>CM062932.1:45000-5045000 GCA_031878705.1 Tapirus indicus | reverse complement strand
GCATGGATAAAATAATGCCTCTGGGAGGGGGTGTGTGGGTGGGCTTCCCACACCCATTGATTGGTTGGGTTGATTGTTACTGCAAGACTACAGTGAATTGTCAAGTTTCTTCCATTCCACTGTATCTGAGATGGATTCCAGGGTCCTCAGACAGGATTTCCCAGGGACATGGGAGTCATACTGTGCTTAAACATGAGAGTGGAAAAGTTGGCAGAACAAGAGAGAAAAGCTTTTTGAGCACCTATCAAGTACCGGGGACTTGTATACAGGATGCTTTTATATATCTCTTTTTCATTTTGATTCTCACTGCAGACCTTTAAGGTAGGTTTTTTTTGGTGAGGAAGATTGGCTCTGAGCTAACATCCGTTGCCAATCTTCCTCTTTTTTTTTTTTTCTGAGGAAGATTAGCCCTGAGCTAACATCTGTGCCCATCTTCCTCTATTTTGTACATGGATGCCGCCACAGCATGGCTTGATGAGCAGTGCATAGGTCTCCACCCAGGATCTGAACCTGCGAACCCTGTGCCGCCGAAACAGAGCACATGAACTTAACCACTGCTCCACCAGGCTGGCCCCAAGGTAGGTGTTTTTATTCCGTGTTATGGACAAGAAAACTTGCCCCAGGTTTCACAGCTTGTCAGTGGCAGAACTGTAGTTCACTCATTCATCCAATCAACATGCTATTTTTTGGTACCAATTTTGTGCTAGGCATGGTGCTAGCTTGTGAGGTTAACAATAGTGAACAAGACAGATGTTTATTGTCTAGTGGGGGCGAAAAACAAAAGAAGCAATTATGATAGAGAAGGAGAGCCAATTGTGAGGAAACATGGGGACACCTTACATTGGGTGGCCAGTCTGGCTGGGGTGGGGCTTAAAATCCAGGAGTGACCAATTCTGAATCCCATTCATTCTCCCCTGAACCCTGTTGGATCTACTGAAGTGAATGGAAGACTTCTATCTATCCTAGGAAGGTGCCTAAGAATCACTTGAGTACCGAGGCCCCAAACCACCTTAACCTACAGTTCCTACCATGAAGGCTCAGAAGGAACACAGACCCTCTGTGTCTGCTATTTCCTGGGTCACTCCTACAGTGTCATTTAGCCTATGGAGTCCACAAACCTACAAACACGTGGTTTTAGCTGAATGAGGATCCTCGGGTAAGTGGGAGCTTAAATCAATCCGAGTGTTGGAAGGGTTGAGAAGAGTATTCTTGGGTCTCCCTTGGGATATTCATAATCCCTGGCAAAACGGGGATTGTCTGTGCCCAGTGTGGCTTGTCTGAGTCTGAATGAGAAATGAGCAAGCTTTCATCCAGATGTTTCTAGCTCTCTAAAGGAAAACTCATCTGGACCCCTCAGAGTGGGCCAGAACTAGGTCTTAGCGATACATCCTTGGGGCAAATGAACAAGGTTATCCTTCCCACTGAAATTGTTGTGCAGAGACTAATTTCCCTGGTGGGCAGCTAAAATCAGAGGCTCTAGAAACTTAGGAATCAGAATTGATTGAGGAGCTATAAGAAACGGCTCATCAATATACCAAAGAACTTAATAGTGGGCTGTCAGGCCACTGGTCCAGGTGGGTGGGGAGGTTTGACTGGAGCACTGTCACTTGACACCCATCTCAGATCCTCCAGGTCTCTGGCATTCCTCTGTAGTCCTCTTTCTTCCCCTCTCCCTGTGGCTACCTCTCTGAGTATCTATGTGTCGGTATGTCTCTGTAATTCTGCTCTGATTCCCATTGATTCATTCTGGAGCCTCTTCCTTTCCTCTTGTGATTCATGGCTTTCCTTTATTTAATCATAGTCTGTCTCTTAGGGTGAGTTCCCCCAAAGTGGAGGAAGTTAAAGATTGGTGTAAAAGAGAATTATTATTATTACTATTTTAATTTTTTTGGTGAGGAAGATTGTCCCTGAGCTAACATCTGTGCCCATCTTCCTCTACTGTATATGTGGGATGCCTGCCACAGCATGGCTTGATGAGCAGTGAGTAGGTCTGTACCTGGGATCTGAACCCACAAACCCCAGGCCACTGAAGCGAAGCACGAGAACTTGACCGCTACGCCAACTGGCTGGCCCCTAAAAGAGAATTATTTGAAAGTGCTCTCAGGGAAAATTTGTAGGGAACCAAGGAGATGGGACTGAGAATGGAAGGGGACCACAGTGACAGAACGATGTCAAGCAAAACCCCTTGGAGGGTAATGTTGGCTCAGCGCTTGCAGGGACATGGTAGATCACACCAGACAGCCACCTCTACAGGGGCAAGGAGTGGCAGGATCTGTTCAGCTGCATCCCTCAATCACTGGTCAAGGGCTTAACCCAGGAACGTGGACGTCACCAGGCACTTCCAGCTCTCGGGGCCCAAGGGCAAGGTGGGCAAAGAGATCCGGGTGCTGGCCCTTGGGAGTGGAGGCGCAGAGGCAGCTGGTGTGCCCAGAATTGGAAAAGGGACCCAGTGGAACAATGACAGTGTTTACTGCAGTGTGACAATGATATGCACACACGCTCTTTACACTTGTGCATTTACTGAGATTTTTTTTACCTTAAAAAAGAGCAATGGCTTGAATGTTTCATATGTCTTTTAAAAAACAAAATTTATCTATGTGTGCTAGTGCTTTATCTTCAACTTTCAGTGACTAAGTATTTCTCTTTGCTGTTCCTTCCCAGCAGTGCTTCTCAAGTGTGGTCCTGGGACCAGCAGAACCAGTATCAGGGGCACTTGTTAGGAATGCAGATTCTCAGGTTTCACCCCAGACCTATCCACTCAGAAACTCTGGGGGTGGGACTCAGAAATTCAGATTTTGACAAGATCTCCTGATGATTCTGATGTTTCTTAATGTTTGAGAATCATGACTTTATGGACTGAGCAAGGATAGGAAAGGAAAATGGGAAACTCACATTTATTCAGCACCTACTTAATGCTCAATAGAGCCCTAAGTACTTTACATTCATGACCTCAGTTATTACTCATGACTCCTACCTCCTGTGAAGTAAATGTTGTAAGCCACATTTTCACTAATGAAGAAGTTGAAAGTCAGGAAGGTAAATTGACTTGCCAAAGCTAGAATCAAGGTCAGGATTTGAACCCAGGCCTGACTTTAAAGTTCATGCTTTTTCTAATGCATTGTGCTGCACTAGGAAACCAGATAACAGACAGTGGCATTCATGGTGAAAAGTAGAGACAAGCATAGACCCATAAGCATAGGCTTGGGGAGGACACAGTCTTACCTGGGGTGCTGGCTGTGATCCCCAGGTGTGCACATGGAGTGCAGCAGACAGCAACAAATACGAGTGGAGGAGCAGGGGCAGTGCGGATCAACATCACAATGGGTGTGAGATAAGAATCTCTTTCTTTCAAATATCCTGGAGAAAGTTGAGCCTGAAAGGGAGTAGGTGAGAGCTAATCAGCTTCTGCTGTTATGAGAATAGGGGCTGTCCAAATGGCAGATATTTGGCTTTGTGATAATAACAAAATAATAATTGCATAATCGTGTGCTAGTAATGGTGATGGTAGTGGTGGCGATGGTGGAGGTGGTGGTGGTGATGGTGGAGGTGGTGGTGGTGATGGTGGAGATGGTGGAGGTGGTGGTGGTGGTGGTGGAGGTGGTGGTGGTGGTGGTGGAGGTGGTGGAGGTGGTGGTGGTGGTGGTGGAGGTGGTGGTGGTGATGGTGGAGATGGTGGTGGTGATGGTGGAGATGGTGGAGGTGGTGGTGGTAGAAGTGGTGGTGGTGATTGTGGGGGTGGTGGTGGTGGTTGTAATGGTTACAGCAGCTACCATTTACCAAGTTCTCATTAAATACCAGGTGTTGTGTTATAAGGAACTTTACATGTATTGTTTTATTTAATCCTCATAACAACCCAATGTGAGGTGGGGGATGGAGGGTGCTAGTACCACCCTTTTACAGATGAAGAAATGGAGGCTTCTGAAAGGTGCACACTTTCCCAAATTTAAAATGCAAAAGCTAAAATGGGCATGATCTATGTATTGATAATAAGGGTCAACCCTAAAAGAATGTTTACTCTATGCCAGGTACTCTGCCTGGCATTTTAGTTAATCCTCATAAGATCTTTATTAGGCAGATACCTTTGCCTAATAAAGATAAAATAACGGAAGTATTTTAATACAAGAGAAGTATTGTATTGCTCATAGATCTGTAAGCAGCAGAGCCAGGAATTGACCCAGAGCCCACATTTGACCCCTAAACTGTACTCTCTCAGCATATATTCAGTGGGGAGCTGAATCTTCAGAATATGCCTGATTCATTGCAGGATTTCATGATGACTTACTGGATTTTTCTGGTGCTTCCCTAGAGAAATTGTTGCAGTTCCTGACTTTATAAGCCCCTGGGAACTTCAGTTCCCAATGTTCAGTTGCATCAAAGAGTTGCATGTGTTTGCAGTTCTTTACCTTTCCACATTTGGCACATGAAATTGCACTTATCCAGTCCAAATTCCATAGTAATTGACTGATTGAAATAGAATTCTATTTCAAGTGTGCTTTGTAATTGAGCACTCTTCTCTGGCTATAGCTTCAGGTCATCCATATAAAACAAAAGACAAATCTTGAAGTCTTATCTCTTTCTGAGAGAGTAACCATAATTTAGCTTATTTTGCATCCCACTAAAGTGGGTTCAAAGCTAAGCTAAATTATAAAAGGCTCCAGCTGTCACTCTGGAAGATGCCTTTTTGTACATCCGTCTGGAAAGGATTTGTTGCCACGGAGGCTTCTATACCTTACAGATCTCCAATGCTGCTTGGATGGGTGGGCTGGGACTCAGAAATCCTTTCATCCCTTTAAGATTTTCTTTGTTACTGGGATACCCTTTGATAGTGTTTGACCTGTACTGACTTTTCCTAACACCTCTGGTTAACAATCCTAGTCTTCCAGAAGAAATGTGGATGCTATGTCTTATAGGAGAGGTAGCTTGAGAGGCAGCATAGCACAGTGGGTTAGCAGTGCCATTCAAAGTGTGTTCGGCCCGTGAGTGTTGGTCTAGAACAGTTTGCTCCTGGTTCCCAAGGAGATCCAGACCTTGCACCAGCATGTAAATCAGCTAGGAAACTGAGCAGACCGTTTAGCTCAGCTGATATGTTTTCATAGCAAGACTTTCTCAACGAAGGAAGCATTGCATAGATTTACAGTTTGGTGTAAACCCCCTATCTTCTCACAGACCAGTATAAAAAAGTTTGACGTCTAGTTACTTTCTGTAGCTCTGGTTTAGAGCACAAATTCTAGAACCAAACGGCCTGGGTTCAAATCCTAGCTCTGCCACTTATTTACTAGCTGGGTGATTTGAGGTAGGTTACCTAACTTCTTTATGACTCAGTATCCTCACCTATTAATTGAGAATAATATTAGTGCCTACTACTATTACATAAGTGTATGTGATATATATATGATACATATATATCACATACTATGCACTATGCTAGTGTCAATAATAACAACAATAATAGCAATAACAACGATAAATATATGAATAAAATAACCAGCATGGTCCTGCAGGGGCAGCTAGAGGTGTGTCTCTCCTTTGAATTGAGATGGTTGCAGGGTGGTTGAGCTGGTTAGTTAAAGAAAGGCGAAGCTGGGGCTGAGCTTTGTAATCGATGAGGATTTGACCTCCAGGGTGTCATTTCTGATTCTCCAAATTGCCATCCCCACCTCATCTATCTCTGAAGAAAGGTGGGGGGCTCCCAATTAAGAAGTGAGCAGGGTTGAGGAGGGAGGAAAATGCTTATTGCATGTCGCGATGCTGGTTCAGTCGAGTGCAGGTGCCGGAGTTGAGATCCGCACGAAGTCTGTACTTGTTAGGTAGCAGACACTCTATAAATATTTCTCGAATGAGCAAATGAATGATACGAACGTCACCGGGAATGCAAAACGGTTCATGCTGTGGATGATTGAAGGTCTGTAAATTAGCATGCTTTAAGATATAAAACAAGCAAAGTGACTTTACAATGGTTCTCCTTCATATTCGTCACTGTCTTAGCACTGGCCCAACACAGCCTGCCAAGATTCTCTCTAGCTTTCTGTCCTTTTGTTTAAAAGGGCAGGTGAAAACTGAGCTCCAAGCAATTCATCTTTTATGCATCATGGTTACACTCTCATTACATTGTGAACAGAACTGGAAGTCTATCTTACAAGTTTTGTTTTGGGTCCTAGAATGAAAACTTCAAACTTTTCTCCATGCTGTTGAATACTGTTTAGCTACAATGTTGGAAAGTCATGGCCTTCAGAACCCCTGAGGGAGAAATTCTAAAGACCCCTAAATCCGAGAATTCCAGGAATATTGTATTTAATAAAGAAGGGCAGGAGGGGAAGCAGCCTTGTTGTTTCTATTTGTTATTTCCTCTCCTTTTCCCAGTGGGTAAATTGAAGATTGCCAGAAAATATTGGACTAAACTAGAGACTGGATCCAGGAAACTTAGGTTAAGGAATCAGGCTACCTTTTGGAAAGCTGATTTTGATTTTAGTTATTTTTTAAAATTAGTTTTAATTGTATTAAAATATACATAACATAAAATTTACCATCTTAACCATTTTTAAGTATACAGTTCAGTGGCATTAAGTACATTCGCATTGTTGTGCAACCATTACCACCATCTGTCCACAGAGAGACCTTGCATCTTGCTAAACTGAAACTTGGTAGCCAGTAGACAATAACTCCCCATTTCACTCCCCACATCTCTTGGAACCACCCTTCTACTTTCTGTGTCTATGAATTGAACTATCCTAGATATCTCATTTAAGTGGAATCATACAGTATTTGTCTTTTCGTGACCAGCTTATTTCACTTAGCGTAACGTCCTCAAGGTTCATCCATGTTGCGGTGTGTGTCAGAATTTCCGTCCTTTTTAAGGCTGAATAATATCCCATTGTATGTATATATCACATTTTGTTTATCATTCATCTTTGAATGGACACGAGTTGCTTCCACATTTTGGCTATTGCAAAAAAAATACTGCTAGGAACATGGGTGTGCAAATATCTCTTTGAACCCTGACTTTAGTTATTGTCAAAATGAGTCCTGATATTTTAACCTGAGCAACAGAGTACCAGTAGCCTAAGATAGTGACTTACAATAGCTTCCTAGGTCTTCATAATAGACAAATTTTGTCTTCTTTCTCTTCTCTCACCCTCTCTGTCTTTGTCTCTATCTCTCTCTCTGTCTCTGTCTCTCTGGTTTTGTTGGGGGCATACGGGCAGAGACAACCCCTCCCACCCTCACAGCACCTTGCAAGGCATTTAGATTTTATCAAGGAACAAATGGGAGAGTTACCAAACACAACTGCGGAGAAATTGACCAAATGGAAAGAACGGATTAAACTTTGGATTTAAGGTAGATCTACCGTAAAAGTCAATGCCTTCACGTGAGTAAAGCTCTGACTTAGAGATAGATCCCCTGGATTCAATGGTTATTTTTATAAAATGAACTTACTATCAGATAATGCAAGTCAGGTAAAGTAATCTGAAACAACATGTTGTTGTCCAGTCAAAACAGGGAAAGGTGAGATTTGGAACATGGAGCATAACACACTGAGGGCGTCTTTGTAGAGCTGTGGGGTTCTGATTTCACTTAAGAGAGAGAAAAAGCATGAAGTAAAGCTGGCTGAAGAAAAGAGAAAAGTGCGTGTGCTGGCTGCCCCGCTGGCCTCCCCGGGCGTGCAGGGCTTCCGTGGCTGGGTGACACCTGTGCTTTTGGAGTGAAGCTAAGGTCGAGGCAATGCTGGCAAATTTCCAGAGCCTGGAGAAAGCTCCCAGCAGTTGCAACCGTGCAGTCTTTTCTCCCACGGACAACTTGCTTGGTCTGGGCATGCATGTCCCCAATTCGTGGGCAGGGATGTTGAATAGAAATGGATGTGTTTGTAATTATGAAAAAAAAGACTGAAAAGAAGTATGCCAAAATGCTCAAAGTTTGGTGTGGGCTGGTGATTCTTTTTCTTTTTTCTAGTAAATGCTTTTGTAAAGGAAAGCACTGTATTTGGTAAATTAGAAAAAGAAAAAAAAGAGAAATGTCCATTTGACTTGATATCCTCAAACTTCTGCTGCTACCACTGGTGAGAAGACAAGGCCCGTGCCCCTGGCTCTTGACCTTCCCTGTTGCCCGCCTTTCTCCTGCCCTGCCTGTTGGAGATTTTGTCATGACCGAACAGTGACATTCATTCTCTTTTCCTGAAAGGGTCAAGGTTTCCTTTTGGGGAATCACTTCTCCACCACTGGACACTCTCTTGGTGTAATGGTGAGTAGCACGTGCCTTCCTTCTTGGAAGCCAGAGGGGCCCTTGGAATCTCCTACTGCCATCTTCTCTCTTTGCCACCTGCTTCAGAAAAGGGACAGACCTGGGACTTAATTTCAGCCATGTGGCCAGAGCCAAGGGAGAGCTGGAGTCATGGAACTGTGGAGGAGGGCTGCCTCACAGGGGCTCACGCCAAGGTGAGAGTTCTTCTTCTTTTCTTTCTTTGTTCAGCTTTATTGAGATATAAGTCACACAGTATACAATTCACCCACTGAATATGTACAATTCAATGGCTCTTAATATAGTCACAGAGTTGTACAACCATCAGTTTTGAAACATTCTCATTACCCCACAAAGGAACACTGTGCCCATTAACGGTCGCTTGCCATTTCCCTGCAACTCCCCCTCCCCCCAACTCATCTACTTTCTGTCTCTATCAGTTTGCCTATTCTGGACATATCGTGTACAGTTGCTTCTCTTCATTCGCTGTCGTTCCGTTCTATAAAGTTGCTGCGAACACTGAATTAGTGGAGACCGACACAGTGCTCTCCTGGGGGACATACAAGGTCAGGTTCCTGTGAGCCTCTGGTCACAACATTGTCATCAACAGATCAAATAGATAACCATGTTTTATGTGTGTTTCTGTTTAAAGAAACCTTATTTCATATCTATTGTTGATTCATTAACATTTAATTCACGGTCAGCGGCACTCCACTTGTGCCTGAACAAAGCTGATCCCACGCCCGTCGTTTCTTCAGGTACAGCACAGCCTCTTGCATTAGGGGCACTAGACAGCTCCTCAGCACTACACTTAGGGGTCATTTTAAGCAGAAAAATCACCAACAAAAAGCATAAAACCGTGAAACAAGAGAATGTGATACCAAGTAGACCACGAAAAGGACACTGTTTCCAGTATGAGAGCTGAACCAAGAAGGCAGAGTCACCTTGTTCAACCTCAGCTGGGAAACTGCATATCAGGCAATTCAATTTTTTTGCCAGTCTGTGCGTGTCTGTGAATAACTACGAAAGCACCTCAAGTATTGATTTGGGGGTTACAAATAAAATTTTAGTGAGTAGGCCAATTTTCAAATATGGAATCTGAAAACAATGAGGATCAACTGTAAGTGATATACAATATGTGGGTTTTTTGAATGGCTTCTTTCCCTTAGCATAATGTTTTCAAGGTTCATCCCTGTTGTGGCATCTATCAGAGCTTTACTACTTTTTATTGGCAAATACTATTCCAGTGGCTAATCTGAATAATGCTGTGACGTACATTTGTGTACCACAGTCTGTGTACATATGTTTTCATTTCTCTTGGGTATATAATCAGGAGTGGAATTTCTGGATCATATGGTAACTCTATGTTTAACCTTTTGAGGAACTACTAGACTGTTTTCCAAAACAGTGGCACCATTTTACATTCCCACTAGCAAAGGAAGAGGGCTCCAGTTTCTACATACCCTTGCTAACACTTCTTATTATCCAACTTTTTGACTATAGCCATTCTACTGAGCGTGAAGTGGTATCTTATTGTGGTTTTAATTTGCATTTCCCTAATGACTAATGTTGTTAAGGGTTGTGTGTGTGTGTGCTTATTGGTCATTTGTAGATCTTCTTTGGAGAAATGCCTATTGAGATCCTTTAGGCAGGGGTTCTAAACCTTTTTGGTGCTGTGTAGCCCTCAGGCAGCCTGGTGAAACCTATGGGTCGCTTCTTGGAACAAAACTAACAGAATTAAAATGAAATAAAGTTATTAAAATATTTAGAAAACCAAATTTGTCTTACAGTCATTTTAAACCTCCTTACATGTTAAATAAAATTAAGAGGCAGATTTATTAATGCCATAATCTGAAGGTAGTGATGAGTATTAATATTTGGAGATCTCCACACAACTATAACAAACTACAAAAGTGTGTTTAATGTTGATTGGTGGCAGAATCACCAAATATTACTAATATTACTGAGCCATATTAGTCACTAATATTACTAAGATTTGTTGCCTACACTCATAACTGAAAGAAATGCTAAATTTCAGTTAGAAGTTAATGAAAAAATGGTGTAATTTTTTTCCCTTCCAAGATCACAGACCCTTAGAATTCTATTTATGTCTCCCTTGGTGTGGTCCATGAATCCTATGTTTAGAAATTGTCATAGAAGGACACAGCCCCTTACAGAACCATGACACCCATATAGGGAAGGATCAGGGGAAGAAATATCCCAATCCCTCTCTCCTGTTACCCTCCAGTTTCCTGCAGTATTTTCCATTGACTGGACCCAACTGGAAGCCAGAGGGCAGAGAGTCTGGATGGTGCAGTCTGTAGGAGTGAGATCCCCATGGCACAGAGTGGGGCAGGGGAGGTGGAGAATAGATCGGGGGTGGAGATGGGGAGTGAGGGCGGAGTGAGCGTGAAGTGAAGTGGTGGTGGTGGTGCACTGATAGTAACCAACACAATGACCAAAACTCCCAACATTTGACTCTCTGTTGAGCTTCCATACCAGGGAATGGAAAGAGATGAGGAGCTTGCCTTCCAGATGGAATTTGGTGGACAGCAATGTTTCCTAAAGTGGCCTTCTTTGGAACGTACTGGGAAATATTGCAATATCTATCTCTCATTCTAGTTTTGGAGAGTCATAATGCATACTAGCCTATTGAAGGCTCTAGGAAGATCTGCAGCAAAGAGACTTTTTTGAACATCTAATTTCCCCAACTCGTGTGAGCATGGACACTTTCCTCACAGCCCTCCTATGAACAGAGCTCTGCAGAACACCGGCTGGGGACATGCCAGTGTAGAGTTCCATGATTTATACTCCTAGGCAGCTAGCTGGCAAGCCTCTTTTACATCCCTTGTCTTAGTTAACCTTCACAGCAGCCCTGTGAGTTAGAATCTTGAGATTTAGAGAGGGTGACTGACTTACTCAAGATCATACAGCATGTTAGTGGTGGAGCAGGAAATAGAAAAACCAGTTCCTCTGATTCTCCATAATATAATAAACACACCCCCCTTCTTTTTCTTTTTCTTTTTTTTTTTTTTTTTTGCTAATGCTTCATTCATTCTCCAGATATCACCCAAATGAACCCAGTTGCCAACTTTGCCCCCTTGTGGGGCAACTCTGAAGATAATTAAACCAATAGCCTCCTAGCTCTGTGGCCTTGTTACATCTTCTGGCTCAACTGCATCAAGAAGCTTCCAGTTTTTGATATGAGCCCAGAAAATGATTTTAAGAAGGAAAGAAAAAGATTATTCTGCAGTTTTTCTTATTTGAAACTACCTTCCCAGGAGGTGTGGGAGAGAGGTCTCACCCCCATGCCCTCTTTCAGAGCATCTTCCTACTTTTAAAAAGTGACTGTTCCAGAAGGAAAAAAAAATGATCAGTTTAGCACTCAGATCAGGGGCTAACCAGTCTTTGCCCTCAGTAATAATGGGCTTTCCTTAAGGTGGCAAATGCTTAGAGTAAAGACTATCTCCTGAAATGTGTAGAACATTTTCATTGATGTTTGATTCTCTTAATAGTCCTGTGAGACAATGGAGCAACTGGGGCTTACAGAGGTTGTATGGGTTGCCAAGCCAGGAAGAATGAAAGCCAGGACATGTAATTAGAAGGCCTGGCAATTCA
Organism: Tapirus indicus; assembly: GCA_031878705.1. Taxonomy (NCBI): domain Eukaryota; kingdom Metazoa; phylum Chordata; class Mammalia; order Perissodactyla; family Tapiridae; genus Tapirus; species Tapirus indicus. The sequence continues at coordinate 5,033,150 of CM062932.1, read as the reverse complement.
GGCCCAGGCTCTTTCCACTTGTATGACACTGCTTTGAACTTCGCACAACCAGAGCACAATAATGACGTGTCGTTGCTGTGCATAAGCCTGTGAGGAATGGCAAGTGGGGAGCTGGGAAGTTTTGAGCTATGTTTTGAAGAGAGGGAGAGACATGGATTAATAGAAAAAGGAAGTTAGGCACGCATCCCGAAGGACACTTGGGACGCCATGTTGGTGATGGGGATAAAGTTCTGTGCTTGGCTATCCATTAAAGAATAAGCAGGCAACCAAAGTGGTGCAGCGGAAAGGAGAATGCAGTGCCGAGAGATGAAGGTCTCCAGTCCATGCTCCGCCACAAAGAGTGGGAAGAGCTTAGGCTGGGGACGTGGCCCCTTTTTGCCTACTTCTCCATCTATAAAATTAGTAAGGGAGCTGGACCAATGGAATGTATACAATATAAGGTACTTAGGAGCAGGTACAGAGTCAGGAAGACTTCATCTTCAGGGAGCTTAGAGTCTAGTGGGAGCAGCAGCCAAGGGAGCGTAGGAGAGAGCGGTGGGTAAATGCAGCGTCCTCTAGAGGCCTCTAACCTAATTTACTAGAGATGAAGAAGGATTCCCAAAGAACTGGACGTTGAACCTGGGACCTGAAGGGTGAATAGAAGGTAGCTAGGTGCAGCAATGATGGCGGGGAGTGGGGACAATAGCATTCCGGGGAGAAGGAGCAGAATGTGCAACTGCACAGAGGCAAAACCCTTTTGAGGAATTACAAGGCACTGACTTGAGACTAGGTGGGACAAGACTGGTGGAAGGTTTTGTTTTCAGCTCCCTCCCTCTGGGTGACATATTATTTTATTGAATTTTATAAATAGGCAATATATTCACATACAATATCCCAAAGAAATAAAAGAGTACAAAGTGAAAAGTATGTCTTTCTTCTCTTTTGCCTCTTAGCTATCCATTTCTGCTTCTGAGAGACAACCATGGGCATCAGTTTCCTGTCAATATTTTCAGAAATATTTTCAGAATTTACATGCATCTAAATGTGTGTTTCCCTACAAATGGCAATCTTTTACATGCCATTATTACTTAACTATGTATCTTTGATTTTATTACTTACCACATTTCGTCAAGGTCTTTCCATTTTTTTTAATAGCCAATATGAGAGGTGGAAAAACGGTATCTCATAATTTTAATTCTCTTATTATAAGCAAGATTAAGCTTCTTTTGGTATGTTTCAGAGCATTTCTATATTAAATTTTGTGAACAGTCTGTTTATACATTTGCCAATTTTTTTATTGATTTGTTAGAACTTTTTATATATTGGGAAAATTAGCCCTTTGTGATATGACCTGCAAATATGTTTTTCCTAGTTTGACATTTTTCTTTGGCTTTCTATGCTTTTCTGTCTTGTTTTGATGTTTTGTCATGCGGACTTTTCCAATTTTTTGGTAGTTAAGTTTATTAATAACTTTTTAATGGCTTCTGGGTTTTACATAATATTTTTAGGAAAGCCTTATTCATTCTAAGAAAAAAGTCTTGTATTTTATTTTAGTACTTTTGTGGATTCAGTTTACATATTTCAAATTTTCACTTATCTGTAATTTACTTCTATTGTAAGGTATGAGTTAGAGATCTAAATTTATTTCTTATTTCCAGATTGCTATCCATTTTCACAACATGACTTATTTTATTTTATAATCTATCTTTTTTTCCTCATTGATCTAAAGTGCTGCCTTTATCATACACTAAATTTCCAAATGTGTTTGGATTTATTTTCAGACTTGCCTTTTAATTTCATTTATCTGTCTGTCTACTCCTGTCCTGGTACCACATAATTTAAATTCAATTTGTGTAACATGTATATATTTAATATCTGGAAAACCTAGCATCTTCCCTTTCAGAACTTTCCTGCCTATTGCTCTGAGGGAAACTTTGGAGGGGACCAGTAACTAGACAGTTTGCTTAGTCTTTTGCTCCATTCTCAGGGCCTGAGATCTAACTTTTCCCTTTGGTTCTGCTTTCCTCTGGCTGCTTCAAGGAATTACTGGATTACTAGCAATGAGCAGTCTACCCTGTTTTTGATCTGCTTTTCCAGTGTCTTTATTGATCCTCCCTGGACTCTGGGAAGAGGGATTGGAGAGGTTATCAGTGGTAGAGCTATGACTGGAACCTAGGTTTTCCTGACTCCGTTCAGGACTTACCACGATTACTACTATGATGACGACTTTTATTATTACTACTAATGTCATCATCCCCCAACCCCCACTGGTCCTATTAAAATACAGTGTGCCAGGCGCTGTGCTAAATATTTAAAATGTATTGCCCATTTCATCTTTACGCGGCACCCAGAGGAGGTGGAGCGTGTTTCTCCATCCACACCTAGCTGTTGGTGGTCACTATTGCAGGCATTCCACCCTCAGACATGTTCCCTTTATTGGCCACTTTCCAGCCTCTGACGGGAGCCCAGGCATCCAGACTTCCTGGTGCTATAGCAGACAAATTGCTGTAGGAGTGTGTTTTTATTTCCAAAGTTGTAAATTGCGCCAAAATAGTTTTTATACAATTTACAACGTGTCTGACAAGAAAACAGGTTGTTGCTGCCAAATCCTGATTTTTAATTGAACCTCTATTTGAGTGAGGGGCACAATAAATAGCTCTACCCATGGGGGGCATAAGGCAACAGGAGAGGCATTTGAGACTGTCTCCTGGGAAGACCAGAGGGCAAAGAGCCCACAGTTTTCTGGATGCCTTGCTTACTTTGGTTATTTTTGGAAATGTCTCTTAAAGGGCCCTTGCAGGGGAGCCGATGAATTCATGACTGCCATTGTGATAGCAGTCAAGTAACAAAGCAGTTCTGTTGAGCCACAGGGGCTGAGTTTGGGTTTGATTTGACATTAATCAGATTTGGTAACCCCTGGATCACCTAGGTTTCTTCTCCCCAGGCCTGAAAAGTCATTCTGTACACAAAGAGAGGACTTCCCCATCTCGTTGGGCCCTTTGCTCAGTGATAGCTTGTTGGAGAAGAAGGATGTTTGGCATTTTCACTGATCCAGTGAGAGAAAGAAGCCAGCACAGGCAGGTGTGGTCTGAGTCTTAGGTCACTCTGCCAGTGACATGGTGTCATAAACTGATGGCAGTTGATCCACAGCATCCCTAGGTCAGAGGGGATGAGGCTGCCAGGAATTCCCAGCGGGGATGTGTGAGCTAGTGTGTCTGCAAGGAAGAGCACCGTGGCTGGTGTACCATGTTTGTTGTGAGAAGAGAGAGGAGGCAGCAGAGACTAAAACATAATGGCCTGAGTCAAGAGGCCTGTCGGCGATCAGGATGAGGATGGCCACTGTGATCCCTGAAGGCGGGTGTCCACACAGCTAGTGGTGAGTGCGGTGGAGACCCCAAAATCTTCACCCATTTCTTACATTTATCCTTGATCTCCTCTGAAATTCTAATAATCTCGCAATCTGGGTATTATTACTCTTTACTTAACAGATAAAGAAATTGAGACCTGGAGATGTTGACTTGCTCAGAGCTGTGGGGACAATAGGTGAGGCATGACTTCTGAGCCGTTTTTTTGACCTTCGCCTTCAGAATTCAATATGAAGTTAATCTTCTACATGAGAAAACGAGGAATGGATATTTTTCTCTGAATAAATCTAAACGTTTTGGTTTTTAAAAAGTCTGTTCCTCCAACCCAATGTCTCCCACAAATTGCATACATGCCTTCTAAAACTGCAGAACTCTCTAGGACCGCTGGGAGGGAACACTCCTCCTCTTTTATTTTTCCACAATTAATAGAATGACTCTGTTTAACACACATTTACTGATCTCTTCCCTAGGCTCTGGTACTGTGTAAATTATAGGATGTGAGGACACAAAACATGACGTATTTTTAAGATGTTTCTATGTGGAGATTTTAAAAGTGATATATTAAAATATCAGATAGGGCTGTCCTCCAATTATTGCTCACATATTTAAAAAAAAACAACTTTCCATGCCTGGAAAATTACTGAAACGTTTCTTTGTGAACTTCAGAGCCTGTGGTCTACTCTTTGGAATTACCTCATTAATAGCAGATTTCAGTCTTTTGAGATAGATTTGACTTTCAGAAGCTGGAAAAATCATTTAGAGCTAAGTCTGGTAAATAAAGGGAGTAATATAATTTTGGTTTTTAAAAAATGTGCTGTTATAGAAGAGAATGATTTTCCTGCGTGTTTTGAGGCTCTTTCCGAAGGTGATTCCTAATACTTTACCAATGGTGGAAGGCTAGCATGTGGTGTAAAACTACGAAACTACTTATTCAGAAAAATAAGTTCTGGTGTGTTTGTCATAAAAAGTCAATGCTATTACTGTTATAGTTATACCTATGCTTTGAATTTAGAAGATACTTCTCAGCCAGCATATTATAATGTACATTTGTTATACAAGATAGAAAAAGTTTTCCATTTTCATTTTTTCTCATATCAGCCGTCAACTTGAATTTCTCATAATTCCTAGTTTATCACCAAGGATTTTGGAAGTGCTGCCCGAGAGTCACATATGTGGTGGGTCAACAGCACGGCCCCACTAAGCGAGCCAGGTCTTTCCTATTGGGAAGAAAACACAAAGCCTTAGGGTTTCAACCAGTCTATTCTGTTCAAAATGTGTTTTAAAATATTCAGAGAAAGGAAAATCTATTAAAGTTCCTTTAAGCTGAGGGCTAAAATTTGTAAATATTATTACAAAATCAGTTAAAATAGTTTATTGTTGGCCAAAGATTCATTCAGTTTAAAGAGAGGATAAGAAATGCTAGTGGAGTGAGTGATGGCTAGCAGCCCTGTTGTTATGGTAACCACAGTCCTCTTACCTGTAAGAGGAGAGGGGAGGGCTCAAGGTTATCTTTTATTTGGGAAACAGGAAAAGAGAAATCATGACCAATCTGATGAGAGTCTTGGAGGAGCTTAACTTTTCCATAGTGACATCTGCATTTCTTTTATTTAACAAACATTTACAGGATATGTGTCCATGTATCCCTTGCTTCTTGGAGGAACAAAGTCGGGTACATCAAATAATGATCCCAAACCAACAAAATGGCTGAAGAACTTGTTGGCCTTTTATAACCAGGCTCTACTTGACATTTCTTCTCTTTTTTTTTTCTGTGAAGAAGACCAGTCTTGAGCTAACATCTGTTGCCAATCCTCCTCTTTTTTTTCTAAGGAAGACTGGCTAACATCCGTGCCCATCCTCCTCTACTTTATATGGGACGCCGCCACAGCATGGCTGACAAGCAGTGCATCTGTCTGCGCCCGGGATCCGAACCCGTGAACCCCGGGCTGCCAAAGCAGAGCGCGCGAACTTAACCACTACGCCAAGGGGCCGGCCCTTGCTTGACATTTCTTTTCATTTGCAAACTCTGACTTATTTCCTTTCTCAGTTGGAAACGTGAAATAATTATCCCGTCACTACGTCTGGTGCCTGGATGCTTTGGGGTTTGACTACTTTGACTTTTTCTCCTCATTCTTGTAATCTGAGGGACTACCATTTAGCAAAGAGATAAAGGCATTTGCAATATCTTAAGATAGGCAAGGTTTTTGCTTTATTAGAACTTGTACCCTGAGGTGGTAGGGAAGATAGAAAATCACAAAGAAACCTACAATTGAACAACACAACTTAAAGTACTGAAAAGTGCTCAGAAGGCAGATATCATAGTGAGTAACCAGCATGTGGAAGAGACTATTCTAGATCACTGAAGGTCTTTTTGAAGAGGTGGTGCTTGAACTGAGATCCAAAGACTGTCAGCAGAGGGAACACAAGTACAAAGGCTGGGGGGCAGGGGGGATGAGCTTGGTGTTTGAGGGACAAGAAGGAGGCCAATGTGGCTAGAACAGAGAGTAGCAGAGAATAATATGAGATGAAGTCTGGGAGTAAGCGGGGGCCAGGAAGTAGTGCCTAATGGTCTTTGAGATGTTAGATACTTAGATATTATCCTAAGGATGATGGAAAACCAGTTGAGCTTTAATTTATGTTTAAAAAGATTGTTTTGGCTGCTGGATTTCTTTGGCTGCTGAAAGTAGATTGCTCCACTGTCCTTGTCTTCGTTCCCCTGTATATAACGTCTTTTAAAAAAATGTTTTTAAGATTTTCTGTTTATCACAGGCATTGAGGACTTTCATTATCATGTGTTTTGTGTAGTTTTTCTCCTTGTTTCTTTTCTTCTTGGAATTTGTTGAGCTTCTTGGAGTGTGGATTATTTAGGTAGAAAAATTGATGGTTAACTACAGAGAGGAGAAGAGGGCTGAGGGTCAAGTTCTAGGGCCCTGCAGTATTTAGAGGTGGGACAAGGAGGGAAGCAGCAAAGAATCCTGAGGAGGAGGAATAGCTGATGATTAGGAGGAAAACCAGAGGAGGTTGGTGTCATTGAAGCCAAGAGAGAAGTGTTTCAAGATTGGCAATGTAGAAATATTTATTGAGAGCAGTTTCAGCGGAATGCAGAGACCAGTGGCCAGATCTAAATTATGTTTAAGTATAGATTATTCTTCCAAAAAGCTGGCTGAAAAGAGAAGGAGAGAGTTAGGATGGTATCTCAAGGCAGACTCAGTGTCAGGAAAGGGATTTTACAAGCATGAAAGAAAATTGAGTGTATTTATAGCAATAGGGGAAAGACAAAATAGGCAGAGGTTGAAGATATGTACAAAATGAGATAATTAATGAAGGACACCAAACAAGACAGACAGGAGACAATCCAGAGTACGGGAGGGTGTTGCTTTGATAAGGAGAAGGGACATATCATTCTCTGAATCTGGAGGTGGGATGTGTAGATTTGCTTTACAGATGGGGACAGATTGTTGAGGTTGATGCCCTCAATTTTCTTGATGAAGCAGGAGGCAAAGTTTTCTTCTTAAAGTGGAAAGTTTAGCGTTAGTAGAGGGGCTGAGAGGAATGTAAAAGTTTCATATATTGCTAATGGAATTAGAAGACAGAGCTGCCCAAGGATAAGTAAATCATATATTAGGTCATGCTGAATATCCAGTTGAGCTTGGAGTCCAGAAATGGGAATGGTTGGTTGATGTTCTTTTGCAATGCTCAACAGCCTCAATAATGGAGCTAAGGAGGCCAATTGTGAGATTGTGGTAAAAGAACAATGGTGCAAGGAGCTATAGATGAAAGTGAAAATATGTTTCAGGTGGTCAACAGTATCAACCAGGCAGGGTTGAGAAATAAAGAAAACCTTTCTTGGGGGGCTTAGAGGGTCCTAGGACCTCTTTTGCAAAAGGGATGATAAATCAGAAGAGTTTGCATGAAGGCAACTTGAAAAAACAGTTGTTCTCTGCCTGTCTCATGGAGTTATCCGAAGGTGTAAATGAGGTAATTCACGCACAGTGCTATGACTACTGCCAGCACATAGGACTAGCCCAGTAAAGGTTGGCTGTAGTGGCAGATGCTCTTGGTGCCCTGCACCACAGTCCCCTGGTCTCCTCTGACTTTAGCTGCAGCTCTGGTGGGCAATGCCCCGGGCATGTCCATGGTCTCCACCTCCCATCTCCCACCTCAAGGGCGTGCAGTGTCCTTTCTCCAAAGCAGCAGGAATTTGCTCACCTTGTGCCTAGGTGCAGCTAGGAAATAGAGGGAGTACCGAAGTTGTTTGTAAAAGGCCCGGCCGCTTGTCTTTCAGCGGGAGGTGCATTCTAGATGGTTCCTCAGAGGGTCTCTAGCGGGTCTCTGTGAGCAGAGTTGCTCATGGGAGTAACCAGCTCTATATCACACGCTGTAGTGACTTTTCTCCTTTTTGTCTGTCCCTTCACTTCTGCTTCCCAGGATTATATCCCAAATAAACTATTTACAGTCAAGTCCATGTCTCATGCTCTCCTTTCAGGGTAGGGTGGGGCAGGGGAAACCCAAACAAAGATAACCATTCTTAGTGTTATTATTATTGTTAATGTTATTCTTTCCATTGTTATCTATTATTATTATCTATTCTAGACATCTAGAAATTAGTACAAAATTTCTAATGTCTTTTCTGGATAGAAAAGAACCCAAGTCCAGACATTCAATAGGCTCACAAAGTATCAAGCAAAGTTATTGAAAGTGACCAACACCTAGACATATCCTTGTGAACTTCTGAAGATCAAGAAATAAAAGTCTAAAAGACATTTGGACAGAGAAGGCTATTGACCACATAGGAACAAAAATGAAACTGCTTTCAAAATTCTCCTCTGCAACATCTAATGGCAAGAGAGAGAAAATAATGTCAGCAGAGCTTGGAAGGAAAAACGACTGCACTCTGAGAAAACTGTATCAGGAAAGTTGTTGTCCAAGTAAAAGGGCAATAGAAAAAATGTTCTTAGATGTGCAACCCACCCTTATAACCTTCTAAGCAAAGTTACTCGAAGACGATTTAACTGATGGCGGAATGAATCAAAATACAGAACTCTAGAATGTGGAAGTCATGGCAGTGACCATAAAACAAGTCCCAAGAAAATGAGTCTAGATGATTGTTTTATATGTGGTTATAAAACAGAATGGAAGTGTAAAAAGCAACTCTTGAAAAAGGATAATGTTCTAATTATAATCATTTGGGTCTAAATGTGTTGTTATACAAAAACAAAAACTAAGAGCCAGAATGGTAGGGGAAAATATAATTTCCTTGTTGTTCCCAAGAGGGATGTGATTTCATTCTTAATAAACATAAACAGAGAAATATATGTTCCAGGATGTAGTTTTTAAATCTCAAAATAAGAACTAGTTGAGATAAAACCAGGATGCATACTTTTCCAAACTACTCAAGAGAAGGGCAAAGAAAACACATTTCACGTATCAAACATACTTATCTAACACATTGACGTTTTCCCTCTTTAATCTTCTCACCTCCAGGGACTTCTGTGACTCATCGTCCCTCCTGGATCTTAGCACCCTCTCCAACATCATTAATTCAAGCGCCCCATTTCTGACCATGACTTCCACCCTCTCCAGCTTGGTTTTTTTTTTTTTTTTCCTGAGGAAGACCAGCCCTGAGCTAACATCCGTTGCCAATCCTCCTCTTTTTGCTGAGGAATACTGATCCTGGGCTAACATCCGTCCCCATCTTCCTCTACTTTATATGGGACGCCGCCACGGCACAGCTAACAAGCAGTGCGTCGGTCCACACCTGGGATCCGAACCTGTCAAGCCCGGGCGGCCAAAGCAGAGCACGCGATCTGCTACGCCACAAGGCCAGTCCCTTCAGCTTGTTTTTTAATTAAAACCACTAAAATAGTTCTTGATCTTGTTGTGACCTCCAGCGCCTTTATCTTCTATTTCCCTGTCCTTCAGCCCTCTCCTTCCTTCACTTTGCTACCTATCCCACTTAGATCCCAGGGGCCATTCTTCTGGCAATACTATCGCCAGTAGCCTAAAGTCACTTGTCCCTTTGGGCGTTTTTCCTGCCTCAGGTGGCTGAAATCCAATCCCAGAGCAGCCCACTATGTGCTTTCTCTCTCTGTGTATTTGAGCAGCTGGAGAAACCCTCAGCAGGGCAGATTCTACCATCATCCATTCGTGACCATCAATCTTGAATGGGCACGACAGTACCAGACAATCCTTTAGGTATCTCTGGTCAAAGATCAAATATATATTTTTATTAGAAATCACAATACCATAGACATTTGATGCCATTAACTACTCTTGTCTACTCTTCCCCTTGGCTTTTCTAACACTACACTCTCTTCTTTCCTTCCCATCTCTCTGTGTGTATATTCTCTGTCTCTTTTCAAAAGGGAGCTCCTTTTCCTTCTCTGCCTCTTCTACACTGTGGAGTTAACTGAAGTCCTTGGTGTTCAATTTTGGTTGTACAACAAGATCATCTGGTGAGGCCTTGGCCTCACCCCAGACTGTCTGAAAATGAATCTCTGGGAGTGAATCCCAGTCATCTATATTTTTAAAAATATAAAAGAAATGTATATTTTTAAAAAATCCAAATAAAAGAGGTGTTTGGGCACATTGCTGATGGGCATGTAAAATGGTACGTCTATGGTGGGGTATTTAACAATATCTAACAAAACTACATATGCATTTACCCTTCAACTCAGCAACACTACTTCTAGGAATTTACCCTGAAGACACACCTCCAGCAATACAAAGTACATTTGTACAAGGTTATTCACTGTGGAATTGTTAACCTGAGTTCATAAAACTTTTCTCTTATGTTGTATTCTGGAATTTTTTTAGTTTTGGATTTTACAGTTAGATCTGTGATCCATTTTGAGTAAAATGTTACGTATAGTATAAGGTGTGGATTGAAGCTGTTTTGCATATGCACGGATATCCAATTGTTCCAGCATCATTTGTTGGAAGGACTATTCTTTTCCCACTGAATTGCCTTTGCATCTTGTTGAAAGTCAGTTGTCCCTATCTGGATGGGTTTATTTGTGAGCTCTTTATTCTGTTTCAATAATCTTTTTATGTATCTGGTTGCCAATACCACTTTCTTGAAAAGTGTAGCTTTATCATAAATCTTGAAATCAGGTAGTGTTAGTCCTCCAACTTTGTTCTTCTTTCTGAAAGCCGTTTTGGCCACTCTAGGTTCTCAGCATTTCCATAGAATTTTATAATCTATTTTTCAATTTCTGTAAAAATGTCTGCTAGGAATTTGCTTGGGATTATGGTGACTCTATAGATCAATTTGGGGACAACTGACATCTTAATAACTGAGTCTTCTGATTCATGAACACAGTGTATCTCTCCATTTATTTAGGTCTTCTTAATTTCAGCAAGTAGTTTTCAGTGAAAACTTCTTTTACATATTTTGTCAGATTTATCCCTGAGTATTTCTTATTTTTTGATGATGTTTTAAAGGATATGGTTTCAATTTCATTTTTGATTGCTCATTGCTAATATGTGAAACACAACTGATTTTTGTATATTGATCTGATATCCTGCAACCTTGATAAACATGTTTTAGTTTTAGTAGCTTTTTGTAGATTTCATTGGATTTTCTTTATAGATGACCATGTTGTCTGTGAGTAAAGACAGATTGACTTCTTTCATTACAATAAAAAAGATTTTTTTTTCTTGCTTTATTGTGCTGGCTTGAGTTTCTAGCACAATAGTGAATAGAAATGGTGAGAGTGGACATCTTTGCCATCTTCCTGGTCTAGTGGGGAAGTATTCAGTCTTTTACAACTAAATGTGATATTATTAAATTATATAATTATCTTCTTTTCTTCCTTCTTTTGGACTAATTGTATATTATTTTAAAATTCATTTTGTATTATGTTGGTTTATTTGCAACAACCTTTCTACTTTGTTGATTTATTTGCAACATCCTTTCTACTTTGTTGATTTATTGGCAACAATCTTTTGATTTTCAGTGGTTGCTTTAGAGTTTACAGCATAAATTTTAATCTTATCCCAGTCTGCCACCAACTAACATAATACCACTGCGTGTTTAGTGTAAAAACTCTGCAACGGTGTACTTCCATTTCTCCTCTCTCAGCTTCTGTACTATTCTTGTCATTCCTTTCACTTCCTCATGTTATAAAACCCATGTTGCATTACATATTGTTTTTAAACAGTTATCTTTAAAGATATTAAATAGTAATAAAAATTTTTATGCATTTATCACATAGTTATCATTTCTAGTGCTTTTCATTCTTTTTAGAAAGGTTTCTCAACCCTGGCACTATGGACATTCTGGGCTAAATAATTCTCTGTTGTGGTGGCTGTCCTGTGCATTGTCAGAAGTCTAGCAGCGTCCCTGGCCCCCATCCATTAGATGCCATTAGCACCTCCCAGCCTTGACAAAAACTCCTAATCTTCTCTTCTTCCCCCTGAATTCAGTCCATTCTAAATGTCTTAGAGAATGGCACTATTATGCATACAGTTGCACAAGTCTGAAATCTAAGAATCAATCTTGATCTTCCCTCCCCTTCATTTTTCATATCTAATTCATCATCAAATTATATTATGTTTACTTCCTTAATATACTTAATTACATCCACTTTTCTCATTCTTTGCTGCTACCTCCTTAATCTAAACTATCCTAATTTCTTACCTAGATTACTACAATAAATTCCTAACCTCATCCTGTATCCCTTTAACTTCCCTCCAAACTGTTGTCCACACTGTGGTTAGTGTACTTTTCAAAATATAAATCTTGCAAAACCTACCCATCTCCAATTTATAACCTAAATAACAAATTTATGCCTCCTATGTAGGTATAATCCCTGCAATGTACTCATATTTAAATAGCTAAGAATGTGATAGGACAGATTCAAACTAAGTTCTATCAATCTCTAAAAAGAGACAATTTTTGAGTAGTTGAGTAAGTATCGACTCAGAATGAGAGAGTATTGTATTTATACGAGAGAAAAGTTAGGGAATTATAGGTATGAAAGCAAGTGTTTTTGCACCACAAAAAAATTCACGACTTCCTTCAAATTTATGCAGCTAAATTTTGTAGTGACTTTCTATCCTCAAGACATGTCTATATCTCCTCTTAGTTATTGAGATGAACTGAGTAGGTGGAGGTTTAGGGAAGAGAAAGTTTAACATATCTTTGTTACAGTAGCACCAAGACCCTGTTGTAAGTACCTTAGGAGACACAAATAGAAAGATGAATAGGACGTTGTCCTAATCCTTAAGCATCTATTCAAGTCTTCCTGTCCCGTCATTTACTTGTCTCCTCCCAATTCTTTCCACTTCAAGCGACTCCATCATCTCCCCCTTCTCCACTAACATTTTTGCATGTGACTGTGTAGTCAGTGGTCCTAAGCTAGGGGGGAGAAAAATGGCAGCAAGAACTTGTTCAAATCACATTCAAATTAAGAAGGGCAAATGACTGACAAGAGTTTTAGAGGAACTTGAAGCTCTTTTTCTAAAGAACAGCAAAACCCACTACCTGAAATCAAAGGCAGTAGTTTCCATTTGAAATCTGTGTCTCGGAATAGAAACAACGAAGCATTGCAAGTTTATACTCTTGGAGAAAGTGGAGCACCAAAAATGGATAAGGAAAAAAAGAAAAAGAGAGAACTTGGGAAGATCAAAGAAGGTGCTATCTGGTGGTAGAATCAGAAAAAAGGATTTCCTAGAAGGCATTCTGCTGGTGAGTCTGTAAAGGATGGCATTCTTACTGTTCGCTAAGTAAGAGCTTTCAATCTGGAGAACACTCTCCACCGTCTTCGGAAAGGGAAGACCACCATCACCATCTTGTAACAGGAATGCCAGTGTTTGTAAGCTTTGATTCACTTCAAGTCACGTTGCCAAAGAAATTAAAAAATCAGTCTTTTAAACTTGACTTCACAAACGAAAAGGCTTATTATGCTGGGCTTGGATCAGAGTGGTCAGCAGTGTGTCAGATCCTTTGGGAAGTGTGGGAGATCAGAAAGTCAGGGGATTTTCAGGTTGGAAGAGTCCTTAGGGCACACTGGATCTTTTGAAACAGTGGAACCCTCTCTTCAGTTAGAATTCTATATGGAAAGCAATATTTAAAAGATGAGAGCAGAAGTGAGATTGATGGAGAGATGAGGGAGGAGCAGGGGACACAGAGCCCTGTCTTTCTGTGCCCTCCAGCTCTGGGCTGGAATGTGAAGCACCCTCGTAGAAGTGTCGGAACTCTTTGCAGCACTATTTCACAACACTCACTCAGTCTTTTTTCCCCTATTTTCTCTGTCAGTTTTTACTGATTGTATTGAAGCTCTGTTGTTAGATGTATAAATATTTATAATTGTTATATTTTCTTGATGTTTTGCCATTATGAAGCTTCCCTCTTTATCTCTAGTAATACACCTTATCTTGCAGTCTGTTCTGTTGGCTGTTTTCTTGTGCTTACTGTTAGCATGGTGTATCTTTTCCAATCCATTTCCTGTTAACTTATTTGTTCCTATGTATTCTAAGAGTATCTCTTATGGACAGTATATAATTGGTTCTTATTTTTTTATTCAATCTGACAATCTTGTCTTTTGATTGGAATATTTAATCAATTTAAATTTGGTGCAGTTATTGAAATAGTTGACGTTAGGTCTGCCATTCTGCTATTTATTTTCTTTGTCTCATCTCATCCGTTTGTTTGTTTGTTTCTCCTCTCCTACCTTTTTTGTGTTAATCAAATATTTTTTAATATTTTGTTTGAATTCCTTTGCTGGCTTTCTAGTTATCAAGCTACATTTTGCATTTAAAAAAATTGAGATACAGTTGCCATATAATGTTATATCAGTTTCAGGTGTGCAACATAATGATTCAGTATTTGTATATATTGTGAAATGATTACCAGAATAAGTCTAGTTAACATCCATCGCCTCACATGGTTACAATTTTTTTTCCTGTTATGAGAACTTTTAAGATCTACTCTGTTAGCAACTTTCAAATATGTGGTACAGTATTATTAGCTGTAGTCACCATGCTGTCCATTGCATTCCTGGGACTTATTTATCTTATAACTGGAAGTTTGTACATTTTGATGCCCTTCATCCATTTCACCCACCGTGCACTCACTTAGTCTTATTCTCTCTGCTTACTAATGAGGAAATTGAGGCCCAGAGAGTTAAAATGACTTGTCCAAGTGCCATCACCTGGATAGAGACAGCACTGAGGCCTAACCCCCGTCAACATGGATTGTGTGGTTAAGTACACTCTCTCGAAGCTCTGATTACGATGCCTACGTATACTGGTTGGTCGAACAAGTTCCTTTTTGGGGAGAGGAGGTTGTTGGAATTATTTGAAGGGTCAAGGAAGGATCTTAAAAATAATTTAAGTGGCTGACATGAAGGCATGTAGCTTTGATACTCAGGCCTGGGCCCCAAAGAGAGGAAGGAAGGATATTTGTTAAAAAAAAATGTTATCAAATTTACAAGTGATTCTGCCCTATTTTAGACACCTCCCAAGACGCAGGAGGCCTCTGCCAAGTGGGATGTTCCAGAGCTGTGGCCAACATCATCCGCATTTCCTATGAGACCCTGGGCTAGAAGCAAGAGCAATGCCCAGGCTTCAATAACATAGCATCCCTTAAGTCCCCTTCATTATTTGGGTTTGGAGACTGTGAATTTTGGACTGTCTTTCCCATGCATTGCTTCTTCATCTCTAGGGACTGCAGTAACCATCTCTGGCTCCCATATAAATGGGCTGTGAGCTCCTCACAGGTATGAATCTTATCTTGTTATCATTGCCTCCCTTTGGCTGTCACACTGATTTGTACAGGGACTGGTGTTTGATAATTGTCACATCCAGAGCTTGAGAGGTGGTCTTGGTTGGAATGGGGTTTCTTCTTAGTATGCTAAGCTGAATGGTGGGAAGACAGCATAGTATTTGCGGGTAGAAAGCAGAACAGGCTATTAATATTGGCTCAACCACTAACTTACTGTCAGATTTGGGGAGGATTTTTTACAGTTTGTAGACTTTGTTTTCCTCCAGTATAAAGTGAGGAAGACAGACTAGATGGTCTCCAGGGTCTCTTCCAGTCCGAATCCTCATGTCTATTCCTCATTTGTCTAATGACAATCCTTCCTATTATATTTATGGGGCATCCACTCTATACGCACTATATCTATTCATCACAGCATCCGACAATGTATGGAGCACTATCCCAATTTATAGATAAGAAGATTTAGAAGGAAAGAAATTAAGTAACTTGCTCAAGTTCACACAATCATTAAGGGACAGAATTGAGATCCAAATTCAGATTTGCCTGAAGTTCCCTCCACTCTGCCCCAAACCTATGATGAGAAATTGAAAGGATTGGGGGGGCATTGTCGTGAAGGGACCTTGTAAGTCAGTCCTGGCCCACTCTTTCTCCACCCCCATCTTGCTCAGGAGTTTGTTCTACAACCTCTAGCCTCTGCTTTGATCACTTCTGGGAGCAGAAATCTCATCCCTCTTCACACAGCTCAATTTAGGGCCAGTTCTAATTATTGAACTGAGTTCTTTCTAAAATCTCTCCTGTCTTCTACTTCCAGGTCTCGGTTGGTTCTCTGGGACCTCTTCTTTGTGAAATATCCTCCTGCCACTGGATGGGATTTGAGTTTCACAGGGAGTCAGAGTATGAGAGCACCTTACCTCTGCCCCCTTTCTAGGCTATTTTTAACCAAGGGGTCTTGGCTTGAACCAGATCTGTCTGGAGACAGAAGGTTTCCATCGACCTTTCTGTGAGAGGATTCCTGGCACAAAGGATGGCCTAACTTTTCTCGCTGTCTGGTTCTCTGCAGAAGGGAATTAATTTCTAGTTGTGCCAAAGCATTAAGCCTCCTAGGTGAATGCATTGAGACCCATTTTCTTGGGCTCAAATTTCTCTTTGAAAGTGCAACATGCACGCATGGAGGCCTCACGGTGTGTCCCCAGCATTATGTCTTTTATTGCTAAGTTACCCTGAGGTTAGATTTTGAGCTCATGAAAGCATCAGAGCAGCCCACACCTTCCTGTGCCACGTTGGTTCCAAACTCGGTTTCCTGTGTTCGTTTCTGCGTTTCCTGTGTGTTCGAGTCTGCTCTGCCTTTCCAGGGGGCAGAACGCCGGCTGCTGAGGCGTGGTTCAGGCTGGAGCTGACCTGGGGGAAAAGCAGCGACATCCCCGGGGGCCATTGCTCAGAAGAAACTGAATGATGCCAGTTTGCTGTACTCCAGACAGAACTCAACCGGGCCATTAAAATGCTTCCCTCCCCAAAGAGTGATGGAGAAGGGCATGGCTCTTCACACCCTTCTCTAGAAAAAAGCTGGGAGATATACCCTCATTTGCAAAAGTTAGTTGAACTTCTGTTAAAATTTAAAAATAGGGCCTATAAAATGATATAAGAAAACAACGTACTTTATAATTTTCAAAAAGACTCAATATTTAAGTCTGCAAGGGTGCTCACAGTCCAGGAGGTGCGTTAATACTTCTTCACTGTCCCCAGAATTGCCCTTTCAGCCCAGGCCCAGGCTGACCTGTGGGGGTGACAGGGACCCGTTCCTCCCTCTTACTTCCTCTGCCCCCTTTCTACCCTTCTCTCTCTTTTCCAAGCTGTTGGACCTTGAATATGTTTTGACAAGTCCCATTTCATCTTGAATCTTCTGTTCCTCACTCTGTAGCGCCAACAAATCAAAAAACCTCTCTTGCTTATCCTGACCTCTTCTCATAGCATATCCAAGCTATGTTGTTATTCTAGAGACGTTGTCCCCAAAGGTTCCAAGGATGAAGATGGGGAGAGGCAGACAGAGTTTCCCTTCCTGCCATATATATATATATATATATATATATATATATATATGTGTATGTATATATATGTATATATATGTGTATGTATATATATGTGTATATATATATACATATTTCTAGAAAAGAAGGTAGGGTACCAAAATAAAAGGGATGAAGAATAGGGCAGAATGAGGAAGTTCAGAGAAAATATGATCTCTAAGGGAATACCTCAAAGTCTGCTTAGAAACCAGATCTTGTGGACCAGAGACTGGCCCATGGAAGGACAGGGAATGATACTCCCTGTGTCTGCCCCAGGCTGGGACTATGCCTTCCCCAAGCTTCCGCTAGAGGAAGCCTGTAATTCTATTACACCAGGCTCCATGTGAGGGTTCTGACCATGATGAAAACAGTCCTTCTGCTCTTTCACCTCAACCACGTCCATTTTCCTCGGCTCCTTTTGAAAATCCAGTAACAGGTCTTCCAAAGTCTCTCTTCTCACTTTTTACTTCACATAAAGGGCAGGAGCTTCCAGGATGTGATCCTTCATTTTCACCCACTTTTAACTCAGTAAATCTTCATTCCCTACTGCTGCCTTCTCCTCCTTTCGAAATCATGGGAAGCGCTCTCCCTTTCCAAAGCCAACCTCTCCATCTGAGCCCTTGAGACACACCCATTTCCAACCCCAAGTCACCCGTCTTCTCTCTGGCTAGCAGGTTTACCCTCTTTTCTCTCTGGGTTTCTTACTTTGGATCTTGAAGAGCCACAATCCCTTTTACCTGGGGTGGGGGCCACCTGATTTTTACACCATTGTCCTTGCCATATTCCATTTTTTCTTCTCCTTCTCCAACTTTCTCATTGTTAACTCACTAATCAAGGACTCATCTTATGGAAGCCACTCCCCCTCCTTATTTTTTTGGTGAGGAAGATTGGCCCTGAGCTAACATCTGTGCACATCTTCCTTTATTTTGTATGTGGGTCACCTGCACGGTTTGATGAATGATGTGTATGTCCACGCCCAGAATTCAAACCCGCAAACCCCAGGCCGCCAAAGCAGAGCATGCGATCTTAACCACTATGCCACTGGGCCGGCCCCACCTCCCCCTTCCTTTTAAGTAGCTTAGGCCCCATTTATATTTGATAAAGATTTTTTAGAGGAAATAAAAATCCATATTCTCACCACCAGAGATAGCAGAGTAACATTTTTTCACTTCCAGTCGTTATCTACAGGTATGTGTTTAATAGTTATACTGTTCATTCAATTTTGTATCTTTTTTTTTCTTAATGTTATTGTGATCTCTTTCTTGGATGTCAACAAAATCTCATTATTCCTTAATTTTCTGTCTTTTCTCTTTTCTTATTCTCAAGAACCTCTAAGATATACTATATCTTAAGATACTATACTATATGTAAGATATACTATATATATCCATATAGAGTATATATATGTATGTATATTTATTTTTTAACTGTGTGATTTTCTTCCTCATATGATGTTACAGATGAACAAATACAAGTCACTTAAGAAATAAATCTGTAAGTATAAATGCACTCTGACCATCTAGTTTATATTTTTAAGGCTGCTTAAGAGAATTTTCCTAAATCTTTAATGTTTGGTACTAGAACTGTTAGGATGTCTCTGGCAAGATGTTCCACTCCATGTCACATGCAAGGTGATGTGACTTTGGACAAGTCACTTACTCTATTTCTCCAGTGATGTTGACTCTATCGGGTGGAGAATGCCAAGGTATTAATACCAGTCTTGGTGTAGGGAGGACTAGGTGAATATCCCTAAAGAAGAAAGCAAGAGGTACAGGAAGAACTGAACAAATGCATCCCTTAATAATTTCCCAACACATCACACAGGAAAGATTGGAAAGAAATCTTCTTTCCCTCATGATAAAGCAAGAATTATTTCCTCAACAGATTCATGGGAACTTGACTGTTGAACCACAGGTCAGAGAAGAAGCTCATTTCTTTATAGGTTATTGTTATTAATACACATTTACTGAAGGCCAGGTATTTAGAGAATACCATGCTTCAGGTAACACATAAAAACGTAAATTACTGCACACGTGCTAAGAAGCAGATGAGTGTTATAGACAATGCAAGAGCCTTGAACTGGATGTCAGGAGACTTGAGCTTTAGCTCTGGCTCTGAAAGTAACTGAATGAGCTTAATCTCACCTGCTGAAGGATGGGGTCATACATTGGTTTCCAGATTCTTTGCAGTTTAAGTTGTTGTTGTTGTTATTCTTAACTAGCACTTATTGACTCTTGATTAAGTGTCAGGAATCACGCTGGGTTCTCTGCTTGAATTACTGATTTGATCTTCATGTTAACCTCGTGAAGAACAACTCATTATCCCTACCTGAGAGATAACGAAATTCAGGCTTAAAGAAGTTAAATAACTTGTTCAGTGTCCCACAGCTAATGAATATTAGCTCTGAGACTCAAATTCAGGTCCCCCTGACTCCAAATCTATGAGGTAGACCCTTCATCGCTGCCATTTGAATGGCAGTCAGAGGAGGCAAGTCTCTCTGAAGGCTGGAGCTGTAGGGGGAGGCAAGCTTGATGGAGGACCTGCAGGCAGGGGGTGAATCCTTAATAAAGGTAGCATTTAGATTAGCAAATAGGGGCGATCCCCAGAGAGGGGGGCATTGCATAAGCAAAAAGAGAGTTACCCTTTGGTTTGGTGAATGAAAAATAACTCTTAAGGGGGCCAGCCCTGTGGCGTAGCGGTTAAGTTCGCGCACTCTCTCCTTCGGCACCCAGAGTTCTGCAGGTTCGGATCCCCGGTGCGGACAGATGCACCAGATGCACTGCTTGTCAGCCATGCTGTGGCAGCGTCCCATATAAAGTAGAGGAAGATGGGCATAGATGTTAGCCCAGGGCCAGTCTTCCTTACACATGCACAAAAAATAATAACTCTTATGCATGACTGGAATGTCTTTGACACAAATTTGGCACTGTGAATGCTTGATGAATGAATGAGCAAATGAATGAACGAAGTGGTAGATGGAAAGGCATGTAAAGTCTGTGACATATTAACCTTGGACCTAGTGGGGAGCAGCCAGCAAATTCTCACAACTCGATTGGATGAGTGCATCAGTGGAGAAGTGGAACAGGTTTCTCACGTCCCCATAAATGCTCTGAGCCTTTGCTCCAGGCAAGCTGCGATCCCTACTTGTCCATCTCAGACAATGCATCTGTTCCAGCGGAGTTGGGACCTGGATTCTCCCTTACCATGAATGCAGCTGTCACCCTATGTATCAAATCCTTCTTTATGACTATGAAAATGAATCATGGGCAATGGGCACAGCTCAACTATGGGGCAGTCCCTTTTTTCTTTTCAAGTAGCCAGTTGGGATCAATCAAAGTGACAAGCCAATGCCATGTGGGTGGCCACTAGACCATTTCTTGGGGCACAGGTGTTTGCCAGAGGCTGGCATGTGATTTGGGGGCAGAGATGGGGAGCTGTAAAAAGCTTTTCAAGTGAGCAGAATCCAAGTCAGCACTCCTGAAAGACCACAGCCCTCAGTGAATGCAGAGCAAGTTCCTTGTTTTCCCAAGGATATTAATGAAACTTGTCACTGCCAAATTGCTTCCACACTATAATTCTGAAACAGAGCACGAAGAGGTTAAAAAATCTTCCCTGGGCTAGAAGGAGACAACGAAAACTTTGAGATAAGCTTTGCTAACTGCAACTGTGTACACTCAGCAAAATCAACTGTTGTTCAAAACTAACCAGATCTCTCTGTCCCTCCTTAGTATGTAAGTGAGCTGTCTTTCCCAGGAAGTCAAGGTCCAGACATCAAGATTCAGCCTCACAGGGCCAAACGCAGGCTGAAAATGAAAACTAACCAGAAAAGTGCAGACAGTCAAGGGAAAGAAATTCAGTCTTCAAGGCCAAACACAGGCTGGTGGGAAGGTACCAACCAGCATGGCCACGTGCTCCTCCTCTCTTACCTAAAACCCCAGCACATGCTCTCCCTTGCAACGTTTAAAACGCTTTGCCTCCCATCTTTCGGGGAGATGGGATGAATTTGAGGGTTCACTCTTGTCTCCCGGCTGTTGTCACCTGGAGTAAAACCCCTTTCCTTGCCATGAGCCTGGCGTTCCAGTTTTTCTTAGGCCCCTCTTGTGCAGTGGGTAAAGAACCAGTGTTTATGTCTGGTAACAATTCTTTCTCAGGATCACCTGTCATGTACAGGTGACGTTAGCAAGACGGTTTGCATCAGGTGGACTCCACGGGAGAAGAACGTGAAAATAGCAGCGTGGCCATCCAGGTGAGTGAGTGGAAAGGTGCCCAGTGTGTGAAACTTCACATGCCAGTGAAACTGGTATACGGCTTCTGTTCTCCCTCTGTGCCTTAAGATGAGCCTGCAGCTGAGCCCAAACTAGGCGTGGCATCATCTGAGTGGCCATCAGCACCTGGTGTCGGCAGCCCTATTTGTTCTCCGATTTTCTTCATTTCAGTTTTCCACTGACTGGGGAGCAGGAAGGAGGAGTGAGGGGAGTGTCTGCGAGGAACCCCGTCCTCGCGGTGAGGGCTGTTTTCAGTGCTGCATGTTGAGAAGAGAATCTGACCCCTGGCAGAACAGCGTCTTCATATCTTTTATGAGGATTTTTTTTCTCCGGTCATAAAAATGATATATACTCTTTGTGGAAAATTTAGATGAGGAAACATATAAATAAATAAAATATATCCACAATCCCACTACAGAGACAAAAATACGTTAACATTTTAAGAGTATTTCCTTATAGATGTATATGAGAGCAGGTGTGTGTGTATACACACACACATGCATATATATAAACAGTTTTTCCTTTTTTTGCTGAAATGGAACTGTATCGTGTATTTTTTATACTACTTTTTCCATTTAATATTATTCTGTGAACATTTTCCCATGACATTAAACATTCCTCAGTGTTAATAATTTTAAATGACTGTCATAGATCGTATAAATATATTAGAGTTTATTTAACCATTTCCGTATCGTGGAACATTCAGGACGCCTCCTTTTACTTTGTTACAAGTAATGAGGAGATGACTGTCCTTGGATGTTCATCTTCACACACCTACTTGGTCTCCTGAAATAGTCTCGGGTCCAAGAATCCTGTATAGTGGGAAATAGCTTCCTCACCACTTAAACACAGTTTGGGGTCTGGTTTTAATTATGGGGCCTCACACATATGGAGATGAGAGTGACACTCTAGGAGTGAAAATATAAACCTGTGCAATGTTGGGGGCAGAGTGTAAGTTCAGGTGAAGCAATTCTTGAGGGGAATATTCAGGCTGACCTACAGTTGTTTTTCTCTCTTCAGTAAGGAAAAGGAAGGAGGAGTCCCACTTGCTCCTGTCTTTCCCCTCTTGCTGTCTGTCTCATAGGAATCTGGTAGGCAGGAGAGGGCCTCCCCTGCTGTTGGTACCCTCCCTCCAGCACCCCTCTGTAGCCTCACCAGCAGCTTTCTCTTGGCATGGTGCTCAGGTGGAAAAAACTTCTCGTCCCTAGGTTTTGTCCAAGGACTGTGGCTTAGCTCACGTGTTTTCTCTTTGCAGACCAGGGAGGCCAAGCAACGGCGCTGTGATGTGTTCTGCTGAAAGGAAACCTCAGGTCGGAAGATGGGGGCACAGTGGTGAAGCGCCCCATGTCCGAGAGGTCCAAATCTCACTTCATGCAAACACAGAGTCAGCTCTCCTCCCGGAGTGCCTGGCGTCGCCGTGCAGCAGGCCTGGCTCGGCCTCGGTGAGCCCCTCCTGTCCACAGACTCGGTTCTCTTTTCAGCTTTGTGGGATTTTCTTCTAATATTTCTTAGGTAATTTCTTCATTTCAGTTTTCTATCCTCTTTCTTCTGGATGCTGGACTTCCTGAGTCAATCCTCCGTCTCTTTTCTCTCTTTCCCTTTTTTCCTCTTTCTTGCTTTTTTTTTCTTCGTATTTTCGGAGGCTTCCTCAAATATGTGCATATACCCCCTGTTGAATTTTAAATTTACACTTTCATATTTGCACTTTTCAGGAGCTCTTTCTTGTTCTTTGATTCCTTCATTTTATTGCATTCTATTCTTTCTTTGAGAATGCAATGCCATCTCAATTTCTCTAAGCCTACTCTTAGGAGGGGGTGTGTGTGTGTGTGTGTGTGTGTTTAAATTTTATTCTATTTTTAAAAATTGTCTCTATTTCCTTTGGAGTCAGTTTTGCTTGTGTGTCTGTCATTCTCTATCACAGTGTGTGTTTCCTAATTGCCTGCTAGATCTTTATGTCTCTTCATACGTAAGAATCAGGGTCTAGGAAGGCTGCCTGGGGTTTTGTGTACATGGTGGGCCTACTATATGGTCAGGCTTCAATTCAGTGCAAGTGGGCAAGGAGCTGGGGTTCTGCCAGATGCCAGAAAATGTTATACTCCTGCGGGCCAATCCTCACTTTAACTGTCCTCATTCTCCCCAGGGACTAGCTTAAGTTTTAGAGAAAAATCTTGTAATTTTTAGCCTTGGAAAAAATGCTTGAGTACTTGCTATTCTTCAGGGAAATGCAGAAGGTGGTTACAGACCTTTAACTACTCCACTATGTCAGCCCCATTCCTCACCGCTTCCCTCTTGTGCCTTCCTGAGCCCCCTGGGGCTCTACCCTTTGTCTGCATTCGGGGCTGTGGAGTCGTCTGCTCTGTTTCATCCATCAATGCACCTCCATCTGCTTTTAATTTAATTTTAATTTTTTACAATTATGAAATGTTTTAAATATACGAAAAATATTAGGACACCCGGGTGTCTACCACTCAGATTAAACACATGTTAACATTTTGCCATATGTATTTCAGATTCCACCTACTTTCCATTTTTTAGACATTGGTTCAAACCTTTCACTTACTGATGTCCCTTATCCTGTTTCCTTCTCTGTGTTGTGCGAGTGATTAAAAAAACAAACTGCATTACTATTAGGTTTCAGGAGGGACGAGGAGAAAGACACGTACTTAGTTTGCCATCTCGAAATAGTAGTCTGGCCGTACTTGTGCTGCAATCATTGGAGAGGCGTTGGTGCAGGCTGGTACCTGCCAATTCACTTTCAGTACAGACTTGGTGGTGTATGAAATAACCAAGTTTTACCAAAATACTGATGTCTTGCTCTTCCTTTAAGCATTCAACCAATTATGGTAAGTTCCTACTATGTGGTCAGCTTTTTTTTTTTTTTTAATCTTTGGGGGAAATACAAAAGAAGCAAAAAGTATGGTCCCTGTCAAAGAGTTAGGAAACAAAATTGATGGGCATATGGATCTTTAAAGATTAGACTTGTAGTTTCTACTTGTATGATGCTTTACACTTTATAAATTGCCTTCCCAGAGGTTTTCACTTGATCTCTAAAACAATTAAATCAGTGAAGCAGAGACCATATTATGAGCCCCATTTTACAGAGAAAAGAGATCGGTGTTGGCCACAGGTGTGGGAAGGCTTTATGGATGAGACAGGACTTGGGCTGGAATTTCCTGTGTATCCAGGTGATAGACATGAGCAGGAGGGCTTCCCAACTCCTTGTCTTGTTAATTGCCTCAAAATGGACATCCTTTCTTAGCATGCAAAGAGACTAGTTTTCAAGAGCAAGTGGATTTTACAGGGTTACTAATGGAAAAGTATTTGAACTAAAATCAAGTGATTATTTCTTTTCTTCCTTTCTCAATTAAACAATCTTTTTGTTTAAAAAAAAATAAGCGAAGGCCATATTTTTACAGCAAGGGCCCTTCCACCATACACGCACCAGCTAATCCCACCGAAAGCTGGCTGGATGTTTATGGACTGAAAATACAGCATAACAGGTATGGCGTAGAGTCCGAGAATTTCAGGATTTCTGTGGATTCTCTTTTACTAAAGCATCTTTTGTAAATGAAACAGGGCTTTATTTCTGATTATAAAGGAATAAAAAAGCAATACATTCTTATTGTAAAAGATTCAGCCAATATGAAACACAATAAAAAAAGAAAGTGACCATCATCTGTAATCAAGGACTTCTACTTCCAGTAATGGTGGATGAGGTCATTTTGATCAGTCTCTATCTGTGGACATCTACAAAAGCCAGACAAATATGAAAAAAATGTCCTTCTAAAGCCATCAGATAATTAACAATGCAGTGCAGAATTACCAGGCCAAGATCCAGGGGGAAGACAGAAATCCAGAGACGAGATCGCCGTGCGGGACTATTTTCTCTTGGAGGCATTGATGATTCCAGGAATGGTAGACGAGAGCTAAGGAACACCTTTGGCAGTTTACTGGGCCAGAGGAACAAAATCAGAGTCTAGGACTTGCTAAATGTCAAGCAAGTGATCCCAGCACCAGGAGCAGCAGCCCCAGAATGTCAACCCACTTCGTAGTCTGCAGGCATCGTGGTGGCCAACAAAGACACAACTCACACGGGCTCTGGATGGAACAACACAGAGGAAAGACAGAGCAAGGTCAGCTTCAGTGGTGAGCGTGGGCCCCCGTGGCCGGTGGGTCTTGTCCCTCAGTCGGTGCAGAGTGATGGTCTGCAGGTGAAGGACCCTGTTCCCTCTCCACCAGGAACAGACGTAGCAGTGGGGTTGGCCGGGGGCCATATGACGCACACACTTAAGCAGAATAAAAAGTACACATCAAACCTCCCAAACAAGGCACTATGCCCACCCCAGGCTGTGATGGCTCCTTATGTCCCGCTAGGAACCTCAGTCCTAGCCAGCTAGACCTTAGTTGGAGGGGAAAGTGTTTTATTCTTTCTTTCAGGGTTTTGCATATTCCTTTTACTCTTGGTCTTCTAAAATAATGAAGTGCAAGGTGTGACTTTAATAAAACTGACCTTACTGACATAGATAGAAAATTGCATCTAACAACTATCGATTGCACATTCACTTTAAGCTCCCATGGAACATTTACAAACTAAAAAGGAATTTTAAACATAAAACCACATTTTTAAAAAAAACATATCGTGGACTTCTTTTTATGTAAGTAAAGACTTCACGGTGTCTTTTTAAAGATAAAGATTGTAGGGAGCATTCAGGGGGGTGTCATAACGTAGGTTTTAAAGCTGCCCAGAGTCTCCTGTCATTTTTTTTTTATTTGCATGGCGTGGCGTGAGGATGTTTCATGCCACCGCATTTGTCAGAGCATCTGGTCGCCCACTGTTCTTTCCTTTCTCAGTTAGGCCTCCTTGGCTTATCTTGAACTCAGGATGAGTACCTCACCTGCAGAGTTTTCTCCTGGCTCTCTGGCTTGAGGCAAGGACACGCTCCTCCCCCAACTCCTGAACTGTGGGTTGAGTTTGGGTTAGACATAAGTAAGAGAACAGAGAGCAGGGTAGCCATGATTCAATTGAATTGGATTTCTTTAAAATACATTTCTTTATTGGAATAACGGATTCACATGATTAAAGAATTAAAGTGTTTGAAGAGTTTATAAATGAAAAAAAACCATGGTACCCTGTGCGTCTTTTCTGCTCCTAAGTTCCTTTTCTCGGAGGCAATAACTTTGAACTCCTTAAGATGTTTCTACTGGTAGCTGTAAATAAAATGCTTACACTGCAATGTAGAAATTTTTCAATTTTAGACACTATATATTGACTTTGGACTATATAGGGGAGGATTTAGCTTATTCATAATTTCACCTCCACCTTTACCTTTTCTTCCTCGTACCGTCTTTTTCTCCCTTGTTCTTTACTCTTACACCTTGTTTACATATTTATTTATTGTTCCATCAGTCGGTGACAATATCTCTCAACTCTTCCCTTAGTAAATACGGTGGCAAATATGTTGTAAATGTGGTGCCACTAGCTCTCCTTCCCCTCTCTACTTTCCAGCTTCTGCCACCTGTACTTCCAATTTTTACCAAATTGAGGTTGATTCCATTCATGTTCTATTCCAGAAATGTAATTGAGTTGTTTGTGCTTTATCTATAGGTCAATTCTCAAAGACGACAGTTGAAAAACAGTGTTTACATTATTGTAAATATGTAAATATTATTCACCTTGGAACCAGGTACTATAATAATATTATCTTTTTTGTACTGCTTTTTGTTTTTCCTGGATTTCAAATTGCCTCTCATTTCTTTTTGTACCATTTGCCTTTCTTGCAGTATCTTTTTTTTCTGCCCTCTCCACCCAATCACACATTATATTGATTGTATTTGTCCTGCAGATCTCTCTCCTGGGAGCCTCTGTGACCATCACCATCTGAACTGCTCGTTTCCTAAGCCTGGGATTTCCTGTAGCTGCCTTCCTGGGTTGGTTTCTCTGCTTTCTATTTCCCACGTCTTCCCTTCCTTGGCATTTTCTCTCTCTTTTTCCGATAGCATAACCTGGGTGAAAATCCTAAAGACATGGTTTGTGGGATGTTAATATTCTGTGACCTCCTATGTTGGAACATGAGTTTATTTACTCTTTTCATTTGATCACTGATCTGGCTTAGTTGAAAATCATATTTCCTCAGAAATCTGAAGATATCTCATAATTGTTTTCTAGTCTCTACTGGTGTTGATGAGCATTTGGATATTAGTCTCATTCTCATTCTTGGTGGGGAAAGTGTTTTATTCTTTCTTTCAGGATTTTGAATATTCTTTTTACCCTTGGTCTTCTAAAATAATGAAGTTAAGGCATGGCTTTAATAAAAATTTAGGACTCGTTTCAATCTTGATTATTGTGCCATTCAGCTCTGGAAAATATACTTACACTATTTCTTTGATAATCTCTGTTCCTCTGCTCTCTTTTTCAAAATCTCATTAACCAGATGTCAGGCTACATGGATGACTCCACAAGGTCTAAGCTATTCTTTGATATTTTCATCTTTTAGTTTTTCAGTTTCCTATTTAAAAAAAATTTTATTTGACTTCAAGCCCAAATTTTCTTTGAGTTTTAATTTTTGTCATTATTTTCAAAAATTTATTTTTATATAAATTTCTGTTAACATTATATATCCATAGAGATTAAAGAGTTAAGTAGGAAAACTAGCTGTCTCTCACTTCTCATTTCCCTTACTTTTCCTTCACCAGGGCCACTACTTCAGCTTTCCATGTTTTTAAATAATATGCTTGCATTCCTTCTCTTCCTCTTCCTTCTTTTCTTTCTCCTTCTCCTTTCTCTCCTCCTCCTCTCTTCATCCTCATCCTCCTTTTCCCCTAATGTTTTAGGCATTACTAATGACTTTCTACTTACTATGGAAGAGAAAGTTTTTAGTTCTCTTTTTCCTTCCACTTCCATCATCAAGCATACCTTCCCAGCCCCATTTTCCTTGTATTACTTTGTGTCCATAAAATGCTACATAACAACCAACCACAAAACCTCAGTGGCATAAAGCAAAAATCATTTATTTCTCTCTCAGTTGCAAGGTTTGGATGATCTAGGTCAGGCAGCTCCGCTGATCTGGACTAAGCTCCCTCATGCGTCTGGATGTTGACTGGAATTGGCTAATCTAGACTGGATTCAGCTGAGGTGACTTGGGCAAATGGGGCAATTAAGTTCTCCTCCACATGGCTCTCATTCCCTAGCAGGCTACCCTTGGCATGTTCTCATGGAGATGGTGGAGGCACAAGAGAGAAAGCCCATTTGAAGTCTCTGCTGACATCCCATTGGCCAAAGCAAGCCACATAGTTAATTCCCAAGATCAAGGGGCAGGTTAGGTCATTTTGCCCATGGTGGGGCTACATGACAACGGTGAAATTACAGGGCAAAGGGCATGCATGGGCACAAGAAGGGGTGCAGAACTGGAGCCATTATTATAATCCTCCCTCTCTGTACATACATGTATAAAACCTACATCCTCATTTTGGTTAGACCAATATTCTTTTTCTCTCTCCAACATTTTGTTTTCTCTGGAATTAATAAATATATTTCTTTATAACTTTTTTTGTTTTCACTTCTTGTATTATTTTGTTCTGAAGATGTTAATATGTGTCATTTATAAAAAGTATGTTGAGGACAGGGCAGTTTGATAAACATTGCATCAAAAGAGTTAAACTGGTTTCTCTGTGGAGAACTTCTCACAGTTTTTAATGCTCTAATGCACATGTGAATCTCCAAGAATGAGGATATAATGTGCCGTGTTTTCCAAACCTTATTTGTCATGGAAACTCTTCTCCTTGTTACATCATAAGGGAATAGTGTTTTGCAGAACAAACATTTGGAAATGGCATAAAAGAATTTTGAGCGTGGGTGCCCTCGTTTAGGACCTATAATGAGGCTAATTCTTTTTGCCCCACTGCCCCATTTTCAGAATGGAGATGTGTGCAGGCAAGAGGGGAACAGCAAACTAGGAGAGCGTGTGTCCCACAGAGGGACCAGAATGGAAGACTTTAGGGTTTTAAAAAATGCGTATAGTGAAATATCTCAAAATATTAGCCATAGTCTTTTCTGCAGTTCCTGGTATGGGACTCATTCCCCAGTCAATCTTCCTCTTCATCTTGAGGAGGATGATGGACACGTTTAAAAATAAATCTGTCAAAATCCCTTTGAGAGAAGCACCCATTCTTAGGCCACGTGGTCCTAGGGAGGCTGACCCTGTCCTCTCTCCAGAATGATCCTGTGACCCCCGTCTTGGCTGAGGAGAATCAGCTATGGGAATTTTGCAGGAACTTTTGAGAAAAGAGACATTATCTTTTTGCTTGGATTGCCAGCTGTTTGGACAATACAAACTTAGGGCTGCCAGTGGCCTTTTCTGCCACCTCTTTTGGAGACACTGCCTGAAAACATAGGCAACACGCGGGAAAGCCAAGTCAAGAAATAAAAATTCACAAATCCCTGGAGTTCTCCTTTAAAACCCTGGGTCAACTTTCCTGACCTACCCGTTCCGTCTGCGGACTTTTTCAGCTATAGAGACAATACGTTCATCTTTAGGTTTCAGCTTGTTTAAGTGGGGTTTCCATCATTTCCAAGAAAAATAATCCTGACTAACAGAGTGGCTTCACCTCCCTTAGCTGCATAGGCAATTGGGATTAAACGAGAACATAAGTAGAGCTACTTATTATATCAGTAGAGCTTGCCAATGGTTAGCTTCCATTCCACACTGGTTTTTCCCCAGAAGAGAGTGTTCTAGAACATGCCAGGCTACTGAGGCCAACTAAGAAGAAAGCAAGAAGCCAGAAATCCAGGTAACCTATATGCCATGACACCCAACATTAGACCTTGGGATGAAAACTTGGTGCTGAGATGGAAAGTAGCTGAGTGAGCGTCAGGGTGTCGACTGTGGAATCCTAGCTCCAAGCAGAGAATGTACATCTGCTCTACACACTGTCCACATATGGATTCTGGCCAGTTCTCTGACATGTTGCCAACAGAAGAAACAGCAGAAACTCTCGCAGAGAAAGGCAATTGTTTGGCTGAGTACACTGGCCACACATCTGTGCTTGTCTGTCCCCTGACCTGCTCTTGGCGCACATACCTTTCTTTCTCCCTCTTGGGCCAACTCCAGGGTTTTAAGCAGAAGCTCCTTAACTCTCTTTAGCGTGTCAAGGAAGTCAAAGGACCTTCGTGGGTGTAGGCCGGGGCTAGTTTGCCAGACATCCAGTTGTTGTAGACACTGGCATTTCTTTGCCTTGAGTAACAGTCCCCCTTTGGGATCAGTGAGCATCATCCTGTTGTATTGATTGCTGAGGATTAACGAGTAGGAGGAAAATGGATCAGGTTGCCGAGTAGGGCAGACTGGTTACAGACCAGAGCAACTGAGTGTCCTTTCCCTACTACTTTCTCACACATGCATGCTCATGCGCACTTGCACACGCTCACACATGCATACTCACATATACACACGCATGCTCAAGCACCATACACACGTATACTCACACATGCACACACATACTCACACATACACGCTCACACATACACACACATACTCACACACGCATGCTCATGCGCACTTACACACGCTCACACATGCATACTCACATATACACACGCATGCTCAAGCACCATACACACGTATACTCACACATGCACACACATACTCACACATGCACACACATACTCACACATACACACACATACTCACACACACATGCTCATGCGCACACCAGGGCACTGATCTCCGTGTTCCAGACTGGAGGCGTGTTTGCAGACAGTCGAGTGACACAGCCTGCAATTCCTGCCTCATTGGAAGGGCGCCTGGGGTGGGGAGCGGGCAGGCGACTGGGTGGTTATCAAGGTCTTTTCTGTGGTCTCCCTCATTATGTGAAAAGGATGAGCTTAGTGACTGGGGAGAAACAAACTGGTAGTTTTGGTTTCGAGTCAGGAGGACAGCTTGCTCTTCCTGGGGTGGTGTCTGCTGTGTTCACTTTGTTTTCATTCCCTGTGAAGGAATCGTTTACACTGAGAAGTCACTATGGGAGGACGAGCAGAGAGGAGGAGAGTGTGTGTGTGTTTGGGGGGTGTCATTCAAGCTTTCCTGCAGCTCTGGCAGCATCGCAGCATCAGCAGTTGGCACTGGGGAAGCACGCGGGTAGCAGGAGTGCTGTGAGCTCTCTCGGTCTCTTGGGTGTCGTGACACACCTGTCCTGGGAGCAAAGCGCTCGTACACCCCGTGCTTTGTGGAGCTCTGCGTTCCAGTATTGCATTGCCTCCGACTGCATTCAGCCTCAACTCGATGACCTCCTCAGGGAGACTGACCTTGGTCATTTAGTAAAGTGACCACCTCTGGAATTGTCCCCCAATTCTATCACATTAACTCTTTTACATCCCTCATCACACTTATCAGGACCTGAAAGTATCTTATTTGCTGGTTTACGTGTTCTGTCTGTTTCCATCCACTAGAATGTAAGCTCCTTGAGGTCAAGGACTGCCTTCTTCACCCGTTGTCCCCAACATTTTGAGCAGTTGGCGGTATGTCGTAGGTGCTCAGTATATGCAGTATTTATTGATCTCCCCCCCGGCATAGATTGTCTGAGGACTGGGGAGAAGCAAGTTAATGAATTTAATTCTCTGATCTAAGGATCTGAGGTGCAAGAATAAGAAACCGTCATTAACATCTTTAAGAAACATGAGTGCATGCTATTGTGGACGTGATGGTTCATTTTGTGTCAACTTGACAAGGCTACGATGCCCAGCTGTTTGGTCAAACACCAATCTAGATGATGCTGTGAAAGTATTTTTTTCAGATGTGATTAACATTAAATCAGTAGACTTTGAGTAAACAGATCACCCTCTATAATGTTGGTGGGCCTCGTCCCGTCAGTTGAAGGCCTTAAAAGCAAAGACTGAGGTTTCCTGAAGAAGGAATTTTCCTCAAGACTGCAACATCAGCTCTTACATGAATTTCCAGCCGAACAGCCTGCCCTACAGATTTCAGGCTTGCCTGTCCCCACAATTGTATGAGCCAATTCCTTAGCATGAATCTTTCCCTCTTTATACATATACAAGTATAATATATTTATAAATATGAATTAATGTATGATGGTAAATTAATATAAGTATGTATTTATGTATACACGTATATATACACACACACACGCACACTAGGATATATATCCTATTGATGCTATGATTTTATTTCTCTAGAGACCCTGACTAAGAGAAGGGGTAATGTCATGTTGATAACTACCACCATTTCCTTTAAAGTTGCTCTGTGCCAGGCACCATGCTAGATGCTCTATCTATATCATTTTATTTAATCTTCATTACAACCCTGTAAAACAGGCATTATTATTGTTCTCACTTTATAATATGGAAACAAGGTCCAGAGAGGTTAAGTAACAGCCAACATCACACAGCTGGCAAATCACGGAATCAGTATCAAACCTGAGTCTGTCTGATGCCAAAGCATATGCTCTTCATCACCATGCAATGCAGAAACCAAGACATGAATCAGAAATGGCCCCCGCCTTTGAGGGCTTGTGGTGTATTACGGGGAGGTACAGACAGAAATCATTTTAATTTACAAGCTAGAGATTGATAAGATAACAGATAAGCCTTATGGAATTTCAGAGGAGAGAAAGATCAATTCTGGCTTCTGTGGGTCCTGCAGGGCTTAACGGGTAATAGGTTCAATCTGGGCTTTGAAGAATGGAAGAGACTTGCACATGGAGCTGGGGAGGACGGTCCTTCTGCATCAGCGCCATCAAGTAGAGAGACAATTCAAGCCACACAAGAGAGCCACCTCAGGAACTTAAACAAAATTCTAAATTAAATTCTAGTAGCTGAATTAAAAGGTAAAAGGAAATAGGTAAAATTAAAATGTAATAATGTGTTTTATTTAGCCCAATATCTAAAAAATATTATCATTTCAACATATCCATATAAAAATTATTCGTGAGGTATTTTCACATTCATTTTTTTTGTCAAGTCTTTGAAATCTTATAGCACATCTCACTTCAACATGTACTCGATGTGAAAAATTATAAGAGATATTTTGCTTGCTTTCTTTCTTAATAAATCTTCAGGATCGGGTGTGTATTTTCCTTTACAGCACATGTCGGGTCAGACTAGCCACATTTCAAGTGCACTATAGCCCTGTGTAACTCAGGGCTGCCTTATTGGATGGGCTACTCCAGACAGAGAGCAAAGCCAAGCAGAGACACAGGGGCAGGAAAGCCTGGTGTATGTGCAGGGAATGGAGGACCACTGTCAGCCTGGACTGGAGAGTGTCTGAAGGAGAGCTGTGGGCAACATAGTAGAAACAAATGTGAAGCCAGATTCTGAAGAGCCTGGGAAGCCGGAATAAAGTGTTTAGATTTTAGTAACAGGAAAGAGGAGACATTACTCTCAGGCTTACTCAAGAAGGGAGGAAAGCTCTGCCTTAGGAAGATAACAGCAGGAAGGATGAGTGGGTAATGGACTGGAGAACGGAGGAGGGAGACCAGTCAGAACACAGTGGCACTAGTTCCTATCAAAGGTGATGAAGTTGAACGGAGGCTGGGACACTGTGGATGGAGAGAGTGGCAAATGTTACCTGATAAGAGTTTGCAGGCTTTGGCAAGGGAGAAAGCCCCAGGAGAAGTTGAAAGGGGGCTCCAAGCTTTCCATCCTGGGTCACTGGGAAATTGAGTGGTGAAATAGGCATTTATGTCGTCTATCAACAGGTTACAAGAGATTTAGTCTTCTCCCACTTCGCAAATCAACTTCCAGGGCCTTTCCATTCTCCTCACTGGGGGAAAGATGTCTTGTGTCTTGGCCCCTCTCCAGCAGGAAGAGGGCATACTATTGAACCCTTAGGAATGTCTCTGCCTTATGCAGAGTTCCATCCATCCTTCATCTCGCCTGAGCTACGTGACACTGAGCATCCCAGGGAATGTCTCTGAGTCTTTGAATCCCCAGAAGGGAAGCACCCCGCCCCCACCACCAAGTGGTGTGGTTAGATAACAACTGGATCCTACCGTGGGATGTGTGGCTGATGATCTGTTATTATATGCTCCGTGCATCTCTAACTGCTCTAATGAGCTGGAAGTCTGGAGGAGGAGCAGGAAAGATTTACAGCTTTTACTTGGGAAACCGACCTCACGTCAAGGGAGGGATTAACCCAGCCAGGCATGACCCTCAGCTCAGTGGCTGCTGATAGCGAGTAACAAGGACCATGAAAGCCTTCAGTGATTAGAACCGAGCACTATCAGGGGCCTTCCTCACCATTGTTTACTTTAGATTGTGGCCATCCAGGGAGCCCGCTTGGTGTGTGTCAGACATACTTAATAGAGAGATAATTTGTGAATAAGAACGTACAAGACTGTTATGGGGGAGACAGTGGGTGAGCGGGTCTGGACTAATTCACATGTTTGATTGCTGCATACTTGGTTATCTAGGGGAGAGCTCCTGGCGACTTCTCCGGCACACCCCAGTTCCTAGGACTCCCCTCTCCTTAATCCTCCCATAGTTTCTTCCTTAATTATATTCACAATCTCTCTGTTTGGGTTTCAGTGTGGCCCAGTTGAACGATTCATCTTAAACTTCAAGTTTCCATCCATTTCTTCTCCCAGGTACTTATCATTTCCCTTATTTTTCCTCTTCTCTTAGATCTCCATTTGGCTTCCTTCTTTCCATTCACTTTTAGTTTTCCAATAAATTAATTTAAATTTTCCATCCACTTTTAATCACTAAGGCACATAGTGGATGTGGCTATTTTTGTTCACCTTGGGTTGTTTGTCCAAACCACACCGCTAGAGGGGAGAGCACAGCTCACTGGAAAACGCAAGTCATTGAACCAATGCTTTTGTATTTGTCTTTGTTTTTTTTTTTTTTTTGATTAGTCAGAAATGAATCAATTCCAAAGGTTATAAGACTCAAAACTAGGGATGAGAGAAAAGAAGGCATCCGACTGGGATTCTCTCGTTGACATTAGCCCTGTCACAGAGCCAAAGAGTTTTCAATAGTTCTCGAGGGGATTGTTTATGAAAACCACAAAAATGGTCTGCACGGAAGACTCTGCTCTGGGTCAGCCCCTCTCAGCCAGCTCAGGCTTGGCGTCTGTAGTTCCGTCTCTCATCATCAGCCCCAAACACAAGGGGGACACTAATAGCCCCAGCTCCCTTCTTAATAATCCAATTTGAATCAATTGACCGTGTCATGATTCAAAGCCTTCTTTAACCTCCTAATGCTCAACGCACATGGGCTCCTAGGGTAACGAGTTCCATACGGCACGAGGAGGTTGAGCGTACTCCTATTGTTAGAAGAGCTCCAACTTAGGCTACTCCAGTTGGGCAGGTGTCTTTTGGCCTCCAAGAGCCCTCCAGGGAGAATTGCCCAGGTGCCCTCTGCACAGTGATCTTCCTTCCAATGTCCCTTGTCACGGGGGAAGTTGCCCCAACCAGGCGGGCAGGAGAATTCCTTTCTTAATCAACCGCAAAACTGATCAGAATCCCAGAGCTGAGTTTTCCATGATTGCTTCCACAGCGCTCTGCACCCCGTTTGCACCTATCTGCCTTCATGGGGAACAGCATGAAAAGGCACTGGGATTTGCATCAAGACCTCTTGTTTTCAGTCTCTGCTCTGCTCTTGACTGGCCATAGGATCTTAAGCAAGTCATCTGATTTTTTTCAGCCTCAGTTTCTCATCTGTAAAATGGATGTAACCCCTGCCCAAATGACTTCTCAGAGCATTTGTGAGGGGAGAATAAGATGAGAGAGGTTTGAGAACTGGAATGTGCTACATGAAAGTACTCTTAGTATTGTTTTCATCGTCTGTTGTGAAGGTGGCTGTTGGACCATCTTCCTGTAGGAGCGTGACCTGTTGAAAGGTTAGGCCTTCCATCTGCTTGTCCATTTCAACTTTGGGTCTTGGGCATGTGACCTCTCTTGCTTCTCTCTTCTTGGCCACTCACTGGCCTTTCAGTGGCCTCTCTGCCCTTGGGAAACTCTTTTTCTCTTTAAGTGTGGGCTGAAATAATCTACCAGAGCTGATATTCAATCCAGAGTGGGGCATTTCCTAATTCTATCTTAGACACCTTTTTTGACCAGCGAAGGTTAGACTGACACTGTGAATATGGGTCCTGCAGGCTGGGAAGGACTTCCAGGGAAGAAGAGTGGGGCTTATTTCAATGGGGACATTTTCAGAGAAGCTTAGAAATAAAGGTCTGTAGGGACATCTGCCTGGACGGAGATGGGATAACTGTGAGTCAGATGAAATTGAGTACATTGCACAGTTCCTGGTCCCAGTGGATGTTGATTTCTTAATAAATGCTTCTCTTTTTAATGAAACGTCATTTTCTTTTAGTTCTAATACTTTTTTCTTTACATTTCATGTGCTTTATGCACATTAGCTTTTCGTCCTGGCAGCCTGCGAAGTTGGTATTACCATGTCCCCCATTTTACAGATATGGAAACTGATGTGCAGAAAGGTGGGGCGAGTTCTCCAGGTTACCAAGTGGGGAAGTTGGGATTGAGACACATTTTGGTCTAACTCTAAACCCCATGCAGTTAACCAAAGAGAAGGGGGAAGGTTATTTATGAGACTTCCAGCTTTGGATAGTGATGTTAACACATACCCCTGACCTCTATCACACCTTTTAAATTGTAAGAGAAGTAACCAAAGAGAGGGCAAAGTCCATATTCACGCTGGAAACTAGGGAACACGGTCATCCACATGCTAGAAACATTGAGGACTTCTCCAACATAGGATTTGACAAGACTGGAGACTCCCTCAGGAAGTGGAGGAAAGCTCAACCACACCCTCCAGGGGGGGCAGTCAGCCGGGGGTTGGCCAACACAGCCATCATGGCAGGGGGTCAATGGGGTCGGGGAAGCTCTCTCATGGTGACCTTCTCTTTCTTCTCAAGCAGTGCTCTTTCAAATGACAGGACCCAGAAACCAGCTAGGTGGCAAAGCTCCTATCTTCTTCTGCCGTCCTTTGGTCAGCAGAAAGTCCTTGCGGTATCACATGTGGACACAGCCATCTTTCCTGGGCCTGGCCCTGGGAAGCCACAATGTTTTCACTGAGTTATTATGTTCTGTGGGGCATTTCCATGGGTGTCTGGAGGGCACAGGTAGAAGTTCATGATTTTGTCATCTAGCCCTAGGTCTTCATTCTTTAGGACAGAGATATTTCTACACATTCTCTGCTCTCTCTCCTTCCTCCTCCTCCTCCTCTTCCTTCCTCTTCATTTTATCCAAGGTATCTACTTTCATTTATTAAAAAGTCAAGTAGTACTTGAAGACTTATTAAGAAAAATGGTAGTCCCTCCACTCACCCTTGCCCACCTCACAGGCCTACGTCCCAGAAGCAAAATCTTTCAAAATGTTCTTTCCTCTATGTTTCTAAATAAATGCCATTTAAATACACGGCCATGTCTTGATTTACTAATTTAGAAGTTATCTACTGATATCATATTACGGTAGATGATCATTCAGCTCTTTTAACACTCATCCCCCCTGCCCTCCACCTCACCCCAAACCTACGTACACTCCCACTCTCTTCCTAACAAAACGTTATTACACTTCTTAGTGAATCATTATTCCTATTTGTAGTCCTGTGACCAGGTACCTATTGCTCTGCTAGTACTACGGTACTAGTACTACATATTTTCTCCTTTTCCAACGTTTTGCTTTCCGTGGAGTCAATAAGCCTTTTAAAAATTTGTTTTAAATGCATCAGATAATCCAATAGTTCCTTTCTGGTTTTTTCTTGGCGTTCTCCACCCTTCTGCTCCAGTCCATACTGTGTTCTGTGGCCCTGCTGCCTGGAGCTGTCTTAGTATTTTCCTTTGTAGTCACCCAGGATACCCTTTCACTGCTCTCCTGTGCTAGAGCCCTTTTCCTAGACTCTCAGCCACCTCTCTCTTGATTTACACTCTCATTTTGATGAAGGACATCCTCTAGTAGCTTCCTAAAAAAATGACACACAGGAGGTGTATTTTTGGATTCCTTGCATTTCAGAAAATGTCTTTATCCTTCTTTCACATTTGGTGGATAGTTTGACTGGGTGTAGGTTGGAAATAATTTTCCCTTAAAATTTTGAAGGCATTGCTCTGTTTTTGTCCACTACCCCTCATTCCCAGTAAGCTTTTAAGGTCTTTATTTTTTTTCTCTCTTGGTTGTGCCTTTCTTCTGCTGGGTGCTTGGTGGATCTTTTTGATCTGAAGATTCATGTCCAGCAGTTCTGGGAAACTTTCTGCATTATCTTTTTGATAATAATATCCTGATTGCTTTCCATGCTCATTTTTTTCTTAAGCTCCTTATTAGAGGATATTGGCTTCCTGAATTAAGCCTCCAGGTTTTCATTTTGTAATGTTTTTCTTCTATTGTTCAACTCTATTTTTTTGTCCTACGTTATGAGAGACTGTCTCAACTTGACCGGGTAACCCTTCTCTGAATTTAAGAAATATTTTGAGTCTTAGATTTTGAATTTTTGTATTTTCTTGTTCTCTGGCATTTCTCTCATTCCCATTTCATGAAGGCACTCTTACTTCTGTGAGGGTGTTTATAATAGTTTTTTCATAAGTTTTCTTTTGCTTCCCGTGTCGTCTCTGTTTCCTTTAAGTTTTTTGTTTTCAAAAAATTATTTCTTGTTTTGGCCTATTTCTTTACTATTGGCAGCCCTGCTCAAACCTGAATGATCCTGGTCTGTTCATTTCACTGCAAGAACGAGGCACTGAGAACTAACGGGGGGGTCTTTGTGCTCCTTGCTGATGGGCTTCACTGTAGGGTGATAGGCCGGTGGCCCTGCTCTTTACTTCGTCAACTACAGATCTTTTCCTCTGAGGCTGTGAGCTTCTCTGGAGAAGAATCCTCTCTTCTCCTTTCTGATGGTAAAGGCTGGCCCTCTGCTTTCTGGAAACAGGGAATTGAGGGTCCCACTGATCAGCATGTAAATTTAACTCGACCCCCCTGTTCTCAGCCCCACCTGTCATCCCTACCTTGTACTGTACCGTACCTGGAATCCTTGACTCAGGAACATTTCTGGTTCAGTTTCTCTGAGACTGGGCCATGGGTCCCCTTTGGGGGTTGGGGTGGGTGAGTGTGTCTGCTGGGCTGCATGGAAGCGGGTGGGGAGGACCTGTGGCCTGATCACTCCATACACGCAGCCCCTCCTCACTCTCCCTTCCACAGCACTGGTGCCTCCCCAACCACTCTGTGATTCCTCTGGGTATGTCAGCCCTTATCGAGGTGGCAGCCCCCTCTCAAGCCAACAGAAGGAAGTTTCCACTGATGTCTTAGGTCGATTATCTTCTCTCGCTTTGCCTTCCAAAAACCTATGGATTTTTTTTCATGCCGAAGTGTCCTCTCCTGCTTATTTCATCTTTGTAGGTTTGTACCTTTTCCTTTTTTAATATTTCCTTTTATTCCATGAAATGAAGTTTCCAGAGAGAGAAGATAAACTTGTGAGTCCAATCTGCCATGTTTAACAGGCATCCACTGTCGGCCTGTGAAGAGACCTGTGTGGGCGATGGGAGTCAGAAATGTTTAAGGAAGACAGATCTGCAGGTGGTTTGTTAGAGACATTAGTGAGAGAAGTGACTGCAGGCAGGGAGGCCAGCCCGGAGGTTTCCATAAGATCTTGATGAGAGATGGTCAGTGAGAGGTGAATGAATGCTGGTGGGTGTGTGTTGTATCTGTAAGTTGGAAGAAGAATGAAGCAGCAGATTTGAAAAGGCAGCCAATGGCTCACTAGGTAGATGAATTCTATATTTGGATCTCTTATTTCTTCCTACATGTTTTTTAATATGCACTATATTGGCACATTTTGCCCATCATTTCTCCCTTTCCATACCTTTTCTTTCCTTAGAGACCCAAGGCTAGTGTTTTTCATTCAGCTATGTTTTAGAACAGTGTTTCTTAAACTTTAGTGTGCAAAAGAATCACATTTCAAAATGCAGATTCTGATCTATAGGCCTGAGATGGGTCTGAGATTCTGCATTTCCAGCAAACTCCCAGGTGATCCTGATCCTGCTGGCCCACATGATTCTAGAAGGAGGCTTGAAGATTTGGAAAAGCCAAAGCTTCCACCCCAGAGGTACGTTCCAGCCCTAACTCTTCTCCTTGCTTCTGTGTCCCTCCTCTGCCCCTCTGCAGGCTGGGCTGACCTAGGCCTGGCTTCTCTGCAGTGTGTCATTTCCTGGGACAGTCTGTGGTAAGGTCTGGTCCACAGGAGAGGGCCTTGTGGAGTGCAGTGACCTATTGTGGCCACCCCAGTGACCTATTGCCGCGGTGCTTTCCCGCTCCCTACACCCTGTGCCCCCTGGACCATGCACAGCTTACATAACAGTCTGCAGCACCTACAGCTCATCTCTCACCTGCCGCATTGTTCTCTCATTTTTCTAGTTGGTCTTTATCCAGCCCCATATCCGGAAGGGAGTCACTGCGGCAAACAGATAGAAGGAAACAGTTGACTCACTATGGCAAGGTAGCTTAAATCCCAACATTCAAAATTTGGGTAGACTATCACCAACTTTCTTTTAACACAGTAAACTAGCAGAATTCAATCACGGAATAGAGAAAACAAAAGAAGGAGTTTGCTTGCTTTACATAAAGAGACAGAGAATGAAGCCAAAGTGATCTAGTGTGAATTTTCAGAATTAGCATTTGCTGTTTTCATTTGCCTATGTAATTCCACTTCTGCTTATTCGGTGGGAATTTCATCCATCTGATGCGGTTTTAGAAGAAGCAAAAGAAGTGGTTTGTGGAGCAAAAGGAAAAACTAGCTTGTTCTTAATATCTTATTTTGATTTGTTTGTAATGAATGTAATTAGGATTTGTTTTAGTGTATTTTTTTGTCTCAAAAGCCTGAAATGCATTTGAGAGTTTGGATATAATCTAGCCTAGATCAGTTCAGATTAGACTCTTTCTGGATGTTGCAGCCAGTCGGAGTGTATGTAGCTCCTGCTTCCTGGGTGGATGCCTGTGACATCCTGGATCTTTGCCTCAGTCATTGGGGCCACCACTTGCAACTTCAGGGATGATGTCTTATTAGTATAAGTGAAGCATAGTAATGAGATCTCAGTTTGGTTTAACATCATGCCCAAGTTCCTGCCAAAACTCAAACAGATACAACTAAAAAGTGATATTCAGTCACATCAACAAAAACAGCACTTGTGTGTTTTGAAGGGTTCACCACTGGGGAATCCAAATGAATCTCTAATGTTTGCTCTGGATTATGGGACTCTACCTCTAGTTACTTATTCCACAGAGACTAGGAGAAAGAGACCCAGAGTGAGGAAACGGATGCATAATAATTGGCTTGCATGTTTGCTCACTGTTCTTCGGTACAATATTAACATCCCTTTATGTTTCTTGAGCATTTGCCCAACTGTTTCCTCAGCAGGGTGGATGGGAAGGCTGATGGGATCTTGAAGTGCCTGGGTGGACATGGGAGTTGGAAGCTGCCATAAATGGGGACATTTGCTTGGCTCACTGGCTAATGAATGAAAGATTGTCAAGAGTAATAGCGTTTCAGCGGAATTTCCTTAATGATTGGCACAGTTCATTAAGAGAAGAAACAAAACTAGTGATACCCTTGGGAGAGGCTGGGGGATGGGATGGCCTGATCACAGAGGTGGGGGCCGTGGCTCAAAGGAATGTGGCTTTCACACAATTAGGTGTTTTGAAGGAAGACAGAGCCTGGACACAGTTGAATAATTTTGGCTAATTGAGATTTGCATGGGTCAAACACCAGAGGTCTTGCTGCCGTTAAGGCAGGATGACATCCGTTCTGGATCCCTGCGTGAATAGCGGTCCATATGTGCCTACGGACAGTGGAAAGTGGCGCCTCCCTGACAAAGAGCGGCTTTTGTGGGCGATGCCCTTCCAGTCTTATCCCAGCTGCTGGAATTCAGTAGTGGGTCTGATGGCCTCAAATTTACCCAGGTGGAGTCACATCTAATAAGTTTTCATTGCCCTCCTTCTCTAGGAGTGAGAACGAATGAGGCATCTCTATCTGCTTCTGCTGTGTATCTGTCAGGGATGCTGCCTCCCTAAGACGTGCTTCTGAGATGTGGAAAGGCTGCCACGGAGGTGCTCACCATTCCATGTTTTGGATGTGAGAAAGGCTGACCACTGCTTTAAATGCAGAGTATGAATTTCCATCTACAATAGATACTCCACTTCTTTATTTCTTTAAACCACTTCCATCTGACTGCAAGCCTCCCACTGCCCCCTTGTACCCCCGTGATGGGAAAGTCATTCATAGTCTTTAGAGATACTACCTCTCCCAGGCTGGGCGCCACTGCCAGACCCTATGGCATCTTTGTGTGTATTGGAAAAAGGCACCCCTTCCTCCTGGTGGAGGTACACCAGTGTCGTGGCGTATAGCTCCGCAGGCTGGATTTCAGCTACTGCCTGCCCCTGTGGCACACAGATCACACAATTGTGCACGATAGCCCTGGCTACTCAATCTGAAGTGGTACCAAAGTGTAGAGAGTCACCTAGACTCATGGACCATCAGTCCTACTGAGATGCCCATTGTCCCTGCCCCAAGTTCCTTTCATGTCCTATGACCAGAGTCCTTTTGTGCCACACAGATGTCCCCTCTGAGTTCTGGCCTCATCAGTGACAGCTACATAAACTCAAGTCCAAGCCCTTGAGAAGCCGCACACCCCTCCCCCTCTAGAGGAGAACCCAAACGCCTCTTCCTGCCATCTCGCTGTTCTCAAAGGCATTCCCTGTCTCCTTCACTCTTTTCGGACACTTAGTTTAATCTCATCAACAAGTTTAGGCTTTATAAAAGACAAAAAGAATGGCAGCTCTAGATTTTCCACCTTCTAAAAATCCTGAGGAAAGGAAATACAATACCGGCTACCAACTGGAAATGGAAGGGAAGAAAAACATAGAGAAAGCAAATGCAAATTAATATTTTAATAGATTATCCTGCTACATTTACCGCAAACACTTAGTTTCCCTGAAGGAACAGTGGAAGGAAGCCATCCCTTCATGGCTTGTGATCCCTTGAGACAAATGAGCAGACCATGGCCTTCCAAGTTGCCCTGGCCTGACACAGGCTTGGAAGAACATTTATCAGTGGTTCACAGCTACTCTAGCAGAGTGGGAAAGCACTAGTCCTTGGAGAACTTTCATCTGTCGTCAGCAAACTTACTAACATTGTATGTTGTGTATTTTATTTCTCAAGATGGATCAGGACAATTGTGTGATCATCTGAAGAACCATTTGGTGTTCCTTCAATAATTCAACGAGAGCTGAGTTCCCATTAAGTTGAGTGGACAGAGGAGGGAGGCACAGAGAACAGGCTTTGCCCTTGACTGTGTGTGTGACCTTGGGCAGACTCCTCTGTGAAGAGCAGGTTGGGCTAGATTTGGATGATTTTTTAAGTACATCTCACCTTGCTATCCATAAAAATGCTGCCATGTGGAAGTAATCATGTGCTAGAGAAGACTGGAGAGGCTAAAGAGGTAAGGCAAGTCAAACATTTGCTTTCCCGTCTCATCTTTTTCTCTTGATTCCTCCATCACTTCAGTCCATTATTTGTTTCTCTCTTTTACTGTCTTGTTCTCACTCTCTTCTTCTTCCATTCATCTTTGTGGTTTCTTCCTCTCTTCTGCTTCTTTTGCACTCCCTTAATGTTTATTATTATCTATACGTATTTACTGAGTTAAGTTTTATAAGCTCTGACCTTAAATTTAGCCAAGTTGAATGTTTTACACATTCATCTAAACACAGAAAGAGCAGTCAAACCAAAACTTGAAATTGTTTTTAAATTGGTACTTAATTCTCAAATACGGTTTTCTCGGAGGGCCTCGGGAGAGAGAAGTTTCCTCCCCCTTGCACTAAAACTAGCCAGTGGAGGAAACGACCTTGTGACATTGTTAACCTCTGCAGTGGAGGTTAAGCAGGAGATGTTTAGCTGATGGAGGACAAAGCTACTCTATGGGAA
Source organism: Tapirus indicus (assembly GCA_031878705.1). NCBI lineage: Eukaryota > Metazoa > Chordata > Mammalia > Perissodactyla > Tapiridae > Tapirus > Tapirus indicus. Next base: position 4,988,826 of record CM062932.1, on the reverse strand, counting down.
ATACCTCACTGCCTTCGTCTCAGATGTGAGATGCAATAAGATGGACATATTATGAAAATAATACTAGGCCGAAATGTCGCTGTGATCACACATATGTTCATAGGTAGATTAGAGTCAATTTAGGGTCATTAAAACTTTAGGCTGCTCTGGAAAATGAGCTCAGCTCTCTCAGAATTTCAGGTCCAGCAGGTTAGCTTTCTGTAGGTCAAAGAATATGCTCGGATTGGCACACAGCCTCATCGTCTCTCGCACAGAAATCCTGTGACTTTGATACTCAGTGAAAAATGCACATCTGGAATGAGATCAGCCCTCACCCTTTTCAAGCTTCTGCTCCTTGGTATTTCATTATTATGACTTGGATGTGACTCAGGCTAAAGGCTTTATTTTTAGCAATGATCAGAACTGCTTTTGATGAATAAATCAGGAATGCTGTTTATTTTTTTAATTGGAGCATGTGACTAAATTTATTTTTCAAATCTTGAATGAACAAACCTGACACTTATGAAAACACATTAAAAATGTTTTGCACTGTGCATAAAGAGCAGTTTTGCAGACTGCCCTGTGTGGGTTGCCTCACATATGTGTCCTCTGATGATCTGGGGAATAGTACTGTTATTTATGTCTTGGATCTGACCTGGAGTTAAGATTATAAGAACTAGAAGGGACCTCAGGCATCATCTGGTTCAATCTTCCTCTCACAGAGGAGGAGATGAGGTCCATGAGCTGAAGTCACATGCCAAGGCTCTCACTAGGGATTGTCAAAACCGGGCCTAGAAACCCTGTAGCACATCTGATACCATCCCTGACCTTTCCACCATCCGCCTCTCCCCAAGTATGGAACATGTACCATTGCTGGTTCCTGAAACCATTTTAGATGGGCAAGATATTGAATTAAACAACTGAACCACATATGGAGACAGCCCTTTCCAATTCTCTTTTTGTCTTCCCTACTGCACCAAGTTTGTTCCAAACACTGTCTCAAGCTCTGAGAACACAAGGATGAATCAGCTACAGTTTCTCCTCTCATGGAACTCTCAACCAAAAACCCTATTCCTACAGATCAAACTGTAGGTGATTGTGTGCATGCACATATGTGTTTGCATGCACGTGCGTGCATGTGTGTATGTATGCATGCACATGCCTGTGCACCTGCATGTATTTTGTCTGTCTCATTTAATTGTGAGAATTCTTGCAGCATTTTTTCAATGCAAATATATCCTAGGGAAAAAATTTCTGAGAAGCTAAAACCCCCAGTGCCTACTCTGAGTCACCATAGGAATTAGTCTTTTTTGTTTTAATTCAATATTTGTATATATTGAGAAATGCTCACCACAATAAGTCTAGTCTACATCCATCACAATACAGAGTTACACATTTTTTTTTTTCTTGTGATAAGAACTTTTAAGATCTACTTTTTTAGCAAAGGAGATCTTAAGGAGAAAAAGTCTGTGTTTGGGGCTAGCCTTTAACCCTAATACTTGCTAATCTCCCCCTTTAACTAACAGATAACAAATCTTAGGGTCAGAGCCATCATGAAGGAATAGTCTACAACTGGAATTTAATAGCATTGGTTTGTTTTCATTCTCTATTTATATGAAGTGTATTAGTTATTTACAGCTATGTCATAAAATATACCAAAACTTATTGGCCTAAAACATCCATAAGCATTTATTATAGCACACAGTTTCTGTGGGTCAGGAATTCAGGAGTGTCTTAGCTGGATATTTCTGGCCCAGAGTCTCTCATGAGGTTGTAGTCATGATGTAAGCTGGGGCAGCACTCATCTGAAGGTTTGACTGGGGCTGGGGGATCTGCTTCCCCAGTAGCTCAGTCACAATGGCTACTGGCAGGAGGCCTCAGTTCCTTGCTCCATGGACCTCTTCACAGGGCTGCTTGAGTGACCTCACAACACATCAGAGGCTTCTCGCAGAGTGAATGATCCAAGAAAGAGCAAGGCAGGGTCGTAATGTTTTCATGACCTAACCTTAGAAGTCACACTCCATCTTTTCTTCAGTATCTATTGGTTACATAAGTCAGCCCTCTTCAGGTGGGAGGGGACTACACAAGGGCCTGAATACTAGGAGACAAGAATCACTGGGGGCCATTTTGGAGGCTGCCTACCACAGAATGTGATACCGTTCTCTCTTTATGGCCATGTCACAAATATACCTTTTAGGTAAATATATTTAAGTATTAAAGAGCTAGTCTGACTTAAACAAAATTACTAAGTGAATTTTAATACAGGTAGTCCCCAGGTTTCACAAAATTGTGTAGGTGACATGAATATAACTGTTAATTAGGAAACACTTCATCACTCCACGTGGCCGCCTGAACCGAGAAGTACAGAGGAAAAGTCTACTCTGCTGGTGTTGGTTCCAAGACCTCTAGTCATGGTGACTACTCAAGGCAACTCTCACCACAGGCAGGAGAGAACATACAGTGGCAGAATGCCATGTGGAGAAGTCCCATGCCAACAGTAACGATCCTTTTATCCTTACTCTGAAGGTGTCCTCTTGTCTCCGATGTGCTTCGTGCTGGCACCTTGTGCACCACTGGTGGGACTTGGAGTTATGACCTTGAGACGACCTCAGTCCTCCTACCTTGTCTTTTCTTTGATTACCGCTCCTGCCTCCCTGCTGCAGGGAGTCATCGTTCCAGAACCAGACATGACTTTCTCCCCGTATGAGCTTTGTTAGGGATCAAACTCTAAGAGACTATGGACTTGTCGTAGTCTATCAAATAATGAATTGAATTTATGAATTATGAATTTTCTTGTCTTAGCATCTTTGATGTTTATTTAGTTGAATTTAGCTTTTTGTACTTCAGAAATTTCTGGGGCCTTGAGACACTAGAATACCTTTCTAGATATTATGTGCTCAATATCAGGCCAACCAGTCCTACAGGCAGGCTCTAAATTCCAGATTGCTGGTGCACCCCTGATCACCCATATTCACATTTATTTTTAATTGCTTGTATTTATTGCTAATTTTCCCTCACTTCTTCCCAAATATTCTCAGCAAATTTTTCTACAAGATCAGTTACATCAGGAATTAATCTATCTGTTCCAAATTCTTTTCTTACAAATATTTCTCAGGTTTTTTTTTTTTTTTTTTTTTTTCTATCCAAACTACACAGCCATCATCCTGGGACTTCTCTTTGGTGGAATTATTGGAATTCCCTTTGTCTTTCCTCTGAGTTGAATTCCCAGTTCCTTGGATCTCATATTTTAGCTCCCTTGTTTTAGTGAAGTATATCCTCCAGTAATTATTCATGTTAAGATGATGTTAAGTGCATGGTAATGATGGATAGCCTTTGATGTACCTGTCTCTTAAGTCTACCCCGTTTTGGACCAGTTATCTTCTAGATGAGGGGCACAGCTTATACTGGAATCTTCCACACCATCCTGGAACTTGCCATCACTTCGGTCCTGTGTTATATTTCCTACTTTCTGTATCCTAGATCTTCCATATATATCCTTGTTTTGATGGAGAAAATCCTCTTAAGAAGGAATTCCATGAGAGGTAAAGTTTTTAGAATATTTCAAGTTAAAGATTTCTATATTATACTTGTTCTTGATTATTAGAATTCTACACTGGAACTCATCTGTCTTCTGAATTCTGAGGACATCGCTCCACTGTCTTCTATCCTTCAGTGTTGCTGTTAAGAAGTTCAAGGTCATTCTCAACCCTGACCCTTTGAATGTGACTTACCTCTTTCTCTCTGGAAGTTTGTATGGTTTCTCATTTATGTTCTTACATTTCACCATGATTTGCCTGGGTACAAGTCTATTTTCTTCAAATTTACCTTCTCCATTTGGAAACTAATATTTTTCAGTCCTGTTCTGCAAGAGTTTATTGATCTTATTGTTGATTATGCAGATTCTCTACTTTCTTTTCTCTTCTGTCTCTTTCGGAAACTCCAATTATTTAGATATTGAACCCCATGCTCCAGTTTGCTAATTTTCTTATCTTTTCTTTCTTGTTTTCCCTTCCTTTGTCTCTTTTCTGGGACATATTTACAACTTTATCTTCCAAACTTTCTATTGAGTTTATAAGTTCTAATATCATATTTTTAATTCCCAAGAACTCTCTGTTATTCTTTGAATTTTCCTTTAAACATAGGATCCTGTTTCCCTGTTCATAGCTTAGAGAAGTAATGCTTCTTTAATATTCTTCTCTGAGGATGCTGTACTATATCCTTGAAGCTGTCTTCTTCTTGCAGTTCATTTCCTGCATGTTGTTTTTAGTTGCTTGCTTTAGTCTTGGTCTTAAATGTTTGCCTTGTATCTGTTCACTGTTAAGAATGAGGGACTAAAAAAGCTAACTTGAAGTTCTGAGCATAAAAAAGCTAACTTGAAGTTCTGAGCATATGGGTATAGTCTTGGAAAAAGATACTTGAGGGGAATGAGAAGGCATTTATAATACAGTGTGGTCATTGTGGTAACTGGGGTAGCACAGGGTGTTTTGGGGAGAACATGACATGAGTGGGTATTTGACTTTGATGGAGAGCCAGGGTGGCTTGGCTTCATGACTGGGAGTAGGACTTAGCCAGTCATAGAGCATTCCAGGCCCAAGAAACAGCATTTATTCATTCATTAAATATCTTCATGTATCAGGCATTGCAGTAGGGGTACAATGATGAATAAGACAGATGTGGTTCCTACTTTCTTGCCTTCAAGAGGGCAAGACAGACAAGTAATCAAGCAATTAAAACACAGTGTGAGGCAATTATGAGGAAGCCCTGTGTCACATCCTTTGGATTGGAAGTTTGAATGCAGTCTCCCTCAAAAGACACTGTCAGAGAGGTAAATGGTATTTCAGGCATCTTGTGGGTGATACCAGATTTTATGGACTGGCCTGGGAAAGATCCCCCCACGTACATCATTATAATTTTCAAGGAAATGCATTAATTTTCAAATGCCCACTATGTACTCAATGCTCTGTAGGCATTTTGCACTTTAAGAGACTGACTTGAAACTGTACTTTTGGAGCACAGTACTTTTAAAGTTCTGGCATGGCCTATAATTTCATGAATGGCAAAATGTGGAGTTAAATTAGTACCAGATTTTCTCTTGTTGGGGATGGTCTCTCCCTTGAAAGTCTTTGATCCTTCAGGCATTGGTGCTGAGTTCAATGTGTTTAGCACCATGGCTTTGAGAAAGTCACTTAACTGCTTTGTGAGTATGTATATTTGTGTGTCTTTTTTATGAGTAAGATGAGTGGAATGGTTCTTTCCTGCTCATCGGGAATAGCAATGTACCTGCCCCACCTGGAATATGATGAGCAACACCTTAGTTATTCCTGTAGAACCCAAAAGGGCAATGAATTATTGCAGGGGAGAATTAATGAAGTAAGAGTTGAGAAATGGTTTTTCATTCTAGTTTTGTCAGCAGTTAGGTGCCTGCCCTTTTCACTTTCTCTCCTGGTGGTTTTTCATATGTAAAGGGGGTCAGTTGTATCTACCTGCTCACATCCCCTTCTCACAGAGAGGATCAAAGGAGGCAATATGTGGAAAGTCAAACGGTTGACTGAAATTTGAGACATTTTTCTGGCGATGACCACATGCATGTGGAGATTCTGCAGGAAGGTGCACCCCTCACCCTGCATGTCAGGACAGCAGAACTAGGCTGTGAGAGCAGGCTTAGCATAGACTCCGGTGATGGGATGATGCTCTTGAGTCTTGCTCTTACCCTGCCTCTCCTGGTCTCTCGGAGGGACAGGCCGCCAGCAGAGGCCAGCCCATGGCCTACCTCAGAGAGCCCACAGGCTGCCTGATTGACAGGCCATTCTCCTTCCCTGGCCGAGCTGACTGCCAATAGCATGCTGTGGAGAACTTAGAGGTTTTCACAGTGTGGTTCTCAGATCAGCTGCATCCACATCACCTGGGCTTGTTGAAAATGCAGAATCTCAGACCCTATCCCACTCACAGAATCAGAAGCTCTGAGGGTGGATGAGGCCCTGCCATCTGTGTTTTTAATAGGTGTTCCAGGAGATTCTGATGCTCAGGAAAAATTTAAGAACCACTGCGTCAGGGAAGCACTTTTCGAACTCTAATGTGACTCCAAATTTTATTAAAATTTAGATTCTGATTCAGAGAGTCTATGGTGAGACTCAGAAAAAATTCTTTCTCTCTAACCAGCTCTCAGGTGATGCTGATGTGTCTGAGCCACAAACCACGCAGTGAGCCCCAGGATCGTGGAGGAAATCGCTGGGAACAAGGAGATGTGGCTTCTAGGACGGGGTCTGCCACTAACTGGGTGGTGACCCACAGGCTGCTCACTTCCCCTTCCATCACCAGTTTTTTCCCCACATCTATAAATGGGGGCAGATCTTGCCTCAGATTCCCCCCAGCTCTGATAGTGCAGAGTTCTAATGTTATGAATTATTCCCAGGACATGTGACACCTAGGATTCTCAGAGATTCTTGGGACCCCCCCCCCCCCCAGGACGAGAACAATGGAGCAGGCCAGCTAAAAGGAAGCAGCTGGACCCCAAAGACGTGGCTCCTTAGGCTGTTCTGACAGCCGGCAGGGGCCTGTCCCACCCAATGGCGAGGCAGAGAGGCTGGGAAACCAAGTTACAGCACCTACTTCCGCCGCGGTCTCTCCGCCGGGGGTGCAAACGCTTTATTGACCCGCCCCCTTGCACCCCGAGTCCGTGAGTTTGGTGACGTGGCCACTGCCTCTCAGAGGCACCCCAGGCTGGTGGACAGATGCTGTAGGTGGAGAATCTGACTCTGGTCGTGGAAATGGTTCACGTTTTAGATGAAGGGACCCTTTTCCATCCCTCTGCGGCCACTTGATACATCCCTTTCCTGTGTTACAGGACATGTACCCCTGGCAGCTTTAGGGGTTTCTTTTCCATTGGACTGGTCACTTTTATTTCCAGAGCTTTCCAAACCCTCTGTGCTAACACATCAAATTCCCAGGTGCACAGTGGCTGGGCTGTTATTACAAACCTTCCCAACCCACAAAGCTAAACTCTGCATTTCCCGACTTGACTCTTCTTCCCCGAGGAGCTCCGGCTGCTGCGAGGTCTTCCTGCCCCCCGGGGAGCAGTTGGGGGCGCCCGGGATGCCGAGGCTGCGGCCTGACCCCCAGCTGCCCTCTGCGGCCCGCCCCGTGAGTGTCAGCATCTGTTTAGGGGAGAAGGTGGGGAGAGAGGCAAAGAGTGGGCCAGGGGAATTGTGTCTGAATAAGAGATGAAATGCACGCATTCCAGCCTGCGGACTGTTTACACAGTGCATCGCTCACTCACGGCCGGAGACCAGACTTGGCCTGCTGGGTCCAAAACGGGGGACGCAGACATATTGCAGAACCAGAATGAAGGTTTCTTCTGGCCTTTTTGTTTGCTTTCATTATTATTTTTATTACAGAAGTCTATATTTCTTGAGGAAAAGTTAGAAAAGACAATTTATAACCCCTCCATCCTCAGATAACTACTGACATTTTAGCATGTGGCCTTCCAGACATTTTCTTTTCATAAGCCCAATAGGAATGTATATATATCCATAAATATTTATATTTTTTAGTATAAATGGGATCATAATGCACTTGTCTATAACTTCCATTACAAAATTATTACTCTGTTACATACATCTTAACATGTCAATATATAAGCTTCAACATCACAATTTTTAATGGCTGCATAGTGTTCTATCATATGGATATACCATAGATTTTAGAACCAGTCCTCCATTGTTTAACATGTAGGCTGTTTGCAATTTTCTACTGACACTAGCTGTGTTCGATGAACATCTATATTTTCCTTGCCATAAATTTCTCAGTGCAGAACTGGGATAAAGGGTATGCACGTTATTGAAGGCATTTGGAAAATCTTGCCAGAGTGAATCCAGAAAAGCTGTAACAATTTACACTGCCATTGACAGTTTATAAATATGTCTACTTCTCTGTACACTTGCCAACTAGGGGTCTTTGTTCTTTTTACATTTTTTTTTAATCTTGCCAATTTGACAGACAGAAATGGTATCATATTATTTGAACTTCTTTGATTACAAATGGGTGGAACACTTTTCAATACTCATTGGCCATTTTTATTTTTCCTTCTGTGAATTGCCTGTTCATATCTTTTGCTCGTTTCTTTTTCAAGTCTGGTAACTTCCTTTTTCTTATTGATATAGAAGGATGCTGTTAATTTTTTGCCCATTATATATGTTGCAAATATTCTCCCTAGTTTGGTGCCTCCTTTCTAATGGGGTTAATGGTGTTTTGCAATGTGGAGATGCCTTAACATTTCATGCAGGCTAACCGGTCAGTCTGTTCCGAGCCTCTGTCTTCTGTAGGTTTGCCCCTGAGGTGTTTCAGGCACAGATGCCGTGGCTGGCTCTCATTTTTCAGGGCCTCACATGGCACTGTTGAAAGTCAGAATTTAGAGCAAGATTTTAACAGAATCTGTTTTGCTCCGAATGGAAGCAACACATGTTCCTTTTGGAACTGCTCTGGCTCCTTAACAGGTGTGTACGCATTTTTGTTCGTTTTAGTTAGAATTGCTGGTGTCAGGTATTTCTAAGGTCAAAGTTCCCAAAGTTGTTTTTCCTGGAGTTTTCTTAGCTTCCGATGAGATGGGATACTTTCATGGGTGCCAGATTCATGAACTGTCATGCCAGTGGTCTCATTCATGGACTGTCATGCCAGTGGTCTCACAGGATACAAGGAAGGAAAGCCCTTTCCTCATTCAGAAAGTTCAATTTGGTATTGTCTGCTTTCTGAGATACAGCTCAAATCTTCTATGGCATTGGGGGAATAATCAACAATTTAATAAATCAATAATGTAATAGTTTAATAACTTGATAATTTAATATTATTAAATAATACGTAATTTAATGGAAAAGTGTAGTCACTTGGTTGATTGAAAATCACTACATTTATGGTGGAAAAACTGTCTGGGGATTTCAAATCTTCTCTCAGTCTTGTCATATCCCAGTGTTTGAGGCTTGAGACCTTGGGCTTGTCCCTTTTCCTCTCCCTCTGACCTCTGCTCTGTCACCAAGTTTTGTAGATGTTTTCTGAGAACTCTTTCTCTTTTTTCTTTTGACTCTTGCCTCCTTTCTGTTCCCATAGTATATCCTCCAGGAGGCCCTCATCACGTCATACCTGGGGTATTGCGATAACTCTCTCATCTGCCTCCTTTGTTTCATTCTCTTCTCCTAAAGCTCCACTGAGTACAGGGTTAGCTCCTCAGCTCCTGGCCTTTGTGAAACACCTTCAGTGGCTTCTCATTTCATATACGTGTTGCTCAGCCCCCACGGGCCCCCCCAGTGGGCTCCCATCTACCTCTCCAGCCTCACCCCTGGGAGATCCTCACATGAACCATCCTTCCAGCCAAAGGGAAGGATTGTGTCCACATGCCCGCGTGCCTCCACGACTCTGCTCTTGCCATTTCCCCTGGTGGAGCAGACATTTCTAAGGTCAAAGCTCCCAAGATTGTTTCTCCTATAGTTTCCTTAGCTTTAAAAGAGATGAGACACTTTAGTGGGTGTCCGGCACTAGGGTTTTTCTCTTCCTGAGGATCCCTAGAGAAATTATTTCCTTCATGAGCACTCAAAATATCCAGCCTCGTACTGTTATTTCCCATTTTGTTTTCCTGTCCTCCCCCTCCAGTGACACTGGGCCTCAGAGGGCAGGGAAGCAGCCTCTTACTTCTTTGACTCACCAGTCCCCTTCATTAGTGAGTGTTCAATAAGACAGTTCATGGCAATTTCTCTTGCGAATGCATTACAGCCTTGCCTGTTGGTTCCTCAAAGAGTTAAGCATAGAATCATCATGTGATCCAGCAATTCCACTTCTAGGTATATAGCCTAAAGAATTGAAAACAGATGTTCACACAAATACCTGTACACAAATGTTCATAGCAGCTTATTCATGATAGCCAAAAGGTGGAAACAAACCAAGTGTCCTTCAACAGAGGAATGGATGAGCAGAGTGTGGTATAGGCATACAATGAATATTATTAATAGTCATGTAAAAGGAGTAACATACTGATCCATGCTACAATGGGGATAAACTTGGAAAACATTATGCTAAATGAAAAAGCCAAACACAAACGTCACGTGTTATAGGATTCCATTTATATGAAATGTCCAGAATAGGTAGCTGTATAGATACAGAGAGCTCACTGGTGGTTGCCAGGGGATGGGCAGGGTGGGGAGGGATAATGGGGAACAATGCTTAATGGGTATAGATTTTCTTTTGGGCTGATGACAATGTTTTGGGTCCAGCTGGAGGTGATAGTTGCACAACATGGTGACTGTGCTAAATGCCAATGAATTGTTCACTTTAAAATGATTGCTTTTACGTTATGTGAATTTCACCTCAACGAAAACAAAAAGTGGAGAAAAACCTTGCCTGTTGCCACATGAAGTTGGAGAGACAGATGACAATGGGCCTAGCACTACAGACATTTGGGACCCGCCCTGGTCTCAGTGTCCATTGGATTCTTCTCGGTGTCTCCTGTGAAAGTGAAGTGTTGGGGGGGGCACAGGATGTGATTTCTTAAATGTTAGGATTAACTGCATCAGCCTCATTTTCCCCCAAACAGAGTGTGTTGTAAGTGTGGAAATTCACCTCGGGTGTTGAATTATGAAAAAACAATCTCCCGATTGCTGTTCTTCTCGGGAAAGAAGAGCAGGTAGAACATGACTGTTCCCTGCAATTTATGGGCTTGAGTTTCCACCCTGCTGCCCCGGGGCCACACTCTGCACTCTGGCACCCCTGGTGCTAATAAGCATTGGAGGACACCCCACTACAGCTCTTGGCGTTGTGGCCTGTTCCCGAAGGGCTGCTGTGTCCTTATTTTGTTGTGTTCCTCCCTCCATCCCCACATGCCAATCCCTTCCACCCACTTCCCCCAAGTACAAGGTAGTATTTTAAAAGAAGTTAAGCTTGAAATGATTAATCATTTCAACTACAAGGAGAGGGAGATCCTGAGAGTCTGGGAAAACACAGAGAAATGATGCTTTCTGCTCACTGAAATGCAAATAGGCAAGCCACAGACCCCTTTGTTACAAACTTAGAAGGCTCTGTCTCTGGGAAGCCCTGCCGCCTTCCACCTTTCTGCTTCCTTTGCTGGCTGACCAGTGGCTTTGGGTTGAGGGCAGTTTTGCTGAGTCAATCTTAAAAGTTCATGGCTAAAGATGTTATAAATTAAATGAGTATAAAGCTCATGCTTCCTTTATGTGGAAGTGGAAGGGAGAGGAAGAGGGAAATATATATTGCTCTACCGTTTAAAGTTTTTACTTCTCATGCTTTTCTTTAGGTCACCCAAGAAACATTTATTGAGCACCTATGGCGTTCCAGGCACTGTGATAGATGATGGGCGTTTCATGATGCATCGATAAAATGCAGTTTCTGCTCTCAAGGAGTTTAATTTTTCTTGATGTCAAAAAGATGCAGTCATTTTTAAGCTCTGACAACTGTGAAAGTCATGGGTTAAAGGAATTTCAGTTTTCTCTTCGATAATTAAGCGTCTCAGCCTCCTGGTTCCCTATTTTCAATGCACACATTTATTTCCCTCCACGGGGTTCTCAAGGCTTGCAGTGCTGAAATAGTTCTGGGAAAGTGGCCTGGCAATGGAAAGAACTGGGGTGTAGCCCAGTGGATTGGCCTTTCCAGAGCCAAAATCCTCAAAGGACCCCACATGTGGGCAGGAGAGGATGGCTCCAGGTTGGATGTGTACCTCCCATTATCATAGGCAGTCTTGTAATGTCTTGGACTCTTCCAGGTTCTACGTGTGGGCTTGCCTGGCTCCTAAGATGAGGGCTCCTTCTGACATCTGCTGTGGAGCAGAGCCCCAGTGCTTGAGAGGGAGCCCTCCTGAAGTTGGGACCGAGGGCTGCTGTGCATATGGCTGGCTTTGAAATCCTTCCAAGACCACAGTCTGCTTGTTTGCACAGCATGCTGCTGCCATGTTCACTCAAGGACCTCAAAACAACCAGAGCTCAGGAAAACAGATCTGCCATCCTAGATATGCCTCACTGAAGACCTCAGGGAGACCTAGTGGTGGAGTACAGATCACGCCAGCTAAATGGCCTCTCTGGGCCTTGCACTGCATTAAGTGGTTGTCAGACTGGGTTCCCTGGGTCCTCAGGGGAACCTTGGATATAAAGAGTGGCCAGAACTGGCTGAGCTCTTCACCCTGCCCTCCAATAGTAGATCCATTAAAAACTGATCTTGCCTTCCTCATGGGAATATCGTTACTGCTGTATATCCTGGTTTGCCTGGGACACTCCCAGTTTACCTCTGTTGTCCTGAAGGGACTATTATTAGCATCTCCTTTCACTCTCCAAAGTGGTCTGGTTTGGACCATAAATTATATGAACAACTTAGTGATGACATAGAACTGGGGCCTCTAGGCCAAATCTGCCCTGCATGTGTTTCCTTGGTTAACTTAGTGTTATAAACAAACGTGAACGTTAGTAGGCAGCACATGCCCCCTGTCTTTTTCCACAGTTCTCACCATTCTCTAATGTCTTCTTCCCACTACATGTATATTGCGTGATAAACTTTGTTGTCTTTTGAATGTGCAACTCTTGGCCTACCGGGATAAGCTGTGCTGCTCTTTTCTTGACCTTGTCTAATTGGCATATTTATCAGTAGGGCTGGCTGAATAGAAACATGAAAAGTTTGCAAGTGGCACCCCAAATTGCAGAATGACCGGTGTAGGGTATGACAGAATGACCCTGTAGATGATGATCTTATATCCTACTAGTCTTTCTGTATCTATTTCAGGACCCCCAAAATTGTGATATTCTTGTTCAGTGATGTGTTAAGCATACTCCTGAATTTCTTTTTTATTTTTCCTTTTTTCAGTTGAAATATATTTAACATATAACATTGTGTAAATAAGGTGCACAACATGTTAATTTGATACCTTTATGTATTGTAATATGATTGCCATTGTAGTGCTGATTAGCACCTCCATCACATCACATAATTATTTCCTTTTAGTGGTTGGATTAATTAAGATCCAGTCTCTTAGCAAGTTTGATGATTGTAATTCAATATTGTGCCTGTATTCACTATACTGTGCATTAGATCTCTAGGGGTTCTTTACTACTTGTTCCAAGTTTGTACCCTTAAACAACATATTCCCCCACCCCCCATTGCGTGGTAGCCACCTTTTTACTCAATGTTTCCACGAGTTTGGCTTTTTTATATTCCACGTATGGGTGATATCATTCAGTCTTTTTCTTTTCTGTCTGACTTTTCTCACTTAGCATAATGTCCTGAAGGTCCAAGTATGTTGTCGCGAATGGCAGAATGTCCTTCTTTCTCATGAATAATATTCCATTGTATATGTATATACACCATGGCATATGTATGTATGTGTGTGTGTGTATATATATATATATATATATATGTATGTATGTCACATCTTCTTTATTCATTCCTCTGTTGATGGCCACTTAGGTTGTTTCCATATCTGGGCTATTGTAAATAATGCTGTGATGAACATGGGACTGTATACATCTCTTTGATATCCTGTTTTCATTTCCTTTGGGTATATACCCAGAAGTGGAATTGCTGGATCATACAGTAGATCTTTTTTAAATTTTTTGAGGAAATCCATTTGTTTTCCATAGTGGCTGCACCAATTTACATTCCTACCAACAGTGCATAAGGGTTCCCTTTTCTCCATATCCCTGCTGATACTTGTTATCTCTTGTCTTCTTGGTGATAGTCCTTCTAACAGGTATGAGGTGATATCTTATTGTGGTTTTGATTTCCATTTCCATTTCCTGATTAGTGATGTTGAGCATCTCTTCAGGTACCTGGTGGCCATTTGGATGTCTTCTTTGGAAACTCCTGAATTTCTGACTTGTCAGGAATATTTTCAGCTGCAAGTATCAAGAGCACCTGCAAATACAGTGGCTTCATCAGTGGAGAGGTTTAATCATCTCACGTAAGAACTAGCAAGATTGATTTAGCAAGCAATGATGGCAGCATGCTGGGTTAGCCTCTCTGTGATGCTCTTGCTCTCTCCTCATGGTTGCAAGATGGCTGCAGCAGCACTAGTCATTGATCCTTATGGCATCCCAAGCAGGAAGGAAGGGGTAGAGGCGAAGGTTTTCTTATTCTAAGGTTTTGTCTTCTTAATCTAGGTAGAAAGTCCTTCCAAGAAGTACACACACCAGACTGCCCAGGTCCTATCACTCAGAAATGTGTTTCATGACCCCTGCTGCAGGGGAAGCTGGGAAAGTGACCACCTCCAAAAGAGAGAGAGATTACCAAGGTTGTCTTGTCCCAGGCCTGGCATAGGAGGTGCCTTCCCTGAGAGCAGAACTCTCTTCACAACATGAACAAAACCAGGTGTGTTCCCATACGGAAGGAGGGTAGAGATGGCAGTTCGGTGGACCATGAACAGTGTGTCCCACATTTGTTATGAGGAGAGCTCTTTTCTTTAAATATCCACCTTACCTTCTCTAAGGTCCATCACTGAAATCCATTGACATTTTGGTTAGCACCCAAAGAATTCACCATTTTGGTAATTTTCATTAAAGTTTCCTGCCAAGGAACACATTTGCCATAGCACCTTTATAAAATATAGGTGATAAAGGAGATTTCCTTCATCTCAGTGTGTTCACCTGGACCTTTTAGAATAGGTAAGGCTTAACCTGGCTAAGCAAAGTTAGAGTAAGGTGGTGCGATTTGATGAGGATGGACACAGGGACCCACATTGAAGGCAGGGTCCTGATTGGTAAGCAGGTTGTGGGAGACCTGGATTGGGAGTGGATGTGTGTGTCTGATAAGTCCCTTTTAACTGCAAGGACTAGAAAACACAAACCAAACCAGACTGAGTGAAAGAAAGAGAGAGAGAAAGAAAGAAAAGAAAAGGGAAGCATGTGTTTGTGTGTGCTGCCTGATAGCTTTTATTTGTCTAGATCTACAATTTAAAGGATGCAATCAAAATCCATCCTTCCCCTCTACCTTCTCTGTGAAGCCTCCATTCTGAGGCACTTTCTTGTGCCCCCAGCAGCTTCAGCCTTACATTTTCACAAGGTCTGATCCAAGGGAAGAGCGCCTCCTTCCCTCATGTCTCAAAGTCCCAGAATGGAGGCTCATTGATCCTAACTGACCTGATTTGAACCAAAAACTGTGGCCAAATGGTATGAAATGTGCTGACTAGTTTAGTCTAAATCCAGGGTTAGCCAACTATACCATTTTTGCAAGTAAAGTGTTTCGGAACACGGCAGCGCCCATTTGTTTACGTACAGTCAGTGGCTGCCTGTGCTACCGTGGCGGACTTCAGTAGTTGCATCAGACTTTACGGCCTGTCAAGCCTAAAATATTTACTCTCTGGCCCTTTGTAGAAAAAGTTTGCCGACTTGGTCTAAGTCATGTGTTCTACCTTTGGAGAGTAGGGTTGGAGTCAATTTTACCCAGAGCACACGGGCTGAGAATGGTAAATGTCCCCCCGCAAAACACTGGCTTGTCACAGGAAGGGAACGAGGATGCTGGACAATAGTTCCACAGGTGTTACTATGGTATGTATCAGGGTGGTGGCTTAGGGGTAGGGAGCCTGTGTGTTGTGGTTGACTAGGAGTTTGTTGGACTTCCTTATTTCTAGGGGAGCTGGCATGGTTTAAGCTTCATTGGGAAGTTTTGCTTTCTGGATCGTGAAAAAATTATTACTGTGCTGCTGGGTCACTAACTGGACATTATTTTGAATTTTAGGTATATTGGTGACCAAAAGTAAGCCTAAAAGTAGATGACCATGGAGGTGGTATGGAAGACAGGTCAAGAAGTAAACGTGGCTGGATGATATGCAGATAATTGGCTGATCACCTGTATTGACAAACTATTGTTGAATTAATCTATGCTCACCTAGAGGACATTCCTTAGTGGCCTGATACAGAGACAATGTAAGGCCTGGTCCTCTTTAATATTTTAAGTATTTTGGGTGTAAAAAAGAAAACGCATGCTTATTAAACTTGTTGGACATAGAAAATATATTGGATGGTAACATGAAATTTTATAAGTTTCCCGATCCATGGAAATAATAGGTTGAAAAGAATAAGAGGAAATTTAAAAGGAATAGGTGTCAAGTTCTCTATTTAAGTAAACCAAACACAAATATAAAACACTTGTGTAATATGCACAGGATGGGGGATACCTGGTTTAATGCATTCCATATGAAAAGCACCTGTACTGTTTGGTTGACCACAAATTCTACATGAGTCAGCAGTATGAAAATTAAAAAATAATGGTGAGGAAAGGGTGGTCTTTCAAAATATGGTGCTGGGTCAATTGGGTAGCCATATGGGAAAAGAAAACTGTCTTGACCCCTAACTCACACCATACATAAAATCAGTTCCAGATGGATTACAGACTTAAATGTGAAAAGTAAAACAATAAAGCTTTTAGGAAAAAGCAACTCAAGAGAACACCTTCATGACCTTGGTGTAGGAAAAGATTTTTTTACCATAATACAAAAAGTGCTAGACCTAAAGGAAAAAAAATAGATGGAACGATTTTAAAAATTAAGAACTTTTTAAAAAGAGAATAAAAATGATGAAAAGACAGCCAATAGAATGAGAGAAAATTCTTTCTCTCTTCCTCTCTCTCTTTCTGTGTCCCCAACAAAGGACTCATAGCCAGAAAAATAAAAAGAAGTTCCTGAAATCATTAAGAAAAGGCCAGAAAAGCCAATAGAAAAATGGGCAAGAGACTTGACCAGACAAGTCATAAAAGGGAATACCCAAATGGCCACTCATTGGTTTATTCATGATGTAATTGTGTTACCATTACACCACCCCCTCCCATGTTGCTAGAATTAAAAGGACTGACAATACCAAGTGTTGGTGAGAATGAAGAGCAACACTGCTAGTTGGGGTGTAACTTGATACAAGTGCTTTGTAAAATATTCCATCGTATCAACTACAGCTAATCATACGCATACTCTACGACTCAGCAATTTGATTCATAGGAATATACCCAACAGGCAAGCATACACAGGTTACCAAAAGATATACACTAGAATGTTCATAGCAGTGTTATTTCTAATAGTCAAAATGTGGAAACCACCATGTCCACCTACAATGGAATGGATACAGAAATATTGTGCAATATTCACACAGTGGGACACTGTGGAGCAATGGGATTGGCCCGTCTATGAGGGTGGCCGAATCTCACAAACAGAGGATTAGTGAAATCAGCCAGAGACAAAGCATACATGCTGTGTGATTCCATCTGTATGAAGTACAAGACACACGAAACTGGTCTAGGTGAGAGAAGTCACGAGAGAGGTTAGTTACCCTTTGGAGAGGGGACTGGTTGGGAGGGGTCCTGAGGGAGGATACTGGGATTCAGGAGACTTCTGCCTCATGATCTGGTTCTTATTACATGGGTGTGTTCAGTTTGTGAAAATGAATTGAGCTACGCATGTATGACATGCGCACAGACTGTGTGTAGGCAATACTTCGGTAGGAAGTTACGGTTGTTGACAAAATGTGCCATGTAATCAAAAAGTGAATTCAACTACGTCCCTGTGCTAGTAGTGCTAGGCTTTCTCATGGAAGCCTCACAACAACCCCATGAGGTAGGGCTATTCCTCTTCAATAGCTGAGCACACTGACTTGAATGAACTCCTAAACCCAAGTGCAACCTAAACCCAAATGACCCATCTCCAGGCTTGGTTATGTCTTATTTTTTCTCTGACAGCAGAATTGTAAACTCGTGGCCTATGGACCTGATCCTCTAGAAGAGTTGCCCCAGCTCAGTGCATTATTTAAAAAATTGGTTGCCATGTGATTTCACATAAAAGTTGGATTTCCATTTTCTCTTGCAATGTTGGCATATCTGGCAATGCCAGTCACTCCCAACATATCGGCAAAGGCCTGTTGCTGAGTAGTAGCCACTTGCTTCCTGTCTGTTGCTCTCCAGTTACCGCCCCCGACCCCCGTCCCCACCACTCCCTACTGCTTCACTCATTGATCTTCCCTGCCTGAGCCCCGTAGGCTCGCCACCCCGATTGGGAGCTTCCCAAGTTGCTTTCAGAATCTCTTTTTCACTCTCCACCTTTATAAACTGAATTCCTCGTTGATGTTGTGGTGTTTTCTCTTCCCGTCTCTTCCAGTGTCATGAGTTCAGCTGTTTTCATGCCTGTGCTGTTGTCCCCTTTATACCGGCTGATTGTCCACACACATCAATTTGATATTTATAAATTACATCATTCACTAGCGTACACAGGACTAGACGAAGGAGCTGTCACTTTCATGGGACTGTGATTTGGATAGGTTGGTGCTTAAAAGCAATCAAAAAGCCCTTTCTTTCTCTCCCATTAACAATTTATTCATCAATTTAACAAATATTTGTTGAATGACAGGCACTGTTCCAGGCAAAGGGATGCAGCAGTGAACAATTCAATGTCCTTTCAGCTTGGAGCTATAGTTCTAGGGAGGGCAGACAGAAAATGCATACATACATATGTACAGACTTACATACATAAAATCACGTGGTGAGAAGTTGCTATGAAGAAAAATTAAGGAGAATGAGGAAAAGAGTGTAATGCAGTGTGAGAGAGCAGGGAGGGTGGGGCTGATGAAGTGATCATTGAGGTGAATGAGGCAAGTCATTTGATATCTGGGGAGGACAGTGTTCCGGGCAGAGGTAGTAGCAAGTGCAAAGGCCCTGGGGCAGGGGCAAAGGTGGCATGTTGGGGGAATAGTAAGGAGGAAAGTCAGTGTGGCTGGGGCAGGAAGCAATAGGGAGAGCAGCAGGAAAAGGGGTTCCAGAGCAGAGGGAGGTCAGGAAGAGGCAGGGTCTAACTGTGAGCAGAACTTCCTACATCAGGCAGAGGCTTTGGAATTTCTGTGAAGTATGTTGGGGTCCACTGGGGGTGTAGGCAGTGTGAGTAGGGAGATGACATCCAATTTTCTATTATTTATTCTTTGCTGTTTCCTCTTTTCCTTTTTTCCCTCTCTGTGCCTTAGGCCTGCCAGGAATTATTTTGCCCCATCGAGGGCTCTTAAGGCCTAAGAGGTTGCTGACACCTAGAATACTTTTATATTTGAACATGACAGCTCCGATGTCCATGCATCTGGATGGGAATAAGTAGCTGAAAATACGTCATTTGTAAAATAATAATAATGATTAATAACAACAATAGTAATAATAATAAGTTGGCATTTTTCTAAACAAATAAGTTTATTTTGTCATTTGTGCTATTTGTTAAATAAACCAATTATGTGTTGTTGGAGGTATGTCGCGGCTTAGAAGGCACTCTTTTCTGGTGAGATGACAAGAAGCTGGAGAGGAGAGACACTGGGAAAGAGTGTCCTGTGAACAGAATTTTCCAGGCCTGGCTCCACTTGCCTGGTTAGTCAGTAGAGATTCCTCCTAGAGCCTTATATTCTGTTGCTTGTCAATTTTGGTTTATAGTACTGCTAGTTTCCTGTCTTTCCCCTGCTTTCAAAAGTATTTTAATGGGAAACTGGAAACAATTTTAAACTGGAAGGCAGAAGTTTACTTCTAAAGAAATGTGCCCCTGGAATGTTGGCTGAGGAAGCCCCGTTAGGATCCATGAGGGCGGTGGTGGTGCAGAAGCGCAGGGAATAAGCTGCTGGGGGCGGGCAGTGTAACTAAGCCTGGAGAAAAAGACCACGGTTTCGGAGTCAGGACAGCTGCGGACCGAAGGTTAATGTTAACTGTAATGGGACATCTGCAGCCTAGTTAAGGAAATGAAACTGTAATCAGGTTAACGAGAAATCAGCACGTCACCACGCATAGCTTGACTGAGGATGCTGAAAGAGGGCTGGGAGAAAAACGGCCTCCCCATCCGGCCGGGGGCGGACAGCTTTGAGTGGTGTCCCTGGACGGAGGGCGCTTGTGCCCCTGAGTGAAGAAACCCCTCTGTAGGTTGGAGATAACGGACCTTCTGGATTTTGTCACATTGCGGAAGGGTGACCTGGCATCCAAGCATCAGTGTCTGAGGGGTCCTGACTGACCACAGATGATTTTAAACAGAAATCCAAGTAATAGACTGAAAATAAGGGAAATATAGTAATTAGATAATAGTTCTGTTGTCTTGTAATGGTGGGAATTTCGTCCTCATTTTTTAATCTCTTTAACAAGTATTTATGGAGAACTTATGATTTGACAAGCACTAGGCTGGTCCTGTGTAAACAAATAATTAAAATAATTGCAACAAGTGTGATAATAGAGGTCTGAGCAGAATGCATTGGGAACATGGACCACTTAGGTTTATCACTTATTTACACTTAATTTCTTGTGACTGTGTTTACAAAAGGTAATCTTTTCATAAACCAAGAAATCTGTTTTCCTCTTAGGGTCTTTTTGTGCATCTGTTTCAAATAAAACGGAAGGGCTTAGTCTGATTTAGGGAAAGTCACCTAAATGTCCAGCACCTGCTGACATCTGGGGTAACGAGACAAGGGAATGCAGTGAGATTTTTGGCTAGAAGTATCCAGTTTTATAAAGGTATTACCTCAGCCCTTTCACAGCAGTGAAACAAATGACATTGACCATCGTGCGGGGAGGTGCTAAGATGGGTCGTTCCAACCAACTCCAGGATGACTCCTCTGGATTTCAGTGGAGGTAATGACTTGTAAAAAATTTCACACACTGACTTTCTTGAGGAGTTCCTTAGTTCATTTTGACTTTTGCTCATGTCTATTGCTCATAAAGGTGGTCTGGTCCTCATTTTTCCTTTTCTTTTTTTTCCCCAACCCCAATCAGTAGTAACGCATTGTCTATAAAATGCAGCTCAGAAGTTAATATGTCACAATATCGATATCAAATAATTCCAGACAAATATTTTGGGAAAGAAGATAAGTGGCGATATGTATTACAAGAAATACATGACTCTCTTTCTAAAAGATCCAAACAGTACTGGAGCATTCAAGCAAAACAGGAGATCAGCATCCTGTGAAACTAATATAGGATAGGGCATGGCTCTCTCATTGTTCTGTTTCATCAACATTTTTCTTGGCTATTCTTACACATTTTCTCCTTCATATAAACTTTAGAATTAGCTTGTTACATTCCATGAATTTCCACAGTGATTTAGATAAGAATTATTTGAATTTGTCTATTTATTTGGGCAGAACTTAAATCTTCATGGTGTATCTCCCCATTTATTTAATTCTTCTTTTCTTTAATGCTATTGTATAGGTTTCTGCATATGGATCTCATGCATTACTTTTAGGTGTTTTATGTTTCCTGTAGTTATGGGAAACGGAATGTTTTTTGCTAAAACATTTCTAACAAGTTAATGCTGGTGTATAGAAAAATTGTCTGTTGATATCATATCCATCTGCTTTGCTGAACCCTTTTATTGATCTAATAGTTTCTGTCTGATTCTCTTAAATTTGCTAGATAGATAATATTACCATCTGAAATATCAAGGGTGTTTTTCCTCCCTTTCCCCAATATGTAGATCTGTTTTTCCTTCTGTTTACGCATTGACATGACTGTGCACTAAATATAATCTTGGGTGGCAGTAGGAGCTGACATCATAATTTTATTCTGATTTTAATGGGAACTTAATTTGATATTTGCTGTAGTTTTCTGATGGTTATCCTTTGTTAGGAAGTTTTCTTCTATTATATGTTTACTCAGGAATTTTTTTCTTTTTTTTTTTTGGTAACAGTTTTATTGGGATCTAATTCACACACCATACAACACACCTATTTAAAGTGAACAATTCACTGGCTTTTAGTGTGTTCACAGAGTTGTGCAATCATACCACAATCAATTCCAGAGCATTTTCATCACCCCAAAAAGAAACCTCGCGTCTTAGCCGTAACCCCCAACACTGCTAGGATGGGTTCCGGTGGCTTGTCTTCGGAGTATAGGGATTTCCTGTGTCTTCTGGGGCTACTGCATTTGGGGACTTTTTGTTGTTTTTTACATCGCTGACACCCTTACCACTGCCACCTTCTGATGAGCACAGAAGAGGAGGGAGGAAAGAGGAACTGCTCCAGATGTAGCTGTGAAAGCGAGCGCCTGACCAAACAGCTCAAGTTCTGCTGCTGCCGCTTGTAACCCTTGGCTCTGGTCTCCTAGTCCCTCAGAACTGCCTCTTCCCCCGAAGAAGGCTCCTTTTGCGTTACAGCCTGAGCTGCGGCTTCCTCCTTTGGGTGTTGTTTGTTAGTTTATATACGTTGGATCTGAGTCTACCTGCTTTGTATCTTTTAAGAATTCCTAAACATTTCCGGGCCACTGATTCACTGGTGGTCCCGTCTTTTCCAATACTGTTAAAGCTGTCTTCTTTCTCCTTTCCTCCTCCTCCTTTTCCTCCTCCTCCTTTAACATGACTTGGGATATCATGGATTGTATTGATTCTCTGCCACCAATTGACCCCTGGTTGGCTTTCTGCAAAACTGAGTCTTTAATCACGACCCTCTAGAAAATCTTCACATCAGTTGACTTTTCAGCTGTATTTGAAAGACAGCGGGCTTACATGTCCTTGACCAACTTTGACATTCTTCTCTGACATGTCCACTCTTGTTGTTGAGGAGTATAATCTCTCTCACGATTTCCCTTTTTTAATGTAAAGGTCTTGTAAGGCTACTCGGAAACATACGCGATATTGACTATCAACGCATACACACTGAGGACAATTCTCAGCCTAATGTTCTGGGCTTCTGGGCGCAGTTGGGCTTGGAGAATCTTAGCAATGAGAGGGATGTTCTCGTAACTATTAAGGTCCTGATGCCGGTGGAGGAAAATCTTGCCTTATAGCCAAGTGGTATTTCCTTAGTCAATTCATCAATCCACATAATGTGGTGATGGGACCAGATGCTATGGAATTTCTTGATCTTAAGTTTGTTAAATGCTCCTTCCACTTTGTGGAGGAATTAGAGTGCTGGCTCTGAGGCTGTTGCGGAGTAAGTGCTACAGGGAGTTGAATGATTCCTTCCAACTTGTTATAGGAATCCCACATGCCTGACATTGTTCTCTTTCTTGACCATGATCTCTTTCTGGTCTGTTACCATTTGTTAAAAAGGAAACATGTTGGAATGGGCTTCTGCTTTGATGAATGGAAGGTTGATATTTCAGACCTGGGAATATTCTGTAATAGGGAGACTAGCTTAAGCCTAGATGTTCCCGCATTCTCTAGTTTTCTGGAATTGTTTTTCCTTTAACATCTGAACATGAATGGACTGTGCCTATCCTGACAGGCAGCATAGAGTTCAGTCCAGCTAGTGTGGGATTTTCTAAGGAAAGTGTAGCTGTTTCACAAATCCATCCTGACTGTCCCTGTCACTTCTCACCTCAGCCAGGTGTCCCCCACACCTTCCTCTTGTCATCTCAGCACTAGATTTTTTGGCTGCTTTTCTTATCCCCAGTGTAGAGCGCCCCCCTCCCCTAGTTCCTCAGGCATAGCTAAAACCATCCATCACATTACATAAAATTTTACCAAAGATTTTGTGTTAGAGATGCTAGCCCCAATATCCCTTCTTTCTTTTTCACTTTAATAACAAAAATCACAAGTTTTAGCTGGATACATAGTTGGGAGTTAAAGTAGATTTCTCAGCCTTGCTTGCAGTTAACTTCGGGCCAGGAGAATTTAAACAAAGTGATAAAGTAGTGTATACACCTTCCAGGCTATATCCTTGAAAGAAAAGTGATTTCTCTTCCTTCTCTATTCATTAGCCGGCGTGTGGGTGTGTTGGCTGGTGCTGGAGTAGCCATCTTGGATGACAAGATGGGAGACATTTGTGAAGAAAAGAAGAACAGAAGGACAGAAGGATCTCAGATCTCCAAAATTCTGGAGTCACCATACCAGCCTTGGACTGCTTATAAATGAGTGGAATGAGAGAGAAATAAACCTCAGTGGGGTTTCAGCTACTGCTTTTTTGGCCTTTCTTACAAAAGATGAGCTATAAACTTTGGGATAATGAAAGGGATAATAGAAGGAAATTTAAAGCTGTTAGTAGATCTTTCATAAGACAGAAGAGCAAGGAAAACGTGGGATCTTGACTAATGATTTTGAAAATTGAAGAGGATCAGAGCTTGGCCTCAGGAATTCTACACTGCTTCTTTCCTTCTGAGTAGCCCCAAAGGGAAGGGTTTCTGATATGCTTCTGTAAGTTTGCCCTCATTAGGGCCACATACGAACTGTAACACTAGGTAATAAAACATTATTTTTAAACAAACATTCCAAAATTTAAACATTCAAATTGCTACAATATAGGCATTATTAAAAAGAAAAGTTTTGGAATTGCTTTAAGACCATATGTGTAAGCCACACAATGAAATCCACCTTACTAATTAAAAGTCACACCTCATTTTGATATGTTTGATATCACCAAACTTGATCCCCTTCCTAAATCATCAGGTTTAACTCTGAATGACCTTTGGTTATTTCTAAAACTCAAATCTACCCTCCAAGGATACAGTTGTAAGTCTATTTCAATGACTGAGCTACAGTTCTGAAAGTAATGTCAAAGAATTTCAGAAGTTGTAAAATTGCAACCTCACTATAGGTAGTATCCCTCTTCCCAAGGCAAGACTAACAGGGTCTTTGGGGGGTCTCAGTGGATGACAAACTTGATGTTTTAGTATGTTTGCCAATAACCAGTTACATTGGTGTACAACTCGATTTTGCTGTAAATTTCACTTTGGTTTCCATCCTGATATCAGTGCTAAAACTCGCAGTGATACAAATAAGCTTAGGTCTGGTTGCACAGGGAATTTAGGTAGCAGCAGGTGGTCAACGGGCAGAGACTTTTCACACCGAGCCTGAATAGGTCTGTAACTCTGCCTTAGAAAGCAGCTTGCCTATAAATATTTCACTCTGAGTCAGACAAAAGCTGGATGGATGTGAGGCCACTTCAGACAAAAAGCAGATAAATTCCTGCTTAACGTGTACCTGATGCTTTATGATTTCTGCCCAGGTTCAGATTTCCTGGATCAAATGTTCCTAAGGCCTGTGAGGTCATGTGGTTTCAGAGACATAAGCTAAGCTTGGTGTATATTACAGAGAAGCCATCCCATCCGGGTGTGATCACTCCGAAGGTAAGTGTTAATCCCAATCTGATTTCATGTGTGTGCAACAGCTGTTGGGAACATTAGGACTGCCATCTGTGTCCAATGGAGCGATTTCCTACCACTCAGTCTCATATGGCCCCAAAGTTAATTTAGTGCATATTGGGAAATTCCTGAAACAACATGAGACTTAACACCATTTTTCCATCAAATCCTTGGAGTTTTTGTTGATATTTAGAGAGCTCATGGAGGTGTGAAACTGCAGGCCTGAAAATGGAATGGTTTACTCATAAAATCTGGGACCCTTATTGGGAGTTCTTTCTCCAAGTTAAATTCATGTGTTTTTCCAAGAATAAACCCAATGCCATACTTGGAGTAAAACTGTCCTTGGACATTATGACCAAAATCCTGTGTTCTCATTGATGATTATTTTCTGTACGAGCTTGGTAATGCAGAGTACCTATCTGACGCAAATTACACATTTGCATATGAAAATCTCAATGACTCAGATTTACAGTCAAGGATTTTACTCATGGAACGTAAAACTAAAAATATTCATGGAAATCTTGAATTAAATTTAGTGTTCTCTGACCTCTCCTAGGGCAGGGCCCATCTCTCCATAATTGTTTTCTTTATTTTCCTCAGTTCTTCATCTCATTCCTTCAGCATAAAGAAAATATCGCTTAAACTGGTTTATTCCAAGTGTGAGTAAAGGAGAGTTGATCTAAGCTGTAAGCCACAGTGAAGATATGGATTTGCATTTTTTAAAACGATTTGCATTTTTTAAATGACTTGATCCTGTCCTTCAAGCAGCTGCTGAAATACCCATTCTTGGAGTCTTTTGAGAATGATTAGGACAAGATAGGGCTGGTAAGTTCCCACATACCAGCTTTCCTCCTTGATTATCAGCAGTTATATCTGTTTGAAATATAACTGCTATTTGAAATATAAGTTTTTAAAGCTACAGCTGCTAATATAGCCCAGTCATGGATAATTTAGTGCATTTATAATAATCCAAATGTTTCTTTGATCACTTATTCTGCACCAGTCAGGTTTGTGGCTGTACGTGTCAGTTCTTTGTGCAGCTTTTCTACAGGACTACATGATATTAAATATCTACTAAAGGATTTTGGGTTGTGGAGAACCACTGGCTTTTGCCTAGCATCTTTCACTTTGTCTTTGTTTCTCATTTCCAAGAGTATCACTCCGCCAGACCCTCAGCTTCTCATGGGTAGCTTCCCGATTGGTTTTCCAACTTCCAGATCAGGTAGTTCTGAATCAAGTTCACTTTGTTGGCACTTTCCTCAAAAGAAATTTCCCAAAAGGTATGTTTATACATGGGCCAACTTGAACCTTTGGAAACAGAAGCAACAGCAGCAAGCCCACAGGTAAGGAGCACATCTTGTTCATCTCTGCATCCCCAGAGTCCAGCACAGAGCCTGGCACTGACAGCCATGAGCATTCCATGTCAATAAATTTGTTCCTCACCTTGACTGTCTCCTAGGTTTTTACTTAATACTTCAGCCCTCTTATAATTCAGGCACCATCCCTGACTTCATGGCCAATTTAACATGATGCTAAAAAGAACAAAACTATAACTGCTTAAAAAAATAAAAATGGGTTTGTTTCTTCCTCACTTCAATATTTATAAGCAAAGGGCACCCACAGATGGGGAAACTCAGCACTATGGGCTTCCAAAGTAAACATGTCATTTACCCACTGAGATAGGCTGGCGTGTGCGACTAGATTACTTCTCCAGATCAGAAGACTTTTCCCTACTTGACAAAACTGGACAACTCAGAGCAAGACCAGATGTGGGATATCAGAGAGTGAAGATATCTTTAGTTTCTTTCCTGAGCATGTTGTGTCTCAGGAGACAGCATGGTGAAGAGAAGCTCTGGAAGGGAACTGTCTCTCTTACGTGCCCAGAGTATGGGCAGCAAGTCGAAAATTCAATGTGCCAGCGATCATTATAATGACACCTCCTTCTCAAGTCCTGGCACCCACAATGTCACTTCAGAGACAAAGCGTCTTGCTGCAAAGAGTCTGTGAGGAAAAACATATTCCTTTCTTTCTTCCTTCCTTCAACTTACATTTATTGAGTGACCACTATGGAACAGGCACTGTGCATCTTTGGAATCTTTGAATTTGAGCTACAAAAGCCTGGGTTTTTCTGAAATTTTGGCTGAACATAAATACTATCGATATCACATATGTCCATTGACATTTATTTAATAAAACTTAAGAGGCAGCATAGCATAGTATTCAGGGCACAGACTCAGGGATAGGAGCCTGGCTCCAGCACCATAAATATGTCACCGTGGGCTAGTTCCATGGACCTACCTTGGTCTCCTCATCTACAAGCTAGAGTATTAGTACTCACTTCACAGGGTTGTCGTGAGAATTCATTTTCTTAATGCATGTAATGTGCCTACGAGTGCTTCATACACAGCAAGTGGTCATAAATGCTGGCCATCATTATAGCAGAATTTAATATTAAAACAGGGTAATAACCTCATTCTATAAAATGAGGGTAATAACCTACCTGCCTACCTTATGGAAATATTGTGATTCATTGAGACAGTATTTATAGAAGTGTTTTATAAACAGTGATGTCTTATGTACTTCAAAGTTATTTTCATTATGTTAAGCTCTTAAAAGATCACTATAATGAAATCTTTTCGTTTGTTCAATTCCCCAGGTTATACCTTTTGAGTCAAAACATAGAAAGGAAAATCAGGCTCACCTCCTTGGCAGAGGAGAAAGAAATTCTTGATCACAACCCCACCAAAATCTATCTAGTGGGAAAGAAGAGACTGGTGATGATATTAGGAAGAGACAGTGGATGCTGGACCAAAACACGATAAATCTTTATGAGGAGGGATGAGGGCAGGTATGTGACCCAAGCTAGGCCAATTGGATGGAATTTAATTCTTGAGTGGAGGAACAAGGAAATTGAAGACCGTCAGAGTTCCGTTCCACTCAGCTGCAGCCTCCCGACCACAGTGTCCCTACTATGTGCAGATGTCATGGCGTCTGATCCCTGGTCTCCAGGGCCACTTTCTTTTCCTTCATTTCCTAGCCTGGTCTTCTGGCCTCTTGACACTTCTGGGAGCTTCTGCTCCTTTCCAGCAAATTACCTTTAGCCTAAGCCAGATTTAATTTTTATTACTTGCAACAAAGAAGCCCTAATACCTGCCCTCACCTGTCTTATAAAGGTAGCCACTGACATCAAGACTCTTCCTCCAGCATCTTCCAGGCCCTGTACGTTCCGGATCCTGCACTATGTGTGTGCCCCGGTGCACCGAAACCAGCTCCTGTATCATATCAGTGCTCTTAAAAATCACCTACTCCTTCATTCATTGGGCAAATATTTACTGAGTATCTAGGCATCATTTTAAGTGCTGGGGATGCGTCAATGAACAAAATAGACAAAATCCTGTACCTTCATGAGTTTCCATTCTAGTGGGGGAAGAGAGACAATAAACAAAGTATACGTAAGAAGTTAGAGGATGAAATTCCTCAGGAAAACAATGAACCTGAGAAAGAGGATAGAAAGACTTAAAGGTGAGGGGCTGTTGCAGTGTCAAATCGAGTTATTAGGGAAGGATCATCAAAAAGGGGACATTTAAGTATAAGACAGAGTGGTGAGATAGAGAGCCATGTGGATACCAGCAGGAAGAGAATTTCTGGCAGAGGGAACAGAAAATGCAAAAATGCCACTGTGGAAGGTTGCCTCCAGTGTTGTAGGAACAAGAAAGCTAGCATAGCTAGAGCAGAGGGAGCAAAGGAGAAAGTAGTAGGAGTTGAGATCAGGGCAGTCATGCGGGGTGCAGACAATGTAGCGCCCTTGTTAGAACTTTGTTTTTTACTGTGCGTGAGTTCAGAAGACAGAGGAGGGTACTGAACAAACAGAACCCACATGGTTACTGATACGTTTCTCTTCTGCACCCAGCATCTGTTGCCTGTCAAGGACCGTCACCATCTGAACATGACCCATGTTTTCTATCCCTGGCTTCAATGCTCTGCTCTGCTTCGTTTGGGCCCGTCTATTCCCTCTAACCTGAATGCTCCTTACGCATTTCCACACCTTGATCCACTCTCTGTGTGAACCTGAGTCTCCATCAAGGGCCGTTTCCAATCCCATCTCCTTCCTGAAGTTTTCCTCCATCTAGCCAGCCTCCAGCAATCTTGCCCACTTCTGAATCTCTCCGGGACTAACCTCTCTCCACCCTCCGGCAGTGATTTAGCACATACCCTCTTGTATTTTATTGATTTTTTCATGTATGCCTGCCTTGTCTATCCAAAAACTGTAGACTGTAACGTTTTGGAACAAAAGCACCATGGCTTGCCCCTCTTTGTAGCCCCTTGAGTGCATGATGAAAAGCAGTTTCGTGTTACTTGAAACAATCTCCAAGGCTCTCAGCATGTCTGGGTTCTGTTTCAAAGGTTTACAATGGCCCCTTCTTTCCTAGGGGGTCTTGGAAAGTTACAAACGAATGTGTAACTACATGGTTTGCTCAAGTAACAGAACAGCGTTACAGTGTAAGACCAATCATCACAGTCCATTAAGTTGGAGTCGTTCAGGGAAAGTGAAGCTCCAGGCCTTGGTCGAGCAATCAAGGGACTCGAGGCCACACAAGCCAGGTCCAGGGGCTCTGCCCTGGCCAAGAGAACAAGCCACAATTGTCCATTCCGCATTAGTATAGGTCGCCGGCATGGAAATGCATTCTTCAGCTCTGCTGCTGAATAGCATGTGCAGACCTGTGATCCCAGATCCTGTGCAAGGTTAACTAGCCTTCTATAAACATTAACACCCATGGGAATGGCGTGCTGTAATTATGGAGGAATATACCCTGGCCCCTAAGACTTGTTGGTTTACAGAACTCCCTCTATAGACCGGAGTGCAAATGTAATTTGCGTGGCGATGTTTAAAGCAGTCACAGCTCTGTAAACAGGCTGCCTGGGCTGAGGACACTGGGTTCGTGTCTTATTGGGAATGCACCTGCAAAACCAGGGTGCAGAAGCTTCCCCAGACAGACGCCTGGGCTCAGAACCCCTCCGGGTCCTTCATATGAACTTCCCTCTATTGCTCCCATGAATGCCAGGGGTGCAAATGAAAGTGTTCTAATTTTGGTGAAAAAATGAAAAACAAAATCTCATTGCCTAGTTCTTCCTCCCAGGGGATTTCCTCTGAAGTCACAAGCAGAATATATGCCTATTTCTCAAACTCGGGTATTAGTAGTTCCTAGAGCCAGGAGACCTGGGTTCGGTGGCCTCTGTGTTGTTAGATAGTTGTGTAACCTCGGCCATGTTAACTTCTTGGTGTCTGAACTTAGGCAGGCACTGGGTGAGATCTCTGACGTCCCTTTCTGTTTTCATGTTCTGTGATGATGTGTTTCTCTGAGCCCCTGGAATGCATCTTACAGTGACGAAATGGAGATTGTGGTGACAGTCTCCACAGCAGAAAAAGAACTTTAAAGACAATCTAGTCACTTTTCCTCATTGAAATGGTAAGACACCAATGCCTAGAGTTCGCGAATCACTTCTCAAAGTCCCACAGCCACTGAAAGGGCTAAGATTCACACCCTCGTCCTCTGACCTTCAATCCAGAGTCTTCCCATTATATCCAAGGCTTTTTAAAAGTGGCTGGTCTCAAAGGTGTAAACAGACACGTCACAAAAGAAGCTATATGAATGATCAATAAGAACATGAAAAGATGCTCAACATTTTGAGGCGTCAGGAAAATACAACTTAAAACCACAAGGACACTAGGTAAAAGGAAAAAAAGACTGACCATACCAAGTATTGATGAGCATACGGAACAACGGGAACATTTATAGGTCGCTGGTGAGAATGCAAAATGGTACAGCCACTCTGGAGAACAGTTACCAGTTCTTTTAACATCAAACACACTCAGCATATAACCCAGCAATTCCATCTAGGTATTTACCCAAGAAACACGAAGACGTGCACACTAAGATTTACGCTTGAATGTTCACAGCAGCTTTATTCAATAACAGCTTCAAACTGGAAACAACCCAAATGGCCATCAACAGGCAAAAATGCTGGTGTATCCATACCGTGAAAAAGTACTTAGAATTTAATAAAGGAACCAACAGGGGCCGGCTGGTGGCGTAGTGGTTAAGTTCTCACATTCGCTTCCGCGGCCGCGGGTTCCGGTTCTGATCCCGGGCGCCGATTCTGATCGCTGGCGCGGACCTACGCACCGCTGGTCAAGCCATGCTATTGCGGAGTCCAAAATACAAAACAGAGGAAGATGGGCACGGATGTTAGCTCAGGGCTAATCTTCCTCAGAAAAAAAAAACAAAAAAAGAAGAACCAACAACTGTTACAAGCAAGAAGCTAGATGAATAAGGATGAGTTAAAGAAGCTAGACAAAAAAAAGAGTACGTGCTGTAGGATGTCACTTGCATGAAGTTCTTTCTAGAAAAGGCAGATACAGTGATTGCCAGGGACTGGGGCTGGAGCTGGGGGGGCAGGGGGACTGCAAAGGGACACAAGGAAGCCCCCGGAGCCGTGGAAGTGTTCTTTATCTTGATTATGGTGCTGCTAACGCTGTCTCAACTGTACACTTAA
Source organism: Tapirus indicus (assembly GCA_031878705.1). Classification (NCBI taxonomy): domain Eukaryota; kingdom Metazoa; phylum Chordata; class Mammalia; order Perissodactyla; family Tapiridae; genus Tapirus; species Tapirus indicus. Next base: position 4,957,257 of record CM062932.1, on the reverse strand, counting down.
AATGGGTATATACTGTATGTAAATTATACCTTGATGAAGTTGGTAAAATAAAATAGTGATTTGCCCCCAAATCGTTGTGGGCAGTGTGCAATCACTAGAATGTGTGACTTTGAAGTTTCCTTTCAGAGAGTGTCTCAGAGGTTGCTGGCGCGAGGTGGCGGTGGAGGGCTGGGCGGGCGACAGGGACACAAGGCCACAGGGCCACAGGGCCTGCTCCCTCGGTGCTCTCGCAGGCCAGTACATCACTCTACTCTCCAACTGGGTCTTTCGCATGTCCATCGGAGCAGAGCTGGCCCCAAGCCAGACCAGATGTGGAGAAACCACTTTGCCACTTCTGTCTCCGATGGAAAGCCCTGGTTCAGCTCGGCTGAGATGTGTTTATAAATCCGTGTTCTGGTATGGTTTAGATTTGCAACTGGGAAGGGGACGTGGCCCTTTTTAAAGGAAGCAGGCTCTTCAGAGAGCAGACATCCCCAGAGGAGGCTGAGGGACCCACGGCCTGTAAACGCAGGGCGCACGTCCGAGGGGCGGGGGAGACCCGGGGAAGGACGGGAAGCTCCCCGAGGCGGGATTTGCGGCGAGGGCGAGGGCGAGGGCAAGGGAGAAAGCGTTAACTGCGGGTTTGGACGCTGCAGAGACTGCCTGGACCTCGAATCTCCTTCGGTGTCTGAGTGTGGAAGAAAGAGGCTTTTTAATAAAATGTAACTGATATGCACCGAGGATCCATTTGTGAGTCAGTGTGCCAGATGCCTGGGGAAGCAAGATGAGTAAAAAGGTTTCTTTGAAGAAGTGTTCAGTCCCGTCTAAAGACAAGTATGCGCATAAATCATGATTCGGCCCTTCCTCAGGCCTTTTACGAGAAGCTGGGGCCCTCGGAGCTCCGCAAAGCCCGGGCGCTATTAGACGCCCCGGTCCCCGACCGCGGCTTAGAACGTCCTCCCGCCGCCGGGCGCGGCCCCGCCTCCCCGCGGTTCCCGGAGCTCGTCCTCCGCGCCGGTCTCCCTTAGCCCCCCGCTCCCGGGCCTGAGACCCGCCTCAGCCCTCCGCGCTCAGAAGCCCCATCTCTGCAGCCGTTTCTCCCAGGCAGTGGCCTGATCCTGCCCCAGCCCAGAGGGTCCCTTACCAGACTAGCCAGCCCACCAGCTCAGCCTTCCCCCTGCAGGGAAGAGGAATTGACGGAAGCCAGGCATGGACCAGATGCCTCTAGTTTCCAAATCGAAATTCTAGAAGACTGTGTATAGTGAATAGGGTCCATTTTCAAATGTGGTCCCAGATGCATAAATTAGTGCTAAAAAATATGAAAAAGGGACGGAAATTGGGAAAAGAAAACCAAAGTCATTCCTGAAATTGACATGAACATCTTACTGGTCATATCTTTATGATAAATAACAGGTTTGGGCAATAGCGGGATAGCTGGTTAGTCAAATTTCTAAAACACTATCTTGATCATTTACTCCCACTCTCAAGAATCTTCAGTACCTCCCTATTGCCTACTGGTGCTGAAGCAAATCCCTGCTCAGTCCCTGCACAGTGCATAGGGGATGGAGTGGCCCTAAGACAGCCTGAGGCCTACACCATTCACCCCGGACTTGGTGAAAACTGGTCCTGTGTCATGCATGCCCCAGTGATGTGGCACTGTAAGAATGAGAAGTCCCAAGGGAGACTTTTCAATTCCACCCGTCCCCAGTCAGAGAGGACCTTTCAGAATCCTACTTTGCCTCCATCCTGCAGGCCCTACATGCATGTTAGGGGTGATCTGCTGAACTTGCTCCAGTGATGCAGCACTCCTTGCCTGGCAAGCTAATCAGTTCAGCCTTAATATAGATTAGATTGTGTTTTGGTCTTTGGTTATTCAGCTATGCTGGTTTTCAAAAATTCCCTAACACCTAACTTCACCCGACTAACCTGATATCCCAGTATTGTCCAACAGGTGCCTTTCCTTTCAAGCCAAGATAGTCAATGCTTGTAAGTACTTGTTGGTTGATCATTGACTTGCGTTTAGTTTACAGAACATTACCGGAATATTACTATTTGCTTGAGATTCCCCCATGTTTACTCACCAATTTTAATCACTGCTTAAAGAGTTAAAAATGCTCAGAGTGATGGTATTATGTTACAGTTAACTCAGTTCTCCTCCTTGTGTGTAAATGTCTCCTCCAGGATGTGGCGGTTGCGCCCGTTTCTGGCAGGCAGGTCTACGAGTGCATGGGCCACGTTTTAGGGAGTGTTTTATGGTGAAGCCATTGCTGGCACTGCTTGCTTTTTCCATCATCTGCCTTGTTTTCGGTACATGTGATTGCTGTAAAAATTCACTGTGGTAAAAAAAAATTTTGTCTGTATATTTTCTTCAAGTCCTGGTTTTTGTCTTAGCGTTTCCTGGAACTAGCTTATTAGTAAAATATCAAATGTGCTATGGGATGTCCCTGCATGTCATCAGTAACTATTCTCGGGAAGGGGAATGGCATGGTGACAGTCTAAACTTTCATAAGGTTTAGCGCACTGGTCATTATTGCAGGGTGGCGTCACTGGGGCCTCATTGACACAGGACTGGTTCGCACCAGGTCCAGGATGAACCGAGTAAGGCTCAGGCAGTCTTAGGGCCCTGCTGCACTCCGTCCCCTATGCACTATCAGATGGATTAGACTCGGGAGCTCAGAGATTAGGTCTAGATTGCTGTTGGAGAAACTGTAATAATTCTAGAGACATTTAAATGGAAAGAATGCTTCTAGGGAATACAAATATATTTTAAGACTACTTCCGATATTTAGTATTCTACATTTATTAACCAATATTATCAATAGTTCAATTATTTTAACAACTTCTACCCATGATTTAAGTGAAAAATAAATGGAAGTCTGAAAAGGCAATTGAATTGATACGGCCCCTCCCTTACAGCGTTCGTCGCGTTGTCTTTCCTGTCTGTTTACGTGTTGTCTTCTGAGAAGTGTATGGACTCCAGGAGGACAGGGCTTCTGTCCTTCCATCTCTGTGTCCGCGGAGACCTTGACTTAACAGCTAGACCAAAGCAACCACCCAGCCAGTCGCTGGGAGAAAGGGCCAAGATGATCCCTCTTGTTCCTTTTGGGCGTTACTGTCAATTAAGGGGAACATTTGTTAAATCAAGTTTGTCTCTGTATCTAAATATGTCAAACCCTTTCATGACATTCATCACCCTGGTTAACCTGAAGATGACAAAGAATAAATAGTTTTTGACCCATATATATTTAGTTCCTTATACTCTTTGCTGAAGACAAATGTAAAACCATCCCCAAAACTACATACAGATTTATGTAAAAGAGTGTTCATTACAGTGTTATTTATACCGGCAAAAAATTAGAAAGGACCTTAATGTCCAATAAAAAAATAATAAGTAAATTATAGATCGTCCATATGATGGAAAATATTAGACATCATGGTATTGAAGAATTTCCAGGAATGGTGAAATACTACTATATCAATAAATAACTAAAACAAATAATAAAAAACATATTTAATAGAATTCTAATTTCAGAGAAATGTATACAAATAATATTAGTGATTATTACCATTTGGCATTATATAGGACTTACATTTTCCTTTCTATAATTCTTAGTTTTTAGTTTGGTTTCTATTTTATTTGATCTCACTAGTGCTATAGCAATTTCCTTTTCTTTTGCAGCTTTGTTTCTGTTTTATTGTTGTTGGTGCTGGTGGAGTTTGTTGTCGTTCATTTGTTTTAGTTTCTTTTTACCTGGTATATTCTTTTGCTCTTTTATTTTAGAACTTCAGGTATAGTTTTTTGTGTGTGTATGTGAGGAAGACTAGCCCTGAGCGAACATCTGTTGCCAATCCTCCTCTTTTTGCTGAGGAAGACTGGCCCTGGGCTAACATCCGTGCCCATCTTCCTCTGCTTTATTTGGGATGCCGCCACAGCATGGCTTGATAAGCGGTGCATTGGTCCGTGCCCAAGATCTGAACCTGCGAACCCCGGCCGCCGAAGCGGAGCACTCAAACTTAATCACTACGCCACCAGGACTGCCCTGGTATAGTTTTTTAATAGGGATGAGATGTCTCCTATAAATAGCAAAACACTCATTTTTTTCTTTATCAAATCTAAGAATCTCTGAAAAATATGTGAATTAAATCTGGTCACATTTATTTTGATTACTTATATTTTTATTTTGCATTTTCTGTTAACGTGCTTTTTCTTTGTTTGGTTTGTTTTTAATGCTATTTGCCTTCAGTTGAATTAATAAAGCCTTTCATAGTTCTCTCTTTCTTTCTTTCTTCTGATCTGGAAGTCATACATTATATTTACATGCTTTAAGCTGTCACTCTAAAATTTCTAACACATATACTGAACTTTATGTATTACTAACAAAGTCTAGACTTACTATCTCTATCCTCCCCTGCACACGTTAAGTTTTTTCCAACTTCCATGCTCTCATCTTGCATATAATTTTATCTAGTATTTCACCTCTGCTTTGTTTTACAACAAAAAATAATTAATAATTAATTTTTTTACTGTCCATGGTTATTTAAATTTTCCAACATGGTATGTAATTTTTTTGTCCACCTCACTCCTTCCTTTTTCTTTCTCTCTCTCTCTTTTTTTTTTTTTTTGCTAAAGTGCATAAATCCACTTATGGTGTGTCAACAAGGATTTCTAGGTTGTAAATTCTCTAGTATTTGCAGACGTGAAAATGTCTTTATTTTGCTCTCATTCCTTTAACAGTTATTTTGAATTATTAAATATGTTAAAGACACAGAATAGGACAAACAATAATATAACTGAGGTTAAGAGTTAGCAGTTTGTCATTTTTGAAAGTCTGCATAAACAGAGCTAAAATCTCACTTCCCCATCCACCACCCCTTTTCCTCCCTGGGGATAGCCACTGTCTTGAAGTAGAGGCGTATCATCCTCATGCATGTTTTTATACATTTACTGCATATGCGTCTCCTTAATGCAGAGTATTGTTTTATATCATAATATACCTATCCTAGTTGCATTTCTTTCACTCATCGTGTTTCTTTGAAATGATCCCTCTTGACTCATGCAGGTCTAGTTCATTTATTTTACTTGCTCTTGTAATAATATGGTGGTATAAATAAACCACCATTTAATTGTAGATTCCCTCACTGAAGGGTGGTTGGCCTGTTTGCACATTTCACTATTACAAACAATGTGGCAATCAATTTTGTTGTAAATGTTACCTTGGACACATATGTAAGAATTTCTCTAGGACTGAAACGAGAAACAAATTTGTTGTGTGGTAGGGTGTGCATCTTTCTTTAGACTAGTTAATGTCAAGAGTAGTTGTTCCAAAGTATACTCCTACTTGCAATGCATAAAAGTTGCTATTTTCCCACCGTTGATGCTATCAGATTATTTAATTATATCCAATCTGATGGGTAAGATGTGATATCTAATTGCTGCTTTCAATTGCATTTTCGTGATTGCTAATCGGCTGGAGCACCTTGCCATATGTTAATTTTCCCTTTGGGTGTTTTTCATTGAGTTGCCTCTTAATAGACTTTGCCCATTTTCCTCTTTGCTTATTTACCTCTCATTAATTTTTAAAAGAGTTCTTTATGCATTTTAAACACTGGAAACTTAGTGGAGAGCATCCCTTTGCGTATTGCCTCTGCCCCATTCTATTTTGTCCTTCTAAAATCTCTATTAAATATATGTCAAATGTTGCTTTCTCTCGTCCAGGTCTCTTCACTTTCTCTTCTTTCTTTCTCTCTTTTTTTAAAGTCTTATCTCTTTGTATGTTTTCTGTGTGATGTTTTTAGTTCTGTCTTCCATTTTACTAATTTTCCTCTGCAAATTCTACTATTTAGCACATTCACTTATTCATTCATTCATTTAAAAATATTTATTGATTGCATACATATAGCAGGCACTATTTTAAGTGCTAAGGCTTGAAAAGTAAACAAAGCAGACAAAACAAACTCTGCCCTCATGTACATTATATTCTATTAGATAAAATTCTACTGAGCTTTAAATTATATTGGTTACCTATTTTATTTGTAGGATTTCTACTAGATTCTTGAAAAACTATTTTTCCAAATGATCATTTCTTATTATTGCAAAGAAGATTCACTTCTTTCCTTTATCTCTATTTCTTTCAACAATTTACAAATGTTGATTTAATGTTCTGTTTGGATTGTTTCTAATTCCTTGGGTGTACTGTTTGGTTTCTGATCTGCTGGCTCTCCCTTTAGACTGTTTTCTTGTGTGTTTTGTAATTTTTGAGCATGAGCCCATCTTCAGCAGAAATCCAGCCTGTGAACTAGATTATGAAGATGTTGTGCATTGGGGGATGGGGAGGTGTTGTAAAGTTGTCTTTGCCTCAGCTTTGAGGAGGTTACTAGGTCCATACCTGTGTTTAAGCTGTCCCCCCAACCCCCATAGCCCTGTTTCATAGTGCATAATGGGAGTTCAGATCCCAACTTGCACATGTAGTAGCTCAGGGTTCCAACCTCTCACAGGTAACTCTGTCTCCACTGATGGTGTGGAGTGCAGCTCATTTGCTGGGCCAGTGAGTAGAGAATTATAGGCCTGCTTCTAGTATTGAGGAAGTTCTCTCCTTTGCTCCACAGGGAATTAAAACTCCTTCTCCGAAGGCATATCCAGTCCAGGTCCCTCTGGGGACTGAGTTACTGAGTGCACTCTCTCAGATTCTAGACTCTGAAAATTTCCTTTTTTCAATGTAAATATGTATTTTCTAATTAACATATTTTTTGGCAAATGCACATATTTTGAATGATGGAGCTGAAGCATGAGAATGCTGAGCTTTCTCAGTCTTGCATCTTGACTGGAAGTCCAAAAATTTTCTACAATAAACATGGTATTTTTATAATTAAGAAAAAAAATCATGTAAAGTCCAATCATGCAGTTAGGGAAAAAAATGTGAGTTTTGAGGAAGATAATTTAATGAGTCTGAGATTGGTTGATTGGAAAGAAACTAGTAGAGGCCAGAGAAAGAGTGAGGGCTCCAGGGTGACAAATAGCCAGATATACCCTAAGTTTCAACAATAAAGTGGTTCATTATAATATAATTTCATACCTATAATCCCAAACCTATATCCTCAACCCAGACTTCTCTTCTGAGTTCAGGCCTCAATTTACAAAATGCCTCTTTAACCTATCTACCAGAAAACTTCAGGCTCACCATGAACAAAACTAATTTAGTAATCCCTCTTCTCTCCTCACTATTTCCAAAATTGCTCTTCCTCCTATAACTCCTTAACTTTGTGCCTCTGCCAACCCATTGACCATATCCAAAGTTTAGAAGGCAATTAACTTTGCTTCTCCTTCTGAATATCACTCTGAACTTGGGCACGAGGTCCTGGCAGTCCCATCTCCTGAGTGTTTCTTGATTCCCTTTCCTCTTTTCTATCCTGACTACTACCGAGCTGTAGTAAAAGTAGGTGACCCCTGTCATTTGTCACCCAGATGGGAGCCACTGGCCTCTTTCTCTCTGCTCTTCCTTTTCTTCAATTCATCCTCCACCCTGCAACCAGGTGGGCCTTATATAATGCTAACCTAATCGTGATGCTTCCCTGCTCCTGTCAGAGACAGATCACTGAGCACCAAAGACTGCTGTTTCCCCTTGAGAGTGCTGCATTGTTGCATGGAAGTAGCTGCTTGCAGAGTCAGGGCCTATGTATCTCAGGACCCCGATTGCATTTAGCTTGAGCATGTGATTACTTCTTGCCAATGGAGCATGAGCAGAAGTGCTGTGTGTGTGTATTTTCTGGGCTGAAGTGATTAAATACTAGTAAACTTTCCCAGACAGGCTGTTTCTCCATCTATAGCAACCCTACGAACTTTATGGGGACACTGTGGATTCACAAGGTTTGTGGAGTCTAGGTCCCTGAAACCTTTCTGGGAGGAAAGCCACCTATCCAGTAACACCCTCACTGAACCATACCATAAATAAGAAATAAAGTTGTGTTGTGATAATCCACTGAAAATTCGGGCATTATTTGGTTCATCAGTTAGTGTTACCTTAACTAATATTCTGATTAATTCTTAAAATTACTGTAAAAATAACTTCAAAATCATTTAGAGTTGTGCACAAGGCTTTTCACGACCTGGCCTCTGCCTACCTGCATCGCAGAATCTCTACTCACTGCCCCTTACTCACTTATGCTGATTCCCTGCAGGTCACCCCAACTATGCCTTCTCTCTTGCCTCCAACTTCCTTTTATCAATGTGATCCCTCCTGCCTAGAATTCCTTTTCATTCTTCTGCTTGTTCACTCTTCTTTTTTCCCGTGATTTGGCTCAGACATTTCCTCTCCTGGGAGGCCTTCCCTTTCTATCTTCCCTGCAGCTTCTTCCCTCTGTCCCCACCATGTGTCAAACTTGATTAGGTGCCTTCACATACATTTATCATACTTACACTTTTGTGTGTGTGTCTTTATAACTATCATGTAATCTCCATGAAGGAGGGGACACGTGTCTCTCAAATATCTCAGCGTCTAGCACAATGCCGGGCACACAGGTGCTCAAGGCCTATTCGTTGAGTTGAATTGAGGGTGTAGTCACATGGATGAAGATGCAATGAGAAGAAGAGAGGTTGTGAGGGAAGAGGAGGAAGCAGGGTGAAGGCTGACCTACGGGAGAGTGCCAGGGAGGCGGGTGTGCTGCGATGGTCTGGCGGAGTGAGATCTGTGAGGCTGAGCCACGCACTGTTAAGTGGCCGCCGAGGAAGGCATCTTCAAGTGATTCTGGGAGGGGCTTGTGCTTCTAGTTCAGCTGAAGGACAAGAATTCAGACGGCCCGGCTGGAGTTCAGGGTAGGAGTGAAAAGCCAAAGGGAGGGTAGGTTAAGCTCTGTGACCCGCTGTCTACCTGTAAATCTTTTGTAATAAAATACACTTAAACTCTAAGTCACTGCTGACTCAGCAAGGAGGCAAATGACTAAAGGAGGGCATGGGCCTGCACTGTGACTTCGCACCCTCACACTAACAAGGGAGAAGTTTAAACCTTGGAAGGTGGTGGTGGTGGTGGTAGAATTGACCAGCAATAAATAAGCAATCACCTTCCACATGAAGGCATCCTTGCTCTTTTCATTAGAGAGCTTGCATTATGTCTAGTCTCTATTTTTTACTATTGGTAAAAGTGAGGAAATCATGGATAGACAACCAAGGCACTATGGTCAATTAGTGATGGACTTGAGCCTATAGCTCAACGGCTGGACCTTTGCTCTAATGCTCCATGCAGATCAGTGGCCAGAGAAATGGACACACTAATTCAACCAAGGAACAAAATGATGTTTTCTAAATTTAGTACCCAAATACTCAAAATACATTCTCACGTTTCTGTCTACATGTTGCCAAACTAGTTAGGCAATTGACACTAGACCATTTTGGCCCAAAGGACATTTTTTTCCCCATTTAAGTAAACATTTATATTGGCTTCATGTAGTTAGGTTACTTTTAGTAGTAACAGAAGATGCCAATCAAGTTGGTCTAAATGACAAAAAATTTATGGCTCACACGACTGGAAGTCTAACAATAGGGAATGGAATCTAGGATTGGTGAATCCAGCAGTTCAACACTGTCATCAAGAACACAGGTTCTCGTGGTCCCTTTCTTTTGACATCCGTAATGCTGGCTTCTGCCCAGGGCTGGCTCTCCGCACAGTTGTAGGGTCCAATGGTAGGAAAAATAAAGAGCCTCTCCTCTAATCATGAAATACAACTCTTCTCTTCCGTCTGATTGCCACGTGCGTGCTCTGGACCAATAACTGTTGCATGTACTGCATTGTTTGCAGCCCAGTTTCCTCAAACAATCTGATGGGAGTATCATGCCTGGATTTCATTAATCAATACTCATCTCATTCCTGGAGCTGGAATTCTTTCCTAAAGCACCATGGATGTTACAAAATGGAGGAAGAGTGGAAAGCTTGTTGGGGAATTGAACACAACCTCTGCTATATTGTTTAAAATCGTTCAGTTAAAGGCTAAAAGTGGTGGGGGGGGGGGGGGCGGGGTGGAGAAAGAAAAACCAAGCTTGATGGAGTAATTTTTTGGCACCATGAACCACAGGCTCAGTGATGCAATAGAGGATAATCCACCCTGATATTTAATTGATAAGGAGATACTACCCTTTGTTTGATTCTTGGCTGAACACCAACCAGAATGAGCAAAAAGAGTAGAATGATTTCAGCTATGCTTCTTTTCTTCTTCTTTTTCCCTTTTCCCCTCCTCCTCCTCTTCATCCTCCTCCACTTTCTTTTTGGCTCTTTCTTTGTTCGCTTCTTAAAGAGATCATTACTCCTCCCCTCCCCTCATTACTTCTGAGATCACCTTTTGGTCCCTCAAAAAGCAAAAAGTTAAAATAAGAAAAAAGCAAACTGTTTCTCAGGCAGATCGGTTGTCTGGAACTGCATCAAAATGCTGCTTAGTCACTACTCACATGCCCCCACCCCACTTAAGCAATACATTCCCGCTAGACCCTAAGAGCTTAGGAAAGTGAGCAAGTTAAGGCCAAACACATACCAGAATAAATTAAATAACAGAGTTAAGGAGTTTAAATAAATATGGCATGATTTTGCAGAAGTGGTAAATTATCATCTTAAGGTAGAAGTCTTTGGTTCAAACCTATTAAAGGTAAAAGAAAGGATGAATTTGGTACTTTTGGATTAGGTAGTACAGGAGGGCTATTAGCAGATGGATCTTTTTTAACCTGGAATTTTGTACAGGGTGTGCTGCATAATTTAGTTTACAATGATGTTCAGATAAGAGTTATTTAAATTACCCTATGGGAAACTCTGATGAAATATTCCGATAAGAGACAAAGAGAGTGAGATGAATAGATAGCTAGGAGTGAAACTTCCCAAAAGGTAAATTGCCATGTCATTTGAATGTGAGGAAAGTAAAACGGTTGGTTGCAGCTTCCCATTTTAGATCTTGGTTTTGACCTATCTGCGAGTCTTCCGCAGACTCTGGCAAGTTTGATATTCTCAGTGACCAGTTTTCTCCTGGGGCAGCATCTGCAGTGCATCCGGGAAAGGCTTCATAAACACTCCCGAGAGGGATCTGGGTTGCTGTCTCCAGCACCTGAGGGTGTGCTGTGGCGTCCTCCATGCCCGGGTCAGAGTCTCCTGCTAGGACTCCTGCAAATGGCGGAGATCATTTGAAGGCCTGTCTAGGGAGCAGCAAGGCTCTAGCTTGACCATGTGCCCGGCTAGAGGGCCCTTGGAATCCTCCCTTCCCCTCCCCCCAATAGATACATGTGGTGGGAACATAAACTAGAGGGACAATCCCACCAATTTATTGAGAAGCTGAGAACTTGGGTACCCAACGGGTGATGCAGATTGCTGTCCCTCACCAGGTCACACTCCCTCTCCCGTGTCCTCATCCACGTGCAGACACAAGAGTTTCTGCTTCTCTGAACAGTAGAAGGTAGAATTCGGTTTCCCATCTCTATTCTTGCATGAGCTGAGTTGAGGACTTCGTGAAATGCTCATATTACACGACCGACTTGTTCCTTTTGCATAATTCAATTTTCCCTTTTATTTAGTTCTTTGTTGACTACATCAATAATTCGTGAATACCTTCTTGTTATAAGAAATTTTTGAATAAAGAGATTTCGCAACTTCCTTTTCACCTACCCACTCCCATTTCCTCTCACTATTACCGGTTAGGTGAGGAACTTTCCTTACCTTTTCCTATTCAATTACATTCACATAAAAGTCTAGGTAGAAATACATGGTTTTGCTTCATGATTATTTTTATATAATTAAGATGATTCTTTATAAATTATTCTGCTTCATGCTACTTCTTGGAGATCCTTCTGCCGGCAAAAATGTGGACCTACTTTATTCTTTGTAAAGGCAGCAAAATATCTGATGTGTGTGAAATATTCACTTTCTGATAAACATTTGTGTTTTTTCCAATTTTTTCCTAAAATGAACAATGCTGAAATAAAAATCCGTACACTTACTTCTCTGTGCACCTGGTGTTTCCTTAGATTGATACAGTTAAATTCCAGTTGTGTCTACTGACTCTCAAAAGGCCCTTATTATTTTAACTCCAACCAACAGTATAAAAAAAAGTCACTAAAACATATGCTCAACTCGAGATTTTATTAATTGTGTTTTCTCAAGTTAATTAGTAAAAATTATGACATTTTTGTATTTCCATTTCCATTCCTTGATTATTTACTGCTTTTTTTTCCCCTTCGTCAATTTTTTATTCTTACTCTTTGCCCACTTTTTCCATTGGGCATATTTTTTTCATTCTCCCTCTGAGCTTCTTTATGTAAATGACATATTAATCCTTTATATGTTTTAAATGTTGCAAACATTTCTTCCTACATATTTTGTGTCTTTTAACTTTTGCATCTTGTAGACATTTTAAATTTGAATGTGAATAGGTTTTTTCATTTTTTTCTAAAGTTTTATATTTTAGAGGAGTTTATTCTAAGAGTATAAACATATTCTTTTATACTTCCTTTTTATGCATACCATGGTGTAGGATTCTGTAATTATTTTTCTCTTAATAGAGATACATTTGTCCCAACTCCATTTACTAGTCAGCCTGTCTATTCTGTTGAGTTGGTATCCAAATCAGTCATAAACTAAATTTTCCTATTTGCATGATTTGACTTCAGTTTGTTCCATTGATCTATTTGTCTAGTCCTACGCTGATAGCAAATGGCTTAAATTACTTTACAGCACGCTCAGGTGTCTGGTAGGGCAAGTCCAACGGTGTGTCAGAGATGCTCATATTGGCTCTCGAGAGCCATTTATACAGATCTCTTCTCAACTCCAAGATCAGTGACGTCACATTGATAGCATGACATGGGCAACAGTGGGAGTATTTACACCCCCAAATTAGCAGTCTTACAAACCAGGTAGCAATATCAGATCTTCCCCTCGAGGTCTGTGGTATATCCCTCCATTTATGCGGATCTTACCAAAATTTATAATGTCTTTGTAGAGGTTATGCTCATTTCTTCTTGAGTTTAATCCTAAGTACACAAAAGTTTAGGTGTGTGCGTGTATGTATGTGCACGTGTGTGTGTGTTTAGAGGGTCTTGTAACTGAGGTTTTATCCTTCATATTTTTAAAATGATTATTGCTAGTATATAGGAAAGCCATTAACGTTTGTTTGTTGATCTTGTATTAAGCTATTTTGTTGAGGTATTAGTCAGGGCAGGCCAACTGCTGTAACAGACAACTCTAAAATCCCAACGGCTTAACAAAATAAAGGTTCATTTTGCTCTCAGGTGCAGACCACTGTAAGTCTATGGCGGCAGAGGGTGGGGTCTCTGCTGCGTGTAGTCACTCAGGGATCTAGGCTCTTTGGTCTCGCATCTCTGCGTGCCCTAGGGCCTTAGAGTTTTCCACTGGAGCCTCAGCATCTGGCCACAAACGGGCAAAGTGAGAGAGAAGGTGGAGGATTGAAGCAATAGTTTTACTGGTAAAGCCTAGAAGATGCTTATATCCCTTTATCCCCATTCCACTGTCCCAGGCATAGGCCCACTTAACAAATGGTTCCTAGTTATGTGCCCAGGGAGGGGGCATCTAGCCAGTCCCTGCCACAGTTGGTTTCTCATAATCTAATAGTTTTTCAGTCTGGTCTCTTTGATGTGAAAGTCAGCTTTATCTGATAAGTTTCCCTACTTACATATATTTAAAACCTAATTTCACTGTTAAGACCATAGTACAACGGGGAATTCTATCTGTGGTAGTTATATTCTATACATGATATAGGTTTCTGATGAGCTCCCCCTAATAAGTTAAAAATGTTTAATTCTATTAAATATGTTTTGGCGTCTTTTGAAATGATCATATTGATTCTATCCCTCAGTCTATTCATATTTGTTGTGACTAGCATTTTTCTCTTATAAGAGCTTCTTGCATTTTTGGAATAAACTCAAATTGTTTATGATGCATTATATTTTAAATGTTCTACTGGATTCATTAGGCTCAACATTTAATTACAAATTTGTGTCTACGTTCAAAAATGATATGGTCTCATTGCTGTCTTGTTTCTCTACTATCTTTTTGGAGTTTTGTATAAGAGTTTAGTTCACATCTTAGAATCAGTTGGAAATCTTTTATTCTCTCCTCCCTCCTGACCTTATATCAAAGCTTATACAACTAGGGAATTTTCTGTTTTTTGAATGTTTGTCAAGACTAAATGGGTCTAGTCCCCCCCTCACACCCCTTTTTAAATTTTACTTTTAAATTAGCTTAAATTTGACCTGTTTTGGTGTACAGTTTGTATAAACTCCACTATCAAGATACAGAACTGTCTCATGCTATTCCTTTGTGATGATACTCCCCCCCACTTCGTAACCACTGGTCCGTCATATACCTGGAATCATACAGGATGTAATCTTTGAGAATGGCTTCTTTCACTCAGCGTGGTGCCTTTGAGATTCATCTAAAGTGCTGAGTGTATCAGTTGTTCAGTCCTCTTTATTGCTGAATAGTAAGTATTCCATATATGGATGTGCCACAGTTTTTACCTACTCATTCACTGAAGAACAACTTGATTGTTTCCAGTATTTGGCAATTATGAACAGAGCTGCTGTAAACACCCATATAAGTTTTTGTGTGAACCTGAGTTTTCATTTCTCTAGGTCTGTGTAAATACCTAGGAGCAGCGTTGTTGGGTCACGTGGTAAGTATATACTTCACTTCACAAGAAATTGCCAGACTATTTTCCAGAGTGGCTGCACCATTTTGCAATCCTGCCAGCAATGTGTGAGAGTTCCACATCCTCACCAGCACTTGACATTGTCAGTGTTTTTTGTTTTAGGCAATCTAGTAGGTGTGAGATGGCATCATGTTGTAGCTTTAATTTGCATTTCTACAATGACTGATGGTGTTGAATATCTTTTCATCTTACTTGACTCTCATACATCCTTTTTGGTGAAATGTCTTTCGCCCATTTTTTAATTAGGTTGTTCATTTTCTTACTGTTGAGACTTGAGAGTTCTTCATACATTCTGGGTACAAGTTCTTTGTTTAATATGTGCTTTGCAAATATTTCTCCCTTTAATACTTTTAACAGCATCTTTGCAGGGCAAAAGTTTTAACTTTTGATAATATTCAACTTCCCATTTTTTTCTTTTAGAGATCCTGCTTTCAGTGTCATCTCAAAGAACTCTTTGCCTAGCCTCAGGTCACAAAGACTTTCTCTCGTATTTTTCTCCTAAAAGCTTTATAGTTTTGCATTTACACTTAGAGCTATGACTTATTTGGAATTAATTTTTGTATAAGATGTGATATTTAGATCATAATTTTTTCCCAAATATTTGTCCAATTGTTCTAATGCCATTTGTTGAAAAAGACTATCCCTTCTCCATTGAAATGCCTTTCTATCACTGGCAAAAATCAATTGGCAATATTTGTGTGGATCTGTTTCTGAGATTTCTCTTCTGTCTCATTGATCTATATGTCTGTTCCTTTACCAATATCACACTGTCTTGATTACGATAGGTTTATAATAAGTCTTAAAATCAGGTATTGTCACTCATTCAACTTCATTCTCCTTTTTCACATGTGTTTTGGCTATTCTATTTTTTTACCTTTTCATATAAATTTTAGAATCAACTTGTGCAAATAATCCCTCTGAGATTTTGATGGGAGCTGCATTAAATCTATAGATCAATTTGGGGAGAATTAATATCTTTGCTATGCTGAATCTTCCAACCCATGAGCATAATATGTCTCTCCATTTATTTAGTTCTCCATTCTTTCATCGGTGTGTTTCAGTGTTCAGTGTATAGATCTTTCACGTTTTGTTAAATTTACTACTTAAGTTTATGTCATTTTTGGAGAAGCTATTATAAATGGTGTTATTTTAAAATTTCATTTTCTAATTGTTCATTGCTAGTAAGTGGAAACATGACTGATTTTCGTGTATTGACCTTGTATCCTGCAGCATTGATAAATTCACTTATTAGTTTCAGGAGTTTTTTTTTCTTCTGTTGTAGATCCCCTGGATTTTCTACATAGGCAATTATGTTGTCTGCAAATAAGTACAGTATAATTCTTCCTTTCCAATGTGTATTCCTTTATGTCTTTTTTTGCTTTATTTTACTGGTTAGAGCTTCCAGGTGGGAGTTGAATGGGGGGGTGTGGTGAAAGTGTACATTTTTGCCTTGTTCCTAATTTTATGGGGAAACATTCATTCTTTCACCACTAAGTATGATGTTAGCTGTAAGCTTCTGTACATAGATGCCCTTTATCAGGTTAAGGAAGTTCCCTTCTATTTCTAGTTTGTGGAGAGATTTTATCAAGAATGGACATTTACTTTAGATTGTTGGGACAGTGACATTGAAGAAGAGATCTGAAGGGAATGAGAGAGACAGCCAGACATTTATCTGGGATAACAGCATTCCAGGAAGATGGAAGATCCTGTGTAAAGGCCCTCAGGAAAGTGCCAGGCTGGCATTTCAGGGAAGAGCTAGGATAAAAAAAGGTTTGGAGTGGTGTGAATGAAGAAGGCAGAGTAGTAAGAGATGAGGTCAGAGGATAGCCTGGAGAAAGATCAGATATGGTTCTGGATGCATTGTAAAAATGTTGGCTAGAAACTTTGAGAGATAGAGATCCATTTGAAACAAGGATTGACATTCTCTAACTTTTCAGAAGGTTCACTTTGAATGCTACACGGAAAATAGACTACAGGAGAGTAAAGGATGATCAGATAGGAAGCTATTGATTATTACTTATTACAATCAATGATCTAGCTGAGAGGAAGCTTTAAGTAAGGTAATAGCAGTGAGGCAAGAAGTAGTATTCTGGATACATTTTGAAGGTAGAGAAGGCAAGATTTGCTTCTGGATTGGACATGCATTGTGAGAGAAAAAGGGGGGTCAAGGATGCCTCCTGAAACCTGGAAGAAAGGAAGTGCTAATTATTAAGAAGAGGATGGTCATGAGAGGAGTAATTTGAGTGCTCACCATATTTTAGACGTGACTTTAAGAGCTTTACATGGATTCACTCATTTAGTTCTTGCTACAGTTCCGTGAAGTAGGTATAATTAGTATCTGCCCTTTTCTCATAAAAATAAATGGGCAAAGTGAAGTTGAGTAAAATTCAGGACACACAGGAAAAAACAGAGCCAGGATGTGAATGCAAGCATTTGGGCTCCAGAGTCTGTGCCCTTCACCATTAACTAGAACTATCACTTAAAAGTGCTCAAAATCCCGTCTGTTTGCAGCTATATCTCCTCACGCATTGTAAGCGTTATTTAATTCTATCTTTTCTCTTTTATCCTTGATTAGACGTCCTAAAGGTTTATCTATTTTTGTTGCTCTTTTCAAAGAACCAGACATTAGTTTTATTGAGCAGCTGTTCTGCTTTTGTTTTCTTTTTTATTAATTTCTGCTTTTATCTTTATTAATTCCTTTCCTCCTCTTTCTTTGGAGTTATTTTGTTGCTCTTTTTCTGTCAACAATGTAGACTGCAGAATGAAAATGAATGAGACATAAAAAGACTATAAAAAGTAGGGGTATAATTTTAGTCTAGATGAAGGGGTTACAAATTTAAGCATCTCCAAGTATATTTTAGGAAATTAAGGTTGTTAAAATTTAAATGATGTTACAGTTTAAACATGTGGTATATTAAATTTGATATAAAATGGTTGTAGAGAAGCTAGTTGCTAAAAATGGTGGAAAGTAAAAAAATTTGTAGGAGAATAACACTAAATTAGAACTTAGTAAAATTATTTATAATGGAACGTGGACATGAATTCACGCCCTCTCAGAAGAGAATTATCTTTTCTGTCTCAATCATAAAAGAGGTCTAGGAGGAGTGTCTCTCATCAGTCCTTGTCTGGAACAATCGTAGACACTCACTGGGACCCAGTGTTGGACTTTAATACCGATATTCAGCACGAAGCAACCAAAGTTCCCTGGAAATTTATTGAGTCCATGTTTTAGAGAGAGAAAACCAGGGTGGGCCTGGAACATCAAGGATGTATGGCATAGAGCTGAAATAACAAAAGGGCCAGTTTACAACCTCCTGTTATATCCATCTCCTATCCAACATATGACAATTAAGAGATCACAATGAAGGCAGTAATTGTGGTTAATTGATACAAATTAGGCCAACAAGAGCCATGAGAATTTAGATTATATGAAGTGTGCTACGCATGATTTCCAGTAAAGTTTACAGAAAATAATGTCTTTTGAACAACAAAACTATGTGAATATTGCATTCAAAGTGTGTTCAGTAACTGATCTGAGAATCAAATGAATACATTCCAGGTCTTAACACAGGAGGTTGTGTAATGGTTACTGTGATTGATGATTTTATGCATCAACTTGACTGGGCTAGGGGATTCTCAGATAGGTGGTAAAACATTGTGTGTGTCTATGAGGGTGTTTCTGGAAGAGATTAACTTTTGATCAGTAGACTGAGTAAAGATCTGTCCTCATCAACGTGGGTGGCATCATCCAATCGTTGAGATCTCAAAGAAAACAAAAAGGTGAAGGAAGAGTGAGTTCCCTTTCTCTTCTTGAGCTGGGACGTCCATTTTTCCTGCCCTCAGACATGGATATAGGGCCTTTGGGCTCCAGGAATTACACCAGGGGCCCCCTGCTAGTCAGACCTCTGGACTCTGACTGAATTTTACCACCTACTTTCCTGGTTCTCCAGTGTGTAGTAGATTGTGGGGCTTCTCAATCTCATAACCACATGAGCCAATTCTTACAATAAATCTCCTCTTGTATCTATCTATATCTATATCTATATCTATATCTATATCTATATCTATATCTATATCTATATCTATATCTATCTCCTATTGGTTCTGTTTCTCTGAAGAACACTGATGAATGCAGTCACACAATGGGTTAGGTCTCTAGGGCTTAAACATTTTCATCTTGGAGCTTACAAAACCAGAAGACTTGGAAAGTCGCAAAGGTTGGAAAATTGGAATGTGAATGGTCTCAAAGATCCCGAAAATGGAAATGAGAAGATCTTGAGTGCCTAGAAGAGACAATTAAAACTCAAAGGTTTAAGAAGCACCTTTAATTTTAAGGAGAAGTCATTTCAGAAGAAGAAACTTATATGGCTGGGGAAGTCCCACAGGAAAGGTGTGCATTAAAAATCTGCTTTGACATGGTAGGCTTCTCTCTATTCATAGAATGGGGTCCAGCTGAATATGTGAAGCTCATGTCTTGGAATATTTCTCAGGATTTGGCCCAATCCCGCATCTTTAACCCGTAACCCAAATCTATAACCTCAGCTTGCATGATGCGATAACTGTTCCTCCCATTTAGTTGAATAACTAGGAATAATTAAGTAGGAGTTATTACACCCAATATGAGATTAAATTCAAGTGTAGCATGACCTTTAATCACTATTACATGCACATATTGTGTGTATTTTGATTTTAGCTGTTTGGAAGGCCTAAGATATTTTGATTTACTAAATTTAACATTTTGAATTTTTAGACTTAAAAGGGTTAAGTGCTGTTAGATATGTGTTTGCCTCGCTAAAGAATTGAAGTGTTTGAATGAACTAGCTGTATTAAAATTATGATTGTAATTTGAAACATTTGAGGGCGTTTAATTAGTCAAGCTTATAAATATCATAAACTATTTAGGGAAATATTTATCAAATTTAAATTTTAATGAATCAAAAGTTGAGTGAATGGGTGCCGCAAGTGTTGATGCAATTACTGGACTTATAAACAAAATATGGTTTCTGTGTTCAAATATTTAAGGAAAAAACTATATTTTTAGATCTACATCTCAAAAAAATTGGGTTTTGATGAAAAGAGCTATGAGCAACTATTAGTATTTCTAACTGTGCACAAAGTTCCTCTTTGTTATTTAAAATTTTCTAGGCTCAGCTTTCTGAGTTGAACCCTTAGTTTATTTATTTTCTGTCTTTATTTTTTTTTAAATAATTCATTTGAGGCTATACGTCATCCTCTTGAGTCCTGCTTTGGCCATGCCTCCCACCCCTCATTGAGATAAGTAGTGCTGTCATTGTCATTTATTTCAGAATCGTCTGTAATACCAGTTTGATTCTTTCAGTTCTTTGAAGTAGCCACGCCCTCTCACCAAGTGGTCTTTACATGTACTAGTCTCTCTTTTCAGAATCTTCTCCAAGTAATCCTGTCCCTTCTTTGTCTACCTAACTCCTACTTACTTGTCAGTTGACTCAAGAAGGACTTCCCTTAGAGGGCTTCCCATCCCAGGGAAAGGGCAAAAACAAAAACAATCAAAACTGTCAAGCAATCAAAAGTTAATTTCAAATAACCCTAACTCGTGATCTTTGCACAACAATGGTATATTGAGCAAGTATGACTCACAACGTAATTGAAATGCAGCTTTGTCTCCTACCATCCCTTTAACTTTTATTCAGTGAGTGTATTTCTCTGTCTCATCCCCCGCCCCACTGAGGAAAAAACCCTGGCATTCATGACTTTTCTGCTCACACCTAGATAATAGAAAGTCCTACAAAGATCATTCTAAGGCCCCAATTCAGTTTATTTTCAGAATTAGAAAGTACAATCCTACATAAAAAATTAAAACCTCAAACTTAACTCAGCATTAATTAAATCTTCTTGCTCTGCACCTGCTTCAGGCTAGACACCTGCAATGGGGGGATGAGACTTCCTTGGTTTTTCTTCTTCTTTCCTTTTCTCCTTCCTCCCTCCCTCTCTCTATCTCTCCCTCTCCCACCTACTCTATTTCTCTCACCCTCTCTCTTCCTCTCTTTCTTTCTCTCTCCTTTTTTCTTTTTCTCATTCTCTCTGGCTCTCTCTCTCTCTTTCTCTTTTTCTTTCATTCATCTTGCCTCCCATAAGTTGGCTAGTGGCTTCAGCACCCATTTGCTGACATATAAGGACAGTGAAGGACACTGTGGTAATGTGACCTCTTACGTGCTTCTTGCCTGGCTGATGTTTAATGATCACTCATTCTCTTGTGGAGGACTTTCCTGAGCTCTCCAGGGCTCCCTGTTGTGTCGCTCTTTCTGGAATTCCTTTGAGCTGGTCACACAGGTCAAAAAAAAAATTCACTTAAAGACAATTTTGAGTGACTTCACAATTATAATTTTGACACCTTATAATTGCATTTCTCATATTATACTTGCATTTATTTATTTCAAAAGAAGTCAAATAACCAACCACAATTCTCCTTGAAATCCTGAGTGTTCCCAAATGCCTCCTTCACATACTGTAGCAGTTCCTTGCCTCTTTCCTCAAAATTATCCCAAATCTTAATAGTCTTAGCTAACCTCCTCCTGCCCTTCTCTCTTTCCTCCCTGGTGGCCAAAACAGCTCCTGATGTAGTGAAAAAACATTCCTCCGAGGATGGGTGTTGGGAAAAAACTGAGCAGCAGGCTAGAATTCTCTTCAGTGGTATGAGACAGAAAAAAGGCTACAAAGCTCATACATTGATAACTTTGTAATATCACATTTGAATTATATCACCCACAGAAAACCACTGTGAACTTTTTGGGGTATATCCTTCTGTCTTTTTCTGCAAGATGTCTCATTCTGTCTGTCTATCTCTATCATCCATATATTCAGATGTTACCATATATGGCACTTTGTAATACACTAAGGGGTATACTTTAAACCTCCTTCCATATCATTAAATATTATTCCAAAATAGCATTGTCTTAAATTATATGACTGTACTAACATTATCCCATTTTTCTTAGTTTTAGTGTTATTAATGACAACTCAGAGCTAAACATCCCTGTGTATTCACCCACAGATTTGTTCATTGTTCTTTTATTTAAGAAACATTTATTGATGATTATGTTCCTGGCATAACTCTAACCAGCATGACTGCATGCGTACATCTTTTGATTCTTTCTTTAGGATTGAATACTAAAAGTGGAATTACTTGTTATAAGATCTGAAAATTTTAAAAAGGTTTTTGTTACACATTTAGGACTATGTAACAGTTTGTATTTAACTTGCTAGAAGTGAATAGAAGTGAATATGAATACATGTTACACTCTTGTTAACACTGGGTATTCTTTCTTTTTAATCATTACCAATTTGGTAGGCTAAATGTGATATCCATTGTAGTTTTGATATGCATTTTTTTTTTTTTTTTTTTTTTTGTGGGGAAGACCAGCCCTGAGCTAACATCCGTCGCCAATCCTCCCCTTTTTGCTGAGGAAGACTGGCCCTGGGCTAACATCGTGCCCATCTTCCTCCACTTTATATGGGACGCCGCCACGGCATGGCTGACAGGCAGTGCGTCGGCGGGCGCCGGGGATCCGAGCTCGCGAACCCCGGGCTGCCAAGCGCGGACTAAACCGCTGCGCCACCGGGCGGCCCCCTTGATATGCATTTTTAATTACTAATGAGATTGAACATTTCATTGTTTGTTTACAGGCCACCTGTGTGTGTGTTTGTGTGTGTCAAATATCTCTTCTTATCTTTTGTCCATCTTACCACTGGATAATTGATTTAACTTTATTATTTCCTAAATGCTTAGTCAGTTTTCCTCACATAGTTTATTAAATAATCCATTTTTCCCCCATGGACTTAAAAGGATGCTTATTTTTTTTTTTTATTGAGGCAACATTGGTTTATAATATTATATAGATTTCAGGTGTACATCATTATATTCTGACGTCTGTATAGACTCCATCATGTTCACCACCAAAAGTCTAGTTTCTGTCCATCACTGCACACAGGCCCTTTACCCCTTTTGCCCACTTTCCACCAAACTGTTCTCTGTATCTGTGCATTTGTTTGTTTGTTATTGTTGTTGTTTTTAATCTTCCACGTACGAGTGAAATCATATGGTATCTGTCTTACTCCATGTGACTTGTTCACTGAACATAATACCCTCTAGGTCCCTCAATGCTGTCATCAACGGCAAGATTTCTTCTTTTTTGTTGTTGGCTGAATAGTATTCCATACAATGATGCATTTTTAATCTTAAGTTCCAGTATCCATTTGGGTTCATTTTGGTCCTTTTGTTCTGTTCTATTCATGTTTGTCTATCTGACTGCTAGCGTCACTCTATTTTATGTGATACGCAAACTTCTCTTCCCTACTCTATAAAAAAACCTCTCGGCTATTCTCATACATTTATTCTTCAAAATATACATCAGAATCATTTTTGCAAATTTCAAAATAATCCATTTTGAATAAAGTTTTAAATTTTAAAAATAAAAGATTTATAAAACTCATTGAGGTTTTACTGAGATTATCTATTACTTAGTAAGAACCGACATTGTTAAAGTAGTGAGATTTACTTTTAAGTACATGACATGTTTCTATATTTATTTCCATTTAAAGACATGTATCTCTATAAAGCTGTGTCATTTTTTAAAATTCATTTTTAGATAGTCATATTTTTTATTGAAAAATAATATTTTTAAACTATATTTCTAACTAGTCATTGTTGATCTGTGGTAAAATTATTAAATTTTGTATATTGCTTTTACCATTGCCTATCTTACTGAATTCTTTTTAGTTCTAATGAATTTTAGTGTACTCTCCCTGCTTACCATCCACAAATAAGAATAGATTTCTTGTAACTTTGTTCTTGTTTATTGCATTTACTAGTGCTTTAGAATTCTGTCAAATGATGTTACTATCACCCATCTTTCATCAAAAAAGAATATTCTCACTGGTGATTTTATGGTGGATAGTCCCTTAATAAGAAATGAATGTTAAATTTGATCATATTTCTTATGGGCATTTTCCATGGTGAACATTTTGGCTTCTTAGACCTATTAACATCATGAAATTTCACAGAGTTTCTAACAAAGGAAATCTATTGCATTCCTGAAGTAAAACAGCATCTTTTAAAATCTTAGGGAATGGGTTGAACTTCTGTATAAAATACGAAAGCACTGCCACAAATCATTGTGCATTTTCTTTGTGAGTATTTCTTGAACTTCAACAGTACATGACTCTTTCCTGCCACATCTGTGTTTAAAAACTGGGTGATCACAATTTAAGATTGTAACCTGATGGTTACACCTGGGAGAGGAGGACAGATGTGCTCGGGCGGGACACTCAGGGGAGGTCTATGGTTTAGGTAACATTTATTCTGAAGTTGGTTGGTGAGTACGTGTGGCTTTATTGTGGAGTTTTTAAAAAATTTTAAATCTTTTTATAGGTCTTAAAATTTATTTTGAAATGTTAGAAAGTTTGCTTTTCATATCACAGCTCCTCTCTTTTTTGATTAACCAAATTATTCTCATGGCAAAGATGCAATATTCTCTCAAATTTTATAGAAACTACAAAAATAATTTTTTTTAAAAGTTCTGTTTTGGCATAAATCGGTTCCAGAGAAGGAAGGATATTTGCACTGCGTCCTTGGGTTGCTTTCCTCATTTTGAATTATTGAATCTGTTCTTAAGTGCGATGATTTTTCTGCAGGCTCATCTGTCCTTGGGAAGGTGTATGTTAGTGGTATAGGCAGCTGACATCTCAGCTGTGTTCACGTTCAAATGTTCTAAATGTTCAAAGGGCAAAGGAAGAGTCTGTATTCCTACTGCTACATGAGGCCTCCAGTCACTGGGGAGGTGTCGGCAAAAACCTTCTACCAGTTCAGGAAGGCGTGCAGCCAGGAGCGTCACAATTGTGGCCAGTGATTCCTTTTGTGTGTTTCCTGTGACCACCAGAGCAAGCCTTTCTTCACCTGTCCTGACTGCCCTCGTGAGCAGCCCTGCGGTGACGCAGCTCCTTTGGTTAATAGTCCACCTATTCCCCACAAGGGTGGTGGCCAGGGTAGCCCAGCTGTGGGCCAGCGCTGGTTCATTTCCCCAAATCTTTCATCAGGTCGAAGCTAGACCCTCACCTGCAGCTCTGCGGCTCCCACGTCGAGGTGTTTCAGTCCCCCGGGCTGCAAGAAGTGAGGAGGGCAACACTCAGAGAGAGTTGTGCCCGGCTGTACCAAAGGCTTCCTTTCTGAGTGCGGAGTGGCCGCCCCGAGCTGCTGAGTTGCTGCCCCTTCCTCCGACTGGCACAGCTCACCCTTCTTCTAAGTCTATTCTGGCAACACCTCTGCACGTCATCCTCACCAAATGCAGACTGGGAGGGGGCACCTTGACTAGAGCTCTGTGCCCTAGCTGGCCCATATACATATACATAGCATAAAATTTACCATTTAAACCATTTTTGAGTGTATAATTCAGTAGCATGAACCACATTCACATTGTTGTGCAACCATCACTGCCATCCATCCCCGGAACATTTTAATCACCCAAACCGAAACTTTGGAACCATTTGACAATAACTCTTCACTCCCCTCTACCCTGGTAATGGTACCCTTTACCTACTTTCTGTCTGTATGAATCTGACCACTCTAGGTACCTCATATCAGTGGGATCATACAGTATTTGTCTTTTTGTGACTGGCTTATTTCACTTTGCATAATGTCTTCAAGGTCCATCCAGTTTGTAGCATGTGTCAGAACTTCTTCCTAACAAGGCTGAATAATATCACATTTTATGTATATACTACATTTTGTTTATCCATTTATTCATCAGTGGACATTGGTCCATAGTCTTTTTAATGGCATAAAATTTGCCTTCACCTTCAGTCTCTACTGCATTGAGTTTGAAGACATTTTGAGATTATTCTAGACCAGTGGTTCTCAAACTTCAGCATGCATCAGAATCCCCTGGAGGGCTTGTTAAAACACAGATTGCTGGGCCCACTCTCAGAGTTCCTGATTCAGTATGTCTGGGGTGAGGCCTGGGAATTTGCATTTCTTACAAGTTTCCAGTTGGTGCAGATGCTGCTGGTCCAGGGACAACACTTTGAGAACTACTGTTCTAGGGATTCAGTTCATTTATTTTCCAAATGCTACTTACTGCATATTGTAGGGTTAGCTACCCAACCACATACTCTTCTGGGGGGATCTAACCATGCACAGCCCTTGTTGTCCTAAATGACCAGGTGCTGACCTAAAGGGGCATCCATCTGTAAGCTGGCCACTGACCTTTGACTTGTATGACCTCAATCAAAAGGTGGGCTAGACAAATCCATCAGAAATTTGAACGAGGTGACATAGAGGGAAGTTGGATTGTTGACCAGCAGAGATGGGGCTGATGTGACCTTGAGCCTTGGTTGGGCTCAAGCCCAGAAAGCCACTGGTCAAGGAAATAAGGACACTCACCAAGAAGCAGAGACCTGACTGCCTCACCTTTTGTTAAGACTTCCCCCATCCTTGCTGCTTCCTCCTGGCCCCCTGAGACCGTCCCTGCTGCTAGAAAGAATTGGCCCCTGGGCTTGAATTTCAGTGAAGCCAGGAAGAGAAAATGCACCATGAAATTATATGGCTCCTGCAAAAGGGGCTGCCATCTGCTTTTTCTTTAAGCTTTTTCGCTCTACACAGTGTATTAAACCATTATGATCTGGTGCTGTCTCCCCTTCCTGGTAATATTATGCACATTAAAAAAAAGGAAAGCCTTTATTTAAACTAAAACAGAATGCAGGATTTTAGGCGCTGGTAAATTCCCTAGGGCATTTGTGGATTCTCTACCATTTTCTAAATGTTACTATTAATAATGTGTTAACTTAATTGTCTCTAATTTCCCCTGTCCCAATTTTGGGATGGAAATCTATTGACTTTTGCTGCATATCTATAGGTTGCTCTATATGTATAAAGATTTATGCACAAAAATTTGCTTCAAATTCTTCACGATTTTAATGTAGCTTTTTCTCACCTATTCTTCTCACCCACATTTCTAAGTTTTGGGGAAAATGTAATTTCCTCTTTTTTGGTAAGACAAAAAATATCAATTAATAACAGGTGAGATAACAGGCAAAAACCAAACAAATTTAAAAAAAACCTGTTCTAAACTAAAGTTTATTTGAAACTTTATAGGTTTTATTTTGGATTCTGAGGAAGGCCAGCAAAGATCAAGCACAGCAAAAACAAGGAGGCATTTTGGTTCCATTTTTGAAGACGAACTTCTAAGATGTGTTTTGGAAAGCGCCATGCTGTGTTTAAACATAAGGAAGCTGATGCTACAAGGCCCATTTTCATCCTGTCCTTTCTATTGTTTCCAGACACTAGAGCTGTCCCCTTGTACAGCGTGTCCTGTTTTCCCAAGGGAGGCCGTCCGCGCTCTCTAAACTTTCACGGATAAAACGAAATGTGAGCCCATCTCGGAGTGGACACCTGATCTTTCTCAAATTATCAGCTCTGAGTTTTGTCCTGGCGGGGGTTCCTCTGTGTGTTCACCTTATTCCCCTTTTCCAAGAATCATGGGATTGTAGTGATTTTTTTCTTGTGTCTAGAAGTCAGTCTGTTTCACGGGGGAACATATGCTCTCATCCCTCAGCTTGCCTGTACCTCTTTCTGAGCACTGATTTTTGTTTTTTCGTTCTTCCAGGGATTTGAGGGCTGAGGGTGGGGTGTGGAGATCTCTGTTTCTCCACTTTCAGCAGCTGAGATGGATTTCATCAGTGTTAGGGTCCCTGCTCAAAACTGCCGCGCTCAGACGCACGGGGAGGGCAGAGGTAGGCATGTGCCTGCTCTCTTGGCCGGCGGGGGGTGTGTGGGGCGCAGCTTCCCCGCAGCCAGTCATCAGCGCCCCTCTGGTCTGAACGGGGGTCTCCAAGGAGGAGCAGGCTGCCCCAGTGCACACACTTTGTCTCCTTCTCCTCCCAGACAGTCCGGCCCTGGGCAGACGCAGGCTCTGGATGCAATCCTTGAAGACGCTACCAGGCCAACACTTTCTTCGTCTCTCTCTGCCTCTGAGGCCTCTGAATCAGGGTGTGGTTCTGAGCATCAGCTGGCCGCCCGGAGGGTTTTTTCTTCATCTAAAGCAAATTGTGGGTTTGTAAACCCTCTTGCAATCTGGTCTCCACTGCCCTATATCTTGGAGAATCTCCTTAAAAATTCAAATCTATGGATAATCTCTAGTTCTGAGCTGATTCAGCTTTTTCTTTGGTCATTTCAATGGGTATTTGGAAAAGCTCATGGGTGGCTCTCTTGAATGGTATGTTTCTAATCTGGGAGGGTTTCTCATCATTCATTCTTAACAGACCTAAGACTTATCTCTAGGGACTAACTTTTAGAAAGTGACAGTCATCATCTTTCCTTGTACCCCATCTATTTTACATTTGCTTCTTAAAGTGGAAAGAAACGGAATCCTGTTTAGACCATATTTCAAAGCTGCAATTCCCTTTTAGATCTCTGACTTGGTGTTTGCTTCCTGTCTGAGAGAGCCGGCCCCTTCCTCCCTCCCTCGTCAGCCGTGTTCACTGACTGCAGCTGAGCTCAGTGTCTAGACAAAGCCTCTTAACTCTGATCACCAACACCATGCCATCCCTTAGATTCTCTCCTGGTGCTTTAGGATGTGGGTGCCCCAGAGAACTGGCCTTCCAGAATCCATTACAATCCACACACTATAGGAAAAACTGTTTGCACAGATACTCATTCACCTGAGTATTCACTGACTACCCACCATGCCCTAGACACTCTTCTACGTCACCAGTTCTCAGACGTGGGATCACTGGGTGTATTAGTGAGGGTTCTGCCAAGATACAGACCCAACAGGATGTTTATGTACAGAGAGATTTGTCTTTGGGAATTGGCTCCTGTGATTATGGTGGCTGGCACGTCTGAACTTTGAAGGGCGGGCTGGAGACCCAGGGAAGAGTTGACAGTGCAGTCTTGAGTCCCAGGGCGGTCTGGAGGCAGAATTCCCTCTTCCTGAGGACGGTGGAGGGTGGGAAAACCTCAGTCTTTTCTCTTAAGGCCTTCAACTGATTGGATGAGGCCCACCCATGCGGCTTTTCTTTACTCAAAGTCTACTGATTTAAATGTTAATCACATCTAAAAAAAATACCTTTACAGCATCACCTAGACTAGTGTTTGACCAAACAACTGGGCACCATAGCCTCACCAAGTTGATACATAAAATGAGCCATCACACCAGGGAAGCTTTAAAAAACACCGATGCCCAGGGCCTGCCACCAGGGGGTCTGGTTTAATAGGCTTGAAGTGTGGCCCAGGTATGGGGCCAGCTTTTCAAAGCTTCCCAGGTGATTCTAAAGCAGTTGAAGAACTGCTTTTTTAAGCATTGAAGCTACAACAGCAAACAAAAGAGACAAATCTCTGTTTGTGCGAAGTTTCCATTTAGCAGTGGGAAACAAAGGATCCACAAGGAAACAAATTAACATTTATCCCAAGAGGCCGGGCTGTGTGGGGTGGAGGACAACAGAGCTGGTGGGGAGATTAATGAGGACAGGTACTTTTCTAGATCAGATGGTGAGGGCTGGCCTGCCTCTCTGAGGAGAGACCCATGAGAGAATGGTGGGAGCGGAGATGTGACCTGAGTACCGTGGGGGGTGTTCGTTTGTGTTGTGCAGAAAGGATTAAGGAATCCATGATTCTGCACCACACAGAGTTCAAAGTTTTCCTTCCCACCCAACGAGATTTTAAAATCTCTCTTCTATTGACACACGCAGGGCACATTTTGAAGGAAACGCAGCTGCGGGCAGACACCAGGCTGTCAGGGAGAGGCAGGGAGAGGAAAGGAGGGCAGAGAGACGAGGGGAGAGAAGGGGAGAGGAAGGGAGGGCGGGAAGAGGCAGGAGCTTCGAGTGGCATCCCACAGCCCAAATGGCCCGGCACGCGCAGGAGGGGCAAAGCCTTCCCTGGAAATCGGTCTGCAAAGACCCAGGACTTCAAGACTGTGCATCTTGCAAGCAGCCAAAGCAAAAAGGAAAACTTAGCACTTTATCCCACACTTTTAGGGGTCTGAGACAGCAAGAGGGTCAGTCTGCAAGCAGGACCCCAGGTCTGCTGAAAATTCAGGGCCATGAAGTAAGAAACAGGCATCCTCGTGCAGCTGGTGCAGAAAGAGACACAGGAAAAAAATAGGATTGGAGTTTAGTTTCTTAGATGCACTGGCAAAGGGTGATCACTCATCTGGTATTGAGAAGAGACAGGAACGACTGCAAAAACTCTGGAGATTATCTATCTATCCATCCAAAAAAAGAATAAATAGATATGCACACACACATATACGTGCACATGTACACTTTATTTCTTGCAACAGTTTTAGATTTACAGAAAAATTGCAAAGAGAGTATAGAGAGTTTCCATATATCCCTTGTCCAGTTTCCCCTATTTTTAGAAACTTACCTTAGTGTGATACATTTCTTACAATCAATGGACCAATATAGATATGTTGTTATTAACTAAAGTCCATACTCCGCTCAGATTTTCTAGGTTTTTACCTAATGCCCTTTTTTCTGTTCCAGGATTCACATCACATTACACTTTATATTTCGTCATCATGTCTCCTTGGACTCAGGTTATATTTTTATTACATAAATATACTTATTTTATACAAATTTATTATACAATGAACACATGGTAGGTAGGTCTCATGGCGGAATGTGGGCATAAACTCCCTCAAAACATCCCATGCTTGCCTTCACCAAGACCTGAGGTTGCACAAAGTCCCCTTGGGGAGAGTTGCGGTTCCTGGACTGGGCAAACCTCAGCCGCTCATCTGGCCTCCCTGAGGCTGGCTTTTGCAGGAGTCGTGTTTTGCGGGGTCGGCTCTGGGTCAGTGCTGCAACACAGAGTGTGTCATGTGAGTCAGGGTAAGAGTTGTCCCGTGTCTGTTCCGTCACGCTTCACGTGTGCCCCGTCAACCATCGCCCAAATTATAAGCAGCCTAAGTGAGCATCTGCAAGAGCTGGACCAGCAAATTCTCTGACAAATGGCAAGAAATAGCTGTGCTCCAGATTCTCATTAAAGGGGAGAACCACGTGTTTTCACTGCCAACCTTGAGAGGGGCAAGGCTCTCTTTCTGCCGAGATGTTTATGGCCAGTCTTACAGTGCAGGCTGGGGACCAGGATTTGAACCTGGGGCTGTCAGCTATGTTTACCTGCATGACCTTAACAATTTGTTACACATCTCTGAGCCAGACTGTGATAATTTTACTGCTTTTAGCCATCTCACATAAGAACACTTATTTTCAGTGTGTCATGAGGATTTTTAAAAGTAAGAAAATGTAGAGAGTCAGTCCCGTGGCCTAGTGGTTAAGTTTTGTGCTCCACTTCAGCAGCCCAGGTTCGGATCCTGGGCACAGACCTACACTACTGTGGCCATGCTGTGGCAGTGACCCACATACAAAACAGAGGAAGATGGGCACAGATGTTAGCTCAGGGCAAATCTTCCTCAGCAAAAAAAATAAAATAAAATAAAGAAAATATAAATGAGTCCTGGCCTAAGGAAAGGGCCAGGAGACATTGGCATTTTTTTGGCTACAAGCCCGACATTGATGCCTTCTCCCTCAGAGGTGGAAGAGAGGAGCACTGAGAAGTTACTCTAAGTACTGGTGTGAGTTCTTCCCATATGCATTCAACAGATATGAATTAAGCACTTGCTGTATGCCATGTACAGTGATAGCTGCTGAGAACATGGAGGTGAAGACGATGCATTTCCTGCCCTCAGGGAGCTCAGAGGGACTGCGGTCCCCCAAGTTCTGATGTCACGTGGAGGCGAGGATTTCAGTCTGAAGAGCTTTGATAGTAGATATTGTCATATCAGTACTACATCTACTTAAGGGGAATTTAAATTCGGTTAGCCTGGTATAGTTAATGTTAAGTAGAGCTTTATTCCAAAAAGACTGCCAGAATGGTTAACTTAAAAATCCCCTAAAAATCTGAATGGACAATAATTTGGGTTGGGATAAATGTTCACCAGATCTCAGAATTTAGTTTTTGCTGACTTCTTTCTCCTGGCATAAACAGGCTAACAACAAATCAAAGTATTTCTAATGGTCATATTGTCTTTGACTAAAGTCTCTTTCGTCTTTAATAAGGAGGAGACCATTTGCCTTCCTTTCTGCCAAACCAGGAAGTGGAGGAGACTGTAGGAAGCACCTGCCACAGGAGTCAAAGCCTTTGACAGACTCAGGGCACATGACTGAGTCTCCAAACTTCCATTGCTTCATTTTTAACATGGGTATAATAATGGCCTTGGCCCCACGTGTCAGCTGTTGTGTGAAATAGATGACCCAGTGCCTATAAACATCTTGGCCCAGTGCTTGGCACACAGTAGGTCTCAAAAAATGGACACTCCTCTTATTAGCCCTGGCTTCCTACTTGGTTAAAATGGCAATACTGCCACCTAACTTGCAGGTGTTGTGAGCAAGCAAATGACTTGAAATGAGGTCTCTGCTGGGCTGAATCCTGGGAAAGCTTTAGGCTCTGCCCAAGGGGGACACTTGGAGAGGACAGTGGGACTCAGAAGAAGGAGGCTGGGCATGTCATCAAATATCCATCTGGTGACCAGCTGAAGGACGTGCATTTCCCTGCACCAGGGAATCTGTAGGCCATTTGGAGTTGTATCCATTGAACCCTCCAAGAACATTAGGAGACAAAGAGGCCGTTTCAAACACCTGCAACGGCCAGAGGAGAGTGACAGCTGATTAATGGGTGCCAGTCAAGAAAGAGCTCTCGGTAGCCATGATTTCTCCCTCCTCCCCTGCTTCAGGCTTGGAAGAGTAGATAGCCCAGTGGGAGGAGGGAATTAAGAGACTAGAGAAAAAGCCCACCATGCCCCCTCCTTCTGCTATTAACCTGTAACAGTCTTGGTCAGGCTGGAGGAAGAGAGATTTATCTTTACATAGAATTCAGAATTTTAATTATTACATTGAACAGGAGGCTTTAATTACTGAAATGAGGGTTATATGTTGTGATCAGAGAAAACCTGAAGGTTTTTATTCATAGTCTGAAAGTGACCAGGCAAGTCATGGGAAGTGCCCAAGGTTTCATCCATGGAATGAAGAAGAACCAGCCTCATAGAGGGAACTGAGAGAGGGGAGATTGTTTGTTTGTTTTATTGATTATTTGTTTCTACATGTGAAGCCTGCTTGTTTCGCTTACCAAACGGGAGCTAAGGGACACAGGGGTGGTGTGGGGGTGGGAGGAGACTTAAATTTAGACATAAACTTGTCCACAATTGACATTTAGGATACAAAGTCATGTTTGGTACACCTGCAGGGCGTGGGAGTGGAGGCAGTAGACAGCAGGGGTGGTGTGGGGGTGGGAGGAGACTTAAATTTAGACATAAACTTGTCCACAATTGACATTTAGGATACAAAGTCATGTTTGGTACGCCTGCAGGGCGTGGGAGTGGAGGCAGTAGACAGCAGGCTGTGGAGCCGTAGCAGAGTCCCAGGAGAATTCTCCCTCAGGGAACAAGGCATCCACACAGAGAGAGACTCCTGACGGCAGGCCTGTTGACAAAGGCAGTGGTGGTCCCTGGTCGCTGTGGCCACCGGGGTGTGTCGGAGTGCTCGCACTTGCTCCCGAGAGCCGATGGTGCACAACAGAGCCCAATTCTGTGTTCCGAGACATAAAAGAGGTAGCTTGAAATCGGCCAGGTTAGAACATTTATACTATAAAAACTAGCCAACACTACACATCAGGGATTTTTTTCTTTGACTATTGGAAACTGTTCTACCAGCACACCACTGTTTAAAACTATCCCAAGACAGATACTTTGGTGGCATGCCCACACCCCATGGAGACAAAGCACTGTGTGTATGAACTGAGAGACATTATTAAACATTTTTTGTGGTACAAGCACCCCTGTTATCTAGGCATAGCGTCAAAACCTTCTCCGTGCTCTCCAGAGCCTGTACAGCAGTCCTTCCACTGCGAGTACTGTGGGAACGATGGGCAAGTCTGACCATTGGGTGGGGGGGGGTGGGTTGGGCAGAGTGGCAGAGGCCAGCCTTATGGGGGCAGTTAGGGTAGCAGGAGCCATATGAGGGTGGGGAAGAGATTGGAGCTGCAGAAGACAGTGTAAGGTCAGCCAGGGCTGGGCTATGGGACCAGGCAACCTTCACCTTGGAGGCTCTCAGAAACTCTTGAGTTATAAGGGTGAGTATTTGTAAAGGACTAGAATTCTCACGTGGACCAGGAATACCTTAGCACCAGGGACATTCAGGTGTTAACGTTAGCACCCCCCACCTCCCCTCTACAGACTATGCACCTTGGGAATAGTGGACTGTAGTGACAACGTATAAAAAGTACCCAGTCCAGAGTCTGGCACATAGTAAGGACTGCGTACAACACAGTTCTGTTTTTACCTTCATCCTTCTCATCATTCATCTAATAGCTATACCAGCTTTGAAGGTAAACATTAAAAAGAGGGAAGAGGTGCTATTGCCCTGTTTGACCCCATTGACCGGGATTACGCCCATCTGTGGATATTTTTCTTGCAGGCTAAGTTTAGCAGTAGCTCTCTGATGATCATCTCTTGTCTCCCTACTTCCTTGCCATGGTGTCCAGTCCACAGTAGGTACTCAATAACTATTTGTTGAATGTTAGTGATACAGACTCTGGAGGAGGTTCATAAACTAAAATCAACATGAAGTTTGAGTCTCGACTCCCAGGGAAACTCTTGTCTAACTCCCCATCCAATTCTATCTTCTGTGGCCTAAATCCCCCTGTTGTATGTACCCAGCCTCTGCTTGGACACCTCTAATGAAGAACACACCATATGAGAGACATCTATTCTACCTTTGGACAGCACTTCCTGGGCAATTTCAATGCCATGTAAGGAAAGCATCTTGTCCTCGTATCTTTCATCCAAAGACGGAGACATAATTGATCTGAATCCTGCTTGTTTCTTATAAAATATATTTTGGGAAACTCTGACAATTTATTTCAGGAAAATCTCTCATGGAGGTTTGACCATGGAGGTTATGCTCTAAGTATGAATTAATAAAGGATACTCTTTTATTAAAAAAAAAATAAGAGTACTCAGAATAGACTTACTTCTGGAATTGACTTAGGTAGAATGGCAAGGAGTATCATGTCTTAAGAAAATGCCAGGCCTTGTCTGCTTGCCTGCCATGCCCTACGCAGACTGGGAAGGGCTAAGACAGAACTACCACCCACCATGGTGGTCCAAGAGCTTCCCACCTGTATAGGCCCATAGAGGAAGTCCAGCAGGGCAGGGGGTGGGGCTGAATCCGGAGAAAGAATGAACATTTTATAAACTGGGGTGCCTGAAAGGGCAGCAGAGGCAGCCATGAAGATTTCTAGGAGGAGCCGGGGTTGGGGGGTCCGGGGGCAGAGATCCTTGTAGATCTGGGCGGACAATTGGTAGCAGGGAGTCAATGCAATAAGTGGATCATGAACCAGGGGCCAGCAAGAACAAGGCTGGACCCATGGTTCTGCAGGGGCGGGAATGCAAGGACTTTGGCTCAGTGAGCAAGGGTGCAGACAGGACACGGGATGGGCAGTGGATCTCGAGAATGAAGCAGAAGTCTAGTTATCGAGTCTGAGACACAGAGGTTTGCTTAGGAGCCCAGAGGACATGATGCTGAGACCCAGGGCATCAGACAAGAAGTGCTTAAAATCCCGCCTCCCAAAACCAGTACAGCCCTACAGACCAGGGGATGTTTTCCTAACTAGACAGGCACTTGTCACTCAGGTAGCCCCAGCTGTGAGGACAGGTGGGCCAGGAACCTGGCAACCTGGCAGGGATTTGATCCCACACTCCGCCATCTCCGTGTGCATTCTCAAAGAGAAAAACCTGGAATAGAGCATTTTCAGGTTTGTTCTGATGGAAGGAATAGTTTCAAAGGGGCTTCAGTTATTTGGCTTAGTACATCTTTATTGTTGAAAGAAAGTAAGGAATGGAAACTTTCAAAATTTTAATTTAAAAAGCATTTATTTCAGAAAATTTAGAAAAACGAAATGCTTCAAGAAAAGTCTTTTCACTTAGAAAAACACACATGTACATGCATACATATATGCTGGATTTTGTAATGTATGTCCACTTTCTGTATATGTATCCTACTTTAGTCAATTATTATTATTCAATAAGCATTTGTAAGGCTATATAAAAACAGCATGTACACTTGCTATATTCTAAGACATGGAAGTATCGTAATTCTTTAATTTTTTCCCTCTTTGGGGAAATTTAGATTTTTTTTCTGTTCACCAGTGTCATGTTACTGCAATTGGCATTTTTGATTACTTTCATAGGATAGTGATTGAAATTGGAATTACTAGGCTAAAAGGCATATTTTGAACCTCTTGATATGTATTGCTAAATTGTCTCCTAGAGACTGCATCAGTTTACACAACATCCTTTCTGACATTGAATGATATTGTTAAAAAAGAAGTTAGTCTATGTAGCAGGTGAAACATGGTATATTATTGTCTCATTTCACATTTCTTTGTTACTAGGGAGGATGAGTACTTTCCTTATTAGTATTTCCATCGATATTGATAAGTAAACAAGTGAATATATTTGGGTCAGGCTATAACCTCGATCTTAGCAGGATGTAAGCTCAAGGCCATCAGTTACAAGAAACAATCATGGATTCTTCCTGGGCAAAGCACCACCCCTCTATAGTGACAGAAGTGTTTGGAATGACATTGCAAATAAGATGCTGGTTTTCTAAGCGCAGTGTGCTCTTCCACTCTTCCTTGACATTGGTAAATGCCCAATGATCAACCTGGAAACTTGCAGAACCCGGCACTTCCCATCTTGGCCCACCTCCCACTTCCTGACCACCCCCGCCCTAGTTTTAGATCTTAATCTATTTGATCTTACAGATGCCAGGAATGCTCTCATTCCGCCCACACATCTGGTTAGATTTGTGCTTCCCTGGCTGGCTTGCATATTACCAGCATCTGTCAACCCTATTTAGTCTTTAATTGCTCTTGGGGCATTTGCAGGAAAAGCCTGCCTTGGGATCTACACACTCAGATAAAAACATTGCAAACTAATCACAGGCTGGAGTGCATTTGGAAAGAGTGGTTAAAGTTGATTTTTTATTATTTGTTGCTGAGCTGTTGAGTCATCATAAAATAAGCGTCCAGCTGACAGCTCTCTTTGGTCTTGTTGAGCCAGCTGTCCCCCTGGTGGAGTGCATGGTGCCTGGTGGGGCTGAGGCATCTGAAGAAATCAAGAAAAAAAGGAGGCCATCACGTCCCCCTGAGGCCATTGATTTGTTTTATGATGCAAACACCTGTCTTGTTTTATATTGGCTGCCCTGTGACTGTTGCACCTACAAACAAAAGGAGCATTTGTAACACCTCCAGGTGCAAAGGCATCGAAAGGGTCTGAATACAGCACCAGCGAGAGAACAGCTATAAGTCACCAAAGATTGGCTTTGATGCCCAGCGGGTGAAAAATAGGGATTCTCCCCAGAGAAATGTGTGGGCACTGGTCTTATTTAACTCCCCCCTCGCCCAAATAAATGATCCAGACAAACAGGCACCGTGAAATCTTTCAGTTGGCAGATGGCACAAAGTTCTCCAGAAAGTGCCTTGCCGTGCTGCAGGGGATATGCTGCAGGAAGAGCTTTGGAGGCTGTGTTAATGGGCGGGAACATGGTAGGTGCGTTTCAATGAGATGAAGTATCTGGTAATGAACTAAGACAAAAAGAATCCGCTCGGAGCAGGCAGAATGGGCTCAGTGGTATTGGTTACAGCCTGAGAAAGAGATCTGGCGTATCAGGCTGGGGTTTTAGGGACAATCTACCATGTGCTGTCAGGACTATCATGAAAGTGTTGTGCAGACCAAAATGAGTATTGCTGACAAGATGGAGAATACTATTCTACCCTTGTCCTAAGACCTACAATTCTTTATTTTATTTTATACTTTTTTAAATTGAAGTGACATTGGTTTATAACATTATGTAGATTTCAGGTGTACATCATTATAATTCTACTTCTGTAGAGACTGCATCATGTTCACCACCAAAAGTCACCGTACACCTGTACGGATGTACATCCGTGCGTGAAAGTACATCTGTCACTGTACGAATGTCCCCCTTTACCCCCTTCCCCTCTGGTAACCACCAATCTGTTCTCTGTATCTATGTATTTGTTTGTTTGTTATTGTTTCCTTACTCTTCCACATATGAGTGAAATCGTATGGTAATTGTCTTTCTCCGTCTGACATTTTACTTAGCATAATACCCACAAGGTCCAACCCTGTTGTCACAAATGGCAAGATTTCACCCTTTTTATGGCTGGGTACTATTCCACTGTGTACACACACACACACACACACACATATATACACACACACAGTGGAATAATATATATATATATATATAATGCCATGTCCTTATTCATTCATCCGTCAATGGGCACTTAGGTTGTTTCCAAGTTTTGGCTATTGTGAATAATGCTGCAATGAACATGGGGTCCATATATCTTTTGAATCAGTGTTTTTGTTTTTTTTTGACAAATACCTAGAAGTGGCATAGATGGATCATATGGTATT
The DNA here is from genome assembly GCA_031878705.1 of Tapirus indicus. Classification (NCBI taxonomy): domain Eukaryota; kingdom Metazoa; phylum Chordata; class Mammalia; order Perissodactyla; family Tapiridae; genus Tapirus; species Tapirus indicus. Next base: position 4,919,056 of record CM062932.1, on the reverse strand, counting down.
TCTATTCTTAATTTTTTGAGGAACCTCCATACTGTTTTCCATAGTGGCTGCACCAGTTTGCACTCCCACCAGCAGTGTATGAGAGTTCCCTTTTCTCCACATCCTCTCCAACACTTGTTATTTCTTGTCTTGATAATTATAGTCATTCTGACAGGTGTGAGATGATATCTCATTGTAGTTTTGATTTGCATTTCCCTAATAATTAGTGATGTTGAACATCTTTTCACGTGCCTCTTGGTCACCTCTATATCTTCTTTGGAAAAATGTTTGTTCAGGTCCTCTGCCCATTTTTTAATTGAGTTGTTCTTTTTTTGTTGTTGAGATGTATGAGTTCTTCATGTATTTTGGATATTAACCCCTTATTAGATGCATGATTTGCAAATATCTTCTCCAAATCAGTAGGCTGTATTTTCGTTTTGTTGATGGTTTCCTTTGCTGCGCCTAAGCTTTTTAGTCTGATATAGTACCATTTGTTTATTTTTGCTTTTGTTTCCTTTGCCTGAGGAGACATATTCAAAAAGATACTGCTAACACTGATGTCCAAGAGTGTACTGCCTGTATTTTCTTCCAGGAGTTTTATGGTTTCAGGTCTTACATTCAAGTCTTTAATCCATTTTGAGCTAATTTTTGTGTGTGGTGTAAGATAATGGTCTACTTTCATTCTTTTGCATGTGGCTGTTCAGTTTTCCCAACACCGTTTATTGAAGAGGCTTTCTTTTCTCCATTGTATGTTCTTGGCTCCTCTGTAGAAAATTAGCTGTCCATAGATGTGTGGGTTTATTTCTGGGCTCTCAATTCTGTTCCATTGACCTACGTGTCTGTTTTTCTGCCAATACCATGCAGTTTCGATTATGATACTTTTGCAGTATACTTTGAAATCAGAGAGGGTGATATCTCCAGCTTTGTTCTTTTTTACTCAGGATTGCTTTGATCCTTCAGGGTCTTTTGTTGTTCCATATAAATTTTAGGATCCTCTCCTCTATTTCCATGGAAAATGTTGTTGGGATTCTGATTGGAATTGCATTGAATCTGTAGATTACTTTAGGTAATATGGACATTTTAACTATGTTAATTCTTCCATTTCATGAGCACAGAATATCTTTCCATTTCTTTATGTCTTCTTTGATTTCTTTCAACAATGTCTTATAGTTTTCAACGTATAGATCTTTCACCTGCTTGGTTATATTTATTCCTAGGTATTTTGTTCTATTTTTAAATTATTTTTTGGGGGTCCTATTGGCTTACAACATTGTGTAAATTTCAGATGTGCATCACTATATTTCAGTTTCTATATAGGGTATTTTGTTCTTTTTGTTGTGATTATAAATGGGATTGTGTTCTTGATTTCTTTTTCTGCTAGTTTGTTGTTAATGCATAGAAACACAACTGATTTTTGCAACTGATTTTTTTTATGTTGATTTGGAAACCTGCAACTTTACTGTATTCATTTAGTAATAGCTTTTTGGCTTCTTTAGGGTTTTCTATGTAGAAAACCATATCATCCACAAATAGTGACAGTTTTACTTCTTTCTTTCCAACTTGGATGCCTTTTATTTCTTTTTCTTGCCTAATTACTCTGGCTAGAACTTCAAATATTATGTTGAATGTGAGTGATGAGAGTGGGCATCCTTGTCTTGTTCCTGTTCTTATAGGAATAGCTTTCAGTTTTTCACTGTTGAGTATGATATTAGCTGTGGGTTTGTCATACATGGTCTTTATTATGTTGAGATACTTTCCTTCTATACCCATTTTATTCAGAGTTTTCATCATAAATGGATGTTGAATCTTGTAAAATGCTTTCTCTGCATCTATTGAAATGATAATATGATTTTTATTCTTCATTTTGTTAATGTGGTGTATCATGTTGATCGATTTGCAAATGTTGAACCGTCCTTGCATCCCTGGAATAAATCCCACTTGATTGTGATGTCTGATCCTTTTAATGTGTGGCATTCAGTTTGTTAATATTTTGAGGATTTTTGCATCTATGTTCATCAGTGATATCAGCCTCTAATTTTCTTGTTTTGTGTTGTCCTTGTCTGGTTTTGGTATCAGGGTGATGTTGATTACCCTGATAGAACAAATTAGAATGCCTCAGAGAACAAATTAGGAAGCCTTCCTTCCTCTTCAACTTTTGGAAGAGTTTGAGAAAGATAGGTGTTAAATTGTCTTTGAATGTTTCGTAGAATTCACCCAAGAAGCTGTCTGGTCCTGAACTTTTGTTTTTTGGGAAGTTTTTGGTTACTGTTTCAATCTCCTTACTAGTGATCAGTCTATTAAGATTTTCTATTTCTTCTTGATTCATTTTTGGGAGGTTGTGTGATTCCAAGAATTTATCCATCTCTTCTAGGTTATCCAACTTGTTGGCATATAGCTTTTCATAGAAGTCTCTTATAATCCTTTGTATTCCTGTGGTATCCATTGTAGTTTCTCCTCTTTCATTTCTGATTTTATTTGAGGCTTCTATTTTTCCTTTGTGAGTCCAGCTAAAGGTTTTTCAATTTTGTTTATCTTTACAAGGAACCAGCTCTTAGTTTCATTGATCCTTTCTATTGTTTTTTTAGTCTCAATTCCATTTATTTCTGCTCTGATTTTTATTATTTCCCTCCTTTTATTGACTTTGGGCTTTGTTCTTTCTTCTTTTTCTAGTTCCTTTAGGTACAACTTTAGATTGTTTATTTGAGATTTTTCTTTATGGTAGGCCTGTAGTTCTATAAACTTCCCTCTTAGTATGACTTTCGCTGCATCCCATAGATTTTGATATGTTGTGTTTTCATTTTCATTTGCCTCCCGGTATTTTTTGGTTTATCCTTTGATTTCTTCATTGGTCTAATAGTTGTTCAGTAGCATGTTGTGTAGTGTCCACACATTTGTGACTTTTCCAGCTTTCTTCTTGTAGTTGATTTCTAGTTTCATACCATTGTGGTCAGAAAAGATGCTTGATATGATTTCAATCTTCTTAAATTTATTGAGACTTATTTTGTTTCCTCAGCATATCATCTATCCTTGAGAATGTTCCATGTGCACTTGAGAGAATGTGTATCCTGCTGCTTTTGGATGGAATGATCTATATATATCTATTAAGTTCATCTAGTCTAATGTTTTATTTAAGGCCAATGTTCTCCTGTTGACTTTCTGTCTGGATGATCTATCCATTGATGTTAAGTGGAGTATTAAAATCCCCTAGTATTACTGTGTTGCTGTCAATTTCTTCCTGTAGGTCTGTTAATAATTGCTTTATATATTTTGGTGCTCCTATGTTAGGTGCATATGTATTCATAAATGTTATGCCTTCTTGATGGAGTATCCCCTTTATCATTACACAATGTCCATCTTTGTCTCGTTACCTTTTTTAGCTTGAAGTCTATTTTGTCTGATATAAGTATAGCTATGTGTGCTTTCTTTTGGTTGCCGTTTGCTAGGAGTATCATCTTCCATCCCTTCACTTTAAGCATATATTTGTCTTTAGAGCTGAGATGGGTCTCCTGGAGGCAGCATATTTTTGGGTCTTATTTTTTAATCCATCCAGTCATTCTGTGTCTTTTGATTGGTGAATTCAATCCATTTCTATTTAGGGTGATTATTGATACATTAGGACTTAGTATTGCCATTTTATCTTTAGTTTTCTGGCTGCTCTATATTTCCATGTTTCTTTTTCCTTGTGTTTCTGTCTGCCTTTTCAGCTTGGTGGTTTTCTGTGATATTTTTCTCAGTTTCCTTTGTTTTAATATATATTTTGTGTCTCTGCTCTGAATTTTTATTTTGTGGTTACCAGTAAGATCTGTAATTCTATGGGCAGTTTTCTTTGCCCCATTTCTATGATGACCTAATTGTTAGGGCCTCTGGTGATCTTAATAACGCTTACCTTGAATTAGTGAGAAGCAACTCCACATATATGCCTCTGACCACTTCTGGATTCCATTGTGTTCAAACTTCCTCAACCAGCAGGGGGTATAAGACAGGGCATCTATTTGGGCACATAGCTGGCCTTCCCCCTAAAACTATCTGACTGCTGTATTGGGCAGAGCTCCCTTGGCTAGAGGGTCCCCTGGTCTTAGCTCCTGACTGCCCTTCTGACTCAGGGAGCAACAGTGTAGCAGGAGAAAGCAAACACAATAGTTAAGTGATGTTGTTGTGGACATTTGTTGCTTGCCTTCCCATATCCATTGCCTCTTCTCCCCTTCCTATTGGGACCTCAAATTTTAAAGCCATATACCTCAGTTGAGATTGATCTCACTCTCAGCTTTAAGGTCAATTTTAATTGACCTCCCCTAATTGGCTTAGTATAATTTCTTTATCCAATTACCCTGGCTGCCATATTTGGTTCAGTGATGAGCATTTCCTTTTAAGCTTAAGAACTGAGAGGAGACATTTGCTAGGGGCATCTAGGAAAGAAATTTCTGTTTTTTTCCAAAGGAGTTGCAATTCACTGCTCTTCCCATGAGAGGGGAGCTAGACTTTAGGGTAAGCTGACATGGTAAAAGGCAGAGAGGAAATAGAAATTGGGATCTAGGTGACATCATTGAGCTGCTGGATCAAACCATACCTGAAGTCTATATACCTCTGGACTTTTAGTTATTATGTTGAATCATATGAAACTGCCAATATCTGATCATTATTGTCCTAATATACAAGCCAGCAAAAACATCCCAAGGGATTATTTGAGATGAGACTACCAACATTTAGTGTGCACATGAACTCTTCACTTTGTATCTAGATCATTCTAATAGCTACACAGCTGGGTTCCCTGACCTTAGCTATCTCCATACACTGCCTTCATATTGCTTTTACTTCAACACTGCTTTTTCCATGCAGTGGAAAACCAACAATGGTGCTCTAGGGCTTTCTGCATCAAGGATAAATGCATTTGCCTGGCTGTGAGGCCTTCTTCCAATAAGCTTTTCTTATCTTATTTTCCACTACTCCCCAATATAAGAGCTCTCCATTCCACTCAAACTGGTCTAAGTTTCATCCTGACCATAGGCCATGCCACATTCTACCACAAACCTGTAATTAATGTTCTTCCTACTTAGACATCTCTCTCTCTCTCTCACTCTGTCCATCTCTTGCTACCTCTATCTCCATCTCATTCTCCCTGCTTGTATACATTTTAATTAAGGCCATCTTGGGGCACCTTATGTTTAACCAGATCCTTCTCTCCCATGAATTCCTATCACTCTTGAAATATGTACCATGGAATTCATAATTAATTACATATTAATTGCTTCACACCTATAGACTCTGCCTCCTAAGGTTGCATAGAACATATATCATATCTGTTTCATAAACTTTCTAACCAGTACAGTTCAACGCACATAGCAGGAATGAACACACAAATGTTCAATGGTTGACATTTTTCAGAGTTAAACATTTAGGCCATTTAACTAAGCATTGGATAAAAATGGGATCAGAAAGCCAATAGAGGAGGGCTTATCCAAGCTGCTATTCTGAACTTTTGACTTCTGCATATTTCCTGGCAAAGCTTCATCCAGCAAGACCATTTATCTGACATCAAGTCTAATTCTAACACAGTCTGCCATGTGCAGGCAAACCTATTGGTTTCAGCCCAGACGATGAGAGGAAAACATTGATACCTAAACACAAATGCAGCTTAAGAACCATTGAAGGATTGTCAAATTCAGACCCTGCTCGAGTTTCTTGGTTGTGAAGAGAGAGCTGAACCATAGGCTTTTTGCAGCTTGGCTTCTGTTTCACGCCGACCAAATGCAGCTCCTCAGCTGAGAGGCACCTTCCTTTGAATCCCGCAAGGCATCTTGGACACTGAACAGGCTTACAAACCCATGTAACGAGCTAAGTGTAAATGGACCCAGAAAGACCAAACCTATGTTTTTCTTAAAATAAACAAGCATAAAACATTTAGATGATAAAGTTCTCAGGGGCAAACCACAGTTGGATTTCAGCAGATCTGAAAACACTTGAAAAATAGTTGAAGACTTTTTGCTAATCCCAAGACATTTGCAAAATGGTCCAACATTTTTGGAGCCTGGCTGTCCAGGATCCCCGCATATGCACCTGTCCACCCGCAGATGAATCCCCAGCTGTTCAACATAAGTCAACTCATCATGGAAACATCAGTGTGGGCGTTGGGCATCACAGATGGGTATTGAGGGGCGATTCATTGTAAGTCTCCTCATTTATCCTTTTCCACCATCAGGGATGACCCCCAGCGGATATTTTTCTGTCTTACACTTAGAATTCTCAAAAGAAAGAAACGCTAATACACCCATCAGTAGCCTCCTCTAGTATTCCATAAATCTTAATTAAGGTACCGGGAGCTTGTCTTCTATCTTAAAATCCCATTTGCTCTTATTCTTCATCATAATTCCTTGAATATTTGAAAACAGTGACGTTTAGATGAGCCTTCTCTTTTTAGGATTAAGTAGTCATAATCACTTTTCCTCCGGTTCTAATTTTTTAACACTGTCCCCATTTCTCCAGTTCCCTCTTTTTTGCTTCCCTAAGGACTTCCTAAGGGACAGAAAGTGAGCTTAGCCCTTAGACACTGACACCTATTTCCCTTTGGGTTTCAGCTTTAGGGAGATGGCTGAGTGATAACTACCAAGGTGACTCTTTGTGCTCACCCATTCTCTGCAGCTTGGGAGAAACCCTAAATGTATTTTAGTTTTGACTGAGCACTTGGTATAACTTGGCTAAAACGATATTATTTATTGAAACATCTGACAATAGGTTGGAATTTAGTCTAACCAGGAGACTACATACAACCCAAGAAAAAGACAACTGAAAAGCTTGCATTCTATTTGGTACTTTTTTATAGTTCCCAGATCTTGTAAAACAAAACAAAACAAAACAAAACAAACAAAAAAAAGTAGGAGAGGTGGCAGGATAAAGAAATAGAGTCCTTAAATCAAATGAAAGCCAAGGGAGTTTCTTGCCTATTGCTAACCTCCATGAATAAGAGAGAAGAAAATCGCTTTCACTTTGTTGAACAGAATATGACACTGGAAAACTCTTAATTTTAGGTGCTGAAAATCAGCTATTTCCCGTAACATACACTAGTCCAAATTTTTTTTTTTAAACAACTGTTATTCTTTCAATTATAAAAGTAACACATGTTCATTCTGGGGGAAATTTTGAAAAAAAGAAAGAAGCAAAGTAGAGAAAGTTTAAAATTTGCCCAAACCTCACCACACGGAGAAATATAATTAATAAGAACTTAATAATTAAGAAATTGTTGTATAATTATGTAGTACTTTCTTTTTATCTCTATTCTGTCTCTCACATTCTTTCTACATTTCTTTCTTTCGAAAGCTAAAAATTGAAATCATACTGGACATTCTGCTTTGTAATTTTTTGCTGGCTGAGATATAAGGCGATATTATAACCTCTATTTTTTCTTTCTACCATCAGAAACATCCTTGGATCTAAATCTTTATGCCCAGCCAATGTCTCCCCTTATGATGCATTTCTGGGAGAGAAATTGTTGGATCAAGGGAGATGCAAAAGTGTAAGGCTTTTGGATATGGATTGTTTAGCTGCCTTCCAGAAAGATTAAATGATTCTGCACACCCACCAGCAAGGTATAAATGTTTCCTCATGCAAATTCTGGATTTTTTAATTAAAAATTTGAATTAATAGATAATATCTCATTGCTTTCATTTGATTAAGCTTGATTATTTTCATATAAAATATTGCCACTATAGCCATTTTTTTGTCTATTTATCAATAAGATATATTTTAAAAAATTAATTTGTTAATTATTAATTTAATTTTTATATAGTAAGTATAGCAACTCTATGTTTTCTCTCCCATGTTAAAAATATTCATTACAATTTTGATATTTATTTTATTTTGTACAATAGTTATTAAACTATAGACAGTACTATTAATTGAACTATAATACTATTAACTACACTACCTACATATTTTCTTGGCCTGATCTTTATTTAGAGAAGTTTTTGACGGTAATTTCAATTTCTTCTTCAGCTTTTTTACTTGGTTAGTGTATTCAATAATTTATATTTTTACAGAAAACCATTTTATTCAGACTTCAAAATAATTAGTATAGAGTTTTAACAGTTTGTAAAAATATTTTCAGTCTCCATTATGTCTGGGGTATACATTCTTCCTTAATTCTCACAGTGAAACTTATTTCCTTGGCTTTGACTGAGAGTTTGTCCATTTCATTAGACTTTTTAAGGAATCAGCTCCTGGATTTTAAGGAATCAACTCTAGGATTTTAAAAATTAATTTTCCTGTTCTTGCTCATTTATTATTAGATGTTTATGGCTTTCTTCCTGCCCCTTTCCTTGAGTTATTCTTTTGTTCTCTCAAATCCTTTTTGGTATAAGGTCCATCTCGCCTGGCATACCTTTTAGGGCCACTGTGCCCTGCTTGGCCCTACCTCGTGTCCTAAGAGATCACTCCTTTAGTTTCCTTCTGTGTTTTTCTTTTTTCCCCTTAAAAGTCACCTTCTCAATAAGCTCTTCCTGACCACTAATCCGTCAGTACAACCCGTCTCCTTCCACCAATGTATTCCTCTGCCTTCCTGGCTTCATTTCTCACATTAGCACTTAATCACTGTTGCATATACTGTATATTTTACATATTTATCTTGTATATTTTCTGTCTCCCCCACCCAACTATAAGTTTTATGAGAGCAGAGACGTTAATCTATCTTGTTCACTGCTTTTCCTCCAGTTTTAGAATGCCTGGCTTATAGTAGGTGCTTAATAAAAATTGATCTAGTGAGTGAATGAATGAATGAAACAGCCTGGGACAGCTCAAATCAGGAAGCTTTGACTAGCAGGCCGCAAAGAGTCAGCTCCATTTCTGAGAATCTTCCTCTTACGTTCCCCATTTCTACCTGGTTAACTCTGGATCTCGCCTACTCCCATGTAATATCTCAGAGTCTTGAAGTGACAGTGAGGTATGAGAGGAGCTGGGGTCTTGAAAACTGAGTCTCCTCCTGCCGTCGCCATCCTTTCACAAGGGTCCCAGGACGGGAGATGAGGCCACACTCTCGATTCAAATGGTGACTGTGTTCCAGGCCACGGTGAGGTCCCTTGGTGAGTTCTTCTGGACCATGGAGAAACTCCCTTGACCTGAGAAAGGAGGCCAGCTTGCCCTTTTCTCCCATGCTACACCAGAATCTTGGCTTTCTGTACCTTCTTCTCTAATCATTATGGAACAGGCCCTTCCTTGAAGGCACACCAGCCAGCAAGAAGAACCTTTGCCCAAAAATGTGTAGCATCGAGCTGGTCTCCTCTGGGTAGGTTCAATGTAGAGGCTTCTGTCCCAGGTCCTCTGACCCCTGCAACCACATAGATGAGACGTTCGAGACACCAAATGGACTCAGAGCTTCAACCACTCTTCTCAGCGCCCCAAATCTCTCTTCCCGCCACTAGCTTTCTACACCCACAAACGTGAGGACGGGTGAGCAAAAGCTAGCAGGTACAACAGGAACCTTGAGCACCCCCAAGCCCCAAGGGCCACAGAGTCCTGTAAACGGAATTTGGGGTCTGGGGGGAAGTCGCACAATTTCGGAGAGGCAGCCTGTTTCATTATAAGACAGCTGTCTTCCCTTGTAGACAGACGAAGTGAGCTTCCATGCAAGTTCTACAGTTCCTTTCTGATGGGACCTCCCTGAATAAACTGTACCAAATACACTTATCCAAGGGAGGGCTTTACTTGTATCATTCTGTTTAAAAGATAATGCCCGAGACTGGGTGGACCACTCCACATACATCCTGAACAGAGCAGAATTCCTATCTTTTAAAATAAGAACATTACACATCAGTGTCTGTGACAGCTTTACTAGAGGGGAGAAGCTAGTGCGGTGAAGGAAAAGTCTGGAATTCTTGCCCTTCCAGAAAATCTGGGAGCATTTTCCCTCAAAGGGGTTACATGTGGTAACTGTTTTTGAATATTTGAAAACCATTATATGGATTTGTCCAGTGTCTTTCCAGAAGCTAGAAGGAGAAGAATGGATGAGGGGTACAGAAAGGTGAGTTTTGGCTTTCTGTGAAGAAACGCTTCCTCAGAAGTGGGGCTATTAAGTGAGGGACAGTGTTCCTACATAAGGACAGAGCATCTACCACTTGTCTTGTTCAAGCAGAAGCTGTTGAACCTTCTCTTCAGTCTCCTGGAGAGAGGTTCATGCACAAGATGAGTTTAGACTATGTTGCTTCTGAATTGGTTTTTATACCTAACATTATTCCTCTTTTTCTAAACTTAGAAATAAAGCAATCCCGGTCCATTAGGAGAAAGCACAGAGCGGGGAAGTGTGGCGGTCACAGTGGCCCTGTAGCAATTTCCTCAGCTTCAGCAGGCTGGGCTGTGACAAAGTGGCCCCACATCTGCTCATTCCTACTCTGTGGGGCCCCCCTGTGCCCGGCAGGCCCCTGACAAGTCAGGCAAGACCATAACCCCTCCTTCCTACAACACGTGTACAACTCCCCTTTCAGGCTTTCATTGTGTGTTGGAACTCCAGCCAGAAACTGGATTCTTGTACCTAAGTATATTAGTTTTCAGGGCCTGCTGTAACAAAGTGCCACAAACTGGCTTAAAACGACAGAAATTCTTCTCTCCGAGGCGGAAGTCCTAAATCAAGGTGTCAGCAGGGTCACGCTCCCTCCTTCCCTCTTCCTAGCTTCTGGCAGTGGCTGCCAAATCCTTGGTGCTCACTGGCCTGCAGCTGCATCACTCCAATCCCCGTCTCCGTCAGCAAGGGCATTCTCTCCCTGCGTCTTCACATCCTCTCTTAGAGCTCTCAGGTCACATACCGCAACCATCCTTCCGCACAGGCGGCTCTCGTACCCGACCACGAGCACCTTGACGTCAGGGCCCGTCTCAGATTCACTTCTCTACCCCAGAAGCACCAGCGCCTGATGCACAGAGGGAGCTCTCTGAGTGTGTAGTGAATGAAAATGAATTAATTCTATGGCTTCTCTTTCTAGCCCACCTCTTGAACACTCCTGAATATTTTATTGCCACTTCTTCCTCTGAATACACTACCTATACCAAACATACTCCATTAAAGGTAGACCTTCTCCGGGGTTTTCTTCGCAGCACTCCCCTGAGCACTGAGTGATACTATTGCTTCCCACCACTGTGGTGGGGACTGACTCATAAATCTACCCTTCTTGACTCAACTCTTCTTCTGAGCTCCAGAACTATATTCTAATTGCCTGCTAGGGCAAACACATGGCTTGTGCAGACTTTAAAATCAACATACCTAAAATGAAACCTCCACCTTCCCTGAAACTCTGGTTTTTGGCTTCTGATTTCCCAGGCACTAATTAGAATCAACACCCATTGGTCAGTAATTCTAGAGACCTGGGCCCTGGCATCAAAATGATCACTAGCTTTTGTGGGTTCCATGTTGGAATGGCATTTGTCATCCATTGCTTTCCTCGCATTTTCTGCCACTGCTTCATTCAGGCTTTCACTGTCTTTCACGCCCCTCATGGTAGGATCCTGGCAGATCTCCCTTGCTGCCTTCTCCTCCTCTTCCATTCAGCCTTCACGTCCACGGAATTATCTTCTTGAGAGAAAGATCTGATAGAATGATTCTCTTGCTCGAAACTTCCCAAGCTTGTGTCCAGGTTCTCCTCCTTTGGGATGGTAACGGATATTGGCTGTGAGCCTGGAAAATGGGGTGACACTTCAATTTGCTCAGCTTGATTTGCTGTGTTTGACGGAGACTGCTTGGCTTTGCTGGAGTTGCCCCGTTTCCTGATACTTCCTCAGGCTCTGGGCCCCTGAGATTTTCGGGAGGTGCCAGAGCATCGCCAGCAACACCTAAGAAAGGTCATCTTTTGGACCTCATGATTATTGTGTAAGCTCGTTAAGGGCAAAGATCAAATCTTTTGTTTAGCTACACTTCTCAGCTGCACTTAGTACAAAACTGGGCAACAGGAGCCTCTGAGGAAATCCTTCTGAAGGAGTGGGTGTGAGAAAGATAAATAAATAGTGGAGGCCCCTTGGCCGCAGAGGCAGAGCTGGGCAGCTCTCCGAGGCTGTGGGGCCTCAGAGAGCTGTGCTGCAGAAGTGCCGGCCCGTGATTGATGGAGGGAGTCTGCATCTGGGCTTCTAACCAGAAGGGCCTCTCCTCACCTTGAGGAATGTGCAATTGAAGGCTCACGTTCTCCGTGAAGCCGGAGCGGTTCCCAGTACAACGCAACATCATGTTCTACTTACTGAATGTGGGGCTTCCCCTCCCCTGGGGCTCGGCTCTGAACCTGAAGGGGCTGTGCCAACCAGAGACTCCTTGATGTTCATGCTCCGTGTTTCCGTTCACCACCGCATCAGTTCCCAGTGTGGACCGGGCTCTGCTCGGCTCCCTCCTCACTCTTTATTGCTCGTGATTTTCATGTTTTGGGTCTGTTTTCAAGTCCCCCCACCCCCAGTCTCTGCTCAGCGGAGCTATAAAAATGGAGTTCCTTTCATCTCTTCGCCAGCAACAATCCTCCTGCTCTCTTGATCGTTGGGCTAACTTGTCTCTGAACTCGGTCCAGACCGTCTGTCTTCCCCGGGATTCCGCGTCTCCTCAGCCGAGATCAGTCTCCCAGGTGTGGCGGGTGATTAGCACAGAGGAAGGAGGTGTGTACGCTGTGATTAGCAAGTAATAACGGTGATGTTAACCAGCAGAAGAACCTGGTCCTGACAGTGCACCTGGGCTACAGCAACTGGAGGAAGATGCGACTTCAGCCCGGGGCGCTGGTCTTTCCTTCTTCTTGCAACACTTAACGATTCTTTCTCTCGTTACAAAAGGAATATGTGCTCCTTGCAGAAAGTTTGAAAAATTCAGAAAAATGTAAATAAATCAATATGCATTATACATACTCCTGCCATGCAGAGGTAACCCCCGTTAATATTTTGGTGTTTTTTGGTCCAGTTATATCTGATACACACACTCTCAGGTTCACACTTGTAAATTTATCCGTTGAAGTGGGTTTCACGCTGTGTATATAATTTTGTATCCTCTTTCTCCCTTGATATGCTATCACAAGGACTTTTCTATATCATGAGATATTCATCTACAGCATATTTTTAACGGTTATATATATGCGATGGTGTGTTTGGCCATTTCCTTATGGTTGAGCCTGTGGGTTGTTGCTGAGCTGTGTCATTATGAAAATACTGTAGAGGAGGAGCATGGGACAGAGTGAGTGAAGGTGACCTGCAGAAATAGCCTGCCATCCAGAGAAGAGCTGACAGGAAACTCACTTCCCACATTCTCCATTCCCACTCACCAGGAAAAAGGGGGATGGTTAAACATTGAGCCAGTCAGATGGGGAAAAGGGAATAGTTCTTTGGTTGGGGATGGGGGTTTGGACCAATCTTCCATGTCCTTAGGTCTTAACCCCTTAGCCACGTAAACAGAGATGACCTAGAGATGGGGGTGAGGGAAGGCACACGACGAGGAGAATTAGCAGTCTTGCCCACCCAGACCTGGGAAGGCAGTGATGAGACTCACATGTCAGAGTGTCAGTGGGAGTCACTATCCCAGTGAATACAGCCCGGGACCCGCTGTCTGGTGAGAAAGTTGTCTCCGTGGCTGCAAATTGTTCCTGGAGGGAGAGAATGTAGCAGTCAAAACTCTTTCAATATGAAAAATTAACTGCTTCTATTTTACTTTCTTTTCTTAGCGGATTAGAAAGAGCCGATCTTTTCTAAGGAGTTGGAATGGGAAGTAACTTTAAAAGGGAGTGAGGGAGCTTATTGAGGGGATGAAAATCTTCTAAAACTGATTTACACTGATGGTTACACCTCTCAGTAAAGTTACTAACAATCATGGAATTGTACACTTGAAATGGGTGAATTGTATGATATGCAAAATACACCTCCAATAAAGCTATTTAGAAAATAAAATTAAAACACTTCCTTAAGAAAAATAAAGTGTAGTATGAAACAAAGACAGACTTTTTAAAGGGTTGAGTAGGTGTCAGATGGGAAACCAGGGGGGACTTATGGAAAGCAGGATGGCGGGAGGCACAGTGGATGTGGTCCATGTGGCATCAGATGCAGGGGCTGCACCACAGCCAACTGAATGAGGCGTAGACTCCCTTAGCCAGGCCTTCATCCTGCTCTGTTACTCCTACTCTACAAATGCCTTGCTCAGTGGTCATTTTATCTTTAGGCACAAAGAAGGGCTGTCTGGAATTAGAACAGGCTTTGACCTCTGCTGACTGTGTGACTTCGGGGAGTCATTTCACTTTCCTAGGACTTGGATGCCACTTGCAGAGAACGAGGGATAATGACCCGCTTACAAAGGCCTGGTTAGTTTTAACATTTCTCTAATGATTCATGCTTTATAAATGGTTATAAACAAATTCTGTAGCCAGTTTTCTAGTTTCTCTTGTGCCCAAGGACAAACATAAACCATATTTTACTGATGAGAACCCTAACTAGGTCATAGGTATATTGCAATATTAAACAAAATAATAGACCTGAAAGGAATTTTATAAAGAAAAAAATTCCTAAAACTCTATGGGGATGTAAAATATTAGCACAGAGCATCATCCTACCTTCCTCCCCGAATTGACCTGCGGTACTATTCCAACAACATGCCTCCTAATCTTGGAGAAATGGTTGTCATTACTGAACTTGGTTGGGCTGAGTAGATAATGTTTGTTTGAACTGATCTTTAAAAGGAAAATTCCACCCAAATACAGTGGCATTAATAATATCTTCATTGCAAAATAGGAGAAAACAACAACGAATTGAGGGATCTTAGTTGAGTACCTAAAAAAGGCAAGGAATTCTAGAAACAAATGGGTGGTGGAGATAAGCGTTCTTGCAGTGGTCAGTTTACACTCTCCGTGAGCCTACAGAATAGGACTAAAATGCTTGATGTTTTGGCAACAGAACAGACCCCAGACATCTCAAGTGATGTTCTTCACAAAGCCCTTCTAGCGCAGACACGGGCCAACCAGGCATGTGGTTCCTATAGTTGGTTCTGACACTGACAGTGCAGCCATTGCATCCCGTGAACAGCGGAGGAACACTGACGGACATCTGTAAAGGTAGGCCTGGGTCTCACAGTTCAAAATGAAATGCAATGGGGCATCCCTTGGAGCTCTGTAGATATATGTAAATATGTTAGATTTTAATGCCACTCTGAAATATTAGTTTGACCTTCAAACTTATGCTCTTGTTAAGTGGCCAGTTGCCAAATTGGCACTTTGGTTTATGCTGGCTGGACACAGCCTGACAAGTTCTCCTTTTTTTTTTTTTTTGTGAGTGCTGGCTCCTATTTGGACAATAAAGCGCCACATCTTGCTATAACAGCCTTTCTGGCTGCTTTCCCACAGCCCTTCCTTGGCGGAGAGCAGTTGTGGCTGGGCAGCCCAGAACACATGTGAAAGGTTAAGCTCACAGAACTTTGCTTCCAGGCAGGATGGGTTTCTTGGGAGGACAGGTGAGTCTGAAAGGCAAAAATGAAATAAATACATCCTCTCTCCCCACTCCTCTCCCACTTTCCCTAGGTGTTTGAATGGAGATATTTTCCAGATTCAAAATGATTACATGCCAAAGTTAGCTGGTTCAACACGTTGGTTCACTCAGCTACTCATTCTTTTCTTCACATGCTCACCTATGCATTCATTCAGCCTTTCCTTCATTCATTTCCCTCCATATTTTCTGACACTCAGTTTTACAAACACTTGTTGACTGCCCTCTACACATCCAGATCGGTATTTGGTTCTGATGATGCAAAGATGAATGGTACATGGTTTCTTCTTCCAAGATACTCACTAAGGGGAGACAGAAATAAGGACCCATAATGCAACCTAGAGGTATAAGAGATGTCACTGAGGCTTGTATGAGTGCAAGAAGCATGGAGTGATCCATCAGCTCAAAGAATGTCATAAGTGTACATATCGGGCAAAAACTTTTAATTTTTTTGTCCATTGAATAAAGTGATTATTTTGGTATGGTTACACACATAGCTTATCTTTCTCATGGATGAATATATTTGACTCTAGAAGGAAAACGCACTTCTGAAGAGTTCTAATCACACACACACACACACACACACACACACACACACACACACACACGGGTTATAAAGAGAGTTGATCTTTCAGGGCCTCGCTCCAGGTCTTCTCTCTCTACCTCAGGAGTTTGGAAGTTTTTCTGGATGATTTTGGTGGCCTGGTATGGGAGACTGAGGGTCAATGGGCTCTGCAGGTGGTATCTGTGTTCTTAGGAGACTGGGACCAAAAGAGCATCTTGGGGACTGGCCAGGTGGTGTAGCAGTTAAGTTTGCACGTTCTGCTTTGGTGGCCTGGGGTTCACCGGTTCGGATCCTGGGCGTGGACCTACTCACTGCTCATCAAGCCACGCTGAGGCAGCATCCCACATAGAAGAACTAGAAGGACCTACAACTGGGATATACAGCTATGTGCTGGGGCTTTGGGGAGAAAAAAGAAAAAGAGGAAGATTGGCAACAGATGTTAGCTCAGGACCAATCTTCCTCAAAAAAAAAAAAAAAGGAGCATCTTGCCAGCAACATTGGGGTTTCCTCCCACACTCAGCCTGGCTTGCCACTCTGAAGGTGAGGATCTCACAATCCTGGTGGAAAAGAAAAGATCTAGGTTGTATTTCTTTGTGACTTCCATGTTTCTCGATCCTTTAGGAGAAATCGTCCTAAAAGCTCAGCAAAAGGATCCAGCTATGAGAGTTTTCTTTCCTTTGAGAGACCATTGGTGTTTTCCTTAACAAATGACAATGGATTCATTCCTTGGTTCAATTAATTTATCTCGTTCAGTCAATTAATAAGCATCCTTTGGGTGCGTGATGTGTGCTGGGGCTGTGCTGAGCCGTAGGACACACGCCAGCACCTCCTGGATGGTGCAGAAAGAGGGCTGCTTCTCCCGTGCCTTCATCTAGGCTTTTGTACCCTCTCCCCGATCCCCTCCCCCTGTCTTTTCTACCCCCATCATTTTCATCAGCAATCTGGGCCTTCTAGGGGCTCACCAACACTTCTTCATTGATTGAGTCTCTGCTCTAATTGGATCAATCACTAATCACTCTGCCTTCTCTAGGTTCCCTGCAGGGGCCCTAAATAATGTAGACACTTAGGTTGCTCTAAAAGCAGATTAGAAGACTGAAACCGGGCACCCAACTGTGCAACCACAGCACGCCCTGAAATCTTACAAAATATTTATGCTTTCAACCCTGATTCTTTCCTGTTCCCAAGCGAGGTTGAGATTGCTGTCCAGGGCCAGAGGGGAGCAGAAGGGAAGTGGAAGTTTTCCTTCTCCTTTGACACTCGGGTAGAAGCTTGAGAGGACCCCTACAGAGCTCAATAAGTCATTCATTCCATTATTCTTTCCCTGAATCACTGAATGCTAGACCTGGAAGCAACCTGGGGGTTCTCCTAGACTAGGCCCCCGTAGAAAGTGGGTAGGAGGGGAGAACCTGTCCCAGGAAAGCGTCAGATGTGTGGTCTGAGGGATGCCCTACCTCCGTCAGTGGGGCCAGGAGTACTGAGCTGCAAATGCAGACTTCCAGGTTCCCGTCCCAGCTCTGTGTGAGCACAAGGAGCTTGGCCTCACTATCTTCCTATGTATCAGCAGCCTCTGACAGGCTGCTGAGCTCACTGGGGGCCACACTGAAATATTGTTCCTGGGGCTGAACTAAGGTCTTTCTAGGTCTAAGCACTAAGATTATTATGGAGCCAGCCTTTCCCTGCTCTTCCATACACCCACGCATTCAAAATGCAAACAGTTCTAAACTGTAAAATAATCGAAGGAATTCCAAAAATGTTATAATTTTTTTCAATAAGGAATATTTGGAGCATATTTTGAGATATTAAATTACTTTTTAATTTTTTTGTGATCCCTCTCTTTGCTTGCGCCCTAAGCATGTGCTTGGGCTGTATAACGGATACACTAGAACTAAGTTGTCATCCTGCCCCAGACAGACCAAGCCATCTCTAAACTAAGTAACCATGGCCCAGGATCCAGCTTTCCACCCCAAGGGCCAAAGTCCTGCTCCTCTGGGTGATCGGAGGTGATGGGCTCTGAGGGACTGACTCACTGGAACCAAAAAGCACATAAGACTGAGAAGATACCAGAACGCAAATCTAGTAATTTACCATGACAGACTGTTGTCACACGACTGGAAAACTCAAAGTGTGTGTGATCAGCACATTCTCTCCCCATAGGAAAATCCAAATACAATCAGACCAAGTTATAATCAGAAGGCTGCCTGCCCAATGTGGAGCGAAAACCGGGGGAGTAGATGAATCAGATGGCTGAAGGCATCTGTCTGATCTCCCTGTGCTAGCCAGGCAAGACCAGCACTACTCCAGCTCTCTCCTTTTGCTGTGTTTTTAAGACTGACCAACTACACTCCTGATTGGAAATTGTTTAGATATGTAAATATATTTGAACAAATTATGAATAGCTGGAAGCTATTCTGTCTGCCCCGGTTGATTTTTTATCTGTGATTCAATCCATCGTGCGTTAATCTTAAAATACAATTCTCACAGGCAACTTATTTCCCTTATTTCCTGATTTTTTTGGGAGGGGGTGGTGTGGGGGCAGGTAGTAAAGAAGAGGAAATGATAACTTATTGTAGTTCCTAAGAAAAGATATATTTGTCCTCATTTCCAGATAAGAAAAGGGACATGATTACAGTCATTTACTTTGAGACAAGGCTGGGAATAGAATCAAAATATTATTGTATTCATTCAGTCAGTGCATGTTAATTGAGCACCTACTGTGTGATAGGTATTGTACTAGCACTGGGCAAACAGGACAGCAAGGTTACAGCCTTCATGGAGCTTGCTTTCTAGTGCAGGAGACAGACAATATAGAAAGAAATGAGTAAATAAATTATAATTTCAGATAGAGACAGAATTAAGTCAAGGTGATATGATGGTGACAGAGTGTCTACGTGTGTTACTTCTCTTTGAGAAGGTGATGTTTGAGTGATGAGAAGGAACTCGTCATTCAAATAGCCCACGAGGAGTGTTCTAATGAAAAGTGGAACCAGCTGGTGCAAAGACTTGGCTTGGTCAAACAACAGGAAGAGAGACTAAGAGGAAGAGCTTAAATTATGAGAGCAATGGGTTGTCCCTCAAGGGTTCTAAGCAGATGGGTGATATCCTTGATATGTGATTGAAAGAAATCACTCTCAGGGCCATGTAGAGTATGGATTGCAGGGAATTAAAAGTGGAAGCAGGACCAAATCTTAATTTCCAACCTTGTGCTCTTTGCTCTATATCATCCGCCATCTTCAGACTGTTCAACAGGGCAATTCAGTGAAAATAAAACAAAACAAAAATCGTCAACTTGTCATTTGCTGATGTTGTAGCTTCCACACTTCTTGTTGATTGACTAAATGTTTTCTTTTTTTGATGGGTTATTGCAATATCATGCATCTGGCTTATCAGATCAGCCTTAGTCTAGCATGCATTAGAACTTGCTCTGAATTTCTCATATTTATTGGAAAAAATGGATTGAGTTAAAATGGCTTAGCTAAGACTGTTTGAGACTGAGTTTTCAACTTTAGGAAACAAGGACCTGGACAAAGATTTCTATTCACTCTCTGAGGGTTTTTATATATATTGTAATTTGTCCTACAACTTCTAGTTGATCTGTCCTCAAAAATTGTGACAGATAACAGTTTTCTTCTATATCCATCCTGGGAGTTCTAGGTCAAAAGATTTTAGGCCAAGCTTGAGTTGGCCTAAGTTCATGATGCCCTGAGCAGCCACTAGTCAAGAGATTTCCGCTTATTTTAGGAAGCATCAGAATAAGAAATCAAAGACTATACTTGATTATCTAAGTAGATTCCCACAGATGTCCATAGACCTTAGATGGAGATTATGAACATCCATCAACATCAATTACTACCACTCAGAAGAATCTGTTTCCTCCTGCAATCTCTAATATGACCCTGAACCTGTATGTAGAAGGTTCATGATTTATTCCTCCTTTTGGAATATCAAAGATTCAGAGTGAGTTTTATTAATAATTCTTCCCCAGAGACTTGATTTCCAATTATTTTGGCTCTTTAATTTCCTATCCAGTTGAGCCAAGATTGATAAGAAGGTTCTCCTGGGTTCAGACATTGACATTTGTCCATTGTAATGATCTCCTTTGATCAAGATTATCCGACCACTTTTTCCACCTTAGGCCCCTGGAAGACCAATTTCTTGCACAAAGTAGAAGGACAGCATTTGAACTAGGTCATAGTTCATGGGAACATCATTTTAATCGCACTCCTTTGAGGGTTGGCAGGAAGATCTGGGGGATGAGAGCTACAGTAATCTAATCTGGCCATTGGGGAAGAATAAATTACTACTCTCTGTAGTGTACATGACCTTCACCCCAGTTATATTTTTTAAATAATTACATGAGAGTCTGTCAGTGATGTCTATGGGAGAGTTAAAACAGAATTTACAATTGAGTGGTCTGTTCACCCTTGGATATATCTCAATGTCTTGAGATAAATTTGCAGTGCAAGTAGTAAAGAGTCTGAAATTCCTCCAAAGCAGCCAGTTCATTCAGAAAAGTCATTAAATGTTGTGTAAAATTGGACAGAACAACTGTCTGGCTGGGCTACTGGCTGAATTTTTATACAATGGCTAAATATTTCGATTTGATACATCTAGCCAGAATTGAATACTTGTTTAATTTTATTGATATGCCATTTCATTTGAACAGTAGATTCTATGGTTCATTTCAATTCATGCTGGACACAGATGAGTAAAATTGATTATTGTTTTGGTCAAATGTGGACCCAATCTTATATTACCTCTTTGTGCTGATGAAGTTTGTTGGCAGTTCTTGACTGAGAGATACTAATATAGGAAAAGATGGCCAACTTCCTTTGTTGGCTTTTTAAAATTAAAATTTACCTTTGTCAATGTTCTTAGGGCCTGTGAGATAAAGTTGCCTTAAAAATGTGTAACTGCATACTTCTTACAAGAGACACACCTTAAATATAACCCACGCAACCAATTATCATAAGAAAGCATGAGGGACTATATTAACATCAGAAAAAGTAGGCTTCAAGACAAGGAGTATTATCAGAGATAATTTCATAATGACAAAAACAAACTCTGACAGAATTAAAATGAGAAATAGACAAATGTCTGATTCCAGTTGGCAATTTCAACAATTCTCTTTCAATAATTGAGAGAACAAATAGATGGTACAATAAGTGAGAATATAGATTTGAATAACACTATCATTCAACTTAACCTAATTGACATTTATAGAACTACACCCAACCGTAGTAGAATATGCATTCTTTTCTGGTGGACAACAGTCACCAAGATAGACCATATGCTGGGCTGTAAAGCAAGTCTTAATAAATATCATAGTATTCTGACTGGATATTCTCTGACTACAAGAGTTAAATTAGAAATTAAAAACAAAAAGATAGCTGGAAAATCTCCAGCTATTTAGAAAATAAGCCATATACTTTCGAATAACCCCTGGGTAAAGAGAAATCATAAAGGAAATATTTCCAACCGAATGCTAAAGGAAAACAGAACTTATTAAAATTCGAGAGATGCAGCAAAAATAGAGTTTGCAGGGAAATTTATAGGTCTAAACGCTTATATTAGAAAAGAAGAATGGTTTAAAATCAATCAGCTAAGCTTCTATCTTAAGGCAGTAGAAGAAAAAAGAGCAAGTTAAACCCAAAATAAGTGGTATGAAGGAAATAATAAAGATAAGGTCAGAAACCAGTGAAATACAAAATGGGCAAATAATAGAGAAAAATCAGGAACACCAAAGATTGGTTCTTTGAAAGATCAATAAAATTGAAAAACCTCTAGTTAAACAACTGATAAATTGATACTCTCTACAGCCAGACCGGTAAAAGATGATAGAAAATACTAATATCAGGAATGAAGAAGAACATCAGTATAGACTCTACAGATATTAAGAAGACAATAAGGGAATACTATGAGCAAATTTATGTCATTAAATTTAACAACTTAGATGATGTTCAAAAATTTCTTGAAAGATACAAATTGCCAAAACAGACAAAAAAGAAACGGAAAATGTGAAAAGCCCAAACTATGTGAAATTAAATTTAATTCAACATAATAATCTTCCCTTAAAGAAAACTCCATGCAAAATGGCTTCCCTAGTAAATTCTATGAAATAGTTAAGGAAGTAATGAAATAAATTTTATATAAATTCTATCTGAAAATATGGGGCCAGCATAACCCTGAATCCAAAACCAGGCAAGAGTGTTACAAGAAAACCACAGGCCAATATCCGTGGACTCCAATATCCTTAGCAAAATAGGAGCAAGTTGAATTCAGAAATTTATAAAAATGATAATGCTTCAGGAGACAGTGAGGTTTTTTCCTCAAGAATGCATGATTGGTTTAACATTCAAAAATCAGTGTATTTCAATACAGAATAAAGGAAAACATTTCGTGATTAACTCAATCTTTGCAGGAAAAGTATTGGATAAAATTTAAAACCCATTCATGATAAAAACTCTCAGCAAACTAAGAACAGAAAGAAACTTAACCTGATAATGAGTAACTATGAAAAATCTACAGCTAACATCATAGCAAATGGTGAAAAAACTGAATGCTTTGCTCCTAAGGTTTGGAATGAAACAAGAAGAAACCATTCTCCTAGATTTTGAACTTATTGTTCCCATATTTCTTCTTTATGTGTATGTGGGTGTTTTTTATTTTTTTAACCACCTACGATTAATTTCACTTATTTCTGAGCATTATATCTCACATACCATATGTAGTTCTGGGATTTGCTTCTTTTCCCCCAACATTATCCTTCTAAGATTCATGTGTGTCGTCGCTGTCACTTCGTTCATTTTCTCCATGTGTTCTATTCCATTATGTGAATATATTACAATATATCCAGTAACCTTTAGATGTTTAATTGGCTTCTGGTTTTTTTGTTGTTATGACCTCATGGCTCTTTAAAATAAAATATGGACTATCTTGGTATAAGCTGGCAATTGAAACAATATTTAAAAATAGAAAATTGCATAAGATTACCAACCCTGAACTTTCCAGTGTTGCACGCCTCTCTCCTTGACAGCAACCCTCGGTCTCAGGGGTTGTAGAACTGAAATGATCATGTTTTATTCTCCCCTAAACTTCTAGGGGAGTCTAGATGGTTTCTGTTAATAATTCATACATCAGGTTTAAACTCTCCATGTTGTCGGTCCTGACGCTTTGAGGCCTTACTGTGGCCACACAGGTAGCCTAGCGTGACAGGAGCATTTCTGTCACCCCTCCATGGGTCTTACAGGAAGAGGGGAGGTACCAGGAATGGGATACCCTGCTCATAGTGGAGAATAGACTTACCCAGTTTTAGATGTGAATGGAATCTTAGGCATAATGGAGTTTCTTTTTAACAAACGAAGAAATTGAGTCCCGGAAAGAGAAAATAACAAAGTCATGAAGGTTATTAGAGGCACAGCAAAGACCCCAGCGTCTTTGGAGTGAGTGATTGTCTCCAGATATGCACTTAGCATGCAAATAAGTTACATTAGAGAGAAAATGCATGAACCTGCCAGGATCACTAGTGCATTCACAGAATTACCTTTATTAGATGAGCTCGCTGTCACCCAGCAGAGAATGGGCCCCTGAGGAAAAGGGTGTGGATGGGTCAGTTTTGACTCTTTCTGTGGCAGGTCCCATTGTCTGGGAAGGGCTGGCGGGAGGAGAGGTCCAGGAGAGTGCCTTAGGGGTGGGTGTCATGGAGGCAAAGTCACTGGCTTCTTTGGAGGTGGGGCTGGAGTGGAGCTCAGGGCACAGATCACACCAGCAGAGGAGAGGAGGATATTTAGAGGAGAGAGAAATGTGTGTGTAGGTTTCTGTATGGATGGACATTTCTGTGTGAAGGGGAAGAAAATAGCTCCTTCATACTTTTGTTCAGGACAGGCTGCGATTATGACAAAGCCAGACACCTGAAAAAAATCTTCGAGTTCTCTGTTTTCTGCATTCCCTAGATCCTTTCTGGATTGCTGTTTATTCATTCCCAATGCCTCCGTCCTCTTCCCAGCCTCCATCACTTCCATGCTGGATTTTGAGAATTTTCTTAACTAGTCGACTTGCCTTGTCCTTCCCCTCATCCATAGAACCTGCCCATTGCTGTAAATTCACTTCACCTGCTGTTCCAAATCCTTCTGTGGCTCCTCATTATTACAGAACAAATCGAAATGCCTCTGCTTCTCAGGCAAAATATATGTCAACATTTTACTGATGACAGCAGACATCTCCCTCACTCATGGCTTTATTGTTTTAAGTGAGTTCCCATCAGACTCCTCCAACCTGCTAGCGCTCTCTCCTCCTAATCAGCTCGAAACCACTGCTGTGGCCAGCTGGGCTCCTCAGGGTCTGATCTCACAGCCCGGCCCTGCCCCGCCAATCACATCATGTCCCTGAGAGACAGCCAACGCAGAGCAGCGCAGACCCTCCCGCCCAGCGGGCCCGCTCAAGGCCTGTTTTGTCAGCTGGATCTTTGTTGAACTTTCTGATACACTTTCAGTTTTGCCTTTTAAAAGCCAATAATAACTCATTAAATAAAACAATACTAACTCCTATTTAATGAGTGCCATGGAATGCAGGCACTAGGAGAAGTGCTGTCCATGCCGCCTCCTCTAACTTAAGCTCCCTAACAACCTGCTGAATCAGGTCCTCATTTAACAGGGAAGAAAACTATAAATGGCAGAGGGGGCATCAGAGCCAATGTCTAACTCCAAAGTGCTCCAGCCACTCTGATGTGCTGTCTCTCCTTGTCACGACCTATGTTAATTACAGCCTACACCCTCATTTTTTGCACAGTTGTCTAGTTCCCCTAGTGTGACCTAAAAACCTCCCTTACCAGCCAGATTCTTCCCCATGGTCCAGAAAGCACCTGCCCGCTGCTATGAACATCAATTCTCTGTTTGTTCATTGATTTTCTTCAACAGTATTTATCAGAGATGCTGCCTCATCTTTTTAGAAATGGGATAGAGCACAAATAAATATATACAATGCCATCATGCTAAGGAATTTGCACTTTATCCTGCAGGTTATGGATGATTTTAAAAGGGACATAACAAGATGCAATTCACTATTGTTTGTTTTTTAGAACTATCCCTCTGATAGTACTCTGGAGGGTGTATTGGAGTGTGAAAGAATTGTGATCAGAACAAAAGCTCTTGCAGCCTGTCAGCTGTCAACAAATTATATGTATATATTTTCACATACATATACCTTTAGACTTTAATCCATAAAATATAATTTTCCTTACAAACGTCTTTTTTGCTCCACAAAAGTGTTTTTACTAGTCAGTTTTTTATCACTTTATGGTACACAGTGGGCACTTTTATTAGGAGGAGTAGGTACGAATAACCCTGCGGTAACAAATAAATCCTGAGATCTCAGGGGCTTATTTCTGACCCACACAACATCCAGGGTGGGTCTGGAAGCTTTCAAGCATTCCAGCTACTTCCAACTCCAGGGGCTGCCCTCACACCCTGTGGTCTCCATGGTCACCACCATGCTCAGTGCTCCAAGAGAGCGTCTGGGGAGGCCCACCAGCTTTGACATGCCTCAGCTAAGAGGTGCGCTACGGCACTTGCGCTCGCACTTCACTGTCTGAAGGTAGCCACCCAATCCTACCCGAGCCTAGGGGGACAGGGAAGGGGGCCAGCAGGGCTTGAGGGGCAGGGTGGCAGTACCCTCAGCCTTTCCCTCAGCTCTCAGGAAACGTCCGGTGGATGAACAAAATTGGACAAATAGAAAACACAGGAGACCCTTGGTACACATAAAGGATACACACTGAAAATTCGACATCTGCGAATATCACTGTGGAACATGATTTCCCTCAGCAAAGTCATCCTGAAGACTCTGGGCCACCTTCTTCTCGTTTCCTTCGCTTTGGTCACCAGCAGCAGTGGTTGCATTCTTTGAGATTCGACTTGCATTCTATGGTTCAAGAAGAGGTAAATTTTGTTTTTAATTTCTCAGGAGTTACTGAGTCCTTTTGACCACCAGAACCCAGCGGAGCCCCAAGGAAAGGGGTGTGCTGGGCCCCGAGCCAGGCTGCCATTAGATCGTTCCTCCTGCTCATCCGTCTTTTTGCCCGTGTGATTCAAATCTTGGCTCAGAAAAATTACAAATTGCTACATGGCATGCATGAACCTTCAAGGTTACTCTTAAATAATCAAAACCACACAGATTAAATCCTTGAGTGCTGTACTGTAGAGCTATAATTTGGGGGAGGAGCTTCTTGTCGTTATGTGTATTTTTTGAATTCAATATAGCAAAATGGCCTTTGGCCCTTCATGGATTATGTCAAAGCAATGAGGAAAGGAAAGATATACAACTAACTTCGTGCTCCTGTGGCTTATGTGCTCCTTTATTACCTCTGAAATAACCAAAGAATTAATCAACAAAAGATGCTTTATGAGGGCCAGGGATGCTGCTGCCATGTCGTCCTGCACCCCAGTGATGGTTTCCAGGGCTCCATGTGTGGTGGAGAACTTGTTTGGTGGGATAAGTGGGCAGCACTATAGTCATACCGCAAGCGGAACTCCTATTGCTCTCCCCTTATGCACTGGGTCAGAGTGGGAAGAAGACACATTTGCCCATGTGGAAGGTATACTTGTAGGGCTGCTCTCCTAAGCCAGAAACTTGGAAGGATTGGAAAGTAATAATGCACATCAAATTAGGAGGACATAATCCACGGTATCTTCGTTTTGTATCCAGTTTCCCTTCCAAAAGCCGTTAGCATTAACATCTCATACGTGATTGGCTTTAAAAATACAAAACAAAGCCATGGTGGGGTTTTTTTCTGCTGTTCATTGTGACACTTTTTATTTGGATCAGAAAATGCCTTCAACAAAAACAACAGCAGAAGGCTCAGAAGTTGACGATGACACTCCATGGAAAACATTCAAAGTGACTCTGTTTAGGGCAATTTAGAAATAAACAAAGGTATGAGATAAGCAGAAATAATTTTTTCCCTATTACTGCAGTCATTTGCATGGAAACTACATTACTAATTGGTTTAAATTGGCACTTCTCATATGTGCATTATGTCTTGTCGTCATCTTCAAAGTGTTCCATGAACAATGGGGCCGATTCTTCCACAAAGTTCCTGCTAAGTTTTTCGGACTGTGAGCAGCAAAGTCCTGAGGCCGTGTTCCCCTGCATGGCATAGTTGGTGGCTTGGAGGGGGGCAGCTGTGCTGCCAGCCTGGCTCCTCTGATCTTAGCCCAGTGCCCAGGAGGCAGCCGCCCAGGCTCCACAGGGGGCATGTCACTCAAGGCTCTAGTCTAGAGAAGAAGGTCACTCAGGGAGTTAAGTCTCCTCAAAAGAACAAGAACTAGGAAAAACCCTAAACATGGAGGCCACCAACGCTGAGATTGGGAGAGCATTTATGGGGGAGCCAGAAGCAAGGGAGACTGCCTGGAGCTCCTTGCTGGTTCCAAGCATCAGACCCCGGCTCGCCTCTCAGGCAGGACTTTGGGAAAATGTGCCAGCCCCTGAGCTTCTCCTCTGTGGTACCCGAAATTCTGCCAAGCGGGATAAGTCTGGGTCCTGCTTTAAAATGCACATAAAAGACGGCTCTCTTAGTATACACATACAACAACATACTATTCAGCCTTAAAAAGGAAGGGAATTCTGACACAAGCCACCACACGGATGCACCCTGAGGACATTATGCTGAGTGAAATAAGCCAGTCACAAAAAGACAAATATGGCATGATTCCACTTATATGAGGTCCCTAGGGGAGTCAAATTCATAGAGACAGAAGAGAATGATGGTTGCCAGGGGCTGAGGGGAGGGGAATGGGGAGTTAGTGTTTGATGGGGACAGCATTTCAGTTTTGCAAGATGGAAGGAGCTCTGTGGATGGATGGTGGTGACAGTGGGACAACAATGTGAATGTGCTTAACGCCATGAACTTTACACCTAAAGATGGTTAAGATGGTAAATTTTATGTTGTGTGTAATTTCACCACAATTAAAAAAAAAAGACTCTCTCTTAGCACCTAGCTGGGGTTGACTACCCTGGAAGATTAAGGCCATGTTAAAAGAGGAGGGCGGGAAGAACAAGGAAGTGCTGGTAGAGTGAAGAAGCCAGAGAGAGAGGCTCCTATGGGGGGGCATCAGAGGGCCACAGGAGGGCACTGGAGAGAGTGACCCTGTTCCTCTTCATAGTCAGGCTCTGGCTCTTTCTTTTAGAAAGAAGAGATTTCCTTATCTTTAGGGTTTTTTTTCTTTTTCCTAATAAATGCATTTAGGGCTATATATTTCTGTACAACTTTGGCCACACCTGGCATTTTGACCTGGAGGGCTCTCAACGTTACCATTTCTAAGCAGTTTGTGGATTCAGGTTTGTTGTTTCATGTCTGTATTTAAAATTCCCCATCAGACAGTCTATGAAGAGGGCTCTGGGATCCGTGTAGCACAATCTGCTGGGACTGGGGGCTGGGGGAGGGGCGGCCGCGGTGGGGAGGGCTGGGGGAGGGGAGGCAGTTGGTGCCGCCGCAGAGTTCCCAAAGCTGGTTAGTCTTCTGGCTGCAGGTTGCTCTGGACCACTCAGGGCGCGATGCACGCACCCTCAGTCCCTTCTGCTTGAGACGGACCAGACTGCCTAATGCAGAGGGGACGGCGGCGCCTCCAGCTCCAGGCCCCGCACACCCAAGGGACACCACCGGCAGGTCCTTCTGGGCTCACCTCAGCCCCGCCTCTGCGCGGAGCAATTCCATCCTCCATCCTCCTTGGGAAAGCGCCTTCCCTGTTTGTGTTTTCACCTTCCTTCACATCTCGTCTGCCTTCTGTTTTCCTAGGATTCTCCATAATTCTGGTCCATCATTAACACCACTTTTTATTTTTCAGAGCTGTCGCAATACCCAGCCCCCCGCCCCGCCCCCCAGTATATCTTGTCTGTCATTTCTAGGAACTTGAGGAGGGAGGTGAGGCTGGCCGGCGTGCTCAGTGTCCACACTCGCTCGCACCCTCTCTCCTCTGTACATAGAGCTCAAGTTTATTCGCATCCAGGCTAATGTTTTACTAAATATTTACTTTTGGTTGCGAAGAGAAAACCGGTGGAGGACAGACAGCGGCCGGGGGGAGAGGGGCGGGTCTTCTCCCCGGACGCTGGGCGTCAGCCTCTCCTGCGGGACTCCCTGCCCACCGGCCTGTTGGGATTCGCCGACTGGACTCCAAGCCCTCCCCTTCCTGCCGCGCGCTCCCTGCCGTGGCCAATTTCAGTGACTGACGTTTCCCAGATTTACATCATACCCGCCTGGACACCGCCTCCGAGTCCCGGCCGGCAAACGCGCTCTGGCACGTTGAGCTTGCTGGCTCTTCCCCACGAGCTCGCTTCTGTTTCAGTGAAGAACATCCCGCACACCCTCCACAGCCGCTTCCTCTCCGCGTCCTGACGCTTCTACACACCACCACCCAGTATACCCTGACTTTCCCCTCTCTCCGTCCCCAGGTTGAGCCCACCATCTTCTCTGGCCAAGGTCACCGCCATAGCTCCCTGCCCGGCTCGCCCACTTCCCCTTCATTCTCCATATGGCGGCCAGGTTTGTAGTGCCCAATGATTCCTCTACACCGCTGACAGGACAAGAGAAATGAGTGCTTTTGAACACCATAAGGTATATAAAGAAAAAAGATAAGCCCCTTCCTCTCTTTCTACACCTCTGAGGTCACTGATGTTATCAGTTTGTGGTATATCTTTCCACCTATTGAAACATTTTCACAAACACATATACTCATTTTTTTCCGGTTTTAACAGTCATGAGATCATGCTATAAACTATACGCTGCAAGTTGCCTTCTTTTGATCCAACAGATGATTCTGAAGCACAGATCACACCTCTGCCCTGGTTGCCACCGTTGGTTGCTTCCTCTCTGCCTTCCGTTATTCCGAAGGGCAGACTCCTTCCAGTCTCCTGGCTCTTGCCCATTTCTCCAGTTTAATCCTCCGTCATTGCCTCCTGCACACCCACTGTAGCAACACTGCCTGGCTGAATTTCTGTTCCCTGAATGCCCCTCTCTCCTGGTTCTGCTCATGTGGTTCCCCCTGAATAGAATGCTTTTCCTTGCTCTATTTGTCTGGCTCCCTCCCACTTATGTTGGGGGACATCGCTTCCTCCCTTCCCAAAGCCAGTTTGGCTGTCCTTCCACCTGGTAAGAACCTCACCCCATCATAGCCCTCACCACGCTGAATTATAGTTGTTCAGTTGCCTGTTTCCCACTAGTCTACGAGCTCTGTGAGAACGCAGATCACGTTATTTTGGGGGGTTAAGTACTGTACAGCGCTCAGTAGAGGTGTACAGTAGGCATTCAATAAATACTTGCTGAATAAATAGATGGATGAATAAATAATAAAGAAACAGACCACAGGTTATTAAGGTCAAATACCTGGTGTTCTTGATTCTTTCTTCCCCACCTCCTCCCATTACTATCTAACCCATCAGTGAGTCTAGTTGGCTCTACTTCCAGAATGCAGCCCAAATCAGTTCACTTCTCTGCATCCCCATGGCTTCCACCCTGGTCCAATCTTCCCATCCTTTTCTTGGACCACTCAGGTGTCCTCCAAACTGGTCTTTCTGTTTCCACTCTTGTCTTAACAGAATCTGTTTTATTCTTCACACAGCAGACAGGGGATCTTTCAAAATTAATCAGATATTAGTTCCTGCCTCAAACCCTTCAGTTTGGTTTCCCACTGCACTTGGAATAAAGTCCAAACCCCTTACCATCACCTGTCAGGCTTCTCATGAGAAGGCACTTGCTTACACTTCCGGTTTTCTTTACAAAATAATCAACATTACTGTTTTCCTACACCCCAGTTATAGTGGTCAATTTATTGTCCTGGGAACATGCTAAACTTGTTCCTGCCTCAGTGCCTTTTCACATGCTGTTACCCCTCCCTGGAATATTCCTCGCCTAGGATTTTCACATGGCTGGCTTCTTCTTGTCATTTGGAGCTGAGCTCAAATGTCACCTCCTCAAAGATTCCTGAATTCCTGATGACGCTCACTAAAGTAGACCTACTTCACTAGCCATCCTCTGTATTATTCACTGCTGGATCCCCAGTCCCTAGAACAGACCTGACTTAGAGCAGATGCCAAATGAATGGATGACAGCATGAGAGAGTGGGAAAATCACCTAATTGAAGATGGACATTTTGAATCCTACTACTGTCTCTGGTTTTTACTAAGCTATGTGCACTTGAATTTTTTTAAATTCTTGAATTTTGTGCAAAATGGCAATAAGAATATGACTTGCCCTCCTCACCTTATGGATTTCTGTGAGGTTTTGGTTTGCTAATGGATGTGAAAATGCCCTCCAAGAGAAGTAGCAATGTGTATTATCAGTCCTAGAATAGGTGAATGACTGGAACTACCTGAACCACAGGCTCTTTGATATCAAATAGAGCAGATCTCTCTGGCCTGTGACTGTAGTTTCATCCACGGAGCTGTTCAAGAATCCTCAGGCGCCATCAGCACCTCATTTAAGGTTGCAATTACCAGAGTGGACCTGCCCTCCAAAGGAGAGAGCGCACAAGAGATGATGAAATACAAGAAGAAGACTATGCTAATTTATCAACGTTAAGTACATGAGAACAATTTCCATTGAGGAAGGATAGCATCTTTTGGGAATTCCTTCTCAGGAAGGCACCATTTTGAAACACTGAATTCCCCAAAAGCCTCAAATAGAGGCAACATGAATTTCCTGTGTCTGCCTTTGGATGGAAATGCCTACAATGGAGGCAGAACTGTGTGAGTGCCACTAGTTGAGGGACCCGGATCCGGACTAATGAAAGATGCAGGATACTCTCATTATTTATTCATCAGTTTTTTAGTGGCGTCAGACTGGCTGAAACTGGTTATAGTTTCTTCTATTTTTATTTTGCAAACCACCAACCATTCTTAACCAGTGAGCCCAGCACACATTTGTGGCTGTATGGGTCTTGGGTTCCTTCTAGAAAATAAGTACATTGAGATGTTGCAGAAAATGGAAAAGAAAAAAAAGAAAACCTAACTCTGTTGGATGGAGAAGATTCTTCATATAAAATAATAAACAGATGCCTGACTTCATCCTAACTTCCAAGCAATCCTTGAAAATCCTAACTTAGAAACTCTTTGAGGGGCTTTGTTTTTTTGCTTTCCTTGTGTCTTCTGCAGTGAATATCCTAGATGTTTAATAGTATTGTAATGAAGGAATTAATATACACGTTCTGCATCCTTAATAGTTCCTTTGCTAGCCACGGAAGTCACTGGATGTAGATAAAGACAGTCTTTACTTGGAATTTGTTTCCTGAGTATCCAACCATTTTCTATCCAAGGTATATTTCCTTTAATATGGAATTTTCAATGAGGGAAGGGCATATTTGTGAATAGTCTCTTAGATTTTTTACATTTTCAATTTTCATGGCTTGATAAACACTATTTTAATATGCTTTGGAAAAATCTGAAAAAGATGTTTCAGAACTTATTTTTGTGCTTTAATACTCATCTGCTCTCTCTCTCTCCCCAGATATCTATCTTAATGTGCATTTGGTGTAGATAATTTGGGAAATAGTTAACATATTTTCTTTAAGTTTTTAAATTTTAGAACATACAGTTATACTTTATATTTTGTTTGAAACATTTCACTTAACACCTCCTTGTGAACATTTCCTTTCTGTTTCATATTCCTCAGGATGCAACTTTGAATAGCTGTGCAGTATTGCTTTGGGTGTGTGTATCAAAATTGTGTAACCATGTCTCAAATTTTGTACATTTAGATCGTTTTTAATTCATGCTGATATTAAATCCACCTCATTAAACATCTTTATATGTACATTTTAGTACCAGTTTCTTATAATTTCCCTAGGGTAAACTGCTAGAACAGATAATAATAGGAAGAAGGTATGAAACAATTTTAAAGCTCTTTTTACACTTTTCCAAATTTTTCTTTGTGATTCCTTCCTTTGGAATTATCCTTAGAAAGGCCTAGCATAATTAACAACTATACAATATTCCCCTGTGTTTCCTTCTGATTATTTTATGATGTACTTCAACATTTATCTTTTTTGTGTATGGGATGATATAGAGATTGTTCCCCCCCCCCCAAATTATTCAGTTTTCATAAAAAGGAGTATTGAATAATTTGGCCATTGTAAATTATCTTCATCAAATAATAAATAATTTAATGTATCTGGATCTACTTGGCTTCATATTCTGTTCCATGTATAGTCTCTTATTGTTCTAGGGCCACACTGCTGTAATTATGGCAGTGGCAATATTTCACACCTGGCCTATGCCCTGCACTGAGCTGAAGGTTGGTACATAACGATAAATGAACAGACATGGTCCCTGACCTCCTGAACTTACAGCTGAGCCAGGGAGACAGACATTAACTAAGGAAAAAAGCAAGAACTATATCATTGCAAATGGTGGTAACCACAATGAACCCAAAACATAGGATTCTATGGTTAAGATTACCATTGAAGAACTTTAATCAAGGGAACTCCATGATCAGATTTCCTTCCTTATTTGTTTGTTTGTTTAAGATAACCTTGGCTGCTGAGTGAAGACAAGATTGAAGGCGGTCAAGAATGACAGAACAAAGACCAATCTATAGAGCAATGCCGATAATATGATATAAGGTGGTTGTTACTAGAAAGGGAAATAGATTGATAAATTCGTGAACTCTTTAGAAGGTAGAACCAACAAGACTTGGTGACTGATTAAATGTGGAAATGAAAAGAAAAGAAGTGTCAAGAATGATTCCAAGTATTCTGTCTGAGAGTGAGGAATATTGTAGTGCCACGTATGGAGAACCAGTAGAGAAAAGATGGAACTGAATTGGGAGTAGGGTGGAAACAAGAGTCTTGTCTTAGACAGGAGTAAACCCAGACAGCTGTGAAACATTCTGAACTATTGTGGTTGATGGTGCTAGTCAAGCTCAGAAGAGAACTGTGGGCTGGGAGAGATTCGGATGTGGTCAAAGCCAAGCAAAGCAAAGTGATAAGATGGTGCAGAATGAAAGTGTAGTGCAAAGTGAAGCCAACGCAGGACCAAGCCCTGAATAAATAACTCTAGAGTTTAGAGATTAGAATGACGAGACTTGCAGGAGAATGGAAAAATGGGACCAAGAAGTGGGAAGAAACCAGCAGAGCATGATATCACCAGACCAAGCAGTGAGAGGTTTCATCGAGGAAAGTGTTGACTAGAATGTTGCTGAGACCTTTGCTAAGATGAAGATGAAAGTGAACCCTTTGGACTTGGCTTAAACATGTACCTGGTACTGGAGGCAATAGCAATTTTGGTGACATGTTGGAGGTGGAAATCAGATTGGAGTAAAAGCCAAATCTAATTTCAAGGGCAAACAGAATTCTCTTCTCTTTTGGAGAATTTTGGCCATGGAGAGAAGTAAGGTGCTACCTTAGGGATGTACCTAAGGAGGTTTGGTTTTGTTTCAGGTTGTTGTTCTTGTGACTAGAGTCGTTACAGAATGTTTCTAAGCTGATGACAATAATCCAGGAGAGAGAGAGAGAGAAGTTGCTGCACATTTCTGAACAAAGACCCATGAGTTTTATATCTTCATAGGGAATGAATTGTCCCATTTAATGCTTTTTGCCTTCACTTCTACTTTGTGCGATATTAGCTTTGGGTCATCTGGTTTATTTCAGTTTGCATTTGCGGGGTATATTTGTGTTGCTTCTTTATCTTTTATCCTTCCCGTGTTACTTTGTTTACTTCTGAATCCTGAACTCTGTACATAATTGGATTGTATTTCTTTTGACAAATGAAACATTAGCTAATGTCTGTTTATTGTACCAATCCATGTTTGATTTATTCTATCTTCTTATTTCTTTCCTTGCTCTCTCCTGTGTTTTTTATATTTTTACTAAATTGTTTGTTATGTAACATCTTGTTTTTATTTCTACTAGAGGATACTTTGTATTTCACAAATCCTTCTTAAATTTTTATTTCTCTAATGATCTGTATCCCGAATGGCAATATTTATTGTTCCCCCCTGTGAAAATGGACTTTTCCAATGCTTTCACTTCACCTTATATTGCCTGCAATTTTTTCCTGACTTTTGTGGTTATATTCTGACTTTCAACACAGAAAATTATTAAATCATTGTGTATTCTTATGTAACTCTTTTGCTTTTTTATTTGTAAAATTGTTTGTATTTGTGGTCTAGTTTTAGTTCTATATTTTATTGGTTTCAATATTCCCCCACTCATGCCATAAAACCATAAATTTCCATTCTTGAATTCTATATTTTGATGCATCATTAGATTATTGATTTATGTCTTGGTGGGTTTTTTTGTTTTTGTTTTTGTTTTTTTTGTGTGAGGAAGACCAGCCCTGAGCTAACATCCGTTGCTAATCCTCCTCTTTCTGCTGAGGAAGACTGGCCCTGGGCTAACATCTGTGCCCATCTTCCTCTACTTTATATGGGAGGCCGCCACAGCATGGCTGACAAGCAGTGCGTCGGCAGGCGCCCGGGATCCGAACCGGTGAACCCCGGGCTGCCAAGTGCGGACTAAACCGCTGCGCCACCGGGCGGCCCCTGTCTTGGTGGGTTTTTTAAGCAATGGTACATGGATGATCTTTTTTCTGTATTAGTCAATATCTTATGTTAACTTCTAATTAATTGCTTCCACCATGTCCAGATGATTAATTCTTGGCCCATAGGCTTTCCACCGTATAAATCTGAGAATGTTACCCTCATGTTCTTCCAGGGTTTAACATTATAGAGAGGAAATTTTAGATCATATATTTAAAAAATCATTTTATAGATAACCTTGTTTGGTTTTGTTTAGGAAGATTTATAGCCTTTTCTTTTATCATTAAAATACAATGATTTCATAAAATATGCTTTTTTGTTTTTAAATTACTTTTTCCTGGCACTTGAAGCTCTTGAATCTGAAGACTTTGCTCTCTTTTTGGCTCTGGAAAGTTACTTTCATTCCATTTGTTCCAGTGTCTTGTTTAAAAATAAAAATGACTATAAACTTAATATTCTATTTTTTCTCACTGATTTCTTTGTCTTGTCTCATTTCCCATTATATTCTGAGAAAGTTCCTGAGGCTTTTTCTCCAAATCAATGATTCCTTTTGTGTGCCAGTGTTAATCCGACACTTTACTGCTTCTGATACAAATTTTGATTTTGCTACCACATTTTAATTTTTCTTATTGTGTTTCTTTATCTTGTCCATTTTTCTTTTATTTTTTCTTCAAAGTCTGTTATTATCTTGTCTTTTGTGCTAGTGTTTATGTTTTTTTTTTATTTAGAACACAAATCATATCATTTCTCAAATGCACTCTTTTCCCACAGTAGATCATTTTTAAAGTTCACCTTTCCTTGTAACATTGACAGACCTGAACTCTTTCTCTCATACAGCTGAATCTTTTCATAGGGCCCATATATGACTGACTCCTCCTTGGGTAAAGAGATGTTTATCCAAGACTGGTGTTTTCCCATAAATACTATGGATGGAATTTTCTTGGATCCTCTTACTCTTCACTTAAATTGCTAGAATTCTCTAAAATCATAAGACGAGGGCCAGCAAATATCTGTAGTTCTTCCCTTGCCAGAAAGAATGAATAAAAACCTGAGATTCCCAAAGCTCTCTGCTCTGTTACTTCTTGTTTCGGCTCCTTCTTTGTCTGTATCACCCAGAGGCAGAGAACATCAGTGCCCGCCACTTTTTCCCCAGCCCTATTCCATTATGAGATAACATCATTCCAAAATGAAGGTAGAAAGATACTATTGGGGTGGATGATAGGGTGGGTGGAGCAGGACTTAAATAGCCCCAGATACTTCAGGTAACACCTCTCCTGTGGAGACGGACAGGTTTGCAGTTTTCTGGTTAGTGCAGCCCTTCCACCACTGAGCCGGCTGGTAGACAGTGGGAGAAGAGTGAAGCACTTCCTCACTGGTGGATTTATTCATCTTGACTGGGTAATATTTCTGTAGCAGTGGAAGCCTGGGATTTTTGTCTTTGCCCCCCCGTGTCTTATTAATTGTGGACATTCTTCCAAGATGATCACAATAATTTGATTTTCAGTTAAGTTTCTCATGTTGTGAAGTCTTTTCTTTCTTTTCGAAAAAAATCTAGTTTTCATGATTATTTGGTGAAAAATAGAAGACTGTCAGTTGTGAATCTATTCTGATTTCAACTTAAACTGGCAGTCCCAAATCCACTTCTCAAATTAATATTGTTAATAGCTGAGACTTAGAATTCTTACTGTATCATTTAATCATCTTCAGGAACAGGCTCTGTACGTCTCTATTGGTTACCAACCCAATAGCTGTTCCCAATCTTCTGTACAACTCTCCATTTTTTTTCAGGTATTTATTCCCCTGCGGCTAGAATTGACCCAAATCCGGACATTGAGATATTAGAGAACATGTATTAGCGAGTTTTGGCAAAGATTTTTCTCCCTAACAGAAGGAGAGAAATTTGGAGAGGAATTTTTGACCTCCTTCCCTCCTTTTCTGTATTGGATTTTTTTAAAAAGTAATTAATAGACTTTTTTTTTAGTACAGTTTAAGATTCGTAGAGAAATTGAGCACATAGTACAAAGAGTTCCATGTACCCCCAACCTTGGCATACAGTTTGCCTTATTCTTAATATCTTGTGTTAGCTGGTAGGTTTGTTACAGTAGGTGAGCCAATGTTGGTAGAGTATTGTTACCTAAAGTCCACAGTCTACGTAAGAGTTCACTCATGGTGTTGTACATTCTACAGGTTTTGACAAATGCGTAATGTCCTGTATTCCATTGTAGTTTCATTCAGAATAGTTTCACTCCCCTAAAACTCCCCTGTGCTCCACCTATAATTCATAACCCCTGACAACCACTGATCTTTTCACTGTCTTCTTCATCTTTTTCAATGTCATTAGTTGGAATTGAATAGTATGTAGTCTTTACAGATTTGCTTTTTTCACTTAACAATATGCATTTCAGTTCCTCCATGTGTTTTCTTGGCTTGATATCTCATTTCTTTTTATCACTGAGTAATATTCCATTGTCTGGATGTACCGCTTTTTGTACTGTTTGTTTATCCATTTGCCTACTGAAGGACATCTTGATTGCTTCCAGCCTTAGGCAGTAATGAATAAAGCTGCTATAAACATTCGTGTGCAGTACTTGATGTTCTTTTTGAGAAGGTGATACTGGGCGCGGTGGCAGCCATCTTTCCACCATGAGGTGACAGATGTGAGGTTGAAAGCAAAGAAGCTAAGGATGCAGAGTGGAAGGAAAGGAAGAACCAAGATCATGATGACATGTTGAGCTAGTGGGTCAACCCTAGGACTCCTTGTTAAGTAAGCACTATGTGTCCCCATGCATCAAGCTACTATTAGTCAAGTTTTCTGTGGGTTGCCACAGAAATTATCCTGAGCAATGATAGGGCTAATCCATGCCATGATTTATCTAGTTAGGGTATTTTAATTTCTGTAGCACATTTCAATTTATCTTTTTAGGTTGAAAGAAGTCTTTAATATTGTATATTTTTTAAGTAAGATTTTCCTGACATTTCTGTATAACATGAGTCACATTCAATATTTTACTCTACATTTTTATTGGTAGTAACTCATGTGCATTAAACATTAAATTACGTTACTAATAAGAGATTCATATCCCAGCTCACAGTAGTTCTCAAGAATGCTGGTCTTTAATGTGTCTGGATGTCTTTGTCTTTTCTGCCCTTTGAACTCAGCCTCTTTATTCTAAGCCTCTTGAAAGAGGGTGATCATGTCGCTCATCCTCACAAGTGGGAGGCTGCCAAGCAGCCAGTAAGTCCCCTTGGAAATGTTGGGACACACTGAATTCATTGCAAGTAGCCCTCCAGAAGGCTCAAGGAGATAGCCCTCTGATTAAGAAAGAAAATCAGACTTGTGACTGCTGCCTGATTAGCAATCTGATCTTAGAAGCATTGACCTTTTTAAAACCTTTGTCTCAACACTAATATCCACTCTGAACAGTCTAAATCTATTAAGGCCATTGCTTTGTTAGCCATTCTTTGCTGCCTCCAACCCACATCCGTTTCCTAGGGCTGAAGCACCAGTTTGTCTCGATACAGATGCCTCCAAATCCCCACTGTCACTGGTCACTCTCTGGGTCAGCACACACCAAGCCATCCTCTCTTCCACCCACCAGGCTTTCAGACACTTAAAGACCTTTGGAGTCCTTATATCCCCTCTTCCTAAGACTAAATGTCCCTCGTCTCTTTAATTGCTCTTCTAAAGACATCATTTCCAGACCCTTTTCTCTCTGTTTTTTCCACATTGGATGCAACCATTCCTGTCAATGTCCTTCATTCAGTGTGGTTCCTGCACCTGCGCATGGTACTGTCTCAGGCTGCGCTCCCCCGGAAGCAGACCCTCGGATGAGGTTTGAAATGCAGGTGGATATTTGGGAGGCGATTCTAGCAGCACAAGTAGAGGGTGGAGCTGTGAGACGGGGGAGGGAAGGAAGCTGACACAGGCTGCGTGAGTGAGCACGTTACTGCTATGGGCAACTGGGAGCTGATCCTGCTTCGGATCGACTGGGATCTCCTGGCACACTGTGCAGAACTTACTCTCAGAGCTGCTCTCCCCGCCCCATGGTGAAGAAGCTGGGCTATCTGTCCTGACTCCATCCATGACTAGTATTCTAGATATGACTCGAGAAGCACAAATTATCAAAAACACTCACCGCCTTTGTTAATACAGTCTAGGATTCTTTAGTTTGCTTTTTAAACAGCCGAATCATACCCTTGAATCCTTTTAAATTTGTTACCAGTTGAAACCCATGGATTTACTCGCTGGTAGCCATGTCTCTGCCAACTTGCATGTGAGCCATTTATTTATTATGTGGTGAGCTGGGGGCATCTGACCGCTTCCCCTGGGTGTACTGACTCTCTCTCTTACTCAGTCGGCTTGGATGCAGGGTGCCAACCTGTGAAGCTCAGTCTTCTGCTGGAGTTGCCTTGCTTGCAGACTTTCTTCACTTTCCTCTGGGAAGGGGCAGGCCTCCCCTGTCCCAACATCTTTTCCTGCTCCGTGACCCCTTGGTCAGTTCTCAGGGCTCAGTCCTGCCACGGGTCAAATAGTTAATAGCACATGTTTTTCCCTGATGAAGCTTTGCACATTAAAAAATGAAGTTACACAGCTGTCACAGATGAAGCCCAGGAAAACCAGTCAGTCAGCTTTTTCGCCTTCTAGTTAAAGAATTCAAGGGAACTACGTTTTCTCTATGAATGCGTATGACTAAGTCTAGATTTTCCATGGAAAGTAATTAAATTAGTATGTGTTGTATGTTTGCAAATTTACTTACACTGTATTTAGATGTGCATAGAATTTTAACTTCTTTGTTTTCTATGATGCATTGGACTTTTCTTGGAATCCCCTCATCATGCCAGGAACAAGAGGAAAATTAACTTGAAATTTGCCAGTGTTTGGTATCACAGTGGCTTCCAATTTAAGTAACCACTCAGATGACTCAGTCTCCTCTGAGAAAATACTTAGTCTTTCATGTATTTTTCTCCTTCTCCCCAGTTCTCCTTTCTCTGATTGCTCTCTCTGGTGTGAAGAGAGCTGTGTGGGGATGAGGCCCAGGATGTGGGCAGTACCACCCTCTCTCGGGACTAGAGACCACTGATACTGTGCCTGCGGCTCCTGTAGAATTGATGGTTTGGACCACCAGCTTCTGGTTGCAAATACTCGGTACACTGTAGCCTCTTCATCTTGACTCCAGGCCTCTGTTGGTCCACCAGCCTTTCCACCATCTCCACGAGCCCTCAGTGGAGCACATGTACCTCGGAATCTTCTAATTTCTCCCAGGAGCATGGAGCAAGAGTGCAGCAGTAGGCTTATCTCTCTAGCCCCTTCCTCCGGCAAGGCTGCCCTCATGCTCCACGCTGTGGCGATTTTCATAGCAGCATCTCCAGGCCATGGCCAGGGTCTCCTGACGTTCTTGTGTTTGCCCACACCTGTCTAGATGTTTCTATTGTTTCTCTTTTTTGACGTTCTATTATAAGAAGGGGAAAGCATGAGTACACACATCTGTCTCTCTTCAGTTAGTGCTCACCAAATATTCCATTCCACTCTCTTGTGGTTTGTGTGGACTATTGTGTGACAATTTGGGGCCAATTACCACCTCTGGTTGATAAGGGTGAGAGCAGGTATGCCTCCACCATCCCTCTCTTCTCATGCCATGACAACTCACCAGAAGTCACAGAACTAAGGATGGCAGAGCTCCAAGATGGAGGCAGGATGCTGTCCCATATGAGACTTTAAAAGAACAAGAAACAAACCTTTGTTGAGATAATTCCTTGAGATGTTGGAATTTGTGACTACTGTATAGCGGTGATCACCCTACACAATACACCCTTTCCCAGCTGCTGACGCAGGAAGGGATGGATTTCCCACTTCCTCTTCCTGTCAGAAAAGGACATTTCCTCCTTTGTGTCCAGAATCCTGGGGGATGAGGTGCATTAAGCTTCACAGCTGAACCTTCATGGTGTAAGACAGAGCCTTACTGGGCCAGCTGGGTTAGATTTTGAGCTAGGATTTATCCCCATTACACATGTTTTTGTGTGTAATTATGTATGTTTCATCACAGATATTTTCCTGTGGCTTGTTGAACAGACACAGGAGCTTTTCTGATTATAAATGCTGGAAGTCTTATGTAAATGCTAGAAGTCTTAGTGTCAACAAAATCATCAAAAAGCCAAAAGGTGGTCATATCAAGTGCAAAAACATGCATGAGACGTGTAATGGGTTAAATTGTGTCCCCCAAAAGATGTTGAAGTCCTAACCCCCGGTACCTATGAATGTGACCTTATTTGGAAACAGGGTCTTTGCAGAGATCAGGTTAATTAAGATGAGGCCACTAGGATGGGCCCTAATCCAATCTGACTGGTATTCTTGTCAAAAAGGGAAATTTGGACACAGAGACAGACATGTGTGGAGGGAGGTCGAGTGAAGACAAGGAGAATGCCTTCTACAAGCCAAGGAACACTTGAGGCTACCAGAAGCTGGGGGAGAGAGTCTCCCTCACAACCCTCAGAAGGAGCCAACCCTCCCGACACCTTGATCTAGGACTCCCAGCCTCCAGACCTTGAGACGATAAATTGTTGTTGTTTAAGCACCCAAGCTTGTTGTATTTTATTACAGCAGCCCTAGGAAACTAATACAGGATGATACACACCAATTTCAGGATAGCAGTTTCTCCAGGGAGAGTGGGGAAAAAGAGATGGATGGGACAGAGGGGCTGCAGCACTATCTGTAATGTTTCCTCTCTTTAAGAAAAAGAGAGGTCTGCATGAATATGGTAAAATATTAAATGTATTACATCTGGGTGATGGGTCGTGTGTACATGGATCTCAGGTTGTTTAATGTATTTTCCTGTTTGTTTGGAATACAACAAAAGCCCA
This sequence comes from Tapirus indicus, assembly GCA_031878705.1. Classification (NCBI taxonomy): domain Eukaryota; kingdom Metazoa; phylum Chordata; class Mammalia; order Perissodactyla; family Tapiridae; genus Tapirus; species Tapirus indicus. The sequence continues at coordinate 4,876,682 of CM062932.1, read as the reverse complement.
TGATAATTTGCATGTCAATTGCTGGCTGTGGTTTCCCGTCCTACACACCAGGCTCAGCCTGGGCGCTTCGTTAACCTCTCATTGCATGACCCTGCCTTTCACACATTGCAGTTTCCAGACCCTCCACATACAGGATAATTCATAATTTCATACTCATGTTAATTTCACAACACCCACTATAATTCATAATTTAACATTTAAAAAATGTGATTGCGAGCCAGCCCGGTGGGGTAGCGGTTAAATTCGCGCACTCCGCTTCCGCGGCCCGGGGTTAGCAGGAACAGATCCTGGGCGTCTGCTGACGCACTGCTTGTCACCCATGCTGTGGCGGCATCCCATATAAAGTAGAGGACGATGGGCACCGATGTTAGCCCAGGGCCAGTCTTCCTCAGCACAAAGAGGAGGATTGGCAACGGATGTTAGCTCAGGGCTGGTCTTCTTCACACACACACACACACACACACACACACACACACACACACACAAAATGTGATTTCACCTTTCAATAAGAAAATCAGCAACAGCAGCAGTAAATAGAAGCAGTTGCCTAAGGCTACGCAGGAGGATGTCAGCCAACAGCAGCGCGTTTGTGTCACCATTGAGCACTTCCACTCCGGTGGAGGTGGCAGAGGGACTGGAAGCCCAGAGAGAGTGCTGGAAGGTGCACTAGATTGCCCTGATGGATAGACCTTTTTCCCAGGCTTGATGAAGAGGAGGGGCTCAGGCCAGCCATCAGCTGCCGCATTCTCTTTTCATTCAGGACCCAGAACTGTGTCATAACCATTGTATTTTTAAAAATGGCTTCATGACAGTAGAAAACTATACTTAATACTTGTTGGAAGGTGGGGTTTTTTTAAGTTTTAAAAACACGTAATATCTATGACAAGTATGTACTTTATAAGTGTTTTCCCCTTGGGGGAAAAAAACCTCTCTGGCCTCAGTTTCTCTGTCTGTAAACTGAGAATAATGACAGGACTATCTCATAGGGTTACTAAGAAGATTAAATTAGTTAATTATTTACAAAAGGTGTAGCACAGTGGTATATAAATATTCATATTTCTGCTAGATTTGAGAAGCATTTTGCCACTTGGAAAGTACTTTCTCCTTTCATTAACTAGAGTTGCAACAGACCTGTGTTATAGATGGGAATTATATGCTAAAATCACCACCACAATATATACATGTATCAAATCATTATGCTGTACACCTGAAACTAATAAAATGTCATATGTCAATCATGTCTCAATAAAAAAAAACACCACCACTTTTTTGTTTGCTTGTTTGTTTTTGAAGAGAATAAGTTCAGAGAGCTTAAGCTTCTCGCTTTTGGTCACACAGACATCAAGTAGAAGAGCCAGGACAAGACCTTAGGTCACCCCAGAGACGATCCACCTACTACTGGGAAAGAATTAAAAAGTCAACATTTTATAAAATCTTTACCACCGCCTTGTATTATGGTTTCAGAGATGACTTGGTTTATACTTTTGAAGATGTTTTACATCCATTTCCAACTGGCTCCCTGTAGGCAACATATTCCAAAAATTTATGGTGAAATGTCTGCCCCTTCAACTCTTCTGTCAAGTGGTTAATATCATGTAATGAAATCTCCACTAAAGTGGAGACCTGCAACAATTCCTTTCACGATGCATGACCATGTAACTGCAATGGAAAGAATCACTCCTCTATTGTCTACACTTTGGGTGTTGCTTAAGTCATGCGTTTGACTCCAGATTTAGGAGCTGCACACATTCAGAATCTGTGCCTTGCTTTCTTAACTTTGAATAAATCTTAGCCATAAGTTCCATCCCTTCCTCCCAGAATAAGTGGGATTCTGGCCCACCTTGATGAGAGCCGTGAGCTGTTACTACCATGAGACCAACTTTTACAGATCTGAACGGTCTTTAACAAATGTCCAGATGTTCAGATAAAAAAGATGAAAACCCCACATCAACAGGCATGGTTGAAGGCCACATAAATAGTGATAAAGCTGCTAAACCTATTTGCATTTCACACCCAATAATTTCAGATTCCATCTCTGAAACCTCTGCCTTGAATTAGGACGTGAGATTGTTCAGCCCAGCTGTGTCCTAACCAACTGCCACGGGTGTGAACAGAGAAAAAATACAGCTAACAGATTGTCTCTGGACGGAGATGAACACGGCCATTTGTGTGTCTTGGTCTTCCTCTTCTCTTTCCATTAACTAAGCACTCAAGGTCTCTTGGCACCACTCTGTTCTGTGCATGTTGACGCTGGCCTGGCGGGCGGGGGGTGGGGACTGAGCTCACCAACCTCGAATGTCAGACGTCTCATTCTCAGAACATGACTTGTAAAGTTTCCCAAAGGAATACGGTTCAGGGTGCCCTTTGGTTCTAGGCCTGAGCTCACCGTCTTGCAGGAGCAGTAAATTACTTTGTGCTGCAGAGGAATCGTATGAGTTTCGAATGGTAGGCTCATAAAGTCATGATTTATAATTAAATTAGACCTCAGGAAAATGTCCCGAGTTATATCTATTTGGCTTTCTCTGGCTTTTTTGAAGGTCCTACAAACAGACTGAATGGAAATTTCACTTAAGAAATTGTTGTCATAAAATTTTATGGGACCATCTCGGTGGTTAGGGGACTGTTAAACATCCCTGCAGGGGGAAAAACAAACACAATTATACACAGACTGGCTGCTCTGTTTGGAGGGTGAAACCCAAAGTCACAGTGGAAATGCCACGTCCAGAGAAGCATAACGTGCACCCTCGGCTGGATTTTCTGATGCAAGATTATCATAAAAATTCTGTCAGGTTCTAACTTTCTATTTTCTTTCCTTCTCTCCTCTTTTTCCTTACTTCCTCTTTTTTAATTGACTTTATTTTTTAGAGCAATTTTATGTTCACAGAAATATTGAGCAAAAAGTACAAAGTTCCCTGCCACCACCTCCCCATGCACAGCCTCCCCCACTATCCACAATCCCCATCAGAGTGGAACATTTGTTACAATTGATGAACCTACATTGACACATCATAGTCACCTAAAGTCCGTAGTGTGCATTAGGGTTCACTCTTGGTGCTGTATATTCTATGGGTTTGGACAAATAAATTATGACATGTATTCACCACTGTAGTGTCATACAGAGTGGTTTCACTGCCCTAAAATTGCTCTGTGCTCCATCTAATCAACCCCCCTCCCTCTTTAACTCCTGGCAACCACTGATCTTTTTACTGTCTCCATAGTTTTGCCTTTTCCAAAATGTCCTATAGATGGAATCATAATGGTGCATAACCTTTTCAGATTGGCTGCTTTCACTTAGTAGTACGCATAATATTCCTCCAGGTCTTTTCATGGCTTGATAGCTCATTTCCTTTTAGTGCTGAATAATATTATGTTGTCGGGATGTAAGACGTTTTATTTACCTATTTACCTACTGAAGAACATCTTGGTTGTTCCGAAATTTTGGCAATTAGGAATAAAGTTGCTACAAACATCCCTGTGCACGTTTTCTTGTGGATATAAATTTTCAACTCCTTTGGGTAAATACCAAGGAGCGTGATTGCTGGATCGTATGGTAAAAGTATGGTTTAGCTTTATAAGAAATCACCAAACTGTCTTTCAAAGTGGTTGTACCAATTTGCATTCCCATCAGCGATGAATGAGTTCCTTCTGCTCCACATCCTCACCAGCAACCTCACCAGGTGTGGTCAGTGTTCTGGATGTTGGCCATTCTAATAGGTGTGTGGTGGTATCTCATCGGTGCTTTAACTTACATTTCCCTACTGCCATACCCTTCTACTTTCTGTCTATATGGATTTGACTACTCTAGATACCTTAGATAAGTGGAATCACACAGTCTTAGTCATTTTGTGACTAGTTTATTTCACTTAGCATAATGCCCTTAAGGTTCATCCATGTTGTTGCATGTTGCAGAATTTCCATCTTTTTTAAGGCTGAAGAGTATTCCATTGTATGTGTACACCACGTTTTCTTTCTTCATTCATCTGCTGATAGACATTTATGTTGTTTCCACGTCTTGGCTATTATGAACACTGCTGCTGTGCACGTGGGAGTACTCATATCTCTTTCAGATCCTGATTTCAGTTCTTTTGAAAAAATTGAATTCTGGATAAATACCCAGAAGCAGGATTGCTGGATCATATGGTAGTTCTATTTTTAATTTTTGTGGGATATTCTTATTGCTTTTCATAGTGGCTGAACTATTTTACATTCCCACCAATGGTGTACAAGGGTTCCAATTTCTCCACAAGCTCATCAACACTTGTGGTCTTTGGTTTTTTTGATAATAGTTATCCTGATAGGTGTGAGGTGATATTTCATTGTGGTTTTGATTTACATTCCTCTGATTATTAGTGACATTGAGCATTTTTTCATATACTTGTTGGCCATCTATATGTCTTGTTTGGAAAAATTTCTATTCAAGTACTTCACCCATTTTTAAAAATTGAGTTATTAGGGTTTTTTTTTGTTATTGAGTTGGAGGAGTTCCTTATATGTTTTGAAGATTACCTCCTTATCAGATATATGGTTTGAAAATATTTTCTCCCATTCTGTAAGTTGCCTTTTCACTTCGTGTTTTTTTTCTTTTGCTGTGCAGAAGCTTTTAGTTTGATGTAGTCCCAGTTTTTTTTTTTGTTGTTGTTGTTGTTGCTTGTGCTTTTAGTGTCATCATCTTCCTGTTTTTCCCGCTACTGTCAAGAAAAAAATATCAAAGCTAAGTGTATAATACTTAGGATACTTTTTGCTGTAAACAGCAGAAATCTTGACTCAAACTGCTTAAGCAATATGGATATTTAATTTATCACATAACAGTAAGTCCTGAGGGTGAGTGGACATTGGGGTTGGTTGATACCAAACTTAAAATATCCTGAGAGGCCAACAGTCTGGCATCCTTGGTGATGGCTTCCTCTCCAGGCTGGGAGCAAGATGGCTAAGAAAGTTCTAGGCATCATATCTAGACACACAAAGCCCAAAGAAGAAATGTCTTATCATATGTCTCCTTGGGAGTGGCGAAGCACTTCCCAGGCACATTCCTGCTGACTTTGCATCTTTTCTCATTGGCCAGAATTGAGCCACATGCCCATCCTGGAGTATATACCTGAAAAACGTGGAACAGAGTAGCCAGGGTTAGCCAATCGTATTGATGTTAGGGAGTCAAGCTCAGGGGTGACTATATGAATGTATAATGTGCATGCAAATACTTTGTAAGCTGAAAATGTTATACAAATAACTTATAATTACCGGTAGAGGAGATGGCACATCTGCTTCTTCTCTTATAATGAAAAAAATCCTTTTATTGGAGCTAAAGTAATTTTACAGAGGAATGAGATGGAAACCAGGAGATGGAAAGCTCGTCGGGCGCGGTGTGTATAGGGAGGAGTGGGGGTGATGAGAAGGGGCAGGAAAAGCATTCCAGGAAGAGGAACCTGCACAAGTGAGGTGGAGAGTGGGGAAGGATAGGACGTGCTCCTGAGGGGGTGGCTGAGCTGTGACTGGGTGAAGACACGGCAAGGGAATTTGGAAGAGTGAATGTGGATAGCCAGTAGAGGGCTTTGAGAGTCAGATACAAAGAATTGGCCTCTTCAACGAGTTTATACCTAAAAAAGATGCGTACAAAGATGTAAGGAGAAATGTGTAAGCAGACAAGACCTAGTAAAGGGTGGTACTGCCCTGAAAGTCTATTCTTATACATTATAAAATCCAAAAATCCAAGCCCCACTCTCTGTCTAACCAGATTACTGTGCTAGGTCCTCTCTCCATAAACGTTTCCAAGCTCCTACTGCCGACGGTGATCAAGGGTAGGGAGATACGACCTATCTTCTCCTCTACACCTCTTTCTTTCTTTCTGTTCTTTTCTTCAGATCTTTCTTTTGTCTATTCTTTACCCAAGTGTGCCCTTTGTTTCTACAGCGCTCGGTGCACAGGAGGCAGACAATGATGTCTTGTTGAACAGAATTGAAGCCTTCATTTATTCTTTTTTTATATAGGCAAATGTTCTCTCATTTTCAGTCACTCTCTTCTCTGCCTAACCTTAAGAAGGCACCAGGGAAGTTTACTCATCCAGTTATGGGTTCTCAGGGACAAAGATGATTCTGTTCCCTGCGCTCAGCCCCGCAGCTGTTTGATGGAAAGAATCTCTGAATTATCAATCGTATTGGAGAAGAGGGCATTCAAATTGGATCCAGGGGCCCTGGGAGATCCATGGATGGGCTTCAAGGGCTACACGAACTCTCTGACATCGTATGTATTTGGTGTGGCAAATGCATTTTTCTCAGAACTTGGTCAAATATGTATTTTTAAAAATTCTCTGTGGTAGTAACCCACCGACAAAGGTTAAGAATTACTTGTAAGGCTCAGTCTGAAAGAAGAGTCAGTGGTGATTATTCACAACTATCCACCTAAGCCACTTACACCAGCTCAGCAGAGAGCAGGGGAAGGAAGGCAAGGATTAAAAATGGGGCATTGAATGCTATTCTCACCAGGTTTGCTATTCTCCGTCCCTCCCACCCCCTGCAAGACCTAGTCTCCACCCTTCTCTGTGCCCCGGGACCCTGAACACTGGGAAATCTCACATGGTCTGGCACCTGGCTGGATTTGGTCCATAGGAAGCAGGGGAGACAGGAGGACAAGAGGAGAGTGAGGCCAACGAATTCCTTTTCCACCCACTCTCTGCTTTGTGTTTAGGTTCAGGGAGTGACTGATGGCATCTCTCCCTAATCCTGGCTCCTCTAGGGTGACCCTTCCTCCATGGATCCAGCTCTCACAGCCCCAGCTCATCCCTCCTCTTGCCTCTTCGGCCCTGGGGTAGTAATGGCATCCATGGTTGCTAGCCTCTGGGTGCCTTGACACCCCTTACTGGTTCCCTTCACCCTGCTCACACCTCTGAAACTGGTCCTTCATTAGACTCTCTTCATCCAAACCACAGGGGCTGAATGTTTCCCGCAGGGCCCTGAGTGATTCCCTCACTAACTCATGATTGGTGACATTTTATTACAAGATGGGTAACAAAATGACATAACAATATGAAAACAATGACATAGCAATATGAAACCCGTGTTCCTGAATCTATAAATCGGCTCTCAATGGCACAGCATGGAGACATAAAATTCCTAGATGACAACTGAGGGCTTTCCCTCCTGCAATTCTCGTGTTGTCTCAGGACCTCCTACTCTTGAGTCAGAGGCCTCTTCCCTCAGAGTAAAGGCAGAAACATCCCAGAATAAAGAAGGCAGTTCACTTTCTGAATGTTTATAAAAATTAGTAACAGAGGCTTGGTCTTGGAAGCTGGGGCTTTCTGTGGCAAGAGCTGGGCTTTTCAAGGGAGTACTTCTTGAGCACAAAAGACTCAGGATCTGGTAGACTGGGAGGATTGAGTTTCCTCCCTAAACCGCAATGCACAATGCTGTAAGAGAACTTTTCTAAATCCAAAGCACATACAGGGTAGCAGTAGGCCGTGGGAGAGAGACTACGGAAGGTATAATTTACGGTTAAGTGCTAGTCGGTACCTGAAACGGAACCACATACAAAACTCTCTGCTGAATCAAGCCCCAGAGGAGAACCAAGAATCCTGAGAGAATTTTAAGGGGCCACAGAGCAAAAGCAGCCTATACCTTACATTTCAGGTAGAGTCCAAGAAAGCCAAGAGCCTTCCAACGGGATCCCCTTCTCAGAGCTTATGAGGTGGAGCCTCATGGAATAGAAATGATGACGTGGCATGGCTTCTTTAGGAAGAGACCATCCAACGTAAATTCCCTCCTCCGAGCCTCAGGCTTCAGAGTCCCATGACTTCAGAGCAGTGTGAGAGGGGAAGAGGGCAGGTTGGGAGGCCTGGAGAGACCTCACTGTTGGGATGAGGTATTGCAGAGTGGACTTGTTACCAGAGAGAGGTGTAGACACTCAGTAGTGGTGTGGTGGAGTAGGGACCACTCACACAGCACAGGTGGGAGGAGCCACATCAGCAAGGGATTCCCGGATAGACTCAGACAGATGGTGGCAGCGTGACACACCCCCTTCCACCAACACCTCACACCAGATCACTGGCAGTGAGAAGGAGGATGCAGTGTGGAGGAGGTACAGGAAAATCCTGGTGGGACTGAGTATTTATCGAAAAGAGATTATACACAATCTAGAAGTGACTGAGTTTGTCTTGAAGTGGAAAGTTTCCATTTTTTACCATCTTCTGATTGGGGGTTTGATAGCTTTGTTAAGTTCAATTATAGAGAAATTAAGAGAGTTACTGCATTTATCTTTTCTGTCCAAGTTTATGACTGTGACATTTATACTCTCTACAAAGGGTCATTGACCTCTGCATGTGAAACTGGTACAGGGAATGCTCCTCCTTACTTTTCCTCTAGGCCAACTGGATCCTGGGCTTCCAAATAGGTCAATCAAGAAGGGGTCCTCGGGGATAGAAATGCTTAATACCTGAGCTTGTGTGTGTGTGCAAGTGTGTGGTGTGTGCTTGTGCGTGCACACGCACACAGGTGTCCATTATGGTGTCTTCAGTTTCATGTCAACTAGTACTTTACATATGGATAAATTTTATACAATTTTTTCTCACCCTCACTTGATGCAAGTTATCAAAATTTGATTGATGATTTAAAAACATGAATTTATAAGTGCTGACAAAATAAGGTTTCTTTCCTAATTAATATTTTTAGCTACTTGAAACAAAATAACATATTTTGAAAATGGTGATGACAGTAGTCTTTTACTCCATGTTGTCAGATTATACCTGAAAGAGTTCATGTTCTCCTCAGGCCACAATGCAAGAGAGGCGTGGCCTGGCTGAACATACTTCAAGGGAGGGAAAGACAAAGTTGGGGAAGATTATGTGGGGCTTGAGACCGTGCAATATAAGGAAGTCTTGAGACAACCTGTTATATAAGGAACAGCTTAAAGAAAGGAAGATTAGGAAGGATCCTAAAGGCAGTTTTCAAGTTTCTGAAGGGGAGCGGAAGACGGATTAGATTTTGATATTCCCAAATCGTAAAAGTAAACCCCAAATTCAGAGATGAATCAGACAATGTCTGGTGAAATGCATTCTTCAGGAGATGGGGAGTGAGCCGAACCTCGTCCTGGGATGTTGCTGAGAGCATCCAGCCTTGATTGGGTGCCTGTGGCTCCTTTCATCACTGCCATTCTGTGATTTGATGAAATTTCCATGCTGCGTAAACTCATGCAGGACCATGACCACTTTTTTCCCCCTTTTACATTTTTTCCTGGCCTGTTAACAAAAATTTAATGACCGACTAATGCTGGAGGCACTCTTGAAAAACCACTGTCGGATTAGCGCTTGGTTTTTAAAAAATTAATCTCTTTCTTTGGTTTGTTGCTTTTTTCCCCCAAGTAAGATGCGTGGGTGTGTTTCTTCCCCCACCTCTCTTTTGGGAACTGGGCGAGATAAGATTTGCCTGGTGTTGAGTCTCAACTGAAACATTAACTCAGGTGAGGGCTGTGGACTTTGCACTTGGAATTGGGCTGACACCTCAGGCACCCAGCAGCTGCGTTCTCCCGCCCACCCTCAGTCTTGTGCCTGGTGAGGCATGGGGCACCCTGCAGCGAGCTGTGGCTTCCAAGGTTTCCCTTCCTGTCTGCTTTAATGTGAGAGAGGCCTCAATCAAAACAGCCAGGAGGGGAAAATTTAGAGGGAGTCTGTGGTTCTGATTTGCTACAACAAATTATTCCCAAATCCAGTCATTAACACAGGCACATTTCAGTGGTTCCTAAATGGAAAAAAAAAAAAGGTGGAATTCCTATCCGGGTTTATGCAGTGATATTTGCCACATGATTTCCAGTTTTTGCAACTTCTGCAAAGACAGAATCTGTAGCCTTGAACATCCTCCCCATCTTTTCCAAATGTCTAAATCCTGGTCATCCTAAACACCACTGAGGAGCTTTCCTCAACCCCCCAGTTGGAGGAAATCTCATCTTTCTCAGAATTTCCACAGCATGTTGCTTTATGCCTGCTTAGCATCAATTTCATGATGCATTGCTGTTTCCATCATTGTCTTCTCCACAAGATTGCAGATTTCTCAATGGCATTTTCATCTTTACATTCCTCCCAGGCTACTTGGTGTCATGCCTGCTAATTGGCAGGTGGTGGGTTATGTGTGAAGGGAACAGATTAACGAATCTATCGTAACTTGTTCACTCGCCACAGTCTTCTCCCTGTCGGAGTGAGGCAAATTGTGGAACCGCCCCCAGAGCAGGAGAAAACTCTGAAGAGAATAGATGAATCAGCCACCTGACATGTCAGAACGATTTTCACTTAAGTCAGTTCGAGTGCCATGAACTTTTATCGTTAGACAGTCTTTGTTCCAGAAAGTTTTTTTTTTCCCATGGAAATCCAGGGAAAAAGCCAATATCTGCTTTACAATCAAAATTGAAGGTTTGAAAAAAGTTCAGAATTGAATCTCTGGATTTATACTACACGCTCCTGGAGAAGCCAAACTGTCTCATCCCCTCCCTGGCCCCAGTGCACTTGGCCTCCTTCCAGGCAATTATGGGTTTTCTGTAAATATTTGATGAATTTCTGAAAAATAGAGGAAGAGAAGAATTCATTTTAATGCATATTTCACTCCATATTATGCCAAAATATCAAGGACTAAAATTTTACTTCTTAACCTTTAGTATAGGTTCACCTTAGAGGATAAAAGACATGAAACAGAAATGGTCAAACATTTTGGTTCCCTTTAACCAGTAGGTTAGAATTATGATGGAGGCAGTAACACATAAAAAAATGATAATAAACCAAGAAAATTGTGGTTGATTCTGTGGCTTTATATAGACAGAGCTAAGTAGAATTGTTCTGGTGAATAATGGATGTGGGGTGATGGCTATCTACTATTCAGTGGTTTCCAAACTAATGTTTAAAGGGAAATGAGCAGTTTATACCAGAATCCAAATCATATAGTTCTCGGCCAATAGTATATATGAGTGTTGATCTTGGATTATGATGGTAGCGCATTAACAAGAAGGCTGAAAGATTATATTATCTCTGTGGGTCACACAAATAGATCTACAGAGCCAATCTTTTCTGTGTGTGGACTAATGAGAGTAATATTACATATGGATAGTGAAAAAGACATTGTATTTGGAGTCCAGAGACCTAGATCATTTTCTTGGCCCTGTAACCAACTAGTTCCCCCCTCCGGGAACCTCCAGTTTTGTCCATTTTTCTATCGCTATGCTTGCAACTATATTATAGTTAATTGTATAAATATTTTTATTCCATTACCTCTTTTAGGTCGGAGGCTGTCTTGTTTATCTTTGAATTCCCAGTGCTTAGCAGAGTGTCTGGCAGTGTGGATGCCCGAAACACATTCAGGGAATGCATTGAAATTAAGGGGGTGGATAAGATCATTAATTTCTGCTTCAAAGGTTCTGAGATTCTCAAGATCAGAGAAATTCAACACACATACAGTTTAAATTATGGGTTCAACCATTTTTCAGCAGGAAACCACAGAGGGCATTTAGACCAAATTTTTCCCCCTGGGTGAAGAGTGTAGCAATTCAGTCTATAAGCTTTACAGATACAATAAAAACCATCAGACAGGAACTCCTGTAGGTTTCCGGTATGAAAAGTATAAGCTCAACCCATCAGTACCCATCTCATCCTCTTTTCCCTCAGGACCATAGCTTCTGGAACCTCTTCCTGTGGGTTCCACATCCCCGCTCCCTGACTATCCTACTTTCTCTTGTGTGTTAAGATTTTCTTTCTCAACTTGGGTAGCCCAAATGTTTTTGTTTCTGTTTTAAACATTCTTAATGTCTCTTCCACTCAAAAAACAAACAGTTTTTTGGATCCCATATCTCTATTTATCTCAGCCAAGCTTCTTGAAAATGTTGTCCATACCCACTGTCTCCATTTCCCCTCCTTCCGCTCTCTCTACCCTCTTCAGTCTGGCATTTGCCTCGGTTATGTCATTATAGTAGCACTTGCTAAACCTGCAGGTGACTTGTTGCTGAAACTGACAGAATTCTGGTTGCTGTTTTTCAGTTTCCTTTTCAGGGTCATCCTCTTCAGCAATGTCTCAAAATTGGGAATTCCTTAAAGCTCAATACTAAGTCCAATTCTCTTCTCACTCCATCCTCTTACCATACTATTCCCCACGTTTTCAACTGTTTCTTAGATATGACTCTTAAATTTATACCTCCAGCTCAGATCCATCATCTCTCATGCCCTTTGGGCTGTCTCAAAGACATCAAGCCAAACATATCCCAAAACAACTCATTTTATTTCTCCTTGCCACCAAAAATGTTGCTCCTCTTTCAATATTTTCTGTTGTCATAAAGGGTCATTACTATACATCCAATTATAAAATTTATATCAGCTCACTCCCATTTGAAGTCGTTTGCCAAATCCTATCCATTTTTATCTCCTTAATATCTCTAACTTGTTATATCTCCTCGTCTCCACTGTCAACACTCTAGTCCAAGCTTCTATTATCTATTTCCTGGAATACTTACTGCCTTCTAAATGGTCACCCACATCTTCTCTTCTCTTCTGCCAGTCCAATCTCTAAAGTGCAGCCAGATGGATCTTACCAAAACCTCTATCAACTTAAATTATTCATTCTGCTTATAAATACTTCCATGGTTTCCCAGCACTCTTAAGATGAAGACTAAAATGCTTAATAAGACTTCATAATTGTGCATGGTCCAGCCCCTACTTAACTGTCGGCTTTGTCTCCCATCGTTCTCCTCTTCATTTTTTGCGTTCTTGACACTTGACTTTCCTCTTGTCCAGTGCATCTGCTCTTCTTTTTCCAGCCACAACACTTTATGATGGTGTGCCAGCAATTGTTTAAAATCTGACTCTCTGTAAAAACAAAAAGTCCCCCCACCAAACCTCTGATTTTGTAGCATTTGCCAATGTCCATGGTGTAAATATTCTCAACATGACATCAACTGGCTTGTAAAATTCCTCAAAATTCAACAATCTGCTCTTGTGAGCCAGTATGAGCTGGGTCCTGCACATGACTGCAGCTGTTTCCTCTGCCTGGATTCTCTATTTTTGTTGCTTTAAAAATCTCTCCTTAATTCTGAGAGCTTAGCTAAATCATCACTTCCTCAGGGAAGACTTCCTTGATCTCCCTGACTAGGTTCAATCCTTCCGCCAGATGTTCTCAGAGCTCATGCAATGCCTCTTTATAGCATTTATCACATTGTACTTTTACATTTACTGGACAGATTTGATTAATGCCTGTCTCCATGAGTAGACTTTTAAGCTTCAATTGAGTAAGAAGAACATGTCTGCTTTTGGTCAACATTGAATCCCCAGGGCTCAACACAGTATCTGGCATATAGTGAGCATGCAATAAATATTTGTTGAATGAATGGTCAGAAGGGAATTTTGGCATAGAGAGCATCTTGGTTTACTGATGTCTATTTCTGCATACATCTGGAAAAGAAATGTTTGGAGAAGAGTCACTAATTTATTCACAGTGCACTCAGATATGGTGTCTTGCAAATGTACATCTAAAATTGATTTGTTCTTCCTGAAGAACCCAAATAAATTTGGTGGAGGGGGAAAAGCGTAATTGAGTTGAATCTGCTTCCTTGAGTTTGATTGATAAATTATTCTTACTTCACTGCTTATTCTTTAGATAAATTATAGTCCCTCGGATTTCTGTCCCCTCCCTACCTTCCTCCCCTGGATGGAAAATCTGGGTGCAAGGGGAAAGGGGTGCGGCTGATGGGACCTCTTGACAGCAGAGATTGGAACTGCACAGCCTGCCCTTTGGAAAGTCCTTTTTCACCCTTTGTTATACCATTTGGCTCTATGAATCTTCCATGGTCCCCATGGAGGGTGGCATAAATATAAAAATGATACCAGGGCTATCAATGGGCCATTCAAGACTTTTCCCACTTCAGACTGGAATGACCTTAGTATCCACTGAATATGTTTTGACATATTTGTCTCTCTATGCTTTTCCCATGACATTTCCCTTACTTTTAGTGTTTCTATCCAAATCCTACTCCAAGCTCACCTCCCCCTGAAGCTTTCTTTCCAGAGGCCAGCTCAAGGGGACCGAACTTACAGAGATGTGGCCAGCTTTGCCATTTATTCAACACAGAAGTCTGTGTAGATTGAATTTCCAGCTGTGCCTCCAACTAGCTGAGTGACCTTGGGAAAGTGACTTCACCTTTCTAGGTTGGATTTCCTCATCAGGATTGAGGGTGAATAGAAGAGTAAGATGGGAAGCAGATGATCAACTAGCTTCTAAGAGTCTTCTTAAGACCATGCATTTAGGACATATTTTGCAGCTTGTGACCCAAAGGTCATGCACTTTTTAAAGCATTGAATTAGTGGTCAAAATTGGGAGATTTCACATAATTATCTACATTTCTCAGTTCTTTTCTTTTCTTTTGGTGAGGAAGATTGTCCCTAGCTAATGTCTGTGCCAAGCTTCCTCTATTTTATATGGGATGCCGCCACAGCATGGCTTGATGAGCAGTGTGTAGGTCCATGCCCAGGATCCAAAGCCGCGAACCCTGGGCTGCTGAAGCAGAGCACGAACCTAACCACCACTCCACTGCGCCAGCCTCTCTTGGTTCTTTTAAAACGGGTTTGGCAATATCGGGCTGGCATCTCCACACGGCAACCATAGGATGGTGCTGCGTGGCTGTCCCATTGGATGGGACCTATGCCCTCCAGTGCCCACACCCCAACTGCACTTGTGTTAAGCTGCTTGGTACCCGTAGATGCTGAATTTCTGGCTTTGGCTTTAGGTAGTTTCTTGTGCCATTTCTTATACTAAACTACAATTCTATTGTTGTTTAATGATTTATGAATTAATGGCTTGTTTCCCCAGGAACTCTATAATTGCCCTGAGGCCAAGGCTTGTATCTTATAATAATGATGGTAGTTAACACTTTTGAACTCTTCATATATGCCAGGCACTGTAATAAGCACTTTACATGTATTAACTCATTTAACTGAGCTCCTTTATTTCCCATAGCAGCTAGGAAAATGTCTTGCAGGTAGCTGCTGCCAAATGTATTAGTGGATAATTTCATGAACTATTTGGCTAGGAGTCAAGCTCCCTGTATTCAAATTGTGCTCAAATTCTACTTCCACTATAACTGTATAACCTTGAGAAAATGCCTAAACTTTTTTTAACCTCCCCCAATACTAAGCCCTGTCTATCATCCATCCATCCATCTATCTATCTATCTACCTACCTATCTATCTATCTATCATCTGTCCCTATCCTTTTTCTGAGATGTGATTGTCATAAAATAAAATGCATAGTTCAGTGAATTTTGACAAACACATACACCTATGTAACCACCACGTTGATCAAGATACAGACATACATCAGAGATGTTGCAGGTTTGGTTCCAGACCATCACAATAAAGCCAATATTGCAGTAAAGTGAGACACGTGAATTTTTTGGTTTCCCAGTGCATATAAAAGTTACATTTATACTATACTGTAGTATAGTAAGTGTGCAATGGAATCTTAATGTAGTTTATTAAGTATGTAAAGAAACCAGTGTACATACCTTAATTAAAAATACTTTATTGATAAAAAATGCTAACCATCATCTGAGCCTTCAGCAAATTGTAATCTTTTTGCTGGTGGAGGATCTTGCCTTGATATTGATGGCTGCTGACTGATCAAGGTGGTGGTTGCTGGAGGTTGGGGTGGTTGTGGCAATTTCTTAAAATAAGACAAGAATGAGGTTTGCTGCATCAATTGACTCTTCCTTTCACAAACAATTTCTCTGTAGCGTGAGATGCTGTCTAATAGCATTTTACCCACAGAACTTCTTTCAAAATTGGAGTCAATCCTCTTAAACCCCATTGCTGCTTTATGAACTAAGTTGATGTAATGTTCTAAATTCTTTGTTGTCATTTCAAGAATCTTCACAGAGTCTTCACCAGGAGTAGATTCCATCTCAAGAACCCACTTTCTTTGCTCATCCGTAAGAAGCAAGTCCTCATCCATTAAAGTTTTATCATGAGATTGCAGCAATTCAGTCACATCTTCAGGCTCCATTTCTAATTCCAGTTCTCTTGCTATTTCCAGCACATCTGCAGTTACTTCTTCCACAGAAGTCTCGAAGCTCTCAGTCATCTGTGAGGGTTGGAATCAACTTCTTCAAACTCCTGGTAAGGCCGATATTTTGACCTCTTCCCCATGAATCGTGAATGTTCTTAATGACATCTAGAATGGTGATCCTTTCCAGAATGTTGTCCATTTACTTTTCCCAGGTCCATCAGAAGAACTACTACCTATGGCAGCTATAGCCTTACAAAATGTATTTCTTAAGTAATAAGAATTGAAAGTCAAAATTACTTCTTGATCCATGGGCTGCAGAACGGGTGCTGTATTAGTAGGCATGAAAACAACATTAATGTCATTGTACATCTCCATCAGTGCTCTTAGGTGACCAGGTGCATTGTCAATGAGCAGTTGTATTTTGAAAGGAATCTTGCTTTCTGAGCAGCAGGTCTCAACAGTGGGCTTAAAATATGCAGTAAACCATGTTGTAAACAGATGTGCTGTCATCCAGGCTTTGTTGTTCCATTTATAGGGCACAGGCAGAGTAGATTTAGCATAATTCTTAAGAGTCCTAGGATTTTGAGAATGGTAGATGAGCACTGGCTTCAACTCAGAGTCAGCAGCTGCATTTGCCCCTGCAAGAGAGTCAGCCTCTCCTTTGAAGATTTGAAGCCAGGCATTGACTTCTCAAGCTTTGAAAGTCCTAGATAGCATCTTCTTCCAGTAAAAGGCTGTTTTATGTACATTGAAAATCTGTTGTCTAGTGTAGCTGCCTTCATTGATTATCTCAGCTAGATCTTCTGGATAACTTGTTGCAGCTTCTACATCAGCACTTGCTGCTTCACTTTGCATAATTTTATGTTATGGAGATGGTTTCTTTCTTTAAGCCTCATGAACCAACTCCTGTTAGCTTCAAACTTTTCTCCTGCAGCCTCCTCATCTCTCTCAGCCTCCATAGAATTGAAGATAGTTAGGGCCTTGCCCTGGTTTAGGCTTTCTTAAGGGAATGTTGTGGCTAGTTTGATCTTCTATGCAGACCACGAAAACTTTCTCCATATCAGCAATAAGGCTGTTTCACTTTCTTATCATTCGTGTGTTCACTGGAGTAGCACTTTTAATTTTCTTCAAGAACTTTTCCTTTGTATTCCGACTTGGCTAACCGGCATAAGAGGCCTATCTTTCAGTGCATCTCGGTTTCCAACATGCCTTCCTCACTAAGTTTAGTCATTTCTAGCTTTTGATTTAAACTGAGGGACATGAGACTCTTCCTTTCATCTGAACAATTAAAGGCCATTGTAGGGTTATTAACTGGCCTAATTTCAATATTGTTGTATCTCAGGGAATAGGGAGGCCCAAGGAGAGGAAGAGGGGTGGAAGAATGGCTGGTCAATGGAGTAGTCGGAACACATACACCATTTATGATTAAGTTCACTATCTTATATGGGAGTAGTTGTGGCACCCCAAAACAATTATAATAGTAACATCAAAGATCACTGACCACAGATCACCGTAATAAATATGTAATAGTGAAATGTTTGAAATATTGCAAGAATTACCCAAATGTGACATGGATACAAGAAGTGAGCAAATGCCGTTGGAAAAATGGCACTGATAGATTTGCTTAACCCAAGGTTGCCACAAAACTTCAATTTATAAAAAAAGCAGTTTCTGTGAAGCACAATAAAGCAAAGCAGAGTAAAGTGAGGTATTCCCGTATAGAACATTTCCATCACTTCCAAAAGTTTCCTCATGTCTCTTTCCAATCAATACCTACCCCCCTTTTGATTTCTATTACTATGGATTAGTTTTACTTGTTCTAGAACTTCATATAAATAGAACATACAATATGATTTTTGTGTTTTATATTTATGTATTTTGGCTGGTAACAGTCCTTTTTTTCATGGACATATAATTTTTCACTTAGTTTTGTCATCTGCCAAATGTGGCCAAAACCAATATCTATCTCTTATCATCCTCTGAGGACTAAATGAAAACATGCATGTAAGGCCAGAACACAAGCCCCAGCACATAATAAATTCTTACAATTAATTTTATCTATTATTTTTTACAAGGGTAACTAAAACATGACTGTGATATGTACATTGAAAGAGTTAAGAGTTGACTCTTTCATTTGTCTACAAACAAAAAATAAAGCACATCATTTCAGAGCATTCTTTACTTGAGATCATTTGAACTACACAGATACTTAAGTTTGAATTATCTGGATAATGTCTGCAGCTGAAATTCAAAGGTATTCAATTTTGTAACTTAAACTCAAGTCACGCAAACACATGCAAAGTTGAAGGGCGTGCAAAACCAGTAATTGAAAGAACTTGTTTATAAGAAGAACTAATACCAGTCTCATACAAGAAGCTCAGATAGTTTTCTGGACTTAAAATGAATCTTATGGGATAATGTTTTGATAAGTTTAGTAGAAGTGAATTAGGACCATGTGGGAGTCTATTTTCTGTAAAGGGGACTTGAATGTTTAAATATAATGGAAAAAAGATGCTTGGGGCAAATGTATTTAAGGCTTTGACAAACTCACAACTTGTAACAGTTGCATAAACATAAAGGCCATTACTGCTCAATTTCCCCCAGTAACTGGAATGTCCTCTCCCACCTGCCACTTCGCTCATGGAGATACGATAAAAACCCATTTTTTACATTGGCCAAAGAACTAAGCGTGACACATTTCACCCTGTAGGTGACTTATCAGCCATCTGCTGCTGTCATGGGATTTATTTACATTCTTGCGGAATGTCTAATGTTTCCCATGCAGGTAATGCAGTCCACCAATCCTTTTGGGATGACCCTGTTGAAAAGAATTACAGAAACTTACATTATTCAGTGTTTTATACATCCATTACCCTGTTCGCAACTATTATAATTACTGGAAATACCTGTTCTAAGTATATATGTTTGAATGGGTTAAATGGGGTCTAATAAAAATGAAAATGCTTTTTTATTAATTAAAAAAAATAATTGTTGTATACCTAACACAGAAATGGTGCTGTTTTAAGATAGTTCTTTGCCCTCCCAGAAGTTATCATTTAAAATGGAAGCTAAGTCACATGTACATAAAAACTATTTAACTTAAGACATAATAGGTACAGTTATGTCTAAGATTCTTTCTCTTTTCTTCATTCCCATTACCATAAAAATCATCCACAATTTCACCTTTCAGAAAAATTCATATTAACATTTTTGTAGATTACCTCAAATTCCCATTTTTCTGTGAAATTTTCACACATTTGAGATCAATCATACAATGCCTGTTTTCACTGACTATTAATAACACACTCTCACGCAATTAAAACTCTCTCGAAATGTAATTTTTAAGGGCTGTATAGCTTTTAATTTTATATATCCACTATATCTTCTTTAAACATTTCATTATTGTTGGGTATTTAGGTTTGTTTCCTATATTTCATCATTATAAATAAACATCTTCACAAATAAAGCATTTTTCTGTGTTTCATACTAGATCTTTAGTCTTGTCTCTCAGATATAGAATTAGGGGAGACAAATTGTATGAACATGTCCAGGCTCTTGGTATAGTCTTCCAGCTTGCTTTAAAATGCTTGCACCAGTTTGCACTTCGATAACCAGTGCATGAGGGATACCGTATCCTTACAGGCAAGTCTTGGCTAATCTGATAACTGGAAAATGGTCTTGCATTGTTTTCAGTTTCTAGTTCTCTGATTACTAACAAGGTTGAATGGTTTTTATGTTTATTGACCATCTCACATATGACATTAACATTTAGAAGGTCACTAATTTATTCAACAAGTGTGTATTAAAATTTTATCATGATGGCCAAAAAGTAGAAACAACCCAAATGTTCATCAACAGATGAATGGATTCACAACATGTGGTATGTCCATACAATAGAATATTATTCAGGGCCAGCCCAGTGGCACAGCGGTTTAGTTCACGCTTTGGCAGCCCAGGGTTCGTGGGTTCAGATCCCGGGTGCCCTCCAACCCACTGCTTGTCAGCCATGCTGTGGCGGCGTCCCATATAAAGTAGAGGAAGATGGGCACAGATGTTAGCCCAGGGCCAGTCTTCCTCAGCAAAAAGAGGAGGATTGGCAACGGATGTTAGCTCAGGGCTGGTCTTCCTCACACACACACAAAAAGAATATTATTCAGCCATAAAAAAGAATGAGGTACTAATACATGCTATGATGTGGATGAATATTCTAAACATCATGCCAAGCAAAAAAAGCCAGTCAGTTATGAAAGGTCACATATTATATGATTCCATTTATATGAAATATGTAGAATAGGCAAATCCATAGAAACAAATAGTAAACTAGTAGCTTCCATGGGCTGGGGGAAGAGGAATAAGTTAGTGCTAATGGATATAGGATTTCTTTAAGGGGTGATGAAAATGTCCTGGAATTGGATAGTGGTGATGGTTGCATAACCTAGTAATATACTGAAAACCACTGAATTGTACACTTTAAAAACATGAATTTTGTGGTATGTGAATTATATAACAATTTTTAAAAACTTATTGTGTGCCAGGCATTAGGCGGGTTGTTGTGGATGTCAGATAGATAAGATGGAGCCTATAGTTCACTGGGGGAAGATACCTGATCATCTAAGGGCACAGAGAAAGTGCATTGCACTATTTTAAAAGCCAAACAGCCTCTCCAGACTAGAATGTGGAAGAGCAGTTACAGCAGAGATGTCCTTTGTGGATTTTCCCTGGAGTCTGTGTTTCAGGTTCTACCTGTGTCTCCTTTGGGAAATCCGTCTTTTTGGTTTGTTTCTTTTGATTCAGTTAACTAGAAAATGAAGAGATCTCCATTGTGGGCTATGTACTACATAGAGGAAATCTTCACATCTGTGCCCCATTTTATTAATGTTTTTGCAGTATGATATTAGGAAGGAACATCTGTTTGAGAGCATCTTTGTACCCAACACCTGGCTTAGTGACTGAGAGATAGTAGGTGTTCCATAAACACTGTGAAACTTTACTCAAGAAGTAAACAATTCATCCATTGCTTTTAACTTGTTTTCTTGATAAGTGTAAAATAATTTTGGCCTAGTTATTTATTTTATTTTACTTCATTTTGTACAAGTCTATTGTTTTCAAATCTTGCCTTAATGCTAATTATGTTGAATTTGTTCCATGATCTGTAAAATGGGAAGGAGTTAAGTCAAGTTGTGTTTCTCAAGAGCCCAGAAACATGGCTGGATTAGGAGACTTTGAGACGGATGATCGGACCTGAGCTTAGTCCCTCACTCCTCTCCACTCCCCCAACTTCTTCAAGAAGTTGTACAATGCTAAGTCATAACCTTTGGGATTCAGCTATTCACCTGTAAAAATGGATAACCTACCTGCATTATCTATTTTACAGAACTTCTTGTAAAGATGAAATAAAAAATAAATGTGATATCATTTTGTAGAGCAGAATGCATTGTATAACCTGGAACATCATCATTATCATTAATTATCATCATTCTCATAAGTACGTTTTCAGATGCAAACCTCTTTCAGTTGTTCAAGAGGAATGGCAGAAAATGAGACTAAGATATAAAATTATTTTCTCTGATTTCTCAAACCAATACCAGTTAAAGCAATATTGGTCACCTTCTTGATTATGACTATAGAGGAATATTACATTGAACTCATTTGCTTAAATTATATAGTAAAATATGTAGGAAAATAGAGTGGTTTTTGTTTCTGGGCAGATTGATCATCTGTTGGGCTGATTTATCTGAAAGTACCATAGCTAGGCTGTGCTGTAACCTCTAGGCAGTGCACATCTCATTATTTTGTAGTGCCCCATGAAGGTTTTCTGGAAAATGAGGCTGAGTTATGGCTGGTCCTGGCAGGCAGTGTCATTTTCATTTGCTGTCAGTGAGTGCTGGAGAGTGAAGAGTCACAAGGGCACTGTATTTTGTGTCATATGAGATTGCCCTGTGATAAACGAGCACTACACAGCCATGGGAGACTGAACCAATCAGTCACCGAGGGTGTATTGACAAGCGCCCATCGCTCTGGCGGCAGTGAAGCAGGGAGAGGGCTAAAAGGACCCACACTTTACAGCTCCTTTAAGAGCAAACATTACCTCGTGATAGAGGAAGAGGAGGAAGCCATGATCTGCCACCACCATCGAATCCTTGCCGGGTGACCTGACATCAAAGAATATTTCCTAGACTGTTTGTGGAAAGCACATCCCACGATGCTCATGCTGTCCTATGGAGATGGTTAAATAGGTTTAGGAATAGAACCGAGAACATATGGCTGCCTTGGGTCTCTGTGAGGAGATGGGTTTATCGGAGAGTGCAGGGCTTCTGCGCTGCTCATTTAGAGCCCAGTAAGACTGGACTTAGTTTCTCAGAAACATTAGAAGACGCTCCCTGGATGTAAGAGTTTTCTTAAAGGATGATGTCCCAGTGGGAGCTGGCTCCATGGGTATTTTATTTCCCACTTCTTTCTGCTGAAACTGCTGGTCCAGAATCATAGATGTTTTAGGCTTTTTTGATTCACAACTTCACCACCCTTCCTACAAGTTGGCTCTTGAAATGCTTCCATTAGAAAATCATTCCTTTGTGAACGTTATTTCTCTTTTCTTCCCTCAAAATGCAAATACTGATGATTTAATGAAAATGAGGGTGTTTATTTTTGGTGAGGAAGATTGGCCCTGAGCTAACACCTGTGCCCATCTTCCTCTGCTTTGTATATGGGATGCCACCACAGCCTGGCTTGATGAGCGATGTGTAGGTCTGCACCTAGGATCCGAACCCTCGAACCCTAGGCCGCCGAAGCAGAATGTAAGAACTTAATCACGACACCACCAGGCCAGCCCCAAGAATGAGGTTTTTAGACTGCTTTCCTTGCAGCAGAAGGCAGAGAATCTGAGGTCCTGAAAGCACTGAACATAAAGGAATAGGGAGGGATGATGTGGAAGGATAATTGGGGTAGATCCAGACAGCTCCCACTTTCCACCACACCTTGAAAAGGCTAGCAAGCGGGTACAAGCTGGCCTCACCCTCTCTAAAGGTTGGTTCCAGATCCAACCAGAGAAGGTTAGAAGAAATGGGCACCATGGATCAAAGGGAGCCTCCCTTGTTTGTCTGCACCTAAGGTAATGGCGCCGTTCCCACACCCTTTCACAGAGCTCTTCTAAGTTCTTCTTAATTCCTTAACTGGCATGAATAATAATCCATTTGACCCTCTTTCAAGGATTAGAGCTGACTAGATGAAAGGCTGACCCATTTAAGAGTGGGTACTGTAATCAGGGAGAGTTGGTTTTTTTCTAGCAATTGTTTTATTACACAAAAGAATATGTCCTCATTTTACCCAAATTAGAAACAAAAAGAATATCATTTAAATTGACGAAATACCACCACCTTGAGATAAATATGATAGACATTTTGAAGCATAACCTTTATATCTTTATATATGTGTAGGTACATATATATTTTTTCAAAAAGAGAACATTTTACAGTATATTTTGCAACATCATTCTCTCACTTACCTTATTATATACATATTTTATGTGAAATACATATCAACATTATCTTATTAAGAGATATCTAATATTTAACCAATTCCATATTGTTGAATAATTAGGTTTCCTTTCTCCCTCCCTCCCTCCCTTCCTTCCTATTATCTATCTATGCATCTATGTATCTATGTTTCTATACATCTACCTAATCTTTCTATTGCTATTATGAATTGAGCTACAGAAAGCACTCAAATATAAACTATATGGACACAGCATTATTATTTCCCTAGAAGTGAGATTTCTAGATAAAATGATGCATTTAAGGTCCTTTACATATTAAAAGTGTTTTACATTCCCTTCATCAGGGTAGGAGTGTCCACTTCCTCACAGTTTAGGACAGTGGTTTTTAGCCCTCTATTCAGCCCCACTCTTCATTGAAATCATCTAGGGAGATTTTAGAAAAATACCAATTTCCTGGGCTGTACCACAGATCAAAGTCCCTGGGTGAGGGGCCCAGGTGTCAGTATTTTGGAAAGGCTCCCCACGTGATTCTAATACACAGCCAAAGTTAAGAAAGTTGCTGGTCCAGGGGTCTTTGCTTTCTCCTCCTCTGTGCCCATGGCAGACATCATTAATGAAGACACTCTTTCTTCTTGAGCCTGAGCACATGATCAACCTCCATCCTTCTCAGTGTGGTGCTACCACAGCAACTAAGTGACAGACCTTGACCTAGAGGGATTTCAGATTTTCTATGACTTTCCCGATTTTTTTTGTTTAGTTATCCTATCAATTGCTGAGAGAAGGTGTTCACTTCTGAGGTATGATTATGGAATTATCCATTTCTCCTTTAATACTGTCAATGTTTGCTTTATGTAGTTTCAAGCTTGGTCATTAGGTGCAAATCCATTAATGACTCTTATGCCTCCCTGATTAGTTTATTCTTTTATCATTATAGAATATTTCTCTTAATAACTGGCTATATTCTTTGTCTTGAAGACAACTTTCCAATTTAATATAGCCAATCCAGTCTTCTTATGCTTACTGTTTGCATTGTATATCAATGTTCATCCATTTATTTTCAACCTATCCATATCTTGGCGTGTCTCTTATAAGTGCTGTTTAGTCGGGTCTTGCTGTTCTAGCCATTCTGACAAACTCTGACTTAATCGGAATTGATTTACATCTACCATGTTGTTGTTTGTTGTCTGTTCATCCCCTCTGTTTGCTTTATTGTTCCTCTATTCCTCTTTCATAACTACTTTGAGTTATTTGAATACATTTTTAATATTCCATTTTAATGTATGTATGTATCGGCTATTTAGCTATACTCTTTTGCATTCTATTTTTAGCAGTTATTTGTGGAATATAATATACAGCCTTAACTTTTCACTGTTTATTTAGAGTGTGTATTGTACCATTTCATGGAAAATGTAGGAATTGTATAAATATTAAGATATAGGGCTTTTCTTTAAAACTCAGTCTCAGAGTATTTATCTCTTACTGAAGGAACTTAAGCCCTGTCTTCCCTCTCTTCTTCCTCTTGCTCCTCCTCCTCTTCATTCTCTTTTGTAATCACTAATATATTTTGTGCATTTAAAAACACCTCTTTGCAGTTGTCTTTCTTTTCCTTTCCTCTCTTCTTCTTTTCTTTTCCAGGTTTTTACTCTGTTACCCAAGCATCTGTAGTGTGTTAGGGAAGGGCATGTGCTTTGAAGCCAGACTGCTTGGTTTAAATCCCAACTTCTCCTTTATGAGTTGTAGGATCTTAGGAAGTCAACCTCCCTCAGTTTTCTTATCTGTAAAATAAGGATGACAGTAATAACTCCTGCCTTAGAGGATTACGATGAGGATGAGTTAGCACACACAGCACGCAGAGCTGTGACTGTTGCATCAAAGTGTCAACACACATTTGTCCCCTCATGGTCTGGAAGTTAATCCAATTTTATTTCTAATAGTGGCTACCTTTATTTAGAAAAATAAAGGAACCTCTACTTCTCTAACAGTATCAAGACTAAGGTCATGTCTGTTAAATCAACTAGTGTAAGAAAGAGATTTGGCACACTCTTTTCCCGTTTTCACAAATTATCCATTGTTTGTTTGAATAATTTTAAATCCAAATGATGATGATGATGATTAATACTATACATATTCTCATTCGATAGTTTTTTCGACAGTTATACAGTTTCACCATCATGTTAGCAATAGTTATTTCAGCACATATTCTGTTTTCCAGGTTAGATTTCTCTCCATGATTTATTTTACACCATGTCTTCTCCAAAACTGATATCTTTGTTTTTAGTCACTATTAAGTTGGATAATTTTTCTCCAAATAATTTGGGGGTGGGTGGATAGAGAAGGACAGAGTGTAGGGCACCTTTGAGTGCTCACATTGCTGAGAATTTCTCTTTGTTTCCTTCCACATGAATGACAGAGAGGTAGAACACAGAATTCTCTAATTATTATGCACCCACACACACCCCTATTCTCATTACTTCCTGAAATTCAGTATAGAGGAGGAGAAGTCTGACGCCACTCTTTTCTGTTTTTCCTCTGCAGATTTTTTTCCCTTTGTAGGTGCTGAGGAAATTTTCCCATCGTTCTTGAAATAAGAAATTTTACCAGAGGGTCTTTATGTGAGTGTCTTCTTATAATGTCATTTCTATATTCTGAGACCTAGTTTTCTGAAGCTTCAAGTCTATTTCAGCATGGGAACATTTACTTCTATAATTTCTTTGTCTTTTAGATGGGACTTTTAATTGAGTGGATTATATATTTTTGTTTACTCTTTCCATCTATATGTTAAAAATCCCAGTTCGCACTTGATGGAGTTTTTTTGGTATTTGCTGAAGAACTGATCACGATGATGACAATGAGACTCTATTTAGACCATCTTTCCAAGTAGGTCTTATTTCACTATAGCACATTGTGTTCCAGGGCAGTGTGGGTTTGCTGGTTTCAACTGCACCCTAGTTAAAGAGAGTGGCATTAAATAAGGGGAGCTCAACTCCTTCTCTGAAGACCTGCAGCCAACAGGTGCCTAGGAACCTGGTGTAAATGGGACACCTAGGATGTTCTGGCTCCTTCTCTGAGTCATTGCTAATGGCTTTGCGCAAGTCCTTTCACCTTTCTGTGCCTCAGTTTCATGTCAGTTGGGGAGGTGGGATTTGAAGACTGTATCAGAGTATATGATTCTACAAAAGAATCTACTATTACTACTACTCTATGCTTTTTCCAGGTTAAAGATAGTAGGAGACCCATGAATAGCTGTAAAATTATCTGATTGCTCAATCCACCTATATTTCACTGTTTTGCTAAGTAGCATTCAATTGCTTGAGTGTAGCATATAATTTGTTTAAATTATTTATTTATCTGAATCTCCTCTAAGTTTGTAAGTTCCTCAAAAGCAACCATTGTGCCTCACATTGTGCTTGGCACAAAGTAGTTGTTCAGTAAATGTGTCTTAAATAAATGAATGAATGGAATGGGCACAATTTTGGAGACAATCATCTGGGTCTTTATTGGCGAGACCTATGGAGATGCAAATGGTAGATGGGTCTAGAAAATGGAGTATATGTAGACAATGCCAGATGCATAAAATTGTTGTTGATGATATTTCTCCTCCTGTTGGGCAAGGTCCTCATATCAATCCAGCTTGCCCATGGACCTGAGTGTGGGGTACAAGAAGAAAACGTGGGAGGAGATGAGGTGAATTGATAGAAGCAAGGGAAAGAGAACTGGCAGTTTGGTGAGTGAGATAGAAACCAGAGGGAGCATCTGATGAAGGAAAACATTGTAGACTTAGGCCCGTCTCAGATCCATTTCTTAGTACTTATGTCACCTTGGACGAGCAATTTAATCACCATGGAACTCCATTTATTTGCACATAAAAAGAAAAAAATTGGACTAGATGAGCTCTAAGAGTCCTTACAGCTCTAAGATACTATAAAACTGATTTTATATAGATGAACAAGGGAAAGAGACTGACCATGCACCCTCAAAGCTCTGCCAACAAGGCCTAGGATGACTGGTTATTGTGAAAGAGGTTGGTTTTACCAGGCAAGTCTTCAGAAAATGCCTGTTTTTTTAAGATTCTCCCTTTGAAATTCTGATCCTGAGCTGTTCATCAGGCATCTGAGCAAGCTGGGGAGATGCCAGCGCTGGGCAGTGCTAGGTCACTGAAAGCAGAAGGTTAGAGTCCACAGGTTGGGTCACAGGAGGCAGGGCTAGACAGGCTCTTATCTCAGATCCAAGGAAAGCTTATCCTTCACTGATGTTTCCACAGAGAGTGCACAGAGGGCTGTTGCAAGACGAGGGGCTAAAGCCCAAGAGCAAACATCTGGCTAGCTCAGTCCCTTCTTAGTTCTTAAGGGGCTGAGTCTTGTATTTGACAAGAATGTATGTTTTCTCCTTAGCAAACATCGGTGTCTGATCCCCACCCCTTGTTTCTCAATTTCATAGATAGAGCATTCATTGTTAGAGGTGGAAGCTAATAAAATCCTTCAGGCAAGTTTGAGTGTTTATTATGGAAATCATATTTAAATCACTCTTCTTCAGGCACATTTTCTTCTGTGGCTTGTTTTCTTGGGTGAGGGGAATACAGTTCAGGTCTGAGGGCTTATGGCAGAATCTTAGTAACAAGAAGTCAACCCTGCCATTTTAATTTCAATTAGCACTTAGCTAATTTCAACCCTGGTTTCCTTCCCAGAAAAAAAATGCAACGTGTTCTCAGAGTCCATAGACTCTAAGTCTCAGAGTTGTTTGCATCCCTGTGGACAGCAGAGAGTCTGCATTTTGTGGGGCTTTGCACTTAGAAGGGTCAGAAGCACTGTGGCTGCTGGAACTTCACCCAGTTTGTGGGCTATTCTTCAGTCTGTTATTACTACTCAGGAAATTTCTTAGAAAGCTGTGTCTGTGGTATATGCAGTTTTCCTAGTATTTTATCCTTGGGCTGTGGTTAATATGCTTGAAAGCCATGAAATATTAAAAAAGAAACGTGTACCTTCAGAATGGACTAAGTGAATTACAGTCAGGCTTATTAATACTTTTGCAGTATTGAACTTGCTATAATGATTGAACATTAAATGAATTCTAAGCATCACTGTTAATACAGGTGACTTTGGTCTTCATTGGACTATTGGGGCAGGAGGTAGCAGTGACATCCACCACTAGCAGGCTGTGTGCCAGTTAGTTTCTCTGGGCTTTAGTGTCCTCATCTGTAAAATGAAGGGGTCAGAGGTAATCATTTTGAGGTTTCAGTTTGTGTCTAGC
Organism: Tapirus indicus; assembly: GCA_031878705.1. Classification (NCBI taxonomy): domain Eukaryota; kingdom Metazoa; phylum Chordata; class Mammalia; order Perissodactyla; family Tapiridae; genus Tapirus; species Tapirus indicus. Next base: position 4,847,933 of record CM062932.1, on the reverse strand, counting down.
TAAGATGCTGGACTCAAACAACTGCAGGATCCCTGTGCCAAGAGTAATCTTGGAAAGACCAAAGGGAAAATACAAAGAACAGGAGGAAGCCATAATAAACACTGGGGATGAGGGGTGTGTGTGTGTGTGTGTGTGTGTGTGTGTGTGTGTGTGTGTGTGTGTAGAAAGTTGGCTGGGAAATAATAAAACAGGAAATAATTACTTGAGTTCTTCTGCTTCTTCATTGCCATTGCCTTGGGTCAAACAAGCAACTTCCTCTGACCTGCTATATCTTGATCTTTGATCCAGGAGTCCCCAGGAGTGAAATTAGGGCAACACTGAAGTCCAGCACTTGTGAAAGCCCAAGAAGAACACATATGTGCTAGTTAACTACCACAGTAATTCAGCCAAAAACAAACAAAAAAAGTGTCAGGCAATCTCTTCTAGCTACATGCTAGCAATAGGAAAAAGGAACAAGAAAACATAAAAAAGAACTAAAAGAAATAAAAGATGTGGAATCTAAAATAGTTGAAAGAAGGCAAAAACAATAGATTAGATAAATAACAAAAGAGTACAGCTGAGAAATGATCAGTGGATTAGAAGACAGATTGATGAAATCTGAAACAAACAGATAGAAGAAGAAAAATAGCAAGAAATATAAAATATCAAGAAAAAATAAGTTATATGGAAGAGGGAAGGGAAGTGCTAAAATACAGATAATAGAAGCCCCAGAAATAGAGAAATTAAAATAATAATAATAATAACAGGGCAAAAAATGTTAGAGAGAAATTTTCCCTGAATTCAAAAGAGAAAGGAACCAAAGACGAGATATAAGAAAAACTTCCCATCTAGATACATTATGGGGTAATTTAAAAATATCTATCTAAAAAAAGTCTAAAATCTTACAGAAAGAGTTGATTACTATACAGGCATAAGATTGACAACAGACTTTTCAACAGCAACACTAGATACAAGAGAGGTGTCTAAAAAAAAGTTAAAGAAAGAGAATACAGAGCCTCTAATTTTATAACCAGCCACCTTGTCCCTCAACTAGGAGGGCATGACAGAAGATGTTCTCAGGCATATAGGGCCTCAGAGATTTTGCCCCACAAAGACCCACATTAAAGACTCTTTTTGAATGAATTTCTTTCCAAAAGTAGAAGTGAGCAGCAAGAAAAATTGCAAGAAATATAAGAAGGTAGCCAAATACATTGGTTGGTCTTTGTGTGTGTGTGTGTGTGTGTGTGTGTGTGTGTGTGTGTGTGTGTGAGGAAGATTAGCCCTTAGCTAACATCTGCTGCCTGTCCCCTCTTTTTTTTTTTTTTTTTTTTGCTGAGGAAGACTGGCCCTGAGCTAACGCCTGTGCCCATCTTCCTCTACTTTATATAGGATGCCGCCACAGCATGGCTTGATGAGCAGTGCGTAGGTCCATGCCTGGGATCTGAACCTGTGAACCCTGGGCTGCCACAGCAGAGCACACGAACTTAACCACTATGCCACTGGGCCAGCCCTGGTAAGTCATCTTATTTTTTTTTAATAAACTAATACCCAGAAGAAAAAAATAGGAATATCTATGATAACTCAGGAACAAAAGTTTAGAGATCTATAGGATATCAGGATATTCAGGAGAGAGACCAAAGAATATGAGAAAGTGCTGAGACCCCTGGGTTATTAGACTAGAAATACAGGTATCATTTAATTTCAAGTAAAAACAATTTAAAAATAACATAGGAAAATGAGACAGACTGAAAGAAGAAATTCAGTGGGTAAAAACAGTTCCAAATATAACAGTAATTACTATTTAACAACTAAATTCATCAGTTAAAAAAACCCTAAAGATTTGCATTTTAGAAAATCGAAAATGAAAATACTCAGATTCAGGCTGTTTACGAGAGATATATCGAAGCATAAAGGCATGTAGAAATTATAAGAAAATGATGGAAAAAGATATGTAAAATAAAAATAAGAAGTATTCCATAAGTCATTTTTTGAAGCTAACATAACTGTAGTGTCAGCCCTGAGACTTGGGTTTTCTCTCGTTGTAATGCAAGTGCCTGACTTAAGCTTCAATTGCTGAGGCATCCACTTCAAAGACGGTGTCTCGAATAGACACAGTGCCAGCCACACGACTAGATAAAGAGCCAGGCTGCCTCCCCACACTAAGGCTCCTTTGTTTCAGACATCTTGGTTGATTTCAGTAACTGACCATTTGGGCCACTTGTTTTTTCTCTTCCCGCACTTTAAATTCCCACTTTTATGTTTTAAATTCACCAATAAGTAGTGAGCCTGCAAACCCTAGGCCCCCATCTCCAACCCCAGTAAAAGCAGAACCCCAGGCCTGTGCACTCTCTCTTTCTCTCCCCATGACTACGCTGTGTGGCCCCAGGTGTGCTGTGTAATTTCCAGGTCCTGTAAGTAATAAACCTTTCGTTTTTCAAAGTTTCCGAATGGTTCTTGCTGAAGGGTGTCTTGCCATCATAATAAGAACCACACGTGCTGGTTCAGCCACAATGTTTGTTATTGACAGGCTGACACCAGCAGAAAACAATAACCAGACAAAAATACTACAAGAAATGAAGTGGAAATTATAGGGTCATTTTACTCATAAATTAGATAAAAAATCAAAACAAAATGTTGGTAAATTGAATGCAACAGCATATAAAAAACATAAAGCACTACATCCAGTTGAAATGCTATTAGCCTTTCCCAGAATGATTTGTCATGAGAACATCTATAACTGTAATTACCAATTAACACATTCAAAGAGAAAATTATGTGATCTCAACAGACGCAGAAAACATTTGATAAAATTCAACACCCATTACAATAAAAAAGGAAAGGTATTAATTATTAGGAATAGAAGGGGACTTTCTTAACATGATAAAAAAATATATAAATATATATATAAACTCCTAGAGCAAACATACTAAATGGGAAAACAGAAGCATTCTTTTTAAAAATAGGAATTTAACTTGGATGCACATGACTATTTAACATTGTATTGGAGTTTCTAGCCACTGCAGTATAAAATATTGAGGCATGAATACTTAAAAGAAGGAAAAAAAGCTCATTATTTGCAAAAGTATGCTCTACTACATAGAAAACTCAAAAGAATTTACAAATTATTAGAAATAATGAGAGAGTTTAACTAGATATGATTTATACACAAAAGTCAGCTGGATTTCTAGACATCAGTAACTAATAACTGGAAACATTAAAAGTCATAATTTGGGGCTGGCCTGGTGGTGTAGTGGTTAAGTTCACACAGTCCGCTTCAGCAGCCCAGGGTTCATGGGTTTGGATCCTGGGTGCAGACCTATACCACTCATCAAGCCATGCTGTGGCAGCATCCCACGTACAAAATAGAGGAATATGGGCACAGATGTTAGCTCAGGGCCACTCTTCCTCAAGCCAAAAAAGGAGGATTAGCAACAGATGTCAGCTCAAAGCCAATCTTCCTCACCAAAAAAAGGTCATAATTTACAATATTATCAGAGGATATTAAGCATTTAGGAATAAAGCCAACAAAAGATTTGCAAAACATCTACAGGAAAAATTACTAAAAATGGATTGAGATATTAAAAGACCCAAATAAAGAAATGCACTGTGTTTATTGATAGAAAGACAATATTGTAAATGTGTAAATATTCTCCAAAACAGCCTATGGATTCATTGTGTTTTCAAATAAAATACTAATAGGATTCTTCAGGGTGATTTTAGAATTTAGATAATTCTAAAATTTATATTAGGTGTAAAGGGACAAGAATCATCAGTATATTTTTGAAAAAGACAAGCAGTGAGGAGGGACTTGCCCTATGGTGTAATAAACCTTCTTATAAAGTTATAATTATTGAGGCAATGTGGTATTGGCACTGGGATAGACAAATTGATCAGTGAAATAAAAGAAGGAATTTGGTATTAAGAGAGGCAACATGTCAGAACAGTGAGGAAAGCAGAGACTTTAACAAGTAGAGCTGGGAAAAACTGGTTATCCAGATGGATAAAAAAAATGTATCCCTACCTCACACCACATACAGAAGTCAACCTGAAATAGACTAATGGTTCAAAAGTCAAAATAAAACTTTAAAATATTTACTAGAAATTATAAATATCATTTAGACTTTGGGGTAAGGATAATTTTCTTAAACAAGGCACAAAAATATTCACTATAGAAAAAAAGGACTGGCAAATTTAATTTAAAATTAAAAAATTTTATTCATTAAAAGACACTTTTAAAAGGAAAATAATTTATACACTAGGAGAAGATATTTGCAAAACACAGAAATAAAGCATCAGTATCAAGAATAAACAACTTCAATAAATAAGTAATAAGAAGACAAATAGAAAAAATGGGCAAAAGTCATAAGTAGGCAGTTCATGCATAGTCAACAAATATGGTGGAGATGTTTGATGTCATTAATGAAGATGGAAATGCAATTCAAGATTATAATAAGATATCATTTTATACTTAACTGATTGATGTCAGATTTATAAGGCTGACAATACCTTGTGTTGGAGAAGATATAGATTCGTAGGTTCTCTAAGTTGCAAGAATTTTGAGACATTTGTTCCCAAAGTTGAACATTCATATACCTAATGGAAGAGCAATCCCACTCCCAGGTATATACCCAAGAGAAACCAGCATACAATGTACAAGAATGTTCTTAGCAGCACTGTTTACCATGGCAAAAACCAGGGAACAATTTAAATTCCCATTAAAGGAGAGTAGATGAAAAAACTACTATGTTGATCCATGGAATATTCTATAGCTCCCATATCACTAACCACAGCAACATGCAGCAATCTGGATACATTTTAGTGTGCTATTAAGTGAAAACAGTGAGTCCATGTAGATTGCATAAGCTCGATATTCTTTTAATAAAGCTAAAAACATATGCATTCATAATATTCTTAGAAATACATGTAGGTACCGTAAATGTACCCGAAGAGGAAAGCAACTGCATGATGAATACAGGATTTAGGATGGTGATTACCTCAGGTGGAGGGAGCAAGGAGTAGGAAGTGAAAATCATATAGCTATATGTAGGTTACTGCCCCAAACCTACTTTTTGTTTGGGATGGCAGGATCATGAATGTTTATTACATTATTATAGGGAAGGAAGGAGATAAGAAGGAAAGAAAGGTAAGAGAGAAAGAGAAAGAGAGAGAGAGAAAAGGAGGGGAGAAGAAAAAGAAGAAGAGAAAAGAAAGCAAGCTCGTTAAATGCTGCTCTATGCTTTGGCATCTCAACAAAATGGAGTTCTCAAAGCAGACGCTCACAAATCTCTCTGCAGAATGTCACTCATTAACTTGTTTCCCGGACTTGTGGGCTCTGGTTGAATCTGTCCTCGTTAGGGATATTAAAGAAAGCATTGATGCGTCTGGGGGCATGCATGTATGTGTACAATTGCCAAGAGCAATGGCACGTTACTGGTATATATTTACGAAACACACATACACACACACCCACGAACAGATATGTCTTGTGTGCAGAAAAGACACACCTCCACAATTTGTCTTTCCCTTCCTTTATCTTGTCCTCCTCTTCTTTTTCTTCCTCCCTTTCCCTCATTTTCTTTCTCCTAAAGCTCTGAACATTGCTCACACTCTGAAGGTGCAAGTGTGTAGAATTCCCTTCAGGGAGAAGGAATACATTTTGTCCCCATGGCATCAGAATACACTTTGTTTGGGCAATTTATATTTTATGGCACACATGTAAATTACTATGTGGAATTTAATAACCCAATTGAGCACCTTCAGTCGGAGCCAAATTGGCATTTATTTCCTGATTTCTGAAGGGGGTTTCTGGGCTTAAGGATGAGGGAACTTCTCACAGATGGCAGCATTTTGATTTAAAAGGTTTTTCTGCAGAGAGATCAGTTCCAGACTTGCCCAACTCCTAGAGCTTGGGGGAAGAGAGGAGCGGAAGGTGGTAATTTGCTAAGAAAGGAAGGAAAAACAATAATATTTATTTGATTACATTTTCTCGTGTTCTAGTGGGGGGTAAATTACAGGCCTAATGACTTCAGTGTTGAGGGTTTGCCTTGAACAAAGCTTCCTAAGATGTCAGGGGCTTTGGAGTTAAAGGGGACTTAGCAGAGAGGAAATGCTCCCTATCGTCGCCGCTAGGGTTTTATACACAAGGTAAGCATTTCCAATAGTATGTTTGGCTCCAAACACCCTTTTCCAGCTCCCTTACATTGACTACAAATGAGCAATAGAAGAAGAAGGGAAAAAATATGTGGATTATTAACGATGAAAACACTAACCCAATGCGTTAGCATTTCAAAGGCCTTTCATTGTTGGTAGTTTGTAATCCTTATGACAGCTCTATGCAATGGCACTCCTACTCCCACTTTGTAAGTGAAGAAACTGAGACTTTCTCTTCCTTGCATGTGATTTACTAGTTTTTTAGACTTGAGTGTTGTACAAGTGTCTCCTCCTGTGATTTTCCAAAGCCTGAATTCCCTAGCCTTGCCACAATAGTTCCAGATCCCTCTTTAAAAAGGCCCAGAAAAGACAAGCAGGACGGGCCCCGAGGGTCAAGCCACACTGGGATGGCCACTGGCCAGGAGGGCTGACTTGCTCCCAGTGCCGATCCCCACCCCACCCCTGCCGCCCAGCCTGTCTCTGCTGCTCCCACGTGGCTCACCCCCCCGCCCTGCTCTGCCTGCCTGGGAATGTGTGCCCTGAAAGAGCAGAGAATTGAGAATTGAGAATTGGCCAACTTGGGTTTGAATCCAGATCATCTCCCTCTGAGTGATCTCAGAGGGATTATTTACCACTTCAAGTTTTACATTCCTCACCCTTAATTTAGGGAAAATAATGTCTACCTCCGGTGATTGTTGTGAGAATCAAATGCAGCAGCAGATGAAAGGTTACAGAGCAGAGGCCCCGAGCATGTGGCAAAAGCCCTGTCTGACTGGCTCTGTCTGTGGTTTTGCTCCAGTGTCCAGAACACGGGACGCATGACTTGATCTTAATGAACGACTAGGTTTCTCTTTTTTTACAGAATAAAGGTGAGAGAGGGAGGGAAACAAGCTCATCCAGATATTCTTGATCAGGGTAGAGTTGCTTGGAATGTCTTCTAAGGCAGAAGGGAGGCCTCTCCTCTTTCTGCAAAGCCCCCTCCTGCCCTCCATTAATGATTCTGGGAGGTAACTGCAGTGGCAGAAACAACACTGGATTAAAAAAAAATCCTGTGACTCAGAATTCCAACTCTGCCACTTACTATCTGTGTGACTCTGAGCCATTCACTTGGCCTCTCTGAGTAATATAAACAATACCTGCTCTGTCTACTTCATGGTGCTGAGGGAATTTAGAAGAGACCAGACAAGTAGAAAAGATTCTTTAATTATAAAGTAGCTTCCAACATAAAGCAGTATTATCTCTACTATTGTAATCATTAATATTCTACTCCGCAACATATATTTCTCTATAAAATTCCTCAAGGAGACTAATACTTAAAAGTCTTCTTCCTAAAATAGACTGGAACCTTCTTTGTTAGTGGAAGGTCCCACCTCCACTCTGCTCAGGAATATCAGAGGGATCTTTATCACTGGGAAATGCTGGGAGGTTTGGGGGCATTTTCTAATTATTTGGGGGACTGGAGGAGAACAAGATCATGCACTTCCTCCGTCTCAGCAGGAGATAAACGCTCTCCAAACACAGCCTCAGCCTTCCAATCAGTCGGTCCCAGCGACCAACTATTTGTAAAAGGTTAATTGAAGGTATATTCCACGTTTTCGTGGAGTCCCAACCCAGAGACATGATTGCACTTGGCTCAATCCACCAAGTTTTCATCTCCCTTCTGCTTGCACTCATCTGATGATAAAATGCCATCTCTCCATTACTGGCATTCGACCTTTAAATGGCAAAGAGCCGCTTTGTCATCAGATCGAGTCATGAAGAGCCATAAAGGAGGAGACGGAGCTAGAATACTAACGCGTCTGAAGCCTGTGCATTGTAAAGCCCTGTCGACACAGGCAGAGCTTCCTGCTGGAGAAAAGGGGAAAACTGGACTTCCAAACTGCCCCTCTCGAGTCCTCTGCTGCAACACTCTGAATCATTTGTGGAGTGCCAGCCGTGTGCCCATCCATTCATAGCCTTTCCTCTTTGAAATTTAGACTTAAAACTCCCCTTTCCTTATGATTCCATCCGTTTCTTCTGTTCAAGATTTAAATGATAATAATTTATACCTGATTGTCAGTTGCAGACTAATGCATGGTTGTGTCTCCTTGGCTTACTCTAAATGCCCCCAGTCATGGACAACTGGAAATTCTCTGGCACTTGAACATTCTCTCTAAGACCCTGTCAGGCAGGCTCAATGGTAGGCAGGGCCCTCAGGAGTTAAAGAGCATCTCTGCCATTGAATTGCTGGGCAAGTCTGCCAAGCCACTTAACCTTGCTGTGCCTCTGCTTCCACAGCTATAAAGTAGAATGAGTTTAATAGCATTGCCTCAGCTTCTAATGGGAGTGTTTTCAGGAATAACTAATGCTAAACCTTGTAAAACACATGGAAAACTATGAAACATGACATGAAACCTTGATCTTAACTCGACTTTTCCTCCAGAGCTGCGGGGAGGAGAGAAAAGGGATGGGAGAAGAGGAATGCAGTGGGGCTGTCAGGCAGATGGAGGGACCATAGCATTTCTGAGTTAGACACCAAACAACCAAATCCTTTCATATTTTTGCACACTAGAAATCGATAGGTAATATCTCCAGCACGAAAGGCAACGATATAGTGCATAAAAGGAGAATGAATCGATCAATCTGGCAATTCCAGCCTTCCTAACTCCAGCTGGGTTCCCTGATATCTCAGGATGCAAAGATGACAACTGTCCCTTATTATTTGTCAGTCAATCCTCCTGTTCCTGGCCATCATCACCACTCTCCTACCACGCCTCACACTAATCCTTGCATGACAGGGAGTTGTCACCAAAGGAGGCATCTTTCATTGCTGTCAAATCAGCCCCTTTAGAAACTTTGCTTGAGGCCCTGGTGTTAAAACTTAAACCTGTGCCTTACACCGTCTTCAAATCAATACATAAATATGCATCTACTAAGTGCACACAAGTTAGACAGAAATGTAGGAGATGTAGAATTATAAGAAATGGTACCTCTTCTCAAGAGCCTGAAATAAGGCTACCAGACATGGAATAATTCAGACATAAAATAAATCTCTATATAAGTCAAGGCTAACTTTTATGGCACAGACCGTCAATCTGAAGGGTTTTGGAGAAGAAAAATTCCCATGAGGAGGAGAGTTGTCAGGACAACATTTGCAAGTCTTTTAGATGGATAAAATTGGAGTTGGGCAGGTGGGGAGGAGATGCAGGGGCCATTATGATGGCAAGGGGCAGGATGAACACAGGTACAAAGAAGAGAAAGGACCAGCTTGAGTAGGAGTGGACGCTGAGGTGGCTGAAGTTGTGTGCTGGGGATAGTGGTACTTGGTCGGCTGGAACCTAGATTATGGGTGAAATTAAAAGCAATGCTGTCAGCCTTATTTTACATAAAATGTTTAGTCAAAGAGGTTTAAGGGAAATGCTACCTATTTTTCTATGGACTAAAATTTATAGACATTGTGACAGGTATTTACAACTCAAAATCCTTTTTTTCCCCCCTAACTTCCTAATACGGTTTGGTGTTTTGGAATTCTGAAATTTAACAGAAATTGAACTTTTAGGTAAGTGGGCTTTTAATCCCCATCCCTGCAGGGTCTACTCTGTGGTATCATCGTTACGAGCAAACCACTTCATCTGAAAGTATTGTTAAAATGGTATGAAAATATAAAATAGTAAGAGCGGTGGATAGGAGAACCCCAAATTCTGCAGTTATGCAAGGTCAGCTTAACTTTTAGGCAGAACAGGCGAATGCCTATTCATGGTGTGATTTCAGGGATTTTGAGAAGTGCCCAAAGTGTCAAAGAAGAAAATGCTCCCCCACCTTCTGGCTGACTGAAATTCTACCAACAGCATTTAATCCCTTTAGTTGAAGGCGTTGATCCCTGTTAATATGTCTACGGTATATCCATGGAAGCGGTAATAATTTAAGCTGCCCCCTCAAGCTACTGTCCCATTTTTTTCCCTTCCTTTCACTGTAAACTTCTTAATTAAGTGGTCTACACCCCACAGCTCCCATTTCCTTACCACCCACTTTCTCCTTAATCTCATAAAATCCAGCTTCTGTCCCATCTCTCAACGAAAACCAATCTCCCCGAGGTCACCAAATATCTATTAATTACCAACTTTTTCCTCATCACTTTAACCCTTTACTGTGCCCTCTTCCTTGAAGCTCTCCTTCCTCAGCACCCAAGATACGATGTGCTGTGACTCTTCTCTAGAGGTCCTAGTGCTTTTCTAGGTAAACTTCAATGGTTCCTCTTCCTTCTCTCAGATCCTCCATAACAGCTAATATTTGTAAATTACAGGTCACTAAACATGTTCATCCATATTATTTCTGATTTTCAAAGCTTTGTGAGGTAGGTCTATTATCACCCTATCAAGAATAAGAAAGTTAAAGGTCAGAGAGTTGCTAACAAGAAGTGGAGGAGGGAAATTAACCCAGGCTTCCTGAGTCTAAGTCCATGCTCTAAACGTGGATATAGCCTAATAGCCAGTTTTCCGTCCTCTTTTCTTTCCTCTATGCTCCCCTGACAACAAATCCAATTACTTCCCTAGCTTCGACTTACTCATTCATTCAACATGAATTAATCCATGTTCCAGGATCTTAAAAATCTGGACATAGAATGTGGACAACACATCTCCAACTGCAACCCAACAGCACAGGAAGGCAGAACGAAGAAGAGTTGAGTTCTGGGTTAGAATCCTGGCTTTTCTACTTGGTGGTCTTATAATATTAGGCAAGTTTTTCAATCCTTGTTATCCTTACTTTCCTTATTTATAAAATGGGAAAAATAAGAGTAACTTTTATTTACTAGTTTTGTGAGGGTGAAAGGAGATAATTTGGGTGAAACATTTAACATGGAGTCTGAGACATAGAGAGAGAGTTCAAATATAAATGTGAGATAGTGTCATGAGCTCTAATAAAAAGACCTGAACACATGTTCTTGGAGACCTTCTTTCACATCCCTTCTTCTTCTGTTCAAGTGAATGCCCTTCTGGGACTTCTGTCTTTCTGTCCATGGTACAAACATCATTCATTCCCTTAGGCACCTGGATTTGAAATCTTGCTCCTACCCTTTTCCTTATCCAATCAGCTACCAGGCTTGGTTTAATCTCTCTTCACTGGCTTCTTCCCACCTGGATCACCGATGAGCCATCACCATAGTCTCCCAGTGCTTGACCTTTCCCTATTGCAATTCAGCCTTCCTATGTCAGTGAGGTTGATTTTTTCAAAAACACAACTTTTATTTTTTCTAGACTGAAAAAATCCAGTGGCTGCCTATAGGAGAAAGCATAAACTATTCCATATGGAATTCAAAGTGATCCTGGACCTGACTTCCACATATTTCTTCCTATCCATTCTGCTCCCTACATACCTAACCCTTATTTTCTGTTCAAATCTTCTGTTCCAATCAGAAGTTCTACTCACAACCCCATACTTTCTATTTATGTTCCTGCCTTCCCCACTGCTATGTCCTTATCCTCTTCCAGGGAATCTTCTGGGATGACCTCTGTTTGCTTCTCTATCTGAAAAAACCTGGCCCTAGCTCAGCCACAACATTTTTCTCCAAATGCTCCTGCCCCACAGTTATCTCAACTATATTTTAGCTCCTACAACAACAACAGCTACTACTTATTGCTCATCTGCTGTATGCTTTACCCACATTGTAAGTCATCAAATACTTACCACTACACGGCAAAGTGAGTGTTGTTACCATCCACATTTCACAGAGGAGGTAATAAAGGCTTCAAGTGTTAAGAAACTTGGCCAAGACTTCAAGGTTTCTAAGTGGCAGGGTGAGAGTCAAACCAACTCTGAGCATGTGCTTCGTTCATAACACCATTGCTGCCCAGCACTTACTCCCATTTTTAAATTAGCATCTACATTGTATAAATATGTATGAATAGCAGTGAAGCATTGTCTGACATAGCATTGGAAGATGAGGATGGTACAAAAAGATGGGGCAGGGATCTTCTCTGCTGGACGCAGGGTCACTAGGAGTCAGAATCGACTTGACGGCACTAACAACAAACTTTGTATAAATATTTTAAGATATTTTTACGAGAATCTTCCTTCCCTTAAGTTATGTCTGTAAGCTTCTCGAGGTCATCCTCCCATGAGAATGTACGTCTGTAGCAGTGGGTAACAGACATCTAGAGGTTCCACAGACTATCAAAAGGATTGGTACACCTGATTGTAAATGTATGTTCCCAATAGATTCTCCATGTCCTGAGACATCTAAAAAAGGTGAAAGGAGCTCATATTGGCCTAAAGGAGCATTACTGTTCAGCAGCCAAGTTATTGTACTTACCAAAAATGAGAGGGAAGGCATTGATTTTGATGTAAGGGGCTGCCTATGACTGTATGCATACATTGGTATTTAATGATACTCTTGGAGACGTATTAGAAATTAGAGCAGACCTAGATATTAGACCTTAAAAAGGTTATCACAGAGGCCAGCCCAGTGGCATAGCAGTTAAGTTCATGTGCTCCTCTTCCACGGCCCAGGGTTCCTGGGTTCAGATGCCAGGCATGGACCAACACACAGCTCATCAAGCCATGCTGTGGTGGTGTCCCACATATAAAGTAGAAGAAGATTGGCACAGATGTTAGCTCAGGGCCAATCTTCCTCAGCAAAAAGAGGATGAATGGCAACAGATGTTAGCTCAGAGCTAATCTTCCTCACCAAAAAAAAAAAAATGTTATCACAGGTAGCTCTTCTTTCTCTCTTCTTATTCCCATGCTCATCCAAATTTTAGAAATAGCCCATTCATTTAAAGTTATGTTCTTGGGAGGGGAATATGGGGAAAGGTTTTCCAACATGTAAGAAAAAAGAACATCGTGAAAGGGCTAGTGATAAACATGAAAGGACATTGTCTCGAAAAAGATATATTTCTACGCCAAACTTAAAGAAATGGGAATATTTAGGTACAAGTAGGCAGCTTTCTCTATGATCTTTAACCAGCCTGCATTGGTGTTGAGACTCAGGCCTCACCCCTTCTGTGGCCTCTCCTGGTCCCCCTGGCTCCCTTCATGAGAACCACCTATTGCTGTCTCTCTCTAGTTCCCTTTCCTCTCTGATTCCTCAGAAGCTTTTATCCCCTGTGTCTTTTTGGAACTCAACTTTTCTCTTTCATGCCACTTGGCAGAAGCCCCAAAATGCTGGAGATTATGGTCTTTCTCTGTATCTATGTGTGAATCTTTGTAATTATATTCTCAATCAAAAAGGAGTAATTTTCTTTACACCTAAGCCCTGAAGCTCCCCTCTAAAATTTACAACTTGCTTCTGACTCAACCTGCTTTAAGTTACTAACTTACTAAATTCCAAGCCTACAAGAACATAATTACCTTTAAAGAACATTTGGTTGGGATATGCAGGTACTAAAAAAGGAATATGAAGTATTTGCCCCACAGTTTCATTCCATTATATCAGTCAAAGAGTCAAAGTGACCTCCATATAATCTTAGCATCCCTGAATCACAAGTCTGCCAAGAGAGGTGTGGTGTCCACATTGAATTCTCTTTAGTTTCTTGGATAAAAATTAAATTTTGAATCCAAAACAAAACCAAGAGTGATGATCCAGCAGTCACCGGACACCCCCTCTGTGAGGTCCTGTGCTGTAGGCACCGTGGGGAACAGAAATGTGAACGAGATACAGCCCTTATTTTCAATAAGCTTATAGTCTACTGAGGAGGGCAAAGTACACACCCAAATCAGTGAGCTGCAAAGCAGAATTTTAAGGGAATAAATAAGAGGGAAGATTGCTGGGGACTCAGTGAAGGAAGCATTTAGGCTGCACTTTAAACCACAGATATGATGTCAACAAGAAGAAATGATGGCCGGGCATTCGGGCTGCAGCAAGGGTTGGAGTGAAGATGTTCAGGACTGAAAAATCCCAGCTGTAATCTAAAATAGTTAAAAAATCATAGTTGTCTAAAGCAAGATTAGAAGGAAGTCAAGTGGTGAATGATAAACCTAAAAACCCGGGTTGGAGTCATATAAAAGTGGGGCTTAAATGATGTAAAGGAGTCTGAATTTTATTCTGTGCCAACAAGAAGCCACAGAAATTTTCAGAAGGAATTTGATATCAACTCTTTGGCAATAAAAAAATTCAGTATCACCTTTGGTGTAGAATCTTGTCAAAATATGAATTTTTCCCTCCCCTTGGGGGTATAGAAGGCCTTTTTGAGTTTACAAACAAAGCAAGCAAGCATAAAGGGAAAGACAGTAACAGACCAGTGATGGAGGGGAGGATGAAACCAGGCATGCTTGGGGAATATTAATGTTCCGTTTCAGGGTGCAGGATGCCAACTGCCTCTAGCATCGTAACGGTGGATACTCGGCTTGATGTGAGATTGGGTGTTAGGCAACATATTCCAGAGTTGTTTTGTTCTCTGAATGGCTTTGTCATCCATGAGAGGAATATGTGGCCTCTCCCAAAACTCTGAGCATAGTCTTTATAGGCATTTTGTCGGCATAACAGCAGACTGTTACCGTACAAACAGTCATTAACCACAGGCTGTGGGCAAAGCTAATCCTGAGTGCGTTGCAACCCATTGGAGCTAGGAAATCTGAGCTGCTGCTAATAGGCTTCCAGCAGCTGAGTCCTTAGACGGTTTGGGCGCAGCTTCCCATCCGTGATAACAGGGCTCAACTCTTGCTTGTGCCTTGTTGTTTGGTTTCTGTTAGAGGATTTTTCACTGGGTGAAAGAAAAATCACAGACTGACATTTTTTCCCTCTGAAAATACAGTGTCAGAGCTGAACAGGGATCTTAAAAATCTTCATATTCAACCATCATGCATATGCAGACTCCGAGGTCCAGAAGAGGGAGGGCAACTTGTGCGAAGTCATGCCATGGTTTTCTGGCCATCTCCCCGTTTCTCAACACTACTTCTCTTAGCCTCTCGTGTTCAACAATCTGGGAAGCAATGGTTCTTTTCTCTCAGTTTTTAATTCATATCCTCCCTTCTTACAGCTTCACCCATGGACGTTTAAATTATAAAATATTTCATTTAGTTCTGATCCTTCTCCATAATATCTCCCAAACATAGCTTTTCATGGGTTGCTTCACAAAATGAGTACCGAGGGAAAGAAAAGGGCTGACAGACCCGAAGGACGGGAATAGTTGGAAGTTTCTGGGAATGTGTGCATGTGGTGGCACAGCCCACTTAGCCAACCGCATGTCAGGGGCCAACTGTGGAATGTCCGTCATTTCAAGGCCATAAGGAAAACAAATCTGGACATCTGATTTCAACACTCATTCATTCATTGACTAAATAAAATATGAAGGCTCCTAACATATGTGAGGTTTTGAGCTGACTGCAGAGATAGATCCTCTTTATTTTGTCTAAGAAGGTCAAATTTCTATGACACAGAATCTGGGTCATAGATCCATATCCGAGTTGCAAGCTAACTCCAACCAAGACTTATGTGGGGTAGGATTTTATAAATACAGGAATGGAGGTTCAGATGTGGAGTAGCCAAAGAAAATGAAAACCACCCCATACAGATGGGAAAATTTATTATCATAAAAATGCCAATTCTGGCATTGGATATCAACAGTGGCAGACAGAACCCAAGACCCAGGAGATACATGAGGATACTGCAGGTCAAAGAAGAGCAAGAAGAAACATTCCAAGTATCACTTCTGTCCTCCTCACCAAATTCACAGAAAAGAGAGGGCCCGGGGACATCCAGATTGCATGTTATGATCAGGTGAAATGATCATGACAGGTTTATCCCCTCATATTGAGAAAAGTGCAGCATATGAGACATGAGACATATTATAATCTATGGAATAGATCCAATGAAGCACTTTTATACAAAATTTTACTTCACATAGTGGATCTTGGCAAGACAATAGTGCAACTGATTATCATTACTTTCTGTGTTTGTGTGTGTGTTTTGGTGGAGGGGCCGGAGTGAATGTAGGGCCTGGAAAATTGGGGATAATTCTCCTCTCTGGGATGAAATCTTTTTGATTCTTTTCATCATAGCAAGATGGGGAAGTTCAGAATTCTAAGAGAAGATCTTAGACTAGTTTCTCTCTGGTCAAAAGCTTTCTTTTATTGCTTGTTAAAATTTCCTTTATCAAATCCAGTGGGATGCTATACAACATTCAGATATTAACTCTCCACCTTTAGTGCTCCACCAAAAGGGAGATCACTTAACAGCTGGAACAGACTGGGCTATGGAAATGGTTTGGGGCACAAAGAGATTTCTCCCATGACCACAGAGCTGGTCTTTCGTGGGGGCAACTGGGCAGTTGTTCCAGTAGTTGGGAGATTTTCTGACCCATTTTATTTTCTTCCTCAGGGAAGAAATTGTAGTTATAAACAATTATATCTCTTACCTTATTTGGGGGCACTGAAGGGTGGTTTTCTCCACACATGTTTCATGATATGCAAGCATGATTTCTAAAGAAAGAGAGACTTTAAACAGGGAAATTACAGATATGACATATTCTCCCCCTTGTTGTAGCTATAAAGCCCATTTTCTGTAAAAGGGCTTACACTTTGCTTATCTTGCTTAATAACAATATAAAAATCCATGTCTATTAATCCACTTATTTTCCATGAGAAGGAAAAATAATTACATGGTGATGTTAAAGAGCCTGGATCCTCCAAAGGGCATCTTTTGGTCAGTCTCCTTTGTTTGGATGTGAGAGTGTTGGGGAATAAGTCAGATATTTAAATATCAAATGTGTGATTTCTAGTCCTCAGGAAACTCTATCATTTTGGAAATATGGTAGACTGACCAGCATTAGCAAACACAAACTCTTGACTGTAATGTCAAGCAACATCGTTGCCTGCATCATGCTTTAGAGACACAAAGTCAGCCTCACATCTTCAGTAATGCTCAGGTTTCATCTCAGCAAGTGAGAAGTAGTCCCCCTACCCCCAACCAACCATGGTTAAAGAAAAAGAAAAGAGAAGAAAACAGAAAAAGTTGGAGACAGTTCTTTTCAAGACGGCTGTCTGAGCTCATGACTTTACGTCTGCTTTCTCCCAAATTCCCTTGCCCAGCATGGTCCCAGTGGTTTCCCAAGGTAGCGAGTCATGCCTGGCAAAGAAGAGGCATCACCTCAGTTAATATCACCTCAATTTGTCAATAAGCTTTCTGGATGCCCCTCACCCGACCTTCTCAGCCCCTTGGATAAGCCCCTCCTCCTGTTAAGAGCATTTTTTTCCCCATTCTAGACAAATACAAAAGAGACCACCCAAATCTACAACAATATACATTTTCCCTCTTTCCCATTTGTCCAAGATTATGGAATATTTTTCCCTTTATTCTTATATACATTTCCACAAGGATTATAGATTTCTTTTTTAAGGAGAGTTCAGTACCACCACAAGGATCACTTTGTTACCCTTCTTCCATGAGCTTCTCTCCCCCTGGACCTAACAAAGGATGGTTTATGCATGTTAAAATACAAAGCTTGGCACCCTCAAAGCTAAAAAAGGACAGAATCTAATTTGTCCTTTGTAGTTCCTCTTTTTTATCCCTTTTGGTAACATTTCATTAACTCTGTGCTTTTCTCAAAAGTCACAGTGTATTATTCTTTGTTTTTGAAAAAACAAAACAAAACAAAGCAAAACCCAAAGCCAACAGCCCTTCCACAAAGAACAATAGGAAATGAATCGCCAAGGCTTCCAGTGATGATTATTATTATGAATCTTTGTGAGAAAATGTCATTGGGACTCTGCCATGGAATTGAATTCCTCTTCCCAATTTTATTGGCACTTATTGGGTCTGACAGTTTGATGAGAGAATTGTGGATTATTTAGAAGCTCTTCCATCACTGATCAGATCCAGTTTGATAAAAAGCATTTACTGAGTGTTAGTTACAGCCTCAGTTACTGTGAGGAGGAAAGAGAAAAATTAAATTGCTGCCTTCCCTCCAGGAGGGGAGGAAAGGAGAAATTCATGACAGACATTCATCTTTTTATTCATTTAACCAAGATTTAGTCCTCACTTGCTTTTTACACAGCCAAAGAAAGGTACAAATTATTGCAATGCAGAATTATTTAAATGGAGTTTCTCAGGGGGATGTGGAAACACTGGGTGGTGGTAACTGGAAAATTCTTCCTGGGTGATTAAACTGTGCTAGATTATGAAGGAAGAAAGAAAGGGAGATGGGAGGTTAAAAGAGTCACCTCTATGGCTATGATATCAAAGCCAAAAGTCAGAAGATGTGCAGATGTACATTTATTTCCTTCTTTGAATGTCCCATTTTTTCAGGGAAAAAATTTAAATTCCCAACTTAAAAAAAAGTACCCCCCTCCCCACCCATTGCCTTTGAGTGTGGGCTGGACTCTTGACTAGACTCACATCCAAAGAACAGTTTGTGGAGAGGGGGCAAATCCTGATTGTGAAGTGGAGAAACCTGGCAGACACTGCCTGCACCAAAGGATCGAAGTTAACGCCACCTCCAGTGATAAGATGCACCGACATAAGGCGCCCTGAGAGGATGCGCTAAGAAAGGCACTTCACCTCTGTGGGATTCTTTCCCCAAACCCTTAACACCAGTCTAATCATGAGAGAAATATCAGACAAACCCAAACTGAGGAGCTTTCTACAAAATGCCTGACCAGTACTCATTAAAACTGCCAAGGTCACGGAAAACAAAGAAGGGCTGAGAAACTGTCACAAACCAGAGGAGACTAAGGAGACGTGATAATTAACTGCAATGAGGTGTCCTGGATTGGATCCTGGAACAGAAAAACGACAGGAGTGGAAAAATCAGCGAAACCTAAGTCTGGAGTTTAGTTAGTAGTAATGTACAAATAGTAATGTACCAAAGGAATGGAACCATTCTTAGCTTTGGCAAATTTACCGTGGTAATGTAAGATGCTAACATTGGGGGAAAGTGGGTGGAGGGTATACGGAAATTCTCTGTATATGTTTACAACTTTTCTGTGAGTCTAAAATTATTCCAAAATAAAAGTTTGAAGCCAAATATTTCTGAAGCACTCAGTAAAGTATGAAAATAAGTTTGTTGTCCAAACCCTGTCTTCCTAAAGGCATTGTTCTAATAAATTAGTACCTGTATTGGAAATTAGAATAGCTCATGTGCAGCAAATGCTGAAGATGCACTCTGATTTTCAGAGTTTACTGGGGTCTAAATGTTTACCATAGGAAGATTCAGTCTGTGTTCTACTTCATAAGAAAAAGTAATAAAATATGATGAATCTGAAAAAAAAAAGATAATTTGTGGCAGCCATTGTTCCATCCTTTTCTGGCTTCCCACTGAAATTTACATGAAAACAACACAGATAAAAACTCCCATGTGAAAAATTAGCACCAAAGGACAGACCATCTCCATACCCCTGGACTCTGCAAGCGGTCAGAGCTGTCTGAGAAGGTACCAGGCAGAATTCCGTCACGGTGTGCTCATGTTTTCTTATTGGAACAAAAACCCGCCAGCAAAGAGTATGAATGCACCTTCTTCCTTTCTTACTCCCTGTCTCTGGACTCAGAGATCCAAGGAATAAACCATCCTGAAAACGGGGATGTTTTCTTTTTACCGCATGAATGCTAGCTTCTGAGACAACTCCCCAACACTCTGCTCTTAACCAGACAGCAGCTACCAGAAAATAAGGGAAAAAAAGGCAGGTGTGGGAAGTGAGCATGGAGAACTGCAATCTTAGAAGAGTGTTTTCCACTTTCTTTCACACTCTGTATGCAATATACTGAGAAATATTGGTGGCTTTTCCTTCGATACACATCCAGAACCTGACCACTTTTCACCACCTCCGTTACCAGCATTGCGGTCCCAGCCAACCTCGTATCTCAGCAGGACTACTACATGAACTTTCTAAATACTCTCTCTGCTTGTACCCTTGTACCCTCTGTACTTTATTTTCAACCTCAGAAACTAGAATGATTCTTCTAAAATGCAAGCCAGACGATGTCACTTCTCAGCTCTAAAGCCTGCAGTGGCTCCACATTTGACTTAGGCACTTAGGACACTCATTACAATGACCCACAATGACTCATTACAACAGCCTATTACCTTTCTGATCCCAGCCCCTGCTACCCTCTTTCTTGCTCACTCTCCTCTAGCACACAGACCTGCTTGCTATTCCTCAAACATACCAGGTATATTCCCACCTTAGGGCCATTTTATTGGTTGTTTGTTCTACCCAGAACTTCTTTCCTTTAGATATTTACATGACTAACCCTCTCTTCTCCTTCAAATCTTTTGCTATTAAAATATTCAACTCTATTAATATTTCAACTCATACCTACATACCTTGATTTTTCTAGCCCCCTTACTCTGCTTTAATTTTTCTATTTCTGCACTATTTATTGCCTTCTAACATTCTATAAATTTATTTATTTAACTTTATTATTTATTATCAATAATAATAAAGCCTACCAGGATGTAATTCCATGAGGAGAAGGACTTTTGTCTGTTTTGTTTATTGAACAATGTCTAGCACATAGTAGGGACTCAAATATCTTTGGATAAGTAGATAATAGATAGATAATAGATAATAATTCACTCAAGAAAAGAGTTTAGTAGAGGCAGAGGTGAGAAGAACATTGCTGAAGGGCATGCTGGGTAATGCAATGTACTTCATAGATAGGCTTGATATTAGAGAACCAGGCAATGTGGTAAATGACATCTCCTTGGTAAAGAGAAGTTGCTCCAGTGAAAGTCAGCTAAGTGCAGGGAATTGAACGTGGAGCTGCATACATCAATGTGTCCTCTGCTGCAGAGCTGTGAAATATATAAGTGAATTTGGCCATCAAATAAGAATCAAAGCCAGAAGCACCCTGTTTACAGTCTGACGATAGTCACTCAGTCTAGACAGTTCTTAGTCAAGAGCGAGATTGAAAAAACACCTTAACAAAATTAAAAAACAAGTCACAAGCTATCCTTATGACATTTATTACAGACAAAGGACAAATATCCTCAATATATAGAGTTTTCCAGTCTATGAGCAATAGACAACGTTAATACTGGAAAACAAAATGGGCAAAAGATGTAAATAGGCAAATCACCTAGGGATTAAAAGTTCAGTTTCTCTAGTATCCAAAGAAATACAAATCAAAATCATGATAGTCTGTTTTCTATAGTCAGATTAAAAGAGATTCAAAAATATGCATTTCAGAATTGCCCACCAGAAGGATTGTATAAATACACAGCGCCTTTAGATTTGGTAATCCCATGCATAGGCATTTATTCCAAGGAAATAATCATGGAGGCATTAAATAATTGAGTAACCATTAATGTTCATGGCAGCTTTGTTCATAACATAAAAAAATTGGAAACAATCTGCACATTCATATTTAATTGGTTAACACAATGAATAGCCCAATGGAAAGGTTGATCTATTGTCATTGCTTGTGTTTGAATCCCAACTCCATCCCTTCCAAACTGTGTGACTTTAGAGATGTTAGTTAATATTTCCAAGCATTTTACAGAAAGGAGCCACCAAAGAGTATGTTATATTTTAGGAGACAAGAAGTTCAATGTGACTGCTGTGGTTAGAGGTGTGTCTGAGAAAGCAGGTGGGGTTCAGGCCTTAAATGGTGCTTGTTGACCATGGGGAGTAGTGGAGGGATTCTAGGTGAGGGAATCACTTGATCATATATATGATTTTATAAAGATCACTTCAGCAGAAAGGTGATGCTAGAGAATGCCTTAGTTGGGAAGAGCTCACAACAATTTGCCATTGGATGCGAGGATGATGGGAAGTTTTGTTCTTTCTCAATTGAATTTCATTCTCATTACCTTTCCCATCACAATCAATAAACAACTGGATTGGAGAATCAGGGCTTGTGTGGGGATGAAAACAACATGCACAGAAATTGTTGAAATGGTCCAATGATACTGGATTAGTCGTGTAAAAACCTACCTCATCTCCTTCTCTGGTTGGGCTCATCAAGGCAGCCTGGGTTCAGTTTCATATTAATTGGATGACAACCTAGATAATTTAGAGACCAATCCTAGGCAAACACCTGCTGGCTGTTTTCATGCTTTTGTTTTTCTTCCCCTTAAATATTTAGCAAACAAGCATTCATTTTTAATACGTTTCCATCTCTGTCCAGTGATCAAGGAAGCTGGCACCAGCCCAAAGCAGTGGTCAGCAAGAAATTCTGAATCTGTTACTGCTAAGGGAATGTCAGTGCATTACTGGCAAACCAAAGCCAGAGTTTCAAGTTTGAGAGAGAACTGTGTGTGTGTGTGTGTGTGTGTGTGTGTGTGTGTGTGTGTGTGTGTGTGTGTGTGTGTGTGTAGGGGAGGAAGGGGATAACGGAGGAGGAAGGAAGGAGGTAGCAATTTAAAAAAGAGAGAGAGAAAGAGAGCCCCAGAAGGAAAACTGTGTGTAAGACCAACTTCAGAAGTCAACTGAGCCACTTCCTGCAGGTCTACATCCCACTGTACTTATCACACACAGAGAACAATATTCAGTAGTCTTTTTGATCAGTTGCTGAGGCTTCAAAATGTGCCTTTGAAACACGAGGCGCCATCTGGAGAAAATGACTTCCAGCCCACCCAAAGTCCCCACAGGCTGAAAGAACACGGCTCTGGAGTCGGATGTCCTAACTTGCCATGTCACTGCATTACTCGCTTCTCCAGGGTGAACCTCCATCAACCAGTTGGCCTAGAATGCCCCAGAGCACTGAGTCTATTTCAGCAGACTTTGTTGCACAGAGGAGAATATGGTTTGTATGTTTCTGCTTTGAGGTTTCTGGATTTAATTAAGGGAATACAGGGAGTTAGGTACAAATTAAATTACTTCTTAGAACAACTCCAGTTTCCCTGTCTCCTCTCTTCCCACTCCTCCTCCCACCACTGACCTCCTGCGTAATGTAGAGCTGCTTGGGAAGTGTGTAAATTAGGATTAGGTTGGCTGCAAGTGACAAAAATGGCTAAACATTACAGTGGCTTATACAATTTAGAGATCGATTTATCCCTTATGTAAACGAGGGGGGCAGGCCACTGAGGGAGTTTCATGGGGTCAATAGGAGCCCATATGCTTTTCAACTCAATAGTCCATGAGTCCTAGGATGAGACTCATTCTCATGATTAGACATAAAGGCATGAACTCCAACCATCATATCTGAGCTCTTGGTATCAAGATGGAAGAAGAGATAAAAAAGAAAAGGGGCAAAAGTCACCTTCAGCAATCTCTCAAAGACATTTCTCAGAAGTAGCCTCACTCATGTATCATTGACCAGAATTTAAACGTGCCTTCATACTTAAATGTAAGGAAAAGTGGGAGATGAAGACTCAGCCAAAAATCTGAGATATTCTTTCTAAGGAAGAAAGGGAGACTGGAAACTGAGTTCTCTGCCACGGCTGACGATATTAGCTGATCAATCAAAATTATTTATCTGACTGAAATAATCTTGGGAACATATATTATGAGCAGAACGCATTCACACCCCTCCCCAAGGGAGTACATGCAAAGTTTCAACTATTTGTTACCTCCTATCTCAAGCCCAGAATCTATATCCTCTACATTCATCTCCAGGCGCTGCTTCTTGTAGTCTGGTAACTTGTGTATTTAAAGATAAGTTAGCTCTCAATACATCATAATAGAGAAGGAACAGGTTACTGGCAATGAAATGCCCCACTCTGTACTGGGGAGACTGGGAAACAGCAGTCCCCAGACCATAGCAAGATCAACCCTGCTAGACATAAACCTTGTGTACTGCTGGCCTGGAAGTGGAGTGCATTCCTTGGTTGGAGACCATACCTGGTGCTAGGCTCTGGGAGGAACACCCTCGTCTGGTACCATCCACAGTCCTGGCCCCTGGTTGGTTCTTGTATGTGGTCATCCAAGGGTTCGCCTGGAGAGCACCACTGCATTGGAGAGTATAAGCTCCCTGGGGGCCATCCAGCTTTCCAGACCACTTTTTCCAAATGCAAGTTCAGGAGCCCAGGGATTGTTAGAGTACTAAGAGTCACAGACTTTTGCAGGCCTGATTCAGGACTCTTTGGCAATATCATTATTTTAAAAGTGTAGTAGGGTTTTGGAGTACCTGCTTTCAGTAGTTTTAGAGGTGAGTAAACATAGCCAAAGATCTTGTCTTGGTCTAGTGTTTGAGCTTGATGTTTTTATTTATTGGCTTGTGTGTTCTGGATGATCAAGATGCAGCTCTGGATGCTGCTTTGAAGCATCTGAAATGATGGGCTTATGAGAGAAGGGGCACCTCGCTTCCCTCTTCGCCATGAGGCCCGTGGTCTTCATATGGCGGAGCAGCAGCCTTGTCTTCTGCTAAGACTGCAGTTTCACAGCCGTCCTGTGTAATTGCTTCTGCATGGGTGGCAGAGCAGTAGCCTTTTCTACTTTTCAAGGCTCCAAATTATACAACGTGGCGAGCTGCAGAACAAGGGCTCCACACTGACAGAGCCGGGTTCCCTTTTCTTTGTGTTGGCAGACTGGGTAGGTCCACTCTAGTTCATCTCTCTCCATTAGAACTTTGCTGAAAGTGGCAAGCAGCCAATCAAGGCCACTACTCTGAAATTTTCAAACAATTTGCCATAACAATGCAACCTCAGTCAGCTTGTGGTCTGCCTTCCGATTTACAGCAGGCAACAGTTTAACCACATATATCACTACTACTTCATATGAATTACAAACTCGCCAGCTCCAGTAGCTGACTCCTTTTCTGTTTTATCACTTCCTCTACTAATCTAATGCTGTATTTTAGGTGTTGTTCTTACAGCTTAGCACTTCCAGATGCTAAATTCTGCATCAGTTAGGATTAGCTTAGGCTTGGCTTAAGCAAGGTGGAAATTTATTTCTCAGGTAAGCAAAGTCATGAAGGCAGAGAGTTGAGGGCATGTTAGGTGACTCCACAAGATCATTAGGGAACTAGACTTCTAGCTCAGGGGTCCACCATCCCTCATCCTCAAAGTTTAAGATTAAGGCTAGAACTCCAGCCATTGTGTCATGTTCCAGGTGAAGAGATGACGGAAGGGAGAAGAAGAAAAGAAGGCCAAGGGCACAAGCCAGCTCTCTTTGAAGGGGGCTTTCTAGATGCTACCATATAACACATCAATTTACATCTGATTGGCCAGAACTTTGTCACATGGGACTAAACTGCAAGGAAAGCTGGGAATTTGTCTATTCTAGCAGGCCAAAGGCGCAGCTAGAATCAAAGTTTCTGTTACAAAGTTACTATTACTGTGGTAAAAGCAGCAAATTAATGTTGCCACTAGCAGCATTTGCCACAGTAGTCTTTTCTGCATTTACATGAGATGTTTGGGACAATTTTATACAGAAATGGATGGGAATACAAATTAGTACAATGTCTGAGAAGAGCAATTTGGCAATATTTATTTAAAGTGCATAAATTCTTTGACCGAGCAATTCCGCTTTTAAGAATTTATCCCACAGAAACATTTACACAAAGAAAAGAAGAGCTAACTAAATGGCAAAATATAGCAAGTCTTCACATACTGATCAGAAAATCTAGTATTGCAATGATGTCAGTTCTCAAGTTAACCTAGAAATATGATAGAAAAATCAATTTCAATATGATTTATTTTTAAAATGAGGTGAACTTTTCAAAATTTTGTGGAAGTGTAATGGACCAAGAAGAGACAATACAATTGGGGAAAAAAGAAAAGACAAGAGGACTTGACTTACCAGATATTAAGACTTATTTAAATGCCAACACAGGGAAAGATAAACAGATCAGTGGAGCCAAAGAGTGTATAAAACCGAACTAAACCTTTATGAGACTTTGTTATATGATCGAGAAGATATTATAATTAAATGGGGGAAAAGATGGACTATTCAATAAATGTTTTGTAGATATATATCTCTGCCTCACAGTATGCACAAAAATTAGCTCAGGTTGCATCAAAACTCTAAATGTGAAAATGTAAAACAATTTGACAACAATACAGGAGAATATCTTTATGACACTGGGGTAAGAATGAGTTTCCTCTTTTTCACTATTAAAATTCATTGTTCATTTATGGCAAGAATTGTAGTTTAGTTTGGGACAAGTTTAGATATTTTTAAAAATATTAACTATAGACATTTTCAAGCATATACAAAATTAGAGAGAGTTGTACTATGAACTCCTCTTACACATCACAGAATTTCAACCTTTAAAAACATTGTTCTATTTTTGTCTCATCTATTCCTCCCTTCTCCTTATTTTTTTCTTTTTACTAGAGAATATAAAACCAATTCTCAGATACCATATCATTTCACCCATAATGTGTTCCTAACAGATAAAGATTTTTTTTAAAGTTAACTGCAGTACCACTTAGCACACCCAACAAAATTAATAACAATTCCTTAATATCATCTAATGCTCTGTATGTTTATTTTCCCCAAATTGCCTCAAAATTGTCTTTTTACAGTTTATTCAGATCAGAATACAAAAAAAGCTCTAAATAATTACTTGATATGTTTCTTAAGCTCCTTTTCATCTGTAACAGTTTCCTCTTCAAAACTCCCTCTCCATTTTTTTTTTTCCCTCTTGCCATTTGTTTTGCTGAAGAAAACTAGGTCATCTGTCTTGTAGAATTTTGCATATTCTGGATTTGCCTGACTGCTTCCTGTATCCACCTTATTGCTTGTAAACAGGTGACATGAGCTGGAACTTTGATTAGATTCAATTTCGTTTTTTGTTTTGTTTGCTTGTTTGTTTGCAGAGGGCAAAAACAGTCATAGGTGGTGCTGTGTGCTTCCCAGTGCATCTCAGAAGATGCACATCAGGTCTGACTGTCTCCTTTTTGTGATGTTCCAGTGGGTTGTCAGCCTGATCCATCCATTATGTTTCACCAACTTTTCACCCAATAATTGTAGCAGCCATCGATGATCACCACCTTAGACCCATTAATTTTAGGTTCTTCAAACTGGCTATTTTCTAGTTCTACCATCCCTTCTGCATTTATTAGCTTAATTCTTCTGTAAATAAGAATTCCTTTAACAACTATGTAGTTATCCTGAAACGCAGTTCTCACTGGAGAGGTAGTCCACATGTGTTGGTGCCTTAGCAACTTCCAGAAGGGATCAATGAAGTTTACTTGTTTGTTTTATATTATTATGGACTCATGATTTTTATATATTTAACCGGTTTTTATTTTCCATAGTCATCATTCACTGTGATGCTCATATTATCCCTGCTGTGACCAGGGAGCCCCTTGAAATTGGTTCCTGTGTCCTTTTGAGACATCCCATGATACTTTGATAACTTCCTTGCTTTCAGGCCCAACATGTTCCAAGATCATCTTTTACGTTTTCAGTCCCAGATATGGAATCAGCAATTTCCCAGGGAGAATGTTTCCTGTTACTGAAAAATGATACTTGGAGAACACAACATATGTGTTAGAGGAAGAAAGCCTTTCTTAAACAGGAAATAAAAACTGAATCATGTAGGAAAATGCTGATAAATTTGATTTTCTCAAAATTTCATTATTAAAAAGTTTTTAATTTTAATTTTTAAATAAAATTAATTAATTTTAAATCAAAACATTTTTTATGCTTCAAAAGATGACCAAAACAAAGGTAAAAATCAAATCACAGATTGGGAAAAGGGCCTTTGACAAAGGAATTGTATCCAGGATGGAAAAAGAACTCTTACAAATAAAAAAGAAAAAGGTAAACATGCCGTAAGAAAAAAAAGTCAAATGATATTAATAAGGAACTAACAGAAGTGGGAAAACAAATGATCAGTAAATGTATGAAAAAATGCTTTTCCTCGCTAGTCATCAGGAAAATAAGGATTAAAACAATAATGATTTCAGGCACATCAGATTGACAAAAATATTTTTTAAGACTGACAATATCAAGTGTTTGGTAACTTGTGAAGGAAAAAACAATTAAAATCTTGCATTTACTAATGGCTAAAGTATAAATTGATGCAAAACTTCAAAGAGAACTTCATAGTCTTTACTTAAATTGAAAATGTGTATAACTATTGATTCAGTAATTCTACTTCTATATATTTGCATGAGAGAAACTCTCACATAGGTGTATAAGAAAATATGCACAAGAATATTTATTTTAGCATCATCTGTGAAGGTGAAACCTTCATGCCCCCCAGTAAGAGAATGGCATATAAATTATATTGTAGTTTTAGAATGGAGTCCTATACAACACTGAAATGAATGAACCAAATCTTTATGCATTAATATAGAGAAATTTAAGAAAAAATATTGAATAGAAAGAAAATCACAGGTGATATGACTCTATTTATGTTAATTTAAATAAAATCTAAAAGTGACCACATATTTTTAATCAATCAATAAAGTAGATATAAAAATATGGACAAGTTACATACCAAATTCATGAATATAGTTTCATCCTGCAAGTGAGATAAGGTAATTAGACTGGAGAAGGGAACATAGGGGGCTTCAACTTATCAGTGATGATTTATTTCTTAAAGACTATCTTTACTAGTTACTAAATAATATCTCAAGTAATGTGACAATATATTAGTATGTATTTGTTTTTGCTATTATACTAGTATTCTTATATTACTATTTCTTTATATGTTTTATTTTTAATCTTTCAGAAAATGTCACTTTTAAATAATACTTAACTCAGTGCTTCCTCAAATGAAGACCGCTGAACATTTTTCAAATCATGTTGCAAAATACTCTGGGACATGCTGACAGAGAATATTTTAAACTCTGTCTGAAATAGTAAGAAATACTGATTTAGAAGATTTTCCTTGAGCCATATTTTCATAAACCTCATATCTGAAAACTTTAAGGAAAAGAAATCCCTAAATAATATAATTTTCACTGTCTGGAATATTTGTAAACAACTCTATCTCCTTCTTCCTAATTCTCTTTCAAATACTCTATTGTCAAGAAACAGTCTATTTTGTCCAGAAGTAGGTGACCTTGGCAAGAAGTTCGAAAATATAACCAAAGTCAGAATCTAGTTTAATCAGGATCTTGAGAAAGGAGATGGATACTGAGTCGCAATGCCCCCGACACAGACCCTCGTGGACATGGAACCTACGTGGAACAGAAGATGAGCACGAGTCAGAGCATTCTCTAAGATCCATACCACCTTTGCCACACTGATTTATTTGAAGTCTTGTCCACTGTAATGCTAATTTCCTTGGCTATCTTGACAAGTTATAATGGGAGTATCAATATCCATTCAACTTGAGTAGCTAATCAATAAGTCCCTAGGCGGAAATAAACAATCCAATTTTGACTAATAGATTCAATGAAAGGGGATCATTGTCGTCACTTGCTATGGAAACTAACGACAACAAAGGCAAGCAAGTGAGCATTTCCATCGTGTAAGACTGTGTTTTTAATTTACTGTGAATGTACCGACTTCCTGCTAACGGAGATAGTAAAAAGATTTGCAAGCTTTGTTTCAGTTGGTCATTAAACTGGACATCTATTTAAGGCCCCCAAATCTAGGTGTCAATAATTGTGGTACCATATTGAGCGTTAATTGGAAAGCTTATGTTTCAAGAAGTTGAACTGCGCATACATTTTTCTTCCCAATTTCCTAATAATTCACTGAAGAGCATGGAGTTAATTTATGAAAGCACTGAAAAAGAGGACAAGTTTGGGAGAATGGAGCACAGCAGTGGACTAAAGATTTTCAAAAGTTTGGGGAAAGATTGTTACATTAGCAGAGGGGGTCTCTGCTTAGAGGATACACAAGAGAATGACCCTAGCAAGGACATAGGAGCACTTTTCATAAACAAGTTCCCTGAAGTTAACAGGTTCATAAAGCTGGAGGAGAAATAGAAATTGAGGATGGCCATTGATTCTCTAAGAAAAGTTTCTCAGGTGGCCTCTATCCATATTCCCTGTCCATTCCAATTTGTGTACCAGACCGGAGCTGGAGATATCCCATTTGAAGAAATTAGGCATTTTTGAAGGAGAATTTGAGGGTCTCATAAAGGAAAGTTGGTTTCCTTATTTTAGCATTTTATGTAAGTGGAGGTGGTGGAATTAAAGTTCCATCATGCCTACCAGCTCTTTACCTGCACACACTAAGGAGAAGCCTGTGCGTCAACATGTCTTCTTCACATACACGGAGCTTTAATCTGGGAAGGGGCTGCTCACTGATAAGGATAAAGGAAATTTAACTTTATCAGTCTACTTACTTCTCCTGCAGAGATCTGAATGAGCAATCAAGAATCACCAGACATTTCAGGAAACAACAGTAGACAATACACAAATGCACACACACACACACACAACACTCTTAAAGGACCAACGAAAAAACAGAACAGACCACAGGGAGAGACAAGATTTAAGAAAAAAAAGAGAAACTAAAAATTATTCTAGATTGTGTCCTTAGTGAGACTTGAGAAAATAGTTTAGGTACAAAATAATAATAGATTTGTATGAAAAAGGAGAAGGCAGAAAAGAGAAAAGAATTCACTGAAATTAGAAATGCTATTGCTGAAGTAAAATACCTAGGGAACAGAATAGAGAAAAAATTGAAGAATTGAAGAAATCTCAAATTTGGAGTGAGAGTTGAGAGACAAGAGACACTCAAGATCATTCTACTAGGGTTAAAAGGGATCAGAGACGATGGAGGGGAAACACTTATCCAAGAAATGATACTAAGAAAAATCATCACAGAGGAAAGGAGACACAAGTTTTCAGACTAAAAATATACACCAGGTACTGAGAAAAATACAATTATACCTCAATATGTTGTCATGAAATTTTGGAATGTGCGTGTGTTTATATGTGTTCTCCTGGTCACCCGACAGAAATAAAATCAACCGATATCAAATTTTCATCTGGCATCTGGATGCCAGATGAAAATGGAGAAAATAAAAGAAAAATGCCTTCAAAAATTGAAAAACAAGTAAGTTTTAACCTAAATTCTCTGTCCCACTAAACTATCAACCAAGTATGAGGAGAAATATAGATATTCTCAGACAGAAAGGACTTAAAAAGTTTATCACCTACAGACCAAGCTGTACATCAGCAAAACAATAAAGGAATCCAAGAGAGAGATATTAGACCCAAAAGCAGACTAAACCCAGGAATACAACTTAAAAAAATTCCAGAACAACCTCTTTGCAACAGATCTGAATAGCAAGCCATCCAAACCTGGCTGAAAGTTCAAGGGCTCTGAGAATAATGTCAGGAAGAGAGGCTGGCCTGGTTGCATAGTGGTTAAGTTCCTACGCTCCACTTCAGCAGCCCAGGGTTCACAAGTTCAGATCCCGGACGTGGACAGATACACTGCTTGTCAGCCATGCTGTGGCGGCATCCCATATAAAGTAGAGGAAGATGGGCACGGATGTTAGCCCAGGGCCAGTCTTCCTCAGCAAAAAAGAGGAGGATTAGCAAAGGATGTTAGCTCAGGGCTAGTCTTCCTCACCAAAAAAAAAAAAAAAAAGGAATAATGTCAAGAAGAAAATTAATTCCCCGTAAAAAATAAGATGAAAAAGCTGGATGATTTCAATTAAAAGATGAAATAACTATAATATTAACTTTATAAATATGCCATGGACAGGTCAGTTTCTTCTCCCCTCTCAACTAACAATTTTTGAAATTTATATTTTTTAGGTGACATATGTTTAACGACATAGGATTAGAGTTTACTTCTCCAAGAATCAAACCCGCTACTTCGTTCTGCAGTAAAGGATATTTAGACAATCTTAATATGTTGAATGTGAATTACTGTTACTCAATTTTTAAAACCCATTTATAGATAAAATACTAATAGCTTTTCAGTTACAGTATGAAATAGGAAGCTTTGGACCATGACAATATAAAAGTAATGATTAGCTGGATGGAGGGTGGGAGTAAAGATAGGAGGAGAGATGGAGAGAAATGTAACATAGCTAAATGTTTTATATTGCATAATGATAAGTCAGAAGGGACTCCCTGAAATTTGCACATCAAGAAATATTGATTTGTTATTGTAAAGCTCTGATGATAACCAATAGAGATGAACTAAAAACTTAAAAATAGGTGGCTGGAAAATATTCAGAAAGGTAGGCATTATTGCAAGGGCACTAAAATCTCATTTTTCATAATAGAGAATCCATAGTCACTTTCCAAAGACAATCAATCAAGAAACAGAAGTCTAGGAAATTATTTAGAGTTCAACAGAAATGGCAAAATTTGGAGATTCCCGGGCTGTAGGACTAGAGGTGGAGGTAAAAGAGCTTGCTAATGTTAATTTTATACTCTCCAGTCCTAACCGACTTTTTATAACCATGTCTGACTATTGGGAGTAAGAAAATCTAGGTGTGTTTACTAATAGAATGCAGAAGAGAAAGCACCAGAAACCTTGGTTCCTCGAAGGGCCAGAGGAAGGGAAGTAATGGAGAATGTCAATGGAATTGAGACCTGAAATTGTGGGTAGAGGAGATTTGTGTTGTGACCTCATGTAAGTCCCTTAACTTCCATGTGTCATTTCTTCACCTGTAAAATAAAGATCATAATAGCAATTTTACAGGGTTGTTATAAAAATTAATAAATATATGAGGAGCCAAATCATGCCTAACACATAGTAGGTCATCAATAAATATTGGTTCTTTCTTTCATTGAAGAAGTATGTCCCATGAGTCTCATAGTTCTGTCCTTTCCATTTACCCATTCCCCACCAGTTTGATTCTGTTCCCCCCAGCCCTGGCCCCTTATTAAACAAGGGGCTTGAATGATGGGTAGAGGGTTAAGGACTTGTGTCCCACTCTAACTTGTGAATACTTTCCCTAAATCTAACTCCCTGTGAGGTGTCCACTTCTAGTCTGCCAGACTCCAGATTCCAGATGCTCCTAGCTTGCCCTGCCAGCAAAATAAAACCTGCTGTTTCTACCTGCCTAAAATTTCAGTCATCAAGCAAAAACAAGGACACATCGTCTTCTTTATCCCTTCTCACTAACATTTTAACATTAAAGCATTTCATATCAAGTTTTATATTTTATGACACCCTTTCTTGATCATTTACTTCTACATTGTTTACAAGTGGGATTTTTTTTGTTGGTCCCCAGCTGGTCTCTTACCTCTTCTATCTCCCATGTCAGTCCTTATTTGTTGTCCTTTTTTCGTCCTGTGTCTGAGAATCCCACACGTGGCAGATACCAAGAGAACTAAGATCTTAGAATAGAGTGGCTGAACTACAGGTACCTGAGCAGGAAAAGATGTTTACTTGAGGTGCCCACTGTCTTTGCTTTCTCATCCTCCATATCAGAGTAGATCAAAAAAGATCTGGATGATTTCACACCCTGTCTTTCTTGCTCTTTCTTATCCTCAAGGGCAACTGAAGACTGGCTTTACCAGCCTGTAAATCAGCAGCAGCTATAAAACATGTCTGTCCTCAGCAATGACTTTCCCCTTGTGGGATACTTTACAACCATGGAACATGCCCAACATATTAATGACATATATTCATTACTCTAAATGCACATTCTGATGGACACATTGCAGAATTGTTGGGAGAGGTGTGTGTGGACCAGAAACTGGTGTGGCAAACACTAGCTGTTTCCAACTAACTTTGAGGACTAGACAGATTAGCAGATCCACCCCCACCCTCAGATCTTTAATGAATGAGTTTCAGTGAGGCAACCTCCTACAGTCCCAGCCCCCCAAGGGAGCTTGAGGAATAGGGACATTTGAAACAACAGAGATGGACTGGACATCCCAGGTCAAGCCACTTGAATCGTTTCACAAAAGGAACACCGGCCAATTCATCCAAACTCTATGTTGCTTCCATGTTTTATGAATTTTCTGCTTTCTATTGTTAAAACATTTGAGCAATAATAAGAGGATTTTAAAATTGAGGAATGGATCATTCACAATCTCATTCTTTTTTTTACATGTTTCTCTTCCCAGTTCTAGGTGATTTAAGGAAATAATTCACATTGTTTAGGATCATGTCACAGATTACATTTCATTCTCCGTACATTTACAACAGCTGAAAATCTTTAGGGCTCCTATTTTAAGCTATAACTGGAAATGCTCAGAAGAAAGCAACCGTACATTTCTTGGAGCAGGAGCCAGCACAGCGCAGGAGAGAGTACTCACTCCAAAATGCAACCAGTGGCCCCTGTTGTTGACATTCTCTTTAATGGTTGACTTGATAGAAAACAGTGTAATCTATAAATATCCTTTCCCGTCTCCTCGGGACTCAATGTGCTGACCTTGCTGCCTGGACAATAAGAAACTTCTCCCTCTGCTCCTCACCTCAGGTCTTAGGTGGAGCCAGTATGTAGGTCCTACTCATATGGGCACATGGATGTGATAACTCCCTGGAGGAGAGAGTAAGTGTGCATGAATGGAGAATAAATAAAGCAGATTGGCTTTGCACAGATATCACCAGAAACAAACTAGACTACAAGATTGCCCTGTAAGATGCGTATGAGACAAAAATGAACATTAATTTTTACTTTACATTACTTTTTATTAAAAGAAACAAGCTCCTGAAACCAGGCTCTGTATGTGGACCTTCGGCACTTATGAACCACAGTCATCTGTCCTGAACACTATGAGTCAATCTAACCGTTTATTAAAATGATTATTCTCTAGAACCCTCTTATTCACACACAAAAAATTATGTGTGAATCCCCCCAAAGCTAGGGATGAAAGTTACCTTTCGGTGCATCAGCCTGTTACAAATTGATTTGCCTAATGAAGGGACTGAATCTAGTGACTGTCTTAGTCAGGATAGATGGTTGTGCCACAGTAACAAATAATTCCAAATCTTAGAGATTTATACCAAAAAGAAAAAAAAGTTTATTATCTCTCAAACTACAAGTCCATTATGGGGGGACTCTGCTCCATGTCATCACACACACTGGGCCCCAGGTTGATGGAGCCACCACCAGGGAAACATTGGTAGCGACCACAGAGGCAGAAGAAAAGGGCACTGTGGTCAGTGTGCACTGGCTCCTCACGCTTGTGCACGAAGGTGGCCCACATCATGTCCACTTGTACCTCACCACTCAAGCCACATGCCATGGCCATATCTGAGGGGGTGCAATCCTACCACGTGTTTGGAGGAAAGAGAGAATCCAGTATGTTTAATAGTCCTAGTGACTGTCACGGGACTTTCCAACTTCAAGACCACCTACGAAAGAAGTCTTGTGAACACGAAGAGTGGATTATATATCCTAGAGAAAACGGAGGGGTGATCCAACTGATTGCACAGATTGATTTATCCTATCAACTCCATGATGTTGCTTCCATTATTATCCCTGCCCCCCCAGAATGGTTACCTGATGTGACCGACCTCCTCTTCTGGTTGCTGGGTCCTCCTGGGTGACAGCCTACAGAGTGGGAGGGGTTCCTGGAAGCAGATCTGCCAGTCACGGCAGCACCCACAGACTTGCCCCACGCCCACGCTGGGCAGTGTTGAGCCAAAATCTGAGAATAGACAACAAGAGGTGAAGGGTGACCTTTAGCTCACCAGTCACAAAGCATACAAAGGGATTCCTGTATCCTTTTAAATTAGCTAAAAATTAGAAAACTGCATACCTCCTAACCAGTTAATTAACTAGTTGCTTCTTGTGGCTAGAGATAGTTGTAGGCTTAATCTCCGCCTTAAAGAGGCTCTAAAATAATCAGGGATTTAAGTCATGTGTACATGCAGGTAAATGACAACTACGCATTTGCTTCCTATGTTTATATGAGAATTTAGAAATTAACTCAATGCGACCAGTTTTGGCTGACTTCCACTCTGTTATTCTTGTCTACCCCTCATCAAACACACAGGCTTGCATTGTTTACTTTTTTAATAAAATGATATTTCTGCATGGACACCAAATGGACCTCACTTGAATTAACTGGCTCTGTCAGTCTGTAGAGGTCAACCCTGGCACACAGAACACTCTCGGTCTGTGATTCAGTGGTCAGCACTGGCCTAGCCCAGGACACTCAGTGTTGGTAATTGGCAGGAACACAAACGCCAAGGGATATTTTTTTCACTGAATTGTCAGAATCACTCAGTTGTTTTGGCCTTATCTATGACAGTTTTGTCCAGAAAAGGGGCCTTGTGTAAATCTCTCAGCACACTTGCACAGTCTATGAACTCAGTCATATTGACTGATGGAAGAATAACTGATCAATGCAGTTCGACAAAGTTGAACTGATCAATTGACTCATCCAGATGGAGCCCCAAGCTCAAGTTCCAGTTGGTTGTATGTATAGACATAGTTTTGCTCTTCACAGCCAAAGTTAAGTGGAAGGTGAAGACGACGATATGACTAATTTGCTCCAAATTATTCAGAAAACTGATTCCACTCTCTGCTTGGTCTTAGCTGAGGAGATGATGTCAAAGGTCTTCCAGTAAGACCCAAAGAATTCCACCAATGTCATTGGCTTGTGATCATCTGAGATAGTATACAGTTCTGAGCAGAGTCATGCAAAACCTGGGCAGATGAAATGAACAGGGTGTGTGCGATTAGTTTAAGAGAGTGATTTCCTGCACAAAATATCATTATCCACAATTTTCAGGCCTTTGCAAATAGCACTTATGGTCATTTTGAGCCCATTAAAATGCCTTTTAGGCACGATGCTGAACTAAAAAGTAGTCATTGCTGCAAATCCCGGTGATGAGCCGATTGCATTACTATGCAAATTACAGGCTTTGGAAAACTATTTACTGAGAATCTTTCTAACATTGGTTGTTGACTAGAACTTCAGGAGCTTTAGTTTAATTGTGATTAAAGCAAACTCCTAAGTGAAATGAGGGTGTGAGAGTGGAGAATTTGTTGTTTTTGTCTGAACAAGGAAAAAGGGCTCTGAAAGATTTATTGATCTAGTAAATAAAGGAGAGTAAATAAAGAAGTCAGTGATATGACACTTCTGGTTAGAGATCCAGAAGGGGTCATTATGACGCTCAACTGTCTCTTTATCTCTTTTAGGATTACTGAAGAAGGAGGAGAAAGACCAAGAATTTCTCTTATTTAATGAATTAGGTAAGAATTGATCATAAATTGGACCTTTACTAAGAGCAATAAAAAGTCAATTGAGTCCAAATGTATGAAATCATTTATAAGCACATATTCTCAAACAGTTGGAAAAAAAATGTTCCATTTGGCATCATTTTAGGTTTGGACACATTCAATTGTGCTATTTATCACCATTCTGCAACTCAAGTTACCACTTAAGAACATTGACTTCGAAATGGAAAAAAGTGAAAACAAAGCCTAGCATGAACTAAAGGTTCTCAGTCCCTGGCATCACAATACACAGGGTTTGGGATTGAAACTCATTAGTATTGCCCTTAACTGGTTCGCACTAACTTGTCCAAGGAGATGTCAGTTACTTCCCACATTTGAATGGCTCTTTTTAAGAAAGTGTTGAGACCACATTAGCCTCTGCTCACTCTTACCTTGCAGAAAGTGTAATAAATGCTTCTGAGTCATTAAAAGAAAAAGTGAGACTAAGACACACAGCGTTCCTACCCTTCCCAGAGTCATACAACTGAGGTGGCATCGGGAATCTAGAGACGCACAAGTCTCTGTCATCATTTGGTTTAACTCTGTCTTTCCCCTCAGCACTGTTTTGGAGTCACCTGGCCCAGCCCAGATTGTCATGATGCTCCTGGTGGAGAAACAAGTCAGGCAGAGGGAGTGGGGAGGGGTCACACAGGACAGAACGCAGCATGGGAAGCACTCCATGACTATGGAAAACAGTTTGTATTCTCTCCCATCTTCAGGCCCTCGGGGCTCCCTGAGATCAGGTCCCACGCAGAGTGGAGGGACTCCTGGCCTAGGCACCTCAGGGGTAGGTGAGGTGGTACCTCAGGTTCACCATGGGGTCTCGGGGCAATCCAGAAGCAAATCTCACTGAGTGTTCATTTCCCATTTGCTCAGCCTGCCTCATGGTATGGGGGCCATCAAGAAAATGTGCTGCTTGCCTGGTGGAGTCTGCATCTGGGCTTCGTGAGCAGTCTACACCTGGGCTGAGGGTCTCTGTGGCTCCAGATTCCTCATAGTCCAGACTCAAACCTCCTGACTTCTGATGTATCAGGATGCTCTTGCATTTTCACCACCTGAGCATGAGGTTGGCTCCATCCTTCCATAACGTGTATCTGTTGTTCTAAGTGCGTGCCCTCATTAGTGGCCCTGTGATCTTATGGAAAAAAAATGCCATCTTTTCCTGGACTCTCTAGTCATCACAGTAGCTACTCTCAAAGGCCAGTGGCTCTCCCAATTCATTTGAAAATCAAAGCTCCTTTTAACCTTACCACCAAGCCCTGTGTCCTATTGGAGAAATGCTTTGAGCTGAGTGTATTTGCAGTAAAAACGATAACCAACACAACAGCAAGGACAAACTCATCAGGTACTAAATTTCCACATGAATGTGAGTCTATTTCTGGACTTTCTCTTCTATTCCACTGCCTGTTTGTCTGTTCGTGCACCAGTACCACATTATTTTAATTAGAGGATTTATGGTACATTTATTGAGGGCTAATTCCCCTCTGACATTTTTTGTTATTCATTGTTTTCCTGACTATTGTTGCTTGTTGCTTTGCCATAGGAACTTTAGTATCAACTTGTCTAGCTCCATAAAAAAGCTGGTTGACATTCTTATTGGAAGGACCTGACTCTTTTTTCAAATATATCCCAACATCTTCAGCCTAATGTCTCTCTCCGCTGTCAAACATAAGGCTTGTATCAGTTTCTGAGGGCTGCTATAACGAATTACCACAAACTGGGGGGCTTAGAACAACAGAAATTTATTCACTCACAGTTCTGAAGGTTAGAAGTCTGCAGTCATGGTGTCAGCAGGGCCGTGCTCCCTCTTAAGACTCTAGAAAAGAATCATTCCTTGCTTCCTTCTAGATTC
Source organism: Tapirus indicus (assembly GCA_031878705.1). Taxonomy (NCBI): domain Eukaryota; kingdom Metazoa; phylum Chordata; class Mammalia; order Perissodactyla; family Tapiridae; genus Tapirus; species Tapirus indicus. The sequence goes on along the minus strand of CM062932.1, from coordinate 4,809,096 downwards.
TGGTGGTTGCTAGCAATCCTTGGCATTCTTTGGTTGTAGCTGCATCGCTCCGATTTCTGCCTCCGTGGTCACATGGCGTTCTCCCTGTGAGTGTGGCTGTCTGTGTCTTCACGCCGCCTTCTTAGAAGAACATCAGTCATTGGGTTTAGGGCCCACCCTAACCCAGTATGACCTCATCTTAGCTAATTGGATCTGCATAGACCATATTTCCAAATAAGGTCACATTCTGAGGTTCTGGGTGGACACAAATTTGGGGGGACACTATGCAACACAGTATAGGGCTGTTGTTATAAATGAGATGTGTGTGGAGACCTAGTTACAGCCAGGCTGACAGCCCCCTCAGACGATGACTGTTGTCTTGGGAAAGGCTTCCTGTGGTTTGCTCCCACCTGGAGCCATCATTCTCTTGCTCCAGTTCCTTCCACAGTCAATGTCTACAGTAAACAACCTGCTCTCTCCACTTCTATTTCCCTCGGCCATGCTCTCTTCACACTCTTCCTTCTAGCTCACAGCTGTCTCCACAGTTCTACTGCATCTGTTCTCTTGAAAGTCCACTGAAGCCTCCTTTTACTCAGTTGAAATCTTCTCAAGGGTAAAATGTCTGCTGCATGCTTTGTATCACTTGCATGTCTAAAAATTTCTGCACGGTGAGACCCCTGGTGTCTTCAGTTTTCCTTTCATTGCTCGTCCAAAGAATATGTGATTCTATGCCTGAAGTAGATTTTCCAGAACTTCTTGAACCACCTTACTTTTTAGTATCTACACATAAGTCACAAACTGGTGGCCCATGGGCCAAATTAGAGCAGTATGACTTTAACAAAAAGTAACAATGATTTGGCTGTCCTTAGATGAGACTTTTGTGCTTTGGTTTACTCAGTTCTCACCACTTCCCATGGCTTTGTACCCATTATACATCCTGCTTCACACATATATATGCCCACTCGTGGAGACATTGGAGTTTGCAGCCCCATTTAGAGGCTCAGGCTGTGAATTACGCCCATTTTTGCCTAGGAGCTGTCCGTGGTGCACCAGGACCCCCGTACTTTCTTGCCTGTGCTGTTATAATTCTTAGATATGACTGTTAAGATCATTTGCCTGTTGGCAGGGGGTATTAGTTTCTCTAATTGACTTATAAGAATTCGTTTTATATATTAAGGCTATTAAGTAGTTGTTTGTGTGGTAGAATTTGCCCTTGTTTAACATTTACCATTCAATTACTTCTTCACTGCAAAAGTTATGCAGTTTCTTTTAATTGTCAATTTTCTTTTATGGTTGTTGCTTTTAGAACCATGATAATAAAGTAAAGATTTTTAAAAATTGCCTAATTGAAATTGGGACTGAAAATACATAATATTTATAGATTAATTTTAAGAAAATTATAGGAACTCAATATATTCAAACTAGTCTATGTATTTTTATTTTTGTGGTCTTATAAATGGAGTACTTTACATATATTGATCTTTAAAATCGTCTTTCATTATTAGAAAAGCAGTTTTACATATTTTAGAAAATTATAAAATATAGAGAACAAAAATAAGAATATAAAAACATTTTATCTCACTACTCACAGAATGCCCTTTTTAACATTGTAGTAGGTATCTTTTCAGATCCTTTTATAATTTTTATACCAAAATGAGTTCATATTGTATATACTGCTTTGTAACTTTTTTTGTTACTATTATTCATCTTTCCATTGAAATAACTTTTCATCTTATCTAATGGGTAGATCATATTCAAATTCCCCTAATTGTCCTCAAAAATCTTTTTAGCTGTTTTTTTCAAAATCATATCCAATCCAGGACTACACATTGCATTTGCTTGTTATGTTCCTTAAGTCTCTTTTAAATAGCACTGGCTTGGTTTAACAGATCAGGCCAATCGTCCTCCAGAATGTTCCTCCTTCTGTAACTGGTTGCTTATTCACTGTATCATTTAGCTTGTTCCTCTATCCCACGTATATCCAGTAAACTGGAGTTAAATCTAAAGCTTGGTATATTTGAGTCAAATATTTTGACATAAAATGTGATAATTCACATAAGTGATGTGGTCTTCATGTTGAATCATATCAGAAGATATGTATTATCTGATTGTCCCACCATTTGTGTTGCTAAGATGTGATAAGATCCTAAGATCAATCACTGGATTGGAATGATAAGAGTCTGATATGGTTATTGTAGATTTACATTCTCCCCCTTGTGACTATGTTGTGTTGTGCACTATCCAAAAATCCACTTCACCTAATTGTCTTCACACTGATTCACAATCATTTCCTGAATCAATAATTTCATTAGGGTTTACAAAATTATATGTTTTAATGCTACCAGTCCTCCTACATTTATTAGCAGGCATTCTTCTAATAGAGTATTCACTTATTAACAGGGCTCTCCACTTGTCCTGAAATATATTTCTATTGCAAAGGCAGAACAAACTTTCTTCTTTCCCATTAGTTAAGAATCATCAAAGCAAGGAGCTGGTGTAATAGTCGCCGCAAATAGTCTCCAATGAGTTTTCTGTCTATTTTTTGAATATCTTTATAATTCATGAATTTTCAATGATTCACTGTATTTGAATTCACTACAATATTGATTTTTAGTTATTATATTTTTAGACTTTTTTTAGAGCAGTTTTAGGTTTACAACAAAATTGAGTGGAAGGTAAAGACATTTCCCATATACCCCCTGCCTCCACACATGCATAGTCTCCCTCATTATTAACATCACTCACCAGAATGGTACATTTTAACTGAGGATGAACCTACATTGACACATCATAATCACCCAAAGACCATAGTTTACCTTGGTGTCCACTATTGATGTTGTACATTCTATGGGTTTGGACAAATGTGTAATGACATATATTCATCATTATAATATCACACAGAGGATTTTCACCACCCTAAACATCCTCTGTGCTCTGCCTTACCACCCGCCGCCCCCAACTTCTGAACTTTTTATTTTCTCCATAGTTTTGCCTTTTCCAGAATGTCATATAGTTGGAATCATATAGTATGTAGCCTTTTAAGATTGCCTTCTTTTACTTAGTGATATGCATTTAAGGTTCCTCCGCGTCTTTCTGTGGCTTGATAGCTCCTTTCTTTTCAGCAACGAATAATACTCCATTGTCTGGATGTACCACAGTTTATTTATCCATTCACCTACTGAAGGACATCTTGGTTGCTACGAAGCTTTGGCAGTTATGAATAAAGCTGCCATAAACGTCTGTGTGCAGGTTTTTGCGTGGATGTGTTTTCAGCTCTTTTGGATAAATACCAAGGGGCAGGATTGCTGGATCATATGGTAAGAGTATATTTAGTTTTGTAAAAAAACCCCAAACTGTCTTCCAAAGTGGCTATACCATTCTGCATTCCCACCAGCACTGAATGAGAGTTCCTGTTGCTCCACATCCTCACCAGCATTTGGTGTTGTCAGTGTCCTGGAGTCCGGCTCTTCTAATAGGTGCGTAGCGGTATCTCGTCATTGTATTAGTCCTTATTTCTCTGAGGACATATGATGTGGAGCATCTTTTCATATGCTCATTTGCCATCTATATGTCTTCTTTAGTGAGGATATTAGTTAAGAATCTTGGGCCCAATTTTTAATCAGGTTGTTTACTTATTATTGAGTTTTTATTATTATTTGTTCATTTATGCATTTCAATATACATAGACAAAGTACTAAGTGCTGGGGATACAGAGGATTCTCTTCTCCAAAAGATCATGTTTCAGCCCATTAGCTTGGAAGTATAATTATAAATATAAACACTATTGTTAACAATATTAGTAGTAGGCAGAGTTGATGAGATTTTGCTTTTTAGTCTCTGTGCTATGAAAGCCTACGTATTCCAAATTCTTAAAAGAGATGCTTGTCTACAAAAATAAATAAAACATGCTTTAATAAAATCGCTGTCTGTGGGTAAAAAGTGAGTAAATAAAACTACATTACAACATTACCCCTCCAGGGAAGAGGGCCTGAGGGATGAGGAGCATTCTCAATTTTTCTTAACTTGTTACTTTGAAAAATTTCAAAAATATGAAAAAAGTAAACTGAAGATTATAGTGAACTTAATATATCTATCACCTAACTTCAAAAATTATCAATACATGCCCAATCTTGTTTCATCTATACCCCTATCCACTTCTCCCTGGCCCCTCAGTAATTTGAAACAAATTCCAGATATCAATCATTTACAAACATTTATAGATATTTCAATACTTATCTCTAAATACAAGGACTTTTAAAAACATAACTGCAATCCTACTATCACCCTAGAAAATGAGCAATAAATCCTCAATATATCAAGTGTCTTACAGTGTTCATATTTTTCCAATTGTCTTATATAATTTTTTTTAAGTTAAGTTTGTTTGAATCTTAGCTCAAATAAGGACCAAACATTTCATTTGGTTGATTTGTCTCCTCGGGGTCAAAGATTCTCCTTCCAAATCTTTCTTCTTGCAAATTTGTATTGAAGGAACCAGGTTATTTGTCCTGTAAAATTTCCCATAGTCTGGATTTTGCAGATTCAGGCACTGTGGAATTTCCCACTAGTGTCATTTAACCCAAGCTTTGTATTTTGTGTAAATGGGCAGTTAGATCCAGAGGGGTGAATTTAACCATTTTTTAACTTCTCTAACTTCAATTCATTATTATTATTATTTTTTGATGCTCCAGTTGTGTCATCTTCGGCCATTGGGCACCTCTTCAAGTTGGTTCTTGAATCTTTTCAACATGACCCCAGTAAATTTTGTTAGCTTTGCTACCTTGTGGCATTACTAGATGTCCCATCTTGTGCATTTCCTTCCCTGGACCTGGAATTAGCCATTTTCTCAAGAAGCCCTGGTTCCTTCTGGTGGGAAATGTTATTCAGAAACCATAACATGGGCTCCTAGAGCCGATGGACCATTATATTTTTAATTGTTTTCTGCTGGTTTACATGGGGACACTGGTTTACATTGACTTTGAAAGCAACCAGACCACAGAAATGCTCCAGTTCACAAAGTTTTCATTGGCTTCTCTTGGAACCTACACAATTGATGACACAATCTACACATAAAAGTTCATTTTGATTTTTCTTTAAAATATTTGTCCCACTCTCTATTTTTCATATCCTAGTATATTGAAATGAACTTTCAGAACAATGATAAATAGCAGTGATCCTAGTTATTACTCTACTTTTGTTTCTAATATTAGTGGAAATATAGCTATATATTGCTGTTAAGGAAGATATTTGTATTATTTTGAAATAATACAAATATTTTTGTATTATCTTAGTTTATATTTAGTTTACCAAGACTTTTTTCAAAATAAATTAAGAATGGATATACCAAAGCCATTTTCAATACTTCACAAGATTTTAAGTATTTCTCCTTTGACCTAATGATGTAATGAACAATATAAATGTATTTTCTAATATTGAACCATCATTGCACTCTTATGGTGAATTTCGTTGGACAGGATGTATTATTCTTTTAACAGAGTACTTGTTCAGACTTGCTTGTGTTTTATTTAGGATATTTGTAATAATATGCATATTCATAAAGGGTCCATTATTTTTCTGTTATGTTCTTTATCAGGCTATGCACCTTGTGAACTGAATCGGCAAACTTTCTATCTTTTCCTGTGGAGCTGGGACAGTTTAAATGGTATGGGAATTCTCTCTTTTCTGAAGACTCAGAAAACTCACCCCAAAGCCATTTGGGTATGGTGCCCTTTTAGTCGCTGATTTTCTGGAAGTTTTCCTAAATTCTTTCACTATTAGTGATCGACTCCAGTTTTCAACTTTTTTTAGTACATTTCTGTCACTCATATATTTCAGGTTATTCTTTCTACTGCTTGACACTATGTTGTATTCATAGATTTTTGCCTGTGTAATTTCTATATTTTAGAATTTATTGAGATTTTCTTTGTAGCTTAGTATATTAATTATTTTTATAAGTGTTTGATGGATTTTTGGAAAGAATTATATCCTCTTGGCTATAAAGTTTGATATATAAACATGTTTGGTAAAATAACCTTAATAATTATATTGCTCAAATCATCTATATCATTATTTGTTTTTAATCTAATGGTCTAATCTAATGATTTAGTCTAATGATCATAGCTGTGCTTTTGATCATACATATAGCTTTGTATTTCTAATAATAATTTTTATTTATACATTTCAATTATAGGTCACTTGGATTATATAGTTTCATAACTATGATTGCTTTATTGTGGATTATTTCTTTCTCCCCATTTTTCAAATTTAATTTTGTTATAAATTTTGTTATTCCTGATGTTAGTTTTGCCAACCTAGTATTCTCTTCTCTTTTTCTTTTCCTCTTCCTTCCTTCTTTTCCCTCCCTCTCTTTTAAAATTTACAATATAAAGTTTATACTTTACAGTTTATAATCTAAAGACAATCCTTCTTACTTGTGTTCTTCTAACTTTCTGTTCATTTCCCTGTGCCTTTTGAAATTAAAATTTGTTTGATTTTTTAAATCTAATATGAGAATCTTTGACTTCAGTATGAATGTTTAATCCATACATATTTACTGTTATAAATATCAAAATTTTCTTCCATTATTTTGCTTTATGCTTTCAGCTTTTTATGTTCCCTTTTGCTATGTTGCTCATTTCTTTCTTAAGTACTTTTTTCCCCTAGTATAATGTTTTTCAAAGAAACTTTGGCAAACCAATAGTTTGAGGAGATGTTAATGGATGCTCTGGGAAAAAATCATAACATTCCATGAATAAACAAGGCAGGGACACATTTGGGGATTGTTTTGAGGGAACTACAATAAATATTTAAAAAGTAGAGTTCCTAAGAATCTTAGCAATTAAGAAATCTGTTTAACTTTGTTTAATCAGAGTTCACAACCTTATTTGAACTCAGAACATAGTTTTCATAATGCATCCAGTGACACCCTATGGAGTAGTAGTTTGTGGAATACAGTTTGGGAAATGTGCTCCTAGTGATTTGGAACACGTCCATCCTACTTTGTTATATCATTGTTCACCTTGGAGTATTCTAACTCTACATATTAAACCTATTTTTCCATCCTGACTTTTGAGCTGATCTCCTGTTTTGTGTGTCTTTCATCTGGTATCTTCAACAGGTTCCTTGGATTTACTGCTGCTCATGACCTGGTATCATGGTGTAATTCTATCACCATTAGAGTTTGCCAACTGAGACATTTTATTGGCAAATGATTAAATTGAGCTATTGCAAGAGAAATTTATAGTGACAACTGTAGCTCGGCCTCAGGTAGGTGTTCAAAGTGCTATGGGTAGGAAAAGAATGTCTAATGGATGGTAAGAGAGAAGCACAGATTTGAAGCCTGCATGAAGATGGACGGGAGATTACCACCTAAGACCTGGAGATCGGCTTTAAAAGGAGCAACATCATCAGAGTAAGCTGGCACTTTTATTCCAAGGAGTTCAAAGAACTTCAAAGGCTCCATGACAAAGTATTTTATTACAGCCAAAAATTAACATGTTTGGCTTTGAAAAAAACCATTGATGGTTTGATGGTTTACTAGTTTTCAAAGAAAGAGAATAGATGCTCTGTGAGAGGAAACTGGCTGAGAAGAGAACAGTGCTCTGGTGACAACTCAGCACCCACTCAGTTTGTCCCTGGCTAGATCCTTTCATTTCTCTCACCCTCAGTTACTGCAGCTAAAGAAGAAAGCAGGGAAGTAGCTGAAGTAACTCAATGATTCTTACATTGAATGGCCTCAAAAAGTCTACAAATCTATGACTATGGGTTAGTGCATTACTATTCTAAGTGATGTCACAATGAACACCAACGTACACACCTCCGTGTGCGTGTTTGAGAGCTTCTCTTGGTTGGAACAGAGGATTGTGAAATAAATTTAGTGAGTCACTACCAGAATTTTTTAAGAAAGATGACAGAGTAGTATAAAAATATAAAAGTGCATCAGATGTAGTTAAAAGTAATGAATATTTTATGAAATTATGTTTTACTTTATGTACAAATGTATATGTATATATGTACGGGGTTGTCCTGTAAAAGGTACTTCCCACTGTGGGTTGTTTAAAAAGAGTTTGAAATAAGCTCCACTGAGAGTAATTATCTAGAGATGGATTTGATGAGTCATATGCTGTGTTCGTATTTAACTTCATTAGATATGGCAAATTTTTCTCCACCTTGGTGGTATCAACTTACACTCTTATCAGCTATACTCGAGAATGTGAATATTCACTAACACATTTTTTTTTGGATGTGCTAATTGTTTCCAAGCTAAAGAGTGTAAAACAGTACGTTATTTTCACTTTCATTTTCCTGATTGCTAGTGAAGTTGAACAACTTTTCATGGCTCTATCGGCCGCATGAGTTTCCTATTCATTGATTTATTTGTTCACGCCCTTTGTCTACTTTTGCATTTTTTGTCCTTTTCTTATTGACTTATGAGACTTATGGGGACCTATTGACTTATCAGAGAACTTAAAATTTAATACGGTCAAATTTATCTATCTTTTCCTTATGATTTGTGCTTTTCGGTTCTTGTTTAAGAAATTCTTCCCTATTCCAAGTTCATAAAAACATACTTCTATGTATTCTTCTAAAAGTTTTAAAGGTTTGCTTTTCGGGTTCATGTCTTTATTCCTTCTGAAGAGGGGTTTTGTGCACTGTGTGAGGCAGGGATCTACTTTTTCTCAATATGGATCACCAATTTTCTCAATGCCATTTATTGAGTAATTCATTCTTTTCTCAGTGGTGAAGTGACCTTTCTCACCCACCATGCTCCCAGATTTATGTGGCTCTATTTTTGCTATAAAAATGACTGATGCCTTGCAAAGCTGATTCTATTTGCTGTTAGACACTCCCTGATAATTCCTTGAAATAGTTTAGAGGAAATGATTATGCAGAGGACTGTAGCCTTGTACTAATATTTGAGTGGTTTCAATTAGCAATAAACAGGAAATGCAGGTTACATGCATTAAATAAACATTAAAATATATCAGCTTCTTCTGTGCGGGAGGCATTCTGTTATGAACTAGCGATAAAGATATAAACATAATTGTTATTCTTGAATGATAAGGAAGATCTTCAAGGAAGTTATGGTCTGATATAGATTCTCAACCCTATCCGACTCAGAACTTCCTTTTTAATAACATTTGTAATCATCCCTATTACTACCTTGAATTTTATTTTATTTATACAGAAAATATAACCCATCTGCTCACAAATCAAAAAATCAATAAAATGCCTTTGTGTAATATAAATAAAAGATAGTGCTACATAAAAAAGTATGTATTTCAATATGTAAATGCTCAGACACGACTCATTAAAATGAAGTCATCAAACATCTACCCTACATGTAGAACCACCTTGAATGAGACAACTGCAGTTGTAGGCTCATATTTTTTGGTTGTTATTTTTTGTCTACTCAATTACTACAAAAAGCATTATCACTGAAATAGTGAAAATTAACTAAGTTTTAAACAAAACAAAGTACAATTTCTCTTGATTTACATAGTAGTTGCATTCCTAGAAAATTCAGTATATAGGCAAGTGTGGGAATCTACTTTGGATATAATAAGTATTTAGATTCTAGGCTCAGAGGAATGTAAGCTGGGTTTTCATCTATATGAATGTCCAGCTGGACATTCAAAAATCAAGAGAGATGAGGGACAATTCTTTTGGGGGGCCTTTCCCTTGCATTGCAGGAATGTCCAGCCTCCCCTGGTTCTCACCCATTAAATGCCAGCAGTACCCTCCAAATCATTGTGACAACCAAAAAATAGCTCCTCACACCAACAAATTCCCAAAGTGCCTCCCAGGAGATACTACCACCCCTATTGAACCACACTGCTCTAGAAGTAAAAAGAACTATCAAAAGTGCTGCAGTAAATGTGCATGCAGGGTGCATGGGGATACAACAGAGGAATGGCTGGTGCCACCATGGTAGGGGAGGCCTGGTCAGCAGTGGTAGTGCTGACAGATGACGGGAACTGAGACACGAATGATAAATAGATCTTACTCAGCTGGCTGAGTCTCAAGAGTGGGGTTGAAAGCATTTCTCATTTCTCTATAAGGAAAGCCTCTCCTTTGCTGTTAGAAGGTGATTATGATGTAAGTCACAAACAATGAAGAAAATTATACGCACGAAATATCACCCAACCAGACCCAGTACTCCCCTACTCCCCAGGATTCAAAACATTCTTTGTCTTAACTAGGTTACAGATGCAGACAGAAGAGATACATCATTTTCTTAAACTTGAGGAAACAGCCTTTTTATTTTCCCTGTAAAACTCATACGCCAAGATATCCCTGAATTTCTTTCATCTGAAACACTTGCCTAATTCCATTACCTGCAGAACGGGCAGCTTCCCCTCAACCGTATCTCTTACGAGTCTGTTTTGTTAACATATCTCCCTTTGAAGTGATATTTGCAAAAGGAAAGAGAAAAAATGGAGAGATCTTTAATCTTTGAAGGAGGCTAGTCCTTATATGACCCTTTAAAGGTCATTTCTCCTCCATTACACTTATTTTAGCATCAATAGGCAAGTCATAGAAGAGAAATAGAAGGCTAGCTGAATTATCAGGCAGAACATTCTCTGCATAAATTTATTAGTGTAACCAGGAAATTCACAGCTGGGATAGGCCATATCCAATAATGCATGTCTCTTCCTCTAGAGAGATAACAGCTAAACCACAACCTAATCTAAATGATCCCTAGCGAGACATGTTCTACAAGGAGAAATTTCATCACTAAACAAGACAAGTCTTGCTGGTATCTAATTGTCTAAACATAATATCTCTGATTATAACTCCATTTACATTTAAAAAATTTTTTTCTGCCATTGCTGGATATGACTCCTGGATTCCATTCAACCTGGGGACATGATTAAGAACAGCATGTCCTCAATGCTGGCCCTGTGCCTAGTATAATGAATGCTTGCTGAATTAAAGGAAGAGTAAATGAATGAATGGTTGACTCCAAGAAATCACATGAGCACATACATTCTGTTCATTTATTCTGCTGCTGTTATTTCAGCACATCATGTCATCCAGGCACCTAAATTTCACCATCTAAATCCATAAGGAAGATCCTGTGAGATCTTGAAGCAAGACTCTCTCAAGCTAAGAGGAATCTGGAAGTGAGCCTAAAACACAACTGATGGCATTTGGTTGTCTTTTTTCAATCGATCACAATACTCAGCACTCAATATTTCCATTCACGCTTTTCTCCAGCGTGCCCAGGCCCATCCTGGAGTAGAGAGGCGAGGTGGAAGAGAGAAGTCAAAAACTGAGGCAAGTAAATACTATTTAACATCCTTCCTCACCTGAAAAGACTCATGTAATGATAAAATGTAGTTCAAAGTATTTCCTAAACTGTTAAGTACAGCTATTTACTGAGTGTCCAGTATGTGCCGGTCACAAGCCTATATGTTAAGAATATAAATATGAATAGGACTTAGCATCTGTCCCGAAAGAGACGGCAATCTAGTGAAAATACTGACATATAAAAATTCACTATCATTTCAGGACAGAAATAAGGCTCATTAAGAGATTCCTGTTACGGGACTATAGGCTCCTCAGCTCCAATATCCATGCATAGAGTACATGGCAGATGCAGTATCTCAGGGCTGTATGAGACAACCAAAGGATCTGATGATAATGACCAGTGGAAATAAATGGTGGAAAGACTTGTACAGAGTTTACTATATATTTGTATGCAGTGAACTCTGAATGATACACCATCATTTCAGAAATCAAGTTCTGTTCTTCTCACAAAGGGGTGGATGGTAACTGACAACCAGGTGGCTAAGCCAACGGCTTGTGCTGGTCTAGTTAGATCCTGACCTCCTTGTTCTTTTTCTTCTTGTCTGGATTGTGCGGGAATGCCCACTTCTTGCTAGAGGGCCCTTATTGAAAGTCTTTAATCTTTCCTTACAGACTTACTAAAAATACAAAGTCTTTATTAACCAATTTCCTTCAAAGTTTTTGCTTCCCTTCAATACCTTCAGCAAATGTCAACTATGGCTTTTCAACTCTCTCTAATCTGAACGTTGGCTGTTTGTATCTGACTTTTTTTGGTAATTGTTCTGATAAATATACTTTTTAATGATTCCTTTGCTGATGGGGGGATGTTTGAATTCAAACGGAGAAAGTGCTAGCTCAGAGGCTGTGGTTTCCATTTCAAGAGAAGGAAAGTACCAGACAGATGTTCCCTCTGAAAGTTGTTTCTTACCCCCACACCTTTTGGGAATAACCATTCCTCCTGCCACATCCCTATAATCTGGAGTTATTCCAGCCCCAACTACATAGACCAATCAAATATTCTCTCCTGGTAGAGACAAGCACTGAGGTCAGTGTTGGGCTTTGAAGCTGGAAGGTTTCGTCCACTTGGGGTAGAGGCTGCTGTTTGGGGAGCAACCATCATGTACAGTCAGATGAGTGAGCAGTGGACCCAGTCTGCAGAAAGAGAAGAATAAGAAGATGATATGTAAGTGGAAAAAAGAGTAGATGCTCTGAGTACATGAGGAAAATTACTGTGTCCTCACGGCAATTGTTGGGGACAGAGGATGGTGGCTTTGGCTGTGCAGGGGATGGATTTCAGATCCACCTTCTCAGTTATGGTGCCAACTGGTCCCTGTGGCCTCTGTAGCAATCCTGTGCCTTGTCTGCCTGTGACTTCTCTTGTCTGCAGCCAATAAAATTGTGATCATTACTCTACCAGCTTGATCAAGGCCACTTGCCATCCCAAGTGGGCTGCCCTACACCCATCAACAATATGCTTACCTCACCTTCACCCCAGCTTCAACTCTCAGATACATTCATCTCCTTCCATGGACCTGAGAGGAACCTCTGCATGTCTGCCATACCACACAGGAGCTAAGAAAGTCTCCCATATGCTGGATTGTCTGTTGTCAACTTGGCACCACTGCCACCCCATTCTAAGGTTCATTCTGAAGATGAATAAGCTAGAAACTACATTTTCTAAAATCCCCTTTCCCATAATGGTCCAGGATAGAGTCCGTTAATGAGACACACTCACAGGACATTTGGAAGGTGAATGAGAAGAAGAGGCATTACTCTCCAGAGGCAGTTACAGCCACATATGTGGGCAGAGGTAAGCTACAGAGCGCCCTCCTGGTGCACTCTGGAGACACTCCCAAGTTGTTGTTCCAGGGTGAAACCACTGGGTATACAGTGATCTCTTTCCTTCACGTCTCCAGCTCTTCCAACGGCTGCGTAAGACCTCATGTCTCTATATAAATGCCCCTCATACCCAAAATAGGTAGAATAGCTTCTGTTTTCTTGAGCTAATCTTGGTTAACTGTTACATGTAGTCTCCTCCTAGAGATCCCGTGGGAAACTGGGTAAGTACACTTCTGCTTTTAGTGTTTTACCCACCCTACATATTCCCCTCCTCCCCCTGGGATTTTCCTCAGAAGGAGGAAGCGGTGTCGCATCTCACCATTTCTCTTCTCCTGTTGTTCTTTCTCCTTCTCTCACTGTCTCACTCTTGGGTAGGAAGGGGCCTATTTACCACACGTAATACTGTGTAATCATAGTTTATTACCTTGCTCAATATTAAAAGACATTTAAATAGTCAACAAAATAATCAGGAGAATTGAACTAGAAATAACTATATTAGGAGTGTGGGAGGAGAGGTAGGAAATGAAGGAGAGTGAAATTCCCAGCTATCACAGCAGAGAGTAATGTTTAGAATTGACAGATCAGGAAAGAGTAATATGAACATGGCATTTAGAAATGACGAGTTACCTACCAGAATCAAAAGAGTTTAAAGTAATTGTCCCTGGAGATGAAGACTAAGAGGTATGAAGAGATTGGAACAGAAGATGGTGATTTTTCATTTTAAGCCTTTTGGTAAAATTTTGTTTTTAGTAGTGTATATCTATTACCTCAATGAAAAATTTTTTTTGAAAATGAAAAGCAGCAGGCAGTTGGCAGTGGCAGAGAGAAGAAAGCATGGCAGGTTTGCAGGAGAAATGTGATTCCTTCCCCCTGACTGCCTTCTGTGTCTGAACGCTTGTTGCACGCCACCAGCCAATCTCAGGCAATCAGTGGAGAAGATGAGATGGTGCCAGTGCCCCAAACAAAGAGGCGGACCTGAACAAGCAACGTGAACAAAGCACACAGCCTTCCCTCGAGGTCGCTCCTGACAAACTGGAGCACTTGGAGAGTTGATTTATGATCCCAGGAAAGGAAGCTTTCTTTTCATCTTCTTGTCTCTTCTCTCTCAGAGCACATACGTAGACATTGTGTCATAAAACGAAGAAGAACTGGAGAGAAGAGAGCTCAGGTAGGAGGCTGATGAAATTGTCTAGGCAAAGGAGGAAGAGCACCAGGACAAAGGGGCAGTAGCATCAGAAGGGTCTTGAGGACTGATTGCCTGTGAAGGAGGCAGAGTCACAGAGGTGCTGGTTAGGCAAATGCAGGGAGGGGCGCCATTCCACAGTCAAGACTAGGTAACAACAGGAAGGACATTGGAAGGTAAGGGTTATGTGCGGCTGCGTCATGACTGAATAGTATGACTAACTACTTGGTAAACTGGGAAGGGAACATTGGCCATTGTAGGAGTTTGGTTGGGCTGCCGTAACAAAATACCACAGATTGGCTTAAACAACAGAAATTTACTGTCTCACATTTTTGAAGGCTAGAAGTCCCAGCTGGAGGTGCTGGCAGGGTTGGTTTCTTCCAAGGCTTCTCTCCTCAGCTTGCAGATGGCCGTCTTCTTCCTGTGCCTTCACATGGTGTTCCCTCTGTGTCTGCCTATATCTAATCTCCTCTACTGATGACAACACCAGTCATATCGGATGAGCTCATCTTAACTTAATTACCTCTTTAAAGACCCTGTCTCCAAATACCATCATCACATTATGAGGTACTAGAGGCCAGGACTGCAACATGTGAATTTGGAGGGGGGGACACAGTTCAACCCATAACAGCCATTATGCCACATCTGGTATGACAGGACATGTTCTCTCTTCTAGCTTTCAGATCTTCTATAAATGTCCTAATGCATCCGTCTTTTCAGTCCCTGTCTGTGTTTCTCAGCCCTAATTCTTTCACCTTCCCCCCATCTCATTACTAGGCTTCTCTTTTGCACATAAAACGTCTTCAAAGATGCAACATTACAATTGCACACTGCACAGTTCTTGCAGATTGTGCACTTTCAGAAAACTTTCCCAAAGATGAAATCCATCCTTGATAAAGAAATAATGAAATAATTCTTAAATCCTGTTGCATATCCTGCATTCCCTAATTTAAAACAAAAATAGGTATAATTTTTAAATATAAAAACAATGAGGAACCTTAAACATTTTTATATTTTCAGAATTGGTGCTTGCAGTAATGGGATTGCTCACCACTGATTCAGATGGTAGTTGAAATCCTGGGTGTAGATGGGGTCATTGCAAGGAGTCTGTAGCCCAGGTGGAGATGAAGACTGTAGTCTTTGCACTGACACTAGAGGATTGAACAGCTAGCTACCTTTTCAATCTCTGCCCTTTGCAGAAAAAAATTATAGCAAATTTCCTTTAAGTAATATGCCATACAAGATTCAAGACATGTCTTTTACGTTTAAAAGTTTAAGGATATTTTGTTCATATAAGCTGAGTATATTTTTGTTCCATGTGTTTTTGCATCCACAGGAAGCAAATTTCTGATATAAAAAATAATAAAGTTTTCCAAAAACATTATCGTCCTTTTTGGCCTATATTGTTTCCCAAAGTACAAGGTGTGAATGTATTAAAGCCACCTCATAGTAGCATGAGGACTGGGATGAAGGTCAAACACTTAATTTGGGTTATCACCAAGGAATTGCCTCTCCACATCAGAACTGCTCTGTCCTTCTCTCCCCTCGGGCTCTCAGGCAGCATCCAGGCAAAACAAAGACATTCTGCAACCTACCTTGCTGAGGACACTCTGTGAAACTGTGACAAAAGCAATGCATAATTATGAGCCTGGAATTTGTACCTACTTAAATTAGCATTAAGGTGACAAAAAGCACTGGGTTTTTTTTTTTTTAAGAAAAAAATGCATAAAACCAGACTGAGGAAATGTGAGAAAATGATTCTGCCTTCTACCCTGGCCACAAGGCCAAATGGGTCCAGAAGAGCACAGAAAACATCATCAAAATGGCACCTTGGTTCTTTAAAAACAAAATCCAAGAAAAAGCTGAGATTTTTTTCAGCCTTTGCAAAAAACTAAATTCTTTTTTGCCCTTTGTTGTTGTTGGTTTGTCAAACTTTTGACAGGTGGGGAGAGAACAACTGCTTTTTAAATGATTCAATCTTTTGGGCTTGAAAAAAGTGAAGCACCAGTGGAATGAGTTTTATCTTAATATTATCTGACATTTATTTTAATTCTTACCTGACATTTTGGAATACAGGCTTTTGAGGTTTTTCTCTGAATTTTAATTTTTCAGTAAGTCAGTCCTTGCTTCCTGCCCTGGACAGGGTCACATCTTATTTTAGAAAACTTTTTTGGGAAGCTAAATCCATCTTGAGGGTCTTTGGTTTCAAACGATGGAAATATATTTAACCTTTCTAAAAACGAATCTATTATAAGAAAATGGGAATTTTACCCCTCTTGGCTGTGCAAAATGCTGGGCCAACCTTATCAGTCTGGGAAATGGGTCTGGGATCAAACCAGAAAGATGCCCCCACCTGCCCCCCACCCCCGACCACCACCACAAAGCCTGGACCCTATGCATCACAGTCTCCTCAAGGAGACCTCAGAAGTAGTTACTCAAAAGTAATTCACAAGTATGATTTTGTTGACTTGCATGACGGAGGAAAATAGTAACTACGTTACCAGACTGTTGCAGGGACCAAGAGCTGGCTTGTCACCTGGACCACTCAAAATGAGCACATCTTTGAGGAAATACGAAGAAACAAAAAAGACAAGAGGGAACAAGATCAGAAGATCTGAAAGAATAAGAAGTTGCTCCTGAAGGTTTTTCCAGTTAGATGTTGAAGCATTGCAATTTTATCACTATCTAAATATCTGGACCACCTGGCAGGCTGCCTGCAAATAGGCAGGGACATGCTGGAAAAGGAAAAAGATAAGTAAAAGTAACCAACAAGCTTAAAAAACTGTGTTCCACCTAAGAGGTAATTAAAAACTACACGTTTCAATGGCAAATTTCTGGATGGCAGTTTTGCAATAAATAACAATGTGCACACCCTCCATCAGAATTTCAGATTTGGAAATTGATTCTAAATAAGTACAGAAGTGAGCAAATATTTAGCTGAATTTACACTACACCACAGCATTCTTTTGTGTGTGTGTGAGGAAGACCAGCCCTGAGCTAACATCCGTTGCCAATCCTCTTTTTTGCTGAGGAAAACCGGCCCTGGGCTAACATCCGTGCCCATCTTCCTCTACTTTATACGGGACACTGCCACGGCATGGCTTGAGGAATGGTGCGTCTGTCCACACCCGGGATCCGAACCCGAGAATCCCGGGCCAGCCAAGTGGAGCACGCGAACTTAACCGCTACACCACCGGGTCACCCCCTGCATTCTTTGTAAGAGTGAAAAACAAAAGCAATCTTAAGAAACATCAGCAGAGAGTGGTCAATAAACCCATTTAATGAAACTCCATATAGCTATTAAAAATGATGTTGGGGGAATATTTTCTTCACATGAACAGATGTTCGTAACATATTTTGAGTAAAAAAGTAAGTTATAAAATAATACGTTCAATGCAATTCCATTCTTGTCCAAAATATCTGTGTAATTGTATATGCAGAGAAAAAAAATCAGGGCAGAAGTAAGGTTCACAGTGTTATCTCTGGGTGGTGGGTTATAGGAATGTAGTCTACTTTTTTAAAAATCTGTATTTTGTACTTTTTTTCTATAATGAACAGGTTAAATAAAAAAAGGAATACAGTGAAACTTCTCATAAGTGGAAGAATCCTTTTGTAATGCAAATAATTGTATCCTCTATTTCTTAACATGGAGCATATCTGCTCCCTATAGAGTGCTTTCACCTGCAGATGGGGAATTAGCAGTTTCTACTGTGTCCAGTAGACGTTTTCAACAGTCTTACTCAGGGAGAGTTAGATTTTCTCAAAGTGGATTTTGTGTTTCTGAAGTAGAAAATCTTCCCCAAATCATTCAGCCTCCTTCCATTGATTCAATTATCTGGGGCACAGTTTGGGGTTCTCTATTTTTCTATTTTGAGACAGAATTTGAGCTTCTGTTCGAGGGCGCCCGGGTTGCAGCCCGGGCGTGCCTGGGGGGACAGCCCCCACGTGAGCGGATACCCCCCTGGGCTCCTGTGGAAGACGGGTCTCCGACAGCACCCCACTCCCCAGCCATCAGCGTTGGCCCTGCTCCATTGTATTTCTTCCAAATACTCCCAGACTCTGAAAAGATTGCATTGGAAAAAAATTCTTTATAGGTCAGTACTTCTATTTTTGACAGGTGAACTTCCATTGACCTCCATGGAATTCTGCTTCTGTAAGCCGGGCTAATGCTGCATTCTGCAAAAAACAAGGGAAAAGAATTGTTTCATTAACGGGACTGAAAGAGGCATCAGCCTAATTCTTGACGTGCTAATGACGGCTGGTTCCTGGGGGTGTTCATTTCCAAACTCCGTGTGGAGATTGTGTTCATTCCCTCAGAGATGCAGCATTAGCCTTTTTTTTTTTTCTTTTTTCTTTGCTTAATTCTGATATTAGTTCACATCTGGACGTTGACCTAAATAAATAAATTAGAAATATATACATTTAAAAATGAATACATGTTGGATATTGCCCCATACTTTATTACTAAACACATTTGCACAAAATAGAGTGTTTGACCTTAAACGCAGCAGCCCCTCTTTCATCTGAGAATGACAGGGGAATGAACAGCTTTTATCATTTGTCTAAAGGCCTTTTTATTTTAGGGAGAATTTGGTTTTTATTTAAAGCGTGTGCTGATCTTCGTTGCTAATGCTTCCCCGTTGGAAAAAAAAAAAAAAACTTTCATTCTTTATTTGTTTAAATAAGAGAAGAAAAAGAAGATATGTAAATGCAGACCTTTTTGTCTTTAATTCGTGGCCACATCGTGGTGGATGCTATGAGTTGCACTCCCTCAGTGGGAATCGCTCATGACAGCACACCTCTATTTGCTAAGCAGCTACTTTTCCAAAAGCAGTCGATTGCTTAAAGTTCCTTTTATAAAAACTACTTCGAAAATAAGGGGGAGGATTCTGCTAACAGTTGGAACAGGGGTGGGGGGATGGGGGTGGGGGTGTTAATGGGACTGGGAATTTCAAAGCTTCTCCCCTAAGAGTGCAGAAGGAAGAATTTTTGACAAGTAAAAGTAAAGAATAGTAAAGCTAGAAGAAATGCTGGTGGTCAAGTATACCTACCTCATTTTAGCATTTTGGAAACTATGGAGCCAAGAATTGGGGTCACTTATTCTAGGTCTCCAACGATAGATAATAGTCCAGTCTGGACTTTTTCCTACTGTTTCAAAACTGTACTCCTCACCTCCACCCCCACCAGGTTTTGTTAGAATATAGGTCCCAGGAGCTGCCGGGTATTGCTGCTGCTCACGACCCAGTCTAGTTCAATTTTGTTCAATCACATAAAGTGCAGGCATTCTCCCAGGTTGGGGCGGGGCTGAGGGTGGGGGCATGTCCGGGTGCTAAGAACCCAGGCTTCATTCCAGCCAGATTTGACAGTTCACATCTCAGTCCTACCACCAATTGTTGGATCTTGGCCATGTTTTAACCTTACCAAGCCTCGGTTCCTCATCTGGAATATGGGGATGGTCATCATACTCCTTCGGGAGGAGTACAGTGAGAATTAGAATGGGCACAAGCAAAATATTTAGCTCTCTGTGGTTGCTCAATGAACAGTAGCTGTTACTCCTCGTAGCTCCACTTCTAAAGTAAATAAAACATAGTGCCTGCCCTTGGGGAGCTGAGAGTCAAGTAAGAAACACTTTGGGCAATATGGCCCTAGGATGTCGGCAAGTGGTTGCTGGATTAGTTACTGGATGAGTTACGGTAGTCTTCTCAACCTAAACTATGCTGCGGTAAGGAAATTATCTAAATTCCCTATCACAGACCCCAGGAGTGAGGAGGAGAAGAAAGAAGACCTGGGAATGGGGTACATCAGACATGTACCCCAAATTTGTCTCATTAGCCTGTAATCCAGTTGCTGGAAAACTCACCTGTAAAAGAGGAAACAGTTTTCCTCCTAAATTCATGAGCAAACTTGCAAATGGCACAGGATCAATTTGGAGCTTAGAGAGAATGTAGCTACTTCCTCAAATCCTTTGTGCTTGTGTGTATAGGAATATGTCTTCATGCTGTACAAACAACCTGTTGAAATACCTAAATTTTACTAATAAATTTCTCTTACGTGCCATGCAGAACAATGCTTGATTTTTTTTCTTTGCTTTGTCCACATATTGGATAGAAATGACCAGTAACTAATTCCCAGTGGTTGAACTGGTCTTGGGTGAATACATATTCCTGGCTATAGCATAAAGCAAAGAGAAATCATTTTTATATTTTTTACTATTTTGTCTTACCTACCATTTTCCACTTCTCTAAGTCTAAATGTTAAAGCAATATCTATAGGTGGACCATTCTGTGCTTGGATTAGAAAGACCTCCACCCAGTCTTGGTTCTACTTTCACATTTCAAGACCGTTTAATCAGAAGCACAATTCTTACTGAAATCTCCTAACCAGCAACTTTAGGAGCAACCAGATGAATTCTTTCCCCTTGTTGAGCAGAAGGGAAGTTCTTGAACATTGGGAGGCCCTGAGCCTCTTGAGCTGTTTGTTTGCTTTCTGACTGTATCTCTGTCCTTCTAGCCTATGGAAATGCATAAATATTCCTTTTTATTCAAATGGGTTGAGTTACAATATTGACTGTTCTATAAACTGTAGTGGACTCAAAATAAAATACTGTTCCTTGTCCCAAAGGCATTTAAAATCTAGTTAGAGAGACAAGAGTCACAGAGGTGGTATAGTCTAGTCTAGTATGGGGATGAAGAGCCTGAGTTCAGGGCAAAAATGTTATCTTTTCTGCCAGTTACTTTCTACTAACTTGGGGGCAATTAAACTGTCTGCCTCCGTTTTTCATCTCTAAAATGGGAGTAAACATATTTCTCTTATAGGGTGATAAAAATAAGAGCATTAAATAAGATCATGTACTTAAAGCATTTGACACGTTGTCTGAACTCACTATTATCAGCAATCACGTTGAGGTTATTATGGTTGTTACACGACTGGTAAGGATAAGGGGACAAATGTGGAATAGAATAGGGCGTGAAGGCAGTGCTTTGATTGTCTTGGGCATAAGAATTGGGATTTGAGGGTGTTGGCTGCAGCAATGTGTCAAGGGTCTGGGGAACCTGGGTGCTGAGGCGAGTTCTCTTAGGCAGCTTGAATGATTGGGACACGGGTTACATGGCACAAATACGTTAATCGACTGAGCCCAGTTTCCTGATGTGTGAGATTGAAATTGGAAGTATCAGTATGAACTCATGATTCTTGGGAAACTTCAGGGTGTCCCAAAAGTCTTAGTGCAATTTTATGCTTTAAAAACTTCAGAAAAGTAAATGCTGCATACTTTCAAAAAGCATCATTTGAAAGTTGAATCATTTATATGTCATGTACACTTATTTAATTTTGGAAAAGTAATTTTTAATTTTTTGGTTTTGATCAATGTTTGCCATCTCAAATCAGAGGGACTAAAATTAATATGAAAAATGTGTTAATAAAGTTCAAAAGAATTTTATATAAAAAGAGAAATGTTTTAATAAAGTTCACAAAACCAAATAAGTATAAAAGAAATGTAAATAATAAAACTGTCAACTTGTATTTTTGTACATTTGTAGCATTTGTACATAAAAACTTTATACAAAAGTATATACATTTATACATGTAAAGTTATTGAAGCTTAAAGCTGCACTAAGACATTTGAGGCCTGACCACAGAATAGTTATAGATTATGTAGAGAGGAGTGTATATATACATGTATTTGTATGTGGATACATATATTCCCCACCTCTGACCACTATGAGGGCATTGAAGCAGCCACCCCATCTCCCAAAAGCAACAAACCCACTGAGGGCCCAGATTGGTTCTAAATACTTCACTAAAAGGAGCCAGGGCACCATGGAGGAATGACCTGATGCAGGCGTGGGGCAAGAAAATACATGATCCTGGAACACTGTGCCAGAAAGTCAAGAAGAGTTTGAAGAATCAGGGGCACATATCTAAAGGACACAGAAGTCTACCTGAAGAATCCCATTGACCAAAGCAGAAACTATTTGAGCATCAAAATATTATATATCTGATAAGGGGTTAGTATCCAAAATACACAAGGAACACATACAACTCAATAGCAAAAAACCAAATAACCCAATTAAAAAATGGGCAAAGGACCTGAATAGATGTTTTTCCAAAGAAGACATACAGATGGCCAACATCACTAATTATCTGGGAAATGCAAATCAAAACCAAATGAGATATCACCTCACACCTGTTAGAATGGCTCTGATCAAAAATATAAGAGAGAGCAAATGGCAGAAAAATATGGAGAAAAGGGAACCCTTGTACATTGTTGGTGGAAATGTAAAATGGCACAGCCACTGTGGAAAACAATATAGAGGTTCCTCAAGAAATTAAAAATAAAATTACCTTACGATCCAGCATTTCCACTTCTGGGTATTTATCCAAAGGAGATGAAATCACTATCCTGAAGAGACATCTGCACTCCTGTGTTTATTGTAACATTATTCACAATAGCCAAGGTATGGAAACAACCTAAGTGTCCATCAACAAATGAATGAATGAAGAAAAAATATATATATATAATTAATTAAATATGTAACATATTATATGTTTTATATATATTATATATAATAAATAATATATAATTATATAATAATTATAAATTTATAACATATAATTTATATATAATATATAATTATATAGAACAAATATAAATTTATAATATATAAATTTATATGTAATAAATTAATATAAATATATAAATATATTGAAATTTATATATAATAAATTAATATAAATATATATTTTATAATATAACATTATATATTTTACATATATATACACACACACATAATGGAATATTATTCAGTCTTAACAAAGAAGGAAATACTGTAATTTGAGATAACATGGATGAACTCATGCTAATTGGAATAAGCTAGGCAAAGATAAATATCAAATGACCTCACTTATATGTGGAATCTAAAAAAAAAGTTAAACTCATAGAAACAGAGAGTAGAAAAGTGGTTGTCAGGGGCTGGAGGATGGGAGAAATAGGGAGAGGTTGGTAAAAGGGTGCAAACTTTCAGCTATGAGACGAATAAGGTCTAAGGATCTAACGTATAACATGGTAACATGATAACACTGTATTGTATAATTGAAATTTGCTAAGAGAGTAGAACTTAAATGTTCTCATGAAAACAAAGACAAAAACAAAACAGGGTAAATATGTGAGGTGACGGATGTGTTAATTAACCTGATGAGGGGGAATCCTTTCACAATGTATACATATATCAAATCACCATGTTGTACACTTTAGATATATTATTTTATTTGTCAATTATGCCTCAGTGAAGCTGAAAAAAATATTGGATTGCCATCCACATACTGATATAAATAAGCAAGTGAGTGGAGCAGAAGGGAACGCTCTTTCTTATAGTAGAATGCCAGCTACGACATGTGGAAGTGATGATGGATGTAAAAATCACTCTGGCGACCATCATAGAGTAGGTGATTCACAGACTTTGTTAGAATTTTCATAGCTGTCCCAGTCAAGTCTCTTTATCCTTTCTGATTCTATTTAGGAACACATATTACGTTTATTTGTTGTGTCTCATTATCTCCTTCAATCTGGAATAGTTCCTTGGTCTTTCCCTGTCTATCATCTCTTTGTCTTCAAGAGTCCAAGTCCTTCATTCTCTAGGAGAACCCTCAACCTGAGTTCATCTAGTATTTCCACATGATCAGACTCTGGTCAAATATTCTTGGCAGGAATGCCACAGAAAGGATCCTGGCTCTTCTCTGTGCCTTTATCAGGAGGAACGCAATGTCCACTCATGCTGTGTCATGGACTGAATGCTTGTGTTCCCCTAAAATTCATGTGTTGACGTCTAAACCCAGTGTGATGGTATTAGGAGGTGGAGCCTTTGGGAAGTACTTAGGTTTAGATGAGCTCAAGAAGGTGAGTTCTTCACGAAAGGATTAGTGCCCTCATAGAAGGGACCAGAGAGCTTGCTCTCTCTTTCTCTCCTCCATGTGAGGCCACAGCAGGAAGGCAGCCATCTGCAAACTAGGAAGAGCAATCTCACCAGACATTGAGTCTGCCAGTACCTTCACCTTGGACTTCCAGCCTCCAAACTATGAGAATAAATGTCTGTTGTTTAAGGCACCCAGTCTGTAGTATTTTTGTTATAGCAGCCTGAACTCACTAAGACATGCTGTCATTAGTAATCTTAGACTCGATCACCTAACCATGTTGGTGTCTTAGGTCTCTCCACCCTATTTTTCCCATTCATATTTGCCTAGTGGGGAGATACTTCTCTACTCACCTTCCTGTCTGCCTCCAAAGTCCATGCAATGTGTACATAAATCATCTGAAGGTTGAGAGTGACATCCTGAGTCTCCTATGGCACTCTTGAATTTATGATATAGGTTTTAGGGACCACAGCTGCAATTCTTTTGAACTTGAACATGGCCAAGAGTCGCTTTTTCACTATGTTCCTGGGAAAAAAATTACGTAGTATTGAATTCAGTGGACTGGTGCCCACGAATTACTTTGAAGTCATCTGTTGGCCTTCCAGGAGGAGGACGTGATAAAATGGAGCCCACACTTTGAGGAGGATTTGTTTCACTTCTCCCAGGACTCTTCCTGTTTTTCACACTGGTTCCATAGCCTCGGGCCACTGTCACTCATGGCTTCCCAGGGACTGGCTCTTGTCATGAGATTGTTTTGTTTATCCTAATTCCTGACCTTTTGATTTGAGTTGAAGTTGTTTTCTTTCTCAGCCTTGCAACAAGCCTCAGCTGTTTGAAGAGAACTCACCAGGAAATGTTTGTTTTTCATTAACTCGTTTCTATCTATTAGAGCCAACAGAAAAACAGAAGAGCAAAGGAGAAAGGGGTCCCTGTTCACTTAGCCTAATTAGACTTTCCACTTCAGGACTCTGTCCAGCTCTAGTCAATTCACCTCAGCTGACCCTGGAAAAGCCACGTCCTCTGTCAATGCCTCGTTGGTTCAGCTACTCAGAGCCTATTAAGTCCTTAGGATGGTGCTGGATGCTCTCACATGGTGTGTTTTTAACATTTTCATAGCAACACTGAAAGATATGGGTCATTAACCCCATTTAAAGACCAGGAAATTGAAGTTTAAAGAAGCTAAGTGACTTGTCCAAAAGTCCCCACGTGGGAAATGGTGGACCCAGTTTTGGATCTTTTGACACGAAGTTGTTTGCTATTCTCAATGTCTGTTTTGAGATAGTGGTGTGGGCTTTGGTTTGTGGCTACTTTGGCCTGCATGGCATAGGCGTGGAAGATGTTCCCTGTGCCCCAGCCTAGTGCCCTGGACTTTTGCCTTGAGTGTGGAGGCTAAAACATGAGCTAAGCAGGCATTTCTTGCTCCACAGTCCCTTTTTCCCTGTGAACACACTTCTTTTGGGTGACTCTATGGGGCAGAGGAGAGACGGGAATAGGGCTAGACTGAGACATAACTGTAAACACGGCACAATGTCATGTAAATAAAAATCCCCATTTATATACAGCTTCTAATTGATCTGAGATCTTGGAGAGGATGAGAAAAGGTTGCCATGTCCTATGGACTGAAGGCAAAAGTAGAGATCTTTTAGTTCATTTCCCTCTTTTCAGCAGTTGAGGAATAATCTGAGAGAGGAGAAGATACCTCAATTCTAACGCTAATTAATGTCAGAGCTGGGCCGTGAATCCAGTCTCCTGACCCCTGAATTGAACACTGAGTAGTTTAAAAGTAAAACTAAATGTCCATAAACGGGGAACAGCGTGAGGAACAGGATAATTTGGGAGCACAAGGAATGTTCTATGATATTGTTTTCAGACCCTCGATCCTTTCATTGTCCAAGTAAATAACAGATATTCAAGGGGCTCAGAAGTCTCAGGGCAAAATACAAAAACTTATAAAATTAGTGTATAAAATCAACCTATTGGCAGTTGGCATGTAATGACAACAAACATTTATTTATTTAAAAAACAACTATATTGAAGTGTATTTCACATATCATAAAACTCACCCATTTCAAATGTACAATTCAATGATTTATTGTGCAGCCATCTCCATAAAGCAATTTTGGAATATATTTATCACCCCAATAAGATGCCTCATGCCCACTCACAGTAACTATTATTTATTGAATGCTTACTATAGGCTTTTATTGTAGTGACTCTCTCTCTCTTCACAATCCTCTGAGAGGTTCTGTCACTATCCTTCCTCCTCATTTTACCAATGAGGCAATTAAGTCATGGGGAGGTCAGGCAACTGCCCAAGATCACCGGGTACCTGGGTGATCTTAGACAAGTTGTCTGTCCAGGGTTTGAACTCAGACCATGTGACTTCAAAGCCTGTGCTCTTTGCTACTATCTATTCTGCTTCCATATCAAGAAAGAAACCCAGTAGCTGTTTCTCTATTGTATATGCTGCTTTTTTGAGGTGGCACAACCCAGTTCTCTTTCTTATTCTGTATTTTCACATTTGGAAAGATACAGCAATTCTCTTTAAATCATCAGTTTGTGCCGAGAGCTGGATGACAATGTCAAATTGCCTCTTGTCAAGTTACACCTCTTCAGAAGTGTAATCCTTTTAAGCAAGGAGAAAGGAGAGAGAATGCAATGTTCCCATTAATAACAAATGCTAGAAGCTGTAATTTTTTATATACTCCGTGAATTCGGTGTATCACACAACAAGGCAGAGAAGGTGTATTGTGGAGAAGGAGGTAGGAGACTTGCCCACCTCAGTGCATAGAGTTGGCCCCATATGAATGCTTTCTAGGGGTGAGTATTAGGCTGGAGGCTTATTAAGATGCCCTGGAACTACACGGAATCCAGGTCAATCAACTTGTCTGGATAGATCTCACCATACCTAAGTCCCTGTCGAGAGTTCAGCTAAGCTATTCCGTGGTATTGCTGCCTCCACATCCATTTTGTGTGTGTGTGTGTGTGTGTGTGTGTGTGTGAGGGAGACCAGCCCTGAGCTAACATCCATTGCCAATCCTCCTCTTTTTGCTGAGGAAGACTGGCCCTGGGCTAACATCAGTGCCCATCTTCCTCTACTTTATACGGGACACCGCCACGGCATAGCTGACAAGCAGTGTGTCTGTGGGTGCCCAGGATCCGAACCCACGAACCCCGGGCTGCCAAAACGTGAACTAAACCGCTGTGCCACCGGGCCAGCCCCTCCACATCCAAGCGGCCTGCAGGGCCCTTCAGCTGACACTAGCACCTCGTGCAAGCGCATGCCCTAGATAGCAGCCCCCAGAGTCACAAGCAAACATAAGTTCTGGATATGACTTCCCCAACAGCCCTTGTGATCAACAGTATCCCCTGCCTCCCAGGGCCTTCCCCCTGTGTGCGCCTTAGATAAGACCCCTGTGGAGCTTACCAGAACGCCACTCTTTTAGTTTGAATTGAGCAATCTGGCCTTAGCTCAGGAACCCCAAAGCACTCCACCCACGGGCCCTAATAAAGGCATGTGCCCCAGGTCCTGTCTCTGTCTGTGCTCTGCTTTGACATCCCTGCGTGGCCCCTTGAGGCGTGCCGGTAGTTCCTCCAGGACCTGGGAGCAATAGACTTCTCTGTTTCAATTTCTCCTGTGGTCTGTTGTTGAACCGTGGTTCATCATCCGGCACCCTGTGCTCCACTTAACAAATGCTGATTTAACAAAGTCATAACAGTCTCAGAGGAGCTAACCCCTGAAAGTGATCTTCTCCAGGATCCAGCAAAACGTTTCTGGTAAATCCTTGGTATTCCCAATGGAATACAAGATAGCATGGCCTCAATCAAGCAGGAATGAGAAATCATGAGGAGACAATGGTCTAAAATGAAGGCAACAAGATGACAGTTAAAGGTAGATGGTGGAGCTAAGGAAAAATGGCAAGGAAACCAAACGTTCAATTGCAGAATTAAAATCCACTTGGGATGACGCACAGAGCCGAAGTGACCTAAAGGTGAAGCAAACCATGATGTAACAAACGTGATGAAACCACAGAGAATATGTATCAAAGACAGGGAACAGAGGCCAAAATTTAAGAATCAAATATGTTTCTAAAGAATAAAATCAAATGTACAATAGAATGAGTAATTAAACACACATAGCCACACACATGCATACTGTATTTTGTTTTTATTTTCCTACAAAGTCTCTGCAGATTGAAAGACTTTACCACGTCATATTCAAGAAAAATATAAAAACACCCAGAAACATTGGAGCAAAAC
Source organism: Tapirus indicus (assembly GCA_031878705.1). Classification (NCBI taxonomy): domain Eukaryota; kingdom Metazoa; phylum Chordata; class Mammalia; order Perissodactyla; family Tapiridae; genus Tapirus; species Tapirus indicus. Next base: position 4,780,637 of record CM062932.1, on the reverse strand, counting down.
TTTTCCTTACAAAGGCAAAAGTCTATAAACAAATGTCCAGTAAAAATTGGGCAAATCAAGCACAAAGAAATACAAATCTGATGGTTTTTAGGTTTCTCCAGTGTTATACTAAATGGCAAAAAGATAAGGGAATCAAAAAAACAATTTGAGGGAAAAGTATTGCGACTAAACAATAGTAAACTCTGTCATTTTTCCTTTGATATATGCGGGCAATAGAAAGATTGCCAGATATCCAAAGCCTTAAAAAATATCCTCCCAGGATGTATTTGTTGAAAAATATTACTTGAAAATTTTTTCCATGAGAAATGTAGAACAAAATTAAGAACTCAAGATCAGGAAATTCTGTATAAAAGACCTGGTGGTGGGCGCCGGCGCAGTGGCATAGCAGTTAGGTTTGCGCGCTCTGCTTCAGCAACCCGGGGTTTGCAGGTTCAGATCCCTGGCGCTGACCAACACACCACTAGTCAAGCCACGCTGTGGCGGCGTCCCATATAAAGTAGAGGAAGATGGGCACGGATGTTAGCCCTGGGCCAGTCTTCCTCAGCAAAAGGAGGAGGATTGGACCAGCCCGGTGGCACAGTGGTTTAGTTCGCACGCTCTGCTTTGGCGGCCCGGGGTTCGCGGGTTCGGATCCTGGGCGCAGACAGATGCACCGCTTGTCAAGCCACACTGTGGCGGTGTCCCATATAAAATAGAGGAAGATGAACATGGATGTTAGCCCAGGGCCAGTCTTCCTCACAAGGAAAAAAGAAACAAAGACCTGGTGGTGAGCATTAAAACAGTTAAACATGGAATTAATTCAAAAATATTTGTCGAAATAATCATTTTAGAGCCAATATTTATTTAGTGCTTACTATGTGCCAGCCATTGTGCTAAGTGTTTTCCATGTATGTTTATTTATACAACTTAATGCAGATGTCAAAAATTACTCATCAAATGAAAGGTGTTTAATATAAAAATAATAATGTAATAATTACGATCTGAGCCTAAATCTTCAGATTATCTTCCTAAAGCCAATCACTGAGTGGAGAGACTAATAAAAGTGCTCAGTTCTTCTTAATATGGAAAAGAGAGTGGGATACAAAAGATTTTGTTTCATTTTTTAATTTTCTTTGATAATTAGGGGTATAGAGTACATACTTATACGTATATATACATATGTACACATATATAGAGAGGTTTGTAGAGTGCATGCAAAGTAAACCAAAAAGTAAATTATAAAAGAAATGACAAATTGGAAACAGTAAAAGTGGCAGAAAAAAGAAATTATTGATATGTTAAATTTCTTTATAAATCAATAAGAGAAAAATAAACATGTGGAAATAAAACAGAGCAAAGATCTGAACAGGCAATTGGCAATTATCACGTAAAAAATGTTAACTTTATATGTAACAAAAAAAAGAGTGCAAATTAAAACAGCAACACCGTACTATGGTAAACCCATCAGATTAGCAAAAAGTCAACAGAATGGTAATTCCTGGTATTAGCTAGGATTGAGAGAGGGGGCCCTTTAATATTCTGCCAGGAGAAGTGTAGACGGGTAAATTGGTACCCTTCTGGAGGGGAATTTGGCAGCATACATCAAAAGCTTTCTAAATTCAAATGCCTTTTGACTCAAGAATTCAGTTTCCAAAGGACATGCTCAGAGGCCACAAAGATTTAACTCCTACTATGGGAAGGGCTGTCCTCACTCACGGGGCTTCTCCTTTGAAATGGAGAATGATACTCAAGCCAAAACTAGGAAGAGGGCAACATGGAGGATTAAAAGTAGGGATTTGCGGAGTGTTCGATTCTCCGCTGGGATATAGCACAGGGACTCATATCTGCTCAGCCTGGCACCTTGGTTGCTTGCATCCATCCTTGTTGATTTCCTGTTGCTACCAGTGAGGCTTTACCAAAGCCTTGTTTAAACATTTCAGGTCATCTCCATTGTACTTTAGGCAACTAAGTGAAGGGTGGGAAATATGAAGAACCACGCTAGAAAAATAGCAGGGTGCTGTGGGAGGCTGGATGGGCCAGAACCGGAGTAAAACCATTCAGAGACTCAGGGGAGCCTGCCACTGGCTGCTGGCTCCAGACACTGCATTTCCTCCTGACATGGCTATTTCTAGACCTAAAGTTGGCTGGAGCTGCCACTGCTGCTTCTGCTGAAGTGAATCCCCAGTGTCTCTGGCTCCTGGTCAAAGTATCCGAACCGGGAGAGGGCACAGGTTTCCCAAGTACCTGGGAGAGCACCATCCACTTGTTGCCCCGGACTGGGATGTGGTGTCTGGATTGCTTCTGGTTTTCTCAGCTTGTGGCTCACCCTGACACTCCTGATTGGGAATTCTCCAAACCTAGGAAGGTGGTTTGGATGCTGGGGAGCCCCCCACCAAAAACCAAATGCCATTCTACTAATACTATTAACAACATGCCTTGGGATGCAGCAACCCTTCTCTCATGGCCTGTTCAGGCCCTTCCCTCCCCCCTCCCCTGAGCAGGAAGCCCATCTCACTTGCTTCTCAAATAGCTCTTGGTAACTTGGAGAGGAAATTGGAAAAGAGACTCAAAGTAGAATTTGATATACTCAGAGAGCAAGGGACCTGAGGAGTAAATCCATATTTGCCTACATTTATGATGACAGTTCCAGTTGAAGCTCTCTTCTATCTGGATCCTATTATCCTGCAAAGGGGTGAGCAATGCCATCTCACATACCCACAGAGCTTTACAGTTTACAAATTGCTCTGATATGTACGATTGGACAAAAATCAAATTGCAATTGTATGGTGCTGTGTGTGGAATTTATGGGCAGGAGCTTCTGATGGCTGGGATGTAATTGTGGATATAATTATGCATGTAAAATTGAGCCAGGCAGTCAAAACTTTGGGCCTCATCTTTGAACACCTCCTATGTGCTAGCTGTGTTGTTCTGCACTGCAGGAGATGTAAGAGTAAAGAAGCCACAGTTGCTGACCCCCAGCAACTGGCCGGGGGGTGATTAATTACATAAAGAAATGGCTGTAATTTAGCATAATAAGTAGGACAGTGGAGATCGGGTAGGAGCTATGGGCACAGCAAACGTCAGGTGTGAGTCCAGGGCGTGCTGATCTGGCCGAGGTTTATTGAATTGGCCCGTTGTGCACATGGACACAGGATGAGTGATAGTGGGGGCAGCTCCGTAATAAGAACTGAAGGCTGTCATGTCTCATCTGTTAGGAAATTCTCAGCAACTGCACGTTCTCTCCGGCCCGAGCTCCCTCAGGACTCGGCTATGCACCATAATTCATTATCCCCTCTGTCGCGGACTTAGTGCTTCTGGAGTAGGTGAGTGTTCTCCCAGACTGAACCCTAATAAACAGTGTTCCTAGTGTGGATGAGAGATTGTGAAGGGGCTTGGGGTGACTTTCTCCAGGACTTTCATTTACACAGTTATGAGGGCTGGAGAGCCAAGTACAGCTCACCCGGGGAGGCAATGCCAGTTATGCCTGTGCCCTCCTCTAAGAGAGGGGCAGTCACTAGTTCAGGCTGTCACATTTCCCTTTTGTGATGACAAAAGACCTCTAAGGGCTCAGTGGCAAGAAGTTTACCTTCCAGCCCAGCGACGAGATGACCATGTATCCGGACACGGCTGACTTTGTAAGAAACACCTTTGACTAGAGGGTTAGCTCGGAGCTTTGTTTTAATGACACAAGTTTGCTGGTTCAGCCCCAGGAGGGCCGGCTGAGTTCCCAGGGCCACAGGTGGTAGGCCCCCCAGGCCTGCTGCCTTTCCAGGGCACCACCCTGGACACTGGGAGGGCAGGTGGGGACGCGGTGAGTCAGCGCAGATGCCGTCCTCTCTCTGGAGAAACAGCCAACCACGACGGCTCAGGATTGCGGCCATCCTGCCAGGAGCACCACAGAGAAAGCACGCTGGAGCCTGGGTTGTTGTTACAGTTAGAAAAGTACACGTTCCCCTACAGAGTGCAGGCCAAATCACTGTGAACTTGAAAATCCCCAAAGTGGTATCCAAGCAGCAGGCAAGTCAAACTTGAGAAGTTCTTGCTCTCTTCACCACATAAAATGGTAAAAAATGTAAGTTAACAAATGTGTGTCTGATTTTAGCAGTTTAACCGCCATGGCATAAAAAGCAAATCCATTTCTGCATTTTCTCAGTAGCTTCTCCCTGCGTTTTACTGGGAATAGAATCTAGAGTGGCCCTGGCACCATCTGCCTTAGGCTGCCCTCATAGGGAGTGAGGGCTTCTGTCCTCCCAAAACCTGGGCCCCTCCTGGAGGTGCTGCTGTTGGCCCTGCGTTCTCAAAGGCGCATGGAACAAACAGTTGCATTCCTGCCTCGGCACCTTTCAAAGAGGAGAAGGAGAACCCAACGTCTTCTGTGGCTACTCCTCTGGTCAGGAGTTTCAGAAGTAGCGAACTCCTGAAGCTCGGCTCTGTCCACCACGGCTGCAGTAGGGGAGCTGCACGCTGTCTATGAAAGCAAGCCTCAGTCACCTTCTAATTATCTCTATTTTTTAAAGAAAATAAAAAGAATAAATTATAATGAGAAAATATAATCAAAAGAAGAAAATAAAAGTCATCAAGAATATGACTCTGATGTATTTGTCTCCAGCACTTTCTCTCAGTGTTTCTGCACACACAGTGTATATTTGTGGAGATGGATGTACACATTTCTTCCCTTTCGGTTGCAGCCACCAGTGTTAGCTGGGCAGGGCCACACCTTTTCGAATGGGTATGATCGCTTTTGTCTGGTGCCAGCTCCGCTACATTTTCCACCCCAGTTCCCAAGCTGACTTGTCCCGCACCCCTGTGACTCTGGGCCGGAAGTCATTGGTAGGCTCCTGTCTCCCTGTCCTCCAGCCAGGGTCTTTGCTGGAACACCGATCACTCACGAGCTGTGCCTGCAAGTTGGTTTTGCTATTTTCAAGTTGCCACATTCCCTTGGTGGGCATTTAAAATATCGCCTCACAGAGAATTGTCTGGTTCTGCCTTAAACGAAAAAAAGAGAAAAATTGATAAAGCTCGTTTGTAAAGAATTTATCTGTTATGTAAATGTTAGAGAGTTGAGTGTGCTGGACTCTAGCAGAAGCCATTTACGTGCAAACTTTATCTTAAAAGATAGGGTGGAGGTTAGTTTCAGTATGTGCCTGGACAAACTTCACTGAGTCCAAATCTGTGGGGGGCCACGTGACCCTATGTGAGGGACCCGCTGAGGGCCCAAGGCTTGACTGTGTGACATGGGAAAGTTAGTGAGCTCTTCCAGCTGCCAGCCGCACCTCTGTCAACCTGCTGTGATGGCAGCAGTTGCTGAGTCCAGTGGCGATTGAGATGAGAGAACTCTAGAAAGCACTAGCATGGAGCAGACCCCCAGGAAGGTGGCTTTTCCTCTTCTCCTCCTTTCCTCCCACTCCCTACCTGCATCCTGCCTCCACCCTCACCTCCTGTTCCCCACCTGAAAAGCAGAGAAGATGAAACCTGCACTGCTCCTCTCTCATGGATTTTGCAAGAATCAAGTGAAAAAACGCCATGTAAAAGAGCTGCAAAAACCCTGGAGCATGGAGTGGGCATACAGCCATCTCTAGACAATCATGGAACATCGTCCCGTTCCTTGAATCATCAGTCCTTACAATGAATCCCTGCGGCACTTGGGAACAAGAGGTGACTATGGGTCCGTGTTTCCTGACCGTGCAGAGGGTTCAGACAGTGGGGTGCCTGTTAGCAGGATCTTGCAACCCCAAAGAGATGCTGGAATGCCTCCTCCCAGGGAATTTCTGCTTTCTTTTTCCTCCAGTTTCTCTTCTGTAGAAGAGACACCCTCCTCCAATACTACAGTGCACGTTTTTCCAGCCCATTTATGGATGCTTCAAATTCATGTGTCAGTGGCTTCAGGCCTCCACCAGCCCTATTGTGTAATCTGCTTAACACGGTATGTCTGAACTGTCCCCAGTGGACGCAGTTCAGAAGAATTTGCTTTCTAGATCAGTAAGCAGCAGGCTGAAGCTTTGATATGTCCTGTTCCTGGTGGAATGAAGCTGCCTATGGTGGCTGGGCACCCTCAAAGCCTTCTCTCCTGCCTTGGGGCCTTGGATTTGCTTTTTTACCAGATAGATATCAGGAAGATGCCTTTGTCAAAGTGGCAACACTGGGGATCACAGCCATTTGAGATATAATTTTTAAATCTCAGTGACTTTAATTGCTTTGTTTTCTTATTTTAAAAGAAACACATATATTATAGAAAGTAAAGGGAATCCAGCAATCACACTTCTGGTATATGTACAAAGGAAATGAAATTGATACCTCAAAGAGATATTTGCACCCCCATGTTCATTGCAGCATTATTCACAACAGCCAAGACATGAAACAACCTAAGTGTCCACCAACAGATGAATGGGTAAAGGAAATATGATATCTCATAGATATCTTACGTATTTACATTATCTATCTATCTATCTATCTATCTATCTATCTATCTATCTATCTATCTATCTATCTATCTATACCTATATAGAAATATCTCTATAGAGAAATACATATGTATATATATACACGCACACACAATGGATTATTACTCAGCTTTTAAAAGGGAGGAAATCCCAGATGGTGTCAAGATGGAGGTGTAGGCAGACTCTGAACTCACCTCCTCCCACAGACACAATGAATTTACAACTACTCTTGGAACAATTACCCCTGAGAGAGAACTGAGAACTGGGTAAAAAGAACGCCACAAGGGACAGTGCTGACTCAAGTGGAAGAGGCAGAAACTCCTGTCTGAATGAGAAAAAGGCCACCCCTCTAGCCATGGTGCTTCATGGCTGGCTGAGAACAACCTTAAGGTAAGAAGCTTCCATGGAGAAGTGAGGGGTCTGAGCGAGGGAACGTTACCACAGTAAGCAGCTTTCGGACTCAGCACAACCAAGACAACTGTCATAATATCTGGCTTTTCTGGCTATTAACTACAATAGGGAATAGCCCCAGAAAAGCTATCAGACATAAGGGGGGAAAAAAGCCGGCTCTTAGAGGGTCCACATACAAAATCACCCATTTCGAAAGCAACCTAAAATCACCAGAAAGAAAGGTGCACAGTCCTTTCATGAAAAGAAAATCACTTGATAGGCTCTGGGTGTATCTCAGTGAGAGGTGAGACCTTCTCATGGACTGAGATATTGATGGCAGCCATTATTGTGACCTGGTACAGGCATGCTGACACAGACGCTGGCAGATGCCATTGGAGTTCTTCTCCTGGCCTGTTAGCCCAGGGTCTGCCCCACTCACTAGAGCACTGATATAATCCAGCTCAGCTAGGGCAGGCAACCCACCCTAGGGACTGGCCCCAACTGACAGCAAGCCCTCAGGCAACTTTTGGGCCCACATAGGCAGGGTGCATGGAACATCTGCAACTGGGTGAGTGGGTCCACCTCTGCAGAGCAGGCCATGCACAAGGGGCAGGTCTGTGCGGATAGAGGGTGTGGGGCCTCTGCAGTGGGGCAACTGGGTCTGCTTCAGTGGGTCAGGGCACATGCATGGGGCAGGACTCTGTTGACGGTGTGTGTGGCCTTGCAGGTGTGGAGCTTGTCAGCTGCACCAGATGTGTGCTTTTCAAACAGCTACATAGGGGATCAGCCCCACCTTCCAGAGCCTGAAACAATTGGGTCCTCCCATGCCCAGGGCTGGGCTCACTCAGCTGCAACCCTGAGACAGCTAACAACAGCCTTTCAGGCCAGAGGCCTACAGCATTTGTAAGCCCCTGAGCCTAGCAACCAGCCATGCTGGAGACCTACCCACTTAACAGAAAAACTGCAGCAGGAATGTGCTATTAGACCTTGCAGCCAACTGTGCTGGTGCTCCCCATGCCTGATAAAGTGACTGAAGGGACCACAGCAGCCACACACAGCTGAGCATTACAACCAGCCAGCCAGGGGGACAGCCTAGTTTCCACAGGCACCTGCAGCAAGAGCAACCTTGCCACAACAGAAGGACACATGTAGCCCACACAGGGGACACTCCTGCAACATTTGGAACTGGTGATGAGAGGGAAGCAGACTGCTGGGCCTCATAAGGCATCTCTTACATAAGGTCACTTCTCCAAGATTGGGAGACGTAGCTGACCTACCTAATACATAGATTTAAGCACAGAGAAAGAGGCAAAATGGGAGACAAAGGAATACATTCCAAGTAAGGGAACAGGACAAAACCCCAGAAAAAGAACTAAATGAAGCAGAGATAAATAATCTACCTGACAAAGAGTACAAACTAACAGTCATAAGGGTGCTCACTGATCTTGGGAGAAGAATAGATGAACTCAGTGAGAACTTCAACAAAGAATTAGAAAATAGAAAAAAGAACCAATCAGAAATGAAGACTACAGCAGTAGAAATGAAAATTCACTAGAGGGACGCAACAGCAGAGTAGATGATACAGAAGAACAGATCAGTGATCTGGATGAAAGACTAGAGGAAATCACCCAAGCTGAACAGATAAAAGGAAAAGGAATAAAAAGAATGAGGACAGTCTAAAGGACAACTGGGGCAACATCAAGCACATTAACATCCGTGTTATAGGTGTCCCAGAAGGAGAAGAGAGAGACAAAGTGGCAGAGAATCTATTTGAAGAAATAATAGCTGATAACTTCTGTAACCTAAGGAAGAAACAGACATCCAGGTACAGGATGCACAGAGAGCACCAAACAAAATGAACCCACTGAGGTCCACACCAAGACACATTACAATTAAAATGTCAAGAATTAAAGATAAAGAGAGAACCCTAAAAGCCACAGGAGAAAGGCAACAAGTTACATACAAAGGAAACCCCATAAGGCTATCAGCTGACTTCTCTACAGAAACCTTACAGGCTAGAAGGGAGTGGCATGATATATTTACAGTGCTGAAAGGAAAAAACCTACAGCCAAGAATACTTTACCCAGCAAGGTTATCATTCAGAATGGAAGGAGAGATAAAGAGTTTCCCAGACAAGCAAAAACTAAAGGAGTTTATTACCAAGAAACAAGCCTTATAAGAATTGCTAAAGAGACTTAGTTAAATGGAAAAGTGAAGACCACAAATAGGAACAAGAAAATTATCAAAAAACATTTTTATGATTATAAAAAATTATCAAAAAAGCAATGAAATCACTGGTAAAGGCAAATATACAGTAAAGGTAGCAGATCAACCACCTATGAAGCTAATATGATCAAAAGACAAAAATACTAAAATTATCTATTTCCATGATAAAAGGATAATAGACACACATGCACAAAAAAAGAGGTTAGATATGATATCAAAAACATCAAATGTGGGAGGAGAGGAGTAAACTAGTAGAGCTTTTATCAAGAGGTCAAACTAAAGAGACCATCAACTTAATATAGATTGCTATATACATAGGTTATTATATATGAACCTTATGGTAATCACAAGCCAGAAACCTAGAATAAATACACAAAAAACTAAGAAAAAGGAACCCAAACATAATACTAAAGAAAGCCATCAAACCACAAGGGAAGTGAGCAAGAGAAGAAGAAAGTGACAGAGAAGAACTACTAAAACACCTAGGAAAAAAAAGCAACAAAATGGCAATAAGTATATTCTCATCAATAGCTACTTTAAATATTAATGGACTAAATCCTCCAATCAAAAGGCACAGTGTGGCTGATTGAATAAAAAAAAACAAGACCAATATATATGCTGCATACAAAAAGACACACTTCAGACCTAAAGACACTCACAAACTGAAAGTGAAGGGATGGAAAATGATACGCCATGCAAATGGCATTGAAAAGAAAGCTGGGGTAGTAATACTTATATCAGGCAAAACAGACTTTAAAACAAAAGCTGTAACAAGAGACTAAGAAGGGCACTACATAATGATAAAGGGAACAATCCAACAAGAGGATACAGCACTTGTAAATATCTATGCCCCCAACATAGGAGTACCCAAATATATAAAGCAATTATTGACAGACATAAAAGGAGAAATAGATAGTAACACAATAATAGTAGGGGACTTTAGCTTACACCAATGGATAGATCATCCAAGCAGAGGATCAATAAGGAAACACTGGCCTTAAATGACACATTAGACAACATAGACTTAGTAGATATATACAGACATTGCATCCAAAAACCAAAAATACACATTCTTTTCAAATGCACATGGAACATTCTCCAGAATAGATCACATATTAGGCCACAAAACAAGTCTCAATAAATTTAAGAAGATTGAAATAATATCAAGCATCTTTTCTGACAACGACGGTATGAAACTGGAAATCAACTACAGGAAGAAAACTAGAAAAGCCACAGATATGTGGAGATTAAACAAAATTCTACTGAGCAATGATTGGGTCAATGAAGAAATCACTGTAAATGTAAATGTAAAAATACCTGGAGACAAATGAAAATGGAAATACGATATGCCAAAATTTATGGGATACAGCAAAAGCGGTTCTAAGAGGGAAGTTTATAGCAATACAGGCCTACCTCAACAAACAAGAAAAATCTCAAAACACCAATCTAACAGTGCACCTAAAGGAACTGGAAAAAAGAAGAACAAAGCCCAAAATCAGTAGAAGGAAGGAAATAATAAAAATCAGAGCAGAAATAAATGAAATAGAGACTGAAAAAACAACAGAAAAAATCAATGAAACCAAGATCTGGCTCTTTGAAAAGAAAAACAAAATTGACAAACCTTTAGCTAGACTCACCAAGAGAAAAAGAAAGAAGGCTCAAATAAATAAAAATAGAAATGAAATGGGAAAAATTAAATGGACACCTTAGAAATACAAAAGATTGTAAGAGAATACTGTGAAAAGTTATACACCAATAAATTGGATAATCTAGAAGAAATGGATAAATTCTCAGAATCATACAACCTTCCAAACCTGAATCAAGAAGAAATAGAGAATTTGAATAGACCAATCACCAGTATGGAGATCAAAACAGCAATCAAAAACCTCCCCCAAAATAAATGTCCAGGACCAGATGGCTTCCCCGGTGAATTCCACCAAACATTCAAAGAAGATTTAATACCTATCCTTCTCAAACTCTTCGGAAAAATTGAAGAGGAGGAGAAGCTTCCTAACTCATTCTACAAAGCCAACATTACCCTGATATCAAAACCAGACAAGGACAAGACAAAAAAGGGAAATTATAGACCAATGACTGATGAACATTGATGCAAAAACCTTCAATAAAATACTAGCAAATTAAGTACAACAATTCATTAAAAAGATCATATGTCATGATCAAGTGGGATTTATTCCAGGGATGCAGGGATGGTTCAACATCCAGAAATCAATCAATGTGATAACACCACATTAACAAAATGAAGAATAAAAGCTACATGATCATCTCAATAGATGCAGAGAAAGCATTTGACAAGATACAGCATCCATTTATGATAAAAACTCTGAATAAATTAGGTATAGAAGGAAAGTAACTCAGCATAATAAAAGCCATATATGACTAACTCACAGCTAATATCATTCTCAATGGAGAAAAACTGAAAGCTATCCCCCCAAGAACAAGAACCAGACAAGGATGCCCACTTTCACCACTCTTATTTAACATAGTATTGGAAGTCCTAGCCAGAGCAATCAGGCAAGAAAAAGAAATAAGAGGGATCCAAATTGGAAAGGAAGAAATGAAACTGTCGCTATTTGCAGATGACATGATTTTATATGTAGAAAACCCTAAAGAATCCACCAAAAAACTTCTAGAAATAATAAATGAATAAAGTAAAGTTGCAGGATACAAAATCAACATACAAAAATCAGTTGTGTTTCTATACACTAACAACAAAGTAGCAGGAAGAGAAATTAAGCATACAATCCCATTTACAATTGCAACAAAAAGACTAAAATACCTAAGAATAAACTTAACCAAAGAGGTGAAAGACCTGCACACTGAAAACTATAAAACATTGTTGAAAGAAATTGAAGAAGACACAAATAAATGGGAAGATATTCCGTGCTCTTGGACTGGAAGAACTAACATAGTTAAAATGTCCATACTTCCTAAAGCAATCTATAGATTCAATGCAATCCCTATCAAAGTTCCAACAACATTTTTCACAGAAATAGAACAAAGAATCCTAAAATTTATGTGGAACAACAAAAGACCCTGAATAAAGGAATCCTGAGAAAACAGAACAAAGCTGGAGGTATCACACTCCCTGATGTCAAAATATACTACAAAGCTATAGTAAACAAAACAGCATGGTACTGGCACAAAAACAGACACACAGATCAATGGACTAGAATCAAGAGCCCAGAAATAAACCCACACATCTATGGACAGATAATTTTCGACAAGGGAGCCAAGAACATACAATGGAGAAAGGAAAGTCACTTCAACAAATGGTGTTGGGAAAACTGGACAGCCACACGCAAAAAAAAATGAAAGTAGACCATCATCTTACATCATACACAAAAATTAACTCAAAATGGATTAAAGACTTGAATGTAAGACCCCAAACCATGAAAATTCTAGAAGAAAACATAGGCAGTATGCTCTTCGACATCAGTCTTAGCGACATATTTTCAAGTACCGTGTCTGACCAGGCAAGGGAAACAATAAAAAATAAATAAACAAATGGGACTACATCAAACTAAAAAGCTTCCACACAGCAAAGGAAACCATCAACAAAATGAACAGACAACCTAACAATTGGGAGAAGATATTTGCAAACCATATATCTGATAAGGGGTTAATCTCCAAAATATATAAAGAACTCATACATCCAAACGACAAAAAAAACTAATAACCCAATTAATAAATGGGCAAAAGACCTGAAGAGACATTTCTCCAAAGAAGATATACAGATAGCCTACAGGCACATGAAAAGATGTTCAACATCATTAAGTATCAGGGAAATGCAAATCAAAACTACAGTGAGATATCACCTCATGCCCGTCACAATGGCTATAATTAACAAGACAGGAAACAACAAGTGTTGGAGAGGATGTGGAGAGAAGGGAACTCTCATACACTGCTGGTGGGAGTGCAAACTGGTACAGCCACTATGGAAAACAGTATGGAGATTCCTCAAAAAATTAAGAATAGAACTACCATATGATCCAGCTATTCCACTGCTGGGTATTTATCCAAAGAACATGTAAACATGAATGTGTAAAGATATATGCACCCCTATGTTAATTGCAGCATTATTCACAATAGCCAAGACTTGTAAGCAACCAAGGTGCCCATCAAGGGATGAATGGATAAAGAAGATGTGGTATATATACACAATGGAATACTACTCAGCCACAAGAAACGATGAAATCCGGCCGTTTGTGACAACATGGATGGACCTTGAGGGTATTATGCTAAGTGAAATAAGTCAGAGGGAGAAAGTCAAATATTGTCTGATCTCACTCATAAATAGAAGATAAAAACAACAATCACAAAGAGACAGAGATTGGATTGGTGGTTACCAGAGGGGAAGTCAGGAGGGAGGAGGGTGAAAGGGGTGATAAGGCACGTGTGTGTAGGGATTGCAATTAGTCTTCGGATGGTGAACATGATGTGATCTACACAGAAATAAAAATATAATGATGTACATCCAAAATTTATATAATATTATAAACCAATGTTACCTCAATAAAAAATAAATAAAAAGGGAGGAAAACCTGTCAATTTCGATAAAATGGAAGAACCCAGAGGACATTATGGTAATTGAAAAAAGCCAGACACAGGAAGATAAATACTGCATGATTTTGCTCATATGTGGAATCTAAAATAGTTGAAGTCATAGAAGCAGAGAGTAGAATGGTGGTTGCCAGGGGATGGTGGGGGGCGGGAATGGAGAGATATCAGTCATGGGGTACAAACTTTTGGTTATGCAAGATGAATGAGTTCCGGAAATCTAACATATGGCAATGTGACTGTAGTTAACAGTACTGTATTGTATACTTGAAATTTGCTGAGGGTAGATTTTAAGTGTTCTCACCACACAAAAAAAGTTAATCGTATGACTGAAAGATATGTCATTTATCTTGATTGTGGTGATCATTCTGCAATGTATACAGTCATGATACTTTCTGAGAAACGTGTCATTAGGTGATTTTGTCATTGTGTGAACATCATAGAGTGTACTTAAACAAACCTAGATGGTATAGCCTACTACACACCTAGGCTATATGATACTAATCTTATGGGACCACCATCACATATGTAGTCCGTCGTTGACTGAAACGTTATGTGGTGCATGACTCTACATACATCAAAACATCAAGTTGTACATTTTATATACAATTTTTGTCAATTATACTCAATAGAGCTGGAAAAAAGAAAGGAGGAAATGATCTTACTGTTCAGAAACAACCTCTATTAGCACCTTGGCGTATAACCTTTGGTGGGGGGGGGATCATGGCAGAAACTGGGTTTATACTAGACATATATTGTGTAATTAGCTTTTCTCAAATATTTCCATGAGAGTATATATCCATCTACTGCACCATCCTTAATGGCTGAGTATTATTTCATTGTATGGATGTACAAAAATATTTTCTCAACTGGAAGTGTTGGTTGTTTCCCTGTGAAAAATAAGCCAGGGGAATATTTTTAGAACTATTTTGGAATAGATCCCCATACAGAACTCTGATTAATTATTGAGGAACAAATAACTAGAAGTACTATTGCTGGATCTGGGAACAGACCTTTCAGTCCTTTCAGTAGATTGGCATCCCAAAAGGTTCAGCTCTTTGAGTTAGGATGGACGATAACTACGAGGGTCAGAGAGGGAAGACTGTCTACTGTTGAGTTGTTACAGAATCTGCAGGTGGGCTCTAAGTCAAGGAAAGGTGGAGAGAAGTTGTGACGCACCTTCTCTCTCTGTTTTTGGTGTTCTCTGTCTTAAGAAGGAAAGCTAAGGTACATCACAGGTAGAAATTAGGAAAGATTTTTACCCAAAGCAGCTCTATCCATATTGGTTCCCATTAGATCCTGGCACTGAGTTATCTCATTTTTGGCATTCTTTTGAACATCTAACTCTCTTTTGTTTTCAGGCCTATTTTAGTGAGAAGAAAGGAAAGACTGCATCCAGGCCTGCTTTGGAAACAGACATCTGCACTTGTGTTATGACGTCCATGTGTACAGCTGCCGAGAATCTCCAACTCCACTGTGAGCCTCTCCTGGGCAACTGACATCTTCAACCAGCCAGACCCAAAATGCCCCTTGTCCATCACAGCCTATGACTTTCTGCAAAAGTCTATTCCACTCTTCAGATTTTGTGAAGTGTGAATACTCATAGATAACCCCATTGCATGCGACTATTGTGTGAGGATAAAGGGGGGTTGTTTGAAGATGGGTCCTTGTCATGTTTCTGGCAGAAGCTGCCCACAGGGAAACAAGGAGAGGAACTGTGTCATACATGTCTTTATATTTCCAGTGCCTAGATCTATGCTTGGAACACAGCAGGTGCTCAAGGAGCCCTTGTTAAATGTGCTGATTTTCCACTCTCTCACCATTGACACAAACACAGCTCAGCTTTGGCCACACCAATTTCTGTTTTGCTGGCAGCACACACCCCACTCTCAAGCCTGTGTGCCTCCAGAAAGCCCAGTTCAAGCATGTAATTCCCATGAGCACACCAGCTCAGGTCAGGCACTTGCCATTTTGAATGCCTGAAAGAGCTTTTCACAAAAGGTGGTCTAGGGACCCTGGAGGTTCCTGAAACCCCTTCAGAGTAACTGAGAAGTCAAACTGTTTTTATAACACTGCTGAGAAGTTATTGCCTTACTTCACTCTTCTCTCTCATGAGTATACAGTGGAGTTCTCCAGAGGCTAAGAACACGTGATAATGTCATTGCTTGGGTGATTAGTGGAATGTGCCACTGAAATGTGTCACAAATTCTTGCTTTTAAAAAATTCTCAGTTTTTATTTATAATGTGATAAATATCAATAGATATAGTCCCATAAACAAAGGCTCTTTGGGGTCTTCAATAATTTTCAAGAATGTAAAGGGGTCCTGAAGCCAGCAAGTTTGAGAACCTCTGGCTTTGATTACACTTCCATTTGGTTTATACCTAGGTAAGGGAATGAAAGGGAAACGTCCCTTTTTCTCCATTTCCTCATTTGTTTGTTTAATACATCCTTTACTGAGTTCCTACTGTGGGAAAGACACTGGCAGGCCCTGAGGATAGAGCAGTAAACAAGACCGATGTGACCCTGCCTTCTAGTTGCCTGAAGTCTTGTGGGGAAGACTGATATTAAGGGAAGGCACTGAGGCTCTGATGCTCGAGGGGAATCTCATGGAAGAGTGGGAGCCAGTCAAGGAGGGTGGGGATGAGCCCCACGGGCAGGAGGGTGCACGGCGCTCCTGCAGAACCCAAAGAAGGCCATGGTGGCTGCACAAGGGAGTCCATGTGCTTGAGACGGGCTGGAGAAGAGGTGCTGACACTCAGGGCCTGTCAAGCTGGAAGGAGGTCTGGGTCTTGATGCTAAGGCAATGGCCAAGGGCCAGCAGACAGTTTACTTTTTTGACCTTTTAAAAAAATTGTGATAAAATATACATAACACAAGACTTAACATTTTAACCATTTTTAAGTGTACAGTTCAGTGGCATTAAGTACAATCATATTATTATGCAACCATCCCCACCATCCATCTTCAGAAATTTTTAATCATGCCGAGCTGAACCCCTGTCCTCATTAAACACTAACTCCTTATCCTCCCCTGCCCCCAGCCCCTGGTAACCTGTATTCCATTTTCTGGCTACGCATTTGACTACTCTAGGTCCCTCAGATAAGTAGAACAACATGTGATGATGTCATCACTCTGATGACATTTCTCCTTTCGTGTCTGGCTTATTTCACATACCATAGTGCAATGGAGGCTTTTCAACCCCAAAGAGATATTGGTGAAATGTTTCTGCAAGAAATTGATACTCTAATCTCAAATATCTGTCCTCTCCCATGCTCTCTTTTGATGCCAACCGTCTTTATAATTGTAGCAGCCAATGTCATAGCTCCCTCTCTCAACTGAAGACCAGTCTCCAGCTGTCTTCAGCAACCCTTTCTCTGTTGTTGGCAATCAGAAGGGAGATGGTATCAGACTCTTGAAGGGAACACGAGATGTGTGGTCTGGAGTCATTTTGAGACTCAGCCTCCCAGGTCTGCAGAAACTATAAAATGGACTTAAACAAACAAAAACCAGGTTGGAGTTACCAGAACCTGAGACATGGGAGCCATATGTCAGCCTACCACCTGGGTGCAGGACACTGGGTTCTTTCCTCTCTGGACCTTCTTGAGGTCAAGCGCTAAGGCTGCAACGACTTTAGCGGTGACAGAAGGAGGGACTAGGAGTTGGTGAAATGCATGTCTGGTCTTCATCTTTTCTTGACATCATCCATCATGCCCAGGGCTCCTGTTTTAAGAAGAACATATCTCTTATTGTTTAACTGATAGGGTTTTGAGACTGACTGTTTTTGCAAAATTTATCCCTCATTATCAGGAAGGGAGAGAAGAGGTCAAACGCTGAGAATGGAATCTAATCTTTGAGAGCTCTTGTTCTCAAACTTCGGTGTGCAACAGCATCACCTAGAACACTTTTTTTTTCCCCTTTAATGGGCAAATAATCTGATTAGGCAATTCTCCAAAGAAGATACACAAATGGAGAATAAACACATGAAAATATGCTCAACATTATTAGCCATCAGTAAAATGCAAATCAAAACACAATGACACACCATTTCACACCCACAGAACAATTTTTTAAATACAGATCAGATTGCTGGACCTCAGACCCAGAGTTTCTGATTCAGTAACTCTGGGGTGTCCCCCTAAAATTTGCATTTCTAACAAGTTCCCAAGTGATGTTGATGCTGCTGGTCCTGGTACTCCACGTTGAAAACCATTCCTTTAGAGACAAACAGGAATTAAGAGAGAAGGCTCATGATTTTTTAATAGAGACTCCTCTAGAATGCACATTTCTCTGCCTAGGATGGTCTTTCCACATATCTCAGCCTGGTAAGGAGCAAGGACTTCAAGGCCATCATAGGATGTCTTCTCTGATTTTCTGGCTTATTGAGTAGTCACCTGTCCCTTCAACAATGACATGCATAAATGTCATCTTTCTTATCCTTCCTTCTGCTTTCTGGAGGAGGGGACCTACAGTTTCCTACAGATCTTTTGAATGATGAAAGGGAATCCTTCACCTTTTTATCACTCTGTTAGCCCTGGGGAGGTCTGTGAAGACCCATTTATTGCATCTGCTAAAGCTTAGTCCCCCAGTATTTGAAGACACCAAAGCCTGTTGGCCCCAGGGTCATTCATTATTGGGATGCAGAGTCACTGTTCCCTCAGCCAGCCAAGTTTTCACTTCATACTTTGCAGATTGGGCAGCTAAGGGGAAAAATGCTTTCATCCATAACTGCAAATGATTTAAATTGTTGGGTCAATGAACTGTCGTTTCTTCTGAGTAGTAGTAAGGACATTTGACCTCTGGTCAGGGACATAGGATGTAATCACTTCATCCTATTGCAGCTGTCATTTCTCTATTATCACAGCATGCTGGTGGAAGGGCTCCTTCGTCTTCCTGAGGAATAGCAGAGGAGGCCAGCTAGCTCAGCATGAAAAATACAACATGAAATGAAGCCCCTCAACATGCTTCTCTCTTCCACATTCAGACACCTTGCCAACCACAGAACAGCATTCTTGGGGCATTTCTGAGCCAGGTTTAATAAGTGACCAAACAACACTGAAGTAATGCCCTCATCTCCCCAGTCAAGATGCCCGCCCCTGCTCGAATCACAGCTATAACAATTACAGCCAACAAGAATTGGGTAGTGATTGGAATACAAGCCAGATGCTGTTATACACATTGTATTATAGAATTCATTAGCTCATTATGATGTACGTGCTATAATGATCTCCATTTTTCAGACGAGGAAGCCCATTCCTCAATGTTATTAGCAAAGGAAAGCAGGGGTGGCCACTTGTTAAAGGTCCGAGACAGATCTTCAGATCACTGCAGTAGGGGAGAGAGATTCCAGGATAAACTGAGCTCAACTCCAACTAAGACAAAGGGACTGAGGTTTTTAAAGGGAGAACATCTAGGGAACAGTGAGGAAGTGAAAAAATGGGGAACAAAAGAAAAAAAGGACTGGCAGCTATAGGGAAATGGAAAATTACAGAATGGGGGAGGGGAGAATTACTGCAAATGGCTGGGCAATGTGGGTTGGGACAATGTACCATCTACGATTTGGCAGCATTGCTTTATCTTGAGCAAAGACTCAGCACAGGGGCTGGGGTTACCCTTAAGGACACAGCTGACTGCAGGGAGAAGCCAGGCTAAATTCTGGGCAAGTCTCTTAGCACCGTGTTTGGGCAAGTCCTTCATGCTGCGTGGGAGTTCACGCTTCTCGGTGACTTGCCTAAGGAGGGCCATGCAGCTGGCGGGCAGTAGAGTCAGAGAGTTAAGCTCCAGCATTGTGATGGAGTTTGGGAACATGATCCTACACCGCCTCTGAAGACTTGTTTCTAGCATCAGCCCTTTCTTGTTCCCAGAGCTTACACTCTGTCTTCCTTACCTGTCTTCATACCTGTCAAGTTCAGCTCAACTTGTTGCTCCCATACTTCAGGGTCAGAAATACCTAGTAGAAGTTCCCAGAGTCTCTGTCTCCTCCTTTTCTGCAAGATCAGAAATGCCCTTGGCCCTGGGTGGTCCTCCTTCTCCTCCCCTCCATCCTTACCCTTACCTCCTCCATCTCCTAAGTGTTTGTGCCTAAGTTGGGGAAGACCCTGCATAGCATGTTTGACTGCCATCGGGGGCCCTGATGACAACGGGACATCCTTACCTGAAAACATTTTATCAGCCTTAGAAAAATGCCATTGGTACCAATGGGCCACTTATGCCCCAACACAAAACTCAGCCAAGGTTCCAGGGAAAAGGAGACAACGGAAAAATGGGAACGGTCTGTGAAGAAGCTGTGCAGTTAAAATCAGGTCGTTTATCTCACAAATAGCACCTTTTGTAGCCATTAATCAAAGTTCTTTTTAATTAAAAATACATATATACAAAGGACTGGATCAGGGCCCACCCAGCAAGCTCACCTATCATCAGAAAGAGGTGAAGGTCAATTTGGCACATTCTGGATCCTGTCTTTTCTAGGAGTTGAGATGCGAACATAAAGAGTCTGAATATTTTCTGATATTTGCTTCAAGTGCCGACTGGCAGCCGTATCCTGACCTCCAGGGTCTGAAGTCTGTGTCAGAAACCCACGGAGGGCTCGGACCCTCAGAGTCCCCGCAGCTCTAAGGAGCCACCTCCAAGGAGGCAGGATTCGGTCACCGCCTAGTCCTCAGGCCTGATTTCATGGGGAGGAAGGAGGGAAAGGGTGAGTGAGGACACAGGCGGCACAGTTCCATGTGCTTTGCAGACGCCATCCATTGTAATTTTTATAACAACCCTGTGAAGTCGGCATCATCGTGTCCACTTCAGGGATGAGAAGACTGAGGCTCCAAACAAGTCACATTTCTCAGGCCCCAGCAAAGAATATCCCACCTTCATGTGGCTTCTGGTCATCATTCAGAGCTCCCCAGAAATGTCCCTTCCTTGGAGGACATCCTCTGACCAGCTAAAGGAATACACACCTGCTTCTTTTCCTTCCAGATCATTCTCTATAACATTAACCTGCTCTCTTGTCCTCAGAGTAGTTACCACTACTTAGCATTTTCTGTTTCTTTTTTTGCTTTCTTGTTTATTTTCTGCCTTCCTGCAATTAAATATAAGCTCATGAAAAAATAAGCAAACAAAAAGAAACCCTTGACTCTGCTTGTCTGATGTGTCCCCAGCACTCTGGACAGTACCTAACAGGCTCTCAACAAGTGTTTGTTGAGTGAATTACAGAGTGAACGCAGAAACAGGAATTAGGTCTGTGAAGCCAGAGACCATGTCTTTCTCCCTGCCAGAAGCCCAGAGCCTTTCCCAGATATCATATCTTGGCCATCACATATCTGACGGTCAGCGTGGAGGAGGACCCTGGACCCCGGACAGAGCACCCTTTAGATGGAAACACTGCTGTCAGTCCATAAAAGAGAAATGCCTCCTGTCCAAGGATCAGGGAACCAAGCACGGTGCCTTCAATTCTTTGCAAGAGATCCAGAAAAGAAATCCCACTGCATTTCACTAGAGGGGATTTGAAATCAGACTCTTTTGGAATATCGTGGAAGTGGCCCCACCTGTAGCTCCAATTGGCTCCCTCACCGGTCTTGTTCAGAAAACTTAGTTCAATCCCACAGGCTGATTCAGAGAAGGGGAGTGAGAACTCTATTCTCCCTGACAGATTCTATTCCAGACCCTTCCTCCAGGAAATGATGAAACCCCAGCTGGTAGTCATCTTCCCTGCCTCAGGACTCCCCTGACATTTTATCTGTAACCCTCCTAAACCACTAGTTTCCTAGGTTGCATTATAATTGTTCACCTGCATCCTCACCTCTCCTACTGTTCTGTGACCCTGACCTTCTTACATACAATGATAGGGTCTCAGTCATCTGTGCACATGCCACCAACCTAGAACAGAGGCTGCAAGTGCTGAAGGAAAGAATGAATGAATGGATGCAAATGGGAAGGGGGCAAAGATAAACTTGTAAAGAGAATTGAGGAGGGATGGGGATCTACTCTTTGTCAGGAAGCTATTTCAAGGTTATATCTGGTGAAGCACTCAAAACTTACATGTGGCATATAATTGGTGCTCAATGAATGTTTAAAAAACAAATGATGGAACTGATCTATTGTTCTACTTCTCTGGTTGAGGTGGTCTCATCTCAAAGACCATCAGAGAAGTCTATGTTCTGAGTGTTTTTTCCTGTGAGGGGTTGGAGATTTTACTTAAAACCCTGGATTTACTGTACTATGTAGGTCGTCGGGGATTTAGTCCCTGGACTAAGTGAGATTTCACTGGGCCTCTAGGGATGAAGTCCTCACTTAGACAATGGTCGCCATGTGCTCCCAAGCTGTTTTATTGCTCAGCGGGCCTGCTGCTTCTCCCCGACTCCCCTACACAACTTTCCCTGCCTCTAAGGTCTAAAGGGGACACATTCCATGCCTTGGTCTTAGTGTGAAGAACTATCAGAAGAAAACATTTTCAATGACAGAATAGAAAACCAGGCTGTCGTCCAGCCCCAATAAATGTTTCTTTTCATCTTATGAATCCTAGAGCAGTGCTTCTCAAAGTGTGGTCTCTGGACCAGCAGCATCAACACCAATGGGGAACTTGTTAGAAATGCAAATTCTTGGGCTCCACCCCAGACAGACTGAATCAGAAACTCTGGAGATGGGATCAGGTTTCTGATTCACAAGAAAGTCTGAGAACTACCATTCTAGAGCATGGACAATATCCAACTTGATAACCGTTTCAATATGTCTTGTAACTTGCATTACCATCAATTTCTGCCCATGTGTCTAGTTTCTTAATGAAATTTACATTTGTAAGCATTTTGCCACTTATAATTCTTCTTCATGTACATTAACATATTCGACACTTATAAGCAAGATCATGATCCTCATTTTACTGATGAAAAACTGAGACTCTTGTCCAATGTCACATGGTCAGAAAATGATAGAAACAAGTTCTGGGACTAGAATCTGGATGTTTTTACTTTTGTTCTAGAACTCCCTCTTCACTTGATTTTACAGTCTCACCCACTCTCTGTACAGTCTTGTTCTCCAGTCTCTTCTCTACTTACTTGGTTTGCATTGAGCTTTTGTTAAAGCCCCTTTTGTCACCTTTGGGTTCCCTTATTCTAGAACACTTCATTCTATTTCCAGCCCATATGCTCTGGGGAGCATAGCCAGCTGCTTTGAAGACACGGAACAACGTTTCTCAAACTCCAACATCCATACAAGTCACCTGGAGTTCTGGTCCAGATGCAGGCTTTGATTCAGAGGGTGTGGGATGGGCCTGAGATTCTGCATTTCTAGCAGCATCTAGTGATGCTCCTGGTCTCACCAGGGCAGTAGGACACTTTGTGCTTTTGTCTGCACTGTCTTTCTCCCTGAAGACACTGCAAGTTTCTCGACTGCAGGACCAAGCGTTGTGCATCTTTCTATCCCTGAATGTAGAGTTAGCTCACAGGACGGAGGCAGGGAAGGAAAGACAGAGGAGAGAAGGAAAGTGTCTTTTCCACTGGCAGCCACCTTTGTGAGCAGAGAAGCGAGAAGATGTGTTGTTCGCTTTTGACACCTGGACCCTCACTTCTACCTCAGTGTGCCACAAAAAACCCAAAACAAAACAAAAAAAACCAAATCCTGAAGCTTCTTTATAATTCTTCAAAGTCCAAACAGAGATAGGTTAGGGAGAGGTTTGCAGCTACGAAAGCCCTGGCTTCTGTCTAGCACACTGTTTCTCAGTGTGCAAATGAAGTGTGTGTGGACGTCTTTTACGACGGAGAAAATGTCAGGCTTGGGGCCTCTCCACCTCGGCGGAGCCTCTTCAAGAAGCCGCACAAATGCCAAGGAATCTGATTGGGCAGCTCTGGTGTCTGCCTAACATTAGCATTTAGGAGATAATCTCCTTAACGCCTTAAATACTAAATCTAAGTACTTTGGCAGACAAAACAGCCTATGACCTTGTAAAACGTATTGTGGCCATCTGGCGGAAACTATTGACGTTGTCAGAAGGAAAGGGGAGATAGACAGTAACGTACAGGACATTTTTACCATCTTCCCCATGTGGAGTAAAGTATGTGGCTTGACAGCCAAGGAACGGCCAGCCAAGACCCTGTCACTGTTTGGAAATCTTTAAAGACCTGTGGAGAGGGCTGCCCTTTCTGTCCAGGAGAGAAACAGAGCCATTGTTATTTGAGTGGCAGCTGTAGGGAGATGGTGGAGGTGGGACTGAACAAGGCGTGGCAGCAGGGATGTGTGTGTTTCCAAGCTTCTTTAATTCCTGAAGAGCAGGAGAATGACTCTCCTGTTCCTACAGCACTCACTGGGAAATACATGTTTTTACTTGGCCCCTGTGGCAACCACACATGCCACCCATCTGCACAGGATCGCCTCTGAAGCAAAGGTGGGGTGACAATATCAGGGCCCCGCCTGCACCTCTGTTTGCCTCTTCCATTTGCTGGTTATAACAAAACCTCTCCCCTCCAGCCGTTCTGCAGAATTTGCATGACTGGATGTGCCCTGCTCTCGAGCACTCTGTGCCTTTGTTCACATTACACCTTCCACCTAGATGGGCTTACTGCCCTTCCTCCATCTGACAGGCTTCTATTCAACCCTCAAAACTCAGCTTAAGCATCATTTAAGAGCCCCTTGGCCCCCACCTCCCAATCCTCCCTTCATCCTCAGGTCAGTATCCTGTGCCTCTCGACACGCTTCATATTTTGCTTTCTCTCACCTGCTGGACTCATCTCCTCCTCTTTTATTTCTTGGTCTGTAGTAGAGTGCCAGGCACATAGTAGATACTCAATGAATTCTAAATACTTAAATGTGTCATAATGGCTATCTTATACCCAGTGAAAGACAAGGCCATTTTTCTCCAGGGGAAAGTGAAGTGTGCATCTTGCTTCCTTCCCAGTTTTGGCCTTAAGGCGTCTCATGTCACACGTACAGGGATAATAGGGAAGGGTTCCAGAGTCCTAGGTACAGTGGCAGATTTCCATCTAGAGCAAAGCCTGCAAAATACTGCTCCCACGTGTCACCTTGGCACTTCAGGCATATTCGTGACCAAAGCCACAGACCATTTGAAAACCTATTCAGGAATCCCAACCACAGATTTCCCCGAGGGGTAGTTATGGGACAAAGAATGCTTTGAAACCAAATCAAAACTCCCAACCAAGCAGAACTGTCTTGGGCTGAATTGCCCCAGATCCTGAGACAAGGGTCTAAGTGCAAGTGGTTTATTTGGGCGTGATCCAGGACATGTTGGCAGGGGAGGGAGGATGTGAGACAAAGAAGGGAGGCAGTGCAAGGTGAGCTGGTGAGCAGGCTCCTACTGCAGGCAACTGGGGCTTAGTCTACCTCTGGGAGATGGTGTGGAACACACCTCAGGCTTGTCCTATAGTACAGACAAGGAAGCAGAGTATTCATTCTCTCCATTTGTTCACCCATTCACCAGGTGGTGGGCATTTGCTTGTTTCCAGGTTTGGGCTATTATAAATGAAGCTGCTTTGAACATTCATGGGTTTGTGTGTACACATGTTTTCATTTCTCCTGGGTAGATGCCTAGGAGAGGAATTGCTGGGTGGAATGGTTCATGTATGTTTAAGCTTACAAGAGACTAACTGTTTTCCAAAGCTGGCTATCCCATTTTATATTCCTTCCAGCAATGTCTGAGTGTCCAAATGTTACTAAAAAAACAAGCCTGTGGTTTGTCTTTTTATTTTCTTAGCAGTATCTTTAGAAGAGCAAAAGTTTTAAATTGTGAAGTCCAACTTAGTATATTTTCTTATATAATTTGTGCTTTTTGTGTCATAAAGATTTTCTATTTTTTTCTAAATTTTAGTTTTAGCTCTTTCATTTACTTCTATGATCATTTTGAGTTAATCTTTAAGTATGGTTGAAGTAAGTGTTGACATTTATTTATCTACCTACCTACGTACCTATTGATTGATTGACATATGGATAGCTAATTGTTCCAATACTGTTTATTGAAAAGACTATCTTTCCCCAGTGAAGTACCTTGGTAATTTTACTTAAAATCAATTGGCCACTTATATTTGGGTCTATTTCTAGACTCTCTATTCTGTTTCATCAATCTATATTTCTACCTTGCACCAATACTAAACTGTCTTAATTACTGTAGGTTTGAGTATATATTGAAATATGGTAGTGTATGTCCACCAGTTTTGTTATTTTTCAAAATTCTTTTGGCTATTCTAGGTCCTCTGCATTATAATATAAAATTAAAATCAGCACGTCAATTTCTACCATAAATGCCTGCTGTAATTTTGATTGGGATTATGTGGAATCTTTCTATCAATTTTGGGATCATTGCTATCTTAATAATATTGTGTCTTCTAAGTCATATCTTCTTCATTTTCTTCAGCAATGCTTTGTAATTTTTAATGTAGAGGTCTTGCACATATTTTGTCAAATTTACCCGTTTCACATTTTTATGCTATTGTGAATGGCATTGTTTTTTATTTCAATTTAAAATTTAACCAATATATTTTAAAAATGTATTCTTCTTAGGTTATCTATCTTTTATGTACTTACATGTGTATAATTACATATATTGCTTTGTTTACTTACTTACTTATTGTCTTGTTTCAGAGAGATTTTAAGGAAGCCTATAAGAATGTAAAAAAGACAACAAAAGCCTAGAGGAAAAGGGAAAACAAAGGACAGAGACATCCCTTAGAGCCAGGCATGAAGTCAATACACATACATATTACACAGTCCTTGTACATTTGCCTTCTTGATGCCAATATGAAAAGTGAAATCTGATTGTCATATAATTTAGAGCATCCTTAAGTGACAAATAAACCAACCACTCCAGAAAAGCACAGCTATTTCTGATGTTTTCTCCAGCAGATCCTCAATAACACG
Organism: Tapirus indicus; assembly: GCA_031878705.1. Taxonomy (NCBI): domain Eukaryota; kingdom Metazoa; phylum Chordata; class Mammalia; order Perissodactyla; family Tapiridae; genus Tapirus; species Tapirus indicus. Next base: position 4,754,174 of record CM062932.1, on the reverse strand, counting down.
ACATAATATAATGTAATATAACAAATAAGGTCCTCAACAATGTCTTTACGGAAGTTATGCTGAGTTTTGATGTGCTGTTTCCTATACCACTTAAAATATAGAATAGCACTGCTCAAAAACAGTCTCCAAGGCGGTGACATTTGACATGACCTCATAAGAGACCCGAGCCAGAGCCATACAGCTGAGCTGGTCGTGAATATCTTACCCTCAGAAACCGCCTGAGATAATCAATGTTTGCTATCTTAAACTGCTAAGTTTGGGCAATTTATTATGCAGCATTAGATAATATAGATTTTGGACCCAAACTGCCATGTAATTTAGTGCTGACTTCATGCCAGGCATTTTACTAAGTACCATGTGAGTATTCTCTACTTTAATCCTCACGTGACACAGTGAGGAGGGAACCACTACTGGACCATTTCCCAGGTGAGGAAACTGAGGCCTGGAAGCCCTGATGCCAGGTCAAGCCCAGGGTGTCTGATTCCAAACTGGGGGCTTTTATCCTCATGCTATTCTGCTTCCTCATATATCTCTCCCAGCTAGATCCTGCCACTGGGTCCTTTACACATGCTTTCTCGGTGGGGATGGAACTGCCCCCAAGAGGGTAAAAACTCACTCTTGGGAAGTGTGAAAAAATCTCAGATAGTGCAATGGTTTATGGTCCTCCAAACCTCAAACCTACCTGACAAAATCATATTCCTTATTATTGAATTTCTTTTATTAGGGAGAATTTAAATTAAATTTTTCTCCTTAAGGGAGCAATAATGAAAAAAAGATTCAGAAACACTGCTTTATGACAAAGACTCCCTCAGACTTCTTCTCAATGGCCCATAGTCTTGAAAAAAAACTTCCTCTTGCATAGCAGTTTCTTAGTTAACACTGTCGGATTGACAGATTCTCGTATGTGAGGTTCAACTCTCTACTTTGAAAAGAACAGCTGGAGAAATAAATAAATGACACGAGCCAAAGAGATGCTCTGGGCTCCACAGTAAACCCCATCCTCTGCAAAGACCTAAGGCACGGATCCCTCTGTGAGCAACGCTCTTGGGCATGAAGGCTCAGGGCCGGCCGACATGAATCCCACCCGTCAGTAACCATGATGGAAAATATTAGTTTACGTTCTTCAGTTCCCCGGTGACTGACCTTATTATGCCTAAGCAACATGTCTTACTACACTTGCTAATCTGTGGATTTCTAAAAGTAGATAATTAGTCCAGACGGCTGGAGCTCAAAATGTAATGAGCTTAAGGTTTTCAGGAATTACAGCACGTGCCTGGGGGACAGCCCATCTACTCAGTCTGACTGTCTGTTGGCACATTCACCCATTTACGCCTAAACTGAGGGCTGTTACCCCGGCAACCCTCCAATCTGTGGTTAGGTTTGAAGGTGGTGGCTGACACTCAGGTCCCCTTTCCAGTCACTGCCTCCTAAGCATAGATACGTTCAAGGTTATAGAAATCTTAGAAGGATGCGAACTGAGGTTCAGTGAGGCTGATAGAACTGCTCAAGGTCACTCAGCTGGTTAGCAGCAAAGCTGGGCAGGGACCCCCAGGGCCTGACACTGGCCCAGGGCTCTTCCCATTAGCCCCCACTTTCTCTATAGGGATGTTCGCACTTTGCAGCTCGTCTCTCAGGACAATGAGCCTGAAGGAACCTAGTTATTTTCTCCTGTAAAGTTCATGGCTTCTCCCTCCCCTCCCCACCCAACTTCTGTCTGGTTTGAGTTTACTGTCAAAACACGCCCAGCCAAATTACTTGTCTGCAGACATTTTTGCTAGCCTTAGTGTATCCACAAGAGAGCTGCTAATGATTACCCTTCCTGCCCGTACTTAGCCCATCCTCGGAAGGGAACTGCTCATTATCATTCTCTGACTGCAGCCTGGACCGTCTGGAAACAGTCAGTCAGTCAGGATTCCGGTGGTGGAGGGAAGTCCCGGCATCTTCCGTTGGGTCAAACCTCCACCGGGAGCAGTTCTCAGCTCTTGGGAGGCCGTGTGCCTGTGCTCCCTCAGGCCAGGCTCCTCGGAGCTGGTGCGGGGGTGAGGAGGTGCAGGGCACTTGTGTTCATAGTTGACTCCCTACAGCCCCGACCAGGGCCAGCTACACAATTTTCAGGGTCCGGTACAAAATGAAAGTTTGGGGCCCTTTGTGCAAAAAGCAGGAAAAAATGCTTTTCGCTCTCTCCTAAAGTCTCTCTCTCGACTTGTCATAGTATTATTTGCTATTTAATGTTGTCCCGAGTAAAGAAAATAAAAAATTTTAAATTATTAGCATAAATTTTACCATTCATCCTTATACTGTGCAATGCCAGTTTTAAATGCAACTCTAAGGGCATTTAACTGGTATGCAGAATCGCCAGAATTGCACACATTGTATTTGGTAGCTCATACATGCATATGGATTTTGTTCTTACCAGAACAGTAGCACAATAGTAATTCAACAGTTTTTATTTCACTGCTTGATATCTGCACATTCTACCAACTCTCTACCTTTGGCTTACTGACAAGCAAGGAAGGACGGAAGGAAAGGAACTTTTTCTTTCCTTCTGTGTCATCATTATCAGCATAGATAGTTGGCTACCACAGAGAAGTAACATGAATAAAAAAGGATATAATAGGGTTCCTTACTCGGTCGTGTTAGTTATATGCCACTGCTTTCCTTCTGCGTTTAAAGCAAGTTCTGGCTCAAATGGAACACACAGCCTCTCAGGGTGTCAGTGCCCTACGTCATTCAGTTGTACTTACCTTGAACTCACGTTGAGTCTCACTGGATGCTGGGCGTCCTTGGTCTACCAGAATTCTATGCTCATGGGGCATCGTGAATGCTACATGTAAATGGGGCAGCACGTGGCTTGTATCTCTTCTGTTTCTGTCTATGCTCCATCGTCCCACTGACTTCACTTACAAAACAGGAGTTCGAAGATAAAATTATTAGGAACTTCAAGACGACAGCAGCAAAGCATTAAGCCAAGTGTGGGGTCTTTCTTAGCATAGTCTCTTGTGTGACATCACAGGTCACAGGTCCATGAAGCTGTGCCTGGCCGCACTCTAACCCCCTAGACCCAGGCCTCGCTCTGCTACCAAGGGATTGAGGAGGAACTCTAGAAATGGATGGAATCAGGAAGCAAAATATGGGACTATAACCAGCTAAAAGGACACTTAGGGTCAGAGGTTCTCAATGCTGACTGCCCGTTAGAATAACCTGGGAACTTGAACAAACAAACAAAAAGCCAATGCCAAGCTCCAGGCCTAGAAATTCTGATTAATTAAATCTGGGCAGGGGCTGGGTAAGCTGTCTGGGTGATGCTAGTGTGCAGCCAGTCTCATCCTCAAGCTCTGCACCCATCCACCCAAAAGATCAATGTTTTCTTTCTTGGATTTTTGGTTTGTTGGTTTTTGAACCATCCTATTAAATTGTTTTAATTCACTGTAATTGACACAAAATAACAGATTTTTTTATCTCTTCTAGCTAAAATCTAATGTTTTTTCATTATGTTTAAAATTTAATGCAATGAACATAAATACTTTTTCTGGGCCGCTTATTAATGGTCCAACCCTTTTCAGTTCATCCCAAATGCTAGATGACGTTTCTCCCACTTGTTAGGGACGGCCATGGCTGGCGGCTGACCTGGAGCTATTGCATGATTCCAGTTGTGCCTGGCTCTATGGTTCAAGTTTCAGATATACCCCTAAAAAATATGGACAAATCCACTCATAAATTTCAATAAATTTTAGAGTGTCACTATTTAAAGAAATCTCATACTGAATCTCTTTGTAATGGGAATGATTATCTCCTAATTTGACCTTTGGTCAATATTTAAAGTTTTAGCTAATTTTATAATTTAGTCAATTAATATCTACAAATTAAAAATCTCTTTCTTTTCCCAATTTGTGTGTGTGTGTGTGTGTGTGTGTGTGAGGAAGATTAGCCCTGAGATAATATCCATTGCCAATCCTCCTCTTTTTGCTGAGGGAGATTGACCCTGGGCTAACATCCATGCCCATCTTCCCCTACTTTATATGGGATGCTGCCACAGCATGCTTGACAAGCAGTGCGTTGGTCCACGCTTGGGATCCTAACCTGCGAACCCTGAGCTGCCAGAAGCAGAGCACGCGAACTTAACCACTACGCCACCAGGCTGGCCCCACCAAATATTTTTTACATCCCATTCTAGTACAGATATTCATGAAAAGTATAACTGGACATTAGGAACAAGTTAGTCCAGGGAGTGCCCAACCTCATCAACCATTAGTTTATTGGGGTAACACTGATGACTGGACCTCCCATCCAGAGATTCAGATTCTGTCCATCTGGTCCAGGGCCTGAACAGTTATTGTACAAAAGTTCCTTAGCAGATTTTGATGATCAGCTTGGCTTTGGAATCATGGCTCTAACCCCAAATCCTTATTTTCAAAACATACATCATCCCTAATACTAAAGTCAAGTCCTAGAAACAAAATACTAAAGACATGCTCTTAGCAGAAATTCTAGAAAATATAAAGAAATAGAAAATGAAAAAAAGGTTATCCTTAATCCCATCAACTAGAGAGAACTACTGCCTGTCCTTCCAGTCTTTTTTAAAAGAAAATGTATAAACAAGAGATATTCAAAATACTGTCATAGCATGGGCACTAGCCAAGGTTTGTTGACTGATGCACTATTGGGTACATACCTGCTGAAAATCAACCCTGTGTATAAACACACGATTTTTTACAAAAAATACACAACATGGTAACCTAATTTTTCTCATTTAAATGTATTTTTTATTTAAAAGTTGGATTTCCATAGGTTCAGCCCTAAGTCTTTCATTCTTTTCATTCTACACTCTTTCTCTTGACCATCCCCTCTACTTCCACACCTTCAACCAGCACCTACATGTTCACTGCCAGATTTTACCTGTAGCCCAGGCTTCTTCTCTGGGGCTTTAACCCTCTACACACATGATTATCAGACATCTCCATGTGGATGCGTCTCTAGGCACTTCAACCTCAACATGTCCAAAACCGAACTCATGAGTTCTTTCAACTCTGTCTGGGAAAATGGGAACACCATCCATTCAGAATCTCAAGCACCATGCTTGAGTCCTTGCTCACCCCCAGTGCTCTACACAGTCTAGTCAAAGGCCGAGTTTAATTGATTCAATTTCCCAAATATCCTTGAACACAACCATTTCTCTTGTCTGCACTGCTGTCTCTCTAGACCAAGCCACCATCATTTATCACCTGGACAACTGCAATACGTTCCTACCTGAAGCCCTCTCATATCTTTGTTCCCATTGAAGTCAGTGAACAAATAGCAGTGCAATATTTTGAAAATATTAACTGACTATATTTTTGCCCTCAGTGATTCATTTTTGCTTTCTGCCACTTACGTTAGAAATGTTACATGTTGAGGCTGAGGCTTGCTGCCCCAACAGAGGACCAAACTCTGAAAATGAAAAGTCAAAGGCATCGTTTTTCACTTTTAAAATTGGCTCATAAAACTATAAAGTGGTATACTAATTTTTAAATTACCAAAAAACCAAAATTTAGTTTGTAAGCAACGGCTTTTCTGCTAAGAAAAGGATTTGAATTCCTCCAAGGCTAGGAGTCTGAAGGACTTGGCACAAAGCCAACACTATAGACATTGAGATTAAGAAGGTTATGTCATCATATAAGAGCCAGTTGTCCTCTCAAAAGAACACAGCATTCAAAGGGTCTAGAAGAGGGAGAGGGAGAGAGAGAGAGAAAGGGGAGACAAATGATAGAAATTCCAGATAATTTTGGGAAGATCCCAGTAGAGGATTTATCACTTCCTAGGATATATTCCAGAAAGATTTCAAGTTTTATATTCAGCGAGACCCTAGAGAGAAAATTAGCAAAAGAGAGAAATCATGTGATCATCTCAAAAAAGACAGAAGAAGCATATGATAAAATCCATCTTCTATTTGAGATAAAAAAAAATCTTAGCCAACTAGGAATAGAAAGAAACATCTTTAATAAGATAATGTGCATGTACAATAAACCTACTGTAAACATCATACTCAATAACAAAATAATGAAGACTTTTCTCTCTGAGCTTGAGAACAAAAGAGGGATACTCACAATTACCACTTGTATGTAACACCAGACATCCTATTGCTGTGCAAAAAGGCAAGGAAAAGAAAGAAAACATGAAGATCACAAAGGAGGAGAAAAAACTCATCTTTCACAGATAATTTTACAACTGGAAAATCCAAAAGTAGCTAGGGATAAATTATTAAATTAGTAATATGGCTGGTTATAAAAAAATAAATTATATTTCTGTACTAACAACTAGAAAGTAACCTTTAAAAAATACACCTTTTACAATAGCATCAAAACTATCAAATGTCTAGGAATAAGTCCAACGAAAGGTTCAAAGACGTCCACAAAGAAAATGGAAAGGAGTATCATATTCTTGGATTGAAAAACTTAATGTTGTAAAGATGAACTTTTCCCTGGTATTCAGACCAAAAGCATTGGAGCTGTTCACAAAACTGTTTTTCTCGTGTTCCAAATCCAATCCATCAGAAAATCCCATCAGCTCTATTTTCAGAACATAGTTTGAGTTTTCCCAAAGGCAAACTCTGAGTCAAAATTTAAGTGCAAGTATTTCATTTAGAATTTGGGAAAAACCAACAGAGGTGTCGGGGAATGAGACAGAGAAGGGAAGAAGTCAACATAGAGTATCACGTTATCAATTTATTGTATCTCAGCTCCAAATTCATCCTTCATTGCCAGCTCTGCAATGTTGTAGCTGGTCCATGTAAATATTTCTCCTATGCTGGCTGGCACAATGTTAAACTTTTACAGTAGAGGGCACTGGAGGGACGGTGGAAGAGAAAGTTCTGGTGCTCTCCTCTCCCGGGGCTCCTTCAGCTCATCCAGCTCCTCCAACTCAGAGAGTGTCCTGTAGCACAGCTTCTCCGGTGCCCAGATCTTGCGTGTGTAGTGCCTAGGGCCAGCAGCTTCCCCTGGAACTCACTTGAACAGCTTTAGAATGAAATGCCACTATTAACATACCTCCCTCTGACAGTTTCCTTAGAACTGTCCTAGCAACTCCTAGGAACATTTTGAGGTAAGTTCTGAGGGATGGAACGCTCTTGGACAGTTTCCCCTGGCAACTCAGAAGGTGAATTTCAAGAAAGTTCCCTGGCATAGCACCTCATGGATTTCACCATCCAGTGAGCCATGGATGGAGTGAGGGGATCTTATTCCAGATTCTTTCTCCTTCTTTGGGTGCTCTGCCTCAGCCCTAGGGTTAGTGGCTGTTCTTTATACCTGCTATTCTTGTATTCTTTACATCTATCTTTACATTTTACTATCCAATCACTTGTTACTCCAAATCCCCTCTTATGGTTAATAATTCTTTACTTTAATCTTTCCATGCTCAAATTACTGTGTGACTCTGTCTTCTGATTTGATTCTGGTTGACGCAGATACCTGATTAACCCAGCTGCCTTGGTGGACAACTGAGCTTAATGCCAGGGGAAATTCCGAGAAATAGTGTAAAATATTATCCCACTCAAGGGGAGAGGAAGCTGTGGAATTTATACATCAACTTTCATCAATCATTGGTTGAGACTGTCTGCTGGGGAGAGTTAATTCCCAGCACATCCAGCTTGTCCCACATACAGCAGAGTGACTTTTCACATCCAGAAAGAGACCCCAGGCACAGAGTCACAAATCCTTGTAAGTAGAAATCACACAGAGCACACTGAAGCAGCAGTGTCCAACCAAGGGTTGTGGCTGGACCATTGGCAGAGTCTGTTAGAGCCTAACCACCACACCACTCGTATGTACTCATGCCTTATGTTAAGTTCACTCTGCCTTGCCGCTGTTTCTTCATGGTGGTCACTGGTCCCAATTTCTTTACAAATAAACAAATGTGGAAGACAGCAAGAGGATAAGAGGGACAAGTTGTCTACTGCTGCAGTTGAGACTGAGGCTTCCAATGACAAACGTCATCTCCCTTGTCTTCCACCCATTCTAGACTCCCCTCACTCTCAACTAGTATTTTTGCTGGTTTAGGATGCTTACCTGGTGGGAGTGAGGGTGGTCCAGACCCTCTCCCCTGATGGGGTCTGAGGCCCTCGTTACCCTGCTCTTGTCAGGCTGTGGTTGCTCTAATTCCCTCGCATTCCATACACAATCCTTCCCATCCCCATTATGAAACAGCAACCCTATTTCCACAAAAATAATTAGGGTCAATAGTCATTCCTTTACCTGTTGATCTACTGGCATAAAAAGCCCAGGATTACCAGATGGTGGCCACAGCTATAAGCTCAGTGGGCTGCTTCCATGGGTTCCTGATAGAGCTATCCCTCCCCTGGGAACCAGGACGTCTAACCCAGCAGACCTGAAGATCCAGGGATAGGAAGTACAAATTCCCAAGGTGGGTCACTGAGAGGAGCAGGAGGAGTCCCTCTTATATTTGCCCTTTGGTATCTGGGCCCATGTGTTCTACCTATTGCGGATCTGGCACCATAAATTGCAGTCTCACTATAATCCTGCATGCATCAGAATCACCCAAAAAGCTTGTTAAAACACAGATTCCTGGGCCCCACCTCAGAGAATCTGATACAGAAGGTTTGAGGTAGGGCCTAGGATTTTGCATTTCTAACAAGCTCCCAGGTTGTGTTGATGCTCTAGGTCCAGGGTTCACAATTTGAGGCTCACTGAAGTATATTCTGCATCTTGAAGGACAGGGTTTCCTACTCCACAGACCATCATCACTACACTGGGGGTCCAGTTGTGCCCTTTAAGAGGCTGCCGCACTGGTCCATCAGGCTCGGGGATGTGGTATATGATTCCACAACCATGTGCCCACCTCACTCCCCTTTTGCTGGAAAGTGGGTCCCTGGGTCTGAAGAAATGTGAGGTGGGGTCCCAGGACAATAAAATCAGACACTCAGCGAGCCCCTTGGATGGTGGTCCTGGGAAGTCACTGTGGGCAAGGTGACCTCCTGAGGTCCTGAGGGAAAGCCCTCAGACACAAAGATGCAGATAGAGGGCAGCTGGCTGTCACCTGCAGCATCCTGGGGATGAGTCTGAGCAACAGGGAGGGCACTGACAGCTCACACCACAGATATTCAGAACCAGATTCTCCCGCCGTCTCCACTGCGACCACTCGGCCCAGACCACCATCATCTCTGGCCCGGATCACAGCAATAACCTCTAACTGGGCTCCCTGCTTCCAGCCTCCCCCACCACCAATCACCTCCTTCAGCACTGTAGTGGGAGTGATGCAGTATTAAAATACGCGTTAGAATATGCCACTCTTCTGCTCAAAATCCTCCAGTGGCTATTTCACACAGAAAAACCCAGGCTTGCGACGATCTACAAGGCCCTACATGGTCTGTCTACTGTCACCTGCCCCGTGCCATTCCCTCCCTGGCCCATCTCCTGCTATCTCCTCTTTCTCTTTGCTCCAGCCACACTGGCCACCTTGCTGTGCATTAAATATGCCTGACACCGCCTGCTAGAGGGCCTCACAGTGGCCATTTGCTCCGCATAAACCCCCTTTCCCCACTCTCCACACACCTCCCTCACGTCTCTGCTCAAATGTCACCTTCTCAATGAGGCCTAGGGTCTTTTGTAAAATCACAATATGGCAATTCCCTTGCCCCACTTTGCCTGCTTCTTTTTCCCCTTAACTGTACTCTATTTTCCACAGCACTTGCCACTTCCAACACACTGTACAACTGACTTATTTATGATGTTTATTATTTACTATCTGTCTCCCCTCATTAGAGTGTAAACCCCATGGAGGTAGGAATTACCCCAAACACCTGTGTGCCTGGTACACAAATAATCTCTAATAATTCATAATGTGTCAGTAAGTATTTGAAAGCTGCTGCTGTTAGAAAACTTTGCAAAGAAAACGATGTTGGAAGGTTCGTGGAAGTGTGTGCCTCTCTCGATTAAACACGCCTTTGGGAAATCTGGCTCCTCCACAGTCAAGGATAATTGATACATCCCACCTCACTGGTTGAGGGTGCAGCTTAAGATCGCATTTCTTATGTGTTCAGATTATGACTCCCAGAGCTGATCCCACAAACTGAAAGAAGTGCGTTTTTCTCTCCCCTCGTGAGAAGTCCAAACACCGTGAGGAAATTTGCCTGCTACGAAAGAGCCTGTGCTGTTCACAGTTGCCTCATTGATTAGAAACCCAGGTCTGGCAGGTCCACCAAGGGTCCTGTCTTGAGCTGGGCTTAGATGTCTCTCTCAGGCTTTGAGGATGGGCTACGTTAACCATGGATGACCCTCACAGAGCTTCCAACACTACAGCTCTTTTATAACATGTGCACAAATGCCAGCAAGTGCCAAACAGTGCACACACTTACCCAAGGGCATACTCATCACCCCAGGGAGTCTAGAGCAGAAGGCATTTCACCATGAGCCCAGAACCAGCCGTCTTGTGATGCTTTGGGCCCTTGCTATTAAGCCAGGGGTCATCAGACAAGAGTACCATGACTCCTACAATAATTTCCCCTGAGGGCCCAACATGCTCATTGCCTGACAACTGGTCTTCATTGGGCAACCTCAGCCCATCAGACATGTTGTAACAACTTTGAACCACACATTAAAGGAGCCACGAGCTTGCTCTCTTCCTTCCCAGAAGGTCTTGCTACTACGGAAGGGATGGTTCTACCCACCCATAAGGTGGAACGTCTACTCCTCGTCTAATCAAAACATCCAGTAATTGATCACATGGCTGTTCTGGTGACCCAGCCAGAACAAAAGGGAATATCCAAAGTGCCTTAATGCTCTCCACCCTCAGAAAGAGGTGATATTGTTTTCATAAGAACGATGATCTCCAAAAAGAAATTAGCAGCCTCTTCAGCTCTGGATTCATTATCCTAAGCCTGTGACAGGAGAGTAAACACACATTAGGTTGTCAGCAACTAGAGAAAAAATTCCCCTGGGTTGTATGTTCTAATGGCTTCTTAAATAACCCAGGTATTTCCATTTAATTCCTTTTTCAAAATAAATAAGAACTCTCTTAGTCTCTATCAATTCTAAAAAAGCATCAATTACATCCAAAATACTATTTTCTATCCATTACTTGGTACAGTTGCCAAATGAAAGATTTTTTACCCCCAAAGCCATTTTGTTCCATCATCAGGCTGGAAACAGGAAAGGGGAACATTCCAGTGCAGCAATCCTTAAATCCCTTGAGAGCATCTCGAAGCATGCCACACCAGCCTTTCGTGGGATCTGATGAGATCTTTGCATGCAATGTTTGGGCACTTTTAAATTATTCCATCCCAGTAGGTTGCTTTCATGATTTTTACAACATCGGCACTTCTAGCCAGTACTTCCATGGCTAACCTCAACCTTGGAACAAACAGGGACCACATACCCTTCTAGGAATCCAAAAATTTTTTTCCAGAGCTTCAGTAAAGATGGATTATCATTATCCATCTAAGATTTAGGGGAAAAAAGTGACTTCTCACTTGTTTCTCTTTTCTCTAACTCCTCTCCATCCTCAAGGGGAAGAGGGAGAGAGAGGGGAACCCAGGGAGTTCTCTGTAGGTCCCAAATGGCTATTTACTCACTTTAAAACTGAGGAGCCAAAGGGATGCCTTCCCCCAAAAAGGGCCATCTCTCTTTGCTTCATCCTTATCAAGCCCTATTTTGGCATCCCTTCCTTCTGAAAAAAAGTGAGATCAGTTCCTGGAGCTGTTGGATAGACACAGCTTTCACAGTTGTCTATTCAGAGTCCTCTCTTCTCTTTGGAGAATGAAGGAAGTAAATTCCACCTGTGGCTAATACCTTAACTACATTGGATTCAGAATGATGACAAGTGAATGAAATTCACTAATGGACAGCTACCTTTGTGGCGATAATATGTGTAGGCAGATTTACACCCCCAAAATGAGGTTTTTAGGTAATACTTTACATTAGTAGAGCCATATGTAGTCACAAAGTTGTTCCTTGAAACCATGGGGAGACTTGGGTTCAAGTCCCAGCCATCCCATCTCCCAGCTTTGGACTCTTCAGGCTACTTACCCCTCAGAGTCTGGAAATAGAACTATCACCCAAGGCTTTTTTGAGAATTAAGTGAGATGATATATGTACAAGTGCTCTGTAAACTCAAAAGCACTATAGTATCTACAAATTCTTGATAGTTTTTTATAAAACAGACACTGTATGAAGATCCCTATAAAATTTGAATCCCCATACAGGCCTATGAGAAGAAGACTATTATTTTCCTATTTTGCAGATCAACAAAGTCTCAGCACAAAAATACCGATGCTGTGTTCCATCCTCAGAAATTTTGACTTAATGGATCTGAGAGGCAATCTAAGCTTTGAAACGTTTTACAGCTCCCAGGCGATTCTGACGCGCATCAGGGCTGAGAGTCACGGCTTGGAGAGCCTAACTCCTTGCTCCTCAAAATGAGGGCCAGCAGCATAGGCATCACCTGGAAATGCAGGCTCTCAAGCCTCACCCCAGACCTGCTGAATCGGACTTTGCTTCTTAACATCATCACCAGTGATTCGTGTGCACGTCAAAGTTTGAGAAGCGTGGAACAAGTCACAGCTAAGTTGCAGAACCTGGATTTTACTACAAGTCCTCCCCCTCCACAACTGTTCACACATTTGAAAGTACTTTTTAATAACTATTGGCTTCTTATCTGATCCTCACAGCAAGCCTGTAGGGCAAATAAAGGTATTAATCTCCATCTAATAGACGAGGAAACCGAAGCATAGAGATTATGTGTCCCTGTCTAAGACACAGACATGAGATGAAGAGAGTAAGGCAGCAGAATTCGAACCCAGGTTTTCTGACAAATCACGTGTGATTCAATGATGTACTTGCTTAAGTACATTTTTGTAACTTTGAGAGGTTTTTTCCCCTTAACCCTGGTTGACATACAATACCCTCTTCTCCTTTCTCCAGATTGTTACCACATTCTTCCATCCCATGCTGAGTTGTAGAAGGAGTTGTGTTGGAGTAAATTCAACTATGAAACATTCCCTGCCACAAATCACAGCTGCTCACAAGGACTTTCACTGCCAACCATCCCCAGGACTTCCCTAAAACAACATTCCATCTGCAGGACACTGCCAGGATGGTGCCATTCAAGAGTGGAAAGAGGTGCCCAGAAACATTGGAGAGACGACAGAAAAGCAATCTGAAAGCAGGTGTTCCCCAACAGCCCCCATGAGCCTGTGTTGAGGCGTATCGACCCACCCAGGGAACAACAAATGAGATAAAAGGTCATTTGTTGAAACATGGTCATAAATCCCAGAGGACAATGCCACATTGTCAGGCTGCCCCTCATAACACTTCCCTGCTGATAACGCTGGTATGTGTGTGGCTTGGAGAAGTCCCAGGAGCAACACAGAAGACAACACTGGTGTGTTTGAATATTCGGCGAGCTCAGTCTTGCAAAGTCCATCAGAATGAGGTGAGTCATAACTAGGTGAGCCTACGGCTTTATTTTTTCTCCCCACAGTCAGGGGACAGGATTGTGTCAGCTTTAGTATAAGCCTAGTAGTCTCTTTTGTGGTCTGATTTGAAGGGGCCGAGAGATTTATCCTATTCCTCTTACCCATCTTCTCATGCCCTTCCCTCTTAACAGAAATGACACAGTTAAAACCAGAGTCCTTATGAAAGCATGAGTATTCATGGAAGTTATTGACATAATATATTAGGCTTAGAAAAGACCTCAGAAATTATCCAGTTTGAACATCTTTATCACAGATAAGCAAACAGACCCGAGGCTGGTCCTCGAGGATCCTCATCTCCTGGTGTCCGTGCCCTTTGTAGACCGAAGGCTGATCTGTGTAATCAATAGGATACTGCAGAAATAATGACATGTGACTTCTGAGGTTCGGTCACAAAAGACATCATAGCTCTACCTTGTTCCCTTGGAGGAAACCAGCAACCACATCAATGAAGACACTTGAGCAGCCTATAGAGAGGTTCACGTGGATGAGGACTGGGGCCTCTCACCACGGGCAGCACCAACAACTTGCCAGCCACATGAGCAAGCCACCTGGGGCGGAGATCTTCCTGCCCTGGGTCAAATCTTCCATGAGTGCAGTTGGAGACCCTAAGCCAGACTGCCCAGCCAAGGCACTCCTGAATTCCTGACCCACAGAAACTACAGATCAGATGATTACTGTCATCTTAAGGCACTGAGTCTTGGGCAATTTGTTACACAGCCATAAATAATTAATGTAACACCCAAAGGGTGACATGACAGATCCACAATGACAAAGCTAAAGGATTAGCTTTCTGATTAAAGCCCACACTTGTTTCTGTGGCCCACAAGGTTTTACATTGGTGCAATTGGTCCCGACCAGTTAGTCTGACCTCTAGCTCCATATGCTTCAGCTGCACTGGCTTTCTCCTCATTTCCCAACTAGCTCCCTCCCAAGGACTTTCACGCGCATGCTATATTCTGCCCCTCAGGCTTCACATGGTGAATCTTATTTGTTGTAAAGTCAGCTCAAAAGTCACTTCAGAGAGGCTTTCTTTCCACGGTTACCAGTTCTAAGGGAAATCCTTCTCCCTACTCACCCCTCCCACCCACTGCTGCCCTACTGCTTCTATTAGCATATATTGAACGAGCACCTACTTGGCACGGACAAGTCTTGTGCAAGCTACTGGGGGATGAAAGGTAACCGTATCCCTTGTCCCTCAAGGGGAACTTGACCTTGAATTAATTTATCAGAATTGGTTCCAACTACTTAGAAGTGAAGTGCCAAGGAAGGACGGAAGTCTAGAGAGGGAAATGCTTAGGAGCAGGAGCTGTGGGAGGGGTTTGGGGTCTCTGAGCTAACAAGGGTAGGAAGCCAGGCTGCCATAAGGTGAGAAGAATACTGGAAAGAGAGTCTAGAAAGAGTTCTGGCCAAATTTGCAAATGGTTTTCCAATTTTGTGTAGAACCAGCCAGAAGCACAGAGCTGAAACAAGTATCTATAGCCTGTTAACAAGCCAGTACTCCATGGACATCTTTGAAAAATGAGATGTTCATTTTTTTCTGGTCTCCGAACAAGGGCTGACGAGGCCACATCCTATGAGACCTCAGTGAGGAAACTCTTGCTCTTAAAGCTTTAGGAAACACAACCCCCAGAGCCGTCGCTCCCCCCACCGCCACCTTTACTCCCGGCGGAAACAGGTGGTTTTGGTGCAGAAGAATTGGCTGTGAAACAAGCAAGGACAAGGGATGTTCCTAAGTGGCACGCCTGGCTCTTCTGCGTGAAACAGAACAATTTATGTTGTTTGAATCATGAGAAATCTAGAGAAAAATCTCAGTGGACTCTCGGACCCACAGCGCCACAGGGATCTGGGTTAGCATCACTCCTTCGCCTGTTTCTATAAGCCTTTCCATTTGTACAAGGAAGGAAAGATGTGGTCCTGTTGGACTTGTTTCCCATTCCAGGCAGGCTGGGCTCCCGTGTCTTGCTCACAGAACCCGTTCTAAGAACTGTATCTTTAGGGTCTAAACCCCAAAGGGGAGAGGCCACAGTAAAGAGAGATCCAAAGAATGAAGTAATGAGATGAATTTAAAGAAAGGAAACTTTGGGCCAAAGATGAAAGGGCTTCTTAACTGTGAAAATCTATTAGAATATGTAATACTCTCTCAAGAAGAGAAGCCCCATTCCTTACATTATTTAACATGAGAGAACAAAGAATTGGAGAACATAATTGATCCCACTTCAGCCCCTGAGAGGATAGGAAAAATGACCTAATGGTGATTTCCTATCTCTAATTTACATGATAATTTGAATCTGAAAATATTAGAAAATAATGAACCTAACTCTCCCAATAGCAGGAGGGCAAGTGGGCTGTCGCCTTTGGCATCTCCCTGCAACTTTCTGTGGAGGGAGGAGAACTTCTGTGCAATTCCACAGGCCCCAAGAGGAGGCCGTGGGATTGTGGCGTAAACCAAGGCACAGCCAACATGTCCAGAGGAGGGTCAAATGTCCCAGACCCATGCCAGAACCCTGTCATGCCAAGAGCTTCCTCTAACCACAGTTAGACCAGAACTGCCTAAGAAACAAGTCTTCTCGGAGATAAGAATGCACAGGGGAAAATGTTTAGTCTTGTAGTGCAAAAGGCACACCTCAGGTTCTGTTACTGTCCCTGGGGTGGAGCAAAAGTCACATACAAGTCCCCAAACACACTGCGGGATTATACAAGGGCTCTGCATTATTCCAGAGTCAGGAATCTCAGACCTGGAAGGAACCTCTGCGTTTACCTAATACCACTTCCTCCCATTTTAAAGGGAGCTGTGTGCCCACGAATGGGGAATTACATCCAGGGAAATTCTGGCCACAGCATTCAAGGGGGACATTGGGACAGCAGTGTTGACCTGAGGCCAGGACAGCGATCGGGAGGGTAGGGAAGGAACGGGCCTCGTGAAGCGTCTGGAAGAAGGAAGACAAAAACAGAACTGGAAATATTGGCAAAACCTGAACAATGGGAGACTGTCCTTGTAAACTTTGCCAATTTTTACACAGGCTGCACTGCACTTTTTCTTTCAGGAGAGTAGAATGTGTGCACTTGGAAGATTTAGTTGCTCTGTGGGATGAGAGGAGCTGGGAGGGGCAAAATCGTGGTAGGTTATTGGGGACCACGCATTTTCCTTCCTTACACCCCCATGCCTAGCAGTGGCGGACCCATACAGTTTAGACTGAAGATAAAAGAGGGTTTCTACAACTGGTTTGGGGACAGAAACCCTGGTCCCCAGGGTGGTGGTGGTGGTGCAGACTTAATCCAAACCTTTCAGACGGGCAGAAACGCGGTGCAGGGCTGTCTCCGTCAGCAAAGGGAGAGGGACTTGCTGTAAGAGTCCAGGACCGGGAGGGGAAATGTCGGCGTTTTGTTGTTGTCAAGTGCTGTGCTTAGGTCGAATAAATCATAAATAAATGCCTCACGGAGGCCGATGCCTGCACAGCCCAGTCAGACCTCGACACCCGCCTTCCCCCACCAGGGCTTGCTTCTGTGTTCACCAGGGAACAGGACCCCCTGAGGGTGCCCTCGAAGCCTCCACAGCACCGGGCTGGACCCAGGCCCTGGGAGAAAGTCCTCCCAGGCGTCCGCGCTCCGGTCCGGCAGCTCCCTCCAGGGCTGCACACTTGGAGGAAACAGTCCCTGGCTTGTGCTGGAAGATCTCCCTTCTGCCGACGCTTCAGCCAGGGGGGAGGGGTGTGGATGAGGGCCCTCCCCCTCCCTTGCCAGGGGGGATTAAGACGCCCCATTGTCCCTGGCCTGGTGGCCCCCGCATTTGCATACATCACGTCTCTGGGGCTGGGAATGGAGGCGCAGGCTGCACCTGCCGCCCTGGGTTCCAAGGGCTGACCCCAGTGAGACCTTCCAGGTAATTCCATTTGGGTCATCACAGATTCAGGACTCCAGGCTTGGGAATGGAGTACTGACTCGAGAAGGGAGCGGGAGACACGGGTAAACACACCCGTCCCTCGGAAGGCTGGAAGTGGTCAGAGGTCTGGGAAAAGCCCGGGCTTTGAGTCCTCGGCGTTCCTTTCAACAGGCCTTTGTGTGCGGAGCCGTCCAACCTCCTAAGCCTCATTGAACTTGAAAAGCTACAAGCTTCCTTTCTTTCCGGAGACCTTCTGGCCTCCTCGCTTATCTCTTTCATCGAAGCCATTGTTCGGGGCTGCATTAGTGGGAACCCGCATCCTTCAGCGGAGGCGGTGTCATATCACAGATGGAAAGATGGTGGCGCGAAGCAGTCCGGAGGAGGCGGGGGCGGGGGAGCCCAGGGTCACGTCTGCGAGGATCCAGGCCCGGGCCCTTGCTTCCCCGCATAAATGACATTTTTCATTTTACAGATGGCTTCCAAATACAGCATGTGCTTCACTGCTCCAAACAACTAATATTTCCACTTGCCAGGCGGTGAAAGTGAGACTTGCCAATGAGGCAGGAGAGAACAGGGGCCATCAGTGAGGGCCTGGACAGGGCCCCAGAATTCAGACTCTGTGTTCCACATTCTCCCACCACGTTGCACCACCGGAAGGAATTTTAGGAAAAGATTTCACCAGGCTTTTCACTTAAACAGGGTTTAGCTACAGGTCTCAACATATCTATTATGCATAATTTTGGTCCGAAAATACTTTTCTAGCAAATCAAGGAAGGAATTTATTGAGCTGGAGGCTGGGCACCATGCTCCTGATAAGCTGCACCCTGAGACACATTAGCAACTGAATGGTTTTATTCAAGTGTGCCCTGGTGAGCTGGAATGGGGCTGGCCTAAGTCACTAGAGGAAGCTTCACCAGCTCCTCTCCTGCCTATCTCCCTTGCCGCCTTCTTTTCCCTTCACAAGCCCCCAGCCCTCCACAGTTCTTAACCTCTGTTCTCCAAAATCAGGAAGGGTCATAACACCAACCCCCTTCAGGTGTTGGCTAATTGACCTCCTTTTAATGTCATTGGGCTTTTACTCCAGTGTATCTCTCACAGTTATTTACTCACACTTTTTAAACTTTTTTTAAAAATTGAGGTATATTGGGGCTGGCCCGGTGGCATAGTGGTTAAGTTTGCGCGCTCTGCTTTGGCGGCCCGGTTCGCAGGTTCAGATCCCAGGCATGGACCGATGCACTGCTTATCAAGCCATGCTGTGGCAGTGTCCCATATACAGCAGAGGAAGATGGGCATGGATGTTAGCCCAGGGCCAGTCTTCCTCAGCAAAAAGAGGAGGATTGGCAACAGGGCTAATCTTCCACACCAAATAAAACAAACAAATCAAAAATTGAGGTATAATTTACATAGAGCAAATTCACCCTTTTAAAGTGGGACAGTTCTATGAGTTTTAACAAATCATACAATTTTGTAACGACCACCACAATCAAATATGTAGAACAGTTTCATCACCCCCTAAAATTCCCTCTTGTCCCTTTGTAGTCAACCAAACCTCCACCCTCTGGCCCCATGGTTTTGCCTTTTCTAGAATGTTATAAAAATGGAGTCATATGGTATATAGCCTTTCGAGTTGGGCTTCTTTTGTTTAGCATAATGCTTTTGAGATTTATCCATGCTGTTGTGTGAATCAGTATTTCATTTCTTTTCATTGGTGAATAGTATTCTATTATTGTATGGAAGCACTACATTTTGTTTATCCATTCATTAGCTGAAGGACATTTGGTTTGTTTCTAGTTTTGGGAAATTTTGAATAAAGTTCCTATAAAAAGCATTTATACACAGGTTTTTGTGTGAACATATGTTTTTATTTCTCTTGGATAAATGCCCAGGAAGGGAATTGCTCATCATATGGCAAGTGATTGTTTAACTTTATAGAAACAGCCAAATTGTTTTCCAAAGCATCTATATGATTGTTGCATTCTTACAGCAATGGTGAGATTTCCAGTTGCTCCACAATCTAGTGTTGTCTTTTATTATGATTATTTGCTCTCCTAACAGGTATCTCATTATGGTAGTATCTATGTGCCATATGTATGCTATGTATGGTAGTATGGTAGTACCACAGTGAGTGGTATTAGCTCATTATGTTTTGTTTCTGAGCCCTAAGGGACTGGTGACCTGCAAGTGGGTCCTTTTGCTTGAAGCTGTTCTTGCCAATAGAACAAGACCAGGTTTGGAATAGAAGAGCAGAAACTTTATTCATTGATCAATGAATGGAGGAGACAGAGCTCGTGCTCTAAAACACCCTCTCCCTGAAAGGAAAGTGAGCAGGGTTTTTATGAGATGTGAAGGGGGAGGGGGTCTCCACATCATGGCTAGGGGCAGGGGCATTTGGAGCATGAGCAGATCTTCCCTTCTTGCACACGGCACCTTTTGCACACGTTTCCTTTTGCACATGGCACCCCATCACCATCTTGGACCTTTCTGGTTTGGACCAGTTCTGTGGTTTGGCCATCTGGCAATGTTCTGCCTTGATTCCTATAAGCAAACACAACTTAAAAGCAAAGCATTAGACATGGAAAATGTTTTAGGGACTTCTCTGAGTGACAATTTTAATTTGTATCTCCCTAATGACAAATGATGTTCCTTTTTTTTTGTATTTTAAGACTACTTTTCAGAGCTGTTTTAGGGTCTCAGCAAAATTGAGAGGAAGATACAGAGATTTCCTGTTTACCCCCTGCCCTTACCCATGTACAGCCTCCCTTATTATCAAGATTCCCCACCAGAGTGGGACATCTGTTACAACTGATGGACCTACATGGACACATCATCTCTCCAAGTCTGCAGTTTACACTAGGGCTCACTCTTGGTATTGTATATTCTATGAGTTTGAACAAATGTATAATGGCGTGTATCCACCAGTAAGTATCATACAGAGTATTTTCATTGTCCTAAAAATCCTCTATGCTCCACTTCATCCCTCGCTGCTCACTCCTGGCAACCACTGATCTTTTTACTGTCTCCATGGTTTTGCCTTTTCCAGAATGTCATATAGTTGGAATCATACAGTATGTAGCCTTTTCAGATAGGCTTCTTTCACTTAGTGATATGCATTTAAGGTTCTTCTGTGTCTTTATAGCTCATTTATTTTTAGTGCAGAATAATACTCCTTTGTCTGGATGCACCACAGTTTATTTATCCACTCACCTACTGAGGATATCTTGGTTGCTTCCAAGTTTTTCTTAACCTTTTATTATGAAAAATTTCAAACATATTGAAAAGTAGACAGAAGACTATAGTGAACTCAATGTACCTATCACCTAACTTCAAAAATCTATACATTCCCAATCTTGTTTTATCTATACTCCTATTCACTTCTCTCTGGCCCCTGGATAATTTACAGAAATTCCAGGCGTTAATCATTTATAAATATTTCAACATCTCCAAAGATAGGATTTTAAAAAATACAATTGTAATACCACTATCACCCTAAAAAATGTACAATAAATCCTTGCTATATCTTATATGTTATAGTGTGCATATTTTTCCAATTGTCTTATGCAATTTTTTTTTTTTTTTTTGGTGAGGAAGACCAGCCCTGAGCTAACATCTGTGGCCAATCCTCCTCTTTTTTGCTGAGGAAGACTGGCCCTGGGCTAACATCTGTGCCCATCTTCCTCTACTTTATATGGGACACCGCCACGGCATGGCAGACAGGCAGTGCGTCGGCAGGCACCCGGGATCCAAGCCTGCGAACCCCGGGCTGCCAAGCGCGAACTAAACCGCTGCGCCACTGGGCAGCCCCCATCTTATGCAATTTTTTTTAAGTTAAGTTTGTTTGAGTCTTGGTCCAAATAAGGTCCAAACATTCCATCTGGTTGATTTGTCTCCTCAAGTTCAAAGATTCTTCTTCCAAGTCTTTTTCTCTTCTTGTAAATTTGTGTTGAAGGGACCAGGTCATTTGTCCTGTAGAATTTCCCATAGGCTGGATTTTGAAGATTCAGGCACTGTGGAATTTCCCTTAGTGTCGTTTAACCCAGGCCTTGTATTTTCTGTAAATAGGCAGTTAGATCCAATTGTGGTGAATCTAACATGAATCCAAATTAATTCATTAGTGTTTGTAAAGTGGTGATAACTAGAATTTTATCATTCTTTCTTCATTCATTAGCTGGAATATTTCTAAAAAGATCACTGTTTCCCCATTATTTACTTACTTACCCCGTGCTGCAAATCACATAGAAAGGACAAAATAAATACTTGATTCTTTTTTTGTGTGTGAGGAAGACCAGCCCTGAGCTAACATCTGTTGCCAATCCTCCTCTTTTTGCTGAGGAAGACTGGTCCTGGGCTAACACCCATGCCCATCTTCCTCTACTTCATATGGGATGCCGCCATGGCATGGCTGACAAGCAGTGCATTGGTGGGCACCTGGGATCCGAACCCGGGAACCCCAGGCTGCCAAAGCACGGACTAAACCACTGCGCCACCTGGCTGGCCCTAATTATTTTCTTTTATTTACAAATTTTGAAAATAATGTGGAGTAGTCACAGAATATTCTTAAGGTGACCAATTTCTTTAGTGTCATTATGAGCTCATGAGTTTAAATATATTTGACAGATTTCAATCCGTTATTGTTTGATGCTCAAATTGTCCCATCCTTGGCCAGTGGGAGCCTCTTCAAGTTGGTTCTTGAATTCTTTCAACATGACCCCAGTAAATTTTGTTAGCTGTTTCATTTTTCGGCACCACAAGATGTCCCATCTTGTGTATTTTATGCCAGTACCATACTGTTTTGATTACTATAGCTTTGTAATTTAGTTCAAAATCAGAAAGTGTAAGGCCTCCAGCTTTGTTCTTCTTTCGCAAGATTGCTTTGCCTATTCAGGGTCTTTTGTGGTTCCATATGAATGTTATCTTATTGAATTTTAAGAGTTCTTTACATATTTTGGGTAGTAGTCCTTTATCAAATATGTCTTTTGCAAATATATTCTCCCAGTCTGACTTGTCTTTTTGTTCTCTTGACAGTGTCATTTGCAGAGCAGAAATGTTTAATTTTAATGAGGTTCAGTCTATCAATTCTTTCTTCCATGGATCATGCCTTCGGTGCTATATCTAAAAAGTTACCACCAAACTCAAGGTCATCTAGATTTTCTCCTCTCTTATCTTCTAGGAGTTTTATAGTTGGACATTTTACATGTAGGTCTGTGATCCATTTTGAGTTAAATGTGATGTTGTATTTTAAACTTTTAATTTCCATTTGTGGATATAAAATCTTGTTTAGTTCAAGGAATTTTAGTACTCAATTGTAGGTTTCAGAGATTTTCATGTGTTTGTTGAACTTGATGTTTTTTCAGCCGCTGGAGGGTCAGGGTACCTCCATGATGACATCACGATCTATCCAATTGGATAATTCAGAAACTTGGGGCATTCTTGACATTCCCTCCCCAGCACATCTAACTCATTACCGAGTTTTATAGATTTTGCCCCTGAATACTCCTTGAGTCTGTCTGTTGAACCAAGGTTGGGAAGGTTTGGTTCTGGCGGCCTGAGCTGAACACACCTCACCCACACCCTGACCTCCCATCGCCTTCCAACCAATGGAGGGAAGAGGTGAGGAGAAATCCAAGCAAGCGGAAAAGGGGATGGAAGAAAGCCCTTCTCTCTCGATTAAGACCTGCTTGCTTACGTCTACTACCCTGGCCTTCTCCTCCAGGGTTTATTCATGTTTTCTTTTTCTCGAGAAAGTAAATGACTAAACACTTGGCCAATCCAGAAACTTAGGAGCAAGTCTATCTTTTTATTTTTGTATTTCCAAATTTCTATTTAAAAAAATTTTTAACTTACCAAAAAAGTTGAAAGAACGGGACAATGAGCATTTGTAAAATTTTTTGCCATATTTGCTTTTATCTATCCTTTTATTTTCAGCTGAATCATTTTAAAGCAAGTTGCAGACATCATGCCCTTTCACACTTAAATATTTCAGCATGAATCTCCTAAAAACAGACCTTCTCCTCCATTCTACAATATGATTAACCTGCTTAAGAAAATTAACACAAATTCTCTCATATCATCTAACCCAGTCCATATACAAATTTCCCCAAATGTCTTAAATAATCCAGGACCCAGTAAGGGTCCACGCATTTGGTGGTTAAATCTCTTTAGTCTCTTTTAATCAAGAAGAGTCCCCCTTCCTTTTCATTTTCTTACTTTGCCTTTTGTGAAGAGAATGGGCCAATTATCTTATAGAATGTCCCAAACCCTGGATTAGTCAGGTTGTCTCGTGGTATCATTTAATTTTTCCTCTATCCATTTATTTCCTGCAAAGGTAAAGTTACATCTAAAGGGTTGGTTAGATTCAAGTTAAGCATTTTTGTAAGAATTCTATGAAGCATAGGTGATGCTCTGTATTCATAGCACATCACATCAGAAGGCAGATGAGGTAACAAGTCCTACCATTAGTGATACGTACTGAGTTTGATGGCTTGGTTAAAATGCCTTTTCCCCCTTTGCAATTAATATGTAATCTGTGGGGTAGATTTTGGCAACATATGAACATCCTGTTCCCCATCAGCCTATATAGTTGTATCATCTGTTGTTTATATTTGCCTGAATCATTATTTCACTGGGGGGTTCCAGGTAGTGACTTGAAAATTCTATTATTCCTTCCACATTTATTAGCTGCCATTGTTATAATAAAGAAGAAATTTCCAGCACTAATAAACTATGGTTCATCCTAAAAAAGCAGAGTAAAGGCTTAATTTTTCCTTTTAGTTATCAATTCTTAGAATAACGGGTTGGGGGGCCGGCCCGGTGGCGCAGCGGTTAAGTTCGTGAGCTCTGCTTCGGCGGCCTGGGGTTCCCAGGCCTGGATCCTGGGTGTGGACTGATGCACCGTTTGTCAAGCCATGCTGTGGCCGTGTCCCATATAAAGTAGAGGAAGATGGACACGGATGTTAACCCAGGGCCAGTCTTCCTCAGCAAAAAGAGGAGGATTGGCAACGGATGTTAGCTCAGGGCTAATCTTCCTCACAAAAAAAAGAAAGAAAAAGAGAGAATAACGGGTTGATATAATAATCACCTTTAGTGGTGGCAAATGAGTTTTATTTTCCTTCCTTCCTCCCTCCCTTCCTACCTTTCTTCCTTCCTTCTGTCCTTCCTTACTTTCTCTTTGTATCAATATTGACTCATTGATTTTATTTATTCAGTGCATTTCAATCATTTACAGCCAGTATTCTTTTTGATGCTTTTCTTGAACTGAATTTGATCAGTGAGAGACCCTTCAAGCTGGCTTCTCTGCCCTTTAACATGCCTCTTTATCTCTGAGTATTTGTTTTCTGGGGTAACGAGATATCCCAGGCTCACTTTGTAGTTTCCCTGCTCTAGACCTGGATTAGCAACTTCACTGAGGAGCCCTATTTTCTTCTAACAGGGAATAGTATTTAGAAAGCAAAATATAGGTGTTAGAGGTACTCATTGTTACTAGAGTATCATTACTTCTAGGCTCTTGGATTGCACTGATGCAAAGTATTACATACTTTAAAAAAATTAGTTCGTGGAGCCAGCCCCGTGGTGTAATGGTTAAGTTCAGTGCACTCCTCTTCAGCGGCCTGGGTTCACGGTGTTCAGATCCCAGGTGTAGACCTACACCACTGGTCAGCTATGCTGAGGCGGTGACCCATACACAAAACAGAGGAAGACTGGCACAGATGTTAGCTCAGGTCTAATTTTCCTCAAAGCAAAAAAAAAGAGGAAGATTGGCAACAGATATTAGCTCAGGGCGAATCTTCCTCACCAAAAAAAAAAAAAAAAGTTAGTTCATGTTGATAATTCAAATTTAACAATACAGTTTTTTCCTTTAGCCTTGGTTTTATATGAAAAACCTTGGTTCCTACGAACATTGAGATATATATTTATATGCTTTATCCTACATGACACATCAATATAATTAAACATATAATGCTATCAAAATTATTGAATGTAACTTAAGGTTTTTTGTAGTTATTTTCTTATTTTCCCACTTTTCTTAAACACACACAAAATAATATACTAAATGTACTAGCCTGCACCTTGTTTTTAGGTTCTGGAAATCACTCCTTATCAATACATTCTTTCTCATGCCCACCATATTAGTCCATGTGATGGACATACCATAGGTTATTCAACCTGTCTGCTAGCAGTGAGAATTTGGGCTGCTGCCAATCTGATACTATAAAAATAATTATATGTGACAATATGTTTTTAAATTTGATAGGATGATCCATTCCTCTCATTGCTGTTCTTATTCAGGATTTTCCTGGCTCCTCTTGCTTGTTTATGTTTAAAAAATAAAACTTTACAACCATTTTCTCTAGCTCTTGCGGGGGGCAGTCATATGCGTCTGGAAAATGTATTGGTATTTTTATTGGAATCATTTAAAATATATATATTAACTTGGGGAGAATCAACATACTTATATTGTGGAGTCATCTAACTAAGAACAGAAGATGTCTTTCTATTTGTCTAATCCACTTTTGTGTCTTTCAGGGGAGTTTTAAAATTCTCCTCACATAGTTTTAGCAAGTTTCTTGTTAAGTTTGCCTATAGGAATCTTATCTTTCAGTGGCTGTTTCAACTGTGGGTCTCCTTGCTGTCATCCAGTCTTGTCTGGATTCAAATCAAATCTCCACTCCAGCTAAAGTGCCATTGAAAGTCTATCAAAATTCAGTCTGCCTGAAACTCCAACGGTGTCTTCATGGAGGCACCCACATCATTTCTGCTTCTCCCCTGCTCTCTCTCTGCCTCTGCTCTAGACCTACTGAACCATCATCTTCAATTTGCATGTGCCCCTGGTTTTGCCCTACGCTCTGTCACCGACCGTCCTCCCTGCCACTCCATCTTCCCAATCACCTATTCACTGGCTCATTTTTGTTTATCCTTCAAATTTCAGTCACTTCCTTTGGGGAACATTCATTGGCCCCTCCAAGACTGAATCAGGTATCTAAATGCTCCCACGTAGGGCTACTGTGATAAGACGTAGCACGAGGTTTATCATTGCTTGATGACTCATCCGCGTCCTCACCGGGCTGTCAGCTCTTGGGGGGCAGGGGCGATATCTTCCTCAAGAGTCGTATCTCCAGGACCAGTGCAGCATGCAGCCCTCAACCTGTGTGTGTGGAATGAACGCACGCTCTGTGCTCGGGGCCGCTGCTCCCCTAGCCCGAGCACAGGAGTGCACGTGGACGGACCTCCTGAGGGGCTGGGTGCCTGAATTCGGACCAAGAAAGTTCAGAGGCAGGAACAAGGCGTAGGGTTCTCCACGAGCCAGTCCCACGTGGACTTTGCATGCTCATGGTTGCACTCCCTTTTATTCCCCTGATTATCTTCACTCCCTACCCCTGAAGTTCACTTAAAGCAGCTTGACATACTAGAAAGGAAGTAGGTTTTGCGGTTACACCTTCTTGGTGTTTCACAGTGTTCTGTCCTGCAGAGTCTGATAAGAAATACATGAACACGTATGCTCCTCCTCTCGCAGTCACACAGGAGGGGATGAACCTCCTTTCAACAGAGAATACACGCCTCTCTGAGATTTACGTTGCTGCTTCTCTGTTCTAGTTCTACTGAAATATCACTGAAATTTATGGATATAAAGGTTTAAGGCAGAAATCGGAAAAAGGAAAGGAAATCCTCGTTTGGCACAGAGATGGCCTGTGAGAGGCCCGTTTAGTCTTAGCTCATTCAGAGTTCTGCCAACAAACTGACCAAATGCAGAGCCTGCACCATCCCCTCCGTTGCTTTCCCACCCAGAAGGAAACCACAGAGCAGGCAAGTAGCCCTAATGAGGCCAGAAGATCAGTGGTTCTCAAACTTCAGTGCTCTTCAGAATATCCTGGAGGGCTTGTTAAAATGCATATTGCTGGGCCCCACTCCACAAGTTTGTGGTTCAGGAGGTCTAGGGTGGAAATGGAGAATTTGCATTTCTAACAAGTTTCCAGGTGATGCTGATGCTGTTGGTCTGGGGACCACACTTTGAGAAGCTCTATTCTAGAAAAAGAATGGGTTGAAGCACCACTGTGGCCGAGAAGGTGAATTGTCTGTGATGGGAAATAGGCTAATGCCTCCTACTGTGGGTAGCTGAGGGGCACTTCCTCTTTCCTTGTCCAGGGTCCTTATGACACACTGCAGCTCATCTGTCATGGACCCTGTCACCAACGGTTCACAGCATTGTCAAAGCCAAGTTAACATAAATTTAAATTAGGAAATAAGCCTATACTTTCTATTACTTTGAGAGATACAGGGGAAGGTTAGAAATGGAGCAAGGCTTCAAAAACCAGAGAAGCAGCAATGAGTTGTTAAAGCCCCAAAAGTTATCAGGAAGGCTGGGCAAGACAGAAGCAGCTCTAAATATGGGGGCTTTTGCCTTCCTGATGTTTCAGTTACATTTGGTTCTGAAGATCATAAAAATGAATAAGACCTGACCCCAGCTCTCAAGGAGTACACAGTCCAACTGGAGGGATGATATAAGAATGAAGCAGAAGGAAATACGCTGTGCCAGAGAGCCAGGCAGTGCACACACTGTCAGTGCACAGGGGAGGGAAGGGTAGACCCCAACCCGGGGAGACACAGAAGAAAGAACCGACCCCCATGAGCATCGTCTTTGTTTAGGCTCTTTACAAGTCAGACCACATTTAATTTAATCCTCCAGTCACCCTCGTGGGGTCAGTTGTCCGTGAATCTTATTGTCAGAGTTCTTTGAAGTCTGAATGGCCCTTTGAGGTGCGGGAGTAATTAAAAGAAAGCAGTGAACCACCTAGTTGGCTAAACTTGAACTTGAACTTTTATTATTCTTGTGAAGCCTTGGGCTCAAACAAAAATAAGCCATATTATACCTTAAACCTCCCTCAAAGGTTTACATATTTGACCGTGACTTACATGATGTAAAGAAAGAATAAAACAAAATAGAAAACATAGCACAGCGTTACACATTATCTCCACTCCCTCCAACCCCCAGCACAGCCCAGAAGCAAAGTCACCCTTTGTCTTTGGCAACCTGCATGCTCCTCTATGAGCACTTGGCATGTTCTGATGTTCCACCCAGAAACACTGGGGTCTCCAGCTTTACTAGACACCTCTTGCCCATGTTTGGCATCAGAAGCTCAGCAGACAAACCGCTCAAATTATATTGAGTCTACAGGCAACCAGCAGAAGGAGGAGAGGGATGCCGGGTCAGAGGGAGAGAGGTGGTCGTTCTGTGCCCTGAAATAATAGAGGAGCAAATGCAGGCTAGAGGCTTTTACCTTGCTTGTTCCTGGAGTGGTCGTGAGGTCAGACTCCCTAATCTTGAGTGAGGAGCTGAGAATACTTCCCCTGTTCTCACTGAAGACACCCCAATAATACCCACTTCACAGATGAGGAAAATGAGGCACGAAGATGTTCAGTGGGTTTTTTTTCCCAGTCACCAAGCCTGTCTGACTCGGTCACTACAGCATGCTGCTTCCCAGGGACATTGAGGTCCCCTCAGTGGACAGGGCATCTCAGCTCAGAAAGTCCCTATTGTCTTACCTGTTAATTCCTGTTTTCTTTCCCAACAACCTCCAGAAGGTGCTATTGCTGTGACCTTCAGCTCTCCACAGTGAATAGTAATTGTGGCTGCCTAATGCCTACTACGTCTCTGAAAACATGCTGCAGAGCATAAGACTTACGTTGCTGATGTGTAGCTGTGCGCACGCGCACACACCTGTGTGCACACTCGAGCACATGCACACCTGTCATGCACAGGGTAGATTCTCACCTCTGTTTCTGAGTCTTGTGTCAGGCCGGGGCCCTGCTGTGCCGTCCCTGTTTCTTTAACTGGAGTGTTTCTTCTCCTCCCAGGACAACTTACTCAAAGGCTCCTTTGTCTGCTCATTGCAGCCCTGCCTCAGTGCTTCCCCCTGCACCTGGAAGGTCCTCCCAGATGTGGCTGGCTAGTCCTCTAGCTGCTGCTTTGAAGCATCACCTCCTCCAGGAAGGCTTCCTCTCCTGATTAGAAGGACGCTGTGTGTGCCCCAGCTGTCACCCCGCCAGGCTCGCCCAAACTGGAAACTCCTATTCATTCCTTGCCTTTAACTTCGCTTCACTGGACTAGCCCAGACTTCATAAACTGCTGTCACCGGCTAGAGAAATGAGGTGTCTCACATACCCCTTTCAGCAGGAACTCAGGATTTGTCAAAATCGAACCATTAAAATAAGGTCATTTAACAACAACAACAAAAAAAAACTCAGGTGTTGAAGCAAACCGTTTCCGGCCACAGAATCAAATAGCCACTCAGGTATAAATGATGCCAGATTTGGTTCAGACTCATGGAAATTTTTACTTTGTAAGATTTTTTTTAAATCTTTTTTTGCTCTGGAGTTTGAGTGTGGTGGGGATGAGGGAAGAAGGAGAAAACACAGGAAATGTAAAGAATTCTGGAATTTGAAATGTATGGGGAAGACAAGTCACTTCCCTGAATCAAAGCAGAAGGTAGTGGCTGGAAGTTAAATTAAATGGACCACCTGCAGAAAATGGGGACCAGAGGAAAAACACCCCGTTGGCACAAATAGAAACCACACATTTCTAAAGGCTTCCGTCAGTGGATTGTTAACCCTGCAGTGAGCACCGTGCGGTTCAGGTTTGGATATTTTGGCAGTCGCAGTGGGAAGGATGCCAAGGCACTTGCACCAAGGCTGAATGCTCACTCTGCAGTTCCTGGCAGGCACTTTTACTCCTAGGCAGGAGATCTGGTGAGTGTTAAAGAAGAAAAGCACTTGTGTCAAAGCAAAGGAAACCAGTCGCACTTCCCCAGCTAAGCAGCACGCACACGCAGGCTGATTTTCTGAGAGCCAAGAGCAATTTCCACCCTGATGGAAATATCCTCGAGATGAAAGAGAAATGAGGCCATGCCACTGGACACATCCATCCATTAACAAAAATTATTTATGCTTTGTAGTTTATTATATGGTTCCGGTATTGTATTTATACTTTGGGATGGATATTAGCCTTACTTTACAAGGAAGGCAGTTGAATCTCAGAGAGTTTAAATCATTTTCAGTGAATTATAATTAAAAGTAATAGTGCCTAGTATGTGTTAAACACATCCTATACACCAGACACTCTGCTAAGAACTTAATTGACGTGATCTCATTGATTAGTCACAAAATTGTCCTTGTTGGTCCGACCATCAGGGCCTTGAATCCCCTTCCTCAGCCTTCTGGCATCATTTGACTCCTGTCCTACATCTGGGGTGGTTTCCCCTTGTGCTTAGAATAAGACCCAGAGTCCTCAGTCCAGTACCGACGCATACGGTCATCAGCCGAGGATGGCAGCTCTTCCTGTGTCAGGGACTTCACATTTGCCCCTTCCTCTCTCCCTTGACACACGCACACACAAACATCACACAATCACTACTACCTACTCATCCTTCATGTCTCGGGGTAAATACCACTTCTTTAAAGAGGTCTTTCCTAACCCTCCCATCTAAATCAGGTTTCTCTATTTTAAGCTCTCCAAATGCTCTGTACTTTTCCTTTGGAGAATGTATACATTTGTCATTCTCTATTCATTTTCTCAGTTTTAACTTTCCCATCTGTTCTTCTGAGGCCGCGGACTGAGAGCCTTCTGTGCATCGCTGTATCTTCATTACCTAGCTGCACCTGCACGTGTTCGGTGTTTACCAACTATTAACCAAACGAACAGAAACAACTTTTTGAAGTATATTCTAAAAGTAGAAAAACATGCACAGCATGTGCATTATTGGGACATATATGTGTGTGTATATATAGTTTCTCAACTTTTAGAATCTAAAATTTTGTATAGTATAGTTTTTCAACTTTTAGAACCAACTTATGGACAAAGCATGGAAGGCTTTGTGGAGATGGTAGGAGAGAAGGTAAATGTCAACAGCCTTGACACAGTAAGAGTAAGGGTGTAGTTGACAGAGTTAGGTAATGGAAGTGTGGGATGGAGAAGGTGGTGGAACCATCCTAACATTACTAACTGGGCTGTCAATATATACTGTCTGAAGTTGATTTATTGAGAAACAGGGGTTTAAACATATTTTAACATTAACTGTAGCCAATAACAGAACCAAATATAAAAATGCACATGTGAAGTATTGAAGAACAAGGGTGGAATCATAAGTGACTAAATATTTATCTTTCATACCAGGGAGTCTATAGATATCATCTAAAATGGTTAAATTGAAAAACAGAGATATCAGCATTTTATCTACAATTATGAAGGCACCATAAAAAGAACTGAAATCTGAAGGAGTAAATAAAATTTCTCCTTGAGGAGTAGGACTTAGAAGGAGGAACGGCATCCTTGGCTTTTATCGCAGGCCATTCTGTCCTATTTAACTGCTATTGTCTTAGTTTGGGTTCCTCTGGAAGTAGACCTTCAACCAGAACTTGGAGACAAGTTGTTCCTTGCAGGAACACCTGCAAGAGAGTGTGGGAAATGACACAGGGAAGAAAGAGAACCAATAAGGATTAGGTTATCAAACCAGCTCCACAGTGGGCAACTGGAGCTATTCCAAGGGAAACTGGAAAATAGCAAATCCGAACACCTCATACTTAGCTGAGGAGCAAGGGGGCTGGGAGGAATTTATACACCAATCTCCAATGTCATGGGCTGAGGGCTACTTCCCAGGTGTTGCTAATTTCCCAGTACTTCTGGCCCACTGTACAGGAGAGGACAGAGCAGCCTGCTGTGGTTCTAGAAAGAAAGCCCTCAGGCACAGAGATACAGATACTGCCAGGTAGCAGTCAAAGGGACCAGGGAAAGGATGAGGACCAGGGATACAGGTGGGGCACTGACAGCATCTGCTACAGTTGCCACCTGTGCATACTACTTTGATACAAAAATAAATAAATATGAAGTAGCAAAATGCATTTTAAAATTCCTTATGCATCCTTACAAGCAAATGAGCATTTATTAGGCATCAACTATATACCAGAATTTATATCGTCTCATTTAATTCTTACTATAACCCTGTTGATGTGAATATGGTTATCTCTTTCAGATGAGATAAAGGAAGCTCGTAGAATCTTTGTAAATATTAGAGGGAACTTCACTTTCTAAGGTAAGTCACTATATACAACCATAAATAAATATTGAATAGGAGTAAGAGCAAGGTTGACTCTAAGGTTTCTCATACAGAAAATCCTAAGAATAATGAAAATGGGATGGTGAGAATTACAGGAGAATCAAAAGATGATCACTTGACTTCAGAAGATATTGAGTTGGAGGTGGTGGAGGGATATTCATCAGGAATGCCCTGCCAGCAGCTGGTGACTGGTGGAAGGGTCTTGTCTACAGCACAGAATACCTCTGCCTAGAATGCTTTGCCCCAAATATTTGTTTTCCTGCATAGCTCATTCCTTCACACCATTCAGATTTATGCTAGAAACTCTCCTACTTGGAAAGATCTCCTCTGACCGTGCCAACTAGAAGAATACACCCCAACGCCATATTCCCCCACTGATCCAGGCCCTGTTTCATACCTGGCATCTACCTCTGGTGGTCATCTTGAGAGCACTGACCTTTGGCCAAAGTAAAAAGCCAGCCTAAGGAAGACAGAGAAGACATTCACTGTCTTCCCTCTTGCTATTATCTTCCCTGTTTCTGATTTCCCATTGGCTATATGCAGCCAGAAGATAATGGGCATGGGACGCCACTGTTGTAGTCTATACAGGTCAGACCACTGGGACAATTAGAGTGTGGTATGGTGGAGAAAATGTACCTAGAGGGATATGGTGGACTGCCTGTAAGAATGGCCCCTATTCTCCACCTCCCTGTGTGTCCATACTCTTTGCAATTTGATTTTGTAGCTCCTCCCATCAAAAAGTTGAGTGTATTTCCTCCTTCCTTGAATCTGGGCCAAACTTGCTTTGGCCAACTTGCTTTGGCCAATAGAACGTGATGGAAGCAATGCTGTGCTATGTCCAAGCCCAAGCCTCAGGAGACCTCACACACTCCCACATGCTCTCTTGGAACACTGCCTGCCACTTTGAGAAGTAGCCTTGATAACCTGCTGGAAGATGAGAGACTCTGTGGAGCAGAGATATGCTATCCCATTGGAGGCTATCATAGACAAGCCAGTCCCCAGCTAACAAAGCAACTGACTGTAGTTGCATGAACGAGCCCAGCCAAGACTAGAAGAACATCCCAGCTGAGCCCAGCTCAAACTGCTTATCCTCAGGATCATGTGCAAAATAAGTATTTATTGCTTTAAACAGTGGGTTTTGGTGTAGTTGGTTATTCACTATTATAGTACTAGATTACTAAAAGGGAGCACTGACACGGTGCTCACAGAATACTTGTTAAAATGAATGGATGGCCTTCCTTTATTTCCCATCTTGACATAATTTGGCAACATTTACTTTCACCAACCAAATATAAACATATTAGGCTTCACAATATATGTAATTGCTTTTGTAGAGGTTTGAAAGTTATATCACATTTTCAACAGTTGCAGTGTGTTCCCCCACTGGGACACAGAGACATTGCTTCGGAGTGTTTGACAGCTTAGGTTCATTCCCATCCTCCCTCCACACTTATGTTGATGTGATTACTGAAGCTATAAAAATAGATATATTTCTGAAGATGATAAATAAGAAGAGCTAAAGATAAGGAAACGAGCCTTGAGTCACGCCCACAGCTAAGTACACAGAGACAGCAGAAAGAGGAATAACCAAAGGAGACAGACTGCCGTCAGATGTTCACTCCTTTTATCTGTCCCTTTGACTCACCTTGTGGCTGGCTGAAGTGAATCTGCTTGTTGATTTCATCAGTCACTACATTTTTCTCCTGGCCTAAAGCATCTAGAATCATGAATCTTATATTTGGACCGAGAGATCAAAGTGGAACAATTGAAGGGATGGCATGAAAGCATCTTTGCCTCTCTTATCTATAAGAAGCCTGAGTTAGCTTTTATCTGTGTATGGAAAAGAGCTCAAAATCCATACTTTCCTCTTGCTCTTCACTTTAGGTCCTCACACTATTGTAGAATTCTCTTTCAGGTCTGGAGAGAGAAGCTGTATCTGAACCAAGCCAAAATGTCTGGATGAAAAATGAAGCAATTTAGTCAATCACTCACATTCTAGGTACCCATGCCAAACATCTGGACATTTGGAAGCATCGGGGCAATTAACCATTGTTCACTTTTCATCTAGAAATGTTGGCAGATGTAGTCGCAACCAAAAACATGGAGAGGCCACAGATCAATTCGCCATTCCGGTTTTATGAAGCCCAACCTCATAAGGTCTACACACACAAGAGATTCCTCCTAGAATGTTAGACTTGAAAAGGAACTCCTTTGTAATCTAGTGTAACTCTTTTATTTTACGACAAAGAAACTAGGGCCTAGAGAAGGGATGTGTCTTGGCCAAGGGAACACAGCTATTTGATGAATTATCTAGGTTTAGACACGAGGCCTCTTGACTTTCACTATACTTACTTCCATATCTCTACTTTCTGCCTTGTTTAGAGGCAAGAGAAAACTTGTGCATAAGTTAAAAATAAACCACTAACCCCTCCTCCCAAATAAATGGGATAGAAATAACACTGTTCTCGCTGACTTAAATAGGTAAGTTCATATGTATAACACTTTACAGCTTATTCTGTGCTTTAACAAATACTTTGATTTTGGATCATCACAATACCTATGGCCAACAAAGCAGTTAACTGTATCCTTAATTATAGATTAAATTAAGTGATGTTCTCACAGCCTGCAAATGACAAAGCTGGCACTGGAAACCAGGTGTTTTCCCTGTGTTTACTCTTTCAAACATTTATCGAGTGTTAACTGCATACCTGATACTAGAGTAGGAGCACATTCGTACCCGTGTGTCTTCATTCCATGTGCATCTCCTCTGTATCTGTCAGATTTGGCTAAATCATGCTGCAGTAACAAACAGCTTCAAATAACCGCGGCTTAAAACATAAAGATTTTATTTTGCCTCATGCTACGCATTCTGGCTCTGCTCTGTGTCATTATCGTCCTCACTCCAGGATCCGGGGCGTGGTGTCTACTCTACCGCCACTGGAACTGCTCTCAGACACCAGAGTTCTGGGGAAAAGAGGAAGCAAAAATAAGGAAAGGGAAACCCAGAGATAGAAAGGGAAACCACTGTAAGGTCTCTGCAAAGATGATTTCATTAGTTACAACTGGAGGAACAGAGAAGCGACTGGTTTGCATTTCAAACAAGGGAAAAAAGAGCCATTGTTTTGTGAGTGTGAGCTGGGCTGGGTATCGGATTCTGAATTCTTTGTTATATCCTCTGGCAAGAATTCAGCTGGCCTTGTACTTCTTCCTGTCAAACTTTGAAATGGACTACAGCCTTTGAACTAAAATGCTGCACACCCAACCCAAGACTCAGACAGCTCTGAAAATGTTCACCACTCAGCAGCCGAATTTAAATCCTTCTTGCCCTTGGCTATTTTAAATCATCTCCCCACCATCACCCTGGAATGCATTAGACAACTTTATTGCCACATTCCTTGCCAATTTAATTTTTGTAAATCATATTCCAGCACTTTAGATTTCCTCATGTAACGGAGGGATTTTTTTCAAGTGAGGTGTTGAATCAAACAGTCGAGTCCAGGGCTTGTTGGGTTTCCTGCTCTCCATCCTGGAAGGAGGCAGGAGGGATTGTCAGCTGACTTCCCTGCATGTTTTAGTGTCTTTGGATACTGCCCACAATTATCATGACTATTGTGATAACCTGACATGGGTGATTCTGTGGGATCTGAAATCCTGCATGCCCAGTGTCAGCCCAGGTGAGGACGAGGGAACCAGCAGAGAGGTTTGTGCTCACTCTGATACGGTGTTAAGACCATTTGTATGGATTTATTTTTAAACCCCAAATTCAGAGTAAGTACTCAATAAAGTTCTTTTTTCAGTTTATACTTGTTTCAAAATGGCTTTTTTTAAATTATAAAAGTAATGGTAAATACAGTAAATAGAGAATATGGAAAATGGCAAATACAGAAAAATCCCCAAAAAGAAAAAACTTCAAAACTCTACAATCTAGTAATAAATACTGTGGCTTTTTGGTGTAATTGCCTTAAATCAGTCACTTTCTGTCTCTGTATGGGTGTGTGCATTTATATATTTCTTTTTTAACACAATTAGAGCTTTATCCATGCTAACAAGAGTTCTTATTCAAAATGACTTTTTACAACTCTCACATAGTCGTATTGATCAGTCCTCTACTGTAATACACTTATGTTCAATTCTGTTTTTCCCTATTATAAGCAACAGTGCAATAAGCATTTTTAGATAAATCTTTCCACTTATTTCTGATTATTTTTATGGCAAATTCTAAGTTTCTGAGCTAATAAAATGTATACCCTAAGAATTTTTGAAACATAAGGCCAAATCAGCCATCAGAACAGTATAAGAAATGTTTGAGGACTCCTAGGCCACACTGCATCATATCTTCTATTTTTTTTTTCAATTTGTCAACTTGATCTTTGAAAAATAATATATCTTTTTAATTACTTTCATTGACGAGGCTGAACTCTTTCATGATTTTTGCCTTTGTATTTTTTCTTTTGTAAATTTTCTGTTTGTGTCCTGGCTCGTTTTATTACTGGGGGACTCATATTTTCATATTGATTTTTTAAGGACTCTGAAAAACAAGTCGATGAAAAACAACTTGACTGAGTAGAGAATTCTTAGGGCACATTCCATTTCCTTTAAAACTCTGTCAACCTTGCTTTCTAGCCCTTTGATGCATAGTATTGTAATTATAAACAGCCCAATTTTGTCTTTTTGGTGACACGTTTACTCTACCTCAGTGGTTCTCAGCCTGGGCCAATTTTGCCCTGTAGGGGACATTTTTGGCTGTTACAATGGGAAAGGAGTTGCTATTGACATGTCATGGGTAGGGGCCAGGAATGCTGCTAAATATCCTACAAAGCCTAGGACAGCCCCACAACCAAAAATTACCTGCAGCAAAACGGAAATATTGCTGAGGTTGAGAAACCCTGATCTAAATAATTGGAGAATTCATTCAGTCTTAAAACCAAATAAGATCACTAAGAATATATCTTGGTTTCAGTCATTTTTCCAATAATGTTGCCTGTCACGTGTTAAGGCCTATTGACAATTATTCAGAAAATGTTCTGTTGTCTAATTGCCTTTGTGTCTTTTTTATTTTCCTCTGCATTCTGGTTAGTATCCTCTGGTTAGTGATCTCGTTTTTTATGCTGTCTTAATTTTTGCTTTTTACTATTTCCTTATGTTTCATAGTGGCTTTATTTGTCTCATACGATTATTTTCTTAGCAGTATCAGTTCTGCCTTCCACTCTATAGAGTGCTTCATCTTCTCATCTTTCATTCCTTGTTTCATAAAGCCCACCAATTTTAATTATATTGAAAAGTAAAACATTTACTCTTTTAACTGCTCTTGAGTTCCTGAAATGAGTCTTCTTCGGAATTATACTTTTCATCTGTATTTGCAGCTTAAATTTATTTCCTTCTTTTTTTGGAAGAATTTGGCACCAGTCCTACACTGTTTTCTTTATTCATTTTTGTTTTGGTAGACAGTCAGAATTTCTGTAGCCTGGAGATGGGAGGGGGTCATAGAAGCTGAGTAACTTTGCCATTAACATGTTTTCTTCTGTATTTTATGTAACCATGTCACAAGGTACCATCTCTGCAAAGCTGGAGGAATATCCTTTTCCTTT
Organism: Tapirus indicus; assembly: GCA_031878705.1. Lineage (NCBI taxonomy): Eukaryota > Metazoa > Chordata > Mammalia > Perissodactyla > Tapiridae > Tapirus > Tapirus indicus. The sequence goes on along the minus strand of CM062932.1, from coordinate 4,716,143 downwards.
AAGAGGATGTCTCTGTGGTCTCAGATTGATCATCTGCTTTAAAAGGACATGGGCTTGGGGGCCGCCCGGTGGCGCAGCGGTTTAGTCTGCGCTTGGCAACCCGAGGTTCGCGAGTTCAGATCCCGGGCGCCCGCCGATGCACTGCTTGTCAGCCACGCCGTGGTGGCGTCCCATATAAAGTGGAGGAAGATGGGCACGGATGTTAGCCCAGGGCCAGTCTTCCTCAGCAAAAAGGGGAGGATTGGCGACGGATGTTAGCTCAGGGCTGATCTTCCCCCCCCAAAAAAAATAAATAAAAAAATAAAAGGACATGGGCTTATTGCTTGCAGATTAGTAGAAACCCCATTAACAACATGTTATTTAGAAAATGCCGTCATACACTTTTCTCTTGCTTTTAAGACATCTACAGAAATGACTACAAGTAAATTGGGTTCTCTGTCTATCCAAATGTCTCTTCCTCCTCTTCTAGATTTAAGGTTTTCCAACCAAAATTAAGCTCTACACTGCTTTTAAGAAGACCCTGATGCACAGCCTCTATGGAAAACAGTATGGTCATTCCTCAAAAAATTCAAAATAGAATCACTATGTGATCTAGCACTTCTACTTCTAGATAGATACCCAAAAGAATTGAAATCAAGAAATTGAACAGATATTTGTACACCCATGTTCATAGCAGCATTATTCACAATAGCAAAAAAGGTGGAAGCAAGCCAAAACAGAAAAATTGACAAAGTGTGGTACATACATACAATGGAATATTATTCACCCTTAAAAATAAAAAGGAAGAAAATTATGACATAGGCTACAACATGGATGAATCTTGAGGACATTAAGCCAGTCACAAAAGGACAGATACTGTATGATTCCACTTATATGAGGTACCCAGAATGGTCAAGTTCATAGAGACAGAAAGTATAAGGGTGGTTTCTAGGGGCTGGGAGGAGGGGAAAGGGGAGTTAGCGTTAATAGGTACAGAGTTTCAGTTTGGGAAAATGGAAAATTCCAGAGACAGATGGTGGTGATGGTTGCACAACAATGTGAATGCACTTAATGCCACTGAACTGCACACTTCAAAATGGTTAAAATGGTAAATTTTATGTTATGTATACTTTACTACAATAAAAAATTGAATAAATGAGAAAAGTGTCTAAGTCTCCTTCCCATCCCCCGAAAAAGCAGAACCTGAGTGGGACTTCCAACTCCAGTCGGGATGCGTAAGTTTACAAGAGACGATCTCTCACCTAATAACCAGAACAAGCCAGGTAAACTACAAGTTATGGGGTTTTTTTTTTTTCCCCTGCAGCAATCAAAGAGCTGAGAAAATTAAGTGAACTAAACTTCAGAAAGTGACAGTCTTTTTATAGAAAAAGAGATGGCTGCTTTCATGCCTGGCAGAATAGTGGCAGAAGGAATGCCTCACAGAAAAGAGTAAGGAGAATCTAACTGAAATCTTAAAATACATTAACAGGTTTGTGTGGGCTAGTCTGACAAATTAGAACTCTGAGGAGCCCTAGCCATAGAAAATATCTGTCCCCACACACCAAATCTCTTCCATATGCTGGGTCATGAAATAAGTCTCATAAAGAATGTATTATCTGATCATAATTTTATTAAATTAGAAATAAATAACAAAATAACTTTAAAAATCTAAAATATTTACAGATTTAAAAACATATTTTCAAATAACCAAAGGGTCTAAGAAGGAATTACAAGAGATATTAGAAAATATTTTAAACTGAATGATGATCAAAATACATCAAATTTGTGAGATATAGTGAAGATAATACTTAGAAGACAATGATAGAATTTTAAATACTTACATTATAAAAGAAAGTATAAAGCAAATGATCTAAGTTTCTATTTCAAGGATTTAGAAAAGAGAAAATTAAACCAAAAGTAGAAGGAAAGAAATGATAAAAATAAGAACAGAAAACAATAAAACAGAAAACAAACAATATAGAAGTCAAAAGTTGGTTTTTTTGAAAAAAAACAATGAAAATAATAAAACTTCAGCTACGCTGATAAAGGATAAAAGAGAAAAAGTACAAATTAGCAAGATCAAGAGGGAATGAAGGGATACTATTACAGATCCTAGAGACACTAAAAGATAATAATGGTCATTACAAACATAGTTATGCCAATAAATTGAACAACTTTGATAAAATTGACAAAGTCCTGGATAAGCAAAATATATCAAACTGACACACAAAGAAACAGAAAATCTAAATAACTCCATATCTATTTAAAAAATTGAATTTGTAATAAAAACTTTTCTACCAAAACCAAAACAAAACTCTGCATGCTTGGGTAGATTCATTGGTGAATCCTACCAAACTTTTAAGAAAGAAATAATACCAATTGTATGCAGATTCTTGGAAAATGGAGGATGAGGAATACTTCAAAATTAATTTTACTAGGGCATCATTAGCCTCATATCAAAACTTGCTCCAAGTAAAGGCAACTATAGAAACATATTCTTCATAAACACAGATTAAACATATCTAAACAAAATACTAACATATATAAGTGAGCAATATATAAAAATGATAACAAACTATGTATAGGTGGGGATTAATCCCGGGAATGTAAGTTTGAATTAATAGTTTAATAATTTATCAATGTAATTTACATTAACAGAGTAGAGGAATAATACCATATCGTCATCTCTTTAGAGGCAGAAATTGCATTTGATAGGATTTGACACCCATTAATGATAAAATGAACAAATAAAAAAAACAATGAATCAAAAATCACCTCTGAGCAAAGTAGGAACCAAATGGAACTTATTCAACATGATAAAGAACATCTGTGAAAAACCTCTAGCTAACATCATACTTAATTGTGAAACATAAAACCTTTTTCCTCTAAAATAAAGAAAAAGGCAAAGATGTCCATTCTGACCATTGCTATCTACCACTATAATGTAAGTTCTGGCTAATGCAAAATGCAGGGGGAAAAAAGAAAGAAAAGAAAAATTAGGAAGGAAAAAGTAAAAGTGTCTTTATTCCTAGATTATATGATTCTATATGTTGAACATTCTATGGAATCTACAAATAAATCTATTATAACCAATAAGTTAATTTAGTAAGGTTACAGTCTACAAAGCAAATATGTGAAAAATTGATTGTGTATACTTTAGCAACAATAATTAAAACATTTAAAAATACCATTTAGGTTTCATTAAAACCAACAAATATAAGGGAATAAATCTTATAAATAAAAGAGGTATATGATATTTACACTGAAACTATAAAGCATTGTTGAGGAAAAAAAGATATCCTAGATCAATGTAGAGATATATTATGTTCATAGACTTGAAGACAATAATGTTAAGATCTTCATTCTCCTCAAATTAGGAGACTATCCATCAAAATTCCATGACTTCTTAAAAGACGTCAATAAACTGATTCTAAATTTTATACGGAAATTCAAGGGATTTAGGATAGCCTAAAGAATCTTTAAAAATAAAAGCAAAGCTGGAGGAGGTACACTACCTGATCCTAAGATTTATTGCAAAGCTACAGTAATCAAGACAGTATAGTATTGGCATGAGAATAGACAAATAGGATAATAAAACAGATTGAGCCCAGAAATTGACTCACATATATGATCAACTGCTTTTTGGCTAAAGTGCCAGGTCAATTCAATGATGAATGGAAAATATTTTTAACAAATTATGCTGGAGCAATTAGATATAAGTATAAGGGAAAAAAAGCTTAATCCTTTTGTTTTTTTTGGTGAAGAAGATTCACCCTGAGCTAACATCTGTGCCAATCTTCCTCTATTTTGTATGTGGGATGCCTTCACAGCATGGCTGATGAGTGGAGTAGGTCCACTCCTGGGATCTGAACCCACGAACCCGGCCCCCAAAGCAGAGCCTAAGTAATTTTAACCACTCTGCCACGGGGCTGGCCCCCAGAAGCTTAATCCTTCTATCATGCTATACGTAAAAAATAATTTGAGGTGTATCATAGCTTTAAAAACAACAGTCAGAAATATAAAATTTCTAGAAAAATACATAAGAGAATACCTTAGTGACCTTGGGAAAAGCAAAGATCTCTTGAACAGAACACAGAAAGCACTATCCACAAAAGAATAGAATAATAAAGTTAACTTCATCATAATTTAAAATTTCTGCTCGGAGCTGGCCCACTGGAATAGCAGTTAAGTTCGTGCGCTCCACTTCAGCAGCCCAGCGTTCACCGGTTTGGATCCTGGTCGCGGACCCACTCACTGCTCATCAAGCCATACTGAGGTGGCATCCCACATAAAGTGACTAGAAGGATGTACAACTATGATATACCACTATCTACTGGGGCTTTGGGGAGAAAAAAAAGGGAAAAAAGGAGGAAGATTGGCAATAGACATTAGCTAAGGGCCAATCTCTATCTCAAAAAATAATCACCAACAGTTAAAAAAAACTCTGCTCATCAAAAGACATCATTAAGAAAAGAAATAGATAAGGCACAGACTGGGGAAATATTTCCATTATATATGTCCGACCAAAGGACTCTTACCCAAAATATATAAATATATTCCACAATAGATAATAAAAATATGAACAACTCAATTAAAAATTTGAAGACTATTCACAAAGGAAAATATAGTCAACAAGTCAACATTACTTGTTATCAGGGAAATGCATATTAAATTACAATGAGATGCATTTCACAACTACTAGGATGACTACGATGACTGGTTATAGCAAATACTGGTGAAACACGGAAGAACTGGAATGCTCATCCACTGTTAGTAGGAGTGTAAAATGGTTCAAACACCTTGTATAAACTCTTTGGCAGTTTCTCACAATTGAAACCACGTTAGTTCTGCTTTTGGTATGGCCAGCTCGGCTCCTACCAGACTGGCCCTCTTATAAATAGCAAGTTTACACAACTCTGGACAAATGATAAAACACACAACTCCCTGAAGGCACTGAAGATGAACACGAGCCCAGATTCTGATGGGAATTCAACACTTGGAAGATGAGAATGACATGGAAATAAGTTACTTTTTTAGTGGTGGGGGGAGGGCTTCTTAAGTCTGGGAAGAGCTTGTCGTAGGTGCCGTCTGGGACAGTAAAAGCTGCAATAGCCCCCCTGCCTAAAGAACCAGAGAAGAGAGATCGGGGCAACCATCGCCACTGGAAAGTGAGGGGGTCCTGCAAAGGAGATAGCTAGAGAGGGAGAGCACCAACTCTGCGCATAAACTCTGCCAAAACTCTGGCTAAGGTCTGAACTGTATATGCATGAAACAGACTCCAAGGAGCTCTCTAAGGATAGAAGAACTGAACTGAGATCTGAGCTGCTACTCAAGGGACACAGTTTGCAGTGTGAGTTCAAGAAAGTCAATTGCTAATAAAACAAACAAAAATTAAATCAACATTCTTAGGAGGAATATTATAGAATCCTGTGTCACCATGACATAACACTCAAGATGTTGAGGATACTTTCCAAAATTACTCAATACATGAAGACCCAGAAAATGTGACCCATTCTCAATATAAAAGAAAACCTATAAGCTCAATTCTAAGATGGTCCAGATATTGGAATTAGCAGACAAGGATTTTAAAGCAGGTGTTGTAACCACGCTTAGTGCCATAAAGGAAAATATGGTTGCAATGTATAAAAAGACAGACAATCTTAGCAAAAAAACCAGAAGACATAAAAAAAGAACTAAATTGGAAAAAGTAAGCATAATTCTACCCTATTAACCATCAATTCCTTTCTTAGGTATTTATCTAAAATAAATGAAATATGTGTTTGAACAAGAATTTTCACAGGAGCGTTATTGATAATAGCCAAAAATGGGAAAATTCTGAATGTCCATCATAGGACAGTGGATGAAAGTGTGGTACATTTATAAAATGAACTACCACTCAACAATTAAATGTAATTAATTGCTAATGCTTGTAACAACATGGCTAAATCGCAAAGATATTATTGTGAGCCAAAGAAGTCAAAATGATCACATATCTATGACATCCAAGAATAGGGAAAACTAGTCTACGGGTGAAAGATTGAGGAAAATTTCTAGGGTTAGTAAAATGCTAAAATGTTCTTTATATTGATTTAAAAACTCATCAGAACTAATATCTGTACATTTCACTGTATGTTAATTGTAACTAAAAACATTCCCAAGTAAGGTGAGACACGGCAACTCTTTTCATTTTTTTCCTCATCGTACTACTATAGACCCACCCAACCTCCAGCCCTCATCCTTTCAAAGTAGAGTGGTTTTCCAGAAAGCTGCCCACTTGCTTCCTACAACATTACATTGTTCTCTTGGGAATTAGGGGAGGGAGATTTTCTCAGATTCTTTCATCTTCCTTAGCTTTGGTTCAAATTTTATTGTATTTGGCAGAATTTCCTCACCACATATGGTTACCAACCTGCTCTGCTTTTCCCCCTAATTTTACTTCTTTTTATCTTTTTGGTCAAAATAAAGGAAAATGTGCTCATATCTTCACTTAAGTTATCTGCTCCCTTTTGTACCCCTGTATCCCTTCAACCATTCGGGACGACTGCTTGGAGTGCTCAGCCTTAGCTCATTTTTGTGCTGGCAGTCTCAATTTCTTGCTTTGGTGAGAAATTTTTACCTATTCCTGTCCCCACACTGTCAACTTCATTGGTAAGGGATTTCTTTGGGGACCCCTATGAAATGCCAGTGGCCATTTCATTTGACACTACAACAGTCCTAAAATGTTTGTTTGGAGAAGCATGTGACAAATATAGTAAATAGCAGAGGGTTGAAAGAAAAGCAATAAAGATAATTAAGTGACTCTGAGTATTGATTTATGAAGGACGATTGAAGATATTAATACAAACCACATTTCTTTCCTAAACACCCAGCAAAAGAGGAGGATTGATGAGGCAATAATGACTAATAGAATAAACCACCAAAGGAGAAAGACATCTGTGGGTGGTATCAAGGGTATAATTCCAAATTTTCAGATGGAATTTAATAAAGAAACATGTAGGCTGAATATCCAGAGAAAGTTCTAGCGAGTGGGAGGCCTGGAGCATGGCATACTGCTCCTAAAGACACAGGTTAGCTGCCACACACCTGAAATTCTGGGATCAAATAAAGTCTGAGGATGCTCATGACAGAGCATCTCACAGAGACCAAGCACGGGTGAGATGTTCTCTCGATCTTTCCCTCACCTCACTTTTTATTCACAGTGGCTATGAATAAAGAAAAAAGAAAAATGAAGAAAGAAAAAAGTTATAATGGGCTTTTCTGATGCATACAATGTCAACCCTGTGTTTTTGTTTTAAAAAAATCAGTCAGGCTGGAGGGATAGAAATCAATTAGTATTCTAGTATAATAAAGACTAAATTAGGGTGAGGGAAATGTGGAGATGTTGATCAAAAGACAAAAACTTCCAGTTATAAGATGAATAAGTTCTGGGGATCTATTGTACAGTGTGATGATCATAGCTAAATATTGTATTATACACTTGCAAGTTGCTAAGTGAGTAGAACTTAAATGTTCTCACCACAAAAAAGAAATGGTAGTTACGTCACGTGATGGAAGTGTTAGCTAATGCTATGATGGTAATCATTTTGCAATATATGTGTACCAAGTCAACATGTGTAAACCTTAAACTTACACAACATTCTATGTGAGTTATATCTCAATAAAGCTGGGGGAAAACTAAACTAGTGATTGTCATATATCTATAATGTATCTGTTATATTGGTGAATATAGATATAGTCCCAGTGTCTCTTGCATTCAACAGGATAAGGTTTAAAAAACATTTGAATGGAAAACAGAAGCCTGCTGTTGCATCTGCGGGTGAAGTTGACTGTTGGTTGGGCAGGATTGGCCAGCCCTTTCTTTGCCCTGTGGGAAGGAAGGGGGGTGCACGAGAACATGTTTCGGCGCCTGTGGGAACCATATAAGGGCAGGCTGCTGGGAGACTTGAACTGAGATGTGGAACCTGTGTCTGAGTCAAGCTCCGGCTTTTGTCGACTGCATTTCCTGCTGCCCATTACTTGTCCACTAGGTTGTGAGCTTCTTGAGGGCAAGGTTTGTGTCTTTCATTTCTGTATCCCCAGTGCAAGGCATGAAGTAAGCAAGGTCGACTCTCTCTCTAAAACAGATCTGATATGTGTGTTCCCTTCTCTGTCTCCAGGCCACCATCCTGGTCCAGCTCCATCATCTCCTCTCTGGATGGAATGTCAAGTAGCCTGACCAGTGATCACATTTCTACCCTGCTCCCTGCAATATGTTCTAGCAAGGTAACTGGGATGAACCAGCCTTTTCGGCCAACAATCTATTTCCTGTTCTCTTCATATCATGCTTTTCCTTCTGTTTAAACTGCCTTCCTCTGACCCCTCTTTACTTCAAGCCCCCTTGCAGATCCCTGTCCCCACTATGTAACTTTTACAGGACATCTTATTAGTTAATCATTCAGTTAGTTATTTATAATTTTTTAAGTATCTACTGCATGCCAGATATTGTGCTAATTTCTGGGAATATAAGTAAGAATAAGATGAGATCCCTGCCCTCTAGGGACATACACTAATACTAGTACACAGCAGTGGTTCACAAACCTGGCTGATCCACAGACTTAACTGGATACTTTAAAAAAAATTTACAAATGCCCAGTGTGTCAGTCCTGAGCTTGTTTGCCCCTAGATCCATTTCTCACCTTTCCTCTGCTCTGTTCTGTATCTCAGGGAGGTTGACACCTGCAGGCTGTTCTTTCCAGGCTCTGTTGTCAGCTGGGCAATAAGAAGACAGGAAATTGAAGGGAAGGAGCAAAGGATAAGCCAGCGTGTCTGCCGTCCGTCTCTGACGTGAGTGTTGCCTCCCGCAGTGACTGTGAGAGGGGGCGGCTTCAGGTCCTTCGGGACTGGCCCACTCTGATTGCAACTTCCACCAGGGGATGGCAGTCCCTGGGACCAGTTATGCCACTCCATCCCTCCGTCCCCCCAGCCTAGGGGTGATAGTGGCTTCCTGCTCTTCTTGCTCCTGTCTGGGTGGCTTCAGTTTCCTATTTGATATCTCAAGCTCTTCCAAAACTTGTGTAACAAATTCCCTTTATTAAATTCTCTTTGTTTTAAATATTCAGAGTGGTTTTATTTTCCTAGTTGGATACTGACTACTATAGTTATTGGTATCAGAAGGGGCCCCAAGAAGCAATGCTGGGATTGGGTTGCTCAAGTCTTTGAGTGTGGTGACCTCCTTGCAGGATGGTAGGGGACTACTAGTGTTCCCTAGCGTATGGTAGAGTCACACTTATTTAACGTTATCACCAGTGTTTGCTTGGGGTGAAGTGTCTTACTTCTCATGATGGTGTTGTTCCCTCCACTCCACGCCGCAGATGCTTCTGACCAAGGGCCACATTTCGCAGAGATAGAAGCACAGCAAAGGGTTCTTACTGTGTCCTCCATCACCTATAGCAGCTGGCCTGAGAGAATGTTAGAATTGCTTCCTGAATACTCAGTAAGCCAGCTATCAATGTGTTGCCTCTCAGCTCCAAGTTCAATTTGGGGTAGAGGTTATTCCATACATATTCTATTCCTGTATTATTTAGAATTCTCATCACTTCTTACTAGCCAAGCCCTCATTACTCCAACTCTCTGTTGTAGTTCATGATTCTTTATAGCCAACTTACCTTGTTCAAATTACTGAGTAGTTTCTGTCTCCCCAGTGGATCCCAATGCGTGTCCTCTATTATGATGTCAGCTGTGAAACAACACCTGAGAGAGCAGAGTGCTGCCCTACAGGATGGGGTGCACATTTTGAAACAGGCACCAATATACGGTGCCATTTCTCCACACCGGCATAACAAGTCCAGGAACCAAGATGTTGAAGCCATGATTATACCTAATAATCCACTCACAGACATTTTGCTTTTTTATTCCTGAAAACTCAGGTTCTTGTCATTTAAAGTTCTTATTTCATAATGGAGAGTTACCTCCACAGGTGACACAACAATGGCCCTGTCAAATTAGTGACTGAGACTACGTGAGGCTCCTTGTAACACTGAACTGAGAGAGAGAAGGCATGTTTGGGGCATGTTTCATGCATTTCATTAGTGACAGTAGAAACTTCCAGATGTTGCTAACTTCTAGGTTACCTCAGATTTCCTTGAATGATTCCCCGACTCTCCCATCAGATTTGGTAAATAAATGTTCCTTATTGACACACCTAGAATGGCCTTTATTTTCTTGACTGCACCCTGTCAAATAAACAGGCCTAATTAAAATCGCCTCCCCCTGCTACCAGCTGTGTGCCCTCACCCCTTCCCTGCCATACTTTCTCCCTAGCACTTACCAACTGATAGCTTCCTTATTCCTGCCCTCATCTGGTTGCTGATTGAAGCATGCTGAATAAAGGAAAAATGTGGTCCATTTGTTTTTCACTGCTGTTTAGATAATGCCTAGAACCGTGCCTGGCACGTGGTAAGCACTTAGTAATAATTGTTAAATTAATGATTCAAGATAGCATACATTTTGAAATGTATGGTGATGTGTGGTGATTAATTCTCCAAATTAATCCATAAATTCAATGCAATTCAAATCAAATTTCAATGACAGTCTTTCCCTGAAATTAAGCTGATGCTAAGATGCATATGGATGTATAAAGCAACATAACCATTTAGAATTTAGAAGACATGGGAGGGAGGATTTGTCCTTCCATGTATTAAGATTTATTACAAAATCATATTAATAGAGTTAAGGTAGTTATCTAGGAATAGATAAAACAGTAGGATAGAGATCTCAGAAACAGACCAACCACACTTGAAAATGTGATAAAACACAGAGGGATAGCATAACAAATGGTAAGAAAACAATATACTATTCCATAAGCAGCTCAAAAAAGAGTTGGCTATTCATAGGCAAGAGGCACTTTATACCATGCACAAAATTAACTTCCAGTTGAATAGATGAACAAGATGTGAAAATCTGAACTATGAAACTTTTAGAAGGAAATGTAAGAGAATATCATCATGACTTAGGACAGGGAAGGATTTCTTAAATGAGAGAAAATAACACAAACCATGAGAGGAAATATTTTTATAACTTTGATTGAATTTAAATTAAAATATTTCTATATGATAATAGGCAAAAAGAAACACAATGTGAACAAATTTATATTGTTTACAGATTGGGCAAATATATTTTAACCCATGTAACTGACAAAGAAAGTGTCCAGAAATTTTTTTCCTTCTACAAATTAATAAAATACAAACAATCCAAACATAAACAGACATTTAGCAGAAGAGGAAACCTGAAAGGTTGATAAGCATATGAAAAAATACTAATGTCGCTTTTAACTAGAAGAATGAAAGCTAAAACAAACAAAGATGATGTACTATTTTACCCCCAACAGAATGACAAAAATTTTAAAGTTTGAAATTCTAAATGACAGGAATGTAGGAAAACACAAACCCTGATACCTTACTGATGGAAGTACTTTACAAATTTGTAAAACTACTTTGAAGAACAATTTGGCAGTGTCTATTAAGACTAAAGCTGCATAATCCCTAAACCGCAGTAATTTTACTCCCCAAGAAACTCTAGATCAGATGCATGTGAAGATGTATAAAAGAATATTCGTGGCAGTGTTGTTTGTAGAAGCAAAAAGACCTCAATATACAACAATGAAAGAATTGATAAATTGTGTCGTAAACGCAGAATACTTTAAAGCTGTTGAAAGGAATGAACTGGATCTTCATGTAGCAACCTGATTAAGTCCTATAAACATAGCATGAGATGAAGAAAGCAATTTGTGGGAGGATAAATACAAGATGACATTTTTATAGATATTTAAAATTCACATACAACAATGGTATATATTATTTATGGATATTTACATGTAAGGTAACATGAATGAGAAGGAGAGTGGTTAGGTCTGGTGAAGGAGGGATGGGAAATAGTACAAGAGAGAAGCACAGTGGGGGCTCCAACTGTATTTATAACATTTTATTTCTTGAAAGTAATAACATGAAACAAATGTGACAAAGGTTGACACTTAAATTTGGGTATTGCGTATCTTTGTGTTTGTAATGCCTCTCTTCGTTCTTTTCCCTATTGCATAATAAAAATAGATTTGCCAAAAAACTGTGTCATTATTTTCCATTTTCCCCTGAAGCATGTCAATCGAATACTCATTATAAAATTTAATATGCCTTTGAGAAGCTCTTTTTCATCTATGCCTCCTCCCTTCTCTATTCTCATCAGGATGCAGTATTTAAGTGGTTGCCAAATGAGTCAGTGAAGCTGGGAAAATCAACAAATGTTAATGTGGCTCTGAAAAAACTTGCCATGATGCTGGGCGAGCATGCACCTTCCACAAAAAGACCGATGATTGCTAAGAGCTTTAATCATTATGTAAATTAATAGATATGCTATTAAAGTTTAAAGAAATAAAAACATGTTAAGTATAGATTAGCATCTTCTTTTATAATATTTTAACTTTTACTGGATTGTGCTTTGTCCAACTATTGTTCTCTGTCTCCCTCTTTCTGCCCCTCTTTCTCAAATATAAAACCAGGACTGTTCTTCCCTCTCTGGGTTTTGAATTGTTAAGTTCTCTTGCTCTCCCTCCCATCACCGCACATCTCCGCCAATGAGCCCCTTTACGGAGCTTTCCTTGCAATCATTTCCGGTATGAATCACAGAATTTTGGCCTTTTGTTAGAGACAGCTGATGCTCTGTTTTCTTTTCTTTAGCTGTTTACTAAACCATGTATTTATATGCAATCAATATAAAGGTGCGAGATAGAAAACTCTAACTTTGCTTCCTCCTGTGGCTCAAAGTGGAAAGATGCTCCCCAAAATAGATTTAGCCTCTAGATTTTATTTCTGATGACTACTTTCTGATCAGATTTTAAAAGATTACTTAGTCAATATATTTTCCTCATCCTTTCTGAAAAATGATTCCACCAAATAGGAAAGAATTTTCATTTGGTTTAATCATAGGAAGCCTACAAGAATCTGAATGTTGTTTTATTTTTTAATTGATGTCATAATAGTTTATAACACTGTGAAATTTTAGTTGTACATTATTGTTTGTCACTCACCATGTAAATACATCCCTTCACTCCTTGTGCCCACCCCCCCCCCCAGCCCCCTTCCCCCTGGTAACCACCAAACTTTTCTCTCTCTCCATGTGTTAGTTTATCTTCCACATGTGAGTGAAATCATACGGTGTTTGTCTTTCTGTCTGGCTTATTTCACTTAACATAATACCCTCCAGGTCCATCCATATTGTTGCAAATGGGACGATTTTGTATTTTTTAATAACTGAGTAGTATTCCATTGTATATATATATCACATCTTCTTTATCCAAACATCAGTCGAGGGACACTTGGGTTGCTTCCACTTCTTGACTGTAGTGAATAATGCTGCAATGAACATGGGGATGCATAAGCCTCTTTGGATTGTTGATTTCAGGTTCTTTGGATAAATACCCAGTAGTGGTATAGCTGGATCATAAGGTATTCCTACTTTTAATTTTGGGGGGAATCTCCATACTGTTTTCCATAGAGGCTGCACCAGTTTGCATTCCCACCAGCAGTGAATGAGGGTTCCCATTTCTCCACAATATCTCCAACATTTGTTGTTTTCTGTCTTGGTAATTATAGCCATTCTAACAGGTATAAGGTGATATTGTAATGTAGTTTTGATTTGTATTTCCCTGATTAGTGATGTTGAACATCTTTTCACGTGCTTATTGGCCATCTGTATACCTTCCTTGGAAAAATGTCTGTTCATATCCTCTGCACATTTTTTGATTGGGTTGTTTTTTTTTTTGTTGTTCAGTTGTGTGAGTTCTTTGTATATTATGGAGATTAACCCCTTGTCTGATATATGATTTGCAAATATTTTCTCCCAGCTGGTGGGTTGCCGTTTCATTTTGATCCTGGTTTCGTTTGCCTCGCAGAAGCTTTTTAGTGTGATGAAGTCCCAATTGTTTATTTTTTCTTTTGTTTCTCTTATCCGAGTAGACATGGAATTTGAAAAGATCCCTCTATGACTGGTGTCAAAGAATGTACTTCCTATGTTTTCTTCCAGGAGTTGTACAGTTTCAGGTCTTACCTTCAACTCTTTAATCCATTTTGAGTTAATTTTTGTGTATGGTGAAAGAAGACAGTCTACTTTCATTCTTTTGCATGTGGCTGTCTAGTTTTCCCAGCACCCTTTATTGAAGAGACTTTCCTTTCTCCATTGTATGTACTTAACTTCTTTGTCAAAGACTAGTCCATAGATGTGTGGTTTTACTTCTGGACTTGCAATTCTGTTCCATTGATCTGTGTGTCTGTTTTTGTACCAGTACCATGCTGTTTTAACAATTAAAGCTTTGTAGTATATTTTGAAGTCAGGGATTGTGATGCCTTCGGCTTTGTTCTTTTTTCTCAGGATTGCTTTAGCTGTTTGGGGTCTTTTGTTGCCCAGTATGAATTTTGGGATTCTCTGTTCCATTTCCATGAAGAATGTCATTGGGAGTCTGATTGAGAATGCATGGAATCTGTAGATTGCTTTAGGTAGTATGGACATTTTAACTATGTTTATTCTTCCAATCCATGTGCATGGGATATCTTTCCATTTCTTTATGTCTTCCTCGATTTCTTTCAACAGTGTCTTATAGTTGTTATTGTATAGGTCTTTCACTTCCTTGGTTAAATTTATTCCTAGACATTTTATTCTTTTTGTTGCTATTGTAAATGGGATTGCCTTCTTAAGTTCTCTGTTAGTTATTGGAGTATAGAAATGCAACAGATATTGTAAGTTGATTTTGTACCCTGCAATTTTGCTGTAGTTGTTGATTATTTCTGATAATTTTCCAATGGATTCTTTAGGGTTTTCTATATATAAAATCATGTCATCTGCAAACAGAGAGAGTTTCACTTCTTTGTTGCCTATTTGGATTCCTTTTATTCCTTTTTCTTACCTAACTGCTCTGGCCAAAACCTCTAGTACTATGTTGAATAAGAGTGGGGAAAGTGGGCACTCTTGTCTTGTTCCTGTTCTGATAGGAATGGCTTTCAGCTGTTTCCCCTTGAGTATGATGTTGGCTGTGGATTTGTCATATATGGACTTTATTATGTTGAGGTACTTTCCTTCTCTACCCATTTTGTTGTGAGTTTTCATCATAAATAGATGTTGGATCTTGTCAAATGCTTTCTCTGCATCTATTGAGATGATCGTGTGGTTTTTATTCCTCATTCTCTCAATGTGGTGTATCACGTTGATTGATTTGCAGATGTTGAACCAT
This sequence comes from Tapirus indicus, assembly GCA_031878705.1. Taxonomy (NCBI): domain Eukaryota; kingdom Metazoa; phylum Chordata; class Mammalia; order Perissodactyla; family Tapiridae; genus Tapirus; species Tapirus indicus. The sequence goes on along the minus strand of CM062932.1, from coordinate 4,700,911 downwards.
CCCTGTGTCCCTGGTATAAATCCCACTTGGTCATGGTTTATGATCTTTTTGATGTATTGCTGTATTCAGTTGGCCAATATTTTTTGAGGATTTTTGCATCCATGTTCATTAGTGATATTGGCCTGTAATTTTCCTTCCTTGTATTATTCTTGTCTGGCTTTGGTATCAGGGTGATGTTGGCCTCATAGAATGTGTTAGGAAGTGTTCCATCTTACTCTATTTTTTAGAATAGTTTGAGAAGGATAGGTATTAAATCTTTGAATGTTTAGTAGAATTCTCCAGAGAAGCCATCTGGTCCTGGACTTTTATTTTTGGGAGGTTTTTGATTACTGTTTCAATCTGTTTACTTGTGATTGGTCTATTCAGCTTCTTTCTTCTTGGTTGAGTTTTGGGAGGTTGTATGAGTCTAAGAATTTATCCATTTCTTCTAGATTGTCCAATTAGTTGGCATATAGTTTTTCATAGTATTCTCTTATAATCCTTTGTATTTCTGTAGTATCCATTGTAATTTCTCCTCTTTTACTTCTAATTTTATTTATTTGAGCCTTCTATCTTTTTTTCTTAGTGAGTCTGGCTAAGGCTTTGTCGATTTTGTTTATCTTGTTAAAGAACCAGCACTTTGTTTTGTTAATGTTTTCTACTGGCTTTTTTTGGTTTCAATTTCATTTATTTCTGCTCTAATTTTTATTATTTCCTTCCTTCTACTGACTTTGGGCTTTGTTTGTTCTTCTTTTTCTAATTCTGTTAGATGTAGTTTAAGGTTGCTTATTTGGGATTTTTCTTATTTGTTGAGGTGGGTCTGTATTGCTATGAGTTTCCTTCTCAGGACCGCTTTTGCTGCATCCCATATGAGTTGGTATGGTGTATTTTCATTTTCATTTGTCTCCAAATATTTTTTGATTTCTCGTTTAATTTCTGCAATGAGCCATTTGTTGTTTAGTAGCAAGTTGTTTAATCTCCACATCTTTGTCACTTTCCCAGTTTTTTCTTGTAGTTGATTTCTAGTTTCATAGCATTATGGTTGGAAAATATGCTTATTATGATTTCAATCTTAAATTTATGGAGGCTCGCCTTGTTTCCCACCATAGAGTCCATCCTTGAGAATGTTCGATGTGTGCTTGAAAAGAATGTGTAATCTGCTGTGTTTTGATGGAGTGCTCTATATGTATCTATTAAGTCCATCTCGTCTAGTTTTTCTTTTAAGTCCACTATTTCCTTATTGACTTTCTGTCTGGATGATCTATCCATTGATGTAAGGGGGGTGTTAAGATCCCATACTATTATTGTGTTGTTGTTAATATCTCCTTCTAGATTTGTTAATAGTTGCTTTATATACTTTGGTGCTCCTGTGTTGGGTGCATATATATTTATAAGTGATATGTATTCTTGGTGGAGTGTCCCTTTTATCATTATATATTGCCCCTCTTTGTCTGTCATTGCCTGTTTTATCTTGAAGTCTACTTTGTCTGATATAAGCATGGCAACACCTGCCTTCTTTTGTTTGCCATTAGCTTGGAGTATTGTCTTCCATCCTTTCACTCTGAGCCTGTGTTTGTCTTTAGAGCTGAGATGTGTTTCCTGGAGGCAGCATATTGTTAGATCTTATTTCTTAATCCATCCCATCTCTCTGTGTCATTTGATTAGAGAATTCAATCCATTTACATTTAGAGTGATTATTGATATATAAGGGCTTAATGTTGCTATTTTATTGCTCATTTTCCGATTCTTTTGCATTTCCTTTGTTTCTCGTCCATGTGTTTTGGACTACCAATTCAGTTTAGTAGTTCTGTATGATGGTTTTCTTAGTTTTCTCTTTATTTATCGTGTGTGATTATTTGTTTAGTGGTTACCATGAGGTTTGTATAAAAAATCTCGTAGACATGATAGTCCATTTTCTGATGGCCTTTTATTTCCTCAGACTAAGTCGATTCCATCCCTTCCCCTTCCCCTTCTAAGTTATTATTGTCACAACTTATTCCATCTTGTGTTGTGAGTTTGTGTTTACAAAAAGAGATTGTATTTATTTTTGGTGTTTTCCTTCCTTTAATCTTTGATGTTACAATTAAATGTTTGCTAACCTATTCTGATAGAGAGTTGCAATTTTTCTGATTTTTTCTACATATTTTTCTCCTTGCTCAAAGCTTTGTATCCCCTTTCTCTTTTTTTTTTTTTTTTTCAGGCATGAGAGCCTTCTTGAGCATTTCTTGTAATGGGGGGTCTTGTGGCAATGAACTGCCTTAGCTTTTGTTTATCTGGGAAAGTTATCATTTCTCCATCATATCTGAAGGATATTTTCATTGGATAGAGTATTCTTGGCTGAAAGTTTTTGTCTTTCAGAATTTTGAATATATCATTCCACTCTCTTCTAGCCTGTAACATTTCTGCCAAGAAATCAGATGAGAGGCTAATAGGACTTCCTTTGTCTATTATTTACTTAGTTTTTTTGTCTTGCTGCCCTAAATATTTTTTCTTTATCATTGACTTTTGCCAGCTTTACTACTATATGCCCTGGAGAGGGTCTTTTCATGTTGAAATATTTAGGAGATCTATTGATTTCATTCACTGGTATTTCCAACTCCTTCCCCAGCTTTGGGAAGTTCTCAGCTATTATTTCTTTGAATAAGCTCTCTGCCTCTTTTTCCCTCTCTTCTCCATCTGGAATACCTATAATCCTTATGTTGCATTTCCTAATTGAGTCAGATATTTCTCAGAGAATTTCTTCATTTCTTTTTAGTCTTAGTTCTCACTCCTCCATCTGGAGCATTTGTGCATTCCTATCCTCAATATTGCTAATTCTTTCCTCCATATTATCATCTCTGTTCTTTAAAGATTCCAGATTTTTCTTTATCTCCTCCACTGTGTTTTTCATCTCTAACATTTCTGATTCATTTTTCTTTACAGTTTTAATCTCTTTGGGGAAGTTTCTGATTTCATTGAATTGTCTATCTGTATTTTCTTGGAGTTCATTGTGCTTTTTTATAATAGCTATTAGAATTCTCTGTCATTTAGGTTGTAAATTCCTGTGCCTTCAGGATTGATTTCTGGGTGTTTGTCATTTTCCTTCTGGTCTGGAGATTTAATATATTTTTCTATACTGCTTGAGAGCATGGGTTTATTTTTCCTCATTCTGAAAATATCTGGTTGCAGCTTCCACCTGCCACCACTGGGTAGGTGTTAAGAGCTGTGTATTCTGAGCCCACCACAATCCCCAGGCGCTCTGGCTGACTGGCTGCGCTAGTCGTCCAGGCTGGGGGAAAGGGTCTTTCTTTCACCTTCCCAATCCCAGGGGTTTGTCACTCTTCCCTCACTATCTGCTCTCCTGGGGTGCTAGACTGATGAAGACGCCCCCACAACAGTTCAATCTCCTCTGTATGGGAATTTCCCACAGGCTGTGAGAGAACTTGGAGAGTGATGGTTTTCCCATGGAGGGTCCCCTCCCCCCTCTCTCTCAAAGAGCCATGTGGTCCTGGTCCTATGGTGGCTGTCATTGGGGAGGAAAGTATTTCTCTTTACCTCCTTCCACTTCCTCTGGGGGTACCAGTACCTCCACCTTCAGATGTAAGGCTACGTGGGTCTCTCAGATGTCTTTTGTGTTGTGTGAGTGTCTTCTGTTGGTATTTGAATGTCCTTTTTGTTGTATCTTGGGAGGAAGAGTCTAAAGGGGGAAGCTCACTTCACTGTGATGCTGAAGTCACCTACCTGAATGTTGTTTTTTTAAAAAATTATATCTTAAAGAGATTTTCCCAATTTTTATGTGTAGCATTAAAAATGTTTTTCCATTTTAAGCACAATGATACTTAACACAGAAAATTTGGAAAACACAAAAAAGAAGACAAAAAAATCTTCCAGAAGAAGAGCTATCTACTGTTAATACTTCTGGTGCATTTCCATTCACTTTAATATATATTTTGTATATTTTTATATAACTTAGGTCATCTAATAGATATCTCAATTATATCAGTGATTTAAAAGCTATATTTTCTCTTTATGAAAGTAATACAAGCTAATTGTCAAAGTATGAAACAAGAAAAATACAAAGAAAAAATTAATAGCTCATATAGCAACTAAACAGAAATAATCACCTAACTAAATTTTTTGGTATGTTTATACACAGCCTTTTTTTTCTTTTTTTGCCAAGTGTGAGTGAGAGCATGTGTGTGTGCGCGCACATTTGTGTGTATTTTTTTGCTAGCTGAGATCATGTTGCATATCTTAATTTCTATGTATAGATAAGAGCAGTTATAGTTTCTAGACAGAAGACATGTAAGGAACACTTTATTAACAGATAATATCTGCCTTTGGGAGGTTTATGACTCATTCCAAAATTCAAAAACTTTCAATGACTCATTATTCAATATGAGTTTCTTTGATTAACTGCTTTCAATTAAAAATTAAAAATCAGAGCACAAAATGTATACAAAGGAAAGTCAGTCTCTTATATATGGATTTCCTTTGTCCCTTCCCCCAGAAGTAACTACCAGGGCCAACTTAGCCTCCCAGGAATATTCTTCACATACAGTTGAACAAATATATGCTATTATCTATTTACAGTCAAATCCATATACATATTACCCATTTAATATATGAATGTTATTGTTTTTAATAATATCCATATTATTTTCCTTTTTTTTTTGGCTGAGGAAGATTCAACCTTAGCTAATATCTGTACCAGTTTTCCTCTATTTTGTAGTGGGTCACCTCCACAGCATGGCTGACAAGTGGTGTAGGTCCACGCCTGAGATCCAAACCTGCGAACCTGGGCCACTAAAGTGGAGTACGTGGAACTTTAACCAGTATGCCATGGGGCTGGCTGCTATTTTCCATTTTTCACAAAATAGGACTATATTATATATGTTGTGGTACACCTTGATTTTTATTTTTTGCTTAAGTGTTTGGAGATATTTTTATATATCAGTTCATTAATGTCAACCTCCTCTTTTGCATGCTTGCATAGAGGTGTGACATTTATTTGCCCAGTCCTCTAATAATGGACACATAGTTGTCTCCTATATCTTGTTATGACAAGCCATGGCAATGAACATTCTAGTATATCTCTCTGAACCCATGTGCACACTAAATTATGAGATATAGAATCACTGGGTCAATGAGCATGCCCATTTCAAATTTATTTATATGGCCAAATTGGTCTCCAAATTGGTCAAATTTACTGGTTACAATTTAGCAGCCATGTGGGAGATGACGATTTCTTTACTCCAGCGCATATACTGTGCATTAGGAAGCTTTATATGTATTTGCCAACATCTTAGGCACAAAATAGTTTGTCATTTCTAAAACTGTGAATTTTTAACTTATGTCTAACTAAGAATGATTATCTTTTCATGTTTATCAGCTATTAGCCTTCCTTTGTGAATTTCCTGTTTATTCCCTCTCCCTATTTTTTTCTGCTGAATGGTTGATAACTTTGTTTAGTAAGAATTTTTTACATATTTAGGAAATTAAGCCTTTGTGATATTTGTCACAAAAATTCTTTGCAGGAGTTGATTGTTTTATGACTTTATCTATGATAATATTTTTGTTCATAAACATTACTTGTTATATATCCAGTTTTATTAATCTTTTCTTTTAAAGCTTTATGGACTTCACTTTGCTTAAAAAGGCCTCCTTCAAAACATCAAGAATATTTTTTAAATATCTCATTTTTTCTTCTGCTCCTATAGTATCTTTTTAAAATCCTCTTTAAGTTTTCATACATTTGAAATTTATTTTGGTTTAAGGAATGAGATGATGATCCATATTTATTTTCTTTTTTTCCAAATGACTCTTCAACCAGTATTGGAAACTATTCATCTTTTAGTCACTGGTATAAAACAATTTTAATGATTGTGTTAGTTCCCTATTGCTACTGTAACAAATCATCACAAATTTAGTGGCTTAAAGCAGCACAAATTTATTCCCTTACAGTTCTGGAGGTCAGAAGTCTGGGTTATCAGGCCAGTGTTCCTGCTGGAAGCTCTAGGGGAGAGTGCATTTCCTCGCATTTTCCACCTTCTGGAGGCTGCCCATGTGCCATGACTCATGGCCTTGCAGTGTCCTGATGTTTGCCTCTATGTCACATCTCCTGCTCCATCCACTTTCCTTATAAGAACACTTGTCATTACAGTGGGCCCACCTGGATAACAGGATCATCTTTCCATCTAAAGATTCTCAATTTAATCATATCTGGAAAGTCCCTTCTATCATCTAAGGTAACATATTCACAAGTTCCAGGAAATAGAACAAGGACATTTTTGGAGGAAGCATTGTTAGCCTAACACAATGAAGAAATATTTCAAACATATTGAGTGTATAGAAAAGAATATAACACCTGCCACATGTTAGTGACTGCCACATATATTTAGAGAATGCAAACATTTACCAGTTTGTCTTAAATCTCTTAAAAACATGAAGGATAAACATAAATCTCCCAAGCCTTTTTGTCTCCCTCCATACTCAGAGATTTCCACTATTCTAAAGTTGATATGTGTCATTTGCATGCATGTCTCTTTACTTCTATTACATTTATAAAAATTTGGAAACAACATACTCCACCACTTGGTAGTTTTATGTTTTATGTAAGTGGCACATATGTATTTTTTATTCAAATTGTTATTCACAATGCACTAGCCATTTCACGTTTCCATTTATAGGTCTACATTAACTTAATTGCTGTATAATATTTCATTATCTGAAAAAAAGCACAGTTTGTTTATTTGTGTCTTTCCTTCATTTCTTCTCCCCCTCCCCCTCCTCCATCATGCTTGCACCAGGACACAAAGTTCCCGAGAGCATCCTTACACATGTTTTTTCTTCATATAAGCTAGAAGTTCATAGAGCAACTAGCCACAAGTGGGTCACTGGGGTTTAGGACATGCACATTTGTTACATTTCTATCATCCAAACTGGTTGCACCAATTCACACTCCCAGCAACAGTATACAAAATTGCTCATTTTAGCTTTTGTTTCTATCGACCCTGTTCATTGGGTTTTGTTTGTTTTCTATTTCATTAATTTATGCTACCTTTATTATTTTATTTCTTTTACTTTTGGGGGTTTGCTTTTTGTGTGTGTGTGAGGAAGATTAGCCCTGGGTTAACACCCATTGCCAATCCTCCTCTTTTTGCTGAGGAAGATTGGCCCTGGGCTAACATCTGAGCCCATTTTCCTCTACTTTATATGGGATACCACCACAGATGGCTTGACAAGTGGCACGTCAGTCCACGCCCAGGATCTGAGTCTGCAGACCCCAGGCCGCTGAAGTGGAGCAGGCAAACTTAATCACTATGCCACTGGGCCAGCCCTGGGTTTATTTTTTTTTTAATTTTACTTTGGGGACTCAAGTTGTATGCTTTGCTCACCAATTTTCAAAACTATTTTCTATGCATTGAAAGCTGTTAATTTCACTCTAAAGTACCATTTTAGCTGTCTTTCTCAGCTCAGATATGTAGTGTTGCCATTGTTATTCTGATCTAAATATATTCTTTAATTTTGATTGTCCTCAAGATTTCTTCTTTGACTCCTCAATTATTTACACGTGTAATTTTAAAGTTCCAAAACACTGAAGATTGCTTACCTTTTTTTTTTTTTTTTTTTTTTTGGTGAGGAAAACTAGCCCTGAGCTAAGGTCAGTTGCCAATCCTCCTCTTTTTGCTGAGGAAGACTGGCCCTGGGCTAACATCCGTGCCCGTCTTCCTCGACTTTATATGGGACGCCGCCAAGGCATGGCTTGATGAGTGGTATATAGGTCCACACCCAGGATCCGAACCTGCGAACCTGGGCAGCTGAAGTGGAGTGTGCAAACTTGACCACTACACCACTGGCCCCCTTTTTATTTTAACAGAAGTAAGTCTTCATTTCTTTGTTTCACAAATAAAGCTGGCTGAGTTGGTTGTTTTTGGTGATTAGTCAAAAAGACCAAATCCCATTTCCTCGTCCGACTCCTCCGACTCTTCCTTTGCCTCATCTTTGGCTGGGGCTGTGGCAGCAGCAGGAGCAGCAGTGGTGGCAGTGGCCACAAATGCAGATGGACCAGCCAAGAAGGCCATGACTTTCTCAGCATGTGGGAAGGTGTCATCATTCTCCACAGACAAAGCCAGGACCGCTTGTACCCACAGATGATAGAACGGGGCACTGATGCAACAGTTGGGTGACCAACCTGCAGAAACATGCTGGCACATTGTGGACACCCTCCAGGATGTGAGAGTACAGTTTCCTCTGTGATGTCAAGCACTTCCGGGTTGTAGATGCTGCCATCATCAAACACCCGCTGGACGGTCAGCCCAGAGGAGGAGGGGGAGACGTTTCACACATTCAGCAGTGTGGCTTCGCTGCCTCCCACTCTGTCCACAGTCTTAATCAGCTGCTTGTCACTCAGGATTTCAGCGGTGCCTCTGGAGATTCTAGCGGTGAGGTCATTGTGCTAAGCAGAGCTCAAAAGGCCCAACACAGAGCAGGAACAGAGAGCCAGGGGAGGCTGCACACCCACCACTTGCTTTCCGGCTTGTAGTCTCAGACCCCTGCAGGTCCACCTCACACCCACCCTTCAGTGTGAGCTTCACACAGACATGATTGCCAGCGCCCCCGTCAACGCTGCTGATCGATTACAAGTATCCCTTTTTCACAAAAGGAGGCTTGAAGAGGTACAATGACTTCTTTAAGCCACATGGCTGGTAAGCGGTGGAACTAATACAGAAACTCTAGTCTTTTAGCTTTGAAAACCACAAACCTTCCACTAACGTATGTTACCCATTATTCAAGGAGCGCTGATTCCTACTCTTCCATGCTGAATAGGTAAGTAGCGCAGATTATCTGGAAAGTTCAGAGCCAGCTTACTCCCCCTTTGGGACACTCTTTAAGTAGAAACTGAGTGACCTGAAATAAAATGTTGCTCTTGCCATGGAATCTTCACAGATGAAAGCCATTCTCTGACCCATGAATTCGACCCTGACAGACCGCGCTGCCTGTCCTCAGGCCAGGGCCAGGCTGTGAATTACTCTCTAAAATTCACTCACAGCCACGGCCATTGTCCATATTCAGAAGCACACCGCCTGTTCAGAAATTAGGTCCGGCCTGTGCTGTATGTCCTGCATCTGGACTAATTAGCCCCATCTTGTAGGCTCATTGCTAAAAGGGGCCAAGTGTAGAAATTCGATACCCAGGAAGGCTGATAAGCACCAAGAGGAAAGCTTAGCCCCTAACCTTTGGAGCAGTGGTTCCCAAAGTGTGGTCCCTGGGCCAGCAGCATCAGCATCACCTGGCAACTTATAAGAAATTCAGATTCTTGGCCCCAACTCAGAACTGCTAATCAGAAATTCTGAGCGTGAGGCCCAGCAATCTGAGTTTTCATAAGACCTCCAGTTGAGTCTGACACATGCTCAAGTTGGAGAACTACTGGCTTTGAATATACAAGTATTTGTAATAGCACTTGGGTACTCAAAAGGGACAATAAAGAGGTGTGGTTGGTTATGTTCAGCCCTTTTCTGTTACAGGAAAAATATTACTCAAATATCCAGTCTTCTCATGAAGCATTATCCCTGCACACATTGCTTTAATTTTTCTTTTTAATTAACATTTTCTCATCCAGAAGAAGAAACATCAACTCACACTGATAGGGAGGCCATTTTAGCCTGATGTAGGTTTCTTGAGAGGTGAACAGTTTTATAATAACATAAAGTCACCCAAGAATGGAAAACCATTGCCCCATCTTGTTTCAAAAATTGCTGGAAGGTGCTGAGAACTTGTTACCTATTCTTTCTGGACCACACAGGTAGACATAAGAATGGATGGTGGGAGTGAGGTTGGGGTCCATTCTGATAGGGACCCCAGCCTGTAAGACCAGCAGATTCAGCATCCAGTTCTCTATCTGGTTCATCAGTCTGCAGAGAGAGCCAGCCTGTGGTACACCCAGACATGTCCCCACATAGAAGACATAAAACAAGAGCAGTCCACCTGGCTCTTCTCGCCGGTGGAGCTGACAGCTTTACATCCTCAGCGGAGGGGGAGCTGGAAGGAGGTGCCATGAGAGCGTATCTGTGTGACAGGAAGGGAAGATGGATATTTTTATAGAAGAAGAAATACACTGAACAAGGGAAATTAGGTGGAAAGACCATAAAGGTCTCAGGTCGACAAAACCAATTAGTAGATGTTTACAGAAGATAACCCCTGAGGTCAGATAGGATTTGCTTTGATGTCAATACTCTTGAGTTTGAAAAATAGATTAGCATCCTCCACACCATGGTGTAGTGGAAAGAGACCAAGTCTCCCATCTGCTCAGCCCCTCACCAGCTGTGCACCCTTGGGCAGCAAAGTCTCAGGCATCTCTTCCCTCATCTGTGAAAGGAGAAGTTATGTGAGATCACTGTGAGGGGACCTTCCAGCTCCGACACGCCGGGAAATCCTCTTTGACTTCTGGAAAGTTGGGGGACCATTTCAGGGCTCTATCATCCAGAATTTGGCTCTTTGGGATTTTCTGAGCTGTCTACAAACTTCCTTTACCAAATTCGAAGGGAAAGAGAGTTTCTCACCTCTTCTACGTCTAGTCTACCTCAGCCACTTTGAAACAGGAATCACTTAAATCTAAATGAGAACAAACACCAGGAAATAACTTCGGGGGTGTTCCCAGCTGTCTGATGAGGTTTGCCTTAATGTGAGCCATTGGTTCCAAAGCCAAAATCCAGAAGCTGTTGTGTCCAAGCCAAAGAGGTCACATAAAGTTATAATATGGGTCTTGGGAAATTTTTTGAAGAAGAAGATTGGCCCTGAGCTAACCTCTGTTGCCAATCTTCATCTTTATTTTTTTTCCTTTTTTCTCCCCAAAGCCCCAGTACATAGTTGTATATACTAGTTGTAGGTCCTTCTAGTTCTTCTATGTGGGACTTTGCCTCAGCATGGCTTGATGAGTGGTGAGTAGGTCCGCGCCCAGGATCCGAACCGACTAACCCCAGGCCTCCGAAGTGGAACTTGTGAACTTAATCGCTACACCACTGGACCAGCTTGGTTTTTGGAAATTTTGAATATGCTCTCTTAGGTGCTCTAGTTAAAAGTACAACAGGGAGAAATTTTTGGACATCCAGGGAGACAAAAAGGGATTCTGGAGGGAGCAAAAAAGGATAGGGAATTGGTATCTCACATGCCTCTGGGACAAAGTGGAGTCTGGGTAAACCAATACAGTAAGATATAGAGAGATAAAGTAAACTTACCTAAAGTGACCCAGAAGTGGAGCTGGGGTCCGACCCGAAGTCTGCCTAAAGAGAAAGGAAAGGATTATTATTGTTACTATTTCTACTGTCATTAAAATCGGCAGCTCCCATTAGTTGAATTCCTCCCCTGTCCCAGCCACGATGTCAGTCAGTGATATAACTTATTTCAATTAATGCTGTCAACAACTGTGGAAGGATATTCTCAGTACTGGTAAGTGTTTAACAACCAGCTCTGCATATATATTTATATAGAAATATGTAAACAGAAAAAAGGCTTTGCTTTGTAGCTTTTGCCAGTTTCCATGGTGTAAATACTCCCACCATGGCCAAGTTCAAGCTACCAATATTATATCACCGAATGCTGAGTTGGGAAAAGATGTGCAAAATAGGCTCTCATGAGCAGATGCAAGCTGGCTCCACCACACCCCTGGTTCTTATCCCCATTTTAAAGATGAAGACCCAGAGACGCAGATAAAGCAAGCAAGATAAAAAGCAAGGAAGTGTTAGAGTCAGATTTTGCACCCAGAAGTCTGACTCCAAAACTCTAAATCTTTCTCATGATACTTGCTGTCTATCCAAAGGATAGCAATCTGATACTTGGGAAAAGGCCTAATGCAATGTGCCCCTCCACTCCCTGACTATGAACCTCCATTCCAAGCCTGCGCTTGATCCATTCACTTTACCATCACATTTCTGCAGACTCTGGGTACATGAGCGAGAACTTGCTCTCCTCTAGACCTCCTGTCCTGCATTCCTATTTCCACCCTGATCCCCAACAACTCTGTTCATCTAGGGTTCTTCTCTCCTCTCACACAAATCCTAAGAAGAATCAGGAAATGTTCTGAATATTTTAAAACCATATCCGCACCTTTCACCAAGTTTCAGAGTTCAATTTTCTTTAGTATTTTTTAATCAGTGAGTCAAAGACCATTTGATTACTGTTCATGTGTGGTAGGGAAGGTTACACAGAGCAGCTATGTAGTCACAGAAGTTCGCAGCTAGCTCGGAGAAGTTTCTATTTCTCACTCTTGACTCTCAGTTGGTGGAGAAACGTCTTTGGCGGAGGAACTACCATCTATCCTATGAAGTTATGTTTCGTGAAGCATTAGGGACCTGCTTCTCATTCGGATGGAATATCTTGGTGTAATAAGAATCGTAGAAAGTAGAAAACCCTCTCTCAGGAGTCAGAAGCCCCAGCTGCAGTCCCAGCTCTGAAGAAGGGAGTCACCTCTTTGCCTCTCAGTCTTCCTTGGTGGGAAAAGGAACAGTAATACCCGTCCTGCCTCATCTCCAGAGAGCGTTCAGTGGATCTGCATGAAGGTGTTTTGAAACGATAAAGCATTACACAAATGTAAAGTGGTATCATCCATCATAGAGATGGCATCACCCATCCACTGACTAAGGGACTGCGGAATTTGTCAAAATTCACTGAATCCTTTGGAAACAAAATTAAACTTTTATGTATATAATTCTTTGCAGAACTCCAAAGAGATCAGTTTCTTGATACATGGAAAGTATCATTCATATTAAATGTCTAGGCTCATTTATAGTCTATATTGAGGAATTGCAAAGAAATCCATACTGATAGAAGCCACAAAACTCAAAAAATTTTTACTTATATCAACCTGGATATTATTTGTATAAAATTTCATATTAACTAATATTTTTTTAAAAGAAGCATCAATTTTATTTAAATCTCAGAATTCATTATGATATTAGTACCATAAATATTTCCCTTCATTTTCTTTAAGGAAATCGTAATACCAAAACATCACAGAGAGTACTAGAATTGTAAATATGAGTATAATCTAATAGTTACTACTTGATATTTTCCCTGAGATGTCTTTTTATAAAAAAAGATTTAAATTTGCACTTTTATGCCTTAGAAAGGGGAAATCGTAGTATATTTGAAAACACACTGTATAAAGCTCATCGTTTTTATGACTACTTATTTGATTTTATTTTGCTACAAAAATAATTTTCATTAAAAAAATTATAAAAATAAATGTCAGTGCAGTTCATACCAAGCAAGTACATCTAACAATTTTTTAAGCTTTTAAGTGTTTCTAAGTGTCTATCCTATAGGTAAAAGGTTATGACAGGCTATTTCAGATCACTTACTCTGAACATAATTGAAACAAATCAATAAAATGTAACATTATGTTGATAAGGTACAAATCACTCAAAAATAGTAAAAACAGCTAAAAGGAGAAAGAGACAAGTAAATAAAACACAAAAGTTCATAATAGAAAGGAAATGCCTACAGTGTTATACAATTCAACCCCCTTGACGGAGTTTAAAGGGGTTTAACAATAAATTAACTGAACTTGATAACTCCAAAACATGTCCACCAAATGAATCATTAACTAATACTTTTAATTACAGTTCTGGTTTATGCTATGGCTTTTTAAAAAAAATACATTTTCAGAGGTTAAAGATAAGAATTTGGTGGGAATTGCTGTAGGGAGTTTCTCATTTTAATTTACTGGAAAGACAGAATTGTATAATTTTAGATTTGAAGAAAATGTGCTGAAGCGTGGTTCTCAGATTTTAGCAGCATCAAACACAGACAGCTGGGCCCCGTCCAGCAAGTTTCTAATTCAGCAGGTCTGGGGTGGGGGTGCATTTCTAACAAGTTCCCAGGGGATGTGGATGCTGCTGGCCCAGGGACCACACTTTGAGAATTGCCACTCTGGAGTTACTAACTTGATCCTTTTGTTTTATAGGCTGTCCCCAGGGCCCAGTCTAGGGGTAGGAACCTGATTCCCAGCCCCACATCAGCCTGTTGCTTCTACCAACATCAACTGTCTGCAAGGATCATAGTCTCTGGAACTTTAAGCCTTGCTAATGATGAGAAGCTTTTCTCTACACTCCTGCAAAAAAGAAAAATATACATTCACTAATTAGCTGTAATTGGACAGACCTGTTAGCAATAAAGTCTGTGCCTGGAGATTTGAAGAAAATCTGACATCTCTTTTTTTACTCTACTGACACAGGCAAACTGGAGACAAGAAGGCCTAGGAGAAGCCCAAAGAAACTCTTCAAAATTAGAATCAGAAAATAAGTTAAACATCTCCTCACAAAATTTTTAAATCATTTAATCTAACTAATTAGCAAACATACCTTAATAATACACCTTTCTTATAAATCACAAATTATACTTTACTATATGTAAAGCATATTTAATTATCCAAAGCTTGCATAGTGCTTACCATGTGCCAGACATCATCCAAAGTGCTTTACAGAGAAAACCTCACCGAAGTCTCCCAGTAGCTCTATGAAGGAGGCATTATTCTTTCCCCCATTTTACAAGAGGAAAAACTGGGGCACAGAGAAGTTCAGTAAATTGCCAAGGCCATACAGCTGGTAACGGGCAGCCCAGGGATTTGAACCCAGGCGCATGAGCCTAGCCCTTGTGCTCTTAGCCACCACGCTCTGTCGCTTGGATGCCGGCTCATGTTAAAACAATTTCGTCTGTTTAAAACCTGGCTGCACATCAGACTTAGCTGGGGGCTTCTAAGAAGTGTAAATGCCTGGACCTTCCCCACCAACTGAATCAAAATCTTTTCAGGTGGGGCCCAGGCATCAGGATAGTTTAAAAGTGCCCCAGGTGATGCTAACACACAGCCACGGTGGAGAATAATGGTGCTACGATGTCAGGTGACAATACTGGTCCTCTAACTTGCTTTTTCTTTGAGAGCGGCTGAGAGGACGGCATCACTGGAGGCTGGACTCCAAGCCCTGGGAACCAGAGCCCTCACCATATGAGAGATGGGTACCTGATGCTTTTCTACAAGGACATTGCTCCAAACAGCCAGAACCAAGAAAGACGCAGCGCAATTATATCAAGACATTGGATTAACCTCTGTGTGGCTTTGGGGTATTGTTGACTGCGCCTCTTTGCACTTACAGCCGTGCTCTTCCTAGGCTTTCTTTGGTATTCGTAGTTGTTTCATGCAGGAAAAAACTAATTTATTACACACGTTGATTTTTTACCTTGGAACTTCTAGTTTTTGAGCTAAACCCTCTTGCCTAAACTCTACTACCTTCTAGTTACCTGGCAGAGAGCGTCAGTCCACAGGCAGCAGATTTCAGGGGAAACTTCTGACGTCTGATGGTGCGACCAGCTGCCTGGTCACATCTAGAAAGAATCCCGGTTGGAGCTGTTATGAGGAAAGGGCTGGCCTCGGGATACACGGTTTCCCTTTGAAAAGTCCTTCCTGTTTCCTTTTAGCATGCAACAGTGCCAGCTCAGCATTAAAACAAAAGTAACCACAAGGCTTTAATACCAATTAAGTGAGATTAAAGAGGAAGTGATTACTAAGAATTAAATAGCCAAAAAAAAATAGTAATACTAATAGTGCAGTATTGGCACAAATTAGCACTCAGCAATTACTGCTAATGGTGGTATCCGAGTGGGGATATCAGCAGTGGCTTGTCCTCACAGGTAGGCTCCCAGCCAGGGTCCTCCTCTCATCCCACCCTCCCAGCAACTACCCTGAGCCTTATTTAGCATCAAAGGAAATGCGCATGGACGCTAAGGATCTTTCTCCAGCACGTGGCACTAGTGAGGGTAGAGTCCTGGCCTGAACCCAGCTCTCACGCTCAGTCAGGACTGGATACATATTTTGTGAGGCCCAATGCACAATGAAAATGTGGCACCCCTTGTTAGAAAAAGAATTGAGAAGTGCAGAATGGCAGCAGCAGAGCGTGAAACCAAGTGCTGGGCCCTTGTAAGCGCACAAGCGCAGGCGCATAAAGCCGGCCCTGCTCCAAGCCGAGGGCACCAGCACCCCCTGGGAGCCAATTAGAAATGCAGAGTCTCAGGCCCCTCCTCAGACCCACTGATCAGAGTCTGCATCTTGGCATGACTCCCCAGGGGGTTATTCGGGTGCCCAGTAAACTCGGAGAGGCCCGGCTCTGAAGCCTGAGCCCTCTCAGCCTGGGCTTGCCTTCGTCAGAGGGATTCTCAGAGCACTGGGTTCTGGCCTCACATCACCCCCATCACCACCCTGGGGTGCAAATATGGCCAAGTCTTTTGTTTCTCCTGGTAGTTGTGCATGTACTGTCTGCACGTATTAGCAGGAAGTCATGTCTTTCCTTCGAGAGTCCGTCCTTCTTCCCGCTCGGGCAAGTCTGACCAGCCCCCATAGAGCCCCTCGGGCAGACGCAGGTCCAGAGCGGCAGGAGTGCTCTGGTTGGCAGGCCTCCCTACTGAAGCCCCGAGATGGGCTCGACTAAGAGATCCCAGGATGTTGTTCCCAAAGCATGACGCTGTACAGGGGGGGACGGGGTGGGGGTCGGTGTGCAGACGCCTGATCCAGCCCTTGCCTAAGGAGCACTACCAGGCCTCCCATGCACATACCCCTTCCTCCATGGGGCAGTGCCCTGTGGGTCCCTGGCATGATTTGCTGGCAGTGGAATTATTTGGGACCATCCCAACCCATGACTGAGCCTCTGGTAACACCGAACATCAAAATGTTAGATACTGAGCCTTTTCCTCCCAGGAAGTTCCCGTGGCAGGCAGAACAATGGCCCCCCCAAGGCTGTTCACCTGTGAATGTGTTGCCTTACATGGCAAAAAGGACCTTGAATATGTGATTAAGTTAAGGACCTTGGGATGGGGAGAGTATCCTGGCGTGTCCAGGGGAGCCCAATATAACCACAGGGTCTTTATAAGAGGGAGGCAGGAGGCTCAGTCAGAGCTATGACAACAGAAGCAGAGATTGGAGCGATGCGGGGCCACTAGCCAAGGAATGTTGGCAGCCTCTAGAAGCGGAGAAAGACAAGGAACCAGGTTGTCCCCTAGAGCTGCAGGAGGAGTGGAGACCTGCTAACTCATTTTAGACTTCTGATCTCCAGAACCGTAAGGAAATAGGTTTGTGTTGCTTTAGGTCACTGAGTTTGTGGTAATTTGTTACAGCAGCAATAGGAAACTTATACAGCTCCTAAGTAAGTTTATCTGCCTCTCCCTGAAGCAACTAGCTCAGTATACAAAGGGGTTTGGGGAAGGGCAGCCCTCAATAGGCCTCCAGGTCCCTTAACACCTGTCTCCCAGTAGAACAGGTATTTATCACATACCCAGGAGAGGCCCCTCACATGATATTTCCCCTCAATAATGCTCCAGAGTGATTTGTTTCTCTAGAACAATTACTTTTAGGATTAATACTCCTAGAAATATTCATGGAAAAACCTGGCATAATTTTAAAATTGCACCTCTTCAGTCATGAGGTTCCCCAAGACAATGCAAAAGGAGTGGGGATGCCCACGGAGCCACCACTCCACTTACTCCAAAGCGCCACTTCCCCTCCACTTCCTACCCTTTCTAACCCGGGGATCTTCCTGAATTCACAGACTCTCCCCTGTCCCCCAGATCCTGTTGACTTGTCCCATCCAGGGACAGAGGGAAATTCTCCACTTCCTTTGCAAATGTCCCAGAACCTCTTTAGTGACTCCCCCCTACTTCCAACTTCTGGTCAAAGAGACAAGTATAGTCCACAGGTGATAGGAAGGAGAGTACAGGATGACAGGTGTCCCCTTTGATGAAAGGGAGTGTGCCCACACCCCTAAGGAGCACTTAGATCCTGGCCGCATATTTGAATCCCTTGGAGGATTTGAAAATAAAATACCGCACCATGAACCAATTAAATCAATCTCTGTGGTGTGGCCTGGACATCTGTATTTTAAACCCATCTTCCAAAGTGTAGCCAATTCCTGACTCAGATGATGATCCACTCGGGATTCAGCTGAGCAATCCTCCACTGCAGGTGAGGGGGTCACCCTGCAGAAACCGCCACAAACCTTTCACACCAGAGACCTAGCCCAAATTGAGAGTGACCTACAGGGACTGTGACCTAGGTACTTAGAATCGGCAGGTGCCTACGATATCCCCTCTTTGGGCCCTCAGTGCTGACTCTGCCATTTATTAGATGTCATCTCACCTCACTTGGCCTTGGCTTCCTCATCTGTAGAATGGAATAATGGTCCTTACTTTGGGTGACCTGGAGAATTGAATCATATACTGGGGCCCACAGTAGGCACCCAACCATTAATATAGCCATCCCCTCTGTGCTTTCCATGGAGCCTGGGGATTGGGGACAGTGCAGTGAAGCAGCTGCCCACATCCCAGCTGCTGGGCTGTCCTGCCAGGGATGGGACATCTCAGTAGAAGATGAGGCACTTCCCCCATGTCTACTCTGTCCCCTTCCTGAGCCTGTACACCCTGTGGTCACTGCACGTAAATGGGGTTCCTGAAGGCAGTGCAGGAGTCGGGTGCTAAAACACCCAGGGCCTATGCTTTCGTGCAGGTGGTGCTTAAGCTCCGTGCAGGGGCAGACATCTGTTGTGTTGGAATCTACAAGCCACTCACGCCTTCCACACAAGACAATAGGTGAGGCACCACGCTGTACTTGGATTTAATAATCGGTGATTGAAAGAGTTATAGCATTTGGCTTTAGATCTTGTTCCAAAGGTGATAAATCTTACCTGGCACGCAGGCAGGCTGTCATAAAATGGCTGCTGATAGAACCTACCAACGGCACCTTCTCCTCTTTGAACACCACTGCCTTTTCCAGTGGCCGAGGGTACTCACCTTTCAGAGTGGGTACTCAGCTGGGGCTCACAAAATGGCAGAGTACAGATGACAGGCTCTTCTCCAGGGCAGCAGACCTCCTTTCTCAGGTCTCAGAGCCTGCTCACGGATGCTACTCTGCCCTGGAAAAAGGGCAAGCCACAAGGCTGTGCCGACGCGAGTTCTGGTGACCACTGGGCACCTTTGCAGTCTTCGGAACACCTCTGCAAGGAGGAGACAGCACCTGCACAGGGATGCTCACAGCCTGAGACGGAGCCTTTTCCAAGACCTCTGGAGGCTGAGTTGGCACCCACATGGCTTCATATCCAGGAGCCCTAGAGAGAAGGTAGATTTTGGAGGGGGATCAAGAGGGACCAGACAGAGGGGAAGGGGTGTGCCGTGCCTCCTGTATCTGCAAAGCCCAAGTTGAGACCTACATGGGACAGGTAGTGACAAGCTGCCAGGAGCTCTGCTGTTTCCTTTCTAAGGCATTGTGTGCTGGAGGCAGGAAAAATACCCTGAAAGAAGTGAGCCAGAGGGACCCTGTCCCCTCAGGGGAGGGTGTTGTAAGCTTCAGGGGCTGGGAGCTTGGGGAGAAGCAGTCAAAAAGAGCTTTTCTGGAAGTCTGGGAATATAAGATGCTTCTGTGGTCCTTCTGCAAACACCTTCTGTCTTATGGCTGGGCGTGAGAATCGCATCACCATGTACAACCATGTATGGACAGTAGGAAAAGGTTAACTTTTGGAAGACATTGAGTCTGTGGAACATTCATGAAGCTACTAGAAATTAGCCAACTTGAGGGGTTTGTTGTCCATACCTACAAGTCTTTTTCTTTCCTTTTTTCAGTCTTTTTGTGCTTTTTCTTTTTTTAATTTTTTAATCTCCTGTCATGTTTAGTAGACACTTCCTAATTTCACTGGTGTTCATTTTAGGGCTAAAAGGATAACTGTTTATGTGGTAAGCCAAAGGAATGTTCCAGCTAAGAGTCTTACTTCCGAAGGGAGAATCACTTATTTATTTTTAAAATTTTCATGTCTTGCTGAATCCTTTCTCTCTTTACAGGAGAGGTCACCCTCAGCAAAGTATTGGTGATCACGTGATGCCTAGCGCAACAGTGTTAAAGACTTTGGAATAAAAACTTAGAGGATGTTCTAGAATTTATTGGGAAATTTAGGTCTTTGCAACTTTGTTCTTTTTTTCTCCCCCCCAGCACATTTCTTGTCATAGGCAACTTCCGTTTCTTGTTATTGGGCACCAAATAGAGGAATGTTGAATTCATTATCAAATGCATGGCCTGATGCCTACAGTTGGGTGCATTATTGGGCATTTCCAAACTATAATACTATTTCAAATTAGGGAGGAAAGAATTTGGTTGAAATGGCAAGATACTGTTATCTAAAGGCGTTTTAGAGGGACTGTATATTCCAGGGCACAATTTTTTTTTAAACTAGTATTTTCTTTCAAAACTCTCCCTTTAGTTTTTTCTTTTCACTGACACTGCTTCTTAGAAGTATTATCGCATACTTTGTGATAAACCTGAGATCTTCAGATTTTAGATGTCCTCAGTGCTTAAGTCATTTTGTTTAAAAATAATATATCTTAGTAAAGGGGGTCAAAAGGTACAAACTTCCAGCTATAAAATAAATAAGTCCTGGGGATATAATGTATGGCACGGTGACTATGGTTAATAATATTGGTTAATAAATATGGTTAATAAAATATGGTTAATAATAATATGGTTAATAAAAAAGTTGCAAAGAGAGAGGATCTTAAAAATTCTCATCAGAAAAAAAATTGTAACTATGTATCATGACAGAAGTTAACTGGATTTATTGTGATCATTTCACAATATATACAAATATTGAATCATGTCATGTAACTGAAACTAATGTTATGTATTAATTATGCCTCAATAAAAAATGTATCTTAAATTAGTGTTTAAATGGAAATTTTTGTATGTGTTCCAAAAGGGTCAGATTTCCCCAACATATTCTGGTGTAAACCTAGTTTTTTATCAGAAATAAGTTGTTAAATAGGTTCTTACCCTCCTATCAAGTCATGTAATTTCTGGCTAAAGTCCTATGTGAAAGGAGAAAGGAGGCTGTTTCAGTCCTCTTAGTATCATAAATTGTCAGGAAAACTTCTGATCAGGGGAAAAGACATAATGTCTTACAATGATACCCAATGGGACTCTAATATATAAAGAATGGAAAGTCTATCTTTCATACAGTTTTCGCATTCTAATTCGAGTGAACGAGTGATATATGAACCGGGCTGAGTTGTACTTCTAGAAGTTGAGAGCAAACTGCTGAGAAGGGCTTTATTAACAAGTTTGTTCTGAATTTTCATGCTATCCCAGACTTCAAAATACAGATTCAGGGTAAGTCAGAAAGAAGCAGCATTTGAATCAACTCTAGACACAAACATCAAGATTAGATGAAGTGGTGGTAAAAGTGAGGCACCTGAATTATGGTGAGGTGCTTACCTCTTCCTCCCCAGGGGAACCTTTAAACGTGTCTCTAACTGAAACTGACGTGCTTACCCTCTTGCTTAAGAAAATCTTTTTATAAGGAACCACATGGAAAAGCGCATAGACTTGATTGTTGAGACTGGCACACGTTCACCTGATGTCCTCAAATTTCAGGGACATTGCCTAAGAATAAACAAACTCTGAAAAAGACAACAAACTAGCTTCCATCTACAAAGTAACTACATTGTCAGACCTGCTTGTGGCTGTGCCAATAACCTCTGCTGTTCTTGGTCTCTCTCTTCTGGAATTTCTCTCTCCCCTTGATCTTTGGTCATCTCGTTGTCTCCATGCCCCTGGTGCTTGTTAGCTGGCACCTTATGTCTCCCACATTTCAGACATTCCCCAAACCTCGCCTCCATATAGGTCTCCCTTGGAAGAGCGCTTTCAATCCTTCCACCATCCCCTTCATTTCTTTGGCTTCGAAATCAGTCTCTCACAGAAATCGCCCTTCTGTTTCCCAGTCCACATATCTTTAAGATGACTTTCATTGGTTATAGTCAGAACTACCGTCAGGCATGACCCTCAACACGAACTTGAAAATTAGACTGGTTTCAATTAGTATTGTGAAAATGATATATAATGGATCCAGTCAGAGAGATGCTAGGAAAGAGAAGCAGAATGGCCCCAGGCATTTTACTGTAACTCACTTGTCTAAAGCAAAATGTGTCACTCTGAAAGGGAAGCGCGGTGCTTCCCCAATGATGTACAGAGAAAGGAGTGTCCCTAAAGATCTTGGGCACAGTCCCAGAGAGAGAGAGAGAGGCTGGGTGGTTGGGTGTGGCTTCCTTGCCTAATGGAAACCCATCTTATCATAGAGACATCTTGCATCAGGTGTTCTTAGCTTGCTTATTAAAGAGGAACTTTAGCTGCTTCTCCTTGTGATTTCATTCCAATAAGATTTGTGATTATGAATTGGCTTCAAATGTAGGTTTGCCTATAAGGAAGGAATGTGTTGGTCATGCTGAGAGGTGTATTCCAGGCGGGTGACATCTCTCATGGTGAATTATGAAGTTAGAACACTGGTTTTATAAGTTAGTCTTTTGAACTTGATTAAAGCATTTGCTCCTCAGTCCCAGTATGCTGAAAGAACAAGTTTCTGAACTGCAAGGCTGGGAGCCAAACCCTGAACACAGTAAGGTCACCAGATAACACCACCTGACAAGGCCTCATGGGAGACTGCTGTCCTGCATGCCACAGACAATGCTCTGACCTCAACAAACATTTTCTCCTTTGAATGTCCACAGATGTCTTATGTTTGCTGTGTGTCAGATGTCTTTCATTAGAGAAAAGCACGGTAGATTCAGTTGACTTGAACTTGACTCAGCCTGCTAGTGATGGTAGATTTTTCCTACGCCAGTTTCCCAATTTTCCCATTTCTGTCGAGAGTACCAGGATTCTTATAGTAAGCCAAGCTCAAAGGTTCAGCAGCATTAATCTCAGCCTCATAGCTCCTTTCTAGATGGAAAATGTGTCCTGTGGATTTTTTTCACTCTTCAACTGTCTCATTTTCCTTTTTCCACCATCATGTTCCTTATTCCAAACTTCATCAGCTTGTGCTGGAATAAATGCAGAGCCCTCCTAACCATCACCCTTGCCTCTAATGCCATTTCTAATCTCCTCCATCTGGTGTCCCTCTTATAATTAACACTGCTTATTAGATCTAATCCAATGCCCTCATAAGAATCATCCATAATTTGGCCCAACACCACCCACTCATCTTATTTTCATCACTCACATATATACATTACACTCACTGTCATATGGTCTATTGGTTATCTATTGCTGAATAACAAACCATCACAGATTGTCATGCTTAAAACAACAATCATTTATTTTGCACCCAAAACCATAATTTGGGAAGGGCTATGTGGCAACAACTAGTCCTTTCTACATGTAGCATCAGCCAGGGAAGTTGACTGGGGGCCAGAGGATCCACTTTCAAGATGGCCAGCTGGTCAATTGGTGCTCGGCCAGGACTGTGGGATGGGAGCCTCTTGATGTCCACAGGCTGTTGGGGCTTCCTCACAGCATGGTAGCTGGGTTCCAAGCATCAGCATCCCAAGAGAACCAGGAGGAAGTTGTGTCACATTTTATGACCTAGCTTCAGAAGTCAAATAGTGTCACTTTCACTGTTGTCACCAGGCCACTCAGATTCAAGGGGAGGGAACATAGATACCACCACCCAGAGGAAGGAGTGTCAAATCACACAATAAAAATGTCACGTGGAATGGGAGATATCATGGCAGTCATTTTTTGGAAAATGCAATCTGCCACATGTAGCATATGAATTGGTGATTGGTTTAGGAGAGTAGTCAAGTCTAGATAATCTAGTAACACTGCCTATCTAGTGGGGCAGTGTATCATATAATCACGTTCTCAGATGTTGGAGTTTCCTTATCTTAGAGCTGAGAAACCTTATCTTAGAGCTGAGAAAGCTAAGACAGACAAAAATTGTGACTTTCTCAAGTCATGGTTAGTGGCAGATCCGGGATCAGCTGGTAGATTCTTATTCAGTGGGTTTGGAAATGTATATGTTTAATTAGTGTTCAGGGCAAATTCAGGGAACACTGGCTACAGCTAACTGCTCACTGGACCTGCAGTTACCGAACGACACATGGGCAGCATGTTACCCAAAATTGAGGAGGGTGTGGCTGCATAGCCTGGATATTTAAGGCCCTCTCCAAATGGAACCCATTACTATTAGTCCTAGCCCGGGTGCACAAACTAATCTCCCCGGATAATTAGGAGAATGACTAGTCAAGTTCCCCATCCTGCCCTCCAGAAACAGGAATCAGGCACCGACTTGTTGGGGATAATTTAATCCATGCTGGTGTGCTGGCATGCTGCCTGTTCCCCTCAGATAATTCAAGAAGAAAGTAATCTGTTGCCACAAGCAGAAGTCGTTCAGGTACCAGCTGCAACTGCGAACTGGCAGAGGCAGGAGAGCCCTTCATTATGCAATTATCCATAATTAGGTGCTCATTACAACTTTATCACGGGGGAGCCAGCACCCACCTGTGCAGGGTGTCCTGGGGACTGGCAAACAAGTGGAACAGAGGCTCACTTGTTCTCTAGGAACGTGACATGTGAAATCGGCAGTTCCAACCCGCACACGGGGTGAGGTCGCACTGACATGCAGACACACGGAGCCAACTATTTAAATCATGCAGATATCATAATTCTTGTGTTCACTTCAGGTTTTGCTTGTGGTAGATGGACAATATAGAGTGAGGGTAGAAGGAACTAATTTACCCTCAGTTCGTGGAAAATAGTTTCTACTCAGAACAAGCTTCCTTAAGTTAGAAATGAGGGTTTGAACTGGTGAAAAGTCTGATACTCAGAACTTGTGTTACTCTCTCTCTCTAAAATAAATCTTCTGTTAGGTACCTCCTGGACCCAAATTCAGAGCAAGGCCTCTTGCTTATTCATTCTTTACCTCCTGCCACACAGTGCCTGGCAAACGCTGGATATTCGGCAAATGTTTCAGTAAGTGGGGCTGTCTGGATAAACTATATGTGAACAGCAGAAGACCTGCAGGGAAGGTCTAGCTTTACTGCACAGAGAAAATACGTGGGATTAGCTTGTTAAATAAGGAGACAGGAAAACAAACTTGCAAGTAGTTAAAGTAATTACATAGGGAGGGGGCTACTTTTCCTGGGTCGATAAGCAGGAGATGTACAGGTTATTATGGATTTTGAGTTAGTAGGATCTGAATAAGCAAGGTTTACAGGCAGAGATCCCATGTGAATCGAGTACCCTTAAAATCTGTTTTTCACCAAAGTAAAAATATTTGGCTGACTTGTGTCCCAGAAATGATTAACGCTTTGCAGAACAATTCATTCTTCCCTGCCTTCTAGAAAGAAAGAAGCATAAGAGTAAATTTATTGATTTGCCTATTAAAATGCATTATAAAGTGCTAGTAGTTAAAAGATTCTGGTGCTAATGCACTAATAGACACAGGTACATTTAATTGACTACAAGTTCAGAATTAGCCTCAAAATATATAGGGGTTCGGGAATTAGATAGTGGTGATGATTGCACTACTCTGCAAATATACTAAAAACCACTTAATTTTACACTAAATATACATGTGTAAATAAGAATTTAGAATATGATAAAGATGGCACTTTTGAAATATTTATAGATAATATTGGTTCAAGTGGATTGATATTGAAAAAAAAGAATAGAGCATCACTTATTACACCAAATTGAAAATTTAAATACTGAAAAAAACCCATAAATATTCTAGACAACAACCTGGGCAAACTATTTTTATGATTTTGTTGTGGAAGTTCCTTTTAAAGCATTATAGAAATCCTCTAAACCAAAATCAATAAATTTAACCACATAATTTAAAACTCTTGCATAGTGCATAGCAAAAATTGTCTAAACTATCATATACAAAGTCAAGACCTACAACATAAAGGAAAGAAGAACTCACAGTCTGATGAACAACTAGTCTTTGTGACATTCAGAACTTGTACAAATCAATTTAAAGCAATAAAAATAACCCAAGAGAAAAACCAAAAAGGGTATGAATGAGCAGGTTGCAGAAATAAGTATCAATATTAAATGAATGCATGACCTCTCATTCATAATTAAAGAAATGTATATTACATCAACAATGCAATGCCAGTCGTTGCTATAAGATTGGTAAATATGAAGATTTATAGTAGACTTAAAAATTGTTAAGAGACTAGATATTAAATGTTATCACTACAGACACACACACAAAAAAATCATAACTATGGGCAAGGATGGAGGTGTTAACTAACCTTATTGTAGTAACCATTTTGCAGTATATACATGCATCTAATCATCATATTGTACACCTTAAACTTACATATGTTATATGTCAATAATATCTCAATAAATCTGGGGAAAATATTTATGGAAGGGAAAGAACATAGCCTCTCGAATCAGGCTACCTGGGTTCAAATCCTGGTTTCACCCCTTACCAGGTGTGTGACCTCAGGTAAATTATTTCACCTCTCTGTGTCTGTTTCCTCTTCTATAAAATGGAAATAACAGTACCCAACTCACAAAGTTGTGAGGAAGACAGAATGAGACAGTACACAAAAAGCACTTAGAACAGAGCCTGACACATAGGGTACACTAAATAAATGTTAGGCTTATGAAAGACTGTGGAGAAACAGACGCAATTTTGGTTTTGGGGAACATAAATCAGAACAACCTTTCCAGAGGTCAGTTATCGACATCTCTACATGTTTAAAATACACACAACCCTCAGCAATGACTCAGCAATTCCTCTGCTTTTTACTATATGGATCTCTTCACAAAATTGCACCCATTATGTGCACAGGATTGCTCACTGCAGCATCGTTAGTAATCAGTCCCAAAAGGGAAAACAAGTCTGTCAATTTGGAAATGGTTATTGGAATGTGAGGCAGCTCTCAAAAACTGTGGGATTGTTATGCATGAACTGATATAAAAAGGTCTCAGATGTATTTTGAGTGAGACCAAACAAGGTGTAGGATTCTTATGTAGGATGAGGATGAATTTGTGTATGAAGTTTTAAAAAGGTGATATATATATGTGTGTGATGTATTTGTGTGTATATATATGAATGAATTACTAAGGAAAAAGAGCTAAATGATATTTATTTCTTTTCCCTCCTTCTCCCAAGCACAAAGCCTTTAGATGCTGAGTGTCAAAGTCCGTGCTGAGTACAAAAACACTTTGAGTGTCAGGCTCATAGACGAGGACTTGACCAGGGGCTCCAAGTAGGTGGAAATGGAGTCCAGTGCTTGGAGATTGAGGGCAGAAGTGGCCAATCCTAGAAATTCAGAGTTTTGTAGAACTCCCCAGAGATGGAAAACCAGGGGAGTGAGATTTCTCAGTTTCCATGAGGAGTAAGGACTCAAAACTCCTCTCCTGCACTAAGCCCCCAGGAAGGGGCCCCTCCTCAGAGGTGACCGGCTATACAGTCAGACACAGTGCCAGTCAGACAGGGCAAGGGGCAGAGTGGCTGCAGTCCTTGAGCCTAAAGTGGAGACCAGTTTCTCTTGCCTTCTAGAAAACATGGAATCTTGGACAATGACCCATCAGGTGACCAGTGTGGACCTAAGACCAAGGGACCGTTCCCCCAAATACGTTGAACAGGAAGACTCTGAAGACTCCAACACAACATGAGGAGGTGAAAGGGACCCCTAAATATGACTGAGACAATGTCCCTACCACCAAGAAGATGGCTTCCTTTTAGAAAAATCAAAGTTTTATAACCAAAGGTAAAGGACATCATGGACAAATGTTATCACCAAGATCTGAATTTGTTTCCTTCTCCTATAACTTAAATGCAGTATTGTGGAGGAAAATTGATGACCTCATTCACATGTATAACTTTTCTGGAAAGATATAAAGTGAACAGCTAACTGTGCTTACTTTTGGAGAGATGGACCAGGGGTAAGGAAATAGGAATATTATTTTATACTTTTCCATATTCTTTAGAACATCAATATATAATCATCATAATAACAATAATATAGAACATTTATATATGTTTTAATATATAGAATTTTTAAAGGGAGAAGCTTAGTGCTGGGGGAAAATGTTATAGGATTTGAAAATAGAGTAACATCCCTTTGGGTAAGTGATCTCTCTTCTGTGAATCTTGTTTCCCCATCAGTAATGTATGGACAGCACCTAACTACTCCTTGGGTGGTTGTGGGATTGACTGAACTCTCTATGTTCTTGGCATGTGGAAGATAATAAAGCGCTGCTAATCATATTCTATGAAGCCACAAACAATTGCTGATAAGAGTGGGGTCCTATTAGAAGGAGTAGTTGATGCTTCATGTGTCTTTCTTCTAGATCTCTGAAAGTGAACGCTGGTCCCTCACCATCCTGACAGGGAGAATGGAGACAGAAAGGGTAGGAAATCATAAGAAATCTCAGTTGCATTTTAAGGGGAATTTTTATTATGTGAATGTTTGCCCTGGCTATTTCTTCTGCTTGGAAAGCTTTTTCCCTAAATGTTCACTCAGGAAACTGCTTCACCTATAAGTATTTGCCATAATGTCGCCTCAGCCTACCCTGATCGCCCTAATTAAAACTGTAAAGTCCTCACGACACCTGATTCCCACAATCCTGTTCTAGTTCCCACCTCCTGTAGTTTGTATCACCTTCTAGCAAAGGATTGGAGTTATATGTTCCTTTTCTGTTGGTTGTCTTCTCCACACACATGCTCATACACTCGCACACAAATGCCCCCATTGGTCTGTAAGCTGCTCACAGGAAGGGGTTATTCCTCTACTCATTGATGCATTACAAGCATTTATGGCAGTATCTAATACATGGCACATGCTCAAAACTGTGCAGAATGAGGAAAATGGTGAATGCTCCTTAGTGCTTCTATCTGATACTTTTTAATGTTAGTCTTCATATTTTTGTTGTCATCACAAGAGTGATTAGTGATTTCGATCTTTATGATGGGAAAGAGTTCAGACTAACCATAGCAATGGAGAGAATCTGACATTTTGTGCACTCTCCTCTCTGCCATGAGCAGTCCCTGTAACCTGGGAAGTCACATCACTCTGTGGGATTGAATAGAAACCCAAGAACGTTGTCTTTACTATCTCACTCTCAATAACTCATTACAGAAGTGGAGATGCCAGGTGCTGGCTGTGTCCTTCATGTGTCATCTTATTGAATAAAATGAATTGGGATGAGTAGGGCACTGATCTTCTTTCCATGGGAAAGGAAAGCACTAGACACCAAAGACCAGAGGAGAAGCGATATCCACTGAGAGGTGGTAAAGAAGTGAACGAAGGCAGTGGGAATAGAAAAGAACAAACAATCCCCGAAGTGGTTTAAACTCCAGGGTGTTCCATTTTCCCTTTGCCATAAAAATGACAGAGTTGGGTTAAGGATTCTGCACCCCTTATTAGCCATTAGCATTAACAACAAAGATGAAAGACCCCGAAGGCAATTTTTGTCACTGAGATCTGAATTTACTTCCCTTTGCTGAATCTTAAATTAGTAGTTAATGGATGGCAAGACCTGTACCAAGGAGGTCATGTTTCCAGCCAACATTTCCTAAAGCTATTAGGTATCAGTATTTTCCCTCCATAAATTTGGAAGCTGGAGTCTGACAAGACTATCAGGGGAAAAAATCCACACTCAATCACACTATCTTAAGTTTATCTTTTAGAAGCAGATGTAGGCTGCTAGCCTCTCTCTTGTAACTGGCCAACAGGATGCAATATAAGAAGAGATCATGTATGGGAGCTTTAGTGGAGAAAATCCTTTTAGTTTTTGATCTTCTCCTTTTCCAGAAATACTGACAGTTGCTGGGAACCATTATCTACTTACCAGGGTTTAAGTTTTGCTTAGATCTCCTAGATTACTTTTAAGCTAAAATCCAGTTGAAAAGAGAGAACAAAGGAAGTTTGTTTGTTTGTCCCAAACAAAGAAATTGGGTAGAATAGTTTTGAAAGACCCTGTGTATTCCATTTTGGCCAAGGGAAGGCCTTTAATTCCACTTCCAACTTCTAAGAGTCTCAGTGTAGATAATACTTTTCTAAATAGTCTGTCTATTACACTGCCTTTTAAATAGCATGGCAGTAATTCCTGGAGAGCAATAGGGACTGAGGATGAATACTAACATTATTTAGTACCAGTTGTTTACAGGGTACTGTGCTTTTACATGTATGCTACAATTGAATTCTCTCAATAACCCAGAAATTAGTCCCATTTTACAGATGAAACTATTGCCTACAAGCACCATTATAAACTGATCTGGAGATCCCAAACTGAGAACCATTGATTTAGACCTCACTCAAGTCTTTGACATTTCTCCTCGGTACTCCATCACATCTTCATTTGATTTATTCATTCAACAAGTATTTATTGAGTTTCAACTATATTTTAAGCACTATGCTAGATTCCAGATGCAGAAGTTATCAAGAGATCTATTCCTTGCTCTGATAGAGTATTTAATCTATTGGGAAAGACAAATATTAAATGTATTTATGTGAATAAATATATAATTTTAAAATTGTGACAAGTTCTGTGAAGGAAGTTCCAGGGTACAATGAGACTAACTGAGAAAGAAATTTAATCTGGACCCTCAAGGATAAGAAGTGGAATGTGAAGAGGGATGCTGGAGGGGTAAGAGATCTGGCAGAAAGCACATGCACAACAGGCCCTGAGGTAGAAAGATAAATGAGAGGAGCAGAGGAGACCAGGGTGGCTGGAGGTTATTATTAGGCAGGTCTAGGGAGATGAGGCTAGAGAGGTAAGCAGAAGCCAAATCATGTAGAGTATAGTTGGTCATGGAAATAATTTTGGACTTTATCATTAAATGATTGCAGACCTATTGGGCAAATTTAAGCCTGGGAGTGACACAATTGATTTGTATTATTTTAAGATCATTTAGTTGTTGGAAAATAGACTGGAGAGGGCCTATGGAGGATGTAGGAAAAGCAGAAAGCAGAAAGCTATGACTGTGGTCCAGGTGAGAGATGGGATGAGAGAACTCCGTGTGTGTGTGTATTTCCAGGCTTAGGATAAATGATGATAGAAGATGCCATCAATGAATCCAGATTTGAGCAACTGGAAGGATGGGGTGTCATCTACTGAGATGGCAAAAGCAGATTTAGAAAAGGTTTGGAGAGGATGAGGTTCAGAGTTCAGTTCTGAGCATGTTGAAGCAGAGATGATTCAGTGAAGCAGATGGCACATTGGCAGTTAAGTGATTCTGAAATTCAGAAGAGGGGTCTGGACTGGAGATTGGGATTGAGATATGAACTTAGTAGCCTAGAAATATAGTGCAATGATTAAGAATAAGATTTTGAAGTCAAGTAGCCTGGGTTTGAATTCTGACCACATAAGTTATTGTACGACCTTGAGCAAATTACCTTCCCTTCTGCACCTGTTTCCTTTTTAATGTAATGGAGAGAGTGTTAGAGTAGGGTTTTTGTGATGTGACTGTTAAGCCAATATGTACAAAAAACTTGATAAATCTTATTAATAGTTTTATTGTTATTAGTAGTAATAATGGTAGTGTTTTTTAAATAGAGGATATTTAAACACAAAAGACTGGTAAATTTGCCCAAGGAGAGTATAGAGCAAGAAGGAAAGCAAGCCCCGACTTCTAAGGATTGAGTGGAAGAGAATGAGTCAGAAAAGTGCATCCAGAAGTAGACACCAGAGAAGTAGGAGAAAATTAGGACATTGTGGTGTCACAGAAGCCAAGAGGATAGAATGTTCTACAAGGATGGAGGAGTCAACTGAGAGTACAAACAAAGATTGAGAAATATATCCCATTTGGCCACCTGGAGTGCATTGCTGACCATATCCAAGGCAGTTTCAGCAGAATGGCGGGATGCAGGACTGAATGGAGGAGGAAATGAGATGGTGTGCATCTACAAGTGTTTAGGAAAGTTTGGGAAGCAGGACACACTGAGAGTTCATTGAAACAGGAAAAACTAGAGCATGTTTGAATACTGAAGGCAATGATCTAGGGGGAGAAAGATAGACCGCAATACAGAGAGGAAGATTGAAAATGCATGAAAGTGAGAGAGGAAATGGGGTCACTGAGAAGGAAAGGTAGGATGGAAACAATCTCAGACTGAAGGAGGGGAAAGTCTTCCACTGAAACTGGAGAGAGAGGAAGATGAGTACAGATGCAGGAGGGTTTGCAGTTCTGGTGACAGAAATTGGAGTTCGTTTGGTGGGGATGGAAGTCACACGTGTGAGGCAGTGGCAAAGTCATGAAAACAGTCTCTGCAGAAAGCAGAACACACTAAGAGTGGGTTATGATCCTGGGCAATTCACGTCACACCCTTGCTTATCCATTTCCTCACAGTGGTCAGCTGCTCAGGGCTGCCCTGAGAAGGTTCTGGTTAGGCTCTCTGACGTTTGAGAGTTCCCTGGTTGGGTGCAATGGAAGAGCAGAGGCACAAGGGAATGCATGGGATTTGTAAGATTTCACGGAATGATGGCCCATGCACTCCTGATCTGTGGCCGAGTAAGGAAGGTTAAGGAACTTTTCTGTGAATAGATAAGGAAAAGGTGTGAGTTTATTTATTATGGGAGTTGCAGAGGGCATAGTGGAAATATTTGGGAGGAAATAAAGCTGTGGGAGGCAAAACAGCCCAGGGCAGTGTGGGAAAGAAGGTAGGAGGGGATGTGCCCCTTGTATGGCATTTCAGGTGCATAGTCTCCTCTGCTACCAACTGCAGCAGCCATGTCCCTGCCAGGAACCTCTTTTAAACCCAGCATACAATATAGTAACTATTCACATGTATTGAACACTTTATGCCTGGACATGGTATTAGCACTGTACATGCATGTTTCATTTAACACTCACAATTGTGTGAGAAAGGCATTATTATTATCATTTGATACATTTTTAAGGTTTAGAGAGCTTAACCACTTCACCTACATTTACATCAAGAGAAAGTAGTAGACCTGAGATTCTGCCCCAAAAAGTCTGACTTCAGAGTCAGCTCTCTTCATCGCCATGTTGGAACGGCCCCTGTAACTGTCAACAGAGTCGTTGTATGTGTAAGATAGAGGCAGGTATCTGCTGTGAGGGAATCTCCAGGAATAAAAGTCCTTAATACTATATCCTGCACAGCTTTACAAATTGCCCCATGGATGTACTTTATCTGAGCACAGGCATAGTACTCATTTCATAGAAATTCTATTA
Source organism: Tapirus indicus (assembly GCA_031878705.1). NCBI lineage: Eukaryota > Metazoa > Chordata > Mammalia > Perissodactyla > Tapiridae > Tapirus > Tapirus indicus. Next base: position 4,667,942 of record CM062932.1, on the reverse strand, counting down.
TTTAAACTATCCCTTAAGTATGCACATCTCAATTTCCCCCCCTTTTCCTATTACTGTCACTTGCAATGAACATTCTGGTACATATATTTGTAGGAGTGTACGAAGTTCTATCAATAAGATAAATCCCAACAGTGGAGTTGCTGGGTCAAAGGATATATGCATTTTTTATTTGATAAGTAGCCATACTGCTGTCCAAAAATATAGACTCCCACCAGAATTATAAGAACATATCTGTTTCCTTGCAGCTTTGATAACACTAGTATTAGTAAACTTATAAATCTGTGCCAATCTGATAGGAGAAATATGATGGCTCATTGCCTAACATCACATTTATTCCACTGAGTGGGCACCGTTTCATTGACCTTTTTTTCTTCTGTAAGCTGCTACCTTATATATCTTGCCTATTTTTCCACAGGGTAATTATTCATTTTCTTATTGAGTTACAAGAGTATTTTATGCATTAAGGAAATTAGTTCTTTATCATGTATACTTTCCCTGTTTGCTATTTGTCTTGCATAAAGTACCTGCGGGACAGTATGACCCCATTTGCATGTGTTTCTTTTTTAGAGGTGATCATATGCTCGGATGTGCTTAGAAATTTTCTTGAAATATGTGGAGAAATTCAACTTTAGTTATCAAAATGTAGGGAGAGAAGGCCATTAACTTTTCACTTCTCATCATTCTATACTATAATTTTTAGATACTACAACTGTATTGCTCTTTTAATTAAAAAGGCCATGCCCCTTTCTCCCTTTCTGGATATTTTAAATCAATAAACTGAAAACATGCAATTTTTAAACAGAGAGACACAGTGGCCTCCTCTATTTCTTTCCTGTCTCTCTTCTCTTTGCTTTAAGCTCCCAAGTTGTGAGTTGAGAGCTCTTTTGAGACAGGAGAACTGTAGTAAAATTCTTCTGTGGGCCATGCTGATGTTAACGGGTAACAGCTGGGGCAAAGGTCTCCTCCGTTTCCACATCTGCAGCTTTGTACAGGCCTCACCTCTGAGATGCTGAAAGTGTGTAGCCAGGCAAGGCATAATGTGTATTAGCAAGACAAAGAGCCCACAAGGGGGGACGTGGGGGGATGAGCTGTAATTTACTGAAGAGTTATTAGACCTCATGAAATCTGCCTGAACCACCCATTTTCTATCTCATCTGCCCACATCTAAATAGGATGGCTTTGTTAGCAGGCGATGGTCATTTAGAATTATCCAGCAACAAATCTCGCTGCTTAAAAAGGCGTACTGATGGGAGCAGCACATTTGAGTGAGTTCATGCTCTGAACACAGAACCCCAAATCTGGAAATATGGAAATGTGGGAATGCTTCAACCTCTCTGTGGGCCTCCCCCTTGACTTTTGTTTGTGGTGTGAGTCCTTTAGCATGGTTTGTTTACTTGAGCATATGACCAGGGCTTGAGAGAAGGCAAGGCAAAGGTGCTTTCACAGAGCAGCTTGGAGTTTGTGAAGGTGATTTGCAGAGAAATGTGTTGAATGTTCTACATTTCAGGAAAACACTGCCCAGACCTTAAGACTCAGTGGAGCATGTCCAATACTTTAAAGCTCATCTCACTATCATGAGATCTCTCTGGGGCTATACAAATGTTAAAGTAGCTTCTCCTTAAGTTGAATGAAAGGTAAAAGTTATTGGAGCTTGGTTTTCCAGTCAGCCTTAGGCTTGCAGCTCATTAATGGGGTGTTAGAAAATTCTCCTGGATTTTATTGTTAGGAAATTCCCTTTGGGCTGCCTTACATTGCCAGTCTCACAAGTCTCTATTTGCCCATCTGTGCAGTGGGTCGATGTTGAAAGCTTCATGACAAAGTAAGGCATTGGGAAAAATGTGAAGGCTTACTGATTTCTACCCATGGAAAATGATCTACTCCACTCAACTCAACTTCAGAACTTAAAGAATGTAAAGGGAGGGCTTCACCCACCTTAATAAAATTCTCATTGTGCTTATTGCTGATGTAATGCGAAAAAAATCCATACTCCTAAACTTAACAAGAAGAGGGATGAGTTATGCCTTCTGCTGGTCTTAACAGTGGTAAGTAGGACTAATGGTATACGGTCAAACAGGGGAGGACACGGTGGGAATATCCACAGTTGAGCCCTTGAAATCAACACCAAAGCAATGGCTGAAGAGGGACATATGCAGAGCAGATAGCGCATCAAGCCAAGGCCACAGCATCCTTTATCTTTGATAAAGAATTTGGAGTAAGCAGAAAAACAGGCAAACACCCTGCTTTAAGCCGTGCTTGGTGGTTCTGGTGAATGTCTAGAGCCAAAAGCAAACAGCTTTAAAACAATATTTAAGCTATTTGCTTTCCCGGCAACGTAATAATCATCAGTTTGACTGTGGGTCATAGATGCACATCAGTCTTAACCCGTCATTGCCAAAATCTCCTTCTACACAATGGGATAGTTCTCAATTAATGCAAATTAAACCACAGTTGTCTTGTCTGTAATTGTCTAAACTAGCAAAGCGCCTTTCTTTAGTGAAAAGAGCCATCCAAAACTCCTTGCTCCGTCTACCCCCAAGGGCCCAGTACATGCTCCATGCTTTATCTCTTTCTTGTGGCTTTTATCCACACAACATTAAAGGGACTCGCTTTCCTTTATGCAGGCAAATAAAAGTAGATTTAGAGAATAAAGATGAAAAGAACACATTTCACTGATGGCGTACTTCAGAATCCAGCAGCCTGGTTGTCAGACGTTGGCCAACTTAAAAGTTGCACTGAGTTCCTTTATATCAGAAATTCTCATGAAAAAATGAAATCAAGCATGTGCCCGTAAGGGCTTGTAGTACGTTAAAATGAAATTGTGTCATTGGCAGCTCTTGAAAAGGGCTTTCCAGGCCTGCCTTATAGCCTGGGTTAATGGGAAAGAAGAGCCCAAGAGCCGCAGGTTTGCCATGTGCCCTCTCCATATGTTTCTGTTTAAAGAATATTTTCTCTGAAGCTAAAAGCAGGTAATAGAGCCTCAAATGCACTGTTGCTCAGAAAGAGCAACTTCCCCACTAGTCCCGCAGTTCTCAGTAGGTGTGTTCCACGGGAAACTTCAGGGGCTTGTGCTGTTTTTCCCAAGCAGATAATCATCAAACAAATCACAATCAAAATTCACTTAGCTCTGCAAATGAGAAACATCAGAAGAGAAGAGTCAATTTCTTTCCAGAACAAGCCTAACTTAGGAAGAGTCCAGACATGCGAAAGAGGTAGTGAGTCTGTTTCAAGGTTGTTCCATGGCCCTTTGGGGCTCAGTCATTGTGTGCCTTCACACCCTAGACAGCATTGGAACTGCTCCTTTAATTGTTATCAGGTAAGTTGACATACCTGGATTCAGTTAACATCCCTACCCTGGCCCCACTATAGTCTCACACACACTTTGATTGAAACTATCTCCCTCTTTACTGCCACTCACCCTCCTATACTCCCATAACCATAGGCCCTACATCCTCTTAAAGTGATCACTGACTGGCCAAAGCGGAGCACTCTGGCCTTTGCTCCAACCTATTCACTCTTTTCTGCTCTACTCCCAGTCGCCCTTTCCTGCCCATCCAACATGCAGTTCATTCCAGGGCTACTCTTCTCAGACAGTTCCATTTCCTCCCTTCCTATATTCCATATGGGCTTAAACCACAAATAGAACTCAACTAGCCTTGGTAGTAAACCCCTATGGAGGCATTTACTATCCCTGAAAAGCCAAGCTATATTGGGACTCATGCTGCCTCATGCATGTTCTCCAAAGTCCCAGTTGAGGTAAACACAGCCACCTGCCCTGAAGCTCACAGCAGTGTGTATAGCATGGACTTTGGTGCAGATGGTCCTGAGTTTAAATCCTAGTTCTGTCACTTAGCAGCTTCTGTGCTTTATTTTTCCTGTATATCCCCACAAGGTAAGTGACAATAAAAAGAAATAATACAGAGGACCTGACATGTTTTCGTAGCAGCCTCCAAGATTGTCCCCAATAATCTTCACCTCCTAATATTCATGCTCCTGTGTAATCTCCTCCTACACTGAATCAGGGCTTGTCTTGTGTGACCAAGAGAGCACAGAGGAGGTGATGGTTTGTGACTTTTAGGGGTAGATCATAAAAGACATTGAAGTTTCTGCCTTTTTCTCTGAAATCAACAGTGTCAGGAGGACAGTCAAGTAGCTCTGTGGAAAAGCCCAAATGGAGAGGACCTTGGAGCATCCCCCTAACATCCCTTACCAAATTGCCAGCCATGTGAGTGAGTTACGTTGGAAAGAGATCCTGCAGCCCCAGTCAAGTCTTCAGATGACTGCAGCCCCAGATGACATCTAACTGCAATCCCAAGAGACACCCCAAGCCAGAACCACCCAGCCAAGCTGCTCCTCAACTCATGACCCATAGAAATTGTGTGAGATCATAAATATTTATTATTGTTTTAAGATGCTAAGTTTTGGGGCCATTTGTTGTGTGGTAATAAGTAGCTAATACAAAGGTGGTTAGGTGCTCACATGTTTGTTTCATTCCTCCTCCATTGAGAGGTTGAAGCCTGCCCTTTACTCTCCCAAGTGTGCTATTTATTACAGAGACTCATCTCTCCCACCTCAGTGGTAAAGCAATTATTCTTGGCCATGTGTTACACAATCTCCCTTACATAAAGATCGTTTGAAGGGTGTGGCACATGCGCCACTTCTCTCTGCCTTCACTGTGCTCTCCGTGGCTCATAAGGGACACGATAAAATATCTACATTTCTCAGTGGGAATCTTCTACAAAACTGAACTATTACATAAGGAGTGAGAAAAAAGATCCAGGGCTCATTTGTGGATCCAAGATACATTTTAGCAATTATTGCACATCAATTGTTCTCTGCTTGTTCTCAAAAATACCTATGAGGAACATTGAAATCTCCACTGAGGATGCCTGAAGGTCAAAGAACTGGTGTTAATTACAGAAAAGAAATATGTGGATTAAGAAACATCCCACTCAGCCTTCAGCTCATGGCTGAACTTTATAGAGAGTTCATGAAAAACAGTAGAAGGTGCCTTGAGTCAGGGGACAGGTGATGAGTGAAGATTGATGAGAACATGGGGCAGGTGGCCTCCACTGTCCTTCCAGTGCTGCTCCCTGGGGCTATCAAAATATGGCTATTTCTGCCTCTCTTACATCTTCTCCCTTGACCTGTGACTCCCGCCCTCTAGCCCTGGCGCATTTCTACAACCAGACAGAGATTGAGAGTCCCATGAAGCACAGGGGCAGCAAAACATGCATTTCTAAGAAATGAAGAACTGCAAGTCAGGTGGGGGAAGAGACAGGAAGGACTGTGGTAGTGATGCCTGCTGAGAAGAGAACAAGAGGACCAGGCAATGGGGAAAGAGAAGATGTACCCTCCTAAGATGTCTACCTCCTAGTATATCTAGTGCAGAGGTAGAATAGATCCTAGAAACTGGGAACTGGACTTGGAGCTGTGCACAGCAACCTGCCCTCTTACCTGCGGCTTTGAGAAGCAGATTGAATCATTGGACAGGTGGAGGTGAGCAGGCTTGTGGGACCAAACACAAGCGACTCATCCTGACTGGTTAGCAGAGTCCAGATGACATTTGCACAAAGATGGGGAAAATAGAAAGGAGCACCATAGAAAAGAGATGAAATGACATCTAGAAGCTTTAAAGCAACAGTAGGCCTATGAAGAGGATATATTCTAGATTTCAAAGTACAGGAAGCCCTGGCTTTTCTGAAACAAGAACTGATAGTCATGAAGAGAGAATTGGCTGGTAAGAAGAGAGCAAAATATTAAAAGGTAAATGTCAGACTTGCAAAAGCATTTGCTGCACAGACAAGGGGTTAATATCTCATGTGTAAAGCTCTCACACATATATAAAAAGATGCCCCAACAATAATTAAATAAAGGACATAAACAAGCCATTTGCCTTTTCTCAGAGAAATGAAAATTTGAATATGAATGAAATCATTTTGGCCTATTAGATTGGCAAAGATTTGAGAAGGTTTGGGTGCAAGCTGAGGTTTGGGTGAACAAAAATTCTCACATAAGTTGCTGTTGAGAATGTGAAATATAATCTTTCTGAAGGATAATTGGCAACATGTATTTAACAAGCCTTGATAATGTTTGTAAATTTTGACCCAAAAGCTCCAGTGCTAGGAATTGCTAATAAATGTAGGAGAATAGATAAGTTATAGTACATCCAGGCAGTAGAAAATTTGGGGCCACTTGATAATGAGGATGTATTTTTTTTTTTACTGGCATGTTAACTTAAGGGAGAGTTTAAGGCACCATACAGAGTATAACACAGAAAGATATATATGAAAATGCTAACAGTGGTATTTCTGGGTAATAGGAATACAAGTAATTGTAGTTTTTTTCTTTCAACCCTACATATTCTAACATTTTCTATAATCACCACTTATTACTTTTGCAATTAAAAATTATTTAATATTTAATTTTCCTTTGCCTATAGTTTTTGATCTTCATGCTACATACCCATATAAGTAAAAAATAATTGACCTTTTATGCATTGATATAATAAGTGCTGTAAAAATGGTGTCATCAGAATTTAACGTGTCAAAATGTGAAGAAGTGATGATGACAATTGCTACCCTTAGAGGTTGCTAGGAATCTCTGCTTGTGGATACTGTATTCGACCTTACAGAAATACTGTCATATATACAATTATGTACCCTCATTAACCAATAAATCATATTAGATGCATTACTGTACCAACACTGTATGTCTGAAATTCTTTATGATTTATAATACAAGGTGAAAATTTCTTCCAATAGAAATGTCTCTAGTCAGTAGTGGTTTTCAATTTATATTTATTTATCAATTTGTATTCAATTTATATTATAGAAATAAGATTTTTAGCATTTAAAATGCACCTCTGGATTAGGAAGCATGGTTTAGTCAATAGTAATATGAAAGAGCTATCATTTCATACTATGTTTTGAGAGTATTTTTGAAAGCCACTCCATCTCCCAGACGTACTTGTATGCAGACTTGAAAACTCCTGCCAATTTCTGGCACGTAGTAGGTGATCAATACATGCTAGTTAAAAAAGTGAGGGAGTGGAGTCAAGCAACGTCATGCCGACACTGCAAATTTGTTCCACCCCAAATAGAATGCACCGTCTTTTCCCCCCCTCACTTTTCCTTCACCTTCCACTCCCTTCCTTGGACATTCAAACCTCTCTCATACAACTTCCCTCTCATTGTTGATGACTGAGTTCAAAACCACAGGTGAAACAGCCCTATTCTAGGATTTTAGAAAACTTTGTTCTGACACATAGAAGTCTTTTATTACCTTGAACAAATCATTTGCATTTTTCAGCCTCAGTTTCTACATCTGAAGAGGAGGAAAAATAATTCTGCCTTTTTCTCCCTCGCTCTATTATTGTGAAGATTTAAGATAACACAAGTGCAATGCTTTGTGTTATAAAACCCAAGGAAGTTTTATTGCTTTTTAGGAACTTGGGCCATTTCTTTTTTCCTGTTGAGATCTGTAACCAACCCTGCCGGTGCTTCTATCTATAAGGCTGTTGTCATTCTGGGGCTCTAGATGACGTTAGTCAGGGCTGGCATTGACACCCCAAACTGCAAGGATTGTGTGCTCCAGATTTCATTCTGGACTGCCAACCCAGCATTCCTTAAACTCTTCCTCCTCTCCCCTCTCTCCCCTGCCCTTTGCAGAGGTCCTGGCTGCCTTGAAGAGGCAGACAATGAGACGTCCATCACTCAAAAAGCCTCTCCCCATCTAGAGCTGGCACCTCCTAGTTTTATTTGGTTAGATGCATTGTTCGGGGTTGATTTGATTACAGTCTAAACAACAGGCACCATGTTATAAAGCAACAGACTCAAGTGGCTAAGCGTTTGAGCAAGCAGGGCATTATCCAAAAGACTGCCCTTCTCATTTTCAGCTCGAGCTTGAAGGGCCACTCAGGAAGAGAATAAGTAGTTCTCCTGACACAGTGAATGAAGTTGAAACCAAATTCCTCCCTCGGTGAGGTCTGGAGACTGACTGATGCTTTATCTTTGACCAGGGCAGACAGGGATGGATCCTTGGGATTGGCCCTGCAAAAATAGCTGGTTTCCATCTTTATCTATTTACAAACTTTTATTCCTTTTGATCATAAAAACAGACAAGAAAATAAAAATGCATCACCAAGAGAAAAACTATGTTGGCATAGCATCAACTTTCATACGAGTGTCTGTATAAAAAACAATGGTTTAAGCTGGATTTTGAACTTATCATGAAGCTCTTGGAACATCAGATATGCATCTGCCATATTTTAATGGCTTCTTGGTATTTATAAGGGAGTTCTCTAGACTTTTAAACTAGTTCATACTGTTGGGAATGTAAATGGTTTCCAAATATTCACTGTGCAGACCACACTACAGTGAATATTTCTGTAACTAAATCTGTGCTATGTCATGATGGTGAAATTTCCAGAAGTGGAATTACTGGGTCAGGGTGAGGACATTTTAAGGATTTGAAATATTTGTCAAACTGCTCTCCAAATAATTTGTTCTGATTTTCACCCCAGTAGCCATATTTTTTACAGTATTATAATATTTAAAGTATGTGTCAGATGATAGGCTAAATGAATTCTCAATGTTTACACTTCCATATCTTTGATTACTAGTGAAAGGCGGGATCCTTTCACATACTGGTCCTTTTGTGTAAGGGTGGGTGTGTGTTTACTGCCTGTATACTTACATAGAATGGTGTAATTTTACTGGATGATCTTTTAATTCATTTGCAAGGTGTCCTTGCATAGTAATATTAACCATATTAGCTCTACATCTAATTGTGTTGCAAATATATTCAATATGTCATTTAATTTTGCTTATTTTTTTTTATGTTGCCAAATAAATGTCTTTTTCCTCATGAGTTCTGACTGTTGAGGCCCAAAGCCTCTGTTTTGGGGAAAGTGCCAAATGTTCAAGGAAGTGATGGGCCACTTGGGAAGAGTCCCACAGTTGACATGTGGCCCCGTAACCTTTGCTCTCTGGTCTGCGGTGCAGCTGTCTCCGAATGTATTGATCTGCAGAGGGAAGGGGGTCTCTAGACTGAGTTATCCCTACTCTCCCACTTGCTGCCAGGACTAGCACCTCCAAATTAGAAGGTGTTAGTGGCCTTCTGCCAGGATTTTCTCCACTTATTTCCCAAGGTACTACACTTCTTTCTCTCTCAAAGAATTATTACCTAACTTTCAAGAATTCATTAAATCTGGTCTTATCTGCACTGTGTTTCATGGGGAACATTTTAGTTCTGATTTCAGTGCTGATTTTGGGTGCTATTTAGCTTAATTTGGACCATTTCAGACAGGTATTAGTACCTCTTCTCATGTCTCCATCTTTCCTGGAACATTATTTTGTTTTTCATGTTACCCATTATAAATGCATTTTTACCATTGTTTTCTCCCTTTTTATAAAACTAATATATGGGAGAAGTATTGACATTTTGTTTTTTAACAGGAAATTTTACTCTAGCAGTTTCCCAGTTGGTCCTCGGATTACCTGGGTAGACAATTAAATCATGTGAAAATAGTACTTTTGTCTCCTTTTCCAATATTTAAACATGTTTGTTTTCATGTGTAATTGCATTTGTTGAGATTTTCAGAACTATATTGAGTTATGGCTGTAATACTGAAAATAATGAGCACTCAAATTTTAATAGAAATGTCTCTAGTGTTTCAATGCTAAGTAAAATGCTCGTTTTACATGTTTGTGTCAACCTGGGGTGCTGCTGGCATTGGTGGACAGAACCCAGGGATATTTTCAGTCCTGCAATGTATTTAATTATTATACATGTAAATTTTGCCAAATGTCTTTTTATCATCAATATCACCAATAGATGATTATAATATCCAGGCTTTCCTCTTTTGACTTATAAAAGTAAAAGGTAATACCAGTAGATTTTCTTATATTGAGTTATCCCAGCATTTCTAGTTATAATGTCATCATATTTTTTATTTGATTCAAGTCATCAGCAGATGCCAGCAGCTTTTTAAACATAACTCTTATATTTGTTGTATTTCATTGATTTTTCATCCCCCGCCCCTGTCATTGTACCTTCAGCCTATCAGGCTTTGATGGAAAAGCTGTACCCTTATTCTCTTTTTCGTGATTTGACACAATAAAGATTTGCCTAGATTGCCAGGAGTGTTTTTTCCTTCCTCTCTACCTCCATCCTCCTCCCCTTCCTCCTCCTCCTCCTTTTTCCTCTTTCTCTCTCTCTCTTTGTAGTTAACTACAACGAATTTATCTACATCAAAATCTATGTAAATATATATAAATGTCCAGACTCTTGATAATCTAGGTCACAGGCCTAATAACTCCCCCAAACTTACGAAATTCTATGCAGGTTTGTCAACTATTACTGACAGGACCAAATATACTAAAAAGGATTGGGATCATTCCAAATAAAAAATTCTATGAAATAGAAGTTGTAATGATTTGTCCATTTGGGAAAGAATGACTCATAGCTCTTGCAATGTACTTTAAAATAATTTTCCCTTCTCTATCATACCAAGTGGAATTCATAAAACTTAGAGTAGAATTAATAAATAGTTTAGGGTTAACTCCTTTGCTGCTTTGAATTGGGGGAAATTTAAAATTAACTTTATAACTGGAAATTCTTTCCCATTCAACCTCTCCAAACATATTTGATCATCTCCTAGGCTGTAGATGAGGCAAAAAATCTTAATGCAGTCCACAAAGCCTTAACTGGCTGAACTCTTGCCTTATCTTGATCCATAGTTTCTTCCTCTCTCTCTCTGCAATCCAGCCACAGTGTCTTCTTTTAGTTGCACAAACATGACATTTTCCTTCTCAACTCGGGATGTGTATACGCCACTTCCACTGCCTGGACCTCTCCATCCTCCTCTCCCAAACCCTTTCCCTCATAAACCCTTTTCCTCTTGCTTGAGCTCTCTACAAGTACTTAAGTGGCACAGTGCTTTAGACTGAATGTTTGTGCCCCCACAAAATTCCTATGTTAAATTCTAACACTCAGTGTGATGGTATTTGGAGGTGGGGCTTTGGGGAGGTGATTAGGTCTTGAGGGCAGAGCCCTCATGAATGAGATTAGTGTCCTCATAAAAGAGACCCCAGAGAACTCCCTTTCTCCTTCCACTATGTGAGGGCACAGGAAAAAGGTGGTTGTATATGAACCACAAAGCAGGTCCTCATCAGACACTGAATCTTCCAGCACCTTGATCTTGGGCTTCCCAGCCTCTAGAACTGTGATAAACAAATTTCTGCTGCTTATAAGCCACCCAGTCTATGGTACTCTGTTATAGCAGCCTGAATGGACAAAGACATGCATTTCCATGCAGGTCGTCTCTGATCTGCCTGAAACGGTCTACTCTCCCTCTTCTGTGCCTTCACCACACCTGGCACTGCTCTTGCAGATTGCTCATCGCTGCTGTAATTTATTTGTACTTGTTTATTTGTGTGATTGGTTAGTATCAAGATCATATCTGATCCTGTGTCTCCAATACTTACAAAATTCCAAGTTCATACAGGCACTCAAATATTCATTGAAAGAAAGAATAAACGTAGGTCATTTTACAACATAAGAAACAAACTCACTCCCTCGTACTTTAAAATTCTGCGTGTCTGGAACTGTGGAAATAAAACAAATTTGACTATTTTCAATTGATAATCCTACTATTCAGGGTTTCTTGCTTTAACTGTATAAAGTTATAACTGTATAAATGTTCTTCTTGCTTTAACCTGTATAAAGATAAATATCTGTCATGAGTAATATTTCCTTGGGTTTACAAATATCTTCATGACTATTTTGTCCATGGATCTTTTACTCATTGACCAGATATTGTGATATCCTGTTGACCTAATTATTATTGTTCAAATATTTATCTATTTCAAAGAGTTTCAAGAGGTAGGAAAAACTTCTAATTTCTCATTTTGACTCTCAGATTCTCAGAAATTTTTAGTCTTCTTGATTTTGCATCTTTACAAATGTCTATTTATCCACCAAAAAAGATACACATAACTGTCTTTCACCTGAGAAACCAAACTACCTGTTGGTACAACCCAAATGAAGGAGGTTTGTAAAGGAAAGTTCCGATGCAGCTGTAATATCCATAGGTTGGAAGCCAAAGTCCTTGTAGCCGGTTCTTGGAAAATCTGATTTTACTGCCCCACTTAAAATAACTACATGTAGCATTTATTTTTTATTTTTGTTAAGCACTCTGTGGACACTTACAATAGATGGCTGTCATAAGATTTTATGAAAACATAGGTAAAGAGGGCCTGTTTCTCCTTGCCAGCTCTCCTACACCATCCAAAGCCACCAGATGGGAGAAAACTAAACCGTCTCTCTGGGTTCATATACTGTAAATGAGAAAATGCACGTGACAGCACGTGACTGGCATTGGCACAGTCCTGTGTTTATTCATTCACTGCTTCACTCAGTTGGAGACGGAAGTTGAAGCAAATTCATCTCCCTATGTAGAGCCACAGATGGATTCCCTCCCAGGATTTACGTCTGCGCACCCTCGCCTCCTCCTCATTCTGACCCACGTCTGCATTCACATCACGATACGCTTTGCTTTCTCATTGTACCCATTGGATGCGTTCTGTACAATAATATTCTCTCATCAATCATCTCTAAATCAAATATTAACCTTTAGTCTTAAGACACATCGCCCTAAGGTAAACTCTGAGAGAAGGGCTTTTTAAGACATGTGCATGCTCAATTGTCAGCATCAACCTTGACCTAGGTCACTAGCTCTTCTGGCCAAATGGCAGGCAGGACCTGAGATCTGACTATTTAAATCCTCCAATAAAAAAGATAATAAAATGAATGTTTGGTGAGAAAAACGCTTTTACGGAAACTTGTGTAACTCAAACTTTTTGGTGGTGGTTTAACGTCAGATTTTACAACAGGGTAGTTAAATAGTTGGCTGCATTTTTTAAAGGTCTGGGGAATTTAAAGGCAGAAAGTAGACTCTTTGTAGTTGTGTTGGTCCAGAGAACAAGGCAGGGAGCTAGGAAACTTCGGGTTCGGGTTGCCCGCTGCAGAGCTTCTGGGTCACTTTCTCTGCACAATCTCTGGCTCTGTAATCTGCTGTGCCTTCAACAAAAGATGAGGAAAGTAGCACATGGTTAGGAGGGGCTGTTGGTTTTCCAAGAGAGAAGCAAGTTAGTCCTGAGTCCTCCACACCCTGGCAAGGTCACTTGTGATAAATTGGAGACAAAGTCCTGCATCGTTGTCTGTGAACAGAACGCTGCTCATCCTGGAGGCTCCAATCCAAACTCCTCATTGTTCAGTGTCACACCAACTGTGCTTCTTGCCAGCGACTGTTCCTTTATGAATGAGTGGCTTGCATGGCTGCGTCCTTGGTCCCTACCAGGACCTTCCGGATGATAGAAAAGAGAGACTTCAAGCATGTTTTATTGTTCTGCCCTCAGAAAGGGATGAGCATAAAGCAATCCAGATAAAAATATCCATCAGAAAAACTGTAAAGACCACATCTATACAACAGACTATGAATTATCATTACCCAGAACATCAATTCTGGATTAAAGAAAAAAAAAAGAAACAGAATAATAATCTTTTAAAAAAGTAATATATTTTTGTTTATGCTTTAGCATTCTACAACTAGCACTTTCCATTGTACTGCATTTCTCTTATCTCTTGCTTCAGTAAATTGGTGCAAATGCAGGATTATTGTCTGCAGCTTCGTGGACTAGATAATTCCAGTTTAGATGAGAAAGAATGACACAACGTTATTTGCAGAGATAATTTCACTGTCCACTTTTAGAAAAGTAGGACTTATGCTTTAAGTTAATTATCCCGAAGTGGAGGGATTGATCCTCTCACGCGGACTGCAGACAAGCACTTGCAATATCCTGGTTTGGGACAGGAATACAGCAGGGGCCTAGGGTCCAGAGAAAAGCTGAGAGAAAGGGACACAAAACACAGACCACTGACCGTTTGAGTATTGCATCCTAATCAGTCAGACACTTAAACTTGTGATCCGTTTTTGTGTTTAGGATAGAAATCTCTGGATGAAGAGAAAACTAAGAGCCTGCCATTCTATTATTCTTTTCAAGTAACAATATGTATTCTTTTGCATTTGTAATGGCTATGCGGATAAATCATAAATTGTAATTGCTACTTCAAAGCATATATGCATTTCAAAATTTTGGCTATATTTCCAAAATGGTTGTACAATTTACACTCACCCGCGGGCAAACAGAAGTGTACTTGCTGCTTTCATTACCAACATTCCACACACATGTACAGATGTCATATTTTAAAAATATATATATTTAAATACATTAAGTATTTGTATTTGCATTTCTTTGATAAGTAGTGAAGTTAAATATATTTATATATTTCCATAGATTGAGCCATTGTAAGTTGCTATTTTTCTATTGGAGAGTACACCCTTTGTTGTTTTATTTTTAGTAGTAATATTTTACAAGAAAATCAATACTTTGTATGTCATAAGTAACATCTATTTTCCTGTTTGTGTGTTAATGCTTTTAATAGGGAGAGACATCTGTGTTTTTATTAATTTAGAGTGAAAAGAGTGCTGGGCTGCTAGGGAGAGGGCGGGGACAGTACCATAGTTTTTGAATGGCTCATATTTGCATCAAAACAGACAGGGAATGAGAGAGCCAAACCAAAAATTCATGGACAACATTCATAAAACTAAGTGACAAGGTGTCCCCACACAGCCCAAAATACAAGCAGCTAAAAACAAACCAGTTCCAGAGGCTAGAAGTCCAAAGTCAAGGTGCTGGCAGGGTTGGTTCCTTCTGAGGCCTCTCTCCTTGGCTTGTAGATGTCTATCTTCTCCCTCTGTCTTCACTTGTTCTTCCATGTTTGTCTGTGTCCTAATCTCTTCTTACAAGGACAGCAGTCAGATTGGATTGGGGCCCACCCATATGACCTCATTTTACCTTAATTACCTCTTTAAAGACCCTTTCTTCAGTACAATCACATTCTGAAGTACCAGAGGTTAGGACTTCAACATGTGAATTTTGTGGGGACATAATTCAGCCATAACAGGAACTCACTGGAAAGCTGGCAGGCCAACTGGAGAACTGCTGATGAAACTGGGAGCGGTTTTGCCCAGGTGAGTACCAGGTGAGTACAAGGGGCTGGAAGTAAGAAGGGGCTGGAGGGGTCAGGTTGCTATGAACTCTCAAAACTGACCCACCAGGGCCCCCTTTAAGGACTGGGCCCAGTATTGAGAAGAAACTACTGGAATTTGAATCAAAATTGAGCAGAAAAAGGACAAGAGAGAAGAAAGGAAGAGGAGGTCTCAATAAAAGAGAGGAAGTGCAGCAAAGAGAAATTTCAAGCCAACATATTTTTCAACGATTTAATAAATTGTTACACAGAAACAAGAGGAGAGGAAGTACTAGAAAGTTAGAAAAGCTACTTGGAACCACACCTCTTTCAAAACTGAAGATAAACTAACTTCACATAAAAATGGACAAGGTTGGGGACCAGCCCGGTGGTGTAGTGGTTAAGTTCACACACTCAGCTTCAGTGGCCTGGGGTTTGCAGGTTCAGATCCCAGGCACGGACTGATGCACCGCTTGTCAAGCCATGCTGTGGCGGCGTCCCATATAAAGTAGAGGAAGATGGGCCCTGATGTTAGCCCAGGGCCAGTCTTCCTCAGCAAAAAAGAGAAGGATTGGCAACGGATGTTAGCTCAGGGCTGGTCTTCCTCACAAAAATAAATAGATAAGTAAATAGACAAGGGAAAAATATCAACATCAAATTCCATAAAAAATTTGTTCAACTTTATTGATTTATAATTTACATACAATAAAATTCACACATTTTAAGAACCCAAGTCCATCTATTTACATCTTATTGATTCTGTTTCTCTAGAGAATACTGACTAATACTGATTTTGGTACCAAGAGTGGTTCTAGAGCAACCGAATTTTAAGGATGAGTTTTCTGAATTGTTTCTGAGGTTTCAGGAATTGGATCTTTAATCTGATTAGATTTAAAGACATTAATGAGTCTATTTCAAGTAGTAAACAAAGCACTGGTATGTCTACAGTCTGTGGCATGATCTGGCAATCAAGACAAGCAAAATATCTCCACTGGATACTCCTAATCACCATTTATAAGAAGCAAGGAGCTGGGTGACTGTGTATATAATACTTTCAAACATTTTTGGAAAACTAATAAATACAATAAAATTGGCTGGTTGCTCCTAATGTCCCTGGACAAACTGGTGAAAGAAAAGGTTGAGCTCAGGGATTTGAATTCCCAGCTCAGGTGTCACATACACGACCTGAAAGCTTCCCCATATGCCCTGAAGGAGACTCTTATCTCCTTTAGCTGCAAGGCTAAGATGGCAGAAAAGCAGATGCACAATCTCAACATGCAACTGGCTGAATTACAATGCAAGATGAACTTCAGCCTCTCAGGATGTCCACTGTTAGAGTGAAGGCATTGACAGGAAGAATGGAATCCTGTAAGCTGAGACGGGGATGTGTGGGAAGACCCTGATGAAGCTGGGGCATTGAGTCCCTAAATTCTGATGAGTCTTCTTTGCCGGTGGAAGCAGCCTCATCACCCTCAGTGAAAGCAATATCCCCACCTCCAGCAATGGTGGCATCCCTGACTCCAGTGGCAGCAGCCTCTCCACCCACAGTGGTGTCAGCCTTTCCACCTGTCTGAGGGGATTCACCCCGCATTGCCTGAGGAAACTGTCGTGGCCTGCTCTGAGGCAGCTGCCGTGCACGACAATGCTGATTCTCCTTAGGACCCACCCCCACCAGCCCTCTTTGCTTCTGGACCTATAACCAGACTCAAGTCCCAGCAGGCCCCTAAAGGTGAGGCACAAAGTGTGACCCATCAGGAAGCGTGCTACATTCCAGGAGAGCCACTTCTAATTTATACAGAAGAAATCAGGAGAACGTATGTGGAAATGGATAACTGTGAAAGGAACATAAAGGCAGATCAGGCTGACTATATTGATACGGGCACACTTAGCAGAGATTCTACGTTTAAAGTTGCAACTTGGAGAGTTAGAAAGGGCTCTAACAGTTTAGTTGGTTGGTTGGTTGGCTGAAACATGGACCAAAAGCTATCCCACAGTGAGTGGTTCGAAAATACTGGATGCGCCTTGGTTCATGGTAGAGGAGGGATTCAAGGCTTGGGGAGATTGGCATGTTAGAATGCACCTGTCATTTAAGACCTACTCACCACACTGGGAGGGTCCAGAAAACATATTTTTCACCAATACTGTAAGAAATAAATTTGTGAGGGGAGCCCCAGTGTCCCTGAAGAGATCTGTGATCCCTCTTCTCTGTAGACCGACGCTTCACATTACCTGTAAAGGTAATACCTGAGGAAACTGCAGTCACTGAATTGGGAAACCTAAATGCAATGGGAGTAATTGGATCCTGGGGTGACAGAGGCCAGTGGCAGCACCAGCCACCAAGGTGGTTGTGATTACGTGTAATGACAGCAGAGTCAGAGCAGCAATCACAATAGTTTGACTTGTGCAGACCTGTGGCTTTGGCTAGTTGATCACGGTGTTCCTAGAAGTGAAATAGATAGGAAGCCTACCGAATTCTTACTTGATCTGTACAGGAGAAAAGGTCTAGGTCGAGTGCACAAAAATCTAACCTGAATCATAAAAACAGAGTCATGCCCTCAATCAAGTGCTAGACTTGAGCCGGTTTATAGACCCAGACTCCCCTGAATGAGGGGAAGGGTGGGGCTCCTTGAGGAAGGACGCCAGTACACTACCAAAAATGTATACTGCTAATCTTTCTCTCAGCCTTCCCAAGAGACCAAGGGGCAACCTCAGCAGAGGAGGACTTTAATAATCCAGTGTGCAGGATGACCTGTTCTGTAGATACCAATTAGCCTCTTTCTCTGGCCAGCCTTGTCATCACCCAATGGGCTTATGAACAAAGTGGCCAGCATGGCAGAGATGGGGATTGCACATGTTTTCCTTTAATTCATTGAACATATTATATGTATAGTAAGTCCAACATATGGGCTTTCTCAGAAACAGTTTCTATTGACTGCTTGTACCCCACCCCCAGTTTTACTGAGATATAAGTGACATATAACATTGTTTAAGTGTAAGGTGTGCATCATAATGATTTGATATATGTATATATTGCAAAATAATCGCCCCAATAAGTCTAGTTAAAATCTATCACCACATGTAGTTACATTTATTTTTCTTGTGATGAGAATTTTTAAGATCTACTTTCCTAGCAACTTTCAAATAGCAACATTATCAACTAGTCACCATCCTGCACTATTGGCTGCACTTTTTCCTGTGTAAGAGCAACACTTTCTCGTTTCTTTGTAGGTCTCATAATTGTTTGTTAAAAAATAAACACTTTCAATAATATAATGTGAAAACCCTGGAAATCAGATTCTCCCCCTTCCCCAGGGTTTTTGTTTTGGTTTGGTTTTTGCTGTTTGTTGTTTTTTGTTTAGTGACATTCCTGAGCAAATTCTGTAAAGTCCATATTCTTTGTCGTGTGTGCCATTTAAATCTGCACTTGGTTAGCTTAGTAGTCAGGTGATGACTGGACAGACATTTCCTTAAATGTCTAAAACTAGTAAACCTCCCAGGCTTCATCGAGGATCTGTGTGTGTGTGCTGGGGCGTGCCTTCAACACTCAGTCAGGCAGTTGACAGCTCTGCCTTCATCTTCACTTTCTGCTCGTGCAGAGCCTCCAGTGAGAGCCTCAAGGTCAGCCAGAAGTGAGAGTTTAGAGCCTTCTCAGGTCTTAACTGAGCACGTGCACAGCCCTGGGCATGCACACAACCCTAAATGCACATGGCCCTCTAGATTCCCAGGAATATGTTGGAGCTATTCAAAACCCTAATGCAAGTCTCAAGCCCCAGCTTTTCCTTTTAAATTTTTTGGCTAGCCTGTTATTATTGCCCCAAATAAATAAAATATGGTCTATACATACTGTGGAATATTATTCAGTCATAAAAAGGAATGATGTTCTGATATATGCTATATCATGGAGGAACCTTGAAAACATTGTCCTAAGTAAAATAAGCCAAACACAAAAGGACAAATATTGTATGATTCCACCCGTATAAAATATATAGAATAGGCAAATCTTTGGAGACAGAAAGTAGACTAGAGGTTGCCAGGAACTGAGGAGGAAGGTGTTGGGAGTTATTGCTTAATGGCTACAGAGCTTCTGTTTGGGGTGATGAAAAAATTTTGGAAGTAGATAGTGGTAAAGATTGCACAGTGTTGCAAATATAATTAATGCCACTGTATTATTGTAAACTTGAGAATGGTTAAAAACGGCAAATTTTATGTTACATATATTTTACCACAGTTTAAACAATAATGTAATATACCAAAGAGCATTGAATTGTACACTTCAAATAAGTGGATTTTATTGTATGTGAATTGTATCTCAATAAAGTTGTTAAAAAACAGAAAATAGTTTTTTGTTATGTCAAGGACAAAAAAAAAAGAATTACACTGAAATGTGTGTTATTTGACTATACACGTGAGGGCCTATTTCTGGACTCTATTTTGTTCCAATGATCTGTATTTCTAGTACCCTAATCCTGTTTTCATTTGACTATTCTTGCTAAAGGTTTATCAATTTTATCAACGTTTTTAATAAATCAATCATAGGCTGTTATTTTTTTCTATTTTTTGTCTTCTTTCTATTTCATTGATTCCTGCTCATAATTATTATCTATTTTATTCTACTTACTTTGGGTTTAATTTTTCTGGCTTCTTAAGAGGAAACTTAGCACTGATTTTGAGCTTTTCTTATTTTCTAACATAGGAATTTAAAGTCATATATTTCCTTTTTAGCATTGCTTAGCTCATTTCCACAAACTTTGATATGCTGTATTTTCATTATCATTCAATTCAGAACGTTTTGTAATTTTCTCTTTATTCTACTATTATAATTTCTTCTTTAACCCATGAATTATTTAGAAGAGTTTTATTTAATTCCCAATATTGGGAATATTATTTTATTATCGATTTCTACTTTAATTCCATTGGGATCAAATGATATAATCTGAAATATTTCAATCTCTTGAAATTTAGAGATTTATTTTATGGCCCAGTATATGGTATATCTTGGTGAATATTCCATTTGTGCTGAAAAGAATGTTTTTTCTCTGCAGTTTTGGTATGTAAGGCTCTGTAAGTGCCAATTCTGTCGTCTATATAGTCAATGTGTCACTTAATGATGGGGATATGCTCTGAGAAATGCATCATTAAGTGATTTTGTCATTGTGGGAAGATCACAGAGTGTACTGAGGGGAACAAAACTTGCCACCCCTAAATGTGTCTCTTTGACATGAGGATTATTTTAGGCTGATTATTCTTCAGAAACAAAGGACTCAGAAAGTTTTTCTTGTTACCTTCCCCTTAACTGCCTAAAAGAATTCAGAGAAAAAAAAATCTGTCTTAGGAAGCAAGCTATCACTTTAGCATAACATGAACGAGGTAGTAGACAGGGAGGAACCTAGAAAAGCCTGTTGGTTGGGCTCCCCTCTGTGTTCTGTTTCTGTGGGGCTGAACACTTGTTTTCCAAACATTTGATCCTTTTCACCTACCTGTGAATTACCTTCCTTCCCTTTGAAGTCCCTGATTCTCCCACCCCAGCATCTTCTTTTGTCTTTAGCTGAGGATGGTATTTAAGGTGAGGGCTTCGGCCATTTTGGCAAGTTACTCAATTTTCCTGGGTTTCTTCCATGTATACAAGTTATTGAACTTGTGTTTGTTTTTCTCCTGTTAATGACGTGTCTCACCTCAATTTAATTCTTAGACCAGAGAGAAGAATCAAGAAGGGTAGAGAAAAATTTCTTCCTCCCCTATAGTACTTGCACAAACCTAGATGGTATAGCCTACTATGCACCTGGGCTACATGGTACTAATCTTATGGGACAACCATTTTGTATGTGGTCCAGTCGTTGACTGAAATTTCATTATGCAGTGCATCACAGTATTCTCATTGATAGAACAGTATTGCTACTTGTTCTATCAATTACTGGGAAAGAGGCATTAAAATCCCCAAGTATGACTATGGATTTGATTATTTTCTCTTTAGTTCTGTCACTTTTTACTTCATGAATTTTGGTTTTCTGTTATTAGTTGCATATACATATTTAGAATTAGTAAGCCTAGTTGGTGAATTACTCCTTTTATGATTATGTAATTTCCCTCTTTATCTCTTTGTCTTGAAGTCTACTTTGTCTGACATTAATATGGCCCCACCAGCTTTATTAGGCTTACTGATTTCATAGCATATCTTCTGCTTGCATTTTTCTTTTAATTATTCTTGTCTTTATATTTGAAATTTGCCTCTTGTAGACAGATTCTAGTTTGGTCTTCCTTTTTCATCCATTCTATCAATATCTGCCTTTTAATTGGGAGCATTTAGTACATTTATAATTAATGTAGTTATTGATGTGGTTAGATCTGAGTCTATCATCTTGCTATATTTTCTATTTGTACTGTCTTCTTTTAATTCCTTTGTTTTGGGCTCTTGGCCTTCATTGTTTTGGGTTAATTGAATAAATTTTATTGTTAAATTGTATTTCCTCCATTGCCTTCTTAGATACTCTTCTTTTTGTTATCTTCTGGTTGCTGTTCTAGCACTAACAATAGGCATTATTATCTTACAGTCTATTTAGAATGACTATTGTACCTCTTCACACTTTACTCTCGACACTTCTCACTTCCTACTCTACTCTTTTGTTTCTTCAGTTCACACGAGACTCTTTCCACTCTTTGCTTTCCATTCTCAGTTCACAAATATAATGTATTTACAACAGTAAAATTCCATTTACTCATACCTCATCCTTTGTATACTTGTTGGTATGTCTTTTATTTCTATAAACATTATAATTCCCACTATATAGTGTATTTAATTTTAATTTAATCAGTTGGCTATTTAAGGAAATTATGGGGGAAAATGGTATTTTATATTTTCCAACTTATTTATATTTCCAGTGCTTTCCATTCATTTGTGTAGGTAGATCCAGGTTTCAACCTGATATTTCCCTTCAGCCTGAAAGACATGGTTTAGTACCTCCTAGAGCAAGTTTGCTTACAATAATTCCCTCAGTTTTCACTTATGCAAAAAGATCTTCATTCTACTCTCTTTTTTGAAGAGTGTTTTTTCTAGATATATAACTTTAGGTCAATAATTATTTTTCTTCAGTATGATAAATCTGCCATACCATTGTCTTCCAGCCTGCATTGCATTTAGTGAGAAGTCAGTGATGATTATTTTATCCTTGTCCCTTTCTACATAGAGTGTCCCACACCTCCTTTATTTCCCCACTACTTTCAAGATTTTCTTTTTACCTTTGGTCTTCAACAATTTGACTAGGATAAGCCCAGGTGCCATTCTTCTTATAGTTATTGCACTTGGATTTTGTGAATATCTTGGATCTGTAGATCAGTGTTTTCAACAAATTTCCAAAGTTTTTGGCATTTTTTAATCAAATATTTTCTTCAATATTCTTCCTTTTTTTCCTGCTCCAATACTCCTCTCCTCTCCTTCAAGACATCTAATTACACTTAAATCAAACCATTCTATACTGTCCCACTTGCTGAGACTTCTCCACTTTTTATCATATTTTTTTCTCTCTATTTTTCAGTTTGGATAATTTCTATTGCTCTGCCTTCAAGTTTACTGTTTATTTTGCCATCTCTAATATACTATTAAATCCATCCAGTATATTAAAAAAATTTTTTTTTACTTTTTAGTTCTAGAATTTTCAGGTGGTTCTTATGGGTTTCATAGTTTCCGTATTTTTATGCTGGGATTTCCTATTTTTTTCATTCTGTGAGACTATGTTTTTCTTTAATTCTTTGAACATATTAGTCTATTATTTTATGAAAATGTTTTTCTGTTTTTGTTTTTGTATGAGTCATGATTTTTTAAAATGAAATACTGGGCATTATGGATAATGCAAATACTCTGCAAATACATAGTAGGGACCCTAGATCCCATGATTGCCCTGCGAAGTGTTCATCTTTGTCCTGTGGGCATGTAAATTACCAGTTGATCACTTTGTACTTGTAGGCTTTCCAAGAACCTGTAACTTGACAGGACCAGTCATCAGATTCCGTCTGTTTGGGCTTAATTGTAGGCTTTGTCAGGGTGGAGCTAGAGTAAGTTTTATTGTAAGTCTAGTTTTTATTCTAAAGGCACAGTTTTTGTGGTGTTTCAAGCTGGATGCCAAGGTCTTAACCAATTGTTAAGGAGCTCTCTCTACTCTGTTAGAGCCATAACTCTCACATCCCCCAGCATTTCTTGACCTCTAATATCTGTTCTATCTTAGCCCCCAAAGCAGCTGCTGTTACACTCTGGATGGACTTAACATCATATGTGCAGTATATTCTTCAGCAACAGACACACAAGAGATCCCTCTACCCAGATTTCTGGGGCTGACTCTTTAGAGAGCTTCCTCCCCTCTGTTGTTCTGCCCACTTATTCCACCCACTTCAGCTGCTCTGAACTCTAACATCTTTCTCCTCAGCTCAGCAAAACTACTAGGTTCTACTCAGACACCAGCTCTCTGTGCTTTAGTCAGGAAATTGTCCCGAGGAAAAACACTAAGCAATTACAGAGCTCTTCCTATGGGTTTTCCTTTTCTCAGCAATTGCTTCTTTTTCACTTCCTCAAAACAGTTGCCTCACATATTTTGTAACAATTTTATAGTTGTTTAATTGTAGGAGGACTTGTCCAGTACTAGTTACTTAGCTGTGTCTGGAAGCAGATAACATCCCACAAAAATTTATTATAAGATGAAAGATAATGAGGAGTCTAATAATATCCCTCCCTACAGACAGTGAAAGCATGCCAAAAGACATGCCTTAGAACATATCAAAACTGTAACCACTCATTTAAAACCAAGATAAAAGTTATTAAGTATATCATACAAGACCATGAAAAAAATCAGAATTAAAAACATTTAGAAATGAGGTGCCAAAACTCAGACAAGGTTTATAAATTTTAAAAAAAAATAGTGATTAAAACTTAAAATAGTAGGAACACAGAGAGAATAGAAAAACAAACCAAAAATAGTACCCTAAGAGAAACAGAAGGTGAAAAGAAGGAAATTTTTAAAAATCAAAAGCTCAATGAGAAAATAGAAATAGTAAATATTTGGGCAAATATTATTGA
Source organism: Tapirus indicus (assembly GCA_031878705.1). Lineage (NCBI taxonomy): Eukaryota > Metazoa > Chordata > Mammalia > Perissodactyla > Tapiridae > Tapirus > Tapirus indicus. The sequence goes on along the minus strand of CM062932.1, from coordinate 4,643,791 downwards.
TTATTTTTATTCTCTTGAGTTCTTTAAAATATGTTTGACAGCTAATAGTAAAAATTATAACATTAACTGATGGGGTTTTCCATGAAAGATGTAATAAATAAAAGAACCACAACATAAAGATGCAGAGAGTAAAGGGACCCATGTGGTGGTAAAATTTCTACATTACACTTGAAGTGGTAAAGTATTGATTCTAAATAGACTGTAGAATGTATACTTTAATCCCTGCAGCAACTGGTAAAAAAGATAGATAGATGATAGATAGATAGATAGATAATAGGTAGGTAGATAGATAGATAGATAGTTATTCTAAAGTGCACAATAGAAAAATTAGAAGAGAGGATTTTAAAATGTTCAAATATCATAAAATAAGAAAAGAAAGGGGAAACAGAGGAAGGAAAACAAAGGGAATAAATAGAAAACAAATAATAAAGTAATATATGTAAATGCAAACATATCAATGGTTACATTAAATGTAAATGGTTTAAACACATCAATTAAAGATAGAGATTGTCAGAATGTATAAAAAATGATAAAATTATGTGTTGTCTACAAGTTCTCTTTAATATAACATTATAGATACATTAAAAATAAAAGAACTAAGGGGGCCGCCCGGTGGCGCAGCGGTTTAGTCTGCGCTTGGCAGCCCGGGGTTCGCGGGTTCGGATCCTGGGAGCCCGCCGACGCACTGCTTGTCAGCCATGCCGAGGCGGCATCCCATATAAAGTAGAGGAAGATGGGCACGGATGTTAGCCCAGGGCCAGTCTTCCTCAGCAAAAAGAGGAGGATTAGCAACGGATGTTAGCTCAGGGCTGGTCTTCCTCACAAAATAAAATAAAATAAAAGAACTAAAAGCGTGGATAAACATAAGTCATGAAAACACAAATCAAAAGAAGACTGGAGGGGCTGGCTTGGTGGCATAGTGGTTAAGTTGCACACTACACTTCAGTTGGCCAGGGTTCACAGGTTCAGACCTGCGCACTGCTTGTCAAGCCATGCTGTGGCAGGCGTCCCACATAAAATAGAGGAAGATGGGCACAGAAGCTCAAAGCCAATCTTCCTCAGCAAAAAGAGGAGGATTGGCAACAGATGTTAACTTAGGGCTGATCTTCCTCACACCCACACACAAAAAAGATTGGAGTGCTATGTTAATATTAGACAAAGCATACATTACAGCAAGGACAATTAGCAGGGATAAAGAGGGCCATTGAATATTAATAAAAGGAACCAATTCACTAAGAAAACACAACAAGCTGATAAATATAAGCACAATATGTGTGTGTATATATAAATATATGTATGTATATGCATATATATAGAGAGAGAGAGAATATGAATTCTTCATGAAGAATAATCAAAGAACCAGCTTCTAACAACCAAAATGTCTTGAGGCACCTCAGCTTAAGGACTGGTGATGTGGATTGAACATATACTTACTAGCAGAACTAAGATTAAAGAGGTTAAATTAGAGAAAGTACAACATGTAATGGATTTATAAATTATCTTGAAAATAAAATTATTTTTTAAATTTATTACAATTTATAAATTATTTTTAAAATTTATAAGTCATTTTAAAAATTGGAGGAGAATGTTGAGATCACATACAAAACCAATTTTTTCAGCTATTCTCAAAAAACATAACTGATGACTATAATATTACTATCATTATTCTGAGACTGTTGTCTATGTAATGTGTAATAAGGTAAATGAGTCATTATGGGATATTCCAATTCTATTATCCCCCATGTCTTTAACAACCATGATTCTCAGTGTTGAAGACAGAAGGTAACCATATAATGCACAAGGGTTTTTTTTAAAAAAAAAAAAACAGCAACCCTGTAGTCTTAAATTTGAATTGTAAATTTTAGTATCAATTCATGAGGTATTTCATTTTATATATAATATATACATTTTTCATGGTTCTGTCTTCTGAAGAGATCTTCAATGACCAATCCAGTAACAGAGAGCATCTCTAATGCCCAGATGTTTGTCTTGAAATATCATTTCCTACTATAATAAGGGTTTTTTTTAATTTTTAGAAATGGCTAATTCTACTTCTGTGGCAGGAAATGTACAAGATGACTCTGGATTATTTTATCATGCTAAATATTGTAGACACTATCCAAAACTACTAAGTTCATGTAAAAGGACTCAGAATCCTATATGAAGACACTCTCACTGGCCAAAAATAAGACGATCTGAGCTTTGGTAAGATAATAATTATATAACAATTGCAATGAATTGAAACCCATCAAAGGTATTTAAATCCTTGAATTCACAATAACATATTTCTAAAAACTTAATTAGTCACCTGTGCAAGTTAGTGGGGCAATTAATTATTTGAAAACTGCTGGATGAAGAAAAAGAATCTAGCATTTATTCTGTCTGTCTTGTCTGAACTGTCACTCAGGGTGTCCAAGTAGTAGATGAGGTGTACTGCTTATTTATGAGAGCATTCCAGCTAATAAATGAAAAATAAATGACAATTAGAATACCACCATTTTGCAACCCTGTTGAATTAATGGATTGAAATATTAAGCATCAACAGTTGCTAACACCATTAAAAAAGAGACAGATATTATGCCCCTCCTGATGAAAGAACCCAATACCACTTATAGTCTTGCCATAGTGACCAGTCACAAGGCTGATCTAGTCTCTGAGTCCAACTGCCAACAAGCAGGAACTACAGAGGGGAGACGGACATGCTGAACTGCACCGGGCAAGTGCAGTCAGAGAAATCCAGACTGTGGGAAACTGTGCAGGTCCAACGGCCTGGGTACCGCAATGGATATATTGTAAGGAAAAGAAAGGGATGAAGAGGAAACCTGTAGAGTCAAGGAGATTTAAAAGACATTTTTTAAATGGGCAAGATTAAATTATCATGTCTAGGGATGCACACTTGGGTGATAAAACCATAAAGTAGCACAATGAAGGAACTAATATAAAAGTCAGGACAGGAGTAACTTTGTGGGGAAGAACGAGGGGCTTGAGATTGGGATGGGACACAGAGGGGCTTATGGAGTAGGTGGCAAAGTTCTATTTCTACACCAGGATGGTGGTTATCAGGATGCTCACCTCACAGGAACTCATTAAACTATATATTTGTGTGGTTTTTTGGTATTTATGTTTCATTTTTACAGTAGAAAGGGGAAAAAAATCTATCACTTTTTTCTCTTTGTGGACTTTGTCAACTGCGGTTCACTTTGAAAGGTCTTCCTGAGCACAAAATTTTATAAATATTTACCCATACACTCTTTTCAACACTTTACATGATTGATTTTATAAATTATTAATCTGTCTAGAATTTCTGTTTAGTATATGGTGTGATGTGAGAGTTTCATTTTACCATTCTTTCATTCTCCATAAATATTTTCAAACTGGTTTCAAAAAGTAATGCATGCATATGGGGAAAAACCACAAATGGGATACAAAAAAAAGTAACACTTCCGTCCACAGCTCCATCCCTCTGTCAAATGCAGTCACTGTTAATAGTGTTTAGTTATTGTCGTTATTTTGTCACTGCAGTAGATAACTACGTTTGCCACTGAGCATCTATAATAATTTTGTTTTGCAGAAACCACCATGATATGGACTTTACTTAGTCCATATCATTTGTGTGGATTTGACTTTAACCATGCGTTGATGTAGTTCCCTAATCACGTAAATTCCACCAGAGATGGGACTAGGATACAAGTCAAGCCAACAAGAACCAACAAAACTCAATTTTAGGGATTTTTCTCTCAGCTACTGAGCAAGAAAACACCCCTCAAATTTGATATTGTCAAAATATTGTCTATAGCTGCTGGAGACCACAACATGTAGAGCCTGAGAATAAAGCCAACAAACAGAATAAAGAGACAAGATATGGAGAAAATCAGAGTCTGACAATATGGTTTTGAGCCCCATCCTGCTCTACCTGGAGTCTAATCCTAAATTTCTCAGTTTACACGTCATGATAAATTTCTTGGTTGCAAACTTGGATTGAGTTTTCTGTCACTTGCAACCAGAAGAAATCTAGCTGATGCTATAGCCTTCTGAAAACTTTTATAGCTATATAAATACATACACACACAACTCTCATTGTCAGAACTCAGGAGCCAAATAGATTCAGATAAATCATTTATTATAAATCCTCTTTGTTTCACTTCTCACTATCTGAAACTCAGAAATAAAACAGTGAGTATCTCATTGAACTTGCTCTCTGAATTCTTGCTATTTGAACTGATATATTTGTGCATGTGTGTGTGAGAGGAAGAGAGAGACAGAGACAGAGAAGCATTTTATATACATACTGTCTTGGAGATCTTTCATATCAGCTCAGGGAGATAACTTTTTTTATTGATGTCTTAATAGTTTATAACACTATGGGGTTTTAGTTGTACATTATTGTTTGTCCGTCACCATGTGAATGTAACCCTTAACCCCTTGTGCCCGCCCCCCACCTCCCTTCCCTTTGGTAACCACCAATCAGTTCTCTCTGTCCGTGTGTTCATTTATATTCCATATATGAGTGAGTTCATGCAGTGTCTGTCCTTCTCTCTCTGGCTTATTTCACTTAACATAATACCCTCTAGGTCCATCCATGTTGTTGCAAATGGGACAATTGTGTCTTTTCTTATGGCTGAGTAGTATTCCATTGTATGTATATACCACATCTTCTTTAACCAATCATCAGTCGAGGGACACTTGGGTTGCTTCCACTTCTTGGCTGTAGTGAGTAATGCTGCAATGAACATAGGGATGCATAAGCCTCTTGTGCTGGTTGATTTCATGTCCCTTGGGTAGATGCCCAAGAGTGGGATTGCTGGATCATAAGGTATTTCTATTTTTAATTTTTTGAGGATTCTCCATACTGTTTTCCATAGAGGCTGCACCAGTTTGCATTCCCACCAGCAGTGAATGAGGGTCCCCGTTTCTCCACAACCTCTCCAGCATTTGTTGTTGTCTTTGTGATTATAGCCATTCTAACGGGTGTAAGGTGATATCTCAGTGTAGTTTTGATTTGCATTTCCCTGATGATTAGTGATGTTGGACATCTTTTCATGTGGCTATTGGTCATCTGTATCTCTTCCTTGGAAAAATGTCTGTTCATATCCTCTGCCCATTTTTTGGTCGGGTTGTTTGTCTTTTTGTTGCTCAGTTGTATAAGTTCTTTATATATTACTGAGATTAATCCCTTGTCAGACAAACGATTTGTGAATATTTTCTCCCAGCTGGTACGTTGTCTATTCATTTTGATCCTGGTTTCATTTGCCTTGTAGAAGCTCTTTAGTTTGATGAGGTCCCACTTGTTTATTTTTTCTTTTGTTTCCCTTGTCCGAGTAGACATGGAATCTGAAAGGACCCCTTTATGTCCAATCTCAATTAGTGTACTGCCTATATTTTCTTCCAGGAGTTTTATAGTTTCAGGTCTCACTTTCAGGTCCTTGATCTGTTTTGAATTGATTTTTGTATATGGCGATAGGAGATGGTCTACTTTCATTCTTTTGCATGTTGCTGTCCAATTTTCCCAGCACCATTTATTGAAGAGACTTCCCTCTCTCCATTGTATGTTCTTTGCTCCTTTGTTGAAGATTAGCTGTCCATAGGTGTGTAGTTTTATTTCTGGGCTTCCAATTCTATTCCATTGATCTGTGTGTCTATTTTTGTACCAGTACCATGCTGTTTTGATTACTATAGCTCTATAGTATATTTTGAAATCAGGGATTGTGATGCCTCCAGCTTTGTTCTTTATTTTTCAGAATTGCTTTAGCTATTCAGGGTGTTGTGTTGCCCCATACGAATTTCAGTAGTTTTTGTTCTATTACCATGAAGAATGACATTGGGATTCTGATTGGGATTGCATTGAATTTGTAGATTGCTTTAGGTAGAATGGACATTTTAACTATATTTATTCTTCCAATCCATGTGCATGGAATATTTTTCCATTTCTTTATGTCTTCATCAATTTCTTTCAATGGTGTCTTATAGTTTTCATTGTATAGGTCTTTTACCTCCTTGGTTAAATTTATTCCCAGATATTTTATTCTTTTTGTTGCCATTGTAAATGGGATTGTCTTTTCGAGTTCTCTTTCTGTTAGTTCATCATTAGCGTATAGAAATGCAACGGATTTTTGTAAGTCGATTTTATACCCTGCCACTTTGCTGTAGTTGTTGATTATTTCTAGTAGTTTTCTGACGGAATTTTTTGGGTTTTCTATGTATAAGATCATGTCATCTGCAAATAGTGAGAGTTTCACTTATTCATTGCCTATTTGGAGTCCTTTTATTCCTTTTTCTTGCCTAATTGCTCTGGCCAGAATTTCCAGTACTATGTTGAATAAGAGCGGTGAGAGTGGGCACACTTGTCTTGTTCCTATCCTCAAAGGAATGGCTTTCAGTTTTTCCCCATTGAGTAGGATGTTTGCTGTAGGTTTGTCATATATCGCCCTTATTATGTTGAAGTACTTTCCTTCTATACCCATTTTGTTGAGAGTTTTTATCATAAATGGATGCTGGATGTTGTTGAATGCCTTCTCTGCATCAACTGAGATGATCATGTGGTTTTTATTCTTCATTTTGTTAATGTGGCATATTACATTGATTGATTTGCAGATGTTGAACCATCCCTGTGTCCCTGGTATAAATCCCACTTGATCGTGGTGTATGATCTTTTTGATGTATTGCTGTATTCGGTTTGCCAATATTTTGTTGAGGATTTTTGCGTCTATGTTCATCAGTGATATTGACCTGTAGTTTTCCTTCTTTGTATTGTCCTTGTCTGGCTTTGGTATCAGGATGATGTTGGCCTCACAGAATGTGTTGGGAAGTATTCCATCTTCCTCTATTTTTTTGAATAGTTTGAGAAGGATAGGTGCTAAATCTTCTTTGAATATTTGGTAAAATTCTCCAGGGAAGCCATCTGGTCCTGGACATTTATTTTGGGGGAGGTTTTTGATTACTGTTTCAATCTCTTACTTGTGATTGGTCTGTTCAGATTCTCTATTTCTTTTTGATTCAGTTTTGGAAGGTGGTACGCATCCAAGAATTTGTCCATTTCCTTTAGGTTGTCCAATTTGTTGGCGTAAAGTTTTTCATAGTATTCCCTAATAATCCCTTGTATTTCTGTGGTATCTGTTGTAATTTCTCCTCTTTCATTTCTAATTTTATTTATTTGAGTCTTTTCCCTTTTTTTCTTAGTGTGTCTGGCTAAGGGTTTGTCAATTTTATTTATCTTCTCAAAGAACCAGCTCTTTGTTTCATTGATCCTTTCTACTGGTTTTTTTTTTTTTGGTTTCAATTTCATTTATTTCTGCTCTGATTTTTATTATTTCACTCCTTCCGCTGATTCGGGGCTTTGTCTGTTCTTTTTCTAATTCTGTTAGGTGCAGTTTAAGGTTATTTATTTGGGATTTTTCTTGTTTGTTAAGGTGTGCTTGTATTACTATGAATTTCCCTCTCAGGGCCACTTTTGCTGCATCCCATATGAGTTGGTATGATGTATTTTCTTTTTCATTTGTCTCCAGATAGCTTTTGATTTCTCCTTTAATTTCATCAATGACCCATTGGTTGTTCACTAGCATGTTGTTTAGTCTCCACATCTTTGTCCCTTTCCCAGTTTTTTCCTTGCAGTTGATTTCTAATTCCACAGCATTATGATCAGAAAAGATGCTTGTAATGATTTCAATCTTCTTAAATTTATAGAGGTTTGCCTTGTTTCCTAACATATGGTCTATCCTTGAGAATGTTCCATGTGCACTTGAGAAGAATGTGTACTCTGCTTTTTTGGAGTGGAGTGCTCTGTATATATCTATTAAGTCCATTGCGTCTAGTTTTTCGTTTAAGTCCATTATTTCCTTATTGACTTTTTGTCTGGATGATCTATCTGTTGATGTAAGGGGGGTGTTAAGATCCCCTACTATGATTGTGTTATTGTTAATATCTCCTTTTAGGTTTTTTAGCAGTTGTTTTATGTACTTTGGTGCTCCTGTGTTGGGTGCATAGATATTTATGATTGTTATGTCTTCTTGGTGAAGCGTCCCTTTTATCATTAAATATTGCCCTTCTTTGTCTCTCATTACCTTTTTTATCTTGAAGTCTACTTTGTCTGATATAAGTATGGCTACTCCTGCTTTCTTTTATTTGCCATGAGCTTGGAGTATTGTTTTCCCTCCTTTTATTTTGAGTCTGTGTTTGTCTTTAGAGCTGAGATGTGTTTCCTGGAGGCAGCAGATTGTTGGATCTTGGTTTTTAATCCATCCTGCCTCTCTGTGTCTTTTGATTGGAGAATTCAATCCATTTACATTTAGAGTGATTATTGATATATGAGGGCTTAATGTTGCTATTTTTTTTCATTTTCTGGTTCTTTTGCATTTCCTTTGTTTCTTGTCACTTGTGTTTCGGACTGCAAATTCAATTTGGTATTTCTGCATGCTCATTCTCTTAGTTTTCTCTTTATTTGCCGTGTGTGGTTCTCTTCTGGTTATTTGTTTAGTGGTTACCATGAGGTTTATATAAGTGATCTCCTGGATAAGATAGTACATTTTCAGATGCCTCCTTTTTCCTGAGGCTGGGTCGATTCAATCCCTTATCTCTTCCCCTCCTTATTTGTTATCTCTATTTATTCCATCTTGTGTCATGAGTGTGTGTTTACAGTGATGAGCTTGAATTAATTTTTATGTTATCCAACTGTAGTTTGTTCTGGTTTAGTCTCCTTGCTTTTCTCCTTGCTGAAATCTTTGTATCCCCTTTCTCATTTGTTTTTTTTTTTCAGGCCTAAGGGCCTTCTTGAGCATTTCTTGTAGTGGGGGGTCTTGTGGTGATGAACTCTCTTAGCTTTTGTTTTACAGGGAGTGTTATTATTTCTCCATCATATTTGAAGGATATTTTTGCTGGATAAAGTATTCTCGGCTGAAGGTTTTTGTCTTTCATGATTTTGAATATATCATTCCAGTCTCTCCTAGCCTGTAGAGTTTCTGTCGAGAAATCAGCTGAGAGCCTGATGGGGTTTCCTTTGTATGTTATTTTGTTTTTTTATTTAGCCACCCTTAATATTATTTCCTTGTCATGGATATTTTTCAAGTTTGCTACTATGTGGCGAGATGATTTTTTATTCCTGTTTATATATTTAGGTGATCTATTGATTTCATTCACTGTTTTTTCCCTCTTGTTCCCTAGGTTGGGGAAGTTGTCAGCTATTATTTCTTTGGACAAACTCTCTGCTCCTTTTTCTCTTTCTTCTCCTTCTGGAATACCTATTATCCTTATGTTGCTTTTCCTCTTTGAGTCTGATTTCTTGAAGAATTTCTTCATTTCTTTTTAGTCTTAGCTCTCTCTCCTCCTCTATCTGAAGCATTTCTGAGTGGCTATCCTCAATAATGCTAATTCATTCCTCCATATTGTCAGTTCTGCTCTTTAAAGACTCCATTTTTTCCATTATCTCATTCATTTTGTTTTTCATCTCCAATAATTCTGATTGGTTTTTCTTTATGGTTTCAATCTCTTTTGTGATGAAATCCCTGAATTCTTTGATTTGTTTCTGTGTGTTCTCTTGTATTTCATTGAGTTTGTTTATGATAGCTATTTTGAATTCTCTGTCATTCAGGTTATTGAATTCTGTGCCTTCAGGGTTGGTTTCTGGGTGTTTGTCATTTTCCTTTTTGTCTGTAGACATAACAAATTGCTGCATGGATCTGACTGCTTTACTTTTTTCTCTCATGTTGAAGTTGGCCCTGCAGTTTCCACCTGCTGCCACTGGATGGAGATCGCAAGCGGTATGCTCTGAGCCCACAGCAGTCCCCAGAGGGATTATGCTGCAACACGGCATGTGGGGGGAGGGGTTCTCTCTTTCTCCTGCTCAATGTGGGGGTTTCCTTTCTGGCTCTCTTAGGGCGTTTGCTACACCCCCAAAACAGTCTGTCATTGCTTCCCAGTGGCCATCTCTCGACAGTCTGTGAGAGCACCTGGAGGACGATAGTTCCCCCCTGCAGTGGGCGGCCCCTCCCCTCTGTCTGCGAGCCACGCTGTCTGTCTTTGCTGTGGGGAGGGGGAGTACAACTTCTTACCTCTCCTCACATCCTTTGGAACTTCCCGCGCCTCCACTGTCAGATGTATGGCAGCAGGGGTCTCTTAGAAGTCCTTTGTAGTGTTTGATTGAGCTCTGTTGGAATGCGAATGATGTTTTTGTTGTGTCTTAGGGGGCAGAGATTCAAAGAGGGACTCTCACTCCGCCATGATGCTGACATCACTCCCAGGGAGATAACTTTTGATAGCTGTAAAATTTTTCCTATATAGCATGTAAGTCTCCCATTGGAAGACACAATCCCTTGCTGTTCCTTGTATATGTTTCATCATGAATATATGTGAGTATATCTAAAGGTAAGTTCTTCAAAGTGGAAATGCTGGATCAAAGGATATATGGGTAGCTTAAATTATGATAAGAGAAAACCAAGAGTTTGGTTTGGACTTAGGAGCACTGGAAGAGGAGCAGGATTTGGAAAAAATGCCTATATTATATTAAGGATATATCCCAGTGCCTTTACTAATGGTATAGTTTACCAAAAATGCTTTTACAATTTTTATGAAATCACTTTCATTTCTTTATCTGTAGATGTGATTAATTATATTCCTATTTTTCCAAATGTTGAACCATCTTTGCATTACTAGAAAAGGCCCGTCTTGGACTTGATATATTTTTTTGAATTACTGTGATATATTATTTGATTGACTCTTTTGAGGATTTTTATAACTTTACAATATGTGTGTGCTTTTCTTTGTTGTTGCATCTTTCTTGGGTTTCTGGAATCAACTGAAGGTAAATGAGAAGCTTAATATCTTTTTATACCAAAGAAAACAATTTATATAGCATGGGACTTATTTATGGTGTAAGAGTTCACCCCTAAATTGTTTTGAGCCAGGAATATTGTTTGGAGATATTTCTTAGGCAGAAATTGAATAAGTTGTCATAGCCATTAATCTAGCAAGATTTTTTCATTTTTGAGTCAGCTTTGGTCCCTTACCTGCAAAACATCTATTTCAAGTAGAATTTTTATTTTATGAGTATATATAGATATATTTCCTTTTAGATTTCTAAAAATTCTGAAACTACATATCTTTTTATATGTGTGTGTGTGTGTATATATATATATATATTTCCTTGATTAGATATGACAGAAGTTTGTCTCTTTTTCCTGATTTTTCAAAATATCAGTCCTTGAATTGATCAATTCTATCACTCTATCTTCTAATTCATTAATTTCTATTTTTCTTTTCTTTTTTCTTCTTTACTTCATTGAACTGTTTCTAATGATGAGTACATTTACTTTTGTTCTATTTTAATAAAATTATGAGGCAATGCATTTTCCTCTGACTAAATCTTTGGTTATATTACCCTATATTTTGAAAAGTAATATTTGTTGCTATTATTTTCTGAGAAGTTCATCATTTCTAATTTGATTTCCTTTTATCCAGGATTAATTTTGAGAGCTATTTGTGGGGTTTTTCCAAGTGGTTTGAAGTTTAAAAATGAATTTGTACATGCTTTGAAATGCAACAAGTAATTTTACTTTTGAATTATATTAGATTCTCTCACAAAATGTGGCCTAGACGAATTTTATTCTTTACAAATTAATGGATTAATATATACTCAGATTCTGTAACAGTTTCATTATAAACTGAAAAAGAATAAACCGAATATGGTGCAAAGTTTCCTGCAATGAGCTTGGTTATGGGATTTTTTTTTTTCTCTTCTGAATGGCATCCATTTAGGGAAACAGTCTGTTGTGAGATTCAAGTGAGTCACACTCCATACACATACTCCCCTTTACTTTCCTTTCTCCCCCCACCAGGGGTGACACAGACTGAGCCAATCAATCATGGAACTCTTGTAAGTTCTGGGGAAAGTGCATTCTCTTTCCACGAGGGTTGCCAAACTGGTAACATGTAAGCCAAAGCTGCCTGTGGTCATCCTTGTGGCCACGTTGTGAAAGCCTGTCTGAGAATGAAGCCAATACAGAGCAGGCCAGAGAGACAGTCCTCTACAAAAGTAGCTGGAGTCTGGTTCCAGCCTTGCCTGAAGCTAGATGCACCTCTACGCCTCCGTTTTACCAACCCAATAAATTACCTTATTTGTTTAAAAAGGCTTGATCTGGATTTTCACTTTAGCCCAGAAAAATTTTGATTAATATTGGTCTCTTGTAGAGAGACTGAGTTGGTGTCTCTACTAAAATGAATACTGATCAAATATATTCTCAGCTAGGAAGCTCAGTTCTCTGATTTGTATGCTGAAGACACAGGTGGCATACACAGAAGAATAAAGTTCACCCCTGGAGTGTTTTCTCTCTTAGCTTGTTGAGGTTTTGTTGCCTAAAGGGAGAAGAATCTTGCTGATTTTTCCAAAATGGTGCAGGGTATTGTTAGGGTTTACATTTTGACGTGGCGCATATTGCAACATGAACCCAATTCATGGTAAAATCAATGGCACCAAGGTTATCATTGTCCCAGTATCATTGGACCTCAGAAATTTCACAGGGGCCCCAATGCTTTCAGAGTAAAACATCAATCATCCATGCTGTAATGCAAGATTAATGCACATGTTCAAAAGCATCTGGTCATGACAAAGTGTGTCCCTTCTGAGGACGACTTCTTGTTGAATCTCATCCTCCAGCAAGGCTTATTGAGATCAATAAATGTCCCAAAGCACTGAAGACTCACTTGTCTCTTTCATGTTTTCCTTTGCATAATGACAAAAACAAATCTAGGAGCACTCAGAGCAGTTGTCTCTACATAGAAGTAGTCTTTTTGAGGTCCTATTGGTAGATGCCTTTTAGGTAGCTTTAAACAGCCAGAAGAGAAAATGACTTTCATTTTAAGAATCAGATATTAAGAGTGGGAACCAGAGAAAGAAATAGCCGTTGACTTAAAAAAACATTAAAAGAAAACTTTGGGAGAAAAAAAAAGTCTCAGGCTATGCAAGCACTGTAACTTCTAGCAAGGCGGCATGAATATGTCCTATTTTTCTCAAAATAACACAATTAAGAATTTCCATTAGTCAATCAAAATACAAAATCAGTCAAGTTATTGTTTGAAATTACTTGTTCTTTAACTAAATTGACCGTTCAATTCAACCAGATGCATACATACAGCGTGTGTGTGTGTCCCCTTGCATGTGCATGTATTTGCAGAGCAATACTCTGAAGGTAGTGTGCAAAACCTTAAAAGGCTTACAAAATCCCTTTGAAACACCAAGTACATCTTTCTTTAATTTTGGAGTAGTTTAGGGACATATTTCAATTTATCCACATCAGATGTTTGCTTTAGCAGATATAGATGGAGAGTTTTTCTACCAAAAGTAGACTTTTTTGAAAAATGGGTTCTTCTTTTCTCACCAGGTATTTCACCAGGACCAGGAATAGACATATGCGCTCCCATAAGTAAGTCTTGCTCAAGGTATTAGAGAACCATTTCCTCTTAACCTTCAGCCCTATGCTGTAAACTTAACTTTTTATAATAAGGTTAAAGGGATGAAAATTTAATAGCAGTCCACAAAAATAACCTACAGCTACAGGAAAGACTGGGTGTTTGCATATATTAAACTGAGCAAACCTGAAATGGATGTACGGGCACTCAAATCCCTGCGCGTATGGCTCAGTTCTGCTAAAATTCCAGTCTGTCTATGATGATCTGCCTCAAAAGTCTTTAGACAGTCTGTGCATCAAACCACATGGTGAGGAGAGGGGAGGGAAGTAGTGGATTCAGACAAATTATGGTGTTGGGAATGAACTAGCAACTGTATTTAACCTTTTGGGGATTTTATTTTTCCAAGCCAGTTAGACTTTGAGCTCAAGCCTTTAAATTCTTCAAGAATCATTTTTCTTATTCAAACTCGACTAGTCCATGCCTTTCATTATATGGAAAGAAGTATCTGAAGTCTTATGTAAGATACATTCTATATGAGAAGAACTAGAGACCTATCAGAACTTTCCCTAAATTCAGATAAAACTGGGAATAAAGAAGAGAGTATTTTTTATTTTGCTTTGTTTTTTGCAAGGTGGTGTTTGCTGTTTAGGTGTCTGAGTTCTGGGGAATTTCAACCCTCTGCCTGACCCATGACTGGCAGTGTGCCTCAGAGATTTGCTCATTACGCACCATGAATAGCAACGTCCCCTGGTTATTGCAATCAGTGTCCATCAGGTGGAGAACCAAGCAGATGTAATGGCTGATGAATTACATTTTATGACACAAATGGCCCTGGGAGGAATTATGTTCCGTGTGTCCCAGATCCTTTCTCCTTTTAAAAATCTCATTTTCAATGTCTTCCATGTAACATTTTAGAAGTTATTTTTATTGTTTTTATTTCTTTAGAGAAAAGCTCTATTGTAGGAGTAGAGATGCTTGCATGACCAAATCACAAAAGAAATTTAGTTCTAAAAAGTAGCAAAAGAAAATGAGGGAATCTTTATTATTTTTTTTAAGTTTACCATTGGTTTGGAGGAGAAAAAAAACCAAAGGATTTCATTAGACTACATTATCCAAAAGGTCTTCAAAGAGGAAAAGAACGTTATTTGAATGAAGCTCTAGTAACTAAATTAGTATTTTAAAACCTTATAATGCATATAGCCTCCAGCTATTCTGAGACAACTTATTGTGAGCCTGGCAGATGTGAAGGGAAATTGGTGAACTGACAATATAGGGGAGAACTATATTGTAGATCAACTTTTCTTTTCACTTAAAATAACACAAAGAAAAGAATGTTTCTTTTCTACTTTGTCAAATTATCTTGATGCCATTGATTCTTCGATGAGAAATCTGTTTGGACTGGTTTTTTCTCCAAGAGGAAAGTTCACAGCACAGAATACCTAACTAGCTGTGCTGTCTTGCTCAGGGTCACTGTACACTCATCCAGAGTCTCAGTGCATGACGTCAGGTGAGCATTCCCGGGCACCAAGCATTTTGCATTGTCCCCAAATACTTGAACACTCAACAGGTTCTCAGAGAAAGCTTCCCCCCATACACCCCGCTCTCAATCTCATTCTCTCACTTTCTCTCATCCCCAGTGGATGGGAAACAGTTTCTAGGTTTCTTTCCCTACCCCCTCCTGTCTCTATCCTCTTATCTATCCTTTATCCTGTATTTATCATCTTACAGACACATATTTGTGAACAGCCCATTGTCATTAAACTTCTCCATCCCTGGCCTCACATTCTCATTTAATAAACCATCCTTTCATCAGTTTTATGTACCTTCTCTCTATCATAAAATAGACCACTCTAAAACTGAAAAACTTGCTCATTTGTGTTCTGATTATATGAGCATCAAAGTTTCACCATCTACCCCTCCACTTTTCCAGAATTTCTTACACTATAGTTATTTCTACCAATTCTCTCTTTTGCCCAGAGATAACAGAGATTGGTCTGATTTTGTAGCATCTGAGATTTTCTGTATAAGCTACAGATGTCCTGTCTGCCCCGGGACTCTCCTGTCCGTTGTCTGATATATGACTTCAATTTCCAGCACCTCCCATCATGAGCTGTGCATTTTAATATACTCTAATGACAAACTTGAGTTAATAGAGAACTGAGCTTTGATAATGCCAGCCGCCTTTACAACTAAAACTCTCTTTCTCTGATTTCACTGTCAGTACTATGAGCTCATCTAATCCCAGAGTCTCCATAATTTGAACTCTGTTTAAATTCTAACCAGGAATGAATCTTACCACACCCACCCCGTTTATTAGCAATTAGAGGAGCAGATGCATGCTATTTAAAAACTGTGAAGTCTTTTGATGCCAGACTTTCTTTGGCATCACTCGGTTGGGGTTTTATGTGTGTGTTTGGCCTGACCTACAGGGGCTGAGTCCAGCTGCCCCCACTGGCTGCATTCTGGAGCATGGGGCCTGGCTTTCTTCTTCATTAACTCTCACTCAGTGTGCATCCAAGTTATCATTTTTTTTAAATTTTCTTTTAAAGGATTTAACTATTTACATCTTCCATGAGCTGCTTCCATTATTTCAGAAAGCCGACCTTACCTTTTTAGTCCTACAAATTCCAAATATTAGATAGTTAAATCGTAGGATTAAATGTCTAAAGTGTTTTTCTCCATAAACATCTCCTCACTTGAGCACACATATCCTAAAGGGAGATAGTAGGTCTTTTAACAGCTTTTTATATGCCTTTCGTCTCTAGCACAGTGCTCTGTACACAGTAGATAGTGATATGTTTAACTAATTTTCAATCAGGAGCACTGGTTTCCCTTCATCATTGGTTTAAATTAGCTGCAGACC
This sequence comes from Tapirus indicus, assembly GCA_031878705.1. NCBI lineage: Eukaryota > Metazoa > Chordata > Mammalia > Perissodactyla > Tapiridae > Tapirus > Tapirus indicus. The sequence goes on along the minus strand of CM062932.1, from coordinate 4,627,536 downwards.
AAAGATCAAGAGCCTATTTTGTCTGAGCAAAAAGAGCCACTGTCATACCCTGAAAGTTGAGTCCAAATTGACCTGTACACAAGAGATGGAGGGTGCCGCTTACAGAATGTAATGGGAGGGGCCTTTGAAGTACTCCTCCTCCACTCTATCTTCTTTCCATTATCCTTCTATCATTTGGTTTCCTACAAGATCTACTTCCATGGAGCCCCTCCTGAACTGGACAGGGAAGGAAAGGTTAGTTCCCAGCCTTCTACCATTTACATACCAGCCATCATCAAGATCTGCATAGTCTGGGTATTATTGTGGGTATTAGAGAAAAGTCATGTTGTTTTAAATATAAATTTATATTGGGTCATCCTGTAGATGAACAAGAAAGATGCTAAATAATAATGGATGCTCTGGATTAGCTCCAGGGCAAACTGGATGTAGGGATGTTGGAGAAGAGGAACAGATCAGGGCAGCACCAAGGTGGTGAAAGGGGACCCAAAGAAGGAGAGGGATTTGGAAAACCTGAGCGAGGGAAGAGGAGAAAAATGAAAAGAGTTCAGGGAAAAAATAGACCTGGTCTGTGTGGTGGAGCTCAGTGGGGTCCAAGGACCCAGAAAGAGTTAAGAGATCCAAGGTGAGAGAACCTGGAAGGATAGAACAGCCAATATGGAGTCTCAGATGGTTTCAGAGAACCCATTTTTACACTAAGTCTCAGTCTATCTAAGTCCAGCCATAAAGTTTATCATTTCCCCCTTCAAGGACCAAGAGCTGACAGAAAAAGAACAGACAATCCAGGGATGAAGGTATGAAGCAAGTTCTAACTGAGAAATAATCTTAGGTGCTGAGGTGAGCAGAGGAAGATGGTCACTAGGCTTGGCATCCATAATTTTTCCACCTGCATGTGAATTATAACCTGAGTTGATGCACTTTAGGTATAATAAAATAGTCTACACACTCTAAATGTGAGTAAAAAATGAAATGGATGAATAAACAGATTTTTGAGAGTGTGAAAATCCAGACCATCATTTCACGGTCTTAAAAATTCTTCTTTTTATGATTTGGGTTGGTAACAAAAGCTATGGAGATCTTGTGGCCAACGTGGATTAGTTAATCAAGTTAGCAATTTTTCACTTGAAAACCAATAACAAATCACAGGCCTATCTTGATGTGTGTTGAGGATGGGGATGAAAAAGTTAGACACATAAATGAGCTGAAGAAAGCAGACCCAGGGGATCCCCACTGGGCAGCAGCCTGAGGCTTTGGGGATAACAGGAGGACACAGAGTTCAGGGGAAGATGACTCCATGACAAAGTTTCCTGAAGTCACTGTTGTAAGAACTATGTGAAATTAAGATCACAAATACATGGACTCTCTAGTGAGAGTTTTTTTGTAAGGACAAATGTTTTTCATATGTGGCACATTTTTGAGAAGACAAACTCTGATTGCTGCCAAACACAGAGCCAAAGGAAAGTAGGAGATTCACCAAAAGCATTCCTTTGAGCAAACAACATGTCTATTGTATGTGGGTTCTTGAAATGACTGTGACCTGAATTTCACCTTTGGCATTACGTAGAAGTGTTAATTTTCCCTATCCCCATTGCTTTAATGTGTACATGAGATATAAATACTGAGATGACCTCTATTATGCAACCAGTGAAACAGCAATGTAGATTGATCCAGAGAGAAGCCAATCCCAGTGTGGTGGGGGCTACATGTTTCAGAAGCTCATCAGAGAGTTATCTGAATCTATGGATCAAAGATGAGTGGATGAGAATATGTGAATGGGGCTTCCTGGGGAGGCTGGTGTAATTCTGTTGCCCTGAGGTCTTCAGTGCTGCCCTTCTATCTTCAGGATTCCTGGCGTAGGGTGCTTTGGCTTCTGTCACCAATAATAGGAAAGGACCACATGGAAGACTGTATTTATGTATATCCTGTCCAAACAGAGTTTCTCATGGTAGAGAATCTTGGGAGAAAGCCTACTTTGGGAGATGTGAGGACTTGTTACCAAAAGCAAAAGGGTTCAGTGCTCTCATGAGAACAGAACTATCACAGGTGATGTAAACCACCCCTCTGGAAATTTGTAATCTATCAATTTCTATGGTTAAAACAAAACTTACTATGAATCAAAGAGACCTGGGACAGATTTCTGGGAAAGAGGGCAGTTGAGCACACATATGTAATTCCTCCCCAACCTGGATTCCTGCTGAAATGATGAGAAGGAATAGTATGCTGCCATGAAAAGTATTGTGAAAGGTGTATATGTAGTGATATGGAAAAATATACAAAGATATATTAAATGGATAAAGCAAGCAATACATTAATATTCCATTTTGTAAATAAAGATATATAAGTATTATAAATATGTAAGTTAATAAATATGTAAATATATATATACAAGTTAATGCATCGTTAATAAATATGTAAGTGTGTGCATAGAAGACGTAAAACTACAGCAGTCACATTGGGATTTGAGACTTTCGTTAAAAATTTCTTCTATGTGGGGCTGGCCCGGTGGCGCAGAGGTTTAGTTCGCACTTGGCAGCCCAGGGTTCGTAGGTTTGGATCCCGGGTGTCTGCCGATGCACAGCTTGTCATCCATGCTGTGGCGGCGTCCCATATAAAGTAGAGGAAGATGGGCACAGATGTTAGTCCAGCACCAGTCTTCCTCAGCAAAAAGAGGAAGATTAGCAACAGATGTTAGCTCAGGGCTGGTCTTCCTCACAAAAAAAAAAAAAAAAAATTCTTCTATGTATATTTACTTTCAGTTTCACAAGGAGTATATGGAGAAGTTTTTATAAAATTTAAGCACTGTAAGGTCATAAAAGAAAACATGTAAGTTTTTCTTTACCACCTACCCTTCCATCCTCACGTTCACTTCTAGGTTACACATTCTGGAAATGTTCAGATTTTACTGACTTAACCAGAAAAATAAATATTAAAAATAATAAATAAACAAAGAAATATAATTGTCAAATAAAACTTCTATCAGAATTGGGAGCTATGGAAGAGTTCCATCCATGTGCAGAAATTCAAAGGAATTTTGCTGTATGTATTACTAATAAGACCAAACCAAGGAAAGACTTGTCCAACTGGCAATTCACCACACGTAAGGAAAAATCTCTCCCAGAAAGTAAGGGGAAAAAATCTGGGAAAATGACCCATATATTTCCTAAGTCAACAGCAGCAGCTGGTGGTGAGGTTGTGGGCCGGCAGGCAGTGGGTGGTGAGCGGTTATCCAGGATACGGACCTGCCCTGGAATTCACACATCCTGCTGAGTGAGCTTCTCCGCTTTTTCATTCAGATGGCCCAGTTGGACAAAATGTCCAGTTAGAGAGAAGGAGCCACCTTGATGACAATGAGGTGAAAAGGCTTTGTGGTCTGTTGTTGATCATTTCTTCTGTGAATTGTCTGGAGAGAATCAAATCTCCCTTCTGCAATTAGCTTGGACACTGGCATTGTCCCTGTTTGTGCCAGCTACTTCCCCACTCCTCAAAAGCTTCTGGATCTCTGAGCTAGTCAAAGAACACTATAATAAACCTGGATGCTTCACTCCTCCTCTCATCCAGACCTGAAAAAACTCAAAAGGGGCCCAAGTGATCCGTAGTGGAACCCATCTCGACTTCCAATATTGGATGAGCATAGATTTCCCTCCCCAAACCTGAACAGAGAGAAAAAAACCATTAGACATAGGAAGCGACTAAGTGGGGATAAACCTGAGATATTTTATCAAATGCCCCTTGAGAGAATCTCTAATTTATCAAAGGGATGTTACATCTCCAAAACTAAAACAAGTCATCTTGATGTGGGAATGACTTCACACGGTGCTCATCAAATGTTCCATGTGCTTCTCAGGTTGAGGCTAATGACTAGTTCTGGCCAGTGAGCAGGAGTGAAGTGTTTGAGTCCTGATGAGCCAGTAAAAGTTCTCTGGATTCTCACTTTACCCTCTACAGCGCCCCTAGAAGTCACATGTTGAGATGGCAGAGCTACAAAATGGAAGCAATCTGGGCTGTCTGAATCTTTGCTGTGAAGGGAACTGCCCTGCAGAATCTCCTGAACAGACCATACTTTGCTTGAGCAATAACTAAAAGTTAAGCCATTGAAATTTTGAAGTTTACATACTCAAAGCATAGCTTAGCCATGACTGTTAAAACAGATCCCAGACAATATTTATATATCTTATAATATATATAATTACCGAAGTAGAGAATATAACAGAAGGAGTAATAAGAGAACAAATTAAAGAAAATTTATTTGAGGTCAAAGGGATCACCAATTCCTAGGAAGAAATAACAGATCCAAATTCAGTCATATTTGTACTCATTTTTTTTTTAATTTTGAAGATAAAACAAACAAGGATATAAATGGCAACAATAAAAATCAAACAAAAACAGGGGCCGCCCGGTGGCGCAGCGGTTTAGTCCGCGCTTGGCAGCCCGGGGTTCGCGAGTTCGGATCCCGGGCGCCTGCCGACGCACTGCCTGTCAGCCATGCCGTGGCAGCGTCCCATATAAAGTAGAGGAAGATGGGCACGATGTTAGCCCAGAGCCAGTCTTCCTCAGCAAAAAGGGGAGGAGTGGCAACAGATGTTAGCTCAGGGCTGGTCTTCCCCACAGGAAAAAAAAAAAAAAAATCAAACAAAAACATATTGCCTAGAGGAAAAATCAGTTCAGCATAAAAGCTCTCCTCCACAATACTAAATCGAATAATGTCCAGAGTTTTGAGAAGAATAATGTATGACTGAGAACTTTATGAACAGCCAAACCATAATTAGTATGAAAACGACAGAAACATAGTCTCAGACATATAACACAAAACATACAGCACATAACTCTTATCTCTTCTGAAAGTTTTATTTAACTCGTAAGAAGGCTAAGGTTCAAATATGTCATCCATACATGCAATAGACAACAATCATTGTGGGTATGGAAATGGATCCTCTCCACCACTCCATTACCAGAGCTGACCACAACACTTAGCATGTATTAAAAGTTCAATAAATATTTGCTAAGTTCAATACTCAAAGTGCTTAAAATTACTGAGAAATATGTTGGGACTGAAAATCAATAGTTGGGATAAAAGAAATGGTGGTGAGCCAGCCCTAAGGGCCTAGTGGTTAAAGTTTGGTGCACTCCACTTCAGCAGCCCGGGTTCAGAACCACACCGGTTGTAGAACCACACCACTTGTCTGTCAGTAGCCATGCTGTGGTGGTAGCTCACATAGAAGAACTAGAAGGACTTACAACTAGAATATACAATTATATACTGGGGCTTTGGGGAGGGAAAAAAAGAGAGAGAGAGGAAGATTGGCAACAGATGTTAGCTCAGGGCAAATCTTTCCCAGCAAAATGAAACAAAACAAAAGAAATGATGATGAGCAACAAAATCAGTGAAATAATTAAATCTTTAAGAGGGGTTTAATATGACTATAAAATTGCACAAATCTTGGAGTTGTGTGATATTGATTACATTATTTAGAATATATTCTTGATCTGAAAATTCCAGAATTATTCATTGAAACTAGGAAGTGTTGGGAATAATAAGTGAAGGGTGATGAGCAAAGTACTCTACATCTTGTCTTTTACAAGGGGAAGTAAGTAGTTAACTGTCACTGTCTTTATATTGCTATGTAGAGCAAAATAGGTGTTGCTACCAGTGCCAATAGAATAAAATCATGATGTAAACATCTAAGATAACTAAAGAAAAAAGACTAAGAAAACTTGGTCCATATAACAAAGTCAGGGAAAATTATTTTCAAGAAACATAAATAAATAAACAAATAAGTAAATAAATCCAAATCCAAAACAAGATAGAGGAAGGCCTGAAAACTCTATTATAACAAATGAAAATGAGTTAAGCTCTTTTTTAAAAGTCACCTTTATTGAGGTTTAATTCACATACCATAAAACATACAAGCCCAAGATTTTTAGAAAATTTACAGAGTTGTGCAATCTTAGAATGTTTCCATCACCCTCACAAGACCCCCAAGACCTCCCCATTTTCTAGTCACTCCATTCCCATCCCAACCCAGGCAACCATGAATCTACTTTCTGGTTTTTTTTCCTGCCTTTTCTGCATATCCCAGTTAAACCCTTTGGTGAAAGAATCTCATATAGCCTTTCGAAAGAACACGCTGTGTTTAATACAGCTAAAACAAAATGGGTCTGGTTGAAAATAAAGGTTCTATGGTGCTAGGAAAATATAAACTAAATAGAAATCAGATAAGACATAGAGTAAACTTAAATGCAGATTACTAAGTGAAAGAAGCCAATCTGAAAAGGCTACATACTGTATGATTCCAACTATATGACATTCTGGGAAAGGCAAAAGTATGGAGACAGTGAAAAGATTAATGGCTGCCAGGGGTTGATGGGAGGAGGGAGGATGAGATGAATAGGTGGGGCACAGAGGATTTTTAGGGCAGTGAAAATACTCTGTATGATACCATAATGATGGAGATAGTGGTTATACACTTGTCCAAACCCATAGAATGTACAACACCAGGAGTGAACTGCAATGTAAACTGCACATTGGTGATTGTGATGTGTCGATGGAGATTCATCAACTTTAGCAAATGTGTCACTCTGCCAGGGGTGTTTGTACTGAGCTATGCATGTGTGAAGGTGGGGGTATATGGAAAATCTCTGTACCCTCCCCTCAATTTTGCTGTTAACTTAAAACTGCTCTGAAAAAATCGTCTTAAAGAATAAATTAAATGTAGAAACACTAATATCATACAAAATAGAATTCAAGCCCATTGAATGCTTTAGGAATAAAATATGATTCAGTTCTCACTCAGAGCAAGTACTTTTGGAGATCTTCTGGAAACATTTTCCTCACTGGTAAACAAACACAAGGAGAGACGTGGACTTCACTTCTCCCTCCTTTCTCTCCCGTGTCCTGTCTGCATGTGACTCTGGGAACTGTGGACAGCCAGATTAAGAATATGAGGGAAACCAACATGGTGTAGAAGGCAGAATAGAAAACTAGACAGAAACTGAACCCATGATTAATTGTTTAATCACTGAATTAAACAATCCTGGAGCCAAGGTATCCATTTAAAAGTAAATTTTCCATATTGTTTCATCTATTTGAGTGAAGATTTTGTGTTGCTGCAATCAAAACCTTCCCAACATTGGGGCCGGCCCAGTGGCGCAGCAGTCTAGTTCGCGCTTGGCAGCCCGGGGTTCACGGGTTCAGATCCTGGGTGCTCGCCAACGCACTGCTTGTCAGCCATGCTGTGGCGGCATCCCATATAAAGTAGAGGAAGATGGGCATGGATGTTAGCCCAGGGCCAGTCTTCCTCAGCACAAAGAGGACGATTGGCAACGGGTGTTAGCTCAGGGCTGGTCTTCCTCACCAAAAAAAAAAAAAGTTAAAAAAAAAAAACACCTTCCCAACATTGGACTTATTACACAAAGACTTTAAATCGACTACATTAAATATGCTCAAATAGCTAAAGGAAACCATAAAGAGCTAGAGAAAACCAGGAGAAGAATGTATGAAAAAATAAAGAGTATCAGTAAAGAGATAAACATAAAAGAGTTAAAGATAATAAAGAGATAGAAATTATAAAAATAAACCTGGAAATGAAAAGTAAAATAACTGAAATAAAAAATTCATTATAGGGGTTCCATAGCAGATATGAACAAGCAGAAGAAAGAATGAGCAAAGTTGAAGATAGGACAATTGAATTTATCCATGCTGAGGAGCAGAAAGAAAAAAGAATGAAGAAAAATAAACAGAGCCTAAGGAACCTATAGGACATCATTGAGCATACTAACATATACATTATGGGAGTCCCAGGAGGAGAAGAGCATTAGAAAGGGGAAAAACATATATTGAAAAGATAATGGCCAAAAACTTTCCAAATTTGATGAACTATATGAATCTATGCATCCAAGAAGCATAACAAACTCCAAGTAGGATAAATTCATAAGATCTACATCAAGATCTATAACTACATTTTGTCAAAAGCCAAAGACATAAAAAGAATCTTGAAACCATCAAGACAGAAGTGATTTATCACACATAAAGGATCCTCAGTAAGATCAATGGCCAGTTTCACACATCAGAAACCAATGCCAGAGGCTGTGGGATGGCATACTGAAAGTGCTAAAGGAAAGAAATTGTCAACCAAGAATTCTATATCAAGCAAAATTATCCTTTAAAAATGAAGGAGAAATTAAGACATTCCCAGAAAAATAAAAGATGAGGGAGTTTGTCACCAATAGGCCTCCCTTACAAGAAATGCAAAAGGGATTTCTTCAGGCTGAAATGGAAAGGACATTAGACAGTAACCTGAAGTCATATGAAGAATTAAAGAACTCCAGTAAAGGTAACTACATAGGTAAGTATAAAATCAGTACTGTTAAATTTTTAGTTTGTAATTAAAAGGGTTGTATACAATGACCAAGAGGGATTTACACCAGGAATGCAAGGGAGGTTCAACAAGAGAAAATTAATCAATGGAATACATCACATTAATAGAACAAAAGAAAAGGAAAAACAAATGATTGTCTCAATTAACACAGTGAGAGCATTTACAAAATCCAATGTCTTTCATGATAAAAACACTCAGAAAACTAGGAATGAAGGGAACTTCGTCAACATGATTAAAGGTATTTATAAAAAAACCTCACAGCTAACATACTCAATGATGAAAGACTGAAAGTTTTCCCCTAAGATCAAGAACAATATAGAAAAGTGGGAAAGTAGGGACCAGTCCAGTGCCATAGCAATTAAGTTTGTGTGCTCCGCTTTGGTGGCCCGGGGTTCGCAGGTTTGGATCCCAGGCACGGACCAATGCACCACCTGTCAAGCCATGCTGTGGCAGCGTCCCATATAAAGTGGAGGAAGATGGGCACGGATGTTAGCCCAGGGCCAGTCTTCCTCAGCAAAAAGAAGAGGATTGGCAATGGATGTTAGCTCAGGGCTAATCTTCCTCACACACATAACATGTGGGAAAGGATTCTTTCACCACTGCTATTCAACATTGTACTGGAAGTTCTACCCAGAGCAATCAGGCAAGAGAAAGAAAGAACGGTCATCCAAATTAGAAAGTAAGAAGTAAAACTATCTCTATTCTCAGAGGACATAATCGTATATAGAGAAAATCCAAAAGAATACACACACACACACACAAAACTACAAGAGCTAATAAAAAAATTAAGCAAAGTTTCAGGGTACAAGATCAACACACAAAAACGAATTTTGTTTCAGTATATCAGAGTGAGCAACACGAAAAGGAAATATTGTTCAACAAATAGAAAACAATTCTATTTACAATAGCACACAAAAGAAAAAAATTCATATAATAAATTCAAGCAAAGAGGTAAAAGACTTGTACATTGAGAACTACAAATGTTTTGAAAGAAATTAAAGAAGACCTAAATAAATGGAAAGACATTTGTGTTCACTAATTGGAAGACAATATTGTTAAGATGGTAGTATTACCCAAAGCAATCTACAGATTTAATGCAATCTCTATCAAAATTCCAATGATCTTTTTTTGCATAAATGGAAAAGCCAATCCTCAAGTTCATACGCAATTGCAAAGGGTCCTAAATAGGTAAAATAATCTTGAAAAAGAACAGAACAATGTTGGAAAACTTGCACTTCATGATTCAAAATTTAGTACAAACCTACAACAACCAAAACAGTGTGGCACTGGCATGAGGATAGACATATAGACCAATGGAAAAAATTGAGAGTCCAGAAATAAACCCATACATCCATGGCCAATTGATTTTGACAAGGGTGCCGAGACTGAGCAGCAACAATGGAAAATAGATAAATTGGACTTTATCAAAGTTAAAAACTTTTGTACATCAGAGAACTTTATCAAGAAAGTGAGAAGACAATCTGCAGAATGAGAGAAATATTTACAAATCGGATGTCTGATAAGAGCCTACTATCAAGAATTCATAAGGAATTCTTACAACTCAGTGACAAAAAGACAAACAATCCAATTTAAAAATGGGCAAATGAATAGGCATTTCTGCAAAGAAGACACAAATGGTCAACAAACATATGAAAAAATGCTCAATAACATCGGTCGCTAGGGATCAAAATCACAATGAGGTACTACTTACATCCACTAGGGTCTCTATAACAACAACAACAAAAAAGGAAAATAATAAATATTGCTGAGATACAGAAAAATAGGAATTCTCATACAATGCCGGTGGCAATGTTAAATGGTTCAGCCACTGAGGAAAACAGTCTGGTGGTTCCTCAAAAAGTTAAACAGAACTACCACATGACCCAGAATTCCACTCCAAGGTGTATACCCCAGAGAACTGAAAATAGATACTCAAACAAACACTTGTACAGAAATGTTCATAGCATCACTATTCACGATAGTGGAAAACAAAACCCAAAAGGTAGAAACTACCCAAATGTCCATAAGTGATGAATAGATACACAAATTATGGAATATTATTTGGCCATAAAAAGGAATGAAATACTGATACATTCTACAACATGGATGAATCTTGAAAACATTATGCTAAGTAAAGAAGCCAGACACAAAAGGTCACATATTATATGATTTCATTTATATGAAATATCCAGATGGATCAATACATAGAAATAGAAATCAGATTGGTGATTGCCAGGATCTTGGGGAGTGGGGAGCAGTAGGGATTAACTGCTTAACATATGGGAGTGTATTTTGGGGTGATGAAAATATTTTGGAAATAGAGGTTGTGGTTACACAATATTGTGAATGGACTGTATGTCACTGAATTGTTCTCTTTAAAATGGTTAAATTTATGTTATGTGAATTTCCCCTTGATTAATTCAAAGACACCTCCTTCAATCAGGTGGTCTTCAATCTATAATTCATATCTTCCACAAATTCTCCAAAATATCAGGAGTCCTCACCATTGGTGTTCTGCATCTCCAGAAGTGATTCCTAGGGTCAAAGGGCTGTAGAGACCAATGCATGATGGGAGATTATGGTGAATCCACCAAGGCTCACATGTGAATGCTAATGAGCTAGAGTGTTTATTGAGCTAAATTTTTTTTTCCTCACTGAGACACATGGAAAAACACAAACGTACCCTTCAAGTTCTTGATCTGCTTTTCTTGTACTCAGGGGAAAGTTCTCATTACATTGGGCTTGAAGAGATAAAACTAATAACAGAAAGAAAAATAAGACGCTGGCTGGGATAGACTCTTTTTTGAAGTTAAATCAATGCATCCCAAATTCTTAAGCAATTTCAATTCCTGTTGGGTGAGTGGCTGAGAAGAATTTGATAATTAAAAGATGAGGAAAGGCATAAAACAAAATATTTTTTCACAGGGGTGATGTCATTCTTCCTTGAAATACAGCCGCAGCAGATCAAAGATAAATAAACAACATGGGGGAGGGGACCAGGAGTGGGAGACAGTGAATAAAACGCACTCTTGAAAGCCAGAAGTATCCTTTTTTTCCTCCCTCTAAAGGCCAGAGCCTTCCATTTGGAATATGAATGTTTCTAAAACTTTTGATAATTACGAAAGTAAAGAAGAGAAAGGAGCTTTCTTCACAGTAGGGTTTCTTATCTACACTGACCTATCAGCTCCTTCAGATGGGGATGTGGGCCCCAGTTCTCAGGATTTTAGAAAAGAATGTGTTAAAATGGGGGTGGGTGTGGAGGAGAGGAAGCTGAAATGTGTGCGGATGGTTTAACATGCAAATGTCCCAACTTTCTTTTAGGTGGAGGATCAAGGTTTGGCTATTTTCAACTTCTTTTCCACTTCCCCCCCTTCCCATCCCAGTCTAGCTTCAAGAGGACTGTAGATGTGACAAGGGCTTTGTGTAGGGAATTCAGGCGAATGAAAGGGCCAAGGAGACCCAGTTGAGGGAACAAACTTTTGGGGGTCAGTGGGGTCAGCTTAGAATAAATGTGTGGCATTGTTGTCATTAAGGACATGCTCTCAGCAGGGTGTCCTGAGCCGGGCACACAACGTGCAGGCCTGTTTATTCAACACTGAAATACCTACGGACGGGGCTCGGGCTCGGGGAGAAAAGGGAAACTTCAGCAGCAAAGGCCTGCACCTTCCAGTATCAGAACATTCTCCAGAGGCACAAAGACCTGCCTTTTTCTAATTACAGAGACAAGGGTGCTTGTGCATAACCCAAAATTAATTGATTAATTAACCAATGTATTAAAAGAAGAGCTTCTCCAGCATTTTTTCTTTCTTCTTTTTCTTTCTCTCTCACTTTTTTTCCCTCCACACATGGACAATCCAGGTCATTGAAAGCCTAAGATAGAAACAGTTTCTTAACAGTGTTTGAAAACAGCCTTTGTTTCCATGGAAGTGGCATAGGCCCTCTGTGGTTTCCTTCCAGAAAACATTTACCTACCTCAGAGGGTTTTTTTTTTTTTTTTTTTTTTTTTTTGTGAGGATTAAATGAGAGAAAGTGCTTAACACAGTCTGAGCACATAGTTAGAGCTAAATACATATTAGTTGTTGTTAGTATGTGTTGCTCTCCCCTGGCTCAGTCACGAAGAGGTCAGGGAGATAGACGGGATGCGAGCAGAGGCCGTCCCAGCTGAGGTGGAAATAAGATTAGAGAAGGGGGTGGGGTGGGGCTGAGGTCACTGGTGAGAATGCAATCCTTTAGGCAGTTGAAAGGCAGAGAGGGGACATTTCCAAACCAGAGTTAAAGAGTGGCTCAGAAGATTAAAATAAGAAAGACATTTATCTATAGAATCTCCGGTTCTGAAATTTTAAAAAGCCATGTGAATTTGCCCAGATCTGTCTTGGGGCAATGAGACTAAGATACATGAAATATTGAAGAATGCAAGTGCTAAATTATGTTTTACAGACTGTCAGTATTTTAGGGCATCAGAGGAGATGGAGAAGATTAACACGTGAACACCATTCCAAAACAAGTAGGAACAAAATAAAGTCATAATATCTGTAGGAGCTCAATGAAAGGAGAAATTAGCACTGGTGGTGTGGTCAGAAGGAAGCGCCTGAGAGGAGGAGGTTCTTGATGGAGGCAATGAGGTGGGCAGGGACGACTGGGGTGTTGCCATGGGAGATTCAGAGTGTTGACTGTGACTTTGAGAAAGCAAGGTTTCAGAGAGTTGAATTTGAGGATAGAGTACCTAATGGTTTGGCATGTGAAGAGTGTGCTGGCATGAAGATTAGCTAAAAATTTATGGCCATAATCCACGTATTAGAGTAGCTGTCATAGTGGCGGTGATGGTGCAGGGTGGGTATGTGTGTTTATGGACTGGAGAGGTTAAAGTGGTGTTGAAGCAAGGGTTAAACCCAAGGAAATTTCAAGAAAATATACAACAGGCAAGGTGGCTGACTGGAACTGGGAGACAGAGAAAAAGGAAATGACAAGATAACTAATTTTTCTGTCATAGGAAACTAGAGACTAGTGGCATCATTGGAAGAAAAGTGGAATTGGGGAGAAAGTTCCTGTATTGAAGGTATAGAAAATTTTAATTTAACTCATGTGGAATAAGAGGTAATAAACGTTGGATGAGTGGTATCGTGCAAAAGAGGAATCTATTATATTGGAGAAGGGAAAAAAATATTAAGGTTTGGGTAATGAGAATAAAATAAATTATTGGTAAATTTAAGAGCAACAGTATAGCTTATTAATAAGATTTCTTGGAAAAGGCAAAATAAAGAGGAGGAAGCTGCAAAACGTTTCCATTCTTGTGGCCTTGGGGTAAGAATACCCAAGAACAGAGTTGGAGTATGAACATTGGCCCTGGTGGTTTGCTAAGAGCACGCTGCGCACCCATGACTCTGGACTACCCTTCCAACATGGCTTCCTCTTTATGATGAGAAGAGCCACATGCAAACTTGGTAAAGAGTCATGACAGCAGTAACAGTCCAGCTTGTTCCACCTTGGGGGAAGACTTGGGGGGAAAAATTTGCACCGCATACTAAAGATGAGATTATGAGGAGGAGAATGTGAGTTTTGTATATAAAAGGGGACAAATTAGTCCTGTTTGTTCATATATGTGAGGAGTTTATGGTCACTCTAAATAATGAATTCATATACTTTTTTGTATCCATATTGTCTCATTTGATGCCATCACTACATGGAAGAAAACCCTAGAAAGGAGGGTAAGCAAGTCAACACCAAGGACTATGCTGTGAGTAGCTGGAAGTGCTATGAGGGAGCTTAAGTTGGAGGCTAGGTTTAAGGCCCCTGAGGACAGAAACGGAGTTTGACCCATCGTTATATCTCTAGAGCCTAGCACAGTGTATGGCACACAGAAGTGAGTGAGCTAGTGGAAATTTGAAATTGAGACATTGGCCCCAAAATGAGCAATATAAAGGGAAATCATGTTGCCAGGCTGCCACTTCTGGGGCAACATGTGCAGTTGTACTAAGGGGTGGTTTTAGGGTATCTATGTGGCTAAATCAGAACCCAGAATCTACACACAAACTGTTTCCAGTCCATAGGAAGACTGTGGAGAGTAGACTACATTCATTCCATTGGCAGGTGGGGGTTGAGGTAGGGTGGGGAAGTATGGAGGTATAAGACAGAAGGCGAGCTAGGATCTGATGTTGGTTGTGCCCATCGTAGCCACTTCTGTCCAGTATGCTGAGTCAAACAAATGGTTTACCATCATCAATGAATCAATAAATCCTATATCACAAATCAATAAATCCTACATTGCTTACCTTCAACTCTCCCCCTGTAATTCCGTCTCCCTGGCATCAATTATTTCAGCTATTTAGCAAACATTAATTGTGCTCCTATGTGTCAGGAATGTAGAGTTAGTGATGCAATACAAATAAGATGCAAAACTTTGTCTATTGTCTACGCACAAGTAGACAGGCAGTGTGGCGAGTGCTCTGACTCAAAGAATTATGGGATGCTATGGGAGCCCATAGAACAGGCAACTATGCCATCACGCACTCTCACATCCTTACTCTCACCATTTTTATCTTGGAAGCATGCTGCTGCTGAAATGATGATGATGTCTGTTCTCTTGTCAGTGTGCTAGGAGAGCTAGGGAGTGACAGGTCTGGCATGTGTCCTCTTCAGAGGAAAGGTGAAGGCAAAGGACTGTGGAGCTAAAAAGCTCTTGCTCTAAATGATCTCCCTTTGCTGAAAACCCAGAAAGAAAAGCAACATCATAATTTGCAGAGTAATCTTCTGCTAACAATACAGCTGCTGGGGCTCAGCCAAGTTCCAGCATGGTTGCCCAGCCAAGTCCGTGATTAATGATGTCATTGCTAGCAATATGAGACCTCAGTTGAATAAGCCTTGGCTTTTAACAAAAGCCTTGAGTAAGCAGTAAGCTGACCAGGGGGATAACCAACTGTGGTGTGTCCCCAATATCACTGATAGGTAGAGTGAACAGAGAATCAAAAAAGAACACCAATCTACAGTGGGGGCAGAAGCAGAATCTGATGAGAGAAACATGGCACCATGATCTGGAGATAATTAAGGTTGTTTCCTTCACTGTACATGCTAAGTACATAGCTGGAGGGGTCTTATTTTTCAGACAGAGAAACAAAGGCCCACAAGTTAAGGGACTCGTTCTTGGACACAGATAAGTTGGTAGTAGAACCAGGACTGGATCCAGGGCTCTCTCTACTATGCCACACAATTTTCATAAATCACAGCAAGGTTTTATATTCCAGCAACAGCAACCATTTCTTAAGTTTAGAAACACATCAGAGGCATGGGTAAACTTCAGTTTCTCCATTCATGATTGGTTGCTGAATTTCATCAAGAAAGATTTGTGTTTTTCAAGGGGAGTCAAGGGTACAATACTTCCTAAGTTCTTTCATGTTGGAGAATGACTGTTTGCCACCTTGATTCTTGAACAACTTAGCTGGGTATAATATTGTTGGATCATACTTCTTTCTCTTAGGCTTGTAGACATTGCTCCATTTTCTTACAGTGTTGAATGCTATTTGTAGAGAAACCTGAAGCCAGCATAATATTCTGCTTTACAGATGGCATATTTTCTCCTACATTTTTTTCTAGATAGCTTTTTCTTTAGCATTGAGTTTTATAGCATAACCTGAATATGTCTAGTGTTGATTGTGTATATTTTTGAGCACACTTCAGTTTGCAGTTGGTGCCAACACTAAGGTCTGGATGGCTGTGAGTTGGACCGGCCTCCTCCTCCACATCGGGGACAGTCTAGTCTGGCTGCTTAATGAGCACGAATCACCTGCCTTCGCTGACTCTTCCTCAGGACTCAATGATTCCCTCACCAAGACTTAGGAAAAATTTTTCCCTTAAAGTGATTCTTCAACTGCAGATTCAATACTTTATTTTAATGAAATTTCCATTTGTTCTGTTCTTACATATATTTTCCATTCCATTACTTGAGTTCTTTACTTCAGGAACAGTAGTTATCCTTTTTAACTCATGTAAGTGGAATAGGTACATTACAGTTTTCAAATGCTTGCCCAGATATCAAGGAGCTCACTCATAGCAAGTCAATAATTAGAAAGATCTTTCTTCAGAATTCTCCTGAACTTTGTGCAAAGTGCAGGGGGTGATTAACTCTGCCTGGGGGAGTCCAGGAGGCAGAATTTTACTCAATATAAGGAGCAATAAGGATTATCTAGCAACAGAAGAGACTGCTTTATGAAGTAATTAACTCATCAATGGAAATATTCAAGAATAGACTGGCTGACTGTCTACAGTCTTAGACTGGGAAGTTGAACTACGTGACCACATTGATCCCATCCAGCTTCGTGGCCCGTCAAGTAGGGGCCATCAGAGTCATTGGTAAAGGGTGGACTACAGGGTTGGTGGGTGAGTAATCCATATGCCTTCTTCTCTGTCAGAGGCTGCCCCACAGTGGAACATTCTGTCTGAATCTGTATCTGGTGATTGATACCAGAAACAGGTTGAAGAACAGAAGGGCCAGGGCCAATGTGGCAGCAGAGCAATTTTTTATTTACTTCTAAGTTACAGCTAAGGATGAGATAGTTTTCTGACAAGTCAAAAAAAAATAGGCAATGGAAGTTATGAAATATTTTCTGTTTATTTCATTTCCTCCAATGAGAATTCTAAACTGTAAGTTCCCTAAGAGCACAAAACAGTCTTGACCTTGTCTATTACTCTATTACTGGTGTCCGGCACTGGGTTTGACATTCAGTCTAAATACCTAATGTTTGATAAATAAATAAACAAATAAAAGAAGTAATATCTTCTTTTAAAAATGCAGTACTCCTGTCGCCATGAAGCCTGTATTGCCAACATTTTAACCAGCATGCAGACTTTAGGCTGGATGACTCATGGGTTTTGGTTTGTTTAAGTGTGACAGCACTAGCAACCCCTTAAGATTCTTTGGCTTCATAACGTCCCTAAGGAGGCAGTGCTTGTCAAGAGAGACATTCTGGTGGTCCATGGCAGGGCAGTATGTGTGAAAGGAGGGAGTATTAGAGTGCACTAGGTCCAGGTTTGAATCATGGCTTTACCACCTAAATGGCATTGGATATGTACCTTAAACTCCTCTGAGGCTTAGTGTTCTTACCTGTGAAATAGTAAACTAACACTTCACAGGATAGTTGTGAGAATTAGGTAAAACTAGTTACAGGAAACATCTAGGATGGCGTGTAGCACAGAACAAGTTTCTGGTGAACTTGGCATACCCATTTCTGTTGCCCTCATCTTACCCAGAGCCTCCAGTTCTGTCTCCACCCCGTGGTGTGGAATGAAGGAGGGGAGGGCAGTGATCTTGACGATTGGATAGTTATGTGCAGTAGAATTTCTTCCTATATTACCCTCCCAAACTGCTCCCTGACACCTAGTTAGCCATACTCACGGTACCACAGGTATTATGCATGAAGCAGAGAGAAGGGAATTGCTCACTCTCCCAAATAATACAACATTAGGTTTTAAGAGGGATGAAGGGGATTTATTAAACTTGCCCTCCGAAAGGAGTTCATTTAAATCCTGATCTCACTGACTTTAACGAGTCGGCTGACCTCATCACACACCTTGCGTGTCCCAAGACCTTCCACATCCCCATGAGAACAATTGATTAAGTTGCCTTTCTCATCCCCTTAAAGTCAATTTCCAGATTCCAACATCTCTGAAGTCCAATACCCCAAAACACCAAATACCCCAAAGCATCACCTACAACTTGCCTATGCCCTCGATATGACTCTGCCCAGGAAAGATTTTATAAGGGAATCAGTCTTGGTGAGGGAATCATTGAGTCCTGAGGAAGAGTCAGCCAAGGCAGGTGGTTTGTGCTCATTAAGTAGCCAGACCAGACTGTCCCCGGTGTGGAGGAGGAGGCTGGTCCAACTCACAGCCATCCAGACCTTAGTGTTGGCACCAATTGCAACCTGAAGCGTGCTCAAAGAAAAGAAACCTCCAAAGACCAGGAAGGTATTTTAATCCCTCTGAAAAGAAAGTGGCTCTGGGATGCTGTCTGACAAGCTCAAGGAAAGGTTCCTGCACACAATTCTGAGTGACATTTCCCTGCAGTTTCTCTTGAGTGCCTGTCATGAGTCAGAGACTATCTAAAGGGCTGGGGATAAAATAGTGAACATGGCAGACAAGGTCCCTGCTTTCTTGGAACACAAATTCCAGTGACAGGAATGGGCGTGGAGACAAAAAATGAATAGAAAGTCAAGAACGTTACCCATGGGTTATAAGTGTGATGCAAAGAATTAATACAAAGTGACAGGATAAAGAGTGATTGGGTGACCACTTAGATCCACTAGTCAAGGACAGCTTCATGGAGGAAGAGCAAAGATTTTGGAGGAGAAAGACCTAGCCATGTGAAGATCACAGGGAAAGGAATTGCAGGCAAAGGGAACAGCTGGTGCAAAGGCCCATGGCAAGGATGAGCTTGAAGAGCTAATGGGGACTAGTATCCAAGGGGAAAAAGTCAGGAAAGAGGGTGGCAGCAGATCAGTCAGTAGCTAGGGGCCAGGTCACGTAGGCTTTGGTGAACCTTGGTAAGTGGTGTGAATTTCTCTTGTAAAATTTTGTCTCCTCAAGGTGGCCTGGGGTAGAGAAAACTGGAAAATGATAACCCAAAAGAGGACCAAGGCATGCCTGAGCATCTAGAAGGGTAAGGTGGTCCACATAAACTAGAGCCAACCTAAACTCCAGGTCTGAATTTAATCCAGATCCACCCATTTGAGTCCTACCAAACCCTCTGAAGACCTTTGTAAATTAATCTCATTGCCTCAGTGGCTCTCTCTTTGTGATCTGGGTTCACTCAGGCCTGGTTACAGGGAATTTCCTGATCAGAAATGTTAGATGAGTGGCTTGGGGGGTGGTCAGCAGCTGGGTTTTGACACCCCTTCTTGTCTTAACTAATTACAGGACCTGGGCCAAGGCTTTTGCCTCTTCAGAGTCTATCTTCTCATCTGTATGCTGACCAGTGTGTGCTAACTGATCTCCAAAGTCCCTGCTAACAGTCTGGGGTGATACGATTCTATGACACCTGGTGTAAACCCATACGGATGTGCTAAAGAAAATTACACACATTTGATCTCCTCACGTACAAGGCCTTATAAATAGCTGAGAAAAACCACATGCCAGTGGCTAAATTGTTAGAGATGAATCGGGTCAACACCATACAAGGATTAACAGCATCCTGCATATAATTCATTTCAATCCTCAGTGTACTGGGAAAGCCTTGTTTTTCTCTCTCATACGACCCCTCAAATCCCTACCACCACCTCTAAGTCTTGCAGGGAGGCTTTCTCTTTTCTACAATGCAAGACAATTGAGAAATGAAGAGAAAATGCATTAGCACATCCTGTTACCAATTGTCAGCTGGAAAATAAAGGATGCTAAAATGCCTGGACCCCATTAGAGACATTTCTGATACTATTGCTGATGGTTAGGCGCCCTCTACTGGTGGACTTAACAGCAAACCATCAGAAGCTGAGAGCGATTTTTGTCCTGGGATGCCTGCTTCTTAAGGTGACCTAGAATGCAGGTGTTTGTCTTCAATATGGAAAACAAGCTTCAACCAGGCCATAGCTCATTCAAGAGAAATTCTTTCATGCCTTTACAAATTCTAGAGGTTGTCTCAGAAAATTTGTAATAGAAGTGAACACAGAGCACCGTGGGCTCAGAGACTGAAAATATTGTTTTAGAAGCTTTTCAGATGGAAGGAGAACATCCATTAAAAATAAAGTTTATTAGAATTTAAGAATATTCACTTTTAAAAATGATGGACTTTGGGGTTATAGGGAAAAAAAGAAGGTTGATATTCCCATGATAGAAACGGAAAATGTCTTAGTGACCCGAGGAACACATACCCGGTTAAGGAGTCACCACCTGCTTTGCAATGTTGAACTGAGGCGAGAATGTGGTATTGGGTGGTGGGTAAGAACACAGGATTTAATCAGACCTGGCTTTGAACCCCAGTTCTGTCCACTTATTGAAGAAGTTACTTAAAGACCCCAACTTTCCTTTGTATGACACTCTTTTAAGTGTTTTAATGCAGTCTAAAGATTAAGTTCATTAAATTCAAACCCACTCCATCAGAATCATTGTATTCATTCAAAAGGGACACAGAAGAAATGTAAAAATACTACATAGTGGATTACAGAGTTTATTTATTCATCCTTCTCTTGTATTTACCAGGGCACTGCACTGAGTACTAAGGACAATAAATTAGATATGGACTTTGCCCTTAAGGAGCAAAATATCCAGGAGAAAAGATAAGATGCATAGACAAGGAACAATGATAAGGCAGAAAAGTGTCCGCGATGTGAGAGATACATATGATCAGTAAGAGTTCTCAAAAAATAAATTATTTCCGGTTCTGAGGAATCAGAAAAGGTTTTTCTTTCAGTATTACATCATTTCTATGACTTCTGAGCTTTCTTGAGCACCAGTCCTTGACCATGTGAAAAAACAAGATTCAGAGTGTTTTATTAATTCTGTTAGAGAGTTAGGGAAGTGTTAGTAATAACAGTGTAAAAAAAACCCAAAGAAATAAAAAAATAAGCCGATGACGCACTCACAGAAAAAAAATTGTATAAGTAGGAAAATACATTCATAGTATACTCCTTGGCTCAGTAATGAATAATACTTACATTTTTATAATAACAGAAGCTCAAACTAATAAATTAACCAAAAAGTATGATTTAACTATAATGGGAGTAGAAAAAGGATGTGTATGTGAGTGTATAAGAGAACTGAATATTAACTTTCAACAAAAAAGTTAGTAGATAACGTCTACAATTATGATATTAAGAAATGTAACAGTATAAGTAAAATATTTGACAATGTGGATGTTTAGACTAGAAGAATCAGTTAAAAATTGAAAGTCTTTGTCTTGAGGGCCAGGCTCAGGGAAGGAGTGGGGCTGGGGACTGCTGATTTTTATTCTGATCAGCACAAGCTATTTAAATTTTAAAGCATGTATGTGTATTTCATTAAATGAAGTTTTAATAAAAAAGGGGAGGGGATGATGTAGTAGATGTGTGTTTGGTTGGTTGGTTTTTGTCTGTCCATCTTCTTTCCACACTTATTCTGAGAATGTAACCTTTGTTTTCTTAAAATATTTTTATTCATCTACTTTTAAACACATGGTTCCTATGGAAGATTACATTTTCTTATATAACTGTATATAAACTGTATAAGATTATTTCTTATTTAATCTTATATAACTGATTACATTTTCTTATATAACCTGTCTGCAATTGATTGGTCCAGATCTGGGAGGGAATGAAGGAGAAGGAGAGGGAAGGGGGTGAGAGAGAGAGAAAAACCAAAATGGCACACAAAGACAGAGAATGAAGAAAGAGTTCTAGCAATGTTGAAATCCCTGGTTCCATTTATTTCTGAGGACCAACTTCATCCTTGCCTTTCCAGGAATTTGGTTGTAAATTTTACTTCAAGTGGAAAACCTCCTACCTCCTTTATACTTTTTTTCACAGCTATTTTGAGATTGTTTTTTTCTTCCCTGCAAAGGACAGTGGCCACACTGCTAGTCTGAAATGGCATCCGAGTAGCAGCTTCTGTGCAGTCTCTCAAAAATTCTCAGGAGATACCTCTGATGACACAGTAGGTAGTCTTTAAATGTGATCTTTCCTGTGACTAGCAGGTAAACTCATGCTCGAGTCTGGGAGGAATCCTTGAATTCTAAGGCAGGTGAAGACGAACTGAGAAAAGGCTTCATACAGTGAGAAAGAGACCCTGAAAAGGTAGGGAGGTCTGTCATCAGCAGTCCAGAGTTAGTGCAAACCAAGACCCTGGGCAGCAGTGTGGATGGTACACGAAAGGCTCCTTTTGAGGCATCAAGAGTCCAGTTGTCCCCTTTTACTCCTGTCCACTTCAACTCTTGTCTTTCTAAAATCTATTTGAAGATGAAATCTCACAAGCATTGGGCATAAAGTGGTAGGGATGACTGGTTACAGTGCAATGTGTTCTAAGGGAGGAGGCTAGGTAAGGAAAGGACTGATGGGGGTGCAGGGGACACAGAGATGGGAAGAGCCAGGGGCTGGAGCTGCTGCAAGTTCTATTTCTTCATGAGGCTCAAAGATCAAGATAGTGGCAGAAGACAAAGATGTCAAATTTGTAGAAGAGAACACCACTGGATGAAAATCTGCTAGAAATTACACTTTCAGGAGTTAAAAAAAATAAGGAAGAAAGAGAGACATAATTGATGCTGCAAAAGAAATTAAATCCATGCAGAGGATGCAGAGGGAAAGATCCAGAAGGAAATGATGAGAGAGGAAATGACAGACATGGAAGATGCAAGTGCAGATCAAAGGGAGAAAAGGCCAGATTACATGAAGCATAAGCAATTATCACAGAAAAAATACAAATCAATCCTCAATTCTCTAATGTTAAAAAAATCTCTACACAGATTGCAAGTTCCCATACTGTCCTAAGCAAGGCAATACGAATATTCATTCAATTCTGGAGTAATGTTTAATTAAAAGGATCAATACACCTTAAAAGCAAAAAGAAAAGATTATGTATGAGAGAAAATGAAAAAACAGGCTGGTCTCTAACTTCTCATCTGCAGCATTAATGCCACGAGACAATGGGAAAACACCAACAGAGTTTTGAGCAAAAACTATTGAGGTACAAATCATCTTTTATAAATGGAGGCAATAAAAAGATATTTTTATTAAATAAGAGCTTGGAAAGGATCCATGGAAAATAATTATTTGAAGATTGTCTCCAACTAACTTGGGGATACCAAAAATTGCTCAAAATGGGAGCCATCTTAGTAAACCTAATGGGGTTCAGCACTAAAACAGGGAAACGTGGCCATATTTACCCAGTTCTCTCCAGGATAAATGTGAATCTAGTTGTAAAAATGAATCTAAAATCAAAACATCTGTTCCTTTAAAATAATGTAAAATTCATGATTTCATGAAAAAAACTCCAAATTTAAAATGTCAGCTAATATTAACAAAGACTGAGAAATGTGAGGAGAAGGGAGAGTGGAGGATTGTGTACTCAAAAGATGCTTTTCTTCTTGACTCTGGGAATTAGTTCATGCAAAGCAAAAGGGCTTTTGAAATATTAAAAGATAAACATCAAAGAAAGTAAAAGCAAAGAAAACGTGGTCCACAGAGCAAACAGGAGTAACAAATGAGACAGCATAAAACAATATTTAAAAAGTATAAAACTCTATGTCAGAACATGAAATACGCCTTTTGTGCTAATAAACGTGGATGTTAAGCACCTCTCTTAAAAGGCAAAGACTCTCAAGTTGTTTTCCCAAAATCCAGCCAATTACCATCTGTAAGAGAACACCCAAAACAAAGGTAGGCAGAAAGCTGAAAGTGAAATATCGGACAAAGATACATTGGGCGAATTCCAACAAAAGGAAGGAGGAGTATGGGCCTAAACAGCAGACACCAGCCTTCAGACGAAAACACTGAAGGGAGCAAAAGTTCACTTCTTTTGATGAATGGGACAAACATTTATGAGATTAATAAAATAGCAAGACAAACAACAAAACCTCTAAAAAAATGGGCACAGTAATAGTTGGAGATATTAACATATTTCTCTATTCATAACAGATCAAACAAGCAGAAATTAAGCACATATACAGAGATAACAAGACTCAATCAATAAGATACCACTGGTGCCTCCTACAAACGAACAATAAAACTTAATATTCAGCATCTGTAGAATATAATTGGTTTTTATTAACTAAATCATTTTAGGTCACAATAAAATCTCAAATTCTAAAAAAAATGGTACAGCCTTCTCTCCTATCCCCTTTTCTGAACAGAATGTAATAAAACTAAAAATGAATGATCAAAGGATGAAGCCATAGAAGTAGAAGATTTTAAAGTATTCTAAATAATTTATGGACAAAAATTAATCCATGCCACAACTACAAAATATAAATAATGTAAAGGGACTACTACATGTTACCTCTCTGAGATTTTTTTTCAATTCCGTATTTAAAAATATGTTGGTTCAGATGTGTGTCTTCTGTAGAAAAATGACTGGTAGGAAAGATATCAATGTGTTGAGAGTGATTGGCTTTGGGTGGTGTTTATTTTGTTTGTGTATGTAAATTTGCTTCTATGCAGGTATTGCTTTTCTACATGGAATGGGTACTTGGTAGAGGCCATATCTTCACATTTTTGAAGTTGAAAAACTGTTTTTGGAGAGACTGCAAGCTCTCCTGTCATCGTTACAGTACAAGGTAGAAGTTGTCTTTAGAGAACCCTCCAGCAGCAGAGATGCGCAGTGAATGTGTACAGGAACCGGTTCTCCCAGAATCAGGGAACTCATCTACATACGGCTGCTTCACATAAGCAATGATAGGGATCTGTTCATTAAGTAAACTGTGTGTATCTGTTTTAGGGACAAGATTAACCTGGAATTGGAGATTTAATTTTTCCTTAAATTGGATTTAAACTATTCTGTGCCTAAAATGTGTTTTTTGTTCTTGAGAGATTAATGTACATTCTTATCCAGACTTTTGTTGGAAAGCCAGACTATGGCTGGAAGGACAGATTTCTCTTGCTAAAGCAGGGTTTCTCAAACTCTGCACTACTGACATTTAGAGCCAGATCGTTCTTTATTGGGAGCAGGGGTGGTAGTGGCCTATTGGGTATTATCAGGATGCTTGGCCTCTGCTCACTAGATTCCAGTAGCAGCCTCCTGCCTCCCCCCCCCCAACCCAAGTTGTGACAACGAAGAATGCATTCAGACAATGCCAAACGTCCACTTGGGGGACAAAAGTCACCCCTGGGCGAGAATCACTGTGCTAGAGGATAGACTCACAGGAACTGAACTGAGTTTGATGCTGGATTAACAGTGTCCCTCTAAGGCTAAGTATGCCACACTTTATGAGAACACTGTTGAAGACTGGGATTGAATTACTGGGCTCTGGAGACCAGACCACATCCTGCGGGTAAGGAAGGACATTCTCCCTAAAGTGAATTGAAGTCTGGTGAACAGTCACAGTCTGGTGTGGTTGTGCTCTGAGGAGCCAAGGAAAGCCAGGTCCCTTTCCAAATGCTAGGGAAGGGTTGGGAGTAGGGGGCACCAGTGGAGGAAAGTGGTTCCCATCAAAGTTGCAATCATATTAGGGACAACAGCAGCAGCAGCAGCTACATGACAGCAAGAGAAGCAGGGTGGGGACGGTCACAGGAGTGAACCATTAGCCACAAGTACTTGCAGCAGCTGAGGGATGGGTTCAGGGAGCAGTAAAGGGAATCTGGACCAGGCACCGACAGCAGCTACTAACATCCACCCTTTTTACCACTCAGCTCTACGTGCTTCTGACTCTAAGTTCACTCCAACTGGGTACAGCATCTCCCGGATTCTGAATGGTCACAATTTTGGGGGAAACTTATAAGAACAGGATGAATTATACCCTTGATGCTTTATACCCTCAATTTCAAGGCCTTAACTGATCTTATCTTCCCTTTCTCTACCTTCCATTTACAGGTATAACTGGACGTGAGGGTGCCAAGAGGTACACCAGTGGATCGCCTCCCAGATTGCCTTATTTAGCAGCGATTCTACCTCCTCATGATGATCAGGCCACAATCCCTTTCAATATGCACGGTAACTATTTTCTTTGGCTGCTGGTCCACTGGCACAAGTAACCCAAAGTGACCGTATGGTAATGTAGCTTTAAGCTTAGTGGGACTCTTAACCTTTGATGGAAGTACAAGTCTGCCAGGAACCAGGACATTGAGACTCACAGACTCAGGAGCAGGGAGCACAAATTCTTCAAGAAGATCACTGGGAATGATAGTTATAGGGGGTGCTCCTACTTCCATGGCTTGGTTCCAGGACCCATGTATTCTATCTATTGGAGATCCAGCACCAAAGGAAATACCCCACCCTTAGCGGGTGTCATCTCAAAGCAGATGCCTCAGCTGCACTTGCAAGAAGCCATTCTACTGTTCCATCAGGCTGGCAACTTCCGGATGATACAGTATGTGGTAAGACCAGTAGATCTTATGCTCACGTGCCCACTGCCATGCCTCCTTTGCCAACCCTTGGACTGAGGAGATGCTATTAAAGATGCCAGATATCAAAATCAAGCCCTCTGTGAGGCTTTGGAGTAAGGGTGCTGGCTGAGGGACTGCAGGCAGGAAAGGCAAACTGTTGTTCAGAATACATGTTAGTTCTGGTTAAGATGAATTGCTCTTTCCAGAGTAGAGGGGGTCCAGTGTAATTGAATGGCTAATAGTATCTAGTTGGTCTTATTGATGGGATGGTACCATATATGTATTCAGCTTTGGTCTCTTCTACTGGTAGGTTGGATATTCAGCAATAGAAGTTCAACCTGGCAAGTCTCAATCTCAGTGAGAAGGAGCCAATGTTGTGGGGCCCATACATAGTCTGCATTTCTACAATCATGGCAACCCCACTCATGAGCCCATTATTCAAACAATGGTGTGACCAACAACAGAGGTTGGCTGTCATTAACTGGCTGACTCAACATACCCAGTTGGGTGTTTAGTGCCTCTTCTTCAGTGGATGTTCTGTGGTGAGAGTGAAATGCAGTACAAAATTATCACACTTGCTGCCCACTCACACATATCCATCCGCACGCCCCTTCCCCAGACCTCCTTGTCTCTTCTTCTAGTCTTGCTTCTTCCAGACCAGTGACTAACTGGCTAAGCCATTTGCCATTGATCATGAGTCCATACACAGTCTAACCTCAGATCAGTGATCTCTCCACATAGTGGTCGGCTGGCCATGAATACTACTTGAAGCTCTGTCCACTACAAGACTTTCTTCTCATTTTTTTTCAAAGCAGCCTCTAAGGGGTGCTATAGTGCAGAATTTCATTTTCAGTTCACACAAACCTACTGAGCTGACCCCATTTGTATATCGAGCACAGGAGTTTCTCTCCTCTGCCAGCTGGACATAGGGAATGACCCAAGAGGCCGAAGGTGTGAGCGGAGGGAGAGATGTCAGTATAATAGAAGAAGGTGACATGAGACCTTGGTATCCAGGCCACCTGTGCTCTCTGACCCAGTTCCACCTCAGTCTGGAATGTTCCACTTCTATCATGCAGGGACTTCCCAAACCTTCTGACCTGGTGGGTCTGACAGTATTCAGTCACTATGTGCAGCTCTGGCTCCATGGCCATTTGATGTCCTATGGTTAGATGTTCTATCTCTATCAGGGATCAGTAGCAGATCAATTGTTTGTGTGTGAGTGTGGTTTTAATGGTGTAGAGTTCTCCATTGCACATGGCATGGCTTTGCTCAAGAACCAAAGAATTCATAGGAAACCCTGTGAGCTTACTACTGGAGCTCGCTAGAGACTGCACAAAGTATCCCAAGTGGCAGGGCTGCTTCCACTGCAGCCTGAATCTGCTTCAGATCCCTTTCTTGTCCTTGGCTCTCTGAAAACTATCAGCCTCAACACTACCAAAGAAATGGGTCAGAGCGGTATTCGCAAGTGTGTAATACACTGCATCTAAAACCTGAAGAGGCCGACTAAGCCCCGTGCTGCTTTTTTAGTGGTAGGAGGTGCACAGAGCAATCACATGTCCCTTACAGTGGAAGGGATGACCTATCTTGCCCCAGAACACAGGGCCCCTAAATATTTAACTGATGTATCATGCCTCCAAATCTTCATAGGGTTTATCTCCCTCCTTCCAGAGTGCATGTGTCTTAACACTTCTTGATCATCAGGTCCAGCTTATGTGATATCAGCAATATGGGCTAATATGGTGTTCTACAGAATGTCCAGATGGCCTGGATCCTTTCAACAATATAGTGACAGAGAAAGAGAATTAGCATATCTCTGGGGCAAGACCATGAATGTGTACTGCTATTCATCCCATATGAATGCAAATTGCTCCTGTCCCCCTATTTGATGGGTATTGAAAAGAATGCATTTGCCAGATCAATAGCTTCACGCCACTTACCAGAGTCTCTAATCAAGACACCACTTCCAGCCCAGCAGCTGCAATTGGTTGTACTATCTGGTTAAGTTTGCAGCAGTACTCTGTTATTTTCCATGATCCATCTGGTTTCTGTAGGACCACCCCCTGCATCCTTTAAATCTTTGAGGGTAACACAAATCTGCCATTTCCCCAAAAATGTGATAACTGTTTTACATTTACCATCTTGACTGGGGTGGGGGGAGTTTTAGGGGCTTCTATTTGGCCCTTTCTTTTTTTTACTATGATAGCTCTTTATAGTTTATAGTTTGAGTTTATAGGTCAAGAAACCGATGTATGAGTTTTGCCAACATCTTAATATGTCCATCTCCATTTTATTTCAGGAACTGGGAAAATGACCACTGGGTGGATCTGGACACTGTCATATCCGGTGGACACTGTGAGATGGGTCTGGGTCAGTACTCTATTTATTGGGTGACTCCTTTAGACCCTTAATCCATCAGGGGCCAGGATGGTCCCCGGGTGTCAGTGTCAACTTGAATCTTGTATCAAACAACACTCAAATGGTGTGGGCATTCCCTTTCCCTCAGTGTGCTGTTACCTGAGTAAATGGCCAGTCATGCCTTTAGGGAAGAACTGGGGGAATCAATACCTTATGTATTTACCATGACAGTCTTTTCTCATAGAGTTCTGGCCTCTCCTTCAGTTGATGGGTTCTGGGAAGAGAACTTTCCTTTGGGGTAACTGACACAGGTTTTCTATTTATCCATTTGTGATGTCTTCTGATTCTATTAATATATAATGCCCTTATCTTGCCCATCTCTCTTGTTCCTAAGAATATCATGATCTGCACACAATCTCCTAGGCTGACATTCTGATCTTGCTGCCCTTTTGGTGATCTTGTGCAAGTTGCTTCTGATGGTTAATAGTTGATTCTTGGTCTCTGCTATTCTAGGATCCTATCATCTCCATTGCTGCGAGGGAGCCTAGGCCTGTAATAGCATCTCCTGCTATTAGAGCCTACCTCCAGAGGGCAGCCACCACTGAGCTCCTCATTCATCCCAGTGTCCTCACACCAGTGCATTCCTTATCCCCTCAGTAAATGGCATGGTCTCCTGGCATAGTCAGAGTCAGCCAGTGTTTTCTGGTCTTATATAGTAAGCCATTCTGGCATTCCCACTTCTTTGAGCCTTTGATTACTTTCTCTACAATCTGCCACAGGAGACTATTTTATTATGTGAGTCGTCACTTTTTCCAAGCTTCCAAGAGTCATCCAGGCAGTGTCTTAAAACTTGCCCCCAGTGCCTGGCAAACTCTCCCTTGTTTAGCTTTATATTCTTGCTCTCTTAATCCAACACTCTGAGCTTGTACTACCAGGCATATCTCCCAGTTCCTGCCAGTAACTGCTAGCCAGTTACTTTAGCAATGTTTGCGTCTAAGACCTCTGCTACTAACAGGCTAGCCTTTCCTCAGTTGGGTCATACTGAGATTGGACCTCAGTTACCGGTCTGGTTGGGAAGTTGGGAGATGGGGCATGTTCTGAGGAGAGCCAGCATTATCATATTGTCTCATTCAGGCATAGTCTTCAGGCAAAGGGGAGGCACTATTCTTCAACAAGAAGGAGTAATCCACTTCTACAGGCCCAGAGGATTCAAGGCTCTCCAATGCGTCTACCTTGACATCCCTTCCCAAGTCCTGGCAAGTTCCACTCCTTCCCTATCAAGGCCCTGACTTTGGTGTAAGAGACTTGCTGGGGCTGAGAATTCAACCTTTTCTGAAGTTCTGCTATTCTTACAAATAGCTCTGAGCCTGGTCCTCAGAATGACTAGCCCTCCAAACACAGGAGATGAGAGTCTCTTTAGACGATGACAAAAGGTCCTCTTCCATTTTTTTTTTTGAGTTGGTGATTTATCACCCCAAGTCTCTCATTATCTCTCTTCAAAGCACCAGCGATGTTCAGCCATTGTCAGTCAATTCCACAGTCCTCACAGTGACCCTGTACCACTCAAATGTTAGAAAAAGTGCACAAGTAGGGCCATATCCTTCTACCTGTATCTCATTCTAGTTTATTACAGGTGGAAGTTTAATAACTGAACCAGTACAGCATGCCAGGGATTATCAATATTCTACCTAGCACCAGTGTGATGGTACCTCCATTGCCAGTAGGTGATCCAACTCCAGAGTTTTATCCTTAATGTCAGCTTCCTATAACTACTTCTGATACCAATTTTCTTGGGCCAGATTTTCTAGAAGCAGAGCCTAAGAGAGGATTCATGTAAGGTAAGATAGGAGGCACTGTCATATCTTTAAGTAAAAAATTAGAGAGGAAAAACATGTTATAGGAAAATATTTAATAACAGGGGCAAATGTTCATAATGTCTTAAATAAGATTGCATATATGTTTAAATAATAATATTCCCTATAGCAAGAAAAATGGTCAACCTATAGTTATGTGCATTAACATAGAAAAAATAATTACAGTGTGACTCCATTTATGAGCATTTTGAAAAATAGTTGCACTAAATTTTATTGTTTAAAGGTGTAAGTATAAATGACAAAGGATAGCAAGGAAATGATTATTACAAATGTCAGGATCACCCCTCTAGGGGCAGGGGTGGGGGTCACGGAGGAGAATGAGCTTGTGAAGGAGGCCATGGGGATCATAAGGTAGAAGTAATGCTCGATTTCTTTACCTGAGTTTTGCCTTCAACATAAAAATGTGTCTACACGCTTTTGCTTATGATACATTTCACAATAAAACAGCAAAAAGATGTAGTCCAGTAAATCACAGATATAGTCTGATCTTCGTTTCATAAGAGAGAAATATGTATACATAGAAAAAAAATTCTTGAAGGCTGTACTTCAAAATATTAATCATAAGTGATTAAAACAACATTTTCCCAAATTTTTCTCAATAAAATTGAGTTATTTTTATGATTTTCTAAAGCAATATTTTTTAAGGCACAATCATCCAGACCTATAAGTTTTCCAGTTTGTAAGAATTAGTCCCAAAGAAGATCCTAAGTTTCTAGAGGCCAAGTCTCTCCAGTTGAAGCCCAATTCTGTGCCTGCAAGTGTCCCTGCTAACATTTTTGTTCACTATCTCTCAGGCCCCTCAGCAGGGTCTGCGGATGCTCTGACAGGCAGATTCCACCTTCCCAAGCATCTCTGATGAAGGCTCAGTGGACAGCTGATTTATTTCAGAGGCATGTACCTGGAAACACCTGATCACTCTGGGTGGAAGTATTTTGCAGGTATTTTCTGAAGATCATTGCTATAGAAGGAAATCGTTTCCTTTGCGTAAAAAGAAGAACAAATATTATCTAGGAGAAAGTCCTTTGTGTAGCCCATGCCCCCCATACACAGGAAGAAGGGGACAGTAGATGAAGACCACCACCACGGACTACATCAGCCTTTCCAGTGCAGACAGCTCCAGGTAGCGTTCACGGTGTCAAGTCTGAACGCCGCCAGTTCCACCACTTGCGAGCTGTGTGAACTTGGGAAAATTCTTTAACCTCTCTTAGCTTTAGTTTCATCAACAAAAAAGCTATAGATGAGAAAGATACCTACCTCACATGAAATTTTATAAACTAACACGTGTGATGTTAGTTGTTTTCATCATCGTTATCATCATCATTTTTCAAGGCAATTTGGAAGTGAAAGACATTTTCTCTAAGAAGGCATGAAAAAAAAAAGCCCTTTCTTCATAATCCCTTGTAAATGGGAAGATTCCCAAAGCAGGTAGACAAGAGAGAGAGATTTGCTGAATCTGAATTATCTAGTTCAGCTGGTGACCTCTTTCTGCCTGACTCATTTATGTGAAAACCAAGGCTCTGATGCTCTCAAATCTTTCTGGAGGCTTGCTTATGGAATCCTAGAGGAAATGAACACCTGAGTGCTGACTATGAATTTTGATTAAGTTTATTTTGCCTTATATTTAAACTAAAGAAAACTGGCTTCATATTCTCTGGAACAGCCTGTCCAGTACCTAAGTGAAAGGGGGATTTCTGCTGACTCTCACTTCAGCGTGTCAAGAGCTAGGAAAAGGGTGGATGTGGATATGGTATGGCAGGAAAATCACTGGGTGAAATTAAGGGAGTCTGGAGTCTAGGTTCCAACTTAGCCACATTGAGGCTGTATGGTTTATTGAATATATTGGGTGAAAGGGAGAGAAACGTGAAGTTTGAAATACCTGGGATGGAATCCCAGTCCCACCACTTTTCAGCCACATAACTTTGGAAAAGTATTTAATTTTTCTGTGCTTCATGGTTCTCATCTTGAAAATGAAGAAGATGAAATAATTCTCAATCTTGACTGCATATTAGAATCACTAAGGGCTTTTTATTTTTTTAAATAAATTCAGGTCCTACCCTAGACCAATTAAATTATAATCTCTGGGATGAGGCCTGGGCATCAGTATTTTTTTAAGTCTCCCCCAGGTGATTCAGACACACAGGGAAGGTTGAGAACCACCGGCTAGGTCATCTCTAAGTGCTGACGTTGATGCACTCCATCACGGCAGATAATCCAAACAGATCTATGGGGGGCTTTGAAATCTGTACTGTGAGCTCCAACTCAAAAATAAGGACAAGAAAAGTTCACTCTGCATTTGTCTAGTGCTCCCACTGGCACGTTTGCAGTCCTGAGTCCACAGTGAGAGGAAGAAAGAAGTCTCTGCAGCTGGTTGGAGAACTGGACTATTTTGTTCTGGGCTGAAAGCTAAGAGAGCCAGTGAATTGTCTTACACTCTTAGCCACATGGTAAAAAGCTGAAAATCTTATTTTAAATCATATTTCAGAATGATGACCAATAACTGTTCCTCATGGTACTGGAATTTCTGATTTTTGTTTCTTCAGTTCTCCGATACTAACTTTCTTCATAATTACTATCTGTCATTTGTCTGTGTGGTCCTTAACAAAACTAGAGCCGTGTGCTGTTTAGGCATCATCCTGCCGTCCCACCAATCCACTGTGTGAGTGTTTCTGAGTGAATTCCGAGAAGATTGGGGTCTGGAGAAGCCCGTCTATTCACTGCCGGTGGAAGTGGTGCTCCACCCAGGTTAGCCAAAGAGAAGATCAGGGTTTGAAGCTAACAACGCAAGCTATCATGGCCACTTAGGCTAATAACAGCCATTTACTGCTAATAACAGCAGAATTAGAAATCTTGACCAGTTCATTTTCTGGGGATCTCTACTTTGTGAGTAAACTATATAACTATTTTCACTAACAGAATAATCTCAAATTACTCTTTTCTTTTTATTAAAATAAAAGGAATATAGGTTAAAAACTCTACTGTGACGGGTCATGGTTTGTACGAAAGCCCCAAGGTTCTGTAGCTCTAATATTTTTATTTGGATCAGTCAATTTGCATAAATGTCTTGGTCTTGCATCCAGGTAGCCCAATCTGTACTGTCTTTCTGTGCAAAAAGTTTCTTGTAAAGGGCCAGAAGGCGGGCAAAGTGCTTTAGGAAGAGAAAGCATAAGCAGAACAGAAAGCTAAAAATAGCCCAATTTAGTTAATATTTAACACCTTGCATTTTCATGCAGCAGGTTGAAAATTTAAGATCCATCAGTGCCCAGTAAAACCAACAATATTTCTTTAATATTTTAGTACCTGAAACCACTTAGCGGTAGGGAAAAGATGCCTGTTATGAAATGCATTTAATCATGGAGGAACAGGCCAAATTTCCAGTGTTAGGAAAACCAGCCACCCACTTGCTGTTAACAGGGACACAAGCCAAAAGCACCAGGGTAGCTAGAATTCAGTTCTGAAGATTAGAGGAGCCATGACTCCCCCTTCTCTTTCCTTTCCTCATCTTATTTTCAGTCAAGGAGCTTCCCAGACTCAAAAGACTGTTCCTTTGTGATGCCTGGATCTCACTTCTGGGGCCCTGATTGCTGCGGATGGATTTTCAGGATCTATCGAGAGTCGCTCTGAGCTCTGTCACAGCCCGCCTCTCGTCGTTCTGGCATCTGCTCTGCTGCCTCCCAAACTTCCACCAACACCAGATTCTGTGCCTAGGTGAACTTCGATCCTTGGGTGGATCTGAATTACTTAGCTCTTGACTCCTCCCAAATGATAGACTTTAAGCCAGAAATACCAAGATTTAGAACTCCATATTCTCTCTACATTCTGCCTCATCCTGTCTTCCCCCAACACGTTGTTCATAGTTTTTACCAGCTGGAGTATAATAAAATACATGTATTAGTCCCTGGTTCCTGGCACAGACCTCCTAAAACCCTTGGAATTTCCTGAGGGATAGGAGCATCTTTTGTTATTCATAACAAGCCCCTTTTGACCTTTCCTGAGTTTATGCTAATGAGGTGGGTCAAGGTGGGCCCCTAGATAGCTTTAGAATGGGAGCTGGTCATCAGAGGAACCAACCACATCACTAGAGGATTAGAACTCTCAACCCCAGACCTACCTTTAGTCATCAGTGGCCAATGATTTAAGCAATCGTGCATACGTAATGAAGCCTCAATAAAAAATTCAGTAAAGCAAGGTTTGTGGCAGCTTCCAGGTTGGTAAACACATAGAAGTGCTGAGAGGATGGCATGCCCAGGGAGGGCGTGGAAGCTCTGCACCACCTCCCTCCCTGTAATCCGCCCTGTGCGTCTCTCCCATCTAGCTGTTCCCAAGCAGTAGTATTTATAATAAAAGGGTAATCATAAGTAAAGCACTTTCCCGAGTCTATGAGTTGTTCTAGCAAATTGTCAAACCTGAAGGGGGGTTGTGAGAACCCTGATTTGTAGTCAGCTGGGCAGAAGTGCCAGTAGCCTAGGGACCCCTTTTGTGGCTAGCATCTGAAGTGGGGGCTGTCTTGTGGGACTGAGCCCCTAACCGGTGGGGTCTGCACTAACTCAGTATCAGAATTGAACTGAACTGGAGGATACCTATTGGTGTTAGGGAATTGAAGAATCCGTGGTGGAACAATGTATGTAAATTGTTGGGAAAAAACACACAGCAGCTGAGAAGGAAGGTATGAGGACTGGGAAGGTTTCCCCTGCTCACTGCCTTTGGAGTCTGTGTCACTGCTAAGTTAGGGGAGGGAGGAATAGGGTTGTCAACTAACGACACAAGCTATCTGGGCCATCCGAGGGAAAGCACATTCAAAATTTGTTACTTGACCAAGTCATTGCCTTGGAATATCTACTTTGTGGGAAACCAATGTGAGCACCAAGTTACTGCCACTGTGCCCAAAATGTTGGCTTTGTGACAAAGAAAAATTATTCCTTGGAACAATGTCTGGCATGTTCAGGCTGAGGTTAACTGAGACTTGGTTATGCCTCGAGGGCCCTGTTGCTGCTTTGATGCTGTGATTCATTCACTGATCTTAGTCAGTTCAACTATTTATATGCCAATGTCAAAGTCTCACCCAGCATAACCACAAGAAGCTGCTGGCCATCATCCATAAAGCAGACATTGGAGGATCAGGCAAGACTTACTGGTGTTTATGTACAGGGGAGAAAGATACAGGGACATATGGAGAATTTATTGGTATGACCCATACATCAGATGGGACCCCTTATCCCTCTGAGAGAGGGTGTGATTGGCCCAGAATACCACAAATTCTGTGGTTTACAAAAGCCTATAATGCTTCCCAGTTTTTCTAATTCCGGGGACTTACATACGCATGGTCCGCTCAGCTTCTAGCTCCTGACCCGTTCTCCAGACCCAGAACTTAGCCTCAGCTTCTTTAAGAAAGAGAGAGAGAAAGAAGAAGAAGAAGGAAAAGAAGAGGAGGAGGAGGAGGAGGGTGAGGAGAGGGAGGAAAGGAGAGAGAGAAGGGGAGGAAGAAGCAAAATCAGTAAAGAAAAAGTTTTCCAAGTCTAATATTTTACTGAAAGCATAGTAGTCATGAGAAGGTGTTACATTATTGACTTTATTCTTCCGTTTTTTTCGGCCTTCTCCTCTCCCCTCCCCCAACCACTGCCATCTCTCCTCCAAACTCCTTCCCTCCCATTGGACCTCAGAGACTATCGATTTACACTACTATGATGTAATCTCAAAGAAATATCCTTAAGTGAAAGAAATAGAAAAGAGAACTGTGTGTATATTATTCTACAGTTTATCTATTTTTTTAAAAAGGAATATTTGCTTATTTTTAAAGAAGAACAATAGAAAGACAAACCATAACATTGTCAGTCTTACATATGGGAGAGAATAGGGTGAAGAAAATAAGACTTATTTGAATGTATCTTGATTTTCAGATGTGACTTTAGAAGCATGTAAATATTTTACATGGTTACAAGATAAAATTAAATAAGAAAGCATTTCCTAGATATCAAAAGGAAAATGAAATAAATGCACCTCACTACAGTTGGTGGCATAGCCACTTAGTAAGAAACCATTCTAAGTGAGTTTAAAAGATGATAATTTGACTGTGCAATTTTGGTGTCATTTAGCCCAAGGACTAAAAGAACTAGAGAAAAAACACTTTCTAGGACTCATACAATTGGTGGTCAAGTTTGTGTTGTCATGGGGAGACTGCTAGCGTGTGGGATATACCGAATGTATGATTGTGCTGGTGTCGTTGAGAACGGAGAGCTTCAGTGTGGTGGAAGGGATGTGCATATGTAAGACTGACAAGGATAAGTAAAACCCTGTCGTTTTGAATTTAAATTGGCAGTATGGTTCTGAACTCATGATACGTTTTAACTTAAGGAATACGTATGTTCTACTTCTGTCCACTGAAAAGGCCTAGAAACAATGACCAACCCATTAGCAATGAGCACCAGACTGAAGTCTCTGAATACCATTTCCCATGAAAAGTTCCTTAGAGAAATGGCTGATTTCAAGGCTGAGGCAGGAAAAACACAAGATGAGACTGGAATAGTTGTCATTTCAGGAAGCAAAAAATCTACCCAAGACTACTAGGGTTGTGTCACAAGGGCAGTGTCAGTCTATGGTCTAGGCTCCCAATGGCTAAAGAGGAGACAATTTGAACACCAAAAAGAATAATAATAACTGGGATGATTTGAAACACATTAAATATGTTTAAATTCATGAGTTTATAACAATTCTCAAACAAAACAAAACAAATAAACAACCTTACTGGACACCCTTGGAGGATGCTAGGAAGCAACCTCATTATTTTCTAAACCAAGTGAAAAAAAGAAGAGAAGAATCAAATATCTTTCCTATACAATCTGTTGTAACCAACAATTGACAAAGGGACTTTTTTAATATACAAACATTGTAGCTAATAAGCGAGAAACGAATGATGAAATTTGAATGTCACCATTTTGCGTCCCCTAGTAACGTAATGTATCTAGATCAGGGGTCAGCAAATATTTTCTGTAAAGAACCAGAAGGTAAATATTTTAGTCTCTGTGGGACATATGGTCTCTGTGTCAATTGCTCAACTCTGCTGTTACAATGCAAAAGCAGCAAAAGACAATGTGGAAACCAGTAGGTGTGGCTGTGTTCCAATAAAACTTGACTTGCAAAAACAGGCAGCAGACCAGATTTGCCTCTTGGGTTTGCCAGCACTTGATCTAGATAATGATTATCATGGCTAACAACATCACCAAAAGAGCAACAAGATGTGATGTACCTCCTGATGGAAGTATACCACCCTGTATGAGGTAGACTTGGGTGGGGGTCAAACCTGAATCTGACGGAGCCTCTAGATCGAACTACTAAGTTTCAGAAAATTTGAGAGATATCATCCAACAACACAAGGATGCAACCAGAAAGATAAAGACGGTGGGAAGTTCTTTAGGAACAAGGACCCAGTATCCTCAACACAAATTGTTAACCGACCAAAAGTGGGTTCACTTCCTGGCGAGTTAAAATCAGACTCTCAACCAGAAGTAGTTGTCACACAAAGTAGAGCTTATTTGCAGCAAATAGGGGACCATGTGGAAACATTACCAAAGTCCCACATGGAGTCATTTCCAAAGTCATGGCCGTCCCTGAACACGAATGCAGGAAAGCAGGGGCCTTTTATTTAGGATTGGGAATGGATATTCCAAAGGGAGAGGCGGGTATTCACCTGCGCAGGCTCAGCTGGAAAACATGCTTCCACATACACTGCAGATTACGGTAATAGGCCTGAGCTCCTCCCTGAGAGGAGATCTTAGCGTTAAAAATGAGGCAGAGGCCATAAGCGTTGCTCTTGTGACGGGGCTTGGTCTGGCTCAGGGTGGTTGGTGATTGCATCTCTTAAATAGTTAAATGCTTCCAAACCCACCCTTGAGTTCCTGGGAGCAATTAGTCAGGGAAAAAGTGTTCAAGGCAAAAAAAGATATGGAAGGATAATTTATGGGTTGGAAGGAGATTTAAGAGACATAACAGTCAATTAAAATATAAACAAAAAGAATTTCCCTCTAAACTCCAAATTCTTGCCTAACTCTTACGTAGAGCAATTTAACTAACAGCTCTACTCCTAGCCTGGAATTCTCAAGCCCATCAAGGATGTCCCTCAGTAAGACTCCAACTTCTGTAAAAGGCAGTTGGAAATGATATTTTACCCGGTTCCTCTAGGAAGTGAAAATTCTCCAGGACACAGCAAACAGGTAAAGAAGGGTCAAACCCTGATCTTGTTTTTTCAGTAACATTCCACCATTTGTTTTATTTGATGCACGGTTCTCTATCAGAAAGTACAAAAAATAACTTTACAGTTAGGGAAATGTACGTATTTTAACAATCTCCCACTTAACTAATGAGAACACTGGAAATCATCTGAAGAGGATTTATTTTGTGTTATAGCATTTGGTAAATTGGTTGCTTAACTATTACTTTCTCTTTGGCTTTATTTTCTCATAAAATAATCATTGCCACGTAGAATGCACAATCATTTTTATGTAGGATGCACAATTTTTCTTTGGAAAAAAATGGCTGCTAATAT
Source organism: Tapirus indicus (assembly GCA_031878705.1). Lineage (NCBI taxonomy): Eukaryota > Metazoa > Chordata > Mammalia > Perissodactyla > Tapiridae > Tapirus > Tapirus indicus. The sequence goes on along the minus strand of CM062932.1, from coordinate 4,588,412 downwards.
ACACCTTTTTTCTTCTTTAGATTTATTTGCCACCAGAGAATCATAAAGTATCCCAATTAACTATGAATCTTACTCTGTGGTAAACAGGAATATCCACAGCCCTCTTCAAGCTTGAAACATATTTTAGTCCTCTGCAGGCTAGAACTAAATTACTGTGTCAGTAATGAAAATAAATTTGCTAATTAGCTCACTTAATCAAATCTGACTGAACTCTGTTCCCAGCGGCATAAACCTGAGGGCCTTAAGACACCTGCTTCTTAGAGCTCATCACCCACAGGCGACTCTCTCCATTTTTTTTATCAGAGAACAATTCTTCAGCTTCCTCCTCAAACCTTAGAAGGGAGACTCTATGCAGTCAGTATGTTATAGTTCTAGAAATCTAGAATAATCATGATAAGCCCCAGCTGGGCTGAATACTAGGCTGGGCATAGCAACTAGATAAGAAGTTAGCAAAATAAGAGATCAGGGAGGAGAAATAGCTTAACATGAATTTATATGTTTCGCCCTTGACCTATGAAAAATAGAAGCATTAGAATTGCTTGGCTTTGACCAAAATGTGAGCTAAACTCCTTCCCCACACTCTCTCTAGCTGTGACAGATGGCGGCAATTCTATTATTCCCCAACTTTAGTACAATATGTGTCTCTTTTCTCTAATGGCACACTCACCAATCAAGCCTTGGCTAATGAATTGGGCTTCCAGATACATGTCTACTGTAGCATTTCCCTGCGTATTTGCTCTTCATCTGCTGCCTCCTCACTACATGTGCAACGGCTTCAAGTTCCAGGCGTACTTGCTCCCACACTCTGAAGCAAAATATGACCTTGGGCGGGAAGTATTGGAGAGAACCATGTATTAGAAATCAGTTGCCTCAATATTTAATCTCCAGTGTTGGTGCTGAAATCCCGGGTCTCTTGCTAAGACTTCATCTTCTAGAACATGATCAACCCTAGTTTGTTATCTTGTGTTTCCCAGAACCCCTTCCTCTTTCTTCCCCAGTTTCTTAGCTTGGTTTCCTGACCTCTGATGCCTGAACTCTATGAAGCAATGAACTTTTAACTTACCTAGAATGTGCGTGTGTCTCCCTTCCTAAGCATACTTCACAGAACTTGATATTCTTACCTGCCTGGTGCTCTGGTCCCTACCTGACTTATCTAACTTAATCCATCTCTGTAGATATTACCTTTACCTGTCATTATCTGTCTCTCTGTGATTAAGTACCTGGACCAAGGTACTGAGAGACATTGACCAGACTCAGTAATTGTCCCCAAATGCATTCTATTCTAAGAAACCAACACATTGGAGTGCTGCTTTTAAATTAGCTCCTGCTGAAGATACATAGATTTTATAATAAAACACAGAAGTTGGGAGGATCATGTAGATGTTCTCTGTCATCTATTGCGTGGGATCAGAATTGGCCACCTCAAAATATGTCTCTTTACCTTGATTATTTTCTCTGAAAGAAACTTTGACATTCTCCCCCACTAATTGCCTAAGGATGGGACAGGCCATCACCATAGATTACTCTGGGTATTGATAGACTGGAAAGGTCCTTGCTAAGCCAATTCTTATCAAAGTTCTATTTACCAAACATTTATATTTGTAGGGGAAGTCTCCATTTGTAAAGGTGTCTCCCTCTCTGTACTGGGAAGAAGCGGGGGGTGGGGGGGATGACCTCATCTCTAGAGACTTGTCAATGCAGAAGGTGAGGCTGCATAATAACCTTACTGTGTTTTCTGGTAATCTCCCATAACTAACCCACCCCCAACATCCTCCATTGTCTTTCTAGTTAAGAGAAGAACCTCCACCATTTTGTGGAGAAACTCAGTTTCCCTGATCTCTCCCACGTATACATGTTATAAAGCTTTGTTAGATTTTCTCCTGCTATTTGACCTCATGTCAGTTTAATCCATATCCCAGGCAGAAAGGACCCAGAGTGGGTAGAGGATCCTCTTCCTCCCCTTCACTATTAAGGGCGAGTCCTTGGAAGTAACTCAGGCAGAAGGATTATGGTGAAGTGGTTAAGCAAATGGGCTATTGAATCTAACAGATGGATATTAAAAACCCCTCTTTTAGGTTTTGCTAGGTATCAGCTCAGTGACTTTGGGAAAAGTTACCTAACCTCTCTGACCCTCAGTTTCCTTATCTGTAAAATGAGGCTACAATTACTTTCCACTTGTGGATTATAGAAAGACATTTGATCTCTGTCCCTGATTCCTGGCACAGAGGTCCTAAAACCTTTGGAACTTCCTGAGTGCTGAGGGTGAGAGGAATGTCTTTTATTTTAAAGAGATAGCTTCAGAGTGAGAGCTGGTTGCCAGAAAGACCAAGCCTTGATTAGAAGCTTAGAACTTTCAGTTCCACCCCACAACCTCCAAGACGAGGAGAGGAGCTGCACACTGAGTTACTCACCAATGACCAGTGATTTAGTCAATCATGCCCACGTAATGAAACGTCCATTAAAACTCCTCAACAGTGGGGTTCGAAGAGCTTCTGGGTTGGTGAACACATGTCGGTGCTAGGAGGGTGGTGCTCCAGAAGAGGGCATGGAAGTGCCATGCCCCTTCCCCCATACTTTCCTCTATGCATCTTTTCCCTTTGGCTGTTTCTGAGTTGTATCTTTTATAATAAACTGATAATAGTAAGTAAAGTGCTTTCCCGAGTTCTGTGAGTTGTTCCAGAGAATTATCAAAACTGAGGAGGGGGTTGTATGAACTCTCTGAATTTATAGCCAGTAGGTCAGAAGTACCAGTGACAACCTGGGACTTGTGACTGGTATCTGAAGTGGGGGTAGTCTTGCAGAACTGAGCCCTTAACTTGTAGTCACTGACTTAACTCCAGGTAAATAGTGTCAGAATTGAATTGAACTATAGGACACCCAGCTGGTGCAGGAGAGTTGGACAAGTAATGTTGGAAAAGGCACTATACATTTGGTGTCAGAAGTGTTGTGAGTAAAAACACACTATTTCCCCCTCACAGAGTTATTATGGAAATGCAATCAGATAGTATCCATAAAATGCTTAGAGCAGGGCCTAGATCTGGTAATTTCTCTATAAATAGTTATTATTATTATTGCTGCTGTTATTGTTGCTATTATTATTATTGAATAAGGTTGACATTGTATGGTGAAGATCAACAAACCTGACCTGAGCATACATGTGCATGCTTAGTCACCCATAGCATTAAGATTTCCGTTAGGACTTTGGAGTCTTGTTTAACCATTTGTTTATATATTAGAATCAGACTTTTTTCTAAATCATGTCTTTGACTTTTATTAAAAATACCATTAAGCCATGCTCTAAGACTGTGGTCAACAAAATTAAACAAACTGTTTTTAAGCTGGAACCCCTAGTATATATATTTTTATTCATAAATCATGTACATGTACCATGTCATTCTAAATAGCAACTAGTAGTAATTCCTTTATAAATTATTTAAATGCAAAATAAAAAGAGAGTCTACTGTTTTTTTCTTTCATCAAAATGGATTGTCTGGCATTGCCTTGGGAGTGAGTGCACTCCATTTGGAGACCACTGCTGTGAGGTCTTGGACCAAAGGAAAGGTCTCCAGACAGTGCCCTGGGAGGGTGTCCTGGGTGAGCCTGAACGGAGATTCAGAGGCCAACACTGTTTGATGGCCTGAACCACTAATAGCTCTCAGCCATCCATTTGAATGAGTTGATTTGCATGGGAAGAGGTGGCCTGCGAGGAGGAAATTCATATTTGGTTACCTGGGAAGAAGACAGGAAAACGAAGACAATGTGACATCTATTTACTAATATGACCCCACAAAGTAGGTGTCATGCCCACAGAAAGAGGGGCTATAGGCAGAGGCTGAGGGAGATTTCCATGAGGCCTTGGGAGGCATAAGACTCTGCTAAATGTTGGGGACCTTCTCTCTGTTTATGATCTCTCTGCTTTGGCTTCATGGAAGAATGCAGAGAATTCTTTGGATCCCCAAGGGTTGGGAGCTTTGGGAGACAGCCATCCGGCATTCTTGCAGAGAGCACCAGGTGGCCTGCCAAGTGGCTCCAGGGGCAATTTATGTCTACAAATGAGCTGGAGCAGAACTACTTGTGAATAAATTCCCATCATGTGCCTAAAGCATTCCCAAAATAATTTGGTTTCCAATCCTTCCCAGGGTTAGAATTCCCATGTTGGGTAAATGAAACACAATAAGCCAGTTAGATTTAGCCCATTACCTCCTTGATTGTATATTCCTGTTAACTAGCATGGGTGCTAGGGCCAGGCCCTCAGGGTATAGGGGCTGGTTTATGGCCTGGATGAACATGGAAGGAAGCTTCTGGAAATATAAGGCCATAGAGATAGTAACCACTCTCAAACCCTCTGGTTTCCAGAGGGCAAGTTCAAGTTCCATGAGGCTACAAACTCAAATAGAAGTACCGTTTCCTTTGCTAAGAAAATCCTCACAGTGAGTTTCTCATGTGGCCCCACCAGAGGTCACAAACTGGCCAGATGGAGCCTGCCTGTGAGTTGTGTTTGGCCAAAGTAGTGTTTCCAAAATGTGAATAGGAACGTCTTTAGATGGAGCAAGAGCCCTGTCCTTCACCACAACCTGAACCATCCTCCTCCTCTTACCGTCAGCCAGTTTCTCTCCTTAAAGTGGTTTGCCTGGTTCCTGAAGTCACGTGAGCTTTCAGCACCTGCTTCTGTCTAGCCTCCACTCCACCATCAGAAGAGTGAAGACATGTTGGCCAGAAGAAAGATCCACATAGCCCAGTTAGGAGAAAGGGCAGCAGACTGGAACCGTGAAGATGTCCCCTAAAGTGTCAGTTGTTCCACCTGAACAAGTTGCTCTGAATCTCTGGATCTGTTTACTCAGGGATCCAGTGGGAGAATCAGACTAGCTATTCTTCCAAAAAGCCCCCCTCTTCTTTTTCTTTTTTTACTAATGTGGTGTAATCAGAATTCTTAATGGTATGTCAGTGGGCTGACTGACAAAATGAGGATATGCTGGGTCAGGAGTCAGGACCCCTGGGCCCCAGACTCTGCTCTGCAACTAGTTCATGGTTAGCCTTGGAAGGAACGCTTTGCCTCTTTAACCATAAAGAAAATAAGGGGTTGTGTTGGGTGATCTTCAAAGACCCTTTCAGCCCTTTCCTTCAGTGATTCAATTTGTCTACGTATGAAAAGGAACACATTTTGCTAGTGAGGACCATTGTGTCTGAAGAGAATTACTGTTCCATGACCCTGGTCTGGAATTTATTCCGCTTACACATTTTGAAATGCTTCAGCCAGATTTACGCTCTTTCTTCTGGCCTGAGACTTTCCATGAAAAGCAATTGCCTGCAGGACCTTACACAATCTTTCCGCATCTGGAGAAGCTTTGGAATTCAAGATCCTCCACAAAGTTAGAGTAAAATTCTTCCTCAAACAGGGAGCTGTCATGGTCCAATAAAGGGATGGCAAGAACAAACAGGATGTCCTCTAGATTGACCACCACAGGGAGCTTGTGGTGGGCAAACTATCAGTTCTCGCAATGAGCTGTCTCCAGAAAGATCTTGTTATGAGGTGCTGTTAGCCAGCAGGTGACTGACCAGCACACCTTCTATAGACCGCTGTCTCAGCCTACCCACGGGCAATACTGATCCTTCTCTCCCATGAGAATATCTGGTCTGCGAGGAAGCCCTATTATGACAACACAATGTATAAGAAGTATGCCATACCAGGGGCTGGGAACGCTGATTCCATAATGAAATTAATAAAAGAAAATGGATTTCCCCATCACATGGGAAATGAAGGTTGGATTAGAGGTTTGTTGTGAGGACAAAGAGTGGCTATTAACGAGGTTACAGCATTGCAACCACTGACATATTCACACACAGGCCTATGGCTCTGTTGTCATAAAAGGAGGCTGAATCCTCAAGAGCACAGTTTGCTATATTTTTGAAGGAGGGAGAGCCAGAATGTCTGGGGTCCTCTCCCTAGGGCCTCTAATGTAATGGGCCATGCCATCCCTTCCCACTTACAAATGCTACATGGAGAAGCTCAGGCCATTCAGGACAGAAAACAACGTATATAAATGAAGCATAAGGGATACAATATTTGTGTGTGTGTGTGTGTGTGTGTATGAATACTAAGCCTTTTTTGGTAGCTTTTTCCAAGGGAAGACCATGGGGGAGGAGAGCCTTAATTTCCTGCTAAACCACCTGTCCATTGCCTCCCACAAAATAGTTGGACAGGCTGTTTCAGGTGTCCTGGGTGAAGTGGGAAGGCTTGGGTTTGTGGAGATCTTGGGTCATAAGTACCAGTATCCCCATAGCTTGATAGTCGTGCTGGAGGTGGGGCTGAGAATAAGAGACAGGGAAAGAAAAGAGAACAGCAGAGATGGATTCCGAATTCCCAACTGTCACTGTTAAGTTTTAGGAGAGCCATCACCTGTCCTCCCACAGGACTTAGCATAATGTATCCTCAGTCATGCAGAGCTGAACCAACGAACCTGGAGCCTTGACTTGGAGGGGAGTGAGGCTCCATGGGCAGGGGCAACAACTGAAAGCTCACACACAGAAATGTTCAGGGATGGGCAGAGGGACTTGCCAAAGAGCCGAGGTTGAGGAATAGCCTGCAGGCAAGAGGGGCAGTTTCTAGGGCCTGGAGTTGTTGCAGGCGGGACCCACTTGTGACACCTGGGTGATCCTTCTATTGGTCAGACCAGAGAGCAAATCCAAACTCTGTGCATCATTCAACAACCATTCACTGTGCACGGGCTTTGTGCCAAAACCTGCTCTAGACTCTGGGGATAGAGAAGTGAACGAGATGAGCAATGCCCCTGCTCTCAAGGACTTTGCATTTCACTGGGGAACAGAGACAAATTAGCGAAAGACAAATGAATGCACAAGGTGGTTTCAAGCATCAGTATGTGCTACGAAGGCATCAAAACACCGTAACATGATGGAGAATGACTGAGGGAGGGAGGGGGTCTGCTATCCTGAGCAATGATGCCATTTACCAGCTAGAATACCCTGATGAATCACTCAACTCTGTGAGTCTGTGTCCCCATCTGAGAAATTATGTTAGTAAACTGGATGTATCTCAAAGGATTGGTGTCAAAGATTAACTGAGATACTACCTGTGTGTAGCACAGTGACTGACCAAGGTCTTCAGCCTGTGCTGTTCCAGCTCCAGGCATGTTTGGCAGTGACCACGCGAGTGACCTGAAGCCAGAACTGCGCGTCTGAATCCTGCTCAGGTTCCTGACCCACAGAAACCATGAGAGAATAAAATAATCATCATTGTTTTCAGCCACTTAGGGTAATTTGTTGTGCAGCAATAGACAACTAGAATAAAATCTTTTATACAGAAAGAGAAATCCTTCCTTCTATTATTTTCCCCTGGAAGAGAAAAACTCTTCCAGAAGGGTTTGTTGCCAGGAAAGACTGTTCTAAAATATAGTGTATTCACAGAAATTTGAGGTTCAGTAAGGCCAACAGATTAAGAGATGACTGCCATTGTAAAGACAGGTACTTACAGTTTCCCAGAGGAGGGAGCACGCAGGGAGGGCCATGTGGGGAAACAACAGGTTTAGTCAGGAGCCAAAGGGAGAAGGGGGAACTGTGCACAGAGCCTTTATTGTGGATCCTACAGGAAGGAACAGGTGAGGCAGGGGAAGCAGATTTAGGGTTGGCTGATTTGAATAGTTTCAATGGGCTCTGGGGCTGTCCCTAGTTATCTGGTACCTGGCCCTGGGGGATTAGGGCAGGGGAATAGTGGCCTGAGGATGAGGATGTGGTTGGTGTGTGCGTGGATGGTTGGTCTGCATTTGAAAAGTGGGCATGTTGTTTACTATCTCTAGGAGTTGGCTAAGCCTGGGAGAGGCAGTCCTTCCAGGGTCAATAAGGCTCCAGATGTCAAAGTATCAGCAGAAAAATAAGACGTGGCTAATATGGAGCCTCCATCCCATTGCAGAAGAAAACAATATCTGAATCTCACCTTCTCTAGTTTTCTTGTGGCTCGGGTGTGGATGTATGATCCAAGTGTGGCCTCTGGGTCCTGAGAGGGAAATCTGATAGGAGAAGGAGGAGGCTTTGGTTATCAGAAGGGTTTTCTGCCCTGATAAAAGAGAGAGAGACTTGCATAAGGATAAGCCCTCTCCTTCCTTCCCACTTTGAATATCGTCATATAAAGACTCCAAGTTTGGAGCTGCCACATTAACTTGTGACCAAGAGAGAAGACCAAGGGACTCACAGAGAAAGGGACCTGGGGTGCCACATCAGTGAGCCCCTGATCAATCTTGGATCCAAATTGTTTAAGCAATCTAGTATTTGGTTACTTGCAGCCAGAGCATAACTGACATACTATGTTGGCAAATGATGAATGGCACCATGACAAAATCGCTTGCTTCTAATTCCTAGATGCCTCCTCTAACCACCATGCTTGGAAGATAGAGAAGTCTAGTTACCCTGTCCCAATAGTAAGACCTCTTGGTTGAGAACTACCCATTTGCAGAGCATGAGGTAGAGCTTGATTAAGTGGGGGTTCACTTAAATGGGGAGAAGAGAGACAGATGGGGAACAAAAGTGAGTGCTGGAAGCCCTGAAGACAAGAGTCCACTTCAACATGCCATCTAAGGCAGGGGCCGACTGGTGTTCATGCCTGGTGTTCACTGTGCTGGGACATATGGAAGTTGTGAGGAGGTATTTCATGTGGTCTATGGATGCCTTTCCCACAACTTAGTGGGAACATACAGGATTCATGTGGGCACGCTTCTGATGCTCCCAGCAGCATCCGCCAGAGGGATGGGGAGGAGTCAGAATAACATGAAATAAGAACAAAAAGAAGGAAGATGATTAATGTGTCAATTTAATTGATGAAATAAAGATGTGGGATGTATGATTTCAGTCTACTGAAAACTGGGAGGATGCATGTTGCCTCAACCCTCTAGACTTTCTTGAGTGTGTTTTTCAATAGAACAACTCCAATGACATGGATTTATTGAAAACTGGTGTTTTATGTAAACTGAAATACTAGGCTGTAATCTGTTGCCCAGTGGACAAAAATATCATAAAAGGAGAAATAAAAGCAGAATTGGTTAAAAAAAAATCCCGAGTGATTTGGATGTCCATGACTAGACCACCATCAGAATTTTCCCTGAACCAAGTCTACTGATTATCTTCAGTGGAGGTGGCTGGGGTGGGTGGATGTATTTTTCTCCCACTCAGGAGGATTTCCTTCCCATCTGCACTGTTAAAGCTATTTAGTTATTTCACTCATTTCTCTGTCTATACGGCTCTATCCCTCTCTCCATGTTTGCCTCATCCATCCTTTCATTCCACACACTTACGATAACATGTGCCAGACACAGGCACTGGGGATGTAGTAATAAAAAAAACAGGCATTATCCCCAACATGAAAATCTGTTTTGGGTCCCAAGTGACCAGTTGTTTATTGCTGCTGTGTAGATAAACACAAACATGAAGACTATCATAATCACTGTTTCCAGTTCTAATTGCCTTGGTAGTAGTCATGCAACCCCCAGCTCCCTACCCCTCTCTCTTTGGTAGGTACCATATTTTTGGTTTCTACTTTGGCTAGGAAGTCCTAGGAACAGGAGAGCTCAGATAAGACTGGAACTCCAATGAATCCTGTACCCGTAAAACAAATATAATCGAGGTGAGATTTGGAATTTAAGTCCCTTCATCCCACTATACATTTAGTTTTCCTGCATCCATTTTGTCACATGACCTAGACATTGAGTTGGATAAACGCCAGCTTAAGAATGTGTCATGGACCTCCCACTGGAGAGGTAAAGAAAGTCATTGGCAAGGAGTGGGTCATGGACTGTAGGGAAAGAGGGGCAAAGACAGAGACACAAAATGGCAGTGCTTTTGCCCTCCTTCCTTCCTGGGATGGAACCTGAGGGAAGAGGCAGGAAATGTGGAAGAAATATCGCAATAAACAGTGTGAGTATTTGGCCTTAGCAGGCAGAGCCAGGGAGGAACCACATGCTCTGCGTACTGCCACTTCCAACAGAGCATGGCCATGACAGCCGCAAAGAGGAGGCTAAGGGTGGGGTGGAGGAAGAGAGAGGGCTGAGGTAGTACTCACCAAGTACTTCAGACTGTTCAATAACAAAAATTCAACTGAGTAAATTTTAAAGATCTAATTGGTGTTATTAAATAATTCATGAATCAAGCAGCATCCCATCCAGCAAGCAGAAAGGAGCTCTGAGGAGCTTTACAAAGTGGAAGGCTTTTATAGGCAGAAGCAGGGAAGAGTAGGTTGTTTCAGGCTTAGGTAACCTACCTATGGGGACAAAGCGGGCTGTGTGGCAGATTACCTCTTTGGTACTGACCAGGAAATTCCAGACTGACTGGTTAAGGCTACATTCCTGGGGGAGGTTGTAACTGCAATTAGGTTAGGTATTAAGTCTTGGTTTGCTGGCATGGGGCTTAGCAGAAGTGACTCCATTTTGGGCCTGTTGTTTCTTTTTCAGCAAGATCCATACACTAGTTATCTAGAAGCTCCTTTATGCAGCTGAAGGATAGTTGAATATGCCACCCCAAAATCTGCCTCTTTGGCATAAGGATTATTTTGAGCTGATTATTGTTAAAAAGCAGCAGATGCAGGAGAAGCTCTGAAAATAAGGAAGAATTTATTCTTTCGTAAGAGAAATTTACATTTACAAGGAACATCTCCACTTACAAGGGTGTCTCCCTCTCTGTACCAGAACGAGAAGTTTGACTCTAAATCATAAAGACTCTCATCCATGGAAAAGCCATCCTACTGGAACCTGCATAACATCTTTCCCTTGTTTGTTGCTTTTCTCCTGACAACCCCCACATCTGCCTCCCCGCTCCCCAGTGTCTTTCTGCTGTCTGTCTGTAGCTGAAGATGGTATTTAACATGGTGGATTGGGTCATTTTGGGAGTTTTACTCAATATTCTTGGGTAACTTCCATGTATACAGGAGGCGTACATGTTATTAAACTTCTGTTTTTCTCTTGTTAATCTCTCTTTTATTACAGGGAGGCCTCAGCCACAGAACCTAGAAGCGTAAGGTAAAATTATTTTTCCTCACCTACACAGCCAAAGAACATCATCATGGAAACCAGAAGACCCAGAGAATGGCACACTGGTGCAAAAAGCAGTGAATCGACCAGCAGACCTGCCATGGGACCATCTTGGCATGGGACCATCTTGGCATGGGGCAGATGATGTGACTGAAGAATCCAAGGGTAAGTGAGGGGGAATCAGAACTGGCCACCTCAAAATATGTCTTTTTACCTTGATTGTTTTCTCTGAAGGAGGTTTTGAACCCCCTGCCCCGCAACGGTGTAAAGGGATTTGGGATGGAAGGCCTGTCCCCAGGCCGGGCCATCACCGTGGATAACTCTGGGTATCAATAGACTGGGAGGGTCCTTGCTAAGCCAATTGCTACTAAAGTTCTCTTTACCCAACATTTACATTTACAAGGGAAATCTCCATTTGTAAAGGTATCTCCCTCTCTGTACCGGGAAGAAGGGGGGATGACTTCATCTCTAGAAACTCATCAGTGCAGAAGACGAGGCTGCATAGTAACTTTACTGTGCTTTTCTGGCAATCTCCCATAACTGACTCACCCCCAACATCCTCCATTGTCTTTCTATTTAAGAGAAGAACCTCTGCCATTTTGTTGAGAAACTCAGTTTCCCTGATCTCTCCCACATATACATGTTACAAAGCTTTGTTTGATTTTCTCCTGCTATTCAGTCTCATGTCAATTTAATTTGTAGCCCAGCCAGAAGGACCCAGAGTGGGTAGAGGATCCTCGTCCTCCTCATCATGAGCGACGTAAACCAGGTGAAGGAGAGAAGAAGACGCTAGGAGCCAGCAGGGTCGTTGGCCTTAGGAGAACCAAGGTGGGACCAAGTCAACCAGAAAGGATGTGGGCTCTGAGAGTAAACTAGGAGTGTGCCAGCTGTCACACCCACAAAAGAGGGAGCCAAAAGACACCACCATAAAGATGGAGGACCCTGGTGACCCCAGGACCTGGATGTACGTGGTCACTGAGCCCTCTCTCTACTCCTGACACAGGTCACTCAGGCCACCAGCAGTGCCCAGATGCCATTTGAGGAATGAGCAGGAAATGTGAAAGACTGGACATTTATCTGAAAGAAACCAGGATGCCCCAAAGACTATTTATTTCAGAAGAAATGAAAATGCCATTAAGTGGTAAGTTTAAGTCTCATCTCTTCTCCCTTACCCTCTGCCTTTAATCAGCAGAGTGGAGCTGGTGGAGATAAGATTTTTTTCTTATCTGAGTAGAGTGTGTTAAATTTCAGCCCTGTTCCATATATAACCAGTGAATACCTACAAAGGCAGGGTCACTCCAAGGGTGGTCTCCGACACCTGCCCCGGGAATGGTGACACTGCCGGTCAGGGGACCATACTTTGAGGGTCACTGCCATGGAGAGTTTCAGCCAAGCCTGTCTCTAGAGATAAGCAGGAGCACGAACAGCAGGAAGCCTACGCAGCCTGAAAGCAAGGCAGACGCTCCCACCACCTGTGATTTATCCAGACATGTCTCTCCAGTTAATGTGGGCTCAACTGCACAGGTGAGGCATTAACGACCCTTGAAGATTTCAGCCTAGTTGTATTGCAGCCCAGAATCTGTGGCTGAAAATCTTGGTAATGACAAATTACCCTGAAGCCTAAATTCCCTCATTTGTCCTGCAATCTCCATGTCATACTAGTGTCGAGAAAATAAAGAAGCCAGCCCTATGCCTGATCCATAAAGACACAGAATACAAAAGCCACGTTGTCTGTGGAAGTTCATTTGCCCAGGGACATTAGGTCACTATCGTTCCCTCTGTGGAGAGACCCAGAAATGGAGTTGGTTGTGCCAGGGTAGAATAACGGTGTGGTTCATTCTCAAACTCCAGAAAGAAATTACACTCTCTACGGTCACTGAAAGTCAGGGATGCTTGTTTTTTCGGTAAGTTTAAGACATTGCTCATGTCCCCAGGTGGACAAGGAGAAGAAAGAGCAACTTCAGTGATCCAGGGGCGCGGGGGTGGTATATGGGAGTGGGGAGGGGTGGTTCTGGCAGTGAAGGGCTCTGACTGGAGCAGAAAGATGCAGCTGGGCATATCTGGCCAACCTCTTCTTTCCGTAGGGAAACCCCAAAAACCACAGAGAGAGGACGTGGTGGCAATCAGCTCGGAGACGTGTGGGGAGAGGCTCTAATGCCTGTTGATTGTACCACCTCTCTCAGGGATGCCTGGAATAAAGCCAGCCCCTCATGAGTTAGGTGTCAAGACACCAAAGCATCATGCTGGGGGTGGAGGTGGGGGAGAAGAGAGATAAGAGATAGACCTAGACAGAGTCTTTACTCCCAACGTGGCTGGGAGTCCAGTAGCATCGGCCATATTATCAGGGGTCTTGTTAGCATGCAGATTCTGAAATCTCATCCCAGACTACTCATTAGAGTCTGGATTTTAACAAAATCCCCAAGTAATTAGGAAGCACATTAAAGTTTGAGAAGCACTGTTCCAGCCCTTTGCTTCTCCCCCAAGCTGCACATTATCACCACCTGGACAGTTGAGGAAAAAAGGGCATGTCTAGGAGTGAAATCCAGGTTTGTCTGTTTTTAAACGCCCCATGAGTATAATGCACAGCCAGGAATTATCGGTGGTTCTCAACCATCAGCAAGTGTCAGAGTCACACAGAGGGCTTATTACAGCACAGATCATTGGGGCCTGCCCCAGAGTCTCTGATTCAGTAGGTCTGGGGAGGGGCCCAAGGCCTTGCATATCTAACAAGTTCCCAAGGGATGCTGAATATGCTGGTCCTGGGACCACACTTTGAGAACCACTGATCTTAATGGAGATAACAAACACCAAAGGTGGTTCCCAGAGGTCCCAAGTGAGCAGTGTCAGCATCTCCTGGGAACTCAGTACAAAGGCACTTAGGCTCCACCTGATGCACTGAATGCGAAGCTTTGGGGCAGGCCCAGCAATCATCGGGTTAAGCAAGCCCTGCAGGGGATTCTGATGCACACTCCAGTCTGAGAGCCACTGGTCTGGGCATTTAGCTCCCAGCTGCAGAGTAGTCACCAACTGGAAAGAGATGAAAAACTGTTTTCTACCTTTTCCCTATGCATCTGATCTGTGTAAATAAAGCCTCCTTTTGTACCTGACTTGGTTAATGACAGCCTATGAATATACACATTTATACACGAATATACCTACACACAAAGACACACACAAATGCACATATAAATCAACTCAAAATTTCACAGTGAGCCACATCAACCCTGGCAAGTGAGGAGAACAGATATTAACTTCCATTTTACAGGTGTGCCTCTCAGAAATTTAGTACAACAGATCATGCTGGTTCTCTAGCCATTATCCATTTCCCCATTCCTCCCGCCTACCAGAAGCCCAGTATTGTTCAGGAATCCACCCTTTTCCTTATAATTTGGGAGAAACTGATGACTAGATTCTAATTATTTTTAGTCAATGGTTCTGAACATGGATAGTGTAAGGAATTTTTTTAAAGATGCCTAATTCCACTCCCCGGAGGTTAATTTGATTGGTCTGGGGGGTGCTCTGGGCATTGTGATGATAAAATTTGCCCAAGTGATTCTTATTCACAGCTAAGGATTCAAATTACTGGTCTACGCCAATCATGGTAATTTCATCCTTTCCACTAGGGATTAGTTTAAAGGAGACTTGTGATAGGCTTTTGGCCAATTAGCCATACTGAGGAGCTGCTGGGGAAAAGTTTTCTAGTTCTTAAGTGGGAGGAGACAGTTGTGCTGTCTGTGGATGTTGTTGGATCTAAATGTGATGACTGGAGTCACTGCAGCCCTCTTGCTGCCATCCTGAGGATGAACCGAACACTTAGAGAAGGACAAAGCCAAGGAAACTACAGAGAAGCAGACCTAGAGCCCAGAGCCAGCACTCTGCCCATTTCACATAACTTGTAGTGTGTAAGATGATAAATCTTATTGTTTATGTTTAGTTGAGTTAGGGTTATCTATTATTGCTTTCATCCTGGCAGAAACGTTAAGTGAGACAGCTAAAGTCATACACTTAAGAAAAATGTGGATTCAGGTATTCTGACTCCAGCTCCAGGGCTCTTTCCACAAAATCATACTGTTTCTACGTAAAACCCTGGGCAGGATCTCTTGACCAGAAAACTGCCCAGGGATTCCCTTTGGGCCAGCAGCTAGGAAAGAGCACCATGGCATCTTGGGAATTGAATGTTTTGCTCTTAGAAAAGTGATGGTTAAGTTTGCATGTCAACTTGACTGAGCTAAGGGATGCTCAGATAGCTGGTAAAACATTATTTCTAGGTGTATTTGTGAGGGTGTTTCCAGAAGGGATTAACATTTGAATCAGTAGACTGAGTAAAGAAGATTGCTCTCACCAATGCCGGTGGGAATCATCCAGTCCAAATCACCCAGGACCTGAATAGAACAAAAAGACAGAAGAAGGGTGAATTTGCTCTGCTTGGTTTGAGACAGCCGTGTTCTCCTGTCCTCAGACACCAACACTCCTGGTTCTCAAGCCTTCAGACTCAGACTGGGGCTTACACCATCAGCTCCCTTGGTTCTCAGGCCTTTGGACTCAGACTGAATTATGTCATGGACTTTTCTCGTTCTCCAGCTTGCAGATGGCAGATTGTGGGACTTCTCTGCCTCCATAATTGTGTGAACATTTCCTAAAATAAATCTTTATATCTTTAAATATATATATATATCCTATTGGTTCTGTTTCTCTGGAGAACCCCAACTAATATAAAAAGTGTTTTGAGGTTGTACACTAGCAACTTTCTAACCAAGCATATTAAGCTGGGGGGAGGCTAAGGGTGGAGAATCACACATTTGTTTTGTCCAGACCCAAAATTGGGCATGTCCCTATTTAAATTAAAGAATAAGTCATTTAACAGAATTTATGAGGAGAGAAGAACTTTGGGAGCCAGATGATAAAGATGTACAGGGTTTTCTGTATATGCAAGAAGGGATGGTTTACTCTGGAAGAATCAAGTAGTTAGAAAAGACTGTGTTAAGTTCAGGCTCCCCTAGAAACACCAGAGGGTGAAGTGTCTCAGCGGGTAGAGCCAGAAAATGAACACATTGGTGGAGAGAATGAGTGATACGAGAAATGTAATTGATACTACCTGTGGGCAGGCAGGAAGGGGAAAGTTTCAAACACGAGGCAATTTGCCAGAAGCAAAGGCAAGTTGGAAGGCTGACATTTTTCTCTAATGAATAAATTACGTGTCCCTGGAGGCACAAGTTGAGGTAGGATGCATTTTAAAGATGATATACTGATTGTTTAAAATATGCAAAACATCGAGTGCTGGACTGGATCTGTTAAAGTGGGTCTACCATCCAAATAAAATAAAAATAGTTTGTGCATATACAATGGGAAGAATGAATTAACCATTCACATAAGGGCTTTGATTTTGTTTTAACTGCAAGTAGAGTTAAATACTTCATATTTGCAATCAAGCAAATTCTTGATCAGTTGACCTGGTCTAATCAATTAAGACAGTTGAAAAAACCAAATTGGTCACTAGCTATTTGGTGTACTCATCACTTTAATAGCCAATTGGATCCATGTTCGTTAATCCAACTCGTTGCTTGGGACTCTATAAATAGATAACTAAATGGGCACCCCATCTTCCTCAACACTCCAATTTTTTCATCTCTGTAAGGGAATGTGAGTCTAACAAAATCCATAAAGTTGTAGAATATGCATGAGGAATATTTGGTAAAGATGTTTACCTCATTTACCAGGATTGCAGTGTCAAATATCTAGCCATAATTGTTATCATTAGCCCATAAAATTAATTTCAAGGTTAGGACCATCCATTAGGCTAAGAAATAACTTATCTAATGAGCCCCTACTTGTGAGAGAGAGAGACAAGCAGCTCCTGGTGTCTGGGAGCAGGCTGGGCTCTCAGGTCTTGACGTTGTTAGGAATTGCCCTGGCAACAGGAAATAACGCAACTTATTCATGCAGATATGTTTCTGGTGACCTTTAGCTCAAGGTTATTGACACTGGTTAGATAGAAAATAAGTGAAAAATTCATCCAAAGTGCCAAATATTTCTAATAACTGTTTAGGACCTTATTAAGAAAAAAATCTGGATTTGTCAGAGAACATTTGCTTCGGTGTCAGGTTAATGAGGAGTGGTTGTCCTTGATCACTCTTTCAGATTTTGTAGCCATCTTTGCAGAAGCCTCTACTTCTGACCAGATTTTCCTGGCCTTTCCCCAATGGAATTCTTGTAGAGCTGTTCACAAATACTCTACAGGTCAACCCAAATGGCTGATTTGTGTGTCTATTCTAATGTTGCCTCATCAAACACCCTACTGAACTAATTCCTGAATCACACAAGCTTTAAGGGAACTCAAAGATCATCTCATCTAACCATATTTTTCTAATTAAGATGAAATGGAAAGAAACTCATAGGTCAAATGTATTGTCTGAAGTTATCCAACTAAGCAGCAGATCAGGGTCTACAACCTGGTTCTCCTGGCAGCTGATTCAGTGTTCTCTCCGTGGTCATTCAGTTGGCCAAATTTGTTAAGTTATATGAAAGTTATTTATGAAACATATATATATAAGTTATATTTTTATTTATTGCAATGAGTCAATTTGGTCAGCATTACTTGATATATAACACATAAATAGATTTCAGAGAGCCACATGTTGAAAGTTTTCATTAATATTCTAAACATATTATTTATTTTTATGTTCAACAAACTTTTTTGATTTCCTCCTATATTTTTCTAAATTGTCTCTACTGTTTGACTTCCTATATACTTACTCAATAAATATTGAAGAGATAATAGTCTAGAAGTGTACATAAATAATGATCCTAAATAAATGATGTCAGCTAGTATCTTTAAATGATACATAATAAGCAGCATGGGAGTTGGGGGCAGGGGGAAAGGACAAGTTACCTCCAGCTGTGAAAATAAGGGAAACTTGGAAAGGAAGAATAACATTTGCCCTGAGGGATGGCAGGAATTTGGAGAGTAAGAGGAGGAAAGGGCAGTTCAGCTGGAGAGAAGAGCGTGAGTAGAGGCGAATTACTCTAAAACAGAGTATTAGCTGTTGGTGTATAAACAATCTGGAAACAGGAAATGATGAAACAGTGAGTCTCGGCCATCTCCACTCTCTGACCCCCTCCCTTTCCTGCTTACCTTGATGAACTGTGCAGGTATTTAGTTTCACCAAATATTCCTAGTTGACACATTGCCCTTTCTTAAACTCCTGGGAATAGTTGAAATACTTACCTCAAGATTGCTAGGAATTTTAATTTACATAAAGTGTCAATTCACTTAAGTGATCTAATTATAGAAATATTGATAATTCAATTACAGAAGACCGGTCAACCCCAATCTCAAGAAAAGAAAAAAGGAAAGAAACCCCCACTCCCCTCACTCAGGATCATTGATATGTTACCCCTTCCTGGAGGTGGTGGGGGCCCTTGAGGACTAGCAGTGCCCTTGTTTCTTTGTTCAGTCGTCCATCTTTCCCGGAATGCCACCTGAATTCCACCACTGATGAGGCCCACTCGGGGTCTTCCTCTGAGCCAGGTGCCTCCTGTCTTCCCTAGAATTAACCTCCCCAGGGGACAGCCTGAGTCGTAGTAGGCGTGGGCAGGAAAGCCTCAGGTTCTGACCACCTCAACTGGCCCCAACATGTGCCTCTCAGTTGCCTGTCTGGCTACTTCCTTCCAAGCCCACATTTTCACCCAATTACATGTTGCTGGAATCCTGTCTAGTCTCAGTAAGAGAGGAGCAAGATTAGTAATTGCCATCTTGTTTTTCCTGGGCCCTTGTCACTGACTTGTTTTCTCCTGGGGTCAGATCTGCTGTAGGTCACCATCGTCTTCCTCCAGTGACGATCTTCTGTAGGCCTCTTAGGTCCTGGCCTCTCTTCAGCATGCCATCTATTTCATTGCTGTTACAACAGTCCAATCCCCTCTGCTGTTTTGATATGATCATCAGTACAAAGCAGCTTTCATTTCTAGTTCTCAGTTTGCTTCTCAATCTTGGTATTTTCGCCGGGATCCCACCAAGCCCCTTTCCTGCCTTGGAAGGGGAATGTGAAGGGTGAGGGTCTTTCATACAACATGGAAATGTGCAGGGAAGCTCAATGCCGCCTGGCCCAGCCACCTTGCCCTGTGATCCTCTGTAAATGTTATATTGTCATCAAAGAAGGACTCTGCAAATGAGCTCCTCTTCCTGCCTGTTCAGTCCACTTTTTCCAACTATCTTAACAATTACACATGAGCCCTCTTACTTTTTCAGTGTTG
Organism: Tapirus indicus; assembly: GCA_031878705.1. Lineage (NCBI taxonomy): Eukaryota > Metazoa > Chordata > Mammalia > Perissodactyla > Tapiridae > Tapirus > Tapirus indicus. The sequence goes on along the minus strand of CM062932.1, from coordinate 4,569,135 downwards.
TCCATTTTATTAAATCAGAAGAAATGTGTGATCTTCTACACAGACTGTAGGCCTGTGCCAACTCTAGGAGGGAAGAAAGATTTTAAAAACCTTTGGTGGTTCAGAATATAATTCTCTCACTTCACTGGGGTTGATCTCTGAGGGGCGTACACAATAACGAAATTACTAAGGAAAGGACTGGGATGATTTCTCTAAAACTATTTCTGTGTTAGCATCTAAACTTTGCAGACATATATTGAGACTTTTGTATCTGGTTCTTTCATTCCCTTTCTGGTTTTATAAGATAATGCACATACACATCCAAAATAGTGTCTGACATGTACTCAGTGGACAACAAATGCTAGCTATGAAGGCACACTGCACTGCTGTTTAGATGGCGACACAGGGGCAACAAGGCTAAGGAGTGGCCCCTTTCTTGTGTCTCCATTGTTCCTAGAAGAAAATAAACCTGTGCCCAAATCACCTAAGCAGGGAACAGTAAGAACCATAGGGAGGGCAGTGTTTGTTGATTGTTCATTTTTCAGGATCTTCATGCCCAGGAGGCAATGTGGAGAGGGGTCCTCTCCCCTGGGTTAGCAGTCCTACCTCTCCGCAGTAAGAAAGGACACGTGATTCAGCTCTGTGACCCTCAGTGGTCAACGATGAGGAAACTGAGACAAAAATCAGAAATTTTAATACAAGGGCAAAACAGCTTTTCGTGTCAATGTCCATCTTGTGAACTCCTGGCCAGTGGCCATCTTATCATAAAAGAGGGCCCTCAAAACTTTATTTTTTGGTCTAACGTGGCCCACCCTTTCAAGGGTGAAGAGGTGCCATATTGAGTAATTCAGACAAAATACTATTATCTAATTTTCAGTGTGTTAATGTCAGTGGATTATTTACACTCACATTTTGTGGAGGAATTGTTCATTTGACTGCATTTCTTAATTTAGAAGCCTGTTCCCATCACCCTATTTTCTCTTGCCCTTAGTAAGAGAAAAGAGATGCATGTGGATATGTGTCCCAGAGGCCAATGAGTCCTGCTTAGCAGGCAGAGGCCACTTGGAAGCACTGGGCCAGACATTGGAATTGTCTGTGGTAATAAAAATTGTAAAAAAAATTGTCAGTGGTAATATACTACATGTTTACTATCACACCAGTTTCCATTTTCTTTGGGTTTTCTGGTTATAAAGATGGAGTACTGTGCACTAAAGGTGGTGGAGGTAGATTTCATTTATCCGTTCGGGTGTGGAATGGTTCTGCACAGTGCCAGGGGCCTCAGGTACCAACCTGGGTCCTTCCCAGAGTACAGCTGTTGTCCCAGACCACAGTGTGTGTGCCTCCCTAAAGACCAGAATTTCCCTTAAGTCTTGAATGTTACAGGAGATGCCACGGGAAGCAGGCAAAAGTTTCTTCTCCCATTCACACCTAATAGGTCTCTAGGAAGAGGGCTCAGGTAGCCAGTGTTCCCTGAAATTCTAGCAACAGCAGACTGAACACGATCAGGGAAAAAGGTTGCCAGTCCTCAGCTTTTGCCCCGTTGTTTTGGCACTTTGCCGCTGTCAAGTTCTGAAATGCTGCATTTCCAGCCTTGGCTCAAAGCATTTTGGGCTCAGTTTCACAATTTCTTGAAAAAAAAAAAAAAAACCCTACTATTATGCCCCACTGCGCCTCCCTTTGGACTCAAGACACTCCCCCCACTCCTTGGCTGCTGCTGCACTGAGATAAGACTGTGGTATTTTCCCATCATCCCCCAATCATACATTATCATAAGAAAGTGCCAGGCATCCATCAGCCCACAGCCCCTGATTTATGCTCAAAGTTCGGATTATCTATTCTGCTCCAAATCCCTTCAAACAGCCAACCTGATCAAAGAGAATCACATCCACCAGATAAAATTCGAATATAGCTCCATGCAGTCAAATGACAGGCAGGATTTTTTTCTTTTAATCTCCAAACTGCTTCAACCTCCTCATTTTGTCAGGAATTGTTCTTTATCCATAGCACAGGACCCACAGAGCAACCTTATTGTCGTTCTTGCATCTTTCTTGCTGGGTTCTGCACAGGGAACCATTTACGGCGTTTGCTCCTGGGGAAGGGGTCTTTGTCCACCAGCAATTCCCTGCATGCAGCATGTGGTAATGAAGTCCAGCTCAGTCCAGGTCCAGGTAGATGAGAAACATTACAGCACATGGATTAGTCTTACTTAACAACCAGTTGCTAACTTTGACAGTGTGTAACCAGGAGAAAACCAAGACTGAACAGCAGTGTCTTCAATGTTGGGGGCCATCTTGGTGACAAAATTAAAGTGAATACCCTCTAAATCCAATCATTCAGTTCATTCACTCAGCAAATATTTATTGGATGTCTTATGTGCAAGCTCTGGTGAACCAAAGAAGTATATCAGCAAGGAGCTTAATATATAACAAGAAAAGATAGATGTACCTGGGGAATTAAATAAAAACATAGCAGAGATTTCCAGTCTAAGAGGGGAATCTGAGCCCAGTGAATTCAACTGCCCCTTCCTCCCGTCCCAAATTCCTAGTGAGTTGGCTAAAGAATCTAGCATCAACTTCAGGGGAAAACGCAGATCGCCACTGGAAACTAAGATAGGATTGTATCCACTGCCAGAAACTTTGTGGGATTTCTGGAAAATATAAAGCAGGTAAAGCTAGATGGAGGTAAGAGCTTATTAACACACAGGTCACCACCCTTGAAAGGAAAATGCACTGAAAGAGTAAAGAGAAGAGGAAACCCCGCTATTCTGAAGTGGCAGGGACTGAAGGCAAAAATAAACCACAGAGAAATTGGCTGGAGGTAGAGAGGCGTGCAAAACCTTCTGGATGCCTCTGACAACACACTGAGATCAGATATCTGTGTGGGCTGGGATCCCACCTCAGGGATCTTGGCTCCTGTATACACCATGGCTTATGAAGTAAAGAAAGGGCAGTTGGTGAGTCTGGCTCCCTCCCTGAAGCAACAGCTATAGCTCATAATGAAGAGGTGGCATTTTCTACTAGGGTTCTACCAGGGCTCCAGCTGTAGCTTCCTCCTTCCTGGCCTCCTCTATTTTCTCTGTAATCTGACCAGATAAACCTGGAGAAAAATCCACTTATCTCTGCCTCCATTTCTCTGGGCTTGGGAGATTTGAACAGCAACCCAAACACACTGAGTCCATCTCACAATACCAATGAGGACCTAAGATGCCTGGAGAAAAATGACCAGACAACAAGAAGCATGCAGCAGTATTTCAAAAGCCAGGGAGTGAGCAGAAGACACAGAATCTAGTTTTTCCCTTGAAACAGATTTCCTGAAAGAAATACGGTAGAACGTCACAATTAAAAGAATTTATACTTTGAATAGGATTTTAGAAGAAATTAAATCTCTGAAACAAAGTAATCCTACATCTTATCTCATGTCATCTTATCTCATCTTGTTTCACTATACAGCTCATCTTCCTTACTTTATTCTTTACAACGACACAGAAATACAAGTTCAAATTTTTTGGTTCTTTGTATTTAAAGGTTACCAATGCAAGAATAAAAACATTCTCTAATAATTTATTTTCTAAAGGCTGGTAAGTTCTAAATGCTGCATTCCAAATCACCAGCTTGGTTCAGAATGGCAGTTGAAGTCTGTATATGTGACCTCTCCTCTCTCATGATTTCCACGGATATTGATCAACCTGATGACATGAGGAAAACTGTATGTCACCACTGGAGCACGAGGAATGACTCCTCCATCAGCTGGAATTTCACAGTGTTTCAGCAGGAAAAAACAAAGATGAGAGATCATGGAGTAGAAAGGCCAAACCAACCACTTTTCAAGAAAAATGGAGGGGAAGCCCATTGAGGGAGAAAGTGAGAGTCCATTTCCCACCAGTAGCATCCACTGACTTTAAATCTGGAGCTGACAAGAACCACCTGATGCTCCAGCCCAGGCACGTAAAATCACAGAGTGCTGAGGTACCACAGCTCGGGCTCAGTCGCAGACAGATACTGATGGGGCCAAACCACAGCTAATCACTGGGCAGTGGGGTCCCTGTGGAGGTGGGGCTCAGCCCCTGCCAAAAAGAAACTCTGTCCCAGCTGGTCTGGGGTTGCTTCTGGACAACGTGTCGCAAGATTTGTGAGAGAACCTATCTCTGCCACCCAGAGTGGACAAAGACCTCCCACTCCAAGAATGACTGGCCAGAGAAATGTCCCCAGATATGAGAAGAAAAGGCAATTGGAAGGTTTACCTGAAATTTTGGAGCAAATATCTCCTATGCTTCCCCCACTGTCCATGATGAAATAGTTCTATAAGAAACAAGAAAAATAAATTTCAATATTTTTTTTATTTCACAATAATTTTAGATTTATGGAATAGTTGCAACGATAATACAGTATTCCTGCATTCTCGTCACCCAGTTTCCCCCAAAGTAAGCATCTTATACAATTATGGTATATTTAGCCAGATTTAGAAACCAACATGGGTAAATCAATATTAACTAAACTCCTTCCATTATTTGGCTTTCACCAGTTTTTCAACTAAAGACTCTTTTTTGTTCCAAGATCCAATGCAGGATCCCATGTTGCCTTCAGTCATCATGTCTCCTTAGTTTCCTCTAGTCAGTGCCAGTTTCCCAGTCTTTCCTTCTCTTCTAAAACCTTGACATTTTTGAAGAGTACCTAGTATTTTATGAAATGACTCTTAATTTGAGCTTGTCTGTTTTCCTCATGATTAGACTAAAGTTATGCGTTTAGGGGGAGAAAACCACAAAGGTGGAGTGTCCTTCACATCAGATCCCATCGGGAGTGAGTGATATCAACATGGTTTCCCATTGCTGATGTTAACCTTGATCCTCTGGTTAAAGTAGTGGTTACCAGCTTTCTCCACTGTAAAGTTTACTAGCTTTTCCTCTCCATACTCTGTTCTTTGGAAGGGAGATTCTAAATCCAGCTTACACTCAAGAAATAGAGAGGAGGTATTAAGCTCTACCTCCTGGAGGGAGTATACCTATATATATTATTTGGGATTTTTCTTCAAATAAATTTTGTCTCTTCTCTCCTATTTATTTATTTATTCACTTATTTATATCAGTATGGGCTCATGTATGTTTATACTTTGGCTTATAATCCAATACTGTTTTATCTGTCTGTTCCTCAAGTTGCCAGCTCTAGCCATTGAGGCTCTTTGAGGTTGGCTCCTGTGTCCATTTCACATGCCTCCATCCTTGTTTTTTTCAGCACTTCCTGCTTTCTGTCACTGTAAGATACTCCAGGTTTATCTCGTATTTTCCTTGTCTGAGCCCAAGAAAAATCCACTTCTGCAGGAATCTCTTGTTCCTCTTTTTAGAGAATGGTACTTAGAAACCAAGATCTATGCACTGAGTGTGTTTGTGCTGCTGAGGTATCACTGTTTCTATGTCCTCTCAGTGGATAGAGGTAGGAAATAGGAATATGTATACTAACCCATGCACTCACACACCTATAGTTATTTCTGCATCTATTCTTTGTGTGTGTGTGTGTGTGTGTGTGTGTGTGTGTGTGTGTGTATTAAGCTAAGCATGAGTTCATACTGATATCTTCCAATCTAATCCAGTGCCATATGGTTCATTCTAGCCTTTCCTCCCTGCTGATTTATAATTTCCCTCTCCAACAGTAAGAAACCTGGTTCCCACTATCCACCATCCATTTACTTATTTGTTCAACCTCTGTACACAAGTAAAGCAATTTCAGAATTACTAACCTGTATCTCCATGAGAAACAATTTTACCGACCAGAATACAGTGTTCATATAAAGTTCCTTTGGTCTTAAGCTTTACAGTCTCCAGTCAAAACATTGTTTTTCAGAGTAACTTAGGTCAGCTCCTTGTTTTCCCCCATACCCTCAGGGAGATTCCATCTTACATATGTAATGCAGTTAGACTTATTTTGCCACAGTCTATACTCCATCCTGGATGCCTTGACAAACAGGTCTTTTCTTTTTTTAATTTGCATACATTGAAGGGCACTTTAACAATGTAGTTCTATGGGTTTTGACAAAGGCATAGAATCATGTATTCACCACCCCAGTATCATACAGAACAGTTCCATCACTCTCAAGTTCTCCTACGCACCTCCTCTGTAGCTCCCCAACCCCTGGCCACCGATGATCTGCTTTCCATTCTTATAGTTTTGCCTTTTCCAGAATATCATATAAATGAAATCATATAATACGTAGACTTCAGGGTCCAGCTTCTTTCACTTAGCAAAATGCATTTAAGATTCATCCATGTTGTGATATAGATCAATCACTCAGTCCATTTGATTGCCAATTAGTTTTCCTTTGTATGGATGTATCACAATTTATCCATTGACCTTTAGAAGGATATATTGGTTGTTTCCAGTTTTGTTGATTATGGATAAAGCTGCTGTAAATATTTGTGTTCAGGTTTTTGTGTGAACATAAGCTTTTAATTCACCCAGGTAAATATCTAGGAGTGGTGTTGCTGGGTTGTACAGTAACTACATGTCGAACTTTGTAAGGAAGTGCCGAATTCTCTTCCAAAGTGGCTATATCATTTTGCAAGAGCATCTTTTCTTTTTAATTTCTATTCTCAGCAAAATAATGCTGATAAAACAGAATCAGGCCATCATGAATAAATGAACTATCAGCAAATAGAACCGAGCGTAAAAACTCAAATTAGTGAATCAGGCTACCAATTCATAAAACTCCTCCAGAGAATAGATGAATATGAGATAAATATTATGAGAGAAAAGTAATCAACAAATAGATGCAGTTAATCTAATAAATATTTCTACATAAAACAGTGTTTTCCAAAGGTAAGAGCAGACACAAGCTGTGCAAACAATCATAAAGTCCCTTAACTGAATTAGAAAACAGAAGACCAGGAGAACTCATCAACTGACTCAAAAACTGTTTCCAAAATACTTAAACACTTATTTTATCCAAGTCAGAAAAAAAGAAAATACAAGTACACAAAGCAAAAATTAAAATAAACAAAATAAAATAAAAATAAAGAAGAAAACACAAATACACAAAATTAGGAAGGAGATACATAGAAAATTCAATGAAATAGCGAATAGTTTGTACTCTCTCCTGATAACATTTAAAATGTGGAAGAAATAGGTAATTTTATAGTAAAATACAAATTATAAAAATTTACTCAGAATGAGAAATAAACATAGCTATAACCATGAAAGAAATTTTAAAATGTATTCAAGTGCTGCCTTTCAGAACAGCACGAGCTCAAAAGGATTCATGGGTAAATTTTCTTCAAAACTTCAAGCACCAGATAATTCATACGCTATTTAAATCGTGCCAGAGCATATTATAAAAAAGGAAGCTTCTTGGTTCTTTTCTAGATCTATTATAACTGATTCAACAATTTGTCAAGGTAAAGAAAAGCTTTTCGCCAATCTCACTTGTGAGTATAAATGTAAACATTCTAAATTAAACAAATTGAGTCCAGGAGTGTACTAACAGAAATGTACATCATGATCAGGCAGAACTAACTCCAGGATTATAAGGATATTAGGGATTGTGGTAATTGAATCATCCCATTATTAGATGAAGACATTTTATCTCCACAGAGGTTGAAGTGCATGTGATAAAATGCAAAATCCATTTGCAATAGAACAAAACTCTTAATAAACTTGATAGGATTGAGAATAAATGAAACCATACACCAAGATCAAGATCATACTTGCAGGTTAAACATTGGATGTATTTCCACTGAATCAAGAAATAACACACATATACTATCATCTCTATTTTATTACTTTGGAAGTGATAGAAAATACAATAAGGCAAGAAAGGAAATAAAATTTGGAGTTAAAAAATCACATTATCTGATAATGCTCATTTGCACACATACACAATTAAATATTCCACTTAAGAGAAGGGCTATCTCAGTGTCTGAAATCTTTTGAGCATCATCTTGTACCACATATCATTTCTTTAAGGGTTCAGTAATTTGAGAGAAATTGGTAAATCTGCGTGAGAGGGAGAAGACTAGGGGAAGTATAGAAAAGTCAAGTGCAGTTCTATGCAGTCACTGAATCTGTCATTCAAGGATTTGGAAAATAGAAGCTATTTCCCTCTTCCTTAAGACCATCATTCAAATGTCACCTTACCAGAGAGTGCTTCCCTGACTACCACATCTAGAGTAGCATCCCCTTCCCCCTCTAACACTTTCTAGCTCCTTGCTCTGTTTTATTATTTTTCTGCAAAACAAATATCATTACCAGACACAAAAATACATTTCTTTCTATTTGTTGATTGTATTCCCCACAAACTCTATCCTACCTCTCCTTCCAAATACACTAGAAGCTAAGGTCTATAAGGATAGAGAATAAATGAGCTCTGCAGACATCTGAGAGAAAATGGTCACATCTTCTTGAAGGAAATGGCAAGTGAATGTTGAGGAAACACACCCAATGTTTCACCTGTCCCTGAGGTGGGATAATGCCCACGGTGATTGATGAACAGTCTAGGGAGTGGTGTGCCTAGAATAGAGTGAGCCAGGGAGAGATTTGTGGCGCATGGGGTCACAGAGGTAGCCAACAGCAAGTTCATGTAGCACCTTGTAACCAATGGTAAGAGATCTAGAACTTAATCTAAATAAGATGAGAAGCCTTTTTTCAAGCAGAGGAGTGATTTGATCTAGGGGATATTAACACTCTGCCTTCTATACAGAGAATAGGCTATTGGGGGAGGGAATATTTAGAAGATTATTGAAAGTTCAGGAGAGACTCCTGCGGTAGCAGTGGAGGTTGTGAGAAGTGGCCAAATTTTGGGATATACACTCAAGACAGAGCTGACAGAGTATGCAAACAGTTTGGATACTGAGTACATAAAAAGAAAGATGTCAAGGATGACTCTAAGTTTTGGGGTCTGAACAACCAAAGAATTGTGTTGCCATTTGTTGAGATCCTAAAGACTAGGAAAGGAACAAGTTGAGTGCATTCATTTGTTTTTGTTTTCATTTGAGGAAAGGTAGGCAGAAATCAAGAGTGAGGTATTAGGCATGTTAAGTTTGGGATGTCTATGAAACATTCAAATGGAGATGTCAAGAGACCGTTGGATACACCAAGTTCAAGTTGAGGGAAGAGGTTAAGATTGAGACATAAATTTAGGAGTTATAAAACAATGGGAATGGGTAAAGTCACCCAGGGATGAGTGAGACCAGAGAAGATATCCAAGGACCAAGCCCTTGGAGCACTGCCCCATTTGGACAGGAAAGAGGGGGCGGTATCATCAGAAGAGGCTGAAAAAGAGGGAATCCAGGAGCATGTGGTGTCCTGGAAGGCAAGGGAAGGAAGTATCTCAGAGAAGGAAGGAACGATTAACTGCATTGAGTACTTCTGATACATTTAGTAAGATGAAGACAGACAAATGACCATTGGATTTGGTGATATAAAGGTCATTGGTGACCTGACGAGAAATTTCAGTGGAGGGGTCTGATTGGAGTGGACTGGAGAGAGAATGGGAGGAGACGCTGTGGATATGGCAAGTACAGAAAACTCTCCAGAGGAGTTCCACTGTAAGGGCTTACAGAGAAACAGGACAGTAACTGGAGAGGTCTGTGTGGTCCAGGGAGGCTTTTATAAGCTACAAGATGTAGCATTTTTATATGCTGAATGTAATGAGCCAGTAGATGGAGAAAATGGATGACAAAGGAGAAGGAAGATGAACAGTTGCAGAAACAATGCTCTTAAATAGGCAAGAGGACCTGAGATTCAGTGCATAAATGGAGGGGAAAACCTTTGATCAGAAAATAGTTCACCCTCCACATCAGGAAAAAAGGTGGTGTGTTTGAGTAGAGGTGCAGGTAGGTGGGAGGATTCGGTGGGAGAAGTATGCGGGCATCTCGTTTGGTTGCTTCTATTCTCGGAGAAGAAGGAGATGTTGACGGTCTGAGAAAGAAAAAGTGAATTAGTCGCGTTGGGGATTGGGAGCTAGAATTGACTAAAGAAATGTAGGGTCATCCACCCATTTGATATTTATGGTTAACATTTAAAATGAAATGAGTCAGCAGTGTTCCCTATTTGTTTCTAGCTTTGTGGGTTTGGGTTTGCATAGGGACAAGTGTGACATCATTTTGTTCTTACATGTAGGTTTAGTAGGTGATATTCTCTTCATGCTATAGATCTCATAATGGAGGGGAGAGAGGTTAATTGGCTTGTCCAGCTCCCATGGTAGAAGCTGGGTTTTCCAATTCCTATTTAGGCTGTGCTTTGCACAAATGTTTAAAACCCATCAGAATGCTGTCCATATATTCCTTTTACTTTTGTTTCATGTATTTTATTGTTTTAATACCAGCCAATTTTCTCACCCAGAGAATAGAGAGGAGACTGACAACTCAGAGTCATGACCCTCCCTATATCATTACCACTCTTCTCAACTTTCTTTAGGGTTACTTTATGCAGGGCAGCTAGAATATGTAGCAGTAGCAAAAAGAGCCTAACCATCATTTATAGCGTTAGCTAATTCCAAGTTCCAAATCCCTCACATTGAAATAAACTGTTGGCATTAAATCCATGGACAAGAGATCTCTATATATGGAAATCCAGTTACGTGCCCATGCCATCATGGTTCTGGCTGCTTTCCAGTATATTATCTTCATCCACTCCAGCTGGTTTATCTGTTTCCACATCTCCAAATAGTCCAGACCAGCCTGGAGCTCAGATATCTGAGGCTGTGTGAGATTCCTCTGTGTGCTTCCTTCGTGGTCAGAAAAATCCACTTACTTACTGGTGCTGAACAATCAATATTAATCCAGAGTCATTAGGCATATTTGCATTAAAATTCATTCTTTCATGTTGAAAGAATCTGTCATATATATCATACATTTTCTATGGCTTAAATGCAAAAAAAAGAAAACGATAACAGTCACACATCTATATGTGTACATTTTACACCATCATGAATGTCAAAGGACTATTTATTTAGTGGCTTATGATGAGGATGATGATGCTCTAAAGTACTAGAATTGATTTTTTTAATTATTAAAAAAAGCACGGGCTTCAGGTTAAACATACAGGATAATCACAGGGTAAAAATGTGCAGGATAACACACAGGCTTTAGAGTAAAAGTAGAGGATAAAGGAGCATTTATAGACAATGATGTGCATGTCTTACTTCCTCTGCTTAGCATCACTTTAGTGCTCATATAGCCTTCTAACTTAACCAGCTAAACTGAATGCGGACAATGATCCAGCTTCTAGAGAGTGTTCATCAACTCAGCAGTGCACCCTCAATAGTGTCTTTTTTATAACCTTTAAATCTTAGCTATGTCAGATTTATTTTCCTCATACCTAGTACCAATAGAAAAAGAGTAAGAAGCCGGAGATTTTTAAAAGAACGAGTAGATTGGAGTGAGTGTAGGTGGAAGGTGTGGCTGATTGGACCTGGAGGGGATGATGCTCTCACCTCGCGAACAGGACCTCACTCTGTAGTCTGGAGTGTCTCTGCAGCGGAGCCCCTGAGCGGTTTTCAGAATTTTTTTTAATCATCAAGAGCTCTTTAAAATTAAATTTTACATAGACTCTCAATACATAAAATAGAAAAAAAGCAGTATTAACCATTAACTTTTTGTAAGTTCAAATTTATACAACTAACTAATGAAAGAATGAGGAGATTTTGATAAATAGAAATATTTAAAATCAGAGCTGAAGGTCAAGAGTTATAGTCATATATCAGCTTTAGCAACCAATTTGTCTCCATATTTTGGTGGATTGTGCAGGAAAATCCAAATTTACTTTGATAAATCATTGTAAATGGCAGATTTATTTGTGGTTTTCTTGTTTTTGACATCTTGGGTCAAAATGAGGAGCAGCAGAAAGTGGAATCACTAATAATATCTAAAATTTGCTCATGTGAGGAATCAGAATTGGCCACCCCAAAATGTGTGTCTTGGGCTTCATTTCTTTCCTCCAGGGGAAGATTCACCCCAGGCTAACATCTGTTGCCCATCCTCCTCCTCTTTTCTCCTTCCTTTCGCCCCGCCCTGAAGTCCCAGTACATAGTTTTCTATAGTTAAGTTCTCCTAGTTCTTCTGTGTGAGCCGCCACCACAGCATGGCTACTGACAGACAAGTGGTGTGTTCCACTCCCGGGAACTGAATCCAGGACACCGAGGCAGAGCATGCCAAACTTTAACTGCTAGGCCATCAGGGCTGGCTCTGGCTTGATTATTTTTAAGAACAAAAGACTCTGAAAGCAACTTTGACCTCCCCTTAACTGCCTAAAAGAATTTAAGATAGACAGCCCCCAGGACAGGCCATCACCATAGATAACTCTGGGTATGATAGACCAGGAGGAGCCTTGCTAAGCCCATTTTGATCAAAATTCTCTTTGGGGTCTCATTGTCTATAGGTGGCCCAACACATGTTTGTTTATCAAACATCTGCTTTTCTATCTCCATGTAAATTGCCTTCCTCCCCTTTGAAGTCCCAAACCACTACCCCAACCTCCTCTGTCTTTAGCTGAAGATGGTATTTAAGGTGGTAGCTTCAGCCATTTTGGCCAGTTACTCAGTTTTCCTGGGTTTCTTGCATGTATATATGTTATTAAACTTTGATTTTCTTCTGTTATTCTGTCTCATGTCAATTTAATTCTTAGTCCAGCCAGAAGGACCTAGAAGGTAGAGTAATGGTTCTTCTGCCCCTACACTCACATTCCCTATTTTTTAAAAAAAGTCAGAAAATTAGGTAACAAGCACCCAAAACCTACACAAAAAAGTCAGTGATACAATATCGTCATGATAGGACCTATCACACAACATATTAACATGCAGTGTGGTGCACGCATAGTGCAGAAATGCACTGCTTTTTGCAATCTCACCTGAGTGGGCATGTGTGGGTTTGACTCCTTTTTTAAAGTGTAATTCCAAGACCCGAGGTACTTTATCAAAGACACATCTATAACATGTTCATACATACGCACAGAGACGGCAGGAGCTGCCTCAAGCAGGGGGATGAGGAGACACAGGAGCTCAAATTCACACACTGATTTCTATTTTGTTAGATTTGACATAAAATAGTTTTGAACTGGTGAGTGGCTTTTTTCAATTAATTCAAAAATAGTTAAATCATTAAAAAATGAAACCCAAGTCAAAACAGTCTCCATAAAACACAGTCGGACAAGCCTCAGGCAGAGAGGCTCTTGGTAATGGAGTTATTACCCTAGGCCAGAAGCGCCTCCAGTGGGGTGGGTAATGCAGCTTTCCTTACCTCTCACCATTCTGGGCACTACCTGAGCTGTGCCCTGTGAATGGGAGCAAATCTAAGCTGTGTTAGGAAACAGGTGGGAGAAGAACAGCATGGACCTGCCAAGGCCGAAATTTTCCAACTCACTGGAAAAACAGTCATAGGCAAGACTCACAGAGCAAAGTTCATAAAGAAGTGAGGTGCCTTTTTAAAAAGGTGTGACTTTAAGGATGTGGCCTTAAGTACATTTGATTGAGCTGATACTGCCCAGGGAGTCAAAAGGCCAGGTACAACCAGAACCAGAATCTCGGTTCTGACTCCTAATCTAACACTGACACAGTCATTTTGGACAGGCAAGACTGCTAGAGCTTGCGTCTGTGACTCATTATTAGGTTAACTTCAACACTCAACTGTCTCAGTTTGGGTTTCCCTAAAAACGAAGTCTGAGACAAGATAGTTTATGTGGGAGGTGATCCCAGGAAGCAAGAGTGAGGGAGCAAGAGGAGTGATGTGAGGAAGGAAGAAAAACAATACAGGGCGTGAAGGGACACTAATTCCTCCAGGACCTTCTGAGACACATACAAAATGCTTCTAGAATGGCCCACCAGCGGGACAGGGTCTTTATCCACCAGCTCTTGCCCCCCATCAGTGGAGGGTCGCCTCCGGGGATGTTCACTCAATTGCTGCAGTGCCCAGGCCCACCAGGCTCCAGTGCATCAGTGAAGCCTCCAGGGAAGAAAGGGGAAGGACCTCCTTGTGCACTGGAGGGAGGTACATCTGAACTTGCCCAAAACTCTGTGCACTGCAGCTTGGCTGAAGTCAGAGGTGGCCAAGGAGTGGTGCTGAGGGCACCAGACATGCTTGTTACACCCCCCCAGTTCTACATGTGTGCCAGACAGCCCCACGAGCGGGTAAGCTGGGCTCCCCCATTGTATATCAGTCATCAGTCACCAAGTTTGTTCAGTTTTTTGGTGGTTCTTGACAGAGGCGCTCACTGACTCATTCATTTATTCATTTATTTATTCCTTAGTTATGTTTTGAATATCTGCCATGTGTCTGGCACTATTCTAGGCACAGCTGTAAACAAAACAGACAAATCTGCCCCTGTGGTCATGGAGGAAGACAGACAAACAAATAAAATTTACAGTTTGTTTTATGGCCGTAAGTACTAGGGAGAAAAATAAAGCAGAGAGGGGGTCTGGGGAGCTAAGAGAGTGCTCCAGGAAGATGAACAGAGAGCCGGTATTTCATCAAGCTTGAATCTATTTAACTTGGCAAATTACCCCCATCTGGCGGCCTCTCTGAAAACCAATAACAAGTTTATAGAAAAGTATAATTCTTTCTGTGTTGTCTCATTTAAAGATATTGGCTTATCTTCAGGCAGATTCTGCCCACAGGAATTGACACCATCCTCAGGGGGAAGCCAAGGTGCAGGTTCTCCAAAGAGAGTCGAGAGGTCCGACACATCCCCGCATCTGCAGCCACCTGAACCTTTTCCCCATTTTTCAGATTAACGATTTCAGCCTTGTATCCAGTGTTCTGGTGTCAAAGGCCATCCTGCAAAAAATAAAAATCTCACACATTAATCAATTTTCAGTAAACACTGAGCTTTCACTCTGTGCTGAGGTCAAGGCTGGTCACTGCCATCATGAAAGTCACAATTTAGTTGTGGCTTTAAGTTATGACCAACACTCACAAAACAACAGTAAATGATAAGACAGCACAGGGTGGTGCTTTTTTTATATGGTACCAATTAAAAGAAAGTGCTAAAAATTTGAAGAAATGCAGATTATATAATGAAGATTTCTCAAAAGAGCTGGATGATGAGAAGGATCTAAAAAATAGGTAAATTTTGGCAGAGGAGGTTGGTGATGGCATATTCTGCTATGCAGGGCACTGAATTGGAAGGACAGGGAACATGGCCATCTAACTGAGATGGTTTCTACCGGGGAAAGTTGCATAAATTGGATTGGGTTGTGTTGGGATAGGTCTTACAAAGGCATCTGACGTCTGTTCACCAACCAGTGGTTGAGCGCTTGGTACCACCAGTCACTGTGTTGGGACATGGAGAACACACGTAGCCGAGGAGTAGGGGCTGAAAGAGGCAGAGAGTGGAGGCGAGATGGCATGTGTGGGAGTGGCAGGGAGCAGGAAGTCTGATTGGATCATGCTGCTGTGAAACTTGGGTAAGGATGAAGATCAAAGTGTTGTGGAAATAGAAAAAAAGAATATTAGTCATTTTATATGAAAAAATCCAACTGAACTTGGTGATTCACAGTGTATGGGTATTGAAGGAGAGGGATACATTGACTCATAGAGTTTTTTTAAGCTTGGGCCGATATTGATGTAATTAACAGAAAAATGAAAGGTGTGAAAACAGTGCATACTTTATGGAGGTGAGTGATTTTGTTTCAGAAATAAAATCACTTCTAGAATCACTCAGAGGAAAATGAATGCACCATTCTTCGGAAGTTATATCTTCTAGAGAGAGAGCTAATATTTGTGCTAGACACTAAGGTGAATACCTAAAGTAAATTATGAAATATTCTCACAACCACCAAGGGAAGTTAACAGTTGTTATCTCTATTTTACAGATGAGGAAACTTGAGGTGTAGGAAGGTAACTCAGACAATATTATTCAGCTAGATAGACAAGGGAGGGTGGGATTCTATTCAAAGTCAATCTAACTCGAAAGCCTGCCTTCTCTAAGTACTACTACCCTCACATAGGTTAAAAAATTATTTCCTGTTATTTTCTGATTATAAAAGTAATTTAGTTCAGCTAGTAATTATTAACATTAGATATTTTTCTTCACACAATAGTAACACATGTCGCTTGTAAAAATATTCAAATATCAAAGATGTAAAATGTGAAGAATCGAATAACTTCACCCTCCCCCCAGAAAATACTGTGAATAGTATTTGTATATGTTATTATAGCTTGAATTCTCTATTAATCCTGGGTTTTAAGTGCCTTATCACCTTACTGCTCCACCTTGTTTCTTTGTATAAAGGGTCATCCATTTAGGTCTATGAGAAGAGGAGTCGTTCATCACATTCACGACATGACCTTAGGTGTGTGTGAAATTACTTCAGTTCTTTATGAGAGAAAGGAACATTCTGACAAGTTCTCGTTCCTTGGATAATCTAACTCTCCAGGTTGAACCTCTTTCTCTCAGTGTGCACATGTCCAGCCTTCAGGACAAGGAATCAGCTCCATAAGTTCTGATCTTGCCCACTCTGCATGGATGCGCATTCCTTTCTCCATATCTGACACAATCTGAATTTGTATGGACCTTCATGATCCACTTGTTGACTGATAAAAATATCCCACCCTGTGTCCGCAGGCTTCCAACCTTAGAGAAACTGATTCAGATTCAAAATACCAGGTACAAGGAATGTGTCGATGCATATAATAGGAATGTCAGTAGGGAGAATGCAGGGTTGTTTTCTTAGAGGGGAACACACTATGACAGGATAATATGGCAAAACACGGATGAGGAAAGGTTGGTATCCTTCATTTGACTCATACTTTGGGCTGCTCACTGCTCTAAGCACTGGGTGTGCAGCGGTGAACACAACAGACACTCCCGCGAAGGCGGAGCCTAATTTCCATGGGGAGACATCCAAGTGAACAAGCATGATAGTTACAGATTGTGATACTGTGGTGAAGGAAACAGTCAGCTGAGGAAACCGAGGGTGTTGGGGAAGCCTCTTTAGAAAGAGTGATCAGAATAGTTCCTTTCAACTGAGACCTGATGGATAAAAACAAGTCTGGTCTTCTCACTATCACTGACTCACTCATTCAATCCTCATCTTGATTGAACCTGATCTGTCCTCCATGCCTACAACTATGCACTTGACATTTGCTAGATAAAATTGTATCTTCAGAGTGCCTGGACTTACCTTAAATTCTTGAACACAAACGTCAAACAGGCATGCAAGACTCCCTAGAAATCCTACTGAGCCCCCCAAAGACTGCACTTTCTCACTCAACTGGTCAAGGTCCCAGCAGACAATAGGGTCCAATGGAGATGGCTCAAAGGACTTTAATAAAGGACCTCTCACAGGTGTGGGTAGATTTAAGGGAAGTACTAGGGGATGTCCTTAACATCCTTACCCAGAGGCGAGCAAAACAGGGAAGCTGTTGCCGCCTTAAATCTGAAGGGCCAAGAGGAGAAGAAAGCAGTATTACTGAATTGTGGAGAGTGCTGGAGCTGTGGACAAGAGGCCATCTGGCAGGATAATCAGTTTGGAGGGAGCAGAGAAGAAACACCTAGACTTTTCTCTCTCCTCTCCGCAATCTCCTGCTAGTGCCTCCCATTGGCAAACCCAACCAAGAGCCAGCTGACGGGGAAGTTAAGCTACCACAGTCAGTTGGGGGAAAGCTCCCAGGGTGCAGAGCAGGTCAGAGGATGGAGATTAGCACTGGGGGCACAAACAGAATATGATGCTGATTTCATGCCTTCCACTTTCACCTCAAAATGCCATATCCATGGTACAGTCACTTGGGAAATCAGTTCAGCAGTTTCCTATAAATATAAACAAATTTACTGCATGACCCACTGATTCTATTCCCATATATTTACCCAAAAAAGATGAAAACTTATGTTCACACAAAATCTGTACATGAATGTTTAGAGTAGCTTTCTTCAGAATCCCCCCAAACTGGAAATAACCCAGATCTGTACAATGGTATTCCACTCAGCCATAAAAAGGAGTGAGCTACTGATACATGTAAAACATAGATGTATCTCAAATGCATTATGTTAAGTGAAAGAAGCCAGACTCAAAAGGCTACAAACCATAGGATTCCATTTATATGACATTCTGGAAAATGCAGAACCATAAGGACAGAAATGAGATCAGTGGTTGGCAGGGTCTAGGGTGCAGAGAAGGGCTGACTATAAAGAGCATAAGGGAATTTTGTGGGGTGATGGAACTGTTCTATGTATCGATTGTGGTAGTGACTGTATGCGTTTGTCAAAATTCATAGAACTCGACATTAAAAAGAGTGACTATTAACCTGGTATAAATAATACCTCAATAAACCTGACTAAACAAAAAAGCCATCTGCACACCACCTCCCACCCTCTCAGATGATGGCTTTAACTTGTATATCAACATAAAATTGAATACATCTTGGGAGAATCGCTTTACATGCTCACCACCAAGTTCTATAAACTCATCTGTATCCCTAAATGCATCTCTGTCTTTCCTCCTTGTGTTCAAGGGGAAGACGTGACTTTCTGTTGCTACAAAAGGCAAACGCTTCCACAGGGGCTCAGAATTCCTTCCATCTTGGTTCCTCCTGATAGCCCTTCTCTTGCCTCCCCCAACTCAATCTCTCCCCTGGACCAGATCATATCTTGTCACATATAAACAACAACCCTCTCGATGCCACAACCCCCTCCAATTTCTGCCCCACCACTCTGCTCATTCACTGCAAAATATCTCAAGTGGTTATCTATCCAAGCTTTCTCCACTTCCTCACTTCTAATCCACTCTTTAAAATAATTCTGAAAAACTTCAAATGTAAAGAAAATGTTAAATAATAATATAACAAATTCCATGTCTTCAATACCCAGATTTAGCGGATGTTAACACTTAGCTATACTTGCTCAAGATCTGTATCTTTAAAAAAATAAATAAAATAAAACATTACCTACACAACTGAATTCCCTTTTGGACTCCTTCCCAATCCTATTACGCCTCATTCCCCAGAGGTAACCTTTTATTCTGAATTTGATATGTATCTATCAATTCCCTCTCTGGTTTTATGTTTTACTGCATCTACATATGTCCATAAATGATATATAGGATTGTATAACCTGTATTTAAACTTTACACAACTGATATCTTACTGCATATATCTTTGTTACTTACATCTTCAATTGCATTTTGCATCTCATTTCTTCCCTTGGTTTTATTTTTTTCTTGCTGGAATATGTTCTTTCATAATTCTTTCAGAAAAAGTCTATAGGGATAAACTTAATAATTTTTTGCATGTCAGAAAAATTCTATATTGTCTAAACACTTAAATCATAGTTTTTCTGGATATAGAATTATATTTTCACGTTCTTTTCCTCAGATGATTGCATGAATTGTCCAATTGTCTTTCTGCAGCCTATGATATTCATCATCTGATTTTAGTCTCATTATAGTAGGCTGTCTCTCACACACACACAGACAACCCACAGTGTGCATTTTGCATGCTAGTCTCTCTCAGATTTGGAGATTTTTTTCTTTGTCCTTGGAATCCTGAAATTCCACTTGTAGAGGTGAGAGTCCTTTTCCATGTTATCCTAGTCTACAAATTTGCAGACATGCCTTCCTTTCATTTGGGCAAATGATACCCTATTATTGCTTAAGAATTTCTTCCCCTGCATCTTCACTATTCCCTCCTTCTGAAACTCCCATTAGGTTGACATTGGACCTTCTGGATCTATCCTTCATTTTTTTACTTTTCTACTAGACATTTCATCCTTTTGGACCTGTATTCTGTGAGAATTCTTTTATTCTATTTTCCATTTTCACTAATTTTGCTTTCCAGCCAGTCTATTGTGTTGAGGTTTTTTTATTTTGTTGTTTTGTTTTGTTGTTTAATTTTGACAATCAAGCTTTCAATTCCAAGATCGTCAAGGAACAGAGCATCCTCTCACATTTCTCTGGGGACCATTGTCCTCCTCACCTTCTATTAACTCTGTTCTCTCAGGGCCCTCTTTCAGGGTGTTAGCTTTTTGTAAGTGGATGATGATCCCCGAGTCTCTGCATGAGACCATGTGCAAATGCCTGATTCCAGCCTTCTCTGTGAAGGGAAATTGTGGGACCCGCTGCCCAGTGGGAGGTACCAGGAACCATTCTTCCACATGGAAGAGCTCTCGGTTTGTTCTGGGTGTTACCACCGTGCAGGCACTGGGTGTTCTCTCTCCTAGGCCCTCCTGGGGCAGGCCATCCTGTACTCACTGCCTGAGCCAAAATTATGTGCATGTGTGTGTGTGTGTGTGTGTGTGTGTTGGGGGGCGGGTGCAGGATGCCACAGGGCCACCCACCTGGCTGTTCCATTCTACCCCAAGACCCCTCTTGCTCTGATCTCCACACCTCTGGATTGCCCCTTCTGCATAAAACTGCTCCACCATGTTTTGAGATGTGGCTTTCTTAACGAAACTCATCTGCTATTTTCTATCTTTCAGGGATTCAGCATGGCTTATGCTAAAAAGGGCACTGCTTTCAGCTTTGCTTTTTGAACTATTAGGAATTTTTTGTGCCCTTTTTAAAAATAATGTCTAAGGATTGGGACAAGAGGGAAAGGACTGAAGCATGTGTTCATTCTATCATCTTGAATCATAAGTCTATACATTAATTTTATAAGTGACCCCTTAACAAACTGTCCTATTAGAGTCAAAATATTTTTTTCTATTGAATTATTTTGGCATTCCCTAGTGATGAACATGTGAGGTGTGCGTGTGTGTGTACATTCGTGTGTGTATCATTTTTCTTACCTTTCACATTTCTTGGTGGCACTTCCAGAACTACTTCGAGTAACAGTGGTCATAGTGGGTGGCCTGTCCAATACCCTCTTTTCTAGCAACTCCACCCCCCTCCCCACCATCCACAGGAAAATAAAGAGACTCCCAAGAGCCACAGGTTTCCCTGCAGGAGTCTTTACCTCCAAACACAGCTGGTTAGACTAGAGAGAGGTACCCGTGACACACGTTGCATGAATCAGAGCCTCTTATCTAGAAATTAGAAAAACAATCACACAAATACATAATTAAAAACTGCAGTAAGTGAAATGAAGATCAACGTCAAGGAACCATAAGAGATTGAGTACTGAAGGATGTTATTCAGCAGAAGAGAGAAATAGAGAAGTGTCCTAGGCAGGAAGGAGACATGTGAAGGCCATGAGAGAGGAAGGAATCGAAGGAAGGCCACAAGGTCCAGAGGCTAGAGCCCTAGGAGAGTGCCTTCCTCCTCCTCCTCCTCTTCCTCATCACTGTCGTTGTGTCTGTGCTTTATACTGCTCCAGGTAACTTACAGGTGTGAACTGACTGAAGTGAGGAAGAAGAGTTGAGGAGGTATCCTGCAGGACACTGAAGCTCTAGTAAAGATTTTTGTTCTCATCCCAAGAACAAAAAGAGGTAATTAAGGTTACAAAGAACAGTAACATGACTAGATGTGCAGATTAAAGGAACATGTGGACCCTACTGCAGAGAATGGGAAGAAGCTGGGTGAGATTAGAAGCAGGCAGACCAGTTATGAAGCTATGTCAGGAGCAGATAGCCACATCTTGTCCCAACTTTAATGGGAACACCCTAGTGCTGCCAAGCTAGGTGTGATGGTGTTTGTCCACTTCAATAGTTCTGCTAATTCTGTGAATGAAAGGCACATCTGACGAGATTACTCAGAGTTCTTAGTTTTTATTTTAAGTCAGGAATGTAAGTGAATTCTATAAAAATGTCTTTTTGGAATTTATTGAAATGACTTTTTTTCTCTTTCGGTTATTAACATGTTAAAATATATTCCTTATAAATCTAGAAAAAAATCTACTTGGTCACGTGGTGTATTTTATTTACTGATATGAGAGGATGTTTTTCTATTTATATTAATAAAAAAAGCTGATATACAGTTTTCTTTTGAAAGATCTTCTCTCTCCAGTTTCATTTGCATTTAAGATTATGCTAACTTTTTAAAACAGATTAGGTAGCTTTCTGTATTTCTCTCTGCCCAGAAGTGATTTAAATAACAGAAGTTTCATAGAGTCCTAGAAAGAATTTATCCATGAAACTGCCTGGTCCTAGACACTTTTGGGGGAAATGGTTCTTTGACAACTTTGCTAATTTTTCTCTTCATTATTTATCTTATTTTTCTTTAGGGGGGTTTGTATTCTTTCTAAATTGTCCATTTAAGCTAGAGTGTTAACATCAGCTGGAATATAAATTTCTCTCATTTCTTAATCTTATATGTGTAAGTGCCTTCTCTCAACCTTAATTCATATTTATTCTTTTCTTCTCCTTTATTAATCTTTACAGAGATATGTCCATCTCACTAATGTTTTCAAAGAAACCTGTTCTTAGAATTATTTATCAACTATACAGATTTTTTTTCTGTCTTAAAGGTAGTAATTTCTGATTATCTTCTTCTAATTTCCTTACTTATTTTAGCTTATTTTCTACTATCTTGAGTTTTTATTTACATTCATTTTCCTTATCTAATTAATTCATTTAAAGCTATGCATTTTCCTGTGATTACAGCCTTGACCACATCTCATATTTTAATATGCAGTGTTCTTAATAGCCTTTTAAAATCCAAAAGTGCCTGCTGCAGGTTTTTTATTATGTGGTGGACAATATCAATTTTATTAGTTTGATTTATTTCTTGATTTCTAATCCCCACACTTTTGATACAGGCTTAAAATACCACATATTATAAGGCCCTTCACTTTTCTGCCTGAGAGTACAGGAGACTATACCTTTCTTGTCTTCTTTTTCTTCTTTCCTATATCTTCATTGCATTACACAGATCACATCTTGGTGTCCACTTCACGAGGTATTAGTTAGGAATCATCGTGCCCTCATCTTCCCAGTTCAGAGGTAAAGCATCCCATGTAGAGTAATATCCAGAAACACACCTTTTTCTCATCAGTTGTTCTTAAAGTGTGCTGAAACTCATGATTAAAATAGGTACTTTTTTTAAGTTTCAGTACTCAATATTCTAAGAATGAAGTGACATCAGAGAAGTAATTGCTATAGTGCAAGATGTTGAAAAGGTGAATAATAACAATCAGATGGATTTCTTGGAAAGGAAATCAGTTTACAGTTCAAACACGGGGCCTGGGTGGAGACACAGAACCAAGGGAAGAAATTAAAACATGTGAGAGTCAAGGGTAATGGTCAGAACAGCTTCAGAAAATGAGACCAAAGGAGCAGGTGAGCATGAGAGTCCAGCAAGACAGAATGACCAGAAGGACAGAGTTTCACTTTGTGGTAGGCCCATTACAGGTTTTTTGCTCACCTGAAGCTACTAAAAGAATTGAGATTGCATGATTTATCCAATTACACCTGTTTATTCTTCACATGCTTTCTCATATTTTTATTATGCTTGGTAGCTTTTGGTCTTTATTATGTATCCCATGCTGCCGGATGAATTGGAATCTATAAAAGTTGTGAGTAAAAATTTCTCAAAGGAACAGAAGGATAGTCATCAGCCAGTGGAATGGGTAGCCATGCCCCAGAGTCAGAAAACTCTCTCCCTTGGATGGACTCTGCCAATATGACGTCTTTTACTTTCCACATTTGTGATAGCTCTCTTCAAGATGGCCTCCATCAATCCATCCCATTCTTGTACATGCATGATGCGTCTTTGATCAAGAGGTGGATTGAAATTCCCCTCCCCTTGAATCTCGATTGGCCTCAGTGACTTGCTCAACCAATGGAATGTAGTAGAACTGGCACTACTTCTGTGACTTCACACCCTAAGTCATAAGCAGCCTTGCAGTTTCCACTTTGGTTTCTTGGATTGCTCACTCTTAGAACGCATTCACCATGCTATAAGAAACTGTGCCACATAAACAAGCCATGTGTAGGTGTTCCTGTCATCAACCTAAGCTGAGTTCCCAGCCGGCATCAACTGCCAGCCTTTGAATGAGCCTTCTTGGCCACTTAATGCAATTGGACCTTCAGTTAACTGCAGCCTCATTTGATATCTGTCTGCAACTGTATGAGTCCCCAAATGAGAAACAGCCAAGCCCAATCAACCCACAGAACCAAGAGGGATGATAATAAATTGTTTTATACCACAAAGTTTTGGGGTAGTTTTTTTATACAGTAATAGATAACGAGAATAATCTTCTATGTTTCAATAACCCAAATGAATGCCCTTCTGAGGGATACATGCATTCTTTACTTCTTTAGACTTTATATGGCCTTCTTTCAGGTTAAAGTCAAACCATGCTAACTAGGAGCAAGTGTACCTTGAATATTTCTGCTTTGGCCCATTGTTAGCTATCTATTGGTCAAAGAACAATATCATTTCCAAGTTCTTATTGCAGATGGAGACACCTCATTTTTGTCCCCATTAATCACCTAAAGGTAATTACAGTGAATCTCCAGGTTCTTATTTTAGTAAACTGTTGAGTTTAGTGTTCAACTGAGTTGCCGTTCAACTCAACAGATATTTACCCATTGCCTTTTCTATACTGTGGCAGAGACTATAGGGGTTACAAAAAAAATGGGTTCATGCCCTTAAGGACCCTTTAGTTCAAGAGCTAAGATAACTAAAATATAAAGACACTATAATTCAAGGAAGAATGTGATGGGTCCCCCCACAAGAAACACAAATAAAGTCACATTAGGGCCCAAAAGAGGGAGAAGGTAAGTATCATTCGGGAGACAGCATGGGGCAAGAGAAGGTAGAGGCTGACCTACTTTGAGTCCTAGATCTGCCACTAACCCAGCAAGTTACCTAAACTGTTGCATTTATAACATAAGGATAAATGCACTTCATTAGCCTACATTCTTTTAATCAGTTTTTTTAGCAACTACTTTATAGGATTATGAAAATTAGATAAAATGAGGAAAAGAAACTAGTGCTTATCTCATAGAAGGTGTTTTATTGATGGTAGCTTCTGTTTATTATCATCATCATCACTGTCATCATCATTTAATTAGTGGAATCAAGAAGAATTTATGGAGATATAGCATTTGAGCTGGGAGTTTAAAAAAATGATGTTCTTATCTCACATCATGTACAAAAATTAACTCAAAATGGATCAAAGTCCTAAATGTAAAAGCCAAAACTATAAATCTCTTAGAAGAAAACACAAGTGTAAATATTTGTGACTTTTGATTTGGCAATGGATTCTTAGATATGACGCCAAAAGCACAAGCAACAAAAGAAAAAATATATTGAACTTCATCAAAATTAAAAGCTTTTATGCTGTAAAGGACACTATCAAGAAAGTGAAAACATAACTCAAAGAATGGGAGAAAATACTTGCAAATCATATATATGATAAGGGACTTGTATCTAGAATATATAAAAAATCCTTACTACTCAATAATAAAAAGATAAATAAGCCAATTTAAAATGGGCAAAGATTTACAAATAACAACAGGCACATCAACAGATGCTCAACATCATTAGTCTTCAGGGAAATGCAAATCAAAACCACAATGAGCTATTACTTCAGACACACTAGGATGACTGCAGTCAAAAAGTCAGATGATGGGGGCCGGCCGGGTGGTGTAGCAGTTAAGTTCCTGAGCTCCACTTTGGCGGCGTGGGGTTCGCAGGTTCGAATCCTGGGCGTGGACCTAAGCACCACTTATCAAGCCATGCTGTGGCGGCTTCCCATATAAAGTAGAGGAAGATGGGCACGGATGTAGCCCAGAGCCAATCTTCCTCAGCAAAAAAAAAAAAAAAAAAAAGAGTCAGATGATAACAAGCATTGGTGAGGATGTGAAGAAATTAGAACTCTCACACACTGCTAGTAGGAATCTAAAGAGACTGGCAGGTTCTGAAAAGGTTAAATAGAGTCACATATGATGCAACAATTTCACCCTTAGGGATGCATCCAAAAGAACTGAAAACATGTATTCAGATAAATATTTGCATACTAAGGTTTATAGAAGCACTATTCACAATAGCCAAAAGGTGGAAACAAGCAAAATGTTCATCAACTGATGAATGGATAAGCAAAATGCGATATATCCATACAATGGATACAATATCCAATCATATGGAAGATAAAATTAATTATATGTATTATATAATTATATATTATACAATGGATTCCAAAGTAATGAAGTACTGATACATGCTACAATACGGATGGACTTTAACAATGTTATGCTAAATAAAAGAAGCCAATCAAAAGACCACATATTATGTGATTCTATTTATATGAAATGTCCAGAATAGACACAACTATAAAGACAGAAAGTAGATTAATGGTTGCCTAGAACTGAGGGAATGGGAACTTAGATGATTACTAAAGAGTATAGGATTTCTTTTCAAGGTGATGAAAATGTTCTATAATTGATTATAGTGATGGTTGCACAACTCTGTGATTATACCAAAAATCATTGAATTGTACACTTCAGATGAGTGCATCATATAGTATGTGAGCTATATCTCAATAAAGCCATAACCAAAAAATGATGTTCAATATTTCAACGTATGGAGATGAAGAGCAGTAGGAGGAGGTGGAACACAGAGAATCCAGGCAGAGAACAGCATGAGTAATGACACAGAGGTGGGACATCATCAAAATGTAAGATATTTGTAGGTGATATAGTTGGAAATTAGCGTCAGGTGAGGCAATATGGTGGAGGGCTACGAGGGCCAAACGGTCATTAAAGATTGCGTCTACGATTGGTCCAGCAGAAATAGGCGGGGGCCTGAACCAGTGTAGTGACAGTGCAAAGGAAGGGATACACGCAAGTGTGTATGAGGACTTGAATATGACCGTCCAGTCTTGAGTCTGAGAATAGAGAAAATGATGTTTAGCTAATAGAAATCAAAATCAGGAAAAGGAGCTGATTTGGCTGAGCATGATAGTAATTTAGATTTGGACATACAGACCCCAGATGAAGAAAGTGCAGAGAGATGGGCAAAGGCAGATCTCTGGAAAACATTCCCATTTCCCATCTGTGAAATGGGCCTGATGACAGTTACCTCATTCTAGTACATCTCAGTTTTGTTGCTATTATTTGGCTTTGTGGGTGGTTTGGGGGGGACGGGAAATGGGAGAGACTGACATTTATTGAGTGTTTACTATGCAACAGACACTCTGCTAACTTTTTAAAATATGTGTTATTTTCTCACAACAACCCCACGGAGTACATATTATTTTTATTGTCTTCAAAATTCGAAACCAGATCTATTTGGTTAATGGCTATGTCTACTTCCCTTGGTTGTAAAGTATAAATGAGGTAACATATCTGCGAGCCTAGCCCAACGTTTGGCACTCATAGATGCTCAATAAATATTAATTTCCTTCCCCCAGGCCTGCAGGAACCTGACCTCCATGGTTGCTGACCTTGTCTCAAAGCCAGGATTTGAGTTTATTAACCAGCACCTCTCCCTCCTTCACCCAGCTTCTTCGGTGCAATGCAGTTGGTACCTTAAAGCTTCATTTCTCTGCCACGGGAAACTTCCATCTCTCTGATGGTTCCATTCCTTGTGCATCTGCACCTCCCCCTGTTTCTCCCCTCCCCTCCCACCCCACCCATAACCCTTAAGGCCATTGCTGAACCAGTGGGGTTGAATAATGACAAATGTGCATTGGATTTGAGGCCACAGTTAAATGCTTGTTGGGAATTTGGTGGAGGCCCACACACCCATCTCATTTATAACTGACGTCACTGGCCTCGAGACTGCTAAAAACAGAAAGATTAGGATCCCCCGCCATCCTCTCCGACTAATCTCAAATACAAGAGAGGAAAACTGCTCATCTCTGCGAGCTTTTACAACAGTAAATTGTAGCTCATCAGAGCCAATTCTTCAAGCCATTTGCTTTAATCTAAACCAGAATGTCTCATCTCCCCTTTTCTGACCCCCTTTGGGGGCTCTGTGAGGAGGCTAAGCAGTATGTCCATATGTTCTCGTTCTAAAGAAAACCATCAGAGCCTGGAGAGTATTAATCACCTGGCCTTATCATCCATTAAAGGAAAGTCTTATTAACCAAAAGGCATATGTTTTGTTCCTGAATTCCAAAGATAAAAACCCGAAGGAGGTGAGAGAAGTGAACTGAAAATTTGGTTGCAATGGAATTTTGAAAATGAAATCTATCTTGTCAGTAGCTTCTTTAACTAAGCACTCACATGGAGTTAGAAATTCAATATTCAGCCCTCAATGTGGTTTTCTTAGTACGTTTCTCTTTTTGTTATTGTAATTTTCATAGTTTAACATGAGTTTTGGAATTCCAGGAAACCTGGAGTAGCTTTAATCAGCTTTGTGACTCATGTTCAGAAATCATTAGGCCCCCTAAATGTTATCCGATGACTACATTTGAATGGGGCACAGGGAGCACACCACGGCATGACACTGTTCACACACCTCCTTATATTCAGTTGTCCATAACTGGTCAACTTTAGTTGTCCATAAAAGGAAAACAATGTATAAACCACCTAAGGAATGTGGTTAGATTAGAAGACTGGTAGATGAGTTACAGAATAATTGTAAGCAATTTGCAATGCTAATTTCCAGAGGCAGGGGATTGAAAGCGGGGGATACTGATTTCACAGCAAAGAAACCTCTTGGCTGGAGACAAATCATCAGAGGAAAGTCACGTGCACCATGCACTTCTGTGACCTCCAGTTCTCTACCAACTGAAATAGAGACATTTGGGCAAAGGAAAGTGTCATGGAAAATAATTTGAGTATCCATATATTATTTTGTTTTGCTTGTTATCTTAATGGAGAGCGTTGTCTTTGAATCCACATTTCTCAAAGTGAGTTCTGTAGAGCAGCAATATAAAGTGAGAATCCATGGGGGAAAGAGTTTGGGGACAATCCACAGTCAAAAATGTTTGAAAAGCTGCTACATTCTTTCCTCCCTCTTGGATTTCCCTCTCACACTCACATGGTACTGACTTGGAGAAGTCTTTCAGTAGAGAAAACTCCCAAGTTTTGTTTTGAACCCAAGTTCTCCCAAAATGATTTGACAGAGGAAATTGTTGTCATTATCTGTTAAGATTTTCTGGCACCAGCGAATGTTCCACACAGCACATGCAGAGGGACATCACCTGCCCAGGAGCCATGCCCAGGGGAAGCTGGGGAATTGCTCCACGCCACACCAGCACTAGACTTCATTCTGTGGCAGTGACTTCATTTTAAAGCAGAGCATCTTAGGGAGTTACCATATGGGCACATGAGAGGCACTTAATAAATATTTGTTTAATGGATGACATTCAAATTAATAAAGCCATTTAACCCAGACTACTAGCTGGCCCCCACCAGGCTGCTGCATTCTTTGGGACACATATAAACTGTACTTGATAGATGGCTTGGCTACCATCTGATCAGAAGGGACTTTGTCCCCAGATCTCTGGGACAGCAGCTATCTCAGCTAGCTCCACATTAGACTGGAGTCCCGGAAGTCTCATCCTGGAGTTAGAGGATCATCAAGGCAGCACTTGGTCACGCTCAGCCTTGGGCCTTCTCCCACACTTGGACAAACGTTCAAGTATGTTTGAACTCTTCTTGACCCATCACATAGTGGGGAAAGAGCACAAGCTTGGGCATCAGACCCAACCTAAGTCTGGGTTCAGGTTTTGCTATTTATAGTCTTGTGAATTCCGGCAAGTTACTTAGGTACTCTGAGCCTCACTTTCCTCATCTGTAAAATTGGGGTAAAGATAGAATCTGTTCCACAGAGTTGTGAGGACTAAAACCAACCATGTAAATATGGAGCTAAGAACAGTGCCTGGAACATAAATGATTAAAGGACTTTAGGTTACAATGACCACAGTGAGGATGATGGCTCTTTCTTTGGGTTGAGATATCATGAAATCAGTAGTACAGAGTGGGCCTGATGACTAGCTAGAATATGAAATAAACAGGTTTTATGATGTTTCTATCACATATTACACAGCATTGCAAAAGTTTCCACTCCTCTTATTGATAGAGACTGCAAGAGACAGAGAGGTCCTGGGACAGGAAGATAGCAAGGGAAAGCAGGTTAGGTGGTGCTCAGTCAGACCTCTTACAATTTCCAGAACCATCCATGAGGGGAGAGCAGAAGCTTGAGCATGTAAACCAGAACTTCCCCAGGTACTGAAGTGTGCCCAGTTATGCAGTCTGAACCCCAAACGGTAAGGTTGGTTTGGGTCAGCTTTGGGGTGACGAGCATAAATAACGTTGGGGTGCATTTAAAGGGAGGGATATAAAGGTTAGTTAGCGAGAGACCGGGGACTACCTGAGTCGGACTGTCAAGGTCTGCCCTTCCCCAGTGGATCTGCGGGGGACGTTCGTACGTGCACAGAAAATGACGCGGGTATGGGCTACGGCTTCACCCAGACCCTATATGGAACCAAGTGAGCTGGGCTGGCTCCTTGGGGAGAGGCTTTATCTGAGCCAGGTCAGCATAAGCGGCCGAGAAGGAAAAGAGGCACCGCCCACTTCACTGCAAAGCCGGGTCCATCCCCTCTTGCCGCTCCACAGAGAGGGCAGAGCACGTCTGCCACGGAAAACCACAGCCAGAGCGAGAGAGAACCCCGAGTGTGCACAGGAGCTGGGATCCAGGCTCCCACGGTGCCCTCCCTCAGAAGATGGGTGGGAGCTGAGCTGCCTCCAGGCTCAGCTTACGGGAGGGAGCCGTCCTGGAGAAGAGAGAGCATTAAAAGGGAGAGAAAGAGAAAACTAGAAGGAGGCCTTCTCCCTACAGTAGCAGGTTCAGACATCCATTCCTCCTTCATCTCCTCAACAAATATTTACTGAATACCAGGACATTCCAGGCTCTGGGACTATATTGTCAACAAAAAAATTACACAAAATCCCTCCCCTTGTAGAGTTTAAAGTCTGGTAGGTGGGGAAAAAATCGACAATAAACATAGTATGTAAATTCTATAATAGATGGTGACACGCGTTATGAAAACCATAAGCATAGTAAAGCAGACTGAGAAATGAAATTTGCAATTGTAAATAGGACAGTCAGCAGAGAGCTCACTGAAAGGTGATGTCTGAGCAAAGACTCGAAGGCAATGATAGAGTAAGCCATGCAGACATGGGGAAGAAGATTCCAGGCATAGGGAACAGAAAGGACAAAAGCCCTGGGTCAGGAGCATCCTTGGTGGTTGAGGGCTTGCCTATTATATAGGATCCAGACCAAAAAGGGGTACGGCCAAGAAGGGCAGTTAGAGAAACACGATGGACCACTCTGTCAGCCCCAGTGAAGTGTCCTGGTCCTGGAGACAGCCACAGCTCTCCTCCCCGGGTGGGGGCTACGGAGAAGGGGGACTGCAAGTGGAGAAGAGCCCCTAGCTCCAAAAGGGTCCAGCAGCAAACAGATGTGGGCAGGCAGTGCCTCAGGTGAACAAGGAGAATCTTTGAGCCTGACCCTCAGGAGGGTGGGTACCCGAGTTCTTGGTTCAACATGCTATGTGAAGCTGAAACAGGTGCCAGCAGTCAGCAGGACAGGCGTTGTCTCACGGTGGTTCTAACTTTATAAAAGTTACCAATCCCAGACAGTAAGCCCAGGGTCCTTGTGGCTAATTGCAATGCTTTGCTGTCTCCATGAATTAGGCAGACAAAGCCCCTGCTTAAAACCTGAAAATGTTTAGAATCCCTTCCCTGGAGACTTGATTCAGTAATGCAGGAATGAGGCCCAGGAGTCTTAGTTTTTACAAAGCTCCACTAGGGAATTTGATGTGCTTTCAGGGAGGGAGTTGTATGTCCACGCCCTGGGGTTGGCTATGTGTGGATTCCAGAAGGATTGTCTGTAGCCCACCACCGGCTTACTGCTTGATAGTATCATTCATGTCTCACCCTTCAGTGAGAGGTTTTTGACCTTAGGTATGGAGGAATTTAATAGATTCTGGAAGAGCTGAAGACTTTGTCTTTTAGTTTCTTTGGCTCTAAATAATTCCTGTTAGTAAGATATCCAAATATTACATTTTCCTGTAGCTCGTTCTCTGTGTTTTAATTCACAACATCTCTCAGCAGCCCTCATTTAATATTTGGGTGACAATATGTTTCTTGACACTTAGAAATAAGTCCTCCATGGCCATTACAGTGATAAAATATGGCTGCTAATATTGTGCAATGCAGGTTTTCCAGACTCTCAGAAAACATCAAAGTTTTCCGTTGCCAGAAACTGTGGATGGAAAGAAATGTGAAAAGGAGGCTTCTGACCTAAAGTGTGAGCCGAGGCACGGTGAGTGGGTTGGATTTATGAACTGTCAGCCACCGGCCTCCAATGCCTGCGTGGCCGGGGGTGAGGTCATCAGGAAGCAGGTGTGTGGCTTCCTCTCAGGTGTTTCCACAGGAGCCTTTCAGCCCACACTCTGCCGCTACCTGGAGTAAAGGGGCACAGATGCTGGACAGAGGAATCCTCAGTAATAGTGTGAAATCAACATAAATGTTCTCCTGAAGGAAATTGCTGAGACTGAAAATAATTGTCGTGTGATTGGAAACGTTATTTCAGAAAACTGACGTGAATTTCAACGCGTGCAAAGTCTGAAGTTCTGAGAATAGAATAGAAATTGGAAGAGTTCTTCAAACTCTGAAGAATAAATTCCTAAAAAGGTGTCGCTTCATTGCTCCCGTGTCCTCCAGGGTTCAGATGTGAATGTGGGAAACGATGTGAACGCTAAAGTAATGGGTGTGCCACTCAAGAAGAGAGCCATGGTGCATATAAGGTGCTGTCCATCTGGCCTCTCTTTGAGCCCTCAGCTCTCTCCCATTCTCAGTCTGTGGGGCTTTAAGGGGTGGAGCCTACATCCCTGCTCCAAGCTTGGAATGTAACCAGCTGTCCAACCAGAATCCCTGTTATTTGCAGAGTTAGTGGAAAAGGTATGCTCTTTTGATTGGTGAGCCAGTTGGAAGTGAAGCTCTATTTACCTGGGCCATTTTTGGTACCATGTGAGGAAGGCCAGCCAGAGGGCAAAGGTGACACACAGAACAGTAGAGCTGACAGAGACAGCAGTGCAGGTCTGAAAGCACTGTTTGAGTTCCTGGTCCTGGCCATGTCTGAGGAGTCACCCCTGATTTAATTTACATAAGCCCATGGATTCCCTTTTTTGCATGTCATCATCATTTATGAACAGAAGATGCAGACTTCAACATGTCTCCACCAGAAAAAAATGTCCTGGTAACTCATTAAAAATAGTGCATCTTTGGGTTGTAGAAAAAAGTTGGGAAATCTAGGATGGAGCCCTGGCCTTTTGGCTACCTGTGGCTTACTTGGCAAATCGCTTATATTTTGAATGCATCAGGTTTTCTCATTTATAAAATCAGAGGGTGGATCAAGGTCAATTTTCAGTTCTTTAACTCCATTATCTTAGTATGAACTCGATGATCTTATAACCTCACACCACACTTAAGTTAATGTAAATGTACAGTCATGTGTTACTTAATGACAGGGATATATTCTAAGAAATGCATCGTTAGGCAGTTTCATCACTGTGTGAACGTAGACTGTACTTACACAAACCTAGATGGTATAGTCTACTACACACCTAGGCTATATGGTACTAATCTTATGGGACCACTCTCATACATGCAGTCCGTCATTAACCGAAACATTGTTATGTGATACGTGACTAATTTCTTCTCTACATTCAGTTCCCTGATTATATTGCCCACTTCAAATCTGTTCACTTATAGAAGGAATAAAAAATTTGACCTCATAAGTTTTAGCAAGCATCGCTTTTTATCTATTACTAATTCTGTTTCCTGATGGTCAGTGGAAGAAAAACAAGTCTGATTACAGTGAAATCCCATCACAAATAGTCATGTTGTCAAAGAACAAGAGGAGCATATTGGAGACATTTACCAAGCCCCCTTCTTCCTACACCCACATTTAGAGCTTCTCTCTCATAACCCAGGCTCCACCCTCAGCCTTGTCCTTCATGTATCTTTGAGCCAAGTTGGGGCAAGAATTCTCTGCAAACAAAAATAGTAGTCCCAGGGAACTCTCCTGGCTGCCTCTCACGCGGCTTCTGTGTTCAGAGCAAAAAGACACCTTGTCTGTCCACAGCTTACAAAGGATTAATGTCTGCATGTTTCTCCAACCGCTGTCTCAAACCCTAGAATCCTAGAAGTATTTCCTTATTGGATTAGTGGCAGCTAAATGCCTCAAAACTAATACAGTTACCCTAATAGGAATTGTTCAGATGTAATTTGTGAAATGAAGATGCACTGATGTCGTATCTAGAGAGACAGAGCCTGGCTTTTGTTTTAATAACAAATAAAGCTCTGCTCAGTTCCTCTCACACCCTGACAGGAGGAACTAAGCAAGCCTGTAGATCACCAGTCAATGTGGACTCACCTCCTCAAATAGGCCTTTTCCCACCTACAAATCAGAGATAATGAAATTTACCATGTCTCTGCTTTAATCCCTGAATGGGGTAGAGTTGTGGGTCAGGGAGTAAATTGCTGTGTAAATGCAATACATTGATTTGTGAGCCTTTCAGATTTGGTTTGGGGAGGGGAAAAAGGGGTTAATTTAATTTTACACTAAGTGTTTTCTTTCTCCTCCAAGTTAGTCATTGGAAATTCTGGCAGTTGCTAAGCAAAAATTTGGTTGCTCTGAAAAATCCACCGAGAACCTAAGGTAAGGAATCGCTAAGTCCAGATGGAGTTATGTCTGGAGACTAAATGCAAGAAAGACACTTGAGGTCAGGGTATTTATTTGCCACAGCTCTCCCCTGCCGGGCTGTGGTTTGGCAGTGGCTGTGTGCCTCTACGCGTGGCCGTGTATCCTAAGGAGTAGCCCACTTCCCACTGCAGCAGCTCCCTGACTTTGCCCCTGTGCACTAGCGATGTTAATGGCTTTCTGATGCTAGTAGTCCCTGGCGCACTACTGTGCCCACACAGGCCCTTCATTAAACTCTTACTGGACGTTTGCACCTCCATGTCAGCACATACTAATTACACATTTGATTAGTTGCAATAGGTGCTTTGGTGTAAGAAATCAAAAGAGCCATCAATAGTATTTTCACTATCAAAGCAAGTCATAATGCATCCCTTCTCTTTTAGCCTTCTGTACCTGTGGTCAGCATTATCAAAGATAGTTTTTCTCCATCCTGTGTGGTTTCATTCCCAACGCACCTGTGAGCACACATACACATGCCTGCACATTTCTAACTGAAAGCTGATTCCCAGCACCAGAATCTTCTGCAACTCTGCCCACCTCTTCTATTCCCCATAACCCCACTAAGATCAAAGAGCAAAGGCTCTGTCTATTCCTGATCTTCCTAAATTTTATTTTAGATGTTCTTTCTGAGGACCCACTGAAGTTGTTCCATCCTCCATCCTTTGCCTAAAAAGACCAGGCCTGGGGGGTCTCAGAACCCAAAGGGCTTGAGGTAGCAGACACAGTGGACTGTAGCACAGGTCTCAGCTGCACCAGGGAGCATGCACAGTACAGTGTCATGACAAGGAGGGAGGTAACTGAGGCAGGAGCTACAGAGAGATTAATATGAGGTCAGTGGCCCAGAATTGAAAGAGCTATCAGAATTGCCGCTGGGCATCTTGAATGGCATCTAGGAGTCTTGGAGCAAAAGGAAGGGTGAAGACAATGTCTTATTATTAAATGCAATGTCCAGGTAGACTTATTATTGGAGGCCAGGAAATCAGATGACTCCCAGAAGCTGTGGTCTGAAGGAGAATAGAAGGAGAAGGGGTGAGGAAAGGTGCCCACAGAAATGCATTGGAACCAGGATACAGGATTTGGAACTTAGATAAGCCCTTTTCTCCATCTCCTAAAATTTTTAGGAACCCTATGCTTGAAAAGCTTGCCTACATTGACATAGGTGGTCTTTTGTTTGTTTCCCTTGGCTTCATTAGCCCATCCCTTCTAGAGCCAACTTTGGCTGCACATTGGAATCTTCTCCATGGGCAGATTTAAAAATACTGACACCTGAGTCTCATCCCTCCTACCCTCAGATTTTAATTTAATTGGTCTAGGATGTGGCTTTGGGCATTGAGATTGTTAGAATCTTACCCAGGATGATTCCAATATGTGGTCAAAGTTGAGAATCACTGCTTTAGAAAGTGTCAACCAGATTTTCCTGTACTTGAGGAATTAGGAGAAGGGTTTCTTAGCCATCTTTTTGTAGGTGAGAGTGAGAACAGGTGCTACCATAACCCTAGAGTTGGACATAGTGGCAAAGGGATCAAAGTGAGGCTGCCCCACAGAGGAAATACAAACGTAGTATCTGAAGAACGCCTGATGATATACTTTCCCATCTGGCCAGATTGTTTCCCTTTTGAGCAGTGGTCCTCAAACTTCAGCAGCATCAGAACCATTTGGAGGGCTAGAGCTTGTTAAAACACAGACTGTTGCCCCCCACCCCTCACCCCTGCCAGGAGTTTCTGATTCAGTAAGTTGGGTGAGGCCCTGGAATTTCCATTTCTGACATGTTCCCAGATGATGCTGATGCTGCCGGTCCAGGGACTACCCTTTGAGAAGCACTGCTCTAGAGAAAGTTCCTCTCCATTCATCCCTTAGTCTTCCTTGTTTTATGTGATTAAGACAGCGACTTCTTTACAGCCCCGCGGAGAGCTTTCCTACTCTGTGACCACACACAGGGAAACATCAATCATCCTGAGCCAGAAAGGGCAGCAAAATGTTATCTATTCCCCACCAGGTGTTGCAGCTACACAGCGCCCGAGGCCAGTGCAAACACTCATTAGGAACTTGGGTGTTAGCTCCTGTCATTAAAAAGCTTGGAACCTACACAGCAAGGAACGCCCATTTGTCAGCAAGAGCATTTCCTCCTATGATCACAAATGGTTTCCAGTCGTGAAGAAAACTCAAGAGACACGTGGGAAGAAAAATTGCCAAGTCCGTGGCTATAGTCTCAGTCCATCCCAAAAACCAAATTGAAAAGAAAACTAGAGAAATAGTTTGGCTTCTCTCTACCAATTACACTCCTCTTTGAAATAAATGGATTTTTCCTTTATTTCCTATCTTCAGTATTTGCAAAGAAGCTATCCCAAAGAAACTAGTAAGTGGAGTTATCTAGAGAGGTTTCAAACACTTTTATTAGTATATGAGTAGTCAATGTCTTTTTTCTCTTCTCACAAACACAAACATCCCATCATTCATTTTTAGTTATTGCCTTTTCTTTTTTACCTTGAAACACATTTTTGAAATGGAAAAATCAGTGCTGCTAATTTTCTCCAGCCTTAGCAGAAGAAAATGTAACAGATGGGACAAACATCTGAACTCTGTTGGGCTCTTCCACAGTCACCTCTTTACAAAGGCTCAGCTTAGCCACACTGATACCTCAGTCCGGGGGAGGGCCACAATCTTCTGTTTGTATCCCACACCCATGCTTGAAGCTTTGGGATCGTAGATGCCTGAATTTAAAAGTTGTGACTTGCAAATGGCAAGTTGCTTCCCTGGTTCCCTGGGATATGCAGTCCCCTGCTGCATATGCAGACAGGCCCAGGCTGCCTGGATCAGGGATCATGCACATAGGACCATAGAGGACAGGGATCTTTCCTATCACCGCTTAATTTGAAACCAACAGGTATGATGAACTAGACCAGTGTATCCTGACATCTACTGCAGGGGACACTAATTCCAAGAATGTTAACTGTTGCTGGATGTCATGAACATATAACTTCAGGAAACACTGAGTTAAAGAAAGTTAATCATATTGGTTTCTTTATTTCAGGTCTTCTCAGAACTCTTAATACACTAATGTACATGGTGAATTTTCAAAAAAGGAGTTTATTAGACCACAGGAAACCTATTTGATTGTAGGAGAAAAGTAGGGGAGCTTCTCCTGGGACATTTCTGAGAAACTGCTTTGAGAAACAATGGTTAGACAATGTCTAGTCTCTTCTTGCAAAAATTCTACATTCCAAGTCTCACATCTCTACTACATGGGAATGAGTTTTTTTGTGTTTTTTTTTTTTTTTGCGAGGAAGACCAGCCCTGAGCTAACATCCGTTGCTAATCCTCCTCTTTTTGCTGAGGAAGACTGGCCCTGGGCTAACATCCGTGCCCATCTTCCTCTACTTTATATGGGACGCTGCCACAGCATGGCTGACAGGCAGTGCGTCGGCGGGCGCCCGGGATCCGAACCCGCGAACCCCGGGCTGCCAAGCGCGGACGAAACCGCTGCGCCACCGGGCGGCCCCCGGGAATGAGTTTTAATTAACCAACAAGACTCAGAGGTGAGGTGTGAGCCAACCATAGCCACGTACCTATGACCTAAGAAGCAAAGCGTTGTGAAACCTTTGGAATGTTCCTCCTACTCCCTCTCCGTCACCTTGCTGGGGTAAGAAAGGAATTCTGGTGAAAAAGAAGAGAGAGGAAAAACCAAGAGAGTATTTTAAAACACTAAGTTTTAACTTTTATAGGCACATTGTAAACATTTTCTTTCACTACCTTACATATAAAGTATTTGGGTCAGAGCATTATTGCCAAGAGGGCTCTGCCTTGCCTAGAGACCCTTAGGAGAAGCCAAAGCATCTTGGTGGAAATCATCCTTTTCTTAAAGAACACTAGCCATTAAACACATAAATAGATATTCAAACAATAAGCCTGGAATCAGAGACAGTGTTACCTCTTCTAATTTCCCTCACTTGCTTCTGGAGCTGTAATACATGAAATAGTTTGACTCCTGACCAAATCCATCAGTGTGAAATGTTTTTGCTACTAGTGATGTTGTTTTCTAACATTTTAAATGCTTTAATGTTCCAAAACTTTATTATATTATATCATATTATATGTTACATTAATTATATATTACTATGTATGTTATGGTTTAATTACATAATTATATAATTTAATACTCACAATCATGTTATACTTATGAAGTAAGCATTGCCAATATTCCCCTTTTATAGGTGAGAAAATCAAATCTGAATGAAATTAAGTAATTATCCTGGGTCAGAAAATTAGTAACCACCAGAGCCAGGATTTGAACCCAAATGCATCTGAAACCAAAGCCTATGCTCTTCACTGCCACCTCAAGTTGCCTTCCATGATTACTGAAATAAGATTGAAAAAAAGGAAAAATCAAATGTTTAAGAAAATTTCTTGAACAAAACCGCAAAATGCTTTTAACTTAACCCATCATTAAAAAGAAATGGATCTTTATAACAGCAAAACACACAGTTAACACACAAGAACAGATGGGAAAAAACCCAGAGATTTCATGATCTGCAAATAATCGGATCTCACTGATAAAAGATTTTACAGCAAATAAATAAACAGCTCTGTATATAAAATGTCACACAATGGAGCTGTAATTCCTCAAATATACACTTTTAAAGATTTACTCCAAACTCTCAGAATCAAGGGATTTATTTTAAAAAAACTGCAAAGCATCTTTAGCAATGTTTATTTCTGAGCCACCAAATCGATGAAAAAGAGAGAACTTTACGGTTAGCAAAATGCAATTAATCTTCAAGTATGGTTTGTAAAGCACACTCATTTGTACCAATTAACTTCATTATCCTATTTAGAAGATTTTTCTCCCTCTCTGTATTCCAACCTTCCTTTAAGTTTTAAGTCTGAGCAATCTTTACTGCCTTATTTCTAGTTAAGATTGCAATAATTTGTCATTGGTGTGCAGACACTTTCTTAGCTATTCCTGTGTTACAAATAAAAGAACCAGTATTGCTCGGAGGTTATCTCTAGGGCCCTGCAAAGCCAAGCACTATAAAATGATTCGACATTAAAGATGCGAAGAAAACCCCATAAAACAACACATAAAAATGTGTCTTGCTTGCCATTTATGTGGAAAGATGGTGCAGTTCAATCTTTCAAGCCAGAGACTGTTTTAGAATTAACGTTTCAATCAGAACAGGAAGGAGGAAAGGTTTCACTCCTTCTCTTTGACCCCCTTATTTTGCTTGTAAAACTGCCAGAGTAAAAATCAGGTGCTGTGTCGGCTTTTCCATTGGCCTTTTGTTCTCTCTCTCTCTCCTATCTCTCTCTCTCTCTCCTCTCTCTCTCTCTCTCTCTCTCTCACACACACACCCACACACCCACACACACACACACACACACACTTTTGTTCTCTCTTTCTCTCCTCTCTCTCTCACACCCACACACACACACACACACACACACACACACACACTTTTGTTCTCTCTCTCGCCTCTCTCTCTCTCTCTCTCTCACACACACACACACACACACACACACACACACTGCAAACAAAATCTGCTTTTTCTAGCTCATGTTCTTTCAGAAAAAATTTTTGGTAAATCAGACCTCTAACTCTTGGAGAAACAATTTCATTTGTTCATTTCAGCAAACTTATCATTAGGAAAAAATCGGAGACGCGCAACTCTGTTTATATTCACTGGAAAAGCTATTGGTTCAGTCATTCAAGGGAGATGATCCTTTTCTTAAGACCGCATTTACTGAGGGCATAAAAGGTAGTCGTGGAGTCACTCTGGCCAAGAGTAAGAACGGAGGTCTGCCGGCTAGTAATTGATGTGACCACCAAAAGAACAGTGAAGGACGGCATCACCAGGTAGCTAAGAAATCAAATTCCAGGTATCCTGGTCTTAATCTCACAATGTCCAAGGATAATTTGTGTCATAGGGAATCAGATATAGCACCCAGATGGAGCAAAGACTGTCAAAGGTGAGCTCTGGTTCTAGGGCAGAGGACGTCTATTTTCTGTCATATTTCATACCACATTTCCTGTTGGTTATGCACATAGATGATGATAACAGCCAGAAGAAGGGCAATGACTTCCTGGTTCTTGTAGCA
This sequence comes from Tapirus indicus, assembly GCA_031878705.1. Taxonomy (NCBI): domain Eukaryota; kingdom Metazoa; phylum Chordata; class Mammalia; order Perissodactyla; family Tapiridae; genus Tapirus; species Tapirus indicus. The sequence continues at coordinate 4,528,551 of CM062932.1, read as the reverse complement.
GATGCTGTCAGTGTCCTCCCTTCATGTTCCCTCAGCTATCACCATCTCTGCGCACACCAATCTGACAGCATCCAACTGCAAACACCGATGACTCTTTGACTGAGGGCTCTCTCTAGTTATCTGAACCTTCCTGGAATGCTGGAAGCCCAGGGAGCTTACACCACCTCCAGCAGCCCTCAAACAAGAACTGATGGGAGCTCCGTATGTCCTTGGGTGGAATAACTCTGTCACATCTTCTACACTGTCTCCCAGAGCTCCCAGTAGGAAGGGGTCTCAGTTGAGTCTAGTCGTAAACTCCTCAATAGTACGCCCTTTATTTTCTTCCTGTTCTTCCTGTCTCACATCTCTACTCTTTATTGATGTTTCTTGGGATCACCTCTAAGATAAACTTCTTGCTTCTCGCACTTGAAACGTTGTATTCCCAGAAACCCAGCCAGAGACGGGTGCCCACACTGATAGAGAAAAGGCAGACATCAGAAATTCTAGATTCATCACAAAATCCCAAAAGTGCCCCACTGTCAATGACCCTATGTCTGTGGCCCAAACTTGTCAGAAAAGATGCCATGAAACATGAGATTCTACAGGAACCAGGTTTTATTCTGTGGATTATCAAAACCAATTTTCTGAGCCATGCCTCATCTAGGCAATCAGATGGAAAGAGTGTCTCTCAGTCCTTTAGGGAAAACCTAAATGACATTGAGCCGTGGCAGCCAGCCGGGTGTTGCAAATGATCAAGTTGGCTGGCCAGGATGACATCATTTGTACCAGATAAATGTTTCCACTATGGGGCTCTGTGAAGGGTTTTGCCTGGGGAAGTGTAGAGGGCATTCAGGAATGAGAACTGTCAAGTACTCAGAAGGGGTGGCTGGTGGAGCTCTGAGCAATAGAGCTTCTCATCCTACATCTGGTTTGCTTCTCAGGCTGAGTAAAAGCAGTCATGGGTAGTTGGACAGGATAAGTACCTAGGAGACCCAGGAGACTTGAATCAGGGCACGAATTGAGGTACATGGTTTCAGAGGAAATCCTGTGGAAGCCTTTAGAAAAAAAAATGTGGTCTAACAGCAGTTGAGTGGTTGGGGCTGGGGTTGAGCACCAGCAAACAGACACCCATAGAATGGTGATGCATTCAGCCATCTCCAACATGGCAGGGCGTAGAGGATAAGACCCTGTGGGAAAGTCCTGGGACATTTGCATGGCTTCAGAAACCCCTTGGATGTTTGAGGAATCTAAAGAAAGTCAATGTAACAAGAAAAAATGAATGAGAGGGAAACTGATAGAAAATGAGGTTGCAAAGACATGAACCAGATTATTTAAGGACGTGTAAGCCACAGTAAGTAGTTTTGATCTCATTCTAATTGCAATGGGATGCCATGGGAGGGTTTTAAGTAGAAGAACGATATGCTCAGATTTAAAATTTAGGAGCTCACTTTGGCTGCTAGCAGGAGAATGGCATCATATTTATTGAATATGCTAGAAACCATGCTGATACTCTCTATGCGTTATTTCACATAATCCTTACCACATCTCTATGAGGCAGGAACTTTTATAATCCCTGTGGCACAGAGAGGATACATGGTAAGTGGTAAGAGGTAAGTGATGGAGGTAGGATGTGAATCCTGATATGGCTCATCTCAAAGATACTCTTGGGAAGAACCTCCATGTAAGTTCTCTTTCTCCCGACTCATCACCCAATGCTTGTTGATATATCGATGGGTCCAATAAGCTATATCACAGAATCCATTATCTGCTCAATGGCTGCCTAGTGTGAATTTTTTACACACTAGTGTAGAATTGCCTGGTTTGGGTTTTAATGGAATGGGACTTTGTTTGGGAGCCCCACTTCCCTGGGGTAGTAGGTGTGCCTTCTTCCACCCATGAATCTATTGTACCTGTTTATAAGTTGTGCTACATTCTCAGTGTTTTGGGAGCAGGTTGGAGGGACAGCAGGACAGAGCCTGGGGCCAAAGTAGCCTGGGGCCCTTGAGTCTCTGGAATCTTTTTTCAGTAGACTCAGGCTGGTGCTAGGCTTTTGACTGGGAACTTAGCAGCATCCTTGTAAAACCCTATTGGAGTCTTAAGTGGTTCCTTAAGTAGACATTTGCCCAGACAAATCTTCATTTGTGCAAACATGGAAGATTAAAATGTATTCTAGGACATCTATCCCTGCCTCCTGCAGACTTACTTCTTCTCATCTATTACTGACAAGGATTACTGTCCTTAAATCTCTACACAAAGAGATTCCATGAGTTTTGCATTTACAGAATTCTATCCAGAATCTCCATTCAGAATCTCTAAAGAGATTCCATTCATTTTGCATTTACAGAAACATTCCTGTTATCCAGTTCCAAGGGGAAATAAGCTAACCTCAGCTCCAAGCGCCAGCTATTACAAGTCCCTGCCCATCCCCCACCACATCCCAGATGCCCTCATTCACTGTCTTGTTTATTTAATTATCCCAAATTCTTCACAAGTTTTATTATCTGCAATAATCAATACAAATGGAGACTGTTTCATGGCTCACAATGATTCTCCTAGTGGTGAATCATTCTTCCTACCACATTTACTCTTCTTCTTGTAAAAAAAACTCTGCCCCCTGGTCACAAGTGAGCTGAGCCATGCATAGTGCTCCACCCCTGGTCCCCTGCCCCAATTCAAGGAATGAATGGGTGATTCAAGCCTGGCCAATCAGAATTCTTCCTAGGATATTTTTTCTAATTAAACCAGAGGAAAGAAGTCTTTTTCCTTCTCCAGACATGGAGGTGTTAGATATGCATCTGGATCTGCTGGAGGCCATGTTACCCACCATGCAATTGTGTGGCTTTGTGACAATATAGCCACAGGTGGAGGGAAGCAGGGAAGTGAAACTGACAGGTTCCTGATGATGTCTTTGTCATCGTGGCTACTAGCCCTCCTCTGGGTTTTTCATGTGAGCCACTAAATTTCTCTTCCTTCTTTAAACTGTTTTTAATCCTGACCAAATCCAACCTTTTGTGGAATAACAGAGAAATAGAGAGTGAAAAGAAATACCTTTATATGATGAGGTACCACAACCATAGAAGTTACAGTTTATAGTCCAACACCAAGGGACACCAAGGGAGAGAGCAGAAGAGTGGGAGGGCAGACACAGTGTGTATTCTACAGTGCAGTTCTGGATGTTTATAATACCCAACCTGAATCTTGGCCAAAAGTTTTATGTCCAATAGATTCTGTTAAAGTAAGGGGTGAAATAATATATTTTAGAAATATTTAAATCCAAATGGCAATTCTTTTTTTATGCTCATGTGTGAAGAACCGGGTTTGGTTATTAAGAACCACATGCTGAATTGCAGATAAATGAAGTATTTTTAAAAGGGTCTACCATATCAAATTTATAACTTCTTCCAACACTCTAAAATTATTTTCTCCTGCAAATACTAGCTTCTATTCCAAAAGCAAACACTTGGATAAACATAGATTTCCATTCTTTTCTTTCGCATTTCTCTTCCTGTGGTTGGATTCCTTCCTTGTTCCATTGTTTGGGTTATTTGCCCCCCACCTGCCCTACCTTCAGCCCTGGCCATATCCCTGTCCTCAGAAAGGAGGGTTTTACCAAAGGTGCTTTGGTTCAAAATGCAGGGACTCTACTTCTAGCAGTTTATCTCCCGTGCTTCCCCTGGAACCAAGACCCTAGTTTGTATGCTGGGAACTGGAAAGGCAGATTGTGAGGCTCTCTCATGAGTCATGATTCTAACCAACACTTGGTCTTCCTAGGATGGAGGCTCTGCCATGCTCTTGCCAGTCTCCCACAGGAAAGGAATCCCTTTGGTAAATTCCAGTTCAGCAGTTGCAGCCAGACTCCCCATGCCAACTCAGTAGCTCTCTGATTATTGCCTTTCTCGGATGGGTTCCCTCCCACCTGCCAGGTGACCCCAGTACACCTGGCTAGAACCCACTTACCACCTGTCATCTCCCACTGGGCTGTGAGACCCCTACTTGCCTAGGCTGGGTGCCTTTCCCCTGTGACACACCACTCTCCACTCTGCTAACTCCTGCCTGGCCCATCTGGGTCCCTATTGTGGCTCTTCCTGCTGCAGCTAATGTTTCCCTGACTTTACGTATTTTGTCCTTCCAATCCCATCTTCCAAGTTTTTCAGAACTGTGTACATTTCTACCATCTCCCTGATCCCAAAATAGCAATATCCCTCAGGTATTTCTAATCTAGTATCCAGCTTCTTGTCTCCATTTATGATGGATATTATATACTCCTTTTTTATTAGTACAATTTTCAGAGTATATGATTCCCATACACTTTGGCGTGTGAATCTCCAAGGTTTTTTTTTCTAATTCATCTAAACTTTATATTGAATTTTATCAATAACTTGTAATCATATTTCATTATATCTATCAACCCCTATGTCATCATTCCTTTACGATCATTTTATAGCTTCTATTCTGTACTTGTATTTTTTGTGTAATTTCTCTGTAACTTTCTTTTTTCCCCTTTTAAGTGTTCTGATTTTTCAGCATTCTGCCATTCTTGCCAAATTATCCGTTTTATAATTCTACCTCCTTTGAAAAAGAGGACTCCTACCCTTTGGTGCTTCATTTTAGGTTGATAGAATTTAAATTTTCTGAGAATTTAAAAATTCACCGAGGGGGCTGGCCTGTGGTTAAGTTCACACGCTCCACTTCAGCAGCCTGGGATTCACAGGTTTGGATCCCAGGTGCAGAGCTACACACCACTTATCAAGCCATGCTGTGGCGGCATCCCACGTATAAAATAGAGGAAGATGGGCACACATGTTAGCCCAGGGCCAATCTTCCTCAGCAAAAAGAGGAGGATTGGCAACGGATGTTAGCTCAGGGCTAGTCTTCCTCACCTAAAAAAAAAAAATTCACTGGGAATCTTGCCTTCTTCTTTCTAATCAAGCCATAACTTAATAAATTACAAAATAATTATGTATTTATAATTTGCTCTCACTTAGGTGGTAGGCATGTGAACTACCTTTGGACAACATTATCCTTGTTATTGCATGAAATATTAAAAATAGTCTTCATCAATGAGACCACCTAACTGACATCCAAAATTTGTCTGATACTTTCAAAATCTTCCACATATTAATTTTCCCTCCTCTTATTTTAATTTTCCAATTTTTTTTTTTTTTTTTTTTTTGTGGGGAAGACCAGCCCTGAGCTAACATCCGTCGCCAATTCTCCCCTTTTTGCTGAGGGAGACTGGCCCTGGGCTAACATCCGTGCCCATCTTCCTCTACTTTATATGGGACGCCGCCACAGCTTGGCTGACAGGCAGTGCATCGGCGGGCACCTGGGATCCGAACTCACGAACCCCGGGCTGCCAAGCGCGGACTAAACCGCTGCGCCAGCGGGCGGCCCCCCAATTATTTTTAACATGTATAAAAATTAAAACCTTTCTGGCTACCAGAGACTGCCTACTCCTGAGTTTCTGTTATCGTACATACCTCATCCAGCCACTGGAGACTGTATCCAATGCCTCTATGTCCCGCTCACCTCCTCTCAGCATCACCAGTCAGTCCAGTGGTGGCTGCGGTGAACAGTCTCCATGGGGCTTCAACTCACTTTCCAAAAACAGTGTCTCATCAGAAGCAGACTGTATTATAAACTTCAAAGTTGCTAAGAGACTAGATCTTAATTGCTCCCATCACAAAAAAGAAATAATTATGTGATGTGATAGAGGTGTTAGCTAATCTAACAGTGGTAATCATGTTGCAATATATAAATGTATCAAATCAATATATTGAATACCTTAAACTTATACAATGTTATATGTCAAGCGTATCTCAATAAAAATAAATTTTAAAAAAGCACACAGTGCAAAGTTTTTACACTCTAAATACATTTTTGTTTTGTATGAATACAAAGGAAAAAATGGTTTTCCTTAATGGAAACAAAAAAAATAAATTGGGATATGAATAGCAATAGAAAAATCATCAAAGACTGTGAAGAGATAATTGACAAAACGAATTCAAGTGGACAATAAATATACGAAAATGTTCAACATCAGATTCAAAAATGAAAGTTATAATCACGAGAAGCCCCTTTTCATCTGTCAGATCAGCAAGATGAAATACATTCTCAATCTCAGAATTTAGGAAAATTTGCAGGAAATTGCATTCTCATTGCTGGAAAAAAGGTGAATTAGAACATTCTCTCTAGAAGCAGTTCAGCAAAATGTATCAAAAGCCCTAAATTAGGAGTAGAATCTATGCAGAAATTTCTAGAAATTTAATTTCTTGGTTAAAGGAAATAAATAGTAATGTAGTAAACTTTTAACCATACATATAATTACAACGACTTTACTTGGAATGGTATCAAAAGGAAAACAAACTGAATGTCCGCCAACTGGGGCCCAGGGGTCTCAGTGTTGGGAGGTCCGTGTGAAGCGTGAGGCTGTTAGAAATCACAGGGCGTAAGAATACACGGGCAATGTTTACAGCACGTTGCTCAGTGAATAAATCAAGTATGAAAATAATACAGATGGTTTAATTAAAATTATTTTTAATTTTTGAGCAGATATACGTGCATAGGACAGAATGCTGAAAGATGACAAAAGTTATTAGTGGCTATTTCTGGTGGTCAGATTTGGAGAAATTTTTATTTTCTCTTTTTTATGTTTTCCAAATTCTTTATAATAAATAAACCTAACTTTTAAAAAGTCAACCTTTGGAATCATTGAAAATATCCCATAATTCAACATCAGTATCCGGCTGTTTCCTCTTTGCCTCTGACTTATTTTACCCAAACAGCAATAACTGTGGGGGGAAGAAGAACCACACCATCTCCTTTTTTTCCATTTTGTTTTGTCTCTAATATTCCACTAGTGTTGCTTTTTGTTCAGTGAAATATGAATCAGTGACTGAAATAGAATCAGCACCGTGCCAGTTACTAGAACCAATAGCAACAATAGCAAATAATCACGTGGAGTTTACTGGGTTCCAGGAATTGTTCTAAGGGGTGTGTGTGTGTGTGAGACAGAGTGAGTGTGTGTTTAAGTAATTCTCATAGAACAGCTCTATGAAACAGATCTTAATATCACTCCCCCTTATGGATGAGAAAACTGAGAAGAGAGGTTAAGTGACCTGCCCAAAGTCACACAGCTAGTGCCTGTCCCAGCCTGGATTCAAGTGCAGTCAGTCTGCCCCAGAAACTGTGCCCACAGTCACCAGGAGATATGCTTCTACGGGGATATCCCAGAGATAAGCAAGGAGTACTGGGTGGCTCTTGTTTTCTACTATTCTCCATTGCAGTATTTCAACCGAGGTATGGGTTAAGTAAGAGTTTCGGGGCTAGCCTGGATCCTTAACTGCCATTTATAATATTATTTCTATGGAAAAAAAAATCATTGTGCATTCCAAACAACTGACCTGCAAATGAAATTTCTGAATAGTCTATTTCCAAGTTGGGGGTTGCCTGTATACCTCACAAGGAAATTATTGCCAAGGGAAAGACATGTGTTTCCATCCAAAATAAATGTCTGGAAATTATTTGGCCCTTGAATAAACTCAGGCCATCCATCTTTAGCCAGGAGTTTACTCTGAGGACTCTTCATCAAGTGCTTACAACATGAATAAAGACTTTTCCGAATGCTGACATTAAATCACAGACATGATTCTGGAAGCCTCAGCATTTTCACATGGGCGCACACATGCTCCTGGAAGAGTCCTGCTTGGCTGCCTGGCCTTCTCAAAGAAAAGGCAGAAAAGCACATGTGCTGAGCATTTCCTGACCCTTTCAGAAGTAGATGAATGTTGAGTCCCGCACTTCCACAAAGATGAGATGTCTAGGAGGGAGCATAGGCTGAAGGTCAGAGCTTTAAATTTGCATAATTTTTATTATTTTTAAATCCTAATATATGCTTGGACTTACCTGCTGGAAGTAGGCCACACAACCAACAGGTTGCAAAAACTGTTTACTGAGCTATCTCAGTCCAATTTCTAATTGCAACAGACAGAATCCAATTTTGCTTCATTTCACTTTCCAAAAGGTAACACTGTCACGGAATTTTGTAATTCTGTAAAAGCAATAGTATACTGTATCCTTAGAAAGACGCATATTTGATTTACACATTTTCTCCCTCATCAGTCAGAGAAGGTAGGGTGGCTCAGAGGTAATAGCAGAAATCTCCCTAGCTGAGAATAAAAAGCCAGGAAAAACTAAAGACACACAATTTTATTGTGAAAAACCACTTCACTGGAAAGAAACAAAGAAGCAACCAACCCTCCCAAACTGCAGGGACACTAGCCACCTTGTCACAAAATGCAAATTTTACAGGTTTAGGAAAGGACAAAATCAAAATCTATACCTGTTATGGAAAAAGCAGTCACAGTCAACTGGTCCCATGAAGAACACTGGCCAGCTTTATTAACATAAGGAAAAAATCTGAATTAGAAAATAATGACATTTACCAGTAATGGCTAAGAAACTTATTGTCATGGAAGAAATGTTTGTGTCCCCCCAAAATTCATATTTTGAAATCCTAACCCTCAATGTGATGGCATTAGGAGGTGGGGAATTTGGGAAGGGATTGGGTCATGAGGGTCAAGAGTTCATGAGTGGAATAAGTGCTCTTACAAAAAAGAGAGCTCCCTTGCCCCTTCTGCCATGTGAGGACACCGGGAGAACTGTCATCTGCAAACCAGGAGGAGGATCTTCATCAGACCTTGGATCTGCCAATACCTTGATCTTGGACTTCCCAGCCTCCAGAAGTGTGAGAAATAAATGCTGTTGTTTAAGCCACCCAGTCTACGGCATGTTTATTAAAGCAGCCCAAATGGACAAAGGACACTTATTCTTTACACACTGCATACATTCAGTACATGTCTGGAAACAGATTGCTACAATAGGCACATAATTTTGATATGTGTGTTTGACACAAACTTACTTTTTGCACATAACATAGACTTGCAGTTACATCTGGTTCTTAAAGTTAAGAGATCCGTGGATAATCTGTCTGTGGAGTTATCTTAACAAATGGTAGCTGATTCCTTTTGTTCTACTTGCTGAAAAGAAAGAGGGTCTTTTTCTTAGGATGAGAAAAAGGCCTTTTAGTCATTTATCAGCTCTGTTAATAAACATTCTAAATCCTGGAACATGACTTTGGACCTCCTGAAGACTCTGATGGCATATCCTCAGATTATTCTTCACTAATGTATAATTTTATCGTAATAATGATTTCAAATTTTTTTTTGGTTTCAGTTTTTTGTGTGTGTGTGTGAAGAAGACTAGCCCTGAGCTAACATCTGTCACCAATCCTCCTCTTTTTTGCTGAGGAAGACTGGCCCTGGGCTAACATCTGTGCCCATCTTCCTCTACCTTATATGGGACGCTGCCACAGCATGGCTTGACAAGTGGTGCATGTGTCTGCGCCCGGGATCCGAACATGCGAAATCCCGGGCCTTTGAAGGAGAACATGCAAACTTAACCACTATGCCACCAGGCCAGCCCCTTGGTTTCAGTTTTTAAGCTCAATGATACTGATAACAGGTTAGAACTATACTCTCCAATGTGATAGCCACTGACCACATATGGCTATTGAGCCCTGAAAATGTGGCTGTGGCTGAATTGAGAGGCACTGGGAATATAAAATACACACTGGATTTGAAGACTTGGTACAAAAAAAGAATGCAAAATATCATAATTTTTATATCATTCACATGTTGAAATGGTAACATTTTAGATATAGTGTGCTAAGTAAAATATACTTTTAAAATTAATTTCATCTATTCATTGCTCATCTCTGTCTTGCCACCTGCTCCAGGAGGCTGACCTCTGAGAACTGGATCACTCAGGCTTCCATGCTGGCAGGTTTCTGGTTGAGTTCAGCCAGGGGGTGGCCCCAAGAGAAAATCTGAGGATGAGAGGAAGGAGAGGTTGGGATATTCCCTCCTCTTCTCCCCTCCCTACCCAGGGCCACGTTTCTTGGAGTAGCTGGGTATCTCCATGACTTCAGCTCCCACCTGGTGTCTCCTCCTCCTTGGCTCCACATTTCACTGGGCTTTGGCAACACAATGTCCTCCCCTGGTCCCTTTGATGCTGCGGAGGTAAAGGCTTCCCACTGTTACTAGTCTCCAGTGCCTCCCCATCCCTTGTTGGTTTCCTTAACCCTGTCCAATCGTTAGGTCATCCTTTCATTAATGCCTATCCACTTGAAGCGCCTGGGGTGAATTCTGTGTCCTGCCGAGACCCTACTGATACAATAGCTCATTCTTTTCACTACATACTGATAGGAAAAGCCCAAATCCAGGGCCCAAAGACAAAATATCTGATTTTATGTTAAGATGAGTTTGATGCACTGAAATCAGCTTACTCTTCTTCTTACCTACCCAACTGATCCTTGGTGGCCCATTCAATTCCGTATATTTTAAACTCTATCTACAGTGGCCAAGGCACTGTGCTGAGCTCCTTGGTGACAAGAAATTCCCAAACCCCAGACAGTCTCACCTCAAGAATGTGAATAGATGAGGAAAGCCCACAGAAAACAAAAATATGCAGCTGAAAGAGGAAGTGTGCACAGAGCCACATACAGTGTTTGAGAGCTCAGAGGACGAAGAAACAGGTGAGTGAGGTCTGCATTTCTCACTCCTGGCATCATTTCTCTAGCCAACAGGAAGAAATGCAAAAATTGGCAGGAGTGTAAACCTGGGTAAGGGCGTAGTAGACAGCCAGAACAGTGAGCATAGTTAATGTTCATCTAGTAGTTGGTATGTGCCTGACACTCTGCTAAATACATTAATAGCTATCACTTCCAGGTAGTACCCGTAATGTTTCAGATACATTCCAAGAACTTTACGTATATTAACTCATTTAATCCTCATAACAACCTTATGAGATGGATAATGTTCAAAGATAAATTGAGGCATGTTAAAAATTTTAAGAGTTTATTTGAGAAAAAATCAGTTTGAATCAGGCAGCACCAAACCAGAAGTGGTTAGGAGCGCCCAACCCACAGGAGCCCGGGGAAAGACCTTTATAGAGAAGAGATGGAAGCAAAGCAAGGAGATTATTTGATTGGCTATAGCTTAAGCAGTTGCCTTATTTAAGAAAGCCTAGTCAGCTGTTTGTGTTGGCTTGTCCTTAGGTTTTGATTTCTTAACCTTGAGGCATTTTCAGGCTTAGGTTTTGGGTTGTTTAGGTAGGCTGCTAAGGCACTAGAGCCCCCTCAGTCTAATGGTCTCCTTGTTTAAGTAACTTAACAGTAGTACTAGAGTCCCCATTTTACAGAATCAAAAACTGGGATGCAGATTGGTTTTGTCAACTTGTCCAAGGTCCCATAGCCAATAACAGATAGAACTGGGGGTCAAGCCAGGCACTCCAGCTTCAGAGACTGACCGCATTCTTAGCCACTATGCCCTACACCCTCCCATTGTTAATCTCTGAAAAAATTTTTAAATCTCAGAGTTAATCCTCACCCTATTAAGTCCTAAGAAGGACAGAGGCTCAGAATAGCTTCCACAACTTGCCAAAGATCATGTGACTATTCACCATTACACTATACTGTCTCCCAAATAGTCCTGGAAAATGAAATGGGGCCAAACTTTAGAGAGCTTTCAGAACAAGGATGCACACTTTGTATATCTGTGATTATTCTCCAGTTAAACTCTCCTCATGTTTTCCCCATGCCTCATGTTCTGTAGTAGACCACCCAGTCATGATCTTTAACTCCTTTTCCACATCCAACCCCGTATTGAATCTTCTCTCCAACAGTTCACCTCTTTTTCTTATCTTCCTTCCTGCACTAATTTCAACAGTACTAGACATTTGACAGTTGCCCTATTATTATCTATTTTCCTCGCCCCTACTTTACATGTAGATGGATGGAATTGACCCCAACTGCTTCACAGACCAGTTATGATTTCCCTAAACCAATCAGCATGGCTTATCAATCTATTTACAATGATTGGTTCGGGATAGGAATAGTAGGTTGCTGGAGCCAGCTCTCAGAGAGTCAGAGGGTCACTTGTGTGGAGACCTTTCCAACTCTGGGTTCAGTGACAGCATTTTGGTAGTTTGAAATCAGCCACAATGAGAGCATTTATGTTATAGAAATCAAATGCTACAATCAGGGTGCTTGTTTTCTCTTTTTCTTTGTTGAGAGAGAGAGAGCACATGCCAGTTGTTAAACACTCACCTACACACTACTGGACGAGCGTAACCTAATTTAGGTCCATGAGACCTGAGGAAATATTTAATCAGGCTTTTGAGAAATTAGTGAAGAAGATTCTGTTCCCCTGAATAGAGGGTTATAAAGATAAGATCTCAGACTACTGAAGCTATTTTGGTCCCCCATGAGAGGACCCAATCAGAGGGTAAAGTTGACACGCATGAAAGGATCAAAGAGGTCTAGAGTCAGAGCCCCAGTTGTGTGGACTCTGAATCGACCGCCGAAACCTGTACACCTCCTTACTCTTCAGTTAAATGAGCCAGGGGCACTCTGTTTTAAGACCAGTTTGAACTGGGATTTTTTTTTACCGTCATCAGTTGAAAGGTCTTGAGTTGATGCACAGCTATGACTCATGAGCAAGGCCACCCATATTGTACAATTCCTGGGGACCATTCATACTGAAGTCACTGTAAAGAGCTGTCCTCAGAGTTGGGCTATCATTCAGCAAGAGCCAAAATCCCCCGCTAGTTCCCCATTGATTCCTTTTATTTCACTGCTCCACGTTCATTAATCTCTTCTTATTACCCTGCCGCAAGCAAGACACCCATTGCCCTATTTTTATTTCCTCACTTCTTCCAACAGCCAAACTTTACAGCCTCTATCACTATTTCATGTTTTCTATGGCCACTGGGAATTCCTAAAAGTAATGAATAGACTCTTTAATGCTGCCCAGCTCCATCGATTAATCAAAGTTTACCCGCCAGTCTTGCAAAGGTTTATCCTGTTATTTTGCTTTCCATTTCCTCCATATTGGCCAAACTGGCCTATTCATCATCCTCCAAATATGTCCAAAAAATATATTTCAGCACCTCTCTGTGTGATGCTGCTCTTGCCTTGAATTTCATGGTCCCTTTATCTTCCCCTATTGAAATCTTATGTTTCCAGCAATTCCCAGTTCAAATCCCTTCCCTTATGATTGTCTTAGTCCAATATTATTACAAGAAACAGACGTCTTTAGCCAAAAGAGCTAGTCTGTTGGATAAAAAATACAGGGCTAACTCACAGAACCCAGGGTACCAAAGGCAGCCAGCTCCCATGTGAGGCTGGAATCAGAGGTACCAGAAAGTCAAGAATGGAAGATACTCTCTCCAACTGAAATATAGTTTATGTGCAGAATGTTTATTAAAGAATGTCCTTGGCATCAAGACCTGTGGAAGGGAGAAAAATGAAGCAGCATTGGGCAGAGGGAAGCTGCAATGAAGGCCAAATGGCAGCCTCAGCCTGTTCTACAGGGAGCTCTAGAGCTAGGAGAGCTTCAGCATTGTCCTAGTTGGGCTGAGAGAGCCAGGCCTCTGTATCCTGCATCTATCAGCCGTTGGGTGTGAGCCTCCCCAGGAAGGAGTGTGTATTTGTGCAAGAGGGCTCTTTGCAGCTGAGGCAATCCTGGAGTGGCTAACAGCTGGAGGCTGTGTGCTGACAGCATGCCCAGCAGCTGCAGCAATAAGTCCTTTATTGAAGTGGGGTCTGGATGGCACAACACTATGACCACATGTCAATTGCAGTCACCTTTGTGCATTACACAACACATGTATTTGCATATCTGTTAGCTACTTCAAAGCAGAGAGACAGAGTTGGGGTCAGGGAGGGAGGTGGGAGGAAGAGAGAGAGAGGGAGAGAGAACGAGAATAATTGTTGAATGAAGGAATAGAGAGATGAATATATACAAACAAGTCATGTTTTTACAGATCCTACTGAAAAAATAGAATAGAGAAAAAAAGTCCCAAAGTCTAAAGTTAGCAATGTGTGCAAATTCCAGATCTGCCACTTACGATGACTTTAAGCTAGTTACTAAACATCTCTGTTACTTACCTTCTCTTCTCTGCCCTCCGATTACAGCAACTATGCTCCATTCCTGTCTGTCCCTAATATTTGTGTGACCTGGAGAAGGAATACAAATGGAGGTCCCTATCCCAAGTGTGTGAGTAGGCACCTCAACCCACGCAACCAAGTCCAGTCCGTGCTCCTTCCCCAACACTCTTGTTAGCAGCAGCCCCCTGGACACCCACGGACCTAGAGGTGTGTACCGTGGTGGTGTGGCCCCCCTCAGGTGAACAGACCTAGAAAAGAGGCCCACACAGTCTCTGAGTGGCACTCATCTTTGCCCCACATTGTCCTCACTTTGTGGGGAGGAGGCTGGAATGAGGAAGGGAAAATAAGCCCCTCTATATTGTTAACTGGTTTAAACCTTTTGGGTCCTCATTTGTCAATGCTTTGCTTGACTCCAGCAGTTCTCCATTGACTTCATAAAGTCCTGGGTACTTTGCAAGATTTGCAATTTTGCTTTGCAATAAATATGTTTGTAGTGCATATGACCACCCTATATCTGATGACTGTCCCCAATGGATGGAAGTGACAGGATCCATTCCCTAAAATTTAGCTGGGAGGGATGTTAAAATAGGGATTGATTTTATGCATGGTTATGAAATTGGTGAATATTCTTGTATTGTGATGCATTTTGCTTACTCTGAGCCATTTACATGTGGGAACTCGAATCCTCCAACAATGAGGATCCTCAGACAATGAGCACATTTGTATATTAGATGCTGCCTTTTTAAAAATAATTTATTTAAACTAGAACAAAAACAGTTCACCCATCTCTCCCACCCCCAGCCTCTAGCAACTATCAATCTGTTCTCTGCATCTATGAGCTTGGTTTTTGTTGTTGTTGTTTCTGTTTATGTATTTATTTAGATTTCACACACAAGAGAGATCATACAGTATTTGTCTTTCTCTGTCTAACTTATTTTACTTCATAAAATGCACTCAAGGTCCATCCATGTTGAGGCAAATGGCAAGATTTTATTCTTTTTATGACTGAATAATATTCCATACTTTGGAATATTCAATAATATTCCATATTACAATTTCTTTATCCATTCATCCCTCAATGGACTCTTAGGTTGTTTCCATATCTTGGCCATTGTAAATAATGCTGCAATGAACATGGGGATGCATATATCTTTTCGAGTAAGTGTTTTTGCTTTCTTCAGGTAAATACCAGAAGTGGAATTGCTGGATCACATGGTAGTTCTATTTTTAATTTTTTGAGGAATTTCCATACTGCTTTCCATAATAGCTGCACCAATGTACATTCCCACCAACAGTGCATGCCAACACTTGTTATTTCTAGTCTTTTGATGATAGCCATTCTAACACATGTGAGGTGATATCTTATTGAGGTTTTGATTTGCATTTCCCTGATGATTAGTGATATAGAGCATTTTTTCAGGCACCTGTTGGCCATCCGTTTGTCTTCTTAGGGAAAATATCTTTTCAGATCCTCTGCCCATTTTTTAAAATCGGATTGTTTGGTTTTTTGCTTTTAAGTTGTATGAGTTCTTTATATAATATGGATATTAGCCCCTTAACAGATATATGACTTGCAAATATTTTCTCCCTTTCAGTAGGCTGCCTTTTCATTCTGTTGATGTTTTCCTGTGCAGAAGCTTTTTCATCTGATGTAGTCCCACTTGTTTATTTTTGCTTTTGTTGCTTTTGCTTTTGATGTCAGATTCAAAAAATCATCACGAAGATTTATGTCGAGATGCTTAGCCCTACATTTTCTTCTAGTTTTATGGTTTCAGGTCTTAAGTTCAAGTGTTTAATCCATTTCCAGTTAATTTTTTGTGTATGGTATAAGATAGTGGTCCAGTTTCATTCTTTTGCATGTGGCTGTCCAGTTTTCCCAGCACCATTTATTGAAGAGACTGTCCTTTCCCCATTGTATATTATTGGCTCCTTTGCCGTAAACTAATTGGCCATATATGTGTGGGTTTATTTCTGGGCTCTCTATTATGTTCCACTGATCTATGTGTCTGTTTTTATGCCAATACCATTCTATTTTAATTACTACAGCTTTGTAATATAGTTTTAAGTCAGGGGGTGTGATGCCTCCAGCTTTGGTCTTCTTTCTCAAGACTGCTTTGACTATTCAGGGAATTTTATGTTTCCATAAAAATTTTAGTTTGTTTGATTTCTGTGAAATATATGTCACTGAAATTTTAATAGAGATTGCATTGAATATATACGTGGCTTTGGGTAGTATGGACATTTTAATAATTCTTCCAATCCATGAGCATGAAATCTGTTTCCATTTATTTGTGTCTTCTTCAATTTCTTTCAATAATATCTTACAGTTTTCTGTATACAAGTCTTTCACCTCCTTGGTTAAATTTATTCCTAGGTATTTTATTCTTTTTGATGCAATTGTAAATGGGATTATTTTCTTAATTTCTCTTTCTGATACTTGATTATTAGCGTATAGAAATGCAACAGATTTTTGTGTATTGATTTTTTATCCTGAAACTTTACTGGATTTGTTTATTAGTTCTAACAGGTTTTTTGACGTACTCTTTAGGGTTTTCTATGTATAATATCATTTCATCTGCAAATAATGACAGTTTTACTTCTTCCTTTCTGATTTGAAGGCCTTTTATTTCTTTTTCTTGCCTAATTGCTTTCACTAGGACTTCCACTACTATGTTGAATAAAAGTGATGAGAGTGGGCATCCTGTTCTCTTCTTGATCTTAGAGAAAAAGCTTTCAGCTTTTCACCATTGAGTATGACGTTAGCTGTGGGTTTGTCATATATGGTCTTTATTATGTTGAGGTACATGCCCTCTATACCTGCTTTGTTGAGAGTTTTTATCACAAATGGGTGTTAAATTTTATCAAAATGTTTTTGCATCTATTGAGATGATGATATGATTTTTTTCCTTTATTGTGTTAATTTGGTGTGTCATGTTGACTGATTTGTGGATGTTGAATCATCCTTACATCTCTGGAATAAATCCCACTTGATCATCGCATATAATCCTTTTAATGCATTGTTGAATTCAGTTTGCTAATATTTTCTTGATGTTTTTTGCATCTATGTTCATCAGGGATATTGGCCTGTAATTTTTTTTTCCTTGTGGCATTCTTGTCTTGTTTTGGTACTAGAATAATGCTGGCTTCATAAAATGAGTTTGGAAGAGTTTCCTCCACTTCTATTTTTTTGTAGAAGTTTGAGAAGGATTGTATTAATTCTTCTTTGAAAGTTTCATAGAATTCACCAGTGCAGCTGTCTGGTCCTGGACTTTTATTTGGGGGGAGGTTTTTGATTACCAGTTTACTCTCTTTATTAGTAATCATCTTTTCAGGTTTTCTATTTTATCATGATTCAGTCTTGATAGGTTGTATGTTTCTAGGAATTTATCCATATCTTCTAGGTTGTCCAATTTGTTAGGATATAATTGTTCATAGTAGTCTTGTATCATCCTTCGTATTTCTGTGGTATTAGTTGTAACATCTCTGCTTTCATTTCTGATTTTATTTATTTGAGTCTTCTCTCTTTTTATCTTGGTGAGTCTAGCTAAAGGTTTGTCAATTTTGTTTATCTTTTCAAAGAACCAGCTCTTAGTTTCATTGATCTTTTTTATTGTCTTTTCAATCTCTATCTAATTTATTTCTGCTCTAATGTTTATTTCCTTCCTTCTGCTGACTTTGGGTTTTGTTTGTTCTTCTTTTTCTAGTTCCTTGAGGTGTTAAGTTAGGTTGTTTATTTGAGACTTTTCTTGTTTCTTGAGGAAGGTATTTATCACTACGAAATTCCCTCTTAGAACAACTTTTGCCACATCCCATAAATTTTGGTATGTTCCATTTCCATTTTCATTTGTCTCAAGGTAATTTTTGATTTCTTCATTGACCTATTCATTGTCCAGTAACGTGTTGTTTAATCTCCATATCTTTGTGAATTTTCCAGTTTTCTTCATGAAATTAATTTCTAATTTCATAAAATTGTGGTCAGAAAAGATGCTTGATATTATTTCAATTCTCTTAAATTTATCAAGACTTGTTTTGTGACCTAACATATGCTCTATCTCAGAAAATGTTCCATGTACACTTGAGAAGAGTGTGTATTCTGTTGCTTTTGGATGGAGTGTTCTGTAAATATGTTAAGTCCATCTGGTCTAATGTGTCATTTAAGGCTGATGTTTTCTTATTGATTTTCTGTCTGGGCGATCTATCCCTTGATGTAAGTGGGGTATTAAAGTCCTCTACTATTATTATATTGCTATCTATTTCTCCCTTTAGGTCTGTTAATATTTGCTTTGTATATTTAAGTGTGCCTATGTTAGGTGTATAAATATTTACAAATATATCTTCTTATTGGATTGACTCCTGTATCATTATGTAACACCCTTCTTTGTCTCTTATTACAGTCTTTGTTTTAAAGTCTATTTTGCCTAAGTATAGCTACTCCAGCTGTCATTTGGTTTCCATTTACATGGAATATCTTTTTCCATCCCTGAACTTTCAGTCTACGTGTGTTCTTATATCTAAAGTGAGTCTCTTATAGGCAGCATATAAATAGGTCTTGTTTTTGATCCATTCAGCCACTCTATGTCTTTTGATTGGCGAATTTAGTCCATTTACATTTAAAGTAATCATCCATAGGTAGGTGTTTATTTCCTTTCTGTTCATTGTTTTCTGGCTGTTTTTATAGTTCCTCTCTGTTCCTTTTCTCTTCTCTTGCTCTCTTCCTTTTTGGTTTGATGACTTTCTTTAGTGGTATGTTTATGTTCCTTTCTCTTTCTCTTTTGTGTATTTACTATAGATTTTTGATGTGTGGTTATCATGATGCTTACACATAAGAACGTATATCTATAACAGTCTATTTTAAGTTGATAACAACTTAAGTTTGATCCCATTGTAAAGCTCAACATTATTACTATCCCCTCATCATGTTATGCTTTTGGTGTCACATCTATTTCTTTTTATCTTGTGTATCCCTTAAGAAATTGCTGTAATCATAGTTATTTTTTACTACTTTTTGTCTTCTAATCTTCATACTAGCTTTATAAGTGATTAATCCACTATCTTTACTATATATTTACCTTTTCAGTGAGATTTATTCATTCATATGTGTTCTTGTTACTAATTAGTGCTCTTTCTTTTCAGCTTAAAGAAGTCCCTTTAACTTTTCTTGTAAGGCCAGTTTAATGGTGATGAACTCCTTTAGCTTTTGCCTGTCTGGAAAACTCCTTCTCTCTCCTTCACTTCTGAATGATTATTTTGCTGGGTAAAGCATTCTTGGTTGGAAGTTTTTTTCTTTCTGCACTTTGAATATATCATGCCACTCCCTCTGGCCTGTGAAATTTCTGCTGAAAAATCTGCTGACAGTCTTATGGGAGTTTCCTTGTAGGTAACAGTTGTTTTTCTCTTGCTGCTTTTGATATTCTCTTCTTGTCTTTAATCTTTGACATTTTAATTATAATGTGTCTTGGTATGGGTCTCTGGATTTCTCTTATTTGGAACTCTCTGGGCTTCCTGGATCTGGATGTCTGTTTCCTTCCTGAGGTTAGAAGTTTTCAGCTGTTATTTCTTCAAATAAAATTTATGCCCCTTTCTCTCTCTCTTTCCTTCTGGGAGCACTAGAATGCAAATGTTAATCCTTTTGATTTTGTCCCAATAAGTCCCTTAATCTCCACTTTCTTCACTCTTTTTCTTTTTGCTGCTCTGACTGGGTGAGTTCCACTGCCTTGTCTTTGAGTTGACTGATCTTTTCTTCTGCTTCACCTAGTCTGTTGTTGAACTCTTCTGGTGCATTTTTCAGTTCAGTTATTGTATTCTTCAACTCTATGAGTTCTATTTGGTACTTTCTTATATTTTTCATCTCTTTGTCGAAGTTCTCACTGTATTCATCCAGTCTCCTCTCCAGTTTGGTGAGCATCTTTATGATTGTTACTTTAAACTTTTTATCAGGTAAATTACTTATCTCCATTTCATTAAGGTTTTTTTTTTTTTTTTTGAAGTTTTATCTTATTCTTTCATTTGGAACATATTCCTTTGTTTATTCATTTTGCTTGACTCTCTGTGTTGCTTTCTATATAGTAAATGAAACAACCACCTCTCCCAGTCTTGAAGGAGTGGCCTCATGTAGGAAATGAACCTTGTCATTAACCCTGACTCAGCTTCTGGTGGTCTCTGAAGCCTTTGTGCTTGTCCCAGCAGCCTATTATATTTTTAATAACTCATAGGAGTTGAGGATGTGCAAAGACTTGTCAGTGTCCCAAAGGGGAAGATCTCAGCACCTAGATTCAGGCTGACTAGAAGTCAGGCCCTCAGGCATCAGCTTTTAAAAGAATGCAAATATATACAGTCCTGTGGGACTATAAACGTAAGCCCTGCAGGCCACCAGAGCCAGGTGATCTGGAAGTGTCTTTTGGGTAGCAGTCACAGATATCAGAGCTCCAAGTGAATGTTTAAACTCTTTTCTGGGTGATACTGGTGAGCTGGAACAAGGCAGAGGGAGAGTGCCCAGGTGGTGTCCACACCCTACATTCTTTAAGAGTAGCTCCATAGGCCACTAAATGTATGCCAAACCTGAAGCCTGCCCTTCAGGCCAAAGTTCCAGGACAAGCAAAGAGGCCTCCTTCACAGAAAGATTGAGGAGTATGCCTCAATCCTCCATTTGTGCAGTGCACTGGGGTCAGTAGCCTGCCAAGAACCATCTCTCCAATAGCCATAGTCCCGTGGGACCCAGGAATGCAAGTCCCCCAGCCTACAGACCCAAGTGATCAAGGGGCATCCCCTGGGCAGCAGCTGCAAAAACCAGAGCACCAGACATATGAACATCCTCCCTCCAGAGACACCAGTGCTCTGGAGCGCAGCAGAGGGAGACTGTGGAGACAGTGCCCATCCTCCAAGGTCTCTGGAAAGGATTACAATCAGCTCCAAGATGTATATTTAATTAGAAGCCTGCCCCTCAGGCCACAGTCATGGTGATTAGCTACTAGGCCTCCTTCACAGAAAGACTGAGCTCCTGGGTCTGTTGCCTCTTGCTGTGCCCTGGGGGTGGTAGCTGTTTCAGAACTTTTCCCCATTGGTTACAGTCCTGTGGGACCCATGAGCATCAGCCCTGCTAGCCACCAGACCCAGGAGTTGTAGAAGTGTCCCCTGGCAGCAGTCACAAAAATCGGGGTGCCAGACAAGGGTATGAGCTCCTTTCTGGGTGACACCAATTATTACAATCCCATGAGTCCAAGAACACAGGCTCCCGTGGCCTCCAGAGCCATGCAATCAAAAGGCGTCCCCTAGGGAGTGGCCACAAAAATTGGGGCACCAGATGTATGTAAAAGCTCCCTTCTGGGAGATACTGGTGCTCTGGAACACAGCAAAGAGAGAGCACAAAGATGACACCTGCCAGTCTCCATCTCCGGAGAGTGTTCCAGCAGGCTCCTAGATGTGTGCATTAAATTAGATGCCTGTCCCTAAGGCTGGCACTTTAATATAAGCAGGTGAGCCTCCTTCACTTTACTTATTTTTCTTTTATTTGTTTATTTTCAATGTTATTTATTTGTTTTTTATTGAGGTAACATTGGTTTATAACATTATGTAAATTCCAGGTGTACATCATTATAGTTCAGTTTCTGTGTAGACAACATCATGTTCACCGCCCAAAGACTAATTACCATCCACCACCACACACATGTGCCCTATTACCCCTTTTGCCCTCCTCCCTCCCTCCTTCCCCTCTGGTAACCACCAATCTAATCTTTGTATCTATGTGTTTATTGTTGTTTTTATCTTCCACTTACCAGTGAAAGCATATGGTATACGACTTTCTCTCTCTGACTTATTTTGCTTAGAATAATACCCTCAAGACCCATCCATGTTGTTGCAAATGGCAAGATTTCATCTTTTTATGGCTTAGTAGTATTCCATTGTGTCTATACACCACATCTTCTTTATCCATTCATCCACTGATGGGCACTTAGGTTGTTTCCAAGTCTTGGCTATTGTGGATAATGCTGCAATGAATATAGTGGTGGAGATATCTTTTTGACTTAGTGTTTTCATGTTCTTTGCATAAATATCCAGAAGTGGAAAGGCTGGATCATATAGTAGTTCTATTCTTAACTTTTTGAGGAATCTCCACACTGTTTTCCATAGTGGCTGCACCAGTTTACATTCCCACCAGCAGTGTATGAAGTTTCCCTTTTCTCCACATCCTCTCCAGCAGTGGTTATTTCTTGTCTTGTTAATTGTTCATTTTAAATGTGGGCACAGTTGGCTGCCTCTGGGCTGGGCCCTGGGGTGGGTAAGTCTGAGCATGCAGGCCCTTTAAGAGCAGTTTCTCAAATTGCTACAGTCTCGTAGGTCTCAGGGTGAGACTCCCATTGGTTTTCAAAGTTAGATGTTTTGGGGTCCATTTCTCAAGTGTATGTTTTAAAAGTTGAGACGCATGATGTGGAGTTCAAATCCTTCACTCCTCAGGGAGAAGCTCCTGGTTTTAAATCCCCTCCCAGTTGTGGGACGCCAGGCCAGGGGTGGGGCTTACGGTGAGATTGTGTCCCGGCCTCTCCTACCTGCTTCCGTGTGATTTTCTTCTCATTTGTCTAATCTGTAGCCATCACTCAGCCAGCCTTTAGGTTTTTTTAAGAGAAAATTATTTCAAATGTAATTGTAGACTCAGTGTGTCCATGAGAGGAGGTGAGTTCAGGATCTTCCTACGTCGCCATCTTGCAGTCTTCAGATAATATTCTTCAGTGTAATGGCTGCTGCTTCATGTCTGTCTTCAACATCACACAAGATTCTCTCATGGCCAAGCCTAAACTTATACTTCAGAAGGAAGTCTGACAGGGATCTCACTGAGCCAAGCTCAAGGTGGTGGCAGGGGACCTTTCCTCCTGGAAGTTCTCCTTACCTTTTCCAGCTTTTAGAGGCTACCTGCTTCCTTGGCTAGTCCCCTTCCTCCTTCAACGCCAGCAACATCAGGGCATGGCCATCTCTCTACTTCTCCAGTGCTGCCTTTATATAGACGGACTGGCCATTGGACCGGGACACCCATTCCGGTCCTACAGACAGATAATTGGGCTTTGTCGAGTTAGGTGTATGCAACTGTCTATGGTCTGACTGGGAGGAGATATGGACAGCAGTCAAAAGAGATGGATTAAAAAAAAAAAAAAAGCAAAACAAAAACCTTCCTGTACATCAGGCAAAGGAAAAACAGCCACACTTCCTACTTACACCACCAACAGTACCAGTGAGTTCTACTGGTTAAGATAAAATATTGTCTTGGTCTCAGCCACCAGTGGTTTTGTTTCTAATGGACATCTTGTGTAAAGAAAAGACACAGTCACATTCAACATTTTCTTTGGCTATCAAAGGCCTCAGTCAAATGGAAATAGAAAAGTATTGGAGAAAAGTAAAGAAGAAAGAAATAGCATTTAGATTTCAACCCCTTACCCAGTCCACACCTCCCTCTGGTGCTTCAAGCTTCAAAGCAATGGCTGTGTTGCTGGACAGTAGCTGCCTGGAGGGTCCAGGGAGAGCACACCTACTCCTGATGCAGACACAAAGGAGAAGGTAGTTGCTGGCTTAAACCCTCAACCAGGAAACTCAAAAATCCATTTTTGAATGAGAAAATCAAAAAATGAGTTTATGGGAGGTGGATTGGGACTCCTCTCCTTACCTCGCCCCCTCCTACCATGCCACACCATGACTTGTCTGTTGAATGAAGTCATTTTCCATTTTTGTGTGAAAGAGCCAGTTCTGGAGTCTATTCATGCCTGGACTGCTAGCTCAGTCCACTGCATAAGGCACCAGGCCTGAGGTGAATTCTTGGCTTTTCCTCATATTGCCTATTTGATCTTAGGCAAGCTACCAGCCTCTTTGAGCCTCAGTTTTCTCATCTTGAAAATGGGAATATTTCTTTACAGGATTGTTGTAGGGAGCAATTGAACTAATATATATAAAGTACATAATACTGTTCCTAGCACAAGGTAAGTACTCTATGAATTGTGATTATTATGATTAGATAATATGTGCAAAAACAGAATACGCAGTGCATCAGATAAGAGACATATAGAGAAAGTTGACAGCACATCATTCAGGACCTCTGTTTCCTCAACTGTGAAAAGGGGATGAAAATGCTTACTCCACGGGGCTATTTTTTAGGTTGAAATAAGAGAATGCATAAAAAGCACTTAAATGAGGCCAGTCCTTCACTAAATGTTTAGGAAGTTATAGTCATTATTTTTATTGCATTTTATGGCTCAGGATTTTGAGCACAGGATTTTGAACTCGATTGTTTCTCTGCTGCATCTCACCATCCCAAGAGTCCCAGAGGCTGGGGAGCTAGAATTCCTGAGTGTGCTCAGGCCACTGTGTGTAGTTGTGCAGTGCACAACCTCCATGGCAGTACTGGGGTTTGTCACAAACTTAGATCTGTGTCGTATTCAGCCCTTCTCCCATTCTGTGCCCTGTGCCCCCAGGAGAGTAACCATGCTGGGTTGCTCATACAGGAGGGCCTAGAGCTCGTCAGCTCAGGTTTCCCCATCTGATCCTTCCAGACAGGCAGCTCAGAGGAGCCTCGGCCCTGGACCATGGGTGTGGGAGGGCAGCAAGCAGGAAGAACAGGAAGACTCGGCCACTGGGGAATCTGAGTCAATATCCCTGCCTCTTAATGATGGAGATGTGAACGTGGGCGAGAGAAAAGAATTCAACCCTGCTCGTGTTATTTGTCAAAATGGACAATGCTATCACTCTCACAGTGAGGTTGTGTTGTTGAATCAGGGGGTTCAGGAGACTCAAGTGTTGGCTCTGGCTTAGCTTCAGTCAACTGTTTGACCTGGGGTAAGTCACACTATTAACCTTCATTTCCTCATCTGTGAGATGAACTAAATTACCACTTTCCAAACTGTGTCCCATGGAATACTAGTGTGCCAGAATAACGTAATGTGCCTTCCACAAAGCGTTACTCCTGCATTCTATGAAAAAAAAAATGTTGTGGGATGGGGAAAGTAATTATGCTGTGTCAGACAAAGTAAAACATGTTTTTATTTATTTATTTGTGTGTGTGTGTGTGAGGAAGACCAGCCCTGAGCTAACATCCGTTGCTGATCCTCCTCTTTTTGCTGAGGAAGACTGGCCCTGGGCTAACATCCGTGCCCATCTTCCTCCACTTTATATGGGACGCCGCCACGGCATGGCTGACAGGCAGTGCGTCAGCGGGCGACCAGGATCCGAACCCGCGATCCCCGGGCTGCCAAAGCGCGAACTAAACCGCTGCACCACAGAGCCGGCCCCAAAACATGTTTTTAAACAGAACTTTTCAGAGAGATGAAGGTGTTATCAACGCTTACCCAAACTTGCTTTGCCACGTTACTCTTTTCCATGGAACATGCAGTAAGAACAGTTTGGGTGACGATGAATTACATGTCTATACGGCTCCTCTTGTTCTAAAATTATTTTGCTTCCTCAATGTCAGAGAATAACCTGGAAAAGGAAAACTAAATATTGATTTGCCTGAGTAATCATTATACTAATAATAGTAACGTATGAAACCTACTACGACCTATTGAATAAACATGTACTTGTTGTTCATTGGGTCAAATTAATTTCTTCAGTAAGCAATTTTATTAGAATAGAACAGTTTTTGTATTTCCACAGCATTCTAGTTATGTAACATATTATTAGAATAATGATTTAGACAAACTAGAAGAAAATTGGATAAAGTACTAAATATGTTAAATAGTAAAGGAGCACCTGATGGTTATATTTTGTTGAGAAGTTAATTTCTAATTTATTATATTTTTTTCAACAATTCTTAGCTGCCTAAAAAGAGACTTAATTACTTGTCAGAAGTAGTTACAAATAAAGGATCTCTAAATTGCAGATTTAAAGGCTCAAGCCATGCTGGGTTCCTAGAATTCTAAGCAAAGCTCAATTAAAACAGTGGCTCCTGAACAAGAATGCCGACCTGATAGCTCCACATGTGGATGCTCCGCAGGTCATTCCAACCTCATCACATTCAGATTTAAGCTCTGCAGTCTGCCCTCATGAAACTCCCCCTGCTCTACAGCCCCCTCAGGGAATGACCCAGCTTCCTGAGCCCCAAACCCAGGGAGCACCCCAGACTCTTCCCTGCCTCTCCCCGCAAATGCCATCCCCAAGAAACCACATGGCCTGGGGACTCTTCCTCCTTACTGCCTCCCCAGTCTGCCCTCCTCTCTGTCATCGCTGTTCCTTTGTTCCAGCCACCATGAACTCTGCCTTGAAATACTTAAGCAGCCATGTCAACAGTGGCTCTGCCTCCAGCCTTCCGTGCACCTAATCCTTTTGCCACTCTGCACCCAGAGTGATCTTTCTGACAAGAAAATCCAATCATGTTACTTTCCTGCCTAAAAGCCCTTCTTTGGCTCTCCTCTGCCCTTGGGGTAAAGTCCAAACTCCTCAGCACAACATAAAAGACCTTTCATTTTTGCCTCCTATTTACTACTGTGGCTTTTAGAAAATACATTGCACACACATACATATATTTATTTATATAGCATATTCCACATAGAAGTATATAATATACACACACATATATGTACATATATATACTGTATATTCCACACATATGTATACACATACACGTGTGTGTTTGTGTGGAGTATTCCCGTACACCATTAAGTACAAAGAAAATATAAAACAGATGCCAGTGTACAATGACTTAGATTTGACAAACATTACCATTTTGTCATATTTATTTATATAATTTTAGATACTATTTTAAAGAAATAAAATATTATAGACGTAGTTGGAAGCCCTGCATCCCAGCCCCAAATCCCACCCCTTCCCAGGCCAGACTTTGCCAGGTAGAATTTACTTTACTTTTTCCCATGGGCAGTCAATTGGCCCATCATCCTTTAGCGAATGGTCCTTTCCGCGCACATCTGCAGAAATTCTCTCTACCCTTCTCTGTCCTGCATCAGCTGATTCCCAAGTTTCACTTCTTAATTCTGTTCCGTTGGTCAGTCTCTCCCTCTCTCTCTCCCCCTGCACCACCCCCACCCCTATCATACACTCCCAGACACACACCAATTTTCATTACTACAGATTTTAAAATATGTCTTGCTCTTTCAAGGCAAGTTTCTCATTGTAGTCTCCTTGAAAGATTACTTGCTTATTTTTGGTTCTTTGTTTTTACTAGATTTTTGTTGTTTCTCATAGAATTTAGCTACTAATTTAATTTCCATATAGGTTATACATATATTTGGTCTTTCTCTTATTTTTTTGAGAAAATAATTATATATATAATAGTTATTTTTATACAGAATGTGGTGGTTTGCCTATATGTTCATATTATTAACACTATTTATTTATATTTTTATCTTTCTTATTGCCTTTCTTTTACTTTCAAAGGGTTTGTGTTATTATCGTTTTTCAAACTACTTGAGATAAATTCTTAACTCATTAGTCTTTTATCTATTTACCTTAATACATGCATTTAGGATATTTAGGATTGTAAATGTCAATTTAACTGTATAGCACAAGTTGTGATGTGAAATGTTTTCAATTTCTACTTTTCTTAATATTTCATGATTATAATTTGATTTCATTTTTGACCTATTCATTATTTAAAAGTGTTTTTAGTTTCCTAATGAATAGAATTTCTTAAAATTATCTTTAGTCACTAATTTACGATCTTACTTCATATTCATGAGAGGACATAGATTGAGTTATATTACTTCTTTAGTATTTATTTAGACTTCTTCTGTGACCAAGTATATGGACAGTGTTTATCATTGTCCTAGATATGCTTGAAAATATGTGAATTCTTTTTTATTGGGTGCAGGATTCTAAGTATGTCCATTATATTAAGCTTTATAGATGCATTATTTAAAATGTCTATGCTCTTAGGAAATTTTGGTCTCTACTTAGCATAATTCATAGAAACGCATTAAAAAGTCTACTATAATGGTGGCTTCTCCATGTATTCAGGCAATTTTTGCATTACATATTTTGAGGCTTTGTAATTCAAGATTGTTAGATCTTCCAAATGAATTGTGCTTATCTCTAGGAAGATGCTCCTCTTTAATAAAGTTAATTTTGTCTGATATTAAAGTAGCTACCACCAGCTTTCTTTTCATTAGTATTTGCTTAGTGTATATTTTTCATGCCTTTACTTTCAACCTTTCTGCATCATCACTTTTTAGATATAGCTCTTGGAAACAGCTTATAAATGAATCTTATTTATTTGATTGTTTTATTCTAATCTGTGAACCTCTGTCTTTTAACATGGAGGATTAATACATTTACATTTAGTGAAATTACTGGTATATCTGAACTCTCTTCTGTCTTATTTTTTAATTACCATTCTCTAATTATTTTCTCCTTTATTACCCTCTATTGCATGATTTAGGCTTTTTTCCTGTTTTTCTTCAATTTTGTTTAAAAGTTTTGCATTCTTTTTACAAATATTTTTCGCAAACATACTCAACATAGTTCATCAACCTTTCTGCCTTCTCTAAATGATACAAGGATCTTAGGTCTTACTCTATAATCTCTTTCAGATGGTTTTGTTTCTTTGTTTCTAATTTTGGAGGTGCTAGTTCTCCTACACATTGCCTTGGTAATTCTCCTTCATGATTCTTTGTTTCCTTGTCTGGATTGTAATGATTTTTATTTGAGTTCTTTCTTAATAGAGAGGTCTTTGCTAAGGGTGTTTTCTACAGCCTGGGTGGTCCTACAGAACAATGTTCTACATGCTTCTCCCAGGAACACAAGTCCTGGACCACTTCATGTTAATTGCTCAGCTTGGGGTTATCAGACCATGCATATCAAGTCAGAACATATACCCATGTTTGGTGTAGACTTAGGGTGTAAATTTCTCAAAAGACATGTTCTTCTGATTTTTAAAAATCCACTTAGAGCCTAAGATAAACCCTGTGCTTTCCTGCCATGTCTCTGAGCTAGGAGATGGAGTTTTTCATTTTAATGAACTTGGAGGCCCTTTGAGGATCCCAGCCATATAAAAGCGATCTCAGTTACAGCTCCTCACCTGATGCAGGGCCAAAGACACATCTCCTTCCCTCCAATCCTATTAGGGCAATAAAACCTCAGCCCCAGCCCACAGCCCTGTGCGCATGTCTGATGGTCCCAGCCTTCAGCAAAGCTGCTGCAGCATCCTCTGGGTGGGATGGCTCTGACTGGGCTGCTCCTCCTTATTTCTGCCACTGGGGGACTTCAATTTACATCTCTTATTAAACTTTATTTGTAGATTGCACTATGCACTTCTACATGTCTGACAAGAGAGGAGAATCCACATCAGCTGACAGCCACATGGAGAGATCCAGATTCCAAGTGTGCTTTTCAGCATTCTCCTCTATTTCCTCTGTGTCTTCCCTCCCTTCCCACTCCTGACCTCCACTTACACTGTTCTACTCTTATTCTCTCAACTCCCAGGCTTCCCCTTACAAATTAGGTGGAGTAGTGGCTCTATGAACTTGTGAAAACTACTGGCCAGCTTACTGACTGCATGTGGCTGAGTCATGTAGCTTTGAGTGAAAAAAAAAAGTCAGGCAAAAAAGAGGAGAGAGAACCATGCTTCAGGGAAACTTTCTGATATTGTCAGATGTATTTTTGGTGAGTCCTCAGCTACATCTCTCAATAACATTTCAGAATTTAAGACAGCATCATATTTGGAGTGATCGTATGAAAGTGATGAAGGAACCAACTTATATCTCTAAATTGGCTTTGTTTTCTTTTAATTAGAAGGGGGAAAAATACATTAAACTTAAGGTTACCCCTCACCAAGAGAAAAGCAGCAGAAAGCACTAATGATTAGGTGCAAATTCCCCAAATGTTCTTAACTTTTACAGCCAGATACTTTTTTAAATGTTTTCTCCAACTTTCCAGGTCAGCATTTTTTGACATTTCCTCCTGTTAAGACAGTTTCCTTTCAGTTACTCTTACACAATAACTTTAAGAAGCAGGCTCCACAAGGCTCACATGGCATGTGCCTTTGCTTCCTGGAGTCTGTCCCCATGGCAGCTGCATTCCAAATGCCATCAGTGACCCCCTGGTCTGCCTTATGTCCTGTAGACTAAATACTCAAACTCTCCCTTTGGGGTAAGTTTTCTTTCATTTTTACCTTTTAAATCTCTTCATCCAGCTGTATTACTTTGGACCATCAAGTCAAGGTGAGATTGACAGATGCTGACAGTTGTTACAGCTGCTGCTGAGCACCAGTTACCTTAGAAATGGAGAGAAAACAAACACAGGAATTCCAAGGAGCCATACGGGACACCTCTCACCTCTAGACTTCCGAAAAATAGTAGAGTAAATAAATCGCAAGCCCTACCCGCATCTATCAGGTTGATGTGGTGGCTGCATTTACAGGCAGAGTAAAGTAAGGGAGACAGTAGCTGCGGAGAAACAAAAGTCATTGTTACCAACAGTTCTGAGGCAGAGAGCTCTGCGCTTCTTGTAAGCAGTTTGATTTATAGCTTGTGATATTATGTGCAAGAGCACCCACAACCCAAAGTATTTTGTGTCTTGACCTGTTAAAAATAAATCTATTAACCCTAATCAATCTCCCATTATTAGAAGTGCCTGAAATTTAGCAAGCAAAGGGGTGAGAGGTCTTGCAGCTCAGGGACTAACCATTGTCTTTGGCAATCAGCACGACTTTGCTGTAGCAAAATCATCATTCAGAGTAACGCAGTGGGAGAGGGGCTTTCATCCTTTAATGGGAAAATGGAGGATTGTTTTCATTTTTAATTGCTGGGACTAATTAAGGCCTGGGGCTCTTTTGCGGACCCGGACTCGTGTGGGTGCGTGTTCCCAGACACCTCTGCAGAGCCTCACCCCAGCTGTGGGTGAACTGCCCGTCCCGACTTCCTGCTGTAATTAGTAAGGCCTTCTATTCCGATTAAGTACTTTATTACAGAAGCTAATTATGAATTCTATAGCTGGTTCACTGTGCTTTAGGAGGGATTTCCTTGAGCTTTGTGAGGGGAATTCTAAGGGTGGGTGTTGTTTCAACGTTTGAAGGACAAAATAGGAGTTGGCACATCACACGGATGGTCAAATGTTAATATATCCATGGAAAATGGAAATATTGTAAATCCATACCGGGAAAACCAAGCAAACAAAGCTTCTTTTTAACTGAGATTTGGATTGGGGGTTGGAAAGGAAATAAACACAATCGTCTACCAGCACCTACAAACCATTCTAACAAAAGGTCCATCTCGGATCCCCACACAAACCCTGGGGTGAGGAGTCTGTGCTTTGTCTAACACATTAATCCAGGATGAAATTGTGTAGTAAAAGGTTTTCAGTAGTAACTACAAATTTCTCCCTGCAACATTCTGTTCATTAATGTTTTCTCAGAATTCACAGGGGTATTTGGAGGACAGACAAAAAGCGTAGAAGGATGAAACTGGGAAAGATTGGGAATTTGTAATACTCTTGAGTTGCTTATTGTATATTCATTTTAAAGCCCTTTTTATAAGAATAATTAAGAAAAGAAGACATATTCTCTCTTCATTATATATGTCTTCATAATTCTATATAGATTCTTTATATCTATGTAAATATAGGTACTTAGATAGATAGACAGAGAGATAGATAGATAAAGGGTTTTTGTTTATTTGTTTGGGTTTTGTGGTGTGTGTGTGTGTGTTTTAATAGGCACTGAGGTTTTCTAGTCCCAATAAAAAAAATGACATATGAGTGTAGGTGGTGCCTAGGGAGGTGAGGAGATTAACTGACTGAAATAACCCAGCCTGTCCCAACATTGACCAGACTTGGGGCAAGAGTGAAATGGAGACTCCTAGACCATGCCTCCCTACTCCTTCCACCTCCACTCCCAGGAGCAGCCACTCCTTGGCTACCTCTTGGGCCTAGAGATGGGACACCTGTAGCACAATATACCTTCGTGAGGAAAATCCAGAGAAGACATGGAGGTAGGTCCTGAAGCGGGCTCAAGGCTGTTTGGGCAGGTCATTTCCCAATCTCAGGGACCTAGAACTTGGTGGGGTAAGGATAGAGGGGAGACTGCTCTGGAAAAACATGAACCTCTGGCCCTGGGGACTCCTCACTCCATGAGGAGGATCTCAGCGAGAGGAGGAACAGAGTGAGGCCTTTAAAACTTGGGGTTCAAGGAAGAGTCTTAGGTGACCAGCTCTTTAAGGGCAATACAGAACATGACGTTAAAAATTATATGACATATGTTCATATATTTATTCAAAAACTATGTTTTGACTTTCTGCAATGTCTCATAAATTATGCTATGTACCAAGGTTGTGGTGGCTAATTATGCAAGATAAAGTGATTGTGTTTTTGTGTGTGTGTGAGGAAGATTGGCCCTGAGCTAACCTCTCTCAGTCTTCTTCTTTTTGCTGAGAAAGATTAGCCGTGAGCTAACATCTGTGTCCATCTCCCTCTATTTTGTATATAGAGGGCTTGATGAGTGGTGCATTGGTCCATACCAGGGGATCCAAACCTGTGAACCCTGGGCCGCCAAAGAAGAGTGTGCCAACTTAACCAACACACCACCGAGCCAGCCCCAAAGTGATTGCTTTTTAAATAAACATACCAGAGTTTATACAACCAGGTGAATGCAGATTCTATTGATCCAATCATTGTATAACTATAATTGCTCTTTAAGAATTTTGGTTCAGAGTTTAAAATATATATAAGAATATATGTAATATACATAAGAAGAATAGATAGATAATAAATAGATAGATGTGTATGTGTATAAGATTCGGAGATTTTAATGTTCTACTCCTTCTCTTTACAGATGAAAAACTGAAGTTCAGGGATGGTAAGTCTTGTGATAAAGGGAGTTCTGCAGTCACAGTGATCTATCCTAAGCTTCCAGCAAGCCCATTGACAGCAGAATTGATCAGGTCACTTGAATTTCTTGACTGTTTAAATATCATGGCTGATTCTAACATTATGTATAAAATCTGTCACAATCCTACAAACTGTTTTGCAATTTTAGTTGTATTCAAGAAAACCAAGTACAAATCAAAACGTCATCAAGGCTGTGGGTTCTGCCTTTCCAAGTCTGGGAATTCCATGCCTGAGAGGAGATGTGTGGCTGAGAGGTTCAACATGGTACTGGAGGTTTTGACCAGAGCAATTAGGCAAAAAAAGGAAATAAAAGGAATCCAAATAGGCAAGGAGGAAGTGAAACTCTCACTGTTTGCAGATGATATGATTTTATATAGAGAAAACCCTAAAGAATCCATCGGAAAACTATTAGAAATAATCAACAACTCCAGCAAAGTTGCAGGGTACAAAATTAACTTACAAAAATCAGTTGCATTTCTATACTCAAATAACAAACTAACAGAAAGAGAGCTCAAGAATATAATCCCACTTACAATCACAACAAGAAGAATAAAATACCTAGGAATAAATTTAACCAAGGAGGCGAAAGACCTATTCAATGAAAACTACAAGATATTATTGAAAGAAATCGATGATGACATGAAGAAATGGAAAGATAACCCATGTAAGATAATCCATAGAAGAATAAACATAGTTAAAATGTCCATACTACCTAAAGCAATCTACAGATTCAATGCAATCCCAATCAGACTCCCAATGACATTCTTCATGGAAATAGAACAAAGAATCCTAAAATTCATATGGGGCAACAAAAGACTCTGAACAGCTAAAGCAATCCTGAGAAAAAAGAAAAAAGCTGGAGGCATCACAATCCCTGACTTCAAAATATACTACAAAGCTATAGTAATCAAAACAGCATGGTACTGGTACAAAAATAGATACACAGATCAATGGAACAGATTTGAAAGCCCAGAAATAAACCCACACATCTACAGACAGCTAATCTTCAACAAAGGAGCTAAGAACATACAATGGAAAAAGGAAAGTCTATTCAATAAATGGTGTTGGGAAAACTGGACAGCCACATGCAAAAGAATGAAGGTAGACTATTATCTTTCACCATACACAAAAATTAACTCAAAATGGATTAAAGACTTGAAGGTAAGACATGAAACCATAAAACTCCTAGAAGAAAATATAGGCAGTACACTCTTTGACATCAGTCTTAGAAGGATTATTTTCAAATACCATATCTACTCGGGCGAGGGAAACAAACTAAAAAATAAACAAGTGGGACCTCATCAGACTAAAGAGCTTCTGCAAGGCAAAAGAAACTATGAGCAAAATGAAAAGACAACCCACCAATTGGGAGAAAATATTTGCTAATCATATATCCAATGAGGGGTTAATCTCCAAAATATATAAAGAACTCATACAACTCAACAACAAAAAGCAAACAACCCAATCAAAAAATGGGCAGAGGATATGAACAGACATTTTTCTAAAGAGGATATACAGACAGCCAACAGGCACATGAAAAGATGTTCAACATCACTAATCATCAGGGAAATGCAAATCAAAACTACAATGAGATATCACCTGACACCTATTAGAATGGCTATAAGTACCAGGACAAAAAACAAGTGTTGGAGAGGATATGGAGAAAAAGGAACCCTCATATACTGTTGGTGGGAATGCAAACTGCTACAGCCACTATGGAAAACAGTATGGAGATCTCTCAAAAAACTGAACATTGGAATACCATATGAGCCAGCTATGCCACTATTGGGTATTGATCCAAAGAACTTGAAATCAACAATTCAAAGAGACTTATGCACCCCTATGTTCAATGCAGCATTATTCACAATAGCCAAGACGTGGAAGCAACCCAAGTGCCCAGCAACTGATGACTGGATGAAGATGTGGTATACATATACACACAATGGAATACTACTCAGCAATTTAAAAAAGACAAAATCATCCCATTCACAACAACATGGATGGAACTTGAGGGTATTACGTTAAGTGAGATAAGCCAGTCAGAGAAAGACAAACACCATGTGATTTCACTCATATGTGGAGGATAAACAAATACATGGACAAAGAGAACAGATTAGTGGTTACCGGAGGGGTAGGGGGTTGGGGGGTGGGCATAAGGGGTAAAGGGGAACATTTATATGGTGACTGACAAATAATAATTACAACTGAAATTTCACAATGTTATAAACTATTAGGACATCAATAAAAATTTTTTTTAATTCCAATAAACTAGAAATAGAAGGAAACTTCCTCAAAATGATAAAGAGCATCTATACATAATCTTCAGCTAACATATTTTATGTTAAAAAAAAAAAAACCTGAATGGAATCTCTAACAATATACTGGAAGCCTAAGCTGGTACAATAAGGATAGAAAAAGAAGATATACAGATCACAAAAGGAGAAGTAATATTGTCTTTTTTTACAGAAGACACGATTTTCTGTGTAAGAAATCTACAAAAAATAGAACTAGTAAGGTCCAATGATACAAGGTCAACATGCAAAGAAAATTTATTGTATTTCTATATACTAGCAACACACTATCAGAAGTTGAAATGTAGAAAAATACTATTTACAAAAGCACCAAAAAGCACACTTAGGGATAAATTTAATAAAATTCTGCAAGACCTATAGTTTAAAAACTTCAAAATAGTACTGAGAGAAATTTTAAATGACCTAAATAATGGAGAAGTATACCACAGATCAAAAAATTCAGTCTCGTTAAGATGTCAATTTTCCCCAAATTGATTTATACATTCAACACAATCCCAATCAGAGGCCCAGCAGGATCTTCTGAAGAAATTGATGAGCTGAATGTAAAATTTGTATGGAATTGCAAAGGACCAAGAATAGCAAAAATGATTTTGAACACTTTCTTTTCAAGTAAACAGAATGTTTAGCACCATAGATCATATTCTAGACAACACAACAAGTCTCAACCAATTTGCAACGATTCAAGTGGTACAAAGTGTGTTCTCTGACTACAAGGGAATTAAATTAGAAATCAATAAGAGAAAGATAAACGGAAAACGCCAAATGTATGGAAACAAACTAACACACTTCTAAATGACTCATGAGTCAAGCAAGAAATCAAAAAGGAAATGAGAATGTATCTTAACATTACAATTTTTATGAAACTTTGATAGTTACCCCATTTTACAGATAAGAAAATCAGTTCTGAGAGTTTGTGTCCTGTTCAATGTCCCACAATGAGAGTTGGTCGGTGTTGGAATTCATGCCCAAGCTGCGGTGATTCCCAAGTACACTCTGCGTGTCTGCTCCTAGAACCCAGCGTCTGTCGGTAATTGCTGGTGGTGGTAGTGGCAGCTAACATTTATTGAGCGATTTCTATGACAAGCCACATTTTGAAGCACTCTGCCTGTATTGATTCATTTATTCCTCGACAGAACTCTTTGAGGATCATATTCTCCCTATCGCCATCTCATAAACCAGGGAACTGAGAGGCAGAGCTGGTAAGTAGCTTGTCCAGGCACTTAGTTAAGGCAGAGCCAGTTCCAGAGTTGGTTTAACCAATATACTATATTGCTTTCAAATTGTGGGTGAGAGGAAACAGATTTTGCTTTTAATGGAACTAGTGTATTATTTGTCAGAATAAATTAAATATATATGAATTGAAAATACCAAAAAATACATGAATTTAAAAATACATAAATATAAAGTTTAAATACACGTGAATATTTATCTGATGGAGGAAAAGAGGTCTGTTCACAAAAAGCCTTTTAAAAAATCAATATACCCAATTACATTAAAATTTAAACTTTTCTACCTCGAGAAATGAAAAGATATTTTTAGTTAAGAGATTTATATTCCCAACATATAAATACACCTTATAAAACAATTTAAAATGGATATTTATTCTAGTATAAAAATAGTCTATGGATATAAACAGACAAAAATGACAGAAGAATTAGAAAAGGCCACCAACTGTTTGTGGAACTGTCAATAATGTGATTCTTCTGATGTTGAATTTGGCAATATGTGTTTTGAAAGTCTGAAAAATGTTTATATTCTTCATCCCAGTAATAATAGTTTTGTGAATTTATAGTGAAGAAAGCATCAGAGCTGCACGCCAAGGTTTACATGGAGAGATGTTCTTGGTATAATTTAGGATACAAAAAGTAGAAAATAATCTATATGTCCGTTAGAGTTTGGTTAAACATTATTGAATATGTACAGGCATTAAGAACCATATTTGAAAGAATTTTTAAGGAATGGAAAAACGCTGAGGACGTCTTGTGTAAAAACTCAGCTTATATAGAGTACAACAAAATTGTGTATAAATAAAGCAAAAATGGAACACATTTATAGAAGGAAAGAAAGGCAAAACTCTGCAATGTTAATATTTCTGGATTGTGATATTGTGGAGTATTGTTATTATTGTTTATTTTTGGCAATAAACATTTATTACCACCATAATCAGGAAAAAAAATCCTTTTTAAAATCCTCATTCAACCCACTCCTTCCACCTGGGAATGATTTGTGATTCTGTCTCTTGCAATATTAGCTTAGAAAAGTAAAACATCCGCAACTCAATTGTTTCGCTATTCCTGTCTCCAGTCAGATCAAACCTGACCTTAAATTGACAATGATCTTGTAGGAATGAAATATCACTCACCGCCCCTGCCAGGGGACTGGAGCTTTTTGGAAGAATTCCTGAGACGTCGAAAAAGCAGTGATTGAAGGCCCTCTTTAGGCCGCTGCCCTCCCGTGAGAGGGTTTGGGAGGAACGCTCAGGTGCAGCAATCATCCCACAACTTGATTGCTTATTGGAACAGGTGTGCCAGTAGCGGCTCTGGTGCCAGGATGGGGATGAGGACAAGGAATAAAAGACGGTTACATCTGCCCACAGCCCCCAGGTCAATCCAGACAGGAATCTCCAACAGGGGTTTGTATAAGTCAAGGAAAGAAACTTACCATCTACTCACAGATTTTTTAAGTGATAACCATTCTGTCCATTTTTGAAAATGCAAAAATCTGGATTTGGAAAATGCAAAAGTCTTTGGAGTGTTCCTTTCTGAATGAAATGAAAACAAAAGCAGCAGATAGGTCCAACTGGATCTCAGAGGGCAAAGTGTGACAACAAGATCTTCATCGATTTGCTAAGCAGTTTTAGTGACAGGCCCTCTAGCCACCAATCAGGATGAGAAATGGAATCTATTAATGGAGTTGTTAAGTGTCACTGGTCTTTGCGGATGACAGCCGAGTATCTGCCTTTCTCTACAAACATTAAATCACTCTCACAGAGAGAGGTGGGGGGAGAAACTACACACAATACTAGAAAAATCTGAACAGTGATTGCTTTATTTTGGAGTGACATTGAGAACACCAGAAGTTCCAGTTAGAAACACATGGAGATTTATTTTTATGAGTTTTAAGCCTCGGGAATTATTTATAGGGCAACTCCTGAGACAAAGTAATAATTCACCATGGACCACGGGGCTGTGTCTATGTTCTGAAACCTTGAGAATAAAATATTCATCTTTTATTATGTCTCTTGTTGTGAAAATGAATGCTAAAAGTTAGTGATCAGTAGGAAGTCTGTCATATTTTTCTATAGGCTTGCCAGTTCCAAAATTATTACTCCTTTACCTGTGTGCCTAGAGCTTCCTGGATTCACCCATCTAAACTGTCTCACATTGCCACTCCTTGTACCACACATCGCATCTACTTCAAAACATAATTTTCCATTGGATAAAAAAGAAGAATGTGGTCCCTCTAGTAATTAACTTAGTACCACTGATCCTTGTAACAAATCAGTAATCCACAGTTAGTCATGCTGAGATGGTGTTTGACTGTGATGAGGAACCTCTACTACAGACAAAGACAAATGCATTTATCACTTGTCAGTGGTTTGGTCTCCGCACCCTGCTATCACCAGCCACATGTGCGTATCATAACCTTCTAGATCAGTGTCTCTTAAAGTATGGTTGTGATGCCTGGCAATTTAATTTATCCAGTAGTCCTTGGATCATTCAGGTTTTCCAGATGAAAAAAAAATAAATTATACCATTTTGATCACAGAGATTTCACAAATGCAATTGTCAGATTATGATTTCCTCCAAATCCTTTCACGTTCCCAGTAATCACTATTTTCATGAAGTTTGCACAGTGACTGCATTGCATGGGCAGCTCCTCCTGGCTAATATTCCAGGAGCGATTTCACTTAACTTGCATGTTATTATTGATTTTTGTTAAATGTGCATTTCTAGCTCATATAATTGGGTTGCGTTATATTCTCAATGCACAAAAATGGAAAAAAGTCAACCATTGATCAAAAAGCAATGATGAAAATAGTGCTGCCCACAGAAAGTACCACTCCCCTGCATTTTGAGATTACTTGGGTCACAGCAAAGAATTCTTTGGCAGTCTGGATTCCAAATTTCTTCTCCGACAAGGAGACTTGCTTTCTTTGCCCTCAACATGGGCAGCTACATTTACAGTTTGAGGTTCCAAATACACCTGCCCAGAGCTCCGAAAGTGATCTCTTAGCCCTGATCATAGTAGATCTCTGCCTGCATTTTCAGGTTTGACCCTAAGAGTCCTCATCCAATGCAAAAGCTGTGTGCTCCCCTCTGGGGAGGAAAAAAAGCGTGCATGTGTGGTTTTGTAAATGCAGACTAAAGCATTTGGAAGGGTAGGCTATAAATCAAACTATTAACAGCAGTTAACATTGAGGAGTGGGACCGGGAGAGAGTGGTGTGAGAGGGGGGAAAATCTCTCTTTTTACTCTGTGTATTCTGTACGGTTGTTACAGTTCATTCATTCAGTAGATCTTTCCTGAGCCCCTGCTGTGGGCCTGGCAGGTGTTAGACATTAACCAGAAATGCAGGGGGCTTACCTACTAGTGGGAAAACCTAACTAGTAAACACATAAACAAACCAATAAATAAATTAGATAAATACACATTCGTGACAGCACAGTGAGGAAAATAAATGGTCTACGGGGACCTGCTTTGGAGACAAGAATGACTTCTCGGAGGAAATAACATTTAAGCCGATTTTGTTCGATGAGGAGATGTCATTGTTCCAGGGAGGAATGCTCCAAAGAGAAGGAAGATCAGATTCAGAGCCTGGAAGGGAAGATGGCCGGAGAGCACAGGGAACCTGCAGAAGGCGCGTCTCAGAGGTTACAGTGAAAGGAAGAGAGAGGAGGTAGAGAGGCAGGTCGGGAGCAGTCCACACACACCCTCCTGGGACACGGACACAGTTTGAATCGTATTCAAAGAACACGTATCTCCTTTAAAGAAATGTTTTTGAAGGAAAAAAAAAAAAAACCAGAGCAAGCCTCACAGCCCCCGTATGACTCTGTACTGGAAGCATTCTCATTGGCACCCTCTTCCTTGGGGTGGGCTTAGGGAGGAAGGAGCCTTAAGATCCTAACAAGGCCTCTCTGAAGCAGAAACAGAGCTCTGTCAAAGGCACAGACCACAAAGCAGAAGACAGTGGAGCCTCCATTCATTTTCTGAAACCCAAGGAGAGGCTTCGGCTGGTGATGGCACCGCGGACTCCTCCAGTGCAAGGGATTGGCCTGGCCCTGTGAGCCTGCTCTATGAACACTGCTGTTCCCGATGGCAATAAGGCTTAAGAGTGTTGCCTGAAAGAGATGTGAATAGTGGTGGCACTTTTTGACTTATGTAGTGATATGAAGAGGCCCATTATGATGCAGACCTCAAAAAGAAGGTGTGTTCTTTTATCTATATTTGCAAAGTATTCCTGAGCACCTGGGATTCTGTAATCATCCAGCTGACTATAAGTATCTTCCCTATGAATGTCCTTGGAGTCACCAAGTAACTGGACCAATTTCCTGTTCACCCACTCATTGAATGACTACGAAGCTAAGTGGGGAAACCAACTGCCTGTCCCGTTTGAAGAGACTGGAAGGGTACTGAGGCTAGGCTAAGACACTGGCCACCGGGGGAAAGCACTCTAGCTTGGCATGACCTGATTCCCCACTGGGCTCAGAGGCTGGAGCAAATTTAATCATCCCTGCACCATGACTTCTCTCCCAGACCCTGTGACAGCCCCCACAAGTGAACCCTGGATAGTCCGAGGCAAGTAGAGTGAGAAGGTTTCCTTCTCTCACCAGTGACACCAGTGGAGCCAGCCAGGAGCCACAACCATCCCAGTCAATGAGTCCAACTTGGAAATGTCCCTTTCTCTCAGCTGAAGCTGACTGTAAAATTCAAAAGGCAAAGTCAATTCTCCCGAGGAAGCTGGAGAGAGTTATAAACTTTGCTCCACCATCATCACATGCTTGCACACTTGACTAGGCTTTATGTCACTGTGTGAATTTCTGTCCTGTGTAAATTTATGCAAGTCACTAAAACACTTGGAGCATCGGATTTATCAGTTGGAAAATGAAAGAGAAATTGCCCATCCCCGTCTGTCTCATTGGGAGAGCCCCACTCTTCAGCTGACAAAATGACAGGTAGGTTCCTAGAACCCATGGAAGGTGGCTTGACCCCAGTGTATGAAAAGGGTCTTGGTTCACATGAACACAGAGCTGCTTGGCACCCCTTGTTTCCCAGGGACTGAGGCCAGGGAAGGGGCAGCTGCAGGCAGGACCCTCTTCTGAGCACATGGGGACAACTAAGAGATAGATCCTTTAGCTTCTAGGCATTCACTGGGTAATAGGGACACAAGAAATGTATACAAGGAATAAATAACAACACGGGTTGCCTGTTCCAAGCACTGCAGGGATGTAGAAAAAGGACACTGATCAGAACTGGCTGATGGAGGAGCAGAGCGCATGCAGGGCCTCAAGAAAGGCTGGGACGGAGACAAGAAGAGCCCCAGGTGGAGTTGAAGCTCAGAAGGGCCAAGGAGACACATCTCAGGGAAAGAATCATTTAGTGGAGGCAAAACATCAAAGGGGGAAGTTGTGACAGCTGAGATGGGACGTGTGGGTGACAGCCAGGCTGTGGAGGACTTTGAACGCTAGAGCAAGACATTTTGATTTTAGCCTGTTCACAAACGGAAATGATTGAAGATTTTTTGATCAGGGAGGGTGATGTGTAAAGCCACGTTTCTGCGTTTGGGAGAGAAAAGTCTGAAGGCATGGTGTCCTGTTGGAGAACTTTAAAATAATTCAGCCTGGAAGTGGGTAAAGGCCTTCATTAGAAAGGGGTGAATTGGAATTGGGAAGAGGAAAAAATCCAAAACATATGATAGGAAGGATCATCTCCATTTGCTGACAGTTTAAAACATAGTAAGATTTCTGACTGACAACATAGGAAAAAAGCAACAGTTCAAAGAAAACCCTGAAATATCAAGCCTGGATGACTAAAACTGGTGACACCATTGGGCAGGTATTGGGAAATGCAGAGGAGGAGAAAGACTCCTGAGAAGACGCATCTGAAATAAGGAATACATCAGCTACCAGAGCAAAGACAGGTATGAGAGGGGCCCCTCTGATTTATACACAGAGGAGACGTGGATTT
This sequence comes from Tapirus indicus, assembly GCA_031878705.1. NCBI lineage: Eukaryota > Metazoa > Chordata > Mammalia > Perissodactyla > Tapiridae > Tapirus > Tapirus indicus. The sequence continues at coordinate 4,486,259 of CM062932.1, read as the reverse complement.
CCTGCAGGTAGAAGACAGGGCTGTGAAGTCAGAGACCATCCTGTGCTGAGCGGTTACTGCGTGATAAACAATAGACGCCACACATATGCAGATAGTCCTGGCCCTCCAGAGTCCCGTCTGGTAAGAGGAAACACAGACTATGAAAGGTGAATAGTTGCAAAGCATCGTGGTCGCATTCCCCACTAGAACATGAGCGCCATGGGCGCAGGGACCTGCGTGTGCTCACTGCTGCATGGCCGGGGCATAGAACAGTCATGGCACCAAGACGGTGCTCCACAAACCCTTGCGAGTGCATTGGACATATCAGATCCAAAGGCTACTGGGCAAAAGGAGTGAACAGAGAACTGGCTTTCTAAAGAAAGGGATTGACAGTCAGCTCCTGACGGGAGACACTAAACCAGGATAGGAGAGGAAGAATGTGCTCCAGCTGAGGGTCATGACTTAGGAAAGCACACAAGGAGACTGTAGTAGGCTTCAAGAGGAAGGGAAGAGAGGAAGGAGATGGGCTGCCCAGGGCGAAGGGACTTACAGGCATCCAAGTTAAGGTCTTTTTCATACAGTGACTCAGAGAACCTATGGTCATTTTGAGGAGGTGCATATTTTAGCTTAACGTCTCCCTAAATACCAACATTCCAGTGCGGAGAGAAGCACTGTGCTTGCTGAGAGTGGAACGGTTCACCCTCTCATCAACTGCACAGCGATCGTCCTATGAGTGTTCAACTTGATTTCTCATCTTAGTGACCTTTACCAAGAGAAAGACTCCTGAAATCCCAAGGCTGGGGCCCCAAGAAAGTCCCCTTACACCTGTTTTCCTCAGAAGCCTCATTTGCAAAGAGAACATCGGATCAGATGATCCTTCAGGCTCCTAACAGCTCTGCCCTGTGGCCCTAAATGGAAAGACCTAGAAGCGCCTTTGTCCTCTTTTTAGCTGAGCTCCTGGGCTCAAAGCAGAGAGTAAAACCCAGCATCTGGGAGGTCCCGGGAGGAAGGGCTCTAACCGCCATTCTTCCTGCAGTGTTATGTTTGGAAGAGATTCTGTGAAAATGATACCACTCATTTTCCCGATTTATTTTTTCTCAAAGGCTTTCATATCAAATTTGCTCCCTCTTCAGATAAAACATGTCTGTGGGAAGCAATGCTTAGAAAAAGAAGCTACAAAAGTCTGCCTCTCTGAGGAGGGGTTCTCTGATAGAGAGAGACACCAAATGAGGAGGGTGAATTGTCCCTCTGCCAATGAGCTGATCTTCCCCCAGAACCCCCGAGGACGCCAGCCCAGCCCAAACGAAGCTCCTCGGCAGCCTCATCCTCAAAGCGCTTCACGTCAGAACAAAATGGCTTTTGGTGGCAATTACCTTATCCATATAGCTGAGTTTCTGACCCCTTCATGCAACAGGACTTCATCCTTTCACCATGACTATGCAGATGGGCGGACAGGTGGCTATATCCTCCCCTTTCCCACATTACAATTCACCTCTCAACTTCTTATAATATCCTGAAGTTCCAGAGGGAAGAAAAATTGTAACTAGCCAAAAATATGGTAGGAAATATAACATTACTGTTCCTAAAATCTACCATATTGATGGTAAAGCATAAGTCATGGTTCTATTTATTCCATAAATGTTGGTTAGTTAAGAGTTTGTTTTGTTTCACCAAAATAGAAACTAGAAACAATAAAAGACCACACACACCATATCTTCCTCCTACCTCTGGGCAACGGCACCCCACCTTTACCATTTTGGCCCCCTCATCTCTGATCTTGTGTCATCTTGCAACATGATCGAAGGGGCTTTGGAGCCCCAGAATTTGCACTTGGCTCATCCTCTGTTCCACTCAAGGTGCTTCTGAGCTGTGAAGGTTCCTGATCCACCAGCTCTGGCTGACCTGTATTTCGCCCAGGAGGTGACTGGACCACAGAGGTATTAAGGGATTAAAGGATCAAGGTGTGGCTATCAGGTTACTGGGCAAAGGTGAGAGTTGGCCAAGCAGCCAAGCCAAGAGAGCTTGCAGAATCTACCCCCCTGCTACAGCCAGTGCAAGGTGCCCAGCCTGGAGATGGAGCTAAGAAAATGGATGCAAGGGCTTCACTGGGGATTTTGAGAGAGAGGCACAACACTGGGACATTAGAACTAAAGGCACAACATTGCAACACTATAGCTCTCTTATTATTGGCCAAGAAACAAGGAACATGTCTCCCCTTTACAGTAGCATAGCACTTTCCTGTTCTTTGTACAGGTCTGTAGGTGTGGTAGGCAGGAACCAATACCATAAGAAAACTGAAAGAAAGAGGCTCCCCCCACTCCCTCTGTCACACACCCCCCCATCAATTCCAGTGTTTAGACATAGCATATGTGTGCCTTTGGAGGGACGGACCTGACAGGCTTTATGTACACGCACTTGAATGTGTCTTCTATGACTCTACTAACCTGTTTCAAAGCTACCGTGTAAGTTATAGCTTCTGATTTTGCAGGGCTGTGTTTCCAAACTTGGATCAACAGTGTCCTGTGAATGGTTAATTGGAACACATGTGGGGCAATGTCTCAGGAAGTTCTGTCCAATAGAAATGTCATGTGAGCCACAAATGCACCTGATGTCATTTTTAAGTTTGTAGTAGCTACATTAAAGTTAGTAAAAAGAAACAGGTGAAATTCATTTTAATAGTACATTTTACTTAATACAATATATCCAAAATATTATCATTTCAACATGTAAAAAAAAATAAAAATTATTATTAAAACATTTTACTTTTTTTGTACTAAATTTTCAAGCCCAGTATGTATTTTATACTTACAGCGCATCTCAATTTGGACCAGCCACAATTCAAGGGGTCAATAGCCATATGTGGCCAGTGGCTATCACATTGGACAATGTCGTTCCAATCTGTTATCAGTATCATTGAACTGAAAAACTGAAACCAAAAAAAAGTCAATACAATAAAACGACACTAGTGAAGAATAACTGTATAAGGATATGTCATCAGAGTCTCCAGGAGGTTCCAAACTCATGTTCTGGGACTCAGAGTGTTTATTAACAAAGCTGATGAATGACTAAAAGGCCTTTTCCTCATTTTGAAAAAAGACACACTTTCCTTTCTGCAAACGGAACAAAAGGAATGAACCAGCTACCATTTGTTAAAGAAGCTCACCATGCAGATTGTCCACGGGCCTCTCCACTTTAAGAACTAGATACAACTGCAAGTTTCTGTTATGTGTAAGAACTAAGTCAGTGACAAGTGATTGTGTCAAAATTATGTGCCTATTATAGCGATTTGTTTCCAAACACTTCTTGAATGTGCACGGGAGGTAAAGAATGAGTTTCTCTGCCATTACCGGTCAAGGTCACTCTTTTCTAAATCAGAACTAGAAAATGACTCCCCAAGTGCCCCTTTGGGAAGTGATAGAAGATAAAAACAAAAAAATTCCCTGGAGCCCAGTAATCAAGCCACAGAGTCAGGAAGGACTCTAACACATTGTTCCGTCCCCATCCAGCTCATTGTGGGTGTGCAGACAGGGAGAGCCCAGTATTCCAATGGGAGGGACACAGATGGACCAGAGGAGATTGTACAAGCCCGTGTAAATGCAGCAGCAAGCGTGACTGGACGATGCCAAACACCAGGTCAAAACACTGGTGATACAGCTTTCACAGCTATTCTAACAACTCATTTGTGCTAATGCAATCAATGAATGGTTAATCCAGTGCCAAAAAAATCTCATTTAATTCCATGAAAAAAAAAATGGTTCCATTAAAAAAGTGACTGATTGCAGAGGGGGGCAAAGAAATACAGTTTAGCAGCATACTACATATTCGTAGGTAAATGAAATGGAGTAGTTGGCAACCAGCGGCACCAGGTCACTGTTATTCCCGACCCACCAGCAAATGGCTCTCAGTGTAGGCTCACTTGTGAACATTCTCTGGTCTCACGGAAAACTTTCCTTTCTAATCCATGCTCACGTGATTTTCCTTAATCCTAATAGAAGTCCCTAGCAGTCCTGTTATACCATTTTTCCTGTGGGAAATAGAATTTTTTATTATTATTCTTTTGCCTTCTTATCGGTTGCTTCTGATAAGAATACTGAATCCTACAAGAGAAACAATGCAATTCAAAAGACTGGGAAGTGACAGTATTATGGAAATCTCAATCTCAATTGGTTTAAAATTGGATGCACTTTTGAGTGAAAGCGCTAACTTGATCAGGAGGTTAAGAGGTTGAAATATGCTCCATGTGACACTACCATGTAGAATTTAAAAAGAACCTAGAAAAAGAAGCACTGAGAAGGTAGCTGAGAGAAGTTCAGGGATTAGCTCCTCTACAACCCACTGTGAGGTAGTTGGGGATATTCTAGGAAGAGGTAGCATGAACAGGAAGGTGATTGATTTATAATGAGATACAATTTAAGGGATGCAGGGGAGGTGGGAGAAGCTAAAGTGCAATAAGATCAATTCACACACAAATAAAATTTAAACAGATAAACCAAGACTATGAAAACTGGGTCTCGAACAAGATCAACATTAAGAGCAGACGCACTTTATAGCCATATGTTAAGAATGCTGAGAAACTAATAGTTTTGTTGCTTTTTGTCCAAGTTGTCAGGATCCATAAATGCACCAGTAGAAGCAGATGATGCCCCTAGATGCAGAGCTTCCACAGAGAACCCTCTGCAGACACCCCTCTGTTCTTGGGGAGTGGAATTTGGAGAACGGCCCACTCACTATAGTCACTTGCTGCCAAGCTCTCTCATCTGTGAATGGAGGTGTTGAAATTTGTGGGTTCCCCAGCTCCTCTGACAGCACTGGCAAAAAGGATTTCTTCTTCCTGTGAACTTGACATTTGTGTTATTAGTACTACAGTAGTCCCCTCCTTATCCATGGGGGGGATATATTCCAAGACCCCCAGTGGATACCTGAAACCACAGATAGTACCAAACCCTATATATACTATGTTTTTTTCCTAACTCACAAACCAATGGGCTGGTAGTATATACAGCATGAATATCCTGGACAAAGGGAAGATTCACGCCCCAGGAGAGGTGGAGTGGGATGGTAGAGATTTCATCATGCTACTCAGAACGGCACACAATTTAAAATTTATGAATTGTTTATTTCTGGAATTTCCCTTTTAATATTTTTGGACCACTGTTGACCAAGGGTAACTGAAGTCACAGAAAGCAAAACTGTGGATAAGAGGGGACTACTGTATTTCTATTCATTCATTCAACAACCACGTATTGAATGTCTTCTCTGAGCTGTGCAGGGTGCAGGCACTGGAGGTAAAACAAGGAACCACTCTTGCCCTCCTGACTCTCACGGTCTGTGGGGAAGACAGACATTCATTAATTCATGAAAAAGTAAAACTGCAACTATGATAAAAGTTTCCAGAGTAAAGAACTTGGTCCTAGAAGAGTGTCTAAAAGAAGTGCCCTGCCTCAGTCAGGGGTATCAGGAATTCAGCTGAGTGGTCTGAAAGATGAGTAAGATTAACCAGGCAAAGAACAGAGCTATGAACATTCCAGATAAAAGGAACAGCACGTGCAAAGGTGCAGAGGCAGGAGGAGGCATGCCAAATGATAAGAACTAAAAGAAAGTCACTGTGATTGGAAAGGAAAGAAGGAAGGAATTCTGAAAATCTGGATGGGACAATGCTAACCTAGAACAAATGTAACAGCAATAGACTTGGAGAAAAGAGGGGAATTAGAGACAAAATGGAAGGGATTTGACAATAGATCAGTTGGGGCATCAGTTGAGAGGGAAAAGGAGAAATCAAAAATGACTGCTATGTTTTCAAATTCAAATTCAACTTGAGTAACTGAGTGGTAACATACGTGGATACGGAAAGTCTTGTGGCTGTGTGTTGCGAGACTGTGGGCTGTGTCGGAGGTGGGAGGGTTTTTTGGGTGGAGGAAATTCAAGAATTTCATTTTGACCATGTTAAGTTCAAGTGTTCTCTGTGACATCCTAATGGATGAGTCAAGAAGGATGAGCAGATTTGGACTCAGAAGAAAGGCCTGGGCTTTAAAGAGAAATTTGAGAATTATCCATAGCAAGATGGTACTTAAATGAGATGCTGAGCTGCTGAGATGCTCAGCTAGGATAGAGTTCAGAGAGAGAAGAAAGTTCACATCTAGGCCTCAAGGAACCCTAACACTTAGAAGTCTGGTAAAGAAGGAGGAACAAGCATGACAGACCGAGAAAAAGGAACCGCCTCGTAGAAGAAAAAAAAAACAAAAGATTCTCTGGAATATTCATGGAACATTTTCCAGAACATTCCACCACTCTAACAGGAGATAAAAAGATTAAAAGGATTCAAATCATAGCATCCAAGAATCAAAATGTTCTAAGAAGGATGCAGTCATCGATGCCAAATACATCTAAGAACACACATTTGATAAGAACAAGGAGGTGTCCACAGGCTCAGGAAACATGGAGGTCCCAGGGGGCCTTAGCAAGGTGGTTTCAGTTGTGTGTCAGGGGCAGAAGCTATAAAGTGGAGGGTTGAAGGGTAAGTATGGTAGAGTGATAAAGTAGCAACAGCATGTGTGGGAAAACCCTTTGGGGATGTTTGACTGCAAAGTGTAAGAAGGAGGATTTGGGCTCCAGGAAAGTTTCTTTTTTAATGAGACATACTTACTGTTTGTTTTGATCAGTGATGTGTTGGTAAGTGTTTAATAGCTGGCCCTCTAGGGGGAAAGCCCTGGGCTGTAGCGTTGCCCAATTTCTGCAGTGTCCATACTCTCACTGGAGTTGCTTTCAGGCTACCCATGTGATATCACTGGATGTGAAGTTGGGAAGAGATGCTCAGAATCGGCTTCTGCAAGCCAGCATCAGCTGGCTCCAATACAACTCTGCTAGTAATGTTTGCATTTTGAGGAGTCTCATGCCATGCAGGGTGAGGGACTCACAACACAGGATACAGAGACCAAAACCAAAGGAACAAAATTCTTGCCTAGGAGAGAGCGGAAGGCATTCCGAGGACAGGCGGGAAGCTAGCCTTTAGGGGAGGGGGAACATTCCTCCACTGTAACAGGAGATAAAAAGGAAACAGGTGCAAGTGGAGCTGCTGAGGGAATTCCCATCTGTCTCCTCTTTGTAAAGAAAGAGGCAAGATCATCAGCTAAGAGGGGCAGGAGCTCAGAAATGTAAGCTTAGTGGAAAACATTTGAAATATTCGTTGTAAAGAGTGGGAGAGCAAGTTGGATTCCTACATTCACAAGTATGGTACCATTTTGGTAACAAGAGTCTAAGCCACTTGAGGGCAGAGACTGTCCACTATTCTCCTTTGTATCCTCTGCATCTCCTAACACCGGCTTCCACGCCTCATGGGGATCGTGAGATCTGGGATTAAGATCTCTGCTTGGGATGAAACTGACATACTCTAAACTCACCCCTCCCTAATCATTCGCTATTAGACTTGCTGCACAATAAAATCCCCACGGTGAAAATCAACATTCAAACTACTGACTGGGGATTTATTAAAAGAACCTCCTCAGAAGCCCAGACCCACACTGAGTGATAAGCTATAGCAAACATACTTTACATCCTAGCATAGTAGAAGAGAAAGACCCCAAATTCCTTTTTTCCCTGCTCCATAGCTGGTTCCTTATGCCACAGCCTCCCTCATTTTACAGAAGAATAAGAATCTCACTTACCTCAGCCCCAGTTCACCTTCTCTACTTCCGACTGTCACCACACTGACGCTGCAGCCTCCCCCATACCACATAGAGGACTTTCCACCATGTTCTCTGTCCTCAGACTACCCACTTCTTTCACACGCATACAGGACAGGGGGGTATGTGCTGGGAAAGTCTCAAGGGCTCTGTCCTCTGCCCCAGGATGCCAGAGAACACCCACCACCCAGCCACCACCACCTTGAGGAAACACGGCTGCTCTCTCCTTTGATTTGTTGTCTTTTCATATTTCTATAGACTTTTCATCATCCGCAATGGAACGTCATTCATTCACTCGACATACATTGATTAAGTGCCTATCCTGTGCTAGGTTCTATGGGGAATACAAATATCAAAGAGACTTTATCCTCCCTTCCCTGCATAAAAACCACAGCCCGGCCTCCCCGTGCTGCTTCAGAGCATACACAGCTGCCATCTGTGGAGCTCCCACTGCGGGTGCCATGCCCGGCGATAAGCATTTTATGTATATTATCTGATTGGTCCCTAAAAGCTGGTCCCTGAGCCAGTAAAATTCATGATGTAGTTTTTTCTGGTCTGCAACATATTAGAAATAAATTTTTCAAAAATCCAAATGTATTCAATTTAAAGGACTGTTCTATATTCCAAAATTATGTCACTTCCACTTTTATTAATAATAAAATGCCCCTTTATTAAATAATATTGGTGGATTTGATCTGGGATGTTTTACTTTGATTTTTATGTTCTTAGTTGACAAACTTTGTGTCTTACTTGTATTAGTAAGGACCCTTTGATTGCAAGTAATAGAGAACTCAACAAACAGGCACACAGAACTGAATTCAGTGGTATATGGCCTTCAGGTACAGTTAGATCTGGAAGTTCATGATGTTCCCAGAGCTCTGGCTCTTTTTTGATAATATTTCTTCACCTGGCAATCCCCTTGGTGACAACTTCATCCCCAGGCAGGGTTCTGTTATTGTAGTAAAATATCTGCAGCCATTCCAAGCCTCAAATCAGCCTGAGGCACTATTCAAAAGTGGAAGAGTTTTTGTTGCTGTGGTCCAAGCAAAAGTCCCGAGGTTCACTCTGATTGCACCAGCTGGATCACTTATCCACCCATGAACAAATCACTGTGGCCATGGGAGCACTGCAGGATGGAATGTTCTTTTGTGGTAACTTCTGGGAGAGGCAGACACTCTGTCCTAGTGGAGTCGAAGCAGGAAGAATATCGACAACAGCTAACAGAGGGCACTGGTGCCAGGAGCCTTCAAGTGCTCATCTTATCTCAGTTAATCCTCACAGCCACCAGAAGTGGTAGATTTTATTAGGAGCCCTTTTCACAGACGAGGACACTGCGGCTTGCAGATTAAAGGTAACTTGTGTAGCCACCCAGTTAGTGAGATTAGAATCTGGGTGCACCTACCCGAGTCCATGCTCCTGCCCCCAGTGCTGTGTTTCTGCATTGCCTCACAGGCTGGAGCTTCTGCAGCTATCCTGTCACCAGGAGGAGACAGCCTGCCTGAGCCAAAGTCAAAAAGCAAGAAAGGAGAGATATTAAGTCCTGATCACTTCACTTGAACCTGTAAATCAAACCATATATCATGCAGAAACCACCTCGGCACGAAGCTCACCGTGCACAAAGCTACAACCAGCTCTGAACTAAGAGATGTACACCAATAAATTCTCTCTTTTTTTTCCCCCCTTTGGCTTCTGCACATCTGAGCTTTTCATTATTTGCAACAGAAGAAAACTTAACAAATACAGTAAAAGAAATACAAATATTGCAGACTAGGACTTTAGAAATTCTCTGCCATAATAAACTGCAGTGTTAGGAATCAGTATCTTGTGGATCGATACCTGTGTACAGCTAATCCACGCACGTGAGCTTGATGTTTCCTTTTTAACATTATCTAAGTTATGCTGGAATCAAAGGACTGTTTTTAAAAAGAACAGAAATATTGTAAATAAGAATTACCCAGTATGTACAAGCTGTCAGGTGACACTTCGTTTTCTCTGCCCTAGGGGTGCTCCTGTATTTTGGTGAAGGACGTCCAGCAACTTGTCATATGAGGCAGTATGATTCCTTCACACTTGTAAATCAGAGCACAGATCACGAATCTGTCAGAGGATATGACGCTTCTAAAGGGAGATGGTCTCCCGGAAAGAGCCTTGCAATGGCGGTGCCCCTACAGAAATGGGAGCACCTCGACACCACTGCTCTGACAAACGGATTCTCACCTCAAGGTTATATGGGGTCCCTGGCTGGGGCACCAGGGTTCTATTTACACAGAGAAAGTGAAAACAAAATTAGTAATAAAACCAGTCCATGAGACACTAATCTGTTTATTTTAGGCCAGGGCCCAGTTTTTCCAGATCTGATCAGCTCTTGATCTGAATTGTTGACTAACTGTGGCATCATAGTCTTTCAAACCCCCCATCCAAACCCCCCAGGGTTCCCCCAACTCCGATTCCCCTGAGAGGGACATGGACACTCCAGGAGAGACCAGCGCAGGCCGTTGGTAAAGAAACCCCAATTCGTGATCACATTCGGTCCTGGGTCTCATTGTGCCGCAGAGCATGAATGGTAAATTGATGTTCTGGGCCAGGAGAATTATGCATGCGGGAACTACAGTAATTATGTTAATGAAGGAGACCTTTTTGTTGTGAGATTTCCAGAGCAGGAAGCCGCTTGTGTCAGAGATTTACAGTAGAAGTCCTAAACATAGGACCCCCAGGTGTGCCCCAGGGGGTGATGACAGAGGTGACTGGGAGGTTAATCTGGGAACAAAAAAATGTGCTGGAACCAAAAGTGAACAAGCATCAACATAATGTCTGAGACCAGAGCGGGAACCTCCTGAGTAAGGCAGTGGAGGGGAGTGTGAAGGAGGAGGAGGCAAGAAGGCAAAAAGCTGTGCAAAGAAGCATCCTCTCTGGAAATTCATGCGTGAACAAAGAGTCAAGCCCAAAACTAATTTTAAACAGCAAAGAAAATAAAGGTTGCACAGCTGCTGATCAGAAAGGAGGTCAACGTGAGTCAAGGAGGGCGGCGGTGGGGCGGGCTGATTGGGCACGCGCGCTGCAGCTCCAGGCAGGAGAGGGACCCGCAAGGAGAAAGGTCTGCGCAGCTGCTACCCCAGGGAGAGGCTGGGGCCCAGAGCAGCGAAGGGTGCACGGTCTCCCTCTCTCAGTGGCACCCTCGAGTGGCCCACGCTGGACACCTAGGAAGTGCTGTTAACCCTAGAACACAGAGCCATCTGAAATATCCCCCACTTTCATTCAGACCAAAGGAAGAAAATCGCTTCTGATATTCTTCTTCTGCATAAGGTCAATGCAAAATAGAGAGGTTTACTCAAATTAACCTTCAGTTGAAAGGACATCCCCTCCTGACCCAGAAAATGAGGAATCACTTCTTTTTTTTTATTTCCAGAACCAGCTATTATCCTGTGCAGGAATTTTCCCTGTTTCCAAACCTGTTAAGGTAACATCTGTTCCTAAAAGGAAAACAAACAAAAGTCCTCTTTCTGAACTTAATTGCCGCCTCCAGCTTCAGCTCCAGGTTTCTGCCTCGGTTCATGGCCACAGGTCTGCACGGACAGGCCACACTCACTCTCCCCTCTTTCTTACCATCTCCTCCCCTTCAACCCTGAGAATTGTGACTCCCACCCTCACTTCTTCACTGAAGCTGCTATGGGATAGATCTGATCCCCTCATCGAATGAAGTCAATGGCTCTCCTTGGATCCACATCATCCTTGGCCATTCTGTGGCAATCAGAAGTGTTATCTCAGAACGTTCAGCCCTCAAAACTGTCTTTGTTTTGGTGTCAGTGATCCATTAGGGGTGTGGTTTTCTAACCACTTTTCAACTTTCTCTGGCAGTGGTCTCACCCAGAATCAGAATCTCCTGGGGGCTTGTTATAAGGCAGATTGTTGGACCCCACCCTCAGCTTTTTTGATTCAGTAGATCTGAGTGGGACCCAGAATTTGCATGTCGAATAAATTCCCAAGTGATGTTGATGTAGCTGGTCCAGGAACCACTCTTGAAGAACCACTGCTGGAATAGTCAATCCAGGCTGTCCATTAAAACTGCGCAGGGCTGGGGTGCTTTTAAAACTACAATGCCTAGTTTTACCTGCACCAATTTAGTGAGAATACCTGGGGTGGGGTCTGGGCTGACCCTGTGATTCTAACATGCAGTCAGGGTTGATAGACTCTGCATTTGCCTCCTTCCCTAGTTCCACTTTGTCATGCCCACCTCTATGGTGGCCATGTGTCAGGCTGTCCCTGGGATCTTTGACCTTCAAGCCCAGTATTCTCTCCCTCCAGGTGGAAGATTATGAGGCCTGACCTAAAGCAGTTGCTCTGGAGAAAGAGACAAGGTCAACTTTGAGAGATATTCAGGATCTAGAAATAACTGTTACTGCACTGCAGGTCCATGTTGCTCCATGTCGCATTGTAAAAGAATTTACAGAACAGCAAGGGCGGATACAAAGAGTAAGAAGTTTATTAGAAAGATACACTCCATAGGCAGAGCGGGCACACTCCAAGGGAGGAGCTGCGCCGAGCGGTTTTGCCATCGCATCTTTTATATTCCTGCTTTGGGTAGGGGGTCCTCCTGCACAGGGCAGAAGCAAAAGTGAAGGCAACTGTGAGTCAGAGCAGCAGCAGCCAGGGGAAGAGCGGCGGGGCCACAGCTTCCGTAAATCAAGCAGTTCGGTCCCCCTACAGACAGTCAAAAGAGGTTCAGAAAACTTGCGGTCACCTAAGCTATCTTAAGCTTTAGTGCAGCATGAAACTTCTATTAGCAGGTTATGTTAACTATATGCTAGCAATGTCCTAGCAATGTTCCCCCCTCCAGCGTGACCCTCCTGTTCCCTTGCAGTGCCAGATCCTTATGCTAACCTGCCTGTCTCAACTCTACTTAATGACCAATTACATATGGGCACTAGAAGAGACAAATAATTCACTTATTTAGTAGTAGGTGTAGAAATAGTATTTGCAGCCCTTTTCAAATACTCAAAGACACAGTCAACATCTCCCGCCAGTAGTTTTACACAAATAATATGCCAAAACCTGTGTCCACCAGATAGAAAATACTTTATTCTTGTTAAAGAACAAAAATTTAACCTAAGTAAATTTAAAGATCTAATTGGCTTTATTCAGCAATTGTGAAACAGGCAGCATCTCATCCAGCAAATAGATAGGAGCTTCCAGGGGTTGTGCAAAAATGGAAAGGTTTTACAGGCAGAAGGAGGGTGGGACAAAGAAGTTAAAAGAGTGGATTATCTCAGGCAAGATCACCTTCCCTCAGGGGAAGACAGGGGGTCTTCTTGGGCAGACGAGCTCACTAGTGTTGATCAGGAAATTCCACTCCTGGGAGAGGCTGAAACTGCAGTTAGATTAGGTGTTATGTCTTGGTGGGGTTTAGCATGAGTGACTCCATTTCGGGCCTGTTGTTTCTCTTTAATGCTCATCTACTCAGGGATCAGAAGGCATAACTCTCCTTGGTACTTTGCCAAAAAAGCAATCACCCCTATTTGGAAACAAGATTTTGTTTTTGTTTTGTTTGTTTCACATTCTTGGAGGTTTCCTTTCTTTTCTTTTTTCTCCTGATAAATCCAAATTTCAATAATAATACCACACTTGCTATTTGTGTTTGGTGTCTATTTTCTTTCTCTCTACACACACTCACACACAAACAGCTTTTTTCTTCCTTTCTTTTTACTGCTTTTCCCCTCTTTGCATTCAAAGTAGTCACTTGTTCCAGGAATACAAGATAGATCAATATTAAAACATTTATCCATAAAATTCATTACAACAAATTAAATATGTAGGCAGTGAAAAGGCTTTTGATAAATATCACCAATCACAACTATTGCTGAAATAAACAGCAATGCCCTGAGCATGATAAAGACTATTATCAAAGCCATTAAAAAGGAAAGAAAATAGGGATGCCTTCAAGCATCATATATATTCAACATTGTTTTGGTGATTATAGCTGATGCAATAATAAAAGAAAAGAAAATGAGTGGTATAAATTTGGAAACAAAAAGAACAAATTATCTTTATTTATAGATTACATAACCATATGACTAGAACACTCAAAAAATAGTCATAATTTTTCTTAAATCTATTAGACTTAAAAGAGTAATTTGGTGTTTTTTAAAAGTCTAAAAAATACACAAAAATGCAAAAATCATCTTTGTACTAGCAGGAGTCATTTAGAATGAAAAGGAAGTTTAAAAAAATTCCATTAATGTTCACATTGGAAACTTTAAATTGCTAAGGAATCAACTTAACAGAAAAGGTCTATGTGAAGAATACAATGAAAACATAAAATAAGATCTAAATAAATGGACGGAATAAGTTAATATCACAAAAAATGTCAATCGTTCTCAAAATTAAATTAACTTCTTATAAAAATCATAAAGGATTCTTTAATGGAAATGGACATGATTTTAAATTTTATATGGAAAAATCAACGTGGAAAATTGCTAAGATAATGTAGAACAAAGAGGAGTAAGAGAGAGACTCTGTATGGATTGGTGCAATCAAAGCATCATGGTTCTGGGCCAAGACTGGGCAAAGAAATCAGTGGGAAGGAGTCTAGCAACAAACCCAAGTATATGTAGGAACTTAATAAATGATGAAGGTGGTATTTAAATTCAGTCATGAAAGAATGGTTTATTTTATAAGTGAGACAGGAATAATTAGCTATTCACCTGGAATAAATCAATGTCAGTCCCTTACTTCAGGCCATAGACAAAAATAAACTTCGGATGGATTAAAGATCTAATATAAAAAAACAGAAGAATAATGGTTATTGGGAGAAAATTTAGGAGAATACTTATCTAGCCATTGGGTGAAAAAGTTCTTGTTAAGCAAGAAAGGAACACAAAAGTCATTAAAAAAACTAAATAAATTTTATATCAAAATCAAAAATGTCTAAGTGGCAAAGCACACCATAAATAAAGTCAAGGGGCCTATGAGAGATTGGAAAAAATGTTTGCCATTATCTGAGAGCCAAGAGTTAATATCCTTGCTGTACAAAGAAAGACAAAATAAATTTTTTAATCAAATAAACAACAGACAAATGGGCATGGAATAATAAACAGGAAATTTATCCAGGGAAAATGCAGAGGGCCAATAAACATATGAAAAGAGGGTCAGTCTCACTAGTGGACAGGCAAATGCAAAGCAAAACGCAAATAAGATGCCCTTCTCCACCCTCCCATTAGAAAAACTGTAGAGACTAGTGAGGAGGAGGAGGAGGAGGATGTATCTATACGTGTTGTGCCAGTCGCTGTCCTAAGCACTTTACATACACAGTCAGGGGCTGAATAACGATGTTTCTGTCAATGACAGACAGCATGTATGACGCTGGTCCCATGAGATTAGTACCATATAGTCTAGATGTGTGGTAGACTGTACCATCTAGGTTTGTGTCAGTACATTCCATGATGTCCGCACAACAATGCAATCCCCTAACAGCGCATTTCTAAGAAGGTATCCCCCTCATTAAGTGACACACAAATGTAATAGCTCATTTAATCTTATCAACAACTCCTGAGGTGGGCACTATTTTTATCCCCATTTTACAGATGAGGAAACTATATACACCCATCTGAAGTACAATTCTCTTTAAAAAATATCTTTACCGCATTCAGAGTTCTCTGATAATTACTATTTTAGTCTATGTTACTTTACTTAGGAAATTCTGGTCAGAACCCAGTAAATTAATTTCATGATACATAAATGGTTAAAGCCACAGTTTGAAGAACACTAACCTAGAGAGATGTTCATTAAATTAGAATAAAGAGTTTCTGAGCCATGTGTATACTGAGATCTCATTCATGGAAGAAGAAAGGAAAGAAAAGGGGAAGGAAGGAAGGGAAGACGCATCCTATATATGTGAGTCTGTACTTTGTAGAAATGTGTCTGTGTGTTTATGAGCACAGGAAAAGGTGTGGAAGGAGCTGCATCTAACTGTTCACATTGGTTACCTCGGGGGGTAGGCATGGTGGGAGAGAGATTTTCAGCTTTTCCTTGTACATCTCTGTTTTGTTTGTCATGCTGCAAAAACAATGCATTGCATTTGGAGTCTTTTAAGAATAATTCAACAAACTAGGACAGAAGAGTTTTGCAATCTGTAGAGTTCCTGTGCCCTGGGATAAAATCTAAGTTTTTCTAACTCTATTGCATCTCATGCTTGAGTGGCTCCCATTTAGCATTTGGCTCCCATTTATTAAAAAAATAAATCTTTCAATTTCATCTGTAAAACCTATTGGGAGAGGGATAAACCTGATTATGATGTCTTCTTATCAAGAGAGAAGGGTAAAGGATTATTCTCACTTACAGTAATAATGTAATTGAATGAAAGGGATAGGATCTCCATGGAAAAATATCCAGAAGAGTCACAAAAGATGTTTATAGGAGAGAGGCATAATTCCATTTGAATGAAGATTCATTCATTCATTCAACATGCACCTGATTTGATTTAATTTACCTTTGGACATAACAAACCTGCCACCTCTCTTTATATTTTGCACTTTACGTATAATAGCTCATTTAATTGCTAGAGGTTTCCCCTACACCAGAAGGTTCAGTATCTCCTTTAGGCCTTCCTCCAACTGAATTGTTCAAGATTCTGGGGGCTTATTCAGTTCAAATGTCAAACAAGCCTGGTCCCTTCTTCCAAATGCTAAGGGGGAAAAAATAATTAGAAATTTCAATCAACTTCTGCGATTGTTTTTAGTTCTGTTTGCCAGCTCCATCTTCTGGGCACGTGCTAGGGTTGCACTACCCTGGCCACTGTGGGGTTAGATGCAGTTATAGGTCTTGCTTTGGCCAATGAAATGAGAGCAGAAGTGATGTCTCATTTAAGATCCAGTGTGTGAATCCATCACATCCTTTTCTGCCCCTGCAATGATGGAAGCAGGTATCAAGAAGCAATCACCGTCAGCCTGAGTCCTCATGGTGGACACACACAGTGGGTGAGAAATAACCTCGTGTTGTGTCAAGCCACTGAAACTTCAGTACCGCTTGTTGCCGCAGCATAACTTAGCCTATCCTGCCTGATGCCCTCCATGAGCACTTAAATCTAATTGCAAACTCCTGGCATGCATTACTGTTAAGACCTGCACCTCACCGTCAAAAGAATGTTTGCCCACTGCTGTGGCGATGTCTTTGCTCTCTGGAAAACTGCCAGAGCCCAGTGGTGCACACAGTGGACTTCATGACCATAATATTTTTAGTTACACTCAACTTCTTAACCATTGTTTCCCCTGAAACACAACACTCGTGCCTGGGTGACTGAGTACAGAATAGGTTCTAGCCTCAGCCGTCAGCTGCACAGGAATTCTTAGTGACCCTTAGGATCAATGCTGCCCTCAGGTCACCAAGGCAACTGCTCTCCTTGTGGGGGGTTTCTCTTTGGAATCCCTGGAGTCCTTATCTGATCAAGAATCTTGGTCAAGGCCACTTTGGGCCACTTCATTATGCTTAACTAATTTCAAATACCGGGATAAGGGACTTAGATTTTGGTCTCTTGCCTCTGGAAAACACCAGGTTCCATAAGAAGTGAGTGAACCCCTTCCAAGTCTCGGGGAGAAGCAGCCTTCATCAATCCAAGCAAGGTTTGCTTACATTGGTGCTGGGCTAGAGCCAGCTCCCACAGGCTCCTAAGACCCAATTGCTGCGTCTCTTCCCAGCTCTGCCTTCAGAGACTCACGGTAGTAGCTGGAAATCAACCATGATGAAAGTATTTACACAATCGGAATTAGCCATTGCTACAAATCAGGCTTGTTGTTTTTCCTTGGAGATCCAGCTGTTAAATATTTACCAGCACACCACTGGTTCCATCCATCCTCTTCCCCTCCCGGTGCCCACGGCCTTACAATTTCATAATTGAGAGAGCTCAATACAGTGATTCTTCCTGTGATAAGGAAAATCATTCTACCTTTTCTTGCTATTTGCCCCTGTGACTCAGTAGTCATTGGCTTACTGTTTTAAATTTCACCTCACTTGAACGCTATTATAAAGAAACTATTGTGACAGTTACTAAGGATACAATGACAAGCAAAACAAATTCTCTCTTCTCTGTTAGAGCTTCATTTTAGAAGTCTAGAAGAGCAAGGACATCAACCACAGGTATAAAATATTTTTATTATATAATATCTTTTATATGCCATTTTGTTTACCTTCGTTTCTTCAGAGTCACTGAGTTAACTTGTGTGATTTCAGGTACCGTAATTGTAGTAGCCAATGGTTACTGTTTTGTTTGGCCCATAGCACTTCCTTTTGGGAATTGCTCTGCTCCACACCACATAATTCTGGTAGAATCAAGATGCCAGTGTCCCCTGCCCCAGTGAAGGACATATAGCTGAGGATAGCAAGCATATGCCACTGCCCTGGATACAGAGACTGTTCCAGAATAGGCATGTGGCCCAGTTGTGGCCAATCAGAATCCTTTTTCAGAGACAGATATGGATTCTGGAAGTCTGAAAGGTCTTCAGTTCTTCTGAGAGCATGAGATATACGAACCTTATAAGCCTGGGGGAGTCCCATCACATGGAGACAGTCTGTAAGAGAAGGAAGCCAATGCAGATAAAAGCAGACCTAAGAAGTGGGGAGGAAGGGAGGGAGGGAACATGGATGATATTGTTTATTTAAACCTCAAATCCATGCCTAACCAAACTAACCTGTGAACTCTTCAGTTACAAGGGCCAATCAATTCCTTTTGGCTTAGACTAACGAGTTGAGTTTCTGTCAGGTGGATAGAGTCCTGATTAATGCAGCAAAGTAAGAGAGAACTTAGGAAACAGCATTCTGTCCATGGTGAGCTTCAAAGACACGTGGCCAGGTAGAAGACCTGATGGCAGGTGTGAAGGAAATCCAGGAGACCAAATCACAGGGGCCTGTAGGAGCAGAGGAGCCCCTGAAGTCCATGTCTGTAGGAGCCCTGGCTCTTGTGCAGTCTGTCCCCCTGCCTTCCAATAACAGTGGAGAGGCGTCCAAAATCTGTTTATGAGAAAGACACACACACAGAGATAGATGTCTGTAGAGAAACACTCATCCCCGGGTGAAGAGAAACAGGAGAGAAGTGAGATTCTCCAAAGGCAGCGCTACGACTAAAATCTTTGCAAGCAAGTCTTTTCTTCTCTCTCCCCTCTTTTCTTTGTGATCCTCAATGGAAGCAATGAGGCCAACCCAACTGCTCTTGTAAGTTTAAGATTGTCACTGTTTCCCCACTGGACACCTGAGGTGTGGCCTGTAGAGTTCTATGGTTGTCGTGATGTGTGTGTGTTTTAACTAGCAATGCATCTGCTGGGCAGAAAAGATTTGTACCCAGAGCAGAATTGAAAGCCTGCTGAGAGAAGGAAAAGTGCACAGGCTCTCTTTATCTTTCTGTCCATGTTTCCAAATACAGTGCAATTTCCCTGTCTTGTCTGATTAAGTTGATCTTAAACAGACTGTGATTTAGAGGAAAAAAGAAAACCAAGTATTTCTAACAGTTTCAAACCATTTATCTTGATTAAAAGGACAGTCTTTATATCCAAACAAG
The DNA here is from genome assembly GCA_031878705.1 of Tapirus indicus. Lineage (NCBI taxonomy): Eukaryota > Metazoa > Chordata > Mammalia > Perissodactyla > Tapiridae > Tapirus > Tapirus indicus. Next base: position 4,467,062 of record CM062932.1, on the reverse strand, counting down.
CCTGCCTTATTTAAACCTGCATGGAGAAAAGGCCTTCATCCTAAGTAATGGATGATCTGTATTTTCTATAATCCTTTATAAAAATCTGAGTGGAAAGGATATCTTGGCAGCACACAAAGAGGTCTGGAAATGGACCTATTTCTATGTTAAAACAAAACGAAAACCAACCGACCAACAATGACCCTACAGACTCTCTAGTGATTACCCTCTTTCCTTCTCTATACTTGAAGGTCATGCCGTCTCCATTTTTCTCACTTCCTTTTTGTACCTGCAGTCAGATCCCACCCCCACCATTCCTCCAAAACCACGTCTTCCCACATCAACCATCTCTCCTCGTTGCCAAATCGAGTAAGGCTCTTTGACCTCATTCCATACGAGTAACTTCCAGATTCTAACACTGTTTTCTTTTCCCTGGGCTTCTGGAACACTAATCCCTCTGGGTCTTGCTCCTTTAAAAGCATTACCTAACTGTTTATCATGTGCCAGGAACTCTGCTAAGGATTTTACATATGTTCTTATGTACATATCACAACATCCCTATGAAATGTGTGTCGCAGTTGTCCTTTTACAGAGGAGAATAGAGGCTTGGGGAACCTGGCCAAGGTCACAAGGCTGGAATGTGGCTGTATTCATTGGGCTGCTTCCCAAGGCCATGCTCTTCATTTGCCACTATAACCATAAGGACAAGAAGAATGAGCCCTGACTCACCTCATCAGCTGATACATGGTCTTTCTTCTGAATTTTGTCATTTTAAATAAAAAAGATATCTTAGGCAGGACATAGAATTTCTGCAAATGCTTCCTTTGTGTCAGCTACCAGGAAAGCTTTGCATATGCTCTTCCTCAGGTCATCAGCCAAACAAACCATGACACTTATTATCACTATTTTACAGTTAAGGAAACAATGGTTGAAAGAGGTTGCCTCAAATTACAGAGCTCCTCAGTGGCAGGGCCCACATTCCTCCTCAGGTAAGAGTGACTCTAAAGTGAGTGCTCAGAACTGATGCCCTTCTCTCCAGTCCCCTGCAGGAGCCTCCTTGCTGTCTTTGTTGCCTCCCCCCATCCAGTGCTCTCCCCCATCCCTCTCCTCATAGCACGCTCTATCCAGGAAGCCCTCAACCAGACACAGGTACTCATCCCTGCACTCTCAACCCCAAGTCTGCATCTCCAGCCTCTTCCAGGTCCAAAACCATTCATCTCTCTTCCAATGACAGTCTCCATTTTCATATTCCAAAGTCATCTCCACCAAAAAAGTAGTCAAAAGAAAGAAAACATAAACATAGTCATCTTTCCATCAGAACTCAAATGTCTTCCCCCTATACTTCTTCTCCTGGTGACAGCACCATCATTTGTACCATCAGTTAGGCAAGAAATGTGAGAATGCTTCTTACCCTGATCTCTTCTCCCTCACCCTACTCAACGGGGTCCCCAAGCTCTGTTAGCTCCATCTTACCCTAGGTTGCATAAGCCCCTCTCATCTTGACTCACATTGCTCCCACTTTCATCTATACCCTCATCTTTTCTTGCCAGGATTCCTTCAATTACCTGCTGACTGGTCTGTCTCCAACATCACATGCCTCTGACATTTACCTCTACAATGCTGCAAAGCAATCTTTCTACCTGAATTGTCACCCTGCTGCTTAAACTCTGAAGTGACATGACTGGTTGCCTTCCCAATCTCCATCTCATCCATTCCCCATTGGATGGCAGCCATGCATTTGTGCAAGTTTGACTCCTCTTCCAGTTCATGGATGGACAATATTCCACTTATGAGCTTATCAACACATGGAATTCCCTAACTGTGATTCAAGGTGAGCATGGAACCCAGTTGGTCTAATCAGGATGACAGGATGATGAGCTTAGCAACACATGGAATTACCTAACTGTGATTCAAGGTGAGCACGGAACCCAGTTAGTCTAATCAGGATGACAGGATGATCTCAGGATGTTGGTTGGACCATGAAGAGAGAAATTCAAACTTTCTCTTATCTCTGGACATATGTATTGGCAGCGATCTCACAACAATAAGGCAAGTCAGCCTTAGGTTAAAGATGACATTTCACAAGGTTCTCAGGTCTAAGCAATTTTTTAAAAAGTCATTCAGGGGACCAGCCTGGTGGCGTAGTGGTTAAGTTCACACACTCCACTTTGGCAGCCCAGGGTTCGCAGGTTCAGATCCTGGGTGCAGACCTATCCACTTATCAAGCCATTCTACAGCAGGTGTCCCACATATAAAGCAGAGGAAGATGGGCACGGATATTAGCCCAGGGCCAGTCTTCCTCAGCAAAAAGAGGAGGGTTGGCAACAGATGTTAGCTCAGGGCTAGTCTTCCTCACCAAAAAAAACCCAAGTCATTCAGGAGAGCATGTGTATGTCAGGTCTTCTGGGATGTGTCTTTCACTCTGGAGTCTTCCCTCTGCGTATATAAATGACATTGTTAAAAACCCTTTGAAGACAATAATTGAATTTGTATAAAATTACATGAGGTTGATCCATATGAAATTGCAGTTTTTGTGGGTCAAAAATGTGGACTATTGCCATTTCGTATGGTTCAACTTGATAAATGTCCATCTCTCCATCTCCCTTTGAAGTTCCTTAAAAGCAAGGACCACTTTTGTGTTGCTAGAACCCAGCAGTATGTCTTTCTAGTTTTAATAAATGTTTGTGAAATTGAATTGAATGGATAAATTCAATATAACACTACTTCTAAGATAAGGCTCTACATTCTCCTCCTACTTTTTTGAGGCCTCCTTCCCAATATCCTTCCTTCCTTACTCACAACCCTCTAAATGTGAGAATTCCCAAGGTCTTTTTTTCTTTTCCCTTAAGACACTTTTCTGATGGTCTCATGGACTCCCACTGATGGTCTACTTACCCCCAAACACATACACAGACATCTGCCACACTTATGTCTCCAGTTTCAACTCCTCTCCCAAACTCTACACTGAAATTTCCAGTTACCTATTGGACATCCTATATACATGTCCTCTCTCTACAGACATCTTTTTTAAGAACTCACCAGGTGTCTCCTCCCTCTACACAGATGTTTCCTACAGGTCTGCTCTTCCTCTTTGACAGCCCATCTTGGTTAATAGCACCACATCTTCTCCATGGCACAGGCTCAAAACCTTGTCATTATATTAGACTAAATCATGGTCAATTGTCAAACTCTGTATCCACACTCATTCTGCTTCTAAGCCATCTCTCTTCCATTTCCTCCCTGTTACACCCACTGCCAATGCCCCAGTTCACTGGCAAGTCTCTTCCCCGCTAAACATCCTCTATTCTATGGCAAGACTTATCTTTCTACAAAATTTCTATAATCTTTCTATATAATCTTTGCATAATATAATCTTACCATACATCTTCCCTTCTCAGAACCTTTAATGATTTTCCATTGATACAACACAAATGCACTATGGAAATATTAAGAGAAAGTTAAGGTAGAAGAAAGATGAAAATGTGGAAGCATTACTCAGGAAAGACTGCCTGTAAGAGGAGAGCTTTGAGTGGGATTTTGTAGGAGGAGATAGGAATAATCTTAACTAAGCCAGGGGGAAGCAGAGATGTTGTCAGGAGAGTAGAATTGACGGGAATTCCTTTCTGGTCCCAATGCTTCCGAAATTACTGCATCTGATTCAGAAAATGGCATTTGTCAGACTTTCCATATCAGATGACTAACATAAAAGTAATTATTTTTGACAGTCTAAGCATTTCCATTGAAAAAGTGAGAAACAAAGCAGAAAAAACTGTAAGAGCTTTGTTGTCAGCCTTTTCATGCTGTTGCAATACTCTTGCGTTGGTGATTCAAAGGGAAACGGAAGTGTGGACAGTTCTGCTACCGAGAAACAGGCCAAATATTTAGGACTTGACTTGAAGAGTTACTTTTGACTGTTGCAGACGTAGAACATATTTGAGTATTTGTTCCAGGAACACATTTTGAGATTCTGCCAAACAGAATCAGGATCCCTGGGATCAAGGTGGCAAAGAGCTATTTCACATGTTTTAGAAGTAGGTGAGGTATTCATCAATCAATCGACAAATATCCTTGGACTCATTTTGTTTCAATTCCTGTATTTTCATGGGGCACATAAAAGGGAATAATCTGGTTTTGAAAATATTCCTACCAAAATAATGTAACACCTGTGTCAGCCCAATGTTATATCAACTTCCGAAGTAATTACATCAAATTCTGAAGTACATAGCATATAAGTTAGCATATTTTTTTCCAGCACTCTTGGAAGTATCTGAACTAGTGCTATTATCAGAGTTAAATGAATACATTTAAGCCTTAAGACATTTAAGCACAAGTCTCATTCCTTCCCACAAACTACCAAGTTCCCAATCATTTTTAGGTGGCATTTTAATATCAGACAGTGTGACAGCAAGGGACCAAGAATGCCCAAATCTTGCCTACCTTCTTTGCCATGCTATTCTCAGGGAAGCTGTTCTTAAGAAAGAGCAACTACTGAAAATAATATCAGTGATAATAATTCATCCAGCTCAGTAACTTGATTTAAGGCTATCTGGTAAAGGCCAGTTTGGTCATTTGCTTAGGAACCTCAAGACCTGAGCGGGGATTCGAGTCTTTCCTGCTGTCTGGCCTCTACATGGGGGAAGAAGGAGAGGCGTGCTACAGCACCTCCAAATGCTTGTTCCTGAAACACAGGATGAAATTCTGCCTACCTTCCAACTGCCCTGAATCCCTCTGAATCCCCTTACCCACACAGCTGCATGGACTCAGCCACTGGGAGAGGAAGCATTACCACACAGAGGAAATAGGTGGAGGATGCCAGACAAGAACACTCATGCGTACAGCTTTTTAATGTGGTTTAACTCCGTCCACTAGAGAATATGTCTCAGTGATTGCCTCAGATTGTGACCAATCAGATTATCACTCCCTTTCCCGCAGGAGCGGGGTGGGGTGGCCAGGGAGTGGGCAGAGGCAGATATGACAGGAGGGAATGTAGCCACTGCATCCCTTTCCCCACCATTCTGTGGGTCTGCCACTGTAAGTGTCTGACCACGTTGGGGTGCTGGCCACTTGGCACGTCTCCTGTATCACTCCCTCACCTGACCCTTGAGCCACATTCCTTTAACAATGGTCTATTTCCCATCAGGCTGAGAGAGATGGTTTCATCCACTTCAGCCCTGCCCCCACCTTACTACTCCCAGGCCCAGTTTCCATGGCTGCAGAACACTGCCCAGTATTCCTGAGGGCAGGGACTTAAGTCTCCTCGTCCGCCCTTTACCACCACTCAGAGTACCACTTTCAGCTTCTGGAAGACTTTGCTGCAGATAACTCTTCTTATGGCACTTCTTACAAGGCTAATGGGTTTGGGTTTCCTTTTTAATTTTAATTATGAAAGAAGTTCACACTTTTTGAAAGAAGAATCAAACAAAAGAGAAATATATAAAGTCAAACATGAAAATCACCTTACCTCAACAACTCCTGTTCACATTGACTAGAGGCTCAACACTTGTCTTAGTCAGCTTGGGCAATAAGAAAACACCACAGACTGGGGGGCTTAAACAGCAGACATTTATTTTTTCACAGTTCTGGAAGACAGAAGTCCAAGATCAAGGTGCCAGCATGGTTGGTTTCTAGCAAGGACTCTCTTCCTGGCTTGTGGACGGCCGCCATCTCACTGTGTCCTCACACGGCAGGGACAGAGAGACAAGCAAACTCTCTGGCATCTTTTCTTACATGGGCACTAATCATAGGGGCCCCACCCTCATGACCTCATCTAACCCAATTCACCTCCCAAAGGCCCCACCTCCAAGTCCCATCACACTGGAGGCTAGGCCTCCAAATACGGATTTGGGGGAGGGAAACAATTCAGCCCACCACAACACTGTTAAATATTTAGTGTGCTTTCTTCCAGACCTTTCTCTAAACGAAGGGAGGGTGGAGAGGAAGAGAGAAAGAGAGAGGGAGAGATTGTTACTCTTTATCACAAACTTACTATTCTGTAACTTCTTTTATCCACAGATTTTCTTCCATGATTATCTTTCCATGTCAGCACACAGAGATCCTTCTTACTCTTTTTAGTACTTCATAATAGTAAACAGTATGAAATATATCATTTAACAGTAAAATAGCTTTAGGTTCAAAAAGCAGATTGAACAAATACATGCAGATGTACCCCCTTTCAAATGTCACATGGAAATTACATATATATTTGAATTATATAAATGAATTATAAATATACATAATTTGAAATCATATCTACTGTATATATAATATATAATTTGAATATATATATTTGAAATCTTAACAACCCTAAACCCCTGAAAAACAAGAAAATATCTCAATAGGAGAATAGACATTTTGAATAATTCCTAGTAGGTATAAAGCAAAGGGAAGTTATAAAAACTAATGAATCCAAACAATTGAATCTAAACAACCAGCTTTTCTCAGCACAACAAATGAAACAATAGGAATGATTCCCCAGGTAGTCGTGGGATATTTCTCTCAGACAGTCCGTCTTAAAAAGCTGTGATCTGTGATTGCCAAGACCCTCCTCTCCCTCTTCTCCTCCCCTCCTAGATAGGGAGGACTTTTGCCTCCACGATAAAGCCCGAGAGTGGGGCTTCTGAAGGGGAGCTTTGCTGCAGGAGGGCACCCGGTGACAACACTGGGGCCCAAGAGAGAGGCTTACAGCAGCTGATGTAATTCCAGACCTCCACGACAGACACGGAGATGTTTGGGGGTGAAAGGGGAAGAAAGATAACGCTGCCCGGGAATGAATTAAACTAAAGATTTCCACCTCCAGAATGAACTCCTCCTTGTTACGGCAATTATCTAGACACCGTCTCTCTGTCCACACACCTGAAAAGCATCTTGCCTCTGAGCAAGTCCAACCCAGGGACAGAGCTAGCAATCAGCCCTTCCATTCAAGGAGCCTGTTAGCAAGGAACCACTGCCGAATGGAAATCAAAACAGCACTTGATTAACAGACAAGCCAGGCTCAATACCCTCCTGCTCAGAGCTGCCTGGTAGAACCCAGGTTGGAGAACCACCTCCCAGGTGTAGCAGATGCTCCTGGTGCCCCTGGCCCCTGGTCCTCTGCAGGCACTCACCTTTCTGAATCAGCTTGATGGCGTCCTACTGCTCGTTCCTGCGATGTCTGACTTTCTCTGGCTGCAGGAGTATTCCTAGCCTGTGCACAGGGCAGGCTGAAAGAGCCCAAAGCGGCCTTCAACCAATCAGGAACGGGCATCAGCGAGAATGTAGCAGCTTCCTCATCCATCAGGTGTCAGGTGTGTTCTACACACCCTCGCAGAGGGCCACAGTGGGATTGAGCACCAGCTGCCCACTGAAGTAAGCCGCTCATTAGCACACCGTACCGACTTCCTTCCCTTTCCTGTCCTGTCTCACCTTCCCCAACCCCTACTGGTGCTTCCCTGGATCACCTCCAAAGTAAACGTCTTGCCCTTGAATCCCTGTCTCAGGGTCTTCTTCTGGGGGAACCAACCCAAGACTCTAGGCCTCGAGGTCTTCTCTACTATTTGCAATTTTTATCCTTTTCCAAATGTATAAAAGTCAGAGAAGCTTGTATTAATTTGGGGAAGGCTTTCACTTTCAGAAGTCTTTAGAAATGTTGAAAAATAAATAAAACTGAACAGAAGTAAAATTTATTTTTAAAAAAGCATTTGACTATAAATGTGACCCATTTAGTCTTCTTAGGAGACAAATTGATAACAAAGCTTTTCCAAAATCTTAATTAATTGATGGAGACCCCAGTGCTCACATTATCAAGAAGTCCAGGATCTCCTTTCTGAGGTCCTCTCCCCTTCCCCCCCGCTCACGTATTGTCCAAAAACCCCAGGCGGAGAGAGAAATGGAAAGTGTGACCAGTCCGCTAAGAAGACCCCAGCTGGGTTTGCCATTGTTCTCATTGCTGCTACTGAAACTGGTTCCTCCAGCCGTGTTCTGCCCCAGTGGAAGAGTCCCTGCCCTTGGCTGCTGCCCTCAGTGACCTGGTTCCCAGAACTAGCTTCCAGAGGGTGCCGTGCCCAGGCTCCCAGGGCAAGAGTCCCAGGCTGGGGCTTGGGACCAATGTGCACAACCACATGTGGCCACTCAAGTGTTGAGAGAAGAGTCATGAGCATCTGCTCCAAAGAGATTGTCTGCATTTACCCCGGCCAAGGGGAAACTGGAAACATCTCTTGACAAATAGGTAACGTGCAATGCCACAGAGTCCCTGCTGCATAAGTCAATGAATGCTTTGAAAAACTCCTGGAAGGATACATGTCAAAATGTACATGTGGTTGTGTCTGCATGGTGAAAATGGTGCTGATTTTTATTTTTCTTTTAGTTTCTGTATTTTCTAAATATCTTCCATAAACATGTATTACTTTTGTAACCAGATTTTTAGTGCGATGAATTTTTTTTAAAAAGAATAAAGAGAAACTGCCATAACGTTCACTGGATTATTTAACAAATACCTATTGAGCATTTCTTATGTTCCAGGGACTTCCTAGGCACTAGGAACGCATAAAAGAGCAGGATGGACAAAATGCCTCCCCTTGTGGACCCAACGTTCTAGAGAGGGAGAGGCACCAATTAGTCAGCACATCAGTGGAATATAAGTCAGGTCCCCGTGAGTGCTCCGAAGAATGCTAAAGCAGGATGAGGCGGAGAGAGGGGCCCAGGAAGAGGGCATGGTGGAGGGGTGGCTGCCAACCACTGCAAGAAGCCATCCAGAAATTCTCCATTGCAAAGGAGAATCACTGTACAAATACGTTACGGTATCCATCTTCATTTTTTTCAGGAAAATTACACAAACTGTTGGAAAGCAATTCATCTTTATCTTGCATTTCAGACTACAACTGTATTACTTCCCTTCTGTATAAAGCATCTGAAATTATCTAAAACTTCATCAATTTATGTTAGAAATAACTTTAAACATGTGTTTTTTCCAACTAAATTCAGATTTTATATGTATCACCTTGCCTAATTATTCTGCCTTTTCCCTCTTCCCCTCTCACCCTCCAGGCTTTTGCTTTCCAAACCTGCCTACCAATGCCTCTAACCCATAGCAACAGGCTCCACAATCAATGCAAACTGTCACAGCCACGGTGACCACTGCCCTCTACCTCCATTCTCCACAGCCCCTGTCAGTGAGTGACAAGTCATTCTTTGTCACCTAAATCCTCAAGTCAGGCAGGCTAGCACAAACCTCAGAGGTTAGAACTGAGAATAATCCCTTTTCACCATGTGGAGTAGGAGTCACTCCCTTGGGCAGCCAGCACATCGCTGCTGAGTGTTTTCTTGTTAACACAGAGCAGCCGACTCACCAAGAAACAACAGTCCACAACCACATCTACCCTGCTCCTCTGGAAATGGCCCGATTGACTTTCTTCTTCTCAGGTTCTCAGACATTTCCAAATGCAACACAGGGTGTCCCGGGAGTCCACTTTGCAGCCCATTCAGTGTGGCCAAGAGCCACGCACTCACTCAACACATACTTATGCGTGCGCACGCACACACACACACACACACACACACACTTACACAACAGCTCTCAGTGGTGCTTCCGAGAAGCACAGAGAAGGTCAGGGTCAGAAGCCAAGGAAAGAAATCTGCCTAGCGGAGACTCTCTTAATGAGACACTAGAGGAGACCAAAAATTATTCTATAGAAAAGAGCTCAGGTGGTTGAGCTACAAGAGTTGCTGTAAAACAATTTCTAAAATTCTTAAAGAAAACACTGCTAGAATTTAACTGAAGGTGCCCGCATTCTGCAGTTGAAAACTCTAAATGTGTCGTGAATAAAATCTCTACCATGCAGCCTTGGGAAGTGGAAAAGGACTGCCCAGCCTCCCCCACTGGATCCACTAAGACCATCAATGACACAGCCCTTTGCTTGTCCTCAGGGGCCAAAGGAGGCAGAGTGCTGAGTCAGGTCAGGCTTCAGTTATCCAAAGCTGAGAGCCAGGAAGATAAAAAGACCCTTGAACGGAGACATCCCACCAAGTCCGTGCAGTAAATCTGGACCAATTTATTCATAGGAGCACCCTATTTACTTCTCTTAGAAGTAATTCCAATAAGATTGATTACCTAGTTTTCTAACTCACTGCAGATTAGAAGAGGCCAGTAAGAAAATGGGCAGGGATGCTGTTAGAAGCAGGAACGCCATTTTAAAAACAAAAAACAACACATGCGATAGAAGTAACAGGTGTTGGTTAGAGAAGAGATTTAAAATTTTTTCAAAAGCAAACAAGAATCTCCAAAACAAAGCAGTGCCTGCTCATTTGAGGAAGTGGCAGAATATTCTCACCCCTTCACCCACTTCTCACCCCTTCACCCACTTCTGAACTGAAGATACCGGGATAACTGGTACCCACAAGGAAGCCTTCGGGGGGTCAACAGCAAATACACTTGACGTTTACTATCCTGGCTGAATGAAGTCGAGGGAGTGTGTTTGAGACAACTTTCCATCAAAAACAATTATGTAAGGAATGCTGACTGCACAGGGGCACAGAAGAATTTGGGGGTGATGGAGATGATCTATATCTTGATTTGGATGGGGGTTACGTGGATGTACACATTTGCCAATTCATGGAACTCTACACTAAAAGGGGTGCACCTTCTCGTATGTAAATTACACCTCAGTTAAGTTGATATAAAAAGTAAAAATAAGATTCAAGTTAACACTTGGCACTGACAGGGCAAGAGTTAACCAAGTGGATTCACTGACACACAACGCCTGCTTCCCAGGTGATACAGTCTACTTACATTAATTCAAGATTACTGTGTCCGCTACTGCGGTGGGTCCTGAGAATACAGAAATTGGGCAAATAGAGAGTCCCTGCCTTGGAAAGACTCCTAGTTTAATAAATTTAGTGGATAAAGGATATAATACTTTACTTTAAAACTCTATGCACATTTGAATTAAGGACCAGAGAGAATCTCTGACCTAGGTCATACTTGTTCCTCACTTCTCTTGGGTTTTGCTGACCTACACAATTTCCTGCATTTGGAATAAAGCCCTTTTTTTCAAGCATCTTTTTCAATGGGAGTCATTACCATACTCTCACCACGCACAAACCCGAGGGGGTTGCTGGCAGAGTGGAATTTCCTCCAGAATTGTGAGCAATAAACAAGACTTGTCACAAGCTGTCAGAATCTAAGAGCTTTGAAACCACGTATTTAGTGAGAGAGGAGGCATGGCCTTCAAAACGTGTGCTGTGATTCCCTAGACTTGGCCTGGAGGAACCGTCTCCATGCTGAATAGTCTGGGACTGTCTGTGAAAATGTATCAAAAGTGACAAACACAAAAGTAGAAACAGATTAGAAGACGGAAAAGAACAGCACCTTGGCCAGATGCGGGGCTCTCTCCATCGTTGCTGAACGAGCGAGGAAAATACACGGCTTCGCCCTCACGGCTACTTTACAATACAATGGGGCTCTAAAGCTAAGACTCTGACAAAGTGAAGAGACTCAGAACCTGCGTGTAGCCGACGGTGGCAGCTCTGTGTGTTTTCCCTCCACCCAATCCCCGCCCTGCCGCCCCGATTCCAAGAGGTTTACACTCTAGCTCAGACTGGACCTGGAAGTTTCCGTTTGGGACCTGTAGCCCCAGAACTAACCCCTGGCCCAGTGCTAACCTCGGCCTGCTATGGATGGGCAGTGTGCCAGGCAGGGTCCCAGCAGGAAGCAGAATCTAGCCCAGACTATAACTGTCTTAAAGGAGGGAATGCACACAGAGTCGTGGGCACGTCTCAGGGAACCAGGGAGAGGTGGCAAGGCACGCAGACACTAGCAACAGTGGGAGGCTGTTTTCACCCTCAGACCTAAGGTCACCAGATTCAAATAAAAATGCAGGGCATTCAGTTAAATTTGGATTTTAGATAAACAATGAATAATTTTTTAGTATAAGTATGTCCCGAATATTCCACACACTTAAAAATTATTGGTTGCTTACTTGAAATTTAAATTTCGCTGGATGCCCTGTATTGTATCCGGAGCCCGACCCAGGCCTGAAGAGCAACACGGTGTTACTGGAGCCCCGTGGGAGCCGTGCAGGAGCGATGGTCACAGAGCCCTGGTCAGAAATGAACCCACGGCAGTAACGAGCAAGGAAGAAAGACACAACCTCTCTCCTCCTGCCCTCTCATCTCCCGCAGCCACCTCCCATTGGCTGAACACGGTTGGAAACCAGCTGCCAAGAGGGTCTGGTTGCTATAATCCTTAGGTGTTGGTCTCCTGAGGCAAAGAGGAGAGCAAAGAAGCATTTTCTGCTAGAGGCCTTTTCTGTACCCCTTCTAGAATCGTTTGAGGATTCTTCTTCTTTTTTCTTAAAACCACCAGTAAAACTAGATTCATTGAAAGCAAATATTTATAAACAGTGGCCTCCAAACAATTATAAAATAACAATAGAGTCCAAATTTCATATGGACGTATTTACACATATACCTCTTTCTAAATGTGGATGTGTTCATGTCACAGGTTCTGGAGAAGGTATAATGAGCAAAGGTGATGAATTGTTTCTTGGGCAGGTGGAAACTTCTTGTTTTGCACCTGGGAACTATCTCAAGAGAAAAACAAGGCATTCCATTGGCCATACTTTTGCTAAAAGTTAAAAACCAAACACTGTGGCAAGTTTAATTTGCAATCACAGTTGAAAGAATCAAGCATTTGAGGCACTTCCAATTTTTTTTTTAGTAGTAATCATTATAACTAAATTCCTCTATCATTTCTAACCTCTTTGCACCCTCCAAGGTTGAGTTATACATTAAGGGCAGCGAAACTGAAGTCAGGAGCTAAAAGTGAAGTCACATACAGACACGTTAATTAGTGAGTGGGGGCAGGAGGGTCCAGAAACAGTGAGGAAACCAGCAGGCAGGCACCCTAGGTTTTACTCCTGGTCCTGCCTCCTGATTACCCCCGTCTCTGCGTGTGAGTCACTCAACCTCTCCAGGTCCCAGTTTTCTCATCTGTATAATAAAGGGTTTGCTTTTGAGCCACTAGGACTTTTCTTGGTCTAAGAGTCTCTGAATCCAACGTATACCTCAGAAACTCAATTCCCAATAATCCCATGGGGGAGAGTAGGTAGAAATCTTACCCCGCTATATTAACAAAGGTGGCTTCCCTACCCAGAAACAACCGAGGATACTGGCCAAGCCCATTGGAGTCAGCTTTCGTTCAGCTGAGATTTCACCTTCTGGGTTCAAGAGGAGCCATCACTGTTGTGGGAAGGGATGTGGGAAGGAAATCCTTCCTGAATATCTATGACAGGATAAGGAAGCAAGTTTTCTCCTCACATAAACTCAAAAAGGGATTTATTTCACCAAAGGCACAGAAGTCCCAACTTCTAATTCCCAGTGGATCCAACCAATGGTCAAAGAGAGAGAGAGCAAAATGGAAAAATCCCTACAATAAATGGACCACTTTCATGAAAGCCTGTATTCTTAATTTTAGCTCATTTGTTTATGAATGTTGTATCTTTTCCTGTCCTGGCTTCACCCATTAACTTTTAGTCCCTCGTGTTCAATGGCCACAAGTACAAAGCAAGACACCTTCAATACTTTGCACAAGAATATGAGACTCTATCTACACCCCCTCCAGGAGCAGCAGAAGAAAATGTTTGGCCCCCTTTGAAGTTTGAAGGAGCATCCTTGCACTTTGCCCAGCTCAGAGGACCAAAAGGAAAACAAGCACCTATGTCCATTGTCCCACATCTGAACTGCACCATTTCAGGGTAGAAATCTGATCCTTGTTTTTCTGTCCTAGCTAAAGAGTTCTAAATGTCCAGGTGGTCCGCCTAGGTCTCAAATTGCACAGCCTAGAAAGATCCCATAAGCAGGGGCTTATCCAGATTGTGGGGTGCAGAGAAAGTAGCCCCACACTAATTCCTCCTTAGTAACGAGAGAGCAACACAGATTCTTGTGCATGGACCGGTTTTCAGGTGACCCCACAGAAAGACCACATTTAAAGAGAAAGTGTTCTAAATTATTATGAGCCATCGGTGTCCCAATGCAATGGTAATGTTCTCCAGCCTTTGAAGTCTGCAAGGAATGTGAGAATCCAACTAGAGATTCCACGGGGCCACCGCGAGGACCCCACAGGACTGTGTGAAAGGGGGTTCTGCAGGCATTTGTCCTCGGTTCCCATCTATAAAATCCCCAAATTTAAACAGACAGCTGCTGTTCATGCTCTTAAAATGATATCTGGAGGGAGACATGGGCTCGCCTCGAGCTGCCGGCCCGGCAGTCAGCCTGATGAGAAATACAGTTGAAAGAACAGACTGGAAAGCCAAATACCTGTCAGGCTCTTTCACACTCCAGTGTTGCCAGAAGGTCTATAAAAATGTCATTGTCTCTCAGCTGCCGGTGATTATATTACCCTTTACATTGGCTGTTGGTAATAAAAAAAACAAAAAGCAAATATCATTTTTGCACTGCTCTGGCCTTCCTCTGGCCTTTTTCAAACAATAATAGACTAAATATAAAGAGACAGAAGTCATTACTTGGCTCTTTAACTAGTGCCAAGGAAAATGAATAATTAAGGAAACATTACTTGAAAGAAATTTACACTGTTGCTTTTAAGTTAGAACCAAATAAGAACTCTTTAAAAATACATCATTTCCCCTTTATCTTAACAGAGCGTTCATACTCTGGCATAATATATTATGGTTGCTACTGTTTAGATCTTACCAGAAAAAAATGCTTTTAGTTTCCATTATCCTTTTCTAGGTCCCAAATCAAACAGAGACACAGAGGAGAGATAAAGAGTGGGGGAGGTCGAGGCGCCTCTGTTTGCACAGCTTCCCTCACGTCTAGCAGAGCAGCCGATATTTGATTTTGTTCATCTAGGACAGCGAGTCCCACACACAACACTCTCTGGCTCCCCCTGAACATCCACCTCAGTTGTCAGAAGCCTAGTTCACTTTTCGAGCATGTGCTCAATTTGCTCTTTAAAGTTGCCAAGAAGAGGTGTGCACAGGAGACCTCGCATGGGCATCCATGTCTGAATAGTGCTGGGCAAGGCTGGTTCTCAGTGGGCAATAGTAAGTCTCCTCGCTCTCTCTGGCTCTCTCTCCCTCTCACTCCATCTCTCTTCTTTCCCGCCATTTGGGTCTTCAGCCTCCCTTAGGCAGGGAGGATAGGACAGAGCTGGCCCCAGACTCAGTGTGACACCCTAAACAGAGTCCCTGCCCAGGTAACAATCTTGATCAGTAGAGGGAGCATAGGGGAAGTCCCGGGCTTGGAGGGAATTTGCTCAGCCTGGGACAATAAGAGCAGGCACTTCTGAGGCTGTAAGCACATCCAGGGCTGCCATGCCAGAACCAGAAATGACCTGAACCCCGAGCGAGCCCAGACTCATTAATGTGAGGCTGCAGTCAGAGGGACCACCTGGCTCCCTGACGTCAACTCAGTGTACGGGGTATGTGGGGCCCGAAGCATCAGTCCTCAAGAACTGTCCCATTTACTCAGTCAAATAGATGGTCTCGGTCCTCTGTTCTCAAATGCCCTCACCCACCACTCCTGGCTGCTTCAGGTGGCAGAGCCCTGCTCCTTTCCTGTCTGGTATGTGCTGACTTACATCCCCTCAAAGTCATATGTTGAAGTCCCAACCTTCAGTACTGAGAATGTGGCTGTATTTGGAGACAGGGTCTTTAAAGAAGTGATTATGTTAAAACGAGGCCGTTAGAGTGGGGCCCTAATCCAATAGAGCAGTGTCCTTACAAGAAGATGAAGGGACCAGGGTGCACACACACAGAGGGACGGCCATGTGCAGGGGCAGCAGGAGGGCGGCCGTCAGCAAGCCAAGAAGAAGGCCTCAGAGGAACTCAACCCTGTGACACCTTGCTCTCAGACTTTTCCAGAACTGTGAGAAAACAAATTTCTGTTGTTTAAGCCACCCAGTCTGTGGGATTTTGTTATAGCAGCCCTACCAAACTAACACAAGCTACAAAGGTCAATCTTTTGCCCCTTCCTGAAGTTACTGCATTAGCTTCCTGGGGCTACCATAACCAAGTGCCACAAACTGAGTGTCTTAGAACAACAGAAATGTAATGTCTCACAGTTCTGGAT
Source organism: Tapirus indicus (assembly GCA_031878705.1). NCBI lineage: Eukaryota > Metazoa > Chordata > Mammalia > Perissodactyla > Tapiridae > Tapirus > Tapirus indicus. The sequence continues at coordinate 4,451,021 of CM062932.1, read as the reverse complement.
GCTAGAAGTCCAAGATCAAAGTGTAGGCATGGTTGGTTCCTTCTGAGGACTCGGAGGGAGACTCTGCTCCATGCCTCTCTCCTGGCTTCTGGTGGTTTGCTGGCAATCTTTGGTGTTCCTTGGGTTGTAGAAGCATCCCCCTAGCCTCTGCCTTCATCTTCACATGGCGTTCTCCCTGTATGTTTGTTTGTCTCTGTGTCCAAATTTCCTCTTTTTATAAGGACACCAGTCATATTGGATCAGGCCCATCCTAATGACCTCTTCTTCGTTTGATCATCTGCAAAGATCCTATTTCCCAATAAGGTCACATTCACAGATACTTGGCGTTAGGACTTCCACAGCTTTTTGGAGTGTCCTCTGAAATCCACAGCAGCTACGGATAGCAATGCACTTACCTGGGGAATGCCAAGGCCACAGTTATTTATGAGTGAACATCAGTGAAACCACCTTGATCTCTGCTTCTAAATCTTACCAATCTACTCATTGATATTCTGAGTTGTCTTATAAGAGAACAGAACTTTTCTGGGCCCAATAAGAACGAAGACTTCAACCTCAGGTGCCCTCTGAGAATCCTTACTGCAATACATACACCTGAGAGTGGAGTTTTCCCTGGCAGAGGTGTCATCACTGGGTAGGTGCAAGACGAACTAAAGGACTAGTGCATAAAGGGCCCAGGGTTGGGTCCAGCTGGAAGAGGAAGGAGAAAGGAAATTGAAGCAGGTTGGGAGCTGCAGAGATTTCTGTGTGTGTGGATTCTGACCATTGCATATTTTCATCCATGCATCTGTTGTTGCATAGACTTGGCCTCTGCATCCGGAGGAGCGGAGAGTGGTTCAAAGGAGCCTCTGATGAAACATACATGGTCACATTCAGCTTGAAGCGGAGAAAACCAGAGGAGAGCTGCAGATTCTCTGACAAGACAGGACAGGGAGAGAAGGAGAAAGACTGACCGAGGCTTCAAAAGCCAACTTGACTTGTTTGCCTTGCCTGGAGGCGATGAATTATCCATCATCACAGGAAAGGCACATGTTTCGGAAATGCTCTTCACTGAACTACACCCATCTGTGCTTTTACAGAGTCAGTCTAGGTGATTAAGTGGAAAGGAGGTCTTGTGTAAAGAGAAAACCTACAAAGCAGTTTCATTCCACACGTATTTGCTCTTTCAAAGCAAATTCAGCAGGAAATCCGAATCATGGATGCAAACCTTTGCAGTTAATTTGTTCCCAGGGGCATATTTGGGACCATTATCCCAGAAGCATAGACACAAAAATCCCATTATTTAAAACATATTCATTGTAGTTCTGTTTCACTCTAGGCTGTACATTGAGAAGTTATCAGTAAATAGGAAGAAAGTCAATAGGAAGTAACTTTGGGAGACGTTATGCCAACAGGAAGGAAACCAGCTTGGCAGTCCCCAGAGATTATCATTACAAGAGCTTGATTAAAAATCACATATAGCAACCAGTCGTGGGCTTGGATGTGTGTATGTGTGCACACACGCACACATGCACGTGTGTTGTGAAAATACAGTCCAGGTGACTTATGTGAATTGGTGGCTTGTGAAGTGCCAGCCCACAAAGTCATCCCCACAATCCTCAAATGTCTTATCTCAGGAGAATCCATCATTCATGACACCACCAAACTTTTGAAGTCCACACAGTAAGCTATATACATGACTACTTGGCTGAATAAAGAGATCAAATATCAACAAGGTAAGTTACTTAGAAGGCACCCTGGCATCCTTTCCCTCCAATCCAGCGCCCCTTAACACCTTAGCATCCAAAGCTACCTGCCCCACATTTCATCTGGTATTGGTCCACTCCCGGCACAGCCTCCACCACACCCGGGATCTCCTGGGCCTCATTTAGCAGCCATTTCTATGATCTGTTATTGGGGTGCTCACACACCCCATCCCTCCCTGCTTCTTCCTGCCTTCTCCTCCCTGCTTCAGTAGAGAACCTCAGTGCAGTGTGAGTACCTTGATACCCACACACGATGCATGCTGTACTCTAGAAAGATTCCATCCAGTCATCTCTTGGATGAGCTCAGCAGCTGCTGCACATTAGTGCAGAGACAGCAGCGAGAACCAGGCTCTTTTCCCCACAGCTGCTGGAACCCTGTGGCCATTCACAGTCTGGGGGAACCCTGGCTCTGGCAGAACTAGAATTTCAGGGCTGAGGTACCCTTTCTCTTTTGAATTAGTGATCTCTCTGCCCCTGCTCTCAGGTGTATCATGCCGTGTCCAGTTTGGCCAGAAGGAGTGAGTCATCCTTTCTCTCTTCTAAGTAGCCCTGAGGAGGTATTCTGAAAGTGTTTCTGTAACGCATCATGTGACCATATGGGGACCTAACAAACTGCAGTCCTTTACTTTGCTTCTCTTCTTCCTCTCCAGGCAGAGCCCCAATCCCTTTATCCATACTTCCTAACACCCAGAAACAGAGAGGGGGAGAAACTGCCCCCGGAATCATCCTCCTCTTCATCCTCCTCCTCCTCATCATCTAACCAGTCTGGCCCTTACGAGGCTATTTGACTGTTTAACTTACTGTTAACCAGTCACTGTTAACCAGCCTCACCAGTTGTTTTAGTACTACACAGACATAGGCCAAACCTTTCCGGGAAGCAACCAGCTAACCTGTTGTTGTCCCATGCAAAGCCCTAGCTCTGCAGACGAAGCGAAAGATAGATTCATAAACAACTTAAATGGCATCCAACAGGAAAATTGTTTAAAAAGAAATGAATGCGACACGCTTACAATAGAATCTATGTGCTGGTTAAAAAGGAAGAATTTCATCTCTATTACTAACATGTATTTACCTTCAAGATATATTGCAAAGTGGGGATGCAAATTAAAGTACACTATATATAGCATGATCCCCTGTATGTTAAAATAAACATCCAAAACTATTTTAGGAGACGGAGAGAAAAGAAAATGTCCACTGTTTTATTTGTGCAGTTTTAAAAACAAGCAAAAGGATAAGCTCTCTCCCTGGAGAAGCTTCCAGTCAATGAGGGGAGGCAAGACTAACAAACATGGTGTATTTTGAAATAGTTGTTCACCTGTGTGATACAAGCTATTTGACTAAGATCACCAGAGGGAGAGCCTGGAGTCGTCCCGGAGAGCTACCCACAAAGGTCAGGACTTGATGGAAGCTTAGAGGAATGGGGAAGATGTGGAAAGAGGGAAAAAAGGAAGGAGGCAATCAGACAAGGTGCCCTATGTTGCTCTCCCCGTCCCTCAGCCTCCGCTGGGCCCCCCAAGGAGGTGGAATGAGGGAAACACATGGACGAAGGATGGTGTTAGGGGTATTGTTGTGCATAACACTTGGTAAGAATTGTTAAGCCAGACAGATTTTCTGTTTTGATGTGACTGCTTTTATGCAGGAGGAGCGGAGCAAGAATAAGCTGTATGCTCTTTCATCATCTCCACCACGAGGGGCATATGTGTTTTCTCAGAGTGATAAAGTCATTACAGAGGTTTGCTCTCTGGCAGTTCATAAAATCTTAGGGAAACATACATTTGTGGAAGGAATAGAAATATGCATTATACTTCTAAAGTCAAGTAAATATTGCATTTCCTTTAACATAAATAAAAATCAATATAAAACAAAAATAAAAAGAAGAAGCGGCCTAGGTCCAGGAGAGTATTTTAGCTCCTGAGTTGTGATCATCTTCTGATAGTTCATTCTCTAACTCCTGTAATTACAACTATTTTAAACAGAAGCCCATTAATTCTGTATTAATATCACTTTTCTAATGAAAAATAGATAAGAATCACCTTTCTAATTGCCCGTGCCCCTTTTAGTTATAACAAACCTCCTAATGCCTCCTACTTAGGGGCCCTTCCTGGTTCCAGGAACTTTTAAGTGCCTCTCGGCAGCCTCCTTATTATTACAAAGGTGCATGCTCCCCGCAGTACCTCAGCTGCACACAGTTAATCCCCTACCAGGAAGCTGCTGAGTGAATGATTCCGCCACCTTTCAAAGGGCCTGGCTAATCTTTATGCACAAACAACATACGCTACAACAAAGTTAATCCAACATGTACGTCAAGAAATTAAGCAGACTTATGCACAGGGGAAGCAACCGCACCAGCAAACGCATGAAGGCGGGGAGGAACACGGCACATTCAGCAAAGAGCAGGGACTCGGCCTTGTCCAGGATGAAATGCTCTCCCTCACCCAGGTCAGGCAAGTCCTCATGATTCCGACCAGCATTTCCATGCACCACTGAAAGCTGCTGCTTTGGAAGTTAATGTTATTTCGAGAACAAAAAGAGTTCGTGGTCAAATAAGTTTGAGAAAGAGTGGCCTAACAGAAGTTGAACAGATTTTTTTCTTACTGCAGGACTTCTCAGAACCTTTATTATTGAGAATGTGCATGGTGAATCTCCAGAAAGGCTGACAGCAGTCAGCATTTCTCAAAACATTCTCAACCAAAGGTCCTTTGTGGTCATCGGTACATGGGTTAGGAATCAATGACTTGATCATTGAGTATTTTTCTTGGGGAAATATATTTCCTGGGAAAGAGTATGATGCCCCCAACAACTCTGAGAAAAATTGCAATTAGTTACTTGGAATTACAGCAACCTGGGAGGCAAAACTCAGCCGAGCAATTATACTTCTTTATGGCTAAAGTCTGGCCCTTCCTTTCCATTATAACATTCTTAATTATTACTATCAGGCTCTCTACACCCTTGTTTCTTCAAGGGTGGTCCATGAACCAGAAGTATGGAGATCACTGGGACTTTGCCAGAAATACAGCATCTCATGCCCCAGCCCAGCCTCCTGAATCAGAATCTGCTTTTGGATAAGCCCCAGGTGACTGGCATGCACATGACAGTTTGTGACGCTCTGCTCTACTCTGCAGCACTGGCTCTCAACATCAGTGTGCACCAGGATCAACCGGAGGGAAGGGAAGACAGGAGCCATACGAGACTTTTCGACGCAGCCTCTTTGACGTAGCTGTTTTGACCCCAACTTTGATAAATCCTGAGAACAAACCACATTTAATGGACAAAACAGACATCCTCAGCCTACCTCGCCTATCAGCTTCAGCCTGTCTTTGAGGTTCACACCATCCCTCAGCCTCAGCTGGGCCCCCAAGGAGGTGGAATAAGAGACACATATGGATGAAGGAGGGTGTTAGAGGTATTGTTGTGCATAATACTTGGTAAGAGTTGTTAAAGCAGACAGTTTTTCCATTTTGATGTGACTGCTTTTATGCAGCGTCCGTGATCCACAGTCCCCCACATCAGCTGAATCAGGATTTCCTGCCACACTTGACTTCATGCACATAAGCAGTAAGATGTATTCTTTGAGCTTTGCAAGTAGAGGAAGCAGATTACGAGGAATCACGCATTTGCTCTGTCCAGTGGGTTTAAAGCATGTGTGCACTGTATGGTTAAGAGTACAGGATTGAGTTTGCATCTGGGATTGGGTTGCAAAGCTCTTGTCCAGGATTAAGAGTTCAGGCAATGGTCATGAAACAGTTTTCATCTGTGTGAGCTAACCGGCGAGCAAGACAGCAGCCTTGATCCCATTAACACTGGGTTCTAATGAGCCCGTCTAACTAGGTAGAGGGAAGCAGATGACTGTGGGAGCCAACGAGTATATCTATGGTAAACAGTTAGAGGGGCTTTTCCCTCTTACAAAAAAAAAAAAAGGAACTGTGCTCCATGGTACTGACAGAAACCAAAGTCCACGCTTTGTCTTGGCTTCTCCATCTGGATGATTAGAACACGGTGAGAGGGGAGGGGAGGAAACATGTAAAACATTACTGTTTGAAGTAGGACCCTGTAGTTTTTCAAAGCGAGTTTTTCCAGAAGCCTAACTGATTGGCACAGTCTCAAGCCTCTGTAGGTCATTGAAAGTCCTGGGCTAAATCTGTAGCCTTGCCAAGGAGCTGCACACGCAAATCTTGTTATTATTAATAATAAACTTGGAACTCTTCCTACCTGGAGCTCCGGGGAAGTACTCGGAGAAATGCCCGTGTGAGGGGAAGGATTCCCCATCTGGCTGGAGGAAGGGGTGCACTGAAGAGGCATCAGACCATCAGCCCTTCCCACTCACTTGAAAGCCCCCTGTTTCTCATCCCCATGGTCCATGGTGGCTGCCCTCCAAAGAAGGATTTTGCAGTATTAGCTCTGCCCCGTGAGTACAGCTGGGAAGCTCAGAGACCCAGCCAATTCAAATATCAGGATGTCCATGATATGAAAGCATCACTCGTTCTTGATAAACCAAGGGACAAGTACCTTTACAGAAGAGCTGGAGGGAGAGGCTCCCTGTGTATGTAGGGGGAGGGTTTTTTTTTTTTTCCTCATCTAATCTTTTATTACCACCAACAAAAGTAAAGAGGACTATCTTTCAGCTCTGCCCTTCATTTCTTGTTAGCATCCCTTCTTTGTAGTGGGTCACCTGAAACATTGCATACGTAGCCAGCAATTTAGGTTGGAATGGTTTATTTTACTATTGTTTGAGATATCTCAGTATACAAACTCTCCACAGTAGTTAGATTACATTTATACAGGATGGACATGGACTTAGGTCACTGCTACAAACCAAGAGGTTCACAGACTACATAAAACAGTAGTGTCAATGCCAAGGTCGAGGTTTACATATGATGCTGATGAAGCACAGCGGTGTGCACCTCGTCTGGGGTAACCAGGGAAATCTTAGGAGTTTGGATCCCATCATAGGGTCTCTGAAGGACTCAAAGCATTTGACATGGCCAGATTCGCTCTTCAGATCTGTCTCCCTTCTCCACCAACAGGATAGAGAATGCACTGAGAGGAGGTGAGACTGGAAGCAAAGAGACCAGTCAGAGAGCTATTGCATTGGCCCAAAAGGGAGGTAGTGAGTATGGAGAGAGGGAAAGATGGGCTAAGGAGTGTGAGTCCCTGGAAAGTTCTGCACTGAGTTTAGGGATGGTGCAGCCCCTTCTCGGCCCACTTAGCCTGAGCTCATGCTCACTGGGGAACAGGCTCAGTGGATGGGAATGCCAGCCTCAGGGACAGCTGCACTAACTCAGATTAGCTCCATCCTGCAAAATCCAATGCCTCTGGGATTCTGTATCCCTGTCTCCTTGGAGCATCTGGCACAAGGCTGGCTATGGTGTTAAGTTCTCTACAATCTAGAAAAACATCAGCCACCTGCTCCCTTCTGACCATGACTCTAACCCCTGCAGCTCCTGCCTCTGTTGGTAGAGGAGACTCAAAGAGGAATGTTCCACAGTTCCAAGAACCTTCTGGGTGTTAGAGATTTCCCCTCAAAGGGCTTAGAATTTAATCCCCTGCCCTTGTGCCCACAGAGCCCTTGAGGACTGGTCTTTGAAGCTCATAATCCTAATACCCCAAGCAAGAAGCTTTGGGGCAACTGAAGAACAGCTGGTCACAGTAAAGTCCTCTGAACTAGTAGAGACACTTGCTGTTCTTTATCAGGAGGACATGGTGTTTCCTAGAGAGGCATATTCAACCTGTTCCCTCCCCCAACCACCACAGCCAGCACCACCCATGTGTAGACAAGTGTTCCAGGATCAGAGGGAGATTGTGAAAGAAATAAGACACAGTCCCCATCCTAGAAAACTTATCATCTAGCTGGGAGAAGCAGAACATTCACATATGTACAAAATGACTTAAAAACCCATTTACAGAGAAACATAATCAAAAGTATAAGTGGAAGAAATCACCTCCTGAAGGGAGACAGTCATAGGATGTACACTGGATAGAGAGTAAAGAAAACCTCCCTTTCAAACTTCATCATCTATTTTTGTTTATAGTTTCCCTTGTTCTAGAAAGATTTTGAGAAAATGTATGGTAAGAATATGTTTACTGAAACAAAGATAGAAAACTAGAATCAAGAAAAATAAGAACACAAAAATGCCAAATATAAGTCAACCCACATGTTATAGTTATGCTTCAAATCTAGGTCTTTTCCTGGTGAAAATGAAGGCACGATTTGTTATGTAGTTCCCAAGATCAGATTTCAGAGGGCCATTGAGTTCTAAAACTTTGTTGCATGGTCTTTTGACCATCAGTACTGGCACCAGCCTTGTTAGAAATGAAACATCTCAAGCTACCCAGACCTACTAAATCAGGATCTGCATTTTAAGAAGATCTCAGGTGATTCATATGTGCATTAAAGTTTGAGAAGCACCGTTCTAAAAGTCACCTGTCACCTAGGATTTCGTACAGGAGATCCCGAGTAATAGAAAAGGCAATCTATCCATAGGAGATAGATATATATTTTTTTTTGGTGAGGAAGATCAGCCCGGAGCTGAACACCCATGCCCATCTTCCTCTATTTTGTATATGGGATGCCACCACAGCGTGACTTGATGAGCGGTGTGTAGGTTCGTGCCCAGGATCCAAACTTGCAAACCCCAGGGCACCAAAGCAGAGCATGTGAACTTAACCGCTACACCACCAGGCCGGCCCCATCCACAGGATTTTTATGACAAATGTGGTGAGTAACTGAATACATCGGCTTCTTACAGCAATTTTTGAAATGAGAAAGGATATAATAATAAAACTAAACCTAAGGCAAAGACTTCTTTGACATGACCCCAAAAGCAAAATTCATGAAAGGAAATTTGGTAAATTGGACTTCATCAAAATCTAAAACTTTTGCTCTGAGAAAGACCCTGCTAAGAGGATGAAAAGACAAGCTATAGACTGGGAGAAAATATTTGCAAAACATATCCAACAAAGGACTAGTATTCAGAATATATAAAGAACTCTTAACACTCAACAGTTAAAAAGAAATCCAATTAGAAAATAGGCAAAAGACATGAACAGACATTTCAACAAAGAGGAGATACAGATGGCAAATAAGCAAAGTTAAGTTGTTCAATCCCATAAACCAGTAAGGAAATGCAAATTAAAACCACAATGAAATATCACCACACCTAATTTAACAGCTGAAATAAACAGTAGTGATAACACAAAATGCTGGTGAGGACGTGGAGAAACTGGATCTCTTACACATTGCTGGGAAGAACGTAAGATGGTACAGCTGCTATAGAAAATAATTTAGCAGTTTCTCACCAAAATAGATATGCTCTTACTATATAACCAGCAATCATACCCCTGGACATTTATCCCAGAGAAATGAAAAGTTATATTCACACAAGAACTTGTACACAAATGTTCATAGCAGCTTTATTCATAATAGCCAGAGTGGAAACAATGCAAATGTCCTTCATGGGTGAATGGTTAAATAAACTCTGGTATCTTTGTGCAAAGTTATAATACTCCACAATAAAAAAGAAGGAACTATCGATACATGCAGTGATTTAGATGGATCTCAAGGACATGACGCTTAGTGAAAAAAAAAGTCTCAAAAGGTTACATACTGTATGGTTCCATTTATATAACGTTCTCAAAATGACAAAACTATAAAGAGAGAGAACAGATTTGTGGTTTCCAAGGGATAGGGATCGGATGGGGGTGGGTGGGGGTGACTAAAAAAGGATAGCAGGAGGCAGTTCCTTTGCAAAGATAAAACAGTTCTGTATCCTGATTATGTGGTGGTTGCACAAACCTTTCCATGTTATCAAATTGCACAGAACTACACACACACACACACACACACACACACACGCCAATGAGCCAATGTGAAAATCGAGTCAGGTTTTTAGTTTAGGTAACATTACTGTACCAATGTTAACCTCCTGGTTTTGATATTATATTATAGTCATAAAAGATGTCACCATTGAGGGAAGCTGGATGATGGGTTCCTGAGAGTCTTCATAATATTTTTGCAACTTCCTATGAATCTATAATTATTTCAAAATAAAAAGTTAAAAGTTAAAGCTAAATCTAAAGGCAATTAGGCCAAAAACCAAGATGATGTGACTTAAGGCCACTGATATGTTGGTAAACCAGCTCTCCAGAAAAAATATAAAACCCTCATTCTTAGTTTTTGCCAATTTCATGGCATAAATACTCACACTGATTGGTAAATACTTACACCGTCAAGCTACCAGTAGGTTAACAACTGGCTTGCAGAATTACTGAATAGATAGCAATTGGCTCTCAGAAGCCAGTACGAGTCAGCTCCAGCACACCGCCCTCCGATAAATGCATTTGATCCTTGGACCACCTTCATCAGGCTCACCTGGAGGAACTTATTTAAAATTCATATTCTTGGGCCCCAAGCCAGAACAATTGAATCAGAATCCTGAGGGTTCAGTAGGGAATGTGCATTTATGACAAGTTCCTCAGATTATCTTATGCTCATTAAAAATCGGGCACCACTAATAAATGCTAAGCATAGCTCTCCAATGACCTGGCTACATGAAGCATGAAACAGTAGAGCAGAAAACCAGCTTCCCCTCTGTTCAAAGGAGTAGGCTGAGCCTTGGAATTTAGCATGAGTTTTTTCACCAACTAGTACATGGAAGGAATCAGAGGCTGACTAGTTTACGGGTTGTTGAAACTAAGTTCTTCTTGTTGACCTTAAACAAACAGCCAGTCAGTTATTTCTCCAGCAAAAATGAGTTTATTCGAGATCAACAAAGAATTGCAGTGTGGGATCCGCAACCATGGCCAGCCACACATAGGTTCCAACAACAAGGCAGGAGAAATTGTTTCATGGAGGGTGAGAGGAAGTTGGGAGAGCTAGTGCAAACAAAGAGTCCATTGGAGGAATTGAGAGTCCCAAGTGTAATAGCTTTTCATTGGCTGAGTTGTGACAGTCTCTCATTGGCTGAGCTCTAGCTGTGGGAGAGGAGGAAGTCTTTCTTCTTCCTGTCCAGCTCTGCCCTGTCATAGACATATGTGAGAGCTCCCCTTCTGGCCTCTCAACTCCATTTTAAATTAGGTTTCTGTTTATTAATTTTCACACTCTGAATGCCTGAGTACACAACTACTTTCCATAAATGGCAACTATTTTCCATCACAACTATTTCCCCTAAATGGCTCTGACTCTAATAAGAGTTTCACTGTGCTATTTAGTCTTCCTAAGAAAAAACTGGGCTCAATAAACTATTATTGTTAAGAATGTGTTTTTAAAAATTATCTAACATTTATTTTTTAACACGTGGTCTAATTCAGTGGTTTCAACTTTGAGTACACGTCGGAATCACTTGAGGAGCTTTAAAAAATACTGATGCCTGGTCCTCCCCACAGAGATGCTGATTTCATTGATCTGGGATGTAGCTCCTAAGGTATTAGGAGTTTTAAAAACTCTCAAGGTGACTGTAATGTGCAGGAGAACCACTGCCAAATTCTAATGTTTAGTAAGTCATTGAATTTGGTTAACTGCTATACTTGGTTTATTAAAACAAAATTATTCTTTTTGAACAAGGTAATACAATTACATTTCATAAAACAATATTAAAAATCTGTAGTGAGAAGTCTTGCTCCCACCTTTGCTCCATTTATCCCATCTACCCTCTCACACACCTACACATTTACACAAGGATTTCCTTCCAGAATTTCTTTGTGCAAATTCTTTACACGTAAATATGTTTGTAATATATTCACATGTGTATAAATAAATTCCAAAGGGACAATACAAGGCTATAAATATACATACAGATATATAATATATTGTGTATATTAAAACATACATATAGGAGCCGCCCAGTGGCGCAGCGGTTTAGTTCACGCTTGGCAGCCCGGGGTTCGCGAGTTCGGATTCCGGGCACCTGCTGACCCACTGCCTGTCAGCCATGCCATGGTGGCGTCCCATATAAAGTGGAGGAAGATGCGCACAGATGTTAGCCCAGAGCCAGTCTTCCTCAGCAAAAAAAAACAAAAACAAAAACAAAAAGCATACATATAAATATACATGTGTGTAACATATTTATATTTGCATAAACAAATTCCAAGGAGAAAAGGCTGTAAATATATATACATACACATAATATATTGTGTATATAACATGCATATAGATGTGTGTCTTTACTGCCTTATACGGTCTCCTTGGAATGTAACTTTTATAATTAACTGGACAGTGTGTTTATATTTGCCCTTACACGAATTTAGTTCACCCAGCCATAGCCAGGCACCAATATTTACTCAGCCCCAGATATAAAAATTGCAATCACAGTGTAGAGAAGAGCCTAGAACTCCAGTAGCAAATGCCGTATTAGTGTGCTAATGTGAGTGTAAGGGGTGTGTATATGTGCATATGGAGTTTGGTTACCTTAGTTCCTGAATAAACTGATAAAATTAAGTTTCTGAGCCTGGAAATCAGAGGAACAAAGTCTGCATCACTCATTCATCAGAACAGACGCTTAGAAAATATCTACCAGGCTTCAGGTCCCCACATAAGACAGCCCATCGGTTTGATCCACCTGTTTACAACATCTCTCAAGAACATTTTCAAAAAATTTCCCAAGTCAAAATCTATTCTTCCTGAACCCTGAGCAAAACATGTGGGAGGTCAAAGTCTAGCCAATTACTGTCCCCAAACAAGTTTTGTAAAGCCCACGTGGTGTTCTTTCTTCTCAGATTAGAGCCAGCCAGCGTTTTCAAACTTGAGAATTTTCCTATAAAAATACAGGTTTCAGGCTTCAACTTGCCTCACGGAGTTCACACTCGGTCGCAGCGATGGCCTGCTGGGTGTGGGGGCGGCCCTGCCCTTTAGCCTGGCCACGTGACCCAGGCCCCGCCCCCGCCAGCCTCCCCATTCACTCAGCGGTGTACACCTGGTCTAACACCCTGGGTGCCTCATCCCGCCTGACTCCCCGCCGGCCTCTGCGCTTCCTCCGTTCTTCCTGGGAGTTTTCCCCGCACACTGCACCTTTCACACTGTGCTGTGAGAGCCAGTGGGTCAGCAAGTACCAGGTATGACTCTTTTCCCCATTTTGCACCTTTTCAAAGCTATGCCCTTATCAACATTGACCCCACCCGCCTGTCCCGGTTTCTCCATGTTTCCAACACCCAAAGGGTCAAATCCCAGTTGCAGTGACAAACTCCAGTAGCTGGAGCAGTTTTTAAGTGAGGATGCTTACACGTGCCACTCCAGACTGATTTAACACCAGGCCTTGGCATCTAATGGCCCTTGGTGATTAACAACCAGTCATTTGTTCAAAGTTAACAGCCCCGGAGTGACAGCCATAGATAAATTAACAACATTAGAAAAACACTAAAGCAAGCATTTATAGAGTGGATCATTGAAGAATATGATCGTAATATAGATCGGCTCTGCTTACGATACGCTATTAATGAATTTTATATGTTGAAGTCATTTTTACCCGGTACCTTTTTAATTGTCCTGAAGTTGTCCATATTTATCTTGATTAAAAAACAAGCCAACTCCTAGAGACATTAATGGATTTTATGTGTTTAGAAGTGAATATTATAAGCAGATGGAGGAAGTGAGCACGGGTGGGGATGGAACGCCTGGCATTGTATTTCCATCCGCGCAGTTTGTTACAATGAATCCAAGGTGTTGAGTAATGGGCTGCTATAAATTAGAGGACTGTTTACCTCATAAGGGCTGCCAAAGAAATGTAGCCAAATTTGGGCTTGGCCGTCCTCTATTTATGCCTGTGCGTCGTTAAAGAGTTACTCTGTGGAGAAGTAAATAGGGCCCCAAACTATTGGCTTAAACCCCGCTCTCGGTGCTGCAAGGGCATTTATACGGAGGTAGAGTTTAAATCCTTATTGGACTTTGTTGTCTTAGCACGAAAAGTGCTAAACTTCTCCGGTGAGGGAAAACAGAGAGTACAGGTCTCATTTCTGAAGAGCAAATGCTGCCTTGTTCCATTCATTTGGGATAAAGCAATAATATCACTTAGAAAGTTATAGGGCTGGGAGGGACTTCACCCCCACATTTTGTGGGTGAAGAAATGGTGACCCAAGGCGTGAAACACACTGAGCCGGTGTCAGGGCCATGTTTAAGGGTCACACCCTCAGCATCTGAGGGGTCTTTTCTCTTTCACTCTTTCCACACTCTCCCACTAGGTAGGAAGAAAGAGGAGGCAGAATTAACTTCATGGCAACCATTTGGGAGTTACCTGATATAAAAAGATGAGACAATAAAACATGCTTTTTATGACCAATTTTGGGGCTGAGCACATTCTCCCTGCAATACGTCTCCCTCCCAAAGGGAGCAACCAGGTCTCATGCATGAGCTCCGCAGTGTATTTAGGATGACTCTCTGAATCAGTTTTTTTGAGAGCTAGTCCAGGTAACCCCTTGTTTTCTCCCATTACCAATTGCCTATTGGTGCCTCCACAGTCTAAAAATAAAGCCAAGGCGGAATTACTGAAAGAGAGAAGGCTCCTCCTCTGTCTTGTTTCTCGGATTTCAAACGCTGCCCATCCCATCTTCTATTACTTACTTGCTCTGCAACAACTTTGAGATGTAAATTCTCGGGGTCTGTTTCTCCCTCTGCAGCCACAGAATGATGGATTTAACTTAGGAGATCTTTGTGGTGACTGAGCTCTCCCGGTCGGGGGACCACCCATGAACAGTGATGGCAGCTGTAATGGGAAGGGGGCAGTGAAAGGAGGGTCACTTGGCAGAGGACGGAGGAGAATCTTGACCAAGGCCACACAATGCGTCAGGGGCGGGCTGGGACCACCAGGCCTCTGGCGCACTTCACACGGAGGTCTCCACACTTTGTGCGCAGTTACTCCCAGTGTCACGGAGCAGTGAAGAACGGGAGAAAAACGGTAGCCGGGAGGTGAGAAGAATCACTTCCTGCTCTAATCTGTGGCTCTCTGCAGTGGGAACTCAGGCATATGTCCATACCTCTCAGTAAAATGGGTGGGCTGCACAAGGCGATCGGTGGGCACTCTGGGTCCCTAGGACCCTCCAGCAAACTCAGAGACCCACAGGGGCATGAAGCAGGCTGGGGGAAGACAACTGAGAGGAGGCTGCTTAAGAAGGCAGCTAGGCTGAGCTCTTGCTTAGCTACCAACCTTTTCAGGCACTAGAGGGCGTAACAAAAATGTCCACAGAAAACACTTTCAGGGCCCACATGGAGCACCAGTGTGTGACCCTCCCATGAAGCCCTGTGATGGTGAAAGAAGGAAAGGAAGGGTGGTTGTGAGTCTGTGGGCAGAATGGGAGCTGGGGCATTCCTCTGCTGTCCACATCCTTCTCCCTGTGCCAACCCCAGAGCACCGGGAGGAGGAAATGGACCAGAGCGGGTAAGGGACTGTAGGAGCTGCAGGCCTGAAGCCCTGCAGGGGGCCACATCTTCCTGAGACCTCTGCCAACCCAGCTAACAGTCATGCATCACTTGACAACAGGGACACATTCTGAGAAATGCGTCGTTATGCGATTTTTGTCGTTGTGTGAACCTCATAGTGTACTTAACACAAACCTAGATGGGACAGCCTACTACACACCCGGGCTATATGGTATAGCCTATTGTTCCCAGGCTACAAACCTGTACAGCTTGTTACTGTACTGAATCCAGTAGGCAACTGTAACACAATGGTAAGTATTTGTGTATCTAAACATAGAAAAGGTACAGTAAAAATACAGTATAAACGATAAAAAATGGTACACCTGTATAGGGCACTCACCATGAATGGAGCCTGCATGACCAGAAGTTGTTCTGGGTGAGTCGGCGAGTGAGTGGTGAGTGAGTGTGAAGGCCTAGGACACTGCTGCAGACTTTACAAACACTGCACACATAGGCCACACTAAATTTATGAAAAAATATTTATCTTTCTTCAGTAATAAATAAACCTTATCTTATTGTAACTTTTTTTACATTATAAACTTTTAAATTCTTTTTAACTTTTTGACTCTTTTGTAATAACACTTAGCTTAAAACACAAACACATTGTATAGCTGTACAAAAATATTTTCTCTCTTTGTATCCTTATTCTACAAGCTTTTTATATAATCTAAAACTTTCTCTTTTTTTCACTTTTTAAACATTTTTGTTAAAAACTAATACACGAACACACACATTAGCCTAGGTCTACACAGGGTCAGGATCATCATCATCACTGTCTTCCACCTCCACATCTTGTCCCACTAGAAGGTCTTCAGGGGCAATGACACGCATGGAGCTGCCATCTCCCGTGATAACAATGCCTTCTTCTGGAATATGTCCTGAAGGCCCTGCCTGAGGCTCTTCTTGAGGAGGTATCACTCTTTTCAGAAATATTTGCTTGATTTGTTTCTTTTTCTCATTATAGATTTGCTCGTAAGCAGCTAATGCACCATGGACATTCCTCGCTATTAATGAAAACCTTTTGGTGTCGGGGTCCATGTTTTCAAACTTTTTAAGGAGCTTGTTGAGGTCTGCAAACACTTCTACTAAATTCTTCACTGCAAATTTTCTTGGGGGTTCTTCTTTTTCTTCTCCTGCAATTTCCTTTTCTCTTGCCTCTTCTTCAGCTGTGCGTTCCTGTTCCAGTTCCAACAACTCCTCATTAGTCAATTCCTCAGGAACCACCTCTAGGAGCTCCTAAATGTCATCCTCATCCACACCCGGGTTAAAGTTGTTTGCCATCTCAACCACGGCCTTGTCAATTTCTGCAACCTCCTCATCCTTAGCAAATCCTTTGAAGTCATGGATGAACTTCTTGAGTGTCTTCTTCCAGATGCCATCCATACTCTCCTTGGTGACATCACCCCAAGCCCAAGCAAGGTTCTTGATGCAGGCATAGATGTTGTAATCCTTCCAGAATTGCATCAGTGTGTTCTCAGTTGTAACAATAGCCTGGGCAACGGTCCTCCTCAGGCAGTAGGCTTTAGCTGCTGTAACTCCTTGGTCCATTGGTTGGATCAAAGAGGTGGTGTTTGGAGGGAGAAACACTGCTAAGACATTGGGATGAAGATCACCAATAAAAGGAGGATGTTTGGGATCATTATCAACAATAAGCAAAATCTTGAAAGGTGTTATTCTGCAAACAGTACTTCTCCATTTCGCTGGCACAGCAACTCAGAAGGGCGTCTTGGAAGAGGAGCTGGGTCATCCACGACTTCTTATTGCTCCTGTAGTCACTGGCAGTGTGTGCTTACTGATATGCTTGAAGGCCCTGGGGTTCTCACTGTGCCAGATCATAAAGGGTTTCAATTTGTAGCCTGCAACACTGCTCCCAAGCAAGACTGTCATCCTGTCCTCAAAAGCCTTGAAACCTGGCACTGACTTGACTCCTTATGGATGAAAGTCCTTTCATGCATCTGTTTCCAGAATAAGGAGGTTTCATCCATATTGAATATTTTTTTCTGGCAGGTAATTCTCCTCCACAATCAGCTTGTCTAGAGTTTCCAAAATACTTCAGCTGCTTTCACGTCAGCACTTGGAGAATCACCACTCACTTTCACATTCTGTAATGAATAACGATTCTTGAATGATTTAAATCACCCAGAGCTAGCAGTAAATTCAACATTGTAGTCAGGTCCAGCCTTTTCTTTCAACATTGAAAACAAACTCTTTGGTTTGACCACCATCGTCATGGTGCTAAGAGGGATAAACTACTGTGTCTAGTCTTCAATTCAGGCCATTAAAAGTTTCTCCATGTCTAATATAAGCCCTTCTTGAATTTTTGTTAGTCTCTTGCTTTTTGTTGTCTCTGCTTCAATGGAGCAGATCCTTGAATGGCTTCTGTCACTTTGTTCTTGTTCTTCAAGATCACAGGCATGGTGGAATGGGACCTGCCCGACCGGCGAGCAGTACCCCTCACTGGTTTTCCACCTTCATAGTCCTTAATCACTTTTAATTTCATTTCCAGGTCGATCACTCCACATGGCCTCTTAGTGGAAACATTAGCAGTGGATTTTGTACACTTAGGGGCCGTGATGAACAAACAACACAAGTCTAAATCAAGCCCAGGGAAATGATGAAGTCGGGAGGTGCAGTAAACGTGAGATGTATGAGGCTGCTGCTGGCGTAACATGGCACACTGTTTTACAGGACACTTTTTTTATAAGTAGAAAGAGTACACTCTAAAATAATGAAAAAAGTATATATAGTAAATACATAAACCAGTAACATAGTCGTTTATTATCGTTATCAAGTATTATGTACTGTATATAATTGCATGTGCTGTACTTTCATGCGACTGGCAGCACAGGTTTGTTTACACCAGCATGACCACAAACACGTGAATCATGCATCACACTAAGATGTTACAACGGCTACGACATCACTGGACGATAGGAATTCTTCAGCCCCGTTAGAATCTTGTGGGGCCACCAGCTCTGCATGCAGTCTGTCGTTGACTGAAACATCGTTACGCAGCACATGACTGTAGGCAGGTTTGCATGGAGACACAGGTGCTTCAGCACTGGAGAAAATAAGAAAAGGGGCGAGACTGGGCGCCTCTTATCACCAGGATGTCACAACCCAGACTTAACCTGAATTTTCCAAAGACTCAATTGCAAACTGATTCCCAGAAGATATAAATTAGGCAGGGATGGGGGAGGTGTGGGACAGAAGTTAAAGCAAAAGGAAAAGGGGAAAAAATTAAAAAAACAAAACAAATGCAAGAGGTTGAAAAAAATAAATGAATGGACTTGCACACAATGACTCATCAGCACTAAGAAATACTCAAGTGCGATGCTATGGAAGCCTATAGACAGAGAACTCCCCAGGCCCCTGGGTGCAAGAGAAATCCTATCTATATTTAGGCCAAATTAGGGGCCCTAAGGCGCCACTCTGTACTAGCAGGAATTTCCCTTCACAAATGGTTTCAATGCTCCCTAGGGATGCGGGTGTTAAAAACCACCCTCTCACCTGGTAATTATGGTGTTCATTCATGTATTTCTTGTCTGCTCTCTGACTCTCTCCAATAAACTAAATTCTGTGTGTGTGTGAGTCTCATCTGCTTGTCCCCTGCTCCTGGGCCTATGGAGACAGTGCTCGTCCTTAATAAGCATTTGTGGAATGAAGGAAGGAAGGAACAAATGAATGAATAGTCACTTATATGCTGCTGCCTGAGGTCCCCACCCCTGCAGCCCCCACACCCACCCCCAGCACGGTTCCTGATCTCCCTGCACAGAGCCCTCCTGCAGTGGTAAATCCAGGGTCCTGGGGCTCCACTGGCTGGGCTGGGAACAACACAGGCCTTTATGCCAGTGCTGTGCTGGGGACCAGCCCTGCCCCAGAAACCTTGTCTGTGCTGCTAAGTCTGACTTCACTGACCAGTCTCTATGAATTCCCTCACTAGGACTGTTGTTCCTTCTCATATTCTGGCTGTGGCAAGAGCCACCCTAGATCCACCTGATATATTTTTATAACCTAAGTGTGGCAAGGATGTTGGTCCTGGTTTTAGTGCCCATCATTGAAGGAGATCCTGCTGCCTACATATAAATTGATGGAGACAAATAATGAAGGGGCGGGGGCTTCTCCAGTTCCCACCGGCATCCTAGACCTCAAGGAAAATGAGGATGGGGAGAGGTCCTGGCTGACTCCACCCAGCAACAGAACCTGAGTCCTAAATCCCTGGTTCAGCCAAAACAAATGTTTTGTGATAGTAAGGCCAGATTTCTGGACAGAGTAAGTCCTAGCAACCGAAAACCATCCTCTGAGAGAAACAGTGGCCACTGTTACTCAGACAGGACATGGATTGTGCCCGTGTGCTTCAGACACCGGGCTGCGTCAGCTGTGGGGGGGATGAGAGGCATGGTTTCCAAACTTCCATATCACTCCTTTCCACATTCTTTAAAGACCTGGGCCACAGAGAAAAAGGCCACACCCCTTTTTAGTAAAAAGTCAGAATGAGAATACATTCCATTATTTGAATTCAACCTACAATCAAAACGGTGCAAGTATAACAATGGGTGTCCTACTTTTGGCATCTCCAAAGGGACCCCCAACATAGGGATGCCCTCTTCCCACCTTGCAACTAAATAAGTTGAGAAATAGAACAGAAAGTAAATATGAGGACCAAAATATCATGTTGTTATTGATAGAGGCCAGATTGAAGGACATTTCTTCATGTGAGAGCTCCCTGGGCCTGCTAGCTAAATCCCAGGGTTAATCCAACTTGCCCACCAGTGGCAGACTGGGCAAACCTTTCCCCCTCCCCACCCTGCACACTAGTAATGGTGCATGCTCAGAGAAGACCTAGGCCTGCAGAACTCCAGCTTTCTGCAGGTATTATTATTGTTGTTGTTATTGTTTTCTAATCTACTAATCATGTAAAGTCACTTCACCTCTCCAGAGGCAAAGGGGTGGAGGGACAGTTACCTGATGAAAAATCCCCTTGCCTGGAATTCAGAAGAAACCTTTCCCCCTACACCTGCCCTGCTGATAGCCTTGGTATGCCATCTTGTTGACTGTCTTCCATTGAGAAGAGTCCTGGTCTTGAAGCATTCCTCCGTACTTGCTTTGTGACCTTGGGCAGCTCATTTAAACTCTTTGGGCACTGGTGTCATCACCTGTAGCACCAAAATGATGGATTTGGGCTAAATGGCCTCCAAGCTTCTTTCCCCTCTAAGTCACAGATGGCACGGACTTTTCCCACCTTTGAGACATTCTCATTCAGGCAGCAGAGGAAAACACCATATGGGGGAACGGGACATTTTACCTTTCTGCCTTTGCTGGACAATGCCAGGGGTGCCTGATCCCCCCCGGGGCTTCGCTCTAAGGCAGACAAGCACCCAGCCCACTCTGCTGACCGAGCACTCTTATTATCCTGCATTTGGGGAGAAGCAGACAATCCTACTACATCAGCAGGATTTGAGGACCCTGGCAGGTATGAGATGACAGGTCTGCTTCTTCCAGCCTCCTGGCGTTGCCTCCCCCAGGGATGTTAGTCCACACTGCCCCCTGTGGGTCGGGCCCCAGGTTTTCTCCCCATTGTCTTCTGGGGCTCTGGTCATATGGTGTTCCTTTACCCTTGTACCATGAAGACCCTTGTCAGTGACAGCCACTGAGTTTCCAAACAGCAGGATTTTGCTTTCGCATTCAAACTAGGACCCGTCCTTGTCTAGGAGCCTCAGTTTTAAGAATTGAGGTAATAAGTAACTGGCCGCTGAGTCTTGTCCTATTGCTGGTCCTACATAAAATGCCCACGTGACAGCCATTAACAATTGTATGTAACATGATGTTAAAACAAGAATGTCTCAGCTCCTCTCTTGAATGGATGACTGTGTGTGGGTGTGTGTGTATGTGTGTGCATGGGCACATGTATGCACACTCTGGGGTTGATATGCTGTTGAGCAGTGAGCGTACATTTATAGTTTGTAAATGATTTACGGCTGAAAAATTCATATTGACTTTGTCTTACAAACTGCAGAAAATGGAACTCGACCAAATGTTATTCTTTAGTAGAACTATGAAGGCTATCAGCTGCCTCTCACTGATTTTAAGATGCAAGGATTTATCAGAATCTGGGAAGTGTGGTTGGAAAAATCAGTATATCTATCAAACGGAGGCGTGAGTTTCAAATGGTTGAGAAATAAGTACATCATCTGAAATGGCTAACTAAATGTTTTTAGGAAATTGACTTTTTTCAATGACATGAATGGAAATGTGTCTCAAACATTTGACAAGGTTTCACATAATAGTCCAGCTGTTTGGGGTATATTTCACTACTTTCACCACTGTCCTTTTCCACCCAAGTTCAGCTGCTGAGGCTTTGCCTTCTAAACCACCACTGTGCAGCTGGGTGTTCAGGACCCCTCCTCCTTGTTTCAGGGGATATAACAAGGATGCTGGGCTGTGAAAGGGGCAGCAGGAAGGGAGTTGGCCACATAGGACAACCTGGAGGGTCTTGACAAATCCTGGAGACCCGGGCTGGCATCCTCCACTGGATAACGCCCGGTGGAGGTTCAGGCGTCTGTTGAAGGAAGGCCCTCACTCCATGGCAACAAGACTAATGCATCTTGGCTTCTCAACAGGAATATTGTACAGGGCTGTACTCACTGGCATGGTGAGGAATGGTCTATGAGAGATGGTTCACCTTCCTCTGGGCTCCGAGCACTGCTCATAGATGCTGAGCTCCAGTGTAGATGCTGACCCTGACCCTCCAGCCATGATAACCCCAGCTAGGCACTTTGGTCCAAGCTTCCCCAATTTCCTTGAGGCTAAGTCCATATCTCTCGTCCTGCCCACTCTCAACACAGGACCACCTTCTTCTGGAATCCCAAGGCAGCCTGGCTCCTTCCTGAGTATCTTTCTGGTCTGTTGTTAAAACTTAAACTTTGCACCATGCTTTCCTCGGATCTTCCCTTTTGTTTCTCAATTTAAAAGTTAAAAAAATAAATAAATAAACATTTGGTCCTTCTTTCTCTTTACAGTTCCACTGTAACAATTCCAATTCTATTCAAGGTGATACATGATTGATTAAAGGACAAGTCATTTGCAAGGAAATGAGGGAAAGAAATGCAAAAGATTAAAATCTTGAGTATCTCAATACATTCAGACTCATTTGATGTCATGTGTTTTGAATATATTTTACCAATTTATTATTTAGTCTGTGTGTATGATGGTGAATTTTTGTTGTTTCTTTTTTTGATAGAATTTTTCTCTTTTTATAGTGTTGTTTTTTTTAGACGGTAAAGTGTTCAATATTTTTGGAATCAGGTCTACTTTTTTAAGTTTCTTATTGTATGCTTAAGAGGACTTTCCTTCTCCATTTAAAAAAAATCCACTGTGGTAGTGAATTTTTAAATTCACCATTTAAATAGAGAAATAGCCATTTCTCTGTCACTTAGTCCCCAGAGCCAATCTCTCACTTCAGAAACTAAAAACGCTAGATTCTCACTTTCCCGGCTTTCCTTGCAGCTAGAATGGTCACGTGACCCAGCCCTGGCCAATGAGAGAAAATAGAGATTATTCTGGGGGCTTCTGGGAAAGATTTCCCTCTGTTATAAAAAGAAAGGTAAAAAGAAAGAAAGATATAGCAAGGAGTTCCCGCCCACCAGCCTTGCTGCCTCTTTTCTTCTTGTTTTTGGAAGCAATTCTGTATAAACAGGATGCTTGGAGCTATGGCAGCCATATTGCTTCCATGAGAGGATATGAATAAGGACAAAAAGTCAACCTGATGAGGGCAGCAGGGCCAAAGGATGGAAAGAGCCTGATGACATTGTTGGGCCCCTAAATCAACCTGCAACCCCCTTCTTCTAGAATTCTTATAATATGACATGAGTAAAAATCTTGTGTTAAGCCACTGTGTCAGCTATCTGTGACTTGCAGGTAAGAACAACCTAACTGGTAATCTCACTCACATCTTCTTTTAGTGAGTGTGTGTGTTTTATTTAACCCAAATCCATTTAAGATTTGTTTTGTTTTCTGTCATGAAATTTATTTTTTATAAATGATTAATAAATTGTCCCTTGAACATTTATTCAATGATTCATCATTTATTTAATGACATGAAATGTCATCTTTATCATATATTAAATTCTTATCTATACTAGGGTCTCATTAAGCCTCAAATTCCTCATTAATAAAATTGGGATGATAATAGTGCTTACCATTCAGGGTGGAGGGAGAATGCTTATGCATTCATAAGCCCGGGTCCTGGCACAGAGTACATGTACAACACCCGGCAGCTATGATTCTTACTCATTACCATCCTATTATTATGTGATTTGTGGCCATAAACTTCTTCACTGGTTTCGTTTTCTGTCTTTGGTTGCATATTCTCATTACATACTGTTTTTAATTCTAATTGTAGTTAGCTTTATACTTGGCAAAATTATGTTTAACTTCTTCTTTTTAACTACAAAGTCAAGAATGAAATGGTATTTTTGAGCCTTTCCTATTTCAGATAAGCACTTTTTTAATTATTAAATTTAGCACTTTTAAAAATATTCCACACCTACCTATTGCCCACTTCCTCTTCTTATTTGCTATAACTACTTGGTAAAGTCTAGAATTTCAGGCCCATATTATTATGATTAAATGTTGTTTTTATCTTAAATATCTTCTCCTTTAAGAATAGTTTTTGACATTTGTATATAGTTTGGAAACCAGATTAAACAACTTATTCAAACTTGAATTCATGTTTATTTGATGTAAATGTTTATTACCTCCAGTCATTCTTTTCTATCAAGATTTTTTACAATTTCAAGGCTTCTTTTTGCTTCTTCTCTCAGATGGCTGCAGTATATTTTAAATAACCTTCTGCAAGAAAAATCCATGGGCTCATATTATTGACAAATTCTCCTGAAGAGAATGTCTTGCTGTTGCCTTCACATGAAAATAGAAGAAAATTCTCGAATCACAATAAGGAAGGGAAAAGTAGAAGATAAGATCAGAGAGACAGTGTGAAGAGTGAATGGGTCCTGATAATGTCAGGCCTCTTAAGCCTTTGGAAAGATTTGGGGTTTTACCATGAATGCCCAGGGGAGTCATTGAAGGGTTTTGACCTGAGGAATGGAATGCTCTAACTTCCATTTTTAAATGATCATTCCAGCTCCCATGATCAAAATGGGCAAGAGACTATTGTAATAATCCAGGCAAGAGATGAAGATGCTGGCACCAGGGTGGGAGCAGTAGAGTTTCTGGATCTACTCTGAGGGTAGAGGCAACAGGATTTCCTAATGGATCTGCTGTCACACAGGAGAGAGGGGAGGAGCTTAATCTGAGATTTGGGGCCTGAACAGCTAAAAGAGTGAACCGTCCATCAACTCAGATGAGGAAGGCTCTGGGTAGAACAGGATTTAGGGAAGGGGGACATTAGGAGTTCCGTTTTAGACATGGTAAGTTTGAGATGTCTATTCGATATTTAAGTGGAGACATTGAATAGGTGCTTGGATATATAAGCCTGAAGTTTGGGAGAAAGACCAGGACTGGAGATACACATTTGGAAGTCATCAGCATCTAGATGGTGTGTAAAACCATAAGCCTAGATAGACTCTGACAGTATTTTTTTTATAGCCTCCTACATTGAATTCTTATTTTGTTGTAATGCATACTTGAATAAGAACAGAATTTTGTTTTGTTTTGTTTTTGAGACACTGGGTCTACAAGCAAGGAGAATTTTTTATTGGTCTTTGTCCCCTTCACTGCCTATGTTAGGGTTGGTTGAGCCCTCTCTTAGATCCACAGCTGAAGTGCAGGC
Source organism: Tapirus indicus (assembly GCA_031878705.1). Classification (NCBI taxonomy): domain Eukaryota; kingdom Metazoa; phylum Chordata; class Mammalia; order Perissodactyla; family Tapiridae; genus Tapirus; species Tapirus indicus. The sequence continues at coordinate 4,426,087 of CM062932.1, read as the reverse complement.
ACACAGCTCCTGGCCCCATCTGACAGGTCCTCAGCTAACAGAGTTCTCATTACTGAGATGAGATTTTTCCCTCACTGCTCCTGCCTGATACCCTGATGCTTCAGTCATCAAAAGTTTGAACCCACAATGCAGTGTGCACTGCTCCATGGCCCCCCTCCCCGCTACACTTGGAGTATTGTCACCCACTATGGCCAGGCCCTCCAACCCTCCTTCTTTCCTGCTTTTTTTTGTTTGTTTGTTTCCTGGAACTTATTTCTTTAAGAATTGCAAAAGGCTAAACCTGTATTGTAAATAGATGCCTCCCCAGGCTCAGAGTGTGGGGTGAGAGGTGAAATATCTCTCTGCCTTTGTTTCAGCAGGAATATTACTCAGGATGAGGTAAAGTCTGAGTTATCCAGGAGGGAAAACCCAGTTGGTTTTTCTCCCTCAGGTCCCATCTACCTCGCTCCACGTTCTGGCATTGGGTTGTTCATCAGGCTTAGTTTTAATCTCACTCTGTCTTCAAAAATACTTTAGTGGGAAGCTGAAAGAGATCCATAAAGAGCTGCTAGTCAGATGCCATTTTAAGCCATTTCAATTGCAAAATAAAGTTGTAAAGCATATAGCTCAGTAAATTTCTAAACTCTCATCACCAAAGCCATTATGCTAAAGTCAACAGAGAGATTCCAAACAGCTGATAGTAAGTTTCCTCTCTCAGATTCCTGAACATTTTATAAACTACCTCGTTTATCTCTCCAGCTACAAATAACAACCAACACTCACTCTTGGGATTTAGCTCACTGTGGGGCAAGTCCATACTCCAATCTCTAAACACACACATCATTTTCCAGTATAGGCATCCTAAACTGAGGGTATGCCAGTAGTTAAGGAGATTTGGTTTGTGCCCCATTATTCCTCTCCCCTCTGCACCGCTACCTCAGTAATTAGCACTGATTGCGTTCATATGTATCCATATTTAAGCTGTCTACAGTACCAACTTCTCTTTATTCCCTCAGAGCCAGGAGAAAGCAGAGTGATCCTCTGTCACCCCTTCCTGGGCTGTGGCTCCTAGAAGGAAAAAAGGAAATAAGTCATAGTCACACTTTATCTGCTCATATAGTTCAATTTTCTCCACAGGATGTGAACTAAGCCCAATAAATAAAGGATTAATGGGTGAGGAATTCACGATCGGAGTTCATGCTCAACCCGAGACTTGCCAGAGGTGTTCAGGCATTGTGTGAATGTTGCTAGTGGGCTGCTTAGGATAAAAATCACCATTCTCAAGGATTTATAGTTGAGATATATAGTAACAAAGCAAAATGAAAGCAAGGTCAGGACAGCACTGAAGGTCGGGGGTAAAACTCAGCACAGATGTAAATTTGTCTGCCTTTGACTTGCCAGAGTTTTACTTCTTTTGAAACCCTTCTCTTACTTTTATGACAGTGCTTTCCCCTACATGAACTTCAAATACCTCCCAGGAGCCCATAATGATGCCTTACGCACAGTAGTCCTCTATAAATGTTTGGTGAACAAGATGGGTTTGTAATGTTCTAGATTAGCACGCACGTGTGCTCGCATGTGGTCAAATTTTCTTCATTAATGCTTAAGACCCAGGAACAAGAAGTGGTTTGGGATGAGGTTTGATGAGACATCAATGGGGTCTGGTGAAGACCCAGGCTATTGGGTGTTATGTAAGGCATCACTGAAGTGGTTGACCCCAAGTAGAGAAAGAGAGAGGAAAGTGAAGGAAGATGATTTCAGAGGATGAAGGAGGGAGCTAAGAAACCAGAGGAGAAAGAAAAAAAGAAGATTTAATAGGGGTAAGGACAAGGAAGACATTGAAGATAAAGAGATTGTAATGAAAGAAAGAAAGTTCAGAGCCAGAGACCTTAGAGATCTTCAGAGTTCCAAGTTACAATGAGATCTGTTGTGGGCAAGGACACAGTGTGTACCACACACAGGAGAGGACGTGAATAACACCTTCTGAAGTGTTTGACACATGCACCCTGCAGAAGGGCTGTCCAGAAGGGTGCTGAAGTGGAAATAGAGGTTAGAGGAGGTCAGAATCATCTGTGGTCGACTATGAGGACAATTATCCAAATGTGGGTGGAGATGACTGGGGATCATATAGGAGGTAGGAGAGGAAGATAGCAAAATTAATATCTACGTTTAGCTTGTATTTGTAAATGTCAAACCAAATTCTTCAGTGAGATCTGCAACAAACCATTAGAAATCCCCAAATCCTCAGCATGTGCATTTTTAAATCTTTCTTTAAATTAGTTAATATAATAATAATGCAAAATGGAATCTGTTTCTTGGGCCCCATTGGAGGGAAAAAGAATTTCTTAAATTTTATTTAACCTGTAAATAAGGAAAAGTAGGCACTTGTCAAGAGGCAAAACAGAAATAAGGTGAAAATAACAATTTTACAAAAGAATGTGATGCATAAATGAAAAGCAATAGGATATATTGGGGTATATGGGGAAGCCATTTGGTTTAAAACTAGTTTGACCTTGTTTGTCCAGAAAGGCCTGATGTGGCCTGTTGAGCATGCATTGTACATCTGCTTTAAACATTTACAATGTCTCAAAGAGAAGAATGATGCCCTTAAAGATAGGGATGTGGTTCCCCCCCCCCCCCCGTTTCCCCATATCAGCATTTCTTTAAGGATAAGCATCTCTTCCTAGAAACTTAAGATTAATTACTGACGTGCTGTGCTCACCTTGTGACCACTGACCTGCTGTGCCAGGTAGTAAAAGAGATATTCCTATCATATGTGATGTATGCTCTCTGTTCTAAATGTATACCTCATTTTTTTGGTGTGCTTCCTTCCATGGGGAAAGAAGCCCCCAGGCCATAGTCCTCAGACCTGGCTCATAATAAACTCACCCCAATTTTGATTTATAGATTGATTATGAATTATTTGCATCAACAAACCACAAAGAGGGACGTATTGTTAGTCCCTGCATCACTACAAATTGTACCTGGAAAAAAGCTATTTTCACAAGAACTTACACAACGAAAGGCCTGGACTTCCTCATGGAAGTGGCACATCACACCTGTGCACTACCTTAGGGGACCTTGGCCAAACAGTGCTGCCACAACTTCCCACTCTGCCAGTAATCCTCTGCAGGTAGAAGAACACTATTTCTGCTTGGAGTTGAGACTTGTATTTTCCACTCTTTGGCAGAGGTGAGATGGGTGTATTTCTCTTTAGCAACAGACTTAGGCCAGAGACAAGAAGGGTTTGACTTTGTGGATGTCCTCACATGTGTATTTTTTGGCCGTTGGTTTATGCTGAGAATCTTTCTTCACCACCTTGCCAGATGCAGTGGTGTGCACCTGTAGTCCCAGCTACTTGAGAGGCTGGGAGACTGGGACAGTTCCAGCACTGGGAAATCAAACTTTCTCTCTAGCCAAGCAAGTCTCTTAGGTTGAGAATTGCAGAGGGAAACATTTTCCACCTAGGGTCTGGTGGGACAATTGGGGAAATGAGACTCAAAGATGCAGAGACAGCAGTGAGAGCAGCCATATCAATAAGTCAGCAAAAACAAACATATTTCCTCCTGATTCAGAGGAGGATCAGTGGATGGAATGCAGAGAAGCCAGCCTATTCGTTCTTCAGTCCTCACTCTTCCACACGACTTCACCTCCCTCTCCAGAAGGCTGAAGCCATCTCACCTGAGCTTTTCCAACTTCACTCTTCCCTCTCCATTTCAGAGTCTTTCTATAGCTTCATCAGTCTTCCCTCCTTGCACCAATCCTTGTCCTTCTAGTCTCTGAGAAACAAGTGCCCCATGTCCCGGCCACTGTTCTTAAATCAATTTCCTCTCATCAACATAATCATCTTTCTTCTCTAACTCTAAATATCTCCAGGGCTTCTATCTCCTAAAAAAGGAAAAGCCCATCTTCAGGGCTGCTAGACTGTGTGGTAAGGGCCCTCTTCCCTTCTCAGGCTCATATGCAGATGATGGCCTGGGGTAATAAAGGATAAATATTTGGTCTTTGTCCCCATTTCTGGTTCCTGGCACACAGCTCCTAAAAGTCTTCAATCTTTGGAGTTATAAGGGTGTCTTTTGTATGCTAATGAGATGACTGGTGGCTGAGGGCACCACATAGCTTCTGGATGGGGGCTGGACACCAGAATGATCAAGGCATAATTAGAGGGTTGGAATTTTTAGCCCCACCCTCTGACCTCTACAGGGGTAAAAGAGGCTGGAGATTGAATTAATCATCAGTGGCCAATGATTTAATCCACCCCACTTATGTAATTATACCTTCATAAAAACCTTAAGTGTGGAGTTCAGAGAGCTTCCAAGTTGATGAACACATAGAGGTGCTGGGAGGGTGGTGCACCTGAAGAGGGTACGGAAACTCTGTGCCCCTTCCCCCATGGCTGGCCCTATGCATCCCTTCCATTTGGCTTATATTCTTGTATTCAAACTCCATTTGAGTTGTACTCTTTATAACAAACCAGTAATAGTAAGTAAAGCATTTTCATGAGTTCTATGAGTCGATCTAGGAAATGACCAAACCTGAGGGGGGGTCATGGGAACTCTTGATTTATAGCCAGTTGGTCAGAAGTATAGGTAGCAACCTGGGACTTGTGACTGGCATCTGAAGTGGGGGCAGTCTTGTGGCACTGAGCCCTTGTACATATGGAGTTTGGCACTAACTAGGTAGCTAGTATCAGAATTGAATTGGATTGTAGGACACCAAATTGGTGTCCAGAGAGTTGGAGAACTGGTTGTTGGTGTGGAAAAATCCCACACGCATTTGGCATCAGAGGTGTTCTGGGTAAAAACAACTCAGAGGCCCTCTCTGCTACAATCCTTTTCTCCAATCCTCCTTGTTCCAGCTGAAAAGTCTCAATTATGACACTTCCTCTTGGGGCTTGATCTCAGCCTAGAAACTTGTATCCTTTCCTGTGGCCTGACTCTGATTTGGGAATTCACCTGACTCACGTAAGAGATTGACTTCCATTTCTGACTGCATAACCCTCAATTTTGATCTCTCTGTTTCTAATAATTTCTGATTAACCCCCATGTCATAGAGCAATAAGAAGTATCTGATATGTTTGGCATGACACCAGATGACTCACCAGGAAGAACAACCTTTTCTTAAGACACATGCCTGTTACCCTCATCTCACTTCTCCTTTCTTCTAGTCCAATTAGATGTGTGCATCTCTAGTCCAATGCCTCCAAATACTGATCACCCTTCGAAGAGAGACCATTCCTATTTCTTCTGCTATGTTACCCTCACATAACACCATGGATATTTGGAAAATTATTCAACTTGATTTATAGGTAAATCATCACTTAAATTGGTTTACTGTAGTTACTGTGAACCCTACTCCTCCGTTAAAAAAATCTTTCACTCAACTTCTCTTCTCCTCTCCAGCTATCATCTTTTTTCTCTCCTCCTCTTCTCATTCCAACTTCTCAATGTATTGTCTACACTATCTCCAATTCCTCACTTATCAAGCCATTCTCAATACATTCTAATGGCTTCCATCCCCATCACTCCCCAAAAACAGCTCTTCCTATGGTCATCAAGGACCTCTTTGTCACTCTAGGCAATAAACTTTTCTCAATCCTTAGTTGTACTTAATTTCCCAGCAGTGTTTGATAATGTTAATCAGTCCTTTCTTCTTGAAACATTCTCTTGGCTTCCTGGACATTCTCCTGGTTCTTCTCTGTCTCCTTTGCAGGATCATGCTCCTCTATCCAATCAGTATATGATGGAGCTCTTCAGAACTAGTTCTTCTTTTCTCACCCTATACTCTCTACAATATCAGCCATGGCTATGGCTTCAATTATCACCTATAAGTAGATGACTAACACATTTAACAGATAGCGTTAGGCAATAACTAACACTAACACATTTTGATATCTCCTCTGAGCTCCAGTCCCATATTTCCATATACCTACTTGATCTAGCCTCATGGATGTCTCAAAATCCCCTCAGACCCAATATAAGCAAAAGCGAATTCGTTGCTTTGTCAGTCAGCATCTTGGCAGAAAAGAAATGCCATCTTCCAATGGAGATAAATTAAGAAGAATTTAACAAAAAAAATTAATAAACACTATTTACCAAGGTTCAGGCAGAGTAAAAGGAAACCAACAAGAGACACTGAGTTGGGGGAATAAATACTCTGACATCACTCTCCTCCTGCCCTGTGACCTCCTGATCATTGGCAAAACTCAACCAGAAACCAGAAAACATGGGAGCCCGTTGAGGCAGTCCATATAGGTCAGCCTCCTGGAGCTCAGATCAGGGTGGAAAGGGAATAGAATGAAGAGACAAATGAGTAATATGCAGCATGATGATCTTCCCACCAAAACAAGTTCTCTTCCAGCATTCCCTACTCAGGGAATGGTTCCACCAGCCAGCCAGCCAATCAATCCAGAAATTTAGAATTTTCTTGACACTCCCTCTTCTTTATCTTCCATATCCAAGCCATTGTGTGTCCTAGTAGGACTTCTAAAAACAATCCGGCCTCAACTATTTCAAAACACACTACTTCAGGTTACATGTACCTCTCTTTCACAGCACTCGTTATAGTTGTAATACTGCATTACTTATAGGATTATTTTACTGGCACCTTTTTTCTCCTCCAACCTATAAACTCCATGTTGATAGAGACTATGATTATTTTTGCTCACCATCGTTTCTCCAGTCACTTGCTACAGTCCCTGGCATGGAATAAGTACTGAATAATATTTGTTGAATGAAAACATAGTAGAGCTTGCTGAGATATATAAATCACAGAGTCACATTGTATCATCAGGTGAGAAAGCTGGAACCCATAGATGTTAGGCAACTTGTCCAAGAATTCAAAGTAAGTTATCAAAAAATAATAGTATTACCATTAACTTTCCAAGTGTTAGGTCTTGTCTAAGGGTTTTACAAGTGTGGCAGGAGTAACTCTCAGAGCACAAACTCTGACATCTAAGAAATACATATTTCTCTATTTTCTTTGTGTGTGTGTGTGTATGAGGAAGACTGGTCCTGGGCTAACAGCCGTGCCCATCTTCCTCCACTTTACATGGGACGCCGCCACAGCATGGCTTGACAAGTGGTGCATCTGTCCACACCCGGGATCTGAACCTATGAACCCTGGGCCATGGAAGTGGAGTGCGTGAACTTAACCACTGCTCCACCAGGCCGGCCCCCCTCTATTTTCTTTAAGTCAAATAAAATGCAACTTTGAGCCCTGCTACCACTAGGCTGGTAGAAAATTCAGTCATCTTGGGATCCTTCACTCTTCCAAGAATTGCAGCAGAATCAAGAAGGTTTGTGCAATTTTGCAGGAATAGGAAGAACCTGTAGTCTCTGGTTCATCCTAGCCCTGCTGAAACCCTCATCGGCTGAATCTGCAGTGATTTGTTGAGCTTTGGAGTCTCTCTGCTTCTGTGCTACCTGAGGGTAAAGTGTAGGAATCTGAGCCTGGGCTGGAAGCCTTGGAACCTAGGTCCCATCCTCCATAAGCATCCTGAGGAGAGTTCCCCTTATTCCCCACTGTGTCTTGACGTCTTAGGAGGAGGTCTGTGACTTTGTGCCCTTACCCCACCCGGCTTCTGTCCTCTCTTTTTCTTGTTGGAAGAAACTGATAATCTCTCCTTTCCACTCTTCCTCTTTCCTGGTGTCCTTCAAAGGGGATTGCAGCAATGAGCTCAGAATTTAGTAAAACAAGCTGGGAAGGAAAGTGGCTTACAGGCAATTCCGCTATAATTGAAATCCTTTTCTGAAGCAAAGAAGCATAAAAGAGCTGTTTCCTTTGGTGGAATGAATGTAGGGGAGGGAAAAACAGGAGGCAAACCAAAAACACCTGTAGTTCTTAAAAAGTATACTGCCACGCTAGTATTATTTCATTACACCTCACAACAAACTCGTGACTTAATTACTATAGTCCCCAATTTTCAGATGAATGAACAGAAACTAAGAAGCCTTAAATACTTATCCAAGGTAACCCAGCTGGTAGGTGGCCAAGAAATGATTCAAGTTCAAAATCTGACTGACCTCAAACCTACGCTCTTTCTACTGCACCAGCTTTGGGGAAACGAAGAGGAAGAGAAGACCAGAATAAGGCGTGGTATTATCACAATCTAGAGGCACGAGTTGGCAACCCACTGTGAGATGGAACAAACAGGTTTTCTCACCTGGGGTGGAGAGTCTAAACTGGAATTTCCCTGGTGTAGAGAAAAGGACAGTAGAAAAAGTTCTTTTGAGGAGCAGAAACAAAAAATCTGAATTATCAAATGGAGAACTTTAGACAAGAAGGTGCCCTCGGACTTTCCATCGTGAGCATTCAACTTGCTCCAAAAGGCAAGACATGTTTTACAGCAGTACTTTGGGGCTGGGATTCTTTTTTAATGGATTCCAAATGAGAACCCTGTCCTCTTCGTGGGACAATCTCTTGTTTTAATGCCAAAGCTTTACTGTTTGATGGAGGAAATGTTGTCAAAATATGGTTCCCATTCTACAGTCAACAGAAAACACATGGGAGGGATATATAGACTTCCTGTGTGCGCACACATACACACACACACACACACACGAATAACTTTCCTAAATAATTTGATGATGACATTTGGAATTGATCTCACACATATTAAACCTCTGAAAAGTCCATGTCTATGAAGAGAAGCTTTAAATATTAAGCTATGTTGCCTACAAAGGTCAAATACACCCTCTTGTGGTAAAATGGCATATTTATTTCCAGATGATTTCTACAGTAGAGCTCACGAGATGATAGTTTGAAGAATAATGGGTACTGGAGCAGAAACAATGAAACTTATAATGCATTTTTTAAAATATCAATGGCATCCATCTTATGGTCCCCCATAATCTCCAATTTTTAGGTGGAAAAACTGAGACTCAGAAGCCTTGCATAACTTGTCCAAAGTAACCCAACTAAGGAGTAGAAAAGTGAAGTGAAACAGACTTTGAGCTGCTTCCCTGTTACAACAGATATACCCCTAGAAACTGATTTCCACAAATTATGAGCATTAAGGCTGGAGAACCAATGACACTGCCAAAGGTTACTGCAATCATGTGTCGGAGTGAACTGTCCTAACCCAGGAAGTGGTCAGCTCCCCAGGATGGAAGGACCCTTGTTTTGTTACTTGGTTTTCCAACAATATTTGCTGTCCATCAGTCAATCATTTCTGGAGCCAAGCCATCAACATATTTTGAGTGCCTGATATCTGCTGGGCTGTCCTCAAAGCCAGTGACACAGTGATGACCAAGACAGACAAGACCCCTGGCCTCGTGAAGCTTACGTTTACATGCTGTATTAGTTTTCTGTCACTGTGCAACAAATTACCACAAATTTAGCAGTTTAAAACAACATCCATTTGAAGCATACAGTTCTGTAGGTCAGAAGTCTGGACAGAATTGGCCAGCGTCCCTGCTTACGGCCAAAATCAAGGTGTCAGCCATCTGTACTCATCTCTGGAGAGAAGAACCCACTTCCAAGTTCTTTCAGGTTGTTGGCAGAATTTAGCTCCTTATGGCTGTAGGACTGAGGCACTGTAACTGGGGCTCTCTCTCAGCTCTGTAAGGTTTCTCACATTCCTTCTCGCACGGCCCCCCTCCATCTTCAAACCAGCAATGGTACCTCCAGTCCTTCTCATCCTTTGAATTGCTCTGGCTTCTCCTTCTGCCACCAGGCAGAGAACACTCTGCTGTGATTAGATTAGACCCACCTGGATAATCTGCCTTCGCAATACAATGTAACAGTAATCATGGGAATGATATATCATCTTCCCAGCATCCACCCACAGTCATAAGGGGAAGGGATCATACAAAAGTGAGGGTCATAGAGAGTCATTCTTAGAAATCTGCCTCCCACAGTGGGCAAGAGAGTAATGAAGACAAAAGAATAATTCTTGGTTAGGATGTCAAACAAAGGAAATAAATGTGGTGCTATAGTAGGGAGACCTGAATATTGAGAACAAGTAGTCACACAGCAAACTGCAAGAAGAGTGCTCCAGACCAAGAACACAGTTTTCAGAAAGGCCTTGAGACAGGATAAAATGTGGGGTAGTGTAGGAACGGAAGAAGCAGCAAGGGAGGGAGCGGTGCAAGATGAGTTTGGAGAGACGAGTCCAAACAAGATGGTGTAGGCTGTGGGCTTCGGTAAGGAGTTTGGATTTTATTTTTAATGTGCTTGAAAGCCTCTGAAGTATTTTAAACTAAAGAATAGTATGATCTGATTTGCATTTTGAAAAGGTGTCTCTGGATGCTGAGCAGGAAGGGGATCCTGAGGGAAGAGAAGTAGATGCAGAGTGAGCAGGTGGGGACACCCAGCGGGTCCAGGAAGGGGCTGGTGGTGGGAGTGCTGCTGTGGAAGCAGCAGAGGGGAGTAAAGAGGACTAGTCAGAATATAAACTGGGGAGCTATGATTGACAGGACTTCCTGACAGACTGTTAAATTCTTTGCTACATAGCATCGCTCAAAATTAGGATTTAGCATATCTGAATAAAAACAAATGTAATGTTACCTGCAGTAAATATGTTTGTGCACCTAGGAAGAGCAAGAGACTACACTGAAACCCCAGCGGGAGTGAGAAGAGCGGTCAGTGACGGGCAGGCTGCACTCAGAGCTGAGGAGACCCTATCGTCAGAAATCTCCAGGTGGACGTGTTGGAGAGAAGGACACTGCCCCTAGCCTCAGGCTTCCAACGCAGGTGTTGCGGAAGGCTAGCCAACAGGGGGATGAAACTCCCCACACTAGGCAGCCTCCTTCAACCTCTAGCCCACGGGGACCACGGGATCTAAGCCGGCAAAGGAAATTTGACATATAAATTCTCCCTTCCCTTCAGTCTGCTCCTGAATGATTTCCAAAAATTCAGCAATTCTAACAGAATCTGCAAAAACCTCAGTAATGGGTCGACATAGACCTACTATAAGGATGATGGTTTAAAGGGAGACCAATATAAGGAATCAAAGTAAATTACTTCATTCAAAACAGACTCAGTACAATTGGCAGAAGAGAACTTTTCAAGAAATTAATATTCTGAGATGTTTAAGACGTTACTCCATAAAAAAAAACCCACAGGCAATTCTACAATAGAACAAGCATCAACTCTTGCCCTTCATTATATGAGATATTATATACACATATAAACATTAAATGTTACACAAACAAATGAGAAGTTTTCTATCTTTTCTACAGTCTGGAATCATTCAGATAAATATAGGCATTATCTGTTCAGCTGTAAGACCATTTGAGCCGAGTTCCTTTTTCTCAACAGTAGCTCTGTTATTACCATTTCCATCTATTCTATATTTGTTCTAATTTTCTAACTCTTCTTGGGTCCACTTCAGAAGTTTATATTTTAATAGGAGATTTTCGTGTTCTCAAGATTTTAAAATATATTGCCATATTGTTGTACATAATAATCTCTAATATTTCTTTTAATCTCTTCCATGTTTGCATCTCTTTTCTTGTTACTAACAAGGTTTAATGCTGCTGTCTTTCTTTTTCTTTAACCAGAATCAGCAGGGAAATATCTATTTGATTAGTCTTTTCAGATACCAGCTTTTGGTTTCATTTATCTTTTCAACTCCTCCTTTGTTTTCTAGTGCATCAGCATAAGCTTTTATCTTTATTAATACCCACCTCCTATTTTCATTTGGTTTATTTTGTTTTTCTTTTTTCTAATTTCTGAGGTTATATACTTTGTTCATTTGGTTTTGGCCTTTTTTCAAAATTAAAGATAATATCATATACAGCTATACAATTTTCTATAAACTGTAGTTTGATCCCACAGGTTTTGGTACTGAAATATTTTCTTTGTTATTACATTTGAAGAAATTTGGGTTTTGTTTTTTCTTTGTTTTGTTTGTGTTTTTGTTTTTTTGGTGAGGAAGATTGTCCCTGAGCTAACATCTGTGCCAATCTTCCTCTATTTTGTGTGTGGGACACCGCCACAGCATGGCTGGATGAGCAGTGTGTAGGTCTGCACCCAGGATCCGAACCTGCAAACCTACAAACCCTGGACCACCAAAGCAGAGCTCATGAACTCAACCACTGCACCACTGGGCCTGCCCCCCAAATTTGATTTTTCGGTTATGATTTCTCATTTGGTTAAGGGGTTATTTATGAGAGTATTCCCCAATTTATAAAAAAAACCTTTTGGGTTCACTTTTTATTGTTGATTCCTAGTTTTATTGGATTATGATGAAAGAATGTGGTCTGTAAACTTTCTACTTTTGGTAAATTATTAAAGTTTTCTTTTGTTGTTCTCTATCAGTGTGTGTGTGCATACATGCATGTACCAAATCACCGAGTTTCGATTGTATATTACCTTATAGATTGTCTTATTCAAATACCATGAATATCTGCTTATATCTTGCTATTTGATTTGCCAAATTTTAAAATTTCCATAATTGCATTTTTTAATAAATCTCTTTGAACTTTCAGTTCTTCAGACATTATAATATTTAATAAATGGTGCTAGCATGATTTGTTCTATATCCAGACAAAAACAAAGCCAGACTCATCCCATATGCAGTAATTCATTGCACATGAATTAAACATTTAAATGCAAAAATAAAAACCACTAAAAGTCAGGAGAACATAGTTCTAGAGATCTTTCCAAGGAATTTTACAGAAATCCAGATCAATAAAGACATTTTTGGCTCCATAAAATTTTTAACCTTTTATATGACAAAAAATGCTATACACAAAGGCAAAAGGCAAATGAAGACAGGTGCAATGGCAAAGGTTCCCAGGAAAATCCCTTAGGGGGCCTGGGCCCATCCTGCATAGCCCATATTGCAATATGGCTTTCTCTCTTTGGTCAGTGAATTGTCTCAAACTAGTTGAGGACTGTAGGCCTGAAATATAGAGCAGCCTTGCCCATCTTGATTAGCAAGAGTTTAATTTATGTATCCACGCCATGTTTGAAATTTCAAACAGGGGTTGGCCTTTACCAGAGTCATTTCAAGAAACGGATGGGTTACCTGTGCCTGGGCAGTCCAGCCTCTGAATGCCTAGTGGTCTCAAAAGAATCACATGCCACTGACAATTAGAAAGCCCCACAAAGGAGAACAGATAGAGACAATCCCATACAAACTGAGTTCCTGCTTATGAGTCCTGTGCCAGCTGAGAATTTCTGGCAGAACCGATGAGGGAATAAACCCATTGCTTGGAATATGCAGACTCAGAAACACATCCGAGCCGCTCTCCTCTGTCAGCGTGGTGAGAATCAGAATGCTTTACTCCTGCTGAGTTAGGGATCTTCCCCTTTCTGCCCCTTTGGGACGAGAAAGAAGAAAGATGGCACTGAAGCTGCTGTTTTCACCTTTCTATTTGTGAGTCTAGTTTTTCTGCGTGAGTCACTCACAGGAAAAATAGGGTCTGCTCTTGGCCTGGAACTAGACGGTGCATCTCTAATCAACCACAGAACTACTAAAACATGCTGACAACTCAAATGGCAGACAAACAGTTAACATCCAAGATCAAAAGAGCACCTATAAATCGAAAAAGAAAAGACAAACAAGTCGATAGAAAAATGTGCAAAGGTTATAACAAGCAAGCCCAGGAGAGGAAACACAAATGGCCAATAAGTATATTTTCACCCTCACTCATAGTCAAGGAAATATAAATAAAGCAACAATCCAATACCATTTTTTCCCTCAAAATTGGCAAAAATTAAATGAGCCACAGTATCCTGTGCTGGAGAAAATCTGAATAAATGGGCATCCTCATGTGTAGCTGGTGAGTGCAAATTACTACAGTATCTTTGCAATATTCTGGCAATACCCATTGAAAGTCAGAATATATAGATGTTTGTCCCCAAGTCTCACCTTGGGAAATGTAATCTGTAAAAAGAAAAGCAACAGTGAGACTAGAAGTACAATGTCATTGGGGCCAACCCGGTGGCATAGTGGTTAAGTTTGCAAGCCCACTTCGGCAGCCCGGGGTTCACAGGTTTGGATCTTGGGCGCAGACGTATGCACCGCTCATCAAGCCACGCTGTGGTGGCATCCCATATACAAAATAGAAGAAGATTGCAACAGATGTTAGCTCATGGCCAATCTTCCTCACACACACACACACACACACACACACAAAAGAAGTACAATGTTACTAATTGTAGCAGTATCTTCTACAAACATTCTGACAACCTGTGTGTCATTAATTAGGGAAATGCTTAAATCAAGCACAATTCAGTTGTATTGGAGAATATCATTCATGCATTAGAAAGAGGGAGACAGATGTGTATCTACTGGTTCACATGGTTTTCCAAGACTAATTCTTTAATAATACTAATTAAAAAGAAAAAAACTACTAAATCAAATACAAAAGAGAAAGAAAAAAACAAATATATAAAATTAAGAAAAAGAAAGGAGATATAACAATACATAGGAAGAAGAATAAATTTATGAGAACAGTATATACATATATACAATAGTATATTCACATGGATACACTTTGAAGAGCTGATATCTACAAAAGTACAAATTACACAGGTTCACTCTCTCCGGTGGTGGAAAACCTGAATCGACAAATATATATGTAAGTATCTTTTAAAAAGTTATTCAGGGCTGGCCTGGTGGCATAGTGATTAAGTTTACACACTCTGCTTCAGTGGCCTATGGCTCACAGGTTTGGATCCCGGGCACAGACCTATGCACTGCTCATCAAGTCATAGTGTGGCGGCATCCCACATACAAAATAGAGGAAGATGGGCACAGATGTTAGCTCAGGGACAATCTTCCTCATACACACACAAAAAGTTATTCAATACTACCCTCAAAATGTGTTGGATCAGATGGAATAATGGCAGAATTTTAACAAACTTTATAAAACAGATTATATCTCTGCTATTGTAAATTGTGGAGCAGAGGGGAGAAATCCCATTTTCGGAAAGCCAGCATGACTCTGATACAAAAATCTGGCAAAAAACATGAAATATGAAAACTAAGTAACCTGCCTAGACATCAATAAGGCAAAATTATAAAAGCCTTATAGTTACAAAATTTGGTTAAGTAACATAAAATCAAAATTTGCATAAACAAATGATAACTTTGTGAAGGTAATTCTATGAATATTTCAATTCTTAGATAACTTCATAAAGCGAATGTACTACCAATTAAAATTCTAGAGTTTTTTGTTGTTTGGTTGGGTTTTTTTTGCAGGGAAGGGGAGGGAGGGAGGGATCTTCAACAAAATCCTGAAGTTCCTCAGAAGGAAAAACACATAGGAGAAATACATAAGAAAAAAATTTTTTTAAATAATAGTGATGGAGACTGACTTCACCAGAAAGTAAACTGTATTTAAAATAATTAAGACCAATGTGGTACTGGTATAAGAATAGACAGGCAGATGGAGGAGAAGTGAAAATCCAGAATGGCACAAGGCAAACAAATTGATACGTGTAAATCTTCAGTTCAGAAAAGAAAGAGTAATTTTTTTAGAAATGCTATTTAAAAACTTGGTTTACTATTTGGAAAAAGATTCTGTTCAACCCGGACCTTTAATTTAATTCATTGGTAATCAAATTAATGCAAAGAAAACCCTTCTCTGCCTATCAGAATGGGAAGGATACAAATATTGTGGTCAAAGGACTCTCCCTCTGTTGGTGGGATTTAAAATGAGCAAAACTTTTCTGCTGTGCGCCTTGACTACACGTTTCAAAGTTTAAAAACTGACACTAATTCTGCTTGGAAGAATTTATTAAGGAATAGATAAATGAGTACAACCTGTACCAACGTTTACAAACTAGCAAACACAGATTTTCATATTAAAATAAAAATTCATGAAATGAACCCAAGAAGAGTGAGAAAACCATAATAGACCTTGTACCCGAGAATAAATTGGAGAGGTAATCGCGGAGTTACTACTGAAAATGGGAACCAGTCTCAGATGATTTTACACCTCAGTTCAATATATCCTTAAGGAACAGGTAATGCCTATAAATATTT
Source organism: Tapirus indicus (assembly GCA_031878705.1). NCBI lineage: Eukaryota > Metazoa > Chordata > Mammalia > Perissodactyla > Tapiridae > Tapirus > Tapirus indicus. Next base: position 4,410,165 of record CM062932.1, on the reverse strand, counting down.
GAACAATTCCTGACTAAACAAAAGAGAGCAAGTCCCCCTGTGAATCGTGTGGAGATGGGCAAGAGGTGGGTCTCCGCAATGGCAGCCAACGTGGATCTCTATCTCCAACCCGAAATGGGAGGCTCCCTCTGCCCTGCAAGGCCCCCTCTCCACCCAGGGCACAGGGCCTTTGGAATCCATGTGAATATCACCAAATTCTGCCTTTGAAAAATACGATGCTGGAAGGAAGGTTCCCTTCCAGAACCCTTTGTGCCTGGGGCTAGTAAGGCTTCAAAGGAACTTCCATGCTCTTGGAGTGAGGTGGAGAACATAGACCAAGAACAAAATGCAGGGGTGGCCAGGTGGCATAGTGGTTTGCTCCAGAGAGGCCCGGGGCTCGTGGGTTTGGATCTCAGGTGTGGAGCTCGTCAAGCCATGTTGCGGCGGCATCCCATACACAAAGTAGAGGAAGATGGGCACAGGTGTTAGTTAGCTCAGGGAACATCTTCCTCAAGCAAAAAGAGGAAGATTGGCAACCGGCATTAGCTTAGGGCCAATCTTCCTCACCAAAAATAAAAAAGAACGAAATGCAAATTATTTTGCCTTATTATCTTGCTACATTATGCACACATAAATTTCAAAAGAATTTTTCAACAAATATTTTCAGGAGTAATCTCTAGTTTCTTAAGTTTGTGGGGTTTTTTTACTAATTGTACTTTCTTCTTTATAGTATTCCATATTGCTTGAAGCTCTGAACAAGAAGCATGTCCTTTTACAATTAAAAAAAAAGCTATTTTCATGTCAAAAAGTCTGGGAATTTATACACCAAGTGAGGGGACAATTGACCTCTTTATAATATTAAGTCCTCCTTTGTAGGATGACAAGTAGGAATCAACTCCATCTAGCTGAAGCTCTGCTTAGGGTATTTCAGGTAAGTTTTGTAGTTTTCTTCATGTACTTACAGATGTTTCATATATTTTGTTAATTAGATCTTTTTTCCATTTTAACTTCCAGCTGGTTGTTGCTGGTGCACAGGAAGGAGATTGAGCTCACTGCATTGCAGTGGGCGGGCTGTCAGGAGGAAAGCTGACACCAGGTCTTGTAGGCAACATGGGCACGAATGGCTGTGCAGTCTTGCCCTGAAGAATGACATTTGTGGTTTGTTTCAGAAAGATGTTCTTTTTACGGGGCAGGAAGGATCCTGTGGTTGCCAATTTACCAAGTATTTTTTCAGGAATCTTTCAAAAATATTTTAGTATATGTGAAGATTTTCTTACGGTTTTTTCCTCCAAACTATTAATACTCATAATTATTAACCTATTTTTATTTTTAAGAGAGAATCATCTCTGGGTTTCTGGGGGGAAAAAAACCCTACCTCTTCAAAGAATAGCATTTTTTAATCATACTGATTCTATTGTTAATATTTTTCTTAGAATTTTAGTGACATTTGTGTGTAGCTTTCTGTTTTTATATGCTACATTTGTCAGGCTATCTCAGCCATGCTCTGCTAACTTCAGAAAATGATTTGGAAAGTTTTCCATTATTTTCTATGCTTTTAAGTGCTTAAATGGTATAGAAACCGTTTCTAAACGGGCTGGCAGATCTTGTATCTCTGTTGTCCAAACATTTTACAATAAACATTGTAGATTATTTTTATAATCTAATAGAATGAATACTTTATTCTACAAACTATGCTGAAGAATGCCTCGACAAGATGAAATGTAACGATAAATTAAACCAGAACTGAGTTGTAGAAATTACCTGTGTGGAATAAGTCCAAATAGCTATGGACACATGCATTGAATTGAGCTGGAAAGAAATGTAAGAAAAGATTAACAGGTTATCTCTGGATTGTAGAATAATCACTGATAGTTATTTCCTCCTTTGAGTTTTCCTGCACTACTCCACTCTTTTCACCATTTGCATGTAACATATTTGCAATTAGAAATAAATTAATTAATGATTTGTCAAACATGCTGATCTCTTGAAATAAGAGTTGAGTCTCAGAAACGTCAATGATACTTGCAAATGTTTTGTGAACAGCGGACACCACAAGGAGCACAGTAACTGAGGACACAATTGTGTTCCTCGTCTCAGAAACCACCATCTACTGCGGGCTGAAGAAGTTTTGTCCAGAAAGGTTCATGCGCGCCTTTTCTCTCCCACCCATTAATGGTGTCCAACAGGAAATTAAAAAGCGGCGGGGAGCAAGGGGTGAATGTACCACAAGCATTATGAACAGTTGTGGGAGGAGAAGGGTCAGCCGGGTCCCCTGAGGGCAGTCACCAGCCAGGGAAGTGTCCTGGCACCTCTGGTGAACTCATTTTGCAGAAAAAGGCAATAATTTAGAAAGATGCTGCCTCAATATTTTACTGCAGCTGTTCCATGATGCTGATTATATGGCGGCGGTCACTAGATGCAGAAGTAACAGGTTTTTTGACGAGGCATTGAGAGTCATTTCCTCACCTTGTGATTTCATCTGGCCCAGATACCCTCAAGTATATCAGCTTTATTTACACTTAGCCAATGAGTCCCTCTGACTTCTCTCTACATGTAATGCTGGAGCTTCGCAGCCTCTACTGAGGACCCCACCCATCCCTCCTATTCCAGCCCCGCCGCGGAGACAGCGACCCGGCCCCTGAGATAACACAGAGGAGAGGAACTGCCCATCAATCTCTTTTAGGTTGTTCTCCCTGATATCCAAACATCATTAACCCAGTGAAAGATTCAGTAAACCAGCTGCATAACTTCACGTCGACACAGAAGTAAACTCATCTTCCTGAGAGCCAGGGCGGGCCACGAGTGTGTGTCCATTACGCCCTCCAGCTGGGCCCACCTCTGCTTTCATGTAAATGGAAACCATTTGGACGACGTGATGCCCTGGTGCTGAGTTATTTTAATGCAGAACATGCAGATAAGACCCGCTGATCTTCCCACAGCACCCCTGGCTTTACCATTGCAATATCCTGTGCAAAGAATGAATGTTTCTGTCACTCTAATCCTCTTTCTTTCTTTTTTTCCTTTTTTTTTTTTTTTTTTTTGGATAACAGAAGAGGTGTCTGGCAAATTCCTAAACTCAATTCAAGAGTCATTTCCTTTCCAAGGCAGCCAGCGAATTCTATCCCAGGTGCTGGATCCTTTTGTGCCAATCTCCTCTCCAGGGGTCTGTACTAGTACCCAATTATCAGGACGCTTCCCCCAGGGAGATTGTGAGCTCCTGAAAAATTAATCATTACAACACTGGGTGGCATTTAGTGTTTTCTGTTGTGCCAATCACTGCACTGAGCACTTACTATTTATTACATTTGTTACAATATTTATGTGATTTACAATATTTACCTCATTTATATCATTATACATGTCTTATACTTATATCATTACACGTAAATTATACTTAAAATACTTACATCATTTCTCACAATAATCTGCAGGTAGATTCCATCATTATTCCCATTATACAGACACATAAACTGAGGTTTAAAGAAATTAATTAGCTTGCCCGAGGTCACTAGCTAGTGGGCGGTAAGTGGTAGACTGCAGGGCGTAAGCACTGATTACAACCGGATGCTGGTAGTAGCTAAAACACAGACATTCATAGCCCCAGGATCTAGCAGCCCGCCTCAGACCTAGAAGATACCCAAGATACAGTTACTGAACACATACCTGACACATTTAATGGCAGAGCAAGACAAAGACCACCTGGATGAGGAAGTAGGAAAGCTTCAGGAAACTTCAGTTTAAATGTTACATTCTGGTTACTTCTCTGACCACTTTCTTCTTAACGGCTCTCATAGCAGCCTCTAGAGCACTTGCCACACGGTATAATCACATATTTATTTATCTGCCTGTTTGTTAGTTCAGTTGTCTGCCTCCCTCTCTTAACTAGAAAGCCCATGAGGAGATCTGTTACCACACCACCTCTGGTACCTAGAATGTCATCTGTCATTCAATAAAAAATGAGTGAATGAATGAAATGCATCAACTTCCCTCCAAATGTGGCTCCTTCTCACTTCTCTATATTTTTAAAATTAATAATGCTAAAAGTTTTCCCGATCATTCTGGCTCAGTAGCATCCAGTTGGTAAATGTGATCGGTGTTTTTTCTCTTAGGTTGTGTCTCCCACCTGCAGGGCAATTCAACGAACGGGCCCTGCGGTTGAACACCACAGCTGAGAAATTACCTCTGACTGGTCTTCTCAGGGAGCAGGTCCTTCAGGAAAGAGTGAGCCTTCCTGCAAGGCCCTCCCCAGGGCCTTGCCTCCTAGACGTCTTTCTTGATTTGACTTTAAAAAATAAAGAAACATGACACTTATTTATCCTCAAGTATCCTAAAGCAATGATCTTTTACAATTTTGTTTTCCTTTCCTACCACTGTGATATTGGTTCAGGCCCTTGCCTCATATTAAGACTGTGTAAATGACCTCCTTACCTTAAATTAGAAGATCTCCAATGGAAAGGGAATTTGAAATTGGATCGATACCATACACGCCCTCTCCTTACTTCACCTGAAAAGACTCGAGGCCCAGAGCTACAGTGACTGAGGCGATGCCAGAGCCACAGGTAGAACCCCTGCTCCTCGCCTCCCTGTCCCACCTCTTGTCACCTCAGAGCAGCCCTCAGCTGCCTTTCATTCTTGGGCTCACTCTCATCTCTTAAGACCATTTTATAGCCTGTCCCTTTCCGATGTTAATAAAAGAACTAGGCTCGTTTAAGAATATAGGAAATTGCACATTTTTAAAACATCAGATCGATTGTGAGCTGTGCAGAGCTAAAAGATTACATTTCCTATAAATCTGTTTCCACTCCTTCCCAACCAGGCCAGGCCAGTGGTTCGATTTAGTGGCCACTCCCACCACCCCGTGGACACGGCCTGGTACTGCACGCACAGGAAAAAAGATCCCAACAAGCATCTGGCTGCAATTTGCTTAAGGATATTTTCACAAATGAATTTGGACCCACGTTCTTCTCTGTGTCTGTGAGCTGACCGTACGGGCTTGACTTGAGCAGCGCTGCCACTCGTATGAGGGAACTCGAGAGGAAACAGAAAGGGGAATCCCGCTAACATTCACCACTGCTCATTTCCCTTAAAATGCAGAGCAGGGAAAGGGTCTTGAGAAGAGGCAATTGAGAACCGTCCTAAGAACTTGCTCATTATTAATTAATGCTGTTTAGAATCTCCTTTGGAAAGACTTGTATCCCACACCTACCTCCACGTTCCACATGTGGAACATCTCCCCAACTCCATCATCTTCATGCCCCTTTCCCCGTTTCCCTAGCCAGATTTTTATAATACAACCAGCATTCCTGGTTTTCAGTTGGATTAACAGAGCAAAAAGACTTTAAAAAGCCCCTCACTGATTCAGAGGATCTCAGAGGTACACAGTGATATACACAGACCTATGTGACGGTCTACAGTGGCTCTAGAACCTTCTAGAAATTCAAGAAATTCAATTTGTAGACATTGTGAAAATACACCTTAAATGAATGTCCTAACCCCCTTTTCAAGTTGAGTTAATAATTATGTATTATGAACAATAAATCAGAGGCAGAATGTCTATGAATAGATTTAAAAGTCTCCCCCAAATCATACAAGTTAGTCTATATTTACTGATGTACACAATTTTTCTTGTGATAGTCAGAAATGGCCATTTGTTCACGTAATTGGCTATAATAATTTACCAGTGAGGATGCTTTCTTACAAAAGTATTAGAAGTGGCTGAAAAAATGAGACCATTTGTTATTTCAAATAACAAGTCCCGAGGCAGGACTTTTTCAAAGTTGGCTCATCATTGTCATCAAAGAGTGTGAGGTAATAGGAAATACATGTAATCGTCCCTGCCCCTGGCTCCTGGTAGAGGGCCCCTAAAACCTCTGTAATTTCCTGAGTGATGAGAGCACTAAGAGCGTTTCTTGTTCTAATATTTGTCTTTGACCCCAATGCCTGGCACAGAGTTCCTAAATCCCATGGAATTTCCTGGGTGGTAGCAATGTCTTCTGTACTAATGAGGTGACTCTGGGGGGATTCCTGGATGGTTCCTGGATGGGGGTTGGTCACCAGAAAGACCAAACCATGATTAGAAGCTTGAAATTGTCAACCCCAACCCCCATTCTCCAGAGAGGGGAGAGGGCTGGAAATTGGGTTAATAATCGATCATGCCCACGTGAGGAAACGTCCATACAAATCCTAAGAGTATAGTATTCAAGGAGCTTCCAGGTGGATGAACACATCCATGTATCGGGAGGGTGGCGCACCCCAACTCCACGGGGACAGAGCTCCTGCGCTCAGGACCCCCTCAGACCGCACCCTGTGTATCTCTTCATCTGGCTGTTCACCTGTATCCTTTACCATATCCTTTATTATTTAATAAACTGGTAAACGTGAGTGTTTCCCTAAGTTGATGGGACTGAACCCTTAACTGACGGATCTGACGTATCTCCAGGTAGAGAGTGTGAATCAGAATTGAGTTAAATTGCATGACCGTTGTCACAGAGAATTGCTTGGTATGGAAGCAGAACAGAGAATTGTGGGTATGGACACCCACATCTGGTGTCCGAAGTGTTGTGAGTGTGGTAGTAGTGTGACAGTAGAGGAGACACACAGGAGAAGTGGGGTTTTCCTCCTCAGAGACCGGAGCTCTTGTTATTTTTCTACCCCAGGCTCCATCCTCAGTGTATTGGCCTGCTCCTCATGGTCATGCGACAGCTACTGTTCCAGGCATCCCTTGTAGATACAACATCTACTGAATGGAAGGGGCATTTGTCTCTTTTATTGGAAGAGAACTCCTCTCCCAGAAGCCTCCAGCAGGCTTCTCGTCAGGTCCCATTGGCCAGGATTGGTCACATGGCCTGTCTTAGCTGCAAGGGAAGCTGGGAAAGTACTCCACAGGTATCACGTTTGGCCCTATTGTGGGAGGGGGTCCTACCATAGGAATAGGGGGATGGGCTATTAAATGACCATTTGGTAGACCACTAATCATGCTATAAATGCTACCTTTATACAGCACTACCAAATAGTTACAGTTTTTCTTTTTTCTTTTTTTATTCCCAAGTGACCATACTACGAACCCTTTCCCTGTAAGCAGCATCTTACTCTCTATCCCATTGTACACCCTCCGTCTCTACACGCACGCACACACACACACACACACACACACACAGAGGCACACACAGAGCATCACTGCATTCATTCAGCCAACCAATATATGCTGTGTCTATGATGAGCCAGACCCTTAGCTAGATGCCGGGGATGCAATGGCAAACGAGGTGCGCATGGTCTTTACCTTCACAGAAGTGTGCTCCAGGCAGAGGAGCTCCCCAGACCATGAGATAATGGCAGATTGTGATGGAGTTCTGAGGGATAAGCAGGACAGAGAGTGGAGGCACTGAAAGACAAGGTGGATGGGCAGGGCTCCCTTGGCCTCCCTCCTCCACCCCATCTGGCCTGAGGCAGCCTGCACCAGGTCCTCACCCTGCCCACCCCAGTGAGGCCGTGAGCACCCCGACAGTCAACCGGCCTAGGGAAGTGCAGACAAGGGCCAGGAAGTGTGAGTAGGAGGGAGAGAGGATCAACGAGTCAACTTGGGAGGTGGAAGAGATGAGAGGGAATTGTGGGGTCGGGGAAGAGGGAAGTAAGTAGAAACATAAGACTGTGTAAGAAGAGCACCTGTCCTTCTGTCAAGTCTGCTTTAATTCTGTATTGACACTGGGGGTTGACAACGAGGAAGGGAGATGAGCGAAAAGTAGGGGGTCTGGAGCAGCCCTGTGCTCCAAGAGAGAGGCCTGCCTGTCGTGGGACTGGAACCCAGGACAGGTGCGTCCACTCTTAGTCTTTTGTTCCAGCCGCCAACAGCCCTTCCCCTTGGGGTTTTGGGGAAAGAGGACGCACCTATTGCATTCGATGCTCCCTCAACCACAGATACCATACAAGGAGCAGATGAGATGCTTTAAGGATGGCTGTGGGGGAGGGAGGAACGATTTTAGGAGCAAGGCCCTTGGCTCAAAGCACATCTTCCCTCAACCTGCAGCCTGCTGAAGTGTTCAGAGGGAGTCACAGCTTTTCACTACTTAAAGAGAAGAAAAGAGTTAAAAATGCCCACGTCTGAACAAGAACTGTGTGAGACTGCTTCCCAGAGAAGCTGGAGCCTGGGGTACTGGGCCTGGTCCAAAGGCCTGAGGTCTGGAGACCGAGGCAGGGGAAGCGGCTGGGTAGGGAAGTGGGTCATCTGAGGAGACAGGGCTGCAGGAGACGGGATAGCTGAGTGAGCTTTCAGGTGCAGAAAATTAAAAATCTTAGTCATCAGTCAAACCAACTCAATCATCAACAGGTAAGGCTTTGCAGAGAAAGAGGAGTTTGGTCCTGTTCCAGGACCACAGGGCCAAAGCCTGGGACACCAGACAGGGCCGGAGGGGAGGAAGCAGGGCTGGCAGCATGTACGTATCATATTTAAACAGGATGCTGATAGGGGACGAAAAATGGCTTTTTCCTCCTACCCTTTTTGGTTCTCAGCTGGGTCTCTGTAACAAAAGACAGATTAACAAGAGGAAAGCATACACATTTATTTAATACAAGTTTGATGTGACATGGGAACCTTCGTAAGGAAATGAAGACCCAAAGAAGCAGTTAAATCTGAGCATTTCTATGCTAGGTTTGATGAAAAGTGGGAAAACGTGACAGGACAAAGGGTCTGAACTAAGTGTTGTAAACGGGAAAACTTAGCAAGGCCGGTTAGCTCGGAGATAAGGACGCTCCTTTCCCCTGGGTTTAAGGAGAGCACCTCTCACAGGCTTCAGGCGAAGATCAGAAAGTCTTTCCTGCACCTGCGGTGTCTCAAATTCCCTCAGTTAAAAATACTCAGTGTGCCAGGGTGCCATATTTTGGGGTAGCGTGTCCTGAACCTCGTCATGCTTATCCACAGCAAAATATTGGAAACAGATGCGAGGAACAACGCAGCATCAATTGCCAGTTGTTGTCTTGGCTTCACTGAGATTTTACTTTGGGTGAGTTATTTAACTTCCCTGCGGCTCGGTTTTTTCTTCTTTAAAATGGGGCCATGGATATTCACCTCGTGCTCCTGCGTCTGCCCCGACCCCCTCCTGTGTCACACGTGGTGTGTATGCGCGTTGAATGAAGCCCCTACAGGGATGGAGGTTGCGGGACCATTGAACATCATCACTACTGCTTTGAGAAATGTTGGAGTTTCTTAGACCGGTCCTTCCTTTTTTGCTTTTGTCTACAGCTCTGGATCTTTCAGCCATTTCTCCGGATTTGAAATCTCTCAGCTGGGTCTCTGCTAAGGATAACTCCGGATTCTTCATCATTCCGTGCGATTGCCCCCCTCACCTGTCAGCATCCTCCATACCAACTGAGCAGTTTCTCCTGTCTCTTTCTTGAGGAAGAAATAAGGTTTTCAAATTCACCTGAAAGTGAAAAGGGACAGATCGGACCCCCAGGGAATCCCATAATTGGCACCTCAGCCCCTGGCCCTCCCACGGGACTCCAGCCCATCTGCTCTGGGAGCTCCCTGAATCTGCTTCAGCGGCTAAGCTTGCTTCCGCACCTCCTGCGCTACTTTGCACACCTATAGATAGGACGTCTATCTTAAAACAGATTGTCTATCGTCCCCTCAATGAGAGGGCTCCCTAATTTTTTTGATGAATGAATTCTCTTGTGTGTGCATCTATATAATATGTATTAACATAGAGGACTCCCTAGTTTTCAATGAATGAATTAAGTAAAAATTATAGTTATATATAATTGCATAGGATACAATTACATAATACATGTAGCTAATAATTATGTCTTCCCACAAGAATGAGAGCTCTTTGAGGACAAACGGTATGTTTTTCCCATTTCTCTATGTCTTATAGCTAAGACTTTACATAAATGCGAATTAAACGAATGAATCTGTTACAAACTTGCTGTGGAAATGAACACCTATTATATATTTTTATAATTTTAAAATATTTTTGGAAAATAATAAAGCCATCCATTTTCTCTAAGAAACCAGGGAAGAATTGATTTATAATTTTAGCATTCTTTCTAAACAGGTCACAAATTCCAGACCCATGCTAAGAAAGACTGATTAATTTGAACACAAAAAGGTGTTTTAAAATCTCCATATTATCAGAAAAATATCATAAGCAAAATCCAAGACAACAAACTGAACAAAAATAAGAGCAATACACAGGAGAGAGCCAGGTGGTTAATTCCCTTCATTTGCAAAGCGTTAGTACAAATCAATAGAAACAGGTGAGCAAGTAAATAGACTCATGAGCAGAGACACAAGCAGCTTAAAGAAAAGAAGAAACACAGTGGCCAATAATCACTTTAAAAAGGTCGATCTCATCTGTAGTTAGAGAAATGCAAATACAGCTATATACAATTTTCACTATTCAGTTTGGCGTTTTACAAAATTTGCTAATACCCCGTAGTGGTTCGATTGTGCATAAGAAGCACTCCATGCAGAGCTAGGAAGCTGTAAACTTGTGCAACTTCTTGGATGGAAATGTGGCCGTATCTATCAATCAGGGTTTAAAATGCACTCACCCTTTGATCCAGAACCCTCCTGCTAGAAATGTTCCTTATGGATAAATATAAACAATTCAAGATTCTTCTTGCAAGGATTGTTTATAAGAACGATGAAAGGCTAAATTTGTTTCTCATAGTTTATATTAAAGAAGCTAGTGTGTTTCATAAAGTTCAACAAATTTGTAGGAGGGTCTTGTGCTGGAAAACGTGGAAGCTGACACACACATTGGTCACAAAGTTAATACTTTGATATTAAAAAAATAACTATATAGACAAGAAAGTGGCATTTGAATTCCCATCAAAATGAAAGCTGTACTCAAGATTCTGAAAAAAGACACCCTCATCACTGCCCATCATGAATTAGAAGTCTTTACTTGGGGCACAGATCACTTCCCGCCCCACCCCCAGAACAGTCTTTCACTTTCATTTCAGACACGCCTGCTTGGTCTTGCTGTTCCCTCCACTTCAGTGTGCTTCCTCACTCTCCCCACCATCCTCCCATTTCTGTTCATTGAAATCCTGCTCTGTTTTTCTAAAAGCAGCTCATATGCCACCTCTTTTATGTGGATCTTGAAGCCTTCAAAGAACTGAACAGGTAGTTCTCTTGTTGGACCCATTTAATTCTGCCTCAGACTATAGTTAACTGATTGACAGTGGTTGACAAAACTTCGGTGTCCTTCCAGAATTCTCCGTCATATCCAGCACAGCCATGCACATAGTGGATGCTGAATAAACGAAAAATCATTCTATTCCACCCTGAACTGAGGAAAGGAGGAAAAGCAGTACGAATGAGGAGATTGGTGCAGGCAGGTTGGTGACAGCGGCAAAGTCAGATGGGTTACATATGCAGTGGTGATCTGGTAAATCACCCCCTCTCAGGGAGGGTGGAAGCCCTGACTTGTAGCATCGGCCAATTTCCTTAGTGTAAATACTCCCATGGCGGCTGATTTCGTGTACCAGCTTGTGGTCACAGAACTCAGAGCTGGGAAGAGATGCACACAAGCTCTCTTGAGCCAAGCTGATCCAGAGCGTCAACGTTTTGGTCCTCCAATGAAGAGTTACGTCAGTCGTTTGTATAGTGAAACACATCCTACATACCAATGAACTTTAACTTTCAAAGCAAATAATAAAGTAACTATTCATATACATTTTACATCTCCTATATAATTTAAATGATTATATTTTTGTCAGTTCTATTAAAAACCAGAAAACAGGCCCCAAATGGGAGTCAAGAGTAGGCTAAGTCCCACATCACCAAACCGAGACTTAACTTTATTACAGTTTGGGCTCTCCCAGAGATGGCATCTTAAACCAGTCAGTTGGGAACCACCTGGTCAGCCCTGGTCAGGTTGTCTGCCTGAGAGACAGACCCTTGCCGTCCCCAAAAGGAAGTGACCTTGCAATGACCAACCTGCCTTTTTCCTAGTATGGCTTCCTTGTTCCCACACCCTTCTGCCCATAGAAGTCTGTCATTTTGTACAGATCCTCTGAACTCCTTTCTAACTGCTGGATTGGGTGCTGCCTGATTTTCATGAATCATTGAATAAAACCAGGAAGAGCTTTAAAATTTACTCAGTTGAATTTTGTTTCTTAACATTCCCCTCCTCCTGGGTTTGAGGTGGTTGGGAAACAAGATGGGAAGGGGATGGAGAGGAAGACATCCAGAGTGGGCTTGTAAGGTGATCATTTCTCTGTGTCATTTTCTGGCTGATGCTGAACTGTGTGTTTGATGTTAATAGAGATGAAACAGGAAAGAGAATGCACAGGAGCCATTTTTATTCTTATTTTTACTACAAACTGCTCTCTACCACCCTTCCAATAAATACATATTCTTAATCCCACTCATGCAACCTGCAATGGCCATTCTCTTATGGACAAATCCAGGTTTTCAGCATACTGTTGCTCATAAAATCTTCAGAGAGTGAAATAGCAGGATGCCTAGCTCATTCTGTTTGAGCATAGTATACTCAGAATCAATATTTGAATCTTTAAAGTTTGCTGTTTTAGGGCTCCATGTTCAAGGCATCTGATAAGAATGACTGTAAAATACCCAAAACTTCTATAATAATTTCCTTGAGTGTGATGTCGGCATCCAGAGGTAATGCTGTGACAGATCCACAGTATTTGGTAAACCGATTGAAAACCAAGAGCTTACGGGGAGCACTCACTTCTTAATCTAGCTGGGCTCTGTCAGTCTGTGAGCATATCCACACTGGGTCTTTGAGGGAGAAAATACAGTCAGAAATGAGGTCAAGCTGGGATTTTTAAGCTAATTTAGCAGTTCTAAATGAAGGCATATGAATCTTTGCCTTTCAGTTGTGTGAAAAATCAGCCAGGGGCTAAACTTTGTTGTTAGATTGGCCTCAACAAGCAAGACAGGCCGGCCGGGTAGGAGAGAGGGGGAGGAAGAAAGGAAAGAAAACGTGGCTTCCTGAGGTTTTACGAGGGCACATCAGCCCTAGGAAGTAGGGACACAGCGAGCAACTAAACATATGCAAATGAAATGCAACTTTTCAGAGGGAATTTGTTAAGTTATTTCATTAGCTCTGAGGCCAAGGGCAGTCCAGAGCTCATGCAAAGTAGATCTGAAGGTTTCCTTTTGTTTGCTTGAGATCTTCAGGGCGGTGGGAGTAAAGGGGTGAAAAGGCGGACGGCACAGCCCTGTCCTTGAAAGGGAGCAGAACCTGCGAGCTCTCCCAAGCCCGTTTGGCTTGAATACCAGCTTTTGTCTCCTAAGGGCCATTGCTCGGCTCCCTGAGAGTCCAGTAATGAAGCACTTGATTAAGACCTCATTAAAAGTTCATTGACATTCATCATGACTGGGGCCGTCAGCACAGTCCCAGCGAGATGGAGGGAGGATGGGACCAGCCCAGAAGCATAAAATCTGTGTTTGAATGCCCTTTCTGCCACTTCACAGCTTTGTTTTCTTGGGTAAATTTTTAAATGTCTTGGGATGCCACTTATCTCTAAATAACTCCAATTCAATGCTGCTGTGAGCAAGTACTTTGAAAGGTTTAGTCATTTTGTGTGTCCTCATTCTTACCATCCACCTTTCCTATCTTCATCTGGTTGTGGCAGGCCCTTCAGGACCAGCCAAGGACATTTACTTCTTTCATCACAGCACTGTGAAGGTTCCTAGACAGGAAAGGCCTCTGAGAAATGCGGCCAGGGTATAGAAGAAAACAAGAGCCTCTGGCCTCTGGCAGGGGCTGATGCAATCCACTTGGCCCCCAGGAAGGAGAAAGAGTAGACAGCTTCAACTGTCTCTGGACTGTGGATCAGATACTGCCCAAAGGGCATTGATAGACACTGTGAGAGGCAAGGGCTCCCTTTTGCCCAAATTCAAGCTCCTGGTATCAGATTTAGGAGCTAAGCACAGCAGCAAATCCCCAAGTGTGTTCCATAGAACATTCATTCTTCCAGATGTTTGGCATTCTACCCTGGGGTGGGGGCAGGAAATTCTGGGCTGCTCTCCCTAGAGGAACTCAGGAATTTGCAAGGCCATCTTCGCATCCATAAAGCTCCACACCAACCTCAGCCAGTGTGACTTAACACCCGCGTGTTTTGTTCTGTTTGGACTTAGTCCTGTTAAAAAACAAAACTCAACTGAGTAAATTTTAAACATCTTATTGGCTATATTTAACTATTCATGAATAAGGAAGCATCCAATCTAGCAGACAGAAAGGAGTTCTGAGGAGCTGTACAAAATGACAGACTTTTATGGGCAGAAGGGTGCGGGAACAAGGAAGCCATACTAGGAAAAAAGTGGGCTGGTCATTGCAAGGTCACCTCCTTTTGGGGACGGCAGGGGTCTCTCAGGCAGATGACCTGACCAGTGCTGGCCAGGCGGTTCCCAGCTCACAGGTTTAAGATGCTGTCTCTGGGAGAGCCGAAACTGTAATTAAGTCTCTGTTTGGTGACATGGGGCTTAGCCTGAGTGCCTCCATTTTGGGCTTGTTGTCTTGTTTTTAACCCTCAAAGACCTTCTCTTTGAGGCTTGCAGTTTCCTAGGCCGCACCTTGAGAAGTTAGAAAGTGGCCTCTTCTGCTCTGGGACTCTCCTTCAGCTCCTCTGGAAATTCAGTGAGAATTTCCATTCCCAACACCACCTCTAACCTCCAGGAACCTCGCATGCTTCCTTTCTCACCTATGGTTGAGCTCTTTCCTGGTTCTGGGCAGGGGAGAGAGTCTTACTTCATCACCAGTTCTTCCCATGCTCTGGTCCATGGTGGAAACTTCATGTCTGATTCCTTCTCTCGAAGCCAGGTTTCTGAAAAATCAAAGCTTTTTTCTCTCTTGCAGAAGAGCCATGACTTTTAATTCTGTGTTTTGGCTATAGATTTATAAAGATCTGCTTCAGAGCTCAAAAGCCAATCAATGGGTTCTTTGTTCTCTCTGATTCTTCCCTACCCAGAGGGCAGTATTTATAGAGTCCCACTGACTGTTTGGTGATGATGACAGGGCAGTGCCTGCAGAAAGAGGGACTAGAGGTAAATGGTGTTGGCATTCTTTTTTTATGGGGAGGAGCTTTTTTTATTGAGATATAATTGACATGTAACATTTTGTTAAGTTTGAGGTGTACAACATGTTGGTTTGATACATTTATATATTGCAATATGATTACTACAGTAGCATTAGCTAACTCCTTTATCGTGCCACATAATTATCATTTCTTTCTTTGTGTTAACAGTTAAGATCTAGTCTCTTAGCAACTTTGAAGTTTATAATACAGTATTGTTGACTATAATCACTATGTTCCACGTTAGATCTCCAGAACTTATTTATTTATTAGTTGCAAGTTTCTACCCTTAAACAACAGCTCCTCAATTCCCCTACCCGCCAGCCCTGGGTAACCACCATTTCACTCTGTTTTTTCAAGTTCGGTTCTTTTTAGATTCCACATATCAGAGATATCATACAGTATTTGTCGTTCTCTGTCTGATTTATCTCACTTAGCATAATGTCCTCAAGGTCCATCCATGATGTCACAAGTGGCAGGATTTCCTTCTTTCTTGTGGCTGAATAATATTCCATTGTGTGTGCATATACACACACACACACACACACACACACACACACACATATATATATATATATATCACATCTTCTATATCCATTCATCTGTTGACAGACAGGCTATTTCCATATCTTGGCTATTGTGAATAATGCTGCAATGAACATGGGAGTACAGATATCCCTTTAAGATAGTAATTCTATTTCCTTCAGATATATACCCTGGAATAGAACTGCTGAATCATAGAGTAGTTCAATTTTTAATACCTTGGGTAAGCACCATACTGTTTTCCACAGTAGCTGTACCAATTTACATTCCCACCAACAGTGTATAAGGGTTCCCTTTCCTCCATATCTTCGGTTTTGGCGTTCTTAAACACCAATAAATGAACACTATTCATTCTTCTTCTCCCAAGTGCAGAATGAATAAAAGACATCGAAATCATATGGAGATAAATATTAGCTTGACTGATAAAAACTGGAGTGTATGACACAGCTTAGATACACAGCCCAGTGGGATTGCTAATTCTTTGCCCCTGAATTCAATAACTTGCCCCCCAGGTCACTGGCCCAGCTTGAAGCCCAGAGGCCTTTCCTGTAATGTTACCTCATGGAGCCTACATTCTGTGGAAATACTGGTTCCACAAGAGATCCAGCAGGCCTGGTGTCTTTTTCAACACTCATCAATTAAGTAAGTCATTCCTCCTTCCTTGGGAAAAAGAGAATGAAGAGGGGAAGAAAGAGTGGGAATCTTCCTTGAAACATGAAGAATCAAAAACAAGAGACCTAAATATATATATATATATACACATATGGGGCGTGGAGAGTTGGAAAGACACCCAATTCAATACCAAAGCATTATTTGATAATAGTATCATAATAAAGTTCTGAATTCAATTTGCTAATACTTTATTTCAATATTTTTGCATCTATATTTATAGGTGAGATTGTTCTCCACTTGTGTTCTTTGTACAATCCTTTTTAAGTTGTACTCAAGGCATTGTGTTATGATGGTGTGTGATATGACTTCCATTTGCCCCTCCAAAGCCACCTCCATCTTTCTCCACCTGCTCTCTGCCCTAGGAGGCTGACTCACATGGACTACACCAGTGGATTCCACTGACCTATGGCTTCCAGTTGGGTTTGGCCAATGAGGAGCCCAGGAAGGAAATTGGAGGTGGGAGAAGAATGAAATGAGGGTGCCTATTCTCCCAGTCCCTTCCCTGCAAGGTCAAGGGAAGCTGTCTGAATCCCAGGAGCAAAGATCACAGCTCCTGTCAGACCCTCCTACTTCTGATAATCATCCTCTCCCCATCCCTTCAAGCCAGGGATTGGTGATGGGACTGCACTACCCATCTGGCATTTCTACACCTCTCCCACACCTTTACTGAACTCTCTTCAAATGACCTAATGTGAATGTGACATCTGTTTCCTGCTGGGAAGCTGACTGACACATGTGGTTAGGCTAACTTAGTAAAATGAACTGGAAAACTTTCTATTTTTATCTCTGCTCTGGAACACAATAAATATTGCAAGAATTTTCTAATCTTTGAAGGTCAAAGAGCTAATCTTTAGTGTCCTCTTGGCCTAGTAATTCAGGGATGGGATAGTTCTTTGAGAAATGTTTAAAATTTTTCTCATGATTATTGCTTTTTTTGGGTTTCTTCTTGCATCAGTTTGGTAACTGATATTTCCTAGAAAATCATCCATTTCCTTTAAAATTTTAAATGTATTAGCATGGAATTGTTTGCAGAATCCTCTTTTGCTGTTTTAATCCACTCAAAATCTATGGCCACCTTCCCTGTCTCACTTCTAATGTTGTGTAATTGTTTTCCTTTACTGCTTTGGTTAAGTTTACTCCAGTTGTATACCTGTATGTGTGATTAATTTTCTAAAAAACGTTAATAATTTATTTATTAAAAAATACTCATTGCAACCCAGTAAATTGATGTAATGACCTACCAATTAGTTGGGTTCTAGAGTTTGAAAAACACCTCTACAGAGAAACTCGTACATATGTCCACCAGCTGGCGTGAGAGAGAATATTCAGAGAAGCACTGATAATAATTGGAAAAAAAAGTAACTGGAAACAGAACTGATTACTGACAGAGGAATGGCTAATAAGCTGCGGCACATTCACATAATGGGATATTATTCAGAATGCCAGTGAATGAGGCACAGCTATTCAAATCCACCCCAATGAACCTCAAAGACTCGAAGTTGAGCAAATTGCAGAAGACTTCTTGCAGTCTAACTCCACGTCCACGGTTATGAAGGGATTATACGTATTTGGAAAAACTGTTAGGATAAGCAAGAGAATAATAAGCAGAATTCAGGAAAATGGTTATTTGGAGGGTAATTTGGGGAAATCAGAGATAACAGGGAGCTTCAAGAAATTTGGTAATGTTCTATTTCCTAGTAAAGCATTCACAGCATTCATTTTGTTATTTTGTACCATAACTCAAATAGGCTATTCATGTATTTTGGGATGTTCATATAGTTCATTTTAAAAGTATCGTAAATTTTATAACTGTCCCATGGATGTTTGATAAATGGTCTCTGTTTGAAGAAGAGGAAGTTCTATATCTCCTTCAGATTTCTCTGTCTTAATTCTTGACTATCTAATCTGTCTGTAGTATTTTAAAGTCTTACCCTATGATTGTGAATCTCTCATTGTGCTTTTAACTACTCCTGCTTTACATATTTTATTGTGGTGTTATTTGGTGCATAAAATTTTGTGATGTCATATCTTTATTGTGCATTGACCCTTATCAATTAACAAAAGCACTCCTTGCCCCATTATTGCTCTTTGACTTTAATTCAGCTTCGGCTGATATTAATATTCTACCTTGGCTTTATTCCATTTATGTTGCCTCAGCTCTTATTTTAACCTTCATGTGTCACTGTTTCCTTGTCACTTTCTTCCCCCCGCCCCAGCTCTTATTATATAATGTTTTCCTTTTTATTTACTTGCAAATTTTTTGGATGTTACACAAACTTTTATTATTATACTGGCAGTAACTTTTGAATAAAAATAATTTTCTACATATTATTTAACATTATTCAAATTTTTAAAAGAACTTATTTTTCCCTATTTATTAACATTGAAAATGACTCATTCTCGAGGAAGATGAGAAATGCAATTTGCTTTTACTTCTGCTCTTCACTCCAGATCTACACATCTCCGTGTATGTTGATTATAAACCAATGTTTTAGATAATCATTTTTCTATTAAACATGATTTTTGAATTATGTAGCTTCTCATTAAAGAATTGTTTTTGACACTTTTGCAGTTTTATAACAATATTAGTGAGAATTGCTTATATTTTACTCTGTATTTTACTGGTCTCCTTTCATTTATAACACTTCTTCCCTATTCCAAAATTCCTTATTTTTATTCAATCTCCCACTAAATTATAAAAATAGTTGTTTGACAATATTTTTAGAAAATGCATAGGAAAGGTATTCTTGGTGAGTATGTGACCTCACATTGATTGGAATTTTGGATTCATGAACAGTTTTCCTTAAGATTTTCTAGATAATCTTCTGTGGCCATCTGACATTCCACGTTTCTGAGAAGGCTGATAACAAACAAATTTTTTTTTCGTTCATATGTAGCGAGAACATTTTTTCTTTAATTAATATAGACCATTTTTCTCAACTTTAAAATTCAAAATTTTCAACAAAATATATCTGGATGTTGTTCTCTTTTTGATAATTCTGTCTGCTACTCGATGAACACTTCCCCATCTAAACACACTAGTCTTTCTTCCCTCATTGGAGCAAATTTCTCTCTATCATTTCTATGGTCATTGCTTGTCATTTATTTGCTCTGTTCTTTCCCTGTGGATTTTCTCTTTATATACATGGAGAAGCAGTGCAGCATAGTGGTTATAAGCCTGAGGTCTGGAATCAGAAAAATTTGGATTGGAATCGTAGATTTACCACTTACTAGCCACATGGCCTTAGGCCAGTTTATTAATTTATCTAAACCTCAGTCTGTTTATCTAAAAATAGGGACAATGATAATACTTAATGGGTTATTGGGAGAATTAAAGGAAACAGCACATGTAAAAAGCTTAGCAGAATGCCTAACCCTTTTTGAAGTGCTGGAGAAATGTTGGTCATCATTGTTATTATTGTGCTTTCTGAATTACGGATTTTTGTCAAATTCATTTTGTTCTTATGGAATTGTTCGATGAGGCACAATATTTTTTGTTCTACTTGGCCACTCAGAAACTGTGTACTACTTTCTTATGTTTGGGAACATCTGCATCATTGTAGTCTGTGTTCCCCTGGGTATAAGTCAGAAATTCACTTTCCCAGACTCCCTGGTAGCTAGGACACAGACATGTCACCCAAGCTTCACCAAGAACATTATTTATAGGAGACTTTCGGATTCCATGATGCAAAGGCACAGGCACCAGTTGAAAGCCATTTCTGGGGCAGATAGTGGACGCAAAGGCTACATTGGTTCTAGAGGTTGTATCCAATGCCCAGCTTTAAGAAATAAGTTGAGGTGTCTATGCTCAGTAGGGGCAGTAATGGTGTCTCCACAGACACTGCTCTCATGGAGTTTAAACGGGTAATTGTTACCTACTCTGTAGCCTTATTCTCTGACCCTTATGGGCTGAATTGTGTACCCCCCAAAATTCATATGTTGAAGCCCTAATCCCCAGTACCTCAGAATGTGACTGCATTTGGAGAGACGGTCTTTAGAGAGGTAATTAAGTTAAAATGAGGCCATTAGGTTAGGCCTAATCTAATGTGACTGGTATCCTTATAAAAGGGGAGATTAGGAAGAGAGACACCAGGGATGGTCTGCACAGAGGAAAGACCATGTGAGGACACAGTGAGAAGATGGGCATCTGCAAACAAAGGAGAGAAACCTCAGAAGAGACCAACCTTGCTGACACCTTGATTTTGGACTTCCAGCCTCCAAAACTGTGAGAAAATAAACTTCTATTGTTTAATCCAACCAGTCTGTAGTATTTTATTGTGGTAGCCCTAGCAAGCTAATACACTGATATTCTTCAATACTTTTATTTCCTGCTTGAATTTGTCAAAATGGGCTTGGGGGGCCGGCCTGGTGGCATAGCGGTTAAGTTTGCGCACTCTGCTTCAGCGGCTCAGGGTTTGCAGATTTGAATCCTGGGCACGGACCGACACACTGCTAGTCAAGTCATGCTGTGGTGGCGTCCCATATAAAGTAGAGGAAGATGGGCACAACGTTAGCCCAGGGCCAATCTTCCTCAGCAAAAAGAGGAGGATTGGTGACGGATGTTAGCTCAGGGCTGGTTTTCCTCACAGGAAAAAAAACATGGGCTTGCTTGTTTAAAACTAAGAACACTGATTCAGCACATTATGTAACTGTAGAAATGGTTTCCACTTCTGCTATGGCCAAGTAAGTTCCTGTTGGACCAGTCCTCCCACAGATTACAACTATAAACTCTGGACAAAATTAAACAAAAATTTAAAAATTAAAAGCCAAAATTCCAACTACTCAAAGGTACTGGAAAGAGACCAAAAGGGGGCATATTCTGGAAGGGACTTGACAGATGGGAACAGCACTGGATGTTTCCCATTTTCACAATTTGTAGCCTGCAGGCAGGCCCCAATCTTCACCATGGGGGGATGACTAATGCTTTAATGGAAAACCTGCTGGTTTTTTGACCCAAAGAACTGGAAGAAAGAGTTTGAGGAAACCACAAGCACTGGAAAATGAGGAGGGAAACTTAGAAAGGACAGAACCAAAGAAGGGAGTCCCAAATTTTGTGTGTATACTTTGATCACATTTCTGGCTAATTTCCAAGCTACATATGAATGGGATAGACTTAAAGCAGCTTAGCTAAGTATGAAACAACTGAATTAAAATTTGAGCTGCTGCCCAAGAGGTATAATTTGCAGTTTTAGTCCTACCAAATCAATTGCCTGCTAAAACAAACAAACAAAAATCAATTCTCTTCAGAGGAATATATAAAAACAAATCCAGAGTCTCTACAACATAACATTTAAAATGTCCAGGATACATTTGAAAATAATTTAACATAAAAAAGAAAAACCAAGAAAATGTGATCTATTCTCAAGAGACAAAACAATCAATAGAGATTCCTCCAAGATGACCCAGTTGTTTGAGTTAGGATTTCAAACCATCATTATAACTATGCTTTAAGAAATAAATGAAAATATACTCACAATGAATGAACAGATAGTAATTTTCAGTAGAAAAATAACACTAAAAGATCCAAATGGAAATTCTACGACTAAAAAATATATTTGAAATAATTATATTAATACAAATATAAGGACACAGAGACAGACATGGGAGTCTAAAATAAGAAATGAAAGTGAGCAGTAGCTTCCACAAGGAAAATGTTCTCTTTCAGTCTAGATTGTTTGATACCCAGAACCTGGAAGAGAAAACGTGGGCTCATGACCCTTCAAAGGCTACCAGATGTTTCATGAGAGGGTGAACAGAAGATACGGGATAGGTCACTGAATCCATTGACAATAATTGTCACTACAGTTTCCTTATTTTGCCAAATAGAACTTTTTATTAAGTTGGCCTTCTGCCATCACTATCATTTCATTTAAAAAGAGAAACTTACAAGTAAAAAAGCATATAATTTCAGAATATATGACAATCCTTCCCAAAAAAGGGAGAGTTGGCAATCTTACACCGACATATCAAAAGGGGTGGGGGGGGAGTAGAAAGGACAACATATTTGAATATACTAATGCAACAAAACTACAACCCAAAATGTTATTTAATCGTACTACATCATAGTATGTAACTGTTTGTTTTCTTGATACAAATCTTTCAATTTGAGACCTATATTTTACATTATCCTGTGTTTTGATACTTCTTTTTTATTTTAATCCAGTTAACATGTGAAAATTCAGTTTCACATGGATGTTTTTTGATGAGACAAAATTCCTGGTGTCATTTCACTTAATTTAGAATATTCTGATTTAACCGAGAATTCTCAAGAAGAAAAACTCAACTTCTTCTTGGTCCTTTTTACCTACAAGCTGGGAAGAAAGCAGGTGAGAGCAGGAATAATTCAGATGGTAAGGGCTGCAGGAATGGGGCTAAAGATGTTCCCCCTTCAGTGGCCAAGTTTAGCTCAGAGCTCTGGACATCAATGTGAAGCCAAAGGAGTTGATTGTATTGGTGAGAACTTTGATGTGGGTCAGCCATGCGAATAATATTTAGTACACACAGACCTAGTGTCCTGGGGCAATATTACACACAGGTTCTCACTTAGTCAGTGAGATATCTGAAACCCAAGCTGCTTGCATCCTGGAATTCAGTCAGGCCATCAGGGCTATTGAATACATTAGGGTCCAAGGACTCCTGGCCCAAGAATGCTTCCAAGTTTCCTCATGGTCATCCATGGGACCCTTCAATCTTCCCTGTCTGCCAGGCTTGAAACTGAGGTCCCAATTTTCCAGCATAAGTCAGGGCCACTTGTCTGCTCAAGGAGCCTACATGTAAAATTTGTATTACACTAAACCTTCTGAAATGAATGATTATTTAATTTGGGAATAATATACGCAAACTCTCCTGGACCTTCCCTGTAGCATTTATCTATTATCTCATCATTTCCATGTCTTCTAAGTCTGATGATTTTCAGCACAAAGTGTTTACTGCCTTCATTTGTTAAATTTGACAGTGGTTTCATCCTCATGCAATCTCACTGTGCTTCCATAACTCACATTTTATAGATACAATGTCATCATGAATCTTACAGAAACACCAATTGGAAGATTTTTTTCCCTAAAGTTCTTTTCATTTCATGGGGTAATTTTGTTGCAAAAGAGAGCATTGCTTTACACTATATTGCTTCTTTTCTTGAACAGCTATATATCTTTTCAGATGACTGTGATTTATTTGTTTTTTCCCAACCTTTCAAAGGGTGTTGATCTAGTATTTGGAGTAGAGATGGATTTTTGTCAGGAATTTCCTTTTTAGTATTTTGCCCTTCTGGGAGAAAGCAACTATTTAAATTTACTCTAGTGTCACTTTGTCAGATCAGACACCCAACAGCATGAAGAAATAAGAGAGTTTTATCCCTTAGCCATAGAATTCCTTTTTCATATTTGTTGTGGTAATTGGAAGTCATCTGGCCATCCATCCTGAACACTTGCTAACACATCTCTGTGTTAGGACCCATTTGTGGTAGCACCCCTGCTTTTTGCTGGTTGGGACTGTCTGCACCAAGTGCATGCCAGGAGTGAGCGCCACAGAGCATTTCCCACTGTGTGATCTCCAACACCAGATGCTTTTCCATGACCACAGGGCCCAGTGTCCACCCACTGCACCAGCCCTCTCTGATCTAAATTAGAAGGTATTACAGGATGTTTGCACTTATTTCTTAAATGACAGGTTCTTTTTCACATGTAAAACGTATATTAGTTTAACATTCTCTTAAACAATTGGATATTGAACAAACATGCTTTGAGGTTCTAGTATGTGGTTGCATGCTATGCAGATACAAATTTTCTTAATTTTTAAGTAAATTTGATAATCAAAAAAATGAGACTTAAGAATGCATAAGAAGAATTAAATGTGTGTCAAGCCACCATCTTTACTCAATTATAATCTCTAGTGCACATGTGATTTTGTCTGACAAGTACCCCTTCCTTAGGAAACCACTTCTTTATTCTTTATTCATGTGGTTTAATGGGCTAACCTCATTCCCACTCCTGCAGAAGTGAACACACGACGCAGGCCTGGCCAGTTTCCACGTCTCCACCCACATTGGTCCAGAGGTGAACACTTGAACCAGGCTTGGCCAGTCAGGATCTCCTCAGAACATGGCTTTGTAGGAGCTATCAGAATGAATGTTCCCCTTTCCCTACGGTCAGGGGCTGTAAGGACCATATAAGCTGGTAGCTGCTGGAGGCCATCCTGCAGCCATGTGGAGGGAACCTATCTGAGAGAGTTTCCAAGTAGAGGCCCGAATATCCAGGACATGAGGAGAGACAGAATCCTGATGATGCTGTTAAAGCTCTGTTACATACGTGCCTGTGTTGAAAAAACATCAGTCTTTCCCCCTTGTGTCTCCTTCACTCTCACACCACTACCACACTCACACTTCCGACAGCAGATGTGTGGGGGTTTCCCCCGCCAAGCAATTCTCTGCGACACCAGCCAGATGTCCTACAACTGGACTCAATCTAACACTATCTACCTGAGGATAAGTCAGATCCCACAGCTTAAGGGCTCAGTCCCATGAGACTGCCCCCTCTTCAGATGCCGTTCACAAGTAGTAGGTCCCCAGGTCCCCCACAACTTCTGTCTGAATTGGCTATGCATCAGATGTTCCCATGACCCCTTCCTTGGGTTCAATTAATTTACTAGAGCAGTTCACAAAACTCAAGAAACATTTACTTATGTCTACCAGTTTATTAAAGGATGTGGTAAAGGACACAAATGAACAGCCATATGAAGAGACACATAGGACAAGATCTGGGAGGGTCCCAAGCGCAGGAGCTTCTGTCCTCGTGGAACTGGGGTGCGTCACCCTCCCAGTGTGGATGTGTTCACCAACTTGGAAGCTCCCCAAACCCCCTACAACTGGGATTTTATGGAGGCTTCCTCATGTAGGCATGATCAGTTATTAACTCCATTTCAGGACCCTCTCCCCTCTCTGGAGGATGGGAGTGGGGCTGGAAATTCCAAGCTTCTAATCATGGTGTGATCTTTCTGGTGACCAGCCCCCATCCAGGAGCCATCCGGGAGCCCACTCAGAGTCACCTCATTAGAACAAAAGATGCTTCTAGAGCTCTTATCACTTGGGAATTTACAAGGGTTTTAGAAGTTCTGTGCTAGGAACCTGGGGCAAAGACCAAAATATATTTTCTATTATCCCACAGTGTCTGATGCCAGATCTGCTTTCTTGGACTTTCCAGTTACAAATGCTAATAGATTCCTTACCTTATTTAAGCTACTTTGAGCTAGATGTCTGACAATTGTAGCCAAAGTAGTTCTGGCCATTATGTAATCTGGCCTACCTACGTCTGATTTCTCTTATCATCATTCACCATTTTAATGAAATAAACTTTTCCTATCCCACCTGATTTATGTGAACTATATGCCCTGCTCCTATCCCCTACTCTAGCTGTCAATCACTCACTATGAATAGATCACAAGACAATGAGAAGAAATAGGGGCTGAATGAAATTAATATTTACTGAGCACATGTTATGTGTTAGGGCCCATGCTAGGCCCTTCACATCAGTTACCTCTTACATTTAATTCTCACAACCACTCTTAAGGTTGATCTTATTTTCACCGTTTTACACATAAAGACCCCCAGAGCCTCTAAACTGAATTCTAAAGCCTTTTTGTCCACATCACTTGCCCTCCTTCTCTCCTTCCTCCACCACTGAATTTACCTCACGGGAATGAGGATGCAGTGAAGTCACATTAACACAGCAGGGTGTGGGACACTACATGGTCACCTTTAGGCTCCATGAAAATCCCTGCTTTTTATAGCATTTTTTTCTTTATTTTAATACACTTTTTTTTTTTTGGAAGATTGGCCCTTCGCTAACATCTGTCACCAATCTTCCTCTTTCTCTTTTTTCTCCCCAAAACCGCAGTACATAATTGTATATCATAGTTGTAGAGTTGTAGCTCTTCTATGTGGGACACCACCTCAGCATGGCTTGATGAGCAGTGAGTATGTCCACGCCCAGGATCCGAACTGGTGAACCCCAGGCTGATGAAGTGGAATGTGCAAACTTAACCACTATGCCATCGGGCTGGCTCCATTTTTAATTTTTTTGCATTTTAAAACTTTCAAAATTGGGATATATCTACAACAAATTATTCGTTTAATGAACATCTTTCTTCCTTTTGAGAAGGTTTTTATTAAATCAGTGACACCTCATACATTAGAGGCCTGTGAGAATTAAGGAAGCAAAGTAATAAATCTCCTACTTAAGACAGACCATGCCATTTATTTATTCCTTAGAGTGAGTTAGTTCGTCAGTTGCAGTCAACTGAGGCTAGACACAGGAGCCTTTGGATAGGATGGAGAGTGAGGTCAGCAGACTTGCCACTCCAAAATATGCCACTTTGGCATAGAGATTATTTCAAGCTGGAGGCACTTGAAAGACAAAATGCAGGGAGAAGCGTTCTCTGAACTTCCCTTATCTGCCTAAAGACAGAGCCCCTGCAAAGAACTCAATCGTCCTAAGTCCCCTCCCCAGCAGTGTCATCACCAGGGAGGACAGACCTGTCACACGAGAGGAGACTAGAAGTCAATGCTGCACCCAGACACACTTTTTCACAAACTGTCATACTTCCTATCTATGCTCCTAACGGCCCATTCATGTTTCCTAAAAATCATTTACTCTCCCCTAAGGGGCCTGCAGCCAGCCCTGGTGGTCTAGTGCTTAGGATTCAGGGCTCTCACCACCGCGGCCCTGGTTCATGTACAGGTCAGGGAACCACACCACCCAACTGTCGGTTGTCGTACTGTGGCGGCTGCGTGTTGCATGAAAGCTGTGCCACTGGTATTTCAAATACCAACAGGGCACCCATGGTGGACAGGTTTCAGCAGAGCTTCCAGACTAAGACAGACTAGGGAGAAGGACCTGGCACCCATTTCTGAAAAAACCAGCTGTGAAAACCCTGTGAACAGGAGAGGAGCAGTGTTTGACACAGCATCGGAAGGTGAGAGGATGGCGCAGAAAGACCAGGCGGGGTTCTGCTCTACTGTGCACAGGGTCACTAGGAATCTATTTGTTGGCACTAACAACAAGAGGCTTATATCCCCCTCCCCTCCCCTTTCCCTGTTAAGATGGTATCTAAGTCTGAATTCTAAGCCACCACGGGGAGTTACTCGTTTCTCCCTGGGTATCCCCCATGCATACATGAGGAATACATGTTAATAAACTTCTGTTTGCTTTTCTTTTGTTAATCTGGCTTTTATTTCAGGAGTCTCAGCTGAGAACTCTGAAGGATAGAAGTAAAATTATTTTTCCTCCCCTACAAGAGTGATATATCCCCTAGCCAGGACATTGAAGTCTTCAGTCACCATTATAGCACAAAGGTCCACTGGAAGTGCCAGGATACTGAGAATTCAGAACAGGGAGGAGGCAGAGGGGCCCAGGAGGTGGGGAACCGTGCTAGAAGGGCAGAGAAAAACAGAAGACCACGCACCTACTAGACGAGGTGCCAGCCCTGCACCCTGTTTCCTTTGTGCTCTCTACCTGATAGTCCCACGGGAAAGTGGGTAAGAACTTGGACCTACAGCACCTCAAACTTCTTTCATACAAAATATTGGCTATCATTCACAGCTTCAGGCTTTTAAAAAGGGATAAAACACTAAATCCAATCAATTACTGTAAAGCGATCATTTTTTTGCTCTCTACTTTATTCCATGACATGTCTATGACCAAGAGGTGCTTTTGTTTGTCAGGCATAGTCCACACATAACATCCTGGCCTTGTATCACTATTCAGTCTGAAGTAACACACAATATTACTTTAAAATAATGTCCTTTCATTTATCTCATTTGATCCTCACCCTTCTGTTGTGCGATAAGGAGGGCAAATTTGATTATCTCCTTTCTCAGCTGACTTGCCCAGAGTAGACCCGCAATATTTATCGAATAGATAAAAATGAAGACGCTGTGACTCAGAGATTGTGTGTGTGTGTGTGTGTGTGTGTGTGTGTGTGTGTGATTTGCCCTGGGTCGCACTGAGCACCAAAAGCAGAATCCAAGTTTTCTGGTATCTAGCCAGAACATTTCGCTGGCAAATAATAGTCTTTCATGAGCGTCTGCCTGCCAGTCCCCGGGGAAAGGATAAAAGTGAGCTCCAGATCTGACCAGGGTCAATTCCAAAGTGACAGTTTCAGGAATCAAATGGAGGAGCAAGTAAGTTCTTTCACAGCTCTGGGTCCTTGAAGCCAAGGCACATCTTGTGTAGGGTCTGTGACGAAGATGACAACTCTCAGCCAGATCACCAGGCAGATAAGAGGGAGGGCAGGAGAAGTCTCCACTCTGGAGAGCTGGATCTCTTGATCTTCTGGGAGACAATACTTTTAATTTTCATCAGGGTTAAGATGATGTCCCAAACCAGAAGGGGTTTGCCTAATTCATCATGCTCCCTGGCCACACAATGGGACCCCTGACAAGCAGAACATTGGGGAGTGAGAGAAATGGACACCATGGGTGCTCATGAATTGCAAATGCTTCTTCATTAAAGGATGTTGTCTTGCTTGGGACCATCTGCTTGATATAACTGGGCCCAGGTCCTCGGGCTAGAAACATCTGCTGCTTTAATAATTTTACCTCTTAATTAAAGCACAACCAAAAGGAGGCCAAACATAGCAATGACCCTGGACATGTCAGACTTTAGCCATACAGAGTGGAGAATGAATCTGCCTTGCTTTGACATGAATGGGAACACGTAGGTGTGCAGTTCACTCAATATGTGTGTTCCCTACTGAGATAGAACAAATTTGGGCAAATGAATCCCCTTTCCTCGTTGACTTTGTGTATCACTTCAAAGACACTTTGTCTTCAAATTTAATTGGTCTTCTACCGGTAAGGCCTCCTGACCAGTTGTCTTTAAGCTGCTCTGCCCTGAGGCATCTTGGTCAAATAGTTAATGATCTATAAATAAACAATTTAATACACTAGGGGAGATGCTATTTAAAGGAAACCTGTGTTAATCTTTTTGTACCACAAAGAATTCTTTTGTAATGCAAATAGTCATCCTTTAATTGATCTGTTTTGTAAGTTCAGATTTTCATATCAATTTCATATGCCTCATCAAAGAAACAATGTGTGGAAACACTCCAGCGCATACACAGTAAAGCGCTAAACAAATGGTAGGTGACACTACTATCTCTCACTTTGGGATGAACCTACATTATTTTGAACTTAGGTCCAATTGTAAGCCTGCCACAGAGATTCTGGGTATACATCCGTCTACCCCCACCCATTAGTCTGCAATCTCTCTAAGAGCCTATCTTACGTTTCTTTTATTTTTTTCTCATATAGTTGTCTTGTACTGAGTTCTATACCTGAGTAGTAGATGCTGCCAAAGTGATTAGGTGAGAAAGAGGACCCTTCATTTGTTCATCATTCATTCACTCAACAAATACTTATTCAGCATCATTTTGTGCACTGGGAATGCAGCCATAAGCAAGACAAGGTAACGTCTTTACAGAGCTTTGTTCAAGTGGAGTAGAGAGAAGTTAATACATAAATAAATACAGAGCACTGAGTAAAACGCCAGTAATAAATGACATCTATGAAGAAGAATAAAGCAGATGGAGAAATTATTTTAAATAGGCTTGGTCACAGAACACCTCTCTTAAGAAGTGACACTTAGCATGAAGCTGAGAATGCCAGAGCGTGCCATGGAATATTATGCAGAAGGAACAGCAAGTGGAGCGGCCCTGAGGTAGAACACTGTTCAGTATCTTTGGGAAAAAGTAAGACGGCCATTATGGATGGAACAGAAAGAGTAAAAGGAATGGTGGAGGGAAGTGGGTTTCAGAGGTATGTAGGGGCTAGATCATGTAGAGGTCGTATGAGTGGTAAAGACTTAGTCCCAAGAGGTGTTTGTACGAGGGAAAGGATGAACGCCATGTTCCAGTGGACTGTAGAAGGGAGGACATTATATTCTGTTCAGCTCCTTCTTCTCTGAGGAAAAGAATGAAGTAGAGTAATTATAAAACCCACAACAGCATTATGAGCCTCTAAAAATTCACTAAATCTCCTAAAGCCTCTAATGTGTCGGTGAGGACCCTGAGGGTCCAACGTCCACGTTTGATAGTTGCAACCTGAATAAATTCTGGTATTCTATGTGATCCAGGCTCAAGGAAATGTCTCACAACCAAAAGTAATTAAAAAGTCATTCAAATACGTATTTGAAGAACTGTAAGGGGAACTAAATGTACAATTGACGAAAGACTGCTTGAAACGGTATTCTCCGATTTGCTGTCACTCCACCACTGCTTTATTTACTATGTCTAGCATATATCAAGTAATTTTACCTAACTTGGAATTACTGCATCAAGAGTATAGTATTTTTTATTTTAGTAAATATTGTCAAATTGACCTCCACAGGGCCTGTGCCAATTTACACAGCAATCAGTGAAGTAGAAGCAGGTAACATTTTTCTCCTGAATTAAAAATCTCTTCACTCCAGGACACCAAATTGTCCTCTTAACCATGCTTAGAGGAAGTAATTTCACTTTAAGCTTGAGAAAGAGTTAATCATTTTGTCTAAACTACTAAAAAATAAACATGTACACTTTATAAAACATTTTTTATATATGGAGAAAGTGACAAGTGTTGTACGATCTAATTTCTAAGGAACACTCCAATTCTTGGCTTTTAAGAGATGACAGACACTGACAGATGATGTTACCTCTTGCTAAGGAAGCAAGCAGCACTGCAACTTTTCCAAGTTCCGTGAAAACTGTAAAGCCACAAATCTAAAAATCTCAACAAATCCAAGCACAAGAAACACAAACAAAACTACAAGGCGCATCACAATCAAATTGCTCAGAAGCTGTGATAAAGAAAAAAATGTTAAAAATCAGTTGTGTGAGTGGGTGGAGACACGTCACCTACAGAGGACAAAGATAATACTGACAGTAGAATTCTGGTCAGATGCAATGCAAGTGCCAAGACAATGGAGCAACGTCTTTAAAGTGCTGAAAGAAACCGTTGACTTAGAATTCTATGCACAAGATAATCATCTTTCAAAAACAAGGTGAAATGACAGCTTTTGAAGGTACAGAAAAGCTGAAAGCCTTCATCTCCAGCTGACCGGTACTACAGGAAATGTTAAAAGTCCTTAGTCAGAAAAAATGATGCCAGATGGAAAACAGATCTACAAAAAGATGAAGAGCTCCAGAAATAGTAACTACGTAAATAATATATAAATACAAAAGATATATTTTTATTATTTAAATCTCTTTCAAAGATCATTGATGACTGCCATTCTGGACAAGATGGAGTAGACTTGTCTTTCCCTGCTCCTTCTCAGTAAGTACAACTCTAAACCCTGGAAATAACACAAGAGGCAACCAAAGGAGAATTCTGCAGGTGAAAAGAGAAAGACACGCTGATTTGGACCCCGAGGACTGGAGGAACAACATAGTGGCAGAGTGTCATAAGACCCCTCCTCCCCAAAGCCCATCACATGACACAATTAGGCCATCCAGCACTTCCTAATCCCCAAACTAGCAACAGAAGACATCCCAGTTAGGTTGATTTCTCCCCTGGTCAAAAGAGAGTCTCCATGGCAACTCCAGGAAGCCCAGCAGAACTGGCAGGGGAACCGATCAGAAGGCCCCTGCCCCCCAACAATAAGCAGCCAGAGGAAATGCCATTCTTTCCTTCTGAGCCTGAGACTGTCCTGCCTCATCCAGAGACACTATGCAAGTGGTGACACCAGCAAAGGGAAACCTACACAACAAATGACCCAGCTCAGGGAGCGCTCTCCTTCCTTGCCAGCCCTGAGACTCCTCTCCCCCACCAAGAGACATTGCGTGGCCAGGAGCTGCAGCAACAGGTATCCCACCAAATTAACACCTATCCCAGGAAGCACTCTCTGTCCCCATAGCTCACGGTCTCCCACTTAAAGGCACCAGGAGACCTGGTCTGGGGAATCGCCTTCCATCCCCTCAGGCAGCACCAGCAAGGACCCTGGGACCCACAGCAGCATCAGATAAACACAGCAGACCAAAATAGCCCCACAAAGCCTGTGAAAGTTAAATTGTTATTGGAACCACAGCCCACAAAAACAGGCTGGGATCTGTGTGCCAAACCTAAACAGTGACCTCCTGACAAAATTTAAAAATTTAGAAAGTCTTCCAACTTAATAGTCAACATACCCAGAATAACAATATAAAATTTCTTGTCATACCAAGAACCAGGAAAACCACAACTTGAATGAGGAAAGACAATCAACATTAATATAGAGATAAATCAGATGTTGGAATTATTTACCAGGGATTTTAAAGCAGCCATCATAAAAATGTTCAACAGGCAATTACAAATTCTCTTATAACGAAAAAAAGAGAAAATCTTATCAAAGAAATAGAAATGTTAAAAAAGACACAAATGGAAATTATAGACCTGAAACACACAATATCAGAAATAAAAAACCTTGCTGATGGGCTCGATAGTAGAGTGGAATGAGACAGGATATAATCGTTTAACTTGAAGACAGAAAAATAGAATTAACACAATCTGAACAACGTAAAGAAAATAGAACAAAATAATAATAATCAACAGAGTCTCAGGGACCTGTGGAACAATAACAAAAAAATCTAACATTTGTATCATTTGAGTCCTAAAAGGAGAGGAGAAAGAGAGGGGGTTGAAAAACTTTTTGAAGACATAATGGGTGAAAACCTCCCAGATTTGGCAAAAGACATAAGCCCTTAGATATAAGAAGCTAAGCAAACCACAAATAGGATAAACCCAAAGAAATTCATGCCAAAGCACATTAAACTTCTGGAAATAAGACAAAAAAAATCTTGAAAGCAGCCAGAGAGAAGTGATGCATTACCTGAATATCAATTTGAATGTCAGCTGACTTCTCATCTGAAACCATAGAGGTCAGAGGGAAGTGACAACATTTTTCAAGTACTGAAAGAAAAGAACTGCCAACCGTAAATTCTGTATCTGGCAAAACTACCCATTAGCAATGAAGGGGATATAAAGACATTCTCAGACAAAGGAAAACTAAAAGAATTTGTCGCTAGCAGACCTACCCTGAAAGAATGGCTAAAAGGAATTCTGCAAGCAGAAAGGAAGTGATAAAGGAAGGAATCTTGGAGCACTAGGAAGAAAAAAACAAAAAAAAGGGAGAAACATGGGTATACATAATATACTATCCTTCTCGTCATGAGTTTTATGAATCGTTTTTGATGACTTAAACAAAAATTATAACACCATCTGATATCTAACATTTAAAAATGGAGAAGGTAAAAGGATCTAAGTGGAAATAAAGTTTCCATATGTCATTCAAGTGGTGAAACGTATCTTCAAAAGTCACATATGCATATTTTAATACCCAGAGAAAACACTAAAAAAAAACTATACATGGATATGCACCCAAAAACACTATAAAAGATACCAAAAAGAATTGAAAGCAAAGTCTCAAAGAGATATTTGTGCGCCATGTTCATAGCAGCACTCACAATAGCTAAAATGTGGAAGCAACCCAAGTGTCCACCAATGGATGAATGGATAAGCAAAATGTGGTATATACATATAATGGAATATTATTCAATTCAGCCTTCAAAAGGAAAGAAATTCTGACACATGCTACAACACAGTTGAACCTTGAGGACATAATGGTAAGTGAAATAAGCCAGTCACAAAAAAGAAAAATACTGTATGGTTCCACTTATATAAGGTACTCAGAGTAGCCAATTTTATAGAGACAGAAAGTAGAATGGTGGTTTCCAGAGGTTGGAGAGAGGGAAAAATTGGGAGTTATTGTTTACTAAATATGGAGTTTCAGTTTTACAAGATGAAAAGAGTTATGGAGATGGATGGTAGTGATGGTTGCACATATTGCACATATGAACATATTTAATACTGAACTGTACACTTAAAAATGGTTAGATGGTAAATATTATGTGTATTTTACCACAATAAAAAAATTGGGAAAAAAACACTATTAAAGATCATTGTTTAGACAAATGCAATAACAATGTAATGTAAGGTTGATAATATATGTAAAAATAAAATGTATAACAACAATAGCACAAAAGCTGGGAGGGAAGAAATTGAAGCATACTATTGTAAGGTTCTTATACTGTACATGAAGGGTATGATATCACTTGAAGTCAGAATATTACAAGTTGAAGATGCATGTTATAAATCCTAAAACACTAAAATATAAAACAAAGAGCTACAGTTTATAAGCCAACAAGGAAAATGAAAGCTTATGATGATGTTTGACATGTCAGCTTGGCTGGATTAAACTACAAGGACAGAAGGAAGAATAGCTGTCATTTTGTGGCATACTCATACCTTCTCCCAGTATTCAATCAAACACTAATCAGGTGCTGCAGTGAAGGAATTTTGCAGATGCAGTTAATGTCCCTAATCAGTTGGCTTTAAGTAAGAGAGATTATCCTGGGGAATTAGTCAGTGGAAGCCTTTTAAAAGAAGGCTTAAGTAGTCCCTGAACCAGACACCAAACAGCAGTTGAATCTACAAATTGCTCTCCCTTTGCTGGATTTTCCCTTCTTGACTGTCTGTAGACAACAGCTTTGGCCCATGTCTGTGGGGTTCTAGGATGCTTATGATCTTCTCCTCTTGACTGTCTAACTCATGGATTTCAGACTTGCTTAGCCAGCCCCCACAATCATCTAAGCCAATTCCTTGTAATAATTATATCTATCTATCATTTATCTGTCCAGCTAACTATCTAAATCTATCCATATGTCTGTGCATCTCCTACTGGTTCTGCTTCTCTGGTTGAACTCTGAATGATACAAATGGAATCCTAAAAAACATTTAACTAATCCAAACAAATAGCAAACTTTTTCTTAAAAGACCAGATGGTAACTATGAACCATACAGTTTCCATATCAATTACTCACCTCTGACATTGTAGTGAGAAAACAGTCATATATAATACACAAATGAATAAATGAGCTTGTGTCCCACTGAGAATTTATTGGCAAAACACATGACTGGCCCACAGACTATAGTTTGCCAACCTCTGCTCTAGACAGATTGATCTGGAAAAGAAGAGAGAAAATGTAAATAACCAATATCAGGCATGAGAAGGATCAGACCTTGCATTATATTCTGCAGATAACAAAAGAAAAATGAGGGGATTTATAATCAAATTTATAAATTTGATAAATTATATAATTTAGATGAAATGGGCAAATTCCATGCAAGATACTCACTATCAAAACTCATTCAAGAAAAAATAGAAAATCTTGACAGCCCTATAAATATTTTAAGAAATTGAATTTGTAGTTAAAAACTTTCTCACAAAGACAACTCTAGGCCTAGAAGGCTTCAGTGGTGAAATTTATTACATATTTAAAGAGTAAATAATACTAATTCTACACAAACTCTTCCAGAAAATTACAAAGTAATATATACTTCCCAACTCATTCCTTGAGGCCACCATTACTCTGATACCAAAACCAGCAAAGACATTACAAGAAATGAAAACTATACACCAGTATTACTCAGGAATATAGATCTAAAAAATCTAAATAATATTTTAGCAAATCAAATCCACAATATAAATCACAACCAAGTTGTGTTTATCCCAAGAATTCAGGGTTGCTTTAATATTTGCAAATCAGTCAATGTAATCGTTCATATTAACAGACTAAAAATGAAAAAACATATGATCATCTTGACAGTTGCCAAAAGAGCATTTGATAAAATCCAACATTGATTCTTCCTTTACAAACAAATAAAACTCTTAGCAAAGTAGGAATAGAAGGAAGTTTCCTCAACCCAATAAAGGATATCTATGAAAGACGTACAGCTAGCATCATACTTAATGGTGAGAGACTGAATGCTCTCTTCCTATGATCGGGAAGAAGCCAAGCATGTGTCCTCTCACTGCTTCTATTCAACGTTGTACTAGAGGTTCTAGCCAGTGTGATAAGACCAGAAAAAGAAATAAAAGGTACCAAAATTAGAAATGAAGAAGTAAAACAGTATTTATTCACAGATAATTTGATTGTCTACATAGAAAACCTGATGGAAACTACTAAAAAGCTAGTAGAATTAATGAGTTTAGCAAGGTCGCAAAACACGAGATCAACATACCAAAAATTAACCATATTTTTATTTACTAGCAACAAATACTTGGAAAGTGAAACTAAAAACCAATACTACTTATAATACCATCAAAAATATGAAATACTTAGGAATGACTGATAAAAGATATATAAAACTCCAAAACATTACTGAGAGAAAATAGAGACTAAATAAATGAAGAGATACATCTGTTCATGAATCAGGAGACCCAATTTTGTTAAGATACCAATTATCCTCGAATTTATCTGTCTATTCAAATCAAATACCCAGCAAGTATTTGATCAAAGCCCAAGCAAGATTTCTGTAGAAATGGACAAGCTGATTCTAAAGGTTATGTGGAAATGCAAAAGACATAGAATAGACCAAAGAATTTTGAAACAAAATAACAAAGTTGGGTGGTAACACTACCTGACTTCAAGACTTGTTATAAAGCTACAGTAATCAAGACACTGTGTTTTAGCATCAAAATGGACAAATAGATCAAAGAAACAGAACAAAGGGTCCATAACTAGACCCACACAAATATGAACAACTGATTTTTGACACTAAGGAAATTTAGTGAAAAAAAGATTCTTTCAACAAAATGTGATGGGACAACTGATACCCACATGCAAAAAAAAAAAAAATGATGAGAGAAAAAGAGAGAGAGAGAAAGAAAGAAAGAAAAGAAAAGAAAGAAGGAAAAAAAGAAACTTTGATCCACACTTCACACTAGATACAAAAATTAACTCAAAATGGATTATAGACCTAGACTTAACACCAAAAACTATAGAACTCTAGAAAAAAATATAGGAGAAATGATTATGACTTTGTGTTTGGCAAACTTTTCTTAGATAAAAACACAATCCATAAATTAAAAAATTGATAAACTGGGCTTCACCCAAATCTTCTCTTTGAAAGACACTGTTAGGAGAATGGAAAGGCAAGCCACAGACTGGGAGAAAATATTTGCAAATCCTATATCCAACAAAGGGCTTGTATCCAGAATATATAAAGAAATATCGAAACTCAATAATAAGAAAACAAACAAGCCAATTAATAAATGAGAAAAACATTTGAACAGATAGTTCACCAAAAATATACTGGTTGAAAATAAGCACATTAAAAGATGTTCAGCATCAGAAGTCTTTTGGGGGGGAAACTAAAACCACAGTGAGTTACTAACACATACTTATTAGATTGGCTAGAATTGAAGACTGACCAAACGGTGGCGAGTGTGTAGAGGAACTGGAAGTCTCCTTATACTGCTGGTGGAGACATAAAACAGTGCAGCCACAATGCAAAACAGTATGGCAGTTTCTTAAAAAGCTAAACTTACACTGACCATGGGATCCAGTCATTTTATTCCTAGCTATTTACCCAAAAGAAAACGCAATATATTTTCATTCAAAGACTTTTACACAAATGTTCATAGCAGCTTGATTTGTAATAGCCCCAAATGGAAGCAACCCTAATGTCCATTAACAAGAGAATGGGTAACGAAGTGTGTTACTCATACAACGGTATACTTCTCCATAATTAGAAGAAATGAACTATAGATACATTCAACAAATATATTTTCAAGAATGTACAATGAAACAGATGAAATTAATTTCAAAAGTATATCTTATTTAACCCAGTATATCTAAAATATTGTCATTTCAACATATAATAAACACAAAAACACTGTACTTGAATTCAATGTAAAGTAGTTATAACTAAATACAGTTAAAAATTCAGTTCCTCATCACACTAGCCACATTTCATGTGCTCAATAGCCACATCTGGCTAGTGGCCACTGTAAGGAGGAGTGTGGATCTAGATCCCTTGAAAATAAAGTTTCTCTGTGGTTAGTATTTATGCAAAAGACAAAGGTTAATTTAATCCTTCAAATACTCACAACCCACCTATGACAAATGACTGACGCTTCCATCTCCAGCAGCAAAAAGGGAGGCAGTTGTGTCTTTTCTCCCGTCAATGTCTCAACACTTCATCTTTGGAAAGAGATTGAACGTGGCATTTTGGGAACAGCTGGATGCGTTCAGTTGGTGCTAGTCCTTTGGACCCTTTCTCCCGCACCACTGGAAGCCTCTAAAGCTCCCTGGGAAGTCATCTATCTTTGCAATCTCAAGTTCCCCCAGCTCAGTCTGAAATGTGTCTGCTGTGCTTCATGAGGGGCACCTT
This sequence comes from Tapirus indicus, assembly GCA_031878705.1. Classification (NCBI taxonomy): domain Eukaryota; kingdom Metazoa; phylum Chordata; class Mammalia; order Perissodactyla; family Tapiridae; genus Tapirus; species Tapirus indicus. Next base: position 4,371,683 of record CM062932.1, on the reverse strand, counting down.
GCAACCACAGCATGGCCTTCCCACCTCTCATTCCAGGAGGGTTGTCGGCAAAAATATCCCACAACTCAACAACTCTTCCACTTGCAAACCCTGTTTTATTCTCTCCACTATAGACATCTGGAACTTCCTTCCACCCAAAGGGCAGATTATGTAAGAGATTGTGGGAGAAAAGAGCAATGTCAGTTTTTAAAAAATGAGTTTTTACGGGGGCCGCCCGGTGGCGCAGCGGTTTAGTCCGCGCTTGGCAGCCCGGGGTTCGCGAGTTCGGATCCTGGGCGCCCGCCGACGCACTGCCTGTCAGCCATGCCGTGGCGGGGTCCCATATAAAGTGGAGGAAGATGGGCACGATGTTAGCTCAGGGCCAGTCTTCCTCAGCAAAAAGGGGAGGATTGGCGATGGATGTTAGCTCAGGGCTGGTCTTCCCCACAAAAAAAAAAAAAAAAAAAAAAGAAAGGAAAAAAAAATGAGTTTTTACAACAGCAAACTTTTCTTTCCTAGAGTCGGAAGTGAGAGTGACTCTCTGGAGAAGTCCAATAAATAGAGGCCAATTTAAGGTAGTTAATTCAGCCCAGAACGCACGGATTAAAATCTGAAACTTGATATTGAGATTTATGCTAATTTCTTTAGCTTGTATTAGACCAGTATTTATAAGATTACATTGTTGCACGCACACTTATAGGGAATCTTTCCCTCTCCTTTTTCCCTAATTAAAAAGAAAGTTTCCAGTGCTTTGAAATGGGAAAAATCATCACGGGAGCTGCTTCATTGCCTTGGTTATAGGGCCGTCTTTGTGAGATTTGTTTTCTAAGACATTTTCTTCAACAACTAAAATGAGATTTTGCATCCACCCTCCATCATTCCTCTCCCAACTATGTCCCTTCCAACTCTACCACCCCACCCTCCAGAATTTTGGGAGGAAAATGGTACGGGTACTCCTCAATTCACATTGATACCAGATGATAGAAATATGCACAGGATATGGAATGGACAAAAAATTTTCTATAGTGAATTAAGTATAACAATTATGCCTAATTATGTGTCCTGCAGGTGTCAGCAAGCTGCAAGGGTGGGGCAGAGCTGGTAGGAATGAGAAAGAGAATTATAGGACTTAAATGAAAGAATTTAGGACAAAGACAAACTGGGCCTAATGAAAACGATAATAGCAATAAAACCTAACAGATATTAGGCACTCGTTATTTGCCAGCATTATGTCATTTGATACTCAACTCTGTGAGGTAACTACTGTCATCATCTTGGAAAGATCGGACAATGTGTCCAAGTTACACAGTTAGTAAGTGAGAGAGCTGGGATCTGAACGTAAGATGCCTGATTCTGAACCCCAGGCTCTTACCTCCACCTCATATAGGGCTCCCTTCTGAGTCTCCATGGCTTTTAATGGCAAGTTAAATCAGTTCCTAAAATTGGTCAATTCAAGAATGAAAAAACAAGTAAACACCATTGTTTGACATTATGGAGACAACCACAGGACTGAATTTATGACGACTGGGCCTTCTTTTTCCCCTAACTGAAAGAGATCACTAAGAAGCCACTTTCATTTCATTCCCCAGACAGATCTCAGAATGCTCCTCTCCTGAGGGGAACAGATGAGCCCCAGGGCGAGGCTTCAGCGCCAAACTTTGCCAGGGATCGCTGCTCTTCGCTTTGCTCATCTGAGACCTCATCTGAGACAGCATTATGGTTAAGAAGACTTGGGAGGAAGTGATTCCAAAGTGCAGAGCAGACGCCCATTCAAAGCCTCGTAGCCTGTTGATAAGCACGTCTCTTTTAACCCCAAAATAAGTGCAGTGGGACCAACAAGCCCCAGGACAGATGGAAGAGGTTCCAAGCACTCTCAGATGCTTCGTGGTCAATTACCAGGCACCAAAGCAGGGTCCTGAACTCTGGGAGACGCCTGCCCTGGGGTCTAGACATAGAAACCATAATTGGGTTCATTTCAGCCAAAACACAATTTTGTGGTTAGCGTACAAATATAGCTAGAGGTAGAAAAAATATGAAAATGAATTCAACTCAAAATCTTTAGTTTGTAAGCTTTAACTAAAGTAAGACAAACAAGGAAGAAAATGGTCCCTTCGTTCTATTACCCAGGCAAGGGCTCCCTCTGCTGGAAATCTATTTTGAAACCCATAAATTGTCATTGACTCCTTTTTGAAATACCTATCTGGTAGTGGAACAAGAAAAGCACCCATAATTTAAACTTTTAAGACTGACATCACCCGTCTACATATGTAATGAAAGCCTTTCCAATACTTTTGGAGCTAAGTCACTGATTCAGCAAAGTAAGAGAATATTCATCTGCTTTAGTATGAATAGAATGAATACAGAAAGGTGCTATAAATCTTAGGAAAATGCTCCTAGAGAATGATTTTATTGTTGTTGTTGTTATTCTTAATTTGGCAGAGCAATAAAATTATCCTGGGAAATACGCAATGGAACACAGGAGAAAAAGGAGTGAAGGGAAAGGTTCTTACTCAACACCCTGATGGGCAATTAGGAAATGTTTCTTGGCCACAATCCATCTGAGATGTGGGCTCACCATATATTTCTCAGAGATTTAGGTCCTAACTAATGGTGTGGGGGCTTCAAGGTAATTCTTAAACCTACATGCCTGGCCAATCTGAATCAGCATGTTGAAGACTTTATATTCTAAATCTGTGATGCAGTAATAAGGCTTGGGCATTTTATTTTGTTTTATTTTATTTATTTTGTGTGTGTATGAGGAAGATTAGCCCTGAGCTAACATCTGTTGCCAATCCTCCTCTTTTTGCTGAGGAAGACTGGCCCTGGGCTAACACCAGTGCCCATCTTCCTCTACTTTATATGGGACACCATCACAGCATGGCTTGGTAAATGGTGCGTCGGTCCGCACCTGGAATCCGAACCTGTGAAACCCGATCTTTCAAAGTGGACCACCATGAACTTAACCGCTAAGCCACCGGGCCAGCCCGCTTGGGCATTTTAAAATCTTACATCACCTTCTTCTTAGCTCCCTTTGGAAGTAAAAAGAAAAAAATTAACCAATATAAATTCCAAACAATATCCATTTGAAATTCTAAACTTGCAGAGTTAAATTTTAGAATGCAGAGGTTAGATTGTGAATAATAGAATCTAAAAGGCATTATCAATTCTGTCAAATCAATCAGTCAATCAACGATGAATTGTCTTGCAATTCCCAGCAATCACTTGTAGAAAAGTGCACGTGACATGAGAACCGCCCAATGTGTAGAAAATGAGTCTTCCCATGTAGTACCAACAAAACAGTGACCTTCTCTCTGTACCGATAGAGACAGAGTCCACACCCCATGTCCATCCTCACCGCTCCCCCACACAAGTACACACACACCATAACAACACTCACACAGTCCAACCAGCTGAGCAAGCGTGGACATCAAAGCGGGGAGTCACGATTCAATCCAACAACATTCACTGAGCACCTTCCATGAACCCCACGGGAAGTTTGTTAGCAGGAGCAAGGTCTAAAAGAGAAGAGGGGAAGAGGTGTTCGTTATAACTTAACCTTATTGAACATAAGTTAAGGAGTTTATTCATTTTCACATTGAACTGGAGATCCATGATTCTATTATCACTGTGATTCTGGGTACAAACCAGTTTAGAGAAACGCTCTCCCTCAGAGGATACGGCTTTGTTCACGGTTGGATCCCATAAATCTACTACAGTATCGTAGATAATCAATAAAAATGTGTTAAGTTGAAAGGAGTAGAATTATATTGAAATATTGTTTTATAGCTGGTTCTTTTTTTTTGTTTACAATGCATTGTGATTATATTTCCAATTTACTAAATATTCTTCTATAACACATTTTTAATGGCTGGCTGGTATTCCATTTATTGATACATCATAGTTTATTTAAACAATCTTTTATTATTGTTTCCAAGTTTTCCTATTATAAACAAGTCTGAAATGAATATCTTTGAAGCTATGTCTTTGCACATGGCCTTGAATATTCTCTTAGAGTAAAATTCATAATATAGAATTGCTAGGTCAAAAGGTATTTTCATATACAATAATTTTTATAGATATTAACAAAAGTCCCCCTGAGAGGCTATACCAATTTATAATCCTATAATAATTTAGTCAGAAAAAAAAGAATCTGGTTGTTTTAATTTGTAATTTTTGATTCATGTTTTGCACATTTTATAATTCTTTATATGCAAATTGCCTCCATATAACATTCTTCCATTTTTCTACTGGATGCTTATGACTTCTTATTCATTGGCAAGAAATTTTTATATACAGTATTGAAAATAAGAACCCATTGATATATGTGTTAGAAACATTTCCCATTCATTTATTCATGTAACAAATATTTATTTAATGCCTACTACATGCAAAGATGTATACTAAACCCCATAGACAGCATGGGAAAAGTCAGATAATCTTTAAAGGAAAAAAAATATGGTTTTTTTGTTCCTTTAGGCTCAAAGGCTCCAGTAGGCACCTAAGATGCCGTACTGAACACCAAGAGGCAGTATTTCATCAAGCATTTTGAGGAGAAAAATCTGTGGGCCAAGCATTTTGTGTCCAGCCAATTTATGTATTCAGGTAGCAGAAGGTCATCCTCAGTAGTCACAGATTCGGAAAACACTGTACCCATGTTTTCTTGAAAAATTAGTTGAAGATGTTGCCCAACAAACTATGAAATGAGGCTCATTGAAGAATTCAAGAATGGAGAAGGCATGGTATAAAAATCCTGGGTGAGCTTTGAAAGCTGAGAGAACAGTCATAGTAAAATAATTGCTGATACAGTTACAAAATTACAAAAATGATTGTTAGTGTTAAAACTTATTTCCAAAGTATACATATGGTCAAAAAAGTAATAATATGAATTATAAAAACCCAGTTCATAGTAATAAAAAATGAGAAATGGTGCATAGGGGAATGCTATGGTCTGAATATTTCTGTCCTCTCAAAAATTCCTATGTTGAAATCTTAACCCCTAAGGTGATGATGTTAGGTGAGGCCTTTGAGAGGTGCTTAGGTCATGAGGGTGAAGCCCCATGAATGGAATTAGTGCCCTTATAAAAGAGACCCCACAGAGCTCCCTTGTCCCTTCCGCCATGTGAGGACAGAGCTGGAAGGCGCCTTCTATGAACCAGAAAGCAAGGTCTCAGCAGAAGAGACCTTGTTGTTGTTGTTATTCTTAATTGCTGGCATCTTGGTCTTGAACTCGCTGGTCTCCAGAACCATAAGAAATAAGTTTCTGTTGTTTATATGTCACTCAGTTTATGGCATTTTTTTATAGCAGCCAGAACAAAGACAGGGGAAAAAAGACAAGAATTAAGGCAACAGTAAAAGTATATACAACAATTTTCTATTTCACACAAATCTGAAAATTAAATAAATAGAGGTTCAAGAATTTTAAAAAAATCTCCAAATGCAATAACTGAATAAAATAATAAGCTATAAGTATTTCAAAATACTGCAGGAGAGGTCATAGTAAAGGATACATAGTCCTTGCCAAAAGGGGACATTAAAAAGATGCTTAATGTTCAAAGTAAAGTAAAGGCGTATTGAAGATATATAAAAAATAAAGGAAAATGGGGTGGTATGCTATATTCATACAAAATAAAATCTACTACAGAAAACATTGATTAGGCCAAATAGTGCCGTGTTAGATTCTCAAGGGTATAATTTATACAGATATATAACCATAATTCTTTATGCAACAAATATCATAGTATCAATATTAATAAAGCAAGAAATCATTAGAGGTCAAAAGCCAAATTGGCCAAAAAAATAATAAACTGAATGAAAGAAGGAAAGGAAAAGCAAGAAAAATAATAGTCCTAGTGAATTAGAAAAAAAATGTGAAACTAATAAATATAATATTTTTTAAGAAAATAGAGAGAAACCACTACCAAGACTAATCAAGAAAAAAAAAACACAAATACACAAAATTAGGAACAAGAAAGTTGATGCAGAGAGTTTAAAATAATTATTAGAAAAGCCTATATGACTTTATGAAAATAGATTTTAAAATCTGAAGAAAATGCACAATTTCCTAGAAAATATATAAATTATCAAAATACATTGAGAGTTCCGATGCTTAAATAGGAAACAAATCATGGAACAGAAATTTGATAACAGTACCAGAGTGCGATTCTGTAGTTGACAGGATAATGATGCAAGAGCCAGCGTTTTCACCGCTGAGTTCTATCAAGTCTCCAAAAAAGCAATAATACCCATATTACATGGGTTCCTTAAACACACATATAAAAGATAGTCTCCATTCATGTGACAGCCCTAGCATAACCCTAAGTTTAAAACCTATTAAAGAGGCACACAAAAAAACTTAAAAGTCAATCTAATGTCTAAATATAAACACCAAATAAGCGTTAACAAAATGCTAGCAAAAATAATCCAACAAAATGTCAAAAGAATAGTGCCCCATAAAAAAGGTTGTTTTTATTCCATTAACAAATGGATGATTCAATATTAAGAAAACTATTAACAGGATTCACCATAGTAAGCAGTTAAAAGTAGAAAAAATAAATAGTCTTCTAGATAAAGACTAAAAAAAATTAATTGGTAACATTTAATATAAATTCTTGGTTAAAATTCCTATTGAGAATCATAAAATATGTACTTATTGAAATAAATTATTTTTAAATAACTTAATTATAAGCACTAGCATTTCCATTAAGTTCATAAAAAAATAAAATGAATATCAGTTATTATTTGGCATGTTCTGGAAGTTCTAGATAATCAATAAGGCAATAAAAAAATTATCAGGTATAAATACAGGAAAGGAAGAAGAGGCATATTCTCTCTTTTTTTCTGGTTTTGCCTATGCAGTATTATCTATATGAAAAGCCAAGATAATCAACTGGAGAAATACCGAAAATAATAAGACAATTCAGTGAGGGAACCAAGTACAAAACTGGTTTAGAAAAATCAATAGGTTTCCAACATGCCCACAATAACCAACAATAAAATGCAATGGATAAAATCAATTCACAAAAGCCATAAAGCATATAAATGCCTAGAAATAAAATTAATATAAAAGTGTAGGACCTATATAAAGAAAACAAAAAATGTTACTAAAGTATAAACAAAGAACTGAATAATTAGAGTTTATTCATACCATGTAACTGCATGGGAAGATATCAATTTCCCTCCAATTAAAATCTATAAATGTAACATATGTTATTTAAAAACAAATACTGATTTTTTGTTTTCAAAATGAAAGGCCCTTCTTGTAGAACAGCTATTAGCGGATAAATTCTTCTGGCTAGAAAATCTGGATAAAATACAAAAACGGTACAAAAAAAAAAAAAAAAACCCTGTTTGAAAGCATCAAGAAATAAGAAGTATCAAGGCCACCAGGACTTGAGGAACCAGAAGATTAGAGACAGGAAACCCACTGAGATGAGCCCAACACGCTTCTCTGAATTTCCCTGTGAGAAATTTGCCAATTAAGAAGCAGCAGACCAAGAGGTTACAAAGCTGTCCTGAAAGCAGATGCTAAGGGCAGAAAGGCTAAGCAGAGTTTTCAGCACCTCAAGGAGCTGGGGAGACAAAATTGGAGCTGAGTCACTAAGACCTGAAGGGCACAAGATCCCGGAGGGAAGAGAAATGCAAAGCAGTCAGCCTGACACCTGAGCTGCAACTCCCCTCCAAGCGTTTGCCATTTTGTAAGCAGTCCACTCCCTGAGTCTGAATGCAGAGCACAAAGCAGCTGCTAAGAGGGCAGTTTCTAATCAAAACTCCATTTCTATAAAGTCCTAAGATTGAAATATTTCTCAGAAGAGCTCAAGGACGGAAAATAAATGTCATCGAAACAATCCCCTGGGAAAACCCAAGATGCTATTAGTGAAGAAATATGTTAACCGTTTATCTCCAATATCCTGTTTTTGCTTTATATTGCTCAGAAGGAATAAGAATCTTGTTCCTTTAAAAAAAAATAACCAAAACCTCAAAAGTAAGAGGTGTATTGCTTTTCAAACAGAAAGAACAGACCTAATGAGAGAATTAGGAACAGCTAGAGCAGACAGCTGTCTCTTTTCTTTTTAAAAAGCGTTATTGAGATATAATTCTCATACTATACAACTGACCCATGTAAAGTATACAATTTATTGGTGTTTAGTATATTCACATCTGTGAAAAGATGTGCAACCATCCCCACAGTCAATTTTAGAACATTTTCATCAGCTCAAAAAGAAACATCATACTCGTTAGCTACTACAACCCCTCCCGGCTCTAAACAACCATTAATCTACTTTCTCTCTCTATAGATTTCCCTGGACTTTCATAGAAATCGAATCATATAATATGCAGTCTTTGTGACTGGCTCCTTCCATTTAGCATAAGGTTTTCAAGTTTCATCCGTGTTGTAGCATGCAGCTGTTCATCATTCCTTTTCATAGACAAATAATATAACAGCCTGTGAATATACCATATTTTGTTTATCCATTTGTCAGTTGATGGACATTTGGGTTGTTTCCATCTTTTGACTGTTATGAATAATGCTGCTATAAATATCCCTATCCAAGTTTCTGTGTGGACATATTTGTTTGTGTCTCTTGGGTATATACCTAGGAGAGGAATTGCTGGATCGTATGGTAACTCTAAGTTTAATCCTTTAAGGAACTGACAGAATGTTTTCCAAAGCAGTTGCACCATTTACACTCCCACCAGCAGTGTAAAGAGGTTCCAGTCTCCCCACATCCTCGCCAACATGTGGTATTATCAAACTTTCTGATTCTAGCTAACCTAGTGGGTGTGAATTTGTCTCATGTGGTTTTGATTTGCATTTCCCTGATGACTAATGATGTTGAGGATTTTTTCAGGTTCTTTTGGCCATTTAGATATATTCCTTGGATAAATGTCTATTCAAGTCATTTGCCCACATTTTAATTGGGTTATTTGTCTTTTTTATTGTTGAGTATAAGAGTTCTTTATATATAGTCTGAATACAAGTCCCTTATCGGATATATGATTTGCAAATATTTTCTTCTGTTTGGTGACTTGTCATTTCACTTTCTTGATGGTGTCTTTTGAAGCACAATAGTTTTTAATTTTGATGAAGTTCAATGTATTGATTTCTCCTTTTTTGCAAGTATTTTTGGTGTTAGATCTAATATTCCTTTGCCAAATTCAAAGTGATGAAGATTTACTCCTAAGTTTTCTTCTAAGAGTTTTATAGTTTTTGCCCTTACATTTAGGTCTTTGATCTATTTTGAGTTAATTTTTGTATATGCTGTTAGATGAGTCCTACTTAATTCTTTTGCATGTGGATACTCAGTTGTTCCAGCACCATTTATTGAAAAAACTATTCTTCCCCCATTTGACGGTCTTAGCACCCTTGTCAAAAATCAGTTGGCCCTAGATATATGGGTTTATTTACGGGCTTTCCATCCTATTCCATTGATCCATGTGTCTATTGTTGTGCCAGTGCCACACTGTCTTCATTACCATTGCTTTTAGTAAGTTTTGAAATCAGGAAGTTTGAATCCTACCCTGTCCTTTTTCAAGATTGTCTTCGTTGTTTTGGATCCCTTGCAATTCCGTGTGAATTTTAAGAGTTGTTTGTCAATCTCTGTAAAGACGTTAGCTGGTCTTCTGAGGGAGATTGCATTGAATCTGTGGAACAGTTTGGGAGCATTGCTGTCCTAACGATGTTAAGTCTTCTGATCCATGAACATGAGATGATGCTTTTCCAATTACTTAGACCTTCTTTAATGTCTTTCAACAGTGTTTTATAATTTTCACACTATAAGTTTTGCACTTCTTTTGTCAAATTTATTCCTAACTATTTTATCCTTTTTAATACTATTGTAAGTGGAATTTTCTTAATTTCATTTTTGAATTGTTCATTGCAAGCATAGAAATCCCATTGATTTTTGTTTATTGGTCTTGTATCCTGCTGCTTTGCTGAATTTATTTATTTATTTGAGGAAGATTGGCCCTGAGCTAACATCTGTTGCCAATCTTCCTCCTTTTTTGCTTTTTTCTCCCCAAAGCCCCAGTAGATAGTTGCATGTCATAGTTGCACAGCCTTTTAGTTGCTCTATGTGGGATGCCACCTCAGCGTGGCTTGATGAGCAGTGTGCAGGTCTGCACCCAGGATCCAAACTGGCAAACCCCAGGCCGCTGAAGTGGAGCGTGTGAACTTAACAGCTATGCCAGCGAGCCAGCCCCTGGTCTGTAGTTTTCCTTTCTTGTGATGTCTTTGTTTGGTTTTGGTATGAGGGTAATACTGGCCTCATATAAAGAATTGGGAAGTGTTCCTTCCTCTCTTATTTTTTAGAGGAGTTTGTATTAATTCTTCTTTAAATACTTGGTAGAATTCAGTGGTGAAGCCATCTGGGCCTGGGCTTTTCTTTGTGGATAGTGTTTTGATAACCATTTCAATCTCTTCACTTGTTATAGGTTTATTCAGATTATCTATTTCTTCTTGAGTCAGTTTCAGTAATTGTGTCTTTCCAGGAATTTGTCATTTCATCTAAGTTATCTAATTTATTGGCATACAATTGTTCATAGTATTCATTTATAACCCTTTTTTTATTTCTATGGGGTCAGCATACTGTCCTGTATCACTTTTGATTCTGGTAATTTGAGTTGCCTCTTTTTTTCTTGGTCAGTAAGGGAAAACTGTTTCTCTACTCACAACACTTTTGACACCAAATGTGTGGGGTTTTCCACACCAAGAGATCCTCCAGTTCTCTGCAGATACCCACTGGTGTCCTACAACTTGATTCAGTTCTGATACTAACAACCCAGAGTTAATGCAGTCCCCACAGATTAAGGGATTAGTCCCACAAGACTGCCTCGCTTTCAGATACCAATCACAAGTAGTGGTCCCCAGGTTACACACACTCTATCCAACTTGGCCCCAAATCAGGGGTTCATATGACTCCCCTCTCAGGTTCAATAAGTTGCTTTAACAGTTCGCAGAACTCAGGAAAACACTTTACTCACATTTACTGGTTTACTAAAAAGGATATTTTAGAGGATACATACGAACAGCCGATGAAGAAGTGCAAGGTCTGGAAGGATCCCAAGCACAGGAGCTTCTGTCTCCACAGAGTTTGGGGTACACCACTGTCCCACACATAGATGTGTTCACCAACCTGGAAGCTCTCTGAACCCCCTAAATAAAGGGGGTTTCTTTACTGCTTTACTACTTTCTTTTGCCATTGTGTATTTTCTAATGTAGACTTTAATTTCTTTAATGATTTTTTCACTGTATTTTTGGAATTATTTTTCAATAGTTGCTCTAGGGTTTACCATATACATCTTAACTTATCTATATCAGCTTCAGAATTATACTAGCTTAATTCCAGTGCTATATAGAAATGTTACTCCTATATAGCTCTATTCTGTCTTCCTCCTTTTTGTAATATTATTGTTATACATATTACCTCCATTACTGTTGCAAACCCAACAATACATTGTTATAATTATTACTTTTCCATCTGTAGTCACTTCTTCAGCCCAACACAGCTTTGCTCTCATCCACCTCCTCTGTGTTGTATTGGTAATTATATTATACCTATATTACCCTATTTGTTATATGCCCAACAATACCTTATATACATATTATTTTATACAATTGATTTTTAAAACAGTTAAGAGAAAGGAGAAAAATATGCATTTTGACTGTCTTTTATAATTACATAATTACCTCTACCAGTGCTCTTTGTTTTTTCATGTGGATTTGAACAACTGTCTGGGATCACTTGCTTTCAACCTGAAGAACTTCTTTAGTATTTTTTATAAGGCTGAATATGTTATCTCACTGCCACCAGGGTTTCTGCTGAGAAGTCAGCAGTTAATCTTATTGGGTTCTCTTGTAAGTAAGGAGTCATTTTTCTTCCTGCTGTCAACACTTTCCCCTTGTCTTTGACTTTCAGCATTTTACCATGATGTCTCTGTTTGTGGATCTTGGTGTTTATCCTACTTGGAATTCATTGAACTTTCTGAATATGTAGGTTATTTTTTTAATAAATTTGGGAAGTTTTCAGGCATTATTTCTTCACATTTTTTTTGTCATTGTTCCTTTTTCTTTCTCATCTCCTTCTGGTACTCCTATTACATGTGCGTTGGTGCCCCATATTTCTCTGAGCCTCTCTTGATTTTTGCTCATTCTTTTTTCTCTCTGTTCTTCAGCTTGCATAATCTCTACTCATCTATTTTCAAGTTCACTTATCTTTCTTCTGCCAACTTAAATCTACTGTTGAGCACCTGTAGTGGATTTTTACATTTCAATTATTTACTTTTCAGCAACATAATTTCCATTTGGCTCTTTTTCATCATTTCTGTCTGTTTATTGATATTCTTTACTTGATGCAACATTGTCATCATATCTTCATTTACTTCCTTAATCAAGGTATTTGTAGATCTGTAAACATGTGGCTACTTTAAAGTCTTTTTTCTGATAAATCCGACATCTGGTCTCTCACATAGTTTTCGTTGCCTGCTTTTTTTCTGACGTATAGGTCATACTCTCCTGTTTCTCTGCATGCTTCAAAATTTTTTGTTGGAAACTAGACATTTTAGATAATATATTGTAGCAACTCTGGGTATGGGTTTGCCTACTCTGGGGCTTATTACTGTTATTTGCTTGTTTATTTGTTTAGGGACCGACTGGGTTATTTTAGTGAAGTCCCTCTCCTCTTTACAGCATTCAGCCTCTGATGCTGTTCCTCAGGGAGGTGCAGCTTTGGGTCCGCCCTCAGTCGTCCAGGCATGACAGGGGATTTGGTAAGGCTCTCTTTCTCTCCTTCCCTGACCACATCCAGTGGTTAGATTCTACTAAATTTCCGCTAATTCTCTACTGTTTCCAACAATGACCTGGGTCATAAATTGCTCTATAAATTAATCCAGTCAAATTCTGACTCCTTTGAAGGAATAGTTTCTAAAGTCAGTGTCTGATTTTTGTTCTGACCCCAGGAGGATTCCTCCTAGTTTTATTCTCCCCTTGTTCTCTCCTGAAACTAACCAGCCTACAGTTTAGCCTGTATCTGGAACCTCCTCCCAGTTGCCTTTCTCCAGAACCTCCACTGTCCTTAAGAGCACCCTTAGGCTTGAATTTCTTCACTCCCTGTTGCAAATTAAGTCAGTTCCCTGGGAAGAGATTAGGAACTAATTGTTTTATGGCCTGTTTCTCCACAGAGGCAAAAATCTCTGAGCCAGGGTTCTGGACCTGAAGGCAGGACAATGGCAAGCTTCTCTCTGAGTAATACCCCTACTCCAGGAGCTGAGCACCAGGGGGGTGTGAGGGGAGGCCGCAGCCTGAGGCCCTCTCAGCTTGCTTCTCCTGGTGGGGAACCACCACCTCACAAGCCAGGGCAGGGGTGATCAGGGCCCCAGGATTCTCAGCACACGCACCCAAAGTAGAGCCTCTGTTCCATGAGTGGGGGCTGGGCAGAAAGAGAGCCACCCCTCTCCACCATGCTCACCCAGACTTAGCCTCAGCAACAGGTAGCTGGGGCAGCATGAGAAATGCTGACATCTTGCTCCTCCCAGGAAGAAAGCTTTCCTACTGGGAGCTAGTGGGAGAGGGGCCCTGTGTTCTTTGTCTAGGAGAGGAGCCCTGAGTTCTTGGTCTGAGGGGAGAGGTGTCTTGTGCTCTTGGTCTCGGGGGAGAAGGACCTTGTTTCGTCTAGAGGAGGGGGGCCCTGTGTTCTTGGTCTGGGGGGAGGGGCCCTGTGTTCTGGGCTGCAGCAGTCTGAAGTGGAATCTCCACCTCACTGAGCTGAAATGAGTGAGAAGTCTTGGTTCAAATACCAAAGATTTTTTACATTTGCATAGATGTTTTTGAATAGATGTTTATTCGTTTGTTGTTTTTCTTAGGACCATTTCCAGAAGATTTAAATGGCCTTTTTTTTTCCTTCAGTTTTCTCTATCCTGAAAGTTGATCTCCTATCTCTTTCCTTTTCACACTTAATTCAATACCACTAGTGAAGGAAAGAGCAACCCTAGATAACCAAGCAGGGGCCAGATTCTGTGCAGGACAAACACTGAGCATGTGCCCTGTAGTTTGTCTAGTGGCTGAAAAAACTTGAGAGCCACATAGTATGTAAAGGCATCTGGTGCTCAGAATATGGGTGTTAAGTACCTGAGGGTCCAGTCCCTTTGTAGGATTTGCCCTAATGGCTGCCTAGCAGAGCGTCTGCCACATATCGGATACTCAGTCACACTTGGAATAACCTGCGGAAGACAGGTCTGAGGCAGTGAGACTGGCCCATGGATGGGAGACCAATAACTGTCGTGTCCAAAGGAACTGGTAGCAGATAAGCTGTTTCTACTCAAGCGTTCTTATTTTAACACTCCTCTGTCTTTGGTGGACCCCGTGAGTTATGTGTAGAGAATAAGCCTCACTGTCGGAGTTGGTGCAATTTTTCTGGAGACTAGGCTGGCAATACCTATGAAATGTTTAAAAATATACATGCTCTTTGTCTTGGCAATATCCTTACCAGGAATTTAGCACTTGGACGTACTTTAAAAATGCACCATTATCAAGTATAAGGATGTCCACTGAAACATTTTGGATAATAATAAAAACCAGGACACAACCAAAGTGCTACAGTGAAGGACTCATAAATAAAGGTTTGTGCAGCTACACAGAAAAATACTATGCAGAATTTTGAAAGAATAAAAGAGTTCATTAAAAAGAATGAGGTATATGTTGAGAATGAAAGACCTCCAACTTCTTTCATTAAGTGAAAAGGACAACAAGGTACAGAACAGTATGAGTAGTTTGATCCCTACTGTGAAAATTTTTAAAATACACAAATGGATGTGTATATGTGGGCATCGCCTTTTTTTCCTGGAAGAAATTACAGACTGTGTCTAATGGTTACCTTTGACAAGAGACTATGGGTGGATGGAAAACAGGTTCTCACACTTCATTTTTCCCTCTAGATACATTTAGGTTGCTATGATCCTAAATATATGTTATTTTCTTTCTTTCTCTCTCTCTCTCTTTTTTTTTTTTTCCGATGCCAAAAGGATTACCTGGGTAGGGAGATTTGGGGCCATTTTTTATTTTCTTCTTTGTTCTTGTCTATATTAACTTTTAGTTAAATGTTATAAAAGAAAGTTTATGAAATAAAAGTATACATTTCCAAAGTACAAGTTTGTGAAGTGTAATTCCTAGTTTTCTCAATCACCTATGTCTCACGTGCATCTCATGGCCATCTGTACCACCTTAGCCAATCTAGCCGAGTCAGAAGCAGCCAGAAGCCCTCCCATCACAGATGTTCAAAGACACAAGAGCGTGAGGTGCCTGAAGGCAGCTTCATTCTTGGCCGTTGCTACTCAAGGTGTGGTCTGTGGACCAGCAGCATCAGCATCACTCAGGGGCTATTGGAAATGCAGACCTCAAGCCCCGCCCCAGACCTCCTGAGCCCCCATCTGCATGTTACAGGTGATGCATCAGCACATTAAAATCTGAGAAGCACTGGACCAGCTCGGAGGTTGTCATCCCGGTTCACACTGTCATCGCCGGTAGGCTCTTGAAACCTCTCGAGGCAGAGGGGCCTCCCACCACTGACACAAGGAATCCAAATCTCTGGGGTGGGCATGGGAGATTCTACTGTGCAACCTGGTACTGAAAATTCCCCGGAACAACCAGTGTCTCCTTCTAAGACACCTCTATCACAACATCTGTGATAAACCCTAATTTATAGGGTGCTTTCTATCTACCAGTCACTATGCCAAGCATTTTATACACATCATCTCCTATTAATCTCCTCAGCCCTGTAAACTGGGCATTGGCATCTTCATCTTACAGATAAGGAAACAGAATCTTAGAGTTTAAGTAAACTGTCCAGCCTCACACGGCTGGTAAGAGGCAGTGCGCAGATTCAAATCCAGGCTGCCTAATTTACATGCTCTTCATTATAATATAGTCATTTGTGTGCTTGTGCCTCTCACTAAAATGTGACCTTTTGAGATGAGAATTCTGTCGTTCTTTCTGGATCTCTGGTGCCCAGTTCAACAGAGGCGCTCAGGAAATACTGAAGAATATTGAGTGCACCATTAGCTTGACGTATCGCAGAGGCACAATAAAAGGTCAATGGGTAAAAATATGTATGAGTGAGACACAGCCCAGAAGCCCGGAGTTGGATGACACAGTCGGCCCTTTCTCTCCCTCAGGACAGTGTCAGGAGCTCAGCTGATGCCAGCTAATGTTTTAGCTGAAAAATCTGGCCTCAAGTCACCATCTTGGAGACTTTCCACCGTATCATCCCTCCCCTCCTTCTAGAGGTTAGGGGTCTGTGCTGCTCATGCTAACGTTCCCTGTTTATTAGGTAGTGACGACACGCCTTCCTGGTCCCCAGAGGGGACCATGTGGGTCATCAGAGGACAGGGCACGAGAGAGAGCGTTGAGCTAAATGAACCTTCAGGTCCCTTCCAGTCCACCTGCAGCTTCCATTTCAGCTGCAATTCTCGCCCCTCTCCAATTAGCAGACATTGGCACGGGCTTCTGGAAGGCACCACATGCTCCCTGTAGCCTGTTCAAAGGCTATGATTTTAGTCCTTTAGCACCAAACTGCAACCCGGAACATCAGCTCATCCTTGCTTTCCACCGAAGGGTTTCCCTCCACCCCGACGTGCCCCCGCACTCACGCCCAGTCCCCAAAAAACCCAAGAGAGATCAGTGAGTTACTCTGGTGTTTATTTTAATGCATCTTAGTCCACACAATTGGTATAAAATCAGAAAAAGCAAAGCCAAAAAAAAAAGGTCTGGAGTCTTAGCATCAGAAGGGCACCGTATATACATCTACAGTTGGTGGCCAATATGAGTCATTGCCAGACAGTCCTTGGAGGCAGAGAACAGTCTAGACCAGCCAAGCCCTGGGAACTCAGTTCCAGAGGGTCTAGAGGCTTGCCCTGCTGCTCTGACCATAAGAAAAATGTGGGGGTCATAAAGGCTGTGTTTATTATTTATTTATTATAGTAATAATAGCAGCCTAGCTAGGTACAAAAGCGGTTATAAACCATTTATATTACACAGAATTATTCAGGTCTTCATTCTACTTTATGTCGTAAAATTGTTAATTGAATTTCCAGTGAGTCGTTTAGATGATTAGTGATAATAAAGGAATGGTAGATACATAGCACCATTTCATAGGTTTGTTGTCACCGATTTCTCATCTAGACATGTGACCAGGACACCCACCCTCAAGGGCAAGTATTCCAAAGCCACAGCCCTGTTTTTGCCGAGGGCTCCAGTGTGGGGGTTTTGTCCGAGCATGCGCAAGGCTTCACACGGAGGCGTGGGCAGTGTGTGTCTCTGTGTGATACACTGGGTCACCCACAGTAAGAGAGCTTTGGGCCATTCGGGGTCTCTACCCACACTTTGGTTTTCTACATGAGGTGGAGTAGGAGGGAGGTATCTCCTTTCAGATGAAAGGGAAGGGGTGAGATGGAGTTATTTTATTTCTGGGCAAAACCAAAAAAAAAAAAAAAACGAAAAACAAAACAAAACAAAAATACTGAGCTTGATTATACGTTAGGATGTAAAGTTCCTTAGCTACTTCTTTAAGGATCAACACAAGGCTGATGGTCAACATATAAAGCAAACAATACTATGTACATATATGTAAAACGTGTTATAAATAGGTTTTATAAACCATAGATATTATATACATCTTCAATCAACACTAACCCCCCCCCAACTGCTTTCGGTTTGGTTTGGTTTGAGTTTGGGTTTTTTGACTAGCTCTTTTTTTGTTGTTTTTTTTTTTTTTTTCCTGTTTTCTGGTTTCCTTCCTCCCTTCCCTGTGATGCTCAGAGCCTCAGACGGACTGTCTGGGCGCCTCATTCGCGTTTCCGCAAGATCACATAGACGACACCGCTGAGAAGGGCCAGGGGGAAAGCCACCCAGGCCAGGATGTAGGTGAAGCCATAGGAGTATGCAGAGTCGAGATGCCATTCTGGGTGCCTCACCGTGTAGATGGATGCTGCGCTCATCACGCATAGACCTGGGTGAGGAGAGGGACAAGTTGGGGGAGGGAGAAGTCATGATGGGGGTCTCCTCGGCACCACCCCAACACACATTCCACAGGACCTTGGGCACCTGCCCACACCACTCCCTGCTCTTGACCCCACTCTGTCTCTCTCTCTTTCTCTCCCCGCCCCCCACACATACACATACACATACACACCAGGTCACTGATCTTTCTTTCTTAGGGAGAAGGAAGGAGGCTACAGTGAGGGCAGACAACACTGTACCAGAAGAGCTGGTCTAACTCTGGAAGGAATCTGCTGGCAGATCCAGAACTGAGGGGAAGGGGCTCGAAGATATAGGAACATGGGAAGCGATCTGCTCTCCGCTTCTAATCTACGTGACCCGGGCCATCATCTCCAAGGTCCCTCGTCATCATCTCTGTCCCATTTCTCTTCCTTTAACTGTCAACAATTCCCAGTCAACATGAGGTGGCCAGTGACAGTTCAGGCTGCAAGGTAAAGCCATCTATCTCTTTCCAAGGATGGTTGGGTGTGGGAGCCCCTGGAAACCTGTGAACCACTCTACAAATGGGTGGTGGCATTATCTGAAACCAATAAGAGTGAAATGACACTTTCCCATTCTCAGAATAGTGCCCTGGCAAAAGCACTGGGCTCCATGCAGGACACAGGGGCAGAACTTCATGCCAACCCTCTGGCACAACTGCTACATAAGAGATGGAGCAAGCAATGCCTGTGGGCACTGCCAGGCAGAACAGGAATGAATGCAGAGTGGAAGAAGGTGAGGAGAAGACAAGGAGGAGGATAGGATACGAGTGGGAAGCAAAGCTGCAGAGGGAGGTGACTATGGGGGGCAAGCTCCACTGCACCTGGGCCCTTCCAACAGTTCTTGGGGCCCCTAAGGCTAGGTCTGAAGCCCAAAGAGGAGTGAAAGGGTATCAGATACACAGGTGGGTCAGGCCACCCCTCCCTTGCCCACCACTGCAGCCCTCTGGTGTGGGAAAGAGGAAAAAACCTCCACCTTGGGCCTCACGAAGCAGGCAAGTTCAAGCGCGATGGTCCATGCCCACAATGACTGTCAGCACTCCCCTGCGGGGGGGTCCAGTGACGTCAGCACCCCAGCCTGGGGCTGCACAAAGGCTGCTCTGTCCCCTCCTGAAAACAGGGTCTTTGAGAGGCTCTGAGTGACTCTATTATAAACCCAGCAGGCCGTGTGGGATCCCCGTGGTTCCAAAGCTCCCAGTGCCTTGGACCACCTACATCTAACCTCACTGCTATTTGGGCTGCTATTTTACTGGACACTGCAACTTTGTTTGAGCAAAGTGCAGAAGTAGGAATATGTCACATTCACCATGCTGATCAGGTTGTCCTTCTGCAAATCAGAGGAGAGAACGCCCACTTGCCTGGCCCCCGTTGAGAAAGCCACACAACAGTCTTAGAACGACAGGGGATCAGATCCAGTATCTGCTACCTACAGAAAGTTCAGGAGACTGTAAAGACCTCTGTCAGACGGGAAACCATAGCTGGCGAATTGTCATTTGAGGAATACAGCAGTTTTGATCTGCTGGGAACACACTTTATTTGTTTTGAGATCCATGATCCTCCATTATCTTCCCTCACAGTTCCATGGCTCACCTCTCCAAAGCGCTAACTCTTGTCTTTAAGAAACACTGAAGTTGTCTCTTGGGCTGACCTACCTAACTAGGGCAGGACGATAAAAAGGAAGCACATGCAAGGGAGAGAGAGGGGTGTTAACAGAGCAGTAAAGGCCAGGACGAGGCTCACGGTGTTGGCAGGGCTTCCAAATGGGGCAGCGTCTCACCCGCACCAGCATGAAAGATGCCATGCACACAGCCATGGTCGCCGTGTAGACCGGCTGTACCAGATTTCACTGGCAAAGAGAAAACATTCCATCTATGACCAAGAGGGACGGAGAGAGACAGAACACACAAGTGAGGTGACTAACTAGATGGCTTAACTTATATGACATTCACCCTAGTAGAATCTCAGAAGTAAATGAATTTAAGCTTCACTTCAATAAGCAATAAGCTTAGATACAAAGCCAAAGAGAGGATACACACTTTATAATTATTGTTGTCAGGAGACTGATGTTTTAGGGAATATATTATTACCAGGCTGTCTGTATGGAAAGCAGTAGAAGTGCCCTGGAATATAGAGCAGGTCATGCCACACAATAGCCCCCAAAAGGCAAACATTCCTCCCAATAACTGGACTGTGACTCATTTCTCAGCAGCCAGCAGGTGGAGACACATTTATGAAGGCCCCCCATGGTGAAGGTAAGGGAGGCTACTGACTCACAAGCAGGCCTTCTGCTCCCCCTAAGATAAGCAGTCTGTGCTTTGGCAGATGGGGACCCCCTGGGAGGGGCCTGGGCCTGAGAATGGACGCCAGCTTTAAGTGGAAGGACATTGACCCTTTCCAGACAACATCAAGGTGCTGGCCATTCAAGAGTTGACAAGAGTTTCTATCTGCCTCCACATGGCTGGGTCTGCAACAATGCCCTGAACGGTCTTGCCCAGGCCCTCCTGAAGAGGAGCCCTCAAGCCCTCTTTAGTAGTGACAGTAACTACAGGTGAGCAATTGGAGTCCAGGCTCCTTGGAAGGGAGCAAGCAAGAGGCCAAAGGCAAAGGAAGAAATGGCGGGAGTTCTCAATACTTCCTTATCTCCGTTCTGTTTGGTTCAGTCAACACGTAATGAGCGCCTGCAGTGTGCAGGCACTGTTCTGGGTGCTGAGTGCACCAAGACAAATGAGACATGGCCCCTGCCTTCAAGGGTGACTGTCATCCAGAAACAGACATGTCAGGAGAGACTTCCAATATAGTCCAATATGATTTCAAGAAGGGGAGAGTGAAACGCACCCGATGCCCTGAGAGTACTCAGATGGCTTTTGAATCCAAACTGGAGGGCTGGAGAAGTCTGACAGGGGAGATGGTGCTTGACCTGGGTCTAAAGGATGTATAAAAGGTAGCCAGGTGAGGAAAGGTGGGGAGTGAATCCCAGGTAGAAGGAAGAACATGAGAGAAGCAAGGAAGACTGAGAGAGCTTCGAGGAAACCAGCAGGAAGTCATGAAAAGAGTCTCCCACAATAGGGGGAGGGCAGTGTAGGATGAGTCTGGAGAGCTCACTGAGGCCAGGAGAGAGAGAGCCTTAAGTGGCATGCTGAGGAAGTGTGGTGCGAAGCACATCTTCAGCAGAGGAGAAACATGGTCAGATGTGTGTTTTAGAAAGATCAGTCCAGCAGCAGTGCGGGAAATGGATTTAGGGGAGAGGACAAGACGGGGGCAGGAAGGTGCATGAGTTGGCTTTTGCACAGCTTCAATGGTGTTAGTGAGCAAAAGAAAAGAAATGGGCACAATATCTATGGAGAATGCTACCCAATGTCAGGATGTGGTAGTGGACTGGATATGGGGTGAGGGAGAGAGGATTCTGGCATGACCGCCCTGGTAGGTTAACTTTAATAGTAAAAATGGTGATGTCTTGGAAGCCAAGGGAATAAATAGTTTCAAGGAGTAAATAGTCAATAGTATTGAAAGGAGTGGAGGGATTCAGCAAATGACTTGAAAGTGTACATCAGTGACTTTTGCAAAAGCAGTTCATTTGAGAGCCTGGAGCGGAAGCCAGAGTGAACTTGGCTAGAAAGTGAACGTCAGGTGGGACCACAGAGTTGGTCACTGGAAGTTGCCTCCGTGGTGTTGGTTTGATGAGTGAGAGCCTGTGTCTTACCCCACCTCATTCTTTGGGCAATGAGGTGGGGCAGGAAGAGGCTGGAGGGTCCGGTACCCTGACAGCGTTGGGCTCTATGTCTGACCTACACAGAGCCTTCTCGGTGCTACTGGCCCAGTTTCCATTTTCAGCATCCATGTGAGCTGTGCTGTCTAGAGAGTCACCACAGCACCACTGGATTCTGATCTGGGCGTGGCCAGTATAACATCTGGAAGGACTCACTCATAATGAGGGTTTCTAAATATGAAATCCGACTGAAGCTATCTTTGAACCATTCAGAACAGGGAGGGCACTGGGCTTTTATTCATCCCCTCTGATTCTTTTATTCTAAATGCCCTATATCCACATTGATTTGTCTAAAGTAAAAGAAACACAACAAACAGAAAAAGTGAAAGTCACTCAAGAATCTCCTCCTACCATTTTTGCTGTTCTTCTTAACCACAATAAAAAGTAGCTACGCATGTGACCTGAGTTTGATTCTGCCAAAGGAACACAATTATCCAGTCATCCAACAAGTAGGATGGGCCTTCTATGTGGCATGTGAGGAGCTCACTGCTGGGTGTAAGTAGTGAAAATCATCAAAAAATGCGAATCTTTCCTTCAGGTCAGTATGTATACGAATTTCTTGATGTTTTCCCATATAGTGCAACCCAACCCAACAGAGCTAGGGCGAGGATATCTACTCTCCGGGAACAGATGGCTACAGGTTCTGAAAATAAGAATGACTCCAAAATGTAGATACAGTATCAGGACAGCCCTTCTCTAAGAAGGGGGTTTAGAAGAATCTATGGCTCATGAATGAGATGAGCTGTTGGTGGGGAAACATCCTAGAAGACCTTATGTGGGATTGGGGCAGTTTAATGGCTACACCAGTGGTTCCCAACCCTGGATGAACATCAGTCACTCAGGAAGTGGCCCCACCCAAGAGCTCTTAAATGGGACTGCTCAGGGATGAAGCTGAACACTGGCATTTTTTTTAAAAAAAGCACCCCCTTTTTAAAATGGTGATTCTGATGTACAGCTAAGATTGAAAAGCACTGAACTAGAGGTAGGCGCCTCTCAGTATGTCTTCAGGAAGCAACCAACCTAAGAAGTATGTAATCAAGGAAAGACAGTTCTTAAAACTGAGACCTGTGGCTCATTATAATGAAGAAGGGATGATGCAGCAAACCAGGTAGACCCATAACCACATGCAGAGCTGTAATCTAGAGCAAGGCAGAGACAGCCCCTAAATCTACAGTCAGCCCCAAGAGCCCCACACACATTTCACCTGCCTTTCCCGCACGCTCGTGTGTGTGATCTATAAAGACCACAGCTGGGCCCTCCAAAGGGAAGCCGTGCAGAGATAATCCAGCCCACAACAAGCTCTTGGGAGACAGCAAATTCTGGTGGCTTCCACTTACGATGCTTCAGTGTTCGAAGATGTATCTGCCCTGCCTGGAACCTAGCTACAGTGGCAGGCACACTCTTAGACTTCATATCCCACAAACATGGGGCTACTTTCTTCCTTCCTCCCTCCCTCCCTCCTTTCCTTCCTTCTTCTTGAATTTTGTTTGATTGTTTTAGCTTTTCTGATTTTTGTTCTTTGATGTTAAGCTGTAACTTCTCAGGCTGTCACCAGCCCTCATCTCCAACAACCCTCCCCTAATTTTCTCTCTACTTACTGGCTGCTTAATAGCTGTGAGTTGGGAAACACACATGGCAGAGGTGGTTTAGAATTGTCAGACATTAAGTCAGGAAATCTCTGAGTGAAGTCCCTAACTTTTAGTTCTCAACTTTAGTAGAAAAACCTACAGCAAGTTCAAACCAACATTCTAGAGACCTGAGGATCTTAGAAGACTAACTTCCGGATCATTTTGACCGGAGTTAACAAGCACAGAACATTCTTAGGACTTATAAATGACATCTGCTATTTTGGCTCAACATTTCTAATTCAAGAGAACTTCCTATTCAAATATGGACCGCTAAACTGACAAACCGATAACTGAAAATTAGGTCTCATGAGAGATAAGAAGCTAGATTTGAAGGGGATAAAGGAAGAACAAATCATGCGCTTTTAAATTCAGAGGTTTTCATAGCAGAGTTCTTTTCCTAAAAGGCTTGTGCTGAGTTGGGAGTAGAATCAAACCAGTGAAGCGAGTACGGATTAGTAAACAAACTATGGAAGATTAGAAAATCTCAATACCTAAGAGTTTTTGGCTGAACTGAAATACTTTCATGCACACACACAGTGCAGTGACAACATGCGTGACTTAATGGCTCTTATCTTTGAACTTTGGGTTTTGACCGGAAATGATGTTGCCAAAAAGACATTTAGAGACAATTAGAGAATTTAAAGCTGAAATATCTCAGGGGAAGAATGAAGATGAAAGTGCTGTCTGCTCTGAGAAGCCCCTCAATAGTCACTTAGCTCTCCTCAGCTCAATATTTTTAGTCTGACCAGTTCTTATGGTATAGACTCTTATTCATCACAGATGTTTGAGAACATGGGAATAATAAGTGGTGCAAATTTGCATTGATCTTCTACTGGAAATCAGGTTCAATGAAAGATCATATAAAAGCAGAGTTTCTGCCTTGAATTTTGTGTTCCTTAAAAACTTTGGTGGATTGTGTACCTCTAACTAGAAGGAGGGACCTACCTCTATTCAGTCCACATGGGTGCAAGAGAGAGTGTAGGCACTCAATTGTGCTTGCAAGAGCTGGGTGTTCATTTACCCTCTCCTCGTCTTTGTTAAGTTATCAATAAAATAACAAGTTTGTATAGATCAAATATAAGTATTTTATGAAACTTCTGGTTCCTAAGTCTATATTACTTTACCTAGAGAATACATTCATTGATACTATGGATTTGATCATCACTGATATCCAACTGTAAACAGTAAGCCAAAAATGAAATCCCAGAATACAATCTAGTTTTCTGTATTACTACCGAAAATGGAGTGAACAAAGATAATTCTGGTTCTAACCTACCTAGAAATCTCACTGCATAATTAGTAATTTAACAAAGCTGGCAGCACTCCAGGAGCTTGACTTAGTATAATAAAACCTGTGCAACAGCAAAGCACTATTTGGTTTTGAAATCCCAAAACTGTGCATATTGAAATGTTGTATTTAAGTATTTAATGAGAAGTGGCTGTCTAGTTTGCTTCCTTTTTCCAGGAAAGGGTAACTCTCTGGCTTCTAGAAAAGGTCATCAACATTCAACCTCTGACGGTGTCTTGCCATATGGCCCTATGTGAGCCATTATTTCTGCGCATCCATCTGTCTATCCCTCAAGGATATGTGAGCTGTCTTCAACCTTCCAATGACTGCTCCTGAGCACACTGTGGTGATTCAGCACCGTGGATATTCTGACAACCAACTACAACAAGGGATGCTACTCCCTTTGATCAGTAGCCAGAATCTGAGGGCCAGAATCAAGAACATTTCACAGTGCCCAGATGTTCTCTGGTACATATGGATTTTGTGATTTATTAACTTGGACTGTAGAATCCACCACCACATCTGCCTCTTATTTCTCTCCAATGCCCTGCTGCCTCAGTCAACTGGCAGTCAATGGACAGAAGGATAAGAGTCAATGACGTGAGACAATGGCCAGAATCTAGAGACAAAAGTTGGAAGATGTCACCCACTTTAATAGAAGCTTCCAGGACTCTGCACATTGTGCATATGGGTAACCTGTCCAATGGGGAAAATTGAAGGCAGTTTAGGGGGAAGATGAAGGAGACCACTCACATGTTGTCATGGTCCCATGTTTAGAAATGATGGCATGTTACGTAGGGATGCCAACATGAAGACACCTGTGGACAACAGTAAATCGAAGCCCAGTGGACTGTAGGAGCTGGAGTAGAGGAGAGTAGGAACTTGTCAGTGTGGTTCATGCTGCTTACACGTGGGAGACACATGCCTGAGAACAACCTTGGCAGCTCCAACAGCACATCAGGGCCATTTCCATGCTGAAGCAGGAATAGTTCCTTGGGGCACAATGTAATCTACAGGAATCTGCCCTCAAGGCTAGCCTTTGTGCTACTGATATCCTCCGCATTTACCTCTTATTACATGCCCAGATTGTAGCTTAATTCCTGGTTAGAGGTCTGACTTGGTTAAGGACCTTCCTTCCACAGCTCCTAAGTCCTATTTCCTATGCACCTCATTCCGTGAAGAAGTGGTGAGTTCCCAAATTCTAAGGAGCGCGCGCACACACACACACACACACACACACACACACACAGAGCTATACTTCATGAAAACCATCTAATGAGCAGACTCACAAATATCAGTCATTCTGGGGCCACATCTTTCTACTTAACTGATCATTCCATAACCTTGATAGGCCCAGCTTCTACTTTATTATGCCCAACTTACCAGCAAGGATCTGGAAGATTCCAGTGATATAAAACCGGCCCCCCTTGGTAAGGGTGAAGAGCTGGCAGAAGAACAGGAACAGGGACAGAACGCTGAAGATGATGGACAGGATCATGGTGGCCTGGACGGACTGCAGCCATTCTGGGGGGAGGAGACACTAGGTTAGGAAAAGCCAGCCAAGGGAAGGCTCTGCCATGAGGAGTGCGGGGCCTGCTGCACCATGACCCCTGAAAGCCACAGTCCTCCCAGGCAGCAGGAGCCCTCTTTTACGAGCAGAACTCAGACAATTCGCTTCTGCACTCTTGCATTCTTTATTTCATGGTTTCTCTTAGAGAAAAAAATATATAATACGTGTTTAACTGTGGACATTTTAAGAAAAGACTGTAAGGAAACATCTGATGCCTCCACTAGGAGTTAAACTCAATTAAAATATATTGAATTCCCTTCCAGTCTTTCTGCCAAATGTGTTACTTACATATATGTGTTGTGTTAACAAAGTCCGAGCCCTCCCACTGCCTTCTCTCTTCTTGCCCTCAGGGGTTTTTGAAGGCCTTACTGGAATTCCTATATTCCGAAAATAGTTTAACACCATTGTCCAAAATATCAGCATCCCCCAAGGAGATAATAGAGATTATGGGGATGGCTGGGAAGAAGAAAATGGTGTTGGAGCCAAAACTAATTTCGTAGAAAATTAGAAGAAAATGCTGATGGTTTATAGACTGTACCTAGCTATGAAAACCCATTTGCTCAGCCAAGCTGTATCTTTTCTTGGTCAATCTGGATCCTCGTCTTCAGCCTCCGCACAGAGCAGTTTGTGCTTAAATCACCAGACAGGACCATGGGTTACCCTTCTGCATCTTTGTTGAAGCCCTAGCCTTAGATCAAAACTCCAGGCATCCAACTGAAATTCTGGCAAGGTAGGGAACTCTGGGGTTCACCATCAGCTGCAAAATAATGTCATGTCAGGAAGGAAGGAGAAAGAGGAAACAACCTGGGTTCAGCACTACAGAGAGGAACAGACAGTGTCCGCGTAGAAGGGCCTTGTCCACCTATCACCTGCATCCTTTCTTCCAAGTGCCAAAGAATCGCTGGGGCTGGCACGGCTCTAAACAAGGAAAAACAACTGGAGAAGCCACAGGGTTTTATCCTTTCAGCTCAGGAACTGGCTGATGTGTGATGGCTTAGAAAAACACACATCAGTGCTTAACACAGGATTCAAAGGTGTGAAATCTGGACTGTTTGTAATCAGTAATTGAATAAGATGAACCTGCTTCGAGTTATAGGGAGCTCATGGCAGAATTTTAAGGGTGCTGGTTAGATTAACTGTGACTAGAGTTTCACATAAGACTTTCCCAGACGCAGACTGGAAGCATTTTAGAATTGGAAGAAATGTGAGACATCAACTAACCCAGCTCCTCTGTACTGAAAGCGATTTCCGGGGATGTTCTGATGAGCCCAGTTGGCACAGCCAAACCTAGGAGGCCCTTGATCCTAGTCTAGTATTCTTTCCACTGTGACAGAACATATGCTTCCTTTATTTCTTCAATTTCTTTTCAATTAAGGAAAGAAAATTATGTTTAATGGGTTGTGAGCCATCCTGACTTCATTTTTATATATCCCTAATTAAATCTGTTTCATTTTATCCAACATAGTGGTTATTCTGGAGAAACAGTCTGCAAGCTAATGTTGCCATAATATAATTTTTTAAAAATAAGCCAATTATCCAGCACTTTGGTAGATGAAGTTGGATAATTGGAAATAAATCGGAGACCCAAATCCAGAACTAAAACAAACAGTGATTCAGTTTTGCTGGGGCATGTCCTTCAACATGCCCCCTCATAAGGAACATGGCTGGTGCAGATGACATCCTGGATTTCCTTCTCCAATTCTGAGACCTTTCCCTTAGTCTTTACCTCCCCTGTAATTAACAATAGGAACTTCTATCAGACCTCATATTTAGAGGAAACTCAAAATCCTACAAGTTAAATCTACATGCATAGGAAAAGTCTCTTGGATTTAATAAGGTAACTAAATCCTTCTTGAAACTTCTTTTACCAATAACTTGAACTTTAGTTCCAACCCCATTACAACTGAGTAATTTTGCCATAAGTTGTTTCTCAAATCAGATCAGAATTAGGGGATCAAGGAAGTTTTTATTCAGTGGGCATCTGTTGAACACCGATTGTTTTGAGCCAAGCTCTCTGGTTGGCTCTGGGGACACAAACTTGAAGAAGAAATTTTTCAACCACAAGCACAATAAATAAGCACGTACATGAAGATAGTAAGTCCAACTATATCATCAATCACAATCTATGTGAATGGGTTCAAGTCACTCGTTATAAGATGTAGAATTTCATCTTGAATTACAATATTCTCACCTAAGTCTGATACAAGAGATACACCCAAAACAAAGAACAGTCGAAAATCAAAAATTTTAAGAAGAGGCAACAGACAAATATTAACAGAAAGAAAGCAGTATAGTAATAATAGCATCAGACAAAACAGAATCTAGATTGAAAAGGATGAAAGTAGTCAAAGAGGGACATTTCATAGCGAGGAAAGATCTAGTTTACCACGAAGAAATAACAGTCATAAACCTTTTTGCATATAATAACATGGCCTGGAAAAAGTATAAAGCAAAAAGTAATTGAAATATGAGAAGAAATTGATAAAGCTACAATCCTAGTGGGAGACTCTAGCATCTCTCTCTCAGAATAGATTAATCAAGTAGATCAAAAATACCGTAGGATATAGATTATTTATATAACACAGTTAACCAATTCAATTAATAAACATATAAAAAATTTGTATCCATAGAAGAAAGACTATAAATTAGTTTCAAACACACATGGGACAGTCTTACAAACTATGTATTAGGGAGCAAGAAAATCTCAATAAATCTCAAAGAAAGAAGACATGATGTAGGCCTAAGTAAAGGCAAACAGAAAGGAGAAATTAAAAGCAAACTAGCCAAAATAAATTTGAAAATTTAAAACTGGTATTCCAGACAATCCCTTGGATAGAGAAATCAAGATGAGATGTAAAAATTTCTTCAGCAAGAATGATATTGAGAGTACTATATGTCAGACCTGCAGGCTGTGTCCCAAGCAGTACTCAGAGGAAAATGTACACCCTTAGAGCATTTATTGGAAAAGTATTGAAAAAGAATGAACTAAACTTTCAACTTAAGAAGTTAGAAAAGAAAGAATTAAATAAATCCAAAATGAATTGACTTAATACTGATAAAAGCAGAGATAAATGAAATAGAAAAACTAGGACAAAAATACAGTTAATTAAAGAATCTGGTTGGTGGGGGGAATCAATAAAGTAGACAAATTTTACTGAAGTACATAATAGAAATGCTAAAGAAACAGAAACATACTATGTCCCTGGATAGAAATACTCAAAGGTGTAAAGATGCCACTTTTCTCCAAAGTAATATACAAAATCAATGCTATCCTAATTAATATCCCTAATAATTAATATCCCAACTGAAACTGGACAAAATTCTTCAAAAATGTATCTAAAAGATAACGAGCAATAATAGCCAAGAAAAATTTTGAACCAAACACAACAATAGAAAACAAAACCAGTGAGGCAGGACATCACCTACCAGATGTCAAGCAGATGGATATACAAAGCTTATACTATATTTATATTATAAGGTTTTAGCAATTCAAACAATGTGGTATTAGCCATGAAAGAAAAATAAAACAACGGGACAGAATTCAGACTTTGGAAATATACATGTGAAGTTAGTATATAATAAACATAGCACATAAAACAGTAGGGAAAGAAGACAACAGATAGTAGTGTTGGCTATCCATTTGTGAAAAAACAAAGTGAGATCTCTAGCTCACATCCTTCACAAAATCCAATTCCAGATGCATGAAAGACCTACATGTAGAAGTAAAAAGCCATATAGACATGTGATTCACAAAGGAGAAATATGAATAGCCAATAAACATATTTAAAGGTGCTCAACCTCACGAATAACCAGGAAAATGCCAGTGAAATCCATAAGGAATGTGATACCAACGTTTATCCATGAAATTGACAGAAATCAAAAAGATTGATAGTATCAACAGAGTACACATGTGATAGATACCTCTATACATTGTTCACAAGAATGATAATATAATAATCTTCTTGTGACCAGCAATTTGGCAGAATATATGTATATTAAATATACAGAATATATGTGTAATAAATATATATATTAAATATATATTTTAATAAATATATATATTAAATATATATTTAAATGACATGGTGACTCTACAATTAAATCACTATATCCTGGATAAATACTTAAACATATACTCAGAGAGAAATGAATAAGGATGTTTATCGTAGCATCATTCCCATGAGTGAAAATAAATTAGGGTATATCCCTATAATGGAATATTTTGCAACAGTTAAAAAATCATGAGTTAGAAAACGAACAACCTTTGACAGACCTCCAAGACAATGAAAAGAGTGAGGTGTACACACAACACGATGATGTCATTATGTAAATACACATCAAAAAGCTATGCATGTATATATGTATACACAAACATGCATGAATCCATGTGGGTGTTCATTGAAAAAAAGAGCCAAAGATGTGCCAAACTGGTATCAGTGGTAACCCCAGGAACCAGAGCTGGAAGGAGGGTTTGGTCAAGAAGACCTTCCACTTGATCTATATCATTTGATTGATTTTCAATAAGGAGAATATTTTCATGTAATATTTGAATAATTAAAACCAAGTTAAAAGATTACAAGGTAAAGAAGACATAGTAGTCAATAACAACTTAGGATTCCAAAACTCAAAAGAGCCACTGGAATCCTGGGCAGGACAGAGCTTCCACGTGCAGAGTAAAGGGATTTTTCCTTTCCCCAAATGCCGTCGAGTCTGAAGCTACATATGGGCAGCCAGGGAAAAACAGACCCGAGCCAGGAGGCAGCAGCCTCCATTCCAGCCCCAAAAGGCTGGCTGAAGATTCAAAAGCGCGGTCTCTCTCTTGTTCGAAGGGAAGCCCACGATGCCCTGAGGAGATTCCAAAGTTCATAGGACATTGTTCCAGAGCCAGAATCATTCACCGAACTGGACTAGACCAGTGGCAGGCAGTAATGGAGAGCTGATAGCACACGCTGCGGGTGTGGCAGGCATTTGATCACTCGAAGCCTGACTCCCCTCCGGAAGGCAGTCATGTGCATGGGTTGGAACAGCCCAAGGATGGCTCTGTCACCTAGTTCTGCTGACCACCTGCTTAACTTGTCACTTAACATGTCTTTGGCCTGGAATTCCTCTTCTCTAACATGAGGTCCTAATTACCTCACAGGGTTGTTGTAGTGTTCAAACAAAAGAGTTGATATAAAATCTATGTTAAAGGATGATACAAATAACCCCATTTCAAAGGCTGACGTTGAGGGGCAGGGAAAATAAGCATTGACAGACTGTGCCAGGGTATGGTTTCTGGGGCATCTCCAACTGGGTCACTCCAAGTAATGGTATAATGGGGACCACAGTGTTCACATAAGCCTATTATTAGGGCACCAATCAGAACTCCAAAAAGTATTTTGATACAACTTTGGTATCAGTTCATATCTAATGTTCAGCACAGGAGTCTGCAAATTATCTGGGAAGAGTCAGATCGTAAATATTTTAGGCTTTGCAGGTCATATAGGTCTCCATAGCAACTACTCAGCTTTGCCATCTTAGCACAGAATCAGTATCAGTCACCATGTAAACGAATGGGAGTGGCCCTTTCATCCAATCAAACCTTATTTACAAATCAGGTGATGGGCCACCAGATTTGGCTGGCAGGCTATAGTTTGCCAAAGTTTGCTAAAGCCAAACAAATCAGATGTACAGAAAATAATTATTAGAGTTGAGACACCTATGATGCAAGGGGAAAAGCTCTCTATTACAAACCTGTTTTATACAGACAGAACCTAATGTGAGGCCAACATTCCAAGCGGCAAATCTGAACTTCTGCCCAAGTCCCAGGGCAATGATACTCTTCCTCTCGACCTGCAAGTTCACCATCATTAGCAGAGCCCATGAGGGCTCTGACAGAGCACCTGCTGTCATTCTCCCTGCCTCGCTCAGTGTCTGGTAAATATTCGTGGAATTCCCAGTGGCAGCGTTTTAATCTCCAACCTTGGTGCCGAGCACAAGAACTAAAAGCCCTAAAACTCTTTGCAGACCTCCTGTTCTACTGCGAGTGTCAGGTAAAAGGGCTGCTGACAGCTTTCCAATGTGGGCCGTGGCTGCAAGCAGACCCAGCTCCCCCAGCAGCTAAGGGGAAGCTTGAGTTGCACAAGGATCAAAGCTCCCTTCAAGGTCAGATTCCGGCTCCCGCAGCAGCTAAGCGATAAAGGAAATACATCTGCCCCCTCAGCCGTATTCTTAGGTAAGGACTCAGAGAGGATGAAGCGCTTTTAAATGTACCAGTTCATCTGTGTCTTTCTGCATCCTTCATTACAGCAGCGGCGCCGGCCGCCTCCCATCCCCTGCCCCACCTCGAGTCCCACTCTAGGCAATTTATAAGAGCTTTCTGACTCAATTAAGAGAACAAATTTTCTTGGAAATGAAAGGAAGGATGGTTTCAGGAGAGTCAGAGCATAAACTGGAGAGGCTGTGAGAGAAAAAGCCAGGAGGAAAGAGGCCATCAAAGTGGATGAATCACAGCTGGAGGAGACAGTACCACACATTTGCATAATGCTGGGCTGTTTTCGAAAGCACATGACCAACAAGGCCTGCTCCCCACCCTCACACCTCCAACCCACTGTCATCACACAAATTGCCATTTTCCTTATGTCTCAATATAAATGTCATTCCAGAAATAGCTGACTTGCCAAGAGGCCTCCATCCTAAACAATGTGGCCTTTGCACTTATGCTTCACCCACCAGCTGGAGCATGAGCAGGGCCTGGCAAGGGGCCTCCCCCGGGGATTCACCTTCTTCCCCATCCAGACCAGCTGGTAGCTTTGAAATGGGGCTGAGGTCTCAGGCTGACTTTGCCCGTGACCCATGCAGAATGCAAGTCAGCCAGGAAAGCTACATGTGGGCTTTCTACCCACAGACATTGGCCCGGAGCTCACAAAAATGTGGAAGGCCAGGTGGGAGGCTCTTTCAACACATATTCACGGGGGGGCGTTTTAACTACAGCAAGACCTACAGCTGGTGACTAGTGAACACAAACGGCTCAGTAGGTGGGAACAACCTTCCTGTCAAGGTGTGCCAGCTAAACCTGACATAACTCAATGAACTGTACTCCTAATTACGAGGCTCCGTGGTAGGCACAGGAACTAGTTTTTCAGAGTCTAATTTATATTTGTGGTTTGACACCAATAATCTTATTCTACTAGCTAGTCCTTGAACTTGAAGAGGGAATATAATGGTTACCTGAAAATATTAAGCTGTTTGAGGCTTCCTTTATTCCCTGGTTGGAAAACCCTAGTAACAGGAGGATCAGGTTAGGCTGTGCTTCCTAACCTGAATTGTTGTTGGAAGAGTTACCCCCCAGTTGATTAACAAAAAAACAGATGGAGTGGGTTCCATGGTCAAGTACATTGACCTCCGTCCTTGGACATTACAATGTACCACGAAATATTAAAGGCTATGAGAATTCTTACCATAAAAAACAATAGACTGCTTAACTTTTAAAATTTAGTGTTTTGCAAATTGATTTATAAAAGAACCTTTTTCTTTTTTTTCTTTTTTAACAGACCACTTGGAAATGCTGAGTTCAGCCATAGAAAATGACAGTGGAGAGCAGAGAGGCGTTTTTAATTGCCCAATCATGAGCTGTACTGATGGAGAATGTACAGAGGATGAGGGGTTGTTTTCAAGATTTGGGGGCTTAAAAGGCATTTTCCATATAAAAATAATCAGAGGCCCCCTCTCCTTTTTATTCCGAAAGTATTAAAAAGAGGCCAAGCATCATGGAAATTAAGAGCTAGAATCAATACAGCCCCACCCTGCCAGCCACAGTAAACCATCTGCCCTTCCCGAAGCACAATGCCCTTCTCTTCTCCCCACGCCCGCTGAAGTTCCACCCAGTTTCCAAGGCCCAGCTCAAGGCTTCCTCCCTTCAGGACGCCCCCATGTCACAACTCTATCCTGAACGTGAAGAGGCCCCAGGACTCACGTGACGTGGTGGGTGCCAACTCCAGGTCCTACTCAACGCTCACTCCATTAGACGACCAGGGCACCTGCCCAAGCCCCCAGTTTGTCAGAGGCAGAACAAGTACAGACAGGCAAGGACTCCTGAGGCCATTTACTGGGCTTTCCACTACAACGCACCAGGGTGCTCACAAATTCAATAACACGTTTGAAAGCTAGTGAATTAAATGATCCTACTGCCTTTCTACAGGTGAAGAATCCACCAAAGATAGTGAGGGAGGAGGGAGAATGGTATGGCAAGGAGAAAGAGCTTGCCCTGTTCTCTGCTCATCAACCTGTCAAGCCAAACTACCATGCCAGTTTCAGAGAAGCAAGAAGAAGCCCACGCCTGCTATCTGGAGGCGATACCTCACACAGCTGGGGCTTCAGAGGAATCTCGGCAGCACCAGAGAAGCCACTGAAAGAAGGAAGCATCACCCGGAGGAGGGAAGATGAAAATGTAGTCTCCAAATATTTGAAGAGTCGGGCCAGGGACGCTACAGAGGTTTAAACTCCTTGAGGAAGAGTCTGCCACCTGGTAAAACCCAAGTCCAGCACATCAGGCATGAACGAAGACAACCGGAAATGACTGTACAACGGAGGGGACAGACTGGCCTTAACAAGGTGATTTCTTAACGACAACATCTCATGGCATTCCTCTCACATCACTGGCCACTCCTTCCCAGTCTCTTCTGCTAACTCCTTCCTGTTGCCCATTAACCACCCGAGGGTCCCAAGACTTGGCTCTGGACCCTGTTCCCTTCTTTCTGCCCTGCTCTCTCATCTACTCCCCAAGTAATTTATTCAGCACCAAGACATCAAATACCTCCTGTTGAGACTCAGGGTCCCCCATTTGAATTTCCAGGGCAGACCTCACCCCTGAGCTACAGATTTCTATATCCGAGTGCTTTGCTGACATCTCTGATGGCCAAAACACAAATCTTAATTTCCATCCCTCCCCCCAAACAGCCTGTTCCTCCTCCATCTCCCCTATCTCAGTTTAAGACCCCACTGCATACCTAGTTGCTCAAGCCCAAAAACCTAGAAGTTACCCTAATAATTCTTTCCTAACCCCCCACATCAATCCATGACACTGTCTCCTTCTCCACCCCATGCCATATCCCAGCCACCTGACCTCCCTCCTGTAGTTCTCATGCGGATTAAATGCAGTGCTCTTAGAAGAGTGCCAGGCAGCTACGTGAGTTGTTAGTGTTCTTCCCATCATCCTCATCACCCTCACACCCAGCCTGGACCCCTACCACAGTCTCCTCACTGGTCCCCAGACCCACTCTTGCCTCCACCTGAAATACATTCTCCACAGAACAGCCAGATGAGCTTTCAAAACACAAATCAAATCACGCCACTCTTCTGCTTAAAACTCTCCAGTGATGTCCCAGTTGTCCTCCTCAGTACCACGGCCTGTGAGGCCTTAGCAATCCAGCCCCCCTCACTCCCCTGCCTCACCCCACACCCCTTCCTCCAGCTAGCACACTCAGCCACACTGGCCCCTGTCACTGGGGAACACACCAAAGTCTTTCCTGCCTTAGGGCTTGGCCCTCTCCACTACCTCCTGGAATTTTCTTCCTGTGGTTTTCCACGTGACTGGTCCCTCCCCGTCTTTTAAGTCTCAGTCCACATGACTATGGAAGGAAGAGGCCTTCTGTGACCAGCTGCTTCCTCCTCAGTGGCGACTTTCTGTTTCATCACCCTGTTTGTGTCCTGCAGGGCAGTTTCAACAATTATTGATTTATTGTGTATTCTCTGTCTCCCCTGAGGAACTGTGAGCTCCGCAAGAGGAGGGGCCTGGTCTTTCCTGTTCACCTCTGTGTGCTCAGTTTCTGAAACAGTGCCTAGCACATAGGATGTGGTCAATGTATTTGAAGAATAAATGAATGGACCACATTGTTAGCTCTTCAGAAATGAAAGGGCTCTCTTGACAAGTAATGAGCTCCTCACCACTGGTAGGATGAGCATATGGTGGACATATTGCACAGGGGTCTGAAGCCAGGTGGGAGGGGGAGGAGGCATGGACTTGATGACCTCCCAGGTCCCTGCCAACGGTGAAGTCACATGTGTGTCGATGACTGCACACTCAGAAGGCTTTGTGCCAGGCCTGTTTCTCTCAGGCACTGAAAACCAACATCCACAACCACAGGCCGCATCACGGCCAATCCTTGCTCCTGAAATGCAAGGGATGCTTTCTCGACTCTGGTAAAATCCTGGGAATGGAACTGAAATGTTTTAAAAAGCAGGGACTGTGAGCTGCAAGGGCCATAAGGTTCAGACACAGGTTCCAAAAGCATTCCAAACTAACTCCTGGATGTTGGCATCTGATGAGACACGTTAAGGGCTGTAACATCAGCACTACGACACCACAGCCCATCCTTTGTCCCTCCCTCGCCTGCCAGGGCCTTGGCATCCCACAGGGGCCTGTCGAATCAAGAGCCGTTAGTTGGGCAGATTTTGTGGGTTGGCCCAGGAAGCCACAAAGATTTTAAATTGCAAAACATGAACCCATAAATGCAGAGGGCCTTCTGTGTTTTCTAAAATCTGACCAAAAGAGGAGCCACAGACGAGGAAGTGGTCTGATGCCCTTGCTGAAATGACAATGCCACCAAATGGATAAAGAAGATAATCGGGAATGACAGAAGACACAGACAGCAGGAGACCACCGGGGGTCGAGCCAGGGACTCCTGAGACTAGCAAGATTTTTTTTTTTTCTAATTTTAAATCCAAAACATTGGTCTAATGCTGCCCACAACCTACTGATTACCAGAGTTTGTTGTTGTTATTGTTTAGAAAGGAAAGGAAAGGCCCTGAGTGCTCATTTTCTTGTCTTCTGATCCTGGCTTGGATAACTTAGAGAATTCAAAACAAAAAGCATTAGTTCACTCTGTGCGAGGCAAATGTTTTGCTGAACCTTCTGGCCAGTAGATTTTAAATTCACCCACGGTGTGAGGGCCCCAGGGAGACGGGCGCCTCTAGGACTTGGGAAGGAAGGAGGCATGGCACACCCCCACCCCCAGAGGCCAGCCAGAGCCACTCAGATCTTACTAGTCTGAAAGCCAAGGCTCCAGAACGCAGCCTCATCTGACTCTGGATGACTGTCTCCTGTGGGCATGCCACCCCCCGGCCCTGCCTGCAGGCCCTGAGACCCCACTTTCTGAATCAAGGCAGACAGAACCTATTTGTCACTCAATACTCATTTCCTAACACACAATAATGTTTATAGCTATTTTCTGATTGTGAAAATAAAAGATCTCAGTGAGGAAAATGAGTGAGGCAGCGGAAGAAAGGGAAACAACGCAAGTGGTAAGAACCCCATGACCCAGGATAATCACTGGACATATATTGGTGCATTTCTATTCTGTAAGATTTCTGATATATTCTATCATAAATGCTCTGGACTGTTATTCCAACTTGGAAGAAAACAGACAGTTGAGAAACATACAAGACAGAGTGGGTCCAAATGAAATCATAAAAATTACAAATGCATCCATATGCACCAGACCCTGTACCAGGGTCTAGAAGGACCTATGGGATGGCGTGCTGTCCTACCCCTTGCTCTCTGTGTCCCCACTATTCTGGGCTTCCTTCTGCTCCTCAACTCTACCAGGCTCCTTCCCTCCACAGCAATCTCGCCCCTGATGGTCCTCAGCCAGGACCTGCCGAGATGTCCCCATGGCTGCCTCCTGGTCATCCTCAAGGGTCTCTCCTCCAAGAGGCCTCCTCTCCCACCCCAACCCTTCATTGCACACTACCCTGTTTTATTCTCTTTGTAGTTCCTATCACAGCCCCAAAGTATCCATGTTTATTGACTGTTTCACCCAGGAAAATGGGAGCTCTTGCTCACTCTTGTATCCTTGTGCCTACAGTGACATCTGGTACATGGTAGTTGTTCAACAAATAGTTCTGAATGAAGAAATAGGGGGATGATGGAAGAGGTGGAAGTGCATGATCAAGGAACTAAGAAAAGGCTGAAATTCCAGAATGAAGAGGAGAGACAGGAGATGAGACTTAACGGAAACAGAACAGATCATTCAGGTAGATTCCTAGGGACTTTAGTAAAGACTTTTGTCTGAAGATTGAGACCAATGAAGGGCCTCTGAAAGGTTTTAAATTCAGAGTAATATGATTAGGTTTGTATTTTTTTAAGTATCACACTGGATTTAATATGAAACATGAGTTATAAAGAAGCAAGAAAGGTAAGGAGTTAGGAGGCTGCTGCAGTGGCTCTGACAAGTGACTGCAAGCCTGGCAACAGACAAGGGAACCACGAGGGGCCTGCGCGGTGTCCGATGATTCTGAGAAGGGAGAGAGAGAAACACGGCAGCTCGCTGGCCAGGGGAGCAGTGTTCACTAAAATACTAGAAACTGTCAAAGGAGCAGACTGGGTGGAGGAGGATGAAGACTAACTGGCTTGGGGGTGCCTCTAAGACATCCCAGTGGAACTGTCTAGTAGGAAGCTGGATACTTGGGTCTGGAGTTCAGAAGAGAGGTCTGGACTGGAAGAAAACAAAGATTCAAGAGACACCATGAAACAATAAGACTTCTTAATGACTGGGGAGGCGGGAGAGAAAGAGAGAGAGAAGTCTAAGGAGTCAACAGTCTCTAATATGGGTCACTGTAAGAATGGCGGTGCTGCTGATGGAGCCCAGAATACAGGAGAGATGGAACATTTGAAGAATCATGAAATACTTGGGCCTTGCTCTGAATTGCCTAGGACCCAGCAGAGCTATTGTAAAAGAGCACAACTGGGTATGGTCAAAGCCGAGGAGAGAAGGGTTTCAAGCCAAGCTTACTGGGAGGTGCTTGCTATTAAATTTCTATGAATTGAGAATCCATGCTTCCCACAAGGCCAAATGACTACATTCTCAGCCTCCTTTGTAACTAGATGTGGCTTTGTGACTAAGTTCCAATAAAAGATAGAAACAGAAGTGTGTGGTCTATCTGGAGATGTTTCATTAAAAGGGAGAAGGACATATTCTTCTCCTCCTCCTTTCTCCATCCATTGCTTAGAGCATGGATGAGATGGCTGGAGCTCTAGCAGCCTTTTGGTCCATGAGGATGAGGGCTAAACCCAACAGATGGCAAAGAAATGAGCTAGAAAGTGCCTGGGTTGCTGAAAATTTCGTGGAACTGCCATACCTATCTTGGGCTGCCTACTTTCAGACTTCTTTCAAAAAAGAGAGAGAAAAAAATTCTCTTATTTAAACCACTGCCATTTGAAGATGTTCTGTTATATTCAGTCAATTCTAATCCTAACTGGAACACTAGCCGATTGGTCTACCATGGCCTCTGCATTGTTCTCCCCTTGCTTTAGGTCACGTCATTGCCTTAACAGGGAATATCCTCCTCCTTGCCCGTATTTATTTAAATCCTGCCCAACCTTTAGAGGATAGATCAAATTCCACCTCCTACGTAAGACTTCCCTTCCACTTCCTCCCCTGAACTCTGGCACAGCCTGCCTGCCCCCACTCCTTGGACATTGGCCTACGCTGCCTTCACAGTGATTCATCCCTCCATACATATCTCCTGACTCCTCAAAGAGGCTCAAGACCATCAAGGGCAAGGTCCACGGTTTCCAAGTCCTTGTATTCCCTGGGCTCAAGAGGCATTCAAGACAAGGTTACAATGAATATGCCCCCACCACGCCTCTTCCATGACTACCTGCAGCCAGGATCAGGATGGGGCCTGAAAGTATGTAAATAAATTCACAAAATGGGAAGGCAGGCGGATTTGAGGTCAGTCAGCAGGAAATCTAAAACTACTTGTAATATCAAGAGGCAGCTTGGGGGGAAGATCTGATCCGCCTCCTTCAAACTATATAACATCGATGTTTGACCGCCATGCGGCTAACATCGCAAAGGGCACCATTCGTATAGAAAACAGAGTGAACAGTGGGCCCTGGAGAGGTGCTGTGCCCTGGCCCCACACATACAAAAACGAGTTCCTTCAGAAAAAATAGCAAGTCACATAAGCCAATGTATTTTCGCATAGCACACTTACAGTATATAGTCTTCACATATTGATGTCAACAAGGAATTATTTTTGATTACCTAAATAAAAAGTATGTTTCAACCATTCCAGGAGCGAATTCAGACCAAGGTAAATGGTTTGCAACTGATATCGTTCATTTGTAAAGGCAGTCTAATTTTTTAAAAATTATGTATTTTTTCAACTTATCGTTTGTCACAGAAATTGTTAAACCCAACCGAACAGGCAAAGGGGGCCCTGAGGAATGACCCCGTCAGAGCTGCAGTGGTAACACAGGCCAACCGGTCAGAAGATGTCAGCAGAGATAAGGACTCCTGGGGAAACTTAAATGGAAACTTCTAACTTAGAATAAGCCCACGTCCAAACAAACCCAGCTTGTTCAAGAGCGTGTCCAGGTTTCCTCAAAATGCCCTCACTGTGGGCGCTGAAAAGGCAGACATGGAGGATCCCCATGGAAGGCACACTCGGGGATCCATCCCCACGGAAAGCCACGCTCAAGATCCCATAATTGTCGTAAACGAATCCAAGAAGATGAGCTTGGCACACAGAGCCAGTTGAGAAACAAGAAGTTTCCTGACTTAAATGACACAAGTGCCTCTTTGAGATCTGCTGCTAGCGCGGAATAACTGCTATTCACAACCGCGGAAGAGGCAGAGCGCAGGTCAATAACAGGCCATGAGGCAAAGACAGCTTTCCCGCCTGCGGACGGTCTGAGCACAATTTAGAGAGCTGCTCCTCTGTCGCCTCGTTTCTGCTGAGACCCAGCTGGGCTTCAGAATGCCTGCCAAAACTTCCCCCCTTCCGGGCCTAAAAGTCCAGGATTCCGCCGTGCCAACCCCGCATGGCCAAATGCCGCTTGAGAAGGGCGTCTGCGCACACTGCCTGGTCTCGGGAAAAGCCTGCCCTTTTTGAGCTGAGTCACCACTTGTGACCACCAGGTGTCAGTGGCGAGCGAGGAGACTCCCTTCCTGCGTCTTCAGGGAACTTCAGCCAGACCCTGAAGGGGTAGACGCCGGATGCTGTGGCTTTGGGGACAAGCAGAGCTATGGCCACAGTGTCAGGCACTCATGAGTATTTCATTTACTTAGTTGCCAACTCACCATGCACATTCACCACACAACCTCTAGGATGGTTTTAATTCAATATCCTTCACACACACAGAGGAAAAATTAAGGACTGCTCACTTCAATAAGGACTGTGGCCTTTCTTCTTTCCTCTCCAGGAAGGTGGAAACATAAAGCAGGCTTTTCTATTCCTTGCCTATCCTCCCCATATATTGCTACCAAATGACTGTTCTAGCAGTTCCTCTTTATACTGAAGTTCGTGATGTTTGGTTTGTAAAGCTTCAGTGACAGCTTCTGTGCTACTGGGTGCCGAGTCCACAGGAGGCAAAGTCCCACAGAGAAACTGGGCTGAGCAAAGCCAGAACTAAGGGCCACTGCACCTGAGCCTGCTCTGTTGAGCTGGATCTAAATTGGTTTCTCTCATCAGGTGTAGCATCGTCAACAGAAATACTGGATCTCTGAGTACCTGCAGCAACAGTGAAAGCTGTACCTTATTAGTCTTTTAACCCCAGGATATCTGTCATATCTATAGCTACTTCATTCTCCAGGCTGAGGACACACCCTTTGGAACATGAGACCGTGCCGAGCCAGACCAACTGTGTCCTCAACACCAAGCACTGTGGCCCCTTCCGGGGTCCATGTTGCCACTAACTACCACCTAGCCACCAAAAAGAATGCATCCTATCTACCTCTGCCTCTCCACATCCAAAGACACAGGGCCCCCTGCTAAGCATTCCTCCCCTCTGGGGGCTGGAGGTATCTAGTGGGTGCCTCTGCTGCCAATTAACACCTTGACTTTCAAGTCATGGGATTCATCTAAGGAAGCCTGGTTTCCACTATCTCACAAGCAAAGATCCTGAGGACAGAAGAGAAACACAATCTTCTGGATGAAGGACCCTCCCAGGCTCAGTTTAGGGTTTTGCAAATAGCTTCAAGTCCCCGCCTTGCACAAGGAAACACTCAAAGGTTTTGACGCCAAGTGGCACCACTGAGGCCCAAGATCTGGAAAGGCAGTCTTGTAACTAGGAACCAAAAACTGGCCCAACTCTCCTTGGGACAGCCCCACTGTCA
The DNA here is from genome assembly GCA_031878705.1 of Tapirus indicus. Lineage (NCBI taxonomy): Eukaryota > Metazoa > Chordata > Mammalia > Perissodactyla > Tapiridae > Tapirus > Tapirus indicus. Next base: position 4,329,328 of record CM062932.1, on the reverse strand, counting down.
CTGCAACAGGAAGAGGCAGGACATTTCTGGAGAGAGACAGCCACCAAACCAAAGATGCCAATTGGATCAAAAATCCCAATGGGGCCTGCCTAAGATTTTGCCATCATGCCCCCTTTACTGCTTATCTGTGGCCACACTTCTTCACTCACAAGAAGTGATAAGGAGGGAGCCCAGGGCATTTCTCTAGACAGGGAGAATGTACAATGATCCCCAGGAGCTTAGCTTAGCCAGGGAAACTACATTTTGTCTTGGATTCATGGCCGCCTGTCACATTCCACACCACCCCAGCAACAACCTCCAAGCTTGTGTCTTCCAAGAACAAGCGCTTCCAGGTCTGGACTGAGGAACTGAGGAACGTGTCACAGACAGATAAGGATGAGCTCATGAAGCAAAGAGCCAGTCTCACCGTTTGCAGATGATGAGAAACAGTGCTGGACGTTGCCTGAGGTAGTACTACAGTTCTGCCAGAGGTCGGTCGCATGTCCATTGCCCACGATCCATTGCTAGAAAGAACCAGACATCCTAAATCAGGGGAGGTAGTGAGCAGTGAAGGAAGGTGGAGGGAGAAGACCAAGGGAAGGCAAAGGGCAGCCTCATCAACCCGTCTACCTGGCCTGCCCCCGCCCTGCCTGCTGTTGCACAGCCAGAGGCCCGGTCACGCTGGAGAAAGGAAAGACGTGGCAGTCTGGCTCAGACATCACGCGTGTGGAGGGGAAGGCCAGTGCTTTGCAAGTGAAAAGCACTTTGTAAATGGAAAAGTACCACACACAACATAAGCTTCACATGCAGAGGCTCCTACAGTAGAAGGAGCCATGGGCTCAACCCAGGACACCTGCATTCAAGCTGTTTCTCCTGCCCGGATCTCCTTCCATGACATTCCCCAAGCCACGACCTCTCTGAGCCTACTTTCTTACTTACAATTCCTATCAATCTGACAACAATATTGGGTACAATTAAGATGTTATAAAGATGCCTGTAAATCATAAACCAATTCACAAACCCCCAACATCATGATTTCTCGCTCCAACATAATTATTTCTCGACCTTTGAAACAGACAAGAACATCATGCCTGGGACTTGCCTTATATCAGGAGGGGAAAGCCAGTCACCCAACTGCCCAAGTCTGTTCTCATCTTCAAGAAAAGAGTTTCAAATCTAACGTGCTTGATGTTGGATGGTTCTGTGACATGAGTTATCACGATGACCTGCTCATAGAGTGGAGCCTCCACTAAAAAGGGGCTGTATCCACATTATAAAGCAGACCTGGGACTGTGAACTCTTTTCTGGAAAAGCCAATTTTAACTTTCCAATTGCAACTCCCGAAGGGTGTTTTATGAACTAAGGTGCTCATCTGAACTATGACATTTGGAGAAAAACAAACCTACATAAACACTCCACTTCCTTCCTCAATGAACCTGCATCAAGAAAAAATGCTAAACATTTCTATCCAGTGAAGGTGGGGGACCCTGGATCTGCACCGAAATTATTTGGCTTAAAGAGAAGCCTACACAGCTATCCTAGTCCAGCGCTTGCGTCCTTCCTACCCCTGAATCGGCTCTGGTTTTCTCAAAACACCCGAAAAGAGGCAGATTGCCAGAAACTGCAAAACGCGCTGGGATGTCGGGGACTTCTCCTTGTCTGCAACTAACCACACAGTCCTGAACTAGAGAGAGCACAGCTAGAATTGCTACCCCAGAGGCTCAGCACTGGGTGTCCCGCCCGCCCCCGCTGCCTTTCGGGCACTCACGCTGACGATCGTGGCGACGAACAGCAGCACCAGCACGGCGACGTGGAGGACAATGATACCCAGTAACAGGAGGAGCATTCTGGCGGCAAGTTCTGCTCAGCGGAGTTTCTGCCTGCCAGGAGAGAGAGCCGAAGTTGGACGTGAGGCCGATGGAACTGGCGAGGGAGGGAGAAGCGCGCAGAGGGTCCCCGCGCTAGCGGAATGCCGGGGCCTGGCACCGCGCCCGCGCGCCCGCCTACCCGGGTGAGGGCGCCTCCACGCCGCCCAGCGACCGGCCGAGAGAGGGCGGCAGCCGACCGTAGGATCCCCGCCAGGCAGTCAGCTAGGCCTGCCTGCGACAGACCATCTTTTGCTTTTGGAACAAAACAAGTGGTACGCACACGTCTAAGTCACCCCAGTAGGAGAGGTTTTTCCAGAATAACTAACAGAGGACACAGCAGCCTCCACCCACCCAGGACGCCTCCCGGGGACAGCCCGACTTGGGGAAGGGGGCAGAAAGGAGAAAGTGCACGTTCCCCTACGGAGTGGAGGTGGGGGAGAGTGGGTAGGCGCCCAGATTTCTGCGCGAGGCCTGGGGACACCAGCGGGATGCTGTGAGGGAGCGCGCGGCTGCGAGCCGGTTTCCCAGATCCCAGTGCGCTCTGCATTCCGTTAGTCTCCAAGTTTCCACCCAGTTCTGCCAGCGCAGGGGAGCCGAGCCGTCCTGGCCCCAGCTCGGCCTGGGTAGACACTGGCAGCTTCGGAGAGACGGCGCAGAGCCGGGCGGGTAGTGTGGAGAGGAAAGAAGGGCCAGAGAGAGTTGCCGGGACCCTGCGATTCGCGCCCACCGCGCGCGCTTCCCTAGGCAGCCCCTGCGGGCGGGGACGTTGTCGCTCCCGTGCTGGCGCCACGTAAGGTCGCCGGGGGGGCGACCCAGTCCAGCCACAGCGCTGCGGGACACGGGCCCAGAAGCCTGGATGGAGAGGAGCAGATGTCCGGTGGGAAGGAGAGGCGGAGGGTAAAGGGTGAGTCCCAGGAGAATTGCAGCCGGTCAGAGCCGGCAGGACATCTTCTATCCGAAGTTGTGCGATCCTAGCCCCTCATTTTATAGACCTCGGGGAGCTGAAGACAGGCGTAACCTGTCAGAGTATATGTAGGGCTGTGAAGGACCGGCTGCGTCTTTGGGGACCATTTCAGGACAGTCTTGAGCCGGGGAGACGACGTTTCAGTAAGTAGGTTTTAAAGTACCCAATCCCAGGCCCTTCCGTTCCTCTCCATAAGCAACACATTCAAAGAAACTCTGGAGTGTTCAGGAAGAAAGAAGCACGGTTTTCTGACGTCTCCCAGAAGCTTTAAATTAAATTCAGTGGCTCCTAGTGCCTGGGAGGGGCAAGAGAAGGAAGACCGGGTATAAGGCTAGAAATGGGGAAACCACTGGGGTCCAGTGCCCCGGGATATCCACCTCACGGTTCGCTTTGCCAATGAGTCCCCGAGTAAGGCGCCTCTCCAACCAGGCGAAAACGGCTCCGCCCCTGCCCCATACCCCGACCCCACCACCCGCGCGCCTTACGGTTCACAGAGCTTAATAAGGCACTCACACGGTAGCCCTACAAGCCCGATAGGAACGATACGAGACAGCCTGTCTGCCCGCGCTCGGGACAGAAAGCTCGGGGACCTGGCCAGCCCAAAGCCCGCGCCCGCTCCGCGCTTTCTGGCACCACCGACGGAAGATGCCCACGCTTCTCTTCCATCTCCTCTACTTTCCCGACCAAAACACTTACAGCCCAAAGGGATAGCTGTCCCCGATCCTCAGAGTGGCCTCAGGCACAAACTCGGTGCGTGCGCTCGGCTGCTGGCGTCCCCAAAGACAGCTGCGCTGCGGGGCTGCGCGGGCGAAGCGAGGGGCCGGAGGGAGGCTCCCGGCGTTCCCCTTTAACGGGAACAACGCCCTGTCTGCGTCGCTGCAATAGGGTGTGTCCCTGGGTCAGCGTGTGCTGGAGGGCGGGACTCAGGGAGGAGAGAGGGCAGAAGGGAGGGAGGGCAGAGACAGTTAGGCGGCCTTAAATGCGCCGCAGGAGAAAGTTGATCGCTGCACGACCCCTGCGACTTTTACTCGAAACTGGGGGCAGCTGAGCTTTCTCACCTCCGCTTCCCCTGGCTGCGCCGAGTTCGTGGAAACCAAGTGTTGACCAATAAACTGGCCCCTCCGCCCCCTCAGCCTAGCGTGGAAAGCCCGCCACCGGTCGCTCCCGCCGGTGCCCAGCGCTGGGCTTCGGGGCGCCCGCACCCGGACAGCGCCCACGCGGGGACCGAATTCCTCTCCTATGGGGAGGGAGGAACTGGCACTTAAGCACTGGAAGACGTCCCTCTCCTGTCGGGTCCTGGCGCACCTGGCCTGCCCTGGCGTCTTAGCTGGGCACACCTGCACCACGCCCGCCCGCCCTATCAGTGTCTGCTCCTCGGCCTTGTACCGGGTTCCTAGGATCCCAGGGGAACGATCTAGCGGGCCCTGCTTGGGTGAGGGTTACGGGGAGGAGGGAGAGTCTGCAAACCGTGAGACAGCGGGTCCTGGAATCCGGCTCCTTCTAGCCTGGGTAGAACCAGACCACAACCGGGTATGCTCCAGGCGAACTTTCCCTGACTTGGCTCCCAGCCTCGGCTGGCGCCCCCTGCCACAGGGTGGGGAATTGGCCATTTGAGGTGGCAGAAGAGCAGCCAGGGAAATCAGCTGATTCACAGCCGCCTGACCTGGTGGGCCCAGCATTACAGAGAGAGGCTGACCCCTCCAGGAGTGGCGCAGGTGCGCCCAAACGGGACGCTCTGGTAGGCCAGCCTGAGGGCAAGAAGAGGGAGCCGGACTGTGGATGCTGGACGTCCTTGCCCGCTAATGTCTAACAGCAGTTCACACACACACACACACACACACACACACACACACACACCCCTCTACCTGCTAGTGTACTGTCATAAAACCTCATCACTATAAATGGTTCAAATAATTCCATACTGTTTTACTACATATTTGAAATAGCTGCTTATTGTAGCTAATTGTACATTCTGATCTTTAAATAAAAATAAATTATTTGAAAAATTCTTCAAACAATGATCTTTTCAAAATTCTTATATATCAAATTGGAAAGAGGAATAATTGTAAAAATTGTATTCAATGCCTATTACATGGCAGTCACTTCAGCAGGACTTTACACATCTGTGAAGGGTAGTGTGGTCCCATGGTTAGGCACCCTGGCGCTGAGCTCAGACAAACCTGATTACCTGCTTGCTTAGGGCTGTGAATTTGAATTTGTCAGAGTTCACTGAGCTTGGGTTTTCTCATCTACAAACAGGACTAGTAATGCCTATTTTAAAGGGTTATGGTGATGACTGAAAGAGACAAAGGGTGTAAAGCAGTTAGCAAGGTGTCTAGAATATAGTAAGGGACCAGTGCCCGGTAAATCATTGTCGTTATTATTATCTTGTCACATTTACCCCTCACAGCAGCCCTTCCGGGCAAGCATGGCCATCCTGAGCTAGGATAGCTTACAAATCACATAGGTTGCAAGCGCATATGTGAGTAGAATGATAAACTAAAGAAATGGAAGTATTTTCTCTCCTCTAAGGGTCATTTTGTAGGTCAGGTTTGCCCTAGGAATTATTGCCTTGCTTTATGCCATTCAGACTTTTATTTTATTTGTTTAATCAACATTTATGTGGTCACTATGTACCCGGTACTATTCTAAGCACTTTACAAATATTAGCATATTTAACTCAGGATTTTTTTCTCTTCCTTTTTTTTCAAGTAAACTTTTTTAATGAAGTATATACTTCTAGAGAAGTGCACATCCTATAAGACACAGCTCGTTTCTTCCTTTTTTTCGAACCCAGTGTTGTAGTCAGTAACCAAGGCACAGCACACGGTGAGCTGTGGAACATGGGAACCCGTCCATATTCCACTGTCCAGCTGGGCTCCCAGGGGTGGAAGATGAAGTGCTGCCCAGGGCAGTGCCGACCAGGCATGGCCACACCCAGGGCCAGCTGGGGCTCTGCTACAGGTGGAAGCTTCTCCTTAACCTGCTTCCCAATCCGAGATCCCCCGCCAGCTGTGTGCACAGAGCCGTTTCCCAACAGGGAAAGCGCATCTGGACCCCTTTCTCCCTTCAAATCTGGACATACTGGAGTTTCTAGACTCTCTCAGATGGTTCTTCTCGCCACCCCAGCCAGAGTATAGATTCAGCTTTTAATGGAGGGTTTTAATAACTCCTCTGACTCTCCAGTCAGTTCCAACACAAATGCGTGGTCTCCACTGCAGTCCTTTTCATTTGCGGTCTGCAGGGCTGGGGGAGCGGGCAGCTCTCCGTACAGCATATGCACACACCACCCAGAGGCAAAGTTTGCCAAGAAAACTCACCGGGTCAAGCAGTGTAACCCCTTCCTCCACGCGGCTTTCTTTGCAGTCAAACACAAGGGATGCGAAGGCAAGGCCCTGCCCCCAGGTGCAGAGAGACCAGTGGCCGCAGGCTCTAAGCCCCACTGCTTCCAGCCAGGCTCCCCGAGGTGCTCCCTGGTGGTGCTCCCTGTCACTGAAGCCAGACCAGGCGGGTGTCTTTCCAGTTCACTCAGGGGCTGGTCCAATGCTGGGATGTGTCATGGTGGCCTGAGAGCTTCCCAGCCTCTCCTATTTAAAGAGACAGCACCCAGCTTTGTGTGCTTTCCAGAACACATCCCAAGAGACCCTGCAGGGCACGGAGAACCCGGAATCAACAGGGAGAGGAGTTTGGGGTGTGTTTGAAACCCATGATGCCAAGGCTATTCTCAATGCAAGTGCTTCCTATGTAATAGCAAAGAGGTCCCCAGGTTCTCAGTGCACCCCCCCCCCCGCCACGTCCCAGTGAATTCTGCAAAGACGAAATATATTTTGTGAAGGGTCCATGTGCATAGTGTTATATGTGTGTAGATAGGGTTCATTTTTAATCAACAACATCATTTGAAAGAGCTCAAACACTGCACAGATAATCTCTCACAGCATCACCGCAGGGAACCAAATGTCCCAAAGTCACCAAATCAGGTCCACTTTGCTCTAACCCCTGACTGGAAAGGGCCCCTGCTACTTGCCCTGTCTGTCTAGACCCCACTCCACCTTATCACGCTGGCAGCATATTAGAATGAAACTCGAGGAAATGGGTTCTTCTGGCTGGCTTTCATGTGCCCTTAAGTCGAGTCGTTATTAAGTGCTGACCTTTGTGTAAATTCAAGGAAACCTCTATTGAAAACTCTCTAACCTGTCAGGCAGGGCGGGCTGGAAGCGCAATTGAAATGTTCCGGAGGGGAGACGAATGAAGCCCGTGTTGTTCAGGCTCGTTGCAGCTTCAAGCTCTCAGACAGAGTCCTCCACTTCTAGCAGCTTTTCCCGGGCAGAAGTTCCAGGACAAGAGGACTTGGTTTCACTGAATGAGTTTCCTGAAATTCTAGCAATTTCCCCACCTCTTATGTCAGGATTCCCCAATCTGGAGCACCCTGTAGAGTTTGGAGAAGTCCCTCTCGGCCACACTTTATGTTTTGTTGGTCTCCGCAGTCAGGAGGGGGTCCAAATGGCCTTCTCACCTGTTCTGCTCCCAGTCGGCATTTCTAGTCCCAAGGAAACGAGCTACGCTTTCTCCCTGTATGTATGCCCTTTTTATTTTTCCCCGCAGTGGTTCTCAGCTCCAACTGCTTCTTAGAATCACCCGAGAGCTTTGTGAACGGCCTCGCCTGGCCTGTGCCTGGAGCAGCCGACTCAGTGGTCTGGGCTGGGGCTTAGGTGTGGGTAATTTTTAACGTCCCCCTGGCTGTTCCGGAGTCCAGCTAGATTGTCACATGGCATCAGATGGTCCCTGGTTTCCTTCCAGTTGCCGTCTGTTGTGGAGCCCAAATTGAGGTAAGACCAGTGTGGCTACAGTGTTATACAACTGTATATGGTTCACAGTCTTGCCAGACAAAACAGGGGTGTGTATGTGTATATTTGATGTGTGTGTCTGTGTGTGTGAGAGAAAGAAAGAGAAAAGAGACTCCCTCAATCCTATCCTGATATGACGGGGGCGCTGTGAGCATGGTTTTCCGGCCTCCCCAGACAGCCCTCCACCTGGGTGCCCCTCAGAATCAGACTCTGAAGGCTGCATGACAGAGGCCGCTGCCCCTCAGGCCAGGACTAAGCCTGGAGACATCCGAGAGGATCGTTTCTGCTCCAAAGAAGCAGGTTGGGGCAGTGAGGACGTGAGGGTCATGGATGTTGCTTCTGGCTGGATAGGACCAACTGATCAGCCCCCCATCTTCCCACGAGATCCACGTTCCGGGGCCTGCTCCTCTGGGCCTGGATCTCCTTCAGTCACCCCGTCTCCTGCAACAAACCCTGACGACCTGCTGTCTCTGGCTGTGACCTGTTTGACGTGCCCCTGGAGGCTTCAAGGCGCCAGAGCTGGTCACTGCTGCACTTCACCGGCCCGTCCACCAGGTCCCAACACACCTGTCTCCGCCCACCTGGGCCGGGCTCCCTGCCTCCCCACTGAGTCAGCGGAGGACATCGCCTTCCTGGTCCCCTCTCTCTCCCCCTTCTGGTGGTCCTCTTCTCAGCCAAATGGGGCCCCACCCCAGGCATCTATGTTGAGCAATGTGTCCTCAGTGACATGGAGAATATCTCACTGGGCCACTTTCCATAATAATGGATAGAACATTCACAAAATCACATTTTTTATTATTATTTCCCCCATTTTATAGATAGGGAAAATCAGAATTAGTCAACCTTCCTGAGGAAACACAGTTAAGTCACATCAGACCTACCAGTTCCAACACCTGGGTTTGTCTGCTGCACCATGCAATAAATCACCCAAAAGTCATTGATAAAAATCATAATAACAATGATAGCTCATATTTACTTGGTACCCGCTGTGTGCTAGGCACCATTCAGAACATTTTGTATGAATCGAATCATTTAAGCCTTACAATAACCTTATAAAATTGGTACCCTACCATCCTCTTTTATATGAGGGGGAAACTGAGGCAGAGCAAGACATTGAATGACTTTCTCAAGACACCCTGGGAAGAAACGACAGAGGCCAGGTTCAAACCAGACATTCCGGCTGCAGAGCCCTTACTCCGTAACCTGTGTGCTGTTTTGCATCCGGCCGTGCGTCTGACTGTGTCCGGCATTCACGACACATCTGCTCCTTTTCCACGGTGCTTCCACAGACACTACTATAACCTAATTTCCCTTTTTCCTCCAACGATACTGACACATATACACGTTCATGTTTCTTTTTCCATTAATAAAGCAAGACGTTGTCCTGAAACTTCACCAATTGCACCAGGTCTGTGAGTCTCCCTCGGAAGCGTCCCCCCTTATCCTGCCTACAGGGCCTTGGTGTCACACACCCATGCAGCACCAGCGTCTGGTGAGTCCTGCATGTGGTAGACAGCTCGATTTCATAAGACTGTCACTGTTGTCCCCGGGGAGTGGAGCCCAAGCAGATGCCGGAAGTGGGAGGCAGCCCTTTTTTTCTGCACTTACAGCTACTAAAATGCTGTTTCATATAGCATCTTGTTTGACAGGGAATCATCATGACCATTTTCTGTGTGAAGAGACTGAGGCTTGGAGAATTTACAGTTTCCTCCAGGGACCAGCGAGTCGGTCTGGGGCCAGGACTTGAAATCAGTTCCTCTGGTTTCCGAACCTGTGATTTTTTTCCATTACGTGGACTCTCCAAGGGAACACGGATGGGAGTCTCGGTTGGGCATTTGTCCAGTAGATGAAGCTGTCCTTGGAGCATCTGTCTCACCCGGTGCCCAGTCAGTATCTGGGGAGCGTTTGTACTACACACGAAGCCTCTCCTGTTTCCTCACAGCCGGCAGCCGTGTGGGCGTTCTTGGTGAGGTCCGGACACAGCTGGTCTGAGAGTATCCTCAAAAGTCAGGTTACTGCCTCGTCCAGACTCATCTAGACTCTTCTGAGCAGCTTGTTATTAAAGGGGAAGGAAGGGAGGGAGGAAGGGCGGGACAGAGGGAGGAAGGAGAGAGAGGGAAGAGGAAGAGAAGGGAGGAAGGGAGGGACAGAAGGAGCCGGTTTGACCTCCATGAGCAGATCCTTCTATAAATGGACGTGTTTGAAATTACATCATCTCCAAGCCCCTGAAGGATGTTCTCTATGAGCAACCCAGAACCAAGTAGAAAGCAGTTTAAAGCTGGCACAGGGCTGTTCCCTGAATTACATCTTTAAAATTTACAAATTTGCCTTGGGATAAATTGCTTCTTTAGTTCCTTCACCTGTGGGAGAGACCAAGCACAGAATGATCATGTTGTGCCATTGGAACGATACAAAGTACAAAGAATTCCTTGTTCCCAAAGGCATTGTTGCTTAGGAAAGCGAGATTCCACAGATGCAAGCGGAGGGGGAGAAAGCGGTCTTTTCTCTGACATCTCATGAGCTAGGCAGAGAAAGGATTCAGGAGCAATTTAAGCAAGAGAGGGTCCAAAAGTGATTTGTACTTGGGATTGAAAACTCTGAAACTCTTGTAAGACTCTTATTCCTAAGGGACATGTTTCTGCTCCAGCCAGGGAGAGGCTCAATTTGGTGGGGAAGGTGATCGATTTTGCCACATAGCAATGATGGAATCAGGGAGGAATGAATGGATTTTCTAGGCTCCACAGAAGGGGCACAACAATGTGAAGGAAGGCAGCCTGGGCTTGATGTCAGAGGTTGTTTTTTTTTTTTTTTTTTTTTTTTGAGGGAGAAGGACAGGAAAGGCCACTGTAAGCCAAGAGAATGCCCGATTCAGGCAGACGAGGCCACGCCAAGCCATAGGGCATTAATCTTCCTCAAGAAGAACGAGGCGTACACGAACAGTCCTGGAAGAGACCCTGGGCAAACATCTTCATTCCCATGGTGCGCCATTCTGTGCGCACCTCTGAGCTAGAAGAACAGCAGTTGCACTTAAAATGAACTTGAGAGCAGATGTTTTCTTCATCTCTGAGTCCCTGAACCACTTATCAAGTGTGAAACCTCAGCTTAAGCCAGAGAAGTTCACAGACAAAGGTCAAATCCATTTGCGAGGTTCAAGACAGAACTGGGCAAGGCTTCAAGTATTTTTGCTCTTCATTGTTCCAGACTAGGAAATGTCCAGTCCAGGGGACTCCAGTGGGAAGCCTGGGCCTCATGTGGCAATTACCTTAGAATTTTGACTCGGAAATTAAAATTCTAGAAATAGAATTAAAACTCTAGAAATAAAATTCTAGAAATAGCTGGCAAATGGTGGAGCCAAAATGTACACTTTGAGAACCTGGAGCTAACACCACTAAACTCTACGAAAGGCACAGCCTTAGACACACCCCATGTTCCACAGTGACAAAAACGAAAGCAAAACCTGAAAGACTGTGAAGCATGGAGAATGCAGTGCAGTAGAATTTTTTCAACACTGGGTTTCCAAGTTCTACCATGAAATGGGAAAAATAAATTTGCATGAAACCGAACGTATCACGGGGTTAGTCATGATTAATAATCACACATCTTAGCCTCGTGCCTCCATCATGATGAATCTCTGACTTTCTGGCTTATGTGGAGAAAATGGATACTGGACCTACCCCAGGGAGGGGTCAGGAGGGCCACAAGCCAGGCCTTGCTTCATCTTTTGTGCTGTCTCCAAATGGAGTCGCACGTCCAGGCACAGAGTTAGTATGGCAGTATTGAATCGAGTTGTGCAACTTATAACGGAATACATTGTGCATCTTATAATTCAACAGTAAGATGGAAGCATTTATATGGACCATGAGTTTGGTAACCTTATTTTGTACTTATTTAAATACATCAGGAGACTCAGAAAAAAAATTTTAAAAAGTGGCTTGGACCTTTGTTGATCTTGAGGGACCCTCTAGGGTTTAAGGATGTGACTTTGAATCGGAGAATCCCTACAACCCACAGCAAAAGCATGGTCAGATACGGTTCAGATGAGAAAAGTGCACTGAAAGTTATGGTCCATTTGACCAAGGAAAAAGCCCTTACAGCACTGTCTCATTTCTCAGAATCTCTCTCTCCCTCTCTCTCCCTCTCTCTCTCTCTCTCTCTCTCAATCTCTCTCCCTCATGCCTCATCCATCCATTGTGGTGTGCAACCATAATGAAATGAAAATACCATTAATATCTGAATTTCACTACCTGGTGAGCTCCTCAATCACTGGGAGACCTCAGGATCCTTTTGAGTTTTCCTTCCCAGAAAGGTATTTTTCAAGAGTCTTCCCAGCAAGATGGTCTACATGACATGCTGACTCCTATATAATCTTGAATCATTGAGTATATAACTGTGTCTTGGGGACTAGATTATGAAGCATTTTCTAAATTTATTGGAACATGGAAATTTTGTTCCCAGATTCTCTCCAAGACTTAGGTCCCATGGAACTTACTATTGGAAACACTGGGCTATGTGACCTCTCCAGCTTGGACATTCTAGTCTCTATCAATGGAGGCAAATGAAAGAAATGGCATTTCTTCGAACTGACTATAGACACCTCAGGAAATAAAGAGGCAGATTTGAAAGCAGGAGGCATCGGCTAAGGACTCCAGGCCAGCTAAGTTTCCCTAGGCAGGGAAGAGAAAACACCCACAGAGACCAACAAAGAGATTTGTTGCTGTGACCCTGAATAAGGAATTGGGTGGATGTGGTCCGAGGTCATGCAGTGCCATGTCGTTCCCAATGGCCATTCAAGCTCTCCTTTGTCATATGTTTATTCTCCTTTTGGGGAAACCACAGTGTTTCAACTCAGGTAGTGGCCTCATCATAGTCTTTGGAAGAACACCCCAGAACCCAGTTATGGTGTTATATGAATGATCCAAAGGAGGCCTCTCTGTAATTGGCCCCTAGTTTGTTTATTTCTTCACTGCAGGCTGAGACCTCTTACCTCAAAAGCTCGGTGGCATTTAACTCACATTTTTACACATCCAATTTTTTTTCTTCTTTGGTGAGGAAAATTGGCCCTGAGCTAACATCTGTTGCCAATCTTCCTCTTTTTGCTGAGGAAGATTAGCCCTGAGCTAACGTCTGTACCCATCTTCCTCCATTTTGTATATGGGACATGGCCACAGCATGGCTTGATGAGCGGTGTGTAGGTCCGTGCCCAGGATCTGAACCCGTGAACCTTGGGCCACCACAGCAGAGTGCGTGAACTTGACCACCACGCCACTGGGCCAGCCCCCAGTTATTTTTAAAGTAGCCCAAACGAGCAGATTTTCAGCCGTGTAGAAGAATCTGTCTGCCTTGCATAACCCATGAAACCTCACCCCACATCTGCTGGCCATAGATGAGATAGACCCTTGTGGTTATAAGAGCCCAAGCTGCTACAGCCCTTCGGAGTTCTCTGACTCAGAGACTCCACACCATGAGCTGAGCAACAGCACCTAGACACATAAGCCCCCTTTGGACTCCCCACTTCCCCAGGAGTTCCCTTTCCCTCCTCCCTTTCTGGATGGTGCCCCATGTGCCCACTGTAGCCTCTGGACAGTCTCATGCTGTGAGGGACCTTGTCTCTCATGCAACCCTGTTCAAGCACCACCTAATAAAGCTTGGTGTGTGTTACTGCCTCTTCTGGTCATATATTTTTTCTTAGATCAGCCTCAACACCCTCTAAAGAACCCTCACATATAGAGAGAGAGGTGAGACATAGAGGAATAATGGAGCTGGCATAGAGAAACCCAGTGACGCCCCTAGGATTCATGTATGCAAAGAAGGGCAGGAAATCCTCCAGAGAAACAGAAGCATTCTGGTGGTATCATCATACAGGCCATCCCAGCTTCCTCAAATAATCCAGCTGAAGAGTTTCTTCCGGAGAATCCAGTGGTTGAAAGTGGCTGACATGGATTGCCAGAGATGGGCTCCCCACTGGAAGAACTTCTCAAAAAGAACCTTCACACCATCAAGCTGAGAGAGAAAAGACCTGTTATGAGGCTGAATGCTTGGACTACTCAGCTATGGAGCTATGGAAAATAATAACCAGGTACATAAGCCTGTGCATAAGCCTGGGGCAGTCCACAAGAGCCCTACACTCAGACAGCACACCATTGGGTGTGCTCCCACTCAGGTGACTGATGGAGCCATTTTTCATCCAACAATTTCAGTGGCTGATCCTTAACGCTTACTCCTTATACACAATGCTATGTGTGAACACCTGGGTAGAGCCGAAACTCGCTGGTGTAGTCTTAGCAACTGCACACTGAAGCATCAGTTCCCAGGCTCCACCAGTGGTTGCTTCTAGAAAGGAAACAAAAGCCATACAGTTCCTCTTGCTAAGGTCACAGGCCTTCACTGGCTTCTTCCATGATGACAGAGTAAACAAAAGATGACTCAGTGTTTTTGGCATCCAGGGCCATCCACAGTCATAACCAGACTCCGGGAGAAGTGTATTTTGAACATCTTAGCCCCAACTATGTGAGAAGAAGGAAAACTGAAGGCCTCTTAAAGCAATATTCAGGGTCTGGCCCAGTGGCATAGCGGTTAAGTTTGCCCGTTTGGCTTTGGTGGCCTAGGGTTCACCAGTTCAGATCCCGGGCATGGACCTACTCACTGCTCATCAAGCCATGCTGAGGTGGTGTCCCATATAGAAGAGCTACAACTCTACAACTATGATACACAACTATGTTCTGGGGTTTAGGGGAGAAGAAGGGGGAAAAAAAAAACAGGAAGATTGACAACAGATGTTAGCGCAGGGCCAATCTTCCTTAAAAAAAAAAGTATTCATTCAACAGCTGTTTATTGAGCTGCTACTATGGGCCAGGAGCAAACATCATTTGGCCTCTTCAATCTTCATTAAATGCAAAAATAATCACAAAAGCCTTCCTTCCCTATAAACATGCCTTTTTGCAATGTAGCTTTTCCATTCCCTGCATGAAAAGGCACAATCTATTCCTCCACTCTTTGAATATGGACTTGGCCATATGGCCTGCTTTGGCCAATGGGACATTAGCAGTATGACCCAAGCAGGGGCTTAAAGAGCACTTGTTCTTTGGGGTTTGCCCTCTTACTGCATGTGATTGCTCTCCCATCATCTGAGCAAGCTCAGGAAGCCTGCTTGACATTGAGAGACCGAGTGGAGAGCAATCTGAACCATCCCAGCCAACCCAGGGAAGACCTTGGACATGTGAGCCACCCCAGGGGAGAACAGTGGATCCTGGTCCGAATGAAGCCCAGCCAGCCCTCAGGACTGTGAACACCAATAATGTGTCATTTTAAGCCACTAAATTTTGGGGTGACTTGTTACACAACAAAAGCTAACTGATACATTAAGAATCCTAGAGTTGGGATTAGGTACCAAACACATTATATTTGGAAGCAGGACTCTATGCCAGCAGGGCAGAGGCAATGTCCCTGCAGTAGCAATTTGACTTCCACCCACTCTTGGTGCTCTGGGGCCTGGAAAACTGATTTTAGTAGTCAGCTCAGCTGCATCTCTGAGGAAGGAGAGTGGTAAGGCCAGAGAGACCAAGACGATTCCTGAGGTTCTGTGGGAATCGATTAACTCCATGGAGACTTGCACATATTTTCTGGAAGTCTTGTGGTTCTCTAGAGAAGTCTATGGATCTGTACAGAGTCCTGTGCATCTCTGGGGTGCTCTGGGGTGCAGTGTAGAGCAGGACTTCTCAAACTTACTGTGGAGAAGCACCATGTTTGTTCTTTATTTATAATCCATCATAATCAGTTACATGATCCTATTTAGACACGCAGGATGAACGTGTCCACTGATCACGCACTTGGATGTTGTACAACATAAAATTGCTATAAAAGTTTTAAATTCTTACTCTCAATTTCTGTACTTATCTCATGGCAGCCCTGTAACAGGTTGTGGGCTGCCATTGGTTTGCAGGCCACGCTTTGAGCAGCATTGCTGTACAGAAGGCTGAGGCTGACCCTGCAGTACGTACAGCCCCTGGCCTGGAACCCTGAGCTCTCCTCTGTGGCATGAGCTCGATTATTAAAATTTTTCTTTGAACACTGAGCCAAATGGCATTTCTTCAATTTCCAACGCAAGGCTTATGGAAAATCAAACAACTGGAAAACTTTTATGAACAGAACCCTTACTTGAGAAGGGCGCTGAATAATGAAAATCATAACTCTCCACATTTAGCACCTCATTGGCTAGAAGAAGTAGTGGCACTAGGAAGCACTGTTGTACAAGCGTCTGTGAGCCACAGTCTTGACGGCAACACCAATCTGAGTGCCAGCCCTGCCCTGAACACTGGGGCAAGCTCTGCTGGGTGAGGGTCTGCTCCAGGGGCTACAGGAATGGCGCTCCAGCCAGCCAAATCACGCAAGCCTCACACTGAGCAGCATTCCCCTCCACTGAGCCACCACTGTCTTAACAACCTGCAGACACTAGGAGCATAAGGAGTATTGTTTCCAGAAAAATCTGCAGTGCTTTAAGGAGTGTCCCTTAAAGTATCTTCCTGAGGGAGGGTCTTGCAGCATTAAGATTTTCCTCTCATGGGCCAGAACAAAGGTTGACATGTTTGCATTGCTCTACAGAAGGGGTGAAAATAAGAACTGCAGCTGACCTGTCAAAGAGGCAGGGCTGCCACAGCTCCTTGTCAATAAGACTATGTTGGTTCTCAGCACATTCTAAAGCCTGTTTTCCTTCATACGGAGAGGACGGTCATCTCTGAATGGCGTCACCATCCATCCATTACAAAAACCGAAACCTGGGGCATCATCCCAGACTCTGCTGCTTCTCTCAACACCAATTACCCACCAGTCAGCAAGAGGTAGCTGCTCTACCCCAGAAATGTTTCCACTACCTCCATTCTCACTGCAATTACTCTATTTTAGGCCGTGGTTGCATTTGCCTGAATTACTGCAAAAGCCAAATGATCTCTCCACCTCCATTTTGTCACTCCCTAATTAGCATTAATAATAACAATCATCACCAACTCACTATGTTCCGAATATTATGCTAAGTACTGAATGTATGACCTGAGAAATAGGTACTATTATTTTTTCCCAACATTTTATTATTAAAAAAAAAAAATACAGAAGAGTTGAAAGAATTGCCCAGTAAACACCCGAATACCTACCGCTTAAATTCCACAATTGCAACCTCTTTTGCAGTGTTTGCTTTATCACATATCTATCCGTCCACCAACTTATCTTATTTTTCATTTGTTTAAAAGTAAGTTGCAAATTTCAGGACATTTCATTCAAATACTTTGGCATGAAATCATTAACTAAAGCTCAATATATGTTTAGCTGTCTTGAAGTAAAATTTACATACAGGAAAATGCACACATCTCAAGTGTACTATTGATGAAATTTGACAATTGCTTTCACCTGTGTGAGACAGTATTGTCCACCCACAAAGTTCCTTCAAGCCTCTTCCCAGTCAATCCCCAACCCAGGGGCAACCGTAGTTGACAACTATTATTTTTGGAACTGTTATTTTTATTGTTTTCTTTTAACCAATGAGGAAAGCAAAGCTTAGAAAAATTAAAGCACTTTCTCATAATATCAAAATAGGAAAACCTAGGTCTTTCTAACTTCAGAGTTCACTTCCTCCTCCTGGCTTTTTCTCTGTGCAGTGGCCAAGTGCTTTTACCAGTGCAGCCTGGCCCACCAAGGGCTCCACGGAACACACTAAATATTTCTGGGGGGAAAAAAGTCCGTTGGGGGGTTTCCTGATGGACGTGGGCGTATAGAAGAGTTCTAAAGGATCTGAGAAGTCCTACAACAAGAAACAACACAGCAGAACAAAACGAAAACCTGCTTATAGTCTGATTATTAGCTGATTAAAATCTTCTTCTCTGTAACAAAATGTAGCATTGATGGTGCTTTGAAGTGTTACCCACTGTATTTTCCCTTCTAGGTAACAGGGGTCACTGCTTACAGTGTGGGACGGCTTCTATCCTGCCTTCAGACCTCTGCTCAGCCTCTTCCCTCTGCCTGGAATTCTCTCATGGCCTCCATCTGCTCTTTACCTCTCTGACTGTGCTCGTTCTCCAGGCCCCAGCTTACTATTTTTTGGAAAGTTCCCAAACTCCCTACAAGGCCTGGTTAGGAATCCAGCCCGTGTCCTGCAGCGCCCCGCACATCCGCACACATAGCACTCTCGGTTGCATTTGAGCTGTCTTGGGATTTCTCCGTCTTCTGCACCGGTCTCTGAATTGGGCAGAAGCACCATTTCTGACCCACAGCAGGTGCTCCGTACATGGTTGTAAAATAATGAAAGTAAATTTTAACCTTACAGTTCTGAGTAGAGTTAACTTTGTAGGTAAGTGGCCCAGTATGTCGCAGAAACGAGTTCGTGACCAAAGTATTGGTGCACAGGTTCCTGTCCCACAAAACACCACAATCCTGCTGCCCGACAAGGCAGGGGCTGTGCGTCAGGGAGCTGTGCAGGGCTATTCTTCACGTGGAAGTGGTCACTGACTGTGGTGGGGTGGGCATGTACAGCCATGGGGGCCCCCAGGCTGGCTTCTGACCTCTGTCATAGCTGGACCTGGAGGATTGGGAGAGGGCCAGAGGGAGAGACCTTCAAGTCCCCGAGGCTTTCCTGGACCCTGCTCAGCTTTATAACTCCAGTTCAAGTTCACCTGTGTTCTTACAACAACACTTCTTTTTCTTCCTCCATCTCTCTTTCTTACAACCAGAATGCCTAACCAGTACGCGTAGATTCTTAACACTTCTCAACTTCATTGCTGGAGAGTCATTCTTTTAGGTTAGGAATGTTAAACCAGGCCTGTGCCAGTTTTATCAGACACTTCCAAGGGACAGCAGATGACAGCAGCTCCCAAGAGGAGGACCACACGGATGGAGAAGGCTGGAAGGAGGCTTCCCCAGAGAGCACAGGCTACTGGGGGGTGTTCTGGGCGGAGGAGGGCAGGAGGCAGCTGGTGCACGGATAAGGGGTACCAGGAGCACGCAGAATGAAGATGCCGAGGACAGTTAGGAGCACCAAAATGCACCAGGCCTTAAGTGCCTAACACACTATTTTTGTGTTCTTCACAGCAACCATAGAATCCCAGGCTAACCAAGGCTCAGAGAAATTAAATGAGATGCCCAAAGTCACACAGTTACCGTGTGCTTATAAAGAGCCACAGTAACTACTACATGAGCCCCCAACAAAATCACTCTTTTTCACTGACTAATGATGCAGTTTTAGAGATTTTTTTTCCCCTAAATCTTTCTTAAAATACTGTAAAATCCCATTTTATCATTTCTGTTCACCTGGTCCCCACCTGCCACACCATTGTGTTTCCAATGGCCCGTACCTGCATCTCTTCTTGAAGGCCTGCCCTTGGGCTTCTGGAACACTCTACCTGCAGACACGGAGAGCTAGAGATGCCTGGGAGCTCACATACCTGCCTCCCCGCCCCCCACACCCGGCCATTAACCAGACTATCAGGTTGAGAAGAATGAAAGTACAGATCCCTTGCTTTGGGTTGGGGCAACTCTGAGTGTAACTTACCCTCTAATATTCCCTAGAGGGTCACGATAAAGCTGCCCTCTGCAGGATTTTGCCTGAGAAGCAGCCCTTACTTGGCTCCTCTGCTTGTCTGCTCTGTTTCCCCCATCCTTTACCAGTCTGCCCTGGAGCATCTGCTTAATAAATCACTTGCTCATGAATCCTCGTCTCAGTGTCTGCTTCTGGAGAAACTGATCTAAGGCAATGCCTCACATCTTCTCTGGAAGGTGGTAGGAAAGGGAAGAAGAGGAGAGTGGGGAGAGAAGATGGAAAAGATAGAGAAACATCTTCACTTTGGATTACCGTTCTTTGGCTACAGCCTCATAACTCTTTGGCTTAAAGCTTCTGAGACATTTATTTCCAAACCACTGTTCCACATAATTGTTGCCTTTATGTCTAAAATTACAAAGATAATAGGACGTTGAGTTTGTAAAATACTTAAACAGACTAGAGGGACCTCAGAGATTGGAAACTGGCAGCCGATAGGCTGAACTCAGCCCACCGACGTGTTTGGTCTACACAGCACAGGGCCAAGGTGTTTTAAAATTGAATTTGTTGCCAGCATTTCAAACCTAGAGTCACACGAAAATCCCTATTTCTGGCTTCTCTTGAAAAACTGGGATATTTGGCCACATCGAACCTGCATTACTGTATGACAGCAATCATTTGGAGCTAAGTAGTGGCTCACAATTAAATAGTATGTTGGTCAAGATAAGATGGGCTCTGATGAAATAGCAAATAAAACCCCAAATCTTGGTGACTTAACCCAAAGAAAGATTATTTCTCACTCATTCAAAGGCCAGTGAGGGTTGGTGTGGGCTCTACTCCAAGCAGTGACCCAGGGAGCCAGGATTCCTCCTTCTTGTGATCCATCATATAAATAAGCAGCATCCAACATCACTGTGGGAAGGAAGGAGAGGTTGAAAGAGGCACATTGGCTCATAACCACCCAGCTTGACATTTTTCTTCAGAGTCCACTGACCAAAGCTAATCAGATAGATCCAATTTAGCTGCAAAGGAGCCAGGGATGTGTAGGAGAGCACATGGAATTTGGTGAGCATTGTCTCCACCACACATGGACGTGTTCTCTGTTTTGTCAAATATCCACAGACCATAGTACCTCCAGACACTGACATTTATTTGCCATTTATCATCATATACCACCCCTTCACTCATTATATTACCCTGGATGCGAAGGAACTGTATGGAACTGGAGAGCCTCTGGATCCATAATTATCCTCCAGCCCCTCCTCAGAACTGACACCATCTGAAGCAGCCAAGAGGCTTGGACAGGCCTCCCCAGAGAGGGAAAAGCCCACAAAGTCTAAGACAAGCCCTTTATCCACCAACCAAAAGATGTCCTTGGCTGAAACAGAAGTGATGCCCAGATGTTTTCCGAGGCCAGACCTGTTTCCGGCACCTCTCTGTTCCCATTTCAACAGACATCTGGCAGCTGGTAAAAGGACTTTTTGAACAAGTACAGTTTCTCCTCTCTATGTGTCTCCCAGCATCTCCCCCAGGAAAACAAAGTGTAAAACGGTGACTATGTCTTCAAGTCGGGCCACAAAACCTACCTAACACAGATATAGTTGAAATTTCCCCATGTAGCTGAAATAGGATTTTGTGGGCTAGCTAGGAACAAAACTACCTGTGCTGAACAATCTGAAACTGGTTTATTAAGGGTTCTTTCTTTCTCTAGTGTCTTGTGTTAAAAATTTGATGTCAAACTTCTCTTACCCTCATGATAGAAGAAAGCTTCAGTAACTACCTGATATCAGTCAAAAGATGGGAAAGCCATTTACTGTCTTCTACAGTTGTGGAAGAATCCTCTAAATCAGCAGTCTAGATCAGTACTGTTCATTTCATCCAGTTCCAAATACTTTCTAGTTTCCTTTTTAATTTATTTTTGGATCTGTGAGTTATTTAGAAGTATGGTTTTTTTTCCCAAATATTTGTGGATTTTTCACAGATCTTATTATTGACTTTTTAGGTAATTCAGTTGTAGTAGAGAACATACTTTGTATGACATTATAACCATTTCAAATTTATTGAGACTTGTTTTATGGCCCTAATATGGCCGATTTTGGTTAATGTGTCACACACACTCGAAAAAGTTATATATTTTGGTGTTTCTGGATGCAGAGTTCTATAAATGCTAATTAGATAATTTGACTGATAGTGTGGTTCAAGTCTTCTATACCCTTCCTGATTTTCTGTCTATTATTTCCCATCAAATATTGAAAAAAGGGTTTGTAATATCCAACTAAAATTGTGAATGTGGCTATGTCTTTTTGCAGTTCCATTAGTTTTTGTTTAATTTATTTTGGAGCTCTGTTATTATGTGCATAAACATTTAGGATTGTTATGTCCTCTCAATGGATTGACCCCTTTATCATAAAAGGAATTTTTACCTCTTTGCTCTGAAGTCTACTTTGTCTGATTTTAACTTAATCACTCCAGCTTTTTAAAAATTAGTTTTACTATATTATATCTTTTTCATCCCTTCACTTTCAACCTATTTAGGTATTTACATATACAGTGGGTTTCTTGTAGTCAGCATATAGTTGGGTCTTGCCTTGTTATCCAACTGAACAATCTGTGCCTTTTAATTGCTGTGTTTAGACCATTTACATTTAATGTGAATATTAATGTAGTTAGGTTTAAGTCTATCATCTTACTCTTTGGTTTTTATTTGTCTTATCTGTATTTCATTCCTTTTTTTCTCTTTCTCTACCTTCCTTTAGAGTAAATATTTTTTTATGATTCCATTTTATCTCTTTTGTTGGCTTATCAGCTATAATGCTTTGTTTTGTTATTTTAGTGATTGCTTTCAAGTTTATAGTATCCATCTTTAATTTATCACATTTTACCTTTAAGAAGTATTATACCATTCCATGTATAGCATAAGATCCTTATGCTTCCATTCATCCCCACCTGAACATTATGCAGCTGTTTATATGCATTGTACATTTACATATAAGTCCCATGATACATGTCTTTATTTTGTTTAAACAAGCAATTATCTTCTAAAGATATTTATATAATGACCAAAACCTTACATATTTACCCAGAAAGCTATCATTTCCAGTGCTCTTCGTTCCTTTCATTGATTCATGTTTTCACCTGGTATCATTTTCCTTCTGTCTGAAGACTCCCCTTAACATTTCTCATAGTGTGTGTGTGCTGGTGATAAATTCTTTCAGCTTTTGTATATTTGAAAAATCTTTATTTTGCCTTTGTTTTTTGAAAGATATTTTTTGCTATGTAAAGAATTATAGCTGACAGGTTTTTTTTTCTTTCTGTCTTTTAAAGATGTTGCTCCACTGTCTTCTTGCTTACATTGTTTCTGATCAAAAATATGCTGTAGGGGCCTCCCGGTGGCGCAGCGGTTTAGTCCGCGCTTGGCAGCCCGGGGTTCGTGGGTTCGGATCCCGAGCACCCGCCGACGCACTGCTTGTCAGCCACGCCATGGCGGCGTCCAAATAAAAGTAGAGGAAGATGGGCACAGATGTTAGCCCAGGGCCAGTCTTCCTCAGCAAAAAGAGGAGGATTAGCAAAGGATGTTAGCTCAGGGCTGGTCTTCCTCACAAAAAAAATATATATATATGCTGTCATCCAAGACCAATTACATAATTTGTGAGGCCCAATGCAAACGAAAATGCAAAGAAACTTTTTCCAAAAATTACTAAGAATTTCAAGATGGATACAGAAGAGCATCAAGCCAAGCATATGCAATTGCACGGGTTGCACACCCATGAAGCTGTTCCTGAAGTCATTTTTATCTTTATACATCTGAAGGTAACTTGTCTTTTTTATCTGTTTGTTTTTAACATTTTCTCTTTATCACTGATTTTGAGGAACTTGAATATAATGTGCCTCAATGTAGTTTTCTCCAATTTCTTGCACTTCAATTTCATTGAGTTTCCTAGATCTGTGGGCTTATTGTTTCATCAAATTTGAAAAATTTAGGCCATTATTTCTTTAAATATTTTTCTGTTACTCACCTTCATCCCATTCTCTTCTTCAGAGACTACAAATACATATATAGTACACAACTTGAAGTTGTCCCATAGCTAACTGATTCTTTTTCATTTTTTTAAAAGTATTCTCCACATTTTTTATTTGGAATATTTTCTATTGCTATGTCTTCTAGTTCAATAATCTTTTCTTCTGCAAAGTCTAATCTGTAATTAATCTCATCCTGTGTATTTTTCTTCTCAGATGTTGTGGTTGCTGTTTCTATAAATTTGATTTTTAAATATCTTCCTTGTCTCTATTTAAATTTTCAACATGAAATACAGTTATAATAACTGTTTTAATATCCTCTCTGCTAATTCTAATATCTATGTCAGTTCTGGGTTTGTTTCAATTTATTGATTTTCTTCTGATTATGGGTCATTTTTCCTACTTCTTTGAATGTCTGGTAAATTTGTTGGATGTCAGACAATGTAACTTGTACTTTGTTGGATGCTGGATATTTTTGTCTTCCTATAAATGTTTTGGAGCTTTGTTCTAGGATGCAGGTAAATTACTTGGAAATGGTTTGATCCTTTATTATTTTGCTTTTAAGATTTGTAAGGCAGGTCCAGAACTAAGTTTAGTCAAGGGCTAATTATTTCCCACTATTGAGGCAAGACTGTTCTGACTACTCTACCAATTCCCCATGAATTATGGAATTTTTCAGTTCGGATAGTGGAAACAGGCATTATTCCCAGCCCTGTGTGTGTACTGAGTATTGTTCCTTCTACCTCTTTCAAGTGGTTCTTTCTTTGGGTCTCAAGTAGCACATACACATAAGCTGATCAGCACTCTACTGAGTATTTGACAATTCTCTCTCTCTCTCTCTGCAGCTCTCTTCTCTCTAATACTCTAGTCCTGCAAACTTCAGCTGCTTTAGTCTCCTCAGACAATCAGCTCTGTCCCCTCAACTCAATTCTGTCTCCTCTTACTCTTCTTGGGTTCCTCCTTGCATCCTGGCCTGGAAACTCTCAGTGTTACAAACTGGGGCTACCATAAGGTTCATTTTTATTGCTTATCTCTCAGGGATCAATGTTCTTTGCTGCCTGATGTCCAGTGTCTAGTTTCTATGTATTTTGCCTTTTTTCCAATTGTTTCTGGTCAGAGGGAGATCCAGTCCCTATCACTCCTTCTTGACCAGAAACAAAAGTCCCTTTGTTTGATTTTTTGACCAGTATTTTCCAAACAGGCTAGGGTCTTTCTCAACACTCGACCTTAGTCACATGGTCAATACATGACTTATCTTCCAAGAATCTGCTCCAAGATCACCCCATTTGTGAAACTTCTCCTGACACTTTCTCCCTGCCACTATACACTTTACATAGACTAGAGCATTCCCATCCACAAGGGATACATTCTGAGCATTTCATGAGTTTCCACATTGGGGTCCACCAGTACAGTACAGCTCTGCTCTCTAAATGCTCTGTTTTCTGGATAAGAACAATTTCTTCCTTAGAGGTCTTTAATTTCTCCTCATTTCCATCATTGTCACTAGTAGTTGGCTTTTGTCTCAAGGTTGTTTTTCACAACAATGCTGAGAAAGGATTTTATCACATTGTGAAGATAACTGTGCTGGTGGCCCCCATAGAGAACCAAGCATCTCTGGGACATGGGTGATGGGCAGTCAGCTGGTCTCCTCACTAGTTAAGTGACTTGTGCTTGCCCATATATTTCACACTGTGCCCTCAGCCAACCAGTTCACATTGTGTCTCACCAAAATTAAAATCACTGCATGTATAAATAAACGATGGTACATCCAGACAATGGAATATTATTCACAACAAAGAAGAAATAAGCTATCAAGCCATAAAAAGACATGGAGAACACATACATACATATTAGTAAGTAAAAGGAGCTAATCTGAAAAGGCTACATACTGTATGATTCCAACTATATGATATTCTGGAAAAGGCAAAACTGTGGAGACAGTAAAGTATCAGTGATTGCCAGGGGTTGGGGAGGGGGGAGGGATGAATAGGCAGAGCAGTGAGGATTTTTAAGGCAGTGAAATACTCTGGATGACACTATAATAATGGATACATGTCATTATACATTTGTTCAAGCCCATAGAATGTACAACACCAAGAATAAACCCTAAGGGTAAACTGTGGACTTTGGGTGATTATGACGTGTCAATGTAGGTTCATCAGTTGTAACAAATGTACCACTCTGGAGAGAGATGTTGTTAATGGTTAAGGCTGAGCATGTGTCAGGGTAGGAAATATATGGGAAACCTCTGTACCTTCTTCTCAATTTTGCTGTAAACCTAAAACTTCTCTTAAAAAATAAAGTCTGAAAAAAAATCGCTGCATGTCACAGACCTGTGTGACTAGCCATAGACTGCTGATACCATGAATACCAAATCCAGTTGTTAAGGATCTAATTATACTTTGATGCATTCATTTCTTCATTTATTTCTTTACTGAGTTCCTTCTTCTAGGCTATAAGCCTGTAGAAGGCTAGGACTTGTCTTACAGTTTTCTGATTCTTATGCCTAATTACAGTCTCTGACGTAAAATAGGCACTTTATTAATACTTGTTGAATGAATGAATGAAAATATAGTTAAAAAAACATGCAAGTCTCCATGTATTTCTAGAATGCCTGCACTGTGGTGACCTCATGTTTATAGGCACCATACTTTGGCTGTTAAACATTGCTTTGAGCTATTTTACAACACATGGATGTTACTTCAAATATTTTAAATTTCCAACCTAATGTCTCATCTAGTATCTGTTCTGTCACTTGGACTTCTCACTGGTTCACTTTATCTCGAAAGGATAAATACTTCATGGTGTTTGGTCACTGGAACAGAGGATCTGATAACGCTTGACCAGCCGCCACCTGGAACAGGACCAGGATTTTATGTGAACTATTTGAGGGCCTCTGATGAAAGGCTGTGCAGTATGAACATTCAGTCATATTCAAAACATCTGAGAGACCGAACTATGTTTATCCAGACCTGGCAATTCCTGTGTTCAAAACCATTTTCCTGGAGCACTTGGAGGGGTTGGTCTTTGCCAGGGAATGTTCCCATAATGTTTCTTTCGAGTCAGAGGGAAGCACCACCTCTACTCTGTACGTGCGGGGACGGCAGCTGCCTGTTCTGCTGCACTCACAGGCAGGCTCCCAGGAGTGTTGGGACACAATTTTCATCTGAACGCTTACAAACAGCTCTTTCATTACACAACCTTCCCAGCATGTGCATGGGGACAGCATGGTCAAAGAAATTCCCCAAATGTCCAGACTGGCTTGTGGACAAGCCCTGGGGTTGTGACACCAGGTTCTGTTGCTCCTTTCTTGGCCACAAACTCCAGCTACAGGCCACCTAAGGTCTGGGCCCTAACCTTGCTCTCAGAACATGTGAACACATGGCTACATGACAAAATGACAGGTCTGTGCTGTTGGGCTCTCCCTCTGGTTGAAATAGGCAGTGAGAGGATCCACAGGCATTGATCCCTTTTATGAATGGGACGGGCATTAGAGTCTTAAAAAGCATGTCATTCCTTTGTTTGATGACCCAGTTTTATCTTAGTTTGTGAGTTTGGTTCCCTTTTCATCTCCCAAACTTTACGCAAGCCTACTTTAGATGTCTTCTCTCAGCCATGCTGTAAAATGTGAAAAGAAGTCATTTTCCATACACACTGTATTAGTTTGACAGGGCAGCCATAACAAAGTACCACAGACTGTGTGGCTCGAACAACAGAAACTGATTTTCTCATAGTTCTGGAGGCTAGAAGTCTGAGATCAAGGTGTCAGTAGAGTTGGTTTCCTCTGAGTTCTCTCCTTGGATTGTAGACGACTATCTTCTCCCTGTATCTGCACAGGGTCTTCCCTCTGTGTGTGTCTGTGTCTAAATATCCTCTTCTCTTTTTTCTTTTGGTGAGGAAAATTGGCCCTGAGCTAACATATGTGCCAACCTTCCTCTTTTGCTTGAGGAAGATTGTCCCTGAGCTAACATCTGTGCTAATCTTCCTCTATTCTGTATGTGGGATGCTGCCACAGCATGGCTTCATGAGCAGTTTGTAGGTCCACACCTGGGATCCAAACCCATGACCCGGGTTGCCAAAGCAGAGCTCACAAACTTAACCACTGTGCCACCAGGTTGGCCCCCTAAATATCCTCCTCTTATAAAGACACCAGTCATATTGGATTAGGGCCCACCCTAATGACCTCATTTTAACTTAATTATCTCTTTAAGGTCTCTGTCTCCAAATACATCCCATTCTGGGCTTGAGGACTTGATCATATGAATCTTAGGGGGACACAATTCAGCACATAACTCTGCCTACACAGAACAGTGTGGTGGGGACTTTAATGAGGCATCTCCAAAGGGAAGAACAATTTGGGAGAAGAAAACTGCAGTTTCAAGTCTGGCCTCCCCTCCCCCAAAAGAGATTCTCTGTCCAGAAGTGCCTTGGAGTTTTTGGGTTTCTTTTCTTTCTTTCTTTCTTTTTTTAATTTAATTTTATTTTTTATTTTTTGTGAGGAAGGCCAGCCCTGAGCTAACGTCTGTTGCCAATCCTCCTCTTTTTGCTGAGGAAGACTGGCCCTGGGCTAACATCCATGCCCACCTTCCTCTACTTCATACGGGACGCCGCCACAGCATGGCTGACAAGCAGTGCGTCAGTGGGCACCCAGGATCCGAACCGCTAACCCCGGGCTGCCAATGTGTGAACTAAACCACTGCACCACCAGGCGGGCCCCGTCTTTTCTTTTTTTAAAAGGAGAATTATATTTCTTCGCAGTCCACCTCTTAGCCAAACTCACCTTCTGCCAAACCTTATCCCACCCCACCACTAATTCTACCACCCCCAGCCCTCTCTCCTTCCATAGACCCCAGAACCATGGCCAAATGCGTCTTCCAAAAGCACAGCTCAACTCTAATATCTCCTCAAGAACTAGTCAGTCAAGTTCAAAAGACTCCCCCATATGGCCCCAATATGCCTTTCCAGGCATGTCCTCCACCACTCCCTTCCCTGAACACTTTGTTCTAGCCATCTAGAAACCTCGCCCTCTTTCTATACCTTTATTCATACTATTCCCTTTATGCTTTCTGTCTGTCACAAGTCATTCTATTCATCTGTGACTACCCTTAAATTCCACCTCTTGTATTAAGCTTCTCCTGATCCAAAAAACAAGTGCTCCTCCTCCCTTCCCATGACTATCACTTACTTTGCCTTTCTTGAATGGCACTTATCCTACTTTGTCTTCCATGAACTACCTCCCATGACCCCTTGAGCACCGGTGCAGCCCTATTTCCTCTTCACATCACTATGAAGTGCCCAGTGCATGACCTGGCCTATTAGGATCCAATGCAAGTTTAATTGGATAGAGTTGCTGCACCTTCTATGTGAGCCCTGCCACCACATTCAAGGTCTTTCTTGCTACCACTATTCCCTGAGTCAATGTCTTAGTTTGTTCAAGTTGCTATAACAGAAGACCACAGCCTGGGTGGCTTAGGAACAACAGAAATTTATTTCTCACAGTTCTAGAAGCTGCAAGTCCTAGATAAAGGTGCCTACGGATTTGGTGTCTGGTAAGAACATGCTTCCTGATTCTTGGTCGGCTGTCTTTTTGCTGTGTCCTCACATGGCAGAAGGGGCAAAGGAGCTCTCTAGGGCCACTTTTATAAAGATACTAGTCCCATGCATGAGTCTCTGCCTCCCAAAAACCCCACCTCCTGATACCATCACATTGGGGGTTAGGTTTCAGCATATGAACTTTGGGGGGACACAGTCAAACCATGGAAGTAGGTAAACACTAGTCCCTGATAGAAGGAATATTTTTTCTACCTTTTCATGTTTTGGTCCATAGAAGAATGGATTTTTCTCTCTCCTTCCTATGGAGGAGTACTAAAGAGAACATAGCTGGCCTTTTCCTACCCCCTTCCAGGATCCTTCCTTAGGGAGGAGGGGTGATCATTTATTCATCGAAACTTGAACTTTACTATGTCTACTAGTGGGCAGGGTCACCAGGTTAAAGCCAGTGCTCATGTGCCACATACTCTTTCTGGTATTTTCAGTGGTACCTAAAGCAGACTAGCTATCCTCAATCCTGTGGGAGAGTCAGTAGCTGAATCAGGAATTCTCTTGAGGCCCTATGTCTCTCTCTCTCCATTACCGTCTGAGAATGTAGGTAGATTTCAGAAATCTGTACCCAGATTTCAATCCTAGAGTAAGAGTCAGGAAGTAAGAGACTCCCATCTTGTCCCAAGTTTGACAACTCTCCTCCAATTACCCACAGTTTGCATTGGGATATTGTGCTCTTAATTGATATATCCAATATCCCACTGAGAAGGAATCATGAAAATGAAAATGTTTCTCTGTTGCTTAGTGAGACTTGTGTCTATACTCCACCAGGAAGAGGAGAGAATGGCCCTCCAAACCTCTATTCATGCCATGATAATTAGTCAGAAGTTTAAAGGGAAGATCAGTTAAATAATTGGGGCATCTCTTGCAATAAAGGACAAAAAAAAAAAAAAAAACCCAAAACCAAAACTGGTTGGGAGTACTGAGAGGGACATTTTCTGATAGCATGGGGGGAAAAATAACATTCTCTGTAGATTACAAGTTTTGAAATTTTCATATTGTTCCCCATTTTTCTGAGAATCAAAGAGGTAGAGTTTTCTACATCATCTCTCTCTGGGGATACAGAGTGCTGCTTATATTGTCTTCACAAATCACCCAAACACAGAGTCTCCAGGCACATGAGCTCCCTCCCACTAAATACTCTACTCAGAAATATTCCAAGCTTAATTTGCTGGACAATTACCTTCCTGACTCACCCACCCAATGAAAAAACATTTTCTGTTGAAGATTGTGGAAAATGAGATCGACTTTAAAGTCAACTTTCATTACATATATCCATCCTGTACAATGAAGTTGACCTAATTCATTTAAGCACTTAGTTTTATCTTTTTGAAAATTATTCTTTTTTAAAAAATTTATCCTTTGTTGTCACTATTCTGTTGTGTTAAATCCCTAGTTCACAAAAAAGAGTCAATGACTCAAAAGTGGTTTGTTAAAGAATGAGAGTGTAATGAAAATAGTAATATAAATACTACAGCTCAAAATAACCTCATAAATATAAATAGAAAAGAAGACTCCAGTCTAGTTCAAATATAGACCATGAATCTGCATGTGCTAGAACAAGTGATAGGCAAGTAGACTTCCTACAAACAACCCCAACTGGAGAGTTGAATGGGAAGTCTGACAATTAATTTTTAAATTGGATTTCATGGACCAAGGAATTTGTTTCTATTCTGCAATGATTTGTCTGTTTAAAAACTTTGTTAAATAGGAGTATAAACATTTTGCATCATTTTCCAATAGTGACCTTTTTAATAAACCCATTAAGAGTATTTTTTCTAGAACAAGGGCAAAATATTGCTTTTCAGTTTTAAATTGAACATTTTTATATAAGGAGTTTAAAACTTCAAAGCCAGCATTCAAAGCCTTCTCACAAGCATAAACAGGTTTGAGTCAAAGTATTTTCCCAAAGTTTGTAAAACCAATTTCATAGCTTCTGACACATTTATGCTCAGAGAGGCAGCCGAATGAGCATGTGGAAGTCATTAGTATGGTTCACTACCTTTTTCCAGTTGTTTGCCTTCTGTGTGCATGACAGCATTGCATCTCTCTCCACTGCCTTTGAAGTTAGACATGGCCATGTGACCTGCTTCAGTCAGAGAAATGAGAGTGGAAAAACAACTTTAAGAGCCAGTGTGCAATTCGCCATGCTCTCTCTCCTTCTGCTGCCATGATAACTTGTCAATGTCCCAACAGTGGCTGTTCCACCAGCCTGGAGCCCAGAGTGAGGAGGACATGCAGCAGAGCCTTCGACTGATCTGCACTGGTCACGAACTTTGTTGGGCGAGATGTTGGGATCATTTGTTACTGCAGCATTACTTAGCCTATCCTGAGTGATACATAGTGATGGAATTCTTTAATTGGTGGACACAAGTTGGATGAAGCAGAGTATTAATAGCATATAACATGGAAGAACAACGTCATGAGGAGTGGTAGTAAGGCTTGTGTTTGTTTTTGGTTTGTGGTTGGATTAAACCATGGATGTACCAACTTCTGAACTCACTCTTGGAATATTTGTGACATATAGTCAAGGAAGAAGAGGGTGGTGACTTTATTCTGTTGGAAATTCATAGTACAAGAGAAGAGGTGTTTATTTTTGTTAACAATTATGGTGTGAGTCATGGTGAGGATTGGGAAATGTGTGTTGGGATCAGGTGCATGGAACACAAGCTAAGTAAGCACTGAGGAAGGGAGTTGCCATGAAAATAAAAAAAGGTGTTCCTAAATGTCCATCTCAGTAGTCAACATTACATACAAGAATCATTACGCAATAACGCAGGAAATACACTCAAACTGGAAATTAAAATCAAGTGGTGCCCATTTGGTATATGTCTTTTCAGCACATGATGTGAAGGTATTGGCAGGAAATACAAGACTGTTTTCCACACAGACTGTACTGGATAAAAGTCACTCAAATGAGTATTTGAAATTAGGAATGAGTTTGGGGTTTTTTTTAAAGCTTAATTCATGGCATTAATAATATCAATTAAGGCTATCTCAATGATGTCAAGTGATTTGCCCATGTGGCATGTGGAATACCTTATTTGGCAATTTATGAGGATTCTTAAAGAGAGGAACACTTGGTGCAAATGACTTAATCACAAAGAATTTGACTCCTTCCCGATATTTGATGATTTTTTCAGTTACTAGAAGAAGAGATAGATGACTTGTTATTGGGCAGACGGTATTTTAAAACTGTAACCAAATGATGCCACAGAATTTGAAAAGTTCCAAAGCTCAACTTAACCAAAAAGTGCATTAGGAACCATTCACTGCTACCTCCCAGCTTTTGAGTTTAATATACATTGATTGTGCTTCTGGATGTTTGAACAGATGCAGAGAGGAGGGAAGGGTTTCTCACCATCGCTATTTAGTTCTCTGTTAAGTGATTTCTGACGAAGCCACCTAGAATTTGCTTCCAGTTTCATTGGCCTAAAACTGTGAGTTAGAATTTTATGCTTTTGATATATGTAGATTACTATAAAATTTACCTACATTTTCTTTTAGTACTTTCATGGTTTTTTAAAATCTGTAATCATCTAGAATTTATGTTAGTGTACCACATGAAGTTAAATTTATAGTTTTTTTCTTGCAGTAGCCAATTATTGAATAATCCATTCTTTCTCCCACTATTATGAAGTGTTGATTTTATTAGATCCATGTCCATATATATATATATATATATATATATATATATATATATTTGGACTTACTATTTCATTGATCTGTCTGCCTATTCCAGTTTTAGTTACTATAGTTTAAAAATACTGCTTCTGGAATAATAAATGAGTAAGAATGGCTGAAAGATTTTTTTTGAAGGATATTGAGAGAAGTCTTACCTTACAATAACTTTAAAATTATTATGAAGTAATTCATCTATCACTAGAAGAAAATACATGCAGTAAAATTCTTCCAATATGTTTAATTTCTCACTCTCTCCGTCAGCATCTTTCTCTATGCTTTCAAATGTGAACAAGTTTTTTCTGTCTGGAAGAAACTTGCACTGGTTTCCTTGTGTTCTTCTGGTTGTTGCATTTCTGTCCTTCCTTTCACTGCTGGTCAACCCCTGTTACCCATGGAACATACTCCTCTTTCCCTTAAATTCCTGTGTTATCCAGCTACACTGAACTATTAAAAGTTATCAGCGACCTCCTTCATGCCCTTCAAGTCTATTTCTGATCTTCAACCTCCTGCAACCCCTTACATAATGTTACTCCAGTCACTACACTGCCTGGACTCGTCTTCAACTTCTCTGGCCACTGCCCTGTTCTGGACCTCCTCTGACTTTTCTGGGGGCAACTTCTCTGCCTCCTCCCTTGCCTCCTTGCTCTTTCTGTACTTTCTGTACACACTTTTCTTCCAAGAATCGTTTGGCAGCCTTGCACAAGTTACTTAACTTCACTCTCCCCCAAATCCAAAGAGCGTGAGGTGGGTTAGCCCATGTGGTTTAGCTCACATGCCTGTGTTCATCAAGCACCAATGGAATATTTCACAGCTCAGTCTACTATCAGTTAACATCTTCCTGATCTAAAAATGAACTGCTCATCTTCCTCTGGACTCCCAAAACATTTCCTCTCCTTGACATTCCAATGCCACCATTGTCCCAGGCACCCCTGGGGCATCTTCTGGGCGTGAGAGAAAGGAGCCTCTAAGTTACAAAACCTTGACCCATGGTTTTTCTTGAAGCTGTTCCTTCTTTCCACTCTAGCACCACCATGAGCTTATTCTTCCTACTTCCTACCTCTTCGATAGCTTCCATTGAGAAGGTCATTAAAAGCTTCTCTGGCTTCCTGCTCTCAATGGATCAAATCTGGATTTCTTAGCCTGGCACTCAAGATCACCAGAGTCAGTGCACAAACTGTTTGCGGCATCTGCACCCACTGTTGCCCTAATTAATATTTGCATTTCAATCTGGACTTGTTCTCTTAGTACCTGTGTGAGTTTGGGCAGGTTACTTAACCTGATTCTCACCTTGGAGTGGCACAGCCCGTGGGATTTACCAGCCTGTGTGTGTCAAGCACTAAAGAGTTTGCAGTGATCAAGAGCCTTGCCTGTTGAGCACAGAGGCAGAACTTGACACATCTTATACAACCGTAGTGGTAACACCTGTGGACTCCTGTAGGTGAACACAGGAACACTCTGTTCCTTCCTTGGCACTCCAGGAGGTCCACACAAGGACTCTCCCTTCTTCTTCTTTGCTCTTAGAGGTCAACAAAGTGATTCTGTCTTCTTATTGCTCACCACTTTTTGACCCCATGGAGATATTTTGTTTCTTGGCACCCCCAAAATACTTATTACACCTAATAGATTCTCTATAATCCTTTGCAAATAAATGGCTGTATGAGATCACCCATTCTTAGTATGGAGAAAAGATCACTGAAAGCCAGAAGATCTGTGTCTATATAGAATTTTCCCAATTCTGGCTCTGTGACATTGAACAACTAAATAACTTTCTTGAGTTATTATGTTCATGTGGAGCTGAAGTCAGTGTTCAATAGCCACATGTGACTACCAGTGGTAGCCACTTGCCACCATTTTGTACAGAGAAGATATAGAACATTTTCATCATTGCAGAAAGTTCTATTGGACAGAGCTGATAGATAAAACACCACAATAAGGGTGATGTGGCTGGCAATAAAATAGTATTTATGGGAAATGCCTAGAACAGAGTCTTCACTGACCACAGAAACACGACTGCATTAAGTGGAAGAGACAGCCAAATGTCTCTGGGATGTACTCCAGTGTATCCGAGGAGTTAGTTTAGTGGAGATTCAGATAAACAACTGAAAAACCTCATCGAAATCATCTGGGAATTATCTGGGCTCAATGAATGATAGGAAGGAAGAAGAAAAAGTAGCCCCACCCTACGTGAGT
This sequence comes from Tapirus indicus, assembly GCA_031878705.1. Taxonomy (NCBI): domain Eukaryota; kingdom Metazoa; phylum Chordata; class Mammalia; order Perissodactyla; family Tapiridae; genus Tapirus; species Tapirus indicus. Next base: position 4,294,666 of record CM062932.1, on the reverse strand, counting down.
GTCTCTAGCATTAAGCCAAAGATATGAGGTAATTCCAAAAGATGTTATGAGGCTTCAGATGGGAGATGGTGGTTTTCAGATCTTTAAGCTGCTTAATTGACTTAAGAAACCAAGCCTTGATTTGAAGAGGCAAAGGGAAATGCATGATATTTAACTCAGACAAAAGAAGATTGGGTGGAACTGTGTAAGAGATTATAGTTTTTCCCAACCAGGAGGCTTTATTAGATGACCTTCCTCTCAACATCCCAGGTCCTCTTCAATATATTTCCACAATGTGTTACTTTTAATAATACCCCTTGGCCAGATTTGGTTTTACTTGCCATCCTATAAGTTCCTAAAGGGCAATGATCATGTCGACCTTTCCATTCTTCACATCATGACCAGAGTGATTTTTTTAGGTATTGAGATTATGTTCCTCCTTGCCTACAACCTTCCAATGGCTACATATTACAAGTGGGATCAAGATCAAACTGCCACAGCCAGGGCTGCCAACATGCTTTGAGGAGCCCAGTGCTCCTCCAAAATGAAAATGCAGGGCTCCTTGTCCAAAAATTATTAAGAATTTAAAGATGGTGACCCATAGAGCATTAAACCAAGCATGAGCCTTTCTGAGCCCAGGGCTCTGAATGACTGCACAGGTCTCATGCCCACGAAGCCAGCCCTACCCATATCTAACTCCTGTATATAGCTCCACAAATTTTCAGAGTCTTTTAAAATGTGATTCTCTCTAGCTAGAATACCCTTGGAGGATCTCCCATCCCTACCACATTCATATTGATTTCTTACCTTTCAGATAGTTGTTTAAATGTCACAACTTCAAAAAAGCCTTCCAAGGTCCAATCCATCCCACAAATTCTCATAATTGACTCAGTTCTTTGTGTGATTATTTGATTGGCAGTCTAATCCACTGGACCGTAACCTCCATGAGGGCTGAGTTTATTTTGCTTATCATATTATATATCATCCAGCATCAAAAACAGCACTACCACACAGAAGGTACTCAATAAAATTCTATTTAATGAGTGAATGAATAAATGAATGAATTGCAATTTTCTATATACTATATTTTCAGAGAATTGGCTGGTGGGGACAGGAGGAGGATGACTCCGGAAAAGGGCATATCACAATTCCCAGTCCTTATCCCAGTTCCTAGCAGAGTTTCACCCCATACACCTTGCTCTGCTCTCCATCAGGGATTCAACCAGCCAGCGAGTAGGGACACAGAGTAAAGCCAAGGTTTGGATTACTTATGATTAAACCATCCTGCCATTCCTGTTGGGTCTCAGTGTATTCTTCTCGCTTGCCACTGGATTTCACTTGTTTATATTTTGTTTAGGGATTTTTATTGATTACATAAAATACTCAATTAGCATATTCCTTAAAGTCTATGGGTTTTTAACTCCTGCTTTGAAGGACATAGTAATACCTTCCAAAAGGCCAAACCAAGCTGTCTTTACAACTAAAAACATGAGAATGTCTCACTTAACTGGTAACAGTACTTACCTCTGAGGAGAGAGAGGCTGGGACTGAAGAAAGGTCAAAGGAGAATTTAACCTCATCTGTAATGTTTCATTATTTTAAAAGAATAATGTGTTTCTATGTTATCATACAACTTCAAATAATATTAAAGTATAAAATATAAGCCCTTTTCTTCATTGACCTGGCCAGACAAAATTTAAACCTCAAATCCTTAAAAACTAGGATGTTCTAGCAAAAAAAGTACATATAGATAGCTTAAATGTTAAAAATTAACAGCCTTGATTATATCGGTCACATAACTGACTTTACTGAGTTTATCATCATTGGATTGATTTTGTTGACAAGCTTGATTTTCTAGGTGTTTTGATCTCTTTACTAAGGGAGCATGATTTCAGTAACACCAACCTGGTTTTCAAATTTTTATTTGGTGTTTTTGCATCTTCTAATTACACTCTAACCATGCAGCCTTATGTAAAGTCATGCAGGAATAGATGCAACCAAGTCCTTTAAAATGGCCAGTTTGGGATTGTACGAAGTCATTCAACTCTGTGTAGCCCACATGTGCCTCTCCCTCTGGTTCTCCTGTTGCCATCTGAAACTTAACACTAGAGAATGTCAAGCTCCTTTCATTTTTCATAGATAGAATTAAATTACATTATCATTCTGCTTGTGTAGACATGGATGGATGTGTATTGCACACTGGGTTAGGTCCTATCTCTTGATTTCTAACAACCACATATTGTTTCAAGTTATTTTATGTCTTAGTTCTCTTTAATCCATTTCCCCTTTTCTAATGGATTATGTACTAGTGCAGTAAATTAAAACCACATAATGTTACCTGTCCCAGTTGGTACATTCTTGCATTTCAGGAATTGGTTCATCTCAGGCTCAATGTGGCCATCAACACTATAATTTACAGTATGAATATAATAAACCTGAGCTCCAGGTTAAACTGGCATTCCCCCCACCACCATTATTAAGTCACTTTGTCAAATAAGCATCTGAAGATACAGTAGGATTTCAGTCGTGCCCTCTCTTATCTCCCCAAGCCTCCTGACTGATGGGTTTAAAAACCACAACAGCAGGGTACAGAAGCTCCAGCTGTACAGGGCCACAGTCTTGCTCAGCAATAATCAGCCAGAGCAGAATAGTGGCTCCCTCTCTTAGACTAGGCACACACTCTCCAGCTTATTCCAGGCCTTCTCTCCAGCCACCCACATTTTCTGTTGTTTCCCTAACACAGAACCATTTATTCCCATGATTGCACTGCCGTTTTTCTTAGAGCAGAAGTTATACCAGGAAACTTAAATAATCTTTGCTTATGTCTTCTGGCTGGCCCCACAGGCATTTGAGTTTGCCATCTCAGCTCTAGAGCCATTGAGAGTTTTGACACTAAAGTGCCCTGGGTGGTTTTGGCTCTTGTAGAGACTTGGAAACACCTGCACCTCTGGGCTGGTTGCTTCTGCGCTTGGAAGGCCTTGCCATGTCCTGTTTCCAATCCTAAATAAGTGCAAAAGATTTCATCTTAGCCTGATATTTTAGGGATGGAGTGGGCACATTCCCAGTTGCCTAGTCAGCACTACTGCTTGCATTCTGGGAAGGTAAGGAATCTGAATTTCACAGTGGAAAACGACCATTCTCCATCTAGTCCCTGCATTCAGCTATTTCTGATGGCTGCTGTATTGGTCAGGATAGGCTAGGCTAGGCTAGGCTGCAGTAACAAACAAAAGTGTCAGTGGTTTAAAAGCGCAAACGTATTTCTTATTCATGTAACATGGCCACAGTGGGTCAGCAACTAAGTTATGTTTGGTGTAGTTGTTCAAAGAATATCTCAGAGGTTGCTGGTTGTCATGTGTGATTGTTAACTTTATGTGTCAACTTGACTGGGCTTAGAGATGCCCAGATAGCTGGTAAAACATAACTTCTGGATGTCAGGGTGTGTCTGTGAGAGTATTTCTGGAAGAGATTAGTATTTGAATCAGTAGACTGAGTAAAGAAGCCGGCCTTCACCAAAGTGGATGAGAATCATCCAATCCACTGAGAGTCTGAGTAGGAAAAAAAGGCAGAGGAAGAGCAAGTCTGTTCCCTTTGCTTGAGCAGGAACATCCATCTTCTCCTACCCTCAGACACTGGTGCTCCTGGTTCTCTGGCCTTGAGACTCGGACCAGAACTTACACCAACAGTCCCCCGGTTCCCAGGCCTTTGGACTTGGCCTGGGAATTACACCATCAACCCCCCTGGTTCTCAGGCCTTTGGACTCAGACTGAATTACACCACTGGCCTCCCTGGTTCTCCACCTTGCAGACAGCAGATCATGGGACTTGTTGGCCTCTACAATCATGTGAGCCAATTTCTATAATAAATCTCCATATATATGTGTATATATATATATATACAAATTTTCCAAAATTAAAGTTTTTTGAATACCTCTGGGATCAATTCTAAATCCATCAATGCAATCATTTTACACATTTTTGTTGCTGAGAAGAATAACCACTGTCTGGGCATACCCTCTTGGAGACGAGTTAACAGTATAAAATAGTGGTTAAGAGCTCAGATCCTAGTGTCAGATAAGGAGGCTGAACACTTGATCCACCATGTTCTATCTGAGTAGACCCTCAGACTAGTTGTTCAGCCACTGTGGGGTTACTCAACCTTTCTGAGTCTCCATTTCCCCATTTGCAGAGTGGCAATAAGAACAATCTCATGAGATGGTCATGTTATTTGATGGGAACATAGTAAGCACTCAACCAATATTAGATTCCCTTCTTCTCCTGGTGTTTTCTGTCTGAAAAGCCAATGAAAACTTGTTTTGGTTGCCTACTGTTACAAAAAAATTGTCTCAAAACTTAGCAGTTTCAGACAACTGTTTATTATTTTTATGATTCCAAGGGTTGACTGGGCAGTTCTGCTTCACATGGTGTCAGCTGAGGCACTGGGAGAGCAGGAAGATTCCTATGGTCTTACTCATATGTCTGCCAGTTGGTGCTGGCTTAGCCTAAGAGTTTGTCTGTGGCTGTTGGCTGGGGCCTCAGTTCTCTTCCACATGAGCCTCTCCATGTGGCTGCTTAGGCTTCCTCACAGCATGGTGGTCTCAGGGTAGCCAGGCTTCTTACATGGCAGTTAGCTTTCAAGAGTGTAAAAGCAGAAACTTCCAGGCCTTCTGAGGCTTGGGCCTGAAACAGGCCCAGTGTTACACTGTATTCTGTTGGTTCAGGTGATCAGAGAGTCAGCCCATATTCAAGAGAGAGAAAGTGAAATTTTACAAGGACATGAATACCTGGAGGCATGGTTATTTCCCCTTGAGACCCTGAGAAATGTCTATTACATCTACCTTAGGAAACTAGGACACTTGGTTGCCCCATCCAGCACTATTTTAAAATGTCAATGCCTTAATCTTTCAGATTGTGGTATGTGTGGTGCTCTGGGGTCTTGTCTGTGGCCCTGGCTTATTATTTTCCTCTCAGGTTGTCTGGCCTCATCTCTCTTAAAGAGCCTCTGTCTTTCCTACACACACTGAGTGAGCTGGGGCTGGAAAGTGAAACCCACCGGCTTGTTGTAAATAAATAAATGGATATCCCCCAGTACATATGTAGATTTTTATCAGTAAATAATAGGTTTCCATAAAGAGGAGATTCTCAGGCAAGCAGAGCACCATTTGTGGGGAGGTAGGAAAAGTGTCCTATGCCTGAGTGACTGCAGGGCTAAAATAGCCAAGATGAGAACTTTGAAACTTAGTCCAATGATATCACTTCATCTTCCAGGGAGAAAAGAAAGTCATTGAGAAATTAAAGTATTTATTGGCTCCCATAGCATTACCTGTACACAATAGGATATCATTTAGAGCGGCAGTGAAAGGCTCCCGTCCCCAAGGAGCTCCCTCCTCACTCTACCATGATGCCACCAGAGTTCCTTTTTGGGTCATGGTGAGCTTTTTAGAAAGTCCCTGCGCAAAGGAAAAAATTGGCAGCAGAAAGGGTCTCCTATCAGCTCCTAGCAAAATTAGCAAACAGCAAGGTCTTCAGGGAATGAGCCATAGATCACAAAAGAGAATGATGTTGAAAGACAAAGATCTGAGCTGAGGGAGAACCCCAGACCATTTAGAGCAGGAATGTCAGTATTTGTGCTGCCACTTCTCCATCTTGGACACCCTGCAGATAAGACTACCCTATCGGACCTCTAGATTCTTACGTGTCTGAGTTCACATGTGGCCTCAGAACCCCTCTCAACTCAACGCTCCAAATAAGCACTACCAAGGTCAAGAGCTGGTCCTCAAGATGAAATAAATTTCCCATCCCTGGTGAAGAGATTAGTATTGTCTCTTTTTCCCATGAATGCACAAATACTAATATAGGGTTCAGAAAATACCATCAGAGCACTCTGCATAGAAGGCTGGTCTTGGCAATCGTGCCAGTGGTGAATGAGTCCAGCACTGCCGGGAACAGTTTAAGGGCCAGGCCTGGAAGCGTGGAGACTGAGAGGAAAGATTGGGACACAAAGGTGAGCAGCAACTCCACCTCGCCCCATGTGCTCTGGGTCCACCCTGCACACAAAGGGAAGGAATCCATTCCTGTTTTCAGTGCAAAACAAAAATTATAACCTAAAACCAGACCCCACCTCAGCTATTTCCAGCATGAACTCAGGACTCAAAAGTGCCAGGTGAGGTGTTTATGACAACACTCTCCAGAGACATAAATGGAAATTACTAAAATTATAGGTGACTCGGCTATTTAGGGGCAGTTACACATATTTCTAAATCTGAATGACGCTTGGGTCGGTGGGACCCTTTGACATTCCAGCAGCTCTTCTTAAAGCCACATAATATTAAAGAGAGTTTGGGCCTGAATATATAAAGCCAGATCACGTGTAGATATTTGCAGTCCTGTGATTCTTAAACAGGATCACACTTTGTGAGTCTTGGCCGCTCGTGGATTTCAGCACTAGAATACTTGCCCTCGTGAAGTAGCTGCAACATTTCAGACTAGAAACCAAATGTGTATTTGTGGAATTCAGTCTTGCCCACAGTTTACCAAAATAACAAGAAAACTAGCCTTTTTATATGTCTCAACTACATTTTCTTCCCATCGCAATCTTGTAATGCCAGAAACATATGTTTAAGCAAAAGGACTCCACAAGCATAGATTCCTCAAAAAAGATAACAAAATTGTAATTCATGGAAAAAGTCAGTTAGATTTTCCCCAGAACATATAACAAATAAGAGACATGGAATTCACGTTTATTCTTACTTTGTCTAAAAATGATAACTATCAACACTGCTCTAATTGCTAAGTGTTTTAGTGGCACTTATATATCTTTGTTTCCATTAGAAGCAAAGGGAGAATGACAAAACCTACAATTTGATTTCTAAAATGATGTACTGAGACCACAAAAATAGCCCCAGCCCAAGCTTATCATGTTTATGTCAGCTCTACCAGCATTTTGAGACGTTTTGTGAAGTTGACTAATCAAAGGCTCAAAAAAACTTTCAAGAAACAGAGAGAAAGGCAGAAATGGGGTTTGGGGTTAACGGACAGTGGTTCAGGCAGAGCAAGAACGCAGGGATACGGGTAGACGCTAACAGGAGAGGGGGCACACAGCAGTGAGAAATACGAGAGAAAACCTTTCCCTCTGGTAACCTCATCCTCCCACTTCAGAGCTTCTAGATGAAAGGATTCAAAGCTAGTATGCTGTCTTCATCCCATCAAATTGAATTCCAGATGTTTAAATGCAAGTTAAGAAATCTTTAAAGAAATTATAAGTAAATAATCTTGGGATGAGGAAGAGCTTTCCTGGTGTAACTCCAAAGGCATAAATCATAAAGGAAACATTTATACATTGCACCCTCTGTACATTAAAAATCGTAAACAAAATGTAAAGGCAAGTGACACATAAAGAACATGTGTTCAGTATATATGACGGAGGTGTCCTGTGATTGATATACAGGGAACTCTTAAAAATAAATGAGAAAAAGGTAAATACTTAGGGGAAACAGGCAAATAACAAGGACAAGCAATTAACAGAAGAAATCCAAGGGCCCAGTGAACAATAGTCATCATCACTAATTTCCAAAGAACAAGATGTTAAAGCCGTAAGACCATTTTTATACTATTAAATAGTAAAAAAAAAAAAAAAAAAAAAAAAAAGATAACAAAGGGTTATCAGAGATGCAGAAAGACGGGCCCTCTCATAGGCTGCTGGCAGGAGTGCAGAGTAACAAATTTCCAGGAGGGCAATTTGACAACACATTGTGAAAGCCTTTTTTAAAATATGTGTAAGTTCTGATCTAATGATTCCATGTCTAGGAACTTATCTTAAGGAAAATATTAAAGATGTTTGCAAACATGCAGCTAACAAGATTAAATCACAGCTACATTGTTTACGATAGAGAAGAGTAAGGCACAATATAAATATCTAGTAATGGGAAATTGGTTATAGAACATTCCAGAACCTCAATACAATGGCACATAAAAAGTCACTAAAATGAAGTTGTAAAAAGACGTTTAATGACATGGAAAGCGTACATACTATCAAGAATAAATGAGTTGAGGTGAACAGGGCACTGCGAATGGTACCTGACACGTAGTAAGTGCTTCATGAGTGTTGGCTACTTTATCCAGAATGGTCCCATTTTTGAAAGGAAAGTAAGTATATAAATACAGAAATAAAATAAAATCTATGTATATCAAAATATCTGGTTAGTTTAGAAATATGGAATATTTTTATTTTCTTCTTTGGCTTGTCTGTATTTTCTGAAATTTCCACAAGCAATGTTTATTGTTTTTAGAGATAGAATGGGAAGGTTTTAAAAAAGAGTGCTGTGGATAAATAGCTAATGACATGGAAATCCATTTATAATATTTGAATAGGGGAAAGGAGATTACAAATCAGCAGTGTGGTCCCAAATATACTAATTACATATTCAAATATAAACATTCTATATTATATATTTGTAAATAAATATAATTATGTATTACCTATATATACAAGTAGATATATACATGTAGTCATGGCAAAAGGATTGAAAGCATACACAATAAAATGTTGACAAACCTCAGTAATTATTTCTGGGTGTTGTGATAAAGGGTGCTTTTCAGGAGGCGTGTGTGCGTGTTTTCTCTATTTTCCAAAATATGTCATGCAAATATTTTTTGTTTGTAATAAAGAAAAAGTTATTTTAAAAAAGTAACCCCTGAGATAACCATAGGACCTCCGAGAATTTAAGCAATGTCCCACTTCTCGTCCCATCCCGGGTCCGCGCCTCCACGTCACCCTGGATCCCTCAGCACCCCCTCCACGCGTGGAGAGTTACCGAGTCCTGCCGATCTGTTATAATACATTTTGCACTTCCCCTTTGTTTTCACTGCCCTCTCTCCAATTCGAGTTTTCATTGCTCAGCCATTGCTTTCGTGAGGCCATTTCCCAGCTCAGAGATGCCCATCAGCTCCCCCAACTCCTTGACCTGGAGTTGAAGGGGCCCCATTTTCTAGGCATGTCACCCACTGTATTTCTTCCTATATACCCTGCACTATGAATCACAGTCAGACTGGTCTCCTTACCATTGTTCCAAATGCTCTTTATATTTTTTCACCATTGTTTTTGCTCAGACTATAACAACTACCACAGAGCCAGAGGCCTTTCCCTTCTCCGTTTTTCCTTTGAGGCATAGCTCAAAACCCGCCCGGCTCTGGTTCCTGCTCCAGAGATAATGCATTTCTCCTTTCCAGCCCGTTCATGTCACACGGAGAATAATACAAATAATCTTTTTTACCTTCCCTATTAGATTGATTCTATTTCTTTATATCCTTCCCATTCCTCAGAAGCCTAGTAAATAATAGAGGATTAAGGCTTGGACACAAACAAAGGGCTTTCCAAGACAAGAGACTGGTCCATTTCTATCAACGCAATCCTTTAATAAGTGAATACATTAGCACTCAGGGCTCTGGTTCTACCTTTCCTGAGGGGTAACAAAACTGCTCCTGGCGGGGTCCCTAACAGAAGCCCACCAGCCGGAGGGCGTTGGGGAAGCTCTTGCGCATGCCCATGCACTTCTCCTGGTCGATGTACAGGGAATTGGCTTTGACGGCCAGCTCATGCTCCAGGGTGGCTTTGGTGTGGACCAGCGACTGCAGGGTGTCCTCCGCGTCCCTCAGGCGCTGCTGCAGCGTCTGAATGGTGTCGTCCACCTCATACACCTCGTTGACAAGGCTGCGTGAGGGAAGAAGCCCCGGTTAGGTTAGGTTAGCAGAGGTCACACTCCCGACGCTGGCTATTGGCTGAATTAAGGGCGTGCGTGGTTATTGAATTCCTATTGGAGGTGTGGCTGCTGTGCTGAGCGCACCTGGAGCCCCCAGCAGCACATGGTCACACCAACGTCAAACTATTTGATATTGCAAAGTTCCAAAGGAAGCAATGCTTGTGCATGGTGTGTATATATATATGCAGTATATCTATATCTGCATATATATATATATAAATATATACTAAGTACTTTACACGATCAGACAATTTAATCCTCATAACAACACAGTGAAGTAGAGACTATGATTATCCCCATTTTACAGATGAGGAAACTGAGGTACAAGGAGTTTAGTTAACTCTTCTTACAGTTTTGCGTGGAACTACCCATCAGCTGCTTTTAATTACTATTGCTGCTCCCCTGCCTGCCTCCAGAGAGTTGAAAACAGAACTCCAAATTCAACAAATTTTAATCAATGATTCAGAGTTAAAATTTCTTTATTTGGGGGTCCATTAATTAGCAGATTAGAGGTGCATGAAATGAATTAAAATATACAGTAATATAAGGAGAACAGTGACAATGAACAAATAGGGATATGGGCGTCCCTAGAGAAAGAAAAGGATTTTGTGATCATAGAAAAATACCCAGACCATGTCAAAATCATTATACCAAGGCAATTTTATACCTTCACAGACATGTCAACTGGAAAACCAATGTGAGAGTCATCAGGCCCAGCCTCCTTGTTCTACAGATGAGGAAACTGAGCCGCGGGGAAGGATGAACTGCCCTCCTCACGAGCACATGGCCCATATGTGTTTATATGCCTGGCACACTTATCCAAGAAGGTAAGAAGGAAATAAGGAGCCTCATAAGGAACTGGGTCCCACTTCCTGCCGCCACCCTCTCAGCTCCTGGTGAGAAAAGGGAAGAAGCAGAGACCCCAAAAGTTGACTTCAACATCCTGGACCCCTGTGGGGAAGACCATCTCATTTCTGTTTGCAATCCCCACAGTGCAGGGTTGTCAGATAACACACAGGATGCCCAGTTAAATTTCAATTTCAGGTAAATGTGTCATTTTTTTAGTATAAGTACTTTTTTAAATTGGGGTAAAATCCATACAACAACATAGAATTTACCATCTGAACCATTTTTAAGTGTACAATTCTGTGGACTTACCTGCATCCACATTGTTGTGCAACCATCGCCATAGAACTCTTTTCATCTTGCAAAACTGAAACTCTTGTCTGCATTAAACAACTCCCCACCCCCCTCCCCAGAGCCCGTAAAAACCACCACTCTACTTTCTGTCTCTATGAATTTGACGACTCTAGGTATCTCATATAAGTGGAATCATGCAGTATTTGTCCTTTTCTGACTGACTTATTTCACTCAGCATGATGTCCTCAAGGTTCATCCATGCAGTAGCATGTGTCAGAATTTTCTTCCTTTTGAAGGCTGGAAAATATTCAGTATAAGTATTTTTACTAAGCATAGGTATTTTTAATGTAAGTATTCCACGCAATATTTGGGATTTACTTATACTAAAAAATTAGTCATTGTTTACCTGAAATTCAAATTTAACTGGCCATCCTGTATTTCAGTTTGCAAAAACTGGCGACCCTATCACAGGGGCCAGTATAGTGCCAGCACAAAGTGGACTCTCATGGAATACTAAGATGGCACCAAAGCAATAATTTTTCTTCTCAAAACCCTCCATACCCTCGTTTTCCTAAAGGAGAATTGTAACCGTTTTTAAGGAGATGCACCAAATTAGCAACTGTTGTTTGGGTTGGGGGTGGGGAGGAGAGGGCAGAAAAGGGGACTCTTATTTTGTACTCCATATAGATCTGTATTATTTGAATTCATTTTAAAATCAGAATCTATGCCTATCTTACTTGTGAAATTGAACAAACTTTTAGGAAAAAGAATAAGCAGAGTGAAAAGTTTGACATAAAAGTATAAAGGAATAATTTCTTTATAGTGTTATCTTGTATTGAGTAATATTATGAGAGAACAAGAGGAAACAACATTAATGCCTAATGACAATGGATGCTATAGCCAGATGATGGACTACTATGCAAGCAATACTTTTTAGAAAAGAATTTGTACTTCCCATGGGGAAAGAAACTCAGAATATAATGTGGCTTGAAAAAGTCAGGATATAAAACCCTATATGTGTCATGATCACAACTTTGCTAATGTGCCTGGTGTCAAATACAATGAAATGCTAACATTGGTAATCTCTCAATGGCATGAAGAATTGAGGATGGGTTTTATTTTTTATTTCATTTTCTGATTTTTTTCTATCATGAACAGACACTACTCTTAAAGCCAGAAAGAACACAACAAATATTTTTCAAAAAAGGAAGCACAATTCTGAGGGACTTGAATTCTCTTGGACCTTTAGAGACCAACCCCACGACTGGGCAAACATCCCATCTCGTGGGACAGCACAGCAATCAGACGATGATGCTCTGGGAACACCCTCGGACCGCTCCACCACGCCCACTTTCCGGGCACATGCTCCCTGGGGGATATGCCAGTCTGTGGCTGACCCAGGCTGAGGTGGGATACAGAGCAGATGAGTCACAGGCACCCCAGGCCACCTACGGGTCCCATCTCAAGCAATGGTGATGTCATCCTTGCAGATGCTGAAACCAAAAACCTTCTGATCATCTTGACCCTGCCCTCTTCTTCCTGCCCCCATGCCCTTCGATCATAGAATCCTGTTACTCCTGTCTCCTACAGAGCCTCACCACGCCCAGTGCACCCTTCCCTCTCCGCTCTGCAGGCATGTTCTCAAATGTGCACGCTCTCTCTCTGACCTCAGGGCCTTCAACCTTCCCGCCCCTCAGCCCAGAAGGCCCTTACTCGGCTCTTCATCCCACTCGTTTATGCCGTCCTCAAAGCCCGGGTGAACAGACGCTTCTTCAGGAAGTTCCTCTCTTAACCCTGGGACTAGGTCGCTGCCTGATGTGTGTTTCAAGAGCACCAACCCCCTTGCAGCCATGAGGCTGTTTGTCATTGCCTGTTTACTATGTGGGCCCTGCAGGCCACCAGCTCCACGACAGCACCAGCCACCAGAGCAGGCCTTGCTCACGGCTGCATCCACAGCCCCTCCTATAGCTGACAGGCATGCAAAAAACACTTGGATGAGGACCAACTTCCATGTCCTAGGTGAAGGAGGTTGCCGTGGGAGGCAGGGAGCTGCCCAGAGGTCCAAGTCCACAGGGTCTTCCAGGAACAGGAACCAGACCCCAGCGGATGCAGAGGAAGCACAGGCCAGAGAGGGCCCGGGGGCTCTGCTTCCAAGCCAACTGCAGCCAGCCCAGGAAGGGGAGGGCAGTGGGCCCCCAAAACGGCTCACAGAAGCAACAGCAAGCCGTGAGAACACATCCTCACCATCTCCTTTCATCTTAGAACCCGTCCTGCTTTCTTATTTTCAATGGGGAGGGAAGGAATTGAAACTTAAGCGCCGAAGTTTCTTTTGGTGTCAGATTGGTAAACACAAAATCTGAGAACTGATCTAAAAGCATATTTTTGTTGTTGTTTAGATCAATTTGGATTAAAAGGAAAGTCTTTTTGGAAGATCCCAGGGTATAAAATATCACTTGCAAAGAAACAGATCTTCGGGGAGGCTGCTGCAATTGGCCGGTGCTGGGATTTATGACAGGGGCTTGTTTATAATCACACGGGGCCTGCCTCTCGTGTCCCTCCCTCCCTGTGCCGCTTCCACTGGCTTCAAAGGGAACCCTGAACCCCAAGGTAGGAAACGGAGCAGGATGATACACGAGCCGTTACTCCTCGCAGCCAAATACTAGTCCAGTGGAAAATCTATCTGTGAGGGAACTTTTTAAAATACACAGGTGTTAAAATATCAGTGTTTAACAGAAAAAGGGAATTCAAGCTAATGTTTCCCGTTGCTTCGTGAACGCAGCTAGGAGATGCTACACTTCTCTCAACTTTCGCCATTAGGAATACGTTTTTCATCATCTTTCAAGGCCACACTGCACTCTCAGTTTCCTTGCTCTTGGCAGATCGCAGAGAGCCGTTCCACTGAAACCACTCATTTTTGGGGAATTACAGAACTGAAAAACATTTTGCATTCAAATACAAATAAAGCTACCGTGGTATTAAAAAAAAAAAAGTATCCAGATCATTTAGGCACAGCAGAGCCTGGGCTGGGCGGGCCTGCCAGCAAAGATGCCGAGAATGTTTAGAATTACTTTTGAAAGAACCCGTTCAGAAAATTTAAAATGAAAATAAAAGTCTTGAAATGAAAACAGCAATTTTTCTCAGTCCTCACTCCCCTGAGTTTATGGTTTTTATAGTTTCTTAATCTAGACAGCCAAAGGGTTGCTTTCAGAGCAGTCAGTGGAAGAAGGAACATAATCCCCTCCCCCAGTACTACTCCTAAATCCCGCTGCTGTTACTCCAGGACCGTATTCTTGGCAACGATATTTTAACAAGAAATCTTTACAGAAACAAAAGTAGGTTTTGTCCTAAAGTCAATAAAGGAGCAGAGGAAATAGACACACTACGGAGTTGACAGGAAATAAAGGAAAAGAAAATTCTGGGGACCTGTGAAGGGGGAGAAAAGAGTAAAAATCATTCAGCTCCTCAGAAGCAGCCATGAATGCCTCACTGTGTGACAACTCCAAAGTCAAATTAGACCACTACTCAAAATTCTTCTAAAAAGCAACCCTGTGTTTGTCTAATGGCAGTCTGTACAATTTATTATTCCCCATCTCTACTCTCGATGACTCTGCAGAAATTTTCGGAGAATGAAACTTCAGCTCTTCTTTTCCTAAAAATATTTGCATAAAGCCACAATTTGTGACCTAATCCTAACTGGCCAAATGGGTGTGCTCTCACCACCAGGTTCTTCTGGAGCAGACAGACACTCCAGACTGGCTGTCTGGGGGCCGGCCTATCCTCTGGAGTGGAGGGCAGCTTATCCTAAATTATGGGCTGTGTATGAGTAGGGGTTCCATGGAACCCACTTTGAGGAACATGTAGCCTGGGTGAACTCCTAGCTGCCAATGGCCTCCACTAGGAGAAATGCAGCTAATTTTTGCATATATTCTAAAGCAGACTTCTTAACATCCAACACAGACAACATGCATGCTATACGTGTAGTGTTTTGCAGTAACATCTCCTCTGTGACCCTCAGTTTATCCTCTGTGCGAAGAAGATGAGAATACAGTACCTGCTTTGCCAACTCATCCCATACGGGCATTGAGGTCAGACAAGATTAGGTCCCTGATAGGGGATGGTACAAGTGCCATACAATGTGAAAGACGGGAGAAGCTAAAGCAACTAGTCGGTTTGGCAGAATAGAGCTCTGCAGTGAGACAGGCAAGATTCACACAGTGGCTCTCCTTCCTGCCATGGGGCGCCAGCTGGGCCGAGTCACTCCACCCACTGCTGCCTCAGTTTCCTTATGTGTAAAATGAAGATGATGAATGAGGTAGTGTAAAGTGCTCAGGACAGTGCCCAGCACGGGGTGAGATCAGTAAATGGGAGCAGCTATTACTATTATCACCATCACTATCTTTATTATTATTTTCATCACTGTTGGCCTCACAGAGATCACCCTTTCCTTCCCCTCCAGGAAATCCACAGCCTCAACCCACCACTTGCTCCTCTGGTAGAGCTCAAAGTCATTTTACCCCTCGGATAAACCCTTCATGACGATAAGGGAATTCTATCACAGGACCAGGTAGAAGACAAGGCTAGCAGCATCTCCCCAATGCACCACACAGGGTTTTGGAGTTCAAGTGCCGCCCCTTTGTTCCTCCAGTTGCTATAAATTTAATTTGCTTCTGCACAGAGCATTTCATGACCTAAGAATAGCAATGATGAAGTCCAGAAAGAGAAAGCAGAGGCAGGTATTGGGAAATCAGAAATGAAGCCAGGATGGGGGGCGAGGGGGTTCAAATCTTGGTCAATTCCTTACAAGCCCACCCTAAAAGGAATCTTCAAAGTGAAATAATAATAATAAAATACATCCAGTGTTTAGTAGATAAACTGTGGTGTCAGATTCCTCCTGCCATGTATATGTGGGAGACGTGCTTGATGAAGACCAGCTGTTTTCAATTTCCACCGAGAACAGAGCAAACTGAAATGAACCTAAATGAGATCATCAGGGGTTTAGGGGATCATGAGGATGGTCTTAACGACAAGAGCAGATATTAACCACCAAAAGAGGCCAATGAGAGCAAATAGATAGGGGTCAGAGGAATTGGTACCAGAAGTCCCTTTTCTGACTAGTCCCTGGCGCTTAGAAATACAGAGCAAGCCAACGCACACTGCTGCTTGTAAGAGGGGTGTTCTGGAAACTCCAAAGACTCCAGGGAAGTGCTAAGGAACCCAAAGGCCACTTTGGCCCCACTGAATGAGGCTTAATGTTTATTAACACTTGTGTGTAGTGTTGATGTCATTTCCTTTTTTTTTTAAATCATGGTAAAATATACATAACACAAAACTTACCATCTCAACTATTTGTAAGTATACACTTCATGGCATTAAGTACATTCACAATGGTGTACAATCACCACCATCCATCTCGAGAACTTTGTATCATCCCCAACTGAAACTCCACGCCCATTGAGCACTAGCCCGCCAATGCTCTTACACGATGAGTATTACCATGTCCCTCCGCATTACCGGTGTGTTGGCAGAAAGCGCCCTTATGCAGAGCTCAGAGCTGCAGTCAGGCTGGGTTGTCCCAAGCCCCGAGCTTGCCCCTCCTGCCGAGGGCACCCCAGCTCCTCACCGTAACTGAGCCATGTCTCGGCACAGCTCTACATTCGGTCTCCTCGTACGCTCGTCCAGTCTGGTCTGAGCCACCTTCAGGAAGGCGGACTTGTCCTTGATGGCCTTCTTGATGGATTCTATGGTCATTTCAGTCTGGAAAATCTCCTGCAGAGTCTGTAGAACAGAAGCAAATGCCCAAGACTTTGGTGCTGGGCCCTCAACAGCCTGCTTCCCACCTCTTGCCTACCCATTTGGTGCCTGGCCCCCGCCTCACCCTCTCCGACGGGGAGGTGGCTCTCTGAGAGCCTGCTCCTTCCCAGCCCCCGCCCCAGGAATCTGCGGTGTGGGGCTGCCCTGCAGAGCTGACTATGTGCATCTCTTCCCAACTCTGGGTGAAATCAGCCATGGTGGGAGTATTTATTACACTGAAATGGGAAAATGCTACAAATCAGAGCTTTCTCCCCCCAACACCCCAGATCACCAATTGTTAAATATTTACTGGCACACATTTGTGTGTAACTCTCAGAAGAGTGAGGCCATAAGGTTTGAGTGGCCCTAACTTCCCTCCTCACACTAATATGTCCTTGCCTCTTTATCTTCCCGCTATCTCTTCTGACTAATCTCGTAGAGATGTTTTCCTGCTAGTGGAGGATTCGTCTTAAAGCAAATCAAGTTGAAGTTTCAGGGTGTCTCACGTGAAAGGGAGGAGCGCTGGCAGTTTTCTAGTACTGATTTTACACACTTTTTCTTAAAGAGGGTCCCCCAAATTGCATAAACCTGGATCCCTCCCTGGTTCCTCCTCTGTCAAGTGAGCCCTCCTCCTATGCTCTGAAAACCTGCCTTCTCCTACTACCCTGATCTCTGGACTCCCATTTCTCCACGTGCCCCTCATAGCTCTCTGTCTTCCTCAGCCCCTTTCCTGTGACCTGGAGACATGTCCAAGTATCACCCAAAGTCTTTTAAAACCCCCTGTTTTTACCACCACTCTCTTATCCCATCCCAACTGGGTACTCTCCAACTGGTACCCTCCCACCCCTCTCCTCACATTCACGGCCAAATGTATTCGACAATGGCCCTGCTCACTCCAACCACTTCACACCCACCTAAACTCGAGGTGCCGCCTGTAGTCTTTCTCCAGCCCTAGTTTGCCCTCATGACCCTGCACTCTCAAAGCCCATGATGAGGCCTCTCCCGTGTCTCCCTCTCCTTGAAACGCTCACCTTGCTTATTTTCTCTGGCCAAGTGCTCTTCCTAACCCCTTGCCTTTCTCTCTAACTACTCATCACTTCCAGTGCAGGTTTTGTCCTCAGACCACTTCTCTGCTACATCATTTCTCTCCTACGGAGCTTTCACGCAATCACACAGATTCAGCACTTGCGTAAACCAGGAACTCTTAAATCTGTCACTTAAGCTTTGACCTCTCTCCCAAGCTTTCAACCACCTGCTGAAAATCACTGCACAGTTCCTATCACCAAGGCCACCCTCAGGGGCTCCCTGCTCTATGAAGTCATCCCTGTCTCTCACCACTGGAAATAACTGCTCCTTCTGCTAAACAAACTGAACATTTTATCTGTAGCTCCCAGGGGTTCTTTCTGCACCTTTCTGATGGAACTTATCATTTTGTACATACATGTCTTGTCTCACTCTAAGATACAAGATGGCAGGGTCAGTGTGTCATTCATGTGTGTATACCCCAAAGTGCCTAGCACTGTACCTTAAATGTAGCTGTTATGGGCTGAATTCTACCTTTTTCCCTGCCCACACCTCCCAAATTCATATGTTGAAGTCCTAACCTCTAGTACCTCAGAATGTGACTGTATTTGGAGACAGAGCCTTTAAAGAGGTAATTAAGTTAAAATGAGGTCATTAGGGTGGGTCCTAATCCAATATGACTGGCATCCTTATAAGAAGAGGAGACTGGGGCACAGACACACACAGAGGGAAGACCATGTGAAGACAGTCATCTATATGCCAAGGAGAGAGGCCTCAGAAAAAAACTACCCTGCCAACACTTTGATCTCAGACGTCTAGGCTCCAGAACTGTGAGACAATAAGTTTCTGCTGTTTAAGCACCCAGTCTGTGGTGCTTTGTTACAGGAGACCTAGCAAACTCATACAGTAGTAGACAGAAATTTATTGAACAAAGGGACTCCATCACATCAGACTTCTAAAAGTCCTTTAGAGTGGCTTCTTACTGCCCAATGGATACCTTCCCATCAATGTCTTCTACAGTCTGCCTCCAACCCACCATTCCAAGCTTCTCTCCAGAACACACACCATCCATGCCAAACTGGTCTCTTTACAGACCTGAACTCAACCTTGCTACCACGCAAGGCTTTGTTCAAGATGTTGCCCCACCTGGGATGTTCAAGTCTTCTCCCAAACCCCCAAAACACTTCTTGTATTTGTTATTTGGCAACCACAATTTGTAATTTTTCTATTGTTACCAATTGCTCATGAGCTTTTCATATGTATGCATCTCTTCTCCACAAGTATAAGCTTCCTGGGAACAAAAGCTACATTTTATACTTCTTTCTGCCCTTCATAATAGGTAGCACACTGTCTGGCTCAACAAATATTTGTGGCCCAAAGAAGACACCATGAGAAGGAAAGGTAAATTGCTGCAGCCATGGTGCCCTCGACGGGATAATATCACCTGAGAGTGACATGGCCAACAGTGGAAGGTTCTTTAAAAGAGAGATGATAAACTATATGCAGCATAATCCACAGAAATAAGAGCTCCAAGACTGATACTAAATAAAAGAAGAGCTCCTTGTTTATCTTGAAACATGAATTCTGCTTGAATCCTTCATTTTATTGTCATTGTAAAACTCTTACACTTAGAGCACTTTAAAAAGTTAAAAAGTTCAATATCAGAAACACTTTGAACTACCTAAGAGTTTCCTGTATTTGGTTTTGTATTCCAGAAAAAAGGGCCTGAAATAATTTAACAGAAAACATTTCTACCATATGTTCTAATAATAAATTCACTTCCTAGTTACATAGAGTGATTCATTAAACTTTAATAATAATATTTTTGTTTCTATTAAATACTAAGAACCTTTCTTTACATAGTGCATTCTTTGTGTTCCAAAACCCACTGGATTCCAATTTCATTTTGACACCTGGCTACCTGGCTAAAATAAATGGTGTGCTTTTTACTGTTTTTCATTTTTCTCAGTCTGCATGCCAGGAGGTCATGTGCCATAAGGCGTCTCTCTGGGAGTGGTGAGAGATTTGTGGTCCCCGAGCCCCTACTCCACCTACCCAGGTCAGCTAAGCGGTACCACCCATGTTTGATTTACCTTTGCCAAGTGAATCTGAATCTTATTTTTAGCATCTGCAGTCTCAGCAATGCGATTGGTGAAAGACAAGTTCACTTTGTTGAACTGATTCCACATCTCGTTGGCAGTCACAACTAAGAGGTTTTGAATGTCATCTCTTAGTTTGGCAGAGCCTGCTCGTTCACTCTGGGAGCGGAGAATATTGTCATCTGTAAATTTGGCCCAGGTCTCCGGCACTGAGATCCTGAGAAAAGGAAGTAGAACCGTACAATGATGACAATGACCAATCAGCCTAGACAGTCTGTAGGCAATCATTCATCTTGTGAAGGAAAAAAATCCCAACTCACTGGATCCTAGTTTTATTGCATAAAATGTAAACCTCAGAGCAAAACTTATTTTTAACTTTCTTAACTGCTCCTTATTTTACTGCTTATTGTCTTTAAATCCAAGGTATAAACTAAGTCCTTTGCCAATTTAGGGGGAAAAAAAGGATTGATGGAGGGTATGCCAGTTCATTAGAAATGTGTTGCACCAGCCCAATGAGCATATAAAAAAATATTCAACCTCAGGAGTAATCAAAGAAATACTAATGAAAACAACAACATACAAATAACCCTTTATCAGAATAGCAAAGAGTGAAGAGAATGATAATTTGCTAGTGAGCATGTTTAGAGAAAGATTCTCTCATATCCTGCAGGTAGAAATGTTGAATTGGTACAAACATGCTGGAGATTAAACCAAGATGTGCATGACCCAGAAATTCCACCTCTAGAAAGGTTTTTTATTGAGATATAATTGACACATAACATTGTATTTGTTTTAGGTAGGTGTACAAAAGAATGACTTAATATATACATACATTGTGAAATGATCACCACAATAAGTTTAGTTAACACCTATCACCACACATACTTAAAAATTTTTTTCTTGTGATGAAAACTTCTAAGATCTATTCTCTTAGAAACTTTCAAATATACAATACAGTATTGTTAACTATAGTCACCATGCTGTACATGACATCTCCGGAAGTAAAAATACGGAATATTCGTGAATTTACGTGTCATCCTTGTGTAGGGACAGTGCTAATCTTCTCTGTGTAGTTCCAACGTTAGTATATGTGCTGCTGAAGCAAGCACTATAGAAATTTATCCTAAGGAAATAACGCACCCAAAGATGTATACGTGAGGATATTCATTTTCAGCAATATTTATACTGATCTTTGAATTGTTTATGCCAACGACCTAAATGTCCAAAAGTAATGGAAAAGTTGAGTAAATTATGGTACATTTACAAAAATAATTCATGTATGTAAACTCTTGTTGTAGAAGAATCTGTTCACAAAGTTTTTGATCTATCATGAAGTGAAAAATTATACAGGCTATACAAAACAGTATGTGTGTAATACCATTACTTAAAAGTATTCATCTATAGCTACAAGCATGGAAGAATATTGGAAGGTCTAATGGTAAATTGTTAACATTGGGCATCTCTGGGCGGTAGGTTTATGGGTGACATTTCTTTGTTTGTGATGTGATAGGATATCAAATGAGACCCTTCCTGTTGTTAACTAGAGTTTTTACCTCAGGCCACAATGACCCAAAATAACACCCTATGTGCTCCACACCTGATACTCTATAAGATGGCTACGAATTCATGCTGGAAATAGAGGAAGCCTTTTATGGAAGGCTAATTGGTCAGAGTGTGGGGTTCAATCCCAGCCCACCCCCACCCTGGAAGGAGAAGAAAAAGATGTTTCCTGCTCACTTCAAGCCAAGTAAGAGGCATTTTGTGGGGACCACTTAGGACATAGGGTCTGAATCTGATTCACACCCGAAGAATTTAAAAGTCAAATTTGGTACATGCTGCTGCTGGAGAGCTAAGAGGGGGGCTGCCTTCGGGGTCACCAGCCCTACAGGAGAGAATCCATTTGGGGGTCACTTTACAAGGGGGCGGGGGCATAAGTGTGGGGAGGACACAAGGGAACTTTTTGGGGTGGCAAAAATATTCTTTATCGCAACTGTGATCTTGGTTACCTAGACATAGAAATTTGTCAAAACTCATCAAAATGTACCCTAACATTGAATGCATTTTATTGTGAGTAAATTTCACCTCAATCAAGTTGATTTTTTTTTTAAGGAATAGCTGGAAAAGACCATGAACCCACGATTGCATGCAGGAGCCTGGCAAAGAAACCACTGACAGAGCAAGTTTAACAAGCAGTGGCTATAAAAACGTTAAGCTGGTTTTCAGCATGTAGCCCACTGAGTCCAGGGCAGCCAATGCACTGGCAACGATTCATTTTCTTCATGCTTATCTGTGTTTTCTAGGTTTTCTGCATCAAACAGATGTTATTTTCATGTTTAGAAATGTAAACAACAAATATTCTTTTACAGAAGAATACAGGATGCAGGTGTCAAGGGCAGAACATGCATGCTTCCTGAAGACTAGTCCAAAACAGGTGTGCATTTTACCTTTCCACATCTTCCTGTGTCTTCCTTTTTAACCTGTAAGCTGCATCATTTTGAAAGGAGGGAGAACGAATTAAATAACATCAAAATCATAGAAGTGGTGTGTGCCTGACTTACGTCGCATCCACCCTCTCCACTCCGCGAAAGTAGCTGACGCCGTCCGACGTGTTTCGCAGATGGTGGCATTTATCATCGATCCGGTAAGCAGCCTGTTTATCGCTCAGGTCCTTCTCCAGCTCGTGCTGGGAAGCTCTGTTAGCTCTAGAACACAGAGTAGGGCAACGGAGCTTCAAGTTTGGGTAACGATTTTGTATGAGGAAGCATAACTGCCCTCCTGTGTTGAGACCCACCCATTACTGCTCTCAGGGTCTTTCCTCCTTCACACAATGTCCAAATTCTCAACTAAAAGGAGCCTTCTCTGGAGATGTCCATACATGGTACTCCCTGCCCACGCTGCCCCTTCTGTGGATGAACAGAAGCCAGGTGTCTGGAGCCCCAGGGCAGGGGCCCATCTTCCTAACACACACAGTGTTCCAGATAGGACACTGGTTTAGAGTAATCTGCCCACATCTCTGTCTTCCTTCCCTTCTTCCTTTTCCTCTTCTACATCCTAACCCCTTTCTCCTCCACTCTTGGAGTGCAATTCCCCAAGAAGTTATGAAACATTTACAGCCAGCCTCTCTCCAACCATAGGTGACCTCAGTTTGCGGTCATACCAGGCCTGAGAAGTTTGACAGGAGATGGAAACCAAGGGTCAAAATTAACCTCCAGGGCAGGAGTCAGAGTTCCTGAAAAGATCAGGAATTGGTGTCCCCCAGACTCATGTGATCCAGCAGCCACCCTCCTGGGAAGGAAGAAGCCTTGGTGGGCTCTGAGATGCATGGTGCTCCCTGCCCTGCCAGGCAGAGGAGACCTGGCAGCTCACTACCAAAGAGAGGCCCGGGGGGCGGGCGTGGGTAGCAGGTGAGCCACATCTCTACCCATGGAGCAGCTGACTATTGAGTGCCTACCACATGCCGGGCACTGTTCTACAAGCCTGGGATGCATCACGGACAAAGCAAACATCTGTTCCCAAAGGAGCTCACATCCCACTGGGAGGAGACAGGCAATACACCCAATGAATAAGAAAATCATGTGGTTTTCTGGCAGAACAATGCAGAAAATGAAACAGAAAAAAGGGGACCAAGAGTGTGAGTGATGATTTTCAATAGGAAGGTCAGAGTCGGACTCCTTGAGGAGGCAATGTTTGAGCAAAGACTTGCAGTGGGGAGAACCAGATCATGCAGGAAGAAGTCAAGTTTTCCTCTGGGTGAAGTGAGAGACCACTGACTTAGAATTTCAAAGGATAATTCTGGTGCTGGGTTGAGAACAGACTGCAGGGGCAGGGAGACCCATTGGCAGACTGGTGCAGTCCCCAGGTGAGAGACGGTGGTGGCCTGGACGAAGTGGGTAGCAGTGAAGGAGGTGAGAAGTGCCCAGATTCTGGGTATGTTTTAAAGACAGATCCAAGTGGATCTTGTGGGAGATTAGACATCAGTGAGAAAAAAGAGCTGAAGGTGAGTAACTGGAATAGCAGAATTCCATCAGCTGAGGTGGGCGAGGCTGTGGGTGAGTAGCTGGGGGAGAGGACAGAAGTTCAGTTGACACACTGAGCTTGAGTGTGCATTAAACCTCCAAGTGGAGGTACCAAGTAGGTTGTTGGAACTGAGCAGAAAGATCTGGGATAGAAATAAAATTTGGGGAGGCATTAGCACATAGATAGTATTTGCAAAAGCAGGACAACTGGATCATCTTAACCATTTCTGTATTCCCAGCACCCAAAAATGGTCTTGGAATATAGGAGCCCCTAGTAAAGCCTGCATTGAGTTGAACAGACTAATTCTAGACGCAGCTTCCCTTTAACTCAGCCTGTGCCTTTGGGTGAGTCACTCGACCTGTCAGAGCTCATTGTTTTTATTTGTAAAGTGGAAATGACAGTAGCAGCATGTCAGTCATCTGCATTTTGTGAATACAAAAACAATACACATGTGCAAAGGATGAAAGAAGAGAAGGCCGTGTCCCCTTGCTACTTCTGTGTTCAGTCTCTTGCCTCAGGTTATTGTGTTGAAACTCTGGGATTAGAAGGACTTTCTCATTTGCGGTCTGGGACCAAGATGTCCCATAGGCTTCCTCTCTTGGGCTGACACCCTCGACCTCCTCTGACCTGACCTCAGAATCTCCTTCGGAAGGTCCTGAGGCAGCAGCCCATTGACCTGTCTTATAGCCCAAGATGAGAAAAATCTTGGCTGCCATGTTGCTGCCTAACGAGATTCCATTTTCAGCTGAGATCCAAACTGAGCACTTCACTGTTCCTTCCAAGACAAGTGGAGTTCAAAACCCCTCCTCCCATCAACCTCCACTGGACTGAGTCCAGTGGCCACGTTAGGCATCCAGACCCCCACAAATCCTGGAGAAGACATCCCAGGAAATGAGGCAGGCATTTTGCCCACTGTGTATTAAAGGAAAGCCAAGCTCTTATAGGATCACCAACAAAATTCCAAAAAAGTGCACATGCAGAGACAGAACTTTCTGCCAAGGCCTGCGGTGGGGCCAGTAATGTGGCTATTTGTAATGGGGACCAACATGAAGATGTGGTTGTCCCAGGGTAGAACAATCTAGACCAATAAGAGCAAAGAACATGAAAGATGGGCAGCGGTTTTTAGATTATGAAAGAAAATGAGGATCAGGAACCGGACCAGAAGAAAACAGAACAGAAACAGTTCTTTGAACCACACAAAACTGTGTTTCTGCAATTCCTAGGGAGCAGAAACAGAAATTAGTTTTAGAACTGCACTGCCTTGTATTTACAGCTCAAGTAAACTGTACAGTTAACCAAACCATGTGCTGTCAGTCATCCTTAACTAATCTTTTACCTATCTTCACCAGTTTCTGAATTAAAGAGGCCTTCCAATCAGAGCTCGAGAGAGATCTCAGCCACCTAAACCTTACTGACCTTCACAGCTTCAATCCTGATGGGCAGGGTAGGTAGATAAGCAAGCAGTACCAACACCTCTACAACACTTCTTCCTTCGGGTGTGTCACACATTATCCTTCACGACATTAGAATAAGCAGAATCATCGTTCCCTTTGTGTGACATATTCAACACTACTTCTTTCCATGGCCGTAACCAAATGAACATTGATCTTTCTATTCATGTTAGGCAACTGGCTCAGCTGATACTTTTTCGATGCTGACAGCTGTTATCATTGCTTAAAACCTTCCTCTGATTATTATTCTCTCCCCAATCCCCACCATAAATATTAAGCACCTACTATCTACTATCTATAATTACAATGCAATGGGATGCAGTGAATGCCGTGATGGTGTAATAAGAGCACGAAGCAAGATGTAGCAGAGTCTGCCAGGAAATCAGGGATGGCTGAGTCTTTAAGGAGGAATGGAAAATAATTATAACAGTGAGCCACAATTCATTACTTTTCCAACCATTGAGTTGAACATATACAAGTCAATCTCTTGTCAAAGAATAAAAGCCTTTTGAGTTAAAAGAAATCTTAGCCATACTCCCAGTTAGGGCAGAAATCCTTTCTATAGCATCTCAAAATTATTTCTTTAAATACAAATTTAAAGCAAGTACTCATCTTAACCTCTGAATAAAATCCACGTATGTGCATGCGTGCGTGTGTGTGTGTGTGTGTGTGTGTGTGTACCCATATATAAGCTAAGAGAAATGTGAATGGGAGGCATGAAAGTACAGTTTTGTGACAAATTTTAAATTGTATAGAGAGGTAAAGCTCTTACGCAAGTTGGGCAATGGCCTTATCCAAATGTAGCTTCATTCTTTCTTGACAACACAGAATAATATCAACTTCCTACTCAATTGAAAAAGAAAACATATTAATGTTTTCATTATTGAATATAACACTCAACGTCAACAATGTAAAAAAACATCGAGGAAGGAAACATTTGTTTCTTGGAAAATTGTGAAGTAAAACAGGAAAACAATTTTACATCCACTTATTTACCTATATGCCCCCATGAGATTGTGATCCAAATATTAGACTGAGATTTACCTTTTATAGGACTACAGGAAAATTATATTATGGAACAAGTTGGGACACGGGTAAAATTTTAGGGTTTTTCTTTATTTTTATCTCTCGTCCTTAACTAAAATAATTAATTAATTAAATTCTGATGATGTGCAAGATTGAATTTAACGCATGGCTTCTTCTATACTAACTATTCTTCCAAGACAAAGTGAATCAGGGAGGCAAAAGGAGGCTTCTCTCTGTCAGTGCATGTAACCTACAACAGACCAGCTCTTGGGCCCAAACAGAGGCCAGCCCTCCCCTCGGTCCCACCTGTGCCCTGCTGCCCAGCTCCTACACTCATACAAACACCTGCGCTAGCCACGCCGTTCTGCCTGACACCACACATGGAATTTTGATGCTGCTAGGATGTATACACTCTTATACATCCTAGCACGTGTTGTATCAGAGTCTTTTTAAATAAACATTTACTTCCCTCTGAAATTCATATTCACATTAGAAAATCTAGGAACTCAAAATAGCACCAAGAAGACCTTTAAAAAGTGCACATAATCATTGTTACCACTTTTTCAAGCAAAAAGTGACCATCCCATACATACTTTCATTTTAAACTTGAACATTTTCTCATGACATTAAACAATACTGTGATGAACAACCTCAGTAAATACTTAGACCCCCCAAAAGGTATGCCTTTTTCCAAGGTTTTGACAAGCACAGCCAAATTGCCCTTCAGAAAAGTTGTACCCATTTATGACAGTAAATGAGTGTGCACTTCCCCACCTCGCACACTAAGTGGCCGTTATCACTCCTCTCAATCATTGTCAGTGTGATAGGACCCCCCTCAAAAAAACAGCAAACCTGCTCGGATTTGAAGGTTAATATTATGGCTGCATATTTGTTCATCATTTGACTTTCTTCTTTTGTAAACTGCCTGTTCATGTGCTTGTCCACTTTTTAAAAATTAATTTATGGCCATATCCAAATGTAGCTTCATTCTTTCTTGACAACAAGAAAATCAATCCTTATATTTAAAATTCAATCCTTTCTCATCATATATGTCTATTATAGTATATATACATGTAGATATGAAGATATATGGATATAAATATATGTGTATATATAGAGATTTCTTTTCACCACTTTGGCCCCTGCCTTTATGTTTTGTGCCTGGTGTTTTGATATGTAGACATTTATGATTTCTATGATGTCATATCAATCAAATACCCCCTTTTGGTTTCTGTCCTCATTAATTTGATTACAAAGGCCTTCTTCATTCCAATATTAATTATGATTCAACTATGTAGTCTTCTTATTCTTTTATTGCTTAACATAAAAATATTGAATACGCCTAGACTTTTTCTCAGTGATAACCCTACTGACTGATTCTTTGATACTCTGAATCAACGCAGTTAATGTTCCCACCACTCACTGTTACCAAGGTTCTCCCTGCCCGCACAGGTGGCAAAGATTTCTCACCCATTCTCACAGTAGGCTGTGCATCAGTGTTAGTTTTTAATGTTGTCCAATCTTCGTTGTTCCCTATGGCTTCTTTTGCACACAAGTGTGTCTAGCTATTTCACTGAGGTGTTGCCAAAGGATGCATGAAGTACTGCTTAGCAAACACCACTTAGAACCCCAAATCCTAGTGAGCTTTTATACTGTATGTACACAGTGCATATAGTGAGAATTCCTGAAACTTTTAGTGGGAAAATGCATTTAATGAGACTCTTGTTATAAAAAAAAAAATCCTTCAACAATAATTTTTATATTTGAATTTAAATAATGTCATATGGTTAACGTGAGATGGTCAGGGGAAGAAGGGTTCAAGGGAATAGGGAACACCTAAAACCAAAGACCTTTGGAACTGTCCCCAGTGTTAACATCTGTTAATCCGCACTCAAAGTTTCACTCAGCTTCAAAGTCCAAGGAGTTAGCACGGTCTGGGAGTCCCCAAGAAGATGGTACCCTGATCGATTCCCCAAGAGAACCCATTCTGGAAGAATGTGGAGATTATCATTGATTGAATGCAATAGTCAACAGGATTCAAGAGAAAATATTTCATTGCACCCATGTTTTTCAAAAGTAGGCTTTTTAAGGTTACTTCTTTTCTTTGCTAATGTTCATTTATTCTAAAAATTGAGACCCATTTTGGTAAAAACAAAAGATATGTTAATATCATGACCTTGAGTAAGCTCCGGACACCTTCACTACTTTAATTAGTTGGCAATGACCCTGGCACCCCCTCAATTGGTGAGCCATTACTCTAATTTCAGGCTCAGTTATTTTGAGGGAAAGCAGCCCCTGCTGCTGACCTAAAAATATTAACCTCTAAAGCAGTGGTTCTTGTTTTTTTTTTAAAAAAAAACCTTTATTGAGCTATAATTCACGTACAATAGAATTCACGTATTTAACTGTACAATTCAGTGGTTTTCAGTACATTCACAAAGTCATATAACCATCAACAAACCAATTTTAGAACATTTTCATTACCCGCTAAAGAAACAACACACCCCTTAGCTGTTATCCCCAATTTCCAATCCCCCAAGCTTCCCTCTCCTAGGCAACCACTAATCTACTTTCAGTCTCTATAGATTTCCTTAATCTGGACATTTCATAGAAATGGAATCATTTACTACATGATCCTTTGTGACTGGCTTCTTTCACTTAGCATAATTTTTTCAAGGATCATCCATTTAGTAGAATGTATCAGCACTGCATTCCTTTTCATGGCTGAATTAAATATCCATTCTATTGTATGGATATACCACTTTTTATTTATCATTATTCAGTTGATGGACATTTGGGTTGTTTCCAAATGGCTGTTATGAATAATGCTGCTATGAACATTCACGTACAAGTTTTTGTGTGGCCATGTACTTTCTTTTCTCTTGGGTAAATATGTAGGAGTGGAATTACTAAATCATACGGTAACTCTATGTTTAAACATTTTCCAAAGCAACTCATCATTTTACATTCCCACCAGCAGTGCATGAGGGTTCTAATTTCTCTAAATTCTCACCAACACTTGTAATTATTTGTATTTTTGAGTATAGCCATATTAGTGGGTGTGAAGTGGTATCTCACTATGGTTTTACTTTGCATTTCCCTGATGACTAATGTTGAGCATTTTTTCATGTGCTTATTGACCATTTGCATATTCACTTTGGAGAACACTCTATTCAGATCCTTTGCCCATTTTTGAATTGGGTTATTTGTCTTTTTTTTTTTTTTTTTGAGTTGTGAGAGTTCTTTATATATTCTACATACAAGTCCCTTATCAGATATATGATTTGTGAAGATTTTCTTCCACTCTGTGGATTGTCTTTTCACTTTGTTGATGATGTTCTTTAAAGTATCAAAGTTTTTCATTTTGATGATGTGCAATGTATCAATTTTTTCTTATGTTGTCTGTGCTTTCAGTGTCAGATTTAAGAAACTATTGCCTACTCTAATGTCACAAATATTTATGCCTATGTTTTCTTCTAAGTGTTTTACAGTTTGGGCTCTTACATTTAAGTCTTTGGTCCATTTTGACTCAATTTTTTAATATAGGGTGTGAGGTAGGAGTCTTTTGCATGTGGATATCCAATTGTTCAAGCATCATTTGTTCAAGAGAATATTCCTTTCCCATTGAATTGTCTCAGCACCCTTATTGAAGATTAATTGATTGTAAATGTGAGGGTTTATATCTGCATTCTCAAATTCTATCCCATTGATCAATATGTCTGTCCTTATGCCAGTACTACACTATGTTGTGTATCGTAGCTTTGCAGTAAGTTTTGAAATCAAGAAGTGTGAGTCCTCCAACTTTCGTCGTTTTCAATATTATTTTGGCTATTTTGCATCCTTTGAATTTCCATGTGAATTTTAAGATCAGCTTGTCAATTTCTACAAATAAGTCAGCTGGAATTTTGATAGGAATGGTGTTGAATCTATGGATCATGTTGGGAAGTGCTGCCATCTTAACACTATTTAAGTCTTCCAATACATGAACATGGTGTGTCAGTTTACTCAGATCTTCTTTAATTTCTATCAACAATATTTTGTAGTTTTAAAGCAGTGGCTCTTAACTCTGGCTGTTCATTAAAATTATCTGGGGAATATTTTTGAATATCAATGCCTACTCCCCACTCCAGATTTGAATCAGAATCTCTGGATGTGAAACCCAGTCATTGACATTTCAAAACCCTTCATCGAGTGATTCTAAGATGTAGCCAGGTTCGAGAACTAAAATAACGGAAACACTAAAGTAGACAAGTTTCAAAAAAATCCATTGGAAATACCACAGTGTGTTCATGGGCAAACTGAAGTTCAGCTGTTAGAAGTGGATTATAATTTACTTCATACAGAACATCTCATAATCAGTGAGAACAAGAGGCCAACAGATATTTCCTGGTAAATTCTTCCCTATTTAGGATGACAAAGTCGATGACAGATTATTTTAAGACTTGCGAGATTGATTAGAGGCTGGGAAAGAAGAAATGCAGAGTAGGGACCCATCATTGTAAAGCTGTTTCATTCAGGATGTCTTATTCCTAACCACTCATACGCAGCAGTAGGGACTGTGGCTTTCACAAAGCAGGTTGCGTAGCTTCTCTGTAGAGGCCAAAGCTTTCCTGAGTATATTATTTCAACTCATATTTCATTCAGAGAGTCAGGCAGTAGAGGAAAGGAAAGAGCAAAGGATGCTTATCATCCTTAATGTAATGGGTCACTAAAAAAACTTAATGCAATGTTCAAAGGGACCCTTGATGACTTGTGAGGAGAAAATTACTGATGACCAGTTTGCTAGCTAGTCATATTTACTTTCTTACGCAGGATTCATTTCTGACCAAGCACCAATCAAACAACGTCCAAAAGATGGGATGCTGCAAACCTGGTTCAGGGCCAATGAACTGATTTGCTGCAGCAGAAATTCAGCAAGTCAGAGTGGGAAATGAGACTGAGAAGGAGTGACAGCCAGACAATGGAGGGCCAAAGTGGATTTCCTCCTGTAGGAATTATGGAGTCAAGGAACAGTTTTTAGCAGACCGAAAAACTGGTGATCATGTGCAGTACAGATCCAAGTGAAACTGGGGGAAGGGAAGGTATTTGGGGATTTCACATTAGCCAGCTATGAAGAAGGAAAAGATGATTTAGAACAATGGTAGGCAGCCTGGAATGGAAAGGACAGAGGTAAGAAGCAAATGTGAGGAACAATTTACAGGAGCTGGAAACTGGTCACAGGGGTGGAGGAGATGATGGTCAGCAAGCCATGCCACAGTGACTGGAGAACCTTGGTACCATCAATAGAAAGGAGAAGGCAGAAGAGTAATAGAACCAGTAATAGTACCATCAATAGGAAGGGGAAGGCAGAAGGCATCAGAGTAGAAGAAAAGTTCACTTTTAGGCTTCATGAATGTGAAAAAAAAAAATGAGTTATCAATGTAAATATGTTTGGCAGGCACTTAGGGATACCGATCTAATGCTTAATAGAGTGTCCGGGCTGAAAAAAGAGATTAGCAAGGGCCCCTGGCATGTAATGGCTGAAATCTTAAGGAATGGCAGAGGTCTTGTGGGGCAAGTCTAGGAAGTGAAGATCAGAGAACTTAGAACGAAGTCATATTTAATTGGTGGAAAGTGGAAGAGAGCCTTGTGGAGAATGAGCATAGTAGTGCAGACATAACTGTAAGCTTCTGGAAGGCAATTTGGCTATATATCAAAATCTTTCCAAATGCATACACCCTTTGACACATCAGTTGCATTCTTTAAAATGTATTCTAAGGAAATCATCAGAAATACATACAGTTATCAATAATATTTTTGTACGCTGCAGTGCTACTAAAATTTGTAAAAAAAAAAAAAAAGGAGTGAGATAGGGAAATAACTATGAGAGGATTGATTTTTTTTTAATGATAGCACCTTCACATTACTGAACACTATGTAACCATTAAAATCATGTCTTGAAGGATATCTAGTGATATGAGAAAACTACCCTAATATAATTTTTAAATGAATAAAGCACTGTGTTCCACTGTGGTGGGGATGTTGATAAAGGAGGAGGCTATGCATGTGTGGACCCAGGGGTATATGGGAAATTTCTTGCCTTCTCAAATTTGCTGTGAATCTAAAACTGCTCTAAAAAAATTGTCTTAAAAAAAATAGCACTGCTTTCCCACATCTAAATTTAAGAATAAACACCATTGAGCATTTATCCAGAAAAAAAAAGCACTATTCAAATTCATATATTCGGTATAATTCTAATCTTGAAGATGTGTCCGTATGTTTTTGAGGTGGGTGGTGCCTATCTACGTATGATTAATAAAAACACTGAAATACTCCAAAATTAACTGTCATTTCCATCTAATTGAACTTCAGGTGATTGTAATCATTATCCTTTTCTGTATTTTAAAATTCTCTCAATGACTGTCTATTACTTTTATAACAAAAAAGTATCTTTTCTAAATGCTATAAACATCCGATACTATAACTCCTCACTTATAAGTAGCTTTACGTAACATCATTTTTTGTTTCTATACCTTAGCCACATGTTTACAACTAAATTTCCTGTTGAAGCATTTCCCCCATATTTACCATCAGCAGTTCTGCTTCTACTTCATCATGAACTAGATCGATTCCCATTCTCTTCTCTCGATGAAATAGACATTCTCGGGCTACCTACAAATACACAAATAATGGAAAACGCTAATACAAACTGACTAAAATCAGTGACTAGCACCTCTAATGACCTGTTTCTAAAACAAGTAAACAGATACTCCCAATACCAACTGTTCAAGCCATTTTGTTGGAAATCTTGCATGAAACCGACTGTGACAGCTAAGTGAATCCCTGCTGCCAGTTAGAAGGTAGAGTTAGCTCTTCAAAGTAGTTGAAAAAATTCCTAATTTGGAAAGTTGACAAAATGAAGCAGATTTGTGATCCCCACAAATTAGCATCTGAGAGAATTACTTGACATTAATTTCTTCTAGAAATAATCTGCAACATGGTCTTCAAGATATTATTTCCAAATATTTTCTACTGGGAAGAGTGAGGAAGAAACAAGTGATTATTTTTAAAGATAGCAAAACATTTGTTTAGCCAAAAATCCAAGTGATTTTGTTTAAAGTACCATTTATCATTTTCTTCATTATAAAAATAATATGTATTATCCATTAAAAAGAAAAAATATAGAAAAGTAGAAAATGACTTAGCCCTACTCCTATCACTGTTTTGTTTGTTTTTAACAAAACAGAGGTTGTAATGTCCTTACAATTTTATATTAGGCTTTTTAGGATTGACATTAAAGGGTAGGCCCTAGTCATGAAATATTCTCTGAGACAAAGTGTATTAGTGACTCCAATGGAAAACAGTTTAGATTTCTAACTATAAATAATGTATGAAAGAACATTAGGTAAGTTAAAATACTTTTTTCAGAGTATTTCATCACATGGGGCAACTGTATAATGTTAAATTTTTAAAAAGCATAAATGATAATAGTACATACACTGTAATCTGGATATAATATTGAACAAAGTCTTTGAGTGAATCTCTAATTTTTTTAATAGTACAGTTTACATTTACTAGATGAGTCAATGGATTGAGGGGAACTCTGATTATTTTAATGTGTATTACTAAATTGCTTTCCAGGAAGTTTCTGCTCATACACAGTCCTACAGCAATAAATGAAAGTGTCCGTTTTCTGTACTTTTGCCAACTCTAGATGTTATCAGTTTTCATGTTCGCAAATTTGATAAGCTAAAACTGGTTACTTCATTGATTTAATTTGCATTTTTATTGAATTTTAACCTTTTTTTCTTATATTAGTTGATCACCTGTATTTTTTCTTTTGAGGTGTATCTGTTTATGTGGCTAACTCTAATTT
Source organism: Tapirus indicus (assembly GCA_031878705.1). Lineage (NCBI taxonomy): Eukaryota > Metazoa > Chordata > Mammalia > Perissodactyla > Tapiridae > Tapirus > Tapirus indicus. The sequence continues at coordinate 4,260,532 of CM062932.1, read as the reverse complement.
TAATCAGGACCTCCTGATACTGTGTTGATAGAAATGTTCAAACACACAAGAACATCTGGACAAAAATGGCAGAAAAAAAATCAAACTAGGGGCCGGCCCAGTGGAGTAGGAGTTACGTTTGTGCATTCTGCTTTGGTGGCCCAGGGTTCACCGGTTCTGATCCTGGGTGGGGACCTACTCACTGCTCATCAAGCCATGCTGAGGCGGCGTCCCACATAGAAGAGCTATAACTCTGCAACTATGATACAGAACTAGGTACTGGGGCTTTGGGGAGAAAAAAGAAAAAAAGAGGAAGATTGGCAACAGATGTTAGCACAGAGCCAATCTTCACCACACACACACACACAAAAGAATTTTTAATTTTTTTAATCAAATTAGACCCATCTCACTGAAAGTAGCCATCACTGAAAGGAGTACCAAGGGAAGAAACTGAATCTCATCTGGAAATTCAGAGGGTAAGTGGCTGTCATTTTAAGGATGCTTTAAAGTAAGTGGGGGTGGGGTGGGGTGTAGAATAGACCAGGAACCCTCAAAATGAACCGGGGCCAGAGAAAGCATGGAAGGGCTTCTGAGCCCAAAAAACAATTCACGATGAGTTAATTAAAAAGATTTCCCTTTCCCAGGATTTCTGGTGGTTGTGTGTATTTGTGTGTGCTTGTGTTTAGTGGGGGGGAGGGAGCAAAGGAAGTTACAGTGCACTGGGGTCTCCAACAGACTCCTCAACCACCCAGACTTCTAGCTCCTTGATTCACTAAATTCTTCCACTACAGATATCATAATAAAGACCTGCTTATCACACGGGAGATAAGTCACACAAACATGAAGAAAAATGATGTTAGCTGTTCTCATCAAAATACATACACTCTCTGAAATCATTTCTGTAATTTGCACATTTTCAAATACAGAATGTCTTCTTTCAATGGTGGTGCGTAGAATGGGGTTGGAGGGTCTGTCCCACACTCAGAGGGTTAGAGGTGATTTGAGCCCACTCAGATGCCCGGTCAGAGGTCAGCAACCAACTGCAGTGCTGCCTCCATGACCACGGCAATTGGCTTACCCTCAGTCCCATGTCTCCATTTAATCAAACTCATTCTGTCTCCTAAGAAGGTCTCACTTGATAATTTCACTGTGCCCTGAAATGGAATTATAACATATGCATAGGAGGTATTTCCTGACACAGACTAAAAGAATAGTTTTGTGGGTTTTTTTGAATATTGTTTACGTTAATCCAGGGACAGCAACAACCAAGCAGCCTATTTAAGAGATGGGAAGAAGGCATGTTCACCATAATACATTGTGTGTACTAAGGGTGTCTCTTTAATTAGCCTCCTTTGCTTTGCATTCAGAATTTCTTCTACTTAAATGGTTGTTCTGTATAATGTGTAAAAATGGCAATGGTTTTACCATTACTGAAACCAGTCACAGATTTATTGATGGGGAGTCGGCTTCTATTGAAAGATAATTCAATAGATAAATAACCTCAGAAATTCAACCAGTGGTTATAATCATAAAGATGCAGTGTTTTTTACCATAAGGTCTTACATTTACCTGAAGAGGGGCTTCTGTCTCCATCAAAGCCCTCTCCAACTTTTTCTTAACATCAGTTAGTTCATTTGTCTCTCCAATCATTGCATCCAACTCATGGATGATTTCAGATTTCCAAAATCCGATGTCATTGACGCGTTCTCCCAAATTTTGGGTGGAGTCTGCCTGGGTTTTTCTTGTTTGTTGATATTTGTCTTGAATCAGGCGAGATGTATCTACCCTTAGTCTCTCTGAATTATGTCGGGAAGTGTTGGACTCCAGATAGTTGGTTAAATTGGACCTGTACCAATCATCGGGCGTGTACCTGGTGAAGAGAGTGGTTCTGTTGGAAACAAAGGGGAGCATGGTGCTCTCAGACACCTTCTGAGACCTGGTGCAGTACGGGGCCAGGGTCGGCGAGCTGGAGGCTACCCTGTAGTACGTGCTTGGTCTCCAAGGCAGGCTCAAGCTATGGGTCAAATTGTAGTGGGGGAAGCGGTCCCTGTAGCTTGATGCCACTGTACTGATGGCTGGTAGAAAGTTGGTCGGTGTTGGTCTTGGGTGGGCATACGTTGCTGTTAAAGTAGAACCTAAAAGCTCCATGATGCTCAAACACTATTTGTAAATCTCTCCTGTTTAAAAGGGGGAAAAAAAGGTAAAAATAGACAGTCACATAAATTAATCTTTGGATAAAACTTACCAATAAAAGGCCCCACCTGACTTAGTATTAGTAGCAGTTCTCCCTAACACATTAGCTATTTGTTTTAATTTGATATCCACCTTTACCAGTGACAATGTATTCCAAAAATATATTTTTTTCCATTTCCATATCTCTAGAATGTATTAAAATCACATATTTTAGATTGGCCACTTGAATTTTTGAAATATTTTTTAAATCATGAGAATATTGTCTTGTAACGAATTCAAATTAAAAGCCTGAAGTATGCATTTTAACAGATAGAGATTCAAATCTTGGCTCTGCTATTTACTGGCTGTGTTACACTGGGAAAATTACTTAACCTCTCTGTGCCTCAGTTTTCTCATCTTTAAACTGGGGTAATAATAGTACTTACTTCTTTGGATTGTTATAAGCAATATCAGCAGCAAGGAGTTGCTTGGCAGCATTCCCCCACCACATCATCCTAAATAAACACACAAACCCATAACAATGGTGTGGTTGGTGTGCAAACACTGCTCAAGGCAAGTACCCAGATCCCCTCTTCCTGGCAACTTCCCACCTGGAAGCAGCTCCAGGACAGACATTCAAGGGCAGCCACAGGGTTATGAGGACTGAGTAAGACAATGCTAAGTATTCGGGATTCTTAGCGCAGTTTGGGGCACTTAGTAAATGCTCAACGAATGTCAGCTTTTAAAATTACTAGTATGGAGGCGTATACAAAGTAAGAGAGAGAGATCTACCCTGCTCCAAAACTGAACTCAGATGCTGTGAATAGTTCATTAATAGGTATGTCTTTCCAGATTTTTCCTATTCATATACCAACTTATGTATTACTTTTAAATCTATATACATCTACCTATATATCATTTATATGTATGCACAGAGCTTTTTAATACAAAAATTGAATTATCTTAATCATTATATGTATTATTCCAGAACACATATTTTAAAAAACATATATTTTGGACCTCTCCCCCTGTTAGAACATATAGATCCACTTCATCCTTCTTACCAGCTGAAAGGTATTCTACTGTCTGAAAATTTTGGTCATTATTAATCCAGAAAGCCAAGGATGTCATAGATTATGACATACTTTTTAGCATCTAAACATCATTCTGTTTGAGGTTAATGCCTACGGACCTATTTACTGAAAGGAAAAATAAAATCAGAACCAATTCTATGGCCTGCCCAGAATAAAAAAACCCATTTACTGATTACTTAAATAGTTATGGTAGAATTGTGGTCAAATCAAAATCCACTCAGACCACATGTGATGAAACAGCTGCCCACAGCCAGTGGTGGTGTCCCACATGACCCTGGCTCCCTGACTTTTTCCTAATTTTTCCTTCCCTTAGCCCCAAACACCTTATACCGGCCAAGCTTAGAATACGATGGTAAAAAAGAAACCTTAATAACCATTTACAGCTCTTCACCTCAGTTTGAAACTTAAACATTGCTTTTTGAAAAGGCAAATTCAAAGTAACTTGAGGCCTTAGGGTCTTTATGGCTACTTTTACCTTCAACCCCTTTCCCAAGTCAAATCTAGAAATAACCCAGTGTTCTTTCAGCAGGAAGTTTCAAGTGGGGCTGGACTACTCTTTTCTTAATTCTTGACAATAAAGAATCTAAAAGCAAATGTCTCACTTAGTCCTTCAACCATGGAATTCCAAGAGTAGAATTACCACGTGTTTATCCAACTCCTATTATGTTGAAATCTTGAGGCATCTCAACCCATGTTTGTCAAATACTGAAGCATGAGTCATCTACTCCAGGGGTGATGTGTGAAATGCAAAGGGTCATAAACCCGAGGAGTCGTAGGGATTGAGACAATCAACATAGTTTACAAAAGCACCCAACGATATTTTTTAAATTAGGGATGGAATATAATTGAGAATCTGGAATCAGAAGCATGAAGCTCAGCTGTTTTCAGTTCACCGATGCACAGCTCCTCACGTATCACAGTGGGTCTCACGGAGAGACAGTACTCTACAGCCACAACTGAAGTGGCAGCTCCACTCAGCTATCTGATAAGTCATTCAGGAAGACCCAATAAAAGACGACAGTGTAGCAATGTCTTGTATTTTTTGTCATTATTGGTCAAGAAAATAGTGTCATGACCTAAGAAATGCTTTACTCAAAATAGACTTCTGCCTCTAACCAGAATAGAATAATAAAAACTAGATTTAGCCTCTTAATCTAAAAACCTAGACAAAATATATGAAACAACTCTTTTCAGACATTGGACAATAGGCAGCACAGGACTCAGATTCCTGAGAGAAAAGAAACAAATGAGGTGAGTCCTCTGATCATCCTCGCATTCTGCCTGCAGGCAATTTCTAGACTACATTCATAGGTCTAAGAAGCTCCACACACTCCAACAGGAAAAGCACGCACACACACGGATGGACCACCACCATCACCACCACCACCACTGCCACCTCAAGGCTCATCATAACCAAACTGCCGAAAATCCACAATAAAGAGAAAAATTTTAAATCAGAGAAAAAAGACACATTAGGTAGAAAGAAACAAAGACAAGAATTAGTGCAGAATTCTTGCCAGAAACTATGCAAGTCAGAATACAATCAAACAACATCTTTAAAGGGCTAGAAGAAAGTATAAGCTTAGAATTCTATATCCAGTGAAAATATCCTTCAAAGATGAAAGTGAAAAAAAACATTTTCATAAAAACAAAAGCCAAGAGAATTCATCAGCAGCAAAACTGCACTAAAAGAATTGTTAAGGGAAATTCTTCAGGCCAAAAGAAACTATACCAGATGGAAACTTGGATCTACACAAAGAAATGAAGTGTCAGAAATGATAAGTATGTGCACTGTTATAAAAAAAATTCTTTTCTAACTTTTCAATTTCTTTAAAAGATGGTTGTTTAAAGTAAAAATAATAAAAATTTATTGTGGAGTTTATAACAAAAATAGAAGTAAAGCCTTCTCAGAGGTGACAAGGTCAAAGTTATTTTCATAGTAAATACTCTGATGCTATCTGCCTTTTTCACTCACATTCTCTCCCAAATTTACAATGGAGTTTTCCAGAGGTGACATGATATGTGATATCACAACAGACTAAATGCAGAAGTAGATATGAGAACCCAGCTACTAAGATAGAAATGAAGAATTTTGCCAAAAATGTAAAACAATGCCACTCCTACTAAATTTTTTTGTTTCAGAAAACATCGTTTTTTAATTTAAAAAAGTGTTATTTCGGGGCCAGCCCCATGGCGTAGTGGTTAAAAGTTTGGCGCACTCTGCTTCGGCAGCCCAGGTTCGCAGGTTCTGATCCCAGGTGGACCTACACCATTCATCAGCCATGCTGAGGCAGCGACCCACATACGAAATAGAGGAAGACTGGCACAGATGTTAGCTCAGGGCTAATCTTCCTCAAGCAAAAAATAGAGGCAGATGGGCAACAGATGTTAGCTCAGCATGAATCTTCCTCACCAAAAAAAAAAAATATATATATATATATATATGCTATTTATGTTACTACATAATAGGTTGTTATGGTTATTTTAAAAAGAATGTTTTTCATTTCTGAATTTTAATTTCTAACATATTAAAGGTCAGTAGATGTAATCCATATAAACTACAGCTCTTTGAAATCCTCAACGTGAGGTCGTTTAAGTATAAAGGATTCCTGAGAACAAAAAGTTTTTGAACTGCTGACCTGGAGCAATCTCTAAGAAAAAAAATAAAACAGAGTTAAAGCTAATAAGCCAATAGTGGAGAAAAAAATGGAAGACTTACAAAAGACACAAAATTAATCCAAGAGAAAAGAGAGAAAAATGAGACAAAGAGAAAGCAAATAGCAAGATGATAGATACAAACCTAACCATACTGATAATTACATTTACAATAAATGGTTTAATGATCAAATTAAAAGGCACAGATGCTTAGACTGATTTTTAAAAAGCAATATTGAACTATATGCTGTCTAGAAAAAAACTCCCATTTTAAATACAAAACACGGATAAGTTAAAAATAAAAGTATGGAAAAGATATGCCATGTAAACAATAATCACAAGAATATTTAAGTGGCTATATTAATAACAAACCAAGTAGACTTCAGAACAAGAAATATTATCAAAGATAAAGAGAGAAATAAGGACAAAGGGATTAATCAAGGAGCTGTAATGATCTTAAATATCTATGTAACCATTAACAGAATTTTAAACACATGAAGCAAAAACTTGCAGAACTAAAATGAGAAATAGACAAACCCAAAGTTATTGTCAGATATTCCAACACTCATCTGTCACTAATTAATGGAAAAAATAGACAGAAAATTGGTTAATAGATAGGCTATGTGAACACGACAACTAATGGGACCTAATTTACATCTATAGAACACTCTTCTCAAAACAGCATATTACACAGTATTTCTAACTGCATGGAGAATATTCACTGAGGTAGATCATATTCTGAACCATAAAACAAATCTCAAGAAACTTAAAATAATGAAATGACACAGAGTATGTTCCCTGACCATATCAGAACTACACTGGAAATTGATAATAGAATGATATTTGGAAAATCCTTAAACAGTAGGAAATTAAACAACACACTTCTAAATACCCTGTGGGTCAATGAAGAAACCACATGAGAAATTTGAAAACATTTTGAACTAAATGAGAATGAAAACACAGAATATCAAAATTGTGTAATGCATCTAAAATAATGTTTAGAGGAAAGTGTATAGTTTTAAATTCTTATATTAAAGTAAGAATGAGCTAAAATCAATGATCCACACTTTCATCTTAAAGGCTAGAAAAAAAAAGTGAAGTAAACCCAAAGTAGAAGGAAGGAGATGATAAAGAGAGAAAAATCAATGAAGTAGAAAATGAACAAATAGGAAAAAAAAAAAGCAATGAAACCCTAACAATAAAATTGATAGACCTCTTGCTAGACTGATCAAGATAAAAAGAGAGGACAAATTACTAATATCAGAAATGAAAGAGGGACGATTACTACAGACCCTACAAATATTAGAAAGTTAATGAAGCAATATTATCAACAACTTTATGCCAGGAAATCTGACAACATGGATGAAATGAACAAAATTCTGTAAAGACACATAAGCAGAACTGACTTAAGAAGAAATAGATAACCTGAGTAGCCCTATAAGTAATTAAAGAAATTGTATCTACAGTTTAAAATCTTTCCTCAGAGAAAACTTCAGGCCCAGAGGGATTCACTGATGAATCCCACCAAACCTTTGAGGGAGAATTAATACTTTGATTTTTAAAAGCCAATGGTTTGCTTTTATGATATGACTTTTACAATATTTAAATTATTCTCTAAATTCTAACTCAGTCACTTTTGAGGATGGCTTGACACATACTAAGATCATTAACTGATGCCATTAATATCTCATATTTGCAAATAAACTGAACAAATTCTTTGGAAAAATGACTGAAAATAGCTGTGGAAAAATCCATCCCCTAAATCATCCAATTGTTTTTTATTATACTTTAGTCATAACCAAAAAGCATTTTAAGAAATGAGACGTGCTACAAAAAGTCAAATACAGTGTTTGACTATGTTCATTTAATGTGGGGTCAATAGTTATTTACATAATGGAAAAATGTCATCTTCTATAAATACTAACATGCTAAAAATATAATCAATCACACAGAGATTTTCAGTACTGGAAAGCTCCGTTTACAATCCCAAGATGGCCTCAAGTTGGATAAACATATTTTATTAGCATACCTAGGCAAGACTTTAAAATCATACATATTTTAAGGTATAAAAACCTGTAGATCATTTTCTGCAGAAGACACGACAAGGACAGAAGTTTTCCATGGCTTGTTCCACACCCTGCCTCCAATCAGTGGCAAGCACAGGCTTGAAATGACCCCGTACAACCCCATTTAGTTCCTTTGGTCAGATCCATTTAACTATTCAGTTTCATACTGGAGCAGAAATAAAACATTGCCCCGATACACTAATAAATACCAGAATTAGAAGAAATTATATCCGATTTCAATGTGTAAGTAATTTCTCTTTGTGTTTATATTAAATAAGGATGCAAGAAAAACTAAATAATACCTTTCTTCCAAAAAAAAATAAGGAACTGTTCATTGACGGTGGAAGTATAAATTACTACACACTGGAGAGCTATGTGACAGCATCTACTAAAGTTGAAAAAACACATTCCCTATGACTCGGCAATTCAACTTTCTGACATATACCTAGAGAAACTTAAGTATGTACACAATTAGAATGTAAAAGAATATATTTCTAATCATTTTTAAAAGGGAACAAGGGAACAGCCTAAAAGTCCATCAACAGGAGCATGCATACATGATTTGTGGTAAATTCATACAAGAATGATCACACAACTGTTCAAACCAATGACCCAGAGCATGATACCACTATGTAAACTTAAAAAATAACACTATATGTTGGGTTTTGGATAAATTCATAGTTGTAAAAGTATAAGAATATGCAGAGTGTAAGTTAACACTAAATCTGGTAGGTGAGGCAGGAGAGAGGGGAATGCGATTCCCAAGGGTGCACAGGAGGCCTCATTCCTGCCAGTAACAGTTGGTTTTTATTGTTTTTAAAGTGAGGCATGGGTAACATGGATGCTTGAACACTCTACTTATTGTGTGAAGTATTTCATTTTTAAAAAGAAAATAGTGGAATATTTTATCAGCTACCACAAAACACTTTGCCTATTAGTAAAATTAATTGCTTGCTTTTTCACAATGGCCAAATGAGTAGTTTTATCCATTCCTAAAATGTTTATCTGCACCCCCATAAGCATCCAGGGAGAAAACATACAGGGATTGGTCTAAATTGTCAAAATACAAGTGAGAGCTTCATACCCAGAGCTAGACGGAAAGGGCAGCCTGTCTTGATCTGAATTCAGGACCTCTGCCTGAACAGCCAGGGGACTGTACTGCCTTCCCCTTGGCTGCACTTGGAGGATCCGGCCAATGAAACAGGGAGAACAAGGAACAGTGTCTGGAGACCAAGCACAGCATTGCCAACAGGTATAAGAAATACGAGTTAGCAGAGGATCAGGGGTTCGGACGCCCCTTTCCTGGTTCCTCATTTAGAAATAACTTCCCAATCCTTGAAAAGCATCAGAAACGTTAAGTTATGAAGGCATGGAGTGGGAGATTGGGTAGGGGGTGCCTGTAGGTTTGTATGGTTTTTATTTGGGGGAGTAGGGGAGTAGAGAAGCGAAGATCCGGGAGAGGAATCTCAGGGTTTCTACGACCTCACCCCGAATTCTGAGGTCAGACGTTGGAGCCCTGATTGGGAAAGGGGACCCTGGAGGGGTCGTCCCAGAGGCAGGCAGGAGCCCAAGAGACCACTCACCTGTCAGCGGACGCCAGGCGAGGGGCGGGGAATGGGCGGTGAGCGGAAGGGGTCGCAGCCCCACCACCTACCGCCCGCTGAGCCTCGGACCCGACTGGTCGGGCCCTGGCCCCGCCTTGCCCACCTGTGACGTCAGCGCCCGCCGACCACTCAACGGCCGCCCCCGACGACTCACAGGGAGCCGATTGGCCGGTGGGAGGAGAGGCGGGCGGCGGGAACTGGAGGATGCAAGGGGAACCCTGCGGGAGGCGGTTGCCGTGGACGCTCTCGCGCTTAGTAACCACAGCTCGGGGTGGACGTGCTGGTCCGCGAGGTGAAGGAGGCGAAGGGCAAGGGAGAGGCCGGGTGATCCCCGCCGCCTCCCCTAGGGCACTTGATTCGGAACTCTTCCGGCTGCGAAGAGCTTGGAAGCCCATTTTAAGACGCAGCAGGGCTGTCTAGGGCTTTAACACCTGTCCTGGGATGCTGACAGCCCCCACAGTTACCTCTGTCTTCTGTTCAGCAGAACTTCTCCCATGATGGGACTACCTAGTGATTTTCCCCCTCCTTCCTCTCTAAGGAAAAGACGGGGGGCTTTCCCTCTCTCTTTCGCAAATATTTCTGTAAACAATAGCCCTTACTTTTTGTCCATGCACTGGGCCACGTGTCTTATGTACATCACTGTTCATCCGTGCAACCTCCCTACATTTTACACGAAGAAACTGAAGCTTGGAGAAGTCAACTGACTTAAGCAAAGTCGCCTAAGTACTAAACTCACATCTGTCCAACTTCAAGACACTCTTTCCACAAGGCAGCAGTCCAAATGTGTGGCCACAGGAGAACTCATAGAGTTACTGTTAATGCTAAAGAAAATAGAGCCTTCAGTTAATTATTCTTGGTTTGTCGGGGAACCCCTGCATGACACTCCACCAAAGGGTGATGCTGGGGGACTCCCTGCCAGGATAAGGCAGTTTGGCCAGCCCCTAACAGATCTTAACCTGACTACAGGTTGGGACCCTCAGCTTGGCCAACTCAGAAACTTGGTTCTGTGTGTTTCCTGGGCTTACCAGAGGCTAACTCAGGCTAACTGAACTTATAAGATCCGAGAGTAGAAAAGCTGGGATGACGCCACAAGGGTTTACATTAAGCAACATGGCGCCTCTGACAATGGAGACAAGCCCAGAATGTTTTCTCCAAGTAGGAAACCTAGAGACAACACCTGATAATCAGAGGTACTCATTTTCCTGGCCGCAGGAGTGGACCAGCCACATTCAGGCTCCCAGACCCCATGCCAGGGTGCTGCCAACCTGACCTTTTTTTCCTCCTATGTTTCCTACCAGCAACTCTTTCTATTTCCAGCCTAAGGAACATTTTATCTGAGCTACCTTTGTTTTACTTTTTCTCATGCATAGTGTGTTGCACTTTGTATCAATTCTCAGAATTCTGGCTAGGCCTTGTGATGCCTGTAGGCTGCAGACACAGTAAATGCTACCATGGTCCAAAAGGTTACATTTCCAAAAGGAAATGCTACCCACCAAAAGGCCTGCCACACTCCTAAAATAGACTTAATTGCCTACGAACTCCTTAAAGATGACACACAGTCTTTGCGCCTCGCACACATCAAAATGCCTAATCTCGTTGTGCCTAATCTCGTTGCAATTAGCAATATCAAATTCATTAAATGTCTGATTTCAAAACAAACAGGTGAAATTACAGCAGAAGTTGGCCTTTGAATGAAAAATTGAGTCAGTGAAATTTTAAAAGGTCCTGATTAAAACATCAGGGTTACATTGGGCAACTCTGGTCTCCACAGAAAGAACTGAATGATTTTTAAAAATAATTTAGATACCCGCTCTAAAAAAATTGTTCCGTGGTTATTAAATCTTTGCCAGAATTAAGAGATTGTCTCAACCTTCAGCTTTATTTTACAAGAGGCCTCCTACAATGCTTATTTGCCTCTGTTTATAAGGAGAGTATAGCAAAACAACCTGCATTCAGCTAATTCAACCTCACTTTTCTCAGTAGCTCCATAAGTTCTGGGACATGTCTCTTTCTGTCATCTGTGTATCTGCAGTATGTGGCTTAGCACCTGTCACAAAGGAGGTGCTCAATCAATATTTGTTAAGTGAAAGAATGAGTGTGTGATGATTAATGGGATAGGAGATCATCAAAGGTATGGAAGTAGAGAAGCAATAAAGTAGGTTTTGTCTGTTTTTTAACTTTGCCTAAGGAGCACACTTTGTGAGGCCATCTTTACTCTCTAACCTCCTTATCTGCTACATTTTCATCCCCTCTGTTCTACATCACCAAACCTCCTCTCCAGTTTCTCTGGAGCTTCCCATCACTCAACCCATCCCTCTTCATCAAGGACGCTGTCAGCCCCTTCCCAGCTATACTTCCCCATCAGAAACCAAGTATGGTCCTATCCATCTCTGCCCCTAGACACCCACTCGCTGCTTCCATCCTCACACTGACTCATGCCCACAGCCTGCTGCCTCTATTCCTCCTCCCAAACTGTAAGTTGTGCTACCATTTAACATATGCTGCTCACTACACATCAGTACCATTCATGCTCAGTGTAAGCTTTGATGCTACTCTTCAGAACTCTGTTTACCCAGCTCTGTGCATCTCCCTACTTCACAAAGGACCATCTCTTCTAAAACTCCCATTTCATCCCTAGTCATCCAAGACTCCTGGTGAGTGGAAAGCTTAGCTCCAACCAAACAAAGATCAAGTCATCACCCATGCCTGTGTCTGCCCCTCCATACCTTACTACCCCCATCTCTTCTCTTACTCATGCCCTCATCCTTAGAAAAGAGATTTTCTTGTTAGTACTCACTCAGAACCACATTGCATCCCACCATCCAGATATCTAAAGTATTTCCTCTACTCTCAAGCATCTTCCACTTCTCTTCCTTTCTAGGGACCGTCCCTTCCACCTTCCAGCATGCCCCAACCATTGCTGTTATTGAATTAAGCCACTAGGCTTTCCTGCTTCCTCAAGTTATTGACCTACTTCCTTTCCCTGTCAAATCCCTGAATAAATGGTGTATGTCCACTGCCTCTTCTTGGATTCCTGCCTAATCTCATGACAACCCCATGCCCCAGGAGTCAAGTTCTGTGTCTCAGTGGTTAACTCATGTGTCTCCATCTCTGACCCCGTGCTCCAGCCTGTTTTAACACACTCTGTCAGGACAGCCTGTTGCCACCCCCCTCCACTATGACTCTGCTGAATTGTAAGCTCCTTGGTCTGGACAAATATCTCCTCCATACAAATCCTGTCTCATAATGTTTAGCACAGTCTCCTTATGTGTATGAGGAACCCAACGTTCAAAGCAAAATATTGAAGCTCTCCTGTCCCTCTGCTTCCCCATTCCCAGCTATGATAAAATCACAGGCTAGAAATCTCTTGTTCATTTATCCAGTCATTGCTTCTTAAGTGCCTGCTCCTATGAGCCAGGCACTGGGGAGAAGGACACAAATAACACAGCCCCTGCCCTAAAGGAGCTCCCAGGCTAGGAAATGTAGAAAGCTGGGTGAGGTCATGAGTGAGGCCCACGGTTCCGGGTGCTGCAGTGGACATCCATCGCTCAGGGCATAGTGAGGGCTCTGGGAAACCAACTCTTCTTTGCCACAGGGAAACTGAAAATTGAGTGAGAAAGGGCGCTCCAGGTGACAGCAGAAGCAAAAGCCTAGAGATTTGGGGCCTCTCCCAGGGTGGCTGGGAAGACAGGCTGGCCACCTCACTGCTCTCTGACCTGGCCGCACCCACGTGCCTCTCCCTGCGCCACGGTCTATGTCGTTCTTCACACTCCTCACGCTCTTTCCCTGCTTGCCACCTGCCCAAAAGCTGGCCTGCCCTCTCTTTCCAGAAGCCCTCTTACTACTCTGCTTCTCCTCTGTCTTTCTTTCATCTGACCATCAGTCATACTGAATACCCCAAGTTTGGCTTTAGGTTTCTTGGGTACAGCCTTGGCTCTCCAACTCCATGGAATGTTCCCTGAGAGCAGGGAGCGTGTCTCAATCTTCTTATGAATGCTCTACAGCAAAGAGCACAGTGTTGAGTCTGCCCTTCCACCAGAGTTCCCTTTCTCTGTAAACAAAACCACTGGCAGCTCAGACAGAAACTCTGGAGTCCTCATTAATGCCCCTCTGTCCCTCATCCATACCTCCAGTCCATCACCAACTCCTGCCAACTCTGTCTCCAAACAGATAGCTTAAATATGTCCATTTCTCTGTCTCCAACATCATTATCCTAGTTGAAGCCGCTACACCTCTTGCCCGGATTATGGGAATAACTCTCTAGCTGGGGTTCTAGTTTCTAATCTTGCTTCACTACAGCAGCCAAAGTGATCTTTTAAAAACAGATAATGTCACAGCTTTCCATTGTATTTAAAATAACATCCACACTCCTGGCCACTATACATGGCCAGTATCCTGTGTGATTGCACCCTTCCTATTCCCCTGACCTCATCCCATGCTTCTCTCTTCCTCACTTGCTCTATGCTAGCCACACTGACCTTTGTTCAGGTTTTTTGATGTTCCATGCTGTTTCCTACCTCAGGGCCTTTGTACATGCTTTTCCCTCTGCCTGGGCCACTTTTTTCCCCTCAGATGTCACTGCCCTAGAGAAATCACCTGGACTCAGTTAGGTCCTCCTGCTGTGCTCTCCCAGCTCCCTTCCTTCATGGAGTTTATCACAGTTTCCAGTTATTTATTTATTTGTGTGGTTATTTAATTAACATCTGAGTTCCCTTTCAGAATATAATTGTCACAAAGGTAGGAAGTAGGTCTGTTCTGCTCACCGCTGAATGCTCAGCAGTTAGCCTGGTGCCAGCACTGAGGAGAATGTATCCATGCCTCTGAGGAGGTACATTCTGCCTCCGACAACTTCTAAGGGATGAATAAAACATTCTCCACAACTGAGCTCACAGTTTTACTGAGGATGAAAAGCCAGACCATTTCTGGTTCCAAAACACATTATGAATGGTGAGAAAAAAAACCCTGGCATTTGCACAGCAGCTCCAAAATTCATAAAACCCAAAGTTTCTGACAGTAGCTCTGAATACTTTTATTTGATGTCCTTGTTACATGTCTGGTCCTCTGCCAAGTGCTATAGCAGAAACAAAAGTAGGAGTCACAGCCCCAGGGGCAGAACAAGAAGACCCACCGGACTGCTGCTGTAGAGACAGGGGATCTGCGTTCACTCAAAAGCAAAAGGTTCAGAGATACATCTCACCTCGCCATTCTCTTGCTCAGAAACATTTGCTGGTTCCTCAGTTTATAAAATGAGGTCTAAACCCCTCAGGTCAGCATCCAAGGCCCTCCATGATCCAGCCTAGCTTTCCAACCCTCCCTTGCCACCCCATGATCCCAAACACTCGGGAACACACAACCATGCTCCAGCCTCCTGGCCTCCACGTAGGCCCCAAGAACGTCCTGTAATTTTTTAGCATCTGTGATTTGCTCAGACTGTTTCCTCAACCTGGAGTTCTCTTCTTCCCCATCTTTGCCAATGAAAATGTTACTCGTTGTTTCATGTCAAGGGCAAATGCTACCTCCTAAACATTATTTATTTTGCTCATCAAAATAAACTTATCCTTCCCTGTGTTCATTTGTATAGCACATATAGTATAATCCATTTGATGCTATATTTATTTACTAATGTTTCAGTCTCACTCCACAAACCATAAACTCCCTGTATGTGCACACACACAGACACATGCGCATGCACACACGCATACCACTATTGCACTAAAATAATACAAATCATAATTAATATTTAATGAACCCTCAGTCTGTGCCATATACCATATATTATGCTAGGGCTTTACATACATCATCTCATTTATTGCTCCTAATAGCAGTGTAGGATAGATTATTATTATTTCTATTTTCTAGATGAGGCAATAGAAGTTTGGAGAGGTTAGGTAGCTTGCCTGAGGCCACACAGACAACACGAGGAAGAGCCATGCTTTGAATCGGGTCTATATGGTTTAATTTCCATTCCCTTCACCTCTATACTGTAAACAAATAAACCTGAAAGAAGTCATATATCAGAAACACAGTACCAACCATGAAGAAGTAGCTTTGAATGATTACCCATGCCAGGTGCTGCCCTTTATGTCTGTAAACTCCTTCAACTCTTCAACACCCATGTGAGGAAGGTACTCCTGCCCCAGCACACATCAATCCATGCTCATGGCCTGCTGTTGAGACAAGGGTCTCAGCCTGATGACAGCAGATACAGGAGGCACTGGGGCAGAGGTCCCCTGTTGGGAGGTTTTAAAGTCAACCTTTGTAGGGATAACCTTTAATAAGGCAGTCTAAACAATTTAGACACCCTCTAGAAAGGACAATGAGTAGCCCAGAGAGCAGCGCACAATGGGTGGTCCAAGAAACTTTAAATACAACCTCCTCAAGGTTCTGGAAATGGCATCCTTGAAGAAGACGTTTGCTGTGAGCACAAAGTCCGATGGAACCACAAGAGTGAGGGTTTAGATAGTTGATGGTGGCCCACAGCTATTATGTGAGATTCTTTAAAGGTCTGCAAGATAATAGGATAGTGGATGAGCTTCTGCCCATCCTGAGTGGCAGAGCAGCAGACAATGTGTAGGAAACTTGTCCACCACAAGTGTGGGTGAGAAAGTAAACAGGGAGCCCTCACTGCAACCTGCTTCCATCACAAGAGGGACAGCCCTTGGAGGCTGAGATGGAGTCAGAAATTTCCTTTCCTCAGCAATTCAGCACAGGAAAAAGAAGATTCTTACTGCATTAGATAGATGTTTCCCAAAGTGTGTTCCCTGGACTGCTAACGAGGCTATTCAATTAATCAATCAATTATAGTTCTATAATCAAATAGATCTGTGAATTTCTGGCAGAAGAGAGTTAAACAGGGTTTTTTAACACAGGAATTCTCAGTCTTAAACGTGCCAGTTTGTATTTTCTCATGGGATTCTAACCACAGAGTTTTTAAAACTCAGAACACATTTTAACATCTCCAAGGGACGCTAATGTTCCATGGAACACAGTTTGGGAAACCCTGGTTTAGAATTAAATGTGTCCTTAAGGTATGTGTCAGTGAGAGAAAGAAAAATTTATGTCCATGTCTAACGAATTGCAGACATTCTCCAAGGCCATATAGAAGTGACTGATTTATCTGTGTATTCAGTGAAAGATTCTAACTCAGTTGCGAGTTGATGACAGTTCCCCTTCAAAGCATCCTGTTTAGGAGTGGGACTAGGGAGGGTGGTGTGTTGAAGAGTGGCTCATGGAAAAATACAGGGAAAAGGAGAAAAAGAGAGAGTAAGAGAGGTGAAAGAGGTATATAGGGGTGTGAGTTTAGTGGAGTGAGAGGAAATGTTTAGGAAAAGAAAATAGAACATAATGCCTTTTTAGCCAACCATCTCCAATCTGCTTGCTCCTTCTGAATTTTTATGGCTATTTACACAGGGAAATTGGAAACATTTGCATTGTCAAAGGTGGGAGAGATGATAGAAATGTTTGCAGTCTAAATTTTAGAACAGTGTCCACATTAAGTTCTTGAAATGCATTCTTTATCATTGTTCTTGGAAATCACTTCGAAACAGATTTGTGACATTTTATTCAAATTTTCACCATGCATATTGTTGGTATTATTTTCCTTGAGTGCTGTTTGAGAATCAATACTTTTGGAAGTAGCAATGTCAGTCCATGAACTGGATATGGGATCCAAATGGACTTAATGTACAGAATAGAACACTAATACTTACAGAAAAGTAATTCATGGAGGACTGATTGGGAAACTTCATTGAGTGTGTGATGCATTCATCGAGAATTTTATCATTTACAGTAGTAAGATGATATCAGCGGTCACTGTTTTGTTTTGCTTATGTTACTAAGCTATTTATAGGGGTGTGTATCACAGTCAGCATTTTTAATTGAATAGACTTTTTCATAGCATGAAATTATAGGGCACACCTTGTTGGGAGTATTTCCAAAGAGCCAAGGTACATAGACTCAGTCAAGTTTAGATATCATCTTCTAGCTCTCTTGGTTAACACATGAGGAGCTGTGATTCTAGAGGCTAAATAACATGTCCAAACTCACATTTTTGTTTATGGCCTCCTGATCAAGTGGAAAGTGATGGGCTCCCACAGGGCTATCTTTCCTCCTGCTTCCCTCAGAGCCATTATCTCATTGTCATATGTTTTCACATATTGTCTCCCCCATTAGACTGTGAGCCCTATGAGGGCAGGGACAGTGTTCTTCCAGCCTTAGTCACAGGAACCAGTGTTGAAGCACTTGCTCTGCACCAGCTTCATACACATCATCTATGACCCTTACAATAACCCCATAAGGTTAGTAATATGATTCCCCTTTTACAGGGACTCACAGGTTAACTTGACCAAGGTCACATCAGCCAGGAGATTAGAACTGGAGTCCAACCTAGGTCTGTCTGATCCAAAGCCCATGGTCTTTCCCCTACATCAAACAGCTGTACATTCCTCTTGTACATTCTCCTTTTTATCCTTATGACCTATCATTGAGCTTGGCCTATGGTGTACTACTAGTACAGGTTTGTTGAATGAATGAATGCATGAGCACTTGGAGAAAGAAGGACCAGCTTCCCTCACTGCACTTACTGGTGATGTGAAATTGGGCAAATCCCAAACCAACCCAGGTCAGTTGGCTCTCTCCATAAAATGGAGATAATGCTGCTCCACTGGACTGAAGGGAAGAAAATTAATCAGGTACTCTATTGAAGTCCTTTCCAGAAAATCGATTGAAATTCAGATGCTCACTTGTGAGTGGTTCTGGAAGAGCTAAGAGTACTTAGCCCATCTAAGGAGAGTGGTACCTACTTCTACAGGGGTAGGCAGATGGACTGTTTCTCTTTCTCCCTAGAAGAAGTAAAACTCAAGGAAAAAGCAATCCAGATTGTAGTTATCAAGTGAGGTGGATTATGGAGCAATTAATCAGCAACCACCTCAGCAGCTGAGATGGCTAGACAACTAATTGATCTCCATGACCTCAAGGCTTTTCTTGTATGATCTGAGACTTCCCTGAAATTTAAAGTTCATGTAGAAAGTCCTGATATTTATTGACAATCCAATCTCATCAATTAATCATCATCAACAACAAAAATGACTCATATTAAGTGCTGTAGGGAGATCCTGATTATCTAAAGGAAGAGACAAACAAAGACACAGATGAGATACTTACAGGGGGAAAATGTTTTTGTTTTAATGTTGTTAAGAGTCATACAATGGTAAATATTGGGTTATGGATTATACTTCACACTATGTATAAAAAACAAAGGGGAAGGGGCCAGCCCCATGGCAGTGTGGTTAAGTCCGGTGTGCTCTGCTTTGGTGGCCCAGGTTCATGGGTTCTGATCCCTGGCACGGACCTACACCACTCATCAGCTATGCTGTGATGGTGATCCACATACAAAATAGGGGAAGATTGGCACAGATGTTAGCTCAGGGCTAATCTTCCTCAAGCAAAAAAAAAAGAGGAAGATTGGTAACAGATTTGCTCTGAGCAAATCTTCCTCACAAAAAAAAAAAAGCAAAAACACAGGGGAATATATCAAGGCTCTTTTAAGATCTGACATTTTAGGTTCTGAGGTCATTTTGTAATACCCTCACCAAGATTCTGCAGAGACTGTGTATTATTAAAGAAATTTTACAAGCAGAGAGACTAATGGGTCTGAGTAGGCTGGGTTTTATCAGAGATACACTGTATTTCATCCAGATCAGCCAATAGGACCTTTATTAGTTAAGAAAAATCAACTTCTGAACTCAGCTTCCACTGGGAGGTTGTTAGAATTTTGTCAAGAAGGTACCACGTGTCAGAATCAGAGAGTCAGCATCTCTAATTTACTGGACTCCGATCACTCATGCAATCACTGACCATCTTTTAGCCCTCAGCATGAAAGGCAATGAGTTATGACAGGTGACCAGCAGTGGTGTGCTGGAACTGGTTTATACTGGCTCGCAAGAGCCCATTGTTCCATTCGCAGAAATTTTGCAAGCCAGTTGTTAAACACAGTCATCATTAAAAACTAAATTATATAAATGTATAATTAAATAAATTATATTAAAACAATAGTAATAAATACTAAAAACTCACTTTCTAATTCTTCTACAACATTTTGCTATTTTTTAATCCCCTTGAGTTTATTTTCACCTATTTCATCTTTCCAGTAGAAATACTACATAATGATGACATCCCTTGCTGATTTTAAGTTCAGTGACATCACATTGGTAAATTGGAATTGACCATGATGGGAGTATTTACACCATGGAACTCACCAAAAGTTACAAAACAAGGCTTGATTTATTGTTTTGTTGATTGTCTTGACTCGAAAAAGTGATGGAGAAAATGCTATAGTGCAGATTAAACCTAAGTGTCTCATGTCTGTAGCCATTAAATTGTGACAAGAACAAAAAAATTGAAGCTATACTTGTCCAGTATTGGGAAACAATTATCTGACTCAGCAAAGAAATCACTCGCGTCACTGAGTGAAGTTCCAACATGCATCTTCATTTTTGTCTTACTTGTTAACATAAATGAAAATATCAACCCACATTCAGGTCGGAACTCCTCTTGTTCACCAATTGCAACTATAGGTTGGCCAGAGATATAAGAGTCTAGCAAAAATCAATAAAAGGGTTCTGTGAAAATCAATTGGCTATGTGGAATTTACAATACAGAGTATCGTGTATTTTATTATTATTTATAAATTGTGTGCTATACATCCTTGATGTCAAGGAAATGTATAATGAACTTATGCACATATACATGCATTTATTTTTCCCAGAGAGCCAACTGTTAAATGTTTACATCACTGTAAGTAGGCCCCTGTTCTTGTCCTTAAAGAGCTTATCATCCAGTGGGGCGTGGGCAAAACCCCGACGGTGCAGGCTCTGGTGTGGTAGAGCCATCAGAAAGGAGCCCAGTCTCTCAGGAGTTCCAAAGAGGGAGAAGCACTGTTAGCCAGGGACTCCTGAAAGGCTGGTTTACAGGTTATACAGAAAATCTTGTAGCTCTTTAAACTGATGGGAGTTTGTGGAAATAAAACTCGAGTTGGGTATAGATAGATGTGCTATATTTGTATAAGATGTTTGAAATGATATTGCTCAGTGATTTAACAAGAAAGTTAATTTATTTTTGTTGATATAGTTGAAAATAGTTTCTCTCATTAACAAACTGTAAATAGCCAGAATCTGGCTGATGTTAACTTTGGTCAGCTTTGTGTTGGCCTTTGTCTGACTTATTTAGCTTCAGTTAGCCATTTCTGAAGATGCCACACTGTAGAAAATGGTATAATCATACATAAATATACATATTAATTATACATAACTGACTGTACCTCTTACAACCTGAGCCTAAGTTTCCAACTCCACTTGTTGTTGTCATAGTCAGGCTATATAAGGGAGAATCTATTCGGCTTATGGTGTCGGCCATGACCACAGCCCCCTGGTGAAGAAAGCCTGTCTAGCTAATTCTTTAGGAGCTGTAGCAGATGCTGTTAGTGCTCCAATCCGCAACTCCTCAGATCCTTTGACCATTTCTTGAGCACAGGCTCCCAGTGTGCTTTCACTCCCAACAGTGGACTCCTCTTCTCCTTGAAGAAGGATTTGACTGCACGAGAAAAGTTGGAAGTGCCTAGGAATGTGTGCCTCAGGCCAACCCTCAACCAAAGATTGAGTTCAAGGGTGTAAACACCCCAGTTCCCTTGCCCTGGTTGGGACAACTCTGAGGTGTGATCTACCCTGTTTCCTGAGCTCCCCCTGTGGGATTGAACCAAAGTTACTTTCCTGGGGACTTGGCTTGGACTCCTGCTTCTCCTGACTTCCCTTCTAGATCTCACTTCCTCATTTCTCTACTAGTTTTTCCAGGGGAACATTTTCTGATAAGTCACTTTCACTCTAATCCTCAGGGTCAACTTCTAGGAAACCCAACCTAAGACAGTGGCCGTGTTTCATATGATTCACTCCTCCCCTCCATCCAGCACTCCCTGGCCACAGCTGACTGGACCACAGGTGGGCACCTGCTCAAATGCAGCCCATCTGTAGCCTGGCCAGCAGACAGAGGTGGTCAACAGACTGAGGGGGCCTAGCACAAAAGCCAGTCTAGGCAGATTCTCTCTCTCAGGAAGTTTGATCTTGAGTCATACAGAGAGTAGCTGAGTCATCATATTTGATGTTACAAAACTCTAGCTGAGATTCATAGACTTAGACTGCCAGGGAGCAGCAAGATAACCCTGTCATTGGAGGCCTGTTTCATCCTCAGTGACTTTCCAGTTTCCAAATACATTCCCATTTCCATGAGATTTCTTATTTCTACATGTCTCTTTTGTTGACCAAGGAAAAATCATTGCAATTCAGACATGAGATATTTATTTGGGCAATTAGAATTGCAATATGGGAGACATAGAGTCAGGTAGAAATCCAAAACATGTTCCAATTACAGGAGAGGGGCTCAGGGTTTTTATGCGAAAAAAGGTGTGAGGTGAGTTGTATTAAAGAAGAGTTCATTGGTGCTGGATGAGGTAAGGCTGGGTTTGTAATTCATAGATTGGCTTGAGATTCGGTCATCCAGCAAAAGGCTAGACTTGTACTTCATTGATTGGTTAGCGATTCAGCCATCAGCAAAGACCAATTTCATGAATCCTTACAAACAGGATATTCTTGTCTTTACTGACTTCTTGGAATGTGGGCGGTTTGGTCCAGTTTGGAAGATAAAGAAGACAAGACGTGCAAGGCAATTCCTCTGAAATGGCTGCTCCGGCTCTGTTTTAATACGGCTCCACTCACGTCGTCTTTCGCACTTTCTTATAATCTTCATTACTCAAGGTAACTGGGTGGCTCTGTTTCCCAAAGAGCCCAGAACACAAGCTAGGGATCACCTCATTAGTGGACCCAATTTTCTTCAGGGAAGGGGTCCTGAAAATTATCAAGGAGACTATAATGATTTCAGTAGAAGCAACATGAAGCCAAACTAGTATTCAAATAAGTTGAACAATGAAGATGGAAGGAAACCTGTTTGAGATATTAAAAAGCTGAAAGGAGGAAGACTAGTGCTCTTACTTGAGGGATAAAAAGCAGCTGAATTCCCTTCTGTCTTCCATATCCCCTTCTCTCACTTATATCAGCCAAGATGAGGCTATCAAACTAGGGAGGAGACAGAGAGCAGAAAGAAAGAGTGAGGAGGATGTAAACCAGGAGCGTGGAGGAAACTATGCAAACCACAAATGTTAAGCCCTTTGGCTTAGAGGTGACTTTCGCGCTTTTCACGCCTTTTGTTCAGTGATGAAAAGACCAGACTAGGACAGAAACTGAGGCGCGTGGTCTAGGCCTTGCCCCAGTTTTGCCGGGTAACTAAATTAAAAAGGAGCTTCCGACCTAGCCCAGCTCACAAATGCAAACCAGTAGAATTCGTGCTTGCCTGGAATCCACGTCATCTCCCTCACTCCCATCCCACTCTTGTCTAGAATTCTCATAAAAACACTAAGTGCTCCTCTTAGGTCAATCATGAGCTCGTCAGAGTCACAATACATAGACATCTTTGCTCTGCTTAGAACATTCCCATGGGGAGAGCATGACACATCAGAATTGCCCAGAGAGCCTTTAAAATGCAGATTTCAGGGTCTCATCCCAAGAGGGTCTGATTCCAGAAGCCTAGGGTGGGGCCTCGAAATCCGCACACACTTAAGTACAAAGGAGGAATTTGCTCGGATTTGAGCAATAATAGCAGAACTTACATTTTGTTCGGATGCCCTTAACTTTACATTAATCTTGGGGATTTTTAAAGGCAAAGAAGGCAGCTTGTATCCTGATTTCCTTTTTTTAAGATGGATATTTCTATACTTCAATAACCTACATTGTAAACAAGTTGCCAATGTTTTGCTTGTGAGTGAGATTTAAAAGTTACTTATATGTCTAATTTAAATTGTTTAATCTTTTTTTTTAAGTATTCAGGAGGAATCTTTAAGTTTCTCCTGTTTCTCCCCAATCTGGCCCACGAAGCACACACTGTTTTTGGAAGGAGGTTTCACATAACTGAACTGAAGTTAGTCGAATAGCAGAAAGTGAAATCTAGAAGGATCTCCAACCCCCTTTATTAGATGAGGAAAATGAAGCCAACAAGTTTGATTGACTTGCCCACTGTCACCCAAGTGTCTTGGGAGTTCTGTCTCCAACATCCTTTGATGTCTCCCCTACAACCAGGGGGCCTGGCATGAGTGTTCTCAATGGAGCTTTATTTCTAGTCTTGTTCTGCAAACAGCACTTCCAGCAGAATTGAGCAGGGTGGGCGAACTATCTCTGAACTCAGCCCACCCAGACAGCTCTGGCTCCCCTCTGCTTGATCAGACCCTAGCTACAAAAGATCCATCCATCACTGCCTTGAGGCTTGCCTAAGGAAAAGACTTCAAGATTGAAAATAGAAAAAAAAAAAAAAGCAAATTTCATCATCCCTGAAGATACTTTAATTTCTTCTCATTTACCTGAATCCCTGGAGCCTGCTTATGTATCTGTTGAGACTTTATACCTATATATTCTCTCTATATATACATATATACACACACACATATATACATATGTATACATACATACCTATATGTATACACACATATATACATACATACATATGTATTATATATATATTCTCTACTTCCCTGGAAATTATTTATTGGAGTCCAAAGTGAGAGTCATAAACTCTCTTCTTATCTCATTCAGTACAACCTTTGGATTGTCATTCAGTTAAAAGAGAAGGAGAAACACAGGGAGTAATGTTATGATCTGTAGGCAATCTCGTGCCATCTCTCCACTCCCAGGGACACGAGGTGTTCCTCCTAGCTGCCCATAAACACAGTGTCGGTCCACTTTCTTTCACCCCACCATTCATAGTCACCAGTGCTCCAAGTACACAGCAGGTGTCGTCACCACGAACTCAAAAAGGGATCGTCTACTGCGTATCCCATGAAAGGATGCGGTCTGTAGAGACCCTGCTCCAAGAGTGGCTGACTTGCACCTGCGCACTGTGCATCAGCACACCCATCACCCATGCTTTGAATGGGTTACAGGTGTGCTGCCTTCAGCAGCCAGGTCGAGTTGAGCCCTTTGCCTCCACCCTTGGACAGCTTCCTCTGTATAATCGAAACTGCTGAATACATGCTTTCCTTCTCTCTCTGTGCCACGATGTGGAACGGGTTGGAAAGCGCTGTTCTAGACACACATCTGCTAGGCATTTCTGAAGACCACAGTCATCTACTATAGCAGCTTCCCACACCCCCATCCAGAGAACCTGCCTCAGGTAGGAACTGCGTGTTCCAGCCAGGAGAAGAGCAAGGGGAGAAGTTTTCTATCACAGTGGCCCAATGGCATGTTGGAAAGAACATGGCCTCAGTCATGAGACAAACCTGGACTGGTAGTCTTGGTTTTGCCCCCTACTGGTCCAAAACAATGAACAAGTCATTTAACCTCCTGAGACTCGGTTTCCTTTTCTATAAAGTTGGGATAATAATACCACTTTCACAGGTTGTTATGCAAATTAAATAAGAACACAGGTGAGATGATATCTCCCTTCCCCTCTGTAGAGCACATTGTTGTTCCTAGGGAATGAGCGAGGGGTAATTGGGGAAAGGTTTGTGAACCTACACAGTCACATGTGGAGCTATTTTCTTCTGGCCTCCTCCTCCCACGGAAGCATAGTGGGAAGAGAAGTATCGCATTATCTTGCAGCAGAACCATGGCAAGACAGAACTTAATTATATGTGGCTGCAAGTTAGCTGCCACATTGGATGAGCTCATCAGTTCTTACAGAAAATGACCAAGCGCTTCTTGAAAGGTGACAACTATTTTTAAATAACTAGACTTTTTAAAAAATGTTTTCTTCTCTCTCCTCTCAGCTTAAGGCAGATTGGGTCAAGGCCTAATTTAGATCACGGTTTGTTGTGAGTCCTATAGCTGATCTTTCTTCCCCTGGTTCTATATCCCTGGAATTCATACTCACTTCCAAGCACATAGCCTAGAAATAATAATGGAAACATATTGCTTGATTCCTGACACACACACCCAGGAAGTTTAAATAATTTATCTACTATAGTACTCTTTCTTCGCAGCATCTAAGGGAGCCAGGAAAAGA
The DNA here is from genome assembly GCA_031878705.1 of Tapirus indicus. Taxonomy (NCBI): domain Eukaryota; kingdom Metazoa; phylum Chordata; class Mammalia; order Perissodactyla; family Tapiridae; genus Tapirus; species Tapirus indicus. The sequence continues at coordinate 4,234,867 of CM062932.1, read as the reverse complement.
CTGCAAAGGAGTCTACCGTGGCTCTGAGGGTTGTTCTTAGGAAACACAGAGCAGGGAGAAGAGCAGGAAAGAGTCTCAACTGGGCTGGGGTGTCATCCAAGACAACACAGCTCCTTTCCTCCGCCCCGTGGAGACTACTGGACTACTGGACTAGCCTACTGGAGGTACTAGAACATTCTGCAAGGGGCATGTGGGCACTCAAATGGTTTTAGGGCATCAATTTCCAGTCTTCCACTTCAGTACATATTCATTTCTACAGATGACCTGCCTGGAGGGGAGCAGGGTCAAGGAGTCCTCCTGGCTCCCTGTCCCTTTCACAGAGACGACTCTTCTTACTTATGGTTGTGTGTTGCCCTCAGGTGTAAAACATCCCAAGGTGCTAAACAAAGGGACAATTCAAAGACTTGGTAATGGGTTCAGAAAGTGTATCACTCTAATAATTAGGTAATGAATGCTGCTGCCAATCAAGTGGTTTCCAGTTCGTTTCCTAGAAAATTAAAGTGAGACCTAAATAGTTGTCCATTCATCAAATAATTTTTGAAGATTGATGATCTTGTTATTTTTGGCATATAACTCAGAAGGAGTTACATTTTAAATTGATAACATTGATATAAGGACACTCCTTGCAGTCCCATCTAATCTGTATGAACAAGGTTTCTCAACACAACATCTATAAAAATGAGATGTTGGCACAGAACTGATCCAGAAACCCAGCTCAGTTTAGCAGCAATATGTGTACTATAAAATAAGTAAATAATGTCCCACTGTCTCATGGAAAGGTGCATTTCCAATAAAATTTTGTTTTAGGTGTTTAATAATAAAATAAATTTATGTTGTTTAGATCAATAGTGTATAATATTGATAATAATTAAATAATTAACATTGTAGGGGGCCGGCCTGGTGGCGCAGCGGTTTAGTCCGCACTTGGCAGCCCGGGGTTCGCTGGTTCGGATCCCGGGCGCCCGCTGACGCACTGCCTGTCAGCCACGCCGTGGCGGCGTCCCATATAAAGTGGAGGAGGATGGGCACGGATGTTAGCCCAGGGCCAGTCTTCCTCAGCAAAAAGAGGAGGATTAGCAACGGATGTTAGCTCAGGGCTGGTCTTCCTCACCAAAAAAATAATAATAATAATAAATAAATAAATAATTAACATTGTAAATAATTAAAAGTTTAAAATATTTTACACTTGGAACCTTATCTAATGGAGTTATAAAGAATTTTAAAATGTTTTTATTTCATTTACATACATATTTTTGTGGCAGAGAAATATGATAGGGTGATCAATGGGAGATTTTCAAGCCTAAATATATATTACCTTAAAATGAAATTCTGTAGGGGAAGTAGAACAGGAAAATGAGTTTAAAGAAAGATGTAAAATTTCTTACTGTTAAGAAAAACGTGTTCATTGACTTTTAAATGGATGATGGTGGGTATTATTCATTATGATATTTAACTGGATATATCAAAAAGAATTACATAATGGCTTTACTTTTAAATATCAATATTTGCAGTACATGGAATATTATTCTTTGCAATTACTTAAACTTATAGTAATTTACTTAACGTGTCAAATTTTAAAAGTGCAAGATAGTACAAACTTTCAAAATCTTTTAAGGTTACATGAGCCCGAAATTTTGAAGACCGTGGCTCTAATGTGCCCAGATGTAGTGACTTGTCTCCTCCTGTCCCTGCCTCCCAAAGAACTTCTGTCTGCTTTCTAGCCTTCTACCTCGGGGCTGCTGATCACTGTCCTGTCACACAAGGATAGCCCTGGAATCATCTGTTCCTGAAGAAGACACGTTCTAGTATTACACTCTTCAGTCAATATCTTTTCACAAACAGTAGAAATTGTGTGAAAGGTTGTGGAATTCCTATCAGGGCATAACCTTGAGATAAGAGAGGTGACAAAAATGTCATCCAATACTAGTGAAAAGAAGAGTAGTTCCTGGGAAACATGAACTACATCTGGGATGGAAGAAAAGATTACTCCGGAATGGGGGGGAGGTGGGGTGGCCCCCACCTGTGCTTGGGCAGGAACTAGAGGGGAGGGAGCAGAGAAAGGATGTGGAAGGATCCAGGGACACGCCGGGACAGAGCTGGCTCCAGCTCCTAATTGCAAGGCCGCGTGTCCCTCCCCAACCCATGCTCAGGGTCCCCAGTACCTGCAGACAAACCTGCCCTCCACCCAGTGTCACCATGAGTCGACCCCTTATCTGTAAGGACAGATATATGGCCTATCACTGTAAGATCCTTCTCTGACTTCACAGGGATACATGGGCCCAAGATGAAACTGTGTACCTGAAATGGGCAGGACTGTGCCACAAAGTTGGAAACCTTTGTGGAAGCTTGGAAGCCAAAAAGTGGATATTGGAGTTAATGCAACTGACAGGCAGGAGATCAGCCCCAATGTTGAGAAAAGGGCAGGAGGGGCCTTCATTTTCCAAAAAGGCCACCAAAAGCAGAAGCTGGATGCTCTGGAGGAAAACCATGTCAGCTGCACAGTGTTTCTGAGGCCTGGCCCTGTTTCCTTCAAGTGGGTAGAAGCAAGTAGAAATTGTATGGACTGATGGCTTAGATCGTGTGCAGTGTCACAAGTACCCCACATTACAAAATCTTTACTCTTCTTACACAGGCACACACACACACATTCATAGTCTTTGCACAACTTCTGAAGAATTTTTGTTTTAACATGGCTTCATGTTTAGATTAGAGAGCTTTGTTCACAGGTAATTCAGTAAAGCATCAGATATTTAGAAATAATGATGTTACTACAAATAATAGTACAGCTATTCCCTAACTTTGGTAGATACCCCTTGGGATACCTGCCTGGGCCCTGATTTTTAGAACAATTCCCTGCTCTACCTTCAAAAATGAGCCCACCCTCAGCCTAACCCATGACCACAACTTTGCTGCTCAAAATGTGGTCCACGGACCAGCAGAAACAGCATCCCCTGGGAACTTATAAAAATGCAGAACCTGAGATTCTGCTTTCGTGACCGATCTTTCGAATCAGAAGTTTAATGCATCTAGGTGAGTCGTATGCACACTAGAGTTTGAGGAGCACTTGACAGCATGGTACCACTGCTCTGGATAAGGCTTATTAGATGAGGGGTGGATACTTGATGCAAACTGTGCCAACCAGAATCTTTCTTGAGAATCTTAACTGAGAAACAACAAATGGCAAGGGAAACTGGGTCATAGTCCTGGTTGCCCTGGGGTGCCTTATAATAATATACTTATTTGGACAAACATTCTCTTTCAAGTGATCTGGAACAGATTTTTAGTAAATCATAAATGTATGAATATATGGGTGCACAAACACACATAGCATAAAATGTGCATGCACGCCATAAGAAAACTACAGACCAATATCCCTTATGAATAAAGATGCAAAAATCTCAACAAAATACTAACCAACCAAATCCAACAGTGTCTTAAAAGGATTATACACCACGAAAGAAGGATTCATCCCAGGAATTTAAGGGTGGTTCAACATTAAAAAAATCAATCAATATAAGACATCACATTAATCAAGCAAAGGAAAAAACCATACTACCATCTCAACTGATGCATAAAAAGCATTTGACAAAGTACAACACCCTTTATTGATAAAGGGTGTACTCAGAAAACTAGAAATAGAAGGTAACTTCCTCAACAGGATAAAGGGCGTTTATGAAAAGCTCACAGCTAACATCATACTCAGTGGTGCAAGTTTTCCTCCAAGTATCAGTAACAAGACACGGATGCCTGCTTCCATCATTGCTATCCAACATTACGCTGGAAGTTCTAGCCAGAGCAATTAGGCAATAACTAGATAAAAGACTCGCAAATAGGGAAGGAAGACGTAAAACTATCTCTATTCACAGGTGACATGATCCTATATGTAGAAAATCCCAAAGAAAACCTATTAGAGCAAATAAATTCAGCAAATTTGCAGGGTACAAGATGAACACACAAGAATCAGTTGTGTCTTTATACACCATCAATGAACAATCTGAAAGGGAAATTAAGAAAAAAATTCCATTTACAATAGCATCCACAAGAATAAAATATCTAGGAATAAATTTAACCAAGGAGGTAAATGACTTATACACTGAAAACAACAAGGCATTGCTGAAAGAAATTAAATAAGACCTAAATAAATAGAAAGACAACCCATGTTCATGGATTGAAAGACTTAATATTGTGAAGATAGCAGTACCACCCAAAGTAATCTACAGATTCACTGCAATCCCTATCAAAATTCCCATGGCCTTTTTGGCAGAGATGGAAAAGCCAGTCCTCAAATTCATGTGGAATTGCAAGCAGCCCTGAATAGCCAAAACAATCTTGAAAATGCAGAAGGAAATTACAAGACTCACATTTCTTGATTTCAAAATTCACTACAAAGCAACAGTAATCAAGACTGGCATAAGGAAAATATGGGTCAATGGAACAGAATTGAGAGTCCAGAAATAAACCTATATATCTATGGTCAATTGATTTCAACAAGGGTGTCAAGATCATTCAGTGGGAAAAGAATAGTCTCTTCAACAAATGGTCCTGGGACAACTGGGTATCCACATGCAAAAGAATGAAGTTGTACCCCTACCTCATACCACACACAGAAATTAACCAAAATGGCCCAATGACTGAAATATAAGAGCTAAAACCATAAAACTCTTAGAAGAAAACATAGTGGTAAATCAGAACCTTGAGTTTGGTGATGGATTCTTAAATGACTCTAAAAGCACAAGCAATAAAAGAAAATATTGAATTTTTATCAAAATTAAAAACATTTGTGCATCAAAGGACTTTATCAAGAAAGTGAAAAGACAATTTACAAAATGCAAGAAAATATTTGCATTATATGTCTGATAAAGGTTAACTATCTAGAATATATAAAGAACTCTTACAACTCAAGAATAAAAAAACAAACAACCTAATTTAAAAATGGGCAAAGAACTTGAATAGTCAGTTCTCCAAAGAAGACATACAAATGGCCACCATGCACATGAGAAGATCCTCAACATCATTAGCCTTCAGGGAAATGCAAATCCAAACAAGGTACCACTTCACACCTACTAACATGGCTATAATTAAAAAATAATAATAATAACAAGTGTTGGTGAAGATGTGAAGAAGTTATGCATTGCTGGTGGGAATGTAAAATGGTGCAGCCACTGTGAAAAACAGTGTGATGGTTACTCAAAAATTAAATTACTATATAAGCCAGTAATTCTGCTCTTAGGTACATATGCAGAAGAATTGAAAGCAGGTACTCAAACAAATGCATGTACACACGTTGGTAGCAGCAACATTCACAATAGTCAAAAAGTGGAAACAACTCAAATGTCTGTGAAAGGGTGAAAGGAAAAACAAATTGTGGTATGTACATACAGTGGAATACTATTCAGCCATAAAAAGGAATGAATTATATACATGTTACAATGTGCATGAATCTCAAAAACATTATGCTAAGTGAAAGGAGACAGACACAAAAGATCACATATTGCATGATGCCATTTATGTGAAACGTCCACAGTAGGCATACCAACAGAGACAGAAAGAAGACTGGTGGTTGCCAGTGGCTGAGTGTGGAGGGGAGTGGTAAAAAACTGCTTAATGGGTACACGGTTTCTGTTGGGAGTGATGAAAGCCATTTGGAACTAGACAGATGTGGTGGTTGCACAACATTGTGAAGTGCTAAATGCCACTTAATGGTTCACTTTAAAAGGGTTAATTTTATATTATGTGAATTTCACCTCAATAAAACTTTTTAAATGTGTGTGTACACTAGGTAAGTAGAACAAGAGAAATATTACAAAGTACTTAAGCAATTATATGATTTTATACAGTACTCTGAAATAACATTAAAGTATATGTAAAAATCCACACAGTATCACAATCGACAGAAGCCTGAAAGCAAAGTCTTTTCCCTGCAGGATTTGAGGATTCATGGTTTTTATCCACTCACCAATTAATTTGTTGCATACATATTGCAAAATTTTCCACATCTATTAAATATTACTGATTACCTTAAGAAACCTGAATTTGCTTCAGACAAATGCTGTATTTGCGTAAGCAAGTGTAGGTCAAGTTCTCATCATGTCCCAGATAGGACAGTGTGCCTCACATGTATTACGTCATTGAAACTCAACTCTGTACAAAGGGATTGTGTTATTAAACCCATTTTACAGATGAGAAAATTGAGGTTTAGAGAGCTAAATTAGTTTGCCCAAAGTTACACAGTTAGTATGTGATGGTGCTAGAATTCAAATCCTCATCTCTCTGCGCTGTTTCCTCATAAGAAACTTGATTTTTACTGAAAGTTAACTGTCTGGGGATACCTGGCTCTTAAGTCTTGGTACAATCCATCAGACATGTCATTAGGCAAAGCAAGAGAACGCATGCCCTCATGCCTTGTCTAGAACCCACAGTAGACAGCATTAATTGATTACGGGACTCTTTCTTATTTGGGATTCCAAGTGGGAATACCAGTCAACAGGGACTAGCACATGTTATGAAATATCACAGGCACAGAGCTTGGGTATATTGGGTCAAAAGAGGCTTCACCTGTTTTTCCATTCAGATGTTTGTTTGACTAAAAATAACCACAAGATTTAAGAACATGTTTTTGGACTTAAATATGAGCTAATATTTAATGAAAGCCCGCCCTGGCGGTTTAGTGGTTCAGATTCGGTGCTCTCACCACCACGGCCCAGGTTCATTCCCTAGTCAGAGAACCACACCACCCATCTGTCAGCTGTTATAATGTGGCAGCTGTGCGTTGCTGTGATGCTGAAAGCTGTGCCACCAGTATTTCAAATGCCACCAGGGTCACCCACAGTGGACAAGTTTCAGCGGAGCTTCCAGACTAAGACAGACTAGGGAGAAGGACCCGGCCACTCACTTCCAAAAAAATTGGCCATGAAATCCCTGTGAACAGCAGTGGAGCAGTGTCTGATAGAGTGCCGGAAGGTTAGATGATGGTGCAGAAAGACCAGGCAGGGTTCCCCTCTGCTGTGCACAGGGGCGCTAGGAGTCAGAATTGACTCAACGACCCTAACAACAAAATTTGTAACGAGTAGTATGTTTGGTGGAGATGCCTCAGCCTCTACCAGGTCCACCAGAAGGGACTCAGGCCAGCACAAGATAGTCATTTCAAGACCTCAAGAAAGATGACATTAGTGCATTTCTACTTGACTTCGTTCTATTTCACACTAGCCACACTTATACAGACCACAGCAAATTGAACTTTGATGGTTCCTCCCACAAAGGAAGGAATGGTAGACCTTTGGAACTAGAAAGGATGTCAAGCGGCTTTATTTTTCTTTCTGTCTTATTCTGGTATCAATGTTTTGTTCCACAGGAAGTGAAAAGCGTATACGCTTGCACTTTTTTTTCAGGAAAAAATTAATCACTGACCTCTTCCTCTTGTTCCACAAACCAAAGAAGATTAGAAATCTAAGAAAACTCAAAAATTATTCGGTTCAATCTCATTTCTTTACAAACAAGGAAACCAAAGTGAAGCCCAGGGAGTTTCAGTGAGTTGCCCAAAGTCATACCATTGGAAGAATCTGGACCAGAGCTCAGGTGCTCTGACCCCAGGGTGGACCATTTCCCAGTCCGATTCAATGTGGCTTTCAGAGAGCACGTGCGAGCGTCACTTCACACAGCTGATGTCCTGAGACTTCCATTTACCTTTTTTTCTCTCAAATATTCTGTTTCCTAGCTCCCTTGTCTTTTTCATTTCTGGTTTTCTCTCTCATTTTAGTGGAATAAATCCTGATAGCTTCTTATGCAGAGATTGATGGGCAGTAAAATTTGTGATTCCCTAAATATCTGAAAATGGCGTTATTCTTCCCTCACACTTAGATTAACAACTTGTGTCAGTATTAAACTCTAGGTTGAAAATAATTTTCTCTCAGAATTTTGTTAGTCACCTTCCAGGGTTGCATGATACCATTTTGATTCCTAATCCTTTTTGTATGTGACCTGTTTTATCTCTTTTAACTTTCAAGGTCATTTCTTTTTTTTTTTTTCTAAAGTTTTTTTATTTTATTTATTTATTTTTTTTTTCTTTTTGTGAGGAAGACTAGCCCTGAGCTAACATCCGTCGCCAATCCTCCTCTTTTTGCTGAGGAAGACTGGCCCTGGGCTAACATCCGTGCCCATCTTCCTCTACTTTATATGGGACGCCACCAGGGCGTGGCTGACGAGCAGTGCGTCGGCGGGCGCCGGGATCCGAACCTGTGAACCCTGGGCTGCCAAGCGCGGACTAAACTGCTGCGCCACCGGGCGGCCCCCTCAAGGTCATTTCTTAATCCCTATTGTTCTAGAACTGCATAACAATAGACTTGTTATGTAATTGTTATTGTTTGTTTCTTTTATTTGTCATGGTGCCGATGCTTGACTGGTCCTTACTATGTGAATTTTCTTGTCCTCCAGTTCTAGATAAATCTTCTTGCATTATTTTTTTTGATAATGTCCTCCCCTCTGTTTCCTCTGGAACTATTATTAGATGGATTTTGTTTCTCCTGAGTCAAGCCTCTAATGTTCTTGTCATTTCTCTCCTATTTTCCATTACTTTGTCACCTCATTTTTACATTGTGGAAGATTTCCTCAGCCATATTTCCCAGTCTTCCTGTTACATTTCTTTTAATGATATTTTTAATTTTCAGGAGTCTCTTTTTGTTATCTGATTTCTTTTTTTCTAAGCAAGATGTTGTTGTGTGGATGCAATGTCATCTCGGACCTCTTTGGAGACACTAGTTATACAGTATTTTAAAGTTTTCTTCTCTGCCCTGCATAATTCCTTCCCTCTTTCCCTATATTTGTTTCAGACACTTGCCTCAAATGTCTGGTGGTCCTTGATTGCCCATTTGTGTCTCAGAGTGAGGCACTAGAAAGAACGGCTGGAAGCTCTAAGGACAGAACAAGGCTTGTCAACCAGTGGCCTCCACATTTGGGCACCTCTGGATTTCAGTGTGTGGAGCTATTTTTTCTGGGGAAGAATCCCCAGGTCTTCACCCCTGTGCATGGCTGCCGGCACTCTGTGAGCCAAGCAAGGGAGCAGGGAGGTGATGCAGACTTTCATTTCATACTTGTTTTTACTCCTATATCACACACTCTTACCCGCATTGTGCCTGAAGTCCAAGACCAGAGCTCCTTGTATTTAATCTGCCCAGAACATAAGCCTGCAGCTTTCTCTGTGCAGTGAGGCAGGCGCCTAGAAGACCAGCTGCTCTGGATTGAAGACAGCGTCCTGGTGCCCATTTTTGGCCTCCAGCTTTCTGCGGTACCTGCTGCTTTCGTGTCCAGAGTCTTCGAGGGGTTTTATGGAATTAAATAGCTTGTTTCCCTGCTTACATGACATTAGAATGTAGTTTCCTCCTCTTTATTAAATCAGTTCCTCTCTCTCATCTGTTTTCCATCTTCCAGAAATTTGTTTAAATCTCTTGTCCACTGGTGGCTCCTGTCTTGCCTTCTTAGCCCTTATGGACTTGTACCTTTCATCCTCCTATACTATTATTTCAGTGGTCTTGCGCGGGGAGAGAGAAAAGCCACACACGTAGATTTAATCTGTGTGTTTCACCAGGTCTCTTCTTCTTCTTCTATTCTTGTTCAATTTCAAAGTGAAGCTCGTAGCATGAATCGGGAAGGTTTACATCTTTTTCTATGCTCCGGGAGAGTGAATGTAACATATTCCTTGGTAGAATTTGTCCAAAAAAAGGACCTAGGTCTTATATCCTTTTAAGGGTTAGATTGTTGACTGCCTTTTCAATTTTTCTATGGTTATTGGTTTATTTAGGTTTCCTGTCTCTTCTCAAACCTCCTTAAAATTTGGTGTTTGGAGCTTCTGAATCTTCAGATCTCTTAGCTTTTGTCTTATTCTTTCATCTGTTTGTTCCATAGTATAAAAACCCAGAACATAGCAGCATTATTCACAATAGTCAAAAGGTGGATGCAACGCAAGTGTCCATGGATGGATGAACGGCTAAGTAAAATGTGCTATGTTCACACAATGGAATATATTCAGACTTAGATAAGAAGGAAATTCTGACGCATGCTACAACATGGATGAACCTTGAAGACATTAAGTGAAATAAGCCAGTCACAAAACGACAAATACTGTGTGATTCCACTTATATGAGGTACCTAGAGTAGTGAATTCATATAGACAGAAAGTGAAAGGATGGTTTCCGGGGCTAGGGGGTGAGGGAATGGGGAGTTAGTGTTTAATGGGGACAGAGTTTAAGATTAGGAAGATGAAAAAGTTCTGGAGATGATGGTGGTGATGGTTGCACAACAATGTGAATGTACTTAACGTCACTGAACCGTACGTTTAAAAATGGTTAAGATGGTAAATTTTATGTTATGTGTTTCTTACCACAATTTAAAAAATTTTAATCTTAATTTTTTAAAAGTCAAAGAGAATTTCTTGGTTTGACCTTTAGGCTCATGGATTTATTTCTCATGTTTAGTTATTCATTCCATATATTGAAGTTTTTAAAAATTATCTTATTTTAAAATTATAAAATTTCTACTTAGTTCTTTTTTTTACATCAGCTATTCTTATTTCATGGTGGCCCCCAATTAGCCCATCATAAGATATTAATTATCTTTATTTTAAACTATTTTTCTGTTTTCACTCTTTCTTTGGAGGATGATGTTCCCCATTTGTTAAGCTTGGTAGCTCCCTTTCATTATGTTTGTTTTTCTGGAATGTTCAGTGGTTCTTGTGCTTTGTGTTGGGGTTTCCCCCTTTGTCTGTCTGTGGATGCGGTTTATCTTCACTGTACCTTGCTCTTGGAGACTGTGAGGAGGGGTTTTCTGAGTGTGGACAGGTCTCTATTCCCTCTTTGGGTTTAGTAGCCTTTGGGGGCACTTCCTTCCCTCTTAGCCCAAGTCCTCACTCTCGCTATCCCAGTCAGTGTGCAAAAGTCATTGGGGAAGGGGTTGCCTGGCCTAGCAGACCTTCCAATGCAGCTCTCCGGTTAATGCCCCTGAAGAAAGCCCGGGAGTCCTACCTGGGTCTGTGTTTTTATCTGAAGACTCTGAGCACAAAGCTTCCTCACACCACTACATCTGCATAGCAGCCTTTCACTGCAATACTTCATGGTCTGGTTTTTCTGCTGTTCTGTCTTGTCCCCCGCTTCACCAACTGCCCTCCATCCTTATTGACCAAAGCTACATAATCTTATTTTTTAGTGCTGTTATGGATTTAATATTTCAAGAAACTTTCATATAGGTGTTCAGTCCACCCCCTTGCCATGCACTTCATTTGCTCTTCTTTTTAGAAGCCTCTCCAGGTCGGGCCATGTTTCTTCTTAGCTCATGGCAAGCCGGTGGATTTAATAGCTTTGAAGGGTACTGAATGGCATTCCACACTTGGACTGGACTCACAGCACAGTCACAGCTGCACGTGCCCAAACAGACAAAGAGGACCCTTATGACCAGTGGAAGGTGATTTCTCCACAGGCTGCTAGGTAAATGGAGCCTGTCGTTTCTCACATACCACAGCCTCACAAGCACTTCCCCGGGAGTGCTGGGGGACCGAGGTACTGTGTTCTGCCGCTGTGAGAAGACTGTCAAGAGGAAACACTGGCAGTTTTGATACCAAAGCCATAAAGAATCAATGCACAGCCATGGGGTAGAGAGGGACATAAGGCATCCTTTTGTTCAGCAGCAATTAGTGCATTCCAGTAGAGCCAGTTCTGGGCAGGGGGCAGAGGGAGTAGCCACAAAATGGCCTTTGTCCGAACTCCCATAAAAAATTCCAGCCAGTGGGAGTGAACACAGACATAGTCCAGAGAGTCGATTGTAGATGTCCCGGATCTTGGCTTTTACAGCAAAACTATTCCAGGAATTCATGGACCGCGGTCTATGGAAGGAGGAGGAAAGCAAACACCTCCTCAAGAAAAGGTGCCACTTTCTAAAGAGTTGATTTTGTGGTCAAGGCCTTATTGCTTACTAAGGACTTGGTTTCTAGAAAGCTGGGTGGGTTATTTTGTTAATAGCATACAGATAAACCATAGAAAGACTCTTTACTCACCCCATGCCCACTCCCAGTTCCCTCACATACACACAGAAATATGTGTTTGGCCATTTTGATTCACAGCTAAATAATCCTAAAACTGTGTTACATCTTTCTATTTATAGACATACGTAGCAAAACTTGCTCACTCGACGGGTATTATCCCCATTTTAGAACTGAGAAAACTGAAGATGCAAGAGGTTAAGGAGCTGGATGAAGGTCAACCAGCAGAGCTGAAATTTTAGTCCAGATCTGTCCACCTGCATTACCTGGACTCCAGATCTACCACACAGGAGCCCTTGCTCCTGACGGGCATAGTGCTAAGACTGCCTGGGTCCGAATCATGCCGCATCCACACGTCAGCTGTAAGATGAGCACATCACTGTGCACGGCTTCCCTCAACTCCACAGCAGGCGTGATGATAGTGTCTCTATCATAAAGCCTCGGGAGCATCAAATGATGGAAAATGTGGAGTACTTTAGAACAGCACCCAGCACTTAGTAAGCAGTAATGGACCTACTTCAGTTATGTCGAGGGCCACAGAGGAAGTGCCTATTCGGGATCAGTAGGAAATGCTTTGACAGATTTTTCCTGCTTAGATGGATTCACACTGATGCGTTCTGAGCTAATCGTGTACCTTCAGAAGGTGGCTGGCCAGATTATCAGTACACTTTTTGAAAACTTGAACATTAACTGAGCTCAGAAATCTTCAGTGCTGACCACTACTGGGCAGGGTGGAGAAGATGGACAGAGGACAGCCTAGTGTTTTAGTGTCCACCCTGGCTGGGACACTAGCTTTCCTTTTTTTCCAAGAAGATAGGATTTGTTCCATCAGCTCCAGGGAGTGAGTATGCTAACAAGAACCCTGAATGGAAGTCAGGAGGTCTGATCTGAGGCTCCTCATTTGCTAACTGGGGGGCCTTGATTTCTTCATCTGCATAAAAAAGAAGAGTAAACGAACCCAAGTTTTCTTATAGCTCTAGAAATAGATAATTCTACAGTTTTATTTCTTTGTGAAAATTAACCATGGTTTATCTCAAGGCCAGACTCAAGCCAACCACCATAAAAATGAGCAAATCCAAATCTTTGAATGATGTTTGGTAATCTCAATCAAATTGAACCAATTCTGAGCTGTCAGACTTGAAATGATAGGAGCAAACCCTTTGCAACATGATAATAATAAAGTGTAGTAAAGCATACTTGGGTCCTTACTATGTGGTGGATTCACCTTCTTATCTTGTAAAGGACATTTTTTGAGAGTTTCACCTCTAGTGGTTCATTTCCGCTGGACTTTGGCATATAATTTAATTTTTATGAAGTTTGAACTTTTTATTAGTGAAAGGGTGGGAACAGGGTGTGGGTTTAATGTGTACCCTGGAAATCACCTCACTGGTCTGTCCCAACCCACCTGAAATGATTCAGAATGTTATCATCATCATCTTCATAATAGCTGTCCTTCATCCGTCACTGTGTCCCAGAAGCTTACAATGTCCTTACACAACACACAGCTCTGCGAGGGAGAGGGCTCCGAGTTAGTTCCAATTAAGGAGTCCCTTTCCCATCCTACTGCAGTCTTCACTGTAATGGAACATTTTAATACTGCTGAAGTTTGGTTATTTTGATAGATACACAGATAATCAATATAAGGACAGCTGATTCCCGTTATTCACAGTAGTTGTGGTCTACAAAGTCACGGAGAACCTGAGTTAGTGAATACTGAGCCAGCTTTCCTGGGGGGAATAGATTCAGGTTCTTGTGAGCCTGTGGTCATGACATTTTCGTCGGCCAATCAATACATGAGCTTATGTTGTGTGTGTTTCTGTTTAAAGACACTTCATTTAACGTACACTGTTGATTCACTAACATTGAATTCCCGGCCAGCAGCACTGTAATGCGTGCCCGACCAAGCACATGCATTCAATACAAAAGGGGGCACGTCGCGGCTTTCCTGCACTTTGATGCCCTAGACAGCACTTCAGCACTGCACTGGGGGCCATTTTAAACAGCAAAATCACCAACAAAAGGCACAAAAATGTGAAAAATGTGGCACTAAATATACCACGAAAAGGATACTTGTGCATAGTGTGGAGATTTGAAACAAGAAGGCAGGAGTGACGTGTCCCCACATCAGGTGCCTCTTGTTTCTTGCTGTTTTGTGCATGTGTGTGTCTGAGAAGAACCAAGACAGCAGTGAGTACTGATCTGAGGGTCACAAATAAATTTTAGCAAATAGACAAATTACCACATAATAAGGCTCCAGAAATACAGAATCCACAAATAATTAGGATCGACTGTAGTTTAAAAAATAGGGTTGCAAATGAGGAGGCAGAATAAGATACAGGGTAAAAGCCAGGTTTTAGAATTAGACCTTCAAATCCTGGCTCCACCACATACTAAGTGGGCAAATCCTCTTTTGTATTTTAATCACCTGTGAAATCAGATTCATAAAAGTGCTTACTACATGGAGTTGGTGTAAGGACTAAAAGAGTTAAAATATATAAAGTTCTGGGGCCCGCCCGGTGGTGTAGTGGTTAAGTTCTTGCGGTCTGCTTCAGCAGCCTGAGGTTCGCGGGTTCAGATCCCAGGCATGGACTTAGGCACCACTCATCAAACCATGCCATGGCAGTGTCCCTTGTATAAAGTAGAGGAAGATGGGCACACATGTTAGCCCAGGGCCAATCTTCCTCAACAAAAAGAGGAGGATTGGCAGCAGATGTTAGCTCAGGGCTAATCTTCCTCATCCAAGGGGGAAAAAAAACACACATATATATATACATAAAGTTCTCAGAGCACTGCCTAGTATGTAATAAGTGCTGCTCAATGATAACTAATTTCTCTCACTCTCTCCCCCGCCCCACCTTTTTTGAGAGAAGGAGAGAAAGGGGAGTAACCCCAAAACTGACAGGACCTCATTCTGGGCTTCCATACTTGAAAGAGTAGAAGCAATTCCACCCTTTCCATCTGACAAAGAAAAATTGAATAAAGCATTGTGATAGTCATTAGGATAATAAATCCACACACTTGTGAGTTTCTAGACTTTCCTGAGAATACTATTCTTCCACTTTTGTAATAACTTATTTCCACTGGACTTTGAGATATGATTTTTCTTTTTATGATGCTTAATATTCTGCCCAGGAGAAGGGTAGGAAATGGGAATGAGACTGAGGTTTACACAACATGTGGCAATACCCACTTGGCCCAGAGCCAAAAGGTGTGATTCACCATGTCCTGCATGGCTGTTTAATCTCTAGATAAATCTTAAATAACATACCTCTCTTACAATCTAGATCATGTAGCCAAAGAACTACCATGAGATGATGGCTCATCCACATCACGATTGCATTTTCTTAGAAAGTTAATAAACTTCTTTTTAAGGTTAAATTTGCAAACTGAAATGTATGGCAAAAGAAAAATTGTAACTGTGTGGTGCATCGTGACTATAGGTAATACTACCGTAGCTCATCCAAGAAAAAAATGTATAACTATGAAACGTATGGCAAGACAGCAGTTGAGACAGAGGAGATAAGGAAAAATACAAACATCATTAATAGTAATTTCAAGTGTAGTTAGTAAAAATTCATTATGTTAATTTTATCTGTATCTTAATCTAGAAAACGGGATTATTGAAAGTTTCAAAATAATGATCATCATCATCTTTATTAATATCTGAGCTGTCCCTGAGGAAGGAAAAGGGCAAGACAGCATGAGGGATGGCACAAGGATTATGGTGGAAGTTTGCTTCAGCACAAGAATGTGGAAGAATGGCCATAGATAACCAGAGCTTGCATTTTTATTGTTTGAAGTGACATCATCAGAACATCTAAGAAATGACAGCGCAGGGATAGCAAGTAAGTGAACCTGCCACATCAGCTCTGGTTCATTGGGGTGGTTCCCAGGAGCCCCTGGGAAGGGTTCTGCAGTGGAGCTCAGAGGGAAACGGTGCCAAAACACATAGTACCCAACTGTTCCTTCATCCGGGCACTGCGATAAGTGCTTTTTATGCACTGGCTCATGGATTCCTCACAAAGAACATCGTTAATATTGCCATTTTATTGATGAAGAAACTAGCACAAGATCACATTGACAGCCAAAGCTGGTGGCCAATAAATGTCCTTGGGTGGTGTCAAGGTGTTTCGTTGGTCAAAACCCTCTAGCTGGGAGGCAAGACATTTGAATATAGTGATTCCTGGTTATAGAGCTTAGTAGCCGTGAGAGCTGGGGCATTTTTTTCACTTTTCTATGCCTCCATATCTTAATCCACATAATCAAGGTAATAATAGTTCCATATTACAGGGTTGTTATGACTGGGACCGTGCATGCACGGTGCCCAGCTCAATAAATGTTAGTTATTATTATTACCATTATCGACCTCCCAGGGCACGCTAGCTGGTGACTCGGATGCTGCATTCCTAGCCCTACCCAAGGAGTGAGTATCCAAAGTCCCTTGATGGGAAAGTAATGTAGGCTCATCCAGGGATGGAGCTGACTCTTATCAGAAAACTTTGATCAAACTACATAAAACTGCCCATCAGGTAATCTGTCTCCATGGAAAATCATCAAACTATACCAAACAGTGCAAAAATCCTTTCCCATATTATCCCAGTTATGCCATACACATAATTTGAATGTGTTTTTATTGCAGAAATGATCATATTACACAGGGGAAAAAGGAAAATGTAAATGAACAAAAAGAAGAGAGTAAAAACCATCCACAATACCCACTTTAAGATAACCCCTATCAACATGTTCGCACATATCATTCCATACTTTTTCTACGCGTATCTACCTAGCTGTGTACTTGTTTTTCACAAAAATGTGATTGCATGGTTTTTCAGCTTACATTATTTCACTTGATGTATTCCATTTTTTCACATGAATTGGTCACTCTTGCCATTTGGGGGGCCCGGCAACCTGCCAGCAGCTGTCCTAAGCGCTTGTCAGATTTTTCCTCACCCAGTGAGGCTGGCATCATTATAACAGCTTTACAAATGGGAAAATTCATGTTTTGAGAGCTTAAGTAAACTTGCCAAAGTCCACAGACCTAGCAAGCGGCAGAGCCAGGCTTCACCCTGGGCACCCAGGCCCAGTCTCTAAACCGGATGTTGTGCTTCCAGCACTGCATTTGCAGTGGCTACATGTATTCTCTGTGGCCAATCCGTACTTTATTCAACCAATCCCCCATTATTGTGTATTTAGAATGTTGTCAGTTTTTTCACAGTTATAAATACTGTGGCACCAAATATGCTTACATATCCTTTGTCTGGTTATTTTCTTAGGCAAAACATATTCCTAGAACTGGAATTGCTGAATTAAAAGGGTCGCACATTTTAAGGTTATTGATAAATAGTGCTAGATCGGCCTCCAAAAGTACTGCACCACTTAAAACCCCCACGGACAATAAATGAGAATGTTTATTTTCCTCTCCTACCTTGTATATTTCTTTAATCAACAAATATTTATTAAGCACCTATAAGATGAAAAGAATTTATTAATCATAGTATATTTATATTCATTGGATTTTTATTATAATAATAGGTAGAAAAGTATATATTTGTTTAGTATTGATCCTCACAATAATCCAGGAGAAATGCAGATAAGGAAATTCTACAGAAGAGGAAGTGGACACCCAGTGAGTTTCAGGAGTCCGTCCAAGGTCATGCAGCTGGTGAGGGACAGAGCTCTTGCCTTTCTGCCACTCTGCCAACCCCGGACGCTAAGGATCATCTGAGGGGTTTTGTGCAATTTCCTGTCCCTTCCTCACAAGCTGCATATTTTGAGCAAAGATCATTAAAGGGAAACATGCAGAAGACCTAACTGAAGAGAAAGTTGAAAATGGAGTGACACCTCCCAAGCTTCGAGGCTGACTTGAGTGTTGTGGGTGTCCTGATTCTGTCTGTCTGAGGAAACCCAGCAGCAGATACATGTCAAGGTGATGGCTATACAGTCCAGTCGCAAATAATGTTGAAACTGGACAAGACTCTAGAAATTGTCTGGACTAGATCTTTTATTTTAACACTGTCAAAGCAGAGCCCTGGGGCAATGGCTGCCTGTCCAGTGTCAGGTTGCTGAGTGACAGCAGTGTGGGGATTAGAAGCCAGGGCTCCCTAACTGGCAGGCCTGCTTTCTTTCCAGGAGTCTTTTCTGAACAAGTCCAGATGGTTCTGATATCCAGAATCATCTTCTCATCACAGTGGCCCACCAGCACCAAAGGGAAGGTGTGGTCCCTGTTAAACATCTGGAATTTTTATCTCCATCTTTCACCCTTCACAACCCTGCTCATGAAATTAAAAACTCCTATATGAAAAAACCAACAAAACAAAATAAAAAACTGGCAAAAAATATATACATATTTGCGATTCATATGCAAATATTAATTAATAAACAGGTCATACAAATCAACAACAAAAAAAGACAAACAATCCCATAGAAAAATGGCGAATGGAGATGAACAGGCATTTCAGAGAAAAAGAAACACAAGTGGTCAATCAACTTAAAAGATGCTAAACCTCACTCAAAATGAAAGTCAATCAGAATAATAGCAATTATTCAATGATTAAATAGCAAAAAAAGTAATGAAAAATAAAACAATGATATCTCATTTTAAATAAAATTAGCAAATGTTTAAAAAACACTTATCAATCTTTGGCTTCTCCTTGCTTCCTGTCTCTGTCATTCCAGGAAGATGGAAGGAAATGTTTTCCAGTATTTGCTGTACTACTTGAACAACTTATTCAGTCAAATGAACGGAATATTTTATTTTTCTCCTGAGAGATAAAATGAAATCCAGTTCTCACAGGAAAAGATGTTTCTTAAAACATAGCTTGCATAGCCACAAATTAGAAGAAAATATTTGCAAAACATATCTCTGACAAGTGATTTATACCAAGACCTATACAGGACTCTTACAAATTAAAAATAAGAAAACCACCAGATAAAAATGAGCAAAATATTTGGACAAACACTTGACCAAAGAAGATATGCAGAGAGCAAGTAACACATGAAAAGATGTTCAACACCATTAGCCATTAGGGAAATGCAAAGTAAACCTGTGATGAGATGTCACTACACATCCACTGCAATACCTGCAGTGTAAAGACTGTAGTTGGCAGGATGTGGAGGGACTGGAGCTCTCACATACTGCTGGTAGGAATGGCAAATGGTACAACCACTTTGAAAAACAGTTTGGTAGTTTCTTAAAAGGTTAAATAAGTATTAAGAAGATGAAAAGACAAGCTAGAGATTAGGAGAAAATATTTGCAAGCCGCTTAACAAAGGCCTACTATCTAGAATATGTATTTTAAACAAACTCTCAAAACTCTAAATTAAGAAAACACAACAATCCAATTAGAAAATGGGCAAAAGACATGACGAGACATTTCCCTGAAGAGGATCTACAGATGGCAAATAAGCAAATGGAAAGATATTCAAAATCATTAGCCATTAGAGAAATGCAAGTTAAAACCACAATGAGATATCACCACACACCTATTAGAACAGCTAAAATAAAAAAAATGTTGTCAATGCTCAAAGCTGGCAAGAATGTGGAGAAACTGGATTACTTAAATGGCAGTTTCCTATAAAACTAAACATACAACTACCATCCAACCCAGTAAGTGCACTCTTGGGCACTAATCCCTGAAGAATGAAAACTTGCATTTACACAAACACCTGAACACAAATGTTCATAACAGCTTGATTCATAATAGACAAAAACTGGAAACAATCAACATGTCCCTCAACAGATGAGTGGTTAAACAAACAGTAGCCCATCCATACCATGGAATACTACTCAGCAATAAAAAAGAATGCATGACTTAGATGAATCTCAAGGGAACTGTGCTGAGTGAAAAAGCCAATCCCAAAAGGTTACATACTATATGATTCCAATTATATAACATTCTTGAAGTAACAAAAATATAGATATGGAGAATAGATTCGTGGTTGCCAGGGGCTAAGGACAGGGGTACCGTGGGGAGAAGGGAGGTGAGTGTGGATATAAATGGACAACACAAGTCACCGTTGTAGTGATGGAACTATTTGTATCTTGTCTGGAGTGGTGGATACATGAACATACACATCTGAGGAAATTGCAGAGAACTAAATACACACAAACGTACCCAAATAAGTAAAAATAAAGCTGGGGAAATTTGAAGAACATCAGTGGATTATATCAATGACAAGATCCTGGTTGTGATATTGTACTACAGTTTTGCAAATTGTCACCATTGGAGGAAATTGAGTAAGGATATTACTTCTTACAACTGCACATGAATCTACAATTTTCTCAAAATTAAAAGTTTAATTTAAAGAAAGTTAAACATACACTTACCATGTGAACCAGCCATTCCACATCTAGGTATTTATCCCAGAGCAATGAAAGCATATATCTGCACAAGAACTTACACCTAAATGTTTATAACAGCTTTATTTCTAATAGCCGAAAACTGAAAACAACCCAAATGTTCATCAACAGGTGAATTGACAAACAAATGTGGTATATACATACAATGAAGTACAGCAATAAAAAGGAATGAACTATTACTATATGCAACAACAGGGATAAATCTTAAAATAACTTTTTGTTGTTAGTGCCATCAAGTCAGTTCTGACTGCTGGCGACAGCGGAGCGGAACCCCACCCAGTCTTTCTGCGCCATCCTCTCACCTTCCGGCGCTACATCAGACAATGCTCTGCTGTTCATAGGGTTTTCATGGCCAGTTTTTTTGGAAGTGGGTGGCCAGGTCCTTCTCCCTAGTCTGTCTTAGTCTGGAAGCTCCACTGAAACCTGTTCACCATGGGTGACCCTACTGGTATTTGAAATACCTGTGGCACAGCTTTCAGCATCACAGCAACACACAGCTGCCACAGTACGACAGCTGACAGACCGGTGGTGTGGTTCCCTGTCCGGGACACGAACCCCGGCTGTGGTGTGAGACACCTGAGTTTTAACCACTAGACCGCTAGGGCTGGCTTGAAATAGTTATGCCAGACCAAAAAAACCTACAGACTAGACTGTATGATTCCCTTTGTACAAAATCCTAGATAATGCAAACAAATCTATAGTGACATAAAGCAGATCAGTAGTTCCCTGGGGACAGAGTAGGGGCAGGGAGGAGTTAGGGAGGGATGACGAAAATGGGACAAGGAAATTTTAGTGGGTGATGACTATGTTCATTATCTTGATTGTAGTGATTGTTCCATGGACACATATGTATATATGTATGAATATGTAAAAACGTAAAAATTGTTTATTGTATGTCAACTATACCTCCATAAAGCTGTTAAACAACAACATAACTTGCCTTGAAGTTTTCCCAGACACACCAATCTACCTTATGTCACCGTACTATTTCTAGTCTCTCCCACCCTAATTCTTGGGGCTTCCATTGTTTTATTGTTGTTTGTGCTTCTTTATTTGTTAAATATTCACTGCATGCATTTTCTTTGTGTTCCTATATCTTCCTATCAGATTCTTTTTCCTAGGAATTTGAACCAAAGAAAGAAAATCCTGGAAATAGTAGTAAGATCAACCCAACAAACTCTAGGCAGGGAGAGTGGAAGCGACTATCACCTGTCATGCAGAAGGAAACTCAAGTTCAGAGCAATTCAGAGATCTGCATAAGATCCCAGTCCAGTGCCATTTCTACTATACCCCACGCCATCTGCCCTCTTAGTCTGTTAGATGCTGGGAATAGGAAAGAGTATTTTTCCCTTTGTCCCCACACTTCAACCACAGCCCAGAGGTCAAGGAATTATTGAAACCTCTGGTTTAAAATTAGATGATTCTAAGAGAGGAGGGGTTGAAAATCTGATTGGCAAGAGTCTGAAAAATTCGTTGGGTCAAGTTTGACGAAGGCGTAGGGTCACTGCACAACAGGTGGAGTGTATCTATGCTCGGGCTCTCACAGTTCCTGGTCCTCTGCACCCCAAGCTGGATGAGAAAGTCCATTCTTATCTGCTCTGCACTGACCACCCTCGATTCCAGCCGGCAGGAGTCAGTGTGGCCTCCAGAGCAAAGCCACTTCACCCATTCAGTTTTACCAGGGAGGTCTGCCTTGGGAGCTGGGAGTACCCAGCATGTTCTTGTGTATTTCTGTCTGTCTCACAGGGGAGAAGGGGGATGCATCAGAATTCAAGCACCAAAACCAGTGTGCAAAGCCCTAACTGTACATCTCCATCTCTCTGCCACAGCCCACTTCCTCCAAAAGCCCAATCCTGACACATGCAGCTCATGCACTCCTTCCCTTAGGAAGGAGGTACATAGAATCTTATGCAATGTTAACTTTATGATCCAGACGGACTTCCCAGAACCCCTCAAATGGGGTTAATGTGACAAAAATTACTGGTTGGCCACATTCACATCCATTTCCCCTTCCCTTCTTGGTAACAGAAGCCCAACTTTTAGTTGGGAACATTGCTGACTAAAAAAGAAAAAAGACTCTTTCCAGCCGTGCTTACAGGTAAGTATGGCCAGAGGACTAAGTTCTGGCCGCTGAGACATGAGCAGGAATGCTGTGTGGGGCTTCCTGGAAGGAAGGCTGCTTCAAAGAGCTGCCCGAGCTGGGAGGAGTTTGTCTTTCCGGCCTGGAATACAGGTGCCTCGGTTGAGGCTCCATTAGCCATGGAGGACTAGGCGATGAGGAAGCCGCAAGCTGCAGACGGTGGAGCAGAGGACAGAAGCCCGGGTTCCCGCCGCCCGTGAGCCACTACACCAGCCCTGAATTGCCCACTTCTGGACATTTTTTACGCAGGAGAAATAAACTTCTATCTTGTGTAGGCTGTGGTTATTCTGAGGGTTTCTGTTGGATACATCTGATCCTGACCTTAACTAACCTAGCCAGTCTTCTCTCTTTGTTCCCGTTTATAATGAGCACTCAGTGGCTTATCGCATTCTGTTGGGATCATCTCTCTCTACTCGCGTGTCTCCAGTAGACTGTGAATTCGGTCAGAGTGGGGACCATATTTCAGTAGTCTCCAGCTGCCTAGTACCTTCCTGCCTCACACACAGCAGGTACCTGTTGAATATTTCTAAATATTTGAAAAAATGAATTTCTAAGATAAAATTCAAAAGCTACCTGGAGTTGGAATGGCCTATCACCTTTGCCTCTGGGGTAACTCTTGCTCCTACAGATGACTCATGATGTCTGGCCCCAGGGCTTTCCTCGCTGGCAAACTCAACTAGCTGGGGACCAGGAATATGGCTGTAAAAAAGCCATTGTTGGCTCCCCTCCCCCTCACCCAAGATCCTCCCCCTCACTTGCAGTTGACAAAACTGAGGCTTTGTTTAGGCAAAGTGCAGTGTTACATTTCTGACCTCTCAGACCCCAAAACTCCAGGAATGGAGAAAAAACAAGTCCTCATTTTACCATTATTCCTTGCGTATCCAAGCTAACATTTACTTAAAATATCCAAATACTGTTTTAGTATATTTTTCTCTCTCCCAGATCTCTACCTGGTATTGAGCCCTCCATCTACCCTTCTATCAGCGGCACACCCAACATTTCCACCTCTTCATTTACTACTCCTTGTTTCTGTAAATGAATTAATTTTAAAAAATATTTGGTGGGCACCCACTAAATGCTGAGCATATGCGAGGTGCTGGGAATATGAAGAAAGAAATGTGATGACAGGTTGGGTTTCTCCCCCAGGTGTAAACAAACAAAGCACAATTTGGCACTTGCTCTAACGGAGGTGTGTGCCAGACAGGGATGGCCATGAGGAAGGACCACCTAGGTTTTTCCAAGACAGCTGGGAGAGGCTTCACCGAGACAATGGTGACTGGCAGACCCTTGGAGGACAAGCAGGACATCAGCAGGAGAAGAGGGGAGGGGGGCAAGTGTTTTGTGCAAATGTGAGTCAAATTAGAAACATCCTAGAGAGCCTGGGCTCACAATGAGTGAGGTAGCCTGTGCCACAGCAGGTGGTCAGGGGTGAGGCTGGACTGACGGGCAAGGGCTAGGCCAAGCATGGCCCAGAAAGCACTGTACCCAGTTTGGACCACCACCAGTAGGCACTGGCGAGATGAGGAAGGGATTTGTACAGTGGAGTACAAATGATCATTTCTTACTTTAGAACGCTCTCTCTAGCTGAAGTGTAGAGGGTGCACAGGGTGAGGCCAGGGGCAGTACTCCCACTGAGGGCTGAATGGGTCAGGATTGGAGAGGGATAGGTTTGAGAGATATTAAGGCCTTGGAAACAACAGGACTCAGTGCCCACAGAATGTCGGGGGGGATAGTTTTACTTTGTGACCGAGTGCATGATTGATAAATTTGAGATGGAAAACACCCCATTATTTCTATTTTTCTTTGATATTATCTGTTCTGAAAGAAGAGGTTATGGGTAGAGGGAGTGTTCTCCCCTGGCACAGGCAAATCAGCAAAGGCTGAGCCTAGGGAAGGTGCTGGCCCTTGGTTTTACACTGTCCAACCCTACCTCTGCCCCTCCCAACTTTTTGCTAACCCATACTGATCACCACCTTCCTTAACTCCTGCCTTTGTTGCCCACGCTGTGCTAATCTCTAATTTCCAGTAGGTCTCATTTTTAGAGGAGAACACACGGTAGACAATGTGCTATCTCCATCACATGAGCACCTTTGAAGGGCACTGGGCACTTACTTCTTTACTGGCAGATGGCCCAACACATGGTGGTCAACACCCTTTGAATACCAGAGGGGGCCCTAGCTGGCTTGAACACCAGCCCAAGAGAAGGCATGAGAAATATATCACACTGGTGAGCTGGAGGAGCACCGGGAACTGGCCTACTGCTGTTGGACAGAGACAAGCTGGGAGGGCAGAGGGTGGGGGGAAACATGCCATATGGGCAACCACTGGCCTTAAGGACTGTGCACTGGGGGTTGGGCAAAAAAGAGAGTTACCCGGGCCAGGCCCATGATCCAACAAGCCCAATCTCTTTACAGTCTCCTCTAACATGCCCCAGTGGTGAGAGGAAACAGTTGTACTACCGGGGAAGAAAAGAGAATATGAGGGTAACTGAGTCCCTCTTAGGCAGCAAAGAATACATTTGCCTACTAACACAAGTTGGACATTCATATCCTGCTTCATGAAGATATACTGAGGGGTCCAGGTGCACAATATCTTAGCCTTCTTTCAGCCTCTTCTATCTATCCATTTATGGAAACTTCCACTCAAAGCATAATAACAGTGAAGGAGCCTGATCAGGAACCAGTGGGGCCCTCCAATTTCAGCAGACTGGTCTGATTACCCAGAGTCAGGCTGAAGGGGAATGTATGGGGCTGCTGTGGGTAAAACTCCCAGGAAACTGTCAAGGCAACTGCTGCCAAGGATGTCTCCCAGCTGCTGTGTCCTCAAGCTCCAGTGAGAAGGGGTGGCTTAACTCTTTGACTCCGGTTCCTGACTCAGCCCTTTGATTGCCCTTGGGCACTCCCTTGGATTTAGAACCGGACATCACAGTCTTTACCCTGATGCCCCCAAGGTAATAAGATGAGTTCACAGCATCCTGGAGTGTTGAGGCTAGAGTTGACTTTATTATGATGTGGGTGGGCCCTTTATTTCATAGAGAAGGAGGCCACAGCCCAGAGAAGTGATTCTGACTCATTTTAAGAGCTGATGCCCTGGCCAAGTAATGCTGCCATGGCCAAAGTTGAGTGTTCCAAACATAGTCTAGAAAGTGTGTCTGTATTTATCCAGTTCTATACTGTGGAAGGAGGCAGGAAGGGGATGCATCTGACAAATGCCAGTGCCCCAAACCCTACACTGGTGTAGCCCATGGAACAACATATCCCCCAGCCAATGCCAGGCAATCTCTGAGACTAATTCTCACTGCTCTGAGTTCATGTTCACAAAACGCTCTCCGCCAATAGATCCCAAGGTGCCTTGACTTTAGAACAGAAATTCCTTGAGAGAAAATATGAATACCCAGAGGTAGGTCTCCCATTGTAACCTCATTTTGTTGGCACATCAGGCACTTGTGAGTTTGGTAAACATCACTTTCTCCAGGGTAGGAGGACCCCTCTTTTCATCCTTCTGCAAGAGTGACCCCACAAGCTATCCCTGGAAGAGCCAATTAGATCTTCTCACTCTACCACTTCTTGATGACAAGCAGCAAATTGTTTCTCTCACCTGATGACTAGGCATTATGGCTAGTGTCTCAAATTTTTTGTAGTGAGTGGATATTTATGCCTCATGGACACCAAACATGAAGGCTGATCATATAAAAGGAGTCTGATAATAGAATCCCATTGTTTATACAGTAGATAGTTCATCTTCAGATGCCCCCAATGCCCCATTCTGTGTCCTGCTTTCTTCCAAGTGACCTCCCCTTCACCTTTTCCTCCTGTGCTCAAGGTTCCAGCATGTTTCTTTAGTCTCCCTTTCCTGATAAAACTGCTCTCAGAAAGGATTTCCTGGAAAATGTTTGTAGGAGGGGCAATATATGAGGATCTTACCCCGGACACTTCCTCACTCAAAAAAAAAAAAAAAAATGTGGCTCCCCGTTGTACACAGAATAGAGTCCAGACTCCTTCATCCATCATTCAAAATCACTAGACCCAGTGATTTTTTTCCAGTCTTATGTCTTCCTCCTCCCCTTCACTGGCCTTAACTGGCCAGCAGACCCCTCACAGTTCTTCCAGTTCTTCCTACACATCCCTCAACTTATTGGCTTTATGTCACCATTCTACCTGGAATATTCCTTCCCCAACCTCCATTTCTGTTTATCTAAATCTTACCCATCTGTATCAGTTAGGATTAGTTAGGAAAAACAGAGACCAAAAATAACAGGCTTAAACAAGATCAGAATTTATTTCTCCTCATGTAGAAGTTTGCTCCATCAGCTCATTGCTTCATCATCCAAATGGTCCAAGACAGAACCTAGAGCTCCATTCATCGCATCCATATTCTATGAATCAGGGTGCAGGAAGGTACAAAGAAAAAGAAGGCAAAGGATGCATGCCAGTTGCCTTTTAGGAATTATTCCCAGAAACTGCCACATAACAGTTCAGCTAACATTTCTCTGAACTTAGTCACAAGATCACATCTAGCTGCAGGAGAGGCTGGGAAATGTCTTTATCATGGGTGACCATGCTCCCAATTAAAAACTGGGAGTTCTGTTATTGTAGAAGGTGTAGAGAAAAGATATTGGACAACTATCACCATCAGCTGCTCCACTGTTCAGTGCTACCTGTTCTACCCAACCTTTTCTCCACCCCCACCTCCTCCACAAGCCATCTTTCCATGTCCTGAACTCCTAGAGGAGTTTATCTGACCCTCCCTCTTAGCACATGGCACTTCCTACCCTCTTATGGCCACTTACGTTCTTTTATTATATCCTCTGCTGAACTTTGATCACCCACTGGGCAGTATTCTGTGTTGAATTCATTTGAATTTCTCCCGTTCTCACACTACCAGTGAGTACAGATGGGACAACACTTACCACATTAATCCACAGTTCCCTGGCTGTTGGCCAACATCCTCATTCTGACCCACTGCTCCATTTTTACTTTCAGACACTCTCTCTTTCTTGAACCCAGATATATGTCCACATGCGGTATTCGGGGTGGATTTGAGTGACACCCACACAGAATCACCCCTTCCTTGCAATGATTGGAAACAGCCTTATCATATCTGGCTCCTCGTGACTTAGGATGGGCACCCTCCCAGGATACCCTTCAACCTCTTATGAAAATATGTTTGCCAGGGTCCACTCCATCCTGCTTCCACAGACATGTCTGGATTCCATCTCAAGCTTGTAAGCTGTTACATAATCATAAGCTGTTACATAAATAATCATAGACTGTTATATAAACAATACCCAGATCCTCTAGTTCTGTGTAAATACACAGTGAAATAAACATTTGTTGGGTGGGTGATTACTGTCTCCAATTACCAACTCTCTGGATCATTTAGTCAGGCTTAGATGCAGGCAAGTTTTTGAAATGCGAATTGAATGTACATCTAGTGACAGTGGAAGGGATCCGTTATAGATAAATAGAAACCTCACCACCTGAAAGAGAATGAGGGGTCCTGGTGATGTGCTGTCAGAGAAGTCTTTTCTGTCTTTAAACAAAGATGATTGCCAGAGCCTCTTCTAAAAACTTCCCATTTTATAGAGGAGGAAACTGAGGCTCAGAGAACATAACTGATTTGCCCTGGGGCACATCAATAGATTTTAGATTTGAACTCAGATTTGTCTGACCACAGATTGTGGGGTTTCTGATACTGCATGACTTTGGATATTTGACAAACTGTCCCGTAGAACAAGGAAGAGCCTTCTGGAATCTTCTCAAGTAGGCCGAGCAACAGTAGGGAGAGGCCAGTGGGGCTCAGCGGCGTAAGGGTGGCCCATGAGGGAAGTGGTCTAGCTCTCTGGGTGGAGGCCTCCCTTCAGAGGCAGGTTTGAGCAAAGATCTCGAGACCGGATGTCAGAAGGCTGCAGAGACGGTGCATCTGGTTGGAGGTTGGAACAACAATTTCTGAGGCTCTCCTGACTCCAAGACTGCAACCAGAATGAGGATTCCTCAGCAGGGGACAAGAGAGAGCAGGCTATTCCTGAAGGATGCGGGCGGGAGATGGGGCTTAAAATGACAGAAGGCTATACAACAATGTGAATGTACTTAATGCCACTGAACTGCACACTTAAAAACGGTTAAAATGGTAAATTTTACACTGTATATATTTTACTCAATAAAAATAAGTCAGTAGGAGAAAAATAAGTGACAGATCCATGTCCAGACCAAACAACACACCCAAACACAGGAGACTTCCAATCTTATCAGGGTGAGCATGAGGGAGAAGAGAGCTGGGCCCAGAAGGAAGGAAGAGTGAGAAAGGGTGGGGCGGAGGGGACTAGGGAGGCTTCAGGTCTAATGATTAGCAGGCATGGCTTCGCTGCCTTTCTGGATGGTCTCTCTGAGTGAACAGTACATCCAGTGCTCTGCGGGTAGCCAAAAATTGATAACAAATCAAGAAATCTCTTAAAAGAGTATGTTTTTCTGTCTAAGTTCTGTCAGGTTCATTTGTTGGATGGGATTCCTTCAAACAATTCAAAGAACTGAGACTTTGCTTTCATAAATCTAGTGTCTGTACCAGCCAAACACATTTACATTTATGAAGAGCGGCAGTATCCTAGGAGAGCAAAGGGGCAGAGTTACCGGAGTAGACAAGCAGTGGGTTTGGGTTCTTTTCCTGCTTCCCTCACACCCATGTCCTAGCCCTGCACCCTCCTACTGCTTGGTTATAGTCACAGGCTTTTCCTCGGCTCCCTGCCACCAGCTTTTCCAGGCCCCAACCTAGACATTCAGTTGCAGAAAAGTCTTCCTGAAATCCTGTTTCCATCATTTCATGTTCTTGCTCACAAACCCAGTGAGCATCTTTCTTCCTGAATCTGAGCCCCCAGTTTGACATCATCATGGCCCTCAGACCACCTCACCTCGTTTCTCATTCCTGGCCACCCTGTACCATCCTCCATGAGCTCCAGCCAAGCCCATCTCCTTAACAACCAGCCCTTTCTGGCTCTGTGCTTTGTCATGGGTCATCCCTCCCACCATAAAACTGCCTGCCTCCTCATCAACTCAGGGCCACCATCTCCTCCAGCTCACCGCCTTTAGGGAGCCTTCTATAATGGCCATTTTAGTATTAGCTCATTGTGCCCGGTATCCTCCAGTTCAGAGACCTTTAGCTTAAACATCTCCAGAGGAAAAATTTTCTGGTTTTCTATCAGTGTGTGGGCCAGGTAGTCACCTGGCTGCGTAGAGTGGAGGAGGAAATGAGGATGGAGAGGGAGTATCTAACTTCTTCAACAGCTTTTCAAGAAATACTCTTTTCTGTGTGTGTGAGGAAGACCAGCCCTGAGCAACATCCGTTGCCAATCCTCCTCTTTTTGCTGAGAAAGACTGGCCCTGGGCTAACATCCGTGCCCGTCTTCCTCTACTTTATATGGGACGCTGCCACAGCATGGCTGACAAGCAGTGCATCGTCGGCCGCCTGGGATCTGGGCCCGCAAACCCCGGACTGCCAAAGCGTGAACAAAACCGCTGTGACACTGGGCCGGCCCCAAGAAATACTCTCTTTTTGACCTCCACCTCTAGAGGCATATGGTGCTGCCGTTCCTGAGGTGTTGGAGGGTTCTGGGGTGTATATCAGACTGCTTTTCATCTGTTCTCACTCAGGGTTAGCAAGGAGCTTCCCACATCTGCTAAATTGGCTACTCTTTGTCCATATGCTTTATACCTTCCAAAGTGTTGCTGCAACCGACTCCTCCCACATTTTCTTTATCCTTACAGTCTTGTGCCCTTTTTTTCAACCCCTCTTCTGTAAACTGATGGAGTTTTATGAACATGTATCCAATCTGCCTTCTTTAACTAGAAGCCCCAAGTGGGCATTTGCCCTTTGTTGCTAAGTTCTTTCTGCCCTGAATGTTTCTGGCTTTCCCAGCTACATTACAGACCCTGGTCATCGTGGCTGCACTATGGACTGTGCATCTCTAGACAGACCCAAACATGGTTTTCACCTGACAACCTGAGTAGCCTTTGTTGACCTCGGGCTGTGGAGCTGGTCATGGGCAAGCTGTCCCTGTGTCCTGTGAATCACTGAACTTCCTCTAGCATCTTATTCTGGGTGGTGATATCCACTAAAGCCCAGGGGAGGGCACAGTGCACCTTCACCATTTGCCAATGGGCACGTTATGGGGTCAGTTGAGCTGTGTCCTCTGTCATGTCATGGGTTTCTCATTGGGTCTGAAGGGCCCTGTTGGGAGGTGGAGACAGAGTCAACAAGGCAAAAGCAGTCCTCAGCATGAATGCTCTCATTTCACAGAGGGAAACAGAAGATGCTTCAGGTTATAGCAGACACACAATAAAAAGAACCTCATGCCCTCAGCCTACGCTGACAGAAGGTAAAGGGGCTATTTCTGAACAAGAGGGGGTTTGCCAACCTCCACCCCTGTTCTGGGCTCACTCCTGTGCTCACATCCTGCATAGCACTCTAACCAGCCAGGTGCCCTGGAGAGAGATAAGGAAGAACAGAACCAGGTTGGTGGGCTATTCCTTCCTTCCCACCTGTATCGTTGGAGTTATTTATAATAGTGGAGAGTTTGGGCCTCAATTCAAATAACCAGAACTGCAGACCCCAACTTTAATGAGGTTCGTCAGTATTTGGGTTCTGCACCCAATTCCGATTCATGTGCGAGGAGGAGAGGGTTCACCCGGCACCAAGCAATGCTCAAGTACCAGCTGGGGGTCTACAATTCAACTCAATTTTGACACTATCTACCCGGAGACGGCATCAGATCCCACAGATCCCCAAAGGCTCAGTCCCACAAGACCACCCTCCACTTCAGATACCAGTTGCAAGCCCAAGTTGTTACCTGTGCCTCTGACCAACTGGCCATAAATCAGAGGTTCCCATGACCCCTCCTTGGATTTGATTTTCTAGGGCAGCTCACAGAACTGAGGAAACTTGTTTACTCACCAGATTAAGATATTAAAGGATATGAATCAACAGCCAGATGAAGAGATACATAGGGCGATGTCCCAAACAAAGTAGTTTCTGACCTTGTGGAGCTTGGGGCCCAGCGCAGTGGCGTGTGGAAGGGTTCTGGTTCCCCAGACTGGAAGCTCTCTGAAGAAACCCTTTCGTTTGGGTTTTTATAGAGGTTTCATTACATAGGCATGATTGATTAGATCATTGGCCATTGGGGATTGATTTGACCTCCAGCCCCTCTCCCCTCTCCACGGTCAGGGGGGGAACTGAAAGTTCCAACCCTCTAATCACATGGTTGGCTCCCCTGGCAACCAGCCCCCATCCTTAGATGCATCCAAAAGTCACCTCATTAACATAATAAAAGACACTTTATCACTTAGGAAATTCAAAGGATCTCTGTGCCAGAAATGGGGACAAAGACCAAATATGTATTTCTTATTATAAATCCAACATCACAGTCAGAGATCCCAACTTTAGTGAGGCCCTAAGCCTGTCAGAGGGCAGCATCCTAAAAGTCAGACCTGCTAAAGCGGAAACAGGGTGACTGTGGTCTCACATAGGAATTCACGACCTGTTCACTCAACTGATAAGCATGCATCGAGTCCCTTCTCTGTGCAAACCCTGTGTTAGGCTCTGGGGGTATAAGGAAAGCAGATAGACATGGCCCTGTCCTGAAGGAGCTTAGAATCTATGGAAGATGCAACCAGGTAAATGGGTACCCTCCCTGAGGTGAGGGTTATGCAAGGGACAGTAGATAGTAGTGTGTGATCCCAGACTAGGGGTCAAGGATGACTTTCCTGAAAGGTCCATCTGATGTGAATGATGAGTGAGATTCAGGCAGGCAACAGAGCCAGGAAGAGGTCCAAGCTGAGTGCAGAACTCTAACATTTCATAAGGCCAAGAACTGGAGGACTGTGGTGGAACAGTGGGAGGTAAGAGGTGCCTGGAGCTTGCACAGGCTTGGAGGTCACATGAAGAGTTTGGACTTAACCCAAAGAACAACCAAGAGCCACCGGAAAGTTCCAAGCAGGGGAGTGACTCACATTTCAGAAAGATGTCTCTGATCACTGAGTGCAAAACCAGTTGCAGGGGAGGGGCCTAGGCCACGGCAGGAAGCCCAGACCCAGCAGTGGTCCCAAACGAGCGGACAGTGGCCTGCGCATGGTAAGGCAGAGGAGCTAGACTCCTAAGATCTTCAGAGGTAGGATCTCTGGGATTTGGAGATGGAATCACTCAAAAGAAAGGTTCAAGAATCT
The DNA here is from genome assembly GCA_031878705.1 of Tapirus indicus. NCBI lineage: Eukaryota > Metazoa > Chordata > Mammalia > Perissodactyla > Tapiridae > Tapirus > Tapirus indicus. The sequence goes on along the minus strand of CM062932.1, from coordinate 4,202,135 downwards.
GGGTGGTGGTCAGGTCTTTGGCTTGGGCATCTGTATGGTGACATTTACCAAGATAGGGAACCCTGGGCAGTTCAGTAAGATTTGCGATATCTTTCTTACTTAAAAAAAGCAACATGAGGCCTGAAGACTCCCCTTCCCAGAAACTCCAGGAGCCTGAGGAAGGGGCCGTGTGTACCCTGAGCTCATCAGCTCTTTCTCAGCACCTCTCACTGCCAGTTTGCTGCCCAGTTCCTCATCTTAACCCTGAAATTGGACCTCACGTGCAACAAGGAGCCAAGAAAACCCAGTTTCTCGGGCCAATGTCCATAACATCCCAAACCAGCCCCAGCTACAGCAGTCACTCTCTGGCCCCCTCACTGCCCTGTACTTACACACAAGCACATCCCAGGCATCATAGCAGCCTGTAAACCTATTGTGCCCCCTTCACTTCTGAGACATGGGAGCACGCTGTGTCCTCCGCCTGGAGCTCAGTCCCCCTCCCACCCTCTCCCTAATCCTAGGACCTTACTCAAAGCCCAAAGGATCCTCAGACCACCTGAGATCCCTTCCTAGCTGGAGACAGAGCAAGTGACTGCGTTCCTCTGTTTCATTACATAAATGAAACATTTGAGTAAGCAAAAAAGACGTCACTCATCCCCCCGCCATACACTGATGACCACCTGCCCATCTTGGCCCTTAAGGTCTACACCTGCTCACAAGTGGGAGTGCCTCCTTAAAAGTGCTGGGCTGGCTTCAGCACCAAGAAGGACCCAAGGCTGAATCAGACAAAGTCTCTCTTAGCCTGGAGGGGGAATAGGCATTCACTTAACCCACTATGAACTAAAGTTGACTTTGATCAGCGCTGCTACAGACTGAGTTGTGTCCCCAAAATTCACATGTTGAAGTCCAAAACCCCAGAACCTCAGAATGTGGCTTATTTGGAGATAAGGCCTTTAAAGAGGTGATTAAGTCAAAATGAGGTCATGTGGGTGGGCCCTCATCCAGTATGATTAAGTGTCCTTATGAAAAGAGATTAGGACACAGACATACAGAGGGGACACCACAGGAGGACTGAGGGAGAAGACAGCCATCTGTCAGTCCAGGAGAGGCCTCAGGAGAAACCAACCCTGCTGACACCCTGATCTCAGACTTCCAGCCTCCAGATCCTGAGACAATAAATTCCTATTGTTTAAGAACTCCCCCCGCGCCCCCGCCACAGTCTGTGGTACTTTGTTATAGCAGCCGAGCAAACTCATACAAGTGCCATGACAGACATACGCAACGTGTGCTATGGGAATGCAGAAGACAGAGAAGTCAGTCTTGAAGAGGAAGGAAGTCAGCGTAGGAGTTAAGCCTGTGGGTTCCAGAGTGGACCGGCTGGGTTCCAACTCCCATGATCTGCCATTCCCTGGGTGACAGTCCCCACCAGGTATGGCTGTTGGAAGCATGACATAGATAGAGTGAGAACAGCAGGTATTACAGCATAAGCCCACAGTAAAGTGCAGCTGTTGCTCTGTCAGCTGCCGTGGAGGACTCTCACGTCATATCAGCTGAGAACACAGACAGCCGGGCTTGCAGGGGCTGCCGTCCCAGCAGAGGGAAAGCCATTGAGCCAGGCTCAGAGCTGGGCTGACTGATCTGGGGAAAGCAAGTCACCTGGAAGAGTGGGGTGGGGAGCCTGGGCAGGGGAAGGGGGCTGGAGAAAGGGGACGCTGCAATACCGACTAGACTTTGTTCCCAAGGAAAGAGAAAACTGGCCAAGGGTTGTAAAGCAGGGAAGTGATGAGCAGGAAAGGAAATGCTGACCAGCTGGTGGGAAAGGGATCGGCATAACAGAGCTACCAGTTGCAGTCTTCTCTGATGCAAAGGAGAGGCCAGTGAGGAATTTTGGCTCTTCTATTTGCTCATCTTAAATATTTATTTCAATGTTTGCATATCATATATAAACAATGCAAAAGCCCAGATGCAGTCACTCTGCTCTGGCTCTTAAAAGATTTCTATAGAAGTGTTCCTGGAAGAGACAGTTAATGCCTTTGCTCCCTTGCCCTGAAATGGATTTCTGAGAAGCAGAGCCCTGCATTTGTGGGGTGGCTTACTCTAGGATTTCTCAGGCCCATCGCACTTCCTGGGTGGGGATGTGATGAGACTCAGGAGCTCAGGTTTCCAAGGACAGAAGGGTGCCGGGGGAATTCAGCTGGGAAGTGGCTAATGAATAAATGAGAGCACTCACAATGCCCAGTCCATTTACCAATACTCTGCTGTTCAACCTTTTATTGGAACCATGTGAGCATGAGCCCTGTCTTTCTGCAGGAATGGAGACTGGCTGGGGCAAACCATCATTTCTTTCTCGTTTACCCATGCTGTTTGGGTAGCAGAGAAGTTGAAAGTTGTAGGTGGCTTGGATATTATCCGGTTCAATTCTCCTATTTTACAGATGAGGAAACTGAGCCCCAGAGAAGGGATTTCCTCACAGTCTCCCAGCTCATTAGTGCCATAGATGACATTGAAACTTGGATGTCATGACTCCAAGTCCAGTGGTTCATAACGTCTAGCACCCACTGGAGAAGTGCTGCCAAATAGCAATATAATGCAAACCACAGATGTGGTTTTAAACTTTCAAGTAGCCATATTTAAAAAGGTAAAAAGAAACAGGTGAAATTAACCTTAATAACATATTTCATCCAGTATACACAAAATACACAGACTCCCTCTGTACACATCTCTCACTCCACGAGCTCAAAACACACTATGTGCTATGGGCCTGCTTGGGCTTGGCGGGGATGAGGGCGGGGAGGGCGTCATACTCCGAATAGCAGCCTCTCCAAGGAAAGCAATCAATGTGCAGGCCCGCTAAGCTACACATTTTGCAGAAAATCTGCACTTCTTTCAGGAGCATTAAGCATATAGAGAAATATCCCCATAATGAAAGTGTAGGCCGTGGTACATTGTCCCAGCCTACAACACACAGAGGACTTTTCATCCAGCCACCCATTTCCAGGGTGCTTTTAGCTGACAAAGGACGCCTGTGGGCTGCTGGTATTCCAGCTATCTCCTGAGGTGGCTGGATGTGGGTGGCAGTGCCAACTCCTGGGAAGAATGCTGTGACAGAAGAAGTGCCTGAGGAGATAGAGGGACTGCCCTGCACACTGGAGCCCATGTGAGGTCAGCCCAGATGCCTAATGCAGAATTCCCAAGCCCCTTGGGTCCCGGGGGACGATACCAACTTCCAGAGCTCCATCCTGAACTGTGCCAACTTCCAGAGTTCCAATCCCTCCCAACAATCTGGAATTCCATTTCAATTCTTTTAAAAGCTGCTGCCCTCTGGCTTTGTCTCCATCTCATCCAAAGGTGTCAACATGCATGTCAGGGCCGAGTCCTTCTTTTCTGGTCCTCTAGACAAGTTCTGATGTCAGGGCCACTAAAAAGGTGGACCAACTAGGGCTGCCGATGAACAACAAGTTCTCAAGGTGACAAAACCCTAAGAGAAGGCTGGTATATTCCCGCCACCAGCTGGCCCAAGGCATAGCCTCCCTGAGCACTACCAATCAAGGCAGATGCTCAGATGAACAGAATTAGTAAGCTTCCTGGACAACTGGTGGTCATAGAGTCTGGTTGTACAGAGTTTGCTTCTAGAGCTGCGCTGACCAGTACACATGGCTATTGAGCCCTTGAAATGTGGCTAGTCCAAACTGAGACGTGCTGAAGTGAAAATATGCACCAGATATCAAAGACCTAGTATGAAAAAAAGGATGTAAAATACCTCACTGAAAATGTTTATATTGATTCCATGTTGAAATGATAATATTTTGCATGAATTGGATTGAATACAATGTATTATTAAAATTAATTTTACATATTTCTTTTTACTTTTAATGTGACTACTTTAAATTTTTTTTTTGTTTTTTTTTTTTTGTTTTTTTTTTTTTTGTGGGGAAGACCAGCCCTGAGCTAACATCTGTTGCCAATCTTCCCCTTTTTGCTTAGGAAGACTGGCCCTGAGCTAACATCCGTGCCCATCTTCCTCCACTTTATATGGGACGCCGCCACGGCATGGCTGACAGGCAGTGCGCGTCCGCGGGCGCCTGGGATCCGAACTCGCGAACCCCGGGCTGCCAAGCACGGACTAAACCGCTGCGCCACCGGGCGGCCCCTGACTACTTTAAATTTTAAATTACGTATGTGGGTCACGTTTCATTTCTATTGAACAGCACTTTTCTAGTGGAAGTGTTTTATTTGAGAGGCCACTTCCTAGGATTTAATTCCAATGATGCTGGCTGGGATTTGACTAGCAGTGTGGTGATTGACGACACAAGCACGGTGGTCGGTGACCACCAATGGGAGCACTGGCTAAAGGTGCTGGTGGGCACCGGGGTCACCACCCCCATCCCTTGCCCCATTCACCACCCTGGAGGCTGTGGCTTAAACTTCAGGTGACAAACTGTCACCTAGAACCAGGTCGTGGTGCCAACAAGGAAACCTAGAACTGGACATCTCCAGATGAGGGCTGAGTTACGTGCTTGCTTCTCACACTTTAGAAATGGAACATAAAGTCTAGATCTGAACATCAGGGCCTTGTCGACACAAGGGATCCTTGAGATGTTGGAAGTGTTCTATGTCTTGATTTTGGTGGTGGATATGTGAACCTACACAGGTGACAAAATTGCATAGAACTAAATATGCACACACCTGTATTATTTCTTACAACTGCATGTGAATCTGCAATTATCTCAAAGTAAAATTATTTAATTTAAAAAAATCAGGACCATATTTGCACACCTGTGTTCATAGCAGTATTGTTTGCAATATCCAAAAGATGGAAGCAACCCCAATGTCCATCCATGGATGAATGGATAAACAAAATGTGATATATACATACGACGGAATATTATTCAGCCTTAAAAAGGAAGAAAATTCTGACACATGCTGCACATGGATTAACCCTGAGGATATTATGCTAAGTGAAATAAGCCAGTCAGAAAAAGACAGATACTGCATGATTCCACTTATATGAGGTCTCTAGAGTAGTCAAATTCATAGAGACTGAAGGTAGAATGGTGGTTGCCAGGGGCTGGGGGGAGAGGAGAGTGGGGAGTTATCGTTTAATGGGGACAGAGTTTCAGTTTAGAAAGACGAAAAGAGTTCTGTGGATGAATGGTGGAGAAGGTTGCACAACAATATGAATGTACTTAATACCACTGAACTGAACACTTAAAAATAGTTAAGATGGTAAATTTTATATTACGTGTATCTTACCAGAATTTTTAAAAATTAAAAATTCAGGACTTCTTGACCTAAAGACCAATGACTCTCTTTTATAATTCACCTTGTTCAAGGAGGTAGAACCAGCAAGCTATTGATCGTGTTAGTATGAACCAGACATCCAGCTTCTGGGTGATTAACCTGTAAAGGAAGCAGAAGCAAGGTGCGTCCTTGACAAACATGCTGGGTGTTGGGGAAGGCGTGGGCCAGGTTGGTGCTCCAGGCCTCACCTGAAACGTGTCCCATATCCAGATGGATCTCTAACACCACCCAAAGGTGGAGCTAAACCTGTTATTACAAAGGCAGCCTTGATCAAAAACGTTACTAACTATGGGGATCAGGGAGCTGAAAATCTAGGTAGAAGGATCAATGCCTAGAGCTCAAAGGGGCTGGGAAGGCAAAGACTGATCCAGTATCAGAAAATCATATCTACTTTAATGTGTGAGGTGGGATGGGCATTGGGGGATGTATTTCTCAAAACCATGTGACTCAAGTTACAAAGTTTTTCCTGTACAAACTGAGGGGGATTTGACTCTACGGGCCACCCTAATTGTGCAGTTAAAGCAGCCCTGATCCTAAATGACAGGAAGGGTATGAAAGAACCCACTGAGTGGAGCAGGGCAGGGGGTCTATCTGCTCCCCAAGAAATCGGCCACCCAAAGGAGATGGCTTCAGTGTGCTTCCACTGAGTCACTCTGAGACAAGGGTGAGTGGAGAGGAGGGAGCTGCCAGGCTGGGAGTGTCTCCCTTATCCAACCATCAGAGAGCACAAGATAACAAGGTCCAATCTCAGTGATGGGGGCATTCCAGAGGATAATTATTTCTTTCCCTTTAAATTCACATAGGCTGGCCAGAAGCCCCTGGACTGCCTGGAATGTGTGTGAAGAATGCCAGATATCTCAGCAAAAATGTTCAGCCACCAGAGCATCTATTAAGACATACAGTGCCTGTACCAGCCTGCTCTTAACCTTCCCCATGGCCATCACACAGAACCTGTGCCAGACAGCAGCTTCAGCAGTTCTGCATCTGACCTTGACAAAGACATGGGAACATCTATATGATTCTGTCCTGTTTATGGTGTCTCCTCGGCCACTGCTCCCTAAGCCAAGAGATTCAACTGTTTATGAAAAACAGTATTGTTTTCCCTTTTGGTCATCTAAGTCATGGGAAATTTTTGTGTGGTGATGCATAAATCCCAGAAAGTTTGGTTAAAAAAGTTCCCTAAACTGTGGGTGGTTCCTCAAGTTTGTCCAGATTTACGGAATATCCTGTGTCCATAAAACAAGCCTGAAGGTTTCAACCGAACACCCCTCAAGAGGCCCTTTGGATTCACGGAGGCCCTCATTAGTGAGTTTTGGCAGCTGGCTGTTGAATGTAGGACTTTAAAACTCAAAATTAAAATGAGTCTACAAGCCTGACTTAGCAGAGTTGCTGGAGAATATTATGTTTCCACTCAGTTAAGGACAGCCCTCCCATCATCCAAAATCCCTCTATTAAAGTCATTATAATTAGTCCCAAATAAGTTAGCTATTCTCTTTGAGAGATCTGTCTTTGATGTTTGACTCAATCCATCAACAATTATTTCATGAGTGCCTGTGTGTCAGAGTGTGGCAATGCCCTGATTCCATTCCTTCTCCTAGCCTCCCTTCTCTTCATCGAGAAGATGACTTGCCTGTGACCCCTCCACAGTGACCAAAGTGGCTGCTGAAAATGTTGGTGCAAATAAGTGTATTGATATGGGAAGATGGAAGGGCTTACAAAACAGAATGTATTCAATGCCATTTTTGTAAATACATAAATAGAATATGTTTAATCCCACTTTATAAATATATATTTACAGATAGATAAATAGATATACACAGATAGATATTCATGTGTATATTTCAATAAAACAAATCTGAAAGGATATATACAAAAATGTTCATAGTGATCTCTGAGTAGTAGAATTAATTTTTTCTTTTAGCTTCTTTTTATATTCTTTCTGGAGTGAACATGTATTATATGTGAAATCAAAAAATGAAAATATATTTTAAAGGAAACATTGGCATTGGGAGGGGATGGCAGTAGATGTGGTGGCCATTTAAAGAGGTTTATGTGTGTGTGTAGTTTGGGAAGTTCAGAGTTCTGGCTGAGATTATGGGCATCTCTGCACAAACATTTTAGGTCTAGACAAAGAGAAAGGTAAATCTTGTATTTAGTTCCTTGGAACTAAAATTATGTGTGTATATATATATATATATATGTATATATTTAATTATTTATCAAAGAGCCTTTACTACTATGTATGTCATCAATGTCTATATTTATTATTGCACCAATCTTAGCCCTTCCACTAGCCTTAACAATATGAATTCCATTACCTGTACCATATCCACTAACCAACATAAATTTCGGTGTATTATTTATATTAGGCATATCAAGCTTAGCTGTTTATTCTATTACCTGATGAGCTTCAGATTCAAAATTTGCTTTAATTGGTACACTCCAAGCAGCAGGACAACAATCTGATATGAAGTAACTTTAGCAATTATTCTATTATCAATGCTATTGACAATATATATATATTAAATGATATCTTTGCAATTAAACGATATCTTTACAACCTCCTCCTGGAAGACGAGGAAGGAATCTTCTCTGGACCTGCCTTTGTTGTTCTGTTTGGGTCAAAGGATCGAGAAGAGAGTAGGAAAAAGCTAAGAAAAGCTAAATCACAATCTATATGAGAAAGAGCATTAGCTACCAAAAAGGGGAGAAATAGCCAAAATGGGGAAGGAAGTTGAAAGAGTTTGAACAGAGCAAGGAGGGGGAAGCAGGAAAAACCAGTGCAGCTGAGATTTTTTGGGAAAAAAAAAGAAAAAGCGGGAGGAGAGAGAGAAGAGATTTGAGCAGCTGCTACTAGTGTGGGACTTTGGGTGAGAGGAGAGGGGGTGGAGAGAGGGGAGACAGCATCAGTTACAAGAAACTGTGCAACATAACATACATTTGCTTCCCCCTCAAGAAAACCTGCAGGAAAGAGTTGCATTACTCTTCAAGGTCTTGGGCTCAAGTTTCTGTCTCTTTGGGGTGTATTATTCGTCAGATCAGGAATCACTGTCTTGCTAGATTGGGAACCCAATCGGTCAAGAAGATAAGGCGGGGCCCCTGGGAAGCATCAGGAAACAGCCAAGCTCCGTCTTTGCTGAGCAGTACGGGGCAGCTGGAGTCAGCCGGGCCCAGCCCCATGCCCCAGTGGTTCCACCACCCTCAGCATGAGCCACGCTGTCAGCATTTCCACATGGCTGGCACCTTGGGTGCCCATGCAGGGCACCCCACTGGATTAGTTTCTGGGGGCTGCTGTAACAAAGTACCACAAACAGGGCGGCTTCAACAATAGAAACTGAGTCTCATATATCTGGAGGCTAGAAGCCTAAACTCAAGGTGTCCTCAGAGTTAGCTCCTTCTGAGGCTTCTGAGGATCTGGTCCCTGCCCCTCTCCTTGGCTTATAGATGGCCGTCTTCACCGTCACATGGTCTTCTTCCTCTGTGTGGGCCTCTGTGTCCAAATTTCCCCTCTTCATAAAGGGCACCCTTGTGATTGGACTAGGGCCATCTAATGACTTTATTTTACCCTGATTACCTCTGTAAAGACCCTGTTTCCAAATAAGGTTACAGTCTGAGGTACCAGGGTTTAGGGTTTCAACATATAAATTTGGGGGTGGGAAGGACACAATTCACCCTCTGACCCCCACTGACAGCCTCACATCCCAGGCTCGTCCTCGGTCCCTACAGTTCCCGGGAGGCCACTCCCAGGGGTCCTTCTCCTTTTCCCTCTCATGTGCTCATCCCTAAGTGGTCCAGTCCTTCCTGTCCTCACGGTGTCTTGCAGAAATTCCCCGGAACTCTGGCTTGGTGACCTCACCCTTCCCTGTTTTCAGCCAGGGCGCTGAGTTTTCTCCTAGGCTTCCGTTCCTCTGGTAAATTCAGTGGGGATTGAGGAGAGAGGAGAATGTCACAGGTGGCCCCCAATCCCCTCATTGAGACCCAAGCTGCTCCCTGTTTTGATGTCCGCTGATGACAGCTTCTTCCCTGGAGGCCTCATGGGGGCTGGACACACAAGTCCCTGCTCCTGCCCTGTCCTTTGCCCTGGGACACACTGGGGCCTTGGCCTCATTTCTGAGGGGGCTCCTTGGGCCCTCATGGGGATGGGTCTGCTCCTCAAAGCCTGAGTCCTCCACCAGAGATGCCAGGGACGGTCTGCAGCCAGAGAGACTGGGGAGCAAAGGGCACATTCAGGCCATGCAGAGCCACTTGGGTAAAGACTGGGGTCAGGGTGGACATCTGGATAAAGGGGCACAGAGAGGTTTGGCCTGAGGAGAGTTGAAAGGAGGGGTGGGTCAGGAGGAGGGAGCTGCTGCTTAGAGAAGCACAAAGGAGCTCCCCCTCTTCTGGTTATCTAGGTGGAGCAAAGGGTTTGCATTGCTGGCATGGAATACTGGGAGTAATGTGGCTCCTGTGAATAGCAATTCATTTGAAAAATGTTTTAAATCACATCTTAGAGGATTCATAATCATAGAGCTTCTCAAAACTAGTAGTTTTCCTACTGAGGTCCCAGGGCACGCTAAGGTTTAATGTCCAGGCTCCTGCGGCTTTCTCCAGAGAAAGGAGAGCCAGAGGGAGTCCCTCCCTTACCCTCCGCCCCAGCCTCCCCCAGGCTGCAAGCAGAAGGCCCAAACTTCACCCATTTGATACATCACTGGGCTCGTCCACATGATTTCATTGAAAGAAAGCTCTCCATGATTACAAAAAGTAAATAAATGTATTTTTATATACATTTATTATATATTATTTATTACATATATTTATTTTTATATATTTGTTAATTACACAAATTATATAAAATAAATATATCAAATATTTATATTATATATATATATGCCACTGATTGAGCTAATGAGTTCTCCACGCATATAAAATCATTCAATATGTAAATATTCAATTTACCTATGATGTCTTTTCAGGATCATATCTGCTACATGAAGTCGACGTGTGTGTCTATAGTTCATTCCTAACAAGAAAGATCATCTTCAACACAACAGAGAACAAACTCTGACTTGAGAGGAGAGCTGTCTCCAGGGAAGATGCTCCAGCCGTCAAAACCAAGAAATAGTCAGAGGCAGATAAACCTTTGGCTCAGAGTTCATGGCCGGTCCTATATGTACCAAATTAGCATTTCAAAATTAAGCCAGCTGAGAGCACCGGCTCTTCTTCCCCAAAGAGGCCACAAGAGCTGAAATGGTCTACAGATCTGGCTGCCTCCATGGGAAATCACCTTATGGGAAAGGAAGACCCAAGCTCGCAGGGCCACTCATCTTCTCGTAAGCTGCGTGTTCCTGCTTCAAAGGCTGCGCTTTAAGGAAGCAGGTCACGGGGGCCATTTTCCTGACTAAAGTTCTCGTATTTGGGTGTGGGGTGCCTCCTATATGGGAAGCACTGTGCTAAGTGCTGGGGGAACACAGAGGAGAAAGGAGTAGGCCTTGACCTTAAGGGGCTTCCAGTGTAGCTGGGGGGAGGGAGTCGTGCATAGACGACTGAATGTCCTGGGGAAAGTGCTGTCTGAAAGGTGCACTACTCTAGTCCAACCAGCACCAGGGTGAGGCAGGGGCCAGTCTGGAAGCCCTGGGAGGCTTTCTGGAGCACCTGGCAAGTTCCCGTGCATTCCATTACCGGACTGTCTTTATGGATTCTTGGTCTATAAATACCTTTGGCCATCACAAATGCACTTCCACAGGATAGAATTTCAGTGTTAGAAGCAACCTTCATACCCATTAACCCCAGCACTGGTCTGCTGCTGGAAGCCCCTCTTGGACACACCCACAAAATGGCATTTTTGATTACCCTCAGGACAGGGTACTCATTACCGCCTGGGCAGAGGCTTGAACTACCTGGGTACCCATTGAGAGGCGCCTCATTTATAGAACCTGCTTGCAGGTCAGGAGTGTAAAGGCTGAGGACTGACATTCCCTGCATGTCTGGCTCCTCTGGCATGCCCAAGGCCCCAAGCACAGGGATTCCAGGGTCTCGGGTTGCATCTCGAATGGTGAAACCCAGCAGCCAGTTGCCAGCAGTCACTGTGAAAGCACGCAGCCCCTCAGGGCACGGCATGTGCCTCTCCAGGCAGCCAGCCCACCCCAGAGCACTAGGGCAAAGACCATGGTGCCCTCCACAGTCTGTTCCCCTCCCCCGCAGATCAGCTCAGCCTGTAGGTGCATTGTGATTTATTCAGACGTCCACTCACCTTGCTTTGGAGAGTTCTGATCTCACATCTTTTTACTTCTGCTGTGGTCCACGGGTCCCATTTCACTATAACAAGTGCATCAAGAGTTAGAGTTTGTGAGCATAGTGGCCCCGTCTTTATCGAGCTTCTCTCTGTAAAGTCACTGTCACCTTCAGTCCCCATTCACCCACATGAGTGCGTCTTTCAAATCCCTTGCCCCCACTGACTCCTCCTTTTTGCAATTTCTGTGGCACTTTCAGGCTACACCTTACTAGTGAGCACTCTATCATATTCTGCCTCCTGCTATTTTCCACTGGTTTCCTCTCTGTCACTCTCCTCCCAGCAATCCCCTAACACAGAAGAATTTTGTTTCATCTACCTCTGGTCTCCTTTGAAGCACACAGTAGGTTTCAATGAAGAAATAAATACAATTTGAGGCCTGCCCTCAACAAAGCTCATAATCTACTGGGGGCAGGGAAATGATCACGAATCATTGCAAACAAGCAGGAGGAGGAGGTACAAGGGATGGAGCCAGCACGGAGTCGATAACTATGGGTCCTCGGTAAACAGTTGGTGGCTTGATAAACAAAGATATGCACACAATCCATTTCATCTTTCTCTGCTTGTTAGCCATTACATCCAAACACCAATTCAGCTTTCTTTCCTTACAGCACATATCTTGGTTTTCTGCTTAAATAAGGAGAAATGTTATCATGGATCACGGCATTGCATTGGTGCGATGATTTACAACCTTCAGAGTGTTCTGTGAACAAAGCATTTGTATATGCCAGTGATGGACTAGATGGCTTCTGGAGCTTCTAGGTCAAACCCCCTTGTTTTAAGAAAAGAATGGAGATTCCAAGTGACTTTCCTGAGTTCCTGAAGGGAGGTGGGCGTGGAACTGGAACCAGGACCCAAGGAGCTCCACACTACCCCGTGCTAGGTCCACTCTGCCCAGCTACCCCTCCTCCCCTGTCTCTGCTGGAATGACTCTCTCTTTTTACAGCTCCCCTCAAACGTTCTGACTATTGGAGAGCATCTTTGCTTTCCAGGACCTATCCAGAAAAATGCCATGGCAGGGCACAATGAGATCCAGCTTACCTAGTGATGAGTAATTATCTGTGGCTGTCCAACTAGTACCTGGAGTTTCTCCCAACCATTTGCCCCTGGTCATAGGCCCCCTGTAAGGTTTCTCCGGCTCCTACAGTTGAAGCCCACAGGGGTAAAACTCTTCCCTGATTGTATTTTATTACCAGTCTGGTGAAGATGTTTCCTCCATTTGAGATATTTAGGAGGGTCCCCTTTTTTGGTGTATTGATTTTAGTAGGGGCCAATTCTAAGATTATTTCTATGCTGGTAGGAGTATAATATTAGCAGTCATGGTGGTGAAGTGGGCTCTTCAGGAAAAAAAACCTGATTGGTAGTGTTTGCCAATTTCTGTGGTATAAATACTCCCACTATGATCAATTTCAAGCTGCCAACAGGAAGTCATGGAGTTGGCAAGCTGCCAACTGTACACGGAGCTGGAAAGAGGTGTGCACAGTTGACTCTCATGAGTCAGTACGAGTGGCTGCTGTAGCCACCACATTTACTAAGATTTTTCTATGATCTAGGCAGCTTTTTAGGCTCACTGAATCCTAGCACTTCACTGCAATTTATCTATAAAAAATAGGAACAAAAATCCCTACCTCACAGGTTTTGTGAGGATTGAATGAAGTAATATACACAAAGTGACTTAGAGCAGTGCCTGGCACCATAGTAAGCACTTGATAAACAAACACAACCATAATTGTCATAATTACTACATACAGTATCTCATTTCATCTTTCCAGCAGTCACTGAAGCAGATGTCCATCGGCCAGCTGACACCAGGAGCCCAACTTGGTGAGCATGTGTGTGGTCAGAGCTGAGAACACTGTGCACTGTCCACTGGTCTACTGGGGAAAGCAGTGCTACCCATTTATCTTTTAACCCCAACCCCCAATTTACCAGACTTCCCTGAGGATGACTGTGATGGTTAATTTTATGTGTCAACTTGACTGGGCTAAGGGAGGCCCAGAGAGCTGGTAAAACATTCTTTCTGGGTGTGTCTGTGAGGATGCCTCTGGAAGACATTAGTATTTGAATGGATAGACAGTAAAGAAGATCGCCCTTCCCAATGCAGGTGGGCATCATACAATCCATTGAGGACCTGAATACAACCAAAAAGAAAGGTGAAGGAAGGGCAAATTCTGAGACATCCATCTTTTCCTGCCCTCGGACATCAGTGCTCCTGATTCTCGAACTTTCAGACTCAGACCAGGACTTAACACCATCGGCCCCACGATTCTCAGACCTTCAGACTCAGACTGAATTATACCACCAGCTTTCCTGATTCTTCAGCTTGCCGAGGACAGATCTTGGGTCTTCTTGGCCTCCATAACCACGTGAGCCAATTCCTATAATAAGTCTCTTATATATATATATCTCTTTATATCCTATTGGTCCTGTTTCTCTGGAAAACCCTGACTAATACAATGACAAAGTGGAGAACTCTGGGAAGAGAGAAGTGGCACATATGAAGACTTTTTACAACAGAGTAGAACACTGAACTGAAAAGAGCAACATAGAGGGAGAGAAGCCAACCCTGGTGGTCTAGTGGTTAAGATCTAGCCCTCTCATCACCACGGCCCTGGTTTGTTCCCCAGTCAGGGAACCATACCACCCATCTGGCAGTTGTCACACTGGAGGGGCTGCCTGTTGCTGTGATGCTGAAAGCTATGCCACTGGGATTTCAAATACCATCAGGGTCACCCATGGTGGACAGGTTTCAGCAGAGCTTCCAGACTAAGACAGACTGGGAAAAAAGACCTGGCCACCCACTTCCAAAATTGGCCATGAAAACCCTATGAATAGCAACAAAGCATTATCTGATGTAGCACCAGAAGGTGGGAGGATTGCACAGAAATACCAGGCAGGGTTCCACTCTGCTGTACACAGGGTCGCTAGGAATCAGAATCCACTCCACAGTACTAACCACAAAAGACTGAGAGAACAAGGGAGGAGTGACATCAGATAACCAACTAGATGGTCAGCTAGAGCTCTTGGGTGGTAATGCTGGGGGCAGGGGCAGCTTCAGCACCAGCACCCATGAGGATATGCCACAGGCCAGGCCACTTACAGGTGTGTTGGCCTGTCTTGCCCCACCCCTGAGGCAGGTCCTGCAAAACACCTCTCAGTTGAGCTCGATGTTGAACTGCCAGGGAGGGCTCTGAGGTTGCGCTGACCTGAAGGCAGTTGAAGGAAGTCACCTGCCTTCCCACCTAACCAGTACTCATAGCTCGTTTATTCCAATCAGAACGTTCTCCTTCTCACCTGCCCTTCTCCATTTCAGACATATCAACGAGGTTTTCCAGAAAGGGATGAGAGGGTGCCCAGCTCTAAATGGTGTTCACTGGCATGTGTGTGAACATGAGGTGGGCTCACCTCGGCTTAAAAGGGTCAAGCTCTGGGCACCTTTACTTCCTCTTCATGGGGTTTGAGTTGTTCTGTCGCAATAGATGTTTGCAGGGGAGGGGAGCAGAGGACATCATGCCGACGACTTGTGCCCGCTTACCCTGTGTCAGGGTCAGGCTGGGGTGGGTGAGTCTGGTGCTGTTCTGTGGCTGTTTCTCTGAGGAACTGAGCTCTGCTCTCTGGGCCTCTCGCACACTCTCAAAGATGCTCTCTCAGGAGGCCGCAGACGGCAACCTTGGCAAGCTGCCCAGGACAGGGTGCACAATGGGGACCTGTTCCTGTGGAAGCCAGGAATATTCTATGAAAAAGAGGCAGAGAAGAAAAAAATGTCTAAATATCTGCTTTTGCTTCCTACGCCTTACCCACTCAAAACATTAACTTCATACCAAGCTCCCACTGAATCGGTGTCCAGGGACATCGGGCAGCCCTGGGGCGGGTCCAGGAGGGCCGGAGCACAGCCGTTTCTTAGTGGCTTTGGCCGTGCGGCATCCCCCAGCCTCAGCCCCACTTCATGCTTTCCGTTTTCCTTAAATATTTGGTGGAATCCTTTGCACCAGTCATATTCCAAGGGTGGGATTTCTTTTTCCGACTTGCATTTTCCTTCTATTTGGTATTATTCTTTTAAGCGGAAAGAGTATACCTTGAGACTGCTACATTAATTGGTAAATTCAAGTTTTGACTCTTCCTGTCACACCTGCTAGTCGTAACCGAAGCCACAGCACAATTTCAACATTTTGGGGAAAGTGAAGGAAAACAATTAGCTTTTCTTTTACTATCACCATGTTATGAAGTTCAACCTTTCAGCAGGAAAATGGGGCTTGTCAGTTAGCAGGATCAAGGAGCATACCTTCCAACACCATTCCAGTCACTTACGAGAAAAGAGGGCAATTTTACTACCTAAAAATGGTTTTCATTCTTGCCAAAAGGCTCCGTGGCAATCAGAAAAAATTTCAGAAAGGCCCTCTGGGGCCATTAGTAAAGGAGATTTTAAAACTACATTATTGAAAACAATTTGATTCTGGCACAGAAATAGCCAGATCAATGAGCCAAAATAGGGAGTTCCAGGAGAGACTGGAAAACACAGAACGACTCAACATATAAGAAAGGCAAATTTCTAGACATTGAGAGAAAGGTGGATTATTCAATAAATATTGTTTTAAAAATTGGCTAACCATAGTAGTAAAAGTTAAACTGAATCCTCCTTCATGTCTTTACACTAAAATAAATTACAGGTAAAAATATATACTTAAAAAAGAGAAAAGCTGGAGGCCGGCCCGGTGGCATAGTGGTTAAGTTCGCATGCTCCACTTCAGCAGCCCGGGGTTTCACAGGTTTGGATCCTGGGCACGGACAGACACACAGCTTGTCAGCCACGCTGTGGCAGTGTCCCATATAAAGTAGAGGAAAATGGGCACGGATGCTAGCCCAGGGCCAGTCTTCCTCACCCAAAAAAAAAAAAAATGCTTTTGTAAAAGCACCAGAAAGGAACCCAAGGTAATTTTTTTAATATAATCTTAGGAGAGGAGAAAGCCTTCCTAGTTAAGATGAAACTCAGAAGCCACAAATAAAAACATTGATAATATTGACTGTAAAAATATTTAAAATTTCATCCAAACTAAAATGAAGTCAAAATACAAACAAAAAGGTGGGGAAATGTTTGAAAGACAGGTTATGAACAAAGGACTAATAAAGGGTTTAATATAAAAACAGGACTTGTGAACCACAAGGAAAAGGCCAACAACTCAATTTTTTTTAATGAGTAAAACACATAAACAAGTAGTTCACAGAGAGAGAGAAATAGAAATGGCATACAAAATGTAAAGAAAAAAGAAAATTAAAATCTGTAAAATTTATTAGCAATCAGATTGATAAAGATCAAAAAGTGTGACAATACACGGTGCTGATTACGATGTGGGGAAACAGGCACTCTCATCTGCCATGGGGGAGCATAAACAGGTGTGAGCCTTTCCGAGGGCAGCTTGGTGGTATCTGTCCAAGTAAGAATGCACATATGGAGCAACTGCACTTCCAGGAACTCATCCTGCAGATGTTCTCCCTCATTTGAGCAAAGACATAGGACACTCTGCAGCGTTGCTTGCCATGTCTGAAGACTGGAAACCACCTAAATACTCTCCAGGAGGAGACTGGTTCAATAGCTAAAGACATTGTAAACAGTCACACAATGGTACATGCTGCAGTTGTTTAAAAACATGCAGCGATTCTAAAAGTTCTCGAGAAACAACCTCCAAGATTGCTAAGTGGAAAAAACAAGGGGCAGGACAACATATGTGGCATATGACACATGTGTGTGTGTTCACATGCAAGCACACACGTGTGCGTTCATTCAACAAAGCCTTACAGAGCAGCTGTGGCACACCAGGAACTGTCCTAAGCACTGGGACACAGCGGTGAACAAAACAGACAAAGCCTCTGACTTCGTGAGCTCATGTTCTAGTGGGAGAACAAAAATAAGTCATAAACAGAGTGTGGTGGGTTGCATTGGGGAAAGTGATTTGGAGAAAAATGGAGAAGGGACGTGTGAGGAGTGCAGGAGAAGGGCTACAGCTTTCAGTAAGGTTCTCAGGGATTCCCTGAGAAGGGGGTATCTGAGCAGAGACTGGGAGGCGGTAAGGCGAGAGCTATGCACACAGATGGGGAAGGGACAGCAGGGACAAAGCGAGCCTGGTGGCACGATGGAGGAAGAGCACACAGGCCAGGGAGCCTGGAGCAGTGAGAGCAAAGGAGAGCACAGGAAGAGAGGTCCAGAGGAGAGGGGACAAAGGGGAGCTTGTCGGCTGTTTGAGGGACTCCAGCTGTTTACCAAGATGTGACATGATTTGACTTCAGGTTTTAAGAACATAACAGAAAATCTCCAAAAGGATGCACACCAACCAGTTCATGGCAGTCCCCCCTAGGGAGACGAATGATCATGGGCCAGCAGGGAGGTGGGAGGAGGGAATTACATTACATTATATTCCATGGGCTGTTTTCTTTGTTTTACCACACGTGAACTGCTTTCTTTAATTTTCTAAAGAGCCCTTTTGCCCCATGTGAAACTAAAATAAAGAACTTCCCCCAGAAAGGAACCCCTTTATTTCTGGATGGCTGGACAATCTAGGGATTGCCAGGATGATGCTTTATGTTGGGTTCCCCCAAAGCAGACTCTGAGATGAGGATTTGGGAACAAGGAGTCTATCTGGGAGGTGAACCCAGGGGACACTGGTAGAGGAGTGGAGAAGTGAGAGAGAGAGGGAAAGAGGCCAGAGCAACCGAGGCTCTGTCCTGCTGGAAACTCAGGGAGACAGCATGGAACCTGCCTCAGGTATCCACCCAACTCAGGAGCCTGGAAGCTGGGCTATTTATCCTCCAACTCCTGTTCACCATTACTGAGGGGAGCTCCGGGGACCTCAACTCCCTGGTCCCTCCAGGGGTTCAAAGAGAAAGCTCCTCGGTGGAGAGTTGCTGGTGTCTGGGGTGGGACACCATCCGCATGTGCAGGGATGGGAGGGGACGTGGGCTATCTACTACAGAGCCCATTTTGCCTTTTAAAAAATGCGAAGGTTTGTCCCTCAAGTTCTTTTCACTCTACTTTCTACAATGGACGCTGGTCTTTAATTCACATGAAGATGGAATAAATAGAAGGAACAGGGTGAGCTGAGAGATGAGCTCAGGGAGTTGCACAAAACCCAAGTCTCCCCTACCTCTCCTGGAGCCCATGAGAAACCGAGAACAGCCTGGAATGAGGGCACAGGCGCAAACACCATCTGCCTAGTGTTCTCTGGTGGAAAAAAAAAAAAAAGTTTAAAAATAATCTCTTTGGAAAAATCTATGTTCACCAATTTTATCTTTCTTAAGAAAAGGAATTATAGACAGCAGTACACTTTCGAACGTACCTAGGATACCTCACTCTCTCCTCCACACCCATTCATGTCACTCTCCTTCTTCAACCCCAGCTCTAAAATGCTCACCTCTTTCAGGAGCCCTCCCAAAGGAATTCCACCTGCCCCCATCCAGTCTACCAGGAGGTGCTCAGCACTCAGCCCACCAGGCCCTCTTCATTGGTCCACGACAGCAGTGGGCCTGAAAGACTTGGATGTATTGAATTCAAATGCTCAACCAAACCACTGGGCCTCTTTGACCCTCTGTTTCTTCATCTTCAAAACGATTGGAAGAGATTAAAGGAGCTCTGTAAAATGATCTCGAACAACCCTTCCACTCCCTCGATCGCTCTATGGTTCTTAAGCAACCGGTTTTGGGGATAGTCCATGAACTGACTCAGAAAATGATTCCCGAAATGGAGTTCAAAAAGGCTGTGAGCAGTCCCAGCTTTGTTGGAATGAGGGCACAACCTTCCACGCTGATGACTTTGAAGGGGACAGCTCTCACTTGAGCATGCACGTCTCTGTAGATACTTTTTTAAATTACTTGTGAGTGCCTCAAAGGCAGGCCTTACTCCTACTTTCCCTCATCTCCCCATATTTAAGTTTCCACATCGGGTTGTCGATAAGCCAGGTCAGTGAGAGAGGACGTCCCAACAGGTTTTAGCCTCTGTTTGTAGATTTAGCTCTCGCCCTGCTTAAATCCTTACAGTGGACATCATTGTTCTTAAGAAAAACGTTTGTCTTTTGTTTTTGTTTTTTGAGGTGACCCACGTTCGCCCTCTGCCTGCCTCCCCAGCCTCAACCTGGGTCACTGGGCCTCCAACCCCCCCACAGAGCGACTTCTCAAAGTGTGCTCCTCAGGACCTGCCGCAGAATCACCTAGACGCAGGTCTCCACGCCCCGGCAGACCCAGGAACCGCGCTCTCCAAGCAGGCTCCCAGGAACCCGCATTTACAGCACGTGCACAAGCCACTTCTTAAGAACTTTGAAGTTTGCAAACCGCTGCTTCTGCTGCGCCACCCTGACCTTCTTGTAAAGTCCTGAATGAGCTGACCCCTTCCCACCTGGATTAGTTATCTATTGCTGCGTGGCAAATTATTCCAAAAGTTAGCAGCTTAAAGCAACCACCACTCACTCTCTCCGAGTTCTCGTGGTGAGGATTCCGGAGCCGCTGAGCGGGGCGGTTCTGGCTCCAGGTCTCTCGCGAGATTTCCGAGGTGCTGCCGGCGCCGTCACCGGAGGGGAACCTGCTCTCGAGCTGGCTCGCGTGGCCCTGGCGGGAGGCTGCGAGGGCCTCTCCGCAGGGCTGGTCACGTGACGCGGCAGCTCGTCTCCCCGAGAACGTGATCGGAGGCGCAGAGAGCGGGCACCCGAGGGGACACGCTCTGGCATCTGCATATTCCATCCATCAGAAGCTCGGCCCACACTCGAGGAGGGAAATCAAGTCTTGAAGGGAGGAGTAGCGAAGAATTTGTGGACATATTTTTAAAAACACTACTCCACCTCAGCACCTTCACCCGTGTGGGGTTTTTTAAGTGAAATGCCCCCCATCCACTACACACGCACATACGCACCCCCTTACCCAAGTGTCAATCAAGCATCGCTTCCTTCCAGGGCTACCCTGTACGGTCAGCCCGGCGGGGCAACTGCACAACTCTAGGTGGTGCTCCCCACCGGGTAGTCACTGTAGATTTGTGTGTTTAGTAGGACCGTTTTTCAGCAGGTGACTGAAGCTATGAGAGGCGCGTATTCTCAGATCTGTCCCAGTCGGCGGCGAAGTCTTTGTCCGGCTGCAGGCCAGTGAGGAGCCGTCTCAGGAACCCCAGAGCCCCACCTTGCGTGGCCCACTGCCGGTCCGTGCCTCCCCCACAAGGACCTTCAGCCCAGACCCAGCATGCCCGCCGAGCTCCCGGCTGGGTGGTAGCTTCCGGGCAGTTGGCAACACTGGTACGTGTGAGTCCTGGTTCTAATCGGGCCAGAATTCTGTGACTGCTCGCCAGGCACATGTGTCCTGAGGTGGGTGGCTGCACCTTGCCTTCTTGGAGGAGCCGTGAGCCGCCCACTCAGGATGATCCAGAGCGGGTACCGTGGAACGGGCAGGGTCGACGATGTCTGCGTGGAGGAGCCGCGCTATCTGGTGAGAAACGCTGGGGCCCGCGAGTCAGGGGCAACTTCTCCGCTGGTGTGAGCTTAGGACAGTCTCAACCCGGGTCTTCCCCATGTCAGAATGGTCGGGGCGCTAAGTAAGGTGAGTGGACACACTGAAAATTTGTACTTTCCATACAAATATAAGGCATTGTTACACGGAGCCACGCCAGGGCAGGGAGAAAGGAACGCTAGAGCTCCCAGACTTGGCGGAAATCAAACTAAATCGAATCAGGAAGAACCGATCGCTATGGGGTGTTGCCCAGCTATTTAAGAGTGAGATCTCTACCTGTTGACTTCAAGGATGTCTATGATGTATTGTTAAGTGAGAAAAGCAAAAGAAATGTATTTTGTAAGATCCCACCTTTGTAAAAACAGTGATGTTTTTTAAAAAAAAAGGAAACGTATTTAGCCATTTCTACCTGTAAGGCCGAGGTTGTCGCTTACACTACTCCAGGGAATTTCGTTTCTGTGATAGTCTGTGTGAACTTGCATCCCTACTCCCATCACTCTGAAGTGGTGCTGTGCACAGCAGGTACAGCTTACAAAGAACCCTGCAATGTGTGCTGGGACCTGGAGAGCATGAAAAGCAGGGCGAGGTAGTCACTACCCCTGCTTTGCTTCATGAATATCCTGTTTTGAGGTCACTTGGGCACCAGGGTCTCTGATCATCCTGTTTGAGCACTGTGGGGGCCAGAACTTGCCCATCAACAGGCACATAAGTTTCTCAGGAGCCTGCAGGAAAAGAAGGTCAAATATGGGGCACTCCTACATCATAGCCCACTCACCTCAATTTCCTCAGGGACAGGCCCTAGAGAGTGGCCAAGACACTCAAGGAAGTGGGCATAAGAAGGGGAGGGGAGGAGACCATGATCCACTGGAAAGACACCATGATCCACTGCAGCTACAGTTGTAATAGGGAAAAATTGGAACCAACCTGAATATCCCTCAGGTGAGGAATGAATAAATGAACTCTAGCACCTCACAGCAATCCAAAAAAATGGGGGCAATTTATGTGTATCAACAGGGAGAGATGTTGAGTGAAAAAAGCAGGTTGCAGAATACATATAGTGATCCCATTAAAAATGTGTGTATTATGATATGCGTGTGTTACGTATACACATACGTTAGATATATCTGTATTTGCATTGAAAAAAACAGTCTGAAAGGATATATGCCAAATTGTAACCAATGGTGCCCTGCTGGGGTAGACATCAAGGGAAAGAGACTTCCACTATTTACCTTAAATGCTCAATAGAAGCGAGATCTGAAAGGCGTTGATGTCACCAAAACTGACCTTATGTCAGGGGTTCTTAACATTTTTAAAATAAAATATGTAAGACTAAAAAAGGAAACCAATTACTTTGAAACTAAATAGTCAAAGCATTTTTTTGTGTGTGTGAGGAAGACCAGCCCTGAGCTAACATCCATTGCCAATCCTCCTCTTTTTGCTGAGGAAGACTGGCCCTGGGCTAACATCCGTGCCCATCTTCCTCCACTTTATATGGGACGCTGCCACAGCATGGCTGACAGGCAGTGCGTCAGCGGGCGCCCGGGATCTGAACTTGCAAACCCTGGGCTGCCAAGCACGGACTAAACCGCTGAGCCACCGGGCAGCCCCAATAGTCAACGTATTTTTTTAAATAGATGTTTGCTAAGTGTACTGTGGGTTTTATCAATGCATCAAATAACAAGACACAACAGCAAGTCTAACAACTACCATAATTTCAAAGCAGCAATAAGCATACACGATTTTTCAAGATACAACTATCACGTGCTATGAAAATACCTGTGATTTCTACTGCAAACACTTCACTGAAGGAAATGATAAAATTCAGTGAGAGGTTAGTGAAAATAAAGATGTGATTTTTTTCACCATCCAAGTTCATAGACTCCTAAATTCTACCTTGTGGACCCCTTGAGGGGCTGAGGACCTCAGGTTAAGAACCCTGATGCTTTCTTGCATTCCAGAAGGTCAGCGCTAGTTTCTTGGTCAATTCCTCCTTTTCCCCTGCGAGGGACCACTTTGGAGAGTTTGTTTATTCATGCAGATGTCAGGGTTGTTCTTGGGGTGGCCAGAGTCAGTGAAGTAACCCAACTGCACATGCTCCTGATGGAGATGTTGAATGTTCTGTTAGCAGATGTAAAATAGGTCTTTTTTTCCAGTTTTACTGAGATATAATTGATACATAACATGGTATAAGTTTAAGGTACAGCGTGTTGATCTGACACATTTATATATTGCAAAGTGATTGCCACCATAGCATTAGTTAACACCTCCATCCAGACACATAATTACCACTTCTTTTTTTGTGGTTAGAACATTTAAGATCTACTCTCTTAGCAACCTTTAAGTATATAATACAGTATTATTAGCTATAATCACCATGCTGTACATTAGCTCCCCAGAACTTGTTAATCTTATAACTGGAAGTTTATAAACTTTGACCAACATCTCCCCATTTCCCCCACCCTCCAGCCCCTGGCAACCACTCTACTGTTTCTCTGAGTTCAGCTTTTTTAGATTCCACATATAAGTGAGATCCTACAGTATTTCTCTTTCTTTGTCTGAGTTATAAAATAGGTCTTTTATTGAGACTCTGCCTTTGCTGGTTTAGAGAATAATTTTTCAATAAATAAATAAGAGCCGCACTTTCATAAATTTGTTCAGTGGTGATATAGTGGTGATGGTGGTAGTGATGGAGTTACAGATGGAGATGCAGGGGAGGAGGTGAAGATGGAAGTGGTGGTGTTTGTGATGGTGGTGATGGTGATCGTGGTGGTGCTGATGGTGGTAGGGATGGAATTGCAGATGGAGGTGGTGGTGTTTGTGATGGTGGTGGTGGTGATTGTGGTAGTGATGAAACTGCAGGTGGAGATGGTGGTGGTGGTGATCATGGTGGTGCTGATGGTGGTGGTGATGATAGTGGTAGTGTTGGAATTGCAGATGGAGGTAGTGGTGGTGGTGGTGGTGGTAGTGAAGGTAATGGTCATGGTGGTGGTGATGCTACTGCTATTGTGTGTATTCTGTCTAAGAGCAACCCTCTCTTGGACATCAGTAGACATAAATTCCCCATATTCTGGCAGCAGACCCTAAAGAGGACTAGACAAAAGCCCTCTGCTCTACTGAATTGTTCTGAAGTCCCAAATGCACTGTGTTCTGTTGAATATTGTGATTGTCTTTTCCAGGGCAGGGGAACTAAACCACATCTTACGGATGAGGCAGTTGCATTGCCTCATCCCAGTGGCAGTTTTGTCTGTGATCAAGAAAAGGGGGTGGCTATTGACAGGGGAAAGTAAAGTGGAGGTGGCTGCAATATCTCCAGCCTAAAGGGGGAATCGGACCTGGGTTCTGAGTTAATGGAGATGCACTGAGATCCATGTTGGAGGTGGAGCTGGCCCTCACCAGGGAAGAGAAATCAGATTAAGGAATGTGGGCCTCCAAAAGTGGATGCTTCTGGTAGCAATTGTAATTTACTCTCTCGTGTCTCTGCAATCCTCAAGCCTTAGGGCAGACTTGTTGACTGTTGCAAACTAGGCAGAGCTGTGCTTCAGGAAGCTTCAGGGGCCCCCAATGGCTAGGTTGGGGAGAAGCCAGACAGCAATGTCCTAGGACCTTGAAACAGTTGCTTCTGGAGATGGCTGGCCAGGGTGACATGCAGCCACAAGGATGGTTTTGTGGAATATGCAAGCATTCCTCAGAGCTTCCCAGAAAGTGCTATACCTGGGAACTTCCCGTTGTCCTCAGGATGGAGGCCCAGACTCTTGGTATCTGAGCATTAAAAGGACATACTTCTCCTAAAGTTTGTGAGGTCAGGGTCATCTATACTTCAGGGGGCCTAGGACACTTAAAACAACCATCATTTAATTTTGCAATGACAAAAAATAAACAGTGAAGGTGAAAAGGCAGGGAAAGAAAGAAAGAGAGGGCAGGGAGGGATGGAGAGAGGGAGGAGCTCTATGGATATATCCCGAGGGAGGAAGGAGATGGAGCCAGAGCAATGTCGAGCAGAGGTTCTAGCATGGCACCATGCTTTCTCCCTGGGTTCAAAGGTACTCCTTGCCCCAAGTCTACAGAGGGGCCCACAAAACCCTGGAAAAGCCCGTGGGAAGCAGGGGCTGTTTGTCGTAGAGAGGAAATGGAAAGCCAGAACTTGTCATCTTACTCTGGAGACCTGGGCAACTTGAGATGGGCTCAGTGAGCCAGGGGCCAATGCTGAAGGCTTGGCCCTGGCTCTTGCCCAAGGTCTGGTGGGGACAGCAAAGGAGCCTTGAGGTCTCCTTGAAGCTGCCCAGCCCAGTCCTCCAGGAGAGAAAGGCAGGCGAGAAGTGAGTGTCCCGGAACAAGCAGTGTGCAAATATGGGCGCCTAACCTGCAGCGCGCCTGTGCAAGGCGATGCTCCGTGGCGCTACAGACACAAACAAGGATGTTGGGGCCAGACATAAACTGAAGGCAGCTTTGCAAAGTTTGAAAAACTCACCAGGCCACTAACATTCGACTTGACCAAAACTCCGCCATGACCTCACTCCCTTTTATGAGCAACTGTCCTGACACTAATCCTGCCTCCTTCCCTAATCCCTTTTTCATGAGACTGGAGAGAACACGTCAGGAGCCTAAAGCAAATCTGCTCTCACAGAACCCTGTGCTTTGTAACACGCATCACAACTGCTGTGGGAGAACGTGGTTGTCCGATGTCTCCACTGCCAGCTGTAAGCCTGAGCGTGTCTGCCATGTTCACGGCTGGGCCCTGGCACAAGCCAGCACATGGTACATGTTTGCCAGGTGCCCCTCGGCACGGCTGCAAACAGGAATGAGAGAACAAGTCAGGACTGTGAAATTATGTCCCTTCTGAGAAAGGTTAGAGAAAAAGACATAATCGACCTAAATTCCATCACATAGGCATGGATTGGTCGTTTAAAAGAACAGAAGGACTAGAAGTTATGTTTTAAGAGACTGTGCTTTCTCTTCCTTCTATTCCCCCAATATCCTGTAAGGAAGGGCACATCGAGGGTACCGACTGAATCCTCAGTTTGAATCACTCTGTCAGGACTAGTGTGAAACTTTATGGCAAAGCTGCCTACTCGATGCCTCAAACTTTCTACAAAACCTGGTCGAGTGGTTTTTCCAGCCTCTAGACATTACAAAAGAAACCACCTCTTCCCGGTGCATTTTGCTTTGGTTTTAGGACTTGCTGTTGGAAGTCATTTGCCCAGTAAATAGTTGAGCACTGACTATGTGCCAGGCTGTGGACCAGGCTCTGGGAATATGACAGTGAACACAGCTGACCTTGTCCACATCTCATGGCACTTTCAGACTCTCCATCCCAGCTCTGCTGGTCCGACCGCTCACAGGGAATTGGCTCTGGGTAAGTGTGCCACGTAAGGAGGGGCTTCTAATAGAGCCACTTCACAACAGAAGGTGCCACGGCTGAACCTGTGGTCCAGCAGCCACAGGACAAACACATCTGCCCTACTTAAGGATATGCCAGCAGGATTTCCAACGATGAAACCGAGGAGGAGGAGGAGGAGGAGGAAGAGGGGTCCTGGGTATAGGGGAAGCAGCCTGGACTTGGAGTTGAGAGCCTGGGTTACAATCCTAAGGGGCTCACTTACTTCAGTATTAGCTAGTCAGCGAGGTAAGTGAGGAGATATGCCTACGGGCAGTAAAAGAGATGTGGACAAACTCTAACACACGAACGTGTGAGCAGAGGGCCTGGCACACTTAGGGTGAGCTTCCTTCCAGCTGCAACTTTCTCTGGTACTAATTTTTGCTCTCCACAGAAATCCCGCTAACTGGCAGCCACACAGAAATGATTCCACAGAGGGGGGTTTCTAACTTGCCTGAAATGTTGTGGCTTCTCACGTCCCTTGTCTACCAAAAACAATGGAACATTCTGGGTGGCTGAACAATTGAATCTAGAGAGGAAGTGAATTGATACCATGAGACTTGCTGGGCCCTAGCAATATAAGCTTCCTAGAAGGGCCTCCGGTGGGGTGAGAATTTTCATTTGCCTGGGAGAAGAGACGGGGGTCTTGACACCAAGTCCAATGTCCTTTTCATGACACTGTTTATCCTGCCCCATCCCTTATGGAAATTGGATCACGGTTGGGATCGAGGCACAGTATATGGTGTGGGACTGGGCTCCACCTAAAATTGAACTGTTCCTGCATCCCCTGCTGGCCCTGCCTGCCCCCTCTCCCACTGCCCCAGAGGAATCCCATATACATGCTCAACTCTAGGAGCAGGCCCACCCAGCCATGCCCTACAGGGGTAGGACATTGTCATGTCATTTCCAAGTACCTAAGTAACCGGCTGAGGTTTTGGGTCCTGGTGAGAGACGGGAGGAGGGGGGAGGGTAGTGAAGGAGGAAGAGGGAAGATTTCCTGATTACTTGACGTGTTAACCCAGGCCTGAGCTTTAGTCGGGGGATCACAGTAAATCTCAGGTACCTGTCTGCCTCCCTCCTCCAGCTCTCCTTCCATCTTCTCTTATCTGGCGCTGATAAAGTGCCCCGTCACTCCAGAAGGGTGGGGATTCCGAATAGCCAGTCTAGGAATGACTGGCTCAGCCAAGGCCGAGAAGAGCCACGTTGTCTAGATGAGTACGTTTGCTCACACACACCCCACAAAGCACTTTTACGATTGACGCAGACCGCAAGGCTGCAGGGCTGGGATTCCCGCTCCTGGCTTTCTGTCTCCACAGACACATCGTTGGTCCCTGGTTGGGACTCCTGTGCTGTATCCCCTGCTCCGTGCGACTTCTCGGCTACCTCTGCAGACACCTATCAAAGCCTGAGGGTCAAAATTCCTACCTCAGGGCACCCACTTTGTTTTCCCTGCCCTAAAAAAAAGACTAGGGGGACTAGGAGGCATTTGTGTCTCCTACATTAGGCTCTCGAGCCAACAAAAGGAAGAACAAGATCAGCTGATCATGCCGCGCCCGTCACATGCGCTGTGAATGAAGCCCACAGTTCTCGAAGGCCTCGCTGTTTAGCTCCCACCCCCGCCTCCCATTCCAGTTACAGGGCTCCCAAGCCACCCCCAAACACACACCTGCACCAGCAGGTTTATGCAGTTATCTCCTTGAGGACTTTCCTGCAGCCTCTTATCTGTTAAGCAGCCTAATCTCCTTCAAGATGTGCTCCCAGGCCATGGCTGGCATGTTGCAGAATGTGGAACTGTTTGATGTGCCCACCACCCCCTGGGAGTAAAAATGACCAGCAGGGTCAGTCATGTTGCTGAGGTTAAACATCAACTGTTTAAACACCAACTGTGGAACGGGTAAACACCATATTGTGCTGGGGAGCCAAAGAATTTATTCAAAAACAGCTACTCAATATGTGTCAGAACAGGGCCTTAGTTACAGAGCAACACAGAAGGGCCAACAAAATACATATTCTGGTGTTTCATGAACCTAGTGCAGCAGGGAGACTAATCGAAACAACTCTCCTGCCAAACAGAAAATTCCAGGTGCTGAGGAGATAAAAAGAAGTTGTGGGCTGTGGAACATCAGAGAAAGCTAGTTCCCTCTTAGAGACGGAAGTTCAGTATGTCCAGAGTAACCTGGGACACCCCAGGCCCCTCCAGCTTGGACAGGCAGATGAGGTTACACTAGGAGTGACCCACTTTCCATCCCGTGCCCCACCTGCTGGTGTCGGACTTCAGGCCCCGGCAGGGCTCCATGCCTGTTCTGGAAGCACCAGGGATGTCACTCAGGTTCTTATGAACAAAGTTGGTCCTACCAAGTGTCCACTGGGATCTACCAGACCCGGCTGCCTCTTGTCCACACCCAGGGCAGGGGGACCTTGCATGCTGGTGCATTGTGAAGTCAAGAGGAAGCTCTCTCCCCACTTTCTGTTGGTACCACAGGGCCTTCTAGGACTTCAGCAAAAGAGCCCTTGCTCAGAGAAGGTCTGGACCAGGAGACAAATCTAAGCCACAGATACCCACAGGTTACTCAGGATCACCCTCCTTCCTCCAGTGACCAAAGCTTCATTACTGGGTCCAGCCGGTCTTGTTCAACTGCTTGTTCCCTGGGAGAATCATTCTCCAGCAGCCTCTTCAGTTCTCATGCAGTCATGACTGGTCTAGTCCCCACGGTGGCCAGACTCGTAAACCCCAGCTTGGGTTCGAACAGAGTCCCTCATTTCAAAATGAATCAGACTTTACTTTCTTAAAATTGCCTCAGGAGGTAATGTGGCTGGACTGTAGTCACAGATGCAAGCAATTTTCATCACAACGTAAGGTGTTAATGATGTCCTTGGCTCACACTTGTGTTGTTATAATAGGCTGAGAATTAAATTAATCTAAACAACGCTATCTATAAAATAGTCATTTTAATTTAGAGAGTAAAACCTTTTGTAAAAAGTACTAAACACCCAAAAATTTTAAAAAAAGACTGTGTAATTGCTCTGCCCTCAAAGGGATTGGAAAAAATAATCCCAAATCCCTATAAACTCTAACAGTCAATGAGGCTCTATAACCCATAGCTTCCCAAATATACTCTGGCTATAAACTCCCATAAAAGGATAGAAGAGATAAAAATTCTTTTTGGAAATTCTTATCACCTGCCTCCATGTCTGTAAATGTTCAATGGACACAAAATACAGACATTCAGATTCACTGGAAACCACCTATATTTTTGCAAGAATCCATTCTGGCCAAGAGCTGAGAACACAGGAATGGGTCTGGAGCTCCTAATTTGTACAGCTGTCCCAAATTGCACTTCCGGGGACCTGTCCTCCTGAGTGCAAAAGTTTCTGCAAGACTCTTGGATGGAGAGAATGCATTTGTAGGGCAAATTCAACTTCTTCGAGTGGCATTTATAGCACCTAGCATATCGCATCCTCTCCATCTCTGTGAGAGAAGCAGGATGGATATCAACTGCTTCACAAATATAAGTACAGAAACTCAGGTGAGGTCAAAGAAAAGAAAAGCCACCAGTGGAGCCATGCTCAATAGATAAACCCCAAACACGAGACCGGCTGGGTCTACCCATCATAACCAGATCCCCCTTGCATCTAAACACAAAGCCTCAAGACTGTCTGCCTCGAGACCGAGTTTATCATCACTTGCTTTGGGGCCAGTTGGGAACAGCTCAGAGCATGGGTGGACCAATTCTAACTGTGGTCTGACAAGTAACAGCTGGGGTCTAGCCAGGAACTTCTCCCCCGCCAACTCTGCTCCACAAGGCAAGCCTTAAAGAAGTCCAGGGGGAAATCTTTCATTTCTCATTGGGGGACACCCGAGGCCCTGTTGCCACTTTGTAAACCCTCCAAGGGAAAAAACATCTCAATACCAGGTTCAGGTGCCAAGTGGAGCAGTAAGGTGGGAACACTCAGAACCCCACCATGCTTGTTATTAAGCTAATTTTCTCTTGGCTTCAAGTCCATGCTTATATACTATGCTTTGAGATGCCAGTGTTGGGATTCTGCAAACCACCTTCCTGTTTTCCTCCCTGATGGGTTTTACCAATAGGGGGCGCTAGAGGGAGCCTGCGAGACTGCAGGAGGAAGAAAGAGCTTGCTCCTGGTTTGCTTCCTATTTACCTTCTGTTGTCTTCCCATCCCTGTCTGTTTCCCCTAGCAAAGCTGCTTCTTCACTCAGTGTCAATTCCTTCCAGAAGCATTTGAGTCCAGTTTTCGGTTTTCCCAACACTCACAGACCAACTTCAGCCAAATAGCTCCCTCTCCTCAGAGGCAGGGGTACCATCCCCACAAGGACTCTCCCTTGAGCTCAGAGACACCAACACCAGCTGAGGAGCATCCATCCCCACTCCCCCACCTCAGAAATCTGAGATTCAGCCCACATGCCCCTTCTTCAAGCATCTAACTTTTAATAAGTCCAATACCTTTCTCTTCGTTCCCCCAGCCTTGGGGGTGGTAACTGCTTCCTGCAGGTGCTACCTCCACTAACACCTTTGTGTTCTCTTGCTGCCTTTTCAGTTACCTGGTTAATAATTCCTTATATTAAGTTACCTCTGGTAAAGTAACTGGTGTGATTTCTGTCTCCTGCCTGGACCAGGACTAATTCACCCACAGTTAGGTCCTAAGCATCTATGATAGGAGCTGGAGCCTGGGGCTTCCCCACCCCATCTGACTGCGGTGCTGAAGGGGGCACCCACCCACCCACGGCCCACTTTCTGACCTGGTTTATCTTAGCCAACCTCTGCACAGCAAGGGCAAGTTCAAATTTAAAGGACATAGTGAAATCTGTGGCAAATGGAGCTTAATTGCTGTATAATCTTGGGGGATGGCTGCAGGGACTCCTTGCTAACCATTTGGATGTTTCTCTTTGCTGGCCAGAAGTGAACTGTACGGAAGCATCCTCATCATCGGTTTTCGAGCGAAGATGATCTTGTTATGGTTTGCGGTGGGACTTTCTCTGGAATCCGTACGAAAGTGGGTGGGTTCTGGGTTAATGGTGGGACCCACCGCCGATGCAGAGTAAGTGCTCCACACTGATAACATCGTCTCTGACCTCGTGTCCTTGAACACCATGTTGCCGGAGGACTTGGATGACTTTCTCCTTTTCAGCTGGATGACGCTGAAAGGCTTGTTCTGCCTCGATGTCCATCGGCTTTCCTCCAGAGGTTGCGTGAATTCCACTTCTCTAGCTCTGCCTTTCTCAATCAGTCTTTTCACCACTGGGGAGGTATATGTGACATAGGCTGGCCAAGGGTTATGTTTCTCAAGCAGATTCAGGGGAAGCCCAATGTTTCCTGTGAGTTCTACCAGCAAAGAGAAATAGAGGCAATTTAGAGGCTCACAGACAGTGATTCAATTCCTCAAAGAATTGGACGTTATTGAAACTACATTTTAAATTTCTCCATAGTGCCCCTTCACCCCTTATATGCAGTGGGATTAAAGTCTAGTCCAAAATTGGGAGACAGAATGACATTCATGGAGTACATCAATTAAAGAACAACCTGACGGTAAAGAGCAGGAGGTGGCAGTCTGGCAGGCTGGTTTCAGATCTTTGTATAACATCAAATTGTTTAACCTCTGAACTTCTATTTTTCTCACCAATAGAAGTGGTTACCATAAGGCTATTGTAAGGATTAAATAAAGTAACATATTTAAAGGTCTTGGAACAGTAGAGCTTAGGGCTGGAAAGCATGGGCTCTGCACATAAACTACTTGAGTTGAAATTCCTTCTCCACCCCCTTAACAGCTGTGAACCGTGAGCGGGTCTCTTGGCCCTGCTGAATTTCAGTTGTCTCATGTGTAAAATGATGATTAGCGTAAAACCAGCTTTATAGAGCTTTCACGTGGATTCAAGGAAATAACACGTATAAATCTTTCAGCCCTGTATCCGGCATGTAGTGATTAGTAAGTGGTAACTATGAACACTTTGGCTTTGTCTCCTTCCTGCATTATTACATTAATCCTTGTTACATCTTATGATGATACCATCCCCATTTAATAGAGGATGAGACCGAGGCTGAGAAACTTGCACAACTAGGAAAGTATGGGTTTGAACTTCAGTCTAAGGGGCTCAAAAATCCATAAGCTTTTCACTAGAGCTGCTGGCCAGAAGTTTGGGGTGTTTGGGGTCGGGGGAGCTTTACTAGGAATTCTCCCACTATTTCCCAAGCAGCCTGTCCTTTGTAGACACCACATCACGGGCAGGTCAGTCGTTCCTTCTTCCCTTTGCAACTTCACTCTGTCCAGCAGAAAGACCTCAGAATCTCTCTCCTGCAGCACTACCCTCCCCTGTTTCTCACGTGGTGCATACACCCCCTAATTTTATATATCTTTGGTCATTTTAGTGGGAATTTGGGAAGCAAGGGAATCAAAAGGTTCATCTTGCCATCTCCAACCTGAATTCCATGAAAAACATGATAAATGGAGATAATCAAGAGAAGACGCGGGTTATACAGTTATTCCCAGGCTGCCTCATGGATGTACAGGGCTGCTGCTCATCTGGGGGCAGATCTGTCAGTATGAAGTGTGTTGTGGAAGGTTCCATTTCTCTGTAAGAGCCATGCATTATTCTTCCTGAAGAAGACAAGATGTGTGACTGATACCACCTCTCACTAGAAAACATGCATCAAAGCTTCCAAGAACAGACTTGACTGTTCATCCTTGTCTCCTCAAAGCAAATGCAAAATTAAAAGATCTTCCAGGTTAGGGCATTGGCTAGTATCTGGCAGAGGCAAAGCTAGAACCATCTGGAGCAAAACGAGCAGCAGCCCTCTCCCATCTCCCCAACATGCCACACCCTCTCTACCAGGGTAACACGCGTGGCCACCCCCCGAGTCCCACCTCTTTGTCTTCCCACCCCACATCCTCCAACTTTAGCCAGCCCCTCAGCAGGAGCTCCCATTGTTAAGGTCTCAAGCCCTACCTTCGTCTGTCTTCATCTTTCTTGCATCAATCCTCTCCATTTTTAGAGAGTTCGTCACGTTAGGGGTCCAGATACCTTTGGGGAAATACACGTGTTAGCCAGGGCCACCGCAAAGGGACCTGAGAAGAAAGGAAAGAGCAGCCACCCTGGGATCCCCAGTACACGGGTCTCTGCATGAGGCTCAGATGACCCCGCCCTCAGAGAAGAGGATGAGCCACCTGGAGAGCTGGCGAGAGTCTGGTGAGCCTGGCACGGGAAGTCACGTCAGTCTCTAGGCCTTCTGCTTTCTGGTCTCTGAGCTTTCAAGGACTGAGTGCTGGGCAGGACTGAGGGCTGTGTGAAGGTTGGATGATGGAAAAAGATGAAGAAAGAAATGTCCCCACTTCAAAACTGTGCCATCTTCTCTACCTGAGCCCAAGTGTGGTCATGTTACTGTAAGTGGGCCAAGCTCCTGCCATCCAGGCTGCGCTTCTCAACCTGGCACTGGAGGAGGGAGTGATAGAGATGGGCAGCTGCAAGGAATCGACCACAGGGGCCCCCAACGCAGCCTGAAATAGGAAAGTCTCAGTGCTCTACGTGGCCACGTGTGTGAGCAATTAGATGGTAACTGAGATCTAGTGGTTCTCAAACTTGAGGGTGCATCCACCTGGAAGGCTTGTTAAAATGCAGACTGCTGGGCCCCACCTCCAGAATTGCCAGTTCAGCAACCAGCGTTCTCAACCAAAGGTGGAGAGGGAAATGCTGAAGATTTGTAAGGCTTTATTATCAACTTCCTGGAGATAAGAAACAGGTCCAGGAGATCTTTTCAGTTCCTTTCCAATTCAAAGACTGGAAAATGTGCATCCGAGAATTTTTATTCAAGAATTCATTAGTTTATATGTTTAGTTCTACCATCTCTGTCTCCTTTGAAATTTAAAAGTGCCATGGAGTATTTCCACTCTCACCTGCCAATGCCCAGGGAAAAAGAGTTTCCAATGGTATTTAACACGTTCCCAGGTGACACTGGTGCTGTTGGTCGGGAGACCACCCTTTGAGAACCCTCGGTCTGGGGCAGTGCTCTCAAACTGTGAGCTCTAGAATCACCTGGAGAGCTTGTTAAACCACAGATGCTGGGTCCCGCCCCCAGCCATTCTGCTGCAGTAGGTCTGTTTTGGGGACCTGAGAATTTGCATTTCTAAGTAACTCCCAGGTGATGCTCCTGATTTGAGGACCATATTATGAGTAGCCCTGGTTTAAACTGAATAATGGTGCTAAATCTTTCTTTCAGCTGCAACATATGTGACGGCTGGCTTCCTCATGTGTGAAACACTCCCCTGAAATAAGCAATTCCAAGGTTTTCTACCCGTTTTTTCTCCTAATCAAGGAATCGTTGTGGAATGCAAGTAAGTGTGTTATTGGCAGGAGCAACCTTAAATTCCACTATAGTTTAAAGTAAATTATTCACCACGTCAGCATTTTATTATAACACACCTCACAAAGGATAGCATTTTAGAGGTTCATCCATACTCTTAAGGGGAAACGAAGCTAGTTTTTGTCAAACCTACTCAGATGCAGGCCTTATGAATCCATACGGTTAAGTCTTAGTGGCAATTTTTCATGACGATATATTTTTAGGAGAATTTTCAGTATCACTTTTGTGAGGCTAGAGAAGAAATAATGCTCAAATAGTCCTCTAACCTAGAGACAGTTTCCTGTAATAATAATAATTTTTAAAAAGGAAGCTGAAGCACCTTATTTCTGCTTCTAATACCTACCATAGGATCTCAGAATTTCAGGTCATCCATTCCAAGTCCTTAGTAATGTAGAGTATGTCATCCAAGTGGTCACTCCGCCCATGCCTGCCCATCTCCAGTGAAAGAGAGTTCTTGACATCTTCCACGTTTGTAGAGCTGTTAGAAATGTGTTTGTACTATCCCCACAGGTACAATAGGATAATCAGTCATGTCAGATGGTGGAAAAATGTTTTGAGTTGGTGATACTTGGCGAATTTTGGATAATTCTTCCTTGCTTCTAAGTTTCTAGTTAACGAACACTGAAGCCTCAAAGAAGCCCAGTTATTATAAAATTCTTTGTTTCAACACGAGTGTGCATTTGTATGACCTGCCATCTTGCTCAAAGCCTCT
Source organism: Tapirus indicus (assembly GCA_031878705.1). NCBI lineage: Eukaryota > Metazoa > Chordata > Mammalia > Perissodactyla > Tapiridae > Tapirus > Tapirus indicus. The sequence goes on along the minus strand of CM062932.1, from coordinate 4,166,652 downwards.
CACCATGTCTCACTGGACTCCTACAACAGTCTTCCGTGGCTGATGGGACAATTCTATAGACTGGTAGGTTTTTCTTATACCTGTTGATGCAGGGACTAGGAAACTATAAAACCAAGGGAGGGAATGTTTGAGAGAGCCTCCAAACTCATGGGGAGGACTTGTTTGTTTGAAAATAAAAGGAAACAAATAGTTGACATTAAGTCTGAAGACAAACTGTGGGCTCTTATAATTTCCTTCATCTCTGGCACAAAGGTTCCATTTTGTCTCCCTATAAATGAAATGCAAACCAGCAGTCTCCAGACAGAAACAGCATTGATGGGAGGGGCAGGAGGCATAATATTGAAGTGATTTTCTTGTTTCTCCTACAGGCACAAAGGCCCATGTTCAATCCACTCGGTTTTCAAGCCCAGCTCCTCCCACCCCACCCCCCACCCAACCTCTTAACTTACCATTTCCAGAATCTAGTCTGATATGCTAGATTTGGCTTAAATAAATTCAAAGGAGTGACATTTGCCTGAAACCTGACACAAATTTGTAACCTTGATTATGATGCTTAACTTCTTAGGACTTCCGTGATCTCACTTACGAGATGAGGATGAATTCCTGTCCTGCTTCTCTCACAGAGGCATCGTTGTTACAATAAAATGTCTGGAAATCAAAGTGCTTCTAAACCAGCGGTCCCTCAGCTTTGCTGCACATTGGAATGACTGGGGATCCTTTAAAAAAATCGAATGCCTGGCTCCCATCCACAACACTGTGATTTAATTGGAATGGGATGCAACACAGGCATCAGAATTCAATACTTGAGTCTAATGTGCAGCAAAGTTTGGGAACTGCTCTTCTAGAACCTAAACCAAAAGACACTGAAGATTCATAGGATATTAACTACTTAAGAGATAGGAAACAGGTCCAGGAGATCGTTTCAGTCCTTTTGTAGTTCTAAGACACTTCTTTTCACTCAAGAATTCTTCATTATACATATTCAGTACTGCATATCAGTGGCTTTTAAACATTTAAAAGGACTATGGAGCATTTCCACCACCACCTGCCAATACCAGAATTGACTTCAGTCAAAGGAGAACCAGCACCTTAAAGTACTGAGCTAAGAAAACTGTGTCTGTGGATAGTATTCTCAGGCAAGCTAATCTCACCCTCTGTCTGTGGCCACAAGCTGCATCCTTATTTCAGGAAATCATCTGGCAAAAGGATTTTGTGGGTTCCAGGCAGGATCCAGGGATGAGTGCATTGGCACTAGTCAACACCCCTCAGACTTTTTGTCCCACTTATGCTGTAAAAGTAGTGTCATTTGCATTCTCATAATGGGCAAGACATTATCTTAATTCAGTGTTTCCTAAGCTGTGTTCCATAGAATGCAAGAATCTCTCAAGATGTTAATAGGTGTTACTTAAAGGGGAAAAAAAGTCCATGGCAAGGGTCAACCCATAGGGCCACATAGGTTGTTTAATCCAGGGGGTACCATTCATATCGTCTATGTTGTTGTGCAATATTAATATAGCAGGCCTGTCCTCAGTCAGGTAAGTTTGAAAAATGACACATTAAATTCCTTTAGCACAGGACTTCTGAGAGCCTATAGTATATTAACTTGTTCTGCGACTCTCCAAAGGGAGATCGATATGCAGCCTCCCCTAGTCTCATTTGCAGCAGATTAAAATGCAGCATCCCTTAATCTCATTTGACCAGGAAATCATTCATTCACTCATTCATTGAATAGGTCATCTCGTGGAATTAGTAACCAGGGAAACGTTTGTGTGGATTCTGAAGCAATGTCCTACTCCAGCCCTTGTTCTGGAACTCTGAGCATCAGAGAATGTTATGACATAGAGAATGGAAGGATGAACTTGCTCAGGGTACAGCAGGGTCTTCAATGACTCACTTCCCCTGAAATCAACCTCAGAAGGTTGGTCCCACGAAAGTGTCCATACCCAGAAGAACAAGCCCCCATGAGGGCCTAGTGCTCCACTGGATACCAGACCTGTTTCCCCGTGTTCAGCCTCTTTCCTCTCTTCTCTATCCAGTCTGCAGGCTTCTTGTCTTGCTTGTGTCTCGTCTCTCACTTTTCTCCCTGAGCCAAACCTAAGAGTCTTGTCTGGCTCCAGAAGGAGAACCACATTTTCCCAAACAGGAACCTGATGCAGAGTTTTGTTTCACCTCTGCATGTTATCCTCCTCCCCTGCCCTCTGTTTCCTCTTCCACCCTCTGGCTACTCCTCATTTATTTTTGATTGAAGAGGAAGCTGCCATTTAGGCCAGAAGTGTCTTGGTAGGTTTATCTCTAAGATCTGGAGAAATGTTCCCAGCCTTGAATCAACTTGGTACAGTGCATGGTTTACGTGCTGATCTCCATCCCAAGTGGCCTACCCAGGAGACCCATAGAGCCCCCCATCTTTCAGGCCAAGTGCATGCTCTGACCCCCTGCATTTCAGACCTGGGGAAATACAGGACACACACGACGGACTTCCCATGAGCCCCGCCTTATCATGACTCTCTCCATCTCTTTACCCTGCTCTTGTCCCATGGACGCTGTGGAAACTCTTGCCATAGCCCCACCTCTACTTGATGGGCTCTAGGGGGGTGCACACAAGGTAATGGGTTGACGTGCCTTTAGCAACACTGATGCTGGGGAGCATGGGGAATCCTAGAACTGTTAAGACAGAGAAGAGTGGGGTTGGGCAGAAGCAAATTAGTTTTGGGAAAGAGGAGGCATTCTCTCCCCCTCTACCTCTGCAACAATGTGCTGGCCACCTTCTCTTCCTCATCACTGCCCCTCCCCAAACACACACACTCCAAGGAGAGGAGAAACGAACCCATTACTGCACTCTGTTAGAAAGTCAAGTTGCATATGATGGACAGCTTTGGTTAATTGTCAGCATGTTCTAATATAGATCATGCCTCTTTCTGGGAGGGAAGCAACTATCTCTAACCACACCTGGGGTGGGGAGGTGGGAGTCTAATCAGAAGTGCCTGTCTTCTAACACAGACCTGGCGTTATTGAGTCACCATTTACAGTGAGGGGGAAAGGGGTCCTCCGGGATACACTGCTTCTTGATAATGCTTCTGTACCCTACATATTTTCTCTAACAATTATGCTTGTACTTTGAGGGGCACTACAGTGGAAAAGAGTTCAAGCATCTATGGCCGTGCAACATGAATTCATTCATTCATGCATGCATTCAACAAATGTATACTGAGCTCCAAACACTACACTTCTAAGAGGTGCGGGTCCTGCACGCACCCAGAATCTACTGTGGATTCTCCACCCTCAACTCTTGTGGACCCTTCTCAATGTCAAGGGTCCACAAAGCAGGTTTGTTTCCTATGCTGATAACAAAACAAACAAGAATAATCCATGTCATCTAAGTCATCAGAAACAAAAGCAAAGAATTCCCTGTACATAGGTCAAAACAAGTCCCATCAGCCACTCTGCAGACAGGTATTGAGTATCTCCATATACCTATCAGGTATAATTATGAATCTGAATTTTATTTTTATCTGAGGAATATTCAATCATAAATATTAAAATTCCCATTTTAAGATGTCATATGAAGACCCATTAGGCACTGCAGTAGGTGCTGTGGACACAAAGCAGAATGAGGCAGAGCCTTGGTTCAAGGAGCTCAGAGCCCCGTGAGAAAACAGCCCATAAGCTTCCAAACTCAGCCTGGGTGGGGAAGGATGTCAAGAAACAGGTTCAAGAAGAGAAGATGGTTGTGCTGAGTCTTGAAGGACAAGCAGAATGATAAGCAGAGGGCATTGTTTAAATGCCAGACTCAATGTTTTCAAATCCTGAGTGAAGTGCTTCTCTGCTCAGGGTCCACATTCTTCTTCCAGTATGCAGATCATCTAGGCTGTTTCCAGATGCTATGTCTTCTGCATATGAACCACAATATTGAGTTGGCTGAATAAACACTTGACAAATTCACTACAGGAAGAAGCACTGGGCATTGTATACCTATCAGGTACAACTATGAATCTGAATTTTATATTTATCTGAGGAATATTCAATCATAAATATTAAAATTCCCATTTTAAGATGTCATATGAGGACCCATTAGGCACAAAGCACATGTGGCCATATTATCTCTGGACTAAGTTCCAAATTTTAAAATAAAATTTCCAGAAGAAGCCAAACAGGCACAATCAGAGGAGAACTTTTCCACCTTTTCCTTCCATGGACATTTTGGGGTAGACTGTACATTGATAGGCCAGACAGGCAGGAAAGATATGGAGAAAGAGGCAACAAGAAATAGCCCTATAATTTCATATTCAGGAAACCAAACATGAAAGGCTTTAAGCAATTTGTGCTCAGAGACCCTCTCTCTCCCTGACAGCTGGCTCATGAGCAATGGGATCATGAAAGTGTGTGGCCTCACAATGTCTAATCAATCAGAAGAGGGAGTCTTCCTCCGCTGGAACAATGGAGCATTGTGAGCCTAGAGAACACATGGGAGAAACAGACAGGCATTTCCCAGGACCAGCCTCAATCATTGGGCCAGGCCAGCCCCTTTTAAAATGCTCAAAACAGGAGGAATCCAGGCCAGCGTTTGTCCTGAAGAAATTGACTTGCATTTGAGACTTTGCCTAGAAGCAAAGAACTAAAGTAGCTGCCTTCTGTAGGATTCAATTATTCCGTCAGCCTATTGACAGCATGTCCTCAGCATCACACGGTTATCCCAGTTCACGCCAGAGTGTGAGAAAACCCATGCGTCACACATTGCACCCAACTCTTGGGTCACAGATAATGCCAAGTTGTGATTAAATCAAAACTCCCAGTTGTCTGGGGTGAATTCTCCCCAGTTGAACCACAATCCAAATAAATCACCCTCCTGAAAATTAAAAGTTTGACTGTACTTTGTCCTGAATGCTCTTAATTCACACCCAGCAATAATTTTAGTCCTAAAACAACTTAAAAAATGGAAATTAAATAAAAGAAAGATGCAACACTTGGGGATGAAGGAAAGGAAGGTAAGCTTTGTAGATGGATACTCAGCACTGTTCAAGTTGCAAGATGGAGCGAAAGGGGCTGATTTCAATGCTGTGCAAAGACAACTCTATCCAATAATCAGAGTCTCATACTCCTTCCCACGTGGGCCAGCCCCCACATTCACTAGCAAATTGTGAGGAGGAACTAGAACAAATCATCACCTTTCGAGAAAAGCAATTCAAGGTATGTGTCACGTCGATGATGGCCAGTTGCACTTTGCTGTATTTATTTGTATGTGTTCTCATAATAGAAATTATATACTATCAGCATTATAGAAAGTTTGGAAAATGTTATTTTTTAATCTCATAATCGCATTACCATCACACACCTCTTACCTGTGTGTTCTCACCCAGTTCTTACATGGTTATGGTCACAAAATGTACATATCCTTTTGAATCCATCACTTTAGCTCTAACATTATATTGCATTTTCTCTTGTTCTTAAAGATTCCTCATAATTATTTTTAGCGGCTGCTTAGTAATCCATCCAGTGAATGAACCAGTATTAATCATCCTCCATTTGGGGATTTTAAGGTGTTTCCAATTTTAGATGAGCAGCATCTCTTAAGATGAAGAACTCATTAGTGCTCTTCTGCTTTTTATAAACCTCTGTATAGCAAGGTGCTCAGAAAATGTTTGCTGCTGAAGGTTCTAGCCTCCCAAAGATCTCAGTACTGCCAAAGCCACTCCCCTTGCAACCCTGAGAGGTGACTGGTGTCCTCCCTGCTTCCCTATATTCATGGACAAAGAGCTGGCAGGAGATGTGCCACCACGGTCTCTAGGGTTCCTACAAGCTCCAAGGTCTATCATTCATTGGAGCACAGCCCGTAGAGGTCAGAAACTAAAAACAGAATCTGTGAGAGACCACTCTGGCGCCAAAGTGAGGCAGACTTCAGTCTGGAGAACTACGGCAAAAGCCCCCACTGCGACCCTAGTGATAGAAAGGTCAGGGAAGAAATTAAAAAGAATCAGCTCCCTGTGGCCCAGACCAGCCATGCCCAGGGAAATTGCCCCAAAAAACATCCTACACACTGCGATGTTTTGTTAAGACTGGACGATGCTAGCAAGGAAACAGCAATGGGATCAATGAAAAATACTCTCTAAACTTTCAAGGCATGGTGCCAAGTGAAGGCCACCCAACAACGCTCTCCAAGAGAAGGTGCAAAATACTCCAGCCAATTGTCAAGACACTGCATGATTGCTGAGGGAACCAAAGAACCATGAAGAGCAAACAGATTTACTATAGAAGCACAGAAAGCATGAGCCGTTTAGTGAAGAGACCGCCAGTCTCAACTCCCCCCAAGCCCCCCAATTGTAATGAGGCCATTCCAGCACTATCATACCCAATAAAAATCACAGATGTTCATGATGAGGTCCCTGAGCCACGAAGAAATTGTCAAATTGTATCCCGTAGTTTCTACTGAGAAAGCAAGGAAGTGTGAAAAAGATCCTTCCAATGTTTGTAAGTGTCCTCCCTAACCCTAACCCTAACCATGGACTTGGGAACATCAATATTTGTTCTCTGAGAAGCGACTGAGTGAAAAGGGGGTTCATTAGCTTTATGATTTGATGAAAGTGGCCCCTTTTGCTCTTGTTCTCTCAGCAATCTTCTCAAAATTGATATGTCAAATAACTCATAGGCATATGTCCCATTATAAATTATTAGATTAGCATCCTGAATTATTCATCACTTTCCTGTGAGTTTGGTCAAAATTGATCACTTCTCTAAAGCCTTATCACTCTACGTCTTTAGTACCACTGAGACTTTGATCATTACCAAAATATGTTCCCATTTCCCATCTGTCTTCTAAGACTAGATTCTTATTTCCAACTGCTCATTAAACAAGTTCCTCTAAGTGTTTTGCCTTTTTATCAAATTTAAATCTGCTCAAAACCAAGGTCAGTATCTGTTGTCACCCCATACATCTACAAACATCTCCTCTGTCTTCATGCCCTGTTTCTGTCAATGACGTCACCATCCTTCCTGACACTCAAATTAGAAACTCAACTCCTCCTTCCCTTTTACACCCCAAATTCAGGCTCCATTCCCCAAATATGTCTTCCTACTTCTATTCTCTTTCCCTCCAGCTCATCCTCCCCACGGTGACTGCAAGAATGGTCATTTATAAATATAGTCACTCAATGAACATTTACTGAATGTTTATTGTGTGCCATGCACTACACCAGGCACAACATTCTAAGCAGAGAAACCAACTGAGAAAGATCTGATCACGTCACGTTTCTGATCAAAACTTATTTACTCCCTACAGCCTACAAGGTAAAATGCACATTCCTTAAAATCTAGTCCCAGAAAAGCTTCCCAATCTTGGCTCCTATTACCATGACTCTTCCCCATACACTGTCCCACTACACACACACACACACACACACACACAGACCCACACACACTCAGCACCCCATCGTTCCCCACGCTTGCCAAGCTCTCGTGCCTTGACTCCTTGGCGTGTCATGCTGCCTTTGCCCTCAATTCTCTTCCCACTCCCCACTTCTAAGAAACTGCATGCCCTGCAAAACCCAGAGCACAGCTCAAGCCACTCAGGGAAACCTTTCCTAACCCTCCCAGGAAGAGAATCTGTCCTTCTCCTGTGCCCTCAGAGGAAGGCAAAAATGACCCTATTATAAATAGCATTTACCACTTTACTTTGAGAAAATTGTCAGGGATCAAATGCCTTGAGTGAAGTGATAAAATTGTATTCAAAATCTGAAAAGCTGAGGATAAGAAACTGAAATTTGGAGACATCCCCACCCCCATACATCCTGGGGACCTTCTGCCAAGAGTACTTTGTCGGATCATAACTAAAGGATGTGGCCTCTCTCCTGGCCTTCACGATACCACATCCCCTGCAGACCTCTCCAGGGAGGGCTGTTTTCCCCCCCATGACTCACAGGTTTCTGGACCTGGAGGAGTACTTGTCCTCCTGAGTCCCCAGTGCCTTTCTCAAACCATTTTCCTTCCTTCTCCTTTGAAGCTCATGCCATCGGACTACACCACCCCCTGACCCACCTGGTTGTTGACAGCTTCTGACTCCTGACCTCTGCCCCTCAGTCACTGACAACTTTAGCTCCCAGACACTGCCTTCCTTTGCACCATTACTCCTACCATCATCAGTGGTTTCTTCATCATCTCATGAATGATCCATGCAAATCTATATCCCAACCTTCTTTGATCTACTCACCTCCATTGACCTTCCCTTCCTCTCAGTCTCCACCACCTGCCCCTATGGTCAGTCCATTGTTCTTATTGTCACCAGTAACCACACTACATCCACAGTCTCAGCTGTAAGCACTCCACTCTGACTGTTCCCTCCTCTGTCCTTCCAGCTCACCCCCCAAGCAGTCCCCAATCCAGCAATTCCTCTCTTTCAATCCACTCATTCTACCTCCCTCTCTCAGTCACCCCTTCATGCCCTTGCTTCCTGCTTTATCTTGTTTACATTCCATGGTCCCTTGCTGTAATCCCTTGCAAACAACCTTAACCTCCTTATCCCTCTGGCCCTCTATCATATTTGCATGATGAAACCCCAGTACTAGTTAAACCCAACCTTTGAGCTCTTCTGGGTGCCTCCACCTCAGCAACTAAACATATGGGAGAGAAAAACAACTCTGCTGACTGGTCTCACACAAAATGCCATTTTCTATGTAGGTACTGGGCATAGTCTAAGCTGTATTAACTAATTAAATCCTCAAAAAGTCTTGTGCATTAGATACTATTTTATCCCCATCCTACAAGCAAGGAAACTGAAGCCCATAGGAATGCCCAGTAGCTTGTCCAAGGTCACACAACCATGGAGTGACAAACCAGAATTTGCACTCAGGCTGTCTAGCTATGGAATCCTTTTGTTTGATATTCCTCACTCTTGCTCCTCTATCCCAAAGTCAGTCAACACAGCTAGCCCATCCTACTTTCCCCCCTTTCCAAGCCTTTGCACTTTCCCACTCCCAAAACAACTATTTCAAACCTCTTCATCTCCTCCTCCTCCCTCTCACTCTCTGCTGATGTCCTTGCAGGAATCCATCAGGAACTCCCTTATCTCACCACCATCACACCTACCAACAACTCCTGTGCACACTGCCTTCCCTTCCACTACGATGGATGAAGTGTCCCTATTCTTAGTAAAGAACACCTCTCCACTTGCACCCCCAGGGCCCTCCCCTCTTACCTTCCAAGATGCAACAGTATGTATATAATCGGCCACTCTCATGTTCTTGAAACATTTTCCTATTTGACTTCCATGACACCACACAGACCTGTTTTCCTCACATGTCACACGCCACTCTCCTTCTCAGTCTCCATTGATGATTCCTGGGCTCCCTTCTCTTTTTATCTCCCCACATCCCCAAGGTAACTCAGTTCTGTGACTTTACATCTCATCTATTTGCCAAATCATAACTCTAGCTTGATCCTTCCCTCAAGGTCCAAACTGTATATTCAGCTGCCATCTTTAATCTTCACCATGTACCTAATAGGATCTCAAAGTTTTCATGGCTCAAACGGAACTCTTGACCTTACTCCCTAAAATGTTCCTCTCTGGTCTTTTCCATCTAAGAGAGAGGCACCAATGTTCACCAAATTGTCCAATTCAAAAATGCAAGGGTTATCTTAGATTCCTCTTACTTCTTCACTTAGAATACCCAATCCATTAGCCTCCACCCACCACCATCTGCTATTATTTAACTTCATATATCTCCATCCTTACCCAAGACATCAACGTCTATTCACTGGACTCCTGAATGCCTGCTAACTGGTCTCCCTGCTTCCACTCTTGTTCCCTTACAATTCCTTCTCCACAGAGGACCTAGAGTGATCATTTTTAAACATAAATCAGGTGAAATCATTCCGTTACCAACACTCTAATGGTTCCCATTCCATTTAGGACACAATGCAAATTCCTTCCCTTGGCCTACAAATCTCTCCTCAATCTAGCCCCTGCCTACCCTTCCAGCCTTAGCTAGTGCCACTCTCTCCAACACTCCCTGCACCAGCTACATTGGCCTGCCTTCTCTCCTTCAAACACACCAAGCTTGTTCCCACATGAGGGTCCTTCCCCAGCTGCTCCCTCTGCCTGGGATGCACTTTCCCTGATTTTCACTTGGATTGTTACTTCTAATAAGCCAGGATTCAGCCTAAATATAAATTCTTCAGTGAGGCCTTCCATGACTACCTAACATAGCCCCAGTCACTACCACATCTCCTATTTCAATTCTCTGCATAGCACTATCCCTGACTGACATTTCTTATGATTTACTCATTTGTTTGGTTCTCCCTTAACCAGCTAGAAGGTCAGTTCCATGAGAATAGGGATCTCATCCCCTGCATTCACTGCTCCGTCCCCAGGCACTTGGGTCAGAATCACTAGATAAATGGATGTTACTGCAATTGCCACAGCGATTTCCCCTGAAATCTCTAAGGGCTATTGGAAATCCAAACATCAGAAAGCTACATACTTGTATGGGACATAAAGGAAACCATGGACTAGGTGACTTGACAACAGCGACTACCAAAGAAGGTCAAATGGCAAAAGTGGGATATTACCCTAATAAATGACAAACAAACATGGCTCACAGAAAGGCCTGGGTTCAAATCCTAGCTGTCACTTCCTGCTTTTAAGTGGGCAAATCACGTCCCCCCTCTCTCTCTCTGAGCCTCAGCTTTCCCCCATCCATAAAGTGGGAGTGATACACCTCCCTTGTAGGATTATTATGAAGACTGAATGAGACACTACATGTGAAGTGCCCAGAAAAGAGCAACAATGCCAGTGATTGGGGCCATGACTGTCCAGGATTCAGGCTTCATTGAAAGGCAAAGTGAAACCCTGTCTAATATGAAAAGTCCATGGAGCCTAAATGTACCAAATTCCAACTCAAGTCCTACTCCACTTTTCCTCCAAACCTCCATTTCCATTCCCACCTAGTTCAGCATGTGCTCTGTCCTCTCCACTCCCACCAAACATGGCCAGATCCCAACACCACCAGACGCAGCGCCTGGGATATCTTCTGTCTGTTGTGAGTGGATGTAACTGCCTTTTCACAGACATATGTTTTCTTCCTGCAGAACGATTATAAATTTAGACCCATGGCCCCCGCTCTCTAGTCCCTTTATCTCTCCTTCCAGAACTGCTCCTATGACACTTCTTTTGGGAGGTCAGGCACCCCTCTACGTGGGCTTATGCATTCCCTTCCTCCGTGCCTCATCTAGCATATGTCTCTCTCTTTCCCTAAATTGTGTTTTTTAAGGCTCAGAAGTAAGATCTTTAAATTCCAGCCAACTCTGGGCCCACATATTGTCCACTTTGAGGACTAATTATGGTCAAAACCCAAGGCCAGGCTGACTTACGGCGTTCTGATCTCCTCTTGGCCTCACTCCTCCCGTCTGGAAGCTCTTGCAAGTCCCTGGTGCGGTTCATTTCAGTAGGTTCCTGGGAAACAGAGAATGAGGAAGGTAAACTGGAAAAATATAATATAATGTAATATGGATGGTTCGGGTGCAAATGGACAGTTGAATATATAGGAAACTGTTGCCTATGGTTAAAAGAGAAAATAGCGATTATCAATTCCCCAGAAGTCTTTTGAAATAGGAGAGAAATATTTGGTTACTAGTTTCAAACAAATCTTTCCAGGCACAAATATACACAAGTAGTATACAATGACACGTAACTGCTATCCACATAGAAAATATGTGTGGGTAACATGCCAGGAAATTTTGAAGTTCTGACAAAAGGAGTTTTTGTGAGTCAGAAATCCAATTAAACAACAAGGTCTTTAACGTGTCTCCTTGGCGTGGTGGAAGGATGCATTGAATACTTTTAAAATCTGGGAGCAGGCCCCTCATGGACTGTGTTGTGTGCCTGTCCTCTCCCAGCGGAGGCCTGGCCTTTAAGATCCCCGCTCCTGCAGCACTGCAGGAGAACCAGCTCTCTCCTTGCCGTTCTCGCTGTGTGTCTGTGATACTAGTGTGTATCTGTTTCCCTATCTCACGAGGGCAACTGAGAAGAGCCTAAGTCCCTAATGAGGTGAAGCTGCATAATAAACAATTGTTTAGAGTAAAGTGTAGCACAGAATTAAGAGAAGGAGTTCAAGACAGACCAGCTGCTTCTTAGCTGTATGATCAGAAAGGAGATAAACTTCCTGAGTCTCAGTGTTCTCATCTGTGAAATAGGGGCAAGAATCTAAACAGTCTAAAATGGTTGCAAGGCTACAGTCTGCCCCATGCCCTACTCGGATTTGGGCTGTTTCGATTCAAGAGGCCGGCAGGCACCTGCCCAGAAGCTGGAGTTTCATCAAAGACTCCAAAGAAAGCAAGTCTTCATGGGGTCCCATGAGAGTTTCCCCTGAATTGCTCAACATCCCAGAACACGAGAATGAAGATACTGTTTATTGTGCGCAGTGGAAGTACAGAGCACCTTTATTTTGAATTGATCCTATTGGTTTCCTGAAGCTTTCTGTATCTTTAAAGCCATTGATTTATCACCACTTAATAAAGAGACGAATGACTCCCATGACCCCATGTGGTTGTGTGGTCGGCTTCCTCAGCAATTAACAATAGCAACAGTTACAGCTTACCACAATCCCCGACCAGGACAGTTCTGGGAGATCTAACCAGCTGGGTTGGAGACATGTTTTTCCAGCCCAACATTCTAGTCCACATGTCACTAGAGCTCTCTCTGCCTCAGTTTCCGCCTGTGTAAAAATAAGGATTCAAGTCTGCCACTCTCTCGTCTCCCGTCCAGCTCTGACCTCCCCGTATTTCTGAAACCTCCCCGCACAGCAGGCCCCAGGAAGCGGATGCACCCAAGTTTCACAACATCCCACCAAATGAATTCCTTATGAGCCCGCCTTCTGGGTTTATACTAACAGGAAAAACACTGCAAGCCCTGACCTTCAGCACTCAGCTTGTTCTCTCTCCTTGCCACATTTCCAAAAAGAAAAGCTAACTTTTGCCCTCTAGGGTGGGAAATGCGAAAGGCACAGCTCTAAGCTCTTGAGTTGAGACCACAGCAAACCCCTCCCCTCCCGGGCGCCGGGCCCACAGAGCCTGCGCCAACAGTCTTTCCATCCACCGAGTGGAAATTCTAGATGCAGAAGGTGCCCAGACGGACCTTGCTTTCGCTTCCCTGCCAACTGCTGTAAACCTGTTTCTGTCCCGTTGGAGCTGCAACGTGGAGCCAGAAATCTGGAAGAATTTAACACCCAGTCGGTTCAGACACAGGAAAACATTGTTCAAAGTAAACACTGGAATCCCTCCCTCATCATCCAGGAATGTAGAGCCAGCGGGGTTGAGATCAGCAGCTTTTCAGAAAAGCCTTTGCTACGCGCCTCTGCTTGGGGCTGCGGACGGGGAGGGCCCAGAGGGGCTGCAGAGCTGGTTTCTGGCTAAGACGCTGTCAAGACTGGGAGGTCAACGCACAGGGCTTCTCCCTTCCCGGGCAACCACGGGCAGTGCTGCCTGGCCTCTGGCCACAGAGCCTCTGTTTGCCTGTAGGACCCAGCCTGCGTGCATACGCCCCGCGCTGTCCCTGAACTTGGGAAAGGCCGAAGGAGGCAAAGTGCCCTGAAACTGAGAGGGGTTCAGGATGCTCTGTGACTTTCCATTTCCTTTGCCTGTGGCAGGCTGTGAAAGAGTCACTTTTCCTCGAGGAAGAAAGAAGGCTCTGTGTGCCCGGCGCGGGTGCAGTGCCTCTAACCAGGAGACATGTGTGCTAGATGGGATGTAGCCACCAGTGTTCATTTCCCTTTGACTGAGACTTAAGTAATTCCATCTCTCAAAAGCCATGTGCCAGGTCCCCACCCTGTTTCCTCTGGCCCTGGGGAGTGGAGAGGAAGGACTGGCTTTACCCAGGGGCCACATAACGCATGCCAGAAAGACGTTACACATTAAATCATGTGTGTCACTGTGTCCCTCTGCCTAAAATTCGGCCTCAACTCCACCCATGAACTGCAGGCCTGAACCGAATTGTTAAAAGGTTTCTGACTGTCAAAATGTAAAAGAAAACCTGCAAGTTAGGAACTGTTCAAGGAGAATAATGCAGAGAGTGCAAAGATGGCAACTCGGCCACAGGAAGCTCCGAGGAGAGTCCTCGTGGTGGGGCTGCTGGGGAGTTTAGGGGCAGCAACAAAATCAGGTGACAGCCATCTCTCCCTGACCCTCCCCTCAGCGCTCACCCCATTCCTCAGCCCTGAGGGATCCACACAAGGGTTACTTAACCCACTTATTTAATAGGAATTTATTGAGTGTCTCCTACTGAGCCAGGTGAGCAAGAGGGATGGCATCCCTGTTTTCAGGGAGCAGACGTATAATCCAGACCAGAGGTTGTCGAGGGTGGTCCTGGGACCAGCAGCAGCATCAGTGTGACCTGGGAGCTTGTTAGAAATGCAATTTCTCCCCTGCCCCAGGCCTACTGCATCAGAAACTCTGGGACGGGGCCCAGGGACCTGTATTTTAACAAGTCCACCAGGTGATTCTGATGCAGAAGAAAGCCTGAGAACCACCAATCCAACCTGTCGCCACCTTACTGGATAATAGAGAAAAGCTGAAAGGTTCATGGTTTACTTCGGGGAAGTCATAGAAATGGCGTCAGTGTTAATATGCTCCTAGATTCAAAACAGCTGTGCCAGATTGTGGCGTCACTGGAAAATTGTGATTCCAGCTTCAGAAACACTTTTTCCACCTCAGTTTGGTCACCGTTTACTGGTGGTTTCTAAAACTTTATTTTGCAGAGGCAGGAGCCATTTCTCCTCTCATGAGCAATAAAACAGGTGGAATTTCTTTTAACTAGCAGCAACCACCACAACAGGGTGCCTCACAGCTCCATTGGAAGGCCACTCGGAGAAAGCTATTGGCCCTGTGGTCTTTGAGGCTCCCTCCTCATCTAATTTTGGTGGGCATCAGGGAGAGTATACAACCAGACTTTCTAATTGAATTGATTATTAAATAAAATTACCAACCAATGAAATAAAATTTCATTTGTCTATTAAGCAAATGATTTCCATGTTGCCAAACTCAATCATCTACTTTTCATTGAGTTACTTATCTTGTCTGACCTATTGGCAGCAATGGAATCGGCTGGCCACCCTTGAAATGCCCTCTTCTCTCGGCTCCACCACGCCACTTTCTCCCGGTTTCACCGCCTCACTGCCTGCTCGTTGGGGCTCCTTGACAGATCCTGCTGCTCTGCTCCACCTTTAAAGTGAGAGAGCTCAGGCTTCTGTCCCGGGCGCCCCTCTCTCCCCATCCACACAGTCTCCCAGGGTGACCCCATCACTGTGCCACGACTCTCACATGTATGTCTCCAGCCATGGGCTCTTCCCTGAACTCCAGGCTCATGTATCCAACCCCCTGCTGGACATCTCTTCTCAGACATTTTATTGGTGCTTCAGAACTACCCTGTTCAAAACTGAGCTCCTAAAACACACACACACGCACACACATACACACACCCCCAAACCTGCTCCTCCACTGGTCTTCCCCATTTTATTAAACAGCACCACTAACAAACCATTTACCAAAAAACTAAGCATCTTTTTTCCCCTTTCCTTCATCCTTAAGATCCAATTTATCGTCAAGTCATCTCAACTCAGCCTGTAGAAATAACCTGAATCCATCGTTTTCTCTCTGTTCTTTAATGATGACAACTAATAATAATAATAATAATAATACTATTAATAACACTAATAATTCACAGCCTGGGTCCCGGTGTCTTCCATGTATCAACTCATTGATCTTTCCCAACAAACATATGAGTTAAGTGCTACTATTGCTCCTTCTTAAAGAGGGGAACATTGAGGCACAGAGAGGTTCAGTGATTTACTCAAAGCATACATCTGTTGTGGAGTCAGGATTTGGACATGGGCAGCTGGCACCAGGATCCACATGGTTCAACACCGTGCTCCCTGTGCTGCCTCCATAACCACCAGGATACTCTCATGGCCTCCGAACCGGCCTCCTCACTTCCAGTCTTGTCTCCATACAATTTATTTTATACACACAGCAGCCAGAGTGGTCTTTCCAAAACATGTACCAGTAGTCACATCGCTTCCCAACCTAAATATCCCTCCAAGGGTTTCTACATAACCGTGGCAATGAAATCCAAACCCCTACCATGGCTGCCTCCGCCTACCTCTCAGACCCCTCTCTTGCTCGCTCACTCGCTCGCTCTCTCTCTCTCTCCCCGTCTCCCTCCACTCCAGTCACCTTGCCCTCCTCTCTGTCCTCAACCTCACCACTCCAGCTCTTCTCTCTCTCTACCTGGAATGGTCTTCCCCACAGATTTTCAGAGCCATCTTCTGTTCATTTAGATCTTAGCTCAACGTCACCTTCTCAGAAAGGCTTGCCCTAACTTCCCACTCTAAACTAGCCACTCAGTCCTTCTTTATCTTAGCACCTGCTTTTCATTACACACTTATCACTAACTAAAATTATCTTAAATTTGTTTGTTTACAATTTATTTTCTGCCTTCCCTCTTAGAATTTAAGTTCCATGGGAGGAAGGAACGTGTCTTTTCCCCACATATATCCCAGGACGTAAAACTGTACAGACACTTCCTGAGCCCCCGCTCTGTGCCAGCACAGGGATGGAAAGGAGGACACAGCAGAATCCCTCTCCTTGTGGGTGCCACCATCTGCAGCTCCACTACAGTGTGAGGGGGTTTATGACAAAAGGAGACACAGGTGTCATGAAGACATCAGGAGTGATTTCCCACCCAGCCTCGGAAAGTCAAGATGACATCCTGGGACAGAATTGAATTCATTTCATTTCAATAGTTATTCTGGGCCAGACGAACCAGTTGCAGAGGTGGGTGAGACCAGTGGTCTACTTCCTTAGTGCCAGAGTCACCTAGAGAGCTTATTAAAACACAGATAGGTGGGTCCCAATCCCAGAGTTTCTGATTCCCTAGGCCTGGGACGGGGCCTGAGAATTGGCATGTCTGTCAAGTTCCGAGGTGAAGCTGGTGTTGCTAGTCTGGGGACCACACTTTGAGAATCGTTAGATTGGACCATTTCCTTGCCCAGACCACTATGAGTATAGCTCAGCACAACGCTGTCTGCCACTTGCTCTGATAGAAATACAGACTGACGATACGAGAGGGGGTCACCCAGCTCACTAGGAGAAGAAGGAATCAGAGGGGACTTCTGGGAGGAAGTGGCACCTGAATTTAGTTCTGAATAATGAGTAGGCATTACTGAGTCAAAGAAGAGAATAAAAATATGAAAAACTTGAGGAAAAGCAGCTAGAAGCATGATATGATTTTAAAAGGTAAAATATATTGTAATATTGCTGAAGCATGAAGTGTAAAACCAAGGTTAACTGAAGGTTAGACTGAAGCAAGCACCAAATGCAAGTCTCTTAAAAGATGAGTAGTGGGAAGCCAGGCCAAATAAGAGCAACGTGAGCATGACATACTCAGAGAACTTCAAAAATTATGGCCAACACCTATGGTGCACATAGGTAGAGGGAGAGGGTTGTAGGGAGAATGGGGTTTGTAAACAAAGATGGAAGTCAAACCGTGAGGGGTCCCACCTTGGGGCTTTGTGCTCCCTGTTTCCTCTGCCTAGAACATTCATGCTGAAGAGTTCCACCTTGTAGGCGCTGTGGTGACTGTTGAATGATGTTAAGCAGGTGTTAAGCATTATCAGTTTTGCTTTTTAGAAGGATCCCTGTGGCAGAGACCTATAGCTATCCACCAAAGATTTGTACTTCCCCTTCTTAGTATCAACTTGTTCTTGAGAACCAATTGCCCACTCACGAACTCTATTTCCCAACACCAACCATTTCCCCCGCCACCACAACCTTGTGTCTAAGTAGAGCCTTGTGTCTGAATTCTGGCCACTGCAGACCTGGCCCATGAAAGCTCCAATGTGATGTTCCTTCTCTTTTTTTCCCCACTCATAGGCTAGAAGCAAAGGAATCCAAAGTCCCAGGAGATTGCAGAACCACAAGAGGGAAGGAACCTGGATCCCTGAATCACTGCATGGCAGTTGAACACAAAGACACCCAACTGGAATTTTACAGAAATGAGAAATAAACTTCTAATGTGTTAACTCCCTGGTATTCAGAGGGTTATTTGTTACAGCATCTGGGGATATCTTAGTACATCCCTACAGCCTTGCTGTAATAATGGATTGGAAGCCAGCAAGGCTGGAGGAAGGAGATCAGTAAAGAAGTTGTTTAGCAACTGGGGAAAAAATTATGAGAAGCTGAAGCAAGTTAACGGTAGTAAGAACGAACAGAAGAGGATAGAACACGATCACAACTAAGTACAGGGATGAAGGAGAGAGAGGGGTCTAGGATGATGCTCAGGTCTCTGACTCGGGTGATGGAGATAAGCAACAGAGAAGGAGAGCTGGTTTGGGGAAAGGGTGCTTAGTTTTATTTGGGGCAGTAGAGAAAATACAGGTAGTTATGCCCAGTTGAGCAGCTGTCCATATGAACCAGGACTCCAAGAAGATGGCCATGATTACAGATATATAGATTTGATAAAAGATGAGGCCAAAGATTGTCATATCTCTCACTTGCATAGAATGAGTTGAGAAGAGGGATGAGAACTGAACCATGAAAAAAATCCATTTAAGGCATGGGAGGTAAAGAGAAGCCTGAGAGAAGACAGGGTGGAAACCACCAGAGAGGAGGGAGGAGAAATGGGGGAGTAGTCTCAGGAAACCAAGAGAAAATCCCTGCCAAGGAGACTGTGGTATAATAAAAAATAAATATTTGGTCTTCGCTCATTTCTGGCACAGAACTCTAAAAACTTTTGGAACTTATTGCCTTTTTTCTGCTAATGAGATAGCTCATGGGGGAGCCCTAGATAGCTTCAGAATGGGGGCTGGTGGCCAGAAAGATCAGCCAGGTAATCAGAGGGTTAGAACTTTCAGCCCCACTCCCAATCTCCATGGAGGGGAGAGGGGCTGGAGATCAAGTACATGGCCAATGACCTAATCAATCGTGGCTACATAATGAAACCATCATAAAAGTCTGCAAATGATGGCATCCAAGGAGCTTCCAGGTTGGTGAATACATCGATGTACTGGGAAGGTGGCATGCCTAGAGAGGGCATGGAAGCTCTGTGCCACCTGTGTCTCTTCCATTTGGCTGTTTGTAACTTGTATCCTTTATAATAAACTGGTAAACATAAGAAAGCATTTTCCTGAGTTCTGTGAGTCATTCTAGCAAATTACCTAACCTGAGGGAGGGATTGTGGGAACCCTCGAATTTATAGCCAACTAGTCAAAAGTACAGGTGCCTCCTGGGACTTGAAACTGGTGTCTGGCAGGGGGCAGTCTTATGAGACTGAGCCCTTAACCTGTGGGGTCTGCGCTAACTCCGGGTGGTTAGTGTCAGAATTGAATTGAATTATAGTACACCCAGTTGGTGTTGAAGCATCCAAGAATGGGTTCATGTGGAAAACCCCACACATTTAGTGTCAGAAAAAAGACACCACAGACATGGAGATGTAAAGGGCCACGCAAACATCAAGAAACTCAAATGAGCCCATTAAAGTTGACACTAGGGAACACATCTGAGAATGATTCCATAAAATGACAGGGTAAAAGCCAGAATTTGGAGAGCTGTGGAGTTAGCGGGAAAGGGGAGGGCAATGAATGTAACAGCAAACCATAAATGGAGGCCCAGTTGTGCCAGCACTGCCCCCAGATGTGACGTGCTTCGTTTCATTTAGTCCCCACTGTAAACCTACAAGATAGTGTCACCATTCTGTAGAGGGAGAAAAGACCTTCAGAATAATCAAGCAACTTTCTCAAAGTCCTACATTTAATAAATGGTTAGAATTTTAAACCAGGTCAGTCTGATGATAAAACCAGTGTTCTTAATAGTGTACTATGATTGCATATGTAGAAACCCAAACAAATCTACAAATAAACTATTAGAATTAGTGAATTTAGTGAGGTTGTTGGATACAAGGGCAACATATCAAAACCATTTGCATTTCTAAATATCAGCCATAAACATAAAATAAAATGCCTAATATGATGCTGTTTGCAATTGCTTCAAAAATATCAAAGTTAGGAATGAATCCAACAAAAGATGTTCAAGTCCCCTCAGAAAATTGTATGACATCATTTAAAAAAATGTTTAAAAATCTAAATAAATGGTGGGTTATACCATGTTCATTGTAAAAATGTCAATTATCCTAAAATCAGACCATAGATTCAATGTAATCTCAACCAAAATCCCAACAGGATTATTTATAGAAACTGACAAGCTGATTTAAAAATGTATATGGACATAAAAAGAGCTGAAAATAGAGAAGGTAATCTTGAAGATAAACAAACTTGAAGAACATGTTATACTGGATTTCAATATTTATGAGGGAACAGTAATTAAGTCAGTGTAGAACTGGTGCATCAGTAGATAAATAGGCAAACGGCGCAGATGAGAATGCTCAGACGGACCCACTTCTCCACAGCTCTGCAGAGCAGTGAGTGAAGAACAGCATTTCCAATACGTGGTGCGGTATCACTTGAAGATCCATATGGAAAAATAATTACCCTTAATTCCTACCCTCTCACAATACCCAAAAAGTCAATTCCACGTGGGCTACAGTTCTAAATGTTGGAAGTAAAACAATAAAGTTTCCAGAAGATAACATAGGAAAATATCTTTATGCCCTCGGGGTAGAACAAGATTTCTTAAAGTTAAGAATTTCTATTCACAGAAAGATACCATGAAGAGAATGAAAGGCAAGCCTCAGAATGGGAGAAGATTTTTGTACTCTGTATAACCAAAAAGGGCTTGCATACAGAATATATTTTAAAATTTAAAAAAAAACTACAACCAATAAGAAAAAGACAAAAAAATGGAAAATTGGTCAAGAGACTTTAGACACATCACAAAAGATGATATCCAAATGGTAAAAAGAACAAATGGAAAGGTACTCAATCTCCAGGAAATTCGCATTAAAACCGCAATGAGATGCCACTATACCCCCATAAGAATGGTTGAAACTTTTTTAACTGACAATACCAAGTGGAGAGAAGTCGAGCAACGAGAACACTCCTAACACTGCCAGTGGGACTGTAAGTTGACTGTAAGTTTGACATCAGCTACTAAAGACAAACATACGCCCACTCTTTGACCCAATTCCACACCCAGATTCAGAACTGTGTAACACAAAAACGCAGATCAAGAACACTTGTAACTGCATTACTTATAATAGCCAAAAACTGGAAAAAACCCAAATATCCATCTAGAGTGAAGTAGACAAATACACAGTGGTATGTTCATTCAGTGAAACACTACACAGCAGTGAAAATAAATAAGCTGGACCCATGTACAATCACATGAACAAATCTCACAAAATACCAAGGGAAAGAAACCAGGCACAAGCAAGTAAACATAGTATGAGTCCCTTCACATAAAGTTCAAAAAATAGGCAAAATACAGAGCTTAGGAATGCAGTTCCTTGGTGTAAGGTAAGGACGTAATCACCACAAATTCGGGAAAGCAGTCACGTCTGATGATTAGAGAAGAGGTAAGTGATGGGAAGGTGGAGGGGAGCTCCTGGGGGTCTCTGTGTCCTACCTCCTGACCTGGGTGGTTGTCACCAGATGTGCACTCGATAAATCACAAAGAGGTAAGCTGTATGTCTTTGTGCACTTGATATAGATTTCAAATTTTTTCGACTTTTTAAAGATAAAAGGATGGCAGGGCTGGGGAAGGGAGTAGAGGGGTGGACAGGAATGAAGCAAAAGTTGCTAAAATGGGAAAAATGGAAGATTGTGGGGAAGCATTGCTGAGTGTCACCTATAACCCAACCACTGTTAGAGAGCATGATTGTAGGGCATGGTGTGTGTGTGTGCATGTGTGTGTTGTGTGTGTGTGTGCTCGTAATGGGTGTGGGTGTGGGTGTATATGGATTTGTGTGGGTGTGAGTATGTGTATGGGGGGTGAGGGAGTGGGGGCGTGTATGTATGGGTGTATGTGGGGGGATGTGAGTGCACATGTACCTGTTATGGGTGTGTATGTGTATGAGTGTGGGTGTGGGGATGTGTGGGGTGGGGGGTGGGGGTGTGAGAGATTCTCTTTAGCATCAGTGAGGAGACTCCGATTGAGGCGGGGAGAAGAAGAGACAAAGGACCAGATGTGGTGGAAGAACAAGGGGGCCCGGGGGTGAGGGGGGTCAGAGCCTCCGTGAAATAACAGTTGGCCGGGCAGGCTGGGGAAGAACGCGGCACTGGAGTCCCCGCTGGCACCCGCACCTGTCAGAGACGGCCCGCCATCAGCAGGGACTCGTAGGCTGTAATTAGCAGATTGGCCCTTGTCTCTCCAAGGTCAAAAGTAAGCATCTAACACCAGAACAAAGTCATTCTTTTCCATGTTCCTAAAAACTTTAAGAATTTCAAAGGTAAAATAAACACTTATTTTAGAAATGAACAATGAAAATTGAAAATCAAAGTAGGCCAAGTGTTTCCCAGGCAGCAGGCTGACCTGCTCCACGCTCCTGGTGTCCGGTCTCAAGCAGCCAGTCACTGCAACTTGGCAAATCTTGTCTTCCTTCCTCAGTGAATTTTTGGCACCTTCCATGCAGCTCTGCCCTCTGTGAGCCTGGGATTCTCCTCCCATCTGATCTCTCTGCAGTGGACTACCCGCCACACCATTTACTGGAGGCCATAGACATGAAGTGGGCCCATTCCAACTTAAAATGCTTCCTCCTCAACACGCCCCTCTAAGCCTATCTTCCTGCCTGCCTGTCTTCTGTCCTGACTTCAGAGATGTGGTGGCCTGAGGAGAACTGGGACTGGGGAAGTCCCATGAGGTCCTGGGGAACAAACACGGCGAGGGGCCAGCCAGGGGCCAGGAGCTGGTGGAGAAGTCTGAGCTGAGACGCACAGGCTGGCTGAGATTTGAACAGTGAGGACCAAGTCAAGAGCAGGCAAAGCAATATTAGAGTCAATCAGGCAACAGAATCAGAGGTCAGACGGGGGCCAGGGACCAGGAACCCAATACCATACAGGAGTAAGGCATGGGAGTTCAGAGCTTGAACATTAGTGTCAGGTGGTACTGGGTTCAAGTCCTGATTGTGGCATTTGCCAGCTGTGTAACTTTGGATTAGTTACTGATCTCTCTCAGCCTCACTTTTCTCTGGCAAAGTGGGCATCAGATGAGCATGGGGACAGGGATGGGATGGAGATGGGCATGGGGATGGGTAGGGGATGGGGATGGGCATGAAGATGGGGATGGGATGGGGATGGGCATGGGCAAGGGGTAGGGTAAGAAGATAAAGATGGGAATAGGCATTAGGATGGCCATGGGGATAGGATGGGCATGGGGATGGGCATGTGCATGGGGGTGGAGATGGGATGGGGATGGGATGGGGATGGGCATAGGGCTGGGAATGAGGATGGGGATGGGATGGGGCTGGGGATGGGGATAGGGAAGGAATGGGGATGGGATGGGGAGGGCGTTGGGCATGAGCATGGGGATGGGGATGGAATGGGGATGGGATGGGAAGGGGGATGGGCATGGGCATGGGGATGGGGCTGGGATGGTCTTGGAGATGGGGATAGGGATGGAATGGGGATGGGATGGGGAGGGCGTTGGGCATGGGCATGGGGATGGGGATGGAATGGGGATGGGATGGGAAGGGGGATGGGCATGTGCATGGGGGTGGAGATGGGATGGGGAGGGCGTTGGGCATGGGCATGGGGATGGGGATGGGATGGGAAGGGGGATGGGGCTGGGAATGAGGATGGGGATGGGATGGGGCTGGGGAATGGGATGGGGAGGGCGTTGGGCATGGGCATGGGGATGGGCATGTGCATGGGGGTGGAGATGGGATGGGGATGGGATGGGGAGGGCGTTGGGCATGGGCATGGGGATGGGGATGGAATGGGGATGAGATGGGAAGGGGGATGGGCATGTGCATGGGGGTGGAGATGGGATGGGGAGGGCGTTGGGCATGGGCATGGGGATGGGGATGGGATGGGAAGGGGGATGGGGCTGGGAATGAGGATGGGGATGGGATGGGGCTGGGGATGGGATGGGGAGGGCGTTGGGCATGGGCATGGGGATGGGCATGTGCATGGGGGTGGAGATGGGATGGGGAGGGCATTGGGCATGGGCATGGGGATGGGGATGGAATGGAGATGGGATGGGGGGGCGTTGGGCATGGGCATGGGGATGGGGATGGGAAGGGGGATGGGCACGGGCATGGAGATAGTGTGATGATGGGCATAAGTTTGAGGACGGAATGATGCTGGGCAGAATTAAAGACCCACGGGCCAGGCAAGCCTTCAGGGTGAGAGGCTGATCCATTTCTGCCCAAAGGACCCTGAGCCTGTCAGAGGCAGAGCCCAGTTCCTGGCCTAGGCATGGCCCCCGGCAGGACTCAAGTGAGCAAACAAAATGCACACGTGCATGAACAATGTTATCAACCTCACTTGAGCGCTTGCTACCTTTTCAAAGCTTGCCTCTTCAGTCCGCTTCTTTGCTAGTTGGATCTCATTCCTGACAGTGACAGCACCAGATGCTGGGAGTATTAGCAATTTCATAGCTTGGTAACAAATCCTGGGACGCAGAGCAGTTGTGCTGGCATATCTTTTCCGCTCTTGATCGCACCCTCCTCGTGCCTCTCCCCTTCAGCCTCTCTCTTTGCCTCCTCACCAGCATTTTCATAATGTCCCTCTCCCTTGACCCAAAAAAATTCTTCCCTTGACCCAAAGCTTCCATGAATTCTATTATTTTCCTTTTCTCTGCCAAAATTCCCCAGGGAGTAGCCTGTACCAGCTGTGGCTCTTCCTAGCTCCCCAAGGCCATGCAGCCTGGCGTCCATCTTCAAAACTCTGTGACTGCCTCTGGGCAGGAAGGAGCAGAAGGCACAGCCATCAAGGGGCTCTAGATGTGCAGGTGGGAGGGCACATACATGCACAGATGCACACACAGGCACACACACTGAGGCACACACAAGCACAAGCACACACACAGATACATACAGAGACACGCATACACAGAGACACGCAGCCATGCAGACAGACCCACACAGAGAAACACACAAACACATACACACACAGGCACATATACATGCTCACACAAACACACACACATACACCAACATACACACACACACATACACACTAACCCATTCCAATATGGCAGCCAAGGGGCTCTCACTTTGAGTAGAGGAGATGAGGAGGGAACCCCAGGGCCATCCATTTGTTCAGCTTGAAGACTCCAGACCCCTGATGGTGGCAGCACCAGGAGGGCAAAGTGAGGATGCTAGAATTGCTATACCTAGAGGTGGATCCAGGTTGTATGGGGCCTGAACATTCCACGGTTGGGGAGGGAAGCATCTTTGTACCTTGCACAAGTCCCACCTATAAGCACTCGGAAGACATCCCTGAAATAACATCAGCTGAAAAGGAGGGAGACAAGTGCTTGTCAGGAGGCCTGCAGGAAGACTGTGACCTGGGGACCCAGAAGGTGAATTGTGCAGGAACCAGCCCTCTGACCCCAGGCCAGTCAGTGACCCTCGCCCAGACAAGTGGCAGAGTCTGAATTTGAACCCAGGAGCTCTGAATTCCCATGTTCTCACCCTTCTTTGCCTTTCTGCTTCTCTCATACCGATTCAATGGAGCCCGAGCAAGTGCAAAACCAGAGCTACCAGCATGGAGAGAATGGCCTCTGGGGGCTCTGACCACCAGAAACACCACTGTGTGGTGGCTGCCTGGTGCTGGGCCCGGCCTTCGCCAAGCGGAGGTGAGAAGCGGAGCATCTCTTCATCCGGAGAGACAGTCTCCTCTCCTCTTCTCCCCTCCCCCATCTACACCACAGCACCTCCATTGATCGTGAAGTTTACTAATTGTTGTTTTTATTTACTGACACCTTTTATTCCCTGTTCTTAATTATTTTTAAATAAGCACCTTAAATATTCATTATTACTTATTAAAAACATCTATTATCCATGTTGCTGTTAATGATCTTCTTCCCTGTGGGTTCTTAATAGTAAAGGCATTTACCAATCCTACCTTAACGTTTCCTTGTCTTGAGCTCTGTTCAGAGGCCATGCATCTCTGGGGGGACATGACACGAGCCCCCACCCCCCACCGCCAGGAGGAAACGTGGCTATATTTTGTGAGTGTTTGTTTTGTTTTCCTGTTAGGTAGAGTTGTCGCCCTGACTGCACAGTAGAATCACGTGACTGTTTTTAAAACACACCCACACCCGAGCCCTGTGCAGACCAAGTTCATCAGAATCCGGGCGTTGGAGCTGGGACATCAGCACGTTTTTACAGAGTCCCCGTGGAGCGTGTGACCAGAATTGGCAACGATGGAAGGAAAAGAATGCCAGAGACTCTGGGAATCCTCAAACAGGCCGCCAGCTCCTGCGAAGGGTGGGACCTCCTGGTGTCGGGTCCCTGCATTTTCACTTTCTCCCCATCGGGACACCTGATGGTCCAGTGTGTGAAGTAGGGTCCCACCCTGACCGTTACCTGAGAGGTCTCTGTGATTCCCCATGCTTCCTTTGATATCTTGGTGCTTCTCCTGCCCGGTGCTTACTTTTTGTCTGCAAATGTCCCCTGTGTCCTCAGTTCCACTATCCCCTTCGTCTTCTCTTTGCTGCTGCCAGCCATCCTCTCTCTGCCGCCCCCAGGTGGTCCAGGAGCCTGAAGTCAGGGGTAATGGGAACATTGTGACGTCAGCAGTTGCCATGCTCCCCACCCTTGACTCTTCTGCCCTTGTTCTCTTCCTCCTCATCGAGCACAGTCTGCTGCAAGGGTACAGCCTCCTCAAACCCTGATGTTGGAACAGTGCTTCCCGCCCCCATAGCAAACGCCTACTGTGTGCTGGGCCTTAGACGAGGCACCATGTGAGCACCACCTTATTTGGCATCTCTGATGCCAGAGGAGCAGGTGAGATACGTGCGTTCATTTCATTTTGACAAACACTTTTTCTGCTCCAGACCTGGCCAGGCACAGAGATGAATGAGACCAGGGGTCGACTTCCTTACTGCCAAAATCATCTAGAGTCTAAGACACAGTTTGCTGGGTCCCATCCCAGAGCTCTGATTCAGTAGCTTCCCAGAGCAGGCTGGGAAGTCTGGCAGTTTAATTGCCGGTGTCAGCTTGGGACAGCATCGGGAGCCAGGCTGGACTTCCATATTACAGAGTCATCATGCCCTACCGGTAGTTCCTCTGAAATGTCTCTTTCGGTATCTGCTCTTCTCCATCTCCCGCCACTCCAACCCCTGTCCAGCCAGGAATCTAAATTCCCCTGGCCTCTCTGCAACCAAAGCACGTTACCTTCCTCAAGATCATCAGCAATTTCCCGTTATCTCCTTTTCTTCGACGTTCTCTGGAATCTCGAGAGGGAGGCTCAAGCAGGAAAGATCCCAGGACTGGAAGGCAGGTCTGTCTCTCTGCCGCAGCATTATCACTTAGTGGTAGGAAAATGCACATCAGATGTCGCCAACATGAAATCACCTCTCCTTACCACCCACGAGCCAAAGCCTCGCTCAGTCTTCCTTGTTGCTGTCCTTCTCCAAAAGCCTTCGTCTGCCCTCTCCATTCTCCCTTCTCTCCAGGCTCCAGGTCCTCTTCAAGCCCAGTCGCACACTCCCTTCGAATCCTCTCCCACTCTACAACGCCCGCGTCAGCAGGGCTGTGCCTCCAACCTCTCCTCGGGCATCATGAAGGACACTCCAAACAAGAGACAGAGCATGCGTGGCCTGGCTGTTTGGGGATGCTGTAGGGCATGCATGGGCAAGGAAGGAGATGAGGTCTGTCCTCTCTCCTGGAAAGTCCAGGGAAGACTGTGGACATCTTTGTATGCAAAGGCCAGGGGCAGGTGTGCAGTATGGGGGCTGGCAGATGACCTATCCCACATTACACAAGAACCTCCAAAGACACAACCCTTAAAGCCTTCCGCAGCTTGAATTGGCTCTTTGAGCTGCTTATAGGCCTAACGCTGCAGGGGACAGAGGCCAGGGCTCAGCTGGGAGCCAGATCCCTCGACCAACCAGTTAAAGAACCACTTAGGAGTGACATCAGCCCTGCCACCTGCCAGCACACAGATGGTGCTTCAGAGGCCATGATGCTAATCGCGTCTGTGTCTGTGTTGTTCATGGCAAGACTCCAAGCCTTGCAAAGGAACTCTATAGACCGAGTTCTTTTCCTCCCATGGGCTTGCCTGGCCTTTGCTGGTTTTAGTAAGGTGCATTTTTCCCTCCTCTGTGGGCAGCAAATTCCCTACAAGTCAGCATCATGTGTATCTGGACTCACCCATTGGCTCCTATCGGCTGTAAGAGGGACGGGCTGAGCAAGTGTGCAACACGAGCCTCTGAGCCTCCCTGGTGCTGACCAGCCCTGAGATGCCCCGTGGGCTTCCAAGCTCCCTCAGTGCACTTCGCTGGCCTCATCACTGGTACTCCTTATGACCCCCAAAAGGCAGGGACTGAGCATAACCCTTCCCTTCGTTCAGTGCAGAGTGACTTAAGGCACCCACGGATTCAAGAGCTGGCTCTAGGTCCCCCGTGCATGCACCCTGTGCCAGGTACTGTTCTCAACTCTCCACACACTGATTCAGTGTTCAGAATCTTCTACATGGACCTAACAGGTAGGTTCTACTCTTTTAATCCCCATTTTAGAAATGAAGAAAGTGAGGCATGGAGACGTTAAATGAGTTGCCATGGGCACACAATTCATAAGTAGAAGAATCAGATGGGCAAACTCCAAAACTTATGCCACTAAGAAGGGGAAACCCAGGGGCTCTCAGCATCAATTCATTGTGAGAACCCACTCAAAACCCACAGTGGGCTTCCCCAGAGCCCCAGCTCCTACCTCTCCTACATGTGCTCCTCTTTCCCCCTTCCTCACTCCCCCTTCCCCCCTCCCCAAATCACTGGCTAAATGGACTCAGGCATATCTTTTTGGCCTGCACACTCAGATTTTCTATGAAAACTGAAAAGAAAATCAGGGAAAAATCAATGCTTTGGGTCAGAAGTCCATCAGCTCCCCCTCTGAGTCCCCAAGTCACCTTTCAGGATATTAAACATCAGCACACATCACACCTTCCTAGTAGGGCCCCCATGGCCCTTCACCTCCAGTTGAATAAGTCAAAGATGGACATCTGATCAAATCAGGCAGTCCACTGCTTGACCTCTGACTCGTGGCATGGCTTGGAATAAAAAGAGGAGCTGGGCCAATCTACCAATCCAGTTCTCTTGGGAAAGCAAGTAAGAGGAAAAGAAAGAACTGGTGCTTGGCAGCAGGACCCCAAGCTGAAAGGCTGCCCTGAGTAGCATAAAGGTCCTAAGAGGTCATGGCAAACCCAAATGAGTCCCACACATTGCAACTGGTTGATGTGCCTCTTAAGTCTCTTTTATTCACAGGTTCCCTTTCCCTCTTGTTTCATTTCCTTATTTGGAGAAGAAACTGAGTTTCCCAGTCTGGATTGTGCTGATTACATCTCCATGGTGTCCTTTAACTAGCTCCTCTGTCCCCTATAGATTGGTCCTAAGATCTAGACCCTTGACCGGGTCCAGTTTTGCTTTTCCATAGATGGTGGTGTAAATACCAGGAGGTACGTTCCTCCCAGCTGCCTGTCCTTTTGTGATTTGAGCAGCTGTTGACGGTTGTTGACTAGAAAGGCTGTTTCATCAGCAGCTTCAGATTGGTAATATTCTAATTCTATCATTCTGTCTTCATTTTTTATCCAGAACATTCCATAAGGAGACACTTCTTGTCAACTCTTTGGTTACACTGAGGTGAAGTTCATGGGAAAAGCAGGACAAATTCTGGACTTTTTTTCCTTATTTATCAGTTTTCAGAAAAATATATTGGATACTTTGCATGCTCCAAAAGTTGTTGGTTTTTGTAATGAACTTGTGGCTTTAAATATATTTGAAGTGTTTCAATCCATTGCAGCTCTTATTCTTATGGACACTCAAATTGTCCCTTCTCTAGCTAGTCAGAACCTTGTCAAGCTGGTTCCTCAGCCCTTTTGACATGGCCCTAGAAGTCTTCGATAGCTTCCTTGCTATTTTTATGACAAGCTGTTCTGGGTTCATCTGCAACATGACGTAAGCAATTTCTCTGAGACGCCCTCTTCCTTTGGGGCAGAAGGGCTGGGGGCCGCACAGAGACTCACTCCCCTCCTGTCTTTGGCCACATCCTCTCCCCTCCTCAGATGTTCTCCACAGGACCTTCACGCAGAGCCCCGCCCAGGGACAACACAGGGTCCCAGGGGAGATTTCCAGAGCTCCGTTGCTGCGCTACCTACCACATTTAGTTCACTTACACTTTTGCGGGTCTGGACTTCAAGAACGGCTCGGCAGGCGGTTCCTCTCTGAGCCCCGTGGCATCACCAGGGCAGCTGGACTGGAGGCTTTATTCCCAAGATGACTTCTTCATTACATGCTTGGCACCCTGACGCTCCTTTCTCTCTCCCTCCCTCCCTCCCTTTTTGGCTCTCTCTCTCTCTCTCTCTCTCTCTCTCTCTCTCTCTCTCTCTCTCTCTCCGTGCTGTCTCATCCTCCGGGCCTCTCCATGTGGTCTGGGCTCCTCACCAGCAGGGTGGTTCCAGGACAGTCACACTTCTCACATGGTGGTTGGCTTCCAAGAGGCAAGAAGGAGAAACTGCAAGGCCAGTTAAGGGCCACTCCTGGAACTAGCACAGTGTCACTTCTGCCATATTCACAGGTCACAGGATTTGCCCAGATTCAAGAGGGTGGTGAAATAGACTGCACCTTCTGATGGAGGAAGGACAAGGACAAATTGCAGAAGAGCACATTGTTGAGACTGTCTTCAGAAAATAAAGTCAGCCACAGTAACTGTGCACGGTCCCAGCGCTGGGAGTCATTCGCAACACTTTCCCCTGACTCATCCACTCAACAAATAATTCCTGAATTAGGCCAATAACTCTTGCTAAGGACTTATACAGAATTTCTGGGAAAATGAGAAAAGTTTGGAAACAATTTTATATTTTTAATTGAATTTTCCTTTGATTCCAGCTTATTTTGTTTTGATCTCATAAAAAGCAAATCTTGCCTATCTTAGGCAAGCTCTCGTTTCACCTCCTCTAGGAAGCCCTCCCTGGTCTCCCTTCAGATATATCATTAGCTCCCATAGCACCTCGTTCACACTAGCAGTGCAATGCTTATATCTGATTTGTAGCTGAGTTCACATCCATCCCAAATAAAGACTACATTTCCCAATCACCCTTGCAACTAGATGGCCGTGAGACTAAATTCTGGCCAACGAAATGTAAGTGGAAGTGGTATGTGCAACTTTCAGGAAAGATCCCTAAAGAGAGGGAATGTACCTATCTTTTCCTTTCCTCTTTCTTGCTGCCTGGAATACAGACATGATGGCTGGAGCTAGGGTAGCCATTTTGTACCATGTGATGACTTTGACATTGGAATCCACACACAGAAGAACAACAAGATAAAGAGCTCAAGTTCTCGACACTGTGGAGGGCCACTCCCACTCTGGACCTCCTATATCCAGGTTTTCACATGAGACACAAATGAACTTTCATCTGGTTTAAGCCATTGTTTGAGATTTTCTGCCACTCATAGTTGAACCTAATCCTAGCTGATAAAACACACATCAAGGCAGGGAAAAAGCCAAAATGCAAGGTGATGTCTTCTCCACTGAACTGTGTACAGAAATTGTAGCTATTGGTGGGAAATATCAATTCTACCATTCTAATTCTACTTCCTGGGCAGGAGAACGGGTACCTCAAATAGTAATATAATGTCCTAAAACTGAATGCATCTGGTGACATTGTTTATGTCAAGAGTCTGGAAACAAACTAAATGCTGGTTAAGGGGGGGACTGATTAAAATATGGAATATCCACATAATGAAAAATTTAGTCTCTGTATAAATGAATGAGGCAAATCCATACATACCATGATCACAGTACACATTTAAGTAAAAATGGCAAGACCTTTAAAATACTATAATCCCAAGCGAAACCAAAGTAGGTTGTAGATGAAAAAGATGGCAGAAGTGGATAAGTGTTGAAGCTGGGTGATAGGTACATGAGGGTTCATTGCACTTGTCTATTCACGCCTATATTTGAGAAAATTCTGTAACACAAGTGAAAACAAAGACAAAACCACGTGGTTCTGAGCCTTGTTTATACTTTTTTGTTTTTTTTGTTCTCACTTTTTATTAAAAATACTTTCAAAGGGCTGCCTTTGTGAAAAAACAAAAGGGACAACTGGGGATAAATATACATTTAAATGTTTGAATATGCGTAGAAGATTGGTCTCTGGAATGCTGCGAAATTCTGAAGTTTCAATGGCAGCTGAGGAGTGAAAGGAAGACCACAGGCAGGAGGTGGGAGATCTGCTTTTCATTTTGAAGTCGGTTTTACCATGTGCCTCATGTGACTTATTCAGTGTAGCAAAACTAATTTTTAAAAGGAAGTACGGGAAGAGTGACACTAATCACGTGGTAAGTCTGTATATTTTGAAGTAAGTAAATAAGAACTCTGCACAACCCTCACCCCGCCCCCTTTTGCTTCCTGTCTGGCTAATTCAGAACCAACCTTTAAGTTCCTGATCAAAGGCCATCTTCCACAGTGGGGCACAGAACTCAAGGGCCTTGAGGAACAGACAGGGAACATAAGTTTCCCAAACAAACGAGCTTCACTCATTAAGGAGTGGTAGGAGTGACTGCCTGCCTAAAGGTGTTGAATTTGAAAGTTTTTAAAATATAACAGCAGCACCAAAATATATATGTGTAGACCAGGTCTGGATGTTGGCTGCAGGTTGCAATCCTGCAAAAATCCTCCCCTCTTCCCCATGCTACCCACCCCACGTAGAATTGCTTATTCCCTTCACTGTGCCCCATGGCCCTTTGATCACATGTCTTTCGATGCACTTATATTATACTATAATCTTTCATGTGCCCTTCAGACTGTAGCTCTTTGAAAAATGAATGACAATCATCGCCAGCCTTTACTGAGGGCTTATCAGGGCCAGCAGCTTTACAATATACCAAGAGCTTTACATCTATTATCTCACTTGGTCTTCACAGCCACCCTGGAAATTAGGTACAATTTTTTAATCCCCATTTTTCAGATAAGGAAACTGAGTCTGAGAGAGGTTGAATACCCTGCTCAAGGTCATACAACTAGCAATGAGGTGGGCGGGCAGAGCTAGGATTTGAACCCAGGCAGTTGGGCTCCAGAATCTATCTGCTTAACCAGCACTTTATTTTGGAAGACGGGACTTGTGTCTCAATCCTATTGATAGGAGATTCTGTGCCTAGCACTTTAGTTGAAATGAAGCAAAATTAATTCAACAATACTTTATTGGTCAACTACAACATGCAAAGTTTGCTTCCCTGCTTCCACAGAGGCAATTACAGGCAGTCATTTTCATGTCTCACCTGACACACAAGTTCTTCTCAAGAAAAATAGCTACTATGTGGATAAACCTTGAAAACATTAGGCTAAGGAAAAGAAGTCAGTCACAAAAGACACTGTATTGTAAGATTCTATTTATATGAAATGTCGAGAATAGACAAATCCATAGAAACAGAAAGTAGAGTAGTGGTTGCTTAGGACTGGGAGAGGGGTGGGGGAGGGTTGGGGAGGTGACAGCCAAAGGCTATGGAGTTTCTTGTTGGGGGTGATGAAAACATCCTAAAAATTGACTGTGGTGATGGTTTCACAACTCTGTTAATACACTAAAAACCATTAAATTGTACCATTTAAATTGGTGAATTAGGGGCCAGCCTGGTGGTATAGTGGTTAAGTTCACATACTCCGCTTCAGCGGCCCAGGGTTCAAGGGACCAGATCCCGCTCATCAAGCCATGCTGTGGCGGCATCCCACACATAAAATAGAGGAAGATGGGCATGGATGTTAGCCCAGGGCCAATCTTCCTCAGCAAAAAGAGGAGGATTGGCAATGGATGTTACCTCAGGGCTAATCTTCCCCACCAAATAAATAAATTGGTGAATTATATGGAATATGAATTATATCTCAATAAAGCTGTTTAAAAAAAGAAAAATATCTACTGAATTATCCTTCCAAATATATGCCAAAGATTAGATGAGAAAGAGAACAGGTGAAAGATAGTTAATAAATAACAGAAAGCTAAATTAGATAGCTAGCTAGGTAGATCTGTATCTAGACAGATGGATGATAGATAGATTTAGACATGTTTCCTGTGTTTTTTTTTTTCCCTCATGTTCTCCCTTCCAAGACCAGCAACCTGAGAGAGTGGAAGATCTATTAACAAATCTTGAGAGTTACTAAGTTATTAAGAAGATGGCAAACACACAGCGCTAAACACTAAGCCATCTACATACACGAGTGCCCCTCCACTAGCTCCTTCAGCACTTTCGTACCAGTTCTGACATTCCAAACCTTTTGGGTTGTCTGTTACTTCACTTAGATGTGCCTTGAAACTCCCAGCTTTGAACTGTGTTATCATGTTGGAGCTCAAGACGTATTTTACCCAGTCAACCCTCAACTTTCAACTCAAGGAAGAATGCTGCAATATAGTTATCTAGAATAGCAGGCAAACCCATAGGAGTTTCTTTTATCTTTGGAAAACTTTACGTAATTTATTTTGCAAGAGGTCCACATACCTAATTCCATCTTTCACTGGCAATTATTAATATGAGTTTACGCTCCCAGAAGAAACTCTGGAGCTACACAGGGTGCTGGTGGAGGGAATAGGAGGAGAGACAGGGGAAAGAGCAGATTCTCTGAACCAAGAATCCTGGAACACTGGGAGGAAGGGACTCCGTGTCAAGCCTGCCTCAACTGTGGACCCTCACTGACCCATCCACTACGGACATCTACCTTCAACAGCCCCCTGAACAAGCAGGAGGAGGGACTCAAGCACTTCATAAGGGGTTGGAGGCATGAAAGCAAAATCTTGCCCCATAGGAACTAAACAAAACCTTTTGAGAATTTCCCTATGACCCAAGCAGTGGTGTCAGTGTGATGCTCCAGAATCCCAACCATTCCCAGCTACATCAGGCACATTCGTGCTATTCCCTCCACCCGGAATGCCCTCTTCTCCTTCTCTACTTTGCGAAACTCTACCCATCCTTCAAGGCTAGCTTTACCTCTGTGAGGCCTTCTCTGCTCCCGTCAGGCTAATCACTCCTTCTGTGAAGCTCCCCTAACACAGCATTCATACTCACCTCTCTGCAAAAGCGTCGATTCATGTGTTTGTTTACAGTGGGTCAATGACTTCTTAGGGGTAGCAACTGTGTGTTAGTTACCGCTACTTCCAAGGCACGAAGGGCTGGCAAACCTCCTGCCATGCATTAGTGAATTATGATTTTTTAGAAAACCTATAATTAATTTAAATTAGTGCAATTATATTGCACTGCACTTTTCATATATTGAAAAGCATTACCTTTTTTTAAGACTTTATGTAAGGTATATTTTATATACGGTACATATATATTTTATATATATGGTACAGAGATTTCTCATATACTTCCTGCCCACACACGTGTATAGCCTCCCCCGTTATCAGTATCACTCGCCAGAGTGGTACATTTTTTACCAGGAATGAACCTACATTGACACATCATAATCACCCAAGGTTTACATTACATTTTTACATTAAGGTTCACTCTTGGTGTTGTATACCCTCTAGGCTTTGACAAATGTATGATGACATATATCCACCACTGCAGTATCTTACAGAGTAGTTTCACTGCCCTAAAAATCCTCTGTGCTCTGCCTGTTTGTTTCTCCCTGCCCTCAACCCCTGACAACCACTGATCTTCTACTGTCTCCATAGCTGTGCCTTTTCCAGAATGTCATGTGGTTGGAATCATACAGTATGTAGCCTTTTCAAATCAGCTTCTTTCACTTAGTAATACACATTTACACTTCCTCCAAGTATTTTCATGGCTTGATAGCTCATTTCTTTTTAGCACTGAATAATATTCCATTGCCTGGATGTATCACAGTTTATTTATCCATTCATCTACTAAAGGACATCCTGGTTTTGCAACTATGAATAAAGTTTCTGTAAACATCCATGTGGAGGTTTTTGTGTGGACATAAGTTTCACTTCATTTGGACAAATACCAAGGAGCACAATCACTGGATCATATAGTAAGAGTATATTCCACTTTGTAAGAAACTACCCAATTGTCTTCCAACATGGCTATACCATTTGGCATTCCCACCAGCAATGTATGAGAGTCCTGTTGCTCCCCATCCTTGTCAGCAGTTGGTGTCATCAGGGTCCAGTTTTTAGCCATTCTAATAGGTGTGTAGTGGTATCACATTGTTTTAATTTGGAATTCTGTGATGACATATAATGTGGATCATAAAAGCATTACTTTTTCAATGTAAGCATCAAAAAAAATCACAGTGAGTTTAGAAAATTGTTTTCTTATTTCTGCTTTTTATAATTTCAGGAACCCTGAAGTGGCCTGTGGCTCTCTTGACCTTCAACACACCCAGTACGTACATCCAAGTCCTACACAGGAAGTGTTCAGGAAATAACTGCTGATCAATTGCTACTTTATTGCAAAATTCCTTTAAGATGCACCAATGCCAGAAGATGGTGGTTTTTCTACAGGAAGAAAAACTTGATACTTTTCCAGCCCTAGATTACAGGATGCCGTATGCCCATGCTTATCCAATAAGGCATGTCTCTGCCTGCTGATCGAGCACAGCAGCGATCTCTTCCTAGCATATTTATCCCATGGGTACTGAACACCTGTAAGCCCCAGGCACTAAGTATTCCACTTCCAAGCACCTTGTGGCACAGTAGGAAGGGTTTAGGTTCTGCCTTTTACTAAACTGGAAGCCTTAGGAAGGTCCCTTTCCTTCTCTAAGAAAGTAATTTTTTCATTATAAAAGAGAGATCTCTCATTTCCTGGGACAGAACAGAGATCATTTCTGTTTTCCTGACAGCCCAACTCCCCTCAGGGGAAAAACCTTCGCCCAGCCTGAGAGCTCAAAAGACTTCTCAAGAAAAACTTTGAACACCGTATGTTTGAAGCATCTGTTACATTTCCAAAATGTTTGTGCTCCATTTAATGATTGAGCTTTTTCTTTTATAATGGAACTAAAAGCTGCCGAATAAAACAGGACAGACACTCTCAGGGTATATGCGGGTTTGAGGTGCAGAAAGTACCGGAAATAGATTAAACCATCAAGATTTTCAGAACAACAGCAACCAAAGTTACAGCTAAAATCCAGACGCATTACTGGACTTTGTGTCCTTGGGAAGAGGGCCTAGGTGACATAAATTCCGGAGGAGACGGTGAGAGAGAGTGGGGCCAGAGCAAACATAAACAAGCGGAAATGACAACAGGAAACGAAAATCGGGAAACTCTACCTGGGCGTGGGCAGGATGCCATCCTCATCCACGGCTGGGCGGAAAGCATGCAGCACTGGACTAAAGGAAGCCAAGGCCGGCCTTCTGGGGGAGGAAGACCAATGTGACAAGGGCAAAGGAGAAGCCAGGAAGTGGCCATAACATCTCCCGATCAGGAGAGCCACAAGCTGGAGGTGAAGGCAGGCCGTGGCAGGACTGGCACCCACACCCTAGGATCCCAGTGAGGAAGACTGGAGATGACCCACACCAAGCTCGGAGCACAGCGCCACCACCCCAAGAGCAACTCGAAAGCAAGACCTTGCATTCTCGCTAAAAGTGTGCTGGGGGCTTTTATGGTATTGAACTGGCTTCCCCAGAATGAGGTGGAGACACTAACCCCACTAGAACGTAAGCTCCTTAACATCCAAGTCCGTTTCTCTCATTCATTGTTGCATCCTCAGCACCCAGAACAGCACCTGACACTGAGAGATGCTTGCTATTCTTTTGTGGACTCCAGCCAAAGAGAGAAATGCAGACAACATCAGTTCAGCCCCTGGTGCATCTGTCACAAAGGAGATGCCAACTTGTGACATCAGCAACCCATGCTGGGACAGCCCCCAACTCCAGCTTCTGCTCCTCTCTTCTTAGATCTCAAGCTGCTGGGCTGGGTGACCAGCAGCCTGGGGCGAGATTTTAACAGCATCCAGGTAAATAAAGAGAATCCCTTTTAGGGGGACCAATGGTGGTTAAGTTAGATATGGTTTAGCCTAGGATTAACATAAGAGGAAGAAAGCATAAGAAGTGAGAAACATTCTGTAACATGGTACCGTGTACCATAAGGGTGTAGATAGATAATAGAATTACATAGATAGAATTCATATATGTACACATATGTGTGTGTTTTTATATGTGTGTGTGTATATATATACATAACATATTGCAGGAGATATATAGTGCTGCCTTCGTGTCCTCAAATCCAGTTTGTTGTTTGTTTTGTTCCTGGCCTCCTTTCTCCCAGTTACATGCAAAAATTGTATGGAAATTTCTGCTCTTTATTTGATGGCTTACTGTAAAATACAGGATTTGCTTTATGGAACTGAAACATTAAGCATGTAAGGCTTTCAGCTACAAGAGATGTGTTATGGGCTGAATTGTGTCCCCAAAAAAGATATTGAAGTTTCTAACCCCTACTACCTCTGTGTGTGACCTTATTTGTAAATAGGGTCTTTACAGAGCTAATCAAGTTAAAATTAGGTCATTAGGGTAGGCCCTAATCCAAAACAACTGGATTTTTAAGCCACTTAGTTTACAGTACTTTGTTATGATAGCTCTATGAAACTAATACAGATGGACACTGGCTGAAGCAGAAAAAACAGTGTCATCAGAACTCAATTTTTCTCGATTTCTCTAAGCTCTGCTTTCCTCTGTCTGGGCTCCACTCCCAGGCAAGCTGTCACTACATGGTGGCCCCCAGAAGTGACAGACTTAACAACCTTCCAGTTTCAAGTCCTCTCAAAGGAGAGCTTCTCTTCCCAGGAATTCCAACAAAAGACCTGGAATCAAGTCTTACTGACTTGGATCTCAGGGATAGCGTTATAGCCTCCACCACACCCCAGGTCTGAGGGTGGGGTAAGGGTTTTTCCCCATCGAAAACCAGGGTTCTAATCCAAAAAAAAGGGGGAAATAGATGCTGAATGCTAGGCAAGCAAAACATATGAAGGTATCCGGAATACCTTTTCACATAGGGGATTCATGCATCCATTCAATCAACAAGTATTTACTCAGCGCAAGGCATTGTTCTAGGTACCTGAGATAAGTTGTTGGGCAAAATGGACAAAGATCCCTGCTCTCTTGGAGCCTAAACTCTGGAAGGAGGAAGAGCAAGTCATTGAAGGCCAAGGAAATCACTGTGGCAAATTCACTTCCCGCCATCTTGTGCGCTCCGAATGTTTGTGGAATGGAAATGAGAACAAGTGGATCTGCCAACTAAATTCCAGCTACCTTTGAAAGCCCATGGAGACAGAGGATTATGGGATTACCAACGGCAATGTAGGATAGGACTTCAGTAGAGATAGAGTCGGGTGGATCTCTGAACCCCAGGAAGATGATGATAAATGACTTCATCCACGCTGGAGAACCTAATGCCTGGTGATGTGA
Source organism: Tapirus indicus (assembly GCA_031878705.1). NCBI lineage: Eukaryota > Metazoa > Chordata > Mammalia > Perissodactyla > Tapiridae > Tapirus > Tapirus indicus. The sequence goes on along the minus strand of CM062932.1, from coordinate 4,127,209 downwards.
CATTCTGTGACAGATATGTAGAAAATGGACATGTGAAACCCCTATTACAATGATCATTTTATGGAGCTAAAACTGGATGTCCCTTAAATACTGTTTTTCTGTTCCTTCAGGGGACTCATTGCCAGGCTTCCCCAGTGTGAAAAGAACTGTGCTTATTCTAAGGGGAAAAAAGAAGAGCATGAAGTCACCCTATTTTGCAATCAGGATTCTTCAACAGCCAAATGTGCTTAAATCCAAAATGCTCCCTCCCTGAGTGAGATCATGGATGGAGTGAGTACTTGTGGATGGAAGTCAGTGAGCTTTCAGAAAAAGCAGAATTTTAAAATTTTTAAATAACAGCCTCGACACACGCAGCTCCCTCTGAAATTCTGAATCATCCAAGCAGGTTCCTGCTCCCCAAGCAAAGGACACAGTCTCTTTGTTTGCTTCAATCCAAGGACAAAGATGGTAACCACTGGTGATGGCTTCAGTGGATATTCACCACCTTGAAAATCATCAGTGACGTCTTATTCATTTATTTACTCACTCATCAACAAACACTTAAGCACTGTGTCCAAGCCTAAGAAAAATGATCAGCAAAAACAGACTCAGTTCTACTCTGATGGAGCTTATGGCCTATCCTAGCTTACAGTTTGTACAGCTTATACACTGGCATCAATCAATCACAAATAAACATACAATTTCAAGTTGCATGGAGCATAAATGTGGAGATTTGACCTAATTGAGTGGGTCAAAGAAGACTTCTCTGAAGAAGTGATAATTCAACTGAAATTTAAAGGTTTGAGGAGAAAGTATCCAGTGAAGAGAAAGGAGAACAAATTGTCCCAGGAGAAGGACCAGAATGTACAAAGGCTAGTAATGAAAAAGAGCGACCCTCAGCATGCCTGAAATACACAGGGGGATGAAGTGGGAAATGAGCCTGGAAAAGTTGGCAGGGACAGACATTGAAGAGAAGCCACACGAAGCAGCTTTGTCTTCAGCCTAAGAGCAATAGGAAGGCATTAAGGTTTTAAGCAGGGAGAGATACACTCAGATTTGTGTTTTGAAGCCGTGGTAGATACAACATGGAAAAGAACGGGAGGATCAAGATGGAAACAGGTAGACCATTGATGAGGTATTACAGTAGTCCATGTGACGGCTGATGAACTGGGATGGTGATGCAGGAGATGAAGAGAAGAAGACGAATTTGGAATTGTTTGGGGAGTCAAAGCAGCAGATCTTGTTGATTAATTAGATTTGAGTGTGAGAAGGTATCAAGGTTAATTCCTGGGTTTCTGGCTCATGTAATTGGATGCTCGAGGGAACCATCAATTGAGATAGGGCACACTGGAAGAGGAGCAACTTTTAAGGAGAAGTTATTTGGTGAATGTTGTTGTTGTTGCTGTTGTTTTAATTAATAGACTTTATTTTTTACAGCAGTTTTAATTTTACAGAAACATTGAGAAATACAGAGTTCCCATATACTCCCTCTCCTGCCATGTATCCACCATTGCAGGACCATACAGAATAGTTTCACTGCCCTAAAAGTCCCCTGTGTTTTCATTCATCCGTCTCTTCCCCCAAACTCCTAGCAACCACTGATCTTTTTACTGTCTCCATAGTTTTGCCTTTTCTAGAATGTCATAAAATTGGAATTGTACAGTATGTAGCCTTTTTGGATTGGCTTCTTTCACTTGCAATATGTATTTAAAGTTCCTCCAAGTCTTTCTGTGGCTTACTAGCTCATTTCTTTTTCCCACTGAATAATATTCCATTGTCTGGATGTATCACAGTTTATTTATCCATTCACCTACATTGGATATGTTGGCTGCTTCCAAGTTTTGGTAATTATGAATAAAGCTGCTATGAACACTCATATGTAGGATTTTGTGTGACAAGTTTTAAACTCATTTGGGTAAATACTAAGGAGCGCAATTCCTGGATCGCGTGGTAGGAGTATGTTTAGTTTTGTAAGAAATTGCCCAACTGTCTTCCAAAGTGGCTGCACCATTCTGCATTCCCACCAGCAATGAATGAGAGTTCCTGTTGCTCCACAACCTCTCCAGTGTTTGATATTGTTCACGTTTTAGATTATAGCCATTCTAATAGGTGTGTAGTGGTATCTCATTGCTTAACTTCCAATTTGCTGATGATATATGATGTTGAGCGTCTTTAAATTTGTACATTTGCCATTTGTACATCATCTTTGGTGAAGTGTCTGTTCAGATCTTTTGCCCACTTTTTAATTGACTTGTTTGTTTTCTTATTGTTCAGTTTTAAAAGTTCTTTGTATATTTCGCATACAAATCCTTTATTGGATATATCTTTTGCAAATATTTTCACGCAGTCTGTGATTTGTCTTTTCATTCTCTCGACAGAGTCTCTTGCAGAGTAGAAGTTGGTGAGTTTGATTTTGAACTTGTTTACCTTGAAGAGCCTTTGTGGTATCAAGGATGAAATGGCAAGCAAGTGGGCGAAGTCCTGGTTCAGGAGAGAGCATGGTGAGTTCCAGGAACCCAAGGAAGGGATTGTGGTTGGAGCAAAGAGAGAACAGGACACAGCCAGTCTGTGCAGGGTCCTGTGGGTCTGGGTGAGGAGTTTGGTCTTTATCCCACTGAAGAGCCCTGGGGTTCTTCAACACATCACTCCTTACCACCTCCACTGCTACCACCCTGGTCCAAACCCATCATCAACTGCATTTCAACAGCCTGCAACAGCCTCCCTGGATCCACACCTGCCTGCCTCCATCCATTCTCCACACAGTGACCAGAGTGGCCCCATTGAAGTCAGGTCCTGCCACTCCTCTGCTCAAACACTGCTCTGGAAAACAACCAAGACGTCTGTCAATGGATAAATGGAGAAATAAAATGTGGTACATCCATACGGTGGAATATCATGCATTCATTTGTCTGGCACTTGTCCAGAATTGTTTATTTTGTAGTGAAGTATGAATTACAAATAAATGCATTAAAACAAGCCAGAATGGATTTGGTAGACTTTCATGTTATACTTCCAGATTCTGCCAAGGTCTTGCTACTAGGATGTGAAGCTCATAAGCAGCAATCAAAGTTCTCATTTAAATAGAAAACACAATCAGCAATAACTTGGTTCCCTTCCCAGACTCCTCCCGAACACAACACATTGTGTCCTTCAAGAACGTAATGCCAGGTTCTCGCTGATGCTAAAATGCACCGTGCCATTGCAGGCTGAGGTCAGCTCACTCCTTCTGAGGACGAGTGGTGGTAGGAAATGCACTACACGCCACTGCAGCAGCCATGAGGTATTTATATTTATAGGCAATAGTCTTACAATGGTTTCTTCCTCACCAAAGTATCAGGACATCACATAGAAACTCAGTTGCATACTAAATCAACTTTGCATTTCAGCAAAAATATATTTCAAAAACTGATTTTTTTTCACTAACAGAAAAGGGATACTTTTCAAGGTAAAAACTCACAGCACAACCTCTTGGTTATGCCTAATTTTATCAGCTAGTTTCAATCATCTAACAAAATAATTGAGAAAGAAACAAAGGGACCATATAAAATGGCATACAATAACATATCAGCAGAATTTGAAGCAACTAGACAGAATGAGGGGCCCGCAAGGGAGAAGAAAGCAATTTGGCTGCTTGACTAATTATATGCACTAAGAGATTTCCATTGGGCCCTCTGGATTTTAAGAATTCGTTTAATTGCTGGATCAAATTAGAGGTATTTCCAGACTCCTCTCGTGGCCAGGGTGTATATGGAGGAATACAACAAAAGCAGGAATCAGAAAACTTAAATTCAGACTCTTCTACTTTATAGTTTCCTTTAAATACTCTGAGCTTCACTTTCATTATTTATAAAATGGAGATAATAATTTAACACAAAAAACTGTCCTGAGTCTGATCATGAGAAAAATAATTATAAAATGTAAAGAATTATATAAGCACAGATATTATTATTAATCTGAATTGACTGGAAAAGAAAAGAACTGCAGTGTGGGTCCAGGCTACACCATGGATGACTCTTGAAAACATTACACTAAATGAAAGAAAGCCAGTCACCAAAGATCCCATGTTATATGTTCCTTTTATAGGATGTGGCCAGACTGGACAAATCGGTAGAGACAGAACATAGATTGATGGTTGCCAAGGGTTGGAAGGAGGGAGGAATGGCGAGTGATTGCTAACAGGGAAGGGCTTTCCAAAATTGCACACTGGGGATGGTTGCACATCTCTGAATACACTGAAAACCATTGAATGGGATGGTTTAAATAGGTTAATTGTATGGTAGGTAAATTGTATCTCCACACAGCTATTTAAAAACCCTGCCCTGCCTCCCCATCACATGCAGACAGAAGCCTTGTCATTCAAGGCCCCCATCCAGCTCACACTATCTGTCTAATCTCTGATCTCTACTCTTCTTACTTCCTCCTCGCTCCTCCCACCCCAGCCTTCTTGCTGTTCCTCAAATATGACACTCCAGACTCGGTCACTTGCTCTTGCTATTCCTTCTTCCTCCGTTTATCTGCGTACTTCACTACCTCGCCTCCCTCAGGTCTTCATCCAAACGTCACCTTGTCACCTTGCCTGTGAGGCCTTCCTTGGCACTCACACCTGCCTATGGGGGCAGGGCACTGCCCTTTCCATTTTCTTACTTCATGACCTTTTCACCGTCTAGCCACTGTATATTTATCCTATTTGTTCACTGCCTGGGTCCTGCCTGGAAGGTAAACTCCATGAGGGTGGGAATTGGCCTTAGCTTCCTTCAGTGCCGAATCCACAGGACCTAGAAGAGAGCTTGGCACCCAGAAGGCAGTCAATAAATAAATATATCTTCCGTAAAAAAATAGTTATCTCTGTGTTCTGCCTATGTGTACCTTCAGATTTCTTTTCTGAGGTGTTTTTTCCTTTGCTGCAAGTTTTCTACAATGAATGTGCATTACTCATACAGTCAGGGGGAAAAAAAGTTAAGTAAGAAAAAAAAATCTTACCACTGCTCTCCACTGCCCACAGGATGAAATCCTAAACACTTTGGCAGACCCTGACTTTTCTGAAAATGTAAGCACCCCATCCCCTCCCTGCCCTGGGCCAGCGTGACTCCTGTGTGGCTCTGGTTCCCCAAGATGAAAGTAAAAATTTTCTGAAATAAAAAGAGGGGTTTCCTTTGCTTATAAATGGTTAAACAAGGTCTGTCTCATTTCATTTTGTTTTGTTTTGCTAAGAGTCTTCAATATACTTCTCTGCCCGGGGGATCTCTAGGAAGGCCACATAGCAGGGAACACTCCCTGACTTATTTGACCCTGGAACCTGGTCACATCTGGTGACTCATCTCCCAGGATTAGAGTTCCATGCAACAAGCCTTAGAAACACCACCCTAGTCATACAAGACTCCTGGCAATCCAGAAGCATCTCCCGCTCTCTCGAGATGACGCTGCTGGAATCCTCACCCTGCCCTGTCTGCAGACCCTACTCTTGCTGTAGAACCCCGTCCAATAATGCCCGCCCGGGAAGTCTTCCCCATCTCTTGCTCTCCATTAGCTCTCACTCCCCTGTGTTTCTACAGAACTTTATTTATGTGATTAAAGCTCATGTCATAGTCATTGCCTGAGCTGTAATCAATTGTTTAAACATGTGTCTCTAACTCCGGACCCCAAGCCCCTCCAGGGCAGCAGTGGCACCTCCCCTGCTGGATTTCCCAAGGATCCCACGTGGTGCTGGGCTCTGGGAGCATTTGTGTTCCTGGAACATACTCTCTGGAGGCAGGTCGGCCTCCCTCCATGTGGTGAGCAGCCTGAAGCAGGCTGGAGAGGCACTCCAGTATGCACCCTTTCACCTCTCCCGTCTCGGTCTCTCTGGCAACTCAGGGGTGAGTGTCTTGAATATCTTTTTCTTATTTTGTTCTCTTCCTTTATCTCTGGAATTTCTTAAAAAGGCTGAGTTTTTTCCCTCCAGTTTTGTAGAGATATAATTATGACATATAACATTGGATTAGTTTCAGGTGTACAACATAATGATTCAATATTTGTATATACTGTGAAATGATCACCACAATAAGTCTAGTTAACATCCATCACAACACATAGTTACAGATTTTTTTCTTCCAATGAGAACTTTTAAGATCTACTCTGTCAGCAACTTTCAAATATAAAATACAAGTATTGTTAACTATAGTCACCGTGCTGTACATTACATCCCCAGGACTCATCTATCCTACTACTGGAAGTTTGTACCTTTCGACCTCCTTCACACATTTCCCCCACCCCCTAACCCCTGCCTCTAGATGCCATCAATTTGTTCTCTGTGTCTCTGAGTTCAGTTTTTCTAGATTCCACATATAAGTGAGATGATACATTATTTGTCTCTCTCTGTCTGACTTATTTCACTTAGCATAATGCTCTAAATGTCCATCCATGTTGCCACAAATGGTAGGATTTCATCCTTTTTTATGGCTGAATAATATTCCATTGTATAACACATATATATATATTTCCCTTCATTTGTCAGTGAACACTCAGGTTGTTTCCATGTCTTGGCTATTGTAAACAATGCTGCAGTGAACACGGGGGTGCAGATGTCTTTTCAAGTTAGTGTTTTCATTTTCTTCAGATAAATACCTAGAAGTGAAATTCCTGGATCATATGGTAGTTCTATTTCTAACTTTTTGAGGAACCTCCATACTATTTTCCACAGTAACTGCACCGATTTACATTCCCACAAATAGTGCACAAGAGTTCCTTTTTCTCCACATCCTCACCAACACTTGTCTCTTGTTTTTTTGATGATAGCCATTCTAACAGGCGTGAGGTGATCTCTCACTGTGGTTGTGATTTGCATTTCCCTGATGATTAGTGATGTTGAGCACCTTTTCATGAACCTGTTGGCCATTTGTAGAAAAGGGTTGTTTTTATTCAGATGATCTGGGTTCTGGAATTAACCTGGCCTGGCTATAATCATGTCATAGTGAGCCTGACATCTTCTACCAACTTATTAGTTGGCAAAGGATCTGTTTAGAAAATAAAAACTGCCTGCTCTGTGGGAGGAGGGTTGATCTGCTGGAAAAAGCACTGGACCGGGAGTCGGGAAGCTTACATTTGTGTCTGAACGACGCCACTAATACTGCAAGGGTTTGGGCTAATCACTTAACTCTCCTGAGACTCTAGTCCCTCAATTCTAAAATGAAAGGATCTCAGAGATCCTTAACAGCTCTAAGACCAAAGATCAACTTAAAAAGAATAGTCCTCAGGGTGTATATTTGCTGAGAACTTTCTTTTATAAGTCTGATGACTACATAGTACCATCTCGTGCAGTAAATCTCCATGGTCTCCACCACCAAGAAAAATCAGACGGGATTTTCATCCTCCTTGCCAGCCGCTTCCAACACAGTTTTAAGGAGGTGTGCAGTAATCTTCTATCTAGTACCTAGCAGATCTAGATCTTCTATCTGGGTAGAACATTGGTGACTCAGGTCAGAGGGCACTTAGTGTGACCTACACCTACCCTACACCGCCTCCTTGTGGGCAAACCAGAACCAGAGAGCCCATTCATAGGCCAATTTAAAACATGTGGTCCTTGGGTCCCATCAATACCCTCGCTGCATCCAGGCCTCTTGTCCTGATTTAGTTCGGAAAAAATAGTCACTATAGCAACGGCTCTGTTCCTCCTACGGCACAAAGTTCCTGGGGAGAATGAGTCAATTCTTCCTGGACTTTCAAGAGCCTGAGCAGAGGCAGAAGGAAAGGGAAGTGGAAACAAACAGAAATCCTGGAGAGACAGTCACCGAGCCTTCGTCATGGGGCCCTTCCTAGGACCCTCCCTGCAGAGCAGTGAAGGGCCATTGATCTGGCTGGAGGAGGGAGTGGCTATGAAAGGGTGACATCTCAGACGAGGGAAGGCGCAGATGCTGTGCTGGCTGAGATAAGAGGCCTCTCAGGAAGTCTGAGTCACCTTGGGCAGACTCTCTTTCAGAGCACGGAGACCTCGCAGCAGCACAGCCCCGAGGCAATGCCAGCACTTCCTCCCAGTCTGGGGATCCTGGGAGTCAGTGTGTCCTGCTGGTGTCCTTTGACCTGGGCAGCCACCACTCCTGGGAAGTTTCCGGCCACCCTCATCCATGCACCACGAGCCTGGTGTTAAGAGGTCTTTGTCTCTCTGCTCATCTTGAATTTGTTTCCTCTGGAATGTTCCAAGCCCCTTGTATCACCCTGTGCCAGGAATCAGAACATTCCAGGGTGGGAGAGGCTTCGTGTTACTCATCCCTCCATGTGATTTCCTAATGGAGGATCCAGAGACCTGAATTCTGGTCCAAGTCTACAAATACTGACAATCGTGGTCAAGGCCCCTCTCTAAGCCTGATTTCCTCATATATCTAATTGGGGAGTGAGGATTCAGATGGAACAATTTGGGAAAACAGACTTTTAGAACTGGAATGATATTTGGACATTTATGCCTCCTGCAAAGCATTTGCTACCTGCTAGCTGATGCCTGCCATTTCATCATTAGGTAGAAAAGAAATACTTTAACCTGTTACCATTCATGTACCCCTTAGTATAAGTGAAGGATCCCAGAGGATTTCTGACAGAAGCAGAACTAACAGTAAATTACACAAAGGCACTGATTCCCTCAGGGGATGGAGTAAGACCTGGTGAAGGCTGGGGAAGGGAAGAAGCACAGATAGAAGATTCCACTTCACACATTTCTTAGGATGTGGCCTATGTGAAGGGACTTTCAGAGGTTATGACATAAGGGAATATGCATTGGGGCAAAAAAAAGTCATGGAAGTCAACCAACACACCACTGATTTTCCATGACCTCAGCATCTTACCAAAGTTCCAAAAGCCAGGAGCTGTGCCTGGTGTCTCAACTTAATAGCTCATGACTTTGCACAAGCCACTCAACCTCTCAACTCTCGGTTTCCTCAACTGTCAAATGGAGATGACAGAAAGATTGTGAGAAATAAACGGGACTATATATAGTATGTCTGGCAATTGTAAGTATGCAATAAATGTTAGCATAATAATAATAGCAATAATAGTAATTATAGAACAATAATAATGCCACCCAGGTCTCCCAACAAGTCCTTCCCCCAGAACTAACAGCTAAGCCATTCTCCTAACCAACACTCTATACCATTCCGTAAGATTTTTCAAAAATGGAGGTCATATAAAACAGTCCTTAAGTGAACCTAACCTCAATTTCTCACATCCCTGTTTCCCCCAGACCTACCTGTGCTAAATATGGAAAACCATTGGTCACAATCCTGCCCACCCTGTGGGGATCACTGTGGGGGTCATTCAAAGGAACAGCAATGATGGAGTCCCCCACAAATGGACCCCCAAACTCCCAAAGAGAAATGGGCGTGGTTGTGTGATCAGACAGCAAAGGCGGCTGAGGGAAATGGATACAAGTGTGTTCTCGGAGACCTTTCACAGGAGGGAGCAGGCTGTCCCCACCCAAGCCTGGTTCTGGCTTAGAAGCTAATCAGCTGGAAGAGGAACAGTTGCTGACTGGGGAGGACAGCCTTGTGCCCTCCCAGGCACCAGAGAGCAGGGCATGGGGTCCAGGGCCTGCCCTTGGGTGGCTGCCAGAGACAATGCTGGAGGCCAGCTTCCACTGCTGAGCTGTCTCGCGCCCTGAGAGCACTAGTCTTTGTCAAAACAATGGATTTGTGAGGCTCAAACGCCACAGGGCTTGGGCATTGTGGACCTGTCTGTCTGCATTTCAACTCTGGGCTTCACCCTCCGGTGAAAGTGATTCTCCGGCCACACAGGCATCCAGAGCGGAAGGGCAGCGATATGCAGCCTCACCCTTTTATGCAGAGTTTTGTGAGGTTCAGGTCAGAGCCCTGTGCCAGGGGCAGTGGGGAGATTCACAGGAATCAGAAAACCTGCCCCTGCCCACAGGGAGCCTGCTGTCCGTCTGGAGAAGGAGCCTGTAAACATCTGAAGGGACGAGAAGAAAGGGCTGTCTTCCTTGGGCTCTGTCATTCTCATCTGAATTAACTTAATTGACAGTAGGTCAGCCTTTCTTAAAACCACCTGAAAACCACGGATACTCCTGGAGGCCACCTGACAGGAGCCTGAAGACGGTAGGGACAATGGTGCTGTCCTGGAAAATGTCATGAGAACAACCGTTCACCACATTTGAAAGATAAAATTAAGTAAGAGTATGTTCCCAGTAGTTGTTACAACCTAAACTGTTAAACCTGAAGTCTGGGCACAGGTCACCTGGACTGCATCAGGTCACTCATCTTGGCTAACTTCCACTTGGTGAGGTGTGGGTTATCTCAACTAACATTGTCTCATTCTTTGCAGGTTATTTCTTATAATGTTTAGGTTGCTTTTTTGTTATTCTTGCTAGGTCTTATGGCAGAGCCCAAAAGTACACAGTGGATCAAGGGGTTAAGAACAATTCACTGTGGAATGAAAGTAGTGGTGGAAGCAGTGACATAGGTTGTACTCAGAATAACACAATAGAAGCACAGACCACATCTTAGAATAACATAATAACCACTAACTGTAAGTGTGAGCCCAGTGGGAATATAGCCTGAGAATTTGGAAGTACTGTGACTAGTAAATCTGCAAAGTCACTAATTTCCTACACACTGCCAAAAAAAAAAGAAATATGTGAATAGGAATTAAAGCGATTTATACCTTACCATTGAATTTCGTTAAAACAATGATCCATTCCAATCTCCAGTGGATTGTCAGTTAGGAAACTTTACTAAATCACTTCCTGCTAAACCAATTAATTTTTTGTAGAACAAGTGCAAAATCATGTTTTCTGAGGAAAAAAAAACGAATTTTGTAACTAAAGGTAAAGAAGAGACCAAAATATAGAGACATCATTCTAGATTACACTTGACTAGTAAGGACAGTCCACGCTATTTCTAAGGTGCTGGGGAAAAAAAAAAAAGACAAAGATAATGACAACTGTTGGGCTTAGAATAAGGCCATGTGCTTTTATTTCAAATTATCAATAAATTTCTTTATCAGATGATACTATTGGGCACCACAGTATCAGTCTGTAAGAGCAATTACTACTGCACGTGACAGCAGGTATTTTCATTCATAGTTTGTCTAAACTAATGCTTCTCAACTGGGGTCAATTTTGTGCCCATGCCCCCCAACCCAGGGACATTTGGCAATATCTGGAAATATTTTTGGTTGTTATAGCTGGAGAGGAAGGGTGAGGGGGGAGTATTACTAATGTCTGTGTAGAAGCCAGGGATGCTGCTAAAATCCTACAGTGCAAAGGATAGGCCCCCCACAACAAAGAGTTATCAGGCCCAAAATGTCAATAGTGCTGAGACTGAGAAACCACGAATGTGCAGAATATGAATCAGCTAGGTGGGTAGATAGAGAAAAGGAGAGAGGCGAGGAGAAGAGGGGAGAGTGGGGAGGAGAGGAGAAAGGAGGGGTGGGGAGGAGAGCGGGAGCAGGAGAGAAGAGGGAATGGGAGGGGAGGAGAGGGAGGCTATGCAGAGCTTGAAGACTTTCTGTTCTGTTTTTCTCTTGAAAGTCCATGCTACAAAAGAAGAGATATTGTTGTTAAGAAAATTACTATTTTCTGATTCATGGTGTTCATAAAGCGCCTCAGCCTCCACGTGGCGAAGAATCAGATATTCGTCTGATCCCACATACACCCTGACTGAACGGCGGAGGCTAGGTCAACAAATTTCCGCCCGTGGTGACTCAGTGTTGGAGTAAATCACGAAAACTGTGAATACAGTCAGATTGTGGTCACTGAAAGTTCATCTTTTCAGCTTGTCTTGTGAGGAAATGAGCCCGAGTTCAAGATTCTCCTTTCCCACCCTGCAGAATGCAGTCACTCCAGGGGGAAAAGTAATTTCTTGAGGTTTTGGAAGGAGTACTTCATCTTAAATTTTTTTTCTTGGTGGAAATTATGTCAGGAAAGACCATTTTCAGGATTTCAAGTAGCTTATGAGGGTGGTGTCCTCACCGACATGTTGAGGATAAATTTCCAAGGCAAAAGCTACACACCCACTTGGAGCGACTGGGGTTCAGATGTGGGCTTGCTGCCTGCCAGGGTCCCAGAGGGCAAGCACAGCACGTGCTCTCCATTCTCGGATTTCCAAACCCATTTGGGGGCTCTCTTATTCCCCCACCACCCGACACTTTGGAGTTAACTTTATGGGAGGGGACAGGGGTCCTTGTAAGGGGACTTAACTCTTTTCTTCTTCATCTTTCTTTCCTCCATACTGAAGAGTTTCTAATCCTCTCTTAAGTGAGAATACTTCCATTCCACAATGGGAAAGTGGTCACCAGGAGAGTGAAGTAGGGACTACTGCAGCGGGTGCCTAGGTGGCTGACTTCCTCAGAGTCCTGCCCACCCCCAGGGTCAGGGGACTAGCCACAGGCTTTGAGGGGATCAGGCAGAGAACTGAAAGCCAGGAGACCTGAGACTGAGGGCCAGGATGCCGAAGCACGTACAATAGGGACTGTGTGACTTGAAACCCGATAGGAATAAGGATACATCAGTGGCTACCAGTGTGGACTGCAACATCCTTAGGACTGATGCTTCTCGCCACCACCGCAAAGGCCCATGGTAGATAATGGGTGTCTGGACCCAGATACCTTTCTGAAAAGACAAGGAAAATGGGAGAACCTAGGGCTGAATTTAAGCAAAAGACAGAGAAAATACCTGATGAGACTAAGCGTACTCTGATTTGGCAATGTTGTGTTTTCTACTCTCAGATGGAAATGAACCTCAGAATGGAGAATCTAATGATGCTAATTATACTAATGTAATGGTTGCAATAAACTTTCTTGCAAAGCCAAGTACAAAGTTTGAAAACGTGAGCCCCCCTGCACTCCTGAAGTCAGTGGAAATGTAGAGGGTCGAAGGAAGATGCAGATTTCTATCCTACAGAGCAGGCAAAGCTCAAGAGAGGGAATACTTGCCCTTGAGGCACCAACATCAGATGATTAAAAACTCAAGCCTGGGGACAGCTGTCTCTGCATGGCTTTCCCCCCAACTTCTACTCAGTCACATGATCAATGCCTGAGCTACCAGCGCTCAGCCCGGACACCCTAGGAGAGCAGTGAGAAAAACATCTATCACTTAGAACATTTCCCTGGAACAGATTATTTGGGCATTTGGGGTCTTCAGAAACATTAGAATTTCCTTTACAGAAAGCAGGATGAAGGCCAGGAACTGGAAAGAGGAGATGGTTAGGAGAAGTCAGAGATCCAAGGAGTCTGTGGATTCCTCTCAACAGAAGAAAATGAGCAGTTTCAAAGTCATACCTCAGAATTTCCATACAGAGGCAAATCCCCAGAGAGCAGCAGGTTAACCCTGTCAAGGGGCAGCCATGGCCAAAGCAAGACCTTCTCTCTTGGCGAGTGGGAGAGGGCGTAAGTATACAATCCCAATCATTTTCGAAGCCATCCTTTAAAGCTTACTCCAAAATTAATCTCACACCCATATAAAACAACAGCCTACTACAAAGCTCATCAAATGTTAGAGCTGAGAAGTGCTGCCAACATTATGCAATCTGGTGGCCTCATTCTGCAGATGAGGGCTCACAGACCCAGAGACAATATCCCCTAATCTTTGTTACCAAGTTAGGTATTAGACTAAAACTGGGGGGCTGGCCTGGTGGCATAGTGGTTAAGTTCACGCGCTCTGCTTCTGGTGGCCGGGGTTTGCAGGTTGTGATCCCGGGGAAGGAATGAAGCACCACTTGTCAAGTCATGCTGTGGTGGCATCCCATATAAAGTAGAGGAAGATGGGCACAGATGTTAGCCCAGGGCCAGTCTTTCTCAGCAAAAAGAGGAGGATTAGCTACAGATGTTAGCTCAGGGCTGGTCTTCCTCACACACACACAAAAAAGAATAAAACTGGGAATACTCTGGTCCTCTAATTCCTAGTGCAGCCTGCTTTTATACATTACTATCGCTTTTTAAAACAAAACCAAAAAAATGTGGAGTTTTTTTTTTTCCCCAGTACTGACCTTCCCCAGTATGACAGCAGGACACAGCAAGAAAGTACAACATAACAGTGTGACTTGGAAGGTGGGAAGGGGGCAAGCGGCTCCAGTCTGGTGGGCACTGGCCCTGAATGAGAAAGAGAGTTGGTCCCAATAGTCTGGAGAATGGTTTCCAAATGTTTTGACCACTTATCATTGAAAAGTTTGAGCATTAAATTATAGGCATGTACTACTATATCAATATATTATATTATATTGAAACACGTACGCTAAAAGATAGAACATCTTAAAAGATGATATTTCTTAAGAATAAACTTGAATAGAAGTTGACTTAGCAGTATAGGCTAATAACTATAACAAATATCCCCCAAATTTCAGCAGCCTGATACAATAAAGCTTATTTCTTGCTTATGTCAGAGTCCAGCGTTGGTTGGTCAAGGGGGTTCTACTCCTTGCTCCTTGCTTTCATTTGAGGATTCAGGATCCTTCCATCTCGCGGCTCTTCCCTCCCCTAGGGCATTGGGGTCCTCTTCATTCAACCAGTGGATGGAGAAAGAGAGGGAGCCTGGAGGATTGCATGGTGGCGGGGGGGGGGGGGTCAGGGGTTAAGAACAAGATGTGGAAAGGGCAGCATCATGGAATCATGGCTGCCCCAATCCCACTGGTCCAAATGCAGTCATGTGGTCCCAGCCAACTGCAAGGGAGGCTGGGAAATGTAGTCTAGCTTGCGCCTGGGAGGAAAAGGCAACGAGGTTTTGTGAACACAGCAGATTCACACAAAAGTTCAAGTCTCCCCACTCCCTCCTTATCCCCAAGGAGTAATGAGCACCTTGAGGGGGTACATGCTTCCCTACTTTGGAAACCACTGGTCTAGAAGACTAGGGGAAGACTAACCCTGTCACCCCCCTTCCTTCTCCCACAGAACAGGACTCCCTGAGGAGAGCCAGATTTTGAGTAATATAGGAAGATGTTAATAACAGCTGATATTACTGAGCACTTGCCCTATGTCGAGCACTAACTAATCAATTTACATGCATTAACTCATTTAATCCAACAAACAACTAAAAGAGGTTGATGCTATTATCCCCATTTTTCATATGAGGAAACCAAAGCTCAGAGAGATTAAGTAACCTGCCCCAAACCACACAGCCACAGGGATGGGATCTTAGACACTGGCTGCAAAGGCTGTACTGTCAGCCAGAGGGAAAATGAGAAATTAACCCCCAGCTTTCTGCAGGCCTTCCACACCAGGAGAGAGAGGGCAGGAGAGAAGCAGGGCTAGGGCTGGCATGGGGTGGACGGTGCGGTGCAAGTGGAGGCAGCCAGGGACAGGACTGTGGCCAGAGGGTGGGCACCAGGGAAAGAGGGGATGAAGAAAGAGGGAATGGGCCTACGAAGTCAGGCTGTTGGAGCTCGTTCAGGAAGCAAGCGAAGCACTGAGTCCAAGATTCAGAGCACCCAGGTAGTGCCCATCGCCTACGGGAGCCACTTTCATGCAGGTGCCTCTCCTTGATTAAGCGCGGGATGACAACTGGGAATAAGATGGCCCCACAGGACCACCCTGGGCTGCCCAAACCCCAGCTGCTCCCAGAGTTCACACCCGGTGCATCCCCAGGGCAAGCTCAGGGTCCAAGTGTCACCAGAGTGTGAGGCGTGGCAGCCCCTGCCGTGGGCCAGATCCTCCAGACTCGGCCAACAGGAAGAAGTGAACTCTGGCTCTTCCAATGAGCTGGCTCTTCAGGCTGCCTTCTAAGGAGTCCACCCTGTCCTGGTCACCACCGGGAAGGGACCTGCTTTCCCCAGGTAGAGAAGCCCTGGGTTGGTGGCTCCAGGGCACCATCACCGCTGTCCTTGCTTTGGACTCTAAGCCAGTGGGCTGAGCAACCTGGGTTCTGGCTCCCCTTCAAAGGTGATCAGGGTCTGTTCAAGGCTGAGACAGGCTCTGTCAGACTGTGCATTTGAGTGTCGCTTCTGCCATAACTGACTATCGGGCAAAATCACTTCATGGCTCTGTGCCTCAGTTTCCCTACAGTAAAACGAGCTTAGAACCATGATTACTTGAACCCCCAAGCTACCCCTGAGTAGCTCTGTGTCTCTGCACCTCAAAACTGGGGGTCCTTTTCAGAGCATGTGGATGGCTCTTCCTCTGCAGATATACCGGGTCACAATGCACACCAGAGACTCAGGCATCTCCGGGGTTCTGCCTTCTTGGGAGAGGGCCCATCTCTGCCAACGCCAGGAGCCTGAGAGCATTAGAGAGGCCACACCCACCCCATCATAGGGCCTCCTGGCTCTGGTGACTGCTAACTCTCTTTCGGAGGAAAACCTCTGCTGGTCAGAGCCTCCATCTTGTTCAGGGATCCAACCTGGACGACGGCCCCAGCTTCAGGCAAGAAGGAGATATATGCCTTTCCTGCCTCTATTTGGATTTTTTTACCGTCTCACCTATCAACCCAGTATGTTACCATTTGTTTTAACCAATTTGCACTGGATACAATCCAGATGGGTAGAAAGTGTTACGTCCTGCGGTGTATTATGGAACACCATCAGCCCTAGAACACTGCAGGGCTCTGTCACCCACATAATCCCGTTGAACCCGTAGAGCAGTCCTGGGAGAGCCCTCCTCCCACCCCCACTGTATGGATAACGAAACTGCGTCACAAAGAATATAAGCGACTTGGTCAGGATCACAGAGCCAGTCTGCAGATGAGCTGGGTTTCGAACCCAGGGATCACGTGACTCCAAGTTGTAGCTCTGACACCTCCTTCAGCCTCATCAGAGAGGGAGAAAGGGTAAGTAAGCCAAGGAGAGGCGTGCTAAGTGGAAAGAAAAGAAAGAGGGCAAGTGAGGGGACACAGTCATGGAAGGTCTGACAATCCAGACTCGACAATGCTTGACTATCATTACAGTAGATTCTTAAGTACTTGACTTCCTCGAACGTGCAAAATCATTTCTCATTCTATAATTTATTCATTTGTTGTCACAACAAGCATTTGTTGAAAAATTACCATGTGTGAACATATCTTGTAAACTCTTGAGGATATATGCAATTGTTAATTAAGTCTTGTGGGAGATGTGAAAGATGCAGAAGGCACAATTTCTTTACTTAAGGAGCTTATAACTTGTTTAGTCTATAGTACATCTTTCTCCTAAATTTCTTAGACCAAGACTTGAGCGTCTTCTAAGAAAAGTGGGTAAGTACAGGATGTCGCTGAAGCATTTCTGTCTGGGTTTTTCCAGTGTCTCTCCCTGTTTATCACTGTCCCATCCCATTGATTCGTTTCAACTTGAGATTCACTATGATCACTAGATCCTTTTCTTCTGTCCTCTGCTCCTCTTGGAGTTCATTCTGACCACTTGGAGATTATTTCATTCCATATCCACAATGCCTACCTCCCCAATCTTGAGCTGACTTTGGAGACCTAGTAACAATAGTTTCTATTTCATCCAATGTGTCACTGGGGAAAGAGGGAAACATCACATTTATGGGACCGCTGCAGTAGGCCTCCAATCAAAATCCTCAATACTTGGTACTGATAACCCTTCCTCAGGGAGCCCACTGGAGGAGGGAGGGCAGAAAAGAGGGCCTTACCAAAAATCAGCTTAGCCTGCCTCGCAGCTCTGACCCCTTCTTCCCCACAATCCCACCAAAACACAGCCTTCAGGGGCAGGAAGAGAAGGATGAAGTTGTCCACAATGGGGCAGCCAGATGCAGTGGGCTTGAGATGGAAACAATGTGATTTAGGTGAAAAGGTCTAAAATGATTAGAGTCAGGGCATGCCACCAACCTGAGAATAGGTGTAACCCCTCAGTGGGCCGAGCTGTACTCAGGCTGGCCCAGCTCCTTTCCAAACCCAAGAGCTGTCACCACTGAGGCACAGCCCAGAGAGGTTACCCAGCTGGCGTGACACCCCTATGTCCCTCCATGTCCTTCACCCTCCGACCTCCTTCTCCACCCAGAGCGGTGTCTGGACCTCATTTGCCAATCCATCATGCAGGCACTAAGTAGTAAAATCAGTCAAGTATTTTCATCATGAAGGCCCAGAAAAAAATTAAAGATTAAATCAAACTAGGGGGGTGAGTGGGGTGGGTAATGAAAAACAGATATTTTCTGGAATTGGACCCATTTAGCCTTACCCATTAGTCACCCACAGAAGCAAGGGTATGTCATTCTGTAAATCGACAAAGTCACATGCAGAGGAGGAAGGTGGCAGGCCTCCACCCCTTCCCTCTTTGTCTCCGCCTAGGAGGGACAGTGATGCCAGTAAAAGAGGGACTGGCAGGCCCAGAGTTCTGGGGATCCTGTTATGCCATCCTTGCCCTGGAACCCTCTGGCTCACCACTTCCTTCCTCCAGGCCGTGTGCCCCGTCCACCCAGAGCGGACGTCCGGGGGCTGGACCGGCCGAGCGAGGGGCAGAGCCACAGCTTTCCCAGGAATAACCCCCAGGCTGTTCTGCATCTTCTCTGCCCTCTTCCCTTCCCTAATGTTTCAGTCTCCCTGCCTCTCTCTCTCTCTCTTGCACTCTCTTCTAAGGAGATGAGATTCAGATTTGTGGGCTGTTGTTAATGCATTCCAGATGCCAGAAGAAATCTTGGCCCTGGCTCAGCAGCTCTTCTGCCATTGGGCCTCTGCCCCCACCCCACCGCACCCCCGGCCAAAAAAGGCCGCGGAGAGAAAACAGGCAGGCTGGCGCCATCTGTTGGCAGCAGCCTGAAGCTCAGCGAAAAGGAGGCGGATTTTAGGGTGGGGCTGGAGGTTTCCGGTAACAAGATCAATTCGCAAGTCCCGGGTGGAAGAATTCAGTTTATCTGATGAAAAGTCCTTGAGGCAAAAGATTACACAAATTAGAACACTTCAGTCCTTAGAAATGAACGGTGAAGGGGACCTAAGATTTAAGGAGCGTTTGGGCAACCCTCTTTGTGTCATGCTGCTACTTCGTTATGTTCTATTGAAACTTTTTTTTCCGTTCCAGTCTGGAGCCCAGCTGGGCTGTCTCTAATGTCAGTCCTTTGAAGGGTGGAGATTTCTGCATCCGACCTTGTGTTAAACAAAATAAGCCAAGAGAAGACTCCGTGTAAAGTAACTAGTAAGTCTGTGGCTCGGTGAAATCTAATAGGTGGAGGAAGAGGGAGATTTAAAGTAAACGAAGCAAGTGGAAATAAACGGTCCTGTTACCGTGAGGAAAGAGCAACCACGAGGCTTTTCAAGGCGGCCTGTAGGTCCGTGACGTTCTAGTCAAACAAGGAAAATTTTCAAGATGGTGAATTATGGCAGTGTTGTGCAAGGAGTGGATTCAGAGGCCATTGGAAGGAGGGACGGGAAGGGGCGTGAAGGGTTCAGAGAAGCACAGGAACGAAGCGCCAGAGCCAGGGAGCCAGGCTCAACCTGGGGCTGGGTGAGGAGCACAAGATCCTAGAAGATAACTTCTCAGGGAAAAGGATAAAGAGCCAGTCTCCCGAGAGCAAAGTGTGCAGCCCCGGCTGTGAGCACATTTCGTCTGAGTGTGGTCCTGTGCCTGTGAATCCAGGCCTGACCGAGTATCCTGAAACATCACCAGGCCCTGGGCGCTCCCTCCCCGCCGGCCCGGGAGCCCGGGGTCCGGCAGGCCTAGTGTGACGTGTCCCATGAAGGGCTTTTTGTTCGTACATTTTCAACAGGGACAAAACTTTTTAACGTGTGGGTTTTCTCACCGTTTTTCCCTTGTCTTCCTGTGAAAGAGACTTTTATCCTTGCTGGCTTGTCCCTGCGCTCTGGTGACACAGAGAACACAGGCAGAAAAGGCACAGAGGCAGAACTGGTCTTCAGGTTTTTGTTTCCAGACAAGGCCAAGAATTACTCGGGTGTGAATATAAAAAAGAGGGGCTGCTTGAAGAGAAGCGCTGGGCAGGCTGAGCTTCTGATGGGGTTGACATGGAAGTGCTGAGAGTGGGGAGACTGAAAGCAGTTTTGGGCATCAGCAGTGATAACATGGGAGATCCTGAGAACAGTTCGGTGAGAAAGAAGAGATTTTTAAGGTGATTTCTTGTGCATTCAGAACACATCTCCCTCCCTCACCCCACCTTTAGTGGTTTCTTGAGGGACTAAAACTCAGAATGACTTTCAATTGCTTTTGTGCGGGGAGGAGAGGCGCGAGATGTTTCCTTGAGTCAGCATCCTGCACAGACTGGGCCACACTGGCCGGTTATATACTGATTACACATGCAAGGTTCTGTCGACACAAAATAACCAATAACCATTCTATAGATAAGAGAAGTAAGGTGAGTTTTACTCGAGCCAGAGTGAGGATTACAACCCAGGAAGGCCTTTGCTAGAAAGGAAGAAAGTGTCCCGGAGAAGCATGTTTTTCAGTACAGTCATATCTTTTTAGAACAAAGAACATACATTAAACATGCCCAGGATACATATTCATCAAAGTTTCAAGGAGGTATTTAGTTGCAAGTTAGTAGGTCAACATGACCCTGAGGTCGGGAAAAGGGGCTGATACTGGCCTTACCACTAGGGTGTAAGAGGGGAAGTATGCCTTCTTATCTTAAGAGAGTACATCCTTTACTTTAATGGGTAAAGCAGATGTACAATGTATGTGTGATAGGCCATAAATCAGGCTTTAGTTCAAGTTGAATCAATTTGAACCCCAATAGTTACCCCATATACCTCAATATGTGAAAATCTCTTAGTTCTCAGCACTGAAGAGCAGTGGTAATAAAGACAGACATGAGCTATAGTCTCAGACCTTTTTTTTTCCTTTACTATTTAGAGCAAACACGTCCAAAAATGCAAAGAAAAAAACCCAAACTTATGTCAATTTCTTTATCTGGACTATGTGTCTTTCCAAGACACCTGGAAATCTTTGATCCAAGGTGCTGACTGTTGATGCACCTCGGGGGGTGGGGGGGTTGGTTAGTGGGCTTGAGGCTGTGGGACATGTGCCAGTGCTCCCACCAGTTTCAGGCCGTGGAGCGTAGTGGTTAGGAGCACAGGTTCTCCATCAAGACTCCCTGGATCCCAGTCCCAGCACGGCTGCTGCCTCGCTGTGCGACCCAGGCTAGTCACGGCTCCTGTTTGTGCCTCCACTTCTTTATCTGTCGGACAGAGATAAAAATAGAACCATTCCCTGAGAGTCAAGAATCGGTGTGAGGATTAAATGAGTGAATAGGTAACATTAGCACAGTGACGGCCATATTGTAAATGCTCATTAAGTGTTAGTTGCTCTCTGGGAAGAAAAACTATTTTCTGAAATGGACAGGCTCAGGGCCTTAGTAAGTATCTGTAGTCTGACCATTCTGATCAACCCAGAGGCCACCTGCACTTGTCCCATAGGCTGACTGCATCCCACCTTCGGGGAGCTCCTCTGTCGGACCCAAGGTGTGTCTGAGTTGGGGGTTATGAGGGGCCTGGCTCTGTATCCTCAACTGACCCTGGTGCAC
Source organism: Tapirus indicus (assembly GCA_031878705.1). NCBI lineage: Eukaryota > Metazoa > Chordata > Mammalia > Perissodactyla > Tapiridae > Tapirus > Tapirus indicus. The sequence continues at coordinate 4,105,867 of CM062932.1, read as the reverse complement.
TCTCTTTTCCACCTCCTGGAAAAGAGTCCACTTGCCCCTCTTTTGGAGGTGGGGAAGAGAGGATGTTGGCAGACAGTTCTAGGCAGCTGTGGTCTTTGTCACCTTCACCTCTTTGTCACCTTTGTCACGTCTGGAAGGAATGGAGAGAAATCACTGATGTCCACTCAGACCGCATGTAAGTGCCCCGCTGCAGCTGCGTCCTGCTCAGGCCCTGCGGTTGCCCACATGCCCTGCTCTGACCTGGCCAGGAGCTCCCCCTCCCATCCCTCAGGAGATTGGGCTCCAACTTCTGGCTCCTCTTTCCATGGGGCTCAAAAGCCCTGGTCACCTCCCTGTGGTTCCCCTATTGCTTCTCACCACACCCAAAGCCCCACCACCTTAGTAAGTCCTACACCCACTTTGTGCGATGTTGCTTTGGGACCAGAAAATGACCCAATAAAAGCCCGATGATAGCTGCTTACAAATGGGTACAGAACAAGGCATTGCTGTAACATTTTAAAATATTTGGGATATTTCTGGACCTACTTCTTGGTCATGTCTTTTATAGCCATTTCCTCCCTTGAGTTCCTCCTGCCTCTTTCTAATGCGAAGGGTAAGTTCACTGCCCAGCCCCAGCTTCTCCACTGTCTGGACAGCACCCTGGCCACTGGGGCGCACTCACCCAGGGGGAGGCCAAGATGAGTCACTGCAGTGTGGTCATAAGATGCTCTAACTTCAATTTCTGCTTGTTTTTGTCTCTTTTTTAACTTCTATTTTTGTGTGTGTTTTAGATTTTACAGTGCAGTCACAACTGTTTACATATATAAATAAATGCACAGCTATTAGGGTGCATGCTCAAACAAGGAGATGCACAGTGTTAAAGGTTTCGTGACCTCGGTTCTGGCCCACAGCTCCTGTCCCTCATTCTCTGACCTGGCTCCAGGTAGCTTTTCCTGCTTCATCAGCCCCCAGAGCAGATCTCCTTCTGGCCAGGGTAGTTTCACAACCTCTGCCTGTGAGGAGAACCTGGCACCAACCAAACAACCAACCACTAGAAGGGCCCTGGAGGCTAAGGGCTGAGCCGGCATTAACCCTTTAGTTGCTGAAATGGGGAAGTCATTGGGTTCCCAGTGGATGGAGGGTCAGGTCAGTGTCAGGGATGCACTTGGGTGACTTGGGGCAACTTCTAGTTACAACTAGTCGGGAAAATATTTCAGAACGTTGGCAGCCAGCCATGCTGAACATCAACTCCCCCACAGGCGTACCCTTCCTTCCAACAGGTGGTTCACTTTTGAACCAGCTGCACCTTTGCAAGACTCTGGCCCTTGCTTATGCTGTTCCCTGAGAGTGAAGTGCCCTTCCATCCTTTCATCCTATTAAAATTCCAGTCATCTCTTAAGAGCTAGTTCAGATTCTCCCTCTCAAAGAGAACTAAATACTCCTTCCTTTGGTCACACTGCACTCTCTTACTTAGCACTTACTGTGTTGCATCCATATGATGGTTACCTCTTGCCCTCTCTCTCTCCCCTCAACCCGAAGAAACATTATGAACTCCTTGAGAGGAGAAACTACTGTATTTCCACAAACCTAAGATGTAAACCAATGCCATGGGTAAAAAAAAAAAAATGCGTTATTATTTCATGTACCTCTAAGAAAGAAAAGAACCTGTCAATAGACTCCAGATTGTAAGACATGCTCTGATTTCACAGATGCTGAAATTTAAAAAGAAAAAAAGCACTACTTAAAATTAATGAAATGTGGTGCCCAATTTGTATCTGCATTACAGTGTCTAGAACACTGTTTTGCATGCAGTACGAGTTCAGTAAATATTTTTGTGTCCCTTGTTGGAAGTTCTAGCATAGAATTCCAGGGGAGGAAGTAGTGGAGGAGAGCGAGGGCCAGAGGAAGATGAAGGTGAGGATGGAGGGAGCAAAGACCTAGCTGAAATTTCTGAAGCCCTCTTTAAGCGTCAGGTCCATCTGCTCCCTGTGGTTCAGGCGATGCAGATGGGGCTAAGGGCCCAGCGATCCCCATCAGAGTTCCAGCTCTGTGATGGCCTGATGTCACTAGAAAGCCACTTAATCCCTCTGAGATTCCCCATACTGAATGATGACAACAAGTTAGTAAAAACTAACATTTACCTAGTGCTAACTACATGCCAGGACTTTTATTAACATATTTTCTTAAAAAATGGAAAACCAGGGCCAGCCTGGTGGCATAGTGGTTAAGTCTGCGCGCTCTGCTTCAGTGGCCCAGGGTTTGCAGATTCAAATCCTGGGGGTGGACCAACACACCACTCGTCAAGCCATGCTGTGGCAGTATCCCACAGACAAAGTAGAGGAAAGATGGGCACAGATGTTATCTCAGGGCCAATCTTCCTCACCAAAAAAAAAAAAAGGAAAACCAGTGTCACTGGCCCTTTTTATTTTAAGAAGGATAATGGGAGGGGCAGCCACCCACAGGTCATGTGACCTTAGACAGGCCACTTCCTGCATTTCATAGCTAAGGAAACAGGATCACAAAAGTTAATCACAGGTACCTGGTCTACATTAAAGGTGTTTTATGAAGACAAAATACAGGACAGAATGTCAAAGAACATTGAAAACCTCAAAGCCAGACAAATGTGAGAGGTTATTATGGGCAAACAATGACATTACAGATTTGAAACCGCTCAATGCCCTCAAGAACAAGGATCCTCTTTTAATCCAGTGAGTCACCATAATAGAGACAGAGTCCCTGGTCCCAAGACATAAATTTGCCCCAATGGAAGCCTTCAGAGAATGTCAAAGTCGTAACTCATCAATAGAAAAGCATCCTAAAAGTCTCTACAGCTTCCAGGAACCCAAAGGAACTGGTTTTAGTTCTTAAAGAATAGGAATCATTAAGAAATATAAAGAGCCAGTGGAGTTTCTGGTAGTCCTACAATTTTAGGTCTCTGCACAGTTAATAAACTGGAGGAGAGAGGGTTTTTTAACTGGTCCCATTTTCCTATTTCTCTTTGTTCTAATTACAAAATTGTTCCAGTCCCTATCCTTCTCCAAATCAGAATAGCCCTGAGTTTACAGAACGGGCTTCTCTGTCTCCACTTGATGGCTCAAGAATACTACCGTAATACTCGTCATTTCCCCTTTCAACAGTATTTTGTGACTCTGGAAAAATAATTTACTTACAATATCTAATATGTAAAAGTTAGGCAATCTGATATCTTTAAAGCTTACTATCACACAAATTATAGAAGTGCAAGGAAGACTCAAGGAATTGGAGATTATGGTTTCATTAGTGGTTATCTGGAGCAGTGGTTCTCAAACTACAGCTAGCATCAGGATCATGGGACCACTTGTTAAAACACAGACCGCTGGGCCCCATCTCCAGAGTAGTTGCTCCAGTCGGACTGGGGTGGGTACCAGAATCCACATTTCTGATAACTTCCCAAGTGCTGCTGGTCCTGGGACCCCACTGACAGTGCTTATTAGAGCCAAGAAAGACAAACCACTGAAGCCTCCTCTTCTGTTTTCTCGGGATGTGAGTGGTTATGATGGTGAAGGCGCTGGGGTTAGGAAGGGACTAGGGAAGACACTAATATTGGACAAGGTGACAGGTCTCATTGTAAAATCTTTGCCAAAGTTTCTGTAATCAGGCTGTATACCCCTGGCAGTATCCTTCAGTGAGCTAGAAATCATGAGATCTAAGGTCCTTCTTGTAAGACCAGGTTCTCTGTCTCCCTGGGATCCCAAAAGGAGTTTCCCTGACAGGACTCAAAACGGCCAAGGCTCTGGGGGAATTCATCAGTACCAGTAACTACGACAGTGTCCATACAACCCTGCAATGCTTAGGAGTTCATGAAAAAGGAGATTATGTTGTCCCACCTGGTGGTACCCAGCCCCTTGTGTATATTGACTACTGGATAAACGTTTCATATGTATATATATATCTATATATACATTTTAAATAGCCCATAGAAGATCAATAAGATATTTTTATTACTGCAATACAGTTCAGATTTGGAAATACAGGTGACATTCCCTGCTTACCAATTCCTAAAGCAGCCATTGTCTTTCAAGCAAACCAATCCTACTATCATGACCAAACCTAACTGGACCAAAGGAAGGTGCCAGATTAGGAGCTACACCAAATCGAGAGGGAGATGAGCCATCTACTCCCCTGCTTGGGGAGGCTGAAGGAGAGGAAAGTAAACAGACAGTGTGAGACCTTGAGCGTGAACCCAGGTATCTGAGGGGCACTGTACATATTAAATCAATTTGCTGTTTTTCCACTTGAGGGGTGGCTCAGGGGTCTCGAGGATCTGTGAGTCTGTTTTCCAGAGGTCTTGTGAGCTTGTTTTGCAGGAGAAAGAGAATGACTTCTGGGAGGTTGCGATCACCCGATGGCCCACCCTCAGCAGCTGTTGGAGCCAGAAGTCAGACTGCCCAGAGGCTTATTGGGATGACCCCTTTGTTTCCCTGAAGCCCCTCCTGCCAAGCTGTGTAAAACCCCCCTGCTTTCTGTTCTTGGGGACGTGGATTTGAGCAAACCCAGGCTCCCACCTACTCGTTTTGGCCAATTCGAATAAATCTTTCTCCATCTCCAAGCACTCATGTCTCTTTGCTTGGCTTGCTGGGCATTGGGCACACAAACTTGAGATTAAGGGGTTCGGTATCAAGCAGATGTCCTCTCCTCCCAGAGAGGAGGATGTAAAGCGAGGATGCTAACTTTCATTAGCTCAGGAGCCCTTTGGCTCTGACTGCCACAAACACAGTGACTTTCTGTTCTCTCACATGCCACTACGGGTCCCCTTTTCTCTGTGCTATGCTAGGAACCTGCCCGATCATCAGATTTGAGTTGGGGGGGTGTTGGATGCTCAGAAGGGCTGAGAACAGCCCCTAGGAAACCAAGGCCGACTTCAGACTGTACGGTCAGACTCAAATGGCAAGGAGCTGAGACAATGTGACATTGTGGAGTTTAAAAGCACGCATTTTTAAGAGCCTGGGCTTACTGAGTCAGCAATCTGGAACATTCTCAAGAGACTAAATATATCCCAAGAGTGGACTGAATTTTAAACTATGCTTTAAAAAACTTTCTTTGTGAAAACAATTGGCCATTTCTTCTTTAAAACAGTTATGCATTTTCTTTATTTAAATTTTCACTCCTGGAAATAATAAGAAATGTAGAGGGGGTTCAAGCCTCAGGTGGGGGATGGAACGTCATGGCCAAAAGGGCCATCCAGTCTTAAGATTCTGCCCAGAAGACTAAGATTTATGACTTTAAATCTCTCAAATAATTTACATTTTCAAAGCAAAGAGGTAAAATGCTTTCTCTTCTCCTTCTGACTGATAGTTGGAGGATTCTCTTGCACAGCATCAATTAACAGTACAAAGGGTTCTTTTCAACCAGGAGTTAGCATCTGCCAAATGCTTAGTTCTTGGTGTTGCCTGCCTTCCCCCAGCCAGACAGGAGCAGGAGATTTGTAAACATCTGAAACAGGTCAAATGTACACATGAGTACCACCACCCCCCTCTCCCCGCGCAGCCCTCCCCTAAGTTATGCTAAATACATTTGGAGACACAGGAAAGGCAGAAGTTGATGATGCTGAAAACTAAAACAAGTAAACCTCTGCCTGAATCTCAGCATAAGACAGAAGGAGCTGGAAGGAGAAAGTGCTTTCGTGATTTTCTTAAGTGTGCTCTGAATCCAGGGGCAGAGGGTAAGGGAGGCCCAGAGACCCAAAGTCTGTCACTAACCTGAAGATCACAGTCTGCGCTCTGCCCGGAGAGCCTTCCTTTCACTGTTCATGGGGGCAGCCCCTTACCTTGGGCTTAGTGCTTGGGGGCAGAGGTTGGACTCTTAAGGTAAATAGACCATCAATCACCAGAAAACACCCCCCTTAAAGTTCAAAGAATCTTCTCTCAGGTTAGGGTAGATTTTTCATCCTTCCCATCTTCTAGTCAGCTAGGGCTGCCACAAGAAAAGACCACAGACTGGGCAGCTTAAACAACAGAAACGTATGTTCTCACAGATTTCTCTCCCTTTGCCCATCACTCTGCACTGATGATAAGCTTGCTGTGGCCCCGGGACTGTGTCCTACTCAATTTCACAGCCCCGTTCCTTCATTCCTAAATGTATCTTACTGATGTTTGTGTCCTCCCCAGCATCTAACACAGTTTCTTGCAAAGAACAGGTAGCCAACAAATATGTGTCGAGGGTCATGCAGGGGAGACAGGGACGGGCCTCTAAGAGGTGAACGGTAGGCTCTGGGTCGGACTTCCTGGATCTGAATCCTGTCTCTACCAACAACTAGCTGTGTGACAGTACCTACCTCTTAGAGTTGTTATGAACATTAAATGAATTATACATATTAATATAATTAATTTTATAGTTAAAAATTAATATATGTAATATATTAATATATTAAATGAATATAATATAAATGCCAGCACCTGGCACACAGTATTATATAAGTGCTGGTGATTTTTCATATCCACTATGTGCTTGACACCGTACCTAGGTTGTCTCATTAAATCTCCCAACAGGTGTTTGAGGTGGATATTGCCATCCCTCCTTGAAGAGGAGGAAGCCACGGGCTGACGGATGCTCAACTGGTAAGTGGCAGAGACAGAACGTGAGCCGAGCTGTCTCATGCCCCTTCTCTTCCCACCATACAACAAATTAGGCTGAAGATAATCCTCAGCCAAGAAGAATGTCCCTGGCACTCACAGAGGAACCCACAGGCACTAAGAGTCAGAAGGTAGGGCTCTACCCAAAAACAAGGGGTTCAGAGACAGGATCATGTCCCAGCTCCTGCCCTATATGATTGTAACCCTGTACACTATAGCACCATCACATCCACGCTCAGAGGCTTTTTCATTTACATCATCCAGAAGGCATTCCTAGCATTCAGTGCCCCCCAAATGTCCCCCTTGGTGCTCAGCCAAACAATCAGCGTGCGGGCAGTACCCATCCAGTTCCTGCGTCTGGAAAGCAGATGACAGCTGGGGTCCCCAGCAGATGCTCCAAAACATAGATCTTGACCAGGACAGGTTGTTACTGTGCCTTAGAGAATCCTGAGCATTTCTTCAGCCCAGGACAGCACATAGTTAAATTGTCAGTACTAATTCTAATTAATTAGACGCAATTGTCTAGAATCCGTGTTTCCCAAAGAATTCCATGGCTAAGGCTGAGCTCAGTGGAGAAGAGCTCCATGGTTGACTAGTGATGTCTGCCAGGGGCACAAGAGGGAGAGCAGCACACGAGATGCATGTTTGCCAACCCTTCTTCAGGCCAACCTGACACGCATTCACTCAAGTATTGAGGAAGCACCTGGGATCCACGTGGTTTATTACAGAGAGACATCAAATCGTGGGTATGACACAGTCCCTGCCTTCAAGAAAAGACACACAGAGGTGAGAAATCAAATAAAAATATAAATACAAGTGATGTGTGGGGGCAATTGCTCTGTTTTAAAACTCTATGTGCTCTATCTTTTTTATGGGGTGGGGTCTTCAAGGACTCTTCGTTTTCTCAACCCACTTTAAAAACACAGTCAGTTGGTGTCACCTGCCTCTTCTAGAGGACAAGCTACGAAAACCAAGCCATACAACATTTTGAGAATGGCCCTGGATGGCGTTTAGCTCAGTCCCCAGCCCACTGCAGGAATACCTTTGGCCACAACCCAACAAGCTTGTTCAGTCCCTTCATCAGCCCACAGGGCAAGGTGGCCACTCACCTGCTCAACCACAGTTGCTAGAAAGTGTTCCCTTGGGCTTAGCCAAAAACCTCTTTCTCTAATCTCCATCCAACCACCCTAATTCTGTCTTCCAGGGCCATACAGAACATGAATGGCCCCTGCTCAACATACAGTCTCTCTAAGCTCTGAGGACAGTTTGCAGGTTCCCCCTGCGTCTTTTCTGCTCCCAGTTAAATGGACCCGGGACTTCCACTGCCTTCCAGATGATCTGGTTTCAGATCACCTCACTTACCTGGGCCGGCTGCTCTGGATCATCCTTGATCTCCTCAACTCAGGCTGACAGGCTCTCTTTGGGTTCCTCCTGCCTGATCCTATTGCCAGAAATTGCCTCCAGGCAGAAAGCCAAGGCAATTATAAGGCTCACTTCACTTATTTCCCTTTTCTCAGGCACCACAATCATGCATGGCCTGTTGTCCAACACCTGAAAAAAAGTTATTTTATGTATCTTGTCCAGCTTTCTAATTGTTTACTATGGGGTTTAAGTCCAGGCCTTGTTACCACGTCATGGGTAGAAGTGGAAGTCCCCGTAGCATATATTTTTTTCTACACATTTATCATTTGGAAAGTTATTTCTTAGCCTTTTTAGAGACCTGTCCAATTTAGAGTCCCACCTGCGATGCATAAGAATGCCTGGTCTGCAAAGACTCCTTATGTCTGAATCTCTATCTAGGTATTACCAGGCACTTGCACATATATTATCATTTAATCCTCACAATTCTGTGAAGTAGGTATTATCATCCCCATTTTTCAGATGAGGAAAACAGGCTCAAAAAGATTCACAAGGTTAAAAGTGATCCGGCCCCACATCCAACAAGGTAGGCATAAATGCTTAGAGGGTGGGACCAAGTAAAATGCAGAGCTCTTCCCACCAAGTCCCAACTTCCTAAACACATATGTAATATTAAAGTTTAAATGGAAAAATGACTTTACCTGAGCAAAAGAGCTATCTAAAACTCCAGCCTGATCATGTTTCACTTCCATGTTTCAAAACTGGGCAAAAGGGACAACTCTCTTAAAGAAATATAAAGAACCAAGCAGACTCAAGAAAAATAGCAAGGCTGAACAGACTAATAACAATAAAAGTAATTAAATCAGGAATTTAAATCAGGCCCCACACACAACCAGGGCAGGAGTCTGACAAGCAATTTCTACCAAACATTCAAGGAACAGATAATCCACATTTTGCACAAATTGTTCCACAGGAAAAAAAAGAGAAGAAATACTCCCAAACTGATGTTATGAGGCTAATATAACCTTGATACCTTCCCACAGAGAAAACACAAGGCTCAAGCCATTGGTCCAGTGGTGTTACCAATCATTAAAGAAACAGTATTTCCAATGTTACACAAAGACATCTATGATATAGGGAATGAGAGAACACCTGCCAACTCACTTTACAAGACAGTCATCCCTTGATTTCAAAACTCGACAGGACACTTTGAAAAAGAAAAATTTCAGATCAATCGCACTCATAAACATAGATGAAAATATTCCTTTAAAGTATAAAAGCAAATCCAATCCAGCTATATATGAAAATGGTAAGGCATCATGAACACATTGCATTCTTCCTGTGAATGTAAGGTTAGTTTAACATTAGAAAATTATTTCATATAATTCACCACTAAAAGAGAAAAACAAAATGATCTTCACAATGAATGCAGAAAAAATGTTTGTTTGATAACATTCATCACCCACTCCTGACAAAATCTCTTGGCAAGCTAGGAATAGATAGGAACTTATCTTGATAAATGGTATCTACAAAAATCCTGCAGCAAATATCATATTTAATGGTAAAATGTTGAAAGCATTTCCTTTAACATTAGGAACAAGCAGGGTGCTTGCTATCACCACATCTTTCCAACATTATACTGGAGTTCCTAGCCAGTGTAGTAAGGCATAAATAAATAAATAATATAAAAACTGGAAATGATAAAATAAATTTGTCTTTATTTGCAGTTTGCATGATTGTCTACACAAAAATCCAAAAGTATCTACACAAAAACCTCACAGTATGAAAACTTAAAACAAACATTTAGAAAATGTGATTGTAAAAGATAACATTGATTATAGCAACAAAAAGTTAAAAGTACTTAACAATAAAGCTAACAAGCATACAAAGGTTCTCTATGGAGAACATTGTAAAAACTTTATTAAAAAATTCAAGGAATGAAGAGATACACAATGTTCATAGATCAGAAGACTCAATAGTGCAAAGATGGGAATTCTACCAATTGGTGTGTAATGTCAGTAAAGTTCTAATGAAAATATCAATAGGATTTTTGTACTTAACAAGTTGACTCTAAAATTTATACAGAAAAAAAGCCCATAAAACTCCTAAAGAATAAGAATCAGTTTGAAGGAATGTTCCTTACAAGATTAATAATTATTATATATAGAGGTGACATCAGCATCATGGCAGAGTGAGATTCCCTCTTTGAATCTCTGCCCCCTACGACACAACGAAAACATCATTCACATTCCAACAGAGCTCAATCAAACACTATGAAGGACTTCTAAGAAACCCCTGCTGCCATACATTGGACAGTGGAGGCGCAGGAAGCCCAAAAGGACGGGAGGAGAGGTAAGAAGTTGTACTCCCCCTCCCCAATCGATCAGCAAAGACAGTGCAGTTCGCAGACGGGGGAGGGGCGGCCCACAGCAGGGAAAACTATCGCCATCCAGGTGCTCTCACAGACTGCCGAGAGATCCCCACTGGGAAGCGACGACGGACTGTTTAGGGGGTGTAGCAAACACTCTAAGAGAGCCAGAAAGGAAACCCCCGGGTCAAGCAGGAGAAAGAAAGGACCCCTCCACCCACACACCCGGCGTTTCAGCATAATCCCTCCAGGGGCTGCAGCCACCTCAGAGCAAACGGCTCGCGATCTCCATCCAGTGGCAGCAGGGGGAAACTGCAGGACCAACTTTATCATGAGGGGAAAAAATAAGGCCATCCCCATCGGATCCTTGCAACAATTTGTCATGGCTACAGACCAAAAGGAAAATGACAAACACCCAGAAACCAACCCTGAAGGCACAGAATTTGATAACCTGAATGACAGAGATTCAAAATAGCTATCATAAACAAACTCAATGAAATACAAGAGAACACACAGAAACAAATCAACGAATTCACGGATTTCGTCACAAAAGAGATTGAAACCATAAAGAAAAACCAATCAGAATTATTGGAGATGAAAAACAAAATCAACGAGATAGTGGAAAAAATGGAGTCTTTAAAGAGCAGAACTGACAATATGGAGGAACGAATTAGCACTATTGAGGATAGCCACGCAGAAGCGCTCCAGATAGAGAAGTAGAGAGAGCTAAGACTAAAAAGAAATGAAGAAATTCTTTGAGAAATATCAAACTCAATGAGGAAAGGCAACATAAGGATAATAGGTATTCCAGAAGGAGAAGAAAGAGAAAAAGGAGCAGAGAGTTTGTTCAAAGAAATAATAGCTGAGAACTTCCCCAACCTAGGGAACGAGAGGGATATAACAGTGAATGAAATCAATAGATCACCTAAATATATAAACAGGAATAAAAAATCATCTCGCCACATAGTAGCAAACTTGAAAAATATCCATGACAAGGAAATAATATTAAGGGCAGCTAAACAAAAAAACAAAATAACACACAAAGGAAACCTCATCAGGCTCTCAGCTGATTTCTCGACAGAAACTCTACAGGCTAGGAGAGACTGGAATGATATATTCAAAATCATGAAAGACAAAAACCTTCAGCCAAGAATACTTTATCCAGCAAAAATATCCTTCAAATACGATGGAGAAATAATAACTCTCCCTGATAAACAAAAGCTAAGAGGGTTCATCACCATAAGGCCCCCACTACAGGAAATGCTCAAGAAGGCCCTTAGGCCTGAAAAAAAACAAATGAGAAAGGGGATACAAAGATTTCAGCAAGAAGAAAAGCAAGGAGACTAAACCAGAACAAACTACAGTTGGATAACATCAAAAATTAATTCAAGCTCATCACTGGAAACACACATTCATGATAAAAAATGGAATAAAGAGATAACAAATAGGAACGGGAAGAGGTAAGGGATTGAATCGACCCAGCCTCAGGAAAAAGGAGGCATCCGAAAATGTACTTTCTTATCCAGGAGATCGCTTACATAAACCTCACGGTAACCACTAAACAAATAACCAGAAGAGAACCATACATGACAAATAAAGAGAAAACCAAGAGAATGAGCATGCAGAAATACCAAATTGAATTTGCAGTCCGAAACACAAGGGACAAGAAACGAAGGAAATGCAAAAGAACCAGAAAATGAACAATAAAATAGCAACATTAAGCCCTCATATATCAATAATCACTCTAAATGTAAATGGATTGAATTCTCCAATCAAAAGACACAGAGTGGCGGGATGGATTAAAAACCAAGATCCAACAATCTGCTGCCTCCAGGAAACACATCTCAGCTCTAAAGACAAACACAGACTCAAAATAAAAGGATGGAAAACACTACTCCAAGCTAATGGCAAACAAAAGAAAGCAGGAGTAGCCATACTTATATCAGACAAAGTAGACTTCAAGATAAAAAAGGTAATGAGAGACAAAGAAGGGCAATATATAATGATAAAAGGGACACTTCACCAAGAAGACATAATACTTATAAATATCTATGCACCCAACACAGGAGCACCAAAGTACATAAAACAACTGCTAAAAAACCTTAAAGGAGATATTAACAATAACAAAATAATAGTAGGGGATCTTAACACCCCCCTTACATCAATAGATAGATACTCCAGACAAAAAGTCAATAAGGAAATAATGGACTTAAATGAAAAACTAAACGCAATGGACTTAATAGATATATACAGAGCACTCCACCCAAAAAAAGCAGAGTACACATTCTTCTCAAGTGCACATGGAACATTCTCAAGGATAGACCATATATTAGGAAACAAGGCAAACCTCTATAAATTTAAGAAGATTGAAATCATTACAAGCATCATTTCTGATCATAATGCTGTGAAACTAGAAATCAACTGCAAGGAGAAAACTAGGAAAGGGACAAAGATGTGGAGACTAAACAACATGCTACTGAACAGCCAATGGGTCATTGATGAAATTAAAGGAGAAATCAAAAGCTATCTGGAGACAAATGAAAAGGAAAATACACCATACCAACTCATATGGGATGCAGCAAAAGCAGTCCTGAGAGGGCAACTCATAGCAATACAAGCTCACATTAACAAACAAGAAAAATCCCAAATAAATAACCTTAAATTGCACCTAACAGAATTGGAAAAAGAAGAACAGACAAAGCCCCGAATCAGCAGAAGGAGGGAAATAATAAAAATCAGAGCAGAAATAAATGAAATTGAAACCAAAAAAACAGTAGAAAGGATCAATGAAACAAAGAGCTGGTTCTTTGAGAAGATAAATAAAATTGACAAACCCTTAGCCAGACTCACTAAGAAAAAAAGGGAGAAGACTCAAATAAATAAAATTAGAAATGAAAGAGGAGAAATTACAACAGACACCACAGAAATACAAGGGATTATTAGGGAATACTATGAAAAACTTTACACCAACAAATTGGACAACCTAAAGGAAATGGACAAATTCTTGGAAGTGTACAACCTCCCAAAACTGAATCAAGAAGAAATAGAGAATCTGAACAGACCAATCACAAGTAAAGAGATTGAAACAGTAATCAAAAACCTCCCAAAAAATAAAAGCCTAGGACCAGATGGCTTCCCTGGAGAATTTTATCAAACGTTCAAAGAAGATTTAGCACCTATCCTTCTCAAACTATTCCAAAAAATAGAGGAAGATGGAATACTTCCCAACACATTCTATGAGGCCGACATCATCCTGATACCAAAGCCAGACAAGGACAATACAAAGAAGGAAAACTACAGGCCAATATCACTGATGAACATAGATGCGAAAATCCTCAACAAAATATTGGCAAACCGAATACAGCAATACATCAAAAAGATCATACACCACGATCAAGTGGGATTTATACCAGGGACACAGGGATGGTTCAACATCCGCAAATCAATCAACGTGATACACCACATTAACAAAATGAAGAATAAAAACCACATGATCATCTCAATCGATGCAGAGAAGGCATTCGACAAGATCCAGCATCCATTTATGATAAAAACTCTCAACAAAATGGGTATAGAAGGCAAGTACCTCAACATAATAAGGGCCATATATGACAAACCTACAGCAAACATCCTACTCAACGGGGAAAAACTGAAAGCCATTCCTTTGAGGACAGGAACAAGACAAGGGTGCCCACTCTCACCGCTCTTACTCAACATAGTACTGGAAGTGCTGGCCAGAGCAATTAGGCAAGAAAAAGGAATAAAAGGACTCCAAATAGGCAATGAAGAAGTGAACCTCTATTTGCAGACGACATGATCTTATACATAGAAAACCCAAAAAATTCCATCGGAAAACTACTAGAAATAATCAACAACTACAGTAAAGTGGCAGGGTATAAAATCAATTGCATTTCTATACACTAACGATGAAACAACAGAAAGAGAACTCAAAAAGACAATCCCATTTACAATTGCAACAAAGAGAATAAAATATCTGGGCATAAATTTAACCAAGGAGGTCAAAGACCTATACAATGAAAACTATAAGACACTGTTGAAAGAAATCGAGGAGGACATAAAGAAATGGAAAAATATTCCATGCACATGGATTGGAAGAATAAATATAGTTAAAATGTCCATTCTACCTAAAGCAATCTACAGATTCAATGCAATCCCAATCAGAATCCCAATGTCATTCTTCACGGTAATAGAACAAAAACTCTTGAAATTCATATGGGGCAACAAAAGAGCCCGAATAGCTAAAGCAATTCTGAAAAAAAAAGAACAAAGCTGGAGGCATCACAATCCCTGATTTCAAAATATACTATAAAGCTACAGTAATCAAAACAGCATGGTACTGGTACAAGAATAGACACACAGATCAATGGAACACAATTGAAAGCCCAGAAATAAAACCACACACCTATGGACAGCTAATCTTCGACAAAGGAGCAAAGAACATACAACGGAGAGAGGGAAGTCTCTTCAATAAATGGTGCTGGGAAAATTGGACAGCAACATGCAAAAGAATGAAAGTAGACCATCTCCTATCGCCATATACAAAAATCAATTCAAAATGGATCAAAGACCTGAAAGTGAGACCTGAAACTATAAAACTCCTGGAAGAAAATATAGGCAGTACACTAATTGAGATTGGACATAAAGGGATCCTTTCAGATTCCATGTCTACCCAGACAAGGGAAACAAAAGAAAAAATAAACAAGTGGGACCTCATCAGACTAAAGAGCTTCTACAAGGCAAATGAAACCAGGATCAAAATGAATAAACAACCCACCAACTGGGAGAAAATATTTGCAAATCGTTTGTCCGACAAGGGATTAATCTCAGTAATATATAAAGATCTCATACAACTGAGCAACAAAAAAACAAACAACCCAATCAAAAAATGGGCAGAGGATATGAACATTTTTCCAAGGAAGAGATACAGATGGCCAATAGACACATGAAAAGATGTTCAACATCACTAATCATCAGGGAAATGCAAATCAAAACTACACTAAGATATCACCTTACACCGGTTAGAATGGCTATAATCACAAAGACAAATAACAACAAATGCTGGAGAGGTTGTGGAGAAACGGGGACCCTCATTCACTGCTGGTGGGAATGCAAACTGGTGCAGCCTCTATGGAAAACAGGATGGACAGTCCTCAAAAAATTAAAAATAGAAATACCGTATGATCCAGCAATCCCACTCTTGGGCATCTACCCAATGGACATGAAATCAACCATCACAAGAGGCGTATGCACCCCTATGTTCATTGCAGCATTATTCACTATAGCCAAGAAGTGGAAGCAACCCAAGTGTCCCTCAACTGATGATTGGTTAAAGAAGATGTGGTATATACATACAATGGAATACTACTCAGCCATAAGAAAAGACAGAATTGTCCCATTTGCAACAACATGGAAGGACCTAGAGGGTATTATGTTAAGTGAAATAAGACAGAGAGAGAAGGACAGACACTGCATGAACTCACTCATATATGGAATATAAGTGAACACACGGACAGAGAGAACTGATTGCTGGTTACCAAGGGGAAGGAGGGTGGGGGGGGCACAAGGGGTGAAGGGTTACATCCACAAGGTGACGGACAAACAAAAATGTACAACTAAAACCCCACAGTGTAATTAACTATTAAGACATCAATAAAAAAATGGTAAAAAAAAATTATTATTATTATTATATATAAATATATATTAATTAAGTTAGTGTGGTATTGGTATAGGGATATTTAAATGAAAAATGGACCAGAAAACAGGGCCCAGAAACAGACCCTCATATATACAAAAACTTAATTTAAGTTTTTGACAGAGTTGGCATTGGAGATCAATGTGGAAAGGATGGGCATTTTAATAATTGGCTATCCATATTGAAAATAAAAATAAATTAAATCTTCTGTTAGTCAGCCATGTTGCTGCAATGGTGCTATATAACAAAGATCCCCCAAAACCTCAGTGGCTGACAACAAACAACACTTATTTCTCACACACATGTCTGTAAATCAGCTATGGCCTATATCAGTTCTGATTCAGGTCTGCTGCACATGTCTCTCATTCTGAGTCAGGCTAAGGGAACAGTGACTACTTGGGACATGCACTTCTCATGTTGCAGTAAGGACCCGAAGAGGGTCAGCCAAGCCACACAGCACACTTGAAGTCTCTTGTTGGATGGAGTGTACCTTATATCTGCTCACATTCCATTCACAAAGCAAATCACATGGCCAAGTTCAAAGATGGTGGGAAAGTGGAGGATATTCTGCCCACAATGAGCCAGTGTGAGGGCAAGAAGGAAAGGAAGAACTATGAGCAAATAAGACAATTTACTACAGATCCCTACCTCACACCACACAAGAAAGTTCACCTTAAAGGATTAAAGTCATAAATGTAAAAGACAAAGTTGTGAAACTTTTAGAATATCTTTATATCCTCAGGGTAGAAAGGGATTCCCAAATATGACACATAAAAAAGAAACCATAAAAAATTGATAATTTCAACATTAAAATTAAAAAACTTCTGTTCATCATAATTTCAAAGTGAGACAAAACATTTGCAACACATATCAATGGTAAAGGATTAGTAACCAGACTATATAAAGCACCCTTCCAAATATATAAGAAAAACAGACCTGTGCACATGGCAAACTTGGTATTTGACAGAAGTGATATTACAAATCAGTAAGAAAAATCTGAACTATTTGGTACAAGGTGCTGAGACAATTGACTGTCTATATGGGGAAAGATAAAAGGAGATCCCTACCTCACACTATACTCCAAAATAAATTCTGGATTATATAAAAAGCTAAACAAGAAAAGCAAGATTTTATCACTTTAAAAGAAAATATGGAGTATCATTATGCTTAAGGAAAGAGTGTTTTAAATGGATACTGAAAAGTCAAGTCATAAAACAAAAGATTGGTAAATTTGACTACATTTAAAAAAAAAAAAAAACTTGTGTAAATCAAAAAACACCCTAAACAGAGTTAAAACTGAAGTTATAGACTGGAAGAAGATATTTTCAACATATGTCACAGACAAAGGATAAATATCCAGAATATTTAAAAGATGTCCTATACACACCACAAAACACAGCCGCAGAGCCTGGCACATCTGGAGAACAACCAGATGTCTCCTGTGGTTGTAGCACAGAGTAGTGTGTGTGTGTGCGTGTGTGTGTGCACCTGCATGCTACTCTCCACACCTTTGCACAAGTAATTCCTGTGTCTTAGAATACCCTTTCCTTCTTTTCTTCCTAGAGTTGGAAAAGACTTCATGAAAATTAAAAATTTCATTCGTTTTTGCTTCTCTGGCTCATTTTACATCCTCTCTTAGGCAAGCTTTACAATATTACAATTCATTGTGATTAGTATTATATTAGTCTGCTTGGGCTGCCATAACAAAATACCACAGCCCGGGTGACTTAGACCACGGAAATTTATTTCTCACAGTTCTGGAGGCTGGAAGTCCAAGATCAAGGTGCCAGCCAATTCAGTTTCTGGTGAGAGATCTCTTCTTGGCTTGCAGTTGGCCATCTCCTCTCTGTGTACTCACATGGCCTTTCCTGGGTGTGTGCATGTGCAGAGAAAGATTTCTCTCTTTCTGTTCTTACAAGGCCATCAATCCAATCAGATTGGGACCCCACCCTTATGACTTCATTTAACCTTAATTACCTCCTAAAAGCCCTTTCTCCAAAAGGTGAGAAAGCTTCATCGTATGAATTTGGAGGGGGGACCCAATTCAGTCCTAGCAAGTATTATATCTCCTTCACTCCTGTTTTATTAAACAGGCCATTGAAATCTGTACAATCTTTGAGCATCTGCCACAAGTCCACCTCCGTCCTAGGGATTAGGGTGTCAAGATGAATGTTGGGTTGTTGCCAGGCTATTTCTGTAGGTAAATCTAAGGAAGAGGTGAAAGACAGGATTCTAGGAGGCAACATGATGTGATCCCAAAGAGGAGAGAGGAAAGGATGGGCAAGTGTTCCAAGATGTATTTAAATTCTCATCAAGTAGGATGTGACACCTTTCTCTTTGAAGTGGAGGGAGGTATGAAATCAGATGCCCAAGAAATCTCCCCAACAGAGTGCATTTTTGGTAGCTGCTTCCATCATCTGGGTGGCGCCCAGTCCCCTGTCTCTCTGTATTTTCTGAGAAGGAGCTGCTGGGCCTTAGAAGGATGCTCACAGGGCTGGTCTTTCAGTGGCCATAGGTGCTCATAGATCCACAGTCATTCACTCTTACCTAACCTTGGCAGGTTTTGTTTTTTGTGTGGGGTGGTTTTTTTTTTTTTTTTTTTTTTTGGTGAGGAGGATTTGCCCTGAGCTAACTTCTGTTTCCAATCCTCCTCTTTTGCTTGGGGAAGACTGGCCCTGAGCTAACATCTGTGCCAATCTTCCTCTATTTCGTATGTGGGTCACCACCACAACATGGCTTGATGAGTGGCATATGTCCGTGCCTGGGATCCGAACCCACAAATCCCAGGCCACCAAAGCAGAGCATGCCAAACTGAACCACTACACCACTGGGTAGGCCCCACCTTGGCAGGTTTTGCTACTTGGAAATCTTTGTGCCTTTGTCCCAAGAGACAGAGTTGCAAACAGCATCAGGAGTTGGAAACAGGTGCCAGCAGACACCTAAAAACAGAGACAGCATATGCACAGTGTCATACAGGTGCCCCCACTCAGCCCTTAGTGGTGGCAGCCCTGCCCATGGCCCCAGCTGGCAATCACCATCAGTTGCTTCATCTTCATCTCCTGCTGCTCCATCCAAGGGCCCCAAAGAAAGTAATGTGTGATTTGAGAACACCGAAAGTCTGCAGCTTAGCCCAGGTCTACAGTTGAAACCAGGATGCGTATATTCACTCTCGCCTAGGTGTTTAGAGGGTGGGTACACACTCAGTGAATGCTTACTGAGTGGCCCCAGGTGCCCAGCACTGGGCTTCACTGGGAAGATAAAGCTCAACATGAACGATGGGCTCCCTGCTGTGGTAGAGTTTACAGACAACAGGACAAGTGTGATGGTTAGTTTCGTGTGTCAACTTGGCTAGGCTGTAGTACTCAGTTATTTAACCAAACACTAATCTAGGTGTTGCTGTGAAGGTATTTTGTAGATGTGGTTAACATCTACAATCTGTTGACTTTAAGCAAAAGAGATTACCCTCGATAAGGTGAGTGGGTCTCGTCCAGTTAGTTAAAAGGCCTTCAGAGCAAAACTGAGAGTTCCCTGAAGAAGAAGCAAGTCAGCCTGGAGACTGCAACATGAGCTCCTGCCCGAGAGGTCCAGCCTGCTGGCCTGCCCTACAGATTTTGGACTTGCCAGCTCCCATGATTGCATAAGCCAATTCCTTGAAATAAATCTCTTTGTGTATGTTTGTGCATGCGTACTATGTGTACATAGACATATACATATAAAGAGATTTGTTTAAAGGAATATATCCTACTGATACAGAAATATAGAGATAGAGATAAAGATAGAGAGATACATTTATCTCTCCTACTGGTTCTGTTTCTCTGGAGGACCCTAACTGATACAAGGAGACTCACACATACACAGGTATAACTAGGTGGTGTCCTAGTGCTATGATTGGGGAAGCACTGCGTGTGGTACTTCGCAGTGTAAGCCTAAGTCAGACTTTCCAGGTCTGAATCTTGGATCCATCATGTACTAGATGCCCCATCACCCTGGATCAGTTCCTACATTCTCTAAGCCTCAGTTTCCTCATCTGTAAAATGGAGATAGTATCTCCCTCATAGAGTTATTGCAAGGGGTCAAAGAGGTTAAGTGTCTTGCCCAAGAACACACAGCTGGTAAGTGTGAAGCCAGGATTTAAACTCAGGTCTGCCTACCTCCAGTGTGTGTACCCTTAACCCTCTGCCATATCACCTTGCTCCTTGGCAATTACACTTCAGCTGTTTGTTCTTTAACAGACAATTTTGCCATAGACAGCCCATACAGTGTTACAGCTTCAACTCTGCTCTACGGAGATGCCTCTTACATTTGTACCTTTGGCTCAATCCCAAGGCAGAATTCCAGGTTTCTGTTGCATTCTGGTACTTGGAGGTGACCGTTGACTTCAAACCCAACATATCTTGAATTCAAACTCATCATCTTCCCTTGCCACTGACAAGTCCTGGCCTTACTTCTCTCTAGTTGTATGACCCTGGGAAAGCTACTGACCCTCTAATCTTCAGAGTTCTCTTTTGTCTAATGGTGGGGGAGTGGGTGTTTGACGATATGAGGAAGGCAGACACATATCACATATAGTTCCTATGTCTCTGTGTCTGCAGTACCTATCTCAGTGTCTGGTACATTGTAGGTACTAAATATATTATTGTACTTATTCATTCAGCATCTATTCATTCATCAGCACTTATTTTAATTAATTGCACAACAGGAAACATAGATTTACTACTAAGTCACTGTTTACAGGCTAATTTTCCAGGAAAACCATCATTTCCTGTTAAACCAAGTTAGTAAGGCGCTGCTGTATGGCTGTTTCATTTACATTTTATGTTGGTGTATTGCCATCTAGTGGACGATGCACAAGTTAAAAGCAAAAAGAGGAAAAATACAGGCAGAGAAAGGCAACATCCTAAAAGGAACGTTTACAGTATGAAAACTGATCCATGGCATTGCCAGATTTCAACAACTATGTGAAAAGCATACATAACAGGATGTTTTTTAAATATAAAATAAGTTACAAATGAACATTAGAGCAAATGCCCAGTTCATGATCTTGTGGTCTCTAACTCATTCTAAGCAAAATAAAAAATAAGAAAACCAGCATTCTTTCCTGCAACTGACTGCTTTGCTCCATGGGAATTCTCCATGCCATATACTGGATGGGACTCTAAATTAAAGAGAAGCCACTCAAGCAGGGGTTATATTTCCTGACTGCTCTACCTTTAATTCGCTAAGAAACTCGGTTTTCCTTTCTGAATAAGTTACCATTATTGAGTGCTTACCATGTGCTTGAGACTACGCTGAATATTTTACACGGATTACCTCATTTAATTCTTATGAATCCCTTTTCTCCCTAAAAGGGTAGGTAATCTTACTTATGACTCTCAGCTTACTGCTTTGTCTGTAAAAATGCGATAAGTGGCTTGTTCAAAGTCAAAACCAGGACATAGAGGTGGATCCACAACCCAGGTCTGCCTGACTCAAACACAAGTTCTTGACAATTACATTTACATACAACACTTCCTGTGTTCTAAGAATGTTGTGAGTATGAAACAAGTCATGGAAAACACTTTTTGGAGAAAGCACAATGTTTGGATGCTTATATAACAGAATGTTAGCACCATGAATAGGTATAAAATGTTTTATATTCTATGGACAGCCATTCGCTTTACAAAAGTATTCTACTGATTACTTTCTCTCAGTAGTGATGTCCCCTCTTTCATTCCTAATTTTAGTCATTTTAGTCTTCTTTTTTCCTAATCAGTTCCTTCCTTCTGTTGACTTTGGGTTTACTTTGGTCTTCTTTTTCTAGTTTCCTAAGGTGAACGATTAGACTATTGACTTGAGATCTCCCTTGGGTTTTTTTTTTTTTAATACTATTTTTTCAGAGTAGTTTTAAATTCACAACAAAATTGAGAGGAAGGTACAAAGATTTCTCATATACTCCCTGCCCTATGCATGTATGGCCTTCTCCATTATCAACATTCCCCACCACAGTGGTACATTTGTTACAATTGATGAACCTACATTGACACATCATAATCACCCAGTCTATAGTTTACCTTAGGGTTCACTCTTGGTGTTGAACATTCTGTAGGTTTGGACAGATGTATAATGGATGTATTCATCATTATAGTATCATACACAATATTTTCACTGTCCTAAAAGTCTTCTGTGATCTGCCTATTCATCCGTCCCCCGACCCTAACACCTAGCAACCACTGATCTTTTTACTATCTCCATAGTTTTGCCTTTTCCAAAATGTCATGTAGTTGGAATCATACAGTATATTGCTTTTTCAAATTGGCTTCTTTCACTGAGTAATATGCATTTACATTTCCTCCATGTCTTATTCATGGTTTGATACTCATTTCTTTTTAGTGCTGAATAATATTCCATTGTCTGGATGCACCACAGTTTAATTATTCATTCACCTGCTAAAGGACATCTTGGCTGCTTCCAGTTTGGGGAAGTTATGAATAAAGCTACTGTAAACATCCATGTGCAGGTTTTCGTGTGGACCTCAGTTTCCTTTCATTTGGATCAACACAAAGGAGCACAGTTGCTGGATGATAGATCAAGAGTATGTTCAGTTTTGTAAGAAACCACCAAACTGTCTTCCAAAGTGGCTGTACCATTCTGCTAAATCCCACCAGCAATGAATGAGAGTTTTGTTTTTTAATATAGGGTTTTGTAGTTATAAATTTCCCTCTAACCACTGTTATGGTTGCATCTCATAAGTTTTGGTATGTTGTGTTTTCATTTTCATTAATCTCAAAGTATTTTTTAATTTTCCATGTGATTTCTTCTTTGACCCATTGGTTATTTCACAGTGTGTTGTTTTATTTCCACGTGGTTGTGAATTTCCCAAATTTCTTTCTGTTGTTGATCTCTAATATAATTTCATTGTGGTCAGAGAACATATTTTGTGTGGTTTTAATCCTTTTAGATTTATTGAGGATTATTTTATGGCCTAACTTATGGTCTTTCTTTGAGAATGTTCCATGTGCACTTGAGTAGAATGAGTATTCTGCTGTTCTTGAGTGGAGTGGTTTAAAGATGTCTGTTAGATCTAGTTGGTTTAGAGAGTTGTTGAATTTTCTATTTCCTTGTGGTTCTGCTTAGCTTGTCTATTCACTATTAAAAGTGAGATACTGAAGTCTCCAACTACTGTTGTTAGATTTCCTTACCACGTCACCTTTCAGTAGCAAAGCAATTT
This sequence comes from Tapirus indicus, assembly GCA_031878705.1. NCBI lineage: Eukaryota > Metazoa > Chordata > Mammalia > Perissodactyla > Tapiridae > Tapirus > Tapirus indicus. Next base: position 4,082,630 of record CM062932.1, on the reverse strand, counting down.
AGTTTTTCATTCTAAATAATAGTTACCGTTATTGAGTGCTTACCATATGTCTGGGACTATGCTGAATATTTTACATGGATTATCTCATTTAATCATAAAAAATTATTAATAGTGAATCATTAGTGATAATAATTATTTAATTGTCTACTTCTCCCTTCAATTCTCTCAGCCTTTGCTTCATGTATTTTGGGGCTCTGTTGTCAAGTACGTATATGTTTATAATTGTTATGTCTTCCTGATGGATTGACCCTATTATCAATATGTAATGTCCCTCTTTGTCTCTTGTCACAATTTTTTTGTCTTAAAGTCTACTTTGAATATATCATCTTACAGCTTTCTAACCTCATGGTTTTTAATGAGAAGCAAGCTTTTAATCTTATTGAGCACTCTTTATATGTGATGGGTTGTTTTCTCTGGCTGTTTTCAATATTCTCTCTCTGTCATTGGCTTTTGATAGTTTGTCTATGATGTGTTTAGATGTGGATCTCTTTGAGTTTAGCTTACTTAGAGTTTGCTGAGCTTCTTGAATGTGTAGATTAATGGGGGGTTTTTTCAAGTCTTTCATCACATTTGGGAAGTTTCCAGTCATTAACTCTTCAAATATTCTTTCTGCTCCTTTCTCTTATCTCTTTCTTCCTTCCTCCTTCTCCTCTTCCCACAATATGTATGTTGGTATGCTGGAAGATGTCCCACAGATCTTTCAGGTAGTGTTCACTCTTCTTCATTCATTTTTCCTCCTGCTCCTCCAACTAGATAATTACAATTGTCCCATTTTCAAGTTTTCTGATTCTTTCATCTGACTGCTCAAATCTGTTGAACTCCTCTAGTGAATTTTTCATGTCAGCTATTGTACTTTTCAGTTCCAAAATTTCTATTTGGTTCTTTTTTATAATTTTTATCTCTTTACTGATATTCTCATTTTGTTCATAAATAACTATCCTAATTTCTTTTAGTTCTTTGTCTATGGTTTACTTTAGCTCTTTGAACATATTGAAGACAGTTGATTTAAAGTCTGGGCTATCTCAGGGATGATTTCTGTTGATTTTTTTTTCTGTGTATGAGCCATGCTTTCCTGTTTCTTTGCATGTCTCATAATTTTTTGTTGAAAATTGGATAATTTAAATAATATAAGGTGGCAACTCTGGAAACCAGTCTTGTTGCCCTCTCCCTTTAAGGTTTATTGTTGTTGTTGTTGCAGGCTTTTTTTTAGTAACTTTCCTGAACTAATTCTGTAAAGTCCATATTCTTTGTCATGTGTGGCCACTGAAATCTCTACTCAGTTACCTTAGTCTTCAGCTAATAATTAGATAGGGATCTCCTTAAGTACCCAAAGCAATAAATCTTCCACCCTCTGCTGAGGAGCTCATGTGTATTGCAGCACATCTTCAACATTCCAGCAGTTTAAATTCTGCCTAAACTTTTATTTCCTGGTTGTGCAAGACCTCAAGATTATCCAAAGCTGAGCGATTAGGGCCTTTTCAGATCTTTCCTGGGCATGCAAATCCTGCACATGCATGTGGCTTTCTACATGTTGGGGAATATGTTGGGGCTTTTCAAAGCCTCCTATGGACATCTCACTCCCCATATTTTTCTTTTAAGTTTTTTGACCAGTCTCATTTGCCCCAACTACTATCACCATCTCAGGCAACTGTACTGTTTAAACAATTGCCAGTGATTATTTCCAACAAACATCCTGGGGATAGGGCTTTTCTCATTGAGTCAGATTAAATAACAGTAAGCCCTGTGATTGGAACTTTTCTAGGGAGTTGCCAGAGAGATCAAAAAGTGACAATTCTCTGAGGATGGGGCTTCTTGAAAAACTCCAAACCTATTTGGGAGAATTCCAAACTATTCCAATGGCTTCTAGACTGCTGGTTTTCACAGCTAGTATGGCTCAAGGTTGCTGGTTTTCAAGGCTACAGAGCTGATGAGAGGGGGGGTGGAATTAGAACAAGTTAAAACACCACAAAGATTACTGTTCTTAAAGAGATTCAACCATTCTTCTTGAATATGTGTTCCTCAGATTGTTGCAATCCTTTGGTTAATTTCTGGAGTTTGAAAAAGTTGATTTTGACAATATCTGCCAGTGTTCTCATTGCTTTTATGGAGAATCAGATTTTCAGAGATCCTTACTCCACTGTTCTCAAAATGCTTCTCCAGGATTTCTTTTAATAGAAAGTGGGATACACAGGATTTCTCTTAAATTAATGCAAGCAGCATATACTGAATTCACTTAGAACATTAGACTTTCCACCTATGGTATACCATCCAAATGAGAAAATTGTTTAGCTTCTCAAATTTCATAGTAGTATGTCAGCACTGGTTTCCAAAGTCTATGGCATCCACCTTCAGTAAGCAACACAGAATATTAGAACACCAGAGCACAAGCTCAAACCTGTCTGCTCTCCAGCTCCACCTGAGCAAAGAGCATCTAAGGGGCAGACTGTTTATCAATAACTGCAGACCACTGCTTCTCACCCCTTCAGACCCACAGCCACTTTTTATTACAAATATTTTGAAACATCCTTTTTATTATTCTAAAAATTTACAGATCGTTAGACAATATAACTTATCTCAGGCACTTTTTTTTTGGAAGATTAGCCCTGAACTAACATCTGTTGCCAATCTTCCTCTTTTTGCTGAGGAAGATTGGCTCTGGGCTAACATCTGATCCCATCTTCCTCTACTCTATACAGAGGATACCTGCCACAGCATGGCTTGATAAGCAGTGCATAGGTCCACGCCTGGGATCCAAACCTGCAAACCCCAGGCCGCCAAAGCAGAGCAGTGAACTTAACCACTACACCACTGGGCTGGCTCCTCAGGCACATTTTTTAAAATCAAGAGAATGTCTAACTGTAATATAAAGGAGAAATAAAAGGAAGTTACTTATGGTAATATGTAATTCAATATGAAAATAAATGGCCACAACTACTGAAGACAAAATAAAGTAGTCAGATGCTGGCATGTGTACATATAATTGCCATGAATGTGGCCACTACAAATGCAGATTAATGCAGCTGCAGCAATTTCAATTTGCAATTTGAATGCCATGAGCAATGTTGTCACTGGTGACAGGAGTTTTCAAAACGGTGAAAAACTCTAAAGTCCTGAACAAGGACTAGAACCTTCCCTCATTTAAGAGTTGCACTTTTAGATGTCAAGTATTGCAAATCTGCAAGGAAAAAAAGTAAAATTGGGTTTTTACATGTAAAATGGACTTACAGCCTAGGCTCAGATAATTATTGCCAATGCTCACCAGCTAGAGACCATGAGGAACAGACCTGTGGTTGAACCGTGTTGGCTTTATTAGCACTTTTTGCCCAAGAGAGACCACACACCATGAGGTGTCAGTGTGGGGGTGCTAGGTAGGGCTTATTATAGGATTTGGGCCCATGTATGGTGATTTCAAAAAGGGTTCCGTGAATGATAGTTTTACTCTGGATTGAGTGCTTTCAGAAAGTAGAGCAATTCCATGAGTGGATCTCTTAATAATTTTAATCTAGGAGGTAGGAAGAACAGAGTAGTCTAAAGCAGTATTTAATAAAGCAGCAGCAGTCACTCACGTAAGCCAGGAGAGGGGGATGTTTGGTTGTTTTTTGTGGTCCACACAGCCTTCCTCCTATGCTCCAACATGATAAGGGAGTGTCCTTATTTTTGTCTTGCTCCCTCACAGTCACCGAGTGGCCTTGTCAGATGTTGGTGTTGTATAAAATTGTTTATGTCCAACAGGAGAACACCACAGCCTAGCTATTAGGGCCAGGTCTGCTTCCAGCTGACAGCTGTCAGGGGTTGCTTTTCCATTCTCACTATAAACAGGATTTTCATGTACATGATTAGTCATGGGATATATGGAAGTTATTAGAGATGCAGGACAATTTTTAGTTGTACAGAACTGTCCTATGCTCTACAAGCGTCTGGCATCCCCAGGCTTCACCCGCTAAAATAACCCATCATTGTCTTCACCAACCCCTCCCTCCCCAAACTACAAAAACACCCTCCCTTGGGGGTAGCACCAACCCCATGAGAACCACAGCTCTGAATATTCTAAATCCACCACCTGAATCACATTAAAGTAAGGATACATACTGAAGAGCACATCAGCCTACGCCCTCACAGAACTATCTCACCAAGTTGTGCTTTAATGGCATTGCATCAAAAGGTGGCTAAAAAAAGCTGTCCAGATCAAAAGCTATTTATTTATTGTAAAAATGATGCTGAGAGCATCAGCCCCCAGCAGCCAGTGTCCTCTACGTAGAGTCCCACATAGGAAGTGTGTGGTTGGCTGCTGCCTACCCAGTCTCTTTCTCCTTTTTTCCCCCACTAATAAAATCTCTTTTATTCAAGATAGCAATGTGCCTACCTGCATACCTGCTTTCCCAGACTTCTTACACCTAGGTGGCACCCTTTTGGCTAATGAGATGTAAGTAGAAACAAAAGTCTCCTGTGATTTCTGAGAAAGCTTTTGCTTTTCTGACAAATGGGAACAGATACAACTTGTGCCTCCATTCTTCCTTCCTTAAAAATAGATGAATCATCTTCAGCTGTGACAGTCATCTTGTGACCCTGAGGCAATGAGCGAGGGGACAAAAACCAGCTTTCTAAGGAATTGTTCAGTAGCTGCATCAACACCAGCAGTTGTCTATTTTCAGACTTCCATTGTAGAAAAACACAAACCCTTCTTTTGCAAGCCACTATTATTTGCAGGATTTTCTATTACTTGCAGTTGGAAAATTACTAACAGAAGAAATTAACAGCTACAACAGATAACTGACAGAATAAAAAATGCAGGTTTATGTTAAGCCTTTAATAATTACAACCAAGTGGACAAAAGGCAGTACTCAAACTATATGTGGAGGAGGGTTTGAGTTAAATCTTCATTTCTCATAGCAGGAAGTCAAGAGCTAATATATGAAGTTGACAAGCAAAGAAACACTGTAAGCACAGTAAGCATATTATTTAGAGGTATGGAGGTAAATACTCCAAAATAGAAAAACTCAAGCAGTCGAAGATGTTTGTTTCTGGGGAGCAGAACTGAGAGTGGGATAAGACTTGCATTTCTTTGTAGCCCTTCTGTACTACTTGATTTTCTGACCATGAGTGCTTTATTATTATTATTAACTGTAGGGGGGGAAAAGTCACACACAAAATTACTTTTTTTTCCTGGCACCAAATTATAACCTCTTCAGGAAATGATATGCTTCCTCCTTTCTCAGCAACAATATAAGGGTTTTAAGGAGTGCTTCCTGCTTCTCACAAGAATTAGACATTATTTCAATTTTATTTTTAATTGAAAAGTTTACTTAACACACAATTTGAGAACGTGTTCTTCAAAACCGGGAGTGGACTTTGGCTTCACTCTCCTGGCAGCGGTTTGCAAACAGTGGCTCAGGAGGCTCCTTGGGATTTGGTAGTTAGGGCTGAGCAGGTGATTCCAGAACCTTTGTGAAAGTCATTGCCCTACAACAAAAGTTAGCACAGCCGAATTTGACCTGCAAACATATTTTGTTTGGCTTTGCATGTTTTTTTGTCCTTTCACATTTAATTTACAAGCACTAAAAGATCAGATTTCATATAAAAATCCAGATTGTCCATTTCTCTTGAAGAAAAATGAAAATTGTAGCAACACAGGGGCCACATTCCTGAGTGGCAACAAATGGCTGGAAATGAGAAGATTCTGGTCCCTTTAATGGGGTGTGGACTCTCCTAGTTGACAGTTTTCACCTGGTCAACTTCACCTGTCCAGTCCCACCAGAACTGGCAAGACTGCACCAAGGGACAAGGAATCAAACTTCTTTCCTTGCAAAATCAAAAACACGGAGCAGAATAGGTTATTAATTTACATTATGGAAACAAATTAACCAGGAAATCAAGTAGCTTAACACACCAGTGTCTATTTCTCACTTAAGCTGTATGTCCAACAAGAGTAGGTAGGGAGATTCTGCTCTACGAAAGTCACCCAGGGACCCAGGCTGGCTGAGGCACCACCATCCTGAAGACCGCTGGTCACCACAGAAGGGGAACAAAGATTAGAGAATCTCACAGCAGTTTCATCTTCTTCACCCAGAAATGACACTAATCACTTTCACTCACATTTCATTGGCCATAACTAATCACATGGCCTCAACTAATTAAGGGAGCTGGGAAATGCAGAACAAACGGAATATTTGGTTAGCATTACTGTCTCTCATTCTTAGCTATGCATCTGTAACATGAGGCTAATAGTCTTTTCTCTCTCTCAAGGTTGTGGGGAGAATCAAATCAGATAATATGGATATGTCGAGTGACGTCAGCATCATGGCGGAGTGAGATACCCTCTTTGAATCTCTGCCACTACGACACAACGAAAACATCATTCGCATTCCAACAGAGCTCAATCAAACACTACAAAGGACTTCTAAGAAACCCCTGCTGCCATACATCGGACGGTGGAGGCACAGGAAGCCCAAAAGGATGCAAGGAGAGGTAAGAAGTTGTACTCCCGCTCCCCAATTGATCGGCAAAGACAGCACGGCTCGCGGACAGAGGGGGGGGAGGGGCGGCCCACAGCGGGGAAAACTATCGCCATCCAGGTGCTCTCACAGACTGTCGAAAGATCACCACTGGGAAGCGACGACGGACTGTTTAGGGGTGTAGCAAATGCCCTAAGAGAGCCAGAAAGGAAACCCCCGGGTCGACCAGGAGAGAGGACCCCTCCCCCCACACACCCGGCGTTTCAGCATAATCCCTCCAGGGGCTGCAGCGGGCTCAGAGCATACCGCTTGCAATCTCCATCCAGTGGCAGCAGGGGAAACTGCAGGACCAACTTTATCATGAGGGGAAAAAATAAGGCCGTCCCCGTCGGATACTTGCAACAATTTGTCATGGCTACAGACCAAAAGGAAAATGACAAACACCCAGAAACCAACCCTGAAGGCACAGAATTTGATAACCTGAATGACAGAGAATTCAAATAGCTATCATAAACAAACTCAATGAAATACAAGAGAACACACGGAAACAAATCAACAAATTCACGGATTTTGTCACAAAAGAGATTGAAACCATAAAAAAAAACCAATCAGAATTATTGGAGATGAAAAACAAAATCAACGAGATAGTGGAAAAAATGGAGTCTTTAAAGAGCAGAACTGACAATATGGAGGAACGAATTAGCACTATTGAGGATAGCCACGCAGAAGCGCTCCAGATAGAGGAGGAGAGAGAGCTAAGACTAAAAAGAAATGAAGAAATTCTTCGAGAAATATCAGACTCAATGAGGAAAGGCAACATAAGGATAATAGGTATTCCAGAAGGAGAAGAAAGAGAAAAAGGAGCAGAGAGTTTGTTCAAAGAAATAATAGCTGAGAACTTCCCCAACCTAGGGAACGAGAGGGATATAACGATGAATGAAATCAATAGATCACCTAAATATATAAACAGGAATAAAAAAATCATCTCGCCACATAGTAGCAAACTTGAAAAATACCCATGACAAGGAAATAATATTAAGGGCAGCTAAACAAAAAGACAAAATAACACACAAAGGAAACCTCATCAGGCTCTCAGCTGATTTCTCGACAGAAACTCTACAGGCTAGGAGAGACTGGAATGATATATTCAAAATCATGAAAGACAAAAACCTTCAGGCAAGAATACTTTATCCAGCAAAAATATCCTTCAAATATGATGGAGAAATAATAACTCTCCCTGATAAACAAAAGCTAAGAGGGTATATCACCATAATGCCCCCACTACAAGAAATGCTCAAGAAGGCCCTTAGGCCTGAAAAAAAACAAATGAGAAAGGGGATACAAAGATTTCAGCAAGAAGAAAAGCAAGGAGACTAAACCAGAACAAACTACAGTTGGATAACATCAAAAATTAATTCAAGCTCATCACTGGAAACACATATTCATGATAAAAAATGGAATAAAGAGATAACAAATAGGAACGGGAAGAGGTAATGGATTGAATCGACCCAGCCTCAGGAAAAAGGAGGCATTCGAAAAAGTACTTTCTTATCCAGGAATCGCTTACATAAACCGCACGGTAACCACTAAACAAATAACCAGAAGAGAACCACACGTGACAAATAAAGAGAAAACCAAGAGAATGAGCATGCAGAAATACCAAATTGAATTTGCAGTCCAAAACACAAGGGACAAGAAACGAAGGAAATGCAAAAGAACCAGAAGATGAACAATAAAATAGCAACATTAAGCCCTCATATATCAATAATCACTCTAAATGTAAATGGATTGAATTCTCCAATCAAAAGACACAAGTGGCGGGATGGATTAAAAACCAAGATCCAACAATCTGCTGCCTCCAGGAAACACATCTCAGCTCTAAAGACAAACACAGACTCAAAATAAAAGGATGGAAAACAACACTCCAAGCTAATGGCAAACAAAAGAAAGCAGGAGTAGCCATACTTATATCAGACAAAGTAGACTTCAAGATAAAAAAGGTAATGAGAGACAAAGAAGGGCAATATATAATGATAAAAGGGACACTTCACCAAGAAGACATAACACTCATAAGTATCTATGCACCCAACACAGGAGCACCAAAGTACATAAAACAACCGCGAAAAAACATTAAAGGAGATATTAACAATAACACAATAATAGTAGGGGATCTTAACATCCCCATTACATCAATGGATAGATCATCCAGACAAAAAGTCAATAAGGAAATAATGGATTTAAATGAAAAACTAGACGCAATGGACTTAATAGATATATACAGAGCACTCCACCCAAGAAAAGCAGAGTACACATTCTTCTCAAGTGCACATGGAACATTCTCAAGGATAGACCATATATTAGGAAACAAGGCAAACCTCTATAAATTTAAGAAGATTGAAATCATTACAAACATCTTTTCTGATCATAATACTGTGAAACTAGAAATCAACTGCAAGGAAAAAACTAGGAAAGGGACAAAGATGTGGAGACTAACAACATGCTACTGAACAACCAATGGGTCGTTGAGGAAATTAAAGGAGAAATCAAAAGCTACCTGGAGACAAATGAAAAGGAAAATACACCATACCAACTCATATGGGATGCAGCAAAAGCGGTCCTCAGAGGGAAATTCATAGCAATACAAGCTCACCTTAACAAACAAGAAAAATCCCAAATAAATAACCTTAAATTCCACCTAACAGAATTAGAAAAAGAAGAACAGACAAAGCCCCAAATCAGCAGAAGGAGGGAAATAATAAAAATCAGAGCAGAAATAAATGAAATTGAAACCAAAAAAACAATAGAAAGGATCAATGAAACAAAGAGCTGGTTCTTTGAGAAGATAAATAAAATTGACAAACCCTTAGCCAGACTCACTAAGAAAAAAAAGGAGAAGACTCAAATAAATAAAATTAGAAATGAAAGAGGAGAAATTACAACAGACACCACAGAAATACAAGGGATTATTAGGGAAGACTATGAAAAACTTTACGCCAACAAATTGGACAACCTAAAGGAAATGGACAAATTCTTGGAAGTGTACAACCTCCCAAAACTGAATCAAGAAGAAATAGAGAATCTGAACAGACCAATCACAAGTAAAGAGATTGAAACAGTAATCAAAAACCTCCCAAAAAATAAAAGCCTAGGACCAGATGGCTTCCCTGGAGAATTTTATCAAACGTTCAAAGAAGATTTAGCACCTATCCTTCTCAAACTATTCCAAAAAATAGAGGAAGATGGAATACTTCCCAACACATTCTATGAGGCCGACATCATCCTGATACCAAAGCCAGACAAGGACAATACAAAGAAGGAAAACTACAGGCCAATATCACTGATGAACATAGATGCGAAAATCCTCAACAAAATATTGGCAAACCGAATACAGCAATACATCAAAAAGATCATACACCACGATCAAGTGGGATTTATACCAGGGACACAGGGATGGTTCAACATCCGCAAATCAATCAACGTGATACACCACATTAACAAAATGAAGAATAAAAACCACATGATCATCTCAATCGATGCAGAGAAGGCATTCGACAAGATCCAGCATCCATTTATGATAAAAACTCTCAACAAAATGGGTATAGAAGGCAAGTACCTCAACATAATAAGGGCCATATATGACAAACCTACAGCAAACATCCTACTCAACGGGGAAAAACTGAAAGCCATTCCTTTGAGGACAGGAACAAGACAAGGGTGCCCACTCTCACCGCTCTTACTCAACATAGTACTGGAAGTGCTGGCCAGAGCAATTAGGCAAGAAAAAGGAATAAAAGGACTCCAAATAGGCAATGAAGAAGTGAACCTCTATTTGCAGACGACATGATCTTATACATAGAAAACCCAAAAAATTCCATCGGAAAACTACTAGAAATAATCAACAACTACAGTAAAGTGGCAGGGTATAAAATCAATTGCATTTCTATACACTAACGATGAAACAACAGAAAGAGAACTCAAAAAGACAATCCCATTTACAATTGCAACAAAGAGAATAAAATATCTGGGCATAAATTTAACCAAGGAGGTCAAAGACCTATACAATGAAAACTATAAGACACTGTTGAAAGAAATCGAGGAGGACATAAAGAAATGGAAAAATATTCCATGCACATGGATTGGAAGAATAAATATAGTTAAAATGTCCATTCTACCTAAAGCAATCTACAGATTCAATGCAATCCCAATCAGAATCCCAATGTCATTCTTCACGGTAATAGAACAAAAACTCTTGAAATTCATATGGGGCAACAAAAGAGCCCGAATAGCTAAAGCAATTCTGAAAAAAAAAGAACAAAGCTGGAGGCATCACAATCCCTGATTTCAAAATATACTATAAAGCTACAGTAATCAAAACAGCATGGTACTGGTACAAGAATAGACACACAGATCAATGGAACACAATTGAAAGCCCAGAAATAAAACCACACACCTATGCACAGCTAATCTTCGACAAAGGAGCAAAGAACATACAACGGAGAGAGGGAAGTCTCTTCAATAAATGGTGCTGGGAAAATTGGACAGCAACATGCAAAAGAATGAAAGTAGACCATCTCCTATCGCCATATACAAAAATCAATTCAAAATGGATCAAAGACCTGAAAGTGAGACCTGAAACTATAAAACTCCTGGAAGAAAATATAGGCAGTACACTAATTGAGATTGGACATAAAGGGATCCTTTCAGATTCCATGTCTACCCAGACAAGGGAAACAAAAGAAAAAACAAACAAGTGGGACCTCATCAGACTAAAGAGCTTCTACAAGGAAAATGAAACCAGGATCAAAATGAATAAACAACCCACCAGCTGGAAGAAAATATTTGCAAATTGTTTGTCCGAGAAGGGATTAATCTCAGTAATATATAAAGATCTCATACAACTGAGCAACAAAAAAACAAACAACCCGATCAAAAAATGGGCAGAGGAGATGAACAGACATTTTTCCAAGGAAGAGATACAGATGGCCAATAGACACATGAAAAGATGTTCAACATCACTAATCATCAGGGAAATGCAAATCAAAACTACACTAAGATATCACCTTACACCCATTAGAATGGCTATAATCACAAAGACAAATAACAACAAAAGCTGGAGAGGTTGTGGAGAAACGGGGACCCTCATTCACTGCTGGTGGGAATGCAAACTGGTGCAGCCTCTATGGAAAACAGTATGGACAGTCCTCAAAAAATTAAAAATAGAAATACCGTATGATCCAGCAATCCCACTCTTGGGCATCTACCCAATGGACATGAAATCAACCATCACAAGAGGCGTATGCACCCCTATGTTCATTGCAGCATTATTCACTATAGCCAAGAAGTGGAAGCAACCCAAGTGTCCCTCGACTGATGATTGCTTAAAGAAGATGTGGTATATACATACAATGGAATACTACTCAGCCATAAGAAAAGACACAATTATCCCATTTGCAACAACATGGAAGGACCTAGAGGGTATTATGTTAAGTGAAATAAGCCAGAGAGAGAAGGACAGACACTGCATGAACTCACTCATATATGGAATATAAGTGAACACACGGACAGAACTGATTGGTGGTTACCAAGGGGAAGGGGGGTGGGGGGGCACAAGGGGTGAAGGGTTACATCCACAAGGTGACGGACAAACAAAAATGTACAACTAAAACCCCACAGTGTTATAAACTATGAAGACATCAATAAAAAAAATGGTAAAAAAAAATTTAATTAAAAATAGAAATACCATATGATCCAGCAATCCCACTCTTGGGCGTCTACCCAATGGACATGAAATCAACCATCACAAGAGGCATATGCACCCCTATGTTCATTGCAGCATTATTCACTACAGCCAAGAAGTGGAAGCAACCCAACTGTCCCTCAACCGATGATTGGTTAAAGATGTGGTATATACATACAATGGAATACTACTCAGCCATAAGAAAAGACACAATTGTCCCATTTGCAACAACATGGATGGACTTAGAGGGTATTATCTTAAGTGAAATAAGCAAGAGAGAGGACAGACCCTGCATGAACTCACTCATATATGGAATATAAGTGAACACACGGACAGAGAGAACTGATTGGTGGTTACCAAGGGGAAGAGGGGGTGGGGGGTTGGCATAAGGGGTGAAGGGTTACATCCACAAGGTGACGGACAAACAAAAATGTACAACTAAAACCCCACAGTGTTATAAACTATTGGGACATCAATAAAAAAAATGGTTAAAAAAATTTTTTTTTCAAAAAAAAAAAATCAGATAACATGTATAAAAGAAATTTGATGAGCTCTAGAGTTGCACAAATTTGAAAAGATCATAGTACCTACACTATGCTGGAATTAATGTGCCACCACCTCTACACACACACAAACCTTTGTCTATTCAGAGGTGTGGGTCAAAGAACAAGTACACTGGGGGCTGTAGAATGTGATGTTGCTTTCATTTGAAGCGCACCATTCAGTCAATTCATCCATGTTCAAGGCTGAACCATGGAAGATAAAAGGGAAAACAACACTTACCACCCTTGGTCTCTTTCAAGTAATTTTTCAGTCTTGATGAAATGTTTCAAGTAGGTGGGACAGATCTTACTTTCCAAAGATGGCCACAACAGTATCTCCCATCCCACATATTCTTCTTATAATGTAACTTTAATAGTCCCCTCATCAGGCAGTGTGGTCTATGTACACTTCCATTGAACTCAGGGGAACTTTGGTGACTGCTTCAACCAACAGAGTACAGCAGAAGTGACATTATGTGAATTCCGAGACTAGTTATAAAATCATACTTTTCTTGCTCTCTAGGGAAGCGTGGTCTTAGAACCCAGCTGCCAGACTGTGAAGAAGCCCAAAAGAGCCTACACAGAGAGACTACACAGAGGTCACAAATGTAGGTGTTTCAACAACAACCCAGCTGAGGTCCCAGCTGACAGCCAACACCAACCTCCAGAGCTGTGGCTGAAGAAATCCCCAGATGCTTCCTGCCCCCAGCCAGCGTGTGAAGCCTGGTCTTCAAATCTTCCCAGCTGAGCCCCAGACACGGAGCAGAAAAAAACTGTCCCTACTGGGCTCCACCCAAATTCCCGTCCCACAGCATGTATAAACACAATAAAATGACTCTTTTACACTGCTAACTTTTGGGGTGAATTTTTATGCAGCAATAGCATCTGGAAGAGCTGGACTCATTAGCACCTATAATATTAGCTTAATTACTACATAGAGAAAAGGGCACACATGTATTTACTGCATTATTGCATCTCAAATACTATATTAATGGGAACAACTATGGGGGATGTTACTGTATTGTAACGTACTGTACTGATAAGAATTCAGTTAAGGCTATGAGCAACAGAAAAGCCAAAACTACACTACTAAAACAAGACAGAAGTTTGTTTCTCACTTAAAAATTCAACAGGCAGTTCAGGATTGCTATCCCATCACAGGGAACTCAGACAACCTCTACTCTAATTCTCTGCTATTCACAAAATGAGGCTTCCACCCTGTAGTCCAAGATGGCTGCTCAAACTCCATCTATTATGTCTACCTTTTCAGATAGTAGGAAGAAAAAAGGGCACGCAGCTCAAAAATCTGGGAAAAGCTGTCTTTGTTGCCAGCTAATACATGTGAAACATGTAGAAGAGAAAAATGGATATTGGAGGATAAGCGGCAGATCCCGCCACGTGCATATTCGGTTAGGATTGCAGGTTCAAATGACAACACGGTTACCTCAGGAACTGCACCAATGTGTTCCCTGTTAAGACTCACATCTCTAAAGACTTAGGTTAGAGCTTCCAGATTAAATAAAAACATGTCTTTATGCAGCATCAATTTTCCTCACCAGATAAGTAAAATGGCAAACAAGCACTTAATAAATTAATGACTTAATAAATTAATGATTCTTAAGAAAGGAAAAGACTAATTTAGAGACAAATATTTCCTCTAAAAACAGTAAAATACCCCGTTCGGTCTTCCTCTGTTTCCCTGGGTAAGTCACTCAATAACCCGACACTCCGTTTCATCATCTGTAAATGGGCATCATACGTAACAAGCTAGTCGTGAGGATCAAGTGAGATTACATGTGTCAAAGTGCTTGTAAACAGTAGAGTTTTATACAAATATAGTTATGCACCTTCAAAGCTATCACTCCAGTAAAGACATTTATTCCATTAAACATCTTTTTAAAATTTTTAACAATGTATAAATACATTCACAAAATAACCTGTTGATTAAAAGACTCCAACAAAGTTTACAGTATACAGTAGTTCCCCCTTATCCAAGGTTTCACATTTCACAGTTTCAGTTACCCAAAGTCAACTGAGGTCCAAGAATATTGAATGGAAAATTCCAGAAATAAACAATTCATAAGTTTTAAATTGTGCGCCACTCTGAGTAGCATGATGAAACCTTGCACCATCCTGCTCCATCTCGTCTGGGACGTGAATCATCCCTCTGTCCAATGTATCCACGCTGTACATACTACCCACCTGTCAGTCACTTAGTGGCCCTCTCGGTTATCAGATCGACTATCATGGTATTGCAGTATTTGTGTTAAAGTAACTGTTAAATGGCCCCAAAGTGCAAGAGTAGTGATGCTGGCAATTCACATATGCCAAAGAGAAGCTGTAAAGTGTTTCCTTTAAGTGAAAAGGTAGACATTCTCAACTTAATAAAGAAAGAGAAAAAATCGTATGCTGAGGTTGCTAAGGTCTACAGTAAGAACAAATCTATCCATGAAATTGTGAAGAAGGAAAAAGAAATTCATGTTAGTTTTGCCGTCACACCTCAAATATGTATGTATACGAAAAAGCATAGAATATAGAGGGCTCAGTACTATCTGCAATTTCAGGCATCCACTGGGAGTCTTGGAACATATCCCCCACGGATAAGGGAGGACTACCGCACCTACAAAAGAATTTAGAGATGCCTACAATAGTTTGTAAATTGTTAACATATATTGCCTTAAGAAATACCATTAATACAAATGCATGATTTACACTATCCCCATTATAGCTAGAAAAAAATAGATTCATAAAATAAAATGTCTTTTAGGCATTTATTATGCCAAGTATTTAAATGATTATTCTCACTATGACATAAGAATAATACTCTCAGTGGTAAAAGATAGATTTCATTAAGCCAAGGACCACTGAAGAGTCTCTGGGAAGTTCCAAAGTAAAATCTAGCTATCTTTTCCAAAAAATAAATAGAACAGCAGCAATTTCTAGGTATCCCTTAAAAATAAACTATAAAAATTCCATTTATATTAATTGGACCTTAAGTGTATGATTTGTTACAAATAAAAATAAAATTTTAGAAACTAGTTAACGCCACTGGCCCAAATTTCATTTTTACCTGCCTGTGAATGCCTAGGATAAGAAGTTTCATTATGAAATATATATTATGTTGTAAAATTAACAATTATTTCTAACTTATACATAAGCCAAAGTGCTCACTCTGAACATGGAAGCAAAACTTTCTTCTGAAAATAGTCTACAGAAATAATATGTAAATACATAGAGTTTTGACACAGATGAAGAACAACATCCTTCCATGTTCTGTGGATCAAAATGCAAAGGTCTCCATTACAGATGTACATGAACACACTTTCATTAACTTGGGATAGATGGACATTATATGACTATGTGCATACACATAAGTATACCACGAACTAAATTCTGACAATGTTTCTAGCAACACCGTACTTTCAAGCCCCAAATGCTAGAAAGAAAATAAAAACTTAATATGAAAACTACTTTTCTTTTTAAGTAAATTTTAAAATCGAAAAACAGACACAACACTCCTCTTTGCAACATGTACTGAGTTCTAAAAGGTTCAGAGTCAAGAATCTCTTCAGTTGTTTCCCCAATGTAACAGAACACATAGGTTTTCTCTCGTTCTCTTCAGGAAGTCTGATCATCTCCAGTGTTCTGCAAAAGAGAAAGAACTCCTAATGTTAAAAGCTATTTTACTTAACAGACTTCAAAGCACTAGGCCTAGGAAAGCATTTTGTATCTGTAAGCAGAGCCAGCTACTACAGTACCTTACATTCAATGGCCCAATTATGTTAAAAATGATGGACATGCTGGAGAAGTAAATCAACAGATCCCCCGAGACGTCCAGCAAGTCAGTCTTATTCTAGCAGAGCATCACCAGGTGCCATGTGAGACTACTAACCCTACCCATGTTATGTTAGGCTACAGGTTCAATTTTACCTGTATTCAATGTCCCTCCCCAATTCAGAAACACTGAAAATCTGAAGGATAAAACCTAAGCACACATTTGACAATTATAAGGTGGACCACAGCAAAGGTATACCAGGACCATGCAAAAATCCCTCAGGAGGAGAATCATGACCCTACAAGAATATTCATTTCTCTTATTTTTTATACAAGAGAAACTGTATAGTAGAAGGGAAAGAACAATGAATTTCAAGAGAGGAGAGCTAGGTTAAGCCCTAGCTTTATACCACTTAGCTGTATATTCTTGAGAAGTCACTTAATCCTGCAGGGCTTTAGTTGTCTAAAGGTAATCCTTGGACCAGCAGCATCACCATGCCCTGGGAACTTGTTAGACATACAAATTATGAGACCTTGTCCCAAACCAACTGAAAAAGGAACTCTGAGGGTGGGCCCCAGCAACCTGTGTTTTAGCCCTCTAGATGATTCCCACGCAGGTTCAAGTTTGAGAACCACTGTCCCAAATAACATTACTTGCCCAATCTACTGCACTAAACAAATGTGAGGTATCACTAATACAAAGACCTTCTGAATTTTCCCAAGAGATTTAACCAATACTATTTACCTATGAATACTACTTATCCCACTGAAAACCTTGATTTAAATCTTCATATTGGGGAACTCTAGTAAAACCTGTATGTTCCAACAACAACAAAAAAATCTGAGTACCATAAAATAATCTTTAATTATACAGTCTTATTATGTTTCTACTTGTTCTTACTATAAACCCTAAAACCATACAATATACATTCTTCAAAACTGTTCATTTAGAGCCACCAGAATTAATGAAAAGCAACTGAACTTAGGGTAATTTGTTTTTAAATAAGTTATTATCAATGATAGTTTATCCTGCTTGGTTTTAAAATAATTTCAGGACATTGACAACACATTTCTGGAATGTCCTAAAAGCTTCCAAAGAGTAATTAAAATAACTTTATCAGCATCATCTCATACTTAAATAAGTGCCTTAAAAAACTTATTGTTTTAAGTATTTCATTAAAATTAAACTCTACAAGAATTAAAAATCATTGCATTAGTCCCTGACCACATCAAAATTACCCTCACATCCAGAAAATACCTACTTGTCTTAAAAACTGTCTTCCAAGATAAGATGTAGCCATGCTGGTTAAATTCTTTCTGCTGCCCACTTTGCACCTGATGTAGCCATATAGGTTGGCACCTTGTAGCACCACACCCATGATAACCACCGCCTGGGAAAGGGAAAAATAATCAACGGTTACTGGCCTAAAACTGACTGATCGTTCTTTATGCCATAACTGACACAAGGCAGACTGTCATGGGAAAGAGAAGGAAAAGGAAGCTCTGCAAAAGCAGGGGCTGTGCCAATGAGACTCCTCAACTTGCCAGAAGAGACCTATCCAACACTTGCTCTGCACATCAGCCACCCAACAAATACTTATGAAACACATACGCTATACGCCAGGCACCGTGCCAGCCCCTGGGGATGCACCATTCTCTCTCTAATATTTTCCATAGGTCTATGAGTAAGGATAAAAAAAGTAAGCGAGACTCAAATGTTAATTATTCCTTTAAGAATTAGACAAAAGAACGGTCAAGAGATAAATCAAGTTCAATAAACTGAGAGTGTGCAGAGGTGAATCTCTGCTCTATGCTAATGGGCGTGTGACAACTGGGTTCTGGGAAAGCAAGCCAGTGCCTCAAGGCAGCAATCAACAGGTGTTTGCCTTCTGTGATGAGGGGAATGGAGAAGAATGGGGGATGGAGAGGGATGGAGGGGGATGGAGGGGGAGAACAGAAGGGAGGGGGTGAAGAGGGATGGAGCATTGGGAAGAAATGCACTTTGGCAGAGTTGTTTCTTCCTTGTGGCCACATCAGGGATCCCACAGGTGACCCTACTAAGATCATTAAAGACTGAGAATAAGAAAATCAAGCCTACTTTTTAAATATTATGGAAGAAAAGTTAATGAGGACAACATGAAGAGATCCCCATGGTTAAATATTCTAGAACAGGGGCTAGCAAAGTTTTTCTGTAAAGGGCCAGATAATTAATATTTTAGGCTCTGCAGGCCATATGGTCTCTGTTACAAATAGTCAACTCTGCTATTCTAGCTGAAAAGCAGCCACAAACAATATGTAAATGAATGAGCAAGGCTGTGTTCCAATAAAACTTTACAGAAACTGGTGTTGGGCCGCATTTGGCCTGCCAGCCAGTTTGCCAACCCCTGTTCTAGAACAAACAACTCATCAACCCATCTATTAAAGGGATTACCCAGGAAACGTGTACATCTGAAAAGCTAAACAGAGTATCTTTTTCCAATCCAGACTTACTCTCCTTAACCCTTAACAAGCTGTACAGCTATTTCAAGCAAGTAGAGGATTTAAATGTTTAATTAAGGAATAGGTGCAAATTCCTAGTAAAAGAAGTGGAGTTGTACTTTCTGTTCTAAACTTATGTTTCACAGAAATAAACACATTAGAATTCTATAATGTTGCTAGTTACCTAAACAAACATAATACTACATTTTTATTTAAATAAATCTCAACTTCCCATGCTACTCAAATTGGGGCCCTCCTGGTATGTATGCACCAACATGCCAGGGGCACCTGCATTCACAGACTGAGCACTGATCCTGCTGAGGCATCAATGTGATTCAGTGGTAACAAATTCTAAAACATACTTATAAGTTAAAATAAGCAGGCTTCTGGCTTTAAGATGGTGTAGTAAAGCCAGACATCACGATCTACCTCCGGTCAAGATACAAATAGCAAATCGTTGTGTTGTTGTTTTTTTTTTAAAGGCAAATAAGCTGGGACCAATAAACATAAAAAAGGCGGTGGTCAGAGCAAGAGCCACCTTGGTGCCACTCTCCACAGCTCCTAACTCTCCAAAGATGCTCTAAGGGAAATTTCACTAATAATCACCACCCCCAACAACTTGGAGGCATGAAGGCCAGAAGATATAGACAGCCCTAAAAAAAAATGCAGAAACAGACATGAGAGCAGAAGTGCCTCCCAACTAACAATGACCCAACAGAGGCAGGAAAATCCCAGCAGCTTGCCAAGGTGAAGCCTCCCTGGTGGGGAGAAGGAGGAGAGGAAGCACAGAAGGAAGATCATCAAGCCGAGTACTCAAGAGAACAGAGGGTGGGAAGAGGCTCGCAGAGAGCCAGGGAGATGCCCCCTTCCCACCCTGTGGTCTTAACGTAGGAGCCCAAACCACCTTTCACATAACCTTTCCCTACTCTGTTTTAGGGAAGTGGAAACACTGCTGGAGAAAGACTGGGCTGACTCTCCCAGACGGACGCTAAGGCTCCAGGGCCTCACAACTGTTCTAAAGCAGGAGGGCAGAACCTGAACAGAGCATACGCCCAACCAGGAAAACAGGAACTCCAAGCAAAACCCAAGGAAGCCAGCCAAGGCGGCGAGAGGCAGGCTGCATTCTCTTCCTCACACCTGCGCCCTCAGGCCACTAAAGATAGCATTCAAACTGTAGCTCACAGCAGAGCCCAGATGTCTCAGACAAGTTGGGAAGGCAGTCCAGGAGAATTCACCCACACTAAACCAGCATAACAAGAAGGCCTGGACAGAGCTGCCACTGTAAGCATTAGCAAAATGGAGAGGGAAAAGGGGGAAAGCATCTACGCAAAACTATAGCAAAAAATGAAAATAAGGAAGGAACACAATGCAAAAGATAGGTGAAAAATCTATTCTGAAAGAAATATAGCTCACCAAAATAAAAGCATTCCTGGTAACACTTCAGCCTAGGGAAGAACCTAAAGATAAGAATCCAAAGAGCATGATGGTATGATAAGACAACAGGAGATGAAAATGGAGCTGGCAGAGCTAAGGAAGTACAGGGAGAAGCTCGTGCTGACCACCCAATCTAAAGTAACCCACTGCTCTCTCCCTTGTACTCACCATTCTATTACCTTGTGTCATTATCCTTCTAACAACCCCCACTCTCTTATTTACTGTCTACACTCTGCTCCACTGGAACGTGAGCTCTGTCAGAACAGTTCTCTTGTTTGCCTGGCCCCTAACTGTGTCCGCAGTGCCTAGAAAGCTCTGGCATATGGCGGACTCTTAAAAACATTTGCTGAGTGAATAAATAGAAAGAAAAAGATGAGAGATCAAAGCAATTAAAGATGGTAGATGAGAACAGATAAAAATGATCCATCACAGAAATAACTGGTACCTCAGAGAAGACAAAAAATAGAACATAAATCAATTTAAAGACTTAACAGAAGACAATTTTCCTGATTCAAAGCAAAACCAGTGCCTGCATATTAGAGGGGCACACAGTTTCCAGAAAAATCAATATAGAAGGATAAACACAAAGACATTCTGGTTATGACATTTTAAAACTTCAAAAATAAAAACAAAAAATTCTTTGTCCAGGGAAAAATATTATTCACTCACTTACATGGAGGTTAAGGAAGCCTGGCCTCAGATTTCTCTGCAATATTCAACATAAGAAAATGATGAAGTAATATCTTCTAAATGCTGAGAGAAAGAAGCTATGACCCAAAAATGTTAATCTAGCCAAGCTGTCATTCAAGAATAAAGTCAAGGAGATTGAATCAGTAATCAAAAAACTCCCAACAAAAGTCCAGGACCAGACAGCTTCACTAGTGAATTCTATCAAACATCCAAAGGAGGTTTAATACCCATCCTTCTCAAACTCTTCCAAAAACTTGAAGGGCAGGGAATGATCTCAAACTCATTTTATGAGGCCAGCATCACCCTGATACCAAAACCAGACAAGGACACCACAAAAAAAGAAAATGACAGGTCAATATCCCTGATGAATATAGATGCAAAATTCCTCAACAAAGTATTAGCAAACCAAATTCAACAATACATTAAAAGGATCATACACCACAATCAAGTGGGATTTATTCCAGGGATGCAAGGATGTTTCAACATCCACAAATCCATCAAAGTGATACACCATATTAACAAAATGAAGGATAAAAACCATACAATCATCTCAAAAGATGCAGAAAAAGCATTTGACAAAATTCAACATCTATTTATGATAAAAACTCGCAACGAAGTGGGTACAGATGGAACGTACCTCAACATAATAAAGGCCATATATGACAAGCCCACAGCTAACATCATACTCAATGGCCAAAAGCTGAAAGCTTTTCCCTTAAGATCAGAACAAGATAAGCTGCCCACTCTTGCCACTTTTATTCAACATAGTATTGGAAGTCCTAGCCAGAGCAATTCGGCAGAAAAAAGAAATAGAAGGCTTCTAAATTAGAAAGGAAGTAGTAAAACTGTCACTATTTACAGACAACATGATTTTATATACAAAAAACCCTAAAGACTCCACCAAAAAACTGTTAGAACTAATAAACAAATTCAGCAAAGTTGCAGGGTAGAAAATCAATATACAAAAATCTGTTGTGCATTTATACACAAACAACGAACTATTAGAAAGAGAAATTAAGAAGACAATCCCATTTACAACTGCATCAAAAAGAATAAAATACCTAGGAATAAGTTTAACCAAGGAGGTGAAAGACCTGTACACTGAAAACTATAAGACAACAACGAAAAAAATTGAAGACACAAATAAATGGAAAGATACTTCATGTTCATGGAAGAATACTATAAAAATGTCCACCTTCCCAAAGCAATCTACAAATTCAATCAATCCCTATCAAAATTCCAATGGCATTTTTCACAAAAATAGGACAAACAATCCCAAAATTTGTATGGAACAACAAAAGATTCCAAATAGCCAAAGCAATCTTGAGAAAGAAGAAAAAGCTAGAGGCATCACACTCCCAGATTTCAAACTAAGCTTCAGTAATCAAAACACTATGGTACTGGCATTAAAATAGACACATAAATCAATGGAACAGAATAGAAAGCCCAGAAATAAACCCACAGATATATGGCCAATTAATTTATGACAAAGGAGGAAAGAATATACAAAGGGGAAAGGACAGTCTCTTCAATACGTGGTGCTAGGAAAACTGGACAGTCACATGCAAAACCATGAAACTGGACCCCTATCTTACACCATACACAAAAATTAACTCAAAATGGATTAAAGACTTGAATGTAAGACCTGAAACCATAAAAATCCTAGAAGAAAACATAGGCGGTAAGCTCCTTGACATTGCACTTGGTAATATTTTCTTGGATCTGACTCCAAAGGCAAGGGCAACAAAAGCAAAAATAAACAACTGGGACCATGTCAAACCAAAAAGCTTCTACACAGCAAAGGAAACCATCAACAAAACGAAAAGGCAACCTATTGAATGGGAGAAGATATTTGCAAATCATATGTCTGATAAGGGGTTAATATCCAAAATATATAAAGAACTCATAGAACTCAATAGCAAAAAAACAAACAATCCGATAGACATTTTTCCAAAGAAGATATACAGATGGCCAACAGGCACATGAAAAGATGCTCAACATCACCAATCATCAGGGAAATGCAAATCAAAACCACAATGAGATACCACCTCACACCTGTCACAATGGCTATTATCAAAAGGACAAGAAATAAGTGTTGAGGATGTGGAGAAAAGGGAACCCTTGTGCACTGTTGGTGGGGATGTAAATTGGTACAGCTACTATGAAAAACAATATGGAGATTTCTCAAAAAATTAAAAACAGAACTACCATATTTTCCAGCAATTCCACTTCTGGGTATTTATCCAAAGAAGACGAAAACACTAATTTCAAAAGATATATGCACCCCTATGTTCATTGCAGCATTATTTACAATAGCCAAAATATACATACATACACACACACACACACACACATACATATACAATGAAATATTACTCAGCAATAAAAAAGAATGAAATCTTGCCATTTACAACAACATGGGTGGACCTTGAGGGTATTATGCTAAGTGAAATAAGTCAGACAGAGAAAGACAAATATTGTATGATTTCACTTATATGTGGAATTCAGAAAACAAAATAAACAAACAAACAAAACAAAACTCACAGATACAGAGAACAAATCGGTGCTTGCTAGAGGGGACGAAGGCTGGGAGTTGGGGAAATGGGTGAAGAGGATCAAGAGGGACAAACTTCTAGTTACAAAATAAGTCACAGGGATGTAATGTACAGCATGGTGACTATAGTCAATAATATTGTATTCAGATTTGAAAGTTGCTAAGAAAGTAAACTTTAAAAGCGCTCATCACAAGAAAAAAAAATTCTGTACCTTGATATGATAACTAGACTTATTGTGGTGATCATTTTGCAATGTATAACAAATGTCAAATCATTATGTTGTACACCTGAAACTAATATAACGTTGTATGTCAATTATACATCAATTAAAAAAAAGAATAAAGTCAATAGGCTCGTATTCTTAAACATGACAGAGCCAAAGGAAAATAACACCTATAAGTTTTTTGAGAAAAACCACCCAGCAATAAAATTTAGCCAACCAGGAGGCAAAAGGAAAAGCTGGAATAAAAGGATTGATCAATGTGTCTGAAAATAGATGAAAGACTGAACAGTCAGTAAGAAACATCATTTCAACAGTTAATTGTTATAAACCTTGACAACAAAAATAATACTAGAACAAACAAAACTCTGGCAACGGAAAGGGAAGAAACAAAGGAGGAAATATGAGTGTTTACTTCATTCCCTTTCTAAACAGAGCCTGTAAGTGAATACACAGGTTTAAGTATGTTATTTAAAATAACTAAAATAAGACTATAACCAACAAAAATCCAGAGGTGGAAGCAGGAAGGAAAAGCGGGAGAGAGCATGAGTGTTAAGTTTACCATCTTTCATAGCAGGAAATCAACAGATATTAAATACATTTCCTAATTCATGAAAGAGGGTATAACACAAACATAATAAAGGTAACTACTAGAAAAACTAAAAGTAGACAATAAACCTTCCAAATCCCAAAAGGGAAAGTATTTATGTATGTGCACATACAAAGAAAAAGAGAATCTATATAGCAAAATAGAGACAAGGAAATACTAAAAATAGGAAAAAAAACATAATTAAGGCCAAAATATATCTGATATCTATAAATATTAAGTGAGAAACTCAACTATTAAAAGAACAAGACTCAGAGTTTGGGTCAAATGACAGATTATATTTTCCAAAGATGGCAGTAACACTATCTCCTGTTCTACATGCTCTTCTAGAACCTTCTTACTCTCCCATCAAGCTACAGAACCTAATTCCCATTCCCTTGAAAAATGTGGTAAAAGTGATGCTGTGACTTCTGAGGCTAAGTTGTTGCTATGGACTGACTTGTATCCCCCTCAAAATTCATGTGCTGAAGTCCTAATCCAAGTACCCTAGAATGTGGCTGTATTTGGAGACAGGGTCTTTAAAGAGGTAACTGAGTTAAAATGAGGTCATTGGGGTGGGCCCTAATCCAATATGACTGGTGTCCTTATAAGCAGAGGAGATTAGGACACAGACACTACAGAGGGAAGACCATGTAAGGCCTCAGGACAAATCAACCCTGCCAGCACCTTGATCTGAGACTTCCAAGCTCCAGCATTGTGAGAAAATAAATTTCTCTGGTTTAAGCCACCCAGTCTGTGATACTTTGTTATGGCAGCCCTAGCAAACTAATACAGTAATAAAAAGTAATTCAGCTTGTGAGCTGAAACACTCTCAATTGGAGCTATGGCCCTTCGAGTAAGCAGTCTAACTGCCATGAGACCACCAGGCTGTGAGGAAGACCACACTAGCCATGTGGGGAGACCATGCAGGAGGCCAGGGGACCTCATGAAGAGGAGATGCCTTCCCAGCCCCAGCCACTCCAGTCACTATCTGACTGCAACTACCTAAGAGCCCAAGTCAGAATCTCCCAGACAAGCCCTTTCCAAGCTCCTGAACCAGAGAAACAGTGAGAGATCATAAAATGACTGTTGATATTTTAAGCCACTAAGTTTGGGGAAGATTTACTATAAGATAACCTGAACACGTTATCAACCAATATTTTCAGAAAAGACCACTCTGTCAGTTCCAAACTAAGCTAAACATGTTTGTCAGGATAATGAACATCCTCATCCAACAAAATAATCATATGATAAATACGATAATATCTGTACAAGGTGGGCTGAATCAAAATTCTGCTAGGCACTTGGAGAATTTTGGTGAAATGACGTCTTTAATAAAACTCTGCTCTCCATTACTTAGAGAAAAGTAGAGTGTGGAACAGAACTTGAGAAATACACGATTAAGCTGCCTATTCAAGATAATGTTAACACAGACGGTTGCTTATTATGATTACCCATCAGCCATCCCAATGGGTTATTCAATAGTTCTACACTGATACTCACCAACCACTTCACTCTGAAGGAGAAGAGAGCACTAAAGGCAAATATCACCCACAGCACCGGACAGGCAATAAGTCCTAACCAAAAGATCCTTGATTCAGCCTCGGAAACAGTTTTACTCTCTTGAGGGGAAGCCTACAAAAGAACATGAATTTACAAACCAATGTTTTGTAATATTTATCAGTAAAAAGTTTATCATTTTTAATGAAAAACCTTACTCTTAGATTCAAATAAATTAATAACAGACAACCCACGTCCTAAGTTAGAACCTCCCCCCACCAAAAAAAAAAAAAAACAGTTAGTAGATCTACTAGTATTGTAACTTTAGGGACTGGTTTTAATTGACTTTGTTTTAAATCAATAACTTTGCATTTTTAGGGCAGAATGGACAGCCTGTCATGATCCAAGACAATAAAGGTGGTCTCTGACAGGCTTCTATTTGATTCTTCTTGCACTTACACTGCTTATTCACAAGGAAGCTTTGAATGATAGCTTTTAGGTAAGGATCAAGGAAATCAAAGCTACAGTCATCCTGGAAACTAAAATGTCAAGTCAGGGTCCAGAGAAAGAAATGGAATCAAGGGATTCTGGACAATGACCACAAGGTCTTAGCAATACCCAGGAATTTAAAAGGGGAGTTGTTTCCAAGGTAGATTTTATAATATAAAGGAATACGGGCTCACTGAACACAATGCTGCTTTCTGGGAAGTACTTGCCAAGGCCCTTCCAAGCCAAAGGCAAGCAATTTAACTGGTACTGTCTCCAAGAATTTTGTCCTGTGGCTTCCAAACTGATTTCCACAGGGAAACTGAATGTTCACTATAGATAAGCTGGCTAACCCAAAACAGACCAGGACCCCCTAGGGCTCCTGAAAGCACAGTTTAAAGAATAGACTACTCTGATCAATACAGATTTTCCATCCAGCTGCAAACCTTCTCTTTCTTTTTCCTGCCCACAAATGGAAGAGGACCATGGGAGCAAGGACAGAACAAGCTATTGGAGGCAGTTATACCAGGGAAAGCAACACAAAGCTGAGGCCATCAGAAAGAGATCCTTTATCAGCTGCCCCTGACAGGCAGCTTAGCACACTGTACAAACTCTGAGCCAAAGCCCTCTCTCATTGGATTCTCTCCTATACACACCGTGTTTCCGGTCTGAACTAGACAGAAAAATGTAGTCAGTTTTAAAAGGCCATCCGGTTTAGTGCTGAGAAACTAAGTGATTTGGGACAGTACTTTTAATCCTGAATACTTCATCCTTTAATATTCAAATGTAATCTACACATAATCTACTGAATGAGCCTCAAAAAAAAGGGCAATTTACCTTCCTGGACTCAAACACCCAATGGCTTTTTCCATCTTCATCAATATGATTCCACCAACGCAGGCCAACCATTAGTCTACCTGTGACATTCTGGTAAAAGATTAATATATACACACACATTTTAAAAACATTATTTAAAGATCTACCACAAGGTCATATCTTAGTGTAACATTTCACAAACAAAAAATCATCAGTTTTCCCTCCATAATATCCAGTTAAAGAAGACTACATACCAGGCCTGGACAAAAGATTAAATAAAATGGCAATGGCATGACAACAGGGGTGGAGGTGACAGGGTAAGCATATCCATAACATTATCCTCTTTTCCCTCATGAACTCTTGCCCTTTCTCTAGTTCCCTAATGTGATCCTAAACTCCTTAGTCTTTAGCTACTGGGACCTACTTTTTCCTATATATCCTGACTATAACTACATATATTTTTTAACTGTATAGCTCTAAAAATGGTTGTTATGGACTGAATGTTTGTATCCCGCCAAAATTCATATGTTGAAACTCTACCCCGCCCCCACCATGTGATGGTATTAGGTGGGGCCTTTGGGAGGTGATGAGGATTAGATGAGGTCATGAGGGTGGAGCCCTCCTGAATGGGATTAGTGCCCTTATAAGCATCAAGAGAGAGCTTTCAACCTCTCTCTGCTCTCCAGTATGTGAGGACACAAGAGAGGCTGGCAGTCTGGAACCCAGAAGAGGGCCCTCACCAGAAGCCAACCATGCTGGCACCCTTATCTTGGATTTCCAGGCTACAGAACTTGAGAAATAAATTCCTATTGTTTATGGTATTCTGCTATAGCAGCCCAAACTGATTAAGACAACAGTTACAGGTACTAGCCTTCATTCAGTACCTCAAATGAACAAGTTCTTTTCCTCTAAGGTAACAAATTACTTTGATAGCTTTCCTAATGTTTATTTACTCAACAAATATCTATTGAGCACCTTCTATCTGCTGGTAATAAAATGGTGACTAACAGATATCATCCCTGTCCTCATGAAGCTTCAAGTGTTGTGGAGAAGAGAGGTGGTCAACCAATGCACATATGCACCATTACCAACCGCGATAAGTGCTGTGAGAGAGAAGTATGGGATGCCTTAAGAGTCTAACAGGGAAATATGATCTAGTCTGGGAGTCAGAAAATGTCTCCCTAAGGAATCAACATTTGGAGTAAAATTGAAAGGATAAATAGGAATCAATAATGCAGGGGAGTTTTAATTAGTGGTGTCCACTAATATATTCAGGGGTTCCATGAACTTCAATGGGAAAAAAATTATATCTTTATTGTTACTAACTTTCAGGTGAAATTTAGTTTCTTTAAATTATGAATGTAGACAATACACCACAGTAGAATTAACAACACCTGTGACTGTCAAAATAAAAACCATGGATATTTTTCATACTGTATTATACTTGTTGCAGATATCACAAAATATTATTTATGCTCATCACTGCTTTCAAAGTAATTAGACCTGCTGCTGGATCTTGGTATTTAATGCATAAAGAAGAACATATTACTAAATCAGAAATTTGCCTTTTTATTATGTTTTCATTATATTTCAACATAAGTGACCTCCTTTGTAATCTAATGTTTTTCTTTTATGTGTTTAAAAACATTATTCATAGTTTCATGAGACTGTGAAAGGAGTCCATGGCACAAAAAAGATTAGGAATCCCTGGGTTAAGGTGATGTGAGAGTGAGAAGAACGTCCCAGGTAGAACAGGAGGCCCTAAGGAAGAAAGTAAAATCTACGGATTTATGGGACTTGGTAATTAACTTGATATGAGACAGGAAGAAAGCAACTCATATATATTTCTGGTTTACTCAAGTAAAAAAATAGTGATTCCAGGCCCCGTGAAAGGGAACACTGATAGAAGAGCAGCATTTTGGGGCTGGAATATGAAAAGCAGTATTTTACACATGTTGAATTTGAGGTGCCTCCAAGATAGCCAAGTAAAAACGTCAAGAAGACAGATGGATAGGTCTGGAGTTGTGAGGACAAACCTGGACTGGGGATATAGATCTGGGAGTCAATCCAGCTTACAGATAAGCTATTGAAACCAGAAGCATAGATGACACTGCTTAGGAAAGGAATAGAGAAGGAGAAGGAAAGGAGGAGCCTTAAAGACCAAAATTCATTTTGTAGAAATGATAACATTTAAAGGCTAAGTAAAAGAGAAGAGCTGGCAATGAATACTGAAAACAGACAGAGGTTTATTTTATTGTCATTTTCAAATAACAACTCTCAGAACATTTTCAAACTCCACCATTTTCCCATTCTTTACTTTCTGCTTTTATCACTATTAGTTTATTTTCCTAGTTTCTCTCAAGCTTATTGTTTTTGTTTTTGAAACTTCTGGACCTCTGTCTAACAATAAAAGCCTTTAGTCTATTGTTTTTCCTCTGAATTCAGCTTTAGACACATTCTAAAAGTCTGAATATAGATGATCATTATCATTAAGGTGTAAATAATCTATACTTACAGGTTTTGTTTCTTTTTTAAGTCAAGATATTTAGCCAGTTGGCTTTTTTAAAAATTCCAATTTTGACAATCATTTTTTATTAATTTCTAGTTTTGTTGCCCTGAACTCCAAAATGTAGCTGCTTTGGGCAATTTATTTGGATTTTCTTCATGGTAATATTTAATCAATTTTTGTAAATGTTCCACAGGAACTGAACAAGAAAGTATTATTCTTGTACATAAAATGTTTCAAATACCGCTATTAAATTGATCTTGTTATTTCATTCAGAATCCTTTAGACCTTATTTATTTTTGTCACTTTGATCTGCCAAAGACAGTGGTTTATTAGACTCCTACCACAGTAATGTTCCTTCCATCTGCTCCCAGTGTTTCTCATAGTTGTTCACTATACATAGTTTGATGTAATGTCATTCTGTGAATGATCCTCACTGTGATTCATAAAATGACCTTTTTGTTCCTTTGAATGCCATGTCACTCTCATCTTTATCTTGTTTGATAATAATATTATAATGCCAAGTTTCTTTTTGTTTGAATTGGTATGATATTATCTTTGCCTTCTTGTACTTTTTCCAATGTCATAATTTTAGTTAGATCTTTTTGGTTGGACTTTTTGATTTTTGTCCCAATTTCAGAATTCTGATCTTTAAAAAGAGAGGTTAATCAAATTAAATTTACCATTATAACTTATTTGCTACTACTTCCATCACCTTGTATTAGACCTTGTGATAGTTAAGCTTTCTTGACACTTGCTTTCTTTTCTTCCTCTTGTTCTATGAACTATGTTTTAGTTGCTCCTATCTTCCCCAATGTTGTAGAAGATACACAGATTGTTTTAAATTTTACTAATATTACCACTAAAATCTTAAAACCATTATTTAACCTATTTTTACTCTATTTGTCAGAGTAAAGAATAAAACAAAAAGCCCAACAGAGGCTATAACATTTAAATTTTTTATTTTTTTAATAATTTTATCTCCTTTTATTTACCTCTCTTTTCTAAATAATTATATCTCTTCTTTTGACAACTGAATTGAGATTTATAATAATTATGACACATCTCTGTCCTAGCTAGGTTCAGAACCCAGCCTACCCCCTTTCTCAAGTCCATTTAATAATTTTCCCACTCTTAACTTCTTAATTTTGCTTCATATCTCAATTGTTTGGGTATCCATAAGTAATTCTGCCACAGATAAAAGGGTGACATTTTTTAAGCCCTTGTTTTAGGGGAAAAAAAAAAGAGTTTATCAGAAAATATACATTTTGGCCACTTTTTTAAAACCTTTAACCCAGAAAGATTTAATTATTGTATTTTGAGAGTTTGGAAATTACCAGGAAGAACTAACTGAAGGTCATGTTCTATTTGGCTAAACAGAAATTACATGAACAACAAAAAGAAACATTCCTCAAAACAAAATTGCAACCAGGATACAGTAAACACTTTAGAGCAACAGAAGAAATTCAAAGCAACAGAAGAAATTCAAAGAAATACAAGCCACAGATGACTGTACAAAAGAAAAGCCTAAAGAAAACAGACCTTTGTAATCTTCACTCTCAGCATTTTGTGGCCTATGGAAACTGGCCACCACCAAGCCAACCACTTCCGATATCTGTAAGAATCAAAAGATCTAAAAATGGCTGGGTTGGTGGGTATGAATAGACTTGTAACATCTTACTAGTCTTTGAATCAATACATAGGTCTGAAATTCCAAGATTAGCTCCTGCTTTTTTTTTTTTTGCCTTTTCCCATTTTACTATGAAAATTTCCAAACACACAGAAAAATCAAGTTTTATAATGAACAGTCATATACCTACCACTTAGAGTCTACACTTAATATTTTACTATAGTTATTTTATCACACGTCCATCTATGTACATATCTATCTATGCATCCATCTCTCTATTCATCATTGCCTTTGACTCTAAAACCATTTCTTACACTCCTGTCTATTCCCTACAACAGGGTTTCTCAACCTCTGCACTATTCACATTTGAGCCAGATCATTCTTTGTTGAATGGGGCTGTCTTGTGCATTGCATGATGCTTAGCTGCATCCTTGCCTCTACCTACTAGATGTCAATGGCAAACTTCCCCCACCCCAACTGTGACAACCAAAAATTGGCCTTGGTTGAGAACCATTGCCCTAGAGAACACATAGGAACCTTTGCAAATGGTGGGTACTCCTTAAGTATTTGTGGGCAAACTATCCTAGGGTCTTATCTAGAAATCATCCATGGCATAGCTGGAGATGACCCTAAGCAAAATCAGTGGTATGGATTAGAAGCAGTACGCAGGGTCTGTAGCTGCTAGTCACATTTTATTTGTTTGTTTGTCTGTTTAATTTTAAAGCTGATATAGGCTGACATAAAGCACAGACAAGTCAGTAGTGTAGTAACCTACATGTGATCTGATATACCTGGCACTTTAAGACAGATGAGGTCTCAGGTAACAGAGAAGATAGATTAACACCAATCTAAAATGCTAAGTGTCATTTTTTTTTTTACTGTTTATATGTTATTCAATCTCATCATATTAAATACGATTTTAAAATAAAAACAATCAAACCTACCTTGACTGCCCAAAAGTCACATGACAACAACAAGATAATTGTCACCATACAGGCAATAAAGCTGCTGCTGAACAATTCACAGAGAAGATAGACTACAATTGCACTGACTCGAAAGAATAAATGGAAAAATGATGCCACTGGGTGTCTGAAAACCAAAACATAATAAAAGAAATGCAATTACATTTTACTACAGGTACTGCAGACGTAGATGAAAAATGTTTCAGCCATAACACAACCATGCAGAGTTTTATCAAAATAAAAGAGATGACTTGAGGAAGAAGCAAACCTCCCACCTCTCTTTTTTCATAAGTCCCATTATTTGACTAGGCCCTGTCGTCACAGAAAATACATTACATAAACATGACTAACACCTCATCGAACATAAACTTTCACAGAATATGTAACAAGAAACTTTATCAAGCTTGGAGAAATAAGGAAACTATACTCTGAGAATTGAATCCTATTTTCACACGTCCAAATATCAGGCCAAAAGAATTTCCAGGCCTTCAGAAATCACTTAAGGCGTTAAGACAAAGTAACCATCAGGTAGAGTTGTTGGTTTTTTAACAGCTTTATTGAGCTATAATCCACATACCATACAATTCACCTGTTTTAAAGTGTATAATTCAATGGTTTTTGGTATATTCACAGAACTGTGCAACCATCACTACAATCAATTTTAGAACTTTTTCATTACCCACACAAGAAACCCTGCACCCGTTGGCAGTCACTCCCCATTTACCCCCAACCCCACCCCTCTCCAGCCCTAAGCAACCACTAATGTACTTTTTGCCTCTACAGAATTGCCTATTCTGGACATTTCACATAAATGAAATCATAAAATATGTGGTCTTTTGTGACTGGCATCTCTCACTTAGTATAATGTTTTCAAGGTTTAGGCAGAATTTTATTTCATTATATGAATTTCTTTAGAGAGAACTAAATTTGGAATAGAAAGATGGTTGGCTTGATATTTTCATGTTAGATTAAACAAAAGATGCAACTTCAAAATTTGCACAATAAATCAAAATGTAATGTTATCTACAGAAACTATCTAAAGAAATGGTGCATTCTTGGTAAACAGTAGCTGAATTTAAACACAAGTGTTCACATAATTGGATTTGTGTGCAGATCTGAAAAATCAGTGTTGAGTAAAATTCCATATGCTAGTTATTCCCAAAGAAATCTGAAATGTCATCTTTGCCTTACATTAAAGATCAGGCTAGCGATACACGATATTCACAAGCACATCACAACCGGTCTACCCAGAATCCCATCACTAGCACCAGTCTATGGACAGAACAGCACTGGACACTAACAAAACTCTTAAAACTTATTCTCATACCTGATTTTGGACTTTTTTGGTCTATTTGTTGCCTCCTCTTCTGTATCAAACAGTGAAACATCTTCAATGTCATCATTACTATCCTAATAGGAAAATTAAATATCCATGAAGTAAAATGAAATTCAGTATTTGCATTCCTACTACATGCAAGGCAACACACTAGTCAAAATGGAAGACAAAATTAAGACACGGTCACAGCCATCTGGAATTCACAACCTAGGGAAAAGGCATGTGCAGTTCCTTCGCCCCCACCCCCAACCCAATCATCTGGCAAAAACTCCATGTGGTGATCCAAGTATCTGCTGTCTCCATCCCTACCCAAGCTGCTGAGCCCTGTGAGAAACCACTGGTGAAAGGATGATGCTCCTGCAAAGTCACAGAGAACACTAAGGCTATGGGGGATAAACTCAATGTTTTTGGCTCCTTCACAAAATCATCTGACTGCATCCTGTTTCCCTGATCCCTCCTCATAACTCTTTCTGTTTCTATCCCAGGCTCAACCAACTATTTGTACTTGGGATTCCTTCTTTTTCTGCCTCCTTGGGGGCTTGTTCTATCAATTTTCCCTTTATTTACACTTTCCTGAACCTTCAAGTCTTTCTACTGCATCTTTCTAATCAGCATATAAACTTCTTCAGGTGTCCTTTATGAGCACAAAAAAGATTCTCTAAAAACTCCAATTCTGAATCTCCCCTTTCTATCTTCTACTTCCCTTCCTTTCACAACCTTCAGCTTCTGAGAGTGGTTCACACCTCAACTCACTGCAATCCACCTTCAGCCTCAACCACAACAAACGATGAATCTGCTCTTTATAGCTTTACTAGTGCCAGCCACTCCCCACTCACGTGCCTTTATCTCCGGTCTCACCCCTGCTCTACTCCAGCCCCTCACAACCCACGGAGTAATCTTCCTAACATGGAAATAACACCATGTCACTCCCCTGCCCGAATTTTTCAATGGTGCCCCTACAGGTACAAGACAAAACTTAACTCCTTCACACACAGCATAGGAATCTCATGATCTGATCCCCCTACTTATCTTCTGACACTCCCTCCCACTAGGCACTGCAGCAATATTGTTACTACACGTTCTCTGAAATCACTATAGTCTCTCCCCTTTCTGCCTTTCACATGCGTTCTCTATCCAGGAAGCTCTTCCCTTCCCCATCCCCTACGTAACTCACATCAGGCCAACACCAAATCATCTTTCAAATTTCAGCTCAAATACTGAAATAGCTGAGAAGCTTTCCCTGAAATCCCCAGGCACACCATTTCCCATGTTCCCACAGCACATGGACAAATCTCCATTTGAACAATTATCTCAGGATATTCTCCCTGCAAGTCTACTCCTCCACTCTCCATCTAGACTCTAAGCTACTGGAGGACAAGGCCTGTCACTGCATTGTAATAAGTCCTAGTGTCTAGAGAATACCAGGACAGGCAGTACAGTATTTGCTGAAAGCCTGAGTGAATAAACAAAGGCGGCAATCACCTATAATACACAGCAGACTGCAATCAGTGCCAGGAGAAATATAAATACAAAAGGGAGCACAGCAAAGGAAGATGCTCTGGAGAAGCTTCCTGAAGGAGAGTTTATCAACTAGACCTTGACAGAGCAAGCAGGCCTCCTGCTCACTCTAGTCCCTTGACTAGGTATATTTTCAAAGACAAAGAAGTAGGAAGACACAAAGTATGTATAGGGAATGGCCAAGAAGCCCACACAGCAAGGGAAGGGCGAGAGAAGAGGAGTAGGAGCTAAGCTAGAGAGGTAAAATGGATTCAGATCTACAAGACCAGTGGTTCTCAATCTTGGCTACAGGCTGGAATTACCCAGGGTACTTTAAACAAAAAAGCCTGATACCTGGGTCCCACCCCGAAGTTCAGATGTAATTGGTCTGGGGTGTGGCCTGGGCATCTGGATATTTTAAAGCTCCCCAGATGAAAATAATCTGAAGCCAAGACTGAGATCGACTGTATGAGGCTATGGAATAAAAAGCTGAGACCTTCCACTCTTGATCCCAACAGTCCAATCTATATCCAGCAGCCAGGGTGACCTTTTCACATCAGATCATATCATTCCCTTACCTAAAACCCATAGCACTCTGAAAAACAGACTCCTAACCATGACATATCACCATCTGGCCCCTGTCCACCTCTAAGACCTTGTCTCAGGCCATTCCCTCTTCACTAACTGTGGTAGGCCAGACAATGCGTCCTCTCACTCCTGCCAAAGAAGTGCAGGTTCTAAGCCCTGGAACCCGTGAATATGTAAATTTACTTGGCAAAAAGAATTTTGCAGAAGTGATTAAATAAGGATCTTGAGATGGGGAGACTAGCCTGGATTATCCAGGTGGCTCCAATGATGTAATCACAATGATCCTTATATGAGGAACACAGGAGGGTCAGAGTCAGAGAAGGTGATGAGACAACCAAAGTAGAGATCAGAGAGAGAGAAATTAGAAGACATTATGCTGCTGGCTTTGAAGATGAAGGCAGGCACTATGAACCACGAATCCAGGCAGCCTCTAGAAGCTGGAAAAGGCAAGAACACAGAATCTCCCCTAGAGCCTCCAGAAGGAACACAGCCCAGCCAACACCTTGATTTGAGCCCCTTAAGACTCATTTTGGACTTCTGACCAGAACTTTTAGATAATAAATTTGTATTAAGCCACTAAATTTATGATAACTTGCTTTGCTACAGCAGCATTGGAAACCTATACAGTAACTAAGCCCATCAAACTGGCCTTTTTAGTTGCTTAAACATGTCAAACATGACCCCACTAGGTCCTTCTGCACTTGTGGTTCATTCTATCTAGAACACTCTTTTCTCTTACCCTGCTCTTTGAAAGACTGGCTTCCTCTCATTGAGTAACAAATACTGAGTGCCTACTATGTGCCAGGCATTGTTTCAAATGGTACAGCCAGAAACAAGAAAAAAGACAAACAGCTCTGCACTCTTGGAGTTGCAGTTACTAAAACAGAGAAGACTGTAGACAAGAGAGATTTCGGGGTGAAATCAGGAATTTGGTTTTGGACATACAAGTTCACGACGCTAGTATTAAGAACTTTAAAAACAAATTTGAGTGAGGGAGGAACCATTAGAGTTCTGAGCATAGGACTGACATGTTCTGACTCGTGCTAAAAGGAAAATTCTGGCGAATGTAATTAAGTATCTGGGGGGAAGGGGGAAAGACAAAAGCATAAAGCTGGGAGACTGGTCAGAAGGCTAATCCAATAATGGAGCCAAGAAGTAATGGTTTGGTCTAAGGTGGATGCAGTGGAGGTGGTGAAAAGTAGCCAGACTCCAAACACATTTTAAGGTAGAACTGACAGGATTTGCTGATGGGTTGAATGTGGGGGTAAGAGAAAAGAAGCCAAGGAAGATGCCAAAGTTTTCGTCCTGAGCAGCTAAAAGGATGAAGATGTCAAGGACAGACTCTGGGCACTCCAATGTTTACAGGTGAGAAGACTGAGAAGGAATATGCAGTGGGGGCTGCAAAGGAAGTGCTAGGAGTAAGAGCTGAACCAGGGGAGGGTGGTGTCCTGGAAGCCAAGTGAAGAGTGTTTCCAGGAGGATATGATCAACTGTGTCAAATGCTGCTCACAAGCAAGATGAAAACCAAAAAGTGATCACTGTATTTCTAACAAGTCATCTGTGACCTCAGTAACAGCACTTTCAGTATGGCAGGGGGAGAAGGGAGAAAGCCTGACTAGAATGGATACAAGATAGAAGAATTAAGAGAGAAAGTATAGACAATTTTTTCACGGAGCAAAGAATGGCATAACAGCTGAAAGGGCATGTAGAACAGAGTTTTTAAGATAGGAGAAATTAAAGCATGTTTATATGCTGATGTGAACAAGCTTTTAAAAATGAAAAAGAAAAATGACACAGAAGAGAAAAGGGAGAATTGATGGACCAATGCCTTCCAGTAGGCAAGAGGGGATGGAAACCAGTGCACAAGTAGAGGGCACAGTCTAAGAATGCAGCACAGACAGCTCATTACAGTAAAAGAAAGGCAGAGTATATGGAAGATGATGGGCAAAGATGCAGGTGGCAGCGGGTGTGAAAATTCTCTTCTGATGGCTTCCATTTTCTCAGTGAAACAAGAAGCAAGGCTATCGGCTGAGATTTGAGAAGGGAGGTTTTCGTAGTGGCCTAAGAGGGTGGGAGAGTGAGGGGATTATGGAAATGCAGTGATGATTGTCTAGTAGCATTAAGGGCTCACTTGAGGTTCATGGTCACAACCTTAAAGTGGGAAGTCAGTATGGCTGTGTGTTTTTCTCCAGCCTGGGTGCAGGTTCAGAGAGCCGAATTTATCCATCACTGGATTTTCTCCACTCAAGTCATCTCCTCAGAGTGGTCTTTTCTGACCATAAATCCTAAGGTTGTCCCACTCTCAAATACTTGCTATCTGAAAATATCTGTAGTGATGTAACATGTCTCCCCACCCCGACCCCTCAACAAGCTCCCATCCCCCAGCACCCTCCAATTCGCCCGGCAATTCGGGGCAAGAAACCTGTCTGTATTGTTCACAGCCCTATCCCAGGGCCTGGAACAGTTCCTGGGCCACAGCAATTCCTCGATAAGAAAAAAACACCTATGATAATCTAACTGAAAGTGCACCAAACAGTAAAGATTCTTTTTAAATAGTAGATTCTTCTTCTTACTAATCTCTGGTCTTGAACTTGTGGACTGTCACTAACTCTAAGGGCACAGATGTGACCATCGAAGTGGACCAGCCATGAACCACCATCAATGTTAGTCTGACACGCAAACTGGACCGCAAGGCCTGGCGGCGTCTCCTACGGCGAACGACCAGCGCACCCCCAGCGGTCAGGCTGCGCCCCTCGTCCTCGCCGGTCCACGAGCGGGTGAGGAAAGAGGCCACCCGCAATCCACACACGACAGCGTCTCTGCAGCCCCGCACGGCAGTGACCCAGCGCTCCGCGTCGTTGACAACACGCTTCTCCGCACTCCTCCCCCGCGTAGCCCAGTCACCCTCCACCGCAGGCCGCGGGGCGCCGGCCGCGCCCCCCTGACAACGGCCTGCGGCCCTCCTCCCCACCCCGCTCCTCCTCGGGCTCGCGCCGTGGGCTGAGGCGCGGACACAACCGCCCCCGGACGCTCAACTCGCGCTCTCGGACCATGCAGGCCGGGCCCCCAGGCCCCGCAGCCCTCTCCCCGCGCCAACAGCCCCTCACCTGCTGCAACATGGCGGCCCTGCGCCGGCCCCACTTCCGGGAGCCACGTCGGCTCGGCAGCGCCGGGCGGGGACTGGAACTGCCGTGGCACGGTTACCATGAGCCGGGAGGAGCCAAAGTACAAGCCGCACCCCCGCCCCACTTCCGCTTCCAGGACCCACTTCCGCTTCCAGGCCCTCCAGGGAGGAGCAACTGCAGGGGCGGGGCGAGAAATGCGGACCGGGCGGGGGTGGGGCGGGGAGGGGCGGAGCCAGAGAGTGGGCGGGGCTTCCCGGGAGCCGGGGCGAGGAGCGAGGACTCGGCCCGGACGCGGGCGGCGCGGGGGTTACGGTCCAAGGAGGAGCGAAAGAACGAGCTGGGCATGGAGGTCAGTGCGGCAGTTGGCTTTCGGGAGAAGCTTCGTGGATTGTCACGTGAAGATGTTGCTACCTACGAGGTGTCGTTCCCGCCGGTGTGGATGTCCTGAGCGGGGGTGGGAGGAGGGGTGTATTATTCCATAGTTTCATTCTGTTTGAATGTTTTACAACACATGTAGTCCTGTACGGTATTACACTTTTGTACCTTAAATTTTAGAAGCAACTGAAAAAATTTGCTCCTGCGAAAGGGTAAAAAGTTACTAAGAACAAGGACTCTAAGGAGGACTCTATGGTAAACAGTGGAGGGTTTTACAATGGGAGGAAAATAGACGCCAGGAAAACAGTAAGAAACAGAAAGGTTCAGAGCGCGGGCCTTGGAGTTTGAGCGCCTGGGTTTGAACCCGGCTTCTCCACTTTACCAGTTTTCTAACCAACCACTGTGTACGTCTTTCCTCAATCGTAAGGTGGGAATGATAGTGGTATCCGTACAGGGTAAGTCCTAGTAAATAAGAGATGTTATTCTTACTCCTGTTTGAAGTTTAGCCGCTAGTAGTGTGATGTTGCCCCGGGTGAAGGACCTGAAATTCAGGGACTTTATGTCATCCTTGAAACTGTGATGGTAATAATATCCTCTCTGCCCGGTGGACATATAACTGCTGTTGGAAGACTCAGGGAATAACGTGTGCACATTTCTTTAATTGAGGGGATTCTTTCCGTTAAAATCACAATTTTTACATGGTTATTTGCTAGTGCTACTTTAAACCTGATATCCTAATAATGGGGAAAAACTTCTCAAAGGAGAAAAAGCTTGGCAGAGAATTGTATTTCTGCACTTGGAGGTGAAAAGCAGAGACTGTGAACAGGTGGCCGGTACATCTAGTCTGCCCATGCCATGTTTTTGGTGGCCCACCCAGTACGTGGGTTGTGGGGTTTTATGGGGCTGGTTTTTTTGTGTTTTTGTTTTGCATTCTCTTTGAATTCATTACCATCCTGTGGCAGTGCTGAGTGACTGAGTAGGATCTCTCCCCTTTGGATGGGGCTTGAGCCCCCAGTGGGCCATAGCTCCCGTGGTGGGCTGCACTCTTCCAAATTACATACCTGGTCCCTGACACCAGCCTCGGAAGGTTTAAGTGGAAACCTTAACACACTCAATACTAGTGGCCCTCTTTGTAGAAAGGACAAATATGATTAATTCTCTTCCATAGGAGTTAGCCCTGAGAAGGAAAAGAACACATTACCTTCTCAAAAGCAGTAGGTCAACCCCACTGAGGGCTTCTCCTTTTAGATTCTTAATTGAACTCACTGAGCTTCGTCAGGCTTCCATGTGAAAATACCAGGGACCTTCAATGCAGTATTCTGATATAATCCCATCAGTTGATTTGCTGAGAAGAAATGATAGCGCTGAACTGGTAGTGATGAGTGGTATTTAATTTCCAGTGATCACTTTCCCATCCCCCGTCAATGAAACTGGGCTTCCATATGCCTCATTGAATTGTTCTCAATGGGACTACAGATGCCAATCTCTCCTAGCCCCCCTCTGTTTTCTTACTTTGATAATATCAATTCTTTGGCTTATAGGAAGATAATTATGAGTCCCCACATTAATTGCCTGGGGACAGTCAAAAATCAAAAATGAAAAAACAAAACAGAGGCCTAACACCAACATCCACTTGGTATTCGGTTTATTGTAAGACATGTGATTTCCCAAGGCTGGCTCAGATAAATATGTTTTGTCCAAGTTCAGGGGCTGCTGTTTTCCCTTGCTTCATGAAATTATCTATAGGCAGGCCTTTGATCTTCCTGATCCATGCAGCTTTGCTGGCTTTTTCTAGACTGACCACTCCAGTGGGCTTACTGGCCTGATACTCCTTCATCTTGGCTTCCCTGTGCTCTTTCTCCTCCCTCACAGTCAACAACATGAACTCAGTGTTCACTCTAAAGGGATTGAGGCTTGTGTAGAAGCGAGGCCGTTCTTTCTTGACGGACTGGGTTGTCATCCCCACTGGCGAAGCCAGCATGCAGTTTGGTTTAATGACCTGCATACTAGTTAAGGGGCCAAAGCTGTGCACTGTCCCGTCAGCTGAACTGGTCCCTTGGTCTTCACCCTTCAGGCTGCCAGAGAATCTCGAACGGATAATCATGGGCTGGGGTATGGTGGACTGGACTCTGGGACTGTGCAAAGATTTCTTCAAATTGGGCTGCAGTTTCTGAATTTCAAGGGGAATATTAGTTCGTTTCACATCTATGGGAGGGTTGCTGAGTCTCAACCGATCAACTGCATGTTGGACAGATTTTCCTTTGAAACTCAGGACCTTCCTTAGGTGTGAAATTGAAGGTCCCCAGGCATCAATGACTTGGGTTTGGGGCCTCCGGGGATAGGCAAACTCCCCTGAATTATGGGCTTGCTGCAGGGCATTAACGGTCAGGAGGAACTGGTCAGGTGACATAGGGATCTGCCAGGACTTTTTCTTTGGGCAGTTGATCAAGTCTCCAGGAGTTTTCAGCTGTCCTTGGCGTTGTACTTTCTCCCCATCATCTGGTTTTTCAAAAAAAGAAAACAAAAATCAGTGTTCTGTGAAAATCATTAAGTACTTATGCATGAAAGTTAATTACATTCTAGCTGCGATGCAAACTCAGGGCTTTGTTGCCCGGTGGACATGGCACCATCATGTGAGCAAAAATCCTCTATGAGACCAGAAATTATGACATATTTAACACAGCAAGTTTTTAACAAATATGATAGTACTTGTGTATAAGTATGTATTATCATTAACCTCTAGATACGCATATTTTGGGAGGAACATATGTAATCGCAACACCCCACATATTTTTGAAACTTCCCTGTGGGAATGACCTTCACACCTCATTTATGATTCACACAAAATAGGCCTTATAAATTTATAGTAACATACCTATATTTTAAACAAAAATTGCATCACAAAGTTTGATCTCTACCTTATTAGTCAAATTTGACTCCAAGTGATCTTTGGCTGTTTCCCAAAACCAAAATTGCTTTCAAAAAATATGTCACCCCTGGGAAATGCAAATTGTCACATGACCAAAAGGCAGTTCCTGAGCAGGAGCTCCCAAAATGTTTTGAACAATAGCCGCTGGTCCAAAAACCACTGACGAGAACAAGAGATTCATTCTGGCATACTACATTATGGTCATCTCCCAGGTGGCTAAGACCCTTGAGTTAACAAGGATGTCTTCATAGATGAGCAAATCTACTATATCTCTCTCATTTGGGCTTTTCAATCCCTACGACCTCACAGATACACTGAAAACATTTTCCCCATTTTACGAAAAGAATAACTGAGTCATGAAAAGTAGAAGTCATTTGTCTAGTCTGACCTAGCAAGTAAAAGTCTGCACCCCAAACTACACTAAACTATAACCAGCAAAAAAAAAATGCAACAGGGTGTTAAGCATGTATTTTCCTTGACCAAATAGGTTTCATCCCAAGATATCTGTATATATGCATGCTAGGGTGGAATGAAACTCCAAATTTCTGCTTGACCTTTACTTTGTTAATTAAATAATATTTTATTAAAACATAAAACTGAATGAAATTAAGATGTCAAAATCTTCCCCACTCGCCTTCCAATCCCAGAATAAACCACTCTACATATACGTGTGTGTGCATGTGTATGCATGTGTGTGTGTGTGTATGACAAAAGTTTTTCTCCTTTTGTAAAAAGGAATTGTGATGAGCCCATTGTTCATTAACTTGTCTTTTTTCATATAATAATATATTGTGGATCTCTTTCCAAGTTAATATATGTGGATCCTTTTCATACAGTTTTTAGCTGTTGTATATTACATAGTATGGGCTTTTCATTATCTACTTGGTCATTGTCCACTGATGGACATTTGTTAGTCATCAACCTTAAAGAAATGCAAATACCATTTTTACTTATCATATAAACAAGTGCAAAATGGTGACTGACACCCCTTGTTGGTGTGGGTGCAGTGGGAGCTCTCACGCATTGTTGGTGGCAGTGTAAATTGATACATCACTTTTTAAGGACAACCATGGCAGTATCTTTCTAGTTTTTAAATGCAGTTATCCTTTGGCTCAGCAATGGCAGTCCTAGGACTTCAGCCTGCAGGTATACCTATACGGGTACACAGACACAGATACGTACAAGGATGCCCCTTGTTAGCAGAGCCCTCATAAAACTTAATTGCTTTACCCTCACCTTGAAGTTGGTCTCTGCAGGCAGTTTGATTCAAAAAAAGACTTAAATTAGCCAAAAATATTTGAAAGGCATTTTAAATCTTTACCAAAGTCTCTCAAAAACAGCAAAGGGACATCTCATTCATGATGTCCAGTAACTCTTCTTAAAAGTCCCTTCCCCATCTCTCTCCCTGATCTCCTTATCTCACATGCTTAGCACCTGCTCCCAAATCTACCTCCTCTCTCATGAAATCCCGTAAACTGCCCTCTGAAACCAGCTCCGGCCACCTCTTCTCTCTTCT
Source organism: Tapirus indicus (assembly GCA_031878705.1). Taxonomy (NCBI): domain Eukaryota; kingdom Metazoa; phylum Chordata; class Mammalia; order Perissodactyla; family Tapiridae; genus Tapirus; species Tapirus indicus. The sequence continues at coordinate 4,038,896 of CM062932.1, read as the reverse complement.
TCTGTGCCCATTACTCAGACTGATGACACAACAGTCCAAGAAGTGAGGAAGCCGAATGACAGAGAAGGGAGGCAGGCTGTGAGCCCCAAACTGAAAACTCGGCTCTGAGGAAGATCCTTGCTCTGCGGCCTCAAGTTAGCAAGGGGAGAACTGAGGAAAACCAGTCACTCTTAGGAGAAGCCACGTATCTTATCCATTCTGAATCCTCAAAAATAAGCAAAGTTACTGACTTTCTGGAAAAGCTAAACTGAGCAGAGTAAAGAGAGAGAGGGGTTGGATCTTGCACTGATTCAGCATAAAGTATCACCATTCATCTTACCTCCTGCAAGAGATTTTGCTTCCAAAGCCTCTTGCCCACCATCCGTGCCATTTGCTTCCTTAGAAACAGGACTCGCTCTCTTCTTGCTGTCTCTTCGGGCTGATTTTGGCTTTCCTTGACTTTGAGATGCCTCTATTAACACTGCTAAATTAAGATTGAGGAGGAAACTGTAGTAATTATATAATTCAATTAGGTCTGAATAACAGGATGGTAACTGATAATTCGACTGATTTTCACCCAAACCGTCACTTTATTGTTTGTTGTATGAAACTAGGTAGTCACCTGGAGCCTAAGGTCCAGATCACCTCCTGACTCCCCTCCCACTCACCTTTCCCACTGATTGGCAAGCATTTACGCATTATCTAAAACTATGGTCTTCTCTCCTCAAGAGATAGCCGACCATTTGTAGAGTGATACACTTCGAGGTGATCCACTGATGTTCTTTATAGATCTGTGGATCCAATTTCACATGCCAAATACAGAGCAGATAAAAGCAAGGAGTGTGACTGCTCTAGCCGACACATAATTTATTCTTTGTGTGTCATAAATGGTATGAGTCATGCCACCCCCCATCTACATGCACACACACACGTACGTATCTGCTTTATAACTAATATTTTTCAGGTACACATGTTATCAATCAGGGGTCTAGAGAGAATACATTCTTCACAGAACATTTTTCTACAGTATAATAAGATCTTGTCTCTGTCCTAAGGAAATAATTATGTACTATATGTTTGGGTTGGGGGTATGGGAGAAGGGTGTTGGTTGCCTGTTTTTTGTTCTAATGGCAAGTATTAAGGACTAGTGTTATCTACTGTACAGAGATTCTGATACGTTTGAAAACTTAGGCCTTGAAAATCAGGAGATTCCCTTGAGCTGGCTAACAAATTGGTGAAGAGAATGGCTCCCACCTTCCTTAAAGGTTGAGATTTATGTCATCAAGAAACCATTGGCCAAAATATCCCTCAAGGAAACTAGTCCTGGCACCCCCTCACCTGCTCTGTTGGGTACCCCTGAGACTGCCTGGGATTCAGCTCTCTTACCTGTAGGTAACCTGGCTGCCCTCGGGAGAACGCGGGATCTGTGAGGTTTACTTATTAGTGACTCCTGGGCCACAATTTGTTTACTGGACACAGAGTCCCTCAGGCTGTAAACCTGAGTACTAGACCTGGAGAGAACATCTGTGAGGCCATTTTCCTCCCTGTCCTCCTCTTTATCCTTGTTCTTCTTTTGTTTGGCCTGTTCCAGGGAGTACTGCCACTTTATATTCTCAAACTGGAACATGAGAATGTTGCTCTCCGTGTTGATCACCATCCTGGAACCAAAACAACAAGATTGCCCACAAAAGTAGCATGGAGGCCATCATTACCCAGCCTCCAAATATGCATTTCAGCTACTGTTCTGTCCAATCCTGAGGCCAAGGGAACAGTGCCCGGGAAACAACTGTACGAGCAGGGTGGTGTAGGTTCTTGGAGGGTCTAGAGCAGCGAAAGGTAGCAGGCCATGCAGAGGGCTCGTCAGCTCCATAGCTGTTTTCTTTAAAAACTACATGTGAGCAGGGCACCTATGTTCTGATTACTTAGCTTCTCAGGTTAAAATATCTTTAAATGAATTTCCATGCTTGGAGTGAGTGCCGAGTACCTAGGGTGCCCAAGGCAGAAGGCTTAGGTACTCTGCACACAGATATCTTGAAATTCACTCTTTTTCTCAAGCACGGCATCCGAACACCATGTGTCTACTGCTGAGATGCAGATGAGGAAAACTCTTCAATGAGGGGAGCTTCCCTCCCTCGCTGACCCTCCTCGCTCTGCCCCTCCAGAGTCTCTGTGCACGTTCTACGTTTAGACAGAACATTTGTTCTTTATAAAGCAGATTTCCATCTTCTCTCAACCCCATTTTTATGCTCTGGTAGAAAAAGTGTTCTAAACCTGGGGCCCTCCACTGCTGCCTCCCACCCACTGGTTTCTGTTGTTCCCAGTGTTCGCAGAGCACGCTGCCTTCCCTTCCGCACCTGGATCTCCTCTAACTATAGACAAGACATGGAAATACCGTGTGTGGGTTACTTTCTGCTCCTAAAGGCTACAATTTTAAGACCTTTGCTGTTATCGTAAACTCTATAAAAATGACTTGTTTTGGTTGAAAACACTGGAATGGAATTTGGGGAATCATTCCAATTAGAAATCGCTTTCCGATTTATTTTTACTCAAGCTGAAAGGAAATCATCTTGCTTTGGATGTCACAAATGAGAAAAGGTCAAAGGTGATTTTCTTTTTTACGGCAGGCAGTATTACTTTGTAACTGAAAAGTGTTAATTTATTGAGACTTATTACCAGCCCTCCCTCTTTAGGATGGTAAATAGTATTAGTAAAGTTTCATTAAAAGGAAGGCACTATGGTTCAGGGAGATTAACTGATCTCCCTGTGGAGATTACCACAGGCTCAATTTTGGCTCCACTATAGCCAAAATTGGAGGGGAGCACTGCCCACTCTCCCCTACTGCCAGCAAATCCAGGGCTGGTGTCCCAGAGGAGAAAAAAATCATCCGAACAGAATTGCTCACAGCTCTGACCTCCACACCTACCACGCACCTGTTGCCCTGAATAAAGAAGGACAGCACAGGATCACCTCTGCCATTGGCTTTCATCACCTTCAGACAGTTCCCATTTAGGAAATTGTAAATGCGGATCTTGCCATCTGCACAGGCACTGATGACCCGGAGGAAGAGAAGGGCCACATGGAGCACCTCCCTGGAAGGGAACAGAGCAATAGGCAGTACCCAACTTCTGGTAAACTGCTGGGGTTTTTTTGGGGTGCTTTGTGTACGGTTGGGGGGCAGTGGTCACAACTGTCCTTGAGGTGATTTTTGCCCTCATCTTAAAATTTTGGATGTAAACCATTAACCCTCAAGACCTGGCTGTACTCTCTCCTCTCCATTCTGCAGTTGTTTTTCCTGCACTTTGGTCACAGTGCTACAAGGTGGTAAAACACAAAGGCTTATGTCACAGATTTTGGTGTGGTTTTTTTTGGTCTGAAGGATAGATGATCATGCTTTTCTCTTACGATTTGATTCCTAGCTACGGACTTCTACAAAACTCATGCTGAGAATTTTTTAATGTTTTGATTCCTTTCCAAATAATAGTATTATATAAAGAAAGAAAAAACAGAAGGGAAAATTATCATCTTCATGTGAAGCAAAAACCTGGTATTTGAGCAGTTTCTTTTAGATCTTAAATTAGTGGCTTTCATTCTTTCAGTGAAACATCTTGAGGGAAGTTGTACTCAGGGATAAGATTTTGGAGTTCCCCTTTGTGATGATCAACAGGAAAAGAGAGGGAATCAGGAGAAGACTCAGATCGATGCCTCCAACAAAATCCTCTCTACAACTGCTGGGTCCATGTTGGACTCCAGAAAGGTGGATTATTTGATTCTGAGAAGTGTAATTACCCCATTCCTGTTAATGATATTGAAAAGTTGATTTGATGCCACCAATTCATTAGATCTTATCTGCAAAGCAAGTCCGTTGATCCCTGCCATCTCTGCCCATCCAAGTCCATTCATGGCCTAGCTCATATGCTACCTTCTCCATAAAACCATCCCTTATCTCCACCGCCCCTCCCCCCCCACACACACATACACAAACTCCAGGTACACTGTCAGATTCTATTGGACACAACCCATGTCTCATTTATCTTTGCATGCCTAACACCTAGCACAGGGCCTAGCCCATAGCAGGGCCTCAATAAATATTTGTTGAAAAAGTGAGTGTCTCCTCATGTTTCAGAGTATGATCATTGCTGTAGTGTATTAAAAGAATGACATCCACCCCATACCGTTTAGCCTTAGCCTTGGTCAGATCCCAGGAACAAATTAAGACTTTCAAGGCCCCAACTGCTAGCAAAACAGGGATAATAAAGACCTTAAAAGGCTGGAGCATCCTTAACAAGTTCAAAGAACAGCAAAGCGGCCAAGGTGGCTTGAATCCCTCCTCATGTGATAGATAGAAAGATAGATAGATAGAAAGATCAATCAATTGATTGCTCAGTCTAAAGTATAAACTAAATATAAGAAAGTCCAACAAAGTTCTCGTTTTTTTCCAAAATGGAAATATAATAACTTTATTGGTTCCCTGAGAGCATCTTAGTCCACCTAGGGGAGTCCAGCACTAGGAGAGATGTCTTGTGATAGAAGAGTTTGTCTCTTTCTGTACCTCTTTTGATCTTGCTGGGCTGGGCCTGCATTTCTCATAGGTTCCTGTGACATTTGGTAGTTCAGTCTATACTATTGCAGCCTAGTGATTAAAAGCACAGGCTTTGGGATCAGAAAATCTGATATCAAAACCTCATTCTACCACTTACTGGCTGTATAACCTTGTGAAAGTAACTTAACCTCTCAGCCTTCAGTTTTCTCTTTTATGAAAAGGAGATAGTGATTTCTGCCTCAGAGGATTGCTGCCGGGATTAAATAAATAAAGCTATTTTTTTAAAAACAGCCTAATACCTGACATAATACTGGTTATTATGATCCTGGCATAGCGCGATCTCATTTTAGGTTTTATCTCTACTCTAGAAATAAATCATGTGTCTCCCTCTTTGTTCCTTCTTAATCAAAAGACACTGCAGAGAGTGATGTCAGTGAAAATGGTGGAGGAAAGAACTCCAAAATTCTGCCCTTTCATAAAAGCAATGAAAAAAACTGGCCAAAACTGTCAGAATAAACTTTTTCGGAACTCTGGAAAATAACCAAAGGCTTGCAGCAACCCAAGGAGCACTTAGACAAGAAAAAATGGCTTAGTCTCAGTAAGTAAGTAAGTAAGGTCCTGCTTAGTCCCATTCCTAACTCCCCAGCCCACATTCCTGGTACTACAGGAAACAGAACAGACCTCATTCACAATGAATTATTTGACCTGTCTGGTGGCTTCCTGGAAGACTGGCTCAAAAAACTTGTCTTTATTTCATCCTACTAGGAACTCACCTAGTGCTACAGCTGCTACCTGGAGGGCATTTGTTGTAAATATTTATAAGCAAATGTTTTAGTCACTGCTGCCTAAGGCAATAGGTATCTGTCGGAGCAGACAATATATTAACCAAAAAGCTTTGGAGGAGAAGCTAGGAAATTAAATGTCCACAAGGACTTTGAAAAGCTCAGACATATTCCTGGGACTCTATAGGGCCACATACAGGGCTGTGCACATGCTTGGGAGAGACCTGAAAAAGTCCTAAGCTCTCACTCTTGGCTGACTTTGATCTTCTGCACAAGCAGGAAGTGAGAGCCAAGGCAGAGATGTAAACTGCCTGGCTGAGTGTTTAAGGCTTCTCTCAACAGGCAGAGCGACTTGGCAAAGAATCAGAGAGATTTTATTTCCAGGTGTTCAAGTAAATCTCTTTCCTGTCATTAGCACACCACCAAGGTAATAGAACAGAGATTTCAGTGGCCAGACAAGACAAAGAATACAGACTTACTAAACAAACAAACATTAAAAACTACAACAAGCAACTACAAAATGAACTCTGGGGATGGGGAAGAATTTGATTTCCAGAGTTGTCATATTAAAATATATTCAAAATGTCCGGTTTTCAACAAAACATTATAAAGCATGAAAAGATACTAGAGAGTATGGCCCATATACAGGGGGGGAAAATTAATCAATAGAAACTGTCCCCAAGGAAGTCCAATGGTTGGACTTACTAGACAAAGACTTTAAATCATCCATTTCAAATGTGTTCAAATAGCTAAGGGAAACCTTGCATACAAAATTAAAGGAAAATATGAGGACAGTGTCTCACCAAATAGAGAATATCAATAGAGTTAGAAATTATAAAAGGATCCAAATAGAAACTCTGGAGTTGAAAACTACAATAACTGAAGTGAAAATTCTCTAGAGGAGCTCAACAGCAGATTCAATCAGGCAGAAGAAGCAAAGTACTTGAAGAGAGGTCAATTGAGATTATGCAGTCTGAAGAACAGAAAGAAAAAAGAATGAAGAAAAATAAAGAGAGCCTTAGAAACCTGTGTGACATCATCAAACATCAACATATGAATAATAGGAGTCCCAGAAAGAGAAGAGAAAGGGGCAAAAAGAATATTTGAAGAAATAATGGCCCAAAACTTTCCTAATATGGTGAAAAAAATCAACACTTCCAAGAAATTCAATAAGCTCTAAGAGAAACTCAAAGAGATCCACACCTAGACATATCATAATCAAACTATAAAAAGCCAAAGACAAAGGGAATATTGAAAGCAGCAAGAGAGAAGCAGCTCATCACATTAAAAGGATCCTCAATGAGATAATAACTGATTTCTCATCAGAAACTATAGAGGCCAGAAGGCAATTGAATGACATATTCAAAGTGTTGAAAAGAAAAAATACCTATAAACCAAGTTATTCATCAAAACCATCTTCAAAAATGGAGAAATTAAAACATTCCCAAATAAACAAAAACTGAGAGTTCATCACTAGCAGACCTACCTTGCAGGAAATGCTATAGAGAGTTCTTCAGGTTGAAATGAAAGGACACTAAACAGTAATTCAAATCCACATGAAGAAATAAAGATCAGTAAAAGTAACTACCTAGGTAAATATGAAAGACAGTATAAATGTAGTTTTTGTTTTAACTCTTTTTTTTCCTATGTTATTTAAAGGGCAACTGCATAAAGCAATAATTATAAGTCTATGATGATGGATACATACAGGATATAAAGATTTAATTTGTGACAATAAGAGTATAAAGGAGGGGGGAGAAGGAGTTTTATAGGAGGAAAGTTTTTGTATACTATTAAAATTGATATTAATGTGAACTAGATTTTTATAAATTAAGATGTTAATTGTAATCCCCAGGGCAACCACTAAGAAAATAACTCAAAAATCTATAGTAAAAAAAAATGACAAGAGAATTATGGCACACTAGAAAATATTCATTTACCACAAAAGAAGGCCATAACAGAATAATTTAGAAACCAAAAAAATATGTAAATCTATAGAAAACAAATAGCAAAATAGTAGGCTACATCCTTTGTACATTAAATGTAAATGGATTAAATTCTTCAATTGAAAAAGCAGAGATTGGAAGAAAAGATAAAAACAACATGATCCAACTATGTACTGTCTACAACAGACTCAATTTAGATTCAGAAAAACCGATAGGTTGAAAGTAAAAGTATGGAAAAAGATACTCCATACCAAAGGAGAGCTGGAGTGGCTATACTAATATCACACAAAATAGACTTTTAGACAAAATTGTTAATAGGAACAAAAAAGGACATTATATAATGATAAAAGGGTGATTTCATTAAGAAGATATAACAATTATGCATGCATATGCACCTAACAACAGAGCCCCAAAATACATGAGGCAAAACTCACAGAATTAAAGGGAAAAATAGATAACAATCATACATGGAAATTTCAATACCACACTTTAAATAACAGAACACTAGACAGAATATCAGCAAGGAAACAGAAGACATGAACAACATTATAAACTAATTAGATCTAACAGACAAATACAGAACATTCCACCAAATAACAAAAGAGCACACATTAATCTCAAGAGCTCATGGAACTCTCCAGGACAGACCTTATGTTAGGCCACAAAACAAGTCTCAATAAATTTTGAAAGATTGAAATCATACAAAATATGTTCTCCAACCACAATGGAATTAAATTAGAAATGAATAACAGAAGGAAATTTGGAAAATTCATAAATATGTGGAAATTAAACAATGTGCTCTTAAAAATAACCACTGGGTCAAGGAAGACTTCAGAAGGGAAATTAGAAAATACTTTGAGATGAATGAAAATAAAAACACAAGATATCAAAACTTTTGGGATGCAACTAAAGCAGTGCTCAGAGGAAAATTTATAGCTGTAGATGCCTACATTTCTCCAATCAATAACCTAACCTTTCACCTTAAGAAATTAGTAAAGGAAGGTCAAACTAAACTCAAACCAAGGAGAAGGAAGTGAAATAAAGTTTGGAGCAGAAATCAAGGAAATAGAGAACTGAAAAACAATAGAGAAAAATCAATGAAACCAAAAGTTGGTTCTTTGAAAAGATCAGCAAACCTTTAGCTAGATAACTGACAAATATTTACTTAGACTGACCAAGATAATAAGTGAGAAATCTGAAATTACTAAAATCAGAAATGGAACAGAGGACATTACTATTGACTGATGGAAATGTTCTGTAATTAGATAGTTGGTGATAGTTGCACATTATGAATATACTAAAAACCATTGAATTGTACACTATAAAATGGTAAATTTTATGTTTTGTAAATTATATCAATTTTAAAATTGCAAAAAATATTATTACAATACTAGCTCTGGGAAAGACATTAAAGATTAAAGATTTTAAAAAGAAAAAGACACTACAGAGTACAGAAGCTTTTCTAAGGATCATCATTCATGTCAGCCCTACTTTGCATCCTCTAATTTCATCCCTCACATCCATTCTCTCTCACACTAGATGTAGAATCTTAATTTTGGATGAAAAAGTGTTGGATCAAGAGAACAAACAGGGGACCTCTTTCTTCAGTCCTTTTTCCACTGAAGGACAGATAGCAACTATATCTGTTTTCTCATCTATGTCATATTCAAAAGATGAGTATCAGTCCAGTCATTAGACTCTCCAGAAAGACAATCTGTCAAATTAATCCTCACCCATTAATTAGAAATCTTTATTGAGCTCTTACATATACACAGCACACTACAGATGAGTGGGAAGAGGAGCCCTACAAATGAGAACATTGACCATGTCCTCCAGATGTCTATAGATTTGCTGTAACTGTGCAAGGTATCAAGAACCAGTGTGAACAGTATGTTGGGGCTGTCATTCAATGGGAGTGAGAATGGTCTGAGAAGGTCTCATAGCTGAGGTGGAATGGGAGGCTCGTGGATTGATGGAATGGTTACCAAACTGCTGTGTTTGCTGGGAACAAACTATTTTCCAATGCCTAAACTAAATCCTACTGAATCATGCTTGGCAGGTTTTAAAAATGTACAGTTACAGGGGCCAGCCCAGTGGCATAGTGGTTAAGTTTGCACACTCCCTTCGGTGGCCCAAGGTTCACGGGTTTGGGTCCCAGGTGGCGACCTACACACTGCTCATCAACCCATGCTGTGGTGGCATCCCATAGACAAAACAGAGGAAAATTAGCACAGGTGTTAGCTCAGGGAGAATCTTCCTCAAGCAAAAAGAGGAAGATTGGCAACAGATGTTAGCTCAGGGCCAATCTTCCTCACACACCCAAAAAAATATATAGTTACAATTTTCAGGTGACATCATAAAGTTTGACTCCTTCCTTGAGGTCAAGGTTTGATAATCCAGATGACAAGCTAAGAGGCTTACTGATAATCATCTAAGGGTGGGATAAATTGCTTGAACACAGGCCCTTTCCAGCACCCACTCATCAATAATGCAGTTATACACCACAGGCAGAGAACATACATATATATACCCAAATCCTCTTCCACCTTGCACAGAGCCAGTGTGCCTCTCAAGAGGTTCCTATGAGAGTATAAGGAAATCTAGGACATATTTTACTAAACAACTATCCCCTGACGAATTCCCTGAAAGATCTATTTACTCTTTTAATCAAGTAGGAAAGTATTTAGTTTCCTGGAATTTTTAAAATGCACTCAGGGGAAGAATCATTATTCATGTAGTACAGGAATGTCATAGAACCACCTGTAAAACCCATGACCATGGCAGAACCATTAATTGGCCACAATACTCTGTCCAAATAAGCCTGGATGTGACCTTAGACTATTTCTCAATTGGCTCCAAGCAGCCACCACCACTAAATTGGGATTGGAGTTGTAAAATGAAATCCATTTGCTGTCCTGGAATAGAATCCAGCCCCACAGACTTATAAGTAAGCTCCTTCTTTAAGCCCTTATTTATTTTTAAACCTTATTTATTTTTAAACACTTAGATAATTTTAAGCTTTTGTGAACATAAGCTTCCTGGGCTAAAGAACAATTCCTGGGCTAAAGAATTTAAGTTAGTGGAATTGGCATTATTTGGTATGGTTCTGCCAATATTCATAAGTTTGGTAGGTGACAGATATAAATGTATCATGCATGTCATAAGTATAACATTTCAATAACTTCTCAAAATCCACACCTTGTATTGTTATTTCTTAAGAGGAACAAGTGAGGGTGAGAGAGGGAATGGCCAAAAGGGGGAGGAGTGGGAAAGAGGTGGAAGTAGAGGAAAGCAGAAATGGGTGAGGAGCAGAGGGGACAAAGGGTCAGCAGGGAGCAGAAAGGACTGATCTGCCAAAAATCAGTCTAGGCTCTGACGGGAAAAGGAGATTGGTCAGTCAGGGCTTTCCTGGCACCTACTTTGGATGCTTAAAAGCCAGGAGGCATCGCTCGTACTTTCCCACCATGCTCCAGGCCATGACCAGACCATCAGTACTTCCCGAGAGGAGATGCCACTGGTCAAAACACAGACACTTTACAGCTCCCTCGTGGCCGTTGAGAGTCTGCAAGAAAAGATGGTTCTGATTTCAGCCTGTCTTGTCTTCAACTCAGATTGTGACTCCTCCAAGGGCCAGTGCTGGAGCTTTCTTTAGATGAATCCTAAAGCCACGCTCCACCAATCCATCCATGACTACACTCACTTGGTATTTACCTGAGCTGACTATGCTGTTGCTCTAAGAAGGCCAGTAGAGTCCATGCCTCCCTCTCTCCAGAGCTTTCTCCCCAGTTAAGGAGGAATGTGATCAGGGAGAGACTTTGCTCCTGGTGGGTCTGTGGTAGGGGCAGGTCCATCTTCCTGGAGTACCAGAGGGGACAGAATTCACCATCCTCTGCTGCCATAAGGCGAAGGGTTGGGTTTTCTGTCCCTAGCTCCTTGCAGGGACCCCAAGGGCACCTGGAACATCCCTGTGCCTGCAACTGCTGGTTAGGCCACAGTGACAACAAGATCAGTGGGAAAAAAATCCACCAGCCAGGCCAACAGCTTCTCACTGTGATCCTATGTTCCTGGTGCAAATGATATCTCACCACCACCCACTAGGGCCAGGGGGTTTCAAATCCAGTAAGAATATTTTGTATGTGTGAACATTCAATTACTTTCAAGACAGTCAGTGTTCTCTTCTTATCAGAGAGTAAACAGAAAAACAACTGTGGCTTTGTTCATTCCTTTACCCACGCCAGAATCAGGGTAGAATGTTCTGGAAGAGGAAAAGGTACTTTGCCTACGCTGCTGTTGAAAGACCCTGAGCCTCCATATCATGCAGAGTCAGAATGCAGCCTTCTGCCACCACCACCATGACAGTGTGACTCATATGGGCCCTGACCCTCCATGACTCAGAATGGCCCCTTTTTGGGGGGGCCCTCCCCCTTCAGGTCTTCAGGACCACCCTTTTGGTGGCTGTAATTCGTTTGCTCTAGGGTGGTCTGGGTAACTACTTGGGGAGAGACCATCAGTCTCCTCCAATTTATCACCACCAGTGGCTCATCCCCCCCACAGCCCACCACCCACTCACCTTTACTAGCTGGGCCGTGACAATGTGCCACACTTTGACTACCCCTCGCTCACAGCTGCTCACGATGTAGGTGTCACTGATCCTGGTGGCCAAGATGGGGTCTTTGTGTTTAAATGTCTTCAGGCACTTCCCTGTCTCTACATCCCACTCTGAAAGGGAGAGGGAGAGAGAAGAGGACAGGGAATGAAGGAGGGTGACAGTGGAGTTCCACACCCCATCACAGAAGCTAAGACTAGCCAAGCGTATCAAGTCAGACCCCTGAAGGCCTTCACCTGGCCCAGCATTCCCACAGGCTCACCAACAGCTTCATGTACCTGCAACACAGAACTGTCTGATCATAGGCCCTTGGCAGGGCCAGCAATGCAAAGACCTTGGCTCTGACCCCAGAACTTAGCTTTGGGGTCCAAGTGCTGGACAACTCATCTCCAATAAGCCTCCTCCTCCAGCCTGAAAAATGCTTGCTTTTGAGTAGATTTCGGGAAAATCTGGCATATGTTTAATGTCATTTCTCCCAGAAGTCGTCATGACCCACACCTACCCTCCAAAGAAAAGAAAGCTGTCTGTTGTCATTTACATTTTTAAATATTTCTGAATCTGACTTTTGGATTTTACTAGTTGAGAGGTTGTCACATCCATAAGTGTTGGGTGGATATGAGAGTAGATGGGTGGGTGGGAGAACAAAGCTTAAAGGAGGAAACTGAAAGCGGGCACCGTGAATTCAGGGATGAGAACATTCAAGTTGGCTTCATCAGCCCTCAAAGTACCTTCCTCCTCAGGCAACAGAAGGTGTAACCTAAGACAAAGCAATAACCACAGCTGATACTTACATAGCACTGAGTGAGCCAGGCACCATTCGAAGGGCTTGACATGTATTAACTCACCTTCACAAGAAAGGTGCTGTTATTATTCCCCACTACACAGATGAGGAAACTGAGGCATAGGGAGGTTCAGTAACCCACTCAAGATCACAGAGGTGGTGACAGGATTGAGCTGGAATTTGAAAACAGGGAGTCTGGACCCAGAGGCCATGCTGTTAGTCATTTACATTGGGTTAACCCAAACTATGTAAGTATGCTTTTCTTCACTTTTTTTTTTACACATATATATTGGCCCTTTTATCAAATTAGAAATGGGAAAATTGAAAGGGGAATGAAAAGACTCATTGGTAAGGTGCCCTCATTTAAAGAATTTTAGAAGTGAGGGTTACCTTTCAGGTCTCTAATTGTCTCCTTTTTTCATTCTATTTTGGTAACTCAGGCTGGTGGCTGGAGCTAGGATTAGGGTGAAATGAGAGATCCTTTTTTCGTTGTATATTTTGCGCATTAATTTTGACTTTTTAAATATTGCATTAAAAAGTGTACCTCAATTATTTTTTGGTGCCCCATTAAATTTTACACCTGATGTGAGGGCCTAACTCCCCTCGCCCTAGTTCCAGCCCTGCCAGTGGCCCCACAAGACTCTCTCAGCTGGATTGGAGGCCTCATCTGCCCTCCCATCTTCAAAGCCTCGTCTTTGCATCCTTTCTGCTCCACTCCTCAAAGCAGTCATGGCAATGAGACTTTCAGTCTGGTCGAGGAGGGCAAAGCAGGAGGGAGTAAGATTTCTTAACCAGGTCTGAGTGTTTGGGACGGACCACTCCATTGTCCTTTCCCACATCTTTTTTCCTCCACCTGCCCCTGACATGCTGTGGTTTCCCGAGTCTTTTGCTTCTCTTCTCTTTTCACTCTTTCCTCCAGCTTTGCAGGGGAAATCTCATCCACACTTGGGGCTTCCACCTTTCCTTAAAATTGATAACCACCAAATCAACATATCTGGAGCCCCGGACGGGTATAGCCACACCTGCTTCTGCCTCCTGCAGTCCTCACTGGACGTCCTGGGGAATCCCACACTCAACGTATTAGCTTCCTATCGCTGCTGTAACAAATTACCACAAGCTTAGTGGCTGAAAACAACACAAATGCATTATCTTACAGAAGTTCAACATGACCCCACAAGGCTAAAATCAAGGTGTCAGCAGGGCTGTGTTGCTCTATGGAGGCTCTGGGAGGAATCCATTTCCTTGCCTTTTCTACCTTCTAGGAGTCACCCACATTTCTTGGCTCATGACCCCCTTCCTCCATCTCCAAAGCCAGCAACGTTGCGTCTCTCTGACCGTTCTTCCATAATCACATCTCCCTTTGAGCACAGACAAGAAAGTTTCTGTTTTTAAGGATCCATGTAATTATCCATGGGCCTACACTCATAACCCAAGATAATCTTCCCATTTTAAGGTCCTTAACTTAATCACATCTCCAAAGTCTCTTTGACATGCAAGATAACATTGTCACAGATTCCAGAGATTATTCCATGAACATCTTTGGCTGGCCATTGTTCTGCCTACCACACTCAACGTGTCCAAAATTAAAGGCATCATCTCCTCCTCCATTCCTCACCCTGTCCTCCTCTTCCCCTGTAATCCCTATTTCCATTAATGGCACTTCCATATACCCATTGACCTGAGTTAAACAGTCTGGCCTCATCATCTGCCATTCTAACTTTTTCACTTTTCATATCCAATTGGTAATGAAGTCCTGCCAATTCTCCCTCTAGAAATCTCCCTTCCGTCTGGGCCAGCTCACGTAAATCCACATCCATCTGAGTTTCTTCACACTTGCCTGTTCTCAGATATTCTGAAGACACCACAGCAATTCTCCAGTGTTTTAACTTATCCCCCGTCTCCACACAGTCACCCCTCTCCAAATCCTTCTTCCACATTGTCACTAGAGTTATCTTTCTCAAATACACATTTGATCATGCAAATCTTCAGCTTAAAATGCATTTATAGCTTCCCATATCCTATAGGGTAAAATTCAAATTCCTACCGTGGTACAGAAGGCCCTTGATAATCTGGCCCCAAACAAATTCACCAGCCTTATCTTCCACACAACATGCTGCAGTCCAGCCACACCTAGCAACGGGAAGTTCCCTGAATACACTGTTTTCTTGGACCATCTGTGAATTTGCCTGTGCTGTTCCATCTGCTTAGAATGCCCTACACTCCCCCTCTGCCTGTAGAACTACTCATCCTCAAGACCACACTCAAATAGCATCCTGTCTGCGGTGTTTTCCCTTTTACTCTTATTTCTATGGTCCCTTGGAACTCCACATGTTGGTTAGGAGCACATGATTTAGAGCCAGACAGCCCTGGGTTCAAGTCTCCACTCTACCACTTAGCATCTTTGATTTGGGACAAGCTGTTTTTCTCTCTGAGTTTTGGATTCCTTATCTGCATCCACCCCACAGGGTTCTTGTGAGGGTTAAACAAGATAATACAAGCAAAGCACCTATCACAGTGCCTGTCACCAAGTTAGTAGTCAATAAATGGAAGCTGTTCTTATTCACATATTTATTATATCCCCCATCATATATTTGTATATCTATCTCCATTAAGCAACTACCAGCCTCTTGAAAAAATAAAAAGCCATATTGAAAGGGCCATATCATATTCATCTTTTTTCCTTAGCGTCTAGCACAGTGTCTAGCATAATGTAAGTTTTCAACAAATAGTTGTTGAATGGAAGGATCAATAGATATATGGATAGAAGGATGACTAAAAGAATAAACGACTGCCTAGAGAAATGAGAAAAACAAGTATTGTGGCAACCCATGAATTGGGGGAAACTTCCTAGAAAGTTTAAGGCATTTCTTTCTCACCTTTCACCTGGCAATCTCTTGCTCCAGACACGAGCCTGTTCTTATATAAATCCATGCAAGTGATTGTCCCCTGGTGGCCATTGAAGATTCGTGTGCAAACCCCACTTTTCAGATCCCAGTATCTGCAGGAATCAAGCCAAAAAAGACTTTTTGAAATTTTCTGAGGGCCTAAGGGATCATACTGTGTAGGGTTCCTTTACGTCAATAGGTAGTTGGAAGGCATAAGACTCATGGTTAAGCTTAGAGTCAGCTGCAGCACCAATTAGGTGTAACTTTGAGAAAGTTACTTAATTTCTGTGTAAATTTCATTTTCTCATTGATAAAATGGAAATGATAAAAATAGTAGTTACTTCATAGAGTTTTTGTGAAGAATTAAATACACTAATGCAGGAACTGTCAACCAGGGGTGATTTCCACCCCCAGGGGACATTTGACAATGTCTGGAGACATTTTTGGTTGTCACAAGTGGGGAGGGAGGTGCTACTGGTATCTAGTCCGTAGAGTCGAAGGATACTACTAAACATCCTACAATGCACAGAGCATCCCCCACATGAAGAATTTTCTAGCCCCAAATGTCAATAGTGCTGAGGTTGAAAAACTGCACTAATGCATGTAACATTAGAACAGTGACCAACAGGTAGAAAATGCTTGATAAATGTTAGTTGGTGGAAGGGTCCCAGGAATGATCACCAGGCTCAGAATCCATGGCACTGATTCAATGGTAGAGCTGATCTTCAAACAAGAACAACAGAACAATTTACCATAGCCACTTAGATCCAAAATATTTTATGTATATTTCTAAAGCATATCTAAGAGATATATGGGAACATATATGAGTCATACTATTTTTTAATAAGCAAACTTGCCTGAAGTCTCTCAACTATCATTGATACAGACTTCCACTTCAGACAAATTGCTTTCATGACAGGGCAAAGTGTAATGTTAAGATAGCGGGCTCTGGAGCCATGCTGCCTGTGATCTCATCCCAAGTCCATCACTTACTAGCTGTGTGATCTTGGATAAGTTACTGAACCACTCTGTCCCTCAGTTTCCTCATCTGTAAATTGGGGATAATAATGGTTCTTTCCTCATAGAGTTATTATGAGACTTGACACATAATAAACAATTAATAAATGTTACTTTTGTTTTTCTTTGGATGTGTTAAGCTTTTTCTTCTAATATTCCCGAAGGTCCTACAGCCTTATCTGTTGTTACTATGCATCCATGGTGCATTGAATGATGTCCCAGTGATCTGAAAAAAGCATGGTTTGAATTTCTGTTTCAAGAAACATGAGCAACCACGTGTCTAGGTTGTTTTTCTTAATTTATGCAGAAAAGTTATTTGATAAACACTTTTAGAAAAATAGGAATAGAAGGAACTTCCTTGATTTACTAAACTTATAAAGTCGTAACAGCAAGCATTATGCTTAATGGAGAAACTATAGATGTACTCCCTTCAAAAAGGGGAACAGGGGAACAAGATAAAGATGCCTGCTCTCACTGATACTTCTTAACTGGAAGGCCTTGGCAAAGTTAGAATGAAAGAAAAAGAAAAAAATAGTGTAAGTATTAGAAAAGAAGATATATTATCATTATTTCCAGTTGGTAAGATCATCTACATAGAAAAACCAAATCAACACACATACTTTTAGAAATAATAAGAGAGGTTAGCAAGGTTGCTGGATACAAGATCAACCTAGAAAAATCAATACCATTTCTCTATACCAGCAATAACCAATTTGAAAATATAGATGAAAATGATACCATTTACAATAGCAATAAAATTATAAAATTTATAGGTATTAAATAAGAATACACCAGACTTTTATAAAGAAAATTTTAAAGCTCTAAGAAAGAACAAAACAAATGAATGTGTTGCTCAAATTATTTATAAATTCAATGCAGCTCCAATCAAAAGTGTAGCTAGATCTTTTTAAAGCTGATAACTTACTCTAAAAACAAAAAATATATACCATAGCTAAGTTATATAAAAAAGGAAAATGAAGAGTAGAACTTGCCCCACCATCATATATTAAAACATTCTCCAAATGCATAGTTAAAAACAAAACAAATCAAAAATTTTAAAAACAGAGTGATCTCAATCAAAATCCCAGTGAGTTATTTTGTAGATGTTGACAAACTTATTCTAAAGTTTATGAGGACAGTCATAAGACCCAGAATCACCAACACAATATTGCAGGAGGGGAACAAAGTTGGAGGACTGACACTACCCAACTTCAAGACTTACTATAAAGCTACAGTAATTGAGATAGTGTGGTATTGGTGAAGAAATAGACAAATAGATGAGTGGAACAGAATAGAGAGCCCAGAAATAGACCCACATAAATATAGTCAACTGATTGCAAAAGAAATACAATGGAGCAAAGCTAGTCTTTTCAACAAATGGTGCTGGAATAACTGGACATCCACATGCAAAAACTGAATTTAGATACAGACCTTATGCCCTTCACAAAAATTAACTCAAAATGAATCATAGGCTTAAATATAAAACACAAAACCATAATACTCCTAGAAGATAACACAGGGGAAAACTAGGTGACCTTGGGTATGGCAATGACTTTTTAGATACAACACCAAAGGCGTGATCCGTGAAAGAAATAATTGATAAGCTGGACTTGATTAAAATTAAAAATGTCTGCTCTGCGAAAGACAGTGTCAAGAAAATGAGAAGACAAGGCACAGACTGGAAGAAAATATTTGCAAAACACACATCTCATAAAGGACTGTTACCCAAATTATACAAAGAACATTTAAAACTCAACAATAAAAAAACAAATAACCCAATTGAAAAATGGACCAAAGATCTTAAGAGCCACCTCACCAAAGAAGATATGCAGATGGTAAATAAGCATGTGAAAAGATGTTCCACATCATAGGTCATCAGGGAAATGCAAATTAAAACAAAGAGATAGTACTACACACCTATTAGAAGAGCCAAAATCCAACACCAAATGCTGGTGAGGATGTGGACCAACAGGTACTCTCATTCATGGCTGGTGGGAACACAAAATGATACAGCTATGCTGGAAGACAGTGTGGCAGTTTCTTACAAAACCAAACATACTTTTACCATATGATCCAGCAATCGCACTCCTTAGTGTTTACCCTAAGGAGCTGAAAACTTATGTCCACACAAAAACCTGCAAACAGATGTTTATAGCAGCTTTATTCATAATCGCCAAAACTCAGGCGCAACCAAGATGTCCTTCTGTAGATAAATGAATAAACTGTGTACATCCAGACAATGGAATATTATTCAGTATGGAAAAGAAATAAGATATCAAGCCATGAAAAGACATGGAGGAACCTTAAATGCATATTACTAAGTGAAGGAAGCCAATCTGAAAAGGCCATATACTGTATGATTCCAACTATATGACATTCAGGAAAAGGCAAAACTCTGGAAATAGTAAAAGGATCAGTGGTTGCTAGGTATTGGAGTGGGGGGAAGGATGAATAGGCAGAGCATAGAGGATTTTTAGGGCAGTGAAAATACTCCGTGTGATACTATAATGATGGATACATGTTATATATTTGTCCAAATTCATAGAATGTACAACACCAAGAGTGAACCCTAAGGTAAACTATTGACTTTGGGTGATTATGACGTATCATTGTAGGTTCATCAATTGTCACAAATATGCCACTCTAGTGGGGAATGTCAATAATAGGGGAAGCTGTGTATGTGTGGGGGCGGGGGGTATAAGGGAAATCTCCTACCTTCCTCTCAATTTTGCAGTGAAGCAAAAACTGTTCAATAAAATTGTCATTTTCTTTAAAAAAAAAAAGATGGTTTTGATGCAAGAACAGAAAAACATGCTAATGGTCTAGAATAGAGAGCTCACAGAGACATTCTCATGTACATATGGGAAGTTACCACGTGACAAAGATGACACCACAAATCAGTGAGGGAAATGGCAGGTTATTTAGTAGTTGCTGTGGGGAAAACTGCTCACTTTATTTAAAAATAAATAAATAAAATGGAAGCTCTACCTAATACCACATACAAAGTTGGACTGCAAATAGATTAAAGAACTGAATGCAAAAGGTAAAACTATAAAGTTAACAGAAGAAAATATTTTAAAATATCTTTGTGACCTACAGGTGGGAAGAATCACAGACACACAGCCCCCCAAAAAATGATAGACTGATACATTTTATTACATCAATATTAAGAACTTTTATTCAACAAAGGACACTATGAACAAAGTTAATAGATTGACAAAAGAATAGGAGATGACATCTGCAATTTTAAAACTGACAAGGCACTGATATATAGAAGAAAATATATGGAAGTGCAAATTAATAGGAAAATTAGAGTAGCCCCAATAGAAAAATGAGCAAAGGATAGAATCAGGCAATTTATAAAAAAGGAAGTCCCAGAAGTTAATAAACTTATTAGTAACCAGAGTAACATAAATGGAAATGATTGTATGTACAAGTATCCATCTGGCAAAAATTTGAAAGCTGGATGATGCCTAATATTGGCAGAGAAACAGATACAGGAGCCTGCTGTTGAGTAGACCCGTGTGGTCATTCTGGACTTGATCTGGTACTTCTCAGTCAAATTAGGAACTGCCTACCCTATGTCCTAGCAAGTCCGCTCCTGGGTACATATCCCTAAGAAACCTCACAATGTCCATGAGGGGACAAAGATACTCAACGCAGCATTATTTGGAGTGTCCATCACTGGGACAGCAAGTAGGTAATATGTACATGCAGAACTTAGAGTACGACACATAGTTAAAAACAACTGACTAGATGGTAACATGGATGAATCTTTGAAACATAGGGTGGGGTGCAAAAGTTAGACACCAAGAGAAGTTTAAAATAATACCATGTGTGAGAATTATAAACACATGTACAAAATATATCAAAACACGTTTTAAAAGAACACACATAAATAAAAAGATACACATTAAGAAAGCTTTGATGGTAGCCCATGGGGGAAGAGAATAGGAGTGAAGAATAGAAATAAAAAAGAATTAACAAATAAATAAATAAAACAGGAACGGAGCCTTATACAAACCAATAATAATAATTTGACATGAACAGAGAAGTATAATCAACTCAATCCTCTGCACCTAGGTCTGAAAAAGACTAAAAACAAATCTCCTCCCCCAGCCCCTGAAAAAAATATTTAGATGGAAGTGCGAAAGTCCAAGAATAGCCAAAACATCTGAAGAAGGAGAATGAGATGGGGGGACTTGCACTACCAGAAACAAAGACTTTAAAAACCAAAAAAAGTAATTAAGACAGTGTGGTATTGACCAACAATAGTCAAACAGACAAATGACATAGAATAGAGAGTCCAGAAATAGAAATATATGGACACTTGTCTCATGACAAAGCAATTAGTGCAGACCAATGAAGGAAAGGACAGTCTTTTCCATAAATGGTACTTACATAATTGGATGTCCAAATGCAAACAGAGGGAAAAAAAGGAATTGGACCCCTCACCTTATATGATAAGAAAAATCAGTTTTGGGTAGATTTAAGACCTAAAAGATGAAAGGCAAAGCTATTATTTAAAAAAAACACTCTAAACACACTACAGGAGAATGTCTTTATGACTTTAAGGTAGGGAAGGATTTCTTAAACATATCAAATCAACAAAGTTGACTACATTAAAGATTTCTGTTCATCAAAGGACATCACAGACAGTGAAAAGATGAGTCTTAAAACTAGGAAGAAATCTGCAGCACAAAAATAAACAAAGAATTAGAATCCAGAAAATATAAAGAACTCCTGTGAATCAATAAGAAAATGATAAATAAATCAACAGGAAAATAGTCCAAACAAACAGAAACTGAACACGAGTTTCAGAGAATAGGAAGCACAAATAGCTCCAAAATATATTGTGATGGCTAATTTTATGTGTCAACTCGGAGGGTGTTTTTGGACAAGGTTAACATTTAAATTGGTGAACAGTGAGTAAAGCAGGTGCCCTCCATAATGTGGATGGTCCTCATCCAATCAGCTGAAGGCCTGAATAGAACAGAAGGACCAGCTTCCTCTAGCAAGATAGAATTCTCCAGCAGACTGCCTGCAGACTCTGCATCCTCAGCTCTCCTGGGTCTCCAGCCTTGCTGGCCCATGCTGCAGATTTTAGACTTTCCAGGTCCCATAATCACATGAGTCAATTCCTTATGATACATCTCTTTATATGTATGTATATAAGAAGGGATCTTCTCAGACCCTGCCAATGGTCGTTGAAAAACAATTTAGTACTCCTAACTAGAAATTCCACCACTAAGAATATACCTTAAAAAAAACTATAATTTTATATATAGTTGCAATATATGCATATATCAAATCATTATTTTGTACACCTAAACTAACACATTATATGTCAATTATATCTCAATAAAAACTTTTTTCAGAAAACTCATGCACCTGGACACCAGGAGACACATGTAAGTACATCTCTGGCAGCACTTTTTGAAAGAATAAAAAACTAGAAACAATGCAAATATCCATCAACAGAAGAATAAATAAACGAGTTATATATATTCATCCAATAAAATACATCTCAGTGAAAATAAATTAATTACTGCTACCTACATCGTATGTATGAATCTCAAAATCATGATTCAGTGCAAGAATCAAGTATGGATGAATTTTTAAAATACAATTCCATTTATGTTAAATTCAAAAATGGACAAAAGTAATCAATATATTGGGAAATACATAAATAGGTATCAGAACTATAAAGAAATCTATAAAGAAATGCAAGGGAATAATTAGTATAAAATTTAGGATAACATGACCTCTGGTTGGGAGGAAGGAAGAAGCAATAAGGGAAAGGCACACAGTGGGATTTGGGGAATTATGTTGTATTTCTCAGCCTGAGTAATGAGCACCTGGGTGTTTATTATGTTGTTTAAAAACATATGTATATATACATTGTTAAACACTATTTTGCTTCTATATCATATTTCATACCCACAAAAAACTACTTTCCCCTGAAGGAATCTATAAAAAGAAATATAAATTACGCCTTCATCTAAGAATTCTAAGAAAGATACTTTCTGATTCACAGTCTTCGACTAGAAGATAGATACGAGAATTGTTATAAATTTATCTCATTCAAAGTTTAAACAATACACAAATTCCTGATTTTTACCTTGCCAAAAAGAAAAAAAAGTGTGTCATTCTAGAAGTCAGTATCATTTAGGATAACTTTTCAATAAGTACACAAGAGAAACGCATGCATGCTTCTTCCACAGGCTGATGTTAGACCCTGGATGGGAACCACGACTTCCTGGGACCACTCACCTGATACTCAGGTCATAACTGCCACTCAGGAGAAAGTTCTCCTCCTCACACAAGAAGAGGGCACGGACACTCCCAGCATGGCCTCGGAACTCAACGGGCATCTCCTTTACTTGTATGATGTCCAGAAGCTGGATCTTCCGATTGGATGACACAGCTATCAGATCTCCCCCAGAATAGTGAATGACTCTGTTTCGGTCCCACCTGAGTTGCAGGGGGAAAAGGATGATCCATGAAAGAAGAGTTAGTGTCCTTACTGGAACTCACTGAGCACAGTGGCTTTCATGTGCAGCAGTGGTATAATGGAAAATTCAGGGCCTTCCAACAAGGGATGTAGAAGAAGGCAAGTCCTAGTGTTAATGGGCCCTGATGGATCCCTACATCATACCATAACAAAAATCCATTTCAGGTAGATTTAAAACCTAAAGATAAAAGGCAAAATTATAAAGAAAAAAATCTGCTAGTGTATGCTAAATCACCAAGAAGGAATAGAGTATGCAGGATTTCCCAAACTTATTTGACCATGGAAATCTTTTTTTATGGAAAACCTCAGAGGAACACAGTTGGGATGCCCTATACCCGCTGCATATCCCTCTGTTCTTTTTTTCTTCTCTTAACCAATATCCTGTGAGCATATATTAGGTTCAAAGTCCTGGGCTAATAGGTTCCATGGCATATACAAAGATGAATAAGATATGGACCTTGCCCTCAATGAGCTTGTAGTCCAATAAAACAGAGTGAGTTGAATTAATTTTCCAATCATAAGGTTATTAGCAAGTAAATAAAATATGAGCAGAACTCCTGGAAGAGAATATAGGCAGTACATTATTTGACATCAGTCATAAAGGGATCTTTTCAGATTCCATCTCTACTCGGACAAGGGAAACAAAAGAAAAAATAAACAAGTGGGACTTCATCAGACTAAAGAGCTTCTACAAGGCAAATGAATCCAGGATCAAAATGAATAGACAACCCACTAGCTGGGAGAAAATATTTGCAAATCATATAACCAACAAGGAGTTAATCTCCATAATATATAAAGAACTCACATAACGGAACAACAAAAAAACAAGCAACCTGATCAAAAAATGGGCAGAGGATATGAACAGACGTTTTTCCAAGGAAGATATACAGATGGCCAACAGGCACATGAAAAGACATTCAACATCACTAATCAGGGAAATGCAAATCCAAACTACACTAAGATATCAC
Source organism: Tapirus indicus (assembly GCA_031878705.1). Lineage (NCBI taxonomy): Eukaryota > Metazoa > Chordata > Mammalia > Perissodactyla > Tapiridae > Tapirus > Tapirus indicus. The sequence goes on along the minus strand of CM062932.1, from coordinate 4,014,878 downwards.
CTTACACCCGTTAGATTGGCTATAATCACCAAGACAAAAAAACAACAAATGTCGGAGAGGTTGTGGAGAAATGGGATCCCTAATCCACTGCTGGTGGGAATGCAATCTAGTGCAACCTCTATGGAAAACTGTATGGAGATTCCTCAAAAAATTAAAAATAGAAATACCTTATGATCCAGTTATCCCACCATTGGGTGTCTATCCCACGAACCTGAAATCAACAATCCAAAGAGGCTTATGCACCCCTATGTTTATTGCAGCATTATTCACTATAGCCAAGAAGTGGAAGCAACCCAAGTGTCCCTCGACAGACAGTGAATGAAGAAGATGTGGTATATATAAACAATGGAATACTACTCAGCCATAAAAAAGACAAAATTCTCCCATTTGCAACAACATGGATGGGCCTGGAGGGTGTTATGTTAAGTGAAATAAGCCAGAGAGAGAAAGACAAACACCACATGATTTCACTCATATGTGGAATATAAACTAAGACATGGTCAGAGAGAACTGTTTGGTTGTTACCAGGGGTGGGGGGAGGAGGGTTGTGCACAAGGGGTGAAGGGAAGCATTTATATGGTGATTGACAAACAATAATGTACAACTAAAACTTCACAATATTATAAGCTATTAAGACATCAATTTAAAATTTTTTTTCAATATGAGCAGGATGACCAAAGAATTTATTGTCCAAATTGAGACATTTTTTATTATGAAAGGGGACACTATAATTAATTATTCAAGGACCACAGAGGAAAGCAGGATTGTTTCAGTAAACAGTCACTCTAAATATGAAGAGCAATTCTTGATCTTTTTGTCCTCATTCCATTTGTCATATCTAGAGTTCAACCAGTCATCTTCTCTTCTAAAGAGCACTGATCACCATACTATCACTAAAAACTCAACTTTGCCTTTCCCCTTTCTGCTCTGTCTTCCCACTACTAACTGGTCAAGATGCAATTTGATAGTAAGAGTCATGGCCAACAGTAAAACAGAGATGACCTTCACAAACCCCTGTGAGTAAAGAGTGAAGTCCTAAAGTATGGCAGGAAGTTGATTATTAAAGGGTCTTCTTACAGCATATCCAAATGATGTCACACTATGCAGTTATAATACCATTTTCATATTTAACATGGAAAGATATCCACAGTACTTTACTGGAGTGGGTTACAGAAATATATATAGATTAACCCCATTTCTATTTAAAATAGATATTTATACATGCAAAGGAAAAAATTCTAGGACAGACATCAATATTAATGGCGGTTATCTCTAGCTGACAAGATTATAGGAGATCTTTGCTTTTCCCTTTACATTTTCTGGCATATGGTGGCTATTTTCCCAATAAGCGTACATTACTTCTAAAATTAGAATAAAACAATAAAGATATTCAAAATATCAACAAAAGGCTGTTGGTCAGTGTACCCAAAATTTATACACGGAAAGTGTCCTCCACCCACTGCTGAGAATGGTGCAGAAATCAAGCACCTATTCGCCAAATGGGATCTCAAGTTAGTTTGGGGCTGGAGCTTGAGGTGAGGAAGGATTGCCTTTCCAAGTGAACACGGGTCATGGGAATCCTAAGAGACCAGTCAGGGTAATTCAAGAGTCCCTGAAGACCTGGATTCTGACCCCGGTACCTACGTGTCAGAGAGAATGCGGATATTGTAGGTCCCACAGAAGACATTTCTCTCCTCCATCAGGACCTGCTGGGTTTCCTGGTTCTGGTATGCGGCCCACAGGTTGTAGTCACTCTAACAAAGGAACACGTGGAGTCAAAGTACGGTGGCAACTTTACCCAGGGTCCCAGACACGCAGCCTCTAGAGTCTCCCCTGGCAAGGGTGCAAGGGTCCGTGGATTCCTCTTCAGGCTGTGGCTGCTGCTCCATGGCGTTGGGGAGAGGCCAATGGACAGACACTAAAGTAATCCATGAGTTAGAAAATATTGAGTCAAGCGTCCTAATTCTTCTTCTACTTCTTTGTATTTTCTATGTGCTCTGATTCCATGAACTTTCGACCTTGCTGATAGCACAACTTTCCCAAAAATGAGTTCACAAAGGGTATGCTCACCAAATAAAGTCACAGGTGCCCGTTGACCGACCATTTCCTGGAAACAGGGGTTTCATGTTTATATTGCATATTCCTAACGGTACAAAGCATACTCATGGGAACTTAAGCCATATGTGAAATTACTGTTACACACTATGCATTTATGCTTCAAAGTTTTCATACGTCTGCAACCTTAATTTGTTCTTACAGCTGCCTCACAAAGTACATCATTTCCCCCACAAAGTATTCTCATTTTACAGATGAGGTATCCGAACCTCAGAGACGGGAGATCAGTTGTATCAAGTTTCAGCAGAGGTGCTTCTCTTTCTTTTCCAATCATTCCCTTCCTCATTCCTTCTTTCCTTCCTTCCTTCCTTCCTTCCTTCCTCCTTCCCTCCATCCCTCCTTCTCTCCCTCCCTCTCTCACTTTCTGAACAGCTATGGCATGCCAGGCATGCTAACTTTGGGCATAGATGACTCAATTGGACTCCCAGTTCTCCTCTTCTTCCCAGCCATACTCTCCACCCTCAAACAGCAGGAATACCAATCACCCTAGCAGGAAACCCAAACACAGGGTGAGTTTATCATGAAAGAAAAGACCATAGCATCATGTTTACATCTGGAGTCCTCTGGGGGACATCTTTTCTTAAGTCTCCTTCCACACCTTAGCCTTCTCCTCCATGCCTGTAGACTCTTCCTCAGGATGCCTGCTTTCCTCAGATCACTCTCCTTCTTAATCCTTAACCAAGTAGTGATATTCATCTAGAAGTATCTCCCCAGAAAAATCTGTCAATCTGCTTCGCTTCCAGTGTCCAAGCAGCTTTGATATCCTGCCTTGAATTAAATGAGGCTTCCTTGGCTTCTCACAGCCCAGGATGGAATTCCTTGGCTCTTGCTCATCGACTAAGCTTTGAAAGCCTAGAGGCCACGTGGTGAAGTCGGTGGGAGGAAAAAACCTGGGTTCAAATCCCAGCTCTGCCACTGACCAGCTATGAGACCTCGGGCAAGTTTCTAATTTCATAGTCTTCATTTCCACATCCATAAGCTGGGAGCAATGATACCGACCCATCTATAGTGAAGATCAAGTAAATGATGTGTACAAAGCCCTTGCACAGTGCCTGGCACATTGCTGAGCTGAGTAGAGAGTGCCCATTGCAGTCACCACCCCTCAGAAGCACTCACCTCCACCTTTTCCTAGCAGACCCTTTAACTGCTTAGTCTTGCTGGTCTCTTCTGGTCTCCATACTGCTTTACCTGTTTCTCTCTCTTTTCTTAACTTCTACATTTCTAAAATATCAAACACTGTCTGGGTAGCCCTTTTTTGTCAGGCAGTTACCAGCTACATCACCTAAGGAAGAAGGGTGTTAGTTCTGTTATACTTAATAGAGTGACAGGCTTCAAAAGCCTGTCAGCATTCAGCTTGTATCTCTGTCGCTCCACTGGCTGGGAGACCTGAAACTCTCTGTGTCTCAGTTTCTTCCTCTATAAAATGAGTGAATGGGCCAACTAGAAGATTAAAAAATTGCAGGTCAAATGAGGTCCACAAATGTGTTTTCTTTGGCCCACATAGTTTCTAAAAATGCTTTTAATTTAAGAAAAGCAAGAGATGTCACATGATAATTCAGATTTCTATCTTTTCTTGAAAGCTCAGACTGTCTGCAAGGTTGAGGTCCACGGTCCCCCATGGCAATAATTAGCTGGAGATGAGTAGCAGCTTGCCCCTTCAGAGGGGGAGTGAACTCTCCAGTTCATCCCGGTCCCATTGTCCTCTACTGCTCACACGTCCCACCTCTCTCATTTGTGTGATCTGACTGAACTCTACAGACATATAAACCAGATGGTTTCTCTGGATGCTTCTATTTCTCAGATTCTAATTTATACTTCACAGTTTCCTTTTGGGAAGCTTCAGTCTGACCACCCCTTGTTAAGTATCCTTTTTTGGGCCCATTGAGTCGATTTCAAAATAGAAGGCCCTTGAACAGAGAGGAGGCGGCAGGAATCTAATGGTTTTAGGAATTACCACCATGCCTAGAGAGGCAGAACATAGAGCTCAGAGTCCTCCAACCACTCTTCTCTCCTGTTGCCCAAGATTTGGTAGGGAGGTCTATGGTTAAGTAAGTCTCCCCTTCCATCCTAGAACCAGAATGAACCTGGAAGTGAGAAATGAGAAAGCTTATTTCATTCTGGACCCTGGAACTTCTGGACCAGCCCTGGCTCTCCCCTCATGTCCTTCTTATTCCTGAGCTACAGACTCTCACAGCCCCTAGATGCATGGATTGACAGATGTCGAGGAAAACTCCAGCTATCATTGACATTGCTCCTGGCTCTGAGCTCTCCACTAGATGACTTGGTGCCATAGACAGAGGACATGGCCATGGGATTTGAAGTAAGGAAGAACCCTGAGAGGACAACCAAATCAGTCTACTTGATGAGGAATTTAAGGCTTAAGGAGAGGAAGTGACTTGCTTAAGGACACACAGCTCAGAACTCTGGTCTCCCTTAGGGAATGTCGGCTCCCATATCCTATATCCATATACTATATCCTATATCCTCCCGTTTTCTTTATCCTTATGTGAGGGCTGAGTCTGGACCTCAGCCTTCAATAGCCAATGAGAACTAACATTTACTTGCCCCAGATGCCATCAGAACCCACCTTTGTTCTCAGTTTCCATTTCTGATTTTTCACACGCACGCGCTTTCCATCATCTGCCATTTTCGGAACTGGGACAGAAAGCTTGTTAGCATAATTAGGATCTATTCCCCTTGTGTAGGACCCCTGGGGAAAAAAATAACAGAAAATGGCAACTCTTTGTTTCTACTCTCCAAGAGGAGGGGAAAATCTAGTGCTTGGCAAGATCTGAAAGATGGGTAAGCTCTGGCTAAGGAAGGCCTAGGCCTGGCCAGTTAGGCCAGTAGTGTGTGCAGACTGGTTTAAGGAAAATAAGGAATACCAAACATCTGGAGCAAGACCAGCAAAAGATGGTCAGCAGTTCCCAGCTTTCCAGAGTATGGTCTCCCTCACAATGCCTGCTTCTTCTTGTCTTCTGTCATCTATCTCTGCTGGGAAAAATCCAAGCTACCTAGAACCCATAATTTAGGGTTAAGATTCAGGCAAGAAACAGAAGTAAAAATGCCAGGGATGGTTACTATTGGGAGGAAATTACATTTTAACCTAAAAATATACGTTGTGGTCTTGTAAACATCTGTGTAGCCTATGAGGCTGATCTAGAAACATACTGATGGCTTTCTTATTGCATAGGCTACAATACATCTCTCTGGGGAAAAAACTCCCTGCTTTGTGAGATTTCGGAAAGGCTCTGCCTCTCTCTTCTTGAGAGGTTTCTATACATGTTGTCCCTGCTGGATGCACTGACAATGGGAGAGTAAATGGTGATTAATGAGGAGTTCAGACAAAAAGTGACTGCTGAAGCCTACAAAGTAGCAAATGTGGAGCAGAAGGCCAGCTAAAGGTCTACCAAGTAGACGGAAAGGCTCGTGGTCAGGCCAACCCAACACGGAAATGAGGCTGGGCTCCAGATGGTCCACTCCCAGACAGGAAATACCTGCAAGAAGGCAATCTGGTTCTGAATGAATGTATGCGTTGACAGGTCCATCTTGACCTGCTGTACGAGTGCGGCCCAATGCTGGCTCACAGAGGCACACCTGTTCAGGGTGTTTTTATCCAGCATACCTGAAAAAAAAAAAAAGACCTGAGAACCTTTGAACAGGGCCACGATGGGAGGTCTCCTGAGAAATCCCCAATACACCTTAGCATACTTAGAATATACTTGGAGAGGTGGATGGGCAGGTGACGGATGAAGTCTCGGTATTTGCTGACCCCGGAAGACAGGTCTCTGACAGCATCCAGGTCAACCAACAGATCGGAGGGGATGCACCCTGCTTTGGGCATGTCTGCTTTTCCAGAAAACAGCCTATTCATCTCGGAAATACACTGGAGCGAACTCTTCCATTGTCCTTCTAGAGCGAAGCCAGAGAAAGGTGGGTGGTGGGGTTGTCTCTGCTGTAAGTCCAGACCGGGAGCAAGTCCTCACCAAAAGCTCTCCCCAAAATAGAGCTCATCAGAGTCTACCCTTAGGCCACTGGGTTTTCGTTATTTCTTCTGCCAAAATAAAAGTAGAACCTCCCAAACCAAAGGCACAAGTACTTCTCAGCCTTCCCAGCTCGAAGAGATGTCTATAGTATCAAAGCCTGCCCTGCTCAGGGGAAATGGCAATGTGTCTGGAATTTCTCTTGAATTACCCCAACAAGAAAAAGTTTTAAACAATTTTTTAAAGGGAGAATGAATGAAACAGATTGGTAGACATTGATAATTATTGAAGTTGGGTGATGATTATGTGAGTGGTTATTATAATGTTCTAGCTGCTTTTGAAATTTGAAATCTTCCATATAAAAAATGTTTTAGAATCTATGCTTTGTGTTTCCTGTAATTATTTCACGTTTATGACTTGCTTCGAAAACCAACTTAGGAAGGCCTTGAGGTCAGGCCCAAATTTCCCACTGCTTTTGTTTCCTCCTAAAGACTGACTCCAATGCTGCAAAAGTAGCCCCTGATGAGTCGAATCCTAGAGATGCCCACCGTGCCAGAGGTCAGGGACCAGACGAGGGATTGTGGCCTGGGGCAGAGGGGGACTTGAAAGGGCACTGTTGATAGTTTCCTTCCTGATTTCTATTTTCAGGTGTCTCTCGGAGGCACCACAGTGGAGAGGTGGAAACATGGACTTTAGGGTCATACTGACTGATTTCAATCCTTGCTTCTTCCCTACCAGATGTGGGATTAAATGAGGAAATAAATTTCAGAGAGCCCAACACACACTGTAGGTGCCAGGTGAATGTTAGTTCCCCAAATCTGCCATCCTCAAATGCTGTGGCACTGCCAACCCCTCCAACTCCATTGGGACTTTCCAATCTCATGTCTGTTGGTTTTCTTGCACAAGCTGACTTACCAGGATTAGACATGTGCCTCACCACATTTTCAGGCAAGTTTTGTTTTCCTGAAGATTTGGACAAAGGGAAGGATGTGTGCCTGGCTCTGGCTGCCCAGTAGACAGGTGAGGTCTCAGACCGGGAGTTGTAGTCTTTCTCAGGGAAGAAAACCACATTGTTGGAGTCTTGATTGAGCCCTGAAAGACAACAGAGCAAGACAAGGTTGCTCTGTAAGCAGGTGGGTAGAGGAGAAAGAGGTAGAGAGAAACGGTTTTATTTCTACTTGCTTCTTTAAATCTACACAAAATGGACCAGGCCAGTTGCATCTGTTTTTGTTTGGGAACTCTGAGTTTCTACACAAAAATCGCAGAAAGCCCCCTGGTAGGTTTTGCCAGACCACTTACAATGCAAAATTTATCAGAGCTCTATATACAAGGAGAGAGAGAGCAGTGGGCAGGAGCTGGAAGACAGACTGCTTTTCTGAAGCCCTTGCTTAATTTTCTTCAGCAATATGAATAACTGCTCTGAGTCAAATTAGAAAATTTAACTTTTTAAGAGAGAAGCTCCCCTAGGAAGAGGGGGAGGTAGCGCCAGCCGTAACTGGATGTACACAACTCCAGTATAATTGGCTGATTCCTGGAGAGGCTCCTGGAAGCCTTTGAAAAAGACCACAGAACACTGCGTGTGCACATACACGCCGGCCGACCGTAGTCTCCCACCCCTGCGGGGGTAGCACTGCACAGTGGGAGATGCTGAGGAGGGGGGGCCTGCTCAGGAGAGGACACATTGCTGGGTGACCTAGGCCAAGTCACTCCAATTCCCTGAACTTTGGCTTCCTTAATAGAAAATTAAAGAGTTGGACTGGTTGCCCTATAATCGAATTTATAGGATTCTCTGATTTTTTTCACCACTTCTTCATTCCAGAATATCATTCTTTTACTTCCCTGACACACCAAAGAAATCAAGCGGCATATGGCAGGACCTACTGCCCCCTAGGTCATCTAGCTTTAAAATTCTTTTGGACTCTATTAGCCTAAAATATGACCACAAATCAGGTCTCAGGGACGTTAGGAATTCCCCACCTTCGAGAGCTCAAACTCAAACCCCTCCATCTGCCCACGCCCTCCCAGCCCTCTCCCAGCCCTCACTAAACCTGTGCTTCCCCACACTGGACCTTCCACTCCTGGACCCCTCTGTTATCTCCAGTCTCTTGCCTCCCTTCTGATTTCTTTTGCTTCCCTCATCCAGCTGGCCAAACACTTCCAAGATCTCACCGACAGCCTAGACCAATGGCTCTCAAAGGGAGGTCCCCAGAGCAGCAACATCAGCATCAGCTGGGAACCTATTAGAAAATGCCGAACCTCGGGCCCACCTCAGGCCTGCTGAGTCAGGGCTAAGGGTGAGGACCCCAGCTCTCTGTGTTTTAATAAGCCCTCCCAGTGATTCGGATACAAGCTGAAGTCTGAGAACTACCACCCTAGCCTTATTCGGCCCTTTCACTGTCAGCAGCCTTGGATAAACTCCACTTCAAGGTTAGATTTTATGCACAAGCAAGGAATATGATGGAATGAATTTTAAAAAGCCCTAAGTTTTGACTCTTGGCCTGTTTCTGTGCAGTGCAAGCTGAAAGGTAAAACAATTCCGTAGCTTCCCCCTTACATCCCTCCCAAACCCAGTCCAATCTGTAACCCGTGAATACAGGAACCACACCAGCATTAAGAGGCCTGGACCATTTCTGGGCCTGAGGGATGCAGAAATCCATTTTAAATGCCTGACAGTTAAAAGTTCTGTGCTACTTCCTTCTGCATTTGCCATTTTATAATTTTCTGGAAGGAAGTCACATTCAGCAATTTCACCTTTGGTAAACAGGATCAGGTGTCAGGACAAAGAACACTATCCTGCATTCTGGAAAATCCCCATCTACCTAAGCTTGTCCACACCTCTGGTTCCTTTACAGGCTCCTGAAGTCTGGCCTCCTCATCTTGGGGTGCCCTCTGGTCTCTACCTGTGGCCTTGTTTACCTGAGCTGTTGCTCTCTTCTCTCAGAGACAGGGTTTTGATGACATCAGCCGCAGTGAGCAGTAACTTGGGGTCACACATCTGAAGCAGCAAGAGTGTGTAATTTGCCTTAGTCCGGTGGGTGCTGTTCCCAAACCAGTACAAAATCTCCCTCATCTTCTGTTCTACCGTTTTATCCAACATGTGGTTCAAGGAGGACTTCACGATTTTTCTCTCCTTCTTGCCGAGGTTGATCCGGGACCTGCTGTAGATGAAATCCTTCCCCTGTGTGGTCTGAAGGATATTTTGAAAATAGTGTAACAAATATAAGCTATCTAACTTCTCCAGGATGCTAACTAGAAACCTCCTCTGGGATATCTCGCCGATCCTTCGGAACCACTCTTTGGTAGAGAAGATCTTCCAAGCCAAGATACACGTTTCACACTTCTGGCACACGGGGACAAAATCGCTTCCTCTCTCACAGCGAAAATAGGGGGCATTCCTGAGCCTTGATTCCAGGTTTTCCATGATCCTGAGATGACCAAGGGTCATTTTATCCTTGTCTGTTGTCAACTCCACCAAACACCACAGGAACCAGAGCAGCTGATGAATATCCCACCTGAGCCTTTTCTACTATAAACATCTCCCAGGGAAAAAGTAAACCGTTGCGATAGATGGAAAGCTTCTCTCTCCCAGAAACTGCCGGTAGAAGTCTGACTTTTTGTACTGACCTCCTAGGAAACATGGCTTTACCGTAAATCTCCTAAACCTAGCACTGCCAACGTGGAGGCAGTTGCTGTATATTCTGAAAGAGCTGGTCATCTCATTTCTAGAACACCGAGAATAGTGTTAGTTAAATTTAAGTAATATATGGACCCCTTCTAAAGGAAAAGAAAATATTGTGAAGCATGATGTTGACCTTCAATTGTTGTCATTAATGACTTTTAAATATTCACGAACATAAAATTACATATAAACTTCTTATATTTATAGCTGTTTGGTTATAAGGTAGATATCCCCATGATCCTGAATATGTTTATATTCATTTTCTTAATCATCATCAAAGTAAAAACACCAATGTTTAATATAAATTTAAGTTATTTAACTGCTAACCAGAACCTCTGCAGGGAACCACTCCTTAGTGGAAAAAATTTCACTAGGCCTGAGAATATATTTGGGGACTTCCAACCTCCATCACATGCCCACCCACGTCTGGGAGGCAGTATGCTCAGTGGTGAAGAGCGTGGGGTTGGGCTCAGACTCCCAGGTTTGGACCCCAGCCCAGCTGTTTACTAGCTCTGTAAACACAGGCACGTTGCTTAATCCTCTATGCTTCAGTGTCCTCATTTGTAAAGTGGGGACAATAGTTCCTACTTCATAGAGTCATTGTGAGGATTAAATGAGACAGTTTATGCAAAACACTTAGAAGATTGTCTGGCACATATTTAGCCCTTGATAAATGCTAACCATTGCCCTATTGTTGTCATCATCATAATTGTCGTTAGGATCATTGTTCTGGGCGGCCAATGTCCACTACAATGTTTATATGTGTATATATACATACATTGGGATGGATGTAAACAAATAATGAGGATGTGTGCGCATAGTTTTTGGAAGAAAAATGACATGAAAATGACTTACCTATTTCTTGAGGTCTTTACCAGCTGGCCCTGGCTTATGACCCATTCAGGAGTAATGACTTGGGCCAAGAAAGCCAACCCTATGAGTGCACGTAGCCCCTAGGGGGTCCCAAGCAGAAGGCTTCTGTTGTCAGTTATGACCAGAAAGAGACAGGGGCTCACCGGGCTTCTCAAACATTTTTAATAGAGAAATCCTGTTTGCAAATCATATCTGCTGTAAAATCTCATTACGTAACATAGACGAAAGTGATATTATATTAGTACACATTTTTGAGTTCAAAAGTTTCCTTGCTAGCAAGGCAATTATTGAGAACAATGGGGCTGTTCTGATGAAGACAAAAATCTTTAAACCTGAAGTTAAAGATGACAGATACTGTCTTCTATCAGCTTCAAAATCCACAAAATTCAAATTAGCAGCTGCTCCAGGAACCGAAAGCCCACAAAAACCAGTCTGAAAAATCACTATTAAGTGCTGACATATTCAAGATGAGTGTCTGCAAATAATCCTCAAAAGACTCCACCAAATAAATACACACACACAATACACATATATATTGTGTGTGTCTGCATATATATATACCCAGAGAGAGAAAGAGCAAATGGAACAAAAAGTTAATCATTGGTGAATGTGGGTGAAGAGTATATGAGTGTTCATTGTTCTATTCTTTCAGCTTTTCATGGGTTTGAAATTTTTCAAAGCAACTAATAAGGATATACTGCTAAGTTGGTAGAAATTATTATAATAGGCTACTATCTAACAATAGGCACCCAGCTCACCACTGCATCCAAAATGCCCTTGGAAATGTTGGGCAGCCCGGAAAAGAGTTTCAAAGGCACACTGAGACAATTCTACTTCAGACAAGATGAGGTTCAAACACTGATTCTGGTACTTGGGAGCTGGGTGATCTTGAGTAAGCCTCCTGGCCTCTCTGAGCCTTAGTGTCTCCACTTTACTGATGAGAATGGTAGAGACGAAGGCGGGTAATAAAAATTATTGCTACCTTCTAGGATTAGACCAAACGTGTGAGACCAGTTGTCACTGCTATTTTGTTGTAATTGTTATTGCCCTAGATTAAACCAGAAGGTTTGCAGTACTGTGAACGCTTCTCGTGCCCGCATCTGGAGACCTGGCATGGTTGGAGAAAGGCGGTGGAAATCATCACTGGGGTTGGTCGGCCATGGATGGCAGTCTTCTACAAGGGTCAGGTGGGGACAGGAATCAGGCTGGGAAGGAGAGCAGTTGTAACAGTTCAGCCTCTTCTATCTGAAGAGCTATCTGGAGAAAAGGTGAGAGCAGATTAGCATCTAGTCGGGAAGGCCAGACAAAGGACTGTGGCCAGGAGGAGGGAGGCCCAAAGCGCTTGGGTATATAAGGGGGTACACATTACCCCTGGAAGTGCTACCAACTAAAAGTAGCTTGTTTTTAAAGGTCAAAATAAATTAGGATTCTAATCTGTGAGACTGACATATATCAAGCAAGCAGTTTCACTCACCCAGCTCAGCTTTTATTCTACACTTGAGGGCCCAGTGGAGGGGAACAAACTTGGGAGTCAGAGACGAGCTAGAATCCCATCGCTGTTTCTTACTAGCAATGTGGCCTTGGACAAGCTACTCAAGCCTCTCTGAACCCCCATTTCCTTATCTTTAGAAGATACGCGATAATCCCTACCCTGCAGGGTGTCACAGTGTGACGATTACATTAATTAACGTAGGTGGGCATGGTAGTTACTTCTGCTGCCTCTCCATTCCCCTTACCACCACCGCACGCACACACACACACATGCGCACACATGCACACACACAGGTGTGCACACAGCATCTCACCTAGCTCAAGCAGGGAAGCTGGAGCCATTTGGGATCTGGTGTTAGAGTTCAGAAAGTGGCTTTGGAAGAGAGCAGGAGGAGACGACCAGATGGGATAAGACAGCGGTGGGGAAGTGGTGCTGGTGGAACCTGAAGAGGCAGGCAGGCAAATGGGTCCCATCAGAGCAAGACCCAGGAGAGGAAAACATTTCTCCGAGGAAGGCTCTGGGGCTGAGAAGTACACCGGGAGATTTCTCAAATATCCAGGCCACCAGCAGCCTGAAGGCTTCATACCACTCCCCTAGCTTTCCTTTCTGCCCTGTATTGTCCTGTTTCGTTCATGATTCTGATTAAACCTCTTCCCATACTGCCCCAAATCTCCACGTCCTTTTCCCGCCCTCCCACATGGTACAGAGAACCCCAGAAGGTGCAGCTGCTGCTTCACCCCCACCTGGCTCCACTGTCCTGCCTGACATTGCACCTGAGGTTTGGCTGGTTCCCACCACAGCCGCCTGCCCTGGCTCAGCCAGCAGGAAGTCGGGAGAGGGCTCAGGTTCCAAAGTAGGAGGGTGTGGGACGAAGCGGGCTCTGCTGCAGAGCATGTACCTGCCCCTGGATAACACACCTGCCACTATCGGCCTGCTCCCCTTCTGTGAAATGAAGATCAGAATTCCGCCTAGCTCACAGGTGGGTGTCGGGGTCAAATGAATGGATGTATTTGAAAAGGCATTTTGTAACGTGTGAAGAGTTATACAAGTATTGTTATCATTAGGGAAAGTGGGAAAACTGTCATCTTTTATCCTCACCTTCCCATCATGTGCTGTTACACTTTTTGGCAAAGTTAAATGAGAAAAGTCTTTGTTCACAAGAAATCCCTGAGTTTCCTGGTTGCCGATTTGCTCTTTGGCTTTAAAAGAAGCAGATGGGGAAGCAAGGGCATTGGCTAGAAATGATTTATTCTCCAGAAGGGGGAGAACCAGGAGAGCACAGAAAAATTCTAAACCAAGCTGAAATATCTGAATCCCCAAAGAGATAGAATACTCCTGTGGTGGCCAAAACATCTTCCCGGTTGTACTAAAACTAGCAGGCACTTGCTATTGGTAGTTGAAGAACAGATCAGGTTCTGAGACTAGATAGATGTAAACCAGCGGTTCTCAAACCTAAGTGTGTGTCAGAATCCCTGGGAGGCCTTGTTAACAGATTGCTGGGCCCTGCCCCCAGAGTTCCCGATTCAAGAGGTCTAGGCTGAGGCCTGGGAATTTGCATTACTAAGAAGTTCCCAGGTGGTGCTGATGCTGCTGCTTGGGAAACTGCACTGTGAGAACCGCTGGCATAAGGTATGCTCTTGTCTCACCATCTGTGGACATCACTCCATTTTAGAAACAAACACAAACACTTAATTCTTTCAAAACTTGTTGAGTGTCCTTGACCAAGTAACCTAACCTCTCTGAGCAGCCAGTTTTTCATCTTTATTCCATGAAGTAGAGAAAATATTATCCATCCCACAGGGCTGCAAAGATGAAACGAGATCAGAAATGGTATTCAAAAATAGTACTCAAAATGCTAAAACCCTTTCTACTTCTCATTAATCTTAAAAAATCTAAGCTTCAGAGAGGAACCTGAGGACCTCAGCTAATCTGGCAGCCAGAGGGGAATTTGGAGAGAGAGGACCCAGAACCTCCAATACGTCTGACCAGCTGAATCTGCTACTCTACGTTCTGATTTGTGCTCGGGGAGTTACCTGAGACAGTGAAGACTTCTGTGTGACAGGTGTCTTGTTTATTTTTATTGGCCCTAAAAATTCTGCTACAGTAGCTCTAGTAACTTTTTATAGTCTCTAGCTATGTTTTCATCATTGATGAGCACATGATCTGTTGAGGGTGCAAAAAGTGATCACCGATGTTCTGTGACTAAGAAGAAGCCCAGGTTTCAGGGCTGGATGCACTCTGAGAGACATGTGGAGAGAAACATGCCCCCCATTTTATAGATGGGGAAACTGAGGCCAGAATGGTTAAGTGAGATAGCCAGATACCACTGGTAGAATGCCCAAGTTGAAGGCTGCAGTGATGGAAACTAGAACGGCAAATATTACATTCCAGAGGAAGCAGGACTCAGTGGTCTCCGGTGAAGCTGGATATTCACTTCCCTGAGATGGGAAGCAAGACGCCCTAGATTCCTAGAGGCCAGTTTGAGGAACAGGTCAAGAACAGCATAAGTAGAAGAAATGAGAAAGAATAGAGAAAAGAGAGAAAGGGTGGTAGAAGAGAAGATGGAGACAAAATGAGAAAAAGAAGAAGAAGAGTAATCTCCACCTGGCAGCCTTGTCCCCATCCCTCCAGCTGGGACACAGAATGGGAGCTGACCCTGACCAGTATTAGCTGTGCCTACTGCAGTAAGCACAGAATTTGACAAAAAGAAAAAGGAAAACTAAATTGAAGGAAGTGTGAGAACAATGAAAGGAACAAGATTGCCAAATAGAAACACAGGTCACTCAAGGGTAAGCAAAATTCCTAATAAGCAGGCCTCATACTTTTTGGGTTATTGTTCCACTCCAAATTTATTTAACCAACTAATATGACAAATAAGCTAGTTGCACAGAACCAGGAATCCTAGTCTTCCCCCAGAGAAAGCTGGATAAACAGACCGGGAGCCCGCCTCTGCGTGGACTTCTGCACCCAGGACCACTAGGGCAATCCCCCTCTCCCACCACACCTGCCGCCCCACCTGGGCTTCTCTGGGCCCTGCCGGCACTTCCAGCACTGAGGTCCCGTGTGCCAGGGCAGGGTTAGCAGCCTGACACACAAGCCAATCACACTGCTTTAGTGTCACAGCACAAAGCCTGGAGCAGCATCCTGTGGGAAAATAAAATTTAATTTCAAAGTTAAGCTTTAAACTGAACCGAAGATGGAGAAGAAGGAGGAGGGGGAGGAAGAAAGGAGGGCTGAGAGGCGTGCCTGGAACAGAAGAAAGGATGACAAGAGTTTTTATGTAAGCTTCTAGAGAGCACATTATAATTTGAAAAGGCAACGAACACTGAATTGCTATAGCTCAAAGCGGCTGAGAGGTTAAGGGGTTAATTACAGTTTGACTGCACAGCTTGGTAGGATTTTTGAAGATTATATTTTTTATATGAGACACACACACATATACACACACACTTCTTTTCAGGTAATCATCAGGGTAGCCACATAAGTTATTAACTCGGAGGAAAAGATTTTAACCTCAAATGACCGATCACTGCTATGCTGACCCTCAGTCCTTGTTAGATGAGCTGTTCCACCTCTTCTTTTCCAACACCTGGCTTCCTTCCCTCAAGGAGATGAAGGAGTTTTCTCAACAAGACTACAGAGCAAACCAGAAATAGAGATAAAGCATGTCCCAGCAAAGCCTGGCCGGCCAGTCACTCTGCCTGAGCCATACACAATGTACGCCCTGCATGTGGACATCAGATGCCCATGGCACAGGGAGCCTCCCTGCAAGGGCCCTGCCCTCCCCATGACATCTCAGGGAAGGAGGGGATTCAGCCCCCGGTCCGAGGGAGCTAGGAGAAGCAGGAAATGTGCACACTGCCCTTCCTTCCGGCCTCTGTCTGAGGTTAATGGGGCGGGTGTGGGAGCCCCTGGAATGGGGGCAGCGGGTGGTAGAGATGAGGAGCAATCAGGGAGAAGCTCAGTCAATGACACACACAGAACTCAGTCACTGAAGATGGCCCGAGAAAACGTTAAATTAGAAGCAGGGCACCGGGAAGTGGAAAAGATGAATGCATTTCATATACGGCCTCGTCTGTTATTGTCTTGAATAGTACATTCCTATTTAGCTCTTCACATATGAACACTTTTCACTTCAATCTAAATCGAATTCTTGTGATCAAGAGACACAGCTAGTTGTCTCCTGGGTGACTCTATCTTAGTACCTAGCACAGTGGCTTACCAGTTATAAATGCCACATGTGTTGCGTTGATTTGATTTGAGGACAGTCATTCCAAAAACACGCTGAACCAGGTTGAAGAGATAAGGTCTCCATGATGGGGCCAGTATCCACATCTCATCATTTCATCCTGAATCTTGGGAGAATGTGAGAATTTACTCAGAATTCATAGGATTCCTAGAAGAGAATGCCATATGCCCTGGGATTTCAAAAAGTTGAGACAAGAATAGATTATGTGGTGGTTAAAATTACACTCTGACTCTACAGTCACAAGTGGTCTAGTAATGGAACAAACCACTCTGGCACCAAGAGGAGCTCTTGATGAGTTCAGATTTTTTTTTTTTTTTCGAAATGAGTCTTCACAATGCAAGAGGAAATAAAGGTGGGTAAACACAGAAGGGCGACACACACAGCTTGGGGGAAAAGACAGAGAGCACAAAATAGACCTTTATTTTTTTTTTAATTTCCTTATTTGTTTGTCTTAGGCAATTTTCAGTTTGGGGACCAAGAAAACGAAAAAAAGATGTGCCTGTCGCTTGAGGCAATGACAGAAAGAGAGCAAACATTCCTAACTCTCAATTTTGCTTTGATCTTTTATATCAAGAAGAAAGATCTTGAAACTGAAAACAAATGGACAAAAAGAGCTGACAAGGAAACGAAGTTCAAGACAGGTAAGGAGATACCCAAAGGGCTCCTTTTATATGAATCAAGTATTCTGGCCTAAACAAATCACATGTCACCACACTGAAACAATTTACCAATGAGGCTGCAGTCCAGGCAGTAACCTTTGAGAAACTACAGAGAATGGTAGAGGATGAGGACAGGCAAAATTGTCTCGACTTTTAAAAGAAAAATAAGGTAGATTCTGGAAACAACAGACTAGTCAACTCAATGTTAACCCACAGCAGAATTCTAAAATGGTTTATCAAATATTTTGTGAGCATTTGGAAAAGAAAGTAACAAGCACCTACAACCCACAGGGGTTCAACAGAAACAAGGCAGGCCAAGCTGACCTCAGTTTCTCTTTTGAGAGCATTGTTAGACAGGCAGAGCAAAGAAAAGTAGACACAGCACACCTTATCTCTGCCACTGAAAAGTCCTTCATCACATCCAGTGGATAAAGGGGAAGAGGTGGGCTACATTATCATACAGTTCTACCGATGCATAACTTACTGAGTAACTAAACCCAAAAGGTATTGACTGAGAGCTGCAAGAATCTGTATTTGGCCATATCCTAATCAATATGCATATCAACAAGGTTAAAACTTAAGAAGAAAAGGTTACCAATTCTGTAGGTGACCCTAGGCTAGGAAGGAGAGCTAATACATTGGACATAGAATCATGAGTCAAAACAATCTCAGCAAGCAGCGATGATGATGTGATGAAATTAAAAATTCAAATAAAAAATAAATTCAATATAATTCAAATTATAAAATTTTTAATTAAAAAATGCAAATCCTACACTGTATAAGTCCTCAGATACAAATATAGGACACGGTCTCTGGAAACAAGTCAAGTGATGCTGAAGTAATGTACTCTAGGCCCATCAGACCGGTCAGAGAGGAAGAGGCTTGCCTTGACACAGGTCACAGGAAAAGACCCAGAGTTATATTTCTGGTGAAGCCCGACAGGGACTTCAGGTTATGTCCTCAGAAACCACTTAGAGATGGCTTGTCATTTGCCTAAAGGCTTGATGAATATTCGTCATTAATCTTAGGGAGCGCATCTGCCAACAGGAGGTTGAAATGACCAGGGGAGTGAAAGGTCTGGAAGTCATGAAGGAAAGTGGGAAATAGAGTGTGAAAACAAGAACACTTCCCGGGAGGACATGCATGAGAACTGCCCTCAAATATTTGAAGAACTGTCCTTTGAATGAGAAATCACGCAAGTCCACATAGTCCAGGTAACTTCAGAAGAGAGGTATGAGGCCCCTCTCCAGAGGTCACAGGGACTAAGACTTGGACTCCTTTAAGACATTTTTTATAATCCTCTCTGTCCAAACACAGGATGAGCTGCTGTGTGAGGTAGTGAGCTCTCTGCTTTTGCACGGCTGCACGGCCCCGTCAGACGTGGGGAGTACAGAGACTGAGCATTTAAGACACTCAGTTTCCATGCCACGTAGTTCTTCATGTAGTTTATTCCCTTATACACAACACCCACGATCTAATGAGGAAGGCAGCATGGGGTGGTGGTTAAATTCCCGGTGTCCGTCTGCCCAGGTTTGAATCCCAGCTCTGCCACTCACTCACCGTGTGACCACAATGACTTTGAGCAAGTTAATTAACCCCCCTGGACCACCGTTTCCTCATCTGCAAAATGGGGATGATATGAGCATCTACCCCACGGGGCTGCTGTGAAGGTTGAGTGATGCACAGGAAGCTCTCAGATCAGTGTCCAGGACACAGGAAATGCACAATCAAGTTAGCAATTTATTATGATTACTCCACAATTTTTCTGATCGCTCCAAAGATTCCTGGTTACCAATTCTGGGCACAGCGGGATGTTCACCTGAGCAGACAGGAGACTATCACTTGACGATGACGAAGGGGACTCAGGCGCCTGAGAATTATTACAAACACATATGGATAACAGCGCAGCATGGAGCAAAGGGGAGAAGCCAGAGACCCTTCTCCTCACTCGGGGACCCATATGATCTCTAAAGCCAGCCACCACTGGCAGACATTTCTGCCCCCAAGTCACCTTTAAAATCCAAGCTGCTGCCCTGCCTTAGTGGTTAGCAAGTCTGGGATATGGATCTTGGGGTCTAGGGAGCAGCCCCCACTGAAGTCAGTTCTGGCTTCTCAGGTTCCTCTCCCAGATCTACAATCCAGATGGAGTTTTCCTTCTTGGAAAGCCAGAAGGCAGGGTAGACTGGCTCTGAAAACTTGCAGTCAAACTTGTGAACCAGAGTCATGGCATCAGGCTCTATGCCATAGAAGGAGAGAATCCCCCCCAGGAAGTCAACGTAGATCCCCAGCCTCCGGAAAGGGCTGGCTTTGAGCGGGGTCTCCGTGTCGCTGTGCCAGGCTGTGAACTCCTTCCCATTCCAGTGGAGGCTCCAGGAGAAGTTGTTTCCAGAAATGCAGCTGTTGCGCTCCTCCCCTTTCCGGTCAATGCCTTTGCAGGTCAGGCCAACATAGGTGCCTGCCCCGGAGATCTCTACCTCGAAATAGTACCTGTGCAGGTACAGGCTCTGTTGGGACAGTACCTGCCGCCAGTGCACGAACCTGCTGGGGAGGTCTGGGTAGGGATGCTCCCAGGGAGTGGTGTTGGTGACCTTGCGATTATCCTCCTGCAGCCGGAGATACCTGTGTGCCGTGTCGGGGTCGAAGGCGATGTCACACGCATCTGAGGAGATACAGAAGGAGGGAGAGTAGGTCAGGAACCAACACCTGATTCAGATAGGACACTTCAAACCCAGCCAGCCTCCAAAGTCTGAGAAAACATCCATCTCCTGTTCTCTGTTTACCCAGGCCGCTGTTCCTGTGGGAAAGAGGCAGGTGAGGACCAGAACACAGTGTGATATTGTGATTTATAACATGAAATATATATTTGGTCTCTGCCCGCCGGTTCCTGACTCAGGGCTCCTGAAACCCTTGTAATTTCCTGATGATAGGAGCATCTTTTGTTCTAATGAGGTAACTGCGTGGGCTCCTGGATGGGGGCTGGGCACCAGAAAGACCAAGGCCTGATTAGAAGCTTGGAATTTTCAGCCCTACCCCCCTCCTCCGGAGAGGGAGAGGGACTGGAAATGGAGTTAATGATCTATCACACCCACGTGAGGAAGCCTCCATAAACCCCAATTATAGGGAGTTCAGAGAGCTTCCAGGTGGGTGAACACATCCACCCCCAACTCCATGGGGACAGAAGCTCCTGCACTCGGGACCCTCCCAGGCCTCACCCTGTGTATCTCTTCATCTGGCTGGTCATCTGTATCCTTTATCGTCTCTTTTAATAAACTGGTACACGTAAGTGTTTCCCTGAGTTCTGTGAGCTGCTCTAACAAATTAATTGAACCTGAGGAGGAGGTCGTGGGAACCTCCAATTTGTAGCCAAATTATACAGAAATTGGGGGGAACCTGGGGACCTACTACTTGCAATTGGCATCTGAAGTGGGGGCGGTCTTGTGGGACTGAGTCCTTAGCCTGTGGGATCTGACACTAACTCCAGGTAGATAGTGTCAGATTGAGTTAAATTGTAGGACACCAGCTGGTGTCACGGAGAATTGCTTGGTGGGGGAAACCCACACACACACACATTGTAAGTGGTCCCAGACCCCTTTAATAAGTCACTCCACTTCCTTCCTTTCTGAAGCTCAAATTGCTTGGCATTTGCTGTATTATTTGCCAAACTGAATCAAGAAATAAAATCCATTGATTCATTCATTCATTTATTCAACAAATATGTACTGAAAGCCAGGCACTATTCTACCCAGTGTTAGCAAGGGTTTGGGGAAATAGGCACTCATATACCCACACTTGATTCATTCTTTTTTTTTTTTTTAATATTTGACCAATATTTATCATGTTGAACTCTCAAACAGTCCTCCACACATATTCTCTCCCCAGTCCCAGAGATTAATAGCACCTCCATGCACCCAGTTGTTCAAGTCACACTAAAGTTATTTTTGACATTTCTTTGCCCTCATCCTCACCCTCCCAACTTGTCCCCTCGACACACACACACGCACACACACACACACACACACACACACACACACACACACACACACTTCTCTCCAGCCCACTGCTTCATCCACGCCACCACCAAATCTCGCCCGGATAGTGCAATAGGCTCCTTGCAGGTCATGTTGCCCCCTCTTGCCCCCCATCCACACCCTCTCCATGATAGATCCACAGTGCTAGTTTCAAGGTGTGGGCTAAGGTGAGTCATGTCACCGCAGCTTAAAGCCCATCAGTGGTGCCCGTTGCTCCTAGGATAAAGCAGTGACACTCACCCTGGCCTGAATGACCAGCCCTTGCTTGTGTCTCCAGCCTCATCTCCTGCCCTCTCCCCCTTGATCGCCACACTCCAGCCACTCTGACCTCAGACCCACTTTAGGGCTTTAGCACAGACACACTCCGTGACATGATCCTGACCCTAACCTGAGTCTGGGTGAGTCCTACTGATCTTTCAGGTTGCAGTTGAGAGTTCATGTCCTCAGAGGCCCTCCATGACTCCCCAATCTGAATCAGATGCTTTCCCATCACTGCCTCTCGGAGCACCCAGCTTTGTAACCTTCCTGGCACTCATCACCATGGGTCATAATCTATTTAGTTGTTTGTTTGTGTCATGCCTCCTTCCAGGCTGTAAGCTCCACATTTTCTGTGGGACTCTATCCTGGGTTCTAGCTCAGAGAAGATGATCAGTATACACTTGCCACATGAATTAGATATTAAAGGTTATTTAAAAATCCATTAATTTAAAAAAGTATCTTATTTTAACCCAGAGTTGTCCAACTCCTTTGGTAAGAGAAATTCTTAGTAGTTGATGAGGCCACATCCTGGAAGGAAAGAAGGACACGATAATCCTAGAAGTCAAGCAGAAAAGTGAATGTGAACTGAGGGCCATCAAGGGCAAATAGTCTGTAGCTCCATTACTAAAAGCAGCCCCAACAGCAGCAGCAGCGCTTCATCCACCACCAACGCCTTGGGCAATCCTCAGAATCCAGATATTGAACAATAACTTTCTTCTAATCTAAGGGGACCCAGGACGCCTAGGAGGATAGGTGATTCTATGTCTTGGGACAAGAAAACCAGAATGAGTCTGGAACATTCTGTTAGTGCCAGAAAGCAATGATACTTTTAAGAACATCAAGGGCAGAATGTCAATGCTTAAAGGAGAAAGAGGCCAGCTTACAAGTGGCTCCCACTGGTCAAGCTGGCAATTTGAGCCGCAGAACTGTGACCAGTGAAACAATCTGAATCCAGAAAAGGCTAAAAGTTTATAACAATATTCAAAGAGAAAAAGTTAATATAGTGTGTGAAAAAAGACATTTGTAATGCAAAAGAAGATAGATTATCATGGACAGATTTTTGGGACCCCTCTCCCTGGTCTAACAGGCAAATCTAGCAAGCTAACTGTATAGGCTATAAGTCAGTACAATAAAATCCATGCTGTACTGTGACACAGCTGTGCAGGCCATCTTCAGCCTGTGTCAAAATGACCTTGCAACCCCACACCTCACGCCAGCTGGACAGACCCACAATAAGAAAAGATAAAGGGGTACCTTGCTCTCACATTTCCCACCTGCATTTCTTAGAGATTGAGGGATTAATTAATGACCCTGGTACTCACCTCCCTCCACCCATAGATAACATCAGCATCTCTGAACTTGTTTGATGTATAACCAAGAAATTCTTGTTTATGTTACCTTCAATGTATAATCTAGAGAAAAGTCCAGATGTACTCTATCCCTTTTTTTATTTTAATCTCGTTGTAAGTTTTTTTTTTTGTCCTCTTCCCTGCACATGCACTGTTTTGTGAAAGAGATCTAAGCTGCACTTACACTCATACCTCTCAGAGCAGTTCCATCAGAGCGCTCTGCTGAACTGTTTTCCTGGTGTTCAAACTCCTCACGCTGGTTACTGAATAAACGCCTTCACTAATATCACCTAGACTCTTTATTTCAGTCAACATTATAATAGGATATGTTTCATTTTTATTTTAACGTTAAGAATAAAGGGTGTTTGGCTTCTTGTATTAATTATATCTGTTTGTAAAATAGAGATGTACTTCTGTCAGGAAGCAGGAAAGAAAAAATAAAAGAAACTGTGTGGAAGCCAAGAGGTCCTGGCAAGAAGTAGGAGCTGTGGCAAGAACAGGAGATAGTCATGAGAACCTGAGGCTTCACGAAACAACCAGAGAAAAAGAGGGTCCAGGAACTGGTCAGCCAGTGGTCACTCCCAGAAAACAAGCAGAAGCAGGGTTAGATGGCTTGTTCCAAAAATGAGCCTTGACTGCACAGAGGCAGTCTTTCCTCTACTAGGAGATGAAACCCCACCAGCATGTTAACCACAATGAATTGTTGATTGGAAATACAGTGCTTTTAAAATGCTAACAGACCACAACAATACCACGTAAGGACAGGACAATGGATTATACAATTCTAGCCAAGTCAGACTTAGAAAGGAACCATGTGGTCACTAGCCAGGGTCTTCAAAAGCCATGAACATCATGAAGGACAAGGAAAGGCTAAGGGACTGGACCCAAAGTGGAGGAGACTAAGGAGACATGGAAACATCTGTGATCCTGGATCGGACTTTGGGACATCGGTTGGAACACTTGGTGACACTTGAATAAATTCTGTAGATTAGTTCATAGCATTGTAGCAATGTTCATTTCCTGGTTTTGATCAATGTACTGTAGCTATGTAATGTGTTAATGTTTGGAGAAGCTAGATGAAAGGTACATGGAAATTCTTTGTCCTGTTTTTGTAAGTTTGAAATTGTTTCAAAATGAAAAGTCAAAAAATAAAAACAATTAGGGGCCAGCCCGGTGGCATGGTGGTCAACTTCACATGCTCCACTTCAGTGGCCTGGGGTTCACAGGTTCGGATCCCGGCACGGACCTACATACCACTCATCAAGCCATGCGGTGGCAGTGTCCCATATACAAAATAGAGGAAGATGGGTACAGATGTTAGCTCCTGGCCAATCTTCCTCACCAAAAAAAGTTAATTAATTAAAAAATTAAATTTTAAAAAATGCACCACTTAGGGATAGGCCCGAGGTTGCAAGAACCTGAAACCTATGTGAGAGATGGCGTTCTTCCTTCAGGAAAGCATTACACTGACATCAGTAACTGGGGAAGGGGGAGCAGTTCACAACTTACATTGGAGAAACTGTCGCCTGGTGCTGGGCTCAGGTTTTGCGGTCCAATATTTGTGCTCCACAATGGCAGACACTTGAGTTCTGATGTCATACTCCTCTAGAAAATCAAAGAGCTGTGAATGCACACCTGTCCAAGAGGTCAGGAGAACCTAAAAGGCAGGACTTCCCAGCCACTCTTCCTTGGGCTTCCTGGGGAAGCAGGGGCTGGAGCCTAGTCACATCTCAGAGAACCATGTTCCATGGACCACATTGCTCTCCTGCATGAAGCAAAATATGCTGGAAAGAGATCCCAGACTGACTTGGATTTCACTCAAAAGTACAGGCATTAACAACCTCAGAAATTAGTCATAGAAATGCCAGCCAATTGCATGATGTGACTAACTCACCTTCTGTGGGTAAAATAAAGTCATCAAGATAAGTGTCCATTAGTAACATGGTCTATCCAAAGGATGGCTTTGAAAATGAGACACTCCCCCTGATTCCATCCCCCCTCCCCTGGCTCTCTCTCACCTTCCCCATCACCCACTCTGAGATACCACATACCACAGCCCATGGCCCAGAAACCTCCTCACCTTCCTTGGCAAACTCCTGGAGCTTCTCCTTGTAGTTTTGCAGCAACTGGATTAAGTGCACAGTGGAGTCTGTGATGACCTTGCGGATGCCTGAGAGCTTATCCTTGAGTCCTATGTAAACACTAGGGAAGGCGCTGTCCTCCGTGTTCTTGAACTTGCAGTACTCCTACAGGAAAGGAAACACAGCAGAACTTGCCTTCGTTTCTGTATTTCTTACCTAGGCTGCCCTCCTCATTACATCACATTCTGCATCTGTAAAAGGGTTTGATGGTAACGTGCACTTCACAGAGAAAGATGGTAATGTGAGTATCCGGCTCAGGGTCTAACAACATGGAAAGTATATATTTTTTATTTTTTATTATTTTTTATTGGTTTGTGTGTGTGTGTGTGTGTAAGACTGGCCCTGGGCTAACATCCGTGCCCATCTTCCTCCACTTTATATGGGACGCTGCCATGGCATGGCTGACAAGCAGTGCGTCAGTGGGCACCCGGGATCCGAACCCGCGAACCCCGGGCTGCCAAGTGCGAACTAAACCACTGTGCCACCAGGCGGCCCATTTTTATTTTTTAAACGGGGAAAGTGGGCTTTTAAAAATCAAGAGATACTAGACGCCCATGTTCCAATACACAGTCCAGACTGGGAACTAAACAAAAACACATTTCATGCCAACAGCCCAAATGGAGGTAATATTCCTGCTACAGTCATTCCCTCAGGACATTTTTTTAAATAATTTAAACACAAGCCACCATAGAGAGTGGAGGACCCGGTGCAGCACTGGGAAGAGCCACAAACAGGTCCTCAGGCAGGAATGCTGCCTTTTCCTTGTCAGTTCAATCCAATACACACTTTCCTCTAATTCTTGTAGTGTGCTTTAGAGTTTCAAAAGTGTTTTCACATACATAATCACATTAAGCCCCTTACACTTCAAAACCATTGGTGATCAGGAAAGGCTGTTTTCAGGTATACCATATTATCAAAATCCAAATGCAATTGAAACATTGGAGAGCAGACTGGATACAGCAGAAATTTTAACGATGAAAACATTTGTCCCAAAACAGTTATCTAACAGTGGAAAAGAAGAAAAGTCCAAACCTGAGAGTTGATGATAGAAAGAAAGATAGATACACACTTTTAATACCATATATAGATTTAGTAGCACACATGATAAAAGTAGCATTTTAAACCAGTGGGGGGAAAAAGGATGGAGGATTCAATGCATGTCATTTCAGCTGGCTAACAATTTGGGGGAAAAGAAGTTACCTTTAACCAAAATAAATGTTATCTTATATTAAAATATATTTTATACATGTTAAAGTTTTAATATTAAAGTTATAAAAGGAAAAACAAAAATAAAGAGAAATTATTTATATACTCTTTGGGGAAACTCATGACATGGAAAGCCAAATTTTTGTTCATATTTTCTTCATGTTTTTGTAACCGCAGACCCTCTAGGACCAGTTTAACTGACCCCGTCTCTTATCAACAGAGTGATTAAGAATTGCCTTTCAGAAAAACTGCAAAGTCACATAGCTAGGGCATGTGCAGAAGAAGAAATCATGACCTGAAATGACCTCAGAACCAAAGACCCTCCTCCCCACAGAACCCAAGGACCAGGACATGACCGGAATTTGAAAGTCAGACTCTTATCAGAAGCGAAGGGTCCCTCATTCAGGAAGATTTGGTGTTAAGATTCCTTCCCCACCTCATCAAAAATGTTTAGAACCCCATCATAAATGGTTAGAACCCTGTTATAAATGTTTAAAACCTTATCATAAATGCTTGAAGCCCACCAATCAAAACCTGTCCCCCCAGTGTTTCCACGTGCCAGCCTGTTCTCCCTAACCTCTTAAATTTCACCCCAAATCCTGAATCGGGGAGAGAGCTCAGAGGACACATGCCCCCTGTCTCCCTGCAGGTTGGTCTCAGAATAAAGCTGATCTCTTTTCCCAA
This sequence comes from Tapirus indicus, assembly GCA_031878705.1. Lineage (NCBI taxonomy): Eukaryota > Metazoa > Chordata > Mammalia > Perissodactyla > Tapiridae > Tapirus > Tapirus indicus. The sequence goes on along the minus strand of CM062932.1, from coordinate 3,988,162 downwards.
AGGCTGATGCCATAATTAATTGGCTTGTTTATGCACATTGGGCAGAGAACTCCAATTTTGTGTGGTAACATTTTGATTTTGAAAAGCAAAGGAGCTGGAGGAGAGAGAGACATCCTGTCAGTATTTTTGTCTTCCTGTCTTTCTGTCTGCTCCTCTTTCCCTCACCCCTCACAAGGATAATTATGGTCGTCTTTAGGTTGTGGCAGGAGAGGTGATGGTTTTCCTTCCTATTTTTCTGTATTTTCCAAGGTTTTTTTTCCACATATATATTTATGTTTGTTGTAATTAGAAGTGAATTTTTTGCAAAACTGCAATCAAGAAAAATTGTTTGTGTTCAAGAATAGTGGATCTGAAGGAGCCTTGAAATCACTTACTCGGACCTGATTGATAAATGAGGAATTTGACATCCAGAGAGGTTAAATGACTTGCTAAAAACTAGACAGCTATTTAGTGACAGATCCAGGATGACAGAATTTATGCGCAACCTAGTGTGCCTTCCCTGCAAGATTACGTGTTCTCAGGTCTAGCTCTAATGGCCTGTGGCTTAATGCGTAATGGTACAACGTAATGAAAAGTCCCATCTCCCCTGCTGGGCCTTCCTCAATCACCCATGCACACGCAGCCCTCTCTGAAAGGCAACACGTCTTCAATCTCACCCCCGCCAGGCAAGCCTCCATGCAGCTGTTGGAGTCGGGTATAACGCACACTAATCTGATCTCATCACTCTCCATCTGAAGTCCTCCACTGGCTTCTGTGACTTCATGATGAAGAACAAACTTCTCTCATAGCCAGATGCCTGCCTGGCCTGGCCAGCCTCATCTCCCATCACTATGCGCCCAGCATCCCATTCCCCATCCTTGTGAAAGTGCCTTAGTTCCCCAAATCAGTTGTGCTTTCTCAAACCTCTCTGTGCACATGCTGTTCCCTCTCCTGGAACATACTTCTCCTTGAACATTACTCATCTTCCGTGACCTGGTTCCAGCCTTCCTTTCTGGGAAGTCTTCCCTACCCCTCCTGTACTCCTGTACTCTGCTGAATCAAGACCTGCTTCTCTCTGTCCCCACAGCTCCCCAGGCACTCCATCTATCAAAGAACAGTTCCATCCCCACATCTGCCACAGGCCTAGCAGAGTGAGGGTGCTCCCTGGCATTAGACGTGTGGTTGCCTCTGCCTCCAACCCCCTAACTCCCACACCCCCACCCTCACACACCCTCCACCCCACCCCCCTCCTCCAGTACCTCCAGAAACAGCACAGTGTTGTTGATGGCAGCAATCCTCTCCAGCTCCTGCTTGCTCTTCTCCATCTCTGCACTCCTGTACTCCAGGTGGGTCTTGATGCCGTTGGCCTGGTTCAGAGCAGCTTGCTCCTTCTCCTCCAAGAAGAGCATCACATCGGCCTGGGCCTTCCTCATGGCAGCAAGGAGTTCCCCAAACTGCTCCTCGACCACCACCTTCACCTCTGACACGGACACCTGGCCGGGGTGTGGGGGTGGGGCAGCAAAGAACCTGTTAGCTGGGCGTCCAACTTTATCAAAGCTCAACAAACAAAAATGTAAACCTGAGAAACCCATAAATTCAGGAGCAATTTTCTATTTTAAAAGGAAGCTTTTATTCTCATATGAATCCTGGGTTCCTGGAAAACGGGATTTACTCCCCAGGGTGTAACAATTTATTTATCGATCATTAACTTAATCTCCTTGTCCATTTGAGGAGAGAGTGAATTTTATGATCTCTGAGACCCTTCAGCTCTGACAGTCTGGGGCTGCTATTCAAGTTTCTGAAATCGATTTTCCTACCAGGGCAATACATGTATTCAGTATACTTGATAGTTATATTTCTCGTGGTAAATTAATAATTCGGCTTCTTTGTACAAATCGGTAGCATGAATTAGCTTTCCTAGCATTTCATTATGTCCGGTTAAATAGCCCACCGAGTTCATCAGAGCCGAAAGTACATCTGAGCTATGGTGTCTCTACCAGGCAGCAAATGTTTAGGGTGTGTAGGTGACCTCAGCACCCGAGCAGTGCGGGATGAGCTTACCTGTGCAGAACGGAATACTACATTCAAATAAAATATAAAACAAAACCCATGGGATCAATATTGAGGATTTGCATGAAAGCACTTGTGTATGTGGACTCTATCCTTTCACAGGGTGAACATCCTTTATAAATGCCTTCAGTCGAGATCATATTTACAACAGCAATCCAAGGTTTAGAAGGTTTCTTCTTCTCTTCGTTGGTTCGTAATTATTGGTGCCGACAGCTCCCGCCAACAGTGTCCAGTTTCATCTCATTGCACAGACACTCATTACGGTGTTAAACTTTATATCAAGGTCTTGGATACAATTTCCTTTGTTCATCCTCTCTTCACCGCCACTGCCCAGCCCAGAGCCCATTCTCTGCCTGTCCCAGTCTCCCCACTGTCCCCACCCATGCCCATCCCACCTGAGAGCTCTCTGAGCAGCCCCTCCAGGAGCTGTTTTCTGTTCCTCCTGGGGTCCTGTTTCCTGTCTGGTCACATTTTTAATTTCATAAAATAGTAATATAATAACATTTAGTAAGTGCTTATTATGTGCCAGGCACTATTCTGAGCACTTTACACATATCATCTCATAGCAACCTTTAAAAGGTAGGTACTATTATGGTCTCCAGTTCTTAGATAAGAGAACTGAGACTGCTAAATTAAGTAATTTGCCCAAGATCACACTGCAAAGGTTTAAACCCAGACAGTCTCCCTCCAGAGCCCATTCCTTTAACCACCATTCTACAGGGCTGCTCAGCAGGGCTGAGGCGGGGATCCCCGTGGCTGCAGCACAGCAGCTTAGCAGGCACAGCCTGACCTCTCTCCCTGTGGACACCGGCACACTCATTAGGATGAGCAGGGGAGGCAAACAGGTGGTTCAGCTGAGCTTTTAGCCCACAGGCTGTGGCCCTGTGGGAGTTACAGGGAAGGAGCTTTGAGTTCAGCCCTTTAAACTGAAGCCCTTCCAGGACCAGAGAAGGGACAGTTAGCTCCTGGTCACTGTGGGCACTGGTCAAGGGGCACCACCTACACCCATGATGGACTAAATACACAGGACGCTGCTGAGCACGTGACCAAAAGAGAAGGATGGCAAGTCTTCCCAGCAACTCCTGAGCCAACTGTTGACAGTACTGCCTCCTTGTCATTGCAATTGCTGTGAATTCTGAGAAAATTAATCATAGCTGTATTTAAATATAAATGTCAAATTATATTTCAATATTGCAAAGAAGTAAAGATTGAGAAATCTCTCAGGAGACAAGTCAGTTTTGCTTATAACTGATTTGGGGGGGGAAGTATTGTTGTTGGTGTTTTAGCCAGGTTCTGAGTTAAGCAACACGTTCTAGCTCCCTCACTACCTCACCCTTCCTGCCCACTCAGGCTCCAGGTGGCCAGGCTCCGTGAGTCCTAGGGGCCACTGGGTGCTCCCTGATCATCTCCAGAAAGCAGGAGCAGGAGCAGGACAAGACCTGGGAACTAACATGAGGGTGTCGTGGGAAAGGAGTGGAATCCATTTACTCTCTATAATTATGACATGTAGCTTCCTCATGGAAGCACAACACCATGAGGCTGAGAAGCAAGAGTCTACAGACAAACTTCAGGTTCAAGTCCCCCTCCTCCACTGAGGCCCCCTGAGGAAGGGTGGTGGAAAGGAGGCCTCAATTGATGTTGCTGGATTGACTCTTCTGCTTTCATAGGGGGCCTCTCATTCTTAAACCTTCCCAGGGAGAAATACTTCTTCGTTGCATGTGAATGAAATGTGTGAAGGATATCATTTACTGCCCAAATGACGACAAATAAAGATTTCAGAGGGGACAGGCCACAAAGATATCAAAGTAGCCAAAGTTAATGGTGTAAAGAGGTGGAGGATGGTGCACATGCCTGTCAATTCAACAATCCCATGTTTTCCTGTTTCATCAATCTAAGGGCCCCAGACAAGTCTTGTCATCTCTCTGTGTCTTCATGTCTCTTGTACATGGCGGCCATTGTGATGACTACCTTCCCCAGTTACCAAGCAATTATGAGAAGAACTGAGTAGGGACAAAAGTGTCTGAAAATTAAAGATCTGGAAAAAGACAAGTTGCTCCGTGTGCTTCTCCAGATTATCTTCAGCCTGGAAATCAACACTCTCTGAAGGTTTATAAGGCTTTCAAGGGACAATTATTTTTCTTCTTTTCATAAGATTATGTGGATACAAAAGACGTGTTCATCCTTCAGCAGCTAATTAGTTGTAAACACCAAGGAGGAGGAATTAAGTTGAAATGGATACATGTATTAGAAATGGATGGATGAGTGGGTGGATGAATGGATGAATGGATGGAATGATGAGTGGGGGGATGGATGGAATCATTCTTGGTATGTAAAGATGATGCTACTGACTCACCGCCATAGGGTAGGTGTTTTGCATTCTCTTCTGAGTGGTGGTTATTGGGTTGCCACTAATTAGAAGTGTTTGTGAAACCATTTGGGTCTACTTAGAGTTTATGTGGAAAGTGGCCATAAACCAGATAGACTAAAACTAAGTAGCCTGGCACACCACTGGTCTTATCAAGCACCATCCACTAATCCAGTAGTTCTCAACTCTCTTCTCTGGCTGCCAGGACATAGGACTGGTGACTCACATGCAGAACATCCTCTCAGGATGGAAGAAGCCAAGATTCTGCATAATTCCTGGAACTGTAGCTAAACACTCCCTGCACTCTCCCACACACCCTTTTCTCCAGGTCAAAAAAACACATGCAAATCTGAAGATAAGAATGCTGTTATTATAGCACCGGACTTGCTTCTACTCTATATTATTAAAAAGTAAGTCACTTTCCAGTTTTGAACCTTAAACTAATTTCACAGCAAATCCTAACAGCAAGGTGAGGCTACCCCACGGTGTAGCCGACCATATTCGTCCTACAATTCTCATTTGCTGAGAAACCCCAAGGAGCCCATGGACATGGAGGCTGGGCCTACGGCCCTGTGTCCCACCACCCTGAATGGGTCTGGGTGAGCCTGCAGCAGCAGCCAAGTGTGCTGAAGTCCCACAGGTGACCCAGACCAGCCTTACCAAAACGGATTTATGGTTGGCTTGGAGCCTGGCGATGGCGTTTTCATTCAACTCAAGTTTCCGCTCCAGGTCTAACTGAGTGCCCCGAAGCTCAGCCTAAGAAGAGGAAAGGACAGCATTAAGGAGGGAGCCCAGTGCACACAGGAGGTCCCCAAGAGCAATGGCACTATCTGCCCTTCTTCCATGGAAACGAAGTTTGACCTTGGAAGCTGCTCTCAGAAGCCAGCCTAGAGCACCCTAAATGGAGGCGCAAAGGGTCAGCTGTGTACCAGCCTCCTCCTGGGGCTGAACTCAGCACAAATCAGCTAAAATGTGGTGAGCATGGACATTGTGCTGTGCTGGTCATCATTTCAAGCATTTATATGAATTACCTCATATCATCCTGACCACACCCATCTCCATTTTACAGATGACAAAATGGAGCCACCTAGCCATGGTCACACAGTTCATCAACAGAGTTGAGCCTAGGCCATCCAACCCCGGGATAGCCTAACAAGGAGTGCAGGCTTGGAGCTGGTGGTGGGAATTCCAGGTTGTCTACTTAGCAGATGAGACTTCGGAAAAATCTACTGAAGATCTCCAGACTTCCATTTCTTCACCTGTGAAATGGGGATAACTAAAGAGCCTAATTCATAGGGTTATTGTGAGGCTTGAATGAGATGGCGTGTGTTCACAAGAACTTTGTAGAGTAGCTGGCACGTTGTGAGTGCTCCATCAGCGTCAGTGATGCCACCATCATTCTTATTCTTCTTATTATCATTGCTACCATGGCTGCTTTCCGTCACATATTCTTACTCTCTCTTGGAGGCAGGCAGAGCGAAGCCTCCCAGCCAAGGCAAGTGCCAGCCTGAGAGCCTCAGCTTTGCCTGCTTTGACCCCACTGCACCGCTTCACTCTCACTCCTGGGGCTCCCTCAGCACTTTCTACCAAGAAGTGTGCCAAGGCATAAAACCTAAGCCCTGACAAACTTCGAAGGCCCTGTCACTTTCCTGCTTCCACAAGGGCATGAGACAGGAAAAAAACAGCTTTCACTGCTTTTAATAGGTTATGTCTACATTCGAAGCTGCGAGCGATTACCCCCTAATAGAACTTAGAGGGCATGAAGGCAGTGTCTCTCCTTTCTCCCATGGAAGCCTGGAGGAATTCCAGGCCCCCCAGGAAGGAAAGCCAAGGCAGGCAGGGGACTTGCCTCCATATGCAGGAGGCAGGAAACATTTGCTCAGGCTCTGGGGTGCTAACTTGGATCTGAAGGAGCCCCAGTGACCTCCCACCCCTAAGACTTGACCTGATGCCCAGGAGTAAGGAGGGGAAGTGGGAGGGAATGAGGGTCTGGCCTAGTTGGGGGCAATTATGGAATCTTGATCTAGCTAAAAGGCTTATACAGTGACCCATTCCAGGGGAGGGGGGAAAATGAACCACTTGTTTAAAGGTGGAAGACACAACAGAACACACCCTAGCAACAGGCATGGACATGAGAATGTGCTAAAGCAGTTGATCCCAGCATGATCCAAAGCCACAGGGAGACATCCAGTGAGAGGGCTTTTCTCTGAAGTCTGCAGACAGCCATAAAAGGAGAAAAGGGACACCGAAGTACCTAATGGGGACCTCTCTGAGTGAGTCACCCGAGGGAAGACACTCCCGATTACCACAAAAGGTGGGGCTACTTTGGGGGACCAGTATCTCCAGTTATTCCTGTTACTAGACAATGACTGCCTCAGGCTCTGGCTCCAGGGTTTCCCAAGATGTCATCCATACACACGTCTCAGGCCAAGGTGGGCCTTGCACAAAAGCAGGACAGTCGTGTCAATGAGCATAGACAGCCCTACGTCGAAGGGCACAAAGTCCGGCCTACTTCAGCAGGGTAATGAAGAATATTGTACAAAGGGCACAATATTTGGGGTCCGAAGACCTGCCACTTGCTGGCTACGTAATCTGGGTCAAATCATTTAGCATCTCCTCTGGTACAGGGCCACAAGAATATGTTAACAGAATTGTTCTTGCTTCTATCTACAGGGCAAAGGTGGCACCAGAGCTTGGTGGCCAGAGGTCAGGTTAGAGATGCAAATAGGAACAGCACAGGGAGTGAGAAGAGAAAAGAGAATTCCAGATGGCGTCAGTTCCTCTGTATTTTCAACCCTGTGATGTCGGCCCTTCTAGAGTGTTTGCCTGTGCTAGCACCAGGGTTCCACCTGGACTCTGACGTCACTTCTCAGTCAACTGGTCAGAACCTACTACACACCAGTCGAGTCAAATAAGACACACTCCCCGCTCTTGAAAGATGTACAGCCTGGTAGAATGTTTAAGAAAAACAAGTTACATAATACTGAGCCCAAGGCATTCCTCAGAATTTCTAGAAGAAATTCTTTCCCTGAGTGGCTTCATATCATCTGCCTTTTGGTTGCCAGCAAACAGGCTGTGAACACTGCTGTGAACTACTCCCCAGAGAAGCACAAATTCTTGTGGCTCTAGAAACTAGGCTCCTGCTCTACATGGAGATTGTGTCCAGGGGCAGCATCCAGTCTTGAACTTTCTGGAACCAATGCTGAGGTTGAGTGTAATGATCTGTCACTAATGGACTTCAAGATCTAAGATAGGGCCCAGCTCAGGTCTTCCCTCCGCCAAGCACTCCACCCTCGCCTCTCTCCCAGTGACTGTTCCCTCCTTGAAACGCACTGCAGTTGCACTGTCCGGGCCCTTTGGCACTCCAGGGAGCCATGGAACGTACCCGGGCTTCCTGATTCGAGTCCACACTTCCCGAGGATAGACAGTGTAGCCTCACATTTACCCCACAGGAAGGACTCAATAATGTTTGATAAACTTGAGGAAGAACAGGAAAGAACCATGTACACTTTGTGAGTCAGAACAAACAGGAAAGCAGTCACAGGAGTGCGAATTTTACAACACCCACATGCACGCACGCACACGGTCTCAATTCCACAACAGCAAGCCTGAGATCCAGAGAAGGCCAGAGGAGTTAAGACCAGCTGCTCTTCTGCTCAAAAGTGAATGGGCCTCAGGAAGCTCGCCTGGGGCAAAGGGAAGTGCCCAGGTCCCCACTAGGAAGAGCTGGGCTCTGGAAGCCCAGCAGAACAGAACAAAGAATCGAGGAACACCCAGAACTCCCGAAGTCCAGAGTTTTTGCCCACTGGCACAGCTGGAGACCATGGGAGCTTCGCAGAGGGCTCACTTGGTTAACTGAGAAATAAACTGCTCTATGGACCCAATGCAGGATCTTGGCTGCTTTGTGTCCTCGTGGCTGACCCTGCCATTTGCAGTTTCCTACACACAACACGTCTGCCTGTGTAAGTAGCCCTTAACACGACCCAAAGTGATCTTCAGCAAGTAACTCCAGCAGGCTTGGGCTAGCCGAAGGGAATAGTGGGCTTCTGGAGCCATAATGACATCTAATAGAACTTTCAAAATAATCCTGGTGGCCATTGCAGCCTCTTCAAGGTACTGTGCTTTCTGGGCTGGTCTCTTTGGGCTCCTTGCAAGAAATCTTTTTGACTCCTAAGCTTTGCTGGAGCTACCTGGAGTATGGCTGCACTTAACAGAGTAAACTTGCTCTCTGAGCTGAAAACAAGGACACAGGATGGAAAGGACAAGAGCTCTCTTATGCTGATCAGAAGGCAGAGGTTGTGAATTGGGGCCATCACCAAAAATCTGGGGTATGGGGCTGTTGCATTGTACCTATAACCATGATTGCTTTCTATCACCACAACCTGCCCAAGAGCCCCTGACCCAATTGTCCTTATTTCACCTTAAACAGCTCCCTCCCAGGACGTCTGACCTTGGGCTTCTGCACATGCTCTATACAACTTTTCTGGCTCAGAAATACAATTACACTAAGTCTCTGTAATGCATCAGTTTACACTACGTTTAAAATTCATATGGTATGTATGCTGCTACAGGCATAGAACATTTCTGAAAGGAAACAGAAGGAAGTGTAGATGGTGGTATTTGCCTCTTAGGAGGGAGATGGAGGGATCCAGGATGGGAAAGAGACCTTTTCCTGGTATAATCTATTGCGATATTTGGTGGAGATTGTTTTTCAGCATGGACATGCATGACTTTTCCAGTCAATTATCATAAAATTCAGATATTATACCTCAAAGGAAAAGCAGTACACTTTTTTAAAATATCTCTATTATACGTGTGGCAGGTTTTGGTGCAAAAAAAAACTAAGGTTATAATATTGTGATCTTGGGGTCCTTCCCTTGTGTTCCTTCAGTAGGGTAGCTTTCCAGAAGCTTCCATTCCTCACCCCATAACTTAGTCATCTGTCTGAGTTTGGACAAATGTGGTGGAGATAAAAAGAATAGCCACTTTGTAGAGTTATTTGAGGACTAGATGAGAAAATCCACAGTAAGCATTTAGCACATGGCAATGCTCAAGGAAGACTAATTTCATCAGCTGCATGGAGCTTTTTCCTTTGATCTGTGTATTTGTTGATACAGAACGTCTTCATGGTTATGAAAGTAGGGACTTGAGCAGCAGTGGCCTGCTCTCCTGACATTCCCTGACACTGGAAACAGTTGGCAAGTGGCTTCTAGAGCTGGAAACTGTGACTCATTGACATCTAGAATACAGAGCTTTCTGGAACAATTCCCACTAACACTGGATAAAGTCTATGCCTAAAAAAGGGGGTGGAGGAAGGGCACTGGCAAGTAAACTGCCCTTCCCAGACACCTCTTTCCTTTGCTGCCCAGGAGCACTGCGCCAAGAAGTTGCCGAGGACCTGCGGCCATGAACAGTGCAAACAAGGAGCTGCCAGGAGCGTGAATATAAGGAATGTGGGACAAAAGTCAACTGCACTTCTCTACTGAGAAACAAAGAGTGCTCATGGAAAGTTAAAGTATGAGAAACAAAGCATATAAAGTTGCTAAATCCATTCCCAAGAACTTACCTAGGCTCTCAGCTTCAGGGCAAAGAAAAGCTAGTTGTTCTAGAAATAGTTTCCCTTATCTGATGGGAATAAAATTACAGGCTATGCTCATAGTGTTTCTCAGTCTCTCCTGATACTCCTATCTGATGAAGAACTTTTATTTTCCCTAAATTAAGCCGTCCTTGAGGTCGTATCTGTGTGTAAGTTTCCAATTCTATGCTCTCTTAGCACTTTTCAAGCTCTTGGATTTCACACTGGGTGTCTCGAGGAGCACTTTCTACTGCTCTTTTGTTTGGGGTAAAGAGAAATTAGAGGAAAGGTTTGATTCTTTTCTCTTGAATTTCTGCTAAGGTTTACATTTCATTAATTGCCACCCAGATCCAGCCGGAGGGAAAAACCACCACCCTAAGCCCCCCCAACTTCTGCACCCACACCCAAACTCATACCAATCCCCAAAAGCTCAGTGAGAAATAGGAAACTAGCAGGCATGAGGAGAGACAGACACAGATAGAGAGAGTACAGGGACAGCGGAACCGAGATGGGGACAGAGTGACCTACTTCAGTTTCCAAAGCCAAGTGCAACAGATATTTACGCTGGACCAACAGCCAGGTACTAAGGCTAAACTCTTTTTCAGGTGAACGCAGAGCATTGAAGTGAAGGAGGCCACCCCACGAGCTGCGGGGGTGGCCCGGCCTCTCCCTGGGCACAGTATCTCCCCACCTCCCTCTCCCAGATATACCCCAGCACTCACCTCCTTGTCCCTGCGGGCGGCATCCAGAGAAACCGAGGCGTGGCCCCTGTGCTCACTCTGGCCACACTCCTGGCAGATGCACTGCTGATCACTGTGGCAGAAGGCAACCAGTGGGCTGTGGTGGGCAGGGCAGGTGCGTAGGTCCCGGTCCTTCACAGGCTCGGTCAGCTGGTGGCTGTGGAGTCTGCTGTTCTCCTGGTGCGGCCGCAGGTGCTCCTCGCAGTAATTCACCATGCAGGTCAGGCAGGATTTCACTGCCCTCACCCTGCTGGCCCCGAGGCAGAAGTCACACAGGATCTCCGCCTCCCCCTCACCACCAGGAACCCCCTGCAATGCGGAGCCGCTGCCCTGTCCCTCAGTCTTCCCCTGGGGACTCCCCAGGGAGCCCATGTCCTCTTCCTCTGCCAGGCTTGCCGACCCAGAGTCTGGGCTGAGAGTGGCCAGAGAGTGAGCGGTGACCTCGGGCAGCGGCCCTGGAGCCATCAGATCCAACTCAGCCATCTGGAAATCTCTGCCCCTTGGCCAGGATCCCTGCAGCCCAAGTCAGACAAGAGAACCACGCCTCGATGATTACAGCTGCCACAAGATTTTAACTGCTTCCTCCCTCCCAGAGGAAGCTCAGTCACTACTCCGCTCCAGCTGGTCGGTGGCCAGCTGCTGTGACAAGGCAGCTAGATTACTCAGGCTCCAGACAGCCGCTCAGGAGTCTCCCCACAGGCTCAGGCCCCTCCTTGAGTCCAGCCCCGAAACTTCTATTCTTGTTATTCTTATGTAAATCGTTCGTCCCCCATAGGCTCAGCCGGAGACCACGTGTGTCTGTGGCTGCTCTGAAAAGGACTGGAGATGCCTGAGCTGTGTTGTAAAAAGCCTGTGTTCCTTTCCGTGGTTTGACATGCTAAATCTGTTGTTTTCATTTTTTAAAGAGATCCAAAATATAAGGACTTCAGCCATAAGGCAGCCATTCATCCCTTCCCATCTCACAGAACTGGACACGAGGCGGCTAGGAACAGGACACATATTTCAGACCCTGACCTTTTCCATATCACCTTCTTGCACATTCCGGGAGACAGGCTTCAGATGGGTGTTCAGTGTGGATCAGGAGGGTCGGGGAAGAACCTGTCTCCTTCCACATAGAGCTCCATTCAGACAGCCCTCCCAAGCTACACATCCCACCCTGTGGTTCCTAGAGAGGGGTGTGTGCTGAGAAATAGCCCCTTTGCCCACTGAAAAAGGTGTTTCTAGACATGGTGTGTGAGTCTGTTCAGGCTGCCATATCAAAGTACCACTGACTGGTTGGTTTAAACAACAGAAATTTATTTTTTCACAATTCTGGAGCCTGGAAGTCCAAGATCAAGGTGTCAGCAGGGTTGGGTTCTTCTGAGGCCTCTCTCCTTGACTTGAAGACAGCCGCCTTCTTCTTGTGTCTTCATGTGGTCTTCCCTCTGTGCATGTCTGTGTCCTAATCTCCTCTTCTTATAAGGACACCAGTCGTATAGGATTAGGGCCCACCCTAGTGATCTCATCTTAATTTCATTACCTTTTTAAAGGCCCTCTCTCCAAATACAGTCACATTCTGAGGTACTAGGAGCTAGCATATGAATTGGGGGAGCAGAGGAGGCAGAATTCAGCCCATAACACACGGCCAGGGAATGAGACAGAAAGCATGTAGCTCCTTAGAAGGAAGGAGCTCCTAGCATCACCACTGGATGGGGATACACACTGTACTTAGCATTTGCCAGCTGGGCACCTGAACCCCAGCTTCTGTCCTGGAAAGGCTCACAGCTTCCCCAGGACTTCTTCAGATATACTCAAATGGACTTGGAAAACTAACGGATCAGAGAGAGAATGGGAGTCCAGCTTGCCCCTGGGATCAGGGGTTGGGGTGTCTCCAAGATGGTGCAGTCCCCATGGCTCTCCACCCTGAGGTGAGTTCTGCAGGATCTGGATTAAACCAGATAAACCAAAGGATATTTCTTGTCAGTGACCAGGACATTCCAGAAATCCAAGAAATCCAGAGGCTGCTCAGAGTTGGAGGGCATAGAAAACCATAAAATCTATCTCCAATGCAGCCCTGTTTATTTTCAACCATGCATGGAATATGCATATCATGATTGCCTAAAAGCAGCCCTTTTTAGCAACATAACGTTTCTTAAGCATCTCTGTCCTGACTGCCCTCTTCCACTGCTGAAGACTCCCCAGAAGAGGTTTCCTTATAATTCATTTCACGGTTTTTAGATCTCTAGCCAGGAGGGAAAGGAGCTGGCTTCTACCAGCCCAGGCCATTTTGAGGGCTTTCTCCAATATTAGCAGACAGGGCTGCTTTCCTTTCTGCCCCTTTTGTAGAATGACCTGTTGCTCAAAGCTGAACTAGTCCACCCACATGTCACAGAGCCTTTGTTCTTTCTGGGGAGGGAGAAGGGAAGGTGGTTGCCTGCCTGACCCATTCCTCAGCCTCAAGTGCCCATCAGAGGGCATGGAACTAGCCTGGGTTTCCCTGTGGCCTCTCACTTATCTCCCATCTTTCCCTCTGCAACTCATTCCCACCCTTTTTCCTTTGATGAATTGTTTCCCTGCCTGCTTCTTCTCTACTGCTAATCCTGTAGGGCAGCTCAAGGGCATGCTCAGCCCTTCTCCTGTCCCCTCAGTGGAGTCCTGAGCTAGCAGATGGTCCACAGTGACATGGAAAACAGGAAATCTGAATTTCGGTCCCAGGCTGGCCTAGGAAAATCATTTGTCCTCTCTTAACCTCAGTTTCCTCATCCATAAAATGAGCAGGTCAGCCTAAGTCAGGGCTGGAAAATAGATTCCTGGTTTGGCTCTCTGGGGAATTGTGTTGTCTCTAAATTCATGTCTGAACTTACTGGGAAAAGGCGCCATGGTCAAGCCGTGATGTCTGGCTTGGGCCTGGGACTGGAGAATGGTGGCGGTCTGGAGGCCCACCTCTAGTCCTCTGGGATCACAGAATTCACCACAACTTCTGTATCTCCTCCACTGCCACGCTTCGAAGCAGAGCCTTCCGGACAACACCGCTAGCCCCAAGCTCTCATCCTACTTCCAGGGACTGCAAGCCATCTCATCAGGCCTCAGATCCGCAGGTTCAACACTTCACACCAGAAGATTGGGGCCAATGTCCCACGTGTCTCGAAACCAGAGCTCACTACTGAACCGCATGCTCCACAACCACCACCACCCCTTTCCTCCCACTGCGCCCTGGGGCATTCCAATATTCTGTCTCTTCTTTCCTCTCTCTCTATTATGTGTATATATAAATATACATGTATATATAAATATATTTTTTTCTCATATATATATATATATATTTGTTTTTTCCCCTAAGGAAGGTGCACCCTGAGCTAACATCTGTTGCCAATATTCCTCTTTTTGCTTGAGGAAAATTCACGTCTCAGTGTCTTAAACAGCTCCCTCTGTCTCCTGGCCTTAACTGAGACTTGGCTTTCCCCAAAGACACTGTTTCTCCCGTTGCCTCTCAACTGGCTCTGTTCCTTCTCTCACCTGCTACATATCTCAGAGCTGAGGTGGGGTGGGAGTCCTCCTCGCCCCTCACTACAACATCCAGACCACCACTTGTCAAACCCAGCCCTCTTGTCAAACCTGCTCCCCTGATGCTCATACCACCCTCTCCTCTCCTGCCTGCTGTCTTCTACCAGCCTCCCGGCCATGCCTCTGACTCATGGAAGACTGAAGTTCCTGGACCACAGCCTCCCTCTCCATCTCAGCTCTGTCATCCTTCTCAGAACCTCCACGTCTGAAGGCTTCCTTCGCCACCTCATTGCTGAGGATTTTTTCCTCAGCCTCCCACTCTGTGGTCACACGTGAATTTTTTTTAATGTGGTAAAATACATATAACACAAAATTTACCATCTTAACCATTTTTAAATGTACAGTTCAGTGGCATAAGGTACATTCACATTGTTGTACAACCATCACCACCATCCATCTCCAGAACTCTTTTCATCTTCCCCAACTGAAATTCTGTCCCCATTAAATACCAATTCCCCTTTCTCCCTCCTCCCAGAGCCTGGAAACCACCCTCCTACTTTCTGTCTCTATGATTTTGACTATACTGAGGGCCTCATATGAGTGAAATCATACAGTGTTTGTCTTTTCGTGCCTGGCTTATTTCATTCAACATAATGTCCCCAAGTTCCATCCATGCTGCAGCATGTGTCAGAATTCCCTTCCTCACACGTGGATTTTGCATTCACCAGAAATCCCTGTCTCCAAAATTGTGACCTGATAATCCTACTCTCCGACTATACCTACAGCTCACTTGCTTAAATGCCTGATGGAGAAAAGTGCCTGAGATTCATTAGGCCTCTAATCCACTGCTCCCCACCAGTTCCTCTTTGTCATCTTTCCCCTCCTATCTTCATTTTCTTCTTAGCTTCTTTTAGACTCCATGGTCCCACAAGCATTGTTCTCCTGCAGCTGCCCTCAGCTCCCTTGTCTTTTCTGCCCTCCATTACATTCACTTGGCAACCCCAGAACCCTAAATGGCCCCCACTATCCACCTTCTCTGAGCCTGCACCTAAAAGCAAGAAGTACTGGAGCAAACTCATCAATCACACAGAGAGGTGCCACTATAAATTCAAGATCATTACCCTCCGGCGGGCCCCTGACATTGCACAGTCATCATGCTGTGTTTCTCTAGGAAGCCCTCTCTTCCCTCCCCAAGGACTGGGTTTCTCACTCCTCAACCCTCTTACTTCTTCCCACCTCTACCCTGTGCAGAGGATCTTGACTCATGCTTTACTGTGAAAAAGAAGTCACTAATTAGGAACTCCCTAATGTTTCCATGACCAGATCTACAAAGGTGCCAGCATCCGTAGCCTCTCTTCCTTCCTTCCTGTTGCAATAAAAGCAGTGTCCCTAGGTCTCTTAAAATCTAGTCTTTCCTCAGGTGCACTCCCCACTCTTACCTTATTAGGGACTCTGCCTCTTCAAGTGTACTCCTTCCTACACCTTTACTCTGTTCCTCTCCACTACACAGCTCCCATCAACATGCAAACATACTTTAGTATCTTCCATCTTAAAAAAAAAAAAATGTTGGGGGCCAGCCCGGTAGTGTAGTGGTTAAGTTCACACCCTTTGCTTTGGTGGCCCGGAGTTTGCAGGTTTGGATCCTGGGCACGGATCTACACACCACTTATCAAGCCATGCTGTGGCAGCATCCCACATAAAGTAGAGGAAGATGGGCACGGATGTTAGCCCAGGGCCAATCTTCCTCACACACACAAAAAATGTCCTCTGACCCCACATGCCCATCCAACTCAGATCTACAAGTCTCAGCTTCATGTCCCTCCCCAAGGACCATTCACCTTGTCACTCACCTTTTCATTCCACTTCCCACTGTTTATCCAGCACCTATCATTTGAGAAATGCTGAGTGAATGACTATGTGTTGCTGCTCCTGTAGGCTCCTCTGATATGTATAAGGGCCCTTCTAACTATAAGGTCAACTATTTCTGATTCTTGTCCATCTCCTGTCCCATGTTCCTGTGCCACCATGAAGAGCTGGGGCTGACTGAAGCCACCTGCCTTCCGTAGCCGCTTAGGGAGAGTCTTGCTCAGCCACTCCAGCAGCAAGAAGTGACACCGAAGGTCTGGCTGCCATTTTCCTCCCACTCTTGGCCCTAGTCAGTTCAGCTCCAACCTCCAAGTCCCATGGGACATTCTGCTGTCTGCTGGCTGGTCTGCACAGCAGCAACTTATTACACGTAAACAATTCAGTGAGATGAATTCAAGCAAAGGGATAGTCCTGTCTGAGTGAATGCTTAGCCAATGGAGTTAATTGGACACCATTGACTGCATCATAACCAGCCCCAAACACTCAGCCTTGTATAAAATGAGGTGTCTTTCTTTTCTACACAAAACAAATGTAATTTCACTTAGGTATCCTTTCATGAATCAAACCTGCCACTAGGAATGTTAGAGATAGGTTGTGGTTTGCTATTCCTTTCCAGAATTGAGGGAGGTTTCCCTATCCAGAATTTTGAGAACTTGAACTCTACCAATCCATGTGGTAAGTAATTGATAGGTAGGTAATTATTAATCTTTCATCCAGTTGACTTTGTGATGACTATTCCCCCAAACTGACAAACTCCCTAAGAGGTACATAAACAATGAATGCCAGCAGATCCCCTCCTGGTTGATGGGTTTAAAGCCATCACCTTGGGGTATCTGGAAGAATTCAAGAAGAGCTTTCTTAATCCAAAGACTGTCTAGCAGTTTCTGCCTACAGAAGCTTCTCAAGCTTTTCTCCTAAGCAAACAGCTGTCAGTCTGTCTATTCAAAAATCTCACTGGATTTTTTTCATTTGTGTCTCTGCTGAGCCATGCAGAGCTGTGATTCACAAACATAGGTAATATTTGTCCATCAGCCTGCAGAAATGAAGAAAAAGCAGTCCATCAGACAGAGGAATATAAGAATAACATAATAAACAAGTCATAAATCTAAATTTAACTGACCTAAATAGATTGTACTTTATTGAGACTGTGTCCTTCCCCCTTTTCTGGAATTAAAAGTCTTATCTTTTATGAAACTATGGTGACAATAGCGGGGGGTGGAGTTATCTGAAAGAGCTACATCTAAGTCAGTCCTCCAAATTCACTTTGTAGTTTTTCTGGCAAAACCCCAAAGTCTGAGAACCATAGAGCTGGGAGCTGCGTCACTCTTCCAGAAAGCAGCCCAGAATTTTCCTGATTCACCTGGGGGTGTGGGCCCAGTGGACTTTCTGGCCTGGGGTTGCTATCAGCAAACTGGTCCCCACCCTGCTTTTCTCCTAAAATAAGAATATGGCCTCTTGAATGGTTTTGGTAATTAATTATTTCTAGCAAAACAAGAGAACAAACTGAAGGAGAGGAGAACAGAGTGTTACAGGCTGAAAGGATCATTGTTCCTAGTCTCAGAGCACATGGTTGTAAACCCCACCTCCACCCCCACCCTGCCTGGGCCTCCTCTCTGTGGCGTAGTGACTGGACTCCTCAGGAAGGAGGGCCACCCCAGGGTGTTGCACATGCCTTCTCTTCACAAGGACAAGGGGGCATACACCCTGGTTCTGAAGACCAGACTGTGAGCTCTTGCCCGGCACCTACCACGCCTGAAGGACTCCTGCCGGTGAGTGAAGGAAACGCCGGAACCGGCTTCAGCGTGCCTTTAGCAATGGACATCCTCCAACTAAGTACACGGGATCATTTCTGTTAGGAGTCCCAAAGCCGGGGTGCTTGGTACACCATGTCCCTCCAATTTTACTGAAACTGCTCACTCACTTTTTACTCAGAGACCTTTTTCTCCCTAAAACTTCATGATTCCACGCAGGCTGGCTCCAGGCCAGATCCCAGTGCTATATTCTGCCCTACTTAGGACCACTTTCCCACTCTGACCCGGAGATGGTGACACATAGCCAAGCTCATCGCGGTTAACTCCTTCCCTCAGGACGAGTGTTGTGCTAGGAGGCTCCTGGTGGGCTGCCCCATGAGTTCACTAGAGAGGCCCAGACTCTGCTGAACCCCACATTCATGCTTCACTCTAAATCACCTAACGGCAGAACATAAGCTTTTTTTTCCTTCCACAGGTCGGAAAACACGACTCTCCAGCAGTCAGTCCATCCCAGCTCCAGGGACGGGCTCTGTCCATCTTCACCAGACTTGGTCTCCAGCCCGTCGGCCGGAGGTGACTGCTCCAGGGATGGGGAAGTCTGCAAATTTAGGCCAGTGATGCCTGAGAAGAAGTTTACTGGGGTTTTCCTGGCTTTTAAGAGAGATACTTGGGAAAGCAGCCTCTTTGCCTCTGGAGATGGACAAAGCATTGCTGCTGGCAACTATCCTATGATGTGCAGGGACCAGCCTTAGGATGACGCCCACACTGGACATCAAAGCAGAGAGACTGAGAGGATCTGGTCCTTGATGGCATCGTTGAGCTGCAGAATCAACCCGATCCACTTTCTCTACATTTCATTATGGTTTAAAAGTGTTTGGGTTGGTCTGCAAATAACCTGAAATGTCCTAACTGACAAAGGAATCCTTTCAAAAAGCCCATGCTCTAAACTTGGCCTGAATTCTTTTGCCATAAGAACTCCAGGTCAAGCTGCACTTTAAGCTGCTATTGGCTTTTTTTCAGGAAGGAATGAAAACTGCCAAGAAACCTGGATCACAAAGCTCATCATAAACACCCTTGGATTTATGTCACATCTTTTCCTTGGTGTGTAGAAGCCCTTTCACTTACAGGCATAATTTCTGCTAGTCACAATCACTGGACCTTCCTCTCTGATCAGATACTCTAACCTGCTCTGCCTCTTGTCCCAACCTGGCTTTTAAAGTTTTCTACCTTTCTTACCCATCCTTAACTCTCGTTACTCCTTTGAAGAAAATGGCGGGTTTGGGCTTCCTGCATCTGAGAGGGTTCCAGCTTTGGAAACGTAGCCACTCCATGTTTGCATCCTGTACCCTCTTCTCAATGAGGAGACCGGCGAGTCTGCAGCTATATGGTGCATGCTCTGGAATCAGACCATGTGGGTTCAAACCCTCAGGGGTGACCTTGGAAAAGTTCCTCACCTTCTCTAAGTTGCCCCAAGTGGAGATAATAATAGCAGTCACTTCCCAGGACTGCTGAGAGGATCAAATTTTTCAAACATGTCCAGATACAGCCTTCATCTACAACGGGCTAGCTGTCATCATGAGTTATCACTATTTGAAGGTTTAGAAGAATGCAAACAGTGGCTAAGCCGGCACCAGCAGCACTCCAAGTTGTTTAGAGGCCACATCTCCCTCCTCCAGACCTGGTCCTTCTGCCTCATTCCTGCCCTTTCTCCTCCAGCTTCTTCTCTGACAGTCTCTTAAAGAAACTTATTATCCTTAATCTGAATCTCAAGCTAAGGGATCATTCCTGCCTCAATTTCCCACTCTCTTCCCTCCACACACCACCCCTTCATGTGCCGGCTCAAGTTCTCTTCCCTCTTCTTCCCCAATCACTTCATAGTTACTGTTCTTTCCCCTTTCCTTACTGCCCCTAGAATTTGTCATCTATTCCAATAATATGGTATTCGGTACGTTATGTAAAGCATACAGTAGGTGCCTAATAAGTATTTGTTAAAGGGAATCCTACTGAGACCTGGTTGTGAGGCGCCAGGCCCAAAGTCAACTGTGAGGTCACGTATGGCTGCCTCAAAACCAAGTCTCCCTTTGTACTGATTCTTGCTCAATTTTCCCAGGAGTTCCAGATTCCTTAATATGACCTTGTTGGAGTTTCCTTGAATTTCTTAGTTCATACTCATCTCTGTCTCTTCTACTGTTTATATATACTGCATACATTCTGTTCTGAATCCTTCAGTTTGTGGTTCTCAAATTTCATCTTTCCCATAGTTGGGTCCTCAGAACACTTCAGCCTGACCTCCCGATCACAGAGCATTTCTAACACAAAGCTGTGATTTTCCTGCATGTGTCTTCCTGAGCTGGAGAGCAGAACTGTCTTTGACACCTGCCATGGCTGCCGCCACCACCACCACCATCATCACAGCTAACTACTCCTTCTGACCCAGGGACTTTGCTAAGCAGTGGATACGTGTTATCTCTATGGGGTTTTACAGGTGAGAAAATTGTTATTTAATGAGATTGGATAACTTGCCCAAAGCCACACTTTTGCTGTATGGGGGAGTAGAGATTTAAATGCACATTCATGACTCCAAAGCCAGGAGAGGTCCCAGGTAAACTGTGTGGTGACCTTCTTGCTGATCCTGGGAAGGACAGGGCTACTCCTAGAGGCCTCTCCTCTCAGTGGGGAGGGAAGGAAGGAAGTGGTCACTCACTGGCATATTTGTGGAAGTTTTTTTTTTTACTTGCCTGGTAGTGGAGAAGTGGGGCTGTCCATCCCTCAGGTCCTGTCTGCTCTTCAGCTGAATCTTCTCAGGAGAGGAGAAAATGGGTACAATGCTCCCTGGTGAGCTGGCATTTCCTCTCTCTCTTGAAACATCTCTACCTCATTTTAATCCTTTCCCAAATATCCAAGTGCCCTCCCGTGAAAATTGTCTCCATTTGTCTGCCCCAGAGTTGGGCCTGGCCTAATAGATGACTCAGAAAATATTTCCACGTGCTTGTCTCCTTCCTACCCAGGATCGGTTCGTTAACTCATCAAGTATTCATTCTACATTCATTACGTGCTTAATGTGAGATACGGTGGAGGTCACAAAATATAATATGATGTAGGCCCTGCCCACAAAGTGAACAGGTGCCAATTCTATATTTACAATATCTCTGGAATTCTGCTTTGACTTATTTGATATCCCTCCCTTTCAGGCTGTGGCGGCCAGCTTGCAGTCAAGAGGACCAACACAAGGACCAAGTCAGTAAGCTGAGAAAAATGGAGCAGAAAAATGGAAAGAGCCTCAATGACATTGTTGAGCTGCTTAACTCTAAAGCTGCTTGTTTTCAGGCTTCAAGTCATATAAGATAATATATGTCCTTATGCACCAGCTCCAGCATTATAAGTGGTACACTCTCTCCATGTGGCAGGAAAGATGCCAAATAGCAGGCCCACCCGATACAAGCTCGAGATCCAAAACAGGAAGAGACCTCCACCTGCCAGTCTCCGCACAGCAAATGTCATGAATCAATCCTGTATACTCTGCTTGCCCACCCCTGGGTCAGTCACTATGTCTGGTGAAATACAGCACTATGATGTATTGTGAGTCATGTTTTGTGAACAATGGATTGTGAGTCCCCCTGTGGCCACAAAGGAGGGGCACAGTGTTTGACTAAAAACTACACCTAGTGGGTTCCCCAGAGGTGAATATAGGTCAATCAAAGCAACATATCCACGAAAATGGGATTTAAGAATGAAGTTGCATATCCAGTTCTGAAGCATCCATGAAAGCAAAAATGGGCTCATATATGGTAGCAGCTGTAATTCAGAAAGGGGGGTGCAGGAGGGTTTCATACATTGTTAGGATGATATATTCATTGTAGTGTTGAAGAGGCAGCACGGGTGATTCCACTCATGGCAGAGAGGTGGAGCAGGTGAAGCCATAAAGGAGCACATGCGCAGGGTCCGGCATGGATGAAGGGAACCTAGGCTAGGATGACGTTGAAAAGGAAATTCCGCATCAGGTTTGGCCACAACTGGGTGGAGAATTCATAATGCACAGAAGATGGTAAACACGAGAGCTGGAGGAGAGCAAAAGTGATGAAAAGCCTGGATAAATATAAAATGTGAGCAAAGACAAAGCTGGGAAAAATTCACACTGAAGAAATCTAAATAGAGATAGAGGAGGATCTGCTATGACTTCTGAGCACACACTCTCTGTTCTGTTTAGACTTATTTGCTATCTCCCCAACACGACCTATCAGCTCTAGCATCTCAAAGCTAGACAGACTATATCCTAAGAAAATGTGCATCGGGAAGCTTCCTGAGTGAGGCAGGTTACTGTCCCAGTATCAAGGTAATGACGTGCCTTATATCTGCTGCCCTACCAAGAACCAGGAAACATTGCTTCCATTGACCTCTAGAGCATGTTCCCCTTCCCACTCCGGACTTGTGTATATGGCTTCTGGATCTGTTCAGGTTTGAGACTTTATCCTGCCTGGCACCTATCCTGACACCCATATTAACCCATCGGTTTTGTTTCCCTCAGTTGAAAGTAGGGGCTTTTGTAGCTTCATCTTTGAAATATGGTATCGCTTCATCTTGGGGACCTGGGGAAGAGTGTGTTCATTCTGTCCCTGTAGACCAGAAGCACATGCCTGTGAGGTAGTCCCATGGGCCCGGGTAACATCACATCAGGCTGAAGCATACAACACATGCCCTCCAGGGTTATGTGACAGCAGTGTGGATTAGAAACCTGTGTCACAGAGACTTTAGTTCCTGCACCACTATTCATTCTAAAAAGTGAATGCATATGTTTTGACTTCAATAAAAGTATATTAAAAAGCATACGCAGTTGGGTAGTAGTATAAGTCATCTACCCAGCATGACTTGTTTGCTTCTGGCAAGTTGTTCTATTTGCTTTTCTAAGATTTTGCCAAACAACTCAGCCAAAACCAGTTATTCATTATCTAATGGCATGAGGAAAGGATCACAATATATTAAGTTTCTAAAAGAAGGTTATAAAATGGATTGTACACTATGAGACTCGTAGCGTAGCAGTTAGTTTTGGCACTCTCCACTTCAGCGGCCTGCTTTCACAAGTTCAGATCCCAGGCATGGACCTATACCACTTGACAGCCATGCTTGAGGCAGCGGCCCACATACAAAATAGAGAAAGACTGGCACAGATGTTAGCTCAGGGCCAATCTTCCTCACCAAAAAAAAAAAAAAAAAGAATAGCTTTAAGTGTATACAGCAGGAAGAGATCTGCATGAAATTATCGGAGGTACTTTTTTGTGCTTTCCCATAATTTCCAATTTTTAAAATAACTCATAATTTACATAATCATAAAACAGTAACTTTAAAAAATAAATGTTGGTTGACAAATCTTCTATGGCAGTTCAGTGATCATCTTTACATGCAGAGACACCCGGGAGTTAGGAGTCAGAATACTTGGGTTTGCATTCCAGCTCAGCCATTTATTAGCCACTTACAAATGTCATTTGCCCTCTGAGCCTCAAGTTTCTTCACCTATCAAATTAGAGTAGTACTTGCTTTGTCTAACTCTCAGAGTTATTGTAAGATTCTAAATTTTAAAACAAGATAATGTTTTGGAAAGCTGGATAATGAATTGATAACATTCAAGTGACACCACAACCTCCTGTTGCCCTCAATCTGTGGCCATTACTTTTCAGCCTGCTTTTCTTGCTCCTCTCCTTCTCCCTGGCTGGTAAAGGTGTGAAACTCTTTGAAGCTCAACTCAAGACCATTTCCTCTTCCCAACCTATTCTTTCTCCCTAGATGAGTTCATCCATTCCTAAGACTTCAATTACTGTCGGTACAAATGACTCACAAATTGGTATCTCCAGCTCAGACTTTCAGATCTGTATATCAACTACATTCTAAATACAAAAACTTGACTTTCTCAGAGTCATGTCAAACCTAACACATCCAAATTAAACTTAAAACCTTTCCAGATCTCACCACAGCAAAGCTGGCCGTCTTCACAGTTCTTTTCTCTGAGATTGCTGCCAGCACCCAACCAGATGTACAAACCAGAAACCCAGGGAGCATTTCTAACTCCTCCCTCTCCCTCATCCCCATATCCATTCCATCACCATTTTATATCCCAAGTATCTCCAGAACCTTTCCCCTTCCTATTTCCATTACTGTAGTCCGAGCACCATTGTCTCTGACCTGCATTATTAATGGGAATAGCCTCCAAACTAGAAGTCCCACATCCACTCATTGCTCCCTCCAATCCATTCTCCATATTGTATCAGAGAAAGCTTTTTACAAAATCAATTTTACTGAAGTGTAACATACATGCAATAAAATTCACATGTTTTAAGTGCACAGGTCAGTGAGTTTTGACAAATGTATAACTTATGTAACTACTACCCAACCAAGATATAGAATATTTCCAGCACCTCAGAAAGTTCCTTCAAATCCTTTTACAGTCAATCTCTCTGCCACTCCTGGACAGGCAACTGTGGATCCGACTTTTTTTTCTGATTTTTTTATCTCTGTTGATGAATTTTGCTTGTTGGAGAATTTCATATAAATGGAAACATACAGTAGGTACTCCTTTGTGTCTAGCTTAATATTCACTCAGCAAAACAACTAGATTCAGCCACATATGTGTGTCACTAACTTGTTCATTTTTATTGCTTAATATTTCATTCTATGACGATACCACAGTGTGCTTATCCATTCATCTGTTCATGAGCATTGTTGGGTTGTTTCCAGTTTTTGGCTAGTTGGTATTATTTTTTCCCATCCTTTTACAACCTACCTGGGTCTTGATATTTTAAATGCATCTCTTGTAGGCATCAAATAAGTGTGTCTTGTTTTTTATCCATTTTAATGATCTCTACCTTTGGCAGGAGGGGGACTGTGTAATGGATTTTATTAATGGGATAAGTATAATGAGCATAAAGTATTTATAGGAGCTTGCCTTTGTTATCCAAAAACTCTGGCTACCTGACAGAGTTTTAATACCCAATGGTTCTAAAAGTGTGGTCTGAACTCCAGGGACTCACTGAGACCCCTTGAGGGAGTATGTGAGTTCAGTACTGTTTCCATGCTAATATGAGTGTATTACTTGCCTAGTTGACTGTGTTGATATCTGCACTGCTGGCACAGAAGCAACTCCTGGGGCCTCAGCGCAAGTCAGAGCAGCAGCACCAAATGTACCAGCAGCCGTTGTACTCTTCCCATCCACCACCCACAGATTAAAAAAAAAAAAAAAAAGCCACTTTCACTTAAGAGTACACTGGATGAAGCAGTGAAAACTATTAATTTCATTAAAGTCTCAACACTTAAGTACATGACTTTATAATATTCTCTAAGTGACAAAATGGGAACTATGCATAAGGCACTTTGATGGTTTTCTAGAGAAACTGTACCTGTGCAATTGTATGAGATGCAAGCAGAAGTGGCTTTTTTTCCAGAAAGAACATTTTTATTAATTAACTTCCTGATACACCTCTATGATACTTTCTTCTTCCTATATTTTTTAGCTGCCTTCTCTTTTTGTGTTTCTTCATATGAGAATTTTATAATTTCTAAAGAAAGAAATTTCTCTACCATGGTGGATGAAACATTTTTTAGAATTCCTATATACACCACATCCAACTTCCCCTACTGTTAACATGTTATGTTATTACAATAATTCACCACAATTAATGAACCAATATTGATACATTATTAGTTAAAGTCCATACTTATTTAGATTTCCTTAGTTTTTACCTAGTGTCCTTTCTCTGTCCCAGGATACCACATCATATTTAGTTGTCACGTCTCCTTAGACTTCCCTTGTTTTTGATGACCTTGACAGTTTTGAGGAGTACTGGTCAGGGATTTTGTGTAATGTCTCCTAATTGAGATTTGTCTAATGTTTTTCTCAGGATTAGACATGGGATATAGATTTTTTGGAGGAAGACCACAGAGGTAAAATGCCATTCTCACCGCATCATATCAAGAGCACATGCAATGAATGGGACCTGATCACCTGACTGGGGGAGTGTTTGTCAGGTTTCTCTACAGTAAAGTTACTCTTTTTTCCTCCCTTCCATACTGTCCTCTTTGGAAGGAAGTCACTATGTGCAGCCCACATTTAAGGAGTGCGGAGTTATGCTCCCCCTCCTTGAGAGTAGAGTAGATATCTACAGAACTTATTTGGAATTCTTCTATGTGGGAGATTTGTCTATTCTCCCTAATTTGCTTATTTACTCAATCATTTATTTATATCAGTATAGACTCATGGTAAATATTTTTATGCATTGTGTTATAATACAATACTACTTTATTTTGTTGCTCAAATTGTGACAGTTTTGGCCACTGGGAACTCTTCCAGTTGGCTCCTATGTCCCTTTGACATTCCCCATTGTTATGGTTGGTTTGGTTTGGGTTTGGGTTTTTGAGAGCTACAAGATGTTCCATGCTCTTCTTGTATATTCTCTGCCCCAATCCTAAAATCAGGTATTTCTCCAAGAAGCCCTGATTTCTTTCATTAGAGAAGTTCATTAGAAACCAAGATCTGGGTGCTCTCTCAGCTGACAGCGCAAGAAAATACATGCTAACTATAGGTATACATATACCTATACATATTTCTATATGTATCCATCTGTATCTACATTAAGATAATCATGAGTTCATACTGATATCTCCAACTCTAATCTGGTCCAACATGGATCATTCTAGCCTTCTCCCCCTTGCTTGTCTGTAACCTCCCACTCTAGCAGTGAGAAACCTCACTTCCCCCGTCCACCATCCACGTACTTAATTGTCCAATTAAGTATATATGTATAATGGTTTCAAAATTGTTAACCTGTAATCCTATGGGAAATAATGTTATCAGCCAGAGCACAGTGCTTATGTATACTTCCTTCTGTCTTCAGTCTTGCAGGCTCTGCTCATTTCCAAAGTTACTTAGGTCAGCATCTGTTTCCCCCACTTCCTTCAGTGAAGTTAGTTTATAATATATGAAATATAGTTAGATTCTTTGGTCACAGTCTGTACTCCTTCCTGGGATCCCTCAACCTCCTAAATGATTTTTTTAATTTGCATACATTAAGGTTCACTCTTTGTACTATTGAAATTCTATGGGTTTTAACAAATGCATAGTGTCATATATCCACCATTGCAGTGTTATACAGAATAGTGTCACCATCCCAAAAATGCGCCTATGCTTCAATTTGAACAACCTTTCCCTTTCCTCAAACTGCTGAACCACTGATCTGTTTATTGTCTCTATAGTTTTACCTTTTCCATAATGTCATATAAATGGAATCATACAGAATGTAGCCTTTTCAGACTGGCTTATTTCACTTAGCAATATGTATTTAAGATTCAGCTATGTCTCTGTGTGGCTTGATCACGCATTCCTTTTAATCACTGAATAGTGTACCACTGTACAGATATACCACAGTTTGTTTAACCATTCACAATTCACTATTGAAAGACATCTTGGTTTCTTCCAGTTTTTGGCAATTATGAAGTGAATATGAATAAAACTGCTATAAACTTTCAGGTTTTTGTGTGGACATAAGTTTTCATATCAGTCAGGTAAATACCTAGGAACACAATTTCTAGGTCTCAAAGTAAGACTATGTTTAGCTTTGTAAGAAACTGTTAAACTGTCTTCTAAACAGTTTCATTTTGCATATCCACAAGCAATGAATAAGAGTTCCTGTTGCTCCACATCCTCACCAGCAAATGGTGGTGTTAGTTTTTTGGATTTTAGCCATTCTAATAGATGTGCAATGGTATCTCATTTTCGATTGCATTTCTCTAATGAAAAATGATGTTAAGCATCTTTTCATGTGTTTATTTGCCATCTGTATATATTTTTGGTAAAGTGTTTGCTCAGATTTTTGCCCATTTTAAAATTGCATTGTTTTCTTACTGTTGACTTTTAAGAGTTCTTTGATCTTATATTTTGGATATATATATTTATCAGGTATATAATTTGCAAATACTTTCTCCAAGTCTGTGACTTCTTTTCATTCTCCTAACATTGTCTTACACATACCAAAAGTTTTTAATTTGAATAAAGCCCAACTTATCAATTTTTTCCTTCACAGATTTGCTTTTGATATTATATAAAAACCATCACCAAACCCAAGGTCACATAATTTTTTTTTCATATGTTTTCTTCTCAGAATTTTATAGTTTTGCATTTACATTTAGGTCTATGATCTATTTTGAGTTATTTTTTGTGTAAGGTCTATGTCTAGGTTCTTCTTTTTTTTTTTTTTTTTTTGGCAAATGGCCCTCCAACTGTTCCAGCACTATTTGTTGAATGATCTCCCTTTTAATTGAGATGTGTAGTCCATTTACACTTAATATAATTATTGATATGGTTGAGTTTAACTCTGCCTTCTTGCTATTTGTTTTCCCTTTTTCCCTTCTGCTTTTTGTTCCATTGTTTCTACTTTTCTGCTTTCCCTTGAGTTCACTCAATATTTTTAGTTATCAATTTTATTTACTCTACTGGTTCCTTAGTTATACCTCTTGTTATTATATTTTTAGTGGTTGCTCTAGGGTTAATAATATGTGTCCTTAATATATCAGGGTCTATTTAGAGTCAATATTATACCTCTTTCCTGTTTACACTTGACACTTCACATATGACATTCCATGTATCCTATTTCACTTCAGACACCACACACTTCACTTCACAGCTGATTCCTCACATTTCACAAATGTAATAATCTAGCAAATATTTAATTCCATTTAGCCCAACTGTATCATTTGTGCAATTGTTGTTACAGCTTTTACCTCTATATTTGTTATAAACCCTCATTTTGCTTTAAACGGTTTTTCTAAAAAGAAAATATAGTCTTTTATATTTACCCACTTTTCAAAATCATTTCTAGTATTCTTCATTCCTTCCTGTAGTTCTGAGTTTCCACTTAGCATCATTTCCCTTCAGCCTGAAGGACATCTTTTACTATTTTCTGTTGTGCAGTTTCTTTAGCAACAAATTCTCTCAGCTTTTATCTGAAAATGTCATTATTTTATCCTCATTTCAAAGAATATTTTTCATGGATATGGAATTCTAGTTGTTTTTCAGAACTTTAAAGATATTTTCCCTTTTTCTTCTGGCCTCCCCACTTTCTGGGGAGAAATGAGTGGATCATTCTTTTCCTTGTCCCCTGAATATATATTTTTTTCCTCTGGCTACTATGAAGGTCTTTTTCTTTATCTTTAGTTTTCAGAGGTTCAATTATGATGCACCTAGGTATAGTTCTATAGATAGATGGGAGACAGACAGACAGAGAAATCCAATTGGGATTTACCGAGCTTCTTAGATCTGTAAGTTGGTGTTTTTCATCAAATTTGGGTCTTTCCAGCTGGCCCAGTGGCATAATGGTTAAGTTCACGTGCTCTGCTTCGGTGGCCTGGGGTTCACAGGTTCGGATCCTGGGCACGGACCTACACACCACTCATCAGGCTGTGCTGTGGCAGCATCCCACATACAAAAAATGGAGGAAGACTGGCAGAGATGTTAGCTCAGAGACAATCTTCCTCAAGCAGAAAGAGGAGGATCGGCAACAGATGTTAGCTCCTCCTCACCAAAAAAACAAAAAAATTGGGGTGTTTCCAGTCATTATTTACTTATTTAAATATTTTTTAAAACATTTTCTGCCCTGATTTCACTGTCTTTTCCTTCTGGAACTTCAATTACATGTATATTAGACTGTTGGATATTGTCTCCATGTCTCTGAGGCTCTATTCCATTTTCTTTAATCTCTTTTCTCTTGGTTTCTCAGATTGATCTGTCTCCAAGTTTATTGGCTCTTTTGTCGTCTCCAATCTGCTGTTAAGCCCTTCCAATACATTTTTATTTCAGTTATTTTGCTTTTCAATTTCAGAATTTTCATTTGGTTCTCTTTTATAGTTTTCATTTCTCAGCCAAGGTTCTCCATATGCTCACTCATTAAGGCCATGTTTTCCTTTAATTTTTAAACATACTCTTCTTTAATTGTATAAACATATTTATGAGAGCTGCTTTAAAGTCTTGTCTGCTAAGCTCAACATCTGGACAGTCTCACGTTTCGTTTTCTATGGATTTCTCTTTTTCTTGGCAATGCATCACAATTTTCTGTTTCTTTGTCTAGTGATTTTTAAAATTCAACACTAGATCTTATGGACAGTTCCTTGTGGAAACTCTGGATTCTATTGCCTTCCTCTGGAGAGTGCTATTCCTATTTTAGGAGGCAGTATAAGTACTGGCTGATCATCTTAAACTTGTGTTGGTTTGGTTTTATGCTTTGTCAGTGTAGATTTATGGAAAGTCTACTGTGTTTCTGAAGCCCCTTTTAACCAGGCAGAAGTCAGTCTCCAAACACTGCCTCCCATGCAGATCTTGTCAGGGCTTGGTTTCAGGCTTTGATGGGGTAGTCCAGAGAAAGTCTTATTCTAGCATGTGATTCTTGCTCCTAAGATGTGGCCTTTATACTGAGACCACTAAATGCCAGGGATGTTAATGATAATTTCCACTCTGCTCTGTTAGGACCAGAACTCCAATAACCAATAACTACTCTTCCTGCAGCACTACTTGACTTCTAGTATCTCTGTTCCACTCTCAACCCATAGTAGCTGCCATGTTTTAAATCTTGGACGATCTCACTCAGTTCATGTTCTGCTCACCTCTCAGCCTTAAACTTGCAGGGGACCTGGACATGTATTTCTGGGGCCCACTCTTTACACAACTCCATCCTCTCTGTACCTCATCCCACAGTTTCTACCTGCTTCAGCTGCTCTGGACCCTGATTTCTGCCTCCTCAGCTTAGTGGGACCACTGTGCTCTTCTTGGACTCCATCTCTTTGTGTTACGGTTGGGAAATTGTTCCTAGACAGAAGGGTAGGTGACCACGGGGCTCATCTCAGAAGTTTTTCCTTCCATCAGGGATCAGTTTTGTGCTGCCTGTCATTAATTCCCTGAAAATAGTCACTTTATATGTTTTGTCAAATTTTGTAGTAGTTTATGGTGGGAGGGCCAGAATGGTACCAGTTACTCCATCATGGCTGGAGACAGAAGTCCAGAGAAAGCTTTATAAAATATAAATCTGGTCACGTTATTCCTCCAGTTAAAACCTTCCCATAGCTACAAGAATAAAGAGCCAAATTTTAAAATGGCCCCATCTAACTCCAATGTCATTTCCCTTCTCCTCTTGCCCTCATTCCTTCTTCAGCCTCTGGCCTTCTTCCAATCCCATCACATTTTCTTCTACCACTAGGCTTTTGTACATCAGAGTACACTACCAAACATTTTTCCCATCCTTCTTAACCAGCTATAAAGCTACAATGAATAAAATACTGTGAAACTGGCACAAGATTAGATAGAACAGAGTCCAAAAACAGACCCATGTCCATGTGCATTCCATTACAATGAGAAAGGAAGAAATCATTTAATAAAAGCTGTTCGTTCAATTGACTAGCTTGAGAAAATATTAAGTTTTATCCCTAACTCACCCCTTATTAAAAAACAAACTTGAGACAAAGCATTAATAAGTGAAATACATACAGAGCTACTTCGAATTGATAAAAAGAAAACCCAATATAAAAACAGGAAAAGGAAATGAATAGGCAATTCATGGAAGAAGAACAGATGACTGATAAACATATGAAAATATAGATAAACATATAAAAAGATATTCAACCTCATTAAGAATGAAATACAATATAAATTTTAAAATAGTAAAATATGGATAGTATCCAATGTAGGCGAGAGTGTGGGGAAACAGGTCCTCTCCTACACTGTTAGAGTACAAATCGGTACAGCCAATGCATCAAAATTTTAAATGTACATACACTCTGACCCAGGTCTAACATTTCCAGGAATCTATTCTACAGAAATAACAACATGACTACAGAATTTCTTATATGAGCAAAAAACTGGAAATAACCCAAATGCCCATCAATAAGAATATATATAAATAAACTATAGTACATCTATACAAAAGAACATGTATTCATTTAAAAAATGAGGTAGTTCAAAATTACTTGACATCCTAGTACAACGTTGAGAGTTGAAAGTGATTTGCAAAACAAAAGAACAGTAGGATACTAGTTATGTAATACACACATATATAGGAAAAGAATCTGGACAGATATACATCAAATTTAATTCTAAGGGGTAGGATTTGAAGAGGGAACAGAGGAACCCTTATTTTTTACTTTATATACTTCTACATTATTTGAATCTTCTGCAAAGAATATTTTACTTTTGTAAT
This sequence comes from Tapirus indicus, assembly GCA_031878705.1. NCBI lineage: Eukaryota > Metazoa > Chordata > Mammalia > Perissodactyla > Tapiridae > Tapirus > Tapirus indicus. The sequence continues at coordinate 3,956,111 of CM062932.1, read as the reverse complement.
TTAAAAACAATTTGTGTGTGTGTGTACTTTAAGAGAACAGTGATTAACCATTACAAATCAACTGTGCTCCTGGTGAAGTCCTTTGATCTTAACATCTCAGCATGACTGCCACCTGGTGGTCGCAAACTACTGTGGTAAATTGCCTATCTAAGCGTTTACCAACCTCAGCACTCTTGCCATTTTGGGAGAGAGAATTCTTTGTTGTGGGGGCTTGTCCTGTGTAGGAAGTTTAGCAGCATCCCTTGCCTCTATCCTTACATGCCAGTGACACCCTACCCCCAAGGTGTGACAACCAAAAATGTCTCCAGACATCAGCAATTGTCCCCTGGGGGGTAAAAATGCCCCCAGTTGAGAACCACTGATTTAAGAGAATGAAAGTCTTGTGAATGCAAAGTAAATACACGAACTGTGTTCATTCATTGACTCACAAAAATATCACACTAGGCAAAGTCTTTATAAGTTTCTAATTCAGTTGGAATGAGTGATCTCCAGCCCCCGGTTACTCTCACACTAAATTCTTTTCACAGCTTTGGGATATTCTGAGGTTTAAATTCAGTAATAACAAAACCCATTCTTATCCAGTGAATCTTCAGTTGCCTCAGACAGAAACAAGAACGACGGTAAACCCTGGCACACATGCCCCACTCCACTCCCAGGCCTATGGCAGGAAATCCCAGCACTCTCTGTTGTGGCCTTGTCACAATGCTCCAGTCAATAACTGTCACCAAAGAGGGAGCCAGTCCCCTCCCGTCCTTCAGTCAGCCTGCTCATTTCCCCCATTTGAAAGCATTCCTATGTCCACTGCACTCCCAACATTACTCCCCTATAGTCTACATGTTGCTGAGTGATATTTTTGGGAAGAAAGTCCATAGAAATTCAACCCTGCTATTGACTACCAAAGAAAAAAAATTTTTAATGGCTTGGGCATATCATTTAACCTCTCCAGGCCTCTGTCTCCTTGTCTGTAAAATAAAAGGCCTATACTAGGTATTTGAAGTTCCCTTTCAGTTCTAAAATCTGTGATTAGAGATGATTAGAAATGATCCACTTTAGGTTTTGCCATACCTATTGCAACATAAGTATTTTCTCCAGTAAGGATTATCCTGTATATAATTAGGTTGGTGTTACTGGAGTCTTTTTATTTATACATTTATTTAAATTCCAAGATGTGGGGTCCTAGAACAACAGTAATGCTGAATAAGCATAGAATTCTAAGCCATGGCTTCACAATACATTTATTGTATTTCTAGGGTTTTGTTTTCACCAGCGTGCATTATCTGATGTCAATAATACATGATTAAATATTGTCTAATGTCTTCCCACTTTCATTATATTCATAATATTTATTATATGCATAACATGTGCCTTATCCGATGCTGATTAAGGCTAAGTGGAGACAGAAGGCTTTGCTGATATATTCATATGGTCTCTCCAAGGTCAATGCTCAGATGTAGAATAAAAAAGCTCAGTGGTAACAAGCACTCTCAAATTCACAGCACTTCGAATGTTTCTTCTCGGTGTGAACTATCTGATGAAGAGTAAGGGGAAAGCTATGACCAAAGGCTTTGTCACATTTGCTGCGTCTACCTACTTCTCCGTGGTGTGAGTATTACATGAGGAGTAAGACGTATGCCAAGGCCAAGGCTCTCCCACATTTAAGATATTCAGAGGGTTTCTCTCCAGTATGGATTATTTTAGATCAAATTAGGTTTCTGTGATTACTGAAGGCTCTTCTATACTCACTGCATTATATGGGTTCTCTCTAGTACAAGTTTTGATGTTAAGATATCTACATCTAGCATTCTTTTATATTTTTTATATGATATAATCAATCATATTGCAAAGATGTGCAGAAGTGCCATACAGTTAATACTCCAAAAGCAAACCTCAACCAACGAGGAATGGGAGTTGGTGAATAAATACCCGGGTGCCTTGCCATTCAATGAGTCAAGTCTGAGATGTGTTCCACACAATCTCTCAGGGGGTCCCCAGAGGCACTGAGCCTTAATGGTCACCTGTCCATTAACTGTTCTTTATTGACTTTCCTCTGTTTCATTTCCCCATTCCCTCACCATGCTTCCTGGGATCAACTCCAGATTAACTACTTGCACCCAAACTCTTGTCTCAGGGTCTGCTTTTGGGGAAGCCCATGCTAATATAGAGAGAGTGTGTGTGTGTTTAAACCTAAACCAGTAAGTTAGTCAGAGATTCTCATATTGATTTACCCTTCTCCCCATCATACACACTCCCAGGAAAAAATAAGCAAAGAAGAAAAAAAAGAGGGTCATTTTCTAAAACAGTAACTCCCCATGGAGTGTAACTTTCTCAAATGCAAAGTGTTTTGTAATGTTAGACATTTAAGAGATTAGTCTTAGAGTTCATGGTGAGCTCTTTTCCTTTTGAAATTAATTCCTTACGTCTACTTCAATGTTTCTGTTAAAAAAATCCCTAATGGTTTTGTACATTTTAGTTCATTCAAGGAGGAAGTTGATTATAAAAGGGAAGGTTTAAAATAAAAACATAGAGAACACTAATTCATACTAAGGACTAAAGGATTTGACAATTATTTTGCATGCCAAAAATATCTGGAAATATTTTCCTGTCCTACTACATAATATTCCTATTGTCAGTAAAAGAATCATCCCATATAGTTCTCAAAAAGAGAAATTAGAGGAGGGGATAAAAAGAATTCCTATCTTTATTCTTTCTGAGAAGTTAAATGCCTTGGTGGAGAGGGATGAAATTCCATCTTACTCTACAGCACCTGGCTAGGCAAAGAACATCCAAAACTGGGGGAGAATTGCACCCATATATGGGGAATTGTGCTCCTCCATACCATAAGGGGAGTCCTGAGACCGGAAAACGAGCCAGGTGGTGACCAGGATGGCCTTCCAGCACCCAGACCACCTTGTTAGAAATTCCCACACATCCGTTTAAGCCACCATCCAAAGAGAGCCTCCTTGGCCAGGGACAACATCGTCTGGGATTTGTTCCTCTGCAGTCTCCAAAGGGAAGAACTCTGGACTAAGAGTCGGGCACCCTATCTAATGTGCCCCAGGCTATGATTCCTAAATTGCCATCTGTCTGGAGTCCACCTCTCCTGCACTTATTTAATTATTAAGGAAAACACGCACTCCATCTTCCTCCCTCCCAGGAGGAATGGGTTCCTCGCCTGACCAGGAGTCGGTGGGTCAGGCCGTGACTATGTCACGCCTGGAAAGCGCTGCCCGTGGCCGGAGCCTCGCCCGTGGTGGACACAGCAGAGCTCGACCGCCCCACCGCGGCGCGGGGGACACAGCCCGACCCCCGCGCCTGAGCCACCAGCTCGGCCACCCGCCCGGGCCGTGCAGCCTCGGCAGGAGCGGCCGCGGCGAGGACTTGTGGCTGGACAGTCGCGAAGCCTCGGGCCGGCCCCCCTGCCGGGGAGGGCGGCAGAGCCCGGACGCGGGGCTGCACGGGAATCGGTTCCGGAGTTCGAGCCTGGAGATTAGAGGACCCGATACCCGCGACCCGCAAAGCACACGCCCCAGCAAACAGTGGGGCCGGAGCCCTCTGCCGGGAAGCGGAGCACTTGCGCAGAAGGGAAAGGAAGGTCGCTCGCTCCTCGCTCTCACCCCCGCCCCCGCGCAAGGCGGGCGTCTACCCCGGAAGCAACGGTGTAGCTTTCTAGCCAATCAGCAACGGGGCGTTTCCTCACCCCACCCCACCCCACACCCGCCAGACCTCGTTTGGTCTCCATGACAACTCCTGAGCGTCCCTCCTGCCATCGAGCCAATCTCAGAGCGGCTGGGCCTAAGCAGGAAGGGCTGTCGTAAGGGGTAAAGGTTTTCACGTCCCCCATCCGAGTCATGAACAAGAGGTTACAGCCCGGAAAGAGAGACCAGACACCAATGAACTAAGTGAATGAGAGCATTCCCCAGAAGAAAAACCAGAGGACTCATTTTTAAAGTGAAAAATAACCGCCGGCAACTCTTCTCTGGAGTCCACGAGGAAAGCAAGCTAAGGATGTAAAAAAAGAAATATTCTCCCAAATAGCAGAAGTTGGACAACCTTGTAGCCAACTTACAAAGCAAAGAGCCTTTTGTGAGGGAAAATGCAAGTGTGCTCACGACGAGGGAGCAAAACCAGGGCATTAAAGGACAGTGCTGGCGACTGCCCTCGATCAGCCAAATCCCCTCCCTCTGCGATTTTCAAGCCCTCTCCCTCTCTACTGGAGACCTCCTTCCCCACATGGTAAACAGAAGATAATGACATAAATCCACACAATACCGGATTAGGAGGAATAATTTCAAAGCATCACAGGAAGCACATTCCATACTCCTAAAATGACAATAAATAATAATAATAAAAAAAAAAAAAACTCTCAGGAGCTTGCTCTTTCTTTTCCTAATTTCCTCTAGCTCTCCTCTGGCCTCTTGACAACTCCAGAGAGAAGCCTCTGAATCCCTTCTCACGTGTGCTTATTACTATGTGGATCGTCAAATACAAAGGAGCAGGAGGAGGCATGCTTCAGAAAGTCCCCTGGGCTTGTCACAGTCATGAATCTTAAGGACCTCGTGGAAGCTGCCAAAAATGCTGGCCTAAAAGGGACTGGTAGGTAAATTTGGGCTGTTCTACCCAGATAAAACTACTCTCTGACTTCCCAGAATAATATGTAGTATCTTATTACATTTTAGCAGTTCCCTCAGTAGGATTAACAGGGGAATGTGAAGAGTGCTCTAACTCAGAGCTTTGCCTCCGAGTCAATACAGAATACCTCTACTCTTGGCATATGGTCTTGCCCAAGGCTTATCAGGTTGTGTGACATGGAGGAAAGCAAGTTTGACATCTGTAGTCCCCTTTGGTCACTTATGCTTCCATCATCCCTAGCAGGTAACTCCATTAAGCTACCACATGCCCCAGTGATTGGCACACTTCCACAACACTTATCTCAAGGCCACACACACATGCAAAGAAGCAGTACAGCGAAAAGGTTAAGAACAAGGGTTCTCGAGCTGGACTACCTGGGTTTAAATCTCAGCTCCACATTGCTTACCAGCAGGCCAGTAACAGCCTTTCTAAGCCTCGGTTGCCTCATCTAGAAAACAGAGATAATAAGAGTATCTACCTAACAGCACTGTTGGGAGGAATGAATGAGTTCATGCATATAAAGGTGCCTGAACAGTGACTAGCGCAAAATAAATGCTTTACAAGTATTAGCTATTATTATTATGGTCAGGGAAATCTTCTGAAAAGGATTTGGATAGAGCTAAAAAGGGGGGGGGGTGGCAGTCTATACATTGAATTCTGCATTACCTCATGCTCATAAAAATGAAAGAAATGGAATATCAATGACTGCTTCTCCAGTTGCATTTCTAGGATAAAGACGAAAATCAGGTAGCTTTTCTTTCTTACATTTACTAAAGGAGAGATTTCAATTAGGTCTGCCTTATAAACCGAGGCAATTATCCAGATACCTTAAAGCCAGGTTTATCTTGGGAAACATATTTTGACCTGGATTAACCAGAAATCTTTCTCAATTCTCCATGTTGCTATATCACAGCAACCTTTCTACTAGGATGAAGTGGCATATCTTCTGATATAATGAACTTTGGCAAACCAAGCAAAAACATTCAGGAAGAGAAATAAGTAGTATAAATAAAAAGTAGTACACAAATGTATTGGCTGTGCCTCTGGATTCTTTGGAGTCAAACTCTTACACACAGTTAGCTTCCATAGTCAGCACACAAGGAGAAAATAGGGTAGTGTCAAAATTGCCCTTATAAATCTTTTAACTTGCCCATAAAATGCAGCTATATAATTTTGTGTATAACTCTGATAACACGTGCTATTATGTATTTGTATGTATAAATTATAAGTAAATAATAGAATGTTATACAGATAAGCAAAATATAATTTTACAGTATTTTTAATTTCACTAATTTATGTTGGTTTTTTTGGAGGGTGGGTCTTGGTACATATGGTCAAATTCTTATTATGTAAAATGTACGTATGATGTGATTTTCCCAAAATATCTGTCTTAAGCCACTATATTTTGTATGCATGTCTCTTGGCAAAACATCTAGAACTCATCTAATATACGCTGTATTATCAAAAGCACTAAAGGGATGACTTGTCATTAAAAAAACCCTATATGAATTTTTAAAACCATATGCAAGTATTATTTTGTTTAAAATCAACAACAACAAAAGGTCTGAACATAATTCTCTCCTCTTGAGGAGAACTATGTTAAAGTTGGGGATAAACCCAGATACTAAGATCAAATAAAAATATGTTTTATCAGCATAGATGAGGGATATAAACAATGAGTGGCACAGGTTTTCAGAGAAGGAGATTATTTTTAGCTATGGTGGTGAAAGAAAAGGTCAGGGAAGAGGTGATGCTTCGAGTTGGGTCCTAAAGGGGAGACTAACTTGCAAATAGAAAAGACTGGTAATGTAACAACTGCCTCTTGATTTAAAAAAGCAAACAGGGGCTGGCCTGGTGATGTGGTGGTTAAGTTTGCGTGCTCCACTTCTGCAGCCCAGGTTCATGGGTTCTGATTCCAGGCACGGACCTACACCACTCATCAAGCCATGCTGCAGTGGCATTCTATGTACAAAATAGAGGAAAGACTGGCATGGATGTTAGCTCAGGGACAATCTTTCTCAAGCAAAAAGAGGAAGATCAGCAACAGATGTTAGCTCAGGGCCAATCTCCCTCACCAAAAAGTTAAAAGAAAAAATAAAACCCTTAAAAGTGTTAATACCCCCTCAGAAAGGGCAGAAAGCCTCACTTTAGTCAACAAAGATCTCTTCCTGCCATCCTCAAATCAAGCCAGGGCCACCATATGATGAGCTCATCACAACATTGGAAACTACCCAAGCTTTCTGGAGGAATTTCAGACATAACATGTAAATTAATGTTCCCTTCACTGAACACAAGTCAGTCAAGCATAAGCAGTTTTAACCATATAAATTAGAAATGTTGATCTGCATGATTCAAAAACTGAAGAATCCAAATTACCTACCAAAAAGAGATCAAAATATCAAAAAAATGTACTATCTAAACCCTTAAATCAAACTCCAAAATTCACCATCACCACCCCAAGATCTTGCCTTAGCCAAAGAAACACAGAGTTTTAGCTTAATAAAAGGAGAGGGATTATAGTCTCAAACAAGAGGGGAAGTATGGACAGCATTTAAGAGGATCCTGTTAGAAAGATCAAACAAAAGAGTAAAAGCACAGATCCTACTACTAAAGGCACAGATTAAAACAAAACAAAATAGGCTCTGTAAGTCCAAGAGTCATACAATTTCTGATATTCTGATTTCAAACATCCTGTCACCATCATGTCCTAGAAATTTTAATATTTCAGTATCCAAACTATATTTAGACTACAATAGAATTAAACCAGTTCACTACACTGCAATCCACCAATTCATGCAATCCACCCATTCTAGGGCAGGCCTCTTGTTCAAGGACACCCGTCCTGAGTTTTTAGTTCTAAACCAGGTTATCAGAGATGAGGCCTCTGAAGGAAGCACAAAGGTTTACCCACAACCAAAGCTAACTGGATCCAGGGAACAATTGGTTGTGGTCATGATAGGGCTTTGTTACCTAAGTTGTTAACAAACAAATTTTAAGAGGTCTGATTCTAATGACAGACACTTATAGATGACTCTTTCTTCCCCTTTTCAGTTTCTAAAAGTTACTAAGGATTTCAGATATTTCAAAAATTACTTCCAGATGTCACCATTCCTTCAGAGTATTTTGTCTTACAGCTAATTTTCAGAATAAAAATCCTCTCTTCTCTACCTTCACTTGTGTTTCTCAGCTCTGAAACTCAAGCCCTGTTGAACTTCAAGCTGTAGCTAATGCTGTGTACGTGCTTTAAATAGAAGAGAAGGGTAGGAAAGCCAGTGAGAAGGGAGAGTTCAGAGCAGCCCTTTTAGTGAGAAAAATATAAATCAGGGAAATCTCAGGTTCTGACTGGTAAATATGGGAAAGTTGAGACTCTAATCCTAAACAAGAATCCTCTTGGGTAACTGAAAAATGCCTAGAACAGAGAGAAAAGGAAAAGGAAATAATTCATGTAAACATAAAAAAGGACCATAAGATCAGTGTAAGCTTAGGATGACTTGAAAGAGAGAACTCTGCATATATGTATAAAGTCACAGTGTGACCAACAAATAATACCTGCTTTCACTAAGTACACATAAAATTTCTTAGGGCTATATACAGGAATTTTCATCAGACAACCCTAAGTAATTTAATCCAGTGATGGTTTGATACAAATTCATAGGCTATTTTTTTCCTGAAATGTTTTCTAAAAGTGTGACCTCAATCCTTCCCCCAACTCTTCTGTTGGGATTGTATGAAACGGTTACCATGGAAGGCTGTCAGTTTCCAGGGTAAATAACGTTTACTTTCTGAGAAGCGATAGTTATAATTTCAGCCTTGGGGAAAGGGTAAAGAAAGATTCTAGGAAGGGGGAGATGATCAAAGAAAATAGATTGGTCATCAAGAGAAAACACAGTACCATTAAAGAGTTATATTGAGATAAGTGAACAAAGATCTTCTGAGGAAGTGGTTGTAATAAAGAGTCTGACTCCATTTTTGAAGTCTGGCCATTGACAGCATTTGAACTTCCACCCTTTCTTCCCACCACCACACATCTGGCACATTACATAAAGAAATGTGTGTACCTCCTTAGCTCTTGGCACTGGAGCTTGAATCCTGCAAGCTTGAATACCACTGCCATGCATGGAAACTTCTCTAGCCCCAACCCCTAGCCACTGAAAAGGCCCAACCTGCTCTTTGCTCCTGCTATTCCAGACTGCTTGCACCTACTCTGCTCTCCTCAGAAGTCCCTTGTATGAGTAAAACCTTCTTTCAAATTCTTTTGGTGTGTGAAGTGTCATCAGTCTCAACAACTGGCCTATTAATTGGGAGGGAGTCCACCTTGCCTCTGTGGGGTGATCACAAAAAATTAGGACCAGGTAAAGCAAACAATAGCTGTCCACAGGAGGGTAGATGCTGGGTGTAGGAATGACTGTATATAGGGCAAAGATTTATAGGAAGGTGGTTATTATATGTAATCAACCATGAGTTTCTCTGTTTAGTTTGGACATGGCACTATTCCCAATCAGTACAAGAAGGGGCAATGAGCTCAATTCTGAACAAATGGAATTCCTTGGCATGTTGGAACAGCCTATTCCTGGGGCCAGAAAAAAAAGAAATCACTTCATGGTGACATAGTCATTTTCAGATATGGATAAAAATACACACACACACACACACACACACACACACACACACACACAAAGATTGATGTTTAGAGTATTTTGGGCTATTCCAGATTTCAGACTCAAGTGTTACTTCACTTGGATTTGTGGTATTCTGGCAGCTAATACTTTGCAGGAGAAAATGGGGGGAGGGCATTTTCATCCCTCAAAATAAAAAACCATCACAATTGTAACAACCTGTGAAAGTATGATTCTTTGGTATTTAACAAAGTGAAGAGTCTGGATGAACATGTCCACACAGTCAGAGTGGTTCTCCACTGTGACGTCTCTTATGCCTAATGAGGGCTGAACTACACCTGAAAGCTCTGCCACACTCATTACACTCACAAGGTTTCTCTCCCGTGTGACGACTCTGATGCTGAGTAAGGTGGGCACTTCTACTGAAGGCTTTCCCACACTCATGACATTCAAAATGTTTCTCTCCAGTATGAACCCTCTGATGTTGTGTAAGGGATGAACTCTGACTCAAGGCTTTCCCACAATCTTTACAGGTGTAGGGTTTCTCTCCAGTGTGCATTTTTGTAATGTTGTATGACAGTTGAACTCTGACTGAAGGCTTTTACCACATTCTCCACACTTGTAGGGTTTTTCTCCAGTATGAGTTCTCTGATGTCGAATAAGTGCTGATCAATCACTAAAGGCTTTCCCACAGTCATTACAGGTATAAGGTTTCTCTCCCGTGTGAGTTCTCTGATGTTGACAGAGGTGTGAGCTCTGACTCAAGATCTTGCTGCACTCATTGCATTCATAGCGTTTCTCTCCAGTGTGAATAAACTGATGTTCAGTACAGGATGAACTGTGACTGAAGGCTTTCCCACATTCATTGCATTCATATGGTTTCTTTCCAGTATGAATTCTCTGATGTACTGTAAGGGCTGAATAATTACTGAAAGTTTTTCTACATTCACTACATTCATAAGGTTTCTTTTCATTCTGGATTCTCTGATGTTGAATAAATGGTATATTCTGAATTCAGGCTCTTTCATGCACATTACATTCCTTCCCACTATGAACATTCCAATGATATTTGATAAGGTATGAGTTCCAGTTATAGGCTTTTCTATCTTCATAAGACTTCTCTCCAATATTAGTTTTCTGATGTTCAGTGTGATGTACATCATGACCAAAGGCCTTCTCATATTGATTATATTCCAAATCTTTCTCTCCAGTATGAACTATACACTGTTGAATATAAACTGAGGAATCACTGAAGATTTTACCACATTCATTACACTGAAGAACTTTTTCATTTGTGCTGTCTTTCTGATTTTAATTTTGAATTCTGTTTGAAGCTCTTTCCCTGAGCATCATATGTATAAGGTCTCTCTTCTTTAGAATATCTTGGTTGTATAACAAAGTCTGACTTCAGACTAACATGTCTGACAAATTCCATACATTTGGGGCTCCTATCTGCTATAGAAGTTCTTTTATTGCAGATAATTGTTGCTTCTTTCCAGAATCTATCTTGAGCACTCTCTTTGATCTCTGTATATCCCCAGGCCTCTTTCACACTGCAGGTCCTTGCATCAGCCTCTGTGCTTCTCTCCATATTTATCCACTGGTATGATTCTTTTTCAGAAAATACTTTCTTTGGTTTTGACTTTCTGGTGTCCAAGTCTGGGGGAGGAAAAGTAAAAATGTTCCTTGCACTAGAAGAAAGAAATGGCTAAAGCAGGAATGAAAAAATAATTGCATAAACACCATTAGTCACAAATGTAAACCAGGCAGTCAACAAATAACTCATTGAATACCTATTATAGGCTAGGCACTGTGTTATGTGCTAAGATTCAATGACGAACAAAGCAGACACAGTACTAGCTCTTTTGAAATGTATAGTCTATTGGGGAAGAAAGGTATTAATTAAATAACTTCAAGCATGATGAATACTATAAAACAGTGTGTTAGAGAGATCTCAATTGGGGAATGATCAGTACTGTACACAGGAATGATAATTGTCCCCAGCCTCTGAACCACTGGAATCTTCCTTGGCTTTTGATATCACCCCCTCCCCAACCCCTTGTCTGGAGTTCACCCCAGCTCGGGTCATCCTTCAGTGCCTACATCTTCCACTCCCACTGGCACAGTCCTCCAAAAACTCTCCTTGATTACTGCCAAGGTTGCTATCAGATTCAATAAGGTAATTTCCCATATTTTCCTTTGCTACCATGAATGTTCACCATTTGCCAGCAATTTCCTTCAGCCTCGACTTTTTTCCTTCTCTCTGAGCCTCCCAAAACACACATGAACACACACACACACACACACACACACACACACACACACACACTCATCATATGCTTAAAGAGGTCAAAGTTCAGGAGAATGCAGAAATGTTAGATCAGGAGATTAGGCCTACTACTAGTACTAGTTTAGGTTTACTACGGGTAAACTACACATGACACAATTTTTAATTGTTGTAAAGTTGGGACTTTGTAATTGGGGATCTTGTAAGTACTCTTTCAACTTTATTATGGGTAAAACAAACATAGCACCTATGTCTGTAAGTTGAGGACTATTTTCAAAGTAATCTTAGTATGTGGATTTGACAACCTTATATAATGTAGGAAAAGAAAAGTTAAAAGACAGCAATGGAAGTTAAGCAGAGGACAAAAATGGTAGCAGGGGGACTCATCCACTATTAGGTTAGACAAAAAGGAGGAATAACCTATTAATGTTAAGTCCAGTGGACACTTTTCAGGTCTTCTTCATTTGACCTCTCTAGCGTATAACACTATAAGCCCCTCCCCTCCTTCTGAAATGCTCTCTTCTATTTATTTCTATGACAATTAATCTGACCTGGTTTCCTCCTCACTCTGGCCACCCCTTCTTATTATCCCCTTTTGAACTCTCATTTATTTATATTAATAAATTTTAAAAATACAAAAATTTATATAACATACCTCTACTGCCATCACGAATTATTAAAAATTATTACCATTTTATTATTTTTGGCACCAGTTTTTTTCCCTATGTGTTTACTTTTGAAAAAGTACACAAGTGATATATATATGACACATACTTAAACGTGTATGTTCATTAGGTTTCTAGGCTCTCTTGCAACTCTTTTCATGCTCTATGGGTGATCTCATCCACTCCCATGACTTCAATTACCATATTCTCAGATGATTCTCAAATCTGTACCACCAGTTAAGATCGCTTTCCTTCACCAAGATCCATTTGACATATCCTCCTTATATTCATCTACCTTCCAAACATCTAGACCAAACATTTAGACCAGAGTTTCTCAACTGCAGCACAATTGACATGGGCAAGGAAGCCTTTGTGTGAAGGGCTGTCTTGTGCATTGTAGGATGTTTAGCAGCATCCTTGGCCTCCACCAACTAGATGCCTATAGAAGCCTCCCAGTATTTAGACATTGCCAAATGTCCCCTGGGGGCAAAATTGCCCCTGGTTGAGAACCACTGGTTTAGACTGGCTATAGATGCTTCAAACAACTTAGGATAAGCGGAACTCACCTTCCACCCTCCAAACTTGCTACTTCTCCTGTGTTCTCCATCTCAGGGAAGAGAACTTCCATCCACCTACACATCTAAGCCAGAAACCTGGGAATTATCTTTGTCTGTTATTCCCTTACCTCCCACATACACTCAGCAAATTCTGTCAATTTTACATCCTTAAAATTGGATTTAAAATTACATTCCTTAAAATTACATTCAAATTCTTTCATTCTCTTCATATTTTTTAGATAGAAAAAAACCAGGTATAGTGAAGACAAAGTATATGAAAGAGAGACTCCAATCACTGGACAGGAGAAGGAAATGATCAAATAAAATGCCTGGGGCAGGGCACAACAGGGATCTCTGGATAAGTGTTAGGGTTACAACATTAAGGAGGAAGCACCCCTTCCTTAAGTCTGGGAAGAAGGAGCGAGGTAGGCTATCAAGACTCTGATACATCCAAGTGAAGATGAGAGTAGAGGGACCTCAACATTTTCTATGGGCCTGGAAGATTTGGAGAAGAACCCCTAACTCATATTCCAAAGATTTTTATCTACCGTGTTCTCACTTACCCGTACAGCTGCTGCTTAGCACTTCTCCCTCTTGCATCTGTGGGTTTACCACTTGTTCCATTGGGAGATGATATCAGGTTTACAAAATGGAAATCCTACTCGGGAAAGAAACGGAATGTGATTTTAAGTTCAAAAGACAAAGGACCACCCCATTCTCAGTCCCACTCTGTTGTGTTTTCGAGAGCAAAAGATAGGATAACTAATTGTCAAAAGCAAGTGAATATTTTCTACCCAAGTAGGGTGAGAAGCAGTTTACGGATCTGCTCTGGATTCCGGAGGAAAAAAATTACCAAAACTTCATTTGTTATTTTCCCCTAATAGGAGCAGGGGAATCTTCAGAAAGCAAAGGCATCTGGAAAGGCCAACCTGAGTGGGAGGACTCAACCCTACCCAAGGAGACCAGGTTCCTATAGTTCTCTAGCATCACATCCATGTCCAGGACTCTCTGCGCAGGGTCCAGTTCTCTCCGTTCTTCATCAGTGAAATTCACAGCCACATCCTTGAATGACACAAAGCCCTGAAACACCCTCTGAAGAAAAGGTTAGATGAGGGGGGCCAGCCCCGTGGTGTAGTGGTTAAGTTCGGCGTGCTCTGCTTTGACAGCTGGGGTTCGCAGGTTCAGATCCTGGGCACAGACCTACACCACTCGCTAGCCTGTGGCGGCAACCCACATACAAAACAGAGGAAAATTGGCACAGATATTAGCTCAGGGCTAATCCTCCTCAGCAAAAAAAAAAAAAAAAAAAAATTAAGTTGAATGAGGCAGAATTAGAGGAGATTGATGGGAGGAAATAGGTCCAACTGTGTTCATAGTGTCAAGGACAAGATTTTATTGACTTGTATGTTAAGAGTCCTAACGTGTATACTCTTTTGACATAGCAATTTTATATCTAGAAGTTATTTATAAGAAAATGATCAGAGATATGGGAAAAGAATTATAAACAAAGACTCTCGTCTATTTACAACTTACAATAGTAGAATAGTTCTAAATAACCTAAATGTTTGAGGAAAGTGGCAGAAACTGCTAACTTCTAACTAAAGTATACCTCCTCCTCACCTTTCTAGGTAGGCAAACATTTCCCAATCTCCTTTGCAGTTAGATTGTGGCCATGTGACTGAGTTCTAGCCAGTGGGATGCAAGCAGAAGTGAGGTGCGTCATTTCCAGGCCTGACTCACATACATTCCTCCATGTTGTTTTCCCTTTCCCCTTCTGGATGGCTGGTGTGGAGATGACTCCAAAAGTAAGTTTGAGAGCCATATGGTAAAGATACCAGAGCTTCAGATAGATCAAGGCCTTAAATGGCCACCTTATCAACCTGCTGACCCAGTTATATGGTTACAAGAACAAGAAATAAACTTCTATTGTATTGGGGCCATTATACTCTTGAGGTCTATTGGTTACACCAGTTATAAGTTATCCAACCCTAATTCAGAAATAAGCACCTAGAAGTGGAAGGTATCACAACAAAAACTTAAAATACACAGGTGGCATTGGCTTGACACTCAGATGGCAGGTTTCAACTAAACAGGTATTTAAATCTAGAATGATGTAAACCCTTGATATACACTGACAAAATAATTAGTAACTATGAAGGCAGACCAAATGCTCACTGAGCCTGTAGTTTTTGGGAAACAGGTTGGAAAGAGCCAGAATGCTAGTTTGTGCAGGATGCTCCTGGATATATTCACCAAAGAGAGAAAGAGTTGAACTCAGGAAAGAATCTGCCAATCTTCAAGCTAAACTAAAATGAAATACAGAGTCCAGAAATTTGGGTGGAAACATAGTTGGAAAAGTGAACTGTTTCTAGATCTCATACAGTAGGAAATAAGTGTAAAAAAGGCTTTGAGCAACAAAGGTCCATTAAAACTTCTCAGCTAAACAAAGTGACTTAGCTCTGTAAAAAAGATCAGATTAAGGACATGGCCTTCCCATCCAAGCCTATCGTTCAGCTGGCCTTAAGGTTATTTTCATTACGTTAAGAAAGAGATATGATAAATAAGAAACTAAGAAATATACCAAGCTTGAGAATTATATCTAGGAAAGAACTTTGGGTGTCCTTATTAGTACATGGCAAACAGATCAGAAGCCTCTTAAGTTTTTGTAGGACAGTATATCCATGATTCAATGTACTTCCTTTTTCCTGTTTCAGAGGAAGCAGTCTCTCTCCTTAATTCTAAGCTATTTATGCACTGACTTCTCAAATCTTTCTTCTCCAAAGAAGACTCTACTCATCCTTCAGGGCCCACTTCAAATCTTGCTGCTTCCATCAGCCTGGGAGCTCCTTAAAGGGGCTTTAAAATGTTGGTTGAATGAATAAAGCCTTACCAAATCTTTCTCAGTAAAACACACTCGCTCACTCTCTGAATTCATAAAACATTTTCTCTAAAGCCCTTTATTACTGAGTAGGCCCTCAATAAATCTGCTGATTTGTACCACACAGACTGTGTACATGTCTTTTCTCCCCATGGAATTCTAAGCAGACAGAAGAGGTGTCTTATGTGCCTTTGCATTTCTAAGCCAAATGTCTCAAATGAACAAATGGAAGCTTGGTTCTCATCCAGCCATGCTGTCAGTCCTCCTCCTCAATTATCTGCTACAGAGGCCTCATCTTCCCCACCTCCTCTATTGCCAACTGACAGGAGAGGCTGCCAAGCCCCCTGCTCTCCACTGCCACTCCCACACAACTGAGGCACACCCAAATACCATTTTGTTGGCAGTCCATCCCACCCACTTGATCTTACCTTTTACAACTGCTAATGCTAATAGGGCAGACTAGCTTCATGCTAAGAGAAAGAAATTTATTTGCTTCAGTAATTAAAATGAGGTTTTTAGGGTTGAGAGGGAAATCCCCAACTCAGCCGGGACTTTGCTGTCTGGAGAAGAGCAGCCATACTCTCCTCCTCAAGATACCCCTTTTGGGAAAGGGCAGAGTCCTTGGATGACAAAGCTGGAAGGAATGAGTAATAAAAGAATCCAGTTTATTGTTATGCATCCCAGGCCTATTAGATTAGAAACAGGCACTTATGACACAATGGCCTCTGACCTTGGCTGTCCTATGGTTTGAAGGATTCCACAGACATATGGGTAATGGGGCTTCAAAGATAACCTCAGAGTAGACTGAATGTAAACGTAGGGAAAGGAATGACCATTAACTGGGTTCAGGACATGCCTGAGCCTGGGCTCTGAGAATGAGGACCCCTGTGACCAAAAACAAGGTGCACACTGTCAGGGGTGGAGGGAAGCCTAAAGACCTCTAGCCTCAAATCCTTTATTCACAGATGGAGAAACTGTACAACCTTCTAGAACAAGAAAAAGGAGCCACAGAGGCAGTGCCCTTCCTAGCAGTCAAGGGCACAGGGACCTTCAGCCACCAGATCACGAGTATTCCAGGCCCACGGTAAGTCTGCAGCCATCCTAGGTTGGTTCCACCACACACAGGATCCACTAAATTGCAGTGTGTCATCTCCTTCTCCCCTGCATCCTAAGCACACAGCATAGTGTGCCTGGCGGGCAACAAACCCAAGGTGTTGTGAATGAATTAATGAACGATCCACCTAACTCCCTTTGTCTGATTCCACACCCATCAAGCAACCTTCTGCTCATGACTTACTTTCCCATTTTGATTTTTTGCCTAGAGAGAGAAAACTGCTGATCATATTAACTTTGAGTACTTCTTTGAGTTTATCTCTGGGTGGTAGAGTTACATGCTATTTATTTTATTCCACATATAATTCTGTATTTTCCTAACATTCTACAGTATATTATTTCTTTAATTCTCCCCCTCCCCCACTTCCAAAAGCAATACTTAAAGCCCCTTTTGGATTTATTTGGGGAAGAAGTAGGTATTTCAAGCCCTTAGTTATTATAAACAGTAGAGGGTTTCACTATTTTTAAAAATCTATGCCTCCTACAATACTTTCTCACTGAGCATTGCCTCTGGAGTCCTCCTGCCTGCTTTTAACATGGCTCTGCACGGCCACAGGCCAGTTTCTTCTGTGCTTCAGTTTCCTCATTTGAAAAATGGGAATAATAGTCATACCTCCTCCAGCATTGTGCATTAATGCATATAAAGGGCCCAAATCAACAGCTGGTACAGAATAAGTATTCAGTAAAGGTCATTTAATTATCAGTTAATTAGTATTCTCACTATTTGCAACACTAACCAAGATTTTATGGGGTTTTCTTCCTATCCTTTGTTTTATGAAAACAAAAGGTATAATCAATGCTTGATCATACTCCCATGCCCCCACTTTCCCAAGATGCCTGCCCACTCCCTGTACTGAACTCTGACAATCAATGAATAGTAGGAACTCTTAAGTTCCAGGGCCTTGGGAACTCAGAGGGGCTGGGGGCAGATGTTTGGGGAAAGCCAAACAGACTAGAGATAGACTATGGAAGCCCCTTCTAATCGTGGCCATCCACTTGTACTTCATTAAGAAAGAACACTTCTTAAGAGGGAACTGAAGAGAGACCAGGGAGCAGTTCCCAGTCCTGCCAGAATTGAGCAGCAAGGCCATGGACCCTGCTGATGCAGGCCCCAGCTCTGCACCTGAGCCCTTCCACGTGCTGTAATGCCAAATCAAATCATCAGCTTCTCCATGCCCATTTCCTTCTCTCTTTCCAAGAAGTATGACTTCCTCCTCTCTCATCCTTTGGAGAGGCATCTGGTATAATGGAAAGAGTATGGAGGAGGGTGAGATGTCTGACTTTCTTGGAGCTTCAAGTAAAAATGGAATGATATGAGTAAAATTACTGCTACATATCAAGCACTCACCATGTGCCAGGTACTTTCCATAGATCACTTTTTTACAAATGAAGAAACTGAGGACTTGCCCAAGGTCTCAGAGCTGCCCACACCTTTTACAAGGCTGCTACAACGAAAAACTAAAATGAGATTATGTGTGCACACTGCAAGCACCCAGTTAATGGCAGAACCCTCTCTCACCTGTACTTCTTACCTCTGTTCTGAAGTTTGTGGGTCCAATCCTCCACAACCACAGCCTTTGCACCACCATTTGGGTGTAGCAGCCTCACCCAAGTACTGCACATCTCTTCCTGGGAATTGCCAGCATTCTCCCAGAAACTCTGGCAAGAGATTCTGGATTGAATTTTTCTCCTTCTTCATTGTTTTTCTTTTCTCATTCTCTGAGACTCCACTCATAACAGTGATCAGAGTCTGAAGCAGTTATCTTCTGATCTAAGGCTAAAGTCAAGAACTTTAGCAGTCCCTCATCCTCCAGAAAGCCCTAAACACAGGCAAGTCTCAATATAACCTTTACCCCAAGGCCCTGCAGAGACAGACACCTAGGAACACAATCACAAACAGGTGAAGATACTGTTACCAACACGCCTGACAGATACACAAGTGCCAAGAGCGGACCATGGTGGAAAGGGCCCTGCCAGGAGTGAAGCCACCCGGGTTCTAATTTCTATGTGCCAGTTGGCTGAGTGACCCAGAACAAGTTATGTTTCCTCCCTGGGTTTCAGTTTCTTTTTATGTACAAATGGGGATGTGGATGACTACTATTAATATTCGCTACTACTGACTGAGCCCTTACTTGGTGCCTGGCACTGTGTCAACTGCTTTCTATCAGAATTCCACTTAATCCTCACAACCACCACTTAAAGTAGGAACAATAAACCTCACCTGACAAATAAGGAACGGGAGGCACCGAGTTCAGTGGCTTGCCTGGGGTCACACCAAAGAGCAATACCGCCTTCTGGCAATGGATCTCTTGCATCCACGCCCTCCCACGTTAACATTGTCTAAGTCTATACAACGGTTCCCCCACACACCGGCGCACGCGCCTGGGTGTCTGACCTGACCCAAGCACTGGGAGCCCTGCGGCCAAAATGCCTCACCTTCCAGCCAAGCGTTACAGGCTGTGCGGGCCCTCAGCCCATTTCCGAACAAAGGACTCGGTATCTCAGATATTAAACACACGCACACAGCACTGTCAGGTACACACAAAACAAAATGCAGAGGGGCAGGGTCAAGTGGCTGAACACAGAAGGGCACCACCCCAGCTCCAGCATAAGGGATTACGGTCAGATCAGCGGGCCCGGGGAAAAACCCAGTGGGAGGCGGCCAGGCCCCCAAGTCTGACAATCCCCTGCTGGACACACACCCCTGTCCAGCGTCTGCTTCTCTCCGGACCAGACACGAGCCGAGTCATCGCAAAGGATGACGGCCAGAACACAGTCTCGCCGCGCACAAAGCCGGTACAGACAAAGGGGCCGGAAGCGGAAGTGCGCGCCAAGGCTCCTGGGAAATGTAGTCCGGCCCACGCCGGTGCCTGGACTTGAAAATATGGCGGCGGGGCTGAGCTGAGAAGCGGCCCAGACCTCCGATACTTGCTCGGTCTGCGGGCAGAAACAACTCCTCGCGAGGCCCTGAAAGGAGAGGTTAATGCTGGCTGCCCCGGCGAAGGTGGACAGGAGCTACTGGGGGTGTTTCATAAACCATCAAGGACTGTTGAGTGTTTTGGGAGGGAGGTGGGGAGTCAGGAGAGCAGAGGTCTCGGCCGCTGAGCTTTACCTTTGGTCACTCTCCACAGCGGAAGCGGAGCTGCAGGGATGCTCCAGAGAGCCCGACACAACAGGCCCGCGCTTGAGGTTCTGCATCTCTTCAGGAATCCTGGCAGGTGCCCTGTGCTCTCACATTCCGTGGCCGGTTCTTCAGTGTTTCCCACGCCCCTCCCTGCACCCTCAGCTCAGAGCGCGTGGTCCTTAGACGGCCGTTTGGGTTCCTGTAACCCAAGTGTAATGTTCTGATACACGGAGAGGTAGGGCCCTCCCTGGCCGATATATAAGAAGGTGTTCAGCACCACAATGTTTACGTGTCTCGGCCCAGAAAAGTGCCGCGTTATTCCCAGTTGCTATTTCCTGTTTGCTAGCCACTTTCCATGTCCATGACATTCCTCCAAATCCCTTGGTGATTGCTTTTATATGTATCCAAGTTCAGTTAGTTTAGCCCCTTGGGGGTACATTCGGGTTAACTCTCCGTCATGGGCCCGTCGGGATGTAGTTATACTGGTTCTACTGGGACAAGACTGAAGACAGTTGAGTTGTTGGTCTCTTCTTTATCACATCCAGAAGCAGGAGGAGTCAAGAGGGTTGTTAACCTAAAAATAAAGAGCCAAAATGAGAGGCAGAGAGGCATTTATTCGGGATCAAAGAATTGCAATTCAGGGTACACAGATTCAGGTGGTAGCCCAAATGGTGTCCCAGTAGGGAGTAAGAGGCTGGGGCTTTCAAAGGCAAAAGAAGAAGGTTTGCATTACAAAGAATGTTAATTGGAGTTGGCGGCAGAAAGCTAATTTTGGCTAAACATGATTGATTGCTAAGGCTATCGCTAGGGAGAGGCAAAAGTCCGTCACTGTGATAAGTTGCAGGTGTTCTTTGCAGCATTCTCAAAATATTTATCTTGACTCAGTTCAAAAGCATATGTTCTGCCCGATGAGGAGGTGCGTAAGGCCCATTTCCTTAATGGCCTCCCGGCTCCATTTTACAAGCCTTAGACATAAGTGACCCGCGTTTCGTTTCACATATAACAGCGTGCATACTCCATCTTCTAGGGCAGCCTCTCTACCACCCGCCACACCCCTGAGGAGGAGAACCTCTACATAAATCCAGCCTACCCTTGTGCTCTAGATCCTGTCTTTCTAAGCACTTTTCTGGCCAGAATTCTCTGGGCATCCACAAAGAAGCTACTGTAAAGAAAACAAAACTTCAACCATGAGATCCTTGCGCCAGGATTTCTGAAGAAATGCTGAGGCCTCTACAATTTGGGGTTCAGTAGCCAGGAGGGAAACCCCTTGGAACATTCTACCAACTGGTCTTCCTCCTCCCTCCAAAAAAATCCCAAAGCCCTGGGTCATCTAATGGTTTATTAAAAATGCAAGGAATGATAGGTACAACAGGAATGGCAAATTGTTGATAGTTGTTCACAGCAGGTGACAGGTAAATGAGGGTTCATTATGCTATGTCCTCTACTTTTGTGTATGTTTGAAACTTCCATAAAGTAAATTTTAACAATAAAAATTAAGTTAAAAATTAAAGCCTCTCCTATGTTCAGAATTTTTGGTAGGCTTCCTGTTGCAGAGTAGAATCCAAAGTTTATACTCTTAGGGATTCATGTAATCAATTTAGTGACACACAACCAGCATTTTTAAAAAATGAAATAGGACAGGAAAGAAGAAAAAACATTAGCGTGCATAATAAGGATTGTCTCAAGGAACGTCTGTGTCTTTTCTGCACATGTGTATACTTGGTTACAATGTGAAATGTGTGTGTGTTTTCTGTGGGTCATGGTCAAAAGAGTTTGAAAATTATTGCTTTAGTGTCTGGTCTCCAGCCTCATATCTCTCTGCCTTATCCCCTACCACTACCTTGCCCTCCCCTCCATCCTTCAATCCACTCCAGACTCCTGGCTATTCAACATGCTGAGCTCAATCCCCAGATGTCCACATAGCTCATTCCTTCATCTTTTTCAAATCTCTGTTGAATGTCATCTTTAACACCAGTGTCCTCCCTCAACACTTGATATAAGATAGGGGAGCCTTGTAACGTCATTCAAGATCTCCCTTATTCAGCTTTATAATTTCTTAAGGACACTTATCTCCACTTGACATATTATGTACCTGTGTGTTTGTTTACTATCTCCCTATCTCCACTCCAGTGTAAGCTCCTCTATTTTGACCAATGTTGTATCTGAAGTAAGCACTTAATAAATGTTTGTATTGTCCTGTGCATTCTTTATTAGGTTAACTCCCAGGTACTTTTTGTTGAGCTAATGACTGGTATCTTAAAATTTTTGCCCTTCCACTGTGTGACGACACACCAAGAAGTCAGCAGTATGCAACCTGGAAGAGGGTCATCATTAGAACCTGACCATGCTGGCACCCTGATCATGGACTTCCAGCCTCCAGAACTGTGAGAAATAAATTTCTATTGTTCATAAGCAACATAATCTGTTGTATTTTGTTATAGCAGTCCGAACAGACTAAGATATTCTTAGAGTTTAAGAATTAGGCGTTATATCAACCATTTAAAAATATTTGTACTTCTGAACTTCAAGTATAATCATGGTACTAATATTATTAAGTAAATACAATATATTTTAATAAGGCTACACAAAAGTGATTACATAAATTATAAAGCCCTTGGAAGCAGTAGCTCTGTAGTATTTTACCAAAGAGGTATTACATTTCATTGTAGATTCTTTTGTATTCTGCAGATCACCTGTGCATACCCAACCCAGAAGAAAAAACAAACAGTATTGCAGCTAGCGTTGTATGGAATTGAGTTTTAATTTTCACTGGTAACTTACAGCAGAAAATTGTTTTGTTATGTACAGCATTTAGAATCTTGAGTAGGATCATCTTTATCATCTTAAGCTCTATATTTACAAAAAGAATCTTCCTAGAAGCAGTATAGTGAAGCACAGTTTCTGACGGTTTACTTTTCTTATTTTCTGGATAGGAAAGGAACAAAGAAACTAATGCTTAGTGGCTGCCTTCCAAGTGCTCTGTGCACCATGCTGGTTGCTTCATATACCGTGTCTTATTTACTCAAAAAAGGATATTCCTGTTTTGAAGATAGGCATTATTATCCCTTTTGAAAGACAAAGAGATGGAGGCTCAGGGAGTTACAGTAAATAGCCTGAAGTCACACCAAAGGAAGAATGATGTTCAAGCCAAGAGCCAAGTACCATTTAATTCACAAATCCCATGATATGTTCAGTATATTCTGCCTAATTGAGAAGGGATTATCATTTGCTTGGTGGAAATATAATCATACATACTCTTATTGTATCAAGCCACTTACGCTGGTTGAGCTACAGCTCATTTAGAGAGCATCCTTCAAGCTTCCTCTGTCCTGGAGACTGTTTCTGGTAATGAGAGACTACTGAGAGTGATTAAGAGCAAGGGTTGTAGAATCTGAAAGCCTGCATTTGAATCTGGGCTCTACTATTAATTAATCTTTCTAATCTTTTTATGTCTTGGCTTTCTCTTCTGTAAAATGGAGATAATAATAGTACCTCATTTAGGAGTTTGTTACTAGGAATGAATGAGATCATATAAAGTTCTTGGAACAACTCTTGGCATATAGTAAATGGTCAATAAATAATGGCTAATTGACTTGTATAGAAAATTTTATTTTGTAACAGCAGAGGGAAGGAAAGAGCTTTGGGGAGAGAAGAGCCTGAATAAAATATAGTGGGATAGAATGGTCCCTGGGATTTAGTGATTAGATAGTGAAAGTTAGCAACTGGAAAAGCTGTTTAATTGAGAGACTTGACGTAAAATCGGCAGGAAAACCCCTCTACATCCAGCTGACAGAGGCAAGGACAAAGCCATCCTTCCCACCTCTATGTGAGCCTAGAACCTTCTAACACTAGGATGATTGGCAGCCTGATGGTACCAAGAGGTAGAAGAGTCAGTGGCTTTCCCTAGTAGTGGCAATGGTGAGGCTCCTTCAACATTTGAGCAGGCCATGAACGTAGTCTAGGGGAGCCAGAGCAGAGCAGAACAAGGGGGACTCCAAAGTCTGGTTTATGCCTGTTCAAGAGCCTCACTGCAAACTCCCAAAAATGCCTGAGGTGACCCTGCAAGGAGGAGTGCATAAACAGAAGGCAAGAGCAGGCATTTTGTATTATCAACTGTAACATGGTATATTATATCTTCAGACTGGGAGGATCTAAAACTATTTGATAGATTTTAATATTTATATTATATGCATACATATTTGTATCGGTGGATATGTTTGGATCATGATCTCTTTATTCTGCATATTCATTAGTTAGCCCTGACCCCCAAAATAAATGGAATGTATAATGTGTTAGAAAAGTAAATTTTGTCAAGCAAAGACTTATCTAAATGACAGAACTGTTGACTTCCACAAATTATTTTTATGTCATTAGAAATAAGAAAAAATAAATCCTTAAAAAATTTTATTATGATATAAATATCACACATACAAAGGAACACATAGTGCTTAAAATAATAATAAAACAAATGCCCGTGTATCCACTACCCAGCTTAAGACGTATTGTGAATGGTATATTACTTTTGGTTACAGTTGATGTAGAAGAATGTTACTGATATCAGTAAACGGACCTTGACTCTAGAAACCTTGCTAAATCTAATTTTTTATAGTTTTAATGATTTGTTGATTCTTTTAGGTTTTCTGTGTAGATGATCTTATCATACTATATCATCAGCAAATAAGTAAATAAAATACATATGAGTTCTTTTAATATGAGCTCATTTAATCCTCACATGTATAGTTTATCTTCACAACTATCCTATGAAGTAAGTATTATTTATTGCCCTCGCTGTACAGGTAGGAGAACTGAGGGAGGGAGAGGTTAAATAACATGCCTGAGGTCACACAGCGAGCAGCAGAGCCAAGATTTTAAATTTCAAACCTGGTAGTCTGGCTCTAGGGTCTATGCTCTTAACCACCGCTTGTACTGCCTCCCAAGTAATTGCCATTCAAGCTTTGTCTCTTCCAGCATTCTAACCCCGCCCCTCTCTCTCTCTCTCTCTTGTTTTTTTTGTTGTTGTTGTTCCTTATTACTGTATATTTGATAGGACTTCCTCTACTATATTGAACATCAGCAGTGATAACATTCTCGTCCTATTCTCAGTTTTAAAGAGAATACTTCCAAGCTCCTCTGTTAAATTCACATTATCTCTAGGTTTTTGGTATGTAGATTTTATCAAGTTAAGAAAGTTATCTGAGTTTTTAACCTAATCGTTAATAGATTTTGAACTTTAATGATTTTTCTGTTTCTATTGATTTAATCATTTTATTTTTATCCTTTATAATCCATTAATGTAGCAGATTTCATAGCTAGATTTTCTGATGTTAAACTCTTACTTAATCATGATTTCAGTTAAATTCAGTTAGCTAATATTTTATTTAGGATTTTAGCATCTATGTCTATAAGTAAAATTCTATAGTTTTCATGTTCTATGTAATGTCTTTATCCATTTTAAGAACCAAGATTATACTAAATTGCTAAAATGAATTTGGCAGCTTGATCTCTTTTTATTCTCCTGTTTTTAGAACACCTTAGATAGCGAAGATTTGTTGCCTGAAAGTTTGGTAAAATTTGGAGTGTGGTCTCTTATTCAATTTTTTTATGATAATCGATTTATTGAAGTTTCCAATTTCATTTTGTTCCATTTTTTTCATTTTATATTTTCCTCAATTTACGTCATTTATACTTTCAAATGTATTGTTTAATAATCTCTGCTGTGTCTCAATTTTTTTCTATGTACTCAATCTGTATTTTATATATATTCATCTGCTGTCCTTTTCAGATTCATCCTTCTCACTCAAGGTTTGTGTATCTTATTAATCTATTCGTTGAACCAGCTTTTGGTTTTGACAATCTTCTCTACTGGTTTTTGTGTACACTAGTTCATTGATTTTAACCCTTTATTTTTTCTGTATTTCTTATTCCCTTGGCATAATCTTTTCCTCTTTTTAGCTCCTTGAATGGGCTCCTTAGCTCATTTGTTTCCAGTTTTTCTAAAATGTATTTATCCCCTAAGTACTCTTCTAGCTGTGTTCTACAAATTTTGAATGATTTTTTTCATTATGACTCAGTTCTATTTCCTCATTTCTATTATGATTTTCTAACCCAAAATTTATTTAGTATTATATTTTCTTTTGCTTTTAATATTCAGAAATAGAGAGTTTTTAGCTCTCTTTTTATTTCTATTTTATTGTATATGGTTAAAGAGCATAGATCCCTGCTGTCCAATATGGTACCCAATAGAAATATGTGGATACTGAGTACTTGAAATGTGCCTCATCTGAACTGAGATGTGATCTCGGTGTACACAACAAATTTTGAAGACTTAGTGCAAAAATGTAAAGTGTCTTATTAATAAGTTTGATATTGATTACAAGTTGAAAATACATTGGATATGTTGGGTTAAATATAGTTAATGAATTTCATCTCTCTTAAAAAACTTTTTAAAAATATGGCTACTAGAAAATTTAAATTATGTGGTTTGCATTATATTTCAATAATCTATAATATATACAGTGACATTATATGTATGATAATAATTTTAAATTTGTTGAAGCATCTTCAGTGTTTTAGCATATGGTCAATTTTTCTGAATAAGCATGTATGCTAGAAAATAGTACATATCTCTGTTGCATGTAAAGCTGCATGTATTATCTTGAGCTATTGATCCTATTGTTAAAAATTCTGTAGCTCTCCTTCCTCTTATCTCCTTGATTTATCAATTTCTCAGGGGTTATGTAAAACTTTCCTACCACAATTATTGATTTGTCTTTCAGTCATTATAGCTTCTTGATCTCTCATTTCTTTTATAAGTATATAATGGGTCCAGACAAGATGACGTAAACTTATTTCTCCCTGTTCCTTTCTGCTGAGTACACTACAAATGCTAGAAATAACAAATGAGAACTGACAGGTGGGAAAAGGAAGGTGGACTAGGTAGAGAGAGACCTCAGGACTGGAGGGACAACATGGTGCCAGGGCATCTTATGGACCAAACCTAGCATTAGAAGGTGGCCCAGATAGGCTCATTCCTCTCCCAGATCAAATAGGGGCACCACCAATAACACCAGGTGAATCTGGTGGCACAGTGTGGGGGTGGGGGGGGCAACACTGATTGGAAGCCCTGCTGACAATAAGCAGCTAGAGAAGCGTTCTCCTTCCCCACCAACCTGAGGCTCTCCTCCCCTATCCAGAACAGCAGGTGGATGGGCAGCACCTGCAAGGAGGATTCTGCCACAATAATCACCCAGCCAGGAAGCCTCTTTGTCCCTTGGGCCTGAGACTCCCCTCCCCCATCTAGAGTTGAGGGAGGGGTGAAGTGGCACTGACAAGGAGGATCCTGCCACTACAATCCCCCTGCTTGAGAAGGCTCTTTATTCCCCCAAGCCTGCGACCCCTCTTACCCACAGAAGGAAACCAGGCTCCAGATGGCACCAGCAAGGGGATCCCACCACCACAATTGCCTAACCCAGGAAGTACTCTCTGTCCCAGCCAGACTTGAGAATCCCCACAGACCCTCACACCTAGAGACATCAGGTGGTTGGGTAGAACTGGTGGAGGGAATGCCACCACATACAGGGCCTGACCCAGGAAGCACTCTTCTTCCTCATGGGTTGGAGATCCCTTTCCCCACCTTGCCCCAGCCTGGGGAAGTTCCTTCCACCCATTCAAGTGGCATCAGCAGGGACCAGTGTGAGCCCCAGCAGCAACAGATAAACCAAGCAGACCAAAATGGTATGACAAAGGCTCTTAAATTTAAACCATCATTGAAACCACAGCCCACAAAAGTAGGCCAAGACCTCTGCACCAAACCTAAACAGGGTGACTGCCTTCTAAAATAAAAGATTTAAATAGGACTCACAGTCTCCCAATGTAATAACCAAAACATCCAGGAATCAATCCAAAATCACCAGGCATATCAAGGACTAGGAAAATTACAACCTGAAGGAGAAAAGGCAATCAACTAATGCCAATACTGTGAAGAATCAAATGTTGGAATCATTTGACAAGGTGTTAAAGCAGCCATCATTTGAAAAAAGTTTCAATAAGAAAATACAAATTCTCTCAAAACAAATAAAAAAATTAAAAATCTTTGCAAAGAAATAGAAGTTATAAAAAAGAACTAAATGAACATTACAAAACTAAAAAAAAATACTGAAATACAAAACTCAGGGTGGGATGGGCTCAATAGTGGAGTGGAGATGACAGATAATAGAATCAATGAACTTGAGGTTAGATCAATAGAATTTACCCAGTCTGAACAACAGAAGGAAAATAGACTGAAGATAAATGAACAGAGCCTCAGGAACCTGTTGGAACAATGACAAAAAGTCTGGCAATCTTAACATCAGAGTCCCAAAAGGAGAGGAAAAAGAGAGTGGAGCTGAAAGAGTATTCAAAGAAATAATGGCAGATAAGTTCCAAATTTGGGGAAAGACGTAAATTTACAGATTCAAGAAGCTGAACAAACCCCAAATAAAATAAACTCAAAGAAATCCCTACCAAGACACATCATAACTAAAATTCTGCAAAAAGAAAAAATCTTGAAAGCAGCAGAGAGAAATGTCACATTACAGATAGGGGCACACCAATTTGAATGACAGCAGGTTTCTCATTTGAAAGGAAAGACCAGAAGGAAATGGCACATTTTCAAATGTTATCAACTTGAAAGAAAAGTCCTGACAACTATGAATTGAATATCCAGTGAAACTATCCTTCATGAATGAAAAGGAAGTCCAGACATTCTCAGATGAATGGAAACTAAATGAATTTGTCACTCAGCAGACCTATCCTTAAAGAATAGCCAAGAGAAGTTCTTCAAACAAAAATAATAAAGGAAGGAATCATAGAGCATCATGGAAGAAGAAAGAACAATGGAAAGAACAGAAATATGGGCAAATACAATTGACTATACTTCTCCTCATGAGTTTTACAAGTATATAATGTCCTTCTTTTGTCCATTATGATGTTTTTGTTTTGAATCTAATTTTATTAATAACATTGCTATCTGAGTATTCTTTTATCATATTTGCCTGGTATATCTTTTGCCATCACTTTGTTTTTAATCTTTCTGTGTTGTTTGGTTTCCAGTGTATCTTTTGTAAAGAATATATTGCTGCATCTTGGGGTTTTGTTTTGTTTTGCTTTTTGGTTTGTTTGTTTTTAATTCAAAATGAGATTTCCTCCTTTTGATGGGTGAGTTTGACCCATTTACATTTACTGTGATAAATGATAGAACAGATCTTATTCTGTGTTTTCTTTTTCTATACTTTCTTGTTTCTTGTTTTCCTCTTGTCTGGATTTTCATTGAATGATCAATCCTTTTCTTGTGGTTTGAATGTTATACATCCTACTTTTATTCTCCTGGTACTTGTATCTAATTTATTAGAATTCATACCTATGTTTCTTTTCCACCTTCCCCCATCTATTTATTAAGCTTGTGAATATGTGTATCCTCCCCCTAATCGAGACAAGTAACTTAGCTACTCTCATTTTCTCATATCTACTTCCCACCTTCATCCCCAATGGTATCATTAAAATTTTAGTATTGGATTGTTATGTCCATGTAGTTGTCACCCTATCTCACTACCTCTGCTCCTTGATTACTAAAATGATAATAAACTCTTTACTAAATTATTCTTACCTTTAATTTCTTTATATGTTGAAGCATCTTCCTGAATTTTTTTTCTTCTTGCTGAAATATTTCCTCCAAGAATATTTCCAAGGTCTTGTTTGAATCAGAGTATCTTTATTTTGCCTCATTTACATGATACTTAAGTAAACTACAGACATACCTCATTTTATTGTGCTACATTTTGTTGCACTTCACAGATACTGCATTTTTTACAAATTGAAGGTTTTTGGCAACCCTGCATCGATCAAGTCTATCGGTGCCATTTTTCCAACAGCATTTGCTCACTTCATGTCTCTGTGTCACTTTTTAGTAATTCTTGCAATATTTCAAACTTTTTCATTATTATTATATTTGTTATGGTGATCTGTGATCAGTGACCTTTGATGTTAATCTTGTAATTGTTTTGGAGTGCCATGAACTGCACCCATATAAGATGGCAAACTTAATAAATGTTATGTGTTCTGACTGCTCCACTGACCAGCCATTCCCCCATTTCTCTCCTAGGGCCTCCCTATTTCCTGAGACCCAACAATATTGAAATTAGACCAACTAATAACCCTACAATGGCCTCTAAGTGTTCAAGTGAGAGGAAGATTCACATGTCTCTCACTTTATATGAAAAGCTGGAAATGATTAAGCTTAGTAAGGAAGGCATGTTCAAAGCCAAAATAGACCAAAAGCCAGGCCTCGTGCCTCAGTTAGCCACGTTGTGAATGCAAAAGAAAAGTTCCTGAAGGAAATTGAAAGTGCTACTCCAGTGAACATGTAAATGATAAGAAAGCAAAACAGCCTTACTGCTGATATGGAGAAAGTTTTAGTGGTCTGCATAGAAGAGCAAACCAACCACAACATTCCCTGAAGCCAAAGCCTAATCCAGAGCAAGGCCCTAACTCTCTTCAATTCTTTGAAGGCAGAGAAAGGTGAGGAAGCTGTAGAATAAAAGTTTGAAGCTAGCAGTGGTTGGTTCATGAAGTTTAAGGAAAAGCCATCTACATAACATAAAAGTGAAAGGTGAAGTAGCAAGTGCTGATGTAGAAGCTGCAGCAAGTTATCCAAAAGATCTAACTAAGATAATTAATGAAGGTGGCTACACTGAACAACAGATTTTCAGTGTAGATGAAACAGCCTTATATTGGAAGATGTCATGTAGGACTTTCTTCACTAGACAGGAGAAGTCAGTGTCTGGCTTTAAAGCTT
Organism: Tapirus indicus; assembly: GCA_031878705.1. NCBI lineage: Eukaryota > Metazoa > Chordata > Mammalia > Perissodactyla > Tapiridae > Tapirus > Tapirus indicus. The sequence goes on along the minus strand of CM062932.1, from coordinate 3,925,411 downwards.
CAAAGGACAGGCTGATGCTTGTTAGGGTGACTTTAAGTTGAAGCCATTGCTCATTTACCACTCTGAGAATCCTAGGGCCCTTAAGAATTATGCTAAATCTACTCTGTCTGTGCTCTATAAATGGAAAAACAAAGCCTGTATGACAGCACATCTGTTAACAACTTGGTTTAATGAATATTTAAAGCCCACTGTTGAGACCTACTGCTCAGAAGAAAGATTCCTTTCAAAATATTACTGCTCATTGACAATGCACCTGGTCACCCAAGAGCTCTGATAGAGATGTACAGTGAGATTAATGTTGTTTTCATGCCTGCTAACACAACATCCATTCTGCAGTCCATGAATCAAGGAGTAATTTTGACTTTGAAGTCTTATTATTTAAGAAATACATTTTGTGAAGCTATAGCTGCCATAGATAGTGATTCCTCTGATAGACCTGGGAAAAGTAAATTGACAACCTTCTGGAAAGGATTCACCATTCTAGATGCCATTATGAACATTTGTGATTCATGGGACGAGGTCAAAATATCAACATAAACAGGAGTTTGGAAGAAGTTGATTCCAACCCTCATGGATGACTTTGAGGGGTTCAAGACTTCAGTGGAGGAAGTAACTGCAGGCGTGGTGGAAATAGCAAGAGAACTAGATTAGAAGTGGAGCCTGAAGATGTGACTGAATTGTTGCAACCTCATGATAAAATTTTAACAGATGAGAAGTTGCTTCTTATGGATGAGCAAAGAAAGTGGTTTCTTGAGATAGAATCTACTCCTGGTGAAGATGTTGTAAAGATTGTTGAAATGACAACAAAAGATTTAGGATATTACATAAGCTTAGCTGATAAAGCAGCAGCAGGGTTTGAGAGGATTGACTCCAATTTTGAAAGAAGTTCTACTGTGGGTAAAATGCTATCAAATAGCATGCATGCTACAGAGAAATTGTTCATGAAAGGAAGAGTCAATCAATGTGGCAAACTTCATTGTTGTCTTATTTTAAGAAATTGCCACAGCCACCCCAAGCTCCAACAGCCACTACCCTGATCAGTCAACAGCCATCAACATCCAGGCAAGACCCTCCACCAGCAAAAAGATTAAGACTAGCATTTTTTAGCAATATTTTTTAATTAAGTTATGTACATTGTTCTTTTAGACATAATGCTATTGCACACTTAATAGAATACAGTATAGTGGAAACATAACTTTTATATGCACTGGAAAACCAAAATTTTTCATGTGACTTGCTTTATTGTGATATTTGCCTTATTGTGGTGGTCTGGAACTGAACCCACAATATCTCTGAGGTATGCCTGTATAAAATTCTAGATTCAAAATTTTATCTTTTACAATTTAAAAATACCTTTTCTTCTTGCAGTCAGTACTACTATTGACAAATCAGATTTATTCAATTATTATTTATTGAGGGGCCACAAAATGCTAGTCACTGTTTTTGACACTGGGGATTTAGCATTGAACAAAACAAAAAGCATTTTGTAGGTAATCTGTGCTTTGTCTCTGGAAAGTTTTAGAATTTCTTCTTTGTTATTTATGTTGTTACATTTTATTATAATATGTGGTATCTTCATATTTTTCCCTTTTTTGACTTTCTATGAGCACTTTCAATCTAAGTTCTTTTAACTTTTCTTATTTCTCCATAATTCTTGGTTATTATTTCTTAAAATGTTATCTCCTCTCTGTTTATTCTTTCTTTCCTTCTAGGACTCTCAATATATAAATATCTAGTCAGTCTCCATATTGCTTAACATGTCCTTCATGTTTTTCAACTTTTTATCCCTTCTTGATGTCGTATGGAAGAGTAGAGGTCCTTGACCTGATAGTCCAGCTCTTGAATTCACGCTGCAGTTTTATGTGTTTCTGCTATTCAATAAGGTATTGAATACTTTATTTCAACCACTATATTTTTCACACATAGTCTTGTTTTTATGACAAGTTCTTGTTACTATTTCTTGGGTCCTCCTTTATCTCATTTAGAATAGCTTTTTAAAAATACATATATTTTATTCTAAATGGTCCAGTGTTTTGTGCTGGTCTCAGCCTATCAACAACCAATGTTGTGGTTGGAGCAGTTCTTGTGGTTCTTATTATGATTGCAAGGTGCCCTCCAGCAATAACCATCAAGAAACTTTGAAAAAATAAAGGTTTATTATTCACAGGGCCTGGAAATTACACTGCACACCTGGGGCCATACAGTGAGGTTGTGGGTAGAGAGAAAGAAAGAGAGAGAAAAAGCATAAGTGCACAGGCCTCAGGTTCTGCATTCATTGGTGTCAAGGGTGGGGTCTTGGGTCTCATAGGCTCCCTCTTTACTGGTGAATTTAAAACATAAGAGCAGGAATTTAAAGCACAGTAAGAGAGAAAATAAGGGGCCCAAATGGCCAGTTACTGACATCAACCAAGATCTCTAAAACAAAGGAGCCTCAGTGCGGGGAGGCACCCTGGCTCTTTATCTAGCTGTGTGGCTGGCAATGTGTTGATTGGAGATGGCCCAGTTTGAAGTGGATGCCTAGGCAATCAAAGCTTAAGTCAGGCACTTGCATTGCAAAAAAGAAAAGAAAAACAACTGTCAGGTGATAAATAAAATGGCAAGCAATAGGATATATTGGAGTATATGAGGAAGCCATTTGGTGTAAAACTAATTTGGCCTGGCCTTATTTTTCCAAAAGGGCCTGACTGGCCTTTGAACATGCATTGTATGTCTGAGCAGTTACCATGTCCCAGAGACAAGAATGAATGCCCTTACGATAAGAATGCAACTTCCCCCACATTGTAATTTCCTTAAAGATAAGCATTTCTCCCTAGGCTAGGATTTGATTGCTGTGCTCATCCTGTGACCACGCAACTCGAGACAACAGACCTGCTACCTGCTGTGCCCGTTGAGACAGCAGACATGATACCTGCTGTGTTCATCAATTGCTGTGCCTGCTTGGCAGGCTAGGATATCTTGTGACTGTTGTAAAAGGGACATTCCAATCATATGTGACACATGCTCTTTGATGATATATAACCACTCTGTACACCCCACTTCTTTGGTGCCCCTCCTTCCTTGGGGAAGGAAGGCCCCAGGCTACATGGTCCTCAAATTTGGCTCATAATAAACTCACCCAATTTTGATTTATAGATTTGCTATGGATTATTTGCATTGACACAGGGCTTACACTACATCCATAATTCTGTTTTACCTGTTATAGATCGTTCGGTTTATTGTTTTTCTTTTATAGCAATAGAATTCTTCAGATATCTTATTTTTTCCCAAGCTCATATTCCCCAGGCCAGGTTATAAGGTGGTAATGTAGGAAGGGAAGGGAACCAAAGCCTGGGGGTGTTTCCTATACCTCCTTCAACTCACCAGGAAGGGCACAAGCTGTAGATGAATTATATGTATGTATGTGGGGGAGGGACTTAGGGGGATTTGAGTTATTTTCAAAGCAGAGAATCTATGGTGTTAAAATTTGGGCAAGACCACTCCCCATTTACCACCCTCTTCCCACCAAGTGATCTTATTCCTCAGGGAACCTTTCTATGTCTACCTCTTTTTGCAGTAATCATCTGGCTTACTGCATGTGTGTGTGCATGCATGTGTGTGTATGTGTGTGTGTGTATATCAGGATGGGAGGAAGGTGAATAAAACTCTTTGAGGTGGATCTACTTGTATCTGCTAGTATCCACGCCTCTTCCAGCCCAGCTCTAAGGTTACCCTGTGCAATGGTGAAAGAGTGGGCAAAGATTTACCCAGGCCAATATGGGAAGTGGACAGAAAGGAGCACAACAAAACACTAAGAAGCACCCCCACTCCTTATAGCACCTCCACGCAGTCCCCTTGTGGCATCTAGGAGTCTGCCATTGCTGCTGCCATTCCCACCCCACCCACCAACACAGGCACACACACACACCCTAGGACCAACTGTAGCCATCTGTCTTCCAGAGGGCTTCCAATCAATTTTTCAACAGTTTCTCAATCCAACAACCTCCCTCCTTCCACAGGATCTCCAGATTGGGTTTTGGGAAAGGAGCTAGCCATTTATGTTAGAATGCTGTATTAACCATCTTTTTCTGCATACTTAGTGACTCAAGACCGCACACATTTATTATCTCACAGTTTCTGTGGGTCAAAGTGTGGGCACAGCTTAACTGAGTCCTCTGCAGCCGGCTATCAATCAAGGTGTCAGCCAGGACTGGGTCCTCATGTGAAGACTCTACTGAAAATGATCCACTTTCAAGACCTGGGGGTTGTTGACAGGGTTTAGGTTCTTGCTGGCTGTTGGCCAAAGGCCACCCACAGTTCCTTATTATGTGGGCCTCCCCGACATCACTGCTTGCTTCATCAAAACCACTAGGGAACCATCTCCTAGCAAAACAAGCAGTAGAATCTTCTGTCACCTTTGTTCTATTGGTTAGAAATGAGTCACAGGTCCTATCCAAACTCCAGGGGAGGGTATTACATGAGGGTGTGAATACCAGGAGGCTCCGATAGGGGGAGCCACATTGGATAATGGGACCTGGAAAAGGGGTGCTTTTTGTGGGAACTAAAAATCACCTTTCCCCAAAGTTTTTGAAAGCTATTGAAAGGTTTTAAGTAGTAAAGTAACATTATATTCTTGCTTTAGAACGATCGCTGGCCAGAGAGAGTGGAGAACAGATTGGTGGGAAAGAAAACTTGAGTTAGGGACATCAGTTATGAGGCTGTGACTGCAACCCAACTGAAATGATGTTGGCCGGAACAAGGGGTAATGCTAGTGGGAATAGAGAGAAATGGGCAGACTGAAGAGTTATTTAAGAAATATAATAAATAGGACTTGATGATAAATAGAAGAGTTGAGGATATTCTGGTTCTGGCTTCTGCAAATGAGTGTGGGCAGTGATACCATTCACTGAGAAGAGAGCAGTTTAGACATTTTGAGTTTGAAGTGGGTAACCCAGTCCAGTAACAGAATTAGAAAAACTAACCATACTCCCTTGAGAGAATAACCTCTTTTGATCAGTTTTAACTAATTTTTATGCCTGCAAAGAACCTGTTGCTCAAATTTGTTGAAACTGGTTGAATTTTTTCAACTCATCTATCACACATGTGAATTTTCATTATTACAATTAGTCTATTGGATGCATGAACCTCGGATTGAGTATACAACCCGCTATTCCTTAAAAAAGAAATAAAAAACACCTTTCACATTGTTTGCATGAACCGATGTGTTTGAGGAGGAAAAATATGGAAAAAGCCATATACTACTAATATATCTTACATTAGAGTAATTTGGGTGGAAGTCCTCAGCAGCCCTAAACACCGTGCTGTAGTCCCACTTGTAGTCAAAGCGCGCGGACACGCACCGACTCGGCGCCGGTTCTCCGGCATTGCCGCTCTCCGTTATCCAAAGGATCCGACACAAGCGACGAAGCCTGATACTCTCGCGAGAGAGAAAGATACCGCTAGTCCTTCAATACTCCGAACCGCGCCACGTGTGCTCCCACCTGCTGAGAATCCGCGTCTGGCAATGCCCTGGGGCTTCTGGGAATCGTAGTTCCGGGGCTGGATAAACCGGCTGCTTCCCCCCCCGCCCCCCCCCCCCGCCCGCTTCTTCTTACGCATGCGCCACTCGGAGCTGGCCCAAGAAGTTCGTAGCCTTTGTCAGGCCCGGGATGGGAGGTGAGTTGGTCGTTCGTTCAGTTGCTGCTCTTCTCTGCTCGGCCTCGGTGGTGGCCCCCTGGGGAACAACCTGTGCCGAGTCGGGGCTGGAGGGCGCTTTTGTGAAAGGGCCGTAGAGGGCAGACCATGAGCCCCATCCCCTCACCCTGTGGCCTGAATTCCTCCCGCGGCTGCCTCCTCCTGGGGACGCGGGTTCGAGCGCGGTGCCGGCGGGTGCGCAACGGGCGGGGTATGGGGCCGTCGCGGGGCTTGGGGAAGCGCTCCGAGCGCGGCGGGATGTGTCTGCGCGCCTTGTGCCTCAGCGGCAGCCCCCGCCCCATCTCTCCCAGCCGTTCAGTACCCTCAGGGACAGCTTCGAGCGGCGGGGACAGGCATCTGAGGACCCAGCCTCAGGGATGCTGTCCCCGGGTTTCCAGGTTCCAGCCTCGTAGGATCGAGCCAGGCTCGAGAGTGAGGAAGAAACCCGACCCGACCTGACCTGACCGAAGCCTTTCAGCAGAGCTTCTAGAGGAAAGGCAGGAAGGAGGACCACGAGGCCTCGGGGGCTTCTCACTCTTCTGCCCAGAGAGGTCTGAATTGGCGGGGTGGGACGATCAGAATCTTCAGAACCGGGAGGAAGTGGTGATCATGGAGACGGATTTGGCCGAAATGCCCGAGAAGAGAGGTGAGAATTGCTAAAGTGTTGAACTTGTGCTGTGGAAGGGCGAAATTCTTCCTCCTGCTGGAAGATCAGTTGCCTCAAGGGAAGTGGCTCTCAGCAGGGAGGGAGCTGCCCGTCTCCTTTGTCTGGGAGATGGAAGGGCTCTTGGAGTGCGAGTGGAGGGCTTGGTATGGGATCACCCCGCCCTCCACTCCAGCTGGGTGCACGATGGACCCATCAAAGCCACCCCCAAAGTGTGAGCGACCTCTTAGTTTCTAAGGCGTGAGCATAGCCTCAGTTACTTTTCCTCACACGTTCTTCCTCCCAAATGATTATGCCATCCTAGCCTGTATCAGTCAGTCTGAGAATTTAGCTTTTTGGTTGGCAAAAATATTTTCCCACATCTGTTATCCCTCTTTGCACAATATCCTACGATTTCAATAGAGCAAATATTTTTGGTTTACGTAGTAGAAAACAGGCATAGAAGTCAGTGACTGACTTCCACTTCTACTAGACTAGTCCTTCTTGAAATTTGGTCTGTGACCTTCCACATCAGATGTACCCCTGGGGTGCTTGTTAGATTTCTAAATTGTAACCCAGACTCAACTAATGATAGTTATTTGGAGGTGGGGTCCAGCAATCTACAGTTTAATAAGCTTGCAGAGTGATTTTTGAGAACCATTGAGCCTGTTGTTCTGATATTAATTTAATGTAGATTAAGCTTGGAAATAAACTGACTTATTCTAATTTCTAGATCAGAGAGTGCCATCTTCCCGTATGTGTTATGATTATAGCAACTAAATGAATTTAAGCCCCAAGTAGCAAGGTTCCTGGACATTCTCCGTGATCTTGGGATCCTGGGTTGTTTGGGGCTCCCTGTAGTTCAGGTGTTTCTAGGGAGCATCATTAGTATGGTGGAGGGACTTTTAGACTTGTAAACCTGAGTCACAAGACAGATCTAGGCCCCATCATTACTGCTTTCTTGCCCTTAGCTCTGTCTTCCCAGGATTCTTCCTTTTCCCAAGAGAAGAGCACAGAAGAGGGAGAAGTGGCAGCTCTGCGCCTCACAGCCAGATCCCAGGTGAGTGTGAGTCTCTCCTTATGGGCGAAACCCCACCTTACTTCTCAGAGTAGATACACTCCCTTCTTTTTGACGTGGAGTTTCTTGGTCCACTAGAGCCCGTCTGGAGAGCTGAGTTCTAATTCTAAGAGACTACTGGAGTGACTAATGGACTCAGAAAATGTTTTCTACTTACCCATGGTATCTTCTCCATCCAGTAATTTATTGTCGCTCAACAGGCATGTAAGGAACATTACTTTTCTTTAGCCTATTATGCTAATTTCTGTGCTTAGTAACTTAGGAAACTATTTTAAAAGAAAATGTGATGCATACCTCTTAAAATTTATGTTTCTCTAGTGGAAACAACATACATGGAACTGCTAAGTAGGAATTTAAGAAAGCACCTTAAGTGCTGAAATGAATTATGAGTAAGTAGTAAGTACTTAAGTAGTTCAAATCAGTGCTGGCAGGGGAATGCCCATGGAAGGCTTAATTTAAAGATTTAGAACCCAGCCCTCCGAGATGATAAATGCTGAGGTATTTTAGAGATGAAGTGTTATCATGTCTGCAACTTATTCCAGTCCTCACCCCAAGGGCAAATTGAGAAACTTTTCTGCTTAATCCAGGTCAAAAAACACCCATTTCCCAAAATAAACCTGGCTTTAGGTATCTGGATAATTGTTGAATTAAGTTGTGGTCATACTACATGAGTAGTGTGTTAGTCGTTCAACTTATTTTATGTTTAAAATTTTTTATTTCGAGAAGCTGGGTAGGAGAAAGGAGCTCTCCATGATGTGTGTGGCATGCCACAACCCCAAGATTCCTCGGTTAGCCTTCTCTTTGCCATTATAGTCCAAAGTGTAAAAAGTAGATATTGCATATTGGTACTATTTGTAAAAGTGACTTCTCGGGATCCTTATGTACTTGCTTGTCTCCATTGATTTCTCAACTGCCTTAAATTAGTATTGAAGACTTTATTAGTCAAGAAGCTTTAAGTTGCAGTTGAAAACTACTCAAACTGGCTTAAGCAAAAAGAGGTATGTATTGACCAACATAACTGAAACATCCAGGTCTGGCTGGAAACAGAGGTCAGGCAGTAGCATTAGAGCCTATTCTCTCCATTTTGCTGACCTTTTTTTTTCTTTCTATGGGTTTTGCTCTCAAGCAGGCTTTTTTCCTAGTGCTGGCCCCTAAGAAGTTTAGGCTTACATCTTCCCACGTTGAAGACCAGAGAGAAAGGGCATCTTCTTTCCTAGTCATTCCAGCAGAAGTCCTGGGATTAACTCTTTTACAGGTATTAGGCCCATTCTTGGACCATTATTGGCCAGATCTAAGTGTAATTATCTAGTTGGTCAGACCTAGAGGATATACCTGCACATACACATACAAACACACATCCCACCCATGGGTCAGAGATGGAATTAGTACTACTTGAACTACACAGACTAAAAATGGCCAGAGGAAAATCAGGATACAGGTACCAGAAGAATGGTGAATGCCTTATATATTTCAACACTTTGGTGTTAGAGTCAAGACTTTTACAGTGTTAGGGTGGATTAAACCCTTTATGGAAATTGTAGAAGCTCTCTTTGTCCTTTTTGCACTGCATTAGATTTTGTTTGCTGCCAGTATTGCAGCTATCTTTCTTACTATAATTTGCCTGGGCTATTTTTTTAATCTTATTAGATTTTTAAAAACATTGAAGTTTTAATTCTTGCTCATTGTAGCTAGGTGAACAACACAGACATGTATAAATATATATAAAGATAATATTACTTACCTCCCCAAATTCAGTCCCCCCCCCCTTCCTAGTGAGGATAACAGTTGGATGTATATTTTTCCGTATGTATTTGTTGAGCTTGAACTACGGTATTGGGACATGTGGTATACATATTTGCTTTCATTTACTCCCCATCCCCAACTTTGGGGTTTTTGTTTGGGTGTCCTTTCTGTAAACAGGATGTGACTTTTTAAAAAAACCTTCTTATAAGGGAAATTAACTCATTCACCTTAATATGATTACTTGTATGTTTCAAATTTTTCTTGCCATGTGATTTGTATAATTCTGTTTACTATGCTTTCTTTGTTTCTCTTTTGTATTTTTTTTCTGTGTTTTGGGCTACAGTTTGCATTGTTGTTGTTCTGATTTTTTTCTTTTTTTTTTTTTGTGAGGAAGACCAGCCCTGAGCTAACATCCGTTGCTAATCCTCCTCTTTTTGGTGAGGAAGACTGGCCCTGGGCTAACATCCGTGCCCATCTTCCTCTACTTTACATGGGACGCCACCACAGCATGGCTGACGAGCAGCACATCGGCAGGCACCCGGGATCCGAACCTGCGAACCCTGGGCTGCCAAGCGCAGACTAAACCACTGCGCCACTGGGCAACCCCTGATTTTTTTCTTTTAAAGGTTTTTTAGTTAATTCCCACTGAGTGTCAGTTTAGCTATAGATATGCAGATTGTAGGAGCAATGTCATTTTTCCTTATAATATTTTGTCTACATAGTGACTACTTAATGATTTTTACATTTTATTTTATTTTCCAAGGATAATTCTTGTATTTTTTAAGACTCAGGTTATTTCCATTTTTGGAAACTTTAGTTTGAAATAATTTTAGATTTAAAGAAATGTTGCAAATAACAGAAAGATTTCTCATATACTCTCCATTCAGATTCTCCAAATGGTAACATTTTTACCTTGCTTTATTATTCTCTTTTTCCAAAATCAGGAAGTTAACATTGGTATAATACTATAACTTGCTGACCTTATTCAGCTTTCCCATTTTTCTCATTTTTCCCCCTTAATTTCTGCTTTTATCCTGTAATTCTTTCTGTGTTGCTTAGTTTGTTGTTGGTGTTCTTTCTCTAATTTGACTTGTATGCTTTGTTAATTTATTTAATTTTTTTTTAATGAGATGTAAGTGTTTAAAGCTATGAAATTTCCTGAGTACAATTTTAGCCATTTGGCATTGGTTTTTGCATTTTATTTCCTTATTATTTTGATATATTTTTTTCAGTTATTGCTCTGTTCTGTTTCTCTTTTGGAATTTATTGACATTTACTTTATTATACAGATGCTTTATGAATGTTTAAATAGAAGGTGTTTCCTATCCAGTTGTAGCATTTGATACATATATTTATTTCAGCAACCTTGGAATATTATTTCCATTCTTTGTGGCTTTACTTAAAGAGAAATGTTCAATACTGATATGTATTTATCTCCATATAGTTTTTGTATTTTTCATCTTATATTAACTTAGTTCTATGATATTTACACATAAACATTAAGTTTTATCTGTGCCCTTAATTAATTTGTTGCTGTCATTTTCCAATTTAAATGCTTTTTGCTTTGAATTAATTCCATGCTTAACTGGATTTCATGCTCACTGCCTATCTTTTCACTCCATGACTTCTCCATTCACAAACTCTGTATTTCAGTGCATCTTGTGATTGGCTAGATTGATTCAAGTTTTTATTGAGGATTCACAAGGAGAATTTTGCAGACATGCCTTTTTTCTGCTTATATTTTGTTTACTTTGTGAAACTACATTGTTGACTCATAGGTTAACGTTTTAACTCTTTATTCCCCAGAAAAATTAAGAGTCTCTCAATGGAGAAACCATAGTCTTATTTCTTTTGGTTCTCATATTGAATCTAGGACTGTGTACCTGGTGCATAATTGATACCCAGTGACTTTTTATAGAATATTCAGAATCTGAATACATTAGAATGCTTGTCATTTATTACAGTCATTTCCCCTGTGGAACATATCTCACGTGCCTACTCCAGGGGCAACAGAAGCTAGGAGGTGAAAGGGGGACTATTGAGTGAAAGATGGTGAACAAAACTATGTTTTATGTCTTAGGCATCAGTGACATTCAAGGATGTGGCCATGGACTTTACCCCAGAGGAGTGGGGGAAGCTGGATCCTGCACAAAGGGACGTGATGCTGGAGAACTATAGGAACCTGGTCTCGCTTTGTAAGGAATGTTCTCACTGTGACTCTGGAATCTGCTTATGGGGACATCATTACTTTATTGAAAGTGAAATAGCTTAACAGAGCCTTCACTTTTGCTTTCAGGAATCATAAAGTGTTGATCCCTTTGGGCCCAGAGAAAAATCTGCTTCTGCCCTAGGTTCTTAGTGAAATGTCTATGCTTGTTTTGTATCAGGATTCTTTGAATTCGAGTGACAGAAACCTAATTCACACTAGTTTAAAGGAGAAAGAAATCTTGATTCAGGGATCAAATATATTGTCAGGAATTTCTTTTATTTATCTTTTTTAATCAAATGGCTTGCTTTGCCCTGTATAGGCTTTATTCTTAGGCTCTCCCCATGTGGCAAAAATGACCAGTGGCAGCTGTAGAGTTACATTATTCTTCCAGTTAGAGAGTTAGGCAAAAAAAGATAATGTTTCTATCCTGGGAGTTTAAGCAAATAGAGTCACATATCCATCAGTGAAACAATTACTAGAGCCAGGGAGATATGGTTCTCTGGCCAGTTTGGGTCCTGTGCCTGCCTGTGTGTGTGTGTATGTGTGTGTTTGTGCATGTGTGTGTTCATATGAGGGGTGGAAGGAACTATGTTAGCCCCTTCCAAACCTCATGTAATAAATTCCCTAAGAAAGCAGGTTCTAGTAACTGAAGAAGGAAAAAAGGAAAAACCTTAGAAGACAAAAACTCTAGTTACCACAGTTACAACCTTGTGGTGCTGCCCCTGAGGTCCAGCTTTCTCCAACTTCTTCCTAAGCTAAGGACTTACCTGCAGCGTCTCCCTGGGACTTCCTCAGTAAAGGAGGAGAAATTCTCTTCTTTTTTGACAAGCAAAAACATTTGTGTTTTCAAAAGCATATCAACTCCTTACCAGACCCAGACCCTTGCTACTGATATTTTAAGCTTCATTTAGAGGTCCATCTTCCTACTCCAGATCTCCATATCCTCCTGTAATATCCTGTCTTCTTTGTAGATCAAGGGGTGGGGACTGTGCTCTAGGATAGATCTTTGTGTCCATCACAAATAGCTAACTCCCATTTCTTTCTTTCTTCTTCTTTTTTTAATGAGCAGGGCTTCCAGTTTCCAAGCCTGAGAACTACAGTTTGGAGAATGAAAAGGAACCACTGATGCTTGAGAGAAAAGCTCCCAAAAGCAGCTATTCGGGTGAGTCAGATAGATGGAGCCTTCAGAAACAATAGCCCCGCAGGATGGTGAAGAAGTGGTACTTTTCAGTGCTTAAGAAAGAATATTAGAAGTGCCTACATACTTTTATTTTTAAAATACTTTATATAGCATTTTACATACATATAAAAGTCAAGAAAATAAAATGACACATGTATCCACTGCCAAGATCAATCACATGCTAATATTTTGCTTCGTTTGCCTCTTTTCTTTTTTTTGCAATATAAAATAGATAAAAATATCATAACTCGTACAGTTCTATGAATTTTCACAAATTGAACACATTCGGGTAACTAGTGCCCAGATCAAGAAACAACCTTACCAGCACCCCTAGAAGCACCCTTGTGCCCTCTTTAAGGATAACCTCCTTAGGATAACCTTATCCTAACTTCTAACACCACAAATTAGTTTTGACTGCTCTTAAACTTTATATAAACAATCATATTGTATGTATTCTTGTGTCTGGCTTCCTTCACTGAAGATTACTGAGGTACATCACATTGTTATATGAAGTTGTAGTTTGTTCATTCTCATTGTTGTACAGTCTTTCATTATGTCATACCAGTTAATTGATTCTCCTGAGATGGGCATTTGGGTAGTTTCCAGTTTGGAGCTATATTAACAGTGCTGCTATGTACATTCTTTTATGTGTCTTTTGGTGAACAAATATGCATTTTTGTTGGATATGTACGTAAGTAGAATTGTTGGGTCAGAGGGTAGGTGCATGTTTACTTTCGGTAGATATTGCCAAACGGGTTTCCAAGTCATCATACCAATTACATTCCTACTAGCAGACTATGAGTTCTAGTTGCTCTGCATCCTCACCAACACGTAATATTGACTATCTTCTTCATTTTAGCCATTCTTACAGGTGTGTGGTATCTTTTACTTTTAAAAAATAAAAAATATCACAGATTTTGTTAAAGTCCTTTCATTTTCTCCCTAGAAATGAGTTGGTGCAGTTGGTGTGAATCATTCTAATGTTTGTACATATGTACAGAAAACAATATGTATATATCATATGATGTTATACTTTTTCTTTGTAATCTGACTTTTTTAAACTTCACATTGTATTTTGATATTTATCTATGTTAATACATATGAATTATGTTTATTCATTTTAACTACTATGGAGTAAGTCCATTGTGTGAATAAACTGAATAGTTTTATTTTTATTTCTCTGCTATTAGAAAGAAAATTGCATTGATCATCCTTTTATTGACTCCTTGTGTTCATCTTGAGCATTGGTTTAGGGTAGATAACCAGCATAAGAATTACTGAGTCTTAAATTATCACATGGTTAGCTTTCTTAGGAACTGCCAATGACCAACCACCATCCTGGCCAACAGTTGATGCTATTAGATTTGGTAATTTTTGTCAGTCTGATGGGTATGAAATAATATTTCATGTTTTTTAATTTACATTTCTCTGGTTATGGGTAAGTTTGAGTATTTCTTATGTTTATCAGCTATTACAGGTTTCTTCTTTTGTAAATTATTTGTTGATGTCCTTTGCCTGTTTTTTAAAATTGGGCCAGTCACATCTTTTTTTTGATTTGTTGGAGTTCTTTATATATTTTAGATATATTAGTATGTATGACAGAGGTACCATTACAAATCAGTAAGAAAAAATTGGTTCTTTTAGTCTGTGGCTTATTTTATTTTATGGTATCTTATGTATACAGAATTTTAAAATTTTAATGTTATCAGATGTATCCATTTTTTTTTATGGTTTGTGCTTTTTTGTGAATTGTCTTCTAACATCAGGAAGATAATCTGTACTTTATTCTAAAATGTTCGAGTTTTGTTTTACAAGTAGTTTTTTTATATATGGCGTGAAATAGGAAACTAATTTTATCTTTTTCTATGCTTAAAGCCAATAGTCCAGCATCATTTATTGAAAAATCTATCTTTTGTCACTGATTGGTAGTGCCAACTCTCTGGTAAACCCAGGTCCCATATATACTTGGGTCTGTTTCTAGGCTCTCTGGTTTACTTGTCTGTCTGTGCTCCAATAACATACTGTTTTATACATATAAAACATACTGTTTTATATGTTACCGTGTGTGTATCTTGTAAGGAAAATCTTCCCTTAGTATTCTATTTATTTATTTGTGTGTGTGTGTGAGGAAGACCAGCCCTGAGCTAACATCCGTTGCTAATCCTCCTCTTTTTGCTGAGGAAGACTGGCCCTGGGCTAACATCCGTGCCCATCTTCCGCCACTTTATATGGGACGCCGCCACAGTGTGGCTGACAGGCAGTGCGTCGGTGGGCACCCAGGATCCAAACCTGCGAACCCCAGGCTGCCAAGCGCGGACTAAACCGCTGCACCACCGGGCGGCCCCCTCTATTTTTTTTTAATCTTTTCTTTCGAATACTGAGAGAGTTTTAAAATCTTCCCTTGTGATTTTGTATGTCTTTTCCCCCTGTAGGCCTGTCTGTTTTTGTGACTTGCTTATTCACCACACTTCTCCTCATTTGTGGGAGATATTGCCATGTTCATAGTGATCTGTTAGGACTCTTCATATGTGAGGTATTTATTCTTTGTTATATTGTAGATATTTTTTATAGTTTTTTGCCTTTCAGTTTTGCTATGCTTTTTAGTGTACAAATTTAATGTATTACAATCTTTTATTTTCTGTCTTTTGATTAGTGCAGAGAAAGTCCTTTCTTACTCTAAGATTACAGAAGTGTTTGCTTCTTTTCTCTTCTGGTATATTTGTCCTTTAATTTTTCCTTTAAATCCTTAATCCATTTGGAATTGCCTCTTACTTCTCTGATTATATCTTCTTAGTTTTCTCTTCTGAACAATTAAATGTTTGAATTGCTCGAGGTTTGGTTTGAATCTCCCTTCCCTCTGTATACGTGGAATCATAAACGTGAGTGCTTGCATGGGCCAGGATATAGTATAACTGATTGAAACAAGCAGGGTGGGGACTGGTAAACTGGAAGACCACATGCCCCAACTGAAAGGGGTAGCCATTAGTCCACTAGCTCTAGCTCAAGCGCTGGCGAACTTCTGTAAAGGGTTAGATCATAAATAAATTAGACCTTGTGGGACATACGGTCTCTGCTGCAGCTACCCAGTCTGCCATGGTGGTGTGAAAGCAGTCGTAGACAATTCGTGAAAAAATGGGTATGGTTGTCTTGCAATAAAACTTTATTTAGAAAAATAGGCAGTGGGCCATAGTTCCCAATCTCTGCTCTAATTGGTTGTTGTCGTTCAGTATGCATCTAGTTTATTTTGAGAGAAACTTAAAATTTTAATTTCTAAGTGAAATCTCCCTATTTTTAAATGATGGTAACTAATCTCAAAAATTTACATAAACAGTGTGGGCCAAAGAAAACATGTCTGAGGGTCAGATTTGTCCAACTGGTCACCTGTTTGTAGCCTCCACTTTCTCCTTCAGCAGTCTCATCCATTGCCACAACCAAATTCTCATTTCTATGTAGACTAATCCCAAATTTGTGTTTCCATCCTAGACCTCTCCTTGGGGCTCCTGCTCTGAACATTAGTGTAACTATTTGATGTCACCATTTGCTTATGTCAAATTCGCCTCAATACAACTTGTTTAAAACTGAATGCCTGGGGGCCGCCCGGTGGCGCAGCGGTTTAGTCCGCGCTTGGCAGCCCGGGGTTCGCAAGTTCGGATCCCGGGCGCCCGCCGACGCACTGCCTGTCAGCCATGCCGTGGCGGCGTCCCATATAAAGCAGAGGAAGATGGGCACGGATGTTAGCCCAGGGCCAGTCTTCCTCAGCAAAAAGAGGAGGATTGGCAACAGATGTTAGCTCAGGGCTGGTCTTCCCCACAAAAAAAAAAAACTGAATGCCTGATATATGCCCAAATTTTCCATCCCCTCCAACAGGATCCTTTTCCAATAATTGTCTTAATGACACTCACTGGCTTCTCAAATTGTGCAAGCCAGAAATCTAACAACAGTCTTTATACTTCCCTCTCTCTCCTTTATCCAATTCATCATTGTGTTTATCTAATTGTATTCTGAATATTTCTTCATTGTTAATATCCCGTCATTTCCCTTTTGTTTGCCTGGACTACTATGATAATTGCCCTCATTCAACCTTTGTCCCCATATACTCCATTCTTTTTTTTTTCTTTTATTTTTATTTATTTATTTATTTAGGGGGTTTTTTTTGGTGAGGAAGATTGGCCCTGAGCTAATGTCTGTTGCCACTTTTCCTCTTTTGGCTTGAGGAAGAGTGGCCCTGAGCTAACATCTGTGCCAATCTTCCTCTGTTTTGTATATGGGATGCCGCCACAGCATGACTTGATAAGTGGTGTGTAGGTTCACACCCAGGATCCAAACCCGTGAACCCTGGGCCACCAAAGTGGAGTGTGTGAACCCAACCACTATGCCACTGGGCCAGGCCCCCATTCTTTACATCTTAGTGAGAGTGATGTTTTCAAAATACAGATCTGGTGGTGTCACCCTTTTGCTTAAAACATTTCAATGGCTTTCCATTGCTCTTAGGATAACAACCAAAATCCTTGAGGCCAACAAAGTCTTGCAAAATCTGTCTTTTACTCATTATGCCAACCTTATCTCACAACTACTCTCCCTCCATCTTTGTTCTCTGTCTTAGCAGTTCTTAAATGTTTTGGCATCATAAGACCTAATTTATCTACGAAAATAATTGAGTACCCTAGAGTTTTTGTTTATGTGGGTTTTATCTATCAATGCTTACTATATTAAAAATTAAAACTGAGAAAGATTTTAAACTATTAGCTAATTCATTTAAAAATAACAATTATAGAGTCAGCCCTGATGGCCTAGTGCTTAAAGCTTGGCATGCTCCACTTCAGTGGCCAGGGTTCGGTTCCCAGTTGCAGAACCACACCACTCGTCTGTCAGTAGCCATGCTGTGGCAGTGGCTCACATAGAAGAACTAGAAGGACTTACAACTAGAATATACAACTATGTACTGGGGCTTTGGGGAGGGAGAAAAAAAGGAAGATTGGCAACAGATGTTAGCTCAGGGCAAATCTTTCCCAGCAAAAAAAAAAAAATTATAAACCCATTACGTAAATAACATAATTTTTATAAAAACAACTATTTTCTGCAACAAAAAGTGTCCTTGAAAAGAATGGCATTGTTTTACATTTTGCAGATCTCTTTGATGTTTGGCTTAATAAAAGATAGCTATATTCTCACACCTTCTTCTGAATGCCATTTATTGTGATGTGCTGTTTTGGTTGACCTGTGTGAAGAAAATCCAGGCTCACACCAATATATAGTTGGAAAAGGGAGGAGTATTTTATAGCTTTTTCAGATAATTGAGACTATTCTGATACTATACCAAAACTGGGCAAGTGGTAGTTTCTTAAAGATTAGATATAATATGGCATCTGAAACCATACCCATGAATCTTTCATACTCTTACATTAAAATCTATTGAGCTTTTGGAAAATATCAGTTCACTGAGTTATGCAGATCTTCCAAATATTGATGTATTACATTATGCAATATTTAAAGAATCACAGTTTTTAAAATCACCACTGACCTTATCAGAAAAGTCTTTTAAGTATTAAGAAACTATCAAGCTATCAGTGGTTGATCAAAGTTTTCCAAAATTCTAATTTCTGCCTGAAAGCTCAAGTTTTATCAAATACTTCAGTTGTTTTCCGTAAAGTGACAGGCTCACTTTGTTCATTTTTGAGAAAATATTTGCCAAATACCCAAATGGATAACATAGTCTGTCTGTCACTTGTTCTTTCAAGTAAAAATGGTTATCCATGAATAAAGTGGCTAGTTCAGATCACAACTCAGACGATCTCCTAAGTGGTTTTCTTTAAGACACCATCATACTTTGATATGAATGGAATTGCTTCACGAATATTTCCTGTTTCATCAGTCCAGAATATTAAAAAGGCATATGTTCAGTATTTGAAATTTAATAAAATTAATTATGTTTACTGTTTCCTCACATTTTTAAGTGAAACTGCCTTTTTTTTTTAAACTAAGAGTACATAGTGGGGAAGAATACTATAACTACTAGTTAAGTTTGGTGTCATTGCCCTGATTCATGGTAAGTGGTGAGCAGTTTTACTACCATTACCTTTGCAACATCAGTGAAAATGTCAAGACAATGAACAAGGCAAATAATGTGTAAGCATTATTTTGAAAATAGTTTTGAACTTATAGACTCCTAGGGGTCCACCAAGCACACTTTGAGATCTCTACCTCTATCTACCTATACTACCCTTATATCAATTTACATTTTATCTATTTAACAAACACTTATACACCTCTTACGCTGTGTCAGAGTTTTAAGTGCTTTATAAACATTCTCATTTAATGCTCATTAAGGTAGATACTGTTATTATTCCTTATGAAGTAGGTATTGTTATTGCCTCATCTTACAGATAAATAAACAGAAGTAGAGAAGTTAAATAACTTGTCCCAGGTCACACAGCTAGTAAGTGGCAGAGCTGAGAATAAATTCATGCGCTCTGATTCCAGACTCCATGCTCTCTACCACCTTGCTTTTCTTGGATGTCCCTCTCACCTTGGGGCTTTTGTACATATCATTCCCTCTACCTGGAACACTCACCTCAGTGCTTTTGTACCTGTTCCCCGGAACACTCACCCAAACCCCAACCCCAACCCCACTTTCATTTCAGCTCAGTGATTTACTTCCTCAGTGAAGCCTCCCCTCATCTCCCTACATGCCCCCTCTTATATTCTTTGAGCATTATTTGCCTTTTATTTCTTAGTACTACTACAGGTGCATTTTTATATGTATTTGTGAATGTTAGACTAAATTCTCTATCTTCATGTGCATAGGGCCTATGTGTTTTTCCCTAGTGCCTAGAACAAAGCGTAGTGTATGGTAGAGTAGATAGATGAATGAATAAAAGTCATTTGGCTGTATGGAATGAGGGACAGATTTAGCTTAATTTTCTTCTAAATGTTTAATTAGTCATAGTACCATTTGTTGGAAAAACAAATTATCTTTAGCTCATGACTGAAATATCACCTTTGTATTTTCCTTAATTCCTATTTATACTTGACTTTATTTCTGAACTTGCTCTTTTGTTTTATTGATCCATCTATTTATTCCTTTGGACCACACTTTAAATTATTTTAGCTTTATAAAGTAGTTTTATATTGGATGTAAAAATTCTAATATATTTATATCAGATATATTTAGAGAGGTCTAGCTTCCATCCCTGCCCTCTCTCCTCTGTTCTGATACTTTCTCTATGGATAACCATTTTTATTAGTGTTTCATTTATCCATCCTTGGTTTTGGAAAATGTAACCAAATATGTCTATGTATTTGTATCTTCCCTTTTTTCTATACAAAAAGTAGCAAACTATACACATTCATTTTCAGCTTGCTACATATTTTTATTTATTTAATATATCCTGAAGATCACTTCACAGCAATGTGTAGAGATCTTTCTCATTTTTTTTTGAAAGTTACATAGAACTCCATTGTATGTATGCATCATAGTTTATTTAATCAATTCTCTATAGTAGGATATTTGAGATGTTACCAGTCTTTTGCTACCTCAGTTAGTGTTGTAATGTATAGCCTTGTGCATATATAATTTCATATATTTGTCATTATATCTTTGGGAGACCAAAGGAGATTTTTGGTCAGGGATATATTATAAAAGCATTGATATGGAAGATTAAACTGGAAATGGAATGCATATTTGGATGTGACTAGGATTGGGTGACTGGAAACCCTCTACACTAGTGGTAACTGGGATAGGTATTCTATAAGTTGTTTCTCCCCTATCCTGATCTAGTATGTTCATTTCCAGCTTATTCAGTGATATATTGCTTCATCTGTATCCTTCCTTCTTCTGTATTTCAGGTCATCTTTCCCCCATTCTGACTCCCCTGGATAGTGCCTACTCATTTTCTCTACATATACTGTGCATTTATGTCCCTCCATTTACTTCTCTTTGCAAATCATAGGAGTCAAATCCACTTACTTGTTGAAGGCATGCTTTTCACCTTCATTAACTCTTAACCTATTACAGAACTGCCTTTTTCTTTACAGAAAACGAAGGAAATCTGCATTTCCAATTTCTTTCAGACTTGGAGACTAGACCTGAAAGCAAAGATGCAACTTCAGTGCAAGATTTTTCCAAAGAAGAATCATGCCAGGTTGTAATACTAGACAGACTGACAAGGAATAGTGTCTATGACTCCAACTTGGAAACAACTGTTGAATGTGAAAATTGGTTAGAGAATCAGCAAGGAAATCAGGAGAGACACTTGAGAGAAATGTTCACTCACATGAATTCACTCTCTGAAGAAAGAGCTCATGAGCATGATGTTTATTGGAAAAACTGTAGTCAGAAGTCTGTCCTTCTCACTCAAGACAGAGTTCATAAAGGACCCTATGCCTTTCATACACTTGAAAAAAGATTGAAACAGAAATCAAACTTAATGAAAAAGCAGAGAACCTATAAAGAGAAAAAACCTCATAAGTGTAATGATTGTGGTGAGCTCTTCACTTACCATTCAGTGCTTATTCGACACCAGAGAGTCCATACTGGAGAGAAACCCTATAGCTGCAATGAATGTGGGAAATCTTTCAGCCACAGAGCTAATTTAACTAAACATCAGAGAACTCATACTAGAATTCTCTTTGAGTGCAGTGAATGCAAGAAAGCCTTCACAGAAAGTTCATCCCTTGCAATACATCAGAGAATTCACATTGGAGAGAGACCTTATGAATGCAATGAATGTGGGAAAGGTTTTAATCGAAGTACGCATCTTGTGCAGCATCAGTTGATTCATACTGGAGTGAAGCCTTATGAATGTAATGAATGTGATAAAGCTTTCATTCATTCATCAGCACTTATTAAACATCAAAGAACTCATACTGGAGAGAAACCCTATAAATGTCAGGAATGTGGGAAAGCCTTTAGCCATTGCTCATCTCTTACTAAACATCAGAGAGTTCATACTGGAGAAAAGCCATATGAATGTAGTGAATGTGGAAAAACCTTTAGTCAGAGCACACATCTTGTTCAGCATCAGAGAATTCATACTGGAGAGAAACCCTATGAGTGTAATGAATGTGGGAAAACCTTCAGCCGGAGCTCAAATTTTGCTAAACATCAAAGAATTCATATTGGAAAGAAACCATACAAATGTAATGAATGTGGAAAAGCCTTCATTCATTCATCAGCTCTTATTCAACACCAGAGAACTCATACTGGAGAGAAACCTTATAGATGTAATGAATGTGGGAAAAGCTTTAAGTGCAGTTCATCCCTCATCAGACATCAAAGAATTCACACCGAAGAGCAATGCTGAAAAATTAAGAACCCTGAAGAAATGTAAGTTGGTTTTATCACTGTGTTAAATACCTGAGTGTTTAGGTGGAGGACCCATAAAGTGGTGCTTGAGGACCAATTGTGTATGCATCTAAATTGACTGCCATAATACATAGTTTTGAGCCATAAAAGAATGTTCCTTATATCCATTGATTTGATAGTTATGAAAGCTTCTAGACAGAGATCTCAAATTTTGATCCATAACCCCCCCCCCAAATACACTTTTGTGGAAATTCAAGCAATTCATGAGAGTGGGTAGCAATATAATCATTGTGAAATCCAATTCCTCCCTCTCTGTCACATCACAGCCCTGTTATAGCTTCTCACTTTGTAAGGAAGTTCTTATTTGGTAGGTTAGGCAGAGGGTTCGTCTCCTTATCATTGGAAGACAGAGTTGTTTTTCTTTGAATCCAAAGTAGAGATCTAGATACACAGATCGTGTTATTTCTCCAGAGAGTCTCGTTTCTTTTACATTAGGAATAAAAACTTAAAAGTTGAGTTGAAATATGCTTTGGATTCTCTCCCTCCTCCCATCTAATTTGATGAACATAAATAGAATGCATTTACAGCAGGTTCTAAGTTGTGTTTACATAGATTATGCTGGTCACAGATTTAGATAATTGCTGTCTCGAGTTTATCCTGAAATAGAGAATGGGTCAACATCTTAATTATAGTTTTTGCTCAAGTCCCTCTTTTCTTGTCCTTGGCATTGAATGAATCCTTGGTTTTCTATAATCACAGTGTTAGGGAAATTTCATTTCTTTACATTATGCCGCTTTCTGTAAACTGTGCTTTGTCACTCTGAGAAAAAACCCATGGGATGTTGAGGGTCTGAAAAGTTGATGGGTTCGATGTGTTATTATATTTAGGGTCCCAGTCAAGAAGAGGAACTGAAGCAGCTGTGAGACAAAAGGACATACCTTCCTGTCAGATATAGAAAATACCTCACAGGACAGTGACTGACTTGAGGATAAGCAGCTTCCCTCCATGAAGAACAAGTTGCCATTTCTCTGGCCTTCATGTTTACCCACATTTTGTTGTTGTTGTTCTTGTTCTCCCTGTATGTTGGCTGATCTTTGGTATGTCCTAGAGCCCTAAAGAAGGTAGAAAAGGCATGAAATCACGATGATATATTGAGATAAGTTACGTGAGTGATCAAAGACCAGTAGTGGGATGGGAAACACAAAAGCAAAAGTTCAAATAAATATTTAGCAAAACACTATACAAATGTCAGTTGTTATTGTTATTCTGTTATAGTGTGTGAAAAGATGATGATAGAAAAGATAGAGGGAAAAAAAGTAATTACAGATTTCGTCTTTCTCCTCTCCTAGGTCCTGTCCTTTATGAACATTCAGCAACTAGTCCATGCTCTTGCCCCCTCCACATTATCCCTGTTACTTCTTATAATTCCCTCTCAGTAAACCTTAGTTCTATCATTGAGGAAAAGTAGAGGAATAGAGTTTAAAGAAGTGGTAGTGGAGAGCAAGATCATTAAGGATGAATCAAGTGTAAATTCAGCAATGATGAAAATCAAAGAAAACAATAGAAAATGAAATGGAAAAGATTGGGAAGAGGTTTTGGAAAGATTTTAAAAAGCACATTGAAGGGGGTCAAGGTGGGTGGGAAGTCTCAAGGTCTGAGGTCAGGGTAGGAGAATGGCTGACACAGGAACAAAATAAAGGAAAAGGAGCTGAACCCTTTTCACCACATTAACATTCAATACTCAGGGTCTGAAGTAGGATTTGGCAAACACCTGGACCCACGGATCAAGTCTCTCCTGCCTTTTTTTGTAAATAAATGTTTAATTGGAACTTGGCCACATTTATTCATTTATGTATTGTGTTTGGCTGTTTTTGTGCTATAACGGAAGAGGCAAGTAGTCGCAGCAGAGGTTATATGTCCTGAGAAGCCTAAAATAACTTGCTGTTTCTCAATACAGTCATGCATTGTTTAACAACAGGCACATATTCTGAGAAATGCGTTAGGTGATTTCATCGTGCGAACGTCATAGAGTGTACTTACACAAACCTAGATAGTATAGCCTACTACACACTAGGCTGTATGGTACTAATCATGGGTCCACTGCCATATATGTGGTTCATGGTTGACCAAAGTGTTGTTAAGCGGCATGCGACTATATGCCAAACGCTCATGTGAAAAGAAATTCATCATTTGGAGGCCAATATTTGACTCACAAAATAAGATCAATATGGGCTTTCCAAGGCTGGGTTTGAATTCAGCAGACCTCCACTTAGCAATTATGTGACCTTGAAAAGCTACTTACTCTTTCTGGCCTCAGTTTCTTTATCTGTAGTGTGGGAATAAATCATCCCTCTCTCATAAGGTTGTTGTGAGGATTAACTAAGACAATGCATGTAAAAGACCTAGCACAAAATTCTCTCTCTCTTTCTCTCTCTCTCTCTCTCTCACCCTGCATATGTATGTTTTAATGAAGTGGTATCTTAGTCCATTGGGCTGCTACAACATAATACTATAGACTAAGTGGCTTATTTATAAAACAACAGTCCCACACTTCTGGAGACTGGGAAGTCCAAGATCAAAGCTCTGGCAGATTCAGTGTCTTTTGAGAGCCTGTTTCCTGGTTCATCTTTTTGCTGTGTCCTCACATGGTATAAAGGCAAGGGAGCTCCTTCTGGGGCCTCTCTTATAAGGGTACTAATCCCTCTCATGAAGATTCTGCCTGCATGACCTAATCACCTCCCAAAGGCCCTACCTCCTAATACCATCACATTGGAGATTAGGTTTCAACATGAATTTTGGGAGGACACACATTCAGTCTATAGCAGGTGGCTAAGCATCAATCAGTAGAAATTACTTAAGAATGAGTGTATCTTCCACACCTTTTGTTTACTCATTTAGAACTGTGACTATCCTGCTCTGGCTCAGAGAAGGGGCTTCACTTCTTTCTGCTCTTGTTTCCATCTGGTGCTGCTCCCTACACAGCCTCCTTGGGACCTTGTGGAATCTGCTTTTTTTTCCTTCTGAGTATCACTTAACCAGGAGCCATTTGATAGTTCCAAAGACTCAAGTTTGTAATCTAACTGCAGTTTAAGTAGTGTTAAGGGACTTACTCTAAGCTAGTTTTACTGAGAACTCTGGCACTTTGCATTTCAGTATTTGTTCTTTTTATGCTTGGTGTTCAATCTGACTATGTGTTTGTACTCGACATGAATCTTGGAACTTTTAGTGTTCTGCTTTTCAAATGTTATTGGTTACCTATAAACTAAATTGGAGTGTTCTTACTGGCCCACTGTCAATAAAGATGTTGTTTATACATTTATTGTCAGAAACTAAATTGCTTTTTAAATTCTCATTTAAGCATATTTTAAGAGATAAAGAAAGACCAACCATAAAATATCTCCGTATCATTCAGGAAACTGACGTTTATAATTATTCATCTGGCTTCACAATTTCTGGAGACATGAGCTAGGGAATACCCTCCACAGTCCGTGAATCTGTGAGAAGGTTAAAAAGTAGAGGAAGGTCATCTCTACCAAATGGTGCGAAGAGGCCTCAGGCCAAGTATAGGCACCACACACTTAGCAGGGGTAATAGGGAAAAAGGGAAGGAAGACCTTCATGTAAAAAGTACAGTTAAAACTAGGCAAAATATAGTAAAAACTGATTTAGTGTAAATTTTGAATTACATCTGGCTTTTGGGAGGACAATGTAACATCACCCAAAAGTATAATACCAAACGTTATTCAAGTTAGTTGGCAATTGATTAGTTCAGTTACCTATTGAAAGTCTCTCATAATTTTTTATTTTATTAGATGAATTCTTTGTTTTTTAATATTACAACAGGACTCAAGTTAGAAGCTCTTTGTCCCTGCTTTCTCCCTTTCCTTACCTAATCCTTTTCCAGGTCCCAACTGGGCAGTCTTGGGATCCAGAGCCACGTAAGGTGTCCCTCACTATAGGTTTTGTTGGCAAGAGGGAAGAGTATTCCCCTGTGTAATACATAAAATGTGGCATCTATAGATTACCTTGTAGTTCCAATTAATGCCCTCAAAAAATTAGATGTTTTCTTCCTGAATTGTTGTTCTTTACATTTTTCACAGTGTAACCTCTTAATTTTTAACCTCTGTTCATCCATAAACCAGATAATCTACCCTTAGATTGAGTTGACCATACATAAAATGTGCATACCTCACCCCCCGCCCCACTCCCACCAGTTCACTCATAAACACATTGTCATCATGTCGGAAAAGTTCACATATCTGGGGAATTTAAGAGGTGAAACCAGATACTCAGGCATTGCTAGATCAAGGACTGTTGACTTCCATCTCTGCTGTGGTTTCCTCTGTATTGGCTATATTTTCATCATTCTCTTCCAGTGATGACAAATATGTCTACTGGCAATTCCAAGTTAGTATGGTTCTTGGCATTTACAATCCCAAGGAGACTACCTCTTTCTAAATATTAGCTCCAGCAAAATCCCCACGGTTACTTCTCAGCTTTGCTTGAGTTATGCTGATCACTGAACCATTTACTGCCTCAGAATTGGAGTCCTCTCATTGACCAGGCCCGAGTCCATGTAAAACCCTGGAGCAGGGGAGGATGAAGTCCATCCCACTCAAACAACTTGCACTGGTGTGAGGAAGGGCTGCTTCCCTAAAAGAAATCAAGGATGCTGGACAGGTAAAACAGACATGTCTGTGGCAACTGAATAGTAAACTTCAGCATGACTGAGTTTATCACCTCCTCCTCCCCATCTATCCCCCCCAAAAGAGCTATTTTCCAAAAATCAGTGACACACTGATAGAAGGCCAAAACCTAAGAAAATATTCACAACATTGACTTCAGAGAGTTTCTGTGGGGATTACATAAGATGACATATGTGAAAATGCTTTGTAAGCTATAAAGCATGTAGCAGAGTTATATTATTATAACTATGATTAGTTTTCCATGCTTCAATGCCAGAAGAATAGTATAGTATTCTATAGTATATAGAATATATATACAAAAAGTATATATATACAAAAAGCATATACCTCTCACCAAAGTGCCAATTCTTCAGGTTAACTTGTACTACCTGTTTATTGTGGGTGGTCAGGGAGTCTTTGCTCATCAACAGTTACGTTCCCAAACTGACACAGAGCAACCACCATCTTAAACGTTATTTGTGCCTTACCAAAAGCATGATTATTTTATGTATAGTTGACTCAATTCCCAGTCTTAGGACCCATGCATCTCATGTTGTGGTGACTTAAAACTACTGGGTTATTCAGGACTCTAATTTGTGAAAACCCATTTCAGGCAAGCTTAAACAAAAGGGCTGCCGTGATTAGAGTTTAACGGTTAGATCCATCTTGAAGTATGACTGCATTCAGGTGTTGAGAAGATGTCATCAGATCTTTCTCTTGCTATTTTAGGTCTTTTCCTCTGGATTGGTTTTATTCCTAGGCAAGCAGAATGGCAAAGATGGTCATTGGCAGCTTTTGACTTGAGTTATTCTGACAGCTGTGTGTTCCAGAGAAAAGAGTATCTCATTGTCCATAGTGCCATCAAAAATTGCAGCGTGGATTCCGATTGAATGGCTTGGGGTACACACCCATCCTTGAACCAATCACTATGGCCGAAAGATTTGGGTGCTCTAACGTGGCAAGGCAGGGTGGAATTTAGCCTTATACAAACTATGTAAAATGGGTTTCCTACAAGGATTCTGTTACCAGAAGCAGAAAAAGATTATCCCAGGATCTATGCTACCCAGTCAAGACAGAGACTTTACTTACTAAGAGAGTACAGTATGAAGGCATTCTGCCTTCTATTGACCTGGAAAGCAGTAGAATGAGAAAACAAGTACTGTGAACCTGAATTATTCTACTTGTTTGTCCCTCTTCAGTAGTTGTTGTTTCCCTCAGATTTATGGCAACCCAAAATGGTTGAAGAACTTGGCTTTTTATTTCCGAAGATCTTATTTCAGAGAGCTTCATGTGCACATGAATATAGACATTGCAACAAAGATCTTTCATGCTCTCCACAGAAAAGGACATATTTGAGAGGATTCTAGCCCCTCTCTTAGGTTGGAAGTCCTTAGTTCCATTTCCTTTTACATTTAGAGCCATGTATGTGTAGTGACAGTTTGAGTCCCATTCTGTCATCTGTGAGAGACATAACTGAAAGTATGAGAAGGAAATCCTCCGGGGTTTGCCTGCTGGTGGGGGAGTTTGGCCACCTCTCCTCCCGGGTTTCCTGAAGTTGTAGGAGTCCTAAGAAGGGATAAACGTGAGAGAGAGGAGGTGGTATGTGATATTTTTTCCCCTGCAGTGAGATCAGAGAAAGATCTCTCAGACTTTCCCCATCCCTTAACTAGATCGTGAAGTTAGCAAACCACTGCAATGTGATTGTCTTGTCTTGGCCTTCTCACTGGAATGGCAATTCTTGAAGCTTGTTTGTGTGAACTGTTCATTGTGGGCTGGCAGGAAGATTCTCCTCATTATAGTCACTCAGGGACCCAAGCTAATGAAGCAGCCATCATCCCAAATATTGCCTTTGCCATGCTAGAAGGAAAGGAGAGGTCTAGAGGGTCTTGCATTGCCATACTTCACTTCCACTCATGATTTTATTCCCCCAAACAAGTCACATGCCCTGCTCCAACCTCAAGTGAGGACCAGGAAATACCATCTCTTTTGCAGCTCTGCAGGAGAGGAAGCTCACTCCCACTCTCCACATATTGTAGAATTAGTAGAAGATGGCATAGCATCTTTGCCTTTTTTAAGCCTTCCTTGTCAATCCTCATATACAAAGACCTTCTCTAGGCTGATGCCTCTTACCCTACCACTTACCTTCCTTGTTACCATTATCTACTGACTCCTGCTCACTTCTCCATATTCATTGGGCTTTTCGGCCTCCTGTCTTTTGGCATTCCTCTCAATAGCATCCTGAGTGATGTCAGAGGCTATATAGATGATGTCTCTAATATCTTGACTTTACAATTATTTGAACTCTTCAGTTTTAATGACCAATTCTTTTCATTCCAGCAACTTGTTCCCATGGTCATTCCTATCTACACTCAGAATTGTTCAGCAAGTACTTTTGATCAACTATACTATGTGGCAGGCACTATATGCTAGGTGCCAGGGATAAAATGATGACTCAGACACAGACTCTGCTCTCAATAAGAGATATAGCTAAGTAAACAGACAATTGCAATATAGTATGATGAGTGCTGTTATACAGGAATGCTTAAGAGACTATAGAAACACAAAGAAGGACACCCAACCCAGCCTTTCATGGTCAGAGAAGTTGGCATCTTAAAAAGCCAGAAAGATGCCATCACAGCTGAATCCCAAAGAAAAGGAATTATACAGTGAAGAGATTAAGTGGGAGGACATGATATTCTAGGCAGAGGGAACAATGTGTGAGTGGAACATGGTGTATTTCAGGAACTATGTGTGCTTTAGCTCTTTATGCCTAGAACTTAGAGAACAAGAGTAGCAGTGGTGAGAACTGAGGATGTAGTAGACATTAATGAGCAGATCTTGTAGGGCCTTGTAAGTTAATTTGGAGTTGATCTTGAAGAATATGGATATGGAAGGGAGGGGAGTAGCCTTGAATTGTTATTTTTAATGAGGGAGAGTAGCATGATCAAATTTTCATTTTTGAAAGATGACCATGACTGCAGTTGCAAGAAGTGACTGGCGAGGGGTGAAATTGATGGCCAGGAGCAAGGTCAGAGGTTGCACAGCAGAAATATAGGGAAGAGACAATGGCGCTGTAGATTACACTTTCTCTTTTGATTTGATACCTCTCCCTATAAACAGCACAGCTCTTAACAATAATCTTGAACTAATTAATAAATATGGAACATACTACACAAACCTAAGTATTTCTTGCATTTCTTCTGCTTGTGAGTGCCACATTATGGGCTCCAAGGGAAGGGACTATTTTTGGCTTGTTTACTTGTTTATAATCAAGAGCATGACAAAGTTAGCACAAAGCACAAAATGTAATTCTGGTGAAAGACTGAATCTCTGCTACTTGGGCAGATTACACAGAAGGTAAAGAATGATCTTTCATCTCTTCTTGTTAAGAACAGACTGTCACTTAAGCAAAGATATAACCAAATTCTAATGTCAAAATTTTAACAGATTTTATTGCTTCTTTTCAGTGTTTGCAGCTATTATAAAGACCACAAGTGAAGTTCACTTTTTCTCAAACCTTCTAAACCTTACTGTATCCACTCTAGTTTTGTCCTTTACTGTCTGCTTGCACATTCTGGAACAACCAGACTTTTTACTTTAAGACAAAACTACAGTTTTTTTCTTGAAAAACAAAAGCAACATCTCATTCTTTTACATACATAGTGTATGTAAAAGTGTCCCCAAGATGACCCCCAGGCTCGATGATTCACTAAAAGGATTCACAGGACTCAGCATATCATCATACTCATGGCTGTGATTTATTACAGTGAAAGGATACAAAGCAGAATCAATAAAAGGGAAAGGAGCACAGAGCAAACAAGGTGCAAGCTTCCGAGAGTCTTCTCCCAGTGGGGTCACACAGGACATGCTAATTCCACTGACAACGAGTTGTGATAACATGTATGAAATGTTGTCTTCAAGGAAGCTCACTAGAGACTCAGTACCCAAGGCTTCTATTGGGTGCTGGTCACATAGGCATCCTTTATCTTGCATAAAGGATACAAGTTTGGATAATCCCCAAACTCCAGACTCCCAGAAGGAAAGCAGGTGTTCAGCATAAACCACAGTGTTTGTACAAACAGTTCAGGCACAGTGAACTCCTCCCAGATGCCAGACAAGGGCCAACTTTATCAGTGGGGCTTTCTAAAGATAGCAGTCTCAGGCTTGCTGTGTTAACACTTTTCTGCACAGATTTGTTGCCACTATTGTTCCAGTATAGTCTTTCAACCATTCATATTAATCACAGTTTTGCTAACCAAAGTAACTAACCGGGACATAGGTGATTGAGAACTTTGTGTTACACACAAGCAATTTAGCAGATGCGCAAAGCTCACAAACACACATAATCCACACACATCCATTTTGCACCTTCTTAACATGGCAAAAGTTAACACATATATTTGTATGTTTAGAGGTATATACAGACATATATTTCCTAGCTCTGTCCACTGAAAGGGGCTAGAGGCAATGACACCCAAGTCACAATGAGCCCAGATCTTGATTTCTGATACTTTTCTCCACTAAAAGGAACCAGGACTTCTCAGAAAAATTGCTGACTCCAGGTCTGAGGGAAGTTACAGGAATAGCCTGGAACATCTTATTCCAGAAAATAAGGTAGTACTCAAAAACTGATGAGAGTTGGTCACAAAGAAGAGACACAGGAGCCAGCTTGAAGTGGCCCTCACTAACCAAATCTGGGACAATTTGAGCACCAAAACAATTAAGACGGTAGTGAATTATAAACCATTGAAAAAATAGTAGTCCATGAGTTCACACTGATAATAAGAAGTAAGTAAATAAACAAGGGAAAACAGAGGGCTCTTGCTTATAACAGAATGCCTGATGCCAACCGGTAAATGTGAAGCTCAGAAATCATAGTTTTGCAGCCATCACAATAAAGATTGGTTCAGGCAAGAATCATCAATGGTTGATAAATCTAAGAGGGGAAATTTGGATGAGGAACAGGATATTCACATGGTATTAAAGTACCTTCTCTACAGATTGCTTGCTACAATTAGCAATTGCAAGGAAAAAGTAGTTATATAAAATTAACACACGGACAAAGAGAACAGTTTCGTGGTTACCAGGGGCAAGGGGGATGGGGGATGGGCACAGGGGGTGAAGGGACATTTATATGGTGACTGACAGACAATAATGTACAACTAAAATTTCACAATGTGATAAACTATTATGACATCAATAAAAAATGGTTATATAGTAATAACTAAAATAATTATATAATAATATTATATGAGAAACACCTTGACTGCATGATCAAAATTAATATAATGAACAAGGGGTAGAGGGCCATTGTATGCTCAGATGTGATACCATGAGAAGGATACAGCATAACTTATGTAATAGCAGGTAATGCATAACCAGAATCTAATCATGAGGAAACATTCGACAAACCTCACAATGAGACTATAAAAACAAGAGGACTGCATTTTTAAAAAAAGTTAATGTCATAAAAGACAAAGAAAGGCTGTATAACCTATTCTAGATTAAAAGAAACTAAAGAGACATGAGAACTAAATACAATATATGATCCTTGCCTGGAACTTGTATGGCACGGAAAACTCTGTAAAGGACATCATTGGTTCAATTTTTCAAAACTAGAATGCAAGGAGTAGAGTGGATAAAAGTATTGCATCGATGTTCAATTTACTGAAGTTGATAACTATACCATGATTATGTAAAATAATATCCTTATTATTGGGAAATGCACATTGAAGTATTTAGATGTAAAGAAGTATAATGTATGCAATTTATTCTCAAAAGATTCATAAAAAATATGTGTATATAGAGAGAGCAAATGATAAAACAAACAGGATAAAAATGTTAACAATAAGTGAATCTGACTAAAGGGAATGTGGATATCCTTTGTACTTCTAATATATCTTTTATGTAAGTGTCAGATTATTTCCAAATAAAGAAATTTTAGTGGCCGGCCCGGTGGCATAGCAGTTAAGTTTGCGCGTTCTGCTTCGGCAGTCTCGGGTTCACCGGTTCAGATCCTGGGCCTGGACCTCCTCACCACTCATCAAGCCATGCTGAGCAGCGTCCCATATAGAAGAGCTACAACTCTACAACTATGATACACAACTATGTACTGGGGCTTTGGGGAGAAAAAAGAAAAAAAGAGGAAGATTGGCAACAGATGTTAGCATAGGGCCAATCTTCCTCAAAAAAAAAAATTTTAAGTAAGCAGATACATTAACATAACCCAAAGTTCAACCTATTCTATAACATAGAAAAATAAAAAGCAAAAGTATACATAATATAACTATGTTAATGACCGTTTTTTTCCTATCTTACTTAAAACCTATCTAAGTAGCCAGATTATCCATTAATAAACTATGTTTTTATGGGAGAAGATATTTTCACATTTAACTGAAGAAAATCTCAATAATTTATCAGTAATTTATTTTTTTTAATTCCTCAAAATCATCTAGATAGATTGATAGAACAGTAGAAAAAAAATTGCATATACCCTTGAAAAATAGTATATATAAATTTTTAATAAACATGAAAATGTGGTCAAGACTTTTAATAATGAAAAGATCTAAATAAATAAAAATGAAATACCACCACCCACTAACCAGAATAGTTACAATGAGAAAGACTGACAAAATCAAGTAATTCCCAGTATTGCACAGAGGGAATAATTATGACTGTCATGGTTACCACTGTGGCTATCAAGAAAAAAGGAGAGAATATGTTAATAGTTAGAACTCTCTTAAACTGGTGGTTGAGTTGCATATTGGTCAAACATCTTTGGAAAACTTTTTAGTGACATTTATTAAATTTGAACATTTGCAATCACTATAACCAAGGTATTTTATTTGTAGGTCTATACTTAACTAAAATATCTATGCATGTGTACCAAAAGAAACTGAAAAGATTGTTCATTGTTGCATTATTGCTAGAAGCCCCAAACTGGAAACAAACCACATGTCCATCAACAGCAGAATTGATAAATGTGATATATTCATACAAAGAATACCACAGAGCAGCAAAAACAAATGAATTGCTCCATGAAACCACATGAACAAATGTCACAAATATAATGCTGAGCAAAAGAAGCCAGACACAGAGTAATTCCTACTGTATGGTTCTAAATACACAAATTTAGGGGTCAGCCCCGTGGTGCAGCAGTTTAGTTCACACTTTGGCAGCCCGGGGTTCACGGTTTGGATCCGGGGCACCCACCAACGCACTGCTTGTCTGCCATGCTGTGGCGGCATCCCATATAAAGTAGAGGAAGATGGGCACGGATGTTAGCCCAGGGCCGGTCTTCCTCAGCAAAAAGAGGAGGATTGGCAATGGATGTTAGCTCAGGGCTGGTCTTCCTCACAAAATAATAAATAAATACACTAATTTATAACACAGGCAATACTAATCTGTGGTGTTAAAAACTAGATGATTGTTAGCTTTGGCAAGACAGAATGGGTAGTGGTTGGGGAAGTTCTGGAGAGGGGCTTCTGAGTTGCTAGTTTTATTCTATTTTATTTTCTTGAACTGTCTTGTAGTTACAAGGGTGTGTTCACTTTGTGATAAATCATTGAGTGGTACAGTTATGATTTCTGTGCATTTTAGTGTGTATGTTATACATCAAGTGCATTTGAATACATTTTTGCTATTAGGACAAATAATATAAATTATAATAAGACTTTGCAATCTTAGTATTATTTCCATTTCATGAAAAAATGGTCACTGGAAGGACATCAAGCTCAAGTGTTTCAACTATAGAGCTTATGTTTATAAATACATATATTTTTGAAGATCCACAACTGTCTGATTTAATGTCATTTGAGTGTAGAAAGGCATAATTATATTTACAGTTTGCTGAATCTATAATCTTTTAGTTGAAAGTTAAGCTAGCTATCCACACCCATCAATGTAACTGCTTTCACAGAAGAGTCCAATTCATGACAATTGATAGGAATTCAGAAAAGTCATTTCTTCTTGACTATGTATGTAAAACATTAGGTTTCTTAGAGGCTGGCCCAATGGTGTAGTGGTTAAGTTCGCATGCTCCACTTCAGCGGCCTGGGGTTCACAGGTTCGGGTCCCGGGTGCGGACCTATACACCGCTCATCAAGCCATGCTGTGGCAGCGTCGCATATACAAAGTGGAGGAAGATTGGCAATGGATGTTAGCTGAGAGCCAATCTTCCTCACCAAAAAAATTAAATAAAATATTAGATTTCTTAGAAGCACAGGCCATCAAACTCTCATTTCAGACTTTACTTTCTGTGATCTGTTATCAGAAAAGATTTTTAAGTTCTAGTACTGCATAGAGCAGATAACTATGACTATCATGGTTACCACTGTGGCCATCAAGAAAAGGCACGTGATTCCCAGGATCCCAGCAATGATCTTTCCTGAAGGGAAAGGGAAATCTGCTGTCAGCCAAAAAGTCACAGATCCTCTCCTGGGGAGGCCTGTTTACTCTCTGAAAAGAGACCTGCTCTGGAAATTGTGGGGGCTGAGTGAGGAATCTCTGCAAAGCTGTCTCTGTGTCTGATGCTTGAAATCCACAGGCAGTAAACAAAGGAAGATCACAAACAGGTTGGGATCCCATGAGCACGAGCTGGAACCTCATAAGAACTAAATGAAACCTGTGTCTGTTCTTGTTGCCTCTGACCTTGGTGAGCAGGATGTCCTGCAGAAGCCAGGATCCTTCATTATGAAGCTAAACACACATCTGTAACCCAGGAGTCAGAAACCAAAGGAAAAATCTAGAGGAAGGTAGAGCAACTGAAGGTCCAGCTGTGCTTCATGCCAGTGAGGTGAATCAGCAGATCAGCAACTGTGTGTGTGTGTGCTCTCTCACCCATCAGAGAATAGGTTGATCCCCCCATCATCTACCCACCAGAGAATAGAATATATTCCCCATCATCTGCTCAAAAGAGATCTAATCTAAGGAACTTTCTAAAGCAGAAAAAAAAAAAAAAAACTAAAGGCCAGGTCCAGCCCCAGGATGTAGGGATTAAAGTTCTGCACGCTCCGCTTTGGTGGCCCAGGTTCGGGGATTCGGGTTCAGAGTGGACCTACTCCACTTGTCAGCCATGCTGTGGTGGTGACTCACATATGAAGTGGAGGAAGATTGCACAGATATTAGCTCAAGGCTAACCTTCCTCAGCAAAAAAAAAAAAAAAGAAAAAACAAACAGAATCTAAGGGCCAAGAATGGGAAGACTTATAAATAGTTATCAGTAGTCCATTGCAGAAAAATTCTGGAAATATGAAGGAAAGAGGTAGCAAGACAACAAGGGGTGTCATTTAATGTAGAGTTGCACTTCTTACAAGAAACCTCAAACTGGAAAAGAGGCTTCAGATGTAAGTTTATCTTTATTTTATTACAGAGCCTGCAGGCAGAAATCCACATATAGAACACACATGGCATAAAGATCAAATAGAATTCTGATCTAATCATTCATCTGAAAAATCAGCCTTGGGCTCTCCTGGTTCTCAGGCCATCAGACTCAGACTGGGTCTCTAGCTTGCTGACTGCAGATCGTGGGACTTAGCCTCCATAATTGTGTAAGCCAATTCCTTATAATAAATCTGTGTGTGTGTGTGTGTGTGTGTGTGTGTGTGTGTATTCCTACTGGAACCGTTTTACCTTCTACTGGTTCTGTTTCTCCGGAGAATCATAATACAGAAAACTTATAGATTATATATGTCTTTTTATATATAAAGTAAGAAAATATTTATAAAGAAAATAGAGAAGAAAATCTTTCCAAATGTAATAAATGTGAAAAACTTTTCTGTGACTCCAGAACCCTACCCTACAAGGAATGATGTTTTAAGGTAACCATCTCAGAATGCGGCATATTGTTCACAATCATCTAGTAGGTACATACACATAAAAACAGGTTTCCTCCACCCCCCACAAATAATAATATCATTGACTGGAATAAATACAATGAGGGAAACATGTCTAGCGGTGGAAGACAATGAGTTCAATTTGGGACAGGTTCAGTTTTAGGTGTTTAGAGAGGTCTTGAGCAGGTTAGGTAACCTCTCTATACCACCTAATCTGAAAAATGGAATAATAATGTATACATACTACATAGGTTGTGAGAATTAAATGAATTAATGTATGTAAAGTGCTTAGAACTGTGCCTGGTTCATAATAAATTCTCTACATGTTAATGATTATGTATCTAGAGCTCACAAGTTTACTTTGAGTTCAAATTGATAGCAGTTTGGGAGTCATCAACATAAGGCTGTCGACGCCATGGGAGTAGGTCATCACGCAAGGAACAGAGCAAAAGAGCACCAAAGAAATCTTCAAGACGATGAGGAGACCTAAACGAAGAGTCAGACACGAGCTATCACGAAGGTAGGAGAACCTGTGGGCCTCGGGCTGGTGTAGGATTAGATGAGAGGGAACCTTCTCATGCTTAAGGGGAGCAGCTTCAAAGTACTCGAATATTCTCAACTTGACCAACAAGACGGAAAATACTCTTCTGGGTATTGAGAACAGAATTGGGGCAGCACACGGAAGAATATTTGGCCGAACAGCCAAAGAAGGAAGTCCTGTTGCAGAGGCACAGGATGAAGGCAGGGTTGGGATTTCATTCCAGGATCTGAAGGAAACCCGAGCAAAGGCATGGCCATCCGTGTACCAACACAGCCCCCGGAACGGAGCGCTTTATCTGAGTTACAGGAGGCCCCCCCGTCCTCCCCGTGGACCACTGTGTACCTGTGCTTTTCAGTCACCTGCCCATATTTTCATAGTCGCTCTTAGCGAAGTCTCTGCCAGTTTCCTCTGCGTTCGCCACTCCTGAGGGGCATCCAATACAACAGAGATCTGCGGAGCTGATGAACCTGTCAGCTCCTTAAATGAAAAGCAAAGCAAAGCCGGTCGCCCGGGCTCGGTCGCGGCGCTCGGGCTGCGCACGCGCACTGGGCGTCCCCGCGGCCGGCCGGCGACGTCGCCCCGAGCCGCCTCTCCCTCCCTCGGGCCTGGACCCCGGTGGGCCCGCCCTTCAAATGTGAGCGGGGCTGAGGCGCTAGTCGGGGCAGCGTGGCTGACTCCCCTTGGAGGGCCGAGAGCACGGCGGCTTCTGGTGTCTCCGCGCCGAGTCAGGAGCCTCGAGCCTCCTCCCCGGGGAGCCCGGCCCCAAGTCCCCTCCACACCCGGAGAGGAGGAGGAGGAGGCCGAGGGGAGAATCTCGCCCGGGCTTCCGAGAAGTGCGGGGACGGCGTGAGCGCCGCTCCGCGGGTCTCGCGTCTGCAGGCCTGTGCTACCTGACAGGTGGGCGTGCTCCTCTCTGGCCTGAATCGAGTCACTTTTTTGTAAGCTCTCTTTTATGCTGAGGCAGTTCAGATACTCATTTTAAATCTCTACTCTGTCCTTTGACATAATATTATGATTGGGGATTGCTAGACTGGGCTGTGGCCATGAAGACCACAGCAAGGACATGATCTCTTGTATTTTACAAAGCATTTCAGGTTTAGGAATCACAGCAAGTGAAGTTTCTCCCTGATAAGATCCCCAAGCTGCTTATGGTTCAGCTAATCTTAGTCATCTTGCTTGAAGAACCACAAATTTGTAAAGTTATAACTCCCTGAAATAATCCTGGGAAAGGATTTGACACGTGTCAGGAAGTGTCTGGGCATTTACAGGATGGCAGAGGACTCTTCCTCTGTTAGAGGGGAAAAGAGAAACACAGAATGGTTTGCCTTATTTAAAGTAAGTTAACCGAAGCCCCGAAACTGAAGTAAGTTGCCCAAATCACTTCCAGGCATTGGTAGAATCAAGACACAGAACCGCAGAGTCAAAGAGCATGCGATATTAGGTTTATATTATATATAATATTTATTGTCAGATTGTGTCCACAGTGGTTATACCAATTTATAGGTTTCTTTACTTTTAGTGGTTATACTCACCAGCAGTGTGTGAGAATGCTTGCTTCCTCACATTCCTGCCACATTTGGTATTGTCAGACTTTTTAATTTTATCACTTTTTTATTAATCAATTATTAATGAAATTGAGAGTTCATTTTCATTTCAATGATGATTGCTAGTATTGTCTTTTTATGTTTATTGGGCATTGCTTTTCCTGTTGTGAATTGTCCGTTTTTTGCCATTTTCTTTCATTAATCATTAATTTTTATACAAGATACAAATAAGGAAGAAATCAATTTTCAATTAAATAAAAACAATGTTGGAGGACAAAGGAACAAATTAAACAATAGGAAAAATCAATATCATCCAAATCAGAAAGTGGGACATTCTACAGTACAGATGACACGCTTTCCAGCAAATCAATGTCAAGGGAGAAAAAAGGCAGAGGGGGTGATAACAGAATAAATGAGGTTTGAGAGACATAAAAAACCAAACTCAAGTGTGTGAACCTTGTTTGGATTTGAATAACCAACTGGAAAAAGATAGCTTTGAGACAATCAGGAAGAGATATTAAGATGATTAAGAGAACAATATTAAGAATTATTGAATTTGTAAAACTTCCCCCAAAGTAAAAGTCCACAGGGAGACATCTTCTCTGGTGAATTCTAGCAAACATTCAAAGAAGATTTAATACCTGTCCTTCTCAAACTCTTCCAAAAAATTGAAGAGGAGAAGCTTCCTAACTAGTTCAATGAAGCCAACATCACCCTGATACCAAAACCAGACGAGGACAACACAAAGAAGGAGAATTACAGGCCAATATCATTGATGAACACTGATGTAAAAATCCTCAATAAAATACTAGCAAATTGAATATAACAGTACGTTAAAAAGATCATGATAAAGTGGGGTTTATTCCAGGGATGCAGGGATGGTTCAACATCCGCAAATCAATCAACATGATACACCACATTAACAAAATGAAGAGTAAAAAATCACACGATCATCTCAATAGATGCAGAGAAAGCATTTGACAAGATATAGCATTCATTTATGATAAAAACTCCAAATAAAATGGGTATAGAAGGAAAGTACCTCAACGTAATAAAGGCCATATATGACAAGCCCATAACTAATATCATTCTCAATGGAGAAAAACTGAAAGCTATCCCTCTAAGAACAGGAATCACACAAGGATGCAACTTAACTTCCATTCCTATTTCACATAGTATTGGAAGTCCTAGCCAGAGCAATCAGTCAAGAAAAAGAAATAAAAGAGATCCAAATTGGAAAGGAAGAAGTGAAACTGTCACTATTTGCAGATGACATGATTTTATATATAGAAAACCCTAAAGAATCCACCAAAAAAAATTTTAAATAATAAATGAATACAGTAAAGTTGCAGGATACAAAATCAACATACAAAAGTCAGTTGCGTTTGTATACACTGACAATGAAGTACCAGGAAGAGAAATTAAGAAAACAGTCCCATTTACAATTGCAACAAACAGAATAAAATACCTAGGAATAAATTTAACCAAAGAGGTGAAAAACCTGTACACTGAAAACTATAAAACATTGTTGAAAGAAATTGAAGAAGACACAAGGAAATGGAAAGATATTCCATGCTCCTGCATTGGAAGAATAAACAAAGTTAAAATGTCCATACTTCCTAAAGCAATCTACAGATTCAATGCAATTCCTATCAAACTTCCAATGACATTTTTCACAGAAAT
The DNA here is from genome assembly GCA_031878705.1 of Tapirus indicus. Lineage (NCBI taxonomy): Eukaryota > Metazoa > Chordata > Mammalia > Perissodactyla > Tapiridae > Tapirus > Tapirus indicus. Next base: position 3,885,300 of record CM062932.1, on the reverse strand, counting down.
AGAACAAAGAATTCTAAAATTTATATGGATCAACAAAAGACCCCAAATAGCCAAAACAATCCTGAGAAAAAAGAACAAAGCTGGAGGTACCACACTCCCTAATTTTAAAATATACTACAAAGCTATAGTAATCAAACAGCATAGTCCTGGCACAAAAACAGACAAACTAGGTCAATGGAACAGAATTGAGAGCCCAGAAATAAACCCACACATCCATGGACAGCTAATTTTCAACAAGGGAGCCAAGAACATACAATGGAGAAAGAAACGTCTCTTCAATAAGTGGTGCTGGGAAAACTGGACAGCCACATGCAAAAGAATGAAAGTAGACCATTATCTTACACCATACACAAAAATTAACTCAAAATGGATTAAAGACTTGAACGTAAACCTGAAACCATGAAACTTCTAGAAGAAAACATAGGCAGTACAGTCTTTGACATCAGTCTTAGCAGCATATTTTCAAATACTGGGCAAGGGAAACAATAGAAAAAATTTTAAAATGGGACTACATCAAACTAAAAAGCTTCCGCACAGCAAAGGAAACCATCAACAAAACGAAAAGACAACCTAACAATTGGGAGAAGATATTTACAAACCATACATCTGATAAGGGGTTAATATCCAAAATATATAAAGAACTCATACGTCTCAACAACAGAAAAACTAACAACCCAATTAGAAAATGGGCAAAAGATCTGAACAGACATTTTTCCAAAGGAGATATACAGATGGCCAACAGGCACATGAAAAGATGTTCAACATCACTAATTATTAGGGAAATGGAAATCAAAACTACAATGAGATATCACCTCACACCCATCAGAATGGCTGTAATTAATAAGACAAGAAATAACAAGGGTTGGAGAGGATGTGGAGAGAAGGGAACTCTCACACACTGCTGGTAGGAGTGCAAACTGGTGCAACCACTATGGAAAACAGTATGGAGATTCCTCAAAAAGTTAAGAATAGAATTACCATACGATCCAGCTATTCCACTGCTGCGTATTTATCCAAAGAACATGGAAACACAAATGCTTAAAGATATATGCACCCTGTGTTCATTACAGCACTATTCACAATAGTCAAGACTTGGAAGCAACCTAGGTACCCATCAAGGGAAAAATGGATAAAGAAGATGTGGTATATATACAAAATGGAATACTACTCAGCCATAAAAAAAGAATGAAATCTTGCCATTTGAGACAACATGGATGGACCTTGAGGATATTAGGCTAAGGGAAGTAAGTCAGAGGGAGAAAGTCAAGTACCCTATGATCTCACTCATAAATAGAAGATAAAAACAACAACAAACAAATACAAAGAGACAGAGATTGGATTGGTGGTTACCAGAGGGGAAGTCAGGAGGGAGGAGGGTGAAAGGGGTGATAAGGCACGTGTGTGTAGGGATTGTAATTAGTCTTTGGGTGGTGAGCATGATGTAATCTATACAGAAATCAAAATATAATATGTACACCTGAAATTTATATAATGTTATAAACCAATGTTACCTGAATTAAATAAATAAATAAGAATTTTTGATTTTGTTCAATGTAATAATGGCATGGTGATTATATTAAAACTTTTTAAATCCTTATCGTTAAAGGATTCATTCTCAGGTATTTACAAGTGAAATGATATAATGTCCTGCAAAAATAATGGGGAAGGAGTAGATAAAACAAAATTGGCAAAATGTTATTGTTGAAGCTGGATGATGGGTATGTGGAGGTTTATTAGATTGTTCACTCAACTTTTAAGTGTATAATTACAATTTTCTATAATAAAAAGTTTTAAAAATACTTTTATGTATACTCACTAACCCCGAAAAACATAATGGTTCATAGGGATATTTTTCAAAACAGAATTATACCGTGTCTAATTTGCAGCTTGTTTTTATTTTCAATGTATTTTTGTGATCTATCCATGTTGAGACATATAATTTTAGTTTATTTCTTTTAGGTACAGTGTGATGTTTCATTGTGTGACTATATCACACTTTTATTTAGTCATTCTATTGACATTTACATTGTTTCCATTTTTCCCCTAGTACAAACAAAGCTGCAATAAACGTAGAATAATGTTTCTCTACAGTTAAAATGTCTTTAGAGGTAATGTTTCTCTAGAGGTAGAATTGCAAGTTCATAGGATATACCTATGTTTGGTTTTAATAAATATTGCCAGGGCCAGCCCAGTGGCGCAGCAGTTTAGAAGTGCTTGGCAGCCGGGGGTTCACCGGTTCGCATCCCGGGCGCCTGCTGATGCACTGCTTGTCAGCCATGCTGTGGCGGCGTCCCATATAAAGTAGAGGAAGATGGGCACGGATGTTAGCCGAGGGCCAGTCTTCCTCAGCAAAAAGAGGAGGATTAGCAACGAATGTTAGCTCAGGGCTGGTCTTCCTCACCAAAAAGTAAAATAAAATAAATAAATATTGCCAAATTTCCCCTAAAGTGACTCTAACCAATTTACAGAATGAGTAGCTACCTACTCCCTTGCCAAATCTGTTACCAAACTTTATAATTTTTCCAGTTGATGATATGTTGTTTCAATTTGCATGTATTTGATTACTAATGATATTGAACATCTTTTCAGACATTTATTGGTTATTTTTATTTCCTGTTATGAATCAAAGTGGTTAAAAGTAGCTCCTTTCCTTACTTCCCCTGAAACATAAAATGATAGCTACAGATATTCACTATCAGCCAAACAGAAAAAAAAAATTAGGTGTGGCAGTGGTAAGACCAGATATTGCAGAATTAAAGACAATATACTATATTCAAAGACCCCTATTAATAGAATATGTAATCAATAATGAAGATATTATACTCTTAGATGCACTAAATAACTTCAAAATATCTAAAGCAAAAGTTATCTGACATACAAAGAAAATAGAAAGGCATAGCTACTGTGGGAGATATTCTATCAGTCTATGACATAAATTAGATTTTAAAAATAGGGATGTAGAGAGCTTAAATAATATGTTTAATAAGGCCAAAACTGTAAATATAAATATGTATCTTGAATTTTGTAATACATGGAGAGAATACACCTCCTTTTTGAACATTTACGGAATATACACAAAATTTAGCCCAAAGGAACCTTAGTAAATTACAAACATTCGAAATTGAAAGGATTATACGTGGTTTTACAAACTAGTTCAAACATATCTAATTCAAGTTACAGATAATATTATGTTATATAAACTATTCAAGAAAAGAGAATAAGAGGGAACAGGTTTCCTACATGTGAAGCTGAAATTTTCTAAATATGTAACAAATTGATTCTTCATGTGTTTCTCAAAAGGGAAGGAATTTATTTCTCCCTTAAATGACAGGGGAAAAAAAGTGTTAAATATATGATCTTCCTGTGGTGAGTTATAGACAGAGGTGAATGGTGTAGTGGTGAAAGCATGGGTACTAGATCTCGTTTCATATCCTGTCACCACAATTTATTAGCTGTATTGCTAATCCCAGAGATTAGGGAGATAATCCCTGTCAGCCTTTCCTGAAAATGTACAAAATTATATCTTCTGCATAAGGCTGAGATAAAGATTAAATGTGATGACAGATGTAAGTCTTAATATAGTTCCCTTGAACAAGGCAGGCACTCAGTATTTATCTCCTCTCTTTCTTGTACCGGTGTTCTCATTTCCAGAGCATTTCTCTGTTTTGTGGATATTGCTGGCCTCTAGTAAAACAGTGAAAGTGTCCAGACTCCTGGCAGCAGGGACCAAGGATGCCCCACCCAGTGATCTGTGAGGAGATGTAGCAGCTCTTGCGAGGTGGAGGGGCCTGCTGGTGTCACACGCATCTGAATAGATATGTCAGGATTTCTAGTTCAGAGTGTCTGGAATTTTCAAGGTAGGCCTGATTTCATGTCTGTTATCGTCAGGTAAATGTCTTCTCAGGATTCTGCCCTTCAAAGAGGAGTTCCCAAAGGAAGAGGTTATGGCTGCTCTGCATTTATCAATTTTGTCTGAGGTAGGTTGTGCCTTTTTCTGTTTTTAAACAGCTGTTTTGTGTTTTGTTAAATAATGTAGACATTTATAACGTAAAGAGTGAACCCTGCTCTCATTCCTTCAGTCCAAGTGGAACTGAAGTAACCATCGTCAGCAAGCTTGGCAATATGACCTTTGAGATTTTTATCCTGCTTGTGTGTGCGTGTGAATGTGAATAGGTGCACCCTTATTTTTTTAAATGATTATATATTCCATCATGTGGTTATACCATAATTTACTCATCCATTCCCCTTTTGATGGATGACAAAATGCTTTTACACACAGTGCTACAGCAAGAATTCTTGTGCAAATAGTTTACAAATTTGTGTTGATGTGGTACAAATCATAAGATTTTCATGTTAAAGATTTTGATAGATTCTTCAAAAAATGCCCTTAAAAAGATAATACAATTACATTCTCACCATTAGTGAATGAGAATGAGAATACCCATTTCCACCACCTTAATGAGCATCTTTTTAAATTTATTAGCCTTTATGCATAAAGATGTCTCTAGAACGGTAAGGAAAAGATATATATAAATATGTGTATATCTTTCGGGAGATATCTATATCTCTATGTATATCTATATCTCCCAATGGAAAAGCAGTTTTCTGGATTTGGGGTCGTTTTTATAAAGGACTTTCCTTCTCAAATTTATGAAGCAATTCCTCTATTTTCATTTAGTATTTTTATGGATTCATTTGTATATTTGCAACATGGAATTTATTTTTAGGGATCAATGAGGTAAAGATCTATTTTTCCAATGGGTAGCCAAATGCTTCTGTAACATGTTTTAAATGATTCATGTTTTCCCCAGTTATTTGAAGTGCTGCCTTTACTATAAACCAGAGTACTGTTTCTGTACTCTTTATTGTTTGACTGATTTATCTGAACATTTGTGCACCAGGATCACACTGTTCTAATCAATAGAGATTTAAAACGCTTTCAGATATCTAATAGAGTGTGTCCCCTATATTTTTCTTTTTCAAAAATTTCTTGGCTACTCTAGCACATTGACTTTACCAGGCAAACTTTACAATCAACTTATCAGGTTCTAGAAAATATGCCATTATAATTGGAATTGGATTGGATATATGGATTAATTTGGAGACAGTTGATATACATTGAGTCTGCCCATCTAGGAACAGGGTATGAATTTCCATTGTTCAAGTTTTTAATAGCTTTCTTCATGTAAATATCATTAAGTTTATTGCTATATGTTTTATAGTTTTTGTGCCTAGAGAAATTCGACCTTTCTAAAAGTTCATTTTGTAAATGGTTATTGCTGGTATATATCACTAATTTTTTATATATATCCTATTGCTTTCCTGGATGCTAGGAGTATTCATTGTTACTGGGTGGCCATTACATCTAGGACTCTCCAGGCAGAGGAATGAAATATATATTTTTAAGATGAGGAAAAACAAATCAATGAATTCACACTGGTATTTCCAATTCAAATTTTAAATTATAGTTTTAAGTTTAATATCTTCAGTTTTCTACTTATATGTCTTTTTTCTTATACTGAAAATTTTGACTCCCCAACGACATTAATGTAATTGCTTGCTTACTTTATCCTAAAAATACTTATAATAGTTTCAAAATAACTATATGTTATTAATTTAATAAGATTATTGAATTAGGTTAAGATTATTTTGCAGCTCTCTCTGTCCTTAAGGTTTATCCCTCTGGGGATTTAAATCAAAATACTTTGTAGTAAGGACAAATGGAATAGTTCTTTTCTCTGAGTCATTTCCAGTTAGGTTCATTTCTTTCAAATTGTTTTAGTATTTTAGGGAGTGCCTTTTTTTTAAATTTGTTTTTTGATTATATAAGACTTCTGGAAGAAGTAATGCAGCCTTTGTGACACCTTGATTTTAGGACTTCTGACCTCTAGAACTCAAAGATAATAAAGTTGTGTTGTTTTAAGCTATTAAGTTTCAGGTTTTTTCACTTGGTTGCTGGTTACATAAATATTGACTTAATTATTCATTACACTTTACATTTATGCTTTCTGTGCTTTTATATAATAGCATTATCTTGCACACGTGCATGAGTTAATCCCATTCTGGGACGGCCAAAGTCCTTGATAAGATTACTACTATGGAGTAAAAGACCAGGTCTTCAAATTCTCTCTGAAAATTTGATGCTCAGTTCAGTACTCTGTTTACACTTTATGAATAAATCACATTTATTGGATATGTTGTTTCTCTTGAGATCGACGGAACAGATGACTGGAAATAAATAATCACTGTATATTAGTGAGAAAGAAAAGGCAAATCCTAAAGAATTGAGATCCTAGAATGACTAAATCTTTGTTGAGTGTTTCACCAACAATCATGTTTTCAAAGGATGTTGGGAGATACTTTAAAGTGAGTTTAAAGTCACTCACCAGTCTGTGTTGTGCTTGTTTTGTGCTTTAAGAAGAGTTACATAGGTACAATATAACTTACTTTATACAGTCATAGCTCAGTGTGAGATCCAGAAGCCAAATTAGCTCTTTTGATATCTGCTTGTGACACACTGCCTTGGATCCATTTTGGAAGTCGATGTTTACTTCATGAGAATAGGAAATTTTTCTTGTTTTGTTTGTTTCTTCACTATATGCAGCCTCTATTTAAGGGCCTGTAGTTAGTAGAGACTTATATTCATTGAATGAATTCTTGACACATCCTTGTTCAGTATCCCTCACATCAATCTATTTCAAAGCTTGATTGATTTACCTCTAAAATATAATTCAGCTACTTTTCTCCACCTCCAATGTGATCATCCTAGTCCAAGCTGCCATCTTTTCCTGTTTGGAATCATGAAATGGCCTCTTGACTGGTTTTCCTGCTTCTACTCTTGCCCTTCACTACTGTTCTCATTAGAATTTAAGCATACTCAGATCTCTTCCATCTTAAAACAAAAGCTCCATTGTGACAATACGTTGGCTTTCTTTTCTCAGCTTTCATACTTTCACCTTCTCCTTTCCTTCTCAGCTACCTTTCTTGGAAAAGATGACTACCCTTCCTTATTCCAGTTCATTCCTCTGCCATCTACAGTTTGTTGTCCAGTCCTACCACTCCACCAAAACTACCCACCAAAGTCAACAACCATCTCTCTGTTGTTGAAGCCAGTGGAGGCCTTTCATTTCTTCTTTTACTCAATCTCTCAACATCAGACACCATCACTGACACTAAACTTGAAATGCTCTGTCTGTGCTCTTGCCTTCTTGCCATCAGGTTTTACATGTGGGCCATTCCTTGCCAGTTTCCCTTGGTCAGAGTTTTCTTCTGCCTGCCTCATTACTAAACTGTAGGTTCCTTAATGTTGGATCATGTTGTATCCCCAGTGCTTAGCACAGTGTTAGGACATAGTACAGCTTAATAAATATATGTGGAATTAATGAAGGAAGCGTGTCTTTTTGCAATTAATTTTTATTTGCATAGAGTGACATACACACATAATTGAAAAATCAAATAGTATTAAAAGGTTTATAAACGAAAAACCAGAATTCTGTGCTTTCAACTCTTTTAGCTGTTTTTCTTCCCATTTATATCTGTATTTCTAACTAAATAATGATGCCATTCTTCTCTTGATGTATCAGTTTTAGCCCTCTTATACTACTTCACTCTACCTTCCTTCTCCTGTCTTCTCAACATAGTTATATTACCATTGGGGAATAAATCATTAATGGAATTTACTTATATTTGTGTAAATATTGTTAACTTCTGATAAGTACTCTACTGTGATTGTGTTTCCTTTCTTGTCCAACATTTTATTTACCTGAAGTTATTTGCAGACTTTTTTTCATTTCTCTGGTTATTACTAATTTTTTCCCCAGATTAGAGGCTTTTCTATTTTTGTCTTCTTTTTTTCAATTCCTGTAGGTTGATTCCCTTTTATGTTTTTACTGTCATTTTAATGGAGACACAGGAGGGAGAGGAAATAAACGCCTAGAATCAGTATATCATTTGTAATGAAAATACATCCAATTTATCCTGGAGATTAGAAATCCAAGAATTTTGGCAATAGACATGAGCCACATTTTGTGATCCAAAGAAAATTTGGGAGATACTTTATAGTGATCTTCAAATTAAGAGCTCTCTTGGGAGGTAACATGACAAACTGGATATTTACAAAATATCCTCTGAATACAGCTTAACTAAAAATGCCAGATAAAATATATGTAAGAAATACATATAAAAGTAAGAAAATCTCAAAATAAAGATGAACCTGATAGAATAAGAAAGCATGAAAACTGGCATTTGTCCTAAGGTATTTATATGCCAGGACCTCATGCCCTACAACCTGAGTTCTAACAGACCACAGAGAACAGGAAACAGGACACGAGACCTAGGGCCTAAAAGACCTCTGTAAAAATCCAAGACCCCCTGAAGGGCAACTTACCCAGTGGTGAATTATAGAGGGGGAAAAAGAAAGCACTTCCCAGGTGTAGACCGTGGGGATTCTTGTCTCTATCTCTTTCAGTCCAATCTGGTGATGTTTCTACGAACATAATATCTTAAAAACTCTGTGAGTCTCCTCTGAGTTCCATTTTCATTCACTCCATTAGACAATAGACACACACACACATCTCTTAAAGATAGGCCCTTTTCTACTATGGGCTTCTACTGAAACTGCTGAGGGACAACACCCTTAAAACTTATTAGAAGTCTTATTGTTTAACTGAAGGATTCTCAGAGGTACTACCTTTAGATCTTTCTGAGATCTTAACAAAAGATCTTATAGTCACACCCTAGGCTTTATCTTTAGGCTATGTCTTTGTGATAGTGTCCTGGATTTGATCGTTACCCAGAATCCATTCCTTAATTTTAACATCATTTGCTGCATAGAGATGCTGGGAATTTTCAGAATCTTCAATTATTGGCACCTTCATGTTTAGCATTCCTTGCTTTAGTTTATCTCTTTTCTCTTGCATTTTAGTATAAGCAGCAAGAAAAAGCCAGGAGGCATTTCAACATTCTGCCTAGAAATCTCTTTACTAGATCATCAAGTTCATTAAGTACATATTCTACTTGCAACATTCCTACAAGCAGCGGTGTCGCTAAACTCTGCCACTGCATGACGAGGATCCCCTTTCCACCAGTTTCCAAAACCATTTTCCTCACTTTCCTTTGAGCCTCATAGGCAGCCTCCTCAAAGACCCCCAAGCTTCTATTAATAGTCTCTTCAGGGTGACCTCAGGCTTTCACCACATTCTCCTCAAAATCCTCACAGCTCCACCCACAACCTGGTTCCAGCACCACTCCCACAAATCAATAAGAAAAAGACATGGAATCCAATAAGAAAAGAAAAAGCAAAGCTCATGGGAATTTCACCAACAAGGAAACAAAAATGTTCATAACAGCAACCTGGAAACAAGTCAAATGTCATCAATAGTAGAATGAATAAATATATTGTGGTATATTCATAAAATGTAATGCAACTGAGGAGTGAAACTTAATAACTACAGTTTCATGCATCAACATGGATGAATCTAAATAATATATTATTTACCAAAGCAAGCAAAAATATATACAATTTATTTATGTAGTATTCAAATAGAAGCAAAATTAAACAGTGTATTGTTTAGAGATACATATACATTTGGTTAAACTATGAAGAAAAGCTAGGAAATGTTCAGCACAACATTTAGGATAGGTTATTACTCCTGCAAGGATGAGACCCAGGAAGACACACAGGAGACTTCAAAGATATTGGTAATGTTTTATTTCTTAAGATGGGTAGGAGTACACTGTTATTCAATTTGTAGTGACTTTTTATAGACATTCTTGTGTACATTATATGTCTAATAAGTTTTAAAACTTTTTAAAAACTCTCCAGTGAAGGAAGAAACTTATGCTTTTTGGTTTCAAATAATAAACCAATAGTTAAATGTTACCTGAAGGCAGATTTTTCTTCATATTGTAAAAATTTATGCTAACAATGGAAAGCTTCTGAAAATGGAATACACTGCCTTGGGAAATATGACTTTTAATCCTTGGAGCAGTTCAAGCAGAGATTAAATGACAATTTGCTGAGGATATTCAGATATCCTCTTAGAAGTTGGACTGAATGACCTGCAAGCTCCCTTCCAAATAAAGGATTTTCTGTTTACATGAATCTCCCTTTCAATACTATAGTTTTCTTCCCAATGGCTATTTAATGGATAATTTTGCATTATCGCAATCTATTTGATGTTTAGGAATCAATGACATTCAAAGATGTGGCAGTAGACTTCACTTGGGAAGAATGGAAGTTAATGGACTCTACACAAGGATGTAATGCTGGAGAACTACAGGAACCTGGCCTTCCTGGGTAAGAACAGTTTCTCTTCTGTGACTCTCCGTCTGTCTTTTGAACCAAATGGAGCTTTAGGGTTCAGGGATTTATGATTTCTTATGGACCCTTTATGGACTAATTTTATCCCCATTTCCAAGTGAAAACTCTGCTCTTTGTAGAGTGAAAAATTTATATTTTCATTGGCCTATCTTGAAAACTGCACCTGAAGATAGTCTAGTCACCCAGACTTAGAACTATCTCTTCTAAAATCTCTTTTAAGATATTGCCATTCTGCCCTTTTTTTTTTGCAGGGGTGGGGGTGGTGGATGGTCAACCCAGATTTATTCTGTGATGAAGCATATCTCACCATTATTGGGAGCACAGATGTAGGCCCTCCCCAGGTACTTCTATAGTCACATGGAACTCCCAATATTGGACACGCCTTCCAAAAGATTGATGACCTCATCGAATTCTGGAATGGCTTTTTGTCACCAACATGGCGAAGTCACATTTCCTTTTTCCTGAACAGGACTTGCAGTTTCCAAACCGGACATGATTTCCGAATTGGAGGAAGGAAAAGAACCTTGGGTGGTAGTGAGACGGCTTTTAGGAAACTCCTATCCAGGTGAATAAATGAGAACCGGGATGTTAAGATTCATTGAAATTAACACCCTCAATTGGTGTTTAAAAATTATCTTTTGAAATGTTTGTTTTAGTTAATTCTTCTCGAAGCTGTTTCACAGGAGAGGCCTCTGTCTTTTTATGTTTGACGTGCTTTACTTGTTGTCTGTATGTCATTTCATCCTGTGCTGGCTTCCCTGTGCTTGACTCTCATCAGAATCCTCAGTCTGATCCTATTTCTGGGGTACTATCCACTCTGCATTCAGACATGCATAGAAATTTTGTGGGTTTCTTTATTAACCTTTTTCTAATTGATCTTACTTTTCCAGCTATTTTTTAAAAATTTCTTTTAGTGTCAGACTTCTTAAGCATGTCATTTGTATTCACATTTCTGGTTTTTGAGCTCCTATTCATTTCCTTGACGTGTATTTAATTTTTCCTTGCAACTATTCTAGAACTGCTCTGTCTTAAAGGTCATCACTTTTCAGCCAAAAGCCATTGACCTTTTCGTCAACTTTTTGCATCCTGTGCCACTGTTTTACTACCCTTCTCTTTTTAGGTTTTGTTTTTTTGGTGAGGAAGATTAGCCCTGAGCTGACATCTGTTACCAATCCTCCTCTTTTTCCTGAGGGCGATTGGCCCTGGGCTAACATCCATGCCCATCTTCCTTTACTTTATATGTGGGACGCCTGCCTCAGCATGGCTTGATCAGCGGTGTGTGGGTCTGCGCCTGGGATCCAAACCTGCGAACCCCAGACTGCCAAAGCTGAGCACACGAACCCAACCACTACACCACCAGGCCAGCCCCTCTTTTTAGTTACTTTTATCTGATTACACAAATGCAAATAAAAAATTTCTAAATCGCTTATAATTCCTCAGCTCAACAATAACTGCTTTAATAGTATGGTGTGTTTATTTCCATACTTTTTGTGTATACAAATAACAGATATCACTGATGATAGATACTTTATAGATATAGACATAAATTTCTATGTAATAAAAAATAGTACAAAGTATGGGAGCATAGCTTTCATTTCAAAGTATGGGAGCATACATTTCATTTTTCAGTGAAATTTGCTTTTTTTCACTTTATGTAATACATATAGTTTTCTATGTAATTAAATATTTTTGTATGTCATTTTAAAAAGTTATAAAAATTCCATTGTTTTTATATACTCTAATAATTCTCCAATTGTGAATATTTAGATAATTTATGCCTTCTTGAAAGATTTTGCTATTACTACCCGTTTCCTTCTTCTAAGTATTTTTTCTTTATATTTTTTTCTCCTCCCAGCCCTTTCTTAGCCCTTTCCTAAGCCCACTGGCCTCTCACTCTTCTCTCTCCTAATAGTAATAATAATATTAATAAATACCCAAATAGCATTTTACATATTATTAATTACTTTAATTCTCATAAAAACTCTCTGACTGTATTTCATTTCATAGATAAGAAAATGGTGGCACAGAAAAAATAGTTTGCCTAATTAGAGGCAGAGATGGGATTTCACCCCAGCCAGTTTGGACCTAGAGTTCACATCACACTGCCTTTCTAAAGATAACCATCTATCTATCCAGGAAGTTGTAATTATGCTCTCTGTATTAATGACACCAAAGTCCAGTTCTTTTCTGTTTGCCCCAGTTATACTCTCTATTGTGTACCCCCAATTTCATTACTCACTATTTCTTCAAACTCAAAATATTTAAATATGGTTGTATTAAATATGACCTCTTCCTTTCATGGTTCTCCCTCCCACTTTGGGTCAAAGAAAGAAAGCAAGAGAGCAACACTTGGCTCCAATCTTAATTTCCCCTTGTGTCAGTTGTTTTACTCTTCAAAACTAGAATCCACGGTGCTCTTTTTAATCTTATTTCATTCCTCACTTGAATTCACTCTGTTAATCAACCTCTTTGTATTTTCTTTAAAAATGTTTCTTGGATTCTTCCTTACTCGTTTTTCCCCTTCCATTACTCCAGGCCTTGTTTCTTTCATGCCTGCTTTATTGCAACAGCTTTTTAAGGGGTCTCACTAGTTCTGATTTGCCTTACTCCAGTCTTGCACACATCATGCCACATTGTTTTATTGCCCGAGAATTTTCCTTTGCCTAATTTTCAAGGTCCTTCTACTGTAATCCATTTTAATTTTTTTCTGTTCCTCATGTGTCTATTGATTATTTCAAGTGTCTCAATCTCCATATTTTCTCATACTTGCCTTGAAATCCCTGCAAACTAGGTGACTGGTCAGTTCCTCCATCTCTCACTAGAAATGGGTCATTTCTAGCATCTAGACCTAACTATGGGGTGAAAGGTGTTCTAGCAGCTCATTTCCAAATACTCATTTGGAAAGTTTTGGCTGTATCCCTATCTCCTGTCCTTTTAACCATTTCTTTCCTCTCACATGTCTTTAACATATGCTTTTGGCTTCTTATTCTTCTGCTTTCTTCATCTTCACTGTTTTCATCTACGTCCTTTGCACAAGCCCTTTCCTCAGACTGCTTTCTCAGAACACTCATTTTTCTTCAAATCTTTTCTAACTCTAGCTCTTCTTATATTAAGTGCTAAGTCTGTACCTATCACTTGCTCTCTATGCCTGGAACACTCTTTCCCACTTATTTGTGTATTGTTGACTGTCTCACTTCCTATAGGTCTCTGATTAAATGTCACCTTATCAGTCCTTCCCTGACTATTCTATTTAAAATAGCAACCCCTTGGCCCTCCGCACTGCTCCATATTTCCCTATCCTCCTTTATTTTTCTCCACAGCCCTTATCACCTTCTGCCGTACTAGATATATTCTTGTTTGTGCATTTATTTTTGGACTCTCTCCACTGGACTATAAACTCATGAGGGCAGGATCTTTGTTCATTGCTCTATCTCTACCCTTGGATACTGTCTGGCACATAGTAGGCACTCAGTAAATATTTGGTGAATGAATGAATCCTTCTAATGACCCCTCCTGTTTGGCAATGAAGGAAACGGTAATTTTTTTCCACCATTTATTTTTACCCGTGTGTAGTTCTTCTTTTTTGTTTTTTCTACCCTTCCATCATTTTCTTTTTGACTCATATGTAGCTCTCTAAGATGACAAATTTTTCCTAAAGCCCTCTTCACTACTTTACCTTGCATCTTTGAGAAAAGAAGACTCAGTCTCAGCCTACTTCTTGCTCCAGTATGCCTCTTCAGACCACTGTTCTCTCACAGTCATGAATCTCTCCTCATCTGGTCGTAATCCTATCATTAATACAGAAAAGTCTCCGTGATGCACTTAAGATTTTCCTAAAGATTTTAGTTCTTTGACCTTCTTAGTTAAAGAGCCGTTAGTTAGTATCAGGTGATTACTAAAAACAGCTCATTCAGCATGATATCAAACTTATGACTCCACCTTTTTATTGCCTTCTCACTGTGGTTGTGACTGGTTTGTCTGCCTCTTGTTTTCGCTGTAACGGCTGGTGGTCTGAGGATTCACCTAGCCTCTCTCATCTCCACGTGCTTCCTACCCATCCTGTCTGGTCTGCATACCACATGATTAGCCTTTTCTTCAAAATTGTTTCAGCTCCTTACATGTCTTTATTCCTCTTATCATTCTCTATATGACTCCCAAAATCTGAGTGACTTTTTGCTATATTTTATTTGATCTTGGACTTCCAAACATTGCTAGAGGAAGTCATCTAAATGTGCAGACTTCTACGGTATCTAAACTATACCGTTCCTGCTTCAGCTGAGCCATTTTTTAATCTATTGTTTTGAATTCTCTATCTTCCTCATAATGGGAAACTGTCTTTAGACCCTGGCCCTTTTTGATTAAAAAAATAAAATATATTACATCTACGTTCCTAAAGAACATACCAGATAATTTCCACTAGAAATCTAAAAGACAGCAACTCTAAACAAATTTTAAAAGAAATATACAGTTTCCTCTGTGGTACTTAATGTAATTGTGTATATGACTCATCTGTGATATTGAGTCTTCTCTCTTAATTATTTTATTTCTAAAAGATCTATACTATTCTTTTTTAAACTTTCCTGGTAGTTTTTCATATTTTGTTGTTTCTTGCTAATATTTTTTATTCCATCTTTTATGTCTTTAAACATTTTCAACATAGTTATTTTAAGTTCGGTATCAGATGAGCTCTATCTCTGAAGTTTCAGAAGGTATGTTTTCTACTATTTCGTGTTTCTGCTTATTTTCACTCACAGCAGCTTGTTTTCTTGTTTGTCTGGTAATTTTTTAATTGTGGGCTTGCATTTGGCTGATTTTCATCTGTGAGGAACATAAGACACCTGGGACTGCCACAGAAGATTTGCATTTGCTCAGTTTCTAATCTCAGAATGTATTAAATGAATATTTGAAACAACCTTTTTTACTGCAGATCCCTTTTTATTCCAGTCTCCTGTGAAAAACTTGTTGATTACTCTGTGATACCGCTCTCCCTTGAGGGTGTGCCTCATTCCCTGTGCATTTCTGTATGTGGAGTGTGCTGGGAGGAAGGATTCAAATCATCATTCTTTCTTTCTTTTCTTCATTTGTTATCCCAGCCCTCTACTAAGTAGTCAGTGTGGAGAATAAACTCTATAACATGTAGTTTCTGTTCTCAAAATATCATCTTTGGTAGGGAAAACGAAAAGTAAATAAATCTGACTACAGCTCTTGGGTGAACAGCCCTTGGATAAATGGTCAAATAAATTTGTTGTAAATGAATATTTTCAATCATTATTTTTAAGAATTGTTATTTGTATGCATTATGGAGAACTTCTGCAGCCTTTTATCCATCTTTAAAAAGCTTTTTTTCCTGCATTTTGAAGAATTTTTACTTTTTTAAATTTCCAATTTATGTTCAGGCATCCATATCTGCTCTGCTTAATTGGCACTATAATCATCAATTTTTGTCTCTTCCAACTCTGAGGGAATTGTCATAAAGCAAATTGTTCAGAAAAAATATTTCTAATCATTAGTCCATATACTGATTACTTTTATGGACTCTAGGTAATTTTATAACCTTTCATGCATTAAATTTTTTTTCTTTTCTGTTAGCTAATTGAATCAATCATTTTCTTTCCCTTCATCCTAAATCTATGTTACAGTTATAAATGCTTTTCACTGTAGCTGTAATTTTGAGTATATAAGTTATATCAAATATGAGTAAAGCAGAGGATTTTATGCTTAAAGTAAATAAAAGCTGCTAAAATGTAAAATAAATATACTGTCAAAATATGGTTTAAAATGGCCATATTGGTAAAATAGTTTTCATTGGCTGAAAATGAATTTGGTTTTTTTAAACCCTTATTTACATAAATATACTTAATTTTAAATAAATGCATCAATCATTTACTATTTGTTTTTAGAGAGTCTTTAATTTTCTTTTCCTCTTGTGATAGGCTCTCCCTTCATTATTCCCCTTCTCCTCACCTCAGGCAACCCATGTTAACAAACATATATCCTCACATATTTTTCTCTGTAGTTATATACACACATATATGTAAACATAAATATTCACATATAAGGAAGTTGGTTCATTGTTTTACAGAAATGGAATTATATTTTACACACCTTCATATCTTGCTTTTATTGTATAAAAATCCCCCTAAAATGTCTAGTATAATACTTAAGACTTTAAAAAATACTTTATGAATATACAATATTCCATAGTGTAGATGGATGTGGAAACAAAAGCTAATAAAATAAAAATTCATTGTAATGTTAGTGTGCTTTAAACAAATGATCAGAAATCATTTTATTAGTCATTCTGCAGTAGAAATTTGATCCGTTTCATTTTAACCATCAAGTTTATACTAGCACAGTTAACTTTCCCCCTTGCATTGGAAATAATCTTTTGCTTTTTCCATCTTTCTTTCAGACTGGAAGATCAAACCTGAAACCAAGCAATCTGCTCCTATAGCAGATATTTCTGAAGAAGAAACATGCCAGGGGATCATAATGGGAAGACTAATAAAAAAAATGACCCTCAGGATCCTAGTTTAGGAGAATCCTGGAAAAGAGATAACAGGTTACTGAGACAAAATAGTTGTGATAATTTGAATAAAAGAGTAATTACCCAGGAGAAAACTCTCACTGGGGAAAGTGACTTCTGGTTGAAGTCCATTCTCTTTAAAGAACAGAGAATTCTTACAAAAGACAGTCATCACAAAAGTAATCTATATGGACAAAGTTGGAAGGAAAACTCAGAGCTGATTATTCAATCAGGAACCTACTTGGGCAAGAAGATTCGCAAGAATGCTAACGGCAACAAAGATGTGAGGCAGGCCTCATGACTTAAAATAGGTAAGAAAATTAATGTGAAAGAGAAACCTTAATAAGTGTAATATATGTGGAAAAGCTTTTAGTTTTAGGTCATCACTTAATTCAACACCAGAGAGTTCATACTAAAGAGAAACCACATGAATGTGATGAATGTGGGAAAGTTTTCAGTCAACCTGCACACCTTAATCAACATAAAAAAATTTCATAGTGGAGAAAAACCTTATAGATGTTATGAATGTGGGAAAGCCTTCATTGTCTCCTCAACTTGAACTGAACACCAGCGAATTCATACTGAAGAGAAACCTTATGAGTGCACTGTCTGTGGAAAAGCCTTTAGCCAACATGCACACCTTACCCAACATCTGAGACTTCATACTGGAGAGAAACCTTATATATGTCATGAATGTGGTAAAGCATTCAGTCAGACATCAAAACTTACAAAACATCAAGGAATTCACACTGGAGAGAAGCCCTACAAATGTAGCAATTGTAGGAAAGCTTTTAGTAATAACACGTACCTTACCATCCATGTGGGGAACCATTTTGAAGGAAAGCCATGTAAATGCACTGAATGTGGGCAAGCATTCAGGTGTATCCCAGATTTTACAGTACATCAGAGAATTCATACTGGAGAGAAGCCCTATAGATTTAGTGAATGTGGGAAAGCCTTCAGAGTGCAGCCTTACTCTGCATTTTAGAGTACATACTGGAAGGAAACCCTATGAGTGTAGTGAATGTGGCAAATCATTAGTCATACAGTAAACCTCATAGAACATCAGAGAATTCATACAGGAGAAAAACCATCAATGTAATGAATGTGGGAAAGCCTTTAGGAATAAATCAAGCCTTACTGTACATCAGAGAATTCATACGGGAGACAAACCATATAAATGCAGTGAATGTGGAAAGACCTTCTTGCATTCCTCGTCTCTATTATACATCAGCAAAATTATACAGAAGAGAAACCTTGCCATTGTAATGAATGTGTGGAATCATTCAGGCTAAAATCACACCTAATTGTTCATCAGAGAATTCAACCTGGAGAGAAACCATACAAATGTACTGAATTTGAGAAAGCATTCACTCAAATGGTAAATGTCACAGAACATAAGAAAATTCACACTAGATTGAAACCATGTAAATGTACCAGTTGTGGGAAATCCCTCAGGAGTAACTCATACCTTATTGTACGTCAGAGGACCCCTACTGGAGAAAAACCATATAAATGTAATGAATGTGGGAAAGCTTTCACTAACATGTCACAGATTACTCTGCATAAGTGAGCTCATACTGGTGAGAAATCTTATGAATGCAGCAAATGTGGTACAGTCTTCACAAGCAATTCAGGCCTTCATGCCCATCAAAGAATACACACTGAGGAGAAACCATTTAAATGTAATGACTGTGGGAAGGCATTCAGTCAGATGATACATGTTGTAGAACATCATAAAATTCATATTGGGGAGAAACCTCATAAATGTGATGAATGTGGAAAAGCCTTCAGAAGAGGTTCTTATCTAACTGTGCATTTGAGAACACATACTGGAGAGAAGCCTTACACATGTAAGGAATGTGGGAAAAGTCTTGTCAGTGTATCACAGTTTATCCTTCATTGGAGAGCTCATACTCATGAGAAGCCCTATATATGTAAGAAATGTGGAAAAGCCTTTGGCACTAATTCTGACTTTAGTGTACATCATAGAGTACATACTGGAGAAAAACCTTATAAATGTAATGAATGTGAAGAACCTTTCAGGTGTAGCTCAAGCCTTACTATATACCAGATAACACATCAAAGAGTATGAATGTAAAAAATGCAAGATGTCATACAATGTCTGTTCTCAGGGAACACCAGAGGATACTACTGAAATAAATTTTATACATTTAATGGATGTGGGAAGCAAAATCTCCAGGAATTATTTACAACTCAGTGTTCATTAAATACGTTCTGGAGAGTGAAAACTTATGACTATAACAAATATGGGAAATTATTATATATCAAGTTTTATGGCTAATCAGAAAATTTACACATAAGAGATCAACTATAATTGACATGGAATTTTTTTCCCAGGTATTGTATCTTATCATTCTTTTAGTTTTCATTGAATACCTTGGAAAATGTTTTTGAAAGCTAATGTATAGTATAATAAATATAGAAGAGTGAATTGTGGAAGTAAGTATTCAATTTCAAAAGTCAGAATTTAAATAAAAGCCACTGGCTCAACAATCTCTTAAAAAAAAGAATTACGTTAATTCACAAAATGAAAACTTGGGTAGAAAATCAGTAACACATATAATAGCACAAAAAGAAAATAAGATGTGCAAAATTTTTTAGATGAATTTTACCTTATAAAACCTACATAATTATATTACAAAATGCTAAGGAAGTACAGAAAAGAGAAAATGTTCCATGAAATCCAACCACCCTAATAATCATTCTTGTTAATTTTTGCTGTATTTATTTCAAGTCTTTTTCAAAATAAAAATATCTTTGTGTTTTTATTGTAGAAATAACATTTTTATTGGACTAAGTGTAAAAATAGAGAAAAATGTTAAGAAAGTAAATTGCTGGGGCCAGCCCAGTGACACAGTGGTTAAATTCATGCACTGTACTTCTGCAACCTGGGGTTTGTGGGTTTGGATCCCAGGGACGGCCCTACACACCGCTCATCAAGCCGTGCTGTGGCTGCATCCCACATACAAAATAGAGGAAGATGGGCACAGAGGTTAGCTCAGGGCCAATCTTCCTCACCAAAAGTAAAAAAGAAAAAGGAAAGTAAATGAGTGAAATCCTACCACTAAGTATTATAACATGCTTATTCTGGGCTTTATTTTACATACATATTTTGTAGTTTTAATCTTATATTGATATTTTTACTTTACATTGTAAATATATTTCCTCTTTTTTTGTGTGTAGTATAATTGATATGTTAAACACAACTCATGAGATGAGGGTATAAGCAACTTTATTTTTACATATTACTTTCATTTGAAATCTCATAGAGAGCTGGTTCTTGTCTTTCCTTTGGATGAAAATTCAGGCAAGCCCCATAACACTTAGGGAAAAAGAAGTCTTTTATTATATTTGTAACAATGCAGTCACAACTTAGAAATTGAAATGCCTAATCCCATACAATAATCTAATAACCCAATCTGAATTCTATTTAAAGTTCAATAATTTCTGCTTCCCCCACTCATTGTTTCATGCAGGGAAGCCTACAGTACAGAAGGAGGGCATGATCAACTTCCTCTTCCCTTAATATAAGTTGCCTAGAGCTCCTCCAGGTTTGGAGCTAGGAGAGGGAGGAGAGGTAAAGGATTTAGACTGGTACTGTTGTAGGCTGGCCTTGTGTTTTTTGGACTTTGCAGAAGTTTAAAGATGACTCAGCACTTCCATGGGTTCTTAAGCACTCTTCCCATCATTTTGGAATTATTTTAATGTGTGCTAATGCATCTAAATACTAATTGCTTATGCCTTCCTCTGGTATAAATAAAACTGGTAAGAAAGTCCCAGTTCTTAGGAAGCTGGTAATTTCAGCTTCTTCTGCTAACAGTCCATCTACACTACCAGGCAGCCCTCAGAGACAGGATTCAAGACGACCCCACTGCCACCTCGCACATGTGGCCCTTGTTTGGTCCCTATTCATGCTATCCACACTGCCTCAAGGAACTCTGCAAGCACAAGTCACTCATGCAACCACTTCTCCCATACATGTCAGCAATTAGACACTTCGTTTCTTACCCTTTGGACTTCTTAAGAAGAGGTCAGACATCAGTCTGTGTAGCCTTCAGTGGCAGGGAATGCATATCAAATACTCCAGGAGATCCTCAAAAGTATTTTGGTTTTCTCCTGCTCTCAACCAGTTTATACCTTTAAGGGGGAGGAAAAATTTAGGAGTCATCTAATCAATTCTTGGCCACCTATTTTTTAGATTTACATCTTATCGAACACTTTCCTATCTGTTATCTATCATCTTGGGGTTTTTACCAGTATATCCATTTGAATATTCTATTCCAGATACTCTCCAGAAGAGTTTTTCCAGAATCTATTATATCTTTGGAAATTTTTTGAATCAATAATAAGTGCACATATACGAAACTCAGGAAATCCAAAAGATATGCCGCATTAAAAATATTATTCCTCAATTGATTCTTCAAATTTTTTTATTCTATTCAATATTTAGCTTAGTTCTAGTTTCTCAGTAATGGATATCATGAATTCAGAATAATATCAGTATGGATATCTTTTTGCATATGTATCTTACTATAATTTCATTGTTTTTTTAAGGCAGGGTCTCAGAAATTAAAATGAAATGGCTAAATATGATTTTTTAAACTTGCCTTCCAAAATAGTTGCACTACTTTACAATGCCACTGTAAATATATGAAGATAATATTTTCACTAAACTCTCACTTACCAGAATGTTAACTTTTCTCTTTTTAGTTTAACATGGAGGGTTGAATTGAAGGTCCCCGAGAGTATGTTTGACAGACATTAGGTGCCCATATTTATGTCCCAGTTTTTCGTTTTGTTGAAAGTTGTTCAACTTTCATCTTTTTGAATGGCATATATAAGTAGATAATGTTGAAGAGGAAGTATTGAAGGAGGACAGCAGAGCCCTCTTTCCTGATGAATCTTAGGGGTAGGGAAGTTATTTGGGAGGAGAGAAAAGCAAAAGCAGCTGTCTGAGAGGGACAACTTCTGGAGAAAAAATATCAAAGCCAATATTTCAGCTGTTTCACTGCCTGATGTAACTCCTTCCCCAAGAGAACTTAAGTAAATATATAAAATGATCATTGATGCTTTTGGGGATATATTCAAGGTGGTTTGTTTTTGTGGAAAAGTGGAACTAGCCACTGTGGGAGAGGAAAACTGGCCTGAGGAGGTAAAATTTCTCTTGGTTTGCGCTAATTAGCCGGCAGGAGAAAGAATTCATGCTTGCCTTAATTTTCATTTGCTCTCAATTGTTCATATCATTGCCCATTTATGTACTCAAATATTAGTACTTATTTTGTTTAAATGTTTATAATAAAGATATTAATCATATAACACTTAATGCAAATATTTTTTCATAGGCTGATGTTTGCCTTTTTACTGTTTTTTCCCTCTTACCCTCTATATTTAGTTCTTTGCCCCCTATATTTAGTCTTTCTATATAGGAACATAGTATGCCTTTTCATTTGTTCAGTTCTCATATCTTTTACATAACTCTCCATATATTAAAATACACAATTTTCAATATTACTACATCTATGCTATATTTTCCTGATTATAGCTAGTTTCATAGTTATATGAATAGTTAATTAGCTTATGGGTGTGTCACAGTTGCATATAAACCTACAGCGCTTCCAGCACTCCTTCAAGGTCTTTCTATTGTCCTCTACTACTTTCATTACTTTGTAATAACAACTCAGTCCCATCCAAAGTAGTTGGTTGATATTCTTTTCTGTATTCTGTGATGTTTTCATTGTTATAATAATGACAGTTGTGTAAGTGTCATGGGTAAGCAAGAGGAACCTGGAAAACAATAACTCAAAATGGGACCTAGGTCTAGACTAGAAACAAAAAGCAAACGTTTTATGTACATATGAAGTTTGCATCTCAGTACACTCCAACTTTTTAATACTTTTAATGGAAGGTGTTCATACAGAAAAGTATATAAAAGGTGTTGACTTTAACAAATCATCTGAAAACAAACGCTTGTGAAAACTCCAGGACACAAAATAAAATGCTACCAAAATGCCAGAAGATCTCTTTGTGCCCCACCTCAATCGTAACCTGTCCTATAATCTCTTAGGCAGCACTGCCTTTTCATCTGGGAAGGAGGGCGCCTGTCTGAGCCCTGAGCCTTGCAAGGGCCCCATTCTGGTCTTCCCCCCCTACAACTGTCTCCATGGGCTGAGAAGGCTATGGGGCCAAGGGAGTATGTCAACTGGAGCCTGTTCTTCTTCTTTGTAGATAATGCTCTAGGTACCCAGTATCTCAGGTTCATCACAAGAGTGAAGCTTGCTACTACAAACACACCTGTAAGGCTGAGGCACTGCAAAGGGATAGTTTTTTGTGGTGGGTATGGACTCTCTTCAGAAATGCAGGCCTTTTGAGGTGTGAGCCATAGCTAGGGTAACATAGCTAGGTAACTGAGTATGGTCTCCCTACACCACCATATTTTGGCATAAAACTCTAAGGAGGTACTAAAATATATTTGCCTAGAAAGCAGGAGAATACATATTTTATTTAACAGTTTGTTACCTTGGTTTTTTAAATTCACAATTTATTTCAACTGTATAATACATTGATTTTAGAATCTGATAAATTAGATAAAAAAGCATATTAAATGGTAAGTGTATGAAGTATCATAAGCAATGTCAAAATGAAAAATTTTAAATTACAAAATATTAAATATGTAGGTATGTAACACTTCATTAAAACATAAATTATAGATATTTTCTAAAGAAAAATAATTGTGCCACTTATTGTCTTGTTTCTATGAAATTTTTCTGTTCTGTACACAGATATTTTGTACAAAATATGTTTACATTTTTATTACTACCATAAAACAAAGATACAATGTATGTACAATATTAAAAAGAATATAAAGCCACATTAAAAAGACACTCGGAATAGCAATATTTCTGATGTACAGATACTTTAGAAAATGTGAAGATGCCAAATGCAGAATTTTTTGAAGAAAAAGTCACCAAATTACTAGTCTGTTTTCAATGTAGTACTTTTCAAATAAGTTTTGTATAAACAGTATATCTATATAATAATATGTAAATTGAACAATTAGCTCAAGGAATTAGAATATTTACTACAGAAACCTTAATAGGCCAAAATATTAAATAGTATTCTTGTCAAAGAATGTTCTTCTCAGAATTTTTTTTCTTTTTGTAAATGAATTTATTTTCAATAAAGAGCAGAAATAAAACCTAGACAAAAATATTCAAAACTTTACACAACAAACCAAACATTGATATTTTGATCATTTCCTAGAGAAAAATGATATCCTTTCCAGAAACCTCTGAAGGATACTGCACATCCAAGATCAGGATATTCAAGATATCAAATATCAGCTAAAGAGGGAAATTCAAACAATGGCATTTCAAAATACAGAAGACACTGCTTTATATAATAAAAAGCATCCTTTTTTATTCAAAAGGAGAAGGCATCTAAATTTTTTTAAATTATAGATTTAATCATGGAAAAGTGGATAAGTTCTTGTCAAGATTCTCAGGAAGTGTTTCTTCACACAGTGTGCTTTTCCACTTTAAGCTGGGGCAATCTTTTAATTTAATAGTTGCTCTTGCTCTCTAACACAATAAACCCTCTCCCCAAAATTACTTCCTCCAAAACACAAAGAAAATAAACATTGTCAGTGGATTTAAATGAAACCAATTGGCAGCAGGCACTACAGCTGCATGAGGAGCTACGTCTACTTTTCACAATATTTTAATGGATACGGGAGCTCTCGATTAAAAAACAGATCTTAAAAGAAGCCACATTTTGTCTTTTATGCATCAAGACATTTAACACTAAGTTATATAACCTTATGCCAGAAACCAAAAAAAATTCAAACCACTTGTTTAGAATAGCAGTACACATGTCAAATAGCTTTCAAGCAGGATAGATAAGTCAAAATACTGGCCACCCTGAGGAAAATAAAGAACTGATAAAGCACTAAGTTTAAAGATTTCTTCGTGCTATTCCATCTAAAACAAAAGCTCAATACGTGCAAGTTTGGAAACTATATAGCCACATTTGAAGATCGATGAAAACTTAGATGCTGTATTTCACTTACGATGTGTTTATAATGTGTGCTCTCTAAGAAAGAAAAAGATTCAGTTAAAATCATCCCCACTATTGCTTCTTCTAAGCTCTTAGAACATATTAGGTCAATAACTGAAAGTCATGATAATGCTCAGCACATACAAGCTATTTTTGTTAAATTATGCCTAAAGGCAGCTACAGTTTGCATTAGACCAAGAACTGATTTTACTCAAAATGATCTCATTCTAATTTTATACAAAATATGAAATTCTTAGATACTATCTTTATTAAGTTCAAGATCTTGTTAAAGAGCAACAACGTCTTTTTGTTTTGTTTTGTTTTTGCGAGGAAGACCAGCCCTGAGCTAACATCCACTGCCGAACCTCGTCTTTTTTGCTGAGGAAGACTGGCCCTGGGCTAACATCTGTGCCCATCTTCCTCCACTTTATATGGGACGCCGCCACGGCATGGCTGACAGGCAGTGACGTCGGCAGGAGCCCGGGATCAGAACCAGCGAACCCCGGGCTGCCAAGCGTGAACTTAACCGCTGCGCCACCGGGCAGCCCCCCAACAATGTCTTAGTAAAGAAAAAAATTCTTCAAATAAAAATATATAAACATAATTTTTTAATTCTAATTCCAGTCAAAGTATAGAACGATCTTTTTAAAATAAATTTCTCCCATTATCTTACTCCAAAAATCTTGGTACTATACAAAAGACTTGAAAATATGGCTTTGGATGTACATAAAAGAAGTAGGACATGGTACACATGTCATTAACAAAAGTAGAGAAATACTCGAGAAAATAAAGTGGCTGAGAATTGCCATGTCACTTTTTTCAGGTGAGATGTGTTAGAACACACAAAAGCCAAGAACAATTTCCATAAGATTTTTTTTTAATGCTGGTAACAATCACGTGGAAACAATTTCAAGGTTGTAAACTCTTAAGCATGTAATCCTTTTTAAAGTGTTCCTTTGATATGAAAAATATTGGAACCACCTATTTTAAGTGGTCACAAATTCCATTTCGGTCGAATATGAAGATGATGACCAGGTTGCTTTTCTATAGCTCTGATTATGTGAAATATTCTTCCTTAAGAATATACTGGGGTTGTGATGACACCACCACCCAACAAATATGGTGAAATATTCTGAAAATGGAGTCTGATCATTAATTCACTATTGTTTGAACTCCTAACCTTGAGTTAATGCAGAAGTTTGTTATTCCTACAGAACTGGGTTGGAGAAAGCTTTGGATTTTGACTGTAACTGATTTGTGAGGCATAAAAACTGTGTATTTTCTACAGAATCCAGAGAAGAATGCTTCCCCATCCCCTGACACATTCTATCGTGAAAGGCTACTACCCATCCTGGGAAACCAGCTCACCCTCTCTGCAGAGAGCATCCAAGGTTTTCCTGGTTATAAATATTCTGAAGCAGCTCTGACTTCCAGGGCAGAAGAGGACAGTCCTTCTTCTGATCCTTCTGTCCTGAAGAACCTCTCCATGCTCTGTCTTAGCATCTGTACCTCTTCAAATAAAGACCTACCTGTTCCCATTGGAACCAGAAGGCACTTGCTTATCTATACATTGCATACTGGGGATATATATACATATATTTTTTTTTTTTTGCTAGATCTTCTATTTTAACCCATGCTGTTTCTCCTTTCACTTTTAGCTTCTCTTTCAGTTTCTCTGCTTTAAATTATTGAGTGTTATCATCAAATAGTTTTTGGTCCATCACCAGGAAGAATTTTAGCACAATTTAAATCAAGCAATGTATTTTTTTGTTCCAACGTATCTTTATTTTTTCATTGAAGTATAATTGACATACGATATTATATTAGTTTCAGATGTACAACATAGTGATTTGATATTTATATACATTATGAAATGCTCATCATGATTTCTAGTTACCTTTGTCAAGGTTATTACAATATTATTGACTATATTCCCTATGCCATACATTACATCCCTGTGACTTATTTTATAACTGGAAGTTTGTACTTCTTAATACCCTTCACCTATTCCACTCATCCCCCCACTCCCCTCCCCATTGATAACCACCAGTTTGTTCTCTGTATCTATGAGTCTGTTCCTGTTTTGTTTTGCTTGTCAGGTTTTTCTTTTTTTGTTTTTTTTTTAGATTCCACATATAAGTGAAGTCATATGGTACTTGTCTTTCTCTGTCCGACTTATTTCACTTAGCATAATACCCTCTAGGTCCATCCATGTTGTCACAAATGGCAAGATTTCATCCTTTTTATGGCTGAGTAATAATATATTGTGTGTGTGTGTGTATATATATATATATACATACATATATACCACATCTTCTTTAGTCATTTTTCTATCATTAGACACTTAGGTTGCTTCTCTATCTTGGCTGTTGTAAATAATATAATACTGCAATGAATATAGGGGTGCATATGTCTTTTTGAATTAGTGTTTTTGTTTTCTTTGGATAAATACCCAGAAGTGGAATAGCTGGATCATATGGTACTTCTGTTTTTAATTTTTTGAGTAACCTCCATACTGATTTCCATGGCGGCTGAACCAATTTACATTCCTACTAATAGTGCACGTGTTCCTTTTTCTCCACATCCTCGCCAACACTTGTTATTTTTTTGTTTATTTTTTGATAATAGCCTTTCTGACAGTGTGAGGAGGTATCTCATTGTGGTTTTGATTTGCATTTCCTTGATGACTAGTGATGTTGAGCATCTTTTCATGTGCCTGTCAGCTATCTGTGTGTCTTCTTTGGAAAAACGTCTATTCAGGTTCTCTGTCCATTTTTTAATTGGATTGTTTGTTTTCTTTATATTAAGTTGTACAAGTTTTTATATATTTTGGATATTAACCCCTTATCAAATATGTCATTTGAAGATAACTTCTCCCATTCAGTAGGTTGCCTTTTTGTTTTGCTAACAGTTTCCTTCACTGTGCAAAGCTTTTTAGTTTGATGTATTCCCATTTGTTTATTTTTGCTTTTGTTGCCCTGCCTGAGGAGACATACAAAAATTAGTTGCTAAGACTGATTTCCAAGAGCTTACTGCCTATGTTTTCTTCTAGTTTTGTGGTTTCAGGTCTTATATTTAAATCTTTAATCCATTTTGAGTTGATTTTTGTGTATAGTATAAAATGAGGGTCCAGTTTCATTCTTTTGCATGTGCCTATCCAGTTTTTCCCACATCATTTATTCAAGAGACTGTCTTTTCCACATTGTGTATTCTTGGCTCCTTTTTCCTAAGTTAATTGACCATAGACATGTGGCTTTATTTCCAGGCTCTTTATTCTGTTCCATTGATCTGTGTGTCTGTTTTTGTGTCAGTATCATACTATTTTAATTACTATGACTTTGTACTTTGAAATCAGGAATCCAATGTATCTTTAAACTGCAGTACAAGGGCAGAAACATGATAGGAGGAGTTTTTGCTGCATTGTTACTGATTAAACTGGGATTCTGAATTGACAGTTACTTTCTTTCAGCACTTAGAAAATGTCCCACCTCCGTCTGGCCTCTATGGTTTCTGATGAGAAATCCACTGTCATTCGAATTGTTTTTCTGTTACTGGTATGGTGTCCTTTATCGCTTGCTGCTTCCAGGGTTCTTCTTTGTCTTTAGTTTTCAGGAGTTTGATTATTATCTGTCTTAGACTGGATTTCTTTGTGTTTATCCTGCTTGGCATTTTCATAGCTTCTTAAATCTGCAGATTTATGTCTTTTTTGCCAAATTAGGGGAAACTTTGAGTATCATGTTATGATACTCTGAATTTGCATTTAAATCTTGTGTTTTAGCAGGCCTCCCCTGACACCACTCTGGTGGCAGAAGGAAGGTCACCACCTGGTTATTTGGTGGGGATGGGAGTCCAAGTTACTTAGCCTCTATTGACAGCCCTGGGGAGGGGGATTTCTTGTTACTGCTGGGCAGGGGTAGAATTTCAGGCTCCCCAGTAGGCCTCCACCTCTGACAACACTTTGTCAGGAAGGGAGAGGCATTCTATTACTGTTTCCACATGGCTGCCACTGACATTGTGCTTAGGGAGGATTAATACCACCAAGTATTCATGAAAGTCCCAGCTCCTCACACTGCCTTCTCTGACACCACCCCTGCAGGGACAGAGGGGAAACTCATTACAGTGAGCTGAGGGTGGAAGTCTAGGTTCCCCACTCAGCCTTAGCTGATAGGGATGAGGTGAGATCCACAGTTTTTCCACAGCGTTTGGCTGGAGTCAGGTGATTATTTTCTTAAAGGTTTTCTATGCTTTTCTTGATCCTTTGGCTGGAGACAGCAAGTTTTATTTGGGGCTTTTTTTTTTTTAATCTGCACCCATTGGCATTTTGGGTTGCCAGCTTCTCCAGCACCCAGGCCAGGACATGTGAGGCAAAAAGAAAATGTAGGAAACTCACCACTGTGTCTTTCCTTCAGCAGCAAGGTCCCTAGCTGGACTGCCTTCGGTCCAACTTTCAGAGTCTTATATTTGTTTTACAGATAATACCAAGGGTTTTTAGCTGTACTTAGTGGGAGGTATAGGGAGAAGTGCATCATCCCACCACCAATTCACTGGTTCACCTTCATTTATGAAAAATATTTTAAGGGGATAAATTTCCGGGCTGATCGTTTTTGTTTTGTTTTGTTTTGTTTTGCAGCACTTTAAAAATGTTGATTCACTATCTTCTGGCTTGCTTTTTTTTCTGATGAGAAGTAATTATGTTTGTTCCGCAGTACATACAGATCTTTGTTCCTCCAGCTGTTTTTAAGATTTTCCTTTATTACTGGTTTGCAGCAATTTGATTATGATGTGCCTTGGTGTGGTTTTCTTCATGTCTTTTCTTTGAATTTCGTTGAGCTTCTTGGATCTGTAGGTTTGTGATTTTCATCAAATTTTGAAAATATTTAGCCATTATTTCTTCAAATATTTTTCTACTCCCTCACTCTCACTTTTCCTTCTAGGATTCCAATTACACATAGTTAGGCTACTTCATATTGTTCCATAACTCACTGGTGCTCTGTTCATTCTCCATCTTTTTTTCTCCCTATGTTTCATTTTGGACGTTTTGTATTTCTATGTCTTTGAATTCACTAATCTTTTCTATTGCAGTGTCTAATCTGCTCTTAATCCAATCCAGTATATTTTTCATTTCAGATATGTATTTGTTATCTCCATGAGTTCAATTTCCCACTTATATTTCCCCTGTTATTGTTCAGGGGTCACTGGGTTATGTCACACTTTCCCCTAAGTGAAAATTGGCTCTTTGAGATCTCAAGAGCCCAGTTTTGCACTGTGTTCAGTTCCACTGAGCTTGATATTTCCCTGCAGATCCCCATCTGGAGGGCGCTGACCCTGAGTGGGCCTCATACACAATCAAAGCGGCAGAGAATCCAATGACACAGAGGAGGAGGGGATTAGGGAGGAAACCCGTCTCATCACTGAGGGAAGGTGCTCTAGAGTCCTTCAAGACTCTGACCGACTGTGGAGAATATGGCCTCTGGGCATTAAAACCAGGGAATTGAGGCAAAGGAAAACATGCTTTGTGATGTTGATGAGCCAGGGAAGGAAGCTCTCGTTCAAAGACTCCAAAATTATAGTGAAGGCATTATCAATATTTCGATCAAGAACTTGAGTGCAAGACAAGCAAAAGCATGGACGCGCACCTACCAACTCTGCCGGCGTCTGGAGTTTTAACTAAGTTACAGGAGGCCTATTTGTTCTCTCAACGGCTTTATTTCTTTAGTCACACGGAAATGTTCTGAGGGGTGTCGTTTTTCTTTGTGTCGCTAGTGCTTGACACACAGTCGCGGCCTCTCAATTTGACTGACTTTTTTAGGTCACCAAACTGTCGATAAACACAACCGATTCCCTCATAAATTCAGACAAAGTGAGGGTCTGGGGAGACATGAGGCGCTGAGAATTCTGGGCGCTGTAGTTCCGACGCCCCGGCTGCGCAGGCGCACTGGCGTGCCTGGCGGTCGGCCCAGGCGAGCCGGCGCCATTGCTGGAAGCGTTCCCGCCCTGCTCTGCGAATGCCCTCAGTTGTCCTCAGTTCGGCCGCCAGGTATTCGTTGCCCCGGGCGCCAGGCCCCGGTTCTCCGCCGCCCCTCCCTCGGCGCTTGGCTCCGGGTGGCGTCCGGGGCGTGGCCATTCCTTTCGGAGCCCCTGTCCCTGAGCTGACCCGCCCACCCCGAGAGGCGATTGGGGCTGGGCCTCCCGCCTGGATGTCGGCTCAGCCTCTCCCTGGCCTCCCTCGGAAAGCGGCGTGTCCCGTGGGCGGCGGGCTTGCGGCGCTGGGGTTGCGGGGTGCGAGCGCGGGGCCTGGGCTGGGGGCTCGACTGGCCCTTCCCCCTCTTCCCGGCCCCGCGCCTCAGATGGGGGAAGGAGGGGAACCCCCAGTAGCCGGAGAAAGGCAGTTAGGGAAAGAGGGCGAGGCTGGAGGAGCGAGACTCTCCGTCCTGGCTTCGGAACCCGCAGGGATAGAACTGGGTATGAATCTGGTGACCTGACAGGTGGACGTTCTCTTTCTTGTCTTTGGGTAACCGAGGCCGCTTTTCCTTGCCGGCTCATTTTACAGCATTTCAAATAATCACTTTCAAATCGTCGGTCTCTCCCTGACGTGACAATGGTATCATTGCATTGGTTGGGAAATGCTGGACTGGTCCATCGCGCTGAAGTTCTCAGCAAGAACATGCCCCCTTCATTATTTTAAAATAACTACGCTGGCTTAGGATCCGCAGCAAGTGAAGTTTCTCCTTAAGTCTGATACTTCTGCAGTGCTTGGGAGGGCAGGGCTTGGGTGAAGTCACAACATCCAGAAAAATATCTAGGAAATTATGATTGTGCGGAAGTATCGGCCTAGATATTTTCTGCGTAACGTCAAAGGTGAAAGTAGTAACATATAATGTGGTTAGCCTCATTCGCTAATAATTGATTCACTGTCCTCAAGTGACTTGCCTATAATCACATTTCCACAGTAGTCAAACCAAGAACCTGGGGGTGTGGCCAGCCACTCTGGAATTTTATTCCTATACCAAACTCCTATGTATGTATAGGTGCTTATTGTCTGCTTGGAAAGTATAAAAATGTAGAAAGAAGGGTAAATATCACAGGCCTAGGTCTCAGTAGAGTTTGGCTTACTCGCAGTCTTTTTCTCTATGCAT
Source organism: Tapirus indicus (assembly GCA_031878705.1). NCBI lineage: Eukaryota > Metazoa > Chordata > Mammalia > Perissodactyla > Tapiridae > Tapirus > Tapirus indicus. The sequence continues at coordinate 3,853,241 of CM062932.1, read as the reverse complement.
TGTTTTTAGACAGTGGAGATCAAACTGAATATATTGAATGTTAAATAGCATTGTTTATTCTGATTATGAAAGGAAAAAGATGTTTATTGCACAGTTTGGTTGTTAAACACATTTGACTAGCATCATGTATATGACATATTACCAAGGAGAAGTTTATTAATCTTTACAAATTTAAAAAGAAATGATGACTCAGGGCATTCTTAATGAGTTTTAAAGATGCAGAAAACCATTCCTGTAGTTTCAGGGAATTGAAAATGTCTTAAGTTGCTCTTTGTAGGTCTGCTTTTGTGTTTGGGAAAAATAGTTTTTGTTTCTTATTCCTCTTAGCCCATTTTTTCTTTCCAACCTTGTAAAACTGAACTTCTTAATTTGGGGGTCAGCATTCGGCTGGAGGGACGTCAGTCTTCAGACTCCCTGTAATAATATGCAACATCATATGTGCATGTGCGTTATTCTGTGGACAAGGTCAGATTCTTAAATGGATCTGTAACCCCCCAGAAGTTAAAGACCTACTGGTGTTGATATGTAGTCACTTTTAATATTTGTTAGAACAGCTTCAATTATTGTTTTAAATTGTGTTCCAACTTGGCACAAGTGTTGCTTCTGAACTGTGAGCTGAAGAATGCTTCAAGAAATACCAGGCTTGAAGCAGAAATTCAGCTGAGGGAACCAACACAGGGCCACAGCCTTGCCTGGGCTCTAGAATCCTCTTGGTAAAACATATTTCATTTGGATTTTCAAGTGTGTAAAGAAGAGTTTTTAATTTGAGTTTCAGGAGTTAGCTTTATAAAGATATTTTTCAAGGTAAGAACATGAGGTACTTATTAAAAATATAGAATCCTGTGCCTTGTGCTGAGAGTAGAGATCCTAATTTAGATCTTGGATAGAACCAAAGAATTTCCTTTTTTTTTTGCTGATGAAGATTTGCTCTGAGCCAACATCTGTGCCAATCTTCCTCTCTTTTGTATGTGAGTTGCCATCACAGCATGGCCACCGATGCATGGTGCAGGTCTGTGCCCAGGAACCAAACCCAGACTGCCAAAGCAGAGCACACCGAACTTAACCACTAGGCCATGGGGCCAGCCCAAGAATTTCCTTTTTAATAAGCATGCCTAGTGCGCTTTTTGCGTCCTCAGATTTCAGACCCCTCAAATTATATGTGGGAGTTTTCTGGGAGAAGAGTCATAGTTTTCATTAGATTTGCAAAGGAATCCATGACCTAAAACAAGGTAGAGAAACACTTGTATAAGGGAAAACCACTTTTATTGGTAACCTTGAGGGTTCAATATAGGAATCCTCTCAGATTTTTCTTTCTTTAAGTCTTATCTCCACACTACACTGTGTTTTTCCTCCCTCAACTTCTTGTTTCTCTTCCGCCCAAACCTTTTCATTGTGCCTAGTGAAACCCCAGTGTCATGGAACAATTCTTAAGATTGTTAAGAATTCTACATTCTTAAGATATTCATGTTTTCTTGATTTAACTAAACGCTGCTCTCGCCTGCTTACCTGATACCTTTAAATTTTTCTTTCATGACCATTCACTCTATTAGGAAATTAACTTTGCAGCTTTAACAGAGTCCAGGTGACTTGAACAAGAAAGACAGTTTCTTTCTTTCTCATATAAAATCTGAATTGGTAGGTGGCTGGCAGTGATGAGAGTGGGTAGGGATAGGCAGCTCTGGTCCATTAAGTCGTCTAGAAACCCAGGATCCATTCATCTTGTCCTCCCTGTGGTGGAAGCTGGTTCACTCTCATACTGTGCATTCTGAAAGGCCACTGGAAAAGGAAATGAAGAACTGGAAGGCAAACAACTCCCTTTTAAAAATGTGACCTGGAAGTTGCATATATCTCTTTTATTCAGATCCCATTTGCTGTAATTTAGTGACTTGGGCACACTGGCCTGCAAGAAGGCTGGGAAATGTCTCTGGGTGGGTGGCTTTGTGGCCAGCTGAGACTTCAAGCCTCCATCGAGGAGAAGGGGGAGACTGGATGTTAGAATATTAGCCGTCTCTGTTACATTAGCCTATTTAAGTTTTGGGGTGATTGAGTCAGTTTTAGAAAATTTTTAAAGAAAAATTGTTCTCTGGGAAATTTTATCTTTATTGACATACAATTTTAAGACATTTTAAATGTTATAGGCCCTTTCTTGTTTCTATTTTTGGTTTATTGATATTTTTTCCTTTTTTGGCTGGCCAGTGGCTTATATATTTCATTATCTAGAGAATCGGCTCTGCCTTCATTAGCTGTTTTTGTTTGATTGTCTTCTTTTTCATTAGTTTCTTCCTTTATTATTTCTTCCTTATGGTTTACTTGTTAATTATTTTTCTTCTTTAGTTGAGTGTTTAATATGTTCATTCTTTTTAAAAATTTTACTTGAAAGTATTTAGGGATATAAATTTAAACTCCTTAAAGCTTTGACAGCAACCCATGCATTTTTAATCTACAATACTCTCATTTTTTAATTCACTAGCAATTATAATTTAAAGTTCTCTCCAACTTAATAGCTACTTGGGAGAGTCTATTTTAATTTCCAGGGGATAGGGTTTTTCCCCTCCCTTCAGACTTCCATTTACATTTTTTTTTTTTTGTGAGGAAGACCAGCCCTGAGCTAACATCCGTTGCCAATCTTCCTCTTTTTTGCTGAGGAAGACTGGCCCTGGGCTAACATCGTGCCCATCTTCCTCCACTTTATATGGGACACCGTCACAGCATGGCTGACAGGCAGTGCGTCGGCGGGCGCCCAGGATCCGAACCGGTGAACCCCGGGCTGCCAAGCGCGGACTAAACCGCTGCGCCACCGCGCGGCCCCTGCATTTGTAATTCTGTTGCATCATGGTTAGAGAATGTAGTGTATCCAGTTTCTTCTTTTTGATTGAGATTTTCTTTGTGGTCAGTGCTCTTTGTGGTATATGATTAATTTTAGCAAATGCTCCATAAATGCTTGAAAATAACTTTTGAGTATAAATTTCAATATACTCACATCTATTGAATTTCTATCTCTACTGTTCTCTGAATTTATAACAGCCTTGCTTTATGTATTATATTCTTGTTTTTCAGAAGATAGTGGTTAATTACTGTAAGTATCATTTCAGATGAGCCTCTGATTGGCACAAGCTGTAAGATTAGATTAAGTTCTGCTATGTTTATTGAGCAAAAACTACTGAATCTCGTGGGAAGCAAGGTGCCCATTCAGGTCAGGAGCAGATTCAGCATGTTTAAGCATAACACAGTCCCCAGTCGAGGGGCCATGCAACTGCTGGTAACACTTTTTGCACAATGTAGGGTTTCTGAAAAACTCAAAACTTGCTATGTCACTGCCCTTTTATATCTGAGGCTAATATTACCACTCTGGAAGAATTTGTATTAACATTCTGTACCATTTGGTATAAGGAAATATCATTCACCAGACACCCCTGGTCCTTGAACCAAACTCGGCATCAGCAAGGCCACATCCTCATGTAAGAACGGGGAAGGGGAGGAGAAATGGTGCCTAGATCTTCCTGATGGCTTAGTGGATGGTCGTATATCTAGCATCATGACTCATATATTTGTGTTTTTTGATTGGCTACCAATCAATTAACTCATATTGTTGATAAGTATTCTCTTATTTTTTATTATTTGTACCTTTTCTGTTTCATCATTAACTTATGGCCTTTCTCTGTTAACCATATTCATTATCTTTGTTTCTTTTATTACATTTTAATATGAATGCGATTTTTCATCCCTCCACCAACGTTGATGGTTCCTACTAGAATGTTGTCATACCAGACTATGTGTTTAAACTGCAGTGCTGATCCCAAAGTAAAGTGTCTCCGTTTTCTCTTTATTATGAACCTTGGCTCAAATATCCTAGAATGTATCTTGCAATAATGATCTATTTTATTTTATTTTATTTGTAGTGAGAGCTTTGTTTCTTTTTTTCATGCACAAAGATATTTATTACATCATTTTTAAAAATTGAGATATAATTGACATATAACATTATATTAGTTTCAGGTGTGCAATATAATGATTCAATATATGTACATATTACAACATGATCACCACAATCAGTCTAGTTAACATCCAACACCACCCATAGTTACAAATTTTCTCATGATGAGACCTTTTACCATCTACTCCCTTAGCAACTTTCAAATATACAACACAGTATTATTAACTATAGTCACCGTGCTGTACATTGACATCCCCAGGACTTATTTTGTAACTATAAGTTTGTACCTTTTGACTCTCTCGACCCATTTCATCCTGCCCCCCCTCCCCCATCTCTGGTAACCGCCAATCTGTTCTCTGTACCTGTGAGTTTGGAATTTTTTTTTTTTTTTTTTTTTTTAGATTCTACATATGAGTGAAATCATACCGTATTTGTCTTTCTTTGTCTGACTTATTTCACTTAACATAATGCCCTCAAGGCCCATCCATGTTGTCACAAATGCCAGGATTTCCTTCTTTTTATGGCTGAATAAAATTGCATTGTGTATGTATATATACCACATTTTCTTTTCTTTTTTAGTGATTTTTTTTCTTTTTCTTTCTGATTGAGGTAACATTGGTTTATAACATTATATAAATTTCAGATGTACATCATTATATTTCGACTTCTGTGTAGACTACATCGTGTTCATCAACAAAAGTCTAATTTCCATCTGTCACCATGCAAATGTCCCACTTTACCCCTTTCACTCTCCCCCCACTCCCCCTTCCCCTCTGGTAACCACCCATCTGTTCTCTCTATCTATATGTTTCTTTGTTGTTGTTATTGTTTATCTTTGATATATGAGTGAAATCTTATGGTATTTGTCTTTCTCCATCTGACTTATTTTGCTTAGCATAATACCCTTAAGATCCATTGATGTTGTCACAAATGGCAAGATTTCATCTTTTTTATGGCTGAGTAGTGTTCCATTGTATATATACACCACATCTTCCTTATCCATTTGCCTGTTGATGTGCACATAGGTTGTTTCCAAGTCTTGGCTATTGTAAATAATGCTGCAGTGAGCACAGAGGTGCATGTATCTTTTCGAATTAGTGTTTTTGTGTTCTTCAGATAAATACCCAAAAGTGGAATAGCTGGATCATGTGGTAGTTCTGTTCTTAATTTTTTGAGGAATTTCCGTCCTGTTTTCCATAGTGGCTGCACCAGTCTGCATTCCCACCAGCAGTGTATGAGGTTTCCCTTTTCTCCACATCATCTCTGGCACTTGTTATTTCTTGTCTTGCTAATTATAGCCATTCTGACAGGTGTGAAGTGATATATCATTGTAGTTTTGATTTGCATTTCCCTGATAATTAGTGATGTTGAACATCGTTTCATGTGCCTGTTGGCCATCTGTATATCTTCTTTGGAAAAACGCCTGTTCAGATCCTCTGCCTATTTATTTATTTATTTTGGTGAGAAAGATTAGCCCTGAGCTAACATATGTTGCCAATCCTCTTTTTGCTGAGGAAGATTGGCCCTGGGCTAATATCTGTGCCCATCTTCCTCTACTTCATATGTGGGACGCCTGCCACAGCATGGTTTGATAAGCAGTGCATAGGTCTGCACCCGGGATCCAAACCTGGGAACCCCAGTCCACCAAAGCGGAACACGTGAATTTAACCACTACACCACCAGGCCAACCCCACCTCTACCCATTTTTTGATTGGGTTGTTCCATCTTTTTGCTGTTGAGTTGTATGAGTTCTTTATATATTTTGGAAATTAACCCCATGTTGGATATGTGATTTGCAAATATTTTCTCCCAGTTGGTGGGTTGTCTTCTCGTTTTGTTGATGGTTTCCTTTGCTGTGCAGAAGCTTTTTAATCTGATGTCCCACTTGTGTATTTTTTCTTTTGTTTCCCTTGCCCAAGTAGACATGGTATTCGAAAAGATACTGCTAAGACCAATGTCAAAGAATGTATTGCCTATATTTTCTTCTAAGTGTTTTGTGGTTTCAGGTCTTACATTCAGGTCTTTAACCCATTTTGAGTTAATTTTTGTGTATGATGTAAGATAATGGTCTACTTTCATTCTTTTGCATGTAGCTTTCTAGTTTTCCTGACACCATTTATTGAGGAGACTTTCCTTTCTCCATTGTATGTTCTTGGCTCCTTTGTCAAAGATTAGCTGTCCATAGATGTATGGTTTTATTTCTGGATTCTCAATTCTGTTTCATTGACCTAGTGTGTCTGCTTTTGTGCCAGTGCTATGCTGTTTTGATTACGATAGCTTTGTAGTATATTTTGAAATCAGGGAGTGTGATACCTCCAGCTTTGTTCTTTTTTTCTCAGGATTGTTTTGGCTATTCAGGGTCTTTTGTTGTTCCATATAGATTTTAGGATTCTTTGTTCCATTTTCATGAAGGAATTGGGATTTCATTGGGATTCTGATTGGGATTGCACTGAATCTATAGATTGCTTTAGGTAATATGGACATTTTCACTACGTTTATTCTTCCAGTCCATGAGCATGGGATATCTTTCCATTTCTTTATGTCTTCTTCAATTTCTTTCAATAAGGTCTTATAGTTTTCAGTGTATAGGTCTTTCACCTCCTTGGTTAAATTTGTTTCTAGGTATTTTATTGTTTTTGTTGTGATTGTAAATGGGATTGTATTCTTGATTTCTCTTTCTGCTAGTTCATTATTAGTGCGTAGAAATGCAACTGATTTTTGTATGTTGATTTTGTATCCTGCAACTTTACTGTATTTGTTGATTATTTCTAATAGTTTTTTGGTGTATTCTTTAGGGTTTTCTATATATAGTATCATGTCATCTGCAAATAGTGACAGTTTCACTTCTTCTTTTCCAATTTGGATCCCAATTGGGAAATCCCATTTGGATTTCCTATTTCTTTTTCTTGCCTAATTGCTCTGGCTAAAACTTCCAGTACAGTGTTGAATAAGAATGGTGAGAGTGGGCATCCTTGTCTTGTTCCTGTTCTCAGAGGAATGACTTTCAGTTTTTCTACCTTGAGTATGATATTGGCTGTGGGTTTGTCATATATGGCCTTTATTATGTTGAAGTACTTTCCTTCTATACCCATTTTGGTTAGAGTTTTTATCATAAATGGATGTTGGATCTTGTCAGATGCTTTCTCTGCATCTATTGAGATGATCATGTGATTTTTTATTCTTCATTTTGTTAATGTGGTATATCACATTGATTGATTTGCTGATGTTGAACCATCTCTGCATCCCTAGACTAAAACCCACTTGATGGTGGTGTATGATCCTTTTAATGTATTGTTGTATTTGATTTGCTAATATTTTGTTGAGGATTTTTGCATAACATCAGTGATATTGGCCTGTAATTTTCCTTTTTTGTGTTGTTCTTGTCGGGTTTTGGAATCAGGGTAATGTTGGCCTCATAAAATGAGTTAGAAAACATCCTGTCCACTTCAATTTTTCGGAATGGTTTGAGAAGGATAGGTATTAAATCTTCTTTGAATGTTTGGTAGAATTCACCAGAGAAGCCATCTGGTCCTGGACTTTTGTATTTTGGGAGATTTTTTATTACTGTTGCAATCTCTTTGCTTGTGATTGGTCTATTTAGATTCTCTCTTATTTCTTGATTAAGTTTTGGGAGGTTGTATGATTCTAAGAATTTATCCATTTCTTCTAGATTATCCAGTTTGTTGGTGTATAGCTTTTCATAGTATTCTCTTATAATCCTTTGTATTTCTGTGGTGTCTCTTGTAATTTCTCCTCTTTCATTTCTGATTGTATTTATTTGAGTCATCTCTCTTTTTTTCTTAGTGATTCTGGCTAAGGGTTTGTCAATTTTGTTTATCTTATCAAAGAACCAGCTCTCAGTTTAATTGATGTTTTCTATTTTTTTTTTTTTAGTCTCTATCATTTATTTCTGCTCTGATTTTTATTATTTCCTTCATTCTACTTACTTTGGGTTTTACTTGTTCTTCTTTTTCTAGTTCTTTTAGTTATAGAGTAAGTTTGAGATTTTTCTTGTTTGTTGAGGTAGGCCTGTATTGCTATACATTTCCCTCTTATTACCACTTTTACTGCATCCCATAGGTTTTGGTATGTTGTGTTTTCATTTTCATTTGTCTCTAAGTATTTTTTCATTTCTCTATTGATTTCTTCATTGATCCAACAGTTGTTCAGTAGCATGTTGTTTAGTCTCCACATATTTGTGACTTTCCCAGTGTTTTTCTTGTAGTTGATTTCTAGTTTCATAGCATTGTGGTTGGAAAAGATGCTTGATATGATTTCAATCTTCTTAAATTTCGTGAGGCTTGCTTTATATCCCAATGTATGGTCTATCTTTGAGAATGTTCCACTTGCACTTGAGAAGAATGTGTATTCTGCTGTTTTTGGATGGAATGTTCTATATATCTCTATTAAGTCCATCTGATCTAGTATTTCATTTAAGGCCTCTGTTTCCTTGTTGACTTTCTGTCTGGATGATATCTGCATTGACGTAAGTGGAGTGTTAAGGTCTCCTACTATTATTGTGTTGCTGTACATTTCTCCCTTTAGGTCTGTTAGTTTTGCTTTATATACTTTAGTGCTCCTGTGTTAGGTGCATATATATTAATAACTGTTATGTCTTCTTGGTGGAATATCTCTTTGTCATTATATAATGACCATCTCTGTTTCTCATTTTTTTTTACCTTGAAATCTGCTTTGTCTGATATAAGTATGACTACACCCACTTTCTTTTGCTAGCCATTTGCCTGGAGTATCATATTCCATCCCTTCACTCTGAGCCTATGTTTGTCTGTAGAGCTGAGACGTGTTTCCTGGAGGCAGCATATTGTTGGGTTTTGTATTTTAATCCATCCAGACTCTCTTTGTCTTTTGATTGGTGAATTCAGTCCATTTAGAGTAATTATTGATATATGAGGGCTTAATACTGCCATTTCATCTTTTGTTTTCTGATTGTTCTGTATTTCCATTGTTTCTTTTCCCCTGTATTTCTGTCTGCCATTTCAGTTTGGTGGGTTTCTGTGATGGTTTTCTCAGTTTTCTCTTCATTTATGATTTGTGACTCTGCTCTGATTTTCTGTTTTGTGGTTACAAAACAAAGGTAACCACAGGAGATTTGTATAAAAGACCTCATAGATGAGATAGTCCATTTTCTGATATCCTGTTATCTCCATTACCCTATGCAGGTTCCATTCCCTTCCTGTTCCCCTTCTATGTTTTTGTTGTCAAAATTATTCTTTTTTGTGTTGTGAATTTATGATGAAATTGAAGTGGTTATAGTTGTTTTTGATGCTATCTTTCCCTTTATCCTTTATTTTATAATTGTTTGTGAACCTATTCTGATATAGAGCTGCAATTTTCTGATTTTGTCTATTTATCTCCTTGCTCAAAGCTTTGTAAACCTTTGCCTTTTTGTTTCAGGTAGGAGGGCTCCCTTCATCATTTCTTGTAAGGCAGGTCTAGTGGTGATGAACTCCCTCAGCTTTTGTTTGTCTTGGAAAGCTTTTATTCCTCCATCATATTTGAAGGATAATTTCGCTGGATAGAGTATTCTTGGCTGATAGTTTTTGTCCTTCAGTATTTTGAATATATCATTCCACTCTCTCCTAGCCTGTAAGGTTTCTGCTGAGAAATCTGCTGAAACTTGATGGGAGTTCCTTTGTAGGTTATTTTCTTCTCTCTTGCTGCCCTTAATATTTTTTCTTTGTCATTGACTCTTGAAAGTTTTAATATTATATGCTTTGGAGAAGGTCTTTTTACATTGATGTAATAGGAGTTCTGTTAGCTTCGTGTACTTGCACATCCACTTCCTTCCCCAGGTTTGGGAAATTCTCAGCTATTTTTTTTTAATAAGCTCTCTGCTCCTTTCTCTCTCACTTCTCCCTCTGGGGTACCTATAATCCTTATGTTACTTTTCCTAATTGAGTCAGATATTTCTCAAAGAATTTCTTCATTTTTAAAAAATTTTAGTTCTCTCTCCTCCTCCAACTTGATCATTTCTAGATTTCTGTCTTTGAGCTCACTGATTCTCTCCTTCGTTAGGTCTGCTCTATTTTTTGTGCTTTCTACATTTTTTTTTATCTTGTTAATTGTGTTCTTCATATCCAGAATTTCTGTTTGGTGTTTCTTTTTTTTTAGAGCTTCAGTCTCCTTGGTGAAGTATTCTGTCCATTAATTTTATTCCTAAGATCATTGAATTGTCTCTCTTTCTTGTAACTTGTTCAGTTTCTTTATGACAGCTATTTTGGATTTTTCTGTCAGTCATATTGTAATCTGTGAATTCAAGTTTGGTTTCTAGAGAGCTGTCATTCTCTTTCTGTTCTGTTGTGTTACTGTAGTTCTTCATGGTGTTTGATGAATTGATCCTCTGCTGGCACATCTGTGGTAGTAACCACCTCATTTAGGTACAACTTTGGTTACTTTGGTTCTGAGCTGCTTCTGGTTGTATTTGAGAGCCTATACTTTTCAGCTCCCACTGCCTCTGCTAGAGGCATCATCAGTGGCCTGCTTGTGCTGTTTGTGCCTCTGAGGTTGCTGGTGCCTTGCTGCTTTTGATATCACTGCAGTCTCCAGTGTTGCTACCAGGGTCACCAGGCTGTGAGCACTTCTGCTGCTTCTGGGGTCACCTGGGTCTTGGGTTCTCTCACTTGCTCTCCACTGGCCCAGGTGCTGCTGCCCTGTGCACCACATTCACTGCTGTTCCTGGGTTATCTGGAGGTGTTGGCAGCACTCCTGCCAGGGGTGCTGAGTTTGTAGGTGTCACTGTTGCTGTTGCTGTTGGGGGCCAGGTTCTTGTATGCAGCCCCTGCTACAGGTAGAGCCGTTGTCAGGGGTGCTGCCACTGGGGGCTGGGTCTCAAGTTCTGCTTTGGTTCCTAAAGCCTCAGGTCACAGGTGCCACCTGCCACTGTTGGGGAGGAATAGGGGCTCAGCCACAAGTGATGTTGCTGACCCTGCAGTCTCTGGTCACTGCCATCTACTCTTATGCTTTTTGAGATCTCAGGTCAGGGCACCCTGCTCCTGCCAGGTAAATTTATGCCTTGGATTCAGTCCCCACTGCTGAAAAGACCAATGCCACTGCCAGGGCAAGAGGAGAGGGCTGGGCCACCAGTTCCACTTTATGTCCTGAAGCCTCAGGATGTGTGTGCCACCTGCCACCACTGGGAGGGGCAGAGTCCACAGCCTCTGGTTGCTGGCACTGGCACACCCACTAGTGGCCTACTGTGAAACCTTGGATCAGGGGACCCTGCCTCTGCCAGGGAAATTCACTGCTTGGATGTAGTCCCCACTCCTGGAAAGACCAACGCCTCTGCTGGGGAAGGGGAAGAGGGCCAGGTCGCTGGCTCTGCTGTGTCCCAGAGCTTCAGGACGTGTGCACCACCTGCCACTGCTGGGTTGGGGGGCAAGGGGCAAGCCATGAGTGCTGTGTTTTCCCTTATAGCCTGTGGTCACTGGCGTGCACCTGGTTTGAGGATCTGTGTTTTGGATCACTTCCAACCAGGGGAGAGGGAAGGGGCTGCTCCCCTAGTTCCATGGCCTCCAGGAGTCCAGTCCAGCCACCTTCAGATGTATAGATGCATGGATCACTCAGATGTTCTGGTATGTTGCGCAGGGAGTCCTTTGTTGGTCACTGGATGTCTGACTGGTTGTAGCTTAGGAGACACAAAGGGAATGATTTGCTCTGCCATGATGCTCTATTTTATTCTTTTTGTTGCAATTGTAAATAGGATTGTTTTCTTGATTTTACTTTCTGCTAGTTTGTTATTAGTATATAGAAAGACAACTGATTTTTGTATGTTGATTTTGTACCCTGCAACTTTATTCGTTTATTATTTCTAATAGTTTTTTGGTGGATTCTTTACAGTTTTCTATATATAAAATCATGTCATCTACAAATAGTGACAGTTTTACTCCTTCCTTTCCAATTTGGATCCCTCTTATTTTATTTCCTTGCCTAATCTAATGACCCTGGCTAGGACTTCCAATACTGTGTTGAATAAGAGTGGCAAAAGTGTGCGTCCTTGTTTTATTCCCTTTCTTAAAGTGATAGCTTTCAGTTTTTCACCACTGAGTATGATGTTAGCTGTGGGTTTGTCATATATGGCCTTTATTATGTTGGGGTACTTTCCTTCTATACCCATTTTGTTTAGAGTTTTTATCATAAAGATGCTAAATCTTGTTGAATGTTTTCTCTGCATCTATTGAGATGGTTTTTATTCTTCATTTTGTTAATGTGGTGTATCATGATGATTGATTTGCAGATGTTGAACCATCCCTGTATCTCTGGAATAAATTCCACTTGATTGTGGAGTATAATCTTTTCAATGTATTGTCGTAGTCAACTTGCTAATATTTTGTTGAGGATTTTTGCATCTGTGTTCATCAGTGATATTGGCTTGTAATTTTCCTTTTTTGCATTGTTTTTGGTTTTAGTATCACAGTAATGTTGGCCTCATAAAATGAGTTAGGAAGCATCCCCTTTTCTTCAGTTTTTTGGAAGAGTTTGAGAAGGATCGTTATTCATTCTTCTATAAATATTTGGTAGAATTCACCAGTGAAGCCATCTGGCTCCTTTTGTTTGTTTGGAGATTTTATTTTATTTTATTTATTTTTTTGGTGAGGATGATTCGCCCTGAGCTAACATCTGTGCCAGTCTTCCTCTATTTTGTATATGGGTTGCTGCCACAGCATGGCTGCCAGCGAGTGGTGTAGGTCCACACCCAGGAGCTGAACTCAGGCTGCTGAAGCAGAGTGCACCACGCTTAACCACTAGGCCACTGGGCCAGCCCCTGTTTGGAGATTTTTTATTACTGATTCAATCTCCTTACTAGTAATTGGTCTGTTAGATTTTCTATTTCTTCATGATTCAATCTGGTTAGATTGTCTGTTTCTAGGAATTTATCCATTTCTTCTAGGTTGTCCAGTTTGTTGGCATGATCTATTTTAGATCAGTGTGTCTTAAACTTTAATATGTGCATATGAATCAACTAGGGATCTTATTAAAAGGTTGATTTTCATTCAGTAGATTCTAGAGTTAGGTCTGAGATTTTGCATTTCTCACAAGCTCTCCATGATGTTGATGCTGCTGGTCTTCAGACTACTCTTTTGAATAAAAGGTCTTGGATATGGATTCTTAATGGAGGCAAATTGTCCATATAAGGCAGACATGGATTTGGCATAATTCAGCATAGATTCTTTGGGGCCCCAAAGGCCCTATTGGGTGGTGAGAGTGTCAAACTGCCTGGGAAACTGTCATTAAAAGGTAGAATTTCACAAGATTTGGAAAGCTCAATTCTTACTGTGCCACTGCCCTTTTATACGTCTTGCAACATCATTCTGCAACTATGCGTGTGTTAAGAGAATGTTTACAAACATCAGGCTCTTTTTGTTTTTGAACCAAACTCAGCATCATCAAGTCCATATCCTCCACCAAAGGTAGAAAAGCAGAATCAGTGCCCAGGGATACCTGAACAAGGTCTTGGCCACCCTATTTCTCCACAATGTAAAATCTTTATTAGGCATATAACTTTTTTCTTTATAAAAGAACTACTGCTTAATGCCTTGTGCATTGAATTCCACTTTCTCTTACATTATCGTTGTTATCCCTACTTCCTTTTTGTCTGAGTTTGCCTGATATAGAAAAAGATCTATTTGAATATGAGATTGATGTAGGCATGTCAAGATTTCTAATATCTTTGAAGTTTGGAAGTTGTTGTGTTTTCTTTACATGAAGCTGAGATCTCTGAACATTTTAGCAAATCGACTCCTCTCAGGAAAGACAGGAAAAAGAGAGTCTTAGAAGATTTCATTGTTAGATGAGTAGTGATTATGGCAAAGAAAGATTGAATTATTTTCTCCCACATCACACAGCAAGTTGATTTAGTGGAAAAGATGTTGGCATTGGAATTAGACTAATTTGGAGTCGTGTATGGCCTTGGGTAAATGGTTTAATTTTTCTAAGCCTCAAATTCCTCAGCTATAGAATGGGGATGTAATTCCCATTGGATTGATATGAAGATCAAGTGAGAAAATATTTTAAAAGCTCCTTGTATAATGTCTGACCTGCTAGCTGTGACTACATTTAATGGTGTTAAAATCTCAAGATCTTCAGGAGTAAGAATCCTTTTTCCTCACTGATCTTGGAGGTTAATCTTATGTTCTTTAGGAGATCATGTTTACTTAAAATGTCAGGATTCCAACTTGGTGAGTCTGAGATTTCCAAGACAGGATTGGTTTTCATGGCTTCTTTCTTTTTCTCAGATATGTCTTTGCAGGTCTCCACTCTTTCCAGAGAGGGGAACCCAGAGGAAGAGATTATGGCTGCTGTGGTTTTTTCAGTTGGACCTCTGGTAAGTTGAGGTTTCCTCTGGTTCTGACCCCTTGTCTTGGTTTGAGAGCATGTCTACTTTTCCTAAGTCTTGTGACTTCTCTATCTCACCCACACCCCTTCTGGTAACTGAATGCAGTTGCTTGACCCATGAAAATTGTGTTTATCATTGTAAAGCTTGTAACCTATAGGAAGACTCACTATACATATTGAACCAGATACCAAGACACGTGATCTTTCAAAAAATGTCTGGGATATGATAAGCAGTCTGGGAAATTTACTTACAATGTTAAATTTGTATTGTTCCCAGAAAATCAGTTGTTTATGGGATAGTAGAATGGAATATTTTCCAATCGGGAAATTTTGTTTAGGAAATTTGGGGGAAAAAATATATGTACATACACACACCCTTAATTCATAGGGACCATTCCCCTTGTACCCACTCTCAGTGATCTCCTCTTTTCTACCCATTAAGAAGTGATCAAGCTTAATAGATGACATGGAGAGAAAGAAGATGTTTAAGACACAGTGCTTGGCTGTAGGGAGCTTACAGTCTCATTGAGGTAAGGCATATAAAAGAAATAGTTACATGATTTATTTAGGTGAATGATACTTGCTGAGCAATATGATAAGGATGATGAGTGCTATGTAAGGAAAGAAATGGGACATTAATATGAGCTGAATTGGTCACAGAAAGCTCCTGAGGATAGTGAGATTTAAGCTGGTACCCAATTAGCAAGTTGAATTTAAATTGCCATTAAGTATTTGTCAAAGTTCAAGTGAGAAGGGAGTTTAAGGCAAGGCTCTGAGGCTGAGAACAGTGAGTGAGCTAGTGATTCAAGATGGAAAGTTATGAAAGATAGGGCTGGAAATGAGATATTCACGCTGAATCTTTTAATGTTTCCCTGAAGACATTTAAGTGTGTGTGTGTTTGGGTGTGTTTGAGAAGCGTATTAATGTGATAAAAGCTGCGTTTTTAGCAGTGACTTTTTGAAATAGGAGACTCAGAAGAAAGGTAATACCAATAAATGTAATTTGTTATAGTAATGACCCATAAAAACCTGTAGTAGTGATCTTTTATTCTTTGTAGCCAGAATAAAGAACATGTGAATAGTTCTTAAAACATACCCTTGAAAAGATAAATAAAAGCCAAAATGTTGCACTTAATCAGTAGATCCAAAGTATTTGTCTAGTATTGGCCTGATCAAACACATCCTTCACATCATCACTAATTTTCTGGAAGCTGAATATTTGCATTTTTTTTAAAGAAGAACCTGGGAGAAGAGAAGTAAGATAACATTTTTCTCAATGAAATTTAAGTAAATAGTTTTATTACCTAAATTTTAAAAAATGGTGCAAAATCTAAAATCGATAAGTACTGTTAGAAGGTATAGTAAAATTTCATTTCATTTATAAAATCAGGCCCTCGCAGAGATATAGTTTCTAAGTTTTGGAAGAAAACAATGTTATGAGAGGTCCCTGGAATATTTCCTGAATGGCTACTGAGACGTGTCCTCCCACCCCCAGACATTTTAATGATTTTTTAATGGTAAACAGATGGTTAGTAGGTTTTAAAAGTTATTCTTGAGCAAGATAATTTCTGAGAAATAGATTTCATCCTATGAAATGGATGAAATATGAAATATGAAAAAGAATTATGTAGCATCTGAAAGCCCCTTATTATGTTTATTTTTGTTTTGATAGGTTCTTTGTTAAAAGCCTCCTTAAAAAACTGTGTGGTTAGGGGCCGGCGCGGTGGTGTAGTGGTTAAGTTCACGCACTCCACTTTGGCCTACCGAGGTTCGCAGGTTTGCATCCCGGGTGCAGACCTTCACGCGACTTGTCAAGCCATGCTGTTGCAGGCATCCCATATATAAAGTAGAGGAGGATGAGCAGGATGTTAACCCAGGACCAATCTTCCTCAGCAAAAAAAAAAAACAAAACTATGCAGTTATATCTTCCTCAATTTTGTGTGTGTTTGTTATTGTCTCAAACATGTGAAAGAAGATTATGATTGGATGTTACTATGGGACCTTAATTTCATCCCTAAGTAAAACAGAAAGAGAGGTCATGCCATATGAACTACATCCACAGTGGACTGGTGGTCCTTGTGGAGGCTCTGCTTGTTGAGGTCATAGGCACCCTACCACTGAGTGATCTTGTCCTATATCCCCTCAGTGTCCTGAAGTTTCCCAGCCAGATGAAGATCTTCACCTTCAGGCAGAAGAACCAGAATTGGTAAAGGTAATACTTAGCATTGTATGTAAGAGGAATAAAGTGAAAGCACCTCTTTTACTGCCTCTAGTTCTTAATGTTCCCAGTTCATTGCAACTTCACAGTGAATACCATCTTGCTTAAGAGGTGTCATAACCCCAGGTATGGTGATATTAATTTGACAGATTTCATTTCTCTCAGTGGTGGCAGCCCTAATTTGGCAGATAGTCAGATCATAGTTGTTAATGATAAAGTATCCTGTATCACACAGTCTGATTCTTGCTTCACAATATAAGACCCAATACCATTGAAAATATCAAGAATACATGAACATTAGTGGAAATATTAAGATGAGTTTAAATTAGTTTAAATTTTTTCATTTCATTACATTAAGCTTACTTTCTTGTTTGTGAGTACAGAATCCACCTGCTTTTTCCAGAAAAAATCAAAATCAGAAGTGTATGAATTGTGTTAAGAAAAATTATCCAAAACTTAGAAATAAGGCAAAAGGTAAATGTATTCCCTTTCAGTGTCATGTTAGACCATTGTCTAACCAGCCTGTCTAAGGGTCATCTGACATAGCGGGGACAGTTATATTGTTTGACTTACTATTTACTATTGATTAATATCCAGACCCTCAAAGTTAGATGTTAACTTGTAGAAGATTGAAAAGTTACAAATTATTTCTACCTAGGAAAAAAGATAATCCCAAAAGTTATGGTTTTATTGTCCTGTAGGACATTTACCAGATTTCTGTCTAGTTTTGCAATCTTATTCAGGCATTCTTTTTTCCATTATGTGTACATCTGTTTCTTGTATCTCCTTTGAACCAGCTTTGTCAATGCTAATGTCTCATTAATGACTTAAGTAAATCTTTGACATGTGTTGACTATACTTTTAGAATTATGGTTTTTATAAAAAAAATTTATATAGGAGAAATTCAACCCTGTTCCCTTTTTTTTAGAATTATGTTTTTACATTTTTGAAAATTATACTTTGAAGGGGCCAGCCCAGTGGCATAATGGTTAAGTTCAGCGTGCTCCACTTTGGCGGCCTGGGTTCGTGGGTTCAGATCCTAGGTGCGGACCTACACCATTCATCAACCAATGCTGTGGTGGTAACCCATATACAAAATAGAGGAAGATTGGCACATATGTTAGCTCAGGGCCAATCTTCCTCACCAAAAAAAAAAATATATATATATATATATATATACTTTGAAGGTTGGTTTTATTCCAAAAATGTTTTATGTAAAACTGGGGGTTTGGGGGGGGGTTTTTTGTGAGGAAGACCAGCCTTGAGCTAACATCCATCACCAGTCTTCCTCTTTTTGCTGAGGAAGACTGGCCCTGGGCTAACATCCGTGCCCATCTTCCTCTAATGGGACGCCCCAATGGTGCGGCTGACAAGCAGTGCATCAGCGGGTGCCTGGGATCTGAACCTGCAAACCCCGGGCTGCCAAGCACGGACTAAACCGCTGCGCCACCGGGCGGCCCCCCTAAAACTGAGGGCTTTTTGTTTTTATGAGAAAATACATTCTGAGATTCAGTCTTATGCATAGTTTTTTTCGAAGTTGAGTACTGGACCAATGATTCTTAAAATTGTCCTTTACATATGACAATTTAGGCTTTAAAAATTTGAGATAATTATATTCATAGTTTCAGACTTTGAATCCTGAACCTTAGGAAAATACCATAATTTTTGACATGATAAATAATTCATATAGTTTATTTTTAATTTTTTTGTGTGTGTGTGTGAGGAAGACCAGCCCTGAGCTAACATCCGTTGCTAATCCTCCTCTTTTTGCTGAGGAAGACTGGCCCTGGGCTAACATCGTGCCCATCTTCCTCTACTTTATATGGGACGCCGCCACAGCGTGGCTGACACGCAGTGCGTCGGCGGGCGCCCGGGATCCGAACCGGCGAACCCCGGGCTGCCAAGCGCGGACGAAACCGCTACGCCACCGGGCGGCCCCTCATATAGTTTATTTTTATTCTTGTGACAGGATTCCCTAGCAAAAGATTAATATTCAGCCTGGCTCTTCCTTAAATTCTGCATCCTGTTTATATGTACTGAATTTAGCTTTGTTTAATTTTTAATCTGATTAGAACCAATATTTTAATAACACTTTTAAACATTTCTATTTCTGCCCAAAAAAAAAGGCAGATGAAATTTTCATAGGGCTTGTGTTGAAACTGTTGGTCAATTTGAGGAGTATTGCTGTCTTAACAATATTAAGTTTTCCAATAGAAAGAATATGGGATGTCTTCCTATTTATTTAGGTATTCTTCAGTTTCTTTCAGTGATGTTTTATTGTTTTCAGTGTACAGGTCTCACACATCTTTAGTTAATTCTTTCCTAAGTTTTATTTTTTTGCTATTTTAAATGGATTTTTTTCTTAATTTATTTTTGGAATGTTCTTTGCTAGTGTGTAGAAATAATTGACTTATGTATATTGATCTTGTACCCTGAACCTTGCTGAACTAGTTTATTTAGTTCTAGTAGGTTTTTCTGTATGTGTATGTGTGTGGATTCTTTAGGGTTTTCTATATGCAAGATAATGTCTTCTGTAAATAGAAATTATGTTATTTGCAAACAGAAATTTATTTCTTCCTTTCTGATCTGGATATCTTATATATTTTTTCTTGTCTAATTTCCCTTGCTAAAACTCACAGTACAGTGTTGAATAGAAGTGAGGAGAGAGGACATCTTTGTCTTGTTTCTAATCTCAGGGGGAATGCATATGGCCATTCACCATTAAGTATGATGTTAGATTTAGATTTTCATAGATGGTCTTTATCATGTTGATAAAGTTTGCTTCTATTTCCAGTTTGTTGAATTTTCTCAAATACTTCTTATGGGGGCCGGCCCAGTGGTGCAGCGGTTTAGTTCACACTTGGCAGCCTGGAGTTCGCCAGTTCGGATCCCAGGCGCCCGCCGACGCACTGCTCGTCAGCCATGCCGTGGCAGCGTCCCATATAAAGTAGAGGAAGATGGGCACGGATGTTAGCCCAGGGCCAGTCTTCCTCAGCAAAAAGAGGATTAGCAACGGATGTTAGCTCAGGGCTGGTCTTCCTCACACACACACACAAAAAATACTTCTTCTGAGTCTACTAAGATGATTGAGTGGGTTTTGTGCTTTATCCTATTATTATGGTGAGCAATTGATTTTCAGATATTAAATCCACTTTGTATTCCTGGGATAAATTTCTTTTGGCTGTGGTGTATACAGTGTTTTATTTGTTGCTGGATTCAGTTTGCTACTATTTTGTTGAGGATTTTACATCCGTATTTATAAAAGATATTGATCTGTAGTGTTCTTATAATGTCTTTGTCTAGTTTTGGTAATGCAGGCCTCATAGAATGAGTTGGGAATTCCCTTCTGTTTTTTTGGAATAGTTCATGAAAGATCAGTGTTAATTCTTCTTAAAATGTTTGGTAGAATTCACCAGTGAAGCCGTTTGAACCTGGGCTTTTATTTGTGGGAAGTTTACTCATTGTAGCTCTACTCAGATTTTCTGTCTTCTTGAGTCAGTTTTGGTAGTTGTTTCTTTCTAGAAATCTGTCCATTTCATCTGGGTTATCTAATTTGTTAGTATACAGTTGTTCATAGTATTCCCTTATAATCCATTTACTTCTTAAGGTCAGTAGTAATGTGTCCTTTTTCATTCCTGATTTTAGTAATTTGAGTCTTCTCTCTTTTTTTCCTAGTCAATCTAACTAAGGGTTTGTCATTTTTGTAATCTTTCCAAAGAACCAACTTTTGCTTTTGTTGATTTTCTCTATTGTTTTTCTATTCTCTCTTTTGTTTATTTCCATTCTAATATTTATTATTTTCTTCAGCTTTTTATTTAAAAAATGTAGTTCATGGGGCCGCCCGGTGGCGCAGCGGTTTCGTCCGCGCTTGGCAGCCTGGGGTTCGCCGGTTCAGATCCCGGGCGCCCGCCGACGCACTGCCTGTCAGCCATGCTGTGGCGGCGTCCCATATAATGTGGAGGAAGATGGGCACGATGTTAGCCCAGGGCCAGTCTTCCTCAGCAAAAAGAGGATGATTAGCAACGGATGTTAGCTCAGGGCTGGTCTTCCTCACAAAAAAAAAAAAAAAAAATGTAGTTCATTCTTCCTTAAGAAGAATAGTTCCTTGAGATGTAAATTTAGGTTATTGATTTGATAGCTTTTTTCTTTTTTTGATGTAGGCATTTACAGCTATACATTTCCCTCTGAGCACTGCTTTCTCTGTATCCCACAGTTTTAATCTGTAGTGATTTGTTTTCATTTGTCTCAAAGTATTTTCTAAATTCCCTTGTGATTTCTTCTTTGACCCATTGGTTGTTTAAGAGTCTATTGTTTAATTTTTACATATTTCTGAATTTTCTAGTTTTCTTTCTTATTGATTTGTAGTTTCATTCCATTGTGATCAGAAATCATACTTAGTATGATTTTAGTCTTCGTATGATTTCAGTCTTTTAAAATTTATTAAGACTTGTTTTGTGGCCTAACACATGGTCAGTCTTGGAGAATATTCACTTAAAAAGAATGTATGTTCTGCTGTTATTGGGTGTCTCAATGTTCTGTGGACGTCTGTTAGATCTAGTTTATTGTATTCTTCAAGTCATCTGTTTCCTTCTTGATTTTTGGCCTTGTTCTATCCATTTTTGAAAATGGGGTATTGAAGTTTCCAACTATCATTGTTGAATTGTCTCTTTGTGTTTTCAATTCTGTAAAAGTTTGCTTTCTATATTTTAAGGTTCTTTTGTTAGGTGAATATATGTTTAAATTTATGTCTTGCTGATACATTAACCAGTTTGTCATTATAAAATATCTTTCTTTGTTTCTAGTAACAATTTTTGTCTATTTTGTCTGATGTTAATATTGCTACTCTCTCTTTCATGTACTGTTTACAAAGCACATTTTTCCATCCTTTTACATTCAACCTATTTGTGTCTTTGAATTTAAAGTGTCTTCTGTAAACAGCATATGTTTGTATCATTTTAAGAAAACTTCCTTCTGCCAATCTCTTCATTTTGATTGTAGTGTTCAGTCTGTTTACTTTTAATTTAATAACTGATAAGGTAGAACTTATGTCTGCCATTTTACTATTTGTTTTCTCTGTGCCTTACATCTTTTTTCATTTGTTTCTTCCTCCTTTATGATTTTTATGTGTGTTAGATATTTTCTAATACCCCATTTGATTAACCCTTCTTATTTCTTTTGCAATATTTTTTTTGTTATTATCTTAGTTGTTTCCCTAGGGATTATAATTAACATATTGACATAAAAAATGTATTTCAGATTAATGCCAACTTAACTTTAATAGTATATAAATCTTTGCTCCCATATAGCTCCTTTCCCTTCCCCCTTCTCTGTACTAATATTTTATCCTTTTTTGCTTCTGTTCCTCAGTCTGGATAATCTCAACTGATCTACCTTCAATTTTCTGCCTGCTTATCTTAGTCTGTTTGAGCTTCTTTAGCAAAATACAATAGGCTGGGTAGCTTGTAAACAACAGAAATTTATTTCTCACAGTTCTGGAGACTCGAAGTCCAAGATCAGGGTGCTAGCATGGTCAGATGAGGACTCTTTTCTGGGTCAGAGACTTCTCATTGTATCCTCACATGATGGAAGGAGCTAGGGATCTCTCTGGAGCCTCTTTTATAAGGCACTAATTCCATTCATGAGGGTTCTACCCTCATAACCTAATCAGCTCCCAAAGTCCCCACCTCCTAATACCATCACATTGGGCATTAGAGTTTCAACATACTGATTTGAGGGAACACAAACCTTCAGACCATAGCATAGTTCAATTTGCTGTTTCCTTTCACTGAACCCCTCTAGTGAATTTTTCATCTAAGTTATTGTATTTTTGAACTCCAGAATTTCTATTTCATGAGATATCATTCTCATAATCTTCTTTAATTCTTTAGACCTGGTTTTCTTTAGGTCTTTGAACATATTTATAATAGCTGATTTAATGTCTTTATTTAGTAAGTACAACCCCTTGGCTTCCTCAGGGACAATATCCATTGACTGCTTTTCTTTTTCTTTCTTTCTTTCTTTTTTTTTTTTTTTTTACTATTTTTGGTCCATGCTTTCCTGTTTCTTTGCATGTCTTGTAATTTTTTGTTGAAAACCTGATATTTTAAATAATACAATGTAGCAACTCTGGAAATCAAATTCTCTCCTCCCCAGGGTTTGTTATTGCAGTTTGTTGTTGCTGCTGCTGCTACTTTATTTAGTGACTTTACTGGACTAATTCAGTAAAGTTTGTATTCTTCATTGATACAGCCGCTGAAATCTCTGGTTAACATAGTGGTTAATGATTGGACATAGTTTTCCTTAAATGTCTTAAACTAAGAAGTCCTCCAGCATTTGCCAAAAGACTTTTGTATGTGTTGGACCTTCTTTCTGCTCCTAGGCAGGCAGTTTACAACTCTGCCTTAGCCTTCACTTGCTTGCACAGAACCTCAAGGTAAGCCACAGGTGAAAGCTGAGGGCCTTCTTAGATTTTTCCTGGGGCTTAGTTCTTGGTGTGAAAAGAAAACAACCTGGTGAGTTCATTATAATTTGAGTTGTGTGTGAAGTGATTAACAATAAAGTTTATGAATCGTCATTATCTGTCACATTAGCCATATTTTATTATTAGCAGAATTATATAAAACATGTTTCACAAACTTTGAGGTCCAAATAAAGAGGTTTAAACTAGTTGACAAGCATACCTATCTATATGGCAGAAAAACACTCCAGAGGAGATCTGTTTCTTCTGATATAGAGCAGCCCTTAGCCAAATTTGATCTAACTTGAGACTTTCGCCTGATTAGTGACTAATCAGGGCTCTGAGTTCACTAGATCATGGAGTATGGTGATTATAAGCTTGAATTCTAGAGCCAAGCTGCCTGGATTTGAATCTAGACTTTGCCTCTTCTGTGAACTTAGGTAAGGCACCTAACCTCTCCGTGCCTCACTTTCCTTATCTGTAACTAGCACCTCCCTTATTGTAAGGATTCAGTCATTACTGCAAAAATCAGTACCTGATAATAATATGCACTATACTTATACAAAAGTAGAGAGAGTAGTTTGATGAATCCCGTTGAACCTATTGCCCGTCTTCAACAATTATCAACCCATGAACAATCATATTTCATCTGTAATACTACCCTCCCTCACTAATCATTTTGAAGAAAATATCAGACATTATATTATTTCATCTATAAATGTTTCATTATATATCTATAACAGATTTTTTAATAGTAAGTATATTACCATTATTACAGCTAAAAAGTTAATAAGCCTTAATATTATCAAATATTGAGTTGGTATTTGTTTCCCCAGTTAATTCATATGTTATAATTAGTTAATATTGTCTCATAGGTCACTTTTAATATAGAGGTTACCCCCCTCATTTTTTCCCCTTATAATCGTTTATTGAAGAAACCAAGTCATTTGTGCTTTAGAGAAATGTTGTCCAGTACAGTAGCCACTAGCCACATGTGGCTATTGAGCACCTGAAATATCACTAGTCCAAACTGAACTATACTGTAAATTTAAAATACACATCCTATTTCAAAGACTTAGTGCAAAAAATAATGTAAAGTATCTCTTAATTTTTACATTGATTGCATGTTGAGATTATAATATTTTGTATATATTAGGCTAAATAAAATATTAAAACTAGTTTCACCTGTTTCTTGTTATTTTTAATGTGGCTACTATAAAATTTAAAATTACATATGTGACTTGCATTATATTTATATAGGACAGCAGTGATTTAGAATTTCACACAATATAGATTTTACCGATTGTATCCCCATGGGCTTATTTAACATGCTCCTTTGTCCACTGTATTCCCTTTATATTGTTAGAGCTAGAGGCTTGATGAGATTTTGATTTTTTTAAATGTTTTTTGGCAATAGTATTTCATATTTCTGGTATATACCACCAGAAGGTGCATAATGCCTAGTTGAGGCTTCTATGGTATATTAGCAGCCACTGATGATCCTTTAATTCATTAGAGGTTGCAAAATGGCAATGTTCTAATTCTTTCATTCCTTCTTCACATATTAGCTGGAGTACTTCCATAAAGAGAAAGCTCCTCTCATCAACTATCTGATTACATTTGATTACTGTACAAACTATATATATATAGTTTGCATAGGAATAGAAGGACAAAAGGTTGATTCTTTCCCTTTATTTACTGGTTTTGCAGGCATCTTCCAAAGATGATCAATGAGTACTTTTATAGTAGTATTATGAAATCACAATTTTAAATGTATTTGATATTTTTGAAATCCATTACAGTTATCTTATTGATGCTCAAATTGTGCCATCATTGGCCAGCAGGAGCCTCTTCAAGTTGTCTCCTATGTCTTAGACATAATCCTAGTAGTCTTTGATAGCTTCCTTGCTTTTTAGTATGACAGAAAGTTCTAGGCCCTGGCTTCTTTTCGTGGGAAATAATATTTAGAGGCCACAGTCTGGCTTGCATAATGCTACCTTATTGTTTATTGTTTCTAGGCCTTTTCAGTGGACAAAGCTAGGAAATACGATGTTTTTTTTTCCTTAAAAATAAAACACTTCATGAGTTTTTACTGATACTCCCAATTCAGATTTGGATCTATGGAGTTTTTATGTAATCTCATCAATATTACATTTATATCTTCTTTCTCCCATGTCAAATTTATTAGCTGTCAATGACATCAATATACTAATTTGCTTTATCTGACACTACACACACAACACTTACAAAATAGCATTTCCATCACTACCATCAACAATTATTTACTGAAAATGTTGTTTTTGTTTTTTACAGTTCTATTTCTCCTTGGGGTATATGTCACAGGAAGATATAGAAAAATTACTGTATTTTAAAGTCACTCAAAGTAGTTCCTCTCTGATGAATGTGTATGCTACCAACTGGTTTCATTTTGTTACCAAATTTGCCTCACTCTGGTGGGACTCCAACCCATGTTCAGAGGAGCTCCAAGGAGGGGCCCACATGGGCCTCATACCCACGATTCGTCCCCTCCTTGGAGGGTTCTTTTCTGTTCGGTATCGCAGATTTGAAACGAAACCGAAGCTGAGCGTTCAATGGCACAAGCTTTTATTCAATGGCCAAAGAATGGAGAAGTGGGAACTAGGTTCACAAATCAACTTCTCAGCTCTTGGGGCAAGTAAGCAGCTGTTATAAGGGGTCGAGATAATGAAGGGAAGGAGTATTCATCATATTCAGGGAACAGGGCAGGCTTTTTGGGGGAACAATGGTGCCACCTCCTTTCTCTCATTTAGTCATATCCTGCCATTGCCATGGCAATCATAAACTGTCATAGCGCTGGTGGGTGTGTTATGTAGCATGGTAATGTATTATAGTGAGCATATAATGAGCTGCAGGGTCTATGTCAGGTCAAGTCAGATTGCCATATTGCCTTCACCTGGTTTTAACTGGTTTCTACTATATGTCTCAGCCATCTCCTCCTTCCTCTCTTTGTGGTTTCCTGTAAGCTAAAGAGAATGTGTTAGGCTTGTTCTGAGCAGGGTTGTGGTTAATGTCTTATGGGGATAGGGGCCAGGGCAACAATTTTACTTTTAATTTTTAAGAATTGCTTTTTTAAACTTAATTTTTCTTTTATCATAATGTTCAAAAGTCAAATCTACAAAACAAAAATATTCCAGGGAGTCTAGCTTCTATTCCAGTCCTTTCCACTCTGTTTCATCCTTCCTCCAGTAGGTAACCATTAAAAAAATATTATGGCTCCTTCTTCCATTTTTTTATACAAGCACATACATATTTCATATCCTGACCAAAGAAGTTCCTCAGAGTCCTATGATTTCTTATTTTTCTTTCTCAGAGAGAGCTTATAATATTCTATATCTGAATATTATACTATATCTGAATCTGAATGATATACTATATCTTTTATTAAGCCATATTTTACAGATTAGAACTGTAAAAAAGTTGATATTGTAGATAAGACAGGGTTTTGAGGGAGAAAAGATGATTTGAGTGGAAACTAGTAGTGTTATCAAACAATTTTAAAGACTTTCTATGGAAGGAACAAACCATGCTGTTTGATGCCAGATAATACAGTAGGACCAATATTTAGAAGTTACAGAAAGCCAGATTTGAATTAGTCTGAAAATAATCCTGCTATCAGGTAAAACTTTGAAAATAGAATGGGCTTCCTCCTGTGGTTTTAAGTTCTTGTCCCTGGAGAGATTCATACGTCCTTGAAGGGTTGAACTGGTTGACTTCCATAGTTATTTGGTGATTCTGATTTCTGGTGTTCTTCCCCAGTTTTGTATGTATCATTCTGCCTAACAGGTCTAAGTGTACAGACCCTGGGTGATCCAGTGTATTTATTTTAGGAATCAGTGACATTTAAAGATGTGGCTATAGACTTCACATTGGAAGAGTGGAGGTTGATGGACCCTATACAGAGGAACCTGCACAAGGATGTGATGCTAGAGAATTATAGAAATCTTGTCTCCCTGGGTAAGGATAACTTCTGTATTCATGTATCTGCCCATTTGACCAGGTGTTCTGAAAATATAGAGCCTCTAAAGTACTTAACTGAATTTTGGGTTACAGTTTAGCCATTAAAGTCTCACAGTCTTAGGGGCATATTGTTGGGAGTTATGCTACTCCTTGCTCTTAACTAAACTGTCTGCTCCTTGTAGAGTAAGAAATACATATTTCATTGGAATCTTGGATATTGTTGACAATCCCCCAGATTTAGGACTGAAGGTTTTTTTAGTCACTTCCATAAATAAGAGTTATCCGTGCCTTTAGAAAAGAAGGAACAAATACATTCATTTTCTTTCTAAACTCAAATTATTCCCATGATCTATTACCACAGAAAACCTGAGATCATAGTGCTGAGCTTCTTTGAGATACCTTTTTAATTCTGTATAACACCACTGTACAATAGAATGTTCTACTGTGATGGGAATGTTGCATATCTGTGCTGTCCAATATGGCAGGCACCAGCCACTTGTGGCTGTTGAGCATTTGAAATCTGGCTAGCCCAACTGAAGAACTGAATTTTACATTTTATATAATTCTAACTAATTTAAATTCAAATTTAAATAGCCACACGTGGCTACTGACAACTGTGTGGGACAGTGCATCTCTAAAACTTCCTATAATAGCCACTCTGCACAGAAGATTAAGAACTGAGACTGAATTTGGCAGTAGTTCTTGCTCATAGGCACAATCAAATCGTATTCATTTTTCTCTGAACAGGGCTTGCAGTTTCCAAACCAGACATGATTTCTCATTTGGAGAATGGAAAAGGACCATGGGTGGTAGTGAGAGAAATTTCAAGAACCCCCTATCCAGGTGAGTTAATAGGAACCAGTAGGATGGGATTTATTTCAAGTTAATAGGTCATGGATGGAGAAGAACATCTGAAATATTTGGGGGGATATTTTTGCTCAAAGCTGTCTCAGAGGAAAAGATTCTCCCCTTCTCTTCTTCTCTTCCTACATCTCCTTCCCTTCCTCCCGCCCTTTTTCCCTACCTCCCTTCTTCCCTCCCCACTCTCTCTGTCTCCCTCTGTTTCCCTCTCCCCCCTCTCTGTCCTCTACTTTTGGTTTCCATCCCATCCCATCCTACTTTGCTTTCTTCAGGATGTGATTTTCATAATTATTTCTTCTTCATTCAAATATGCATAAAATATCCCTTTCAGTTCTATCCTCTCCAGTTAACTTTACATTTTTCTCATTTGTTTAACCATTTTCTGATATCTCTTCCTTCATTAATTTTCCTGAAAATGCTTTAAAGATCACCACTGACTTCTTTTAAGCTAAAACTATTGACTCATTATTTAACTTTTTTCAGCTGCAAGCCTGCTGAAACTTTAGAGGAATCCCACTCCTTTCCTCTAGGTTTTTAACTAGTTGAGAAGACGAACAAGAAATCAATTGAGAATTGAAATACATTATTTATTTAATCAATATTTATTGAACATCTGTAGACCGTGAACTGGGTTAGGTACTGGGTCTACAGCAGTGAGTTAGATGGACCAGGTCCCTGCTTTCATGAAGATTACATTTTGAGAAATTTTCAAGTAAATAAACAAAAACAAGCTAAGTAGTGGTTGTAGTAACTTAGCTGTGAGATAAACAAGGGGATATGAAAGAATAATTAGGATGAGGATGAGGGTGCCTCCTTCAGAGTGTGATCAGGGAAGGCTTCTGAGGAGGTGACAGTTAAGCTGAAACTTGAAGGATCAAAAGAAGCCAGCCAAGGTGCCAGCCCGGTGTCATAGTGGTTAAGTTCGCATGCTCCGCTTTGGTGGCCGAGGGTTCGTCAGTTCAGATCCTGGGCGCAGACCTACACACCGCTCATCAAGCCATGCTGAAGCGTCATCCCACATAGAGCAACTAGAAGGATGTACAACTATGACATACAACTATCTACTGAGGCTGTGGGGAGAAAAAAAAAAGGAGGAGAATTGGCAACAGATGTTAGCTCAGGGCCAATCTTCCTCAAATAAATAAATAAATAAGGAGCCAGCCAAGGGAAAAGGAGAAGGGGAGCATTCCAGGCAAAGGAAACAGCAATGCAGAGGGCCTGATACAGAAAAGAATGTAGTGTGTTCTAGAAATCAAAGGAAGCAGCTGTGACTGAAGCATAAATGAGAGGGAAGCTGGAATAGAATAAGATTAGAGAGTTAGACAGGAGATTGCCTGTTCAGGGCTTTGTAGACGATGGTAAGGAGTTTAGATTTTAATCAGAGTGAATGTGAAGGCACCGAAATATTTTAATAAAGAATTTTTATTAAAAGTTTTTTAAAATTTTATTAAAATTTTTATTAATAAAAGTTTCCTATTTATGGAAACTGAACTTAAGGGCATAAAGGTAATCAGTTAAGATGTTAAAATAGTCTAGGCAAGAGGTGATAGTAACTTTGATTACAAGGATAGTAGTAGAGATGGAAAGAGAGAAATGGATTCTGGTTCATTTGAGTGTTCATTTTATGATGATGCCATCCATAACTTGCACATTTGTTACATGTATTCTTTTTAAATATCAAATATTTTATGTTTTTACATGAGTGAATGAAAAGTAGACATTGGAGATAGTTTTAGATGACTCTTTAGAGAAGGGTTTCCCCCCAGCATAAAGAGGGAAAGAGAAATCGGTCAGTGGCTAGAGGAAAATAAGGGATGGAGAAAAAAACTCTTGTGTTTTATTTTTGAGACAGGAGCTTTTATGGCATGCTTGAGTGCTGATAGAAATCATGTCCCAGTGGAGAGGGAGAAATTGATGTTTCAGGACAAAGATGGGATCACTGGAGAACTAAAGTGTCTGAGGAGGTGAAAGGGGATAAAATCTACAATGGAAAAGGAAGGATTTACCTTTGATAGGGAGGCCACTAGGAAAGATGGAGAAGATGGATGCAGATATAGGTCAACTGGTGGTGAGAAGATTGAGGCATTCTGATAGCTTCTATATTCTCAGTGAAATACAAAGCAAAGCCATCAGGTTATAGTGAGGGCTAGAAAGAGGTGTGAAAGTGACATATTTTATGGTACATAGAATTCACCAGGGAAGCCATGTAGCCTGAAGCTTTTATTGTGGAAAGTGTTTAATTACAGCTTCTATTCCTTTTGTAGTTGTAGGACTATTCATGTTTCCTATTTCTTTTTGTTTGAGTTTTAATAAATTATGTTTATCTAGGAATTGATCCATTTAACCTAAAATTTAAATTTTTTGACATACTATACCCTGTTTATCTTTTAAATGTCTATGTGGATCTGAAGTGATGTCTCCCTTTTCATTCATGATATTAATTTTGCGTGTCTTCTCTGTTTTATCTTAATCAGTCTTGCTAGAGTTTATCAATCTTATTTGGCTTTTTAAAAAAATAATTTTTTATTCTTTCTATTGTGTGCTTGATTTGTTTCATTACTTTCTCCTCTTATGTCATTATTTTTTAACTTCTTAGGGTTTAATTTGCTGATCTTGTCTGACTTCTTGAGGTGGATACTTATATCATTGGTATCCAGCCATTTTTTTCTAATGTATTTAAAGCTATCAAGACTGTATCACACATTTTTTATGTAGCACCTTCATAATTGTAGAGTTCAAAATATTTGGTAATTTCCATTTGTGATGTCTTTGGCCCTCAGGTATTTTTCTTCATTTTGTGCCATGTGGGGATTTTCTAGTAATCTTGTTAACTTACATTCCACTGTGGTCGGAGAACATACTCTGTATGATTTCAGTCTTTGCCAATTTCTTAAAATCTGCTTTACCACGTGGCCAATTTTTATAAATACTTTGTATGCACTTGGAAAAATGTGTAGTCTATAGGTATTGAGTGCTGTTCTAGAAATGTCAAGGTTAATTATGTTGCTAAAATCTATGTACTTAGTGATTGTCAGCTTATTCTATCAGTTATTGAGAAAGATTTTGTGAAATCTACTATGACTGTAGATTTGTCTGTTTCTTATTTTAGTTCCTTTAATTTTTGCTTTGTGTATTGTGACGCTGTGTTCTTAGGTAAATACAAAGTTAGAACTGTTATATCTTGCTGGTAAATTGAACCTTTTGTCATTATGAAGTGTCTCCTTTATTGCTGTTAATGGTTTTTGCCTTAAAGTCTGTTTTGTCTGATATTAATATTACTGTAGCATCATTCTTTTGGTTATTGTTTATATGGTATATCTACCATCCAACTGTGAAAGTATCTTCCTTGTTCTGTATTCTTTTTCTCCCCATTCATGCCTTCCTTTAGATTTATTATCTTTTATTTTTTTTTTTTAATTTTCCCCTCTAATCATTTGGTAGTTATAATTTTTTGGTATAGTGGTTAACTTTGAGATTAAAGCATACATCCTTGATTCAGCAGTCTAATACAGATTTTCCTTCTTCCCAAACAATACAAAGATCTTAGAACAGCTTATTCCATTTAATCTCAATTACATGTTATTGAAGTTATGTATTTTAATTCTATATGTCAAATCTCATAAGACATTATTACTGGTGTTGTATGCAGTTGATATTCACTTGGATTTACTTATATTTTTACCTTCTCTTTCTCTTCATTTTTTTCTTCATTTCTGAGCTTTCACCTAGGATTATTTTTGTTCTGCTTGAAGATCTGCTGCGATTGTATTCTCTCCATTTTTCTTTTTTTCCTAAAAAAATCTTTATTTAACCTTCATTTTTGAAGAATATTTTTGGTAAGTTTAGAATTTTAAGTTGACAATTATATTCTTTCAGCATTTGAAGGTATCATTCCATTGTTTTCTGCCTTTCACAGAATCTTTTGAGAAGTCAACCATCTGTCTAATTCAGGAGTCAGCAAACTTTTTCTGTAAAAGGCAAGACAGTATATATTTAAGGCTTTGTGGGGCCATAACGTCTCTGTTGCAACTGTTCCATTCTGCCATGGTAGCACAAAAGCATTCATAGATAATATGTTAACCAGAGAGTGTAGTTGTGTTCCACTAAAACTTCATTTGTGAACACTGAGATTTGAATTTCATGTAACTTTAATGTGTTACAATATATTATTCTTTCAATATATTTTTCAACCATTTAAAAATATAAAAAACATTCTTATCTTGCTGGCCATACAAAAACATGTAGTGGACCAGATTTGGCTGTAGTTTGCGACCTCTGATCTAATTGTCACTCCTTAAAGGTAATGTGTATTTTTTTTCTCTTTTCCCCTGGCTGCTTTTAAGATTTTACTTTTCAACAGTTTTACTACTATGAGTCTTAGTATAGTTTCCTTTGTATTTCTTTTACTTGGGATTCTTTTGGCTTCTAAAATTTCTGACTTGATATTTTTCATCTGTTTTGAAAAATTGGGGGACATTATTTCTTTGAATTTGTTTTTGTCCCATTCTCTCTCACTTCTCTTTCTAGCCTTCTAGGACTCCTTTTACATCTGTGATAGACCTTTTCACTCTATCCTCTTATGCTTTTTTAAATAATGTCTTTGAGGTTTTCATCATTCTGTGCTTCAATATGGATATTTTCTACTGACCTATTTTCCATTTTGCTAACACTCTCATTTGTCGTATCTACTGTGCTTTTAGCCTATCCTTTGATTTCTTAATTTATTTTCCGGTTCTGGAATTACCATTTGGTTCTTATTTTGTACTTTCCAATTGTTTGGTGAAATTGTTAATCTTGTCTTATTTTCTTGAATATATTAATCACAATTATTTTAGAAGTTCATGTCTGAGACCTCAGTTATCTGGATCCCTTTTAGATCTATTTCTGTTATCTATTTTTCTCTTGATTTTTTTCTCATGTGACTTTTATCTCCTTGTATGCCTATTATTTTTCATTGTCAGGCATTGATATGAAAACCTATAACAATAATATGAAGTTCTGGATTTATGTAATCTTTTTCCACAGAGGGTTAATGTTTGATTTTGGTGGGCTGTTAGGATAGGAGCTCTAACAATTCTCAGTCACCTTAATTCAATTAGACCTTTAAATGATCTGGGTTTTAGTCCTTGGATTCTACGGTTGTCTTCTTTGGTGGTCCTGAATTCAAATCTTTGTCTAGCCTTGTGAGTACATCGAAAGTTCTACTTACCTTGAGTTTCTACTATTCACAAAAGGTTTTGATTCAGTTTGTTTTTAAACATTTAGACATAATTACCTGAATATAAATTAGAAATTTAAAAGAAGTATAAAAGCATTTTAAAAAGTAAAATATTAGGGGCCAGCCCCATAGCCTAGTGGTTAAAATCAGTGCACTCCACTTTGGCGGCCTGGGGTTGGCTCCCGGGCATAGACCTACACCACTCATTGGAGGCCATGCTGTGGTGGCAACCCACATACAAAATAAAGGAAGATTGCCACTGATGTTAGCTCAGGGACAGTATTCCTCAAGCAAAAAGAGGAAGATTGGCAACAGATGCTAGCTCAGGGCAAATCTTCCTCAGCAAAAAGGAAAAAAAAGTAAAATATTAAGTTCCATATACAAACAAGTTGTAAGGCCACCACTCCACAGTATAATTTTATTAAAAGGAATTTTTGTGTGTGTGTGAGGAAGACCAGCCCTGAGCTAACATCCATTGCCAATCCTCTTTTTGCTGAGGAAGACTGGCCCTGGGCTAACATCCATGCCCATCTTCCTATACTTTATATGGGACGCCGCCACGGCATGGCTGACAAGCAGTGCATCGGCGGGCGACCAGGATCCAAACCCATGAACCCCGGGCTGCCAAGTGTGAACTAAACCGCTGCGCCACCAGGCAGCCCCTATTAAAAAGAATTTTTGACAAACTGTCAGAAATATTCTTAAGAGTCATAAAAAGATTGCAAAACTACCCTCAAAAATAATAATAATCACTATTTGAAATATCAATAATTATAAATATTAATTTTGACTAGTTTGTTCTTCAGCCCACTTTCTGAAAAACCAGTGTCTTCTTCCATAGAAGTTCTATAAAAAGGTGCAAAGACTTGAATAAGCTACTAAGATAGGGAAATTTGAGAAAACCCTCACAAAAAAAAGCTAGCAAACAAAGCAAGAACAAATAGAAAGTATGGTTGGGGACAAATGTCTGGTTTGTGGAGTAAATGGGAAGCAAGGAAGTAGTCACAGCATATGAAGAATGCTCTCTAAAGACGTTGACTCTAAAGGGAATGAAAACAGGAAGAAATACATGAGAAACTTAGATTCTAGGAAGGTTACCATGAGTGAATTTTTTTTAATAGGAGAAAAACTACTTGAATTTACTACTTTTGTTCTTTGCTCAATCAGTCTCCCTTAACCCTACCTCCTCCTTCCTGGAAAACAAGGTCAATTTGCAAGCAGTTAGGACCATATATTCATTATCAGCCCAAGTTTCCCTTTTATTATCCTTTTTAGTGAGATCTCCCCAACTTAGAAAATAGGAGTCATTGTATTTTTCTCTTTTTTTCCCACCTGCAGCCAAGAATATTCTACCAACAGAGGATGTTTCTGAAGAAGATTTATCACAGGAGGCCATAGTAGAGAAGCTCACAGAGAATGGTCTGTGGGACTCCAACATGGGAGGATTATGGAAGTGGAATGACAGAATATTGAGATTGCAAAATAGTCAGGAGGGTCATCTGAGTCAAAGAATAGTTACACACAAGAAAACTCCCACTGGTCAGAGAGGCTTTATATCTATTCTTTTTTCAGAACCAGGAGTTATCACAGAAGAGCCCTACAGCAAATGCCAAACAAATGAGGAAAATTTCACAGAGAATTCAGATATGATTACAGATACCCACTTGGGGAAGAAAATTTGCAATGACACCGAAGGCAGCAAAGCCACAAGGCATACCTCAGAACTTACTTTAGAGAAAAAACCCAATAATAAGGAAAAACCCTATAAATGTAGTACATGTGAAAAGGCCTTTCGTTATAGGTCATTACTCATTCAACATCAGAGAACTCACACTAAAGAAAAACCTTATGAATGTAATGAATGTGGGAAAATGTTCAGCCAGCCTTCATATCTTAGTCAACATAAAAAAATTCACACTGGAGAAAAACCCTATAAATGTAATGAATGTGGAAAGGCCTTCATTGCTTCTTCATCACTTATGGTACATCAGAGAATTCATACTAAGGAGAAACCTTATCAATGCAATGTCTGTGGAAAATCTTTTAGCCAGTGTGCTCGCCTTAATCAACACCAGAGAATTCAAACTGGAGAGAAGCCTTATAAATGTAGTAAATGTGGGAAAGCTTTTAGTGATAAATCAAAACTTGCAAGGCATCAGGAAACTCACAATGGAGAGAAACCCTACAAATGTAACGATTGTGGGAAAGCCTTTCGGAATAAATCATATCTTAGTGTACATCAGAAGA
Organism: Tapirus indicus; assembly: GCA_031878705.1. Taxonomy (NCBI): domain Eukaryota; kingdom Metazoa; phylum Chordata; class Mammalia; order Perissodactyla; family Tapiridae; genus Tapirus; species Tapirus indicus. Next base: position 3,817,958 of record CM062932.1, on the reverse strand, counting down.
CCCATACTGAAGAGAAACCATATAAATGCAATGAGTGTGGGAAATCTTTCAAGAATACCACAATTTTTAACGTTCATCAGAGAATTCATACTGGAGAGAAACCCTTTAGATGTAGTGAATGTGGGAAAGCCTATAGAAGTAATTCAAGCCTTATTGTACATATAAGAACTCATACTGGGGAAAAACCCTATGAATGTAATGAATGTGGGAAAGCATTCAATCGTATAGCAAATTTCACAGAACATCAGAGAATTCATACAGGAGAAAAACCCTATAAATGTAACGAATGTGGGAAAGCATTCATTAATTATTCATGCCTTACAGTACACCACAGAATGCATACAGGAGAGAAACCTTATAAATGTAATGAATGTGGAAAGGCCTTCATGCGTTCTTCATCTCTAATTATACATCAGCGAATTCATACTGAAGAGAAACCTTACCTATGTAATGAATGTGGGGAATCTTTCAGAATAAAATCACACTTAACTGTACATCAGAGAATTCATACTGGAGAGAAACCATATAAATGTACTGACTGTGAGAGGGCATTTACCAAAATGGTAAATCTCAAGGAGCATCAGAAAATTCATACTGGAGTGAAACCCTATAAATGCTATGATTGTGGGAAATCCTTCAGGACTAAGTCATACCTTATTGTACATCAAAGGACCCATACTGGAGAAAAACCATATAAATGTAATGAATGTGAGAAAGCTTTCACTAATACATCACAGCTTACTGTGCATCAAAGAAGGCATACTGGAGAAAAACCCTATAAATGTAATGAATGTGGGAAAGTTTTCACAAGTAACTCAGGCTTTAATACCCATCAGAGAACACACACTGGAGAGAAACCATTTAAATGCAGTGACTGTGGGAAAGCATTTAGCCAGATGGTACATGTCACAGAACATCAGAAAATCCATAGTGGAGAGAAACCCTATAAATGTGATGTCTGTGGAAAAGCCTTCAGGAGGGGTTCATACCTTACAGTGCATTGGAGAACACATACTGGAGAAAAACCCTATACATGCAAGGAATGTGGAAAAGGTTGTATTACTCTATCACAGCTAACTCTACATCAGAGAATTCATACTGGGGAGAGGCCCTATAAATGTGAAGAATGTGGAAAAGCCTTCAGAACTAACTCAGACTTTACTGTACATCTGAGGATGCATACTGGAGAAAAGCCCTATAAATGTAATGATTGTGGAAAAGCCTTTAGGAGTAGTTCAAGCCTTACTGTACATCAAAGAATACATCAGAGAGAAACTCAGTTAATATAGAGAACAATAAATCTTTTATCCAGATGTCAGCTCCACAAGAAGAATCTTATAAACTGTGTATCTTATGAATGTGGGAAAACTTTCAGGAGCAATTTGCCAGAAAATACTCACTGAAGAGACACTTTATAAACAAGAATGTGGAAAAGCAATTAGTCGTATTAAATCTTAGAAGTTATAAGGAAATTCATATTAGAGAAAATAATGTATAAATGAAATCCTTCATCCAGATTTCATATTTTATTCATTTAACAAATTATCTTCAATGAATTGCATGTATTTTTTCACCTATTTTCCTATTGGTTTGTATTTCTTAAAAATCTGGAGGTGCTGTTTATATGTTTGAGATATTAATCCTTTGTCATGTGTGTTGCAAATGTTTTCCTTAATGTAGCATTTGTCTTTATACTTTTTTATATAGTTAAAGAATCCACCACATATTTTGATTTTCTATAGTAAAATATTTACATCTTTCTTTTTAGATTCTCGATTTACTCTTTTAGTTAAAAAGGTCTCCTTAATCCCTAGGTCCTACATAGTCTCCTAAATTTATTTCTAAGATGTGGATAATTTTATTTTTTACATTGAAGTCTTTAATCCATCTGGACTGGATAGCTATTCATAGAAGAGCAACTCCAAATGGCCATTAACCTATGAAAAAATTATGAACCTAAATAGTACTCAGGGAAATGCATATTAAAACAACCTATGAGATTTTGCTTCCACTTCATGGAGTTGGCAAAAATTTAAGAGATCTTTTGTCAGTGGGGTTTGGGGAATCATGTACTCTTACAAAAAGGTTATATCAACATATTTCCACCAGCAATCCAGCAATATATATTTTAAATTTTTTAAATAAAAACACTTTGACCCAGCAGTCTCACTTTAGGACTCTGCCCCCACAGAAATAACAGCATCAGTGCATAAGAATATACATAAATAAGGATGTTTGTTGAAGTATTGTTTGTAGAGGCAAAGAAGCAGCCCAACTGGAGACAAAGTGAATGCCCATTAATAGGGAAATGGTTGAATAAATTATTATATATCCATACCATGGAACAGAATGAGAGTAATTCTTAAAATGAGTTATATCTACACTAGTTGACTTCAAGGTATTTCCACAATTTTTTAATAAGTAATTGCTTTATGACAGAGATGTATAGGTACAAGATTTCATTTTTAAGGTAATGATCACACCCATTTATGTATATATGTGTATATGTGATTAGATGAGCATGGAAACAAGTACAGAAGAATATACACCAGGCTGTTGGTTACCTTTAAGGGAGGGAGAAAAGGAAAAGTAGGGAGATAAGTGGGGGAAAAGACGGAAAATAGACAAATGTAAGTGCAGCATGTATAGTATAAAAATCTATGTAAAACTACATGTGAACTTTTGAGAGTCATGAATGAAGGATGGTCTCCAAAAAGTTAATGATTGTTGTTTCAGATTTGATGGAGTATCTGGTGTTTGTTTTTTGTTTGACTTTTCTGTATTTTTAAGGTTTTCTTTCCAATGAGCATGTTATATTTATATAAATAGGAATAACTTTTTTTCTTGTGAAGTAATTTATTGGACACGTGTTATGTACCAGGAAGTACCCTAGGTGCTGGATATACATTGGCTGGGGAGGAGTGGTCATGGATCTAAGAGCATGGGAATTGGTTGTGATGCTGTCTAGATTCCAAAGAAGTTACCCAGAACCTTACTTCCCGCACCCTGTCAGTTTCGTTTGGAGGAGGTAATAGAAATTTCAGATAGATGAAAAACTTATCCAACAATATCTGGAACTTGTGTCCAGCTGCCAAACCAGAAGACTGCAAACCTCAGAGAGAAGTTCCACTTTCAACATGGCACCAAAGAAAAGTCACAATGGTGCAAATGTCGATGTACAGCCTCACAGAACATTGCATGATGGAGTATAGAGAGGGGAAACAGCCAAGGACTCCCAAATCCATAAATGAAGGCTTGGAAGTTCTGGGAATACTAAGAGAGTCCTGGAGTCAAAGTGGGAGCCCAGAGGATGTGGCTGTAATACCAGAAGGCTCTAACAGATCATGGACCTGATATCCAAAAAGGACAAGGCATGATGAGCTACACTTGAGAAGAGAGTTAAGGAAAGAAGGTCAAATACCCCTCCCACAATGCTAGGATAAGTGTTTAATATTGGGAAGGGGAAATTTATTAACTATTACCAAGAGACTTATCTTTTTTGGATATAATGTACCACTTGATTGGAGAGTTCAAGGGTCAGACTTTGAAAAACTACCCTTAAGAAACCTTTCTGTCAAACAGTTGACATGACTTGATGCCAACTCTATTGGCAGCTCCTTTCTACCTCCTAACCCTTGCAACACATAAACTCTGCCTCCCATCCCTGCCTTAGAGCCAAACATTCCAAGAAGATCATGGTCAGCAGGTTCAAATGACATAAGAATTGAAAAGTGTCCATTGGGTTAGGGGATGGAGATGACACAGGCCACCTTTACTAGAGCAGTTTCAGTGGAGTGCAAAGGTGCCAAAGTCTGGTTCCAGCGTGTAGTGGTGTCTCATTATAGGTTTAATTTGCATTTCTTTACTGGGTATTGATGTTGAGTCTCCTTTTAGGTGCTTGTTGGCTTTTTGAATATCCTTTTTGGAGAAGTGCCTATTCAAGACTCTTCCCCATTTTTTAATTGGGAACTCTTTGTTCATTTGTAGGGTCTATTTATATTCTGGATACAAGGTGTTTTTTAGATATATGTATTACCAATATCATCTCCCCATCTGCAGCTTGCCTTTTCACTCTCTAAATGGTGTCCTTTGATGAATAGAAGTCTTTAATTTTGATGAATAATTCAATCTTTTCTTTTATGATTAGTGCTTTTTGTGCCCAGTGTAAGAAATCTTTTCCTAACCCAAAGTCATAAGGATATTTTCCTACATTTTCTTCTGAATATCTGCTGTTTTACTTTTCACTTTTAGATCTACAGTTCATCTGAAATTAATTTTTATGTATGTGTGGGGTAGGGGTCAAAGAATATTTTCCATACAAATATACAATTTATTTAACATAATTTATTGAAAAGACCACCTTCTCCCCTCCCCCTTGAGTTACAGGGGTACCCTTATGATAAATCAGATGATCATATTATGTGAGGATCTATTTCTAGATTATTCTGTTCCATTGTTCTATTGAACACCAAAGGTTCTTAGTGAAAACAGATTTATAGTGAGTCTTGGCATCAGGTGGTATATGTGTTCTAATTTTGTTCTTGTTCAAAATTGTCACTGCCTAGAAGGACAATTCTAGATCTTCCCTTGGTATTTTCATACATTTTTGAATGATTTTTTTAATTACTCCACACCAAAAAAGTAGAAATTTTAATGAGCTTTACATCAAGTATATAGATTAATTTTGGAAGAATGGACACCCTAACAATATTGAGATATCCAATTTGTGAGCATGCTACACCTTTTCATTTATACACATCTTTTAATTTCAGCAAATTTTGTATTTTTTCAATATAGAAATTTTGAACAACTTTTTAGGTAATGTTGTAAGTGCTATTAATTTCATTTTCTGGTTTTTGCTAATATATATAATAGTATATATAATATAATAGTATATTAAATATATGATAGATATAATATAAATATAGATTTTTTAAAAACTGACCTTATATCCAGTGAGCTTGCTAAATTCACTTGTTAATTATAATAATTTGTTCTTTCTTTTGGACTTTCTGTGTACACAATATGTCATCTGAAATAAAGTAAGATCTCTTTTACTTTGCCCTTTCTAATATTTATGCAATTTTTTTCTTGCTTTATTGCACTGGCTAGGACCTAAGGAAGTAGTGATTGTAGCATTCTTGCCTTCCCAGAATCTAAAGGAAAATCTTAAACCTTTTACCATTAGGTATGACATGAGGTATAAATTTGTTAATAGATAATCTCTATCAGATTAACAAAGTTCCCCTCAAATCCTAGTTTGCTGAGATATGTTATTGTAGTGTTGAATTTCAGCAGATACATATTTTGCAACTATTGAGATGACCATATGGTTTTTCTCATTCTGTTAATGTGGTTAAATTATATGGATTTATTTTGTTTTAAAAATTGTGGTAAAATACACATAACATAAAATTTACTATCTTAACCATTTTTAAGTGTACAGGTCAGTGGTATTAAGTACATTCATATTGTTGGGCAGCCATCACCACCATCCATATCCAAAATGCTTCAAAATCTTTCTAAGCTGAAGCTCAATACCTACTAAACAATAAATCCCCTCCTCCCCTTCTTTTAGCCTCTGGAAACTACTGTTCTACTTTCTGTCTCTGTGAATTTGGCTACTTTATACACCTCATATAAATATTTGTCCTTTTGTGACTGACATTTCACTTAGCAAAATGTTACCAGTTAATCTGTATGGATTGATTTTTGAATGTTAAGGCAAACTTGCATTCCTGGAATAGATTCCATTTGGTCATTATATATTATATTTTTAATATGTGGTTGAGTTAGATTTTCAAATTTTTATATAGAATTTTATGTCTATGTCCAGAATGTCTTGTATATTTTCTTTCTTGTAGTAGTCTTGTCAGAGTTTAGTGTCAGGATAATGCTGGGCTCATAAAATGAATTGAGAATTACTTCCTTTTTTCCCCCTCTGGAAGAGTTTGTGTAAGATTGGTATTATTGGTATTGGTGTTATTTTTTCCATAAACGTTTTCTGTAAAAATCAACAGTAAAGCCATCTGAGCCAGGAATTTTCTTTGTAGGAAACTTCTAAATTATAGATTCAATTACTTTGATAGATATAGGACTATTGAGATATTGTATCTCTTGTGTCAGTTTCAGTAAGTTTTTTTTAACTTGTCCATATCATTTCATTGAAATATCTAATTATTGGCTTTAAATAATTCATAATATCTGCTTGTTATATTTCCAATATCTGTAGGATCTAAAGTGATGTTCTCTTTTCAGTCTTGGTATTGGTAATTTGTGTACTCTTTGCTTTCTTGATTAGGCTTTGTAGGAATTTAACACTTTATTAATCTTTAAAAAAACCTTAATTATTATACAGCTAATTTTTTCATTGATTCATACTCCTTTATTTCCTTGTATCTACTTTGAGTTTGATTCACTGTTCTTTTTCTAGCTTCTTAAAATGAAATCATAGGTAATTGGTTTTCAGCCTTTCTTTTTTGCTAGTATTTAATTTAAGTCTAAATTTCTCTATAAGTTCCTATTTAGCTTCATCCAGTAGAGGTTTTTTAATCACCTTTATGAGACATCATTTACATATAACAAGTTGCACCAAATTTAACTTTACGTTTTCATAAGTTTTGGCAGATTTACACACCTGTATAATCATCACCAAAATCAAGATTTAGAACATTTTCATCAACTCCAAATTTTCCTATATCCCTTCCCAGACAATTCTTCCCACCTCTGACTCCAAGAAACCATTAATATACTTTCTGTCATTATATATTAGAATTGCCTTTTCTAGATTTTCATGTAAATGAAATTACATAGTATATACTGTTCTGTATTTACCTTCTTTCACTCAGCATAAATTTTGGGATTCATCCGTGTTGTGTGTGTCAGTACTTCATTCCCTTTTATTGATGAGTGGCATTCCATTGCTTTAATATACCACAATTTATTCATTCAGCTGTTGGTGGACATTTGGATTCTTTCCACTTTGGGGCTCTTATGAATAAACCTGCTGTGAACGTACAAGTTTTTGTATAGACATATTTTCATTTATATTATATAAATACCTAGGCTTGGAATTGCTGGATCATATGGTAAATGTATGTATAACTTTATAAGAAACTGCCAAGTTGCCTTCCAAAGTGTTTGTACCATTTTGCAACCCACCAACAATGTGTGAGTGTCCCAGTTACTTCTAGCCTTGCCGACTTGTGATGTCAGTCTTTAATTTTAGCTTCTCTAATGTGTGTGGTAGTACTTCATTTTGGTCTTAGTTTGCATTTCTCTGATGATTAATGGTGTTGAACATTTGTCATTGTTTAATGGCCGCTTATATCTCTCCTTTGTGAAGTAGCTGTTTAAATTTTTTGCCAGTTTAAATTAAATGATGATAATGATTCTGTAGTCTAAATACAAGTTCTTTGTCAGATATATGTGTTGTAAATATTTTCTCCCAGCCTTTGGCTTCCCTTTTAACTTTTCTTAGTGGTGTGTTTTGAAGAGCAGACAATTCTGATTTTGAAGGATATCAGTTTAACATTTCTTTTTTATGGTTCATGCCTTTTGAGTCCTACATAAGAAATCTTCATTTGCCCTAAGGTCCTGAAGTTTTTTCTCCTATGTTTTCTTCTGGAAGTTGCATGATTTTAGATTTTATGTATCGGCCTATGGTCCATTTTGAGTTAATTTTTCTGTCCACAGATTTTGATGTATTGTATTTTTATTATCATTCAGTTAAAAATATTTCCTAAGCTCCATTGTCATTTCTGCTTTGACCCTTGGGTAATTTATAAGTGTGTTACTTAATTTTAAAGAATTTGTGAATTTTCTATTTTTTTATTATAGATTTCCAGTTTAATTCCAGTGTTGTCAAAGAACACACTGTATTATTTCAATCATTAGAAATTTGTTGATACTTACATTATGGCCCAGCTGGTGGTCTATTTTGGTAAATGCTCCATGTTCACATGAAAATAGCATTGAAATAAGAATTTTCACCTGAAATTTCTGCAGTTAGATGTAATGTTCTATAAATATTTGAACCAAATTGGTTAATAGTGTTCTTCAAGTCTTCTGTATTACTGATTTTTCTGCTTGTTCTATTGGCCACTAGGAATGGTGTCTTCAAATATCAACCTATGAGGTTTGATTTATCTTATGTCTTGAAGCTATATTATTCAATGCATATAAATTTAGGATTGTTATATATTCTTGTTGAGTTGACCCTCAACAAGAATATTAAGTATTCTTCTCTATCTCTAGTAATGTTTTCTGCCATAAATTCTACTTTTTCTGATATAAATTTAGCCAAAACAAAATTTTTGTTAGTGTTTGCATGGTGTGATAGGCAGAATTCTAAAATGGTCCCTAGATTCCCAGCCCCTGGTATACAAGCAGTTCTCAGTTATTCAATCAAACACTAATCTAGTGCTTTTGTGAAGGGATTTTGCAGATATAATTAAGGTCCCAAATCAATTGACTCAAAATAGGGAAATTACTCTCAGTGGGCCAGACCTAATCAGTTTAGACCTTAAAAAGTATGGGGTTCTTTCTGGTGAAAGGGATTTGACATATGAAGGGGATCAATGTGAATGACATTCTTCATTGCTGGCTTTGAAAATAGAGGGTGTATGTGACAAGGAATGTGGGCATCCTTTAGGAACTGAGAGCAGTTTGTGACTGATAGCCAGCAAGGAAACTGACTCAGTCCTATAACTTCAAGGAACTGAATTTTGCTAACAAGTTGAGTGAGCTTGGAAGTGGATTCTTCTCCAGCCTTCAGACAAGACTCAACTTAGTTGACTCCTTGATTTCAGCCTTTGAGACCTGAGTAGAGAAGCCAGCCATGCTGTGCTTGGGCTTCTGATCTACAGAACTGTGAGCTAATAAATTGTTGTTGTTCTAAGCTACTGTTTGCATGTGGTATATATCTTTTCCCATTCTTTTACTTTTAACTTATCTGTGTCCTTAAAATGTGTCTTGTAAGCAGTATATATTTAGGTCTTATTTTTATCTAGTGTAACAATCTTTGTATTTTAATTGGAGTGTTTAATCCATTTTCATTTAATGTAATTACTAATATATTTAAGTGTAAGTCTATCATTTTGTTATTTATTTTCTACTTGTTTTATCAGTTTCTTCTTTTATTTCTCCTTTCTTGCTTTTATTTGGATTAATCGAATATTCTTCATTATCTCATTTTCTACTCTATGCAATTATATACTCATTATTTCAGTGGTTACTCTAGAGCATTGGTTCTCAAAACTGTTTTCATAATAATTCTAAGATATTATTTATCTTTTACTCTTATTTTTCTCATGGGTGTAGACTGGTATTTTTCAGAAGGTACATGGCGTGATATTGCAAAAGATTTAATTCGGAAGGAGATCTGAGAATTCAGCTACATTTTATTAAGTCATTGTTATTGACTGAATTGTATCCCCCCCAAAGTTCATATGTTGAAATCCTAACTCCCAGTACCCCCAGAATATGACTGTTTGGAGATAGGGCCTATAAAGAAGTGACATGGTAAAATGAGACCCACAAGTTAAAGTGGGCCTTAATACAGTCCGACTGGTGTCCTTATAAGAAGAGGAAATTTGGATGCACGGAGAGACACCAGGAGTGCACACACACGGAGGGACAACCATGTGAAGAGGCAGCAAGAGAGTGGCTACCAGCAAGCCAGGAGAGATGCCTCAGGAGAAATCAACCCTGCAGGCACCTTGATCTTGAACTTCTGTCCTCCAGAACTATGAGAAAATAAATTTCTGTTTAAGCCACCAATTCTGTGGTATTTTGTTTTGGCAGCCCCAGGAAACTAATACAGTCAGACATTAAAGAGATTTGCAAAAATTTAAAACAATACCACTCTTTGAACTAATTTTTTGTTTTGAAATTATTTCTATTAAAGTACTTTTCAATATCACATATTTTTAATAAATTAATAAATATTTTTCTAATTTTAATTTCAAATACAGTAAATATCAATAGATAAAAACTACATAAATCAAAGCTCTTTGGTTTCCTCAACAATTTTTTAAATTGTAAGGGCATCCTGATACGGAAAATCATTGCCTTTAAAATTTCCTATAAATCTTTGGATCATTGGAGCGCTCTTGAAATTAATATTTTAACATTTCAAAGCTATGGAAAAAAAAAAACTAACAGTTTGGGGCCGGCCTGGTGGCATAGTGTTTAAGTTCCTACACTCCGCTTCGGCAGCCCAGGGTTTCACAGGTTCAGATCCCGGGCACAGACAGATGGCACCGCTTGTCAAGCCATGCTGTGGTGGCATCCCATATAAAGTAGAGGAAGATGGGCCTTAGAGGAATATGGGCACAGATGTTAGCCCAGGGCCAATCTTCCTCACACACACACACAAAACTAACAGTTTAATTCCATTTATTCCTTGCCTTTGTTCTGTTGTTGTCATACATTTTATTTCTACATAAGTTTTAAATTCTGAAAGATGTTGTTACTATTATTGTTTTCAGCGATGTTTAATTATATTTACTCACATATTTACCTATTCTAATGTTCTTCTTCTTTCCTGAAGTTCCTTGTTCCAACTAGGATCATTTTCCTTTCTCCTGGTTAATTCCTTTTGGCATTTGTCATAGTATTCCAGTGGATTATCTCAACTTTTATCTGAAATAGTTTTATTTTGCATTCATTTAAGAAGGATATTTTCACCTGGATTAGGGTTTTAGGCTGGCATTTTGGGTTTCATTGTTTTTTTTTTTTTCTTTCATCACCTAAAATAAAATGGCATTCCATTGTCTTCTAGGTTCCACAGTTTCCATTAAAAAATCAATTAATGTGTTCAGTTCTCATTTTTATTTTTCTCTATTTACTTTTAAAGATTTTACCTTTGCCCTTGGTTTTCATAACTTAACGTGATGTGCCTAGGTGTGGGGTTTTTTGTTTTGTTTTTAAATCATATTCAGAGTTTATAGAGTTTCTTGAGACTGTGCTATGGTATCTTTCATCAGTGTGGGAAAATTCTCAGCCAGTGTTTCTTTAAATATTGCCTCTGCCCGATTTCCTCTCTCCCTTATTCTAGGATTCATACTGTGTATAGGTTAGACCTTTCACCATATTCCAGGTCTCTCTTAAGGTTTTCTATATTTCTCATCCTTTTTTCTCTCTGTGCATCAAACTGGATACTTTCTACTGACCTGCTTTTCCATTAACTATTATCTGTTCTGCTGTTTTCAATTTGCTATTAAACCCACCTTTGGAATTCTTAATTTTAGTCATATTTTTTATTTTTGGAATTTTTGTTCTGTCTTTATATGGATTTTAGGTATCTGCTGAAATTCTCCATTCTTTTCTCTTGAATATATATCAATATTTATTTTAAAGTCCTTGACTGTTAACTGTAGTAGCTAAATCACTTCTGGATCTGTTCCGATGTCTGTTGTTTTTCTTTCAATCGGGTCAGCTGATTTTTTTTAGCATGCCTTCTAATATTTCATTTGATGCCAGATGTTATAGATGAAAAAAATCCTAGAGATCCCTGATTTATCTTCCTCTAAAGAGGATAGAGTTTTGTTTTAGCAGACAGCTAGAGTACTAGTGGATCATCCTGATCCCATTTATGGTTGACTTTATGCTGAGCTAAAGTTGGTCTATTTCAGTTTTGCCCTTGCTTCTAGAGCATGGTTCTTCTGGAGTCTCAGTGGAAACTCCAAGGTGTTTTCCAAGCCCCTATAACTTGTAGGGCTTAATCTTGAACTGTCATCTCTATCTTTCCAGTTGTGGGCAACTGCTTAAATCTGCTCATCTGTTTAGCCTCTCAGGTGATGCTTTTTACAGAGTTTCTCTTATCTTCACCATGCACAGCTTAGGAGTCAGCTAAATATTTGAGGGAAAATTTTATGGCTATGTCTAGGATATTGACTCTTCCAGTGACACCCCTAAACTCTGACAGTAAGAGTGTTATGTTATTTTCTGCCTCGACTCTAAACTAGAAATTGCTCACAGAGGAAATGCCAGGTAAATGTGAAGCTCACCTCTTGCACTTCATTTCTATCAAAGATCTTAGTTGGTGTCAATCAGCTTCTGTGCTGCCCCTTTCCAAGACTTTCGGCAGTTGCAGTAACTAAATAAGTCTAAATGTCCAACCTTCCAGCAACTGAGCCCCCAATGCTAAGTCCCCAGTATGGTTACCATCCCACTAGAAGACCGATCAGACACTTGGTGTCAAGTTGGCTACATTGGACCACTTCTATTCTGGAAGCTGCAGCAATTCATATGACTGGAATCAACCCATACTCTAGGTATAGGTTTGCCTTTTGTGCTTGCAAGGCCTCTGACAAAACCACTCACTATCTTGGCGTTTATAGAATGTTTGATTCACTGGCATGGGGTCCCATATAACATCACATCAAACTAAGGAACCTACTTAATAGCAGAGAAGGTAAAGGAGTGTGCATGGTATCAAGGGATCCACTGGTCATATCACGTGCCACGTTCCCCAGAAGCTGACAGGCTGTCAGAGTGATGGAGATGGATAGCCTGTTGCAGGCACACCTAAAAAGCCAGCTTGGAGGCAATAATTTACAAGGATGGGGCACCATCCTCAGGGCGCAGTGTGTGCTTTAAATCAACTACCTTTACATGGTTGTGTTCCTGATAGATAGAATGTATAGACTGGAGTCGAAGCAAGAGATACTTTGCTTACCATCACTCCCAGTGACTCAATTGAGGAATATGTTCTTCTCTATCCCACAAAATTGCATGCTGCAGGTTTAGAGGGCTTGATTCCCAAGGCAGAACAATTCATTCAGGAAACATATCAATAGTCCTTTTGAGATATAAATGACAGCTGCTGCCAGGGGACCAGCCAACAAATAAGAGAAGTCACCATCCTGACAGGGATATTTGATCCTGATCATTAGGAGAAGGTAGGGCCATAGTCCCACCATGGGAGACAGGAGGAATATGTTTGGCACCCAGGTAATTCACTATGGTACTAGAATGCTTCTTAGTACTATCATACCCAGTTTGATAGAAAATGGATAAGTACAGCAGTCATAGTCTGAGAAGCACACAGGGACCAGGGCCTCAGGGATGAGTGTCTGAGTCATGCCACCTGGTAAGCCACCAACACCAGTAGAGATGCTGGCTGAGGTTGAGGAGCATCTAGGATGGATTTTAGAGGAGGGCAACAGTTAATATAATATGCAGTCCTAAGAGCAGCTGCAGTGGGAGGGGAGGCTATAGTTCATCCCTCTTATAAGTTTCTTCCAGAAAAAGAGGCCCACAGAATCCTGGCGTTGCTTCTTCCAAAACTTATATGAAGAAACGAATCCAAGTGGTGAAAGGTGTGGACTGTAGTGGACGCTGCATGTGCATCCAGTCCCTCCTTTCAGAACTGAAGAATTTATTCTCCAGCTGCTAGAAGTGCTGCTGGTTGGCAGTCCTCAACTTAAGAGAGTCACATCACCCAAAAGCACACCCTATTCCTGGGACAGCCCACATCCAATGACTGGTTAACATAGGAGCAAAGATCTTGCCCTTCCACTCAAAGCTGGGGCAATTTTGCAGGGCCTTCTCAGCTCTGGAGCTCTTCGGGTGGTCAACCAATGCCTTTCTTGAGACTGTATAGCAGCCCAACTTCTCTCTACCCAATCCTGCTTCCTTCTCTTCCATAGCTTTTTATCCCAAAAGCCTCCAGACAAATGTTCATCTCAGAGTCAGCTTCCTGGGGAACCCAACCTGGAATAGCCTCCTTCCCTGCTTCTCATATTTTGAAAATCTAGAATCTACTTATGGATCTGAGAAGCTAAGATTGCTTCTAATTTTTCACTATTATAAACACAATTTTGATAACCCTACAGGAAAATCTTTCCCAACATCCTTAATTATTTCCATGGGGCCATAAAAACGGAATTTTAGGGGCAAAGTGCACATATTGATAAGGCCTTTTAACACACATGCCAAATGTCTTCGAAAAGCTTTGGACCCTCACCAGTTACATATGAGACTGCCTCCTGCCCCCACATCTTTGCCAAGGCTGGGCAATTACATTCTTTTTAATAATTGCTATCTTGACGTTGCCTTCTCTAAGTTTGAGAATTTTCGCATCTCATAAAAATTGGAAAAGGAGCCTTATTCTTTCCATATAAAATCTCTAAAAGAAGGAAATGAGCTTTTGAGAATAGCAAAATAATTGAGGTAAGCAGAATCCAAATCTTTGAGAGAAAACTTTCAACTCCTGCCATCCCATCTGCACCAGGAATTTCTCCTAATCCCTTTATATGAGCAGAACACTATGCTGTCACTTAAGGTGATATTACTGCCTAGAAAATCCTGATGTTCCACATCCCCAGGCAGTATGTATTCCAGGAAGACCCAGGTATATCTAGAAATGTGAGAAGAAGATTGGTGTGACAGTATCATTGCTCTTTTCCTTAGGTGAGAAACTCCTCAGCAGATTCTGGACTCATCTTTTCTGAGGGAAAAACTGTTGTCTCCTTCGCAATGGCTTTTCTGTGGGTCCCATGCTTATGGCTTTACAAGGCAGAAGGGAAGGAAATTAGAGTGTAATCAAGTGAAAGCTGAATCCAGACCGCAGACTTGTGGTCCTTTATCCCTTTCTTACTCTCTGGGAGCTCTCTGTCCAGTGGGGATAAGTGACCAGTTAAGCCAGGGTTGACACACAGCAAAAGCAGTAAGAAAATGATGTCTGTGGCCAGCTTCATCCAATTATGTAAGAGCTTGCTCCTGGAAAATCCCTCAGAACATTCCTGGAATTCCCATTGTTCTGAAGCTCCTTCTCTAAAGTGAATGGCGACAGTGGGATCACCACTTTCACATCCATAGGAGCCTTTTGGAGAAGAAAAACACCTTCATGAATAAAAAGAAATTTGATCTAATGGGATTTCAGACACAGGGATTTTTGGTGTGAGAAATACTTGAGGAAAGGGATTTCTCTAAACTCATATTTCCTTCTTGGGGCACCAGCTATTACACCTCTGAATGAGATTAACTTGTACCATAAGGTCAGCGAGGATGGCATGTTCTTTCCATTGAAGTTACAAGACTGGAAACAGCAAAAGCCATCCCCATCAGAACCCCAATAGCCCCTCTGTACTAATACAGCATGAAAATGTGGACAATAATTGGGACCCCGCTTGCTGGCCTAGCAGGCAAAACTGGCAGGCAAGCAACGCAGGCTTAGAGTCGATGCAAAATCTATGCTGTGCTGTAAAGCAGCCTTGCAGGTCATCTTAAGCCTGTGTCAGAATGACTTTGCAACCTTCACCTCATGACCGAAGATGCAAGCTGGAAAAGATCTGCAACAAGAAGAGGTAAGGGGTACCTGGCTCTCACATCCCCTAGCTGCATTTTTTTTTTTTTTTGAGAGAATGATTAGCGACCCTGGTATTTGCCCCTCTCCACACATAGGTAACATCCACATTCCAGGATTTATTTGATGTATAGCCAAGAAGTTCTTGTTAATTTTATCTTTAATGTATAATCTAAAGAGTCATGGATGAACAGATACCCCCTTTTGACATTTGATGTGTAATCCCCTTTCTGCATGAACACTGCTTTGTAAAAAAATATATAAACTGCACTCAGATCTGTAGATCTCAGAGCAGTTCCTCCAGAGCACTCTGTTGAACTCTTTTCTGGGCTCAAGTTCCTCCCTCTTGATTATCAAACTCCTCCATTTGTCAAGATTCCTTATTTCAGTTGACAAATAGATGACAAGGCATTTGGTGACATAAATAAGAACACTGGAAGCAGAGATCACTTGACTGGAAGAATCTCAGGAGATGTAATTGGCCACACAATCCTCCCTACATCATGGGAATTGGATAATGTTCCAGATCCATCCTGACTCAGAGTTATAAAGATTTTATGACTCCAAATATAACTTTCCACGTCCTCTCACCAATTCCACTCTCTCCCAACAAATGCCATAACAAACCACATTCACATAATATTGGACTTTTTCCCCTTTCCCATCTATACATATATAACCTTATCAGCAGGAGTGTGGTATTGAGTCCAAGATGATAAGCAGAATTATTTTATAGAGGCATTAGGACTCCATGAGCTGGTACAAAAAGAGCAAAGGGACCCTCCATTGTGCACGTGTATGACCATTTGAGGCTCCCCATTAACAGCCTCAGAATGAATCTCTGGGTGGGTGGAAGGGTAGGAGTGTGTTACCATCGCAGCCTCAGACAGGACTTCTCTTTTCCTCTGCCCTGGCCTGAGCCTAGTCCTGGATTTTTCTTCCACAAAAGCTCTTCAGGCTCAGGCTCTGCTCCACTCTCCTAACCTTTCCTAGGGTGTATATAAAATCCATGGGATTTCACTACTCCTTTAAATATTTATTTATTGAATAAATACAGGCGATTCCTGTTTGTAAACAACCAGATGAGACTATTATATTATAGTTACTTTAATAGTCAAGATGAGAAAAAAACAACTTTAATGATTAAAACCAAGGCCTTTGTTGAGTAAAATATCGAAATCCATAAAATAGCCATCAAGACATTATAAATTATTGTGGAAGAATGTTTAATAACTTTTGTATAGTGTTAAGTGAAAAAATTTGAGAAAAGTATATAATACGTTATTTCATTAAAAGTGTAGGTGGGCACCCAGCCTGTTTCCGCTTTTGGGGTCATTATTAATTAAGCTTCTATGAATATTTGTGTACAAGTGTTTCTGTGGACATTTAATGTCATTTATCTTAGGTAAATACTTAGGAGTAGATTGCTGTTGTATGAGTAGATTTAGTTTATAAGAAACTGCATTTTATGTTCTACCAACAATGAGAATTCTGGTTGTACCACATCCTCACTACTTGATATTGTCAGTCTTTTTACTTTTAGCTGTTCTGGTGAGCTTGGAGTGATATCTCACTGCAGTTTTAATTTCCATTTTCTTGATGAATGATGATGTCAATGTGCCTATTGGTCATTCATATATCTTCATTGATGAAGGGTCTTTTTAAAGTTTTTGCCCTTGATTAGTTGTTAGTCCTTTTTATTTTTAATTTGTACAAGTTACTTGTTCATCTTGGATACCAGATCTTTGTCAAATGTATGTTTAACAAATATTTTCTCCAAGTCTGCAGCTTACCTATTCACTTTCTTCATGGTGCCTTTTTAAGTGCAGAACATTTTACTTTTGATGAGGTTCAACTGATAAATTTTTTTCTCTTATACCAATTGCTTTCTATAACCTAAGAAACTTTTGCCTGTGCCCAGGTCATGCAGATGTTTTCCTACATTTCCCTTTAAATGTTCCAGAGTTTTAGCTTTTATGTTTCAATGTATAATACACATCAAGTTAATTTTTTTTAGTATGGTGTGAGGTAATAGCCAAGATTCACTTTTTTTTCCATATGAACATTCCACTTATTCCAATAGCTTTTACTCTAGACTTTCTTTTCCCATTAGATTATTTTGGTGTCTCCGTTGAAAAACAAATGACTATATAAGTATGGGTGTATTTTTAATAATTATTCTGTTCCATTGATCTATTTGCCAATCCTTGTGCCAATACCAACTGTTTTGATCACTATAGTCCAAATATCCATGTAGTGTGAGTGCCTAACAATAAGCTTTTTTGATTGTAATGCCTGACATTAAGCTTTTGATTGCCGAGGTATCCATTTCAAAGATGTCCATCTCAAATAAACATATTGCCACCTACACAACTAGCTAGAGCCAGGCCGCCCCACCTATGAAGTTCCCTCTTTATAAAGCCCTGGGTAACCTAGATAACTGACCGCTTGGGTGACTCTACTTTTCCCTTCCCATACCCTAGTTCCCACTCTTATGTTTTAAATTTGTCAATAAAGAATGAACCCACAAAACACTAGGTACCCCACCCTTGATCCCAAAAAAGGCAGAGCCCCAGGTCTGTACTTGCTCGCTCTCTCTCTCTCCCCCCACCATGACCTTGCTGTATGGCCCCAGGCCTGCTGTGTACCCTCCAGGATTTGTGAGTAATAAACCTTGTTTTTTCAAAGTTCCCAACTGGTTGCTCCTGAGGTGCATCTTGCAATCATAATAAGAGTCAGGAGGGCCAGTCCAGCCACAATACTGGCCCCGGTGGGGGAATTGTCAATGGGGGCTCGCCACAAGTAGTACAGCCCAGGTTAGTGCCCCAGGCACTCCCAGCCATAGCATCACTATTGATAGGCAGAGATTGACACAAAACAATCCATCAGTAGGAAAATCAATAACCTATGGTATATTTGTACAATGAAATATTACACAGCAATAACAAGGGACAAACTACTGATACATGCAACATGGATGAAAACATTACGTTGAGTGAAAAATACCCTCCAGAAGAATACATACTGTATGATTTCATTTATTTGAAATTCTAGAACAGGTAAATATAATCTATGGTGGGAAAAAATCAGAATAGTCATTTCACCTAGGTGCTGGGATTGGGAATTCACTGGAAAGGGGCATGAGGGAACTTTCTAGAGTAATACCAATGTTGTCTCCCTTGATACGGCTTGGTTTGCACAGGCATATAGATTTGTTAAAACTCAGCAAATATACACTTAAGATTTGTAGCATTTTATTGTTTACAAATTTAACCTGAAAGGAAAAAAAGTAAAAAGTATTGAACTCTAGTTAATATACATACAATAAACTATTTAGGAGCAAATGTACAGATGTCTGCAATTTACTTTGAAGTGCATCAAAAAATAAGATAGATTGATGGCTGGATAAATGGGTAAATATGTGATAAAATAAGTACAATAAAACATTAAGAGTTGAATGTAGGTACTACATATATAGCAGTCTACTGCAAATCTTTCAACTTGGATGTATGTTAGAAATTTTTCATAATAAGATATTGGAAAAAACATAACTAGGGATTTCTGGTGCTAGCAACAATGGAGTAGCTGGCATCAACAATAACACCTGGACAAAATATAATTTTAAAGCTGGAGGCAATGGACAACAATTAATTTAGAGTTGTGATCCCTTTTTTTCCCCGCTTTATTGAGGTATAATTGACAAATAAAATTATAAGATATTTAAAGTGTACGATATGATGAAATGGTATACATATACATAGGGGGAGAGGATTTCCCCTATGGAGTTAGTTAATACATCCATCACCTCACATATTTAACTTCTGTGTGTGTGTGTGAGGAAGACCAGCCCTGAGCTAACGTCTGCTGCCAATCCCCCTCTTCTTGCTGAGGAAGATTGGCCCTGGGCTAACATCCGTGCCCATCTTCCTCTACTTTCTGTGGATGCTGCCACAGCATGGCTTGGTAAGTTGCATAGGTCCGTGCTGGGATCAGACCCTGTGAACCCCAGGTCGCGTAATGGGGCAGGCAGACCTAACCACTATGCCACCAGGCCAGCCCCTGAACTTTTTTTTTTTGGTGAGAATATTTAAGTTCTACTGTCTTAGCAAGTTTCAATTACACAATACAGTGTTATCAACTATAGTCACTGTGTTATGCATTAGCTACCCAGACCTTATTCATCTTATAACTGAAAATTTGTACCCTTTTACCAGCCTCTCCCTATTCCCACACCCCCCAGCCCCTGGCAACCACTTTGAGCTGTGATCTTTGGTAAAAGAAAGCATATCAGTTGAGCCCCACATTTTTCCGGGCTTTCACCTGGTAACATTTTTCAAACCAGTGCAGGGAGCTGGAGCCCAAAAGGGAACAGGATCTCACCGGAGAGAGAAAGCAAAGAGCAAAGTTCAGCAGTTGTGATTTGGATTTAAGGGGCATGGTGACAGAGCAGGGGGAGCTAGAGAGAGGGCACTTTGGAAATGTGTATGGAAAACTGCCACTGAGCCACAGCCAACTCCTGGGCTGCATCTCTACGGGACTAGACTCCTGGAGGCCCAGCAGAGAGCTGCTGTTGGGAGCCTGAAAAGTGGGTGGAGATTCTGGAGGACACACAATGACGGAACATGATGCAATTCAGGCCCAACCAGAATGAATAGACATCAGTGAACACCCTGGGCATTGAGACCCCAAAAAGCCCACACCCTAGGAATAAGGGCCATGCTATAAGAATAAGGGCTATGCCCATGGGACAAAGACAAAATTAACATAGACACACCTTAATAAAACCCAAAACCCCACCTTTGACCAGTTTTAGGTGATCCACTAAATTGAATTGTCTGACAGAATAAAATTCAATAGTCTTTAGAGGAAAATAACATTCAGAGCTTCTAAAATTTATATTTATCATTCACACTGCCCAGAAAAAAATAAAAATTTAACCAACATGCACAAAATGGAAAAATAGGTGAATGAAAATAAAGAGAACACTCAATAGAAACAAATCCAGAAATGATCCAGATATTGGAGTTAGCAGTCAAAATTGCTATGATTCATATGTTTAAATATTTTTTAAGGAAGAAAAGAGGGTGAAAATTGATAAAAGTATGGGATAGAATATTTCAAAACAGAATTAAAATCTACAAAAAGTCAGCTCAAAACTCTAGAACTGCAAAGTACAATACTGAACTTCATTGGATGACATTAGCAGCAAACTTAACACCATAGAAAAGAGAACACACTAAACTTGAAAACAATTAAGCAGAAAATATCTAAGCTGAATAACAGAGAGAAATAAGAATGGAAAGAGCAGAAACATTCTAAGAAAGCTGTGGAACATGGTCAAAAGATTTAACTAACTGCTGTCCAAGAAAGACAGGAGAGAGAGGATGGGCAGGTGCAATATTTGCAAAAATAATATTGAGAACTTTCCAAATTTGTTGAACGATGTCAACCCACAAATTAAGCAAGCTCAACCATCCCCCAAAGGCTAAATACAAAGATCAGTATACTTAGCACATCATGGTCTGCTGAAAATAAAAAGTAGAGACACATTATATTATCAACTAAAAGCTAAGGAAGGTAGAAGACAAAGAAATAAGATCTCTAAAATGTAAAAGAATAAAAACCTGCCAAACTAGCATTCTATAGACAGAGAAAATATTCTTTAAAGGCAGATGGGTGACATCAGCAAAATGGCAGAGTAGGAAGCTCCAAGCTCTCATCCCCACACAGAAACATCAGAAAACAAGCAGAAAGTGTCAGAACCAAATTTGTCAGAAACTCTGGAAAACAGTCAAAGATTTGCAGCAACCAAGTGAACACTGATTCCAGAAACAGGTGACTTCAAAGCAGTAGGAAAGATTTGTGGCATTTTTACTCGCCCTTGTCCCATCCTTTCCTTGGACCACCTAAAGCCCAGGAGCAAAATCTGGGGAGAGTTTCTTTGGGAAATTAGGGCATTCGAAAGTACTGTATATACGGGGGAGTTTAGAACACCACATGTATGCTGAGAGCAAGACACACGCTCAAAAGAGATCTCACCTCGGGCTATCCTGGGCCCAGCACAGAGCCAACCCGAAAAAAAATGGGAGAGTTTTGTTGCTGTTGTTGTTGTTTCTTTAAACAAACCTGGAATTCAAGGAAATCGCTGTCAAAACACTAGCTAAAAACAAGCTAAGAACAGAGATACTTAAGTAACCACACACAACAAGAAATACTGTCTTTGCAAAAATAATTTGGGAAAGTCACGAAACAAATGGACTACTACAGCCTTCAACAATCAAAATAGTGCAAACCCTGTGAAAGGGGAGAATCTGATTTCCACTTGACTTGAAAAAAATCTCCACTCGATTTTTTGGTAGATTTTAATTTTACCAAATGGATAAACAGAATGCAGCATGTCCATACAATGGAATATTATTCAGCAATGAAAGGGAATGAAGTATTGATACATGCTGCAACATGGATGAACCTTGAAAATATTATGCAAAAACTGCAGAAAAGTAGTTGAATAAACTATGTTTACATTGACACCATGAAGTACTATGTATCTGTAAAAAAAAAAATTGAGGAAAATCTCAATGAGCTGACATGGAATGATTTCCAGGATAAACTGGTGAGGGACAGAAGCAAAGTAAAGTGCAAAAGAGTAATTATAGTATGCCATCCTTTATGTAAGAAAGAATGAGATGTAAGAAAATAAATATGTATCTGCTCATTTGTGCAAAGTAATGCAGGAAGGATCAACCAGAAAATGAAAGGATTATTACCTACAGGGGTGGTTGGTGAAGGGGTGGGAAGAAGGAGGCAATGGGTCTGGGTAACGGAGATGAGGAGGGAGTGACACTGTATTTAGTATACCCCTTTATATAGCTCTGACACTTAGAATTATGGTAATATTTTACATATGCAAAAATTTAAAGAAAATAATGAAAACCAGTCAGGATGTGTGTGTGTGCATGAACCTGAAATGGAATACAAAAGTCACAACCTAATTGTATTACAAATGAATAACATAACCAAGAGTGAAAGGCTTGGGGAAGATAAGAACTAACCTAAATAACTTCACAAAACAATATTTTGACTATAAAGCCAAAGACAAAAACTAAAAACAAAAAGAACTGGTCACAGGATGTCATCCTTTTAGCACATCTTTTCTTACCTGAAACATACACACATCCATGTATGCACACACGTGTATGCATACACATTCATACATATACATATATATTTATAATAAGTAGCCATATTATAGCTAATGAGAGCTGGCTTTCTCAGTGTCAGAGGCAGAAGTTACAAATTAGGAAAGGGGGAACGACACCACATTGGTATGAGTGCACCTAACACCCAGATCTTGATTTCTAAACACCTTTCTCCAACAACAGGAACCAGGGGTCCTTAGAGAAATGGTGGATTCCAGGACTGGTGCTGGGAAAACATAAGATAAGTCTGGAACATCTTGTGCCAGAAAGTAAGGAAGTGCTAAAAAGAGGATGTTAGCATGTCAAAAGGACACACAAAGCAACCTGAAGGAACTTATGCTGCCCAAACCTGGAACAATTTCAGAAACAATATAAAAAATGATATTCTATGGATTAAACCTATGGAATTGAAAAATATCCATGAGCCTGTATTGATGCAAATAAATAATTTAATATATAATATAGAAGTAAATGGGAGAGAAGAACCAGCTGTTTCTTACAGAATCATGACGATAAATGTAGAAGGAAAGAGGGAAAGAGAAAATCTCCATGGGGCAAACACAGCATTAATCATTGTTGCAGTCATGATGCATGCTAAAATTAGTGGGTACAAGTTTGAGGAGAAACAGAATATTTCCATAGTCTCAAAGCATTTACCCAAAATGTTTATTAATTACAAAGGGGAAATAGTAGCTTTACAGTGGAGGAACTCCGCAGACTCCTTGTTAACTAAATGATCTAAGTTATAACCAGTAATAAAACATGGGGACAACACGAACCGTCTGATTCGATGTACTGAGCCGGGCACAGCACCCTTTTGTTGGGGAGAGAGGAAGATGTGAGGGAAAGAGGGATGGAGAAGGAACCGCCAGATTAAAATTAACATATACATTAGACAAAGTGAAACTAGTGTTTGGATGCACATTTAGGTAATGAAACTATAAAGGAAAGGAAAGAAGTTCTTTCCATAACGTCGAGAGTGCTTGCTGTGGCGGGGAGGAAGGCGGTTGTTGATCACGGAGGCTTTGGGGTGACCGGCAGGTTCTGTTTCTTGACCTGGCTGGCAGTGGCAAGGGTGTTCGCTTTGTGATACTTCATTAAGCTGTATCTTCGTTTCGTGCAGTTTTCTGTAACTATGCTATACTTTACGGTAAAAAAGGTTTAACAAACATAGCTGGACACGTGTATATCTGGGAGGAAGGAAATCTGGAAAGAAATACATCAAAATGCTTACAGTAGGTCATAGGATTATTGATTTTAATTTTTGTTACACTTTTCTATAATGTCCAAATTTTCAAAAGTGAGTTTTAGTTTTATAACGGGGTGGGGGGGGGGACTCATGAACATTCCATTTCTCTGTTGTTTCAAAGTCACTTCCTAAGCGCGACCGCAGTCTTGTCCCCCCCCCCCCCCCGCGCCCTGTAATGTTTCGGTGGGGACAGGAACGCTATCCTCCCAAACCCCGACTCATCGCGCGGACGGGGTTGCGGGTTTTGAGCCGCTTCCCCCGCAGGTGTCCGGCCTCACTGGGCCGGGGATGAGCCCCGCCCGCCCCCGACCGTAGCGTGGGTTGGAGACAGCGCCCCCACCTGGAGCTCGCCTCCCTCCGGCGGGGCCCAGCGCGGTGCCCGGGCGGGGGCGGGGGCGCCTGGGCGCCGGGCTCCGCGGCGGGGTCCCCCGGGGCTCGCTCAGCCGAGTCCTCCGCCCGCCCTTTCACTTTTTTTCTGTCTGACCAGAGGTTCACACGAAAAGCAGAGGTAGGGAAGCGAGCAGAACGTGCAGAATGAAAGAGCCTTAAAAGCTCAAAAGTCCTCTCTCACCCGTGACCTCGTGGCGCAATGGTAGCGCGTCTGACTCCAGATCAGAAGGTTGCGTGTTCAAGTCACGTCGGGGTCAGGGCCCTCCGTTTTCCACCTACCAAACCGCTAGGTTTGAACCGCTCCTAATTTCAACCTGCGACCTGCTCCCTACTGCTTTGCAGCAAAGAGGCCAGAGGAATTTTAGAAAAGATGGGCAGTGACGTGTTCGTGTCTGACGGGGATGATCTAGGCAAAGCCGGGAGGCGCTGCTTTCGAGCCCGGGCACTTCCACCGGAACGCTCCTGATATCGCAACCCCCGCGCACTTCGGCCCATTTGCCGGGTCGCGAAACTTGTCACCAGAAAAGCTATTTAAAAAAGGGGAGGAGAGGCGGGCCCAGTGGCTTAGCGGTTAAGTTCGCGCGCTCCGCTTTGGCGGCCCGAGGTTCCCGGCTTCGGCTCCCGGGTATGGACAGACGCACCGCCTGTCAGCCACGCCGTGGCGGCGTCCCGTATAAAGTAGAGGAAGATGGGCACGATGTTAGCCCAGGGCCAGTCTTCCTCAGCAAAAAGGGGAGGATTGGCAACGGATGTTAGCTCAGGGCTGGTCTTCCTCACAAAAAAAAAAAAGAACCAACAGAACAAAAAAGTTATCGGAAGATGAAGTAAAAATTGTTTTTAAACACATGAAAAAAAACTTCTTTCATAAGAGAAATGCAAACTAAAATTAAAATTCAGTGAGTTATTTTTAATCTATGAGATCGGTTAGCCTTTGATCAAAAAGCCTATGTTAAATTGCGTTGCTCACAGCCTTAAAGCTATGAAGAACAGAGGAAATTAAAATAATTATAAAAAATATGTTTCATCCAGCCAGTTTAGAGAAGTTCTCTAGTATATTTTTCAATATTACTTCTGTTCTTTTTGTTCTAGGCTTTTTCCAGGAATGCCATTTACCCTTCCATATGGTGGATTACCATCAAATGGATGGATAATCTCTAATATCTCCTCTCAAAATGTTTTCTCTGTCTTCACATTTTCTCTGCATTTTGGGGTATCTTTTCACGTTTGTCCGCCATCTGGGATTTCATTTTCTTCAACTTCAGTTCTGCTCTTTACGCAACTGAGTGCATTGTGATTCCACTATCGCAATTTTAGTTTCTTTAAGGTGTTTCCACGTTTTATTCTCCTTTCTTTTAAACTCAGCCAGTTGTTCCAGAAGGCTTTTCATTCATGCCTCTTCTCAAAGAGGCCATATTTTGAAGGATGCCTCACATTTTTTTTCTGAACCCTTAAATCATTTTCAGTTGTACGTTTTTCTTCCACCAGGAATTTTTCTCTTTTCCTAGTTCTGCAGAATTAAAAACAACAACTTGCTTTTATCTCTTACTCATCCTCTAAAATTACTCCTACTCATCCTCTAGAATCTGTTTGGACTCGGCGTGAGGCAACAGATGGGGAATGTGGCTAACACTTGGTCCTGTTCTCTGTTCACTGGCGGGGGTCAAATCCCTTCTCAGATCCACTGGCTGAGGACAGGTTGAGGGCACAGCTCCCATCCCCACTTCCAGTTCTCAGGAGGCCATTCCCTAGGGCTTTACTGCAGTGTCATTTTTTCCTCCTTTCCTGTATGGTGAACCAGTGAAATACAATGAACAACAGACATGAAATCAGTAATAAACTAGAGATCCCATATTTCAGCGTGAGTTTTAACTTGAATGTCTTAAATGTGTCTTGCCTCCTTGGCTAGGGCAGAAAACAACACCTTTCTATTCACTTAAATCTTCTATAAGTAACATTTTAATTTAATGCCAAACAAATACTCTGAAATCCCTTAGATTATTCCACCTTTCAAGAATTTTACATTTAAAGAATCTATTTTGTAGATATTATAGCCTAAGAATTAGTTCTATGCAGACTTTGTTAATTTAACATTTTTAATGATGTCCTTCGTTACTTATGGGAATTGATAAAATTCTCTTCCTATATAGTCATAAATCAAATTTTAAAAGGTCTACCTGTCAGATAATGTTTTACCATTACAATCTCCTTTTTATTATAAAAGCAGATTTTCAATCATCAGTTTTAACCCTCAGCTCATTTATTTTGGATGAATAAGCACTTGTTCTCCCAACATTGAGAAAACAAAATCAGCATGCATTTTTAGAAAAACTGGGGCAAGAGTACTTTTTGTGGGCAAAGTACTACTTCTCAGAAAGAAAAAGTAGAGATGAGAAGAAAGAAAAAGATAGAAAAATTCCTTTACACTTAATTTCAAAGGTTTATTCCACCTGCATCAATACATCAGATATTTTTCATAATTTCAAAAGTTCCTGCAGATTATTCCATTCTATTAATATATTTGTACATTCCTGCTACACACCAAACTGATTGTATTGCTTTATTTTAAAAGGAAAGTAAAATTTAAAGATGGCAAAGCCTTGCTGCAGACACAGTATTTGATACATTTTGTTGACCCATTGTCCCTCCCAGTAAGGGTGCTTCCTTAGCTCCAGCCAGCCTGGGGCACACGACCTGCTTCTCCAGCCAGGGAGATGCTTTCCTGACAGATGCCAAGCCAACTGTATTTCATCTCCAAGGAATTGGAATTGGAAGCAAATGGAACCCAGTGTTCGTTTCGGAGAGCATTCTAAACAAATACAAATGTGAGATGGGATCATAAAGTGACTTTGTTTTCTATCATCTCTTAAAAATATATTCAGTTTGCTAGTCCTCCTGCTCATGGATGACAGAGCTAAGGGGAGGGTGAAGAGAGTGAAGGATAATTCCCATGGCTTTTCTGGTCACTTTCTGACAAGAAACACTCCCCAGCCTGTGATTACAACACCCGTCCTATGTAATAGTCAAGTCTCTGAACATGAGCCAATGTTAGGGCTTCTTCCTTCCTGGTCTTGCGCTTCCACCTCTCCACCCACAGCTTGCTAACCATGTCTCTGACCCCTCAGAGTCAGAGCAGGGGAGGCAGGATAGACAAGAAAGCCTACACAAGCAGTAGTGTCATCAGCAGGGTTCCTAGTCTCTGGGACATTGGTGGAATTTTGAGAGACTCCCTCAGTGCTGAGGGTCCCTCTCCTACTCTTCACTTAGCCCTGGTGAATATATTTGTATTTCAGCTGGTTTCTCTTTATTGGATCAACACCTGGAATTCTCTCCTAGGAGATCTGGTCAGCCCTCCAGGCAGCCCTGTGGATAGCACCTAAGAGGACCCCATGCACACAGATGGCGTCTAGACCATGGGAAGAGCTCATGCATCTTTTGCCCCCAGATTTGCCTCCCAGAGGTGTGCAGACACCTTCTTTCAAACTTGACCATCTCTTTCCCCTTAGGTTTCTTTGGCAAAGATATACATCAGGGCACTAAGACCCCAAACTCCTGGGGACACATGTCAAGCTGTCCAAGCAGCCTGTTAAATTCTCTCTCACTCAGTTTGAACTAGGGGGCAAGCAACCTCCCCACCCTCTTTCCTTTGTGCAGCTCTTTCCAAAAGTTTAGAAGCCCTCTTCAATCTCTTCTCAGAACCCTTTGATGCTGTCAATATGGGTGAGGACCTTAATCATCTAACAGTTTCTCAGCCACCACATTTTTTTCCCAATTCTATTGGTGATCTGCCTCACAACTCACTTTAGCTATCTGATATCTATTGTCTTCGATTCTTACCACGAACTTCCATTTTAACATCGGGTTGTGCTTAAGCAATGGAAGGAAAGGATTGGAGTGGAGGTGGGGCAGCTGTCTTCTCTGCACATGAGTGGGTTCCCCACAGACCCAGGCCTGGCATGCTATCTGGGATGGCTCTACCAGGGTCATCACTTGTCCACCATTTCCAATTGTCCCCCCTCTGGCTCTGTCCGGTCAGCACACCAGGGCCGCGTTCCCACGGAGGAGACGGCCCCATTGGCCCCTCCACCTTGCCTCCCAGACCCAAGCTCTGATAGAGGGGATAAGGACACTTCCCTTTAGGGCGCCGCCTGCCGGCCGGGAGGGCACTGTCCGGATCTCGGTGCTGAAGCATCTCCGTTCTCTCCGCCCGTGAAGGAAGCATAGCCTCTGCGCGCAGCCTCCATTTCCACCCGGCCCGCGCTCCAGACCTGGGCCACACGGGCCCAGTAACCAACAGCCATCCTCCACTGCCTTCTAACCACCGGGCCTTTGAACTAGAATCTCCTCAGGAGGTCCCATCTTCCCAGAGGAGGCCCAGAGAGGGCCAGTAGCTTGGCCAGAGACACCTAGGATGAGAAAGGGAGAAAATCGCCAGTCCACTTCCCCTGGAATAGGCGGGAATTCACGCACTCCGGACATCCTCACTGCCGGCTCAGACCTTTCCTGAGCTGAGAGGGGAGGCTGGCCCCGAGGGAGCCTCCCACATTCCAGGGACTCAACCCTTCCCAAAGGCCTCAAGAAAATCCCTAAATTCCTCGCATGCACACTTCATGCAGAAAAGATACCTCCCCCTCTAGTCCAGGCGACTCCAGCTGCATGGACGTTCCCACCCCTTACCCCCAAATCCAGTCAGGGAGATGCAGTCAGGCGTCCCTAATGAAGGGCAGAGCAACTTCGGATCAGGACTCTCGTCCTTGAGGGTGAGATGGCAAATTGCCCTGGTAGTTTTGAAGCATCTGGATGGCAGTGACGTTGGGGAGCACGAAGACGCCCGGGACAGCTTGCAGGGCAGTGAACAGTCCAGAAAAGAAGGGCCGGTAGGAAGCCCGAAAGCCAGATGGGCGCTGGTGGCCAGAACCGAGCCTCCACCGGCCTCGCCAGCTCCCCTCCCCCAGGCTGCCCCTGGGCCTACCAGAGAAGCAGCCCAGGGGCCTCGCACTTCCTTAGCATCAGCCAGCGACCATTGTGGGACCAGAAGGGAGACAAGGTCGTGGTCGAGAAAAAAAAGAGTTTTGAGAGGGCTTCCGGGAGGAGCCTGCATCCAGCCCTCAGGTGGAGCCGAGGTTCCTGTCCAGCCAGCACTGGGAGTTTCGCCAGGAAACTCACCCCAACTCCAACCGCCGCCAGGTTGCGCTCTGCGGGCCCCAAGATTGTCCAACCATCCCAGGACGAGGCTTCGCGAGATGGAGTATAGAGCTGCCTGCTGAAGCCTGTTGCTGGACCCTTGCCCCCTACACCCTTCCTTATCCAGGAGACCAGCTAGCATGGGAAGAGGTACTTCAGGAAACCTAAGTGAAGGAGGCTGATGCCAGCCATACCCAGGCTAAGAGGTAATTCAAGTCTTCACCCCCATCTATGTGGATCACATTCAGGACACACGGAGGTCCTCTAAGGGGCAGGTCCCTTGTGGAAAAACACCTTGATATTCATCCATTGCCAGATGGTTATTTGAAATGTATGATTTTGTTACACCTTCATATAGACACATTAATGTCACATTTAACAAAATTTTTAATTAAAAAAATTTTTTTGGTTTTTCCCTCCCAGCTTCATTGAGGCATGATTGACAAATCATTTAGCTAAGTTTTTAACAGCAATTTTAGTTAACTGCTTGGCCAGTGTTACTCAGCAATTTCGTAGCTATGAATAATCATAACATTTAAATAAAACTAACATATAGTGGTAGTTTCGTCACTGTTTTGTTTCGTTTTCCTTGGTTTATAAAAGTCTTAACATTTGAAATGCCGTTAAATAAATCAAGACTTGAATAAATACTAAGGTTTGGTTTCTTTATAAAGAATTAAATGCTAAATATCTCAATTCCCTTCAATTTGGCTTTGCCTGGTGTAATCATCCCCTTTGCACCCAAAAGTTCTCTTGGGATGTCTGCAGGCACTCCGCTGTCGTGACAGTCAGGCACCTAGGATGGGCAGTCCCATGTAACTCTGAGTTTGTTCCTTGCATGCAGTGAGTTCACTGTGGTCCTGATAATTCTAGATCCTGGTGTGGTAACTACCAACTCTGACACCTGTGAGTGCTGGGTCTGTAGATCGGAAACACCAGGCCAACAGGCGCATTGCAAGTGCAGACCTGGCTAAGAGGTCGGAGTGAGGGCCCTCACATGCGTTCTTGGTGCCTGTGGGAAGGGCTTGGCAGGCTGCAATGCTGGGTGCAGATTTAAAGTTTGTGGTGCAACAAATCTCAACACACTTTAGTAGGTTTGTTTTGTGTAGTGTTATAGGTGAAGAAAGTCTGAAAACATTTTAAATGCATTGAAGGATTGGGCAAATGGGTAATGTGATGTTGTTGGGAGCTACAGGTATCACTTAAAAAAGAGGACATTCAAATATGGAATGAATGAAGGCAAGAAAAGGCCCTAGGGTGCAAAACAACTGGAAGTATCTGTTTGAACTCATGATATCTTAAAGTGGTATGTGTAGTGTATGTGCTCGTACACCTATACAAATCTAAACAAATGCACAGTTTGCATGTACATGAGTACCTCTATACAAATCATCTACACAAATACACTATGCTTGTGTGAGTGAATATTTGTATGTGTGTGTATGTGTTTCCTAGCTCTGTCCACTGTAAGGGAAGACAGGCAGGGACACCCCAGTGACAACGAGCACACCTAGCAACCAGATCATGGCCGCTAATATTCCCCACTAATAAGTCAAGGCTCTTAGATCAAGGAGCCAGCAGGATTGGTTTCTGGTGAGGCCTCTCTTCCTGCCTTGCAGATGCTGCCTTCTCGCTGTGTCCTCACATGACTTTCCTCTGCGTGTGCACAGAGAGAGATCTCTGGTGTCTCTTCCTCTTCTTACAAAGACACTAGTCCTATGGGAGTGGCCCTCCCCCCTTGTGACCTCATTTAACCTTAATTACTTCCTTAAATATAGTCACATTGTCGGTTAGGGCTTCAACAAATGTATTCAGGGGGGTACACATTTCAGTCCATAACACGGGGTGTGGCTGATTTCAGAGCTAGATCACAGTAGGTACTAGACAACCCAGGAATATTTTCTTCAGAGACAAAGGAAAAAACTATTAAGAAAAACAAAAAGCAAACAATATATTTGGTTTATCACAAAGAA
This sequence comes from Tapirus indicus, assembly GCA_031878705.1. Taxonomy (NCBI): domain Eukaryota; kingdom Metazoa; phylum Chordata; class Mammalia; order Perissodactyla; family Tapiridae; genus Tapirus; species Tapirus indicus. The sequence continues at coordinate 3,786,653 of CM062932.1, read as the reverse complement.
GCCAATCAGCTTAAAGGGGTACCTAGTCGCCCCGGCCAGGACAATTTGAGCATAAAAATAATTAAATACTGATGGTTATCAGCCGATAAGTAGATATATAGATGACAGATGTAGGATGACTCCTGCTTAAAGGACAATGCCAAGGGCCAACTTGTAAAGGTGGAGAGATTGCTGGTGTTGGAAAACTGTCATTTGGCCACCATCATAGTAAAAACGGATCAGGCAAGAATCATTAGGGAACTAGGGGGAAATTATACTGAGAAGCAGTATATTTGTATTGTCCTGAGGTATCTCCCCACACACTTCTTACTGGGTGCAGGGGAAAAGACACCAATTATATGTTATAGATATGGGATAAAACCTTCACCGGGTAATCAAAATTATTACCAAGGACTTTCTTTTCCTTTTTACCAGCTAGGGACAGATGGACATTGTGCACCTCTGAAAAGGAAGCAAAATTTACCTCTACCCTCTTGGAGTCCTTGGCTGGACTTGAGAATTAAGTTGACGTAAAAGAGATTAACAGGAGAAAAGCATACAAATTCATTTAATGTAAGTTTTACATGACACTGTAGCTCTCAGAAAGAAATGAAGATGCAAAGAAGTGACAAGGCCTAAATGCTGTTTTACTAGGTTGAACAAAGAGAGACGATTGTGCAAAAGCAATAAAATTTACGGGGAGGCTACAGGAAGAGAAGAATCATTTTCACAAGGTCTGTTTGTGCAGAAGTCTCTTTCCTCCTGGTACAGGGAGGCCATCTGTCACATGGGACTTTTATCTCCTGCTTTCAGGAGGAAAAGGGCATCAGAATGCCATTTTTCAAGTGACTTTAGCTCAAAATATGTCAAAATGGCATATTTTGGATGGCATATTCTGCCACCCTGCACTTCCAGTTGTCAAGCCCTGAAAAAGACACAGGATCGCCCGTGTTGTCTTTCAACTGAGAATGAATAAACTGAATCTAATTATGAGTGATGTAAGATAAATCTAAACTGTGTAACCTTCTTTTAAAGAATGGGAGAAAGGATATGTACTGTTAAAATATGCCCATGTCATAATTGACATGGAAAAATTGTGGAAATACCCTAGTCTAAAGAAGTAAAAGATACTTGGCAATTAAAAGCAGACTTGATCCTGTACTGCAGAAAGAAAAAAAGATATTTTAAGCCATTTGACAAAATTACGATATGGACAGGAGGATATATAAAACTATTGTACCAAAGTCAAATATATAGTTAACACACCCTTGCCTCACATATTTACCTCTTTTTTTTTTTTTTGGGTGAAAACACTTGAGTTCCAGTCTCAGCAAATTTCAATTATACAATACAGTGTTGTCAACTAGAGTCACCATATTATACATTAGATCCTCAGACCTTATTCATCTTATGACCGAAAATTTGTACCATTTTACCAGCCTCTCCCTATTTCCCACACTCCCTAGCCCCAGGCAACCACCATTCTATTCTCTGTTTCTATGAATTCAATTGTTGCTTTTTAAAGATCCTACATATAAATGATACCATGCACTATTTGTCTTTCTCTGTCTGGCTTATTTCACTTAGAATAATGCCCCCAAGGTCCATCCATGTTGTTGCAAATGGCAGAATTTCCTTCATTTTTAAGGCTGAATAATATTTTATATATATCACATTTTCTTTACCCAATCATTCATTGACGGGCACGTAGGTTGTTTCCATACCTTGGCTATCGTGAATAATACTACAGTGAACATGGGAGTACAGATAACTCTTCAAGATAGTGATTTTGTTTTCTTTGGATAAATAGCCAAAAGTGGGGTTGCTGGATCATATCGGAGTTCTATTTTTAATTTTTTGAGGAACCTCCATACTGTTTTCCATAGTGGCTGTACCAGTTTACATGCCCACAAACAGTGCACAAGGGTTCCCATTTCTCCACACTCTTGCCAGCATTTATTATCTCTTGTCTTTTTGATAATAGCCATTCTAACAGGCATGAGGTGATATCTTACTGTGGTTTTGATTTGCATTTCCCTGATGATTGGCAATGTGGAGCACCTTTTCATGTACCTCTTGGCCATTTGAATGTCTTCTTTGGAAGACTGCTCAGATCCTTTTCCAGTTTTTTAATTGGGTAATTTGTTTTTCGGCTGTTGAGTTGTATGAGTTCCTTGTATATTTTGGATAGTAACCTCTTATGAGATATGTGGTTTGCAAAAATTTTCTCCCATTCTATAAGTTGCCTTTTCATTTTGTTGATGGTTTTCTTTGCTGGACAGAAGCTTTTTAGCTTGATGTAGTCCCACTCATTTATTTTTGCTTTTGGTGTCAAATCCAAAAACATCATTGCCAAGACTGATGTCAAGGAGCTAACTCCCTATGTTTTCTTCTAGGAGTTTTATGGTTTCAGGTCTTGCATTCAAGTCTTTAATCCATTTTGAACTGATTTTTCTATGTGCTGTAAGATAGGGGTCCAGTTTCATTCTTTTGCATAGGGCTATCCAATTTTCCCAACATCCTTTATTGAAGAGAGTATCTTTCCCCATTGTATGTTCTTGGCTTTTGTCAAAAATTAATCAATCAGGGCCGGCCTGGTGGTGCAGCAGTTAAGTTCACGTGTTCTGCTTCAGCAGCCTGGGGTTCACCAGTTCAGATCCTGGGTGTGGACCCACTTACTCCTCATCAAGCCACGCTGAGGTGGTGGCCCATATAGAAGAGCTACAACTCTACAACTATGATACACAACTATGTACTGGGGCTTTGGGGAGAAAAAAATAATAAAAAGAGGAAGATTGGCAACAGATGTTAGCTCAGGGCCAATCTTCCTCAAAAAAATTTAATCATATATGACAGGTTTATTTCTGGGTTCTCTAGTCTGTTCCATTGATCTATGGTCTTGTTTTATACCTCCAGCTCTGGTTAGTGTGGACACTTTAACAGTATTAATTCTTCCAATCCATGGACACAGGGTATCTTTCCATTTATTTGTGTTTTCTTCAATTTCTTTCATCAATGTTTTATAGATTTCAGAATACAAATCTTTCACCTCCTTGGTTAAGTTTATTCATAACTATTTTATTCTTTTTGATGCTATTGTAAATGGGATTGTTTTCTCTTTCTGATAGTTCTTTGTTAGTGTATAGAAAGGCAATTGATTTTTGGGTATTCGTTTTGTATCGTGGAGTCTTTAGGAGGAGTTTTTAGCGAAGGTTTTCTACATATAATATCATGTCATCTGCAAACAGAGACAAATTTACTTTTTCTTTTCTGGTTTGGATGTCTTTTATTTATTACTCTTTCTTGCCTAATTGCTCTGGCTAGGACTTCCAGTATTATGCTAAACAAAAGTGATGAGAGTGGGCACCTTTGTCTTGTTCTGTTTCTGATGTTACAGGGAAAGCTTTCAGCCTTTCACTGTTGAGTACGGTGTTAACTGTGAGCTTGTCATATATGGCCTTTATTAGGTTGAGGTACACTCCTTCTATATCCAATTTGTTGAGAGTTTTTATCATAAATGGATGTTGAATTTTGTCAAATGCTTTTTCTGCATCTACTGAGATAATCATATGATCACAAATAGTGTTGAAATAACTAGATAGCCACATGGAAGAAAATCCATTGTCCCTGCCTCATACCACAGAAATATTAATTTGAGATGGATCATAGATTAAATATGAGTCAAATTTATGAAGTTTCTGGAGAGAATAATTGCAGGAATTTTTTTTTACTTATGGGTAGGCCTGTGGTCAGAATAAGTTTTAACCATAAAGAAAGAGTAATAAATGAGACAACATAAATTTGAACTATCTGTCCATTGAAAGCACCCTCAATAAGTTGAAGAGGTGAGCCACAGACTAGGAGAAAATTTTCACACATACAATTGGCAATTTGTATCCAGCATATATGGAGAACTACTAAACTCAATAGTAAAAAGAGTAACAATCCAACTAAAAAATGGGCAAAAGACTTGAATAGACAATTGATAAATGGAGATTCTTTGAAGGACCAATAAACTTATGAAAAACTTATCACAACATTTTTTCTTTAGGAAAACCCAATGAGATATCACTACACACCCACTAGAATGGGTAAAATTAAAAAGACTTACCATACCAAGTGTTGGCAATGATGTGGGGCAACTAGACCTCTGATACATTGTGGATGGGAGTTTAAAATGGTGCAACTACTTTGGAAAACTTCGGGTGTCTTAAAAATGTAAACGTACACCTTCTCTGTAACCCAGAAATTCCACTCCTAGGTTTTTACCTAACTAAAAGAAATATGTCCACAAAAAAGTTCTAACCAAATGTTCATGGCAACTTTATTTTTAATAGCCAAGAATGAGAGACAACTTAAACATCCATCAACAGGAGAATGGATAAATATATGCTAGTACAGCCATCTAACTGAATACTATTCAGGAATAAAATGGGATCAAAAATATACACACAGGAAAATAGTTGAATTTGATGGTGATTACACTGAGGGAAAGAACCTTACATACAGTATTCATGAAGTGATTCCATTCATATGAAGTTAATATTTAGCATATACCTTTCGTTTTCAAGTGCTATAAAATTGAGGGTTTCTTTTTGTGGCACACGCAATGTTTGCAAAAATAATAAAAAAAATTTTTTATTATTTTTTCATATTTGAGGCTGGCCCTGTGATAAATTCATTTGAGTCGATAACATGGTGAAAATGGTGTCACGATTGTGAGTTTACTGCCTAAGCTCCATTTAAGCCAGTGATTCTCAACCATTTTCCCATCCTCCACTGTGGCCATGAGGAAGAATTCCTTTGAAGACAGCATCTCCCAAAGGGGCTGAGGATGGTGCAGCACAATCTCTGGGTGGGAGTGGGGCACAAGTGTCCCCCCCCCCAAATGAGCACTGAGAGCTTACTCCATTCATGGCCAACACCTCTAGTGAAGGTAACTAATGTTTACTGAATACTTTCTCTGCCAAGTGCTTTACATACATGCTGTATCCTCACCATTTCAGGGAGGTTGTTATCTACACTTAAAGATGATGAAATCAAGGCTCTGACATGGAACAAATGTGTCTAGGGCCACCCAGAGTTGTAGAGATTGATCTGGGATTTAAACCCATGTTTCCCAGACTGTAAGGCCCCTGCACCTCCCATCACTGTTTAACATGTATCTATATATCTATATACACGTGTTGATAGATAGATAGATACAGAAATATGTAATTGGCATGTCTTCATGCCAACTTCAGCTGAGAATCTTGGAGAACTTTGTATGTAAAACAAAATCACCACTGCTTTTATTGCCCAGGTGTGGGAGTGGCTGTCCAGAGATATTTTTCCAAGGAGAAATCACTCCAAAAGGTCCAGATAGGTGCTAGGAGATGAGGTTCTTACTCCAAAGTACCTAATTTGGTGCCCAACTGAAAGGAATAGCAAAGTCAACCTCAAATGGTCTTATACACTGACCCCAATACAGCTGAGAAATGATAAGTGCAATAATGTGCAGGAGAGTGGAATACCCAAGGTGAGAAAGAGGATGGAAACCACAGACTAATACGAAACCCATGAAAAGAACACCTCTAGTTCCCTTCTCTTATCTACAATACAAATATTCTTTTTTTTTATGGCATTCACTAGAATAAGTCGTGTCACATTATAACTGCCATGAATGAATCCGCAATGGCCTGTTCCAGACCCATCCAAATTCTTCTCAGTTTTTTGAGACAGAGGTTGCAAATGTGTGGCCCATGGGCTGGATGCTGCCTACAGACATGGCTCATTTGCCCTGCATTGTTTTGTTTTGTTTTTTAATTGAATTAACATTTCAAAATAGGAACATTCTTGTAATAAAATTCCAATTTCTAGCTTATCTTGGAAAGCTGACATTTCTGGCAAAACTGGGATGGTAGACCACATGGCAACAAACAGAGGGGGCTGAGAAGCAGATGCTGCCTTGGCCACAGCACTGGCCAGTCCAGCCCGTGCCCACAGGCAGGCTTCCCTCAGCACATCACCTGCGGGACCCCTTAGGGTTGTGAGTTTGCAACACCTGCTGTGAGGCTGGGCACAGATACCGCTCTTTCATGGCACCTTTTCTGAGCAGCATTCACTGAGAACTCTCCACTTTTCCCTCTAACATCTAAACCAGCTTCTTCAATAAGTACTAATTCCTTCTGCACGCTGCCCCTAGCTATCCTCCCCAAACTGCTCCCCTCTCCTCCACTCAGTTTGGGTGGGGTTTTTTTTACCAGGTACTCAGCAGGCTCTAACTCACTCTAGAATGTGCTCCGTGTGCTGTCTGTCTCACTCTCCTGGAATGTGAACTCCATGAGCAGCGACCTTGGCTTGTGCTCACTGATGTGTGCCAAGCCTCTGGAACAGAGTCTGCACACAGTAAGTGCTAGGCAAATGTCTGTTGACAGCATGAACCTGTCACTCCTGTGTGCCCCCACCAAACCCTTTGCCCACCTTTGTTGCACCACGAGATGTACAGAGCCTCTCCCAACCCCGACCTGACGCTGGGCTGGCTGAGGGTAGAAATCCTGTCTTAGGCCGTCTTGCATCCCAAAGTGCCTTGCACGGGGCCCAGCACGTAGCAGGCACCCAGCGAGTGTTTGTTAACATCTCTGGTTGCTGCTCTGAGGCCCAGAGAAGTCTGGAAACTCAGGGAGGGGTCTGTTTTCTTCAGCAGATATCGCTACCCAGTGGGTGTTGACAAGGGGACCCCAGAGAGCACACCCTCCAAATTCAGATCTCCTTGACTTTGACCTGCCAAGTTGTCCTTGCCCTGGCAGAATGACACTTCACATAGCTTTACAAGGTCCTACAAGGCCTGGCCCTTGCTCATCTCCAGCCTCACCTCCCTCAAGCCCCATTCACTCCCTGTGCTCCGGTCACCCAGCTTTTCAGGACCTTCTGATTTAAATTCTCTCCTCTCCCTGCACCCCTTCCCCTGGTTACCTCCTGCTTCAGGTCTTAGCTCTAAGGCCCCTGGAGACATCAGTCCAAGAAATATTTATGGAGTGCTAGCTACATTCTGGGGGTTGGGGTTACAGAACAAAACAAGCAGGGCTTCTGCTCTCGCCAGTGGATGGAGGCAGACCACCCAAATGATGAAACAAGGTCATGTCACTCGTACTGACGGTGGTGAACAAAATCAAATCGGAGCGATTTCAGACGGCTGTCAGGGAAGGCTCTCCCAGAGAAAACACTGGGCTGAGATCCAGAGGAGGAGGAGAAGACTCCAGCCGGGAGACTAGCCCCTTCCTCAGTGGAGCCCCAGTCAGCTCTCCCTGAACCATATTGTCACAGTGCTGGCCCTGGTTTGTAAATCCACAGCACCTGGACCACTGGAAGAGCCACTTAACTGGTTTCCTCACTTCCCTGCCCGCCCTCCTTCAGCTCATTCTCTGCACAGTGGCCAGACAATTCTCTGATCGTGGCACTGCCAATTGTGACTCGTCAATACTCCCATGCGACAGACACAGAACAAACTTCAGATTCTGCCCAGTGGCCCCTGTCTGTCTCTCAGACCTTCCTCAAAGGCCTTCCCTGACCACTCCCCTTCATAGGGCCCCGGGACCTCCCGTCACCATCACACCACCTGTTTTGGTTTCTTCTGCTTTCACAGCCGGAAGCGGGCTCAGGTGTGGGCTTGTCGGTCTGCACTCGGGGCTCCCCACCCCATAGAACAGGGACTCTGCCCACCGCTGAGCCCCAGAGGGCAACGCCCACAGGGGCAGCTGGCTGGTGGAAAAAGCAGCTGGACAGGAGGAATGTGGGCTGGGACCTGAAGGGCAGGGAGTCGGGCCCTTCAGAGCCACGTGGGTACCTAGGCAGAGGCTGCCTTTCAACCTAGAACTGCCCGTGGCCATTTCCTCAGCTGTGGAATGGGGGAAATGTGGCTTGTTCTGAGGATCCGACGAGTTCCTATTTCCAGAGTACTTGGTAGTAAGCACTGGGCATGGGAAAATAAAACAGCTCATCGGGGGGCTTCCGGATACCCCAAACTAGGTAATTTTCCTGTTAGACGTTTTTATAACTCCCCGCACTCAGTTGCACCTAGTGCTAGGCTTATCAGATAAAATACAATTCGCCCAATTAAATTTGAATTGCACATTAGCAACCACTCACTTTTTAGTGTTTGTATGTCTCATGCAATCTTTGGCCTGTTTTTCGGTGAATCTGGCGGCCCTACCCAGCCTGTAACCTCACGGTGATTTCTGCCGCTGCCCGGCTGGAAGGCAGGGAGCAGGGTGGCCATGCGGCCTGCGCCGCCCGCACAGACGCCCAGGGGACTGTTCCGGCCTCGGCCGCCAGAGGGCGCGCGTGCGCGGGAGGGGCTGTCGGGCGGCCCCGGCGCTGCAGGGAACTGGACGCTGTCCGGGTCTCCCGCCCGGTCGTTAACGGGCAGCCAGGTCGCCTGCAGCAGCAAAAAGAGTGTAAAGTGACAAGAAAGTGGGACGAGCAGTCAGCTCTTAGGTGCATAAAGAAAGCGACGTGGGCTGCAGAGGACGACGGAATCACAAGTGAGTTCAGCCGCTACGCATCAGTGGTCACGAAACCGCTGTTGGCTTCGTTTGTTTTACCATTTATACATTCATCAGACGCAAATAGCATAAACTGTCAAAAGACCCGAATATAGAGAATTCACAAAAGGAAAAGACTTTCTATCATATGAAAATAATGTTAAGTTACCAAAATGTCCTGGTCTCCATTGCTGGCCAGACTGTGAGGGAACTTGGTTCATGCCTACGTTCCTCGAGGGGGTGAAACTGTCATGATTCCTTCAGAGAACAGTTTGGTGTAGGGCGAACCGCAAGCCGTTAAAATGGCCCTGCCCTTTGATAGACCCAGTCAGTGGTCTCGGACCTGGGAAACAGGTGAAAAATATAATTAAAGGAAGAAAAAAGCTTTTTGATGGGAAATAACTATAGGAGGATTAGTTAGGGTCATATTGAGAATGGATTTGGAAAATATATCAGCTCAGAACCTCAATGCGTTAAATATAATAAGGAAATGATACATCCATACCTTTCATCCACTATTCTCTTACTATAATCATAGAAACATGTTTTTGTAAGTATGGATAATGTCCATCAGGGGACAGTTGTTAGAGTAATGGAACGTGGGCAGAGTATTTAGAATTATATTCAGTAGTGTGATTTAGCTGATGAAAGCAATAGGAACTCTAGGCGAAGAGTTAGGATATGGAAAATAAACAACAAGCCCCATGCTCATTCAGACACCAGGTAACGTGCATTCTGCCCGAAGTTTGCAGAATTTTTCTCTACGTCATGCAGACAACTGTAATGGCCTTTGGAATCCCTGCTTATCTATTTTTTGATGTATTGTCTTCTTGTGATCACAGAGTATCTTTTATGTGTGTGTGAGGAAGACCAGCCCTGAGCTAACATCCGTTGCCAATCCTCCTCTTTTTGCTAAGGAAGACTGCCCTGGGCTAACATCCGTGCCCATCTTCCTCTACTTTATATGGGACGCCGCCACAGCATGGCTGACAAGCGGTGCATCGGCGGGCGCCCGGGATCCGAACCCGCGAACCCCGGGCTGCCAAAGCGCGAACTAAACCGCTGCGCCACCGGGCCGGCCCCGTGATCACTACTCTTGATAGGAAATGTCGTCGCAACCGGATAGGATTTTTTTCTTTCCTTTTACGCAGAGTAAACCACGACTGATGTGGACGTACTTTTCTCTCATAGCTCAGAGCCATGTTGCAGAAATAGAGAGGGTTGACACTAACAGGCAGATTGCCCACCTGAAACAGCTATGGGATTTTGACATTTTTTTCAGGGTGTTTTCAAATTTTTAAGGCTAACTTGTTTTAGTATCTAGTAAAGGGCTTAGTTTTGCTAATTTTTATTCAAGTCCATTCTGTCTCCATATTCAACATGGTTGGAAATAATTTTAAAAATGACAAGGCTAGGGGCCGCGCGGTGGCGCAGCGGTTTAGTCCGCGCTTGGCAGCCCGGGGTTTGCAAGTTCGGCTCCCGGGCGCCCGCCGACGCACTGCCGGTCAGCCATGCCATGGTGGCGTCCCATATAAAGTGGAGGAAGATGGGCACGGATGTTAGCCCAGGGCCAGTCTTCCTCAGCAAAAAGGGGAGGATTGGCAACAGATGTTAGCTCAGGGCTGGTCTTCCCCACAAAAAAAAAAAAAAAAAATGACAAGGCTACAAGAGAAATGCTGGATTAACAAACTGAATCTGGAAAGACCTTCCCCAGAGAGGCTGGGAGCACTTTGCAAAGAGCAGAGCTTTCTTTTCTGCTGCAAAATCCCCAAACTGCTCTTTGATCCAAGAGGGCATCAACTGTCCTGCCTGGAAATGATTCCAAGGACTTACTACAGTCGACTTCCCCTGAAGCCTCAAGGGAAGAAGGAAGTCCAGAGATGGCATGAACAGACTTGGTGTTTGGGTATTGGCTGGTTTCCTCGGCTGATTCCTGAGAAGAGCTGTCAATCCTTGTAAGGTTAGGTTCAGTTTCCTTTATGCATCTGTGTTGACTGTCTCCATTTTGTCCCTGACATAAGTGACTCCATTTTAGTTTGGTTCTACACAGGCCTGTGGAAGGTCTCCGAAGAGCTGCTATTCTAATGTGTAGAGGAAGGACTTTTCCTTTTCTCTCCTTCTCTGTATTAATATGCAACTAACAAGCTACTGCAGTGATGGGAAAGGGGGGAACGGGGTGTGGACCCTGCAAATAGATGCCTGTCTTTCTGAATATGCTTTCTTGGTGATTTGGGGATTACCTCTGTTAATCCGTCAGGACAGTCCCCTTGTCTTTCCTCGAATTTTCAGACAGAGGCAGTGACACGTGTTGTGACAGCAGTTCACCCCTGGCATCTGTTGACCCCCGGAACTGGTGGGACTGAGTTGGGGGTAAAGTGTCTTGCACTGGCTCTTCTCTTGTGACACCTGGCGGAAGGTGCTGGGCGCTGACATGTGCTTCCTTGGATTTCAGCTTCTGTTGGTGTTGGGCTTTTGTCTGTCATGTTGAGGTACTTCAAAACTTTAACTTCTTCTCCTTGCAGGTTAATGAGGCTTCAGGAGGGTGCCTTCCTTTCCCAGGATCACCCTTCAAGTGTTATCTCATGAGAAACCCTGGGTCATCAATTCTGGGCTATGAGCCACCTCCTCCACCTTGATGATTTGAACAGCATGAGTTGACTCGTACAGCACGTTCATCTTTTCCATCCTCCTTTCCCTTCCTTGTAGAAAATATCACAGTTGCTACTGCAGGGCTTTGTAATGCAAGCCTCCTGGCTGAGGACACAGTAATTTTTCTCAAGTTTCTTGCAACACACACTGTGTTGCATCATCTTCCCAAACTGAATTGGGCAGCAGGTATCTCTTGTGCACAAGGAAAAAGGTTGTTTATAGAAAGCCAGAAATATCACTTCTGCAGGTGTCCACCGAACATCAGCCATGTACGGCACTCCGTGTTGGGTAAGACACACCTCTAAGTTCAAGAGCTCAAAATATCCTGTAAGAGAGAGACACACATTCAACAACACAAAGCACACGACCACCTGTGAAGGAAGCACTGGTGCAGGCCCCCTAGTACAAGGGAGGGAGCTATGAATCCCCCAGGAATAAATGGGAGGGTGTTGAAGAGAAGAAAAATTGAGAAGTCAAATGGATGTTCGTTGAATCTCACTAGCTGGAGCCGACGGGCATTCCCAGCATGGCAAGGCACTCGGGCAGGGAGTTTGCAGGCAAGCACAAAGTCCATGCAGAACTGCTGCATGAATGCTCACATAACACAATTAGTGGACGATGGAATTAATATCATGAAAACCTCTTTGTTGCCCTAAAGCACTTAGCTCATAATCTGAATTAGAGATGATTTTGTTTCTATTGGAATTCTGAAGGTTCTGGATCTGTGTGAAAGAATACCTTGCAGATTTGGGGAGTTTATTTTGGTTCTCAGATGGTACACTGTCTGCCTGAGTTTATTAAGCCGCAATGAAACTGAAAGTGAAAATAGACTCTAGCTCAGCAGAGCGGGGGCCTTGGCCTCAGAGTGAGACTCGGTGTGGAATTTCAGGCCGTTCGTGCACTGCCCCAGATGGCTCTGTCTTCCTACAGCCCCAGCACCCAGGGTACTCTCCACTCTGCATCCCCCAAGCATTCTGCACAATATCTGGCATCTTTGCCTGAGTTCATGTTATCTCAGTCCCTAATTCCAACTTTCTCTGGGGCCTACTCAGAACCTCAGCTTTGTTATCAATGGAATGGGAATAATACTGGTTTTGTGAGATCATTATGAGGAGGAGGAGAGAAGGTACATAAGGGAAGTATCTGCTAAAATGCCTGATACATGTTGGGCAGTCACTCTTCTCACAGTTTAAATGAAACTACACACAGAAGATCATCTAAAGGTGTTCACTGATTTACATTATGTTAAACTAAAGTTTATCCAGCTTCGGCCCCCCAGAGATTCACCATCCTTATTTCAAAATATAAGGCGAAGACCACCTGTTCTATTAAAATTCACCTCCTGCCATATGAAGAAAGAAAAAATAATTATGAGAATGTGTATATGGTTAAATTCAAGTACCTATATATGAGATGTGAAGAAAAGTTTGTATTCGCCACATAGCAACATGCAGATGCAGACACACATTAAAATATAGTCATCAGGGGCCACAGATATATTATAGAAGAGGAAACGTGTACAGGGAGAAATAAGATCACGCTGAAAGAAACAAAACCCTTTTGCCTACAGAACAATCATTTTGAGACATGGAAGAGGATTCTCCATGGTGGTCAGCAAGTTGTGGCTATTATAAACTTAGAACAAATGAACATTCTGACACTTTTGTTACGTATTTACATTAAAAGGAAATCAGAACAAATAATATGGAGTGAGTGAACCTTGCAGCAGCTGAATCCACATCATGAAGAAAAACTATTGCCATTTACATAACCAGATGACTACTGGTGACAGAGATTACTTCCTAGTGAAAAAAAAAAGAGCCAGCCCTGAGGCCTAGTGGTTAAAGTTTGGCACACTCCACTTCAGTGGCCTGAGCTCAGTTCCCAGGCACAGAACCATACCGCTCGTCTATCAGTAGCCATGCTGTGGCAGCGACTCACAAAGAAGAACCAGACGATCTTACAACTATATACAACTATGTACTGATGCTTTGGGATGGGGGGGAGGGAGAAAAAAGGAGGAAGACTGGTAACAGATGTTAGCTTAGGGCGAATCTTCCCCCTGCCAAAACACAAAACAAAACAAAATACACCTACCACTTTAAGAAAAAAAAACTTAAATGAGATATGTTTCTCAAGAAGGCTAGACATTAAGAATGAACCTCAATAAAAATTAGGGGAAAAAAAGCTGTGCGGGCTTTGTGAGCAGACAATGAGGGAAAAAATCAGGGTTCTGGTTTCAATGTTTAATAGCATCAGGCAGTGGCAGGCTGCACTGTGACAAAGTGCTAACTACATTTGCTCAGAAACTGCCACATACATTGAAGAAGAAAGTATAGGAGCAGACAACAGCAATGGCCACAGAAAGCCCATTTTCAGAGAAATGATTTGGCATTTGGCATCAGTCCAAATATGAGATTTATATTTCTGAAGAGTAATGAATTACCCAAGTACACTCTGCAAAGAGGTCTTTGTATGTTCAAAACTCCCACTCTCCTTGCCTCCATGACATTATGTAATGTTTGCTCTGAATATCTGCCTTCTACTGACTCTAAAACTTACAAAACCATTGACAGCTAAAGATTCCTTAAAGAATTTTGAAGATGATAATCTACCATAAGCATCTCACACCAATCCTTCAATTTTTTTGAGACCCAATACAACAAATGGAAGAGAAATCCCAATTAGGCAGCTTGGTCATGGAGAAAGCAAAGTGAAATATTTGATGGAGCAGCTAAAACAAATGGATCATCAAAAAAGACTTATTAGCTGAGCAGCAGCAACTGGTGGTACCAGAATATCCTTCCCCCCAAATAAATTACAGGCTACATTCTGCCAACCAGTCAGGATGGAAAGAAAAATGCCCATTATGAAAATTAAGGTTGAAAGTAAGAAAGACAATCCTTTACAGAATAAATATAATGCAAACAAATTGCATTAGGTGTTCTTTAAAAAGAAGAAAACTTATCTACGTTATTGCACACATTCATGCATACAGCACTTTATTCTTGCATGGGCATCTTTCTCTCTCATAGATTTCCTGGAGAATCTCTATTTCTAGTCTCAGAGTTTTGCTTTCTGTTTCCAAAGCACCTTTCACACACTGCAATGAATGGCAGTTGTCCTCCAATTCCTTTTTACATTCAGTAAGGAAAACACTTGTCGTGTGTGTGTGCGAGCACATGGACATGCAAATCTGGTTGGACAGCTGAGAAGAGGGTTGAGAATCCTGAAAGTAGGAAGCCATTCTTTGCCTTTCCAATTTAAAATTATTTCCAGTAAAAAGAAGTTTCTTCAACAAGTGTTATGGACTGAATACTGTGTCCGTCCAAATTCATATGTTGAAACCCTACCACCCAATGTGATGGTGGGGACTTTGGGAGGTAATTTGGTTTATAGGGGGTCATGAGGGGCAAAGTCTTATAAGAAGAGGAGAGTCTCTTTCTGCCATGTGAGGACACAGCAAGAAGACGGCTCTCACCAGGAACCAAATCAGCCAGCACCTTGATCTTGACTTCTAGCCTCTAGAACTTTGAGAAATAAATTTCTGCTGCTAAAGCCCCCTAGTTTACAGCAATTTGTGATAGCAGCCAAAACTGACTAAGACAATAAGTAACTGACCTTCCAGCTTATGTTTACTGGACATTGAGCATCTCAGCCTGTGTTGTAATTGTTTCAGACTTTGAGAATGTAAATAAATTTTCTAACTCATTGTGGTAGGCTGATAATGGTCCCCCAAAGAGGTCCAGATCTAAACCTCAGAACTTGTGAATATATTACCTTATATGGCAAAAGGACTTTGTAGATGTGATTAAGGATTTTGAGATCATCCTGGATTATCCAGGTGTAGACACACTGTAGTAGGAATGCGACCACAAAGCAAGAAGATGGAGTGATGGGAGGGAGAAGCCACAAACCAAGGACTGCAGGATCCTCTAGAATCTGAAAAGGGCAAGGACAAGGATTCTCTTCTGGAGGCCCCCAAAAGGAACACAGCCATGCCAACACCTAGATTTTAGACTTCAGACATCCCAAAAAGCATGTGAATAAATTTGTGTTAATTTGTTATAGTAGCAACAAGAAAACTAATATACTCATTAAGTACTTAGGAATAGCAGTATAGTCCCTAATTATTAAAGGATTATTTCCCAATTAAAAATGAAAGAGAGAGTGACATCAGCATCATAGTGGAGTGAGCTCTTCCCTTAGACTCTCCCCCTAAGATACAACAAAAAAGACATTCATATACCAACAGAGGATTTTCACACAACACAAAAGATGTTTGAGAGACCTATGCAGCCATACATCTGAAGGTGGAGGTGTTGGACTTCCCCGGAAGGAAGTGGAAGGAGGTAAGGAGAGCTCCTCTCCCTCCCCAAAGGCAGCAGCCCTGGAACCATGCAGCTCTCAGAGAGAAGGGGGAGGGGCAGCCCTCCACAAGAAAACCATCACCAAGTTCCCTCACAGTCTGTGGGAAACCCCCATGATGGAGGTAACTGAACTGTTACGGGGATGTCTTCATCAAGCTAGCACCCTAGGAGAGCAGTTAGTGAGGGAAGAGGGAGAAGCCCCCAGGATCCAGCAGGTGAAAGAAAGCACCCCTCCCCCCGCCTGGGGCTCCTGCACAGTGGGTTGGCCAGCGCGCCCCTGGATTGCAGCAGGCTCAGAATACACAGCTCTTGACCCCCACCCAGTGGCAGAAGGCGGAAGCTGCAACCAGATACTATCACTATGCGGAAAGACAAATCCACGCCATCAAAAAGTATGAAAAAATGTATTAAATCTCCATCCAGACCAGAAGGAAAAAGACCAGCACCCAGAAATCAATCCTGAAGGCACAGAAATTTATAATCTAAATGACAGAGAATTCAAAATAGCTATCATAAAAAAAAAACTCAATGAGTTACAAGAAAATACAGACAGGCAGTTCAATGAAATCAGGAACTTCTTCACAAAAGAGATTGAAACTATAAAGAAAAACCAATCAGAAATGTTGGAGATGAAAAACACAATGGAGGAGATAAAGAATAATCTAGAGTCTTCACATAACAGAGCTGACAATATGGAGGATAGAATTAGCAATCTAGAGGATAGGAATGCATAAATGCTCCAGATGGAGAAGGAGAGAGAACTAAGACTTAAAAGAAATGAAGAAATTCTCTGAGAAATATCTGACTCAATTAGGAAATGTTACATAAGGATTATAGGTATTCCAGAGGGAGAAGAAAGGGGAAAAGGAGAGAGAGCTTGTTCAAAGAAATAATAGCTGAGAACTTCCCAAACATGGGGAAAGAGCTGGAATACAAGTGAATGAAGCCAATAGATCTCCTAACTATATCAACATAAAGAGACCCTCTCCAAGGCATATAGTAGTAAAACTGGCAAAAGTCAATGACAAAAAATATTAAGGGCAGCAAGGCAGAAGAAAATAATATACAAAGGAACTCCTATCAGGCTTTCAGTGGATTTCTCAGCAGAAACCTTACAGGCTAGGAGAGAGTGGAATGATATATTCAAAATTCTGAAAGACAAAAGCTTTCAGCCAAGAATACTCTATCCAGTGAAAATATCCTTCAGATATGATGGAGAAATAAAAACTTTCCCAGATAAACAAAAGCTAAGGCACTTCATTGCCACAAGACCCCCCCACTACAAGAAATGCTCAAGAAGGCCCTCATGCCTGAAAAAAAAGAGAGAGAAAGGGGATACAAAGCCTTGAGCAAGGAGAAAAATAGGAAGACAAAAATCAGAAAAATTGTAGCTCTCTATCAGAACAGGTTAGCAAACAATTATGACATCAAAGATAAAGGGAAGGAAAACACCAAAAATAAATATAATCTTGTCATTTTAACCACAAACTCACAACACAACATGGAATAAGTTGTGACAATAACTTAGAAGGGGAAGAGGAGAGGGATGGAATTGACTTAGTCTAAGGAAATAAGAGGCTATCAGAAAATGGACTATCTCACTATGAGATTTTTTATACAAACCTCATGGTAACCACTAAACAAATAATCAGAACAGAGACACAAATGATAAATAAAAAGAAAACCATCATTCAGAACTACCAAACTGAATTGGTAGCCCAAAACACATGGGAAGACAAACAAAGGAAATGCAGAAGAACCAGAAAATGAATGATAAAATGGCAGCATTAAGCCCTTCTATATCAATAATCATTCTAAATGTAAATGGATTGAATTCTCCGATCAAAAGATACAGAGTGGTGGGATGGATTCAAAAAAAAAGACCCAACAATATGCTGCCTCCAGGAAACACTCAGCTCTAAAGACAAACACAGGTTCACAGTGAAGGGATAGAAGATGATACTCCAAGCTAATAGCAAACAAAAGAAAGCAGGTGTTGTCATACTTATATCAGACAAACTAGACTTCAAGATAAAACAGGTAATGAGAGACAAAGAGAGGCAACATATAATGATAAAAGGAACACTCCACCAAGAAGACATATCATTTATAGATATATATGCACCCAACACAGGAGCACCAAAGTACATAAAGCAACTATTAACAAACCTAAAAGGAGATGTTAACAACAACACTATAATGGTAGGCGATCTTAACACCCCACTTACATAAATGGATAGATCATCCAGACAGAAAGTCAGTAAGGAAATAGTGAACTTAAATGAAAAACTAGACCAGAAGGACTTGATATATATACAGTACTCCACCCAAACACCACAGAATACACATTCTTCTCAAGCGTGCATGAAACAATCTCAAGGATAGACCATATGTTGGGAAACAAGGCAAGCCTCCATTAATATAAGAAGATGGAAATCATAACAAGCATCTTTTCCAACCATAATGCTATGAAACTAGAAATCCACTACAAGAAAAAAAACTGGGAAAGTGACAAAGATGTGGAAACTAAACAACATGCTACTGAATAACCAATGGATCATTGAAGAAATTAAAGGAGAAATCAAAAAACATCTAGAGACAAATTAAAATGAAAATACACCATACCAACTCATATGCGATGCAGCAAAAGTGCTCCTGAGTGGGAAATTCATAGCTATAAGGCCCACTTTAGCAAACAAGAAAAATCTTAAATAAGCAATCTTAAACTACACCTAATAGAACTATAAAAAGAACAACAAACAAGGCCCAAAGTCATCAAAAGGCAGGAAATAATAAAAATTAGAGCAGAAATAAATGAATTTGAAACCAAAAAACAGTAGAAAGGATCAACGAAACAAAGAGCTGGTTCTTGAGAAGACAAACAAAATTGACAAACCCTTAGCCAGACTCACTAAGAAAAAGAGAGAGAAGGCTCAAATAAATAAAATTAGAAATGAAAGAGGAGAAGTTACAATGGATACCACAGAAATGCAAGAAATTATGAGAATACTATGAAAAACTATATGCCAACAAATTGGACAATCTAGAAGAAATGGATAAATTCTTAGAAATGGATAAACCCAAAACTGAATCAAGAAGAAATAGAGAATCTGAACAGACCAATCACAAGTAAAGAGATTGAAACAGTAATCAAAAACCTCCCAAAAAATAAAAGCCCAGGACCAGATGGCTTCCCTGGAGAATTTTATCAAACGTTCAAAGAAGATTTAGCACCTATCCTTCTCAAACTATTCCAAAAAATAGAGGAAGATGGAATACTTCCCAACACATTCTATGAGGCCGACATCATCCTGATACCAAAGCCAGACAAGGACAATACAAAGAAGGAAAACTATAGGCCAATATCACTGATGAACATAGACGCAAAAATCCTCAACAAAATATTGGCAAACCGAATACAGCAATACATCAAAAAGATCATACACCACGATCAAGTGGGATTTATACCAGGGACACAGGGATGGTTCAACATCCGCAAATCAATCAACGTGATACACCACATTAACAAAATGAAGAATAAAAACCACATGATCATCTCAATCGATGCAGAGAAGGCATTCGACAAGATCCAGCATCCATTTATGATAAAAACTCTCAACAAAATGGGTATAGAAGGAAAGTACCTCAACATAATAAGGGCCATATATGACAAACTTACAGCAAACATCCTACTCAATGGGGAAAAACTGAAAGCCATTTCTTTGAGGACAGGAACAAGACAAGGGTGCCCACTCTCACCGCTCTTATTCAACATAGTACTGGACGTTCTGGCCAGAGCAATTAGGCAAGAAAAAGGAATAAAAGGACTCCAAATAGGCAATGAAGAAGTGAAACTCTCACTATTTGCAGACGACATGATCTTATACATAGAAAACCCAAAAAATTCCATCAGAAAACTACTAGAAACAATCAACAACTACAGTAAAGTGGCAGTGTATAAAATCAACTTACAAAAATCCGTTGCATTTCCATACACTAATGATGAACTAAGAGAAAGAGAACTCAAAAAGACAATCCCATTTACAACTGCAACAAAAAGAATAAAGTACCTGGGAATAAATTTAACCAAGGAGGTAAAAGACCTATACAATGAAAACTATAAGACACTATTGAAAGAAATCGAGGAATACATAAAGAAATGGAAAAATATTCCATGCACATGGATTGGAAGAATAAATATAGTTAAAATGTCCATTCTACCTAAAGCAATCTACAGATTCAATGCAATCCCAATCAGAATCCCAATGTCATTCTTCACGGAAATAGAAGAAAAAATACTGAAATTTGTATGGGGCAACAAAAGACCCCGAACAGCTAAAGCAATCCTGAAAAAAAAGAACAAAGCTGGAGGCATCACAATCCCTGATTTCAAAATATACTATAGAGCTATAGTAATCAAAACAGCATGGTACTGGTACAAAAACAGACACACAGATCAATGGAATAGAATTGAAAGCCCAGAAATAAAACCACACACCTATGGACAGCTAATCTTCAACAAAGGAGCAAAGAACATACAGAGAGGGAAGTAAGTTCAATAAATGGTGCTGGGAAAATTGGACAGCAACATGCAAAAGAGTGAAAGTAGACCATCTCCTATCGCCATATACAAAAATCAATTCAAAATGGATTAAGGACCTGAAAGTGAGACCTGAAACTACAAAACTCCTGGAAGAAAATATATGCAGTACACTAATTGATACTGGACATAAAGGGATCCTTTCAGATTCCATGTCTATTCGGACAAGGGAAACAAAAGAAAAAATAAACAAGTGAGACTTCATCAGACTACAGAGCTTCTACAAGGCAAATGAAACCAGGATCAAAATGAATAGACAACCCACCAGCTGGGAGAAAATATTCGCAAATCATTTATCCAACAAGGGATTAATCTCTGTAATATATAAAGAACTCACACAACTGAGCAACAAAAAAAACAAACAACCTGATCAAAAAATGGGCAGAGGATATGAACAGACATTTTTCCAAGGAAGAGATACAGATGGCCAATAGACACATGAAAAGATGTTCAACATCACTAATCATCAGGGAAATGCAAATCAAAACTACACTAAGATATCACCTGACACCCGTTAGAATGGCTATAATCACCAAGACAAAGAACAACAAATGCTCGAGAGGTTGTGGAGAAACAGGAACCCTCATTCACTGCTGGTGGGAATGCAAACTGGTGCAGCCTCTAGGAAAAACAGTATGCAGATTCCTCAAAAAATTAAAAATAGAGGGGCCGCCCGGTGGCGCAGCGGTTTAGTCCGCGCTTGGCAGCCCGGGGTTCGCGGGTTCGGATCCCGGGCGCCCGCCGACGCACTGCCTGTCAGCCATGCCGTGGCGGCATCCCATATAAAGTGGAGGAAGATGGGCACGATGTTAGCCCAGGGCCAGTCTTCCTCAGCAAAAAGGGGAGGATTGGCGACGGATGTTAGCTCAGGGCTGGTCTTCCCCACAAAAAAAAAAAAAAAAAATTAAAAATAGAAATACCTTATGATCCAGCAATCCCACTCTTGGCCATCTACCCAATGGACATGAAATCAACCATCACAAGAGGCTTATGCACCCCTATGTTCATTGCAGCATTATTCACTATAGCCAAGAAGTGGAAACAACCCAAGTGTCCCTCGACTGATGATTGGTTAAAGATGTGGTATATACATACAATGGAATACTACTCAGCCATAAGAAAAGACAGAATTGTCCCATTTGCAACAACATAGATGGACCTAGAGGGTATTATGTTAAGTGAAATAAGCCAGAGAGAGAAGGACAAACACTGCATGAATTCACTCATATATGGAATATAAATGAACACACGGACAGAGAGAACTGATTGGTGGTTACCAGGGGGAAGCGGGTTGGGGGGTGGGCGCAACGGGTGAAGGGACACATTTATATGGTGACTGACAAATAATAATGTACAACTGAAATTTTACAATGTTATAAATTATTATGACCTCAGTAAAAATTTTCAAAATAAAATAAAAAATAAATTTTAAAAAGAGAGGAAAAAATGAAAGAGAAAATAAGACTTACATAGAAAACAGGCAGTGAAGTCCAGTGGCTGTTAAATTAACTTTACACTTGCAGAGGTTTAATAAATACAGATGCTTGGGAGTTCCATTTAGAAATGCTGCCTTAGTAGGCCCGGGATTAGACAGAGGAATCTGTTTTGTGTTTTTTTTAATGCTTCTCAGGACATTTTAGCTTGAAGATGGTGGGCATAAATTTGGCATTTCCATTTCTTTTCTCCAAAATCCATGGAAAGCAACAAGGAAAATCAGACACAAATGCAGATTCACAAAATGAGTGGTAAAGATCGAACACAGATGTGGAAAAAGTGGGAGAGAAGATGCAAGACAGAGCTCAGGAAGACCTCTAGGTGCACTGTCCCAAGAGGATGGTGACATCTGAGTAGCACAATCCAAACAGTTCCCTCAAAAGAACAGTAACAAGTGGATGGCCCGGGGCAGGAGCGTCATTGAACTTTGCCTCTGAGAAGGAAATAAAAAAGGGAAGTAGGAACGAATGTGAATCACACTATCAACCCAGAGATGCAGGACAGATATGCAGGAAACGATGTTGCAGGAAAAAGAAGCAACTGCTCTTCACTACTGGCCGGATAAGAAGTAAAGACTAAAAAGAAACATCAAAATAGGAAGTGTTTGCAAGGATGTAAAGGGCGCTCTCTCACACTGAGATTGAAGGTGTATGTTGCTGCAAACATGTTACAATGTGATCTAGTAATGTGTACGTAGGCATGCTCCATGACCCAGCAATTCCATTCCTCCCTGGAGCATGGCTTGCACATGTGCCCAAAGACACCCGGACCAATCTGTTTAAAGAAGCATTGTTTGTATTACCAAAAACTGGCAACAAACCAAAAACATTCATTTAAAGAAGAATGGAGAAAGAATTGTGGTACATATACGAGAATGAAAAAGAAAATCTACAGCTATGCACCCCAGCATGGAGGAAGCTCACAAATCTAACCTTGAGCAATAGAAACAGAGCCCAGAAGAAGTCATAAAGCATGAAGGCATTAATGTGTAAGGTTGAAGGCATACCAAGCAATTCAATACGCTGTTGGGGAGTTAAACTTGCGATAAATGTCTAAAGAATATCAAGCAATTGATGATTACAAAAATAGGGATATTGATTATGTCTGGGAGTGAAGGAAGAAGATATGAGTTAGGGGGACACATAGAAAGCATCAAAGATACTGATATTGTTCTAATAAAGATGAGTGGTGAAGGAACTGACCTTTGCTTTATTATGCTATATACCTTAGATATTTACCTTTTATCTATTTCCTTGAAATATAGCTATTGCAACTGAGGAAATCAAATTTTAATTTTCTTTAATTTAAATTTAAGTAGCCACGACATATAGTTAGAGACTACCATAGTGAACAGCATAGCTCTAACATGCCAGATCTCTCCTTTTTTTAAGGGGGAAAAATAACCATTTCTTGCCTACGAATTGTGTCAAGAGAACTCACTTAATACAAACAGGAATTATTAAAAAGAAACCAGCACAAGATCTAAACAAAAAACAGAGACAAAACAGGGGAAAACAGAGGTTCGTCTAGAACACTCACAAGAAAATAATGTATCAGAGCGAATAAAAACTCTGATCAAAACTTAGCACCAAACTACCAAGCTTAAAAAACTTAATGAAGCCATCACCGCTACAAACAGGACCGAAATATACAGATCCCAAGGTTCAAGCAGAAGGCAAGACAACTGCAGGTGAAATCAACATGGGGGCACTCAGAAAAAAGAAGCGCCAAACTGTGAAAATGGTTTCCCGTGGGAGAAGGAAATGGACTGAGGGGGATGGAAGCACTGTTTCCTTAATACAGAATTCTACAACTACTTAGCCTTTTAACACTATGTGGATGTATAAACTAAAAATCTATGCCCGGCACCCACCCTCTGCAGTGCTTGGGTCCTGTGACCCTCTCCTCGCAGGAGTACTGGGTCCACGGCTCACACTCCTAGACTGGGGGAGCCCCTCCTATGCAGGTGGCCTGCTGCCTAAGGAAAGGCTACAAGGTCCTGGTTGACGAATGTGCCCCTCTCATTCCTGGTGTCTTCCTTCCCCCAGCTCTGCTGCCTGAGCCCACGTGACACTGGGGTCCATCTGCATGTCTCCTTCCTTAGATCTCAGCCCCAGGTTCTCCAGTTGCCGCTGCCTGTTCTTGAGGGTCGCAGGCCATTGCCCCAGAGTTCAGGTCTCCACGTCCTGGACCCCCAGGTAGCCTCCCCAGGCCTGGCCCTACTCGGGCCCCATTTTTCGGTGTTCCAGTTCATTCCATCTGGGCGTCTGCGCTGTCATTCTTGATCACCTTATTTGCAGGACTGAGGGATGGGGGAACCAGGTTGTCGTGGCCACAGGCTGCGCCCTGAGGCTTGTTTACCATCACCATGGAAACCTCGGCCCACGCTTGGGAGGGGCTCGGGAAGGGGCGTGGTCAGAGCCCAGCCGAAGTCCCCACCCGCGCTCATGGGGATTCTGGGCAGCTCCCAGATTGGGCTCAAGCCTGCGCCCTGGGCCTCGTGGAGGCGGCAGGCCAGTGGAAGGCAGCCTGGCGCTGCTACACCGGGCTCGAGGAACTATCCCTCTTCCAGCGGTGGCGCAGTGATGGGCAGGTCACTGACGGCTGATTCCAGAAGGCATAAAGGACAGGGGTGAGAGGGCGGCTGGAGCTGGAAGCGGGAGGGCTGTCGAGGGAGGAGTCGCTCCGGGACAAGTAGTCAGACGGAAGAATTTCTTGGGGGACTTTCGGGGATGGAGTCACGTGGTGGGGGGTGGACGTACGAGGTCACAGGCGCCATTGTGACGCACGTGGCCAGGCAGGCGCGGGGCGGGGATAAAAGCCCGCGGCTAGGGCAGACGTCGGACAAAGAGTAGGGGGCAGAGGGCGGTCTTCTGTGGCTTCTCTCCTCCCACTGGGCCCCTCCATCCCGTGCCCCCTCTGCGCCCGCACTGCTGAGCAGGCCACTGTCCCCTGCCCCATCTCCTGGGTCTCAGGTGTAGACTCAGGTCTCGGGTTTCCCCCGCACACCCCTGCCTGATCCATCCTTGTCAGCCCGAGCTGGGGCTCTGCGTCCCACGCTCTAGTTCACCTGCTGCCACGCTCTCCGTCCGGTTCCACCTGGGACCGTCCCGACAACTCTGAGGTCCAGGGAGCCTGGGTGCGGGTGGCTGCCCTGAGCTGAAAGGCTGCAGGGATCAAAGATTCAGTGTGTCCCTACTCAGTGCGACGTGCCACAAGTCAGGAACAAAAATCCTTCACTCCTAAGCTTCTGGAAGAAATTTCCTAAGATCCATTGAACAGCAGGAAACAAAGACCAAAGGAATTGAACTGAAAAACAGGGAATGAAATAAACTGGGCTCACTGCTCTGCAGAGGAAACAGTGAAAACCACCAGTGAATGAAGCTGTCCCAATCTGCAAATCTTCCTTCTTTCTAATGGAAAGATCTGGTTCTTTGCTTAGAGATGGGCCTCCACTCGGTCTGGTGGAATCATCCAAGGGGTCCAGTAAAATATCCTCAGAACTGGTCCTGAAGAAGTTATACCTGTGATGGAAAAGGCCCCGTCTCTCCTCGAATAAGAAGTGACCTTGTGCACACTGGTACCACACACCCCAACATGGCTTTCCAACACACACCCAGCATGGTCTCACCAACCAGAGGATGTCCACTCCTGCCTGGCCTATGTGGACCACCTTCTCTCACCCCGGACCTTATCGCTGTACACCCCTTCTTAATTTGGTGTTTCCTACTGGGCTGTATTCCTGAAAGTCTCTTCCCCACAGTTTCACATCAGATGAAGGACACTTTTCCAACCCTAGATTGTACTTCAAAATAATCTCGGAAATTATTTTGAAAACTGGTCAAAAACAAAAATTGAACTCACCATAAACGGGAGTTACTTCAAATTCTGCTCTACAAATTGCTCTGCATTTTTAGTTATATATGTGTGTGTATCTATCTATCCATCTATATGAAGAAAATGATGGGGTGCTATTTCATCCTGAGAGATCTCTGAGATATGAGGATAAACAACACGATTTTACAGAACTGAGCCTCAGATTGCTGTAGGACACACCTAAGGCCACACAGTTCAGCCAATCTCTGGTATCCAATAAACTGGGACAGCCCAAAGAGAAGAGATTCCTCCTTCAAGGGGGTGGGGGGTGGCTCAGAGAGGATGATAGAGGGTAAGGCTGAAGGACACAGCTCAGCCTCTGATCCTGGGAAGCTCTCTGGCTGGGAGTGGGATTGAGGAAATAGACCCAGATACACACAAACAGGGATGAGACAGAGGGAGGGACCTTGGACTAGTGGAACCCAGAGGTCCATCAGACTCTGCCTTGAGAGTCAAAAGGACATTCATGGGAGATGTATAACCACAGGGGCACAGCCTGCAGTTGACAGTAGGAGCAGCAGGAAGTGGACAGAATTGAAGGGCCTTCATCTTGGAAGGTATTGAGATCTTAGATGAAAAGTTTAGGGGTTTAAACATGATCATGGTGCATTATAGCAGTGAAAAGGATTGGGAGACAAAGGTGGGGCATTTGAGCTGACTTTTGAAGGATTGTTGGAGGAATCATGCTTCCTGATTTTAAACGATATTATGAACCCATAGTAATCAAACTGTATGGTCTTGGCATAAAAACAGATACATAGATCAACAGAACAGAAGAGAGAGCCCAGAAATAAACCTATGCATATTATGGTCAATTAACTTATGAAAAAGGAGCCAAGAATATACAATGGGGAAAGGACAGTCTCTCCAATAAATGATGTTGGAAAAACGGGACAGCCACATGCAAAAGTATGAAACTGGACTGCCCTCTTACACCATACACAAAAATCAACTCAAAATGGATTAAAGACTGGAATGTACTACCTGAAACCACAAAACTCCTAGAGGAAAACAGAGGCAATAAGCTCCTTGGCATTGGTCTTGGCAACGATTTTTTATATTTGACACCAAAAGCAGGCAACAAAAGCAAAAATAAACAAATGGGACTACATCAAACTAAAAAGCTCTGCACAGCAAAGGAGACCACCAACAAAATGAAAAGGCAACCTACAGAATGGGAGAAAATATTTGTAAATCATTTATTTGATAAGAGGTTGATATCCAAAATATGTAAGGAAATCATACAATTCAATAGCAAAAACAATCTAATTTAAAAATGGACAGAGGAACCAAATATTTTTCCAAAAAAGACATACAAATTGCCAATAGGTACATGAAAAGGTGCTCAACATCACCAACCACCAGGGAAATGCAAATCCAAACCACAATAAGATACCACCTTACATCTGTCAGAAACATTGTTATCAAGAAGACAAGACAGGATTGGTGTCAAGATGGTGGTGTAGGTGGACTCTGGACTCACCTCCTCCCACAGACACAACAGACTTACAACTACTCTTGGAACAATTACCCCTGAGAGAGAACTGAAAACTGGATAAGAGGAACCCCTGCAACACACGACAGTCCTGACTGAGGTAGAAGAGACAGAAATTCCCTTCTGGAGAGGAAAAAAGCCACCTTTTCAAGCCACAGGGCTTCATCACCACCCTGGAGCAATCCAAAGGTCCACAGCCCTCCCTGGAGGGGCGGGGGAATCTCAGCAGGGGAGCATTGCCACTATAAGCATTTTTTGGACCCAGCACAACCAAGACGAGTGTCATAATATCTGGCCTTGCTGGCTACTAACAACAATGGGGAATACCCCCAGAAAAGCTATTGGGTAAGAAAACAAACCAGCTCTTAAAGGGCCTATGCACAAATTCACCTGTTTCGGAAAACTACTTAAAATCACAAGAAAGGTGCACAGTCTTTTGGTGAAAAGAGACTCACTGGATAGGCGCTGGGTGCATCTTGGTGAGAGGTGAGACCTCTCCAGGGACTGAGATATTGGCAGCAGCCATTGTTGTGACCTGGTGCAGGCATGCTGAAACAGATGCTGGCAGATGCCATTGGTGTTCTTCCCCATGGCCTGCTAGCCCGGGGTCTGCCCCCACCCACTAGAGCACTGATTTAATCCAGCTCAGCCAGGGCAGGCAGCCTGCCCTAGGGACTGGCCCCACCCAACAAGCCCTCAGGCAACTTGTGGGCCTGCATAGACTAGGTGCCTGGATTCTCTGCAGCCGGGCGAGTGGGTCCACCTCTATGGGGCAGGGCATGTGCAAGGAATTGGGGGGGGGAGTGTGCGGGGCACTGGTGGAGTGTGTGGGGCCTCTGCCATGGGGCAACTGGGTCTGCTTCAGGGGGGTATGTGCACATGGCAGGGCTGTGTTGATGGTGTGTGTGGCCCTGTGGGCAGTGGAGCTTTCAGCTGCAGAAGACTTGTGCTTCTCAAACAGCACATAGGGGATTGGCCTTATCCTCCAAAGCCTAAAACAATTGAGTGCTCTCATTTGGGGCCAGCCCCGCCCAGCTACAATACTGAGAGAGCTGACAAGAGCCCTATAGGCCAGAGGCCTACAGCAATTGTAAGCCCCTGAGCCTAAAAACCAGCCATGCTGGGGGCTTACTCACTTAGAAAAACTGCAACAGCAATGTGCTATTAGACCTTGCAGCCAACTGTGCTGGGGCTACCCACAATTGATAAAGAGAAGGAAAGGTCCATAGCAGCCACATGCAGCTGAGCATTACAACTGGCCAGGGGGACAGCTCAGCCTCCCTGGGCACCTATCGGAAGAGCAACCCTGCCACAACAGAAGGACACACATAGCCCATGTGGGGGTCACTCCTGGAACATTTGGAACTGGTGATGAGAGGGAAGCACACTGCTGGGCCTCATAAAGCATTTCTTAGATAAGGTCAACTCCCAAGATCAGGAGACATAGCTGATCTACCTATGATATAAGCACAGAGATATAAGCACAGAGAAATGAGGAGGAAAAGGAATACGTTCCAAGTAAGGGAACAGGACAAAACCCCAGAAAAAGAACTAAATGAAACAGAAATGAGCAATCTCCCTGACAAACAGTTCAAATAAAGAGTCATAAGGATGCTCACTGATCTTTGGAGAAGAATGGATGAGTGCAGAACATCAACAAAGAAATGGAAAATATAAAAAAGAACCAATCAGAAATGAAGAATACAAAACTGTAAATGAAAAATTCACTAGAGAGACTCAAAAGCAGAGTAGAGGATACAGAAGAACGGATCAGCAAGCTGGACTAAAAACTAGAAGAAATCACCCAAGCTGAACAGATAACAGAAAAAAGAATTAAAAAGAGTGAGGACAGTCTAAGGGACCTCTGTGACAACATCAAGTGCACTAATGTCCATGTTATAGGGGTCCCAGAAGGAGAACAGAGAAACAAAGGGGCAGAGCCTCTATTTGAAGAAATAATAGCTGAAAACTTTCCTAACCTAAGGAAGGAAACAGACATCCAGGTACAGGAAGCACAGAGAGTACCAAAGAAGATAAAACCAAAGAGGCCAACACCAAGACACATCATAATTAAAATGTCCAGAATTAAAGATAAAGAGAGAATTCTAAAAGCCATAAGAGAAAGGCAACAAGTTACATACAAAGGAAACCCCCTAAATCTATCAGCTGACTTCTCAGCAGAAACCTTACAGGCTAGAAGAGAGTGGCACAATATATTTAAAGTGCTAAAAGGAAAAAGCTTACAGCCAAGAATCCTCAACCTGACAAGATTATCACTGAGAATAGGAGAGAGAAAGAGTTTCCCAGACAAGCAAAAATTAAAGGAGTTTATCACCAAGAAACCAGTCACACAAGAAATGCTAAAAGGACTTATTTAAGGGGAAAGAGAAGACCATAAATAGGAAAAAAATATCTAATGAATACAAATGTGAAAAAAAGAGGTTAGATATGATATCAAAAACATAAAATGTGGGAGGAGGAGAGTAAAAGAGTAGAGCTTTTAGAAAGAGATCAAACTAAAGAAATCATCAAGTTAAGATAGATTGCTATATATGTACGTTATTATATATGAAGCTCATGGTAATCACGAACCAGAAACCCATAATAAATAAACAAAAAATGAAGAGAAAGGAACCCAAACATAATACTAAAGAAAGCCATCAAGCCACAAGGGAAGAGAGCAAGAGAAGAAGAAAGGAACAGAGAAGAACTACTAAAACACTCAGAACAAAAGTTTAAAAATGGCAATAAGTACATACTTATCAATAGCTACTTTAAATATCAATGGACTAAATGCTCTAATCAAAAGGCATAGGGTGGCTGATTGGATAAAAAAACAAGAGCCATATATATGCTGCATACAAGAGACACACTTCAGATCTAAAGACACTCACAAACTGAAAGTGAAGGGATAGAAAAAGATACTCCATACAAATGGCAATGAAAAGAAAGCTGGCATACCAATACTTATATCAGAAGAATAGACTTGAAAGCAAAAACTGTAACAAGAGACAAAGAAGGGCACTATTTAATGATCAAGGGAACAATACAATAAGAGGATATAACACTTGTAAATATCTATGCACCCAACATAGGAGCACCTAAATATATAAAGCAGTTATTAACAGACATAAAAGGAGAAATAGACAGTAACACAATAATAGTAGGGGACTTTAATATTCCACTTACACCAATGGATAGATCATCGAAACAGAAGATCAATAAGGAAACACTGGCCTTAAATGACACACTAGACCAGATGGACTTAGTAGATATATACAGAACATTCCATCCAAAAACCAAAGAATACATATTCTTTTCAAATACACATGGAACATTCTCCAGGATTGATCACATTTTAGGCCACAAAACAAGTCTCAATAAATTTAAGAAGATTGAAATAATATCAAGCATCTTTTCTGACCACAACGGTATGAAACTAGAAGTCAACTACAGGAATAAAATCAGAAATGCCACAAATATGTGGAGATTAAACAAAATACTACTGAATGATTGGGTCAATGAAGAAATCAAAGGAGAAATCAAAAAATACCTGAAGACAAAATGAAAATGAAAATATGACATGCCAGAATTTATGGGATACAGCAAAAGTGGTTCTAATGGGAAGTTTACAGCAATACAGGCTACCTCAACAAACAAGAAAAATCTCAAATAAACAATCTAACAGTGCACCTAAAGGAACTAGAAAAAGAAGAACAAACAAAGCCCAAAATCAGTAAAAGGAGGGAAATAAAAATCAGAGCACAAATAAATGAAATAGAGACTTTAAAAACAATAGAAAAAAATCAATGAAACCAAGAGCTGGTTCTTTGAAAAGGTAAACAAAATTGACAAACCTTTAGCTAAATTCATCAAGAAAAAGAGAGAGAAGACTCAAATAAATAAAATCAGAGATGAAAGAGAAGAAATTACAATGGACACCTCAGAAATACAAGATTATAAGAGAATACTATGAAAAGCTATATGCCAACAAATTGGATAATCTAGAAGAAATGGATAAATTCTTAGAATCATACAAACTTCCAAAACTGAATCAAGAAGAAATAGAGAATTTGAATAGACCAATCACCAGTAAGGAGATCGAAACAGTAATCAAAAAACCTCCCCCAAAATAAAAGTCCAGGACAAGATGGTTTCCCTGGTGAATTCTACTGAACATCCAAAGAAGACTGAATACTGATCCTTCTCAAACTCTTCCAAAAAATTGAAGAGGAAGGGAAGGTTCCTAACTCATTCTGCAAAGCCAACATTACCCTGATACTGAAAACAGATAAGGACAACACAAAAAAAGAAAATTACAGGCCAATATAACTGATGAACATCTATGCAAAAATCCTCAACAAAATACTAGCAAATCAAATACAACAATACACTAAAAAGACCATACACCATGATTAAGTGGGATTTATTCCAGGGATGCAGAGATGGTGCAACACCCACAAATCAATCAAAGTGATACACCACATTAAGAAAATGAAGAATAAAAATCACATGAGCATCTCAATGGATGCAGAAAAAGCATTTGACAAGATACAGTATCCATTTATGATAAAAACTCTGAACAAAATGGGTATAGAAGGAAAGGTCCTCAACATAATAAAGGCCATATATGACAAACCCACAGCTAATATCATTCTCAATGGTGACAAACTGAAAGCTATCCCTCTAAGAACAGGAACTAGAGAAGGACGCCCACTTTCACCACTCCTATTTAACATAGTATTGGAAGTCCTAGCCAGAGCAATCAGGCAAGAAAAAGAAATAAAAGGCATCCAAATTGGAAAGGAAGAAGTGAAACTGTCACTATTTGCAGATGACATGATTTTATATATAGAAAACCTTAAAGAATCCACCAAAAAACTTTTAGAAATAATAAATGAATATGGTAAACTTGCAGGATACAAAATCAACATACAAAAATCAGTTGCATTTCTACACACTAACAACAAAGTAGCAGAAAGAGAAATTAAGAATACAATCCTATTTACAATTGCAACAAAAAGAATAAAACACCTAGGAATAAACCTAACCAAAGAGGTGAAAGATCTGTACACTGAAAACTATAAAACATTGTTGAAAGAAATTGAAGAAGACACAAAGAAATAGAAAGATATTCTGTGCTCCTGCATTGGAAGAATGAACATAGTTAAAATGTCCATACTACCTAAAGCAATCTGTAGATTCAATGCAATCCCTATCAAACTTCCAATGATATTTTTCACAGAAATAGAACAAAGAATCCTAAAATTTATATGGAACAACAAAAGACCCCAAATAACCAAAGGAATCCTGAGAAAGAAAGAACAAAGCTGGTGGTATCACACTCCCTGATTTCAAAATATACTACAAAGTTATAGTAACCAAAACAGCATGGTACTGGCACAAAAACAGACACACAGATCAATGGAACAGAATCCAGAGCCGAGAAATAAACCCACATGTCTATGGACAGCTAATCTTCGACAAGGGAGCCAAGAACATACAATGGAGAAAGGAAAGTCTCTTCAATAAATGGTGTTGGGGGGGCCGGCCCAGTGGCGTAGTGGTTTAGTTCACGCTTGGCAGCCCGGAGTTCGCCGGTTCGGATCCCGGGCACCTGCCGACACACTGCTTGTCAGCCATGCTGTGGCGGCGTCCCATATAAAGTGGAGGAAGATGGGCACGGATGTTAGCCCAGGGCCAGTCTTCCTCGGCAAAAAGAGGAGGATTGGCAATGGATGTTAGCTCAGGGCTGGTCTTCCTCACAAATAAATAAATAAATAAATAAATAAATAAATAAATAAATAAATAATAAAATAAATGGTGTTGGGAAAACTGGACAGCCACATGCAAAAAAATGAAAGTAGACCATTATCTTATACCATATACAAAAATCAACTCAAAATGGATTAAAGACTTGAATGTCAGGCCTGAAACCATGAAACTTCTAGAAGAAAACATAGGCAGTATGCTCTTCAACATTGGTCTTAGCAACATATTTTCAAGTACCGTGTCTGACTGGGCAAGGGAAACAATAGAAAAAATAAACAAATGGGACTACATCAAACTAAAAAGCTTTTGCACAGCAAAAGAAACCATCAACAAAATGAAAAGACCACCTAACAAGATATTTGGAGAAGATATTTGCAAACCATCTATCTGAAAAGGGGTTAATATCCAAATTATGTAAAGAACTCATACATCTCAACAACAACAAAAAACTAACAACCCAATTAAAAAATGGGCAAAAGACCTGAACAGACATTTCTCCATAGAAGCTATACAGATGGCCAACAGGCACATGAAAAGATGTTCAACGTCATTAACTATCAGGGAAATGCAAATCAAAACTACAATGATGTATCACCTCACTCCCATCAGAATGGGTATAATTAACAAGACAGGAAACAAGTGTTGAAGAGGATGCGGAGAGAAGGGAACTCTCATACACTGCTGGTGGGAATGTAAACTGGTGCCGCCACTATGGAAAACAATATGCAGATTCCTCAAAAAATTAAGAATAGAACTACCATATGATCCAGCTATTCCACTGCTGGGTATTTACCCAAAGAACATGAAAACACAAATGTGTAAAGATGCACACACACCTGTTTTCATTACAGCATTATTCACGATAGCCAAGGCTTGGAAGCAACCTAGGTGCCCATCAAGGGTAGAATGGATAAAGAAGATGTGGTATATATACACAATGGAATACTACTCAGCCATAAGAAACAATGAAATCCAGCCATTTGTGACAGCATGAATGGACCTTCAGGGTATTATGCTAGGCGAAATAAGTCAGAGGGAGAAAGTTAAATACCATGTGATCTCACTCATAAGTAGAAGATGAAAACAACAAGAATCACATAGAGACAGAGATTGGATTGGTGATGATCATAGGGGAAGTGGGGAGGGAGGGGGTGAAAGGGATGATTAGGCACATGTGTGTGGTGATGGACTGTATTTAGTCTTTGGGTAGTGAACCTGATGTAATCTATGCAGAAATCAAAATATAATGATGTACACCCAAAATTTATATAATGTTATAAACCAATGTTACCTCAATCAAAAAAAAAAAGAAGACGAAACATAATAAGTGTTGGCAAGAATGTAGCACTGTTAGTGGGAATGTAAATTGGTGCAGCCGCTATGGAAAACAGTATGGAGATTCTTCAAAAAATTAAAAATAGAACTCCCATATGATCCAGCAATTCTACTTCTGGGTATACATCTGAACGAATTGAAATCACTCTCTTGAAGAGATATCTGCACCCCCATGTTCACTGCAGCATTATTTACAATAGCCAAGACATGGAAAAATTGTCCATCGATAGATGAATGGATAAAGAAAATGTGATTGAGATACACACACACACACACACACACACACACACACACAAAATGGAATATTATTCAGCCATGAGAAAGGAAATCTTGCCATTTATAACAACATGGATGGATCTTTAGGGCATTATGCTTAAATGAAATAAGACAGAGAAAGACAAATACTGTATGGTCTCACTTATATGTGAAATGAAAAAAAAACTCATAGAAACAGAGAATAAAGTGGTGGTTGCCAGAGGCAGGGAGTAGAGGGTGGGGAAAATGGGTGAAAATGGTCAAAAGGTACAAACTTTCAGTGGTAAGATAACTTCTGGGGATGTGATGTGCAGCAAGCTGTATTGTATGTTTGAAAGTTGCTAAGAGAGTAGATCTTAAAAGTTCTCATCACAAGAAAAAATTTTTTTTAACTATGTGAGGTTATGGATGTTAACTAAACTTGTGGTGATCATTTCTCAATCTATGCCTATATCAAATCATTATATTGTACACCTTAAATTAATACATTATATGTTAATTATATCTCAATAAAACTGGAAAAATAAGAAAATTAAGTGATTTACACACCACTATTACAGTCAGCCCTGGTGATCTAGTGGTTACATTTGTTACTCTCACCACTGTGGCCCAGGTTCATTTCCTGGTCAGGGAACCATACCACCCAGCTGTCAGTTGTCACACTGACTGCATGTTGCTGTGATGCTGAAAGCTATGCCACCAGTATTTCAAATTCACCAGTATTTCAAAGCAGGGTCACCCATGGTGGACAGGTTTCAGCAGAGCTTCTAGATTAAGACAGACTAGGAAGAAGAACCTGGACACCCACTTCCAAAAAAACTGGACATGAAAACCCTATGAATTGCAGCAGAGCATCCTCTGATAGAGCACCAGAAGGTGAGAGAATGGCACAAAAAGACCAGGCAGAGTTCCTCTCTGCTGTCCACAGGGTGGCTAGAAGTCAGAATCAACTTGACAGCACCAACAACAGATTACAGTATTACAGCATTCTGTTTTTGTCTTTATGTTTACCAATGAGTTTTATACTTTCGTGTGCTTTTGTATTGTTATTTAGTGTCCTGTTGTTACAATTTGAAGAACTCCCTTTGGCATTTCTTGTAAGGCAGGTAGAGTGGTGATGAAATCCCTCTGCTTCTGTTTGTCTGGAAAAGTCTTTTTGTCTCATTTCTGAAGGACAATTTTGCCAGTTATAGTATTCTCGTTTGACAGTTATTTTCTTTCAGAACTTTGAACATATCATCCCACTCCCTTCTGGCCTGTAAAGTTTATGCTGAAAAATCCACTGATAGTCTTCTGGGGGCTCCCTGGTACAGGACAAGATGCTTTTTTTCTTGCTGGTTTCAAAATTCTCTGTTTTTGAATTTTGACAATTTAATTATATGTTTCTTGGTATAGGCTTTGGGATCATCCTAATTGGAATCCTTTGGGCTTAATGAACCAGATATCCATTTCCCTTCCCAGATTTGGGGAGTTTGGGGCCATTATTTCTTTAAAGAAGCTTTCTGCCCCTTTCTCTCTTCTTCATCTGGGACTGTCACATGCATATATTCTCTTATTGGTGTCCCATAAGTCCTTTAGGTTTTCTTCCCTTTTTCACTTTTTTTCTTATTGCTCCTCTGACTGGATGATTTCAAATAACTTTTCCTCAATATCTGTGATTCTTTTCTTCTTGAGCAAGTCTGCTTTTGAAGCCCTCTAGTGAAGTTTTCCGTTCAGTTATTGTAATCTTCAGCCCAAGAATTTCCATTTTTGTGGTTTCTATCTGTTGATATTCTCATTTTGTTCATGTATCAATTTCCCAGTTTCATTTAGTTTTCTATCTGTGTTCTCTTGTAACTCACTGAGCTTTTTAAAGATGATTATTTTGAATCCTTCATGAGGCAATTCATAGGATTCATTACTGGTGATTTATTTTGTTCCTTTGGTTGTGTCACATTTCCCTGATTCTTCCTGTTCCCTGTAGTTTTGTGTTGTTGTCTGAACATCTGAAGAAACATCCACCTCTCCCAGTCCTTATGGACTGGCTTCAACAGGGAAAGACCTTCACCAGCGTGCCTGGCTAGAGCTTCTGGGAGCCTCTCACACATTTTCTATGGATGTGCACACTCTACTCCTCTCCCCTCCTGTGGGAGAAATCTCATGGTTGTGTACCTTCTCTCACTCTCACAGAGCTGTGCTGGCCACAGCTCACTACCTCCCCTTTTCTTTGTCCTTAGCTGCCCTCAGGCATCCAAACTCTGCCAGTACCCTCAGTGCCCTGGGTGGGGCAAGACAGAGTGCATCCTTCAGGCAGAGCCCTCAGAGGCCAAGGATGCTGGGTGCTTGCTACACTCTCTCTCTCTCCTGAGAGAGGTCGCAGGCTCAGGCCATCTCTCATGGCACTGAGCTGAGCAGGCTTGGCAGAGGGGCTGATGTGGGGAAAGTGAAATTGCTCTTACCCATTCCAATGCAGCTGTTCTCAGTTTTGTGCTCTTCTGGGGCACTGCAACTTCTTGGCTGGATTCTGGACTTCTCCTAAAGGTATCTTGGCCCATATATTGTTAAGTCAGTGCTTCTGAGGGAGTATGAGGGCTGAGACTTCCTATTGCACCATCTTGCTGATGTCACTCCACAGAGTTATTTTAACATGTTGATAGATTCTGTTTGCTCATATTTTGTTTAGAATTTTTACATCTATATTCATATTATATATTGGCCTGTGTTTTCTTTTCTTGTGATGTTTGTCTTGTTTAGGCAGCAGGGTAATACAACAGGCATCACAGAATGAGTTGGGGAGTTTTCCCTCCTATTCTATCTTTTGGAAGAGTTTGTGAAGAATTGGTATTAATTCTTTAAATGTTTGGTAGCATTTGCCTGTAAAGTCATATGGGACTAGGCTTTTCTTTGTGATTACTAAGTCAGTCTCTTTGCTGCCTATAAATCTATTGAGATTTTCTATTTCTCATTGAGGCAGGTTTGGTAGTTTTTGTGTTTCTAGGAATTTTTCCATTTCATTTAAGCTATATAATTAATTAGCATACAATTGTTCATAGTATTTCTTTATACTCCTTTTTATTTCTGTAAGGTCAATAGTAATGTCCCCTATTTCATTTCTAGAAATTTGGGTCTTCTTTTTCTTTCTTGGCCAATCTAGGTAAAAGTTTGTCAATTTTGTTGGTCTTTTCAGAGAACCAACTTTTGATTTCATTGATTTCCATGTGCTTGAGAAGAATATGTATTTGCAGTTGTTGGAGGGAGTGTTCTGTATATGTCTGTTGGGTCTAGTTGGTTCATAGCATCTCAAGTCCTCTATTTCTTTTTTTTTTTTTGTGAGGAAGACCAGCCCTGAGCTAACATCTGTTGCTAATCTTCCTCTTTTTGCTGAGGAAGACTGGCCCTGGGCTAACATCCGTGCCCATCTTCCTCTACTTTATATGGGACGCTGCCACAGCATGGCTGACAAGCTGTGCATTGGTGGGCACCCGGGATCCAAACCCGTGAACCCTAGGCTGCCAAGCGTGAACTAAACCACCGCAATACTGGGCCAGCCCCTCAAGTCCTCTATTTCTTATTGCTCTTCTGTCTAGTTGCTGTAACTATTATTAAAAGTTGGGTATTGAAGTCTCCAACAATCATTTAGAAGTTTCTATTTATCCCTTCAATTCTGTCAGTTTTTATTTCATGTGTTCACCTCTGTTATTAGGTGCATATATGTTTATAATTGCTTTTATTCTTGAAAAAATGACCGCTTTCTCAATATATATATAACCCCATTTGTATCTTCACCATTTTTGACTTAAAGTCTTTTATTAGCATAGCCACCCCAGTTTTCTATTGGCTACTATTTGAATGAAATATCTTTTTCCATATTTTCACTTTCAACCTATTTGCATCTTCAGATCTAAAGTGATTCTCTCTCTCTCTCTCTCTCTCTTTTTTGTGAGGAAGACTAGCCCTGAGCTAACATCTGTTGCCAATCCTCCTCTTTTTGCTGAGGAAGACTGGCCCTGGGCTAACATCCATGCCCATCTTCCTCTACTTTACATGAGATGCCATCACAGCATGGCTGACAAGCAGCGCATCAGCCTGCACCCGGGATCCGAATCTGTGAACCCTGGGCTGCCCAAGTGTGAACTTAACCACTATGCCACCGGGCCAGCCCTAAAGTGATTCTCTTGGACATAAGACATAGTTGGATCATTTTTAAAAATCCATCCTGCCAATCTCTGCCTTTTAAGTGGAGGGTTTAATCCATTTATATTTAAAGTAATTACTGATCAGGAGGGACGGATGCTGCAATTTTGCCATTTGCCTCCCATATGCTCTTTATCTTTCTGCTGTTTTTCCTTAATGAGTCCACTACTTCCTTCGCTTGTGTTCGATTTTCTCTAGTGTACCATTTTGTTTCCCCTCTCAAACCAACACGCTATATTCAACTATTACACACCTGACAGGGTGTCTATGAAAGACAAATTAGATAAATTAAGGGGGATGCTGCAAATTAAGCACCGAATACTGTACCTGACACATTAAGAATTCAGTAACCTCCCAAAAGCCAAAAGTCCAGGGCCAGATGGCTTCTCTGGTGAATTCTACCAAATATTCAAAGAAGATCTAATACCTATCCTTTTCAAACTCTCCCAAAAAAATGAAGAGGAGGGGATGCTTACTAACTCATTTTACAAGGCCAACATTGCCCTGACCAAAACCAGACAAGGACAACACAAAATAGAAAAATTAGAGGCCAATATCATTTATGAACATAGATGCAAAAACCCTCAACAAAATATTAGCAAATAGAATACAACAATACATTAAATGGATCATACACCACGACCAAGCAGGATTTATTCAAGGGATGTAAGAATGGTTCAACATCCACAAATCAATCAACATGATACACCACATTAACAAAATGCAGAATAAAAATCGCATAACCTCAATAGATGCAGAAAAAGCATTTGACAAGATTTAGCATCCACTTATGATAGAAACTCTCAATAAAAAGGGTACACAAGGAAAATACCTCAACATTTTATAAAGGCCATATATGGCAAACCCACAGCTAACATCATACTCAATGGTGAAAAATTAAAAGCTATCCATAAGAAGAGGACCAAGACAAGGACGCCTACTCTTGCTGCTCTTACTCAACACAGTATTGGAATTCCTAGCCAGAGCAATTAGGTAAAAACAGAAATAAAAGGTAACCAAATTGGAAAGGAAGAAGTAAAACTGTCACTATTTTTGGATGACATGATTTTATATATAGAAAACCCTATGACATGATTTTATATATAGAAAGCCCTAAAGAATCCACCAAAAACCTTTTAGAAATAATAATGAATACAGTAAAGTTGCAGGGTACAAAATCAACATACAAAAATTAGTTGCATTTTTTATACACTAACAACGAACTAGCAGAAAGAGAAATCAAGACTACAATCCCATTTACAATTGGCTACAGCAAGAATAAAATACCTAGGAATAAACTTCACCAAGGAAGTGAAAGACCTGTACACTGAAAACTATAAGACATTGTTGAAAGAAATTGAAGATACAAAGAAATGAAAAGATATTCCATGCTCATGGTTTGGTAGAATTAACATAGTTAAAATGTCCATATTACCTAAAGCAATCTCCAGATTCAATGCAATCCCAATCAGAATTCCAATGACATTTCTCATGGAAATAGAACAAAGAATCCTAAAATTTATATGGAACAACAAAAGATCCCAAATAGCCTAAGTAATCCTGAGAAAAAAAGAAAAAAGCTGGAGATATCACACTCCTTGATTTCAAAGTATACTACAAAGCTATAGTAATCAAAACAGCATGCTACTGGCAGAAAAACAGACACACAGATCAATGGAACAGAATTAAGAGCCCAGAAATAAACCACACATTTTGGTTTATAATAATATATAATATATAATATACATTTTTAGATATATATTATATTTATATATTTTTTCTATATAAAATATATTATATACATAATTATAATAATATAATATATGTAATAATACAATAAATGACACATTTTGGACAGCTAATTTTCAACAAAGGAGCCAAGAACATACAGTGGAGAAAGGAGAGCCTCTTCAATAAGTGGTGTTCGGAAAACTGAATGGCAACATGCAAAAGAATGAAAGAGACCACTACCTTACACCATACACAAAAATTAAATCAAAATGGATTAAAGACTTGAATGTT
Organism: Tapirus indicus; assembly: GCA_031878705.1. Taxonomy (NCBI): domain Eukaryota; kingdom Metazoa; phylum Chordata; class Mammalia; order Perissodactyla; family Tapiridae; genus Tapirus; species Tapirus indicus. Next base: position 3,746,111 of record CM062932.1, on the reverse strand, counting down.
TGACCTGAAACCATAAAATTCCTAGAAGAAAACATAGGCAGTATGCACTTTGACATTGGTCTTAGCAGTATCTTTTGGAATATGTCTCTTCAGGCAAGGGAAACAAAAGAAAAAAATAAACAAATGGGACTACATCAAACTAAAAAGCTTCTGCACAGCAAAAGAAACCATCAACAAAACAAAAAGACAACCTTCCCACTGAGAGAAGATATGTGCAAATCATATATCCAATAAGGGGTTAATATCCAAAGTATATAAAGAACTCATACAGCTCAACAACAACAACAAAAAGCAAACAACACAATTAAAAAATGGGCAGAAGATTTGAATAGACATTTTTCCAAAGAAGATATACAGATGGCCAACAGGCACATGAAAAGATGTTCAACATCACTAATTATCAGGGAAATGCAAATCAAAACCACAATGAGATATCACTTCACACCTGTCAGAATGGCTATTGTTAAAAAGACAAGAAATAACAAGTGTTGGAGAGGATGTAGAAGGAAACCTTGTGGAGGGAACCCTTGTACACTACTGGTGGGAATGTAAATTGTTACATCCACTATGGAAAGCAGCATGAAGATTCCTCAAAAAATTAAAAACAGAACTACCATATGATCCAGCAACTCCACTGCTGGGTATTTCTCAAAAGAACATGAAAACACTAATTTGAAAAGACATATGCACCCCTATGTTCACTGCAACATTATTCACAATAGTCAAGACTTGGAAGCAACCTAAATGCCCATCAACAGATGAATGGATAAAGAAGACGTGGTATATACAGACAATGGAATACTACTCAGTCATAAAAAAGATGAAATCTTGACATTCGCAACAACATGGATGAAACTTGAGGGTATTATCCTAAGCAAAATAAGTCAGATAGAGAAAGACAAATATTGTATGATTTCACTCAAATGTGGAAGTAAACAAATGTATAAGCACATAAATACAGAGAACAGGTTGGTCATTACCAGAGGGGAAGGGGGTAGAAGGAGGGCAAAAGGAGTAAAGAGCACATGTGTACGGTGACAGATGAAATTAGACTATTGGTGGGGAACATGATGTAGTCTCTACAGAAGGTGGAATATAATGATGTACACCTGAAATTTATACAATGTTATAAATCAGTGTTACCCCAATAAAAAAAGAAAGTATACTAAGTCTATAAAAGGATAGTTAAAATATTAGCACAATTTGAGTAGCTGAAAATAAATTCTAAATCAGAGTTTGAATACAGAATGAGAAATAAAACCTCTAAGGAATTATAAGATCCCTTTCAACTTCTGTTATTGCAAACGAGAAAAATTTTGTTAAAAGTGAAGCATACTAAGAAATCTCAAGCAGTAGTTAGAGTACTCTATAAAAAGCATTAGGTTATCAAGATTTCCATTTGTGTCATTCCACTTTTCATCTTCTCATTCTGATTGTCTAAAAACCAAAAGAGTTCAGTTACTTTATACTCCTTTGCTTCTTAACTTCATGTTTTCTTAATTCTAAAGCTTTCCAAGAAATCAAACATTTATTTCATCATATTCAAAGTAAAAAATATTACAGAGCAAGCAAAAAGTAATTGACTTTTTAAAAAGTAAACAATTCAGTGACATTTAATACATTCACCAGTTGTGCAACCACCACCTCTCTCTAGTTCCATCACCCCAAAGGAAACCCCTACCCATTAGCAGTTACTCCCACTCCTCCCTCCCCCCAGCACCTGACAACCACTAATCTGCACTGTCTCTATGGATTGACCTCTTCTGCACATTTCACATAAGCGGAACTAACACAATAAGTGACCTTTGTGTCTGGCTTCTTTCACTTAGCATAATGTTATCAGGCTTCATCCATGTTGTAGCATGAATCAGTGGCTCATTCTTTATGGTTATATGTTTATACCACAATGTGTTGATCTATTCATCTGTTGATGGGCGTCTGGGTAGTTTCCACCTTTTGGATATTGTGAATAGTGTAACTGACTTTTAAAGAAATTACAAACTTAAATATGAAGGAAGAAGACACAGTATATAGAAGAAAATGGTTACCTCTGCCTTCTTGAGCTGAAGGAAGGAAAATGCTCTTGCTTCTCTCTCAGATCCACCCCAACCTGGGTGTAAGTTCTGTTTGGGCAGATTTCCTCCTCCTCTCTCCCCTGAAGCTGCCATCTAGTGTGGATGACAACACCAGCTGTGCACCACAGGTGACATCTGACTTGGGACACAGCTCTAGCAACATTTCCACCATGGGCAGAGAAGGCCACTGCTGCTCCTCAGTCTGCAGCCTAAGGCCACTAATCCCAGTAGATGGCTCCGCCACCTCTGGGTTCAAATGCTGACAACTGGCCTTGAAGCCACAAATGATGGGGAACACCACAAATGCTCTCTCCATGAGGTTGAGAAGCCAGTCTCTCCCAGCCGGAACCGACAGGACGGTATCCAGTACTTTGAAGGGAAGACTTGACAAGTGCTGCTCCAGCTGCCCTCGTGGATGTTACTCCCAAAGGGATGAAAACAGGAAGTCGGTGTTCTAGGCTTGTCCAGTGCTCTGCCACACCCAGCACACACCTGGCCCTGAGGCACCGGGACACATACACAATTCCAGGGATGGAAGCCTGCAATACCAACACTTCAGAATTTGCTAATTCATCTTACCTGCCAGTTCTCCATTTGCTAATTCATTTCCTCCTGCATTACTGCCCTCAGACTCAGACTCACAATATAGTGGATTCATCTATCAGTGCATTAGTCATAGTCTAAGACAGCAACAGGACAGTACTAGAAAGTTCCTCAAGTTTAATTAGGCAGGTTTTCCAACTGTGCTCATGAGGATGAGCTTACATCAATATTATCACCCTCATGAGTCACAGCTCCTTCCAGATATTTCTGAGACTTCTCTAACCATGTGATTTCTCCACATAGCTCAGTGTGCCCCTTACTTCAGTTTTCAATTTCCTGCTGGAACTGAACAGCCAAAAACTGCATTTGTTTGTCCCAGTGTTGCTCCTGAGACAGCAAGCCTCCTCTGGCCCTGTCTCCCCCGAACATTCAAGGAGAAGGGGCAGACCTGTGGGCTGACCACTAAGGTTCTTAGAATGAAATGGTGAGGAGTCAGCACAGGACACAAAGCTGACGGAACTTACCCAGAACTGGAGTAGGTGTGCATTGTGGAAATGGGAGAGCCAGAGGGGGAAATGTGAAATGCTTTTCTCATCTCCCCCTTCATTCATCTTGCCACTCTGCTTTTCCTAATCCAAAAGAAATCTCCACAGGCAGCAAGGGGGAAGAGATCCCACAGAAATCCAGGGAGAAAGACCTTTGCTTTCCAGGGACTTTTTCCAGTCGATATGCAAGAGAAAAACTCACAATGATAGGTCCATTATAATGAGGAAATCAGGAAAGGTGTTCTCAGTTATGCAGAAAGATTTGCATCAAAGCTCTGGCCACTTTGGTTAGCTTCAGTCATCTGCAAAACTCATTTCTACAGAATGATTTGTTCCTAACTGTGTTAGATAACTGAGGGTTTGGGGCTATCACCAAATATGCCCTACTCTCTCCTCAATTAACATTTTAAAAGCCACCTCAAGTAGAATCTCTAGTGAATGTGCTTAAGAGATGGGAGGACATGAAAGAATTTCTAAATGGAAGACAATTTCTTTTTGGTAGGCACTGGAGTCAGAAATCTTGCTACTATGTGAGAATGAGCTATGAGTATCAATGACATGTGTCCTAGGATTGGTCTCAGTGCACCCAGTACTTTGGGTTTCATGTTGTCCTATGCAAAAGAAATAGTACCAAAGTTTGGTGTGTAAAATTACACACTTCCTTATGTCAGAAACAGATCCTTTCATTGATTAGAAGGATAGACATGTCAAAAATGTCTCAGACTTTGTAACAACTCATGTAACAGCTAGATTTTAAGTTAGCATGAGGGAAGCCATCTTAGGGAAAGGAAGCAATATTGTAACTGTGACCCTTACTCACTGGTCTCTGTGAATACATTCTAGCCTACACGTAGCCTAGATGATTAAGCACCTCTTGCTTTTGCAAAATACGTGATCTGCTAGTATTATGACTCTTGCTGTATAAGATGATAATTTTGTTCTCTGAGTTCCCCAGGAACATGACGACCTCCAGAAAGAAAAACTCTGTGTTGGTAGCCCTCACAAATGACAGAAGAAAGAGATAATGTGGCGCCTTGGAGTTTGTCACACTGATGGTTGACAACCCTAAACCGCCTCCTTCCTTGCGCATTTCCCCTATATAACTGCCTTGAGAGTCTGTGTGATTTTAAGATGGCTCTTTAGGACACTAGTCCACCATCTTCCAATTGTGCTAGCTAATCGTATAAACTTTCATTTCTCAACCATTGACTCGTTTGCAATTGATCGGCACTGAATAGCGGCGAGCAGAACAAGCCCCTTTTGCTCGGTTACACTCAGAAAAACTGCAAACGAAACAAAGCAGACCATTAAACTTTGGATGGAAAAACATTAAAAATAAAAATTCTGTACTGTTGCTGGACATTACACAATCTACATTTTCAAATGAAAGATTTTTTTGAGCACAATGGGACCTAATCAAATTAGTAAATTTGGAAACATAGGAATTAGGAAAAATAATAAAAAATTACACTTGGTCCCCAATGAATGAGTATTTTGTGGTATTTCCCTCTGATGGGTGCCTCTCTACCTCTCTCAAGAATAAACAGTTACAATGACCCTGTAGAGCAAGTCCTGGTTTCTGTTTTATTTCCACTTAACACTAAATCATTAGCATTTTCCATGTCCTTAAATGTTGCTATAACCCATACATTTTTAAAGCTGTCAATAGTTCACTGGAAGGATATACAATTATTTAACAAGTCCCCTACTATAGATCATTCAGGTTGTTACATTTTCACTCCAATAAATACTAATCCATCAAATATCTTTGTGCAAGGTCTTTGAATGAGTGACAGATTACATCTTCAAGGTAGATTTCTAGAAGGAGAATTATACTGAATAAAAGGACTTAAACATTTCTAAGGCTTTGGGTACATACTATGAGATTTCTTTCTGAGATGGTTGTAGGAACTCACAGTCCATTAACTGTGTGAATTGCCCACCTACTACTCAATGTTCAGCATTTGGACAGAATGGATTTGTAAATTGAACTTTCCTCACTGAGATTATGCAGTTGTCTTGGTCACTGAGTCCTTTACCTAAAAAGATTAGGTTACTTTATAAGGACAGATTCGACTCAACCATTAATTTGTATTCATAAAAGGAAATGAAAGAGTCATGACTATAAAAAGTCTAGCTTCTCTATAACTCACAGCCTCCCACAAGTTAATTTAATATACTTACATCTACAATAACTATCCATAAGAAAACAGCAGCTGAAGTAACTTCCCAGAAGGAATCAATATTGACAGGCTTCCATGGAAGTCCTTAAAAATCAGGCTCAGTCTGAAAATTGTCAGGCAAACTATCAACTAGCCAAAATAGCAATATTTGAAATAATTAGAAGTCTCAAAAAATATACAACACAGCAGTTGCAAAGAAGATCTGAGGGGTCACCCAGGTGGTGCAGCGGTTAAGTTCGCGCTTGGCAGCCTGGGGTTCGCAGGTTCGGATCCTGGTCGCCAGCCCGATGCACAGCCTGTCACCCATGCTGTGGCGGTGTCCCATATAAAGTAGAGGAAGATGTGCACGGATGTTAACCCTGGGCAGGTCTTCTTCAGCAAAAAGAGGAGGATTGGCAACGGATGTTAGCTCAGGGCTGGTCTTCCTCACCAAAAAAAAAAAAATCTGAAAATAAAGTAGCCTCCAAAAGGTAACCACGCCCCTCAAACATCTCCAAAAGATGGCACTGCTTGAAGGCTGGAAATTGGCCGCCTCGTGTTTCTCGTGTGCTGGCGGTGCTGTTGACGCTGTGACTGCGAACTCTTGATCAGGCCTAGTTTCCAGTTTTCCAAGGGTCCACCCCTCCTGTGTTCCCGTGCTGGCTGGAATCCCGCTGAATCACACTCTTCTCCAGATAAGGCTTTTTTTAAATCACTTAAAGGTCAGCATAAGACAATTTAAAAAACACACTAGAGATGACTTATTCAGGAGTAATCTGCTTTTAAGGCTGTAAATAAAAACAATATTGATAATGAAGATGACACCAATATTGACTCCGAGCCACTGCATCCCCCAGGTTCACAACTGCAGGGAGGACCGAGGATCCTAAGTAAAAACTCTTACATAAAACCACGGTGCGAAGCAGTCCAATAAAAAGGAAGAAACCACAGCACGTGCCATGTGTACTCACACTCGTGTTTGGGTGGCCAGGCACCTATCAGGGCCACAAGAGCAGGAGAGGCCGGAGGAGCAGTCCCGGCACCGCCCAGACCTGACCCCCGGGACCGCCAGAAAGGAGGCGGGGCGCGGCGGGGCACCGACGCTGGTGGGCAGGCGCGGAGGCTGGGAAGGAGTGGTCAGGCGAGCAGATGAAGGGGAACTTGAGTGAGCACGAGAGCTGTCTGTCTGTCTCCCAGCCTTCTGTTTGGCCTCTGCGCTGGAATCCCTCTCGCTCACCCAACCCCCTGCCTGTACCTTTAGATTATCAAAGTGGTCCACCCCCTGCGACCACATTCTTTCAATGACCACTCCCAACCGATTTCTCATCCCAACGACAGCTTCTCTCTGCAGCCTTCCAGTCATTCTGATTTCTTGTCCATCCCAACCCAGCTCCCCCACCCTCACCTACACTTTCTGGGTTTGCCACACATCCGCTCCCAATTCTGGAGAGATTATTTACTTACATCTGTTGTCCCGAGATGGTTTAAAATAAATGAACAAACTTCATTCAATAGATCTTCTTTATCATTTCCTGGCATTAGTAACAACTGCTGGAAGAAAACTTAAAAAGTCATTAGAAGGGACAGAATAGAGTGACCACTCCCCAGGATGTAAGTGTAAAGTCCTTCCCGCCCGCCTCGGAGCTGTAGAGGTCAGACTTTGCTACAAGATTTGTTGTGTGTACTTGGTCCTGAAGTCATCCACACCTCCTCCATGACCTCCCAACCCCACTCCACCCACCTCATCACTCTGTGGACACCAGAAGTCCCGCAGGGCCCTGGTCACACCAGAGAGAAGCTTCTCCCAGCCTGAGCATCTGCTCTCAGCTTTCTCCAAGCCTCTTTGGGAAACACAACCCTTTGCAATTTGTGTGTGTCCACGTGTTTGATGTTCCTAGTAGATAACCTTTATTTTTCTCTCTAGATCTAAAGGACACAGATTTAACTCCTGTGCCAGATTCTTCTTTGGATTCAAGAAAAGACAATCATATGCTCATTTTAATGTGGATTTGAGCTCCACGTTATTTTTGTGAAAAATCAGAATAGCTGTGGTCTTCAGGAATACCTGTTCTTACACATCACGTTGTTTTTCTTTTTTTCACTGATAGTGATTCTGGAGAGTATCAAATAAGGGTCATCTAAAAATAATGAGTATTATGATAACGTTCACTTGCCAAAGAGTAGCTGATAGAGGGATTTATAATGTCTTATCAATCATGTCATCTACAGGTAATCGAGACTCCTGTCTAAAGAGATACAACAGGAGTAACTGCTGAGTTTCTGAGACCAGGGTCAGAAATGGTGAAACCCTGCATTCTTCTGCTAATAGAAACTAGGATGCAATTGTGATGGATATTCTAATTTCTTTCTGCTATAGATAGGTAATATTACCATTTATTTCTTATTCGGGTATGTCCAGATTCATCCATATGAAAATATGTAGGGTATTAGCTTAATTTTACTGTTTACAATAAAATGTATTTAAATTATTTTTTAATGGAAGAATATGTATGTTTCAAAGTCAAATAATATTTTTAGACTGATGGTGAAAATAACAGTCCTCTACCTTTTCTCTACTATCCCCTGATTTCCTTTCTCCACAGAAAACCACTTTTAACTCTTAGCTATGACTTGTTGTAGTTATCTCCATTATTCTGAAAAACATGTTTATACTGCTTTGTCTTAACTTTTCTATATAGAATCTTGATTGACTTTCTCTCCTCTCATTCCGTCATAAAACCATTTTTTCATTAAATCTGTATTCCGTGTTTACATAGTGACTGACGTTATGAATCCACATTCACGCTTGAAGAATGCAGAGTTCATGAACAAGGTTTTATTTCCATGGCATCCATCGTTGCCTCAGATTGTTTGTTCTTAATCTGCAGATTTCTAGTTCATCTCCATTCTCTCTGAAAAACTAAAAATCTGCCTCTATATTCAAATTTTACTTTATCAGTTTTCCTTTTTTTGTTGTTGTTGTTGAGGAAGATTAGCCCCAAGCTAACATCCGTGCCCATCTTCCTCCATTCTATATGTGGGATGCCTCCACAGCATGGCTTGATGAGCAGTGTGCAGGTCTGCACCCGGGACGGAACCTGCAAACCCCAGGCCACCAAAGAGGAGTGTGGGAACCTAACTACTACATCACCGTTATCTTTTTTAGACATCTGATCTGAACTTACCATATTTGCATTTCCTGTTGACTTCCTGCTATTTTCCCACACCCTCCTCCCTCTTTAAGGTAGCTCTACAGTATTACTATTTTATCAACTTTATGGCCACCCTGTAATGTTAAGTAATCAAATATGTCTCTTGTCTCTTCAGTAGCAGACAGTATCTCTCACCTACTCAATTGATAAGGGCACCATTACCATTCCATTTATTTCTCCACATGTCAACGGTACTTTCACATTATCAAGGTTGATAACATTTACGTTCTACTTTGTAACCTGAAATAAAAATTCCTTGAAAGATGAAAACCATAAGTGATATTTACACCGTTATGATTAATTTAAATGTTGTTCACTGAACTGCCAAGCTTTGTGCTATAATTGCATTTCCTTCTCTTTGGCTCTGAGATCTTGATCCACACATGACTCACAGGGATTTGATATAGGGTCCACTTTCTTACACTCTCATCTGTTCAAAATCCCCAGCATCGTACCTTGTTTGCTATTTGGAGGATGCCTTTCCTGAACTTTTTTTTTTTTTTTTGGTGAGGAAGATTGGCCCTGAGCTAATATCTGTTGTCAATCTTCCTCTATTTTATATGTGGGATGCCAGCACAGCATGGCTTGATAAGCGGTGTGTAGGTCTGCACATGGGATCTGAACCTGCAAACCCTGGGCCACTGAAGTGGAGCATACAAGCTTAAACACTACACCACTGGGCCAGCCCTCCTGAACAGTTTTAATTGTTTTTTCACCCAGAGTTTCTGATCGTCATCGTTTTCTCTTGTGGGACGCAGAAATATATGCCTTTCTCATCACGTTGTTCATATTTTCAGCCACTTATTCATTCAATGCATTGCTTACAATCCAGTCCAAACTTCCTGAGGTTAATGGATTAACTATTTAAATTTGTACCATGAGCTTGTTATACGTTAAATTTTTTTCCTGAAATTTTTAGTAGCATTCCTTTTCTATGATGCATTCTGAGCCCTTTGTCACATCCTGATGTTAGTCCTGTTTTAGTTGTAAGGATGCATGGCTCTTTAAATACTTTCATGGGTCTTAATTTAAGTTTCCTGCTCTTCCCTATATGGAATATTCCCTTTCTCTTCACTGCAGGCTATCCACACCATCCTGGGAGCAGGGCTGCCTGGGCAGCTCTCTCCAGGGTGCAGGGTCTTGCTGGCAGACCTGCCTCCCGGCTTCGCCCCCTGGCAGTGCTTCCTCACACCACCCGAATGCCACGCCAGCAGCTTGATCATGGACCCAGCTGGTTATCGCCAATGGACGTGAAGGATCACTGAGCCCGTGATGTGGGAGGAGGGGAACTTCATCCACAGATACTAGCTCAGGTTAAAGAAGGCCATCAGCATACCGGAGAGCCCTTTGCAGAAGAGCCTGAAGGAGCCAGGCCAAGGGCCTGATGGCCGAGTCTACCACTGAGGAGGAACCCAGCTGGCCCACCCACCTGTGTCTGGAGCCCAGAGTCGCTGCAGGACCCGAGGACCCTGCTGATGGCCCAGACAGGAGGGGCTGGGCACTAAGTGGGCCTGGGATATGAGCTGGCATTAGCTTACTAAAATTGAACTGTTTATATTACTTTTGACATAGATGGGGCATAAATAAAACCTTCATAGCACACAAAAGGTTTTCTAAATTTTATTTGTTATATTCCTTGGATACAGGATATCTTGTTTGATTTTACAGATGAGACCTAAATAGTGATCCCTTAAAATGATATTATTGGAATGACAGGGAAGATGGTGGAATAGGAAGCATAAGGATTCTGTTTCCCCACCTAGACAACAATTGCACTGGCAGAATCTGTCCAATGTAACTAGTATGGAACTCTGTAGTCTATCAAAGGCTTGTAACATCTAAGGAAAGGCTTAGACAGTCAATTGAGCAAGGTACCAGCCACCCATCACCCACCCCCAGCCCCCATGGCAGACTGGGATGCAGTTGTTCCTTGAGCAGCAAGCTTGCAGCTTGCAGGAGTCAGGGTGGACATACGGACCCTGTCCTCCAAATCCCAGGGATCTGTGTTCTGATCGCTGATTCCTCCTTCTGATCACGGAGGTGCAGACAGAGGAAGGCAGCCATTGTTGCAATTCTCACCAACATTTTTGCAAACCCCTCCCCCTCCAGGTAAATAGGCTTCTAGGAGATTTAAAGGGCCAGTGACTGTTTATTGTTTCTCTTCATTTTTCCCTCTTTTCCCTTTTGGAACGCAGTCATTTAAGGACTAGGACACTCAAAAGCAATCATATACACGGGGGAATTTAAAAAGTTACCATGCATGATCAGGGAAAGGTACAGGACCAGAAGGGACCACAGAAGACCTTAAGTTTACACCTCAGGCTGATCCGTGACAGATAGAAACCCTAAAAAAAATGAGAAAAAACCCCAGCAAACCCTGAGGAAAGGGAAGAATCTGAGTCTTGGTGTCACCACATTATAATATTTAAATGTCAAGTTGTCAATAAAATAATCACAAGGCATACAAAGAAAGGAAAGTATGGCCAATTCAAAGGAAAAAAATAGATCAAAAGAAGCCATTCCTGAGAAAGACCAGATGGTGAACTTACTAGCCAAAGACTTTAAAACAACTGTCTTGGGGGCCGCCCAGTGGTGCAGTGGTTAAGTTCACGCTTTGGCAGCCCGGAGTTCGCGGGTTCGGATCCCGAGCGCCCGCTGACGCACTGCCTGTCAGCCACGCGGTGGCGGCGTCCCATATAAAGTAGAGGAAGATGGGCACAGATGTTAGCCCAGGGCCAGTCTTCCTCAGCAAAAAGAGGAGGATTGGCAACGGATATTAGCTCAGGGCTGGTCTTCCTCGTAAAGAAAACATTAAATTAAATTAAATAAGTAAAACAACTGTCTTAAAGATGCTCAAAGTCCTAAATGAAGATGCAAAGTCAAAGAAACAATGGATGAACAAGATGGAAATATCAATAAAGAGACAGAAAACATAAAAAGGAACCAAAAAGACATTCAGGAGATGAAAAGGACAATAACTGAAAAGAAAATTCACTCGAGGATTCAAAAGCAGATTTGAGCAGGCAGAAGAAAGAATCACTGAATTTGAAGATAGGACAACTGAAATAATCAGTGTAAGGAGCAGAAAGAAAAAGAGATTGAAGAAAAGTAGTGAACAGAGCCTAAGGGACCCATGGACACCTTCAAGGGGACCAAGATATGCACTGTGGGAGTCCCAGAAGTAGAAGAGAGAGGGAAAAGGGCAGAGAGATTATTTGAGGAAAAAATGGTTGAAAACCTTCCAAAATTGATGAAAGACATGAATATAAACATTCAACAAGTTCAATAAACTCCAAGTAGGAAAACTGAAAGAGAACCAAGACACGTTACAATCAAACTATCAAAAGCCAGAGACAAAGACAGATTACTGAAAGCAGCAAGAGAGAAATGACTTGTCATATAACAGGGATCCTCAATAAGATTTCAAGCAGATTTCTCATCAGAAACCTTGCAGGCCAGAAGGCAGTAGATTGATACCATCAAAGTGCTGAAGGGAAAAACTGTCAACTAAGAATCCTATATCTGGCAAAGCTGTGCTTTAAAGGACTGTGAAGTTAAGACATTCACAAATAAACAAAATCTGAGGGATTTTGTCTCCTCTAGACCTGCCCTGAAAGAAATAATAAAGGGAGTCCTTCGGTTTGAAATGAAAATACAGTAGACAGTAACTTGAAGCCATGTGAAGAAATAAAGATGTCTGGTAAAAGGTAAATACACGGACAACTATAAAAGCTAGTATTATTATAACTTTTGTCTGTAGCTCTACTTTTTGCTTTCTACATGATTTAAGAGACTAATACATAAAAAATTACTGTTCTTTGTTTTTGGACACAAAAAGCATAAAGATGTAATTTTCTGACATAAATAACTGAAAGAGGGTGGGGAGAGAAATGTTTAGGAGCAGAAATGTTGTAGGCTATTGAAATCAAGCTGGTATAAATTCAAATTATACCTTTAGGATATTAAATGTAATCCTCAATGTAACCGCAAAGAAAAGAGCTACAGAATATAATCAAAAGGAAATGAGAAAGGAGTTAAAATGTTTCACTGCAAAAAATCAACTAAACACAAAATGAGACAGTAACACAGGAAATAAGGGACAAAAAAAGGTATAGAGCACAAAGAAAACAAACAGCCAAATGGCAGAAATAAGTCTCTCATTATTAGTAATGATTTTAAATGTGCATGGATTATAATCTCCAGTCAAAAGAGAACGATTGGCATAATGGGTTAAAATAAAAATGTCCAACTACATACTCTCTACAAGAGACTCACTTGAGATCCAAAGACACAAATGGGTTGAAAGTGAAAGGATGGACAAAGATATTCCATGCAAGTAGTAACTAGGATAGATCAAGGGTGTAGAAGAGATCTAGTTGCCCATATCACAGTCAACACTGAGTATGGCAAGTCTTTTCAATTCTGGCCATTCTAGTGGATGCATAGTTGTATCTCATTCATCTTTTGTGTTTTGCTAAAGAAAAATATTGTAAGAAGTTTTTCATGAGTTTATTGGCCATTTAAACAAATCTTCATTTATCAGCTGTCTATTCAATCTTTTGCCCATTTTTTTATTGGACTGTTATTCTTTTTACTAATGAGTTGGAGGAGTTCATTTATCCTGGATACAATTAATTTGTCATTCACATATGTGAATATTTTCTCCTAGTCTGTGGCTCACCTATTCAACTTATTAATGGTACTTTTTAATGGAGAGAGAGTTTAAATTTGATGTTGTTTAATTTATCACTCTTTATGGTTAAAACTTATTCTGACCACAGAATTCTTTGCTACCCATAAGTCAAAAAGATATCCTGCAATTTTTCTCTCCAGAAACCTCACAAATTTGACTGCTATTTTTAAGTCTATAAGCCATCTCAAATTAATATTTATGTGGTGTGACGCAGGGACCACGGATTTTCTTCCATATAGATATCTAGTTATTTCAGCACTATTTGTTAACACAACTTTCTTTCTCTATTGAATTGTTGTGGCACCATTGTGAAAAATCAATTGTAACAGGTTCCCTTCATCTTCTCTCCTCCTCTTATTTTTCCTTTTCTTTCCATCCCTTTCTCTTCCCTCTCCTTCTAAACAATTTTCTAAAGTCATTAGGTGGAGCTGACCCCACTTAACTCTTGCATATCCTCAAATCACAGACTCCACAGATCCTCAATCTCCAACCGTATAAGATCCCCACACTAGAGCCCTGTACTTGGCCCCCAGAAGCCAAATTAATCTCTTGCCCAGATCCCTTAATCCCTGTACTTCACAGAGCCATAAGCACGGATGCCAACAGGTCCTCTAATATCTCAGTCTACAGTAAGAAAGACATAAAGTAATGGTCAGGAATACTGCATTCTTATGGGTAGCAATAAGGAAATAAATTAAAAATGACATTGAGGCAGTTGTAAGTGCTATGAAAGAATACGAATGTAGAGAGAGACAAGTGGGATACAGTGACGCTGCTTTGGATATTTGTTGAATTAATAAATGGATGTTAACAGACTCACCCACAGAGACCAGGTGAGCGGCGTCCTCCAGCATCACAACAGCTTCCTTTGTCCCACAAGGCCCACTCCTTCTGGGTGAAGGCCACAGTTACATCCTTGAAGGTCATGGACATTCTGGCTCAGCCAGGGCCATCCCTGCCAGCATCCAGGGAAATTTTATCACATGATAATGCTGGGGAAGGAGGACTTTACGTACAGAAAGTGCCATCTGTGTTTGGGCTTCCAGTCAAATCCTTGTCTCCTGACCTGGCCTCTGCCTTTTACACATATTCACAGAGTTAGACATACTCTAAACGTAATGACTCCACTACAAAGGAGGGTCACATGAGGTGTGGTGTGAAATCACCTATTTATTACCCAACAAAATGCCATTTGCGACTTACTGACTGGTGATTTTAAACTTTTTACTTGGAATTTCATAACTAAACTCTTCCTTCTTTTACAAACTCATCACAAGGCAAACAATATCCCTGACCTGACTTATCAAGTGACTATGGGTAAAACAGTCACCTGCCTGAACCTCAGGTTCCCGGTCTGTAAAATGATTTTATAACTGTGTGTAATGTCACCTGATCCGATAAGTATAAGTGAGAAGTCTGTTACTTATTAAAATGTCAGATAACCTTGAAGCAATGTCCAGCACTCTGTATGACTGACAGGATCCACAGAACTTGGGGCATCAGGGGAGGCCTCTCATCTCCACACAACTCAGGTGTTCATTACCTGTGAGGACAGGCAGCCTCCCGGGCTGCTGGAGTGAAGGAACATCCTGGCCTGGCTCTTCTTGAGCTACTGGGCTGCTCTTCCCTCTCATTTTCTCCGGGACCTCACAACACTGATTATTATTGTTGCTCCTGGATCTTCATCCTGTCTCTCTGCTCACACGGGAACATAAGGCTCTCAATAGGTTCAGCTCTCTCCAGTCCTTCAAAAATGACCACAGGACCCTACAATTTACCTGCTATACTCCTTCTTCTTAATGCACAACAAAAATTGTTTCTGCTTTCAAACTTGAATAAATGTTTATATACAAAGGTGGAACTGGGTGGTTTGAGACATGGTGATAAGGAGAAATTTTTACACATGTTTTCTGGGTACAATTTGATGAGCTCGGACATATACATACACCCATGATACTATCACCACAAACGAGGTAATGAATACATCCATCACCTCCAAAAGTTTCCTTGTGTCCTTTTTGTTTGTTTGTTTGTTTGGTAAGAACACTTGCCATGAGATCTGCCCTCTTACTAAATTTTTAAGAGCACAATACCACGTTGTTAACTACAGGTACTATCGTACAGCAGATCTCTAGAACTTATTCATCTTCCGTAACTGAAATTTCATACCCATTGAACAACTCCCCATTTCCCTTTCCCCATAGCCCCTGGCAGCCACTATTCTATTCTCTGCTTCTATGAGTTTGACTATTTAAGATACCTCATGTAAGTGGACTCATACAATATTTGTCTTTCTGAGACTGACTTATTTCACTTCGCATGATGTCTTCCAGGTTCATCCATGTTGTCACAAATGGTAGGATTTCCTTCTTCTTCGAGGCTGAATAAGATTCCATTTTATGTATACACCCTTTTTCCTTTATCCATTCATCTGTCAATGGACATTTGGGTTGTTTCCAACCAACCTTTTGTGAATGCACAACCAAAACCATTTCTGTTTTCAAATTGAATAAATGTTTACATACAAAGGGGAGCAGGGTTGTTTGAGACATGGCTGAGGGGAATTTTATTTATCTTTTTTCCTTTTGGGGATTTCAAAAGGTTCAAGTGTATCCTATCAAAACTTTTGTTTGCTTTTTTTTTGAGGAAGACCAGCCCTGAGCTGACATCCGTTGCTAATCTTCCTCTTTTTGCTGAGGAAGACTGGCCCTGGGCTAACATCCGTGCCCATCCTCCTCTACTTTATATGGGACGCCGCCACGGCATGGCTGACGAGCAGTGCATCGGTCAGTGCCCGGGATCCGAACCTGAGAACCCGAGAACCCCGGGCTGCCAAGCGCGAACTAAACCGCTGCGCCACCAGGCCGGCCCTCCTATCAAAACTTTAATAAATGGAAAATGGAAAAAGAACTAATTCACCATTGCCCTCTCTGGCCCCGCCCTACACATTTGCTGCTGCCCTCCCTCGTGCTCCCCTTGACTCTACAGAAGACTCACCTTGGCACCTGACACTGGTTTGATTGACTTACCTGCTGAAAGATCACCTCCCCAACTAGACCCTGAGCTTCCTCTCTCACTCACTCCTTCTCCTGTAGGCACCAGCTTCCTAAGCTCACTGCAGCCACTAACTTGACTACTTAGGGAAGTTTTCCCCACCAAACCTGGTCTGGGGGAAGGAAGACAACACTCTAATATTCTCTCTGTTCAAGACAGTCTTAACAGAGCTTGGAACAAATCAGAGCAGATGTTGGGAAAGAGACTGGTTTTTGGTCAATTCCACTAGAAAGCGTTTTGAAACTTAATGAAGCCCAACTCCTTGAACACCACTAGGGTCCACTTTGAAGGCCAAGAGGAGAAACTTGCCCATCTGCAGCGACAAAGGTGTCATTTTAGGAGAAAGAACAGGTCTCTACTCACCTGGGGATTCACTGTCAGAAACTCAGCCACCACCTGTCTTCCTCTGTATTCTCGCTCAGAGACCGTCTGAGCACTAAGCAGGCAAAGCTGGGCAAGCAGAAAGAAGCCAGGAGATTCCAGTCTCGTCCACATCTCCCAGACACACCAGTCAGGAATCCCCAAACCTCCACCTAGATGTGACCCCCCTCCTGCCCAAACCACATGCACACGCAGAGTGCTCTAAGAAACACAGGGAAGTCTGCCCCTTCCAGAGTCAAAATGCAAAAAGCTTTGATTACTGCTCAGGAGGAATATAAGAATACCCCGTTTTTACTGATAAGCAAATGAAAGTCACAGTCTCATACTTTAATTTGCCCTGTTGTTCAGAGGTATTATTCAATTCCCTCCATGACCTCAAATTCTAAGAGACCCTGACAGATGTCACATAGATACTGGTTTCCAGATTGGAGAAACCACACCCTCATTTCTCAGATTTAACTCTTCCTGGTGAGGTGCACGAACACTGGCTCTCTAACGCCTATCCCAGAATTTGGGAACTCACCTCCTCCCTCTCTGCTGCTCCAACCCTCTGAGCAAGACTGACCCAATCATCTTGGCTCCTCCACATGAGGGAATCAGACGGTGTCAGTCCCTCAGTCCTGACTCCCAGCTCTGTGCCCTGTGGATTCATATTTCTGCCCAAGAACATTGGAATCTATCTCAGGATGAGGTGGGATCATTCAAGGACTGTTCCATGTTGCCCGATTCAGTAACTCCCATCATGCAAGCCCAGCTCTAGAATCCAGTGCACAGGAAAGTAGCAGGTGTACCCAGGTCATGGTGCTACTGTTGTGTCCCACAATCTCCAAAGGGCAGCCAGCTCATAAAATATAGAGTGAAGAGGTCGGGGGAACTACAGTTGGTTCCATCTGATATCCTACTGAAGTAGTAGATGAAATCCAGCCCTATACCAGTAACCATTATCAGCAGCAACATCCTGCATTTCATAGTTCATATATGTGAAGTATTTGTAAACTATAGTCCCTCCTAATACATTGTTAATAATTACATGCACTGCACCCATGAATGATGATGATGTGCTATAATAAGAAGCAGGATTAACTCACCCCCTGGAAACTGAGGTGCACTGAAGAGGAGAAATAACCCTAAAAACTGTATTGAGACTATGTTCACAGAGATTTTACATACATTTGCTTATTTAATCCTCAAAGTAAACCTGCTATTTAGGGATTAGCTACCCATTCACAAATGAGGAGAACAGTTCAGAGAGGTTTGGAACTACATGCTAAACTATGACACAGCTAGAAGTAGGATCTCACTCTGCTCTTTTCTGAAGCTCGAATTTCTAAATATGTTCATCTTTAAGGGTTCACATCAGACCTAGGTTTTACCTGGATTGTCACCTCTCAGATTACCTGAGGTCCCTCCCTTATCATAACCTCCTTCTACCTTATTCACACAATCACTCCGTGCCCAGGTCTCTCCCCACATGGGAACTCCCAGGGTATTGAATCCTCTTCTCGTGTATGAGCCCCCACCTCTTCTCATTTTTACTGCCCGGTTCAGTCCACAGTTACTCATTTTAACATAAACACATCAAGACCAACAATTCTCACGTCCCTCCCACCTTTCACCACATCTGCTGATCCAACCCCAATCCCAGTGACTCCCAGTGCTGCCCATTCCACGGCTGCATCTGACAGAGCACAGGGCTAGGATACTGGTCTGGTCTAAACAGTCACAAATCTCTAAATGTCTTTCGAACACTTCTGGCAATCCTATGTCAAGCTCATTAAATCAACAGGCTCCATGAATGTTTCAAACATCCTCCACATTTTGAGTTTCATACATTCTCATCTTCACCTTAACATTCTCACTACACAGATGAAATGGATAACTTGACAAATATCTCAGTTCACTGCCATAAAATCTACAAACACCCATGCATTCATAGCTGTGTTTACTCCTTGTCTCCTCATTAAAATTGCAGAGTCACGTCTGCCCCAGCTGAGTCCAATTTTTCTCATTTGTGTGGAACTTCCTCAGAACTTTATATTATTAATTACAAATTAAATTTTTTATCAGCAACCTCTCCATCACTCCTCTATCTCATCTTTAAACTGATTATCTTTGATCTTGAAAAGAAAACTTCTCTGCTCTTCTCTCTACAGCTCCAGCCCCATCTCTTTCCTCCACTTTCCTCATATCTCCAACCTCTGACTTCCTAGTCTCACCAATCATCTCCTCACATACAAATCTTGCTATGATCACCATGAACATTCCATAAATACACCCAATGAGTGTTTCTCTGCCTCCATCTTACTTGGAAACAGAGACTAATTGGACTGTGACCTCCTTTTGAGATTGTTCTTTTTCCCATGGTCTTCTGACATCTCAGGCTCCTGACTGTCTTCAAACTACTACAAACAATTCTTGCCAATGCCTTTGCAGTGTCCTCCTCAAAAGTACCACTTGGAACACCCCATGGCGCGGTCTAACCCCCGTGCTCTCCTTTGACTCCACGCTGTCTTAGAAATTTCACGCATTTCTTCAACTGCTTCAGTTTCTTCCATTGTTATCTCTATGGTGACAATGTCTAAAAATTCATGTCTAGATTTCATTCCTGCAGCGTAATCTCTACTTGCATGTATTACAGGAAGATAAAATGAAACATACCTCAAAACGAAACCGTTAACTTCCTCCTCAGATAAAAATCACTTTTCCTCTTGTCTCCAGTCTCAAATAATGGCTCCACTAGACATCCAGTAATCAACCTTTGACCAACCTCTCAAACTACACAAACACAATCAAGCATTGCTATCTCCACCCACGCCAACACCAACGCAATACTCCCACCTCATACTCATAACGAGTCAGTCTCACTTTTAATGTCAATTCCTCAGATAATGCAATTGTTGGTATCAAAACTTAAAAGATAATGTTTCAATCTCCTAAAAGTGATTAACAAATTTTGCTGAGTTCTTTTCCACATTAGGAAGTGGACTTGATATCAAATTTTTACCACCACCAGTCACAATGTGGTTCTGCAAGAGAGAAAGCTGAAACTAAGGAACAATTATTTCAGATTGTCACTGGGTCATGAGAAATTTTAAACATGTCAATTATGTCAAGTGAAAATGAGATAAGGTAGGAAGTATATATATAATTTTTGTGTGTGAGGAAGACTAGCCCTGAGCTAACATTCGTTGCCAATCCTCCTCTTTTTGCCGAGGAAGACTGGCCCTGGGCTAACATCCGTGCCCATCTTCCTCTGCTTTATATGGGACACCGCCACGGCATGGCTGACGAGCAGTGCGTCGGCGGGCGCCCGGGATCCGAACCCGCGAACCCCGGGCAGAAGCGGAGCATGTGAACTCAACCTCTGTGCCACCGGGCCGGCCCAGGAAGTATATTTTAAAAATATTATTGATGAGTTTGCTTCCATCAAAGCCAGGAGAGTAGATTTATAATAACCTTTCTTTTGATATAAACTAAATTTAAAATAATATGATTTTTAACATCCCTACTTTACAATTTTTCAATCTGTTTTCAACTACTTTAACGTTATAGGAAAAATGAAACCAAAATTTAATAAAAGCACGCCATGGGAGCACTCATTTCCCTTTTCACTTCGGGCTCATTTCGGACTGGAAGGAACTGATATTTTGTCCACTCCTTTCACCACCGTCTGCGTTTCTTCCTTTTCCGAATTTTACAAAATACTCCCTCAGTTATTACGACATTCAGTGAATGGCTATTGTTGTAAAGTAAGCCTTGATAAACTTACATGAGAAAGGAAAGAACAAAACATACAGGAACATTCCAGAAAATGAAAGCTTCTGCACTCGCTAGGTAAGAAAAACGTCCCTGGAGAAGCCGGGACAAAGCCCCCTCTTCAGCCGTCGGGGCCGCGGACACGAAGCTTTACCTCCCCGCGGACTCGGCGCCCAAGTGCGCGAGCGGAACACGCGTGCGCGCTACGCAAATCAGAAAGGGCGGGTTCGCGCGCCCTCTTGTGGCCCTCGCGGCGAAGTGCAGGAAGTTTTGCTCTCACTTTGGCGCCGTGCTCACGCTGCCGGCCGCCTGCTGAATCACTGGAATTTAATTTTCCATTTCATCTAGATTAACTAATTCGTGGGCATACATTGTTCAGAGTATTCTCTTATGATCCTTTTTGTTACGTGAGGTCTATAGCAATGTCTCCACTTTCAATTCTAATTGTATTACTTTGAGTCTCCTCTCTTTTTTTTCATAGTCAGTCAAGGGGAAGTTTTGTCAATTTTGTTGATCTTTTCAAATTTTTTATTCTCTGGACCTACTGTTTTCCTGATTACATTTCCTGTTTTACATCCACTTTAATCTTTATTATTTCCGTCTTTTTCTAACTTTGGGTTTAGTTCTTCCTTTTCTAGTTCTTTGATGTGTAAATTAAGGTATTGATTTGAGAGCTTTCTTGAAGAGGGTATACAGAGTCTAATAAGCGAACGGAAAGATGTTCAACATCATTAGGGAATGATGGGAACCACATTCCCTACCACTAGAGAAACACAAGTTAAAACCCCAATGAGATATCACTGCACATCCGTTAGAATGGCTAAAATTTAAAAGTCACCACACCAAAAGCTGGCGAGGAGGCAGAGAAACTGGACCACTCATGTGTTGCTGGTGGGAATGGAAAATGGCAGCCACTGTGGAAGTCAGTTTGGCAGTTTCTCAAAAATGAAACCTGCAACTACCATTTAATGCAGCAATGACACTTCTGGGAATTTATTTGGAGAAAAGAAGACATTAATGTTCACACAAAAAACTTACACTCAGTTTTTTATACCAGTTTTATTTGTAATCGTGAAGAAGTGGAAACAACCCAAATGTCCATTTGTAGGTGAGTGGACAAGCCGTGCTCCGTCTGTACCTTGGAAAACCACTCCGCAATGGAAACGGATCCAAGCAACAACCTGGATGGACCTTCAGAGAATCACCCCAAGTGGGAAAAGCCAATCACAAAAGATGACATACAGTATGATTCAGTTTATATAGAATTCATGAAATGATAAAAACGTAGACGTGGGAGGACAAATAAGTGGCTGGTGGCTGCCAGGGGTTCAGGTGGAGGTGGCGGCAGGAGGGAAGTGAGTGTGGCTGTAAAAGGACAAATGTGGATTCCTTGCAGTGATGCGAGTGTTCTGTGTCCCGACTGTGTCCACGTCGTTCTCCCTTTCCAAGCTGTCACTTTGAACTATCTGTAGCTTTGTAAGATACTGCCATTGGGGAAAACTGGGGAAAGGGTACACAGAATCTTTTTTTTTTTTTTTTTTCTGTGAGGAAGGTTAGTCCTGAGCTAACATCCATTGCCAATCCTCCTCTTTTTGCTGAGGAAGACTGGCCCTGGGCTAACATCCATGCCCATCTTCCTCTACTTTATATATGGGACACCACCACAGCATGGCTTGGTAAGTGGTAAGTAGGTTCACGCTGGGATCCAAACCTGTGAACCCTGGGCCACCAAAGTGGAGCACGTGAACTTAACCACTACACCACCCCGCTGGCCCCTCTCTATTATTTTTTACAACTGGATGTGAAATGAAATGTTTACTTAAAAATAAAAGCAACACTAATATCTAACAGTAGGGTAATTGCTTATTTATGGTACCTCCTAAATAAGGTATGTGTTCTTGAGCACTACCTGAAAAATTCTAAAGGAAAATACATAAAAATAGAATGGTATGACTATAGATGATTTCTATTTTTGGTTTCACTTCTTTTGTGTGTGAGGAAGACCAGCCCTGAGCTAACATCCGTTGCCAATCCTCCCCTTTTTGCTGAGGAAGACTGGTCCTGGGCTAACATCCGTGCCCAGCTTCCTCTACTTTATATGGGACGCCGCCATGGCATGGCTGACAAGCAGTGCGTCGGCCGGTGCCCAGGATCCGAACCCGCAAACCCCAGGTGGCCAAAGTGTGAACTAAACCGCTGCGCCACCAGGCCAGCCCTGGTTTCACTTTTTAAATTATCACCAAGGCAAATTTAATTAGTTTTATGTAAGGCAATAGCCTTTACTCATTGTGATTCTGCAAAAACAAATAAGAAAATGCTGAAAATACAACAGCTAGAATTAAGAATCCTCACCAGAGGAGCTGGATAACTCATATACTGTTGGTGGGAATGCAAAATAATACAAACCCTTTGGGAAACAGTTGCACAGTGTCATAAAGATTTGAACATACCTCTACTATATGATCTGGCCATTCCAGACCTAGACCAACCAAGGGAAATCAAAGTGTGTGTCTATACAATGACTTTTCCAGGAATGTCTATAGCAACTGTTAAAAAACAAAATTCAACCAAGTAAATTTAAAAGTCTAATCGTCTTTATTAAGCAATTGATGAATCAGGCAGCATCCTTTCTAACAAGTAGAGAGATACTCTGAGGAGTTATACAAAATGGAAGGTTTTTATAGGAAGGAGGGTGGGGCAAGGATGTTACTAGCAAAACAAAAGAAAGGATTATTTGGGGCCAGAACGTCTTCTCTTTGGGGGGAAGGGAATGGCAACAGTTTAATCACACAGACTGCCTCTTCTTCCTCTAGGGGACCGAGGGGGCCCACGTGACAGATTACCTCATTGGTACTGACCAGAAAATTCCAGACTCGTTGATTAAGATTACATTTCTGGGGTGAGCCCTGGTGGCCTAGTGGTTAAGTTCAGTGAGCTCTGCTTTGGCTGCCCAGGTTCAGGTCCTGGGCACAGACCTACACCACTCTGTTAGCAGCCATGTTGTGCTGGCGGCCCACATACTAAAAAAAAAAAAAAAATAGAGGAAGATTGGCATGGATGTTAGCTCAGGGTGAATCTTCCTCAGCAAAAAAAAAAAAAAAAGGATTACATTTCTGAGGAAGGTCAAAACTGCAATTGGGTCAGGTATTAAGTCTAGGTTTGGTGTCATGGGCTTTAGCACAGGTGATGCCATTTTGGGCCTGAGATTTTCTCTTTAACACAACTTTATTTCAAACACACAAAAATTGGAAACACTGCAAATATCCATCAACAGATGAATGCATGAACAATTGTAACATATCTATGCAATGCTATGCAAGTCCAAACTATTGACATAGGAACAAATATAAATCTCGAAATAATTATGCTGAGTGAAAGAGGCTATACAGAAAATAGTACATATGGTGATGCCTATTTTTTAAAATTCTAGAAAATGCAAACTAATCAAGAGTGACAGAAAGCAGATGAGTGGTAGCTTGGGAAAGGGGGTGCTACCAAACCAAAATGAATTTGCTTCCTGGCGAGCTAAAATCAGACTCTCCACCAGAAGTAGTTGTCACACAAAGTAGAGTTTATTTGCAGCAAATAGGAGACCACGTGGAATCACTTCCAAAGTTGTGGCTCCCCCGACAAAGGGAAGCAGGTCCTTTTACTTCAGGTGAGGAATGAATACTGAAAAGGGAAGTTTTGTCGTCATGTGTGGAGGTGGGTATTAGCTGGTGCAGGCACAGTCTGAGGACATGCTCTCATGTACATCGCATGTTATGCTAATAAGGCCTAGGCTCCTCCTAGGGCAGAGATTTTAGTATTAAGATGAAGTAAAGGGCATCTCTTGGTCATCTCCAGGCCATCTGCACAAGTGCTGCCCTTGCAGTGGGGCTGGATCTGGTTCAGGCCTGTTGCTGCTGGTATCTCTTCCCGACATAGCTCTGAAAAACAGCATTGAGGAAGTGTCAAGCACCTTGAAACTTCCTTCGAGCTGCTTAGGACATACTCTTGTGACAGAACCCCAGAGTTCTAGGTCCGGCTCTGCCCTACTCACTGGTGGTCTTGGCTAAGTCCTGTTTTCTCTCGGAGGTTCCATTTCATCATTCATAAATGGGACCAATGCTCTCAACCTGTAACATGGAAGAAAATGTGTGGATTAAATCAATCTCATTACTGTGGGGACCTCACACCTCAGCACAGGCTGGGAAACAGTTTATGCCCATGTAGCCTCACCAACCTGGTCTCTTGCTTCCCCTCTGGGAGGTGGCCTTGGGCCCTGGTGCTCCTGGGAGTCGGGCTGAGGCTGGATCTATTTCATCCCAGACCTCCATCAAATTTCATCCTGTGAAGTCTCCACTGAAGTATGTGGACATAGTCCCTGAAGACAAGTACCACAGAGTGAGGGGGCTGAAGACATTTTATTGGAGAAACATTGCCCTGTCCTACCTCAAAACCTCTATTCACAGCCATTGTGTGAGGATGGGGAGATTTTTATTATAATTTTTTGTGTTGTTTTGATGCACTAAAGGGCTCGTTAAAATGTTTACCATACAGGCTTTGCTCTCCATTATTTAGATAATCTTTAATATTTTTCAAAATCACTGTCTAATTTTCTACATAAAGTGTTTGCACAGACAGTATCTCATTCATGTATTCCTAAGTTCCTATTTTTGTTTTCATTCTTTCACTTTTTCTTTGGATATAAGATTGAAATTCTTTCCCAGGAAAAGTTAATGAATGAAAAAAATACTGAAGTATCTAGGAATGCATTAACAAGATATTATGCAGTGCAAAGTTTGCAAGAATAAGGATAGCACAAAGAATACTAATATAAACTTTACGCAGATTCACTTATTTTTAATATTTTTCTCCATTTTCTTTATTATTTGTGCCTGCTTAATTTCTTCCTCGGGATTTAGATACACACAAACAACATATTTTTCCCTGAATTATTTGTGGTAAAGTTACATCTGGTATGGCTATTTACCCCTAAATACTTCTGAGGGTTTTTCCTTAAAATTAATATACCCCCTTGCATAACCACACTACTGTTACCAACTTCTGCAACTTTAATCTCAATACGATACTTCCATCTATTCTGCTGTCCCTTGTGTAATTTTTCAAATGACTCAAATGTCCTTTTTGCCCCTCAATTACAGGATCTAGTCTATAGCCAGTTATGCCATTTAATTACAAAGTATCTTTAATCTGCAATATTTTTATGGTCCTTCTTTGTGGTTTATGATATTGGCATTTTGCCAGGATACAGATTCCCCACACTCCTCATTTTGTAAAAGAACATTCCACGGTTATCTGTCGTTTTCTCATGATTAGATTCAGGTTATTCTCTCTCAGTTGAAATACTAGATGATCCTGTATCCTGTTCAAGGTTCCATATTTGGAGGCACAGAATGTCCATCAGTCCCCCACTGAATGTCAGTTTTGATCAACTAATCAAGGTTTTATCTGATTTCTAGAATATATACTCACTGTTTCCCTCGCTGTAACTAATAAGCTATCTATGGGGAACTACACACAGCAAGAGGAAGGTCTTCTATGAGCCAGGAAGCAGGTCCTCAATAAAGACCAAATCTGCCTTTGCCTTGATCTTGGGCTTCCAGACTGCAGAACTATGAGAAATAAATATCTATTGCTTACAAGCCACTCAGTGCGAGAGTTGGAAAACCACCATTTTTCCACCATCCTAGTGAAGATATTCTTCTCTGCCCTATCATTGCTATGATGATGGTTTTCCAAATCTTACACTCTTTGAGCCATAACTGCTTGACTCCAGAATCCCATGTAATCCTGCTAAAAGACCTATGAGATTAAGCAACATGAATAAAATTTTTCTCTTCGTTTTACAATTTAGAAAACGGGAGCTTAGGGGGGGTTGAGTGACTCACTTGAGATCACATGAGGAGCCTAAGGCAGAATTGGGACTCAAATCCTGGTCTTTCCCTGTTTAAGGCACTCCATACTGGCCTCTTCACACTCTCCATGTAATAGACATGTTACCTGGGACCCTAGGCTGGAACACTTGGGGAGTGCTGCTGTCCAAAACCCTGAAGACAGGAAAGATAAATTCAAACCCCAAACACGTGTCCATTCCAGTCAAGATCCATCTCTTACCTTTCCAGAATGGAAAGAATCCTATGTAATTAACTTGCCACCAAGTGGCTTGATGGGCTCCTCAAGGGATGGTAATATAGCAGGTGGTCAGCATTGTTGTTTCTTGCTGGCAGGTTGGATGTTCAAAGTAGCAATAATTACATCAGCCTTGGTGAATGGGAGCTCTTGGAGATACAACCATATATAGCCTCTATTCCTGCTTCCATGGGTACTCTGTTCATGAGTGCATTGTGCCAGCACTGGGGTGGCAATAACAGAGATTTGCTGACGACAACTGGACAAGTCTTCCTGTCTACTTGGTGGTCCACTGCCTCTTCTTTAGCGGATCCTCCCTGGTGAACATTAATACGTGACACAAAGAATGTCACATTCCATGACCCCTCCTATGGATCCATCCACTTGCCTCTTCCCCCAGGCCTCCTTGTCTCCCATCTGTCAATCTTATAGGCCCTTGGCTAACCATCCATGTGAGTCATCATTACCTGTAAGCCTGGGTATATTCTCACCTCTATCTACTTCTCTTTCCATACAAAATGGATGACCAGGTGTACCATCAGAAGCTCTGTCCACTGGAGCAATAGCCTCTCCTCAATGTCCTTCAAGCCCACCCCTACTTGAGGCATAATGCAGGAGCAGTCTACTTTCAGCTAGCATCTACATCTCAGACCAGCTCATCCATGAACGAAGGTTGGGCTTTTTTTTCCTTCATTAGCCGGTAATAAGTCCCCCACCATCACATGGGCCATGCACTGAGGGAGGTGTGTCTGCTCATTTTTGTTGGATGACATGAAAATCTGGATCACCTGTCTACACAGCTTACTTGTGCCCTTTTGACCTACTTGTGCCCTGTTTCAACCATGTCTTTTATTTTCTGTGTTCTGATGCTTTGATATCTGGGGCCTTGCTGACCCAAGAGGGACTGTCCCTCCCAGGGTTAGCCAATTCCTAGAGATAGTAAACAACATGCTTTTCAAATGCAAACCAATCAGTCCAGAGCCCACACCCCCACCACCTTCTTTTCCTTCCGGCCACTATTCACCTGCCCTAATCACCCCAGGGCCAGACAACCAGGGACAGCTCCTATGCCCAAGAGCCCACCTAAATTATTCAAACTACCAATCCTAAACTCTCTTACCCTGCCTCACCTGTACCTTCCCAAGGACACTACAATAAAGGCTTTTGCACACAGTTCCCTCCCCCCCCGGCTCCTGACTGGCCCTGGCACTTTTCTATGTGACCCCTGTGGCATGGCATGACCTCCTTCACTTGGGATCTGTGAGTGTTACAAACTCTCTTTTCATTGGCAGTCATTTCCTAATCTGTTGGGCTTACCATACCTAAATAATAATAAAGCCTATATTAAAATGTTGTCAAACTCAGATATAACACTTCCATCTTTTCTATGGATTACTGCTACACCCACCAAACCTTACAACTTGGAGAGTCTGACAAATCTCAGCTCATGATGAGAAGTTCACACAATGTCTCACGGTCAAATGATCAATCTTTACCAGATCTGGTGTCATGCCAGTAGCTGACTTTCAAATGGTGTGTAATTCTATGCTGAAGATGACAAGATCTTGTTCCATAATTCTAGAGGTCTGTTGTGATTCTCACAGTGTGGCTTGCCATAATACCACATGGTCTCTTTTCCAGCCCAGATACTTCTAATACTATAAGGTCTACTGGGTCATCTGGCCCAAGTGGCAGGCTGCTTGTACTGCAGTCTAGACCTTTTGCAGAGCCTTATTCCTGTTTCGTGCCCCGCTCGGAGCTGACAGCCTTCCATGTCATGTAGTAGATGGGTTGGAACAGCTTGCCAAGTTGGAATATTTGCTTTCAGAACCCAGAGTTCTATCAAGTATTGTGCTTCCTTCTTAAGAGGTGGGAGTGTGAGATACAATAACTTGTCCTCTACATTGGAGGGAATTCCTGACATGCCCCATACCACTGGATCCCTAAAAATTTCACTGCTGGTAGTCCCCTGAAACTTTGTAGGATTTATCTCCACCTTCTGTGATGCTTGTGTTTTACCAGGGCCTCCAACATGCCTACCACTTCTTGCTCATCTGGAAGATGAACACCTTTGCCAGATTAATGGCTGAATACCAAGCACCTGAAGCTGTCTTAATCTGTTCTAGCAAAACAATTGGAGTGACTTCTTTGATTTTTATAGTAAGTCACTCTCATCCTCCAAGATCCATCTGGTGTTTGGAGGGACTGACTACTGAGTTAACTGGGGATATGAGAAGAACCACCACCCTACACTCCTTGGGTCAGTAAGAATCTCTGACATTCCCTCTGGGATGTGATGCTCTTTTTGATTTATATCTTAGACAGGGATGGGGTAGAGAGGCAGCTTCAGAGTATTCCACTTGACCTTCCCCATTTTGACAGCTCTTACCCTACAGGCCAAGGAAACGATTCGACTTGCAACTACAAGTATATTTATTTCAGTTGTGCATTCAAGGTCTTGGGAAACTACCAGTGGATGGGACAGTGTATCCTGTGGACCTACCATGAGACAGACCTCCATTTATCACCTGGCTGCCATATTCCTCCATTCTAACATAGAGATCATCGTGATGCTTCAGGTCCCTAAGTATAGCTTTGAAACTTGTCAGTACACCCCTTTTCTCACTGTACCTGAGTAAATAGTCATATGTCCCTCTCAAGGAATGGCTGGGAAAATCAATACCATGTATGCTTGATGTGGTGTTGCAGGGTCCTTCCTTCTGGCAATTTGGCTTCTTCAGTCAATGGGTTCTGGGTCTGAAAAGTGACTAGGGTCTGGAAATAGGGCAAAAGATTGTGACGTTTTATTAATGTCAGCCTCTTGATCATCCATTCTTTATTTCATTTGATTGTATAGAGTTGAGCACTACCGCCTGTTGTCTGCACGTACGTCTTGTGCCTCTAGAGACACCATGTTCTACTAATTGTCTCTATGACTCTTGGAAGATAAAGCACTCCCTCCACTCTCCCCCTCCTTTTGATCTTACTACTCATTATGCTCATTGAGCACACCTAGTTTCTGAAGGTCAAGTGCTGCCCTCAGGGAGCCCAGTTCTGTAACAAATCCTCCTACCGTCAGCCTCAGCCTGCAGAGGACGGCCACCACTGAGCTCCTCAATGATGCTGGTACCCTTCCCACACCTTCTTTGTCTCAACAGAGGGTCTTCCAGTCTTTCCAATGAAGCACAGTCAGCTGGCATGTTTTCCAGCCTTACATAAACTCTTCTTCACCTTTTGCCAAGCGATTCTGACGTTTCTGCTCAGTGTGGGGTCATCTATTTCTCCTACCCTCCAAAAGTTCTTCAGCAGTGTGTTAGCACCGTCTCCTGGCATCCTCGCCAGAGTGTTTAAATCCCATGTCACAGGAGTGCGCTCCTTTTCTTTTCCTTCTTTACCACAAAGCAGCATTTTATTTTTTAATTGAGATATAATTGACACATAACGTTATATTAGTTTCAGGTGTACAACATAATGATTCGATATTTGTATATGTTGTGAAATGATCACCACAATAAGTCCAGTTAACATCCACCACTTCACATAGTTACAAATTTTTTCTTGTGGTGAGAACTTTTAAGACCTATTCTCTTAGCAACTTTCAAATATGCAGTACAGTATTATTAGCTATGGTCACTATGATGTAAATTACATCCCAGGACTTATTATTTTATAACTAGAAGTTTGTACCTTTTGACCATCTTCACCCATTTCACCCACCCTGCCCCCACCCCCCTGCCCCTGGCAACCACCAATCTGTTCTCTGTATCTATGAATTCAGTTTTTTGGGGTTTTTTTAGATTCCACATATAAGTGAGATCATACAGTATTTCTCTTTCTCTGTCTGACTTGTTTCACTTAGCATAATGCCCTCAAAGTCCATCTGTGTTGTCGCAAATAACAAGATTTCATTCTTTTTTATGGCTGAATAATATTCCATTGTGTATATATACCACATCTTTTTATCCATTCATCCATTGATGGACACTTAGACTGCTTCCATATCTTGGCTATTGTAAATAACGCTGCCATGAATATGGGAGTGCATATATCTTTTCGAGTTAGTGTTTTTTTTCCTTCAGATAAATACCAAGAAGTGTAATTGCTGGATCGTATGGTAGTTCTATTTTTAATTTTTTGAGGAATCTCCATACTGTTTTCCACAGTGGCTGCACCAATTAACATTCCCACCCACGGTGTACTAGGGTTCTCTTTTTTCCACATCCTCACCAACACTTGTTATCTCTTGTCTTTTTTGTAACAGCCATTCTAACAAGCATGGGGTGATATCTCACTGTGGTTTTGATTTCCATTTCCCTGATGATTAGTGATGTTGAGCACCTTTTCATGAACCTGTTGGCCATTTGAACGTCTTTTCTGGAAAAATGACTATTCGGATTCTTTTCCTGTTTTTTAATTGGGTTATTTGTTTTTCTGCTGTTGAGTTGTATAAGTTCCTTGTATATTTTGGATATTAACCTCTTACCAGATATGTGGTTTGCAAATATTTCCTCCCATTCCATAAACTGCCTTTTCATTTTGTTGATGGTTTTCTTTGCTGTGCAGAAGCTTTTTAGTTTGATGTAGTCCCACTTGTTTATTTTTGCTTTTGTTGCCTTTGCTTTTGGTGTCAGATTCAAAAAATCATTACCAAGACCTATGTCAAGGACTTATTGCCTATGTTTTCTTCTAGGAGTTTTATGGTTTCAGGTCTTACGTTCAAGTCTTTAATCCATTTTCAGTTAATTTTTGTGTATGGTATAAGATAGTGGTCCAGTTTCATTCTTTTGCATGTGGCTGTCCAGTTTTCCCAACTCCATTTATTGAAGAGACTGTCCTTTCCCCATTGTACATTCTTGGCTCCTTTGTTGAAAATTAATTGATCACATACGCATGTGCTCCTTTTTCATCAACTCTCCAGTCCTCACTATATGTTCTGCCCTCCTTGATGCAGCATCCTCAGGATCCAGACCCATACACTCTCCTGGTTCCCGCAGATACGGATTGGCTAGGGCCTGCAGCAACTTCAGGGGACAGTCCTCTTCCTCCCTTATCAGGCCCACCATTTCCCCTGTTGGATTTTTTGGTGACTTGACCCTAGTAATTGGTCTAGTGGTCAGGAGAGGGGGGAAGGTAGATCCTGAGAGGGGCACAGGTTTTATTGCACAGTAGAGACCTCTGTCTGTATCATCTTCAAGAAAGACTGGGAGGACTGGGCCACTTTCGCAGGCCCAGAGAATTTAGTCGGATCGGTGTTTCAAGGTGTTTGTTTGTTTCAACCCAAATGTCCCCATCCTGAGTCTCAGGGTTCTACTTCTTTCCAAACAAGGTCCTAACCTTGGCATAGCAAACTTTATGGAGTTGAGAATTCAACCTCATCTGAAGTTATGCTACATTTTTCCATCAGGCTTCAAGAAGCCCTCTGATTTTCACACTTTCCCTTAAATTGGTAATTAATCACCCTCAGCCCTTCCTTGTCAACAGCTCCCCCTAATATCCATTCAATTCCATAGTCCTTAAAATTGCCACTTCCTCCAGTGTCATAAATACCTGAGATATAGCATCCACCTGTGCAGTCCCTTCCATCAACATCCTAACCCAGTTCGACACCAGTGACAGTTTTAATGATTATGCTGCTGCAGCCTGACACGTGCTATCAGAACTTCACCAATCACAAGTGATAGGGTCCTCATTTCCAGCAAACTGACTGGTGATCCAGCACCAAAATCCCATTTTAGAGTCTGCTTTCCTAGGACCACTGCTGCTACCAACTGTTGTAGGACAGATTCCCTGGAAACAGATTCTGAAATGGAGAATAGCATACAGGGGTGTTGTTCTTTAGAAAAATACCTATAAAGGAGTGATGTAAGGGGGACTGGGTCAAGGAAAAGGCTGAAATGCTGTACAATTGCAACAGAGGCCTCATTTGATCCTTCAGGGAACTCAAGCCAGGATGGCCCTTTAGAGAGGTTGCATGTTGAAGCAAAGGGACCAGGTCTTTGAATCCCTGCAGTGAGCACCACTGGAGGAGGAGATAAAACCCATGAGAGACAGCTTCCTGCAGCCAGGACAATTCCCATGGAGGTATTTAGTTGTGAGCCATCAGCAGCCAAACACACTGGCACCTGGGGGAATAGGTGTCCCAGTCCTGAAGGGGGATCCTAGCAGTCCTGCACAGTGTACTCTAGAGGGCATATTAAAGTTTTCAGCTTCAGTTGTTAATTTATGTTTTTCTCCCTGCAGTTATATCAGTTATTGCTTGGTATCTTTTGAGGCCTTATTGTTAGGGACATATATTTATGTGGCTATATCTCCTCTGTCAATTTTTCTTTTTATAAGTGGACACCATGCTTATTTATTCTCTTGTGATCTTTTAAAATCCTTTTTTGTCAGTTACTAGGATTAGTATCTGCACCAGTCAGGGTTCAACCAGAGAAGCAGAGCCAGTAGGACATACATACTAGGAGATTTTTTGCAAGGAATTGGCTTACTCAGCTGTGGAGGCCAACTAGGCAAGATCAAAATCCATAGGGTAGTCTTTCAGGAAGGGCAGGCTGGAAGATTTGTCCACAGAGTTTCTTCTTCATCTTGGAAGCCTCAATTCTGCTTTCAATTCTGCTTTCAAGGCCCTTCCACTGATTGAATCAGGCCTATATCAGTGTTTCATTGAATGGCAGGAGCCTAGCTGACATATTAAAGACCAACATACTACTCAACTTTCTTTTTGTTCAAATTTGCCTGATGTGGTAATATTAAGGCTCTCTGTCACTCCTCCCATCAAGAAACTGGGTCTACATTTGCCTCCACTTGATTCTGCACACACTTGTGACTGATTTGACCAAGGGTATGATGGAAATGATGCTATGTGACTTCCAAGACTATGTCATAATCAGCCATGGAGCTTCTCCCTTGTTCACCTGTTCTTGAAGCTTGGAGCCATAATGTAAGAAGTATAACCACCCCAAGCCCTTCATGATGAAAAGGCCACATGTAGGCACTCTGGTCAAATCTAAGCTGAGCTCATCCTTGAGCCATCTCAGCCCACGTATGAGACAAGCAAGTGAAGAAGCCATCTTGGAAGTGGACCTTCCCTGCCGTCAAATCATCTCAACTGAGGCTCTGGATACAATGGAGCAGAGAAGAGCCATGTGTACTCTTCCCCTTCCAAATTCCTGACCCACATCATCCATGAGCATAATAAAATGGTTGTTCTTTAAAACCATTAAGTTTGGGGTGGTTTGTGAACACAAAAGTAGATAACAGGAAGACCTGGAATATGTTTTTCTATCCTTTTATTTTCAAGCGTTTTATGTATCTTGTTTTATGTCTCTTATAAACAATCTGCTGTTGAATGTTGTTCTTTTTGCCAATCTGAGAGTCTCAGAATCAGATTCTGAGGAGCTCAGAACCTTTTAACAGTGAATGTTTATGCACAGTAAAGTCCGAACCAGCACTTTGGGTCTTTCTGCCATTAGACCCACATCTTCCCTGCCCAGTCTTCCTCCTGGAACTCTGGCACTAGGTTTTCTCTGGTTAATTAGCACGGGCTTCAACCTCCCTATCCCCTTCCCCCAGA
The DNA here is from genome assembly GCA_031878705.1 of Tapirus indicus. Classification (NCBI taxonomy): domain Eukaryota; kingdom Metazoa; phylum Chordata; class Mammalia; order Perissodactyla; family Tapiridae; genus Tapirus; species Tapirus indicus. Next base: position 3,711,982 of record CM062932.1, on the reverse strand, counting down.
TGCTGGCAGCTACCCGACCTCCAAGTCGTCTACTAGACCTGCCTCTGCCCAAGGAAACTTTAAACTTCCCTTCAGAACCTTTCAGGTTAACAAGCAAGTCATAGTGATGGGTGGAGGAGGTTGCCATGGAGACAGGTCCAAGGAACAAGGCTCGGGCGGGGGAGGGAGGAGGCGCCCCTTCCGATTGGCTCAGCGGGCGCGCAGCGTTCTCTTTGCGCACATGCGCAGTGGCGCCGAGGCGAGGTCGCGGCGAAGCGGAGGCGCGGTGGGTTACGGGCCGGGTTTTGCAAGCAGGACCGGGCTGGGACGTGTAGCCCCTGGCCGCCGGACGTTGTGCTTTCCGGGGAAAGGAGGTGGCGGAACCAGAGGCCCCTCTGCAGCGCGGGACTGAGCCCGCCACGCAGGCGCCCGCGCCCCCGCCGCCATTGTTGCCCGGGGCCTCTCGGGCCGCTCCGGCTGCGGGTCCGCCGGGTCCCAGCGACAGGTAATGATGTCGCGGGCGCCGGAGGCGAGTGTCCGCGCGGTCAGGGCCAGAGCCCCAGCCCGTCCACGCGTGGGCGCCCTGCTCGCGGCCTGCGGGGGGGCGAACACGGTGTGGATGCTGCTGTGGGGGGCCCAGTCCCAGCGCAGGGCGTCGCCGGGTCCCGACTCCCCTGCTGCCCGCGATCCTCCAGCTAAAGAGGAGTTAGGGAGACCTCCTGGGGAGGGGAGGGGAGGCGAGGCTGGCCCATCTGTTCTGCAGGGCCTTGTAAACAGTTGGCTTTGGTGACACAACTAGTTGAGAAGGGCTCAGAGTTGGAGCCCGTGGACAGGTGTTTTCGGTTCTTCTCCAGGTCAGGCCTTTTCTGAGGTCTTCTTCGGAATCCTGGTTTCAGATTTATTCATAAGGAATTGTCACCTGTAGAGGCACTTAATGGGCTTTAGATCACACCTATCTCTTCTACTTCTTTCCAGTCCAACCGGCTTGTCTTCCCAACCCACAGACAGCGAAAAGCTAGAATAGGCTGGCATTAATATGCAAAGCAAGTAAATGGCTTGCCCTTTTTTCATGACCGTTTCCTTGGGAACCTTGAGGACTTTATTAAGAAGAAATTCTCCTCCTAGTTTGTTCTGATAGATTTGTTCTGTTGTATTGAGAGCCAGTTAGTCATTACAGCTTCTGTATCATCAGTGACTAAAATACTAAAGCATTTTTTTCCTGTAAATGTTTAATTTCTGTTTCAACAAGTGAGAAGTTGGAGCTGTCATTTTGCGCATGATTCTAGTCTTTGCTTCTATTGCCACCTTTTTATGGCAGTCCCAATCCCTGCCCCCAGCAGATTGCATTTATCTTACAAGTCTAAGAGTATAAGGGAGGGAGTCTGCACTTTTACAAGGTAAAAGTCTTTATGTGTTTATCTGCGCCCACTGGGTGATCTATTTCTGTTTGTGTACCTGTATAGCAGAGAACACCAGGAATTCTTGACCTTGTGGTCTATTCTTGTGTTTCAGGGTCTCTTAACCATCCCTGCAAGTTCTGGGCTCAGAATTTGCAACTAAGGCTGCTATCTCTACCTTGACTCTGTTCTGCCCCTGGCTGCAGCAGCCCTTGATGTAATGTCTTTGTGGCTCTAGCATGAGATTTCAAGCAGTTGCCTCTCTACTGGAGAAATAAAGGATATTGCCAGATTAACTCTGTCTGTTCCAATGTTAGCCCCAAGCAAGAGGATGACCAGTTCTTCACGCTCCCAGATCTTTCTAATGTGGAAGCCAGACAAGGCTCAGAATGGACCCCACAATGTTGAAAAGGAAACCCTTGCTTCAAGACTCTTGCGTGACACTGAGACCTGTCGACAGAATTTTAGGAATTTTCCATACCCAGACCTGGCTGGTCCTCGAAAGGCATTGAATCAACTCCGAGAGCTCTGCCTTAAGTGGCTGAGACCTGAGATTCACTCAAAGGAACAAATCCTGGAGCTGCTGGTGCTGGAACAATTCCTGACCATCCTGCCTGGGGAGGTTAGGACTTGGGTGAAGTCCCAGCACCCAGAGAACAGTGAGGAAGTGGTGACTCTGGTGGAGGATTTGACTCAGATTCTAGAAGAGGAAGGTGAGAATTATAGAGCAGAGAGGGGAGGAATCTTGGGTAGTTAGAGAAGAAAACCTGCACATCAGAGAGCAGCCCGTTAAGGAAATTGGGGAGAACAAAGGTCAGTGAGTGAGTGAGAAGAGGCTTTAACATGAGCCCCATCCTGCATGGTGTCCTCTTCAGATTGCTTGGAACCAAACACACGTTATGTAAACCCAGAGACGTGTCATAAAATAATGACCAGACACAACCAAATTACCCCCGTGTGAGCCCTCAGGAAGTTTTCCTGCAGAGATTTGAACCATTCTGCCAATAAATCATTTGCCTTGTGAATTGGATTTTACAGTAACATACTTCCAAGTAGGTAGAAAGGGGTCCAGAGAACATTTCCTTGTTAAGAGAGAACCCACAAAATTTACATCAATAAGAATTTAGTAGAAAATCATGAATTTGGTATATATACTTAAGAGTCCCAGAGCAGACTTGTTTTTGAAGCCTACAAATGATGTTTTAGGAAAAGTCATTACCCCTTCCCTCTGATTCTTTGAAGTAGGGGTGCTGTTTTTGGTTTCCTTCTGACTTATCACTTTAGAAAAGTATAGGCATCTGTTTGGTATGCCTAGGCTGTTCAAATAGGACAAATCTCCATCATGATCTCTTTCTCTTCCCTAGCTGTTCCTCAGAACTCTGCTCTTTCCCAGGAAAACCCAAAAGAAGACCCCAAAGGAAGACATGCTTTCCAGGCAGGATGGCTAAATAACTTGGTGACCAAAGTGAGTTTTAGTTTCTTCTGTGATTTTAAAATGCCTTCTTGGTGTGTGAGGACATTTTCTATCCTGGCCCTCTAACTTCTGTGACCCCAAAAGTCCTATCAAGGACCTAAGCCTCAGTTTTTCTCCTTAAGTCACCTTGGCCTGTTAAGGTAGGTGAATACTGTGTATAGGAAATGGGATCCATTGCCTTTCCTTGATACGCCTTTTCTCACTTTTTGATTTTAAGGCAGCAATGTCGCATAGACGTTGAGGGATTGACCTCCACAGCCAGATGGATCTAGGTTTGGTTCCTGGTCCTGCCATTGAACCTGTGATTTGGGGCAAGATACTTAACCACTCTTAGCCTGAGTTATTCAACTCTATTCCTCTTAGATTGAGGATTAAATATGAGACTTGTTAGCCTGGATTATAGTAAGTGATCAATAAGATCACAGTAAGATAAACAATAGTTACTAATATTTTTCCTCATTAAAAAGTATTGTGAGTGTTAAAAATAACACCATGTATTATGTGGTGTTACTGTTGATTATGAGTCTGTGTTACTTTAAGGAAGAGCATCAGGCCACCTTAAGAGAAAGGTTTACTGTAAAAATATACCTGATCTGAAATTGATAACCAGAATGAAATTATTATTTATTGATAATATGAATGTTTACCTGAAAAACCTAAGAAAACCGAGGGAAGAACTGTTAGAAACAGTAATAGAAAATTTGAGTCAAGTGACTGCTATAGAATATGGCTTACAAAAATTAATCACTTCTTACATCTACATAAAGATCAGTAGATGATAAAATGAAATAAAAGATTCCATTCACAGTGTTACCCCCCCAAAATTTAAAATAGCTAGGACTAAACGTAGTATAAATTTTGCGGTACCTTCATGCCCTATATCGTTCAATAGGACATGAAAGAAGCTTTGAATATTATAAAACTGTCAGTTCTCCCTAGATTATAAATTTAATGTGGTTTCAAAATCCCAATACAATTTTTTAAAGAAACTTAGGAAGTTTATTTGAAAACCATGTAAGAGTAATTGAGAATTTTTTTTAACAAAAGGAAGAAGAGCAAAGAGGGAGGCTGACCTTACCTTTTGTGAAAGGTGTCTAAAAGTACGGCAGTTCAAGTGTGGTTATTGCTACCAGTTTTATCTTACAAAGGAAGGAAGGGCTCTTATCATCATAGAGCACACAAAAATATCTTAAAATTTCAAATTGTAACATTGAATTTATTCTCAAGGCAAAGCTTGAAAACCAAAACCATTCAACTCTGTGTCATCTATGTTTAAAACCCTTTCTTCTTTACGATGGAGCCACCAATGTATGCACTAGTGGCAACTGAAAATGATAAATTCTACTTTATTTTCAAACTTCCCTTGAGGGCCATTCAGGTATGCTTATCCATACACTGAGTGAAGGTTTTGACTAAATAACTCTTAGGGTCCTACAAAAGCTCAAGATTCTGTGATTTCCCCCTCCCACACACACACCTGGTGTTGTAACTATCCCATTCCTACTAGTTCTTGAACCAAGTTAAGATATATTTGATGTTTTAGGAATCGATGACATTCAAAGATGTGGCTGTGGATATCACCCAGGAGGACTGGGAGCTAATGCGTCCTGTACAGAAGGAATTATACAAGACTGTGACATTACAGAACTACTGGAACATGGTTTCTCTGGGTAAGCATCATCTACACCCGCTCCTCCTCCCAGCAAACCCACTAGAGTATCTTTTCTTTCCTCGGTTGTTAAAAACGAATTGGGCTTCTAAAGTACTTTGCTAAGAATGAGGCCTAGAGATGAATGTGCTCATCCCATTCGGGCACAGACATAGCTATGTTCTACTCCCTTTTCCCAAATGAAAAATCATTAAAAACTGTGACGCACGGCTTCACAGGGCCTCCACTCAATGCTGCGCCTTGCCCATTCCCTTGCCCGTTCCCATTCCCCATGGAGGCATGGTGTCCATGTACTTATCCTCCAGGGTGGCAGGAAATTTTTATCCTAGCTCTGAAAAGGACAATGACCTAATTCATTTAGATCATGTCCATGAACGATTGTTTTCCTATAGAGGTCTGTCCTTGTGGATAAGAAGAAGTAAGGTAATAAAATTTGAACAACTGTTTATATCCAGGATAAAACTGATTATGTTCTTCCTGAACAGGACTTACAGTGTACAGGCCAACTGTGATTCCCATATTGGAAGAACCGTGGATGGTGATAAAGGAAATTCTAGAAGGCCCTAGTCCAGGTGAGAGACTAACCAGCTGATGAGATTATTTGCACTTAAGAGCCTATATTATCCTAAGTGTGGTGAGATATATTTTTAAATATGGCCAAGTCACTTTCCACAAAGACATCCCAGCCTGTCAAGGACACTGAGCTGTTTGGCATTGCTTCCTCTACAGAGGCCATCTTCAGGAAGAGATTTTCCAAATGTTGTTTTTATACCTTCCCCCATGTCTCTCATTTTATCCTTCTCTGTGACCCCTGGCTCCTGTCCCTTAGAGCTTTGTCTGGGATCAAAATTTTTAAAAATACATAAAACCAGATATACACACACAAGTCTCTCACCTGTCTACCACATTCACACAGTTTCTACACCTCCCCAACACACAGCCACTGTTATTTGTTTCTAGTTTATCCTTTCAGGTGTTTATTTTGCTTTGTTTGCATATAAAGTCAGTATAAAAATATTTTTCCTCCATTTTCTAATATAAATGGTAGCATACTGTACACACAGTTTTGTACTTTGCTTTTTTTACTTAAAAGTATATCTTGATAAGTGTTCCAAATGAGTATGTAAAGAGCTTCCTTGTTCTTTTTTTAAATATCTACATCAAATTTTATTGTGTCTCATAACTTACTGAACCTGTTCCCTATTAATGGACTCTTTCGTTATTCCCATTCCTTTCTTCCTTCCTCCACAGTAACATCATTTTGAAAGATTTCAAACCTGCAGAAAAGTTGCAAGAACAGTACATTGAACATCTATATATTTTTTGCCTGGAATCACCAGTTATCATCATTTAGCCACTTTTACTTGATCTCTTTACATACACACACACTTGGGTTTTGCACTGAACCATTTGAAAGTTAGTTGCAGGCATCATGACCTCTCACCCCTAAATGTTTCTGCATATATCTTCGCAGAACATGAACATTCTCCTACATAAGCACACCATTCTCTCACTCCAAATATTTAACATTTATACAGTAATGTCGTCTAATACATAGTCAAACATTCAGATTTCCTCAACTGTCCCCAAATATCCTTTATAGATGTTTTTATCCCCAGTCCAGGATCCAGTCAGGAACCACACACTCCACTTGGTTTTGTTGTGCCTTAAGTCCCTTTTAATCTAAAACTGTTCCCCAGCCTGTTCTTTTTTCTTTTTTTGAATCTTTCGTGATATTGACATTTTTTTTGTTTGTTTGTTTGTTTGTTTGTTTTTTTTGTGTGTGGGGAAGACCAGCCCTGAGCTAACATCTGTTGCCAATCCTCCCCTTTTTGCTGAGGAAGACTGGCCCTGGGCTAACATCCGTGCCCATCTTCCTCCACTTTATATGGGATGCCACCACGGCATGGCTGACAGGCAGTGCGTCGGCAGGCGCCCGGGATCCAAACTCGTAAACCCCGGGCTGCCAAGCGCGGACTAAACCGCTGCGCCACCGGGCGGCATTTTTTGAAGGATCCAGGCCAGGTTTTTTTGAGAATGACCCACAATTAGATTTGCCTGATTATTTCCTCATGATTAGATTCAGATTAAACATTTTTGCCAAGAATACTTTATAGGTGTGTACTTTCCATTGCATTTCCTCAGAAGACACATGTTGTCAATTAGTCTCATTATTGGTGATGTTCAGTTCGGTTAAGGTGTTATCTACCAAATATCTCCATTTTAAAGGTGCATTTTTTTTGTAGTTAGTAAATAGTCTGTGGATTGGTACTTAGAGGCCACATGATTATTCTATTCCCTGGTAACCTTTTATTTAAGGTTTTTAGCATCCATTGATGATCCTTCCTTTATTACATTGCTGGTTACAAAATGGTGATTTTCTGATTCAGCCACATCTTCTAAATGATTAATTGCATTCTTTTATAAAGAATAGTTGTCCCTCCTGCCCCATTTTTATATGTATATATCACTATGGACTAATAGAATTCTAGTTTGGGGGGGGTTGTTTTTGATGCTCAGTTGTGCCAAATTTGGGCAATGGAAGCCTCTTTTTTTTTAATTGAGGTATAATTCACATATAACTTTATATTAGTTTCAGGTGTGCAACATAATGATTCTATATTTGTATACACCGCTAAATGACCACCACAATAAATCTAGTTACCATCTGTCACCATACAGAGTTACAAAATTTTTTTCTTGTGATGAGAACTTTTAAGATCTACTCTCTTAGCAACTTTCAAATATGCGGTACAGTATTATTAACTACAGTCATCATGCTGTACATTACATCCCCAGGACATATTTATCTTATAACTGAAAGTTTGTACCTGTTGACTCCCTCTAGCCATTTTGCCCACGTCCCAGCACCCACCTCTATCAACCACCAATCTGTTCTCTGTTTCTGTGAGCTTGGTGTTCTGTTTCGCTTTGTTTGTTTGTTTGTTTGTTTTTAGATTCCACATAAAAGTGAAATCATATAGTATTTGTCTTTGTCTGACTGAGTAAAATAACTTAGCATAATGCCCTCAAAGGTCCTTCCATGTTGTCTCAAATGGCAAGATTCCATTCTTTTTTATGGCTAATAGTCCATTGTGTATATATACCACATCTTCTTTATCCATCCATCGATCAGTGGACACTTAGGTTGCTTCCATATCTTGGCTATTGTAAATACCACCATGAACATGGAGGTGCATATATCTTTTCGAATTAGTGTTTTCGTTTTCTTCAGATAAATGCCCAGAAGTGGAATTGCTGGATCATGTGGTAGTTCTATTTTTAATTTTTTAGTACCTCCGAACTGTTTTCCATAGTGGCTGCACCAGTTTACATTCCCACCAACAGTGCACAAGCATACCCTTTTCCCCACATCCTCACTAACACTTGTTATTTCTTGTCTTTCTGATATTAGCTATTCTGACAAGTGTGAGGTGATATCTCATTATGGTTTTGATTTGAATTTTCCTGATAATTAGTGATGTTGAGCATCTTTTCATGTGCCTGTTAGCCATCTGTATGTCTTCTTTGGGAAAAAGTCTATTCAGGTTCTCTGTCCCGCGCCACCCACCCTTTTTTTTGGTGAGGAAGATTAACCCTAAGCTAACATCCCTTGCCATTCATCCTCTTTTTGCTGAGGAAGATTGGCCCTGGGCTAACATCCATCCCATCTTTCTCTACTTTATATGTGGGACACCTGCCACAGCATGGCTTGATAAGCGGTGTGGAGGTCCGCACCCAAGATCCAAACTTGTGAACCCCGGGCCGCCAGAGTGGAGTGCACAAACTTAACCACTACCACCGGACCAGCCCCCCTCTGCCCATGTTTTAATTGGATTGTTTCTTTTTGGCTGCTGAGTTATATGAGTTCTTGATATATTTTGGATATTAATCCCTTGTCAGATACGTGATTTGCAAATGTTTTCTCCCATTCAATAGATTGCCTTTACATTTTGTTGATAATTTCCTTTGCTTTGCAGAAACTTTTTAGTTTGATGTAGTCCCAATTGTTTACTTTTGCTGATGTTGCCTTTGCTTTTGGAGTCAGATCCAAAAAACTCATTGCCAAGTCCAGTGTCAAGTTTATTGCCTATATTTTCTTCTAGGAGTTTTATGGTTTCAGGTCTTACATTAAAGTCTTTAATTCATTGAGTTAATTTTTGTGTGTGGTGTAAGGCAGTAGTCTAGTTTCTTTGTTTTGCATGTGGCTGTCCAATTTTCCCCACACCATTTATTGAAGAAATTGTCCTTTCCCCATTGTATATGCTCACCTCCTTTTTCTAAGATTAATTGACCGTATATGTGTGGGGTTATTTCTGGGCTCTCTATTCTGTCCCATTGATCTATGTGTCTGTTTTTCTTCCAATACCATACTGTTTTGATTACTATAGCTTTGTAATGTAGATTAAAATCAAGGAGCTTGATGCCTCCAGCTCTGCTCTTTCTCAAGATTGCTTTGGCTATTTGGGGTCTTTTGTGATTCCATACAAATTTTAGGATTGTTTGTTCTATTTCTGTGAAAAATGCCATTGGAATTTTGATAGGGATTGCATTGAATCTGTAGATTGCTTTGGGTAATATGGACATTTTAGCAATATTAATTCTTACAGTCCATGAGCACAGAATATCTTTCCATTTATTTGTGTCTTCTTCAATTTCTGTTATCAATGTCGTGTAATTTTCAATGTACAGGTCTTTTACCTCCTTGGTTAAATTTATGCTAGGTATTTTATTCTTTTTGATGTAATTGTATATGGGATTGTTTTCTTAATTTCTCTTTCTGATAGTTTGTTGTTAGTGTATAGAAATGCAAAAGATTTTTGTATATTGATTTTGTACCCTGCAACTTTACTGAATTCATTTATTACTTCTAACTGTTTTTTGGTGGAGTCTTTAGGGTTTTTTATACATAGTATCATGCCATCTGCAAATAGTGACAGTTTTACTTCTTCCTTTCTAATTTGGACGCCTGTGATTTTTTTTTTCTTGCCTGATTGCTGTGACTAGGACTTCCAGTACTATGTTGAATAAAAGTGGTGAGAGCGGGCATTTTGTCTTGTTCCTTGATTTTAGAGGAAAAACTTTCAGCTTTTCACCATTGAGTGTGACATTAGCTGTAGCCTTGTCATATATGGCATTTATTATGTTGAGGTACGTTCCCTCTATACCCACTTTCTTGAGAGTTTTTATCATATATGGATGTTGAATTTTGTCAGATGCTTTTTCTGCGTCTATAGAGATGATCATATGATTTTTATTCTTCGTTTTGTTAATGTAGTGTATCACGTTGATTGATTTGCAGATGTTGAGCCATCCTGGCATCCCTGGAATAAATCCCACTCAATCATGGCATATGATCCTTTTAATGTATTGTTGAATTTGTTGCTAATCTTTTGTTGAGGATTTTTGCATCCATTTTCATCAGGGCCTGTAATTTTTCTTTTCTTGTGGTGTCCTTGACTGGTTTTGGTATCAGGGTAATGCTGGCCATGTAAAATGAGTTTGGAAGCATTCCCTCCTCTTCAGTTTCTGGAAGATTTTGAGAAGGATTGGTATTAATTCTTCTTTGAATATTTGATAGAATTTACCAGTGAAGCCGTCTGGTCCTGGACTTTTGTTTGTTGGTAGGTTTTTGATTACGAATGCAATCTCCTTACTACTAATCATTTTATTCAGATTTTCTGTTTCTTCATGATTCTGTCTTAGGAGGTTGTATGTTTCTAAGAACTTATTCATTTCTTCTACCTTGTCCAATTTGTTGGCATGTAATTGTTCATAGTAGTCTCTTATGACCATTTGTATTTCTGTGCTATCAGTTGTAATGTCTCCTCTTTCATTTCTGATTTTATTTATTTGAGCCCTCTCTTTTTTTCTTGGTGAATCTAGCTAAAGGTGTGCCAATTGTTTTTATCCTTTCAAAGAACCAGCTCTTAGTTTCATTGATCTTTTCTATTGTCTTTTTAGTCTTTATTTCATTTATTTTCACTCTGATCTTTGCTATTTCCTTCCTTCTACTAACTCTGGGCTTCATTTGTTCTTCTTTTTCTAGTTCTTTGAGGTGTAAAGTCAGATTTTTTATTTGAAGTTTTTTCTTGAGGTATTACTGTATTACTGTGAACTTCCCTCTTAGAACTGCTTTTGCTGCATCCCATAAATTTTGTGTTTCCATTTTCATTTGTCCCAAGGTATTTTTAGACTTCTGTTTTGATTTCTTTATTGACCCATTGGTTGTTCAGTAGCATGTTGTTTAATCTCCACATATTTGTGATTTTTCCATTCTTCTTCTTGTAATTAATTTCTAGTTTCATATCACTGAGGTCAGAAAAGATGCTTGATATTATTTCAGTCTTCTTAAATTTATTAAGACTTGTTTTGTGGCCCAACATACGATCTATTCTGGAGAATGTTCCATGTGCACTTGAGAAGAATGTGTATTCTGTTGCTTTTAGATGGAATGTTCTATATATGTCTATCAAGTCCATCTGGTCTAATGTGTCATTTAAGGCTGATGTTTCCTTATTGGTTTTCTGTATGGATGACCTATCCATTGATGTAAATGGGGTATTAAAGTCTCCTACTATTATTGTATTGCCATTTACCTCTCCCTCTAGGTCTGTTAATATTTGTTTTATATGTTTAGGTGCCCCTATGTTGGATGCATACGTATTTATAAATGTTATATCCTTTTGTTGGATTGACCCCTTTATCATTATGTAATCCCCTTCTTTGTCTTTTATTACAGTCTTTGTTTTAAAGTCTATTTTATCTAAGAATAGCTACCCTAGCTTTCTTTTTTCCATCCCTTCACTTTCAGTCTGTGTGTGTCCTTACATCTGAAGTGAGTCTTTTGTAGACAGCATATAGATGGGTCTTGTTTTTTTATCCATTCAGCCACTCTCTGTCTTTTGATGGGAGAATTTACTCCATTTGCATTTAAAGTAATTATTGATAGGTATGTACTTATTGCCATTTTGTTAGTTGTTTTCTGGTTATTTTGTAATTCCTCTTTTCCTTTCTTGCTCTTTTCCTTTGTGGTTTGATGACTTTCTTTAGTGTTATGCTTAGATTCCTTTTTCATTATCTTTTGTATATCTAATGAAGGTTTTTGCTTTGTGTTTAACATGAGACTTACATATAACAACCTATATTTATAAGTCTATTTTATGTTGATAACAACTTAAGTTTCAACCCCTACACTTAAGTAAAACCCTACACTTTTACTCCCCCTACCACATTTTATGTTTTTGATGTCACATTTTACATCTTTTTCTGTATCCCTTAACTAATTATTGTAGTTTTAGTTATTTTTACTACTTTTGTCATTTAACCTTCATACTAGCTTTATACGTGATTAATCCACTACCTTTACTATATATTTACCTTTACTAGTGAGACTTACGCTTTCATCTGTTTTCTTGTTACTAAAAAACATCCTTTCTCTTCAGCTTAAATAAGTCCCTTTAACTTTTCTTGTAAGGCCAGTTTAGTAGGGATGAACTCCTTCAGCTTTTGCTTCTCTGGAAAGCTCTTTATCTCTCCTTCAGTTCTAAACGACTTTGCCAGGTAGAGTAGTCTTGGTTGGAAGTTTTTTCCTTTCAGCACTTTAAACATATTGTGCCATTCTCTTCTGGCCTGAAAAATTTCTGCTGAAAAATCTGCCCATAGTCTTAAGGGAATTCCTTGTACATAACAAGTTGTTTTTCTCTCACTGCTTTTAAGATTCTCTCTTTAACTTTTGACATTTTAATTATGATGTGTCTTGGTGAGGATCTCTTTGGGTTCATCTTATTTGGAACTCTCTGGGCTTCCTGGATCTGAATGTCTGTTTCCTTCCCCAGTTTAGGGAAGTTTTCAGCCATTATTTCTTCAAATAAGTTTTCTGCCCCTTTCTCTCTTTCTTCTTCTTCTGGAACTCCTATAATGCAAATGCCTGATGTTGTCCCATAAGTCCGTTAAGCTGTCTTCACTTTTTAAATTCCTTTTTCTCTTTGCTGCTCTGTTTGAGTGAGTTCCACTGCTCAGTCTTTGAGATCCCTGATCCTTTCTTCTGCTTTGTCTAGTCTGCTTTTGAACCCCTCTAGTGTATTTTTCAATTCAGTTATTGTATTCTTCAGCTCTATGATTTCTTTTTGGTACTTTCTTATATTTTCTGTCTCTTTGTTGTAGTTTTCACTGTGTTCATCCATTCTTTTCCCAAGTTTGGTGAGCATCTTTATGACCATTACTTTGAACTCTTTATCAGGTTAATTACTTGTCTCCATTTCATTAGGTTTTCTTCTGAGGTTTTATCTTTTTTTGTTGTTTGGAACATATTCCTCTATTTCCTCATTTTACTTGATTCTCTGGGTTTGTTTTTATGTATTAGGTGAAACAGCTAGTCTTCCCAGTCTTGAAGGAGTGGCCTCATGTAGGAGATAAACCTCATCATTCATCCATGCCCTAGCTCTTGGTTGTCTCTTGAACCTTTGTGATGGTCCAAGCAGCTTGATTGATTTTTAATAGCTCCAGTTGTTGAGGGTGTTCCAGAGGGAGGATCTCAGTCAGCATCTGGTTTCACGCTGACTAGAAGCCAGATCCTCAGGCAGCAGCTTTTAAAGTATGCAAATATATACAGTCCCATGGGACCACAATCATAAACCCTTCTGGCTTCCAGACCAAGCGATCTGGAGGTGTCCCCTGTGCAACAGTTGCAAAAATTGGGACCCCAGATGAGTGTATAAGCTCCTTTCTGGGAGTGCCAGTGAGCTGTAGCAAGGGCAGAGGTTGAGTGCAAAGATGGCATACCCTGTCCTACCTTCCCTAAGAGCACCTCCATAGCCTCTAGGTATGTAGCAAACCTGAAGCCTGCCCTTAGGCTGAATGAAGCTCCTGGACAAGTCAATAGGCCTTTCCCAGAAAGACTGGTGGTGTGTTTCAGTCTGCTGTCTGTGCAGTCCCTGGGGATGGTAGTCTGCCAAGAACTGTCTCTCCAATTGTTATAGTCACATGGAACCCAGAAACACAAGTTCTCCTGGCCTCCAGAGCCAGGTGCTCAAGATGTGTCCCCTGGGCTGCCACCGCAAACACTGGGGCACCAGATATAAAAGAACTGGAGCACCAGAGATGGGTAAAACCTCCTTTCTGGAATACACTGGCACTGTGGAGCATGGCAGAAGGAGAGCGCAACGATGGCACCTGTTGACTTTAGTTAGGCAGAGGGAGAGCACAAAAATGGCACCCACCAGCGCCTCTGTCCCCAGAGAGAATCTCAACAGTCCCCTGCCCCTCCAGCAGATGCTTTAAGATTAGGAAATGAATCTCCTTCACATATAGTCTGAACATTTTCCAAACTGCTGTCTCTGCACTGGGCCCTGGGGCAAGTGAGTCTTTGCATGAACCCTTCAAGAGCAGTCTCTCAGTTCACTACACCCACCAGGTCTCATGGATGTGAGCCTCATTGGTTTTCAAAGCCAGAAGTTTTGGGGGCTCGTCTGTCGGGTGCAGGTCTTAAGGGTTGGTACAGCACATCAGGCACTCCAACCCTTCACTCCTCAGGGACAAGCTCAGATTTGTGAGATCCCTCCCAATTGTGGGTCACCGTGCCAGGGTGGGGTTTTTGGTGAGACCATGTCTTAGGCTCTTCTACCCGCCTTGATGTGGCCCTTTTCTCCTTTGATATGAAGCACCTCTTCAGCTAGTTTTCAAGTCTTTTTCAGAGGGAATTGTTCCGGGCGTAGCTGTAGATTAGGTGTGTCTGTGGGAAGAGGTGACTTCAGGATCTTCCTACATCGCCATTTTGGACCACAATAGGAGCCTTTCAGACCAAGTCCAGTGTCCTTTTGAGATGTCCCCATTTGTCTTTGAGCATTTCCTTGCTTTCTGGCACAAGATATTCTTTAGGCTCTCCTTTTGCCTACCTTAGACCTGGAATTTCTTTGGGGAACTGTGGTTCATTTTAATGGGGAATAGTACTTAGAAACCAGGATCTGGGCAGTAAGTGTGCTCACTACCATGGCTACCATTGCTTCTAGATCTGTTCAGTGGATAGAGCTGGGAAATATATGTATATATGTATGTATGTATGTAGGTTTTTTTTAATCATGAGTTCAGACTGATAACTTTAATTCAAATCCAACGTTACAAGGGTATTCCATTTTGTATCTTCTCATATTTCATTTTTATTTCCTTTCACATACAATTAGTAACCTGGTTCCCAACAACATCAGTGTATTTATTCATTTGCTCTGTCATATAATACACACAAAAATGGCTTCAGAATTATATCAATATCACTACTAATAACAAACTAGGTAAAGTTAAAAGTTTCTTAAAGTTTTGTCCTTAGAATATATTCCACTAAGGGTATACAGAATTCTGGGTTCAAAAGTTAGTTGAATTCTTTCTTTCTGGTTATCTTAATAGTTTTGTATACAGTTAAGTTTGTTTGATTCCATTTGTGTTCAATTTTAATGTTTTCTTGTTCTTTTTAATTTAATGTTTTTGAGTATATAAAAACATTAACATGTTTCAGAAGTCAGAACTATCTAGAAAAGTATACACTCCCATCCCCTCTGCCCCGTTCCCATCCACTCCCTGTAGGTAACCATGTTCATTTGTTCCTGGTTTATTCTTCCTGTGTTTCTCTTTGCAGAAATAAATCATAAATATATTTTTATATCTCCTTTTGTAACCAAAAGTAGTACAGTACATTCCTTTGCATTTTGCTTTTCTATTTATTTTAGTTAAAGGCACTGACTTATAGTATATCTTACAATATTGATGCTAGAATACATCATTAACGGTAAATTAAACAATAATGACAGAATATAATATGCTACCTTAGAGTGAATTGCTTCACTTTTTTTAACTTTATCTGGTTTTTAAACTTTATCTTTTTTTAACTTTATCTGGTCATTAGGTATTTTAAGGGTCATACTACTTGAAAAGCTAATTGGTCTCATAATTAATGGCCTTATTTGCCTTAGTTGGCAGAATGACACAGCATATGCCTATCACACACTAAATTCTATGGGGAATGATTTCAGCTCACTCTCAACACTGAGAAAACATACATGGCATAATGGAAATAAGCCTGGACTAGAGTCAGGATAGCCTGGGAGGTTCTGCCAGTCTGGGACCACTTTAAGTTGACTTCTCAGCATGAGGAGTTTTTTAGATCATTCAGGTAGCATGAATTAGGGCTGTAAATCCACAAAAGGGGGCAGTTTATGCTTAGGTATTTTGGAGGGAGATTTTTCTCCCACCAAGGAGCACCAAGACAGAGGCGAGTTCATTTTTTCCTTCTGTAGAGGTGAAGTTTTTTG
This sequence comes from Tapirus indicus, assembly GCA_031878705.1. NCBI lineage: Eukaryota > Metazoa > Chordata > Mammalia > Perissodactyla > Tapiridae > Tapirus > Tapirus indicus. Next base: position 3,696,160 of record CM062932.1, on the reverse strand, counting down.
AGTTTTGTTTGTTTTTCTAGCCAGTCCTTATACAGAATGTAATATAGAGTGTCAGCCTCCTTCCTTGGTTGGGCTCCAGACTTTGTCTTCTGTCCCCTGAGCCCCTTGCACCCTCAAAGTAGAAGCTGAAGGAGGATTGAGGAGTTATCTCAACAGGATTGAGGGGTCATCTCAGGCAGCTGGCTTCAACTCTTGCCAGCTTCCTGTTTTTAGGAAGATTTTTCACCTCTGAGGATTTTACTTTCTTACCATCTCAGAGATACATAATAAGTTGAACCTTTGGTTAGGATATCTAATCAGTCACACTTCAGGAAATGGAAACTTTGATAATTCACAGATAAAGTAGTAGTATTGGTCTTCGATGGCCATTCTTGTCTCAGAACTTTTATAGTTCTTTATATTTATACAGGACCTAGCCATTCTTTCAGGTTGAACTCAAGACATACCCTCCCCGCCAAAGCTTTCCTTGATTACCTGAGTCAGCACTCATCTCTTTTATTAGGAATATTGTACCACTGTTTGGCCCTGTTGACCAACAGATACTGCTAACCAATCCTTTCTAGTTAATTATATACACATATTTAAGCTTAATGATTAATGATTTCAATTTCTAAATTTCCAGTGAACTGATTGGTTTAAATTGTATGCTTATAGTAGCAATTTCTTCATGGTCATCATTGAAACTTGTTACTTTAAGCTTCTTAATTATAACTTTAGTACTTTCTTTTCAGATATCTGGAACAGTCTGTCATAGACTGATTCTGATTACATAGAAGTTAAACTCAACTTCTGGTCCTATCTCATCTCTTGTGTGTATATATACACACCTACCTATACAGCCCATTAACATTCTCATTTTGTTTTTTTAGGGGAGGAGTAACAAATCCTAATTTGAGCAAATTGTTTTTAAATTTTTTTCTTCTTAAAAGTAATAGAACTACATTTCTAGTACTTAATAGCAATAAAAGTAATATAGCCAACTTATTGAAAATTTAAAGATATTTTTAAAAACCTGTAATCTGATTGTTAGCATTTTGATAATATTTGTCCATTTCTAATGAGTTTTCATGCTAGTTATGATACTGCTTTTTTCATTTAACACTACTCCTAAGCATTTTCTAGTGTCAGCTCTGATTTTTGTATTTGAATCAAAGTAATAAAAGTAGTTTGTGAATTCAAGCAGTACAGGAAGCAAAATGAAATATGTCTCCCTCCCCTCACCCATTACCAGGACGTTCTCCCTTTAGATTGTTACTGCCTGTGTGTATGTGTATATATGTGTGTGTGTATCTATAATACATATAGCATATCTTTACACAGATGGCATCTTGCTCTACATAATGTTATATACCCCTTTTTTTTACTTAATATGTCCTACACACCTTTTCATACCAATGTACATTTTTATCATTATCAATATTTCATTGTCCCCTATGCTAACTAGTCCTTTATTGATGGATGACCCTATTGAATGGATATATTTGCAAAGTTATTATACTTTAATCTGCATCATAGAAAGTTTCTGAACTACCCAGTACCATTTTTGCCATATTATAAACTCCATATTTGATTATATTTCATTACATAATTCTTAATATTTACAAGTTCTGTTTCCCACCTGACTTCAAAGGAGAAAGGTATTGTATCTTAAGTTTGTTTTAAACCTTCATAATGGAAACATAATAGGCATCACAAAGATATACATGATTGCTTTGCAGCCAGGTTTGGGGTCAGAGTTTTTTTGTTTGTTTTGTTTGTGTATGTGTGTGCTTTCATTTCAGTTCACCCTTTTACAACATGTTATTGTCATTTATTTTACCAAATCATTTCAGTGGCCACCATATCCAGAGTCTTGGGCCATTTGCTGAAGGAAATATGAAAGAAGCATAAGCCATTTCCAGAGTTTATGTCTAAGTTGGAAATATAAGAAATGCACAAAATTGTGAAATAATAATACAAGGCAAAGTTTTATCACAGCCCCAATATTATATTAGGTTGAACCATTAGAAACTGCTGATATTCAGCCATACTGACCTACAGAAAAGGCAATTTCATATGATTCAACCTATTCTGTACTTTAGGATTCTAAGTTGGAGAGAGAAACGTGAGCCGGGCCATAAACATCTTTGTTAATAGGTGGAGAAGGTATCATAAGAGAAGACCTAGAGTCTGGAATTAGCATGGCACCTATAGAAGATGATGAGGAAGTAGTTTTAAGTTATGTGGATAACTTTAAGTTAAGCTGAATATGAGGTGTGGTAGAAGATATAGTAGAATAGAAAAGGCTAGATTCTTTTGGGACTGAAGGCCAAGTGGAGGTATTTGGAACTATTTTTTTCTCTTTCTTGAACTTTTGTCCATTAAGCCACTGATCTTCAAACTTTAGTGTGCATCAAAACCTCTTGGATCGCTTGCTAAAACAGATTGCTCAGCCCCACTCCCAAAGTTTCAGCTTTAGTATATCTGGTTGGGGCCCAATAATTTAACATAGTCCCAGGTGATAGTGATGTTCTGCCACTGGTCTGGGGACTATACTTTCAAGAACCATTGCTTTAGGCTATAGAAGAATTACTAAACATATTTAAATGTGGAAAGCACTCCATGAAATTGGTTTTGGAATATTATGTAGGATTGTGCAGAGTAGATTGGAAGAAGCAGTGATGACATTAGCATGCCTACTTTATGAACCCATTATATAAATTATAATTTATGTAAGTAATTATATAATTAAAGTCATCTCAAGTTATCCCACACTGTCTTCTCCACCGTTTTCACTTCTCTTAGCTCTGTCATCTGACCTAATTTATTTTATTTACTCTGTGCCCATGTCAAATAGTGAGGAGCCTCTCCTTTTTCGACAGTTTAGTCTCCTGTTTTTCTTCCTTTTTATTCTCCTTTCCCAAGCATTAAGGACCATGTTATGAGGTTGTCAGAGCCATAGTCTTTTTAGGCATTTTACTCATGTTCATTATTTTGTTTCTGTTTTGGCAGTTTCCTTTCTCCAAATGCAGAAAAACTTTTTACATTCTTTTTATTTCAGAACGGGAAACAGAAGCCCAACAATGTACTCCAGTTAAAAATATTTCTAAACTCACAAAAGATGGAACCAGGACTATCAAATTGGAAGAATCATATGACTATAATTACAGATTAAAGAGGCAAGCAACAGATACCTTCAGGAAAATTCCCACTAATGAAAGAGATTTCAGTTTGAAGTCAGTCCTTTCACAAGAAGATGACCCTACAGAAGAGTGTCTTAGTAAATATGATATATATAGAAATAATTTTGAAAAGCATTCAAACCTCATTATACAATTTGATACCCAATCAGATAATGAAACTTCTGTGTATAATGAAGCCAGGGCAACCTTCAGTCATGTCTCATATGGTATTGTACATAGGAAAATACTTCCTGGAGAGAAGCCTTATAAATGTAATGTGTGTGGGAAAAAGTTTAGGAAATACCCATCCCTCATGAAACACCAAAGTACCCATGCCAAAGAGAAATCTTATGAATGTGAAGAATGTGGGAAAGAGTTTAGGCACATCTCATCCCTTATTGCACATCAGAGAATGCATACTGGAGAAAAACCATATGAATGCCACCAGTGTGGTAAAGCCTTCAGCCAGCGCGCGCATCTTACTATACATCAGAGAATTCATACAGGAGAGAAACCCTATAAGTGTGATGACTGCGGGAAAGACTTTAGTCAGCGTGCACATCTTACCATACATCAAAGGACACATACTGGAGAGAAACCATATAAATGCTTGGAATGCGGTAAAACCTTCAGCCACAGTTCATCACTGATTAATCATCAGAGAGTTCATACTGGAGAAAAACCTTATATATGCAACGAATGTGGGAAAACTTTCAGTCAGAGTACACACCTTCTTCAACATCAAAAGATACATACTGGAAAGAAACCATATAAATGCAATGAGTGTTGGAAAGTGTTTAGTCAGAGTACTTACCTTATTCGACATCAGAGAATTCATTCTGGAGAGAAATGTTATAAATGTAATGAATGTGGAAAAGCCTTTGCTCATTCCTCAACTCTTATTCAACATCAAACTACTCACACTGGAGAGAAATCCTATATATGTAACATATGTGGGAAAGCCTTCAGCCAGAGTGCAAACCTTACTCAACATCATAGAACACATACTGGAGAGAAACCGTATAAATGCAGTGTGTGCGGGAAAGCATTCAGCCAGAGTGTACACCTTACTCAACATCAGAGGATTCATAATGGAGAAAAACCCTTCAAATGCAATATATGTGGGAAAGCATATAGACAGGGTGCAAATCTTACTCAGCATCAAAGGATTCATACTGGAGAGAAACCCTATAAATGTAATGAATGTGGGAAAGCTTTTATTTATTCCTCATCACTTAATCAACACCAGAGAACTCATACTGGAGAAAGACCCTATAAATGTAATGAATGTGACAAAGATTTTAGCCAGAGAACATGCCTTATTCAACACCAGAGAATTCACACAGGAGAGAAGCCCTATGCATGCCGTATATGTGGTAAAACCTTCACCCAGAGTACAAACCTTATTCAGCATCAGCGTGTTCATACAGGTGCCAAACATCGTAATTAACAGATATGGGAGACTTCATTTAGGTTTTACAACTTAATCTTTTAATTTTTATTTTGTACTCTATGTGTTAAAACATTCAAAGAAACCCAAAAGAAGTGCAATATATGTTAGATGTCACTCAGCAGAAGTATCAGAATTAGTAATGTGGATATAACCTATTTAAATTTACTGTGAAAGTTAAGAAGAAAACTTCATTCATTTCTCAACCTTTATTTGATATCAGTTTAATTCATTCCAGAAAGAAACTCTATGAAAGTAAGAGTACTCAAAAACCTGTAACTCAACTCTTACTATATTTCAAGTACTTCTTAACGAGGCCTTATGAGTGAAACTTGGGAAAGCTTCCATCAAGTAGAGATTTCACACGAGAGAGTAATCCTGGGATGAAGGAAAAGAAAAAGCTGCTTTCAGGCCTTTATTTCATCCCAGCTTTTAAGCCTTAAATATGTAAAGAGTCCCCTCCCCCTTTTCACTTCCCTGTTCCTATTATGTCTTAACTGCCATGTGGAACCAGAAGGTTTGCCAAAAAAACAGTTGAAAGTATCTTAAAGATTTCTATGTGACCACTGTTTAATTACCCTTTCCTTTAAATACTGAAATATTAAGGGAAGAGAAGCTTAATGAAAGATCTGTTAGGATAGAGAAATTAATGTGTACATAACTCTTAGACATGTACAAATTTAGTTAAATGCAAAAATTATACACCCAAGCTTAATTTAATCTTTAAGATATATTAACCTTAGTTTCACTAGGTTTTGACATCTGTCATCCTGAAGGAAAAAATAATACAGTTCCCATTTTTTTTTCACCTGACTCCTAAATTCATAACTTAAGGTTCCCTTTTGACTATTTTACTGTAGAAAGTCCATTTCTTCCATCAAAATACATGTCTCTTGAGTGCCTACTGTGCTCAGGCCCAGACTTTCTAATTGGATCCTTTCAGGGCTTCTTACAGTGCTGAAAGTCACAGCTGATGTAAGCAACAAAAAGCTTTCTAAAGTAATGAAAGATAAAGTAAGAACATGGTCTTAATTACTGTGTCATGGAGTGAGCCTAAGATACCTGCTAAAATGGGTTGCCAAATGGGACCCTGTACCCCAAGGCAAGGAAGTAATGAAAGCAGCTGTTTAAATAACGTGAGAGTAAGTAATGAAAAATAGCTTTGAGTTCACTGCAGAAAGTGGGTCAGGGGGAAAAAAATCAAGGTGAAGACAGGGAGGAAAGAATATACGTAGGTAACTTATGATATGTTATTGGACTTGGTTTACCTAAGAAAGTAAGAGTAACTAATTGAATAAAACAAAATTCAGCCTGTTGTTTAGAAGAAGAAACTAAAAATGAAATGACTGATTTTAAAGGAATAATTAGAATTGGTACTTCTTCATACATATAAGTAAAACAGGGATTACTCTTAAAATATCAGAAAAAATTCCTTGGAAAAAGCACTGATGCGGAAACTATCACTGATGCAGATAATAACTGAGTTTGTGGGGTCCTAAACAACATAAAAGGAAAACTAGCAGAAATACAAATAGAAATAGGTAAAAATACTACAGTAGTCCCCCCTTATCCGCGGTTTTGCTTTCTACAGTTTCAGTTGCCCACAGTCCAAAAAAATGGAAAATTCCAGAAATAAACATACGTTTTAAATTGCACTCCATCTGAGTATGTAATGAAATCTCATTGCTGTCCCCCTCCATCCCACCCGGGACGTGAATCATCCCACTTGCTGGATCCCCAACCATCAACATCGTCATGGCTCAATGATCCTTCTGATGCTTCAGAAGGTCAGTAGTAGCCTAACGCTATGTCACAATGCCTACGTCATTCACCTCACTTCATCTCATCACATAAGCATTGTGTCATCTCACATCATCACAAAAAGGGTGAGTACAATACAATCAAATAGTTAGAGAAATACCACATTCACATAACTTATAGTATATTTTAATTGTTCTATTTTATTAGTTATTGTTAATCTCTTACTGTGCCTAAATTATAACTTTTATCATTGGTACGTATATATAGGAAAAAACAATAGTACATATAGATTTCAGTACTATCTGTGGTTTCAGGCATCCACTGGGGGTCTTGGAACATATCCGCTGTGGATAAGGGGGAGCTGCTGTATTGTATTTAATATCCACAGCATTCCACTATCAGAATATAAGACCATATTCTGAGGGCTGAAATTTCATATTGCTCTTGTTTCTTCAGTGCCTTGCATATGGTGGTCAGTGTATGTTGGTTGAATTAATGAGTAAATAAGTAGATAAATTAGAGTTGAGTAATAAGCTAGTATTAACATATGGAGTGAAATTGGTAGAATTTAAAATACTTTTTTGTGCATACATACAAAGAAATATAAATATTGGTGATTTACTGGGTAACAGAAACTACTTAAAAATGAAGAAGCAGAATCCCCAAATCTTAACAATGGGACATCGTTGCACAGGAAGTTTTCCTGAGCTAGATGAGGAAAAATTGATATAAATCCTGGTGCCATAAATATCAGTTTAAGCACATATTGACCATGCAGCTTCACATGGACATTACTGTTTTTATAAACATCCTCCAAACAGGTGCTTAAGGGAAGACCTGGGTACTAGCATCTTCGAGGCTTTCTTGTCGAGTGTTTTCTTCAAGTTGCTTTCCCTTGTCCTCACATTAGTTAACCTTGATGTCATGGAATCATCCTTCACAAAGTGCAGATTGTCTCCAGGTTGCATAATACTCAAATTAGGCATATGCCATAGTTACGATGTTAAAAAATAACCGATGTATTTAAGATGCAGTTTTTATAATGCCACTTCATAGCTTACACAACACTTTTTTGTCCTGGCATGAATATATGGAGTATTCAGAGTCCATAGCACCTTTCCTTGCATTCATTTGTATTTCCTGCCTTTGTGTGTTTTATATAAATAATGCATTTATAAAGTCTTCCACTGAAACACTGAGGCAACTGATGCCCTTATAAAATGATAGAATAATAATAATAGTGGAGAATCCTAGATCATTGTGTATTTTCCCCACTTTTATAGTTGTCTGACCCACAAGTAATTCCAGTTTTTTAGCAGATAGTCTTATTTTCCACAACTTTTTATTATGAAAATGTTCAAATATACAGAAAAGTTAAAGAATAATAAAACGAACTGTATATCTACCACCTAGATTAAAAATGAACATTTTGCCATATTTTTTACCGAATAATTGGAAAGTAACTTACAGACATGACATTTTACTCCTAAAAACTTAAGTATGCATTTCATAAAAATAAAGACAGTCTTTTACATAGCCACACTACCATTACATACCTCAAAAATGAACAGTAATTCCTGTTATCTAATGCTTAGTCCATGTTTAAGTTTTCCCTGTTGATCCAGTCAAGTTTCACATATTACATTGGATTGTTATGTCTGTCTCATCTATCTAGAACAGTCTCCCACCTTTGATTTTTTTCCCCAGGACTTTTTTTTTTTTTTTTTAAAGAGCAGGTCACTTGTAGAATGTCTCACATTCAGGATTTAACTGATTGTTTACATGTGGTTTGTTTACCTTGTTCCTGTATCCCCTGTAGTTTCTAGAAATTAGCAGTTAGGGCCAAAGGCTTGATGGATTCAGGTTAAACATTTTTAACATTAACAGTTCACAGATGTATTTCATGTTGCATCACATCAAAAGTCTCAATATCTGGTTGACTCACTATCAGTGATGCAAATTTTGATCACTTGATTGAAATGGTAACCATCAATCTTAATGTAAAGGTATGTTTTTCCTGTTGCAATTAAATAATCTGTGGACTGACACTTTGGCAGCATATGGATAGCCTCTTTACCAACAACCTTTCACCGGGTGGTTTTGGTATCCAACGATGATGATCCTTGCCTGAATCAGTTATTTCATCAAGATTTGCAAAGTGGTGGTTTTTCTAGTCCTGTCACTCTACAATTACTGACTGGCATTCTGTAATGAAGAGCTTTCCTTCACAACTGGGAATGTACAAGAGGCAGGGTCGTGCTCAATTCTTTTCCTTTAATTACCAGTTTTCAGAGTAAGGAGTTGGGAGTGATGACAAATGATTCAATGTGTTACAATCAGTTATGATCATTGTTTCTGATGCTCAAATTATCCCAGATTTGGCCAGTTAGAACCCTTCAAGTAGCTCTTATGTCTTTTGACATTCCATCTCTAATCTTTGGGCACTTAAATTGCCTTCTAACACAAGATATCTCAGGTTCACCTTGCACTTTCAATGCTCCAGATGTGGAATGAGCCATTTCTCTAGGAATCCCTGGCTCTTTAATAGGCAACTATTTAGAAACCAAGATCTGGGCACTAGGCATGCTTATTGCTACTGGGGTGTCATACTCTTTACAACCATTCAACTTAGTCTCCATAAAGACAACTCTTTGCACCCATTTCATCAATTACATAATATCTAATTGTGTAATGGGAAATATACTTACATACTGGGACAAACTAATTTAGGAGCAAACAACTAAGTCTTGTTAAGCCTACAACTAAACTGAAGAGAAGTGTTATGCATACTAGAAAGCAGCAAATTTAACCACAAGAGGTCTTGTGCCAAGGCCATCAGATTTTACAGAGGAAGGGAGCTTCTCAGTTAATCTGGCGAGCAGGTTAAGTAGAGAGCAGTTGAGAGAGCAACTAAATGCATGATACCTACTATATTGTGTTTTAGCTATTACATATCTTAATCATTTACTGTATTTATGAGCTAATCACATGCCTTTCCCATCAATTCTTTAAGGCAAATTTCTGATCTAAATTTGAATTCTGAGGATCTGTTTCATGCAAATCTAAGTACTAGTTTTTCTTGCTAAACTTTTATTTGGTGCTTAAAACATTAAGGCTATTAGATTTCATTCTTTGACTATATCTTCTGGTATCAATTCACTTGCATGTGCCTGTAAATGTACTTAGTCCTCTATTTCTGTTATTCTCCTCAGGACTCTATATTTCACTATAATTATTAGCCCCTTAGAAACTATAGCCATTAAAAATGGCAAGCATGTGCACTATAGTGATATGTGTAAATATGTGTGTAAGCTTGTAAGCAACATTGAGTCCTCTGTTTGGATGGGGAAAGTGATGCCCATGATGCTGAAATGTCTTGCCTGAGGTCATATAGTTATGCAGTGACAGAATAAGGATTGGAACCCATGGCTCCAGCACTTAGTTGAGTTCTTCCTGTAAAATAACGTTAAATGAAAATTCAGAGCACAAGATTATGTACCTACAATTTCATAAAATAATGTATTTTGATGAGATTAGAGCACTGAAAGTTTTTTATTTGTCTTCCCTCCCATAGAGTTTCTTAAATTCAAATCTTTAAGTGAGAACAGCCCAACAAAGGATGTACTCCCTCACCCAGGTCTCCCACCCAGGTCCTTCCCAAGTTTCAGAAGCAGATAGTCATTGATCACCTGGAACTATCTCACAAGTACCTTAAGTGGTCTAATCTAAAACTGAGTTGTTTTCCCCCCCAAACCTCTTTTTTAACTCACTGTAACTTTGACAGGGAAGCTAGAAGCCACTCTCTTCTTCACCAGTATTTTTTTGAGGTTATTGGTTTTACCTTCTATATATTCCAGTTCCTTCTCTCTTCTCTATCCCCACTGCCACTACCTCATTTCAGGCTTTTCATCAGCTCTCATTTAGATTATTTCAGACCCAGGTAAGTGTTCACCCTGCCCCTGATTTCACCCGTTTCAGTGTATCTTCTGCAGTTTTGCCAGTCATCTGAAAACATCTAACCAGGACCACCACATACAGCTCTACAGCTTGAGTAGTGAATAACCATACAAAGTGGCCGTGCATTTGACATGTCACAGTTTGCTTCAGTATCTTCTGTCAGCAGCAAATGGATCTCACTCTTAGCCACACATAGAATGACCTAGGGAGCTTTTAAAATTACCAATGCCAAGGCCCCACTTCCAGGAATACTGGTTTATTTCATTTGGGATGGGGCCTGAATATTAGTAAACTCCCCAGGTGGTTCTAATGTTCTAAAGTGGAGCAAGGGCAGAAGCAGACCAGTTAGGAAGCTATCACAGTGATTCAGATGAGAAATAGTGGTCACAGGAGAAGTGAGAAGTGACTTAACGCTGGATATATTTTGAAGGTAGGGTCTTATAGGCCTTACTAATGAGTTGGATTGGGAAGTGAGACAGAGGAATCAAGGATGACTCTCTCCTACTGGAGAATGTGCTCCTACAAGGGAGAGACTATGTCATTCATTTCTGTATCTCCTATACCAAGCACAGCACCTGGCACGTAGTAAGCCCTCAATAAATGTTTGATTAAAGCATCTCTGCAGGAACTTTTGCAGAATAATCAAGATTGTATTCTCAAAAAAAAGTTATTTTACATGTCTGTCCAGAACTGTGAAAGGTCTGGGACTTTACCCAACTTACTAGTTAGTAACTAGCCTGTTATTATTTCATAGATGCTGACAGAAGACATGAGATTCCTGGGTCATAGACAAAGAACTTTATTACTCATGGCAAAAGCAGGAGGCAGACTTCACATTTGAGCCTGTGCCCCCATACCCTGCCCCAGGTTGCAAGAAGCTGATACAGGTGAACCTAGATGGATTCCAGCACAAACAGTTGGCTGCATTGCAGGAAAGCAACACTGACCTTGGGGGAATCACTAATTTTATAGTGAACTGGTAGCAAGCATGCTCTTTGTCCTGGGGAGACACTGCCTCTGTATTTGCTTGCTGTTATACAACCTTGAGAAATGGCCCAGGTAAAGACCTTGCATTCTTGGCATACCTAGCATGAACATGTAGGGATGCTCAGGGCCCATGACATATTGCCTCTCCCAATAGTGTCTTATAGTGTCGAACACTGGAAATCTCCCACCAAGAAGCTGGGAGCCATTCTGGTCTATAGGTATAGAAGATAAGAGTCAAAATGAAGTTTCTATTTCAAGCCTACAAAGTACAGGTCTTTTCCTGAAGAAAAATCTTAGGTCATACCAAAATAAGATTTATATCCAGAGGTTGAAAAGTAATGATCTCACTCCACTGTACATTGATTAAAAAGTACACCTGGAGTACTATGTTAATTCTGCACATAATATTTTCCACTAGAGTATATTACATTCGATTTAAGGTTGAAAAATAATAAAGAATATTTCCTGACACATTCAAATTTCAGTGTGAATACATGAAGTTTTATTGGAACACAGCCACACTCATTCCTTTAAGTTTTGTCTGTGACTGCTTTCCTGCTACAACCGCAAAGTTGTGAACCATCAAGAGACCGCAGAACCTAAAATATTTACTATTTGACCCTTTATAGAATGTTAGCCAATTGCGTCTACACAATGGAGTGGGGGTTTATTGGTTAAGCCAAACACCAGGCAAAGTAATAAAAGGAGCAATACTTATAAGATGTGGGGGAGGGGAGCGAGAGTGTCAGGAAATGGAAATAAAGGGGTATGGAGGCATATGGCCAGAAGTTCGGGTTAAGAGAAGGATGGCAAACAGCCTTTTCAGAAGCAAGCGATCCCTGTGGCCGAGAGAACCCTGGACGAGCAATGACGCCCTCTGCCGACCTCTCCCTGCCTGCGCGCCTGTAAACCTCCCATCCTAAATCGGAGTGGAGGCATGCGGTAAGGGGGAAATGTGGGGTGAGAGGGTTATCTGAGCGGGTTCAAGAGGAGCGGTCTTCCGTTTCTGGAGTGCCAGTGATCATGTACTCGTTTTCCAGTCTTGCGAAAGGAAACGTGGGTTCAAGTTAAGCACTTTGTTCCTAACACGCCCTGGAACTGGGCATCCCTTTCCGTAACCAGTCGCTCACTCAAACAGGACTGCAGGTAGAGTAGCTTCTCAAAAGTGAGTCCTCTTTTCACTCAACTGTGAAACTCTGAAACCCCACTCCCCACCGATGCCCAACTTCCTCCCGCCTCCGAGGGGCTGCAAGTCCACCCACGTAAGCAGGGTGATCCGCTCGCTCGCCCCCGGGGACGGCCCACCGTCCGGTTGAATGGGAAGTGACGGACAAGGGACCAAGCTCACCTGCAAGGCAAGGTTCGGACCTAAAGTTCATTCAAGACGGCCTTCGGTGCAAGAGCAGCCCTTCCTCCCCCCACCCCCCAACTATGATCCGGGAACCTTCATGACGGACAGCTCTGTGTCCCAGAGGGAGACCCAGGCAGAAGCCCAGCTTCCGGCTTGAAATGGATTCTGGGACACTGGACAGGGCCAGGCGCGCTAGCGCTCCTGGGAAATGTGGTCCGCAGCGCAGGCGCACCTCTCCGTCGTCTCGCCACGCCCCGCAGGTCCTCGAGCACCTGCACCCGGCCTTCCCCTGAGGTGGCGAGAGGCGGCAGTCCGGAGAGGAGGTGTTCACACGCCGCCCTAGGTGCACTCCCGGACATCTCCAACTGAGATGCTTTAGGGAGCTCAGCTTTCAGGGACAGAGGGGCTTGTTGACAGAGTTTCTTCAAGTAATCGCGTTGGTCCCCATTATAGCAGTTAGCATCATCTCCTTCCAAGATTGCAGCAGCCTTCTCGTTGGTCTCCAACTGAACCTTCATATACCTGTCGACCTGCTTCAACCGTCATCCATTCTTGTTTCCAATCTGTAGCCCGCCACACTTTCACCACCTGCGCACACCGCCCCGTTATTTTGAAGCAAATCTCAGCGTCATATTATTTCACCTGTATAAATTTCTAAAGATGGAGATTATGTTTAAAAATAGTAACATATCTTCATTGCATTAAAAAAATAATTCCTGAAGATTATCAAATATCAAGTGAGTATTTAGGTTTCACCGCTTGCTGTAAGTTTTTTGCGCTTTTTTAACGGTCTGTTTATTTGAGCCAGGTTGCAAATACGTTCCACAGTTGAAATTAATTATGTCACTTAAGTCTCTTTTTCAATCTGCAAGTTCCACTGACATTTCTCTTTTATTTCTTTCAATATATTTCTTGGAGACACTGAGTCTTTTGTCCTGTAGAGTTTCCCACAATCCAGACTTTGCCGATTAACTGGGGTGATATTTTACATGTTCTTCTGCCCCACGTGTTTCCTATAAACTGGTAGCACAAGAGGCTTGATCCAAATGAAGTTCAAGTTTTTGGCAAAAATACTTCATAGGTTTGTGTTCTATCAGAAGGTACATAATGTCTGCACTTCTTTTTTTCTGATGTATCCAATCATAGATGATCATTATATAGATCCATTAATTCATTAGGGGTCACAAAATAGTGGAATTCTAAATCTATAATTCCTTCTTCGTTTGTAAATTGGATTATTCCTATAAAGACACATTTCCCCCTCATCAACTATTGGGGTACCCTGGGGTACAGTTTATATAGGAAAGTGATAAAAGTGTGATTTGTTCCTTTCTTTAACAGCTTTCAAAATAAGTTTATTCCCCAGGATACTCCAAAAGTGACCAAAGAGGTTTTTGTTTATTTAGTTGTTTGCTTGCTTGCTTTTTAAGTGTCATTGTGAGTTCATGTATTTAAACTATTTAATATGTTTCAAATTCACTGAAGGTATTTTTATTGATGCTCAAATTGTCCCATCTTTGGCCTGTGGAAGTCTTTTGAGGTTGGTTCCTGAGCCCTTTAACATAACTGGTTATCTTTGATACTTATTTGTTTTCTGAAAGAAGGTGTACCAGGTTCATCTTGCATACTTCCTTCCCCAGACCTGGTTTTAACTATTTCTTCAAGGAGCCGTGGTTCCTTTTAGTGGGAACTGGTATGTAGAGACCACAATTTGGTGCTAGGGGTGTTCATCATTAGTGAATAGTGCAGTTTCTAGGCCTTTTCCAAATAAATAGAGTTCAAACTGATATTTCCAATTCAAATTCAGGGCAATAGGATTTTTTTTTTTTTTTTTTTTTGGTGAGGAAGACCAGCCCTGAGCTAACATCCGTCGCCAATCCTCCTCTTTTGCTGAGGAAGACTGGCCCTGAGCTAACATCGTGCCCATCTTCCTCTACTTTATACGGGACGCCGCCACGGCATGGCTGACAGGCAGTGCGTCGGCGGGCGCCCGGGATCCGAACCAGCGAACCCCGGGCTGCCAAGCGCGGACTAAACTGCTGCGCCACCGGGCCGGCCCCAGGGGGCAATAGGATTTTGACTTCACTCATCAATCTGAACATCTGTATCTCTACTCTCCTGTGTTGAAAACCCAGATTCTTTTTTTTTTTTTTTTTTTTTTGTGGGGAAGACCAGCCCTGAGCTAACATCCGTCGCCAATCCTCCTCTTTTTGCTGAGGAAGATTGGCCCTGGGCTAACATCGTGCCCATCTTCCTCCACTTTATATGGGACGCCGCCACGGCATGGCTGACAGGCAGTGCGTCGGCGGGCGCCCGGGATCCGAACTCGCGAACCCCGGGCTGCCAAGCGCGGACTAAACCGCTGCGCCACCGGGCGGCCCCCGAAAACCCAGATTCTTAATTATACCAATAGAAGTACTAACTTGCTTTATCAAACAATACATAAACAAGTCCCAGAACAACCATAACACTACCACAAACAATATTATGGAAAAGTTTATTTTAAAAATTATTTTTGTCCTTAGATTATACCCTACTACAGATGTATAGTCAAATTACTGTGTGTGTATGGTTTGTTTTTGGTGGGGTTTTTTTTTTTCAAATTAATCTATCTTAAAGTAACTCAGAATACTTCCCCTCTGGGTATTATAACACCAACTCGATACACAGTGTGGTAGACTAAATGGCCCCCAAAGATGTCCAGTTCCTAATCCCTGGAACTTGTGAATGTTACTTTATATGGCAAAATAGGTTTTTTGGATGTAAATCATTAAGAATGGTGAGATGAGAAGATTATCCTGGATTACTTGGGGTCATCCAATGCCTTGAACACTGCTGCCCTCCTCCCCTGTGGGAGTGCAAAGGTGGTTGAAACATCCCCTCTCACCAAAGAAGAGTGGGATCAGGAACAGAAGTTCTTCCTTTAAGGATAGTGGCAAATTTATAAGCAGTGTATTGGTTGCAATCAAGATTGAAGAGGTGGCCTGGGTCCTTGGACCATTGCTGCCCCCTACTTACTCAAAGAGTTGAAAAAAAAATCCATCCAGAGAACTACCTTTTAGGGGCTGCAGAAGAGGCATCTTATGACTCAAAGGAGAGTCAGGTCAGAAATGTGAATTCATTCTTTAGTGGTGAAAAGTTTCCCTGCAGTATACTGTTTGATGCAGGACTGAGAAGGCAGGTGTCCAAAAGTGACTGACTTTCTCTGCAGTGTGACCAGGCTGATCACAGTTCCCGCTCATCTTTCTTCTCCATTCACATCACGCCCAGCCTCCTGCCCATCACGCTGCCACCACTGCCCCACATTCAGCAAAAGTAGGAGAATTAGCTCTGCATTTGCGGTTCCTGCAGATTTCAGTCCAACATGCCGAACAGATACTTTAGAAAAAAAGCAAAACACCTCCAGTGAAGTCTCCTCACACAGCAGAGACCCTCCAACCCACCACAGCAAGCGCAATCCTTCTCCTGCCTGAGCCCAGACTCAGCGGACCTCCCCAGGGAGGAAAGCCAGTTTCCCTGGGAAGGGCTAATCACTGTCCGGAATTCAGTTCCTTTGGACTTCTTTGCACCCACATCTCACCCACGTGTCCTTAAATATGTCATTTGTAAAGTTTATTCCTCTTTTCTACTTGCTGCAGTGGAGGCACTGGTCTGTTGCAATCTGTACATCTGACCAGAAGCTATTCCAGCTATTATTATTTGAAAAAATAAGAGTCCTGGAAATATAGATCGCTGATGGAGAGGAAGGATGCCAACTAGAGGAAAATGGGAGTATTTCCTGGCATCTTGGTTTGAGTCTTTTTAATAATGAATTAAAGAGAAGCAAATTCTCACAACTGTAAGTTTCCCTTGAAACAAGCAGCAGTTTGAATGTAGGCCTGGAGAAGGAGGTCACTTGAGCTCATCTAAAATCTGAGTTTTGTGAGGTAAATAAGACTTTTATGAGGAAGTTGGAGGCATTGCAGGAAAGTAAGAATAGTGAGGAACCATGTGACCAACTTTGATGGGGTTGGGGACTGAGGGTGGGACAGTGATAATGTGTGGGGTCAATGGATGGAGCTCTCTCAAAGGCCAAAGGATTTGAGCATTTTGAGTTCTTGAGCAAGTAAACTGATGTCCACACGTGGTGGTGAGAGAACGGGGTTCTAAAATAGATCTCCCAGAGGTAGCAGTTTCTGGTAACAGCAGGTTCTGTGGATGCATGCCTTAGTGTGAGGGCTGAGGTGAGTGGCAGTGAGATGCTCGAAGAGCACCAGCTCTGGGTAGGGCTTGATTATCCTGTGGATACTGACTTCACTGAGCATGAAGCTAAGACTTGGGGTTGAGAGGGAGTTTGTGAGCAAAAGTCCTCAGTAAATGAGGTGGGAGGTGGGGTGACCAGCAGGTTTGTAGGGAACAATATCACAGCAAACGTGAAGTTGTATCCATGAGGTTTAAAGGAAAATAAAGCAAATTATTTTCATATTGAACTTTGGTTAAACCTTCTAATCGTGCCATCCTATTCTCTATGTATTCTTCTTATAAGGATCATAGAAATGGAGAGTTTAAGGAGTAGCAACATATTTATGATGTGCAATGAATGTAGATATTTGCAATTTTTCACATATCAGAGATCTGAACTTGAAAGAAAATGAAGAGAATGTTTAAAATGCAATTTTTGTATTTTGAAAACGGTAATATCCAGGAGAATTAAAGTAGGGTGGAATCATTGTTTAACCAGTCACTCCTCATCTAAGAGAAAAGCATATCTTTTCTTTTTTTTTTTTCTCTTTTTTTTTTTTTTTTTTTGGTGAGGAAGACCAGCCCTGAGCTAACATCCGTTGCTAATCCTCTTTTTGCTGAGGAAGACTGGCCCTGGGCTAACATCGTGCCCATCTTCCTCTACTTTATATGGGACGCCGCCACAGCGTGGCTGACATGCGGTGTGTCGGCAGGCGCCCGGGATCCGAACCAGGGAACCCCGGGCTGCCAAGCGCGGACTAAACCGCTGCGCCACCGGGCGGCCCCAAAAGCATATCTTTTAGACTGTAAAAATCTTTTTACCAAGTATACGGCATTCTGGGAAAATGTCTCTGACAACTTTAAAAAGTAAAAATAAATAAAAATCAGCAATGTTCAAAGGAGCAGCTTTGTTCAAGTCTTTTACTTTGAGTAGGTAAAGATTTGACAGCTCTAATGCTTGCTGCTTCTAAATTGTAAAACAGGGTAGGGAATGCAATTAATTTGATTTAGGATTTGGAAATTTAATTTATCATCACTTCCAGGGTTTGTGAATATTACCTCCAGCAGAAAAGTCCAGCCATGGAACAGGGCACCTTCCTGCTTCTCTAAGTCCCAGTGGCCATTTCTGTGCTGTGGTAATAGATCCGTCCACAATGGCCCCGTGTCAGCAGGAATGTTGTTGCCTTGACTGGGCTGTTGGCCAGATGCAACAATATATATTTAAATACAATAGCCAAGAAGTGGAAGCAACCCAAGTGTCCCTCAACTGATGATTGGATAAAGATGTGGCACATATATACAATGGAATGCTACTCAGCCATAAGAAAAGACAAAATTGTCCCATTTGCAACAACATGGATGGACCTAGAGGATATTATGTTAAGTGAAATTAGCCAGAGAGAGAAGGACAGACACCACATGATTTCTCTCATATGTGGAATATAAACGAACACACGGATGGAGAGAACTGGTTGGTGGTTACCAAGGGGAAGCGGGGTGGGCACAAGGGGTGAAGGGATGCATCCACATGGTGACAGACAAATAATAATGTACAACTAAAACCCCACAATGTTGTAAACTATTAAGACATCAGTAAAAATGAAAATAAATAAATAAATTTAAATACAAACAATGTCTGTGATATTAGGATATAATAAGAAATATATATTTTGAGCTTTGTCCTCAGCTCCTGGCCAGAGCTCCTAAAACTCTTGCAATTTCCTAAGTGATAAGAGAAATAGGAACATCATTTGTTATAATATTCGAGTGATAAAGGTGAAAAGAGCATCTTTTGTTATTCATAACAACAACTGAGTTTATGTTAATAGGGTGACTTTTGGAAAGCCCCTAAGGATGGGGGGCTGGTTGCCAGGGGAACCAACCAAGTGATTAGAGGGTTGGAATTTTCATCTCCATCCTGTGGGGACCTCTGGGGAGGGGAGAGGGACTGGAGATTGACTTAATCATCAATGGCCAATGATTTAATCAATTGTGCCTATGTAATGGTAAAGGAAAAACTCAGTTTTACACCTTCTATGTAGGAAAAAAACCAGTTCTTCCTGCTGTGTCTTTCTTTCCTGTGAGTCTGCTTTACTACCCACACAAAACACCTCACTTCTGGCCACCAAATGCCTGTGTGGAGGTTTTCCCCCACATCAAGCCATTCTCTGTGACACCAACTGGGTGTCCTACAATTTTACTCAATTCTGACACTATCTACCTGGAGGTAGCATCAGATCCCACAGGTTAAGGGCTCAGTCCCACTAGAATGCCCCCACTTCGGATGCCGTTCACAAGCCTAGTTATCACCTGTGCTTCTGACCAACTGGCTATAGATGGAAGACTCCAATGACCCCCTCCTTGGGTTCAATTAATTTGCTAGAGCAGCTCACAGAACTCAAGGAAACACTCACGTTTACCAGTTTATTAAAGGAGATGACAAAGGAGACAGAACAGCCAGATGAAGAGATACACAGGGTGAGGTCTGGGAGGGTCCCGAGTGCAGGAGCTTCTGTCCCCGTGGAGTTGGGGTGCGCCACCCTCCCGGTGTGGACGTGTTCACCCACCTGGAAGCTCTCCGAACCCCCTATTGTTGGGGTTTATGGAGGCTTCCTCACATGGGCATGATGGATCATTAATCCCATTCCCAGCCCCCTCCCCTCTCTGGAGGATGAGGGGTGGGGCTGACAATTCCAAGATTCTAATCATGGTTTGGTCTTTCTGGTGAGCAACCCCCATCCAGGAGCCCACCTAGAGTCACCTCAACAGAACAAAAGATGCTCCTAGTGCTCTTATCACTTAGGAATTTACAAGGATTTAGGAACCCTGTGTCACGGACAGCGTCAGAGACAGATATTAGAACAAGAGATGTTCCTAGTGCTCTTATCACTTAGGAAATTACAAGAGTTTTGGGAGCCCTGTGCCAGGAATCGAAGGCAAGACCAATATATATATGTTTTCTGTTATCTCACAGTAATGAAACCGCCACAAAAACTCTAAGCAACAAGGGTTCAGAGATCTTTCAGACTGGTGAACTTATTGAGGTCTGGGAGGATGGCGCACCCACAGAGGGCATGGAAGCTCTGCGCCCCTCCCCCACACCTTGTGCCATGCATCTCCTCCACTTGGCTGTTCCTGAGTTGTATCCTTTATAATAAACTGGTAAATGCAAGTAAATGTTTCCCTAAGTTCTGTGAGCTGTTCTAGAAAATTATCAAATCCTATGATTGTAATGAATGTGGAAAATACTTGTTTGTGTTCGTATTTTATTCAACATCAAGAAATCCACTCTGCAGAAAAATCTTTTCAGTGCAAAATATGCAAAAATATTTCAAGCAGAATACCCACTTTATTCTACATCATAGAATTCAAATAGGCAAGGAACCCTTTGAATGTTAAGGAATGACAGAATGCTTTCAGTCAAAGCTCATCCCTCATGCATCGTCAGAGAGTTCATACTGGAATATATGATTCCAAAACAAGGGTAAGAATTGTGGGAATGCCTCTGTCCTAGATCATCCCTTATACAGACTCGGAGAATTCACACGGAGAGAGGCTAATCTGTGTATCGGATGCAGGCGGTGTCTAGTAACAGATCATCTCTTACTTCCCATCAGAGTGTCCAAACTAGGGGAAAACTCTCCGAATATCATGAATGTAGAATGTCTTTCCATGATTACAAAACCTTTTTTGAACATTAGAAGATTTCTACTGGAGAAAATCTTATGAATGCATCATATGTGAGAAAATCTTCACTTAGAGCTTTGAATTTATTCTACATTAGAGTGCTCATAGCAGAGAGGGACCCCATAAATGTAATAGCTGTGAAAAGCCTTAAATCATAGCTCATCCCTTATTGTCATCAGAGGAGTCCTATTATGGGAGGAAAACCCTTTAGATGTCCTGACTGTGGCACATTTGTCAAAAAAAGTAGGTATCTTATTAAAGATCAGATCAGAGAATCATACTAGAAAAAGATCTTACCAATGGAGAAACTGTGAGGAAATCTTTTCACCAAAGTACACACCTTCCTAAACAATAAAAAAATTCATAGTAAAGAAAAATATGGTGATTATTAATTAATTAATCTACAAACACTGATGTGATCATTCAGCCCCACTTCGACCTCAGAACATTTTTACTGGAGAGCAATCCCGTGAAGCATGTGCAAAAGCTGTCAGCCAAGACTCGTCCCTCACTGCATATCCGAAGATTAGCTCACAGATGCCGTCATCGCTTAGGT
The DNA here is from genome assembly GCA_031878705.1 of Tapirus indicus. Classification (NCBI taxonomy): domain Eukaryota; kingdom Metazoa; phylum Chordata; class Mammalia; order Perissodactyla; family Tapiridae; genus Tapirus; species Tapirus indicus. Next base: position 3,675,029 of record CM062932.1, on the reverse strand, counting down.
ATCATCGTGTAATATATGGTGGAAGGAAAGTCTAAAATGGTATTGAATGTGAGAAATCCTCTAAGCTTTTCCCTCCCTATATTCTCAGATGCTGGTAAAGTTGGATAAGTCAGAGGGAAAGGGGGCTATTTTTTAACATACAGTCATGAAAATCCAAACTTTCTATAAAATCAGAAACATATTTGCCAAAACTAAAATTATAATATTCAGTTTAATGAACTTAAACTTAAAAATAACCTTTTAGTGCAAAAAAGTATATACACACACACGTTAACCTATAAGCATGTTTCTAACAGTATATTATCTTCCCAGTCTAATTACTAAACCTGTTTATCTCAGTGACTAAATAAATAGCGTTTAATCTCATGATAAGTTTTGAAGTTTTGTTTGGCCCTAAAATACAGTAGTCTAAGTTCTTATCTATTTCTTCTACATTCTCCAACATCAAGCTACTGATGATTTTTTTTTTAATGTGCGCACAAAACCTGGGAAATTTATGAGGAATTCCTAAATCACCATTCAGTACTTCTTTTTTTGGTGTCCATTAGTCTGTAATCACTTTTTTATTTTAGTATCTTAAACTCCTAGGTAATATCACATGACTTGTTCATGAAATTACCTTTGGGTGCATTAAATCAAAATGTTAAATAAGATATTAATGAAAAAATTCTGGAATTGATTAACATTTCAATATGTAAAATATAGTCAGTTCTAAAAAAGTAAATTTAAAAAAATTAAAAATTTATAGTCAGTTCTTCTATAATGCTTATTTTGAAAACAGATTTATTCCATCGCAATTGCTGTATCAGGAAACAATTTAAGCATAATGCAAATTTTGAGTTTGATTATGTGTGATTTCATCCATGAAAAACATGAGGTGAATACAGAAAACTGCACCCAGCACACCCACTCCATGTTCAGGAATATACAAAATACACACACACCTCAAACATCCACCATGCGTCCATACTTGATGTTACAACTTTCCATCCAATTTCAGATAACACTCCTTCCACCATTTCACAATAAATCAAAAGATGCAGCCCTTCAGATGCCCACTTCCACAAGCAAAATTTTTCAACATAAAGTACCACTTATTGTAGAATTTATGTATTTCCTAAACATTTAACATGTGTAAAACTGTGCTACCATTTTTATTTGATTCCTATCTTTATTTTTATGCCACTGACAAGGTTTTTGAGTGCTATCACCAGCCCCATTTTTCCCATAAGCTCTGTGGTTCTCATTGTGCAACGTTGCATAGCGCAATGATTTTTAGGAAGACATGTGTCAGCGTTACAGCAAAACTGACTGTATCGTTACAGATGAGCTACAGCTCAGAATCTAGTAGCTAAGCCTTTGCCGGGTTGAACAACGAGCAAAAACTTGAACAGAATCAGACTTCTACTATATAATACAGCTAAGAGGGTTATTCTATCTTGGAGACTTACTATCTTATTGTTTCAAGAAGCATTCATTTTCAGAATAGGAGCAAAAAGAAAGAGGAGGAAAGTAAAGTTATTGGATACAGTTTTGGCACCAGCTGGTGAAAGTGGAAAATGTACAGGTTCCCAGTCAGCAAATACAACCTTCCTTTCCTTCGCACACGCACATTACAGGGAAACTACCTGAAGATGTGGTTAATGACAGTCCCATAGCTCGGGGCAGCCTCTGTTTTCTTCCGGAAATAGATTCCATTGTGTGGAATCACGCATTGCATATTGGGTTAAAGGAAGAGAAACATGAAAGAAAACCAGGACAAGAGGCATTTCCTAACTGAATACAATGATTCGTACACAGCCAGGAAACACACAATCACTAAGTTAGCAGAATGTTTAGAGAAGTGGTCTTAAGACTTTTTGAGCATACATTCCTATTAGTAAAAATAACTTCTGAGCACTCACCTTCGATATACATTCTATATAGGTTATATTACATGGTTCATTCATGCACTGACACCTGCTTCCGCGCTTTGACTCCCAGGAGGAATCTAGAATATGCAAAGTGCTCCTCCCTCCTCATTTCCTGGTATAAGAAGGAGAATCCAAGAGCAAGAAGGAACTAGAAGTTACCTTATTTTTTTGCACATATATTTGGAAGTTTTTCTCTCACCAAGATGAATTTTGGAAATTCCATAGGCTACTCTAGATACACTGCTGAAGCAACAAGATTAGGGAAAGACAAATATCCATAATGTGTTGATGTAAACAAAATGAATAGTGGGTTATGCAATCTGCTCAGACCCACACAGAAGATGAATCTAATCAAAGGTGTCACAGATCTCCCAACTGGGTCCGTCATTGCATGTCTGCACTTCTTGAGGCCTCCTGCGGGCCTAAGTTTGTCCGGCAAACTGTGGTGTGACTACAACAGAGATTGTCCTATGGAAAGGCAGGTGGTCCTAAGCCCTGAGAAGCATCCACTAAGACGTGAGCTGAAATGCTGACCCTGAACATCCGATGGCCCAGCCAGTGGACAAACAGTGATCTGAGGAAGGAGTCATCTATGCGACTGTGAAAATCCAGAGAGTATGAGCATGTTGTTGATTTTTCCCAAAACGTAGATGCAATTAACCTCCTTATCCTTTTTTTTCCCTTTGCCTCTCTTTCAATTCACTGATTGTTCTCTTTGAGGCTGTCAAGTGTCAAGTTTATCCCATATGTAGAATAATTTTTAAAATTTCAATGACTATTTTTTATTTCCAAGATGTGAAGATTTTGAATTGTTTCTTTTTTTTCTTTAATTTTTTTGTGGGTGTGAGGAAGATTAGCCCTGAGCTAACATCCGTTGCCAATCCTCCTATTTTTTTGCTGAGGAAGACTGGCCCTGGGCTAACATCCGTGCCCATCTTCCTCTACTTTATATGGGACGCCACCACAGCATGGCTTGACAACTGGTGCGTTTGTCCATGCCCGGGATCCGAACCTGCGAACCCAGGCCGCCGAAGCAGAGCACGTGAACTTAACGATGGCACCATCGGGCCAGCCCCTGAATTGTTTCTTTTTAACATCATCTGTTCCTGCTTTGTTTCTGATTGCTTTTTAATAATTTCTTGCTCTTTTTTAAAATGGAAGTTATTCCTTCTTTTATCTCTCTGAGAATGCCACGCACACTGTACTTATTTTGAAGTTTTTTTCAGTCTGTTCCAAAGTGTGAATTTCGAGTGGATTCACATTCCAATTTTTTATTTTTTGGAAAGTTTTTGTTTTCATTTTTTCTCTCTTACTGTGGGCTCACCCCTTCCTATCTAGTGATTTTGCAGTTGCTTCCTCCTGACCCGAGGCTCAGTCATACTCTTACAATGACATTTTAGGACTCTCCTGCTCCATGGTGGTTTTGCAGTTATGCAGAAGGAGGTAATATGCCAACTGTGACTTGGTTGTGAGGCTCATCTGTGTCTTCCTACCTCCCCAGTCTTGCAGCTTATGAAATGCCATCTCCCCAGGTGGCGATCAGTAATAGTTGTTTGTTTTTCCCCAGGCTCCTTTCATGACCTGTTCTGCCCCTCACTCCCAGCAGTGACCTTGTGTGGAATATTTTCAGTTCTCTTTGTCCCTTAGGACTCAAACTCCCAGCCATTTCTACTGACTTCTGGACCAGAACCCAGCACACTCAAGGCTGCAATCCTCTCTGCTTTACATTTCTGCTCTTTTCTGCCTGATCTTTTCTATCTTCAAATACACATCTGGTCTTTGAGTTTATTTAGCTATTTTGGGTTTTCTATTTCAATATTTTATCTGTCACTGCTGTATGTTTGGTGCAGAGAAGGAACATCAGAGCATGAACTCCCCATCCCCTGCTTTTCCTCTCTGCCTCAGGTCTGGATGTCTAGCGGCTACTATGCAAGAGAGGTTTTGTGTCTGTTGATGCAGCGGTATATCTGGGTGTGCTTTTGCAACCCACCATTTACCAGATAGCTTCCTCAGCTGCCAGCTCTTTGATGAGATGGATGGGGAAGGCTCTTTATGAGTAGATTATTTCTGAATGACTAAAGAGATTTTAAATGAACCAACTCTTTCATGCCTGGAACCACTAAAAGAGATGAATTACAAGATCAGAGAGATCTGTTCCAGATTTAAGTGACCTCCCATTCTAAGACATTACTTAAGGGGAATGCACAGCAACCAAGTTGTTTTTGAGAGTTGAATCAGTGGTTTTATAATATCCAAACTTGATTACAAGCTTATTAGGCCATCTCATCCTAGGATACATAACACCAAAAAGCATGTTACTGCCTCATTACAGGATAGCCAAGCTGTGAGTGACTGGGGTAAAGCTGGACACATCGCACCTCAGTGACCACCTTGAGTAGGATGCCTCTTATTTAGGAAGTTTCTTTTCCCCAACCCACGTCAGGTCCCTTACCCACCAGAGTAAAGGAGCCCACCACCCTTCTGGAAGGAAGCAAATATGGCACAGGCCTCATGGATTTTGGAATCGAATTGCCTGAATGTGAACCCCAGCTCTGCCACTGGTTGACTCTATGAAATTGGGCAAGTTAACTCTCTCTGCCTTCATTTCCTCATCTGTTGAGAAAGGAATAATAATTGTCCTCCCTCCTGGAACTATCAAGAGCATTAAATGAAATAATGTCTTTAATATGCTAGCCTGGAATAGTGTGTCTGTTCCTCAAAAAATTAATAAATGTAGAATTACCATATGATCCAGCAGTTCCACTTCTGGTTATATACCCAAAAGAATTGAAAGCAAGGACTCAGATATTTTATAGCCATGTTCATAGCAGCGTTATTCACAATAGCCAAAAGGTGGAAACAACCCAAGTGTTCATCAGCAGATGAATGGATAAACAAAAAGTAGTACATACATACAATAGAATATTATTCAGCAATAAAAAGGAAGGAAATTCTGACACATGCTCCAACATGGATGAACCTTGAAGACCTTATGCTAAGTGAAATAAACCAGGCACAAAAGGACAATACTGGTTCCACTCATATGAGATGCCTAAAGTAGTCAAACTCATAGAGACAGCAAATAGAAGTGTGGTTGCCAGGGGGTGGGGGAGAGGGGAATGAGAAGTTATTGTTTAATGGCTACAGAGTTTCAGTTTTGCGAGAGGAAAAGAGTTCTGGAGGGGGATGGTAGTACAAAAATGTGAATATACCTAATGCCACTGAACAGTACACTTTCAAATAATTACTATAGTAAGTATTATATTATGTGTATTTTACCACAATTTTAAAAAAGATGAAGAGTCACATGACAGCATCTGCATTTGCTATAAAATTACTGCTCATCACTTTGTCTAATAAACTTTTGCTGAACAAACATTCTCCAGATCCTGTGTCAGGCACTGTGGCTCCCAAGAGAAATTAGACTCTGGCAGACATCTAAATAATGTGTGCAATAAAGTGCTATAAAGTGTTCCGGGTGATAAAATGACATGAGTGGCACAGGGGAGCAAGTGGCCAATTCTTCTTGGGAGGCCACAGTAAAACTGGGGAAGCCTTTCTGGAAAGTGTAACGTGTGACCTGAATCCTGAAACCTGAAAGAGTAGTCATCAAGCTTTGGGGATTTGGGAGGGAGAAATCTGAGCAATGCCGGAGGCCTGACACGTTCTGGTGTGTTCATGACCATGCACTTGGTTCTGCTGGGCTCTAGGTGACAGAGGAGGCCTGGGCCAGCAGCAGATGCCTCGAGAAGGAGGCAAAGGCCAGACCACAGGGGGCTTCTGGGCCGGGCAAGGTGTTTGGACAGTCACCTACAGGCAATGGGAAATTGTTCCTTAGTGAGGAGGTGACACAATCACATTCGAGTTAGAACCATCACTCAGCAACACGAGATTAGTGATCTAATTTGTTCATCGTTGTTTCCAGACTAAATAGCAACTGGTAAAAACCCAAAAAGTCTAGTGTTTTCAAGGCTGCTCAGAGAGAATGATACACATGGGTCTGTGAAACATCAAATGCTTATTCAGACCCAAATTGCTCATAATTGGAAGGAATACTTAGCTATTTGCACACAAATCTCAGTCTGACATAAACCTGTTACTTTGTGCAACTCTAGCAGCGGAGAAAATTTCTCTATTCCTTTTTCTCGGTGGTGTTTCAAATTGAGGTTTTTTGATTATGACCTTGTATTTCATCTCAATCAAGTAACTTTCAAATAAAAAAAAGACTTAGGTACCCATTTTACTTAATGTTCAAGAGACTTGCATATTCCCAGTGAATCAGGAAACTAATACTTTATACTGGCAGCTACCCACAAACCTAGAGTTCATTATGGAGACTACCAACCAAACCCTGAAGCTTGTCCCAGAGATCTCCATGGAATGTGAAGGAATCCATATCAGCTATAGCCAGAAAACCTGGTTCTTATGAAGTCAGAACAGAGCTGTTGCTTCTAGGAGATAAAGCGAACTATTGGCTTCCTAATGCTTTGCTGGACAATAGTACTTCTGGTTTTCACCAGGCTGCAAGGAATTCTCACGGTCTATTCCAGGACAGCCCATTTCCTGCAAACAGGTACACTTCCTAGAAATCTGCCCACCCTCTAGTTTGCCATATGCATAGAGAACAAGAACTTGCCAGGTGCTTACAAACATTGTCTCATGTTAGGCAAGGTATCAAAAAGTCTTTTTTCTCAAGGAAATTTTAGAGGATCTGCACCAAACAACTCGGAAAGTCTGTTGTTTGCAAACAAGCTAGTATGGTTTTGAGTTTCATGTTGAGTAAAGTGAAAAGACTTAAAGACCCTTACTTTGCGTGCTGCTCTGACTGTGACGAGCACCTGCAGAATCTCCTAAGCATTATTTCCATCATGGGACTCGAGAGTCTGAGGGCTGAGTTTGTATCACTCAGTTCTCTCTGAAACTCAAGTAGGCACCTCAGCTAATCTGTCCATCAGTTTTGTGAGCAAAAACTAGCAGCAACCCCATGAGCTTCCCAAGTGACAAAGTATGAGCCCATTATTTCACTGCACTTCATCCCTGGTTGACAGAAGATTCTAACCCTTGCTCTCATTGTCTAGAACAATGGTTCTCAATCAGGGGCGACCTTGTGCCTCAGGGACATTTGGCAATGACTGGAGACATTTTTGATGTCATGACTGGGACTGGGGAGAGTGGGGAAGGACGTGCTACAGGCATCAGATGGGTAGAGGCCAGGGATCCTGCTGAACATCCAACATCACACAGGGCAGCCTCCCTCCCACCCCCAAAGAATTATCCAGTCTAAAATGTCAATAGCGTCAAGATTAAGAAATTCCGGTCTAGGGCTAGCCCCGGTGGCCTAGTGGTTAATTTCAGTGAGCCTGGGTTCAGTTCCCGGGCATGGACCTACACCACTCATTTGTCAGTGGCCATGCTCTGGTGGCAGCTCACATACAAAAAGAGGAAGATTGGCAACAGATGTTAGCTCAGGGTGAATCTTCCTCAACAAAAAAGAAAAAGAAACTCTAGTCTAGAACTAGAATCCAAACACCTGAGTGCCTACCACTTAGTCCTCTCAGAAAGTCAAACTTTTCTGCCCACCGAAATCATTCTCTCTTTTTGTAGAGATGTGGGTTATAGCAAGGTGCAAGGCTAGACTACCTTTCCCAGCCTCCTCTGCAGTTCGGTGTGACCATGTGACTAATTCTCACCAATAGAATGTGACCTGAAGTGACATGTGCCACTCCCATCCAGGGCTTCTAAGAATTATCTTTCTCCTTCTGCTGGTAAAATGTAGATGACAACTAGGCTATGGTAGAGCCAAAAGTTGCATCTTGGGTCCCTGAATCACCATGTGGGAGAGAGCCACTCATCAACTAAGAGCACATGCTGCAGTCTGTTATGTGAATGAGAAATAAACTTCTGGTTTGAGCCAATATACATCTTTGGGTCTCCTTGTCACAGCAGCTTAGCTCATCCTAGCTAATAAACAGCCATTCCCAAAAGCCTATTTTGGCCCTAGGAGCCTTGGGGAGCTGAGACCTCTGAATGAGGCAGACATGGCAGGAACCTTTCCCTTGAGGTTAGCTTGGGGTTCCCTGTCCTCTAACTGGTAGGGCTGCACATGTCAAAGCCTGCTGTCAAGGGGCCCTTCTTTGCTCAGCACAGCCTCGACTCCAACAGTAAGTTGTGATATGATCCCAGCTCTGTGGAACTTCAGTCACATTAGAATGATTAGGGCACTTTGGTTGCAAATGGCAGAACCTCAACCAGAACCAGCTTAGGCAAAAAAAGGAAGAGGCTCAGATAACCCGACCACAGGAAGCAGCAGGGTGGACCTGGTTAGGGGGACAGCTGGAACAGCAGGACTCTTCCTCTACCTCCTATCCCCACTGTTCTGGGTGTGTTGGCTTCATTCTCACTTTCTGCAGTTAAGCGTCTTCACACAGGAGCTCATTCTTGAGCTCATATCCCGGTGTCTGGCCAGAGGGGAAGGGTCCTCCCTGCCTCTAGTTTGAAAAACCCTGGGAGGGACTTGGGTCGAACATTCTGCAGTGGCTAGAGCAGGATATATTATCAGAAGTGAGGAGTGGGTGCTGCTCCAACATAAACCATAGCCATGCACACATTCTATTAAATTGACATCTGTTCACCTTCCCCTTCCACCTTCCCAGTGACCATCTTTGCCTCCAATCCCTGCTGCTCTGAGCCAGGGAATCAGGGTGGAGCCTCAGGGAACATTTCACAGAATTCTTTTCCCCACAAACCCTCCCCCACCACTCCTACCACTGGCAGCGAGGGTTGTCCAAAATGTGACAGGAGAGAAAATTCTAACTGTGCAAGATGTGATAGACCATAAAACATAATGGCCCATGAAATCTGCTATGTGGCTAAAGTTGGAAATTTTTCAGGAAGATAAACTGACTACCATATATTTCAAGTGACCCCTCTCGTTTCTACTGGTTCGTCCTAGTTTATTTTGCTCATAGCATTTATCACACTCTGCAATTACTTGGCTTATTTGTTTACTTGTTTATTGTCAGTCTCTCCTACTAAAATGTAAGCTCCCTGATCCAGGATCTTGTCTGTCTTGGTCCCTGCAGTGTCCCTCATGCCCAGCATTGTGACTGGCGTGCCCCTGCTTGTGATGTGTGCAAGAGGGTGTGCCTTTTACCAAGCTCAGAGTGTTTTGGGGTTTTGCTGAGGGCCCATTCCACGTTTTCTCTGCATGTGGTGCAGGCACTTCTTTGAATCTACTCTTGCTTGCATCACCCCTTGCAGAAGTTCCTTGAAGTCTCTGAGACCTGAACAGCTGTTTTCTCCTAATTCCCACAACTTTGTAGTCATTTTAGTCATTTCACTGATAACCTGGAAGAAGGGGATTCCTGGTACAAACAGAGGAGTCAAGATTAGAGAGGCATGAATGGATATGAGTGATCGCTGTTTGGAGATGGTGACCATAGTCTCACCTCCCAAGTTTTTTCTGTTCATTACATAAATATTTATTTATGGGGAGGGGTTCAATTCACTATCTTGAACCCAAAGTTCCAAGTCCTCATGTTGACCTGTCTGCAGCATTTACCACCATTGACTCCTCTTTCTTATCTGGAACTTTCTACACCCTTGGCTTCCACAGCACAGTCATCCAAGACCCTGTTTCTTCCTAGTTTGCCTACCTCCTCTTTGACATTACCTCCAGGTTCTCTTCAAAGGTTCCCCTTCCTCCTCCAGCATGTTAAACAACACAGTGTCCCACTGATCTGTCCTTGTCATCTTCTCACCCCTGGTGACTTCATCCACTCACTTAGGCTCAGTTACTTCTAAATGTGGCAGTTCTCGACTGCACGTGTCTAATTAGGTCACGCTCCTCTGCTTTCTCAATATACCTCTCAACTCAACATGTGCAGAACAGAAGTCATTTTCTCCCCACACTCTCACTCCTCGAGCTTCTTCTCTTTCATTCAGCATCTTCCTGCCCCTCATCCAATTTGTAACCAAGGCCTGTCAATTCTACATCCTCAGCATCTCTATGTGACCCTACCTCTCCATCCTGACTACCCTTGCTTCAGTTCCAGCCTGCATCATTTTTTTGTCTACTAGTGCAATCTGTCTCCTTACCTCCAGTTCCACACTCCTATTAGCTACCTCCACACCTCCTCTAGAATAATCTTCCCACAACACAGCACTGTCACATCACTCTCTGACTTTAACTTTTCAACACTTCAATACCTTGAATAAAGGATTAAACCCCAAGTCCTTGTTACCTAAGGCCCTTTATGATCAGGCCCCTCCCCACTTTGCAGCCCTTGCACCCTATACTCCAAATCTCTGGAACCATTTGTAGGTGCACCATGTGCCAAGCTACAGCATGCTGCTTCCTCTTTGCAGAATGCCTCTCCTTAGTCAGCCTGGAAAATGCCACCCACCTTTAATATCCAGTTCACTGGGACAGCTCTTTAGGACCCTCTTCCTCCTCTGTGACTCACTGTACCCCACCCTGTGTGTATCTCCATCACAGGCCCTATAACACTTTACTTCATTTATTTGATCACAAGTCTGTCTTCCCTACCAGACTATGAATTTCATCACACATAGTAGGCTTTCAGTATATGTTCCATGAGTGAATATTACACACACGTGAACTCCATGGAAGGGGAACTTTGTTGTTTTGTACTCTGCTGTATCCTCAGAGCCTAAAACAGTGCTGCTGTGTAGCAGATATTCAACAAATATTTGTTGAACCTGTGAGTGAATACAAATAAAAATATACACACCAAATGTATGTCATATATACATTTTCTAGAGATTGACTCTCCAGGAGTCTATGAATCTATGGAATGTTTCTTCAAAGCCAGCCCAAGGAGACATCACTACTCCTCCTTCCCCTCAATGGCCAGATACCAGCCAAGCAACCATCGGCTTCCTCCTGGGCCTCCCAGATGACTCACAGAAGAACTTTCCTGGGGAGGCGTGGGAGGAGATGATGGTTGACAAAAATAACCACAGGCACTTGAAGCATCATCAAGCCTCTGTCTGTGGAATGAACAACAGGCAAATCCAAAGGTTTCTCCCAGGCTGGGCAAGACAGGTACCCATCCTTCCAGCACCAGTGGTTATCAAACACTTACATGGTCAGAGAGTCAGGCAAACTTAGGGTAAATGAAGTAAAATGGCCACTGCTCCTAAGCAGTCAGCTGTTAGTGTTATATGTGAATATTCTTTGTAAACTGTGAAGGAAACACATAAGGGAGGAGTGATTATTAAACATCACTAAGTTGATAATTCCTTATGTGTGTCTTTTTTTATTTTTTACAAATGGCTCTCCCGTACATTATCTCATTTGATGGTCACAACAACCAGGGGAGAAGGGCAATTTTACAGATGAAGGAAAAGACTCTGAGAGAATCAATGACTTGCTTAGAGCGTGATTTTCAAAGTGGTCCAAGGACCAGCAATATCAGCATCACTTGCAAGCTTGTCAGACATGCAAATTCTGGGCCCCACCCAGATCTACTGAATCAGAAACTCTGGAGTGAGGCCCAGCAGTGTGTCGTAACAAGCCCCCCAGGTGATTTAAATGCACCCCCAAGTTTGAGAACCACTGACTTGGAGTCAGGCAGGTAGCAAGTTACAGACCCTGGGTGAGAACCAAGGATATCCTTAGGCACTATCCTTCATTGAGCTCCTTGCATGTTAAGAGCTAACAGTTTCCTGCTCCTGTTTGCTCCATGAAGCCCTGCACAGACCAGTTCCAGCTACATCTCCAACCTCTCTCCAGTCCACCCTCCCTCCCACTGGCCTCCTCTGTTCCTTAGACAGGCCAAGCTCATTTCTGCCCCGAGGATCTTTGCACGTACTGTTCCCTCTACCTGGAATGCCATCTCTTCTGGCTTGATTCTTCTCACATTAAGTCTCAAGGCAAGCATCCTCTCTTCAGAGAGACCTTTTTAGGGCACCTCCATAACCCTATCAGATTCCTCTATTTATTCCCATCATAGCATTTGACACCTTCTGAAGTTGCCTTGTTTGTTTACTAGAAAGTAAATTCCGTGAGGGCGGGGTCCTGTCTTTCTTATCTACTACTATGTATGTCTCCAGAGCCCACCACAGTGCTCAGCACACGGTAGACACTCAACAAACATTTACTGAATAAATAAACCACAAACTAGAGGTAACTCGGAACAGGGAAAAGGCCATTTCCTCTGTTCCTGGCTCCTGTAAGAACGTCCAGTCTAGGCTGTTGGGGAGGGTGAGAGGGCAGTTAACAGTTTCTTTGACTGTCAGGGGTACCTGATGAAAACTCCCACACAGGACTTGCTTCCCAAGGGTGAGCACATCAATGAATTAAGCTGCAGTTGCCATGGATGAGGAGGGGAGGGAAGCTGGTTCTAGATGGGATGAGTGGAGTGGTGGGACCCAGGGAAGGGTGTGGCTTCCCTAAGACTGGGAAGGGGGGCAGCTCTTTTCTTAATTTTTTTTTTTGTGGTAAAAAAAACACACAACATGAAATCTGCCCTCTTAACAAAATTTTAAGTGTACAGTACAGTGTTGTTAGTATATGCACATTGTTGTACAGTAAATCTCTTGAACTTTTTCATCTTGCAGGACTGAAACTCTAATACTCACTAAACAACTCCTCACCTCCTTCTCCCCCAGCCCCTGGCAACCACCCTTCTGCCTTCTGTTTCTATGCGTTTGACTGTGTTAGATACCTCATATAAGTGGTATCATATAGTATTTGTCTTTTTGTGATTGGCTTTTTTCACTTTGCATAACATCCTCAAGGTTGATTCATGTTATAGCATGTGTCAAGATTTCTTTCTTTTTTAAAGCTGAATAATAGTCCATTGTATGTATATACCACATTTTTTTAGCCATTCATCCATTGATGGACATTTAGGTTATTTCTACCTCTTGGCTATTGTGAATAATGATGCTATGAACATGGGAGTGCAAATATTTCTTGCAGATCCTATTTTCAATTCTTTTGGATAAATACCCTGAAGTGGGATTGCTGGATCATATGGTAGTTCGATTTTTAATTTTTAGAGGAATTGCCATATGTTTTACACAGTGGCTTTGCCATTTTACATTCCTACCAACAGTGTACAAAGGTTCCAATCTCTCTACATCCTCACCAACACTTGGTATTTTCTGAGATTTTTTTAATAATGGCCACTCTAACAGGTGTGAGCTAATATCTCATGGTTTTGATTTGCATTTCTCTGATGATTAGTGATGCTGAGCATCTTTCACATACCTGTTGGTCATTTTTCTTTGCATTTCTTCTTTGCAGAAATATCTATTCAAGTCTTTTGAAGGGACAGCTCTTTTTTGGAGGGAAGTTTTGCAAGAGTGGAGACCCATTGGTGTTCCATTTACATGGAATGCTCTAAATGGGGGATGGCAAATGGTTACCCAAGGAGGGAAGGACCAGGTGACTTGCCTGGGACCCTAGACACAATCCTAGTGCTCAGTCTTGACACTGAGTAAGAGGTGCCTCCTGCCTTCAGAGGGACCACGCAGACCACGTCAGCTAAAGGAGCAGCCAAGACACGATGGGGCTTACTCCCATATTCTGGACTGCGTAAAACCCTGGGTTGTGGATCAATTTTAAGGAAGGCACTGCCCTGAATGTGACTAAACTCTTGTGGCTGCCTATTTTTGGTTAAATTGAGGTAAAATTCACATAATATAAAATTTACCATCTTGGCCTTTTTTAAGTGCCCAGTTCAGTGGCATTAAAAACATTCACATTGTTGTGCAACCATCACCACTATTCACCCATACAACTTTTTCATCTTACAAAACTGAAACTCTGTATCCATTAAACTCTCCATTACCCTTCTTCCTCCCAGCCCTTGTAACCACCCTTCTACTTTCTGTCTCTATGAATTTAACTACTCCAGGTACCTCAGATGAATGGAATCATATAGTCTTTTTGTGTCTGGCTTATTTCACCTAATATAATGGTTCATCCATGTTTTAGCATCTATCAAAATTTCCTTCTTTTTTAAGGCTGAATAATATTCCATTGTATGTATATACTACATTTTGTTTATCCATCTATCTGTCAATGGTCGCCTGGGTTGCTTCGACCTTTTATGAATATTCAGCTGTTATGAATAATGCTGCTATGAACATGGGTGTAGAAATATCTGTTTGAGTCCCTGCTTTCAATTCTTTTGGTTATATACCTAGAAGTGACATTGCTGGATCATGTGGTAATTCTATTTTTAATTTTTTGAGGAATCGCCATACTGTTTTCCACAGTGGCTGCACAATTTTACACTTCCACCAACAGTGCACGAGGGTTGCAGTTTCTTCACATCCTCATCAGCACCTGTTATTTTCTGGGTTTGTTTTTGATGACAGCCATCCTAAAGTTCATGAAGTGGTATCTCCTTTTGGTTTTGACTTGCATTTGAAGTGATGTTCAGCATCTTTTCATTGGCCATTCATATATCTTCTTTGGAGAAATGTCTATTCAAGTCCTTTGCCCATTTTTTAATCCAATCATTTGTGTTTGTGGCTATCTATTAAACTTTTTACCTGGCTTTTGATTCTGCCATTTATGAAGCAGTACAGGTCAGATATTGTGTAAAACCAGTAACACATACAATCTTATTTTATCCTCACAACAACCTTGAAATACAGGTACAATTAGTATTTGCATTTTATAGAAGAGGCACCAACGCCCAGAGAGGTTAAACTACTTGCCCAAGGTCACACAGCTGGTAAGTGGTCGAGTAGGGACTTGGACCAGGCCTGTGTGATTCTAAGCCCTGGCTCATAACCCTGGAACTCTTACCACCTCTCACCACTGTGGTAGGTTGATGGGGAGGCTGGGACAGGGCCCTCTCACAAGTCACATGGGTCTCTGCCCTAAAGCCCAGTGTGCTAGAATCTCAGGTTGAGGGTTAGGAGCCTAGGATCTGCTAGTCTCAGCGTTGCTCCAACTGGCTGGGAAGCTTCCAGCACAGTCGCACCATTGCACTTGGCCTGTGACAACGTTGAGAGTCAAGGGAGATTACGGATGGGAAAGTGCTCTGAAAAATCACAACATCTCAGAAAGAAGTGAAGTGCTGTTAGGATTCACAAGGCTGGTGCATAAATCATGCCTGTGTCTCCCGGCACCTCAGAACCTGGGACTATCTCCTGGCCAGCAGCTCACAGAGGGTCTGGAGTGGCGGAGGTCTTGCTTTCTGGTATATCTTTTCACAAACACCCACAGGCGCCCAGCAGAGAGGATGGGGAGCAGTTGCAGCCCAGCGCTGGTCTCTTTGTGGGGACCGGCCTCTATTGCCGGTGGTGTTCAGGAGGCAGAGTTATCTTCTGTTATGTGGCTCTTCTTACACCAACCCATGAAAAAGGCAAGAGGACAATAGTGGCAGGCAGAGCAATGGTCTCCCAAAGATGTCCACGTCCTAATCCCCAACCACTGAATATGTTCCCTTACCTGGCAAAAGGGACATTGCAGATGTGATTAAAATCTTGAAATAGGGGGGCCGGCCCAGTGGCATAGCAGTTAAGTTCACGTGCTCAGCTTTGGCGGCCCAGGGTTCGCAGGTTCGGATCCCGGGCGCAGACAGATGCACCACTTGTCAAGCCATGCTCTGGCAGCGGCCCATATAAAGTAGAGGAAGATGGGCACGGATGTTAGCCCAGGGCCGGTCTTCCTCAGCAAAAAGAGGAGGATTGGCAATGGATGTTAGCTGAGAGCTAGTCTTACTCACACACACACACACAAAATCTTGAGATGGGGAGGTTATCCTGAAACATCTGGGAGGACGCAATTTAATCACAAGTGTCCTTATAAGAGGGAGGCTGGAGGGTCAGAGAGAGAGGACATGTGAGGTCAGAGTGATGCGACTGCTGGAAGGGGACATGAGCCAAGGGAAGCAGACAGCCTCTAGAAGCTGGAAAAGGGAAGGAAACAGATCCTCCCCGAGAGCCTCCAGAAGGACCGCAGCACTGCCAAAACCTTGATTTTACCCAGTGAGACCCATTTTGGACCCATTCCAGAACAATAAGTTAATAAAATTATGTTCTTTTAACCCACTGACTTTGTGGTAATTTGTTATAGCAACAATAGGAAATGAATACTCAACCGAAAATGGACGAAAGATGTGACCAGGCATTTAACAGAAAAGGAAATACATGAGCCAGTAAACACAGAGACAACATGGTCACTTGTCTTGGTCAGCTTTGGGCTGCACAGCTTAGAGCGGCTTAGAGTAGACATTCCCATTCCAAAAGGGAGAAATAGGAAAGAAGGAAGGGGTGACAGGTCCCAAGCAAGTCCAAGCCTGGACTTGGTTACCACAGCCTAAGCTAAGACACCAGTTATTGAGGAAATGCAAAGTAAGGCCCAAATAAAATTCCATTTTAATTGGCAAAGTAATTGGAAAAAATTAATAAGCCTATCAATAACAAGCATTGAAGAGGAGAAGAAGACATGGACGTGGGGGAAGGATCTCTCATACAATGCTGACGGTAGGGCAGTAATTTGGTGGAAAACAATCCAGCATTAATCCTAAAGCTAAACCATTCCACTCCTAGAGCCATTCCAGATGTACAACTAGAATGTACAAGAATACTCATAAGAGCACTCTTCCCAGTAGCAAAAGGCTAGAAACTACTTGAGCGGCCGTCAGTGGGAGAGTAGAGAAATAAACCAAAGCCCACTGTACAATGGACTATTATACAGTCAAATGAATGACCTACAGTGACATGCAGCAACAAGGATGATTCATACCAATACAATATTAAGTGGAAAAAGTAGCTCCAAAAAAAATTCCGTAGAGCAAGATACCCTTTTATAAAGTTAAAAACAACCAAAATTAAAAAATAGATGCCTTTTAGGAACAGATATAAATGCAACACAACTACATAAAGAATGTGGAAACAGAGGAAATGTGTGGGGGTTTGGCTTAAACAAGATTGGGCATGGTTTAAAAAGTTAAAATCTAGACAATAGGGACATGCAGATTCTCTGTACTAGTCTCTCTAGTTTCGCGTATGTTTGAAATTTTCCATTGTAAAAGAAGTTTGATTTGTGTGTGTGTGTGTGAGGAAGACCAGCCCTGAGCTAACATCCGTTGCCAATCCTCCTCTTTTTGCTGAGGAAGACTGACCCTGGGCTAACATCCGTGCCCATCTTCCTCTACTTTATATGGGACGCCACCACAGCATGGCTGACAAGCAGTGCGTCAGCTGGTGCCCGGGATCCGAACCCGCGAACCCCGGGCTGCCAAAGCGCGAACTAAACCACTGCGCTACCAGGCCAGCCCAAAAACTTTTAAAGTAACACAAAGAGGAAAGCAAAGAATGATGAACACAGAATTCAGGAGGCAGGATGACAGGATGGAACCCTATGATGGAACGTCAGTTATGGCCAAAGGTCCAGCTTGGCTTAGTTTTGTTTTGGATGGTGAGTTCATGGGCACTTATTAGATAACTACATAACTAAACTAAAGCAAGCCAGGCACGGAGCCACGAAGAAATAATTGGAGTAGAGAGAAGAAAAGCCTGAAGTCAGCCTTATACACAGTTCTCAGTGGCACTAGGTGGATGGACCCCAGGACGTGTCCTTCTGGGGCTCTGTTTGCAAGGAGAGAGTTAGGAGACCTGGATGCGAGTTCTCCCCCTGGCTGGCTCTTCTCCTTCTCAGGGGCCACTTCTCTCATCTGCGTTCCTGACCATCTGGGGGCATCCTCTCTGGCAAAGACCTGGGCAAAGTATCTGAGGGCTTTGAGGGTCCTAATTAAGAGCTGGTCTGATGTTTGGGATATCACACGGCGGGGGGCTACTCATCCCGGCAGACTTTCAGACTAAAATGTAGGGGGTTATGTTCATCTCTGGCACATGTCATCATTCAGGGATCCCGATGCATTTACCTGGTAGCGAAAGAATGTACCACATATTGGAAGAGCTGCTTAGAGAGAAGTAGGCTAAGGGGCACCCTAGACAGGAGGTGGGTCTTCCTCTGGGAAGAAAATGAACTAAGAGACAGGAACCCCTCTGTTGCTGTGCGTGTGTGTGCGCGTGCGCGCGTGCATGTCTGTGTTTTCAGTGTTCCCTCAGGGTCAGTTCTTTCAGTGACACCCTAAATTCCACTGAGTCCAGAAATGGTTCTGTCCCCTCTGCAACCTTAATGAAACCTCAGGAGAGAAAAACTTACTTGCTTCCTCAGTCCCAGCTCATTGGGCTCTTTTCAAAGTGTGGTCCCTGGACAGACCAGACTGGCAACTTCGGGATCCCTGGAAACTCATTAGAAATGCAAATGCCCGATTTACGGAATCAGAAACCCTGAGGGTGGCGATGGGAGAGCTGTGTATTAACAAGCCCTCCAGGGGATTCTGATGTGTGCTCAAGTTTGAAAACCACTAGTTGAAGTACATTTTATCCCACCCCTGGACTCCTGGCTTCACCTCCTTCCCTGACAATATTCCATGGGTCATCGCTTCCAGGACATATTGTCACCTATTTGCTCTATGGAAACCCAACACTAGTCAATCTAACCCCTCACTTCTTGGGTCTGATTCTTGAGCTGCCAGGAGCTGCTGGAGCAAACCTCATGGAAACAGGATGCTGTTCCCAGCTCCTTGTCGGCAACCTCAGCAGAAGGCTCTCCACACTGCCCACCCTGCCTCATCTCCCCCCTCTGTCCCAGCAGCTCCCTCTTCCATTCCCTCTGCTGCCGTCACATTGTCACCTCTCCACAAGCCTGTGCCCTGCCTTCTCCCCTGGCATTTTAACAGGTAGCTTTCTACGTCATTGAATAAAAGTAAGACCACGAGGCAAGAACTCCAATTTCTCTTCCATCTGCAAACTTATTGGTGTCTTTCCTCCTCTTTTCCGAATCAGTGGCAGAGTCTACCTGAGGCTCATCTCTCCAGCTACATTCTGGGCCACCTGTCACCCACCGCAGCAGGGGCCTCAGGCCACCTGCTCTTCCTCTCCTGTGCTCCTCCCTGCTCAAGTCCTCTCCCCAGATTCAAAGCCAAATAGCAACTACAGGACAACAACATTTTCAAACAAAAGTGTTTTAAACATACATTGAGCATCTATATTCTCTAAAGCAGTGCAGACTTGGTTTTGAATTCCAGGTCTCCAATTACTATCAAGGAGGCATTGGCCAAATTCTTTACTTTTTCTAAATGTCAGCTTCTTCCTCTGTAAAAGGGGGTATTGTAACACTTTTTGCATAATTATTAAGAAAAGGGTTAAATATTATCAATGTAAAACGTATTGCAGCAACAAGAGCTTGACATACTGGATAAAAATATTTACTGTTTGATCGATAGATTAGATGATTTTATTTAAACAATTATGTAATCTGAATGATCTTTAAATTTCATTAGGCATCTTATCCTTCAAATTCTTACAACATGAGCAGAAACTGAAGTGAACGTTCAAAGAAAAATCATGACAAGAATTCCTTAATTCCAAGTTTGATGGTAAGAAAGCCCAATGCTTCCCATGTTACAAAAATTACTTGCTTAAGAGAGAATGACCAAAAAAATAAATTCCATGATTCCCTCTTAATAAAATGATCTATCTCCCTTGTCAAAAAACAACAAAGGGCAGTCTTCTCTGCCCATGACCTCTGGCTACTGTCCTATTCACAATCAAGTTTCTCGAAAGAACAAGCTTCATTAGCTCTCAACTCTCTTACCTCAATCCCATTTGCTCCTTAACTCCCTGCAAACTGATTTCCTGAAGATCATCAGCGGCTTCCATGTCAACAAATCCAACTGGCACTTTAATGCTCTGGTTCATTCAATCATTTTATTGAGTGCCTGCCATGGACTGAGCTCCTGGCACTAAGCTAACACATTGGAGGTGGCTATGTGTTTTTTTCATTCAACAAGTATTTTTCTAGCTCTTCCAATGTGCCAGGCGCTGTGCTCTGTAGGCACTAGCAGACAACCTGCCCTTGAGGAGATTATAGGCCATTACAGCAGCGTCTGGCACAGCCAGTGACACTTGAAGAATACACAAAATGGACACCTAATGTTAGCAGGTGGGAGGCAAGGGAATCCCAGAAGCCATCCCTGAGGAAGTGACACCTGAGTTTAATCTAAAGGATGAGGAGGGATTGACCAATGAGGGGATGAAGAAGGATGCTCCAGGCAGAAGAACAGTATGTGCCAATGAACAGGAGAAACATAGTACAAGGTCTGCTATCATATTCACAGGGTATTATAGTCACAGAGGAGGGAATGGGAGACATTCAGGGAAGGCTTCCTGAGGGAGGTGACATCTAAACTGAGTCTTAAGGGATGACTAGGCATCTGTTAAGGAGGCGAAAGACATCCCAGGAAGATAATGCAGTGTGTGCAAAGGTACAAAGTTTGGGGGCCGGCCCGGTGGCGCAGCGGTTTAGTCCGCGCTTGGCAGCCCGGGGTTCGCCGGTTCGGATCCCGGGCGCCCGCCGACGCACTGCCTGTCAGCCATGCCGTGGCGGCGTCCCATATAAAGTGGAGGAAGATGGGCACGATGTTAGCCCAGGGCCAGTCTTCCTCAGCAAAAAGGGGAAGATTGGCGACGGATGTTAGCTCAGGGCTGGTCTTCCCCACAAAAAAAAAAAAAAACAAAGGTACAAAGTTTGGCATCTAGGGAGAGGTGTAAGTAACATGGGATGATGGCTGAAGTGTAGGCCAGGAGGACAGTGTAGCACCAGGGGAACATCAATGCCCTGTTAAGTAGTTTGGACTGAAAGTGATAGGAATCACTGAAGGGGGGAGAGTATGTGTGTGTGTGTCTCTGTCTGCGTTTCCCCTTTTAGAGTGATCGCTCCAAATGCATATATGCATATATGCCCCTTCTATATTAGAAGGGGCAAGACTGGAGGTGGGGAGACAAGTTACAAAGAAGGCTATTGTAATGTAATGATTGGGGTGAAAATGACAGATCCTCAACAAGGCAGTGGCTGTAGGATGCAATATTTAAAGATTAGGATCAATGATATAAAGTAATATCACCATAGCCTTTCAAGTCAGACAGAACTAAGTGTGAATCCCAGCTCTGCCCCTTACTATCTGTGTGACCTTGGGCAAGTCACTTAACCTCTCTCAGATTCCATTTCCTCATCTGTTAATTCAGGACAGTAATAAAACCAACCTCACAGCTGTTGAAAGGATGAAAGAGCATAATATACACAAGGACACAGCCCGAGACCGAGCACACAGTGAATGCACACAAATGAGAGCTCCTGTCCTCAGCATCATTAACTAGACTTGGTTGACCAGACGCAGATACTGAGGGAGACCAGAGTGCACAATGACTCCAGGGTTTCTGGCCTGCTTGTTATAACAGAAAGCTGAGACAGGAGTAGGCAGGTTAGGAAGAAGGCCTGGAAAAGGATGCACTCATTTGTTGGGTATGAAGTGCCCACTGTGGGAAAAGCTAATCTTCCACGGGTCTCTTCACATCTTGCGGTGTGTGCCAAGAATGCAAGACCCTGACCACCTTTTACCTGGGCCACTTCTCAGTGTTGTGTTTGTAGAAGCAACCTTGAGGGATGAGGTACTGTTTCTCTCCAGGCTTGCTTACTGCTTCTGATATAAGCAGTAGATTCCCAAGGTCAGTGCTCCTCAGCTGTGATGCAAACCCGCCGCATGCGGGGCATCCACCTGGGCCCATCATGCTGCCCCTGTGGGACTCAGAGGCGAAGGGAACTGATGCAAATAAGCTGATGCTCATACTATGTGCTGTGTGTGCCTGAGTAATCAAGCCCTACGTCTCTGACCCAGGAGTCTCATGTCTTCTGCCAGCATCTACGAACCAGCGACAGGTTAACTTATTAGCTTATGAGCTGGAAAGAGAGACGGGGAGTCATCAGTGTGTGCATGATGGGTAAAGACTTTCCAGAAGTGTGAGAGTGAGAAAGAGATGAGAGTTCTTTACCTTGATGGCCAGACCCTATGAAAGACTGATGGAAGCAAATCGTCGGACCCTTCCATAAAAGGGCACATACACAACACATAACCTTGCATAGTTCCCGGGTTCGCGTACCAACGACCACCACCAGCACCTGCCACCCCGCAGACCAAGCGTCTAAAGACTATTCAGCCGAGAGGCTAGCTAAAATTGCAGTTTCCCAGGCCCCACCGCGGAGACCCTCACTCGCTGGGTTTGGGACGAGGCCCAGGAGTCTGCGTTTTTGACCAGCGCCTCAGAAGACTTGGGCGCTGATGCTCAGCGGAGCCCACTTTGAGAAACCCGACTCTGGGACTGAGAGACCCCCGCCCCGCCATGCTCCAAACTTTCCCCATCTGGCCAGGCGCACAGGCCACTCCCGCAGACCTCACCCTCGCGCGCGGTCGTGGAAGCATCTGGGGAAGCTGGTGGGACCCGAGAGCGAGGGCCCCTGGGGCCTGCTCGCCCCTGCCTGCACCGTGCCACGGCCCCGGGAAGCGCAGCGCGGCGGCCGGCAGGGGGCGCGGCGGCAGGGACGACGCGGGGAGGGGGCGCCCCGCGCCCCTCGGGCCGGAGCGGAGGGGCGGGAAGAAAGAAGGGGAGGGCAGAGGATGGGAGGGAAGGGAGGAGCGAGGAGCGAGGCGCGCGGCAGCGGCGGCTGCGGCGGTGGCGGCGGCGGCGCGGAGCCCGGGCGCGGGTGCAGGGGCGGGAGCGGGAGCCGGAGCCGGGGGCGGGGCGGGCCGGGGCGGGGCCGCGGGCTGGCGGCGAGCGCCGGGAGAGCGCGCCCGGGGAGCGCGGAGGGAGGAGCGAGGGGAGCACCGACAGCTGCCCGCCCCCGCCCCCGCGCCGCCCGCTGCCCGCCGCCCGCCGCCCGCCGCCCGCGCGCAACAGTTCCCCCGAAGTTGCAGTCCGGGAGGCGAGCGCGCCCGGGTAGCCGAGGGGCGGGCAGCCGGCCGGGGACGCGGCGTCGCGGCCCAGCGCGGACGGTGCCGGCGGGCGGCGGCGGTATGGGCACCCGGCAGACCAAGGGCAGCCTGGCGGAGAGAGCCAGCCCCGGCGCGGCGCCTGGCCCCCGGCGCGAACGGCCCGACTTCTGGGCGTCGCTGCTGCTGCGCGCCGGGGACAAGGCGGGGCGCGCGGGCTCGGGCGCGGGGCTGCCCCCCTACCACCGGCGCGTCGGCATGGTCCAGGAGCTGCTGCGGATGGTGCGCCAGGGCCGGCGGGAGGAGGCGGGGACGCTGCTGCAGCACCTGCGCCAGGTGAGCACGGGGAGGGGGCGCGGGGGGCGCGCCGGCCCCGGGAGCACCCCGCCCCTTCCCGAGGAGGCGGGCGAGCGCGGAGGGGCACCGCCCAGGGCGCCCTCTCGCGCGGATGGAGCCCTGTCTGGCAGCAGGTGCCTTGGTGCTACCGCTGAATTTGAGGGCCTCAGGGCAGGGAGGAGGACGGCTAGCCGGGTGAGGGAGACCTGTTGGAATAATGTCCCCGCTCTGTCCCCCGCAGGCAGTGAAGGAGGCTGGTCCCAGGAATGGTTGGTGGAAGGAGATGCAGGGAGGGATGCTTGGTCTTGGCCAGGGCGCTTTTCTTCTTCTCTATCCATTGATAGTCACCCCTGCCAAGGGTCCTCAAGGAATGCGCAGTTGTCAACTGAACCCGGCTTCCCCAGGGGGAGTCCAAGGGCACAGCCCTAGGGCTGGTAAGATGGCAGTCCCTAGGTCTTTTGCCCACCTGGGAGGCATCCTGGATTGCGGTTCAGGTGGGAGACAGTGTTGCATCTCCCCTGACTAACTTTGACAGGTGCTCAGCCATGAGCCGGTGCTGTGCAGTGGAGAGAGAGAGAAGGGAGCTGGTTGTGGTTTCCTGTGTGACTACCCGGCAGGAACTTCAGGAGGCTGCCAGCACTCTGCCCTCGGCCTGTTCTGTCCCTGTTCCACTGGTTAGGCACTGACTTTGCAGATCTGGCTGGTCCCTTCTGCTTTGGGGCCGTCCTGGGGCTGTCCTTATTTTCCTTCCTCACTGTCTTTTGAGGGAGGGGGTGGCCTGTTCATTGCATTATGTTGAATAGGAGAGAGGCAGGAGGGTGCAAAGCTGCCCTCCCGCATTACCAAACAGGGTGTCTTGGCCCAGCTTTGGTGGATAGCCAAGGGCACGCGTGGTATTCTTGTTAGATTGACCCCATGAGTGGTGGAGTCAGATGCGGATGGCGGGAGGGGGAATCTCAGGTGGGCTGTCTGAAGTTTTCCCATCACTGATGAAAGAGGCTGTAGGAGCTCCTTCCTGGGAAGAGCTTCCAAAATCTAATCAGATGCACACACACACACACACACCCGCCCAGGTTCTGCAGCAGCCCTTCCTCACTTTATATCTGGTGTGCTGTTACCCTGGAGCGTGTGTCCCAAGGTGTGCGCTGCTCAGGGAGAGGGAAGCAGAGACTTGAGGACTTGGGAGGACTGGGGCTTCTGCTTGCCTCCGCTTTTCCAAACAACATCCAGAATGGTGCCTGAGATGCTGCTGGATCCCCAAGGTGGCTTCACTGACTTGAATCTCAAAGAAAGGTGACATTATACACCACCCAACTTTAGCAGTGTATGTCTCTTTGTCTTTCAAGAATTGGAAGTGTATGGCCTCTGTGGAAACTCTTTTGCTTTCAAACAGAATAATGGTTTTTCCGGACCATCATATCCCCTTTGCACACCAGACAGTAAGAAGGTTTTACTGATCACGTGCTGTTCCCCCAGCACGGGGGTGGGTGCTTCAGGGGATGCAGAAGAGTGGAGGGGGCTGACAGGTGGGGGTCAAGACAAGGCCTCCTTGGAGGGTAAAAGAACAAAGTGAAGCCAGAATTCTTAAGGGCCAGTTGGGTGGGGCCTGCAGGAGGAGGCAGACACCTTGGGCTCCTCAGTCCCTCTGGGGCTGAGTGTGTTTCCACATCCTGGGAAGCTGAGTTTCTCCTTTGTTTTTGGAGAGTGGATAAGCCCCTATGGTCCCCACAGGGTCCCTGAGACAGGAAGCATTTCCTGAGAAATGTTGGTCTTGTTGGTGTCCTGACACCCTTCTTAGTGGCAGGACTGGGAGTGCTGATGGGGGCAGGAGGGGGTTAATCAGACTTTCCCCTTCTCTCTGAAAGCAGCAAAAAAGCTTGCCCACCAACTCCGGGGCATGTGTCGGGCTCCCTTGACCTCTGGCTGGTGGGTGAGGTCTGTGGGCCTCTCCAGAGCCAGCGATGGGCCTGCCCATGGAGCCCATGGAGCTGCCCTGTGTTGCCTGGAACATACAGATCAGGGCCCCTGCAGGAAATGGTTATGGGCCCTGGGCTGTGTGGGAGAACACGGGGTGTCCAAATGTCCATGAGAAACAGGCGGTGTTCTAGGACCCTGAGGCTGTTCAGAGGAATGTTGAGCTGGATCTCTGCTGTGCACTGAAGTGGCTCCTTCTCCCAAACTGTGTTTTTCTTTCTAGTTTCCTTCTCTAGTCTGGAGGTGGTGATGTTCAGAAAGGGAATGAGCAGTCACTGAGAGACAGGAAAACACCCAGGGCCTCACCAGGGGTCAGACAGGGAGAGCCTCTGTTTCAGTAATGCAGTAGGCAAAGACAGGGGTGCATGCAGAGCCCAGGTGCTCAGTACTGC
Organism: Tapirus indicus; assembly: GCA_031878705.1. Taxonomy (NCBI): domain Eukaryota; kingdom Metazoa; phylum Chordata; class Mammalia; order Perissodactyla; family Tapiridae; genus Tapirus; species Tapirus indicus. Next base: position 3,649,586 of record CM062932.1, on the reverse strand, counting down.
TGAGAGGTTGTCCGGGACCTGTGGGGTGGGCGTCAATGAACAGAAACAGACTGAGAGTAATAGCAGCCAGGAGAGTAACAGCCACCCCTATTTGCATGTCACTTTTCCTGTGTTTGATAATGTGTGTTTGGCTGCTGGATTTGTGTGTGTCCAGAGCCCTGGGTTGGAGGAGACTTGAGATACTCGGTCCCTGTGGTTCTTAACCTCCTCAAGTCCTTGAGCTTTTTGTGGCTCTGAAAGAGCCCTGGACACTATTCCTAGACAAATGCACCAATATACACAATCGTGCAAGAATTTCAGAGGATTCACAGACCCCAAGAAGAGAATATGCTCCAGTCTGGTACCATGCCTCCCCCCAGTGCTATGTGACTTGCTACAGGCTCATGATGTGGAAACAGGGACTCCGGGACCATGTGTGGCACCAGAGGCTGCTGGTGCTGCTTCTTCTGAATGCCCTTCTTTCTCATCTAAGATTTGGGGGGTGGTTTCCCTGACTGGAGACCCTCCAGCCTGCCTGTGCTTGTCCCTTGCTGCAGAGGTATCAGGACGCCTTCTAACGTTAATGATCCTGAGCTATGGCCACAGCTGCAGGCAGGATGACAGGAAGATGCCTTAAAGGAGCAGAGAGCAATCCCCTTCCCTTCAGGAGCGGTGGAATCATGAGAAGAGCCATGGACAGTCAACTCTGGCGGCTTGCCTTCCGGTCTTCATTCTGCTTTGACCTTGGACCCAGCAGATAACCTCTCCGAGTTGTGTTTCCTCATTTCCCAAAGGGTTTCTGGAGTACTGAGCAGAGCAAATGCTACAAAGTATGTGAAATTGCATTGACTCTGCAGTCAAGACGCTTTCTCACAGTGATAATGGTAAGAAACAGGAGAATCTGCCCTACCTTGGGTCTGGCCAGGCCACAGGCAGGGTCTTGATATCTTTTCTCAGGCTGGGTCCAGGATTTTTGGGATTCTGTCTACCTGGCCAGGGCTCAGTCTGGATCAGAAGCTCACCGCAAGTTCAGGAGCAGTCTGGGGTGGTGCTCATGGGGATAAAGGATGCCAGCTGTGGATAGAGGAAGCCACTCCTCTCCCCTTCCCTGGACCCCGTTCCTGCAGCCCTCACCCTTCCCCAGATGTCTCTCCCTAAGTCTAGGGGTCAGATTTGCCATCTTTAAGGAGCCCTGGGGAAGAAGTAACCTTTAGTCATGGAGAAAGGGCAAGTGCCAGGCTACATGGAAGGTGGGGTGTTATCTCCTCAGCCCAGCAGTTTCTCTGAGTCCCAAAAATCCCAGACTGGGTTGGTGGCTAACTTCATGGAGCACCGGAATAAGGTGTCAGTTTCCCTGGGATATACCAGGCTGAAGTAGCCCACCTCTTCATGTTCACCAGCCTCCCTACTTTCCCATAAGGAAAGTCTGATTGGGTTGGTTTACTGCCACTCAGTATGGCATAGCCCTATTGGGCAGAGCTGGTCCAGTGTTAGCCTGCCCAGCCCCACCCAGTGATGTGGCTTGGGCATGGACTCCTGGTTCAGTCTGCTGCAGCCAGGGTGGCAGGGCTGGCTTTACACCTGGAAGCATGAGCCGCATCAGCTAATGCAAAACAGAACCCTCCAGGACCTAGAATGACTTGCTTTCCAAGGGGGGCTGGATAATGGACAAGCACTTGGAGGCTCCCTGGTGAGCTGGAGAGAGAAAGATGAGCAGAATGACCTTTGAACATCACCTTTTTCCTCCAGTAGCCCACCTAAGAAAATCTCTTCAGGCGAGCATGTTGCAAGGTCCCCAGACACTGAATAGGAATTTCCCGCATCCTTGGCCCTGATCTTTTTCTTCTTCCACCTGGAATGCATTTCCTTATTTCCATGGAATGCTCCTTACCTTTCCCAGGCCACCCTCCCAGCCATGTCAGCCCATGGCTCTGAGATCCACTTGCCTGTTAGGGCCTACCATACTGAGTGGCGTTTAGTCATCTGTACACAGTTTTTCCTCTGATATCCATTTCGTTGGTCAGTCCAAGTCATACGCTTCCTGAGGGTGGAGACCCTGCCACCACCTTTGTCCCTGGCATGGTACTGAACACCTGCAGACCTTCAGCAATCTTTAGTGACTCTGTGTACTGTGAAGATGTGCATCTGCCACCGCTGTCACTGTGTGTCCTCAGAAAGCACTTGGATCCCAGGCTATGGCTGTGCATCTGGGGGCTTATTTACCAGGCTTGCTAGTACTGCCATACGATCTGGCGAGTTTGCTTTCAGAATGACTGGGTTCCTGGGAACCATGTCCCCGGGGCTTGGCTGTTCCTGGCAGGTTGCCAGGTGGTGGTGTTCTTGGAGAGAGGAGTGGCATGGTGCCCGGCCTCTGTGGGCACTGGGGGATCCCATCCAGCAGGTGCAGTCTGGGGCCTCTGCTGAGGTGGCAGGAGGGAAGCAGAGCCTGACAGGAGAGCCTAGCCTCCAGGTTCCTGATCCCCTGCTTGTGCTGAATCATGTTTGTTCCATCCACAAAGAGAAACCTTCCTTTTCAAAATCTGCCACTCTCTGACTGGGCTGGGCACAGGTATTTCCAGTGATAAAGATGCAGAAGGAATCCAATGCCAGGGCCTGCTTTGCTGGTTTCCAAGGCCAGGGACACGGCAGCCTCTGTATGGCCAGGCATGACCACAGGGCCTGGGGCTGGGCCAGCTGTCCTGACTTCGGGTCTGGTGGGGTGGGGGCCTTCTTTCTGGAACAAATGCCCACCTCCTTAGAGATGACCAGAAATTGCTTTGCTCTCTCTATTCAGCTCCTAATATACCCTGGGCTCCACCCACGGACCTCCCCTTGGTGGAAACCCCCCTTGGTGCGCTGGTGCAGCCCCCTCTCCCCTTCCGTCAATGTCATTTCATTTCCATGTGCACTTTTCTCGGGCAGAGGCTGTAGACCGTATCCTGGGCATAGTGGGTTTTCAGGAAATCCGTATCGAACGGATTTTAAACTTCTCTTGAGACACACTTCCCCCTGGCCACTGCCCCAGGTGTCTCTCTCAGGAGCTGGTGGGGTCTGGCTCGGACTTCTCAAGTCAAGCACAGGAACAGGTCATTCTTCCAGTAACCCTCAGAGTCGGTACCATCACTCTTCCCCATTCTCAGGGTTCTAGCAGCTGCTCTCTGCACCCCCAACACCTCCTGCAGGTCAGAGCCACCTTGCAGAAGGGTTATCCAGGTGATTAGGGTCTTTCTCTGGTGTCCCCAGCAGGATGCCCAAAGAGTGTGGTCAACATCTGAGGAGACTGCCTCCCCAAAGTGGGGGGTCTCAACCAGCCATCTGCCCCAGCCACCCTCCCACCAAGAGCAGCACTGTGGGTGACCTGTGAGAAAAATGGCACACCCCCTCTGTGCTCCATCCCCTGGCTCCTGCCGGCTGTATCATATCCTTTCTCATTAGGAGAAATTGGACGGGTGGGAGAGGGGCCCAGTTGTCTAAAACAGCAGACTCAGTGACTGTATCTTGGGTTCGCTGTCGCTAGAAGAGTTGGCTGTTATGAAAACAGTGACCTTGGCACGCAGAGCAGGGGCGGGGGGCCTGCTCTCCTCCTCACCCCACCCACCGGCCCTGAGCAGTGCCCACGTGGCTCCCCGGGAGCATTTCCCAGCTTTTTTTTTTTTTAACTTTTATTAGCTCAAACTCCTGGCTGCTGCAGCCATATGGAGCTCTGCCGACAGCTGCTGCTCAAAGGGATGTGGCATTTTGATGTTTCTAACTGTGTCTTAACCAGGAGAGACTCAAGAGTCCAGCTGAGGCTGGAGAGTGTCAATGTTTGCCTGCAGAGGTGCCTCACTTTGGGTCTGAGGTCCCTGCCCACCTCCAGAGCTGTCCCCACCCCTGCTCCGTCCTCTGTGTCCTTGCCTGTCTTTCTGCCTCTCTCCCTCCCACATCCTGCAGCTTCTCCTTGTGTCGGTGTGTTTTTCTGTGTCTCTCCCTTCCCTGGGTGAGAAGCAGACTTTCGCCTCTTGTTAGTCTGCCCGACCTCGGTCAGCTTCCCTCTGCACCCCAGCCTCCGTGACAGGAAGAAGAGGCTCTGGGGCCCGTGAGAACTGGAAGGAGTTGGTGGTGGTCAAGGAAAGGTCCCACTCGTTTTGGTTGTCTGGTTGGTGGCCCAGCACCTTGGGTGGGAGGGCAGGCATCGGAGACACCCTTCCCGTCTGTATGTTGCTTTCTGGTCCATAAAGCATTTTCTCGTGTTTATTTTTCTCCTTAAATAGTCTTGTGAGGTTGGCAGGATACTGCTTCAAGTAAAAAATGGCGGGTTTTTAAAAAATATTATAAAAGCAGTGTATAATCATTATAGGAAAACAAGAAAATACAGAGGAGCCAAAATAAGACAGTAGGAATTAATTCATCTTTTCCACCATCGAGGGCCTATTCTTCTGGGCACTGGGGAGGCGGCAGGCAACCAAGCAGGAAAAACAGTAGTAGTAATTGTTCCCCTACCACATGGAGGGACTGTGAGCATCCAAGAGGCCAAGGCTATGCAAGCGCTTGGCGTGGCCCAGGGTAAGGATTCTGTGGTGGCAGTGGCTGCCTTCGCTGCAAACCAGGAACCCTTGGTTCTGGTCCCAGCTCAGACCCCATCTCTGGCCTCAGTTTCCCCATCTGCAAAGTGCAGGAGTGTGTAGCTGAGATGAGCACTGAGGTTCTCTGCCACTGCTCAGGTTCCACCAGGCTCCTGTGGCTTCAGAAAGACATGTGGTCATTCATTCCCACATGTGTGGTCCATTATTCCAGGCCCTGAGCTGAACTCACATTCGTACCCTGAGGTCACTCTTTTCTCCCCTCCTGGGACACAGGGGAGGGCCTTCCAGAAGGAAGCAGACCCAGGGACCTGGGGCCAATCCACACTCATCCCCACATGGGCCCTCCAGCCTGCCTTGCTGACAGCGGTCCTAGCTGACCTCCCCCCGTCTGACAGAGGAGGGTGGAAGGCCACGTCACACAGCGTTGGGGGCAGATGCCAGAGCAGGGAGCTTGTAGACTTTCACATCCCTCCAGGCTGCAGTGCGTGAGCAAAGGCCAGCGCTGACAGAGCCTGCGTTGTCCCTTGAGCCTTGGGCCCTTCACCTAGGGTGTCAGGGAGGAGAACGAGGCCTGTCTCCAGCGTTGGGCAGGCCCTCCTGGGACCCACTGCTGGCCTGACTCATCGTGGTCTCCCTCTCCTCCCCATCCACCTGGGGAGGCTGCCTGGGCCCCTCTCACATCTGCCTCTCCCCTTCCTGTCCTGAGGCCCACCCCACTTCATGCCTCTCGCCCCTCCGTGGAGACCCAGACCTCCCAGCCCAGGCAGAGCTTTGGGGGTCTTTGTCCTCAGGGCAAGAACCCTGCCCTGTGCCTTCTGCTACCTGGCCATGCTAGTACTTGGTTCTTTCATTCGGCAAACACTTCTGGGCACCAGTGGGTGGATGGTACCAGTTGGAAGAAGTGGGCAAGTAGAGCCTGCCACCGTGCTCATTACTAGAAGGGATCAGAGGGGCAGCTGGTGCTCTAGATGGGTGGTGAGTGATTGTAGAGCCAGACAGAGCTGGTCAGATTCCAGCTCTGCCATTGACTCTGACCACGGATGCAGAGTAGCCAGGCTGGGCAGAGAGCCAGAGGAGTGGAAGTAGGGGACAAGAGTGGGGGGGTATTCACAGGTGCAGGACATGCAACACACATGCTGGCTGCTGTGCAAACTCCTCCTCTCCCACGGGGCTCCTAAGTGAACACAAGCACTGGACCTGGGAGCTGCGAAGAGCCAACCCTTCCCACTTTCTAGTTGGGGCTTTGCCTCACTTGCCCTGAATGGCCCCTCCTAGCAGCCCAGGTGCTCAGGCCTGCCCCTCTCCTGTCCATACCACCTGCCTGCCCTCAGCCCGGGGTTCCCCCAGAAAACACCAGTGCCCTGCAGGGAGCACCGGCTCTCTCTGTGCCTGCTCCAGACACCCTGCCCCCACCTCACAGCTGCTCTCCCCATGGAGCCACCACCCACGGCTACAGGCTGCCCAAGGAGGCTTGCAGGACCATCTCCCACTGAGGGCCACCAGGCAGGGGATAGGACCCCCAAGGGGAGACCGAAAGGCCTGCCCACTCAAGCACACCATCCGCCTGCAGGGATCCGGGACTCGCGGCCTGGAAAACCAGCAGCCTACGACCCCCAGCCCCTGCTGCCCTTACTTTTGTGCATGCAGTCGCTGCCCCCAGTGCCCTGGGCTCAGGCCCCACAAAGAGGGTCAGGATTCCCTCCCATGGTGCTAGTGTAGACAGGGCCCAGGAGAGCCCGCGCCACCTTGGACCTGGACCTGTCTGGCCCAGCACATGCCGTACCACAGTCAGCTGATCCCAGCACACCTGGCAGCCCCTTGCCACCTCACATCCCTCTCCATGGCCTGGCCTGCCCCCTCTGCACCCGCCTCTGGCTTATCTGAGACCCGGCCCACAGAGCCATGGGTACATATTGATGAGTGACCACAGCCAGGGTTGGGGAAGCGGGGACAGGAGCTGCAGATGCTGCTGGGGAGGGAGGGCTCTGTGGTCAACTGGGGGCTGTTCAGGCTCCTGTGGTCCCAGAGGAATCCCAACAGGGAACAAAACCTGTCTTGCTGATTTTCACTCCTGGTAAATGGTCAGACGGGAATTGCTTGGCCCACTGCCCCAAGGGCCTGTACCCGTAGCTCAAATGCAGGACCAGGACAGGCATGTCTCCCTTCTTCTGCTGAAGGCCAGGCTGCCTCACCCAGCCTGGCCTGTCCTGACAAGGACAACACCCACCTCAGACATGTGCTTGGGGCCGGCCATCCCTGGGGGTGTCCGCCTTTGTTGCACCTGCCAGGGCCCAGGTGTTGAAGATTCAGGCTCCGATATCCTGCAGTCAACTCAGCATGACTGTGAGGTGTTTGCCAAGAGTGGTTTGTAATCTCTTAGTTAGGATTCTAATGCCCTTCCTACGGGATGTCACTTCCTCACTAGGTACGTGAGCGAGCAAGGGCTACTGAGGAGGAGGCAGGGGGTGCTCTGGGCCCACCTATATCAGGTGCTGAGCTAGACCTCAGGCTTTTTAATGGACTGCCTGACTGTATGGCACATTGTGGTCTCACTGGCACCCTCCTGGCAGTGGTCCTGGGTCCTGGCCACCAGAGGACAGGCAGGGCTGGGGTTTGAGTGTCCAAGGGGCCTGGATCTGCCCTTTCCACCTCCCGAGAGGAGTTTGAGGGAGGGAAAGGGGCTCCCTGGTTCCTTTTGGTGAGAAGGCCTGCTGCAATCCAAACTGAGAAATTCTACTGCTGTGCACGGGGCCCAGAGAGGAGTCATGGCCTGTGCAGGGTCACACAGGACTGGGACCAGGTCCCCACCTCCCAAAGCCCTGTCTCACCCAACAACCCTGGAGAAGCATCGGAAGTGAGGCCTCGGTCTGTCCCAATGCATAACTTGGTGCTATCTGAGCTTCCTCAGGTTGGGGCAGGTGGCTCAGGTCCCATCCTTACTGGCATGATGAAGGAAGGGCTCTGGGAGTCCACACACGGTGGGGAACCCTAGCCGCCCCTTAACTGTTGCATGAACTGGCAGGAGTGGGAGCTGAGGAGGGGCAGACCTCGGGAGAGGGGAAGAGTGGGGGGCATCATTCCCCTGAGCATGTTCTCTCAGTAGCACTTTTTCAACAGTTTGTATTTTAAAGTAAGATGCTGAGACAGTGGTGGCTCAGATGAACTAATGTTGGAGGAAGCAGAGAGCAAGACCATGACCTGAAGAGAAGGTGGTCCCAGTAACAGGCATGTTTCATGAGCTCACTGACCCCACATTATAGCTTGGCCACACCTCTGCTCCTGGCAGTCTAGGGAAACCAAGGACTTGGGAGGTGTGAAGGCCATTCAGTGAGTGAGTCCAGGTGACCCAAAGATGCCTTATCACCTCAGTTTCCTTCAGTGAGATGTAGGACAGCTCCTAGCCTGTACAATGCCTTTGTGAGAAGTAGAAGATGGCACCCTTGGCAGAGCCAGAGTCAAGGCTTGGTGAGTTCAGCCCCACCCAGACACCCTGTGCAGTGCACATCCTGCACAGCTATACTTGGCAGCCTTGGTGAAAGTACACAGAAGACCAGAGTCTTTATCAGCTGAGGCCAGTCAGGTGCCTTGTGCCTTCTCCCACTCATCTTCTCGGGCATGGCCTTCCCGGATCACCTAAGGCAGGGAACAGTGAAATGTCAGCCAGAACATGATTTCTGCCTCTGAGCCGGATGCTTGCCCACTTCCTCCTGAATCAGGGAGCTAAAGCAATTGAGCATCTTCTTCTAGAAAGTTCTGACTCAATACTCCTGACTCTCAAAGGGTGTCAGACAGAATCGAAGATGTCCTGAGTGGGTCTGGAGTCGGGCCAGGGGACAGCAGGGGCATCATGGTATCCCTCCTTGCTGGGCTCCCAAGGCCTCTGGCCTCCCGATGTCCCAGGGATCCAGGAATTCCCCTCCAGCTTCCCAGACTGTTTACATTCCTGCCTCTACCAGTTCTGGGGGACATAAGGTCTAAATGCTCCCCATCACCGTAAATAACCTGCACATCTCCAAACTAAATAATTCCATTCCATTTAATTTCTCCTACACGTGCCAGTCTTCTGAACCTTTATTATTATTCTCAACTGCAGACCTACGTTTTCACTTTTTTCTGGAGATGTGGAGTATCGGGGTAAAAGCACTTTTAGGAGGGGCCGGCGCAGTGGCTCAGTGGTTTAGTTCGCGCTTGGCAGCCCAGGGTTCACCGGTTCAGATCCCGGGCGCCCGCTGACACACTGCGTGTCAGCCATGCTGTGGCGGCGTCCCATATAAAGTGGAGGAAGATGGGCACGGATGTTAGCCCAGGGCCAGTCTTCCTCAGCAAAAAGAGGAGGATTAGCAACGGATGTTAGCTCAGGGCTGGTCTTCCTCACCAAAAAAAAAAAAAAAAAAAAAAAAAGCACTTTTAGGCAAGATCCTTGCCCATGGGGTTTTCAGACAGCTGCCGGCACAGAGACAACCAGCAGCACAGAGGGGCCGGCTCCTGCAAACAGAAACACAGTAGGTTCCAAGCTGCCTGTTCCTGAATTCCGATCTCTCCAGAAATCATTGGCTGGTTGAGAAGCGGCCCAGTCAAGCAGGGAAAGAATAATAGAAGTGTTTTTAGTCTGATACCTCTCAGAGAGACTGGTCCACAACTGAGGACCCAGAAGAAGGCACCCTGAGGGGTATGGGGGACCCGAGGGGGTGGAGGGATCAGGCCTGAAAAGGAGAAGGGGGTATTGGGATGGAATTAGCAAAACTGTTTTAGAAAACTGGCATGGGCTGGTCTGGAAACCGAAAGGAGTGGGGCAGCTGGTTGGTGACATGCGAGCAAAGTGCCCCCGGCATGTCCCCCAGGCTGTGCTCCCCACGGAGGGTATCCTGGAGGCAGAATCCAGGGATGCTGGGCTGGAAATCTCTGGGCCCTCACTAGGCTTTTGGCTGCCGATTCACCTCTCCCTCCTCCACCTCCAACCCCTCCCTCCCAGGGTACCCCAAAGCTGTGGACAAACTCAGTGACCTCCCAGAAACCAGGCAAAGGCCCCTCCCCTCCCCAAGGACACTGCCCTCACCCCTCCCTTTGCAGCCTTTAAGTCTCACTGGTTCCTTTTTGTTGCTGCTGGTTGTGGCCCTGTTCCTTCCATCTCTGGGGAGAATGAGGCCCTGAGGAGGAGCAGGCCCTTGAGATGGCGAAGATTCCACCTGCTGGAAAGTCCTCGGAGAGGGCGTCTGTGGCTCCTTTCCTGGGCTAGCTCCTGCCCTCCCCACTACCCGGAGGATGACATGCAGCTCCATAGTAACAGGCTGACAAGCTGGCTGCTTCTGATTTGAAAGGTCTTGTGGAAACCGACTGAGCATGGAGACACAGGCAAGGCCTTGCCCACGGCCACGGATCCTGGGGGATCTGCTCCTACTCCTCCCTCTGCACCGCTGCCTTCCTGGAGTTGGGAGTGGGCTGGATTCCTTGTCCAGTGTGACTCATCTCTGCTCACCCAGATTCTTGGAGGCTCTTGTGAGTCTTGCCTCTGACCTAGAGATTTAAAGTGGTAAAGACCCTTCGTTTGTTGTGAGGATTAATTTTGTGTCAGCTTGGATAGGCCATGGTACCCAGTTTTTGGTCAACATGAGTCTGGATGTCACTGCAAGGTATTTTTTAGATGAGATTAACATTTAAATCAATGGACTTTGAGTAAAGCCAGTGACCCTCCATAATGTAGGTGGGCCTCATCCAATCAGCCGAAGACCTTGAGAGAAAAGACTGGAAGGAATTCTGCCTGTAGACTGCCTTCAGACTTGAGGCTACAACATCAGCTCTTCCCTGGGTCTCCAAGTCTGCCGCCTGCCCTGCAGACTTCAGACTTGCCGGATCCCACAATCACATGAGCCAGTTGCTTAAATCTCTTTCTCTGCCCCCACTTCTCTCTCTCTCTCTCTCTCTCTCTCTCTCTCTCTCTCTCTCTCTCTCTCTCTCTCTCTCTCTCTCTCTCTCTCTCTCTCTCTCTCTCTCTCTCTCTCTCTCTCTCATTCCTCCACCTCTTTGTTGTTACCTAGTGTCTTTGATAAGAGACCAAACCTTTCATTTAAAATAGACAAAATTTACCACAGAGAGGGACAAAGGGGCTGAAATGTCTCCACCGGAAGGCATAAACAGCTGATTCAGATTATTTCCCAAGCAGAGAGATGAGGAGGGCGCTGAGATGGATGACAAAGTGCTGAGAATTCATGGAATGTAGGAGCCGGAGGGCCTCAGGGACCCTCTGGCCCCAGATTTCTGTGGAATCTCAGTCCTACAAGATGCCCTGGAAGGGGAGGATGGGGCTTGGAAAATAAGTTTGGGAAATAGTGCAGATGCCACCCCTCTTTCAGAGAGTCATAAAGCACAGTAGCCAAAATGTCCAACAGGAGAAACGGGATGGTTATTTGTTGAATTCCTTGTGTTCCAAAGCTCTGTGGTCCAAGGCACTGTTCTCCTAACCTCTCCTGCTTTCTGCCCACTCTGCGGGAAAAATGAGCTGGTGCAATCGTCTTTTGTAGGTGGGGTTGCTGGGGCGTGCAGGGGTGACGTGCCCCAGGCCACACAGTGACTCAGGGACCTGGGAATTCTCCTGCCCCCACCCTGAGCAGAGTCTGGATGGAGCTGTGACCACGGGGAGCAGACCAAACCCTCCTCAGGCTTGCTACGCCTCCCAGCTGACTTTATATTTTTCTAAAGAGAGAGCGTTCTTTTGGTATTTATTTGTTGCTACTGCTGTTTCTTGGGTTTTAAAGTACACTTGGCAATGGCCAGGCATCTGTTTCCAGAGGCCTGTTTCATGCAGAGGGTGTCATTTTTAAAGACTTCAAAGTTAAAAGACAAACAACACACAGCCATGAAGCCCTTCACAGAGCAAAGCTGCCGCCCAGCCCGCCGCATCCTGGCAAGGAGGGCAGACCACTTGTCACAATCGAGGAGGACCAGCCTGCCGGGATGCCTGACTTGAAAAGCCTACAGGGGCTGGGTGGCCTTGGAGGAGCGGAGAGTCACCAGCTGCCCCTGTAGGACAGCTGCCCTGAGGCCACTCCTTGCCCCTTGCCCCTTAGCCAGGTGGGCCAGCTGGGTGGGGGGCAGTGGGTGGCCAGTGACCTCCATCAGTAGTTTCTTGACTCAGACCTCTGCAGAGTGGCCCCGTCCAGTAGTGTCTTGCTGGTGTCGGTTAGCTGGGTGCTCCTGGGCATCTCCTTGGGTGCCAGCTCCATGGGCCTGTGGGGGTGGTGAGTGCCAAGCCAGCTTGCCCTCGAGGCAATGTCCAAGGCTGCGACTAGGGACTGAGCAGTGTTCACCCTGGACACCAGCAGGAAGATGAGAAGGCCTCACCATCCATCAGGGCTCCGGTGTTGTTGGGTGTTTCTTTTAGGGAGAGGGCTGTGTGGTGGTTGCTTTTATGACTTTTGTGAATTAGGTTTGCTATTCGGTGTTTTCCAAGTCTGAGCAGTGTGCCTCTGGCTCTTAACTTCAGTGGCCATCCCTGTCCCGGGGCACCATGCTCCCCATCCACAGAATAAGAGTTGCCCCTCCTGGATCTCATCTGCATAATCGTGTCCTTGGGAGGTTTTTGGTGTTCTTGGGGGTGTGTTTGTACACACACACCACACATACATACGTACACACACCATGCATGCATATACACACACATGCGTACATACACAAATATACACACAACCACATGTACACACACACACGCCACACATATACAATACACACACATAGATACACACACCCCACATACACAGTACACACACACATGCATACATGCCATACACATACCACACATACACAGCACACACATGCATGTGCACATGCTACACATACACAACACACACATACAGTATACACACACATACCACACACACACACCTACACCCAGACTACTTATGGCTAGTTGGGTTTTCTCAGTTACTATTCAGTATATTGAAGTGGAAATTTTAAAGCCTAGTGTTTCCCTAAGATTTTAAGTTTACCTACAAATGTCATTACTCTGCTTATGAATCTAGTAGATTTAAACAATCACATTTAAGGGTGGTGGGCTTAAGACTTTGTTAACTAAATTTCTTTGAATATCTTAATGATTTTACAAATTTATCATTTCCAGTTTTAAGTTTATAAATACCCATCCTGAAAAGCAGGACTTTGCCAAGTTCCTACACAGTTCTTAAAATTTAACAAATTAAGCTATAAATAGGGTGAATTTTAAGTTCTCTTAAATATTTCAAACTGTCACAAACTCAGCCAAATCCTCTTTCAACATTTTGCTTAAAATCATAAGCCTAAAAATTACTCAATTACCCGTTTTAAATTGGAATTGCAAGGCTAATCTGTTGAGCACTCTGATGTGCCTAATTCTCTCAAACGGTACAAATGTGTGTGAAATGCCAGACTGATACATTCTTTTTTTGTTTTTGTTTTTTTTAATACACAGCAGAAGTTTATTTCTCACAGTTCTGGAGGCTGGAAGCCTGAGATCGGGGTCTGGCAGCATGGGCGGGCAGACTGATACATTCTTAACTCTAAGGTGGATTTACTTCAGTATCTCCCGGGTTAATTCAACCCTCTCTGGGTTAAGGACACTTTGTCTTGAAGAAGCAGTTTGACTCTTCAGAGCAAATGAGCCCAGGGGCATGGTTGCTGGGGCCGTGCACTCCCTGTGCCCACCTCCAGTGTGTGGTCTCGCCCCGCTCTCTGGTACAAATTACTTGTTCCCTCCTTCTCCAGTCCTCAGTCTCCTCCACCCCCAAACTCCTCCTCCTTGCCCCCATCCGGGCGGCTTCATCGCTGGATTAGATTCTATTTATTGCTTGATTCACTCAGAGTTCTCTCCCTGTTCTTCCTATCCTCAGGGCCCCACCTCTTGTAGCTATTAGTGGCATTTTCTTAGATGGTGCACCCCCTCACACCCTTGGCTCCAGGATCTTGCATCCAAGGTCATGCTAATGATGAGAATCACAGGGAGCCAGAAGGAAGATTCCTTAGTGACTACCTTCGTTCTTGGTACAGAAATCCTGCTACAGGAGTGCTGAGTGATGAGCATCTCTGCTGCTTACATACTCCCAATGACTGTGAGCTCACCTCTTGTTTTTTCTATTGTGGTAAAATACACGTAACAAAATTTACCATGTTAAGCATTTTTAGATGTATAGTTCAGTGGCATTAAGAACACTCACGTTGTTGTGCAACCATCTCTACCATCCTTCTACAGAACACTTCATTTTCGCCAGCTGAAACTCTGTACCCATTAACTCCCCATCTCCGTCCTCCCAGCCCCTGGCAACCACCCATCTACTTTCTGTCTCTATGAATTTGACTCCTCTGGGGATCTCGTATGAGTGGAATCACACAGTCTTTATCCTTCTGTGTCTGGCTTATGGCACTCAGCATAATGTCCTCAAGGTTCATCCACATTGTCGCAGGTGTCACAATTCCCTTCACTCCTTGTTTTAAGATCTTTCTCATAGTGAGTTGAGAACCATCTTAGGGCAGGTGGTCCTATAGGATGCATTTCTGATGAGGCCAGGCCCACCCCTGGAGCAGACAGCAAAGGAGAGTGTGCTGGGGATACCTGTACCCAGAGAGGACCCAGGGCTGGCGAAGACAGCAAGCAGATTTCTGACAATAATGGTCCTTGGTTGCCTGCAGCTATGTACCTGGCTGAGGTCCCCACCAGCCTGAGGAAGGGAAGGGTCCCAGCCCACATGTCCTGACCTTTTCTCCCTGGTGTATCCCCTGGGGAAAATGTCACCTCAGTTTTGATCTGGTGTGTTAGTTTCTAGGGCTGCCATGACAAATGACCACCAACTTGGAGGCTTAGAACAAAAGAAATTTATTGTCTCACAGATCTGGGGGCCAGAACTGTGAAATCCAAGTGTTGGTAGGGCCCTGCTCCCTCCGGAGGCTCCAGGGGAGGGAGGATCCTTTGCCTATTCCAGCTTCTGGTGGTTATGGCTGCTGCGTCACTCCAAACTCTGCCTCCGTCTTCATATCGCTGTCTTCTCTGTGTGTCTCTTGTAAGACACCTATCATAGGATTTAGAGCCCACCTGGATAATCCAGGATGATCTCATCTTGAGATCCTTAATCACATCTGCAAAGACCCTTTCTCCAAATGAGGTATATTCACAGGTCCCGAGGACTAGGATGTGGACATGTCTTTTCGGGGGCCACCATTTAGCCCAGTGCACCCCTCGTCTGTTTCTCACATTCGGTGTGTACATCTTCCCCAGGTGTCCCCTCCATTCCCCACAGCACTTTTAAGACTCTGCCTACCTTTATAGGGGGCCGCTGTCTTCATTTAGCAAGTTGCTGCCTCGAGTCTGCACCAGGCCCCTTCACCCTGAGATGGTCTGGCTTCTCTCCCTGGTGGCTTCGTGGGGCTGCATTTCCCTAACAGCACCTGACAATTCCCTTCCCTCCTCTGGGAATCCCCCAGAAGGCAAGCCAGAATGTCACGGGGGCGGAAATAGGGGTTCAGTTACCCAGCCAAGGCCAGTATTCCAGACTGTCCTCTCCCTCAGGAGGAGCCGCCTGTGATGTTCTAGAGCCAGATGAGAAAAAGAATTCTGTTCCACTTCCTGCTTGCCCTCTGGACTCTAACTTCCTTCTGGTGGACTGTGTTTGATTACATCCTCATTAAGTAGCTTTGCACATTCGGGCTCTGCTGGTTTCAATATTGAAGCTGTCTACCTTTGCTGGTTAATATTCAGAGATGGCTGCCTCCCTCCTTTCTTCTGCTCTGTTGCAGAAACTGTGAAGTCATGCCTGGAGGGGAGACAGGTACAAGCTCATTACCCGTGGGGCCTTCCTTCTGGGAATGGGTTTAAAACCTCGAGTTTTAAAGAGAAGCAGGTGGTTGTGGTTTAAAATAGTGTGTGCCTAGCAGGCTCATGTGGCTTCCCCCAGCTTTCCCCTAAAATACCTAGGAAGACACACCAAAAGAAGATGAAAAACACTGAAAACAAAGACAGGTGGACAGTCTGGGAGGAACCTCCCCTCGGTCTCAGACAGATGGAGCTGCTCCCGGCTTCCCCTCAGGAACATGAACCTCCCAAAGGAAGGGAGGAAGTCCCTTTCTCCCTCAGTCTGAGGACTTCCCCAGTTGGAAAGTCAGGCAAAACTGCCTTTGTCCCACACGTGATCATTTGGGGGTAGAAAGAGCCCTGCCTCCACCCTCCCCTATCTGACCCCTCCCTCATGCTCCTTTCTGCATGCATTCACAGAAAGCAGCTCTCAGAAGCCACCACCACCAGGCAGGGCAGGAGAGAGGGTAATCCGAGAGGTATGCCACCAGAAGTCCAGCATGGCCAGTGGACTTGGCCAGGGACCAGAAAAGTCCTGGGGTATGGACACTATTGTGGCTTTCCATGGACTCCACTGTTGCGAGTATTGGAGACCCAGGCCACAGGAGTGGGTGAAGATGTCCCTTCCCAAGGTTGGAGTCACATTAGCTCAATGTCCAAGGCTTGGCCCTGAAGTGGACTCAGTTTTTACCCAGGGAGGCAGCCACAGGACAAGGTCAAGATCTGGTCACCAATTCCAATGTGTGGGTGTGGTTTTCCATACCAACAAGCAATTCTCCAACACCAGCTTGACATCTTACAATTCAACTCAATTCTGACACTATCCACCTGGATATTGCGTCACATCTCACATGTTAAGGACTTAGTTCCACAAGAATGCCCACTCCTCCTTCAGACTCTAATCCCAAGTCCCACCTGTGCTTCTGACCGACCAGCTATAGATTGGAGGTTTCCACAACCCCCTCCTTGGGTTCAATTAATTTGCTAGATCAGCTCACAGAACTCAGGAAAACATTTTTACTAGATTACCAGTTTATTTTAAAAGGATTTAACTCAGTAACAGCCAGATGGAAGAGATCCATAGGGCAAGGTATGGAGAAAGAGCTTCCATCCTCTCTAGGCACGCCACTCTCCCTGAATCTCCACATGTGCACCAACCTGGAAGCTCTCTGAACCCCATCCTTCTGAGGTTTTTATGGAGGCTTCATTTCATAAGCATGATTGATTAAGTCATTGACCATTGGTGATTGAACTCAAGCCCCAGCGCCTCTCCCCTCCCTGGAGGTCACCGAATGGGACTGAAATTTCCAACCCTCTAATCTCATAGTTGGTTTCCCTGGCAAACAGCCCCCATCCTTAGGTGACCTGGGGCTTTCCAAAAGCCATCTTATTAACATAACAAGAGACGCCATTGTTGCTATCATCACTTGGGAAATTCCAAGAGTTTAGGAGCTCTGTGCCAAAAATGAGAACAAAGGCCAAATATGTATTTCTTATTATAAATCATAATATCACACTAGACAGATGATAGACGTGGGTCTCACTAGATCACGCCTCCCTCATTCAAGGGCAAGGAAGTTGGGAAAAAACCCTGGGCGTAGGATAAATGCTATGAAAGCTGAACCCTAACCCCTGAAAATGATCTACGGCAGGATCGGGAAGAAATGAACTTTGTGGGAAAAGAACGAAATGCCACAAAAAGAGGCCAGGTTGAGATGGGAGAAAAACAACAGGGTAAGATGAAAAGGGAGATTAATGAAAAAGTAAGAATTGCAAGGATATGAACTGCTAGCTGATTCGGAGTCCTGATTGGAAGCAGCGAAAGTTGGAGTTGATGCTGCAGAGCATGAGATCAGTGGCGGGGAGGCGGACTTGAGACCCTCTGCCAGGGTGTGTTATGGAAAGAACAAGAAAAAGATAAATTCAGAAGGCACTGAGAGCCAGGGTTGGTTTCCCGATGAAGAGGCAGACTGTATAAAGGTCTGTGTTTGTAGATGAAGAGACCCCAACACTGAAGATAAATTCAAAGAAAACATCCACAGCTGGACAAACGGTGACAAAAATTTTTAATAACCAAGAGTGACAGGCAGAAAAAAAATGGCCAGATGCACCTGCCCCCTTCTGCTCCCTCCTATCTCAGGAAGGTGTGTGTGTTTGCCTGCCTGGGTCTCGAGACCTTTTTTGTTTTAATTGTTGCAAAATACACATAAACACACAATTTACCATCTTAACTATTTTTACAGTTCAGTATCATTAAGTACATTCACATTGTTGTGCAACCAATCTCCAGAACTCTTTTCATCTTGCAAAATGGAAACTCTGCCCCATTAAACAACAACTCTCCAACCTATCTCCCCACAGCCCCTGGCAACCACCCTTCTACTTTCTGTCTCTATGAATTTAACTACTCTAGGTACCTCAGGTAAGTGGAATCATCCTTGGTGTAGCATATGTCAGATTGTATTCCTTTTTACGGCTGAATAACTCTTCATTGTATACATATACCACATTTCTTTTATCCATAGATCCATAGAAGTCAATGGACACTTGGGCTTTTTCCACCTTTTGGCCATTGTGAATAATGCTCCCATGACCATGGGTGTAGAAATATCTGTTCAAGTCCCTGATTTCAAAGCTTTAGGGTATATGCCCAGAAGTGGAATTGCTGGGTTATATGGTAATACTATTTTTAATTTTTTGAGGAATTGCCATACTGTTTTCCACAGTGACTGCACCATTTTACATTCCCACCAACAGTGCACAAGGGTTCCAGTTGCTCCACATCCTCGCCAACACTTGTTATTTTCTGGGCGGGGGTATCAGGTGGGGGTTGATCTAAGAACTGGATTGGCCAGAGAAGTTAAGTTAGTTTGTATTAGGAAAGGAAGGGCTGGGTGCTCAGAGGGTTTGCAGGATAGAGATGAGAAATCGAGGGACAGTTGGGGTCGTAGGAGAGATACAGGGAAGGGATTTTAGGAGTTTAGGGGTTGTCACAAAAGGATGCCCTTTTGATGACTCTGAGAGATTGTCTAAAGACATTAACTGCTTTTTAGGCTACTCTATATGTTGGACTAATGGTCCTAGGAAGGGGACAGTGTGCTGGGACTGTCCAGAAGAGGCAGCTAGAGGTTAGTGGCAAAGACGATCCTCTGGACCTCTGAGCAGAAAAAGCAGCTGAAGACAAAACCCAGGCAGCCTCAGTGCCATCTGTGGTGCTGAACACCGAAGCGTAGCCGAGTGACGAGTCATACTGTGGCATTTGGAAGGGACTTTCTATCCAGCTGGGTTGTGTTCAGGTGCGACTTCAGCATAAAGGATTTTTCAGATAGGCGAGAGAGCTCAGAAAATAAACCACCCATGTCTTCCTTCCGAGAGGAAAACTCATTCTGGATGATGTTCTCCAGCAGTGCAAGAGCACAAAGTACAGGTGTGCGTCCAGTCATGAGGAAGGCCTGAGGAGTGGCAGCCAGCATGCCAGCTCAGTCCTAGTGACTTGCAAATCTGTGTCCAAACCTGAATGCAAAAACAATAAGAACAGTAACCTGGATCTAAAAATCTCCAGTTATGCCAACAAAGGCCAAGAAGGGGAGGAGCTGGCAGGACAAGTGTCAAAATCCCCTGGTGACCCTTCACCCCAGCCACTGTCTAGGTCCTGGGTTGTCCCCTCAGACTCTGCCCTGGATCCTGGGTCCACAACACACCAGCTCACTAGTCCGGGGCCAGCCCCTTGGATTGAAAGTTGCTCCTTCTCCCAGACACCAGCCATGGACATGGGGTGAGCTTCCCTCTCCCGGACCCCTCAGCACCACCACACAAAGCCAAGTCTGCATAGTGAGGGAGCCTCACTGAGGGGTCAGGTAATGGAAGAGAGGAGAGACAAGGCAAGCTGTATGTGCAGTACGAGTTCTCCAGGACCCAAAGGGAAGGCCCTGGGAAGATAAACCCTTCCCAGTGGCTCCGCAGCTCTAACCTGGTTCCCTACCGTCAGGTTGGCCCCTTTCTTCCAGAGTACCCCATTCTTCTAACCCTGCAGTTCTCAAACTTCTTTTGGTATCAGGATCCCTTTATACTCTTTTATCTTTTTTTTAAATTGAGATATAATTGACATAGAACATGGTGTAAGTTTAAGGTATACAACATATTGATGTGATACATTTATATTGCAGTGTGGTTGCCATTGTAGAGTTAGCTAACACTCCTCCTGTGCCACATAATTATCATTTCTTCTAGTGGTAGGAACAATTAAGATCTAGTTTCTTAGCAAGTTTAATGTTTATAATACAGATTTGTTGTCTGCAATCACTGTACTATGTGATCTCCAAGGTTTGTTTATCTTCTAGTTGTAAGTATGTACCCTTAAACATCTCTCCCTTCCCCCACCCCCCAGCCCCTAGTAACCACCATTGCAGTCTGTTTTTTCGAGTTTGGTTCTTTTTAGATTCCACATAGAAGAGACATCATACAGTATTTATTTCTCTGTCTGATTTATCTCACTTAGCATAATGTCCTCAAGGTCCATCCATGTTGCTGCAAATGGCAGGATGTCCTTCTTTCTCATGGCTGAAGAATATTCCTTTGTATGTATATGTACCGCATCTTTATCCACCCATCCATTTACAGATACTTAGGTTGTTTCCATGTCTCAGCTATTGTGAATAATGCTGCAGTGAATGTAGGAGTTCAGATTTCTCTTCAATACCCTGTTTTCATTTCTTTTGGATGTATACCTAGAAGTGGGATTGGTGGAATGTATGGTAGTTGTATTTTTAATTTTTTGAGGGATCGTTATACTCTAAAATTATTGAGGACCTCAAAGAGATTTTCTTTACATGGGTTATTTCTAATGAAGGCTATTTACTGTACCAGAAATCAAAATTAAAATATTTTAAAGATTTATTTATTCATTCATTTAAAATTAATGATAAGCTCACATGTGAAAGAAATTTTTACAAAAATAACTATTTTCTAGCAGAAAAAAATTTAGTAAGAAGTGTGGCGTTGTTTCACAGTGTTGCGAATCTCTTTAGTGTGTGGCTGGCTTGATAGAAGACAGCTGATTCTCGTACGTGCCGCTGCTGTGTTCCTTCTCTTGTGATGGGTTGCTTTGGTTGAGGTCTATGAAGAAAATGTAGTGTCACGCTGGTGTGTCACTGGAAAAGAGGACCTCACAGAGTCCCTGAAAGGGTCGCAAGGGCCCTCTTCACACGTTGAGAAATGCTGTTCTCACCTTCCTATGTGAATCTCTACTCACTTTTTTGAAAGCCATACCCCTCACCCCAGGCCCATCATCTTTCTTCCCATTGGAACAAGTCCCCAAACCGGGTTCCTCGAGTAACATAGGGGCCCCACTTCAAGATGACAGGTGCTAGCCGTTGGCCCCCTTGATCCCAGGTGAGTGACACTCTCCAAGCCAAGCTGCCCACAGCGGTGACTCAGGCACACCTGCTAATGTTCCTCAGTTTTCTGATGAGGAGCCATGCACATACACAGTTCCTGGAGGTGGTATCCTTTAGACCCATAATGAGGAAGCTAGGATTCTCCTCACTGCCTGGTAATTTGCAAGGCAGACCAGCCCCTCTAAGGCCAAAGCCATGCCCGGGGCGGTCTGGAGGAGCCACATGTGGAGTTGATTCTTCCTCTTCTCCCTGTGTACAGCAGACCCTGCTTACCCGCCCCCACTTTGTCCCTTCCTAAGAGCCAGGGCAGAGCAGAGCATCGGAGGCCCCTGTTGGGCAGCGTCAATAAGGCTGTCAGTGCAAAGTCATGACACAGTCGTCCCCAATAAACTGGCTTGGAGGTGGGACCATGGAGAGGACACTAAGGAAGCCGGAAGTGGCCCAGGTCCTTGGGACATGTGAAGTGTTCTAATGCAGCACGAGCATTCCAAGAGCCTAGGTGGGGTCCAAGTAAAGAAATAAAGCAATAAAGTGTGCAGCAGCCTTTGTCTGGTCCCCTTCTGGATTTCCTTGTTGCAGTTCCTTGTAACTCGGAGCCCTGGCACCTTTGGGAGCCCCGCCCCAGCTGGAATTCACCGGGAGGGCGGTGGCCGTGACTCACAGTTACCTGGAGCACAGCGAGCAGGGCCACGTCTGCCCTCCTAGGGAGACCCTCCTTCCCACCCCCTTCCTTCCTTCCCACCCCCTGCCCCTCCCAAGCAACAACTAAATGAACCCAGACAACAGCTACCTGGAGAGATGGAGCCACTGTCAGCACGCTGGGTACCCAGAGTGAGGGTGAGAGCCAGAGGACTTGGAGAGAGGCCGGCTCTGGGGAAGGACATTTTGCATCTTCCCAGACCTGCCCCAGCCTCCTGGGTTAGCAACTAGGGTTTTCTTGGTCCTTCCAGGATGAGATGGCCTCTACTGGCATGGAAAGGAAGGCAGGGCAGGGCTGGTAGGAACATAAGAAATGGACCAATCATCCAGTCCAGGGTCTTCAAACTTTTCTTTGGCAAAAGAACTACCTGTAAAAAAATTTTTTTTTACTGAAGGGTGGCCAGCAGAACTGCTCTGCTAACAGCTGGGCCCACAGCCTTGCTGACTCTCTGGCCTCTCTCTTGTCACCATCAGCCCCCAGATCTTGGAACACAGTTTGGTGTAACTACTAGTGCGGTTTATCGGCCCATTTCACAGATGGGGAAACAGACCCCCAGAGAGAAGAAGTCTCTTACCCACAGACTTAAAGTGAGTTGGGGGTTGGGTAGAGCCTAGAATCCAGTGATTTCTCCCAGGGGCATTCAGGGACAGGGAGCAGGGATGGCTGTAGGAGGAGACCACCAGACGTGTGTCATGGGGCAGGGGTCCACACCGAGGAGAGTGGTACCAAGGGGTGAAGTGGAGGACAGAGGAGGCTGACGTTAAGTGAACACCCCACAGAGGGGCACACCAGCCTGCACGACAGACAAGAAAGGAAATAAATCCATTTCTGTCCTCCTCCAGTGGCCACAAATCCAGCCTCTGACCTTGGGAATAACCATCCCTCCATCTCCACCCCTGGACTCTGCCCTCCACCCCACCTCCCTGCCCCAGGGCAGGGGAGCCCTGGCCCTTTGACACAAGGGCCTTCTGAGACCCTAGAACATGAGCCCTTGACTTTGCCCTTCCTACATGCCCAGGCTCCTCCTGCCCCAGGGAGGGCAGGGCTGTGTTTTTGCACATTATTGGGTGATAGTTTCCTGAGGTCACACATGTCCCCATGACCCCAATACACCCTGCTGACCGTGAAGCCTGTGTGCGCCAAGCTCCCATCCTGCCCTGACTCCTGGGTTTTTCTAGAAGAGAGAGGTCATGGTTTTTGTCACATTCTCAAATGGGCCTGAGGTCCAAAAGAGGTGAATAAGCACTGATGCGGGGAGGGGACTTCCTGGAGGGGGGCGCAGAGGAAAGACAGTGGGGTGGGGGCGCTATGTTGGTGACTCTGCTCCCTGCCAGAGGCTTTACACACATTACCTGGTTTTATTTCTCTCACCTACCTGTGACGCAGGGTCCCTGCCCCCATTTTACAGATGAAGAAACAGAGACTCAATGACATTAGGTAGCTTGCCCAGGACGCAGCTTGGCTGAGGGATTGAACAAGCCAGGGCAGAGACAGAGGTCCAAGGCAGTGTGGCACTTGGTTCCAGAAGGACCTCAGCTCCAAAATGTAGCAGCCAGCACTTCAGAAGCCTCCCTCCACTTGCCTCTACACCAGACCTTGAGCCCCTAGATCTAGGGCCCCAGTAGATTATTCCAGCAGCCAGAGAGCCTGGCGCAGAGCATGGCAGCTTGCCTCTGAGGTTCATTCCTGCCAAGTGGAAAACAAAGCCCCCAGGACTGGCCCCTTGGTGTCCTCGATGAAGCTTGAAACCCATTCCTTTCTAATGAGGAGGGAACAAAGTGCCCCTAACAGTCGCCGCAGGTAGGACGTGGCTGGAGTGTGGGCTCAGCAAGGCTCCCCTCAGCAAGGGCAGAGGGCATGGTGTCCCGGCCCCTCCAGATCCATCCAGCAAAGACCCTTTCTTTCCTCTGCTCTCAGAAATGTTGGCTACCAAACCACGGGGCAGCATCCCTGCCCTCCAGCCTGCCTCCTGCCCAGCTCACCCCCACTGCTAGATAAGGCAGACCAGGCCCCAGGCTGAGGCATCGGCCCACCCCCCATTCCTGAAATTCTTCTTTTTTAACGTCTTTATTACATGATTTTTTTTCTTTCAATGTTACGGAGATATAATTGAGATACTGTATAAGTTTAAGGTGTACAGCATAATGACTTGACTTACATATATTGCAAAACGATACCACAGTTAGTTCAGTTAACATCCATCACCTCATATTAAAAAATACGTTTTTTCCTTGTGATGAGAACTTTTAGGATATACTCTCTTAGCAACTTTCAGATATAGCATACAGCAGTGTTCACTATAGTCATCAGTTGTATGTTCCATTCCTGAAATTCTGACAGTTAAAGAAGTCAACTGCTCTGGGCCTTAGTTTCTTCATCTGTGAATTGGGAATAATGATGCCCAGCCTACTTGCCTTATAGGGATTTCTAAGAATCACATGGGGAAGCCCTTTAGAAAAGTTCAGGATATCCCACCGAAATGACAGGGAGCAAACCCCCGCTAGGACTCAGCTGTCACCCACACATTTCCTGTCCCCAGCTCACTGGATCCTGGCAACCCAGGCTGGGAGCCTTCATCTCTGGGCTGTGCTGGGGCAGCTCCATGCGCGGCTTGCCGGCCTGGAGGGCTTCGGGAGAGGAAGAAAAATGGGTGGTGCTGCTTTCCCTGCCCACCCTCAGGGGCCCCTTGGGTCCTCAGGGTGGGATGGGGGCAGTCCCCTGGGATGGGAATGTCATCAGTGCCTGGTCTAGGCAAGGCATCACACTAGGAGCAAGAAGCACAGCCCCCACCCAAGGACTACAGAAATTGGGCAGAGGGGTTTGAGAAAAGACAGAAGGTATAGCCATGCTCTTTCACATATAGAGGGTATGAAGTTTAGTCCAACGCTCTAGGGTAGAAAACCATGGTTCGTTACTTCTCTAAAGCAATTAACTTCATTTCCAGCTCCCACCGGCCTGGCTGGTGGGACTTTCAAGCTTAGCCGTGTCTGGGGGGCCTGCCCTTTCCCTGGGCTTGTGCAAGAGTCCTGGGATCTTACACAGAACACGTGGAGCAGGGCGCTTGGGTCCTACTCCACACTGGTCACTGCTCTTGGCCAAGCCCATAGGGTCCCTTGCTGGTGGGCAGGGGTCTCCGCAGAGGTTCCTAGCTGGGGCTGTCAGTGTTCGGTGCCCACCAAACCCCTGACCCTCCTCAGGCTTGGGGAACCTCTGCCCCAGCCCCACCCGCAGCCTCTTGCCTCCGTGCTCCCTCCCCTCCAGTTAGGAGGACCCCACTTGATACCCTTTCTTAGGAAGCCCTGGTGAGGTTTTCTTCTGGGGGCCTGGCAGCTTCTCCTTTTAGCCCCACAACTCAGAAACCCCCCAAGGCAAAGGAACACCAAGGTTGGGTCATCTACAGAAGGAGCAGTAAAAATGTCCTCAGAAGCAGTAAGAAAACAAATAGATGTCAATACATGATCACAAAGCAGGGGAATTTTACTATGGATGCCGTTTCCAAATGTAGCCTTGGAAAGAGAAGCAGCCACTAGCACTGTGCCAGCCCTGCCTGGCTTTATCCTCGGGGAACCGGAGAGGCAATGGTTGGGGGACTATCTTGGGAGAGGTCCATAAACTGGGAAGGCCATCTCTACAGGGGCTTGTCCTGGCCCCCTGAGGGAAGTTCTGTAGATGCTTCCTTGCAGGTCGGGAAACCTCTTTGAAGTGGGGTCTCCCCCCTTGCCAGGGCTCTGGGGTAGGCTGAGTTGCCTCCAGGGGGCTGTTTGGGGCATATTGGGTGGGACTCAAGGGTAGGGCGGGACCACCCCTGACCTTTGGGCATCCTTCACTCTTGCAGGACCTAGGCATGGAGTCAACCTCGCTGGATGACGTTCTGTACCGCTACGCCAGCTTCAGGAACCTGGTGGACCCCATCACACACGACCTCATCATCAGCCTGGCCCGCTACATCCACTGCCCCAAGCCGGTAGGGCGGCTGTGGTCTAAGTCAGCCAGGTCCGGGGATGTGAGGTGGGCGCCTTTCTGGGCAGAGCAGCTCAGTGCCCGAGAAGGGCTGGTCAGTGATGCCCAGGCCCAAGGAGGATGAGCATCCTCATGCAGGCACTGAGAGGACGGGCCTGAGGTTCCCACCCTGTTGTGAGGCCCAGCATCCATGGCAGAGGCTGCATATTGGCACCATCAGGAGAGGTTTTGTTTGGCCCACGGGGTGGATTAAGTCTAGATTCATTGCCAACATTTAAAAATCCGAATATTTCACACAATCCCTCTATTGAAAAATGGTAAAATCCAGCAACATGAAGCTCTCATTTCTATAGGGCTGGAGCTGAGTAGCCACCCCTATTATGTGGGCTAGGCCCACCATGTACAGTTGTGTAGGTTGTACCCTACACAAAGACATGTAAACACAGAGGTGGCAGGGGTTGGGGTGGTGGGGTGGGAGACAGTTCAAATCCAGCCATCTCTCTGCCCACCAAGCCATGGGCAGTGGTGCAAGACTGTGTCCACCTAGAGGTGGACTTTTTCTTATTTGCACAAAGTTTTCATGTAAGTCTAGCAGTGATCCTGCATGGTGCTCTCCAGTTTGCCTCAGTCCCCACCACTCCCAATTGTCTTCTTCTCTGAGGCTGTGTCATTTTATACTCACTCGCTTTACTCATGTCCACTTCCTGCCTGGCTTTGGGAGCTGAGAAGGAAAAGCTCCAGGGCTCTCTAGGCTCCACAGGTGCTGCTCAGCTCCTTCTGGTTGGGAGGAACTGCCCTCTTCTTGCTGGCTTCAGGGTGCAGGCTGGCTTACCCAGAGCCGCCCATGGGGACCCTGGCGGGGAAGGAGAGGACCAGGGTGGGGCAGCTCCACACTTGAGCTCTTCTCTCTGTTTTGGTGTCTTCGCTCCCATTCTTCAATTTCCACCAGCTTCCAAAAGAAGTGCTTCTTCTGGCAGGGGCAGGAGGCCAGAGCAGGACGGAGGAGTGAGAAAGCTTCTGCTCTGAGTAGGATCTAGGATAAGAGGGAGCAGGTGGTTCCCGAGCCCACCCTTGCTTGACCTGGGCGCAGACTTGAACATGGTCACCCAGGGGGCTGGCATCTTGCTCTGGGGCTAAGCCTCCATCTGGGGCTTTGTCTGGGGCCTTCTCTCTGGCTTCTGGGGCTGTCTGGTGCCATGGCTCTGAGGTGGGGGGTTAGCTGTGGAGGGCTGGGGGCCGGTTGGGGGCAGGCTGGTGGTGGGATGCAGCAGAAGGCAGGGATGCTGGGCCCACATGTGCGATGGTGAGAAGCCAGTGATGAGGGTTAGTGGCCTGGGAACCTCAAGGCCTGGGAAAGAGGAACCAGTGCCAGGAGCCGTGGGAAACCAGCTGGAGCTGGACCCACCCTCGCCTCGCATTCGGATTACACCTGGCTCAGCCTGGGCAAGCTGAGACCAGGCCTGTAGGAGGCCTTGCAGGTGCCAGACCCCTGCCTTTCCTAGAGTGTGAATTTAGTTGCCCACAGATGAGAGGGGTGATAGAGTATAGGGCACCCAAAAGCAGCTCCAAGGAAAGAGAATATTTTTATGCCCAATTTAGAGTTGAGGAAGACGAAGTTCGGGTAATGAAGTAATCTGAGAAAGGTTACACTCCAGGCCAGAAGCCCAGGTGTGGTTTGGGCCCCAGTGCTGGGCAGGGCGCAGGCCGGTGCTCAGGTGCTGGCTCTGGGCTGTCAGTGCTCACGTGGGGCTCGCAGGGCTGCACGGGCCGGGGGAGGAGGGGCCTGTGTGGGAGCAGCTTGAGTGCCCACCGCCCTCCACACGGGAAGGGCCTGCAGGTGGTTAACTGCCCATGTTGGACCCCAGGAGACAGGACAGGGCTAAGAAGGAGAGGTGGGCCGAAGGAAACTGCCCTGCAATCCGTCCTTTCCATCTGGGTGGGGACAGGAGGGCCATGTGTGGGTTGTCTCAGCTCAGGCTGCTGTAACAAATTACCACAGACTGGGTGGCTTATAAACAACAGAAATTTATTTCTCCCAGTTCTGGAAGCTGGAAATCTGAGAGCAGGTGCCAGCGTGGTTGGGTTCTGGTGAGAGCCCTCTCCTGGTTTGCAGACGGCCACCTTCTCGCTGTGGCCTCACATGTCAGAAAGAAAGCGAGCTAGCTCTCTGGCCTCTTCTGTAACCCTCATGACCTCATCTAATCCTAATCGCCTCCCACAGGCCCTACCTCCTGACACTATCACATTGAGATTGGGGTTCAACATATGAATTTGGGGGCACATTCAGTCCACTGCACAGTGTAACCTTTCTCAGGTCACTTAATTAGCTGAACTTCATTTTCCTTAGTTCTCAAGTGGACATAACAATACTCTCTCCTGTAGAGCTGTTTTGAGAGTTCAGTGAGATGATTTGCGAGAAGCACTGGTGTGTACCTGTGACAGCTGAGTGCTTTGTGCACAGAAGCCAAGGTGAAACTAATCAGTGAGCACCAGCCATGTGCCATGCAGGGTGCTCAGATCTAGCAGGTCAGTTGTGGGACACGGAGGAAAGGAAGACACAGCCCTGGGCCTCAGGCCCCGGCCCCTGTGGGCTCAGAGTTTTGGAAAATAAAGGGCTGGCGTCTGACCCATATTTCCAGAGCCAGTCAGAGTGGGGTCAGCCCTGCTGGAGGCCCAGGGGCCTGGCCTGTCCCCTACCCATGCCCAAGGCCGTGTAGCAGGAGAGGCCCTTTTAAAGGACTCTGTCAGCTGTGGTTGAGGCCATAGTGGGAGGTCCTAGCTATGGGGTCCCCAAGCTGGTGATAGGGGCAGCCCCTGCACCCACCCCAGCTACCTGAGCTGGCTCAGGGCTGGCCGGGACTTCTGCTCTAAGCTCTTTCATCTGAGAATTTCAGACCAGCCCAAGTGTGGGCCTAGCGGTCACAGACAGAGGTGTCAAGACCATCAGCTATTGGTGGGGGGGGGTCTCCCTCAACTTGAGATGGGACGAAGGAAATGACCCTTTCTGGTCCAATCTCAGGTGAAGCATCCACAAGACAAATAACCCTTCCCACTGCTAAGATGACCACCTCAAATGAATCCCAAAGGAGGGACAGGCACAACCCCATCCCACACACTGTGTATTGATGAATCCCAAATCTGTATCCACAGCCTGGCTCCAAACTCTAAAGTCACCCACCTCTGGGACATTTCCACCCAGATGTCCCTCAACTTACCACCCCTCCCCGACCCAAAACTCATTCCACTATTAGCACCAATCATCTGTCTGGAAACTTTAGAGACTCCTTCCTTCCCTGCACCCCAGCCCCACCCCAGCACATCTATTCCATCATGTCCACAGTCAGGTTCCCCACAAGCAGATGCTAAAATGAGGGTGTGCGTACAGTGATTGTTGAGGTCTCCCAGGGGAAGCCAGGTGGGCCCAGGGGTGGTCTGCAGAGGATGGGCAGCTTCCATGTGGTCCCTTGGGGGACTCTGTGTAAGTTTCTCCACAAAGTTGTCTCCACCAGAGGCAGAGGGGCTGGCTTGCCAACTCCTGCACTGGTCAAAATGAAGGCAGCCCCGGGGATGCAATTCCTAGCACCTCTGTCTCCCTGAGCTTGCCTGAGGGTGCTGCTGCAAAGCAGGACAGGTGCCAGTTGTCCAGTCAGAAGCATGTCACAGAAGAGAGGTGCACAAAATCGGGAAAAGGGGATTTGGATGGCGCACCCGCGGGACAGTCAGCAAGTCCTGACAATCCTAGCTCCCTAATGTGTCCAGGCCATGTCCACAGCCCTCCTAGTTCCAGCCACATCCTCCTCCTTCCTGGCTACTAACTGGACTCTGGGCCTCCCTGCTGCATCCCTGCCCTCTATGCTCTGGGAGCAGCCAGAGAGCAATCTGCAAAGGTAAACTGGATCATTTGTGTAGCTCACTGGAAAACCTTCCACATGGTGTTGAGTTGTAGTTTAACTAAAATGGAAACTCCTTTTCTGACCCTGCCTGAATCTCCCACCTCATCTCATGTCATCTCACCCACTCTCCACACTGCTCACTCCGCTCCAGCCACACGGGCCTCCTCTCTGTGCCCGGAGCGTCCAGATCCTCTCCTACCTTAGGGCTTTACTGCCACCTCTGACTGCACCTGCCTCCTCTGTCTGAGCTGCCCTCTCCTCCTTTCAGACTCAGCCGAAAGGTCACCTCCCGGAGACCTTCTTTAACCATGCAGGTCTCCTGATCAGCCTGTCTCGTGCCGTTTATTTCTTCATTTCACTCACTGGTCTCCGAAATTATCTTGCTTTTTTATTTGTTGGCTAACTTATGGTCTGCTTTCCCCAAGACAATATAAACTCCAAAGGTGCAAAAGATGGTGTCTGTCTTGTTCACAGTTACATCCTGCACCAGGCAGGGGAAGCAGGCGACCCTTTCTACCATGAATTTTTGAGAAAGTTTAATAAGGGACTATTTCCAGGGTTGTGGGCGGGATTAAGGAAATGAACGGGAGACACAGACACCCAAAGACTAGCAGCAGCAGGACGTTGTTAGTGCGCAAGGGGCCGCAGGCGGAAGCTGTGTTGCTGGAGCCGGGATGAGAATGCCTCTTCCAGAACCGTGTTGTATTTTCTATTGCTGCATAACAGATTACCCCAAAACATAGTGGCTTAAAACAACAGACACTTATCTTTGTACAGTCTCTGTAGATCGGGCATTCTGGAGCAGCTTACCTAAGTAGTTCTAGCTTATGGTCTCTCAAGACATTGGCCAAAGCTACAAGTATCTGCAGGCTTGACAGTGGTTTGCAGGCCATGTCCAGGACGGCACATTTCATGGCTGTTGGCAGGAGGCCTCAGGTCCTTGCCATGTGGGCCTGTCCACAGGACTCACCTCATAGCAGCTGGCTTATCCCAGAGCAGGTGCTCCAAGAGAGAGCAAGGGAGAAGCCACAATATCTTTTATGACCCAGCCTCAGAAGTCACATACCGTCACTGCTGCCATATTCTACTGATGGCCCAGATCAGCCCTGACACAGTGTGGAGGGAGACTACACAAGGGTACAATACCAGGCGGCCAGGGTCAGTGGGGGCCGTCTTGGAGGGTGGCTACCCCACATGCTGAAGCAGGGAAGGAATGAGAAGAATAAACCCCTTGACCTGTCTCTCCTTCCGCCCTCTGATCTTGCGCCAGTCGCTCCCATTAGCTGAACCCAACTGGAAGCCAGTGGCAAGAGGGCCGGGTGATGCTGTCTGTAGAGCTCTGCCTTCTAAGCACAGAGAAGAGCAAAGAATGGACCAGCAGGGAGGGAATAAACAGAAAACCCAGCACAGTCTCAGTGTCTGGAGCAGCATCCAACTTGTAGTAGGCGGAGCAGTCAGTATTTGATGAATGAGTGAATTTATGAACAAGGGAAGCCTTTGGGTGCAGAGCAATGGAGGGCTATGCTTGCTTGGGTCCTGGGGGCAGCATGCAAAGGTGCCTGGGGGAGTGAAGATGGCAGGGGCATTGCCTTCTGACAGTTGAGAGATGGAGCAGTGGGGGGGCTGCTGAGACCCCCCTCCTGGAGGCGCCTGCAGGTCTGCCTCGAGCATCTTCCCTGACAGGTCAGTGAGAGTCCCTCAAACAGATTCTTCTCCAGGGCCTCTGGTCAGCGGTCCAGAGAGGCTGCTGCTTGGACCCGTGCTCTGCCCTGCAGTGCTGAGTCACCCCGACTTGCACCGTGCGTCCCTCCTTCCTGCTTCCTTTTCCACAGGTGGAGGAAGAGCTGCAGAGAGTTGATTCCACAAACTGCCTTTGAGCCTCTGGTGTGGGTTAGGACTCGGTTGCAGGTAACAGAAGCCCACTTGGGCTGCCCCAAGCCAGGAAGATAATTTATCCTTCTGATACTGAGGAGTCTTGTGGGGACCAAAGGAAGCCCAGCTTGAGGCATAAGAACCACAGGGGAAGCACAGTGCAGGCATCTCTCCTTTTCTCCTCTCTGCTCCACCCTGCTTCTCTCTCCATTCCCTCTTTCCCACACCACAGGGCAGGAAATAGGGCTGTCCGTGGCTCCCCAGTTTACTTGTCAGGGTTCATCCTTGGGAGGAGTTGGGGGTGTGTCTTCGTCTCAGGTTGGGATTCCCAGGAAAGGGCTGACTGGCTGCGCTCTGCCAGTGCCCAAGGGGTCTGGTTGCACAAAAGGACTGCTGGGCCGCACCACTTTGAAAAGAAAGTTCCCAGAGGAGAGGAGCCAGCAGACCATCCGAGCGCTGGGCGCAGGGCACACGTAACATCCGGTGCCTGTTTTCGAAGCTCAGACCAGGCTTGCACAAAGGGCACTTGGCTGCTCTGTACCTGGGAAGCAGCTGTTTCTCGACACTGAAACCGCACAGAAATGACACTTCCTCCTCCTTTGCCTCCTCCTTTCCCCAACTTCTCTTCTTACCCCTCCCCCTCTGGGCCAGTCCTGCATAGTCCTGTTCTCTGCAGGAGAAAGGTCTACAGGGGGCTTCAAAAAGTGATGGAATTGGGAAAAAATTAGATGGGCTTGCTTAAGGCTATTCTGGTTGCAAAGGATAGAAACACCCTGAACTAACCTAAGTGAAAGCTTTATCACCAGGAGGGCAGAGCAGAGCGCAGGGCGGGATGGCGGGTCAGGAGCGCCAGCCGCAGAGACGCACCAGGTTTGGATTCTGATTCCTTCTGGCGTAACTTGTGTGGCTTGCCAGTCTATTCAACTTCTTTATGCCTCAGTTCCCTTGTTTGTAAAGTGGGGATAATAGTAGCGCCTGTTTCCTAGGATTGTTGTGAGTTATAGGACTGGGATGAGTTCACGCATGCAATGCACAGGGGCGATGTCTAACGTACAGTAGATGCTCAGTAAATATGAGCTGTTGTTAACTTAGTGCAGACAAACGGAGAGGAGCTCTCACTTCTAGGAGGACGTTAGCTCACATTTAGTCTCAAGTCAGCTCTGGCAGGTGACCATATCTATTGTCCTTGTTTGGCTGATGAGGAAACAGGCTCAATCGGTCTCCCAGGTGGGGAGTTGCAGTGGTGGGTCAGCCCAGTGCCTCGCCCTGCACACGGCTGCCCCCTTGTGGCAGTGCTCGCGCACTGCTTTGCTGCCTCTTTTCTTTGTTTCTTCCTTTAAGGCCCAGTCGCCCAGGTCCAGAATGTGGAGGGAGAGTCCCTGGCCCTGATTTTGGAAACTCTGGGAAGTGGCTGGAGGAGGAGCTGAAGCTGAAGAGTTCAGTTCTCAGCTTTGGAGCAGGTGCTGTGGGAGACTGGCAACATGCTGTCCCGGGGTGGTCCCAGGAGTGATGGTGGGCAGACTGGTCCTTCTTGTCTCTAAAGTGTGTCCACCTTGGCAGCACAGAGGGACCACCTGGGGAGCTTTTAAAAATCCCTGTGCCCAAGCTGCCCACCCATTGGTGGGGGTGGCCCAGGCAGCAGTGTTTGTGTGTGTGTGTGTGTGTATGTGTGTGTGTGTGTGTGTGTGTGTGTGTGTGTGTGAGGAAGACCAGCCCTGAGCTAACATCTGTTGCTAATCCTCCTCTTTTTGCTGAGGAAGACTGGCCCTGGGCTAACATCCGTGCCCATCCTCCTCTACTTTATATGGGACGCCGCCACAGCATGGCTGACAAGCAGTGCGTTGGCCGGCACCCAGGATCCGAACACGCGAACCCCGGGCTGCCAAAGCGTGACCTAAACTGCTGAGCCACCGGGTCAGCCCCTGGGCAGCAGCATTTTTTAAAGTTCCCCCATGATTCCTGCATGCAAGAGTCCCAGGTGAAGAGCCACTGCTCTCTATGGGCTGTCATCTCCCATTCTCCCTTTGGCATCCAAAGTTGGCCTTCACCCCAGCCCCCACCATGACCACCCCTCCCTGAGCCTGTGCTGGCCAAGGCCTCCTCATTGGAGTCCACTGACCCCCTTTTCCTTGGTGCCCATGGCTCCGCTCACTCCTGCTTCTCTGACTGTGCCTTCTCCATCCCTGAGTCTCGTGTGTCCTCCTTCTGCCCCTTTGATGCTGCAGCTATTCCCTTTGCCTTCTTCCTCAGCTTGTTCCCCACTCAGGCCAGGGGGTTTAATCAGATCCTGATGAATGTGTCCAGCTCAGACCTGTCTTGAGCCCCAGCCTCATAAATCCAATTGCATCTCCCAGCTGGAGGTCCCACAGGCCCCTCAAACTCTACATGGTCCCAAACGAGCTGGTCTTTCCCCTGTCCTACCTCTTCATCCCCTTCTCCTCTGGAGCCCCTTGCCTTCTGCTCAAGGCAAGCCCACGGTCCCAAGCCCAAAGCCTAGAGCACTCCTCATCCCCTGCCTGCCCACACCCTCTCCATTCTGTACTGTCAGTCGAGTATGGTGGCCTCCATCACTTTCAGATCTTTCCATGGGCGTGGCCCTGAGTCACCCTCTCTGCCTCCAGTCCCCCCTTTCTCCATCTCCCAATCAGAGGGATAGTCCCAAAATGTAAATGTGATCCTACCGTTCTCCCCTCCAGCAACTCCCCTGCTGCCCCCATGATGGAACCCCTGCCTGCTTCACCATCCCCACCCATCACACACCCCCACCTGGCTAGGCTCAGCAAGAAACTAAGTCTAGGAATCAGAATATATCAACTCCAGGTGTTGCAAATGCAATTGCCTGGACTGACAGGTGACATTCATTTCTCCCTAGACAGGCTTAGGCAATAGGAAGATGAGGTTCGTGGAGAACTAGAGACCAGAGGTTTCGTCTAAACTGATTCTACTCAGTCTTGGGCCTTTGTCTCCTGGATCCCTGCTCAGATGCTTCATCTCTTCAGTCACTCAACCACCCTCTTCCCACCTCCTCTCTCATCTCCCTCCCTCAGTCTCCTCCTTTCCATCAGCCCTAGGCCCCTGGCCCTCTGAGCCTCAGTTTCCTCCTCTATAAAGTGGGGGTAAGGAAAGCATTTACTGCTCTAGGGTGGGAATTCCGTGAAGTCCTAGCATAATGTCAGTGTGTAGTAATCCAGGTGACCGACAATAGTGACTTGGCCCAAAGTGGTGGCTGCGGAGGTGGTGAGAAGTGGTTAGGCCCCAGATCGTCATCTGCCCCCACGCCTGTAACACCCCCCACACCCCAAGCCCTTGCACAATTTGTTTCCTCCTCACTCAGGGATGCTTTATGTTTCCTTTCTGCATCCAAAAATCACTAACTCATCAGCTGACCAAATCCAAGCCTGGGTGGAAGCAATCTTCCTTCTCTAACCTGCCCGAGTTCCACGTGTTTGTGCTGCTCTTACAATATGGCACAGTATATATTTAGCCAGCATTCCTGGAGAGCTTACTATGTGATGAGCTTCATGGGCAGTTACTCTTAATCCTCACAAAATGCCCTGTGAGGTTGGTACTGTTATCTCTTCACAGACGAGGGCTGGAGGCAGAGGGGTCAAGCCCAAGGTCACACAGGAGGTGACAAAGCAAGGATTTAAATCCACACAGTTTGACTCCAAGTCCATGCTCTTAACTGTTCAACATGCTTCTCCGTTAGCAGAGTGGTGGTGGCGGTGATGATGGTGATGGTCAAGCTGGCCTTTACTGCGCGCTCACTCTTGGCAGACACTACTGAGCACTGGACGTGGGTTAATGGTTGAACCTCACCACATCTGTGTTGCTATCTGCATGTGGCTTTGCATCTGAGCCGTGGCACTTGCTGGCCCTCAGCCCTTGGCACTGGACCGTCTGGCGGGAGCACACACTCTTGGCCACTCACTTGCCTAGGGCTCAGTGACTGTGTTGAATTGGCTTCCCTTGGGGTGGAGTTGGAGTCCCTCTAGTCTCTCTCTGCTGCACCCTTTAACCCAGTGTATTAGTTTGCTAGGGCTGCCCTAATGAAATAACCACTTAAACAGAAATTTACTTCCTCATAGTTCTGGGGGGTGGAAGTCCAAGATCAAGGGTTGGTTTCTTCTGAAGCCTCTCCTTGGCTTGTGGATGGCTGTCTTCTGTGTCCTGACATGGTCTTTCCTCTGTACATGTCTGTGTCCTATTCTCTTCTCATGAGGACACCAGTCATACTGGATCAGGGCCCACCCCAGTGACCTCATTTTACCTTAATTACTCTTTAGAGGCCCTATCTCCAAATAGTCACATCCTGAGTTACTGGGGACTGGGACTTAAGAATTTTGGGGGGGGCCACAATTCAAGCCATGACATCTAGGGTTTCAAACTCAAATGCTGATGGGCTGGACAAGTAAGACAGATGAATGAATTGGGCTGGGAGAGACTTTGGCCCCCTCATTCTTTTATTTTCCCACTTTTGACATTGGTAAAAGAATTTCACTCCCCTCTTTACTGTGTGAAGTACAAGAGCTAGGACATCTATTCATGGCTGAATCCTCAGCTCCTGGAACAAGTGCCTCGCGCCTAGTAGTGCTCAGTAAGTATTCATTGAGCAAGTGCATGAGCAGAATGGCCCTGGATGCTGGGGAGTGGCAGGGACCATGGTGAATTTTGGCTCAGGGGTCAGCTGACTCTCAGCTCCGGTCAATTGTTGTCAGATTTCCTGGAATCAGATTTTTATATAAATTTCAAGTTTTCAATGATAGCAGCTAATTCACAGAAACTAAAACCATTGTGCAGATCAGTTTGCAACCACTGCTCTCTGCTAAGGTGCCCACTGTGAGCCAGCAGAGCAGGCCTCCCCCAGCTCTGCCTGGGGGTACATGCTCTTCCTGCGGAGACAGGAAGGTGGAGGTGGGGGCCTGGGCTCCCCTGCCTGCTCCAGAGACTCAAGGACCCGATGCCCTGTGGTTACCTCTGCAGGAAGGCGACGCGCTGGGTGCCATGGAGAAGCTGTGCCGGCAGCTGACATACCACCTCAGCCCCCACTCCCAGTGGAGGCGGCACCGGGGGCTGGTAAAGAGGAAGCCACAGGCCTGGTGAGTCGTGGTCACCTGAGGCGGGTCTGCCCTGTCCTGCCCCCGTCCTCCCCCTGCCAGCCTCCTTCTACAAGGGCAGCCCAAAGCAAGTTAATGCCAGGCTGGGCGTGTGGTGCACAGCACCCCCTCCCAGGGCAGGGGCGTGAAGGAGAGAGCTGGAACCAGAGGGGGTTGTCTTGGAAGGCTGCCTGAAGGAGGTGAGACTGAAGGAGAATTCAAGGGCAGGGGAAAGCAGCCAGAAGGGCATTCCAGGTGGGCATGAGCCAAGAGAGAAGCTGGAGGCAGGGCCCTGGTCTGAGTTGAGAGCTGGAGAGTGAGGGCCCATTCAGATGGGGTGGGTGGGCAGAGGGTTGTGAGGCGTTTCTAATTCCTGGTGTGTGGAATGTGAGCACTCCCACTGAACCCCCCAGTTCTCCTGGATGTCCCCTAGGGGTACCCAGACCCCGGCTATGTCCCTGGTCCATGCAGCAGTGAGGACCCTCAGGGCCCCCTGAAGATTGGGCTGTGGGAGCACACAGGTCACAGAACCTGTGGGCCGAGACCATACCATAGGAAGCAAATGGAGGGGAGCCTGGAAGGAAGGCTTTCTGGAGGAGGATGCAGCCCTGCCTTTCTTGCAAATGCTCACGGGGCAGAATGGCTTGTGTTCTGAAAGACTGGCAGGGTCTCGATGCTGCTGGGGGCTCATCCTTCCAGGTCCTGCAGACTGGGGAGGGGAAGGACTACCCTCCCTCCCTGATAAGAAAGAGCTCTAGTTCCTCTTGCCCTTCTGGACACCGCACCCCCAAAGCCCGGAGAGGAGATGGATCCTGGGAAGGCTTTCCCGGTGGAGGAAGAATGTGAGGCTCTCACAGAGCTAGCCAAAGAATGGGGCTCCACCTGGGCTGAGGGCAGGGGCCATATATGAGGACAGAGCAGGACAGGAGGGCCCATGGAACCTGCAATGCCAGGAGCCGTCTTCATGAGCTAGTTCTTTAGGATCAAAAAGCTGGAAATTTGAGCTCTGCTGCAATCTAGGGCCTCCTCTTCTGTCTCCCCAACACACATGTGCACACATGCATGCGCACACACACACACAAGCCTCACCTCCTCAGGTAGCTTCCTATTACACTTGAAAGAATCTGAACAGAGCCCTATGTGATGGGCCCTCAGCCCCCTCTGGTTTCTCCTCTCCCACTTTCCCTCGCCCAGCCACACAGCATTCCTGCCGGTTCACAGACACACAAAGCTCTTTCCAGCCTCAGGGCCTCTGCACTTGCCCCCCGCTCTGCTGGAACTTTTACCAAACTTTTCTGATGGCCTGCTTT
This sequence comes from Tapirus indicus, assembly GCA_031878705.1. Classification (NCBI taxonomy): domain Eukaryota; kingdom Metazoa; phylum Chordata; class Mammalia; order Perissodactyla; family Tapiridae; genus Tapirus; species Tapirus indicus. The sequence goes on along the minus strand of CM062932.1, from coordinate 3,612,005 downwards.
TTCTTCGAGTGTCAGCTCAAATATTATGTTCTCAGAGATGCCTTTCCTGAGTAGCCATGCCCCCCAAGCTCCTCTCTCAATTCACTCTCTCACTTGTTTGCTATCTCCCCTCTAGTACAATGAAAACAGAGATCTTGTCCCTCTTCACCCCTGTGACCCCACTGCCTGGCACATAGCAGGAGCTTAACTAACACTGTTGAAGGATTGAACGAGGTAGGGGATATTACTATTGCCATTTGACTGGCCATGATCACCCAGCTGGTTAAGTGGCAGGACTGGATTCAAACCCTGGGCTCAGGCTGTTAACCACCCCACTGCCTATTTCCCAGGTGTTAACAGGCCTGCTTTATTAGTGACATTAATTAACAGCCAACACTTAAATCACACTGAACAAGTGCCAGGCAGAGTTCCAGGCACTTAGATGTCATGCCTTGAGAGCTTTATCTTCCAACTCTTTGGATTTGGCCCCGTCAGAGGCACGATGAGCAACTGTGGGCAGCCTTCCAGCTTCAGGAGATCCCAAGGACAGGGACTTACCTCATTTTGCTAAGAGGAAGTCCAAGCTGTGATCTTCAGGCTGCTGCTATTAATGTGTGCTCTTGGAGCAGGCTGTGAGCCCCTCTACCTGCCTCTCTCCTTCCCACAACTGGGGCCTTGGGGCTTGCCTGGGGTACCTGGAAATGAGGAGCCCTTCCCAGAGCAAGGAGCAGGGGAAGAAAGAGCAAGGGTGGCAGATGGCAGGGAGTGGAAGGGGTGGAGGGCACTCCACTTCTAGGAGTCAGCAGCTCCCACCAGACTCGCTGCCCCTGCACCTCCCCTGCCTGCTGTCCTGCTGGCTCTCCCTAAGGATCCCCCATCTGGTGGGGAAGATGGTCTTGAAAGAGGGGCCTCAGAGATCTTGTGCCACTCTTGGGGAAGCAGGAAGCTCAGCCCAAGTGACTAATAATGGCAGCAGCAAATACTGATTCATCACTCACCTATACAAGGCACTGTTCTAAATGCTTTCACTTACTACCTTATTTCACATAACAACCCCATGGTACTCAATTAGCTCCGTTTTTCAGGTAAGCAACTGAGCCCCAGAGAGGTTAAGGACTAACTAAAGGTTACACGAGTAGGAACAAAAGGAGTTAAGATGCAAACCCAGGCCATTGTGGCCCCATGTACCCTTAGTCGCTGGAGAGACACTTGGGCCTTTCCCTTGTGGGTCCTCAGGCTCTGGCCAGCTGGGACCAGCCAAGCTGAGATGTGAGATAAGGGCAGGGAACCAGAGGTCCCTGGTTTCTTCCATCCCTGGAGTTGCACGGCTGAGCAGAGGCCGGCTCCTTGGTGGTGGCCACTGCTGCCTCTGGCGAAAAGGCTTGCCCCACTTGCTTGAACCTTGCTTGTCTCTTCTTGCTTCAGCCTCAAGGCTGTCCTGGCTGGGAACCCTCCAGACAACACAGTGGACCTGTCGGGCATCCCGCTGACCTCCCGAGACCTGGAGCGGGTGACCAGCTACCTGCAGCGCTGCGGGGAGCAGGTGGATAGTGTGGAGCTAGGCTTCACAGGTCTCACAGATGACATGGTCCTGCAGCTGCTGCCAGCACTCAGCACACTACCCCACCTCACCACACTAGCACTCAACGGCAACAGGTTGACCCGGGCCCTGCTGCGTGACCTCACTGACACCCTTAAGGACCCCAGCAAGTTCCCCAGTGTCACGTGGATCGACCTGGGCAACAACGTGGACATCTTCTCATTGCCCCAGCCGTTCCTGCTCAGCCTGCGCAAGCGCTCCCCAAAGCAGGGCCACCTACCCACCATCCTGGAGCTGGGCGAGGGCCCAGGCGGTGGGGAGGAGGCCCGGGATGGGACAGTGGGCCAAGAGGACCCTGGAGGGGGCCCTCTGGTCCCTGCCAAAGACCACGAGGGCAGGGAGACTGTAGGTGCAGACCAGACATGATACGAAAGTGGGAGTCACTGTGGGGTAGAATGGCTGAGGCAGGCTAAGGGTTCCTACCTGGGGGCTCAGACTACCACCTAGAATTGGCCTGGGCAGCCCCACCCATGGGAAGCCAGCTTGCAGCATCTGGGAAAGAGGATTGTGTAATACTTCTCTTTGGTCCTGTCCATTTCCCCTTGTCAATCCCATTATCTGCATTTTGGCTCCTGAGAAGTCATCCATGGCTCAACGGGCATCAGCCCTCAGCGCCCCCAGACTTGTGGATGCAGTGTACAACTTGGAGATGCTGGAAGTTTGTTAATGTGAATGGTAAGAGCTTTCCCCCCAAACAGGAGTGTAGTTCAGGCCCTACATCCACCCCAGGATTTCCCGCTTCTGTATTACATTTGTTCTATTCAAAGCAGCAACTCCAGCCAGATGCAACATGTGCCCCTGGCTCAAGGCAGGTTTCCCAACCTTTACCCTAACTCTTGGCTGAAGGCAGGGGTAAGGGACTAGCTGCCAGAGACCCTAGGAGCCTAGTCCCCATCTGGACTGAAGGCTGTCTACCTCTTCCTTGTGGACACTGAGGCCCCTTGAAACCCAATTCCCAGCCTCAGCCTTCATTTAAGGCCTACTCCTCAACCTGTGATTCCAGGGGCCTGCCCAGGGGATCAGCCACCCTATACTCGTCAATTTTTTGAGCATCCTTGAGTGCCTACACACAGGCACACACGCAAAGTCCCACTCACAAACCCCACAAACAGTACCAGACCTTCATGAGGGTTCCAGCGTTGCAAGAGAGACCAGAGTGAGGCTTGCTCCCTCTGAAAGTTTTTAGGGCCCTTCTCTCAGAAAATTCCTTCTCATGGAGTCCCTGAAGTAATCCTTGATATTTTGAGCATGTTTCCAAAAACCCACTACTATAGAAGACTCTTACAAACCTAGGACCGTGAAAATGAGATTAAGAGCATTTCTCCCAACTCCTGGCAGATCTACTGCCTCCAAGCAAGATGGCTGGGAGAAGTGAAAAATAAACCCGAGGTTCCCCAAGGGAGTAAGCAAAGGTTTTCACCCTACCGTCCCCCTGCCTAAGGCCTAACAGTTAAAAAAAAAAATCCCTTCTAGGCACAGTAAGTCTTAGACTCAAGTATGGACAGCGAGTCCAAGGAGACTGGAAACCAGTCTTTCTTGAGCTAGAGCTAGGGTCCAGGTGCCCAAAGTTGATGAACCAGACCCCTCAGGCAAACAGCAGCTATGGCTAGAGAAGCACACAAAGCCTGACAGGCCTCTAGCCTCATGGCAGGTGAGCAAAATCCCAGCACAGCAAGGCAGCAATGTGGGGGCTGGGTGAAGAGCCACACTATGGGACCTTGCCTGCTACTGCCACAGGGTTTGGCTAGGCAGGTAGAGAACTTCAGAAGTGGAGGAGGGCTATATGAAGGGAAAGAGGCTGGATCCAAGTGTGTGGATGCCTGAAATTCTTTGGAATTTTTGCCCTTAAGTGTAAGTTTTTAGAGGGGACCATAGGGAAGGTGACAAGTACTAATACCTGGACTGCTAGTATCCAACAGCAGTAATCAAATTTAACTTTTTCTTCAAATACACATTTTTAAGAACCAATACCAAAGACCATCCTTTATTAGTTATTAGTTTATGGTAACTGCATGGAAATATTTCAGGAAGAAGTTCCCAACTTAAAAAATTCAGACCCTCACCCAATATAACAAATTTATACAGTGTTAAAGTTCCTTTTGGGTAAGGCACAATACTAGAAAACTCATGAACTTAATGACATCAAAAGTGCCTGTTCCAGGAAGACTGCTAAATACATTTCTTGGCTCTACTGTTGATCAGCCTCTCTGATACTCAACACAAGGTAAGCATGTTTCTACGCCAAATGGTGAAGCCCAGTTTTTAGAATCCAAATTGATGGTGGCCACTGGTCCTTGAGACTTCAAATTCTGCCCTGGCCACAGCATGGCTGACCCCGTCATCTGGAAAGAGCCTGCAAAGAAACTAAGTATCAGTCTCACTTTCTGCTCCAAACAATAGTCATTCACAGCATAAACAACATCATCAGAAAACTGTAGGTTCACCACCACATAATCTGCCGGTAATTCCAGCTATTTTGGGGTGATTTCATCATTTGACATCCTTTCCTGCAAATCAATTTTTAACAAAACTGCTTATTCATTCTACCATGAGGGGGTGGGGGGTCACTGTCCAGATCAAAGCTTACCTTTTCTTAGACTGAGCTGCCACCACCAGCTTTAAAATTCTGCACTGCTGATCACCATTCTTCAGCACTCAGAACCTGGGGGAATGAATTAAGGCAGCCCTAGACGGACAGCAGATGCCAAAGGCATAACAGGAGTCAGTTCTGATCACGATAACAGCCTCAACTACAAATTTACAAACTTAAGTCCATCCTAACAAGAGTCCTTAAAAACATATTGGAGGTGCTTTTTTGTAAATCAAGCCACATTAGCCTGTAAGTCCTAACTGGCTTCTTTGGCTCCACTCACATTATTTTAAATAGTACAAACCTCAGGCTATGATTTTCAAGTATGAGGTAAACTACCATCTCAGCAGATAGGCAATTTGCTCAGGATTATACAGCCATGAAGTAAAACGGGAACTCCTGTACTCGCCTTGCACTCTGTTCCACTGCCACCATGAACCAAAAATCAGTATCTGGGATATTCTGTCAATCAAGGTCAAGGGCTATACTGATACAAGGTATTCGGTTAACGAGACGAAACCGCCAATATATGACCTCTGACCTGCCAATATATGACCTCTGACCTAAGTCATTTCACGTGATTCAACTTAACAGGAAGGCATACTCCATCACTAACTTCTCCATAGACCAAAGCTTACCTCATGGTAGGCCACAGTGCCTCACTCCAATACTCAGCTGTTGGTGATCACACACTGGCAACCCTTCACTAACGTGCAACCTGCGTGAATACAGAAATAAAGGGTCACAGTTCAGATCAACTTACTCCTGGGCACCAGCAACTGGTGGACTTGTTGACTGCAGTCAGCCAGGAATTATCGTCAGTTATCGCTTCTGACGGCACTTCCTATTAGTGATTTCATCAGAGCAGTCAAGCACCTCACCACTCCCCAGTACTGCTCCAGAAACCTGGACATTCCTTAGAACTAAGCTAAAATTGCCTTAAAAGCAGCCAGTAGACAAGTTCACGGAGTTTCTGAATGTACCTGCAGTTTAAAGACAGTTCTACGCTAGAAGTGTTGCCACACAAAGGGAGGAGAGACAGGAGACAAAAAACCCAATCATCAAGAGGCAAGATGGTGGCAGAGAAACCACATTTTATTACAGCTTTCTAGCCAAGAAGGAAGATGACCGACTAAGGTCCAAAAGAACCATCTTAATAGGGGCACAGAATCTTCAAGCAGTTATATAGGCCAGTAGGTGACAGGTTAAGGGGGTTATGAATGTTGACCCTCTGGTACTACAGACTGCGAGTGACCACACCAGATAGACTGTCCGGGGGGGCATCACATTCCTAAGCAACTCAAACAACGAAGTTATCGTCTTATCACAGCTGGGAAGTACCTGCACAAGCAGGAGCCGTAAAATCTACAGAGCAGTTAGATCTCCCAGAGGATGCACATCCAGCTGTGTTCGACAGAAATCATTCAAAGTCATGATATGGTTTCTTTTCCTTTTTTTTTAATAATTTTATCTTACGTTGTTGGTGAGGAAGACCAGCCCGGGCTAACATCTGATGCGAATCCTCCTCATTTTTACTGAGGAAGACTGGCCCAGGGTTAACATCCGTGCCCATCTTCCTCTACTTTATATGGCACGCCGCCACAGCATGGCTGACGAGCAGTGCGTCCGCCGGCGCCCAGGATCCGAACTCGCGAACCCCGGGCTGCCAAGCGCGAACTAAACCGCTGCGTCACGGGGCGGCCCCCCGGTTTCCTTTCTACACTATAGCTTCCTTTATGTCAACCTTGTGTTGAGCGGGTATCAGGAGCAACCATCTCCAATGTTTGAGGTTCCACCCTATGCACTGAGGTGTTGCAGAATTATGTTAAATGTCTAAAAGTTGCAAGTGTAATCAGGCAATTTCAGTGCACCTAAGGCAACAAAAACGATACAACTAAATTACATATTAAATCCTACCTAGACTAGGTCTTACCTCAGAGTGGGATGCAGCTCCTGTTAATACTCAGCAGTAGATCTGCCATCTGAAACACGAAGACATGATGCATGTAGGGCAGATTCTGGCAGTTAACTGCCTCAACTAAACTGTCGAGGTTTCAGCGACTGCGGTCAGATAGACATGAAAGTCGTCAGTTATCGCTTCTGACGGCACTTCCCAATATTAGTATCATCAGGACAGTCAAGCAAGTCTTCCTCGGGAGCCGATTACCAACTCCCCCCTACGTGCAGCACCCCGGGTGTAGGCAGACAGACCCCCCTCCCCCACTCACCGAGATCACGCACTCTACGCGGCGGGCCCGGGAAACCGGGGCCCGGCCTCCGAGAAACTAGGCTCCCGAGACGGCGGTGGACCCCCCGGAAGGACACACACGCGGTCCATAAGCCCCGGCACGGCCAGCGTGGCGCGGCCCTGCGAGGATAGAACACCAGCCGCGGCGGCGCTCCGAAGCTCACGTGGGCGCAGGCCCCGGGAGATGAGCCGCTACAAAGTCACCCTCTACCGTCCAAGTGAGCTTCCCGAAAACATCTCTCGCGAAATTACAGAAGCTCCAGCTCATTTGCCCTCGCCGCCAACCACTAGCCCCAAATACACACAACACCTATGTCCAAAACAACCGTAATGGAAAGACCGCTGCTTCTGCGTCCCAGGCCCTTAAAGAGCCGGAACATTCCATCCCTCATAGGAAGAAGGGTGGCACTAGCAAAGGCTCACGGGAACTTTTAGCCCATTTAACGTACAGACTCCGCCTCACCACCCAAGAACACCCCCTACTTTAAAGCCTATGGTCTCTTCCACTGCCCTGGGAATTCTGGGTCACGAGGCGCCCGGCGAGTTTCAGGGCGCCTGCGCGGGGGCTTGAGCGCGGTTCCGGTAGTGGGGTTCTGCCCCCCGCCTCAGCTACCTAGTCTTGAGCAAATTAGTCGTCGTTTGTGAGCTTCCGATTGGTCATCTGGTAAATGGAGATAGCACCACAGAAGGTTGTTATGAGGATCACATAATAGAACATATTTGAAACCCTGCAGAGCTTGGCACGCAGCAAGCATGCATAAATAGTAGCTGCTCTCTTGCCACAACTATTTCAAAATACCCATGGAGCCTCTCAAACCCCAGCTGCACTGCCAGCTCTCATCACTCTTCTTTAGAATGATCTCCAAGGATCGAGAAGACGTCTTATGTGGATCCACTTCCATCCTCTCCTCCCCTTCTCTCCTGGTTCCTCAGGACTCTTACATCCGTGCCCCTATGTTACCAGCCGTGGAAGCCTCTCTTCTGAATGCTTTCCTTTCAGCATATGAACATGCTCAGATCTTTCCCACTGAAAAAATACTCAATCCACGCATACACGTTTTATAAACACAGATTACACCAAGGGAGAGCAATTCATTTTGACTGGAGAAAACTGGAAAAGATATAGTGAGATAACTTTTGAGCTGGTCTTAGAATTTGAAGGAGTTTAATGGTGAGGGGAGGCGAGGGGCTTCTAGCAAGAGACAAGTCAAGGGGTCACATACACATGAGGTCCATAAGCCTGTGTGAAGAATTTAATGAAAGTGCTAAGGAGAGCATGGGAGGCAGCAGGAGTATGGGGGAAGAGGGGTCTGGATTGCTTGGGCAAAATCGTGGCGGGCTGGGGATGCCAGCTAGGGCATCCTGGAGGCCCTGGGGGAGCCTCTTAAGCCTTCAGAGCACAGGGGTAACATGTTTCTTATCTGTTCTTAGGAAGGCCCCTCTGACCTGCCCTGCAGAGAACAGCTTGGTGGGGTGAAACTGAGCAGGCAGCCCAGAAGAGAGAGAAATCGACAAATCAGAGCCTGAACTAAGCTGAGGAGCTCAAAGGCTTTGAGAGACATCTTGGAGGTGACTTTAAAGGGTGTCTGGAAGCTGGGGAGAGGGAGGAGAGATGGCCATGCTTGCCGGTGTCCACCACCATACGTCTGCCATGACAGTGAGCACGGCAACTCAGCCAGCTGCCTGTACCCAAGAAGAGGATAGCCCTGAGGCTGGGGGCGGCTGGTGAGGGTCTTCTGTGTCCAGGCAAGGGTGGGAGCGGCCCAGCCCCAGACACAGACATGTGCCCACAGAATCATGCAGATGTCAACCGGCCCAAGGGCCTAGTAACTTTGCTCAAATAATGTTTCCAGGAGAATTAGTCATGAGAAAATATTTATTTATATTTGCCCCCAAATTTCCCCAGATCCAGCAGGTAGGGCTGGAAAAATTCCCTGGCTCTATCTTGCCAGCCTCCTGCTGCATCTGGGCCATCAGTGGGAATCCAGGACCTGGAGGGGCAGATGATCTTCCTCTGAGGCACTGTCTTCCCCTGTTTGGAAGGTCTGGGCTGGGTTCTTTGTGGTACCTGTAAACAGGATAAAGAGCACTGTGGCTTGGCCCTTGGGTGTGTCTCCAGGAGGCAGGCACCAGGGAAACAGGAGGAGGCCACAGCTATGAAACCACATCATGCCCTGTAAACAGCAGGTGAACCTGGAGTCCCCAGCAATCCCTCTCCCTGCCTCTCTCCTTCCACAAGCATTTCCTGAACCCCTGCCATGTGCCAGTCAGGGGCCTCCTCCCAGGAGCTTAAAGTCACTGGAGGTGACAGGCTTTTGTGTTAAAAACCAGAACATCTGAGACTTGCTGAAGAGCTGGAGGGAAGTGAGAGTTAGGTGCTCAGGGAGCTCAGAGGAGAGAGGTGACCCAATCTGTAGAGGAGGTGGCAGATTAGGACATCCAGAGGAGCAGGAAGGGCACTTCCCACAGAGACAAGAGCCAAGGAAGGCAAAGAACAAGGAGCACTGTAGAGGGACCAGCTGTCACATGGAGGGAGGGGTGGGAATGGGTAGACAACAGCTTTGGGCCTTGACCTCCTCGCTGAGGAGTGTGGCCTTCCAGGCAGTGGGAGGCATTGTATAGTGTGGGCCACATGTAATTTTTGTCTACATTAGCGGGACTGGAGTGATAAGCCTGGAGCAGAAAGACTTGTCTTAAGGTCTGCACGCAGGCTGCACAGTCCTGCAGTGGTGCAGAAGCGGCAGAAATGAGGAGCAGGGGCAGAGGGGGGAGTGCCTGCCTGGCAGGTCCCAAGGATACTCAACACCAAGTGAAGGGGTGAGGGGAGGGCAGAGAGCCTCAAGGCCTCCCGCCTGAGTGAGAAGGGGATGGGATTACATACATTTCAGCTGGTAGGGCAGCCCTAAGGCTGTTCCTGTTGGGGATGTCCAGTTGGAGACCCAGCAGGCAGTAGGGTATGGGATTGGGGTGTGGAATGCTTGGGACAAGATGAGGGGCAAGGTGACTTTCAGAGTCTTGGCATTGAAGCAATGGGGTGACAGGACTCAGAGGAAGGAGACACAGAGAAAGGGTAGGCAGGAAAGCTATCGGTTTGTGAGGGCCATGGTCAGGGACCTGGGAGCCTGGGAAACCAGCAGGCTTTGGAGCAGGAGGCCAGAGGAGCCTCCCTACACAGGGGTCAAAGGTGGCTGTTGTGGGGAAGGGTCAGGGCCACAGGCACAAGCAAGTGGAGTCTGTTGGAAAGAGAAAGAAAGGAGAGGAGGAGAGCCAATGGAAGACTTGAGGTGGGGCTATTGAAGATTCCAGAAAGGGCATGCTGTGGAGAGAGCTAATCCTCAGAACATGCCTCTGGGTGAGAGGAAGGAGTCAGTCTTGGTGGGAGGCAGCAGAGTGGAGACAGGAGGGGCCGTCCCACACTAGAATGGAGAGGACACAGGCCATGAGAGGTGCAGAAAGGCATAGGGAGTGGCTTCTCCTCAGAGATATGGGGGCTGGGGGCTTGTGTAACGGGGGAAAGCTTGCCGTCAGCAAGGCTGGCCTGTCAGACAGGGCAGAGCCGGTGGGGGCTCAGAGAGATGCCACCTAAGCTGTGGGATAGGTAGGGGGCCCTCCCTAACTTGTTCCCCTGCTGGGTGCCCAGGCTCATCCCAGGCTTGGCACTCATGAACTGACTAAATGGGCAAAGGATGCAGTGGATTGGACCCTGGCCTGGAGGAGGTGGTAGAGATGAGGAGGCAGGAGGAGGCACCAACAGCCTTGGAGGTTTTCCTAGATGACTGACTGCCCGAAAACAGGCCAGGGAAGAGGTAGGAGTGGAAAGGAAGGAGAGGAGCACCACTTTAAGGGGGGTGATCCCTTTAAATGAGTGGAACTGGGGAGTGGCCATGGAGGAGGTCCTGCCTGACTAGCTGTGTAGCCAAGCAGACACACACACACACACACACGCACACACACGCACCCTCTCTAGGGCAGGGCTACTCACCAGGGACGCCTGGCCCGGATGGTTCCTCACACACTGTAGGCAGTGTCTGCTCCCATGCAGCCCAGTTCACTTCCTCCACCCTGAGGGCGACAGAGCAGCTCTGAGGCTCCAGGAAGCCAATGGTGCAGCCTGCTTTGCCCCAGGAGAGGGGCCCAGCCCCCCAGGGAGGTGGACACAGGGACAGCAAGGAGAATGGGGCTTCTCTGCCCTTCTCCACAGGATACTGGGTCACCCACCATCCCACCTGAGCCTGTGCTTGCAGCTATCAGACTGCTGCCCGCCGGCCAGGCGCATCCTGAGTCGCCCTGAACATCTAGAGAAGAGTTTAGATCAGGTGTGTCTTTGCATTCCTGGGTTCTGGGGCCCTTTTGTGGCTGCTCCACATGCCTGAGGCCCTCTCCTCTCCTTGCTCAGCTGCTATCTCAGGAAAGTGTGTTTCTGGCTGTGCCAGAACCAGGTTCCCTCTCCCATGGAAGAGTTTGTTCTCCGTGGAAGGGCTGTAGCCTCTGTGGTCAGCCTGGGGGAGTTGGGAGAGCAGAGCAGACCAACCGGGGCAAGGCTATTGTGCTGTAACCTGAGGGTCCCTCTAGCTTCTTGGCCTCCTAACGGCACCCTATTTCAGACCGGAAGGAGTAGGTCAGGGACGACCAGGGAGGCACCTTCAGTTTAAGCCAGTGGGACAGGCAGACGGCCAGAAGGCAGAGCAACAGGCAGTGGCAGCCCCAGGCCTATGAGGTCCAGCATCCCTGAACTCACCTGCCCAGGGCGGAGTCCCCTGGTGCTCCTAGGCCCTGCCTTTCCCACCAGACCTGGATCCTGGCAGCCATCCCTGGCTTTCAGGAGAGGAAGGCTGGCCTGCACCGTGGGCAGGCTCTAGGGATCCCTGGGTCAGCAAGGCCCCCCCCCCGGCCACCCTCCCCTGCCCCCTCACTCACCTGAAGCACCAGCGCTCATCGGGGCTACCGTCCGGCCTGGTGCCAACTGTCAGCAACACACCTGCCCGCTGCTTCTTCCTCCTGCACCACCAGTAGCCATTCTCCATCTCCAGGACAGAGATGGCTTTCTGGAGACAAAGGATACATCAGACAGCAAGGCCAGGAAGATGCACCACAGCACCTTACAATATAACCCAAAGTCCGCTAAGCACATGGATTTGAATCTGGCTCCAACATTTGATTAGCGGTGCGATACCTTCAACCCCTCTGACTCTGTTTCCCCTTATAGATGGCTGGTTGCTGGGAAGTCAGCATATCACGAGTGCCCAACAGTTACTTGCTATTGCACGGTTACAGGTTGCAGAGCTCCACACCACCGGGTACAGAACCTCATTTGCTCTACCCCACACACGCGTGCCTGCCCACTGGCACACAAGCAAGTTAGGTGGGGCACAGAAATTTGCAGGGGAGGACATGGGGGCTCAGAGAAGATAAGGGGCTTGCCCAAGGTCAGCAATGAGTTGGTAACAGAGTCCAGCATCCTGGGCAAGGCTCTCCTTGCACAAACTGCCCAGACCCACCCCCAACCCTCCTCCAGTTGAGAAGCAGCTATTGCTTCTACCATAAGCAGCTGTCATATCAGCCCCCAGGGACAGGGGCCTCTGCCTCCCCAACTCTCCCAGGCTGGGCCAGCCCCAGGATTGCACATCTTGCCTCGCTCGCCACCAAACTGACCCCATTTAACATACGATGAACACAGGATGGGAGCTGCATGAGGGCAGGGACTTTGTCTTGTTCTCTGCCGTTATTTAGCACCTAGAGCTGAGCCTAGCCCCATAGTAGACACTCAAGAAATACTTACTGATAATGAAAATGATGATCACTAACACACTGAGCCTACTATGTGCCAGGCACTGTCCTAGGGGCTTTAGATCTACGAGCTTATTCAATCCTCACATCAACCCTATGAAGGAAGGAATGGATAACGGAGACTTCGATGAGGACCCGGGACCTGCTCAAAAGGCCCAGCTCAGTTGGCGCCTGCACACTCCTCATGGGGCCCAGCACTTGGGGAGGGAGAGGGGCTCCTCCCTGTGACACCTGCAGCCTCCAGATGCTCCAGCTGTCGGTGGCCACGCTGTTGACGGTCTCGCTCATGAGGGCAATGAGCATGTTGAGCAGCAGGATGTAGGTGAGCAGCACGTAGGCCAGCAGCAGCAGCAGCACCACCCCACGGAAGCGCAGCTGGTTCTGGAAGGCCAGCTCGCCCATGCCGATGGTGAATTTGAAGAGCTCCAAGGAGGCGTCCAGGATGCCCCCATATGGGGCTGCGCTGCCCTCCTCATCCTCCTGTCCTGCCCTGGACCACACTGCCTCCGTGACATTGGGGCCTGTGGGGTCCTGGGGGACCTGGGCCTCCCGGCTGAGGCTTACCAGGGCTGTGGGAGGGAGGAAGGGGAGTCATCAGCCTGGGGAGGCCAGCAGGCAGCTTGGAGGGCATACAGGGCAGGCAAGGGATGGGTGGGGCCAGAGGAGGGGCCTTTACCTACAGCGAAGCCGAAAAGGAAGACTAAGTAGACCAGAAGGAAGCGGAGCAGGTCCCGCAGGATGACCTAGAACACAATCACCCAGGAGCTGGGTGGGTAGCTGGGCCACTGGGCATGATGTCATACCCCTGCCTCAGCCCTGAGCATGGTCCCATGTATACCCCCCCAACACACACAAACATGTGCACACTCAGGACCCTGTGGAGCCACACTGAGCAGACGAGTCTTTAAAAAATCTATATCAGATCACCTTATTTTCATGCTTAAAACTCTCCAGGGTCAAAAAATTAAACACAGAATTACCATATGACCCAGCAACTCCATGTCTGGGTATATACCCAAAAGATTGAAAGCAGGGACTCAAAGGGATATTTGTACACCCACGTTCATAGTAGCATTATTCATAGTAGCCAAAAGGTAGAAAAAACCCAAGTGTCCATCAATGGATGAATGGATAAACAAAATGTAGTCTATACATACAGTGGAATATTATTCAGCCTTGAAAAGGAAGGGAATGCTGACACATGCTCCAACATGGATGAACCTTAAGCACATTATGCTGAGTGAAATCAGCCAGAAACAAAGGGACAAACACTGTATGATTCCACTTATATGAGGTCCTTAGTCGTCAGATTCATAGAGACAGAAGGTAGAAGGCTGGTTGCCAGGGGCTGGGGGGAGGGGAATTGGGAGTTATTGTTGAGTGGGGACAGAGTTTCAGTTTGGGAAGATGAAAAAGTTCTGGAGATGGGTGGTGGTGATGGTTGCACTACAATGTGAATGTACTTAATGTCACTGAACTGTGCACTTAAAAATGGTTAAAATGGTAAATTTTGATATGTATATTTTACCACAATTTAAAAAAAAAAAGGAAGAATCCTCCGGGGGCCTCCAGACCCCTCCCCATGGCCAACAAAGCCACCAGCCCCTACCTTCCCCCCAGCTTCCCCTCCCTCACCCTCCCTCACTCTCGCCAGCTTCCTCACTCCGGCCCAAGCACTCCAGGCTTGTTTTGGCTCCTGGCCTTTGCTGTTCCCTTTGCCTCGAATGTTCCCTTTGCCTTCTTCCTTGAGTCTAGATGGCTGAATCATTCTTTCGGTGTCAACTTAAATGTCACCTCTTTAAAGAAGCCTCCCAGAGCATCTTATCTAAAGCACCCTCTGCGCCAGTCATTTTCCATCACACTCTCCTATGTATTTCCTTAATAGAATTTAGCAGTCTGTAATGTTCTCATTTGTTTTCCTAGTGTTTTCGTTTCCTCCACTAGAATGTCAGCTTCAGGAGAACGAGGACTTGTCTGTTTTGTTAGTGAACAAATAGAACAGGGTCTGGCCCCTATGTAGGATGCACTTCCTAAACATTTGTTGCATAAATAAATGAATGCAGACACATACATATGCCCAGATGCCCTAAGGCACAGGCAAACAGATGAGCTTGTATGCATAGTCTCTGCTCCTCTGGTGTGCAAGGATGCACATGCTTCGGTGGGAACACTTGCAAACACATATATGTGTATGTGTTTGTTTACCCATGCAGAGCACAGGCCCCTGAGAACAGGTGTGTACACACCCATACTCCTGCTTACATTCAGTGAGCATTGGAGTGCATGGTGCACAGGCAGACACGCTCAGGTCCTCTGCCCAGATTAGCTGTGGAGGAAGGCACCTGCCTGCTAAGCCCAAAAGGAGTCCCACTGGAATGTGGTGTCCAGCCCTACCCAGTCTGGCTGCACGGGGCTACCCTATCTCTCACCTTCTGGATCATGACGCTGTAGATGCCTGTGTGCTGCAAGCCACGTGTATAGTAAAGCAGGTTCAGCCAGCCCAGCACCAGCGAGGACACAAGCAGGGGCAGGTACCCCTCGATGGCCAGGAAACACAACACCTGGGACAGCACCGTGAGCAGGGCCTGGACCAGGCTGCACGGGGGGAGGGCAGGGTCAGCTTGCAGGCCACTTGGCAAGGCCCCCCTGGCCCCCACTGGCCACTGCTGACCACCATCAGACCATCCAACCGCAGCCTGATGGATGAGAAGTTCTCCATTTATCTGGGGCTGGCCCCAATTGGGTCCTGACCTCCATCTTGAGCAGGTCATTTAGCTCCTGTGGGCCTCAGTTCCCTCCCCTGTAAAATGGGGTGATAGTAATGACACCTGACTCATAGAGCGTTAGTGAGGATCCAATGAGACATGACATGCAAAGAGTCCAGGCTCTGTTGGTGCACAGCAAGGGCTCAGTAAATGTCACTCTCACCATCATGATCTACAAGGATGGGAGCATGGAGAGCCCCAGGTTGGATGGCCCTGGACTCCTGAGTCTGGCCTGCACTCTGGTCCTAGGCACCTGGAACTCCCTGGTCCCAGGTCCTCGCCTCCAAAGCCAGCCTAGTGCCCTCTGCCCCACCTGTCTCTCCCAGGCCTGAGACAGGGGGAGGAAGAGTGAGGCCCCACGTACAAGAGGATTTCAAAGTAGCTGTCCATGAACGAGATCCAGATGAACAGACGGCGCCTCCAGAAGTACCAGAGCTGTGGAGGAAGAGAGGGGGACAGGGGTGTAAAAGTTGTTCTCCAGGCACAATTTGGCTCTGCTGCCCTCAGGAATTAGGCCTGGGCTTCCTATCATGCTCCCTGCCTGCTGACCTGGCTGTGTGGGAGCCTGGCTAGGACCACCTCAGGGACTCAGGCAGCAGCTTTGACTTTTGAGGGACGATCATGAATCCTGCTGATAGCTGAGAAAGCTTTGGACCCTGTTTCCAAAAAGTACAGCCCCCCACAGACACCCAGACAATTCCAGAGGCCTCCTGTGGATCCAGATGAAGAACTCCGTGCTACATATGGTGAGGGGAGAGCTCCTTTCCCTCCCAGCCAACCTGGATTTGATGCCCAAGTTCTGCCCACTCTGAGAGTCTGAGTGTCAGAGTGCCCAGCCTATCTCCTGCAAGCTTGCAGCATTTTCAGCTGAAGAGGTGCTGCTGGGGGAGTTGGGCTGAGACCTACCTGCCCCCACCCTCTGTGCTCCCCAAGTGAGGAATGCCCCAGGCAAGGGAGCTGGGGGCAGGGGCTTCCAGCTCAATTCCCAGGGAGCAGAGCCGGCACTGGCAAGGAATCACAGGAGCCATTTGCTACTCCATGGGCACTCCAGAAAGCACAGCAGGGAGGGTACCCAGCCCCAGAAGGCAAGGCCAGAACCCATGGCCTTCAACTGCCCTGAGGGTTAAGGTGGGACTGGGTATGGGATTCGGTTTCCCCATAAATGAAGAGATTGTGGTTAACTCGCTCTAAGGCACCTTTAGCAGAATTCTAGGTTTGCTTCTGGGTGGGCTGGGAGCCACATGGGGTGGGGGAATGGGAGGAGCCCTCACCTGGCCCATGAGGAGGTAGACTCCTCCAAGCAGGATCAGGATGTGGCCCAGTAGCAGCATGGAGTTTCCGGCTGTCACTTTTAGGGGGGAGAAGGCCTGCTGAAGAGACACTTGGGTAGGACCTAGAAGCTTGAGTCCCCTCCCAACAACTCACCCTTAGAGATAGAGCCAAGGGCCCATTGTAAGCCTGAGCTGTGGAAAGGCCACTCAGCGCAGCAGAGGGAACATGAGCTCCAGGGCAGGATTCTAGTGTATTGAGAGGCATGCTGTGTAGTGGTTGTAAGCATGGGGTCTGCCAGACTGTCTGGGTTCAGATCTCACCT
Organism: Tapirus indicus; assembly: GCA_031878705.1. NCBI lineage: Eukaryota > Metazoa > Chordata > Mammalia > Perissodactyla > Tapiridae > Tapirus > Tapirus indicus. The sequence continues at coordinate 3,595,442 of CM062932.1, read as the reverse complement.
CCACCACTTACAGCCTGTGTGACCCTGGATAAGTTACTTAACCTCTCTGTGCCTCTCTTCCCTCAACTGTAAACTAGGGGTGATAACAGTTCATCATCTCAGAAGGTTTTTGTGAGCAGTAATTAAATAAATTAACACATCAATCATTTAGAATACTTCCTCACATACGGTGCACACTCAGTAAGTATTAACTGTTATTATTCTTGTTATTACTATAGTGCTGGCTTCCATACAACTGCCAGCTGTGTAAGAGCTTAGGCATATCCCTCAGGCAGGCCCGTGTTATCATTTGCAGGATGGGGGTGGTAATCCCTGCCCCATCTTCTTCCAGGACATACCTCCCAGGATGTGCCCTCTCCCCGGCCTTGCCTTTTCCAGGGCAGGCTGGTGGTAAGCCACAGCGGTGAAGATGAACATGTAGATTAAGTAACACAGGAAGTTGAAGAAGAACCTGGGGATGAGCAGGTCCCATTTCGCCTGCAGCAGTTTGTTGAGCGGCTCCAAAATCACCATTCGGTGTCGGTGCTGGGGTGGAATGTGAGAGCCAGGGGACATTTAACAAGTAGATATAGGGGGCCCATTCATGTTGGGCTCAGCGCAAGGGCTGAGGGAAATGGAAGAGAGAGGACGGGGAGCCCCCAGTGACCCCTCCCCACCTGCCTCCCCCACCCTCATGGCTATTGAGTGACCCAGGGCCTCTCCCTCTATTCCAGAGCAGGTGCTGGTCAACAGGCCCTCAGTGGTTGCCACCAGGACCCTGGCATGATCCTTGTGTCCAGTGGAACTGGTGTGTAGAATGAGTGTGGGCCCAGTGGCTGGAGTCAGGACCTGCAGCCACACCCTCACTGGCACAGGAACAGGGCAGGTGGTGTCCAGCAGACAGCCCCGAATTGTGGGCCTTACAGGGAGCTCTTCCAGGCCCCCATGCATATCCCCGCCCCAGCAGGCTCACCGGGCTTCTGCAATGAAAGGCGATGATCTCCAGCACTGAGTTCTCCTCCCAGCTGTCCACAGAGGCCAGGTCATACAGTGACACCCGGACAGGCCCGTAGCACCACTCCGTGAACTTGCGGGACAGGGGCTGCCACGGCCCCAAGAATTCCCTCTGTAGGATGTGTCTGAAAATCTGCAGTGCGGGCCATGTGAGCTTGACCTGCTTGGCCACCCTGCCAGTACTGACTGGAAGGCTGAGAAACAGTACCCTGCAGAGCTGCCCACTGTCTGCAGAGCTGCGGCAGACACGTGCACATGCCCCGTACATGTGGGTCCTTGTGTGTATAAACTCTTACATACATCCACAGGCACAGTGTAGACATTCCCACCCACCCATATATGCCCAGGCCTGCCAGCCAGCTTGGCTCTTCCTTCCCCACTCATGCTCCAAGGCCTCTTTCCTGGACTCCTCACATGGCAGAGAGACCCCCAGCACAGGGGTCCTTAAGGCCCCTTGAGATCAGAGGCTACCAGCTACACATGTATGCACTTCGGTAGTCAGAGTCCAGAGCTTTCAACAAACTAGAAAGGGTCCCTAACTCGAAGAGGTTAATAAGCAATTTGGTTTCACAAACGAGGAATGGGGGGATGGAAGGGCCAGATTGGGGAGCGGCTTGCATAGGCCACACAGCCATGCCTCTAGACAACAAAGGAGGTCCCTACAGCCCAGGAACCTTGGAGGCAGGAATAAAATAGTAAGACTTCTATTTATGTTTATTTTTATCTTAACCTTTAAAAAATCCCTGTGTTCTAAGCATGGGGCCCTGTGTAAACTGCACAGGTTGCACACTCATGAAGCCCCCCCTAATAATAAGGATCAAACAACAAGTAAGCCATTTGGAAAAAAAGTAGAGCTGGATCATGCTTACTGTTTGTAGCAAAATAATTTGCAGATAAATGAAAGTTTTAGGCATTGAAAATGAAACTGCAAAAGTCTGAAAGAAAATATAGATATGGAATATATGTGTGTGTGTGTGTGTATACATACATACATATATACAAGGTTATATATATATAACTTTGTAGAAGAAATTAAGCAATAGCAAAATCAAGGAACTCTAAAGGAAAAGATAATTACACTTGTATAAATAAAAATGTAAAAATTCTGTGTGGCACAAAGTACCCCCGCAAATTTTTTTAATGTAGAACTGGGAGAAAATTTTGCAACTATTATACTAAACAAAATGCTAATATGTTCATTATAAAGAGCACTTACCAATCAATATGAAGAAAATCTAAGAGCAAATCTAATAGCAAAATAGGCAAAGGATAGGAAAAGACTGTCTTCTAATAAAGAAACCCAGTGACTTAAAAAAAAATCCCTGCATTTTATAATGTAATATATTAGCTCAGTAGTTCATATATAATTTATCAATAAACACACATATATTAGAGGTTCATGAAAATGTTCTTACCAATTGGAACATTCACTTGAAAAGTGGGGAGACCACTGATCTAGACTACCACCCCAGGCTCTTTCTGCAGAAATCTCAGGGTGAGTCCTACTGCTTCCTGGAAAGGCGGGGAGGGGAAGGGCCAGCTGCTCACCTCAATTTTGCCCTCCTTGGCGGCCAACTTCAGGGGCGTGAGGCCCTGCAGGTTGGGGATGTCCTCGAGCTGCACAGTGGGGCAGAGGCGGGCCCCGGCTTGGAGGAGCCCGTCATACATGCGGATCACCAGTGCACTGTTCTCCTCTGAGTTGTCTGCAATCATCACCAAGGCGTGCAGGGCCGTGTTGCCCAGCGAGTCAGTGGCCTGCAGGTTGGCGGGCTGGTGCGGGTTCTCCAGGAGGTACGTCACCACATCCCACTGCTTGGTGCACACGGCCAGAGACAGGGGCAGCTCGCCTGGGGGCCGAGGGGGCAGCTTGGGCCTTGGGCCTCCCAGCTTCCATGTGCCTACTCCTCATGCTCCTTGGACAGAAGGCCAGGCCTCCTCGCAGCAAGTCAGGGACCCACAGGAGAAGATAGACCCACACATCCAGTGGGTCCCAGGCCCCACTTAGGGCAGCTATGCCTTCTCCTATGAGCCCTGGTAATGGCAGCCCTGCCTGGCTCTGACCCAAGGGAGAGAGAACCAAAGGTCCTTACCATCTAAGGAAGCAAACAAGGGCCAACTACCAGGGTGTCTATCTCCCCTGCCTCTTTCTCTTTTCTTCAACAGAACCCAGGCCCACTGCCACCTGACATAGACACTCCTTTATTCAGGTCCTGTCTGGTCTAGTCTCATCACATGCCTGTGCTAGAGGCCATTCCCCAGCCCTGATCTGGGCTTGGGTGTATGGCAAGCCTCCCTGGCCAGACAAGGATACAACAGTTCTTAAGACAAACTGCTTTTGCAGACAGCCTAGTGGTTAGAAGCACACGCATCGGGGTCAGACAGACGTGGGTTAAGAGCTAGCTCTGCTGTCCATTAACCATGTGACCTTCGTCAAGGCCTTACCCCCTCAATTTATCCAAGAGAGGCTCCTCACCAAAATAGAAGCAAGTCCCTTGGCTCTTTTTCTGGAAGAAGTGGCCGCAGGCCCGGGCATGTACGTCTGCCCCATTCTCCACCAGGAGCTTCACACACTGCAGGCTCCTCTTCTCGATGGCAATGTGCAGGGCACTGTGACCTCGGTAGTACTCATCTGAGCACTGGGCATTGACCAGGGGCCGGGGATTGCCAGAGTCCCTATCGATCTGCAGCAGCGGCAAGATGCAGGCATTAGCCCCGTCCCGAAGGTTCAGCACAGCCTTCATCAGGCATGTCTTCCCTGTCGAGCCCTCTGTGGGGGGGGGGGGGGGAAAGGGGCACTGGGGTGCTCAGGCCTGGAGTGGCTGGCCTGCTCGCCAGGCTATACAGTGAGCCCAGGCTCCAAAGTAACCGTTGGGAGGATAAAAAAAGATTGCCGCACACGACTGGTGGAACCACAAGCTATGCTGCAGGGTAGTTAGGCTCTAGCCAACAGGTATTAAAATACCATCAGGTATGACTACAATTTCTGCCCTAGAAATTAAGTTTCTAAGACATAATTCATCACATGTGTAACACTGACTATACAAGAACATTTGGAGCAGTATTTATTAAGTGGCTCTGCCACTTAATGGCTCTGTTTCCTCAGGCAAGTCACTTGGCCTCTCTTAACCTCAGTTTTCCTCACTGTAAAATGGGAATATTCCAGGGTTATTGTAAGGATCAAATGCTTGGCACAAAGAAGGCCTGGCACACAGTATGTTGAGGCCAAAAACTACAAACAACCTAAATGGCTACCAATAAGGAATGAATTAACTAAATTATGGTAAATCCACACAATGGGAAACTCTGCACTTATTAAAGTGACTGAATTAGAGGTCTATATACTGAAATGGAAAGTGCTACAAGACGTAGTAAGTGGGGGGAAAAACCACATTACAAATTAGTACAAATGACATGACCTCATTTATGTAAATTATGCCTAATGAATTTAAACAGTTTGAAAAGATGTATCCCAAATCATTAACAAGACTCCAGGATGACAGACTGTTTTTACGCCAAGCTTTATGCATTTCATTACTATTTGAATCTTCTAGAATGTACAAATGTTATTTTTTCTAATCAGCCCAAACAATTAGGATTTAAATTTAGATTTTGGACAAAGAGTGCTGTGAGATGGGTGAAGTGTATGGTATGTGTATTACACCTCAACAACGCTGTTATTTAAAAAAAAAGAGCGCATCGAGGATGCCCACAAGTATCCATTTGGCCGCTGCAATGGGCTGGGGGTGGCAGAGGTGGGCTGGGATCTGTCGGTTGGGTGGAAGCGGGAGGCACAGGCACTATGGTAAGGGGGCAGAAGGGCTGCTAAGAACACTCCACCCCTTGGCTCCTGGCCATGGTCAAGGCCCGCCCAGTCACCCAGTCCGAGGACAGGCAGAGGGTGCCGCGGTGCTGGCCCACAGCGCAGGCCTACCTGTGTACTCTGAGTCAGTGAGGTACTTGCTGGTCCGCCGCAGATATTCTGGTAGCCCAGCCAGGTCCTCGGGGACACCCCGGGAGACCACGCTGAAGAGCCGGTCACGGTCAAAGCGGTTTGGGTCTGGCTGGCTGTGGGGGATGTGGTTTGTAACTGATGCTGTGGAAGAGCCACAGGCCTCCCAGGAAGCCCCCATCCCAGGAAGCCCTTTCAGGGAGTCCTGTGAGCACCATCAACCCTCAGGCTTGGGAGCCCTGTGGGAGTCTTTCTGAGGGCCTCTGCCTTCCCAGAGCTGACCAAGGAGATCCCAAGTGCTCAGAGCCCCAGGAGGAGGAGGAGCCTGTCCAGGGCACTAGTCCATAGCATCCCCACAACTCCCGGCATCGAAGATGTGTCTCAGCATCAGGGGCTTATCATTTGCTAGGTGCCTTGATGATCTCGCAGCAGGTTCGTGATCTCACAGGGTCTATTTCAGCACAGGAATTAGCAGTGGCTCTTGAGCTGTGGTCCAGGTCAGGAAGGACCTACACGAGGTGCCCACGGACTGGTGGGGCTGTATGTACCACTGGCCTTGACGAAAGAATCAAGAAAAGCCCCTCATCCTCTCAGAAGCCATCTAGGGACTAATAATGGAATATCTGCACCTTCAACCCTCACTTCACTATTTTCTCCATTAGACAAACAAGGAGATAAAGTAACTTGCCGAAAGTCACACAGTGCAGAACTGGGGCTCTCCTGGGGGCTAACTCCAGACTCTGACTCCTAACCCCAGAGAGATTCTAAGCTGGGTAATCAGAAGTTTCTAAGAGACACGTGGACCCAGTGCTGAAACCTACCAGACGCCACTCACCAGAGTTTTACTGAGAAGCCACACTTCCAGGAAAGGCACCAGAAGGGGCCTTGTAGCTCTTCAGATTCTAGCAGTTTGTGGTGATGGGGAAGGAGAAGGGGTGTGGGATACCCCCTCCTGGGCGTGTCATTATTCACAGAGGCCAGCTCGCCCCTGGGGCAGGCTCCTGGCACCATGACCAGCAGATATGAAGGAACAAACACATGGGGTGCTATCTGACTCTCTGAGGACCCTCAGGTCCTAGCTTCACATCTGCTGTGGAATGGGCCACCCAAGTAAGCATTGGTGACACTCTGATGAAAGGGGGGATTGTTGGGATCAGTCATGTTTGAAGCCATATCCTCATGACTGATGGGGCTAGGCCCTGCTTCCTCAATACCAGGAAGCTGCATGTCTGCCTGGCCTGATCAGATGCACCATCATCCGCCCAGCAGACCACGTGGCCACAACATGACCAAGAGCACTCTGCAGCTGACTAGTGAGTCCTCTGGGCAGTCCAGCCAGAAGTGGTCATTTGGACAAAGTACTTCCTGTTGCAGGGTGGCATCATGGTCCTGGGGTAGGGAAGCCCAACAGGGGCACCGATTGAAGCACCAAAGGGCACTGAGGGGCCCATTCTGCCTGTCAGGCATGCTCTCCAGCTCCCAGAAGCCCCACATGCATCCTCTCCTGCCCTGGTCTGAGTCTGACAGATGTCCTACAGCACAGACAGTACAGGGGGCTCTAGGCTAGGAAGTCAAGGCTGGTGGCCACCTCCCAGGTGTGAGGAGGGAGGAAGGGGCTCCCCTGGCAGAGTCCTGCCTGGCTCACAGTGATTCTTCAGCCTCATATGTCCGACCTCACACTGGAGGGGATACCAGCTGCACCTCCCCCACACACCCACAGGACTGGAAGTCAGACTCCAGTGGGCTCAGAGTCTGAACTGGTGGAGACCACAGGAAAATTGAAGTGAAGATGACTCGTAGCAGAAGTCCACCATCCTCAATCCCCAGAGTCCACATCCCCGGGCAAAACAAGTTCAGCCTTGGAACAGAACCCAGGAGCACCTGGGACACTTCCAGATGTCCTTGACTCTCTCTTCGGACTAGAGTGTGGATCCTGCTACCATCTCCCACAAGGACTGTGACGGGGTGGGGGCCAGGGCACAAACAAGGGGGATGCAAGGGTCAGTTGAGTACTTGGAGCTGGAAGAGTATGTCCCTATGAAGAACATGAGCTCAGAAGGCAGAAGGCCAAGAATGGGGAAAGTTCCAGAAGGAGCAACCCCAGGGAGCAGAGCCGAGTTCAGCCTATCAGGCCCAGGAGCCACCAGAGCCAGACTGAGGACCCTCCAGGGTATAGGGAAGGGGCACTGGGGCTGGGCTGGGCCACTGAGCCTGATGAGGAATGCTCCACTGGAGGTGAGGGGCCCTGGGACACCACCCCCATTTGCTGCCTCACCTGATACCTGCTCCCTTTCGGTACTTGAGGTTCACTTTGATCTGAGGAGGGAAGTTCCGGTCCTCGCCCTGGAATGGTGACTCCATGGGGGGCGGCCCATCCCCATGGCCCAGCTTTCCTTTGTCCACCTTAGCATCCTCTTCTTGGACTTCATCTAATGTCTCAAGCCTGAAGGCAGGAGGGCTGGAGAGTGAGGTCATCTTGAGGGGTGGAGGCTGCTCTGTTCAGCTCCAATCTCTGTGGAAACAGAGATGTCAGAGGCCCCTCCTTCCTCCCAGACCCAGGTCGGGGTGGGAGGTCTGGCTGGGGCCTGCAAAAGAGAGGTTTAGAAGCTGAGTACACGTAGACCCACCCACAGGAGGGGGAATGAGAGAAGGGAGGAAGGCAGAGGGTGAGGAGAGGAAGAAAGGCTCCTGGCATGAGGATGGTGGCATGTCCCGGAACAGGGAGGAACAGGGACCCGACTGGTCTGCTCTTTGATGTTGTCCCACAGGAAGGGCCATGATAGTCCCTGACTCTCCCTCCGGGACTTCCTGATATCTGAGAAGCCACAGCCCCTGGTCTGGGGTAACAAACGTTTGCATTAACAGCACAACTGTTTCTCTGTACAACATATTGCCCAGTGGCCAATACTCACAACAGATAAAAGTGCAGTTGCATGTGGGGGCAGGTCACTCAACCTCTGACCACAGAGGGGAGCACTCTGGGGGAAACCGTTGGAAAACCACTGGTCTATCAGACCCCTCATTTTGCTGCCAGGACAACTAAGGCTTAAAGGGGAAGTGACTTTCCCAAAGTCACAAGCTGGTGGCAGAGCTTGGCCTAAAACCGCCTCACCCCACCATGATGCCCCTCTTCAGTTCTCAAAGCCCTTGGGGCCTCCACACTTTCAGTCTGACTCACCTCTGAAGGCACTGAATGCCACCTCTCTGTGCCTTAAGGTCTCTAGAGGCTTCGGAATGGGGAGGAAGACCCCTCACTGGCTGTCCAAGCTCCCTCTGACAGGCAGCCCCACCTCAGGCCCTAGGCTGCTCTGGGAGCTCAGCTGACAGCACCATCTCACCCTCACAGGAGAACTGAAACCACAGCCCCTACCACATGGCAAGGGGAGAGCCCCGGGGGTGGGGGTGGGGGAATCTCCTGTGCCCCTCAGCCGGTAGGAGCAGAAAGAAGGAAAAAGGGTCAGAGATGGGAGGGGAGAGAGCAGTGTGAGAGACGGGGACAGAGAGCAGAGAGGAGCAGGGCCAAGGATGGGAAGTGGAGAGGGTGGGATGAAGGCAGGGCCTGGGCCCACTCCTGTCCCTTCAGGCTCCCATACCCCACCCCCACCCCTGGGGCTTGGGTGTGGCATTTTCCCAAGAAGCAGGGAAGGCCTGGACCTGGCTGATTGTCTCAACTTGCAGTTTTGACCCATCTTTCTGTCCACACTGGGGCGTCCTTCCAGGGCCACACACCATTTAGGCCGGCTTATGTCCCCAACCCCCTCTCCACCCATTCTGCCTCCCTAGCTGCCCCCCAGCCCACCACTCCCAAACCTCAGCAGCAACGGCTGTCTGTCCAGCTCCTATCCAGCCTCCTGGGCCCCCACCCACCCTGGCGGGGGAGGAAGGGGTCTGGCAGTCCAGGTAGAGGGAGCCGGAGCCCCAGGCAGAGCCCGGCTCGGGGCTGGAGAAGCAAGGAGCCCACTCAGGCTTCTCCACCCCAATCATCCACTGTCAGGCTTGGGGCCCCGGCTCCTCAGACGCCCCGGAATTGCCCACCTACTTACCCCGCACGGCTGAAGCAAGGGCGTGGCGGCCCCAGCTGCGGGCCGCTGGATCCCCGAGCCTCCTGGGCGGTGGGGGCTGGGGGAGGAAGTGCAGCCGGGAGGGGCGGCGGGCGCTGACAGCGAGGAGCCGAGGAGCCGCAGAACCTCCCCAGGCTGCTCCGAGCTGCGGCTAGCGGGTCGTGCGCTCTCGGTGTTTCACACCCTCAGCCCACCCGGACGGCCGACATGCTGGCGAGAGGAGGTTGACTCTCTCCTGCCAGGACAGGCTGGCCATCAGGGACTGACCGTCTGGACCATTGGCCACACCCTGTTCTCGGGGAGACACGCCCCGCCTCCCACCCCCCCCACACCTACCCCCACTGTCCAGCCACGGAGGTCGCAGATGGGAGTGGGGGCAATCAGAAGCAGGCCTTGGATGCTGGGGCCTTGCCTCAGGTGGGAGCTAGCACGGGGTGGGGGATTTTTGCCCCACTACACTGACTTCTACCCCCTCCCCTTCCCCACCATAGCCTCCCAGCAACCATGTGGCTCAGACTGCAACTGACTGACCCATCACAGGGCAGAGAGAGCTGATGTGGACGGCCCCCAGAAGAGGTTCAGCTCAGCACATGCCCCTGGGAATACACCTCGCCCACCCAACCAACAGTTTGAGGGGACTTCCCCCTCCCGGGGCCTCCCCCGAGCCCCCGAGCCCCCTAGCCCTCTAACCCCGGGCCCTGACGCTCCCAGACTCCCCTTAGTTAAAGACGCTTCCAGCACCAGCCAGCAGGGGGGGACATGGAGGCCGGCATGTACTGCCGAAATCAGAGATCCCCACCCCGCCCTGGTCTGGACTCAACCTTGGGGCTTGGGGACACAGCATCCAAGTAGCCCTAGGACTCCTCCCTCTCACTCACTCCCTCAAATCCAATCCAATAGCAAACCCCGCCCCCGCTTCTACCTCCCAAATTTGTTTCTATCTCTGCCTGGTCCAAGCCGTTATCATCTCTCCCCTGGGAGACTGCAGCCACCTCCAAACTAATCTCCCTCCTTCACTCTTGCCCTACCCTCACCCTCATAATCTATTCTCCTTACAGCAACTGGAGTGATCTTTCAAAAATGAAAACCAGATTGCCTCACTCCCTGGCTTAACAGCTGCCACGCCCCCACCCCAAGAAATGTCTTCCCTTGGTGCTTAGAATAAAAAGCAAACTCTATACCATACCCCTGTGCAGTCTGGATGCCCTTCTCCATCGCTCCGCCATCACCTCTCATTGCAACCCTGTCTTGCACACTACACTCTAGACTTGCGCTGTCCAAATGGTAGTCACTAGTCACAGTGGCTATTTAAATTTAAATCAATTATAATAAAATAAAATTAAATATTCGGTTCTACAGTCACATTAGCCACATCTCAAATGCTCAATGGTCACATGTGGTTAGTGGCTACCATACTGGACAGCACAGATATAAAACTTTTCCATCATCACATAGAATTCCATTGGACAGCTCTAGACTTTCTGAGCACACTTCACTTTCTTCAATATGTCATGCTCTCTTCTGTTGCCTCCAAGCTATTGCACAAGCTGTTCCATCTGCCAGGAACACCTCACACCCACACTCATCCACACCCCCCTCCACACACACAGCCCTTGCTCTAGCCAACTCCTACCCAACCATCACCTCTCCATTTAAACATCACTTCTTCTTGGGTAGCCTTTCCTAGACCCTGGACTGGGTTGGGGGTCCTCACTATGTGTTCCCACGACACTTTGTACTTCTCTGATTGTAACTCATTATCCATTACTGTTTGTATTTAATTATCTGGCTTCACTTTTAACAATAACAAATGCCTACTGAGCACTCACTGTGTGTCAGACATCGTGCTAAGTGCTTTACATGTAACTCTCAGAGCAACCTTATTTCACAGATGAGGAAAATGAGGCTGAGCAAGGTTAGGCACCATGGCCGGGAGGTGACAAAGCAAGGATTCAAGTCCAGAGTCACACTCTTACCCACCAAGCTCCCCAAGGGGTGAGATCTTGCTTTTTTTTACTGTATCCCCAGCACCCAGCACAGGGCCCAGAACCCGGCTGGTGCACAAGAATGCTTTGAATGACTGGGTGGCTAATCATAATCACAATACAGAGGGCATGACTGTGTTGTTGGGAAAGAGTTGAAGAGTTAGTGGAGACCCTTAAGTCCTTCAGAGATGTCACTATATCAGATGACAAGAACAGTTGGGCAGACAACCCTAATTGCAAATGCAGTTTATAAAAAGTCCTCAGATTTTTAGACACCAGGGAAATGCAAATCCAAAACCACAATGAGATACCACTTCGTGTCCACTAGGATGGTTATAATCAAAAAGGCAAACAATAATAAGTATTGGTGAGGATATGGAGAAATTGGAATCCTCATACACTGCTGGTAGATTGTAAAATGGTGCAGCCACTTTGGAAAACAGTCTGCCTGTTCCTCAAAAGATTAAACAGAGAGTTACTACATGAACCAGCAATTACTCCTTAGATACGTCCTCAAAAGAAATGGAAACATATGTCCACACAAACACTTGTACACAAATGTTTACAGCAGCATTATTTATAGCAGCCAAGTGGAAAAAACCCAAATGTCCATCAGCTGATGAATGGATAAATAAAATGTCTCTCCATACATTGGAATATTATTAAGCCATAAAAAGGAATGAAGTACTGACACATGCTACAACATGGATGAACCTTGAAAGAATTAGGTTGAGTGAAAGAAGCCAGACACAAAAGATTTCATATTGCATGAGATCCGTATTGCTCCACTTATATGAAGTGTCCAGAATAAGTAAATCCACGGAGATAGAAAGTGGATTAGTAGTTGCCTAGGGCAAAGGGATTTGGGGGGAAATGGGGAGTTAAAGGGTACTGGGTTTCTTTTTGGGGTGATGAAAATGTTCTAAATTTGATTGTGATGATGGTTGCACAACTCTATAAATATACTAAACACCATTGAATTGTACCCTTTATTTAAATTGGTGAATTCTTTGTGAATTGTACACTTTATTTAAATTGGTGAGTACTTTGTGAATTATATCTTTAAAAAACAAAGTCCTCTGTGTGGAGAAGAATGCCTGTGTTTTTAGCAGGAAATGGATCAAGCAGAGAAGCAAGTCTTCCTCAGTCTCAATGCCACTGGAACCATATTTCAAGAAGCTTCATCCAGTCCAGTCTCCATGCAAGGAAAATCTCCCCCAAGCAGCCTTTATGCCATATCTTTCCTATGTGTTTCATTTCACACTTACTAACTTTTTGTAAAGACATGTTTCTTTTATTTGAATTTATTTTCAGAATAAACTTTAAAAAAAACAAGTGAGGCCAGCCCAGTGGTGTAGTGGTTAAGTTCGCATGCTCCACTTTGGAGGCCCGGGGTTTGCGGGTTTTGATCCTGGGCATGGACCTACACACTGCTCATCAAGCCATGCTGTGGCAGGCATTCCACATATAAAGTAGAGGAAGATGGGCACCGATGTTAGCCCAGGGCCAATATTCCTCAGCAAAAAGAGGAGGATTGGCAACAGATGTTAGCTCAGGGCTAATCTTCCTCCCCCCCCCCCCAAAAAAAAAACCAAGAGAGAAGTCACAAAAACATGGAGAGGTATTCTTTGGGGAAGAGAACTAAGGGTCAAGTATGCGAGGGCAACTTCCTTTTCAGTGTGTATCCTTTGTATTATTTGAATTTTTTACCATTGGCTTTAAAAAAACAAATATGGCATCTCTTGGAGAGTTAAAAAAAATCCAACTCAAATGTGCAAGAGATGTCTAAAGCTTGTGCATAACTAATATACATTCTAAAGAGAGGCAGGGGAGGAGAGGTTCAGAGTCTGGAAGGCGGGAATTGCTCTGGCTTTAGAAGGAAGGAAGGGTGGGACTTGGGGAAAGAGAGGTGGACAAGTCAGGGCCTGGGTCTAGAGCCATCGCTTCTTGTACCAACTCCAAAACTTGGTCCAGAGCCTGGGCTGGGCCATGCTTACTGGCCAGATGGAGCCTCCCTGAGCAGCTTTGTGTCTGAGACTGACAGAGTAGAAACAGAAATAAGCCAGCTTAGTAGGTTGGATAGGCTTCCTGTAACAAGGAAGACAGAGGCCAGTGATGAGCAGGCTCCTAATGGGAAGGAAAAAGAAACGCTAGCCGAGGTGGTCCTGGTCCTCAGAGAGGCCAAGGGCGCCTCCTAGAGGAAAAGGGGACCAAAGTCCTGCTGGTGTGGGCACAGCTTGCCTGGCGGGAGAATTCCCACGCTCATGGAAAGTGAGCAGCCCCTTCCCACACTAACCCAAGGAGCCCTCTGAGCCCCCGAGGCCACTGTTCAGCCAGGCTTGGATGTGCGGCCTCTTTCTCACAGGATCCAAAATAGCCACAGCCAGGCCCCAGGCCAAATCTGGAAGCCCATCTCAAGTCGGTAGCCTCTGGGGAATTTCCCCAACCTCAGGCTGGAGCTGGGCCCGTTCCCAGCAGCCCCTGCCACTGACTAACGGATATCTGATTTTACTATTAGAAAGACCAGGAGAGAGGGATGTTCTGTCATCTAGGAGACCAGAACAGAGAAAAAGGGTGGGGGGAGGCTGACTCGAGATAAAGATGGGGCAGAGAGAAGGAGGCGTTGGTCACAGACACACTATCAGGACAAAGAGCGACACAGACTGAGGCCAAGAGCTCCAGAGACTGGGCAGGCCAGAACCAGCGACGGAGACAAGACCAGACACGGGCAGAGTCCGCCTGGGCCAAGGACGCATCAGACAGCCCTGACTGAGACAGGATGATCCGGGCTGCGCCAGAGGTCGAGCAAAAGAGCCCGCGGTGGAGAACCGAGGAATGAATGAGGCCCAGGAACACGAGTTGGGGACGCGGAGCCCCAGCCGCCGCGCCCCGCCCCTCCGCCACGCCACGCCACGCCACGCCCCTCCGCCACGCCACGCCCCTCGGCCACGCCCACTTCCGGGCTCCGCTTCCCTTCACGTCACGCGGGGACCCAGGTGAGGCCCGGCCCCTTCCCCACGTGCTCATCGACCCCGCGGCGATCACGCCCTGCAGGGGCTGTGAGGGCCACAGGTCCGTGGTCGCGCCTGGCGCTCCCCGATCAGGGGTAGGAGGGCGGCAGGGCCTCCCCTGGGACACGAGTGCCTTGTTCCTCTCGTCCCACTCCCCTCCACAAGTCACAGAGCAGGACAGTGAGGGTGTCAGGGCCTGTGCCCTCTGCCTCCCCTCCAAAGGATGCACAGGAGTGGGAACACAAGTGGCACCTCCCTCCCGACGGAGGGCGCTGGGGCAAACCTGCAAGCGCGCGCTTGAGACGTGAGCCAGGCGCTTTACGGGCATTTTATTTTTTTAATCTTGACCTTCACTCTGGGAGGTAGATCCTGTGGGTATCTCCACTTGAGAGAAGGGGAAACGGAATCAGAGAGATGAAGTAACTTGCTTGCTCTAGACTACAGCACAGTTCGCGGTGCGATTTGAAACCAGGTGGGCAGATCTCCCTTTGCGTTCCCATCTCTGTTTTTTTTAAAGTCAGGTTTATTGTGGTATAATTTACACCCTTTAACATTTTAACTTACTTTGTAATTTTTAAGAATTTACACCCTTTTTAAGCCAAGTCAAAGAATTTTGGCAAATGTGTATAATCATACGACCACCACAGCTATCAAGATATAGAGCATTTTCATCACCCCAAAATGTGCTCTGGTGCCCCTTTGCCCTCCCCTTCCCCACTGCCAGCCCTGATAACCAGTGATGTGATTTCTGTCCTTGTAGCTTTGCCATTTCCAGAATGTCACGTGAATGGAATCACACAGTATGTATCATCCCTGTGTGCCTGGCTTCCTTTAAGATCCCGCATATCTTGTTCTTGCTGCAGTTCCACTTGGCAGTGTCTAACTCCTCTCCCAGATCTCCAGACTTTGAGGAAGTTTGTTGCCACTGCCTGGAAGTAGTGTAGACCTGGAAAGGGAAGGATGAGCTGGATTTGTGTTTTGAAGGTGTTTTAGTCCGTCCCAGCTGCTATAATAAAAATGCCACAGACTGAGTAGTTTATAAACAACAGAAATTTATTTCTCATAGTTCTGGAGGCTGGGAAGTCCCAGATCAAGGCACCAGCCTGTTTGCCTACTAGTGAGGGCCCTCTTCCTGGTGCATAGCCAGTGCCTACTTGCTGTGTCCTCACCTGGTGGAAGGGGCAAGGGATCTCTCCAGAGACTCCTTTATAAGGGCACTAATGTCATTCATGAGGGCTCTACCCTCATGACCTAAGCACCTCCCAAAGGTCCCACCTCTTAATACCATCACACCAAGCGTTATAATTTCAACATATGAATTTGGGGGGGACACAAACATTCAGACCATAGCAGGGGGATGACAAGTTGACTGAAGAACCAGGGGCAGGAATTCAGAACAAGAGTTTAAGAAATTTCAGAAATGACCCTCAAATTTAGATTTTATCATGTAAGTAATGGAGAATGATGCAGATTTGGGTGTTGGACGTTCCCTTAGAGCCCTAGGGTCTACCGGGCCTGCCTCGTTGCCACAAAAGCCTGTCTTGGAAGAGAAAAGTCATTGGCCCATCCCCTCCAGACCAGGGTGTCCAGGCTGAGCACTGCCTGAAGGCAGCCCCTGGCGTCAAGAGTTAGAGAATGGGAAAATTCATGCATCAGAGTTTTCTTTGTTTCTTTGCATTTTATCCTTTTGCCCCAGTTCCACTTTTTCTGTTCATTTTTGTGGGTCTCTGTCTTTTATGGTAGAGGCTTTCTTCAAATGTCTGGTACCAAAAAGCCAGATGCAGATGGGGCTTCACTAAGCATCCCCCGAGTGTGATGTCATGGTTCCCAAAGTTTAGTATGCAAGTGTCCACTTCATTCCCCCTGGTCCGCAGGGTCTCATCTGTCTGTGGGTCCCCAGGGCACTAAGATCTCAGCTTCTCTCCTGAGTTATGAGTGGTCATCCACTGTCATTGGTGCAAACACTGCTGGCCGTGCCTCTGCTTGATCTCCTCTCCCACTCTCTTTGTTCTTGTGGGTTTACACCTTTTTTATTCTTTTATGATCATTTTAGAGGGGTTTGAAGAGGAAGCCATTTTTAAACTGGAAGCCCGGCCATAACTGTATGTTTTATTTCTTTTTTTAGGACAATCTGGAGCCAAAAAAAAAAAAAAAACCACCCTTTGGAGGTGTGTCATTACATAAGGGGCATGAACTGGAAGGAGATGTGGGGTCAAGGCAAGGGGAATTGTTTGTTTAAAGATCAAAGATACACGAAATGAAAGATTCCATTTGTATGCTCATGCAATGATCCAGTAGTAGAGAGAGACTGATAATGTAGGGAAGGAAGCTACCTGCAACAACAAAGTCCTTGAGAAGGTGAGAGGATGCCCCAAGTGGAGGAGTTCACCTCTGTTCATGTAAGAAAGAAGAAAAGAAGGCAAGGCGGGTCCAAGTGTGAACAGATTTCAGGCCAGGGGTGGGAAAATCTGACAGTCTCTGTTTTCTCAAAGAAGTGTTGAGGTTAAGGTCACTAGATGGGAGTAAGGGGGAGGGTGTGGGAAGGTTGAAGAGAGAAAAGAGAGCATATTACCTCTTAGACAAATGGAGTAGAATTGCAGGGCAATGTTCAGAACCCTTTTGAGTTTTGCAATCATAAATTTAAAGTGAAACCAGTCAACTTGGTTGTGTGATTTTTTTCCTCTCAGTTGGGTGCAGGTAGGGAGAAGGCAGGTGTCAGGCTCATCCAGGCTTGGGTTTTTGCTAGGCAACTAAGAAAGAAGAAGAGGTGTATTTCCAAAGGAGGGATTCTATTGAGGAGTCAAATCATCTCTTCCATCCTCCACACAGAGGTGCCATCCCAGAAGTTGGGGATGATCAGCAACTCCCCCAGGGTCCTGTATACCCCAAGGTTAAAGGGGTTCCCAACCTCTTTTGTAAGTAAGCCAAGTGCCACATGACAGCTGGTGCACGAAACTGCCCGTGCCTGAGAAACGCAGGGAAAATCTCAGAAAAGGAAAAAACAAAAGGTGCTTTCCAAAGAGTGAAGTGGGGCATTAACTTTCAACTGAGACAGCAGACCCTGCCAAACAAAGGGGCCCTCCTGCCAGGGGATGGGTGGGTGGGGGTAGGCTGGGGCTCTGAATTCATTTCTGTACCTCTAACCTACAGATGTGCAAAGGCCCTTCCTTAGTATATGTCCACCTCTGAACCCACCTAGGTAAAAATTATTTTTAATTCTGACTTTGATTATTGGTTTTATGGATGTAATTCCTCTTTTTCTTTGGTCTTAGATTTTTTTGAGGAAGCTTGGCCCTGTGCTCACATCTGTTGCCAATCTTCCTCTTTTTCTTTTTTCTCCCTAAAGCCCCAGTATATAGTTGTATATCCTAGTTGTAGGTCCTTCTAGTTCTTCTATGTGGGATGCTGCCTCAGCATGGCTTGATGAGTGGTGAGTAGGTCGGCACCCAGGATCCGAACTGGCGAACCCCGGTCTGCCGAAGCAGAACGCATGAACTTAACCACTATGCCACTGGGTCAGCCCCAGTCTTAGCTATTTTTAACACAATAATAAATTTTATAAGGTTTTTATTACCTTTATATATGATTACCTTTTCATCTGTCTCTTGCAGTATCTCCTGAATTTTATCTTCTTTGATTTATATATACTTTGTTCAAAACTGTTTTTAATGTGGGTCTTTTTGCAGCAAACTTCCTGAGGCCTTGTCTACCTGAGAATACTTTTATCATGCCCTCACATTTAAATGATAGTTTGGCTGGATGTAAAATTCTATGTTCTAAGATCTTTTCCTTCATTACTTTGAAACACTACTCCATTGTATTCTTGCATCTGGTATTACTGTTGAAAAAAATCTAATGTCAGTAAGCTTCTCATTCCTTTATTTGTGATCCATTTTTTCTCTCTGGAAACTTTTAGAAATTTCTCTTTGTCTCTGATTATCTTAAATTTCCCCCAAACGTTTCTAACTGTAGAGGGTTTTTTTTCTCTCTCCTCTTTGACATATTCCACCTTTTTAAAAACATTTTTTTATGAGGAATAATTTAGGATCTGTGAAATGCACAGATCATAAGTGTTTATGTTTCATCTCTTTTTTTCTAATTTTGAGAATTTTATCTCCATTATTTCTTCAAATATTTCCTCCTCTCCATTTTTATCTCCTTCTTCCAGGACTCCTATTTTCTGAATGTTACCACTTCTACTTTTATCCTCCATATCTCTTAGCTTTTTAATATGTATATATTTTTTACTGCTCCGGTCAATGAAAGGGAAACTTTATTGGGCTCAGGCAGGAGGCCGCCCTTCAGGCAAAGGAGGAGCCAGAGGAGGGGCCTTATTCGATCTTCTTCTTGGGGTGCAGGTTGTTGGTGTGGCCGCACTTCTTCTTGCAGCAGTTGACAGCACAGGGGTGCAGGCGAGGGTAACACCTGTGGCAGATCATCATGTCGCTGTTGTATCTCTGAGTGAGCTGGCGGAGGGAAGCCTCGATGATGCCACCCTGTGGGCGAAGCACCAAGTGCAGGGTGGACTCCAGATATTGTAGTCTGACAGAGTGCAGCTGTCCTCTAGCTGTTTGCCTGCAAAAATCAGATGCTGGTCAGGCAGGATGCCCTCCTTGTCTTGAATTTTAGCTTTAAAATTCTCAGTGATGTCACTGGGCTCGACCTCAAGGGTGACAGTCTTGCCCATCAGGGTCTTCACAAAGATCTGCATCTCTGTGTCCACAAGGCCATATATTTTCTGTTTCTTTGTTCTTTCTTTTTTCCTTTGGGGAATTTATGTTATTCCAGTTCACTAATTCATTTCTCTGCTGTCTCCATTCTTCTGTTTATTCAACAGAATATTTGTGTTCTTCAGTTCAACTATTATATATTCAACTTAGTATTTCTTATTGGTTCTTTTGGATGTTTTTGTGTTCTTGTTTTATGGTTCCAATATCTTTCTTGTATCTTTTAACATGTTTATTAGTCTAATTTAAAATTCTTATTCTGAAGATGATACAGTTTATAGTTTTCTTTTGAAAGTGATGATGCCCTTAATCTGGGGCATCTGATGCTAACTCCAGATAGTGTCAGAATTGAGTTAAATTGTAGGACACCCCGCTGGTGCTGCAGAATTGCTTAGTGTAGAAAAAACCCGCACAAATTTGGTGACGGGAAGTGTCAGAAGTGAAGCATTGAGAGTAGAGAAGAGTCTCCTACTATATCCCCCCCAGTATATTCTGTTCTGCCTGGCAGGCCCCAGTGAACTCAGGACATGGGGAGTAGATGAGCTCCAGAGGGAGGCACCAGAAAAACACAGCCAGTCACTCCTCACCCCACAAAACAACTCCTCAAGTCATGTTTTCATGCTTGGCCCTCCAGAGAGGAGCCTTGGGAGTACTCACCCCTAAAATGTCATTCCCCAATCTGGGTATTTGGAGGGGCGATGAGTAGACTGCTGCTGGAAGTCAGTTAGTCCCCACCTGTTTTTCTCAGCATCTCCCAAACACAGAAGGTCTGAGCAGCCCTGATTTGAATCCCAGTGCACCCAGAGCAGCTATGAGTCATTGCAGAGGTGGAGGCAGGTACCGTGTGTTCCAAGGCAATCAAGAGGGAGAAGCAAGAGCAGAACCCCACTCCTTCATTTTATTCCCAATTCAAAACAGCACACTCCTCCCCATCACCCCAAGAGACTTTTCACACCTTTCCCTCTCACAGGGAGGGGCCAGCAGTTGTGTTTGACCTTGACCTAGCGTTTTATTTATCATCGCATATTACAAGCGTCTGTTTCCTTGCCTGTTTCCATTCAGTGACTGAGCTTATTTGTTTGGGTAGCCTTAGCACTTTGCACAGGATAGGAAAGACCAATTTTATTTCTACAAATATATGAGGCTATATATATAGCCTCTATATAGAGAGAGTAAAGCTTAGAACAACAGACCCATTTCCTCAGGAGATGTTTTGGGCCTGGATTCACACAGAGCTGTTTGGCCTCACCTTTCCAGAATGGAAGGGGTGCTATCTGCCTGTTTCTGGGCATGCCCAAACCACGCGCCACAGAAAGTTTGTGTCTCCACCTTTTCCTCCTTACATTCTGTGGTTTGGGGTCAGCCAAGAGCCTGTTCAGATGTTATATTTACTCTGTAGTATGTCCTTAGGCACAGGCCCTCTATTTCATTATAAATTTCCATGTTAGAAGAACCGTTTCAGACCCTGCTTGTCTGAGCCCAGTGGACAGACCTTGGAGCCATGCTGTGCTACTCTGGCCTAAAGTACAAATGGAGAGGCTAGAGCTGAAAGTGAAAGTGAATTATTGTAGGTCGGTGAAGTGGGTCTGCAGGGGAGCAGCCACTTAGAGGAAATTATCAGCGCATTACTGGAAGCTTTTGAGCAGCCTCAACCTGCATTCTTGTGGTTTTGCAGAAAAGAAGAGAAGAGACAGCAGAGAGATAGCAGCAGCTCCAGGAAGGCCAAGGCCCAGACAAGAGAAGAGGACGAGACACACCACTGTGCACACTCTGCAGACTCTTCCAGTCTCCACTTGTGCCCCTTCAACCTCTGTCTTCTTGTCTCTGGAGGTCTCTGTTTTTCTAAGCTCCTCTGGTCATGCCCTTGGGTGGCTCAGTGCCTTCTCCCCTCACAAGGTCATGGCTGGTGTTGGGGCAGGAGCCATATTGTTCCAGTAAACCTTGACAAGCTGCTTCCAGAAAAAGCTTAGGAGAGGAAGGAGAGGAAGAGGTATATCTAAAAGGCCATCAGAGCTTCTGCACTGAAGTATTGGCTGCAAAAAGAGAGCAAACCTCTTCAGCTTCTAAAGGAGGTTATACTCAAGCCTGATGCTCAGAAAAACAGCTTTCACAGGGGTGAGGGGATGGGAGGCTGTTTTGCAGTGAAGGGGAGAAAGCATTCTCTATCCACTCTGGGTCCTTTCTGGCTGGGCTACAAATTAAATTCACATGAGGCCAAATAGCAGGAGAAAATCAAACAAAGCTTTATAACATGTATACGTGGGAGAGACCGGGGAAACAGTATCTCTCTAGACACAATGGCTGAAGTTCTCCTCTTATATAAACAAAGGAAGATTTTTGGGGGTTGGTCAGTTATGGGAGATTACCAGAAAAGCAAGTAAGGTTATTATGGAGATTTAAGGCCTTGCTTTCCACATTGACAAGTTTCTAGAGATGAGGTCATCCGCCCCTCTTCCCAGTACAGAGAAGGAGATACGTTTACAAATGGAGATTTCCCTTACAAATGTAACTATTTGGTAAACAGAACTTTGATAAGAATTGGCCCAGCAAAGACCCTCCCATTCTAGCAATACCCTAAGTTATCCATGGTGACGGCCTGTCCAGGGGATAGCCCTTCCATCCCAAATCCCTTCAGACAGTTAGTGGGGGCAGGGAAGGTCAAAGCCTCCTTCACTGTTTGAGGTGGCCAATTCTGGTCCCCACACTCCCTTTTTAACATTGAATAATATTCCATTGTATGTGGTACAACTTTTCTGAAGAGTAATTTTGTAGTAATCACAATTTTTTTTTTTTTTTTTTTTGTGGGGAAGACCAGCCCTGGGCTAACATCCGTGCCCATCTTCCTCCACTTTATATGGGACGCCGCCACGGCATGGCTGACAGGCAGTGCATCGGCGGGCGCCTGGGATCCGAACTCGCGAACCCCGGGCTGCCAAGCGCGGACTAAACCGCTGCGCCACCGGGCGGCCCCGTAATCACAAATTTTAAAATGTCATTTTCTTTGATACAGCAATTCCACTTCTAGGTATATCCTGAAGAAACATTTGCACATTTGTGATGAGACATTTACAAGAATGTTCATTGCAGCATTGTTTTAATAGCGAAAAGTAAAAAAGCCATCTAAATATCCATCAGTAAAGGAGATGGGTAAAATGTAGTAAATCCATACTATGAAATATATTGTAGCAATTCAGGAAAAAATGAGGTAGATTTATATGTACTGGCATGGAAATGTCTCCAAGCAATATGAGTATGTTCTGTATGATTCCATTTATGTATAGTTTTAAAAGGTTTTTTATATAATACGTACATATGTAAACACATGGAAAACAATCTAATGGTCAATATGGATACCAAACATTTACCCAGATAAGTGTGGGAAGGGGAGTCTCTGGGGAGGAGCATCGAAAAAGGACTTTCATGTTTTACTCTTACATATGTATCTAGTGACTGAGTCTTTACAACTAATCATATTCATTATTATTTAAAAAATTAATATTGGGGGGCCGCCCGGTGGCGCAGCGGTTTAGTCCTCGCTTGGCAGCCCGGGGTTCGCGGGTTCGGATCCCGGGCACCCGCCGACGCACTGCCTGTCAGCCATGCTGTGGCGGCGTCCCATATAAAGTAGAGGAAGATGGGCACGGATGTTAGCCCAGGGCCAGTCTTCCTCGGCAAAAAGAGGAGGATTGGCAACGGATGTTAGCTCAGGCTGGTCTTCCTCACACACACACACACAAAATTAATATTGGGAATATAGGGAATATGCCAAATTGAGTATATTTTCAAGTAGGGTTAATGGATGCTTTCTTTTTCTGTATTTGTCAAGTTTCCTACATTGAGTATGTATCACTTTCATAATTAGGAAAGCAATAAAATTATTTTAAGGAAAAAAATGGTATACCTACCGTAAATTACTATGCAGACATGAACAAGATTGAAATAAATCTATCTATGCGGACATGTATACACATACATGTGTTCGTATTGGCACAGCAGCCCAGAGGGACACCTACATTGTGTATCTTTACAGTGTTCTTATAAACTGATAAACAATGCTCCCATTACCTCTGATTTAATTTCATTCTACTCTTCTTGCTTGCTAAGTTTCTGCTGCCCAGGCCTTGAACTTAAGCTTTCTTCTACCTCAGGACCTTTGTATGTGATGTTCGCTTTTCCTGCAACACCCTTCCCCTAGATATCATGAGGTAAGTTCCTCATTTCCTCCAGATCTTTGCTCAAATGTCGTCTTATACCTGAGCCCTTCCCTGACCACCCTATGTCCTTTATTCTGCTTTATTTTTTCATATAGCACTTTTCATTGTATAAAATATGATGTACTTACCTATTTGTCTATCTCCTTTCCACTTATGTAAGTTCCACAAGGACAGGGACTTGGTCAGTTTTGTTCATTACTGCATTCCCAATGCTGGAAACACAGTAGACATTTAATAAATATTTGTTGAACAAATAAATGAATGGAAAAATATTCTCATTAAATGGTTTCCATTGGGGGTGTGAGGAGAGGTGAGAGGGGATTTTTCACTCTTTACTGGATACTCTTTTATATCATTAGATATATTTTATCAAGAGCTTGTATCACGTTTGTATTTTACAAAATCAATCACATAATTTTTTTTTAATCACATGTCCAAATTTACTGTTATTTTATCTATTAACACCTGCTTGAAGACAAGACATAGCAAGTGTCAACCGATTAAGAACAACTTCTGGAAGAAAAATTAAACCTGAAAAGAGTTTTGTCCATTTCCCTGTGAATTGGGAAAATATTTATGTTTATATTGTTCTACTTTATATTTATGTTGTTCTATTCTAGTAGCATTATATCTGGGCCCAGTTTTTGGCATGCCTCAAGTCTATAGCAGCATGTTTCTGTCCTTAAAGAGGCCTGGAACCAAGCGCAATCAGCAGCTCTGGACAGGGAGACAGGGGAAAGGTCATGGCTTGAACGGTGTTTCTCAAAGTGTGAGGGACATTCACTGATTGAAAAAGAATGTGAAATAAAAAGTGAAATTGGAAATTATGAAACACTAGCTTAAACGACATTAAGCCAGTTCCTTTAAGGCAGAACTTCTTGGAGCCCTTAACTTGCCATCGCACATAGTACATCTCCAGGAGGGAGCTAGACAATTTTCTGACCTCTTGTGAGCATAGCATCTTTTTCACAGTGGTTGTAATGTTTGGAGGACAAAGTTTGGGAAACACTGATATCAGAAATTTCTGAAGATAAAGCTGTTCCTTAAGAAGAGTTCTGGGGGCCAACCTGGTGATATAGTGGTTAAGTTCGGCATACTCCACTTTAGCAGCCCAGATTTTCGGGTTCGGATCCCGGGCATGGACCTACACCACTCATCAGCCATGCTGTGGCAGCAACCCACATACAAAATAGAGGAAGACTGGTGCAGATGTTAGCTCAGGGTGAATCTTCCTCAGTGGGAAAAAAAAAAAAAAAAAAGAGGAGTCCTGGTAGGTGTTGCATGGCCAGAGGGGTAGGTGCTAGAATAAATTATAGGAGTTGGCTGAGGCCTACTAGCTGGAGAGTGAACTTCACCACTCAACCTCTGATGACCCAAAAAAGAAAAAAGATAAGGCTGGTAATGAAATCATGAAAGTATGAAAAAAAGGAAAATCCCAAAACTTACTTACCCGTTAATATTGTTTTGCTAAGTCAAGATCCTTCCCCAGAAATCAACATTTGTCTAAAGCTTCCATCTGCAGTCGGCTGGGCCTGATTAAAAGGGAGCCATGGCTTGCCCCTTCAGATTATTTGAAGAATAAGCAGAGTATAACTAAAATGAAGTGCCTTGAGTTTCAGGAAGCGTCATGAGATGTAGTTTCTAGAGGCCCTGGTGGATCCATAGAGAATGAACCAGAGACTCATGCAAAATAAGTCTCCTCTATCCAATTCGGGAGCACAATCTGACTTAAGGGCAGAATTACATTGCTGGCTCTTGGACGGGGATGTTTACTGTGAACAATGCTGATGCTATGTTGTAAATAACTTCAGTCCTCCTGGAAGCCTAGGGGTGGCAGATTTGAAACTATCTAGAAAGGAGTTGAAATATGTCTTCCTTCACAACCACCTCTTTACTCTCCTGAAGCAACCAATGTTAAACAGGGGCCCATCCTTCTGGGTGCTTATGCACAGATACACATTTTTTCTGTAGCATTTTTCACTATCTTGAATATTGTTCCATGCCAGTTCCCATCTCCTTCATTCTGTTTAACTATTGCATTATCACAATTTAACCAATCTTCTTGGATTGGCAATTAGGTCATTTCCAATTTTGTTATTACAATAAATAGTATTGTAAGCACTAGGCAAGTTTTTGCATTTTTTTAAAGTACTTCACATGTAATCCTCATAACTACTCTGATATAGGTATAATTAACCCCATTTTTATAGATGAGGAATCTGATGTACTGACAGGATAAATTAGTTGCCTGAGGTTACAAGCCAGTAAGTGGTGAAGCCAGATGTGAACTCAAGCAGTCTTTTCTCCCGAGCCACACTCTGAATCATGTTAGACTGCAACATTTTCATACAGAGGGCATATATCTTTTAAATTGAATAGATTTAATTTTATGTAAAATCTACAGTGCTGTTCTCATTTTTTTCATTTCACTGAAACTGGAGAAAACTTCATCTTGGAGTGGCATCAGGCTATAAACCAGCACCTGGGACTTACTGCTTTCAGTGTAACAAGCAAGTAATCTTTTAACACGTCTTTGTACAGAGGTGTGAGCATTCTTTCAGGAAAGATAAGAAATAGAACATATTATCAGAAACCCTTCTTTTATCCAATTTCTAAGTAGAAGGGAAATAAGATTACAATTGGGGATGGTTAAGTGGCAGCTTGTTCCACTCTCGGATCTCAAGGTACATAATGATGAGCAATACAAGTAGTTCTGATAAACACGTGAAATTTGCTTTTCGGAGATAGCACAGGTTCAAAACAAAATGAGTTTAAAACAAGTTTTTGAGACTGACCCACGTACTTTGGACACCAGCCTACCAAGTCACAAAGATCCCATAAGCACCCCTCCATGGCATTGTTTCTGAGGTTTATAATGGGTGGGGAGGTCCAGGGAGACAGTTCCTTAAGGGAATGACAGGTGAGATATTCGCAACACGGGCTGTTAACAATATTTACGTCTCTTCCTTCCTGTGGGCTCTTCAGCATCTGGACCAACACTACTACAGTTGAGAACTATATTCCTGGCGCTGAGACGAGAAGCTAACTGGACAATGAACATTAAGTGGAATAATTAACAGGACAGAATTATCTTGGATTGAGACACATGAACAAATCTTTATCAACTCTTTCATCCCTTTCTGTCATCCCAAAGCAAAGCTGCACTCCTAGTCACATTTCCCCATGACAATGCTGGCCCCTCCCCAGCACTCATGAGAAGTGAGCAGGAACCAGAGACGACTCAGTTTTATTCAGTGTAGAGCAAGATTTAAAGCCAGGAGTGACAAACCCACCTCCAAAAGTCAACTGAGAGCACAGGTTGTTGGAGACACATTTAGAGAGCCTTTTCCTTGCTCAAATTTCGAGTCGTGTACCAAGTGAATTTGCTGAGATCCATGAATACCTTAGGGGATCCCTATGGAAGAGATTCCCAGAGAGAATTGAAGACAGCAACAGCTGCAACTTCTGTCCAGGGATTCACAAGACCACAGACCAGTGAGCCTGTTAAATCAGATAGTGAAGATCTGGGAGAGATGACAACACAATTATGCAAGTCCTATTGTCCAAACCACCACTAGTCTTTACTTAGCTATTCAGTGAAATGTTCTTCTCTCCAGGTTTTAGTCAAGGCTTTTAAGCGTAAAGGAAAGTGTAGGCAAGAATGAGAATCTCTAAAACTCAGCTTTACTTACAAAAAAGCTTTTTAATTATTGTTAATCGGCAAAAATAGGACCAGCTGTAGGATCAACTCCTTCTCTAGAAGTTTTGATTACCTTTACTGCTTCTGCGTAAAAGCACTAGTTTGAAGACATCTTGAAGAGAAAGGAACCTAATAAAACTTCATGAGTTTTATGAGCTGTGTAAGTTAGAATTGACAGGACACTTGGATTCCAGTCCTTCAACTGCCCATAATGAGAGCTAGGTCTTGAGGATGTCACCTTCCAACCCAATAGTGAAATATGTTCCCCTAAGTCTAAGGAAAGCTTGATTTTTCATTACCACCTCCCAAGAACTTAATATAAGCAGTTATTTCCCTTTCTGGCCCAAGTATTTTATTACCACTCCAAGGAGTTGAAGCATTCACTAAATCTAAAACTGCTATCTCCCCTAACTTACCAAGAAAACCAAAGTATTTTAATATTTTACACCCAAAATTAAGTGGATTTCTAGGAGAAAAGTTTAAGAAGCTATCCCTAAAGCAGGGCTAAAATTATGCACCATGCCATTCTCCGGTATACTTGGATCAAAAGCTATTTCTAAACACGCTTGGCTGTCCGCATTCTTATAATGCACCTCTGGGTGATTCTCACGATGTTCTTACCCCTGAAAGCACACGTGTGATCACACCAGTTTTAATACGAAATTATTTCCCTTCCACAGCATACTTTTTTGAGAAAACAGGAGAGCTTCCAACTTCTTCCCCTTACATGCTCTCCCCACACCATTTCATCTTGTCCCAAGTTGAGAACCACCATATTTACTGGAGTCACACTACAGGGAATTAACTGAGGGGGGAAGAATTTGAGAACTTGAAGCCTTTTAATAAAAGGTGACTTCTGTCCAAATAGATTCCTACTCCCTTCAATTTTTTCCGTCAGTGTTGGAAACATACTGCCTAGTGTTTGTTGGTATGGCAGCATAACAGTTGCTTGGCTTGTCAGCCTTGGCCAAGAATAAACTTTATCATCAAGTCCCAAATTAGAGAATCTCATTTGCTGTTGCAGTCTTATCTTTTCTCTTATAATAAAGTAAAGCTGTTAGTCACTAAGAATGAATTACTGTTACGAATCACCTTCATTTGCTGCTTAACACACCGAAGTCAGCAAGTTGCCTTAGACTAGGATACCCTTTTAACTCCCAGCCAGCCTTCTTTCAAACTTGACTAAGGCTCCACTTGATTCTTGGCTCTGACGTCCCACAGAGCAGACAGGATCAGCAATCTATTTCACTACTTAAACACTTGAGCGTAATCCGCTAGAGGAAGAAAAGCACAAGACAACCAATAATCACAAGACTTAAAAGTGCTTACAATTCAATAGCCTTAACCAAAACTTCGTTTTCTCTCTAGAAATCTTGATTACCTTGGTTTACCCCACTACTTGAGGTGAAGGCAGTCAAGTCTGTTTTTCTTCAATATGTTTCCATACTGAATATTTAACTGCTTACATTTCTGAAATGGTTTTCCATTACACCAGAATTCTAACTTGTAAATGACCTTGAACAAGACAAATTTCCTACACCATGGCACACCCAATGTTTACTAAGTAAAGCGACTTAATTTTGGTCACACTGACACCCTCAAAGTTAAATTCTTTCCTTAAATACCATTTTAACCCATTAGGAGCCCCCACATCACTATATAATTTCAAGACAACAGACACCAAATATGCTACCATGCAACAAAACCTTTATTAACATTTAAACAGGTTGAGCTATTACTGAAACTGGTAATTTCTAAACTTAAATTGGGGTAAATGGCTAGAGTGCAGAGTAATGCCATCAGTGGGCACTATGAATGCAAGACTGAAGAATTAACAGCCACCCCTCAGACGAAGCACCAGGTGCAGGGTCGACTCCTTCTGAATGTTGTAATCAGAAAGAGTGCGGCCATCTTCCAGCTGCTTGCCTGCGAAGATGAGCCTCTGCTGGTCAGGAGGGATGCCTTCTTTATCTTGGATCTTGGCCTTCACATTCTCAATGGTGTCACTGGGCTCCACCTCCAGAGTGATGGTCTTGCCGGTCAGGGTCTTCACGAAGATCTGCATACCACCCCTCAGACGCAGGACCAGGTGCAGGGTCGACTCCTTCTGGATGTTGTAATCAGAAAGAGTGCGGCCATCTTCCAGCTGCTTGCCTGCGAAGATGAGCCTCTGCTGGTCAGGAGGGATGCCTTCCTTATCCTGGATCTTGGCCTTCACATTCTCAATGGTGTCACTGGGCTCCACTTCCAGGGTGATGGTCTTGCCGGTCAGGGTCTTCACGAAGATCTGCATACCACCCCTCAGACGCAGGACCAGGTGCAGGGTCGACTCCTTCTGGATGTTGTAATCAGAAAGAGTGCGGCCATCTTCCAGCTGCTTGCCTGCGAAGATGAGCCTCTGCTGGTCAGGAGGGATGCCTTCCTTATCCTGGATCTTGGCCTTCACATTCTCAATGGTGTCACTGGGCTCCACCTCCAGGGTGATGGTCTTGCCGGTCAGGGTCTTCACGAAGATCTGCATACCACCCCTCAGACGCAGGACCAGGTGCAGGGTCGACTCCTTCTGGATGTTGTAATCAGAAAGAGTGCGGCCATCTTCCAGCTGCTTGCCTGCGAAGATGAGCCTCTGCTGGTCAGGAGGGATGCCTTCCTTATCCTGGATCTTGGCCTTCACATTCTCAATGGTGTCACTGGGCTCCACCTCCAGGGTGATGGTCTTGCCGGTCAGGGTCTTCACAAAGATTTGCATTTTGACCTGTACAGTTTAAAAGCCAACCGTTACTGTATCATCTCAGGATCTTCACATGTTACTTTCCTATTTAACAAACTCCCCCAAACAGTCAACTCGATTCTTCCCGAACGCCTTAAACTACATCATTTCTCTCACAAACCTCCCCTGCTTTTTATTAGACTAAGTTTAAATTACTCAACACAAAATCCTTCAGTCCAGGCTTTAACAAACGGGGTGGAGAATGAAATACGCCAAGGTTAATACTCAGAGCTCTCTAAATTGTTTCAGATACTTCGCTAAGGGCTCCCTCAGCAATTCTCCCAAAATCTAACCGTAAGACACGTAAAAAGGGGGGGAGGGGAAAGCCCCACAAGACTTGGAAAAAAAAATTCCCGTTTAAACGGAGCTGGGGCGAGACACCTTCTTCACGCTGGGACTCAAAATTAAAAGGTTCCCAGACGGCACACTAGACTACCTTTTTTCCGCCTTCCCCCTCTGAAGCAGACACGAAAGAACCTCCATCGGTTAAGCGCCCGTTGGTCTCCGTCCGCGCGCGCGCCAACCGCCCCCGCTCCCTACACGTAAACAAGGCCCACTCTTCCGGAAAGGCCCGGCCGCCGCGCCGCGTCACCTCGCCTTCCCCTCCCCCCACCCTTCTCACCGAGGCCCACCCAACCACAAGAATCGGCCACCTTGCTCACGCTTAGGACCCCTCCCCACCCCTCCCAGGCCTGGAAGGCTGCAGGCCCGTACCTGTTGGCTAATGCGAAGAATCTGCGAACCCGAGCACGTCAGGTAACCTCAGCAGCCACACACCAGTACCTCACAACACCAGTCGCCTCTGAACGCTCCAGCTCTGCGGAGCTGAAATTTATGCAACGTCTGTTGCGTGACTCATCACTTCCTACGTAGCCGCTGTGTTCGTTCGCCGCTGAAAGTAGTTCGCTAGTCCCCCACCTCCTGCGACACAGTTAGGCCCTTCCACTGAGCCCCAAATTCCTCAGAGCGGGGAAAAAAGAATCCTAAAAAATCAGCTCCCCTCTCCTCCAGACGATCCTTCTCCTCCTTTAGGAAAAGGTAGGAAGATAATCAAGCGGATGAATTCGAGTTAAGGAGACCTTCCTCGAAAGCTCTGGAAACTTCGTTGCGGCGCCGGCGCTGATTGGTGGGGCGTGTGAAGGCGAGGCTGGCGCTGATTGGTGGGGGACGCGGCGGCTCAGTTGTTGCCGGGCTCCCGGCTGGGGTAGTTTAGCCCCGACGTTGCTAAGTAACTGAGTGCGCGTGCGCGGCAGAAACGCGCCTTCGGAGAAAAAGGGGTGCTTCCGGTCGGAGATGAAGGAGGGGGTCCTTGTTCCCGCCTCCAAATCCCAGCTCCCTCAATTCGTGTTTTCGGGCTTTAGACAAGGAAGCAGCGGGGTCCTTGGCGACTTTCCCGGGAAGGCCGCCCCGGTCTGGCTTTGGATGGGCTCCGGAGCGGGGCGGCGCGGCCTGCAGCTGTTCTCCCCGCAGTCTGCTGTGAAGCACAGCCCCCCTCATCGTGATCTTAAAAAACGCGCGCCCCTCACACTGGCGGGTTTTTATTTGTGCTCTTGGTTAGAGCAGCGTTGTGGAGCTTTAATCACGTTTCTTTACAGTTAGAATGCTTTTGTCGTACTTGATCCTCCTAAGGGCTCCGAGGAGAGTCTAGACTCTCCTGGGGGTACTTCCTGCTGCCCCCTGCCGCGGAGGCTCATCGCCTTAAGGCCCCGAGCGGCGAGTCTCCGGCTCCAGGGAACTTGGCGGCGGTCTTAGATCTGGCTCCGAGAAAACATACAAATCCCTTTCCCTCCTTGCTGTTTCTCCAAACTCTGGTAGGGAAAAAAAGAAATGTGGATTAAGGGAGCTGAAAACCCCCTTCAAGAGACAGAGAATTCATGTACAAGAGTAACTAATTTTTCTCCCATTAATGTGTTTGTTGTGCAAGCGACACTAAAGATGGGGTTAACTAGCTAGGACCACGCAGCTGCTTCCCTACACCCCGGCTGTGGCCACTCGTCCCACAAGGAGATATCCCAGGGAACTTGAGTAAGGCAGGGTTGTTTGGCTCTCAGTGCCGCTCGGCCCTGTGTCTGAGTCATGGAGGTGGGGGTGTAAATAAACATGCAAATGGCTGTCACGTAATACCTTCCTAAGTAAGAAGTAGTCTAAAGATTTGCACAGTCATACAAATTAGCTAGATATCACTTGGAAAAGGTTATTAGTCACTAAATTACAACGTTTCTAAACATAACATGAAACTATGTCACAGATTATATGATGAGTTAACACCTAGACAGCTTTAAGTTAAATTTACTAAAACTTGGTAAGATCTACTTACTTGAATAATCAGGAGATAGAAATAAACAGTTTCTTTAAGGTAATTTTGGACTTGGAGGTAGTTGATAAAATGTTTATTTTACAAAGGATAAATTTTCATTTTTGTTAACCTAACTGAATCTGAGCTTGTTTCACCAACTAGCAGTTCCTCGTGAGTCATACATGTTGATTGGTAGAATGATCTAGAATGGAGATCTCATGATCAATATGATGACTTCACTGTGAGTTCTAGCAGTTGCCAGAACTGAGTCATACAGCTTCCTGGTTTAATGTTTTCCCAAAGTGGGTCATTTGGTAACCTCAACAAAGCAAAACGTTTTCAGAAGGAAAGGGCATGCTGTCCTTGTAAAATAAACAAGATGAATTTTTGATGGTCTGTTTACAAATGAAACTTTAGTAACAACATCATTTCTGATAATAAATTGTAAAAGATAATTTGTAAACAGAGAATAGAACAACAAAATCCCAAAGATCAGGAATTTGGTAATTTAGCACAATACTTAGCATTGTGCTCAATAAATGTTTGTTTAGTGAAGTGCAGTTTTCCCTTTTGTTCAACTGGGAAAAAACCCCACAACTTTGTGATAGCCTTAGGCACTAAAATACAAAGCAAAGAGATGGTATTTATTTAATCTCCATAGGCAAATAGTTTTTGCCTAGGCAGTTCCTTTGAAAGAAACAAAGAGTAATAGATTCTAAGTGATTTCACTTGGCTAGATGTCTTTTAATAAAAATCAGTGAGAAAACTATGGTTACAATTATAAATTCATAATTGTTTTCTTGATGTTATCATCTGATATTTAAAATATGGAGTTAATCTGTGGTTTGTGCTTTCCTCATTTGGCTATTTATCTCAGCAGAATTATGAGACTAACTCCTAGTTTATTACCAGCGAGTCAGAAACTTTTGATGTTGAATGCCCAAATGAACACAGAGCAAAATTCTGTATTCTTCAAATTACAGAAATACGTCCATTTAAAAATACATCCCCTTCAGTTAATAAATATGAGCCTATTTGTTTTCAGAAGGGATTTGACTGTAGGGAGGGAGACACTATTGAGGCAGATCTGACAATCTGGTAGATTTGGCCATGAGAGGTCAATTGGTATGAGGCTTTAAGGAGCCTCTTGGGAAGAACTGTAAGAGGCAGTGAAATATGACTTGTAATTGGTAATGGAGAGGTATGAGGGTATGAAGGAATGTTGGGTTAGCTCCTACAAATAAGTTGCCTTTACAATTTTTGTAATTTGTTTTTAATTTAAAAATTTGATAATTACGTCAACTTTATAAAAAAAATCCTTTTAGGAACCTTAAACATGGTACTTCAGCAAAAAGAGCATGAGATTTGGACTCAAACACAACTGTGTCAGATTCCCAAGTTGGTTTTACACCAGCTCTATGACTGTCTATATTTTACTTAACATTTTTAACCTTTAGTTTTCCTATCTGTAAAGAAAAATTGTGGACCAGGTATCATCCTACCTTATCAAATTTGTTGACTCTTAAATCTAGGTAAATCACTTGGCACAGAGTAGATGTTAAGCAAATGTCACTGCCATCCTTTTCTCTTTGCCTTTTTGCTTAGTTTCCTTTGCTTTTTACAGAGCTGCCCTTTGAAAAACTGGTATATTCTTTTTTCCAATACTTTTCTAGGGAATTCTCAAATTTAGTCAATGAACCAATACACTGAGTTTTGCTGTACCAATTTCCCAACCTGTTAGAAAATTGTATTAGGTGTCCAGAACTGACTAGGCAATAGTGGCTATTATTCGCATGGATAAATAATTTTGTGCCATTCTCTTAGACTTTAAGGAGTTATTCTTCATTTCTTTTCCTGATTGCCTTCAACTATTTCTCAATTTGTTTTTTAGGCTCATAAACCTACTCTGAGATTTAAGTGACATTTTAAACTTTTATTTATTGTGTATAGTATTTGCTGTCAAGTGAAAGAACAGAATAGCTAGACAAATGACGTAGATGGTTTTATAAGTGGATATGTTGTTTTTATTGGATGTGTCACATTTAAACATAGATTAGATTTATTATGGGAGCTGTCTTTATAGCAGCCCTTTGCCCCTATTTTGCACAGGGGTTTGTATTGACCAGAGGGGTTGGTTAATACATCTTCTAATACATAATGCAGTCTGATGCATAAAGACATTTCCTTATCTCACATTTGAAAGCAGCAAATATGCATATTAAGTCAGCCTTTATATTAATAATTTCTCATTGGTGTACAACAACAGATTGTTTAGTACAACAGATTTATAATCCATTATCATAATTTTCTCCAAGGAACTATTCCCGGGCACTGTATGCTCTTGAAATTTGAATCCTGAGCCAAGAGAAACACACTAGGTCTGCTAGTTCATCCATTCATTCAGCAGACATTTGTTGAGCAACTTCCTGATGTGGGAGTCATTGGGATTGCTGACTGGGATAGGACATGCACCCCACCCAGGAGAGTTATGGTCTTAGGGCCAATAGGTGGCTGTTGTGAGGACTGAGAGTATTTACTTCAGAGTTGTTGGAGGATTCAATGAGTTAATTCATGTCAGGAGTTGAGAAGAAAGGCTGGGATTTAGGGAGTGCTTAATAAATGTTCGATACTATGTGTTATCAATCTTGAAAGGCAAACAGGTTAGTGGTTAAAGTACAAACTACACTTTCTGGGTTGAAATCCTTACTCTACCATTTACTCATTGTGTAACTGCGGGTGAATTACTTAACTTCTCTGGGCCTCGGTTTCTTCATCTCTGTGGTAGAGATAGTAATAATACCTAGCTTGTAAAGTTTTTGAGGGTTAACTGAACCTGCCTCATAAGGTTGAGTTTATAGAGGTAGAGTGCTTAGAACAGCGCCTGGCACATGGGAAGCACCCACTAAATCTTAGCTGCGTAAAACAGGAGAAGTACATGTAGACTTCTGTGGGGGCCTAGAGGAGGAAGGTAGGAGAGGAACCCAAAGGCCACGATGAAGGTGTTATTTAGAAAGCCAGGGGCCGGCCCGGTGGCTTAGTGGTTAAGTTCATGCTCTCTGCTTTGGCCTTGGGTTTGCAGGTTTGAATCCCAGGTATGGACTGACATGCCACTCATCAAGCCATGCTGTGGCGGCATCCCACGTATGAAATGCAGGAAGATGAGCACAGATGTTAACTCAGAGCCAATCTTCCTCAGCAAAAAGAGGAAGATTGGCAACAGATGTTAGCTCAGGGCCAATCTTCCTCACCAAAAAAAAAAAAAAAGGAAACCCAATCACGAGGAGGAGTAGGATTGTCCAGGGGGTGAAAAATGAGAAGGCATAGTGTGTTGAGGAAATAGTGGGTAGCTATGCATGTTTGGGATTTAGGGTGGCTGCATGTGGGCCTATGGTTTGAGAAATAAGGCTGGAGAAGCAGGCAGAGCTCAACTCTCTGGCAACCTGACTACCTCCAGGCATACTGGCCATCTCAGCCTTTCCCCACTTCTAGACCTTTGCACTTGATGTTTTCTTTGCCTAGAACTCTTCCCATAGCCACTTCTGTCTCATGTTTTAGGGAGTGTAAATGTCACCTCCTCAGAAAGACCTTTTCTGACATCTACCCCTGCTCCCAGACTCAATCATAGCACCTTGGTTATTTCTTTCATAACAATTTCATGTTTACCCACTTCATAATTATATTGTTTACATGGTTGTTTATCTCTTTGTCTCCCCTACTAGACTATAAATTCCATGAGGGTACAGGCCATGTCTCTCAGGTTTATCACCATACCTCCATACTTAGCCAGCTAGCATAGAGCTTGGTATATAATCAGCGCTTAGTAAATATTTGTTGAAAGAATGAATGACTAATGAAGGACCTGCCTTGCTATGCTAAGGACTTTAGATTCTTCCTGTAGGTGTTCTGCATGGGAATGACATGATCAGATTTCTATTGTAGAATGATAACTTGGTGACATCATAGTAGGTGAATAGACGAGGGATGAGGTTAGAGACCAGCACTCCAGAGATGGTGGCAGTTGTTCAAGCAGAATATGATGAGCATCTGTAAGTAGACCAAGTCAACAAAATCCAGCATCCCTAAAGAAAGCAGGAGGAAAGAACTGATAAAATCAAATAAAAACAGAGCATTGTTTACTTCTACTTGGTCGTCGTTTCAGAAAAGATCCAAGACAACTGACTTAAATGTATATAATATAACAAAATAAAAGAAAGATAACTGGGTTGGGAACTTATAACAAAAGGAGAAGAAAAAAGAGAAAATGAAGTTAGGAGTGAGATTAGTATACAAAATGCTGGCTTTGAAGTCTGTCCTTTTGCTAGAGGTAGGCCATAGATTTAGTGTTTTGGTGGTTTTTTCCCCCCAGTCAGTGCAGAGAGAGGCACAACCAATTACATAATTAATAAGTCCATATTATAAAAAAAATAGTAGTATAGCCATACAATGGAGTACTACTCAGCAATACAAAGAAATGAACTAACGATACACATAACAACACGGATGAATCTCAATTATGCTGAGTGAAAGAATCCAGACAAAAAAATACAAACTGTAGGTACAAACTGTATGATTCCATTCCATATAAAATCCTAGAAAGTCCAAACTAATCTATTGAGAGAAAAAGCAGATCAGTGGTCACTTGGGGATGGAGGCAGGGAGAAGGAATGAGGTGGGACAGATTATTAAAGGCAGGAGAA
This sequence comes from Tapirus indicus, assembly GCA_031878705.1. Lineage (NCBI taxonomy): Eukaryota > Metazoa > Chordata > Mammalia > Perissodactyla > Tapiridae > Tapirus > Tapirus indicus. The sequence goes on along the minus strand of CM062932.1, from coordinate 3,559,039 downwards.
ACTTTGTGGGGTGAGGTAAATGTTTATTATCTTGATTTTGGTGATGGTTTCATGGGTATAAGCATTTATCCAAACTTATCAGTTTATATCTTTAAATATGTGCAACTTATGGTGCGTCATTTATACTTCAATAAAGCTATAAAAAAGTTAAATTAGACAAACATCTGGCAAAATAATCCCTGAGCTAGCTCAGGTAAATCTTTGATGAGCATGAAGATATCTCAGGAAGTAAAAGTATACTGACTTCACCAATAAAATTTTTTAAAAAGATTTTTAAAAGATAAATATCAGTTTCCTTTTATAAAATATAAAGATATATTTACCCAGTTTGAGACTTCTTAAATAATGTTAATGTATGAGGCATTAATGTCACTCTAATAGATCCCCTCTGTTTGAATTTATTTGACACCAAACAGAAGCTAAAGAATAGATTCCTTAATTACTTTGGAATTAAGTGCTGCCCTCTGAATTCAAATTGATATATTGTCAGAGGATGTATCAGAAGACATTAATAGTAATGAACCTGTGATGACCAAGGGTCACCCTAGGTAATGAATGCCTCAAGAACATCTTTTCCATGTTTTCCTAATCCTGTCAGACATATAGATATGCTCCCTTGCTGTACTGTGTTGAGAGAGAGAGCCTCCCAGATGCAGATTTAATTATCATTATGGCAAGTTTTCCAGAGACTCTTATCTGTAGGGCATGTATAGCAGATTAAAAAAAAAAAGCAATCAATTTACACAATTCTGAAGTAGAAAAATTGTGTGTGGTGTGTGTATGTGTCTGTATCTTAGGCACCAGAAAATACTAAAGGTAAGAGGAATATGAGCACATAGAACTGGTTACCATAAAGTGAAAATGGTTACAATTGTGTTGATTGTTGTGCCAGCTCCTATGCTTAGCATTGTATCCCTTAATCTTCCCAGCAAAATAACTTTTCAACGTAAATAATGTGATTATGCCCATTTTATAAATACTTGGAAGAAAATAGGTGGCTTGCAATCACACGGCTAAGAAGTGGCAGAAGTGAGAGTTCAGCACAGGTGTGCCTGATTTCAAAGCCCAAAGGCTTAATCACTATGCTGATTGTCTCCAGTGGTCCTTTATGGTTACTAGAAATAGGCTGCAACTTTAGCGCTAAACCACCTAAGTGGCTAAAGCAGAGAGAGAAACTTGATTGGATGTTTATCACGCTGTCCCTAAGATATAGACAAATTGATTGTTTTTCTGAGAGAGATGTCTTGTGTAGGTCCTTAAAAAGAATATGCTCTGTGATGAATGGATCAAGCCCTCCATTGCATCCCTCCAGTGGAGGGAATCAAGAATTTTACTACAACAAGGCCCCAGCATGGCTCCAGAGAAACCCCAGGTACTAAGAAACAAGAACGTGTTTCCAGAGGAAAAGGAAAGTGTAGCCTGTTTTAAGTTGTTTTTTTTTTTTAAATAACAAAACCGAATGTTCGCTGATAGACATCTGTTGAAGTGAGGGAGGTAAACAGAAACACTTATAGCCCAATAAACCATACCTATCAGCCCCTAAACAAGCTGGAATAAGAATAAGACAAAAATTTTTATTAATTTTCCCAAATGAAGAAACATACCATGTTTATGGATTGAAGTACTCGACATTGTTAAGATGGCAATTCTCCCCAAATTGATCTATAGATTCAATGGAATTACTATTAAAATCCCAGCAGGCTTTTTAAAAATAGGATTTGACAAGCTGATCTTAAAATTTATATGGAAACACGAAGGACCTAGAATAGCCAAAGCTATTCTATGGAAAAAAATGAACAAAGTTAAAGTACTTACCCGATTTCAAACTTACTGTAAAGACACAATAATCAAGACAGTGTGGTGCTGGCATAAAGATAGATGTATTGATCAATGTAACAGAATAGAGAGTCCAGGAATAGGTCTTGCTATTTATTTACAACTGATTTTCATCAAAGCCACCAAGGAAATTCAATGGGGAAAGGATAGTCTTAAATGAATGGTGCTGGAGCAATTGGATATTTATATGCTAAATAAATAAATAGAAAATAAACTTAGACTTTTGCCTCACACCATACACAAAAATTAACTCAAGATGGATCATAGACCTGAATGTAAGGAAAAACTATAAATCTTCTAAAAGAAAACAAAACAAAAAAATTGTGACTCTGGGTTATGTTAAGACTTCTTAATCGTGACACCACAGATGTAATCCATAAAAGAAAATATTGATAAATTGGAATTAATTACAATCAATCTTCCCAAACCCTCATATAGAAATATGATGGACGATGTATTTGCAAATAGGACTCTAAAATCATTAGGTGCTTTAATACTATTCTCTCTGGGAAATCTTCAGGGATTGTGGCCAGTTTGGATGGAGTTTTTATTAAAATGGATAAGCACTAGCCAAATATTTCTAAGACTTTAGACGGCTGTAGCTACTACATGTACCAACTCAGAGATCTTGCCTGGGTTTTTTCAAAAGCCTCTTGATCATTTGTCTGATCTTGCTTCTTTCATTCATTCAACAAATTTATTAAGTGCTTACTATGTCTCAGTAACATGTCAAGGCCTTGAGGTCATAACACTAAACAAGACAGTCAGAGTTCCTGGTTCATGGAGCTTACTTTCTAGTAGGGAGCAGACAAAAAACCAAAACCTTCTTTAATATGTTAGGTAGTGATGAGTGCTATGGAGAAAAATAAAGCAAGTGTTTCAGAGATATGCTGCAGCTATTTTAGATTGCATGATGGCCTCTCTGGAAAGGTGATTATTTGAGCAAACACCTGCTTAAAGTGAAGGAGCCTGTCATGCAAATAAGGAGTATGGGGAGGGGGGCAGATTCCTGCAAAAATACAGGGGAAGAATCCTTGGTTAGTTCAAGAAATGTGAAGGAAGATGTGACTGGAGCATAGAGGGAGAGGGAATAGTGGTAGATGAGCTGGGGGTGGAGGGAAGTGCAGATCATGTGTGGATTGGTTTATAGGCAATGGTAAAGAGTTTGGATTTTATTCTAATTTTGATGGGAAGCCCCCTTGTCTGTCTTGTTTATGTTGCATCCCCAGGGCCATGAACAGTACCTAGCACATAGATATCATTTTTTTCCAAATCGATCTATAGATTTAGTGCATCTCCAATCAAAATTGTAACAGGATTTTATAGGGGACTTGAGAAGGGAATCTAAGATTTATATGGAAGTGCAAAGGGCCAACAACAGTCAAGACACTATTGAAGAACCAAGATATCAAGCCTTTATTACATTATAAAGTTGTAATAATGAAGACAATGCAGTTGGCTCAGGACCTCAGAGAAAGAGCCATGCATATATAAAAAGAAGTGGGAAACGGAGGGACTATGATGCTGGGGCAATCAGAAAAAATGAAGAGAGATCCCTGCCGTACACCACACCCAAAACTAAATTCTGGGTTGATTCAGGCCTTAAATGTGAAAGGCAAAACTTTATATTTTTTGGAAGGAAATATAGGCAAATATCTTTATGACCAAGGTAAAGAAGTTTGGTAGATCTTTCATAAATTTAGCTACATTAAAATTAGGGACTTTTATTCATCAATATACCCAATAAAGACAGCGAAAAGACAGGCCATAAACTTGGGGAAGATATTTGCAACAAATAATTCACAAGGATCAGTATCTAGAATGGGGCTGTCCAACAGAGCATTCTGCAACGATGGAAATATTCTATGTTTGCACTATCCAATAGCCACTAGCCACACATAGCTACTGAGCACTTGAAATATGGCTAGTGAGACTGAGAAACTGAATTTTAAATTGTATTTAATTTTAATTATAGTCACATATGACTAGTGGCTACCATATAGCAGAGATCTAGAATATATAAAGAATGTAAAAGAGGAAATATGATGGGATAAACATAAAAAATTGCTCGACCAGATTAGTAATGAAGAATATGCAAGTTAAAACCACAATGAGATACCATTTTACAACCTCCAGATACGCAAAAAGTAAAAAGTCAGACAATATTGATACCGGCTCAACACAAGGTTGACATAAGGAAAGCCATACTGTAGAAAAGAAACCTATTGTAACTTTGAATGACCTCTGACTAACTAACCCAGCTGGATTTGCACCCTCCAGGAGATCTAACCACTCTGTAGATTTTACGACCCCTGCTTGTGCATGTACCTCCCAGCTGCAATAAGATGATAACTTTGTTCTTTTGAGTTCCTTGGGAATGTGATGACCCTCGAACAGCCATCATCAAGGACAATTGAAAAATCTGGTGTGGCGACTTCCAGCCTGTAGCACCCAAGGGTCAACATTCCTAACCCCCTCCCCTGTAACCCACCAGCCTATATAACTGCTGTAAGATTCTGTGCCCCCTTAAGATGGTTCTTTTGGACATGAGTCAGCCATCTTCCCTTTTGCCGGCAAACTGTAATAAACCCTTTCTTTTTTCCACCATCTTGCCTCTTGATGATTGGCTTTTGTCTTGAGCGAGCAGGCTGTGCCCTTTGTGCTGGTAACAATATCAATTGTTGGGTAGGATGTGGAGCAACAGGAACTCTCATCCACTGTGATGAGAGTATAAATTGTTACAACCCCTTTGGAAAACAAAATTGAACATGTGCATGTCCTAGAGCTAGCAATCTTACTTCAATTATTATGGAAGAAAAATTGTCCTCAATCTGGCGAAGGGGGTGATGTAATTCACAACCTTCTCTGGGAAGACAGTAGCATTGCTAATAAAATATTTAAGCAACTTTATGATAGATTCTAATCAAATTAAGATCTCTTCTGAGAAACCAGATACCCAACTAAGTTGACTGTTAGCTCTCAGTCAAGAGTATAAAGATCTTTAATTAGACATTTCTTTTGTATGCAATCTAAACAATTACTGTGATGTTGTGATTTATGATAAGAAATTCGTCTTAGTCCCCATTCATATCACAGAGCTCCTAAAACCCTTGGAGTTTTTAAAGTGATCAGAGTGATAAAGATGTCTTTTGTTATTCGTAACAAGTCCCTTTCAACCACCCCAGAATTTATGTTAATGAGATGACTTTTGGAAAGCCCCTAAATTTGAGGGCTGATTGCCATGGGAACCAAGCATATGATTAAAAGGTTGGAAATTTCAGCCCTACTCTCCCACCTCCGAGGAGGGCAGAGGGGCTAGAGGTTGAATTAATCATCAATGGCCAGTGATTTCATCAATCATGCCTGCATAATGAAGCCTCCATAAAAATTCCTGAAGTACGGGGTTCAGAGAGCCTCGGTTGGTGAACACATGGAGGTGGGAGACTGGTGTGCTGAGAGGGCATGGAATCTCTGCATCCCTTCCCACATACCTTGCCCTATGCATCTCTTTCATCTGGCTGTTCCTGAGTCATATCCTTTGTAATAAACTGGTAATCTAGTAGGTAACTCTAGTAAACAGAGTTTACCTACTGAGTTTTTTCTGAGTTCTGTGAGCCCATCTAACAAATTAATCAAACCCCAGGAGGGTTTCGTGGGAACCTCCGACTTATACCCAGTCTGTCAGAAGCACAGGTAACAACTTGGACTTGCGATTGACATCTAATGTATGTGTGAGGGGGACAGTCTTGTGGGACTGAGCCCTTAACCTGTGGGATCTGATGTTAACCCCAGGAAGGAGGTATCAGAATTGAGTTAAATTGACACCCAGCTGGTGTGGGAGAATTGCTTGGTATGGAAACCCTCCCTCCCCCGATCTGGTATCAGCAGTAAAGGTTAAGAGTAGGAGAAACCTGGAAGAATTTTTTCCTTTAAATTACCTAGTCATTTTTCCCCCTTTGTTTCTACTGTCGACTGAAATAGAGTCCAGGTGATATTAGTGAAAGGAGTTTATTCAATGATCAGTGTGAGGAGTTCGAACCCTGGGAAATAGTTCAGCAGAACACTCTGATGGAACTGCTCCAAGGGTGTGAGTTTAAGTGCAGCTTATATCTCTTTCACAAAGTAGTGCACATGCAGGGAAAAGGAAAAAAAAAAGTTACAATGAGATTTTGTATATGTCAAAAAAAAGGGATAGAGTACATCTGGGCTTTTCTCTATACATTGAAGGTAAACAATTCCTTGGTTATACATCAAACAAGTTCAGAGACGCTGATGTTATCTATGTGTGGAGGGAGGCAAGGACCAAGGTTGTTAATTATTCCCTCAATCTCTAAGAAATGCAGCTGGGAAATGTGAGAGCGAGGTACCCCTTTATCTTTTCCTGTTGTGGATCTGTCTAGCTGGCATCTTCAGTCATGAGGTGTGGGGTTGCAAGGTATTTTTTTTTTAAGTGAGAAAGATTTGCCCTGAGCTAACATCTGTGCCAGTCTTCCTCTATTTTGTATGTGGCTCACTGCTGCAGCATGGCTGATGAGTGCTGTAGGTCCATGCCCAGGATCCGAACCCTCAAACCTGGGCTGCTGAAGCAGAGCACGCTGAACTTAACCACCTTGCTATGCTACGGGGCCGGCCCCAGCAAGGTCATTTTGACACAGGCTGAAGATGGCCCACACGGCTGCTTTACAGTACAGCATAGATTTTATTATACTGACTTAAAGCTTATGCAGTTTGCTTGTTAGTCCAGGGAGATGGGTCCCAAAAATCTGTCCACACTACCAAGAGAGAAATCTTTGACTTGATTTGTCAGAGGCCTTTGTTCTCACAGCAAGACTATAATAAAACCTTGGCACATGCTCATAATTAAATTATCTGAAAAGATTTTTAAACACTTTATGATTTTGTTTTTTTGGGTGAGGAAGATTGGCCATGAGCTAACGTCTGTTGCCAATCTTCCTCTTTTTGTTGAGGAAGATTGACCCTGAGCTAACATCAGTGCCCATTTTCCTCTATTTTGTATATGGGACGCCACCACAGCATGGCTTGATGAGTGGTGCATAGGTCTGTGCCCAGGATCCAAACCTGTGAACCTGCAAACCCCGAGCCGCCAAAGCAGAGAATGCAAACTTAACCACTATGCCACGGGGCCAGCCCCAACACTTTATGATTTTTAAACACTTTAAATCCCCTGCACATGTGCACCAGGAGATATGAACAAGAATGTTTATATCAGCATTGTTCAGAATAGCAAAAGCTAAATACATACATCAACAGTGAAATGGACATTGTGGAATGTTCATACAATGGAATGGTATTCAACAATGAACACACATCAACTCCAACTATATGCATCAACATGGATGGATGAATCACAAAAGAACAGTCTCAGAAGAATGCATACAGTATTATTTCATTTATAAAGAGTTCAAAACAGCAAGACTAAATAACATAGTGTGTGTATATATAAATATATGATAAAGATTACCACAAAAGTCAGGATGATGGTTACCTCTTAGGGGGCAGGGGGAAGGGAGATGTCAGGAAACAGCAGAGAAATTGATAAAGCTCCACTCCTTAACCTAGTTGGATGTTCTTTTTTATTATTATTGGAACCTACATATGTGTTCGTTAACATAAAAATTATGTTCGTTAGTATAAAAATAAAGAGTTAAAAAATTGTTCTTGCTGCTATCGGGTGGTAGACTGGGAGGAGGGGAAGTAGAAACAGAGAGGTCAGTTGAGAACCATTTGCAGTAGCTGGGACTCCAGTGAGTGCAATGGATGTGGGAAGAAGTTTAGGGCAAGCAAAGTCATTGCCTTTCCCTTTGACGTGAGCTCTACCACCTGCTAGCTGTGTGAGTGTCGGTGAGTTTCTTACACTCACCCTCAATTTCCTCATCAGAAAAATGTGGACAATAATAGTGCCTGCCGTGTGAGGATTATTAGACAAGGTATGCCAAGTGCTTCTCAGCACAGTACCTGGTACTTAGTAAGCACTCAGGCCCACCACATAGGGCCGCTCTGGAAGAAGGGATCTTTTTCTAACTCACTTAGAAGCATCAGTCAGCTTGACAAGTCCTGCTCCTGCTAGCATGCGTCAGCCCAGAAGAGACTTCTTTTTTTAATCGGCACAAAAGTTAGGGGTGCCGCTGCAAATGCTCAGAAAACAGAATTTATCACCAGCATGTTGGTAGGAGAGAAGTAAGTATTGAGGTAAATATCAGCAGAGAAAGAAATTAGGCCTGTCACATGAGCTGAGAAATTTGGGTGCACCTCCCGTGGTTGAGAGAGGACAGTGTGGCCAGTCCACCCTAACCTCTGTCAGGCAGCTGCAGTTTCTGCAGGCCTTTCAAGCCTGAGGGTACCAAATGGTGCCCTTAATAATATTCTCTCTTTGTGGCTGTTCCTACCTCGTCTGTATGACACAGGGACTCCTGCCCACTGTGGCCAGTGTTAATTCTGCACACACTCAGGAGCTAAGCAACACAGAATTATGTTGGCTCAGCAGCAGTACCAGGTACTATTAATCTCAAGCACAGACAAATCATATCTGAGAAGCACATTTGCATAGGAGGGTACCGTTATTTACTCTCTTATGCTTCTATATTGCTAACAATTCTGTCCCAAATCATGGGAATTTATGCTTTAGAAAAGAGCAAACTGAACACACTATACTATTTTCAGATTCCCTTTTCTTAAAATCCTGTACAGATTTGCCAGGGTTTTTTTTGTTTTCCCTTTAGAGTTGAGTGAGCACATCACAGACTAGATCTGTTTCTCCACATCCTGAGTCATCAGAGACCTCATCATGTTGGTTTTACGGCCCAAGCTAGAACCAAAAATGCCCAATTAAAAATTTTTTTTGATTATGGAAAAATATACATAACATAAAATGTACCATTTTAATCATTTTTAAGTGTGCAGTTCAGTGGTATTAAGTACATTCACATTGTTGTGCAACTATCACCACCATCCATCTCCAGAACTTTTTTCATCTTTCTCAAGTGAAACTTGGTACCCATTAGACAATAACTCCCCATTTCCTAGCAACCACCATTCTACTTTCTGTCTCTATGAATCTGACTTCTCTAGCTACAAGAATTCCCACTTTTGATTTTCACAGGTAGGCTTTTGTATTGTAAATCTGCTGTCATATTATATACCCACAATGTGCAAATTATGAGGAGTTCTTCACTTTATATTTTTACTTTTGCTTTAAAATCCAGGAAGAATTTTTTTTATTGTGGTAAAATATACATAAAAATTTGCCATTTTAACCATTTTTAAGTGTATAATTCAGTGGCATTAGTACATTCACAATGTTGTACAACCATCACCACTATCCATTTCCAGAACTTTTTCATCATCCCAGACAGACCCTCTATTCCCATTAAACATAAGTCCCCATCTTCCCCTCCCTTCCCAGCCCCTGGTAACTTCTATTCTACTTTCTGTCTCTATGAATTTGAATCCAGGAAGAATTTAATGTCTTTTCTCACAGGGAAGGTTGCTCATATTAGATTGGTTATAGGAGTGAATAGTTTTCCCATTGTCTATGTATGACACTTTAGTTCAGAAAACAGCCTATATTAAATAGAAGTTATGATTTATCAAGTCTTAACAAAACCTACCCAAATTCATGGATGCTACTAAAAGGGTACAATAGCCAGAGGTGATGGAAATACTTTCCAATGAAGGGCCTAAGAAAGCATATAAGATCCTGTAATGAGTTTTTGAGTTCATTCTGTTTCTGTGGTTATATTTTCTTTTTAATTTATAATGTATGAATGAGTTATTTTGTTTTCTCTTTTTCTCTTTATCAAGCTTGATAAACCTAGATCAGGTGTTTATCTTTTTGACACGCAGACAGGAGTAATAAAAAGAAGATCCACCCATAAACATATCCTGGCAAAGTACCTGAGCTCCACGGGTCAAAGCAAAAGCATACAAGTTTTCACACTGAAGAAAGAGGCTATTTTTAAAAAAGAAAGCAAATAAAACCAGCTTTAGAATTCTCATTTGCTACACTGAAAACTAGAAGACAATGGAACAATATCTCCAAACTGAAGAGAGAAACTGCAGTTAACAGCCAAGAGTCCTGCTCCCAGACAAAATGTCATTCATCTTTTGGGGCAAAAGAATGACAATATTAGACACTCAAGGGCTCAACATATTGCCCATGGATCCTAGCTGAGGAAAATACTTAAAGTTGTCTAATCATTGATAATTATGTTAGAAAAGAGATCTCAATATTGGACAGATGAAGAGTACAGTTCTTGTTGTGAACAATTAATTTCATAATAAATATAGTTATATATTAATGGATAATTTATTCAATCAACAATTTTGAGTGCCAGGCTCAGCAGCAACTCTTGGAGCTGATAGTATGTTATGATATTAATGGGATAAGATATACATGGTGTAAATGTTTAGTAAGGATCTTCAAGTAGAAGATAGACTTAAGAGGAGTTGAGCATGAGGGTCAATGGGAAAGTGAGGAAGTAAAATTACAATTTCTAAAGTTTTCATCTAGGTGAAGGGATGGGGGTGTGAGTGGGTAAAATGTTTTGGGAAACATGTTTATTGATCAGTTTTGAAATATTACTAGAGGAATACAGGTTTCATCATAACTATTAGGTATGGAAAGGGAAACACTAGCATTATGGAGACAAACGTTAGAATTGGCAAATTAACAGGAGGGCAAAAAAGGAACGAAGAGAAACTTTTCCAAGTCAATACAAAGAAAAAGAATCATCAACAAGGTAAGATATAAAGTAAACATAAAGGCATGGATAGAATAAAGCCCAAAGATTGCAGTTCAATGATAATTGCAAAAGAGCTCAATTCTCCTATTTAAAAAAACAAAGATAACAGACTGAGTTCTTAAAAATCCACCTACAATTATTTGCATTTGAAAGTGTTAAGAGTTGAAAACAAAGGAATGGGTAGATATAGATCATATAAATACAAACAAAAAGAAAGCAGGAATGGGATATTTTCGAAAGATAAATTTGAAATCAAGGCCACATACATTAAAAAAAGTGCAAAAAGGCTATTATTTAATAAAATCACATAATATTGTACCTGTCTGTATAATGTAAAATAATATACATTTTTCATACTAAGAGTCATGGATATTTATGCTCTAAATTTGACCAAATACATAAATAGTATTCATTTTCAGAATTTAATCAGGCAAAAATAAAGCAAATCATAGAGGAATTGTATAATACAGTTTATAAGCTTGATTGGACACAAAGAGAACTTCCTAATCTACAGAGAATATATACCCTTTATGTCCATAGAAATCAATTATATATCTTGCCATAAAGAAAATGATAATAAATTCCAAAAAAACCCAAGAAATTCTAGAATTCAGAAACTTTAACAATAGTCCAATATAATAGAAGTCAATCACAAAAAAGATTTTTTAAAATTTTGCTTGGAAATTAAGAAACAGTCTCTTAGATCTAAGAGGAAATCAAAATTATTAGGACAGATGAGTGAATTTAGCAAGGTCAGTGGATACAAAGTCAATACACACAAAAAAATTGTTTTCTATATATCAGCAACAAACAATTGGAAAATGAAATTTAAAAATACTATTTATAATAACAGCAAAATATTTAGGAATAAATTTAATAAAATATGTATTAAATGTATTATAAAACATTGTTTAGAGAAATTAAATAAGACTTCATAAATGGAGAGATATACTTATGGATTGGAAGACAATATTGTTAAGAAGTCAGTTTTTTCCATGCTGATCTACAGATTCAATGCTGTGGCCTCAGCAGACATCTCAGTGAAATTGCGTGAGAGACTGCAAGCAAGAACTGTCTTGCCAACTCCTTCCCGAATTCCTGTCCTACAAGATCTTGAGCAAAATAAAATGGTTGTTTTTAAAAAAAAAAAATCAGGGGTGGGCCCAGTGGCGCAGCAGTTTAGTTCGCGCTTGGCAGCCCGGGGTTCGCGGGTTCGGATCCCGGGCGCCGGCCGACGCACTGCTTGTCAGCCATGCCGTGGTGGCATCCCATATAAAGTAGAGGAAGATGGGCACGGATGTTAGCCCAGGGTCAGTCTTCCTCAGCAAAAAGAGGAGGATTGGCAACGGATGTTAGCTCAGGGCTGGTCTTCCTCACACACACACACAAAAAAATCACAGCAGCCTTATTATAATAACCTCAAACTGGAAACACTAAATGTCCTTCAACAATAGAAAGAATAAATCAAATGTGGTATATTCATATATTGGAACACTACACAACAATGAAAATGAATGAACCATGGATACATGCAACAACATGGGTGAAACTCACAGACATAAGCTTGAGTAAAAGAAGTCATACACAAGAGTATATGCTATGTGAATGCATTTATATGAAGTTCAAAATCATGGTGATGAAGTAAGAATAGTGGTTATCCTTGGGGAGGAATGACTGGGAGGAAGGACAAAGGACCTTTCTAAGATGCTGGAAATGTTTCATATTTTGATCTGGGTGGTGGTTACGAAGGTGTGCATATTATGTAAAAACACTTCAGTGTATATAAGGTTTAGCCCAATTTAAACATGAAAAACATGAATTAGGATTTTATTTTAAAGACATTATACCATTAAGTTGGCTTGGGGTGGAGAAAACAATTGAATAAAATTGTTGCCCACCCAAAACCCAAAAAGGCGATTAAAAATGTGTGTGCCTGCAACAGTCTGATTCTAGGAATGAAGTTGACTTGATTCAATCAAGGAGTGACTAGAATAATATGAAAACTATTAGTTGGTCTAACTCCCAGAAGAGTGTTAGTGAAAGAATGAAAATTAACGGAATGAAGTTAGGAATATTAAATTGGAGGAATTGAGGGATTTTCACAGGAGTATGGTTGATAGCAAAGAGTATCAAGAAGGTTTTTTTTTTAGAAATTAATTGAGTCTATGCTTTATTTGGAAATGCACAGGACTTAGAAGGGTCAAGACAATCTTGAGGAAGAACAAATCTGAAGAACTTACTCTGATTCCAAGTCTAAGTAATTAAGCTAAATAATTAAGACTGAGTGGTCTTGGTATAAGGATAGGTAAGTAGATCAATGGAACAGAATGGAGGATTGAGACATAGACAACTGGATATCTATATGAAAAAACAAGATGAACCGCATGCCATATGCAAAGATTAATTTGAGATTGATCAAAGACTTAAGTATGAGAGATAAAACTGTAAAGCTTCTAGAAGAAAAGATAGGAGAAAAATCTTCATGACCTTTGGGATAGGCAAAGATTTTTAAAAATGTGACACAAAACACTAACCATAAAAAAAATTTACAAGTTGAACTTTCTCAGTGGAAAATACTCCATCAAAATAAAATTTCCACTGATCAAAAGGTATTAAAGTGAAAGGGAAAGCTACAACTGGGAGATATTCTATATATTTAGATATATACAGATATCTCTATATATTTAGAGATATTCTAAATATATATGTCTGTCAAAGAACTCATATACAGACATAAAGAACTCCTGTACATCAAACAACCCAATATATAAAATAGACTAACTCTCAGAGGAGTGCCTGTCAACAGGCACTTCACAAAAGAAGATGTCCAAGTGGTCAATAAGCACATGAAAAAGTGCTCAACATCACTACATGTCAAGGACATGCAAAAAATACCACAAGGAAATATCACAGTACACCCACCAGAAAGGCTAAATTTAAAAAGACTGACAATACCAAGTGTTGTGAGGGTGTGGAGCAACTGTGACTCTCATACATTGCTGGTGGAGTTTAAAATGGTATAGCCACTTGGGAAAACTGTTTAGCAGTTCATATAAAAACATATTGCTAATCTATGACCGAGCAATTCCACTCCTATGTATACACTGAAGTGAGTTCACAAAAAGATGTGTACACAAATGTCAATAGCAGCTTTATTCATAATTGCCCCCAAATTGGAAACAACCCAATGTCCATCAACAGAATAAACTGTGATGTATTCATAAATCAAATATTATGCCACAATAAAAAAATTGATACACAAAACAACATGGGTGATTCTCAAAAACAGTATGGTGAGTTAAAGATGTAAGACATAAAAGAGTACAGGCTGTTTTTAAAAGACTTCAAGAGTAGGTAAAACTAACCTATGGTGATAGAAGTCAGAATAGTGGTCCTCTCTGTTTTCTTTTACCTGAGAGAAACTCTCTGGAGTGCTGATAATGTTCTATATTTGAATTGGTGGTTACCTAAGCTGTACATTTAATGTATGTGCATTCTGCTGTATGTAAAATATACCTCCAATAAAGATGCCAAAAACTGAAACTACAGATTATCTAGATTTTTTTTTTTTTTTTTGTGAGGAAGACCAGCCCTGGGCTAACATCCGTGCCCATCTTCCTCTACTTTATATGGGACGCCGCTACAGCATGGCTGACAAGCAGTGCGTCGGGTGCACCCGGGATCCAAACCCACGAACCCCGTGCCGCCAAAGCGTGGACTAAACTGCTGTGCCACTGGGCCAGCCCCATATCCAGAAAAACTTAAGAGAGAACACTTCATATAAAACCCTAATGGATACAACTAAAGCTACACTCAGGGGAAAATTTATAGTCATTAATATTTCATCACCAAAAAATACTAAAAATAAAGGAACTATTTAATTCAATAACTATTTAATAAACAAAAACAGAATTAATAAAGAGGAAAGTTGAAATTAAGGAAGTAGAAAACAAAAAAGTAGAAAATTAGTAAAAGAAAATGTTATTTCTTTGAAGATATGGACAAAATAGAGCAACTAATAGGTTTAGAAAATGTCTAGGTTCAATCAGTGGTGCTTGAGATTTTTGTCTTTAAACCTTGGTGCTGTGTTCAACAAAACCGTAATCATGGAATTGAGCGTGGGGTTCATTCATTTATTAAATTAAAAAAATCTGTTGACCAACGATATCCTCAAGACACTTGTATAATCTGGCAGGAAAGACCTAGTTTAAGAACTATGATTTCGGCTGCTATTTGTCCAGCAGATAGCAGGTGTCCGCCCATTTACACAAATTAGCTTATTTCAGTGGCACAATGGTTCCTGCAAGGTAGGTACTGTCCTCATCTTGGAGATGAAGTTACCCCAGGCTGCCCGCTCGGATGTGGTTGTGAATTCAGGGCTGAGCCAGGACTCCCCAGGTCAGGAAGGTAGAAAGAAGCCCTCGGATGCAGAGGGGACGGAAGCGCCTCCGCAGGTGCAAACGGGCTCTGGGTGTCGGGAGCGGAGGCCTGACGCGCGGTCGTGTTAGGCCTGCAGGATGGAGCCGGGCAGGTGCAGGCCCGGAGGCGGGCGGGCGGGCGAGCTGGGTCTTTCTCCAGGGTGCAGCCGGACGGCAGCCAGGTGTGGCAGACCCGGGCCGGGGCGAGCGGGCGCAGCGCCCCCTGGGCAGGCAGGTGGTTGGCGGGCGGGGACGCGCGCGGGGCAGAGCGGGTGCGCGCAGGGCGGCGAGAACGCGCGGACAGCGAGGCCTGCGCGCCCGGCTGCGGGAGCCATGCGGCGGATAAGGAGCAGCGCGGCCACGAGGCTACGCGGGCAGAAGCGGCCCGGGGCCTCTGGAGCCCCCGCGGCCGCCGCCTCGGCCACGGGCGACAGCCGCGCACGGCGCCCCACGAGCCAGGTCGTGGGCGGGAGCCGGGCGGCGGCGAGGCAGCCGTCGGCGAAGCGGCCACCGAGGCAGTCGTCGCCGCGGGCCCAGGAGGCTGGCCCCGGGGAGCCGCCGCCGGAGCTAGGGCCGGTCCCGCCGCCGCTGCCGCCGACCCCGACGTCCTCGGTGGCCACGCTGGACCTCGGCGACCAGCGGGAGCGCTGGGAGACGTTCCAGAAGCGGCAGAGGCTCACCTTCGAGGGCGCCGCCAAGCTGCTGTTGGACACCTTGTGAGTGTGGCCGGGCCGGGCGCGCAGGAGCCGGCGCCACGCGGACGCCCCTCGGCGCGGAGTCGGGCTCGCCGCCCGGCCGCCGCGCGCCTGCTTGCGGGTTGGGGCAGATTCTAGCTTCTGCGTCTTTCCCGTAGCGTAACCCACGCGCGTTCCCTCGGTAGCACCAGGTTCGTTCCGAATTCTAACGGCTGCGTGGCTTGGCTTCGTGAGTGTGTGCGGCCGGGGACGGGAGCGGGGGCTTCGCCCTGGGGAGGCTGGGGGCGCCGCGTCCTAGGACACAACGGGTCTTTACTGGCACAGCCATACTGCTCGGGACATTGTCTTTTGTCTTGGCGCGCAGAGGGTGTGGGGGCCTTTCCAGTGAAAAGAAGATAAATCCCACGACTTTCCTTGCGCACGTGGTTTTGGAGAGAGGGTAGGGATGTTGAGAAAGGCTGCAATATTTTGAACCAGCTGGGAGGCGAAATCCCGTTATTCCAGGCACTCCCTGGGAGGGAGCGGGTGGGGGGAAGGGGTTTTATTGATCCCGGAGAGAAGCGCGCGCAGTGATGCTTGGGATTCAGAACCGCAGCGCGGCTACCTAAGGGAGGGAGGCTTTGTGTTCTCCAAGCAACTGAGGCTGCCGGGTGGCACGCTCTCCTTCGCGCTTCCTCAGCTTTGCTCCTGCAGGAAAAGAACTTCCAGCTCTTTAGATGGCCAGGGAAGGAGTTCAGAGTGTCTGTGATATTAGAAATGAGCTGTTAACTCTGGCAAGGGCTGCCTTGTTTTCTCCAAATGTGATAGCATTTAGATCCCTTGCCCTCTAGAACAATTGTGCTACAGAGAAATATTTTAACACCCTAATAATTTATCTGTGTCAATTATTCTGTGAATTACAAAGAGCAATCAAAATCCTAGAAAAAACAAGAACAGCCTAACAGTTGCATAACAACGTGAGGATTACTTCTTTTCTTGAACAAAAATATTTCTTTGTCTTTGTTCCAGAAGAAATTCTCTTAGGATGAGTCTTCTCAGAGGGAGAATATTTGGGTTTTTGTGTGCTTCACTTTTTATCATCTTGAACTATATAGGCTGAACATTTTTTTTATTCACCATCAAACATTTTTGAGTCCTATGGTGTGCCAGCTGCTGCTAAATATAGGGGATATAAAGATCCTCAGGAATGTAAACCTCAAATTTAAAGTGAATTTTTGCTTTAAAACAAGTTAATGATATATAGTTAGCAAGACAAGAAATAAGTGTTGGAGAGGATGTGGAGAAAAACCCTCATACGCAGCTGGGTAGGAATGTAAACTGGTGCATACACTGTGGAAGACAGTATGGAGAGTCTTCAAAAAATTAAGAATAGAACTACCGTGTGATCCAGCTATTCCACTTCTGGGTATTTATCCAAAGAACACGAAAACACTAATTCGAGAAGATATTTGCATGCTTACGTTCATTGGAGCATTATTCACAATAGCTGAGACTTGGAAACAACCTAAGTGACCATCAGTGAATGGATGGGTAGAAATGATGCAGTATGTTTACACAATGGAATACTACTCAGCCATAAGAAAGATGAAATCTTGCCATTTGTGACAACATGGGTGGACCTTGAGGGTATTATGCTAACTGAAATAAGTCAGATGGAGAAAGTCAAATACCGTACGATTTCACTCATAAGTGGAAAATAAAAACAACAACAAACACACAGCTATAGAGATTAAATTGGTGGCTACCAGAGGGGAAGCGGGGAGGGAGGAGGGTGAAAGGCGTAAAAGGGCACATATATGTGGTGTCGGATGTAATTAGTCTTTGGGTGGTGAACATGATATAGTCTACACAGAAATCGAAATATAATGAGGTACACCTGAAATTTATATAATGTTATAGACCAACATTAACTCAAAAGAAATAAAAGCAGTACCTGCTAAAAAAAAGATTTTTTTTTTGCCTGTCAGATTGGCGTATGTACATTTATTAAAAAACCAAAACTTACTAAATTAACATATATGCAAAAGAGAATATAACTGCACCATTTTTGTTAAAATATTATTATATGGAAATAAGTCTGGAGGAATATATAGCAAATAGTTAACTGTGGATCCCTCTGGGTGTTAGGATTATAGGAGACTTTCATTTTTAACATTATCAAATACTGTAATGTTTGAATTTTTTACAATAAGCTTTATTTGTATATGCAGAAAAATTTTAAATACATCAAATTAACTGATTCAACTTGTAAAGAAACATGAAAAAACATTCAATCTTAATCAAAGGGAAATTAAAACTGCAATGAGCTATTTTTCCTTAATAGTTACTTGAGAAGGTGCAGTGAAATGTTTTCTCATTCATTACTGATGAGTGTTCAGCTCTTTTGGAAAGCAATTTGATGATATTTATCAAATCTTAATAATGTTCAGTTAAGGGCCTGACTTTATAATAAGCTTTAAAAAGATTAAAATTGTGTGTCATGTGTGTGTATAGCTGTGTAAAAGTTCATGTATGTGAAAAATACTGGAGGGGAATATAGCAAAATTATAAGAGCCTTTGTTACTTTCTCAGAAGGCTTTTCTGAACCGCCAGAGTCGGTCAGGTCCCCTTGTCTTATTTTTCTATGGCAGCCTGTATTTCCTTTATCACAATCATTTAAATATTATTTGGGTAATTTTTTGATGGTTTCTTAAGGTCAGTAAGGCCAGGAACAATGTCTGCTGTATCTCTCCCCGGTGCCTGGCTTGTAAAAATTCTCAGTAAGTACTTGACATATAAATAATGTTTGAGTAGTGGGATTAGGCTCCCCCATCCCCCACCCATTTTCCAAAATTTGGAATGCTTTCTTTTGCAATTTAACAAAATGTAGGAAATGGGAAAAGCTCATAGACAAAGAAGGCACTGAATCCTTTCTTTTATAGAATTGACCTTACCTCTTCAAAAGCAGAAATGCATCTGGTTGTCATGTAGAGAAGACTTTTGCCCCTGTCTTGCTTCTTTCTTTCAGCAAGAGAGAGAAAGAGGGAGCTATGCAATAAGGTCCTGCCTGACTGTTCAGAGATCCTTATCTTTCTGATTTTTTGTTTCATTTAGTGAATACCAGGGCCTGGTGAAACACACCGGAGGCTGCCACTGTGGAGCAGTCCGCTTTGAAGTTTGGGCCTCGGCAGACTTGCACATTTTTGACTGCAAGTGAGTGTTTTCTTCCCAAATTGGCTTTAAAGGACTTAAGAGTGAAAACACAATGCTTCAAAGTCTCTGGGGAGTTGGGGTATAGATGAAACGGTATTGGCCTTGAGCTGATAATTATTGGAATCAAGTGATGGGTACATAAGGATTCATTGTTCTATTCTTTCTCGTTTTGTGTGTGCTTGAAGTTTTCAACAATAAAAATTTTTACAAAGATGGGGGAGGCTAAAAATAACCGAGTCTGCCGTGTGTATGTGCATGTGTGTGAGAGAGAGTGAGCTCACTCCTACAGCACAGCTCCGGGTGACACAGAACAGGGTCCTCCGGCTTGTGCCTGGCAGAATCACCCCTCAGACTAGTTCTGCTGGTGGATGAAGGGAGTGTTAGCTGGAGGTGGGTCAGGCTGGGCACTAAATGAAAGGCCTTGGGCAGAGTCTTCCTAGGAATCCAGAATTGGGGGTAGAGGGTAAACAAGTAGGGATGTGCACTCCTGGAAGCTCACCATACATACTCCAAGCCCTCTGGCTCTGTTCTAGATGAGACAGATGGTTCTGCCAGCATATGCAGAGGGCTTGCTTTTCAGCACCTTCCCAGACATTGCGATAGAACAAGGCTCTGACTTCTGGACCAATTGTTGACATGTAACTAATTATTCAACAGTATCCAGTCCTTTTTGCCCCTAGGTGGTGTGGTACCTGGATTATATATGAATAATAAATAAATACCATGGAATTACTCAAATGGGGAACTTTTTGAGTGGATCCCAGACTGGAGAAGAAACACCATAGAATAATTTGTTAGAGGATTCTGTACTAAATTAGAATTTTTTAAAAGGTAGACTAAAAGAGGAGACTTAGATTTAATTCCAAAGATGGTAATTCTGAGGACCTGTTTTACATGGAGCTAGGCTTTTAGTGATGTACAGATGAGGAAAGAGAGAAACCTAAGCTGCTTTGTCCATTTTTGGTGTGGATGTCCCAGAGACGTAAGACTGTAGTTATGCCTGATATTTGTTTTCTAAGTGTCTCTAGAATCCAACAGTTCCCTTCACTGTGATAAACTGGGGAGTGGGCAGCAGAAACGTGGTTTTGATGGCCCTGGTTTTCTGAGGAGTGGATGGCCATGACCCCTCGCTGTGGGACTTGCATGCCCTTCTGCACACGCAGAGCAGAGGCCCCAGGCGGCCAGTCCATCTGCCTGAGCTCCTTCCCTGGAGGTGCTGAAAGGAGCTTCACTTCTGGGGTCAGCTGGCTCTTGGGACATGTCAGGTTGGGCCCCCTGTGCACTCAGAGGGTGCAGATGGTTGTTCACAATTTGGGTGTTGCTCTGTCTTTCTGTAGCTGCAGCATTTGCAAGAAGAAGCAGAATAGACACTTCATTGTTCCGGCTTCTCGCTTCAAGCTCCTGAAGGTTAGTGCTAAGAGCAGGGTTGAGGAGCCCCCTGTGGATACTCCCTGTAGAGTTCAAGGGGGCAAGGAGCACATTAGGGTCTCTCAGGGGACTTTAATTTCTGTTTTCACCCAGGTTTGATGCTTATTTTTAAAAGGTTATGTTATATTTCCCCTTTATATTTTGGATGCATATTTGATATTACTGTGGAAATATTTTCAAATATAGAGAATCAAGAAATAAGTAAGATTACCCAAATCCTATCAACCAAAGATAACCACTGTTATTTTTTGGTGTACTATATTGTTGTGCACTATTTTCTACATAGATAAGTACATCTAATTATATTGAAAATATTTTTATCAAAGTAGGATTTTACCTTTTTTTCTGTTTTATAACCAACTTTTATCATTTCCCAATGAAAAAATATATGATTTAAAAATTTTAGCTTTATCTTCTTGGGAATTTTTTTCTACTTGTCACAGAATTTGAAAGGTACGAAATGTGTTTGTGTATATATACACATACGTATATATTGAAAAGTCTTCCCTCCACTGTCCATCAGCCACCTAGTCTCTTCCTCCCCCACAACCATTTCCTAGTATAGTATTATTAGTAATAATGCTATTGCTTTATACTATTATTCCTGTATTTGCAACATAGTTTCTTATATGAACGTATCATAAGCAGTTTTCTATACTTGAACTTCTAGGTTGAGTGCAATTTTTTTCCGATTACAAATAACACTGTGATGAACTTCCCTGTGTATACATCTTTGACAATGTAGAAATTATTTCTTTAGTATTAATTCCCTTAGAAATAAAATCTCTGGTCAAAGAACACGAACTTTTAAAAAAGGCTTTTGACACACTATTGCTAATGTGAGGTGGGATGGGGCTTTAATTCCATCCTTGGTTCCTGTTGCCCCCGTTGTGGTCTGACAGACCTCTCTGTGCTTTGGTGTAATGATCTGTTTCCATGTCTGTCTCCTTTACTAGATCGTGAGGGTCTCCAAGTACCACCTTTTGTCACGTCTGACCAGCTCCTGGCCTCGTAGGCTTGGCATTGAGTAGGCACTCAGTGAGTGTCTGGAAGGAAAGACTAAACGGAGTGAATGAATGCAGGAGTCCTGGTCTTTCCTAGTTAGTGAGATTTAATCTCAGGTGCTTTGGGCCAATTTGTCTCCTTTTCTTTGTCTGCCCCTTGATCCTTCTGTGGGTGTCTAGTGGGGGAGGTGGGACAGGTGGGCAGCATACCTGTCCCTTGTTTTTCCTGTAAGCCCAGAAGAGTGCCAGTGTGCTCTCCTTGGATGCCTGCTGGTGGCTGTGGCCCCAGTTCAGCTTTGCCCCTGAGCACCCGTGACAGACGGTTCCTGAAGACACCACCAGGTGCAGCCATGGGCTCTTGGGTCTCGGAATTCATACTTTTTCCCTTTTCTTTTCTCCTTGGGCCTGTTTATCAATGCATTTTCCTGGTGCTCTAGAGCACCATTCTCTTCTTTTACCCTAGCCTGTTGAAGGAGCAATTTTTTGTTTGTTTTTTAAAATTAAGTACAAAACTTATTAACTCAGCAGATATTTATGGGGCACCTACTGTGTGCTAGGCACTGTTCCACTGAAACCTAGCAGTTAACGTGACAGACAAGGCCCTCGGAGCTTACCATATGTAGAGGGGGAGACAAATAAATAAGAAAAAAATCCAATAGTGCTATTTAGAGAGTTAAAGCAGAGCAATATGATAGAATATAGCTGGGTGGCGAGTTTAGGTTGGTTAGGGAAGGTCCCTCTGGTGTTTAGATGGGGAAGGTTGGGGGAGGAGGGGCGTGGGCAGGAAGAGAGTGTCCCTGGCAAAGTGAACACATTGTGCAAAGGGGCGCACGCTTGGTGTGTCTGAGGAGCTGCACAGTGGCCGTGCTGGCTGGAGGGTGGTCGGTGGGGTGGAGGTGAAAGTGGACCGAGACGGGGTTTCAGGGATGGCAGGACCAGACAAGGAGACGGATTTTATTCTTTGTATAGTGCGAAGCCCATGGAGGGTTTCAAGCAGGGTAGTGACAAGACCCACTTCAGTGTTTTAAAAGCTTCCTTTGACTGCTGTGTGGAGAATGGATTGTAAGGAGGTAAGTGTGGAGACAGGTTGTGGGCTGGGCCAGGTGAGATGATGGGAGCTTGGATTAGGAGGATGGTCATGGAGATGGAAAGGAAATAGACAATGGGAGATAGGTTTTGAATAGATAATTGGACATATGTTTTAGAGAGGTGGTTTTCAGACTTGAGTGTGTGCACCGTCATGTAGACGGCATGTTAAAACAGAATGCTGGGCCCCACTCCTGATTCTCTAGGTCTCGGGTAGAGGCCTGAGAATTTCTGTTTCTTCCACGTTCTCAGGTGATGCTGATGCTGCTGGTCTGGCGACCACACTTTGGGAGCCACTATTTTAGAGGAAGGGTGAACAGAACTCTATAAAGGATTGGGTGTGAAGATGGGAAATGAGAGGGAAGTCAGTTACATCCCTGGTGTTGGGGCTGAGCATGTAGTTGAATGGAAATGCCATATCCTGGGGGGGAGAAGCAGATGTGGAGGGATGCTGGAATCAAGAATTCTTTTTTGAAAAAGTTCAATGAGAGATGTCTTTTGAACATTTATGTAGAGATAGGAAGTGGGCAGCTAGATATACAAGTTTGGAGTTGTGGAGGGAAATCAGCTGGAATTATCAGTTTGGGAGTTGTTGGCATGTTGATGCTGTTTAGGGCTAGGAGACTGAGTGAGTCAACTGGGTAGATGGTGTAGCCAAAAAAGAGAGAGGGCCAAGGACAGAGCCCTTGGGCTTGCCAACATTTATAGAGTTGAACAGAGGAGAAGAGAAGCAAGCAGAGGGATGGCCAGTGGGAAAGGAGGAAAAAACAGCGGGAGAGTGTGGTATCCTCAGAGACAAAAGTTTCAAAATGGAAGGACTGGTACTGAGAGGTCAAGTTAAGAAGAACAAGTTAAGAATCCAGTGATCAAGAGAAATGACCATTACATTTGTGAATATGCTGATCATTGGCGATTTCTGATTAGGCAAGAAGACAGGAGAAATGACCAGAGAGATCAGATGATAGGCCCTGGGAAGCAGGTGTTTTCACTCCCTGACATCCACAGGGCATGCTGTCTTGCCATGGCTCGAAGCTGAGTTGTTCTCTGTGCAGTTGACCTAAGAGAAGGCGTGAGCTGTCGTGCTCCAGACTGACGTGTCTCCAGGCAGTTTAGATACGTCCCTGCCCTTGAAAGCCTCTAGTCTCTTGTGGGAAATTGGACTTGTCCTCATAATCCTGAGAGCCCTACAAGAGGGCTTTCCCCCAATGAGCCTTTTAAAAGATTTGTTTTTTAAATGACAAAGAAGTCTCTAGAAAGAGAACACCTATTTGTCTGTTTTCCCTTAGGGAGCCGAGAGCATAACCACATACACCTTCAACACACACAAAGCGCAGCACACCTTCTGTAAGAGATGTGGCGTTCAGAGCTTTTACACCCCCCGCTCAAACCCCGGAGGCTTTGGTAAGTGAAGGGAATGGGCCACAAGCTCAGAAGGGGTGCGGAGAAGCCCTGCGGCTGCTCTGGGTTAAAATGCTGGTTGGAAAGATGGGCACTGGCATATTTGGCTTGGTGCGGCCCTGTCACATGTCTTAGAGGAACGGGCTCTTCAGCAGAGCTCTTTTCAAATGGTGAAATGTAAGACTGGCTGTGGTCATTGGGAGGCCAGCTAGATCCTGGATCTCATTTGCTGGTGCTGCTGACATTGATGATAGAGGAGGGGAGGGGAGATGGGCCTGTGGAGTAGGGGAGGGAATTTGAACAACAACAGTGGTTAAGGGGGTGAAGGAGGCAAGAGTGAGGAGCATTGATAATGCCATTTAAGAAAAATTTGGTTTGTTCGAAACACAAACAACACCCAAGCCCTTCTTCAGATTCTACTTGGGTCTGGGGGAAAAAGCAACCCTTAGACAGTTGCTCAGAATGACACCAATTGCAGCGTGAACCGAGTGGAAAGTAGCGGTTGAGGATGTTCCTGAGGAATCTTGTCCCTGTGTAAATGCAGCCTCCAGAGCTGCGTTGGGGCAGGTTGTGCCTTATGGTGGGGGAAGGGCAGGACATGACTCTCGCCCTCCACATCCCATTTCTTCAGCAGCTCCTGTTTGTTCCTCTTCTGTCACGTGGATAGTCCTTCCTGCCTACCTCGAGGATCAGGAAAGGTTTTTGGAAAGTATAAAATCTTGTACAGATGGGGAAGTATTTAATTCTTAGAAAATTATCTATCTAAACCCTGGAAAAGGCCTGTGAATTCTTCAGGCCCTCACCAAATGGAGATTGCTCTAGGCTTGAGTCTTTCTACTCTTTGTGTTCTCAGCTTAGTTTTGAATGATGTCCAGCCTCGACTATCCCTGGTTCAAGACGTCTGATCCCCATCTGAGGTGAGGACAGTAAGCCAGGAGGCTGACAATGTATCACTCAGAGAGCCTGGGACGTGGTGCTTACAGGTGTAGGTTTGTCCAAAAGCCAGTACAGTATCTGGTCTCACTCATACTTGGGACCCCCCTTTCTCTGTGCCACTTCCCTCTAGGAATCGCCCCACACTGCCTGGATGAGGGCACTGTGCGGAGTGTGGTCATTGAGGAATTCAATGGCAGCGACTGGGAGAAGGCCATGAAGGAGCACAAGACCATCAAGAACATGTCTAAGGAGTGAGCTCCTGCTTCTCTCTGAAAAGGAGGGATGATTCGGGCCGGCAACTTTGCTGTCAACACTGCACCTCGGTGGTGCTTGTGAATGTGGCTGACCCAGGTTGCTGGTTCCGTTGGCCAGCGGCCATCTCGATCTCTGCAGTTTGCTCCAGCTACCGTTTTTTTAGGCTCTTTGTCCTTCCTCAGCCCAGATTTTGATGTAGGCTAGTTGACATCCTCCTTTCTCATCCCACCTTTTGTGTGATCTTTTAGAAAGATAAAATATTTTTAACATTAAAGCGGTTACTATGGTTTTATTATTTTCTTTGCACTTTGATTTTGCTTCTGAGGCCATTTAATAACAGATGTTTACTGAGCACTATTAAGATGCTTGTAACCAAACCAGGAGGGAGAGAGAAGACAAACGAACAGTTATTAAAAATGTAAGATTATGAATGTTCACAAGCCATGTGAGTTGTAAAGATAATATGAGCTTTAGGAGTTCAGAGGGGAGAGGGTCTGGTCATGGAAGACTTGGGGAGGGAATGATTGGAGTCTTTTCTTTTTCTTAAGGTAAATCAGCTTCTAATTTCTTTTTAAATTGTGGTAAAATACACATAACATAAAATTTACCATCTTAACCAACTTTAAGTGTACAGTTCAGCAGTGTTAAGTACATTCACATGTTGTGCAACCAGTTTCCAGAACTTTTAATCTTGCAAAACTGAACCTCTACCCATTAAACAACAACTTTGAGTCTATATTTTTAAAGGAAGTAAGATTTAGGAAGGTGGAAGAAGTAAGTAACTGTGAACAGAGGTGTGGACACATGGTAAAGCCAGACTGAGTTGGAGGCTTGTGATGGGAAGAAGTAATAGAAGAGATCATAAAAATATGTTGAAGCTGGACTGTGGATGGTGTTGGATATTAGGCTCAGGAATTTACCCTTTATTTTACAGAAATTAGGAATCCCTGAACAGCTTCAAACAGGATGAATAATGCCTGGCCTGTTATGCAGTCTTTTGACTGGATCCCCCACCGCCCCCCGCCCCTGCCTCCTTGCTTCACGGTGCTGCATATTACAATCAGATTAACTGTCATAAAACATTCCTTTCATTACCAAATACTGAGTGTGTACCTAATGGCAAATGCTTAATAAATATTTGCTTTTTACTTTAGGAAAATTAATCATGAAATGATTTGTAAAGTAGACTAGTCAAGGAAAAAGAACAGGGGAAATACAGATGGACTGGTGTTCTGTGTGGTCACCACCTCTTCTGAATTGTTGACTGTGTCAGCTGACAGCCATGTTCAGACTTTAAGGTTGGAAGGAGCTGGTAAAAAATTATACAGGTGAAACATGAGTATATTCTGATACAGTGAATGTCCCCTCTGATCTGCCCTTCCTATTGCAATATTATATTTAAAAAAACACAGTTTGGTGTATCTTTTAAAAACATAACTGGCATCATACTGTACCTTTTGTTCTGCACCTTGTATTTTTGTTTAATAATATCCTGATCGGTTCATATCAATATACATATCTTCATTATTAATGGTTACATAGAATTGCATAGTATGGGTATAGTTTATTTAACCATTCTTTTTTTTCGTGGAAATTAGGGTTTCCAGTTTTTGCTTAACAATGAGTATTGACAGTGAACATCCTTTTACATGCTTTATACACGTGTATTATTTGAAGATATAGAAGTGGAATTGCTGGGTTGAAGATATGTGTATTTTAAATATTAGAAATGCTAAGTTGCCCTTATAAAGTGTATACACTTTGTCTAAAATGTCCATCTGCCCTGTATATAGCAGAGTGCCCTCACCAACCCTTGATGTTATCAATATTTTTAATTGTGACCAATCTGTTGGGGAAAATTTTTCAATTTTTAAGTTTCCATTTTCCTGATTACCTGAGATTAAGCATCTTTTTATGTTTTTTTGGCCATTTTTATTTCCTGTCCTGTCAGTTGCCTGATCATTTCCTTTGCCCATTTTCCTTTGGAGCTATTTTTTCATCTACCTATTGAAAACATTAGTAAATAAGTGTTTCAGATACTGTTATTCAAAATTAATTTTTGGAGCTCTTTATATTCAGGATATAAATCCTGTTATGAATTTTACTAATGTTCTTTTTTTTTTGGTGAGGAAGACTATCCCTGAGCTAACATCCGTTGCTAATCCTCCTCCTTTTGCTGAGGAAGATTGGCCGTGGTCCAACATCTGTGCCCATCTTCCTCCACTCTACATGTGGGATGCCTGCCACAGCATGGCTCAATAAGCGGTGTGTAGATCTGCACCAGGGATCTGAACCTGTGAACCCTTGGCTGCGGAAGCAGAGTGCATGAACCCAACCACTACGCCACTGGGCCAGCCCCGCTAATATTCTTTTTTCATCTGTCACTTGCTCTAACTTTGTTTATCAGGGTTTTAGATTTTGATGGGTTCAAATTTATCAGTCTTTTTTTTTTTTTCTTTATGGAGTTCTGACTTTTGTGTTTTCTGACTTTTTGTGATTTATGTCTTATTTGAGAATACCTTCCTTTATCAAACTTATAAACATATTTACCTATATTTTCTTCTACTTTCATGGTTTTTTCTTTTCACATATAGCTCTCTACTCTCTCTGGATTATTTTTTCTGAGTGGTTTTTATTTTTGTCAGTGGTAGGAAGTAGGGGTTAGCTCTCCACCCTCACAGTGGATAATCATTGCTTTGACACTTCTATTGACCAATCCATCCATTCCTTACTGATTTAAAATGCTGAATTGACTACATGAGGTAGTTTCTGGACACTTCATTTGTTCTTTTAATCTATTTTTCTGTAGTTCTACAAATATCAACTGTTTTGAATCCTTAAAGCTTTATGATGTGCTTAAAAAATCTGAGGGTAAATCCCCCTCATTATTCTTTTTATTTATTTGGATCTTGATTGGGAACATATTGAATTTATAAATTCATTTGGGAAGAATAGGCTTCTTTACAATACTCAGTTTTATCATCTAGAAAAGTGGCATGTCTCACCAGTTGGTTTGCTCTTTCATGCTCTTCAGTCAAGTTTCATGCTGTTCTCTGAATAGAAGCAGTATAAATGGCACATTTTGTGTTAGATTTATTCCTGGCTGTCTTATTTTTGTTGTTCTTGTGAATGGGCTCTCTTTTTACACTTTGCAAGTGGTTATTGCTGGAGGAGACAAATGCTATTGTGCTTGCTGTGTTAAACTTTTATCTGGCCACTGGTTGAATTTCCAGTGACTTTCTAAGCTAGCCCACTGAAAGTATCCCTCAGCAGTGAGGTCACTAGCAGAAACTGGAACAGTTAATGGGCCCCTGAATGGGAAATGTCCTAGCTTGAGTCTCCTTAGTCATCATCTTAGAAGTTGGTATTTTCCCACATGTTTGGGGCTCAGAGATAGCAAGCGTTTGATACCAGTCAGGAGGAGCTCTGGTGAAGTTACTTGGAATATCAGATGCCATCAGTAGCAGCCTAGCACCCATGGAGTGAGCCCCCCACTGGGGAGCAAGCCAGCTGGAGTCCATCTGCACGGTGCCACTTCCCCCTCTGGTCTTGGCCAGGAGGCTATCTCTCACATGATATTGCCATACACACCCTGTTGAGGAATTTTAGGGGGTATTTGGTACAACTTTGTTTTGTATCTTCTGAATTCATAAAGGAAGGAAACAGTTCTAAAGACTGCAAGAATTTCCCAAAGCCAGATTCAACTAGCCATAGTTAGTGGAAATCCAAGTGCTGGGACTCTTTCAGGATTCTTCCTGAAGCCTTCACTTCTTTAAAGCTTGAGGTACAAGCACCAGTGCTTGCTTTTCTGATCGATGAAAAGTTCAAGGATGATCTGTCAACCCTCCATCACCCTTCTCAGGCAGGAACTGAAGAGCAGCCTTGGTGATAGAACACTGCAATTGCTCAGTTCCAGGCTAAAATATGGATCTGAGAAAGCACACTTTTGCTGTTTCCTGGGGTTTCCTTCCAGATGACAAAGCTGCCACCATGTGATTACCCATGTGGACTTGACCCAAAGCAGTAGGAGAAATAACACTGGCAATTCTGAGCTCATGGGCTCTGACTAACTCTTTACAGATAAGTAGAATTCTTTCCCTTACGACCTCACCTGTCCCAAACTCCTCCTGCGTCTGTTCCCTGAGGTGGACTTAATTAGACCACATGTCATTCGGCTTTTAATTACTGTTCACTTCCATGTGGATTTTCCTTATAATATCAGCATGGGACAGGAGCCCCACTGGCAGAGGAAGAAGAGTGAAGGTGATACATGCAGGATTCAGCCTTGACTGATCAAACTAGAACTATGTTTTTGTTCCCCAACGTTTTGTGGTCTCAAGAACATAAACATTCTGTAGTTTTAGTAGTTCTTCCATCCTGGTCTGTCTGTCTCTCTACAAGGTTTGACTGCTTCACTTCTCATAGAATTCACTGACTTCACACTTTCTCTTGCACCAGCTAACCTTGATGCTTTTGTTAACTGAAATGAGCAGCTTTATGAGGCAAAGATAAGTTTTAAGGAAAAGTGAGGCTTTATTAAAAGGTTTGCAAACCAGGGAAGTATACCTCAACCTGCAAGTTGATAGGTGAGAGCATGCCCCCACTCCCCCGCCAGTCTTGGTGTGGTTTTTAAAGGCAGAAAGTGCAGAGTATGCAAGGCTAAGACTGAGTCCAGTTCTGATTGGTTGCCCTTCCCAGCTTCAGTGTATCTTGTGCCTGGGGCTTTCTAAATGTCCTAACTGCAGGGAAAGACTACTGCATTTGTCTCTGGCCATCTGGTGACCGTTAAGATTAAAATGTAATTTTTTATTTCTGTCCATAGTTCAGCCTTGAGGTGGTCATGGTAACCATCATGTTGACTCTGGCCTCGTTCTTATCTTTTTCTTTTATCATTTCCCTGTCTTGATCCTAGGTTCGCCAGGGCAAGACCTTTGACCAATTCAGGGAGTATTTAGGTCCCTTGATGCCCAAGTCTCCTTTAGCTTCTTGGGTTCCATTTAGTCCCACCTGGGAGGCATCAGAGGGCAGCATGGGCTGAATGTAGGTGGTGACTTGATCCAGCATCATGTGGGTTGCCAGTGGCAGGGTGGCATCCAGATACCACTCCACAATGTTTAATCAGGTGAGGGGAGAACTGTCAGCAAGCTGCTCTCTTATCAGCATTCCTGTTGTTCTGCAAAACAAGCTTAGAAACTTTGGTTACTTTGTTTACCATGTCAGCTTTGTGGGTATGAGGCATGGTTTCACCCTAATCCAGGGAAAATTTTAACTCTCTTGTTCTCAGTTTCAATCCCACTGTCTTATGATCATTTTTCAATCTTGGGGAATGGGGGTGGGGGCGAAGACCTCTTTAGCTAATTCCTGCTGTGAAAGGGTGAAGATCAGGGTCAGAGGAATGAAAATTGTTCTACCTTTATTTTAAAATATTTTGGGTACCAGGTTGGGGGGGGGGAGCAAGGAATGTTTTACATGACTAATATTTTAGCACTGTGATCAATTGCTTTGGGACAACACTTAAGTCCATACTTTACAATTTACATAGGTGACCACATATATTGGCAAAAGAGACAGCCCAAATTTTAGAATCCCTTCCATAATGGACCTCAATCCTTGGGGAATCTAGGGGAGGCCTGTAAAACAATCAAGGTTAGAGCCTGGAAACTCAAGTGAAATCTGATGAAACAAAAGGAAAAACAAGGTTAATGGAGCAAATCGTAAATTAATTCTTGAGCCCAAGGGATGGCCAATGAAGAAGATTTCTAGATGTCAGGGTTGAAGCATCTTTTGCACTTTGAAATGTCTCTGATGATGTCATCAGGTGTTTAGATAAACTTTGTGAGTGGCTTATACAGCAAGAGGCATGAAGATTATTTAAACATAGGCCATCATGATTATCTCTCTTAAGTTTATACCAAGACGTCCAGTTTTAGTTTGCAGGGCCTCAGGAAAAAAGGGTGGTTTCAGTTCTCAATGATTCCAAATGAAAAGGATGGAAAAAATTGAAAACATTAGTTTGGAGATCCATACCAGTTATTTGATTAAACTAGAAGAATTCAGGATCCAGTCCAGTTTACAGGTTAAAAACAAAAACCCCAAAGACAATTAACAGAACTAGAATATTATCCACAAATGTGTATTATAGTTTTTACTGGAACACTTTTTCTCTATAATCACCCTCGTTTTTTACCAAGATAGCCAAATTAAGACTCATTGGTTTGTAAAATAAGTCTAGTTTTAATAAACTTGGCCCAATTATTTACATAAGTACAGTAAGAATAGCAGTTGGTCACATGGGCTCTTTTAAATCTGCTCTGCTGGAACTTTTTATAAGGAATTTTGGATTGAACTTTAAAGGCCTCTTGAGGCTGGGAAAGCCAAGCCAAGGACTTGTCATCAGGCTCCACCTGCAATACCTATAGATTGGGTGAAAAGAACCTCTCTTTTTGAGGTTCCCAAAATATCCTGAGGTTCTTGTACCTGCCAGAGAAGTGACCTTCTTTACTCACCTGGTGAGGTTGTTGGGAACCCTGTAAGCAAAGTACCAGTCCAATATTTCCAAGTGGATTTATTTGTTCCGTAAAGTCAATCCTTGTTCCTCAAAGCTGTTTGGTCATATCTGAGTTTATGCATATTTTTCTCAAATATGACATTCCAGTCAAAGCCTTGGTAATATAACCAGTGTTTCCAATTGTGTCCTGCTATAAGGAGAACAGATTCTTACTGAATTTATGGAAACAACTATATTGCCATGAAAATAAGGATACTCACTTATCAAAAGTTTCCAAATTTTGGAGGGGTCAGGTAGGGAGAAAAAGTTAAATGCTTCAATTTTGCTTACAAATTGCTTTAAGTCATAGTTAGCTTAAGAGAAAAGATTTTTTTAAATCTGGAAGAACAAAAGATCAGAGCCTCTTCCTCAGTTCATGTAGTCCCATGTAATTTCTTTCTGTTTGAATACAGTTTTTCCATTAGTTTTCTTACCTTTGCTTGATGATTGAGAATGATAGGAACCAAGAAGTTAAAAGAAGTTTAATAGTCCAAGAAGTTTAAGAGGTTTTTGTTAAGGTTTGTATGATTTGCCCTATGATGTAGGTGCCTCGATCACTGGAGACTGTAGAGGGTATATCCCAAGTGGGAAATACATTTTCTAATAATTTCTCTGCCATTGTGAGATTATCAGCTTTGTGGCAAGGGAGGGCTTTAACCCATCTGGAAAACATACATACAATAACAGGAACATAATAATAACCCATACTAAGTAGCATTTGAATGAAATCCAGCTGCAGTGCTCAAAGGACCCAGAGGGAGGAGTTCTGAGGTCTCTGGGGTCAGAAATGGTTTTTCTTAATGCAGTGTGGTGGGTGAAGGAATATAAAAACAACAACAAAAAAATGGGGTTTGTCAGGGAACTGGGAAGAACCAAGCAGTCATCTTGGGTTTCCCATAGCTGCGACTGTTTAATTTACAGCCATTGTTCACTCATCTTGATTTCTCTGTTCCAGAAGAGACTATTGTCATGTGACAAGGACATCAGGATGGCAAAAGTCTGGCATTGAGGGGTCAATTTTTTTTTTTTTTTTTTGCCAGAGAAGCAGAATGGACTTCATTCACATGTGTCATAACCTTTACAGATGTATTGTTGCTGCCTTTGAATGAAAGTCAGCTAAGGGCACTTTCCTGATATTCAGCATGAGCCTCAATTTTGATGACAGACAACATTTTATACAAGGACATATTAGATTTCCAGGAATTTCATATAATTTCTGGAACTCATATATTTATAAAGACATAACAAAATGCAATTTAACATACCAAATAAGTATAATTAGTTTAATATTTCCCTCTTTATAGAAAGAACAAATTCTTTGAGAAATCCCAGGGCCCATTGGAAGCTCCTGAAGTTCGTTTTTAAGTCAAAAGAAAGATTTTACCCAGGATTTGAACCCTGGGGGAAGTTTGTTAAAAATATTAAAGGTTTTAAAACTTGATCAAAAAGGATCACAGATTTTTATTAAACAGTACTTAATGATCCATTTAACCAAAGTGGCAAAGAGATTTTAAACGCAAACACAGAAAGTTACATAGTTCTGAGCAAACCCCAGCTTTTCTAAGTAATTGAAGACTTGATAAAGACAAAACACAGAATCCTTGTTTCCTAGGCAGATTACATTAAAGGTAAAGAAACTTTGCTTACAGTTTCTTACTAAGAGCAGACTAATAATCTGAGAAGACTGTCCTTTAAGGGAAAAACCACATTTTAATTTTGTACCAGTGTACTTTTGATATTAAAATTTATTTTTAAATAAATTTATTTTAATCTTAGCCAGCTTGACCATATACAAAACTCTTTTCTCAGGGTTTTGCTTCCATGAACCTTTTGTCACTTGTTTTTTACATTTAGAATTTGTCCCATGTCTTCTTTTTTCTTCTCTAATGCTTGAGGACAAATTTATCTTTTTAAATAAAACAAACAAAAATATTTCCATTCTTTATACCTTTTTACTGAAAACATATCCTATTGTCTACTTTTTGTATACAGTTATTTTCTCAATTTTAAAACTTACAAAGTTTATCTAGAATAGAAATGATGCAAGGCAGTTGTTACAGAATAATTACAGATTTTACTCTTAGAGGATAGCATAATTGCCTATGCATCACATTAAATGAATATAAACTCCTTCTGCATAATATAGTTAAAGTAAATTATATGTTTTCTGGAAATTACTGTATGAGATTCACTTGTTTCTATAGGTTCAGCCTGACATTGCTCCACCAAACCAGGAATGATAGAACAGGCAAAGGCAATATCCCCACATCATTGCTGAAGAGGGTTGTTCCAGATTGAGTAAGCAGAATAAAGATTTGAAAGATGGAACAACTTCTAAACTGATGGCAGAGCTACAAATATCTGGGAAGCCACCACCAGAATTTTTAGCTCTGCAAGTAGTTATAAGAAATGGGGGAAGTTCTGTTAAACAAAGACTGTTGCTTGGCTGTAAATCTGAAAAGACTAGGCAACAGAGTTGCGTGGTCTTGAGTTATCATTGTGTGTATACAGAACAGAAAGAGTGGTTGCTCTTCTATTGGTTTTTCCATCTGACTGCATAGAGCCTTCTGTAGTTCAGTTTACTGTGGTACAAGAGCAGTGGCCTTTAAACATGTTGGATCATTACATAGCAAGAAATATACCGTATATATTGGTCCAGCATATACCTGTATATATAAAATCATGTAAGTAACAGAAATAAAAATTTAATAAACTGATGTATTTTTTTAATTAAAATGTTATTTATAATTTATCAATGGTCTGTGATCATAGGTTGAAAAATAAGAAGTTAGAGTAACTCTTTCCATAGTAGGAGAAAGCTCTCCTGAGAGTTCCATTGCTTCTTATCTTTCAAAGGGGCACCTGCTGCTTTGCCTGCCCTGTCTCTGCATCAGTGCACCTAGTTTGCATAGAGTTAATTTATGTTTATTACTCTAAGTGTTCTGACATTTTCTCTTTGATTGCTTTTGTATTTTTAGCTCTTTTTCCAACTCTTTTTTTTTAAACTATTTGTAATCTTTGCTTTCCTGTGAAAACTGAGAAGCAGGCGATTGTGAACTTCTATCATATATTAGCATCCTGTAGTAGATTAGCAAACCCATAAACACATTTTATAATTTCTAGAAGCATATTTCTCTTTACAGAAAACTTTTTCAGTGTGACACAAAACATGTCTATTGATTGACCCAAATATTGTTTGTCTCTGTAAAAATAAAAAATTAGAAAGACAAAACTAGACAAACTTATGTTGAGCAATCAATGTCTCAGTATATCATCCTAAGCAGAAATGATTTAGATATTTAATGAATATCCATTATTTAGTTTAACTTAGTATAAGCTTTTATCTTATTTACATTTATGTAACCATTTGTTTTTAACAATTATGTTTGGATTAGACATTAAATAGTTAACCTTCATCCCAACTCATTTTCCCTGGTGACAAATTTCATAACAGAAACAGCATGAGCCCATCTGACCAGTAAACCCAGGTAGAAGAAGTTGTATGTTTCCATTATATTTAATACTGATAACTCTGAAGACAAGCCTGTTTTTATTAAAGCAGCAAACTTAAACAAGCTTTTATTTACTAAAGATCATTTTTATATCATGTTAACTTGAAAGACATCTGGGCTAGTTTTTATTACATTTAGAAATAATTTATATAAGCACTTACTTCAAGCCAATTAAATAGAGCTCCTTTAGAAATTTTACCATCCGGAGGCAAAGACATATATATAGAGGGAGACTTAACATATGTAAACATTTACATACAGATAGACACAAACAGAGATCTTTAAAATTTTAGCCATGTCTCAGGCACAAAACGCAAAAGAATAGTTGGAACCAAATTGCTCCCTGGCAGATGGACCTGCTCAGCTGGCCAAAAATTTTTACTGAAAGTTATTTTCTTTTTGCTGTAAGGATCCTTTTTAGAGTTGTTTTTGAAGTCCTTTTGTCTTTTAGAAGCTTCTACATATTAACCAAAGAATGCGTTCCATTGTTTCTGAGAGGTTTTGAATCCTCTCTTTTAAGGGTGACCCTTCAGGTGGACTTATCTGAAAACAGAGGTTTCCTAGAATGGTCATTGTAATTTTAAATTACATTTTAAATTAAATTACAGTTATCCTGAGGATAAATGCACGCATGTGGAATTGCAGAGTCAAGGGATATGTCCATTTTCAAGATTCTGGACACATTGATTTCCAGAATATTCTACCATCTTACGTTTCTTCCAGCAGTATATATGTGTCCATCCCCTTACCTACAGAACACTTGGAATTATTATTTATAGAAATCTTTGCAAATTAGATAAGTGAAAATGGCATTTTCTTTTAATTTGTGTTTCTTTAATTAGTGTGATTTTTTCACATTTATCGTGTTTGCATGTGTGTGTGAGAAATACATATTCATGTCCTGTGCAGTCTTCATTTTCCTCGCTTCTGAGGTCCTCTGAAAACCTCTCTCGCTCTAGTCCAACCAGCACCTTCACTAAACAAAGGAATTTTCATTTTTGCTTTAGTGTACATGCCCACTACGTCTGAAGTGGAATAGTTTTTCCTGTTTATTGGCCATTTGGATTTCCTCTTTTGTGAATTTTTTATCCTTAATCCATTTTGGGGAGGATGTTTTCTTATCAATTTTTGTATAATAGGGATATTAACACATTTGTAATACATGTTACAATATTTTTAAAAACTTTTGTTGTGAAATATCTGTCTTTTCCTTTATAGCTTATGGATTTCAGCCTGGCTGGCTTGGTAAGGTCTGCCCCACTTCCAGGTGTATCTGCATTTAGTCTCCCAAATTTCTTTCTTTTTTTTTTTTGATGAAGAAGATTAGCCCTGAGCTAACATCTGTTGCCAATCTTCCTCTTTTTGCTGAGGAAGATTGGCCCTGGGCTAACATCTGCACCCATCTTCCTCTACTTTATATGTGGAACACCTGCCACAGCATGGCTTGATGAGCTGTTCGTAGGTCTGTGCCCCGAATCCGAACCTGCAAACTCTGGGCCACCAAAGTGGAGTGTGCGAACCTAACCACTACACTACCAGGCTGGCCCCAGTCTCCCAAATTTCTTAAATAATATTTTAATTGTTTTGATTTTTACATGTAAATCTATAATTCATCTAGAATGTATTTTTGTATTTGGTATAAGATAGGGAGTCTTTGTTTTCTTCCAAGTGCCTGACCAACCATCCTGAAACCATTTATTAAAAGATTTCACCACTGAATTAAAATGCCACCTTTATTGTATAGTAGTTCTCATATATTTTGGATCTGTTTCTGGATTTTCTTTTCTGTTCAACATCTGTTTACTTCTGTCCTCTATCTTATTGTTCTGATTGCAATGGCTTTATGTGCAGGTCTCACATCTCTATCCTTTTCAATATTTATATTTTGGCTATTCTTGGACATTTCCTTTTCTAATATATTTTTATTTTATTTTATTTTGCTGAGGAAGATTAGCCCTGAGCTAACATCTATGCAAATCTTTGTTCACTTTATATGTGAATTGCCTGCCATAGCATGGCTGACGAGTGGTGTAGGTCTGCACCCGGGATCCAAACCCACGAACCTGGGTTGCTGAAGCAGAGCATGCCCAACTTAACCAGTACACCACAGGGCCAGCCCCTCTAATGTATTTTTAAAATAATTTTGTCCAGGTCCAAAGATAAGCCATTGAGATTCTGACTGCAACTACATATTAACTTTGTAAGAATGGGAATTAATATATATAAATATAACATGTAAGTATATAAACTGGAACTTGTTTATATTATATATATTTGATATTCAATTTATTAACTTTGTAAGGATTTTTATATTAAATCGATCAAGGAATGTGGTGCAGCTTTCCATTTATGCAGGTCTTATGTCTTGTATTAATTTTTTTTTAACTTTTAAAAAACTATGTATTTAAAAGAAAAGCAGTGAGCACTAAAACTGGGTTAAAATACGAGTAATATTTGTACTCTGTGGTATTTACTTTATATTTGCTAGGCTCACATGTCACACAAGTATCACCAGGTTCAGAGAGTAATGTCAAGTTTATCATATGTGTATCTTTACAGTGAACCTAGAACACTTTAATGTAATCTTATTTTCACACTATTTCTTGAATTGAGATATAATTCACATACCATAAAATTCACCCTTTTAACTCATAGAATTCAGTGGTTTTTAGTATATTTGCAGGATTGTCCAACCTTCACCACTGTCAATTCCAGAACATTTTCATCACCCCAAAAAGAAACCCCACATTCATTAGCAGTCACTCCCTTTACTCCAACCTGCAGCCCCTGGCAACCACTACTCTGCTTCCTGTCTCTATGGATTTGCCTGGTCTGGACATTCATGTAAATGCAGTCTTACAATATGTGGCCTTCTGTGCCTTGGCTTATTTCACTTAGCACGTTTTCAGAGTTCATCCTCGTTGTAGCATGTGTCAGGACTTCATTTCTTTTTATGGCTGAATAATAAAATGCCATATTTTGTTTATCTTTGCATAAGTTGATGGACATTTGGATTGTTTCCACTTTTTGGCTGTTATGAATAATGCTGCTATGTACACTTGTTTACAAGTTTCTATGTAGACATATGTTGTTAGTTCTCTTGGGTATATACCTGGGAGTGGAACTGCTGGGTCACATGGTAAATCTTGAGATTACTGAGGAACGTGAAACTGTTTTCCACAGCAGCCGCACCCTTTTACATTCCCCACAGTGATGTATGAGGGTTCCAGTTTCTCCATATGCTCACCAATACTTGTTGTTTTCTGTTTGTTTGCGTTATAGCCATCCTAGTGGGTATGAAGTAGTATCTCATTGTGGGTTTGATTTGCATTTCCTTAATGACTAGTGACGTTCTTGTGCTTGTTGGCCATTTGAATATCTTCTTGGAGAAATGTATATTGAGTCTTTTGCCTCTCTTTTAATTAGGTTGTCTTTTTGTTGTTGAGTGTAAGAATTCTTTACATATTCTTGATACCAGACCCTTATCAGATATATGATTTGCAAATACTTTTTCCCCTTTCACTTTCTTGATATTGTCCTTTAATGCACAAAGGTTTCTATTTTTTCTTTTTGCTTGTGCTTTTGGTGTCACATTAAAGAAACTGTTGCCTAACCCAAAGGCACAAAGATTTACATCTGTGTTTCCATCTAAGACTTGTATAGTTTTAGCTCTCACATTTAGGTCTTTGTAGGAATTTTTGAAATCAGGACGTGTGAGTCTTCCAATTTTGTTCTTTTTTAAGATTGTTTTGGCTTCTGAGTCTCTTGCAGTTAATTCCATATGAATTGTAGGATCAGCTTGTCAGTTTCTGCAAAAAAGATGGCAGGAATTTTAATAGTGATTATAAAGTTTAGATAGATCTTATATCTTTTATGTTAAACTTATTGCTAGATATTTTATAGTTCTTGATGTTGATGAGAATGGGACTTTTTACCCCATTTTCATTTCTGTCACATTATTGCCAATTAAAGAAACTCTATTGATTTTTGTAAAGATATCTATTATCCAGCTGCCTTACCAGATTCCCTCATTTATTATAGTAGATTTTAGTGACATCTCTTCGGTTTCTAAACGTAGCTGTCTCTTTCAATACTTATACCAATTATTTTATTGTTCTGTCTCATTTCATTAGCTTCACCCTTCAGAACAACCTGAATATTAATGATGACAGCTTGCATTCCTACCTTATCCACTTAGTTTTAGATGGCTAGATTTTGGTAAATAGTCTTTATTGTATGTAAGTTGTATTCTTTTCTCCTATTTTTCTTAAAATTGTTGTTAGGAACAGTGACTGAATTTTATCTTTTAGCAGCTATAAATAAAAGAATGTGGTTTTTCTTCTTAATTTGTAGATGTGATGAATTATGTGGATGGATTTCCCAAAGTGGAACCATTCTTGCTTTTCTGGAATAATACCTTACTTGGTCATGGAGTAGTAATTCTTTTGATGCACTGCTGGATTCAATTTGCTAATGTTTTCTTTTACATTTGTGCATCTATATTCACAAATACAGTTGTATTTTCTTTTTTGTGCTATATCATGTTTTGTTGCTATGTCTATGAATTGGAGTGCTTTTCTATTTTATGCTCTAAATAACAGTGGAATTATCTTTTTTTTTTCTTTGTGAGGAAGACTAGCCCTGAGCTAACACCCATTGCCAATCCTCCTCTTTTTGCTGAAGAATATTGGCTCTGGGCTAACAGCTGTGCCCATCTTCCTCTACTTTATATGGGATGCCTCCACAGCATGGCTTGACAGGTGGTGCCTTGGTCTGTGCCCGGGATCCGAACCTGTGAACCCGATTGCCAAAGTGGAGCGCGTGAACTTAACCACTGCGCCACCGGGCCAGCCCCCGTGGAATTATCTTTAGATAGCTGTAAAACCATCTAGCCTAGGAACCTGTTAAAAATTGATTATAATTACCTTTCTAATTTTCTGTGGTTACAGATCTGTTCTCTTTTCCTTTTCAAGTAAATTTTAGTCATGTAAAATCCCATTAATAAGGTGCCCTGTCATTGGATATAATCCAGTTGTCACTGGCACCAGTTCCCAGCCTAGTCCCTAGTCTCATATGTGGGCGGGCCAAAGCTTCTACTGGAGTATGGGGATGGAAGGAGATCTGGAGTGACCACCTAATTGGGACTTGCTTGGTTTAGTGACAGCATTTTTTACTTTGCGAGGATTCAACAAAAGGAGCAGTGTGAAGCTTTTCAGTGGAAGGAGATAGCCATCGCGTCAACATCAGTCTGTCCTGGGGTCCAACCCCTATACAGAGCTGGCTCATCTCCCTTTCCTTCCATCCCTGCCTAGCTTTATGCCCACCTCTGCCTTGCAGTTGGTCTTGAGCATCTTGCTGCACAGGTTTCCCTCCCTTCCTCCTAGACTTGGGCAAGAAAGCAAAACAGCTGTCTGCCTAGGAACCCTGATGGGGCAGTGCCACCTTCGGGTCTTGGATGCATGAGCTTGATGCCAAGACCTTGGAAGATTAAAAAATACTGATTTTCGGGACCGCCCGGTGGTGCAGCGGTTAAGTTCGCGCTTGGCAGTCCGGGGTTCGCAGGTTCGGATCCCGGGCGCCTGCCGACGCACTGCTTGAGAGCCATGCTGTGGCGGTGTCCCATATAAAGTGGAGGAAGATGGGCACGGATGTTAGCCCAGGGCCAGTCTTCCTCAGCAAAAAGAGGAGGATCGGCAGTGGATGTTAGCTCAGGGCTGGTCTTCCTCGCAAAAAAAAAAAAAAAAAAAAAAAAACTGATTTTCATTAATCTTGCAGTGATGCAACCCTGCATTTTACGGGATAGAAATGTTTGAACCCTATTTATGACATTGTTGTAGGCTTTGGCAGTAGTCCAACATTTACTAGGCAGTCCTCCATTTCCTTTAGATTTTCAATTTTGTTGCCATGGACTTGCATATCATCCCATAATTTTTTCAGTCTTTTCTACTTTTTTGGCTCTAATATCCATTCTGTTCCCAATAACAGCACTCTTGTTTTCTCTTTTTTCTGAATTGGACTTGCCAGGTGTTGGCTTACTTGATTTTTCAAAGAAAGCTTATCCTTTCCACTATTTTTTCTTTTTTTGTGTGTGTGAGGAAGACTAGCCCTGAGCTAACATCTGCTGCCAGTCCTCCTCTTATTGCTGAGGAAGATTGGCCCTGGGCTAACATCCGTGCCCGTCTTCCTCCTCTACTTCATATGGGGCGCTGCAACAGCATGGCCTCACAAGCGGTGTGTTGGTCTACACCCGGGATCCGATCCTGCGAACCCTGGGCAGCTGCAGCGGAGTGCACAAACTTAAGTGAACTTAACCACTACGCTACCGTGTGGGCCCCTCATTATTGTTTTTGATGACATCTCTTCCATTTATTGCTCTTTCAGTGAGGGCTGCCCACTCCAGAGAGTGAAATTCTCCTTCCCTCTGAGCCTCCGTCGGGGAGGGTTCCCCCTTTTGTACTGTGTCTAGTTGCCCTAGGTCCTGAGCAGGGGCAAAGCAGTGAGTGGTGGGTGACCCAGCAGTTTCTGCTCTTCTGGGCTGGGGGTGAGAACTGGCAAAGCACCAGCCCTCTCTGAAGCCATGTGAGGGCTGTTTGCAGGTCTCTGACACTTCAGGGAGTAGGAGCAACACCCCTAGTCCCAACCAGCTGGCCTCCCAGGACTCTGGGTGAGTGGGAACAGTCCCTCCCCAGGGAATTCTTAGTTAGCTGAGGTTGCGCGTGTGCGCGCGTGTGTGGTTTTCATTTCTTTTTTTTCTCCCTGCTCCTTCAAGAAACCATGAACTTCTGATCTTTGCTCGAGGCTTCAGGGCTGCTACATAGTTTTGCAGGTTAATTACACAAGGGCATGGTTAAGGGGGCTAGAGATGGCAAGCTGTGTTCCCCTTGCCACGCTGTTTGTGCGCTGTTGAGGGAGTGTGTCTGCCTGGAGGAGGAACCTCCTTCTGATAATTTGCACAAAAAGGCTTTCTTCTGGT
The DNA here is from genome assembly GCA_031878705.1 of Tapirus indicus. Lineage (NCBI taxonomy): Eukaryota > Metazoa > Chordata > Mammalia > Perissodactyla > Tapiridae > Tapirus > Tapirus indicus. The sequence goes on along the minus strand of CM062932.1, from coordinate 3,516,997 downwards.
CAAGTGTCCTCAGGGTTGCATTCCACATGTAACTCACACAGGCACTACTACAGGGGCTAGCGGCAGCCCTGCCAGCCTTGAGGGGCGTCCTTGCCTCCTGTGCCGCTGTCTCTTGCTCTCTCCCGGCACCAAGGAGAACCTAGATCTGCTCTGAGTCTGCAGCCTCATGTGCACCCACCCTTGGAGGGCTCCCTGGGCTGCTGTGCTGCTCCCAGGAGGGTGTTGGGATGGAGAGACGGGTAGAGGGAGCTTGCCCTCCAGCGACAAGGACCAGAATCAAGCACTAGGCGTCCAGTCAATAAAGTTGTTTATATTGAATTTTTCTCTCAGGCTTTTATTTATTTAAAAAAATAGTTGGCATGTACGGTAAAACAAAAGAAGCAGAAAATAAGTCTCAAATCCCACCACCACAAAGCAACTATATTGATAATTCTACACATCTTTCTAACCTCTAAGATTTAAGAACATTTTTGAATAGGTAATATATGCACATGGTGTAAAATTTAAAACGGACGAAAGGTATACATTCCCCTCCTTCCACCCAATTCTCTTTTTCAGAGACAAGTAATATCAACAGAGATATCCTATTTGTTTACACACATTTGGATATGTGGACATATATCTTTTTCCCTCACAAATGGTTGCATTCTCTAACACAGTTTTACATCTGGCTTTTTTTCACTTAACAATATACCTTGGAGATCTTTCCAAATCAGTGTATTGCCTTATTATTTTTGATAGTTTCACGGTATTCTATTTTATTGGTTTACCCACAATTTATTTAACCAATCCTTAATTGATGGAAATTTGGACTGGTTCAGTAGCTTACTAACATAAAGCGTTTCGGTGTCTATCCCATACACATCTCTTTTGGCACGTGGAGTAAATGTATAGTGTAAATTACTGGAAGTGGAAATGCTGGATCAGAGGGTAGGTAACGTTACTAGAAATTGCCACGTTGCCCTCCACAGAGGTTGTACGTTACATGTCTACCAGCAGTATATAAATGGCTGGCTTTCCTTTAGTGAATCATTTCTTTACATAATTGAGATTATACTGGCTATACACATTTTTTTTAACTTCACATTATATCAAAAGTATCCCATCAAAACTATTCATAAACAACAAAAAGTCATTTAAAATTATAAATGTTCATTGTAGAAAGATGACTTTACTAATTAGTATTTACTTTTTGGATGTATAGCCTTTGATATATATATTCATTTATATACTTTTGTGTGTGTATACATACACATACATATATTTGTGTATATATGTTTAACGAAAATGAGATTGTACCATTCCTAACCTGCTTTTTAAAATTTAATATATCATGAACATTTTTCCTTGTTACTAAATATGATTGCATCACTGGATTTTTCTAATTTTGCTATTATAAATAATGCTTTGATGATATCTGTGTATATAATTTTGACTTTAAAATATTTCTTTAGGTCACAGAGTATATGTGTTTTAAGTTCTTAATACATATGGAGAATTGCTGTCCAGAAAGGCTGAGTCAGTGTCTGTCTTCCTAGTAGCAGGACAGTCAGCCTGTCGCACCACACTCTAACCAGTATGAAGGTTATTAGGAGCTATTGACAAATTTTAGACAGATAACATAACCAGATTGCATTTCCAATTCCAGCTTTAGGACCTAATAGCTGTCACTCCCATGTGGCCCCTACGAGGCATTCAAGATAATGGTGACCCTCAGCAAAGTGGAGCAAGTTTGGGTGGAGACCCAACGAGCAGATCTGTAACCTGTTGCTATGGAGATAGCAATTCAGGACAGGCAGAGAGAATACTTACTGGAAAACACTCACAAGATCTTCTCTGTGTCAGGACTTGGACTTAATGCTAGTTCTTCTGCTCAGTGCCCTCTTATTCTTTAGGTCTCAGAATACTAGCAGCTCATCTTTCTTGAGTACTGCGTGCCAGACCCTTTCCTATGTGCCTTCCTGCATCATCTCTTCTGAGGTTGGTACCATTATTGTCCCCCGTTTTGCAGATGAGAGAATTGAGGCAGAAAAAGATTAAACACCTAGCCTGTGGTTACGTTGTTGGTAATTCAGGCCTCACACCCAGAGTCACCAGTCTGCAGGGCCTGTGCTCTTCACCACTGGGCTTCCCTGCTTTGGGCCACTTCCCTGGACCATTTGCTGGACTCCGGGAGTAGCTTCCAAGTCAGATCTCTCAGAGTGCTTTTGTTTGTAGCACAAAAACACTCAGGTTTTTGAGTGTTTAAAAAGAAAGTTCCAGATTTCTCTTCCTATTTCCTGCTTCTCCCAAAAGACTGAGCTGAGATACTTGGTTGTACGCTCCTTCAGGGCAGGCCCACATCATAATAATCTCTGAAGGAAATGCTGGGCACAGTGATTGGACCTTGGGAGCTCCAGTCAATGCCTGTGACGTTTAAGCAAGTTTTCCCTAGATTCAGATCATCTACGTAGGCCACAAAGATAAATCAAAGGAATTGTAGTTGGACTCATTCAGTACAGACTGTTCTTATGTGTGTGTCTGTGTTGGTGAGCCTGCTTTGGAAACAGTGTAAACATTCTGCATTGTGGCATCTGTGAAGTGACATCAGAGCACTTCTACATTCAGTTGGAATAATAGCAGGCTCTGTGTTTGGTGTTTGATATCCATTGTGTCATTGAGAAGCTAGCAGTGTAGCTATTATTATCCTGGGGTTTGTTTGTTTTTGGTTGTTGTGGGTTTTTTCCCCAGAGGAAGAAGCTGAAGTTTGGACAGCCCATTGGCCTGCATGGCCTCCCTTTTATTAGAGGCTGACCAACAGCAGATGAGCAGAGCTCTGGGAGGCCAACCTATGCTGGGATCTCCTTTGGCTCAGGGAGATAAGCCAGCTCCAGGACAGGCCCTAGGGCTTCCTGGTCTTTTTTCTCCTTTTGTTCCTCAGATCTGAAAACTCTTCAAGGCTTCAGAGGAAGTGCAGTGAGTTGATTCTCATGTACCGGGAGAAGAGCACGTAGAGGCGGCGGAACCAGAGCAGCTGGCTGCGGTGGCAGGACATGGCTCTCTAGAAGAATCAAACAGGACCAGTTATGGAACACTTGCACTGGAGCTGTTTCTGTTATTTTCAGTTCTGCCTTCCTCACCTTAAATCCTTCTTCCCACTCACACACCTCATGCTATCGAAGTCTTGTCTGGCTTCTCCCTATAACCCTCGAACCTCTCTGGATTGGCCTCCAAGCACTGCCTCCCCTCTCCCATCTCCTGCTTACTTCCCTGTGATAATAGCAGATGGTGCTAATGGCAGCTCTGAAGTCAGTTTTCACATTATCTGGATTCTAACAACCCTGTGAGTTAAGTACTATTATTATTGCTTTTTTTTTTTAATAACGAGGAAACTCATCAATCTCAAATAGCTAGTAGGTAGTAAAGCTGAGATTTGACCCCAGAGCCATTCATTTGACTCTGGAGCCTACATTCTTAATCACTTTGCTCCACTATCTTGCATATGTAACACATACTGGGATGTTTTACAGGAAGCAAGCTAGACTACTATGCTCCAAATCCTGAATTAGGTACAGGAGCTGGGAAGATACAGTCACGATTAGAAGAAGGAAACAGAATGTTACACACAGGTATGGGTTCCCCTTGCTGTCTAGTCGGGGAAATGTTTATTGTCTTGTTATTCAGACCTGGTATAGTTCAGTTTTTAAACAGAATAGATCATAGCAACTGATCTAACTAGATAGAACATGTATAAATGGTTCCTGCCTGTTTTTCTGTAAGTACCATAATTAAACTGCCTCTCTAAGCTAATATCATTGCAAACCTTTATGTAAAGAACTCATTTTATATTCCTTGTTGGACCATCCATGGCTTGAGAGAGAGAAATACACCTATAATAACCACAAGTGTTAAATGATAAACTATCACCATAGGATATATTCAGGCAATATGATAGAGCATGTTTCAACAGGAAATACAACTAAATTTTTTAAATAAAAATTATTTTCAGACACAAATGGATGTGTGAAGTCACAGAACAGCGTTAAAATTTTGAAGACCATAGTAAAAGCAGAATGTTCATTTTAGAAAAACTTTGAGAGAAGAGATAACTTGGTGGTCCAAACACACTTGATTTGTCTCCTTTAATAGTTACCAGTTACATGCGTGTCCCACATCATGCTGCCCAGGTAGCCTGTCTGTTTAGATCCCTGATCTTTCAGTGACTTTGCAGCACCCATTCAATAATATGGGCACTTAGAATAATTATATATCTATTGCCACAACTTTGGTTTTTTACAAACTTTATTTTTCTATTACTTTTTGTTCAAATTTTCCAAGAAAATACCACAAAATTTCAAAACTATTTCCACTTTCTCTCTCCTTTTGGAGCATTTTCACTCCATGTCTTTCAAAACTATGGGTTTACTGGTTATACAGTCCTACATCATTCACCTGCTGAATATTAGTTCCTTTTTTGGCCATTATGAATTATATTAATGAACATTCTTGTACATAAATCTTTGGACACATCTTTATTCATTTCTTTAGGATAAAATTCTAGAAATAAAAATTATTGGTTCAGCATGTGTGTATGGTGATGGATGGTCATTAGTCTTTGAGTGGTGAAGATGATATAGTCTACACAGAAATTGAAATATAATGATGTGTATCTGAAATTTAATGTTATAAACAAATGATACCTCAATATAAAAAAATTATTGGGTTAAAGTAAGTACAAATTTATTGAATTATACAAGTAATATCTGATTATTTTATAAACAGTTTTAAAAATTAAAAGAAAAAATTAAACTCACCTAAAATCTCACCACCCACAGGTAATCAAAATTCATATTTTTGCATGTTTTTTGACTTTTCCATGGATATGTGTGTGTGAAAAAATGTTTCATATTATACATATTGCTCTGTAACCTGTTTTTACTTAAATATCAAAAGGTAAGTACAATTTCTGAGAACACTTCTGACATTTATTACTATTGCTTCCCAGAAGGGTGGTAGCAATTTACACACCTATTTCATTTAATGGTCCAACAATGGGTTCTATCATTTGACCCTTTACACTTTGCTAGCAAAAAATGTTATCATTTTTTATTTATCTTTTATGTTTAATTGTGGTAAAAAAACACATAATATAAAATTTACCATCTTACACATTTTTAAGTGTACAGTTCTGTAGTCTTAACCATATTCACATTTTCATCTTGCAAAAATAAAACTCTGTACTCATTGAACAACAACTCCCCACGTCCCCTTCCCCTTAGCCCTTGGCAACCACCATTCTATCTACTGTTTCCATGATTTTGACTACTCTAGATATCGCATATAAGTAGAATCATACAGTGTTTGTCCTTTTGTACTGGCTTTATTTCACTCAGCAATCAATGTCCTCAGGGTTCATCCATGTTGTAGCATGTGACAGGATTTCCTTTTTTTAAGGCTGAATAATAGTCCATTGTATGTATAGAGCACATTTTCTTTATCCATTCATCTGTCATGGACATTCGGGCTGCTTCTACCTATTGGCTATTGTGAATAATGCTGCAATGAACATGGGTGTGCAAATATCTCTTTGAGTCACTGCTTGCAATTCTTGTGGATATATACCCAGATTGCTGGGATTGCTGGGTCATATGGTAATTCTATTTACTTTTTATTTTCTTATTCTCAACATAATTCAGGTGTTCTGACCTGGTCAGGAAGAGGCAGTAAATTCATGCTTCCTGTTCCAAACACATAGCAATGATAGAGAAAAATGCTAAGAAAATACAAAAAAAGACAAGGAGGGGTCAAAACTAAGACCAATAGCACCATGAACCTAAAGTATGAAACAGGTGTGAGAGTGGCTGAAGCAGAGGGCTCACTGGCTGAAGGCCCAGGAATATCATGGTGGCTGGGAATTCTGCTTTGAAGGGGACTCACACTAAAGGGACTCTGCTGGACAGAGGACCAAAACCCGCTGCTTAGAGCCAGCGCCAGGGGTTCTCTCATCTGTGAAAAGAGGCTGGAAGAAAAATGTTGCCCCTTATGCAGCTCATTGCTAAGCCTTCTCTCCTTGGTGGACTTAAGTCAACTGGGGGTTGTACCTGGAGACAAATTGGAGTGATTCTCCTCACCTCCCTTCTCCTTAACTCAGTGGTTCTCAGAATCACCTGCCCCACTGACAGCTAAGAGTTTTTGCTAGGAGGGCTCACTGGGCCTAACTTCCTAAACAGACAAACAGTAGTCTGCCCCATTGGCTCTTTACAGAGGCTCCTGGCAGGTCTGAATTCTTCTTAGACTCAAGCTGGGAGCACTACTCCATGTATAACAGTAAAGAACTGGTAAATCAAGGGGCCAGCCCAGTGGTGTACTGGTTAAGTTTGCGTGATCTGCTTTGGTGGCCGGGGGTTTGCAAGTTTGGATCCTGGGTGTGGACACATTCACTGCTTATCAAGCCATGCTGTGGCGGCGTCCCATATAAAGTAGAGGAAGATGGGCACGGATGTTAGCCCAGGGCCAATCTTCCTCGGGAAAAAAGAGGAGGATTGGCAACAGATGTTAGTTAAGGGCTAATCTTCCTCACAAAAAAACCCAAAAACCAAAAAGCTGGTAAATCAAAATGTCCAACAGTAGGGGACTTGTGGTGTTTTATGGTACATCCATACAATAGAATATAGGCAGTCATTACAATTTGAATATGTAATGACATAGGAGAAAAATGGTCATAATGTTGTTAAAGCAGGTTTTAAATAGGAGGCACTATGTGATCTCATTTTATATACATATATATAATAAATACTCTTTACAAGAGGATATAGCTTTATATAGAGGATATATGTTAATAATGGTTACCTTTGAGTAGTAGGATTGCAGGTTATTTTTATTATTTTTGTTTTCTTCTTGATGCTTTTATGTATTTCCAGATTTTTCTACAATGAGCATATATTATTATTTACTTTTTTTTAGCATGTATTATTTTTATAATCAGGAAAAAAGGTGAAAGTCCTTGAAGATCTATAACTCCCAAGGTCTAGCTGCAGTGCTAACTCTCAGGGACAGAAGTTGAACCACTGTTCACTGTGGAAGGGCTTCACTTGGGGGTTTTAAGGAGCCAGGGCGTCTGGGGGCACAGATCTGGAGTTGGGAGGTCCAGGAATTCACAGTCCTCACCTTGGCCTGTGCCACTTCTTTGCTGGTGAGCACGAAGAGGACATCCTGGGTATGAAGCAGAGAAAAGGGCAGGTCCAGAAAGGAGATATACTTGCGCAGCACATTCACAGACTGAAGCGTGAGCACAGAGCACCCTGGTGGGAGAAGGGAGATGGGAGAAGTGAAAGTCTTGTTGCTTCCAGGCAGATTTCCCCAGAGTACCTCACCTCTCCCCTGGGGTGCAGGGCAGGGCAGTGGCCATGGAATTGCCAGATGACTCTGTGGCACCAGAGCTGCTCTTTACCCATCATTCTCATAGACAGGAAGAATGAAAGGGCCATAGGACACCTGGCTGGCTGCCCTCTACCTGCTGTGTGTCCTAGCTAGAAAAGGGTGGGATCTGGCCACCTCAAGGCCAAGGGAATGGTGATGGAGACAGGAATTTCTGTGTTGGAAGGTCAGAGACCTGGTTCCTGCTCTGTCACTAAAGAACTGATAGACGAGAAAGTCCTTTAACCTCTCAGCCTCAGTTTTCTCACCTGTAAAATAGTGTTGGAAGTATGGGCCTGCTTATCTCACAGGGTTGATGTAAGAAATAAACTATGGTCATGTTCTAAAGACCTCACAACTTGGTAACCTCAGTAAGTCCACTCAGAAAAGGCACATGCTACTTATGTTTTCATTCATTTAATCGTCATATCACTCCTGAGAGGGATGTAGATTATCCCCATTTGACAGATCAGAAACTGGCTCAAATACCTTCCTTTGAGTTAGGAAGAGTTTCTAACTCAAGCAGATTACTCCATCAAGCACCCATCAGTCATTTACAACCTGGCTAATTAACTGGAGGTTGGGATGTGACTTTGGATGAAAAGACTGAAAATACCAGAGGTGGAAAAGAGCTGGCCTGTGAGAAAGCTAGGCAGGTGAGGGGGCAAGGCCCAGTGTGATGATGAATTTTATGTGTCAACTTGAGTAGCTCACAGGGTGCCCAGATATTTGGCTAAACATTATTTCTGGGTGTGTCTGTGAGGGTGTTTTCCAGATGAGATTAGCATTTGAATTGGTGGACTCAGTAAAGCAGATGGCCTTCTCCAATATGAGTGGGCATCATCCAATTCATTGAGGGCCTGAATGGAACCAAAGGTGGAAGAAGGGGGAATTCATTCCTTTCTGTCCGACTGCGTGAGCTGGGACATTGTCTTCTGCTCTCAGACTGAGATTTACACCGTCAGCCCCCCGTGGTTCTCAAGCCTTTGGACTCAGACTGAATTATGCCACCAGCTTTCCTGGGTCTCCAGCTTGCAGACGGCAGATCGTGGGACTTCTCAGCCTCCATAATTGTATGAGCCAATTCCTTATATACAAGGATACTATATTATAGGATTTATCTATCTATCATCTATCTACCTATATCTCCTATTGGTTCTGTTTCTCTAGAGAACCCTGACTAACACACCCAGCCTCCCCTCACACCCGGAGGCTGCCTGGCTGGCGGGGCACTTCCCAATGGATACAACCTGATTTTGAGACCTGAGCTGAGTCAGGAAGAGTGTGGCCTGGCCTCCACCCACCAATCTCTGCTTGGCCTAGGGCAGCTCTCTGTATATTTACAAATTTCACCCTAATAAGTTTCTTAGAGAGATAGTAACTAGCGGCCTTTTTCAAAAGGGACTGACCTTACCTTTAGGTAACTTCCCTTCTGAGTGCAGGGTCCTGGAGGAGGAAAGGACGAGAGTGAGAGCGAGGAAGAATTCCTTTGTAGTTAATAGGAAGGATCTTCAGAGTAAGGCCTACTGCACCCTATGGTCCCTCCAGGTGGGTTTCCAGGTTGTTTCTTTTGCATAAACCACCTAGGTTTCTGGGAGCATAGGTTTCTGGGATTCCACACTTCTGGCTACAGCTGAAGGGACCAGGGTGGGGACCTTACCTAAGGACAGACAATCTGGAGGCTGGTCAATGGCTTATGAAGTGCCCTGGCCTGAGCTTGCCCATTAGAAATGAAGGTAACTACAGTGGACTCTTCAAAATTTTTCTCTTGAAATTGTAATGTGGGTGTAGTAGGAGAATATTTTAAAATATTAATTGATATTTCTTCCCTGACAATTCCTTTCTCATTTTTGACCTCCCCCTCCCCCCTTCTGACAGTGAAGGCTATTCTGCACTCACTGCCTTAAAAGGAGGGTGAGGCAGGTCCAACAGCACTGATCTCCAAATCTCTTGCCCGCTTTGTTGTTTTGAAAGCCGAGGGATGGAGAAGGGTGGAGAAGGTAGTCCCCATCCTACCCCAACACACAGACACACATACTCATATGAAAAGAGATTTTGGGGAGCAGAGTTAAAAAAGAGAAGTTGGGAGAGAACTGATAAACTTATGGACCTGACTCCCTGGTAAAGCCTGAGAAGTGAAAAAACCTGAAAAAGGTTTCTGGGATCCTGAGATCAGAGGCGTCTTGTGCAATCTGGGTAGAGTCCCGGGGATATTCTGAGTTTGAGGTGGTCAGGATCTTCAAGGAAAGAGTTGGGAATGCAGGATCTAAGTTAAGGAGAGAGGTGAGCACTGGAGACACACACTTGGAAATCACACTTGAAGTACTAAAGCCAGGAGGAATCTGCATGGAGAGGAGCCAGGGTTGGGGAGGGTGCCCTAGGGAAGGAGTGCTGGAGGGAAGTCAGGAAGAGATTGAGAAGAGGCCAGAGAGGCCAGAGGAGGGAGGACAAGCTAGTGTGTGGCAAAGTCAAAGCAGCATTTCAGTGAATGACAGGCAGGGTCAAATGCCACAGAAAGGTCAAGACAGATGAGGACTGAAATAAACCTAGGGAATTCAGCAGCCAGAAGGTGATTGTGGAGAAAACAATTTTAGTAGATTGGTAGGGAGCAGAAGGCAGGCACAGAGGGAAGGAAGGACAGAAGTGGAGGGGAACTGTGGCCTGCTGAGAGGGGCTTGAAGCCTTCTCTGCACAAGAGGACATGTCATCCCCCTAAGTATTAATGTCTGAGGTCTGGAGGCTGCCCAGACTGAGGAGGGCCCTGTGGCCACAAATGGAGCTGAGGCCCAGGGAGGGCAAAAGAAGGGGAGGCTCAGAAGACAAACCTTATCCCGTTGGCATTTCCTCTCAGGGGGCAGCACTAGGTGACTAGTGGAGCAAAGCACTGAGGCCCAAGGGAGCAGAGCTGCGGAGTGGCACGGAGGCTCAGGTCTGCCTATGGAGGTGGGCACCGGGCAGCTGAGCCTGCTGTGAAGCTGTGAAATGTGCTTTGGGGCCTGGGAATGGAATGCCAGCCCATGGGCTGCCTCTTCTAGGAAATGCTTCCTGCAACCTCTGTAGCCACTTTGTGGCCAGCGAGGGACTCCCCTCCTTCTGTGATGTTTGCTCTGGTTCTCCTGGCAGAGGTGCTCTCCTGGGAGCTTCCACAAGCAACCATCTATGGCAACAAGAATACAGAAAAAAGAGCCAGAAGGGCACCTGGAAAGGAAGGGAAGAGGAAGACTAGTTCTCACTGTGTGCTGGATACTGCTCTGTTAGATGCTTTGTTTTATTTCCTCAGAACAACCTGACAGATCAGGTGTGAATGTTCTCATCTTTCAGGAGACAAAAGGCTCAAAGAGGTCAAGCAATTTACTCTAATTCACACAAACTTGCTTACTAATGGAAAGTGGCAGTGAAGTGCCATTTGGAGCGCTAGAAAAGAAGACAGGAGATCTGACTTCTAGTTTGTGCTTTGTCTCCTGGGAGCTACGCAGCTCTGGATAGATCACTCCTATTTTTTGACTATGTCTGTTTGGCAAGGACTGCAAGAAACCCCAATTCTGGAGCCTTCCCCTCTGCCATACGTTAGGTGACTACAGACGGACCTCACTGCTGGGTAAAGCTGCCGGCCACTCTGATTTCAGATATGGGAAGGACACAACTGACTGAGGCTGAGATAAATGGCCATACCTGGGGAGGAGGGGGAAGAGCAGGAACAAGCCCTGAAAGAGAAAGAGAGGATATTTGAGGATGAGGGCCTAGCAGCAGTTAGGGCTGAGCAGATGGAGGGTGAAAAGGTAAGATCTGGATGGGGTCATAGGTAGCCTCAAAACAGCTGTGGTGCCAGCAGTCAGAGAACTGTGAGAAAAACCATAAATCTAAACCATGTCCGAGGAAAATGCATATGGGGCATAAAGAGCTACAAACAGTCAGGGATGAGAGCTCAGGGGCTTTTATGGAAAACAATGTAAGATGCTGGTACAGGAACACTTTTAGGGATGAGAGGCTCCTGGGGGAACTGGCAACTGTGAACTTCCCCAGGAGTGCAGGTGTGGGAGGAGAAGGAAGGCTGTAAGGTCATTTTCAAAGGAGCGTGGACAGTAAGTTGAACAGATCTTGGGCATGTCAGATTATCTCAAGCACAGTGACCCTCGCTAGTGCTTAAAGAGGACCCAGAAGGGTTAAAAGCCTTTGGCATCCCAGCCTCTTCTGAGGAAAATGGCCGCAGGCAGTTCTGTCTGCATAAAGCTGTCCCCTGGGGTTCTCTACCTTTAATGAAGCCTTCCCCAATTCCCCACTTCAGTGGTGGGGCCAGGGAGGGGCCCAGCCACATCAGCCTCAAGTGCCCCTCCACCCTGCCTGTCGAGGTACCCTTGGTGTGTTTGATCTTCTCTCTGGTGCAATGTAAATGGTGAAAAACGACAAGGCTCAGCGTGCAACCGGAATGAGGTAGAGCCACTGTTCCAGTTCTCCACGGGGCCTCATGTCCACTCCCATCTTGGAAACTCAGAGTAACCACATGGTTGGAAAGAGCACACCTGGGCCAGCTCATTTTTCCATGTAACTTCACCAAAAATTGCATCTCTGACTGTAACTGGGAGATATGTCTTTCCTGAACCTAATTCAACTAGCAACAGGTGTCCTCTACAGGTATGGCCTCTGGCTGGGACAAGACATGAACAGTCTTTATAGGAGGGGAGAGCATTCTTGCCTCCCCTCATTCCACAGTCAAAGAAATAAGAGCTATCTGGAAAGAGTTCACGGGTAATAATCTCTAGCATCTTCCTAGGTGATGCACAATTTAGGGACAAGGTTGGAGGGTCCTAATACTGGGTTGGTCTTCACATTGTAGCAGACAGACTAATGAATGGAGACCCAGGATTCCTGGATTCCAGTTCTGCCTCTGCCATTGTTCAGCCTGGTAGTGCTGGGCAAACCACTTCACTGCCTCGGTAAAATGAGATGGTTGGACTTCATGATAGGTGAGGTCATTTCCAACTTCACATATTTCCCTGCTCCAGTCTGAGAATGTTGGCATGTTTAGAAGAAGGTTACAAAATAAGTCCTTCACTTCATGTTGCCCCTTTCCTTCCTCAGTAGCTAGGCCAGGTCCACCACACTGCCGGCCATGGAGAAGCATTTCTCTGGAGGACAGGAAACATGGTGTATGTTTGTATGACCCTGAGTAAGTCCTTTAATATCTTTGAGGTTCAATTTTTTTTTTTACTGGTAGAATGCAAATACATATCGCTAAAATAGGGTGACTATGAAGAACAAATGAGATATCATATTATATATGTATATCCTCCTTCTCCAAAGAAATATTTGATAGTGTATAAAATATACAATGAAAGATAAACAAAATAAATGAGGATAGGAGGATGAAAAAGAAGATGAAGCCAGAAGGCACACTGATTCACAGAACTCAATCCTTAAAGTTTCATACATGTGCTTCAAGGGGTTGCAGATTTGGCCCCAAAGCTTTCGTGGACAAAGCAAAGAGAGAAATAAAATCACTCACCCATTTGCTGTATCCATGGGTAAAAAAACTCAGCCATTTAGGAGATGAAACAATAATAATAAGACTTGAGAGAGATTTCTCACAGGGAGGACGTGGTGAGATGTAGTAAGCAATATGGCCAATGCTGGCTCTCTAATATAATTCAGAAGTAAGTTTCACAGGGCTCAGATGATGCGTGGAAAAGTGCTTTAGAAACCATCCACCCTGAGCAAATGAACAATCCCTCTCCCACCACCATCACCCAGAGAATCGTACCTTATGGCTGCATACAGAGCAACATGATTGCTGTGACCACTCACTCCCCCTGCATCAAAAGTCACCACCTGTAGAGAAATACAGGTTTTTCACTCATGCCTGTCCCAATGCTTTCTCTACTGCCTCGACTTCCTGGTCGCATTCCCTGGGGAAGGAAAGGAGAGCAGAACTCTGAAACTTCAAATTCTGAGTGTATCTGAACTGACTTCGGAGCAGATCCATACTGTGTAGCTATTGGTTTGGCTGATTGTGTGGAGAATGTTCCATGGGTTTTACTGTTTATAGTACTCTTGTTCCTGGCCAGTGGAGCAGAGTGGAATTCAGCCATGAGAAACCTGGGTTCAGAATATCTTTGTTTCTTATCTGCCTAGCCATTTATTAGCACATTTAGTTCTCCTGGCTGGCTTGTGTGTGAACTTTGTTTATGAAGACGCTGCCTGATTTATTTGGTCTCTTTTCCTTGTGCCATGCCGAGGGCACAAAAGCTTTGAGGGACAATGTCCACCATGCCCTGGGGTTAAGTTCACAGAAAAAGTATATTTACCCGTAGACTGCCTCTGTTTCCATTTTCACAGATATTAACTATAAGCTTAGTCTAGGTTCCAACATTTCATTTCTGCACAGATAGATGAAAAAAAACCCCCAAAGAATAGTTTGAATAGTAATAATAACAGGATAGCTTGAATAATAAAAGAAATACACGAAAGAAAACAAGGACTCAGGCAATGGAATAGAAGTGTGTGGTCAGGGGTGTTGGAAAGAGGCAAACTGTCCCTAAGGACAGAAGATGACCATGCAGCATGGATGAAGGGACCTGGAACTGGGATTGCAACAGGCTGGGAAGGGATTCATTATTGGTCTTTTTATTTTAAACCATAAAATATTGACTGCATGGATAGAAAACTCTGTTACAATAAGAGCAGCTAGTATTTATTGAGCACAGGCTGGGGGGTGGAGCTATAGATTAAAAGAAAATTTAAAGTCCTGTCAACTGATCTTGATTCAAACAAGCTGTAATATAAAAACAAAATAAAAATACATTTATGACATGAGACTATTGGAAATGTAAAACATAATGATAACATAAAACATAACAATGAGTTATTAATTTTTAGGTGTTATAGTTATTTTAATAAACGACAATATCTTTTAGAAATGCATACTAAAAAAATATTTAAATATGAATTATGATGCCGAGGATTTGCTTCAAAATAATACAGGAGGTGGGGGAGGTGAACAAGTGTTTAAATGAAAATAATATTGACTATGAGTTCATCATTGAGGCTGAGTGATAGGAACACGGAGGTTCATTAAACTGTTCTCTCTACTTGTGCATCCTTGAAATTCTCCATAATAAAAAATAAGAAAATAAAGAGTTAAAGGGTTGTAAAAAGCTAATCATATAAAAGTGGATACATGGTACCATACATTTGTCAAAACCCATAGAATATACACCATCAAGAGTGAACCCTAACGTAAACTATGGACTTTGGATGATGATGATGTGTTGATGTTGGGGACAGGGGCATGTATGTACTTTCTGCTCAATTTTGCTGTGAACCTAAGTGCTCTAAACAATAGTCTACTAAAAAAGTTAACCATATAACTCAAGTACCCGGTTCTGATCCCATTCTTCCATTCAACACAGTGTGGGGAGACCCGAGTCTACTCTCATCTCTGTCACTAGTTAACCCCAGCCCCTTGGTCAAGTCACAGAATTTACCACTGGAAGTTATTACAACTTTCAATGCCTTGGCTTCCTCATCTGTGAGATCAGAAAAATAACACCTGCCCTACTTTCCTCACTGGGTTGAGGTGAAGATAAATAAAACCACGTGTAAGAACCGTATAGCAGTAAAGGTGAGAATGTCTCAACTCCAAGTGTGCTGTCATCAGACAGAGCATGAGGGTTGGGGCCGGGTGGCCATCACCATCACAGGTGTGCTGGAGGGCATTTCCCTTGCTTAAGGGATTTGGGGCCACATGGAGTTCAGCTCAATCACTTTTGAAATTCTCTAGGGTCTTTGTTTCTTCCTCTTCCTACATCTTCTTATAATCTCCCTCTTTCTTTCTGTGGCAAGGAGGGCTGAGTTAAATTGTATCCGGCTCCCTGAACTTTTGCAAATTTGTACAGGACAACAATGGCACCTGTAGTTCTTTACAGAACACCATCCACTTTTTTTCCCCCTAAATTGCAGAAATCTCTGTTCAAATGAAATCTTACCCAGACCCCAATAAACAAGAGATAACAGTGGGGCTGCTCTGGTTTCTCTAAGACAATGGTTCTCAACTGGGGGCAGTTTTGCCCCAGGGACATTTGGCAATGTCTGGAGATATTTTTATCGTGAGCACTGAGGGGGTTGGCTACTGGGTAGAGACGGGTTATCTAGTGGGTAGAAGCTAAACATCCTACAATGCACAGGACAGCCCCCACAATAAAGAATTATCCAGCTCCACATGTCAATAGTGCCCTAAGGGAGCAGTGTGTTTGGCTCACTGGTGTACCCCCAGTTCACAACAGATAGTGAATATTACATAGCAGGTGCTCAATAAATATTTTTTGAATGAAAGGTTGAGGTAGGGGTTGGGCCCAGTACCTAGTCTGCTGGATACCCAAAGACACTACGAAACTCGTAGCTTGCTTTCTGTAGAGGGCAGCATTATACTTTTCAAAGCACTGCCCTGTCAGTTATCCTGGTAGTTCTTGCAATGCTCCTGCAGTGAGCAGAACAAATAGTCAGCAAGCATATGATGGAGCTGTGACCAAAGAGAACCCAGTTTCCTTCCATCACACAGTGCTAAAGCCTGCAGAGCCAGCTCTGGCTTTGGACAAAGGACAGCTTTTGATATCATCTCAGCACAGCCCAAGTGAGAAAATTCCTTCCCATGGCTTAGCTCTGTGCTCCTCACTTCTGTCTATGCTTCCCTGTTGGGGTTTCACCTTCTCGAACTGCACAGTCGATACTTCTGGTCTGGACGGGGCACCTGGGGCCCTCCCAAGATTTATGCACTCAGCTTGGTACAGGATACTGCCACTGAGTGACTTCTCATGTGCCTATTATTAACGCCTTATCCCTGGCCCTGTAGGGACTATGCGACTGTGTGAAATTGCGTTTCACTGTGTCATGGAAAGTGAGTGGAAACCCGTGCTTAGCTTGATTATGGCCACTTATGTCTATGCTGGACACAGTGTTAGCATGGCCTTATACTTCTATTGTTGCACTAAGTGCAGGCCAGGAAAATTATTTTCAACCACACTGTGATAACTTGAGAGTCTCCTTGTTAACAGCAAGGTGTGTTAAAGAGCCGTTTTAAAACGATTTTCTTATTTACAGAAATTAAATCAATTCAAGATTATCCTGACAATAAAAGTCCCCTCACTCACTTGAATGAATGTGAGCAGCTCAGACAACTGGAAAGAGAGCTCCAGGCAGGGAGGTGGCAGTTAATAGTTGGGGCAGTTTGGGGAATAGCACTGTCTGGGGCCTGTTCTAGTTCTTGGGGGATAGAAAGATGTCATGGTGCAGTCCTTGCCTTCACGGACTTTACAGTCTAGATTGCAAGACATGGTCGGTACTTTAAAGAATAAACAGCAACACATGTCACAGGCACAGGACACACAACAAATACTGTAGGAATACCAAAGAAGGTTGAAGAAGTCAGGTAAGGCTTTTTGGGGAAGGTGGTCTCGAGGTGGGCCTGGATTGCAAATCACTTTTCTGGGACACAAACTTGGGAGACCCTTCTGAGAGGAAGAATGGCATGCAGAGCTGTCTGTACCCTGAAGCTCCTCCCTGGATGCTCAGAGCCGTGGCCAGCTGCAACATGGTCTAAAAAAAAAAAACCTGGCCCCTCAGCAAGGACCATTCCTGTTCACCAGTGTGCTGTACTTAAGTAAGGGTCAAATCACGGAGGGCCAAGTTCAGAAAGATGGGAGTTTATCCTACAAGCAGGAATTACTGGAGAGAAAGTATTTGGGGACTGGTCCTGGGGTAGCCACTACCAGGGAAACGGGGTCCCAAGGGGTACTGCAACACACTTCCCAGACCCCACTGTTGGACTTCAGGCTGGCCCTGAAGACCAGCTCTGTCTACCAATCTGGGCTGTGGAGCCCTGAGAAGTTCTGACAGTGTGGGCTAGGGTGGAAGGAGCAAGAGAATCCAGGCAAACTCCTAAGCCAAACCATGGTCTAAACCCTCCGGCTTTCACATTCACACCCTCTGGGAAGGTAAAGCTGGGAGTTGTGGGCTTGCAGGCTGTTGGTGACCATTTTTCCAGCCAGGAAAAGAATGAAGTCAGTGCACAGAGCAAGACGGAGAAGTGTCCTGGCAGGGCCAGGGGCCCACCTCTGCCTTTATGTAACTCTGGGAGAGCTGGTCAGGTGCCCCTTTTGGCCTGTGTGGACCAAGTTTCAGTTGTACTTCTGTCTTTAGAAAACAAAGACAGTCTGACTAATATATCAATGAAAATCTGCTCTTTAGAAAGGTCTAATAATTCACTCAGTGAATTCATCATTGATAAAAGCCTAATATGTTTCTCTGCAAGTAGGATTCATCTTTTAATAAGGATTAACTAAAACTTAAACCAAAAGGTTGGGGCTTTAGAATTTTAAGTATTAACCCATGAAGGATTATTATTATTATTTTGGAGGTGGACAGAAAGCCTTCTCTGGAGGCTTAAAATCGAGCACTGGTAAGGATGCCGGTAGAGCTGAGATGGGTGTTCCCAGACCTGTCCACCACCGCAAGTAAATGTGAATCTCTACTATCACTCTAACTGGGGTGAAAACGTTCTCCCAGTAGTAGGTGTGAATTTATCCTCATGTCCCCTTACCAGGTTGATGCCATTCTCTTCTATGTGCCAGAGGAGGACACTGGCCACATGCTCTGTGTCCCACTGCACACCTGGGTCATCTGGGAAATCCCTGGAAGAAAGAAGCACACCTTGAGCATCTTTTCCAGTCAGGTGCAAACTTCTCCCTCAGTTCTGGTAGGTGTGTGCCAGTTTTGTGATAGAAATTGTAGGGGCAGGGCACTCTTAAGTATCCAGATTTCAGTGAGAGATAAAATTTAGAAACATGACACAACTAGAAATCAATGCACGATTCCACACAACACACTTTTGGAGCTTTGTGCTCATCGCTGAGGGGAAGAAACAGATATTAATGAGACAAGACTCTCACAAGCTGGGGAGACGTGTGTTACAATGAACTTGGACACAGGGCAGAATGATACATACCTTTAAAGAATAATAGTAATAGTGCTTTAGTACAAAGCACAAAGGTAGGTTATTTCATTTAACCTCACAAACATCTGCTGAAGGAGCCTTTACAGATGAAGTTAAGTAGCCTGCTTGCAAGGTTGTTAGAATTGGATTTGAACCCAGGTTTTCCGACTGCAAAGCCAAGATGTTTTAGCACATCCCCCCTCCAATGGGGCCACATCACATCACCAATCTCAGGAGCAAAGGTCTCTGAAGGTTAATCCGCACCTGTCTATGTCTCCACTTGGCCACGCCACAGACCTGTCTCCTCCTTTGTCTCTTTTTTGTGCATGGATCTATGGCTTCACCTGATATGAGGTCAAGGCCTCAATTTGACGATATTATTCATAGTCTTATAAATAGATATCCATCTCTCTTTGGCTTAGGTCCTGTGGCAACACCCACAATGCTACTGAGAGGACACAGGTTCTTTTTCGCTCCCCACCAGGCAAGCTGCCATAACCTCTCTATGGACAAAGGCCATTAACTGTTCCTCTTAGGACTTTGGTCAAGGGAGAGTCACTGAAGGTTTTTCAGCAGGAAAACGACATGAGCCCCAGCACTCAATTATGTAGTTATTTCCATTGTTTCATTGGCTACCTTTGCTAACCCCCTAGTGTGCTTTCTGTAGAGGGCAGCTTTATACTTTTCAAAGCACTGTCCTACTAGCCAATCCATGTGGTTCTCATAATGCTCCTGCAGTGAGAACAGACAGCTCAGCTGGTGGGGGAATGGATAGGGAGAAAGGAAGAAAGTAGGGAGCAGTTCAAAGCCCGGCCTTGTTCCCTAGGAATGGAGCTGAATATGGTACCCATGTGGAACAAGACCTGCTGAGGTTAGACTGCAGAAGGAGAAAGAGATATAGGAATCAGGGAAAATACCTTGGAGTGGAAACAGCTATATACATACTCCTGGCTGGGATATCCACATAAATGTATCAAGGCATCATTTTGGAAACTGAATACACCAATAATATTCACATGGATGGAGAAGCAGTTTAAGAGAAAGGGGAGGACGGTAGTTGGCTAAGCCTACTAATTCTCTGTTCTGAAGTGCTGAAAGATGCATCCCAGAGTGGGAAAGCTCATTACTGCCTTCCATTTATCTTCTGAGAACCGGCATCTGCTATTTTAGGGCACTTCACTAGACTGAGGTGTTACTCCATGCCCTACCCTCTGGTTCTACCCTCTGACCATGGATAAGGAAGCCAATCATCTGGGGGGACTTTGGAATGTAAATATCCCCTCTGTAATCTGATATACCTGATTGACTTTGTGATCAAGTCCAAACTCCTCTTGGTCAGGCATTCAAGATTTTTCCCAGTCTATCTCCTATTTTGATCCACTTCATTTCTCTTTATTTGAAAGAGCAAATAAGATAACACATGTGAGAAACCACTTAAAAAACTATAAAGGGATACATAAATGTCAAAGTAGTGGCTGTTATTGATGCATTAGTCTAGTTTAGGCAGAAAGAAAGAAAGGAAGAGAGAGAGAGAGAAGAAAGAAAAGAAACAGAAGGAAGGAAGGAATGGAGGGAGGGAGGAAGGGAGGAAGGAAGGAAGGAAAGAAAAATGAAATCCTCCATCTTTCTTTCTTGCTCTGGAGTCCCTTGCAGAGCTCCTTGTTGATTGCCTACATCAGTGGTCAGTGGTTTCAAAGTGGGGTGTAGACATCCCAGGGATGTGTAAGACGATCCACTGAGGTAAAGCAAGAAATCACTAGAATTTCTATTTATGTGTTTTTCTGTCTGTTTAAATTTCTATTTTGTAGCTATTTTATAAGGTATCACATATTAATGGAGTTTAACATGTATATAATTTAAATAAATAAGCCCACAGATATTGGAAGTGCATACTCAAATTTTGTTTCTCTTTCTCAGGGGATTATGATAAAAAATGTTTGGAGATCACTGGTCTAATCTACTCACCCTACATTTAATTTTTTTCCTGGATATTTAAAAACAACTGTATTGAGGTATAATTTACATAATATAAAACCTACCTATTTTAAATGTACAATTTACTGATTTTTAGTAAATGTATGGAATTTCTCCATTTTATTTTACTAGTCTTTTGCATATATTTAACTCTTGATTCTCCAACCTAAGTTCCCTGATGGCCAGATGTTATGTTAGCCATTTAACAGTGAGTGTCCAAAAGGGAAATGGAAACCACCAGGTATTTCAGAAGGAATTTAATACAGGGAATTGTTTACCCAATTAATGGGAAGAGCTGAGAGGCTGAACAGGAAACAATGAAACAACCCATAGACTGGCAACAGCAAAAAGTCACTACTATGTCTAGGATGGGATGCCAGACCCAATGGATGAGAGTGATGGTGGAACTAGACCGGCAGAAGATGGAGTCATGGAAAACATTCAGATGCTGATGGAGGTGCTGCCTGAGATGGAGAGAGGGGGGAAATACTGGTTTTTCACTCCTTCTACCTTCCAGTCTTCCATGATTGCCAGCTATTGGTCAAATCTATCAAGAAGCAAATTGGCAAGGGAGCCTGGAAAGTGTAGTTACTAAGCAAAGGCATAAGACATCTGGCAATGTCTTGCTCATAGCAGATGCCCAATAGACATTTGCTTTCAATTGCTGCTCAATCCTGGCCCCAAACTTTCAAAGGAGAGCAGCAGTTTGGCCACCTGCCTCTCAGTGTCCAGTTTTCCAGCGTTATGGGAATGCAGTGGGCTGCTAGTTGCTTGGGTACAGAGGGCAGCAGGGAGCATCATAGGGAGGACATGGAGACCACCGCGAAGGAAGCAGGATTCAAGGCTCAGGGAAGGGAGATGTGGCAAGGGTTAACAGCCAGCTCTACCCCAGAAGCTCAAGAATGGAGTACTGCACATGATTAAAGTGGTCCAGTGTCATCAAGAGGCAATGTGATTTGGTAGAGAGATCATTAGGTAGGACGACAGAATACCAGAGTTCTAGTTCCCTACTCACCATGTGACGTGGAGCTGCGTCAGCAATAAACTTGGGATAATCCTGGGATGCACCTGATGACCTCCTGAGAGGCTTTCCAGCTCTGAAATCTAGGATTTCACGTCATAAGCAATTTCCGAGTGAGTTTAAAACAATGATCATGGATGGTAGTTTTTAGGAAATAGAGGTCTCAGATGATAAATGGCATCAGGATGGTCAAAACCAGACCCCTGGGATCCTGCTCCCTTTACTTTCCCAGAGCTCAGTCAAGCTCCCAATATTTATTGACATCCTGTTTATATTTCGGTATTTGTCCATTACTGTGTACCTTGCACTTAGAATAGTACCTGGCAAACAGTAATTACTCCTTAAATATTGTTTTTCCCTTATTATTTTGTAATGTTTTCCTCACTATTTCCCAAGAGAGGGAGGGATTATTCATCATTATTAGGAATAATTGAGAATGATTTTAGACTAGTGCCATTCAGTAGCTAATGAAGGGCTGAGCAGATATAGACATTCTCTCCAACATGTCCTGTGCCATCTTGCTTTAAGTCTGTCTGTGATGGAACTCCAACATGACCAGCATTCCCAGAGAGATGAGGACACTGAAGTCAGGAAAACAGAGCCTTCTGCTCCAATGTCCCTGGAATCCTCCCTTCATGTGGAATGCCTACCTCTGGCCTCTGGCCTCTCATAACTTGGGATTCCTCCCCGCTCTTCTTTCTACCTGGCCAATTCTAACACATCCACAGGGACTTGCTTCAGTGCTGCCTCCTCCATGAAGCCTTCTGGAAGTAGTTTGGGGCCAACTACAAAGTTTAGAGGGTACAGCCCCCAAGACTGCTCTCATTTCTGACACCAACTACAAGTTCAAGAGTTCCCAAAACCACCCTCAGCTTTGATAATTTGCTAGAAGGACTCACAGAAGTCACTGAAATCTATTATATGTACAGTTACAGTTTTTTACAGGGAAAGGATACAGGTTAAAATCAGTCAAAGGAAGAAACGCATAGGGCAGAGTCCAGGAGGGTTCTCAATGCAGATGATCTATTGTCTTCTCCCTGTGGAGCCAGGATACATTATTCTCCCAGCATTGATGTGTGACAATACATATGGAGTACTGCCACCAGGGAAGCTCACCCAAGTGTTGGTGTTCAGAGTTTTTATTGGGGCTCCATTACTTAGGCATGACTGATTGATTGATTGATTCTCCATGTGGTTGATCTCAGCCTCCAGGTAGGCTGATACTGCTTGGCTCAAAGCCCCCACCCTAAGATCTGATGTTCCTCCTCTCTCCCCCTCAAAATACAAAGATATGGCTATCAGGTATGACACACATTACCTCCTAGAAGCCAAGGGCAAAGGCCAGATCTCTCCTTGGGCAAGGCCAAATTCTTTGCTATGAACCTTCCTTGTATTTAGGAACCTTACTGAACTTTTCTATCAATTATGGCCTGGACCACCCCACTTAGCACCTAATTAGATATAGTATTCTATTATTGTCTATTGTTTTGTGTGTCTCCCTACCTAGAATCAAAATATGAGAACAGACCTGTGTCTCACTCTTCTATTTCTCATGTGGCACTTTGTATAATTCAAGTCAAAGAACAATTTATTTAAATAAACAACAACAATAAATAATTGAGCTTCCACCATGTGCAAGGCACTTTGTTAAGGGGCCTAATAAGCACTAGCTGGTTGATAGAAATAGCCTGTGCTTGGCTGAGTCCACAGGCAGCAATACCAGCCTTTGGGGGTTGGAACATACAAGAACTATCTCCCAAGAGCTTTGGGAGATAGCAAGTTTATAAAACAGACTAGGGGCAACAAATGTCTGAATTGTGGAGGGGAGCAAGGCATCCCAGTGGGACCACCTCCCCTAAGGCAGGAAAATATAAAATTTGGCATTGGGAAACTTTAAACAGATAAATGTAGAAAAAGTGACTCCTTTCAGACCAACCTGAGTTGTCCTTTGCCTCAAGTTCAACCCTAATCAACTCAAGGCTTGGGTCCAAGTAATAACTTTTGCAGAGCTCCTTTCTTCTCTGATGGATTAACAATTCCACCTTAGGCAAACATGCTGGTAGAATGTAAACAGAGGTGTTGTGAGTCAGCCATTGGACTCTTCCTTAAGAAACAGTTGGTGAATGACCTTTGCCCCATTTTTCTCTGTCCTGTCTCTCTTCTTGCTGGCTAGAGTTTGCACATGACAACCAGAGCTGAAGTAGCCATCTTGGTCCCTGAAGCAATCTTAGTATGAAAGCCAGACACAACAGAGTAACAAAAATGGAGGAGCCCTGGCCCTGAGGACTTGTGGAGTGGAGCCATCACACCAGTCCCAGACAGTGCACCTCCTCCTGTGACAGTTAATTATGGGTTTTCTGTCATTTGCTGCTTAACCAAATCCTGATTTACATATGTCATAATTTTTATTTTTATTTATTTATATTTTTTTTGCTGAGGAAGATTCACCCTGAGCTAACACCTGTTGCCAATTTTCCTCTTTTTTTTGTATGTGAGCTGCCACTATAGCATGGCTACTGACAGACGAGTGGTGTAGGTCTATGCCTGAGAACTGAACCCAGGCTGCCAAGTGGAGTGCACCAAACTTAACTAGGAGGCCACTGGGGCTGGCCCTGCATATGCCATAATTTTTTTATTTTTTATCATTATCTTTTTTTGGTGAGGAAGATTAGCCCTGAGCTAACATCTGTTGCCAATCCTCTTTTTTTTGAGGAAGATTGGCCCTGGGCTAACATCCATGCCCATCTTCCTCTACTTTATATGTGGGGTGCCTGGCACAGCATGGCTTGATAAGTGGGGTGTAGGTCCATGCCTGGGATCCAAACCTGTGAACCCCAGGCCGCCGAAGTGGAGCATGTGAACTTAACCATTATGCCACCAGGCCTGCCACTATGCCATAATTTTTAAAGCCTCCATTTTATTAATTATTTGAGTTGTTTCCAATTTTTGTTACTGTAATAAGGTGGTAATGAGCATCCTCATATATAACTCTTTGTGTGCATTTCTCAATATTTCCCTGGGATAAAATCATAGAAATGTAATTTCTGAGTCAAAGGTGAAGTGGAGAGAACATGTGTAGATCTCTCTCTTAAGAACTGTGTTATGAAGAGTAGATGGAAAGTGTGTTAACTCACAAGGAGTACAGCATAAGGAAGTGTTTTTAAAAAAAAGAGATACAGAAACTGAAATATAATAATGTACATCTGAAATTTACAGTGTTATAAACCAATATGACCTCAATAAAAAATAAAAAGGAGAGAGATTTGTGCATTTTTTAGGTTGAAAGAAAAGTCTAACAAATACAATCATATCAAGAGCTCTGTTTTTCCTAAGAATCTCAGGTGCTTTTATACTTGCTTTCTTATCCTTATGAGCTCCCTGAAAAGTCCAGTTCATTTACTTCCTTTTACAGTGGGAAAGACCTGGTAAGAAGAGAATTATTGAGTTACATGTGGAGTTTACAGGCACTAAGGACGCTGGCTGACTAGGAATATAACAGAATATATATATATGTCAAGACTCCAATTTCATCTTGTTAACCAACCCTTCTCCTTACAAATCACATGTATGTAAGTAGAAGTCAGGCCTCAAAGAGTAGTCAAGCTTTACATTTGAAGAACACCTGTCCTCGCCCTCCCTATCTGATGCAAATGTAAACCATGCAATGGATTTGCTTCAGCACCAGATCAGTGTCTAGAGCAGTTCCTTTGCTGCTGTTTCTTTCCCCAAATTCAGATCTGTACAGGCCGACAGGGAATGGTAATCAAGTTATCGAGCTTAGAGTTCCTAGAAACTTCTTTTGATTATTCAAGGTCCTTCAAGGCTTTTATTGAAATTTTTAGGAAAGAGTATGGAAATCTCTCAGATGCTGATGTCCCTGGGTAAGTTTGCTAAGATGTAAAGCTGAGTAACTCTTTGTGGCTGAAACAGATGGATATGGTGGATTGAAACCAAGTTTCTGGCCAGGTTTTGCCCAAGGGAAGCAGGAGTGACAACTCTTGAAGAATTGAGGACGAGGATAACCAGGATTGTGTCAGGCAGTGGCTGAATCACCCTTATTTTCTGTGCATCTCTTCTTTCAGAATTCCAGTCTATGGAGGCCTCTCAGCTCAGAAATGATCAAACTAAAGCCCTGTAGTATCTGACAAGTCACACCTTACCCTGAGACTTTCTAATTTAGAGACTTGCAGTCTTTCCACTCCTTCACTCTATATCTCAAATCAATCAGGTGGTGTCTCCTGATAAGAAGTCAGCAAGGGAGAACTGGGAATAAAAGTGAACTTCCAGTCATTCCCAAAAGAAGTCTGAGGACTATTTAAAACATTAACAAGGTCTACTAAAGATTGTTTAATGAAAACAGGCATTTTACAAAGGAAGAAATACAAACAGCCAACATATATAATTCTTATTTTCAGAAAGAACAGGGAAAGGGGTACTGTTCATACTGTTGGTGTAAATAGCTACATCTCAATGAGAAGGCAGTTTGGCTATATGTGATTATTCATGCCCTTTGACCTTATCTTTCTAGAAATTAACTCTAAGGAAATAATTAGAGAAGCCTAAAAGTCAAAGTCAGCTCAGGCAGATATCACTTTCACTGCAATTATAGGGGAAACAGGTCTGCAGTTCTGTTGCTCTGCAGCCAGGGAGCAATTTCTCTAATTTCCTGAATTGTGGCTTATGAAAAATGCTAAAGATAACACAGAGTTTTTGGGCACATTCAAAGTAAAAGCAGAGAAAGCATAGATACACCCAAGGTAAGGAATGTTAATGCAAAACAGACAAAAATCCCTCAAGTTATTCAACTTTAATTTTGCTTCTGACTTCTCAGTCTAAAGAATGAGATTTGCATGAAAGAAGAATAGAAAATGTATTTAGAGGAATTGAATTTTGAAAACAAAATATGTCTGTGAGAGAACTTGTAAATAAAGGACTCTGAATGTGTTCAAGTCTCCAGATATCCTAGCCTAGGTTTCCCAGAAAACAGGGCCTAAGAAGAAGACCTAAGCACAAGTACTTTATTGGGGAGTGTGAGCCCTGGGGCAGGAGTGAGTGACAGAGGGAGGGAGAGCCAACACAAGGATGCTTTATCGAATTGGTTCCACTTATGGGCACTGGCGGTGTGATCCCACGGGACCATCTAAAAAGTTATATGAAAAGCATCTCAGAACTGTCCATCTGTCCAGGAGGAGAAAGAGGGAAGTATTTATCTCCATAGGATGTTAACTCTCCAATACTTTAGGGATGAGCGCACTTGGGAAACTCTGTGCAACGGCAGAGAACCCCTAGAGCAGAAAGCAAGAGGTGCAGAGGGGGCCTGAGGAGAGGAGCTGCCAGACTGTACCAGCCTGACTTAGCTGCACAGCCATGGCTGGAAGGAGGGATCTGGAGTGGTGCACGACACCTACAGCTCAGCGCAGAGTTCTGAGAGAATGAAATCATTGTACATTTAACCCATCCAAACTAAGCACACACTAGGCACCAAGTGAGGGGCTAAGGCTTAGGGATGCAAACATGAATACAAGTCACAGTTCCTTCTCTCAGGAAGCTTAAGGCCTAGTCGGGGTGAGGTTTGGGCTGCTGCAGGATGAGAAGGAATTTGCAGGGGAAAGGAAAGAGGGGCAGGGTAGGAGGGAAGGAATGCCAGGATGGGGCAGCAGCATGGCTTGGTCATGGCACTGCCATCAATCAGTAGTTGTTGAAGCACATGAAGCACCTCAAGGAGATGATGGCACTGCGTTTGGCTCTAAAGATCTCTGAGGAGAATGAGATTAGTATTTTAGAAGCTATTAAACACAACAGAGGAAGCAGACTCTTGCTAATCTTTTGGTACGATAACTACAAGCCACACAATCCCTTCCCTGGGGTGTATTTAAAAACGCAGGGTTAATACTGCTGGAAAATATCCCAAACTTAGCCGTGCCCTGGACCTTCACGGTCAGTAAACAAGCCGGGCCTCTCAGCCTGTGAGGGTTCATAAAAATAACATTTGTTTTCCTACTGGCTGAATAGCCTCAAACTCTGACCTTTTCTACACATTCTAATGACTTACCCTGGTGGGCAGTCTTTAGAACCATGTCAGGATAGTCATGGAAATGCTTTGTGAAAACTCTTCTGTGGGGTGTCAGTCCCTTCAGTCACAAGGTCCTGGCAAGGAAAACCCCCCTTCCCTCCTATCCCCACACTGGGAAAGCCCGTGGGCCCTGAGTCTTCCCTCCTCCAGACCCAGCCCTGCAGGCAGAGGCTGGCTACACAGACTCTCTGCTGCTGGAACTCCACCAGGGTTGGGTAATAGCTTATCTCTCTGAAAACCAAGTCCCACTTTTGCACACTGCACTCTGAACTTTAATACAGACAGAGACAGCTCGCACACCCTTATTTGGTCTTGTGGCTTGTACGCCCGAGCTGGAAGGTTCAGCCCGCCCCTCCCCCCACCACCTCCAGCACATTTCTAAACTCATTACTTCCTTTGTCATCCAAAGCAGGCAAAGGTAATTTGAGTTCAGTGCTAACACTGAGGCCAGCCGAGAGCATGGAAGATTACCTGGGACCTGTGCAGTCCCAGGGGGCCTTAGACTGCTATCACCACTGCCCAATGGGCCACTCTGGGAGGTCTCATGGTCTTGAGGCCGAGCTGGAGCATGGCTGCTGAAGTGCAGTAGAAAACACGAGATTGCAAAGGAAGTGGATCTAAGCTGAAGGAAGGCTGGAGATGTGACATTCTAAAGCAGGGCCGAGCAACTTCTGGGGGTGTCTCTGGTTCACCAATAACTAGCCTCAGATAAACAGAGAGGAAAAGAAACATATGGGAAAAAATGAGAAGAAAAAGAAAGGACTGAAAAAAGAGGTCTATAAAAATCGATCCATTTTTAGTAAGTATCTGCTCTGATAAGGGCCCGTCCTCAAGCAGTTTGGGAGCCCAGACAAAGACTAAATATGTCCCAGGAGATCCTTGTCTACAAAAGTCTTAAAGCCCCCAACCTTAACCCTAAAATGGACCTTCTTCCTTTCTCACAGGACATAGAAGGGATTCACAAATTCTGTTAAGTATTATACTGAAATCAGTTACACTCATGCCTGTGCTCACCTTTCTCAGAAAGATGAGTTTCATATTACTGCAACAAATAAAGTATGTAAAGCTTGCGAAGTTCTGTGAGAAATCTTTTTCCAAATTTGTCAGTTTGCTGTCTAGTGTGGTTACTGAAAAACAGAAAAGAACTTGTTTGCTGAACTCACTCCAAAGAGGTCCTAGAGTTTCTGCTTCCCCGACCCCCAGCCAATAGCATGGTATGGGAATGGGTTTGCAGTCTTGGGATATATGAAGACAGAGAAAGAATCTCCTAAGCATTAGGCTGTGTACTAATATTATTATTTTGTGTGTGTGTGTGTGTAAGACTAGCCCTGGGCTAACATCCATTGCCAATCCTTCTCTTTTTGCTGAAGAAGACTGGCCCTGGGCTGACATGCCCATCTTCCTCTACTTTATATGGGATGCTGCCAAGGCATGGCTGACAAGCAGTGCGTCCGAACCCGTGAACCCTGGGCTGCCAAAGCACAAACTAACCTGCTGCACCACCAGGCAGGCCCTGTACTATTATTTTGAATAGAGAAGAAAGGGGCAGTAGCATAATCTTTTGACTGGTCTGTCTTCTAGTGCCTGAAATTTTTGCTTCACTGCTTTTTTTAAAAGAACCAAAATTAGGCTTACCTCAGAGAGGGGGTTCACCCCTGTTTTTGGCAAGCACTTGAAAACTGTCACGTCAAGAAACAAGATAAGACAGGAAACCAGAAAGCAGGGGCCTTGAATCCTTCTGGGCCGCCCAGGGCTTCGCTCACAATGAGCACCCACTGGAATCCGGAAGAAGGTGATTGGGGAGTTCTGGGAAAGCTTTAAGGTGGAAACAGTATTTTAATTTTTAGGTTTCACTGAGTTACAAGCACTGTGAGAGATAATATAAGGGATGCAAGTGGACAGAAGGATCAGACAAGTGCTCAAATAACAAAATCCATGACAAAAAAGTACTATAAGAAAAGTCAAATAAATTGCTATGGGGGTTCAGAGAAGGAAAATATAAGGTTCTATGGTATGGATCAAAAACAGTTTCATGAAGGCAGAGGCATCTGCGCTGGATTATGATGACTAGCCCTCCTGACAGGGGGCCAGAATTTCCAGCTAGAGGAAAACAGCCTGAGTTAAGGTGTGCAGGGGTGAATCACGGCTGTGATTTGAGAACAGGAAGTGCAGTTTAGCTGGGGCATAGGGTGTCCGTCACCTTATAGAAGATTTCTATACAGTGAGGAGTTATGGAGAGGTTTCAACAGAGGAATGGCCAGATCAGGAATGCTTTAGGACATTAACCTGGAAACAGTCTGAGGAATAAATCAGGGGAGTCGAGGACGGTTAGGCAACTACGGTAGTGCAGTCCAAAGGAAGTGCCATGGGAATGGAAAAGAGCAAGGAGCCAATAGCTATAACTGAAGGAGACCTTCCCAGATTCAGCAGCTGATTGGATGGTACAAACAAGGAAGGAAATGTCATCAACGATGACTCCAGCATTAAACATGAGGGACTCCCACTCAGAAACACTACAGCTCCTTAAAGTCAAATGCTGTCACCTTACTTAGTGATTGCTTGGTATAACAATCTGAGGTACCAGAATGGGCACTGAAATCGGTGTACTCAGTTACAAAGAACTCATCCAAATCATGCTTACTTCTTTGGTTTGTTTTAAGATCATAAAAATTAAAACAGTACATTAAAAAAAACTCTCATAAAGAAGTTGTGGCCATGGAGAAACTATCTAAGGATTGCCTCAAGAGTGCAAGAACACTAGCTTAAACAACTCTTGAGTAGGTCCAGGGGAGGACAGACAGATTGGACAGTGCAGTAAAGTGGAAGTTGGGAGAGAGCTTAAAGGAGAGAGCAGAGCAGTCAACAGGAACAATGCTGCCCAGAGGTTGAGGAAGATGAGTCCTAAGAAAAGGCCGCTGGATTTTCCCCTTTGAGAAATCCTTAGTGGCCTCTGAAAGCAGTGTTAGTGAAGTGGGGTAGACAGAAGCTAAATTACAAAAATAGAAGTCAGTGGGTGGTGAGAAAGTAGCACCAGTAAGTGCTTTCAAGAAGTTTGAGAGTGATAAGAAAGCGAGAGAGAAAATGGAAGCCTAAAGGAATGGCAGTCTGGGGAAGGTTTTCTTTTTTACAATCTTGAGGATGTTTGAAGACTGAGGCAAAGAAGTCAGCAGAGTAGAGTTGGTAGGGAATAAAGCTACCTGAGAGGGGCAAAATAACAGAGACAGGACAAAAGGACATATGGGTAAAAGTACAGGGCAATTTGTGGCTGTAGAAGAGGGACATATCAAGCAGGGAGCAAGAGCTCTTGGTTTCAACTGGGTTAACTGTTCCTGTTTCATCAGGGTGCTGTGAAGATTAAATGAGACAATATTTGAAAAACACTTAGAAAAGAGCTTAGCATGTGGTGAGTGTCCAATAAATGTTTGTTATTGAGCTGATTCTTGATTGGCAGGTAATCCAATGTTGAGGAATGAAATGATCACAAAGAAGTGGTCAGTTGACAGGAGACAGTCTATGTGATTAGATAAAAAATGTGAAGGAGAAGAGACCCAGGGTATGGGGTGCCTTGAATACTCAGATAGGTATTGGTACTATCACTTTATCACTACTATTGGCAGGCACAACAGGGGCCTTAAAAGGCTTTTGAGGACTCCACTTATGTTTTAGGAAGGCATACTCTGGGGCAGGCTAAATGGGAGAAAAGTCTCTACAGGAGTCCAGATAGGAGATGATGAGGGCATGAACTGAGATGGTGGGAATAAAAAGATGAAGATAAACATGAGACATGATGCAGAGTTAGACTCTACATGACTAGAGGGCTGAGTCGAAGCAGGGGAGGAAGGCTGAGAGGACCTGAGGTTCCTGCCACACCATCTTTTGGGAGGATGGTGGTGCTGGCAGCACAGATGTGAGAACCAAGACTGTCTAGAAGAGGGCTGAAGAGAACTTTGAAAAAGACCTACAAAGGGCTAGCAATGAGAGGAGCCAGCAAAGGAGACTGAGAAGGCAGTTGGAGGTTGCCTGTCTGACTCGCTGTGGATAGTACATAAACTTTTACTGAACACCACCTGCATGCCAAGGACTAGGCTAGGTGCTAGGAAGTGAGCTAGATGACTATAGGGCCTGACAGTTTATAAAAGCAGCTTCCATGAGCGGTGTCCTGGTGGCCATCCAAGTTCATGATGAGGCCCATGCAGGATGTATGCCCCTCCCTGTGAAGATTTCTAGCAGCTATGAGGAGGGCAGTACGCAGCCCACAGTGAGTTAGTGGCTGGCCAAGAGCAATTGAACTGCTGAGGATCCCTGAAGCAAGTGTCAAGAATGACCTGCACCGGAGTCCTGACGCAACCCTGGCAGAGCAGGAGGTGAACTATGAGATTAGGCTTTACACTTCATCAATGGATTCTGATGGAATTGAAGTGGATTCCTTTTCCAATTCAACAGTATTAATAATAATCACTAACTCCGTAATACTTCATTGTATATTCGGTGATTTAAAATTTTTACAAAATCTTCTCCCTGTGTGAATTGCTTAATATAGATTAATATCTCTTCTAAGAGTGGTAAGTCTTGAATGAGAGATTTTGCTCCTCACAGATATCTTCTGAAGTAGGCATTGTTTACTATTCCTTGTTGCTGGGCCCATAATGGAGCTGAGTCCTATGACCGGCTTGGACAACTTGCACAGCTTCCTGCTCTAAGTGCAAACATTAGGATATCTGCAGAAGCTGCATTTTGCATTGACCCTTTCACCAACTTAATGAGTACTCTGGATTCCCTTAATAAGAGTGGTTCATAATAAGAGTGGTAGTTTGAGGAAGAATACCTTCCTCCCAGATGGTATTGTTGATTCATTAGCCAGAGAATGTAAGAGTTAGAAGGGACTTCAGCAACCATCTAGGTAGTCCTGTTAGCCTTAGAAAGAGTCAGTCTAGGGTTCTTTTCTGAAACCAGTTCTGACTTAGTATGTTTGGGAGGTAAAATGGTTCCATTTTCAAGGTGTCTAGGAATATGTATTTAGGCTACATAGAAATAGATATTTTTCATAATAGCATCAACTGTCTGGTGAAATAAAACCCAGACCAATTATCATTTCGAATTCAGCATTTCATTGTGCCATCTCTTCCCTAAACTTGGGCCTTCTAAAGTTGTAAGGAACAACAATATGAATTCTTTCTAACTCCTTCCTAAACTCTCTGAGACCCTGGTAACTGGGGGCATGGAGGAATCTTAAGTCAAGGGACCCTCAGTCATGCCCTCACACCTAAAACAAGGGAGGCCTCTCAGGGCAGGCAAGGCTGAGGGGAATTAGGGGTATGTGATATTTTCCGGGAAGACCTAGCTGCTGGTGATCAGATGGCTTCTGAAGGGCAAATTCTTCTTGAAAAGCAGTGGTATTTAGATCAGGCCAGTCAACTACCATGGTAAGTTAACAGTCCTGGTCCACTGATCAACCCCATCTCAGCAGAGCCCCCAGGGATACCTGTCCCTCCCTCCTCCCATTCTCTGGGCAATATCAGAATTTCTGAGGATGAGTGTCTAAAGGTTTTCACTGCTCTAGTTCACCTGTGGCTTGCTCTCTTATCATACAGAAGACCTAACAAGGGGCACCACCACCAGTGTACCTGAGCACCAGACCGAGGCCTTATTTCCCTCTTGTCTTTGAAAATTCTATCATGGAACCCCTTTTTCTTCCCCCTCTTCCATTAGCCAGTGTTGTAAAAACACACCAATATCAGTATCCAAATCCTTCTACAATTAATATTTCTTAGACATAGACAAAGAACTAGGTGCTAAATACTGCAACAGAAAATATATACATCTACCAGGCTAGGAATTTATAAGGAAAATATACAAGAAAGAATTCAAATCACTTCAAGATCATTCCCAATTGGGTTCATTCTATTTGGTGTGGTTACTTGAAAGTATAAACAAGGACACACTTGCAGTGCTGGCCAGGAGAGAGTCTTAGTTATCATAAATGTTCTATCTGGCTCTGCAGATATCAATATACATGTTCTCAGAGATGGGATGGTGTTCATTTATTAACAACCTTTGTTACCCAGGCTTTGAAATATAAAAGCAGCTGATGTTCTTTCACAGCAATTCAAAAACACTTAGACTTTTCCTAGGCAAGGTAGAATGCTCCTAGAACTAGCATCTAAAGTGTGTCAAAACTTATCTTGTAAAAATGAGTTCAAAATGAACTACTGTTCTGCAGCAATGCTTTCCATCTGAGGTCCACAAATCCCTAAGAGTCTGTGGCTAAATTCTCAGGGGTCCATGAGTTATTAGAAAAATGTATTTTTACTTAGATAATATAAAAAATTTTATGATTATTTCATTGACAACAAAGTGGACACATTTATGTGATTTTAGCGCTTGTATTTACATGTGTGAGAACACATGAACAGAAAATTAAATTAGGAAGAAAAAAAAGATCCATACATCATTCAAGGTTAACAAACCCTGCTCCACAGTATTGTGGGTTGAAAACCAGTGCACGTTCTTTAGGCAGTAAAGACTATTCTATCTGCACCAACTCTCTCTTTCTCCAGCCTTATAAGACCCTTAGCCCCTCATGTGTGGTGTTAACATGGATCCAGGCAGACACCATATGGTGGGACCCATCCCAGGAGCAGGTAGGCCTTAGAATTACCAATGTGAAAGCATATTTTAGAGTCGGTATCCAAGGGCCCGTGCTGAATCTTAAGCATCTGTGTGTGCATCAAGCTCCAGTCTCTCCCTCAACAACTCCTATGGTTTTCCAGGTCCATGTGCTGGGCTCTGCACTGATTTGTCTGTCTGTTTCTCTACTGAGAGAGGAGCCAGCTCACTCAGTCAAGACCTCACAAAGGTCTAGTGAGATCACATGTTAAAACTTACTGACTTGTCCCAGTTTCCTGTCCTAGATGCTGGCTGTGGTTTAGCTCCAAACAAGAAGGTCAACTAAGAATCACCACAGGGCCACTTGCCTGACTTTGACCATCTCCATTACCTAGAAACTCTTGCTGCAGTGTCTCACCCACTGGATTGGGCCTCCTTGGAAATAGACACCAGTCCAGTTCAAATCTGCATTCACCCCATTGTCAGGCTCCTGACTCGTTGGCCTGTGTTTTTGAGGTCCCTGCACCTCTGGTAGACATATCTGTCTGATATGACGATCTGGAGGGGAGAGAGGTGCAATAGAGACCAAATTTAGGTGTACGTACTAGGAATAAATTAATAAAACTTATAGAAAATCCTCCCTTGGGAAGTGTAGTAAAACAAGACAGAAATGTAAATGAAAATTTAAAAGTTAGAGATATACATGAATGTGTTAAAGGATAATGCTGAGCCTGAGATTGTCCTAAATGGGTCTCATTGGTCTCTGAGGCAAAAGATCTCTTTATTATATGCATCAATCTAGAAGACATCATCATTTGATGCTAACAAGTCTAATCTTATGCCTTATAGAGAGGCCCTAACACTGACAGAATTAGCATTTAAAACAAAATGTGTCAAAATCTAGCTTGTAAAAACAAGTTTAAAGTGAACTGTTGCTCTGTGGCATGATTTTCCAACTGAGGTCTGCAAGAGGACTCTAGCCTTCCTCTTTTCTTAGCCTCATGTCTGAATTGCTTGTCCTGACCCATTTCTTACACCATGTTCCCACCTCCTCACATCTGGCCTCATTTGATCTCCTATTTCTGGCCTTGTCCTGACTTTAAAGACTTGACCCCGACACTGTCTTTCTGGCAATAACCTTGGTTCCCAACTGAGTAGGACTTGGGTTCTCTGTTTGTGACAGGCTGCTTTGGAACACTTTAGGTGAACATCTTTCCTGATTAAGCCCAGCCTAGAAGCCCTGATGACCTAGGGCTTTGATCCATGCCCTGTGAGTACCAAGGTCATCGATGGAGGCCATCACTTTACTACTGAGAACGTGAACCTCTTCAGTAGCTGGGGGAACCTAGAGACACTGCCCTCACCCAGAAGCCCTGGTCATCGGTCTGACACCCTTGTCCCAGCAAGTTTCCAATGGCTCAGTTTAGCAGTAGGGCAAAGGGGAAAATTAAGGCCTTCAAAAAATATTTCTTTTTCCCCTTTAGGCAGAGTGACATTTTTGGTGTCCAGTCCAACAGGGATGGTGGAAAGATGAGTCCTTTAGTGGAGGTGACGTATATACTTAGTCACTAAATCCACACATCTGGGAGCCCCTCTGGCCTCCTCTCTCCCTTATCTTTGACAGCCAATTGGTCACCAAGTCCTAGAATCGCAACCTCTGCTACAGCACTAGAAAGCATCTCTTTCTCTCTGTCTCCTCTGCCACTGCTTTATTTCTGACTCTCATATTTCTTACCTGCTTATGCTAACTGGTCCCACTGTACCAAGTCTGGACCCCTTCTTCCAAGCTGCTCTCTACAATGTTGTTAGAGAGAGCTTTCTAAAATGCAAATAAGATCAAGTCATTGCCCAGTTTAACATATTTCAAAGTTCTTTATAGTTTTAAGAAATTTTT
Organism: Tapirus indicus; assembly: GCA_031878705.1. NCBI lineage: Eukaryota > Metazoa > Chordata > Mammalia > Perissodactyla > Tapiridae > Tapirus > Tapirus indicus. The sequence goes on along the minus strand of CM062932.1, from coordinate 3,481,050 downwards.
GAAATTCTTTAACCTTAACCTAACACGTGATCTTTGTGATCTGCATCTGCCTAGCCAGTGCACTTCATCTTCTATCACATTCCCTCAGGCATGTTGTACTCCATCTATCTGGAAGAAAACACTGTATATGGAACGAATGGGCTAATTCCTAATTGTCGTTCAAGACTTAGATCACAGGTGTCCTGTCTATGGCGTCTCTCCTGACTCCTGCATCAGAGTCCATGGCACCCTTTGTGGGCCGACCTTTGGGACAGCCCTTCTGTGCTGCCCTCACATCATTAGTTGGTTTGTTGGCTTTCTCTACCAGACTGTATGTACCCTGAGGACAAGAACTTGACTTTTCATTTTGTATTCCCAGGACCTAGTATTTGAGATATAGTATATGCTCAAAAAGTGAGTGTTAAATGAAGACTAAGTGAATAAACAAATTTCAAAATTAATAAACAAACAAACTGAAACCCAAGTGCCTCTCATGAGCTCTCAAGATCTGGTTTCCTCCTGACTTCCACGTGAACCTGGCTTGATGGGGCACTGGTGTTTTGTAAATAGCCCCACTCACAAGTACAGAATGTGCATCAAACACTTAGAACATGGGCTTAGGGAGAGTGCAGAAAATGCGAAAAGGACTTGAGAGAAAACCTGTGGCATTTAAGCACCAGGCAGATGAAACAGAGTGGCTGAAGGTGACTGACACAAAGTGGCCAGGGAAGTAAGGGGGTAGGAGGACAGTTAGGGCCAAGTACTGTTAGGGAAGCCAAAAGTAGTTTCCAGAGGTGGGGGGAGTGATCAACATTCACCAGAGCTGCTGAGAGGGCCAATAAGATTGGGGCTGAAAAGTATCCCACTGATTTCACAGTTAGGAAGTTACCAGTGACCCTAACAATGAGGAGTTTCAATGAAAGGGGCAGGGTGAACCAGATTTTATTGCATTGGGAAATGAATAAGAGGTGAGGATGTGTAGACGGTGAGTATAGATAATACTTGATTATAAAGGAGGAGAGAGAAGTAGGGCAGTAATGGGATGGGGGAGAGTTAAGTGGAGATTTTTTTGTTTATTTGTTAGCATGATGAGAGAATCTTGAACAAACAGATATGGAAAGAAGCCAAAACAAGGAAATAAGAACAGATAGAGGCAAATGAAAATTTCCACTAAAGCTGCTACAGGTATAACAAATTATGTGGCATAGGTCAGGATTATTGACAAAATGTCAGTATCGAGGCTGTAAATAACAGATGTCCAGGTCAGTCCTGGCAGCTAGTTCTAGGAAACACCTTTTGGTAACTATCTTCTCTAAATTCTGGGAATTTGTTTCATAGGTAAGGCAATGGAGTTAGGAGCAATTTGATATTCATAACCTGTTTCAGCCTAGGGATAAAAGACAGGAGGAGACAAGTCGACTCACAGAGAGGGAATGGCCTTTGGGGTTAGAATTGCCAACACTGGATGCTAGCTAAAATTTGGATTTCAGTGTTTACATGAATAATTTTTTACTATAATTATGTCCCATGTGATATTTGGGACATACTTACATTAAAAAACTATTGTTTATCTAAAATTCAAATTTAACTGGGCCTCTTGTATTTTATCTGGCAACCCTGTTTAGGGTACATACCTTTTTGCAGGCAATTATTCGGTTTACTGAATCACAAAATGTTAGTTGTGAAGAAAACCTTAGAGATAATCTAAATCAACACCCTTATTTTGTTAAGAGAAGAACATGGATCAGAGTTGGATATGCCTGCCTACTGTCACCTTGCTAAACAGGAGGTGGAGCTGCGGTCAGATCACACAGCCCCCAGGACCATCACAGAAGAGAAACTCCCAATTCTATTTCTAAGTATAGCTCCAGGAGACATCATGAAATTCTCTAAAATGCCTTATAATCAAATTATTTTTCATATACTTTATTAAAAGAAGGAATACGATATATATACTATGACTTCTTTAGGAGCTATTGAGGAAAAATGTGCATTGTTAAACTGAGCAATCGTGCATAACATATCCCAGTTACAAAAAGGTTGAGAAATAATAGTTTACACCAGACGTGAGTCCAAGGGAAAGGTTATGCCTATTTCTTTTTGTGGGTTACAGCTAGCACGTTTGTAGGTGGGCGACTGATAACCATCTAATGAAAAAATGCTGCATAAATTCACCTCAGGTTCTGTCTAATAACTTGAAACTAATTGTGGGATCAGGGGATCAGTCCAGGAAACCAAAACGGGCAGGGTGATGAACACTAGAGAAGGGATTAAATATGTTGTCGTGGGAAGATGGAGAGTGACGACGAGGCTGGCACCTGCTTATAATTTTTTTCCACATATTTCTATTACTTTATTTATGATTTATTTTTATTGAGGTATAATTGATATATGTGATTATAATCTTAAAAGTGTAGATTAGTGCTGAGGAAGACTGTTAGGACATGGATTCAGCTCTGTGACTTTGTAAAGACTGATGAATGAAATGCAAGATTATGAAGGTAATCTTGGTTGAATATTTGAGAGAGGCAGTGACTCATTCTTTAAAACAAATCCTTGCCTTACTCTGTCTAACCAGATAGCTCAGGGGCCTGGATGAGCAAACTAATTGCTTTGGCAATGCTCAGAACACCCCTCTCCTCCATAGCCCACTCTCACCTGATCTCAACTCCTTAGATCTTATCTCCTGGCTCTGCCCCTCCAGCCCTTCCTGACTCCTTGGAGCACTAGGAACTTGAATTCCTGCATGTTTCTGGCTCTGTGAGTGCCTCTGGCCCTGGGACCTGAAAGTTCCTGCCCTGACTTCTGCTCCTAAAGAATGCAATGCCAGCCCTACCCGGAGGTTGAGGGATTAAAAATGCCCACATTGTCACCTAATGCTCCCTTGTTGTAGCTGCACTCTACAGACACTTCTTCAGGGGGGCTTACTAAGGAGCAATGAGAGACATTTTGATTCTTCTTCAGTTCAGCCAGAACCAATGAAAGATGTCTCTCTATGCCTTACCTTACGGATGCAAGCTTTTCCTCTGAAAAACAGTGATTTCCAAAGTGAAGGTAGACACTGGATTGGAGGGTGAGAAGGAGAAGGGGATGATAGAGAAGGAGTAAGTCTAGAGTACTGCTTTGTGAAAAAAAGGAACTTCATTCTCATCCGTTAGGCAGGAGGATGCTGAGATGGGGTGAGGGCCCCTATCCAAGGACCAAGAATCAAGAACTGTTAGTTGCTTCTGTGGTCTGGTAAGAAGTAATTGAGGTCAGAGCTAAAGCTATATTGTCTTGTACACTGGGTAAGGGGATGGCATACTTTGGGCTATATAGAGAGGTTTCCCCCAAGAATGCCAAGTGACTAGAGATTCCAGTAATTTCGTCCTCACCCTCATAGTCCTTTCTGCCCTTGCATTCTCATCAGAGAGCTTGCTCCTATGCCTGTACTCCTAAGTAAAAAGACCAAACAATCCCACCCTCCTGGGCTACCTGACCCAAGCTTGTCCACTTAGATTCTCTCCTGCAGGAATTTGGAGTTGCAATTCAGAGACTCCAGCTCAGAGGCTCTCACACATTACTGTACCTTAGGACCACCTGAGGAGTGTGTAAAAAATGCAGATTCCTGATTCCTTACCCTGTTAGATTTAAGAGGATTACAATAAGAGTCTAGGTACCTGTGTTTTAACAAATGCCCCAGGTAATTCTGCTGCACCTGGCCTGCAGATCCATCCCTCTATTTTACAAAACACCACTCTAGTTAGTCTGTTTGGATGGAGAGCAGCCATGCAAAGCCAGGGCCATGTAGGCCATATGCATAGGATAAAGCAGAGAGGAGAGACCACGTGGTCCCCTATGTGTACCTTGGGCAAGTTACTTAACCTCTCAGTTTCTTCATCTGTAAAATGGAGTAATAACGGTATCAACCTCACAGGATTGAGAATTAAACAAGTTAATACATTTAAAGCATGTAGAATAGTGTCGGATACAGAGTAGGGATACGTCAGGTATTATTATTATCAAGTTGTTGATAATGTTTCACCAAAAGGGAAAAAGGAAGTGCAACAAAAAGAAAATGGCTTGGAAGAGAGAGAAAGCTTCATTTCACACCACTGTCTCACACTATGCCTGGACTGCCACTCCCCCAGTATTCACACCATGTGGCGTGGGGCCTCTGATACTTTTGGGTTTTCTGTCTGTGCTCTTCTGCTGCTTCTTCGCCAGCCTATCTTTTACTGCTTCATGGCTCAGCTCAGGTCATATAGAATAGTCATCATCTTTAGGAAGACTTGCCCCAAATCTCAGGTTAGGCAAAGTATCTCTCCTTTGAGATTTTTCTCTACATTTCCCCTTGTGCTCTATCTCTGCTCTTACCATGGCATGATGAAAATTAACGTCCTCTTCTCTTCACTTAGACCAGGAGCTCCTTGAGAGGTGAGTCTGTTTTGGTTACCAATCTGATGCCTGCTCTCGGCACAGGCCTGATGTAGTGTTGGGCAAAGCAGAACCTGCCTCCACCAGGAAAGCCTGGGACACCTTCTTGACTATGGCTAGTCTTGCATAAGCCTTCTAGTGCCCCAGGTTGCACCCCCTGGGCTGGCTCTCAGTGAAGGTATTGAGTCTGAACTCGGTGGTCAGAGAAAGACTAATAGCCAAATTAGAAACCACAAATTCAGGTTCATTCCTAAGACAGAAAGGCCAAAGAATTTCTGCAATATGACTAGTTTGAAAAATAATTCAAAGATCTAGGAGATTCATGAACTTGGTTTCTACAACCCTCTTAAAAAAAAAAGAAAAGAAAAGAAAAAAAGAAGGGACTAATATTCGTTGAATAGCTACACTTGCCGGTCACTAAACGAGGCACTCCGAGTTCTTGATTTAGTTAACCTAAGAGGCCTATGAGGTGAGTACTAACCCCGATTTGTAGCTACAAAGCCATGAATTCTAACACACAACTGTCAGTTGTCAACACTCCCTGGCACAATAAATGAAGTAATGGAAGATCCTCAGGTCTTATCTTGGAGATGAACTAGGTCATGTAGAACAGCACTGAGAGTTTTCTGGAAAGAGACATACAGCCAGACTCTAATTAAACCACCTGGAGTCTCTTTATCTTAGTGTATTTTCCAAATATGCCTAATCACTTCTCTTCAGGATAAGAAGAGCCCTCTCTGAGTGAAGGGTTCCCCAGTTCCCATTCCTCAGAGTGAGTACCGAGGAGAAGCTGCCCAGGTTGGAATGATTCCAACAGGATTGTCAGGACTTTTATTCTTCCTAAAGTATAGGGTCTGTGATGCTCTTCAGGGCCTGGGGAGAGATCCTGGGGTCCCAAGCCCAGAATATCTCCTTTACTTGCTGGGCTTGTTTCTGGATGTTTCTAAGAATGTTCTCTTTATTTTTGATCCTATTTAGCTCATGGGGACTAAAACACCACTGTGGGCAGTTTAGAACACCTGCAAAGTCACCTCATTAACATCTGAGGGAGCCTCCAGCCCTAAATCATCTGTCCAAATCACCTCATGACCAGAAGAACTTGCTCACTACAGACACTTCTGCATCACCCCTGTCCCATTTATGAATATGATCTAATTAGCATCCTTCAGGTAACCCTTAGGTACCTTGCCACACACCCCCACGGTAACACTGTTCCCTTTATTCCTAGCTGTTCTTCTCCAAAATTCCCTCTCTGTTACCTCATAATGACACAATGTCACTTCCCCTCTCATACAGGAAAGAATAAAGAATACCACAACTGTGTAGCCAGTTGGCTGATTCCTCAAGAAGGCTCTTACCTTCTTAAAAGGACTATCTCAGAAGTACTATACAAATTCACCTGAAACAATGTAAAACTAAGTTTTTCTGTTTGTTCACATTGTCACTTGAAAACTCCTAGACAGATTTTCAACAGTCTTGGAAAGCGTGTTTGGGATGACTGGGTTCACTTAAAATGGAGGTTATGGGGCCTCCCGGTGGCGCAGCGGTTTAGTTCGCGCTTGGCAGCCCGGGGTTCGCAGGTTCGGATCCCGGGGCCCCTGCCAACGCACTGCTCGTCAGCCACGCGGTGGCGGCGTCTCATATAAAGTAGAGGAAGATGGGCACGGATGTTAGCCCAGGGCCAGTCTTCCTCAGCAAAAAGGGAGGATTGGCGATGGATGTTAGCTCAGGGCTGGTCTTCCTCACAGAACAAAAAAAAAAAAAATGGAGGTTATGTGGCACACACAAAATTCCTTTTGAGAGCATTTCAGTGAGAACATCTCAAAGAGATAGGAAATTATCCTCAGAGCAGCTGATCTGCCTTGGATACTAAGACACGGAGCAGAAAAATGAAGAGCGGTTTTAAATAGGAGCCCCAAAATGAACATCCCCGGAAGTAGAAGCCCACGCTGCAAGTACTAATATATAATTGAAAAGCTTCTTACTGTATGGGTTACTCCAAAGTGAGCAGCAGTGGGGATTGATTTAACAATGGTTAATGATTCTTCTAGCAAGGCCAGGGCACACTTTTATTAAATTATGATACAGTTATCCCACGAATAGTATGCAATATTTAAAAAAGAACTATTAATTGTGTTTGCATATAAATTTGTAAATTGCTGAAGGTATGGAATTTTACACATCAAATAGTTAACGATGGATTTCTCTGAGGAGAGAAGCAGATGGAGGAAGAATGAAGAGAGATATTCATTTTTTCACTTGATATATTTTTGTACTGTTTTTACAATGAGCATGTATTAGTCATTTTAATAACAGCTTTATTGAGATATAATTCACATACTTTACAATTCACTCATTTAGTGTAAAATTCAGGGGCTGTCCTGGTGGCATAGCGGTTGGGTTCGCGTGCTCTGCTTCGGTGGCCTGGGGTTCACAGATTCAGATCCTGGGCACGGCCCAACGCACAGCTTGTCAAGCCATGTTGTGGCGGCGTCCCATATAAAGTAGAGGAAGATGGGATGTTAGCCCAGGGCCAGTCTTCCTCAGTGAAAAGAGGAGGATTGGCAACAGATGTTAGCTCAGGGCTGGTCTTCCTCACACACACAAAAAGTAATAAAATAAATAAATAAATGAAGTGTAAACTTCAATTTTTTTTTCCAGTACATTCACAGAGTTGTGCAACCATCACTGCCATCAATTTTAGAACATTTTCATCACCTCAGAAATAAACCCCATTATGAGTCACTCCCCATTTCCCTCTCCTCCCAGCCCTGGCAACCACTAACCTACTTTTTGTCTCTATGGACTTGCCTATTCTAGACATTTCAGATAAACGGAATCGTACAATATGTGGCTTTTTGTATCTGGCTACTTTCACTTAGCATAGTGTTTTCTAGGTTCATCCATGGTGTGGCATGCATTAGTGCTTCATTCTTTTTTGTGGCTGAATAATATTCCATTGTATGGATATACCACATTTTGTTTATACATTCATCAGCTGATGGACATTTGGGTTGTTTCTGCCTTTTGGCTATTGTGAATAGTGCTGCTATGAACATTCATGTACACATTTTTGTTTGAATATCTGCTTTCAATTATTTTAGTCATTTACATTGGAGTAGAATTGCTGGGTAATTGTAATTCCATGTTTAGTTTTTTGAGGAACCTCAAAACTGTTTTTCACAGTGACTGCACCATTTTACATTCCCACCAGCAATGTATGAGGGTTTCAATTTCTCTGTACCCTTGCCTACGCTTGGCATTTCCCTCTTTATTTTATTTTTAAAAATATGGTCAACCTAGTGGGTGTAAAGTGGTGTCTCACAGTGGTTTTGATTCCATTCCCATAATGATTAATGATGTTGAACATCTCTTCCTGTGCTTATTGGCCATTTGTATATCTTCTTTTGAGAAATGTCTATTCAAGTCTTTTGCCCATTTTTAAATTGGGTTGTTTGTCTTTCTGTTGTTGAGTGTAGGAGTTCTTTATATATTATTTTATATGTTATATATATTATACTATATATAATATATAGTTTATAATATATTACATATATCTATCTATATATCTATATCTGAATGTTAATCCTTTATCAGATTTATGATTTGCAAATATTTTCTCCCATTCTGTGAGTTGTCTTTTCACTCTCTTGATAGTATTTTTTGATGCACAAAGGCTTTTAATTTTGATGAAGTCCAATTGGTCTATTTCTTCTTTTGTTGCTTACATGTGCTTTTGGTGTCATACCTAAGAAGGCTTTGCCTACCCCAAGCTCTGAAGATTTACTCCTATATTTTCTTTTAAGGGTTTTATAGTTTTATCTCTTATATTTAGGCCTTTTTTCAGATAATTTTTATGTATAGTGTGAGGAAGGGGTCCAGCTTTGTTCTTTTGCATGTGGATATCCAGTTGTCTCAGTACCATTTGTTGAAAACAGTATTCTTTCCCCATTGAATTGTCTTGGCACCACTGTTGAAAATCAATTGACTGTGTATGTGAGGGTAGCGTGTATTATTTTTTAAGAAGAAAGAGGGGGCCGCCCGGTGGCGCAGCAGTTTGGTTCGCGCTTGGCAGCCCGGGGTTCGCCGGTTCGGATCCCGGGCGCCTGCCGACGCACTGCTTGTCAGTCATGCCGTGGCGGCGTCCCATATAAAGTAGAGGAAGATGGGCACGGATGTTAGCCCAGGGCCAGTCTTCCTCAGCAAAAAGAGGAGGATTAGCAACAGATGTTAGCTCAGGGCTGGTCTTCCTCACAAAAAAAAAAGAAAGAAAGAGAACTCCCCCTGCTGACCCCAATAAAGCCTATAAATTCTTCCACTACAGAAACTGGCTAGTTAAGCTGTGGCTCAGCCTTGAGAAGCTAGGCCTATCTAACCACGATAGTTTTACCAAACTAGCAGATGAAGCACCACATCATCTTAAATTGCACCACATACAGTCAGCTGCAATTTTTCTTATCCCAAAGGCTGTCTGGAACATCCCACAAATGACTAAGGATTATTTCCTGGAACTTGGTGCTATGGAGAAATAATCTGAAAGACTGACCCAATAACCTTTCTTCTGGACACTAACATTATTTGTCTATAAGACTTGCATTTTAGAGAAAAAATTGCCTCATATCCAAAGTTTTTGGTTCCTAGTACAATTTTTTGTAGATGCTATAGTCTGAATATTTGCGTCCCCTCAAAATTCATAGGTTGAAACCTATTCCCTCAAAGTGATGGTATTTGGAGATGGGGACTTTGGGAGGTGATTAGGTCATGAGAGGAGAGCTCTCATGAATGGGATTAGCACCCTTATAAAAAAGACCCCAGTGAGCTACCTTGCCCTTCTCATGTGAGGACACAGAAAGAAGATAGCCATCTATGAACCAGTAAGCAGGCCCTCACCAGACACCAAATCTGCTAACACCTTGATCTTGGACTTTTCAGCCTCCAGTATTATGAGAAATATAAATTTCTGTTGTTTATAAGCCACCCAGTTTACGGTATTTTTGTTATAGCAGCCGGAATGGACTATGACAGTAGAGGTAAAGGTGAGCTGGCTAAACTCATTTTGGTTAATAAAAGAAGGTCTTACTTTTGAGTTTCTTTATATTCCTATTCGGCTTTCTGATGAGAAGGCTCCAGCTTGTCACAATGGACTTATTCTACTGTGGATGTCATAAAATGTAAAAGTGCTTAGTAAAATGGAAAGCACTTAAAAATATCAGATATATTGCTTATTAAGCACATGAATCTCCATTTATAGAAGATCAATCATATCTAAACATGTCCTGCTCTGCCCCTAAGGAAGATCTGCTTTAGGTAAAATCACCATCTCATTTAGTCATTTTATATATAAGAAAAAAGAAACCCAGAGAGGGGAAATTATTTGCCAAAGGACACACAGCTGGTTTGTAGCAGAGCTATAACCTGAACCTACATTTCATGACTTCTGGACCAGAGCTCTTTCCATCCTACTGTACTTTCCTCATTTTCTTTTCTCTGGTCTTGATTTCTTCATACTCATCCTTTTTTCAATTGCCTGTGGTAATCTGTCTAAAATAGAAATATGGACTTCTAGTTATAGTGCTAGTGACATTTTCACTTCACTCTCTTCCCTCAAACTCCACTGCAAACAACAACAAAAGAAATAAAAGTTGTAAAGCATCAACTTTAATGCAGCAAGTAAACCACCATATCAGAAAACCACAAAACATGAAACATACTTGCTTAATACTGTGAAATCTGCCCCAGAAAGAAGGGGCATACAGTCGGCCAGCAACAGGACTTGAAAGTCCCTCAAAAATCAAGTCTCACCATCCTCAGAAGCATCTAGAGATCTTTGATTAGCACTGTGAGAACTAGAGATAATAAATGGTCAAGGAGAAACATACTTTGAAGGAAAATCATGTTGATAAGTTACTTCTAGTGCTTAAATCAAGCCTCCTTGCCCCAGAAGAGTACCAAGACATGAATAAGAGGATACACCAAAAATATAGGTGCTTCCATGGTAAAGGAAAGAGAAGATTTGATGAGTTACTGTTGAAGACAATAAGATTCAGCAGAAGCTTCGGATGGCCCCAGCTCAGTACCTGTCCCCTCCTCTGCTCCTCTAAAATTATTCTTCAGTAGGTAGCTGGTCCCACTCAAACATGTGAAACAACTCAAAAAGAACCACAGGGGACATCCCCTTTGCATGGCAACCTCAAAAACAAAAGAAAGAAAGAAGGACAGAGAAACAAATATAAGCAAAAAGCAGATGAAAAGCCTATATAATTTCAAAATACATTCCAGGGTCTCAAAGAATTATCAGCAGTTTGATATTTCAAAAAAAAAAAAAAAGAGTAAGAAGGGCTTAAAGAAGAGATTTAAGGGTTTTAAGAAGAGGTTTTTGCATAACAGAAATGGAAGTTGGTACAGATTGGCAAATAGGCAAGGGAAAAATAAATATACAACTATTCAAAATAAAGTGTAAGACATGATGGAAATGTTGAAGAAATCTCAAAATTGAAAAGAATATTGCTATAGTATAGGTCATAGACGAGATGATAGTTATGGAAGACAAAGAAGATCCAACATAAACATAATTAGTATTTCTCACGAAAAGTACAAAGCAAATGGAATAGAAAGATAAAATGGAATCTACAGATTGAAAGACCTACCGCATCTTAGGAAAAATTGATTTAGAACAATCGACACCAAAATGTAACATGGTAAAGTTCTGGAACTTGAAGGGTAAAGAAAATCACTTAGTATCCAGGTAGAAAAAAATTTCTACAAGAGGAGAAAAATCAGGTTAGTATCAGACATCTCCACAATTTATTACCAGAAGACAGTGAAGCAATGTCTACAGAAGAAAAGGAAGTATAACTTGATAATTTTGTAACCACCCAAGGTGTCCATTAAATATAAAGACAACAAATAGATATTCTTAAACCCACGAAAATACAGCATCTACACACGGCTCTTCAAAAACACATTGATTGACGAATTCCTGTCAAGTCAGGAATCAATCAAAACAACGATTTGAGGATTGAACAAACCATGGTAAAAAAGACTGATTGGACTGTGGCTAATTAAACACAGGATTAAGATTAAACTGTGGGAATCGTGGTTTTTGAAAAGAATGTGTCATGAACCTTGACAAAGTAAAAGTAACAAAATAATGGGAATTTGGGGAGGAGGGTTTCTGGGAAAAAGTCTAATATGCTCATTTCCTCCAGGCAGTTAGCAGAAGTAGCTAATTTGAAACATGGGTTGAAAACACCACCACTACCACCAAAACCTCACTAACTGCAATCTCAAAACATTTCACTACCTTTTCTTCTTAATTTTGGACAGATATTTTTAGGAATTAATCCATTGTAACTGAATTAGAGGGAAACATTTATCTGAAGTTTATCTCACGTTAAAGTTCTTTAGTTTTACTTCCATTTCTTTTCAAGCAACATTCAATTTCATCTTGTTTATTAAAACCATAGCATCTATGAAATTATTTTTACTTTTCTAAAATTATAATTACATATTCATTATCTTTCTGTCTGCAGATACACATAGAAAGAAGGCTAGCACTGAGTACTGACAATGGTTATTTCCAAGTGAGAGCATCTGGATGATTTTTACTTTCTTTTTATTTTTTACAAGTATGTATTATTAAAATTAATTATTAAAAATACATATGTACACAAATCTGACCATTTTTCTCCTTTGTTCAACGTCTCTTCATTTTTAAAAAACAAATATAGTTGAAAACTTATGTCCACACAAAATCCTGCAAATAGATGTTTACAGCAGCTTAATTCATAATTGCCAAAACTTGGAAGCAACCAAGATGTCCTTCAGCAGGTGAATGGATGAATAAACTGTAGTACATGCAGACAACTGAGTATTATTCGGTACTAAAAAGAAATGAGCTATCAAGCCATGAAAAGGCATGGAGGAAGCTTAAATGCATATTACTAAGTGAAAGAAGCCAATCTGAAAATGCTACATACTGTATGATTCCAACTATATGCTGGAAAAGGCAAAACTATGGAGACAGTAAAAAGATCGGGGTTGGGGGTTGGAGGAGGATGAATAGGTGGAGCACGGAGGATTTTTAGGGCAGTGAAAATACTCTATGATATTACAATAATGAATACATGTCATTACACATTTGTCCAAACCCATAGAATGTACAACACCAAGAGTGAACCCTATGTAAACCACGGACTTTGGGTGATTATAATGTGTCAGTGTAGGTTCATCAATTGTAACAAATGTCCCATTCTAGTGGGGAATGTGGATAATGGGGGAAGCTATACATGTGTGGAGGCAGGAGTTATACGGGAAATCTTTGTACCTTCCTCTCAATTTTGCTGTGAGCCTGAAACTGCTCTAAAAAAATAAAATCTTAGAAAAAGATTTTTAAATAAAATGCTGAAAAAGACACATTTAGAAATAATGTATTTTTTAAAAATCTAGTAAAACTTTGGTTTTACAACTAATGCATGTTCATTATCAAAACTATGGGAAATACAGAAAAGTGTAAAGAAGAAAGTATATACTGCTTTTTAAGAGTCAATATTATATTATGAACATCTTCTTGGGTTATTAAACATGCATAAAAAACTTTGAATTGTGGTTTAATGTTCTGGACCATGGCTATTTAATGAATCGCTTACTGCTACATTTAGGTTGTTACTAATTTTTTGCTATTATAAATAGTGCTGTAATGAATATCACAAAACAGTCACCTTGAATCCTATTTTTGTGATATTTGCAACCTCTTTCCAAGGAGTAGTATTAGCCACAAATGCATGCTTTGTTAAGGCCACTCCTCCCAAGTCCTACTTTATTTCCTTTGCATTGACTACCCCATCATGTTACTTAAAGGCCCAACTTCCCTTCAGTTCTCAGAATAATCTGCCTTTGAAGTAGGACCGAAGCAGCTTTCATATCAGCTAGGTCCACTTCGGTCTCCTTCCCTGGTTGCTTTTCTAGGAAACATTCTTGTCCTTTGTGCCTTTTGGGAGGACGGGAGCCCTGACTTGCTCCTGCCAACTGGGACTGGAACTGTGCCCTTGAGCCTCAGCCCAGTCACTTCTTTGTGTATTTGGAGAAAAGGACTACAGGAAGCTTTCTGTTCGTCTCTAACAGTGAGAGGACACTTGTTAGATGTACTTTGGCAGCCAGTATACAGTCTTTCTTGATTTTTGTAGGGGGAAAGCTCTTACTGGGTCTCAAAAGGACAGGGGGGTTGATTACCAATATGACCCCAACAGTCCCAGACTCTGCTTTGTGGCTTCTCTTTCACTGTATGATTTGCATGGATTTATTGGAAAACACAAAGACTTCCAGGAGCTGCTTAGTAAGCCAGGCTCATTTATGTTTCCTAGTAGGTACTAGATTCTGTTTCTTGTTCAGCTAAAATTAGCCTGTAAAAGTCTTGGGCTTGTTAACATCAAACTGATGTTAAGACAAGCACTGGGAGAAATGAGATTTTTATTATGCTGAAACCTTAACAACGGAGCCAAATCTATAGAACGGTAAAATAAAGAGACGTAAAAAATCCTTCCAAACTGAAGTACTCACTTAGAACTAACTTTCCAGAGGCTTAAAAATAACTATCAAAGTCAGGAATCTGGACTGTTTTATTTAACTAAAGAAAGTGAAAACAACTTCACATAAGCCTCAGAAATTTGTTTGTTAATCACCATTTCCGGGTAAACAAAAAGTGAGGAGAGGGGGTCATGATGCATAGGCATCATTCAAGTTCTTCATGACCACACATTTAAATGCTGGCCACAGGAAGAAAGCTTATGGTATGAGTGAAGTCATTCATTTATTCAACAAATATGTATGAGCAACTAGTATGTATCAAGGGTTATGATAGATGATGGGGATACAGGAATAAGAGATACAGAGGGGCTTATGGCCTAGAGTAAAAAATCAGTGTCTATGCTTGGATACAATGGGACAATCAGAGTGTAACAAAAGTGCCTAAGAAAACTGGGCAAATCAGGGATGGTGCCACAGAGTCTAAGGTGACCCTTGAGCTGAGGTTTGAAGGATGAATAGGAGTTTGCTAGAGGGACAAGGTGAGGGGTGTTGGGAAATGAGAAAGCATGCTAGAGGAAGGGATTAGTACATGCAAAGGTGTGGACACATAAGAAAGCGTGGTGCATTTGAGTCCCAGCTTAAATATGAGACCGAAGATGCAGAGGAGACATAGATTGGGGTACTGGGCAGTCCTACCTATTTTTGTTATGGTAATAGATGTGATGTGTGTATAAGCAGGTGCTGGAAGATGAGGCTGAGCAGGGAGACAGGGTTCAGGCTGCGGACAGCTTTGAGACCTTGCAAGTTTTGCTAAACAATAGGTCATTGGGTCCCAAAGCACTTTAATGGGTATGGGTTATAATTGGGGGAATCGGCTTTGTTTGGTTCCATCATAATCAGGTCTCTCTTGAATTCCCATCATTTCCAATCAGAGTACTTTGGAGCAGTGTATCTGACCCTCTTCCTACTCATCCTCCAGAATGAGGCCCATAAGAAGACCACACTGTTTATAAAAAAGGCTTAAAAGCATTATTATCTTTTCAGGGAACTCTACTCCATATTTTGAATTTATCAAATCAAATATTATAAAAATATACACAGAATTATTTCTAACTTAGCATTTACTTGCATGGATAGAAGCTGAGTAGAGAGGTAAGAAGGTTTTATTAGATGTGTGGGGTAGTCTTTTTTTTTTTTTTGGTGAGGGAGATTAGCCATGAGCTAACATCTGTTGCCAATGTGCCTCTTTTTTGCTGAGGAAGATTGGCCCTGAACTAACATCTGTGTCCATCTTCCTCCATTTTATATATGGGACACCACCACAGCATGGCTTGATGAGCGGTGGATAGGTCCGTGCCCAGGATGCGGACCTGTGAACCCTGGGCCGCTGAAGCACAGCACGTGAACTTAACTACTATGCCACTGGGCTGGTCCCTGTGTGGGGTAGTCTTTTAAAAAATATATATAATTTAAAAAGTAATATAGGCTTGCTAAAAAAAAAATCCACTTGTACAGAATTCTGTGGAATTAAAAAGTGAAAGTGTCCCTCTTCCCTGCCCCAGTTAAGTAGCAGCTACCTGGTAGGTGTCCTTTTAGAAGTTATCTATGTGTACAGAAATATGTGTGCTTTTTGTTTTCTGGTTTTTTTTTTTTTTTGGTGAGGAAGATTGGCCCTGGGCTAACATCCGTACCCATCTTTCTCTACTTTATATGGGAAGCCGCCACAGCGTGGCTTGACAAGCGGTGCGTCGGTCCATGCCCAGGATCCGAACCTGCGAACCTTAGGCTGCCAGAAGCGGAGAGTGTGAACTTAACCACTGAGCCACCAGGCCGGCCCCTGTTTTGTTTTGTTTTGTTTTTAAATATCAATGAAGCAATTCTATGGGCTCTTCCTAATATATTAAGAAGCACAAAAGCATCAAATGAACTAAATCTGTAGGTTGCATTTTCCAATCACATACAATTCCCAAGTATCCTGGAGAGGGTCTTGAATCTCCCTTCTAGGCCTAAACTTTAGCCTGTGCACAATGAAACAGCTTTCCACACATGCAACAGCAATGACTGTCATGCCAACATTTATTATTCAGCTCCTGTACCTTTAGCTGTTTTTCTTTTGCTTCAACATCTAGCACAGTGCCTTGCCTACACCAGACACTTCATAGGTATCTGTCAACAACATGCATTTTAATATCATATGACCATTAAATTAGCAGAACCCATAGATATTAAAGAACTGGATAAAGTTACCAAAAGTATCCATGTAGTTGTTTAATGACTGAGATTATGCCTTCTTTTCTTGAGAACTGATTTTTTCCCCTCTTTAAGGGATTAGATAAGGGGTTTATTGGGGTAAGCTCCTCTGGCTAAATGTTTCCCTGAAATCGAGCAATGAACTTCAGAACAATGAGAAGAACTGACCAAACTCAACAGCAACTAAAGGTACTCTTATACACACATTGGTCTTTCAAATACAGACAAAGCGTGACCTACTTTCCTGCAGAAAGTCAGGAATCAGTTCTGTCTTCCTTTTTGTTTTTTAATCCTAGTGCTGCTATTTATTAAATGTTTGACCACAGAGGATTCTCTTAATCTGTCTGTTCAAAGAAAGGATAATAAAATCTATCTTATACAGTTAGTCTAAGAATTGAATGAGACGACCTTTGTGAAAGTTTGTGTCAGGTGTGAAGTATGCATAAAATATAGTGGTTGAAGCATATGCTCTGGAACCAGATTGCCTCAGTTCAAATGCCAGCTCTACCACTTATTAGCTGGATGACCCCAGACAAATTACTCAACCTCTCACGATGCCTTGGTTTCTTATCTATAACTTGGGCAAAGTTATTGGATTATTTTGAGGATTAAGTAAGGTCATGAGGTTTTTGGCACTGACAATAATGGTTTAATACATATTTACCATTATTATTATTATGAGTGTAAGTCCTTCATAAAACTTTCCTTTCTCTTTCTCCTCTTCATTTTTCTTTTTGATTCATCTAAAAAGCCTAAAGCAAGATTCCAAAGCTCTGACTTTTCTTGGTTATGAAATGAGAGGCTGAAAGACTAAAGCTTGCATGTTACTAGGGACTGAATTGCACCCTCTCAAAATTCATGTATTGAAGCCCTAACCCCCAATGTGACTGTATTTGGAGACAGGATGTTTAGGAATTAATTAAGATTAAGTGGGGTCATAATGGTGAGGCCCTAATCCTATGGCACTGGTGGCCTTATAAGAAGAGGAAGAGAGAAATTTCTCTTTCTCTCTCCCTTCTATGTGAACATACAGCAAGAAGATGGCTGTCTGCAAGCCAAGAAGCAAACCTTCTCCAGAAATTGACCCTGCTGGACCTTGATCTGGGACTTCCAGCCTCCAGAACTGTCAGAAAATAAATTTCTATTGTTTAAACCACTCAATCTATGGTATTTTGCTATGGCACAGCCTGAGCAGGCTAAGACACATGGTTTCCTTGAATCTTCAAACTAGCTTCTTGAAGTATTTGTTTTTAACAAGTTTATTACCCTTCTACTGTAGCATTTCACAAGTAGGGGATGTTGCTGAAGCTGCACGATCTTCAGGATACATGAAAAATGCAAAAAATTAAGACAGATGATGAGAATAAAGATTTTGATAACCAAGCCAAGATCTTTGGTTTGACTACAGTTCTCATAATACCAATATGGCCCTGAAAAGAAACTCATGCATTGTTGGGTCAAAGCAGACACTGCCCTGGCAGGAGTCTGTGTGCAAATGGGGTGCCCGAGCAGAAGCCCATTAACATTAACAGTGAGAAAACAAATCACAACATATACTCACAAAGTAAAAGGGAAGTACGTCATCTTTGAAACAAAATGAGCAAATGATTTCTTTCATAAATTGACTCAAAACCATATATCTTCCACAGTTTACAGAGGAGGAAGTTTAGGAATAGAGATTAAGGAAATTGCCTAGGTGATACAGTCAATAACTTGATAAAGCTGGGGTTTCAGTCTGGGCAGTCTAGCTCTAGATTTGTGTTCTTGAAAGCATTACAAAGTCCACTGGCATAGATAGAGAAGAAATTCCCCCAGGATGATCCCAATAATTTTCCCTGAGCCAAGTAAAACTGAGCATAAATTGAACCTTTTTCCTTATCTCTTAGTAGGGCACCAAAATGAACAGGAGTCCCCCCAAATTTAACACAATGAATGGCAATTTCCAACAACAATGTCTAATATGATAAAGAACATCTTTCATAACCAGTAGCCAGTAAATAATGATGAAACACTAGATGTGTTTGTTCTCAGTCAAATCATTAATACAGATAAAGTTGCCTGCTGTGACCACAATTATTTAACACAGTTTAAGGAATTTCACTCAAAGTAATAAGAAGTGGAATATAAATAAGAGGCATACAATGAAAAATGGAAGATATATTAGAATTATTTGCAGATGATTTACCTATAAAACTGTAGAGAACCAGGCAAAATACTATTAGGCTTTTTAAAGAACTTTCATAAGTTGGTAGTATAAAAGAAACGCACATTAAAATCAATAAATCTTCTACACACCAGCACTAGTCTTAGAAAATATATCAGAAAAAAAACTTACTCATAATAAAAAAAATAAAATGAATCAAAATAATCTTAGCAAGAACTTTTTTAGAGCCTAGATGAAGAAAACTATAAGAAGTCCTATCCTATGTCACAATAATTCATCATCTAGGAACCTACTTAAGGAAAGTCAGAACTTCAAAGATTTACTAGATTTTCAACTATGTAAATATTAGAAAAATTTAAATATTCAGTAGTAAAAGAGTGTTAAATAAGTTATAGTACATCCTTATGATCAAATTTTTATAACCATTAAAGACTTTTAAGGACTATTTAATGACATGAGAGAATGTTAAAAATACTCTCTAGTGAAAAAAAGCAGGACAAAAATTTTCTTTTATCATCTGATGCTAATTTTGTTTAATATCTGTGTTCTTCTCTGGGCAGGCAATTCTCATTTTCTTCACAATTTTCTTAAGTATCTCCACTGCCCTTCCTCAGTTTACATGATACCAAACTTATAATTCTCACCCTTGTTTGTGCTTTTCCCTTCCTTCCATCCCTGACCCCCTACTCTCTTATCATCCCAGGTGATCTACACATAATTTCATCCACTCCAATGGCTTTAATCCTCCTAAATACTAAGGATGCCAAATCTGTTGTTTCCCCATTACCCAATTCTTCTCCATTGCAAACTAGGCTAGCTAATCTTTATCTACCTAGATATCTATGCTTGTTATGTCTATTATCCCAAATTTCCTCTGTTCCCTGAAATTCTGCTATTTCAACCTCCTAAATAAGACTCAAATTTATCCCATAATCTTCATCTTAGATGCTGCACTCTAAATTAAGACATTCTCCTTTTACCAGGACAAATGCAATAGACTAACTGGTCTATAGTCCTAATGTCTTCAATCCATTCTATCATCAGAGTGATCATTCCAAAGCACAAAACTGATCATCTGTCTCCACTATCCATAGTTCATGTTTCTGTGTGATGTCATGAAGGTTCAAATACGAAGAGATGCATGTTCTGCCAAGGCTAATTTATTCACAGCTCACTTAAACTACCCCAGTCCCCTTTCCATTGGAGTGGGGAGGAAAGTAGCTAACTAAAGCAGATGTTGAAATGAAAAAGGAAATGCAGGGAGAGTGACTCAGCTCAGGGACAATGAATGGAAATAATTTAAGCCTAACAATCCACTGGATTTTTCTCACCAAAGTGGTCTTAATCAGCTTAGGGCCGTTAATAGCTTCTTCCCATCCCCAATCCTGCTGTGGATCTGGATCTTCTAAAGGTGCTAGGCCCTTTTCCAGGTGCTACCCACAGAACGTATTCTGTCTTTGCGTTCTGTTTTCCTTTGTTTACCTCTGCTTAACCTATCTTCTGTTCTTTGCTGTGATTTGACACTTGAAATATATCTCCTTGCTCTGCATCCTAAGAAGTCCTATACCTAGGCCTCAGCCTAGGCCAATCTCATAGGCCTTCACTAACCTAACTGAACAAAAAATACAAGTCTATGTGGGGTATAAAGCATAAGAGCTTTGCAAGACAGCAAGACAAAATAAGCATTTTTTCCTACCTATAGCCATTCCCAGCACTATTCTGCTAAAAATACTAGACACTGGCTTTCCCAGTAACTAGTGGCTACTACAGTGGTTGGGAAGGTGGCAGAGGTGGTGGTGGAGGTGAGCCATGCAGGGCAGGAGACCTGAGAGAAAGTCTGCTGGGGACTTCTGGTTTTTCTCCATAATATAAATAGATGTGCAGAAGAAAAATACTCCCCTTCTTGGCAGGACATAGTCATATCTGCATATGACATCTGGAACTGTTGCAATCACCTTGTAATCTTAAGAGGAAGCATGTTGACATGATGAAAAAGCAGTTGCATAGACAGAAGGAAAGATTGTGGGTTTTTGATGAAGTTGTTGAGCCACCTGGGAACCATCTTGATTCTGGATGACTTTATACGTGAGAGGATAAATCTTACTGTTGAAGCCACCTAAATGAATCCCAGCAGATCCAGCACTCATTTGTAATTTTTTTTTTTGCAGGGAAAGATTCTCCCTGAGCTAACATCTGTTGCCAATCTTCCTCTTTTTTTTTTCTCCCCAAAGCCCCAGTCCATGGTTGTATATCCTAGTTGTAATTCCTTCTATGTGAGCCACCGCCACAGCATGGCAACTGATAGATGGGTGGCGTGGTTCTGTGACTGGGAAATGAACCTGGGCCACCGAAGCGGTGAGAGCACTGAACTTTAACCACTAGACCATCAGGGCTGGCTCTCATTTGTAATTTATTAGACTCACCCATGTCTTCCTATACCAGTAACTCCCTTCCTTCATCTAAAAATGCACTTGTTCTAATCTTCTAAAGTAAAAAGCAAACAAAAACCAACTGGGACTAAGTTTGCAGGAATGATGTAGAAAATAAGAATAAATAAGTGGTGGGTGAGGCAGTGGGTACCTTCTTTGCGAAGAGACATGGCAACCTCTACCTTGGCAATTCTTCATAGTCCTTAGCTGTGCACCTAGAATCTAGGTAACAGAAACCACTTACTAGACAAGTGAGCTGCACCTTCGTCACAGACTTCCCTTGTATGCCCCAGAATATAAGGTCAACTGTTTAAGTAAAGTTATCAGTTCATCTTAGAAATTGGTTGATGTTTACCTATTTGTAGGTAAACTGTCCAAACGGGGCTGAGCTCCTGGACAGTGTCTGAAAATTATGATATAACTAGATATAGAATATAGTAAAGATATAACTTCTTTCTCTGGTACTTCTGTCCTGTAAAAATAGCAGAGCAAATTTTGTTTCTTAGGAATGAATTGAAATCACTACTTTGGCTTTTTACATCTATCTAGGGGGATCAGTTTTTTTCTTCTTTGCCTATACTTAAAGGAACTTGTGTCTTCATCATGTTTGAAGTTGTACCATCACCTTCTTGCATATTACTCAATAATAGAAAAGGAAAACCTCAAAAAAGGAAGCAAGTACAAACTAAATTAAAATAAATCCCAAAAGCTATGTTGCTGGTAAGGAGTAGATTTTTAAGCCCCAGAGGTTATAACTCTCACAAACTCCAGTTGCTGTTATATAGACCTCTGATTTTTTTTTTTTAAATTAAAGAGGCAGGTCAATAACAATACAATAAAATATGTATTTTATATGCCAGAAAATAGTGGGAAAAAAGGCATGTGGTATGGCACTTGAATTTTTTTTATTACAAAAATTTTCAAACAAACAGAAAAGTTAAAAGAATAGTATAATGAACACTCGTAGACCTTTCACTGAGGTTCAAATTATTAATATTTTGCCATTTTGGCTTAATCTATATAGGTATGTATTTTTTCCCAAATCATTTTGAAGTAAATTGCAGACATCATGATCACATTTAGCCTTGGTTTTCAATATCTGCTTTTCTGAGTATGTAAAATAAAAATCTTTTATCCATGTTTTATGAAATCCTTAAAAAGATTATAGAAGAAAATAATTATGTTCACATTGTTAGAAAGCAAGACTTTCAGTGTAAGAGAAAAAGAGATTCAACCGTAAAAATTAAAGACCTTAAACAAAACCCCTGAAATATTAACTCTGAATTATAATTCTTGATTTTTTTTCCTTAAAATAATACATATAATACATACATACTAGCTTTGTCCACTATAAAGGTCAAGTAACAATGAGAAATAACACTGTAGCAATGAACACTCCTAGTAACCCTGGTTATGGTCTCTATATACTATAGCCTACTAAGAGAAACCAAGGCTCCTTGGAGGAATGGCTGATTCCAGGATTGGGGCAGGAAAGTATACAAGAGGGTACTGGAAAATCTTGTTGTCCTTGACAACAAGGAAATCCTAAAAGACTAAAGAGGTCATATCAAAACGACATGTGAACCAACACGAAGAAGCTGAATGGCCAAAGATGAGAAAATTGGAGTATCAAAGAACATAATGACTGAAATGGAAACACTGAACACATAAAACACATAAATTCTCATGAAATAAAAGAGGTGTCCTCCCCCATCCATGAGACAAACAAACAATGGATTACCACTGGAGGTATATAAGCATCAACTCCTTATTCTGAAAATGGCAATTAAAGGGAAAGAATTAAGCATTTATTCTGTCTTTTCAGATCAAATTTTATATCAGGTAATTAAATAGTTCCAGTTGATAGGGAAAATTCTGCTTTACAGAATTATAGCTAATACATTTAGAATACATGAGACATTTAGAAACTCACTATTCTGCAAATTCTAGTTAATTAATGATTCAGGCAATCATGAATACATTACATGAAATGTTGATGTAGGTCTTTACAATGAAAGGAGCAGCCATTGCCATGTGAATTCACTGATCAATTGTAGAATTACTGTGAGACAATCAGATAGCATGTGTCTCCTGGAATGATGCAATATGAATTATATAGTACAGCTTATGCAGTATTCTTGTCCCCAAAAGTTACAGTTAATTTCCAGTTTGCAAGAAATATGAACAACAGAAGAACACCTTAGACAACACCATGATGAAGCAGACAGACAAATAGAGAATGCATGACATTCTATATGAAAACTAATTCAGTTTTTTCAACAATCAATGACATGGTGGGGGAGGGAGGAAGGGACAATTAAAAGCAGAATATAAACAAACTATAACGTGTGGACCTTGTTTAGATTCTGATTGGAACAAATCAGCTGTAAAAAAGACATTTTTGAGCTAATTGGAGAAATTTCAATATGGACTGGCTGTTGGAGGACACCAAGGAATTGCTGTTACTATTAATTTTATTAGATGTGATGATAAAGGCATTGTGGCTACATGCAAAAATGGCCTTCTTCTTAACAGATGCACACCTAAGTATGTAGGGGTGAAATAACCTAACGGCTGGGTTTTCTTTAAAATACTTCACACACACAAAGATGTTAAATGTGATAAATGAAACAGGTATAAGCAAAGGCTTGATAATTATTGGGTTTAGGCAATAAGCATATGGGGGTTCATGATACTCTATACTTTTGTGTATTTTAGAAATTTTTTATAATAAATTTTTTTTAAAGATCAAGGAGAAGTAGCTGTCTAAATACACAAAATCTGAACAGAAGTTGAAAAAATTTATTTGCATCACACTGTTATTTAAAAACAAATGTGAAACTATTTTAAGTAGATTTCTCAAAATAAGATGTTCTTATCCACCTACATTACTGTTTTGTGTCTTTTGAGTGTGCCACTACATGTTTATGGCCAATGAATTTTTATGTTGTTAAAAGATAAATTACCTGTTGTCAATAATCATTACACTGGAGGGTGGAATCCCCAAAACATCACAGCTCTGCAAAAGTTCTTTCTTACGAATCTCCCCTTGATTGTAGTAATTTCCTGAGGATAACAAACATATAGTGGTAGATTTCTTGAACAGTAGAGATCTATCTATTCACTCATTCTTATTTCATCTTGTACCCTAAAGGATTTAAGCTACCTGAAAAATTTGTGGCTGTGATAAAAAGTTGAAGAAAATATAACACCAAGGTTACTATCAGATACTCCTGTAAGAAGACTACCAGTAGCACACTGGTAGTCATTAGAACCACCATTTAATTCTTCCTCATCTCTATATCTATCTGTCAGTCTGTCTGCATTTCAGTCACACACTGCAGGCAGCATGGTACATCACTAAGAGCACTGGGTTTGGAGTTAAGCAGATTTAGGATTGACCCTTGTATAACCACTCAGAACAAGTGGGGTACCTAGGCACACTATTAGTTTGGGCCCTTTTAAATTGATAGTCCTCAAATATCTGTTAAACATACATTTAAAGAGGCTGCTACTCCTGAGTATTACAGGAAAATGTGCAGGCATCATGCAGGAAAATATCCTCCTTTGAAGAGTTTAGCAACCGGCTATCCCAGCATGACCTGGGGGATCTTGACTGTATCAGCACCCCAAATAGTTTATGTATTCTTTATTTTTCCAGTACATAGACTATACTTCCTAGGAATAGTTCTGGTAAGTAGAATACCTCTGTATCCTTACAAATAAGACACAGTGAAGTTTTGGTACCACTTAAATGGCACTCATCATGAGCAATTGTCTAGCTAACGCACCTCTTAATTCAATTCTCCAGCAGATAACTGCATGTGTGATTTGTGCAAGTTACTTAACTTTCCTGACCCACAGTTTCTCCATCCATAAAGTGGGGAAAACAGTCATCTCATAAGACTTTCCTGAGGATTACATGAGACAATACATATCAAAACACCCAGTTCAGTACTCATTGTCAGTGTTCTCTTTCCTTGACTTATTTTATCTTTACCTTCCCCCTCCTCTTCTTCTTTTCTTCCTGAATTACAATTCATCTTCATCATCCAGATCAAATGGCATTTCCTCTGGGAAGCCTTCTCCTATTTTCCCAGGCAAGTACTCATTTCTAGTATTCTGCTCATAAGTATGAACTTTTTCTGCATGATCAGACTATTAATTTCTAAACGTCATTGACCTTAAAAGTCATGGTCTCGTTCAACTTTGTATTACCCTGGTGTCCAGCACACTGCAGGCACTCATAAAGGATTGAACAAACTTATTGTTCCAGATAACTCAGAGAAAAACTCACTTGAAACCGTTCAACTTTGGTAGGGGTACTAGTTTTGAATTGTTTGAACCCAGATAGGAGACAGTCATTATATTGTAGTCAATAAAGGGACTAATCCTAAAAAGACTACAGATAGATTTAATTTTGCATTGTCTTCATCACAACTTTTTGAGTTATCCTCTTTTTTCAAAGTCAGATAGAAACTATAATCAATTTTGTGATGGACATTATATTTTCGATTCATCTCAAATCCATATACATTTTGTTTCAAAGGTACTTGATCTTTGGTGATAAAGAGTCTAATGTACACTTGTGATGCAATTCCTAAGTTCAGAGGTTATGAACATCATGATTATGGTTGTGAGAAACTGCTTAGAATTAAGGCTAACGTGTTTATGGAGCTGGTTTCATTGCTTTGAGTTTGAATTAAGGAATTTAAAATGGGTTAGGGAGTCAAAGGCAGAGATCATTTTAAATATTTTCACTAAGTTTGGTGAACATGTAGGCACTTTAACAGAATAAATGACTGAGATCCTTCAGCAGCTCTTAACTGAAACACTCTAGAACAGTGTCCAACTAGGGTGGGTGCACCCTAGGTTGTACAAGATAATCTGTTGGGGTGGAAGAAAAGCTTTAGAACTTTTCCTCTTAATTTGTTTATCTAGTCCTTTATAATTGTCAATTTTTGTTAATGTTTTATAATGGTTAGTTTATAATAGCTCAGTGGTCCATGTACTTAATATAATTACAAACAAATATACATATAATAGGAGAATATGCTCAAAATTTTTTACCAACAGGAAAATGTGACAAAAAAAGTTTAGAGATCTTTATTTTAGAAAACAGAAAATGGGATTAATGTAGATTTATTTATATAGAACTACATTGTGTGCGTGTTTGTGTGTGTGTGTAAAAGCTCATGCATAATTGTATGCTTAGGGGTCTTCTATCTTCTGATAACTTATACTTCTCAGTAATAACTAGCAATCATAATGACATTTAATAGAAATTAAAATCACTTTGTAAAGGCCCAAATTTATACATGACGTATATAGGTAGAAATTTTACTTAAAAATTTTTGAATTTATTATTTCTAAACAGGTGAAAGATTTACATGGTCAAAAATCAAAAGGAAGGGCCAGCCTGGTGGCATAGTGGTTAAGTTTGCGCACTCTGCTTTGGCAGCCCAGGGTTTGGAGGTTTGGATCCTGGGCACGGACCTACGCACCACTTATCAAGCCATGCTGTGGCAGGCATCCCAAGTATAAAGTAGAGGAAGATGGGCACAGATGTTAGCCCAGGGCCAATCTTCCTCAGCGAAAAGAGGAGGATTGGCAACAGATGCTAGCTCAGGGCTAATCTTCCTCACCGCACCCCCCCCCCAAATCAAAAGGAACAAAGCCATTTATAGCAAAGAAAAAAAAAGCCCCCTCCCACTCCATTCATTACCTAGGTTCCTACCTTGGAAGTTTTAATTTGTTAGAATGAGAAGTGGATTGGGAATCAAGCCATCATGGTCCTAATACCTGGCCTTCTACTAACTTCATGAATCTGAAGAAATTCCTTAAGTTCCTGGGTTTCAGGAATGCTAGCAAGGTTTTTCCTTGAACATGACCAAGCTAATTCTAAAATGTACTTGGAAGAATAAAAGGTCAACATTTTCTCAACTACAAAATGGGGGAGTTTAGGTTCTGTACCAGTTAGGGTATATCCAGGAAAACAGAAACCATATCAAATATTTACATCAGCAAGAATTTAATGCAAAGAATTTGATACATAAGATGGAGGATTTGAGAGCCAAACAGGGAACAGTGAAGTGATCCAGAGATTAGCGACAGCAAGAAGTAACTACCAGCTCCAGCTTGGAGAGATAAAAGGAGGCCGTGTTACTGGAGAAGATAAAAGGAAGCTGAACCGAGAGAGCTGGACCCTCTTCCATTAGAATGTGTTCACAGAACCCAGTTGGAGAAATCATGACTTAAAATGAAACTAGAATAAAAAACATGGGCAAAGGACTTGAATAGACATTTCTCCAAAGATAGACAGATGGCCAATAAGCACATGAAAAGATGCTCAATATCATTAGTCATTAGGGAAATGCAAGACAAAACCATAATAAGATGTCATTTCACATCTACTAGGATGGCTATAGTAAAAAAACCCAAAAAACCAACAAGTGGAAAATTACAAGTGTAGGCGAGGATGTGGAGAAATTGGAACCCTTGTACATTGTTGGTGGGAACGTAAAATGGTACAACTGCTGTGGAAAACAGTTTGGTGATTCCTCAAAAATTTAAAGCTAGAATTACCACATAACTCAGCAATTCTACTCCTAGGTATATACTTGAAAGAACTGAAAACAGGGACTCAAAGAAATACTGTATACACATGTTCATAGCAGCATAATTCACAATAGCCAAAAAATGGAAACAACTCAAGTGTCCAAAAATAGATGAACGGATAAACAAAATGTGGTATATACCATGGGGGTATTATTCAGCCTTAAAAAGAAATGAAGTTCTGATACATGCTACAACACAGATGAACTTTGAACACATTATGTTAATTAAAATATCAGACATAAAAGGACAATTATTGTATGATTTCACTTATATGAAGTACCTAGAGTAGTCAAATTTATAGAGACAGAAAGTATAATAGTGGTTGCCAGAGGCTGGGAGGAGGAAGGAATAGGGAGTTATTGCTTAATAGGTGGAATTTCTACATGGGATGATGAAAAAGTTCTGGAAGTAGATAATGGTGATGGTTACATAATATCATGAATGTAATTAATGTCACTCACTGAATTGAGTACTTAAAAATGGTTAAAATGGTAAATTTTGTTCATATTTTACTACAATAAAAAATAAAGACATTAGATTTGCATTGAATAAATATCTTTCAATTATGTTACTACTGTAAAATAGAAATTGTCTTTAAAATTGGTAAAACAATTTTTAAAAAGATCATTAAAATAGAAAAATTTAAAAAATACTGAGCATGTGTCTATGCAGCCAAGATGAAGAAACACTGCCATATGCTATTATCAACCAATATATCCATACTTCTAAATCCTATATTTTTTCATTATTTCCAAAAGGAGTGCATTAATATTGACTTTTACTAATGGAAACACTATTTTTCATTAGTTTCTCTGATCTGTGACTTACAGATGGTCATTAACAAAGCCAAACATATGGGAAACTGTCTTTTTCTGAATATGACAGGCATATTTGTATCAGATGGAATGAGAAGTATGCGCTGCACGAGAACAGTGTCCATGTCCTTGCAATGGGCAGTTTTAACAAGTATTTCCAGTATGAAGCTCTTCAAAATACATTACATTTTGTCGATTATTCCCATTCTATACTTCTATCAGTTTAGTCCTACTGTGTTTTCTTTCTTTTTCACACTTGTATCTTTCGTTTTCACTGTTCACAGTCTTTGCCACCGTGGAATTTCTCTTTGATTTCTGACATGATCTCTTCCCTAATGTTTATCAGCATTTCTTTTATGGTTTCTCATAGTTTAAGCAAGTCCTTTATTTTTACACGTAAAACTCTAACTCATTAAATAAATAAAAGCTCTGGAAAGCGTGTAACATTCTTCAATTAAGTCAATACTCAGCAAGACAAACATTTTTATAAACACTTATACACTATGTTAGGTTCAAAATAGGCGGTGTGTATAAAGTTACCTGGCATATAAATTCTAAACTTAATTATAAAAAAGTGAACATATACTTAGAACTACATAAAATTCTTATAAACAGTTAACTTGCCAGTTAACCCATCAACATCAACATTTATACATAGGCATTGTTTTTTTTTTTTTTTTTGTGAGGAAGACCAGCCCTGAGCTAACATCCGTTGCCAATCCTCCTCTTTTTGCTGAGGAAGACTGGCCCTGGGCTAAGATCCGTACCCATCTTCCTCCACTTTATATGGGACGCTGCCACGGCATGGCTGACAGACAGTGCGTCGGTGGGTGCCCGGGATCCGAACCCGTGAACCCCGGGCTGCCAAGCGCGGACTTAACCGCTGCGCCACTGGGCAGGCCCCATAGGCATTGTTTTTAGTTAGTCATTGGATGCCTACATATTCTTTGGTTGGCATGATCATATGGAAATCCTGTCAACCTAAACCTTAGAGAAAAGTACCTAAGTATTTATATATATATTTACAAAATAGCACCAGAGATATGTAACCTTTGAGTCATGTTCTAAAGTTTCTATAAATCCCTTAAAGAAACATAATTCATATTTTTAAATATTACTAATTTATTCCATTCTTACAGGATGCAGTCAATACTTAAGATATATTTTTTAGAAATCTTAAATGTATTCGGTCAGAAAGAATACAGTTAGACAGATGAGATTAACACTTCTAAGGCTGGATCTAAATATATGCCAATACAGAAAACTTTGAAGAATTATTCATGATTAAAGAGGAATATTAAAAATAATCTGATTAAATTCTGTTTTAGGAAATATGGTGAATCAGATATTTGGAGAAACCCTCTTAGCATAGACTACCTGAACATGTGAAATAAAAGGCAAACATTTTAGAATGTATGGCTGAATTAGCAGGAAAGTAAGGGCTATCTTTGGAGGTCTTAAACAACAGGTAAGCACAAATCCAGAGAGGTAGGGTGGAACTGCAGCCAGGGCGCCTTGAGAGTATCTGCCTATGCCTGGTGGCCTAAGGTCAGGGCAGGAGGAGATAAAGCTTGGGCACAAATAAGGAGACCTTCACACAAGATCTCCACACAAACAGAGGACCTTCAAAAGGCAATATCTACAGTAAGTGAACTAGAAAAAAAGCACCCTAAACAGAGAAGGTGGTCTACATCTCTGTCTCAGACTTGTTTCTAGCGGAAGGAAAATAAGAAAAATGTCACCTCCTAAGAACTGTTAACTACACACCCTCCTTCACTTGGTGTGGCACATCATATTTTCCAAAAATAGCTACAGCATTATTTCTAGTTCCACATGTACTTCTAGAACCTTGCTGCTCTCTATAAAGAGGTGGAGTCTTTTTCTCTCCTTGAACCTGCATGTGACTTGTGCCCGCCTTGACAAATAGAATGCAGTGAAAGCGATACTGCATGATTCCAAGGCTAGCACAGGCACTCTCTCAGGATACTTGCCCAGAAATCCAGCACTAGGTTGTGAGGTAGCCCAAGCTACGTAGATTTACCATATGTGGAGGTTCTGGTTGACATCTCTAGTTAAGTCAGGTGATTCCAGTCCCCAGCCTTTGGGTCCTCCAGTTGAGGTACTAAACACTGTGGGGCAGAGACAACTGTGCTGTCTGAAACCATAAGAGATAAAGTATTATTATTGTTTTAAGTACTATGTTTTGAGATAATTTGTTACACAGCATTAGACAACTAATGCACTTGGGCTTGGACCCTAAATTTACACTAGATCTGTGGCCTGAAAAATCTCAATCTAAAATTTTAGTTTAGAGTGATTTGTGATGAGTAGTGCCCTTTGTTGCCCAGCTGAAGCAAAAGTAAATCATTAAAATATCACAAATATGGTTCCAAGAAACACGTGCTTATGAAAAAAAATCACAAAATACACATGGAAACAAGTCATTCAGAATGAGTTACTCAAAGAGCAGAATCAGACAGACAGACTGCAGAAATTGGAATTATTAGAAGCAGATATAAGGATTTAATATATTTAAAGAAATAAAAGAGAATATCAACTATGAGAAAGTAACAAGAGACTATAATATTTGTAAAAAGAACCTCTGAATATGAGAAAGAGATTAAAGGATAAAATTATTAACCATCTCAACACATATAAGACTTTTATGATAAAGCTACTAAGACATTAAAGAAGGCCAATATAAATGAGACACCATAAAATCATAGATGCAAAAACTTTATACAGTAAATATGTCAATTTTTCCTATATTGATCAATAAAGTCAGTGAAATTACAATAAAAATGCCAGCAAGGTTTTTCCTTGAACGTGACTAAGCTAATTCTAAAATGTATTTGGAAGAAAAAAGGTCAAAAACAGCAAACACACCCTGAAGAACAACAATCAGAGGGCTGGCCACACCAGATAATAGTGTTATAAAAGCTACAGTAACTAAGACAGCATGACAACCGGCACAGGGTCCTCAAACTGACTAAAAGAACAGTGGATAGATCAGAAATACACAGAAATCTGATATATGAGAGGCGGCAGTGCAGTCTGGAGGGGAAAGGTTGGGCTGAATTGGTTTTCCTGACTCCATTCTTTCGCTCCAAATCATTCTCCATATTGCCACCAGAATGAGCTTTCTAAAACACAAAACTGGTTGTGTTAATTCTCCACCAAACGTATTCAATAACACTCTCCTATTTACTAGAGCTTTCTCTCATATGCATATTAATAGTTATTTCAGTGGTTACATAAATTGGAGAAATGCTGGACTAAACAAAGTTAAATACGATTTTTTACAGCAAGACTTCTCAAAGATATTGATATTCTAATAAGGACTGTGAACCTCTAAATGGGGGATAGCACATCTGGCTAATATCCCCAAACTTGTCAGGCCAAGGCATTTTTTTTTAAGAGCAGCTTGATGAACTAGTGTTTCTTGGAACATACACTGGGAATCAAATTAGATATTTCCTTAACTGACTTAGCATATAAGGCAATGTGAGAGGCAGATTGGGTGTGATCATTTACAACAGGGAAGAGCCACAGGGTCCTGGCTCCTCTACATTCTAGCTGGTCACTTTGCTCAAGTTACTTAACTTCTTTGTGATTCAGTTTCCATATTTGTAAAATGGGAATAACAAATTATATATACGTATAACGTTTTATGTATTTAATAATGCCTACCATGGGATTACTGAGAGGATTAAATGAGCCACCAATAACAAAATATATATATTTTTTCATGCTTCTCCCTACTCCTTACAACTGGAGATGTGGTTAGAATGAATTATTCATCAAGTCCAAGACTTACTGATGCTTTTACTATTGCCTAGAATGACTTGCCCTACTTCTATATACCTACTCCTATTTTTTTTTTTTTGTGAGTAAGACTAGCTCTCAGCTAACATCCGTTGCCAATCCTCCTCTTTTTGTTGAGGAAGACTGGCCCTGGGCTAACATCCGTGCCCATCTTCCTCTACTTTATATGGGACACTGCTACAGCACGCCTTGACAAGGGGTGCATTTGTCCCCGCCCGGGATCCGGACCTGTGAACCCTAGGCCGCCCGAGCAGAGCACGCGAACTTAACTGCTACACCACCGGGCCAGCCCCCTACTCCTACTTTTAAAGCCCAGCTCAAAAGAACACCTCTTTGGAGAAGTTTCCTTAATCTGAACCCCTGAAAAGAGAATGCATGCTTTTCTCCATTTTGTGTCCACAGTTCTTTTCCCATCACAGCTTTCATTACTTATACCAAAAGTTATTAAATTCCTGTTTTTCATGTTAGAATGTTAAGTTAGGAGTGTGGGGAATGTTTAATCCGTACATTTTTGAATGAGTTGGGGATTTAAGGAATTAGAAGAGAGAACAATTTTAATAGCAAGCTGGATTCAGAGGAAACAATGAAAGATAACAATAAAGGTACTGAGTGCACCAAGGGCATGCTTTATATATTTTTTTGAAAACAATTTTGATTTCTGATCCCAACCTACTGAAAAATAAGGAAAAATTTATTAAAGAATTCACTGCACCTATAATACTTTGCAAATAAAATCCAGGCTTCTCTTGCAGATCTTGAAACAAATTTGCTTACACTTTGACTCCCACAGTTGTAGTATAAAATATAGGTAAAATTAAAAGCAAACACAAAAAACACTGAGGCTATTACTTGTATCTATTTACAAATAACATCCTTAATAGCATAAACTGAGAGGTGCTTAAACCCAAATTTGCAATAAATATGAAAAATGGTTTAATCTGGCTGGCAACAAAAGATTTTAAGGGAAAAAAATAATATTAATCAAATCAAGAAATATCATAAAAAACACTGATCAATGCTAGAGAGAGTACTTTATTAAGGCAGATACTCTGTCAGTGACAGTGTAAATTGGTACAATGTTTTAGGGAATGCAATTTGCATGCAAAGCTTTAAAAGAGCCAATTTTAGAAACCAGTCTTTATGAAATACATAAATGTTCAGTTACTTGTAAGAGAGAGAAACTGGGAAAAAGCCACTAAATATACATACAGTAAGGGATGACAAACTAAATTAAGGTTTATCTCTATGAAACCACTTAAAAGGCTATATATTTAGTTCTTATTAACATGGGTAAATGTTTAAATTATAAGTTTCACAAGGACACAGTCCTTACCTCGCTTGTTTTTATTGTTTTATCCTCAGGGCATAGAATAAGGCCTAATATATATACTTTTTTTTTTTGGTGAGGAAGACCAGCCCTGGGCTAACATCCGTGCCCATCTTCCTCTACTTTATATGGGATGCCGCCACAGCATGGCTGACAAGCAGTGCGTCGCCGGGCGCCCGGGATCCGAACCCGTGAACCCCGGGCTGCCAAGTGTGAACTAAACCGCTGCGCCACTGGGCGGCCCCTACTTTTTAAATTAAAAAATCTTTTTTTATTAAGACTATGTTTTTAAAGCAGTTTTACATTCACAGCAAAATTGAGAGAAAGGTACAGAGATTTCCCACATACTTCCTGCGCCCACACATG
Organism: Tapirus indicus; assembly: GCA_031878705.1. NCBI lineage: Eukaryota > Metazoa > Chordata > Mammalia > Perissodactyla > Tapiridae > Tapirus > Tapirus indicus. Next base: position 3,447,336 of record CM062932.1, on the reverse strand, counting down.
CACAGCCTTCCCCATTATCAATGTCCCCCACCAGAGTGGTACATTTGTTACACGTGATGAACCTACATTGACACCCAGACCTGTATAATCACCCAAAATCCAGAGTTTACATTAGGGTTCACTTTTGGTGTTGTACATTCTATGGGTTTAGACAAATGTATAAAGACATGTATTCATCATTATAAGAACATAGAATATTTTCAGTGCCCTAAAAAAATCCTCTGTGTTCCACCTATTCATTCCTCCTCCCACCCCCAAACCCTGATCTTTTTACTGTCTCCATAGTTTTGCCTTTTCCAGAATGTCACATAGTTGGAATTATACAGTATGTAGCCTTTTCAGATTGGCTTCTTTCACTTAGTAATATGCACTTAAAGTTCCTCTATGCCTTTTCATGGCTTGATAGCTCATTTATTTTTAGCATTTAATAATATTCCATTATCTAGATGTACCACAGTTTATCCAGTCACCTACTGAAGGACATCTTGGTTGCTTCCAAGTTTTGGCAATTATGAATAAAGCTGCTGTAAACATCTGTGTGCAGGTTCGTGTGGACATAAGTTTTCAACTCCTTTGGGTAATTACCAAGGAGTGCGATGGCTGGATGCATGATAAGAGGATGTTTAATTTTTTAAGAAACCGCCAAACTAATTGCCTTCCAAAGTGGCTGTACCATTTTGCATTCCCATTATCAATGAGAGTTTCTGTTGCTCCATATCCTCACCAGCATTTGGTGTTGTCAGTGTTCCAGATTTTGGTCATTCTCATAGGTGTGTAGTGCACATAAATTTTAAATAAATATTTGCTAAATAAGTGAAAAAATAATGTTAAGCAAGAAAATATAAAATTGTACAAAATGTGACGTCTGTGGAAAAATCTGTATAGAAAAAGAAGTGTAACAACACACAACCAAATGGGAAAAGAGGTCAAGGGCATTTTTTAAAAACATTTATTTAAAAACATTTATTGAGGTATAATTTTACATACCATAGAATTCTCCCATTGTATACGTACAGTTCAATTGCTTCATTTATACAGTTGTACAATTATCAAACATAATACAGTATCATGGCCAATTTTTGTTGTCTCATTTTATCTTTTCTGTATCATTAAGGGAGGACTTATTCTTTGAAAGGCCCCTTCACTGAAAGCTGAGTGGAGTTGAACTCTAAAATTACCTATAGAATTACTTTCTAGTCTAATAATCTGAGTCTACCTCTTTGACTTGACACATGCATCGTTCCAGCACAAAATGGATTTCAAAAGCAGCAGGAAGGTCGTTCACTATCGTTAGAAGTAAAACTTTGACGGTTGAGCAGGCACGATACAGCAGAGATTCTGTTTGGTGGACCATAGTAAGATCATTATTCTTGGTCCTTCTCCAAACAAAAAGGTCCCTCAGAATAATGAGCACAGTCGCAGTTTCCAACGGAAATGTAGGTCTTGAATGGAACCAAATGTGAGCAGTTCTCTTGCGCTCCTCAATCTCGCTAGCAGAGAGTAGAGTAGGCAAAGTGCGGACGTCCCCAACCCACCTGGGAAGCTGCCGCTACTGTCCCCAGGCTGCGACCACCGATATTCTGTGAAGCGCCCAGAAAAGGAACCTTCGGTGTAGCATTCACTTAGCTGCCTACATTAGAAAACCTTTCGGGAAGAAGTCGACTTAGATACGTTAGCACCTAAATCCCCCCCACAGTCCAGCTCCCAGCGCCCCGCCTACCGCCTCTTACCTGCAGAGAAGCAGAGAAGGGACACCCGGTGCCTCAGGCGGGCCAAGCCTAGCACAGTGGGAGCAAAGAACATGGCTTCATCGTCCGGGTGCGCGATCACCAGGAGGGTGCGGCTTCCGCCTCCCAGCAGGCCAGCCTGCTCCTGACTCTTCGTTCGTTCCGAGGAGTCCCAAACCCATAGAAGGCCCCATGCTAGGACCGCCGCCGCCAAACACAAAAGACCCACAACTTCCATGCTCTGTAAGTGGCACTGCGCCTGCGCAATAGGTAAGGCTGCTGCTGAGCCTGACTCCGGCGGGAAAACCGCGCTCGCGGAAATTGCGTTCCGAGTTTAAGTTCGTCCTGCCGACTTGCCCCAACGGCTTGAGGCTTTAAATGTCGGGTTCCTGTTGTGGTTTTACACGGACGCCTCCCAACACTCCTCTATTGAGTTCTCTCCACTTTATGCAGCGTTTCCGAAGTTTCGTGCCTCTCGGTTTCAGAGCTGAACCGAACCCCTAGCCGTCCAGTTTTTTTTTTTTTTTTTTTTTTTTTTACCGTTGTCCTATCTTACAGTACAATGGGTTTAAAGGGCAGTGTTTTAAAATAACCCCGCACACCTTGTAGTACGAGTTCCCTCCTGTCTTCGGTTCACCATTTTGTAACTCATTTCTTAAAACCCGGGACTTTCTCGTAATTTTATGGTTATACAACCCCTTATCTAGATGATACACCGACTTTGTTTTTCCTTCTTATTTTGGGATGTGGAGTGGTGGCTTCTCTAAAGGAAAAGCATGCGGTTATGAGAAACCATCCAGTCATTTCACTAGAAGAGTAAGGCTGAGCGTGCACCTCGTAGTCGCGAGGGCCACAGACTCCTCTGACAAGTGACTTAGGTTAAGGACCGACATCATGGGCAAACCGGCTTCGCCCGGCATTTCAGTGACGTCTTGGTGCGAATTACAGCCGGAGACCTGCACCCCTCCGGCTCCCAGCACGTGGGGCCCCGGCTTCCCTCCCCAAAGCCCCGGGCCCGAGGAGGCCGCCGCCGTCCCGCCGTGCCGCGGGGCCCGAGGCATGGCCTTGCATCCTTCCCTTTCCCACGCCCCGGGGAAGGCCCCGAGCACGCGGGAGCCGGCCGGCTCGCGCGGGGCGCCCCAGCCCGGTGCGCGATGGCAGCGCGGTGGGTCCGGCTCCGTTCGAGGGGACCGCCGCCGCCAGGCCGAGGGGAGACCCAGGAAACTGGGCCGAGGTAGGAGCCACGCTCGGCCAGCGGAGGGAGTCCGTGGCCCAACTCTCCGGAAGGAGGAGGAGCCGGCGCCGGAGCCGCCTTAGCCGCGGCAGCCGAGGCTGAGGGGGAGGGAGAGGGGTTGAGTCAAGATGGCGGCCAAGGTGGCGAAGCAGCAGCAGCGGCGGCGGCGGCGGCGGCTGGAGTGAGCGCCCAGCTCGCCTCGCCGAGCGAGGTCCCGGGGTGGAGACGCGCGCCGGGGCCGCGTCCTGCTCCTCAGGCCCGGGGGCGCGCTGGCTACCACGCCCCGCCAGCTCCTGGTGAGTAGGCCCCGGCGCCCGCAGCCCCGGCCTCCGGGCCCCTGGTCGCCCGGGGGCTTCCGAGGGCTCTCAGGGTACCGGCCGCGGGGGCAGCTTCTCGGCCGGGCGAGAGGCGTCGCGGGCCCGGCAGGTCGGGACCCGCCTCAGCCGCCCGGCCTCTTCCCCTCGGCCGCCCAGGGCGCGTCGGGCGCGGCGGGGAGCTGGGCTGGGCGAGTGCAGGAGGCTTATGGAGTTTGGAGGAAGAATGGGCTGCGGCCGGGCCGGGCCGGCAGAGGTGTTCTGTAGGGAGGGGGCGTGCGGAGCCCGGAGGGCCGACCGAGGGAGACGGGGAGGGCCCGGGGACCCCGGGTGGGGCCGGCACAGGTGGCGGGCCTGGGCTTACTCTGAGGCGGAGTTGGTGGCCGTCTTGGGAGTGTGGAAGGGGTTAGCGAGGGTGACAGCGATGGACAAGTGAGTGAAGAGCAAACTAGTTCACCTTTCTAACCAAGCCACTTCGGGGTGTAATGGCGAAGGGTGAGTTTGGTGGAGATGGTCAAGATCGGAACTCTATACCTTCTATCCTTTATTATTGGTGTTTTAATGTGCGAAGTCGGTGAATTCTCTTTTGGGGGGAAAGAGGGGTTTGAGAAGCTGTAATTGAGAAATCAGTCTTAATGGAGAGGAGACTGAATTCTTCGAATTAACTGGATTAGGTATAGTCGTGCGGAGGCGAATAAGTGATATTTATGAAAAATGTTTGCTCCGGAAGTGTCAGTTTTCTCTTACTGATGTTGCTTGCCACGGTGCCACTTCAATAGAGTTAACCTTGGAGAGCAGTGGTATGGGTAATTCTGATCTTTGGGATTAGTATATTCACTTGCATCAGATTTGCTTCCGTAATTATATCCTAATTATATTGAAATTTATGTTCCTTGTGTGCACTCTGGTGAGGCAATGATGGGAGGCGGAACACTGTGTAAAGAGCAACAGGCTCGGCATTTTAAAATGCCTACAAATATTCATTCATTCGTTCAACGTATTTTGGTCAATAGCTGCTGCTGCTGACTCGCATGTGATTGTCCCTTGGATGACTGAAGAGTTGATGGCATTATTGAATTTTTAATATTTTTGGGGGAAATGTTTTAATGTATCCCTTCATAAAGATATTTGTTCGATGAACCATCTTGCATGGGCTCAGGAACAGCCCGATTTTAGAATCTTATTTAGAGATGAATAAACATTACAGAAGAAATAACAGTTGGAGAAAGAAATGTATTTATTTTTTCATTCTGTTAAAATCCAGTGGAAGTTTATTTTTTAATATTTATAGTACATGGTTGCTTTCCCTTGCTTTAAGCACACCTGTTAGTGGAAATCAAGGTTAACGCGCGTGCGCGCGCACACACACCACACACACACACACACACACACACACACACGAATAATATGCACATACCTACATAAGGATGTGATTACTTGCAGTACCAAAATACTCTTTCCTTTAACAAAAGGCTTGCCATATGTTGAACTACTCCCCCAGAGAAAATATAATACAAAGAGTCCTGATTCTTTAACTATGTGACATTTTGGAACATGATCAACCTTTCTTTCTCATCTGTGATAGTAGGAAAACATCTGCTCTCCTAGGGTTAGCTGTTGTGAACCTAAGAGAGTTAAGAGTTATGAAATTACTTTAAACAGATTGAAAGGGTTATAATTCTGTGAGGTAGTAACAGCTCCCTCTGTACTCCTGAAATGCTTTATCTGCACATCTCTCATGGCATTTACACTTTCTACCTTGTATTTATGTATTGCTCTACCTGTTTGGTCTCCTTGTGAGGGCAGGATAGGCCTTTCTCTGATTTTATCTTTACGTTTAAGACGACGTGTAGGATTTTATTTTCTTTGTAGGATATTGACACTGCAGATGTTTGTTGAATGAATAAATATTGTATTCTAATTAGAAAAATGTATTCACATTACAGCTTATCTGAGTACACCTGTTATCTGCCATGATAAATCTGTATAGCTGTGATTTTCTCCATGGCCTCTAAGGAATATGTATTTCTAACTGGTTGTGTTGTTGGATTTAATTATATAGTAAAACTTAAGTATTTGGCCTGCTCACATAATTTCAAAAAAAGCACAAAATGTTCAAAATTAACTTATTTTTTGTGTGTGTGTGTGAGGAAGACCAGCCCTGAGCTAACATCGGTTGCCAATCCTCTTTTTTGCTGAGGAAGACTGGCCCTGAGCTAACATCCGTGCGCATCTTCCTCTGCTTTATATGGGTCATGGCCAAAGCATGGCCTGACAAGCCCTGCGTCTGTCCGTGCCCGGGATCTGAACCTGCGAACCCCAGGCTGCCACAGCAGAGTGTGCAAACTTAACTGCTACGCCACCAGGCCAGCCCCAACTTATGTTTCTTTGAATTTAATTGAATGAAAGTTTGTTCTAAGGCTAGGCAAACTGAGATTAGTCAAGTTTTTTTAGGCTTAATTTTTTAAAATTTGTGAAGTGGTGAGATTTTCTTGCCATTGTTATCTGCAGTAGAAAGCAGGGGCCTTGGAATAGTCCACAGGTAGATGTAGGTAAATGTCAGGCTATTTGTTACTTAATTTTTGGTGCATTTGTTTTGTTATTCAGTTTTAATTGTATTTTGTGGTCTGTCTTACTTGCAATTTCAAATTTTTATTGATGCCTGGGAATGATAGAGATCTCACATATGTAGTTACTTCCATCTGTTCTTTTACTTCAGATGTTGGATTTTACTGGAATACAGTTGATCAGAATTATAATGTATGGACTTATTTGTTGATTAGAGATTTATGTACACTTCATTGACTTGTTCAACTGGTGTGAAGTGCCTTTTATGTTCAGGGTACATTACTAAATGCTATAAAGGTGTAAAGTTGAGCAGATCAATCATGTGCGTAAATAACTCAGTCTATAGTTTCCCTGATATTTTGTCCTTTTCAGGTTTGAGGATGCAGAAAGTACATTTAGATAGATGGTTAAGAGAACATTTTGTTTGTTTCTTTTTCTATTAGGACTTCTTAGGAATATTGAAAAGCTATGAAAGGGTTCTGTCATGTAGCAATAACTGTATGTAAAGCATATGTTTTTTATTTTGATATTCTTGTGGTGATGGTTTTCCTTGAACATTTTTACTGTTCTTCTACCATTTTTCCTACCCCAGAAGCTTGTGTGGTCCAAATATTACTTGGATGGTCTTCAGATACAGCATACCGTTTTTTTTTTTTGTCCTCTTTCATTTGAAAGTGAGACCATACAAAGCCATGTGAATGTTCCTGTTGAGTTCTTCAGTTTGATTCTTCCATGTGTGCTGCTGTTACTTTTACTTAAAAGTGATCTCAAAAACGAATCTAAATTGGTTAAAATGCTAATAATTTATAGAATTATAGAAGGTAAAGTCATACAGATTATCTAGTCTTTCTTGTTTTACTGATGAATAAACTGAGGGTCACAGAAGTGAAGTGACCTGCCTAAATTGTTGCGGTTGGGCAGTAGCAGAATCCAATCTTCTGATGTCCAGTGTAGTGCTCATTCCATTACACCGTATCATCCATGGGATGATTCAGTGAGATGATTGACAATTACTTAAAACATAAATTGGGGTGGATGGGAAATGAGAGATCACTTATTCAGCTTAGGTATTGAATTCAAGGTATTTCTTAACTTTAAATTTCTGCAATAAAAATTAAGTTTGAAAAAATTAGTATTGATTTACATCAGTAATATGATGATCACTGGGAATTATTTAGTTTGCTTAATTTTTAATCGACTATGATGAGTATCTTCTTAAACAAAAATGTCTTTTTTGTGTGTGTGTGTGAGGAAGACCAGCCCTGAGCTAACATCCGTTGCCAATCCTCCTCTTTTTGCTGAGGAAGACTGGCCCTGGGCTAACATCCGTGCCCATCTTCCTCCACTTTATATGGGACGCCGCCACTGCATGGCTGACAGGCAGTGTGTTGGCGGGCGCCCCGGATCCGAACCTGCGAACCCCGGGCTGCCAAGCGCGGACTAAACCGCTGCGCCACCGGGCGGCCCCCAAAAATGTCTTTGAGGTTATCTGGACCTCATTAATTTCATGAAATTTAAGTACTACAGAGACGGAAATTTTATCATACAAATGGTTAGGTACCTCTGAGACCCAAACAGATAGGTTAAATTATTTGATAAATTAGCTATTGTTTGCTTCACTTGCTCTCAAACTGGATTTTTTTTTTTAAGTATGAGAGACTTAAGTTGTTATAGAGAAGCTTAGATAAATAGCATGAACGTGAACTGTATTCTTAATGCTATGTTAAAAATCACATATATTAGTTTTCTATAGATACTCATGCCATAAAATTTATTTTAAAGGAAAAGTATATTATTCTTTTTGAACTGATGTCCTTACATGGATACTGAAGCATGGCATATTTTTTTATTCCATTTGGGATGTTAAATAATATGCCTGTTTTGTGTTGCATTGAGAAGATTTGTTTTTTTCTCATACTGTGCTCTTTTCTGGAATGCTGTTTCCCTACCTTACTCTTCCAAACTCTACCACATCTAAATTCTGCCTATGTTTTGAGGGTTTGATCACATATCACTTCATCCTGGAAGTTTCTCTCCTGTTCCCTCTTCTCTAAAGATGTATATTTCTCATTCTAGAAATTCTTAATGCGTTACTTATGCCTCTATTATAACACCATAGTTATTTATGTACATGTCCATTTAATCCCCACTAGACTGTAAGCCCATTATGGGCATGTCCTTATCTCAGTTATTTTATTTTTTTGGTAAGAAAGATTAGCCCTGAGCTTAACATCTATTGCCAATCTTCCTGTTTTTGGTGAGGAAGATTGGCCCTGGGCTAACATCCATGCCCATCTACCTTTACTTTATATGTGGGACGCTGCCACAGCATGGCCTGATAAGTGGTGCGTAGGGTCTGCACCTGGGATCCGAACCCACGAACCCCAGGCTGACGAAGTGGAGTGTGCAAACTCAACCACCGTGCCGCCAAGCCAGCCCCTCTTTCAGTTACTTGTTAATCCTTCTCCTACCCCCACTCCCAGAATAACAGTCCGCAACCAGGAAGTATGTAGTAGAAATTTGTTGAATGCGTAAAAAAGAGCCTAGCTGCTACAGTTATTTGGTGTGATTGTTGTAGAAGCTGACTATACACATGTGGGAACTTGATGATGAATAGTTTTTGGGAATTAAAAAACAGGTAGAAATTCACCAGTTTCAGTGAGATAAAATGTCTGTAATCAGTGAATTATCAAAGCATTTGTTTAAGAAAATGTTTCTGTCAGTTTACTGGGCTTTTTGGGAGAAAGAGATAGTAAACATGGGATTGGTTCATCTCAGACTATTTGTATTTCCAGATGATATCAGAACAAGAATGTGTTAATTTATATATTTAGGGAATTTTGGAGTAGTTTCAGTGCTAGGAAAAAATTGTGAATTAGGAATATGAATTAGTTGGTTTTTAGAATTATTATAAAATCCCTTTAAAGGGATCCCTTTGAAAGAATAGTACTAAGTTTTATCTCAAAAATTAAATCTTTAAGTAGATTAGTCAAGAGCAAAGGAAAAGTCAAGATATCAAATTATTTTGACTTTTTTCCCCCTCTCACAGTGTCTACTTAAGGAATAAAACTTCAGCTGTTCTGGTTTTTGTTTTTTCTTTTTTTATACATGAATAAACTGATTATCAAACCAGAATAATAAGGTTACATTTTTCTAGGAAAATTTGACTCTTAGATTTGTTATGAGGGTAACCTTTATGGTTACAGATAGCCTCTCTCCTCATACTTTTATGTAACTGACAGACTCTTTTCTTGACATTTTTGTTGTCATACACGTTTCAGAGTCATAGTGATCTGTTTTAGGCACTTCATTTCCTTTGGCAATAGCATATAGATTTGTATAATTTTGAAATGTTTGTTTTGGTAGTAATCATGTGTCTCTGAACTCCTGTTCAAAGATGTTTAACTTTGTATTACTTCTGATTTTCTTTTAAATGAGTTTTGAATTACAATAACTTTTGTGTATTTGGAATGAACCCAAAACTTGTGCTTTCTAGGAGTTGCAGCCTAAAATATACACAGTGCAAATATATCTGATGTAGGGAGTATGTAGTCCATTAACACACACACTGTGTGTGTGTGCGCGTGTGTGTGTGTGAGGGAAGAGGGAAGGAGGGGAGGGAGGAGGTAACTGAATGGAGCGGGAGGGGATGGGTGGGAGGAGAAGGTGCTCTATATTCACCCAAAACCATTTTAATGAATGAAGGAGGATATGCTATTTTAAAATCTTTACTTGTCTTTCATTTATTATAAGTTATTACTTATGACTTTTTTTTTACAGAAGTGTGATATAGAAGTATATAAAGAAATTGGAAGTACTGCTTCTTAGATGTAATCTGCTAAGTGTTTCTTGCATATTCTTTCAGATTTTTTCTGTGTGTAATTTTCTGTATTATGTGATCATAATATACTGTTCTTTTGTATATTACTGTTCTGTTTGTATATTCAGAGCTACTTCTATCATTAACAGCTATTTAATATTCCATTTATGAAGATGCCATAATTTGTTTAATCAGTTTATGGCCACTAGTGTTTTATCAGAAAAACAAAGCTGTAGTGAATTATTTGTGTGTATATTTTGTATACTTGTGCAAGCAGCTTTGTAGGATAGATTCCTAGAATGGAGTTGCTGTTACATGAATTGGGTAGATTTGGATAGATATTGACACAAGTGTGTGCGTATGCCCTAAACCCTGGTCAGCACTGGATATTACAGATTAAAACATTTTGACAATTTAAGTGGAAAAAAAAGTGATTCTAATTGGCCTTTGTCAGTTGCTATTGAGGTTGAATATTTTTTAATGAGGGAGTTTGTTATTTTATAAATTGCCTGCTTTTGTTCTTTGGTTATTTTTGATGGGGTTACTGGTCTTTTTCAGATTGATTTGAAGAGCTCTTTACATATTAGGATAGTCACTTTTTTCGCATGTATGCAACCCCCCACCCCCCATTCTTTTGTAGTATTATTTAGTCTGGTATATCCAACCTACATTGCTGGCTGTGTGACCTTGGGCACATTACTTAACCTCTGTAAGCCTTAATTTCCATATTTGTAGAATGGAGATAATGTAAATAACCATTTAGCATAGTGGCTGGCACATAGTGAGTAAATAATAAATGTTAGCTGTCTTCATTATTAGTCCATATATGGCTTTTGGGTTTCATGCCTTACTTAGAAAGACCTTTCTTATTCTAAAATTTAAAATATTCACCCATCTGTTAAACTGAAAAAGAAAAGTGAGAAATATTATGTATCGTATGCTACTGCTTGTTTTAAGGAGGGGAAAATAATGTATACATATTTGCTTGTATATCATAGGATATTTCTGAAATGAAAGCCAAGAAACTGGTCACGTTGGTTGTTGTAGGAAGGAGAACTGAATGACTGAGGCACATGAGGAAGAGGAAAACTTTTGATTGTATACATTTTTGTATTTTTGAAACAAAGAAGTCCTCAGACTTTAATATACTTTTATGGTTTCTTTTCCTTTTTTTTTTTTTTTTAACTTCTAATCTTTTTGATCCATCTGGAATTTATTTCTGGTATGGGAAGTGAGGTAGAGACATATTTTGGGGGGATATACATGTGCATGTTTTTCCCCCAGATAGTTAGCCAGTTGTGTCAGCACCATTTAGTGCATCCTTTGCCCCACTGATTAGATTTGCAACTTTTATCACTTCCTAAATATACTTGGAACTGTTTCTAATCTGTTTATTATGTTCTTTTGATCTCTTGTTATATGGTACCATATCCTTTAAATTATTATTGTTTTATAATTTCAGTACTGGTACGGTTAGTCACCTGTTCATTACTCTTGTTTTTTAAGACTTTGACAATTCTGGTGTATGTATTCTTCCAGATGAACTTCAGAATCATTCTATGAAGTTCAAAAAGAAATCTTGCTGAGGTTCTTATGAGGAATACTGAATATTAATTGGGAATATTGAATTTTATAGGCTAATTTTGGGAAAATTGACACCTTTATGTACTTCCTATCCTTTTGTTCAAATAGACTCAGGTTCTTCATTAGGTTTTCTTCAAATAAGTTCTGCACGTTTCTTATTTCTTTTGTTCAACGTATACGGTAGGGAATCAAACAGGGAGTTTATATGCTAATAGGAGACAGAATATAATCAAGTAAAACAAACTAATCCATTTCAGACTGTGATGAATCTATAAAGGAACCAAAAAGGGTGATGTGATTGAGAATAACTGGTAGAGAGCGTCCCTTATAGGGTTGTTGGGAAAGGCCCTTCTGAAAAGATGACATTTGAACTGAGACCATAAGTTTGAGGAGGAGTCAGCTGCATGAATGAGCCAGGAAGAGCATTTCAGGCAGAGAGTAAAGAAGGACAAAGGCCTGAGGTGAGGAATGGCTTGGCGCAGGGTGAAGGAACTGGAAGGAAGCTCCTGTTGCTGGGGCCTTCTGAGCTATTGGGAAGGGAAGCAGGCCAGATCAGGTGGGGCCTTGTTGGCCATAGTGAGTAGCTGGGATTTTATTTGAAGTGGTAGCCCCTGGGGAGTCTTAAGCAGAAGAGTGACATGGTCTGATTTATGGTTTAAAAAGAACATTTGGCTTTTTGAGTGGAGAAAGTATTGAAGTGGGAAGGCCACTTAAGAGTTTCTTGCAGCAAGAGATGAGGATGAACGTGTAGTGTAGCAGAGATGGAGAAGCATAGGAGGCTTGTGGGGGTGGGGTGGACGGTAGAGTAGGACTTGCTGTTGGAATGGGTGTTTTTTGAGAGCTAAGAACTGTTAGCTGCTGCGGAGGCCCTGTGAACAAAACAGAGATGGGTCCTGCTCCCACAGGTGTATGGTGGTTTTGTTTACTTTTTATTTACTTCTTATATAGCATTCAATAAGTTTTAAGTCAGTTGCTTTTTTTCTGCTTTATTTTGGTATATACCTTAGAAATAGAGTCTGTTCATTAGCCTTGTTTTATTTTGCTTCATAACCTTTAGCAGTTTCTGTTAGTGGGTCAAAGGGGAGGCAGCAGAACATGATCCTTAAGATATCTGTCTCTGAGTTAAAAAAATTACCTTTGGGAAGTTACTTAGCCTCTCTAAATAAAGCCTTAATTAGGGATAATAATGTAATGAGGGTTTTAGGTGAGCTCATATATGCCAAGCTGTTAGTACATAACAAAGGCTCAATCAATGGTAACTTTTTTTTTGCTGAGTAAGATTCCCCCTGAGCTAACATCTGTTGCCAATCTTCCTCTTTTTTTTTGCTTGAGGAATATTCTTCCTGAGCTAACATTTGTGCCAGTCTTCCTCTATTTTGTGTGTGGGTCGCTGCCACAGCATGGTCACTGAGTGGTGTATGTCTGTACCCAGGAACCGAACCTGGGCCACTGAAGTGGAGTGTACCAAACTTAACCACTAGGCCATGAGGCCAGCCCCTAAATGGTAACTTTTTATTATTCTTCTTAGGTATTGTCATATCTGTTAATTCTGGCCAAGCATCTAAAGTTAAAATTTTTCTGATCTCAATACACTCTTCTTTTTTGTGTTAATGGAGGAGAGAATTGGCAAATAGTTGCCCACTTTGGCTTTGAAATATATTCATTCTTATAGTTGAAGGCGTGACTATTGCTCAATTCCGAGAATTAGTTCAGTGCAGTGCAGGTATTCCAGAGAGCTCTCAGTTGCCTTGTTGTCTACTACTGCTGTCTTGGGAAACTTCTCCTGTCTTACTCTATGTAGGCATAAAGCAGCATCTTTTTTGTTTTTTCATTCAAGAATTATTTATTGAATGCCTCTATTCTTAGGTTAATCAAATAATTATGCCTTTATTAATGTGTTTCTTTGAATATCATACTTTATCGGGGGTGGGATAGTTTAACCTAAAAGTCCTTTTTTTCAGCTCCCACTCATCTGTCTTCTGAGATGTCAATGTCAAAAGAGGCATTTTACAAATAAAATACCTTGTTAACGGCATTCCCCAGGAGTAGCTCCTTTTTTTTTTTAACGGGAAGAACAGGAGCAGTTTTATTCCAATTTAGCACCACTCTGATCTGATACAAGTTACAGAATTCACTTAGCTGATTTCTCGTCTCTCTCCTCTCCTGGAGGCTGACTCTGAGATAGGCTCAGGAGGTCAACTTTCTTTAAATCATCTCCGTGATTTAAAGAGCCTTAGGTGGTTGGGATACCCCAGGGGCGTGGTCCTTCTTAGCATCTCCTTGCCTAAAGTGCTTTTGGAGTTGGACTAGAGTTGGGCTGCTTTATGAGAATTAGTGCGACCTGATTTGCCTCAGTTAGTAACTAATATTTTGGCATCTGCCATGTCATAGAGGCCATTCTCCTATTCCCTATCCCATGCTTTTGTATTAAAAGTTTTTATTATTTGATCATTTAAAAGAAAATTGAGTCATGTATTTTGTAGGGTCCTTTTTGTGCTTTAGTGAAATGAGGGCTTCACCTCTGTTGTGACCCTTGGTGGATTCATTCTTGCTCATCTGAAGAGGCATCCGCAGTCCCGCCACAGTAAAGTATATTTTTAACTTTTTTTCCAAGGCCACCTTGAAAACCTATCCAAGTACATTTTGGTGATGCAAAGATTGTAGACCAAAAGCCAGGAGTTCCTGGTGAGAGGGGATTGGATTTTTTTTTTTTTGATGATTGTATTTGAAATTTTGTTGTTGCAAGATAAGTTTCCTGTTGCGTAAATTTGTATGTGTGTGTCTTTATTACTTTAATATGGGAAGATTCAAAAAGGAGTTTAGATAGACCAAGTTCATTTTACTATATTTTATTGCCTGTTTGCAAAATATAGGAGGCTAGTTCTGGGTTTATCTGTAAAATTCAGATAAAATGTGCTGTCACTTACAACGGTGGTGTCTAGTTTTAGTACATATATAATACCCATCCTAAAATATGATCATATGTGTTTATGATATAAGTGGATTGCACATAAAACCTTGAGTAGATTTCTTAAACCTTTTGCAGAATTTTTACACGTTCCATGAGTCAAGCATGTAATTAACCATTACATGCCGAGTTACTGTGAGTTTTGGTGCTAAGAACTGAACTTAAAATTTGAAACTGCCAGTGAAGGTATTCTCTTCCCCTTTAGCCTTAACTTTAAACAGGATTCTTTTATTTCAGTTGTTTTCGAACTGTAAAGTGTTCTGTGGAGATATCTTGGTGAGCCAGGACTGGAATGAGGGTGGAAGGCAGAACTGGAGGGAGAGAGACTGAAAAGATAGATTCTAGGTTCCCCATTCTCACTGAATCAGAATATTTCTCCTTTGTGTATTTCATACATTTGGCTTCCATGTAAGATGTTTGAGGAAAGAGTGCTGGTTAAAAAACAAAGAGGTCTGAACTAGTGCTGTATGTCTCGTTGGCTACGTTTTGAGGAAGGAGGTTGTAGTGGTCAGCAAGCTGTAGTTCTTGTGACCAGGAGTAGTCCTGTTTGACCCACACATTTGAATGCTAGTAAGGGCTAATCTCTGATTTTCCTGGTGTTTTATTTCATTTTTGAGATATTCAAGTTAAATTTCACTAAAATCACATCACAAAACTAGGACATTGTGAAGGGTTACTGACAAAAGGGAAACATGGACAAATCACTCATATTTGAGTGATATTGAATGCAGGTGTTGAACACAGGACTCACCATTGCTGAAAATTAAAAAACAAAAACAAAAACACAACGCCATACTACATGGCTTTCTCGTCATGTAGGCCACTGTAGGAAAAAAATTTGGATGACCTTGAGCTAAGCTCTTTCCTTTTGCATCTCCATTCCATTTATAGCTTTATTTACTTAGGATGTCTGAGCTGGGAAGAGAGCTCTGAGATAGATCACATAAGCATTTCTTAGGGGTGCAGATCAGAGTTACTTGGAAAACTTTTATAAAATATTTGTGAACATTCATATAGTGAAATACTCTGCAGCAGTAGAAAGAGAATGAAGAAACTCTTTGTGGACTCATGGGAATGATTGTCAACATAAATTAAGTAATAAAAGCAAGATAGAACAATATATGTCTATTATGTTACTATTTATGTAGGGGGGAAGTGTGTGTGTGTAGGATATTTCTAAAGAATACTCTAGAAACTAGTAACTTTGGTTGTCTTCTGTGAGGACAACTGGGTAGCAGCTGAAGGACAAGGGTGAGAAGATTTTTCTCTTTGTAGTCTGTGGTACTTTTTAAAACTCTTAAATTGTACCTCCAATACCTATCTCCAAAAACAAAACAAAATAACTACCACTGCTGACAAAAACCCCACGTTAGCTTTTCTCCTTTCAGCTGGAGCAAGTGTAGGTGTGTGGGAGGCTGCCCAGGTGGTTTTAATGTATGGTCGCACTGAACATCTCAGCTCCTCAGAGTAGTAGTTCATTGCTTGCTGAGAAAGCTTCAAAGCCTCACAGAAAACACTAGGTTCTCCCATTTTTGCTACTGACAACTCTGTGATATTGGAGAAATTATTGAATTTCTCTGTGCTTCAGATTCCTGATCTGTAAAATCATTGTTAGTTGGGTAACCTCAAAACCTCCCAATTCTTAAATTTCCTGGCTTCCATGCCTTGGGCCTTGGGAGTAAGCAGGCAGGAAACAGTCTGGGGAGACAGCTGGGTCTGTCTTCTAACTCTTCCCCTGGCCATGTTCTCCTACAACAGGAAAAGTGAAATGAGTAGTAAGTAAGGATGGTATGTATGTTTATTTAAAATATTCATATGTTACATAGTACCACATACAGTTTTAAAAGTTTTTTCTCTAAGTTTCATTTTAAGGTGAAATTGACAATTCTCTGGAAAATTTTATTTTCTAAACCTAGCTGGGTAAAGAATTTAGTGATTAAAAATTGGATCAAGTTGGCATACTGAATTATTTTTGAATTTACTCTCTTCCTAAATCCCTTAAAATGATAGAAACAAAGACAACTAAAACTTTACTAAGACACATAAAATCTTAAATGAATGGGGATTACACACACACACACACACACACACACGCACACACACACACACACACACACAGTTGTCCCTCAGTATGGGGGTGGGGATTGGTTCCAGGACCCCTGCAGGTACCAAAATCTGCAGATGCCCAAGTCCCTTATGTAAAATGGCATAGTATTTGTATATACATAACCTACGCATGTCCTCCTGTATACTTTAAATCATCTCCAGATTACTTATAATACCTAATACAGTGTAAATGCTATGTAAATAGTTGGTATACTGTATTGTTTAGGGAGTAATGGTAAAAAAAAAGTCTGTACATGTTCAGTACAGATGCAACCATCATCTGCGGTTGGTTGAATCTGCGAATGCAGAACCTGTGGATACGGAGGGCTGACTGTACTATAATTTTTATCTTAATTATATATATAAATAGTTCCTATCCTAAAATATGAGTATATGTACACGTGTGTGTGTATGTATATGTGTATATCTTATGGGAATTTTACATATTTTATATGTAATTAAGATGGGAATTATATATCTTATACACATTTTTTCATCGTATATAACATTCCTCCTAATATATACATAAAATATTCCCATCTTAATTATACACACATTTTATTTCCCATCCTAAAGCATAAACATATATAATCGTGTGTTAGGATGAGAATACGCAATAGTATGAAGGTATCTGTTGTTCTCCCTTTAGTCAGTCTGTGAATTCATTTGTGTGTTCTCATCCAGAGTTTTTAAAGGAGCCTAACAAGCTAACTCTGATATTCATGTCAAAGAGAAAATGTGCTAGAATAGCTCTGAAGGCTTTGAAAGTAGAGGCAACAACTAAGCACAGTGAGGGGAATCTTGTCCGACCAGATATAAAAGCCTTTCAATGTTATAATAACTTAAAGTGGGGCATTGGTTCAGGAAAAGACAATCAAATTAGTGAGTCTAGAATCATGGATATGTGGAAATATGCTTTATAATAAAGATAACTTTTTAAAAATATTTTTTTATTGAGCTAACATTGGTTTATAACATTATATAAGTTTTTGTTTATGAACTATTTCAGGCCCATAGAAAATGTAGAGAGTAATATAACAAATGTCCATACACCTCCTATCAGAGTTTAAGAAAACTTAATATTTTATCATACTTGCTTCAGTTTTTGTTTTAAGAAATAAAGTATTAAAGATGGTACCCCTTCCCTAGATCATTTTCCTTCCTTAGATGTAACTACATATTATCCATAAGTAGATGTATATCTTACAAATCTTTATGCTTTTATTATGTGTATGTATAATTAATATATAGTGTTTTTTTCTGTTTCTACCATATGTTAGTATCATTCTGTAAAGTGTCTTCACTTTACTTTTTTTTTGTGAGGAAGACCAGCCCTGAGCTAACATCCGTTGCCAATCTTCCTCTACTTTATATGGGACGCCGCCACAGCATGGCTGACAAGCAGTGCGTCGGCGGGCACCTGGGATCCGAACCCGCGAACCCCGGGCTGCCAAGCACGGACTAAACCGCTGTGCCACTGGGTGGGCCCCAACCTTAATTTTTTTGAGGTTTATATGTTTTGAAACATATAGCTCTAGTTTATTCATTATAACTGGTGTATGATATTTTATCATAAGAATATCCCACATTGTGGAATTTAGGTTGTCTTCAAATTTGTCTCTTGCATTGCTGCAATAAATATCCTTTTGTGTGTATGTATGTGAGTTTCTCTAGGGTATATACTGAAATTCTGGGTTGTAATAAGGATGACATTTCAGATCAACGTGGGAAGGCAGATGTACAATAAGGGTTTTATTGGGGTAATTATTATTAGTAAAGAAAATACAGCTAGACCTCTACCTTACCATTTTTTAGACTAAAAATTTAGGCGATTAAGGAGCTAAATATAAAAAAAAAATAAAACTTTAAGAAGTGTAAGAGGAGAATGTAGAGGAACCTTTTTTTTGTTGTTGAGGAAGATTAGTCCTGAGCTAACAGCCGTTGCCAATCCTCTTTTTGTTGAGGAAGATTGGCCCTGAGCTAAAATCTGTGCCCATCTTCCTCCATTTTGTATATGGGACGCTGCCACAGCACCGCTTGTAGGTCCACACGCAGGATCTGAACCTGTGAACCCTAGGATGCCCAAATGGAGCACGTGAACTTAACTACTCTTGCCACCAGGCCGGCCCCTAGATGAACATTTTTTAAGTTTAGGGTAGAGAAGGTCTTCAGAAAGATGAAACAAGTTATGAATTCTGGAAGAAAATATTTGTTACATTTATAACATAAAGGTGAAAAAAGGATTAATATTCAGAATACAGAGAGATATTTCAGCTTCCAAACATACATGAGCAAAACCTCACGCTATCTCCCCTTGTCCATTCTCAAGCCTCGCCTTCTACCACGTTCCCCCTCAGTCTCCTTAGGCCTCCTTGCGATATTTTAGGGCTTCTGTAGTTCCTCTCTGTGGAATGTTCTTGTCTCTTCAAGGCTAGCTAGTAGCTCTTCCTTCTCATCGTTCAAGCTTTGGCTCAAAAGTCATCTTAGAATATAATTTGTTACCTGAACTGGGACAGTTTGGAGAAGGAAATAGAGCATAATTCATAATTACACTGGGACAGTAACTGTAAATTGGGTCTGTTTCAGGAAATCAGGATGTATGAGTCGTCATAGCTGAGATTGGCTTTCTCTGATCACCCCATCAGAAATATCTCCCTTCCCTCTCTTCTCCCATCAGGTTTTATTTATAGCACTGTGTCATATTATTTACAATGATTTGTTTATTGTCTCTTTCACCTCACAATAAGATGGCCTATCTTGGTCACCATTTTATGCCAATGTTTAGAACAGTATTGGTACGTAGTGGTGTACTGCTCAATAAATATTTGTTGAATATATGACATTTCTGCCTTTGGTCTTAAAATCTTATGAAGATATGACAGACTTACATGAATAATTGAATAGTAATGGTATACACAAATCATAGTTTTATAATATAAAATATTCTCATTTATATGGACTTTTTTGTGGCATATTCTACATAAAATTTCCCATTAGCTAGACTTTCATAAAAACAATTTTCTTAGCTCATGTATTGGATATTTAGGACAATTCCCTGAGAAACATTCTCAGGTATTCATCTTTGAGCACCTCTGTATTGAATAATCAAATGAATTGCTAGAAGTGGAATTGCTATGGTAGAGGATATGAATATTTTCAAGGCTTATGGTATATATTTCCATTCTTTCTTAGAAAGCAATCTGTACCCATTTTACATACACACCAGTAGTGTGTAAAAGAGTGCTGTTTCCCTCAAACCCTCACTAACACTGGGCATTATTTTTTAGTATTTTGCCAATTTGGAAATAATGATTTTGTTTTACTTTTCTGTGATTATTGATAAAGTTGACTTATTTCATTAATTTTATTTCTTTTGTTAATCCCATATTCCTGTCATGTCTTACGTTTCTGTTCTGATCATTTTCTTCTTATTGATTTGTAAGAAATGTGTGTGTGTGTATATATATATATATACATTTGGTATATCAAAATTTTTCTATTTGTAAGAAATATGTATAGTGGGTATATCAAAATTTTGCTACTGTACTTCTTCTAGTTTGTGGTTTGCCATTTTAAGGTGTTTTTGCTGTATGGAAAAAGAAAAAATATATTTTATAAGTCAAGGATATCAATCTTATTTGTGCTTTTGAGGTTGTACTTAGGAGGTCCTTCTCTGTCCCTAGTTTATATATATATTTCTGTTAGGCTTTTTAAAATACTGCAGATGTTATCTGGTCTTTTAAAGGACCTCAGATTGCAAATCACTTTGAGAATATTAGTGTCCTCAATTTCCTTGCCTTATCCTAAGAGTCAAGGAACAAATTAAAGAGAAAAGAGCAAATGGTAATTTCTGTAATGTGAGCTTTCTGGGGGAAGATTTAGGACAGAAACCAAAGACTTATTGGATGCAGTGACTCTCGAATACTGTATTTCAGCAAAAGGATGTCTTTGCTTAGAAGATAAATGTTGTTCATCTCTAAGATTAAAGAAAAAAATGCTGCCAATTAAATCATAAATGCCATCGATTGTAGGATGCATGTTGACTTTAGAGTTTTTAAGATATGAACACATGTGAGTATTAGAATCCATGAAATATGGTGTGTTAACTTGGACTGTAGCACAGTCATTTTTAAATCTGGGGGTTGCTTTGTATAGTTTTGTTTGTTTGTTTTTGGTTTGGTAATTTTTTAAAAACAACTTTATTGAGATATAATTCATGTACTGTACAATTCACCCATTTAAAGTGCACAATTTAGAGATATGTGCAAACATCACAAGTCAATTTTAGAACATTTTTATCACCTCAAAAAGAGACCCCAATACAATGGAATATTATTCAGCCTTAAAAAGGAAGGTAATCTTGATGTACACTACCACATAGATAAACCTTGAAGGCATGCTAAGTGAAATAAACCAGTCACAAAAGGGCAAATACTGTATGATTCCACTTGTATGAGGTACCTAGAGTAGTGAATTCATAGAAACAAAAGTAGAAGGATGGTTGCCAGGGGCTGGGGGTTGGGGGGGAGTTAGTGTTTAATAGATATAGAGTTTAAGTTGGGAAAGATGAAAAAGTTTTAGAGATGGGTGGTGGTGATGGTTGCACAGCAATGTAAATGTACATAATGCTAGAGAAATGTACACCAAAAAATTGCTGAAGTGCTAAATTTTATCTTATGTATATTTTACCACAATAAAAACCAAAAGAAACCCCTATACACTTTAGTTATCACCTGCTGTTACTCCATCCCCACCCCATCATCCCTAAGCAGCCACTAATCTACTTTTTTTGTCTCTATAGATTTGCCTGTTCTGGACTTTCATATGAAAGGAATCATATAAAATGTGAACTTCTATGATTGTCTTCTTCTACTTAACATGATGTTTTTAGGATTTGTCCAAGTTATATTATGTATCAGTACTTCATTCTTTTTTATGGTGGAATAATATTCCCTTGTATGGATATACCTGATTTTATTTATCCATTCATCAGTTGCTGGACATGACATTTGGGTTGTTTCCAAGGTTTCTAGAGTTATTTTGGGACTTGAGATCTTACGCTTCTAAGAAAAATCCTTATCCTTCTATGTTAAGTAAAGGACTTACTGTAAGACTATGTAGGCAATTTAACAGGTATCCAAGGACAGGAAAGAAGTACAGTGGCTTCCAATGGGGACTGACCCTGGAGCGAAGAGTCAGGAGCCAAGGCAGTTCCTGCTATGTCTCAGGCGCCTACAGGGTCTCTTGGCTCCACTTCTGTCTGCATGCCTACTCTAGTTTGTGACTAGACTGGCGTTCTCTGCTCCCCCTATAACTTCTCTGGCACATGCTTTGGCTCACCTTGACTCCTACTCTGGCCACTTTGCAACTCAGTTCCCTCTCTATAGTTTATATTCTCAATTCCAAATTCCTGGAGAGGGATCTGATTGGTAGATCCGTGGTCCAGTAGGGTAGTTCACTTGATACAAACATGGTGTCAAAGCCACACCTTAACTAGGGGCAGATTCTCTAGGAGTGTGTGTGCATGGACCTGGGTGTGATTGGCCTCTTTAGGACAATAATGCTAGTCAATCTAAAGATGGCTTAGTTTTCTAGGCCAGTAGTCATCAAACTTTTTGGTCTGAAGACTCCCTTTACACTCTTAAAAATTATTTAGGACTCCAAAGAGCTTTTGCTTATGTGGGTTACATATGTTGATACTTATCATATTAGACATTAAAATGGGGAAAATTTAAAGATATTTATTTATTTAAAAGTAATATATAAGCTCACTAATGTTAATATAAATAACATTTTTACAGTAAGTAACTATTTTCCCAAATAAAATTTGATGAGAAGAATGGCATTGTTTCACATTTTTGCAAACCTCTTTAATATCTGGCTTAAAAGAAGGTAGCTTGATTCTCATATCTGCTTCTCATTCAGTCTTGCAATATGTTGTTTTGGTTGAAGTTTATGAAGAAAAGCTAACCTCACACAGATATGTATTTGGAAAAGGGAGGGGTACTTTTAATAGCTTTTTTAGATAATTGTGGTTATTCTTTGATACCACACCCAAACCAGGCAAGTGGTAATTTTTTAAAGGTTATTTGCTGTGTAAAATCTGAAACCATATCAATGAACCTTTCATATTCTATCACATTAAACATTTATTGGTTTGTCTTGTACTTTATTTGTTTAATTGTGGTAAAAGGTCTTATACATTAAATAAATATTTTCACAAATACTGGCAGTTGTTTTCCTTGAAGTGATAGGTTCACTTTGTTCTTCCTTGAAAGCTTTCCCATCCTCAATGCCTTCCTAGGCTATCATTTTGGGGCAGAATTATTTAATAAAGACAAGATTTCCTCTGCACAAATGCTTACCTTATAAATACTAATGAATCCTATTAACAGTGGACTTTTTCACAACTCCCAAATTTACAACCATAGATTGTTTTTGTAATATATAATATTTGTTTATCAGACGTTTATCAAAAGAGAGACATTTACTGAGCAGTTGCTATGTGCCAGGTCCCAGGCTTAGATTTTATATACATGTTTTTACTTTATATAGCTACTGATATTACTTGTGATATATTCAAGAGCCCTTTTTAAGTGTAAAGGAAAAGACCCATTAATGTTTTTCAAACCTAAATAACGTCGTAGAAGTAAACACACGACAGAAAGCTTTTACTGATAATTGTGGTTTTATTTATGTAGCTATAGTTATAATTTAATAGAAGTACACTGGCTGCTTTAGTTCTTATCAATTCTTTTTTCCTATTCTGTTTAGGTGGTTTCCTAGAAACATGACTGTTTGTTGGACTTGATCTCACATCCTCGTGAGGACGTCTTTACTGATAATGTCAAGTTCAGGTTATCCTCCCAACCAAGGAGCATTCAGCACAGAACAAAGTCGTTACCCTCCTCACTCTGTTCAGTACACCTTTCCCAGCACCCGTCACCAGCAGGTAAGGAACAACTGCCATACAAAATGCGTATGTAGTATTTTGTGTTTTTCCTATTTAATGCATTTGTTGGTCAGAAACCAAATGTAATTGTTATATATATTTTTCAATGGCAAGAACCATTCTCAAAGGTGGGGAATCAAAGCTTGGGGATTATTTATCTCTGTCTTCTTACTATGGCTTTGTGCTAGATTTCAGGGAGTGACCTTGTCTCTGCTTTTGATTGTAGGAGTTGTTGACAGAAAAGTACCAGTTGCATAGTTTCTAGGTTCAGACCTATGTTTATGCTCCAAGTTCTGGTTGAGTATTAAACTGGCCAGGTAACTTGACTTCTCTTGAGTGATGGCCAGCATAGGGCCTCTACCTTCTTGAGAGATTTGATGGCAGGAAGATGAAAGAGTTTGTATTTATCTTATGAAAAGTAAAATATGAGGTGAAATTATCAGGTTAGAGAGGGACAGGGGTGTAAGAAGTTTGAAGAAAAAGGGAAGAGAGATGAAATGGTTATTTCAGAGAAAAAGCAAGCAAATTTACCAGCAAAATATAGTTGAGTACTACTGGGAACTACTAAGGACTCCTTTGAAATGTGATCATGATTACAGAGTGAGAATGGACATCCTTACTTTGTTCCTGTTTAGGGAAACATTCAGTCTTTCACCATTAAGTATAATATTAATTGAATGTTTTTGTAGATGCCTTTTTTCAGTTGAAGTTGCTTTCTATTGCTAGAGAATTTTTATCATGCTTGGGTGTTGAATTTTGATTGCATGTCTTCCCTCCCCCAGTGCTGTTCATCTGATTACTAATTTCCTAGATTATTTTTGCTTCTTTTTTTTTAAATCAACTTTGAGGTTTAGTTTATATATAGTAGAATTTTATTATATGTATCCATTTTGACAGATTCATACAGCCGTAAAACCCCACCAAAATGAAGATATAAAACATTTCTATCATCCCGGAAAGTTCCTTTGTACTCCACCCAGGTCAATTCTTCTCCCCCACTTCCCACAAACTTTAGCTCCCAGGAAACAGATGATCTGCTTTCTGTCATAATAGATAATATTTATCTTGAGTTTCATATGAACTCTTTTATCTGTGGCTTATTTTGCTTCCCATAGTATTTTTGAGATTTATCCACGTTCTGATACATCTCAGTAGTTAATTTATTATTGCTGGGTACCCACAATTTGTTTATCTGGTCACCTATTCCAGTTTTTGATTATTACAAATAAATTTATTTAGAAAACATGTATCTATGTGTTTGTTGTATCTGTATTATATAAAGAAGTATTGCCTTATTTTCTTAACACTATCCTTTGGAGAGCATATGTTTTTCATTTTTATCGAGTCTAATTTATTAGTTTCTGTCTTTTACATTTCTTGCTTTTTGTGTCATATTTAAGAAACTTTTGCCAAACTCAAGGTCACTAAGATTTTCTCCTGTGTTTTTTTTCCTGTAAGTTTTATAATTTTAGGTTTCACATTTAGGTCTATGACCTATTTTGAATTAAATTTTGTTTATGTCGTGAGTTAAGGGTTGAGGTCATTGTTTTGCATATGGGTATTCAATTATTCTAGAAACCATTTGTTGAAAAGATTATTCTTTCCCCACTGAATTGCTTTGGTACTTTCACTGAAAATCAGTTGACCATATATGTGTGAGTGTACTTCTGTTCTCTCTCTACTGTTCCATTGATATATTTTGTCTGTCTATACCTCACATCTATGTGATTTTCTGTGTAAACAAACATTTAGTGTTTTAATCAAGCACTTCACACTGTCTTGATTATTACTGCTTTAAAATAAGTAGAAATTAAGTAGTGTGATTCCTTCCTGAATTGTTTTGAATAGTCTAGATCCTTAGTATTTCTATATACATTTTAGAGTCAGCTTGTCAATTTCTACAAAAAGTTTGCTGCGATTGTATTGAATTTAGAGATTAATTTGGGAGAGAATTGACATCTTAAAAACTTTGAATCTTCTCATCCATGAATGTGATACATCTCTCCATTTATTTAGGTCTTCATTAATTTTTCTCAGTAGTGTTTTGCAGTTTTCAACATACAGGTCGTGTATATCTTTTGTCATATTTGTTCCTAAATATTTCATGTTTTTGACACTATTGAAGTGCTATTGCTTTTTGAATTTCAGTTTTCAGTTGTTCATTGCTACTATGTATATTGATCTTGTATCCTGCAAACTTACTTACTACTTATAGTTGCTTTTGTATAGGTTCCACAGGATGTTTTATGTAGATGATCATGTAATCTGAGAATAAAGACAGTTTTGCTTCTGCCTTTCCAAACTGGATGGTTTTTCTCTTTCTTCCTTATTGCACTGGCTAGAATCTGTAGTACAGTATTGAATAGAAGGGGTGAGAGTGGACATCCTTGACTTGTTTCTGATCATAAAAGGAAAGCATTTAGTCTTTCACCATTAAGAATATTGTTAGCTTGGGAAATCTTCCTTCCTCCTGTATTTTCTTAAAGAGTTTGTGTAGGATTGGTATTTTTTCTTCCTTAGGTCTTTGATAGAATTTGTCAGTGGAGCCATCTGGGCCTAGAATTTTCTTTGTGGGAAGAATTTAAATTATGAGCTCAATTTCTTTAATAGTTATAATTCTGATTCTTTATTTTTTCTTGAGTCAGTATGGGTAAATTTTGTTGTTCAAGATATTAAACTTATTGACATAAGTTGTCACATATTCCCTTACCATTTCAATGTCTTTGAGATCTGTTGTGATGTCGTGTCTCATGTTGATAATAACTGTTTTTTTCCCCCTCGTTTTCTTTATTAATCCACCTAGAGGTTTATCAATTTAATAGATTCTTTTTTTTGAAGAACTGGCTTTGGTTTCATCCATTTTCACTATTTTTTTTTCTACTTCACTTACTTCTGCTCTGTATTATTTTGTTCCTTTTATCGCCCACATATACAGTCATCCATCAGTATTTGTGGAGGATTGCTTCAAGGACCCCTGCGGATACCAAAATCCTTGGATGGTCAAGTCCCTTATATAAAATGGTGTAGTATTTGCATGTAACCTATGCACATCCTCCTGTATACCCTAAATCATCTCTATAGATTACTTGTAATATCTAATACAATGTAAGTGCAGTGTAAACAGTTGTTATACTATATTGTTTAGGGAATAATGACAAGGAAAAAAAGTCTGTATATGTTCAATACAGACACAACCATTGTAGGCCTTTCGATCTGCAGTTGGTTGAATCCACAGAAGTGGAACCGTGGATATGGAGGGCTGACTGTTGCAGGTATACCTTGTTTTATTGTGCTTCACTTTGTGCTTCACAGTTATTGTGTTTTTTACAAGACCCTCCCCAAGCCAAAAGATTATGACTTGCTGAAGGGTCAGATGATGGTTAGCATTTTTTAGCAATAAAGTATTTTTTAATTAAGGTATGTATATATATTTTTTAGACAGAATGCTATTGCACACTTAATAGACTATAGTATAGTGTAAGCATAACTTTTATATGCACTGGGAAGCCAAAAAGTTAGCTTTATTGCAACATTTGCTTTATTGTATTGGTCTGGAACCATACCCGCAGTATTTGTGAGGTATGTCTGTATACCATTTCTGACACCTTTCATTCCTTTTTATATATTCAAGTTTCCTTTTGATATCATTTTCTTTTTTCCTGAAAAATGTCATTTCTTTTGGTGCAGAAATTTTGGTAGTGAACTCTCAGCTTTTATTTACCTGAAAAAGTTTGTTTCAACTTCATTTTTGAAGTATATTTTCACTGGATACAGAATTCTATGTTGATGATTATTTTCTTTCAGCGCTTTAAAAGATGTCATTCGTTGTGTTCTGGCTTGTATGGTTTCTGACTAGAAGTCTTTGGTCATTCTTACTTTTGTTTATTTATAAATAAGTATCTTTTTTCCCCCTCTGGTTACTTTCTAAGGTTTTTCTCTTTATCACTGGTTTTCAGCAATTTGGTTATGTGCCTTTGTTGTGCTTTTTGAATGTATATGTTATTGGTTTTGGCATTTACTGAGCTTCCTGCTTTTGTGACTTTTTAATTTTTGTAAAATTTGGGCAGTTTTTGGCCATTATTTTTTCAGATATGTTTTTCTGTCTCCTCTATCCTTAGTTTCCTTCTGAGATCCCAGTTACTCATATTTCATATTATCCTACAGATCCCTGGACCTCTATTCATTTTATTCTATTTTTTATCCATTTGTTTCATTTTGCTTTGTTATTTCATTTTGTCCAGTGATCTTTTCTTCTGCAGTTTCTAACCTCTTGTTAATTTCATCCAGTGAAACTTTTATTGCAGACTTTGGATTTTTCACTTTTGATTGGAATATGAACATTGGGAATTTTACACTTTTTAGTCCTGGCTGTTGTTGTATTCCTTTAAAGAAATTTGGATTCCTTCTGATAGATAGTTAAGTTACTTTGGAGGTTTATTTTTAAATTCTTTTAGGGCAAATCTAGAGTAGTTTTTATTCTAGGTCTAATTTATCCTCCACTTCTAAACTTGTCTCTTCTGGGATATCTACTGAATGTCTGTTCTATTCAGTGAGGTTTCTTCTCTCTGGCTGGAGGAAATTTGAATGAGTTCTGGCCCTGTGTGAGCTCTGGGAGTTGTTTGTTTTATAGTTCCTCCTAATTGTTCTTTCATCAGAAGTTGTTCTTAGGCCAACCTTTAAAGACTGGGCTATGCTTTCCATATGCATTTACAGATTAGATTCAGCCAAAGACTTTAAGGGAACCCAAATTCAGGAAATCTTTCTCTATGTAACTCCCTCCTCTCTGGAAGACTTTGGAAATTTTGTCCATCTGGCTTTCTCAAATTAGTATGGTTGCTTCTTCAATAAACAAGATTGTGGGGCACTGTTTGGGTTCCCTTCCCAGGGATGCAGTTTTGAAATCGCCTCCAGGCAGATAGCCTGGGGTAGGGTATGGTAGGACTCACCCTATTTGTGTCATTATTCTCAGAGATGACTGTGCAGCCTCTTGTCCAATGTCTGAAAATAGTTCCTACATTTTGTCCCATTTTTTAGCTGTTTACTATGGGAATGTAATTCTGGACAGTGTTACCTGCTGGAAGCCGAAGTGCACTGTTTCTTTTATTTCACTCCTTACTCTTAATTTGTCTTGTTGGGTACATACATCCTTTAGAAATTCTTTGAGAGAGAGTCTGTGGTTGGTAAATTTTCCGAGTTCTTGAATTCTGAAAAGTTTGAAGTCCTAAAACTTGAATGATGATTTGGTTATTGAATTTACAGGTTCAAAGTGTTTTCCTCTGAACTTGGAATATGTTGTCTGTTCCCTTCTATTCAGTGTTGCTGATGAGAAGTCTGCTTTATTATGATCATTGCTACTTTGTAGGAAACCTATCTTTTATTTCTTAGGACTTATAGTAAAGTTTTCTCTTTATCCTTGGTTTTCTAAAATTTTGATGTGTCCAGTGTGGATTAATTTTTAAAATATGTCCGACTTTTCTCCTAGGCCCTTTTTAATCTGAGGACTATATCTTTTCTAACTTCTGAGAAATGCTGTTCTATTATTTCTTAGAATATTGCTTCTCACCTGTGGATGTTGGAACTTTGTACTCTAGCTACCATTTTTAACTTTTCTTTTGTAGTTTCTATATCTTTGTGCTTTACTCTGTTCTGAGAGAATTTCTCAGTTCTGTCTTAGCTTTCATTTGCCCTTCACCTGTGTCTCTTCTACTGTTGTTTAATTTCAGTGATCAACTTTTTAATTTCTTTAATTGCTATTTGATTCTTTTTGAGGATATTATTAATACTTTTGTGTTCTTTTTTAGTTAATCTTTTTTCTATTTCTTTGGATGTAAATTCTTTATTTTTTGAGTTTGGGTGCTCTTATTAAAATTTCTAAGTGGTTTTGTCTTTTCTTCAGTGTTTTGTTTTTCTTGGTTATATTTTCAACTTTTTAGCTGATATTTTTTCTTAGATTATTTATGAATTATGTTTTACTGTTATTTGCTTATAGTGAAGGGCTCTAGATCTCTTACCTACCCCATGTTTTAGTCTGGACAGCTCAATTTTCTCTGTTTATGATTTTTTAAACTTTTTTTGTTTATGTGTAATTCATATAACATAAATGTTACCATTTTAAAGTGTAGTATATAGTGACTTTTAGTATATTCACTCTGTTGGGCAACCATTACCATTATCTAATTCTGGAACTTTTCCATCACCCAAAATGAAACTCTGTACCAAGTGGTAGTTAATCCCAGTTCCTCT
The DNA here is from genome assembly GCA_031878705.1 of Tapirus indicus. Classification (NCBI taxonomy): domain Eukaryota; kingdom Metazoa; phylum Chordata; class Mammalia; order Perissodactyla; family Tapiridae; genus Tapirus; species Tapirus indicus. Next base: position 3,417,820 of record CM062932.1, on the reverse strand, counting down.
CTTCCCTCCATCCTCTGGCAACCACTAATCTACTTTCTGTCTCTATTGATTTGCCTCTTACAGACATTACATATAAATGGAATCATATAATATGTGGCCTTTTATGTCTGTTTTTTTTACTTAGCATTATGTTTTCTAAGTTTATCTGTGTCGTAGTGTGGATTAGTACTTCATTCCTTTTTAAGGCTGAATAATATTCCATTGTAAAGATATACCACATTTTGTTTATCCTTTCATGAGTCAATAACATTTGGATTTTTTGTACTTTTTGGCTGTTGTGAGTAATGCAGCTTTGAAAATTTGTGTACAAATTTTTGTGTGTGGACAGATGTTTTAATTACCTTGTGTATATATATACACCTAGGAGTGGAATTTCTGGGTTTTTTGATAATTCTGTGTTTGACTATTTCTTTATGATTGTTGGTATTAATAGATTTCTTTTGTAAAGAGGCTTTTGGCCTTTTCAACAAAACGTGAGTAAAAGTAGGAAAACAGACATAGAAACACCCACCTAGAATGATGGAAAACTGTTACTCTTAACTAGCAGGTTGATTCTCTGGACTTCTTTTTTTTTCATTTGTAGATATACATGGATTTAACTAGATGGCTTCTGTGACCCTTCCAGTTTACTCATTTTGAATTTAAGATTGGAATGCTTTTTAGAATTTTATGTTGAACACATGAGTTTGAGATCTTATTACTTGAAAAATATAGATTGGGAGTTACTGTAATATGTTATTAGAAGAATGAATCAAAATAAGTTGAACATGAAATTTTATTTTGAATTCTTTTGAGTGATACATAGTTAAAATGTTGATTGTTTTAGGTTTTAGAATTAGATCGGTGAAGGATTGGAATCATCATTGCGTTTCTTTCCATACGTAGTGATTCATAACTACCTTTGTGCATTTACACTTGGTTTGATTTCATGATGCCTTTTACTTTTTGGTTAATAATTAATTTGTGATTATTTTAATACTAGGACTTTGCAGTCCCTGATTATCGTTCTTCTCATCTTGAAGTCAGTCAGGCGTCACAGCTTTTGCAGCAACAGCAGCAACAGCAGCTTCGCAGACGACCTTCCTTGCTTTCAGAATTCCACCCAGGTTCTGAAAGGTAATGGGGTTTCGTTTATGTTTCCATCTAGGACTGAACTTGTGAAGTGTGTGTGTTTGCTTTTTTTAAATCCATTTATCAATTGATGGGTATTTGAGTTGTTTTCACGTTTGACTATTATAAATAATGGTGCTGTGAAAATTCGTGCACAAATTTTTGTGTGGCCATATGTTTTTCTTTCTCTTGATAATATACCTAGGAATAGACTTGCTGGATCATATGGCAGTTCTCTATTTGTTTACCATTTGAGAAACTACCAGACTGTTTCCAAAGTGGCCACACCATTCTACTAGTATTAGTTTTTTAAAGGCAAATACATTAATTTAAAATGCAAATTTCATGCTTAGCTCCACCAGGACTCCCAATATAAAATTGTTTTTGTTTTTGTAAAGATTTTCATAGTTCATTTAAATTTTTTTGAAATGTTAATTGTTAAATATATATTTACTATTTATGCATGAGTAATTTTATTCTTCTAAAAAGGCTTGGCAAACTGAAATGGGAAATAGTCTGATTTCTGGATGGAAAGAGAGCTTTCCGTACTCAGTGTTTCTCTTAATTGTCCTGTGCCCTGGTTGCCTTAGGTTCTCCTCCAGCACTGAGTATACTTCACCTTCTGGCTTTGGTAAATCTCACAGGCACAGACGCTGGAGGTAACTTGTAGTACTTGGAAGTTAGCTTTTGTAGGTTGTGTCCTGAACCAAGGGTGCCCAGTTGAGGGGACAACTGAGGGCTGAAATCCAGCTTGGGCATTTTGCCAGGCCCTGTTCACCAGAGGGTTGCATTTGCCCCAGAGGGTTGCATTTGCTTGTAGAAATTTCACACAAAATCTCCATGCAGGCCAGCAACGGCCATGGTTCTAAGTGCTGTGTTGAGGGTCTTGGCCTTTAACCTAATGCCAGATGCTCGTTTTTGGTAGTTTACCTCTGGCTGCTCTGTGGAGGACGAATTTGAGGTGGATAGAGTAGAAGCAGAGAGAACACATGAGAGACCTGTGAGAGAAAGAGAGAATATGGCCATGAGATAGGGCAATGTGATCAAGATGGAGAGGAGACAGACTTGAGTAAGTTAGGAGATAAGGCTCCCAAAACCTGGTAGTTGGCAAAGGTGAGGGAGGAGACCTGGATGAATCCTAGGTTTCTAGCTTGTTGGATGGCAGCTGGTTTCATCAACTGTGATAGACGTTGAGGATAGAGCAGGAAGGGTAAGACAACTTGTGTTTGGTATGAATTAAGTTTGGGAGACCCGTGAAACATCCAGGTGGAGATGTCTCCAGCATGCTTGGGGGAGGGTCTGGATTTAAGATACAGATTGGTATACGTGATCTAGGAAGTGTGGAAATTGGAAAGAGCAGTAGTTTAAAGATGAATCTGGAGGATCCCCAATATCTAAAGATACTTTGAGAGATAGAAGCCTCTGAAGGAGAGAGAGTGAAAGGAAAATGGTTAAAACAGTAGTCTTCCAACTTGTTATTTGCATATTCCTCAAAAGAATTTTGAAAAGCTGTATTCTACCTTGTACATTTTTAAGTTGACATCTGAAATTTTTCATAATAAGTTTAAAAGATGAATATAATTTGTCATGTTGAAAATATTGATGTTTTGAAACAAAACTGCTGTAATATACTTTTAAAACTGTCTGATGGAATCTAAATACTATACTGATTTGATACCATCATCCACTTAAAATGATACTGTATATGAACAAACTTGTCTTTAATAGAGCTTCTTTTTTTATTCCTTTTTTTCCTGGAGCTCATATATTCATTCTTCTTTTTTCACAAAATTTATCCTAATGTGATACATTTTTATTATTTAAAGGCTTTTGTTGATCAACCTATCATACGTCTATCCAACAACAAAAATATATAAAAGTATCTGTCTGTAAGGTGCTTTATTAAAAAAAAAACTTCTGGATTGAAATATCATTATAATGATTATTACAAGATTGATCAAAACAACAATCACTAAGAATGAGAAACAAATTTATTAAGTATGAGTAAAATTTCATGAAACTGCATCCATGCATTAATGAGATCGATGGGGCTGGTTTTTTTTGCTTGAGGAATATTGGCCCTGAGCTAACATCTGTGCCAGTCTTCCTCTATTTTGTGTGTGGGTTGCCACCACAGCATGGCTTTATGAGTGTTGTAGGTCCATGTGCAGGATACAAACGCGTGAACCCGGGCTGCCAAAGTGGAGTGTGCCAAAGTTAACTACTACGCCACCGGGCCTGCCCATAGATTGGGCTGTTTTAAAAATATTACTTATAGAATGAAGGCAGTATGTACTCTATTCTATTTTTATTCTAATGAAAGTACTAAGAAACTTTGTTCACAAAAATAATTTCTTATGAGGTATATGCCCCAAATCACCTGCTTATCTAAGACAAAAATATCAGTTAACAACTTAAGTTCTTCAATTTTGTTGAAGGCAAATATTTGGGAACTGTTAGTTTGCAAAAGGTTTTGTTTCTTTGCCATCCTGAAAGTGTTTACACTTTGAGGGACAGTGCTCCAGTGTAAGATCCAGGAATGGTGAGACTTAAGCTGCTCTTTTGTAAAATGAGAGAAGGGCGATTGTGAAAGAGAAGTAGGGAAAGAAGAAAGTAAGTGCATGTGGAAGTTCAGAATCTCTGGAAGTTGATTGTTTTAAGATTATCTATGCTGGTATCCCCTGTGCAAAATCTTTGTATATGCCAGCAAAAGACTGTTAGAATATGACAACAGGGAAGATTGTGTCTTGGAAACCAAGAAATGGTAGAGTTCAAGAAGGAAGGAGTAAGTGAAGTATAAAATGAGCAGATAGGTCAGCATATGTCTAAAAATATTCTTTCTAATATTTTTGAAAAATGAAAAAAAAGTTTTCAGTATCAGGAGGTCATGAGCTATTGGAATAAAGTGAAATGATGGGGAATTAAGTCAGAGTCCAGTGAGTTGAGTGAATGGGAAAAGAGTAACTGGTGAAAAAATATAACTCTCCCTTTCAAGTACTACTGTAGTAGTAATTTTCTGATAAAAAAATTTATGTCAGAATTTGAGATTTCTCTTTATTTCCTAGGCTAGTCTTTATTAATAATGATTCTAAGAATTAAATTGTGTGTGAATTTTTTTTATTGTGGTAAAATATACATAAGATTTATCATTTTAACCATTTTTAAGTGTTCCAATTCAGTGGCATTAAGTACATTCACAATGTTGTGCAACTCTCACCTCTATTTCCAGAACTTTTTTATTACTCCAAAGAGAAACTCTGTACCCATTAAGCAATAAGTCCCCATTCTCCTTTCCTCCCAGTCTCTAGTAACCTCTAATCTACTTTCTGTCTCTATAAATTTGCCTATTCTAGATATTTCATATAAGTGGAATCATACAATAATTGTCCTTTTGCATCTGGCTTATTTCATTTAGCATGATGTTTTCAGGGTTTGTTCATATTGTAGCATGTGTCAGAATTTCATTCCTTTTTGTGGCTGAATAATAGTCCAGTAGACATATATAACACATTTTGTTTACCCATTCATCTGTCAATAGACGTGGGTTTCCACCTTTTGGCTATTGTGAATAATGCTGCTTTGAACATTGGTATACAAGTATCTGAGTTTCTGTTTTCAATACTTTCAGGTATATACCTAGGTGGAATTACTGGGTCGTATGGTAATTCTATGTTTAATTTTTTGAGGAACTGCCAAATCGTTTTCTACAGTGGCTGCACAATTTTACGTACAACAGCGATGTGTGAGGTTCCGATTTTTTCCACATCTTTGTAGACACTTATTTTCGTTTTTTTAAAGAAGACAGTTTAAGCCACCTTACTGGGTGTGAGATGGTATCTCATTGTGGTTTTGATTTGCATTCCCATAATGCTAAATGATGTGGAGCGTCTTGTCATGTCCTTGTTGGCCATTTGTGTATCTTCTTTGGAGAAATGTCTATTGAAATCCTTTGCCAATTTTGGGGGGGGCAGGGGGAGGTTGTTTGTCTTTTTATTGTTGAGTTGTAGGAGTTCTTTATATATTTTAGATATTAAATCCTTATCAAATACATGATTTGCACATATTTTCTCCCATTCCATGGGTTGTGAAAAGACAACTTGATAGTGTCCTTCGATATACAAAAGTTTTAAATTTTGATGAAGTCCAATTTATCTATTTGTTCTCTTGTTGCCTAGGCTTTTGGTATAATATCCAAGAAATCATCACCAAATCCAACGTCAGGAAGATTTCTCCCTGTTTTTTTCCCAGAAGTTTTCAATTTTGGGTCTTAACGTTTAAGTCTTAATCCATTTTGAGTTAATTTTTGCGTATGGTGTAAGATAAGAGTCCAGCTTCATTCTTTTGCATGTGGCTGTCTAGTTTCCCCAGCACCATTTGTTGAAAAGATGGTTGTCTCCCCATTGAATGGTCTTGGCACTCTTATTGAAAGTCAACTGACCATAGATGTGAGAGTTTATTTCCAGGCTGTCAATTTTATTCCATTGGTCTCTATGTGTCCTTATGGCAGTGCCACACTCTAATGTAGCTTTCTAGTAAGTTTTGAAATTATGAAGTGTGAGTTCTCCAACTTTGAATTTCTTTTCCAAGATTGTTTTGGCTATTTGGGGTCCCTTGAGATTCCGTATGAATTTTATGATGGGTTTTTCTATTTCTCCAAAAACTGCCATTGGCATTTTGATAGAGGTTACATTGAATCTGTAGGTAGCTTTGTGTAGTATTGTCGTCTTAACAACATTAAGTCTTTCAGTACATGAACATGGGATGTCTTAGTATTTATTTAAGTTTTTCTTAATTTCTTCCAGTGATGTTTTGTGGTTTTCAGTGTGTAAGTCTTGAGCCTCCTTGGTCAAATTTATTCCTATTTTATTCTTTTGGATGCTATTATAAATGGAATTGTTTTCTTAATTTCATTTTCAGATTGTTCATTGCTAATGTATAGAGATACAACTGATTTTTGCATGTTGATTTTGTATCCTGTAACTTTGCTCTATTCATTTATTGGCTCTTAACATTTCTTTATGGATTCTTTGGAGTTTTTTACATATGAGTTCATGTCATCTGCAAATAGAAATACTTTGTTTCTTCCTTTTCAATTTGGATGTCTTTTATTTCCTTTTTTTGCCTAATACTTTGACAGAAACTCCCAATACTTTATTGAATATCAGTGGCAAAAGCAGGCATCCATGTCTTGTTACTGAAGCTTCCTACTCCATTATTTTTCATGACATCATTGTGAATTTTAAGAAGATAATGGGATTTTATGTCTTGAATGGGATTTTAAGTTTTTGAAGTATAATAATTTTATAGACCTCAGGGTTTATTTCATCGTTTATCCTAAAAATGAAACCCAGTGATTATCTTTTTAATGAAATGTTGTTTTGTGAGACATTCCTTTAAAGCTTGGCCATAAAATAAAATGTTGCTTCTGTAAATACTTTGGTAGAAAATGAAAAGTCAAATTACTGAACTATCCGTATGTAGGACTCTGTAGAGTACATGATGTAAAGAAGTCAGACAGATTCCTGGCCTTCAGGACACTTATGTACTTGGGGAAACTAGACAGAATACATGTTTTGAGGGTCAGAATTATGTCTTCAAAACAATGTTGCATTTCCACTCAAGAGACTTGTCTTTAAGTCTTAATAATACCTCACAACCCAAGTCATTTTTCTTTCCACATAGCAATTGCTGGGAGATTTGTTTTTTTCTGCTTCTTTTTATTATTGGTTGAAAGTGGTGGCTCTTCTAGTCTAGATTATACTGAATTCAATTATTATGGCATAGGTTTAAAAATATTATTTTATGGATAGTCTTCAGCAACTTTAAATTTTCTGCAAATTGGAATCTTTTGTATGTCTTTCACTTCTTTATCACCACCACTCCCATCTCCCCTGAAGAAACTTTTTCTATTAGAATTAGAAGTTTAATAGTACTTTATAGTGTGATATATATTCTTCTGGGGTCGGGGGAAAGGGGAGAGGGATTCACTTTGAAAATAAGCATAACTTTTTCATTTATTTCGAAGTCCAACCAGGGATGGTAATAGAAAGTTGTACATCACTTAAAATTTTTCAAGTGTTTATTTTCTGTGTATGTGTCAGGCCTCAAGAAAGGAGAACTGGATATGAACAGTTTCACCCAGGCCCATCCCCAGTGGATCATGATTCACTGGAATCCAAGCGACCACGTCTGGAGCAGGTTTCTGATTCCCATTTCCAACGTGTCAGTGCTGCGGTTTTACCTTTAGTGCACACGCTGCCAGAAGGGTTGAGGTCTTCTGCAGATGCTAAGAAGGTAAATATTTTTTCTCTTACCCTGTGAAGTTGTTGGTCTGTAATGTTTATTTAGTCATATTCAGGCACAGCACCTAAAAGAATGTCCCATTATGCTGGTATCTAAAGGTTAGTGCTTGGAAAAGTAAAAATTTTGTTACTCAAAACTAGAAACCACAGACTTAGTGCTCCAGACTTTTAAAGTCAGTACTTTTGACTTTTCGGTAAATGAACACAATGTGAGGACTGCTGTAAAGAAAAATTGCTATCGAATAACTCTCAAGTATTTTGTCCTGGCTTGCTGGGCTTATAAAATGTGGTCAGAGGCACTCAAGACTACCACAGTTTTGTTAAATTTAAATCAAATTTTAAATAATCCCCTTAAATTCAGTTGCAATTTATTAACTTGCTACATGGGAGAAAACACATTTTAGATAAGGTTTAACTGTGCTTATAATTTTTATAAAGAAAAAAAGTTTTTTTCTAATTTATGTATAAAATATTCTTTAGAAAACTTGCAAATACTGAGGAAAATAGTTACTTGTAATTCTGTATCTTGGAGATAGCTACTTTTAATTTGTAGTTATATTCTGTGACATGTCAAACAATATGTATTGTGAATTTATGAGAAGGTTCTATTAAGATCAAACTTCTTTTCCTCTTGTGTTTATTGTTATTTGCCTTTCTTTTGTGAAATACATGTTCGTATATTATGTCCTTAATTTGTGGCTGAGCGTGTGTGTGTGTGTGTGTGTGTGTGTGTGTGTGTGTGTGGAAGACCAGCCCTGAGCTAACATCTGTTGCTAATCTTCCTCTTTTTGCTGATGAAGACTGGCCCTGGGCTAACATCCGTGCCCATCTCCCTCTACTTTATATGGGACACCGCCACAGCATGGCTGACAAACAGTGCGTCGGTGGGCGACCGGGATCCGAACCCGCGAACCCCGGGCTGCCCAGCGCAGATGAAACCGCTGCGCCACCGGGCGGCCCCTGAGTTTATCTTTTTTAATTGTCTATTTTGCTTATCATTACATCTGCAGATTAGGAAATACCTGGCACTTGGTAGATACTGAATATTTGTTTTAGAAAGAATAAACTAATTCTTGAAAAACTCTTAAGTGACAAGTGTTAACCCTTTCACTATCATATGTTAATATCTCTTACCCCCCTGCCCCCGCTTTTTCATATCAAGTCTCTTTCTCATAAAGTTTATTTGCCTTTATGGCTAATGGCCGTTCCACCCTGATATCAGATAAATAAGTACCCATATATTTCCTTTGAGTTTTTATGTAGTGAAAAGTGATTTAAAAGGTAGTGAATATGTCTGCAATTTATTTTTAAATAGTTTAGCCAACAAAAAAAGGTAGGTGTGTGCATGTGTGTGCGTGTGTGTGTGTGTGTGTGTGTGTATATATATATATATATGGAGAGAAAGCAAATATAGCAAAATGTTAACAACTAATGAATCTAGATGAAGGATAAATGAGTATTCATTATACTGTTCTTTCAACTTTTATGTAAATTTGAAAATTTTCAAAATAATAAGTTGGATCAAGAAAAGCTCTTTGTGATAAGCTAGAAATAAGCTAAACTTCTGGGAGTTTTGAGACCTGCCTCCCATATGAAATATCTGTATTATTAGTCTATAGGTTTATAAGAAATGTTTTGCAGCATTAAAAAAGAAAGAAAGAAAAAAATATAGTGAATAAAGATCTTCTTCTGAAGGAGATTTATTCTTCTGAATAAATTACCACAAATGTAATTTATAGCTACAGAATTTTTTAGCCAAAAGGGATCTTAAAAGCTCATTCATTAAAATGTGACATGTTGGATCATGGTACAGCCTATTTCCATTTTATAGTAGAGAAAGCAGATGTTAACAAAAATTAGGTGACCTAGGTGGTGCCTCCTGAGTTGGAATGAAAACCCCTGACCCCTCGTCCTGCTGTTTTTCTCCCTGAGTTGTAAACCATGACTTTTTTTTTAGAAGTAGAGATTTTTGAAAGAATTAGCATGTTAGTTTTTTTCTTTTTTTAAATGTTGTTAAACCCAACTGTATCATTTATAGAAGAATTAGATAAGCTTGAAGGAAAAAGTTACTTAACAGTCTCATCAGTTAGAAATCATTGTTAACTTTTTAATATTTATTCTTCCTTATTTGGGTGCACATATTTTAATGTGCTCACTTTGTACATTGTGTATAACTTTGTTTTTGCTTAAATATACATGAACTTCTTTTTGTGTCAATAAATTCACAACTGTATTTTTAGTGGTTACTTAGTATTCCATGTATAGATATAAAGTAATTTATTTGTCACACATGTAGGTTACATGTGTGTTCATTAGAAAAATGACATATGTTCTTTAGGCTGATTTCTTCTTTTTTGGTGTACGTTCTTATTTCCTTAAAAGGTAAAATTTGTATTAGTATAATTAATTACACATCAGAGTTGACATATTTTTAAGGCTTTCATGAGTATTTCCAGATTGCCCCACAAAAGAGTAGGACCAATTCTTATTCCTGACAACAGTATGTAAGGGTGCCCAGTTCTTTTGTACCCTTGCTGATACCACATGTTTACTGTTTTTAAAAAAAATATTGTTGAGCCAGCCCTGACGGCCTAGTGGTTAAAGTTCGCCACTCTCACTGCTTCATCAGCCTGGGTTTATTTCCCGCTTGTGGAACCACACCACCTGTCTGTCAGTTGCCATGCTGTGGTGGTGGCTCACATAGAAGAACTAGGAGGACTTATAACTAGGATACACAACCATGCACTGGGGGTTTGGGGAGCCAAAAAAGAAAAAAAAAGAGGAAGATTGGCAACAGATGTTAGCTCAGGGTTAATCGTTCCCTGCAAAATAAATAAATAAATCATTGTTAATTTGATAATTTTTTAACTTGCAAAACAGAAGATTGTGTTTTTTTATTTTGATCCATCAATCTTTTTTTAAAAATATCTTTTGCTGTTGGCTTTCCTAAGCCGAAAATAATGTGAATACCTTTTTTTGTTTGAGGCTCCTTGAGATTTGCTAATAAATGTCATATAAATAGTTGCTGTTATTTGGCTTTTATTGTGATATAAGATGTGAGGTAGGACTCTAACTCTTTCTAAATTAGCTATCAGGATGTTCCAACATAAGATTATAAGCTCCATAAAGGTGAGCATCGTGTCTGTTTTGTTCACCACTCTGCCTAGTGCCTGTCATTGAGTAGGCACTGAAGGAATTTGCTTTTTGTTAAATGTTTAACTAAAAAGGAAGTCAGTGGAAAATACTGATACAGAATAGTAATTCTTAGGGCATGCATCAGATCACCTGAGGAGCATTTTCAAAATCTGATGGATCAAAATATAATCTGTTTTGCTATTATACATATTCTGTAACACATTTAGCTCATATGCATATGGTAGGAGAATGACAATATAGAAATGATTCTTCTTTGCATATTAATGTTTCAAAACTCTCAGGATCAAGCTGTCTTATAATTAAAGAAATAGCCTTCCTGATGTATGAAGACCTTAGGAAGATTTGAAAATTCTGCATTTAGTACGGATAGTAGCTGGCTTAGTAAATTCAAGAACTGCTCTACTTTTCGTAGTGTTAAGCTATCTAGTGAAGATTTGAATGTTGAAAAGAAAGTGCGAAGACATTTTCTCCTGTATTTTTTATTTTTAAAGATTGGTAGAGAATTTGATTTTTTATTTTGATGAAACATACTGTTTTCTATTGGAAGCAGATGACCTCAAGGATTTACATCTTAACAAAGGAAGCATGAACTACAGGGTTTAAGGCTACCAATGATTGACTGTAGGCTGAATGCAAATGATACTGGAGGTTTAACTATATTATTACTTCTATTAGAGTTGTAATTTTTTTTAATGCTCTGCTTACAAAGTTGTACAGGTTTTAAGAAATAACTATAATCCAATTTTCCTCAGAAGTCTTGTATTTAGCATGTACTATTAGAGAAGGTGAGATTTTTCAGAAAAATACATGTTATGTTTTATCTGAAATCTGTTCCAAGGTGTTCTGGAACAACTATCCAGGTATAGTTATGTGCGTTCTTGGTTAGAACTACTGATTTTTCACAGTTACTCAATCATTATTTAATACATTTAGGCCTTTATAGTCCTAGTAACTATGCTCATTCTAGGCTTTTATAGCCTAAAGAAAACTAGTACCTTAATCTAAAATTCATCTGCTTTACAGTATTGCTTATATCTTCACCTTAGACTGAAATTAATAGGCTGTGTGTGTGTGTGTATGTGTGTGTGTGTGTGTGGACAGGGTGGTAAATTTTGGGTGGAGAGGCTTTCATTCTATTCTCTGCTGATTTGGAGGTGGAATAGGATGGTATATTTGGCTAAAGAGATGTTATGTATACTGTAGTGCGGGCAGACTTATTTGCCCTTTATGAGGTGATAGTAGCAACAAAAGTTCCTGGGTCATTTCTCTGACTTCTGTACTTGGCCCTTGGAAAGCCTGAAAACTTCCTGATAGGAACTCCTGGCCATATCATATCTGTTAAGTTGGATGGGCACACAGATTTTACCTGCAATTTATACTATTGACCAGCCTACATGTTCAGACCTTTTGAAGAACCATTACAAGGACATGGCTGAGAAATTGGTATATTCCTCTATATATGTCATGATTACATTATTTCCCCAGAAATTCTCTGTAGTCTCAGTAATGTTACACTGAAGGCTGATAAGCCTTAACCACCTCATTCTGTATAGCTTTTAGGATCTTCAAAATAGTGAATGGTACGTCTTAATTATAAAAGTTATATCAGCATCAGTAGGGTTTGCATGTATTTGCAAGTATGTGTGTGTATATGAAAATTGCTACTGTAGGACTACCATATAGAAAAATAGCATACGTGGCTCTGCTGTGTTTTAAAATTGACTTTTTCAGTTAAGAGAATCTCGGTGCTAACATTGGCTAGCAGTGAAGAATAAATTGTTATTCTTGATTTTCTTCTCCAAAGGATCCAGCATTTGGCAGCAAACATGAAGCTCCATCCTCTCCAATGTCTGGGCAACCATGTGGAGATGATCAAAATGCTTCACCTTCAAAACTTTCAAAGGAAGAATTAATACAGAGTATGGATCGTGTAGATCGAGAAATTGCGAAAGTAGAACAGCAGATCCTTAAACTTAAAAAGAAACAAGTAAGTGTTTGATTTTACTGCTTAATATGTATGTATGTTTGTCTCCCTAAAGAAGATAATGTTGAATTTTCCATATTTTTCGAATTTAAATAAAGGGAATCATGCCTTGAATATTCTGTGACTTGCTTTTTTTTGCTGTTAGTTTTATTAGTTTCATCCATCATTTCCCCTGCTGCATTGTCTGATAATATGATTATAGATAGCAAAACTTGTTTGTCCATTTTATTTTTGATCTTATTGGATGGGTTGTTTCTAGTTTGTTGCTATTCTGTACAATGGTGCTATGTTTTTGGTTCACATATAAACAGATTTTCTAGGGCATGTGCCCAGGAATGGCATTGCTTGGCCTGAGAGGATGCACATCTTTGAGTGTAGTAGATGATGTCAAATTTGCTAAAATGGCAGTACCATTTTAATTCTCACTGGCAGTATGTACAGGTTCCAGTTTATGCATATCCTTGCCTTCTCTTGATAGTTTTTTTCAGTTGGGTGTGAAATAGTTCTCACTGTGGTTTTAATTTGCATTTCCCTGATTAGGAATGAGACAGAACTTATTTTCATTTGTTTAAGGGTTATTTGTGTATCTTATGTGGATTGTTATTTTATCATTTTCTTATTTTTAGTATTTCCTAAAGTCTCTTGTCAGTTATGTGTATAGCGATGTCTCCTAATTGGTGGTTTGTCATTTTGCTTTTTTAGGGGGAGGATTTCTTTTTTTTTTTTTTTGTGAGGAAGACCAGCCCTGAGCTAACATCCATTGCCAGTCCTCCTCTTTTTGCTGAGGAAGACTGGCCCTGGGCTAACATCCGTGCCCATCTTCCTCTACTTTATATGGGATGCTGCCACAGCGTGGCTGAGAAGCAGTGCGTCTGTGGGCACCCGGGATCCGAACCTGTGAACCCCGGGCTGCCAAGCGCGAACTAAACCACTGCGCCACCGGGCCGGCCCCAGGATTTTTTTTTTTATTGAAATAAAAAAATTCATATACCATAATATTCACTCTTTTAAAGTGTACAATTCAGTGGCTTTTAATGTATTCATAAAGTTGTGCAACTATCATCACTACATAATTCCAGAATATTTTTATCACTTCAAAAGGAAACCACATATCTGTTAGCAGTTACTCTATTACTCCCTCCCCCCAGCCTCTGGCAACCACTAATCTATTCTCTGTCTATATGGATTTGCCTATTCTGGACATTTCAGATAAATAGAATCATATAATATGTGACCTTTTGTGTCTGGCTTCTGCTTTTTTCATTTAGCATGTTTTCAGGATTCATCCATGCTGTATCTTGTGTCAGCACTTCATTCCTTTTTATGGCTGAATAAAATTCCATTGCATGGATATACTATGTTTTGTTAATCCATTCATTAGTTGATGGACATTTGGGTTGTGTTCACTTTTTGGTTGTTATGAATAATGCTGCCGTGACATTCATGTACTAGTTTTTGTGTGGACATATTTTTCCATTTCTCTTGGACATATATTTAGGAGTGGAATTGCTGGAGCATATGGTAAATCTCTGTTTAAATTTTTGAGGAACTGCCAAACAGTCTTCCAAAGCGGCTGCGCCATTTTACATTCCCACCAGCAGTGTATGAGGGAGGGTTCCACTTTCTCTACTTTCTTGTCAACACTTGTTATTTTCTTTTTTTTAATAGCCGTGCTAGTAAATGTGAAGTGGTTATCTCATTGTGGTTTTGATTTACATTTCCTTAATGACTGATGATAAGCATCTTTCATGTGCTTGTTGGCCATTTGTATATTTTCTTTAGAGAAATGTCCATTCAGATCCTTTGCCCAGTGTTGAGTTGGGTTATTTGTCTTTTTATTGATGAGTTGTAAGAGTTCTTAATATGTTCTAGATACTCAGATATATGATTTGCAGATATTTCCTCTCTTTCTGTGGATTGTCTTTTCACTTCCCTGATAGTATACTTTGATGTACAAAAGTGTTTTTTTTCTCTTATTTGATTCATTCAAATATTTATTGAGCAGCTAGGGATATTTGTATCTGATTTAGTGATTTAAAACGTGGTCAAAGAGGTGAGTCAAATGCACAAGTAATAGAAAGCAAAGTATAAGGTTGACTGAATCACAGCAGTCAAATGAAAATGCTTTAGAAAATCAAGAGTGACATTGGTTCCAGCCTGGAAGGGGTGGGTGGCAACTCAGGAAAGGGGATTGAGATGAAAATAGAAGACTTCAGTCTGGATTGTTGGTGATACTCAGTATGGAGTATATTTGTGTCTCCTTTTCCTATCTCCCCATCTTTGGGCTTAATTTACCAGGACTGTTCAATGTGCTTTTTCTAGATTTGCCTGCATTTTTGCTTTAAGGTGTTCTACAGAACTAGGTCCTATCTGTGTTTTAGGAATTTTTTTCCCCCTGTTTTTTAAAGTATTTTGACCTTTTGATCTTGGTGTTGATGATTTTGAGTCTTTTCCATTCTGGTTTGATTTTTGTGCTTTTTTGCCTGGAATATCTAGTATAGATTTCATTATTTGCGTTTTTTTCTTCATTTTTCTCATCATCATCTTCATCAGCAAGTTTTACTTTTTTCTGTGGAACCTCGTTACCACTTCCAGGTGCAGATCACTTTTCAGATATACTTAGGACTTTCACATCCTCCTTTTCAGCTTCTGACTCTGCATGTTCCTCCACAGCTACTAAGTGCTGTCCATTAATATGTATAGGCCCTGAACCACATTTAGACCACAGGTGGTGTTATTTCAAAGTCCAAGAGGGAAACCATTGGCTGTACAGATGTTTTCAAAGTTGCAGTGTTACTTTAATTGGACTGCCTCCATAATTCATTGCCTCTGCTTCAACAATGTGCAATTCATCCTTTGTACCAGCCCCTAAACTGACTGTTCTTAAAAATAACTGGTGCTCATTTTCATCATTACCACTTTAAAGTGATAATCTTTGTTGGCCTTTAGTTCACAACTGAAAAGATAGTTCTGGGCCTCAGGGGGCTTATATCCATTTCCATTGAATCTTCCTTGGGGTGGTGGCAGGCACTTAGGTGGGAGAGAAGGCAGATGGAGATAAACCACTATTGTAATGGAAAACAGCTTTGTAGGACTGAATCATACCAGGACCAAAAGTTTTTAATTGTGATGAAGTCCAATTTATTTTTCCTTTCATTGCTTGTGCTTTTGGTGTCATATCTAAGAAACTGTTGCATAATCCAAGGTCACAAAGATTTATACCTACGTTTTCTTCTATGAGTTTTATAGGTTTTTCTCTCTTACATTTAGGTCTTTGAACCTAATAGTGTTTTTTGGTGAACAGTATTTCTTTAGACTTTATATGAGACTATCCTGGGGTCATTAAAATAGTTTATTATAGTGTCTTAAAAAGTTACAGTTTTGCTTCTCACATTCTTCTTCTTCTTCTTTTTTTTTTTTTTTGGTGAGGAAGATTGGCCCTGAGGTAACGTCTGTTGCCAGTCTTCCTCTTTTTGCTTGAGGAAGATTGTCCCTGAGCTAACGTCTGTGCCCATCTTCCTCTATTTTCTATGTGGGATGCTGCCACAGCATGGCTTCATGAGTCGTGTGTAGGTCTGCGCCCAGGATCTGAACCCGCGAACCTCGGGCTACTGAAGTGGAGCATACGAACTTAACCACTATGCCACTGGGCTGGCCCCTCACATTATTCTTAATCTACCAGAAATTGATTTTTTTGTGTCTTCCTCAACATAGGGGTCAGCATTCATTTTTTTCCTGTATGGATAATGAATTGAAAATTTCATCCTTTTTTTCCTGTATGGATAATGAATTGAAAATTTCATCCTCTTCCAACTGTTCTACAATTTTAGTTCTGTTATAATTCAAGTTTCTATCTATATTGATTTCTGGGCTTTGCGTTTTTATTTGTTGGCCTCTTTTTGGTTTTGATGCAGAAATTCAATAGATATTCTCCTAATTACTAGAGCTTTATAATAATTCTTCTTTTCCACTAAGGCAAGCCCTACTTCTACAGGCATGTTGAGCTATTTCAAGTTTTTAACCATCTCATGTAACTTTTAGAGTCTCATTTTTTGGTTCTCTAAGACATCTTCCTGGAATTTTCATTGGAATCATGTAGAATATAGAGATCAGTTTGGGGAGAATGATATTTTTATGATACTGAGTCTTCCAATCCATGAATATGGTATATTTGTCCATTTATTTGGGAGGGCTTTCATGTTTTATCACTTTCTGTTCATAAATATTTTATATGCCTGTGTTAGATTCAACTCTAGGTACTTTATATTTTTGATGCTATTGTTAATAATATTTTTTAAATTATATATTTCTAACTGTTCCTTTTGATTGTTTTTTATAATATATAGACCAGCAACCTCCCTAAATTATCCTTTTAATGCTAATTACTTATTTGTAGATTCTTTTAGCCTTTCTATGTAGGTAATGGTCATATCAACAGTAAAAAAAAAAAAAAAAAAAAGATGACAGTTTTGTTTCTTCCTTTCTAGTTCTTAAACCTTTTCCTTTTCTATTACCGTCTAGTTAAGACTGCAACACATGTCAAAAGTGATTATCATCTTTTCTGCTTTTAAAGGAATGCTTTTTACTTTTTACCAATGATTATGTCAGTTTCTGTGGACATCCTTCATCAGGTTGGGAAATTCCCTTCTCTTCTAGTGTGCTAAGAGTTTGAATCCTGAAGAGATGTGGAATTTTATCAAATGCTTTTGCTACGTAAGTTTGCTGGTGGTATAATTTTTCTCCTTTACTATATTAATATAATGAACTGTAGTAATTATTTTTCTAGTATTAAATCGCCTGTGGATTTCTGGGTTTAACCTAACTTAGTCATTGATGTATTATCTGTGTTTTATAAGTTGCTGGATTTGCTTTAACAATATTTATTTTGGGATTTTTGTATCTTCTTATTTGTTAGAGCGATTAGCCTGTAATTTTCTTTTTTTGTACTATTCTTGTCTGGTTTGGTAACATCATGCTAATGTTATAACATTTCTAAACTCTGAGATAGTTTAAGTTGTAGTTATTTGTTCCTTGAGTGTTTGTAATAAGTTCCTTGTAATAAGTTGTAATTATTTGTTCCTTGAGTGTTTGATAGACCTTGGTAAAACCAGCTGGGTCTAGTGGGTATTTTTTGAGTGTATGAGAAGACTTTTTAAATTAGTGATTCAACTTAAAAAAAAAAAATTCAGTTCTGTTTCTTCTGGAGATAATTTTTTTCCCTCATTTTTTGGAAATATAATAGTATCTTCTATATCATAAGTCTCTGCTTCTTATTTCCTTTCTTTGGTTTTATTCTACTCTTTTATAACTTCTTTTTTATTTATTTATTTATTTTTATTGATGTCTTAATAGTTTAACACTGTGGGGTTTTAGTTGTACATTTTTGTTTGTCCGTCACCATGTGGATGTAACCCTTCACCCCTTGTGCCCATCCCCCACCCCCCTTCCCCTTGGTAACCACCAATCAGTTCTCTCTGTCCGTGTGTTCATTTATATTCCATATATGAGTGAGTTCATGCAGTGTCTGTCCTTCTCTCTCTGGCTTATTTCACTTAACATAATACCCTCTAGGTCCATCCGTGTTGTTGCAAATGGGACAGTTGTGTCTTTTCTTATGGTGGAGTAGTATTCCATTGTATGTATATACCACATCTTCTTTAACCAGTCATCAGTCGAGGGACACTTGGGTTGCTTCCACTTCTTGGCTATCGTGAATAATGCTGCAATGAACATAGAGGTGCATACGCCTCTTGTGATGGTTGATTTCGTGTCCATTGGGTAGATGGCCAAGAGTGGGATTCCTGGATCATAAGGTATTTCTATTTTTAATTTTTTGAAGACTCTCCATACTGTTTTCCATAGAGGCTGCACCAGTTTGCATTCCCACCAGCAGTGAATGAGGGTCCCCGTTTCTCCACAACCTCTCCAGCATTTGTTGTTATTTGTCTTGTGATTATGGCCATTCTAATGGGTGTAAGGTGATATCTTAGTGTAGTTTTGATTTGCATTTCCCTGATGATTACTGATGTTGAACATCTTTTCATGTGGCTATTGGCCATCTGTATCTCTTCCTTGGAAAAATGTCTGTTCATATCTTCTGCCCATTTTTTGATCAGGTTGTTTGGTTTTTTGTTGCTCAGTTGTATGAGATCTTTATATATTACTGAGATTAATCCCTTGTTGGACAAACGATTTGCAAATATTTTCTCCCAGCTGGTGGGTTGTTTATTCATTTTGATCCTGGTTTCATTGGCCTTGTAGAAGCTCTTTAGTCTGATGAGGTCCCACTTGTTTATTTTTTCTTTTGTTTCCCTTGTCCAAGTAGACATGGAATCTGAAAGGATCCCTTTATGTCCAATCTCAATTAGTGTACTGCCTATATTTTCTTCCAGGAGTTTTATAGTTTCAGGTCTCACTTTCAGGTCTTTGATCCGTTTTGAATTGATTTTTGTATATGGCGATAGGAGATGGTCTACTTTCATTCTTTTGCATGTTGCTGTCCAATTTTCCCAGCACCATTTATTCAAGAGACTTCCCTCTCTCCATTGTATGTTCTTTGCTCCTTTGTCGAAGATTAGCTGTGCATAGGTGTGTGGTTTTATTTCTGGGCTTTCAATTCTGTTCCATTGATCTGTGTGTCTATTCTTGTACCAGTACCATGCTGTTTTGATTACTATAGCTTTATAGTGTATTTTGAAATCAGGGATTGTGATGCCTCCAGCTTTGTTCTTTTTTCAGAATTGCTTTAGCTATTCAGGGTCTTTTGTTGCCCCATACGAATTTCAGTAGTTTTTGTTCTATTACCGTGAAGAATGACATTGGGATTCTGATTGGGATTGCATTGAATCTGTAGATTGCTTTGGGTAGAATGGACATTTTAACTATATTTATTCTTCCAATCCATGTGCATGGAATATTTTTCCATTTCTTTATGTCTTCCTCGATTTCTTTCAACAGTGCCTTCTAGTTTTCATTGTATAGGTCTCTTACCTCCTTGGTTAAATTTATTCCCAGATATTTTATTCTTTTTGTTGCAATTGTAAATGGGATTGTCTTTTTGAGTTCTCTTTCTGTTGGTTCATCGTTAGTGTATAGAAATGCCATTGATTTTTGTAAGTTGATTTTATACCCTGCCACTTTACTGTAGTTGTTGATTATTTCTAGTAGTTTTCCAATGGAATTTTTTGGGTTTTCTATGTATAAGATCATGTTGTCTGCAAATAGTGAGAGTTTCACTTCTTCATTGCCTATTTGGAGTCCTTTTATTCCTTTTTCTTGCCTAATTGCTGTGGCCAGAACTTCCAGTACTATGTTGAATAAGAGCAGTGAGAGTGGGCACCCTTGTGTTGTTCCTGTCCTCTCAAAGGAATGGCTTCCAGTTTTTCCCTGTTGAGTAGGATGTTTGCTGTAGGTTTGTCATATATGGCCCTTATTATGTTGAGGTACTTTCCTTCTATACCCATTTTGTTGAGAGTTTTTATCATAAATGGATGCTGGATCTTGTCGAATGCCTTCTTTGCATCGGTTGAGATGATCATGTGGTTTTTATTCTTCATTTTGTTAATGTGGTGTATTATGTTGATTGATTTGCGGATGTTGAACCATCCCTGTGTCCCTGGTATAAATCCCACTTGATCGTGGTGTATGATCTTTTTGATGTATTGCTGTATTCGGTTTGCCAATATTTTGTTGAGGATTTTTGCCTCTATGTTCATCAGTGATATTGGCCTGTAGTTTTCCTTCTTTGTATTGTCCTTGTCTGGCCTTGGTATCAGGGCGATGTTGGCCTCATAGAATGTGTTAGGAAGTATTCCATCTTCCTCTATTTTTTGGAATAGTTTGAGAAGGATAGGTGCTAAATCTTCTTTGAATGTTTGGTAAAATTCTCCAGGGAAGCCATCTGGTCCTGGACTTTTATTTTTTGGGAGGTTTGTGATTACTGTTTCAATCTCTTTACTTGTGATTGGTCTGTTTAGATTCTGTTTCTTCTTGATTCAGTTTTGGGAGGTTGTACGCGTCCAAGAATTTGTCCATTTCCTTTAGGTTGTCCAATTTGTTGGCGTAAAGTTTTTCATAGTATTCCCTAATAATCCCTTGTATTTCTGTGGTATCTGTTGTAATTTCTCCTCTTTCATTTCTAATTTTATTTATTTGAGTCTTCTCCCTTTTTTTCTTAGTGAGTCTGGCTAAGGGTTTGTCAATTTTATTTATCTTCTCAAAGAACCAGCTCTTTGTTTCACTGATCCTTTCTACTGTTTTCTTTTGTTTCAATTTCATTTATTTCTGCTCTGATTTTTATTATTTCCCTCCTTCTGCTGATTCCGAGGTTTGTCTGTTCTTCTTTTTCTAATTCTGTTAGGTGCAATTTAAGGTTATTTATTTGGGATTTTTCTTGTTTGTTAAGGGGGGGCTTGAATTGCTATGAATTTCCCTCTCAGGACCGCTTTTTTGCTGCGTCCCATATGAGTTGGTATGGTGTATTTTCCTTTTCATTTGTCTCCAGATAGCTTTTGATTTCTCCTTTAATTTCATCGACGACCCATCGGTTGTTCAGTAGCATGTTGTTTAGTCTCCACATCTTTGTCCCTTTCCTAGTTTTTTCCTTGCAGTTGATTTCTAGTTTCACAGCGTTATGATCAGAAAAGATGCTTGTAATGATTTCAATCTTCTTAAATTTATAGAGGTTTGCCTTGTTTCCTAATATATGGTCTATCCTTGAGAATATTCCATGTGCACTTGAGAAGAATGTGTACTCTGCTTTTTTTGGGTGGAGTCCTCTATATATATCTGTTAAGTCCATTGTGTCTAGTTTTTCGTTTAAGTCCATTATTTCCTTATTGACTTTTTGTCTGGATGATCTATCCATGGATGTAAGGGGGATGTCAAGATCCCCTACTATTATTGTGTTATTGTTAATATCTCCTTTTAGGTTTGTAGCAGTTGTTATGTACTTTGGTGCTCCTGTGTTGGGTGCATAGATATTTATGATTGTTATGTCTTCTTGGTGAAGTGTCCCTTTTATCATTAAATATTGCCCTTCTTTGTCTCTCATTACCTTTTTTATCTTGAAGTCTACTTTGTCTGATATAAGTATGGCTACTCCTGCTTTCTTTTGTTTGCCATTAGCTTGGAGTGTTGTTTTCCATCTTTTTATTTTGAGTCTGTGTTTGTTTTTAGAGCTGAGATGTGTTTCCTGGAGGCAGCAGATTGTTGGATCTTGGTTTTTAATCCATCCCGCCACTCTGTGTCTTTTGATTGGAGAATTCAATCCATTTACATTTAGAGTGATTATTGATATATGAGGGTTTAATGTTGCTATTTTATTGTTCATTTTCTGGTTCTTTTGCATTTCCTTCGTTTCTTGTCACTTGTGTTTCGGACTGCAAATTCAATTTGGTATTTCTGCATGCTCATTCTCTTAGTTTTCTCTTTATTTGTCATGTGTGGTTCTCTTCTGGTTGTTTGTTTAGTGGTTACCGTGAGGTTTATATAAGAGATCTCCTGGATAAGATAGTACATTTTCAGATGCCTCCTTTTTTCCTGAGGCTGGGTTGATTCAGTCCCTTTCTTCTTCCCCTCCTTATTTGTTATCTCTGTTTATTCCATCTTGTGTCGTGAGTGTCTGTTTACAGTGATGAGCTTGAATTAATTTTTGATGTTTTCCAACTGTAGTTTGTTCTGGTTTAGTCTCCTTGCTTTTCTCCTTGCTGAAATCTTTGTATCCCCTTTCTCATTTGTGTTTTTTCAGGCCTAAGGGCCTTCTTGAGCATTTCTTGTAGTGGGGGTCTTGTGGTGATGAACCCTCTTAGCATTTGTTTATCAGGGAGAGTTATTATTTCTCCATTGTATTTGAAGGATATTTTTGCTGGATAAAGTATTCTTGGCTGAAGGTTTTTGTCTTTCATGATTTTGAATATATCATTCCAGTCTCTCCTAGCCTGTAGAGTTTCTGTCGAGAAATCAGCTGAGAGCCTGATGGGGTTTCCTTTGTATGTTATTTTGTTTTTTTGTTTAGCTGCCCTTAATATTATTTCCTTGTCACGGATATTTTTCAAGTTTGCTACTATGTGGCAAGATTATTTTTTGTTCCTGTTTATATATTTAGATGATCTATTGATTTCATTCACTGTTATCTCCCTCTCGTTCCCTAGGTTGGGGAAGTTCTCAGCTATTATTTCTTTGAACAAACTCTCTGCTCCTTTTTCTCTTTCTTCTCCTTCTGGAATACCTATTATCCTTATGTTGCTTTTCCTCATTGAGTCTGATATTTCTCGAAGGATTTCTTCATTTCTTTTTAGTCTTAGCTCTCTCTCCTCTTCTATCTGGAGTGTTTCTGTGTGGCTATCCTCAATAGTGCTAATTCGTTCCTCCATATTGTCAGTTCTGCTCTTTAAAGACTCCATTTTTTCCACTATCTCGTTCATTTTGTTTTTCATCTCCAATATTTCTGATTGGTTTTTCTTTATGGTTTCAATCTCTTTTGTGATGAAATCCCTGAATTCGTTGATTTGTTTCTGTGTGTTCTCTTGTATTTCGTTGAGTTTGTTCATGATAGTTATTTTGAATTCTCTGTCATTCAGGTTCTCGAATTCTGTGCCTTCAGGGTTGGTTTCTGGGTGTTTGTCATTTTCCTTTTGGTCTGTAGACATAACAAACCGTTGCATGGATCCAACGGCGATGGCTTTGCTTTTTCCTCTTATCTTGAAGTTGGTCCTGCAGTTTCCCCCTGCTGCCACTGGATGGAGCTCACGAGCGGTATGCTCTGAGCCCGCTGCAGTCCCCAGAGGGATTATGCTGAAACACGGGGTGTGTGGGAGGAGGGGTTCTCTCTTTCTCCTGCTCCACCCGGGGGTTTCCTTTCTGGCTGTCTTAGGGCGCATTTGCTACACCCCCGAAACAGTCCATCGTCGCTTCCTGGTGAGATCTCTCGACAGTCTGTGAGAGCACCTGGAGGGCGATAGTTTTCCCCGCAGTGGGCCGCCCACCCGCCCCCCTCCCCCCACCCCCCCCACCCCGTCTGAGAGCTGTGCTGTCTTGCTGATCGATTGGGGAGGGGGAGTACAACTCCTTACCACTCCTCACGTCCTTTGGGGCTTCCCGCAACTCCACCGCCCGATGTATGGCAGCAGGGGTTTCTTAGAAGTCCTTTGTAGTGTTTGATTGAGCTCTGTTGGAATGCGAATGATGTTTTCGTTTTGTCTTAGGGGGCAGAGATTCAAAGAGGGTATCTCACTCCACCATGATGCTGACATCACTCTAGTCTAATTTTCATTCTTTTGTGGATAGTCTGAATTTTCTCTCTGGCTGCTTTCAATATCTTTTTCTTTGGGTGCTGTTGCTTTTACTTACGTATTTAGGATTGGGTTTTCTTTCTTTCTTTCTTTTTCTTTTCATTCTATCCAGCTTGAGAGTCATTGGGCTTCCTGAATGTGGTAGAGTTTTTCATCAGCTCTGGAAAATTCTAAGCCATTATCTTTTTTACAAAACCCTTTCCTACAGTTTCTTTGTTTTCTCCTTCTGAAATTCCTGTTAGATGTAATATCACTCTTGTTTTCCATGTCCTTTAATTGCTTTCCTTTCCCATTTTTTGCTCCTTTAGGCTTCATTGTGGGCAGTTTCTTCATTTCTGCCTTTTAGTTTTCATTTCTCTTTTTAGTTATATCTAATCTGCTGTCAGATATATCTCAACTGTTTCAATAAGTATGTTTTTATTGCTGAAATTTCTATTTGCCCCTTTTTAAAATATTCTTGGTCACTTAAAAAAGTATTTTCTTGCTTTTTTTCTTTTAATATGTTGAGCCCTGTTTGATTTATTGAATCATATTAAATTTATAATAATATGCCTGACAATTCTTTTAAGTCTTAGTGGGTCTGTTCTGCTAGGTTGGTGTTGGTCTGGTCTGATCTTGTCTTTTCTTTAGTTTCCTCACTTGTAAAATGGTAATAATATTACTAATCACACTAAGTCAGTCATGTGGTTGTTGTATGAGTTGGGATAATGGCGGTATTTTATAATACATGGCACATAGTAAGTGCTCAATAACACGTAACCCATTATAGTAATTAAAAATAATGGAATGTATGATCATCATGAGATGTATAGGAGCTCCAGATTTTATTGAGGAATATAAAAGACAACTTGAGTAAAGAAAGAAATATACTGTAGTTGGATAGAAATACAGTATTAATCATGTGTGCTAATCCTATGTTAATTCATATGTTTTATACAATTTCAATAAAAATTATAACAATTTATTTAATTATTTGCTAAGTTATTGTAAAGTTAATGTAAAAGAACAAATAAGTGAGGAAAATTTAAATTTTTTTAATTTTGTTTTTAGCCTTTCTGTTACAATGGTTTTGTCCCAGGGCTACTTAGGTGCTAAGAACAAAATGTGATTTCCTGAAGCTTGTTTCTTTCTCTACTGCTACTTCACAGAGATTCTAAAAGAAGGCCCTGTGAGCAAAGGACAGAAAGGGCATGATTGAAGAACTCACTCCCATAAAAATGAACTCACAACTCCAAATATCTATCTTTGCTTATACAGATAACAGACTGCAAGAGTACTTTCAATTCCCAGTGGAAGTGGTCCTTGAGCTTTTCTCCTGGAGGATTTTTATCCTGTTGTTGGGGTTTGGTCTGATTTATATGACTAGGAGCCTTGACTGTCAGTCATATCAGTAGTATAGATAGTTTTTCCTCTAGGCCTCTATTACACTTATCATCTTTCCCTAATATCTTTTTTATTTATCTTAGGCAGTGAACTTATACTATATTCATGTTGCTGTTGAGCATTTACTAGGTATCAGGCACTGGTTTAGGTGCTGAAAAATAAAAAGCAGTGAACCAAGCAAAGTCCCTGCTTTACTTCATTAATAATTGTATGTAATATTTACTAAACATTTATAGATAATCCTCTCAAAAAGTGATAGATAGGATTAATATTCTTACTTTACATATGAGTGCTTTATATACTTGTTCAAGATGGAGGTAAGGACCTAGAAAGGGTCATAGGATCGCACCACTTGTAAAGGGTAACCCTAAACTGAAACGCAGGCAGAGTAATGCAGATAGCTTTCTGCTTTGTAATTGCACACACCAGCAGTCCGTATTCTTGTGGTTTTGCCAGTGCCTCTTGACTACAAAATATAAAGGTTAGTGGGTGCAGGAGGGTGGTTGGTGCTGTGCTGAGTTAAGGATTAACCCTTAAACGCTGTTCTACCAATACTCTCCCCACCAGACATTAACACATACTGTGTATGTGTAACATATACAAGTGTTTTTCCAGTGCCACAAAAGGTTATTGTGATGGAGATATATGGGATACCTTCATATGTTTAGTTTCTCTTATTATTTTGCTTTAAATTTATCAGAATTAAAATCTAAAGGGATTTGTCTGTCTAATGATGATTTATGTTGTTTAGTTACAAGTCAAAATAAATCGGATTGGATTTGTTAGAGCCCTTGTATCCATTAGACTCTAGTAGATTAAATGATTATTCTATAGAATCAACAAAGCATTGCTCAGTAGCATGTGTTATCTCTGCTGATTAATTACTGGTGGGGGTGACATGCAGCAGATGCCTGACTCTTTCTTTCTGGGTCTCTTAGCAACAGCTTGAAGAAGAAGCAGCTAAACCCCCTGAGCCTGAGAAGCCTGTGTCCCCTCCTCCTGTGGAACAGAAACACCGCAGTATTGTCCAAATTATTTATGATGAGAATCGGGTAAGCCCATGCCATTTCTGATGACACAGGCCTTTAAAACCACATGACTGTGCCTTTTCTAGTTATCAGTGTGTTCTGTGGTGATGTTAACTATATTAAAACCTGATTTCTGTTATAGTTTTTAATGTTCTTAAACTTTGATTGACTGAAGCTTTATGTTTTTTCCTTATAGTTTGAAGAAAGGTTGACAGTTGTGTCTTAAATTATATAATATTTAATTTACATCTTATGCTGTATAAATATTTAACAAGAGTATAACTTTATCAGCTGAGTCTCTCTCCTGTTATATAAATACTGGCAAGCAAGTTTGTAGCCTATAATACAAAACAGCCATTTGGTAGTTGTTCATTTTATAAGGACATTTAATGCCAAATACTGGTACCATTCTAGTAGAGATGGGTCATTGGATGTGGCAATGACTTGCACTGTCAGCTTCAGAATTGATAGCTGGGTTATGGTTTGAATCTTAGTTGTAAAGTGTAAAACCATTGACCTTTAAGTAGACTTTGCTTTTTTAGGTTTATTAAAACAATTTCTTGTTTCATACTCATAATTAAAAGTGTTCATGGATTTAGGAAAGCCAGGCCTCAATTCTATGAATAATTTTGTCATGCCAAAGTTAGTTTTTGGCTGGAATCAAGCCCAGGAACTAGCAGTTAAAGGGAAACTAATTTCACCTTAATACAAAGAAAACTTTCCAACAGAGCTGCTTAACACTGGGCTTCCAGAAGTCCCCAGTCCCAAAAAGAATAATATACTTATAGTACTATGGGAGAGAATAGGCTTGTTAGCTAAAGGTGATCATAAGATAGAAATTAGGGTTGGTGTTTCAATTTATTTGCTTTGCAGTGAGTGGAGTCATAAGAACCAGTCCATCTTATACAGGCAGCCTATGACTTTATAATAGCCCAGGTCCTAAAGGAAATTGTTCTTAGGAAAAGCAACTGTGAATTAGTCATTAAATAAACATTTATAGGAATGATCTTAGACTGAGATAAACATGTGTGTGTGTATATAGATAGATTACTGAAAGTCATCAGATATATAATACTTGAGATAATGGTAAGTGTCACAGGCAAGTAAAAATGTGAGCACTTAATATAATTTTCTTGGCTGGGTTCAAAATCAGTTCCATTAATTGAATGGACAGAACAATCTACATGAAGATCTATCCAGTGAGGGTGGAGGGCACTAAGGGAAGTGAGTGATGAGGACCATCTCATGGCATGTGTAAAAGGGCAGTGACTCCATGGTCATGCAGGGATGTGGCCCAGAGTTGACAGGTTCTCCCTTATTTAAGAGAAGCCAGGAACATGGAGTTTTATGTAAAATCTCCTGCTTTTTAAAAAATACCCTGTAGAACAACAAAACATTTATATGGGCTGATGGGCTTCATGACCAGTTTGTGACCTCAGGGATAAATGGGGATTAGAGCTGACAACATTTAAAATAAAATGTTGACTTCTTTCTTAGTATAAGTTAATTTTCAAATAAATTGAATTTAATGGTATTTATTAATTGCTTGAATTTCTTAATTAGCTTTGTCTTACAGGCCTGATAAATAGTTCCAATATTAGTGAACTCTGTGTTTGCCTGACTAGGATGTGAGGACTGAAAACTATCGAACAAGATCTGATAGAGAATTTACTTGGTTTTTAATTTTTGTGTATATATATGTATATGTTTTCATTAATTAGTATAGTAAATGTTTATTGATGCCCCTCAACAAAACTGAAAACTCCTTTCAGATCTCTTCCTTTCATTTTAGTATTTACATATGCAGCTTGTTGGACATTCTGTGAAGAACAGAAGAGTAACCAAACCTGAAATCTGTCTTAGTATTAGACTTACAACGAGGATTATTTTAAACTCACAGTAACTGTAGAAATCATCTTTTAAAAAATATATTCCTTTTGTATGCCCTGCTACTAGTTGTCTGCTGTGTTGTACTTGTGCAGTCATAAAATTGTAGCAAAGGTTCCTGGAGGGGAAGCGATGAGAGCACAGCTCGACTAAACACAGGTTTCTCACTACTCATTCTCCAGTGCTTTTTCTGTCTCACCGTGCTGCCTTCTGTAAGACCTTCATTGCCTCTTGAGCTTTCTTTAATGAATGATCTTATCTGTTTTGACACCATAGGCAAGGAGACATGGGGATGACAAGAGTCCATCTCTCTCTTGTTGGGCAGCAGTCTACGCTGATTGGTAATTAAGCCAAATGTGGCTTAAGAGTTGCCATTATCTTGTGTAAGCCATCTTTGTTTTATTTAGAAAGTTAATGGGAGGAAGAAGACTACCCAAAAGTGGCTGTTAATTTTAAAGTTGAATTCCTCAGAGAGCAGTTGCCTTGCATCATATTTAAACTTCAGACTAAGATTCATTTAAAAAACAGATCTTCTCCTGGACTATTTTTAACAGTTCAATTTGCTATTGCCCTTCCCAGTCGTAGGTTCCAAAAATCTTTGAAAATGCCCTAATTTCAGAATTATAATACATATAGAAAAGAGGGTGTATGGAGTGTGGTTTTCAAAAACATCTTGTTTATATTTTGATTGGATGATTTGCAAGTTAATGTGACACCATAAGAAAGGAAGGGATTGACAGTGGAGAGGATACTTAGTGCCAACAAGCTCTACTTTCTAAGGCCAGTGTCCTAGGAATTTCTCTCTTTGCCACTTTGTAGATTTAATCAGTGAAGAGCATCAGTTCTACCTCCTAAGTTATTGGTCTGATTAATTACTTCTCTCTTTCTCCTTTAGCAGTAGCCCTCATCTCTCACATGGATATTGAGTTTCCTTTCTTCAGTCTTTTTTCTTTCTAACCCATCCTTCATATTTGAGTCCCCTTATGTGATTCTTCAAATAAAACCTTTTGATGATTTCCCACTTTCTACAGAATAGCCCAAACTTTTAATGCTTACATCCCTACCTGCCTGCCTGTTGGCCCGATACTCCTTTCTTAGTGATGTCCTACCAGAAAAGGTTTTGAATGTTCCCTTGAAGTTGTTAGTACCTTTACCTCATGATGATGCCCCTGCCTTCAGGCGTTCCACTGTCTTGTCTTTTCTTGTTTGTCGAGTGCACTTGTGCTTCACGACCCAGCTCAAGTATCATTTTCTCTGTGAAGCCTTTCAAGATCCCTTATCCTCCTGTACCAGGAAGGGCTATCTATTCATTGTTTTCTTAACGCCTGGCACATAGAACATACTCAACATATGTTTGAGGAATTAATTAATTCTGTCTGTAGACTTAGAATAAAAATTATAATATAGAAAAGGGAAGGTTTTAAATTAAATTTTTTTTCTGCCAAACTATTGATAGGTTAATCTGTTCTTAACAATTAAGTCAACATGAAGTCAAATATTTAATAGAACTTTGCAAAACTTAAATCTTAAGATGTCTGCAAACATCTTAAATGTCAGCCTTTAAAATTAGCCCTGAAAAAGTTAGTGTCTTTATGTAGTAGGATACTGGTAAATATTTGCCATAATGTAATTTTACTTTTTTGTATCTCAGTATTATTTGTGTACAATTTCACTTAGCCTTCCTGTTCTTGGTATAGAATCTAATATAGAATGCCTTGAGAAAGCAAATTTTTAAAACTGTTGAGTCTAGAGAGAATTTCAGGTGCTAGATATTTCCAAATTTTTCATCTGTGATGATGTTATAGTCATCCCTCAGTATCTGCGGAGGATTGATTCCAGGACCCCCTGGTGCATTATCAAAATCCACGATGCTGAAGTTGCTTATATAAAATGGCATAGTATTTGCATAACTTACGCATATCCTCTCATATACTTTAAATCATCTCTAGGTTACTTGTAACACATAATACAATGTAAATGCTGTGTAAAAAGTTGTTACACTGTATTGTTTGGGGAATAATGACAAGAGAAAAAAGTCTGTATATGTTCAGTACAGATGCAGCCATTGTAGGCCTTTTGATCCACAGTTGGTTGACTGCATGGGTGCGGAACCCACGGATATGGAGGGCCGACTGTATTTGTATGTTATTTAATATACAGCCATGCGTCAGTTAACTACGGGGATACGTTCTGAGAAATGCGTTGTTTGGTGATTTTGTCATTGTGCAAACATCGTCGTAGAGTGTACTTACACAAACCTAGATGGTATAGCCTACTACACACCTAGGCTATATGGTACTAATCTTATGGGACCACCATTGTATATGCGGGTCCATCGTTGATCGAAATGTCATTGTGCGGTGCATGACTGTATGCCTAAAGCTAATAAATTTGAATTTTGTGATAATTATATTTCGGCTTCTTGAGATTAATAGTTACCTTAGAACAATTGTTGTCAACTGGAGACTTTTGATTGTCATAATTTGGGGGAGGGGTGGAGTGCTACTGGCATCTAGTGGGCAGAGGCCAAGGATACTGCTAAATATCCTACAGTGCATAGGACAGCCCCCACAACAAAGAGATATCTGGCCCAAGTGGTTAATAGTACCAACGTTGACAAATTCTACGTTAAAACTGTCTACAGAAATAGGATTTGCCATGCAAATTTAATGGGTCTTTATAGTTTTGTATTTGACGTTTTCATGTTTATTTTTCGCCTGAACATTTTAAGTTTCTTGGAGTTTAGAAACTGCATTACACTATTTTGTGCTTCCTATGGTAGTGAAACATAGTTCTTTTCATATAATATATGCTTAAATAAATATTTGATGGATAGACTGTGATTGATAAATGAGGTGAAAAAGAGAATGTTTATCTTAAGGGAATGTCGTTACACTTGGGGAATACTGCTTGATATCCATTCCCGTTTGTGTGTCATATCAAAAGCCCTGGAGAGTTTCCTCGCCACAAATTCATTAAGGTGGGAGTTTCTGCAGCAGGCAGTGAGCCATTGTTACTAATGAGAATGATTGGGAGCAGGAGAGAGATTTGAGAACCGCTGACACATTTGCTAGTCATATAATTCCAGTTTAAACATCTTTAGTATCGAGTTTTGTTATATTTCATTTGTCTATTAAAGGAAGATTTCTGTTAGATAGCACTTTGGTCTAGATTATTTTACTTTTGAAAGTGGAATGTAGAAAATATATAATTCAACATTTATTTACTACCGAACACATTTGAGTAATTCAAACTAGTTGTTTCCTCTATTGTTTGGTTATTGCTAAAATTTTCTTGTAACTAGAAAATAAGCTCATTATAAGTTTTACTTCAAAGAGATCAATTTGGTTTGTTAGCCCAGTAAAGATTGGCAACTTTATGATATTTTATGTTTTTTAAATTTTATTAAGGACATTATGAGTTGAAGTATTTAGATGTTTGAGGGATTCATTTCTAATAGTGGATCTCTGTTCCCTCTCCCCAGAATTTGTTTGCTTTTAAGAATTTACCAGTTCTTTAGGTATTGCTTTCAACACAAATGTTAATCTTTGAATTTGGTGAGGAAGCTATGAAAATAAAATTAGAAAGTATTTCAGCCTATCATATGAAAGAAGACTATTTGGAAATAAGGATATATAGCTATATCAGCTATACATTAGTCTTTAGGTAAATATTATTAAATTGATCTTGCACTTAGGTGATGTAATTTTAAATTATACAATATAATAATGTCTCTATCTGTAGAAAAAAGCAGAAGAAGCTCATAAAATATTTGAAGGTCTTGGCCCAAAAGTTGAACTGGTAAGTAAGAAATTTATTTTTTCATTTCCAATGCTTTTTTTGTAGTAGTTTTTCTTGGGATAAGATGGAGTATAGTCTATTTATTTTGGGATGAGAGGGATGTAGCTGGGCAGTAAGCTTGTGATAAAGTTTAAAATAATGGTGCATGAATGTGGTTGCCTTTGCAGAAGCATTATCCTGAGCTTGTTTTTGCCTGAACAGCTATTTAATCACTCCAGGTGGAAGGAGAAGGAAGTAAGAACAGAAATTGAAGGTTCTTTGAATCACACTGTTAGGATGATGACAATGCTTAATCTTCCTTTGCCTTTGAAATTAAAAATCTATGAATGAATGTATTTATTATGAGATACAGTGGATTTATAAATTTTCTCTCAGGAGTGGCATTATTAGGAGATGGGGTAAACAGGATTATTCTGGGAACCCAAAAGTCTGGAGTTTCTGGTAGGGCATGTATTGTGTAGATCCATTAGTACTTTACCTAGGCTTACATTAAAATATAAATTGTGTCTTTGTCTTTCCATAGACTATGTACAACATTTTATTTATAAATATTTGATTTATTTTATAGCCACTCTATAACCAGCCATCAGATACCAAGGTGTACCATGAGAACATCAAGACGTAAGTATTTCTACATCTTTGGAGTTCTTCAGTTAAAAACCATATATTCTATAAAGAGATCATTTTTATTTTATCTGCTGACATATTATTATAATATAGTGTAGGTGTGTTTTAGATTTGTGTAATTTGCTGTTTTACTATATGTTATCTTCCTCTGGCTTCTTGGGGGTTGGGGTAACAGCTTTGAGTTTCCGAGGCCAAAAAATGAAGTAAATTATTGCATAAAACTAGCTGGTTTTATAATCTGCTAGTAAAAAAGGTGGATACTTAACATTGAAATGGCTTACCTTGAGGCTTGAATTTTTTGCCTCCTGTTTTGTCTTTTTTTCAGTGGAGTACCTGCAAGGCGCATGATGAAGTAAGATAATGAAGCTTTTTCATTTAAGACTAGTGATGACACCGTCCCCCACCAAGCCACATCTGCCATTGCAAAGTAGAAGTGCCACGGATCATTTTATCATTATTCAAAATCCTATTCTAGGGAAATCCCTTCCATGACTCTTGCTAATGACGGTATTTGTAGACCCTTCTGCCATTTAATGTCCTAGTGCCTTGGAAGCGCTCAGTCACCTCACGTGGGTGAGGAGACTGCTCCAGAATGTAGTTTGCTTAGCCTTGCTCATCCTAGATACCAGGCCTTTATGGATGCAGATTCTGGGACAAGAAAATAAGTGAAAAGAAAACCTAATTTCTTTATCTGATTGAAGTAAGAGAGGAAGCTAGATAGGTATCTTTTTTTAAAAATTATCATACTTTAAGAGAATTTTAGGTGATTTATTCTTAGTTTGTAACGAAAATGTGATATTTTTACTTTGTTTTATTAAGTATAGCCAGAACATTATAATTATTTACTAGTACAGTTACTAATGAGCACATTGCTATTTTTATATATATATATAATTTTTTTTTTCTTTTTAAAAGATTTCTTACTGAGAGTATGTGCAATAGTTTACTACTTTGCAGAACTGGTGGCAAATATAATTTGCATGGTAGTATGCATGAAAAAAATTGAAATTTGAGTAATTTTAACTTTTGTTAAGTAAGTGGTTCATAATAAAAGTCATATACTTAGAATTTTTCTGTGAGATGCTGCTATGGTCTTGACAACCCTTAAAAGTAGGTTAGGCAAAACTCATATAAAATATGCCTTGTTTTGGAACTGTTTCGCTGTTTTAAAATTTTTTAAAAGGAGAATAGCAGATAAAATCTAGTTGGTTACTTTTAATGATTTTTTTTTTTTCCACAAAGCTTCAGTTATGTTTGTGTTCTGTCATTTTCCCCCCAGTATTAGCTGGAGGGCAGCTCTGTCTGATTTATTTCATGTTATCTACATTGCCTACTACAATACTTATTAGCACACTGTCCTGAGATGGGTTACTGACTGGCTGACTTCTTCATTTAAATTCTTAGGAAACATTTTAAATTATATTTATTGATTGTCATTTGCTTTTGAGTATGACATAATTATAATCAGAACATACTGAATATATGGTAATGCTTTCACTGTGCCTCGCCTTGTGGAATATTATTTACTCAGCTGCATGCATCCGTATGAATTGTTCAGTAGCTATTCTTTCATCACCGTCATTTGCTTTGTATGAAATAGCAAATGTACCTTTTAATAATTCTTTTCATCTCTTGGCTACTTTTCCATATAGCCAGCTCCTGATTGTCCATGCTTATTTGAGTGGAGCCAGTGTCACTGTTAGTCCTGAGTGGCAGATAATCCAAAAACTTACTTCTCCTTGCCTTGGCTTTGTATTTATATTTGAATAATCAGCTTGAAATCCTTTCTGGAAGTAGGTGGGGTATAAATATTTATATTTGAACCTGCATGTCATTGTTTTTGAAGGTCACAATGCTTCAAATTTAAAAAGTGAAACTGTTACATTAAGATATAAGAGAAATCTTCTTGTCTTGTCACATTGCCCTCCATTACTTCTTAGAGCGGATTGTGTCATTTCTGTGACTGAAGAAAATCTTCTGTTTAAAGCAGAAGTCACCTCTTTCTATGCTGGTATACATTCTCATAGAGGGGAGGTCAGTACCATACCTGAGGTAGGGAGGTAACTTTAAAAGCTTTTCCTTCTCTTCTACCTCCTCTCCTCCAAGAGTGTACAAAGATGTTTATATTACCAGAGTTCTTAAGAAGAATCAGTAATTGTGTAATTATAACTTGAAAATAATATTTGCCTTATAATTAGATGTAATGATTAAAATTATTTATATAAAGTCTTGCTATGGAGTGGGAGGAATTTTAGACAGCTCTAATTATTGTAAAAGTCTTATTTTGCAGGGTGAAAAAATTAGGATTAACTTTGATTACATCATATATTCTTAAGCGATCTTTGCTTGTTTTTCAGTGTCTCTGAAAAAAAGTGAATGCATTATTAAATTGTGCTTTTTCTTAATGTCATACGACCATATTTTTCTCTTCTAGAAACCAGGTGATGAGGAAAAAACTCATTTTATTTTTTAAAAGAAGAAATCATGCAAGAAAACAAAGGGTGAGGTCCTATCCTTGTTAACTGAAATTTGTACAACTTTCCCAATTGTGCTCATTTAGGCATTTGCTTTCCCATTATTAATGAGAGTGGTTCTTGATTATATTTGAGAAAAGGTGCTGATTTAGAAAGTAATTATAGATGTGACTTAAATATAAATCTAATTCTAGCAGCATTTTGATATCATAATTCATGTTTAATATCATTATCAAATTAATTTCTTTGGTCATCCATGTATAACATTTTCATCTAGCCAAAATAAAAAAACTGGTGAGTAGTTATAAAAAATATGAAAGAGAAATAGGATGATCTACATTTAGTTTCTTAACCCTGAAACAAATGTGGGTAAGTTATGGTTATGCTGATTAGACGTTACTGTTCTTTCAAATTCAAATAGTTTTTCATATTTATTATGTGACTTGCAGTCCAAAAGTTTTGTGGTTATAATCTTCATGGAAATTAAGCTACAGAAAATATAATGCCAGTATTCTTATTTTCATAATATGTTCATACTAATTTTAGACAAACTATCGATGCATTTAAATTCAGTTTAATAAATAAACGATGTTCTTTAATTCACATCAAATATGAGCTTTGTATTATATTTAATGACCTGACAGTTTAATGAGTTGTAAAGCTCAAGAGAGCAGCTTTTTTTTTGATGTATAACTTCTAGTATTCTAATTTGCCAATCTGGTCCTTCAGATGCTATCTTAAATTACTGATCTTAAATTTTTTATTTTTGCCAAGAACATACAAGTATTAAGTAAGAAATTAGCTAAAGATTTTTTTCTATCCAGTAATTTTGTTGTAATTGTGGTAATTGCTAAATTTGCTGTCTGGTGATAAAAACACAGAAGCACAGACTTTGTTTTCGCACTTCACAGAGTATTTAGTTATAAAATTTATATGTTCACTGATTTGTTTAATAAATATTTATTGACTCTGTCCCATGTATTATTCTACAAAGGTGAGCAAGATAGCTATATGATATTAGCCTTTATCGAGCCTAAGGTTAACTGGGGGCAGACAGGTCAGCAGGCAATTACAGTATTGTGATCATACTGTGGTAAAGGACATACAGATGACTGTGAGAGCATACAAGTGGGACAGCTAGTGCAGATATGAATCATGAAGGGAAAGTTTCATAGGAAAACTAGTACCCTGGAAACTTAGACAAGCAGAGGGAGCAGCTTAAGTGAAGGTCTGGGAGGTAGAAGGAGTGTGCCCAGTTCAGAGATGGCTGGGGCTTAGACTGAGCTGGGAGTGTGGTGAGAAAATGAGGCTGCTGAGGGAAGCCAGGGCCAGATTGTCCACCTGTCCCAGTCGCCTGGGGGACTTTGGATTAGATCCTGAGGGCATCTTTCAGTGTTTGAACTGAGGAAGTGAAATGTTCAGATTTGTATTTTAAGAATTTGTATTTGACCATGCCATTAAGAATGCATGAGAGACATTTAGGAGGCTATTACTTTAATCTAGATGAGGGACGATGTTGACCTGGACTGAGGATGTATCAGTAGAGGTGGAGAAAAGGTAAAGGATACAAAAGACACATAGGAGTTGCAAAGAATGATTGGGAAGTGGGCGTGGGTAGGTGGTATAGAGTGTGAGGAACATAATATTCTCTTCTCTAATGCCACTTTTTTGAGATGACCAATAACAGTTTCTCATGAGTCCTTCCACACCTTTTTCTATCCATGTGTTTTCAGACACATGTACAGTTCTATGCCTATAATGGAGGGTTCTTCTTTCTTTCTCTATTTAAAAAATGAGATCATATGTTACTCATTTCTCTAAAAGCATTAATTCTTGATTTCATGTAGTTCACTGGATTTTTTTTTTTTTTGTCATAAAGTACAACCAATTTCTACCTTTTCCAGAGTGTCAAAAGTGTTTATTGTATAGCATTATTTATAATAACAAACAACTGCAAGTAACCAAAACCTCCAGCAATAGAGGAATAGTTAAAGTGTGAGTGTTTTCTCTGACACATTGGAAGGATAACAACAAAATGTTAATATGATTGCCTTTAGGTAATTAGGATTTGGAACTATTTACGTGTTTTTAATTTTCCATTTTTTTGACAATGAAGACATACATTGTTATCAGAAAAATAATAAAAGTAACTGGTCAGCTAATAGTAGTAGCTCATCAATTAGTTTATTAATTTGTATAGCCTTAACATTAACTAAAAAATCCAGCCAAAATGTGCTGTATATGTTGATCTTTCATAGGAAACAGAGCTCCCTTTCTCATTCCTCTTTCAGATCAAAGACAGCTTTTCATTCACAGTTGAGTCATAGGCCAAATGTACTTCTGATTTAGGCTTAAGAAGTAGCATTTACTTTAAAGTATTAGGTTTGTCAGAATCACAGAGTTTAGTTTAATTATTAATTTACTACGGGTATTTAATAGGAGCAAAAAATCTGCCAACGTTATGATCAGCTCATGGAGGCATGGGAGAAAAAAGTGGACAGAATAGAAAATAATCCTCGGAGGAAAGCTAAAGAAAGCAAAACAAGGGAGTACTATGAAAAGCAGTTTCCAGAAATTCGAAAACAAAGAGAACAGCAAGAAAGATTTCAACGGTAAGTAGTTTGATGACTGTGCTTTTGTTCCTTTCTTTCACAATATTTATTGTTACCTGCATCTAATCATTAAGAAAGCTCATAAAGAACTTTTATTTTGAATATAAAACTTCATTATCAACTTGCAAAGATTATGTCTTGGTGAATTTAGTATTAATTTTTTATATTTAAAAATGCTGTTGAATCTAAATTTAAGTGAACATTTTGGAATTAATTCTTCAGTTCTTGAAAATACCCACTCCTTTGAAAATGACAGTTAATAAGAATAGACTTGAATATCTCTTAGTCCTTCATTACCTACCAACATGATCAAACAGTATTAAATTGATTGCTAATTAAATTCTTTGATATTGGTAGATAATTTCTGATTTGTTTTTACTTTTAGAAAACAAGTTTTTTGCAAAGGTAAAATCTTTAGTTTTCTTCTCCACTCTTTCATTAAGAGTCATGTAAGCCACTTTAATCATGATAAAGTTTTTGTGAGGAATGATGGTTGTGTTTTTTTCCCTCCTTTCAAAAATGTTTGATGTACTTTTCTAAGTCTGCTGTTCTGTTCTCTGAAAGGCAGACAAAAGACTGCTATTTGGAATGGAAATGGCACCAGTAACTGTGTTTTCCCAGAAGTTTCCCATAAATAGTTCTACTATTTGAACTTGGACATGTAACCTTTAAATCTTAATCTCAGCATTTAAATTGTTTTTAGTTTTATAGATGACTCAAGCATATTACTTAAAAATAGTTACTCAATAGCATTTTAGGTTTCTTCTCTGGCTTCTAGTTGGTTAAAAAAGTCCATTCAGAAAAGTAATCTGTATAAAAGTAATTTAATTGACCTGTCTTCTTTATAAAAGGCCTTTAAATATGTTTTTAATTTCTTCCTCATATTTAGAGTTGGGCAGAGGGGAGCTGGTCTTTCAGCTACCATTGCTCGGAGTGAGCATGAGATTTCTGAAATTATTGATGGGCTCTCTGAGCAGGAGGTAAGAAAATTAATTGATTTAATTCAAGTTAATTCATTAATTATTTAGGCATTTTAGCCTCATACCCCAGGAACTAAGGGTTTATTTGTATGTAAATGAGGGAAAATTTATCGAGTTTGGACAGTTCCAAAGACTGTGGCCAACCATTGAAAGTTTTAAACAAGGCAGTCAGGTGATCATTTGGCATTTTACAAAAATGGTTTTGGCAGCAGAGAGGCCTGGAAAGAGGTGAGGAGGCTGTTATATAAAAACTGTTATATGATGTTAGTAAATCAATGTTGAGTAAGAATAAATTTCAGTCCCTAACACTGAGTCTTCTTAGCTGTGTTCAAAATATCTCTTAAGGTCTGTCCAAAAGCCATGT
Source organism: Tapirus indicus (assembly GCA_031878705.1). NCBI lineage: Eukaryota > Metazoa > Chordata > Mammalia > Perissodactyla > Tapiridae > Tapirus > Tapirus indicus. The sequence goes on along the minus strand of CM062932.1, from coordinate 3,378,821 downwards.
ACTGTCTGTTGAGTTTTGCTGGTTTTGGTTTTACCATGGCTTTTTAAAGACCTTATCTCTAAATTCCGAAGGTCTTGCTTATTTGAATATAGTGGTCTCTTTAAGTAATGATCAAAGACAATTATTACATTGCTATATATTTCAAAATTTGTGGCCATAATCCCTCAATGATGACTATATCTTTGCTTAAATTTCTTTGCTTGCTTTTTGACTGATTCCATTAGGGAACATCTGTAAGCATCCAAAACTAGTATCAGTTGAGGTGATTTCAAGCTGATTTGTCTGCCCCAAACTGTACTTTGGTATTGAAACTGATTGAGAGAACCCCATAAAATTAGAGACTTTGTAAGGACTTGACTATAAGGCAGTATCCATTTCTATGAAGAATAGTTTTAGGAAAACACCTAGCTGTGTGTTGGGGTCAATACTTGTAATTCTGGTAGAAGTTTTTTCATGGAAGTTTGTGCTTCTAAATTTATTAAATTAAACTTTGGGCAAAATAAATTGTATGGACGTAACAAAGTTTTTGTTGAAATTCTAAGGATAATAATCTTAAATATTCAATGGAAAGATTAAGTAAGATTAGCAAGATGTATAATACTTAAGTGAGTTTAGTTAATTTAAAATCAATTGCTTTAAGATTTTAGTGCCTGTTGGTTATTTTTCTATTCATTGTTCTGTAAAATGGCATTAAGATTTGTTCTCTAAAATGATGTTAAGACTTCTTAAAATGAGACTATGTATAATTAAATGCTTCGGTAAGGTCATTATTTAATAAACTTGACATTACTTTGTTTCCTTTAGGCCTAAAATTCCATTATCTGAAGTATCAACTTCATTTAAGTAAAGAACTCTTCTCAGATTGTAGTAGTGGATTATAAAAAAAATAATGCGTTTACTTCTGCCTCTGTAATTCATTCAATGAATATTTATTAGATATGAGTAATTACTCTGTTAGATGTTATGGTATACACTACTATTGCCGTTAAACTACACATGTGTTTTTTTAGCGTATATTAAGACAGTTGGACTATGGTCCTCTTTGAATTTTATTCTGTGTAAATTGCCTTTTTTTTTTTTTTTTCAGAATAATGAGAAACAAATGCGGCAGCTCTCTGTAATCCCGCCTATGATGTTTGATGCAGAACAAAGACGGGTCAAGTTCATTAACATGAATGGGCTTATGGAGGACCCTATGAAGGTTTATAAAGAGAGGCAGTTTATGAATGTTTGGACTGACCATGAGAAGGAGATCTTTAAGGACAAGTAATTTAAATTTTAAATTATTCTCTAATAGAAGCTTACATAAGTTAGTAAAAAGTATTTGGCATTTACTTGTAAATTGAACTGTTTCCCCAAAAAACTTGGCCCCCTTTTAGCATTTGAATGGATACTGTGGAAAGTAGAGAATATAGATTTGATATGTTCTTCCCCATAAGTTTATAGGTGGGACTATAGGTTGTAGATAAGAACTGAGGTTATGGAATCATGTTAGGAGTGGTACCCAAACTTGGGTGGTGTCTGAATCACCTAAGGGTACTTTTTAAAAGTACAGATTTCAGAGCTCTACCATAGACCAGTCCAGGCAGTTCCTGGTAGATGGTGCCCAGGAGTCTGTGCCCTTTAAAAGCCTCCGGTTATTCCTTAGTTGTTCCTCAGGTTGGTGGTTAGGAATCACTAATACATAATATTTCTATTCCCAAGGTTTTTTACCCACTTTTTAAGTTGTTAAAATGTTTATGTGTTTTTTTTTTTTTTAATTTAGGTTTATCCAGCATCCAAAAAACTTTGGACTCATTGCATCTTACTTGGAGAGGAAGGTAAGAAATGGTTTGCATTGAGAATAGGTTTGTGATGGTTGCTACTTTGAAATTTTTGTGCTCTAATACACGGAAGTAGTTAAATAGAACTGATTTTTGCGAAGGGCTTGATACAGAAAAGATTCTCATGTGACTAGTATAGTGATATTTACAATTATATGATAACAAATCCTAAGCACAGAATACAGACTGATTTTCATGGTTGACGAAAAATGACCTGATACTACAGTTCCCTAAAAACACATAGGTTACAATACTTTTTGAACCTTATTAAATTTCTAATTAAAATATCAGAGTCCTGATTTTCCTTGAATATTTTTCACAGTGGATTGGGTGGAGTGTTTTTGAGCAAAATATTTAGAGACTTTTTGAATATTTACATAATATATGCAGTAAGAGAGGGAATTTAGTTATTGGTTAATAAGAAAGTGTTTGAATGTTTCTGATAATTCCTGGTATCTTTTGCATAATTTGGATTAAGACAACTGTAATTGTTCATTAAAATAGTAGGTATAATGTATATATTTTTAGAGCCTAGATATGCCTTAAGATGCTAGCCATGTTTGTTTCCCTTCAGTTTATACTTTAAAAATACCAGAGATTTTCCTTGAAAGTGTTACTTGATTTCTTAAAAATTTTATTTCATTGGATCCTCAAAAATAATTGTTTTCCTTATAGAGTGTTCCTGATTGTGTTTTATATTACTACTTAACCAAGAAAAATGAGAATTATAAAGCCCTAGTAAGAAGGAATTATGGGAAACGCAGAGGAAGAAACCAGGTGTGTTTCATTACTGTATGGAAGATGTTTCAGGATTGGTGGAAATATGAAGATGAAAAATGTTATAACAGGAAGCTTGTACTTAATAATGTGTACTTTGGGGATAGATGTTTCTATTAAATTGATTAGGATGTTATGAACATGCTATGATTATTTTAAAGTTAATATATGTTTAATTTGTTATATCTTCTATTTTAAATGTATTTTAAGTTTCTAGTATGATAAAATTAATGAGAAAACTTTTATACTTTCATGTTATCTAAATCATGTATGTGAATGTTAACGAAAATAATATAATTAAATATGAGACTCTTTAACACCTTATTTAATATACCATCTTTATTGGTCCTTTTGTTTGAGGAGGGTAGAGTAAGACAGAGAAATATACCATAGTAATTAGAGTGAGGATTATTTACTGAAATACCTGGGACTTGATTTTGTTTCAGATTAACTTCATTTCTAGAGTTTAGATAGTTTAAGTCTTAAAAAACACTTGACCTAAAAAGATAGTTTTTAATACATGCAGTATATGTTTTCACAGTTGCAATTTGGTGCTTTAAAAACTGTTTGCCCCAGAATAACTGATCAGCAGCTGTCACAGCTCATGTATGCCCTACCAGTGAGACTGCTGGGATAATGTGATCGCCTGTTGCTCTTCACACCCAGATAAAACTCACAATATGGAATTGCCGGCATGCACTTGGACAGCTGCTGACTGTTTCTTTGCATTCCTAAATCTCTCCTGGTTTCCCTGTAACAGCTACCCTTTCTTCCCCTGGTCTCTCTGGTCACCAGATACAGGTTATTTGACACAGTTCTCTCATTTGTAGCCATCACCTTTTTGTGTTTTCTGGGTCATTGTTTCCTAGAGAACACTACCACCTCACAAGATGTGATTACATATTCTTCAGAAACAGTATTTCTTGGTTAAAAAAAAGTGTAGGGAATGTTGCATGAGTCAACTGTGTAAAATACTGCTAGAGGTTGAGTAAGCTGAAGTGACCTTGACTTGCATTTTCAGTGGATTGGTGAGGGGGCCAGAAATAAGATTATGGTGAGTTGAAGAGGGTATTATAGAAGGTGAGGAGATAGCAGTAGTACAAGTGTATGCTTGTTTGTGAGATCTGCTTATAAAGGGGGACAGAGAAATGGGTGGTAGGGCTGATGAGGATCAGAAGGGAGCAAAAGAGCATGCTTGTACAATGATGGGACTCATACTATAGATATAAAGAGGTGTATGATTGTAGAGCTCCATAAAGGGAACTGAAAGGGAACAAATTGAATGTCAGCAGTGAGGTAGGAAGCACTGTTCCACTAAAGGAGTCAGGGCTTTTCCCTGCTTCCTGCAGAGAAAGTGGAATCAAGGTCCTCTAGCTAGAGATGCTAGAGCCCATCTACATTTTAAAGGAGTTTCAGCTACAAATTTTAACAATAGCTTTGTTCCTAATTACAAGCTAGAATTTATAACTTTAATTTAATTTTACTTTTAGAAATTATATATGTTACTGTTTAAATTTTTCAATCCCATTTAATGTAAGGGGATAATTTGATGTTTATTTTACCTCACCTTTGCTGGATTAGCACTCTGTTGCTTGTGATGATAGAGGAGAAAGCTGTAGCAGGAAGTTTTGTGTGACAGGAGGTGTCTGTGTTACTCTGAAACATTTGTTTTCTGTCCTAAAGTTATCTGGGAAACCATTTCACTCATCTCTGTAGCACGCTTGTCTTTGTTAAGTTCCAGCCACATTGCTGTTTTCTTCTGCACGTTCTTGTTCCATGTGGTCGCACACTTATCACGTTCCAGAATGCATTTGCAGAACTGAGATTTTCCATATGTACACTCACTTAGACCTGAACCTTAAGATACTTGCCTCCAGGTAGGCTCAGTTTTGGTTTGGTTAGCTTTTCCAACAGTCTAGTCCTGCCCACAGTAGCATTTAAGTTATTACCTTGAAGATTTTTCCTCTTGTTTTACATTACTCTGTTTCACTGGGAATTTGGGAGAGGAGGGAGTTAAATGATGGATTTATACCACCATCTCAGACCAAAAGAATCCTCTCTCTGTTTCTTAATTGCTTTTATACTTCATTCCTATTGTGTCAAAATAGATGGACAGTTTTTCAGAAATTAGGTGGTGTTAGTTCAAGGGCTAATTTTTAAAAAATTATTTTATTATTAAATATTTGTTTATAACATTGTGTAATTTCAGGTTTACATTATTATATATCAGTTCCTGTGTAGACTGCATCATGCTTACCACCAGTAGTCTAGTTTTTATCCGTCACCATGCATATGTGCCCCTTTACCCCTTTCGCCCACCCCCCAACCCCTTCTCCTCTGGTAACCACTAATCCGTTCTCCTTATCCATGTGTTTATCTTCCACATATGAGTGAAATCATATGGTGTTTGTCTTTCCCTGTCTGGCTTATTTCACTTAACATAATGCCCTCAGGGTCCATCCATGTTGTTTCAAACGGGATGATTTTGTCTTTTTTATGACTGAGTAGTATTCTACTGTGTGTGTGTGTGTATTCCATTGTGTGTGTATATAATATATTATATACACCAGATCTTCTTTATCCATTCAGCAGTTGCTGGGCACTTGGGTTGCTTCCGCATCTTGGCTATTGTGAATAATGCTGCATTGAACATACGGGTGTATAAATCTCTTTGTGTTGTTGATTGTCGTGTTCTTTGGATAAATACCTGGGGGTGGAATAGCTGGATCCTATGGTATTTCTACTTTTAATTTTTTGAGAAATCTCCATACTGTTTTCCGTAGTGGCTGTACCAGTTTGCATTCCCAAGAGCAGTGTGTGAGGGTTCCCTTTACTCCTTATCCTCTCCAACATTTGTTATTTTTTGTCTTGTTAATTATAGCCATTCTAACTGGTGTCAGGTGATATCTCATTGTAGTTTTGATTTGCATTTCCCTAATAATTAATGATGTTTAACATCTTTTCATGTGCGTGTTGGCCATCTGTATATCTTCTTTGGAAAAATGTCTGTTCATATCCTCTGCCCCTCCCCCCTTTTTTTCCTGAGGAAGATTCACCCTGAGCTAACATCATTAGCAGTGGCAACATTAGTGGCAGTCTTGTATGTGGGTCACTGCCACAGCATGGCTGCCGACATGTAGTGTAGGTCTGTGCCCGGGAACCAAATCCAGGCCGCTAAAGCAGAGGGCACTGAACTTAGCCACCAGGCCGTAGGGCTGGCCCATCCTCTGCCCATGTTTTGATTGGGTTGTTTATTTTTATGTTGAGTTGTTTGAGGTCTTTATGTATTTTGGAAATTAACTCCTTATTGGATATATGATTTGCAAATATTTTCTCCAAGTTGGTGTGTTGTCTTTTCATTTTGTTCATGGTTTCCTTTGCCATGCAAAAGCTTTTTAGTCTTATGTAATCCCATTTGTTTCTTTTTTCTTTTATTTCCTTTGCCTGAGTAGACATAGTATTCGAAAAGATGCTGCTAAGACTGATGTCAAAGAGTGTACTGCTTATATTTTCTTCTAGGAGTTTTATGGTTTCAGGTCTTACATTCAAGTCTTTAATCCATTTTGAGTTAATTTTTGCGTATGCTATAAAATAATGGTCTACTTTCATTCTTCTGCATGTGGCTGTCCAGTTTTCCCAACACCATTTCTTGAAGAGACTTTCCTTTCTCCATTGTCTGTTTTTGGCTCCTTTGTCAAAAATTAGCTGTCCATAGATGTGTGGCTTTATTTCTGGGCTTTCAGTTCTGTTCCGTTGGTCTGTGTGTCTGTTTTTGTGCCAGTAGTATGCCGTTTTGATTACTATAGCTTTGTAGTATATTTTGAATTCAGGGATTGTGATGCCTCTAGCTTTGTTCTTTTTTCTCAAGACTGCTTTGGCTGTTCAGCATCTTTTGTTGTTCCATATGAATTTTAGGATTCTTTGTTCTATTTCCATGAAAAATGTCATTGGGGTTGTGATTGGGATTTCATTGAATCTGTGGGTTGCTTTAGGTAATATGGATGTTTTAACTATGTTTATTCTTCCAAACAGTGTGCATGGAATATCTTTCCATTTCTTTATGTCTTCTTTGATTTCTTTCAAAAATGTCTTATAGTTTTCATTATATAGGTCTTTTACCTCCTTGGTTAAATTTATTCCTAGATATTTCATTCTTTTTGTTGCAATTGTAAATGCGATTGTATTCTTGACTTCTCTTTCTGCTAGTTTGTTATTAGTGTATAGAAATGCAACTGATTTTTGTGGGTTGATTTTGTACCCTGCAAATTTGCTGTAGTTGTTGATTGTTTCTAATAGTTTTCTGGTGGATTCTTTAGAGTTTTCTATATATAGAATCATGTCGTCCTTGACAAACAGCAAGAGTTTTATTTCTTCTTTTCCACTTTGGATACCTTTTATTTCTTTTTCTTGCCTAATTGCTCTGGCCAAAACCTCTAGTACTATGTTGAATAGGAGTGGTGAGAGTGGGCATCCTTGTCTTGTTCTGTTCTCAGATGGATGGGTTTCAGTTGTTCACCATTAAGTGTGATGTTCCTGTGGGTTTGTCATATATGGGCTTTATTATGTTGAGGTACTTTCCTTCTATACCCATTTCATTGAGAGGGCTCTCTTATATAGAACCGAATGATATTAACGTTGATACCAAATGAAAGGAGAAGCCATCATCAGACTTGTGAACAGAAGAGTAATATCAGATTTTAGTTGTGGCAGGATCATTCTGGCTGCTCTATTGAGACTAGTTTGTAAGGAAGGCAGAGGAAGAAGCAAGCAGACCAGTTAGGAGGTTATTTTAATAATCCCCATGGCTTGGACTAGCCTATAGTTGGGAGGTAGGAGAGAGGACTGGTCAGTTTGTGGATATATTTTCGAGGATGATGTCAACAGGTTTTGCTGATGGATTGATTGTGGGGGATGTGAGAAGGACAGTTATCAAAGATAACCCATGTTTTGGCTTGTGGAGTTGCCATTTACTGTGATAGGCATGACTGTGAAGTAGGAGCAAATTTGGGGGGGAAATTGGGATATGCTAAATTTCAAATACCTATTAGACGCCCAAGTGGAGATGTAAAGTAGGCAGTTAGGTATATGTCTGGAGTTGAGGAAGAAGATTTGGGTTGGAAGTATAGAATTTGATGTATAGAAAAAGTTCAGAAAGGCTTTTTTTAAAAAAAGAATCTAGTTACAAGTTAAGAATTTTTAAATCAGTGTGTTTTGATTTTGCGCTGGTGGATATAGAGATCCAACTAATTTGAAAATCACTTTATTGCTCTATTATCTAATCAAATTTGAATCAGTAGGAATTACCTCAGGTAATCCCAGAGCAACTAGGGCAAATTTATTTCAAGACAACTGTTGAGTTCTGCTGAAGTCTAAGCTTGATCCTCTCAGTTTTTATTTGATTGCTTCTCCTATCCCCCACTCCCAACCTCTTACCCATAGGAAGTAATTTTTATTCAGCAGATGAATATATAGTACGCTATTGCCTGAGCAATTGCAAATTTGTGAAGTTTGAGTTTTAACCTGCTATTGCCATAGGGAACCTTGCATATTATTTACTCTGAAAATGATTTTTAAACTGAGAATCATAGGGAAATGAGACAGATAATCATATTTTTGTTAGAATTGTGTTCAGAGATTATTGTTGGCAAAAGTTTTAACTCTTCTCTCAAAATTCTGTTAGATACTACTCAAACCATTTTTACAGTTCAACTTATTAGCATCCCATGATGAGAGTGCGTGTGGTTCTTTATAAATTTTATTGGAAGCAGTGAATACATATCAAAGATTGGAAGCCAGAAGCCACTCTTCGGTGGTACTTTTCGGGATCTAGAATTATAAATAACATGCCAAGTAGTAATTTGATTCTATGTGTAACATTTTTGTTATAAATAAAAATTTCTTTTTACTTTCCAGCATAAACTCCCATCTAATTAACCTGTCACTTTCCAGGTAGAATTACATGGTACCTGCTAGTGACCTATAATAAAGCAAATCATTGTTTAGAAACCATATTCTTCATTTCCAAATACTTGATTACTTTTCACAAGAATTTGTACTCTTCCTTCATGCTGACAATATCTTCCCCTTTAAATATACCAGCATGTTCTTATTCCCCAAACTTATTCAGAAAGCATATACTCATGTAAGGTAATTTTTGAAGTTGGAAGAGTTTCTGACTAAACTGTTAGCTGGACACTCATTAGAAAGAATGTTTCAGGTTAAAAAATGGAGTGTAATAGAAAGAACTTTAGAGCACAAAAATGCTCTCTACCTCTTTTTATCTGTGTAACCCTAGATGTGTCCCTTCCCTTGGTGAGCCTTGGTTTGCACATCTGTGAGAGAGGGAGCAGTAATACTTATCTTGCAGGGTCACCATGGGAACGTATGTGTGAAGCCCTGGAGTAGAATGTCAGGCATATAGAGAGTGCTCAATGAATGGTAGCAGCTATTCCCTTTATTGCCTTCATGATGGTGGTTTCTGGTGATTGAGAGCTTTCACTCTTCAGGAAAGTCGTCTCAAATTCAGTTGGTTTAAAGGCATTAGTTATTCATACATTTTGATAAGATAGGCACAAGATATTTTCTATTTACTGCCTGAAGTACTTTTTTAAAGTGGCTTCAGTGGCTGAAGTAGTACTTCATTCTTTCTGCCTCTTGTACATTTTTAGTTAATCGTAGCTATTTGTTCTTAAGTTTAGTCATTTTATTTCTTGGCAACTTCATTCTGCTGGTGGGGCATTTGTTTATTTATCTGTTTTCTAAAGACTTGAGCATTTTAACAAATATAAATAGTATATAATATGAGTGTTAGATATTCAATTAGATATAGTAGTAACAAATCACAGCCTAAACTGTTATTTGATCTTGCTATAGCAGACCCTGCTGAAATTGACCCTTCTTCATTTGTTATGAAATACATATAACTTTGACTTTTTTCATTTTGTTTTATAATATGCCGTCACATTCATAGTGAATAGCTTGTTGTTTGACAGAAATGTTTTGTGTTATGAGAACCTTCCTAACAGAATGAAATTTTTTTTTTTTCCGCTGAGGAAGATTAGCCCTGAGCTAACTTCCATTGCCAATCTTCCTCTTTTTGCTGAGGAAGACTGGCCCTGAGCTACCATCCGTGCCCATCTTCCTCTGCTTTGTATGGGATGCTGCCACAGCATGGCTTGACAAGCGGTTCATTGGTCTGCGTCCGGGATCTGAACCCGTGAACCCTGGGCTGCCGAAGCAGAGTGCATGAACTTAACTGCTATACCACTGGGCCCCGAAAATTTTTTTATTGACTATCAAGTGTTGGGCTTAAGGAGGGAGAAACCTGAACAAGAAGCTCTTGGGAATGCCTGTGTCTGTTAAGGGACCTTTTGAAGTGTTTCCTTTTGAAACTATGGACTTCCAGTCCAGCTTGCCCACTAAAAGGGTGAAGGGATGTAACCTGTGACCTCCATCCTAGACTATGGGAATTGGCACTTCTCTTTACAGATTGCCTGAAACAAAAGCAATTCCAACCTCTCCTAGTTAAAACTAGAGGTTATTCCTTACTCTCTTTAGTGTCAGTGGTGGTCATTACAATGGGTCTTGATGCATATCGCCCAAAGGTAAGTGCTGGCTCTGTTCTCTGGCCTCCCTTGCACTCCCTCTCCGTTCACTACTGCCTAGTCAATGTGAATGCCACCTGGATAGAGTGTAAGAGATTCTGCTTTGGAGGTGTCACACACTTCTACAGACTCTACCCAGCAACTCCATCAATTTTTTGGATCATTTCCTTGCCCTCTGTAGAACTGGGAGCTGTGTTTGAGAAGGGATCCTGCCCCCTTCTTCCTGTTGACTGGTTGAAACAGGTGTTACAGTTGCTTCTCAGTCCTCAGCACTACGGGAAGAGGAGGGGTAAAGTCAGCTGTTAGCTAGATTTCAGGCAGCAGGGAATGTGTGGAATTGCTTACTTTCTTCAAAACCCTGGTTAACATTAGAAGCAGAAAAGTATTAGGGAAATAAGAGTATATGTATTGTCCAAGTCTAAGGGAACAGTGAACCTCTTTACTTACTTTCTGCTGAGTTGACACCTCCCCATCATTTCTTACAGCTATCAGCCATTTTCTTGGTTACGCAGTTCACTTGCTAGGCAAAGGGCAGAGTTTGTTGTTGGTATGCCATCTTGTTGATTCCAGATGATAGATGGATGCTACATTTGTTGTGGGGGTTGGGCTGAAGTTATTAGCATGTGAAACAGGTCTTGTGACCACTATGGTGTGCTAGAGAGTTAGAGATGAATAAAATAAACATTCCCAGTTGTAAAGGAGACCTAGTCATGGTTGGAAAGTATACATTTGAAAATCTTCCTGGTTTCTTAGTTTTATCTAGTAATAATAAATACTCAAAGAAAAGGAAACTGGCAATTAGCCAGGGTGAGCAATCAGGAAGGTCAAAAGCAAGTGAGGGAATTATGGTACTGAAACAATTTAGCAAGGGGTCAAAGTGGAGTAATAGATACAGTTCTTGATGGACTGAAAATTTCATAGAATAAAGGGATCAATGGTCATGATAAGGACGAAAAGCAGGATTATCAACAATGAAAATGTGGGATGGGTGGATCATGAGTGGTTGTTGTAGAGAAGACAGATTTCAGGATCTGGGAGGTGAAGCAGTGCCTACTGCTGGCGATTGTGACTCACCTGCGGGGAGTTTAATGGATATGACATGAAAGTATTTCAAATGTAGGATATTATGTTGATAGAGTAGGCATTGACATGCAATTTGAAATCTGAAGAATAATAGCACAACATAGTGAGCCATGTGACAAAATCATCTGTATGTTCTTGGGAGTATTTGAGAAGTCAATCCATGACACCAAAAGAGGAAGAAAGGTGTCATAGGTAGATTTTGTGAAATTCAAATAAGGAAATATCTTTTAAATGTCACAGTTCAGCAGTGTTCTGTAAGTGGCAATAGAGAGCATAAGGATATAGATTCTTCTTCCTTCCACCATGGATTGGAAGAAGGCATAATGTGGAACCTCTTTTGGAGAGTCCAATAAGGCATTTACTATCTTAAGAAAAGACCCCGATTTTATGGTGAGTAGGTAAAAGACTTTGAGATGCTCTTTAGAAATAAAGAAAATTTTACTTTGAATAAATGAGTACTTCATGTTGTCTGGTGAAAGGAGCAGGTAGGACAAGAGGACAGGCAGAGTTATTATGAGGCAAGATGGACATCAGCCTAGATCAGAATGAAAGATTGAGGTGGGAGGGCAAAAACTTTACAAATAACCAGAATGAAGAAATTTGTTTTTTTGGTATGTCCAACATGTGCAGATACTCTCATGGTCCAGATGTTCTCCTAGAAACTGGGGGTACTTAGATGATTAAGATTGGGTCCTTGTCCTTGATAAGATTATAACACAGTGAGCCAGATAGACACTGATAGACAGGTACTACACCACCCTGTGATAAGTGCTGCAAGCAGATGTGGACATGCAGGTGGAAAGGTAGGGAGACGGGGCCTGGATCTCCTCTGTGGAAATCAAGAAAAGCCTCACAGGAGATGTAACATTTTGAACTGAATCACAGGATATGTAGGAGCTTACTAGGCAAGGAAGGATATTAAGGGTGTTCCAGGCAAGGGCATGAAAATGCTGTGCGTGTTTAGGTGGTCAAGCAGCACACACTGTGGGAAAGGTAGGGGGATTGGCAAGAGGGAGCACATGGGACAGTAGGCTGTGTGCTGTAATGATGAGTTGGAGTTTAATCCTAATATGTTAGACAGTCTTGATTTCTGAATTAAATAAAATTAAATCTACCTTGTCAGATTTTAAGGTAGAATTGAAATGCTTGAGTGACAGATTAGATATAGGAGTTACAAAAAGAGAGAACCAACCTCACATTTCAGATTTCTAAGTGGAATATTAACATTTTCACCTCTTTGATGGGTCCAAACACCATGAGCATTTGTATGTTTGTGTGTGTGACCTTTTAAGCAGTATACATAGAATATATTAAAGAGCATTAGACTAATTTTTAATACATGATCCCTAATTACATAATAAATGATTAATATGTTAATTGTTTATTAATTTTTTGCATAGATATTATAATTCATCATCATAATTTAAGGAGCTATTTCTTTTACCTTTGAATTTTACAAATGATGGTTCATTCTAGCAGCAAATTGCCCGACCCTCACAAGAAGAAAAAGTGGAAGAAAAAGAAGAAGATAAAGCAGAAAAAACAGAAAAAAAAGAAGAGGAAAAGAAAGATGAAGAAGAAAAAGATGAAAAAGAGGACTCTAAGTGAGTTAAATAATTAGTTAAATGTTATAGTTATTTTTAAATAATGAAATTGAATTTATTGAAGGTATAAAATTTTAGATAAAAGAATCAATGGCATGTGTGCTTTGACCATCTAATAGCTATTAGACGTAATTAAGGAATGGAATATTCCTAGGCTACAATAATACACAACTTATCACCGAGAGATATTGAATATAATTTAATCTTTGATTTGGGAGATACCTCAGCATTTTTTTTGAACCTCAGATAGTGTACATTCATGTAAAAATGCTGATAAATAGTTTTCATTTATATAATACCTTATATCCCAATTTTCTTGATTTTATTTATCAAATAAAATAGAGTTCCTGGTTTGTTAGTGGTTGTTGCTGTAATTCTGATTATGAAAGTAATTTTTGTTCATTATAGAAAATCAGGAAAAGAAAGCAAATTATAAAGAAAATTAACCTGTGGTTCTGCCACTAAGAGACAGCTACTGTTGATGCCTTTGTGTACATATTGTAGCAGGGTGGTGTGGGGAGCTTAGTAGCTAGGTTGGTTGTTTTTCCTCTAAGGATCAGCTTTATTGAGGCATAATTTACTTAGAATAAAATTTACCAATTTTAAGTGTATACATTGACGCATTTCGACAGGTGTATGCACTGGTATAACCATTGGTCGTGATGTAGAATGTTTCCATCACCTCAAAAAGTTCCCATAACCTCCTTTGCAGTAGTTTCCCTCACCCCATTCCCAGCCTCTGGCAACTACTAATCTGTTTTGCCTTTTCTAGAATTTCATATAAATGGAATCATATACTATGTAATCTTCTCTGTGTGGCTTCTTTTGCTTAGCATAATGCCTTTGAGATCCATACAGGTTGTTGCATGTATCAGTAGTTTCTTCCTTTGTAATATTTATTGTTTTATTTCTATAATCCTCTTCGAAATACTGAAGGTTTATCTAGTTTTGTGGCAACTAAAGCAGCCCAGATCACTTGATATGGTTTTTAAAGAGTTGGATATTCATGCCATTCTAATTTTGTACTTTAGGAAGATACCTATTTAAAAACTTTTTTTTTTTTTTTTTAGTTCAGGTAAAACATTTATATTCCCATGTGGTCAGTGGAACTGCCATATCTTGATATTACTTTTTCCTTAAAATCTCTAATTTATTTAACAAGCATTTATTTATTACTCATGTGAGCTAGGTCTTATGGAGGATGCAAAAATATGTAAGATATGTACTATTCCCAGGTAGTTTATGATCTAGTAGGGGAAAATTAGGCAAGATACAAGTACTATTTAAGAAAAAGAAGAAAGCTTGGAAGAAGTGAGCAGAGCCGATAAAGTATGTTGGGAGATTGAGAAGAGGCTGAGGTTTACTTCTGTCTTGATAGTTTGGAGGACTTTATTCAGGAGCTAGTGGTTAATGTGGATAGAATAGAGGGAAGAGCATGAATAGATATGCTGCTTTAAGAAAGGGCAGATAATGGTTTCATTAGACTAGAACATAGTGGGCCAGAAGAAGAAAAGTGAAAGGTGGATTGAGGTTAGATTATGTAAAGCCTTAATGAAAGCTAACATGTAAACTTCATTCAGAAGGCTGTGTGGGTCTGTTTGGGAATAGGTGGGGGTTAGAATGAATGGTATGTTTTATTTCCAAACTATTCTATTTATTCCCAATATTCTATTCTGCTACAATATTGATCCATTAGCAGTATAGAATGGATGGATCAGAGATGTAAGAGTCAGGGAGGCTGTTATAAAAGACTGGGATTGGGGTACTAAGGCACTGAATAAGTACAGTGTAGTAGAAATAGAGATGGTGGAATTAGTGGGAGACATATTACTGAGATGAAATAACCAAAATTTGTCACTAGATCACATATAGGAAATAAAGAAAGAGGGAAAGAGCTAAAGATGATGTCAAATTTGTAAACCTGAGTGATTATGAACATGGTGTTACTGTTAACAAGAAATTAGAGAATGAGGTAGAGCAAGAAGCAGGGTGGTGAGGATGAGCATGTTTTTGGATATGTTGAGTTTGTATAGATGGGAAATCCAGGTGGTTATTCCAGCAGGTAATTGGGAAGACAAGTCTGAATCTTAGGAGATTTAGGATGTGGGATATGAGTCTAAACATATGGATTGGGAGTCATCCCAGTGGAATTGATGTGAATGGGTAACCTCATAGAGCTTTAAGGTCAGGGTGAGCCTTAGGAAATCCCTATATTAAAGGATGAGAGGAAAAAGGCAATCCCCAGAAGTACCAGAGTAGCAGTAGGGATATTAGGGAAGTGTGAAGTCCTAAAAGCTAAGTTGAGAAAGATATAAAAAGAATTGTCGCAGTGTCAGTTGCAGCAGAACGAGTAATGTGACGAGAATTGAGAAAAGTTCATTTGATTTTGCAGTTTGTAAGTCATTGGTGACTTTTGACTAAATATCTTTAATAGGAGCCAGATTGGTAAAGGAATAAAGACATGAAGGGAGAGACATACATAGTAACTTCAAGGGTAATTTAGGACTGAAGGGGAAAGAATTATTCTTGAAGAGTTTTTTAATTTGGGGGAAAAAAGTATAACTTGGTAAGCCACTACAGGTCTTTGCTTGAAGTAGGTAAAATTTGAAAACAATCAACACCTTCCATTATGCAAGAATAGTTGAGTCTTTGACTATTGCCATCTATCCATTCATTTGCAAAAATGTACCGTAAGCACCTTACTTTTAAATATTACAACCCTGGGAGATAAGTAGTACAGAGAATGGTCTTCCAGATAACATGTAGTACTATTGCTATTATTAGTAATGACCATTTATTGAGTTTCCCTTAAGTGCCTGAGACTATGGTAAGCACTTTATAGCGTGAGGGAGGTTTAGCCTTAACAAGAACAAACACGTATGATACTTAATATGTTCCAGGCGCTGTTCTGAGCATTTTACATAAATTAACTCCTTTATCCTTACAACAGCCCTATGAAACATACTATTATTATCCTCATTTTACAGATGAGAAAAACTGAGGCCCATGGAGGTGAGGCAGCTTGTCCAAGGTCATCATATGGCTAGTAAATCACAGAGCTCTAGTATGAACCTGGGCAGCCTGGCTCCAGAGGGCATTCTCCTAACCACTAGGCAAGACTGCCCTGTTTGCACATTATTAATATTGGAGGTGATTGAGAATATTGAGCCTGGTTTAATAAAATAATGTTGTAGATTATTACTACAGAAAGGGCATCTGTCATGGACAGCATCTGTTTCAGCTTTTTTACAGAGGAGAAAACTCGTGGAAGCAAAGGCAAGAAACGCAGGACTCTTGCCTTTTGGTGTACCTCACTGCCTCTGGATTGCAGATCTAGGGGGTTTTCTGCTGCCATTCATTGCTTTCTCATAGAGTGTTCTCATATCCAAGTCAGGTGATTTGAAATGTGTTGAAATTTGAAGTCCATTAATGAATAAAACAGGCCTTTTTGAAATATCTTAATTTGAGCCAGTCAAAGCTCTTCAAAATTGGGGCATGACAGAATTTTTCATAAATTTTGGTTTAAGTTACTGAGAGATTGGATAGTTTTATTCAATTTCTATTTAAAAATTTTTCAGAGCCAGCTTTGATGGCCTAGTGGTTAAAGTTTGATGTGCTCTGCTTCGGTGGCCTGGGTTTGGTTCCCGGTTCTGGAACCACACCACTCGTCTGTCAGCAGCTACCCTATGGCGGCGGTTCACATAGTAAAACTAGAAGGACTTACAACTAGAGTATACAACTATGTACGGGGGCTTTGGGGAGAGAAAATAAAAAAGAGAGGAAGATCAGCAGCAGATGTTAGCTCAGGGCAAATTTTTCCCTTAAAAAAAAAAAACGTGTATTTACAAAAAAAAAAAAAAAGAAATAGGGAAGCTATTGACAAAAAAAAGAATTTTCAAAGCTATAACCTTTTTTGATATATGTATACTTTTGAATCACACAAAATTTTCATTTGCTTTTGTTTTCAGAGAAAATACCAAGGAAAAGGATAAGGCAGAAGGTACAGCAGAAGAAACTGAGGAGAGAGAGCAGGCCACACCCCGGGGGCGAAAGACTGCCAATAGCCAGGGCCGCCGAAAGGGCCGGATCACCAGGTCCATGACAAATGAAGCTGCAGCTGCCAGTGCTGCAGCTGCAGCAGCCACTGAGGAGCCCCCACCGCCTCTGCCACCGCCACCAGAGCCCAGTGAGTGGAAGCAGTTGGAGTGGACAGGCCATCATTTTGTTTGGGATTCTGTTTCAATGTTACAGTAGGGCAGAAAGGACGTCTGATATTGACAACCTAGAAATAATCTGAAAGTCCCCATCTTGTTACCCTAATAGAGCTGTTTTTCTTTTTCCTCAGTTGTAATCCTAGTGTGCATGCCACTTTGTTTTCTGTTGTTTTAACTTGGCCATATATTGGGAATATTTTCTCATTTCTAATTTTTACCTTTTGATAGCTGTGAAATGTTGGTGTTGTGTTCCCTAAGGCATCATTTCTTGAACCATTCCCTCTAGCTGAATGATTAGGCTATCTCTTTCCCCCCTTTTAAACTAATGTAGATAGCACTGTAATGAAAAAAAAATCTTTATTCACATAGCATTTTCTTTCTGTTAAATTATTTTTCATAGGCATAAATTCTTAAGACAAGGGAATACTGTGTCAAAGTGTCCAAGCATTTTTCTCTGTCTTACTAAGTATTGTCTCATTAGTTTATAAAGGGATTATGTTAATGATGAGTGCCACTGTTGGTGGTTCAGTGGTACCAACTTGATCAAATGTGAAATATGAAATAAAGCGCAAGTTCTGGGAATGGCAAGAATGATGTGAGGGAAATAACTAGTCAAGCAGATGGGGGCAGATCATGATGAGCCTTGTTTGAACTATATCCTGCTTTGCTTACGTGTGGGAAGTTTACAAAGGTTTTTATTTTTATTTTTTTGTGAGGAAGACCAGCCCTGAGCTAACATCTGTTGCTAATCCTCCTCTCTTTGCTGAGGAAGACTGGCCCTGGACTTATATCCGTGCCCATCTTCCTCTACTTTATATGGGACGCCGCCACAGCGTGGCTGACAAGCAGTGTGTCGGCGGGCGCCCGGGATCCGAACTCGTGAACCCCAGGCTGCCAAGCGCGAACTAAACCGCTGTGCCACCAGGCCGGCCCCTACAAAGGTTTTTAAATAGAGGAGTGCTATGAAAGATAATTCTGGTGACAGTTGTGGAGGACAGGTTAGAGAGTAAGGGCTGGAGGCAGAGGGACCAGTTAGAAGGGCATCATTAGGCATGCAGTGGCCCAGGCAAGGAGAGGATGGATTCAGGAGATTAGAATTGACACACATCATTGGATGTAAGTGGCAAATGGGAGGAAGGATTCAAAAATTAGTCTGAGGATCCTGTTAGTAGTTTGAGTGACTGGGTAGATGGTAGTACTGTTAATTGAGAAGAGGAATATAGCAGGAGCTCATTTCAGGCCTGATAGTCTCAATTTTCTTTTTAAGTAAAAGAGAAAGTGTTCAGTTCGTGATCCGTCTGTGTTTACTAGATGTCAGGCATTGAAGATGAACATGAGGGCCTCCAGGAGCTAGGAGGAGATCGGAGTTCAGAGAATAGGAGAGAACTGTGCCTGGCAGGAAGGGGGAGGGTTGTTTTTTCCTTTGACACTTCAGGAGAGGAGGGATTGAGCTCTAATAGGTGGAGGGCACTGAGTGAGGTGGGACTTCTTAGAAAATAAACTAACGGTGTTCTAACATGAATGAAGATATGGGTGGAACTTGAAAGAACATTGAGAAAGATCATAACACTGAGAAGTGTTGAATTTTCTCCTCTACTTTGCGAAGAAGAGTCTGATACCATCCTACTTCCATAGTTTCTCTCATCTAGTGCTTTAAACAGTCTTGAAGTCAGATAAATAGGTTATAAATTATATGGTTGGTGCCATATAAACTATGAATGAAGGATTTAACTTAATTTTTCTATGCTTTATTAGATTCTCTCTCTTTGTTTCAGTTTCTACAGAGCCTGTAGAAACCTCTCGATGGACAGAAGAAGAAATGGAAGTTGCTAAAAAAGGTAAATGATAGTAGTTCAGGTTCTTTAGGTTTTTTTGTTTTTGTTGTGTTTCTTTTTTAGGGTTATTAGTAATGAGAGATGGAATTAAATTTTTTTTAATTGAAAAAAAAGAAAATTCTTCCACAATGGTAAATAGAATTTAGAAGTAAACTTGAGTTCTTTTTGATGTTGTGGTACCCTATAAGGTACCCCCGTGTACCTTGTTTAAGAGGTCTTCTTTTGAGGGATTTAAGATTCTCTCTACAGTTTTATTTTGAATGTCATTTTATTAGAAAACAAGTAGGCTATTTTCACTTTTCCAGAATAGTTGTGATTAAGTGCTACTAAAGTTCTTTTGAAAGGTATTTTGATATGAAAAGTCTATATTTCTATTATTTAAAAGTTGCATTTAGTAGAATGGGAAATATTTTCCTAGTTTGCATTTAGTAAGGTATTTGATTATAAACTACTAAGAAATTGCATTGCGATTCAGAGGAGAGAACATGAACTTTGTAGCCAGACAGTCAAAGGTTTGAATCTTTTCTGTCTCTTTCATAGCTCTATGGCCTTGATCTTACTCTGGAATATTATGGATTTTGTGTTTTTCTGTTGTTGCTTGTTAATATAGTATAATTTGAAATTGAACTGAAATTTCTAATAGGATAAATAATGGTTTATAAATAAAAAGTAATTTATTTTTTTAAATAATAATTTTGAGAAAGATTAGCTAACTGTTTTGGGGGTTATTTACCTTGTAGTTCTAAAGAGAAATTACTGTAAATAGCTTGAACTTCTAGTGACACATTTCAGATTTATTTTCTATTTAGCTGATAATGAGTAATACATTTAAGAACCATATAAACCAACTTTACCAAAAATACAGCAGTTGAAAGTGTTTAGTCTTCAAAACATTTTTATTTGAAGTTTATTTTTCATGAATAGCAAATTTGTGATTTGTCATGATTACATGTATAACTTTTTAAAAGAGTCACGTTTATTCCCATCTGATCATCAAAATGTCATGGTGAGGTAAGTATATATTAGCTATATCATACAGCAATCTTTTTCAGGTAGATATACCTATATATGACTGTTTAGTCACTACTCTTTTAATCCCTTATTCATGTATCAGGCAGGATTTGGAAGTGATCTTCCAATTACCATTATTAAAGAAACTACTTACATTAACTTGAAAAACGGATGTTTTTCTATAAATTGTTAAATTTGTACTGGAAATTCCTGCTTGAATACACTGGTATCTAAAGTATATCTCTGTATAGCTCTCTATGTATATATGCATTTATATACCTGTATTCCTTGCACATATGTCTGTGTTTATATATGTGTATATATGTATTATTTGATTAAAGAAGTGTCAGATTGCCTAGGTTTCTGTGATGCATTGCGTTACAACAGGTTTTTTTTTAAAACTGGTTAATTCTTTTTGAAGGCATTCCTTGATTGTGAATGAAGTAAAGACATGCTGATTATAAATGGAGTCTTAATATATATCTTTACTTTGTGTTAATCATTTATATTTGATTACCTTATTAACTTTCTATTGATAGACTGTTTCCAAAGATTTAGAAGGACCTAATCACTCAGTTTACAAGTGTTTGAGCTGTTACTATGTGTCCACCATTGTCCTAGCCCTCTGGGAGATACATAACAAGGATAAGATTGAGCCCTTCCATTAATGAGCATGTTTTAAATGTGGGTGGAAAAATAGAACTCTCAGTGTGTTTTGTGTCAATACATATTTCCATAAGTATTGAAATATATCAATAAATAATTAAAAACACACTTTTAGTGTTAATAATTGTGAATACAATGATTAAGTTGGTTTTATTATTTCTCTTGTTTGCTTTATCAGGTGACTGTTCAGTTAATATTTGGTCTGTTTTTAAAATATAGGTCTAGTAGAACATGGTCGTAACTGGGCAGCAATTGCCAAAATGGTGGGAACTAAAAGTGAAGCTCAGTGTAAAAACTTCTATTTTAACTATAAAAGACGACACAATCTTGACAACCTCTTGCAGCAGCATAAACAGAAAGTGAGTATATTCAGGGTGGTGAATCTTTTACTTACCGTTTTTTACTTAGTTTTTTTCTAAGTTTCAAAGATTGGTTTTGAGAGAAACGTTTTTTGTATCTTGTATTTTTATTTATTGCATTTACCTGTAAAGGATATGCTAGTTTCTTGGCACAAGTTGACTATTTCTCTATTTACTGCCCAAGGAATAAAATTTCTATTAGTAGTAATGGGAATTCAGTACATTCGAGTAACTGTAGATTGGATTTGAAAAATATAAGCATTTTGGAGTTTGAATTGAAAGCTTTAGTTAGAGTTCTGTTGACTATGTTGAATGAGTTGATCTGGCATATTAGAAAACATTTTCTCAGAGAGAAAGATTCTGTGGGATAAATATTAAAAACCAGAAAGTATAAGATTATTGAAAATTCCTTAACAAGGAAGTTCTAATGTTCTCAAAGTCCAGAGAGCTCTTTTCCATGAGGTCAAAACTATTTTCATAAAAATATTAAGATGTTATTTATTTTTTTACACTGTATTGACATTTGCATCGATGGTGTCACAAAGCAGTTGTGAGTGAGGATTCTGGTGTCTTAGCATGAATCATGGCAGGGCACCCCTGTGCTAAGTGTTCCATGTATTCTTCATCTCCAAGCATTTGCATTAAAAAAAAAAGATGCCAGTTTCACTTAAGAATGTCCTCGATGAAGCAATAAAAATTAGCTTTCGTAAATCTTGACCTTTGAGTACATATCTGTGATGAAATGGGAAGTGTGCATAAAGCCCTTTTGCTCTATACCAAAGGATGACGGTTCTCTCAAGGAAGAGCACTTTTGCAATTGTTGGAGTTCCAACGCTTAACTAGCCTCCCTTTTTTCATGGAATATCTTTTTTAATTGAAATGATGACAGACAGATAGACTGTGGTTTTTCAGACCTGGATATTTGGCAGACATTTTCTTGAAAATTAATGAGCCTGTCTTTCAAAGAAAACAGCTGATATTATTTGTTGCCACTTTAAAATTTTGAGCTTTCGAGCAAAAATTAGAATTTTGGAAAATGTGTATTCCTTACCATGCGCTTAGCATCTTCTCAGTACTCAAACACTTTTCTGATGAGATCAGTGGTAATAATATCTGATGTGCTATTTTGGTATATTATATAATGAAATGTATCCAAATTTTAAAAATCTGTGTAGCTCAGTATTTTTCAAATGACCAATTCATAATGTCACAATGGATGTCATGTATGGTTAAAAGATTCATGAAATTTTTTTAATATGCCAAAGTGCAAGATAGAGGAATGGATTTTAATAGAGTACAAAAAATTTATTTGATATGGTTTCAGATTTCACATTGCAACTAACCTTTAAGAAATGGCTACTTGTTGAGTTTTGGTATCAAAGAATAATATCCACGGTCACCTGAAAAGACTATTAAAATACACTTCCCTTTTCCAACTACATATCTCTGCAAGGCCAGGTGTTTTTCATATGCTTCAACCAGAACAGTATTATCTCTGCAGACTAGATTACATGTAGAAGCACATTTAGAAGTGTGCTGTTTTTTATCAAGGCAGACATTAAAGAGATTTACAGAAACATAAAACAATGCTACTATTTCACTGTTATTTTTTTGTTTTGGAAAGTAGTTATTTTTTATTAAAAAATATGTTCTATATGTTGATATGTAATAGGTTTATTGTTATTTTTAGATGAATTAATAATTTAAATGTTTCTCAGTTTTAATTTCTAATATGGTAAATATATATATATATATAAAACTCATGAACAAAAATTCTTAAGGGTCTTGTATACTTTTTAAGAGTATTGTCTCCTTAGACCAAAAAGTTTGAGAATCATTAAAGAATGATAGGATGGGTAATAAAAGGGCAGATATTTAAACTTATTAAGATTTGAACTTACAAATAAGAGAATAGGAAGTATAACATTGACTGATTTAAAACGTTATATATGAAGGAGCTTTTAGGTTAAAAATAAGAATGCGAGAGTTAAAAATGTGCTATAGCAACCAAAACATAAAGGAAAGATAATAACAACAACCAAAAGTCTACCGACAAGAAAGACTTGACTTCACCAAATACCACCTAAAGAGAGACAGACAGACAGACACAGGATGGAGACTCATGCGTTGCATTTGGAGTCCAAAGGCAGTCTGCTGGCGGATTGCCTTTTTGCTCTGGTGTGTGTATTGGCGGGTGGGGGCAGGGAGCCGTCAGTGGTAGTTCTATTAAGGCCTTCAATTGATTGGATGAGGCTTGCCCCATCCAAATTATGGAGGGTGATTGGCTTTACTCAGAAGTCCACTGATTTAATTGTTAATCTCATCCAAAAAACACAGGTACAGAAACATCCAGGATAAAAAAAAGGAATTTGTCCTCATTAATAGTAAAAGAAATTCAGTAATGCCAATGATGAGTTGTTGCCTGTGAAATCACATAATTCTTTTTTTTTTTTTTTTATGAGGAAGACCAGCCCTGAGCTAACATCCGTTGCTAATCCTCCTCTTTTTGCCGAGGAAGACTGGCCCTGGGCTAACATCCGTGCCCATCTTCCTCCACTTTATATGGGACGCTGCCACGGCATGGCTGACAGGCAGTGCGTTGGCGGGCGCCCGGGATCCGAACCAGCGAACCCCGGGCTGCCAAGCGCGGACGAAACCGCTACGCCACCGGGCAGCCCCAAAATCACATAATTCTTAACGCTAGTGAAGGAAGGTTATTGCAGCATTATTAACAATATCCAAAGTTGAAAATTATCTAAATGCCTTTAAACAGGAGAATTTTAAATATATGTTGGTACAGAGTGTTTTTAGGGAATCATTAATAAAAATGGTAATCTTGAAGAATTTATAATGTAGGGGTATGTTCAGTTCATAATTATATTGCATTAAGAAAAGGTAGGATATACGACTACATGGGGCCTTCCTAGTTTTGTTTACATGTATACATAAACATTTATATACACGTATACAAATATAAAAGACTGAAAGGAAATGTACCAGTATACTTGGAATCTCTAGCTGGTGGAATTATGAGCAAGTACTGTTTTTCTTAACATAATTTTCTGTGTTTTTTACATTCCAACACATGTTATTTTTATTAGAAAATAAATGTGTATGTTATTTTTATTAGAAAAATACATTATTTGGAGGGAGAGAAGTGCAGGAGTCTTGTGATTTTTGGCTATTTGTATATGTATATGTATATTTGGCGAGTAGTTCCAAAAATGGTTTAGATGTAACTTTTGATTAGTTTGGTGGAAGCAATCCATCTACATAAATGGGCCAGTTAGTGGTTATCCAGAGATAATTGCACTTTAACCAGAACAGTCGTTCAACATGCAGCCTTCTTGTTTAGTATGTTTGTGTGTATCAGTGTTCTATGTTATTTCAGATATGAAAAGGTTTGTTTCTTTCCTTTTAGTTATTTAAATCATAAATAATATTTTTTACTCCTTTAGACTTCCCGAAAGCCTCGTGAAGAGCGAGATGTGTCTCAGTGTGAAAGTGTAGCTTCCACTGTTTCTGCTCAGGAAGATGAAGATATTGAAGCCTCCAATGAAGAAGAAAATCCAGAAGACAGTGAAGGTATCTCAAAATTTTAAATTTGGTTGTGACTTCTGCTAGCCCAGATATGTAATTTTTAGCTAAGTCATTTTACTATTGAAGAATTGCTTCATTAAAGAAATAGTATTTCAGTGTTTTCATGGCAGAGACTTTAAACTTGAACACAATGTGTTTATTTATTCAATCAACAAATATTTATTTATGTAGCACCTGATGGTCCAGGTGCTACAACCAGATCTTGAAAATGGCTGTCTAGCTTCAGACACTAAGTGCCAATGTCAATAATATGTCTGTGCGTCTGTATCATTGCTATATTTATTTGTTCATTTGGTATCATCAATTACATTTCTCTCTTAATTATTGCTAAAACATTGAGTTTGATTTATTTCAGTTTTTACAAAGATTTAACATATGTCATATTTATATTTTCATGTAAAAAGAATTAATGAGCCTAGAAGCCCCTGTGGAAAAAAAGATCAACCCAAGGACGAAAAGAAATAAAATTCTTTTTTGTCACTTGAACAAATTAATGGTGATTTCCTGAAAAAGTAAATATTTTCTTGAGTTTTTGCTAGTTAAAGAAAAAAAGGTACCCAATTTATTTTAATTTACATTACTATTAAAGTTTCTGTGGACTTCTTTTGTAAATTGACCACTTCTAAAGTGGGGATCTTCACCGTGATTTTAGTAGCTCTTTATGTGTTATATCTTGAACACCTTCATGTTTTGTATGTGCAAATATTTTTTCCATCTCATTCACTTTTGGTTTTATCTTTAAATTACCAGAGTTTAAACTTCGTATGTAATTAGAGCTGTTTATATTTTCCTGTGTAGGCTCTTTTATTTTGAGCTTAGGAAGTTCTACACCTTCCAGGAGTTTTAGAAATACTAGATTTTTTTTTTTTCCTACAAGTTGTTGTTGTTGGCTTTTAAACTTAAAATTTGTCTTGAAATGTGTTTTGGCTTTGAACAATAAGTAAACTTTTTTTTTCTGTGAAGTGTTGTGAAAAATGAGGCCAGTGTTATAAGAGTAAAGAGAGTATAGGAATAAATTCACCCTGGGTAATGTAAGAGTGCTGCAAACAATCAAAGGCATGATGGTGTGTTTATGGTACTTCTAAAGAAATCATCAGAGTTTGTTAATTTTAATAGGTTGTGGCTGGTAGCTAGTAATCCTTGGGTTATACATGAAGCCTGTATTAGTCTGCTTTGGCTGCTATAGGAGAATGTCACAGGCTGGGTGGCTTAAACAACAGAAATTTATTTCCTCACAATTCTGGAGGCTGGAAATCCAAGACCAAGGTGCTGACAGGGTTGGTTTCTGGTGAACCTCTCTTTCTGGCTTGTAGATGGTTACCTTCTCATTTTGTCCTCACATGGCCTTCCCTCTGTGCATATGTGCTCCTGGTGTGTCTTTCTTTTCTTATAAGGACACCAGTCCTATTGGATGAGGGCCCCATCCTTAAGACCTTATTTAACCTTAATTACCTTCTAAAAGGTGCTATCTTCAAATACAGTCATGTTGGGGATTAGGGCTTCAACATATACATTTTCAGGGGGACACAATTCAGTCCATAACAAAGCCCAAGCCTAATTATCATAAATGTTTATTTCAGAATAGAGAACCCTATCCATGCATGGGCTAACAGATTCTCAAAAACCAAACACCAAAAAGTGACTTTTGTCCTTCTGTTTTCTTCCTTTTACTTTGTCTTAGTGTGAAGCTTTTTTCAAATAAGATTATTAAATAAGGTTATTAAGGTAATTAAGGTTAAATGAGGTATCAAAATAATGTTTCTGGGGTCAGCCCTGTGGTGCAGTGGTTAAGTTCGGTGCACTCCGCTTTGGCAGCCTGGGTTTGTGGGTTTGGATCCCAGGCACAGACCTACACCACTCATCAGCCATGCTGAGACGGTGACCCACATACAAAATAGAGGAAGATTGGCAGCAGATGTTAGCTCAGGGTGAATCTTCCTCACCCCCCAAAATAAATAAATAATGTTTCTCATTATTATTATTATATAATTGTAATATTGTTATTACTAATAATAACCAAGTGTAGGCTGGCATGATCGCATCATGCCTATTCATACATGTAGTTGTGTTGTGCCATCTAGAATAGTTTCCTATTAATAGGAAATGAACTTGCCACTAGAGTTGTGGGATCTCCATTTCCTTTTGACTTAACTTCATTTGGAAAGTGTCAAAGAAAAGAAAGTACAATGCAGTTTACATGACCTATGATTTTATGCTGATTGCTAAATTTAAGGAGACGCTCAAGATCACTGTTTATTGTGTGGCAAGGCTCTTGCCCATGGGAGAATGGAGACATCTGCTGAAGGGAAGAGTCCCTGTGCCTGTTCTCTTAAAACACGCATCTGACTGTGTGAATATCTTTCACAATGAGAGGAGTTAAATGAAAAAGACTGAAACTTTACCAAAATATGGATTTGCTTTTGTTTTCTTGTACTAAATCATTCTTTTTAGGGAAAAGAAAAAAAAAGACACTCATATTTGGCTGGTGCTTGTGAAGCATTAAGCCTTGGAAATATTCTTAACTCTTTTGTGGTTTGGAGGAAGAAAATAATTGAAAAAGTGCTTATGTCAAATAATGTCATCTGCTGCATAATCACTAACATGTCTTCCAATATTTTGAAGATAAATTACTAGTTAATTTGCTCTTGGATTTGGGGCTTTCCATCATTATATGAATAGAAGTGAACATGAAGTCAGGCTTTTTGTTAGCCTTTCAACATTTTGGTAGCATCTTTCACTAACAGTAATTGCTACCATATGTTAAGACTTGACTATGTGAAGTACTGTTCTGAGTTTTTGTTTGTCTGTCTTTTGTTTTGCTTTTGTTTTTATTTTTGAGACTTGAACTCTCATCTGAACTCCAGGTTCATATATCTAACTGCATACTTAGCATTTCCATTTGGCTGCCTAAGAGTCATTGCAGACTTAACATCCAAAGCAAACTTGTTTCCCCACCACGGCAAGCTGCTTTTCCCTCCAGTCTTTCCCTGGGTCAGTAAATGATACTTTTGTAATTCTCTCTCCTACCCGACGTTGTCAACTTTTTTTCTCAATGCACTCTTTAAAATCTCGTCATATCTCCCTACCTCCATTGCTGCCAACCTGGTTCTGAGCCACTGTCAACTCTATTGCAATTGCTTCTTGATTGGCCTGCTTGCTGCTATTTTTTCCATTATATTTGTTTTCCCTCCACACAACAACCAGAGTGAACCTTATAAAATGTAAAGCAGATCATGTTTTTCTTCTGCTCTAAATCCTGTGATACTTTCACATCTTGTTCAGAATAAAAGCCAGAGGCCATACTGTGACACATGAGGCCCTGTAGGTACTGACCCTTATGTCTTTGTGACCTTTTTGCCAACCACTTTTCTGCTTACTCACTCTGTTCTTTTTGTTGTTGTTGTTGTTAATTGAGATATAATTGATATGTAACATTATATTGGTTTCAGATGAACAACATAATATTTGTATATTTTGAAAAATGGTCACCACAATAAGTCTAGTTAACATCCTTCACCACACATAGGTACAGTTTTTTTTCTTGTGATGAGAATATTTAAGATCTACTCTTTAGCAGCTTTCAAGTATACAATACAGTATTATTAACTATAGTCACCTGAAAGTGAGACCTGAAACTGTAAAACTCTTGGAAGAATATATAGGCAGTATACTATTTGACATCGGTCATAACGGGATCTTTTTGGATTCCTTGTCTATTCGGACAAGGAAAACAAAAGAAAAAATAAACAAGTGGGACTTCATCAGATTAAAGAGCTTCTACAAGGCAAATGAAACCAGGATCAAAATGAATAGACAACCCACCAGCTGGGAGAAAATATTAGCAAATCATATATTCGACAAGGGGTTAATCTCCATAATATGTAAAGAACTCACACTATGGAACAACAGAAAACAACCAACTGAATCAAAAAATGGGCAGAGGATATGAACAGGCAAGTTTCCAAGGAAGATATGGAGATGGCCAACAGGCACATGAAAAGATGTTCAACATCACTAATCATCAGGGAAGTGCAAATCAAAACTACACTAAGATATCACCTTACACCTGTTACATTGACTATAATCACCAAGACAAAAACCAACAAATGTTGGAGAGGTTGTGGAGAAATGGGATCCCTAATCCACTGCTGGTGGGAATGTAAACTGGTGCAACCTTTATGGAAAACTATGGAGATTCCTCCAAAAAATTAAAAATATAAATATCTTATGATCCAGCTGTCCCACTATTGGGTATCTATCCAACCTACCTGAAATCAACCATCCAAAGAGGCTTATGCACCCCTATGTTTATTGCAGCATTATTCACTATAGCTACAAGGTAGAAGCAACCCAAGTGTCCCTTGACGGATGATTGGATAAAGATGATGTGGTTTTACACACACACACACACACACACACACACACACACACAGATGATTGGATAAAGATGATGTGGTTTTACACACACACACACACACACACACACACACACACACACACACACACACACACACACACACACACACACACTGGAATACTGCTCAGCCATAAAAAAGACAAAATTGTCCCATTTGCAACAACATGGATGGACCTGGAGAGTACTATGTTAAGTGAAAGAGAGAGAGAGAGAGAGAAAGACAAACACTGCATGATTTCACTCATATGTGGAATATAAACTAACACATGGACAGAGAGAACTGTTTGGTGGTTACCAGGGGCAAGGGGGAGGGGCAGTGGGCACAAGGGGTGAAGAGTAGCATTTATATGGTGATTGACAAACAATGTACAACTAAAATTTCACAATGTTATAAACTATTAAGACATCAGTTTAAAAAAGCTCACTCTTGGGGCCGCCCGGTGGCGCAGCGGTTTAGTTCGCGCTTGGCAGCCCGGGGTTCGTGAGTTCGGATCTCGGGCGCCCGCCGACGCACTGCCTGTCAGCCATGCCGTGGTGGGTCCCATATAAAGTGGAGGAAGATGGGCACGGATGTTAGCCCAGGGCCAGTCTTCCTCAGCAAAAAGGGGAGGATTGGCAACGGATGTTAGCTCAGGGCTGGTCTTCCCCACAAAAAAAAAAAAAAAAAAGCTCACTCTTGCATTGTTATAGAGAATGGTCTGAGGTGAAAGGTGAGAAGAGTCATTCTGGGGCTAGATTGGCAGGTGTGAATTTGCTCAGAAGTGGATGGATTCAAGGGATATTTTTAGAGAGAAAATCTATGAGACTTGTCTAGGCAGGATATGGGAATAAATGAGAGGAGGGTTTAAAAGATGACTCCTAGGTTTCTGGTTTGTTTAATTGGATAGTAAACCCTAGAAAAGAACCTGATTTGGGAGTGTTCAGTACAAGTCCATTGTTGTACTTATTGAATTTGTGATTCCTTTGAGGTATCTAAGTAAAGATATCAAACCATTAAAAGTATATTTATAAAATGGTACAAACATTATAGGGAAAGACCAGTGTTACAACGTCAAATTGAAAATCTGTGTGATGTTATTCTAGACCTTTGCTGTCCAATGTGGTGCCACTAGACACATGTGGCTATTGAGCTCTTGAAATGTGACTAGTCCAAATTGAGATATGCTAAAAATATAAAATATAATCACCTTTTGAAGACTTAGAACCAAAAAAGGTAAAATATCTTATTACTAAATTTCTATATTGATTACATGTTAAAATGATATTTTGGAAATATTAGGTTAAATGAGGTAGATTATTAAAGTTAATTTTACCTATCTCTTTTTACTTTTTTAATATGGACACCAGAAAAATTAAAATTACAGATGTAACTTGCATTATGTTCCTATTGGACAGTGCTGTTCTAGAGTGTTAGCTCTCCTGGGTAAAAAGAAGAGCACAGAAACAGGCTGGTAGAAATAAACCAGAATGTTACCTTTTATGGGAATGGTTTTTGTTTTTCCATCTTTCTTCATTTTTCAAATTTCATGTAAATTATTTTTAGACATTAAAAGCTTTTATGCTTTCAATTTCAGAAGGCCAAGACATTTTGGTCTTTTTCTTTCAGACTCTATAGAAAACTTTAGCTTTCCCAATGACTGTAATACTTCAATGAGGTCATCAAAGACATATAATTCATCCTAAACAGCTACTTTCAAGCATGGCTTCTGTCATCACCTGAATCGGAAATGTTAATTATCAGATTTTTATGCTGTATCATTATCTTTAAGGTGCTGAAAATAGTTCTGATACAGAAAGTGCTCCTTCTCCTTCACCAGTTGAAGCTGTCAAGCCCAGCGAAGATAGCACTGACAATGCAACTTCTCGAGGAAACACTGAACCTGTGGCTGAGCTCGAGTCAACCACTGACACTGCACCCAGTGCATCTCCCTCCTCAGCAGTTCCAAGTACAAAAGCAGCTGAAAATGAAAGTGTGGAGACCCAGGCAAATGACAGTATCACCGTTGAGACAGCAGAGCCAATGGATGTCGAACATCAGGAACGCAGTGGTGAAGTGACTTCTGTTCTTGATCTCCCCACGACCACCAAAGCAGACTCTGTAGATGTTGAAATGAGGGTACCAGAAAACAATCCATCTAAAGTTGAAGGTGATACCAAAGAAAGAGACCTGGAGAGAGCCAGTGAGAAGACAGAGCCTAGAGATGAAGATTTGGTGGTGGCTCAGCAAATAAATGCCCAAAGGCCTGAGCCCCAGTCGGACAATGATTCCAGTGCCACCTGCAGTGCTGA
The DNA here is from genome assembly GCA_031878705.1 of Tapirus indicus. Lineage (NCBI taxonomy): Eukaryota > Metazoa > Chordata > Mammalia > Perissodactyla > Tapiridae > Tapirus > Tapirus indicus. Next base: position 3,347,539 of record CM062932.1, on the reverse strand, counting down.
TGAAGATGTGGATGGAGAGCCGGAGAGGCAGAGGTGAGACTTGTTCCTTAAATGTTATTCTATACTCTCTTGGTTGCTGACTCAGTCACAGAATGGTGCTAGCTACAGAGATCACTCCTGCATAAATATTAGAAAGTTAAAGGTAGTCTGTATGCTTTTAATATTGGGATCTGATGCTGTTCATCTATTAAATAACCAAGAACAATTATGTGATCATTGTTTTTTAATGAAAAAGATTATAACTTTTCCTATATCACTTGTTACATACATTCTCTATGATAGCAGAAAAGGGGATTTTGGCTCACAAAGTTGTGAACTAAACCACAGATGACTGCTATTCCTGGTGGTGGAAGCGGTATGATGTGATGATGAAGGTGGAGGCAAGAGGCCTTGGGTCTAGCTTTATTTGTTCTAAGACCAAATGGCCCCAAAGCAAGGCCTACTGTACTTGTGTATTAGATGTAAGAAAATGCTGAGGAGAAACACATTAAGTGTTCTGAAAATATTTTAGAAAGCATAATTTAAATACAAGTTATTGGTAATATGATGATCACTTTTTTATATCAGTTAAAATTTTAGATTATTCATATTTGTAATTTAAAATATTAGGTATAATGCAAATTATAAGTACTTTTAGTCATTAAATGAATAATATAAAATATAGCTTTATGGTTTTTATAAAAATTGCAGTAAAAAGATATATATTTTACAGAAATAGATACTCTTTATTTAATATATTTAGTTTCCTGGGTGTTTCCTTTTCCTTGAAAGAAATGGAATCACCTAGAATCACAGTAGAATGTTGGATTGGTACAAATTCTAGAAATGAATTAGGCTAAAACGTCATTTAATCAGCAACCCAGTTCAACCCTGTCTTGTTTCCTTCCCTCACCTTCCCACCCCGCTTTGAAAAGAAAGAGGCGAATAAGCTACTCAGCAGACAGCTGAATTCTATTTAAGGCTCAGCTTTCATGGTGTGTCCTGGTGTCACTGTGCTTTCAGTCCATATCCAGTAGGTTTTATATCTTACATACTCTAGAATGAGATTTGATACTAGACTAATAATATCAAACATTACAGTGATGATTTCTCCAAAGAGATTTTTATATAGTAGATTCTAGAATTTTCATTAACAAGAATTGAAATAAAATAGAGGTCCTACTCAGCCATTGGTTTTCCAGAAAATTCAACCATTTAGCTCTCTTTTTCCCTCATCTCACAATAATCTAGATTTTGTCTCAGACTTTTACTGGAGTAAACATAAATGAATTCAAACTGTGTAGTTCCTTTTTAAGCATTCTTTAATGAAATGTCTCATCTAAAATAAGGATTATCTGTGTTTTGCACTGTTGGTTCTGGTAACTATATTTATAAATGAAGGAAAAATTAGGATGGCAGTAATCCTTAAAGGAAGAGCATCCTAAGAGATGAACATGACAGTAGTCTTGAAATTCAGAAATTCCTTGTAAATATGTGGTGGTCTCTGAATGACACTCTAATGTCTACATCGCTTCCAAACTATCAAAATAACACTTTCAATTTCCTGCATCTTTCATATCATCTTTATTCTTTATGTAAATTGTTTTCTTTTATACATTCTAATTTTCTTATTAATGTATACCTTTTAAAATGTTCATCTTCCCCCAATAACTGACCACATTGGGAAGTATCATCAAGCCCGTAAGGTATGGCACTAGTGTATAATTTCCCCTGTTCATATATTGGGTGTCCTAAACTCAAGTGTAGGTACTGAAAACGAGTGAAGCAGGTGGAGTGTAAGATGGCAGAGACTGTGGTGAATGTTGGAGCACTTGTCCATTTGAAAGGGCAGCTGCTGTAAGTTCAGCATATTGTTGCTATGTGGGAATGCTAGTTCTGTGTTGTCATTTCTTTCCATTTTTCATGAGAAACTAGGAGTCTGGAATTTTGGGTGAAATTCTCAGTTTTAAAATGGTGGTGGTTTATTCAAAGTTTTAAAGTATAAGTATACTTTGTGATTCTAGCAAAACATCCTGTAACAGGTAACTAGTTTGTAATCTATGTTAGTGGTAAATTAGGACCTACTATTTTATAATAATGGCATTTGCACAGACTGTTTCGTTGGTTAAATGCTGATGATTAAATTCAGATAAATTTCAACCCATAAATCAGTATTAGTTTTCTTTACTGGAAAATTAGCACTACAGATTCCCTTTTCCTTACTGTTCAAGTATCTTGTAAGGTTAATGTGATACATGTGTGTGTCACATTTGTGTGTGTGTTTGTATCTATTAACTTAGAAGGAATTATGATGATTGTTTAAAGTCTTAAATAAGAATGTATTAATTTATTTTTTAATTGCCAATTGCAGAATGTTTCCTATGGACTCAAAGCCTTCATTGTTAAACCCCACTGGATCTCTTCTGGTCTCATCCCCAATAAAACCAAATCCACTGGAGTTGCCACAGCTTCAGCATCGAGCTGCTGTTATCCCACCAATGGTAAGTTTTCAATGTGAGTAAGAAAAGTAAAGTTGAAAAACAAAGACCTTTAGAGACATTTCTTCTCTTCTTTAATCTGTACTTGATTTTTTTAAAAAATTGTGGTAAAAAACACATAAAATTTACCATTTTAACTGTTTTTAAGTGTATAGATTTTAATTGTCAGTAGTGTTAAGTATATGTTGTTGTGAAACAGATCTCCAGAACTTTTTTTGTCTTGCAAAACTGAAACTCTATACCCATTGTACCACAATTCCCATTTTCCTCCTCCCCCTAGTCCCTGGTAACCACCATTCTACTTTCTGTTTCTATGAATTTGGCTACTTTAGATACCTCATATAAGTGGAATCATACAGTATTTGTCTTTTTGTGTGGCTTATTTCATTCAATATGATGTCCTCAAGGTTAACTCATATTGTAGCACCTGTCAGAATCTCCTTCCTTTTTAAGACTGATAATGTCCCATTTTATGTTTTTACCACATTTTGTTTATCCATTCATCTGTCAGATGTATTAATTTTTTGAATGGATTCATTGTAATGGTTGATTGAAATAGTTATTTACAATTAAAAAATATGTATATAATGCTCTAGCCATAAATATTAGTAAGTTCTGTTTTTGTTTTGTTTGTTTGGCCATAAGACAGTAGTAGAATAAATAATTGCTAGGTTTTGAATATTTAGAATGAATTTTAGAAATTATGGCTAACTTCAATATACAGTTCCAAATCTAGTTTTATTTACATTTTACCTTAATAATCTCTACAAGTCTGACTCCCTTTTGATATTGAATTCCAATCTTGAGTATTTCTCTTTTCCTTAGTTATGTGCTAGGTCTTTATTTCAGAGGGTAAAAATTTGTTTTCTGTTTCACATGATAAATGGTAAAAGTTAAAGGTGTGCTTATGATAGGCTCACAAAAAAGTCATTAAATATTTGTTCATTAATTGATTTATTCAAATGAACATTTATTGAGTGTCTGCCCAGTTCAAGACAACATTTTTAATGTGGTATGGAATATTTATATGTCACAATCTCTGACTTAAAAAAACTTAGAGATTGGGCTTGATAATAAGACATAGAAAAATCATAAAAATTGAAGTGAATTAAAATGCAATGTTCTATTAGGTTAAAAAAACATATGGCATTTTAGAGGAAGGAGAGCTTTCTTCTTGATGAGATACTTTATTAAGACTCCACATAGGAAATAATATTTTGGTTGGACCAAAACAGTTCATTTGGATTATAGCAAAAGAAGGAAAAGCCATGTTTACGTATAAGCCAAAGGCAAGAAAAGTATGGTGTGTGTTTCGGATTCAGTGAAAAATCCTACTTAAAATAGTGGAAAAAACTATGGAAGTCTTGAGGTAATAGGTTCTAAAAAAGTCAGATCTCTACTCTTCCCAGGACTGCTTTTGTATTCATGAACTAATGGAATGGACTGTGTTAGGAGCTATTTATTTAGTATTGGACAAAGCAGCTTGGGTTCTTTTCTTCTTGAAGTGGGAAAGACAGAAAATAAACAAACAAAATAAACACATAATTGCAAACCGTGGTAAGTGCTATGTACTGTGAAAGAAGTGAACAGGCTGCAATAAGAAGGAAAATGGGGAGGGAGTTACAATATTTTATTGGATGGTTGGGGATGGCCTGTCTGAAACAGTAACATTTAATTTCTGTCCTGAAGAGAGTTGATATGTTCATGAGTTGGCTGTGGCAGGCGAGGAGCGTGATTAAAGAGTGACTGCCAGGTTTCTGGCTTAGGCTGCTGAGGTTCCGTTTTCCAAGACAGAGATCACTGAAGGAGAAGCATTGAGTTGAGAAAATGAAAAGTTCAATTTTGAATATAAGTTTTTAGGTGCTTTGAGATATCCAGGTAGGGTTGTTAGGTAGGCAATTTTTATGAATGTGGAACTTGGAGAAAATGTCTTGGAAATAGAAATTTTTGAGTCGTTAATGTATAGATGGCATTTAAATCCACAGAAGTGGATGTGATTACCTGGTGAGAGGACATAGAGAAGGAGGGGTAGGACCCAGGGCTGAGCCACCAGGAATTTGACCATCATAAGTTAGAAGCAGACAGAAGTATTTTAATTTCTGATTTTGATTTCTCTTATCACAACTTTTGTGATCTATATTGTGTTCGGTACCTGTTTAGCATTTTGACATTTACTTGAAGATTACTTTGATTAAAAAATGATAAAATCACTTCAACCAGTAATATTACAGAAATAAGCATTATTTGCAACAGATGGTAATTATTATTATGTTGGTCATTGGCATATTTAAATTGTTTTTCTTCCCGTAGGTTTCCTGCACCCCGTGTAATATACCAATTGGAACCCCAGTGAGTGGCTATGCTCTTTACCAGCGACACATTAAAGCAATGCATGAGTCAGCACTCCTGGAGGAACAGCGGCAGAGGCAAGAACAGATAGATTTGGAATGTAGAAGTTCTACAAGTCCATGTGGCACCTCCAAGAGTCCAAACAGAGAGTGGGAAGGTAGGTAGAGCTATCACTGCAAAGAACTTTTCTGAAGGCAAATGAAGCTATACTCAAAAGTAGTGTCCTTTGTAATTTATCAGCAGGTCAATTGATTTATTACACTTGTCCCTAACAGATAAAATTTCTGTAAATTGACCTCAGTTAAACTATTAAGGAATGTTAGTATTATTGACTAGTAAAGGATGGAAATAACATTTTTAATAGAGTTCTTGTTAATGTGAATTTTCTGATATTCATCTTTATGCTGGAAGACTATAAAAGCCATGCTTTATGCTCCATTCATCTGAGTTTTCAGAGTAAGTGAGAACTGTTACCCTGTCCTCCATGCAAATCACCTATAACAGGGTAATAGTCTAATTCTGTGATAAGATGGACGACAACTTTGTGTAGTGTATACTGCCAGTCACACCCTGACTCAACCCTCACCTCAGCATTTACCAGTTGTGTGGCCATGGGCAAGTCACTTAACCTTTCTGAGCTTTAGTTTTTCTCATCTGTTAAGTGCAAATTATCTATCTATATATTTATCTATATCTCTACCTTGCTGAGATTACAACCCATAAGAAAGAATGAACATTCAGTAGTTTTCTAACACATGGCTGAGCATTATTTTATATATAATATAATTTCTAATATATTAATACATACTAATTAGGATATTAGTATATGTGTGGTATAATAGATACCATGAGGGTACTGTTATCCTTGTTATGTCACTGTTGTTATTTCAAGTGACAGATTTGAGTTGTGCACGCTCTTTTTAGTTGGTGCATGATACACTTAGTTTTTTTAAAAAAGAGAGGAATGATTTCCAATTTTAATAAATTCTTCTGGCATGGTTAGAAAATGGCATGTGTTCTGGTTGATAGTTAACTTATGGACTACATGCTATGATATGCTTAGAATGTAAGACTATTAAAGTCTTCTGTGATTATGGTTTAGATTTTTGGAATGGTTCCGAAGACTCTTTGTAGTACCTTATAGATAGTAAGAGGTCTCTATAGAATGCCATGCATTTCAAGGGCTATTTACTATAAAACAGGAACTGTGGTACTTAATTGATGCTGCTTACTCCCCACCCCAATCACACTAATAATGAGTTGGTAGTTACATGACACACTGAACCTCTTATGTCAGAGTTTTAAATATAAGATTGCTAGTGTTTTAAATATAAATCTTACGCTAGTAAAAATGTGAACCAGAGTGATCATACCCACCAACACTGGGTATATAATAGGTGCTAAATGAATATTTGTTGAATGAAGGTAAAAACATTGATAACTTTTGGGCTTTTGTATATTGCATCCAGAGAATTTTAATCCCTAACTCAGTAATGGATACAATGTCTACTTAGTAATTACATGTTGAAGGAATGAATTAAATGAAATACGGAGTATGAGCGGGCTGAGCAGAAGTGCTTGTCTTTTGAGCATTCCAATTATGAGAAAATCTGTCATTATGAGAATGATAAATTATAGAATAATTTAAAAGTCTATTGATCTATTCCTTACAAAATGATTCAGAATAAATTTTGTGAGGAAGCATTAAAACCTAGAAAAAAAATGACATTCAAATGGTATTTGCTGAACTCATGCTAAAGCTTAACATTATTCAGTTAGTAATATCTGGATCATTCTAATATGTGTATCATATAGTTATTTTAGGACCTCAATTCTTTTTTGTTTTTGCTGAGGAAGATTCTGCCTGAGCTAACATCTGTTGCCAATCTTCCTCTTTTTGTATGTGAGCCAGCGCCACAGCATGGCCACTGACAGACGAGTGGTGTAGGTCCACGCCTGGGAACCGGACCCAGGCCACCAAAGTGGAATGCGCCAAACTTAACCACTAGGCCACTGGGGCTGGCACCCTCAATATCTTTTCTTGATCTACTTTACAAAATGAGTTGTGTTTGGGAGACTGAACCAGGCTAGAGCCCCAGATTCTGAGGTTCTCAACTGAACTGCATTTCTCTCTGGTCAGTCACGTTAATCCATGTGGTTTAGATCTGAGTGGTATCCTAATTTTTAATGATAATGCAGTTGTTGTAAAACCAAACTGTAATTATATTTTTGATTCAGTTTGGTTCAAGGTGACTCTCTGTGAACTAGGATGGTTGATTACATTTTATCCCAAGGTTAAGTTTTGTTGTAGCTAATCTACCTAGTATGTTCATCCAGTAATTTATTTAACAAGTGCCTGAAATCTCTCCTGAATTTATAGCTGTCCTGTAGTTCAGTGTAAAGGATAATCTCCCAAATAACATTTATATATTTACAGTTAAATTGCTTGTATATAGAATGTTTGATACAAATGTTTTCAGTGCAGTGTCATAGAATAGTTTCTAGACTGTTAAATATAGTGAGAATGCACATTTACATATAAACCATCACCAAACTAGTAGAGTCCACTTGAATTAGGACCCTCGTTTTGACTTTGCCTTTTGTGGTTTCATTTAGAAAGTAACAGACAGCACCTGTTGTCCAGCTGTTTGATTCTCATTTTTTCTTAATGTCAATGGTACAAATAATTATTGTAGATGTGCCCTTTCAAAGTGGCTTAAAGCTTTTCCATCTGTAGAAAAGCTTGAAAAAAGCCTTAGAGAAGAATTATTTTCACTTTCCAGTAACATTTACACAAGTTGACCCCAGCTATAGTTTGAAGCCTTTTTCCTATAGTAAAGGAACTCAAACTTAAACATGTAGAGTTAGATTAAGAATTGAACTTCTAACGCAGGTTTAACAAAATCTATTCAATCGACATAAGAGTTAATGCTTCTGCAACCCAAGTGTCCCTCAAGTGATGACTGGATAAAGAAGATGTGGTATATATATCAATGGAATGCTACTCAGCTATAAAAAAGACAGAATTGTCCCATTTGCAACAACATGGATGGACCTAGAGGGTATTATGTTAAGTGAAATAAGCCAGAGAGAGAAGGACAAGCACCACATGATTTCACTCATATGTGGAATATAAACGAACTCACGGACAGAGAGAACTGGTTGGTGGTTACCAAGGGGAAGGGGGGTGGGGGTGGGCACAAGGGGTGAAGGGATGCATCCACATGGTGACGGACAAAAAATAATGTACAGCTAAAACCCCACAATGTTATAAACTATTAAGACATCAATAAAAATGAAAATTAAAAAAAATAATAAAACCCTCCTGATTTGATTAAAAAAAAGAGTTAATGCTTCTATGTACCTGAATCTAGTTTGTTTATTTTGTTGTTGTTTATTTCTTTGTTTTTTCAGCTCTGAGTACATGATTGAAATAGCTGTATTTAGAACAATCTAAATTTCTGTCTTTTCTTTTTCTTTAACACTACTATGACAAAGTGAACTTTTCCACATAATTGTAAACTTACCGGAAATGGTAGAACAATCAGATACTGAATTTATAATACACTATCATGTTAAATTATCTAGAAAGGAAGAAGTGATTCTCTTTTGAAGTTGGTTTTTTCCATAAATTTGCACAGTATTAGGACACTTAATGATTTAATTCATTATATTAATGTCAAAGAAGGAAGGGGTACCATCATTTTCATGGATACTTCAGAGGCATCTGAAATTCAACACCCCATGCTTCAGGGAGACATTATTGCACTGTGGTTTAGAGCTCAGGATCAGAAAACTGCTTTTGAAGAACCCCTGGTAGTATGACCTTGGTTGGGCAATTAGGTGTGATTCTTCTGGGTCTCAGTTTCCTTATCTGTAAAATGGTGTTAATAATCTCATTGGTCATGAGGGCTAAATGAGATAATTTATGTAGTTCACAGTGCTCTGAACACAGTACATACTGTGTATTAGGTGATATTACTATAATTATTTCTGGTTTTTAAAAATATTTTAGTAAACTGAAGAACTTTTTATGCCTTGTGGTAATGAATCTCTATTTGAAACCAATTACAAACCTTCCAACTAATAGACCTTCTCTTCAGATAGGAACTATCCAGATGTCCTCTGTTACTTACTTTAGGGCAATGAAGAAAAAGGAACCAAAAGAAAGGTTTAACGATTTGAAGGGAGAAGACAAATTATCATTCACAGGATAAGATTATCTGCCTAGAAAGCTGAAAAGAATCAACTGAAAAGTTATTAGAGCTAAAAAGAAAGTTCACTAAGTTTCTCAGGAAAAAACTTATGTACAGAAATCCACATCTTTCTTATATATCTGCAGTAATCAGTTATATATATAAACCCATATATATATGAAAAAGATTTTCTTAGCAACAGAATATAAAATACCTATGAATAATTTTTGACAAGGAATGTGTAAGTCCTATATGAAAAAATCTGTTCCTCAATTAGAAAACTCATTATTATAAAATATCAAATCTCTTGTATTCATAAATTTAATGCAAATCCAATGAAAATTCTAGTGATACTTTGTTTGGGGAGGAGGTACTCAAAATGATTTTAAATTTAGGTTTATCTGGAAGAATAAATGGGTAAGACTAGGAAATAAGCAAAAGAATAATAAATGGGAATTTGTTCTGGTAGACATTGAAATGCCACAAGTCTAAGTGGTTTGGGTTACAGATGATTTTCATTTTCTTCTTTGAGCTTTTCTGATTTTCCAAAATTACAATACGTCAATTTTATTTTAAAAAGGAAAAAATTATATATTATATATAAAATTATATATATATTTTTAAGTCTTAATGTGACTCTGCATATCTGATATGCCTTTTAAATGCTTAAAGTTTTTTTATACTTTATGTGGAGGTAAATTATGTGAAATAATTTTCGTTAGCATTATTGCAGTAAAATTCATAGTTTTATAAGCTTATGTAGGTTTTTGGAGTAGTTCAATCTGCATCTTTTGAAAGACTTCTTCCATTTCTTAATCACATTTACTTCTTGGAATATTTAGCAGCGGGCTTCAACAGGCTAATTTTAAGAGTTGAAATCCTCAGAGATCTGACCTCTAATTCAGGCCAAACTTCAATTCACAGAATGGCTGGATAATCTGATATTCACCTGGTGTGATCTTTATTGCGTGTGAAAACATTTGATTCTTGTAATGAGAGAAAAGAGGAGTTCTTTTTCCTTTAAAGGGAAAAAAATCGTGATTGAATTTTTGAGGATTTTATTAGGTCACAGTGATGGGGCATACACAAAAGATTTAGATTTATAGGATTTCTTAACCTCTCTCTGGGTGGACTCCCATCTGCCCCTGGATGGTGTGGGCTTGGTCCTTTCACACTTACTATTTTATTTGGAGTCCTTCCCTTATTTTGATAACTTTAACTTTCATGGGAAAATCAGTCGCCTATATGCCTTATGCTGAGGTCAGACGTGCTCTAGAACAGGAAGCACAGATGTACAATACCGCAGCAAGGTCAGCATCACGGTGTAGGCTCTCTCCGAGAGAAGTCAGTAAAGCTGCTCCACAGCCTGATAAGAGTGCAGCCCGCTATAGTGTCCCCCCAGGTAAATATTGTTCCTCTGTGCAGTGGCTGCTGGCCATCTACCTACAGATGATAGACATGGATGGTTTAATCTCGTGAATGAACTGCTCATCCAGGACATGTCCTTGCTATTTCAAAATTACTTTCTTGTTTCTCTGCATTCCATCATCAGTTGTATTCAGTTGAGATTTTACTGGGCCACTGGAAAATTTGTGTTCACGTATGTATGCTGTAGCATTGACTGGCTTTTCTTTTAAGAGTACATGTACTTTGTAAAAATCTTGAGATTCTCCCCCTGCTCCAGAAATTCAAGTGTCTGTGAGAGCTAGAATCAGTAAGTGTTTCTCAAATTACGCAAGATGCAAAGAGGACATATAACTGGTTGTCTGTCATGTCTGTATATTCGCCAAAGTTGTGATACCAGCTATTCCTAAGAAGCACCCTTTTTTCTCACCTTCTTTGTAAGGTCTAAAGAATGATGGAGAGAGAAAAAAATTATTTAAGATTGCCATTTGCTTATGCTAAGCAGAAATAGTTTGAAATGAACATCAGCTTGAAAACTCTGGTTTGACAGGGAGTTGAATATTTCAACCTCACAGGTATCATTTGTGACCTCAATATGTATACAGGTTTATTGTAAATGAAAGAGAAATTTAAAATAGAAGTGTTCATCCTCAGCTTCATCTTGCACTTATAACTTGTGATTTAAAAATTCAGGAATGACTGAGCTAGGTAGGATTTTGCAAACTAGGAAATTGACTGTTTTAAGTAATTTTTCTCTCCCTTTTAAAAGTCCTTCAGCCTGCTCCACATCAAGTGATAACTAATCTCCCTGAAGGAGTTCGCCTCCCGACAACTCGACCCACTAGGCCACCTCCTCCTCTCATCCCGTCGTCCAAAACCACAGTGGCTTCAGAAAAACCATCTTTTATATTGGGAGGCTCCATCTCACAGGTAAAATGGCTTCTCTTCCCAGTAGATTTCCTGTTGAATAGGAAGAAGATTTCCTGTTTGCCAAAATTTTTCCCTCCTCATAATAATTTGTCAGAGTCCTAATAAATAAAAATCTGTCTATGTATGAAGAGACAATGACCAGAAAATGCAGCAATCACTGTACTCCATGCCACACACAGGAAGTTTTTGTGAGTTATGTGCTCACATTGAGTGGACATGGCACACTGTCTGGTTTAACTTATGGAAGGCACATATGTGCCCCGAAGTTTAGTGTGGTGTAAATGAAAATGGAATGTTTCCAAATATTAGAATATTTGTCGACTAACTATTGTAAAGGCTCTAAATATTAAATTGTAGATGATTGGTAAGCCTTAGTTTGTTCTGACTTCGGCTGTTATATCTCTTTTTTTCCCCTAGTGCTTTACTTTTTTTTTAATATGGTCTGATCTTAACAGTTCAGTTTTGTCTAATGTACACAACCAGTGACCATACGCCATCACTTTAGAAAGTTTTCTCATGCCCCTTCCCAGGCAGGCTCCTCTTCCACTGCCTGAGGCAATCACTGTTCTGCTTTCTATTGTCATAGATTAGTTTTGTGTTTTTTGAAACTTCATATAAATGGAATCATACAATGGTGCAGTCTTCTGTGTCTGTCTTCTTTAACTTTAGCATAATGGTTTTAGGGATTCGTCCAGGTTTTTGTGTATCAGTAGTTTCTTCTTTTTTGTTGCTGAATAATACTCCATTGTATGAACATACCAGTTTGTTTATCCATTTTCTTGTTGATGGAAACCTGAGCTGTTTCTAGCTTTTGGCCACCATGAATAAAGCTTATATGAACATTCTTGTACTGGGCTCTTTGTAGACATATATTTTCATTTCTCTTGTATAATTCCCTGAGAGTGGAATTGCTGGGTATATGTATGTTTTACTTTATAATTTTCCAGAGTTGTTGTACAATTTTACATTGCCACCAGCAACATAATGAGCCTTCGGGTTGCTCCATTTACTGTTGTCAGTCTTTTTTATTTTACTAGTGGATGTGTAATATTTCATTGTGGTTTTGTTTTGCATTTCCCTGACAACAAATGATGTTGAGCCCTTTTTCATATACTTATTGGCCATTTGTACATCTGATTGTGAAGTGACTGTTTAAGTCTTATTATCTGTTTTTATTGGGTCTTTTTATTATTAGATTGTAGAAGTTCTTTATATATTATGGATGAAAGTTCTCTGTTAGATATATGTATTAAAGTGTTTTCTCTATTTGTGGCTTGTGTGTTTTATTTTGTTACTGCTGTGTTTTGATGAGCAGAAGTTTTAAATTTTGATGAAGTCCATATGTGTATTTCTTTTCTCTTTAAGAAGTCTTTGCCTGCTCCAAGGTTATGGAGATGTTTTCTTCTGAAAGCTTTATAGTTTTCACTTTTACATTTAGGTCTGTGATCCATGTCAAACTAATTGTTGTGTACAGTGTGAGGTCAGAATCAGCATTCATTTATCTGGATAATTTGTAGTTCCAGTAACATTCATTGAAAAGTCTTTCTCTCATTTGATTGCTTTTGTCAAAAGTGATTTGACTATATATTTGGGTCTATTTCTGGACTTTCTATTCTGTTCCATTGATCTACCTGCCCATCCTTTTATCAGCACCATAGTCTTGATTGCTGTAGCTTTATAGTAAGTCTTGAAATCATATAGTATAAAGTCCTGTAGTGCTTTTATTTTTCAAGATTGTTTTCGCTCTTCTGTATCTTTTGCATTTCCATATAAATTACAATCAGTTAATTTCTACAAAAAATTCTGCTGGGATTTTGATTGGGATTGCATTAAATCTGTAGATTAATTTGGGATAGGAATGAAGATCTTAAAAATATTGCATCTTCTAATCCATGAACATGTTTATCTTTCCATTTATTTAGGTCTTTAATTTCTCTTAGCAGTGTTTTGTAGTTTTCACTGTAGAGGTTTTGTTAGATTTATTTTCAGTTAATTGGATTATTTTTAATGTATTCTATGTTTTTATAAATGGTATTATTTTTTTAAAATTTCATTTTCCAGTTCTTGCTAGTATATAGAAAAACAGTTAATTTTTATATCTTAACTTTATCTCCTGCTACATTCACGTATTGCTTCTCATAGGGTTTTTTGTTTTGTTTTTGGGTTTTTGGGGGTAGATTTCTTAGGATTTTCTCTGTATGCGTGTCATCTGCAAATAAAGTTTTACTTCTTTCTTTCCAAACTTTATGCCTTTTCTTTTTCTTGTTTTATTGAACTGGTTGGGTAGAAATTTTAGTACAATGTTTAATAGAAGTGGTGAAGAGGATATGCTTTCCTCGTTGCCCATCTTAGGAGGGAGGCCTTCATTATTTCAGTGGTAGGTATGTTGACTATAGACTTTTCATAGGTGTACTTCATCACATTGAAGATGTTTCCTTATATTCTTAGTTCACTGAGAGTTGTTATTTTTTTTCTCCAGTTCTTATACTTTTCAACTTTAAAATTTTTTACATGGTTCTTTTTTATGATTTCTTTCTCTTTGTTGATATTCTCTATATGGTGAGATGTCATTTTCATACTTTCCTTTAATTCTTCAGACATGGTTCCCTATACTTCTTTGAACATATTTATAATAGCTGATTTAAAGTCGTCTTCTAGCGAGTCTAAAACCAGGGACAGTTTTTATTCACTGCTCTTTTTTTCCTGTGAATGGGTCATCCTTTCTTGTTTCTTTGCATGTCTTATAATTTTTGGTTGAAAACTGAACATTTTGCCTAATTTAATGTGGCCACTCTGGAAATTACATTCTCCCCTCTCCCTTGGGTTTGTTGTTGTTGCTGTTTGTTTTTGTTGTTGTTTATTTGCTTAGTGACTTTTCTGAACTAATTCTGTAAAGTTTGTATTCTTGTGTCATGTGTGGCCACTGAAGTCTCTGTTTGGTCAACTTAGTGGTCAGCTAATGATTGAACAGAGATCAGTGCTTAGAATGAATAAGTTTCCCAGTCTTTACTGAGGGGCTTTCTGTGTGTTGGGGCATAATTCAGCCAGGCAGCTGACAACTCTGCCTTAGTCTTTACTTCCTTTACTTTCACAGAGCCTTAAGGTCAGCCAGAGGTGAGAACTTAACAGCTTTCTCATGTCTGTCCTAGGCATAGGTACTGCCTTGCACATGGCCTTCTGGATTCTTAGAATATATGTCAGAGCTTTTCAAATCCCCTATGAACATCTCATTTCTTAGCTTTTTCTTTTAAGGTTTTGGTTAGCTTGTTGTTTGCCCTAGCTGTTACCTACTGCCTCAGGCAGTAGAGAAGTTAATCAGTTGACTCTACTTGTTTTTGACAAGTGTGTACCTCCTTCCCCACCACATTCAGGTCGAATAAAGACAGCCTTGCGAATGGGTCTCCCAGGGAATCACTAGACAAGCCAAATAATGAACTTATCTGGGAATAAGGCTTTTAAGGCATTTGAACCCTGTTCTTTCTCCGTTGGTGGCTTCCAGGCTATTGGTTTTCACCATGACTGAGGGCTGTTGATTTTCAAGGCTACCACAGAACTCGGGGTGTAGGGGAGTGCATGGGAGTGGCAGTAAGAGCAAGTTCAGATGCCATAAAGCTCACTGTTCTTACCTAGATTCCGCTATTTTTCTTGAATAAATGCTCCCAGATTTATGTAAGCCTTTGGTTAATTCCAGAGTTCTTAAAAGGTTGATTCTTACAATTTTTGTTTGTTTTCTGGTTGCTTATATAGAGGAGAGTTTTGGGAAGTCCTTCCTGTGCCATTTTCACTGGTGTCACCATCCCATAGCATTTTTAGGAGGAATAAATATTGTTAATAATAATAGCTTATATTCTGAGTATACTGTTAAGTGCTTTATTTAGGTAATTTGTTACTAATAAATATTATCTACATGAATTTATGGTAATTTCAGAAGACATATCTTGGTCCCTTTAAATTGGTTTTTGATTTAAGCAATCTAAGACACGGATTTTCTTTTTTTTTTTTCTTTCCATTTTTTTTTTTTTAATTGATGTCTTAGTTTATAACACTGTGGGGTTTTAGTTGTACATTTTTGTTTGTCCGTCACCTTGTGGATGTAACCCTTCACCCCTTGTGCCCATCCCCCACCCCCCTTCCCCTTGGTAACCACCAATCAGTTCTCTCTGTCTGTGTGTTCACTTATATTCCATATATGAGTGAGTTCATGCAGTGTCTGTCCTTCTCTCTCTGGCTTATTTCACTTAACATAATACCCTCTAGGTCCTTCCATGTTGTTGCAAATGGGACAATTGTGTCTTTTCTTATGGCTGAGTAGTATTCCATTGTATGTATATACCACCTCTTCTTTAACCAATCATCAGTCGAGGGACACTTGGGTTGCTTCCACTTCTTGGCTATCGTGAATAATGCTGCAATGAACATAGGGGTGCATACGCCTCTTGTGATGGTTGATTTCATGTCCATTGGGTAGATGCCCAAGAGTGGTATTGCTGGATCATACGGTATTTCTATTTTTAATTTTTTGAGGACTCTCCATACTGTTTTCCTTAGAGGCTGCACCAGTTTGCATTCCCACCAGCAGTGAATGAGGGTCCCCGTTTCTCCACAACCTCTCCAGCATTTGTTATTTGTCTTTGTGATTATAGCCATTCTAACCGGTGTAAGGTGATATCTCAGTGTAGTTTTGATTTGCATTTCCCTGATGATTACTGATGTTGAACATCTTTTCATGTGGCTATTGGCCATCTGTATCTCTTCCTTGGAAAAATGTCTGTTCATATCCTCTGCCCATTTTATGATCGGGTTGTTTGTTTTTTTGTTGCTCAGTTGTATGAGATCTTTATATATTACTGAGATTAATCCCTTGTTGGACAAACGATTTGCAAATATTTTCTCCCAGCTGGTGGGTTGTTTATTCATTTTGATCCTGGTTTCATTTGCCTTGTAGAAGCTCTTTAGTCTGATGAGGTCCCACTTGTTTATTTTTTCTTTTGTTTCCCTTGTCTGGGTAGACATGGAATCTGAAAGGATCCCTTTATGTCCAATCTCAATTAGTGTACTGCCTGTATTTTCTTCCAGGAGTTTTATAGTTTCAGGTCTCACTTTCAGGTCTTTGATCCATTTTGAATTGATTTTTGTATATGGCGATAGGAGATGGTCTACTTTCATTCTTTTGCATGTTGCTGTCCAATTTTCCCAGCACCATTTATTCAAGAGACTTCCCTCTCTCCATTGTATGTTCTTTGCTCCTTTGTCGAAGATTAGCTCTCCATAGGTGTGTGGTTTTATTTCTGGGCTTTCAATTCTGTTCCATTGATCTGTGTGCCTATTCTTGTACCAGTACCATGCTGTTTTGATTACTGTAGCTTTATAGTATATTTTGAAATCAGGGATTGTGATGCCTCCAGCTTTGTTCTTTTTTTTCAGAATTGCTTTAGCTCTTTGGGCTCTTTTGTTGCCCCATACGAATTTCAGTAGTTTTTGTTCTATTACCGTGAAGAATGACATTGGGATTCTGATTGGGATTGCATTGAATCTGTGGATTGCTTTAGGTGGAATGGACATTTTAACTATATTTATTCTTCCAATCCATGTGCATGGAATATTTTTCCATTTCTTTATGTCCTCCTCGATTTCTTTCAACAGTGTCTTATAGTTTTCATTGTATAGGTCTTTTACCTCCTTGGTTAAATTTATTCCCAGATATTTTATTCTCTTTGTTGCAATTGTAAATGGGATTGTCTTTTTGAGTTCTCTTTCTGTTGTTTCATCGTTAGTGTATAGAAATGCAATTGATTTTTGTAAGTTGATTTTATACCCTGCCACTTTACTGTAGTTGTTGCTTGTTTCTAGTAGTTTTCCGATGGAATGTTTTTGGTTTTCTATGTATAGGATCATGTCGTCTGCAAATAGTGAAAGTTTCACTTCTTCATTGCCTATTTGGAGTCCTTTTATTCCTTCTTCTTGCCTAATTGCTCTGGCCAGAATTTCCAGTACTATGTTGAATAAGAGCGGTGAGAGTGGGCACCCTTGTCTTGTTCCTGTCCTCAAACAAATGGCTTTCAGTTTTTCCCTGTTGAGTAGGATGTTTGCTGTAGGTTTGTCATATATGGCCCTTATTATGTTGAGGTACTTTCCTTCTATACCCATTTTGTTGAGAGTTTTTATCATAAATGGATGCTGGATCTTGTCGAATGCCTTCTCTGCATCGATTGAGATGATCATGTGGTTTTTATTCTTCATTTTGTTAATGTGTATCACGTTGATTGATTTGCAGATGTTGAACCATCCCTGTGTCCCTGGTATAAATCCCACTTGATCGTGGTGTATGATCTTTTTGATGTATTGCTGTATTCGGTTTGCCAATATTTTGTTGAGGATTTTTGCCTCTATGTTCATCATTGATATTGGCCTGTAGTTTTCCTTCTTTGTATTGTCCTTGTCTGGCTTTGGTATCAGCATGATGTCGGCCTCATAGAATGTGTTGGGAAGTATTCCATCTTCCTCTATTTTTTGGAATAGTTTGAGAAGGATAGGTGCTAAATCTTCTTTGAACGTTTGATAAAATTCTCCAGGGAAGCCATCTGGTCCTGGGCTTTTATTTTTTGGGAGGTTTTTGATTACTGTTTCAATCTCTTTACTTGTGATTGGTCTGTTCAGATTCTCTATTTCTTCTTGATTCAGTTTTGGGAGGTTGTACACGTCCAAGAATTTGTCCATTTCCTCTAGGTTGTCCAATTTGTTGGTGTAAAGTTTTTCATAGTATTCCCTAATAATCCCTTGTATTTCTGTGGTGTCTGTTGTAATTTCTCCTCTTTCATTTCTAATTTTATTTATTTGAGTCTTCTCCCTTTTTTTCTTAGTGAGTCTGGCTAAGGGTTTGTCAATTTTATTTATCTTCTCAAAGAACCAGCTCTTTGTTTCATTGATCCTTTCTACTGTTTTTTTGGTTTCAATTTCATTTATTTCTGCTCTGATTTTTATTATTTCCCTCCTTCTGCTGATTCGGGGCTTTGTCTGTTCTTCTTTTTCCAACTCTGTTAGGTGCAATTTAAGGTTATTTATTTGGGATTTTTCTTGTTTGTTAAGGTGAGCTTGTATTGCTATGAATTTCCCTCTCAGGACTGCTTTTGCTGCATCCCATATGAGTTGGTATGGTGTATTTTCCTTTTCATTTGTCTCCAGATAGCTTTTGATTTCTCCTTTAATTTCATCAACGACCCATTGGTTGTTCAGTAGCATGTTGTTTAGTCTCCACATCTTTGTCCCTTTCCTAGTTTTTTCCTTGCAGTTGATTTCTAGTTTCACAGCATTATGATCAGAAAAGATGCTTGTAATGATTTCAATCTTCTTAAATTTATAGAGGTTTGCCTTGTTTCCTAATATATGCTCTTTCCTTGAGAATGTTCCATGTGCACTTGAGAAGAATGTGTACTCTGCTTTTTTTGGGTGGAGTGCTCTGTATATATCTATTAAATCCATTGCATCTAGTTTCTCGTTTAAGTCCATTATTTCCTTATTGACTTTTTGTCTGGATGATCTATCTATTGATGTAAGGGGGGTATTAAGATCCCCTATTATTATTGTGTTATTGTTAATATCTCCTTTAAGGTTTTTTAGCAGTTGTTTTATGTACTTTGGTGCTCCTGTGTTGGGTGCATAGATATTTATAAGTGTTATGTCTTCTTGGTGAAGTATCCCTTTTATCATTATATATTGCCCTTCTTTGTCTCTCATTACCTTTTTTATCTTGAAGTCTACTTTGTCTGATATAAGTATGGCTACTCCTGCTTTCTTTTGTTTGCCATTAGCTTGGAGTATTGTTTTCCATCCTTTTATTTTGAGTCTGTGTTTGTCTTTAGAGCTGAGATGTGTTTCCTGGAGGCAGCAGATTGTTGGATCTTGGTTTTTAATCCATCCTGCCACTCTGTGTCTTTTGATTGGAGAATTCAATCCATTTACGTTTAGAGTGATTATTGATATGTGAGGGTTTAATGTTGCTATTTTATTGTTCATCTTCTGGTTCTTTTGCATTTCCTTCGTTTCTTGTCCCTTGTGTTTCGGACTGCAAATTCAATTTGGTATTTCTGCATGTTCATTCTCTTGGTTTTCTCTTTATTTGTCATGTGTGGTTCTCTTCTGGTTGTTTGTTTAGCGGTTACCGTGCGGTTTATATAAGCGATCTCCTGGATAAGAAAGTACATTTTCAGATGCCTCCTTTTTCCTGAGGCTGGGTCGATTCAATCCCTTACCTCTTCCCCTCCTTATTTGTTATCTCTTTATTCCATCTTGTGTCGTGAGTGTGTGTTTCCAGTGATGAGCTTGAATTAATTTTTGATGTTTTCCAACTGTTCTGGTTTAGTCTCCTTGCTTTTCTCCTTGCTGAAATCTTTGTATCCCCTTTCTCATTTGTCTTTTTTTTCAGGCCTAAGGGCCTTCTTGAGCATTTCTTGTAGTGGGGGTCTTGTGGTGATGAACTCTCTTAGCGTTTGTTTATCAGGGAGAGTTATTGCTTCTCCATCGTATTTGAAGGATATTTTTGCTGGATAAAGTATTCTTGGCTGAAGGTTTTTGTCTTTCATGATTTTGAATATATCATTCCAGGCTCTCCTAGCCTGTAGAGTTTCTGTCGAGAAATCAGCTGAGAGCCTGATGGAGTGTCCTTTGTATGTTATTTTGTTTTTTTGTTTAGCTGCCTTCAATATTGTTTCCTTGTCACGGGTATTCTTCAAGTTTGCTACTATGTGGCGAGATGATTTTTTATTCCTGTTTATATATTTAGGTGATCTATTGATTTCATTCACTGTTATTTCCCTCTCGTTCCCTAGGTTGGGGAAGTTCTCAGCTATTATTTCTTTGAACAAACTCTCTGCTCCTTTTTCTCTTTCTTCTCCTTCTGGAATACCTATTATCCTTATGTTGCTTTTCCTCATTGAGTCTGATATTTCTCGAAGAATTTCTTCATTTCTTTTTAGTCTTAGCTCTCTCTCCTCCTCTATCAGGAGCATTTCTGCGTGGCTATCCTCAATAGTGCTAATTCGTTCCTCCATATTGTCAGTTCTGCTCTTTAAAGACTCCATTTTTTCCACTATCTCGTTGATTTTGTTTTTCATCTCCAATAATTCTGATTGGTTTTTCTTTAGGGTTTCAATCTCTTTTGTGACATAATCCCTGAATTTATTGATTTGTTTCTGTGTGTTCTCTTGTATTTCGTTGAGTTTGTTTATGATAGCTATTTTGAATTCTCTGTCGTTCAGGTTATCAAATTCTGTGCCTTCAGGGTTGGTTTCTGGGTGTTTGTCATTTTCCTTTTGGTCTGTAGCCCTGGCAAATTGTCGCAAGGATCTGAAGGGGACATCCTTATTTTTTCCCCTCATGATAATTTGGTCCTGCAGTTTCCCCCTGCTGCCACTAGATGGAGATCGCGAGCGGTTTGCTCTGAGGCCGCTGCAGTCCCCGGAGGGATTATGCTGAAACGCCGGGTGTGTGGGGGGAGGGGTCCTCTCTTTCTCCTGCTTGACCCGGGGGTTTCCTTTCTGGCTCTCTTAGGGTGTTTGCTACACCCCCTAAACAGTCCGTCGTCGCTTCCCAGTGGGGATCTCGCGACAGTCTCTGAGAGCACCTGGATGGTGATAGTTTTCCCCCGCTGTGGGCTGCCCCTCCCCCCTCTGTCTGCGAACCGCGCTGTCTTTGCCGATCGATTGGGGAGGGGGAGTACAACCTCCTACCTCTCCTCCCGTCCTCCTGGGCTTCCCGCGCCTCCACCGTCCGATGTATGGCAGCAGGGGTTTCTCAGAAGTCCTTCGTAGTGTTTGATTGAGCTCTGTTGGAATGTGAATGATGTTTTCGTTGTGTCATAGGGGGCAGAGATTCAAAGAGGGAATCTCACTCCGCCGTGATGCTGACGTCACCTCTAAGACACGG
Organism: Tapirus indicus; assembly: GCA_031878705.1. Classification (NCBI taxonomy): domain Eukaryota; kingdom Metazoa; phylum Chordata; class Mammalia; order Perissodactyla; family Tapiridae; genus Tapirus; species Tapirus indicus. Next base: position 3,326,262 of record CM062932.1, on the reverse strand, counting down.
ATTTTCTTGCTTTACAAATACTTATTCTTAATTTTGGGCTTTAGGGGTGTACATTTTTTTTTTTCAGTGAGCAAGATTAACCCTGAGCTAACATCTGTTGCCAATGCTCCTCTTTTTGCTGAGGAAGATTAGCCCTGGACTAACCTCCGTGCCCATCTTCCTCTACTTTATGTGTGGGACAGCTGCCACAGGATGGCTTGATAAGCGATGCATAGGTCCACCCCCAGGATCCCAACCTGCGAACCCTGGGCCGCTGAACCAGAGCATGTGAACTTAACCACTGCGACACTGGGCCAGCCCCAGGGGTGTTAATTTTTTTAAACAGAAATGTGAACACTAAATTTATAGTTTTCCTTGTGAAAAGACAATGTTATTTTTGTCTTTTAAAATTATTTTTAGGGAACACCTGGCACTTATTTGACTTCTCATAATCAGGCTTCCTACACTCAAGAAACAGCTAAGCCTTCAGTGGGCTCTATCTCTCTTGGACTGCCACGGCAACAGGAATCTGCCAAATCAGGTCAGAGAGTAAATACTCATAATGTTTCTGAATTTGTAGCATCATTGTCAGTAATTCAGCACTTGATCTCTTCATGTTTCTCTTGCTTTGGTCCATAGCTACTGTGCCCTACATCAAGCAGGAAGAATTTTCTTCTCGAAGCCAGAACTCACAACCTGAGGGTTTATTGGTCAGGGCACAACATGAAGGAGTGGTCAGAGGTAAAATATGCTATTTGGCAGAAATATTAAACTTTTGTCCCCAATAAATTTATTAAAGTAAGTCATTAAATATGTTAATGATGGGTTAAGTTAGAGCCTTTAAAGTCTGAATTTAAGTTTTCTTTCTGTATAAGGATGGTTTTAAAACTTTGAAATTCCATATTTCAGCAATCCTTAATAATTACAATATTATTTTAAAACTACGTTTCAATCAAACTGATACTATTCTTTTTGTACTGCTGTTTCCTCCTCACCCCTCTCCCAAGTAGGGGCTGATTTTTTTTGGTTTATTGTTTTTTGCAGGGGTAGGGAGTGTAATTTACTAATGATTTTGATTTTATTCAGGTACCACGGGAGCCATTCAAGAAGGAAGTATAACTCGGGGAACTCCAACCAGCAAAATTTCTGTGGAAAGTATCCCATCCCTACGGGGCTCTATCACTCAGGTTAGTTGTGATCACTCCTAATATACTGAACAATAGCTAATGAGAAAACTAGAAGTGAAATCTCAAGATCTTTGGCTGTTCCAGCAATATAGTTTTGTGACTGTGTTGTTCATTGGGACTGGGTCTTTTTTTTGTTTTGTTTTGTTTTGTTTTGTTTTGTGGGGAAGACCAGCCCTGAGCTAACATCCGTCGCCAATCCTCCCCTTTTTGCTGAGGAAGACTGGCCCTGGGCTAACATCGTGCCCATCTTCCTCCACTTTATATGGGACGCCGCCATGGCATGGCTGGCAGGCAGTGCGTCGGCGGGCGCCCGGGATCCGAACTCGCGAACCCCGGGCTGCCAAGCGCGGACTAAACCGCTGCGCCACTGGGCGGCCCCTGGACTGGGTCTTGATGATGATAAACCCCACATCCATAAACCATCTGCAGAAAGATGTTAATGTGGTCGTTTTGACCACAAGTTATATTATCTATATTGTGGTTCATTTGAAAAGGTCAATTCTTTGCAAATTGGCAGAAGAAACAAGTTCTAATTGATGCAGCTCTCACTGTCTTCCTGGCAAAGCTTTTACCATGTGTTCAGCTTATATAGAAATTGAGAAGAAAATCGTTATAAATTGTTTGCTTGCTTTTGCCCTTTGTGAAAAGGAATGTCTGCAGTCTCAGTATGTAAACTGCCTTGCTAGAATCTAATGCTAAGCTAGGAAATATGGATGGCGTTGACAAAAGCACCAAAAATCAAGTATCTTCTTCCAATTTTAGGGTAAATAAATTGCTAATTTTGATTTTAAAAAGGTCTTTCTTTTCCTCAGTTAGATGTTAATTCTAGTTTGAAATGTAGAACAGTCCTTAGCCTCTTTATTAATATAGATCTGGAAAAGGAAAGTCCTATTTTGGGAAATCATTATGAACTGAATCCTCTGCTTTTACATATTGTACCTGTCACAAGTTTTCTGCTCTATTCTTCCTCCTCGTCTTTTATTCTTATTCCCTAGGACAGTGGTTAAAATGGGGTCCCCAGACCAGCAGCATCATTGTCACCTGGGAAGTTGTTAGACATATAAATGCTCAGGCCCCACCTCAGATTTTTCTGAAGTCTCACCTGTGGGGACAGGGTCTGGCAATCTATGTTTTCCAGCCCTCCAGTGATTCTGCTGCATGCCCGTTTGAGAACCATGCCCTAGGACCTTGCTGACCAAGTGTAGTCTGTGCCCCAGACTGTCAACATCACCTGGGAGCATGTTAGAATAATGCAGAAATTTCAGTCCCCACTCCAGACCTGTTGAATCAGAATCTCCATTTTAACAAGATTCCCCAGTGATTCCTCCCTAAGACGTGATTTATAGAGTATGTGGTATATAGTGATCTAGAAAGTACATACTGACTTTTCAGATCACTCCTTCCACATTTGACCAAAGTATACATTCCCCTGCAATTAGTTTTCAGAATAAGCAAATACTTTAACGTAAACAGAAGAAAAATAAGTGGCCTATGTATGTTAGTTTTTCTTCTTCATTTTCACTCTAGTATCCTAACTGTAGGTAGGAAGAGAGAATGAGCTGGATCAAATGAGGGTAGGCTGCATCTGTTTATTTTCAGATCAGCTGTCCACATGACACGAGCACTTCTGAAGTGGATGTTAAGGATTTCCAGATGTTTACTACTGAGCTAACTTAACAGCTGGATGAATAAATGTATTGCTGTCATCATTCTTCCTGCTGTAAGCATATGGTTTCAGATTGTCCTCACTAGAGTTCTGGGGACACTAAATGTGTGAGTGGGGTAGGTTTGGGCCTCCTACTCCCATTTCAACCAAAGCGGCTCACTTTTTCAAAGTGTTTTACATATTAGGTTCCATGAATGACTTCCCTTGAAGGAAGTGTTCACTGCTTAAAGTAAGGGTAAAAAGAACCATGGCCATAAGTGGCCCAGAAGAGGACTAATAATGGCGAAAATTCAGACAATGTGACTTAAACTAAATGCATATCACAAAATGGAGGTATCTGAGTTTTTCTTCCCTTCCTCTTATGACCAGAGGTCTAACTCAGCAGACAGTTTGGTACTTGAAAGTTCTTTTTTCCTTTTATCACAATATGAGAGAAAGTTGTGGTACTCTAAATTTATTGTCTTATTTTTATTAGAAATTTTGTAAAAGCTTTCTCACATTTGCATGATTTTGGGGCTTAAGACAAATTTTTTTTTTTTCTGAGAGTTAAGTGCCTTCATAGAGGTTTGAGTTCAAGGTGGGGATAAAAGCTGATTCAACTCATATACCTGTTAGCAGTTTAGGAAGTTTTTTGTGGCAGGGTTCAAGGATGAAGGTACAGTATTTTTTTATGTTTATAAAAACTTAATGTCTGATTTCCTCTCATGGGCTTGGTCTTTCTTTGAAGATGTGGATTGATCTGACTCTCAGTGTGGCAGTTAAATTTTCTGAGCGTCTTGCATCTTCTCTAAACTCAAGTGACTCTTCTGGTGCTTGTGTTTGATTTGATGGCAGGGTACCCCGGCTCTGTCCCAGGCTGGCATACCAGCTGAGGCTTTGGTGAAGGGATCCATTTCTAGAATGCCCATTGAAGAGAGCAGTCCTGAGAAAGGCAGAGAGGAAGCTGCATCCAAAGGCCATGTTATTTATGAAGGCAAAAGTGGACACATCTTATCATATGATAGTAAGTATTACATTTATACACTGAAGCCTATACTGTAATGTGTGACTGAAAGCATGGGCCCTGGTTCCTCACATACTTTCTTTGGAGAAGTTCCTTCCCTGAGCCCAAGTTTCCCCTCTGTAAAAGGGGTTGATAACAGTACCTTCTCATGAAACTTTTGTGAAAAATTAAATGAAACAGTCAATGAGAAGTGATTAACAGTGCAGAGCCCATAGTAAGTGTCCCGTTGAGTGGTGGCCAATATCATTAACTATGGTCAGTTGATTTAGCCTAGGAAAAGAATCTTGGTTTAGCTTTAAGAGAATCATTTTATTTTAAAGGGGTTCCTATTTTATGAGTTAAGAATTAGGGAGTAGATAATAGTCTGACAATCCTGGAAGGAATATTGAATTTAAATTCTCCTTAAATATAACTATTTTAGTGTCTATATGTATGTAAACATTTTCTTTAGATGTATTCTGAAGTTATGTTTTCCTAGTAGCATTATTTTATAAGAATGACTTAGTTATGGTATAAAAGCCAAGTAATGGACTGGATTTGAGTTCTCATTTGCAACTGTTTTTATGATCTGAGTAATCATTGGTCATGCTCTATCTTTCTCTTCGAATACAAAGAAATGAAGTATGTGAGCACACAGGGCCTGATGCAAAATACATGGTAACTTTATTTCCTTCCTTCTTTCTTGTTTTATGTTTCTGAGGTATATAGATTTACATTTTGTTTCTGGGGGGAGAAATTAATGTACATTGTCTAAACCAGAAATCTGGATGTCATCCTTGACTCTTCCTTCTCTTTCCACATCCAATCAATCAGTTACTAAGTTGTTTCTATTCTCTCTCCTAAAGTCTCTGGAATCCATCCATTTCTTTGTATTCCCCATTGCCACCATCATCTTTCATCTGGATAACTCGGTAGCTGCCTAATTCATCTCCCCGCCTTCAATCTTAACCCATATTCAGAACTGTACATCATGTCACTTCCTGCTTGACTCTTCTTTGCCTTTAAGATCATTGTAAGCCCCTTACCCTGGCTTAATCGCCCCTCCATGATCTGTTTCTAGCTTGTCTCTTCAGATTGTTCCCTTCCCACTTTTCCATTAGCCCCCTTGCATTTACTACCTCCTACACTGTTCCTGTTTGCTCCACTCTACACACTGGCTATTTACTGAGCTCAGATTCTTTTACTGTACCAAACTCTGTCTTGCCTTGGGGTCTTTGTGCTCACTGTTCCCTTGGCCTGTACCCCCTCTTCCTCCCTTTTACCTTTGACTTAAGCAACTCTATCTGTCAGTTCTCAGCTTTAACATTACCTCTTGTAGGCAGCCTTACCAGAACCTTTGTTGGTTTCCCTTCCAGCATTCTCATAGCACATTGTACTTCTCTTTTCATAGTACTTATTGCACTCTGTAGTAATTACCTATTAATTTATCTGTATCCACCACATTGAGTAAGTTTCATGAGGGGATTGACTTAATTTGTTGACCTTCTCTGCAAGGCTATCTTATGCCTGGCACTCAATAAATATATTTGAATGAATGAAAAGATTTTTATAAATATCTATACAGATGTGTATTGTAGGTTAAGACTAGTTTTTATGTTATTATTTTTATAAGATAGACTGTGAAATTAAGGTAACTTATTTACTGTACAATAGACTTTGGGCTCTATCTGAGCAATTCTTGTTTCTTTATTCTGCAGATATTAAGAATGCCCGAGAAGGCACGAGGAGTCCGAGAACAGCTCATGAAATCAGTCTAAAAAGAAGCTATGAATCAGTGGAAGGAAATATAAAGCAAGGGTTGTCAATGAGGGAGTCTCCTGTGTCAGCACCATTAGAGGGTAAAATGTTTCCAGAACATTAGTTAGATAAATTTAATTTTGTATAGTGAATTTGCATTGTTGAGTTAAGTTGTATTCAGTCTCTGTTGTTTCTACCTGAAATTTATATTTATATTAATATATAAATGAAATATATTAATATAATGTATCAATGTATTATTAACATATAATATTTTAAATATGTAATTAATATATTAATATAAAGCATATTAATGTAAGTTTAAATTTATATTCATATCTATATAAATCAAGTGGTACATGACAGTGGAGAGAAATAAAAAACATAATTGGTCATGTTATAGGTAACTATTAGAATTCTCGTATAATTTGTATATTTTTCTTGTTTGAGTTCAGTGAGTTTAAGAATGTAAAATTCATTATGAGAACTTTGTTTTTATTGTGAAGCAGATAAAGTGATGGAATAGACAGAGCAAAGACATGTATATGAATCCCAGCTTCATCCTTTCCTGGGAACTTCTCTGTGCCTGTTTCTTGTTCTGTAAATTAAGGATTGTATCTACCATTGTGTGAGGATTAGAGACAAGTGTCCATCTTTGTGCTAATCATGCATTCAGTAAATGATAGTTTTGTTTTGTTATAACTCACTTTGTTTAAATCTTAACTTGCCTAACTGTTTAATTTTAACCTAGATGAAATACTAAAAACAGGGTAGAACTCCTCAATCTTAGAAGTCCAATGTAATTTTCTAAGAGTTGGATTTTCTCTGTATTAAAAAAAAGTTTCACTTCACTTTACTTTAGGGTAAATGTGTATAGTGTTATTGCCAATTCTTGATTCAGATTTATTGGCAGTTTAGCGTGAAACTTCTTAAGAGTTTGTTTACAACTCTTTCATTTTGATTTGCATGTTTCATTTAATATAGTTTACGTATTTTTGAGGTATCTATCTTTCACGTTTTCCTTTTCTCACAGATATCTTTTGAGGCTAAACAGTGATTTCCATTCCCTTTCTATTATCTCTCACCTTGGTAAAGAAGCATTGGGACCTTAGGCTGAGCTTTGAGAGTGTCTTTCTTGTCTTTTTAACCTGTAATAGATGTCTTCTGTGACCATTTTCTATTTAGAAAAAAGTTTAAAAAGGAACGAGCGATATCATGTTGGGTACTTCCAGCTTTTATTTTTTCCATGATATTCTTCTGAATAGTTCACAAATTTAAAACGTCCTTTTCTCTACAGACCTTTTATCAAAAATATGTACTCTTAAGGACAGCATAAAGTACATGTGAATTGACATACACATTATGTTTAATACTTTAATTGCTTTCTTGTTTTGAAAGGGCTGATATGCCGAGCGTTACCCAGGGGGAGCCCTCATTCTGACCTCAAAGAAAGGACTGTGCTGTCTGGGTCCATAATGCAGGGTAAATGTTTTGTTCATTTTGGCTTTTATTCATGACTGCCTCACTGGCAAAGTGGTTTGACATTAATTTGCAGTGCATGAAACCTACTTTTCAAGATATTTTCCCTTTTGAAATACTCTGAGCTACATAGTTTATTTGAAGATGATAGTTGCCTAATCTTTGAATAGAGAGACATCTTCATTATGTAAGAATCATTTTGTGATTGTGATAAATGATGTATTAAATCTTGAACAACCCTAAAAAAATAATGACTGATGAATATTTATTTAAGGATCTGTCGTAAACAGAAAATGGATTAGAAACTGCAAGATGGCAAGGCATTAATTTGTTAAATTGTGGTAAAATATATGTTACAAAATGTACCATTTTAACAATTTTTAAGTGTGCAATTCAGTGCCATTGTTATGCAACCATCAGAATTATTTTAATAAGCATGTTTCTTGAATTCTTTTTTGAAGGCACACCAAGAGCAACAACCGAAAGCTTTGAAGATGGCCTTAAATATCCCAAACAGATTAAAAGGGAGAGTCCTCCCATACGAGCATTTGAAGGTGCCATTACCAAAGGAAAACCATATGATGGCATTACCACCATCAAAGAAATGGGGCGTTCCATTCATGAGATTCCACGGCAAGATATTTTAACTCAGGAAAACCGAAAAACTCCAGAAGTGGTCCAGAGCACAAGGCCGATAATTGAGGGTTCCATCTCCCAGGTAACTAGATTGTGGTTCTTTTTGTCAGCCATTCCACTTTAGGCTGTGATATTTATGGAGCATTTTAAAAAGTGCCACTTAATAATTGTAAGTAGTTCTTATGATGTCAGACTTCGTGGAAATAAACATGAAAATTTTACATATGCTTTATCATTCATTTTTCTTGTGTCCGTAGTGTGGAGTGTATAATGTGGAGAAGTATGCAACTTAGGATCTGTGGGCTTGTGATTGAGACATCCACACAGACAATAAAGACTACTACAGCAAACTATAATTGCCAGGAGCCAAACGTAGACCTGAGATAGAAAAATATTTGGATGCCTTGGGCTACTGTAATGTTTGTTTCTTTCCCTTTAGGGTACACCAATAAAGTTTGACAGCAACTCAGGTCAATCTGCCATCAAACACAATGTCAAATCCTTAATCACGGGGCCTAGCAAACTACCCCGTGGAATGCCTCCACTGGAAATCGTGCCAGAGAACATAAAAGTGGTAGAACGAGGAAAATATGAGGATGTGAAAGCAGGCGAGCCAGTGCGTTCCCGGCATACATCGGTGGTAAGCTCTGGCCCCTCCGTTCTTAGGTCAACACTTCATGAAGCTCCCAAAGCACAGCTGAGCCCAGGAATTTATGATGACAGTAGTGCACGGCGGACACCTGTGAGTTATCAAAACACCATGTCCAGAGGCTCACCCATGATGAACAGAACTTCTGATGGTATGTTAGTCTTGTATCTTTGTCTGATAATTTTTATTGCCCTTTTTCACCTCTGGCAAATAGTACATGTTGAATTGTTAGCTTTAGATTGTCACAAGATCTGTAGGTTGTGCTTGATACTAGGGCTATGGAAGGCTACCACATGAAAAGTACAGGCATGCTTTGTTTTATTGCACTGTGCTTTATTGCGCTTCAAAGATACTGCATTTTTTTACAAGAGACCCTCCACCAGCAAAAAGGTTATGACTCACTTAAGACTCAGATGATGGTTAGAATTTTTTAGCAAAAAAGTATTTTTTAATTAGGGTATATGCGTTGTTTTTTTAGACGAAATGCTATTGCACTTCGTGACTCACTTTATTGCAGTGGTCTGGAACTAAACCTGCAATATCTCCGAGGAATGCTTGTAGGCATAATTGTAGGTAAAATACCTAATATTTTAGTCAAGTGCAGAGTATGATAGAGTCCAGAAATGCTCTAGCATAAGTATATTTTTAAGATGTTTTTCAGCTAATTCTATAAGGTTTAGGAAGTCAGTTTTGACAGCTGTTTCTTCAGCAGCAGTCTGTTGTGGTAGTCGCAAGTTTAGGCTCTGAAGCAAGACTGCTTAGGCTTAAATTAAGGTTTTTCTTACTGCATGAACTTGGACAAGTTACTTAACTTTTCTGTGCCTTAGTTTCCTCATCCCTAAAATGGTAATATAATATTAAGACCTACCTCACTGGACTGTTGTGAAGATAAAATGAGGTAAAATATTTTAAGGAATGTAAAAGAAACGAATAGTGCCTAGTATTATGAAGGAGTCAGTAAATGTGAACTATTACTATTGCCGTTATCATTATAACCCTACACCTACTTGGGGTTTATGCTGCTGGGAGGTACATTGGTAAGGTAAGAGGCATTGATTTTTTACCAGGTTGTCCCTGAAACAATCTCAGGCCCTTAAAAATATATCCACTTAGCATTTTAAATTTCATTGCAGTATATATTCATTGAGGGCTCATGTCTGCAGGGTCCTGGGCTGGACACAGTGAGAGTTGTAAAGGTGAAGAGTGTGTTGGGCAGTGGGAGAGGAGTAGCATAGAGGGAGGAGAAAAGGGAAGTGCCTGCTTATGGGTAGGTGGTGAATTAAAACCTTTTGGCTCTAGTTTTGAAGAAGAATTGCCCTGCAGAGGGAAAAGGCACTCCATATTTGAGCAGGTTGGGGCTTGGAGGGAATGTAATAAACCAGCATGATTTCTTGGTCTTGACAGTCAAATTTGTGTGATTACGGCAAAGTTGATATTATAAAAATGTTGATAATTAGATGGTGGTGATGGTTGCACAACATTGTGAGTGTAATTAGTGCCACTGAATTGTACCTTTAAAATGACTAAAATGGTAAATTTTATGTTCTGTGTGTTTCACCACAATTGTTAAAATAATTGAGGGTGATGGCCCATAAGTTTTGGATATGATAGGCATTGGTGGGATCTAACCTTTCTGAATAAGATGGTTTAGAAAAGAAGAGGCTGGAGACAGGAAGAGATTGATGTTGGTGAGGTAATGAGAAAGTCTTTGTGGAAGTACAGAGCAAGGAAAAATAGTAGAACTTAATGACCGATGGGCAGCAAGAAGGCTGGGTTATGCGGGTACAAAGAGAGGAAGTTGAGATTTGGTACATGTGGGATGAAAAGAATTTAGAATGTTGGGGCCAGCCCAGTGGTGCAGAGGTTTAGTTCGCACTTTGGCAGCCTGGGGTTTGCGGGTTCAGATCCCGGGCGCCGGCTGGTGCACTGCTTGTCAGCCTTGCTGTGGCGGCGTCCCGTATAAAGTAGAGGAAGATGGGCGCGGATGTTAGCCCAGGGCCAGTCTTCCTCAACAAAAAAAAAGGAGGATTGGCAATGGATGTTAGCTCAGGGCTGGTCTTCCTCACACAAAAAAAAGAAAAAAAAATTTAGTATGTTAAAGTCATACAGAAAAAATCATTTATAATGACATTTAAAGAGGAGTGTTGAACTTCATTTTTAATCTTAACATTAGGTGGTAAAATGCTGGTGCTATGATCCAAAAAGTGGTCATCTCCAAATCTCAAAAGTTTCTCCTGGTTCTTCACTCTGGCATATTTTGCAAGATTGAATGTTAAATGTTTAGTGGAAAGAGAATATCAAAATATTATATGCATATGGTTGTATTTGAGTGGTTGAGAAATGGATAAATATCATTATACTAAGCAAGTTTCTTAAGACTGTGTGGTGTTGGCCCTTTTTTTTCCAGTTACAATTTCTTCTAGCAAGCCTACCAATCATGAAAGAAAATCGACACTGACCCCTACCCAGAGGGAAAGCATACCAGCGAAGTCTCCAGTACCTGGGGTAGATCCTGTAGTAAGCCACAGCCCTTTTGATCCCCATCATAGGGGCAGCACCGCAGGAGAGGTTTATCGGAGCCATCTTCCCACACATTTGGATCCAGCCATGCCATTTCACAGGGCTCTAGATCCTGGTAAGCACAGTGTGTATTGATAATTTATGGCAAAGAAATAATATGCTTGTATGACTTTTTAAACTTTCTGTCTGTTAAAGTACAAGATGCACATATCATTAGTGTACAGCTCAGTGAATTTTCACAAACTGTACACCCCCATGTTACCAGCAACCAAATCAAGAAACAAAATATTACCAGCACCTCTTACAGAATTAAAAATAATAGGTATATGAGAAACCCTCTTATCAGTTGGCATTTGGTTAAGCTGATTGAGAAAGTGGGTTAATGTGACAATTACTTTTAAATGACATAGGCATACCTTAAACATTTTAAATACAACATAGACATTCATTTGCCAGTGTGTTCTGATGTAAGGCCAAGGTTCACTGATTAAACCTCACCATTGTCTTTCTTATATAAATGATACTCACATTTCCAGGTTTGGTTTTTTAAGTGAAGCTAGAATTTAAAATCACTTCAAAGCAATCTAAACATAGAATCCTTCTAGATTTTTTCCCAGTCTTTTAAAATTGTCTAGCCCATACCTGATTCTACTTCTATATTGAGTCTTTCCAAAACAGTCAACTTCGTTTGCAGAGAAACCACTTTTTTCATTCTTTTCTCATAGATTTACTGATTATTTCTTTGTTACATATTTAAAGTAGCAAGTATAGCTGGGAGGACCCTTTGAACAGACTCCACTGACCACAGGTAAACATAGTTCTGGTCAGTGCAGAAGTGTGTAGGTTTTCTAGAGAGCAGTCTGCACTGGCACAGTGATGCTGCCTGCCAGGGGCACAGGGCAGCTTGCTCTGCAAAGGAAAGGAGTCCCATCAGCAGGTTGGTGGAGAGTCTCTGCTGGGCTGTTGGGACCCACCTTCTGTGCCGGCTCCACCCTGTCCTCCCAGGTCCCAGTCCCTGCTCCTCTTGCCCACTGAGCCTCACTCAAACGCGTGTTTTCTGCTCGTACCTCTGTATCCTAAATTGCTTGCTCATTACATCCTTCAAGTTGAAATTTGGACACAGAACACTTGTGTTTCACCTCGGTCCTTAGGGAAGCAATTTTCATTACCAGTATTTTCATTACAAATACCAAGATTTCTAAGGGTTATTTACATTTCTTAGTAGCAAGTTACCTGTAGTAGAAAATATTTTATCTGAAAGCTGTATCAGTGCTGTCAAATTGTTTGAGAACATTAAGTTTCAGAGGAGCCCCACATCTAGTTCTTCAGGGACTCTTTGCCAAAACTGAGGTAGAAGTTCTCACAGAGTCAGCCGACAGACTTACCTGGCTGGGGGTTCTAGATGAAGGTGAAGCAAACATTCCAGAAAACTTATCATTTGTTTTTCTAGGGAGAAAACACACACACACACACACACACACACACACACACACACACACACACACCACTCAAGTTCTCAGACGAAATTGAATATTTATACTTTGATTTAGTGTTTATCATAGTCCTCTATTTTATAGCAGTTTCATTTGCTTGTCATTTTTGAGCTTGAGCTGGATTATAAGTGTTTTGAGGATAGAGACATTATCTTCTACCTTTTACTATACCTACCCCTTCCTAGCATCTTGTGTCCTGCTCTAGGGTTGCCAAACTACCACCTGGGGGCCAAATTTTGTTGCTCCTGTTTGTTTAAAAAAAGTTTTATTAGAACACAGCCACGCCCATTTGCTTATATTTTGTCTGTGGCTGGTTTCATACTACAGTGGCAGCGTTGAGTAGGGGTAACTGAGACCATATGGTCTACAAAGCCTAAAAATTTACTGTCTGGCCCTTTACAGAAAAAGTTTGCTCATCTCTGCTCTAAAACACATGTACTAATTAAATGCTTGTAGACTTATCTTTTTCACTCCCAGGAAAGTGAAGTTACATTTGTCACAAAGTGTTTTCACATATATTTCCATTTGGTTGTGTTGGATGATCAGTACTATAAGAATAATTTTATTTTCAAACACAGCTCTTGGAGACTTCAGGTGAAAATATAAGTTGCATGGCAAAGATAGAAAATGAAACTACTTGGAAATTTTTTTAGCTACTATTCTACTGGTAAAAAGCTTAATACTCATATTTTGTCTAGTTTCTCCTTTCCCTTTTCCATTACATTTGACATTAGAATGTAAATATTCATATTGCTGATATATCAAGGTGTAGAATGAATCCACCTTAATCCCTATAGTGCCCCTGCCCCCACGCTAAATAAAAATTGCATTTGCAATTAGCTCAACCAATGTTTTTTTCTTACTCTTCGTGTGGGTGATGTTTAGCAAATGAATTGCATCCATACTAAACTAAATGCTTTTCTCTCATTCTCTTAATCAGCAGCTGCTGCCTACCTGTTTCAGAGACAGCTTTCACCAACTCCAGGTTACCCAAGTCAATATCAGCTTTATGCAATGGAGAACACAAGACAGACAATCCTAAATGACTACATTACCTCACAGCAGATGCAAGTGAACTTGCGCCCAGATGTGGCCAGAGGACTCTCTCCACGAGAGCAGCAGTTGGGTCTCCCATATCCAGCAACAAGGGGTGTGTGTCTTTGCAGTTCAGATTTCATATAATTTATTATGTGTGCCCAGGGTTTCCTAGTACTCAATAAGTATTTGTTGAATGAATGATGGAAGGAAAGAAAAGAAAGCCATATCCTTTAGCCCTTGAAGGCAAAGTAATGTATCGAGATGGAGTGTTTTGGTGAACACTGAAATAACTAAATCAAATCAGTATGCTAGGTATTTGACATCATTGTTTAACCACCTTACTGTCTCTCTTTAATCTATTCATGCTTTTAGGTTACTGATATGGAGCAAAGTACTTCCTATCCTTCTCTAGATTTAAAGAAAGTGTTACAAAGTAATGATGATCTTAAACATTTTTATTTATACCATATACAGAGTATCATTGGGTTATAGAGATAAACAAAATAAAAGAGCCACGTATAGTTCTGTATCTTTAGAGTAACATTTAAATTTAACATAATTTTATTTTATTTGTCTTTTGAGCAGGAATCATTGACCTGACCAATATGCCTCCAGCAATTTTAGTGCCTCATCCAGGGGGAACAAGTACTCCTCCCATGGACAGAATCACTTATATTCCTGGTACACAGATTACTTTCCCTCCCAGGCCATACAACTCTGCTTCTATGTCTCCAGGTAAGAATCTAGTTACACACCTCTCTGATATGACCAATGTGCTCAAATGTTTACAGCATAGCCTTTGAAGGTATCTTGGGCACTTTTTTCCCATTTGGTCTGCTCATTTTCATTTAATATTTAGTAATAGTTCCTATATGCCATCTGTCCCTAGACATCTAGAAATATCCTAAAAGCTTGTGTTATGTTCCAGTTGTCATCCAAGACTCTTAATAAAACAAACTTCCTACATCTCAAATTTGGAGGTTTTGAAAAATTTTCAATCACTTAAGATAAATCTACAAATTGTTTGCTGTATCTGACAGGTTGATAATTTTGTCTTTAAGTTGCAGACTTATGTGTTTTACAGGACATTCAACACACCTTGCAGCAGCTGCAAGTGCTGAAAGAGAACGTGAACGGGAGCGGGAGAAGGAGCGGGAGCGGATTGCTGCTGCTTCCTCAGATCTCTACCTTCGGCCAGGTGAGTGGAGTGGCTTTGTTCATTCTGTAGACATTTCTTGGTAATCTAGTGTGGTGGGGCATAGTGCTTATTGTTGTGGGGGGGGGGGTGACAAGGTGATCTTACAAACAAGAATTATAAGACAAAGTAATTACATGCCTTAAGTGAAGTACAGGTTAAAGTAGTATAGAAGTTGAAATGGTGCAGAGACACATTTTAAACAGGAAAATGAAGTTTTCATGATGAAGGTATCATTTTGATTTGGCCCCAGTGGTTGGCTACACTTGGGCCTGAAGATGCTACTGGGTGCAGAGGTCATTAAAGCTGAAAGCAGCCCAAGCAAAGGCTCATAGACATGGAGACATATGTATTGTTATGCTGGAGTTTAAGGGAAGAATGGAAAATAATGGTTAGAAGGTTGTATGACATTTTGAATTACAAGTGAAATGCTTCCATTCAGTGCAGGAGGCAGGTGACATGATCAGAAGGGCATTTACACAAGAATGGCATGAGATGGATTAGAACCCTGAAGGTAGGCATGGCCTGGTGCCAAGAAGACAGACAGTAAGACCGTGTCAATAGTTCATATGTGTTCTAATGACTGCCTAAGATAGGGTGACACTGGGAATAGCCAGAAGAGAACTGCTTGGAAGAATATTGTTAAGGTGAATCAAAAGGACTTAACAATAACTAGATATGGGGAGTGAGAAGAGACAAGAAACAAGATTGGTCTGCAGCTACATAGAGCAGGATTAGTAAAAGCAAAGAGATAATGATTTTTATTTTGGACGTACTTAATCTGACATGTCTTTGGAACATTTGTTCTTATCCATGTAATTTATTATGTGTGTCCAGGGTTTCCTAGGTACTCAGTAAGCATTTGTTGAATGAATGATGGAAGGAAAGAAAAGAAAGCCACATCCTTTAGTCCTTGAAGGCAAACAAAATAATGTATCGAGATGGAGTGTTTTGGTGAACACTGAAATAACTAAACCATATCAGTTTTTATATTCTGTTCCTGTCAGTGAAATCAAACCATTTACCATGTCCATATCGTCAGATATACAGATCTGGCACTTAGAAGAAAAGACAGAGCTTGGAAATGGTGAATTAGGAGCCATCTGTAAGAGTTGAAACTCTGGCTTGAATGAGATTTCCAAGGGGCAAGCGTGTGAAGGGAGGAGTAGGTCAGGCCTTAGATGTTATTCGGAGGGATGTTATAGATGGAGGCAGAGGGAACCAGAGACATGGTCAGAGAGGTAGGTGCAGAACCGAAGGGCCTGGTGTGAGGAGGTTGTCACATTCATCTGGTCATAGGAGACAAACATAGAAAAGGAGCCCAAAAGCTAGTCATCATGTTTGACCTAGAAATATTCTTGAGGATTTCTCTTAATTCAATGGTTGCAAAGCCTGAAGACTTTTAGATGTAACCTATTGTCTATATATAATAAAAAATTGATAAGTGACTGACCATAGGAAATGCTTTAAGAATTATGAGGTAGCACCACAATATTGATTATATGTCAATTGTATGAAACCCTGGAAATTGATTTAATTAAAGAATGCTGAATGCGCAAATGATACATAACTTTGATAGGAACCGTATTTTCAAAAAGCTTTTCGTGGTCCCACTGATGAATAACATGCCCATTTAAGACAATAAAATACCATTTTTCTCTATCAGACATTTAAAAGGTTGATAAATATTCTGTGTTGGAGTGTCTGAAGAAACACTGCCTCTCATCCATTGTCAGTAGCAGTCTAAATAGGGATCACCTTTTCAGAGATATAACAATTTAAATAGCAATTTCACTTCTAGGAATATCCCCTAGAGAAATACCCAGATAAGCTGATATTGTGTTGAGAAGGGAGAGAACTGCTGAAAAGGCTGCCCTAGGTGGTACCTGCTGTGAGAACAGTGGTATATGCTGAAATTGCTAGCTCCTATGAGGGCAAGGAACAAGTTAGAAAGTCCAAGTGAGGGCACAGAATGAGAAGAGGTAGAGAAGAAAGTGATTATAGAGGGAATGTGAGAATTTGAGATCTTCTGAGTGAAGTAGTTTTGACCAAGTCCAATTTGTGGTTTTGTTATGGGAGAGCTAAGGTTAAGTTAACAAAAATATCTCAAACACTGAAGAAGTGTAGTTAGTGGAGCTGAGCTTTGGGGAAGGGCAGTGAGAATGATTTCCTGTCAGAGAGCTTGCTGAGGGTAACAGTTACCTGTGGAGGGCAGTAAAGGTGTGGAGCAGAAAGAACTGGTTGAATGAAACAGCCTGAAACCCTGGTGTAACAGGAGTGTATTATTTTCATTATGATACTTAGAAAATTGTACCAAATTTGGTTTTGGAAGTGATAAACACATCAGAGTTTGAGGAAAAATCTGAGAGATGAACTTTATCTTATTTGTATTAGTACTTCATTGTTGACGTTTTTGTTTCTCTCTGGAATCAAGATAGAAACTTGTCACAAGAATGGAAATGATATAAATATAGCTGATGTTTTTGTTTCAAGTTACTGGTGTGGTTTTCTTGCATCTTTATTGAGAAACTCTTATAGAACATATTTCTAGGAAGGCCAGAAAGTGGGATTTCAAGGTTCTTAATAGTCCCTAAATGTTGCTGTCTCTAGCTGCTTCCTTATGGCTTGTCTTTCTTTTTTTATTTTTTTTTGGTCCCCGCAGGCGCAGAACAGCCCTGCCGACCTGGCAGTCACGGATATGTTCGTTCCCCTTCCCCTTCAGTCAGAGCTCAGGAGACCATGTTGCAGCAAAGACCCAGTGTTTTCCAGGGAACCAATGGAACCAGTGTAATTACACCTTTGGATCCAAGTGCTCAGCTACGAATCATGTAAGTCTGTTGTATACATTTTGACAAAAAAAATACTTGCATAAACGCCTTTCAAATTGTGATTGCAATAGTTTTAGTAATGCTTTTCTACCTGCTCAGCATTTTTTGCTATTATTGCAGTTTGCCCTTCTGTCTCCCCACCACACCCCCCAGTAAAAGAGTCTCCCCTTCACAGAGTTGTGGTTTGATTTTATTTACAGGCCACTGCCTGCTGGGGGCCCTTCTATAAGCCAAGGCCTGCCAGCCTCCCGTTACAACACTGCTGCGGATGCCCTGGCTGCTCTTGTGGATGCTGCAGCTTCTGCACCCCAGATGGATGTTTCCAAAACAAAAGAGAGTAAGCATGAAGCTGCCAGGTTAGAAGAAAATTTGAGAAGCAGGTCAGCAGCAGTTAGTGAACAGCAGCAGCTAGAGCAGAAAACCCTGGAGGTGGAGAAGAGATCTGTTCAGTGTCTGTACACTTCTTCAGCCTTTCCAAGTGGCAAGCCCCAGCCTCATTCTTCAGTAGTTTATTCTGAGGCTGGGAAAGATAAAGGGCCTCCTCCAAAATCCAGATATGAGGAAGAGCTAAGGACCCGAGGGAAGACTACCATTACTGCAGCTAACTTCATAGACGTGATCATCACCCGGCAAATTGCCTCGGACAAGGATGCAAGGGAACGTGGCTCTCAAAGTTCAGACTCTTCTAGTAGCTGTATGTATCTCAATCTGAGTTTTGCAATGTGATATCTGAGTAAAGAATTACTTTATTCTTTAGGTAAAGCAGAATAATTTCGTATAAAGAAAATCCTAATCTTCATAGTAAATGTAACGGAAAGGTTTTGTGAGTTGGTAGTGCAAAAATGTCTCTTCTACTATTTTTATGATTATTTAAATATCAGAGTTTCTTAAGTATACCTGTTAAGGTATTTTCCATGAGAAAAGCATGGTCTTTATAGAGTTAAAGTTGGAAAGTTGATAGAGGGCAGAGCTTATTAACATTTGCAGGCATCTGAAAGGTGACAGATATATCATCAAGCTCTGTGCTACTGAAACGTAATTTCTCAAGAAGCATTTTCTAGGATGTGGTTCAGTATGAAGGCCAAGACCACAAAGCCTCTTATATCCTTTTTCTAAGATACAGATTTTTAAAAAGTGAGACCACCTTATTTACTGGTAATTGGTATTTACGTTGCACCTTTCTTGTATGTTGGATTTTGATCAAGTCTGGTTAGTCACTTGGACGTTTACTCTGTAAGTCTGTAAGAATTCACAAATCTACAGTAAAATGCTAGAAAAGTTACTTTAAGTTTATTTTTAACTATTGCCTAAATTCTATATAGAATTCCTGAAGGAATAAGCAGGTATTTAAACAAGTGTCCGCTAATACTTGAAGTAATTTAACCAACCTCTCTGTTGTTTCCATTAATGAAATTGAGTAGAGTTGGAGATAATGAAAAAATGATTTCTCATGCACTGGCATGCAATGTGCAATTCTTTTTTTGGTAAATATCTACCCCATTGCTGAGGTTTTTCTAGAGAAAGGGGCAGCTTGGTAGTCAGTTACATAGACAAAAGACTTTCTTTAGCCTGGGATTATGAAAATCTGCAAAATAGGTATGATACGTGCAGAAAATTGATAGCTGAAGATCTCTAGTTGTCTGACTAGGCCTTTTGCAGGGAAGTCACCAGCACATGTGGTGATCCAGCCTGTGGTTTAGTGGATGCTGTAGCACAGAGTTCCCTAATTTCTGGATAACACTTCTCAGTTTGCATCAAAACCAAACCTTGCTCTAGGAGTTTGACTTTCAGAAGGTCTGAAAATAGAAAGTCTGGCTTCTTTTCCGAATGTTCCTGAGTGTAGTTATCTTCTTTTTTCACTGGGTAAATTACCTGCATGAAGCCCACAGGCTCTTCGTAGTTATTTAGTGTGGTTTTCAGTTTCTCTTCAGAGCCTCCCTCCCCCTGAAGGTGAAGCACAGCACCTTCACCTAACCTTTAAGGCTTCAAGAGCAGTGGGAACACAGTTTAGCATCAGACTTTCTATTGACTGTATATTGGATGTGGTGAGCAGATTTAGGATGTTGGATACATAAACAGAGATGAGTACCAGTGGATACCAAAGTTGCAAAGTAGTGTAAATTACTTTGAATATAGTGATTTATTTTAGTCCCCCAAAGAAAATTTCCATCCTGGTTATCAGGTTTCTGTTCAGAGCATACTGGAACCCAGGTAACTGCAACTTCCGTGACCTGATGGGGGGTAGGAGGAAAGGGCCGTTCAGTTGAGTACTGGAGGAACAGCTGGTGGCCTGATAGTAGAGGTCATCCCCACCTGCTGTACCTGTGTCCATGACCCCATCGACTGATCGCACTTGGGCCTCTGGCAGTTTTCTCACATTCTTCAGTGCACCCTGTAAATGCAAAGAGCACTCTAAAGTCAGAAGGTTCCTGAATGGGAGGTTACATCTGCCTCTCACCCATTCTCAGCTCTGAGGCTATGGCAGGACTGTGAAAAGCTACCTACTACATAGACCCTCAGTTTTCTTGGGAACTGCATCTTCGAGGGGGTGCTTCTCTAATGTGGGCATCCTCCCTTTCTGCCAACGGAGTGAATTTGCTTCCCTTCAGACATTCCTTACCATTTCTGTTTATTTTCACAATGTAACATGTTGGTAAAAGATCATTTAATTTTTGTCAGCAGTACTCCAGTGATTTCAGAAAATCATTATATAATGTTACTTAATCTGTAGCTTTAAAATCATCATGGTAATGAAGCAGCTTTATAGCCTCAAAGTTTTTCTAAGAGGTGACTGTCCCACAGAATTGAAATCATTGGAAACAATGAACTGTTGAGAATCTACTCTGCCATTTGTTTAATCTCTTCTGATGACTGTTTCCTGGTGATTTTCTTTTCCAGCTGCCAGAAGAATGTCACATGTCTGTTCTCTATTCTGCCTCACCTAAAGGTCTTAGAGCCCACAAAATTTCAGAAAATCCTGTACCCTATTGAGATTAGGAACACTGAGGAAGCACTTATGGACCTTTGATACCAGTCTTTTGGGCTTCTTATTTTTTATCATTAACCTGAGGTGCCACTGAACATTTCTGAGAATAAAAAATGAAAATATGCAAATAGGTTTGAAGAATTTGGACTTTTGAAACTTTTCATAGGATTAGTTTTAAAAGATTCTTTTCTTTTTTTAAAGTATCTTCTCATCGGTATGAAACACCTAGCGATGCTATTGAGGTGATAAGCCCTGCCAGTTCACCTGCACTGCCCCAGGAGAAACTACAGGCCTATCAACCAGAGGTTGTTAAGGCAAATCAAGCAGAAAGTATGTCTTTTTTAGCCACCAGTTTACATGTTTTCATATTTGCATTTATCATTTGCTTCTAATCACCTGTCCAGACCATGTAAAGAAATAACTTTTGTTAGTTTTGTTTTAGAGTAATGTTATATGAGTCTGCTTTACAAACACCTAAAATTGCACTAGTGAAAAGTGATTTTTAAACTATTATTGATTACTCTTTTGTTTATATTTTAATGATAATAGAAAATGGTTGATATAAATTTTGTTTGCCCACTTATGCTTTCACATTTTATTCTATACTAGTCCTCTGATTTCTGTCAGTGAATAATTATTTTTTCTTCAAAATTAAGATATGAATTCTGGCTAGAGATATGTACCACATTTCTTTCATGTGCTCCTCTGAGTTATGTTTAATCTTTGATAATGAAAGAAAGGCGGGGGCATCCCTGGAGTGAGACATCTATCTGTCCTCTATTAGATGAAGCCACCAGACAGTATGAAGGACCATTACATCACTATCGACCACAGCAGGAATCACCTTCTCCACAGCAGCAGCTGCCCCCTTCTTCACAGGTCGAGGGAGTGGGGCAAGTGCCCAGGACCCATCGACTGATCACACTTGCTGATCACATCTGTGTAAGTTTTTCATTATTCTTATTAATTTTTCTTCTTTTTATCGTGCAGAAGGCACATTTCACATAGAATGACAATAAAGGTATCTAGATTTTTTTTATGCTACATTTTTTGCAAGTATTTAATGGGTTTAACCAATTCTTTCTTTTCTCATTCACAGCAAATTATCACACAAGATTTTGCTAGAAATCAAGTTTCCTCGCAGCCTCCCCAGCAGCCTCCCACTTCTACATTCCAAAATTCACCATCTGCTTTGGTGTCTACACCTGTGAGGACTAAAACATCAAATCGTTACAGCCCAGAATCCCAGTCTCAGTCTGTCCACCATCAAAGACCAGGTTCAAGGGTCTCTCCAGAACATCTTGTGGACAAATCCAGGGGAAGGTATGGCCTTTATTTCAAACCATATGTGAATTTCGCAGCAGTAAAACAATCTGACTATATCTGCAAGATAGGGGATTCATTTCTTACACCTAAGGTTTATTTACCTTCATTCCCTGGAAAGTGTAAAGGAGGGTTTTTTCTCTGTATATTATTCTTAGAATGTCCATTGTCTGGGCAATAGGTACTGTATCTTTTTAATGTGTGTTCAAAAGTTGAATGCTATATTCTGTTTGTGGGTTTGCTAAGACAGTTATGAAGAATGTGTAGTTTGGTAGTACTATAGGGACACTTTGAGTGGTCCTTCAGAATCATAAAAATGTTTTTCTCTCAGTGGTTTCTGTTGGGTTAGCAGCAATAGATGTAGGAAGCTGGCATTAAATAATGAAAATGAGGCCAATAGAGGCACCATGAGGAGAAACACATTTTACCTCTATGGCAGGGCCATCTGGTAAAGAGCTCATCTTCTTACCCAGTGTTCTGTGGTTGTATTGTTAGAAAATGGAGGCAAGGTTTTTGATTCAAGGTGGTAGGCTAAACATTGGCGCATGTTAAATTATAGTAAAGCAGCACAAATGTTCATAAAATTCATAAAAATGCTGAGAACAAGACTGGGATATCAGCAGGTAAAGATTCTGGCAATATCTGTAAGACACACAGTGGATGGATGAATCAAAGTAATGGAAGCTATAATTCAGAGAATGATAAAGAAATTTGTAGCAGAGGTGGTTCTCCAGCCTGCCTACCAACCTGTCAAAGTTAGCAAAGAACATAAAGAAGTAAGAATAATCTATTTAAAAAGCTGAATGGTCTTCATTAACAAAACACAAAACTTTATTGTAGAATTTTTCAAACATAATAAATAGAACAGTATATAGTTTCTGTGTATCCATTGTTCAGCTTTGGTAATCAGCATAGGGCCAATTTTGTTTCATTTTTTTATACCCACTTGCCCCATCGTCAAACTGGATTATTTTGAAGCAAATCTTGGACATAATCATTTCAAGAAGCTGGATTATCTTAAGGATAAGACAAAAATACATTCTCTTTTAACCAAAAAAAGAAAAGAAATTCAGTTATCAAAGAAGAACAGAAAAGTGTATACCAGAGTCATGGTCCATTCCAGATGCAAAGTACTATGTAGTAGATTTTGGGCAATTGATGGCATTCTGAAGAGAAAATCCATTTTACTTTTTCACTGGTAATTTCTACATCACTATACCTGTGCATTTGAATGAGGAATTCATTTCTTTCATTGGTTTTATAGTTTAAAATGTTCACAAAATCTATAATGTTGTAAAACACCATTAATTGAGTTTTCAATCTAGAAGCAAAACACAATTTTTCTGGAGTTCTGTAACAGGATGTAAATGCTGTAAATCACATAAAAATGGCTGAATATGCTATCTAAAGTTAAAATAGACAAACTAAAGATTAAAATAAAATGGGCAACTACATAGAGAAAATAGGTTCTTCATCTTTCATGGAAGGGAATTAATAGATAATGTTTCAAGTTTGATAAATCAAGAAAGGTATAAGATTATTTAGAATTTTAGATGTAACCACCAAAGAACTAAAAGAAGAATGGTCAAAAATGACCACTTCTAAGAATTGGATGGGGTTGATTGAGAAAGGAAATGACAAATGATATATATATGATTATAAATATGTACATATATATAGTATTATATATTATGTATTATATATACAAATTTATATATAATTATATATTTAAGTATATATATAATTATAATAGTAATAAAAGCAGATGTTAAAGGTCACAGGTGGCTCTTAATATATATAATCACTAAGCCAGAAACTTTTTTTGGTCTAAACACTGTGTTTATCTCACATTATCCTCACCAACATGGTATCCAGAGGAAGAACAGTAAATTGCAGGGAACTGCTCAGCCCTAAAATGGTATAACTAGAACTTTTCTTGATTCACCCGACAAACTCCTTAGGTTTCAGGTTAGTGCTCAAGTTCTTTATCTTCTGACTTAGTGGGGAAAGACCTGGTGAATCATGACTCAAACAAGCAGTGAAACCCTTGAGGACTCATCAGAGCAGCTGGCCAAGGGTAGGACGGTGGGTCTGACGCCGCAGCGTACCTCGGCCTCCCGGTCGAGCCTCAGCTGCAGCCTCCCCCGTGGTGGTATTTGCGTTGTCACTCCCGAATCTGCTGGGCACGCGTGGGTGAGGCGGCAGGAACAGACTTGTTTCTGGTAACTAGGTATATATAGTGAATACCCGAGGCAGCTTTTTTATGATAGAAATTGGCAGCTTGTATTCCTTCTCCTGAATGAAGTAATGAGTTAACCAGTTTCTGTTCAGGGTAAGCCATAGGCGAGCCCTAGGAGCACAATCTAATATTTCCTATGTTACAATATTAGGCCTGGAAAATCCCCAGAGAGAAGTCATGTCTCTTCAGAGCCCTACGAGCCCATCTCCCCACCCCAGGTTCCAGTTGTGCATGAGAAACAGGACAGCATGCTGCTGCTGTCTCAGAGAGGAACAGAGCCTGCAGAGCAGAGGTGAGGAGTCAGGTGCACTTCCTAGCTGACAGCTCCCATTTATGAGAGTGTGTATGCGCGCGCAGTGCCTTTCAGTTTTTCTTAAGTCAGTGCCTTTTTTCTCTTTTGAGTTATATGTCAGGATAGGACTCTCAGAGAATCATTTAGTCTGTTTTCCTAGTGATCTAATGCTAGTAGATTTTAATGAAACAATTGTAATATTTAAATGGATTACAGAAGAAAATTGTTCATTATTATTCTTGAAATTACATCCTTCTAGACTTTTTTTAAGACTTTTTTTGTCTGTGTGGTCACCCATTGATTCAGTCACCATTTGAGTGCTCACCATGTACCAAGCACTGAGGACTATATATGGAAGAGAAGTAACAATGAACACCTGTGCTGAACTGCTTTACATATTTTTCTTACCTATTTCTAACCCTAACCCAACCCTATGCATAATTAGATTTTTATTCCCATTTGGATTAGATGCCTTTGATTTGGCACCTGGTCCCCTTCCACCAGAGTGATTTCTCTAAAACTCATACAGAATCAAGCACTAAGTCATTAGCTTGGCATTTGAGTTCCTTTATGACCAGGTTCATGCTACTCATCTCATTTCCTGCCACTTCACCCTTATCCTTCATTCTCTGTCCATAACACATTGTTTATTGTTCCCTGAGTTCTTTTCAGTTCATACTCATGTTGTTTTCTTGGTGTGGAACACCCTCCCCTGATGCTCTGAGAGGTGAATACATGATTTGCCCATGGTCAAATAAAGTAAGAGGGAGAGTCCAGCTTTAAACCAAGGTCTCACTCCACACTGTCAGTGCATTTCTTACAATGTGTTGT
Organism: Tapirus indicus; assembly: GCA_031878705.1. NCBI lineage: Eukaryota > Metazoa > Chordata > Mammalia > Perissodactyla > Tapiridae > Tapirus > Tapirus indicus. The sequence goes on along the minus strand of CM062932.1, from coordinate 3,301,181 downwards.
AAGTTATTTACTTACTGTATATATTTATAGGCAATCAAATAGATGTTGGTACCTTTCAGTGAAATGAGGAAGAAAATCCATGTTTTGGAAAGGGAATGATGTTAAATTTAATTATACATTACATGTTTTCCCCTAAGTTTGTGATTCTTTTGAGGACAGGGACCACGATTTATTCATTTTTCTACCTATCACCTTATTTATCTTACTTTGCATATAGTAGGTGTTCTCATGTTTGAATGATGAGTGAATGAATCTACATGATCAGATTAGGTTATCAGTAGCCTTCCATATGTTCTCTCTTATCATCTCTGACTCTAGCTAGATCCTTGTTGGTATTGAGGAAACTTCTTTTTTTTTCGGTAAGGAAAATTGGCACTGAGCTAACATCCCTAGCCAATCTTCCTCTTTTTGCTGAGGAAGATTAGCCCTGAGCTAACATCTGTGCCCATCTTCCTCTATTTTGTATATGGGATGCCGCCACAGCATAGCTTGATGAGCAGTGTGTGTAGGTCCGTGCCCGGGATTCGAACCTGCGAACCCCGGGCCACTGAAGTGGAGTGTGCAGACTTAATCACTGTGCCACCAGCCCAGCACTGAAACTTCTTTTTTTTTAATGTGTTAGTATAGGAAGCTGCCAATGAAAAATGAAACCCTTTACATGAAACTCAGCTCATCTGGTAGGGGGCTTGAAATGATTTTAACAAATAGGCAGTTTTATTTCTATACTGTAACTATCTTGTTCAAGTCCAATTGTTGATTGCTTAGGTGTGAGCTCTTGTTTCTCTTATAGGCAGATGTGCTATTAGTTATAATTTAATTGTACTTAAACGTAATTCTGCTTTTAGTTCCCAGTTTATGTGGTAACCTTAAATATATCAGTGTTTGGGCTGTTCAGCAGACAGCATCATAATAAGCTGTTCCTGAGTTTTCCTGTTAATATCCATTTGCTGCTTATTCATTCTTTGTTAAGAATCTCTGTTCTAGATTATCCCCTTTCCAGTCCTTATTTTATGGTTTCATCTTTGAGTGTTAAAAGTATTTGACTATGTCCTCAAATATGATGTAGTAACTGGCTTATGGTCACATATTGCTCCTTAGGGTTGTAACCACAAATAAAAGATTGGGGAGCTGGTAGTGTTCCCAAATACTGTGTGACTGTTATTATTATCTATACGAAAGTCCCCAAGGTTAGGAGTGTACTCCTATCACGTATGATAACAGATATAACTGTGTTCCTAACAGGAATGATTCCCGCTCACCAGGGAGTATAAGCTACTTGCCTTCATTCTTCACCAAGCTTGAAAACACGTCACCCATGGTTAAATCAAAGAAGCAGGAGATTTTTCGTAAGTTGAACTCCTCTGGTGGAGGTGACTCTGATATGGGTAAGTGGGAATTCTTTCATGAACCCCAAATAAAACATGCATTAATAATGATATCTCCAGTGTTGCTTCTCATGTAATCCTTGAGTTTGAAGACTCTTATAGGCATCTATCTAACCACATCTGATTCTAAAGTTCCTTCTCATATGTGTGCCAGAACATGAAGATTTCCCATTAGTGAACAAGAACTTGCTATTTCCTGAAGCTGTCCATTTTCTCTTTGAACAAATGCTGGGTCTAGGAAAGTTTTTTCCTCTGTGGGGCTAGATTAGCTTTCATAGTTTTTTACCCATTGGTCTTCATTTTATCCATCTGGGGTATCTCTACATGACATCTCTTCAGCTATATGAAGACAAGTCTCAGCTATATGAAGACAAGTCATGTCCTTCGAGTATTATCTCTATAAACATCCCCAGTTTCATCAGTTTTTCATCATATGGTCTGGTTCTACCATCTCAGTTGCTCTCCACTAAAAACATTTTATTTAGCTTAGCCTTTCAGTAGGTCCTTAGTAGTGTGGTATGATCTATCCTAAATTCATCATTATTAAGAGAATCTAAGGTTGTATTAGGGTTTTTTGGCAACCTATTCACTGTTAAGTTATAGTGCACTTAGTATCAATATATATATATCAAGGTCTCTTTTGATGTGCTGCTCTTGATCCATCTCTTTCCCTTGCTATACTTTTGTATTACTAGCGCCAAGTATAGGAGGAGGCAGTCTGTGCTTGCACCATTCCAACTACTTTTTCTACCCTGCCAGTGTCTTTCTGGATCTCAGTTCAGTCATCCAGAATTCATCTGCAAATCTGATAAACCCACCATCTAAAAATATGATAACATCAGTAATGATGATAGCAAACAGTTAAATATATAGCACTTACTATGCTCTAGGCACATTCTAAGCATGTTGATATATATACAAACTCATTTAATCCTCACAACCCCACATGCTACATAATATTATAATTAACTCCATTTTGTAGACGAGGAAACTGATACTCAGAAAGGTTTAATAACTGGTGCCAAGTTACATAATTAGTAAGTAACAGGGCTGTGGTTCAAACTCAAGGAGTATAAGCTACTCCAGAGTCCATGCTTCTAATGTACTAACTAGATTCTAACATTTCTGTACTCATAGCATCATTACCCAGATTGCTGATAAATATCCAATAGGATAAAGCTCTGTGGTTTCCAGACCTTTATTTTGGGTCGATATGCATGCATTAATTGGAACCTTGCTCACATTCTGATAGTACACTCCTACTATCACCCAGTCTTACTTATCCATCTTTTCCTCAAGCATATCCAGTGTACAGAGAGACTTTGTTGGATGCCTTGCAGAAATCTAGGTATACCACAGTCTGCTGTATTTCTCTGATCTACCATCTACTAGTCTCCTGGCCCTGTCAAAAGAAAGGAAATTGTGGGTTAGGAACTGTAAATTGCCAGGTGGATGTGTGTTTGGATCTGTGACACTTGGTGATTAATAAAGGTTGAACGTCAAAGAGAAAAAAGGATAAACCCAGTGTCACTTATTGTTTGTGAACTTTTCCTAGCTCTTAATTACCAGATTCTTTTTAAGTAGTAACAAATCATCTAAAAGATAAATATTTTGGAATATTGACCAGAATTGCTATCAGGCTTACAGATATCCTTTCTTCTTTTTATTTTTCAATATTATCATTACATTTTCCTGTCTCCAGTCTTCAGTGGTTTGATCTGTTATTTACAGCTCCTCAAATATCACCAACAAAAATATAGTGCTCTCATTTTCAGATTCTTTCAGAACCCAGAGATGGATCTGTCGGAGCACAGAGACATAGATTTTAGAGCAGCCAATTGTTTCACCTTTGTGTGGTTTGCACTCATCCTCTCTAGACTTTGTCTTGCATTTTAGTAGGAAAAAAGTTCTTGACAGGTAAATGCCACGTATGAATTGAAGAAGCCTACTTTATACTTTTCTTCTTTTATCTAATGTTTTCCATTGTCCTTAGGCAGTAGCTCTCTCATTCACTAAGTCAGTAGTCATCTGTTGAGCAGGGTGCTATGTTGGGTGCTTTTAGAATGACAGATGGTCTCTACTCTCTGAAAATGTATAATGAAATAAGTACCTAACTTTAACAGAAGATAAAACTTATTAATGTCTTAAGGCAGGTACTAACAAAATTGCTTTAGTCTGGTTTTTTTTTTTTTTTTTTTTGCTGAGGAAGATGTGCCCTGAGCTAACATCTGTGCCAGTCTTCCTGTTTTTTTGTATGTGAGCCACTGCCACAGCATGGCTGCCAACAAGTGGTGTAGGTCCGCACCCCGGAACCAAACCTGGGCCGCCGAAGCAGAGCGTGCCAAACTTAACCACTAGGCCACGGGGCCAACCCCTGGGATTTTTTTTATTGCAGGGACTCTTTGATTGTGGAAAGGGACAATTAAGGAATTATATTAAGGAACGAGTGGGCTCATGGGACCCGAGGACACATTCAGTCCTCACAGGGAAGTAGAACTGAGAAATCAAAGCCATCAGCAACCAGGACAGCTTCACTTCAACTCATGTCTCAATTCATTGTTCCCTCCAAGGACATCAATGACTTTATTCTTTAAAGACCTTAACACTTGAAACTTACTTGATCTTTCTGCAGCCTTTGACACTAGTGAACCACTTTCCTCTTCCAGAAATACTCTCCTTTCTCGGCTTTCAGATACCACTTTCTCCTGGTTTTTCTTTACTACTTTGGGCATTTCTTATCCTTAGAGGCACAGTCTTGCTTTGCCTGGCCCTTGAATGTTGGTTTTCCCAGTTTTCTCCTCATGCACTATAATCTCTCAGTCATTTCATCGACTCTGGGGGTTTAAACTGGGTGCTGAAAACGGCCAAACTTACATCTGGAGTTCAACTTTTCTACTAAGCTCTGCTTATGTATCTTTGCAGACTTCATTTCTTCTTGAACATCTTACTGGCTCCTTAGATGTCTAAAATTGAATTAACATTCTACCTCTCCTCACAGAGAAATCTGTTCCTCCTCCTTCCCTACCACGTTTACCTTCATGGTTGGCTCCACTAATTACCTTCGTGGCAATCCTCCCTCTCCCTCATTCTTCACCTTCTGATGGTGCTGCCTCCTCCTGCTAAGTCTGTCTCCTAAACATTTCTCAAATATCTATCTTCCTTTCCCCTCATTTCTAATTATCATGTTCTCTCATAAGTTTGCCCATTTGTTTTAAACTGGGGGTCCTCAAACTTTAATATCCATCAGTCCATCACCAGGAGTGCTTGTTAAATATATGAATCACCAGGCCCCAGGAATCTAGGAAATTGGCACTTTTACTGAGCTGCCCAGGTGAATCAGATTTGAGGGCCTCAGAAAGTACCACACTGAACTGCAAGCTCCATAGGTAAAGAATGAATGCACTGTTAAGTATAGTATCTTAGTATTATCATTGGTTGAACTATATGAAATTGTCTTCATCTGACCATTTTTGATCAACAGAAAGGGATTTTATTATGACTCGACCAAATAATGGCTCAATAAATATTTGTAAAATGAATGAGTCTTATTCCACAAACTTTTGTGATAATTACAAGGCTAGATTTATCACTTTGTGTTATTTCAGGTTCAGTTTATTTACCATAAGTGTTACCTGACCCATAAATAAGGAGACTGTTAATAATAGTCATTGTTTTATATTTCTTCCCGGAGATTTTTCTCCTTCTCCTCTTGCCAGTTTAAAGTTTCCCCATCAAGAAAGTTAGTTTCTAGGCACATGCACTCCCCATCTTCACAGATAGCTCTAATCCATAGCTAAAAGTCCATCCTTGTGCGGTCTCATCCCAAACTCCACGATCTCCACATTCTCTGGGACATCATTTGTTTAGCCACCCACTTACTTCCTATATTCTTTCTGTTTCCAATTCTCAGCATCCAGTTGGAAGATGGAAAATGGAAAACACCATTTATGTTCCAAATTCCTCCTATTTTTGGCACAATGCTTTATAAGTAGTTGCTATTGTCATTCCAACTACAAATTACAAATTGCACAATTAGCAGGAATGAAAAGAATCAACAGGCAGAATCTTTTTCACATCTGGGAATGTAAGACTACTTTCCAGTTAACTGTGGTAGGGAAATAGTAGGTCATTTTCATACTTTTCATTGAGGTGTTTTTCCCCTGGATCTAATCTCAGGCTGCCTCAAACCTGCTTATATAAGCAGGGGTCATCTTAGAGCCCAAGGTTTCTTCTCTGGCAAGCCTGGATTCCTGTTCTGAGAGCAACTCTTTCTTCCTATTTGTGTTTCTCTAGCAGTCAAAGTTTCTTTCCCTCCTCGGGGTTATATTACACCTGTTCTGATTTTCCTACTTCACCTGGTTTTTTTACTTTCTGATTTCCTTTTTAAAGACATAATTATTTCTTTACTTTATCTTCACTTAACAGGTGAAAAATAAGGTTGCAATCATGGAAAATAAAAAGGTTAATTTTATTGTAGAATTTTTTTTGAGACTCTCTCTCTCTTTGATGTACATGATTATCACATCTCAATTAACTTGAATGTTTGTTTAAATACAGCAGCTGCTCAGCCAGGAACTGAGATCTTTAATCTGCCAGCAGTCACTACCTCAGGTAAGATTCAAAATACATTATTTGTCAATCTGAAATTGGTAGAGTAGCAGTCCAACAAATAGGTATATTAAGTATGGACTGCATACCAGGGGACTGCTCCAGTATGCAAAAATGAATAAAAGCTCATAATTTAGTCAGGGAGGAGATAGTCAATAGCAATAAAATGTAAATTGAGATTCAGTCAATACTTGTTGAAAAGATGAATGAAGAAAGAGAATCAAAACTATTAAAGAATAGTGTAGAAACTAGGGAACTGAAAAGAGAAGAAAACTGTTGAGTAATTTTAACACAAGTGGGGTACTGATTCATTTAGCAAAGAAAAATAAATTTCCTGGAGGTGTTATTTTGATTTAGATGGCCTCTCTGTGGGCTCTCAGTGGTGTTTCAGGCAACTTGCCAGGTGCTGCGTGTATGTAGCCTGAAGGACTGTAGGCAGTCTGATCACTTCTGTTTCCTGATCTGCCTCTCAGAAATAAGCAGAAATGTTATGGTTGTTTCTTTCAGGCTCAGTTAGCTCTAGAGGTCATTCTTTTGCTGATCCTGCCAGTAATCTTGGTCTAGAAGACATTATCCGGAAGGCTCTCATGGGAAGCTTTGATGACAAAGTTGAGGATCACGGAGTTGTCCTGTCCCAAACTGTGGGAGTAGTGCCTGGTGGTGCCAACACCTCAGTTGTGACCAGTGGTGAGATACGGAGAGAGGAAGGGGACCCATCACCTCATTCAGGTAAAGTTTTCATGTTAGTGCCTTCCTGCTGCCTTTTCCAAGAAAAAGCCAATTTATTTCCCAAGTTCTAATGCATCACTAAGAGATTTCATTTATTTACTAAGAGATTTCATTTATTTGCTCAGAGTCACCTCTGAGGGTTTTAGTTACTTAAAAAAATTTTTGTTTTAACCTACTTAGGTGTTTTAGTAACATGAACAGAAATTTAACAGGATAAAAATTTTTACCCAGAATGTCACCCTTCAGCATGTTTTTATATTGTTTGCATCTAGTCCTTGTGTGTGTGCATACATTGTAATTGTAATACAAGTGCAATTTCAAATTCTGCTTTTGAATAAAAGTGACTTACTATCATAACAGAATTGATAGGCTCAGTATACAAGAATTTTAAGCCATAGAAAGAGTAACAAAAAAAACCCTTCAGATCACATCATCCAGAAAGCTAGTGGTGTTTGATAATCATCATTCCAGACATGTCTCTCTATAGACACATATAAAAGGACAGATAGACATTAGAATGAGATCATTTTATACATCCCGTTAAAAGCTTGCTGTACACAAAAAACCATGACGCTAAGCTTTTAATGTTTAAATATAACCTTTTTTCTTAATCTTTTGAGAACTCTTATGCTTAAAAAATTACCTGAAGGTCAGCAATATTTCAGGTTTAGTTTAGGTTTATTTTCCTGTGTTATCATCAAGTAAAAGATCTCACTAAGGTTAAGAAAAAGATTAAAGAGATTAGAGGTTTTTATTTATTTTACCTACATACATTAATTTTAGGACAATACAGATTCACGTTCTGCTCTGAAAGATGAGCATTTGTTTTCAAATGAGAAGAAAGCTCTTACCTACTGGTTTTTATTGATTTTAAGTGTGTGTGTGTATTTTAAGGTTATAATATTGGTAACTGTTAACACAATTACAATTATCCTGATTGTATAATCTTTTTATTATGGCATTTCTTTTTGGTAAGGTTTTCACACTCTTTTTCATCACAAAGGGTGCTGTATTCCGAGATCTTTCATGCTCAAGAATGTCTTCTTGTTGCCTTTATATTTGAAATGACAGCTTGGCAGGTTATAATATTCTTGACACATACTTTTCTCAAAACATCTTGTAGACACTATTACATTTTTTTCTGGGATTCATTGTTGTATAAGAAATAAGGCCAGATGTTCTCCCCCTTTTTGACGGGTGACAATTTATCTGCCTGAAGAATCCTTTTTTCCTCGATTTCAATAAATTAACTCTCAGTATGTGTTAGTATTCATCATTCTGTATCAGATTTTCCTGATCACAGGAGGGCATTTGCATCTGCAGGTTGATTTCTGCACTCAGGGAAATGTTCTATTAAATGTTCTATTAATGTTCTTAGTTGTTTCTGTTTCTTTTGTGGGGCTCTCCATTTCAGAAACACAATTATCTTTTTACTGCAGAGTCTTTGTCCTCCATATCTATTACCTTCTAATTATGTTAGTCATCTTGATCTCTTTCTGTTTCTTATACTGTATCTCAAATTTTCCCTTTGTACTAATAATTACCTTTTTGTTATGTCTCTTCTGATCCTTGCTGTATTTTATTTCCCAGGTCTTTTTATCATTCCTCTTGGTTATCTCTTCTTTGAGCTACTTTTGTAAACTGGCTTCCTATATTTTGAAGTTTTTTTCAGTATACGAAGCACCTTTTCCAGTTGTTCTATTATCTTCTCTTTCTTATCACCAAGGACTGCATTTCTTCCCTTTCCACATAGTTAGAGGGGTAGAAGTTGCTTTCTACTCCTGTTTTTTTTGTACCCTGAAGGATTTGGGGCAGGGTGATTTTGTTCCGCTGGGGCTAAGGAAAACGTTTGCTGGTGACCTGGGCTCTGATCTCTCTTGAGATCTTTTTAATGTTTTGTTCTGGAGCCCAGTCAGGGGCATCCCACTTTGGTGAACTGCTGAGGTCACCAACTAAACCGAGCCTGGAAAAACATAAAGAGCCACCAAGGTTTGCCAAATTTTTGCTGACGTCCAGTAGTGCCATGAAGGGGCTTCTGTTCTACAGTCTTTTTCCTTTGACATACTATTTCCTTGGGGTGATGTATTAACTACTCTGTCTGCTTCTCTCTGAATTGGTCGGGGAGGAGGCAGTTAGTGAGGATTTAAGATTTTCGTCAACCTGCTTTAATTTCCTTAGCAGTTAATTGTGCTCCAAGGCCAGGAAAGAAATGATGTTGCAGAAATTTTAGTTCCTTGGTTACATGTTTTCAAGTTTATGGCAAGAGGACATACCCCTTTTTTGTTTTAGTTGCTACAAGAAAATTCTGGCTTCCTTGTAAATATTATATTTTTAGTTCATTGCTTACTACGATCTGGATTCTTCATGCTACCATGCGGCTTCTTTCACTTAGCATCATATAATCAGCATTTTGGTAGGTTTTTAAGTTGAGAACATAATTATTATATATCAATATTACTAATTTATTTCACTTTTAGGAGTTTGCAAACCAAAGCTGATCAGCAAGTCAAACAGCAGGAAATCTAAATCTCCTATCCCTGGGCAAGGCTACTTAGGAACTGAACGGCCCTCTTCAGTCTCCTCTGTCCATTCAGAAGGGGATTACCACAGGCAGACGCCAGGCTGGGCCTGGGAAGATAGGCCCTCTTCAACAGGTGAGGAACTTACTGCTAGAAAGTGAGTCTCAAAGCAATTTATAGCAATGCCTTGGTTAGCACTTATTCTAAAATCAGAAACTTTGTTTGGAAAACTATATTTCCATCATGGTATCATTAATAGATTCCACTTTCCAGAATAGAAATTGAACGCATATAATCTTTAAAATTTTAAGAATGCAAGGTCTGATTACTATGAACAGAAGAAGAGCCATGAAAAAGCCTCTTACCCACCCCTCGCTTCTGTATTATGCCGGTAGACAACATCTGCTTCTGCAAAGCAGGTAAGTCGGTAGTTCCGGTCCTTTCATGAACTACCCGAATGTAAAACGCTACTCTCAAGGCAGCTTCACCTTTAAACTTTCATATAGACATTCTTAGAGAAGGTTCTTGGGGAAATAATAAGAAATCAAAGTAAGAAATGGGAATAGTTTAAAAAGCTATTATCTCTCTATAGGCTCACTATGTCTGTACAAATTGATGAAAAAACAATAGGATATTTATTAAGGTTTTCCATTTTGTGCCTGTTTGTAAGCTTTTTTTTTTTAACTCAATAACCGTGACAATGGTAGTCTTGAAAAGGAACAGACTTTTCATTCTTACTTTTTTTTTTAATCAAACTGGGATATTTGCTGAGGATTTAAGGGTTTCAGAGAATTATAAACTGTCCTTTTCTTCTGGGTTAAATACACATATGTCAATGAAAAAATCTGAAATGTGCCCTCCCCCTTAAGACATATATAAATTTCATATGGATATTATATCAGCATAATTTAAGGCTTTTGCTTTATAAAATTCTCATAGCTGTTTCTGCTCAAATCTCTTAGGGAAAGACTTATTATTAAACCATGCATGAAATTAATTACTTGATGAAATGTTTTCTGTTTTTAGAGTTTCTTAAGCTATAGGAGGTTTTCTGGGAACAATGAAACAATCTAGAGACTGGCAGAGGTAGCAGTGCTATTGTCAGGTTTATGTATCCCTCTTCTAAATCTTGTACATTTGTAAATCTGCCCAGTGAGATCCAGCAGATGACATGCATCCTGCTGCCCCTCGACCTGCTGAAATTCCTGGGTACTTGTCCCCCTCATCCTCTGAGAATTGTACTCCTGTTTGTCTTTGAGTCAAGAAGACTTAGTGTAACTAAGTCTTAGACTTTGGTGTAACTCGACTTAGAGCTTAACATCTAGTAGTTCTACTTGGATTCTCCACGGAAACACCTAGTTCTAGACTCAGTTAAAAACCCAGCCCTGTGCTTTTGCTTCTGGGCTCAGCAACCCTCACTTCTTGTGCTTACTCGTGTTAGTTCTTTCTAGACTCTCACTGACTGCTGTGTTATCACTGGCTACAATCTAGGTGTGAAACCTCGGCCTTCTGTATTGTTTCATTTTGCTTAGTGTCACAAGACCACTTTAGTAAAATAATCCTGTCCTCCTCCATACTGTGACAGTTGAATGAAACAGCAACTGCTCTTAACGATGAAAACCTAATTTTTCTTTTGCCAGGCTCCACTCAGTTTCCTTATAACCCTCTGACTATGAGGATGCTCAGCAGCACGCCGCCAACACCGACTGCGTGCGCCCCCTCTTCTGTGAGCCAGGCCGCTCCTCACCAACAGAACAGGGTCTGGGAGCGGGAGCCTGCCCCGCTGCTCTCAGCACAGTACGAGACGCTGTCGGATAGTGATGACTGAACTGCACCGAGAAGGGGTCTTGGTGGGGCCAGGGTGTGGGGGAGGGAGCTCTAGTTTTTGGTGATTTTATTTTTAATTGCAGGTCAAAAACCTGCCCTCCTATGACTTGTGCCCAGAGACTTTTCAGGAGAGCCTGGACCATTGATGATGAAGAAATGATGGAAATTTATTTGGAAGGTCAAATGGGGGAGAACTGTCTTTGATACAGGCAGTTCAGTGAATTATAATAATAGTGGAGGGTTGAAATATAGTTTTTAAAAAGTGGACAATTCCTGTTCTTACATCTGTTTGTAAAAAAACAAAACAAAACAAAACAACATAATGTCTTTAAATCACTCTTCTGTAAATAGATTACCTTTTTGCAGTGTTTCCCTTTGCTGTAGTATCTGGTGTACTTATGTTCAAATCAGCGCATCAACTTTGGGGGTAATTTTTAAAAATCTTCTCATCTATCTTTTTAACCCTTGCCTTCTAAACAACCTCATACAGCCCAGTTACATAATGTTGGCTGTCACGGGCATTGTACTTTTTTCAATTTTGTTTCCTCTAAATTCAGATTCCCAGTGATGTTTAAAATCTTGTGGAAATGTTTAGATTTTTGATACAGACCCTGTCATAAAATCTGTACATTAACGTATTAGGGTCAAAAGGTAGGAGAAACAAAATTCTGCCATTTTGTAAATTTCCAATGCAGGCTTTAATTTTTTTTTTTTAATTAGTAGCACTGAAAAAATATTACTGCATGGGTATGTTATAGTTCAGTTTTTAAAGTTCTAAAGGCTTATTTGAGGCATACCTCACTGTTATGCACACTGGTAATTTAACCATGCCCCTAAATATTCTTTTTCCTCCTGCATTTGATGCAGCCCAACAAAGCTTTTGTTTTGAAATAAATTTGACTACCCTGTCCATAGCTACAGTAGATTATTTGTGATGAAGGCTCCTGGCGTCTCAGATTTCAAAGGAAAAACTTAACACTTTTCTTTAGTTTGACATATATTATTGGTTGGGTTAGAGGACGATGATCTGTGTAGAATCTAGTCTTTTAGATTTGCTTTGTGCTGCATATCCTGAACTCTCATGGTGACCATATGGTCCTTTCCCCTTCTCTCTGTGCTAGCGATTACTCACTTTGATTCCTTGTGGGCAAGAGTTTATTGTTGAATGTTTTCATCTCACTGAATCTCAAGGAGCAAATAATGTAAAAGACTGAACTTTAAACTAAGTATGGTACTAGAGAGTCAGTTTTATCTTCCATTAATAATTGCTTGTTCAATTTTTAGATTTTTTTTTTCATACAACTTAAGAGCAGCATTGAAACATCCTTCGTACAGATACTAAGCATATAGATACTAACAGTTTTGGGAGAATACCACTGATGACTAGAAACAGGAGAAACAGACATCTCTCAGGATGATAAAAATTAGTGCTTTTCAGACTTTTACGTAGACCTAAACTTTTTAACAAAAGTACTCAAGCCTCTAGAGAAAGCAGGTCTACAATAAGCACTGACTGAGTGCCTCCTTTGTAATAATGAGTGTTTCATAGGTGTGATCGACACCCTCACATCACCCTGTAGCATCGGTATCTAATCCCTATTTTATAGGTGAGGACACACACAAGTTCAGTAGTTTGCCCTATATAGTTAAATAAGCAACAAAGATAGAACATGTTTGAGGTTAAAGCCTTCATTGCTATTACTATGCCACTCTTGTATACTTGAGGTCCTCGAAATAAACTTTAGATCAGGTTTAGTGATCTGATTGCTACTACTTGGAAAGTTGGTGTCACTTTATTATATATACATACACATGAAATTTTAATGTGAATTTAAAACAATAGCTAAATGTTCTACTTACCATTTTTCTGCTGAATTTTTTTTTAGGTACTGGTAATATTTTAGACTTCATTGATAATTTATATTGTCAGCTGACCTGAAAGAGATTATGATGGTACTTTTCTATGACCTCAAAGCTCTTGAACTATTTCAAGTCAGAATAGTTTTTGAGAACATGTCAGATCAGAGTCTAACTAGTCATATTTGTAGTTCCACTTGAGGATCCCGAAGTGAGCAACTATTGACCACTCACCCTATCCTCATCACAATGCATGGTGTTTTACTTCATTTACTATCACATGAAGAAGAGATTTCAGAATGGGAGATAAAATCCACTATCATTTCTTAGTTAAGAACAATGAAAGGACAGAATTTTCACATGGCTTACCTATGGAGCAAACTGTCTTGGAGGGGTGGAAGTCCACCTTAGCATGATTGAAACAGCAAGCACAGCACTGAGAGTGATTGATGATTTGTAGAAGTTAGCTGTAAATCAAGGCATAACACTCTGCAGGCAGAGAGTTCAGCATTCTGAAGCTACATCCTTACGCATGATTTTTTAGCATCCAGAACTAAATTAAGGTCTTCCTAATACTATTCACAGAAGTAGTCTGACAGCCAAATTTCCAGTGCATGTTTATGACTGGAAATTTCATAATGCTTTAATTTTGGTATGTGAGTGATTCTATTTTAAAAATACTCATGCCTTGAAAACTCTAGTGACATAGTTCAGAAGTTTAAAGTATGCTATTTTAACAATTCACTTTTGAATTCAGACCAATCAGTAGAGGGGTCAGTCCTCCTTTGGCTTTGGTTTGCTACCTTGTTTTACAACAGTGCAAATGAACTTTAATGAGAAACACCCACATGAAAAGACTGTCCCTCTGAAAACTCCTACAGTTTTTCCAGCACTGCGACCATGAACTGAATCATTGTGGCGGATTTAAAATTCTTAAATAAAACCTGGAATGAAAAATCTAACTTTTAGTAACCCCTGCAATTGTGAAAAGGTAAAAACGTTCTTAATACAGAAGGTGAATAGTTGACAATAATTATTTTTTTGAAATCACCAATAAATTAAGACTGGGTTACGCTAGAATTCAGTCTGATTTATATTATAGTTTATCTCTCTGAGTTAGACTTGATTAAAGGAATTAGCTGAGTGGTAAATAATAGATGAGCTTAGACAAAGTAGGAAGAAATTTACATCTGTAAAAATATAAAATTCTAGTTTTAGTCTAATCCCTGAGGATTTGGACCTCAGGGTTTCTAGTATTTTATTTTTATTAACTCTTCAGCAAGTTATTTTTTATGAGAAACTCAAAAGATTACAGAATACATACAATATTGTTGTAGAGTCTCTAGTTTATTATGAAAAGATTCTTCCAGTATGTACACAGGAACCAAAAATATCAGTTTATCATTCCCACTCACACCCTGACCCCCAACGGCATACCAACAATAACAGTGTTCCTTCATGGTACCTAGAAAAATTGCCTTTCCCCTAGGCAAATGGCTCTTTGCAAGACTGCTAAGGTAAAAATATACTTTGAAGCAGTGTGCTAAAGCCCTTTCAACACAGCAGTCTATTCATTTAAGGTCATCTGACCAAATATGTTCTCCCATGGCTGAGACAGAATCTCATCTGTTCCCTACTTTACAGATGAAGATACTGAGACCCACACTCAAAAAGCCAGGACTAGAATCCAGGTCAGTGATTCTTCTACTGTACCAGCAGTACCTATTAGAATGCCCTAGGTTGCAAAGGAAGCAGAGTGCTCAGATAGCACTGACGAGAGGATATAACATTCCTTTCCCCCCCTTTTTTCCACAGTGGTATATAATCAGATACATACAAAAACATACAGTTCACTTTTATTTATAATCATATGGATGCGATACTTTTCAAGTGCCTAATTTCCACTTTAAAACTTCATGCTGGATGCTGGTGGCAAACTGAGATACTACTTTTCCTGCTTTATGCATTAAATCCCCCACTGGGGTTCATGAAATAGATTATAAGAAAAATAACTCACCATAATCCCCCTTTGCCATGAGACAGGTAGCTCTGGTCTGCCAGATAGTGATAAAATAAGAGAAGAGAGGGCAGCAAATCAATGGACTAAAATCATATGGTAGAGATGCCTAGCTGAATTACCACCACCCACCCCAGAGGAAAACTGGCCCATCTTAATCTGTAGTTATACTTAGACCAGCATGGCCAGCACAGCTGTTACAACTGAAAGTATCACTTGACATCCGTCCTTAGAAGTCAAACATCAAGTCAAGTTGGGGATGAAAGTTGTTTTTCCTTTAAAAAACAAAAGTGGCAGTGTTTATATATACAACCTGTCCTTCACCAAGGCTAAGTTGAGGAAACTTGAATATCAAGGACAAAGTATTTAAGCCACTGATTTGGGTGCCACTGAGACTGGAGTAATAGCTGTTACTACAAATTCCCTACAACAAAAAGGGATGTAGAGCTTGATAAAATTAAGTCAAAGGTCTACTTTTTCTTGACAGCTCAGCCAACTCTTCCCTGATGTGCTGTATAGAAACCTCATCTCTTTTCAGCTCTGCTTGCTTCAGTGCTTCCTGGTAGATCTCTTTTGCTTGTGCATATCGTTCTAAAATAACCCAGAGAGAAGGGAGAATAAGACGAAAATGTAATGTTTTCAAAGAGATTCTAAAGAGAAAGCACTAGTTATCGGTACAGGTCGATTGTGTGCTTATTAAGGGACAGGCTGGTGCTGCCTCATTTCATCCCCATTTGCCAAGCTGGCTTACAGAGGCTGTAAGCTGGCCCAGGTGTAGCACTCCAACCCAGTGAGAGCTGTGGGACTAACTGTGCCCTTTCCAGTACACCCCTGGGGCCCTTACTCCATTAGTCAAAGACTTCACTGATAATGGTTATGTGTAAGAAAGACCTATCATTCCAGGTTTCTGAAAATTATAGGTGAGGCCCTGAGCAGTATAGCATAGTATGTCTATCAAACTGATACCATCTGTCTTACCAGCTTCAGGAGTACACTGTGAGGAACAAACTCAGTGATACATGGGAAAACATTTAGAAATCTGTAAAGCACTACAGAAATAAGGTACTATCATTGCAGAGTTTTCTTTACCCTGATGTGGTTCAACAGGCTAATGCAGGACTCCAGAAGTTATGTGAATTGGACACAATGGTACTTCAACCAAACATGCATTTGTTTTTGTATTATTTAGCCAGCCGTTTAATTCTGGAGCTTCCCTACTGCCCCGTGCCCTCCCTAAAGAAGTCAGTCAAGCTTCATTGTTCCCTACCTCTGTGCATCAGAACTGCAGCCAGATTACTGAGCAGCATGTGTAGCTCAGGGTGTTCTATCTGTCTTGCCAGATCTGATGCCCTTTGCACATAAACACAGGCCTCATCAAAGCGGCCCTGTGCATCCAGGGTGGTAGCCAGGTCACTCATCAGCACAATGGTCTATACAAAAGAAAAAACAGCTTTTTCAGGGCTGGCCTGGTGACATAGTGGTTAAGTTTGTGGGCTCCACTTTGGCGGGCCCGGGGTTCACAGGTTCGGATCCCAGGTGCAGACCTATGCACCACTTATCAACGCACGCTGTGGTGGCGTCCCATATAAAGTAGAGGAAGATGGGCACAGATGTTAGCCCAGGGCCAGTCTTCCTCAGCAAAAAGAGGAGGATTGGCAACAGATGGTAGCTCAGGGTTAATCTTCCCCACACACACACAAAACCAGACAGCTTTTTCTTTAAAAATACCTACACAAATTTAACATTAATTTGGAGTTTGAGAAACTGTGACTATATATACTTCCGATTTCATCTTTCCAAGCATTCCCCAAAAAGTGAGGGACATCAGCCTTTAACAAATTATGTACATTTATCATTCACATTGTACAGTGGACAGCATTAGTTTGACCCTCTGGAAAATGATACAAATTACAAACTAGGGAACAGGATGAATATTACTTATTAATCTAATTATCAAATTAGAAGCACCAAATAAAAAATCATGGCCAAAAGAAGCCATAATATGATCCCATGTAAGGTTCAGCAATCTTGAAACATCAGCCCCTGGAGCCAATAAATTGTAATATAATGTCATTCCTATTGGTGACCCTGAGACTCATCAAGAAGAAGAAATAATAGCATTGATTTTTAGCAAGATTCCCATTAAGAGTTTTTTAAATTTTGGTACTAAGAGAGGCAGGCCCTACCTCCTTCTCCACTGAAGCCATGCTTTAAGCCCCAGTTCTAGTACTTGGTGATTTCAATTCCACATTTGTCTTCCTATTATTCCTCAATGATATTTCATTAAGGGGACTCTATAATAAGTCCTAAATAGCTTTCCTGAAGATAATTCATAGCCCAATAACTTGTTCTGCCCACCTTCCCCAGCCTTGGGACGTGTTTAAGTCCAGTTAAAATTTTTGTGTCCTATGTTGAGGGTACCAAGCACTCACAGACAAAGTAATCTACTTCTTACCTCTAAGAACTTAATTTGATAGAGGAGAGACCAAAAGAGATGATTTCAATTCAGTTCAATATGTTTACTGTTTTAATAGAAAGCTTTGCATAGTGTGCTTAAATTCTATGCTAGTGGTTTTAAATTTTTTTTAATGCAGTCCCTCCTTCTTTCCCCCACCTTCCTCTGGCATTTTACCTGTGGGAAAAGGGAGGAAAGGATCTTCATGTGTTAACCTGACCATAAGATTCAGTATTCCAAAATACTGTGCTGACTCTGAAGCCCCAGAAGCACATGGGTGCCTGGTTAGACCTGCCTTATAGAAAGGTTGCTCTGCTGTGTAAACCAGTACTCATGCAAAACATTCTGGTCAGACCCAGTAACTGATCAGCAGTCTCAAATCTTTTTTCAAACAAGTAGTTGGGGGCGGGGTGGTGGTGGTAAGAAAATGAATAGACCAGGGCACATGGAGGATCCTCCTAGGACCACCCACTAATTATCTGTTCCCAAAGAGTATGGCATTCACACACATCAATTCTGAAACCTTTGCATTATAGTCCCTTTCTCTGTTGTCCTCCCTTACCTGTGGGTGTCTTTCTCCTAGTATTTCTTCAGAAATCTGCAAAGCTTTTTCATACATCCTTTGTGCCTGTGATGGCTGCTTGGAGAACAGAAGGTAGTGAGCATAGGCATCTAAGCACATGCCAAGGAGGAGGTGGGTATTGGCTTTCTCTTCCACTAAGAAGGAAATAAGAGCATTGATGGGATTTAACAAGTACAGCATCGAAAATAAGGCAGAGAATTGGCCAACCTACCCTAATCATTTTTTTTGTTACCAAGACCCACAAATATTTTAACATTATAGGTCCCACTGAATGTTTCATGCTACTTAAGAAGTGCTCCTAACCTTACACTTTGTTACACAAAGGTGACAATTTAGGTGGATTAAAATCTAATTGGTTCCTGGACCCAATTCCAACATGGGTAGAGGCTTCCCCACACCAACAAGCAATTCTCGGACACCAACTGGGTCCAAGAATTCAACTAAATTCTGACCTTATCTACCTGGAGATAGCGTCAGATTCCACAGGTTAAGGGTCCAGTCCTATAAAACTGTACTCTGCACCACCCCACCGCCCCGCCCCACCTCAGACATCAGTCGCAAGCAGCAAGCTTCTGACCAGCTGGTGACCAGCTGGGTACAGATTGGAGGTTCCCACAACCTCCTCCTCGGACTTCAGACGCTGGTCACAAGTCCAGGTTACTTCTGACTGACTAGCTATAAATCAGACTCCCTCCTTGCGTTCAATTCATTTGCTACGCGGCTCACAGAACTCAGAGAACTTTACTTACTAGATTACCAGTTTATTATAAAAGGATATAACTCAGGAACAGCCAAATGGAAGAGATGCAGAGAACAAGATATGTGGGAAGGGATGTCTGAACCCTGTCCTTTTGGGTTTTTATGGGGGCTTCATTACATAGGCATGACTGATTAAATCACTAGCCTTGGTAACTGATTCAACCTCCAGCCCCTCTCTCCACAGAGGTCAGGGGGTGGGGCTGAAAGTTCCAACTTTTTGATCACATGATTGCCTCCACTGGGACCAGCCCCCATCCTTAGGTACTTTCCAAGTCACCTCATTAACATAACAAAAGACGCCTTGATCACTCTCAACACTTAGGAAATTCTAAGGGTTTGGGGAGCTGTGAGCCAGGAACTGGGTGAAGACCAAATATATATGAAAAATTATATTTGGTCATCTGAATGACCAAATATACATTTCTTATAAATCAAAATATCACAACATCCAATTAAATGACGAACTTTTCCCCACATTTTAAGACTGAGTCCACACATCAATGAAAATGTGGAATATTTTTAGTTTGAAACTAATAATATTTAGCAGAAACAGGTGAAGATAAATTCGAAGAATGAGTTAACAACAAAAAAAATCTAGGGCCAATGAAAAAGTTTTAAGGTGCAAAAAACAAAATGCAGTAAGAAACCAGAGAATGCTCAGAATCCTAAAATGGCAAGTCACAAGCCAAATTTATAGAACAGTTTCCACTTTCTGAAGAATAAAGACTCTATGATACAGCATCTCTCAATACGTTACAGAACTGACTACACAATGTCTAAAAAGGACAAACTTAAAACACCTAGTGCCACATAAAAAGAATTAGAGAACACAGACATAGAGAATAATAACCAATAGCAACTTGCACAAGTAAAGACTTGGAGAGCTGATACAAATAATGCAGAAATGATAATGAGCTAGATTACAAGGAAATTCTGCAAACAGCTCAGCTAAAAGTCAATGTTTATTTAAAGGACTTAAAAAAGAGGTTACCTCAGATAATCGTAAGTAACAAAACTATTAGACATCCAACTAAAGATGTTCCATTGGATATATTTACCAGCAAAGCTATTCATATCAGTTTTCCTTTTGTATCTTCAAAGTTTCAGAAAACTTATAAATGGCACATAGAATTTAAAGAACACTATGTTACCAAATAATAGTATGACCAATTATTGAACAGAGAGTCTAAATAAAATAATGATGTGGCATATGAAAATAACTGTTGGAATAATATTAGAGGGTAAAAGTGAAAAAAAAAATAGAACTTTTCTTCAAGTAGAAATCCAAAATTATTTACTTTGGCTTAGTTATATATAAAAGGTAAATGATAATCATCTTAAAATCAAATCAGGAGTAGTTTTAAACAGACTGCCTTGCATATTTATTTTCAAAAAATATCAATGAGGGGCTGGCCCCATGGCCTAGTTAAGTTCAACATACTCTGCTTCAGCAGCCTGGGTTTGGTTCCCGGGCGTGGACCTACACCACTCAGTGGCAGCCATGCTATGCCAGTCACCCACATACAAGATAGAGGAAGACTGGCACAGATGTTAGCGCAGGGCGAATCTTCCTCAAGCAAAAAGAGGAAGAGTGGCAAGGGATGTTAGCTCAGGGCAAATCTTCCTCAGCAAAAAAAAAAAAAAGAAAGAAAGAAAGAAAAAATATTTTTATAAAAAGTATATACAAATATTTATGAATAAATATAACCAATATAAAAAGAACAACATAAGATGGCACCAAATACCACATGTAAATGTACCATATTTCTCAATTAAAAGGAAATACTGAAACAAAAAATATTTAACTATGAGCACTCTTTTTTAAAGGCTAAGCAAAAACATACAAATCAAGCAGCAGTTTAATATTAATAGTATTGTGAGATAATATAATGAAGAGAGGCACAGTTAAAATGAGAAGAATGAGACAAATCTCTGTGCTACTTCAAGTACAAACAAAAGTCCAAGATAAGTAATTTGTAACAGTGAGAAGATTTAGAATACCATACAGATGCTAAAATTCATGTTCTTTGAGAACTTTTAAAAACAAAGAAAAATGTTTACCATATACCAAAAATATCACAAAACAATGTATAATAATTCCAATTCTGGAAACTGTACGCTTCAAAAATGACTGCTGAATCGTATTTCTGGGATTTGTATTAATTCTCTTTAAATATTTCTATATTTTTAGAAAATATGCTCTTTTCACATTTTTCAGTTAGAAAAAATGTTTAGTACTATAACTCAAAAGTACAAGAATAAAGTAACAATTCTAGTGGAAAATTATTACCCCTAATATCAGTAATGGAAATTAACTAGAATAGAAGAAAAGATAGTAAAGCTTTTAGAAAGAATGAGGTAAAATTTCAGCTGTAATATTTTTTCATTGTTAAGAAGAAAATGTTTTAAATTCATAGTACATTCTGACCATAATAACATGAAAAATAGAAATATTTTATAAAAAATATACTTCTCTAAAAATAGGACCAAAGGAAAAATTAAAAGGCTCCACAATAAAACCTTCAGCATACCGTCAAGTTAAGAGAAAATTTCATAGCTTTAATAAACTACCAAAAAAGAATTCCTTTTCTAGGTAATAATATTTAAAACATGGTTTCTTGAAATATTAATATAGAAACTGCTAAAAATTAGACAAGAACAAACCAGACAGCCTAATAACAGCTGAGAAATAAATTGGGATTGTTCATACAGAGCTTCCCCCATAGGATTATTTGAATCGGGGGTGGGGGGAGTATATTTCTTTCTTCGAACTTTAATTATAAATAATTCTTTTTCACAAATCATTTCTAATCAGAGAAAAAGATGAGCTACCTAAAATCAGTCCAAGAAACAAACAAGATTCACTACAGAAATTTTTACTTAAAATATTAGCAACTGGAATACTCAAATGCACTAAAGAGATGACTAAGCAGCCTTTATTCCAGAAATACAAAAATGGCTCAGTGTACTTAATGTATCAGTATATCAAATTAGGCTTGCATAAATGCAGACTAAAAAGGAATTTGATAAGGTATTGGAACAATCATATGCACTTATAAAAGCAGGACTAGGGATGCTCCATTAATAAGAAAAAGAGCATCTCTAATTTGGGAAAACTTGAGCACAGGCATCCAGCCCCCCCACCAACAACAATAATCTAGGAGGGTCTGCAGTAGTATTAGAAGCCTTCTGGTTCCAGTAATATGACTGATAATCTGAAAACCCTCATGCTTCAAATGTTAGATAAATTATAACAAACATCCTTTTATATGCATAGCTGAACTCCCAAGAGAAGGAAATCCCAAGGGCCAGAAATTAGGAGTAAGCTAAAACCCAAAGTGGAAAGCATGTGAGTTGATACAGCAAAAGCCCAGTTTTTGTTGGGTTTGTGGGGTGGCCTGAGAGTCTCTGTAATCCAGAATTGAGTTCTTCAACTTGTGCAAAATGGAAACTAGATCTGAAGCCCCTTGCATAAAACCAAGATCACTGTCATAGGCTACACGTGCCCCTGCCCCAACCTCTCTCCCCACTACAGAGACCACAAGGAAGCTGGAATGGCCAAGCCTGGAATCTAGATGGGAAAAATGATTACCATGGAAATTTGTAATCACAGGCCTGTGCTACATGCAGTTTGATGTCTAAATTTACACCACCCATTTAAGCTTGGACCTAAGTAACTGGAAGAAACAAACAAAACCATTCTGGAGTCTCATTTTACAGCTAAAACCCTGCTGAAAGATGAATTTATAATCCAAAATTAGTAAGCATGAAAATTCATCATGAGAATCAGCAGACAATAAAAAAGGAAGCCTCATTGTCAAGAATTTTAGATGACCGAATAATCACAGAGTATGAACTGAGTTTAAAATAATTACTTATACATCAAGTATGCTCCACTTCAAAGCTCTGCATTTGTTCCTCCTTTGCCTGTGATTTTCTTCCCTCAGAGACTGCCACTTGGCTTGTTAGCCCCCTCATTCTTGAGGTTTCTTACCTCTACGAAACAGCATACTGCCTCAGCATATTCCCCATATACATATTCCCTCAGGTACATATTTACGTAGCACTTGATCATCTTTGGATATATTATCTATTTACTGAACAGTGTTTATGTGTTTTCCTCCACTAGACATTTAGGTCCATGAGGCAGCAACTTTGTTTTATTTATAGCTGTATCTCAGTGGCCAGTAATGTGTCTGGCATGTAACAGGCATTCAATAAGTATTTCTTGACTGACTGGTTGAATGAATGAATAAAAAGAAAGAATTAAAAACATAAAAGAACTGAACTAAATATGGAAAAGATATAAAGAAGCTAATTTTACTATTATATACTTAATACTTAATTATATACTTAATATAATTAATTATTATATACTTAATTTTAAGTATAAAATTAAACATTGGCACTCCACGAATCTATAAAAACTCAATATAGAGATGTCATTACAATCAGTGAGAAAAGGATGGACTAATAAACAGTCCTGAGCTGAAGCCTGTCCATGAAGGGGCGAAAAATTACATCACTAACTCACACCATATTAAAAAGTAAATTCTAGGTAAATTAAAGACTAAATGTAAAAAAGCTAAATATTTAGAAGAGATTATCTTTCTGACCTTAGAAGAGTGAAGGATGTTATTAAACAAGACACAAAAAGCACAAACTATAGAGGAAAATATTAAAAGATTCTATTACATTTAAATTTTAATCTCCGTATGTCAAATACCCTAAAGTGAAAAGACAGGGCTACAAAAAGATATGTAACCTACAAAATGTAAGATGCTCAAACACGTAAAGAACCCTTACAACTCATTAAGAAAAAGACAACCCTTGAAAAAAATAAGCAAAGGATATAAACAAAATTTTCAGAGCAGGAAATCTGAATGGCCAATAAATACATGAAAAGACGTTCTGTATCTCACTAGTAATCAGAGAAATACATTGAAGCCACAAAGAAATTCCATTTCATACCCACCAGATCATCAAAAAATTTTAAGTCCAACAATAACAAAGATATAGAGGAACAAGAATGCTAAAGCTTTGCTAGTGAAAATCTAAACTGGTAAAGCCACACTGATGAGCAACTGGTAATATCTAGTATATGCACCCTAGCAATTCCACTCCTCTGTACATACCCTAGGGAATATCTTGCATGTGTGCACAGAGACACAGGTCCAAGAATGTTCAAAGAGGTATTATTTTCCACAGTAAAACACGTAGGACCTCCATGTCCATCAGCAGGAGAACTGTAGTCTATTCATACAATGAAATACTACACCACAGCCCACAGTTGCAGTGGATGAACCCATCCGGGCCACCTCTAGACTGCACCACTCCTTGTGAAGATGGAAAAAAGGCTCCACCTCACTCCTCACTCCCTTACCCAGTGGACTAATTAGAGGAAGTCACCCCTTCTGGACAGACATAACACAGCAGACATGCGGTTTGGCAAGCAAACAGGGCCTCTGTGCTAGGAAAACTGATCCTTTAAGTATCAACATGGATAAATCTCAACAACATAATGTTGAGTGAAAAAACATATTGCAGAAATAGTTGTACGGTATACCATTCATACAAAGTTTAAGACCATATTAGTCCCATTTTATATTATTATATATATAAGTGTAATAAATAGGCATAAGAATGATAAAGACCAAAACCAAATTAAGGATAGTAGTTACACCAAGCAGGAGTACACAGGGGTTTAAACTTACAAAAAAGAATTCTGAAGCACATATGGTGAAATACTTAAGATTTGACAAAGCTAATGGGAAGTTATACAGATATTTGTTAAAGTCTCTACACTTTATTTTTGCTTGAAATCTTAAAAAAAAAAAGAAAAGCAGCACAGAAGTGACTTTTCGGAATAATAATTCAGTATTGTGGAAGACATACTGGAGAAATTCCCAAAATACAGACAAAAAAACCAAGGGAGGAGAGGATAAATATAAAAGACAAGAGGAGAGAAAGAGGCCAACATACAGGTAAATGACATTCCTGAATAAAAGACCACAGCAAGAAGAACTGTAGCAGTAATCAAAGATGAACTATAGAATCTCAAGAGAACTGGATCTTAAAAATGAAGGTTCACAGGCCAGGCAAAAGTCACAAAGAGACTAATCCCCTAACCTTATGCTAATAAAACTTCTGACTCCTAAAAAGGAACCAGGCAGGAGAAAAGAGGCTATCTGCAAATGAAGGCATATAAATTGGTTTCAGAATTCTCTGCAATAAATCCCACTAGGTCTAAAATTCCAGATCACAGAGAAAAAACAAGTGGGGAAAGGGAAAGGTAGAAGAATGTTAAACTGTACTCATCTCATCTTACAGAAGAAACTGAAAACAGAAGTTCTTTTCCTTTGAGTCAAATATGTCGTGAAGAAATTTTTAGGTTACCCCTAATAGAAATGAAAACCACAGCCTTCCTTGCAAAATATAAATGGAGGTTTAGTGAGGAAAAAGTTCCTATAAGAGGGATCTAAAAACAAAGAACAAATATGGAAAGCATTTTTTTAAAATGCAAAAATTAGACCAAATATCACTGTCAATACTAATTTTAAATAGGTTTTAAGATTCTCTATCACAAGACAATGATACTCAGATTAGGTTTTAAAAACATCCAAACATAGCCTTCTACAAAAGACACACGGAAAAAATGACTCAGAATAAGTTTAAGAATAACATATAGTCAACAATGCAAAACTAAAATTTGTGACCAATACTTTAAGTAGGACCAAAGAAAAAAAAAAGAGTAATTTTTCTGATGAAGGGATAATTCACAATGTAGATATATATGTAGGACTGTTTAAATAGCACAGAAATGTGTGTAAAGAAAAAAATCACAGAAACAAAAATTTTGTCTAGAATAACTAGACAACAAAAATTTTGTCTAGAACAATTAGACAAAATCAGCAAGGATAACAGAAGACTTGAACAATACTATAAACCAACTAGACCTAACAGACATCTATAGGACACCCCATCCAACAACAAAGGAATACACGTTCTTCTCAAATGCACATGCAACATTCTCCAGAATAAACCATATAATAGGCCATAAAACAAGTCTCAATAAATTTAAAAGGACTGAAATCTTACAAAGCATGTCCTCTGAACACAGTGGAATGAACTTAGAAATCAACAACAGAAAGAAATTTGGTAAATTCACAAATATATGGAAATTAATCAACACACTCCAAAATATCCGAAAGATCAAAGAAGAAACCACAAGAAAAATTAGAAAATACTTTGAGATAAATAAAAATGAAAACACAACATACCAAAATTTATAGGATGCAGCTAAAGCGGTAGAGGGAAATTTTTGGTTCTAACTGCTGTCTTAGAAAAGAAAGATCTTAAACCAATAACCTAATCTTCCACCTAAGAAACTAGAAAAAGTGAAAACTAAACCCAAAGCAAGCAGGAGAAATATAATAAAGATTAGAGTGGAAATAAATGAAATAGAAAAACAATAAAGAAAATGAAACCAAAAGTTGGCTCTTTGAAAAGATCAACAAAATTGACAAAAACCAAGAAGAAACTCTGAATAAAATATTCAGGAAGGTTCTTCATAAATTGAGAGTGGGAAACATAATATAGAGGAGCTAAACCATTTAATAAATTAGGTTAATAAATATATCACATTCCAGCAAACTCTTAACATAGTACTTAATGAGTACCAAGTCACAGTCCTAGAGCATTTAATTCTCGTAACAACTCTATAAGGTAGGTTCTACTATTATTCTTCTTTTATTGATGAGTAAACTGAGGGGAGAGAAGTTAAGTAACTTCTCTACAGTCACACTGCTAATCAGTGGAAGAGCCAGAATTCAAACTCAGGCACTTTGAGTACTCATGCAACCAAATACGCCATCAGAACACTTCAATTTTGCAGAAATGTTTTGACTATTTAAAAGATGAAAATGAATGAAACTTTCAGCTCAAGGAAAAGAAGAGGAAGGAATCAATGGAAAAAAATCTCTTAGAGGAAATAAATCCATAAAATGAAGAACTGGGAAAGGAATATGATCTCAGATACATAAGAGAATACTGTAAATTATGCTTTAAAAATATAATTCCATAAGAAAGTTTCTTTTAGGAACTCCAAAATTCTTTCACCTATGCATTTACTTATTCAATAGATATTTATTAATGCTGTGTTCTTGGCACTGTCCTAGGTACTGAAATCAAATCAAGAAAATGGAAAAAACTTAACTGTATGAGTAATCAAGGAAGAAGGAAAAAAGTTGCCAGAGAATCAACTCTAAAGGAGATCTGTCTGGCCCCTATGGTTTCATAGATTCTACAACTTTCAAGGAATAAATCAAGGAGTAGATTCCCATGTAATATCCCATACCTACTGAGAACAGAAAATATAGAAAGCATCCCAATTCATTTTATCATATTAATACAATCCTGCAATGACAAGCACAAGAAGTAAACCATGGATCTCACATTAGAAAATAAATGCAAAAGTTCTAAACAAAATATCAGCATTAAATATTATCCAGCAGTATACTGAACCAGTTATTCGCAAGCCTGGTTTGCTCTAGATATATAATAATAAATCTGTTCATACAGTTTGGCACCAAATTAGATATGACAAAGTTGTCCATCACCACTATTATTTAATGTTGTTCTGAGGTTATAGCCAATGAACTAAATTTAATAATATATAGAAGTATAACTATCTGAAAGGAAACACTATTTCCCAAATGTATAATTATATATCTGGAAATAGGAAACATCAACTGATGAGCAAATAGTTTAGTAAAGTGTCCACTTAGAATCAAATGTAACAAAATAGCTGTCACATCTATGTGAAAAAAATCTGTAAGCAAGAGCCATACCATGCTCCCCAATGGGAAGACTCAATATTGCAAAGATAACGTAGTCAGTGACTTCTCTTCCTAGCAGAGCTGCCACCTGCCCAGTATCCACTCTTTCCTCACATGATTCAAGCAGAGATTCTCATCCTCTGTTAGGAATGGATCCTGATCAGTTTCAGCTAATCAGGGTAATCCCATTTCTCTTGCCAAGGACTGTGTTAGAAATGCCATGTAACCCAATTCCAGCCAATGAGAAGTAAGGATAAATCTACCTGGGGACTTCTAGGAAAGACTGCCTTGATTCTAAGAGAGACATCAAAGAAATCTCCTTTTCCTCTGGACATTGCCATTTCTGGATGAGATTCTGGGACCTGGTTTAGTCACTTTTCAACCCCTAGGGGAGCATGAAGAGAAAACCATCACTGAGAATGACAGTGAGGAAGGATGGAAAGAACCTTATGCTTCAGCATTATCAGCTAACTCACAGCCTGCCCTCCTTCGCTGAACTTATGTAACATAGTAAGTGTTCTTACAGTTTAACTTAATTAAACAGTTCAACTTAGTTGAAAATGTCTGCTATTTGCAGTCAAATGCTAACTTATTCAGATGGCAATCTCCCCAAACGAATTTATAAATATAGTGCAAATCTAATAATTCAGTCTCAAAGCACTTTGGGGACTTGATAAAATGATCTAAAATTCACGTGAAAAAATATCTAAGATTCATGTGAAAAACGATAATAAAATGGGAAGAAATTTTGTGGAAGAAGCATGTGTGAGATATGTATTACCATATAACTCAAATATATAATACCATATAACTCAAACAATGTATACTGTCATAAGAGCCATCAGATGAATAAATTAGAATGAAAAACTCGAAAAGAAACCCAAGCATATACTAATATACATAATAAGTACATAATGATGATAGAATCTTATCTTTAAGAAAGTAGTTACCAACTTCACACCAAAATAAATTGCACATTACTAAAAAGTTATATGTTAAAACTGTCTAGAAATAAAGAAAAAAAAGAGAAAATTAGAAGAAAAGATGAGTAAATATTTATCTGATTTCAAAGTTGAAAAAGTACCTTTCTTAGCATTAATCTCCAGAAGAGCAGGGACTTTTGCCTCACTTGCCTCTATTCAAATCCTAGAACAATACATGGCATTGAATAGCTACTCAATTAATATTTATTAAAAATTAATAAAAGCAAATAAACATAAATGAACTCAGATCTAATTCCAAAAAGCTTAAAGACTCATGCAAGTCATACTTTGTGATTCATTTATATAAATTTTAAAAGGAAACATGCAAAAACTAAACAATATCTTTGTAAGAGATAACAGAGGTAAAACTAAAGAAAAGCAGATGAATGATAAAGATTCAGTAGAGTAGCATCACTGGGGCAGGAAGGGGAATGGGATTGGGGCCAGGCACACACAGGGCTTCAAAGGTACTGTAATGTTGGGTCACTGCCTGTTTGTCTCTTTATTCTTTAAACTATACAAATGTTAGTTTCACATTTCTTTTTTTCTTTTTTTTGTGAGGAAGACCAGCCCTGAGCTAACATCCGTTGCTAATCTTCCTCTTTTTGCTGAGGAAGACTGGCCCGGGGCTAACATCCGTGCCCATCTTCCTCTACTGTATATGGGACGCGGCCACAGCATGGCTGACCAGCAGTGCGTCGGCAGGCGCCCGAGATCCGAACCAGAGAACCCTGGGCTGCCAAGCTGCTGCGCCACTGGGCCGGCCCCCCACATTTCTTTTTAATTTAAAAAACAACCAACACCTCTAAACTCTACACACACAAATAAGGGAAAAGAAAAAAGCCAACGGGATAGAGTTAATATTCTTACAAAAAAGCACCAACAAATGATCAACCTCACTGCTTATCAAATCCTAGTTAATGCATCAACGCTATATCATCAATCTGACAAAGGTTATAAAAATTAACGAGTTTTGGGGAGAAGGGGCACACTGCCTTATCACAATAATAAAAACTAATAAACATTAACACTTTCTGAGTAGCTACTATGTATTAGGCATTGCTCTCAGTGCATTACATGTATTATTAACTCATTATATCCTCCTCACTCTCTCCTGTGAAAAGAAAATTACTCTTAATCCCATTCTGAGGATCAAAAACACATAGAGATTAACTAATCTAACCAAAGTCACAAAGCAAATAAATTAGCAGAGCCAGAAAATGTAAATTAATACAGTCCTTTCAAGGGCAGTTTTGCAATATTCATCAACAACTTTAAAATGTACTACTTTTGACCTGGAATTTCAATGCTAAAAATCTATCCTAAAGAAACATTATGTCCAATAACAGAAGACTGGACTACTAGGCAGATACACCATTCTGGATTGAACACATGCATTTATCTCCACTCCCTCCCCAAACACCACTAAAATCAAAGTTAAAGAATGAAAAATATATACAGCCACAAGGAAAAGAAAAGTAGAGAAGAATCAAGGGAGATGACAAAGATAAAATTGTGGGAGTTTTAAAGCCGAGAAAAAAGTGGTAAGTGACTAAGCACCTGAAAGGAAGATGAAGACTGAATGCCTTCAGACAGACAGCTATGCCAGTGAGAAGCAAGACACTAGCCTAGAAAGCCAGGAAAGCTAAGGAATTAAAGCAAGTAAGTACTATGGTTATGAGAAAAATTTGTCATATACATAAAAAACAAGCAACAAAAAAACTAGTTAACTACTGACTTCAGAGAAAACAAAAGGTTGTACACCAAAGAAAATGTAATTATGTAATCATGTTACGTGGCTCAGCAGCTAACAGTATTTATATATGCATAATAATGTAGACACAACCAAAAATTGTGCTAAATCTTCACTTTTCTATAAATCAATAGATTCTAAAAGTAATAAATCAAGAAACAACAATTTTATATGTTATTTAGAAACATGAAGAAATACCAGAAGAAGCTGGTTAAGAGTCGACAGTAACTCTAGGAAGAGGTGTGGCAAGGAAATGCTGTTTTAAAGTCAGTCATAACATTCCTTGACTTTTTATACTATTAGGTAATTATCAAAAAGAAATTTTAAAAAGAAAACAATTTGTTGCAAAAAATTATAGAATATTCAGAAAGACACAAATAAAACATAAATCTCCTATAAATCTACCAACCAGAAATAACCACTGTCTATATTTTGGTATCATTCAGCCCCTGTTCTATACTATATTTAATTTAGATATTTTAGAAAATTAGGCTCCTCCTAACTACACTGTTTTGTAATCTGCTATTTTCACTTAAATTTTTATGGGCATTTCCTCAGTAATTACATATATATCTACAATATGAGGAACAAAATGAGTACCCTAGACCAAGTTTGTACATGATCTGAAGTAATATACTCTTGGGATAGAGTTAGTCATGTCAATAAAAAGTACATGAATTTGATAATGGATTTGCTTTGTTCAAACTGAGTGGGAATGTATTTCTTCAGAAAAAATAAGATTAACGTAACACATTTTCTTTATTGCTTAACTAGTAAAATGTAAAAATAATGTTTATAATGGAAACTAGTTTGCTCTCTCCAACAAGAATTCTTTTGCCTGGAAAAAAAAGAAATGTTTTCACAACATATTACTAAAAAAAAAAAAAAATCAGGTTACAAAGTAGTCTATACAGTATGATCCCTAATTTGTTCCTTAAAATGTAAATAGCATTGGGGACAACAAGCCTGGAAAGACACACACCAAAACATGAACAGTAGTTCTTTCTTAGCAGCATGCTTATGGATAATCTTTATTTTCTTCTTAATGCTTTTCTAAATTTTCCTCAATGCACTGGTACTATTTTTGGAGTTAGAAAAGACAGCTTTTTGGGGCCAGTCCAGTGGCGTAGTGGTTAAGTTTGCGCATTCCGCTTTGGTGGCCCGGGGTTCACAGGTTTGGATCCTGGGCACAGACCTACACACTGCTCATCAAGCCATGCTGTGGCAGTGTCCCATATACAAAAAAAAAGAGGAAGACTGGCAACAGATGTTAGCTCAGGGCCAATCTTCCTCACCAAAGGAAAAAAAAAAAAGAAAAGACAGCTTTACACTCTTAAGAAACTGTCCAAAGCCAATGCTATATAAATGAAAGATAGCAAGGGTGTGGATATTTCAAAAGTAACTTATATAATAGCTAGACTTGTTTTTACATCTTTTGTGAGTTTCCTCAATGCATTTCCACACTGCACTGAAACTTTACTTACTTGGCATTTGTTCTTTCATTCAACAATGATTAAAGACTCTATTACGTGCCAGGCACTGCTCTAGGTACCGAAGGCTTAGCAGTGAACAAAAACAGATGAAGTCTCTATCCCTCTTTGATAGGGAAGACAAATACTAAAAACACTTGGACAAAAATATACTTTTAGTGGCAATACAAACACAAGTACACAACACACACACAAACCTACTTTCAAGTGTGATGAAGAAAAGTAAAGAAGGATAAAAGATTAGACAGATACTAAGATGGGAAGAGATGATTGTTTTAGTCAGGGAAGCCTCCTGAGGAAGTGATATCTGAGGAGAGAACTGAATGAAGAGCTAGCTATGTAAAGATATGGGAGAACAGGCTAGGTGGAGGGAACAGCAAGTAAAAGGTCCTGAGATGGCAATGAGCTTGGAATGTACAATAGTGAGAAAAAGCAGTGTGGTAAAGGTGGAATGAGCAAGGGGGAGAGCAGTAGTAGAAGACAGCGGTAGTAGATGATATAGTAGGTGGGGGCCAGATCATGTAGGGCTTTATAGGTCCACACAGGCATTCTGAATTTATTCTAAAGGTGATGCACAGGCGCTGAGTTCTTAAAGGATCACTTGCCTGCTGCATGGATAACAGATTGCGTGAGGGAATGAAGGGAAGCAGGAAAACCTGTGAGGAGATTATTACAGGTGTCCAGGCAAGAAACAATGATGGCCTGGACGGAAGTGGTAGGCTAAGAGGATGAGATGTGGTCTGACACGGATATATCCTGATGGTTGATCCTATAGAACTTGCTGATGAATTACATATAGGGAATAAGAAAGAAATTTTAGATGATTCTTATGTTCTTGGGGTGAATGGTGGTATCATTTACTAAACTGAGGCTGACTGGTGGAGAAACAAGTTTGTGAGTGGCAGAAATCAAGAGACACATTTCGGACACGTTAAATGTGCGATGATCATTGACATTCAGGTCAAGACGTCAGGTAGACAATCTTACCTCGAGTCTGTAGTTCATGTGCACATTGGGGCTGAAGATGTATAACTGATGTTTAAAGGTATGGGACTAAATGTTATCGCCTAGGGTTTGAGGGCAGACAGAAAAAAGATGATGGCCAGAGATAGCCCTGACCTCCGTTAACTTTAGAGGGAGCAAAGGGGAAGGCAAGTGACCAGTGAGGTGTCCCAGAAACCAAATGAATAAAGTGTTACCAGTAGGAGACAGTGATCACCTGGGTCAGAGCTGCTAAGTATAGTAGAAGGATTGAGAACTGGTGACCCTGATAAAGGGAGCTTCAGCAGAGTGACGGAGGACAAAAATTGGTTTATACTCAACAGAGAACTGGAAGACAACTGCGTACAGACAACTCTTTTAAGGCATATTTATAGCTTTAGGGACAAGAGAATGACCACTGTATCTCTAGCATCTCACTACCTCTTGGCATAAACTAAGTGTGAAATAAGAGGTACTGAGTGAATGTCAAATCTGAAAATTCCCAATACTTCAAACCATATTAAGCAACTTGAATGGCTGAGAGATAGACAGCTTCCTGCCCATCTCATTCTGTTCCTAGTTTAATTCTTTATGCTCTTCCCTCCATAATGAGAATGAACTGCAAAAACATAAGCTTCTCTTTGTGTTTCATAACTTAGTGTATATCTGAGATCAAAAGGTAATTAATTAGCATTGTGATTGGTAGCCAAATCAAGAGATGAGAGAAAGACCTCCCCTTTCTGTTCCCCAATTTTCCAGAGGTTATACATAATAAAAGTCAACAGATAAATCATAAACATGTCACCAAGGGGCTAAGAAAAAACAGTGGTCATTTAAACAAAATATCTTATTCCAAACCCTCTAGTGAGACCTTAAAAATAGCCACTTAATTTCCAACATGGATAATTCTCCCTCCCCCAGTTCAGATACCTTTCCCTTCATCGCAGCGTAACAGAGAAGCCTTTGTGGCAAAAAGACAACGTCCAGAAAACAGTCAGGTTTCCCTACCTGACAAAGTGTCTTCTGCTAATTCCTTTTCTCTTTCAATTTTTTCCTCTAGAGTTGAAATGCAGAATTCATAGCCAGCAAGAGCAAATTCCTGTCTGTAAAGCAAAGATCAGCAATTGGCTGTTCACCATTTCACAAACTCCTCTTCTATCCTCATTTTCCTAGCTTGGGTTTAAGCATTATCAATAAAGGAAGTGTAAGATGGGAAGAGGGAATTTTGTTTCAAGTCTCTAAAAAGTGTCAATCTGCCATTTCTCAAAAGGCTTTTTTTTTTTTTAGCCACCCATTTAATTAACAATGCATAAAAGCTAGGTATACTAGCATAGTTTTAATAACTGACATAACCAGTAGTTTTCATCTCCACTAACAGTTTCAAGTGAGTCAGTTTCTCCATTTATGAAAGTCTCACACCTGCTCAAAGTAATACTAATATGAATGGAGGCTAAGGCCACCCAGCACTAGGATTCTAATTATTGATCTCATACAATTTCTGGAGAGGTTTATTAGCTTTATATTTCTTCCAAGCTGTAGGTCTTTGATGAAAGTTTCTTTTACAGAAATGGAACTCTTAGCTATGGCACTAGAAGGCATTTAGCCTGACTCTAGCTCTGGACCCTCAGTCAAGCAGAGAGGACACTCAAGCAGCAGGCAGATCAACTCTGGATAGAACAAGTGTCAACTGCTGGTTTCTATAAAGAGATGCACAGAAACATGACAGAAATTCCTCCTCCATCCAGAAGCCCAGCCCTGGTTCTTGCTCTTCCATTTTGGCTCTAGTTTCCTATCAGAAGCGGCACTACAAAGCTTACCCCTTTTCCTAGTGCTTCGCGAGGGGAGAACAGATGACCCCACAGTGTTACTCTGTTCTCAGAAGAACAGAAGCTTCCCCAGAACGAAACCTTGGCAGGAGAGACCCTATCGAACCAGGACATGGAGCAAGGGGAGGCTGCCCACAAGTCAGAGCAAAATATCTATAAGCAACTCCCCTCCTAACTAATATCAGCCTTTCTAAGTCTCAAGATCTGGTCATATAGTTTCTGGTCTCATGCTTCTCTTAACAAAACAAAGTGAAAAAACACTTCTGTGGAGAGTATATAGTAACTTACAGGCTAATTATTAGTGGCTATTACACAAGCTTTCACTCTACAAGACCAT
This sequence comes from Tapirus indicus, assembly GCA_031878705.1. NCBI lineage: Eukaryota > Metazoa > Chordata > Mammalia > Perissodactyla > Tapiridae > Tapirus > Tapirus indicus. The sequence goes on along the minus strand of CM062932.1, from coordinate 3,266,235 downwards.
GAATTTGTCTTTCTCTCCAGTGTTATTAGCTTTGAGCTTCTTCTTACCCTAGAAGTTCATGCCACATCAACATCTGGTCCTGTTTGTTACTCCTCCAAGGGAAACTGATCCCAGCTGCAATGCTCCCTGACATGGCCAATCTCAAAGCTCCTCAAAAGACCTGAAGTCAAACGCCCTCAGAAGCTCTAGCTTATCTGGTGTCCAACCAAATGCAGAGAGACTAAGCAGGCCCTGCTGAGAATGAAGGAGCTGGTGACTAGGGTAGCAGGGACCAGTGTCAGGGCCCTTGGCCTCAATGAGCACTCTTTCTAGATCACTAGGCTTGATGTCATTTCAAACCTCTGGTATCCAACTTCTGCAGCAAGTAAAAACCTAAGGAAAACCTAGTCTTAGGTCTTCCCTTAAATTCACCCCAAAATATAACTCTCTAGAGGAGTTCGCTGCTTACATCCTAGGTGTTTCTTCTTTGAACTCCAAGAGAGAATGAAAGGCACCATGCCTCACTCATCAGTATTCCTGACCTTTGGCACACATCCAAATTGTTTTCTAAAGCTTTTCCTGTGTAGCTGGCAGATGTTTTCTTCTTTATACAAATTTAGACTCATCTAATACTTTTAAATTAGCACCAACGTCCTGTCCTACTTATCCAAAGGTCTCTTCTTTACTCCCAGATATCTCCATTTCCTAAAAAACCTAGCTACCTGATCATCTCTACATGCTTTAAAAACACTGCCCACTGAACTAGCTACTGAGACACTCCCACAGCAACTCTCTCATCATTTAACTTTATACCTAACTTCCTGGTTTGTTGATACTTATAACAGCAAAACGGTTTCTTCAAAGTATATTATCCCCAGCAGCTTTCACATTGCTTCCTCCTCTTCAAAGGAGAGCTAAAGTTCTGCCTATAAATTCCCTTCCCAGTTCAAGAAGGAACAGAAAACTTAATTAGCTTTGTCACAGTGAGCCAGAGGTGTGAGGCCTGTCTGCCCCACTCAGCAGGCTAATGGAAAAAGCAGGGCAAAACTGGAAAAGATGAAGATTTCAGAGACGAGGGATGGAACACTTTGAGTGTGAAACCCAATTTTTTGGAGACCCAGATAATTAGTAGTAGTAGGTAAATGAAAATTATATAAAATCCAACAGGCAAAGATTTCTGCCCATAGCCCTACTCCCCTGGCTGCTGCCACACCTAGATTCTGACTATACTTACCTATTCTGAGCAGCATAGATACTGGCCAGCTTTAGAGAGATTTCAATTATTGCATTGTCTTCCTGTTGGGAAAAAGAAAAATGAACAAAATTCATGACAAGTAAAATGCCCTCACAGAATATTTCAGATCAACTTCTAGACTGACTTTGGCCTGAAAGTCTTTACCCTTTAGGAGGATTTAGGCAATTTTGAATTCCTTAGCTACCATGCTTTTGCATGAGTGAAAGAGTGGCAGTTTTTACACAGGTCCTAGGGGGCAAAAAAAATCCACCTTTTTTGGCCAAAGCACACATTGGGGGCTGGGTGGAGTTTTCAGGAAGCAAGACTATTTCGAAAACTGCTTTAGCTAGGGCCCAATCCTAGGCAACGTCCTTACCTGTTGCATGCCCCCTCCAAGCAGGTAACTCATTGTTGCTTTAAAAAGTTTTTCTGCCTAAAAGCATAAGGAAAAGATTTTTTCTTTCACTTGGACCCCAATATTTACATGACTCTGGATTCTAAGTACTAGTCTGAATCATCATTCCTTGTAAAACACAATATACACACACACACAGAGAAAAGTGTCCTTGTGATGGGAAAAAAGACTAAAATACCAGGACCCCACATCCTCTAGGCACCTTACAAACTATTCTGTGATGAGTAAAAAACAACTTCAGGAATTAACTTTTCATCCAAACCCATTGTGGCAAAGACTGCAAACTATTCCCTACTATTCACTCTCCTATCCATCTTTTGAGTTACACAATCTCCTCAGTTTTTAATAGGTCAGCCTCCTTTGCAGTTTGGTGTGGTCATATGATGAAATTTTGGCCAAGAGATACAGACAGAAGAAAAATGTGGACAATTTTTAAATCATATTTTACAAGAAAGCTTCTTGCCCTCCTCCATCCTCTTCCTTCCTTCCTGCAGGCTGGAGGTGAGCCAGCTTACCTATATAGATGAGAACATATCTTAGAAGGAACCTGGGCTTCTGGACCCTTTCATAGGGCAGAGGTACCTACCCCTCTTCAGTGTTTAGCTACCTCTGGACTAATGCATTAAAGAGAAATATACCTCCTCCTTGTTTGAGTCACTATTTTGTGTGTCTGTGAGAAAGATTAGCCCTTACCTATCACCCGCTGCCAATACCCCTCTTTTTGCTGAGAAAGACTGGCCCTGAGCTAACATCTGTGCCCATCTTCCTCTACTTTATGTGGGATGCCCGCCACAGCATAGCTTGATAAGCAGTGCATAGGTCCATGCCTGGGATCAGAACCTGTGAACCCCGGGCCACCGCAGCAGAGCGTGTGAACTTAACCACTATACCACCAGGCCGGCCCCAATGAGTCACTCTATTTTGGAGTCTCTTTGTTACAGCAGCTTAGCCTGTACCCTTATTAACAGTTCCCTTGAGGCTAGTCCTTCATAAATTCAAGATATTACAAAGTGATTTACTTACTTACATCTTCAAGCTGACCCCGTATATATGCTAAGTTGGCCATCTGAAAGCAAATTACAAATTGTTTTTCAGTTTAGAGCACTGTGTTCCTACTTATTTCAAAACCTTGAAGCTAAAGGCTCCCTCTTGCTTTCAACCTCTAAATAAATAGTTCAGAGAGAAAAGTATGTCACTAATCTGCTAGAAGCAAAGTACAGCAACGGTGTGAGAGTAAATACCTGCATATACTCTGCTGATGACAAACTGAATCTAAATCCACTCATCATTTAAGAAACAAATATCATCAAATTTGATCTGGGATTGAGACTTCTTATAAGGGACACCCCAAGGGTAATAAAAATTGAAACCAAAAGAAAACTTAGTAAAAACAAAAAAACCAAAGCACTTTAGGACATCCTGAAGGTCAGGAATATAAATCAGGAGCACTAACAACCCTTCTCTTGCATCCACCTTTCATCATCAGGGACTCAGACTGGTTAGAAGAGTTACCAAATCATAAGTGTAAGTGATGGCCTTCTTGTTATCACTCTGATAGGCAAGACGAAGAGCGTCATGCAAAATTAGCTCAGCCTCTTCTGGCTCATCTTTCATGATGCTCAACTGAAAAGAAAAAACAAAGAAAATAATAGGAAATGAAATGTAAAGAAAGCAGATGCATGTGCTACCAGACAGAAGTGAATATGGCTACACACCCCAATACATACAAGGAAGCTATTCACTCACTCATCAAATATTTATTGAATTCCTATTATGCAGCAGGCATTATGTCTATAAAGGTGACAAGGGAGGTCAGCCTTTGTTGCAGCTACGCGTGGCCATACGACAGTTTTGGCCAACAGATGCAGGCAGCAGGAATGCGAGCAATCTTTATATCATATTTTATAAAGAAGCTGCTTGCCCTACATCCTCCTTCTCTCTTCCTGCAGGATGGAAATGACCCTGTCCAAGGCAAGTAAGCTTAATTACAACTAATGATAAGAGCTATGAAAAAAAGCAATGGAAAGGAACAATAAGGGGTCTCCTCTAAATGGGAGTCAGAAAAGCGTTCCAAGGAAGTGACAGTTAAACTGAGGTAGGAAGGATGAGAGTCAACCAAATAAGGAATTATGGGTAAAAATGACCCAAACAGAGAGAAGGGAATGAGTGAAGGCCCTACAGGCTGAAGAGAATGGTTCTTCAAGAACCATTCAAGAAATGAAAGGAAACAAAGGTGAAGAGAGGACAGTAAGCTGGAGGATTACTGCCAAATGGGTGAGCAAGGCAGGGTGGTGTAGATCATGTAGGGTCTTGCAGGCCATGGCAAAGAGCTTGGATTTTACCATAAATGCAGTGGGAAGTCATTCAAAATTTTTAGGCAAGGAGGTGATATGATCTGACTTACATTTTAAAAAAAAATCACTCTAGCTGCTGCAAGGAGAATGAATTGGGCTGGGGTGGGGTGGGGTGGGATGGTGTGGGGTGGGGGGGTGGAGCAACAGAGCAGGCAAGACTACTAGATTGGGCTGCAGCAACAGCAGAGTGATAGCAGGAGAGAGAGAAAAAGGGGGCAGACTTGAGAAATATTTTGGATTTGGTGGCAACAGGATTTGGTGCCAGACTGCAAATGAATTGGGAGGCGATGGTAAGGTACCAGAAGTTCTAAGAATGACTGAGGTTTCCAGGCTGAAAAACTGGGTAGATGTTAGTAAAGAAAGGATGGTGAAGGAATGTGTTGGGGAGGCATTTAAGATCAAGAATTTAGTTTTGGGCAGATTAAGTCCAAGAAGTAGGAAGGGCCTCAAAGTGGAGATGGCATGTCAGTAGCACACTGCAGTATGGGAATATAAATTTGGACGTTGTTGGTTGGCACGGAGGCGGTAGTTAGCAAAATGGAAGAGATGCGATAACCTGGGGAGGAGAAGAGAACACAGAAAAGATTGTGGAAAAAAGGAAGAGTTTAAAAAGAAGAGACCCAAACCGCGCATAACCAACACAAATTGCATTTTCAGGACGCTACGTATGTGCAAAATTCTGTATGCCAGTCCTTTCAGCTTGGCTGGCTCACTGATAAAAACTACAAAACATTTTCGCAAATTTTGTTTGGCTAAAAGGGCGATGCCTGTGGTGCCATCTCCATCTCCACCCGAGACTGCAACGGTTTCACTGCAGGCTTTAGAGTCTGACGAGCCTAGACGAATTCCAAGCCCCGCCCCCATGACCCATCTAATTCCGGGCAGTCTACCCTCGGAGCCTCCACCAAGTCCTCGGTAAACTGGAGAGGAATGCGCATCGACAAGGCCGCCGGGCTCGCGCACACGAGCCGCCTCACCTTGGCTCGCTTCAGCAGCTGAATGATCTCGGCCTCGGCCTCGACCGCCGCGTCTCCGGCGGCGGCCCCGTCCGCTCCGCGCCGCTCCTCCTCCGCCGCCGCGGGCCTCGAGAACCAGAAGAGGGCTGCGGGAAGGGGCTCTGAGGTCACCGGGCTCGGCCCGCGCCCCGACCCCGGCCCAGCCGGCCCCGCCCCGCCCGCGCCGCTCACCTGCCAGCAGAGGCAGGAGGCCTGGGCTCCCGCCACGCGGCGCGACTCGGCAGGGCGGCACCTCCACCTCGGGCAGCCGGCCTCCTGCCGTCCCCGGGAGCGGGCGCGCCGGGCAGCCCCGGCACCGCCGCCCCGCGGCCCGCAGGAGGCCTCGGCCCAGGCTCTGGATCAGGGGCCGGTACATGCCCGCGCCGCGTCCTCTGCGCACTGCAGGCCCAGCCGCACCGCGGGACGTTACGCCCCCGGCGCCGAGCGCCGCCGGATTGGTAGGGCCGTGACGTACGAGGAGTCATCGTTGCCGCCCGCATGCGCAGTGACGCACCTCGACGTCACTTCGCCCCGCCCCGCCCCCGGCTGGCGGCGGGAATCCTCTGCAGATCTGTCGCAGGGTAGCCCCCGCTGCGCTTTCTGAGGAGGCTTGTGGCGCCATGGCTGTCGCCTTGCCGGCGGTCACATTGCCGGCTGTGGTGGAGGAGCTCCTGAGCGAGATGGCCACGGCAGTGCGGGAGAGCGCGCGAAGTACGGACTGGAGGGCGTGTGTAGCTGTGTCGTGGGCGGTGGGCCTTGCCCCGCCGGGCGGGGGGGCGAGAGGCCGAGGTTTCGGCCTGCAGGGCGCTGGATTGGGGCCCCGGCCCCGCGCTCTAGCCCTGGCTCGTCTGTGCTCTTTTTTGGTGTGGTTGTCTCCAAACCTCCTAGTCGTAAAACAAAAACAAAAACAAAAAGGAAAGGAAAAGAAAAGGTGAAAGTGTTTGGGGCACAGCGCAGTTGTTCCTGCGGCCCCTCCTCAGGGAGCGAGCAGGCCAGTGGGGAGCTAGGGACAGAGGTGCCGAGCGCGGCCAGAGGACACGTGAGAAGGGACCCCGGGCTGGAGGGTGGAAGGGCCCGGAGCCTACAGGGACTTACAGAGAGGTGAAGTTTTGAATTATTGAAGTTGCCTGTAGTCTTTTTTTTTTTTTCTCAAGATCTTATGTTAACTTTAAAATTAATCCTCTCATACACTGTGTTCAGCAAATAAATATTTTAGGGCCAGAAACCCCAATGCATACGCAATGACGAGTAAATCGGGATACTGTGCAAGTACCTTTTCTTTCCTCCGACCAGCAGAGGGTGCTGTGTGACCATCCTCACCAAAATCACCGAGCTGATCTCAAGAGGGGTTCGCAGCGTACTAGTATTGAGAATACTTGTAATCAACATGCATCGACTAATTAGAACTACTCAACCAATGTAAAAATGGCCATTTAATAAATAGATTAGGCCTCAAAACTGCTACTGCTTATTCACTTGGATGGATTTTAAGAGGACTGCACTTTGAAAGGGTTTATCTTGACTTAATGTTTTTAGAAGATTGAGAAAAGTAAGCCAACTTTCGTTTTTTCGTTTCAGTTCAAACGAACACAGTATACATGCTTGAAAGATTAGGCCAGCCAGGTGTTCAAACATATTCTGACCCCAAAAAGGGTGGGGAAAAAGCCAGTCTGTTGTCAGCTCAAACAGTAGTTGACGGAAGTGGGCTGTGTGTCTGGATTAATCTATACACTCACAGTCTGAAAGGGGTGCCCCTAATGCTCATGCCTCAGACAGAGGGACTACTGCCATTGATTCATGTTTATTTTCAGCTATTTTAAAATCTTTGCTGTAGATAGTGATACACTCTTCCTGACCCCCATCCTTCAATGGCAATTTTTTTAGATCAAGATTCTGAGTTTACACTTGTATGATGAGGTAAAATGTAGTTACAGCTGAGCCATGTAGGAAGCTATGATTACTTTTCCTTTCCTGCATATCTTTTTGTTTTCCCTGGAATTAACAACTGTTGTGGTTTTGTTTGTTTGCTTATTTAGTTTTCTACATATTTATCCCTAATTCAGCCTCAAACTCTTTACCATTGTTCTAAATCTCTACTCAGGATGTTCAGATGAATGTTTTATCAATTTCATTTTCCTGTAGAAGTCTCTCCTAGAGCCTTCTGACTTACTCTAATAATGGACCAACTGCTCTTCTGGCCATCTCCTGAGATCTCCCTTCATTATTATCCTGGGAATTTCCTTTGCCTGTGTTGAGCCTTATGTTTAGTATATCCTGCAATTTTCTTTTTCTGAGTTTACTATCTTATTTTACAGAGCACATACTCTAGAAGCTTCCTGAAGAAGAGTACATGAGATGTCCTTTTTGAGGCTTTACATGTCTGAAAAAGTTCTTTTTCTATCCTCCCACTTAATTGATAGTTTGGCTAGGTGTTGAATTATATGTTGGAAATATTTCTTCTGACATCTGAAAGCATTATTCCAGTACCTTCTAGCTTCTTAAATTTATTTTAAAAGAGTCTTTCTTATTTTAGCCCCTCTACTTCATCCCCTTCTCCAGAGCTGTCTTGTGCCACCAGTTTTGGAGGGATTTTTTTTGGATGGGGGAGTGGATTCTGGAATGTAAATCAGGTTGTTGCTTAGCTCTCTGCTAGCTTAGGATTCAATCTTCTCAGGTCTTGTAAATTATTTTCCAATTATGTCTTAGCTATTATTTCTCCCTGTCCTCATCCTTGGGAGTTTATGCTTTTTAAAAAAAAAAATCCTTCTATTATTGTTTAGTGGAATATTGGGAAGGAGTAAAATTAGGTGCATAGGCTCAATTCACCATCTTACACAAACGTCTTTTGGGTTATAGTTTTTTTAAGATTTTTATGTCTATGGTCACTGGTTTAACATGATTAACTTCCTTTCCATTTCCTGTTTTACAGTTCCTGATGAGCATCTATTATCGTAAGTACATATGCTGTCATATTTGGGGTTTTTTTAACCATTAGTGTATTTTGAAAGCCAAATCCTTTCAACATCAACTCTTGATTGTTAAAAATATTCTTACTCAACTGGGAACAATATTTTCTTGACATGATTGTTAAAAATCTGCCTCAAGTGAATAGCCAACACCATATTTGGTGGTACAAGGCATTCCCATATTGTCTGTGCCACTTTTGTTTAACATTGTTCTAGAAGTTGTAGCTGTTACACTCACACATGAAAAAGAAATTAGAAGTATACCTATCTGCAAGGAAAGACAATTATAATTATTTGCAGGTGATATAACTACTTTTTAAAAACCAAGAGAATAAAGTTTCTTTTTAAAATACAGAAATTAAAAATCATTTTCTTTCATACACAAAGTTCAAAAATATTACTTTCTCAATAGTAATAAAAAAGTGAACGCTACTTAGGAATAAGTGACATTTAATTGCACTTTTATTTAAAAGTCCAGAAGGATATACACCAACCTATACTAGTGATTATCTTAGGGGGAAGGAAAGAGGTGGAATTTAGAAAAGGGCTTTAACCCTTTCTCTATTTCTTAAGTTTTTTACAAAGATTATACATTACTAGAAAAAATAGCTATTTATAAAACAAAGAAAATAAGGCAAATAATAAAAGAATGCAAATTACTGAAAACTTTGGAAAAAAAGATAAATCTTACTAGCGATCATAAAAATACAAATTAAAATAATGAGATAACGTTCCATCTATAAAACTGACTACCACAGAAAAGGTGTTGGTAAGAATGTTCCAGATGTTGACAAGAACATGGAGAAAAGGATAACTGATACCGAAGGTAATCTGGCAAGAGGCAATAGGAGCTTTAAAACATACACATTCTTTGACTCAGAAATTTGACTTATAAGAATGTATCCCAAGGAAGTAATCATGGATGTTCATAAAGATTTTACAATGAGCATTTTCATCCAGTACTGTTTATGGTAGGAAAAAAAAAACTTGGTAACAATCTCATTATTCAAATTAGTTTTGATAAACTCCAATCCAAAAGTAGAGTTTGGGGGAAGTAAAAGTAATTTATCTTTACAGTAGAATTCTTTGTAACCATTAAAAGTGATATAGAAAAATATTGCATTCAAGAAGTGTTTATAATATGTTATAAAGTGTACAAGGCAGGTTCAAAAAATTCTTTTTAGATCCATTTTTAAAGTTAACTGTGATTATCACTGATTGAGAAAGTTACCACTACATTTTATTTCTTTATTTTTTTTGTCCGTAGACAGTCTTCATATGTTTAATGTAAAAAATTTAAAAACTCTTCCCATTTCAATAGTTTGTTGTATAAAGAGACTAGTTTGTTGGAAAATGAAGAAGTTGAACATTTTAATTTTGAAGGCTTAGTAGTTCTGTCTTCTTATTTTGTGTAAAAATCCTGTGGGTTCTTTAAAACGTTAGCTTTTCAGTTTTAGTTCAACCCAGCCATTTTATTTTCCAGTTTATAAAAATAACCTATACTCATTTAAAAAAATGTTCTTGGAAAATAAAGAAAATATCAACAATCGTACCATCCAGTGATGATCACTGTTACATTTCGGTTTATTGCCTTCTTTTTAAAAAAATTAAATGTTTTATTTTGAGATAATTGTAGATTTTCTTAAGAAAAAACTTTTTCACAATTGAGAGTTTCTAAATATACAATTTTGTGCCCATCCTTTCTCACCTAACATAAGAATTTTCCCTCATATCAGATTTTTTTCTGATATATCATTTAACAACTGGATAGCCTTTATTATTAATCCAAAAGGTACAAATTTAACACTCATCAGATGGTCAAACACGAAAGTCTGATAATGCTGGTGTTGGTAAGGATGTGGAAAAAATAGGACTCTCATTCAGTGCTGATAAGAGTGCTATTTCCATGGTGGATAGCTATTGGCAACACCTGTTAAAATTGAAAAATGCACATATGCTAAGACCCAGCATTTCTACTTTTACTTACATAACCAGGAAGAATTCTCATATAATTGAGTATTATTTATAATAGTGTAAAATGGAAACAATCAGAATGCCCATCAATAGGGTGTTTAAAATACATACAATGGAATATTATTCAAAAGTTAAATTTAAAAATGCATATATCAGCATGCATCGTTTTCAAAACCACATTGAGTGGAAAAAAACAAGTTGCCAAAAAAGCCTGCAAATATACCTTTTATGTTTTAAAACTTATAAAGCAATGCCATAGGTATATGTGTGTATGTGTATATACATGTGTATATACTATGCATAATAAAATATAAAAACATTAAAGGAAGGAAACCAACAAATGCACATGGTTCCCTGAGGGATGAAGTGAAGTTGGGAAGACTAGGAAGTATACAGAAGGCTTCTTTATCTGTAAACAATGTGTTAACATTTATTCTGGGGGGTTGATTACATGGATTTTGCTATATTTTTTTTTTCCAAATTAAAATAAATTGATTTTTTTTTTTTTTTTAATGCTGTTAGTTATCCTTTGGGTCAAGTTACTGAGGTGACTTTGAGAGTCAGGCAGTCTAATCTGAAGCCTTTCTATTTCCCAGGCTGAAGTTTGTCTTTGGCTCATCAGCCATCCAAGCCTTGGACCTAGTTGATCGGCAGTCCATCACCTTAATCTCATCGCCCAGTGGGAGGCATGTTTACCAGGTAGAAATCTGGACATGGGGATAGTCTCAACAGAAACCCCTTGGGACAAAATGTTTTCATGAATCTCTATGGAAGCTGGTGACCAGCTTTAAGTATTTGCTGGACTGTTGGAAAGCGTTTGACCCAACTTACTAAAATTAGTGTATTAGTAATAAAATAAGATAAATATGACCTATTAACTCTACCTGGTAGCAGTGTGTAGAATCAGCAATGATTCCACATTGGCTCTTTTCTCAGGTCTAATGGAATATAGTCAGCTTTTGCTTTCCCATTGTTTGATAATAGAGGCACTTTTCCCCCCAAAAAATGTATTGACGTCTTCACCTTGTTCATTATCTCTTGCTTACAAACAAAAGCCAAAATGCATTTTGAGGCCCTTCTACATACTTGAATTTATCTATCAGAAGTGATCTCTCAGGGCCGGCCCGGTGGCATAGCGGTCAAATTCATGCTTTGGCAGCCCAGGGTTTGCAGGTTTGGATCCCAGACGCAGGCTGGCGCACTGCTTGTCAGCCATGCTGTGGCGGTGTCCCATATAAAGTGGAGGAAGATGGGCATGGGTGTTAGCCCAGGGCCAGTCTTCCTCAGCAAAAAAAGAGGAGGCTTGGCAATGGATGTTAGCTCAGGGCTAGTCTTCCTCACAAAAAAAAAAATAATAATAAATTTTTTATAGAATGATCTTTCAAAACTGTTATCAAGAAATATTTATTAAGTATCAAACTATGCTGAATGCAGGCAGTCTACTTGGACCTTACTTTTGTCCTCTAAAGCTTAAGATAGCTAGATTTGTAAAGTAACATCCTCTTATCAGACTCTGAATTACTTCCATGTGTTATTGATAATTCTAATCAAAAGCCCATCAAGGTATTTATTTTGCAGGAGACTGAGATGCAGAAAAGTAAATTAACAGTCACATCTGGCAGCTGGAATTTGTAACTGCTGACTGTCTTTATATAACCAGTGGGCCAAACTCCAACCAACCCACCCCCACCACCCACCCCCAGTTTAGCTGTACGAGACAGTGCTAAGTGCAACTGGAATTGAAGGAAAGGGAATATTGTGAATGAAATAAAAACATTGGCAATGGTCTGCAAAATTTTGTTTTTGGCTGGGAAGGGGTAGCCATCAGCTCTTGTACATAATCCAGGCTTTGCTGAAGACCAGAAAGGGGGAAGTTTTTCAGTGTTTGGATTCTGGTTTATTTAGGATAAACTCGGAGCTGAAACCATGTCAATTAATTCTTAGTGAGTGGATGACTTGAGCAAAGCCTATTTGGTCAAATAGGTGCCTTTGTTTACTGAATTAACTTGCTATTCCACATTGTAGCATAACTTAACTGACCTGGCAAAATCTTCGTACATTTCTTCATTAAAGAAATGGAGTAATTAGTGTTGAATGCTGCAGTTAAAACTTTTGGATTGTACTTACTTAAAAGAGGCTGCCTATTAGAATTTTCTCATTGTTAATTTACAGATTAATAATCAGAGTTATTAAATGATGGTGTTTGTACCTGAGGAGGTGTTTCCGTTTTCTTTCCTAATGTTTTTATTTTTGGTTTTTAGGTAGCCAGAATACCCTAAACAAGAAGGTCCTTTGAGTTTTTCCCATGTCTTTTAGTTTTAGATTTTTTTTTTTGTCTAAGTTCAAGTATTAGCATAGCACTTGACCTATACAAGCAGACTTCTAACTGTCCTCTAGTTCTGTGATCTAGTTATTAGTTAAAAATCTTAAAGATTTTGTTTGAAATATTTTAATTATTGTTGACTTCTTATTCCTCCCAGGATTACTGTGACTTGTTTAATTTTTTTTTTTTTTTTTGTGAGGAAGATTAGCCCTGGGCTAACATCCATGCCCATCTTCCTCTACTTTATATGTGGGATGCCTGTCACAGCATGGCTTGATAAATGGTGTGTAGGTCTGTGCCCAGGATATGAACCTGTGAACCCTGGGCTGCCAAAGCAGAGCACGCGACCTTAACCACTACGCCACTGGGCTCGCCCCGTGACTTGTTTAATTTTCATCATTCTCGTACTGAATTATATTACATTGCTTTATTCATCATAAAAATGCTAAATTCCCAGAATTGTGGCTGTCAGCTTGGACTTTGAAGTAAATGAGGCTCTAGAAATCTTATATACATCCTCAAATTAACCTTAATGGTTTCATTGTGTAGTAATATGGTAAGAATTCAGCTTATTCAGAGGTTCTGTGAGATGATAAAAGTTGAGTCAGACATTGCTTTGATAGTTATCTTTCCATCGGTCAACTTTCTAATATTCTTACTGTCCTCCAGGTGTAATGGTAGTTATTGTAAAGTCACCATTATGCTGTTGTTACCTGAGTTGCTTATAAATGTTTTTGGTTCACCTAGGAAAGGGGATGCATCAGTCATGAGAGGCTAAGTTATGCCGTGGTGACAATAACCCCAAAATTTCAAAGGCTTACAGAAACAAAGTTTTATATCTCATTCATGCTACATATCCATTAAGAGTCAATTGTAGCTCTGCTTCAAAACATCTTTACTCAGGGATCCCAGTTGGTGGAGCATTCCCTATCTGGAACATTGTGGATCTCATGGCAGAGAGAAAAGAGGACATGGTATGCACCAATTTTTAATGTTTCTACTTGCTCACATTTTACTGGCCAAAGCAGGTCACGTAGCCAGCCTGTATTTAATAGGGAAAGAATGTATAATCCTCTTTCAGAGAGAGGCACCAAACACATGGAACAATAAATAATACAGTTGACCACTGTGATGGATCCTAAGAGGCTTGGAGCAGTCATACAATGAACTGTACTTGTGGATGGATGACCATCTAGGTGGGTCACCCTCCTTAGAACCTAACTAAAACCGTAGCAGACTTCCTCCACGTTAGGTTCATACAAGTCTAGTCATGGGTCTGAGTATCCTCTTTCCTGCATGTTTCCTTGTGTAAAAGCTCTCTCCTGGAAATAAACATCCCAGACTATGAGTGGGATAACAGGGAGCAATTCCTGGAAGAGGAGGTCATTTTTCTAAACATTTCTAACTCAGATTTTTGCCTGATTATTGGGTTTATTAGTGGTCCACTGCTAGATAAGGAAGGAACAAATTCAAAATTTCTCTCTTTACAATATTTACTGCCTCAGGCGGTTGAACATTATACTTTTGTCTTAGCCAGCCTTTGAAAGGTTCAAGCAAGGGAACCTCTGTAGAATTTCTCCTCATCCCTAAGTCACCAGGCATTTATTCAGCATAGTCCAGAGAGTATTCTGATGGATGGGGACCCCACGATAAGAAGGAACCAGTGGACCATTCAAGTCAGTGTAGAATTCCAGAGGCTTATGCCTGCTTAAATTTAAATCTAGAGAGAAGAAATACAGGAGATAACTAAAGGAAGAAGAAATATAAAGTTTATTCATTGATAATAGTATGGAGACCTAAGAATTTTCATGTCATTGCTAGATGTTGGTGAGTTTTCTTTCAGGGTTAAGTGGAAAACAGTCTGCTTTAATGCTGTCCCTTCAGTTTAAGTTTCCAGACAGACTAGGAAAATTCCTCCACTGATACTCAGCGATATGGGTTATATGTTAAAAACATATCAGCGCCTCGGGGCCGCCCGGTGGCACAGCGGTTTAGTTCGCGCTTGGCAGCCCCGGGTTCGCGAGTTTGGATCCCAGGCGCCCGCGGATGCACTGGTTGTCAGCCACGCCATGGCGGCGTCCCATATAAAGTAGAGGAAGATGGGCACGGATGTTAGCCCAGGGCCAGTCTTCCTCGGCAAAAAGGGGAGGATTGGCAACGGATGTTAGCTCAGGGCTGGTCTTCCCCACAAAAAAAAAAAAAATCAGCACCTTGATATTGGAAATATGTAAGATGTGATTTTTTTCATACCTAATTTGTAATTGGGGCTGAAATTTTTAATGGGTGCAGTAGGCCTCTTCTTACCCAATCATTGGCCATTTCTGGTCATCTAGCAATCCCCCAGGAATTCTACCTACTTGGTCAAAAAACTGTAGCGACATGGCTGCATCACATGTATCAGTGGACTTTTAACAAACAGAAGCACAATGCTTGAATGCTGCTGTTCTTTGGTTGAAGTCTTACCTGTTGCTTTATTATTTGTGGGGAAGAAGGAGGAAAGAATCCTGAGAGTGCTGACTTTCTTTTTCCCACCCAAAAAAGTCCTGGCCTTTTCATTTAGATTGCCATCTTAGAGCCTAAAACTAATTTGAAAGCCCTATGGCAAATATCTAAGTGGCAATTCTTTGTAAAATAACCCTCGGGATGTTTCTACTTCCCTTGGATACTAATTTTACACTTCCAGTTTGGAAGTTAACTCTAGGAATGAAGCCTTCAACATTTTTGGTTTTGGCTGCTTGGTGGTAGAGAGGCTTAAGTGATTCCTCCAACATCTTTGTCCAGTCACACTATAGATGCATCATAATTTCTCTGTATGTCTCCTTTTTGTCCCTTGACTGCCAAGAAGGCTGTTTGTCCTTGGACTGGGCCTCTTAACAACCCATCATGTATCTGTGTCCTTCCATCCTGCTAGATGAATAGGCAGATCCGGGCTTGCCTCTCTGAGACCTCCATCCTGAGCAGCTGAGTCATCCCTTTGCCAGATTCTTTGTTTTATTTATTCTCCCTGCTCTCAAATGCTTTTCAAAAGCCTTTTCTCAACTTGCTTCTGAAGACCTATCTTTCTGCCTCACTGCTTACCCTTTACCTGTTTTCATACTCTTCAGGCGTGTGGTGGAAGCTTTAGAAATTTACACACATGCTGTGAAATACCAAAGGTTAAGAAACACCACAATAGGGGCCGCCCGGTGGCGCAGCGGTTTAGTCCGCGCTTGGCAGCCCGGGGTTCGCAGGTTCGGATCCCGGGCGCCCGCCGATGCACTGCTCGTCAGCCATGCTGTGGCGGCGTCCCATATAAAGTAGAGGAAGATGGGCACGGATGTTAGCCCAGGGCCAGTCTTCCTCAGCAAAAAGAGGAGGGTTGGAGACGGATGTTAGCTCAGGACTGGTCTTCCTCACAAAAAGAAAAAAAAGAAACACCACAATAAAGTGTAGATGAGGGGAGCTTTACCCTACACCTCTTTTTAGTCAGCCCTTGGAATGGGCCCTCTGAATCACTAGGCAAAGGAACAAAATGGTTTGTGTGGCTAGTTTAGCCTGAAACTCATCAGTTTCATTGTATGACGTCCTCAAGGGTAGAGCACTGAGAAGGAGGAAGGAGTCTGCTCACAGGGAAGTTGAGTTTCCACTTTTGTATAAAACATTACTGTAGTTCTTCCCAGTGCAATTTGCAGAGCAACTCTGAGTCATCAAATAGATAAATTCAAGGGAAGGAAGCAGTTTTCCAGCACACCTTTTGAAGTCTGATCCCATCTGTCCTTTTCTTTCTAGGTCCTTGGAAGTTCTGGTAAAACATACACATGTTTGGCTTCTTGTCATTATTGTTCATGTCCTGCATTTGCCTTCTCAGTGCTACGGAAGAGTGACAGCCTACTGGTGAGGATGGGGAAGGCTCTTTCCACTGCAGTCAAATTAAGAAAGAAATTGTTAACCCTTACTGCACGGTTTAAGAGTTGTACAAAATGAGAATTTTACTACGTGTTGAAACAAATCATAGTTTATTTTCCTTGACTTCAATTAGTCATTTCTTTTGGGTTTACCCTCCCAAAATGCAATGTCATTTTTAGAACTATATCAATTTCCCAATTTTTTATTTAAAAGGTCACGGATGAAGCTTTGGGGAAGGCAATAAGGTAATCCCAAAAGTTGGCACTGGGGAATTAGATGGCCCAATAAAATATGAACTAAATTGGATGTTGGCAACTTTGCATATCCCCAGCTCCAGCCATGAGGTGTTTCTTCACACTACCTGTAAGACAGCCTGGCACTTAGCCACACTTGACTTTCACATGAGGCAGAACACAATGATGCTTTTGCCAATTTCACGGCAGTCCAGAGCATCAAGCAGGAAGAAGACAAACTCACACAATTCTTTATTCCAAAGGAGAAAGCACTACCCACGTAAGAGCAGATAGCTATTTTTTAAGTCTTGCCAAAGAAGAAAATTACAGCATCCACTCCACTCTTCCCCTTTCTTTTACACTAAGTTCGTAAACATCTTGGGAACTGGGTGGCAAGTTGGGTATCCCATTGTACAAGGGGCTACATTCATAGCTCATTTACTGTAAGTTTATTTCACCTATAGAATGACAAGATTAAACCAGGGCCCCTTCAATATCTAAAGCTTGTGTTCTATAGTATAAGGTCCAAAATAGATCATCTCTTCAGAGGTGTGTACAGGCTGATATATGTGAGAATTCTGCCACCCCATGACGCCTCCACCCCATCCCACCATACCCCACCCCACACCCCGGGAGTATAACACAGTGGTTAAGGAAGTAGACTGTAGCTCTGAGCACATGGTTAAAATGGAGATAAGACCTGTCCTCATGGGGTAGCAGTCAGATTTAAAGAGATAATCAGTGAGAAGCACTTAGCAACACAGCACCTCAAGAATGTTAGCCATTGCCATTAACAGCTTCTGAAGGCAAGGAAGAAAGAAATATAACTTAGGGCTAAAATGAGGAGTCCATCTTGGTTTTCACTGTGGGTTATATACCCTGTGCCAGCTGGATCTAAACTGTTTCCCAAAACAACAGGCAAAGTAGAAACTTCCTTTGTCCCCTCTGACTTCTAGAAAGAGTGCATCTGTCTCATCTGCAGTTTTTAGGCAATGAGTTAAAGGCCCATAATCTGTGTGCCCCACTGCTTTTCTTACTAAATGTGATCATAGTGAGATCTTGGTTAGCCTGGCCCTGCTGATTTCTAATGGGTTTGTGTGTTTTGTATTCCAGTGCAAGCATCTCTTGGCAGTTTATCTTAGTCAGGTTATGAGGACCTGTCAGCAGCTAAGTGTCTCTGACAAGCAATTGACTGACATATTGACTGAGAAGAAAGAAGCATAAAAGGTACAGATTGAACATCATTATCATTCAAAATAGAAGTCCTATCAAGAAATGCATTTAACCTATCACGGTTCACATGGAAGAGAGGTGAAATGGATCTTCCAGAGACTTCTTGTTACTGTCCCTTTCCGCTCCTGGACTGCAGAAGAGACTGTGGGTGGGAACCCAGGATGTGTACGTAGTTTAAATCCTTGTACAAGTCTCCTCATGAAAAATCTGAACCAACTTTTGAGCCCCTTGGGTAAAAATTTCCTCGATGGAGTCAAGCATTTTAGACTCAAAGCCTAATATCATGTCCGCAATTAGTCAGATTCTTAAGTGACCGAAGTACTAGTAATTTTTAGGAGGTTGGAATGGTAGATGAAACTGAGTAAGCTGAAGTTTAGATGAATAAGTGTTGGTTCTTTTTCTTGGGTCCAGAAAATTATTCCACAGCAATAAAAGATCAGAGCAGAGATATGGTTAAACAGCAGCAAGTATGAAAAGACTTAGGGGTTCTGGTTTCAGTTAGCTTCAGATATCTGTTGGTGGTGCCAACTTCAGATATTTGTGGTCAAGTAGGCTATATTGCTGGAAAGTTAGTATCTAGAACAAAGGAAATGCTGGTTTTGCTCTGCATGCATTTCTGAGCTTTATAACAGGCCAAGTGAAGGAAGGGACTAAAAGGCATGTCCTGAGGGAAGCTAAAGATACTACTAGGGATTTCCAGTCTGAAGAAGAAAAGGCAAAAGAGATAGCAAGAGTAGTGTTAGAAGGGAAAGAAATGGGAGTTGTTTGGACCCCAAGAGGGAGCAAAGGAGCAATGAT
This sequence comes from Tapirus indicus, assembly GCA_031878705.1. Lineage (NCBI taxonomy): Eukaryota > Metazoa > Chordata > Mammalia > Perissodactyla > Tapiridae > Tapirus > Tapirus indicus. The sequence continues at coordinate 3,247,846 of CM062932.1, read as the reverse complement.
AGATGAAAATGAGACAGATTTCAGCACAGGACAAGAATTTCTTAATAGGTAAAGCTGTCCACAGCCAGAATAGGATCCTAGAAGGACAGAAGTTCCCTGACTCTGTAGGGGTTCATAAACCTGCAGTGTCCTTGCAGGGATATTACAGAAGGAATTGAAGCAGTGAACAAACAGAGGAGATGGATGATTTTTACAGCCTAGGAAACCCCAACCCTGTGACCCTGAAACATGAGGTGCTGGTGAATGAGTGTGAAAAGGCCACAGATGTTGCAGTGTTCTGTGGTTGGCAGAGCTTTTTGTTATGTTGAGGTGGCAAATAAATTCTATCAAGACTTTTCTACTACTCGGGAAACTTGAGCTGGGTATAAACTTATTTTTTTAAGCAGTCTTCTGGATAAAGAATAAAAGGTGGATGCAGGAGCCAGCCTCATGACCTAGTGGTTAAGTTTGGTGTGCTCCACTTTGGCAGCCTGGGTTCACGGGTTCAGATCCTGGGCACGGATCTATACCACTCGTCAGCCATGCTGTGGCAGCGACCCACATATAAAATAGAGGAAGACTGGCACAGATGATAACTCAGGGCTGATCTTCCTCAGCAAAAAGGAAAAAGAAAAAAAGAAGGTAGGTGCAGCTCTGTATGACAAGCCAATGCAGCATCCCAAGCTTGTTTTTGTTTTTTAAGTTTTATTTTTATTTCACCTATATACATACACAGTTATATAATTTTACTTAGTAGAATTTTCACACTTTGGGTTCCAGCAACTTGACCAAACTTGGACATGAGAGAGAAGTAAAATTCACTGCCTATTTCTAGAAGGAAGACATGGAATCTAGTAGAGGAGGGATCCCATTTTCCCAGTTTCTTCCTCTAAAGTAGTTTGTTGTATATGGAAAAGAATGTTATCAAAATTGTTATCTGATATTCTATGTAAGGACTTATGAGATTCCCCTAAGTTATTTCTCTAAATTAACATAGCAGTTTCTTGAACGAAGAATTATACTTTTAATTTTCCTGGTCCCCTTCCTATGAACAAGTATATATTTTTAGTATGTCTAACTTTTATTTTTCCATTGCCTCTAAGTTAAAAAATATTTGTATTATAATAGTTCACAGTGTTTTACAGCAAAATAGTTTCAATCATTTTCTACCATGAAAGAGGCAGACTCCTAAAAAACAAAACAAAACAAAACTGTTGTTTACAATCCATTCAAGCTGTCAGCATCATTCACATAGTAAGAGCAGCCAGATAGAACCATAAATACATTTGTCAACCCTTGGAGTCTACTAATAACATATACATATTAGCTAGATATGTGGTAACTCCAGAAGGTGCTCAAAAGAGGCAACCCATATGCTTGTGAGGTGTGGCTGTCTTTCACAATGAGAATCATCCAGTCATGTCCGGTCACTTTGTTTATTGTGAATTTGTGCCTTCTCGAAGAGGCCAGAGCCTAGGTCATAGGCCCACGTTGAGAGCAGGCTGCGCCCCCGCCTGCCCATTCCCACTCTTGAGGACATCTGTCTGGCAGAGAACATACCTGGAGATGATTTTGTGAAAGGTATAATGGAAGTCGCGGTTCCGGTAGGCATAGACAATGGGATTGACAACTGAGTTGGCATGTGACAGGAGAATGGCTGTGTTCATTGCCCACTTGGGCTTATCTTTAGCCTGAACTGGCTGAAAAAGAGTCACACAGTTGATGGCATGTACTGGTAGCCAGCACAGAGCAAAAATCCCAACGATCATGGCCAGGGATTTGGCTGCGTGGATCTCCCGCTGGAGGATGGTCCTCGAGTGGTCCATCAGCTCAGTGCGCTGAAGCTGTCTGCAGGCCACCATGAAGATCTTGATGTAGATCACTAGCATTATGAGCAGTGGGGGCAGGACACACCCAAAGAAATTGAAATATACCATGTAGCTCATGGGGACCACATTCTCAAAAAGACACTTCACAAGGCAGCAGCTTTCATTGGTGGTTCCATCCCAGGGCTCTGTGCAGTTGTTGGTGGCACTGTCTTTACTGTTCCACCCCAGGAACGGGGTCAGGCCAATGCCAAAGGCAAGAACCCAGAGGACAGCAATGACTCCTCTCGCTCGGGTCCCAGTGACCAAACTCGTATACCTGTTCAAAAGAACATCAGGTGTTAGCGTCAGTTTACAGTAGTCTGCAACCATGGTCCGAGACCCCACTTCTGCTTTTGTTCCATAGCCTTTACCCCCAACAACCTCTAAGGTTCCCCCTCAAAGGACACCATGACATTTTACCCTCAACACTAAAGACAGGTACACAGGTATGAACAACTTTGCTCTAAAAGTTCAATAAAATTTTTGTTCTCATTAACTCACTTCTGTTTAGTGACAAATCATAGTCAATGAGGACAAGTGGAGAAGTCTTAAAGGGTGGTTTCTAATTACCCAGATATTGACCTTTGAGTCTAGGTCTTCTATAAGTTACTGTTCCAGGTGGTTGAGATACACCAGTGAACAGAACACACAAAGATCCCTGCTTCTAAGGGACTTACATTCTAGTAGGGGGAGACAGATAATAATAAACAACAAGCATAACAGTTAATTATATATATTAGAAGGAGATATGTGCAGTATGAAAAAAGAAAAAGCAGAATAAGGAATATCAGGACTGGCAGGGACTAGATTTAAAGAAGTCAGTCAAGGGAGGCTTCATTGATAAGGTGATACTTGAACAGAAGCCTGAAGAAGTGAGGATTGGAGCTCTCTGGAGTCAGGCAGTACTATATGGTGGCTCTGGGCAAGAATCCTTCTGGTCTCCCACAAATACACAAGAGGTTTGCCTCAGACTGGGAAGAATCATCCCTGAATACCTCTAAACTGCTGGAGAACAAGAGTTAGGGCAACATCTCTGTCTTTGCTAGCAGCAAAGTTGTTAAAACTTGGGAAATAACTTAAAAATATTAAACATTTTTTAGTAATTTTAAACCATTAAATCTTACTTAAAATCACTAGAAATCATAAAATACATTTTAGACATTTTGCTATAAACTAATCCATATATAGTTTATAGCAAAGCTGTAAACTTTACTATTGATAACTGGTCCATAATATGTATTCAATGTAATGTATTGAGTAAATGAAATAAAATCTTTCCTTAACCTCTGGGAGGAAAATTGGGAAATAATTTGATACACATTACCTTAACACTTGTCTATGGAAAGTGTCCAATTTCCTTTGCCTGCAGGATAAAGCCCATACTCCTCAGCATGGCCCTTGGAGCCCTCCAGGCCTCAACCCAACATACCCAGTGCCTACCATTCTCAACCAATGGCTCCCTCCTGACTCATGCTGCTCTCAACATTGGACAGAACACCTGTTCCTGTTTCAAGGCTCACCTCCTTTCCTGATCATCTCTTAGGCGGAGGAGGCCATCCCCACTGTCTGGCCCCATACACACCAGTCAATGATCTTGATCGGTTACATGTGTTTTCCCCTCAACTAGAATGTCAATCTCTTAAAGACTGGGACCTTGTTCCTTTGCATCCGTATCCCTGAGACCTAGCACAGTGGCTGGCACATAGTAGGTTTTTAATAATATAGCCATTACAAATACATTCCTCCTTTGTTATCTGACTTGTTATTAAACAGCTTTAAAACAAGATTCTACTTATTAGGAATACATGATGCTGTGGCCTGGACAGGCAAGAGAACTGGTAGTTTGCTGAGGAAGTTAACTGAGATCTTGCCTTATAATTGACAGTGATCCCTGATCTTTTCTGCTCCCTGTGAAGGCAGCTGTCAGCAATAGGCAGCTCAGTTGTAGGGCCTTTACTACAGATGACCTGCTGGGCTCAGTTGCTCACTTAATTTTTCTTGGCCAATGAATCCATCAATTTCCAAACCCTTTCTGCTTCCCTTCTCATTCAGGAATGTAAAGCCATTCCTTTAAAAAAATGCTATTCCTGGCCATTGTCTCGCTGGAGATGAAGAATGCAATTAGTCCCTGCAAGATAACAAGGCAGCCTCCTAAAGGCCAAGCACTTAAGAATCACAGGACTTTAGATCCATGAGGCAACCTATTCATCAGCCCTGCCCTTATTCCTTTGTTTTTCACAGGAGTCAATTGTACTGAATTGAGTACAGTTGAATACAGGCCAGCCCTGGGGGATGAATTATATTTGGGGTAAGCAAATTCTCTTGTTGGTAATGGTCTGGGGTGGATAGGTGAGGTGGTTTTGGCCAGTGAGACGAAAGGAAGTCTGCTAGGGTACTTCCAGGAAAGAGTTTACTTCTTGATAAAAGGAGAGAGACCCATGAGGAGAGCTGTTCCCCATGCCCACCCCTTTCTGCTTTTGATGCTCTTATGGAAAGCTGTGATGCCTAGAGCTGCTGCAGCCATCTTGTGACCATGAGAGATAAGCCTGAAGACAAAGCGAATCGCAAAACAGAAGGAAGAAAAGAGCCCAGGTCCTTGATAACATCTTTGAACCACTACACCAGCCCTAGAACCATCATGGCTCCATATTTCTAGTTCAAGAGATAATTAAATGTCTTGTACTTAAGCCACTGTTACCTACAGCCAAAAGCATACTCATACAAACTGGAAGGGACTTTTACCTCTTCAAGTCCAACCTCTCTTATTTTACAAATGAGGAAACAGAAATACAAAGTCTGAGTAACAAAGGCAACATAAGAACCAAAGACCAAAGCTAAGTCTGAACTCTCAGGCCTGTGTTCCTTGCACCACATTATGCTCCTGATTTTACTTGACTGGTTTTTAAGCAATATTAGACATGGAGTACTCTGTACACGGAGGGATCATAGTGGGTGGCTTCCCCCTAAAACAACAACTGGAATCCACGCACATCTGAACTTCTCAAGACTGCTGGATCCTGCACATGTGAAAAACTATTTTCATGCTAAATTGTCTTAGATAAGGAAAAGCAGCTGATTCTATCAGGGGAGCAGCTGGTGACAGCTTTCTCTGTGAACCCCCCTCACAGTCTTCCCTTACTGGTTCATTATTTTATTCAGAGTTCTTCCTTTGTACCATGCACTCTACTAGGCACTGGAAACGTGATCGCAGCCCTCACGGGCTATAAAGCTAATGGAAGAGACAGAAAATAAGTAAACACAGAAATGTGTAATTACACATCAAAACGAGTTTGGCCAAACCAAAATGAATAGGATGCAAATAAGAGAAAAACAAGAAGACCTTGCACATAGGCTGTCAGGGAAGGCCTCTTAAGCAGAGCTAAAGGTTAAGGAATAGAAATTTTGAAAAGTAGAAGAGCATTCCAGGCGGAGAGAACAGAATGTGTAAGACTTCAGACAAGAAAGGATTTACTTTCTAAAGAAGCAAAAGGAAATGTAAATTACAATGGAATACTACTCAGCCATAAGAAAAGACAGAACTGTCCCATTTGCAACAACATGGATGGACCTAGAAGGTATTATGTTAAGTGAAATAAGCCAGAGAGAGGACAGACACTGCATGAATTCACTCATATATGGAATATAAATGAACACACGGACGGAGACAACTGATTGGTGGTTACCAAATGGAAGGGGGGGTGGGGGGTGGGCACAAGGGGTGAAGGCATAAATCCACATGGTGACGGACAAACAATAATGTACAACTAAAACCCCATAGTGTTATAAACTATTAAGACATCAAGGAAAAAAAAAAGAAAGGAAATGTGAATGAACCTAAAAATGAGGCGGGGGCCAGCTCATAGGCCCCGGGAAGGAATCTGGATTTTGATATTCAAAGTGCAATGGGAAGCTATTGAAGGCTTTTAAGCAGGGGAATGGCACTGATTGATGCTTTTAAAAGCTCTTAGTCTGGAGACTGAATTTTAGGGGAGAAAGAAGAAAAGCAGATCAGTTAGGAAACGATTTCGGTGGTTAAATCAAGAAAAAACGTTGACTTGGACCAGGGTGATAGCAAAGATGGTACAAATAGATATATACTTTGGAGGTAGAACCAACAGTTCTTGAAGATGAATTGGATATAGGAAAATGAAGAATCAAGGATGATTCCTAGGGTTTTTCCCTCTGATGTATTAATATTTAATTAATTAATATTGAAACAGTATTAAAGGGAAGAATGGGTGGCAAGGAGATTAAGATCAAGAGAATGGTGGATGTTAGTATCGTGATGAAAATGATCAGTAGAGAGAAGATGAAGAAAAAAGGCAAGATTATTAAAGAAGCTAAGAATCTGAGGAGGTTGGAGGATGTGGAGTCCAGGGCTTGTGTGGAGGGACAGTTCTGCACTGTGACCGAAGGAAGAAGGGGAACAGGGCCAATGCAGAGAAGGTGAGGGTTGGGTGATAAGAAAATAGGGGCAGCATCCCCTTTGAGAGCTGCTGTTACCTCAGACAAGAAAATCATCACCTGAGGGAGAGGAGAAGGCTAGGATGCTGGAGTTGTCTCAGGGAGTAGAAAAGGGAGCTTGCTAGACAAATGTAGTGGGATGGCCTTTGTGGTTTTGAGGGTGGTGCGGCTTTTGTTGTTGACAAGGTGTGGGCTAGACCATGGGAGTGGAGGCTGAGGAAGAGTGAAAGACTGAGGAGATGAAAGAACTGAAACCAGGGTGCAGAACACTCAAGCTGGGCAGGTGGTGCAGTTGACAAGAATGACAGCAGTAGAAATGGCAGCAATGAGGGGGAGGGGCAGTGTGTTTGGACAATGGGAACTTAAAAAGTTTAGGTCTTCTGCAGGAGAGAAGGGGATACTACTATGGGAAGGAGAGTGGAGAGAACCAAGAGAAAGAGCTCTAGCCCAAGTCCCCACCTGAGGTCCTGGGTGTAAGCAGCAATAAGGGAAGTAGTGTTGGGGGGGGGGGGCGCGGGGGGCAAGTCTCTGTCAAGGCCAGGTGGTGGAGGGAACATTCAGAGAAGAGGTTGAGAACATAGGGATTTGATGGTGTCCCAGAGAGCCCAGTGCTTGGGAAGGCAAGGTGGGATTTTGGGGTCCAATTAGCCAGGGGATATGTAGAGCATTGTGGGGTTAAAAATTATAGTCACGTGCCACATAACATTTTGGTCAATGATGGACCACATATACAACAGTGGTCCCATAAGATTAGTACCATATAGCCTAGGTATAGCCTAGCCTATATCTAGGTTTGTGTAAGTATACTCTGGTGTTTGCACAATGATGAAATTGCCTAACGACACATGTCTCAGAACATATCCCCATTGTCAAGCGATGCATGACTGTAATTGAATTATTTTCTGAGGACCTGAAAACACTTGGCTAAAGCTGAAATATCCAACCCATGTCTCCATTTTCGTCTTTAATATACCAATGGTACTTGAAACTTTAAAATAAGGGAAATAAAAGTTCATCATCCATTTCTTTGTCTAAAACAAGATCTTCATAATTTCCTCCTAACTGGCAGATAGTTTCCCATTCTAGCAGCCTTTGGATCACATGACCAAACACCAAGTTTTGGAGACACGGGCCTGCAGACCCCTCTTCCCCAGCTGTACAAAACACATCAGTAACACAGAGCCTCCACTGCCTAAGCATTTACTCTGGGAGGCACTAAGCTACATAGCTTACACGTCTTGCTCAAACCATGCCTCATGAGGTCAGAGCTGCCATCTGAAAACTGAGGCTCAGGTTAAATTATTTGCCCGCTGCCCCTCAATTGCAGTCAGGACACAAACCCAATCTAATCTGACTCCAATTTTGCCAAAAGCGGTCATTTTTCCTGCTCAGGAACCTACAGCTCTTCTCACAAATCCAAGCCCCCCACTCTGCCTGGTCACCCAGCCATGGGTCAGCTGTTTCATTTTCTTCCCCAGACACATCTGCTCTTGCCAAAGCTGCTTGCTGGTTCCAGGGAGCCCCCTCTCTGGAGCCAGCCACATGGGAATTGAAGACTTAAGGAAGAGGCCTTTGCTCCCCTCTTGCTAGGCAGTCCTTAAAAGGAAGCAAAGAGCTTTCTTTATTCTGTTGGAGGACACAGCCAGGCCCACAGGAGAAGTGTGGGCTCCAAAGACAGAAGCACTTTTAGCACTGGAGCTCCAGCTCCATAATGGCACAACAGTCAGTATCCATGAGACCCATGCCTGGACCCGGGCACAGGGGGGTTGACAGTGATGCTGTAGGAAGCAGACAGATGTCCCTGCACTGAGCAGGATGCTAGAAGGGATGACCCCTGAGGTCTCTGTCATCTCATGAAGGCTCTGGTAACCTCCTGCCATGTCCTCTCATCTCCCACTTCCAGCTGTGCCTCTGTCCATTCCTTGAATGCCTGTCTCCCTCCCTGCCCCCATCCCTTGTTTGTGGACTCCATGTCTTCTCCCTGTGCACGAGTGGCTCTCAGAACATCCTCGTGTGTGTGTGTGTGTGTGTCCAAAACATTCCTGAAAGGCAGGGGCCATGTCCTTTCCTACAACTGCCCCTATGCCAGTCACTGCTCTGCTGTGGGGGGCATCGAGCACAGCAGTAAGGCCAAGGAAGCCGGACATCTGCCCCAAGTGTAGGAGAAGTAAATGAAAGGCAATGTAGAAATGAATAAAGAAAACCTAGGCAGCTTTATTATTATTAACAAGCAGGAACAATTCCAGCCCACACAAAAGGAGTGTTCTGGGAAAGTCAATGCTCTGAGAAGTGGCTGTGCCCCCCTGCTGTGCATGGAGCTGGTCTGTGATCCACCCACTCTCCATATAAGGGGCTCATTAGCTAAGGAGATTGATAGAAAAAGTCACATGGAGGGAATCAACAAAAGGGAACAGTGTGGGCACTGAGATTACATAATGAGAGAGGGAATCGCCAAGTACTGCATAACAATGCTGGCCTATTTCTGGGGCAGGGTCTCCTCCTCCTCTGGCTCTGCAGCCGTCAGCTCAGTCCAGGCTGCTTTCTCAGGCTTAGAAATCAGAATTCCCAGCTCTCAGCGTGCTCTTAGTTCAGCAGATCCCCAAGGACAGCTATCCTGGGCAGTGACATTGCTTTATAGCCTGGGCCAGTGCAGCCAGGGGCAGTCTAGCTGGATAGAGTCTGAGCTCTGGCATCAGAATAATGGGGATAATAGTGGCTGCAGAACCCCCCTCCATGCTGCTGCTGGGGTTTTTAACACAGATGTAATGTGTACAAAGCACTTTATAAATGCTAAGTAAATGCACATGGAATTCTGTCGCTGCTTAAAGTTGTTTATTGTTTGTTAGGGACTGTTTTCTTTATATTCTGTCTAGGTCACAAGTTTCATTCCTCTATAATACAATCATTTCTGCTATAAAGCAATACATACATTCTTAGAAAACATCATATTCTCAGAAATTGCACACAAGTAATAACAGGACTTATGTGAAAATGGGGTTAGGACAGACCACTCAAAACCTACAAAATTTTGTAACTAGAGCCCTAACAAAATAACCTGGACCACCCAGACAGGTAGTTCAGCAGGGCTAGAGGCTGCCATAGTGAATATTAAAAATGCACCAAAAAAGTCTAATGGAAATCCTGGCAAAACTTTAATCAGAGCAAGGCTGATAGGTGCCAAGACAATGCAGATGAAAGAGGAGTTCTGAACTAGGGAACTGTTATTAAGTTGGACACGAGGGCAGCATGGCCTGCCACAGCTGAGACCAACAGGCTGGGATGTGGCTTTCTGAGGAAGGAGGTCCAGGTATAGGTGCTGTTTTTTTGCCTGGGCAAAATCATAGATGAACCAAAGCAGTGTCTGCATTGTACCAACATCATTCCCCTGTTTACCTATCACATGTGCACTAGTTCACGTTACAGAAATTCATGTGGAAGCAGACCAGTTTGTACTGACGTACACCACTGTGCTCCCATGGTACCCCATGATTCCCACAGCACCTCTCCCACCAACCTTCCACATAACTACATTTTCTGTCTCCTTCCACTCAACCATGCACTCTTTAATGGCAGAGGCTGTCGTGTTCACTGTTGTATCCAAGATACCTTACACTGGGCCTGGGAAGCAAATGCTGGATAAAAGCCTGAATTTATAAGAAGGGAACAGAACTCTGGCTTCTTAATCACATACACACCTTTAACACTTACTTGGTAGCTCTAAAAACAAGGCATGGAGTATGTGAATGTGTTTTGAGTTTCAGCTTATAGTTCACAAGAGGCTATCTGTATAAGAGAAATTTTTATGCTGAATAGTTGCTTCCCATCTTTCAGATTTCTCATGGAACCAAACAGGGTTTTTAAAAAGTTGTCATGGACAGAAGAAGAAATAGAAAATTGAATAGCGTAGAATAGCGTTGAATAGATAATTAAAGAAATAGAATACATAACCAAAAACCTTTTCACAAAGAAAACTTAAGAGCCAGATGACTTCACTAATGAATTCTGTCAAACATTTAAGGAACAAATAAAACCATTCTTACACAAAAAGAGTGAATACTGTTTGGTTCTACTTATATGAAGTTTAAGTTTGGGAGTGGGAAGAAGGTCTCGCATTTACCATTCGTGATAAATGTATTGAGGGCAATCTGCCCTGTCTCGACAGTCTGAGATGTTCCTAGCTCTAGCCTGCGGGGCAGTCTAAGGAAAGGACAGTGTCTGCCTACCCACTAGATAACAAGCTGTGGTCACCAGAGCTTATCTTCAGGCTAAATTCTTCCAAGGAGGCCAGGACCCTCAGCTACTCTGGCTCCTGAGGGGTTCTCATCTATTCCAACAAGTTCAGACATGTCTGAATCCCAGTGGTAGACCTGGCTGAGGCCTGACTGCCACATGTCAAGGTGGTTGGAAGAGATGCCATTTATCCTTCACAGTCACCCAAAAACAATGGATGAGGAATACAGGTAGCAGACAAAAGTTGGCAGCACTCCCCAGCAGCTTACTATGGCAAGAGGAGGCAGTCCAGAGTGGTCTGATAGTGATTCAACCCATTGAAATTGAAGGTGGAGGCCAGGACCGGGGCTCCCAGAGTTCACCTTTGAGGCTGTTTTTTAGCAAGTCTCATATTTTGGTCTAATATATTGGCTGGGACCCGGAGACAGCCCAAGGTTGCTGGGCTCCAGACTCTGATCTCCTTCACATGAAATAAGAGCTCCTGAGAGAAAGGGCCGCTGCCTAAAAGCAGACCAGAGAAGAAAAAGATATCTTGTCCTCTCCAAAAAGTACCCTCCTATGGCTGAGGTTAAAACACACTGCCTCAGATATAATATTAATTGTCAAAAGTATCAGCCTCCATATACACAAACAACCAGTTAGAAGAAGACATCAGGAGGCACATATTGGTATGTCCCATTACTGGTGATGTTAACTTTGATCACTTGGTTATCATGGTGTCTGCCACATTTCTCCACTATAACTATTTTTCCCTTTGTAATTAGTAGTATCTTGTGGTAGACACTTTGAGACTTTGTAAATATCTTGTTCCTCATCAAACTCACCAGTGAGTTTTAGCACCTATTGATGATTCTTCCCTGACCCAGTTGTTAGTATGATAGTTGCCAAATGATGATTTGCTCAACCCAGTCATTCCTACTCATTAATTAGATGGCATGCTACTGTAAGCAATTCTTCCAACTCATTATTAAAAAAAAAAAAAAAATTCTAGTCTGTTCATTGCAAGGGCCTAGAAGAAATGATGCTCCAATAGCAATGAGCACACCTACCCAAGTCGTCGTTTCTAAATCCCATTCTCCACTGAAAGGAAACAGGGTTCCTTGGAGAAATGGCTGATTCCAAAGCTGGAAAATACAGTGTGAGCCTGAAAAATCTTCCTGTGCCAGAAAGTAAGGAAGTGCTCAAAAAAATTGATGGGAACACTCAAACAGAAGTGAACCTGAATGGGCTCCCATTGGCCAAATTTGGGCATCAAAATGAATAACAGGAATGGATTATAACACATTGAATGAAAATAAAATTCCATAAGTCCATACTGATATGAAAAAAATAATTTAAGGAAGAGCAGGGAAAAGGTAAACCTCTTCTTTACAGAATGCCAACTGATAAAAGGTGGAAGGAATGAGAAAAAAGAAAATTACCATTTTATATGGTAATAACTGATTCAGGCAAGAAACATCAATGGGGAAAATATACCTTTACAGTGACAAGTCCTGGAAGACAGCTGTAACCAACTGATCAAATTTAACATACCAACAGTGGGATAGATTCGTATTGCAGGTCTTCTTATGTGATGGACTGAAATGGATACAATGTCATGTAGATAGTATTCCTACCAAAAATGTTTAACCTGAATCTAATCATAAGGAAACAACCAAACTCAAATTAAGGTACATCCTATAAAACAACCTGGACTCCTCAAAAATGTTAATGTCTTGAAAGAGGAAAAAAAAGAAAAACACAAGGCTAAGGAACTATTCCAGATTAAAGGAAACTAAAGGAACAAGCCAGGTCTAGTGGTTACGATTCAGTGCTCTCACCGCTGCAGCCTGGGTTCATGTCCCAGACAGGGAACCACACCGCCCGTCTGTCAGCTGTCATACTGGGGCAGCTGTGTGTTGCTGTGATGGTGAAAGCTGTGCCACCAGTATTTCAAATACCAGTAGGGTCACCCATGGTGGACAGGTTTCAGCAGAGCTTTCAGACTAAGACAGTCTAGGGAGAAGGACCTGGCCACCCGCTTCCAAAAAAACTGGCCATGAAAACCCTATGAATAACAGCAGAGCATTGTCTGATATAGCACCAAAGGTGAGAGGATGGTGCAGAAAGATGGCACAGGGTTCCCCTCTGCTGTACACAGGGTTGCTGGGAGTCAGAATTGACTCGATGGCACTAAGAACAAAAAGGAACATGTTAAATGCATGCATGACGTGGGGCCGCCTGGTGGCGCAGTGGTTTAGTCCGCGCTTGGCAGCCCGGGGTTCGCGAGTTCGGATCCCGGGTGCCCGCCGACGCACTGCTTGTCAGCCATGCCGTGGCGGCATCCCATATAAAGTAGAGGAAGATGGGCACGATGTTAGCCCAGGGCCAGTCTTCCTCAGCAAAAAAATAAATAAATAAATAAATGCATGCATGACCTTTTACTGGAAACTGGATTTAAAAAAAAAAACTATGAACATGATTGGGATTATTGGGAACATCTGACTATAGACTATGTTGTATCAATATTAAAATTCCTGAATATAATTGTATATGTGTGTGTATAAGAGAGAAAGCAAATATAGCAAAATATGAACAATTTGTGCATTTAAATGAAAGAGTATATGGGAATTCGTTGTATTTGTTTTGCAACTTAGAAGTTGTGCAAAAAAATACACTACTTCAGAATGATTCACTCTTTCTGAAACCACAGACCACAGTCAAATGGATGCAAATATGTGTGTGTGTATGCATATATGTATATATTTTAATAGCAGGCACTTTTTAAAAGTTACAAAATGAATGCAGTGTGTGTGCGTGCTGACATATGTATGTATGCGTATACACACACACACACACATGTGCATATACTGCATTCATTTTGTAATTTTTAAAAGTCCCTGCTACTAAAAAACTAATGATTTCTGAAAATGCCAAATTTAGGAGCTATTGTATCCCTCTGTAACACTGCTAACCTATCCCTACTGAAATCTCCCTGTTGGTTTTGGTAGTTTTTCTCTACCTCTTCTGTTTCTCCTACCTCTCCTTCTCAGTCTCCTTCGGCCTCTTATTCCTCCACCCTCTATCCTGAGGACACCCTCCACAGGCTTCTCATGTCTAGGCAACAAGCTCATCCAACCATATCAGGGATAATCCCCCACACTACACACATGCACGCCCCCTACACACACAGACACATGTGCATGCATGTGCATCACAAGCATACTGCCAGTTCCTAAATATATCACAAGCTAGTAACTAGACCAAGTAATGGAGATAATGGGGGAGCAACATGAGCCCTGCTTATAATGGAGAAGGGAAGGCAACATTAAACAAATTATAAATAATTAAGAAAATAGCTGCAAATATGCAGAGAGCTGCAAAGGAATCTTGGGTACTTCCCAGAGAGAGTGTCATGAAAATTAGGAAGAGTCAGCAGGTAAAGAACATTCCAGGCAGAGAGAATAACATGTGCAAAGGCATGACCTCAGTAAGTTCCAGGAATTGAGGGAGGTCCTGAGAAGCCCAACAGAGAAACAAAGGAGAGAGAGGAGCAGGAAGAGGCTGGAGGAGAAGAGACTAAAGCCAGTGACAGAGTTGGGACCTTATCCTAAGGCACTGGGATTATTCGGTAAAGGAGGGAGGTGCAATCAAGTTTTCATTTTAGAAAATTGCTGTTATGTGAAGAATGAGCTAAAAGAGCAAGCATGGATGCAGAATGACCAGATAGGTGACTGGCATCCTAGAATAGGGGAGAAGTAAAGATGGGACCAGAACCTGTTCTATAACATCTTTCAATAAAGCTTTATAGTTCTTTACATTCAAAAAAAAAAAAGCAGATTTGGCAGTGGTGTTGAAATCAGCACTGAAAATCAAGATGTCGTATACAGAAAGATGCTTTGGGAAGTTTGTGGGCGGTAGGACTGGAGCAAAAGAGGCAGTAAACCAAAGAAGGTGAGGCTGAGAGAAGTGAGAGGAGCTTGAATATGTTTAAATAGCGAAGGTAAAGAGTCTGCAGAGGGAGAGGCTGCCATACAGGACCCTGGGAGTTATGAGTAGTACTGGGCTTCTGCAAAGCAGAAGGATGTGGATCCAGAGCCAGGTGGAAGGACTGACCAGCCCCAAACTCCCCAGGCTCCAAACTTAACCACCTACTGTATTGCTCAACCTGCAGGCATCTTAAACATAACCTATGCAACACTTTCCCAGAGCTCCTGTGTCTGTGGGATCATGCCACCCAGCTGCCCAGAAATCTGAGAGTCACCCTGGACTCTTCCCTCTCCCTCACGCCCAACATCTGACCGAGTCAGCAAGTCCTCTTGAACCTTTCCCCTATGATCCTGTCTTCCAGCCACAAGCACACCACTTAATAATGTGGTGTCAATACAGATATACTTACCAGTCACTCGGGCTGACTAGGCACTGTAGATTTCACAGTTGTAAGTCCTACCCCACCTAACCCTAACCAGCCACGTCTCTAGTCCTTGTTCACTGATTGTAGTTCCAGGGCCCATCTTTGATTCTCAGGAGTCTTTCCTGTCCTGGTTTTTTGGTTGGCTATGTGGCTTTACCTATGGCCCCTCTGCTCCAAATTCTGCCAGACCCCTTGGCTGGCATCAGCCTTGTGTAGAAGTTTGGGTTTTACATGTCTCAAATATCTCTAGATTCTGCATCCATCTCCATGGCCTCTGCCCTGGTCATGCATTCTTCTTTCTCACCTGGATGACAACTGGCTACCCTACATAATCTTGTCCCGTTCATCCATCTTCCTTGCTGTCCACCAGAGTGACTGTTTTATAATGCAAACCTGACCATATAAAAATCCTGATTAAAATCCTACATTGGCCTTCCAGGTCCCATCTAATTATCACTTCTCAGAAAATCACATTTAAGTGACAGTATAGAAACACAAAAGGAAATAAATTCATAACCATCCCAAAAATAGAAGTAGAGAGTGACATCAGCAAACCAGAGATTTTGATGAGTTTCTAGAAACCAGAAGGCAGACAGGATGGGGCATGGAGCCCTAACAGGGATGGCCAAGACAAGAGGCTCCAGTCTAGCAGACAGCAAGTACCAGAATGGGATTTAGAAGAGGAACAGAAATCAGGGGAAAGACTGCCTTTAGACCACGTTTGTGGGCTGCCTCACCCACCCAGTCATTGTCCCCCCATATCCTATGGAGCTGGGCAGGTATTCCCCTTACCCTCCCACCCTTTCCCCAAACTGAAGCTTGAGACCTAGTGATGGAGGATGGGGTGGGAGGAAGAGTTTTGATTATATCACTCTGTGCCACATGAAGGAATCTGAACCATGTGAGTCCAAAAAAGGTTTTTCAAAATAAGTTCAAAAATTATTAATCTTAAATCAAAAGTAAAAATATGAATGCTAAAATTTTTTAAAAAAATAGAAGAACTAGGGGGGAAAAAGTCAAAGAACTCTTCCAGAGAGAATGAAAAGCCGAAGTATTGGAAACTTACATTTAAGAGAACATTTAAGAGACAAAAGATCATTCAAGGAGGGGAAGTATCCATCTATCTATTAAGAATCCCAGAAGGAAAGAATAGAGAAAATGGAGATAAGGAAATAATCTAGAAAATATTCTTTTTTAAAATTTCAGAGCTGAAGACACACCTGTCTTCAGATTGGAACGGTTCACCTACAAGTGCCATCCCCAATGAAGGAGAAAAGCTGAAAGTCAATATTTACACCCAACCTCATGAAATTTAAGAACACCAAGCAAAAGCAAATGATTCCAAAGGCTTCCAGAGAGGAAATACAAGTTACAAATAAGAATCACATACACATCAGACTTCTTGAGCAACACTGGGTGTTAGAGCAGTGCCTTCAAACTTCTGAACTGTATCCAGTCAAACTACCAATCGTGTGAGAAGTAACATTTTTGGCAAAGAACCCGGAAAGTTTATCTCCCATGTTCTGAAAAAGTTACCTAAGGATGTGTATAAAAACCAACGAATATGGAATCCCAGAAAGAGGAAAGAAAACGTGGAATGCAAGAAATGGCTGAACAACTTCAAGAGTACGATGAAGGAAGTCACAACACGACAGTTGTGCAGCACACTTAGAAGGCATGTTAGGACATTCAGCAATGACGATGATGAAGAAGCTGGATCATCATAATTGTAAGGGAAGCCATGGTCTTCCTTTAACTTCCTTTTAATATCCAGCTGGGAAATTCATGATCCAAACATGAAGCAGACTAAAATATGGCATAATTTTGAGCAATGGATAACACCTAAAAATAGAATCCATCTGATTTGCTCATAATAACTGTCTCCTGGAGAAGCATGGGTTTAGTGACAGGAGTGCATTTCCTACTACAATCATACTTCTCCGTTCTGGGGTGAATAAAAAATACACAGGTGAAACATTATAAATGCTGTTTATTGGTTTCCAATTTTCAGAAACTCTACAAAGTTCAGGAAACTTTATTATAGTAACAGAATAAAATGTAAATGGTATTAACCTTGACAATGTGAAAGTTAACAGTATTATATAATGTTCAATACGTAATTTGTGTAGGAGAAAAAAAACACAAGAAACAGTGGCTGCCTCTGATAGGCAAATTGGGAAACCAGAGATCAGAGATGGGTGACTTACTTTCCACAGTTTACCCTTTTATACAGTTTCAATTTCTTTACAATAGCAAGAATTACCTTTTTGAAAGTAAAACGTTTATTAGGAAGTATGCTGAAAGTAATGATACAGTTGATAGCAGGAGGTGAGAGATGTGGAAGGGATGGTGGTAGTATACTTTTCCTCATTTTTGACAGTTAACAGATCTTGCCTACAATTGATGGAATTAGAAATAGAGGCTGAAATATGATCCATAGAAGCAAATCAAAATATAACAAAAATTTGAAGGAGCGGGGCAGGCAAGAGGGCTTGTGTGAGCTGCAGTCCTCCTGTTACGTGATAGAGAGTCAACAGATTCTGTTTCAAGATGGCAGCAGAAACCCAGGTGTCACCAATGAGGGTGGAGTGACCCTCAGAAGAAATGCCAACAGAAACAGTCTAGGAGGGCTGCCCCGGTGAGGGGCGACTTTCGCTTTCCCTTTTGTACCCTTCTGTACTTTTGAATGTTTACTTCTGTGCACACTAGTTGATTTCTAACTCAAAAACAAAAACAAAAAACTCCTTCATGGACTTACCAGTGCCTTGAGGACAAAACCCAAACTCCTTAGTGAGCCTCCAGGCCCTCCTTGATCTGCCTGTTCTCCAACACCCCCCGCCCCCCTCCACACACCTAAGTCTGGGAAGCCTGGACTGGAGGAGCTCTCCCCCTCTGCTCCTCTGCACATGCTCCACCTCAGCTCAAAATGCTCTTTCCTCCCCCATTCATCCCACACACAAAAGTCCAGCATCAGCCACCTAGAAATAACACTCCTCCCCTCCCTCAGCCCAGACTGAGTTAGAAGGCCATCTGACAGTCTGTTCTCAACTTTAATTCTTTCAAAGAAGGTACATTTGCTATTTGCCATTAAGTTCCTGTTGCCAATGGCAGTGTATCCAGCCTGTTAGCCTCAGACATAAGAGCATAACCTGATAATCCCCTTAGGGGAGAATAACTATGCCTAAGCCCCATTCCTGAAGGGGAGTCATGAATCTGAAGCATTAGGAAAGAGGACACGCAGAGAGATTCTCTACAGGTCCTCGCAGCTGTTAAATTCTGTGACATTTCATGCACACTGGCCAAGGTACACCTTTCTCCTTTCTCGGCCATATTACTATTTAGCTATAGTCTTCTTTGTCCCATGTAATATTTAAAAGATCCCAATCATAATTTGCTAGTGTCCTCATTCATCCACTACCAGAAGGGACCACTCATCAAGGGGGTGTTTTTGGATGACCACGGTGCTTGGAGCCTTTCCCTTCAGCTGTTCACATGCTGGTTAAGGGCCCCAGGGAAGACAGGCTTACCCAGTCCTGGCTTCTTTGTGACCCTGGGCTAATCATAACTCTCTGAGCCTTGGTTTCCTCATCTGTGAACTGGGGAAGGTAATAGTATCTTCCCCATAAGGTTGTCATAAATATTTAATGAGATTAGTCATGTAAGGTGCCCGGCATACAGAAAATGCTTCAAAAGAGTGGCTGCTATTCACAATATTAAAAATTCTGATGTCCAGAGTAGCTGGGGACATAATTCCTCATACTTGTCCCTGCAGCATACACCCATGCTGTGATCACAAGCTGACAGATCAAAAGAATGAGATACAGAGACTGGGTCCCACAGAGTAACTGATCCTGCCAGTGCCCAGAGGGAGGGCCCCCGACAAGGCCGGAGACCCCATGCACGCAGTCACACAGAAAGTAGCACATCATCTCTCAGGTGAAAATGTTACTTTTGTCCCTTTACACACACTCATTTTCCAGATGATCAGACAACCACCTGTGCTTTTCAGAATTTTATGGAAACGCTGCTGAGACACAAAGTCAGACACTATTTCCCTGCTATTGCTGCTCTAGGGCAGGCTTGCCACCCCTCCAGGGATGCAGAGCAGTACAGGCTGCAGCCTGATCTGCAGAGGAGCTCCTGGTCACTTGGGGCTCCCACTGCCTTCTGGGTGCAGCTCCAGGCCACAGTCCCAGAGCAGGCCCAAGGTGGCCAGGCAGATTCTCCTTCCCTCACCCTTCAGGGGAAGCCCTAAGCTCCCATCCACGACACTGAGTGCTCACAGCCTCTACTTCCATCTCCTCCCTGACCTGGGGCTCCCAGGTCCTCCTGGATGACCATCCAACTAGTTGAACTCTACCCCCAGTGAAGTACCCTCTGGATTGGATTACCCTGGTTCTGAAACAGTTCTTAAGGGCCTCACTAATCAGACCAGACCAGACCTTGGCCTCAACCTGGGCACATGTGTGCCCAGTGGGGAACTTACCTGCCCAGGAACAAGCTCCCGGCCAGGCTGGAGGTTCCCATTAGCGCTTATAGACATGGGCTCAGACAGGAGCCAACTGCAGCACCTGCTGCTGGTTTAAAGTCATTGTTCCAGGCTGGGAGGTGGAGTTGAGAGGAGTGGATGCTAACAATGGAGGGTAGATAACAGCAGAGTAGCACCCAAGTCTTTCCTCCCAAGTCCCAGGTGACTTTTTCTCTAGTCCTAAGAGCCATGTTCCCTTATGTAGGAACAGGATGGCCCCAGGACTGCATGAGAGCCAGGACCTGCGGGGTGTGCCCCAAGGGTCTGCAGCCACTGTCTCAGGCGAGCCCTTGTCCACAGCACCTGCTGGCTTTCTGAGTGCCGCTCCGCCCTGGTTCTCCCTCAGGCCGGTGAGAAATCCTTTCAGAAGATGGTTTCCCCCTCTTTTCTTCATTAAAACTTATTGGAACATCTTTTTTCTGACATCATTTCACCAGAGAGCTCTGCCCGTTACTGGGATCTGCCATCTTGGACCCTCACTCCCTCACGTCTTTTTTTGCATAGTCTCCCCCCCGCCCTCCCCCCCCCCCCCCCCCGGCATGACACACCCTAACGCACACTCTTTTCACACAGTCACTCATGTATTCATTGAAAATGTGGGTCTCTACCCCATGCCAGGCATCATGCTGAATACTGGGTCCTGGAATATAAGGCCAAGCCTCTCCCCTCACAGAGTTCACGCTCTGGGTGTAAAGAGACTATAACCAAGTAAAGACATAATTTAATGATGGAGTCGATGATATATCAATGCAGTGGCTGAGAGAAGCCTCTTCAGATAGGGGAAGTGAGGAAAGGCAGTGCAAAGATTGTGTTTGGGGAAAGAATTTGGGCTGGTGTGGCTGCACTGTGGTGAGCAAGGTAGGGAGGGGTGCAAGATGGGGTGGGCAGAAGACAGATCATGCAGGGCCCTAAGGCCAGAGTGGGACATTCGGACTTTACTCTAGGTGCCACTGCACAGCTTTAAGCAGGGGAATGATATGATCCGACTTAGTTTCAAATCATTCTTCTTGGCAGCTATGTGGAGAATGGTTACAGGGGAGTAGAAGATGAGGTGGGGGGCTCCACGTGGCCCAGCAGGAGCTGGTCGAGAGCTGCTGAGAGGACGTATGTGATGAGGTCCAAGAAGTGACCATCAGATTTGACCAAAAGGGGGGCACTGCAGGAGTGACCTGACAGGAGCAATTCAGTGGCACCGTGGTGACAATGGAAGTGGAGGCAGTGAGACTGGATGACTTGGAGATGTTTACTGGGAGACAGGAATGGACCAGTAAGTGGAGGAGGTGTGCGGTCTAAGGAGAGTTGATTTAAGCATCTTCATATATTAATAGTGGTTTCCTGAGGCTACTGTAACAAAGTACTCCAAACTTGGTGGCTTAAAATATTTATTCTCTCACAGTTCTGGAGGCCAGAAGCCTGAAATCAAGGTGTCAGCAGGGCCATACTCCCTCCAGAGGCTGTAGGGGAGAATCTGTTCCCTGCTTCTTCCAGCTTCTGGTGGCTGCCCCAGCATCCCTGGGCTGTGGCCGCATGACTCCAGGCTCTGCCTCCATCTTCACACAGCCTCTTCCTTTCTCTCTGTATGTCTATTTTATAAGGATGTGATTGTATTTAGGGGCTACCAGGTAATCCAGGATAAGCTCCTCCTCTCAAGATCCATATAAGGTAATATTCATTCTTTTCCCATATAAGAAAATATTCACAGGTTCTGGGGATTAGAACATGGACATCTTTTTAGGGAGCCACCATTCAACCCACTACAATGGGAATGAACTGGAAGAGAAAGAAAACACTGATGTGGAAGAAGGGAGAACCCAAGAAGGGGAGTCCTTGGGAAGGCTGGAGGGGTAGGACCCAGCACTGAAAATCTTTTCTAGCTTTATTTCAAAATAACATTAAAGATGAATTTTATTGTATGAGAATTGTACTCAATTGAAAAAAAAAGAGGAAAAGTCTTAAAAAAACACTCAGAATCCCCTGCCAACTCCCATCCTACAGTTCAGTCAGCTGAAAGAAGCTAAGTGAAGGCTACATTTTCATCCTTGCTAAGGGTCTTGCTAAGAAGTCTTCAATACCTACCTCACAGAGCAAGAAAAAGCCTCCATGTGGCAAAGAGGGGTTTGAGGGTGACAGGGTCAGGGTCCATGGACAGGTCACACAAACACACTCCCTTCCATTCTGTTGACTGATCCCGCCAACCAAACACTCCCCAGAAAACACCTTCCTTCAGCTCCACTGGGAAAACAGCTGGCCTTGGGCCTACTGGAGACTCAACACCACAGTGCCAGGGAAACTGAGTCCAGGAGCAGGGTAGGGAAGGCCCCCAGACAGAGGTGAATCACATAGGTCCCCCCCTCAACTGGGGGTGTGGCATGAACGGGAGCAGGATTAGATTATGGAGGAGGAAGTGCTCCTGCCGGAAACAGCCTGGGTGTGAAGTGAGAGCCAGGGAGCAGCTGTGGGCAAACACACCCCTGCCCACTGGCACACATACTCCCACCTCCAACAGCCAGGGAGCCTGCATACTCGGCCCTGCTGTGTGCACCTGCCCCCCTCATCACTGCCCACTCCTGATGGCACCACTGGCACCACTCTGCCAGGGCAGCCAACATCAGAAACTGTGGAGTTGAACTAGAGGAAGTGGACTTTCTTCTGTTGTGGACACCCCTCACTCTGAAGGCCAAGGGCAGTACCTGATGTGAGTGAACACTCCTTCTTTTCAAGTCTGGCCAAAGCTGTCATTTTTGTACCTAGCATCACCCTAGGGCTCCCCTTTCCTCCTGCACTGTAATCTTCCCCACATTAGTAAACATCTTGGCAACTGGGTGGCAGGTGGGGGCTGCAGCCTCTGTGGCCTTGAGCTGTGCTCTCAGCTGACCAGATGGGCCTCACACTCAGAGCCTTGGGGCACAAATGCCTTCCAAGCCTGACGCACCAGTGAACTGGATGGAACCAAGGGCAAGTCCAAGGACTGTTTTTGCCCAGGTAAGAGGCGTGCCTGGGCTTCTGGCCCTCATTCCCTGAACTTCACCTTCGTTATTGCTTGCCTTTAGAGGGGAGACACCTCCTCCCAAATAGGGCACTGCCAACTTTACTCCCACCTGGAGTCAGAGCTGGACCCTGGTCCATGTCATTAAAGTGAAGGGGGGCCTCAAGTCTCCCTGACTCCAGGAAGGTTCTCAAACTTTGGTGAGACCAGAAGTCCCTGGTTAAAGATATGATATTGGAATCCCACACACACCCCACCCCAGAGATTCTGATTCAGTAGGGCCCTGTAATCTGCATTTTAGTCTGCTCACCGGAAGTCATATTCCTCAGAAGCGAGAAGTGCTGAACAGCTGAGGGAAGAAGGTGAGCCTCAGGCACCAGCCCCCAGGAGGGCTCAGGACCTGCGAGGTCCAGTACACCTCTCCAGCCCACAAGGGCGGGGGTTGGTGCCAGGGCAGGTCAGATGCCCATACCTTCCTGGGATGGGGAGATGGGGCTCCTTGCACACACCTCTTCCAGACCTCTGAACTCTGTGGGCAGGCCTGGAGGGCAGAGATGGGATAAACTTCATGGTGGCTCTCCACGGAGCATTCTTCCTTCCCTACTCCTACATCTCACCCTCCTGCCCTTAGCAAATGCAAAAAAGAAGTTAGAGGACTGTGATACACACTTCTTTCCCCTTAATACACCCACACCCAGTTTTTTCAAGACCCCGCCCAGCATAAAACAGGACAAGAACTAATGGTTAAACTTTTATGGAACTTCCTGCTCCATGGGGCACAGGAGATTCTTCCGGTAACTCCAGTTGAGCTGGGGTCTCTTTGGACCTTTGCCACAGGCAAGCCCAAGGGGCTTCTGTTAGATGGGCAACTCAGGCTGGGGGCTTGTGATTGCCTGCTGGATGCAGACAGTCCAAAAGGCCATCAAGCAGCCATCGTGAGGACCAAAAGGCAGGAAAGGGACCCTTAGAGAAGAGTGTGCTGTGCAGTCCCAAGCCTCGGGAATCCCTGGGCTTCTGATCAGACGCATGTAGAAAGGCCCAGACACGCAGATCAGGCTCACAGCCTGCCCAAGCAGAAGGTTCCTGTTCCTCTTGGGAACCCAGGACACAACCCACAGGGACCAGGCTCAAACCTGCTAAAAAGGCTCCAGGAGCATTCTCCTTGTCAATTCTCTCAAACACATTTCCCTTACAACCACCAATTTACTGCAGGAAGATCTTCCAGAAATGGCAGTACGTTTTCTGCCCACATCCCAAACACCGATGCCACACACAGCCCTGCAAGACAGTCTGATGAAACAGTGGGAATATGGTGCCAGCTCTGAGTTCAAGTCCTGGATCCAACACTCATTCCAGAGGCACCGTCCTGAGCAAGATGGTAATCTCCCTGAGCCACCACCCCTCATCTACAAGAGACAGGTAAGAGTACCTACCCTCTGGAATTACTGTAAGGATTAAAGGACATAAATTTAATATAAACTGCCTCAGAGTTGGCACATAGTTGGCACTCAATAAATTAATTCCTTCCCTACCCTCCTACTCCTGTGACTCAGTTTCCTTGTCTCAGCTCCAAACCCAAAGAGATCCCAAGCTCACCCAACTCAGAAATACCAAAGGGGGGGCCCAGCCCCACGGCCAAATGGTTAAAGTTCCATGCACTCCACTTCAGTGGCCCGGGTTTGTGGGTTCAGATCCTGGGCACGGACCTACTCAACTCACCAGCCATGCTGTGGCGGTGTCCCACGTACAAACTGGAGGAAGACTGGCACAGATATTAGCTCAGGGCTAATCTTCCTCGAAAAAAGAGGAAGATTGGCAATGGATGTTAGATCAGGGAAAATCTTCCTCAGCAAAAAAAAAAAAAAAAAGCCAAAGGGGCCGTGGCACCGAAGAGAGTAAATATTTTCAATAAGCCATAAGGTTCCCTGATACTCCTGTTCTCAAGCTCTCAACTTTGAATCTGTTCGTCAGCTACGCCTGGGGCTCCACTCCGTTGCTGACTGCCTCCATCGCTTGAATCCTACATTTTCTCAGTGCGGGAGAAAGAGAGAACCCGTAAGTTCTCCAGTATTCTGAAATCCCGGTAGCACCTTCCCAGCCTGCTGGGACAGGGCAGCGGAGGGTAAACAAGTTACACAACGGCATGAGGCTCTACGGCTGCTCGTCTTGGCGAACAGGGAAGCACTTTAATTCTTTTTAAAAGTAAATGGAGGTGATTTGAGTCACCATTAAGACCGCAGAGACCATAGCGTCCCCCAAAGTTAACTGGTACCTCCCCCCGGATCCGCCCAGCCCTCCTTTTGCAGCAGGTACGTTCTGAAGTTGGGTCGTGAGTAGTGTCCGTTCTGACAATGCTAAGTCCCAGCATCCAAAGTTGCCCTGGAAGCTCCCCGGCTTCCCGGACCCCCAACACTCTCAGGGCCGCGTCTGGCCGCTGCTCTGGACCCCGGGCCTCGCTCTGGGTCGGCCGCGGGTGAGAGGTGGGAGGAGATGCGATCACCAAACCTCCTGCGCCCGGGCCTCCCCCCCACCCGCCTGGGTGACGCTTTCCCGGAGTTTCCACAGCAGGCGGGATCCCGGGGACTTCCCTCCCCGGAACCCTTAGAGTTGTACCCACGCAGTTCCCCTTAAAGAGACACGCACATCCAGGGGAGCAGAGGCCTGTAGGGTCCGGCCCCGGGAACCGAGAGGGTATGGCAGCCCGGGGGCACGTGTCTCTGGGGATGGCCGGCGTCCTTCAGGCTGGGAACCGGAGCTCAGAGCGCCCCGCGCGCCTCAGCCTCGCCCGTCGGGGGTCCCGAGGGCAGGAACCTGGCCTGGAGCGGGCGGTCATATGCGGAGCTGCGACAGGGTCCCGAGGTCAGGGACGCCGCGCGCCTCACCTGAGAGGGACGCGGATGGCCAGATACCTGTCGACGGCCACGGCCAATAGGCTGAAGATGGAACTCTGCGTGAGCACGAGCACGAAGCAGGCGAGGAAGAGGCAGCTGTGGAAGTCAGTGCAGAAGCCCAGGCTGATGGTGATGGCAAAAGGGATAGCGAACAGCCCCACGGCCACATCGGCCGCCGCCAGGGACACCAGGAAGTAGTTGGTAGGCGTCTGCAGCGCCCTCGACTTGCCCACCGCGGCGCACACCAGCACGTTGCCCGCCACCGACAGCGCGGCGATGGCCAGCTCCAGCGCCACGTACAGCGCGTCCTGCGCCTCCAGCGGCATGGCCGGGCCGGCCCGGCCCCGGGCGTCACCTACCCGGGCCGCACTGGTCGCGGGGCAGCCGCGTGAGCCCCGCGGGGCATGGCCGGAGCGCCGGGACAGCGCGTCCGCCCGCCGCTTCTGACCCGCCAGGCTCGCGCGCTCCGGGCCCGGACTCAGGGGGCGCGGCCGCAGGAAGGCGGTGACGCCCATTGGCCGGCGCGCCCGCTCGTCCCGGACCCGGCGGAGCACCGCCCTCCCCAGAGCCGAGTCAGCGCCCGCGCGGGCCCCCCCGGGTCTCGGCAGCGCCGGGCGGGGCGCGGGCCTCGGAGCCCGAGGCGACCTGTGGTGACGATACCTGACTAACTCAAGTTCCCCAACTTTCCCTAGTGCTCCGACTCTGTGGGTGTGTCCCGCGCGGTCGCACTGTCTTCCAGCCAAGGCGGCGCGGCGCGGCGCGCGGGGAGCCCGGGGATTGCGAGCAGACTGTGCCCGGGGGCACCCGCCAGTCCCCGCGAGCCCACCGCGAGAGGACCCACCCAAGCCGCTCCACCGCCGGGCGGGGCGAGTCGAGCCTTTGGGGGCTCCCCCGCCCGAACTCTGCAGACCCCACTGGACAGGCGGAGGGCTCGCCTTGCAAACTGGGCGAGACGCCGCAGGGAGGGGATGGAGGGGCCCGAACTCGCAGGTGCCTCGACCACACGTTCCCACCTGTCTCTTCGGGCTGCGGGCACGGACGGCAAGGATTGCTCTGAGACGCTGCAGCTCTGCGCCACCCCACCCCTGCACCCGGCGCCAGCCGCTCCAGCCTCCCCCGCTCCCCTGCCCTCCCGGCCACCACGGCTCCAGCTCTGCGTTCTATCTGTGACATGCTCCACGTCCTTCACTTCCTCGTCCACCCTCCAGAAATGCCAGTGTTCCTCAGGCCCTCTCCTTATCCTTCACGCCCACCCTGGATAAGTTCAGGCCCCCAAGGCCTCACACGTGGCCCTTACACCCTTAACTCCCAAACCTTCCCCATGCAGCCGTAAGCGCCTCCTCAGTGCCAGGCCTGAGCACCCCACTGCCGACTGTTGGACTCCGCCAGAGTCCCCAAATTGTTAGACTCCCCAAATCCAGCAAGTCCAAAATCAAGCTCATCTTCAACTCTGCCCTAAATCTGTGCCCTCTGCGCCTTCTGGGACTCGGTTATTGACTTTACCCTCCACCCCCACCCACCCTCACCTACCCCAGGAAGTGTGCTGACACCCTCCTCCTCTGTCCTTGCCAGCATCCAAATCTGTAGTGCCTCTGATTCTGCTTCCAGAGCTTTACATCTTTCCACCTGAAAGTCACACCCCAGGTGGGTCCCTCTTCACAGCCTGCTCCCATCATCCCTCCCTCGTCCCTGCTCTGGGCCCTCACTCACTGCTCCATCAAGTTTCTGTAGTCCTCACCAATACCATAATTCTAGAACACACCTGGCCCTGCCATTCCCCCACCCAAAATCCTTCTAGCAATCACCAGACAAGGTAATTAAGAAGATTGTCAGGCAACGGGAAAAGGTGCTTGTAAAATAACGCTACGCAAAAAAATAAAACATGGAGGTGACTGCTAAAGAGTAGAGGGTTTCTTTTTGGGATGATGAAAATATTTTAAATGTGATGGTTGCACAGCTGTGTGAGTATACTAAGAAACGATTGAATTATACACTTTAATGAATGGATTGGTATATGAATTATAACTCAGTGTACTGTAATGACAACAACAAAACCCCTCCCTCACCCTCCAACAGGCATGACCAGTAATATCTGCCTATGAAACAACAAGGCAACAAATTCTCCAAAAGCACTCAGAGTAGAAGCCCTGGCTGAATGAGGTTATTACAGAGGATTTTCCCTCTATTGTTCATGTGGTTTTGTTACTTCTACAGTGAAAAAAACTTGATTTTATGTTAAAATATTGGAGAGCCCACGAATTCCATGCCCTGGCTATCTGAGTTCTGACATCACCTTCTCCGCCACCCACATTCCCACAGCACTGGACACAAACTACTGTTACCACATGGATGATAAACTGGAACCTCAGAGAGACCAAGAGCATAAAGATGGGGGCCTAAAACTTAAAAAGAAAAACCAGAAAATGATATGTCCACAAGGGGCTTTGAAAAGCTTTGACATGTTCCTCGGAATATAGAAGGCTACATACATGTGCCTATGCTCAGGAAAGACCTGAAAATACCATAATCTCTCACTTTTGGCTGATTTTGAGGCTCTGTGTAGGCAAGAAGTGAAGGCTAAGGCAGAGTTTTTAACTGTCTACCAGAGCATTGAAAGCATGCCCCAACACACACACTGAGCCCTTCTGCAAAGGCTGGGAGACTTATGGGTTCAAGGCATTTAAGGACATTTCTGTCCAGTCATTAGCTGACCACTAAACTGAGCAGAGACTTCAATTGCCACACATGACAAAGAGTATGGACATTGCAGAATTAGTCCAGGAAGTTCACTAATCAAGCAACACCAACAAAAATAAACAACAGCAACTTCATACCCTGGGGAGGGGAAAGAAACTGATCTTCAGAGTTGCCATTTTATATAATTTCAAATGTCCAGTTTTCAACAAAAAATTATGAGACCTACATAAAAACAAGAAAACATGGTCTACACACAAGAATAAAACAGTCAAGAGAAACTGTCTCTGAGGAAGCCCAGATGTTGGATTTACCACACAAAAAATTTAAATCAGCTATCATGAATGTGTTCAAAGAACTGAAGAGATTCGTGTCTAAAGAATTAAAGGAAAGTAGAGAATGATGTTTCACCAAATAGAGAATCTCAATAAAGAGATAGAAATCATGAAAAAGAACCAAATAGAAATTCTGGAGTTGAAAAGTACAATAACTGAAATGAAAAATTTAGTAGAGGAGCTCCACAGCAGATTTCAACTGTTAGAGGTAAGAATCAGTGAACTGAAGAAAGGTCAATTGTAATCATCCAGTTGGAAGAACAGGAAAATAAAAGACTGAACAAAAATGAACAGAGTCTCAGAGACCTGTGGGACACCATCAAGGGTGCTGGCATATGCAAAATGAGAGTCCCAGAAAGAGAGGAGAGAAAGAAAGGAACAGAAAAAAAATTTAAAGAAATAATGGTGGAGAACTTCACAAATTTGATCAAAAAAATTAATCTCCACATCCAAGAAACTCAATGAATTCCAAATGGGATAAAATCAAAGAGATATACATTTAGACACATCACAGTCGAATTGTCAAATCCAAAGTCAAAGAGAGAATCTTGGAAGCAGCAAGAGAAAGATGACTCATCATATGCAAGGAACCCTCCATAATATTAATATCTGATTTCTCATCAGAAATCATGGAGACCAGCAGGCAGTGAATAACATTTCCAAAGTGCTGAAAGAAAAAGACTGTTAACCAAGAATTCTATATTCAGCAAAACTATTCTTCAAAAATGAAGGAGAAATTAAGACAGTAGATAAACAAAATTATCACTAGCAAACTTACAATAAATACTATAACAAATACTAAAGAGAATTATTCAGGCTGAAATGAAAGGACTAGTTACTTTGAGTTGCTACTAGTCAGTAACTCAATCTTCATGAAGAAATAAAGTACACCAGTAAAGATAACTACATAGGTAAATATAAAAGATGGCATAAACGTAAATAAAGCATAAAAGAATAATTATAAATCTGTGTTACAGCAAAAAGGAGGGAGGAAATGGAGCTATATAGGAACAAAGCTTTTGTATACTATGTATACTCTAAAAATCTAATAAAAGAATTGATAAGGGAATTAAAATGGTACACTAGAAAATACCTATTTAACAAAAAAGAAGGTAGTAATGGAGGAATAGAGGAACAAAAAAAGACATAAGCCATATAGCAAACACATAGCTAAATGATAGGTGTAAATCCTACCTTGTCAGTGTACCATTAAATGTAAATGAATCGAACATTCTAATTAAAAGGCAGATATTGATAGAATGGATTAAAAAAACTAGATCCAAATGCAGGCATATCTAATTTTATTGTGCTTCACTTTACTGCACTTCCTAGATATTACATTTTTTACAAATTGAAGGTTTGTGGCAACCCTGCATTGAGCAAGTCTATCAACACCATTTTTTCCAACAGCATTTGCTCACTTTGTATCTCTGTGTCACATTTTGGTAATTCTAGCAATATTCTAAGCTTTTTCATTATTATTATGTTTGTTATGGTGATCTGTGATCAGTGATCCTTGATGTTACTATTGTAATTGTTTTGGGGTGCCACAAACTGCACCCATATAAGATGAACTTAATTGATAAATGTTGTGTGTGTTCTGACTGATCCACCAACCAGCCATTCCCCTGTCTCTCTCCCTCCCCTCAGACCTCCCTATTCCCTGAGACACAACAATATTGAAATTAGGCCAGTTAATAACCCTACAATGGCCTCTAAGTGTTCAAGTGAAAGGAAGAGTCTCATGTCTCTCACTTAAGTCAAAAGCTAGAAATAATTAAGCTTAATGAGGAAGGAATGTCAAAAGCAGAGCCTGAAAGCTGGGCCTTTTGCACCAGTTAGCCAAGTTGTGAATGCAAAGGAAAAGATCTTAAAGGAAATTAAAAGTGCTACTCCGGTGAACATGTGAATGATAAGAAAGCAAAACAGCCTTATTGTTGATATGAAGAAAGTTTTAGTAGTCTGGATAGATCAAACCAGCCACAACATTCCCTAAAGCCAAAGCCAGAGCAAGGCCCTAACTCTCTTCAGTTCTGTGAAGGCTGAGAGGGGTGAGGAGGCTGCAAGAGAAAAGTTGGAAGCTAGCAGTGGTTGGTTTGTGAGGTTTAAGGAAAGAAACCATCTCCATAGCATAAAAGTGCAAAGTGAAGCAGTAAATGTTGATGTAGAAGCTACAGCAAGTTATCCAGAAGATCTAGCTGAGATAATTAATAAAGGTGGCTACACTAAACAACAGATTTTCCATGTAGACAAAAGAGCTTTACATTGGAAGAAGATGCCATCCAGGACTTTCATAGCTCGACAGAAGAAGTCAATGTCTGGCTTCAAAGCTTCAAAGGACAGGCTGACTCTCTTGCAGGGGCTAATGCAGCTGGTGACATTAAATTGAAGCCAATGCTCATCTACCATTCTCAAAATCCTAGAACCTTTAAGAATTATGCTAAATCTACTCTGCCTGTGCCCTATAAATGGAACAACAAAGCCTGGATGATAGCACGTCCTTTTACAACATGGTTTACTGAATAAAGCCCACTGCTGAGACCTACTGCTCAGAAACAAAGATTCCTTTCAGAATATTACTGCTCACTGACAATGTGCCTGGTAACCCAAGAGCTCTGATGGAGAAGTACAGTGAGATTAATGTTGTTTTCATGCCTGCTAACACAATATCTATTCTGCAGCCCATGGATCGAGGAGTAATTTCAACTTTCAAGTCTTATTATTTAAGAAATACATTTTCTAAGGCAATAGCTGTCATAGATAGTGATTCCTCTGATGAATCTGGGAAAAGTAAATTGAAAACCTCTGGAAAGGATTCACCATTCTAGATGCCATTAAGAACATTCATGATTCACAGGAAGAGGTCAGAATATTAACATTAACAGGGAAGAAGTTGATTCTAATCCTCATGGATGACTTTGAGGGGTTCAAGACTTCAGTGGAGGAAGTAACTGCAGATGTGGTGGAAATAGCAAGAGAACTAGAATTAGAAGTGGAGCCTGAAGGTGTAACTGAATTGATGCAATCTCATGATAAAACTATAATGGATGAGAAGTTGCTTTTTATGGATGAGCAAAGAAAGTGGTTTCTTGAATCTACTATGTAATCTACTCCTGGTGAAGACTGTTGAAATGACAACAAAGAATTTAGAGTATTACATAAACTTAGTTGATAAAGCAGCAGCAGAGTTCAAGAGGATTGACTCCAATTTTGAAAGAAGTTCCCTTGTGGGTAAAATGCTATGAAACAGCATCACATGCTACAGAGAAATCGTTCCTAAAAGGAGACGTCAATCTATGTGGCAAATTTCATTGTTGTCTTATTTTAAGAAATTGCCACAACCACCCAACCTTCAGCAACCACCACCTTGATCAGTCAGCAGCCATCAATATCAAGGCAAGATCTTCCACCAGCAAAAAGATTACAACTCGCTGAAGGCTCAGATGATGCTTAGCATTTTTTAACAATATAGCATTTTAAAATTAAGATATGTACATTGTTTTCTTAGACATAATGCTATCGCATATTTAATAGACTACAGAATAGTGTAACTATATCTTTTATATGCACTGGGAAACCAAAAGATTTGTGTAACTTGCTATATTATGATATTCACTTTCTTGTGGTGGTCTGGAACTGAACCCACAATATCTCCAGGATATGCCTGTATATGCTGTCTAAAAGAGATACACTTTAGATTCAAAAACACAAATAGATTGAAAGTAAAAGGATGGAAAAAGACATACCATGCAAAGAGTAACCGAAAGAGAACTGGAGTGGCTATACTAATATCAGACACAATAGACCTTAAGACACAAATTGTTATTAGAGACAAATAAGAATATTTTATAATGATAAAAGGGTCGATCCATTACAAATATATATCCACCTAATAACAGAGCACCAGAATACATAAAGCAAAAATTGTCAGAATTCACAGAGTAGTGGGATGGATTAAAAAACAAGATCCAACAATATGCTGCCTCCAAGGAACACATTTCAGCTCTAAAGACAAACACAGGCTCAGAGTAAAAGTATGGAAGAAAATGCTCCAAGCTAATGGCAAACAAAAAAAGCGCAGGTATGGCCATACTTATATCAGACAAAGTAGACTTCAAGATAAAAAGGGCAATGAGAGACAAAGAGGGGCATTATATAATGTTAAAAGGGACACTCCACCAAGAAGACATAACACTTATAAATATATATGCACCCAACACAGGAGCACCAAAGTACATAAAGCAACTATTAACAAACCTAAAACGAGATATCAACAACACAATAATAGTAGGGGACCTTAACACCCCCCTCACATCAATGGATAGATCATCCAGACAAAAAGTCAATAAGGAAATAGCAGACTTAAATGAAAAACTAGACGAGATGGACTTAATAGATATATACAGAGCACTCCACCCAAAAACAGCAGATTACACATTCTTCTCAAGTGCACATGGAACATTCTCAAGGATAGACCATATGTTGGGAAACAAGGCAAGCCTCTAAAAATTGAAGAAGATTGAAATTATAACAAGCATCTTTTCCAACCATAAGGCTATGAAACTAGAAATCAACTACAAGGGAAAAACTGGAAAAGTGACAAAGATGTGGAGACTAAACAACAAGCTGCTGAACAACCAATGGATCATTGATGAGATTAAAGGAGAAATTTAAAAATATCTGGAGGCAAACAAAAATGAAAATACACCATATCAGCTCGTATGGGATGTAGCAAAAGCAGTCCTGAGAGGGAAACTCATAGCAATACAGGCCTACCTCAACAAACAAGAAAAATCCCAAATAAGCAACCTTAAACTACATCTAATAGAACTAGAAAAAGAACAACAAACAAAGCCCAAAGTTAGCAGAAGGAGGGAAATAATAAAAATTAGAGCAGAAATAAATGAAATTGAAATGAAAAAAGCAGTAGAAAGGATCAATGAAACAAAGAGCTGGTTCTTTGAGAAGATAAACAAAATTGACAAACCCTTAGCTAGACTCAAAAAAAAAAAAAAAAAGAGAGAGAGAGAAGGCTCAATTAAATAAAATTAGAAATGAAAGAGGAGAAATTACAACTGATACCACAGAAATACAAATAAGAGAATACTATGAAAAACTATATGCCAACAAATTGGACAGTCTAGAAGAAATGGATATATTCCTAGACTCATACAACCTCCCAAAACTGAATCAAGAAGAAATAGAGAACCTGAAAAGACCAATCACAATTAAAGAGATTGAAACAGTAATAAAAAACCTCCCAAAAAATAAAAGTCCAGGACCAGACAGCTTCTCCAGAGAATTTTACCAAACATTCAAAGAAGACTTAATACCTATCCGTCTCAAACTTTTCCAAAAAATAGAGGAAGATAGAACACTTCCTAACACATTCTACGAGGTCAGCATCACCCTGATACCAAAGCCAGACAAGGACAATACAAAAAAAAGAAAACTACAGGCCAATATCACTAATGAACATAGATGCAAAAATCCTCAACAAAATATTGGCAAACCAAGGACAGCAATACATCAAAAAGATCATACACCATGACCAAGTGGGATTTATACCAGGGACACAGGGATGGTTCAACACCCACAAATCAATCAACATGATACACCACATTAACAAAATGAAGAATAAAAACCACACGATCATCTCAATTGATGCAGAGAAGGCATTTGACAAAATCCAACATCCATTTATGATAAAAACTCTCAACAAATGGGTATAGAAGGAAAGTACCTCAAGATAATAAAGGCCATATATGACAAACCCACAGCCAACATCCTACTCAATGGGGAAAAACGGAAAGCCATTCCTCTGAGAACAGGAACAAGACTAAGGTGCCCACTCTCCCGCTCTTATTCAACATAGTGCTGGAGGTTTTGGCCAGAGCAATTAGGCAAGAAAAAGGACTAAAAGGACTCCAAATAGGCAATGAAGAAGTGAAACTTTCGGGGCCGGCCCGGTGGCGCAGCGGTTTAGTCCGCGCTTGGCAGCCCGGGGTTCGCGAGTTCGGATCCCGGGCGCCCGCCGACGCACTGCCTGTCAGCCATGCCGTGGCGGCGTCCCGTATAAAGTGGAGGAAGATGGGCACGGATGTTAGCCCAGGGCCAGTCTTCCTCAGCAAAAAGAGGAGGATTAGCAACGGATGTTAGCTCAGGGCTGGTCTTCCTCACCAAAAAAAAAAAAAAAAGAAGTGAAACTTTCACTATTTGCAGATGACATGATCTTATATATAGAAAACCCTACATAATCCATTGGAAAACTAGTAGAAATAATCAAAAACTACAGCAAAGTCACAGGGTATAAAATCAACTTACAAAAATCAGTTGCATTTCTATACACCAAGAATGAACTAACAGAAAGAGAACTCAAAAAGACAATCCCATTTACAATTGCAACCAAATAAAATAAAATAAAATATCTGGGAGCAAATTTAACCAAGGAGGTGAAAGACCTATATAATGAAAACTATATGACACTATTGAAAGAAATCGATGAAGACATAAAGAAATGGAAAAATATCCCATGCACATGGATTGGAACAATAAACATAGTTAAAATGTCCATTCTACCTAAAGCAATCTACAGATTCAATGCAATTCCAATCAGAATCCCAATGACATTCTTCACAGAAACAGAACAAAGAATACTAAAATTCACATGGGGCAACAAAAGACCCTGAATAGCTAAAGCAATCCTGAGGAAAAAGAACAAAGCCGGAGGCATCACAATCCCTGACTTCAAAATATACTACAATGCCATAGTAATCAAAACAGCATGGTACTGGTACAAAAATAGACACACAGATCTATGGAACAGAATTGAAAGCCCAGAAATAAAACTACACACCTACGGACAACTAATCTTTGACAAAGGAACTAAGTACATACAATGGAGAAAGGAAATCTCTTCAATAAATGGTGCTGGGGAAATTGGACAGCCACATGCAAAAGAATGAAAGTAGACCATTTTCTATCTCCATACACAAAAATTAACTCAAAATGGATCAAAGACCTGAAAGTGAGACCTCAAACTATAAAACTCCTGGAAGAGAATATAGGCAGTACACTACCTGACGTCGGTCATAAAGCGATCTTTTCGGATTCCATGTCTACTCGGACAAGGGAAATAAAAGAAAAAATAAACAAGTGGGACTTCACATAACAAAGAAATGAGGCATCCAGATTGGAAAGAAAGAAGTAAAACTACCCCTATTCGCAAATACCATCATCTTCTATATAGAAAACGCTAAGGGATCCACAAAAAAACAAAAACTAACCAAACAAAAACCTATTCGAACTAATATATGAATTCAGCTAGGTTGCAGGATACAAATCGATATCTTGTACAAAATATAAAATCAATTGTATTTGTATTCAGTAGCAATGAACAATCTAAAAATGAAATTAAGAAAATAATCCCATTTACAATAGCACTGAAAAGAATAAAATTCTTAGGAATAAATTTAACTAAAGAAGTGCAAGACTTGTACAATGAAAACTGTAAAATATCACTGAAAGAAATTAAAGAACATCTAAAGAAATGAAAATACATTCCATGTTCATGAATTGGAAGTCTTAATATTGTTAAGATGGCAATACTACCCAAATTGATCTATGGATCTCTTTCAAAATTTTTGCTGACTTCTTTGGAAAAATTGACAATTTAATCCTCAAATTTATGTGAAAATGCAAGGGACCCAGAATAGCCAAAATTATCTTGAGAAAAAAAAAAAAAAACCAAAGATGGAGAACTAATACTTCCTGATTTCAAAACATACTACAAGTCTACAGTAATCAAAACAATGTGGTACTGTCATCAGGCAGACATATTGATCAATGGAATAGAATTGAGAGTTCAGTAATAAATAAACCCTTACATTTATGGTCAATTAATATTCAACAAAGGTCCCATGACAATTCAGTGTGGGGAAGAATAGCCTTTTCAACAAATGGTGCTGGAACGACTGATATCCACATGCAAAAGAATGAAGTTGGACCCCTACTTAATACCACATCCAAAAATTAACTCAAAATTGGTCAAAAACCAAGCTCTAAGAGCTAAAACTATGAAACTCTTAGAAAAAAACATAGGTGTAAATCTTGTGACCTTGAATTAGGCAACAATTCCTTAGACATGACACCAAAAGCCTAAGCAACGAAATAAAAAAATAGATAAATCGGACTTCATCAAAATTTAGAACTTTTGTACACCAAAGGGCACTATCAAGAGAGTGAAAATACAATCTACAAAATGGGAGAAAATATTTGCAAATCATATATCTGATAAGAGTGTAGTATCCAGAATATATAAAGAATTTTTATAACTCAATGACAAAAAGAAAAAAATGCAATTTTTTTAAGGGGCAAAGAATTTGAATGGACATTTCTCCAAAGAAGATATACAAAAACAAGTCTCATAGCTTGTAATTTGATGCTGTGTAGAGGTGAAGTAGCCGAGGAGGAGAAACTGGATGACTTCCCCAGAGCCACCACACATAGCTTGTAAGCGGCAGAGCTGTCTTAAACCAGATCTGTCTGCATTCCAGTTGCCCCTCCTGGTAATGCCCACACATGTCCTACACAGAGACAGATCTGCCCGTGGAGCCTTAGTAAGGAAAAGGGCACTGGTTTTTTTCAGACACGCTGTTTCTATCTATCCAATGTCATGGCCTTTAAGGGTACTGGCTCTCACGTTACAGGAAGGGTGCTGGGGAGCACTTCTGAAATAGGATGAAGGCTTGCCCCGGGGTTGGGGGGGCCTTAGGGCCCAGGCCCTTAGGGAAGGCAGGTGGTTGAAGCACTAGGCTCCAGGGGAAAGTGCCTAGTGAGATGACGTGGAAATTGAATCCAGACACCCAACTTCCCTCCTCTTTTCTTTCCTGTCTGTGTGGCCCCTAGACTGTGCAGAATTCTGCCCATTCTGCTCTGGATTTGGCCCAGCGTATACCTCCAATCTAGCTGCCTTTCATTCAACGGAGGGAAGAACGGGAATGAGGGTGAAGGTCACCGGCTAGGCCTCAGGCAGGGTGACCACTTCTCTCTCCTGCCACTGTGAGCTTCCTGTCCCCTCAGTCTCTTCTCTGGGAAGCTTGTTCTATTTTCCACCAAATGTTTAAGCTGCAAGCCCATGTCACTGTGCCCTGCCTCTGGGGACTTCTGCAGTTCTTTTATTTGAAATGAGGCACTTGTTTCTGTAGCCGATTTCAGAGACCTCGGGTGGAAAAAGTCATTTTTCAGCAGTGTGGTTTGCAAAATACATCATCTGAGGAGGCTGAAGGAGTCATCAGGAAATTAGAATCCATTAATCGGCTCTTCACCACATATTTGAGCTATTCATTCTACATTTGTAACTGTTACTTCACTGCTCCCATGAGAATTGTGGGGTATTACCTCAGGCCAAGTGTTCACTATGGTCACTACCAAGAATTAGGAGCTTGTGGCACAGTTGCTCTTTGGCTCCCCAACAGTAATCCATCCCCCTTTCTGGCTTGCTAACAGGACCCCAGTCTGGCACTAATATGCACACCCCAGAAGATCAATTATGACTGGTCTAAGCCAATCAGACAATCCCGTTCCCCTTTGCCAGTGATTGGTCTAAGGGATGGGCATGTGACTAATTCTGGCCAATAGAATGTAAAGGGATTTATGCAGTGACATTTGGACCTCCTCCTCCTTCCTTTCCTGCTTTGGATGCTGCTACGTGAAAAAACGGTTATCTAGAGCTCTGGCAGCCATCTTGCAACCATGAGACTACAAATCCGATGTGAAAACCAACACATTGGAGGTGATGGGGGAAGAACAGAGGAAAGAGCTTGTGTCCCTGATCACATCTTTGAACATCCCAACCAACCTCAAGAACAGCTCTCTCTGGACTCTTGTTCAGTAACGCTATAAATGTCCCTAAGATGTAAGCCACTGTTGCACATGTTTTCTGGGACTTGCAGCAAAGCATCCTACAGAATTCAGAGCTACACAAATATTTAGGTCAAGGAAATCTTAGTTCTTTTCTCATCTATTCAGACAGAACCTCATGGAAGAGAAGGATGGTTGGGACCCCATAGCCTAGTCTCCGAGGCAGTGCCAGCTCTCCCTGCAGGACTGGGACCATCACGTCAGCTCTTTGAACCTTCCTTTCCTCAATCATGAAATGAGAAAGTTGAATCCAGTAATCTCTGAGGTCTCTTCCCTCTCTAACCTCCTGTTAATCAGAGTCCAGGACAGAAATCCTAACTGTTGCATTGGCCACAGGAAACACGAGAGACCACAGCCGGCGGGTCCTGCTTCCAGATGTGGGCAGGCGGGGAGAAAACTGGCCTCCACTCAGCTCCTGCTCTGTTCTTCCTGGCATCTGGGATGACAGATCGGATTGTGGGGAAGATGAAAAATAATGAAAGGAGAATTGCCACCCCCTTAAGAATAATGGCTGTCCAGGGTGGGAAAGTAAAACTGGCCTTCCAGGGGCTCAGGATGAAATCTGATGGTGCTGGCCATGGCCAAGCTGGATACGTCTGTTGTTCACATTTTGTTTTTATATACTGCAAAAATTATATGTGCTCATGGTACAAATTTAAACTCACAGAAATATTTAAGATAGTAAAAGTGCCCCTCCCCAATCTCCCTAATCCTACCCTCCTACAGTTCAGTTTTGAGTATTGTTCCAGATATTTTTCTGTGCTTATACAAACATAATGCCATATATTACAGAATCAAAGATGCTAATGATGACATATCCTGTTAAAACATGAAAAGGGTATGCAACCTGGAATTAGCGAAATGGAGCATATATATTCATACATATATAGATTTTTAAAAAACAAAAGTAGACTTACTACCTACCCACACTGTCAAGAAACCTGTTTTGAACAGCTATATCTTATGGACATTTTTCTAAGAACACATTCACTTGTAGATGCCTGCTAGTCCATACTACTGGACACACACAATTTACTTTTTACCACTCTTCTATTCACGGAAGTTCCTAATATAGTCCCATTATTTTCGCTGTTCCTCTCGTCCATATCTCTTCCTGAACATCCATGGGTACTTCTGTGGGGTAAATTTCCAGTGGGAACGCTGTATCAAAGGTTTATATATTTAACATTTTTATGTTAACCTTTAACGTATTAACATCTCCAAATCACTCTCCAGAAAGATACTACTCATTTAATCCTTCACCAGCAGTGTACGAGAGCATCCATTTCTGCAGAATTTTGCCAAAACTGAACATTATCAATATTTTTTATTTCTTTCAATCTGATAAAAGAATGGATTTATCATCATTGCTTTATTTTACATTTCTTTACTCTCTAGTGAAGTCAAGCTTCTCTTCATTTTTACTAATACTTTGCATTTTTTTCTAAGAAATGCCTGTGAATCCATTTTTTGGATTGTCTTATCCATTTTTAAGAGCTCTTTGTAGATCAGTTATTAGGTAGTGAATATTGTGTATTGCTTGCTATGTATTGCAAATATTTTTCTCCCAGTCTGTTTTTAATCTTTTAATTTTGTTTATGGTGTCTTTTGTCATACAGAAGTTTTTCATTTTAGGTGGTTAAGTGCGTCGGTCTATCTCTTCTATTTATGGTTTCTGGGTATTGTGTCTTACTTAGAGAGCAAGAACGTAATCCGCCCTTTCTCCGAGCACCCAGCCCAAGGCGTCTACCCCCTGGTGACTGCCAACCTCTCCCTACCTAGGGGGAGGGGGGACCACAAGCCTCCTGCTCAGATCCTAGGTCCTCGTCCTAAGAACTGATATGTTCCTGGACTCTGCTGGTTCACGAATCTCTGTTTCTCTCTTCCTTGCTGGTACTACACTTTTGAAAAGTGCTGCCTCTTCACAGAGTGTTTTAAATCTGGCAGGGCGCTTCCTCCTTCATTATTCTTATTCAGAATTTTCTGGGCCTATTCCTTCTCCGTGAGCTCAGACTCCCTTGTCAGTCTCCCAACAAGCGCTGCGGGCTGGCAGTACTGAATACACATGCAGGTGAATATTGTGGAGTTCAGCAGACACCGTTTCCTCTAACTGAAGAAATCTGGACGTTGTAATGATAGTCTTGAGGTTTTGCACTTGAGCTTGAGGTCGGGAAGATAACCATATGCCGGGCCTGCCCTGTGTGAGCCTTCTGGCTGGTTGCTGAGCCCCTGCTCCACCCGATGCAAATCACCACCTTTGAGAATTCAGATGTCTCGGTGTGAGATTGGAGCAAATGAGTAAGCAAAAGTCCTTCCAGAGAGGCACCCGAGCACAGGCCCCTGCACGGGGTCACCCCTGCACGGGGTCACCCCTGTGGGGCACTCATCACCTTGAGTCACCACCCACCCTGATTCCTCTTCCTGGGCCAGAGCTCCTCACAGAGTGTGGGTGAGGAGACAAATTCTGGTACAATGTGTGGCCTGAGGCCATAGGGTAGCCTCAGTTTCCCCAAGTTGACTTTATTTAAACCATTTCTAAGTGTACAGTTCAGTGGCATTAAGCACATTCACATTGTTGTGCAACCGTCACCATTATCCATCTCTAGAACTTTTTCATCTTCCCAAACTGAAACTGTCCACATTAAACAGTAACTTCCCATTCTCCTACCCCCAGCCCCACAACCACCTTCTACTTTCTGGCTCTATGAGTTTGATGACTCTAGGTGTCTCAAAATAAGTAGAGTATTTGTCCTTTTGTGACTGGCTACTTCACTTAGTATAATGTCCTCAAGGTTCATCCATGTTGGAGCATGTGTCAGAATTTCCTTCCTTTTTAAGGCTGAACAATATTCCATTGTGTGGATGGACCGTGCTTCCACCTTCCAGCGGTAGTGAATAGTGCTCCTGGAATGGGGTGAGCACCATGGTGGCTTTTGAAACAGGGTAGAAGGAGATCAGCACAATGCTTCTTGGCCACCTCCATAAGGAAATGCCCCCAAGCAGGCCAGCCTGACAGCAGCTGGGCAGAGAACTGCATGTTGAGTATCGTCCCCAGTGATGCATGTTACAGCTCCAGCTTGTTTTGGGATCTGCCTTAGGGCTTCTGGGCTCACCTGGGGGTTCCGTTCGGCCAACTCCTCCAGAAAGTGCTCCTGACTCTCCGGGTTTGGGCTGGATTCCACTTCATATTCCACACTGTTATGATCCCCATATGGCTCAAAACATTCCTTCATCTGACCCAAATGTCCATCTCTTCCTGACCCCCAAATTTCTGCTAGGCCACTGGGAACTCATGATGTCACCGGAATATGCCCCTAATCGTCAGCATCTTCTCTGAACATTCTGTCACCCTCTAGCTCTGAGAGAAACTGGTCCCTGCCCCCCACCCCAGGTGCTGCCCCCACAGCTCTCTCCAGAGGGGCAGATTTTGTCTCACACATCCTGCATCCCAGAGGACCCGGAGCTGGGAGTCCTCCCACTCTCCTGGGATACTTCTCCTCTCTCCTGCCATATCAAGGAAACATTTTCTCTCTGAAAAGCATGTCTTCAGACCACACTGTCTACCCTTTCTTACTGCCGCCATCTGCTTCCCTTCCAGCCACTTTGCGCACTTCCAGGAAGGTTTTAGCACCACCCTCCCCCCAGAGTTCTCTTGTCTGTTTCCCAACTTCCTGGTCTGCACTCTTTCCCTCCAACTCACCTAGACCACCTTAGCCCTGGGCATCCTGCCTTAGGGTCACTGCCGGTAACTGCTGGTCTCCAGAACTGCTGCTTCAGGCGTCCCCTCTCCCACCCCTGCCTACCCCCTTCCAGCCCATTTCCTCTGCAAGACCCCCACCCCACCGGCCTGATGTTCAGCCCCCTGGGCCCTTCTCCAGCTGCACCAGCTGTGAAAATAAAGACATACGTCTACCCAGGTTGGCAAACAGCTTTCGAGAGCCTTGTGTGGGATTTCGCAGGCTGCCCTGCTCCCCTGTGCAGCCTTGCTGACCCTCAGGGCCCTCTCTGCCCAAGAATCTGCCCCTTCCATTGCTCCCTGTCCCCCAGCATCCACACATTCTCCTTTGCTCTGGGATTGTCCCCACAAGCAGGCAAATGCTCTGTATCCTTCCATCCTTAAAAAAAAAAAAAGAAGGAAAATGAAAATGAAAAGCCCTCCCTAACCCCACATCCCTTCCAGCGATCTCTCCTTTTCTCTGTCCCCTTTACAGTAAAACTCCTCGAAAGAGAGGTCTTCGCTGGCCTCCACTTCTCTCTTCTGTGCGTCTCTGTCAGCCTTGGGTCCCCGCCTCGTCCCTGAAACCATCTTGTAAAGGTACCAGCAGCGCACCTCTTGCCACACCCAATGTTCAATTCTCAGTGCTCATCTTAACCTCTCCCCAGCGTTTGTCACAGTCTGTCACTTCCTCTTTCTTGAAACACTGGCTTCCCAGATGTCACAGTTGGCCCCGCCCTGGCCCTCCTCCCCAGCACCCCCGGGCTGAATTCTCTGGCTCTTCCCACTGCTCTGTGTTGGAGGACCCCAGGAACCATCTTCATACAGTTTTCTTTTTGCTCCTGAATCCAGGCTCCTCTATCCTCCCGTCCACTCAGCTTCTCCACCTGGGTGTCAAAAAGGCGTCTCACCTGACTCGACTCCCCCCAGCCTCCTCCAGTTCAGCAAGCGGCGCCGGGGTCACCCGATGCCCGGTTCCTATGCCAGCCCGAGGGCTGTCTTCAATTCCTCTCCTTCTCTCACCACCACATCCAATTCAAGTTTATGTCTGCTCCGCTTGAAATCTATTCCTAATCTGCCTGCTCCAACCCGTCTTCCCCGCTATCGTCCTGTCTTCCCTCACTTCTCTCCTGAACCACTGCAGGGGCCTCCTCAGCAGGCTTTATTTTATTATTTTTATTTCATTTTATTTTTACACTCTTGTCCCTCTACAATCACCTCTCTGCTTGACTTCCAAAGAGAATGTTTAAGAATGTAAATTAGACCATGTTCAGAACCCTCCAGTTACTTCTGATAAGGCCTGGGAGGTTCTTACCTACCTACCACTTCCAGCCAGCTACCTCATGCATTCTCCTG
Organism: Tapirus indicus; assembly: GCA_031878705.1. Taxonomy (NCBI): domain Eukaryota; kingdom Metazoa; phylum Chordata; class Mammalia; order Perissodactyla; family Tapiridae; genus Tapirus; species Tapirus indicus. Next base: position 3,204,486 of record CM062932.1, on the reverse strand, counting down.
CTCACACTGGCCTTCCTGCTACGCCCCCAACACACACACACACACACACACACACACACACACACACCCTACCCAGACACAACTAGCATGTGCCTGCTACAGGGCCTTTGCACATGCTGTTCCCCTAACCCATCAAGCTCTCTCTCACATTTCCATATGGCTCCCTCTCATATCTTTCAGGTATCTGTTCATATTTTGTCACCTACTCAAAGAGGCTTTCTTTGACCATCTTTCCTGCCCTCATCGGCACACTCCATTTTTTCCCCTGCTCTGCTTTTCTTCCTAATGCTTATCAATACCTGTCATCTTATATATCCCTCTGTTTCTTGTCTGCCTCCCCTCCCAGGATGCAAGCTCCAGAAGGGTCCAGGCTGAGTCTGTCTCATTCATGATGGTATCCCCAGCCCCTGGCAGGGTGCCTGGCACAGAGGAGCCATGTGGAATATTTGCAGATGAATCTCAGGGTTTCTCAGAAATGCTAGGCTGAAAGAACTAAGTAAACAAGACAAATACAGAGTTTATCGCTTATTCAGAGGCAACTACAACCAGCTAGTTAAACAAGAAGATTGTTTGAATAGTTAAAAAAAATGGTCAAAAATAATTTTAAAAATGCTTTGGAGAAAAAAATGAAGAGTTACCACCTCCCATGTGTTATCCCCAAATCTGTCTGGTTTTTATTCTTTTGAAAAGGGGGTCACAACCAGTAAATCAGGTCACTTATTGAAAAAAGAAAAGTGAAAACATTTTTAAAAAGAGAGAAATAGAACATGGTCAAATCCTGGTACCAGCTGCCCAGTGAACTGTCACGTTAATACCAAGAGATTTCAGGGGCATTTGTGTACGAGGGACGTGGAAACGGAGGTGTAGGACTTGAATTCTCATGTGACGAAACATAAGAGCACACTTAAAATCAATAAAGTGAATACAGAGCAGTGGAAGTTACTATTTACAAACATGGAGCTAAATATCAAAAGAAACTTTAGAAAGACTGGAATGGCTAATGAGGTCCAGGGGGATGGCTGGAGCAGGAGACTGCTAATATGATTTCATTTTTTAACTATGAGCTTGTATTACTATGGGAAAAAGTAAATATACTCATTAAAAATGTATATAAATCCATACCTCACCCGTACACCATGATAAATCCCAAACACATCAAGGATTTAAAATACAACAATGAAAGTTCTGGAAGAAACCATTGGAACCCTTCTCTATAACCTTGGAATAGGGGAGGGCTTTCGAGCTTTGACTTAAAACCCAAAGGCATGGAAGCAAAGATGAAAATAAAAAACTCCTGCATGGCAAAAACAAATCACCATCAGCAAAGGCAAATAACCAGCAGGGGAAACTATTTGCATCTCAAATCACAGACATCATCTCTCTAACGTACAAAAAGCTCCAAGATGAGATTTCTAAAGACTCAGTAAGAAATATGGGCAGAGGATATGAAAATTCACAGAAAAAGGAACATAAATAGGATTTTAGAGCATATTCAGCCTCATTCATAACAAAATGCAAATTAAAACTAAATTTGATACCACTTTTCACCTATTAGATCTGCAAAAATCCGAAGGTCTGATAACATGCTCTGTGGGCCAAGCTGTGGGAAAGAGACACCTTCATACATTGCTGATGAGAGAACAAGCTAGCCCAATTCCTACAGTGGCAATTTGGCAGTTTCTAGCCAAAGCACAAATGCATACATCCTTTGACCCAGTAATTATACGCTTGAAACTTATGCAGATGAACCTATCTACACGCGTGCACATTAACAGTTACAGCGCTGCTGTAATCGCGAAGATGAGACAACCCCGATGTTCACCCACTGTGGGGTGACCCGACGTCCCACTCTGCTTGGGACCTTTACACTTTTGCTCTGGTATAATTCGTAAGAGGACCTCCACTTTTTGCTCTGGAAAGTGTTCCAGATGGGATGACAGATCCCACCTCCACAGGGGACTAGGTAAGTAATAGACACTGTCCCCCTACAGTGGAATACGAGGCAGCAGAAACAAAGAGTGAGACTGCTCTCTGTATTGATAGGGAAATGTCTCCAAGGTGCATTGCTAAGGGAAAAGAAAACAGACAAAGCAGAACAAAAAGCAAGCTGCAGAACGATGTACATAGCATGCCACCTTTTGGGTTAAAAAGAGGAGGAGGATATAATAATATTCACATTTGCTCGTATATGCAATAAGACACTCTGGAAGGATACACAAAATAACCGATAACATGGTTACTGGTGTGTGCACACATATGGGAGGGGAGGGGGGAGACTGAGTGCATGAGAGACTTTCCACTGAATATCTTTTCATAATTTTTTATTTTGAGCCAAGTAAAAATAAGTTTTTGAACCTATTCGAAGAATTAAACTTGCAGATGAGAAAGTATATACATTGTCACAGGGGCTTCTAGGTGCCAACACAATGTTAATTCTTCCCTTCCTTTTAGTAACAGAACCCCAATTTTTAGCCAGCCTTACAGCTGTTCACCTAAAAGACTACAATTCCCAGCCTCCTTTGCAGCTACGTATAGCCGTAGGACTAAATTCTGCCTGAAGAAATACAAGTGAAAGTGTTATATGGGTCTTCTAGGAAGACTTAAAAGGGACAGGGCACTCTTCCTCTATCCTGTCACCTGGAACACTGTTGTGATGACTGGAACTCTGGTAGCCATATTAGATCATGAGGACAAATGCCACTCCCTCAGGGATATCAGAGCTGAAAGGGGCCTGGGTCCCTGATGATTTTATGATTCCAGCAAACCAGCCTTGGACTTTCCACTTCTGGACTTCTTTTTTAGTGAGAAGTAAATAAGTTTCTTATCTTGTCTAAGCACTTTTCAGGTCTCCATTTCTTGCAGCTTAAACTAATTAATCCTAACTGATACATAACTGTACTAATAAAATACTGAAAGGATGTTAATTTTGGTCATCTATTTCTGATGTGATGCCAAGAGATTTTCATTTTCTTTGTACATTGTGGTAATTTCTGTACTGAACATGTATTTTAATAACAACTGTCACTTTAAAATAATGACATTTACACAATTATAGGAAATGGATCTTCCAGGTTCTGGTTTTGTGGTAGTAGAATTTCAGTTGCAAAGGAGATGATGATGATGATGAGGGGTAATATCCCTCAAAGCGACTAATAGTGACCCCATCGCATCTCTGCTGTTGCAGGACAGGCCTAGAGCCTGCAAGTTTACGAAAAGCTGCCTGTTGCTTTAAATTGTAAATAGGACTAGAAGATGCTTGGAGCCAGGTCTGATCCAGATTTGCCAAATCCCCATGCTCCCCTTGTCTGCTCTTTTCTGGCGAACAGGTTTCCATTGTCTACAGACTGCCTGAAGCGGGGGAGAAATCCTCGGTGGCCTGGGGACATGGACAGTGACATTCTTGTGGGTTCCTGGCTGACTCACCCTAGGAGGATTGGAAGGCCAGTAAGTGTTCTTGGAATCCATAGTTGGTTTCCCATATTGCAATGTACAAACAATCCAGAGAGAGGACCTTTCCTGAAACATGTTGACAGGGGCTCTGAGGAGGCTGGTTACCACCACGCTACCTGGTTTTCTAATCCCAGATGCCTGCAGTTACACAATTTGTGGCTCACCCTTTTGGCCTGTTGCGGTGCTTCTCCAGCTGGTCTCACATCCCCTGCGGGGCCAGGCATGCCTGTGGGTTCTCAATGCCACAGGACACATCTCTATGACATGATAAACCTTCCTGGCATGTCGATTTTACTCAAAAGATTTTTTCGGGGAAAAGTCACCATTTTTATATTAAACTATCAGTGATAAGTTATGTAGGGAATATGGAATTTTTGTGTGTGTGTGTGTGAGGAAGATGGTCCCTGAGCTAACATCCGTTGCCAATCCTCCTTTTTTGCTGAGGAAGACTGGCCCTGGGCTAACATCTGTGCCCATCTTCCTCCACTTTATATGGGACGCTGCCACAGCATGGTTGACAAGTGGTGCATCTGTCCACGCCCAGGATCTGAACCTGTGAACCCCGGGCCACCAAAGTGGAGCATGCGAACATAACCGCTACGCCACTGGGCTGGCCCTGGGAATGTAGAATTCTTAACATTTTTAAGACTTCAAGTAAAAAGTTTAAGTCTTCAAAACAAAAGACCTCAAAAAAGTCTTGTAGAGCACAGCTTCAAACTCTGTTCGACTTTGAGGTGCCGTTTGGGTGCGCTGGTCTAGGGGAGAAGGTCTGCAACCCTGGCTTAAGGGATTTCAAGCTCAGACTAATTGAAAGTGATGTGGTCAAAACCTTGTTTATGGCTCATTTTACAATTTCCAATTCCTTCCGTGAGACTCCACTCAGACTAGCAGATCCCTACTTACTCAGTCCCCTCTGGCTGGGAGAAAAGGAATTTACCTCAGGAGGTGATCAATGACTAATGCCCTGCCTACGTGCTCTTTGAGGCACATCATACCTTGGAATGCAAGATTACATCTTGTTCATCAAGCCCCCACACCCTAATCTTTGAGACTAACCAGAACTCATCAATTCGCTTGACCAGATCCCCTAATATTTCTTCCTTTGACATTTCTCTAGAGTAGTAAAAATAGTTAAAATCGTATATAATGGCTCCGCACAGACACTTTCAGGGCAGCTCTTTACTGCGCATGGGCTCTATCCCCATGCTGAATAAAGGCACATGAACGGGCAGCTCGTGTCTGAAAATTCTTTTTCGACTCACGACTCAGCGGCCCCACATCAAAAGGATCCCTGGCACTGTAATAGATCGGTCTTGTCTAGACAAATTCGGCTGATTCCTTCACGAAGAAAGGGGTTTACAAAAGGTGGCTGGAGAAAGTGGGTGTTCCCCTTCCTGTATATCCCACTAGCTGCCACTTAGCCTCCTCCTGGCCCCCGACCCTGACCCCACATGGGCCTCCCTTCCCTTTACCCCACATCTCCACTGCGTACCTGGTGGCCACTTACTAACCTCCCAACTCTCAGCTCCTCCAGTGTGCCTGCCTTTGACTCCCAGGCGCCCATTTCATGCTGAAAAGGTGGTGCCAAGACATAGCAGCCGACCAAAGAGACAGGGCCCCAACCCAGGACAACTGTAGTCTAGGTGGGTGGAGTGGGGAAGACGTTAACCCAGAAATGACACCCAGAGCGGGATAGTTACACATTTGACAATGGCCCTGGAGGAAAAGTGAAGGCTGCATTGAGAGGTTATTTTGGGGGACGTGATTTAACAGGAGTGGGGGGGGGATTGAGCGAATGCTTCTCGAAGGCAGTCTGATTAAAGGTGAGCCTAAAGGTGAGCAGGAATCGGGAAAATGGAGCCAGAGATGATGTGGGATTGGGAGGTTCACCTTCGAAGGCTTTGACTGGACAATTCAGGTCAAACAACTCAAACTGGCCCTGAATGTGGCCTGGATCGGGCCGCTGGGCATATAAAACAAGACATCTCCAGGGATCTACCCTGGTTGGATGATGGGATGTCATGTTTCCCACCATGATGGGATGTCATCTTTCCCACCACCTCCTCCTCCTTAAATCAGAGGAGGAGGTGGTGGGAAAGCCACACTGCAATGAAATGCGTGTGCTCATAGCTGCCTCTAGCTAAGCACCTGCATTAGCTGCCCAGGGAACAGAGGAAAAAATCATCTTCCCCTGAAGACCAAGAAGGAACACAACTGGGTGCCAGTGGTGGACCAGGGCCCCGTCTGGTTTGGCTTACTCAGGGTTTAAAATCCCCTTAGGTGGAGCCCCTTCAGGCAGCAGGGGCCCTCCATTCCCGAGGGCTCAGCACTGCTGGGGTCTCAGGCCACCCAGAGCTACACGCGCAGCCACCCGCCTGCCTCGCGGCTCCTAGGGAGCTGCCGGATAGAGCAAATAAAATGCAGGAGGACACCCAGTGAAATTTGAATTTCAGATAAACCAAACCCACCAACAAATACTTTAAAAATATAGGTATGTCCTAAATATTGCAGCAGATGTATTTATGATAAAAAAATTATCCGTTGTTTATCTGAACTTCCGACCTAACAGGATGTCCTGTATTTTATCTGGTGACCCTCCTCAGCCCTCATCAGGGCAGAAGAAATTCTTCTGAAAGCCTCATACCCAGAGACGTCCTGGCCTCGCAGCCTTCCTGGAGGAGTGACAGAACAGGCACTGCAAATTTCCAACTGCGTGTCCTCACCCGAGGAAAGGTTTAAGCTAAGGCTTTAAGGGACTTGTAGTGGCAGAAACGCAGCCCACAGAGGAGGCTGAGGAGGAGGAAACCCAGGAAGGTGGAGGCGGGGGGAGAGGGGAGCCCTGAGTGGGAGGTAGAGCTGGGTTAGGGCTGGGGACTGACCCCTGGCCTGTGCAGCAAAGGGGCTGTGGTGGCAGCTCCTTCACATCTATGCATGCACAGCTCTTTCCCTCTTTCCTGGACTAGGGGACAAACAGTCACCGAGACCCGGAGAGAAAGGATTTAGTGCAGGAGCTGGAGGACAGACGCTAGACAGCAGCCAAAGCCACCCACACCCCTGAGGCTGCTTTCTTTCCAACTGCCATGGAAAAGAGCAAAGTAATCCCCAGATGAGGTGTTGCCCACCCTGGCAGCACCGGCCTCCAGGGAAGGTGGGCCAGGAAATGGAGACCCCTCTCCATGCAGCCAGCTTAGGCCAGACCGGGCAGCCATCCCCTGGCCCCCCAGCTGTCACCCTACTCAGGCATCCCTGGCTGGAAGAACCCTTCCAGCCTGGGATGGAACCCAAGCACCACTGTCAGGGCATCTCCCTCCTGCCATCTGCGGGTGTCATTGGGCCTGACCAGCAGGCCCTGCCCAAGGGTGCTGGGGATGAAGGGCCCACAGGCCTCGGGTAGACCTGGCATCAACACTGCAGTCCGGCCAGGTACAGTCTGTGGGCAGCAGGTTGCCTGGCCCCTCCGGTCCCCTCTGAAAGTGGCCCCCAACTCCTGGGTGGTCATGAGGAAAGAGGGGACTTTTCTGAGCAGGGTCAGCCCGCACCTGGCAGGGGAGCCCCGGACACGGCCGCTATTCCTGTTACTCGCACTTCCCTCCTCCAGGCTGCTGCTCTGTGGGAACCCCATGAGGACACATCCCTTGGAGATCTGAAGATGCCAAAAGGTGTCACTGTCCCCACTAGGAAGGCCTTCTTCTCGAGAAAAATACAAAAATACTTTGGCATGCTGTGGCAGACAACACTGGTCACCCACTCAGTGCCCCCCAATATTCCTGGCTAACAGAACTCCAGGTTTGCTCAGGTGTGGGGTGCCGTGTGTCAGGGACAGTGGGTCCCTCCCCCATCCTAGAACAAGTCACAGCCCATCACTTCATTCCCTTTCCTGGTGATTGGTTGGGCAGGGGCATGTGACACCACTTTGGCCATTGGGATGGAACCTGAGGGGGTTGGAGGCTCTGGGAAAGGCTTCTGACCTGCCTTTGAAGACAGAGGTTGTGAACATAAGTGTCATGACCTTTGTTTAGTCTGCCGTTAGAAAAATAAATATATGCACAAACTCCCTTTTGGCTAAGATGCATTTGAGGTCTCAACGCAGAAACTCATTTCTAACCTACACCGGACAGGAACTTAGTTGTTTTTCAAATAAGAAATCGCAGCAAGTGCATGAAATAGCGTTGCCATAGGAGAAGCAATGCTCTCCAATAGTTCTTCCTTCTCCATGACACGGGGCAGACAGCGGAGTGTCAAATGGTGGCTGGAAGTACCACCAATGGAAGGCTTCGGTGCCAGACTGTTCATTAAATTCTTGCTTTGCCTTCTCCAAGCTGAGTTATTTGGGGCAAATTTATTTAACCTGTCTGTGCCTCAGAATCCACATCTGGAAAATAGCCTAGTATTTACGTCATTCAATGGTGTCCCGGGCCCTTAGGATCAGGGACTTGCTCAGCCCCTCGCCGGCACTGGGTTTCCAGCTACAGCAGCACAGGCTCTATCACTCACGAAGGTGGGCTTGAGTAGGAGAAACCTGGTTCCCATCCCATGGAACATGCCAGCACACAGCCCATCCCCGTCAACACTGCCTTTGGAGGGAGACAGCTCTAGTCCACAAGAGGCTTAGCTTCTTGAGTGGGCTGGCCGTATTCAGTGCCACGTGATACTCCACCCCTGCTGAGTAGTCAGGGATAGGCACCCGACCCAAGGGGAGCTAACCATTGGCTGGTTAGTGACCTGTGAGAGGATCTGGTGTGAAAAACAGTGCCCAACATGCAGCATGGGGAGGCCAACGGTAGGCCAATATGATTCTTTAACTTGATGATTATAACCAGGAAATATAGAAAGGACACAAAAGATGGGAGGACACAAAAAGATGACTGTGGTGGGTAGAGTAATGGTCCCCGAAGGTGTCCACACCCCAGCCCCTGGAACCTGTGTATACATTGCCTTACAAGGCCAAAGGGACTGTGCAGATGGGATTAAGGGCCATGGGCCTTGAGATGAGAATAGCCTGACTACCCAGATAGGCCCAGACCGATTACATAGATCCTTAAATCAGAGAGCTCTGCCAGCTACAGAGAATCAGAGGGAGATGTGACTGAGAAGAACCGTCAGAGAGATGCAACGTTGTTGGCTTAGAGGAAGGAGGAAAGGGGCCATGAGCCAAGGAATGTGGGTGACCTTGAGAAGCTGACAAAGGCAAGGAAACAGATGCCCCCTAGAGCCTCCAGAAGGAACGCAGCCCTGCTGACACCTTGACTTTAACCCAGGAAGGCGAGTGTGGCACTTCTGACCTCCTGAGCCGTAAGATCATACATTTGTGTTGTTTGGAGCCACCAAGTTTGTGGTCGTTTGTTACAGCGGCCAAAGGAGACTAATAGGACAGTGCAGCAAAGGCACGTCATCAGGAGTGCAGCACAAGAGGGGACCCTTGACCCCAGCCTTAATGGGGCGGGGAGGGCGGGGCAGAAAATAAGTGCTTCCCTGGGCCCAACAGACCTCAACTTTGCGAACTGGCTTTTTTTTTTTCAAGGAAGATTAGCCCTTAGCTAACGTCTGTGCCCATCTTCCTCTACTTTATGTGGCAGGCCACCACAGAATGGCTTGATGAGTGGTGAGTGGGTCCATACCTGGGATCCGGGCCTGCGAACCCTGGGCTGCCGCAGCAGAGCATGCAAACTACACCACCAGGCCGGCCCCAAGAATTGCCTCTTTTTAAGGAGTTAGGATCTGAAGTCAGCATGGAAGTTGGAAATCTCTGTCAAACTTACCCTTGAAAATTCCTTAAGAAGATACCATCTTAAACATCTACAAATTCTCTCTCAAACGAACCCAACACGGTCAAGTTTCCCTCCACTGATTGGTTGAGCATCAGATGAAGTAGTTGGCTTGCGGTTAGGGGCCATGCTGCACCCAAACAATAAACAAATATAGCTTTAAACACTGAAATCGTACTCTGTCATGAGACAGACGATGAAGACACAGGAACTGAGACAGTCGAAGTTGAGCAAGACATGTCCCACACCTCAGGCTTGCTCTGGGGCATGTGATCATTGACTGGCATGGCAGGTGGCAACGGTCACACTTTTTTTCATCTTATTTTTTTCCCCAACCATAGGATGTCAACTTTGTGGGAGTTAAATGTGAGTTCAGGGGGCCGACCTGGTGGCGTAGTGGTTAAGTGTGCACGCTCCACTGCAGCAGCCCAGGGTTTGCAGGTTCGGATCCTGGGCATGGACCTACGCACTGCTCATCAAGCCATGCTGTGGCAGTGTCCCACATAAACTAGAGGAAGGTGGGCACAGATGTTAGCTCAGGGCCAATCTTCCTCAGCAAAAAGAGGGGGATTGGCAGCGGATGTTAGCTAAGGGCTGATCTTCCCTCAGAAAAAGAAAAAAAAAAGTGAGTTCGAAATGCCTCTCCAGGACTGAGTATGGCTTTCTCTGCCACAAGCACCCCCAAGCCTGGGACAACCTGCCCGGGTCTGTTCCTGGCAACTGAAGAGCCCAGTGAGGTCCTCCCAGCCTGAGAAGGTCTGAGACTCTGCCTCAGGCCTGCCTTCAAGTTTAACTTCTCAGGGCAAGGTTCCTTCTCCAGCCGATGTCTTCTAGGACACGACTTTTCAGAACTTGTCAGAACACACTGGGATCCCCTCCTTTAATGTTCACATTAACTCTGACTCCTCAATCTTGGCATAACACCTCCCGCTCAACACCCCCGAGCATGTGGTTTCCAGGACCTTGGTGAGCAGAGCAGACACATGGAGTGGGGAAGCCTGCGGTATGGGTGCCTGTCGTGCGCACATCTGCACAGCTCTGCAGCAGCCTGTCGGCCCTGAAGGAGGATTTCCACAAGAGATTGTCATCACAGCAAGAGGGGTGTGAAGGGGAGGTGGTGAAGGAGCCGTCAGGACCCCAGTCCCTTCCGGTAACTTCTGGTAATGCCAGCAAGAGCAGCTGGAGTGGGGACCACAGCCCAACAAGGAATAGGGACACTAAGATGCTGGTTTGAAAACAGACTGAATGCAAGCTTGGTATTTTGAGAAAATGTTAACAATAAATGGCACTGGAAAAATACATAATCAGACAGAAACAAAATATATTTATTAGAAATATTACAGAGTCATACATGGCAAACTTTCATGTTAGTTAAATACATCTATGTGGCATGTCATGCCCTGACAATGCTGGGACAATCTGGGGTGCTCTTTGTAGGTATGAGGCCACAGGTGTATTGACTTCATTCAACTAATGTAGTTCAACAGTGAGCTACTCAGGTGTTACACATTTAGCCAAACTTTAACCTGGGTCAGAGAAGTGAAACACGCAGGGAACTTGAGCAAATGAGATATTAAAAATACTTTAAAAAAGGTTGCTAGGTTATATCCTTTAGTGCATGTCATTGGCAGTTCATCTCAGAATGGCACTCAAGCTTTGGAAGGGGAAGAGCTGCTGCTGGATTTGGCCCATGAGTTTGCATGTCCCAACCCGAGTCCTCTGTCTCCACAGGCCAGGGAAGTGCCCACCCTGCCCTCACTGGGGAGGTGGGAGGGGAAACCAGCCAGTGTTTCCGAGGGGAAAACACTGCAGACACTTGTCATAGCTGCCTGTGTGTCGCCAGATGACTCATCACTTTGGATGGTCTCAACAAAAGCTATAAAACAACAATGGAATGAAGAACGAAAACCAAAGACTAACATGGCTTCCGAGGTGAGAAGGGAGTAGGAAGCGGGACGTGAATTTGCCCGGATGCTCAGAATGCTAACCCGACGGGGCTGGGGCCACAGCGCTGACATCGGTCAACTAGAGTTCAAGTCTAGGAAACAACTCACAATGCAAAGAACCATGGTCTTCTCTTTAAAAAACTCCTCCACTCTTCTGGGCCTTGCATTTTGCATCTGTCTTTTATATAAAAATAACACATTTTTAAAGAAAGGATCTGCAGAATAACCAAATAATTTTAAATGACTAAGTATTGGTTCAAGGAAGATGGGAAGAAACACGGATACTGTAGCCTCTGAAAGCCTCAGGGCAGGAAACTGGGAACAATAGGATTTGCTGACACTACCTTGTTTTCTCAGTGTATCAATTTTCCACATTCACCTTGTGCTCTGAGCTCTCCAATTAAAAATGGATCTAAAAACCCCACCCTGTGGCCCAGCCCAGGTTGGGACACTTTCTCTAGGCCCTGCGGTGCTGGAAGGCCTGACCCTGCACCCTGTCTGCTTTTAGTCCCTGGACCAGGACCCCACAGGGCTAGACCCACCCCCAAACACCACCTGTGTTTCCATGAACAGGACACATGCTTCCTCTTCTTTAATCAGACCCACTTGCAAAGAAGATGGTGGTCAAGGAACTTCTTGAGTTATAAAAATAAACTGCACATGGCCTTTCTTTCATGACATTTCTTTCCTTCTTTTTAACCTAAGGGGAGCAGGCTCCAGCGTGGAGGGAGGGGAAACAGCAATACCACCCCCACAGACAGTGCTCTGCCCAGAGCTCATTCTGAATCATTTACGGTAACCACTGAGAACAGGCTCCAGGAATGCTAAACACCCCTCCGGCTATCCCAAGACCTCCACTGCCTCTCCCCACAAAACTCCGTAGGAATCCTGGGTTAAAACACAACCACCACCAGCTCAGCCCAACTATGCAGGATATGACTTTTCCCCACTGTACTAGTGAGCACGGTAGAAGCACGGAGATAATGCAAATGTATCAGTTACATCTACAAAAGACAGATGCATGAAGCAACACAAGTAATAACTTTCCCCTGGATGTGTTCATCAGGAAGGAGTCAGTTACATTTGTTCACACTGTGCCTCCAACTTCCATTTGAAAACAAAGGGGCTAGTTACATGGTGTCATCACCAAACTCTGCTCTGGAGTGACCTGTGCTCACTGCCCCGCCCCGGGCCGCAATGAAAGGTGCGCTCTTCTCTCAGTCACCCCCCAGGGAACTTTGAAAATACAGAGACCACATCCCTGGTCCCCTTCCAGAAATTCTGATTCAATCGATGGGGCAGGCCATGAGTGTGTGTTTTCAACAAGCTCCCCAGGAGATTCTGATCTAGAGCCACAGAGGAAAACCATAGCAGGGCAGTGCAGCAGCTTGGGAATGAGGGACGGACCGTCTGCAGAGGGTCCAGCTGCCACCTCCGCAAAGGCGGCCTGGAGGAGGGACCCGACTCTCCCAGCACAGGGACTGGGCCAGCCTCTAGGCTCCGCCAACTGTGAACAAGGGCTCTGAGCAGCCATGGAGATTTGCTCTAAGTAACGATGGCAGTACTGTAACTCAGGGTGACTGGTGGTGAGGATGACCCTTTGTCAGAGGGGCACTCAACAGAGCGATGGGCACTTACATCAGCGAGTGGTGGGCACTGACGAATCCACCTCAACCGCCAATGTGAACCGCACCCTCATTTGCTACGTAATGAGCATTTGTTTTCCCAACAAGAACACCAAAGAGCCGCCAGGTGGTTCCTGCACCGAGCACTTCCGGGGTGACCAGGGCTGCTCTGAGGAGGGCTCTGCTGCCACTTAGGGTGACAAACAGCAGGACAGTGGAGAAACTGCATTTTCCTTTGTTCAATTATAAACAGAGCCATCTCTGCCTATCCCTATGGGCTTCCTTTTGCCATGCAAATGTAAAAGGCCTGATGAAGTACTAAAAACTAAGTCTTGAGTTGAAATGTTTAAATTTGCTGTCTGCCCAGCATCCCAAGAAATACACATCTTCAGCCTGTTTGTGCAAATACATGAAGACTCGGCAGGCACATACGATTTCACACGAGTGACAGTCAAGTTCTGCATGTGGGACAAACGTGTGTGGGTGTGAATGGGAGTGTGAACAGACGGGAGGACAAATGGAGCAGGCGGACAGTTAACTGACGTTTCCCGTTCAGTATGGTGAGTGGGGAGGTCTGTGTGTGACCCGTCCAAGCACAGGGGTGGGGTGGGGGGTGGGTCGAGGCGGCGCACGTTTCTCTCTGTAGGTCGCCCCACGGTGACACCACAGCAAACTACCCAGGGGTTCCTTTGCATTCTCAAATGTTTTATCTTCCATCCAAAGAATCAAGTAAGTGACAGTGAGATCTAAAAACTGTAATCAAGTTCTAGGTGTTAGAATTGTTACCCAGAATGTAAGCATATTTCCCAGAAAGGCAAGGCTGCTTGTTTCCAGGCTGCTAAAGAGCAAATGTTTCTTTGACTTTTTACATTTTGTCGGGTTTTGTTTTGAGGGGGTGGAGGGTGGCAAGGGCAAAGTTTTTATAAAGGCAAAAGCCAGGATTTTTAGTAAAAAAATGACAGGTTTGGAAGTGCTGTTCGTTGTAAGCTCAGCACAGTGCATGTGTGCAGACATGCACTGTGACTGGAGATGTCGTCCTGGGGTCATGGGAACGAGCCGGGCGTGGACTCTTGGTTCTGGAAGGAGGAAGGCCCATGGGAGAGCAAGGCTTCCTCAACGTACACTCCCAGTGCGTCCAGATTTAAGGTGGTGCACGGTGGAACCAAGCTCTGTTTCTTATCTATGTGTTGGTTCCCCTGGATTGAGCCTTCCTCTGAAATCCAGACGGCCGGGGGGGGGTGGTGGGTGGAGCCAGGGCCTGTGGAAAGTGACCAGGTGCTTCCAGGACAAACTGCGGGCAGTGGCGGCTGCTCTCGGGCCCTCTGGGTTTACGTCTCAAAGTACTTGTAGATCTGGGCCACGTATTGCATCACGCTCTGCCAGTCGGGCCGGTCTGTGTACAGCATCTCACTGAGCTCCTGCAGGAGAAGAGAAGAGGTCACAGGGGGACATCACAGACTCCCTTCCCACAAAGGGGCTCAGATCCAGGTCAGGGTTTGTGCAGCCTCGAGACCCTCCACCTACATGGATGGAAGGTGCAGGCAACACCAAGATGGTGTTAAATGTGATTAGTTAAAAGAAAAGCTTTTTCTTTCTTTTCATTCAGGAGATACTATCCCTTTTAAAAAACATCAGACATGACCTCCCACCCCTCTCATCTTTTAGCAACATGACAGCATGAAAAAAAGTTTTGAAAAGAGAAAGTCGCCCATAATTCCATTATAGTAAGACAATCTCTACTTTTCTAAATTACATTCAAATATACACCTACGCTCTCTCCTGCTTCCATTACAGTGGACATTCTCTTGTGTGCTCTGTGCTTTTTACTTAACATTTTTCATACACAATTTCTCATGTGGCAGCGCTGTGTTGGCTGTCATTTTAGTGGATGCACAGTGCCCATCATCAACATGACATCTCCTAGCACTTGAGGTGCAGTTGTATTCACTTCCTCATGTTACAGACTTCGCAATAAACATCTTGGTGCAGTATTGTCTCCTTCTGCTGAATTAGTGCCTTGAGATAAATTCCCAAGAAGAAGGATGAACCAACTTAAAATGCAACCACTGTTTTTCAGAATTAAGTGTTACTGTTTAATTTTCTCCCCCTGAATTTAGTAGGCAACGAGCAAGCAGAAGGTAGAGGTTGGATGTGACAGATAGGAGGGCGAGGTACTCTGCTGAGCACGCAGTCAAGCTTTCCTGAAATTCGTGCCACTGAACATATTTAATAATTCACTTTGGGACTGAATTTGGATTCTTTTGTGATCATAAGAAAACAGTAAGAAAGGATCCTGATGTAAGGCCAGAAGCAGAGATGCATGGAAAAATAAGGCTTAACTTAGTACATCTGTTCCTGGGTGGCGACACAACGAGCTGAGGCCTGTAACCAGCCATTTATCTTCTGTTTCAACAATATTTAAACATATTTTACCAATTTTGCTCCCTGGTTACGCTATAAAACTATCAGCATATCAGTGGTCATGGGAAAGGGGTGGAAAAGGAACAAGTGGAACACTCTATACTCTAGAACAATTTAAAAAGAAAACAGTTTTCACAGAATACAATGATTAAAAGTCTCCTTCTACCTAAAATACTGTGGTCAGGACTGTGCACACAGACTCATACATGAAAACCTGAAATTCTTACAATAGGAGAGTTGTTAATATGACAATACAGAAAAGAAGTGATCAAGAATTGAGCATGCTATATAGGAGAGAGATGAGCTCTGAGAAAGGAAGGAATGCCTACAGATGCAAGAGAGATGGCAAACTTCTCTCTGTGTGATGGGAAGGATGTGTCTTCTATCTCAGAGAGTATTCGGAAGTCTGATCAATATTCAGTTTTACTCAGACTACCTGACATGCCTGGACCTAACAATAATTACATTTAAAAATATTTGGGTACATTGCCAACATAGTTGAACATGTTTGAAGAAATAATTTAGCACACATCAGGAGAAGAGAATGTATGCTGCATAAAAATCTGATAAGGCATGACATTTATTTGAATTTGTAGCTAAAAACCTTCCAAAAAAGAAAACACCAGGCCCAGATGGTTTCACCGGTTAATTCCACCAAATATTTAAGGAAGAAATAATCCCAATTTTACGCAATCTCTTCCAGGAAATAGAAGAGGAGGGAACACCTCCTCACTCATTCTAAGAAGCCAGCATTACCCTAATATCAAAACCAGACAAAGACATCAAAGAAAACTACCAATTTCTCACATGAACATAGACACAAAAATCCTTAACAAATGTTAGCAAATTGAATCATGATCAAGTGTGGCTTATCTCAAGAATGCAAAGCTGGTTCAACATCCATAAATCAATGTTATTCATATTAACAGACTAAATAAAAACTATATGATCCTAACAGGTAGAAAGCAGTACACAAGACCCAACAACTATTCATGATAAAAACTCCCAAAAAACTAGAAATAGAATGGAATTTCTTTTACCCAATAAAGGATATATATAAAACCCAAAAGCTGACATCATAATTAATGGTGACAGACTAAACGCTTTCCCCTAAGATCAGGAAAAAAGAACAAGACAAGGATGTTTTCCTGTCACCTCTCCTATTCAACATTGTACTGGAAGTTCTAGCTAGTGCAACAAGGCAAGAAAAAGAAACAAAAGGCATACAGATGGGGAAGCCAGAATGAAAACTATTTTTTTGTGTGAGGAAGATTGCCGCTGAGCTAACATCTGTGCCAATCTTACTCCACTTTGTATGTGGGATGCCGCCACAGCATGGCTTGATGAGTCGTATGTAGGTCTGCACCTGGGACCCGAACCTGCGAACCCCAGGCCGCTAAAGAGGAGCGTGCGAACTTAACCTCTATGCCACCGGGCCAGCCCCCGAAAACTATCTTTATTTACAGATGACAAAATTGTCTATGTAGAAAACCCTGAAGAGTCTACCAAAAAAATTCCTGGAATATGCAAGTTTAGCAAAGTCTCAGGATACAAGTCAATAGCTTTTCTATATACCAGCAATGAGCAACTGGAATTTGAAAAAATAAAACAGCCCGGTGGCACAGCAGTTAAGTTTGCATGCTCTGCTTCGGTGGCCCGGGGTTCCCAGGTTTGGATCCTGGGTGTGGACAGATGCACTGCTTGTTAAGCCATGCTGTGGCGGTGTCCCATATAAAGTAGAGGAAGATGGGCACGGATGTTAGCCCAGGGCCAGTCTTCCACACACACACACACACACACACACAAATAAAACAAAACATAAATAACCATTTTAAATGACACCAAAAAGAAAGGATCTATATGCAAAAACTGCAAAACACTATATGCAAAAAACTGTAAAACACTGATGAAAGAAATCAAGAAGCTCTAAATAAATGGAGAGAGATTCTATGTTCATGGACTGGAAGACTATTGTTAAAATATAAATTCTTCCTAATCTGATCTATAGATACAACATAATCCCAATCAAAATTCCGGCAAGCATTTTTTTTGTAGATATTGACAAACTGATTCTAAAATTTATCAAGGCAAAGGTACTAGAACAGCCAAAACAATTCTAAAAAGAATAAAGTTGGACGACTTGATTTCATGGTTTGTAAAGCTACACTAATTAAGATGGTGTGGTATGGGCCAAGGGACAGAACTGAGATCATGTTATGTGTATTTTACCACAATGAAAAAAACTGGAAAAAAAAAAAAAAAAAAAAAGATAAGGCTTCTTGCCCTTGGGACCTCATGGTCTTGGGAGGGATGGAGATAAGCCCTATAAATCAGACAAATTACAACATAACACAGCATATGCTGTATAGTACTATGAGTAAATTGTGCTTTAAGAGCCCAGAAGGTGGGCACAGCTGTCCTGGGTGCAGGGTCACGGAGTGGGTAAGATGTAGGCTCTGGAGCCAGCCTGCCTGCCTTGACTCATCTGCTTCTCACTAGCTGTGTGATGGTCTATGGAACTGCACGTGCCTCAGTGTCCCACCTGTAAGGAGCATCTATCTCACAGGACTCCTGAGAGGGCCTGATGAGTCAACACATGGAAAATGCCTGGCACACAGTAAACACGAAAAAAACGCTTTTCACGTGATTAAGTTCGAATTAACTCCTTAAGCATCCTTTATAAAAGTTTATACTACAGAGCGGGCTCAGTTATGCCTAAGGAACCATTTTGACATCCTCGTAAAATCCTGAGTTGCAATGACCTCCCTCCAGAGATGACCTGAAGAACTTAATCTGTGTGTGTAGTGACTCTGCTGGCGGACACACTGGCTTACTCAGTAAGCAACACCCTCACAGACTACATGACCCAGTGTGGGAGCGTCCCCCTCATCAGGATACAAACACATCACCCCTCAGAGGATACACATTCTGACTGTTTTTATAGTAATGGTGATGACACCCCATACCCTCTCTCACCTATTCTTGCTGTGAGGAGTTGCTCAGCCTTGTGACATGGCGACTAAACCTCTACAGGACACTGTGGCTGAGAAGGAATGCATTCTAAAACTGGGGGAACACTGTAGAGCCTTCACTTTTTAAAAACTTCATCCTTGCTAATATGCTACACCCAGAAACCTATATTTACTTGAATATACACAAATAAGTGAACTTTTTTTTCCTGACTAATCTAACAAGAACTTGATCAGACTTGGGATTATTACTGCTGCCAATTCTGATTGGATGCATTTTTTTGATGAGGAAGATTGTTTCTAAGGTAACATACATTGCCAATCTTCCTCTTTTTGCTGAAGAAGACTAGCCCTGAGCTAACATCTGTGCCCATCTTCCTCTATTTTGTATGTGGGATGCCATCACAGCATGCCACCACTCATGGCTTAATGAGCGGTGCGTAGGTCCGTGCCCGGGATCCAAACCAGCGAACCCCAGGCCACCAAAGCAGAGAGCATGAACTTAACCACTAGGCCACTGTGCCGGCCCCTGACTGGGTGTATTTTAAATAAGTGTCATTGGTAGTTAAATATATTATTTTTCAATCCACATCAAGATACTGAAAAGCAAATTTAATAACGTAGGAAGTTTCTATTTTGTTGATGGCATAAATTAGTTAAATTGCTTGCGAACATTCCTAAATGCTTTTGAGATTATTATGTTTGTCAGTAGCTCCTCACAGACATCTGGACAAATGAAATTGCTGGCTCTGATAATTAGTTCAACAAGATGATCTCATTTGCTTCCCAACTTTCACTAACTTCTACAGTACATTAGATGAAAAATAGGAAAAAGTGTTAGATCAAAAAAGAAGCAAATATTAACTGTAACACTACAAAGAAACACATCTTCTGTGTATAATATAACCTTCTAACAAGCTCTCATTATTTCTTTGATTCCTTACATAAACTATCTGTTGTTACTTGTTGGTTGTTTAGTATTTCAGAAGGGAGGATAAATCAGGTTCCTGTTACTTTATCTTAGCCAGACATGTAAGTCCCCTCACTCCTTTTTAAATTCTCTAGACTTGTATTTACATGATAGAGATATCTGTTTCTTAAAGGTTTGGTAGAATTTGGGTTTACTGGGATTTTTTTTGTTTGTGTATGTGACTACATTTTAAACAACGAATTCAACTCCTTTAATGGTTAAAGTTCTACTTCTTTTTGACTAAGTTTTGGAGAAATATTTACATTTCATATTTGAAGAAATACAGACACTATCATGTGGTTAATCCAATGGTCATTCCCAACTTCTCCTTCCCTTGCAGGCTTCCCACTACAGAGGATAAAAAATGTTACATGCTCACTTTCTCAAATTCCCTTGCAGCTAGGGTGGCCATGTAACAGAGTACTGCCAATGAGCTGAAGGGACTCTGGGAAGCCTTTTGAATTCCATTAAAAGGGGAAGATGTGAGGCACTTGCTCTATCCCTTCCCCCTCCTTCCTGCCTTGCAGATGGGAGTGATGTCTGGAGCATGGCAGCCATGTTGAAACATGGAGGAACAAGTTTGGGAACAAAGAGCCAGTGGATTAAAGATGGTAGAGTATAGAGAAGAGACACTCTGGAGTCCTTGATTACAACACTGAGCAGTGAACCAATCCTGAAACTACTACTACACGTGTTTAAAAAAAAAATTAACATCTTTATAGTTTAAGCAACTGTTAGTTGGATTTTCCATTTCTTGAAGTTGAATACATACTAATAAAATGCCTCTATTATATTTTCCATTTTTTAATGTCTCTGTTTTATGTTCTGGGTAATTTTCCTAGATCTATTTTCCAGTTTAGTAGTTCTCTCTTCTGCTGTATCTAATCAGTTTTTCAATCCAACTAGTATTTTTAATTCCACACTTTTATTTCTACAAGTTTTATTTGATTCTTTTTCCAAATCTTTTTATAGTACCATGTTCCTTCCTTATGATTTTTATACCTTCTTTTATCTCTTTAATATGTTTAAATATAGCCTTTTGTAGTCTCTTTCTTCTTGTTTTATTATCTCAAGTTCTGGTAGATGATTCTCTTGTTTGTTGTGTCTGCTGACTAGCTCAAATAGATCATTTTCTTGAGTGTTTTGTAATTTTGGATTGTGAGCATATCTTCAGCAGCCATTGTACTACCAGCCCAGGAGATTCCTGCACCAGAGATAGTACACACTGGGGCTTCTTGCAGCACAGATATTATAAATTTGAACTCAAAACCTCATCTGGCCCAGTTCTTTTCTTACAGGAGTTCTCTTCTTTTTTTTTTGGCCACAAAAAAATCTGAGGTAGAGACCAAGCTTCCTTATCACCTCCCTGGACTAGCTGGGGGAGTTTTTTATTTCCCCCCTTCACTAAGAAGAGCAACATTTTGTGAGCCTTGGTTTTGTGCAGGGGTCTCAGTACTAATGCTGTTTATGGGAGCTCCCATGTGGGCATTAAATAAAGTCTATATGCATGAGGTACCCATATATTATGAGCCCTCTACCACCATCTCCAGCCCCACCCCTGGGGGCTGCCACAGTCTCAGCTCACGCCTAATGGTTCTGTTTTTCACTTCTCTTTTAATTTCTGTCATCTGGTTATTTCCCATTCTTTCTTCAAAGCTCAGCTATGTATTGATATTTTTAAAATTACATTTTATTCAGATTTCTAGGTGATTTGAACAAGAGGGCTTTAATAATAGTTCAGTCCACTGAGCTTCCAGAACTAAAATTTATCACTGAAAAAACTCTAAGTCATATGTGGTCAGACCAACTGGATAATTTTATATTAGGGATCATGAGTAACAAGTCAGCAAATGGATTTCAATGTTCTGTAAGAAACTGTTTATTAGATGGCATAAAGTTCTTTCTCACGTAATTAGAATAAAGTATCACAAAGATACAAAATAGGATACTTACCAGGCTGGGTTTGATGCCTACACTTTCAGCTGCTTCAAATGCCAACAAGAGATTCCTTTTCTAGGTTAAAAAGACAAAGAGACTGGAATTATCAACTAAAAATATATAGCTTTTTCTAGGAAAGAACACCAACTGACACTCCCATATAGATGATCTCTATTTTGCAACATTTAAATTTTTAAGTCAAATATACAAGCAATGGTCTCAATTTAAGGGAAGAAAAAGATTAACAGGTTACAGTTGTCACTAAAAAATGACATTACTGACTGATTTCCTGACTATCAAAGATAAATTTTTCTTCGGTTATTTTTCACTTTGTCAAGATTTATGACATACACATTCTGTTGCATATCAACAGTTGTTTAACCATGGTGCTACATTAAAAAAATTATCAAAGTAATCTGTACACATAGTTAAATATAATCATATGAAAAACTGTTCCTTCCCCTAATCTTGGTCCTTGGGGGAACCACTTTTAATTTTTCTTCTTAGTTCTTTTGGTGATTACCTCCATATCTCTGTAACATGCTCACATCACTGTTTCTCGACTCCTAAAACAGAGGCATTACCTACTAACTTCCTCCCAAGATAAGTGAGGACTTGGGTATCATGCACCCCTCTCCTCCCTTTATTGTAGTCATGCGGCTAATTTTAGTTCCTTTATTAGTTATGTTCATGATTTTAAATAATACCCTTAAACCTCCATTTCCTATTCCATCAATTATGTATGGCACTTTCTGACTCCACTTCGTATGATAGAAAAGAAATTCCCCTTGCCTACCCTACACTTTGTCAAGTTTTACTTTTAAACTGCTGAAATTTACATTTACTTCCTTTTCTATAACTACATTTAAGTCTTCTGCACTCTCTTAATAGGACAATTCTGAAAACAATAAACAATATTGACAGAGCAGCATGCTGTGATTATATTTCCTTCCACAGTTATGATGCTGTGCCACTCAAAACATTTTTTCAAAAGGATTTTCCTCTCTGTAACTCAAATAATTGCTCAAAATCACACCACAATTTAGTGTGCTCCCCTTCTGGACCTTCCCTTTCTTCAAAAGTTTGTTTTCTACAGTTCTGCTTGTTTTGGATATTTCTTATTGTGAGAAGATCTGTATGCCTTCTCATCTTCTGGCCTCCTACTCATTCTGACTATTGCTTATAATTCATAATATTCTCCTTGTAGCAAACTGACTTTCTCTTCTAACAGAGACTGCCTCAAATATGGGCCATAACTTCCTTGCACAGCTTCTCATCTTTTTCCTTTATCATACCCTCAAGCTCTGAATCATATCATTATTCTATGAAATCCTTCAGCTCCAGAGTCCTCCAGAACCTCAGGTCAATTTTTGGATAATACTCCTGTTCTAGTACATTCTTAGGTTTCCTTCTTAAGAAAGGATGTGGCAGAGATACATTTCCTGGATGCATTCATATAGGAAAATTTCTTTTTTCTACCATCACACTTGGTTAATAGTTTGGCTGGATACAGAATTCCAGGTTGAAAATAATTTTCCCTACAATTTTAAAGGAACTGCTCTACAATCATTTAGCCCTAATTTGGGGCTTCTTTTTGAGACTTTTTCTGGCTGTTCTCTGGTGTGTCTTCATTGGATGAACTTAAGAATCATTTGGCCATGCCTCCTCCCCTCCATAATTCATTTGAAAGTCATTATATTAAAATTATATTAAATTTTAACTTAATACATTGAATTTAAGATTATATTAAAATTTAATTAAATTGGTAAACTAAGTATAATTGAGAGACAAATGTTTCTGTACATATTCATGTTTTATATCCCTCAGTAGAATTTTGTAATTTTATGCATTTAGATTTTATACACTTTTCCATTTCCCCATGGCTCCCATCTTCTGTCCTTGCCTGCACATCTGGTGCCTGATGATTAAGGGGTCTGCCCTGACACTGAGGCAAACTCTCTGCTCTGGGTACCAGGCCACGGAAAAACCTTAAGACATGGCTATGCATGTTTTCTTCTAGTCTGTGGTCGAGGTCTTGGGAAGCAGTTGATCTGTGGTCATCTTGCCCAAGCCACCAGCCCTCTTCCTCCAAATTAAGGGAAATTAATGGGGATGGCCTGGAAACTTATACTTGTTTCCGTAACACTCCTCCCTGTCAAGAGGCGAGCTATAAATTGGCTCCTGGCTTCCTTCTACTTAGCCCAAACTACTGGCAGCAATCTCCTTTTGTGGTGCTAATGAGCCCTTTGTCCTTATTTTAAAGTCCTTTTGGTTAGTTTTGCAGAGGATGGGGGTTTCTAAGCCAGTTTTTAGGCTACCATTATTCCAGAAGTCAAGATACAAATATTGTTTATGGCTTATGACACGTAATGCCAAATTGCCCTCTAAAATGCTACACCAATTTTCAATTCCAGGAATGGTGTGTAAAAGTATCCATTTTCTCATACTCTTACCTGCATAGAATATTATGATTTCCAAAAGTCTCTGTCAAATGTGACAGGCTAAAAATAATATTTTATTGTTTTAATTTGTATTTTTAAATTACTAGTAAGGTCTAAGGAAAAGCATTTCTAAACCTAAGGTTTTATACAGAATTCTCCCAAGACCCTCTAGCCTGATTCTAACAAAAAAGCTGGTGTTTTCTAAGCAGATATTGAACAAAGAAGAAAGAGTCTATGTCAAAAAATTGTCTCAAAATATTCTGCAATAGTGTAAACTATGACATGGAGCATTATAGAGATAGAGGTGGTTTTTGGTTCACAAAAATGACTTTTATTCGGTTTGGCAGCAGCAGGGCATCAGTGACTAAGCATCATTACCCTAATTCTCTTTCATTAGAACACTGTCCCAGTCACTGTGAGAAGGCCGATGGCAGACGCCACTCATGGGAGCAGGAGAGAGTGTGCCCAGGCGCAGCTCAAGGGGGCCTCACTTGGCCTGTGGAGCAGCTCTGCGCACACAGGCAGGGCAGGGTGAGAAGCCAGCACTGCTGCAGTCTCTGCCCTGGTGGGGGACAAGTGGATCTTCAGTTTCAGGACAGTGTAAGTCCCCACCCTGGTAGAACTCTGCCACTGGCCTGGCTATTAGGGAATCTCACCTGAAACTGACAGGAGAAATGGTTCCAAGCCCAGAATTTCTCCTCTCACATCAACATTTTGTTTCAGACACTGAAATAAACACACTCCATTCCATCACCTGAATCTGTGTAGCGTAAAGTGGAAGTTTCATAGGATGACAGATGAAGACGCTCTTTACTGAAAAAAAGCTCAAACCTGCCATTGACTGTAACTCACATCCTGTGATTGTATATCTTTAATGTCTTAGAAGACATTCCTATTTAGAATAGAAGAAATTCCCTATTTAATATTGGTGTCAAACTATAAACAGTATAGGTCTCTCTTGGTGCCCTTTTCGATGTATGCATAACCAAAGAAACACAAACCCACCTAACGCCAAATGCTGACTGGAACGAGGCTCTGGGCCAGGGCTGACTTCCCTAAGCCTGACCACTTCGAAGGTGTACATTTCTTTTAAATTAGCTGGTTCCCTTTGAAACCCAACTTCAAATATGCCTCTTTTAGGAAACCTTCACTGCTTTTACCCCTCTCTCCTCAAGTAAGATTACCCCCACGCCGAGTCTCACACGTGGGCTCAGTTTTATACTGTGTTGATTTGATTTACCTGTGTTGACACATTATTTTGAAAACCCCCTCAGTAACATTAAGACATCTGAGTTTCTCTCACTAAACTGAACATAAGCATCCCCTGGGGAATGCTTGTCACATACCGAGGAGGTGAAAGCCGTCACCCCACCCAGAGTGCGTCTACACGGGACATTTAGGAAGCAGGAAGCCAGATGTTCCTTGGTAACTAGCAAACAGAGCCCTGGGCTCTGGGACACAAATGATACTGGCTCAATACAAGGTTGACATAAGGGGAGCAATATTGTAGAAAAGAAACCTTATTGTAACTTTGAATGACCTCTGACTAACTCTGGATTTTATGGCCCCTCCCAGATGCAATAAGTCGATAACTTTGTTCTTTTGAGTTCCTTAGGAATGTGATGACCCCTGGCAGAGAGTCAATGCTGACAGCCATCATCAATGACAACTGAAAGGTCAGGGTATAAGGCGTTGCTCCAGTCTCTGATGCACGTCCAGTACTAAGATCAGATGGATGCCCCACCCTGAGACCAGATGCCTCCCCAACCTGGAGACCAGCCCCCTATATAACTGGCCTGTAGTCTTTGTTCTGTAAGATGGTTCTTGGAGACATTAGTTGGCCATCTTCCCTCTTGCTAGCAAGCTGTAATAAAACCCTTTCTCTGCCACCATCTTGCCTCTTGATGATTGGCTTTTGTCTCGTGATGAGCAGATTGTGTCATTTGTGCGGTAACAGAAATCCAGCTCTAGCTGACAGAGAGGCTGTGGGGCCACAGAGATCTTAAAATGAAAACCCCAGCCGTCTGGAGCTGACTCCCTTCATCTCCTCACAGACCCGCAGTCTCTCACAATCTGACCTGTGTGCTCCCTGAGGGCAGCGTTGCAGGTTATGGAGAAGAGTCTCCACCCTAAGAGTAGCACACACGGCCCCTGCCCACAGGGATGAGAGAAAGGGAGTGACCTGCCGTCTGGTGTTCTCCCGCACCCCCTTTCCGTGGCAGGTCACAGTAGCGTGTGGGACTCACCCGGCATCCAGAGCGAGACCACAGCATTTCAGTCATCAGGAAGCAATGCTCAGGATTCAAAGAGTAAAGGCAAACACTTTTAGGCTCGTTATTTTCCAACAGATCTATTGATTCAAGGACAAAGAGCCTCGGTGTGTTTGCGCGCCTGCAGACAAACATTTCACTCTCTCAGGAAGATCCCTGTTTTAGACAGTGTCTGGATACATGCTTAGACTTACCCTTACTAGTTTTAGTCAAGTCTTCTGATTATTGTGAATTGTTTTATGCCCACTATTTACTCAATTATCTTCGTAACATCACATGGAAGAGGCAGACATTGAGAAATGAAGTGGCAGGAAGGGAACGGACATGGAGGACACGGTTGGACGCGGGCTTTGCCTGTGAGGGGCAGGATGTCCAGGCTGCCCTCCCAGCCTGTCCCCACTCTGGCTGCTCCTTCCTGGCTCCCCCTGCTGGGTCCCCCTGCTCCACCCAGACAACGAGCACTGGAGTCCTCAGGTTTGCTCCTGGTCTCTCTGTGCCTCTGTGATCTGTGCTTTTTAGCAAGAAATATATATTTGGTCTTCATCCATTGCTCCTGGCACAGAGCTCCTAAAACCCTTGTAATTTCCTATGTAAGAGCCATAGGGGCATCTTTTGTTATACTATTTGGTTTTTGTCCTTGGTTCCAGAAATGGCTTCAGAGCAATAAAAGTGAAATAGATGTTTTTTGTTATTCATAACAAACCCCTTTCAACCACACCCGAGTTTATGTTAATGAGGTGATTTTTCCAAAGCCCCCAGAAAATCTAAGGATGGGGGCTGGTTGCCAGGGGAAACTTCCATGTGATTAGAGAGTTGGAATGTTCAGTCCCACTCCTCCAACCTTGGAGAGGGGAGAGGGGCTGCAAGTTGAATCAATCACCAGTGTCTGATGATGTAATCAACCGTGCCTACAGAATGAAGCCTCCATAAAACCCCAAAAGGACAGGGTTCCGAGAGCTTCCGGGTTGGTGAACACATTTATGTGCCAGGAGGGGGAGGCACCCCAAACTCCAAGGGGACAGAAGCTCCTGTGCTTGGGACCCTTCCGGACCTCACCCTATGTATTTCCTCATCTCATTGTTCATTCGTATCCTTTAATATCCTTTGTAATAAACTGGTAATCTAGTAAGTAAACCGTTTTCCTGAGTTCTGTAAGCCGCTCTAGCAAATTCACCAAACCTGAGGAGGGAGTTGTGGGAGCCTCTGATTTATAGCTGGTCGGTCAGAAGCACAGGTGACAATCTGGACTTGGACTGGTGTCTGAAGCAGGGGCAGTCTCATGGGACTGAGCCCTTAACCTGTAGGACCTAACGCTATCTCCAGGTAGACAGTGTCAGAACTGAGTCAAACTGTAGGACACCAGCTGGCGTTGCAGAACTACCAGGTGTGGGAGCCCCTATCTGTTCACAGAAGTGTCAGAATGCAGTACTGACAGCGAGGAGCCACATGGACTCTGTTTCTCCTTAGAGCTTCCCTCAGGACCCAGGGCCTGGGTGAGCTCCACTCTCACGGCTTTAAATACCACCTACACCTGCCCTGTTCAATACAGTAGCCACTCACAACATGTGGCTATTTAAATTAGAAGTAATTACAACTAAAAATTCAATTTTCTAGTCATACTAGCTACATTCCATCAATAGCCCATGTGGCTAGTGGTACCATATGGGACAGCACAGATGCAGAGCATTTCCATCCTTTCAGTTAAATTCAACAGCACTGATCCATTCACCAATGACCCCCAACTCTGTATTTCTAGCTCTGATCTCCCCGCTGAACTTCAGACTTGCTATCCAATTGCTTGCCAGAGAGCGCCACCTGCATACTTCACAGACAGCTCAGACTTAACGTGATTCACAACAGAACACTTTTTTTGTTTTCCAAATGTTTAATAATCCTGTCCAGGCCACTTTACAGATTACAAAGCACCACACATAAAAGCGTTCAGAAATTTTAATACACTCTGTGATGGTTAATTTTATGTGTCAACTTGGCTGGGCCATAGTACCCAGATATTTCGCCAAACATTATTCTAGATATTTCTGTGAAGGTATTTTTAAGATGAGATTAATGTTTAAGTCAGTTGACTTTGGGTAAAGCAAATGACCCTCCATAATGTGGGTGGGCCTCATCCAATTAGTTGAAGGCCTTAACAGAAAAAGATTGATCACTCTCCAAGAAGAGGGAATTCTGCCAGCAAACTGCCTTTCAGACTCAAACTGTAGCATCAGTTTGAGTCTTAAGACTGTTAGCCTGTCCTGCAAATTTTGGATTTGCCAGCTTCCACAACTGTGTGAGCTAATATAAGTCTCTCTGTTCCATTTCTCTGGAGAACTCTGACTAATACACACTCTAAAAAAAAAATTACATCACTTTGGTTCAGTTATTCTCACCATCAGTGCCATGACCATTCTTTGGACTGTATTTAAATCCTAGTGTGGGATCAAAAACAGAACTTTTAAACATTTCTATTCCTTCCCCATCTCAGAAAATGGTCCTGCCAAGCCAGACAGCTGGGGTTGTCTTTGACTCTTTCCTTTTCTCCCCTTCTACAACCAATGAGTCACCAAGTACTGCTGACTCTATAGCTAAGACTTACTTTGAATTTTTCTACATCTTCCATCTATGACACTACTACCCTAGAGCCAGCTAATGGGTGAAGCCAGGGAAACTGAGCTCTCACATCGACTACCGCAACAGCCTCCCAACTGGCAGCTCCTCTTTCATTCTTGTTCCCTTTCCAATTAATTTTTTCCCCACATAACAGCCAGAGAGATCTTTTAAAAACATGAATCATGTCTCTCCATGGTTAGAATCCTTCACTGACTTCTCACTGTGTGTGGAGCAAAATCAAACTTCCTGCCAGTCATCTGTGGAAGGCCTGCAATGTCTGGATCCCGGCACATCACAGGCCACTCTTCCCCAGTCACTGCACTCCAGCCAGCTGGCTTTCCTTCATGTCCTTGACTGCACCCAGTGTTCTCTTGCTCCGGCTGCTCCCTCACTCTGGAAAGCTCCCCTTAGCTCTTTGGATTGCTGGCTCCTTAATGTTTGTTCTTCAGACGTCAGCTTAAATATCACCTCCTCAGAAAGACCTTCTCAGTCTTCCTGATCTAAATTAGATCCCTCGTTGTTCACTCTCACAGCACTGTGTTTCTCGCATAGCTCTTCCACAGTTCACAATTATTTATTTATAGTATTACTTGTTATAGGTTTACTCACTTGTTTACTGTCTATTTCATGAGGGCAAAGAACCCATCTATATTGTTCACTGTTGTCTGTATTACTGTGCATGATGAAGAAACAGTATTACTGTGCATGCAAGAAACAGTTGTTGAGTGAATGAGTACAAGGCCCAGCACAGCACTTTCCAACGTACACTCTGTGGAATATGATTTTGTAGAGTGTTCTGGGTCAGAGTCTGGCAAACTACAGCCTGGGGACCACATCTGGCCTACAGTCTGTTTTTTAAAATAAAGTTTTATTGGAATACAGCATGCCCATCTGTTTGCATCATCTATGGCTGCTTTGGCACTACAATGGTAGAGTTGAGTAGTGTGACAGACACATAAAATATACCATTTGGTCCTTAAAAGGAAGTCTGCCAACTCTTTTCATAGGTGATTACATTAAAAAAGAAGGTTCTGTGGATCTGATATATGTTGGGTTAAACGGAGTCACACAGGTTTCTTTAATAAAGGATTTCTTGAAGTCTTTACTGTGCTGATGAGCATTCATTACTGTGAATCTTTAAATATGCGATATAATGTATAGCTTCCCAAGCTTATTTGAGCAGGGAACTCTTTTTGGTGGTGCTTGCTGGTTCTTTGGAAAAAACTGAAAAATGCTGACCAAGGTCTCGACACCATGAAGGTGAGATTCCCTCAGGGCTTTCTGTGGAAAATGGGTGATAGGAACTTCTCGGCAGCCACAGTAAACTGGTCTTCACTGTGTTTTTCTAGGTAACAAGGGGTATATATTGAGAAGGGAAACTGAGAAGTATTTACCAAGGGTGGGAATCTGCAGTGTAGTCATACACTCAGTAGTTATCTGTGGCTGGTATCAAAATCCTAATTTCTTCTTCAAGTCTATAAACCCCATCCCACTGGGATGTATCAATATAATAAGGAATTCCGCTGTGTCTCTTAGAGAATAACCAGGGGTGACCAGGCAAGTGACTTACTTTCTCCTGACTGTTCAGTTCCTGGTATGGGATGTGGGCGGGCAGGTAGGTATGGAGGAGAGCACAGAACGCCAAGCCATCGCTCCAGCTGCTGCTGAAATTGGTGATATCAATGTTCTGCAGGGGAAAAGGAAGCATTAGTCACCAAACTGTGAAAGTCACAGAATATGAATGAGACTGTGTTACGACGGGTATCCATCTCTGGGTTTGCAGTAAGGCAAGGTAAGAAACTATACAAGTCTACTGGGAGTACATTTAATTTGGGTGCCAGGAATGGCCTGATGTTACCCAAATCCATTCATAGAATAGCATGAAAAAAAGGATTTTGTGCTTAAGATTCAGGGAATTTCTGCTTATACTCTGGTATATTGAAGACTCTGAGATATCTTCTCAAATTAACCCACCTGATTAGCTTTGTGTATCCCAGCCTATTTGACCAAGGAGGAATCACCATCATCACAAGACAGCATCATGTACAAGCCCAATTAACTATGAGTAGGCCAAGACAAAACAAGAAGATCTGAAAGACCTGCATGGCTGGTCTCGTGACTTGTTCCTGCTACGACACTCTTCTCTTCACAACTTGAGGGGCTTCTTGGGGGAGAGAACCCTCCAAGCTCAACAGTCTCCTTGTTAGCACACCAAACACTTGGGGGTAATGAGGCTTCTTGGGGGAAAAAGGAGCTCCTCCTTAGGGGCAGGTGGGGACGCTGGTAGCTGCTTGGTAAGTAGTGATAAGGCCGCCAAAATCCAACTTTATACCACAGCCCACGGAGATGATGGCGTCTGATGGCTCAGGCAGGGCCCCGGACCCCCGGTAGCTCCAGGGCACCTCCACCTCTAAGATCCTCACACCTGTCACCCACCTGCCTTTTTCTCCCTGACCCTGCTCATCCTAACAGGGTTTTCTTCCCTGGTTCACAAAGCTCGCCCCAAATGAAACGTCAGGTTCCAAAGCTCACTAATTCCTTAAACACTTAGGTTGTTTTACATAGTGGCTGCTTAAATGTACTGAAATTGCCTGTGAGTGGGGCCGTGCAAGGGACTCATAAGTGTACACATCTAGGACTTTGATGAGTTTTAGGTCTGTGTTCTGAGCACTTCTGGTGCAATGAGAGGACTCAGGCAAGTGTGGGGCTCCTTCCTGCAATCTCCCCACAGCTACTGAGGGCAGGGGGAGGTGGGGAGGTTCTCCTCCTCCTTAGAACACCCCATCCTGGGAAGCAGGAAGCCAGCAAAGCCGGCAAAAGTGAAGAGGGGCAGTGAAGAGCTGGCTCTTTCTGAAGGAGTGGATGCTGATGACCTCTCCCTCCCTCTGCCTGGGCACAGTGCAAGGCTACTGCAGTTTAACTCTGATGCCCTGGAAAGGTGACTCAGGGTGTTTCCATTGGAAGCAATGGCAGTTTGAAAGGAGAGGAAGGGTGAAGAGAACGTGGCATGAAGTTAAACTGGAGTGGGGGAGGGAGACTCTGGAATTCTCAAAGTTTTGAAGAACATACGCAGGTGGAAATGTGTAATAAAATATGGTATAACATGTTTCCTGTGAGGTTTCCTGAGGGTTTGGGAAGCAAATCACCTGTAATCTCTTGAGTTTTTAATCTAGATTTTTCTCAGTGTGGTTCGAGCTAGCTTGGCCCCTAGTGACGAGGTAGGTCATATACCTCATTTTACAGTAAAGACACTGAGGCCGGAGAAGGTGGTATCGCACATCACACATGTGCTTCACCTGAACGGTGGACACGACAGAAACCCGAGTCTCTACTGTACTGCTGTTTCTATCAAATCTCTTCTCACTTCTAGCGGGAGTCCAAGATGATCCAGGTGGACCCTAGAACTCCCCCTAAAACCCCTGCTTTCAGGAATACGTCGTGGTCTCCTGTCTGCTTTGCAATTACATTCACCCAGGGAAGGATATCTGGCTGAGAGCAACGCACAACCACAGCAATGCCTCTTCATTCTGGTTTTTATAACTCAAGCACAACCACATTTTCAGAGCTGCTAAGCATCAGTGTTAAATACAAGTCTGAGAATGCCCTTGTTTGAAGGGGCCCCATCTCAGTTTTCAGGCTGACTGTGCGTAGCCAGGACTCCTGGTAAGCTGATCGTTTGGATTTTTGGCTTCAAAGAGTCTCTCTGGGGCTACCTGATAAGGCCTGGATGCTGCTTTAGAAATGGGAAACACTTTGATTTTATATTTTCTGAAGAGGTTTGTATGTTAAAAAAGCAGAGGAAAGAAACAGGCGGGGCCATGACCTATCCAGTTCACGCAAAGTCTCAAGCATTCAAACCAGATGTTGTGGACATGAGGCCCTGGGAAGGCGAGGCAATGAGCAGGGCGTGCCAGCCTCGGGGAAAACCAGGCATCGCAGCTCTTATCGATGTCCTTTCTTTGTGACGGAGAGGTCGTCTGAGACCCCATCTCCAAACCCATCTCTCACGGTGCCTGTGACTTGGTGGAGGAAAGCCAGACTTCATTTCCAGGGACACTGTTGACAGTAAATGGGGCAGACACGGCACACACCTGGGGATGTTCTTCTCGAAAGGCAATGCTGATGCAGTAAAGAAACTGAGGCCACAGGAGGTGGTGTTTCCATTAGAAACGTCACGTTTGAAACAGAAAGCCAAATGCTCAGTGAGAGAGATGGAAGTCCCTTAAATGAGTCCCCATGAATATAAAGCTCCCAAAATGGGGGTGGTAAGGGAGTAACATTTGCCGAGTGTCTACAATGTGCCTGTCACTGTGTATTTTCTCACTCAATTCTCAGAACAACCACGCCCCATAAATAGCGTTGTACCCATTTTACAGATGAGAAAGCTGAAGCACAAAGAAATACTGCTGGTACAGAGTCAGGGTCACCTCCAGTTCCATCTAACTGGAAGTACAGGTCCTGTTTGCTGTGCTTCCTTCCTCCTTTTTTCTTTCTCCCTCCCTCCCTGCCTTCCTTCACAAATTAACTTTACACCTGAAGTTTCTAATACTTGATAAATCTTTCTTTTCCTGAAACATGAGAACATTTTATACACTTATCTCTTGTACCATTTCTGATACAAAACATCATTTTCTTCATCTGCACAAACTCCAGAAGCATTCTGAGAGGTCGGATGGACCCAAAGGAGTGATGATGCCATCCATCTCACATCACCAAGAAAGCGCCCAGTATTTCAGTTAACTGAGTGCCAGTTAAGAACAGCTTTTCATCTGTAAGTATAAACGAGTAACTTGTTGAGACTAAAATCTGGTGAGATCAAAGCCGGGGTTGAAAAATCCATCAAAATGTCTGACAACCTCAGGAGAGCTCAGAGTGCCCGCATGCTCCAGGACAGAGCACAGCTTGCGGGCCTCTCCAGGAACAGGGGACACACTGTGACACAGACCCATGCATGTCAGCAGGGAGACCACACAAAAACTATAGAAAGAAAAGGAGGCAGTGTCCTATCTTTTCAAAAAAGGAATTATGGAAATTCCAAATCTAGTCAGGTCATCAAATCCACACCTAGGTCAGGAAATGTTTCTCGCTCATGTAACCTATATTGGCCATGTCTAAGACTGAATTGTTCTGACAGGGGCAGAGATGGAGGCAACCAGCTATGATTTGTAATATTATATTCATTCCAAGAACATTACCCTATCAAATAAAAACTTTACCCTTCTTATCTCTGAGTGGAACAACCCCAATTCTAGGTCCCTGAATGTCATTTGAAATTGTCTGTAATTTGCCTATTTGATAATTACTGTCAAATAATTCTATTTGTCTGTAATTCTGCTTTAACAACAACAGTACTAACAATTCCCAACTCAACACAGCAGGCTGAAAAATTAAAAATGTGTGTACATTTATGATATGTCAAATAAGATGAAGATCAATCTGCAAAGCACTATACAAATGTCAGTGGTTACTTCTGTTGCTGTCATTACTACAAAACTGGTTCACTACTGCTGGCTGAGGTATATTTTGTGAGCTATAAGGTTATTTTAGTGAATGAGGAGTTAGCTGATGTGGTGCAGCACAATTTGATAATGCTCATGTTTTTCACAGGATTCACGGAGAGAGATGAGTTGCTTTATGCTTTATTGGGTCTCTCTCTCACTTCATTTTGGAAAAGCTACATCACTTGAATTCCTGTTCACCTGTGGACCTATCTACAGAATGCCGCAGGTTGAGTGGGATGCTGGACTCTCATTGACAGACCCGAGTGGGTGCAGGGGAAGACAAGAACGGCAGTAGGGTGGCCTCCCTGAGCAGGGAAAAGGGGGTAGTATTAAGGGGTCCCTGGGCTTCACTGGGGCTGGCACAGTCTTCCCAGGAGGTCCTGTGGACTGGTCGTGCAGACAGTTCAGGGATGTGAGTGGTGGTACGTTGTCCACCTGATCTCTAGGTGGCTGGTTTCCCTGGACTAGAAAAGCATCCAGGGAGAGGCGAGGCAGGGTGTGTGGGTCCCAGCAAAGAGGGGTAAGATCCAGTCCCGCTGCAGTGACCAGAGAGGTCAAGGAAACCATGGCAGAAGGTACTCATATGGACCGGACTGATGCACTGGGTAACAGCAGTTTCTGGGGCATGGGTGGCTGCGCCAGTCCTGAGCACCCCAGGAACCAAGGCGAATACTTATTCCAGGTCCTAACCCTGGATGGGAATGAAAAGCATTATTTTTGGTTAGGGATGATCAGGAGACTGGCTCAGCCTTAGAGTGGCCGGGGGTGCTGCAGGTGGTGAGTCTTGCTGAGCTGATGGGCAAGAGTCCTCAATGCTCACAGATGCAACCTCTGACTTACGACAAAAACTGAAAAGAATAACACAAATACCCCAAGGGGTGTTAATATGATATCCTCTTTTTCTGAATTATCATTCAGCTGAATCTTAGGGGTTCATCAAAAGAATAACTTCGAGGAAAATGGAAAATGACCAAAAAGGCATTCTACAGGATATATCTTCAATTATTTTCCTTGTTACTTATCCCTGAATAAAACTGACTAAGATAATTGTTATCCTTGACTGGAAGTTAGTAACCTGAAGAGGATTCTGGGGTGCTGGCAATGCTGGATTTCTAGACCTGGATGCTAATTACATGGGTATACTCACTTTGTGAAAATTCATCAAGCTGTACACTTATATGTTATATACGTCAGTAAGAAAGAAAGAAGAGAGGGAGGAAGGGATGGGAAGGAGGGAGAGAGAGAGGGAGAGAGGAAGGGAGAAAGGGAGGAAGAAAAGCAGAAAAGACAGACAAACCCTGATCATCTTAAGGGACTGTGGCTGTTAAAAAGAATGCTAATGTTGTGGTTTATGTGCTATAAGATTCACTGGGGGAAAAAAGGAGAGCAACAACCAAAAAAAACTTGCTGATTATTTTCCAAAGGAAATAAATGATAATTACTCGTTGCAAATTATCTTTTAGCTTCCTCCGGGAAGTAAATACTTTAGAGATAGTTCTGAGGGAGAGAAAATTCTGGGGAGGGGAAGTCTCAGACATAAAAAGGGTAACATTCCAAGCATCTCCAAAATAGGTTAAGTTTCTAAGAGTGCTTAGTAGAAAATTTTGAGAGATAGAGAATTTTGTCCTCAGTGCAGCAACAGTGAACACACCGAGGAATACACGGGAAGCTAGACTAACTTTAGTGACTATCCAAGAATATTCTCTCAGAGTGGCTGAGACTGTGGACAAAGTTCTAGAGGGATGAATGTGGAGGCAGCACTCCTAAATAACACAGTGGGATACAGCAAAGCAAAACCCAACAATCCACAGCATTTGCTTCTGGAAGGTTCATTTCATTTGCCTTTTGTTGCCTGGAAACACCAACATTTGGCGAAAATATTAACCACTGGGGAGAGAAGCTGCAGAGCACGTACTGAAATGGGACCTGTGTTAAATTCCAGTGAGGACATAGCTGGATTCTAAGGCTGTCTGACCTCATTCCCACCACTTCATCTTCTCTGAGAATCTCTAGGTTCCTCCATTAGATTTCTATGAATGGGCTGACTCTGTGTGCACTAAATAAGTTTAAGAAAAGTTAAAAAGAAAAAAAATCAAAGCTTCTGGGAAGACAGGAAACTGATTAGAAAATGCAATCTGTTCATTGTTGTAAGAACTAGCTGTCCTGGGCACACGGTGACCTAAACATTCTCACTCCTGGGACCTCTCTGGGGCTTTTTTTGATAGGTCTTTACTGTCACAGCTGTAGAATCAGACCAAGTTGTTTTTTGGGGGGGAGCAGGGGGAGGAAGGAATGTAACAATTTATAGATCATATAGGATAAAAGAGGCTCATTCCTCACTAAGGTTTGGCATGTGTAGGAAGAGCCCTGGGGGACCAAGCTTACTTTGAAGATTTGGTGAGAAAAAATACGGAGTATATGCATATATAAGTGGGTTCATGTGAAATCTCAGTGAATGCAGCCTATACTCCATTCCCTGCACACGGATTCCAGGTTCATCCCTTGCCTTGGGGAGATGTTGACACCCATCCAATTCTAGTACCTCTGTTCCAGTCTCAGCCTATCTGGTAAACCTCGAGTAGTCTGGCCTCAGCCATGGACTCGTGGAGACCCACACACGAACTGCTGGGCCCCCTCTCTGCACTGCTCCTTCCTTTCTGATGCCCCATCTCATAGAAAGTCACTGTTTCAGCTGCCCACTGTGATCACTGCCTCCTCAGCTCAGAGGACCGCGGCACTCCGATCACACTCCAGCTGTCTGACGGTGATGTGGAAACTGTTCCCAAGCAGGCAGCTGGTGATCACGGGATCACCTCATGAGCTTCCCTTCTCTCAGAGATTAGTTGTCTGGAGGTAAGTTCCAGATGGCTAAATTTAAAAACCAAAATTAAACATTATCAGAATATAGATGAATAGCTTTATAATCTTGGAGAAAGAAAGCCATCTCAGGCACAAAATGCAAAAAGCACAAAAGAAAGGATTGAGGAAACTGATTACATAAAATTCAGTTTCTGTATGACAAAAATTAAAAACAACATATATACATATATAGCAAATTACTAATATCCAGAATATATTCCTGCAATCAATAAGAAAGAGATAAATAACTCAAGTAAACACGGGCAGAGGAACGAACCAGCAATACACTGAAGAAGAAATACAAATAGTTGGAAACATATAAAAAGGTATTCAGTTTCACCAGAAAATAAAAATAGTGAAATATTTTCACTCATCAAATTGGCAAAAATTAAAAACATTGTTAATTCATAGAGTTAATGAAGATGTGGGGAAATGGGTATTCCTATATTGGCTGGTAAGAATATAAATTGGTACAAGCTTTTAAGAAGGCAACTGGAAGCATTTTTTTAGAAAATGAAAATATGATTTGACCAAGTAATTTCACATCTGGGTATCTATTTTAGAGGAAGTAGTCACATATCTGCCCAAAGACACACCTACAAGAATGTTTACTGCAGCATTACGGTTCAGAATGAGGAACTGGAACTACCCCAGTTGTCTATCTTAAGTTAAGTAAACTTTTTTTTGAAAATTTTTATAAAAAACAATCTATAACTCAGTTTTATGATTGGTAGTCATTCCTGTGACGCTCATGGGAAAACTCTGATCTGACTTTTGATGGGTTTGCTATATGTAATAAGTTCTAGATACTTAATGTTTTTCACTGATTATTGGATAAATGTCAACCTAGAATGTTGGTCCTGTACTTTTCTACATTATCAGTGACTTAGCTGAGGAAATCTGGGAGAGAGAGAAAATAACAAATGGATAGATTCAGAATCCAAAAAAATTTCAATAGGCCAGAAACAGGAACCAAATTAAGTGAGAAGATATTTAACTTAATTCTTTTTCTTCTTTTTGTGTGTGTGTTCCAATTTTTGTACAATGATTATGTATTTACTTTTACAATTAGGAAAGATAACACACGTTATTAAAAACATTAATGACATCATGTATACACAAAATAGGCCAATGCAGATTCCCAGGAAATAAATGAATAAGAGTCCTAATAATTGTATGTTTCTATGTTGAATAGCTCCTGAGGTAATGCCCTCTTTCTGTTTTTTCCAAAAATTTTGAGGAAGAAAAGTAAAGACTTGGCTGTAGGTGAGGAAAGGAAGAAGCAATTCAGAACTTGCTAGAAAGGCAGGCTAGAGACTAACTTTTTTTTCCTTATGTGGTAGATTAAAGGCAGCTGCAGATTCTCTGAAATCTTCCAACTGAGAAGTGGAGTCCAATTCTCCTCCTCTTGAATCTGAGCTGGCCTTAATAATTTGCTTGAATGTGGAGGAAGTGACATTTAGGACTCCCAAAGCCGGGTCATAAGAAGCCTTAAGCTTCTACCCAGGACCCCTGGAACACTCACTGGGAGCCCTGAGGCTTCTAGGTGTGTGGAAGCCTGCCAGCCCAGTGGAGAGGAGAGACAGGTCAGCCCCCAGCTGTTCTGGCCTCTCGTCATTTGAGGCCCCAGACATGATGGAGCAGAGAGGAGTCTGGCTTAAATTGCAGACTTGTGAACAAAATAAACATTGCTGTCATTCTAATCCATTAAATTTTGGGGTAGTTTGTTATACAGCTATAGATAACTCAGAACACTTTACTTCTTTTACTTCTGCTGCAAAGGGGAGAATGGAAACCAATCTTTTGTTTCTCAAGCAAGTAACTTTGGGGTTTCCTTGGAATTCCTTTCCTTTTCAGATCCTATTCATATTATTGCTTTAATCATTATTTCTCTATTGAAGATTATCTCCCAACTCAAGTCTGAAAACTTTTGCTTATTTTTTAAGATTTTAAAACATGTGCCCCTACCCAATCTAATCAATATTCTTAGCAGGAGCCACAGGAACCACGTTCAGGTCTATTTCACTGTTTATGTTATCCCTTCTGGAACACCTAACGGGGGTGAGAACGGGCTATGAAGCAGGGCCTTATCCACCATAGCTTTATAGTGTACTTCTAATCAGGCAGGGCAAACGCAGCTGCATTATCACTCTTTCTCAAAACTTTCTTGGCTGTCTTACTTGTTTGTTATTCCAGGTGAATTTTTAATTATTTTAAGTTCAAAAATAAATCCTGTTGGGATTGTAATTGGAATTGAATTAAACTTAGAGATTAATTTGGAATAATTTACTTTTTAATGATTCTTCCCACTCCTTATCCCTGTTGAAGAAATTGAGGGTCTGAGACCTGGAAAAGTAGATCAGAACGGTGAGTCTAGGAAGGGGCAGCCTTTGCTTTACACGGCGAGGACCCAAGAGTTAAGTTATAAGGGATAACAGAGCAGGGATAACCTCTGCAGATGAGAGCTTTCTAATGACAAAAGGGCTGCTGGGTCTCCAGAGGGGTGTAGGCAGATACTGCACAACCTCTCCCTGGAGGTAGTATCAAAAGGATATCGACATTGGAAGAGTGGTTGGAGCTATATCTTTCTTGCTTCCTCCTTTTTAATTTAATGAACACTCGAGAGTCCCCACCCATGATGTTTCCTCCCTGGTGTTCTCTGGCCTTGACATCATGACACTTGGTCCAGTTTCATTCCAAGTGCCCTGCTGCCTGACACCTCCAGAACCATCCAGCTGGGTCCACACCCATGCTAGTGCTCCCCTCTTGCCCCCACCCAGCAGCTCAACTAACAGAGCTGGCCTCACACAGCACATGTTCATTGCGCCCCTCTAAGTGTACGGTGCTGAGGGATAGACAAACACAACGAAGCATGATCCCTGGCCTCAATGGTTCACCACATACAGTGGAGCAGCCAGGGCAAGACAAGCTGGGAGTCTGGGACATGGAGGAGGCATGATGTGGTCTGGGCTGCAGAAAATGAGCAAGTCGTGGACAGGATTCCCCCATGTAGTTCTCGGAACAC
Source organism: Tapirus indicus (assembly GCA_031878705.1). Classification (NCBI taxonomy): domain Eukaryota; kingdom Metazoa; phylum Chordata; class Mammalia; order Perissodactyla; family Tapiridae; genus Tapirus; species Tapirus indicus. Next base: position 3,164,696 of record CM062932.1, on the reverse strand, counting down.
CAGAGACAAAAATCTGTTTTTAGTTTTCTATTTTTGAGCTGATAATCAGACTGAATGAGCCTTGGCAAACCAAAATATAAACAAATCTAAGGAGGAAAAAACAAACCCAAGTTATGGCCAGCTCCTAGGCCAGGATCTTCCTCTGTCACTAAAGTAGCTGTGTGACTGTGACTTTAGGCAAGTGATTCAACTTTCTGCCCTTCAGCTTCCTCATCTCTCAGGTGAAGTGGCTGGATTACTGGTTCTGAAACAATCAGTTATCAAACCTCTTCTTCCAACTGAAGTTTCTGCAGAAGCTTTTTCTAGAGCAGAATTTGAAAACCACAAGATTAAACGATCTCTTGTCAGCTTCTTTTGCATCCTTCCACGTATATTCTATCTTTCATTGTCCAATACAATAGCCACTAGCCACACGTGGCTATTTAATTTAGTTAAAATTAAATAAAATTTGAAATTGTTTCTCAGTCACATTAGCCACCTTTTATTGCCCAGGAGCCACAAGTGGCTAGTGGCTACCATATTGGAGAGCACGGCTCTGCAGTTATACAAACATGTATATATATTTCCCCTCTTTTTATGCAAATGGTAGCACGCTATGCAAACTGTTCTGCATCCTGATTTTTCCCCACTTACTAAGATCTATAGAGACAGGTCCTTTCACTACATATGGAGCAACAGTTATAGTAGAGACTAAGAGATTGGATTCTGAAGCCAGAAGCCCTGTCACTTACTGGTTATATGACTGTGAGCAATTACTTCTTTGTGCCTTAGTTTCCGTACCCTTAAAATGGATTGGAGTCAAGATTAAACACACAAATAACACGTAAAGCACTTGGAACAATGCCATACGGTAAATATTCAGTAAATACTAGCTCACTCTTCATCACCATTAGCTATTCCATTCTTCTCTAGTGGCTATGTATGGGTCCATCCTATGGATGGATACAACGGTCTGTTTAGGTTGTTTCTAGTCTTTTGTTATTACTCTGCACGCATGTGGAATAAATTATGATGGATTCTGCCAAATTGCCCTCAAAGAGGTTCTTCCATCTTATACTCCTCCCACCCTTCAACATATGAGTGACTACTTCCCTACACATTCATAAGAGAATCCACGAAGTTTCAGAGAGCAATAGAATTTTGTCCACACTATGATGCTTCAGGACTCTGAACAGGATATTTTCAGTATGGGAAAACATTTTTTTTACGGGAAATGGCCCGTTTATATTTTTGGATGTGCTTACCAAGAAAATAATATGTAATAACTAAACAATTTGTTCTAAGGAATTCTGTTCCAAGACCAAGTTTAATTTATACTAGACAAATAATCTTCAACCTAATCTTAACCTACCACCTCCAGAAAGGCTGAACTCAGCCTCTGAAATCATAAGCTTTTTGTGGCTAGACTACTTCTTTTCCCCAGATGAGCATTTCATGAATAAGGGGAAGTGGAAAAAATACTCAGTGCAGATTCACTTGGGACTGTTATTGTCTAAACAGACTTATATGCTGCCCTGGGGGACGGAGAGGGAACAGTGGCAAACATCAAGGCCTTGTCTCTCTTAATGATGGCAAGATAATGGGTTTGGTGTTGGATGGTGCTGCACTGCAGTACCAGCTGCTGGCATATTTGATCTGCAGAGGCCCTTGCACAGGACATGTGATCCATGGGGAGGAGAGAGGACAAAGGCGCTTTAAATCAGCCTCAGTCCACAGCAGGAGGAAACATTCTCACAGTGTTTTATTTTGAAAATCCTGATTTCACTTCTTGAAGCTGGCAGGACATCTAACATCTCTATACATATGAAAGAATGTGTGCATTGGCAATGTCTGGATGCAGCTGTTTCCCTCATATGATCCTGTAAAGCCAGAAGACTCAGCCAACTCATGTCAAGAGCTCTTAACTGGAGTCTAATGCAGTCTCAAAGAGCCCACCTCACTTTGCTCCCTCATTTCTCCTGCATTTCGTAGGAGTTCAGCAGGTTGGAACAGGCAGGGTGTGGGGCCCTCAGCCTCCAGGGTTGCCGAGCCGCGTACTGTGCTTGGGTTTCTGGTCTTCCCAGATGTACCTCACAGCTGGGCCTCTGAGCACTGGACGCTTCTCCAGGGTATAGGGTCCCTGCTCTCCCTTTAATCCTCTCCCTGTCTGTTACCCTCTCACCTCTAAGTTCTCAACACAGACCTTTATGACTCACAGAACTCTAGAGCCCAAATCCTTGGTGACCAAAACACTCTTTGCTTTTCCTTAGGGACATAGAAGATTTAATCTCCCAATCTTTCCAGTAGGTGGTAGTGATTGTGGGGAAGGGGGTGGACTACATTCCTATCTCTGAGAAAAGGGAAGAAAAACAAAACAGCTAAATATCCATGTTAGAAAAGACTGATCCTCCCACACAGGCTACAAATATGGGTCTAATTCAGTCGACTACAGAGCTATTAAGGGTTTGAAAGCCACAGTGGCAAGTGGTCTCCCAGAGCTGTGGTTCTGGGAGACTGAAGTGTCCCAGCTGGAGTTCACCCATGAAGAAGATGATGGCCGCAAAAGCAGAATGGATGACACACTGCAACATGGATGAACTTTGAGGATATCATGCTATGTGAAATATGCCCGTCACAGGAGGACAATATTGTATAATTCCACTTACATGAGGAACCTGGAATAAGCAAATTCATAGAGACAGAAAGTAGGATAGAACTTATCAGGGGCTGAGGGAGGAGGAATTAGTGTTTAATGGTAGAGAATCAGTTTGGGAAGATGAAAAAGTTCAGGAGATGGAGGGTGGAGATAGTTGCACAACAATGTGAAAGTACTTAATGCCACAGAACTGTACACTCAAAAACAGTCAAGGGTCCTGCCCAGTGGCATAGTGGTTAAGTATACACGCTCCACTTCAGCGGCCCGGGGTTCACAGGTTTGGATCGATGCATAGACCGACGCACCACTTACCAGGCCATGCTGTGGCAGGCGTCCCACATATAATGTAGAGGAAGATGGCCACGGATGTTAGCCCAGAGCCAATCTTCCTCAGCAAAAAGGGGAGGATTGGCAACGGATGTTAGCTCAGGGCTAATCTTCCTCACCAAAAAAATTAAAAAAACAGTTAAAATGGTAAATTTTATGTTATATATATATTACCACAAAGAAAAAGAGAGATCAAGGACGACAAGAATGACAATGGAGCAGAAGGGGTAGATCACACACCATCCTCCCACAAACCCTGGTAAAAGTAGCTAAGTGGATTTCATTTGACAACAATGAATCCTCCCTGTGTAATTCAAAGTAGTACTTTCAAGAATATCCTGCCCTACTAAGCAAATTGCTAAGTAATCTTGCCCAATTAGAATGAAAACTTTCCGATTTTTCCTTTAAGTCGCTGCTCAGTAGTTCTGCTTGGCTGTGGTGGTGTTTGTCCAGTGGAACCCTGAGCCATGAGAGCTCTGCCCAGTCTTGCAGAAGCAATGCAGCACCTGCACGTCACCACACCGTGATGGACTCTGATACCATGAGACCGACTCCTGGTCTGGCTATATCTGCTCCTTCTCTCCCGGCCCCAGCTTTCTCAACACCCTAACTGTTCCAGGTTGCTGTTTGACCCCATCTTCTCCATGTCATGTTGCTCCAGATTTGCTCTCAGGTCTTCTGAGTCCTTCTTACTCTGGAGCATAACTCTGGCTTTGGACCACTCCCCTGGTAAGTGCCCTGTCTGCTTGGCCCATGCATGGAGCCCTCCCTGTGATCTGCCCCAGAAAGTGTGCCTGCCAAGGGCAGCTGAGGCCACGTTGTGACTCCAGCTCTGACTTCTGATCCCAGTGGGGCTTCACTGAACCATTTCTCATTAAATCAACTGGCTTTTTCAGCTCTACCTTTTTTTTTTTTTTTTTTTTTTTGCTGAGGAAGACTGGCTCTGGGCTAACATCCATGCCCATCTTCCTCTACTTTATATGTGGGACGCCTGCCACAGCGTGGCTTGATAAGCAGGGTGTAGGTCTGCACCTGGGATCTGAACCCACAAACCCTGGGCCACCAAAGCAGAGCACACGAACTTAACCACTAGGCCACCGGGCCAGCCCTAGCTCTACATTTTAAAACTTTGATTTTGATGGAAAAAGTTCTATCTATTCTACTCAAATTTGCTAAGAACTGACTTTAGCTTTAAACTTCACTTGATTACCCATCATGCTGCTCAGAGTCTCAGGCAGGGATGCCTTCTCCATCTCTTCAACCCACATGCCTTACCATACACGCTGTTAGGTGACTGGAAATCAGGAAAAAGAAAATCAGAAGAGTGTACTAAACACCTAAAATAAGATAGCAGGAATGAGACTAAATACACACTAATAAGATACAAGAAATGTGAACTGGCTAAATTTCCCTATTAGATGAATTTTCAGATTATACATAAAGCTAAACTATTTATAAGAAACACCTAAAGCAAGCAACTAAAAAAGATCAAGAACCAAAGAAGTACAAAGATACATCCCACAAATAAAAGCTGAACAGAAACGGGAACAGTAATATTAGTAGCATAACATGTAAACTTTTAGATCAAAAGGTTTAACTGAAATAAAAGGTAAACCTATGGACAAGATCTAAGAGCTATGAACCCTGAAGTCTGGTTTCAAAATATGTAAAGAAAAACTCTTAGAAATCAAACATTTTGACAAAAAACACAGAGTAAGAGACTTCAACACACCTCACTCAGCAGATCAACTGGCGGCACAGTGAGGGTCATCCTCCAGCGACCCAGCAAGGCTCAGAGGCCACCAGTGGTAGCTCTGGGCCATTCATGCAAGTTCCCTTCAGAACAAGTGGGGGGACCTGCTTTATATTTGTGCAACTAAAAGGTCCTTGCAGAGGACTTTTACCAAAAGAAAAGAACATCTAGCCCCAAGAAAAATTTAAGCTTTCACTGCTAGAGAACAGGAAAATTGAAACTTTTAAATGAGAGATTACCCAACTTCTACCCAACAAAGATCAGAAAACTTTGGGTTTTCATTTGTCAGAAGGAGTGTCAGAGTCTTGTACTGATCTGTCCTGCATCCCAGAGTATAATCTGTTCCTTCCGGCTAAGAATTAACTGTCACCACCCCCCCTGGAGAAGGCAGTAAAATATCTACTGCATTTTTTGACCATGTACACATGATAGAGGGTTTTTGTGCTTGCTAACAGCATAACAAAAACCCAGGTCTTATTAACACAAAACTTCATTTATACCTAAACCAAGCAACAATAAACCGAATGTCCCTTTATTACTAATAGAGTATAAAAAATAATATACTTTGTATTATTAAAGAATAACCACAATCAAGCAGAGATTTCCCCCCAGGAATAATATACCATACTATATACCATACACCATGACCAAATTGGAATTTTGCCCCCAGTAATATAAGAATGTTTCCCCTACTAGGAAATTAACGTATAATGTAATACATACATGTTAATTACATAAATGCGTTAAAAGAGAAAACACCTTATGGATTGTTCAACAAATGCCAAAAAGGATGCTCCACAAAAATGTTGAATTGAGGGTCCAAAAAAGAACTCCTAGAACTTAAAAATATGATAGCAGACACATACAATAGAATATTATTCAGCCGTAAAAAGGAAGGAAATTCTGACACATGCTATGACATGGATGACCCTTGAGGACATTATGCTGAGTGAAATAATCCAGTCACAAAAGCACAAATATGTATGATTCCACTTATATGAGGTCCCTAGAGTAGTAAAATTCATAGAGACAGAAAGTAGAATGGTGGTTGCCAGGGGCTGGGGGAGAAGAGAATGGGGAGCAGTTGTTTAATGAGCAGAGTTTAAGTTTTGCAACATAAAAAAGTTCTGGAGCTAGGCTGCACAACAATGTGAATATACTTTGTGGGGGATCAGAACTGGCCACCTCAAAATATGTCTCTTTACCTTGATTATTTTCAAAAACAAAAGACTTTGAAAGAAACTTTGACCTTCCCCCCAACTAACTGCCTAAAAGGATTTAAGATAGAAGCCCTGTCCCCAAGACAGGCCATCATCATAGATTACTCTGGGTATGGACAGACTGGGAGGGTCCTTGCCAAGCCCATTCTTATCAAAGTTCTGTTTACCAAACATTTACATTTGTAAGGGAAATCTCCATTTGTAATGGTATCTCACTCTCTGTACTGGGAAAAAGGGGGGATGACCTCATCTCTAGAAACTTATCAATGCAGAAGGCAAGGCTGCATAACCTTACTGTGCTTTTCTGGTAATCTCCCATAACTGACCCATCCCCAACATCCTCCATTGTCTTTCTATTTAAGAGGAGAATCTCCTCCATTTTGTTGAGAAACCCAGGTTCCCTGGGTCTCTTCCATGTATACATGTTATAAAGCTTTGTTTGATTTTCTCTTGCTATTCAGTCTCAAGTCAATTTAATTTGTAGTCCAGCCAGAAAGGACCCAGAGTGGGTAAAGGATAGTCTTCCTCCCCTTCAACTTAACACTAGTGAACTGTACACTTAAAAATGGTTAAGATGGTAAATTTTATGCTGTGTATTTTATCACATTAAAGATTTAAAAGATTGAAATGAATATATAAAGAACTCATATAACTCAACAACAACAAAACAACCTGATCAAAAAATGGGCAGAGGATATGAACAGATATTTTTCCAAAGAACATATACAGACAGCCAAGAGGCACCTCAAAAGATGTTCAACATCACTGATCATCAGGGAAATGCAAATCAAAACTACAATAAGATATCACCTTATACCTGTTAGAATGGCTATAATTACCAAGTCAAAAACCAACAAATGTTGGAGAGGATGTGGAGAAAAGGGAACCCTCACACACTGCTGATGGGAATGCAAACTGGTGCAGCCTCTATGGAAAACAGTATGGAGATTCCTCAAAAAATTAAAAATAGAAATACCATATGACTCAGCCATCCCACTACTGAGTATTTATCCAAAGAAACTTGAAATCAACAATTCAAAGAGACTTATGCACCCCTATGTTCACTGCAGCATTATTCACAATAGCCAAGAAGTGGAAGCAACCCAAGTGCCCATCGACTGATGAATGGATAAAGAAGATGTGGTATATACATATACAATGGAATACTACTCAGCCATAAGAAAAAGACAAAATCATCCCATTTGCAATCACACGGATGGAATTTGAGGGTTATTATGTTAAGTGAAATAAGCCAGAGAGAGAAAGACAAACACCGTATGGTTTCATCACATATGGAAGATAAACTAACACACAGACAAAGAGAACAGATTAGTGGTTATCAGAGAGGAAGGGGATGCAGGGTGAGCATAAGGGGTAAAGAGGCACATATATATGGTGATTGATAAATAATAATGTACAACTGAAATTTCACAATGTTATAAACTATTAAGACCTCAGTTAAAAAAAGATAGAAATGATGTGAAAATATATGATAGCAGAAATGAAACATTTAATAGATTTTGGAAGATTAAGTTAAAGAAGTCTCTCAGAAAACAAAACTATAAAATAAAGAGATGGAAAAAAAGTGAAAAAAGATATAATTACGGCACCAGGCTAGGAGAAGCTCCAGAAAAAGAAAGCAGAGAAGCAATTACCAAAGAAATAACTTAAGAAAGTTAGGTTGTGAGTTACTTTATTGAAAAGGTGCAGTGAGTGCCCAGCACTGATAGAAAAATAAAAAAATTAAAAGATATACACTAAGGCAATTCTAGAATTCTGGGACAACCAGAAGTTCCTACAAGCTTCTGGAGGTGAAAAAACATCACATACAAAGGAAAATACTTTATGACCTCAAATTTTATACCTAACAAAATCATCAAAAAAAGAGAGAGGCCAAGAAATGGCAGTGAAGGGAGATCCCAGTTGGACAGCAGAGCACCAGGCGCAGAGGGCAAGCCATGCTGGAGGGGTCAGAGGCTCCAGGAGAGATTTCCTCAAGGGGAAACGTGGAGCCCCTGACACGTACAATGGATGGGACATTTCATAAGGGTTTGGACTGAATTAGTGATAATTACATAGAAAACTAAAGTAAACAAAGAAACAGAAAGATAATTATAAATACAAGAAAAACAAAAGGTTGCGCAGAAAAGAAAAAGTAATAATGTTACATATTACTACATGGCTTATCTATGAATAATATTTATATCATAATGTAAACTCCAAATACATACAACTATATTGGGAGCACGAGAAGACAGGAAGTATGGGTGGGGTGAAAAGGAGATAAATCCTCATCTGTCATAGTAAGAGATCAAGATATAACATCGAAAATAAAAAACAAGAAACAGCAGTGTAAGTATGCTATTGAGGAATGTGCAAAGAATCAGCTAGGTGAGGTGAAAGCTTGACTCTGGAAGGGAAAATAGAGCTCTAATGGTCTCATAAGGATCTTTCTAGACTGCTATAGACTGAATTGTGTGTCTTGTGTGTCCTCCCCCACCTCCTCTCCTTCCCGCCCTGAAAAGTCATATGTTGAAGCCCCAATCTCCCAACCTCCAATGTGGTGGTCTTTGGAGGTGGGGCTTTGGGAAGTGATTAGATGTAAGGAGGTCACGAGGGTGGAGTCCTCCTGACAAGATTAGTGCTTTCTTTCTCTTTCCCCCTTTCTCTCTCTCGTGCCATGTGAGTACAAAGCAAAAACACAGCTGTCAGAAAGCCAGGAAGAGAGACATCATCAGGAACCAAATCAGATAACACTTTGATCTCGGACTTACAGTGAAATAAATTTTTGTTGTTTAAGCCCCTCAGTCTACAGTGGTATTCTGTTATAGCAGCCAAACAGACTAAGATGTAGATATTTCATTATGGGCACCTATAACTTTGATAAAAATAAAAACTAAAACAAAACCAAAAAGAGCACTCATAAATTTTGAGGAAAAAAGATGAACACACAAACAGAAAAGGAGGCAAAGCAACCGTACTAGTGTTTTACAGAAGAAATAGATAAATGACTAGCAAACTGATGAGAGGTGCTCAACTTGCTTCAGGAATGAAAAATTAAAAGGAATGCCATTTTCTCCTCTCAGACTGGAAGAGATGAAGAGTACCTATATCCAATACTGGAGAGGACGGGAGGAAACAGGTAGTCCTGTACGTTGCATACAGGAAGGTAAACTGGAATGATCTTACAGGAGAGCAATTTGGTAACATCTATCAAAATTGAAAGTGTAACATACCCTTTCATAAGGCAATTTTATTTCTAGGAATTTCACAAAAATTTAGCCCAGGTATAAATATACATGGTAAATGATGTTCCTCATCATGGCACTATTTTTTTTTTTGAGATAAAATTCACATAACACAACACTCACCACTTAGACCATTTTAAAGTGTACAATTCAGTGGCTTTTAGTACATTCACAATGTTGTTCAACCATCACCACTATCCAGTTTCAGAACTTTTTCATCACCCCAATAGGAAGCCCTGTACCCATTAAGCAATCACTCCCTAGTCCCCCTGACCCTCAGACTCTGACAACTTTTCTGTTTCTGTGGATTTTCCTATTCTGGATATTTCATATAAATGGAATCATATAATATGTGACATTTTGCATCTGGCTTCTTTCACTTAGCACAATGTTTTCAAGGCACATCCATGTTGTAGCATGTGTCAGTACATCCCATCTTTTGGCTGAATAATAGTCCATTTATGGATATACCACATCTCCTTTATCCATTCATCAGTAGATGGGCATTCCAGTTGTTTCCGCCCTTTGGCTATTGTGATGATGGTGCTATGAACATTTGTGTACAATATTTGTTTGAACACCCGTTTTCAATTCTTTTGAGTATATACCTAAGAGTGGAATTGCGGGGTCATAGGTTAAATCTATGTTTAACTTACTGAGGAGTGGTGAAACTATTCTCCACAGTGGCTGCACCAGTTTACATGCCCACCAGCAACGTATGAGGGTTGCAATTTCTTCACATCTTTGCCAACACTTGTCAAATTTTTCATTTCAGTTATAGTACCTTTGAGCTCCATAATTTGTTTGGTCCCTTTTTATGTTTTTCTTTGTTGATAATCCTTATTTTATTCACAAAACCTTTTTCTGATTTCCTTTAGTTCTTTATCCATGGTTTCCTTGAGCTCTTTGAGCATATTTAAGACAGTTGGTTTAGAGTCTTTTGTCTCGTAAGCCCGGTTTCTGGGCCTCCTCAGAAACAGCTCCTATTTTTTTTTCTTGTGAATGGGCCAAACTTTCTTGCTTCTCTACATACCTGTAATTTTTTGTTGAAAACTGGACATTTGGAATATTATAATGTGACAACTCTAGAAAACAGATTCTCTCCCCTCCCCAGGGTTTGTTGTTACTGTTTGTGGTGGTGCTTGTTTGTTTAGTGACCTTTCTGAACTAATTTTGTAAAGTCTGTATTCTTTGTCAAGTGTGGTCACTGAAGTTTCTGTTCTATTAGTGATTAGCTAGCGATTTGACAGAGATTTCCTTAAATGCCTGGAAAAGAACCTGTCCCAGTCTTTGCAGGTTGGCTCTGTGATGAGGTAGTCCTTCACAGCTTACAACTCGACCTCAGCCTTCACTTCCTGCTGTGAAGGACCTGAAGATCAGCCAGGGGTCAGAGCTTAGGGTCTTGTCCAGTCTTCCCGAGCATGTGTAATTCTACATTCTATGGAATACATGGGAACTTTTCACAGCCTCTATTCCCCCACATACCTCCTTCCTCGGACTCTCCTCAAGCTTTTCGGTCTGTCTTTGCCTGCCCCGACTGTTACCCCTTGACTCAGGAGGCAGCAGTTAATACTTCTGCCCTTCAGTGCTTTTGACAAACGCTGCCTGGGAAGCCACCTCTGCCCTGGGGAAGGTCCTATGCAGGCAAAACAAAGGCAAGCCCTTGAGCCAATCCTTTAGGGAACCACCAGACACGTCAAAAGTCACAACCACAAGTCTTTGAGAACAAGGTCCGTACAGCTCCCTGTGGCACTAGCAAGCTGCACCCAGAATGCTGGCCGCCATCTTCAAGGCTGTTGCTGAGCTGGGGCATGGAGGATGGTAACAAGGGGAGTTAAAATGCCATAGAGCTCTCTTACAAAATCCTGCAGGTTTTTTTCCCCCTTCATTATGTGTTCCCCTGGTTGTTTTAAGTTTTTGATTAGATTCCAGAGTTCTGAAAAGGTTGGTTCTGGAAGTTTTTGCCATCTTAATTGCTGCTTTTGTAGAGGGATAGAGTCTTGGATTTCCTCACTCTGCCATTTTTGAGGACGTGCTCATGGCACTATTTCTAAGGGTGGGTGGCATGATGGATATTATAGATTGCTTTAATCAATAATCATCTATACCCTTTCTAGGAGCTGGAAAGTTGAAAAGTACATTTCCGAGACACCCTTGCAGCTATGGTTCAGGATGTGTCAATCAGAGGCATTTGCATGGGACGGACTCAGAACTGACCCTTGGGGAAAGAGGCAAGGTTGGGGCATCCACTTCACTAGTTCAGATACAGTAGAGGCGTCTGATTCTGGAGCCAACAACTCCAGTGGCACATTCCTGATTTTGCATCTTCCTGATTATGGATGTAGCTCCCTTGGCAGGTGAATTCTGATATGTAGAATTTGGGAGTTATGCCTAGAATTTCAGCCTAGAGTATGTTTCTTTAATACTTCCAACAATTCTGTGAAGTATGTATACCCTCACTAAATAAATTTCTTTCTACTTAAAACAGCTGGAGAGGATTTAATGGTCTACAGCAAAGAACCCTGAGAAATTCAGGTGGAAAGTTGCAAGCAACTTTAAGATCCATCAATAGGAGACCGAAGTATGGCTTATGCACTCAATGAAAATCTATGCAGGTGCTAAAAACAATAACGTAGCCCCACAGGTACTAAGAGAAATATGACCACAATATATCAACTGAAAACATTCATCACAAATCAATATATGATTCCATTTTTGTGAGGCAAACGTGATGACCACTATACTATGGAAATCTGACTCCATTTTTGTAAAGTAAGTTTATATATTTAAAGCAGTGGTTCTCAACCAGGGGCAATCTTGTCCCCTCTCTCCCCTGGCTGGGGATATTTGTCTGTCTGGAGACATTTTTGGTTGTCACAACTGGGAGAGTGCTATGACATCTAGTGCGTAGAGGCCAGGGATGCGTAGAGGCCAGGGATGCTATTAAAATCCTACAATGCAGGTCAGCCCCCACAACAAAGAATTGTTTAGCCCAAAATATCAGTAGTGCCAAGACTGAGAAACCTTGATTTTTTTTTTTTGTGGGGAAGACCAGCCCTGAGTTAACATCTGTTGCCAATCCTCCCCTTTTTGCTGAGGAAGACTGGCCCTGGGCTAACATCCGTGCCCATCTTCCTCCACTTTATATGGGACGCTGCCATGGCATGGCTGACAGGCAGTGCGTTGGCGGGTGCCCGGGATCCGAACTCATGAACCCCGGGCTGCCAAGTGTGAACCAAACCGTTGCGCCACTGGGTGGCCCCTGAGAAACCTTGATTTAAAGAAAAAATATCAAGGGGCCGGCCCGGTGGTGTAGTGGTTAAGTTTGCGCACTCCGCTTCTGCAGCCAGGGGTTCGCAGGTTCAAATCCGGGGTACGGATCTATGCACCGCTCATCAAGCCATCTGCGGCGGCATCCCATATACAAAATAGAGGAAGACGGGCACAGATGTTAGCTCAGGCTCAGTCTTCCTCACACACACACAAAATATCAAACTGTTATTAACAAATACTTTTAGAGGGTAGAGTTAAGCAATGAGGTACGCGTTATGTCACCTTATACACTAACACAATATTTGCTTTTTTTCCCCAAGAATTATGATTCATTTTTTAAATTGAAAAAATACAAATAAGGAATAAATCAAATACCTTTTATTTCTAACAATAAAAGGAATAAATGCTTAGTGCCAAATATTTAGAAAACGCAGAAGTAAAGCGAAGAGATCAATTATGATACTTCTATATGAGCTAGAACTCTTTTAAGCAACAAAGCCCAAATGGAACTAATTTAAGAAAAGGGGAAATCTGCTCTAAGGATTTTAATGTTTAACAGAAGCTAAGGATATCTGAAGGGATGCTGCTCAGCCTTGGGAGGCATCTGGAATCAGGAGATTGGAATATGTCACATCTCTGTTTTATTATCCGGTTTTCTCCCCATGCATTTGTTTAATTTTTTGTTTCTACAGAGGTTTCTTCCACTTCTTTCCTGGCCATTGTGGCCATGCTGGGGGTCTCCAAGACCATCTCCACCTCAGGCTCAATGATTGCTAGGAGGACTCACAGAACTCAGCATATAGTCACATTCATGGCTATTCACAGATTTGTTATCACAGTGAAAGGATACAAAGCAAAACCAGCAAAGGGAAAAGCCACATGAAGCAAAGTCTGGAAGAAACTAGGCACAAGCTTCAAGAGTCCTCTCCCCGTGGAGTCACAAGTTTAATTCCTCCAGCAATGAGTTGTGACAACACACATGAAATGCTGTCTACCAGGGAAGCTCGCTTGAGACTCAGCACCCAGGGTTTTTACTGGGTGCTGGTCATGTAGGTGCCCTTTGCCCAGCAAGTACCAAAACTCCAGACTCCCTGAAGGGAAGCAGGTGTTCAGCATAAACCACAGTGTTTGTACCAACTGTTTAGGCACAGTGACCCTCTCTTATCAGTCCTGGGAATGGTGGGAACCTTCCCAGAACCCAAGCTACCAGACACCAGTCAAGGCCAACCTTGCATGCAGCCTTTGTAAGCACAGCCATCTCAGGCTTGTTACACTCACTCTTTTCTGCATAGCGGCAAAAACATGGCTGCCAGCACAGCAGCTGAGTTCTGTATTATGTTTCTCTCAGTTCTAGTTCCAAAACTTCTGGGAAGAGGCTGATTGGCCTGGCTTGGATTGGGTGCCCTCCCTTGGACCAATCAGCAGTGATGAGGGTGGTCACGGCTGCTTCTTTGTTATCCACGTAGAAGAAGGTGGGAGAAGTCCCCACCTGCTGCGCAAACAATCTCACAGGTATCCTTACACTCTTTAATTTGATATTTTGTCAGAAAATCATTTTTATTATTCAAAATTTCATACATCTGGGCACACACACAACTGAGAGGAGGAAAGGGAGCTCCTAAGCACACTGGCTCATGAGATTAAAACCAACTGTAAATAGGGTTGCCAAGAGTCGACTGAAATGTCTACCACAACTTGGGAAATAAAGCCTTTCACCTTTATTTTCCAAATAAATTCTACTGTTGCTTCAGGTTGTGAGACAACGCCTGGTGCCATTGAAAATGTCTTCACAAATCACCGTGTTTCATACATAGCTGCAGAAGCAGAGACATTGGGTAAAAAAGGGCCTCAACAGAGGAGAGGCCAATAATGACATTCATTTTCTGCTGAGACTCTATAATGAAGTCAGGAAAAGAACCACTCTAATGACAATAAATAAATCAAAGCATTTTATGTTCTTTGAATTCTGCATGTAGCCCTCAAGAGACCTGTCTCAAAAAAGAAAACAACAAATAGAGCCCCAAATGGCCTGATATTTCACAGGCTGCTTGCTATTGGATAAGCATATGTTAGTGCTTGTCTGTGGGAACTCAGAGACAGAAAAACAGAAGTTGCCGGCAACGTGGGTGTTCTTTCCAGATGCAAAATAAGATTTGTTTTGGACAACACAAAGACTGCTTTTTTCTCTAGCAGAGAGGAATACGTAGTTCCTAGCTAATAGGTTAAAAACAGGTTCAAAGACATCTGTTTGTCTTCACAATAGCACGGCTTTCAGCTATCTCCTTGCGAGCTGAACTCTCATAATACAAATTTGGAAACTGAACAGATTCAGATAAATTTTCAAGTAAGTCTCCTGCCATCTGACCACTTGCTTCTTGCTATCTGAAATGCAAGAACCAATTATGATTTGAATAACAGGAGATACTTGTGTGCATCTTTATCTAAGGGAGGGGTCAGCCAACTGTTTCTGTAAAGGGCCAAATAGTAAATTAATTTCAATTTGTAGGTCATACAGCCAAAAGGGCTCTGTTGCAACTACTCAACTCTGCAGTTGTAGCACAAAAGCACCTATGGGCAATACGTAAATGAATGGGTGTGACTGAGTTCCAATAAAACTTTATTTATAAAAACATGTAGTGGGCTGGATTTGGCCCCTGGGCCAAAGTTGGCTGATCACGGATCTGCGTAGAAACTTAAACCTAGCGTAACAAGATAAAATGTTCACTTTTACTATCTTTAAAAAATACAATGGGGCCAAGCCAAAATGAGAAAATTTTGAGTTATATTATGTGCAGTTCAGGGTAAGGACATTCTAGGTAGACCATTTGGAAAAGTACCATTTTTCTGAAAAATGTTTGATCAATCTTTTATGTTTATATTTTAATTTAAAAAGACAATTAAAAAAAAAAGTTGACTTGTTAACTGTTACATGGCTTTGAAGTGGCACAGCAGAGATGTGAATGGAACCCTACCCTGCAATCTCCTCCAGCCCATTCTTTATACTGTCATTTCTTAGGTGTTCTCTTCTTTCACTTTCAAGTTTTTCTCAGGAAGGATCTGCTTTAATTATTGACTGTAATACACCTTTATGGCCTTTTCCCTCAGACTCAACCCCAAATTATATGTCATAATAAAACGTTCAATACAAAGAACATACTTGGGTTATGAACCATAATAATAAGTGAATACCTGTGGGAAGTGGGACCATTTCCCAAATATAAACTGGAATACCAATACCTTGCATCTCTTTGTTTTACTTTATTGTTTTATTTCAATTATTTTTTTAATATACGAAGTAATACATGTATATGTTTTTTAAAGTTATAGTTTGATAAGATTTATAATTTAAGTACCAGTTTCCTACCCCACCCCTACCAACCCCTTGAACACCATCTATCTCCCTGATCCCCCTATTTAAGCTCTTCTAACTGCCCTTTTTTAGAGTAAATAATTGTTTTATTGAGATATAATTCACATACCATGAAGTTTACTCTTTTAAAATATACAATTCAGTAGCTTTCAGTATATTCACAAGGTTGTGCAACCACCACCAGTATCTAATTCCAGAACATTTTCATCTCCCCAAAAGAAACCCTGTGCCCAGTCACTCCCTATCTTCCTCCCCGTGACCCCTGACACCACTAATCTACTCTCTAGCTCTATAAATTTGCCTACACTGGACATTTCATACAAATGGAATCATATCATCTGTGGTCTTTTGCATCTGGCTTCTTTCCTTTAAAAAGATGCAATTTTTAAAATAAATTTTTTCTGTTAAAAAATTTACATGTTCATTGTAGAAAATGAAAATACTAAAGGAGAGTATGAATAAATTGTAAATATTCACCCAGAGATAACCACTGTTAACATTTGTATAAATTTCTTTTTACAGAATTGGAATCATATTATACAGATTGTTTTAGAATCTGATTTTTTACTTAATGTACAATGCACATTTTTTCCAGTGCCTTTAAATATATTTGCCCAAAGCATAAGATTTTTAACAGCTTTATAATATTCCAATGTACACCTATACCATAATTTGATTCCCCAGTGTTAGAAATTTGCATCACTTTCAGTTCTTTTAAAATAATTTTAAATAAATAAGACTATAATAAAATTGCTTGAAATTATATCTTCATAAGCATCCATGATTATTTCCTTGAAATAAATACCTAGAAACACAATTTCTGTGTTAAAGGGCATACACATTTTTGAGATTCCTGATACACATTGCTAAATTTCTCCCAAAAGGCAGTATTCATCTACACTCCCACCAAGGGTGGAGCAGAATTCTCATTTTGACCATTTCATCATTTACAAAAATCCTCCAGTATGGTAAGCAAAGAAACAATATCTCATTTTTTCATTTGTATTTCTTTGATTACAAGTGAGATGGAACAATTTTAACACTTATTAGCTTTTTGTCATTATTTACAATGCCTGTTAGTGATTAAAAGAACATTTTAATTACATGGAGTTCACCATATTGAGCTCAAGGATCTACAGCCATAGACGGTCGTCAGAGCCTGTGCTACAGACAAGATATTCACAATTCTGGGAAGGCAGGACGATCACTTTAATTCCACTGGAGACAAGCGAGGAATCCAGGGAACACCAAGTGCGAAGGTGCGCACGGCTTCAGGTGTAACCGCTCTCCAGCTGGGACTCGGGAAAGGCCGTTACCATGGCTCTTTTTGTGCCTCAACTCCCACCCAGAAGCCTGGAGCCCCATTCCCACTCAAATGAACCCACGACCCAGACGTTCCACTCTCCATTCTCATCCCAGCCACTCTACCTCGCTACGGTCATACCCAGCCATGCAGGCCTCAGTCATGTTCCTCCAGCATCAAGCTCCTTTCTGCCCAACCCCTTGCACTAACCATTCTCTCTGCCTGGGATTCCTTCCGCCCCATCTCCACAGGGCTGCTCTTCCCATCATTCACACCACCTCCTCAGACAGGCCTTCCCGATCTAGAGCACCCCCAGTGACCCCGCACCCGAAGTCCTGCTCAATTCCCTGCCCAGCCCTTGGGCCTATTCCCCTGCCCCTCCTCCTCTCTGTGTCGTCTGTCCCCCTCTGTCGACTGTCTAGACCTGGCTGCTGAGCACAGTATCCAGCAGGTGTTCAGCATGTATTTGTTGAACGTATGTATGAATGAAATTAGTTTGGTGACCCCACCCAACCTTGGACTAAAACCAGTTTGGTCACTCCATGATCAATACTCACCTAACCGCCTGTCTCAGGTCAGGGCTGGAAGTATCTCTACGATGTCCCCCCAGAAACTGCCCTGAATCAAAACTGCTGGGAGCCCCTCCTGACGCTGCTGGCCTCAGCCTGATGTGACACTGCTCCTAAGACACAGCAGCTTCCAGTTCTTCACTACCACTGTCCCCATGGCCTCAACCAGGGGCCATTAGTGCTCAGCATCTCACTCCTCGGGCCAGGGCTTGTGAAGTAAAATGATAAGCCCCTCAAACTTTGACCCAGCCATTGTTAAAATTAAAAGATAAAATGAATCACGGTGCTATGAGATGGGATGATTTCGGAAGAAACAATCTTGTTGACAATTAAATTTTCTTACTAAACTATCTTATTGAAATTATCCTTCTAAAGGTAAGGTGAGGAAGAGATGGTTAGAGGATATTTACGTACCAGTGACTACAGAGCCCCAAGAAGAAAAGCACTGGTCAGGAAGGGCAAAGGTCTTATTCGAGTTGAAACCCATGGAGCTTCCATTACTCGTCATAAACCACAGTTACTCTGTTCAGCCTCCTGAGAAGGAGTAAGGAGCTCCCTGGGCTATTCAACTATTCACCACAGTTTTTTGGTTTACTTTTTCAGGAATTAAGCCTTTAACTATGAAGCATACTATGACAACAAAGCTTGTAAAACAGGTTTGCTAAATGAAATAGCATTTATTTACTAATATGTAGAATATGTGATAAGAAAATGTTCACTTAAGCCATAAATGAACTCAAGAGCCTCGAGATAAATAACCCACTGCTCTCTCTCTCTATGTGTGGTGTAGGTTTCTCTTGTTCGTCAGAAGGCTCTGGAATCATCAGGTCTAGCCTTGTAGAGTGTTTGAAATAAGCAGTGCTTCTAGCAAGTCCAAATCCAACTATGGAACCTTGTTCTCCATGGTGACTGTGGACCAATTGGGACTTTCTAGCATTAAACCTTTGGCGATCTGAGGCCTACGGATACCCAGGAAACACCATGGGGGCACCCTATAGTTTTGGAGTCAACAATGACAAGTTTGGTGCTGCAGTGTCCTTTGTCATTTCTTTCCCTGTCCTGATGCCCTCAGACCTCAGCGAGGCCAAGGATGGTCAGTTTGCTTGGCCTTCTGGCTTCCCTTAGCTGAGGAATCTTGGCCTGTAACATGCTCTGATGAATGCATGGAATTTGGCCCTAAATCTCTGCAAAGTCTTCATACTTCCCAAGAAGCATGAATAGGCACAGCCACCTCACACCTCTGCAGGTGGCACCTTGGCTGCGTTCTTAGGGCCCCGCTGTGCCCTGGATTATGTGGCTGATACTGGTGATTTGGTCAAGGTCATAGTGCAAGTTTATAAGGGTGATTTCTGCCAACACCCAGAGTCAGCCTGGAAGCAGCTTCTGTCCCAGAGCCTCCATGGAAGAGCCTAGATCAGCTGACACCCTGACATCTGAAACAGAGAACTCAGCTGAGCTCATGGGACTTCTGACCTACAAGATGGTGAGTTGATGGTAAGCGGGTGCTATTTCAGCTGCTAAATTTGAAGTAATTTGCAGCAACAGAAAACTAATAGAATGGAGTTAGTGGGATCATGAGGTAACAGAGAGAATCCCATAGTTTCTTCCTTAGGTTCAGATTATTTACTTTTCCTGGATGATAAACCAGTGAGGGTCTTTGCTTCTTCAGGCCATTAGCGTTCCCATTGTTCATGTCCATTGTGTTTCTAATTTTTTACAACACACAGGCTCTTGGCAATTTGAGATACAGAATCACAAAGGGTTCTCTTAAGCATAGTGTGACTTTTAGATCCAAGCTTCTCAATGTTGCCTGCATATTAGAATCACCTGGTGCCTGGGCCCCTGCTTGGGAGATTTTGAGCCCTTAGATCTAGAGTCGGGCCCAGGTACAGGTATTTTATAAAAGCTCCCCAGGTGACTGAATGTACAGTCAGCACTGAGAACTGTGGCTGGGCAGAGAATTCTAACACACCCCCATGATCTACTCCCTGGTGTTTCTCCCATGATCATGCTATGTTACAGGGCAAAAAAGATCTTATAGATGTAATTAAAGTTGCTAATGAATTGGCCCTAAGATAGGGAGACTATCTGTGTGGGCCTTAAGTCATCACCTGAGGCATTTAAAGCAGGGTTTCCGCAGGCTGGAGGAGAGGAGGAAGTCAGAGATTCACAGTGTGAACGTGAGGGGATGTGATGGCTGTTGCTGGGTTGAAGATGAAGGGGGCTGTGTTGAAAGGACCTGAGAGCAGCTGAGTTGCTGAGTGTGATCCCTGGCTGACAGCCAGCAAGAAAATGGGGATCTGAGTCTTTCCGACACAAGGAACCTGTCAGCAACCCAAATGAACTTGGAGGCGGATTCTTCCTCAGAGCCTCCAGGTGAGAACGCTGCTCAGCTGACACCTGGATTTCACCCTTGTGGGACTCAGAGCTGAGAACCCACCCATGCCGTGCTGGACTCTGACCTACGGGAACTCTGAGCTCATAAACAGGTGTTGTCTTAAGTCACTGAGTCTGCAGTAATTTGCTACACAGTAAAAGAAAACTAATACAGTGGACTTTGAAAGCAATAAAAATACTTGGTCATTTCTACCCAAACTATTTTCAAACTATGTTTCCCATAAGAGTGAACCTAGATATCACTTTACATACTTCTTTCTTTCTACTGCTCTAATGTTTTAATTTGACACTTGAAATCTGAGGCCTTTAAAACTTGCTAAAAGTTATGGATTCTAACTTCTGAGAGGCAGGTAAGATGTAGGTAATCTCTGCCTATGCCCTCAGGCAAATAAATCACCAGTGTCAGGTGATTCATGTCCCAGGCATAGGAATGCAGCCAAGGTGCCACCTGTGGTGCGGAGGTGTGGAGTGGCTGCATTTAGTCATGATTCTTGCGAAGTACGAGGACTCTGCAGAGATTTAGGGCCAAATTCCACACATTTGTCAGAGTGTGTTACAGGCCAAGGTCCCTCAGCTAAGGGAAGGCAGAAGGCCAAGCAAACTGACCATCCTTGCCTGGCTGAGGTATGAGGGCATCAGGACAGGGAAAGAAATGACAAAGGACACTGCAGCACCAAACTTGTCATTGTTGACTCCAAAACCGCAGGTGCCCCCCATGGCATTTTCTGGGTAGGAACTCAGCACCCTAAAGCTAGAAAGTCCTGGTTTTCTTTCTGGCTATCAGCCACTGACCTCTCTCAGCTTCTCATGTGCCCCCTCCACCTTCAAACCCACCAATAGTGCACTGAATCCTTCTTATGCTTCAGAGAAAACTCTCAGCTTTTAAACGGCTCATGTGTTAAGTCTACCTGAATAATCTCCCTTTTGCCATATACAGGAAGGAGACTATACAAGGACAAGCGTCACTGGAGGTCATCTTAGAACTCTGCCTATCACATCCACCATCTTGGCTTTTTGCCCCTTACTGGTAATTACCTAGAGATGGAAATTTCTCTGTCATCATCCAAAAGAAGGAACTAAAAGGAGATTAAGAAAGGGAGATATAGGGGTTCCATGGGTCAGGTCCATCCCTGGCTTGGGATATAGCTAGCAGGCGTAACGAGCACCAAGCTCGGGGACTGAGAGTAATTTACAGGGCCTTCCTGGAAATCTGACTTTTTCTAAAAAAGATCCAAAGAAATGTGAGTTGAGCAGAATGTCTGGCAGAGTCTCCTCTGATGAGAGCCATTTCAAGCTCAGCGTGGGCCTCACTCCACAGTGAGTGCATACTCACGTCCTTCCACTCGATCTCAATCCTGCGGCTTCCTCAAGACACCAGAAAACTGAACCTGGGTGCAGGAGTGGGTCTGGCCTGCCAGTCTAACTTTTCAGTGCTGCAACACTGGAGCGGCCACCTTGTGTTAGTTAAACTCCAACTGATGTAGTCGCTAAAGTGATCACCTCCTCATTCTGACCTTCCCAAGTCTAGTACTTGGTGTGAGATAAACCTTGGTGAAAACACAAACGTCCTCACCTTTGTCAGGTAAGGTGAGCCACTGCTTATTGTTCAAATGTCACCTCCCAACCTTTGTATTAAAATTGTATCCACACATCCAATATTCCCAATCCTCCTTGCCCACTTTATTTTTCTCCATAGTACAGACCACTTTCTAATATAGGACATATTCCACTTTTTAATTTTAATTATTGTCACTCTCATGAGAATGTAAGTTCCATGACGGCAGAGATTTTGCCTGTTTCATTCACTGCTGATTTCCCATGACCTAAAATATTAACTGGCACTAACTAGGCCCCTCAGTAAAAATTCATTGAATTAACATATGGAGAGTTTTGACATAACCTATCACACTATACTTTGGTGGGGTAAAAAGAGTTATTTTAAGTTAAAAGGCACATGGTTACTGGTTTTTAAAAGTCCGTGAAACATCTTGAGTTTTCTACAATTAATTTTTGGCTTCCTAAGTCAGAGAGAACAAGCTTTAGAAGGCTTAAGAGGCATCTTAGAGAAACAGGTCTAGACAGAGGATATTTTGTGAAGAGTAAATAAATCAGACACATATGATTTATATTTATCTCTAAATTTACAGAGATTTAACAATGAATGAAAAATACTCTTTAGGCAAAATGAGTTCTGGGTTTCATCAAATGTAAGATGCTTTGAAAACTAGTTCAAGATGTTCATAGAACAAAACAAAAAATCACTACAGCGGGAAATATTATTCTTACTCTTATGACTGGAAATATCTTATTGTATAATTCCTCCCTGCAATCTAATTACAACAAGCTTACATCTAAAAGGACCAATTTCTTCAATTAAAATTTTAATTGTCTCTTCACATCCATTCTAGAATGCTAGCACTTCCCTCTATCCATTTCTATCAGGTGGGGAAATGACAGTGCAGTCAACCATCAGTGACCGCATGTGGCTCAGTCACAGTCCAGACGTCATTCCTGGCTGACTACTCCTTTTAATCTTCAATTTTCTGTTACCATTTCTATTTCCTTTACCCTAAAACCTCCTGTAATCAGCCTCCTCTCCGTGACTTCTTATTCTTTTCCATTTCCTCAGCAGCACAGCTGACATGTCGAGGATGCAGCTATTGAGATGGCCTTCCTTTATGGGATGGTTTCAATCCTTAGAATGGGGTGAAGCAGAAGGTGGACAGAGCAGCTACAAGAAAAACCAATGGGTCAGAAGCAAGTTTGTACTCCGGGAACCTCTATTATTGGTCATTAACCTGACTAATTTTTCTCTTTTTGTTTTTTAACAGAAAATAAAAAGAAGGTAATGTCAAAGATACAAGACTAATATTCTTGAGCAGATTCTGATTTTAAGACACAGGACTGCTGCCATTATAAACAGAATCCCAGACTTGCTTCTTCTTCTTTTTTTTTTTTTTTTTTTGTGAGGAAGACCAGCCCTGAGCTAACACCCGTCGCCAATCTTCCTCTTTTTGCTGAGGAAGACTGGCCCTGGGCTAACATCCGTGCCCATCTTCCTCTACTTTATATGGGACGCTGCCACGGCATGGCTGACGAGCAGTGCATCGGCGGGCGCCCGGGATCCGAACCTGTGAACCCCGGGCTGCCAAGCGCGGACTAAACCGCTGCGCCACCGGGCAGCCCCCCCAGACTTGCTTCTTAACTATCTGGGCTGGGTCTTGGCTGAGGCCCTGTTTTCTTGCTTGTTTCTTTCTTTCTCTGCCCCCGCCACCTTCAAAAGTTTGAGGTTGGGAAAGGAGCATCATGGTGCCAGCAGCATCAGAACTTTTAGCAAAATAGGGTAAAGGTATTGGGTAGCTGGGTCTGAGTAACGAGACTGGAGTGAGTGTTAGCAATTTTAGAAAGGGTGTCTATTTAACAAGAAAGGTAAAAAAATCAAACTTCCAGAAGAAAACAGGAAAACATTTTCATGACCTTGGAATAGACAAAGATTCTTAAACACACAAAAAAATGCACTAACCATTAGAGAAAAGACTGATAGATTAGACTTAAGTAAGAACTTTGTTCAACAAAAGAGCACACTGGGAGAAGGTGCCTGTAATACATCTATTTGCTAAAGGATTTGTACCCAGAATATATATAAAGAACTCCTAAAAGCAGTAAGGAAAAGAAAGACAATCTGATTTTAAAAGCAGGCAAAAAAACTGAGAGGTGCATCACAAAAGAGACTATCCAGATGTCCAATTAGCATAGGAAAAGGTGTCAACCTCATTAGCCAGCAGGGAAATGCAAATCACAACCACAATGAAATACTGATACACACATACACGCTTATCCAAATGACCAGGAGCAAAAAGTCTAACAATACCAAGTGCTGATGTGAACATAGAGAAAACAGATCTCTCATAAAGTGCTGGTGGGAGGTAAACTGTACGACCCCTTCAGAAATCTGGTGCTATCTGCTATACATGAACATATGCTTACCCGATGCCCAGTAATTCCATTTCTAGGTGTAGATCCAACAGGAATGAGTATGTGTTCCAAGAGACATGTACAAGAACATTCCAGCACTATTTATAATAGCCCCAAAGTGGAAATATCTGTCTGTCAATAATAGAATGGATACATAAATAATGGTGTGATTATACAACGGATTACTAAATGGTGAAGAAATGAACTATAGCCACATGCAGCATGGACAAATCTTACAATACTGTGTGAAAAAAGCCAGATGCAAATATTACAGGTTTTTGTTCCATTTATATAAAGCTCAAATGTAAGCAAAACTAACATGGCATTTAGGGACACACACTTTTGTAGAAACTGTAAGGAAAAGAACTGAGGACAAAAGTTATCTTTGGCAGCAGTGAGGGTCTATGTTTGGAAGGTCACATGAAAGGTTTGGTGGGACTGGCAATACTCTCTAGAAGTGAGTATTGACTGCATGGGTTTTTACTTCATAATAATTCATGAAACTATCATTTATATTTGGTGCACTTTTATCTTTGTGTATGATATTTCATAATAAAAAAGCTTAAATTTATATCAGCATTACTTCCTTGTCTAACCTTCACAGAAAACAAATACTGTCCAGGTAAACCGAAACTCTTAAACTAAATGTAAACAACTCTTAAAGTAATAGAAAGAAAAATTCTGAAGGCCTGTCTATGTGGGGTCTTTATGTGGATCAGGAAAAGACCCCTCTTTGGGAGGATGATTTAGCAAAAGCTGACTCCTTGGGTTGAAGCAGCCTGTTGGGCACACTGCTTGGGTAGTTGATGTCTCCTTGGAGCAAAAAAAAGGTACCCCTTCCTGCAGGAGATGCAGGTCTACACTTACGTATGTGGTCTGTTGGATGGAGTGCAGACTGGCTTCCCACCTGCCTTTCTGTCTGGGTGCCTTTGTCTGTGCACAGATAGCAAACCCTACCTGGCAGCCCTGCCTCGGAGAACAGAAAGATGACAATTATACGCACATTGGTCCATCCAAGCATTTGCACACATGGAACACATACTGACACAGGACTACTACTGCCCAGAGCTGGTTGGAAGTTGGTTGACTGTCACTTACAGCATAACCTTCTGTCTTCTTCTGGCACCACTTCAGTAGAGCATTGCGCTTGGAGCCGCCATATTCCCGGGCCAAGGCAGCCAGAGGATCTCTTCTTTCCACACTAGTCAGAAAGAAGAGCACACAGTAAAGAGAAGATGCTAAGTTTTAAAACCCTCAAATATAGAATAAATAAATAACGAGATTAGAAAAGCAAAAGTCTAGGTTTATCCAGTGAGACTCTACAGAAACAACCAAATTAGTCATATTAACAATATATTTTTATTATGTCTTGTGGTATGAAAGAAAAATTAAATTGTGCTACTTGGCTATCAGAAGTCTGGGGAGAGGTTTTTTTTTTTAATCCATCTGTTGCTCCATCCATCTAGCCTTTTATTTACTTAAGTACAGTGTCATTTGCATTAAAGACACCTACAGAAAAACACTCTACATGTTTCAATGCTACACCTATATCTAAATAACATAAAAAAGGTAAATTGGAAAGGCATATTAAATATACCAGGTTGGCTGCTTATGAGGTGATGGGAGGGGTGATAAAGGGCAAAAATCAGTAAAAATGCCTCAGAAGAGGGGCTTTGCACACTCCAAAGGTGATATGCATACTCCTCAGTTTGTAGTACATTAACCCAATTCTGAGCACCTGATTAGCCCAATTGAAGTGATTTGACTAATTAATACCTTAGTATTCTAACCAACAGTTAGACCAACAGTTTAGGTGCTCCATCCTCAATTTTCTATAGACATCTATGTGAATTTTTATGCTAGCTAAAATTACCCAAACACTAAAACGGGATTGAAGATGACACAGGTTCTTCTGCGAGGGATTATATTCCTACAGCATTTGGACCACTACTCTAGTTCCTGACACCATGTGCAGGAGTGCAGGAATAGAGCAAGAAGAAGGGCTGTGCAGCTCTGGAACATCAACTGCAGCAGGCAGCAATGAAAGAGTAATAGGATTTACTCCTAGATGACACGTCATCAGGGCACAGACATGAGAATGTTCATAGCAGCACTTTTTATAATAGCAAAAATGGGAAACAACCAACTGTACATCATCAGGAAAATGGATAAACTGTGGCATATCCATACAATGGAATACTACACAGCAATAAAAACTAATGAATTACAGATGTATGTGATAACTTGAATGAACAGCAGGAACAATTTTGAATTAAAAAAAAGAAAACAGAAAAAATACATAAGATGTTTCCATGTACAGTCACACACCACATAATGACGTGTCCATTAACGATGGACCACATATACAACGGTGGTCCCATCACATTAGTACCATATAGCCTAGATGTGTAGTAGGCTATTCCATCTAGGTTTGTGTAAGTACACTCTATGATGCTCGCACACAATGAAACTGCCTAACAATGCATTTCTCAGAACGTATCCTCGTCGTTAAATGATGTATGATTGTATACAAAATTTTAAATATGATGATTACGTTATTTGGGGTTACAAACATAAATGATGAAACTATAAAGAAAAGCAAAGAAAGGCATATATAAAATTCAGAATGGTGGTGACCTTGGAGGGGGCCAGGGAGGTAATGCAAATGAAGAGGGGCTGATAGGAAATTTCAAAGGTAATAATTTTCTTTTCCTTAAACTGGAAGGTGGGTATCCAGGTAGATCTCCACTGTGTTGTTATTCTTTATACCTTACACATATTTTTATTATTATTATTATTTTATATCCATCTAATATTTAATACAAATATTTTTAAATGATTTTTAAAAGAGTAATAGGATGATGCAGACTTCAGCAATATGAATTAAGGTAGAGAGATTTTAAGAAAAACTTCATACTTGAATTAACATTTTCCTTGTATAATTTGATGATTGCTTTTCCTTGTATCTGGCAGAGTTGTAAACTCAAGTCCATGAGTTTCTGTGGTCGGACTTCCTGTTAACTACGAAGTCACGGTGACTTTGCCTGTGTTTACCATGCCTGCTTTTATTTCATCCCTGAGAGCTGAATTTCTAGACCTGACAAATTATAGAAGACTGCAATGAAGGTCTGGAAAAGAGTTTCTATATAAATGGATAACTAAAACATTTACCAAATAGTTTTCTTTAAGAAATAAAGTTAACTAGATATGATCACCAAAAAGAAAAAAATTAATAATAATAGGATGAGAACTTCCAAAGTAAGTAATTTCTATTCTGTCTTGGTTTATCTCAATTACACGAATATAAAAATGAAATAAATTAACTACACTAATTTAAGATTTCACTAGGAAGGGTATAATATAAATACCACATTAATATATACAGGGCCTTTTTGTATGCATTTCTGACATAAAGAAAAGAGCGATTTCAGAATAGCACTAATTCTGGTCCTTAAAACCTGTTTTGATTATTTAAATCTCTTGCACATAAACAAGTCTGATATGTTACATCTGGGGCTTTAAATTAAACCTCTGAAAAGATGTGACTTCATCTATTTGGGTCCAAATATAGGCTACACCCAAAATATTACAAGAGCTGAACTTATTCAGACTTTCATAAAATCCTTTTATAATACTACTCATAATGTAGTTATAATATTTGTTAAAAAGCCACTATTCCAAAAATAGCCAATTCTGTATATTCATCTACCTACCTATTCCTAAGTATTTACTGAGTGAAATGTTACATGTGGAGCACAACTCAAGGGGCTGAGGAAAATACCAAAGTGTAAGACGAAGTATTTACTCTCCACTAAATTATACCCTAACCACGAACAAGGGCATGCATACCATTGCAACAGTGAATTAAATACCCAAATGAGTGTAAGACACCAAAGGCAGAGAAAGGGGGTGTTGATGCTTTCAGAGTGGTTAGCTACAACCTCATGGAAGGTTTGACCTTGAAGGAGAAGAAGTATTTAGGAGTGTGAAAAGACAAAAGGAAGACAACTCAGGCCAGAACTTTGTAAGTAGTCAGAAATGCTTGCGATATGCTACAAAGGCAAGGAGTAAAATGGGCTTTGATGGAGTGAAGGGCCAGGACATTCTGGCAGGTGAGCTGTGGTAGGGCTAGGTTGTGGAGAATCTAGAAGAACAGGATGAGGAGTGTGGACCGAAGTGTGGATAACAGGGTCACAAGAGGTTTCTGAGAGGGTCTGCACAGGATGCACTCAGTGTTTTAGAAAACCGACCCAAGATGGAGAAGCAGGGAAGTGACTGGATGGTGAGGAAATAGTTGAAAGAGGTTTACTGTGGCTTGGGTGACCAGGAGCACTGAAAAGGGAGGAGGTGGCAGAGTTATGAGAGCAAAGACAGGCCCTTGGTGACCACCCCTGACAGTCTCTGTCCTCTCCCTCTCCCACTCCATCAGTCCTCTCTAAACACCGATTTCAAAATGCCCCTCCAATCCTTCTTACATGCCACCGTTTACTGTACCACTACTCAAAATCAAAATCAAAATCCCCCAAACTTAGTGGTTCCCAATGCTTTACCAAAGTAAGTGCAAACCTCTCATCTTGTTGTGAATGAAGACCATTTGCAATATGGCTCAACCTGTCTTTCCAGCTGTGATATCCTAACCATCTATCCACCTCCCCAGCCAATATCCACTGAGAGCTACTGTATGTATGCCAGGGTCCCTGCCCTCATGAAGCCCACGACCTAGTCAATCCACACGAAACCCCCACAGGTCCCTGAACACTGTGCCACAGTTCCTCATGACAACACCTTCAGGCCCCTGGCAGAAACGCTGCTTCCTCTCCCGAGCCTTCTGGATCCAACTCATAACCCGCAAGAACTCTGCTTCTACTTCTTTTCGCACAGCCCTTTATCTCATTTGCACAGTACTACTGTCCAGTGTGCTCTTCTCAGACTCGTTGGAGGCAGGTCCTGTGTCTTCACCATTTTCATTCAGAAAACCTCTGTAGCAGTAAACTGACTGTAGAGGGTAACACAGAAGGAAGACCACAAGGTCCCAGCCCAGTGCTCTTCTGCTTTCTCATGATGAAAATGCAATACCTGAGTTTGCTTTGTGGTTTCAAGCCCCCGGTGGAAGCGCTCAGCAGTCTGGTGCCTGCGAAGCCCAGAGAAGGGGGTCTGCTCAGTGATTCGAGGGAGGGACTCTTACGGAGATAAGGGTCCGGTTTCAGGTCCTCAGCCCTTCCCTTCAGAAGATCTGTGTGAACAACAACACAATCATCTATTCCTGAAGAAGAGAATTTGGTCATCACACTTTCTTTTCAAATACAATACAATTCCCATTTTATTATCAAGTACAAATACATAATAGATACAGATATACAGATATAGTTTCTGGGTCAAGTAATAAAAATGCAAAGAAGGACATGGTATTTTCTAGAAAGCAATCTCCAGGCAGGACTGACTACATAATTCATAGGGACTAGTGCCAAATTAGTCCCTTGTTTAAAATTTAATACGAATTTCAAGACGGCACCATACAGCACCGAACCAAGGCCCTCCTAAGAGCCCTGTGCAGTGGCACAGGTCGCACGCCCACGAGCCAGCCCTGTCCCCAAATAAAGCACTTTGTTTTCATCGATAAGCATCTGAGAGAGAGCTGACAGGAAGACACCTAATGTGATTATCAGGTCACAGGTGGCAGCAGACAGAAAGCTGGGAACCAAGAATGATAACTATTTTCCAAGAGAAAAAGCCATTCCAATCACAGGGCCTGGCTCACTAAAAATCAGTAAAAATAATTCTTTTAAGGCTTCTCTCTGCTGGCACATTAGTGTGAGTCAAAACAGGCTAAATCCGCCAGATGATATTTCTTAAAGGATTACCAAAGTGGAGAGAGGGAAAAAACTTCTGAGATTGTCCAGTTTGTATTTGCAGAGGAATTGGGAGCTCAGACAATTAAGTGACTTGCTCCATGCCACACAACAGGCCAGTCACCAGGCCGAGCCCACGGTCGCCTCCTATGACACCATAAATAGTCATGGAAGAAAACAATATTTGTACAGCTAATAGCCACCAATTATGGGTAGTAAAGTTGGGAGTGAGGCTAATTAGCTCGGAAAAGCAGAGAAAAACAGTGTTTATATCACTAAAGAGAACAACAAAAACAGTGCATTAATCCGGTTTCTGCAGCTTCTGATGACCTCAATGTTGGCAAGACTAGCCTGAAAGCAAGCAATTTTCACGGTGCAATCCATTTTTTGTATAGTAAATAGAATCATCCGGGTAGACAGGTGCCTGGTGGGGGCAAAGAGGGGGCGTTGACAACGAACTATTTACTTCAGAGCAATAGCTGCTGTGGTCTCAGCATCAGTATTTATCTTGTCAATTAAAAGAATGGTTTCTCTATACAAAAGGAAATTTTAAAGCTGGAGGAACAGAGAGGACACAAATATTATAACCAAAAGCCCAGTGAGTACACTTAAAAATGGTTAAAATGGTAAATTTTATGTTACAGGTATTTTACCACAATTTGAAAAACAAAGCTCGCCTAGGCACACAGCACTGGGCACATCGAGCTACTTTCTCTTCTACGTCACAGAGCAGTGTATTCTCCGGCCTCAGACCACCCACTGGTCTTTGGTCACCATGTCCTTCCTGGAAGTCATTATTATGACTGGAAGCCCTATATAAACCTTTATCACTTCTTTATGAAGCTGCTAATCAGAGCAATTGCCAGCCTCATTACCAAAAGGCAACATGGTAGAAAGATCAGGAAAAATCGTATCCTGATCCCAGAGCTACTCAAAATCAGTGTGGCCGTTGTAAATTGCTTCATCTCTCTGGGGCGTGAATCCCTCACATATAAAATGCAGGGAATGGGCCAAGGTAATCTTTAAATTCTCAGTGTCTGTGTTTATCTAAGTCTAAAATCCTTATTAATTACATGAAAAAGAAAACAAAATTCAGAAGGGAAAAAAATAAGGTGGTAAGGTGTTATAGAAATGTTGTCTTATACAGTCAGGCATTGCTTAAGGATGAGGATACGTTCTGGGAAATGCAACATCTGGCAATTTTGTTGTTGGGCGAACATCATAGAGTGTACTTACACTAAACCAGGTGGTATAGCCTCCTACACACCTAGGCTAATCTTATGGGACCAGTCAGATATGTGGTCCGTTGCTGAATGAAATGTCATTATGTGGCGTATGACTATACTTAGAAACAAAGGATTTCTATCTATGTGATCTAGATTTTTGGCTTTCTCTCTTCCTACAGGTACCAGTAAATAATTCATTTAGTGTTCTTTTTACTTTTTTTGTTTCCTCATAACAGTGACCATACAGATATATATAAATTTCTATGGTGTATACCCTGGACTACTTTAACATTCTGCTCATGTCTCTCTCTTCTGGCATGTGGACTGATTTGGCAGAGCATGGCAGGCAAGGCGATAACAGTCAATACTTCTACAGCGCTTACCCCACATGGGGCCGTGTCCACTCAGCCCTTGAAGCAATCCTATGATGTAAACAACATTATTTCTGTTTTAGAGAGGAGGGAACCACGACAGAGAGGTGGAATCACTGGGCCAAAGCTGGACTGCGGGTGGCAGTGCCAAGATTTAAACCCGAGCAGTCCCACTCCTGCGTCTCCCCTGTAACTGCCACTTCATGTCACCATTAGCATGGGAAGCGTAGCAGGAGTGAAAACGTGACACTGTGAGGACTGTGGATTACAACCAACACTTCATCACCAGGATGTGAATTTTAAAAAATATATGGTATAACAACAGGAAGAGGATTACACTCAAAGACAAAGATATCTCAAAAGAGGCATATTTTAGGAATTCTGGAAGCAACAGACCTTCAGAATCAGGTAAGATTTTTTCTTAAAATAGTTACTTTGAAAGATTATAAGATAATGTCTTGAGATTCAGTAAAAAACAAACAAACAAAAAACCCCCAAAGTTTGACATTTCCTTGGAACACATGCACACTGAGAAGTGCAGCCAGCAGGAAAGTTAGGATCTAATGTCCATAACACAAAAACTCAGAGCTTGAAATTGTTTGGAATAAATGCCACTGACTATTCTTCTAAGCTCAGTTTCATGCAAAGAAAAGAAGACAAGTTCACCCCACAAAAAATAAGTCAAAAGTACTTCACATTTAAGGCAATTTACCTGAGAGGGGAAGGTCTGGAAGATCCAAGCGTTGCGTCACTCCTTTGCTGGCTGGCCGAACACTGCTGTATGTTGAATGCCTCTAAAAAACCAAAGGGCACACCAAGGTGAACTTGTGACAGCAAGAACATCATGAGCAAGGCGTGTGCCTGCGTGTATGTACAACAGTTCTCAAGCTCATCAGAATCACCAGGGGGAGCTTTTAAAACAACTTATTTATTTGAATAGGTAATAAATGCAATTGGCAAGATCTTCAAAAGGAACAGAAAGAACATACAGTGAAAAGAAAGTCTCCCTTTCACTCCCATCACCCAGTTCTTCTCCCCGGGCTAATCATCATTAATCAGCTTTGTGAACATCCTACGTATATTCAAGGATGTGTGTAAAAACTACTGCTTTTTAACGGCTAACAGGTACATGGAAAGATGTTCAACATCACTAACCATCAGGGAAATGCAAATCAAAACCACAATGAGATATCACCTCACACCTGCTAGGATGATCATTACAAAAAAAAAACAACAACAGAAAATAACAAGTGTTGGCAAGGATGTGGAAAAATTGGAACCCTTGTGCACTGTTGGTAGGAATGTAAAATGGTGCAGCTGCTATGAAAAATAGTAAGGAGGCTCCTCAAAAAATTAAAACTAGAACTCCATATGATCCAGCAGTCCCACTCTGGGTGTTTATCCAAAAGAACTGAAATCAGAATCTTGAAGAGATGTTTGCACACCCATGTTCATTGTAGCATTATTCACAACAACCAAGAGGTGGAAACAAACTAAATGTCCATCAATAGATGAGTGGATACAGAAAATGTGGTATTTACATACACTGGAATAACATTCGACCTTAAAAAAGAAGGAAATACTGTTACATGCTCCAACATGAATGAACCTGGAGGACATTATCTGTCATGCTGGCAGGGACTGCACCTGTGGTGGGGTGGTCCTAAAGCTGATCCTAGGTCTTGACAGAAGTGGTCGTCCTAGGCCAGTACTTAGAGAAGGACTTCCTGATTCTGGCAGAAATAGAAATTCCTTTAATGGGCCAACTTTGAGATGTTCTGGGAACCTTTCCTGGAATCTCAGTGCAGACCAGAGCCTTCTCCTCCAGCCCTTCCTGTATTAAATTTCCTTCTGCTTAACTAGCTAGAGTGGTTTCGGCCATCTGCAAATTAATCATGACTCACTCTCATACAGAAACAGCCCCTGAAGCGGGCAAAAATTTGCAGAAGGAATTTTACTGCATTGCTTTTATAATATATTTAATCCAAAACAACCTAAATGTCCACCAATAGAGGAGTGGTTAAATAAATTACTGCATATTACATGGCTTTTAAAATGAATAAATTACGGGGCTGGCCTGGTGGCTTAGTGGTTAAGTTTGAGCACTCTGCTTTGGCGGCCCGGGGTTCGCAGGTTTGGATCTTGGGTGCAGACCGATAAGCACTCCTCATTGAGCCATGCTGTGGCAGCATCCCACATACAAAACAGAGGAGGATAAGCACGGATATTAGCTCAGGGCCAAACTTCCTCCGCAAAAAGAAGAAGATTGGCAACAGACACCTAGCTCAGGGCCAATCTTCCTCACCAAAAAAAAAAATAAATAAATAACTTCTCCAAATATTGACTTTTAAAGATGTCTCTGATATATTCCTTCATTCATTCAACAAATATTTATTGAGTTTCTACTATAATATGACTATGTGCCAGCCACTGTTCTAGATAAGACATAACAGCAAGCAAAAGAGATAAAAATCCCTGCCCTCAGGGATTACATTTCAGTGACAAAGTGAAATGAGCCAGTGTCTGAAGAATGTGTAGTGTAACCCAATTTATAGAACTTTCTCTCCCTCCCTACACACACATTTTTATGCTAAAGAAAAACATCTAGAAGGATACACAACAAGCCATAGACAGTGGTTACTTCTGGGGCTAGGAAGCAAGGGAGATTTTTAACTTTTTCCCCTTTTACACTGAAATTTTGGGGAAAAGATACTTTTAAAATAAGCACAAGAGTAAAAAACTGGAAATAATCCACAAGTCAACCCTCAGTAGAATGGATAACCTGTGGTATATTTACACAAAGGAACACAGCACAGCAATGAAAAAGAACAAACTCCTGCAACAACATGAGTGAATCTCACAGACGTAAAGTTGAGAAAAACAATCCAGTCACAAAGAAAAGAGTATATGATTCTACTTACATGCAGTCCAAGATCACACAAAACTAATCTTTGGTGACAGGTCTGAATAACGGCTACTTCTAAGGGATTACTGACTGGTGGCGGCACGAGGGGGCCTTCTAAGGAGGGGATGGAGACGCCGCATCTTGGGGTTGGTTACATGGGTGTATACATATGGAAACATTCAAGCTCTGCATTAAAGAAATGTGCACTTTACCTTACATGAATTACAGCCAGCGGTGTGCTGCCACTGGTGTATACCTACGGGTATATGCTGAAGGTTATTAATCACATCAAAAGCCCTGGTCTTAGAAAATGCCAAGAAGCTTTGGTTTAAAACCTTCAGAAGATGGCACAGGTGACACAGGTTGCATCCAGTGAACTCTAAAGAATTTATAAATTGTAAACACTCTCTCTCTGGGGCCATTTTTAAAAAGCAATTCTTTGAGAAAAATATCTAGTTTAATGTCCATTTCTAGCAAAGATCACAGACTTTAAATGACACTTTAAAAGTGTCATCTTACAGGAAACAAAGAAAGAGCTATTAACCAATTTTATGAAGTTTACAGTGTCTCTCTTAGACCTTTATCATGCATCAAAAATGTAATTTTAATGAAAATTTCATTATTATTATTTTAGGTTTATTACAAATGATGTTCAATGTGCCTCAAAAGATAAACCAATTGGTTTTCACTTCCCTTTTGTTGCTTGGGTATAAGACTCTGTTATGATACCATGTGGCGCTGACCACCACCCACATACCAAAGGCTTCTCTAATACCTGCATTGGAGAAACAGCAGCGGCTGGAGCAGTCCTCACTGGTATTCCACTAAGGGGACTTCGGGGGGTCTTATGGACAGAAATATTCTGTTCAGTTCCACCTGCCAAGAAAAGAGATGGGAACATCTGTATATTGTTCCTGTTCAAAATAGTAAATCATAGTTCCTGATTTGTTACTTTTTTGGTGACTAAAAAGGTTTCCCATGATGTTTGTAAGGTATTACAATTACTCTTTTATCCTTTTCTCCTCTGGACTAGTGCTGAACTGGGGAACAAGAGGGGAGGAGTTAACCAAATGGAGGCTGGCCTTAAATGTAAGACGCACGAGGAAAAAGAAAACGTACACGTAATGAGGCACCTAAGGCAAGAAAGAACAGGAAAATTCTTGCACAAACCATTCTTGTTAATTCAGGTCCCATCTCAGACTGAAAGTCACTGGGCTTTCACATCTTTCAATATTTGTAGTCTAATCTTAATCTAATTTAGCTGCAAACTATTTTCACAGAAAATCAGGTACATCCTAGGATTAGCTATGACTCCAGTCTTCCAATACAACAGGTATATTTGTTGCAGTCAAGGAAAGAAATACATTATTATTTTGGACAGAAGCACATTTGGTTTCTTCTGTCTACTATATTTATGTGTGTGGTATAGACATGCATTTTTCTCATACATGTGGATAACAGTGAATAAAGCGACTTGTGAGTCAGCCAGACATTTCCAGAAAAAGCTAGGAAGGTACCAAGACCAGGAATGGCAGATCAGCACAAGTGGTCTCACACAAGACCAGGTGGAGAAAAGTCTAACAGCATGCTGCGAGATAAGGCCGGGGGTACCAACAAGAGAGCCGGATGCACAGACTCAATGCCTCATTTCCTAGATGAAGCCTCTGGCTGACCCTGCTAATTCTCATGAGATAGTAAGAAGGCAAATAGTAATGACTCAAATATAATGGACACAGAGGCAGAAAAGGAAGGTGGCAAGGCAGGAACTGAAGGTGAGGAAGAGGTGGAGATAAAGAGGAGATTGTATCATACATGAGCCAGACTCGCCAGCATCATCCCACTGGAGCTTCAGCCAGGCTGCAGCAAGTCTCTTGTACACAGTGGCTGCATGTGGAATCATCTAGAAAGAGCCCTTATGGTTGCATCAACTTGGGGCCAGTGCAGAGTAGAGACAGGCTTGATATATGGGGTCATGTTTTGAATGTGAGTTTTGCTATGAAACAAAATGATTAAATACCTGGGCGTCCCAAGTCAAACGACTTGATAAGGGACTTCACGGTGGTTGCAGATTCCGAAGGTGTTGGAGATGTTCTGTTCACACAGACACCATGCCACCGGCCAGGAGCATCAACCTCGGAGGGTTCTGACTCTTCATTCACAGGTCTGCATGGTAAAGAGCAAATCAAATTGAAAAGGTGGAGGATGTTTCCATGGGGAAAAGACACAGATGGAACAGAACCAACGTGGAGAAAGTAAACAAATCTGGAAGGAGAACCCCCAATTTAAAATCCTGTTTTCAGCTTGGCATCTTCAGGAAATAATGTAGTAACCGTTCTCAATTTTTATCAGGGATGTTTTCTTGGGAATGGCCAGAAATGGTATTTTTATATGTAGAGTGATTTGACATTAGCTCTAAACAAAAGGGATGTGAGTCTACTCTGCAAACCATAAAAAAATATGCAAATATCACTTATGAATATTTAGCTTACTGTCCATGGTGGATACAGTGGATTTGTTGTCAACACGTATTCCACCCCCTCTCTAGCACACAGAGGCTGGCAGGATGAGATCTCAATACTCCCCTGCAGCTAGGATTTCAGATGTGATTTGGGTTCCACCAATCAGAAGGACGTGAACAAGACTTGCAGCGGGACCGAGTTGGGGGAAGAGAGGCAGGGCGCCGGGTGCTGACCATGTTGAGACAGATTGTAGCAGAGCCAAGATGCTTCTGCTGCTGGTAACTATGGTGGTAGCTTTTCAACTGGGCAGGCAGCTTCCTGATTTCAAGACTCCTGTTCATGGCAGAGGCAGCAGCTCCCCTGGTAGCCCAGTTCTGTGCTGTGACTTTGGGAGTTGTTTCTGCAAGCTCAGCCTAGAGACCGTTTCTTCAGCCCTTCCAACAATTCTGTACGCTATTTAATACCTTTCTGCTAAACCAACTAGATTGCAATCCATTATGTACAACAGAATCCTGACTCATACACTGCTTACCCTCCAAGAGTGAGAAGGGCAATAGTACTCTAGAATAACGCTGCAGTTCTGCACGAGGTGAAGCTTCTACTCTCACCCAAACCTTCCTGGTAAGTTCTTACCATGGTTTCTAAATTCGAGCATAGACTCATAGAAGCGCCTTTTAAAGACAGATCATTTGATTCATTCTCTCATGCATGGCTTCCTCATCTGGGGGACTTTAGCATGTCATTCAATCTCCCTGTGAATGAGCCAAGACAATATCTCCCAATCTTCTGATTTCTAAAGCACTGCTCTTTTTATTATATCAAATTGCCATAGCTGTTTTCCAAGAAGATGACTAATTTATGAGAATGGCTTAAACAGAATAGTTCCGGCAGTATATTTTGATAAGGTCAGTGGAAGTTTAAAATATTTATTTACTGATCTTTTTGAAATTAATCTAGCTACTCATAAGCTTCTGCGGTTGAATTTACTTGTCCTTAATTCTCAAAGCTTTCTTCTGTTGCTCTGTAATCAACATGAATAGAATAAATTTAAGTGAAACAGAACTTAAAACACTTAAACCACACTGCCCTACACTCTTGTCTCCACAGGGCCTCCTTTTGAGTGAAAAAGAAATTAGTAAACTGATTGACTTCTTTGGAAGAAAATATCAGCCATTTCAGAAATTGGTAGGGGGATGTGTTCAAAAATTATTTTTATTAAATAGGGTTGGTTTTTGTATTTTCCCATTGTGTTACACAGTATAAAATCAGGTGGTAAATATGCAGAAAAAGAATAAAATTGGGATAGGTACAAGCAGAAAAAAAAATCTATTTCTGTCCCAGCCATTCTCAGGAGGTCAGAAACAAAGTGGGCCACCTTCTTCCCAGTCCATTTAAATGACCTGCTACCAAATGGCCTTGTAGAAACTCAGGACACCACTCCAAGGGAGATCACTTAAAAAAATTCATTTCTATTTCATTCCTTGATGATTTAATAAGAATAAAATGGAGAATCCCATATTATGCTAAGGTATTCCCTTCAGTTATCCAAGTTTCTCTGTGACTCAAAACGTCAAATGATAAGTAGGAAGATTCATTTAGAAAATAGCAAGGCTACAAGAACCAATTCCCAGTACTCCTGCCTTCAAGATGTCCAAAGACAATATTTCAAATGATCAGTCTGCTTAGCTAGATCAATAAGATTCAGTATGAGAAAACTCTGCAGGTTAAGTAGATTAGAGAAGCTGTTGGACTAAATACTCACCATGTTATACAACAGTGGGGTGTGTGTGTGAGTGAGAGAGAGTGAGTGTGTGTGTGCAGGGATTCACAAAACAAAGCCTGAACTGAAGAATCAAAGAAAACAGTTATAAGAACGGTACTGGGTTTTTTTTAGTACTTTAATCATAAATAGGCTTGAAATTTCTTATACTAGCCTATCTTTGAATTGTTTGGGATCAACCAGGAACAACCCCAGCAATAAATGAAGCATTACATTTCTTCTGTTCCAAGGGAGAATAAGAACTCTGTATTCTAGAAAGGATTTTAAGAAATATTTAAGCATATAGCCAGGCATATAGTAAATTCATTAAATAAAGGAAAAACTGCAAGGTGCCACTATTGGTTAAACATTTGCTCAAGGCCAGCTATTGCCTCCTGAGACAGATGTTCTAAGGTCAATCTGTAAAATAAAATTCTTACATATAGTCAAATGAGCCTTGAAAATCCCTCAAATCACCCAAAAGTACAGCATGGTTTTATAAATTCAACTGTATACAAACATACCATCTTCCAATAAGTCTAATGCATTTGGTTTTCCTACAGCATTTAACAGTTTGCTCTTTCTTGAGGTGCATCTCAGATGAAATAGCTGCCTCACGTTTAGGGGCCATGTTTAAAACAACAAAAACAAGGCGTGTTTTCCATCCACTCCCAGCATGTAAACTATGGTAATAATAAGTATGTGTATGATATAACTCCACTGTAGACACCTGGCACAGTACCATGTCTCTTAAAAACATTATCTAATTGAATTTTCCACAAAAACTCCATAAGTTATTATCCCTTATTTTAGACGAAAAATTTGACAAAGGTTACGTGGTTTGTCAATGGTGAATCTGGGATGCAAATCCAGCTCTGTGTAGCCATGCCTTTCTCAAATTTTCCACAATGCATGGTTGTCCTGTGAGAGGTATACAAGAGTTCTAAAAAAATAATAATGCTGGGGCCGCCCGGTGGCGCAGCGGTTTCGTCCGCGCTTGGCAGCCCGGGGTTCGCGGGTTCGGATCCCGGGCTCCCGCCGACGCACTGCCTGTCAGCCATGCCGTGGCGGCGTCCCATATAAAGTAGAGGAAGATGGGCACGGATGTTAGCCCAGGGCCAGTCTTCCTCAGCAAAAAGGGGAGGATTGGCAACGGATGTTAGCTCAGGGCTGGTCTTCCCCACAAAAAAAAAAAATAAAAAAAAAATAATAATGCTGATGGTATTTCTTCTTAAAATTTATTTAACAGACATTTAAGGAAAATAATACCAATATTTATTTCATTGCTCTTATTTTTATTCAATAAACTGTTCTTAGGAAGTGGCAACCCATACCTGAGAATGACAGACAGTTGTAGGTGAGGTCCCCTGATGCATGAACACAGGGCAGGAGATTTATTTCCCATGGACCACGTCATCTACTCACCGACTGCTGGTCTACCTCATATACCGTTCATTATAATTGAAACATACATACGCACATATATCTGTAATTATCTTTTATTTTTAAAATGTTATCTCATCTCTCTAATTCACTGCTTTCCTTGTTTGGTTACAGAATAGTCTTCAAATGTTGCTGGCTTTCTATAGCACTTACTTCATCATATGGGACACCACTTTGTGTTGCTGTCTATTTTGATCCAAGCATGTGTGAGCTCTTGCACATAAGGATTTTTAAGGTACTCAAAGGTTAACCACATTGGGGAAATGTCACATTACACCACTGCTACCTTCACAAGCAGCAGAGTAATATTTGTAACAAAGACCAGTCAAGTCAGTCACATGCTTACAACTGCCAGGGGCTCTTTCCTGAACAACCGAGTGAAGCCCAGCTCCAGGCCTTTCCTGGTGCTATATAGACTTATTTCCTATGACACCCCTCCATGCATCTCGCTTTAGGACTATAAGCCTAGCCACCTGAAGTTCTGTTCCTTTTATGTCCTGCCTCCGTGCCTTTGCTCATTCTGTGCCCTTACCTGGAATGCAATTTTCTCAAAGTATTTATCATTATGCACGAAACAAATCTAAAAGGAGTCTGTCACTCTACAGTGAGACAAATTAGTAAGTACTCTGTCTCTGAGGTGTCAAACAGTGTCTTCTGCATTTCACCTTTGAATTTCAATAAGCATACTGACAACAATAAAAACAAACAGGGTAAGATGGCAATTTTGAACACAAGCATCTTAATATCCAAATCCCAAGAGTAAGAATCAAAGAAAAATATCATAAAAATCCTGCATCAGCACTGGAAACTACAGAAAGATATCATCTACATGCCTTAGACTCTGAAGAATTTCTGCTACATAGAGAATAAGGAGGTGGGAAAAATGGAAAGAAAATGCTAAGGGTTTGTCCCCAATTCCCTTTCAAAGAAAATGAA
Organism: Tapirus indicus; assembly: GCA_031878705.1. Classification (NCBI taxonomy): domain Eukaryota; kingdom Metazoa; phylum Chordata; class Mammalia; order Perissodactyla; family Tapiridae; genus Tapirus; species Tapirus indicus. The sequence goes on along the minus strand of CM062932.1, from coordinate 3,123,678 downwards.
GATATGGGAAAACCCCAATAATGTCCTTGATACTAGAGGCCCAAGACTGGGAGGAGCACGAGAAGCCGAGAGAGCAAGCAGAGCATTCTTCCTGCAAAGGATCAGTGACGTTAAGATATGACTGTGGGAGAAGGCCAGGGATGGTTTATCCCAGGCACAAATGACAGTAAAAAAGGGCAGATTAGGAAGAGCCACAGTATATACCTGAAAAGGACAATGGGCCATGCAAAGCTAGACCCAGAAAGTTGGCTCTGCATTCCAGTTTCACCAAACAGAGAAGAAATTGGACACTGATGAATTTCCCCCAGTAGGCACCTATTCCTCTGTACTCTATCTGAGCTTATGTGTCTCTGATATGTGACATACATTTACCTTAAAGAACCTTCCTTCTAGTTTAAGATATGAGAAGATTATTTTAAGAGTAGTCAAACAAAGTGAGTACAGATCTAAGCAGAATCTACAGATACTGATCTTGGGCAAATGTCAGGCCCTGACACACTTTTATCCATTTAACCACGAGTAAGTAATGGGCAAAAACATGCCCTGACCTACGGATATATTTCATAATATAAAATGAAGGAATGACTGCACTCAAGGGAGAACAGACATTTGTAAATTTATGACAGGAAACAGAATTAGACACGTGATAGCATCTGCCTTGAGAATAAAAGAAAATTCAAGAACATAAATGAAATATGACAATTTAAAAGGAAAAGCCAAGTTTAAAAAGTGATATCAGCAATCTAATTGATATTGCAGCAATCTAATAATAATTCCATTAAAATACTTTAAAGTGAAAACCAGCTCAAGAGAAAAAGAAATGAGGGCATATTGGGAAACTCTCTAAACACAGATGAAATGAACAATGTAAAGGTGGGATTTCAATTCAGTGGGCAAAGGGTAGCTTTGGTAATAAATCATGCTGGCATGGCTGGCTGTCCCTCTGGAAGAAAAAGACCCAGACCTCACATCAGACTAAGTAAAGAAAGGTGGATCAAACACCTGAGAGTGAGAGTGAGTGTGTGTGTGTTTGTAAAATAGATGAAGAAAATGTAATAGCCTATTTGTATAAGATTAAGGTAGGGGAAATCTTAAACAAAAACCAAACCCCAAAAGCAGTGAAGGAAAACATTAACGGATTACATTACATAGCAATATAAAATTTTCCATGACAAAGATGATAAAGTCAAAAGGCCCATGATACACTGAGATAATCAAACATCCCTAATAAAAACAGACTTATAAACTGATAGAAAAACAATCAGCTCAGTGAAAAAATAAGCAGAAGAGCTAAACTAGCAATTCTCAAAAGAGAAAATGCAAATGGCTAATAAACATACAAAGGTATGCTCAAGGAAATGCAAATTAAAGTACTAAAGAGACAGCATTTTTTGCTTATTCTATTGGCAAAAATTAAGATTAATGCTATCCACAGCTGCTAAAGCTGTGTATAAATGAACACTCTCATCCAGAGTAAAATGTGACGAGTCCTAGGTAAGTAATCTGGCGTTATCTATTAAAAATTAAAACGTGCATATTCTTTTTTTTTTTTTTTTTTTTTTTGGTGAGGAAGACCAGCCCTGAGCTAACATCTGTTGCTAATCCTCCTCTTTTTGCTGAGGAAGACTGGCCCTGGGCTAACATCGTGCCTATCTTCCTCTACTTTATATGGGACGCCGCCACGGCATGGCTGACAGGCAGTGCGTCCGCGGGCGCCCGGGATCCGAACCCGCGAACCCCGGGCTGCCAAGCGCGGACGAAACCGCTGCGCCACCGAGCCGGCCCCTAAAAACGTGCATATTCTTTAACAGAGCAATCATACTTTTAGGAATCCATCCTACAAAAATAAAAACACAAGTATACAAGCCTACATGAATAAGGATTGTTATTATGGCACTACGTGGAAAGAAAAAAAACTAGAAAATATAACCTTGCTGTTCACTAGTGTGACAATATTTGAATATTCGAGGGCATACGCATCCTCTGGGTAACTTGCGGCTATTACAATGAGTTATGTAGCACCCTGGAAGGATGCCCATGATACATTGCTAAGGGAAAGGTGAAAGTGCAGAGTACCATATAGAATATAATCCCATTTTTATAAAAAATATAAAAATGAACACTATATATATTTACATAAGTAAAGGGAGAGGTAAAGAAAAATATACACACTGTGAACATTGATTACCTGACAGGGTGGGAACGGAGGGGGAGAATGATTAATATTTTCTTCACACATCTCCATTTTGTTATCAGTATACCTAAATATTACTTCACAATTAAGAAATTCAATACATTAAATCACCAAGAAATCTACTTGTTCTTAAATTTCAGCAAGACAAATCTAGACTTCAAATTCCATATACTATATTTTCCAATACTTGAGAGTTTTGCTTTAAAAATTAATTTAAGCAAAACTAGTATTTTGGTCCTTGCCCTCTTGTTTAAATAATAAAATCATTAGAAAATTACATTCATATTTAAAATCAACCTCCTATCTACAACTTGTATGGAAAGTCCAGCTTGTTTCTACCTCAAACTCTAGTTATTTGATGTGGCTTTAGAGTTCTGAAACCATATATGCTAGAAAATTGAGAACAAAACAACATGAAGGCCCTGCAGAAACGTGGCCAGTGATTAAAAATCAGGCAACAGAACCTTCTAAATAATTACATTTATTTAGCACTTCATAACTGCTTACATATAAAAACATTCAACAGTACCGAGAGTAAAGACAGATCAAAATATGGGGTGCAAATGCAGCTGTGCATTTTAAGTTGAGGTTGCATTTTTCTTATTGTTTATATTTGAAAACACCTGGCAAACAAATTTTAAATAATTTTAAGAATTCTCAATCCAAGGAAAAGTTCTCCCAGTATAAATTTCTATCCTATTACGACAATTCCAGCAAGTGTCTAAACATTTTACAGAAAAGACATCAACATCTCTTCTTTAGATCAAGTGAAATTTTTCTAGTGATTCTGTGCTCTCCAGTTTGACACCTCAAAACGTCCTCCTGAGCTAAACAGCATTCCTGTTCCTAATTTTCCTCTTATTTGACAGACTCTTGTCTTATCCGTTGGACAATGCAGCTAAGAATCCGACGTATCTAGACTGTACACTAGTTCCTCACGTGAGAACTGCAGTAGGCCTTGCCTGACAGAAGTTGCTGAATTGGATGCAGATCTTCATAAATGTATGTACTTCCAAAAGTTTAAAGTCACACTTTGGATCCTGGATCACTTTGAATTATACATTTCTGGATTTAAAAAGTCCGTAAGTTTCCAGGGTAAGTTTTATTCATGAGGCTTTTGTTGTAGTTGTTGACCAGTTTTCAGTGAGATTCCAATTAGCATGGTCACCACGTAAACTTATCTGGTTTAACTACATCCTTTATTATCAACCAAACATCTATTTATGTTGAGCCCAAAAGAGATTTTGGAAATCAAACCAAAGCTTAGTGGTGGCTTGTTTCAGATGAGGTAATCAAATCAGACCCCAGACTGAAAAGGCTCAATCAAGACTTGATATAAAGGAAGCAGAACTTTCTGACTTCTTCGGAATGAGATGTCACGCAGATGGCTTCCTATTTTGCTTTAAGTAGTGTTAATTCCAAAATTATCAGACACTGCATTCATAAGGAAGCATAAAAATAACTCCAAAAAGTAAAACACAAGCACGGGTTGCATTAACCAGCACTCTGAATTTGCTATGCCACTGCTCTCTCCGAACACTCTAATTGCATATAAAAATTTTTTTTTCACAACAGACTGGTACTTTGTTTTTTTTTTCAGAACAACTTCATTTAATGCTTCAAATAAATGACTGCTGAATCTTCTGGGGAAAAGAAAGTAAAAACAGAGGGAGAGATCATCTTTGATTGTACAATGAGTTGATTTCAAAATGTAGAAAAAAGGTAAAGAGACTTGACTGCAATGACTCTGTGAAACAGTGGATGCTATAAGGAGACAATGTGGCTCTTTATAAAGAGGTAATTGCTCCTCTACAATATTCCCCCTTTCATATATGGCTGTAGCTTCCCATCATGGCAAGAGCTGGGCTGTCTTTCTTCCATCAAATGCTCTGCTAGCTGACAGAGACCATGGAGCTGTGAAAATAGAAATGGGAGGGGAGAGGCTGGTAAAGAATTACTTAATGCAACGTGATCTTAGTCTACAAATAGAAGAATTAACAGCTCACACTGTCCCACAGGGAGAAGCTAATACCCAGAAAAGGGCCAACATGTTTTAATTCCTACTTTTCCAATTTTTTTGGAAGTCAAAGGTCTTCAGACAGAGGAAAATGCCGAAGACTTCCAAATGCCATTACCAGACTCCTTCTAGATGTTCACCAACAGACAGCTGTGTTGGTAAAGCAGAGATGTCCAGGACGAACAGAATTAGGACCCTCTGTAATTTACAGAGTGGCTCATGCTTCCTTCTACTGTCCTACAGTCAAGGCCAAGAAAAAAAAGATTTCTTTTATTATTATGGCATAAAAGTCCTAAAAGCCTAAGGGCAGCTTATGTCCATACTTTTCAAAGCAAATCTGTGACGATGGGGGTTGGGGAGCAGTGAAGCAGACACAGTTCTTGAGAATTATAGGCTATGTATCCAATGCCATAAATGCAAATTTAGACTCTGAAAAAATACTAGTATGAGAGTGAAAAGATTATGCTTGTTGGGCTACCAGAGGAGATGTTTCCATATCGAGGGCCAAATGAAATACCAGAGGGCCCCGACAGCCATAGGTGCTAATGTGAGGTCTGCTCAGAAACTGCTTAGGCATCCGCACGAGAACTGGTCCCTCTATCAGGGCCAGGTATGCTAAATCAAAGCCTCCGCAGCAAGAGAGCTGGACAGGATATCTTAGTGACCCAGAAATCGATGCCTCCAACTTCCACACTTTCCTTTTCAATGATAGCTACAGAACACTCGGTGAGCAGCTGTGAAACATTAGAGCTGTAAGAACAACACAGAGGGCAGCACAGGCACACGACGGATGTTAGGGCAGAATACATTTGTGCACACGCAGAGTTAAAAGCCAATTCCAGAGAGTCTGGCAGTGATATGCCGCCATGCTGCTCACTTCAGAGGTAACAATGCAAGATCCAGTGGTACAAGCTAAACACATTTTGGAGCTTAGACATTCTATTTCAGAAACTAATATAGTTAATGATGCACAGATGTTTAGTGTTTTTAACGATCTCTTTCTTTAAGATGTTTTCCATGGATGCTTATTGGTGTCATATGACAAATACAGTAAAAACCAAGTAAGTCACCCTAAAAATAATGGTCTTTACTGTTTGAGAGTAAGAGGAAAAACACATAGGCCTTTCCCTGCTACTGTTTGAGAAGTCTGTGTCATGGACACTCATCAACAATGTCTTTCATTTGAAAGGCTGTGTGTGGCCCATCAAATCATTAAGTCCAGCTGCGCCTGTGTTCTCTGTATCTGCCGGGCCCCAAGACTCAACTTTTCAAGAAAAAGACTTGCTGTTTTAAGTTCGATGAAAGTTTTAATTTCAATGTCTTCCTCTTTTTTTTTTTCAAACTGGAAGAAGCCAGAGTTGAAAAAGTTATTCATTATACTTCCATCCATTAATCTATACATGTCCAGGAAAACAGATCATTTTCAGGTCCATATAAACTACATTGGTTCAAAACAAAAAATTTACCACAAAGTTCCAGCAAAAGAAAAAAAACTACATTGGCTTGTTCAAACTTCTGGTATAGAAAGACGAGGTCCACTGCGCAGCTGAAATATGGAGATGCCATTGTGTGAATGAGGTTCGAAGGGCTGCTCTGCAAAGGTGGTGTGGTTGGCACCTGAGTTCCTGACGGGAGTGTCAGAGAAAGGCCAGCTGATGAACTAGTCTCAGAACTGCAGAGCTTACTGGGGCCTTAAAAACAATCTACTCTTTCTTATCTTCTCACTTAAGAGAGGAAGGAACTGGATCTGGGAAGGAAACCTTGCTAGTTGGTGGCAAAGATAAGATTAGAGCCTCATTTTCCCATGTATCTTAACATCAGTTATTCTGACTCCAAAATAAAAATACCTTTGAAAATGCAACAGGACTAAAGATCACTAATGAGCTAAGTTTTAGAATTACCTAAAACACTAAATTAGATAATATTCCAGTTTGTTTTAGTTATTGAATTCTTGGTAATAGGTTCTAACTTGTATTCACACCCAGGCACTTCATTTGCCCACCTAGTAGTCTGACTATATTCCCTCGAATGCCCGTATATGCAAAATGAGATTGCAAATCAGTTAATCCCGTGTTATGATCAAGGTGCTTTTCAGAGGCTCTTACCTTCTCTCGGTTGTATTTGGAGGACCTCATCAGAGAATTTTCTGCAAGTTCTTTGGCTGTGGCTGAACCAAGAAAGGCTTTTGAGTTCTCATTAGACGACTGTCAGTCAAATCAAGTTTCAGTCAAGAACCCATTTAGCCAAGATGGAAACACTACGTCGCTTCAAGAACTGCGAGGGTGTGAGTTGGTTTCAGGTCTTGCTCATGTGGTATGTTCAGGAAGTGGCTTGCCAACAGCGAGTAACTTTCAAATAGTCAACTCCCTAGAAGGGGTGGCTTGCCAGAGAAGCGCAGAATCAGACAAGACACCGGCACCGGCAGTTGTGTGAAGTCCTGCCCGATGCAATGACAAGCAAGAAACACATTGATGCCTACAGGGTTTCAGTAACATGCCATGTTCTGGATTGGTTTCAGTTCTAGAATTTTGAAATGTTTTGTGATAAGGGATTAAATTGCTGGATTTGGGAGGTAGGTTTGCAAATCACTGGAAAAATCAAAAGAGAAATATATTGTGTTAAAAAAAAAAAGTGACCCTAAATTTGAAGATGTAGGATATAACGTATGGAGCCCTAAATTGTCAAGACACATGCAGAGATTTCCTATGATATCAGGGTTCAAGCTGTATAATCTGGCCCGTATCTGAGAATCTGTGTAAGAAATGCAGCATCTCATACAGTAACTTATTTAGGGCCACCATATAAACTCAGGACTTATCTTTTATAATTTATCTTTAAAATAATGTACATATGAAGCAATGCAAGTTATGATTTGGTTCCTCTTCCAAAGACACACAATATAAAAGCAAGACAAGTGGACAAATACACAAAAGCAGACACAAAAGCAAATTAGAATGACCTCTCAATCATTTCAATAGGGAATACTATGAAATCTAGTTTTCCTATTCTTCTCCTTTAACTTCAAATTCACATGTGTGGGTGGCCAGAGGGCATAGGTGTGACTATAAAATACTGATCTTGATTTTCAACAGTGAATTGTGGAACTAGCTACACGTCTTATCTTAACCCTTTTTTTTGCTGAGGAAGACTGGCCCTGGGCTAACATCCGTGCCCATCTTCCTCTACTTTATATGGGATGCCGCCACGGCATGGCTGACAAGCGGTGCGTCGGCGGGCACCCGGGATCCGAACCCACAAACCCCAGGCTGCCAAGCACAAACTAAACCGCTGTGCCACCAGGCAGCCCCATCTTAATCCTTTTTCTACAGGCTGTTTTATACAAAAGTCATAAACAAAATAATGAGGGATTGATTGGCGAAAGTTTAGTAAGAGAATCAAAAGAATTCTGAGAAGAAATCTACTCTCCAATGTCATGGAATTCATGATAACACATCAGACCCAAAGGTTCAGAAGCTAGCCAAGGAACTACCCTCCTGATCCTGGAAAACATGTAAAAAGGGAAAACTGTACAAATCAGCCTTTAGAACCCAATAAATCTGATTTAAAAATACTACATTTATATTTGAGAGACATCTGAAAATTAAAAACAATTTCCTAATATCCAAAAATCTCAACGTCAAGGACATTTATTCCTGATTGGGGAAAGATAACACTGTATTAGTTAAAGCCTAAAATACTCCTTATAATTTTGTTTGTAAACCACTTACATTTTAAATAATAATAAACTTTGAGCTCACCTTAGGGATACCTTCCTGTGAAACCTGGCTGTTAAGAAGAGCTTTCTGGCAAAAAACATTGTGTGATTTCCCTCCTTCAAGAGCAGAAGGGAAAGTTACACATCAGCCAGATGTATGCTTTCCACTCCCACCCTTTTTAACAAAGTGGGTTATTTCAAGGACTTTTTGAAGTAGCCCGCAGGTGTTGCCAATAAAGAAGCATGTCCCTGGGCCAGGAGGAATGCATCTGGCCGCAATTCCCTCCAGGAGCGAGTCCAGCTTTTCCCACTGCCCGAGAGTGACCCACAGAAGGTGTTGCAGCTGCCTGCTGAACTGTGTGCTTCTCTAAGGTTCATGGAGCATCCTAGACATTACTTCTATTCTTTAAACCTAGGAGATAACTTGGCCAGAACTTCTGTACATATAAAAGTGAAGAGTTTTCTCAGCACCTTAGGCCAAAGAATGGCAGTGACCAGGCACTGGATGGAATGTTTCTGGTCACATAGTGGTGGTAATAGTGGTAGAGGAAGCCTAGAAAAGACATAAGGAATCTGGCACAGAGAGACATTAAAGCATCACGTCTCTAGATGACGAAGGCCCATGCACGGTGACTACGTGAGAAGCCAAGCACTATGCAGGTGCCCATCAGACTCATGAACACACAGCTCCACTTGTGACCAACCTGCTGTGGCCCTGCATGTCCCCCAGCTCCTTCTGCAGCCTGGCATTCTTCTCTTCTTCCTCCAGTAACTTCCTCTTCACAGTGCGCAGCTCCTGCTGGGCCTCACACTTTATGTCGTTGGCCACCACCACTGCAGTCTGCAGGTCTGCCTGGAACCGCCTCCATTCCTCGGTCTCCTCCTGAAAATACCAGAGTCCACACCTGTGTCAGACACTGGCCAGGGTTGGCACCTGGGCAGGGACTCCCGGGTCCCCTGCGTAGGTCACCGAGAAAGACTGGCTGGGCGGTACTTAGTGAGGCGCTGCTCTAATGGTATCTCACTGCTGGCAAAAGGCACAGGTGGGAACTACACCTTCGTGTTATCAGAGTTCTCCATCCTGGAACTGCACGGCTGCTTTAATTTTACTTCCTGCCAACACTAATTTGTGGTTCCAGGGCCTATGCCACGGAAACGTACTATGAGAAAGCAGGCTAGAGAGAGTAATCAGGGTAGTTTTCAAAGGTTTCCACACCTAAGACAGGTATACTTTAGTAAAATGATGAATAAGGCTCCACGTCCCCTGCCGTAACTACATCTCACCTTGATTTGCTTAGTTAGAGTCTTTAGCTGCCTTTCCAGGTCTGACTTCTGTCCTTCCAGCTTCATCACATTGCCTAGAAATAAACAAGTCAGACAGGAGTTGGAAAAGTTGCAAGACTCTTGGGAGAAGGTAAACTAGGCAGCAAAGGAGCAGCAGCTCCAGATTCTGCAACAGGCTTTAAAATCCATCCATTCTACTACAAATTCCATTCTTAGCACCCCGAGAACTGGGAGCTAGAAGCGGGAGGTTCCACCAAGATAGAAAATGGGATGATTTGGAAAATAAGTGGTGTTTAAGTAGGTTATACCCTCAGATGACAGGTTGTACAACCATGTAGCACTATGGGAAGAGATCTAAATAGCCACTCACACTTACTACAATTACTCTTGGCCTCCCTGATATTCACACACAATCGTCCTAAATCTCCCTTACTGCTGTGAGGCAGAGGGCTTTTGTATAACAGAGGATATTGACTGGTTACTACTATTGTGACTTTTAGACCAGTTTCTAGAGTTGTGGTTCTTAAATGAAGTTAAACCTCAGAATCACTTGGGAAGCTTTCCAAAAGCACGGATGGTCAAGTCCCAGACTCTGACCTACAGAATTGGAATCTCCAAGGGTAGCCAGAATCTGGGGTGTGTGTATGCTAATGGCTCCACAGATGACAACTACCTCTCCCTAATTATGAACATCTTCAGTCCCTCACTCTCTCTGCGTCCAATTCTCTCCAAGTTGCTATCAGTCATTTCCATTTAATCTGGTCATGTCCATTACCTAGTTAAAAGTCTTCAATGGTTCCCCATGATCCATTCCAGACCAGTAGTTGTCTATTAAGGATATGAATCAGAATTACCAGAGAAGCTTTAAAAAACAACACATGGTCAGGTCCTTCCTCAGGAGTTGTAATTCAGCACATGGGGCCTGAGAATGTGTGTTTGAGGTCAACGCTGCAGAATAAGAAAACACTCCTTAACTTTTTATATTTCTGTCCATTTCTCTCAAGGATCTTATGGTGAGGAGTGATTGGTCCCAGGCTGGATTTGTGTGTTCCTGGGTCTCCTAGTGAAAAGACATCTTAATAATACCTTAATATTCCTGACAGAAGTTAAAGAGCTTCTCAAAAGACGCACGGTCTGTGTTATTTTCAATCTTGGACATATTATGATATAACCACAGGGAGTGGGCCTGACATCGGCTCTGGACATTAATTATATGTTGGCTTCCTTGGTGTGTCTGTGCTGACCTTTAAGGATTTGGGGACAACACAACAAAATTCTCAACAGCATTATATCACAAAAACAAAAACAAAACAAAACAAAACTTCTTTTCTTTGACTTTATGCTTTTCAAGTATGATGCTGTGTCTAGAAACAAACACTGACAGTGGCAGCTAGGTTTTCCTGTCATGTTCTCAAGCATGACTATGGAGGACAGTCTGAACGACACTGACATTAAATGCCGAAGTTCTACAGTTCCACCGCATGTCACACTTAATGAAGACTGGAACTCGGACACTAACCCACTAATCAAGGTGTAAAATATACGGTCAATTCTCATTATTTGTGGTTTTTACATAAAGTTGACATGCACACTGAATTAGCAAATACTGAACTATTGCTCCTACGGGAAATACAAGGTTTGGTTCCTGTGAGCCTCTGGTCACAGTTTCATCAAACAAACGCTATGTGCATCATAAACATTCATTTGCCAATGTCCTTGTAAAAAAAGCCTGTCCCATTGGTGCTGGAAACCTGCTCTTCCTGTATAACATTCAGCAGGCATTTAAAAATTTCTTCCTTAGCCTTCTGATCTGCAGAACCTGCCTCACTTCCAAGTTTTTAACTTTCCTCACCTGTGTGGCCTCTTGAATCGAGGCAGTCAGCTAGCACTAGCTGAGAAGGGTTTAACACTTTCCTAACCCTGGGAAACGTAACTGTAAATTTCTTTGGTTTTTGGCTTGATAACAACGCTGTCCACTATGTGTTTTTTTTTCAATTGGCCGTCATCTCACGAATCCACAAATTTAGCTGCTTTTCCATCTTTTCCACAGCTTCATCACACACTGTGGATTTTACGTTAGCATTTTCCAGAGCAGTCTCATATACAGATCAGTGAATTTCCTCTTCCTTTTTCTGGAAGTTTTCATTAACACTGAAAGACTCAATGAACACTGTTGATTCATTAACACTGAACTCACAGCCAACAGCACTGTAATTTGTGCTTGAACAAAGCTTGTTTAATATACGTATTTTCTCCATAAAGCACATGACAGCTTTCCTGCGCCTAGGGACACCAGACAGCATTTCAGGACTCCACTTGGGGGCAATTTTAAATAACAAAATCACCAACAAAAATGCAAAACGTGGCACTAAATAAACCATTAAGAAGACACTTGTTTACAGTATGAGAGCTGAAACAAGAAGGTGGAGTGTCACCTTGTTCGACCTGAGCCGGGAATGCACTTTGGGAGACCCAAATTCTTCACCTGCACATGTCCGTGAATGACTGTGAAAGTGCTGTGAACTGATTTTGGGATTACAAATAAATTTTGGCAAGCAGGTGAATTCACAAATATGGATTCCAAGAATAATCAGGATGGACTGTACATGTTGGGGAACTTTTCAGGCAACCGATTATGCTATTTTTAGCAATGGCTAGTTGTCACTAAAAGCTCTGTGCATTCATTCTTTGGTTACAAAAGCAAAACACATTAGATGTGATAATTTGATAAGGATTATTTGGACAAAGCAGGCAATGTTTAACTAATCTCTTTTAAAAATGTCTTTCCCCACTCAAAGCAAACAATGAATTCATAAATAAGCTATATATTGGTGCCTCTTCAATAAAGAAGTGGCCAAAATCTATATTTGATTTGATATTCTACCATCAATGGGACACATGCTGGAATTGTTTTCTCCCTGAGACCAAGAGCACACACTGTTCAGATCAGTCTGACCATCTGTCACTCATTTTTCTATCCATCAGATCCAAAAGACAACACACTGTCAATACTTTAGGAGTGTGGTCAGCAGTGTGGCTCGTACACAGTATACCTAACACTCCAAAATGTGTTTCCTCTTTTTTTTTTTTACAATCACCCCATACTGTTGACTCACATTCAACAATCTTTTCTTCTACAACACCCAGTTTTCAACTTAGTTTAAGAGATTAATTATTCTGTCTTTCTTAATTGCTAATTCCTAGGAGATTACAGAACCCTCAAAAGGAAGACTTTCCATAAACATTCTCACATGCCCTCCTAGCCACCCACTGCTATGGTTTCCTTCGCGTCCCACTTGCTCCTGATCCACATTTCACCAGGCCTTGATTGCACTTACTTTCCAGCTCACTGATGAGCTGATTATTATGTAACTTGACAGCTCGATGCTGTTCCACCTGATCTTCCAATTCAAATATGGTTTCCTTCATGTCTTTAATCTCCGCATCACTCTCTGATGCTTTCTCTTGCAGTTTTAGGCTGGTTCTACTCAGCTGTTCCACTTGATGATCACATATTTCCTTCAAGTAAGAATAATCCTTTTCCACCTAGAATAAAAGGAAGGGTCCCTGGTCAATTTAACAGGAAAAAGGTTCCCACACATCAGCAACGGGCTCATCAATGCAACAGCAAAGGAAGCTCTTGGCATGTGCTGTACATGGTGTCATTTCTCTATTCTTAGCCTCAGAAATAGCCAAGGCTATAAATGTTCAGAGAAACATGACATATGTAAATGGCCAAATGGGTGGATTCTGTACCCCTTCCAATCATCATAAAGAAAGCTGCACTTACTTAAATACCTTTCTTTCCCTCACCTGGGTGGAACAGTGCTTCACTGGGGGGCTCCGGTACTGCACCAGGAGAGCTGGCCAGCCTGCCTCTGGGTGAGGCTGCCCCATCTCTCATCTGCTATGGAGCAGCGCCCTCTGCTGGTTATCCAGGAACAAGGCCCCCGAGACCAGACAGATTCCCTACAAACCCCAAATCTCTAGCCATCGAGTACTTGCGAGAACAGTGCTTCTTTAAAGGAATACAACATTAATCTGAGAGAGAACGCCAGCTGAAGGCACAGAACACAGAAATGTGCATGCACCAGACACAGGAAAGTGGCAGGGCACAGTCACTCATTCCACCTTTTCAATTTTTAATCATTCAACATTTTAAATACTATACAGAAAAGCACCAGAAGTGACAAGATAACCATGCACCCAGAGACTTAACAATGGTTAATTCTGCTGCATTTGATAAATCTTTTCACTTCATTAAGATTTGTTAAAGCCTAAAACCTTCCCTCCCACCCCAGAGAGTAATACACATTATCCTAAGATCGGTGTGTGGTCGTTCCTTGAATGGTTTTTCACTTTTACACATACGCATGTGACCATGATAATACATAGTACTGTTCTGGATTTTTTAAAATTTTTACACAAATGATATACTATATTATGCTTTTGCAATGTAACGTTTTACTGTATTGTATTACATGGTAATATGTTTTTGTTCTGTACTCTACTGTGCTTATTATGCTTTTGTAGCTTGTTTTTAACTTGCTTTTGAGATGTATCCATATTGATTCACTTTGCCCTAAGTCATTAGTTTAAATGCTGCATAGTGTTCTATTTTCTGAATATACTGATTATTTATTATTATGAACTATGCCCCTTTTCTATAGCCCTTTAATTAATGTTACTAAATAGCTGTATATTTAGCGAGTAAGGTAATCTTGATAGCTAAGAGATTTCTTCTTAGATTTGGGAGGGGAGGTCTCCATATACAACAAAAATTTTTTCCAATTGCATTTACTGTACAAAACCTCTGGGTGTAAGCTCTATGGGGACAGGGACCCTGTCTGCTTCCGCCACCATTGTATCCCCGGTGCCAACACAGTGTCAGAGACACAGGAGGCACCTAACAAATATCTGATAAATGAATAACAAACATTAAAAGGCAGTATTGCACTGTTTTTCAATTGGAAGGTTGTGATGAAGAATAAAGAAGGAAGGAAGAGGGAATATAAAAAGAGAGAACCAGCAAGGGAAAGGACCAAAGTACACTGCCTATATTAAGGGTGAGCATTGCTCAGTGAAATTTGTTTCATTTATAAAGGTATGCGGCTCTCTATTGCAATATAAAATATATCATTGCAGGTTGTGGTCAAAGTCTGAAGGCTGCTGTGGTACATCAAAATGGCTAAAGGTGTGGACCTGGAGCCAGACTGCCAAAGTTTAAAACCGATTCCACCAAACCAAGCCCTGTATTCTTTAATCTCTCTGCCTCAGTTTCCTCACCTGAACACTTAAATGACATAATGCGCTTAGAGTTTATCACAATGCTTGGCACATGGTAAGCGCTCAATAAAAGTTATTATTTCTCTCATAAGTGCCTTATGTCTTAGTGCACACAATATTAGATAATAATAAAATACAGGTCCAAGAAAATTACAACACATGGAAAAGACCAAAAGTCTTATATATTACGATAGCTCCTTTAATATACAGAAGGCAACTCTTAAGGAGAAAAGAGGCTGCATTTTAGACACTAGAAGACTGACGTCTGACAGCATTTGAAAAGCAGCAACAGAAGGCAGCTTGTGAGTCTTGAACCGGAGTCAGACTGTGGCTTTCTACAGAGCTGGCCGGAACCCTCAGGCTGAGGGCTGCTTGCCTGGAGTCTAGAAACATGCATGTTACTTGGCTGGTTAGTGTGGGTCAGGAGTAAAACCAGAGGCTGTAACCAGGTAACTGAAAGACTGAGCACCCTGAGGAGGGTCTGTGTGTGCAGTTGAGGCTGCTGGCCTCTTAGAGGCTCTGACCCCCCCTTTGCTTCAAATGTGTTTGCTTGTCATGATCACAAGCACCAAATGGTAAGCACAGCGGTGTGGGCTGTGGACTGGTGGGGTCGGTAAACCTATAAATTAGTATACTGTTTCAAATTAGACACATTGTTTCTTAACCTTCTTGATTTGGGAATAATTCCCTCAAGTTTAGCAATATATTCCAGAAAGCTCTTTTACATAAAAAAAAGAAAACCACGGTTAAGTAGCTTCACAACTTCTCCCGTGGGGGCTTGCTATGTAATAACAGGAAGGTATTTTTATATTCATTTTACAGATTAACAAATGGAGAAGAGGAGAAATTAAATAATTTGCAAAGAACAATCCAATTTATTGAGCAGCTAAGACCAACACCCTGTACTTTGATGACTGTTAAGAGTTCTAGGTTGCCTTCCGCATCACTGGCCTTTCTGCTGGCCAGTTCTTTTGAGGCTAGTTTCTCTGGTTCAAGAATTGCACTATCAGACACCCAGCAATGTGATTTCCAGTGTTTTCCTTTAAAAAAAGAAATCACTTTTATGCATTCCAAGCACCTCTCATCTTCAAAAATCAACCTCCTCTGGAAATGGGGTATGTGGAATTGCATTACAAATAGATTCAAATGAATTTCCCAGGAGCACCAGTCCTCCCTTAGAGAGGGGGCAGTTAAAGCCAGTCCTTGAAGCTCTGACAACCACCAAAGACAGAGGGCAGCAGAGACCATTCAGGACTCTGGGACCATTCACCTTCTGGGACCAGGTTGCAAGGAAAGGCAGGGCAGCTCTTAGATAGACCAAGCTAGAATCTTAGCAAGTGTCACAACCTTTCCTCTGGGTTGTCAGACACTGAAATTGAGGAAAAGGTACTGCCCCAGGTCTGGTTCCCAGGGAAACACACTTTGCGATGGGGATGTGGATGCAGGAAGTGTATTGAGGAGCATTCTGGGGATCCACACCTGTAGGAGAGTGAAGGGAGCAAGACTGGGCAGGAGAAGAGGAACCGCAAGGCAGGCATAGCAGGGGCCTCGGCTAATCCCACGGACATCTCTGTACCTAGGATGCCCGTCACAGTTGCCCCAAACTGAAGGGAGGGCCTGGGTCTTTATCCCTCCCCACCCCAGTAGATTAGCCACTGGGTGCAGCTACGCTGGGGCAGGGGGCAACCCTTGGGCAAGGCAGCTCTCCTCGCAGAGGGCAAGTCCTGGAGGGGGCCTCCAGCTGGGCAGTCAGAGGCCATCACTCCCCTGCATCTGGGGAAAGGAGTGCTTCAGTCCTGGGGGGCCCTGCGGGTGCACCCCCACCCAGTGCAGATATTACAGAGCATTCCTGCGCTGGCTACAGTGGCGTCACAGACACATCCAGATTCTCTTCCACGGGAAGTGAACAAATGGCTGTGACAGTTTTACCACTGGATAATCTGACTATAATGAAGAAAGATCATCTACAAGGGCGGAGAATGGTAAAAAGAAGTTAAGAATCCTACTACCCGTCTCCAATAACGTGTGCTCCCCGACGCTGTCGAGACTCTTTGCAAACCTCAGCAAGTGTAAGATGTATTAGTAAAACATCCTGGTTATACATATTTTTACTGTTTCTAAAGATCCGGGAGGGGCAGAGGGAGACCTTAGGCGTAAGAGGAGAGGTGGCCCCCAGACTCAGAGGCACTCTTGGCCTCAGGATTTGTCTGTGGCTGGACCAGCAGGTTCTGAGAGCAGCCTGGCTTGCAGGCCTGGACATCCTTTGTGGCTCCACTATGTGCACATCCAACTGACAACTGTCCCTCCTCAGACCTGCTCCATGTCCTATAACCCCTCCCTAGTAAGCAGCACAACCACATATTCAGTCACACAGCTAGAGATCTGTGAATGACATGAACCCCCCCTTTTCCTGCACACCCCCAATATCAGGTTACCAAACCCTACTGAGCCTGCTTTCTAAATGTCTGCGGCCCATGTCCTCCTGCCTACCCCACCCACTTTCAGTCCTTCGTTCTTTCTCACCTAACTGCGGCCAAAGTAATCTTTCTAAACGGCAAATGGGATCCTGTAAATCCCATTTCCAAAAGTACAAGTGACTAAAAAAAAAAAAGAAAAAAAAGGTAAATTGGATTTCATCAAAATTAAAAACTTTTGTGCCTTATAGGAAACTATCAATATGGTAAAAAGACAATCCAAAGAATGGGAGAAAACATTTGCAAATCATACATCTGGTTAAGAATATATAAAGTACTCCTACAACTCAAAAATAATATGACAAATAATGTAATTTAAAAAATGGGCAAAGGATCTAAAAAGACATTTCTCGAAAGACATATAGATAGCCAATAAGTACATGAAAAAATTCTCAGTATCATTAGTAACTGGGGAACGCAAATCAAAACCACAATGAGATACCATATCACACCCACTAGGATGGCTATAATAATTTTTTAAAAATGGAAAACAACAAGCGTTGGCAAGGATGTGGAGATATTGTGGGATCCTCATACACTGCTGGTGGGAATGCAAAATGGTGCAGCCACTTCAGAAAACAGTTTGGCAGTTTTTCGAAGAGTTAAATATAGAATTACCATATGACCCAGCAATTCTACTCCTAGGCATATAACCAAAAGACATGAAAACACATATTCACACAAAAATCTGTACACAAATGTTCAGGGCAACATTATTCACACAAGAAGTAGAAACAACCCAAATGTCCATCACCTGATAAATGGATAAACAAAATGTGGTACATCCTTACAATGGAAAATTATTCAGCTATAGGTAGGAATGAAATACTGACTCATGCTACAATGTGGATGAATCTTGAAAACATTATGAAGTAAAAGAATCCAGACACAAAAGGCCCACATAGTTTATGATTCCATTTAGATGAAATGTCTAGAATAGGCAAATTCATAGGGACAGAACGTAGAATAGTGGTTGCCAGGGGCTGGGAGTGACTGTTAATGGGTACGAGGTTTCTTTATGGGGTGATAAAAATGTTCTAAAATTGGTTGTGCCGATGGCTGCACAACTCTGTGAATATACTAAAATGACTTAATGTGAATTATATCTTAATAAAGCTGTTATTAAAAAAATTCTTCAGAGACTCCCACTGCCTTGAGAATAAAATTCAAACTGCTTGACTGCTGGTCTCCTCCCCTCCAGCACACCACCCTGTGACTCCAGCCATTGTAAACCACCTGCATCACTTCCTTGATCAGCCCAGCTTTCTGGCCTGAGAACTTGCTGTTCTCTTCCTGCAACATTCCCACTGTCCCCACCCCCACCAACTCACCTGTGACCTACTCCCTCAAGATTCAGGTTATAAATCAAACAAAAGGACATGTCTGGATGACTCAGGTTTTCAAGGTGAATTTCTCTATTGTGTTACAATCAAGTAAAATTCTCCTAGTTCGAGACTTGAGATATTGCTTTCTTCAAACCAAAAGGCTCTGGCCTAAAGACTACAGTGTATTCGAGTCCTTCGGTCTGCTTTAAATGTTTTTCTCTTTCTTCTTTATTTTCATGTAACCAAAAAGCAGAATACATCAGTGATTAAGAGTAAGAGTTCTGGGGTCAGACCCAACTTTCAATCCAGGCCTTCATCGATTATTTAATTAGCCTAGTAACCATTCTCTGCTTCAGTTTCCTCAAATGAAAAAAATTAGATAATGACAGTATCTACAGCAAAAAATTATGATGATTAAATGAGATTAAATGATGTAAAGGCTCTAAGCGTGCCTAAAACATAAAAAGTGCTAAAATATTAGCTGTTATTAAAATACAACGATAAGCTTTATTTTTTAACATATTGATATAATTACAGCAGCCTCTCATCTAATTCTGTTGCAAGTTTCTCTGACATTCATTCATTCGACAAGTATTTACTGGATACCTAATATATGGAAGAAGTCACAATGTTAAAATTACATATAGTACGAAAGTAAATAAATTTGGAACAACTGCTTGAGTAACTTTACCGTGAGTAAGAATGTGTGTTATTTTTGTTGTGTTTGCTTTTACATCTAACTTGGCTACTCCAAAACTCTTCCTGCTTAATTCCTGGCTCTGTTCTGAAGAGACACTGCTGATGGAGAGTCATGTTCCATTCATACTAGCCTAAATTTGAACTATTTTTCTTGTGACGCTGCTCTGCCAAGGGAGAGGAGAATATGCTAGTTTAGTATACACTTTTGCTATGGAAAACTCTAAGAAGAGAGTGAAAATCTTTATTTCACTTTGGGCACTCTCTAGGAGACCCCCCGAAGCCGGGGCTGTGAGTGCTCACCAAAGCGCTTCTCAAAGCTCACCCAGGAGAGACCAGCGCTGAGGCGACACTAGGCTTCGAGGGAAGTCCTAAGGTCAAGTTAAAGAAAGAATGGTGCTCAGGCTAAACCTCATGAAAGGTATTAACAGGTCTAAAGAGAAACATGAGTCCCTCAGATGGTAAGTGGGGTCAGCAAAGAAACCCAGAAAGGCAGAGGCAACGCTGGGGCCATGGAAGAAGCAGTGCCCCCTCTTGTGAATTACATAGAAGCGCAGGGAGCCAGAGCACAGATTCAGCTGTTCTGGTCCTAACCGCAAGACCACTCTTACTCAAAGTCTCTTTGCCAAACCCTCGGGTTCAGCTCCCACCCCTCTTCATGTGCTTTCAAGAGCAGAGCCCTACCAGGGGGAGATTGGCAGTCACGCCAACATAAACTGCTAGGTGACTGGGCCACACGACTGTGATATCAGACCAAACAAAGGATGACAGGCATTCTGGCTTTATAGTCAAATCTTCCTAAGCTTCAGCTCCTGCCGCACAGCAGGCTTCAGGCTCTGCACAATAAGGCCGGGGCCTGTGGCAAAGTTCCCGAGGCAAGCGGCCTGCCTTACAAGGCCTGCAGGCCTTTCCCCAAGCTGCCTGATGCCTTCTCCTGACTTCCATGGGAGAGCTGGGAAACAGGCTCTGTTTACACAAGTTTCTTACAGGCCTTCCTCCCAGCATGAAGTCACAGGACTGTTTCACCAAGAGAGCTGATATACTGTTGTCAGCCAAAGGTACTGGAGAGAATGGGGGAAACTGCCTGAACTGAAGATCATTGAAATTTTCATGTTTTCAGCTTAAACAACTCAGTCTTAACCAACTCTCCCAGCAGTATCCAGTTCAGGATTCACGCAAAGGGAAGTGATTCCCTAAGTTGCCTTCAACTCTACTGAACAGATTCACCAACACTTTTGAGCACCTCCAAGGGGCCGGGGATGGGCCAGGGGCTTTCACACAAGTGATCCTAGCCGACCTGCAACACTACAGCCTACTGAGTCCACGAGACAAAGACCCCACAGAGCTGAAGGCCTCTCTGAAGAAGTGACACCCTTGTTGAGACCAAAGCAGAGCCCTCCCCACCAACAACAAACAACAAACACCTGGCAAGAACTTGGCCTGGCTGGGCCAGGCAGGGAAGGAGGTGATGGGACTGAGGCAGAGGTGTAAGCAGAAGGTGGACTTGGTGCATCAGGTGAAGTGTTTGGTGCGATGGGAAACTGCTGAAGGCTTTACATATTCAGGAGATCCCTGTGAGCACTCTGGAGAATGGATGGGAGTGGAGAGAAGTGAACGCGTGCAGTCCTGCTGGAGGCTGTGGCAAACGGTGCTCTTATCTACCTAAAAGCCATTCCCCCTTTTTTTCTTACTAAGAATCCCAATTTTGTTCAAGAATCAGGCTGCGGGGGCTGGTCCAGTGGCGTAGTGGTTACGTTCGTGCGTTCTGCTTTGGCAGCCCGGGGTTCACAGGTTCGGATCCCGGGCACAGACCTACGTGCTGCTGGTCAAAGCATGCTGTGGCGGTGTCCCAAATAAAGTAGAGGAAGATGGGCACAGATGTTAGCCCAGGGCCAGTCTTCCTCAGCAATAAAGAGGAAGATTGGCAATGGATGTTAGCTCAGGGTTAATCTTCCTCACAAAAAAAGAAAAAAAAGAATCAGGCTGTGATCCTGCGATTTCGAGGAAGACTGGCTGGGGGAGGGTGTGTAGCCCAGTTCTGATCAGAAATAAAGGGAAACCTGCTGAGGGGACTCCGGGGAAAAGTGTTCTCCCGATAGGACTGAGGTGTGTGGGGACCGGCCGAGCCTCCTGCCTGTGAGGACTGTGGGGATGCGATGCTGAAGATGCTGTGCTTGCCTGCACGCGCAGCAGGAAGGCCGAGGGGACCACAGAGCTGCCAGCACAGAGCCTTGATGTTACGTAGCCCCTGGACCACAGCTACTAACTGCCTCCCTCCTGACTTCTGATAATGGGAGCAAAGTGGATGTCCGTTGGCTTGGGCCACCGACACTAGGGGTTTCTGTCTCTCACGGTCCAAAGCATCACCTGGGCATCCTCATGGATCAGCAGGTTCCAAGAGGTCATTGGTCCTTCAAGGAGTCCTATTCTGCAGTCGTGGCTACAGGATCATCTACTTGCCATGCCTTTCTCTCAAATCCTGGTTTTGCCATTTGTGGCCAGTGGCTACCCTAATTAGTTTGGCCTGGTGACCAACGCTGGTCACATAATGATCATTTCACCTCTAGTTTTCCCCAAGAACTCACAGCAAGTGTTTTTTTATAATCTCCTTATGCCTCTGGAAGAGATGCTCAAGTTTCTACAGAAAGAACTAAATTTCTAAGGATACCTATAAGCTTAGCTATAGGCTAAGCCTTCCTATAAGTTTTCAACCTCAGGAAGGAAAAAAAACCAGTATTTTTTTTTTAAACTTCTAGGTTTCAAGCCTTATAAAAATTCTCTAACTTGAAATCAAGATCCCAAATGACTGAAAACTTGAAAGTCAAAAAAATGCAAACCTGGGTTGCTTTATAGTCTGGAAAAACAAGAATCCCATGAACTACACTGCTTGCTGGCCGGGGCAGGCACATGTGTGGCTTACAGGAAGATGAGACTCCAGGCCTCTGTGGAAATTAGACCCTTCCTCAAGTGGTACAGCAGTATGTTCTATGATCACATATTAAGCTGCCAGCAATATATATATGGTGGATACTGGAGAAGCTGAAAAGAATGGAGATAGCAGCAAACAGCTGAAGACAAAGAAATGAGAGGAAGAAAAAGCTTAGAAAACATTCACACAATTATTGTAAATGTCCTACCAATTTTCCATTTATTGTATGAGGAACAGACCCACCATGTACCAGAAAAAGTACATTCTTAAGGGTTTTCAGAGGCTCTTCAAACAGTATCTGAGTCACTTAAGTAACTTATCTAAACCGGAAACATATAGATTTACTAAATCTATTAAATCATAGGATAGTTTGACATTGCCTTTCCTCTTTGTACTAAATAGGTTATTTCGTTCTTTTCTCATAATATTTATCTTCTGCTAAGAATCAGAGTGGATGAATGCAAAGCTCAAGTGTAGAAGTTCTTCATCACCAAGCAGTTTGCCTGGTGATTAATAGGACAGTCACCTTGACGTGTGCTGAAGGCGGTTATATTTGAAAGTTCCATGCAAAAATGTCAAGTGAAGCAATTGAGAACTGAAGAATTAGAATTTACCCCAGGAATGGAAAGATGATTTAACACTAGACTACCTTAGAAAATCTGTTATTGTAATTCACTTTATTAACAAATTATGGGAGAAAAACCATTATGATTACATAAAAACTATAAGATCACAGAAGATGTACAAGATCTACAGTATAGGTCTCATACACATATAGATGTTAGAAATGTGTAAGATCTACAGTAGATGTAGAAAAATTTGATCTCCATCCTTTTTTTAAAAACAAGCAAATAAAATGAAATGCTTCTTAGCAGAATATCTGTGTAACCCAATAAAAGGTATACAGCAAATGCCTACAATAGACATCCTTAATGACGAAATGTTGAAAGCACTCCCTTTAAATCAGGATCCCTCCACCATCACTCTTCTATTCAACACTGTACAATGGAAAGGGGCCTGCCCCAGGTCACAGAATTAACCATTAGCCAAGTCGGGAGGACCCAGGCTTTCCACCAGTCCTGCACTCTAGATCCTTCATTATCGTTTTCTGCTAAAAGTGCTCCTGTTTCCTTTGGGCATGAGGCCTTTACGTCTGATCTTCTGAATTCATGGTTGCTGGTGGATTAGCTGATATTCTGCAGTGGGGCTACAAAAAGCTAGTAGTCAGCCTAGGAAGTGTGGGCTTTCCTTTTTCTATAGTAATAGAAAAGGGCAGCAAGATTAGTACAAGTTACAACTTGACTACTTTGGATCTGGATACGTATGAAAGAGACTCTACGTGACATCATGCCTCAGACCTTTTACCCCAGACTCGTACCTCAAAATACTAGCTAGGACCTTTTCCAACCTACTGTCAAGTATTTGATAATTCTAATCAGCAAGCCATACATAAAGATATAGAATATATGAATAATATAATTAACAGCTTGATTTAAAACATACATGTTGTACCCTGGACTCTACGGAGAATGCAAATGCTTTTTCCTTTTCTCCAAATTAGACTTAGTTTATCCCAGAAAATTCTAGATCTTATTGTGTTCATTTAGCCAAAGCTATAATAAAGGGCAAATTCATACCTTTAAACGCTTTCATTGTCAATCAAGAAAGGACAAAGTTAAATGATGAAAAAATTTGACTCAAGAAACTAGGAAGAAAGCAAAGAAATGCACAAAAAAGCAGAATGAAAAATAAAGATGAAAGTAGAAACAAATTAATCATAAATAGACTAACAAAAGAACTGATAACCTAATCCAACTGGGTCTTTTTTTTTTTTTTTTTTTGTGGGGAAGACCAGCCCTGAGCTAACATCTGTTGCCAATCTTCCCCTTTTTGCTGAGGAAGACTGGCCCTGAGCTAACATCCGTGCCCATCTTCCTCCACTTTATATGGGACGCCGCCACGGCATAGCTAACAGGCAGTGCGCGTCCGCGGGCGCCTGGGATCCAAACTCGCGAACCCCGGGCTGCCAAGGGCGGACTAAACCGCTGCGCCACCGGGTGGCCCCCAACTGGGTCTTTGTATTTATGGAATGTGGAGTGACATACTCTATTCTTCTGAATAAGAAGATTAAATATTGTAATTATGTCAATACAAGTTTGTATGCATGCCCAAACATGCATAAACCAGGAAACCGTCTGAAAAGACACACAGAAAAATGTTAGCAGTGTTTTTCTCCAAGTGGTGAGACTAAACATAATATTCATTTTCTTCTTTATACTTATCTGTATTTTCTAAACCTTCTGTAATGAATATATAATTTTATGATCGGAAAAAGTAAGCTATTGTCTTAAGATGCCAAATTATTTCTCATTGACATATATTTAATATAATGCCAATTGAAATACCAAAGAGATAGATGAGGGACTGAGGGAGGACTTCAAGAAGGTCGCCTGGGAGATTAAACATTTCACAACAAGTAATGGAGGGGGTACTTATTCTACAGACATTAAAACTTAATGTAAAGCTACAATTGCCAACCTACAGTTCAAATGGGTACCTGGCTAGTACCTTCTAATGGAATTGTTTCCATATCTCCAATAAAATGCTGTGAATTTAGAACACGATAATAAAAACTCAGAACACTATACACCACTCAGATCATCAGGCAGCCCAATGCCAGAATCAGGTTGCAACCGACTCATCTTACGACAGATGAAACAGGAGAGAAAAATCCTCCTGGTAGCTCATGGCATAGTTTCTTAAGAGAGTGAAAAACCCTGAAATAAGGTGGGAAGAAGTTTTTAACCTCTCTTACCAAGGAACCCCTAAATCACAGACCCAGAGCTTAGAAGACATGGAAAATAGGAAGCCACCTGTCTACACCTTTCCAGCACTGCTCTGTGAGTGGGCAGAATATTATACTATTACCAGCAATCTTCATCATACAACAAAGTTCCAGGCTAATTAAAGGATTGTTTTAAAGATGAAAGAAGTGATCAATTATCTGCTCTTGGGTTGGGGAAGATCTTTGCAAGCGAAAAAGGGGAGGAGAAAAGAGGAAATGAAGACCAGATTTGGATGACCCAACGACTTGACACCAAGTGCTGGCAAGGGCTCAGGGAAGCAAGCCTGATCCTCTGGGGGAACAAACTGGTTTAAGATTTCTGGAGGGCGATCTGGCTAACATACTGAAAGTCTTTAAAATGGTCACACTCTGACACTGTACGTCAATGTCTAGGAATTCTTCCTAAGGAAATAATCAGAGAGATATAAAAAATGTACTTACAATAGTGAAAGACTGCAAAAGAACATAAATGTTCAACAACATGCAACTAGTAAAGCACAGACGAAATATTTATATAATAGACTACGATCTGGCCTTTAAAATCATGTTTCAAAGAGTAGTTAATCATGAGAATATGCTCAGAAAATATTCAATTTTTAAAAAAGTTATGTATAGGATGATTACAAAATTTTTTTCACTTGTGGGATACACACATACATATATACACGTGTATCTGGAAGAAAACACCAAAACAGTGGTTATATCATTATTTGGTGGGGAAATTTGAGGTGATTTTAACTTTCTGCTACTAGCAGCCCAAAGCATGCTAATTGATAGACCTGGATAACTCACTCATTCTTGAGGATTCAGCTTACTGCCTTCTCTTTCTAGAAGTCCTCCTGCACCACCCTCCTTTATCCCATATATTATTCTATGGGTTTCTCCTTGGCACTGGACTCTAGGCTGTTCTCTACGATATTCTTTATCCTTGCATCATACTCACTGATTTGATTCACCACATCCCCACTACACTTTGAACTGTCTGTAGTGAGAAATTGGGGTATTTCATTTTTGTATCCCCAATCTGTCTGGAATCTAACAGATCTTCAAGCTAGAATGCTAGATTCCTGAAAGAAATTGACCAAATGATTCTCTGTGCTCTGTGAATTTATAGGCCAAGGAGGGAAATGTTCACAAGCATGAGCAAACACTGGTAAAGAGGTATCTCCTTACCTTCGCTAGTAGGCTTGAAACGTGTTTGATTTCACCATGTGCCTTTAGTAATTCTTGTTTGAGCTCGGTGCAAGACTGTTCCAGCTGATCTTTCTCA
This sequence comes from Tapirus indicus, assembly GCA_031878705.1. Classification (NCBI taxonomy): domain Eukaryota; kingdom Metazoa; phylum Chordata; class Mammalia; order Perissodactyla; family Tapiridae; genus Tapirus; species Tapirus indicus. The sequence continues at coordinate 3,097,643 of CM062932.1, read as the reverse complement.
GCTCGAGCTACTTTCAACATTTCTTGAACTTCACAGCCCTCTGCTCTTTGCCCCATGGGACTGGTCTCTACAGTTTTTTGCTTCTCATTCTCCAAATGAGCCTTCAAAGACCCATTTTCAATCTTTAGCCCTTCCAAGGTAACGTTATATTCTTCCAGAGTTTTGGCTATCACACTATTATTATGCCGTTCCAGTTCTAGAAGCCCATTCAGTTTTTCATTCTCTTCCTTTAGGTGTTTAATCATTTCTAAAGCTCCTTGGTTTTCTTCCTCAACCTTCCGTAAGCTACAGGTTAGCTGCTGCTGAATGTTGAGCAGCTTCTCTCTTTCAAAGCGGCCCTGTTCAAGAATTTCTGCACACTTCTGCTCCAGTTCAAGGATTTTTCCTTCTTGAGCACTGGGCTCTTCATTCTTGACTCGCTCCTGTAAGAGATTTATCAGTTTCTCGTTTTCCTGACTTAGCTGCTCTGCCCTCTCTCGATGCTGATGAAAAGAAGTTTCCAAAATAGTCTTCTCATCCACCAGTTTCTCATTTTCAGCTGTCAATTCCTGCACCATTTGTTGCTGATCTGATAATTCTTGTAAAGTAGCCTGCAGTTCTTCTGCTGTGCTATGGTGATTTTCTTCCATCTTTTGTATCTTTTCTGTAAGGGAAGCCAGGGACAATTCACTCACGTTGTTAGGGGAACTCCCAGTGGTGGAGCACTTTGAGCTCTTAAAGGGATTGCTAGTGGAAGACAGGGGCCGAGAGGGGGTATCTGCTGTGATGTGCTCAAACTCGGAGGCATCTGGTGACAAAGAAGCTTTGGTAACATCACTACTTGAAGAACCCGACGTCCGTAATGCATTTTCGTGTATGGTTTTTTTATATTCATCGATTTCACCTGAGAACTGATTTCCATTTGGGCTTCCGAAGCTTGACTCTTGAGTTATGGATGTTGGGCAGCTGCTATCACCAGTCTGACTTGCTCCCCCTTCTGAATTTGGTGAATGCTCAAAATAAGTCAGTTTCACCTTCAAGGCCCGGTTTTCTTCCTCTAGATCAGCAAGCTCTTTCTGAAAATTCTTGTTCTTCTCCTCAAGAGCTCTTATCAAAGGTTCCGAGTCACCTGGTGAGACGGATGTTCCATCTACATTTGGGTCCAAAGCATCAGTTCCTTCAGTATTCAGAGTCCTTTTCTCCTTGCATTTCTTTAGTTCACTTCGAAGCCTGTTAATTTCATTATCTTTTGCTTTGGCTTCTGCCAAAAGTTCCCGAACTTGGGACTCAAGCACGGCCTTTTCTCCACTTTCATTCTCTTGCTTGGGTCTTGTGGAAGTGGTCCTCAGGTGCTTGGTAGGGGTGGGTGTGCTGGAAGAAGTTGGACTGGACACCGATTTCCTTGGGTTGGAGGGACCACGTGGCACAGTTCTCTCTCTTGAGACAGTTACCGAAAGTTCTCGAGGAGCTGGAATGCCAGTCCGTTTGGTTGTTGTCACAGTCCCTAAAGACAGAAGTAGAAACCAATGAAACAAAGCAAGCACTTTTATAAATGAAACCCACGGCATAGTGAGAAGGGTGGCTGTCGCCCCTTACCCATTTCCTCCTCTTCTAGACGACTACCCAGTTCTGACTGGGGTTTCTGTACCTCCTCCCATAGCCCCACACTTTGGGGAAAGCTGACTCCAAGCCTGAGCTACTCAGCGTAACCCCATCCCTAGCCATAGCTGCCGGTTCAAGGCATGGGCACATGAAACACAAGGAAAAGTTCTCTGGGTGAGCTTCTGGAACATTACTAGACATTGAGTGGGGGATCACGTAAATCTAGGAATGGCTTGCAACCACCTTGTCACCACAAGAGGAAGGTGAGAATGCAGAGAGTACAAATTCTTAGTAGCATTGGTGGAGTTGCTAAATCAGTCAACCCTAAGGCTTGGTCTGTTGCTAGCCTTCCAAACACACAAGCCAATAAATACTCTTCATATAAGTCACCTTGAATTGGGTTTTCTGTAACTTGCAACCTAATACATCTGAACTGATAAACTTGGCAACTAAACAACAGCCTTTTGACAAAACACAAGTTCATCGTGAATTTCTCAATAAACACTTTAAAAAATTCATCATTAACATAAATTGACTGAGCACAAATTTGATTGAGAAATCAGAAGACACAAATAATACTAAGGAGAGACTGATCTGATCCAATGACCCATTGCTTTTAACATGAGTGGAAATGGTGTGCTCATCTGTATTCAGCGAGAAACAAGAACAATTATACCAATTGGGCACATTAGGTAATATCTAGGGTACAGTTTAAATGTAAAAGGGATTTATATAATATGGAAATGATACAGAATTTAGGATACTTATAATGGGAAATGTACGGTAAGGAATTATTTTTAATTTTCATCTATACTACTATACTATAATTATTTTTAAATTTTCATCTATACTATATTTTTTATTTCCATTTATACTGTTTTCTACAGACAATGTTAAAAAAAATTCTAAGGGTGAAAATGCAGACAGTGATCGCTATGCTCTAGAAAGGAAACCCACTGCAGAGGTTAAAGGGTAAATGAAAAATCTGGACCTAATTTACAAAGTCAAAGACCATTTGATGAATCAAAGCTGATTACTATCACCTATACAACTATACACCTAGGCTGATCTCAAGGCCTGTACAGTGTGGGGAGGGCTGGGGGAAGAGGATGCATCCAGACTGGCAGCAGCCCCATCTGCTAAGGCAGAAGCAGACCAGCATGGCACAGCGGCTCTAAGCCCACTGCCAAGGCTGCTACTGAGACAGGAGCAAGTGCACATTCAAACATCCTGAAATCCGAGGTGATGATGGGAAGGCTGAGAACATTCATTGCTAAGTGTCTGACAGCTGAGTGCTTTTAAAACTTTGACATAATAAAAGCTAAACTGTCATATTTATATGCAGAAAAACTATGGTTTTTAAATTGACTTTTTCAAATGAAGTTACTGGAAAGTTAAGAGAACTATATAATAGACATTTAATGCTTTTAGGTGTCCAGATGCCTTACTTGCATCATACTAAATACTCGATGAAGAAAAGATTTATTTAATTATTCTTGTAAAATAAAGACTAAAATAACTAAGCAATAAAACACTTGGGTAACACCAGTTCTGTAGAGTGAAGTAATCTTGGCAAGGACCATAATGAAAACTGGAAAATAACTAAAGTTTCACCACAACTGTAGTCAGAACAGGCAAAACTGAGAGTCCAGGACTGATGACTTGTTTGCCATTCCTAATACTGCCACTAAAGTTAAGGCTCCTTTTCAGTTATTTGCTGGTTTTGAAGATGGGAAGGACTACAACAGAACAGTAGATCAACTCTGTCATCATTTCCAGCTAAAGCTTAACTCCTTCCTGCCAAACCTCAGTTTGATTTGATATAATGATAAGGCATAAATAACACCTAAGTGGAGAACAAAGTACATTTATGAAATATATCCAGTTGTGGATTATGAAATACACAATCCAACTGTATTTTTTTCTACATCTGTTCTTTTTTCCGTCTTGCCACTTCATCATTACTTGAATACAGTCACCAGTATAATTGTTTTCTATTTTCTAAAAGGTTCTTCCTATCTCTGTACACATCATTTCAGAAACTATAATCAGCAGAAGTTAAGTTTAGAGAGTTGCTAAAATTCATCATCAGACTAAAATAAGGTTGGTGCTTGCCTGCTCACTCCCCATCTGTGCCTAAGTCTGCCAGAGACCCACCTTGTCATGGGCACCGGCAGGCAAGAGTCAAGTGGCAGCAGTCCTATAGCTTACAATGTAACCAATCAGAAGGGTACCGAAATCGGCAAACAGCTGTTGATGATTAAGCAGCTAGTAACAGGGGGGATTGGAATTGGCCACCTCAAAATATGTCTCTGCCTGAAAGAACTTTGACCCCCACCCCGACTAACCGACCCAAAGAGTTTGGGATGGGAGGCCTGTCCCCAGAACGGGCCATCACCATAGACAGACATCTCCAGGTATCTGGGAGGGTCCCTGCTAAACCCATTCTTAGTTCTGTTTACCCTTTGTAAGGGACATTTACATTTGTAAAGGAAATCTCCATTTGTAAAGGTATCTTCTTCCCTGTACCAGGAAGAAAAGGGGGGGAATGACCTTACCTAGAAACTTGTCAGAATGGAAGGCGGAAGGCGAGGACTTAAATCTGCATGATAAACTTACCCATTGTTAATTGCGCTGTTCAGGCAATATGCTATCTGACTCCCACTAGGTTCCTATGGATGGCATCTCCCTGGGGCCTGGGTCACCATGGTAACGGGTGTTTGAGCTATTTTTTTCAGGAATTGGAACCTCTTGCCCACTTCAGGCCAGTTGAGACCACCAACCCATCAACTGGGCCCATGCAGACATACGTCCGATAAGTGACCTTTTGACGTCAAGAGGTTAAAACTCCACCCTCGGGTCATGGTAACACCACCATTCTGTGAATGTGTGTCCTATGAAGAGGCATGAAGCCTGACTATGCTTGCACAGATCATCAATTACCTCATCTCTCCTCACCTCCAATCACCTCAGACCACCTTGCCCCCTACCCCATAAATATCCCTGAGTCCCTATTTTCAGGGAAGTGGATTTGAGATTCAATCTCCCGTTTCCTCACTTGGCTGCCTTGTGATTATTAAACTCACTCTCTCTGCTGCAATCTCATCATCTCGCTGTTTGGCTTTCTGGGTGGTGGGCAAAAACAGACCTGGTGTGGTAACAGTACCACTCAGAGTCTCCTTCAATGACTGAGATAAGAAGTCACGCTGCTGAACGATACATCTGGAACCCTGAAACGGAGCATGCTGCCTAACACAATACACCATGGCAAGGGTGACAGCAGGGGTGGTGGAAAGTCTGGCCAATGGAACAGGGACTGTTCAGGCTCAGCTGGCACCCTTAATTCTTTGTCTCCTTCCCATCTTCACACCATAGCATCACTTATTCCTACTGAGGCTGGCTGGCTGTCTGCAAGAAGTTAAAATAAATGGAAGCTCCACCTAACATGATAAATTTTTTAAAAAACATGTTTGATATATGTTTGAAAACATGAATGATATTTAAAAATGCCAAATGAAAAATGATATCATGGTTGATCACAGGTGCTTCAAACTGTAAATTCAGAGAGACACGCTCTGGAAAGGAGCATGGAATATTGAGAGCAGGTGAGTATTAAGCTGGTTGGACTGTGAGTAATTTTCCTGTTTCTTTTTTATTTACATTTATGCAATAAATTAAAAAAACAAGAGGGGAAAATCTGATCATAACAATATGCAGAGAGATAAAGGGGTGGGAAAATAAATCTTTTCTGAGAACAAAAAGCACATTTAAAATAATAATAGCACAATCATTTAAATCATAGATCAGGTGACTGTTTTAAGTAGTGATTCTCATGAGCTGAAAATAAAATATTTTCAGTCTCTTTTTAATTTCCTCATCTTACCCAAAGAATATGTTACTGGGGTGGTTCTTTGGTCGGTCTTCTGTCTGACATTCACTGAGGATGGAAATGATGACATTCTGAAATAAATTATTAATCTTTCATTTATTCAACAAGAATTCACAGAATGCCTGCTCTGTGGGACAGGTGGGAGATAAAAATGAAGGTCCGCCACTTTCACACGCCACACCATGGCTGCCTTGCCTCCTAACTCAAGAGAACTCGCTTGCTCTAAGAATCTAAACTACTAGGATATTTTTCCCTACCACTCTTTATAAATTTTTTCTCAGAAAGTTATAATTTCTTTACTGTCAAATCTGATTTCCCCCCTTAATCTTCATCCTTTCAACTTCTCAGTGGCAGCTAACTTTGTTGAGCATCTATTCCTTCTCTTCTTCATTCTTTTTATTCATGTCTGACAGTGGCACCAATCATTTTTAGATTCCCCCAATTCAAAAAACCTTAACAACATATTTAAAACTTCTTTCCTCCTTTCTTTCTGTAACCAACCAGTCAGTCACTAAAACCTATTCACTGTTTTTGGAAATATTTCCATATTTTTCCTTTCCTTTCGGCATGAATCTAGTCTAGGTCTTCAGAATGTTCTGTCTAAATTTCCGAAACGTTCTCACAGGTCTTCCTGATTCCAGCCTCTCCCACCTTTGAAACTTTCTGGATCAATATCCCTTAAATAACTCATTCGTTTTTCTGTTCCAGAATCTTAAGTATTTCTTCATCTGCTGCATCCATGTCAAACTTCTCGCCTTGGTTTTCAAGGTCATGCAAAATCTCTAATCAACATATCCTATCTTATTCACCTTTTGGGGGTTTTTTTGCTCTCCAACACAGCCATTTAACTCTAGTCAGTATGCTCAGTGTCCCCATACCTGTGACTTGTTGAAATACCATTCCCCTTCTACTGGATCCTTCTGACTGGCATTTAAACATGCTCAGTTTTCTTTAGTTTAAAAAAAATCTGGAATCCGCATCTTCCTCCAGCTAATATCTGATTTCTCTCTTCCACGTCACAGCAGAATCCTCTCAAGAGTTATGTTTCCTGGTTGTCTTCATTTCTTCCTCTCTCATTTACTCCTCTACCCACTCCTATCACTCAACCAAAACACTGTCTGCTGAGGTCATCAATGACCTCCATGTGATCCAATGTAATGGATATTTTCAATCCTCTCAGCAGAGCTGGAACAATGCCTTCCCTTTTGAAACATGCCTCTGATGTCACACTGTCCTAGTTTTTCTCTTACCTCAGAAGCCACCCTCTGTCTCTTTTGCTGGTTCCTCCTCCTCTCTCCACTCTCTCTCTGTTAGAATTCTTCATATGTCCTGGGCCTTTTTTCTTCTCTTATGACAAATATTTTCCTGGTGATTCTACTAAATCCCATGATCTTTAATACCACCTATATACTGATGACTCCCAAATTAACTCTGTTATGTGGACCTCTCTTCTGCATATCAAGCTACTTACTTAAGTATAAATGAATTATCACAAAAATACCTCAAACTAGATAAAAGGGAGAAAGGAAAGCTAAGAAAGAGTGAATAGAATGTGCAACGGCCCTGGAGTGCAGAGCCATGGCAGGGAGGGGACTAGTGAGGAAGAAGGCTAACTTATATATGACAGAACACCTGACTGGATGAGGAATATGAAAAAAAATGAAGATATAATTAAAATAGTGAAAAAAACAGAAACCTCATAAAAACAAAAAGCTTTAGCATAAAAAACGTAACAAAATCATAACATACGACTTCACTCTGCAGGGAAGAATAGCTTTGTAGTCACAATAACATTAATACTATTTAAATTGACCTATACACGAAGTATGCAAGACTATTTTATAGAACATTTGAATATTATCATCCTTGCTAGCAAAAAAAGTTAAAGTACAGATAAAAAATTGGAAGGCAGAAGGTGCAGAGAGCTGGTAGAAAGGGTGGTTATGTAATATCCATCCTCATCTTACAAATGGAGAGTCAAAGATACTATGTACAGTTGACAAGATAAGAAATAAAGATGAAATACATTATGAGAATAAATGAGGTAATCAAGAAAGGAACTAAAAATAGTGATATTATGACACTGGGAGGGGGTGAAAGGTTCTGAGTTAAATCCTTATAGCAGGAGTCAACAAAACGTCTAAATCTGAAAAATCAAAAAATAGCAATGTCAGAAGAATGAGAAGACAAGCCACAGACTGAGAGAAAATATTTGCAGAAGACATATCTGATCAAAGACTGTTATCCAAAATATACAAAGAACTCAACAATAAGAAAATGAACAACCAGATTAAAAATGTACAAAACATCTGAACAGACACCTCACCAAACAAGATATACAGACGGCAAATAAGCACATGAAAAGATGCTTCACATGATATGTCATGAGGGAACTGTAAATTCAAACAACCATGAGATACCAGTACACACCTATTAGAATGGCTAAAACCCACAACACTGACAGCAGCAAATGCTGGTGAGGATGTGGAGCAACAGGAACTCTCATACTTTGCTGGTGAGAATGCAAAATGCTGCAGCCACTTGGGAAGACAAACTGGTGGTTTCTTACAAAACTAAACATACTCTTGCCACACAATCCTGCAATTGCACTCCTTGGTATTTATCCAAATGAGTTGAAAACTTATGTCTACACAAAAACCTGCACATGGATATTTATAGCAGTTTTATTCATGATTGCCAAAATTTGGAAGCAACTAAGAAGTCCTCCAGTAGGTGAATGGATAAACTGTACTACATTCAGACAATGGAATATTATTCAGCACTAAAAAGAAATGAGGCATCAAGCCATGAAAAGATGGAGGAACCTTAAATGCACATTACTAAGTGAAAGAAGCCAATTTTTTTCTACATACTGTATGATTCCAACTATACAACACTCAGGAAAAAGCAAAACTACTGAGACTGTGAAAAGATCAGTGATTGCCAGGGCTTTAAGAGGAGGGAGGGATGAATAGGCAAAGCACAGAGGATTTTTAGGGCAGTGAAACTATTCTGTATAATACTTAAATGATGGATACACGTCATTATACATTTGTCCAAACCCATAGAATATACAACACCGAGAGTGAACCCCAATGTAAACTATGGACTCTGGGTGATCATCACGTATCAATGCAGGTTCACCAACTATAACAAATGTATCACTGTGGTGAGGGATGCTGATGGTGGGGGAGGCTGTGTTATGTGTGGGGGCAGGGGGTATTCGGGAACTCTGTACTTTCTGTTCAATTTTGCTGTACTAAAACTGCTCTAAAAGTCTATTTAATAAAATAAGCAGTATAATCATAATGAAGTTACCTTTGAGAAGAGGGACGAGAAATGGGAAGGTGCAGGGCAGCAGCAGTCTTGCTTTTCATAATAAGGGCTTTATCCTATTGCATTTTTTTAACTTGTGCATATACTACTTTGAAAATAAGAATTAAGAAAAAAAATGTGAATGCAAATACAGTGCAGAAGCAGGTAATTAGCAATCCGTTGGTTTTATAGGCAGCACTGATCCTTTGGACTTAGAACAAATGAGATAAAAGAAAAAAGTTTGAAGCTACTAAGCAAGCAGAAGCACTGCCATAAGGAACAAAGTCTGTTATCAAATCTGGGGGCCCCACCTTGCCTGCGGCAGAAGGTAACTTTTTCCACAGCTGGACTGCCTTTTGGGGAGTCTCAATGGAGTGTTTTCTAGAGATTCATACATATCTCATATTAAAGTTAAAGGAAACTCTCTGTGTAAACCAAACAGAGGAAAAAACACAAAAGAATCCTAATATACAAATGAACCAAATTACTTGCTCAGTTTGCTTCCTTCATTAAAAGCAAACAGTAGGGGCCACGTTCAGAGACAGTTTTTGTAACAGGATAAATGTTTTCTGTCTCATCTTCCTTTTACCTTTTTTTCTTTTTTTACAGAATGCAAAATAAATTTTGCTCACACTCCACTTGCTCAGCAACTTGGGTTAGAGTTTAAAACACTTGTAAATCTGCATCCTTCTCTTTCCCAAATACTCACAGTGGACCACAGCCACTATGAACAGCACTCCAGAATGAGGGGGCTTCTGAACAAAAGACCCCTAACACTCAGAAGGGGCTCTGGCCTGGGGAGGACACAGTGACCGGTCTGTTGCGGGGATAAAGGCAAGATAAAGCAGGAGACAAAGCAACAGTGTTAGGAGAAGAGATAATGGTACGGTCTGACCAGCTTCTTGCAGGCGGCCCACACAGATGGCTGCAGTTAGTCATCTCCAGGAGAAGCCAAAATGCAAAACGGTGCTGGAAGGGCAGCTCCCAACGTGCCATTTGAAAAGTGCAAAGCAGACAGGGACATCTAATTTCCATTGAACTGCAGTGGCCAGGGGAACGGTGGGTCCTAGAATTCACTCTGTGTCAGCCTCCTTGTCCATCGTGTGGGTCAAAATGAAATCCTCATTGCCTAACTCAAGAGCTTGGCACCTCTGCACAGGAATCTCCCAGAACTAACATGGTCTCTAGGCAGCCAACGCTAAGAATGAGGAGGAGCAAGGAGTGAGGGCGGTGAGGCGACAGAGAATTAAAAGACCTGCCTCTCCACATGCAGCCTTCCTTTCAGCAGAGATGGGAAAAGACCAACTTCTCAATTTGTGAAGCTTGATGCAACTTGGAATGACCTGTCCTAGATCACAATTTAGCTCTGGCTCCCTAAAATTACACACTTGGCTCAGTTAGCTCTATCTCTCAGCGATCACCGAGAAACTTCCAAGTTCCATCATTAAAAGATATCAAATTCATCTGAATTTTTGATTAGAGGAATTAGATGGATGGGGTAGGCTGAATCCTATTTATTTGGATTAACATCACTTTTCCCCCTTTTTTTAAACCACTCATAGGTCAAAACATACAAAGGATTTTAACAGATTGTCCACATTCTTTAAATTGGAGTTCACAATGTAGGAAATTATAATAGCACTTTACGTTTGTGTGGTGCTTCCGGTTTTCAAAGCATTTTCATATACACTAATTTGAAGCTCACAAAAATCAGTCAGCAAAGTATTATCATCTTCATTTCACAGATAAGAAAACTGAGAGTCTGAGAGGCTTCAGAATTTGCCCAAGGGTCACGTAATAAGTACGTCTTCTGATACCTACTGAAGCAAAACATCGCATTATTTCAGAACTGGAAGAAACAGAGAAATCACGTAGCCTAATCTTTTCCACAGTATAGTATCAACAGCCTCCAACTTCTGCTGCTATTTACTGAATTCTCATATTCTAGTTGCCACTGAATATTTTCAGTGAAAGAGAACTCAGCGTCAGTCCTTTCCACTGCTGAGAAGCTCAAATAGTTGGACAATCCTTCTTTACATCTGGCTGAATTCTATGTTCGTTAACATGGCACATGTTGGTTCCAGTTCTGAAACAATCTGGAACCACAAAGAACAAACTTACTGTTTTTTCCATATGACATCTGAATATCTGAGGGCAGCTTTGTTTCCCCATGGTCTTCTATTCTTTAAGCAAAACATTCCTAATCCTTCCTACCAGGCCAACACTGGATGAACTGCCTGGAGATCCTTTGCTTTAGCAAGGTCCCTATGAAATGTTACCCAGAATCTCGAAAGTGCTGCAGATGTGGTCACTATGAGTTAGGAATCTTTTGGTTGCAACAGAAAACCCACTTAAGCTTGCGAAATTAAAAAATTTTTGGCTCACACAACTGAAAGTCTAGGAGTGGGTCTAACTTCAGGTCCAGCTCAATCAAAAGATGTTCTCGGTCCATTTCTCTCCATCTCTTGCTCCCGCCTTCCTCGACCAGACACCTTCATCAGTAAGCTGCCTTGCCTCCTGGCAGTGCGATGCCTCTGGCAGCTCCAGGCCCCACATCTGCAGGCCATCAAATCCAATGAAGAGAGCTAAGTCTCTCCCAGACACCCCAGCAAATGTCTCCTCGCTTGTCATTCTGATTGGGTCTGTACCATCCTTGATTCTTTGAGGTCAAGGTGATATGCTGATCCACTCAAAGTGGGAAAATGGTAAATTATCCAAGGAGAACTCTTGAAAGAAGAGGGAAGTTGATTCTGGGAAAAAAACATCTAACAAAAAGTTTTCATAATGTGGTCTGATCAATGCTGAGTTAGTTCCCTGGTACAGAAATACAACATATAGAAAATGGTATAGCACACCAGCTTAAACAAACGAAAAAGGCTTCAGACCCCAGCAGGGGCTATCAGGCAACAATTAAAAATGAAAATTATGTATACTTTTAATCATACATTTAGTATACATAATGCATAATACATATATATAATACTTAGAATAAAATGTTAAATGGAAAGAGACAAAAACAGAATACCAAATTTTAAGACAATTATGATTATAACTAGGCAAACATTTCTTGTTTATGAGATTGTTTCTCTTTGTGCAATAAGCAGTTGGGATTGGCTCTGGAAAGGCTCTTCTAACGTGAGTGAGTGAACATGATCACAGTTAAGTTGCTATTTCCTAAACCCTCAAGCTCCAATTACCACTGTTTCAGGACAAGGTTCCCCATCACTTCATAGCTTAAAACAACCATTTATTTTATTGTGCTCATGATTTGGGGTCAGGAATTCAGGAAGAGTTGGGCCAAGCAGTTCTCACTTAGATGCTCTCAGGTGGTTGCCATCCAGTGGTGGCTGGGGCTGCAGTCCCTTGAGGACATAGCTGGGCTGGATGTCCCAGCTGGCTCACGTACATGGCTGACAGTTGACATCGTCAGATGGGAGCTCAGTAGGGCTGTTGGCTGGAGCACTGAGGGGTGGCCTCTCCAGCATGATAGTCTCAGGGTGGCTAGATTTGTCACAGAATGGCTCAGGGCTTCAAGTGTGAGTGTTTCTGCAAACAAGGGGAGCTGCTCGGCCTCTTATAACCCAGCCTCGGCTGTCACATAGCGTCACTTGTATCCTACTGGTTGAAGCGGTCCTAGTCCTGCCCCGATTCAAGGCTCAGATTCCTTGATGGAGGAGGTGGCAAAGCAACATTGTGGAAGAGCATGTGGGGTGGGAGACAGAGTTGCAGTCGTCTCTGAAAAATACAACTCATTATGCCCCAGTACGCTGATGAGACATTTTTATCTTATAAAGCCATTAACTGTGTGCCTCTATATCCCAGACTGATTCTATATCCCAACTGACTGATCATCATTGAAATGTCTAGACATGGAAGGCAATGTTAATTCTACTGACAATTTGCCAATTCCAAAGATACAGTGCAGATAGTTGTAAAGTCCACTCTGGTAAACACAAGACTCTCGATGTTTTGCACTTTCTTGGGCAAGCTGGTCCCATTTCTTCAGTACAGTGCAAAGGAGTAAAGACATGATTAAGAAATATGTTGTTGTTTGACCATGTTCTTCAAAATCAAGCTTTAAGATTGATGAAAATATGTTCAGCGCTTTACCACAAAAAGAATAAAATGAATTTTCCCTTACCCCTGACTTACTTTATTAACATTTTTAATTTAAAAAAGGACAAAAACAGCCCTCTCTTATGTACACCTTATTCTACACTGAATAATTTGCATATATTACCTCATTTAAATCCTACGTAGCAGGTTTTTTTATACATATTTTACCTCGCAGGAAAGAGAGGCATAGGTGGGTCAAGATAACTTCCAAGGTTACACAGCTTGAGTTGCGATTCAAACCCAGGAAACATGAGCTCCAAAGTTCATACTCAATCACTAAACTCTCCCCTCTGCATATAGAAATAATAATGCTCTTTCTAAAATTGAAATAATCAAAATCTCCTATTTTCCTGAGACATCAATATGAAATATGGAAAGAATGTGTTCTTCCATGTTGATACAAGCAGGCTTAGTCTTTTGTTTGGGATCATAACATATGCACATATGACGTAAAGCTGTAAATATTCCTTTGTGAATTCTATTTTATCACTTTAAAATACATTGTATTTATAGCCTTCCAGAACAGTGGAAATAGAGCTAACTTGTTCTTTTTAATACAGTCATGCATCGCTTAACGATGGGGACACATTCTGAGAAATGCATCATTAGGCAATTTCGTCATTGTGCCAACATCATAGCATGTACTTACACAAACCTAGATGGTATAGCCTACTCCACACCGAGGCTACAGTACTAATCTTACGGGACCACTGTCATATATGAGGTCCGTCGTTGACCGAAACATCGTTATTCGGCCTATGACTGTAATATAATATTTCATAAGAATGATGTACTATAATCTATTCAACCAGTTCCTACTGAGGAACAGTCAGATTGTTCCTAGATTTGGGCCACTATAAAAAAAGTACTGCAATTAATAAACTTTTTTTACATTCAATATATACTTAATTACTGGTGCTTTTATTTTTAAAGGACAGAATCCCCAAAATGGGATTGCTTTGTCAAATGGAACATATATTTTCAATCTGAATAGCTATTGCCAGGTTGCTTTCCAAAAAGATTGCAATCATTCACACTGACATCAGCGATGTATGGGAGTCATTGTTTCTCTATATCCTGACCAGCCCTGGAAGTTATTATTCTTTTTGATGGGTGAAAAATAGTTTCTTCTGACTTCAATTTCTCTGATTACAACTGATGTTCAATATCTTTGTTTTTGTTTTTTCTTTCTTTCTTTTTGCCACTGAATTGCTTGTCACACTATTGCCAATTGACCTGTACCACCAACTCTTTGGCATTAAGTTTTTCCTTATTTGTTTATAGGTGTACCTCATATAGTCATATATTTTCCCCAGATTATTACATGTGATTAAGCAGAGGTTGGTTGTACCCCAGTATTTCTTCTCTTTTTCTTCCCCAGTAATGCGACTTTTCATTGGGCCATGATTTCAGGATAAGGACATTATCTAGCCTCCTTTGCAGCTGGGTGTGGCTGGGCGATTAGGTTCTGGCCAACTGGATGAAGCAGTTTCTGAAAGCTCTCCTTAACAGGCAGTGCTCACCCCTCAACTCCAGCCTGCTGCCTGAAATCCAAATGTCACCTTTGGGACCACGTGGTCAGGGTCTCATATAGTGGAGGCAGAAGTCACTAGGAGCCAAGGCCTGGGCACCATTGAGCCCCATGCCAGCCTGGACCACCTACCTAGACTTCTACATAAGAAATAAACTTGGGTCTTGTCTAAGCCACTATTATTATTTTGTCACTTGCAGCCAAATTTAATCCTAATATAGAAAGTGACCCTGAATAAATAAGGTAATATCCATTTCCCAAAATCGCAAAAAACAAAACCAAAATACTATTGACCAACTTGAGTAAGCTTTTATTGCTGCAAATAGTTAAATCCCTACCTTGAATTTATATATTATTTATATATATAAATATATATTTAATATGTAATATGTATTTACATATAAAATATATACTTTAATAAATTACATATATTACATGTTAGTATATAATTATATATAATGCCTTATTGCACTATATAATGTATATTAATACATTAAATTTATATTTACATGTATGTATTTAAAATCATGTTATATAAAATATATTCATTTAGAAAGTGATCCCATACTCATATTTCATGAAAATTTTTACCAGATTTGTCACACGCATGTTCTACATCACTGTCTTCATCATTATTAGAGCTACTTTTATGCCATCTATTCCAATTTGACAGAGAACTATCTAAGCTGTTTGAGATTTGGTACTTTTTGAATCCAGTGACAGTATCATGCTGTCACTGCAAATTTTATACCAACTCACAAATACATATATATTTACACAATATTAGGTCAATTAAAAAAAATTCTTCCTATGGGTATACATTTGTGATCTCTACAACCTAACCACTTACTGCACTGTCATATAATCTTTCAAAGCCTCAGTTCAACAGCATGCAACATTTGTAACTATGTGATCACACCCCACAGAATAAATACTACATTTGTTTTAAATTTGTCCCCTTTTTTCTAAACCAACTCTGTCAGGTGGCCTCTATAAAATTTTAAAATTAAAACAGATTGAGGTTATTTTAGTCTGTCTTCCCCAAATATTACTTTGTTATTCAGAATAAAGTAATTAAGGACATGCCCAGTTAAAAATGATACTTTGTGAGGCTTCAATGTAAGGAGCTTCCTTTTTTCCTAAGAAATAATTCCGTGGAGAAATTAATCTCATATCCAGGCATATTAATTTGAGAAGGATTAATAATTTTATAATGTTAAATCTGCACATCATGGAACACAATGTAGTTTCTCCATTATTTCAAGTCTTGTTTTATGAACCACAATGGGATTTAACACTTTTCACCTTATGTCCTATAATATTCTAGTTAAAATTATTCCTAGATATTTTATGGCACCTGTGAATTGAATTTTTTTCAATTTCTAGTGTTAACCAGTTATTACTAGTATAGAAAAAAGCTATTGATCTTTTTATGTTTATCTTATATACAATCATTTCCCAATTTCCTTATTCTTGGGTTTAATTTTTCTTTTCAATATTCAACCCAGAAGATGTTTTTGCCTTATTGCATCAACACTAAAACAATGTTAAATAATAGTGATAATACTTCAAGTTTTACATTTTTTCTAGAACTAATTTTGTGAATTTATATTTTGAATGAAATTCACTCATTTCCTCATTGTTCAAATGTACTGTTACAGACTGAATTTTTCATTTCTTTCATACCTGTAACAATAGATCCTCACTCATTTCTAATATTTTTTCCTTTAATCAGAGATAATTTCCATTCTTTGCCTTTTCAAAGAACTAGTGTTTGGTCTTAATTACATTCTTTACCATTTTATGTTTTCTAGTTCATTAATTCCTGCTTTTATTATTAATTTACCTCTTTCTTTTATTTCGTTTTTTCCCCTAGTTTCCTCAGTTGACTATTTCACTCATATATTTTCAGTCTTTCTTTCTTTTCTTTTTTTGAGAAAGATGGGCCCTGCGCTAACATCTGTTGCCAATCTTCCTCTTTTTCTTTTTTCTTCCCAAGACCCCAGTACATAGTTGTGTATCACAGTTGTTCACTCTTTCTTTTCTTATTCCAATAAAAGCATCTATGATGACAGATTTTCCTCTGAGTATAGCTTTAGTTCTAGGCCACACGTTTTGCTACAAAACTCTCCTCCCTCCATTTATTTCTAGATGATTTATAATTTCTGTTTTGACTTTCTTTTGGTGCAGAGATTATTTAAAACCAACGTCTCTAATTCAAAGTAGTTTTTTTATAATCATCTTTTTTTACCACTAATTTTATTGGATTAAGATGACAGATCATTGCATATAAAATCATAGTTTTTATATTTTACTTTTTGTTTTCTGTGACAAAGTACATAATCAATTCCTGTAAACAATTCCTAGATCTAGAGGAAGAATGTATATTCCCTGTTGTATAAATTTACTGAGTGTGTTATTTATAACCTCTATATTTTTGCTTTTTTTAATTTGTTTCAGAAGTTGAAAAATGACAGGCTGCAAGCTACAGATACGTTTTGTTTGGCTGGCGAAGTGCTTTAAAATGTATGAATCTCAATGCCTTTAGGCAAGGCATGCATTCTCCAGTTCGCTGTGCAATTCCCATCATCTCTACTGTCTTACACCCAATAATTCACATATTCATGCTGCACAACTGGTCCCTGTGGGCATCCAAGTTGGCAATCTAGTTTCCCTGGCTTGTCAAATTAGAAAAGACACATAATTAACATCTCCTAGTATAATATGGGTTTTTAAAAATATTAAATTCTTTTATTCCCAGTTTTTATTCTACGTATTTTGTTGCTTAAAGTTTAAAGACAGTTACATATGTCTGGTTTTTATCGGTATATAATATCCTTTTTTGTCTCACTTAATGCTTTTGTTCTTGCATCCTGCTTTGTGGACACTAACATTGCTGATCTTTGTTTTTCAAGGTGAATTTACTTAAGAATATTTATTGTGGGGCTGTTTATTTGGCTTTATTGTTTCCTCTTCATCTTATTTACTATTTGTTAACTCTTGTTTCACCTTTTTTCTTCTCCTCACTTTTGCTGATTTGATATTGCTTTATTCCTCTCTGGCCTGCTTATCCCTCATTATCATCCTCAATCCCTGTTATTTGGGAAATATGATGCTTTTCTCTTCTGTTTGTGCTTACCAGCCATTCCTAACAGTCTTAACCAAACCCTTACCAAAATTAAGTAACTATACACACCAATCCCTTGCCAACAAAGACGAGATTAATTTTAGAATAATTTTACATCTGAATGCCTTGAATGCCCCCACCCGCAATCCTGGGTTTCGCTGAGATAGTCTAGAATTTTTAGTTCTGGGATATTTCATAGATTATCCCTGAAAGTATGATCTGTCTTTTCAAGAATCCTACTTTACATTTACATTATGAATTTTCAGCCACATTAGCATCCTCCATTTATGCATACAATGCTTCATGCTGCAAGACTCACTGCCCACCACCGTTTCTTATATACTCCATCTTCCTCTAGTTTGATATTTCTACAAATTCAATTACCAGTCCCTAATTGGACATCTGAATATTTGCTCAAGTAGGGTACATAAATCCTTCATGTCTAAAAATATCCTTCTTTTGCCCTGATTCATTGAATGACATCTTGGCAGGAGAATTTGTACCTGGCATTCTTTCTGACTACCTAGCTTTTCAACCTTTCTTTCCTATGCTTAGGGACTTCCTTGCTCTATTAATCACAGTTGAAAGCAGAGTCCACCTCCCATTTAATAGGCTGAAAATGTTAGCTATTTGCTCTCTCAGCACCCAGTTGCAGCTAGGGCAGCCACTTGACCCTGCCACTATTTACACCTGCTCCAGACTTTGACTCAAGAACCAATGCTGCAAAGCATGGACTATGATGGGAAATGCTTGCTGGCAGCTATGGTGGTTGCAGCAAGATCAAGATCCTGGCGAGCAGTGGCCCGGGAGCTTGCTGTAGGCTCCAATGCCAGTGTGTCTGTGCAAGCTGCACTGTCTATGCTCATGCACAGAGCAGCAGTGTCCAGCCTGAGCCAATTCTGCGTGAGATTTTAGGCACTGTTCCTGGCTGCACAGTCTCCAAGCCTCACTCTCCAGTCCTAATGACAATTCTACAGCAACTCGATATCCTTTAAAAATTGATTTTTCTTCCTAAACCAACCCAAACCAGCTTCTGTGGCCTGAAAGTAAGAACCCAGGCCAATATGGCGGGGTATAGAAGACTTAGAGCTCTTTAGAGTCAACAGCCCCTACAGACACTACCCTAGCTTCTAGTGCATGAGCATTCCAATGTCATCCTAATTCTCTTCAAGACTGACCTATCTTCCTGTCTAGAAGTGGGTAGTATTTTCATCTGTATTGCTGCAGTCTAGCAATTAAGTTGTCTTTTTCCAGAATCCCATGAGTCTTTTTCTTCTTTTTTTTTTTGTGAGGAAGATTAGCCCTGAGCTAACATCTGTTGCCAATCCTCCTTTTTGCTGAGGAAGATTGGCTCTGGGCTAACATCCGTGCCCATCTTCCTCAATTTTATATGTGGGACACCTGCCACAGCATGGCTTGACAAGCGGTACATAGGTCTGCGCCTGGGATCCAGACCTGCAAACCCCGGGCCACCAATGTGGAGTGCACAAACTTAACCACTACACCACTGGGCCGACCCCTCCATGAGTCCTTTTAATCTGAAGTCTAAAATTTTCTTCAGTTCAAAAGGTTTTCTCCCTTTATTTATTATGTCTTCTCCTCTGTTCCTTTTTTCCCCTTCTAGGAATCATAGTGTTCAATTACTAGGTCTCCTACATTGGTCCCTCAAGCATCTTACTTTTTCACCTCATGATATCAAGATCCTTGTGTTTTATGAGATACTCCTTCCAGAAAACAAATTCAGTTCTCAACAGATGCTGTCATCCTTTGTACTTCATCTAGTAAGTTTCAAATCAGGAATAAAAACTCTGAGAGCTATTATTGTTTCTGGTGAATGCTCTCTTCTGTTCCTCTGATTTAGTTCCACTTGTTCTGAATGTTCAGCCTGAGCTCTCTATCTCAATGTATTAAACCCCCTTAAAGTAGATCTCACTTTTTCTTTGCTAAATGTGGGTTTGGCCCTCGGCACCCAAACACATCAACCCATCTTGGGCTTGATCATCAAGCAGAGGACGACATGGAAGCTTTCATTCTGGAACCCAGCAGTGAATGGATTGGCACACTGGGACCTCCTCCACCCAGCCATGGGGAACACTTCTGTCTGATCGCATATCTCTGAGAAGAACAGAGGAGAAGCACTCCTTCCCAACTGCCAGGCCATCCCCACTCTGGGCTCCTGGAATCTGCAGTTCCCAGGGCCCCTTTCAGGACCAAATGGAGGAAGGGGAAAGGGAGCTGTCATACCTGACACACTGTGGCTTTTACTGTGTTGAAAATCAACTCTGTCATAAGCAGTGGCCTAAAGATGGGACCAAGCCTGCACTACATCATCCATATACCCAGACTCCTGACCTAAGGTACACCAGCGATGGGCAGGGTAGTGGGGGTTACTGACTCCTCTTCTCTTTCAGTACCCTTTTCCATAACACGCTTCTAAAAGCTTCAAATAGCCACTCCATGTGAACGATTCTTAAATATTAATCTCTAGCTATAAGATTTCCAACTACCTGTTTTATCTCTCCATCTCGATGTCCTGGCATGAATGTAGTTCAGATTATTTGCATTTAACAAACCTTTCCTAAATTCCTTGTATGTGCCGAGCACAATGGTACAAGGTATTGATGTAGGAATGTATGTAACTGATATACAAGGAGATGGTTTCAATACAGTGCAGTAAATAGAGTGAAAACAGTGAACGTGGAGCCTTGGGAGAACAGGAGAACACGGGGTCCAGCCTAGAGGTTCAGGGTAGGTGGTCAAGAAAGGGATTACAACTAAGCTGGGTCTTAAGGGTAGACCAGTAAGAGCGGCGAGGATAGGTCATTCTGACAGAGCTAATGAACTTGTGGATGAAGTAAGTGGAGCAGACAGATGAAACCATAAACCCAACAAAATAAACGACATGTAATAAAACAACAAAGAGTATATAAGTGTTGCTAAAATTAGGAAGGAGACAATCTCATCCCATAATCTTGAAAAGTATTATCCGGAGAGAGAACAGTTAAAGAGGATATAACTCAGAAAAGACTCCAAAAAGACTTGAGAGCAGTGCAGCAGAGATAACAGCAAACAAGCAGAACTGTAAATATATATATTACTGCTATCCACTCCTCCTATATAGGAAAGGAAGCATCTGGGATGGGAGGATACAGACCATATCCATCGACCAACAACTGCCTTTCCCCACTACAAACCAATAGCAGCTTAACAGAAGGCAGCAGAACCATTCAGATGTGCCTCTGGGCTAAAACTCAAAATTTCTAAAAGTGAATTCTTAATGTTGCTTCTCAAGTTCTCCTCCTGACTTTCCTGGTTTTGGTCTCTCTCTCTCTCTCACTGAGTGATACCACCACTTTTCCAATCATCCAGTCTTAGTATATCACCTTTAATTCATTTCTCCCTTTATAGAAAGAAAGTTAAAAATTTTACTAGCGAACATAAAAGATAGTAAATGAAGACATTTATCACATACTGAGATGGAAAGGCTCAATACTGGAAAACGTGCTGATTCTCCCCTAAAGTAAGCCAATCTCACCAAAATTCAAATTGGAGTTTTTGGAAACCAGATAAAGTAACTCAACTACTCATTTGCAAGAATAAACAAGAAAAAATAGTAAAAAAAAAAAATTTACAATGAAGCAAATTTGATTTATCAGATACTGAAATATTACATAGCTACAACAATTAAAATTATGTAATTAATGGAGCAGAATATAAAGAACAGCAAATATATCCAAGAATATATAGGTATCTAACATAAGATTAAAAAAAGCAAATCCCAATCTGTGAGGAAAGAAATCTTGTTCAGTAAATACTGCTGGAATAATTGCCAAATGTTTTAAATACATTTTATGATGTCATATACTGAAGTACATTCCAAACGGATTAAAGACATAAATATTAAAAACTGGAATATAAAACCCATGTGACCTTTGGGTGGGAAAAATCTTTCTCAGCCTAGAAACAATGTAAGAAATCACAATGGAAAAAATAAATCTCCATCATAACAGTTTTAGACTTCTATTTTTCAAAGAAAATAATAATCAATAATATACTACCAAAAAAACCCTGCAGAAATTATCTGTAACAATATAACAGAAAAGAATTGGTGTGTTAATATATGAAAAAATAAACAAGAATAACATTAAAACTCCAATGGAACATTGAGAAAAGATGAATAAATGATGAATAAATATACAAAATTCAGTAGACATGCAAATTTAAAAAATGAAAGACTTTTTTTGCCTATCAAAGGAGGGAGAATTACTTAGGATCATAATAATGCTGGCAAGGCTGCAGTGAGACCAGCATTCCCCCACAGCTATATGTATTTTATAACACTTCTGGAAAAAATACAGAAATATGTATCAGGAGGTTTATAAACAATCTTATATTTTGGCCAAGTAAATATCTAATAATTTAGCTTAAGTATATATTCAGAAACTTAAACACAGATTTATGTATTAGAGTTATTTAAAATACAGAAAAATATTGGATCCAAAAATAGGAGGATTAAATAAGTTGTGGTAATACATACAACAGATTATTATGGAAGTGTTAAGAATATTTGCGAATATTTAACAACACGAAGAAATCTCATGAGACACTGTTAAATAAAGAAGTCAAGATATGAGTTTGAATATACAACATGGTTTTAACTGTGTGAAAGTATGTGTGTGTGTGTGTGTGTCTGTATATATATATACAGACACACACACACACACACAAGGCTCAATAACCACACCACACAGAAATGTCAAGAGTCATTATCTCTGAGTGGCAGGATTATGAGTGACTTTTATTTTCTGAATACATTTCTTTATTTTCTATAAAATGAGCATGTATTACTTATATAATCAGATAAAACATTTATATAAAAAAACAGCTCCACTGGTTCCCCTCTCTTGACAGGATACATTCCAAACCCATTATCAACAGCACACTCTAGTTTTAACCTACACATTTCTTTGCCTACCATCCCTCCCTAATGTTCTGACAACATCAAAAATCTATCTAAGTCCTCAAAACTGCTGGATCCTTTCACAACTCCATTTCTTGTCAAGTGCTATTTCCCCTGCTGAAAAGCCCTTCCACCCCTAGCAAAGACCTCTTCATCCTTTAAGATTTGGCTCGAATGTGTCCTTCTTTTGTGAAACTTTCCCAATGTCCCCAGGAAGAAATACTGCTTCCTGGTCTGAGTTCCACACCTCTTTGCTCAGGGCACCACAGTGGAGTGAATGTGCTATAATCAGATTTATCACATGTCTTCCTCCCTGTGGTAGACTGAAAAATGCTCCCTAAAGACGTCCACATCCTATCCCTGGAATCTGTGAGCATGTTACATGCAAAGTGACTTTGCAGGTGTGACTAAATTAAGGATCTTGATTTGAGATTATCTTGGATTATCTGGTAGGCTCAATGTAATCACAAGGGTCTTAAAAGAGGGAGGCAGGAGGGTCAAAGACAGAAAAAGGAGGTGTGATGACAGAACCAGAGGTTAGAGCCATGAACTCTGACGACAGAGGAGGAATGCAGGTGGCCTTCAGAAGTCGGAAAGACAAGGAAACAGATGCACTCCGAAGTCTCCAGAAGGAACAGTCCTGCCAACACCTTGATTTTAGACTTCTAACCTCTAGAATTGGATGAAAATAAATATGTGTTGTTTTAGGCCAGTAAATTTGTGGTAATTTGTTACAGCAGCAATAGGAAACTAATCCACTCCCTGACTACACCGAAGGCACCTTGGGACAGGCATGGGGTGGGGACAGGACACGGAGGCAGGGGAAGCTCTCGGTCAACATTTGGTGAGAAATGAAGAGCAGCCAACCTCAAGAAAAAGGACTGGAAAGAAGTAGGAAAATGATCAGCAGGAGGAGGGAGCAAAAGAGGAGGGGTTAACATTTATTAAGACATTAACATTTGTTAACATTTTGGGGCAACTTACTACCTTCCAGGCATTGTTCCAAGAACATTACACTGTTCTGAGAACTCCTTTAAGGAAATGCTATTACCCTCATTTTACAGAGGAGAGAAACAAAGCAAGAAATTAAGAAACTAGCCCACGATCCCACAACAAACAGGGAAGCCAGGATAAGAATGCAGGGATTCTGGCTCCAGAGCCCATGCTATTAAATATTAAGAAGAAAAAGCTTATACACTGAGGGATTTGCAGGAATTTGCACATTTACATAAGCCAAGGGCACTAAACACAGTTTCAATCAGCCTGAATTTATTGAAGGAATATTCTCTATTTGATGCACCATGTTCTGCGTGACTCTGTTTTCTGTGTAGTCTACTTCACACCTGGATTCAAATCCCTTGGCATGCCACAGAGGGGGAGTTCAAAGGCTGTGGGAATGCCGCCCTGGAGCCTATCCTTCACATGTATCCACCCACCCTCCCACTCTCATCCTGTAGAGGACTCTCCCTTGTACCAGGACCTGAGCTAGACAGTGCTGAGAGAAGCCCCAGTACCTGTAGAAAGCACCAGTGGTGTTCTTTTCAGTCAAGAATGCTGGGTGGGAGCGATGTGGGTGACCAACAGCCAGCAGCAGCACTAAACCCCCAGGAGCAAATCAGTCACAGTTTCCAGATTACGCTGCAAGGCCAGTATGGTAAACAGATCTTTACAAAATTTCCCTTCCATATTTTCAGTAAGATTTGAAAGTAAAACACCTTCATTAAAAGGGAAAACTTGGCATTAGGAAAGACTGCTTTCATGTGCAAAATACTTAACACTATAGAAAAGTCCAGTCAGTGAATTAGAAGACCAACTAAGAAAATTCATTCAGAATTCTGAGAAAAAGGATAATAAGATGAATACAATTTTTTTTTTAATTAAGGGACATGGAGGAAGATGGGAAAGATCCAATATAAGCATAATAGAAAAGCCAGATGGCAAGAAGAAAGCAATGGGAGAAAATTAAGCTGAGGTAAAGAAAAAGGTAAAAAGACTTAAAGGGATCACCAATTACCAGGCAAAATTAATGAAGAGGTATTCGCACCTAGACATATAACCAAATGTCTGAATTCCAAGCACTGGGCTACCCTGGAGCAGATGTTTTCCGACAAGAGGCTGCAGGTGAGTTTGATGATGTTGTTAGAGGCAGGAGCCTAGAAATGACTAGGTCCTGTCTGGAGGCTCAACTCTACTCTCCATGCGGCTCCAGACTGGAGGTGCTGGGCCCACAGTGAACAAGTCACAGGAGAAACCCCACACCTGAAGGAGCACTTCACTGACAGCTGGCCAGGGCTCTACTGCTAAAGCTGAGCTGAAGAATGTAGGGGAAGCTCAAGTCTTCAAGAGGCTTAAAAGAACAAACTCTGTTTCTCGATTGTACTCACACCAGCTTCTGACACCAAACGTGGGGGTTTTCCCCACACTGACCAATTCTCCAACTCTCCAGACACCAACTGGGTGTCCTACAATTCAATTCTGACACTACCAACCTGGAGTTAACACAGACCCCACAGGTTAAGGGCTCAGTCCCACAAGACTGCCTCCATTTCAGGCACTAGTCACAAGTCCCAGGTTGTCACCTGTACTTCTGACCAACCAGCTTATAGCCTCTAATTTATATTAGAGGTTCCTATGACCTCTGCCTCAGGTTGGATAATTCAGTATAACAGCTCACAGAACTCAGGAAACAGTTTACTTACTAGATTACCAGTTTATTACAAAGGATACAACTCAGGAATAGCCAGATGGAAGAGATGCACAGGGCAAGGTGTGGGAGGCAGCATGGACCCTCCATGCTCTCTCCAGGTGCACCACCCACCCAGCACCTTGATGTGTTCAGCAACCTGGAAGCTCTCCAAATCCCACTATCTAGGATTTTTATGGAGGTTCCATTATGTAGGCATGATTGATTAGATCACTGGTCACTGATGGTTAAACTCAATCTCCAAACACCTCTCTCTTCCCCAGAGGTCTGGGGGTAGGGCTGAAGGTTCCAACCCTCTTATCACATGATTGGTTCCTCTGGCAACCAGGCTCCATCCTCCAAAGAGTCACCGTATTAGCATAAACTCTGGTATGGTTGAAAGGGGCTTATTGTGAATAACAAAAGACGCTCTTCCTACCCCTATCACTCAGAAATTTCAAAGGACTGGGGACCAAATATATATATTTCTTCTTATATCATAGTATCACAAGCCCTCTCACTCTCACTCTCCACTCTGCTGGGCAAGCAGTGACCTGGCCTCCCCCCCCAGCCACAGGCACAAAGGAGGTGGTTATGAGGTCCTGGCCAGATGAGGGCGGCAGCAAGGAGTGGAGGAGAGTGAGTCAGGCCCGGATGCTGACCTCCTGAGTCAGCCAGTCGTGTGCAGGCAGAACCTGTGGTCAGCCATAGAGCCAACTCCTTCAGAGGAACTTTTTAAGGAAGAAAATACTGAGTGAATGTTTATTTGCTTTTAGGATATCAGAATGCTCCCTTTAGGGCAGAATTCATAAAGGAAATGAAAGACTGCTGGAAAAAGCAAGGAAACAGATTCTCTCCTGAAGCCTTCCAATGGCTGATGTCCCATGGCTGATGGGGGGAAGGTACAAAGGTCTGACCAGCTGACCTCAATTTGGGACAACCGTGGAGACTACCCTAGCTCGAGCTGCCCTTGGAAATGACTGAGACAGGTGGTGCAATTACATCACATTTCAGCTTCTCCTTCTGCCTGGTCCCCATTCCTTCACCCCCTCATAGGTACTGTTTCCACAGGCATTCCCCATAAACTCTGCACACAAATCTCTGTCTCGAGGACTATCTCCCCAGGATGCAACCAAGACCATCCATTATAACCTCATCATATATGTGTAGTATATTAATTTTTTTACTTTGTCTTAAAATAATCTTTATTTCAATTTATAGTCTTATTTTTTAATTAGTCTTATCATTATTAATTTTTCATCAGAGGTCAAATATTCAACTGCCTATGGAGCCAGACAGGTAAATAAATGTCTATGGAAGGCAAATAAAGAACCAAAGGGAGTGGCAGGAAATCTGACACGTGGAGAGCTCAGCCCCAACAAAGTATTCTTACTCCAAAAACTTCAGGATGCTCCATAAGACAAATGAGGTTGGCCAATCTGTGTCCTCTGGACCAAACTTTTACAAAGATTTAATCGGTACACACACAATTTTGCACTCAGCTTTGTTTATCCATCTCTCTATCAAACATTTCTCATCCTTGGGAATAATCCTGACAATTAGTTTGAATGGCAGTCTGCGTACTATTCGATGAATCAAATCACCAAATTACTGAACCACCTCCATGTTCAGATGGCTGAATTGATGGGAGGTGACCTAGCAATGCATGTGCTGGTATCAGATAGGAGTGTTTACTGAATGTCTACCATAATCATTTGTGAGCCTAGATTAATTTTTCTAAATTTAGTTTTCAAGCACTGCTCCTGGTACATATACAATTAAGCATGGCAGTTTTATAGATAAAAGCGACCACAGCGCTCTCAAGGAGAATGTCATCATCTCAATATTACGCAAATATCTTAAAAGTCTGAAGAGAAATTTCTTTGGGAATAATGGTCAAAGCTGACCATTTCACCTAAACATGAAATAAAACAGAAACCTTTAGGTCAGCTAACGGTCTGCATTCTTTTCATGCTGGGGCAAAGGCTAGACTTGTGTTTTAGTTATTGTTTCCCTTTGTTTCCCAGAGTAGCTCATGCATCCTTATTTGGAAGTTTCCCTTTCTGGCCTGCAATTGGAAAAAAAAATAGTACTCTGTAGAAATTCAAAATGCTTTCCAGTCTGGCCTCTCCGAAGCATATGAAGGAATCGTGTACTTCTAAAAGACGGAAGGGACATCACAGACATCCTCATTTCACCAACATGAAAACCCATTAAGGTCAAAAAAGGAGAAATGAACCTCAAACATCTGTCTCTAAATCCAAGGTTTTGTCTAATATTACAACCTATTACCTAGAGAAAATGGAGTTTGTTTATTTAATGTAATCCATTTATAATCAAGCCTCACTAGAAGTCTCTCTCTGTATCCATCCCCTTCAAGGCTAATCACACACCCTGTCTCATTTCTAAGACACTCACATCTAACTCTGACAGCCTTGAGGGGCAGAGGAGATTAAAATTTCCTTAGAGAGATGACGTACACAATCACATTAGTATGCTTTCCTGTAAATCTAAGTCCACAGCACTCTCCCACATTTCGTCCTCCCTTTCTCCTGCTCACTTCATCTCACGTCCCTCACATGTCCCCCCCCCCCCCCCCCATGCCGACCCTCCCAGCATCTAGTGCCTCTCCTCCTACTTCCTCCAGCCTGGCCCTGCACAGGTCCACTTGAGGAAAGAAGCCTGAATTTCTCTTCTTCTCACAAACCCTGGCTCAGCCCAACCAAGCCCTGTGGGCTATTCAGCAACCATAACAAACAAAGGCTCTTACGCCCTGGAGGAGAAGGACAGGCCTACCTGGGCTGGTGGGAAAAGGTCTACCTGGGGAGGTGACATCTGAGCTAAGGAGGCCTGAAAGGATGAGGAGTAGGATGAAGGCATAATTTATCTTCCACTTTTGAGAGTAAAAATAATAGGTATAAATTGACCTGCAATGGGTGTTAACTGGGACTATCCTGGACGAAATGGGACTTTTGGCCAACCTACAGAGAAGTCAGCTTTAAACTTCTGAGAAGGGAGCATCCCGGCAAAGGCAAGGAGAAGGAGTGTGGTGTGGTTCACGGAACGTGGAGGAGGCCTGCACATCTCGGGAGAGGCTAAGGCAGAAGGATGGCGCCTGTCCGCACAAGTGTGCAGTAACAGTCTATCTAACCAAGACTCAAGTGCACTGCCACTCAGCTACTTGAGATACTGTCATTAACCGCGAACAGGAAGATGTCTCCAGAGAAGCTAAAAATGTCTGTGCCCTAAACTTCACACCCTTTTATTATTAGAAGCATCTCTAGTTTAGACACAGTTCTGGCAGCTTTAGTTACTGGTTTCCAGGCACGCGGGAATGGATGAGAGACAGCAGATGACAAGAGGGAACTCCAGAATGCCGACAAGCATAGGACCCCAGCGCAGACTGACCACAGCGATCAAGAAGCCCCTGGGGTACCCCCGGAGTCGAGGTGGTAACAGAACTGACACTGATAGTGGTGGGTGATCTGAGTAACGGGAAAACAGTGAACGAAAAGGGGACCTTTGTAACACTTTAAGGACTATTTTGTATCTGAAATGGTTAGCATAAGGCTCTAGATACCAGAATTTATTTTAAAGAAGAGGTCATTTTAACGTACATTTTACATTAAAATGTAATCACGGCTTCAATTACTGTTATCTCTTGATTTTCATTTTTTCTTCTTTCTTAATCACATACAATTACTGATTGAAAATCCCTACCAAGCATAAAGCACAAAGCAGAATGACACAGAAGGTTAGGACATCAGGGAAGTTGTGAGGGACACACACACACACACACAAACACGGAAACACAAACACATATGTAAATAAAACACACACACAAACACATACATACACATAGACACATACCTCCACCCCCTCAGACACACACACACATACACTTTGGTAACCTGCAAAAAGAGACTATTCAGTTTGCAAGCATATAATTCCATGTAACTTTGCCACACTGTAATGTATTGAGGTCGAAGGGAGAGCAGAAGAGACCAAAATATAACCATAAACAGATAATTTTCATAATAGTTTTATGACCGCAATGAATAGGCTCTTTGTTTATCTGTTTATAAATCAGAAGGTTAGACTGCTGATAATTTAACCTTCCAAGATTTTTTTTTAATTTGGCTGCTGGTGCTGGAGAAAAAAGCAGCACCAATTAGAGAAAGGAGATGAATTCTTTGGCAGGTAAAACAAAGGGGATTTTCAAGGGCTTTGGAGGTTGTTGGCACTAGTTCTTTATTGGATCTAGTTTCAGGTCAGAATTTATGACTTTATTTTTCCAGGCTTATCATAACCCCTAATCTTAACACTTACCCATAATTAGCTTAAATTTGGAACAAGTAGCTAATGAGAAGAAGATAGTGAAGGATAAAGGACTCATTTTTCTGAAGTAAAAGAGCAAGGATTAAAAAAAATGAGCAGAGGCAGAGGATATTGGTAAGAGAATATTTACGAATAGATATGAGTTGTGAAAGACCAGAGGGAAATGGGGATGGTGGCCCGTGTTCAGTCTCTGACAAGGATGAAAGGAGACAGCGGGTGGGCAAGTTCCGTGCGCCAGCCCCACAGGGAGTCGTTGGCCCAGGATATCTGGGTTATCTTTGTAGTGGTGGAATGCAGAAAAACTTCCCGTGAAACAAGCTTTCTGAAGATCATAACATTAAATGATTTCTTTAAAATCTCAATTTTAAATATTTGGCCAACCATATTAATTTTGAAATATCAAACCTATCTTTTTCCTGGGAATTCAAAAATTTCCTGGAAGTACAGGGACAGCTGCCATCAATTCATTAAAACCCTTCTTTTTGCTAGGGCCTACTGTGGAGTGTTGGGGGCCATGGAGATGAGTGTGACAAGTAACTGTCTCAAGTGGTTCTTACTCAGCTGGAGAAGAACCAACTATCACACAGTGTCCATGTGAAGGCGGACACCAAAGGGCCTTGAAGGCTGAGTGGGAAGGTGGTGGACAATAATCCATGTATTAGGAGACGGTGTCTCATAAAGCAGAGCAGCAAGGGTGAAGGCCTGCCAATATGTTGGGTCTGGTTGGTGGATGGTCCCGGGGGAAGAGCTCTGTCATGGGATGGCAAAGTCTTCATAAGGATACACTGAAACCTTCAACATACTCAACGTTTTCATGCTGCTTCTATGATACTACTACAGAGGCTGGTCTGATCTGATTGGAGTCATATAAAAATTTTAAGAAAGTAAAACAGAATTCAACAGACCAGAAACCTCACACCTAAAGTATACTTGGACAACACACTCAACAGGTGAAATCCCGGTCTCCTCCATCCCCAAAACACTTATCTGAGTTAAAAAGTTTAAAAGTCAAAAAACATAAAATTATAGAATGTTCAAGTTAGCAGAAAATTAGAGCTAACCTTGCTTGCACACACACACCCTTTTTTACATATAAGGCAACAAGGAGCCAATAAAAACTTTTGCTGCTAAGTTAAAAATAAAAAAATCCGTGTTAAAAAAAAAAATTCCTAACGGCGAACTTAGAAAAACCTGACTTAAAATTTCATTATAAGGTGAAAATTTTCAAATCCATCAAATCATTATGTCTAAAAAGAAAAAAAAGGCATTTCACAAAATTCAGCAACTATTTCTGATTTTAAAACCCATACTATATGAAGGATAATTCCTCCATATAACAGAGGACATCTATGTCATCATCACTAAGTCTACTCTCTGAGTAGAGAGTTTATAATTTATCCCAGAGGGCTTCCATTTCTTATTTCTCCCCCAGGTTTTAGACACTTCGCTCATACTGTGAATGTGACCTTTTAATAAACCAGTGTTGTTGATTATCACTAACATGAAGAAAGCTACATAAACATACATATCCATATTCACACATATATGAATATATATGTATTTGCATTTCCAAATTGATTCTTCTCCTGAATTCTCATTAGTTCTAAGTTTTTCAGTTGATCTTCTTGGTTATTCTAACAAGAGAATTCCAGTACCTACAAATAATGCTAATTTTGTCTTTTGTAATGAACACTTTTTTTCAATCTTACTGCTTTAGTTAGTCTATCTGAAAACAATGTCCTGTATGGGCAACCACTGGTTTTTTCCTGACCTTTACAGGAATTTTTTTTTTTTTTGTGGGGAAGACCAGCCCTGAGCTAACATCCGTTGCCAATCCTCCCCTTTTTGCTGAGGAAGACTGGCCCTGGGCTAACATCCGTGCCCATCTTCCTCCACTTTATATGGGACGCCGCCACAGCATGGCTGACAAGCAGTGGGTCCGCGGGCGCCCAGGATCCGAACCGGCGAACCTCGGGCTGCCAAGCGCGGACTAAACCGCTGCGCCACCGGGCGGCCTCCTACAGGGATGTTTTTAATTTCCTGTTAAGCATGGTGTGTGCGGCTTTCAGACCATTTTGTTATCTTAAGAAAGGACCCATTCATTCCTATTAAATGTCTATGAGATAGCTGTCAAATTTTATCAAATGCATTATTGATATATATATATATATAGTAAGATGAATTTTTTTTTCTCTTTAAATTTACTGATGTCTTAACACATTTTAAATTAATTATATAATACTATTATTGCATTCTTGGAGTGAACCCGTTTTTTACCAGTGGTGTAATATTTTAAAAATACATGGATGGATTAAATTTGGCTTATATGTCAGTTAGGACTCATACATCTACACTAGGAAGAATGAATTCTGGCTTCCTTTGTTACCTCTGTCTCTGAAAGGCTTTGGTCTCAGGAGTAGCCTTAATAGTATTACTAGTACTTCTGGTAAAATAAATTGGAATGCTTTCCATCTTTTCTGTACTTCAGAATATTTTTCAAGTTTCTATTATTTGAGTATTACCTTCACAATTTTGGCAATATTTACATTTACCTGTCCTATTATATATTTAATATTTTTCTGTATAAACTTAATATTGATTGACTTTTTTTAACCTAACCTCATCCTAAGCAACAGATACAGATTTGATGTACTAGTTAAAATTTTTCTAACACATTTTAAATTAATTATTAAAATAAGAAATAGTCATCTGTATGTATATACTTTAAATCATTTCCTGAACCCTCTGTAATATAGTAATTTTGGGGAAACAATGCACTAGATGACTTTAAATAGTATAGAAATGATATTTTTCTTCTATCTGAAAAACTTTACTTACAAAACCATCTGGGCTCAGTATTATTTTTGGAGCCATTTTCTTAGTCACTTTGTGATGTCTTCCAAGATTACTTTTCTGTCCAAGTGTTTCATTTCTTCATGAATTGATTTTAGTAGTTTCATTTTCCTAGAAAATTTCAATTTCATCGAAATTTTCTCTTTTTTTTAATCTCTACATCTCTGATTATATACATTCTTACATTGCTAATTTGGGATATTTTTGTTCTTTTTTTTTCTTAATTAGTCTAACTACAGCTTTATCTACTTCATTGTTTTAACAAAAACCTACTTTTAGATTTTTCAGTTCTAGTATTTTTTTCTTTTTTGTTTATTCATATATTGATTGATTCAATAAATATTTACTAAGTGCCAACCATATGTCAGGCAATGTGCTAGGTGCTGAGGGTAAGAGGAGAGAAATAGATATTGTCGTAACTTACTTCATTAATCTGCCCTTTTTAAAACACTTCCTCCTGTTTTCCCAGGTTTCTTTTGTTGTTTATTTTCTAATTTTCTGTGTATAGTAATTACATCATATATTTTCATTCTCTCTTTTTTGATAACAAAAACTTTCAGAGGAATGAACTTGCTTATTATTTGGAAATGTATGAAATACTTCATAATTATTTTTCTATAATTGTAGTTTTTAGTTCCTATATGGGTCAAAATTTCCAAATGGATTAAGTTTTTTAAATTTCAACTTTTATTATCTACAGTTTTACTGAATTATGATCACAGAGTCACCAGTAAAGTTCCCCTTGAGATTATAATGACATTTTCTTTCTGGTCTAGAATAGATCAATGTTTTAACCATTCCATGAACAATCTAGAAAAATTGTTTGTGTAAGACACACTGTTGAATTCTCTCATTTTACTTGTGAGTTTTTCCATGCATTTCTAACAGGTTTACTTTAGTCACTTACAGTGTTTCACTAGTGGTGTATTGGATT
Source organism: Tapirus indicus (assembly GCA_031878705.1). Classification (NCBI taxonomy): domain Eukaryota; kingdom Metazoa; phylum Chordata; class Mammalia; order Perissodactyla; family Tapiridae; genus Tapirus; species Tapirus indicus. The sequence continues at coordinate 3,064,316 of CM062932.1, read as the reverse complement.
TTGTAACTGCTACTTTTTCTTCTTGAATTGTACTTTTGTCAGGACACAAGGCTCTGCCTAATTTAAGGGACTTTGTGGTGTGAGAGAGAGAGAGTGTGTGAGTGTGTGTGTGTGTGTGTGTGTGTCTTTAATTGATAATACTGTTTCAGGATAATGACCCTGCAAGTCAGACAAAGCCATGAGAGATATCCACAATTAAATCACATTTTGTTTTACTATTAAAAAAGATACCGCCTCAAGAGAGGAAATATAAAAAAGCAGGTAATGTTCTATCAAGTTAAAGGTCCTTGGAGTTACATGGGAAAATATTTACATACTTTAAGTGCCAAAAAAGTGCAAACTCTAATCAAGTGATAGGTCTTAATGAAGAAGTCTCAAGCTCCTATTAAGAGCTGTAAGTAAGAATTAAGTAAAATATAATTTGAATCTAAGGTACATGGGTATTATGACCACTTCCTTCTTCAAGTTTTAAAGTCAGTGTTATAGAGAGATTACAAAGATTTTAAACCTAGAATTCTATACCCAGGCAAACTATCAATAGGATGAGGGCAAAATATAGGTATACTCAGATAAAGGTTGAGAAAACTTATCATGCATAGATGATCTTTGTATATGCTCCAATCACAGCAAACGGGGTTCAAGCACATATTTGGCGTCTGGGGTAAGAATCCTGTCCTTTTTCCTGCCAGAGATCTCTGTTGGTTAAAAAACCTCAGCAAACTGAGAAGGCAACCCCCAACATTATATGGGACAAAAATCCCAATATTAGTTATTATTTGTAATAAAACACTCATGTAAACATCTTCTAATCCTAGAAAGATTTAGAATCAAGTAGAGAAATATTTAAAAGAACTAAACAAGTATTACATATTAAGTATTACATATTAAGAAATACCTGCATTTGGAATTCTATGTGCAATGTTTAAAAGAATTGGACCTATTAATAGTTACAGATCAGCCTTGTAATTGCAATTTACAACGTGCAATTGAGTAATTAATTTGTGATTTTAATTTGAAAGTGTGCATCTATATATACACACGCATATCATAAAGAGAGAAAGTATGAGTGTTTTGGAATACCTAAGATAATCACTATGTTTATAAGAATAATTATCAAATTTATAAGACTTAAAAAACCTGGACTATTTGTCAGTCAGACTTTAACAGGAATCTAAATGTTTTAAATTAATAAACACAATTTAAAATATTTAAAGCTTATTAATGAAATTTATAAGTGGGAGTGAATATTAATCAAAGATCCCCTTAATTAGTGATAATTAAATTTTACCGAACTTAGAATAACAAGATACTGAACTTGAAAGCTTAAATAGTTTTTATTGCTCACAACTTCAAATGACTTGATTTTTAAAATCAAAGTTATCATCTGAATATGTTTTTCTGAGGCATATATACTTTGTTTTCTGTCTTAATCTAGAGGAGGGGCCTCTTTTTCTAATGGAGAGTTTAACTCATTCACATTTATTACAGTAACAGATATTGCTTCTTATCTTTTTTTACAATGTGTTATCACTGATCTTTGATCAGATCGATGATCTTTGATATATACATGTATATATCATACATACATATATCATATATACATATATACACACATATATATATGATATATATCTTTTTTAATCCTAAAAGGGTGTATTTTCCAAAGTATGTCTCTCAGAACACTAGTTCCACTCTGAAACTCTTTTATGAAACAAAATACATCTGAGAAAAATGCCCACTATATTTTCCTCTTAGCGAATATTGTAAAAATTCTGCTGAATATTTGAAATCTAAAACCAATAATAACAGAAGCAACATTAACTCATCTTCTCAAGCCCTCCAACCAACTCCACTCCCCTCCCCCTAAACTTAACCCCAAACCCCAAAGAGAAAAACAGAGGACAAAAAATACTTTGGAAATAGAAAATATAGTTGATGAAATTTAAAAAGTCAATAGGAAAACTGAAAGAAAAAGGTGAATATAGAGATGATATATATAAATATCATAATATATATAAAAGTTTGGTAACATAGATAATCACAGGAAATACTCTAGCAAAGCAAAGGGAATGCGAAAAAGGGGAAATGAATCCAAGAAGTCGTGGGCTAACCTGACAGTGAGACAGGACCCGAAGCCAACTACGTCCAAACTGGAACCTGAAGTCAGAAGGCTGACACCAGTGACAACCCCAGCTCGCTGGGCACTTCCTATGTGGAGCCCGTTCTAACCCTTCGTCTGTTTTTACATATTAATCACCACAACAACCTTATGAGGTAAGTTACATTACCATCCCCTTTTCTAGTTGAAAAAACTGAGGCTGAAAGCACTTAAATCACTTGCCCAAAGTCTCAGAGCTATGAAGTGACAAAACTGGGATTTGAACAGGCAGTGTGGCTCTTAGCCACCGTGCTTTCTGTCTTCAAGAAGAAAATGAATTCTCTACAACAATCTGTACAATCTGTAAAACTGAGAAGCTGGATAATAGGACAAAAGTTAAGATAATTTTAAAAGTTAACAATTATACTACTTGTACCAACTCCTTTCCAATCTCCTTGCTCCTCCCATCTTTCTTTTAAAGTAATATGGTCTGTCACGGATCACCAGTTAAGCATTGTTAAGATTACATTTCCTTCATTCTAAACCTAAACACACTACCCCCTCTCCAGTGAATAATTCATATGGGATCCTAATATTTTAAATGCTGATTTATTTTCAATTTTTAGAATCAACATATAAACAATGCACAGAAGATTTAGAATGCTCTAGCCATGTAAAAGGCTGAGAGGCAAACCAGGAACACAGGGTACAGAGGATGTTGGGGGAAAGGCAGAAGAAATTTAGGGATATTACATCCTCATTTACCTAGCCAAGGACACTGTTTAAAGTTGGTTAGTCAACAAATACGGGTGATAAAAAACAGAAGATCTCCTTAGAATTTTTAAATTTTTTAAATGAAAATTTCATATAGCAAAGTTGAAAGAATTGTACAGTGAAGACTGTATACCCACCACCTGTATTCCACCATTAGCATTTTACTGTACTAACAAGAGATTTAGAAAATTTAAGTATGACTTGCAGGAGTAGAGGAGGAGAGGAATATAGTAGTAAAAATGCACTTAATTCCTCAGCTTTCACACTGAGGGTTACTAGATAGCCCTGAAAGCTCATAAATCAAGAAATACTATAGGTATAGCACATTACGTAGCATTATAGAAATAACCACCATTTCTCCGAAATGCACAAAAAAATAAGATAGATAGAGGGATGAACAGACAGACAGATACGTGAATAAAGCAATGTAGCAAAATGTTGATTGTAGAATCTAGGTGGTGGATATATGAGTGTTTACTATATATGTCTTTCAATTTTTCTGATTAAAATTTTCTTAATAAAATATTGACACAGTATTTACCATCTGTACTGATCTCTGCTTGGCACTCCGCAGGGACATTTTCCCTCAGCATCTAGGTGGGGCTGTGTGACTGACTCTGGCCAGTGGAACGTGGGTGGAAATGATGGGCACCACCACATGTCCTGCAGGAACCTCCATGCGCTCTCTTCTCCTGACTGCTGGTAGATCCAGCACAACTTGGGAGCCAGACCCTGAAGATGAATGTTCACCAGCCCAAGTCTCTAACAACTATCTAACTCCCCATATGGGCCCCAATTCACACTAGACTGTGACATGAGGGAGAAATCAGATTTTACCGTCTTAAGTGGCTGTTCTGGGATTCATCTTGAACCCGTTAGCATTAACTATAATATAGAGTGGGACCTGATGGGGTATGGGTAGAAACTTTTACTTTTATTTCATATCATTTGTATTCATTGTTAAAACACATACATGCAAATTAACTGGGACCTTCTAGGAATAAGAGAAGGGATCATCAACATTTTCTGATTCTAGCTGCCCTCATTCATGCAAATTTTCATGTCTTTTACTTGATCTGTTTCTCCCGTCCAATCTGCAATACCACAATAAGTCACAATGACCCAACTCAGAGGATCACAGACACCACAAAAGAGGAATCTTGCTGCCACCACGGCCAATTCCAGGGCTAGAAAAGAAGCGGCAGGTGAGAAGCTGCCTTCTGCCTCAGGTGTGCCCCAGAGAGGACGAGGCGCTTCCACAAAAAGAGATGGGGGTAATTCCAGCCCTTTTAAGGCGGGGAGGACCTGAGATGGGGATTTTCCCTCATTTACCCTTTAAATAAACCCTCCCTGTCCAAGCAACTGAGGTCCTGAGGAAGCCAGCCATGAGGTGTACCACTTGGATCCCTATTCGAGAAACAACTTGGCATGCAGCTGCAAGGACTGCAGTTAGCTGACACCTCCAGCTGTTAGTGCCACCAGAATCCCAGGACTCAATTGGGCTTTTGAGCTGAAGGCACATCTTCCCGGGCAGCCTCCAGCAGTGACTGACCACAGCAAGAGGACTCAGGACTGACCATTTCTGCCCAACCTGGGGCTCCTCTAATGGGTAGTCTGCTCTGGAGCTCCCCGATAGGTTGGCCAAGACTTCGCCAGATCTGCATCACTGTCTGAGGCTCTCTCCGCCCAAACCTGCTGCCTCCCCCTTTTCCCTTCATCAGTGTTGGATCTGCACCATGGTCTAGAGCTTTCCTGGCCCATTTCTGCTTCCCACCCCTTTTGTCTTTCTCAGGTATTACTCTATAATAAATCTCTTTCATTCCCAATTCTGTTTAGAGGGCTGGGTCTCAAAGGGCAAAACCCACAGTGCAGGAACCATGTAAAATGAGAATTGGGTATTGCTCTCGCTTCGTCCAGCCTCCCTCTGTTTCCCCTTTATCTCTACCACTCATCTTTGGGCCCCTTGCTCTGAGGACCCATTGAAGCACTTATTTTTCTGATTCTAGTCCAATGTACCACGACTGCCAGTGGGAGGCCCCCACCTCATCCTAGCCCTCATGGTAAAGCAGACCGAAGATACATTAATCTTTAACAAAACTCTAATTTCCAGGACCTCATAGATGTATTCTATAGCATTTCATCACAGCATTAAGAGACCAGTTAAAATTATACTCACACTTTCAGGAAAAACAGTCCAGCATTTAAAGGCTTTCCTAAGATTTTCTAATCGGGTCTCTTGCAGCAAATCAGACTGAGTTCCCATTCTGAAATTATACGCGCTCTTCGAAAGATGCAACAAAATAAGTCACTGGCATAAAAGTGTCCTTTTCATCTCCTATCCATTAGAGTGCTTTAAAAAGCAAGGTCACTTGGAAATTGGAACACAAGCACTCAAATAACTCTTAATGGCTCTAACAAGGGGGACAGTCTCTTCATAATTTTGATATAAAGGGAATAATACACAGGAATTTTCACAATACCTGGGCAGTTGTGCACTAATGCGAGGCGTTTTTAAAATGTTACATATCCTTTACCTAATAGTTTATCACAGGCCTATTTATGATGGCATTATTTTGCAAATATTGATTATTCTGCCCAAAGAAGTCTGGGTAAGTGCCGTGTAATTCAGAGAGTCACCCCTATGTAATTGATGCAGTAATCCCATCTCTAAAATTTTTTCTCACAGTGTTCCTGTGTGGCAAAGTTTTCTATCCTGGTTCTTGTACCAGGTCAATGTACCACAGTTGCGAGGGAGGCACCCACCTTGGCCCACCCCTAAGGATATGGCCTAAGTCTGCTTGGCCTCCCTACCAAGCAGGCAGCTGAGGCACTGTGAGAAGAGTGAAGAGTAATGGCCTGAGGCTAAGACCAAGGTTTTAATTACAGCATTGAAGGGGATACATCACTTAAACAGGTCACTCCACCTCTCAAAGCCTCAATTTCCTCATTCAAATTCAAATTAAAAAATTACTCCCTTAAAAAATTCTTTAAAGTTCTGACTCTGTCACAGAAACACACTCCAGGATTCCAGCCTTTGGTCGACCAACTCTCCCCAGTCAGCCAAGACGCAATTTTTGAGGCTAAATTAAATTCCATTTGCTTCATGTGACAGTATAGAAATGTTCTGTTTTGCTTTTAAATGCAACCCCGTGGTTGTCAGCATCTAAATCTGTGCTGTGGGCCAGGATGATCAACCAGAAGATGAAAACTAGAGCTCAGTTGACTCTCCACCAAGCTCGCTTAAATTCTGAGGAAATAAGAATTTGATAAACCGGAGAAGTTTTTGGTATCCCAAAATAAGCACAGACTATTTGGGGTAAGAAGCAGTCACAATCAAGCCTTTGGTCTGAGTATGAGTAACAGATCTGCTGACCGGTTGCCACCTTCCACGGGACTCCAGAAAGTGTGTGATATGCAAATGATGCACTGCAAAATTTGGACAATGAACCAGAAAACGACTGCCAAGTCACACTTTTTGTCACAAATGCCTAGAAACTCTGCAAGAACTGCCTACACACGGTATATGAGACCCGGTCTAGGCGGCAGACATGAGGGGAAGTCAGATTCCACCAGGAAATCTGTACGGAAGACCCCCCGCCCTCAGGACCCCTCTCCACCGGCCGGGCTTGCGTGCTCCGGGCCACGGAGCCAGGCTCCTTCCCGCCTCACTCGCTGCGCCCGGGCGGACCCAGGGCTTCCAGGTACGTGTTTACAGTGAGTGGCATTTCCTTGTCGCGGAGCAGGCACAGGTAATTTCACAACCCCATTAGCGCATTCCAAAGGCAAGAATCACATCCCGGGAACTTCACCTTTCCACTCGCCCCCTCGGCGCCCGCGGGCAGCGCGTCGGCCGCCGGCCCGGGCGGCGGGTGGGGGAAGGGAGCCCGCCCGCGGAGGGGGCGCGGCGCGACCCCCGCCAACCGCACAGACCTGGTTCGGGATCCTCGGGCCGCCCCGAGTGGTTGCCCATGCTCGGCCGGCTCGGGCAGCGGCCGGCTGGGTGTCCGCCGGTTTGCAGCTCGTGCCGGCTCCGGCTGGCGAGGCAGCTGCGTCCAGAGAGTCCGCTCCAGTCAAAGAAAGGGCCGGGCCAGTTCCCGGCGCCCGCCGGCGGAGCAGCTCCTCGCCCGCGGGGGGAGGCCCCGCCCCCTCATCTGCACACGGCCCGCCCACCTCATCTGCATACCGCCCGCTCGCAGGCCCACCCACCTCAACTCCAGGCCGCCCACCCGGCGAGGCCCGCCCACCTCATCTGCATATCGCTCTTGAGCGTCCAAAGGATCCCTCCCAGGCGTGGGAGGGACGCATAGTCTGACCGACTTAAGGCAGACGCTGAGAACTGCTGCTGGACAGGGTAGGCTGGAAAAACCCCCTGCGGGGAGGTTCCTGAAGCCAAGTGCCACCCGGAAGGCGAAATCCTGCACGTGAGAAATTAGATCTTCTATCAGGACAAAAAAATCCTAGGGTTGGCACAGGACAGGAGCTTAATAAGTATTTCTGGAGTGAGTGAATGAATGGACAAACAAACAATTCTTGAGACGGAGGTGGTGAAGGAAAATAACGCATTAACAAAGATTTGCCCATTACCCAAGATGAATACGGCCGCTAATAATAAAAATGCATACCAAACCCAAGTGGAAACTTTTGCTATCAGAAATGACTAACTTATGGAAATAACCCTGAACGACTTTCATGGTTAATCTTACAGTGAAAATACTTGGAACTAACTAAACCTTGCAGTGAAAATATTTAGGACTCATAAAATCATGAGTGGAATAACAGGTTCTATCTCCTGCATCCCCTGGACACTGTGGTCCATTCTCAGTTCTCATTACCTGTCAACGTCTTAGGATACCATTGATTACTCTTAGGTCCTCCAAACAGTTCATTCACTTGGCTTCCAAGACAACACACTCTCCTAGTTTTCTGCCCACCTTCCTGGTGGCCTCTTCTCAGTCCCTTTTGATGGTTTCTCCTCATCTCCTTGACCTCAAGACCCTGGAGTTCCCTAAAGCTCAGTCATCTCTATCCAACTTGGTCATCTCTTCTCTATCTAACTTGACCATCACAATCAACATGTGGCTTTCAAATACCATATATATCTCTCCAGCCGGGTCCTCTCTTCTGAACTCCAGACTCACTTATCCAACTACCTTCTTGACACTTCCACTTAGACATCTTAATAGGGATCTCCAATTTAACTGGAACAAAACCAAATTCTTGATTTTCTTCCGTAGATGCCTCATATAGTCTTCTCCATCTCTGTAAATGCAATATGTCAGTATATATATATATCGTAAATGCCACCACATCTTAGCACTTCTCACCACTTCCCCTGCTATCACCTGGTCCAAGGACACAGTCATCTCCTACCAGGACTATTCCAATTGCCTCCTAACCAGTCTCCCTTCTTCTGCCCTGCCTCTTTATAGTCTAACCTTCACATAACAGTCAGAGTGATGCTTCTAAAACCTAGGGCAAATCATGTCATGCCTCCACTTACAACGCTCCAATGGCTTTCTGTCTCACTCAGAGGAAAAGTCAAAGCCCTTACAATAGCCTCCAAGGCCCTGAAAGATCTTTTTCTCCCTCCACCAGTGGACTCGCCTTCCCCCCTCATATTGCTCCTGCTACAGTTGCCTCCTCACTGTTCCTCAAATAAGCCAAGCATGCTCCCACCCAAGGGCCTTTGCACTTCCTGTTCCTTCTGCTGGAACGATCTTCCCCCACACTCCGACATTACACAGACCATATGGTTCCCTCTCTCACTTCTTAGGTCTCTGGTCAAATGTCATTCTATTAAGAGGGGCTTCTCTCCCCACGCCACATTAAATAGTAAACCAAGGGGCCGCCCGGTGGCGTAGCGGTTTCATCCGTGCTTGGCAGCCCGGGGTTCACCGGTTCGGATCCCGGGCGCCCGCCGACGCACTGCATGTCAGCCACGCTGTGGCGGCGTCCCATATAAAGTAGAGGAAGATGGGCACGATGTTAGCCCAGGGCCAGTCTTCCTCAGTAAAAAGAGGAGGATTAGCAGCGGATGTTAGCTCAGGGCTGGTCTTCCTCACCAAAAAAAAAAAAAAAAAAAAAACAAAAACAAATAGTAAACCAAACTCTCAACGCACACACTTCCCTGCGTTGTTGACCTCTGTGACACTTATCACCATTTAGTAGACTATAAACTTATTTGTTTAATGGTTTTTTGTCTCTCCACTAGAGTGCAAGCCTCATTAAGAGTAGGGACTGAATGAATGAATGAACAAAAGAATGAATTTACAGGCTGTACCATAAACAAATCAGCTCTTATACATTACTTCCTTTCAGTAGTAGTGCCATGAGTTGGTTTCTCCAACAAAACTAGTTTGTCAAAGGCAGGAGTCATAAGTCTATTTGTGTAACCTACAAAAACTAGCACAACACTGAGCACATAGAAGCAAATGTACTAAGGAAAATAAATTGCATAAGATGATTTTAGAGCAGAAAGTCACATGAGATCTAGTTCATCCCCCTTTTTAAAAAGGTGAAGAATAAGCCAGAAAAGATGGTTGACTTCCAAAATATTTATGGAACGACAGAAAAAGGCTGAGTTTGTGAACGCTGTAACAGTGACATAACTTCAATTTACAGAACAGTTACATACTTATCCAGAGAGTTTGGGAAACTGATGAGTCATCTTATTAATCCCATAAAATGTTGAGCAATTAATGTGTGTCTCTTTATGAAAACTGAACAAGTAAGACAGCAACCCAAGAGACATTCTGGGCTCTTATGGCTCTCTTTCATAGTCTAAAATATCTAGTCAAGTCCTGTGTGTATTTTATCTCCTTAACATTTTTCAAATCTTGCCTTTCTCTTGTCTCTGCTGGCACTTGTTTAATTCAGACCTTTAATTCATACAAGGATGAATTAGCATTAGCTTCCAACTCACATAATGCTTCAAGTTTTGCTACTGCTCAAATCACTCCTCCACTCATCAAAAATGCAAATCCAACCATATCACATCTCTGCTTAAAAGCTCCCCATGGCTCCCTTCTACCTTTAAGATAAAGTCCCCAGTTCTTCCATATGGTATACAAAAACCCTTCCCCACCTCCACCCCTATTATTCTAGCCTTATCTTTCACAAAGTACACCCTTTTACTTTATATTCTAGCAACATGAAGCCAGTTGTGGCGCCCTGAACACACCCTGTTGTTTCAGGCCTCTATGCTTTTATAGCTGCTATATTCCCTCTGACTTGATACTCTTCTATAACCTAGCTGCCTGGAAAATGCCTATTCATCTTTTATATTCTGTCTCACTCAGAGGAAAAGCCAAAGCCCTTACAATAGCCTCCAGGGCCCTGAAAGATCTTTTTCTCTCTCCATGAGTGGAATTGTCACACATGGAGGAATTTAACACATTCATAGTAATTATTCCTGAGGGCATGACCTCACATTGCTCTTGCTCCAGTTGCCTGGCTGGGCATGACTTCCTCTGGTAAGTCTGCGAATCCCAGCCAGAATTTAATGCTCTCTCCCTCATGGTACTTCTGTACCTTGTAAGTACTTGTATTTTCCCAAAGAACCACATTATTTTAACCATTCTTCCTTATGAGACTGTGAACTCTCAATGGCAGTGATGCTATCTTAATCATTTTTGCATCCCTAATATCTCATATATAGTAAGTGAAGTAAATAACATATTTATTTACTCTATAATACAATTAAAACGCTAACTTAGACAAAATAGCTCTGTGATGTTTGCTGGAACTTCTGAAAGATTCTTTGCTATCCAGAGGAGTCCTGTTATTGAATGAGAAGACTAAATATTATAAAAACATCAAGTCTGCCCAAATTAATCTATAATTTTAACAAAATTCAAATTAATCATGAACTTGATGTGTTTATTCCAAAATTGACCTGGAAGAATAAAGGCTTTGAAAAATCTAAGAAAACTTGGAAGAGGAAGAATAAAGAGGAGAGATTTGCCTTATTAGAATTAAAAACATGCCATAAAATTACATAAGAAAAATAGTGTGGTTACAACAGAATGGAAATATCCAAAAAAATAGATTTAAAAGACTTTAATATAAAGTATTAATTCAAATTAAGTGAATTCCTATCTCACTCTTTATGCCAAAATTAAATTCCAATTCAAAATAAATTTAATCATAAAAATGAAAATATAAAAGTCCTAGACATAAACATGGATGAATATTTTTTAAAATATTGAAGGAGAAAAAAGCCTTTCTTTATTGTCCAACTTTTCATTTTGAACATTTTCAAACTCATAGGAAAGTGTGGTGAGAATACTCCAATGAACACCTTACCTATCCATCACCTGCAGTTACCAACTGTAAACGTCACCACCTTTCCTTCTTATCTCCACCCCTCTCCACTTTCCTTTTTGTTGAATTGTTTGAAAGTATGTTGCAGACATCATGACATCATGACACTTCACCCCTAAATACTTCCAGCATGATCTCCTAAGGCACTTTTCTACAATACCCTTTCCACACCTAAGAAAAATAATATTTTCAAAATATCTTATAGGATACAGTCCACATTAAAATTTCCCCAGTTGTCTCCAAAACATCTTTTTAAAAAAACACCAGGACCCAATCAATGTTAAATACTGTTTAAGGAAGACACATTCTGAAACAATGTCGATCAATGATAGTTTTAGATGCTGATAGAGGTTACCTGATAAAACCATTTTAAAAGGAGGTAAAGAAATTTAACACACTCATAGTAATTATTCCTGAGGGCATGACCTCACAACTTTAAGTATTAGATATCACTGTACACAAACCTTTCAAAGATAACTTTAAAAGCAGCATAGTGATGGGGTCGGCACAGTGGCACAGAAGTTTAGTTCGCGCTTGGCAGCCCGGGGTTCGCAGGTTTGGATCCCGGGCGCCCGCCAACACACTGCCTGTCAGCCATGCTGTGGCGGCGTCCCATATAAAGTAGAGGAAGATGGGCACGGATGTTAGCCCAGGGCCAGTCTTCCTCAGCAAAAAGGGGAGGATTGGCAACGGATGTTAGCTCAGGTCTTCCTCACAAAAAAAAAAAAAGATCAGTAGTAAAAGCAGTATAGTGAGAAGTCAGGTTGTGGCAATCACACATACAGAGCAAATGAAAACCAACCGCCTGAATGTTATGTGAATAGCATAAAATTTCCAGTGGAATAAAAGAGTGCTTATCTTGAGCAACAGTGGAAAGTGGAGCTGATGTGCTCGGGAACTACTGCTAACTAACCTCAAAATGGCTTCAGTAATGATGGCTGATGCCGATGTCAAAGATGCCTGTGATGCTTGTTTAAAAAAAAGCAACAATGTAATTCTAAATTACTATATTTTATATAATGTGTGATTTCAAAGTAAAGGTGTGTCTAAATTGATAAACTAGACATTAAAATTATATATCTTCTATTTCATCTATACTTGAAGTGTTTAATTAAAGAAGACAAAAAAAGTTTTTAGTAATCTTCATTGAATATAAGGACCCCTTTATATTCAGGTATATACAATAAAATAATATGTACATGGTCCCATTTTTATTAAAAAATACTATATTATATTGTCCATATTAGTATATGTAGAAATAAATTTGGACATATATACAGCAAATTACTACAAATACCTATATCTGAAAAACAGAGTTACAGAGGACCTTCTTTTTCTATAGCAAGTATCTCTAATGGCTTAACAATAAACATTTTATTTTTATGATCAGAACACACAGAAAGAAAAAACAAATGTGCATATCCATAAACCCAGCAATTATTCTCCTAGGAATTTCTTCAAAAGAAGTAATTACAAATATACATAAGCATCTAGTTTCCAAGACAATAATTCTTAACATTTACTAAGAAATAATTACATGCCAGGGACTATTCTAAGTACTTTATATATTTTAACTTATTTAATTCCTTATAAAAATCCAACAGGATAAAACTAATTTTTAACCCAAATTAAAGATTAGGAAATGACCAAGAGGGTAAGTAACTTGCCCAAGATTACCCAGCTCTAAAGTGGCAGAGCCAGGATTTGAACCTGTGTCAGGGGTCCCCCAGACCACCCCCAGGCTTGGAGAGTCACTAGGAGTCGTCACAGGGCTCAGCAGGCAGTAGGATTTACTACAGTGAAAGGATTTAAGAAAGGAGAAGGGCCCAGGGGTGAAGGCCAAAGGAGACCAGATGCAAGCTTCCAAGAATTCTCCCCCAGTGGAGTCATATAGATGGTCCTTAATTCCTCCAGCAACAAGTTGTACAACACAAGTATAATGTTGTATATGAAGGAAGCTCACTAGAGACTTAGTGCCCAGGTGTTTATCAGGGGCTGGTCACAAAGGCAATCTGCCTAGCACCAAACAAAATTCCAGATTTCCAGAGGGAAAGCAGGTGTTCAGCATAAACCACAGTGTTTGCACAAACAGTTTAGGCCCAGTGAGCCTCTCTTATCAGTTGGAGTGGTGGAAACCATCCCAAAATCCAAGTTCCCAGACATCAGCCAAGCGCCAACCTTGCAAGCAGCCTTTCTAAGGACAGTGTCCCAGGCCTGCTATGTTCACTTTTTTCTGCACAGTACCCATGCCATTTAACTCCAGAGTTTGTGCTCTTAACAACTCTGCATTGCTTCCCTTCTGTCTGTAATAGCAAAAAGCTGGGGAAAAAACCTTCAATGCTTAACACAAGGCGCCTAGTTAAATAAATTATGGTACAGCCATACAGTGGCATCCTATGTAGTCTCTAAGACAGTGTGTCAGACATACTAAGTTATAAAGCAGAACGGTACATATATTAAGAATATAATTCTTAATTTTTATATATAAACAAACAAAAAATATCTGAATACAAATAACCAGATAAGCAGGAAAGGGTTTGGAAACGCTCAAGGCTCTGATAAAGAGTGGCTCTATTTGAGTGGGTAAGATTTTTATGTCCCTTATGTTCTTTTTTACCCTGTTCATATATGTTTTATTTTGCTCTAGTGCACATGTACTGCTTTTTGCTTTTGTAATTTAAAAAATTAACTGAAAAAAATCGCATACATTCTTAACATAATTTCAGGTAAAACTGCTTAGATCACCAAAAGATTCTTCAGTTTCTAGGAGGATTCTTTAAATAATTATTAATCCAGTATATATACAATTATTTAACATATAGTCATATCTTTCCCGTAATACTATTAAGGACTGAGCTTAATCTGAAGGTGGTGCTAGAAGATGGCTCATAATTTTTACTAAACACCAAAGTGTCCACCATTTTTTAATAACATGACATAAAATTTTAATTTTAAACATTTATTATAAAAAACTTCAAACATATACAAAAGTAGAAAGAAATATTATAATGATCCTCTATGTACCTATCAACCCAGTTTCAACAATTATCAATTCATGGTCAATCTTGTTTCATCTACCATTATCCACTCTCTCTTCCCCTTAACCTCAGTTATTTTGAAGCAAATCCCAAACATCCTATTTCATTGGTAAATATTGCAATATGTATTTCTAAAGATAAGGACTCTTTAAAAAAAAAACAAAACCACAATTCCATTATTCCAACTGAAAAAATTAACAATAATTTATTATCGAATAGCTAATCAGAATTCAAATTTCCACTTGTGCCAAGATTTTTAAAAAATCATTATCCATACCACTACATACCTATTAGAATGGTGAAAATCCAAAACAGTGACAACACTAAATGCTGGTGAGGATGTGGAGCAACAGGAACTCTCATTCATTGCTGGTGAGAATGCAAAATGGTACAACCACTTGGAAAAACCTTTTGACAGTTTCTTACAAGACTAAACATGTCCTTACTATACAATCCATTAGTCATGCTCCTTGGTATTTATCCAAATGAGTTGGAAAGTTATCTCCACACAAAAACCTGCATACAAATGTTTACGGTAGCTTTATTTATAATTGCCAAAACTTGGGAACAACTAAGACAGTGAATAGATGATTGGATAAACAAACTGTGGTGCATCCATACAATGGAATATTATTCAGTGCTAAAAAAAGAAATGAACTGGGGCCGACCTGGTGGCATAGTGGTTAAGTTCACGGACTCTGCTTCAATGGCCTGGGGTTCACGGGTTCGGATCCTGGGCACGGACCTAAACACCGCTCATCAAGCCATGCTGTGGCAGCATCCCACATACAAAATAGAGGAAGACTGGCACAGATGTTAGCTCAGGGACAATTTTCCTCCCCCCTCCCCCAAAAAAAGAAAAGAAATGAACTGTCAAGCAACAAAAAACATGGAGGAGGAGCCAGCCCAGTGGCGTAGTGGTTAAGTTTGCGCACTCTGCTTTGGCAGCCAGGAGTTCACGGGTTCGGATCCCAGGTGTGGACCTACACACTGCTCATCAGCCATGCTGTGGCAGGCATCCCACATATAAAGTAGAGGAAGATGGGCATGGATGTTAGCCCAGGGCCGATGTTCCTCAGCAAAAAGAGGAGAATTGGCAACAGATGTTAGCTCAGGGCTAATCTTCCTCACACAATAAAAACAAAAAAACAAAACATGGAGGAACCTTAGTGACAGAAGCCAGAAAGTGAAAGAAGCCAGTCTGAAAAGGCCACATACTATATAATTCTGACAATATGACATTCTGGAAAAGGCAAAACTATGGAGACAGTAAAAAAATCAGTATTTGTCAAATGTTCGGAGGGAGAGAGGAAGGGATGACTAGGTGGAGCACAGGATATTTTTAAGGCAGTGAAACTACTCTGTATGGTACTCCAGTGGTGGATACATGACATTATACATTTGTCAAAACCCATAGAATGTACAACACAAAGAATAAACCCTAAAATAAACTGTGGACTCTAGTTAATAATAATAGATTTATATTGGCTCATCAGCTGTAACAAATGTACCACACTAATGCAAGATGTTAATAATTGGGGAAACTAGATGTGATGGTTAGGGGATATATGAGAACTTTCTATACTTCCCACTCATTTTTCTGTAAACCTAAAACTGTTTTAAAAAATAAAGTCTATTCCTTTGAAAAAAATCATGATCTAAATAATTACCTCAAACTTAAAGTAACACCACAAAACAGGAATAATAGTCACTGGGGATTACCTATCAGCCATTACCTACTTCTTTCTTGCTAAAGAATGCCATGGACAGGGTCCTGATGGGAGGTCACACTGTTCTTAGCTCAGGAGCGAATCTTAATTACAAAGTCTAAGTCAGTCATAGTGATTCCATTTTCCTTGATATGACTGGGTTAGGGATGCCATGTGACCCAATTCTGGGCAACAACATGTGAGGAGAGGCCTGTTGGTGGGAGGGTTGGGCAAAGTTCTCTTGCCCTTAAAGGAACATACTGGAAGAGATGCCCTCTTCTTCCATTGGACTTTGTCCTCTCTGCTCGAGATGGCCAGAACCACAACAACCATCTCAAAACAGTGAGGGGAGCTAGCCAGAGCGCCAAGCCAACATGGTCAGGATGGTAAACCAGAGAGACAGAAAGAACCTGCACCTGGATAACATTACTGAGCCCCCAAATTAAGCAACCTTTGAGTCACCTACCTTTTGTTTTGTTATACAACATAGTACACTTCCTCCGTGTTGAAGTCCAGCTAAATCAGATATGATCTAATCTAGTAACAATTCTTTTTCTCCTCTTATAAGTAAGGGACTCAGGCTCAAAGAGATTAAGCTATCTTGCCCAAAGTCATATAGATTGAAAGGAGCTGAAATTTAATTCAGGCCTGTTGCCTCCAAAGCACCTGTTCTTTCTTCCTATGCCACTTGGCCTCCAGCAGAAGTTGGGCACAGAATCCTTAAAGAGAAGACAATATTTCAAGATTCAGAAAAGTAAACAGTTTCTTGCAATAAGTAACTATAAACTGTGGGAGAAAAATCTGAAAATCCTTCCTGAATTACAGAAAACACATTTTTATCTTTAACAGGGCTTAAATATAAATAACATCTCTACAATCTAAGTGAAAGAAGGTTGAGATATGATAATTAGCACTATAAATGCAAAAATTCCCATTGTCTGTACTTGTCTCAGCCACTGACTCATTAAGTGACCATGTTCAGGCCACCCCCTGAGCATATGAGAGCTCTGTTATCTATCCACCACCTTCCCTTGGAGCTTGGTATAAACAATAAAAAAATAATCATTGAACTTCAAGATTCTGAAGTTCACATTATATGTGAAAGAAAGGCGAAACTGAATACCTACCTATAAATTTGCACAACCTATGATTCCCTAGGCTGCACAAGTCTAGGAGTAGAAATGGGGTCATGTTAACAGCATTACATGGTATTTTTCTGGCTCTAGTCATTTACTACTATAACTTGACCTTCATCCCCACTGGAAAGTTTCCCCCAATTATTTCTGGGAGTCCTAGGAGTGTGGCAGCCTCCAAGATCTCAAAGAAAGAACTCAGTGAGCTTAGAGCCTGTGCTCTTTATGTTCTCTCTCCTACAGAACTCCCTTGGGAAGTCCAACTGCAGCAGCCTACACCTCCACCCTCTATGCAAGTGCACAAGGAGGCTCCCCATTGCCATCGCTCCCCACTCTTCCTGTCGCAGTCACTGGAACTGCTCCACGGGCCAAGCCTGCCACCCACCCGATGCTGCTGGTGTCCATAGCCTCCATGCATCATGTGGTCAGATGTCGCCCCTGCTGCTGGCCTACCCCTCAAGGATGCCCATGTCTGGCTTAGATTCCCACTGCCCAAAGCTGCCTCCCCTGGCTTAGCAAATATATCAGTTATTGTCTTTATAGCTGTAGCACTCCCGAAAGAGATGTTTGGAAAGATAATCACCGTAGTTTAACACTGGTTGCTTCTGAGAGTTCGTGTTCTAGAGCATGCTTTAACTTTCTTTGTACTTTTCTACATTATATAAATTTTTTAAGCTATCAAGCATTAATCATTTTAATAAAAACAATGTCATTTTTCTTACCAAAAACTATTTATTACCAAAAATAATAAAGTGGCTTTATGTGCACTATACTGAATATAACAGGAGATAAGATTTTCCATGCCTTAGAGGGGTTTAGATTGCTTTATTCCATAAATAGAATCCAGTATCTGTTTTGTACATTGACACTAATCAAGTTTTCCATATTCTAAAGGAGAGGGGAAAAAAACCCTCTACTTTCTTAGTAAGCCAAAGGTCAACTTGCTAAATAGAGACTAGGCTTGCACAACAAAGAAAAGCAAGAGAAACTTGAACATGGGGAAAAAGAGTAAAAGAGAGGGTAACAAAGCTTAGTGAATGAATCAGAAGAAAAGTTCCTCAGGCAAATAGCATGTACACTGGTCCAAAAAAGACTCCAGTGATGAAAAGATGGCAGGAAAAGTCAAGGGAGGATCTACAGGACAGAAAGCAGTAGTTGCTGGAGCTGGGGGTGAAACAGAGATCGACCAGAAATGGCCAAGGGATCTTTTTGGGGTGACAGAAATGTTCTAAAACCCAGCTGTGGTGGATGGTTGAAACTTGGTACATTTACTAAAAATCATTGGACTTTTATATTTTAAATGGGTGAAATTTTATGATATGTAAATTATACTTCAATAAAGTTTTTTTTTAAGTCAAAGGAGATAAATGGATGAGACTTCAAGGTTCTATGCATTATTTCTGAACTAAAAAGGGCCCCATCCTCATTCTGAATCAGTTAGCATGACCAAAGGGTCGGGGCGGGGGGACTCCCTGCCAGGAATAAAGGCTAGAAAGACGAGGCTTTGAAGACAACCAGATAAAGGGAAACAAGAGGCATCACCCATACTCGGGATATGCTTGCTTACTGAACTCGCTGCCAGCAGGTGCAACAAACTGGCTTCCACTCAAAGCAACAAAGAATTATTAGGCAAGAAAGAGAAACAGAACAAGGCAGGATATGGTGAGTGTCTTAGGATTACAAACGCAGTGCCACAGAGGACCTTTAAAAGGGAAAAAGCACATACTGTTGTGAGATCAAGAAAGGCTTTACGAAGGAGGTACTGCTGATGAGCTGGTCCTTTCATAGTGAACAGCATTTCTGTCAATGTCCAGAGTGGCAGGACGGGGCAGCGGGCAGCGGGAGGAGGCGTCTGGCATGGACATGCGCATCCCAGACAAGCAGGCCCCAGCAGCAGGGTCGTGGCTTTGTTCCTCAGAGTGAACAAAGGCTTGATTGTGAGAAAGTCCTGAGTGTGTTCAGAGAACAAGTCACCCTGTGGTCCAGGACTGGAGCTCAAGGCACAGAAGGAGACGGAGATAAGGCTGCAGGGAGATCACTCTGAATCAAGGCAAGAGGTTGGCCCTTGGTTCCTTACCAGGTGAGAAGCACCCCAAGTGTCTGAGCACAGAAGTGGTCTGAGGAAAGGTGTGGTTTAAGAAGATCACTCCAGTAATATAAAACTTGCTCTCTTATACACCCTCGACCTAACATTTTACAGATAACCCATTTACCAAAATAACCAACGCACCCCATTTTAATAAGACAGACTGACTAATGCCCTGGGCCAGATGAATACTGTTGGTTGGTAGGCTGCTCTCTGGAACAGCTGTGCATTTCTGCTCCGCCATTTGGGTTGTCTGCACACTAAGAGTCAGGTGTGTTTGTTCCAAACCTGTTTATGCTAGTTGTACTAGTAATTTTATTTACATAACTTAATTATTATATAAACCAGTGAAATATGAGCACAAAGAGAGAGAGAGAGACACTGTTTCCTCCAAAGCCACGCTGAATGCTTTGAAATGACTCAATGAAGATGAGTCGTTAAAAAATGCCTGAAGCAACTACACAAGATTAGGGGAAGATTTGCAAACATAGAAATCATGAAAGATGTATTACAAGTGTGGAAAGATGTTAACTCCAATCAATAGGTCTGCTCTAAGAAAATGCCTTCACCCTATAACTGGAGATCAGTGAATGAATACACACTTGAATGTTTTAGGTGAAAAAAAAATGTTTTAAAGTATCTGTTTTGTTTTTTAAGATTCCCTGATTTAACCAACTTTGTCAATTAATTAACCCAAACTGGTCCCAGTCACAAAGGACAAAAGAGTATGGAGCAAGCACTAATAGCAGCGCAACTCCAACCAGGAAGTCTCTGTGCTTTAGGTAGAGATGCTATGCTGGGTGGGGTCAGAGGAACCCAGAGGAGATGAAAAGAAGTGGACAGATGCCGCAAAGAACAATGACACATTGAAGTAAAGGCAGCTAACAAAGATAACACAAGAATTTATCTGGGTGCCGGGAAACGGCACTGCAGTCAGGATGAGTCCAGATGCTAGACTAGGAAGCCGTTAAACAACTCTGCAATGAGGGTGGTGAGTTTCATTTAGACAAATTCAATGAGAACGCAGTGTAAAATCTAGGAGAGCAGAGGCTTCCATTGTTTTGTTAATTGCTGCATCCCCAGCACCTAGAAAGATGCCTGGAATACAGCACTCTAAATATTTGTTGAAGGAATGAATGGATGGACACATGTGCAGAACATCCACGAGACATTTTCAGCAAACAATTGGAGGAGTGTTTCTGGAATGCAGGTCACAAGCTGGGGCAGAGATGCAGGTTTGGGAGTCATCAGGGACCTTGTCTATCTTATAATCCTAGGGTCTAGAACAGTGTCTCCCACATGGAAAGAGACAAGAGAAGATATCTAAGAAAATGTCTTTGACCTAAATAGCAACCCCTTCAGGGTTGGAAAGGTTTTTCATGAAGATCTTCTAATCCTATCACTCAACAACATCTCCACTAGGAGTTGTTCAGCATAGAATGAACACCTAGCAATAACAGGGAGTTCTTTATTTCCTGGGGCAACACACTTCTCTGAACTTCTGTGGCTATTAGAACATTCTTCAATATATTAAGTGAAAACCTGGCCCTAATTTTACTGCTTGGAACCAAAAAGGAAAAGTTTAATTTTGACCAAAAAAGGAATTGGTTGACAAAGTGCAAGTGATGGTAACTTTGGAAGAAAAAAATATGTCATCTTAGCAAAGCAAAGCAGAAACAGTCTGGGCAAGATGCCCCAGAGGCTAAGGCAGGTGGATTTTTTTTTTTATTGCCATAATTCCTAAGTAGGAGATTCTGTTAAGGAGGATGATTTGAGAGGAAAATCACATTTTATAAGAATATCTACATTTCAGGTTCTGCTCTTGGCTCCTCATATATGCCATTTCATTTCCTCCTCACAACTTCCTGAGATGGGTATGATTAACCTCATCTTACATATAAGGAAACACACTCAGAGAGGCTGAGCAGCTTGTCCAAAGTCACACATGATGCTTCTCCAAGGGGGAGATTTTGACCTCCAGTGAGTAACGGACGCCAACTGAACAAAATAGTGGGGGGAGTTTCCTAAAGCAACCAGTGTGACTGTACAGTTGTTCTCAACATGCTCAGGTAAACTTGAGGGCATGTACGAAAACCGAAAAATAGGACCCAGAGCCTTGGATGAAGATGAGGCTGGCAGAAACCTTGATGAAAACTGTCTGGAAAGGTAATCGTGAAAAGGAGCTGAGGTCTGTTGAAAATGGTAGGGCAAAAGACCCCCAGCTGCTCTTGCAGTTCTGACTGTATTTCTGTCTTCTCTCTCATGTATACACCCCAAAATGGTCTTTGCCCTGCAAAGAGTAGACCAAACTTTAGAGAGAGGAAACTGAAGTCCAAGAAAACCACCTAATGAGCTCAAATTTCCTGGCCCAGGGAAATTATAACCCAACATGTTGAGTCAATGAGGTCATGAACTGCTATCAACAACCACTGAGAAATGATGAAACAATGCCAGAGATGGAAACCAGAAGAAGGAGGCTCTCTATGATCTCCAGAATAAATTGTTCAGAGAAAAAGCACACCATGTGCAGATGGTGTGTCCATTTATGCCATCATCTGTGTAAAGAAATGGAAGAGGATGTGCATTTGCTTCCATACATACTGTGATCTCTAGAAGGATAACATATTGCCAGACAGTGACGAAGGGGGTGGGCAGAGGGGTGGGAGCAAAAGTTTTCACTGTACCCTCTACATTTTGAACCATATGAATTGTATTACTTACTCAAAAAAATGAAGGAAATTTAAAAATTTTTGTCTGAAGAAAGACTAGATAGAACAGATTTTTAAAGGAATGATTTGTAAGGACCTAAAAGTAGACACAGAGATCACTGGGAGCTAGTCTGGATTAACGACGAAAAATCACTGAGACTGAGCCAAACTGCTCTAGGACCCTTTCCACTTGCTTTCATTTCAAAATCCACAGACTTGGCTACTCCTAAGAGCAGAAGTGGTAGTGGTGCTGGATTAATTTGCTTACGGCCACACAGCTAGGATGTGGCAGGAAGGGCAGAACAAAGCTGTGTTTGTGCTCTCCTGTCTGAGCTCTCCTCCGTGACTTTTCTTAGAGTCTTCTTGTTGCTCCGTTGACTGTGTGCAAATCTTGTTTTCCACTTCTCTGGCATCAACTCCATATATAGTTCCTAATGTAACACCCTGTATATAGATTATTAAATATACGTTGATTTAATTTATTATAAATCTCTTGGCTTAATGTTCCAAAACTAGTTCCCACAGCATAAAACCAAAGACAATGGGGCTGTCTTTTGGGATTGATTAAATAAGGATAAATATCCCATCCAAACAGCCTTAAGAAAATCTGAGCACGATTCATTTGGGGGGGAGGGGAGGTATTAAAAGTGCATACTTCTACTCTATCTGTACTGTAATTTGCTTAGAAAAAATACTTCCCACAGTATTAAACTAGTTTTTGACGTGGAAATCAGTACGCAAAGAAAGAATTCAATGGCAAGCTCAGTCATCCAAGCAAACTTTCAGGAAGAGAGAATACAACATTGAAAATCTACTGTGTGTCAGCAGCCAGGAAAAGCAGCATAAGAGAGCAGATCTGATCATGTTTTCCATTGAGGGATTTGAACATTTCAGAAGGTCATGGCCAAGTTCGAGGACTGGAACTTTAATATTCCATGAATTCAGTGGAAAGACCTCCAGTTTCCCTTCCATCCAACATGATGATTACACAGAACCAGAAAAGCAGAACTTTCTTCTGGAACACAAAACTTGTTCTACAGTGGGATACTATATTTCCTTCCCTTTCCTCCTCTTTCGTAGTGAAGCCTAGGGCGCAGGTACCAGGTCACATTGTGCTGACCATGAACTAGCTCAAACTAAAGGAGCAACACCCATGATCATTCTCATAGAAAAACCAGTAAATTAACACATACATTTAGAAGAAGAAGCTAACCTTATTAAAGGACTTTTGTCACAGTGTTTTAACAGGAAGGACAGTCGCAGTGGAAAATATCCTCGTCCTCCATCTTCTGTGCTACAGTCATATAGTGTCTTGAGTTTTTAAATGACCCCTGCCATATTTATTCACAGTGCATCTTCTACATTTCAGTTTGTAGGTACCAATTAGCTATTAACACAAACACCCATCATTGATAACATAGTGTCTCCATCCCTGAAGTTTATTGATGTCTTATCACTCTAAATACATAACCCAGTCGTTACCGTAGCATTACTCCGACACATAACCCAATCCTTACCGTAGCATTACTCTAACATACAACCCAGTCCTTACTGTAGTATTACTCTGACACATAACCCAATCCTCGCTGTAGTATTTACTCTAACACAATCCAATCCTTACTGTAGTATTACTTTAATACATAATCTAATCCTCTTTCCTGGCACAGGCATCACATGGTTTAAGTGCACCAAAATCTAACAGTAATGCTCTGTTTTTGATTAAATAGTGTAGAGAAAGAGTAAATGTATTAATTGTTTTGAGAGTAATAAAGGAGAAAGTAACCAACTGGGTGCTAGTAGGTGTTCAACTATATTATATTTACTTTATATAATGTCTTTGTTGATTTTATAATATTGAATTCCTTGTTCCATTCGGATTCCCAAAGGAGACTTTTTTTAATGTTTCAGTCCCAGGAAGAGTTGTGTGTTTCATTTGTAACTGGCTTCTTTTCATCTTGCCACCATCAATCAGGTTTCCCTTTTTTCTCTGGCTTCTAAGAAACTCAGCACCAAACTAGCAGCCACAGTGCACCTTACTTCTATATGCACTTTACTTCTATCTTTTGATTTTTCTGTTTTCCCCCATTTCCTCATTTATTTTATTTTTATATTCTTGCATTTATCTCTGTAAGACTTCTCAAATTCTTTCATACAACAAGAAAGGGTATAGATGAAAAAATTTTTTAATCCACTCTTCATTTTTCTTAGGGAGTAATTCACAAAATGCTTTCTCAACTATCCATGTTATAAAAAAGTAAATTTAGCTGATAAAACTGTTGAATGTTTGCTGGTCCACTTTCTGTGTGATAGCTTGCCATGTAAAAGCCACGGGGATAGCTCACAGGAAGCCAGTAAGGATGGGCACTCGCCAGCATCCCACGCACTCTCCTCCATGCTAACCCTTCCTGGCCGACTGGGCGCTGACTACAAGAGGAGCGCCTGTGGCAGAAGCAGGAGGCCCATCCAGTCCTTCAGAGCGGCCCCAGAGAGAGCATCTCACACACCTTCCTTTGGTTTTTCAATATTTCAATTTAGGCAACGAGAAGTAACTCTTTTTCATCAAGAACTCTAGAGATCCTGCTTTTCGATAATGCAAACAACTAAAAATAAGAACCACATTTAATTGGTTTTATAACATACTATATTAAGAAAGCTCCTGGGCCCATCTTTCCTTTCCTTCCCAGAGTGGAGGGTCAGCATGGTAGCTGAGATATGGGGCAGTGAAAGGAGGTTAGGGAACCATACAAGGGTGAGAGTTGGCGGGCTTAGGGCCAGACGGCAGGGGTGGGGAGTTGGGTGGAGATGGCAGGTGAGAGAATGATTTCAGAGATCAGCTACATTGAGCAAATAAGTAAACACACTGATGATAATGAGAGCCATGTTTCTCACTACCAGAGATGATAGTTACAAACACAGAAAGGGGCAAGGCTAGAAAGAACTCTGAGATGTTGGATTGAAATACGTGTGTTATATATTATTAAATATATAATAAATATATATGTAATATGTGCAAATATTCCATACAAGTATATATAATGTATACACATATGTATGTAATGTGTTACATATGTATATGTTTACACAATGAGACTTGTAACCCTAACCATCTACTGATATGAATGACACCATTTGGGCCCCAGGGAAACACTTCCCACATCTCTTTTCCATGTCCTTGAAACAAAAGGGACTGTGTCTGAATGCCATGAAGGTTTGTAGGTTGCACGGCTGCCCACATCGGAAATAGAGCCTGATTTGGAGTGCAGAGTACAAAGCTGGGGAAGGGCTTTGATAAGAGATAACACAAATCGTGTAACTTGTCAAATCGGTTGTTTCACATGGTATGAATCCAATAGATTCTTACACTTGGCCAGAGGTGCCAAGTGTCCATTTTCCATTTTCTTTCTTTACTTCGCATCCCAACAGGTGCTTCTGGAGTACTCATGAATTCCTGCAGTATTTGCAACGGCTGCCATGGTAGCTAAGGAACACTTTGCAACACTAAACAATTCTTATTACTCTTAAATTTGTATATATACAAATCTAAACATAACATGAGTTAAGTGTAATTCTGAGGAAAAAGAAACATCCCTTAAGAAAACAAAGCTTGAAATTCTGGGTAAGGTATTACAGACACTAGCATAGGTAGATGCTATGCTTCCTTTTTTAAAAAAATTTTATTGATGTTTTAATAGTTTATAACATTGTGAAGTCTTAGTTGTACATTATTGTCAATCACCATATGAATGCATCCCTTCACCCCTTGTGCCAACCTCCCAACTCCCTTGCCCCTGGTAACGACCAAACAGTTCTCTCTGCCTGTGTGTTAATTATATTCCACATATGAGTGAAGTCATACGGTGTTTGTCTTTCTCTCTCTGGCTTATTTCACTTAACATAATATTCTCTAGGTTGATCCATGTTGTTGCAAATGGGACAATTTTGTCTCTTTTTATAGCTGAGTGGTATTCCATTGTATATATACATACCACATCTTCTTTATCCAGTCATCAGTCCAGGGACACTTGGGTTGCTTCCACTTCTTGGCTATAGTGAATAATGCTGCAATGAACATAGGGGTGCATAAGCCTCTTTGGATGGCTGATTTCAGGTTCGTTGGGTAGATGCCCAAGAGTGGGAGTGCTGGATCATAAGGTATTTCTATTTTTAATCTTTTGAGAAATCTCCATACTGTTTTCCATAAAGGTTGTACCAGTTTGCATTCCCACCAGCAGTGAATTAGGGTTGCTGTTTCTCCACAACCTCTCCAACATTTGTTGTTTTTTGCCTTGGTGATTATAGCCATTCTAACAGGTGTAAGGTGATATCTTAGTGTAGTTTTGATTTGTATTTCCCTGATGATTAGTGATGTTGAACATCTTTTCATGTGCCTGTTGGCCATCTGTATATCCTCCTTAGAAAAATGTCTGTTCATATCCTCTGCCCATTTTTTGATCGGGTTGTTTTTTTGTTGCTCAGTTGTGTGAGTTCTTTATATATTATGGAGATTAATCCCTTGTTGGATATATGCTTTTTTTGCAAATATTTTCTCCCAGCTGGTGGGCTGTCTATTCATTTTGATCCTGGTTTCATTTGCCTTGTAGAAGCTCTGTAGTCTGATGAAGTCCCACTTGTTTATTTTTTCTTTTGTTTCCTTTGTCCGAGTAGACATGGAATCCAAAAGGATTGCTTTATGACCAATGTCAATTAGTGTACTGCCTATATTTTCTTCCAGGAGTTTTATAGTTTCAGGTCTCACTTTCAGGTCTTTAATCCATTTTGAGTTAATTTTTATGTATGGCAATAGAAGATGGTCTACTCTCATTCTTTTGCATGTGGCTGTCCAATTTTCCCAGCACCATTTATTGAAGAGACTTTCCTTTCTCCACTGTATGTTCTTAGCTCCTTTGTCGAAGATTAGCTGTCCATAGATGTGTGGTTCCTTTTTTTTTTAACTGTCATAATTCCTAAGTAGGAGATTCTATTAAGGAAGATAGTTTGAGGGGGGAAAATCACATTTTATAAGTATCTACATTTTAGGTTCTGCTGTCAGTTCTCCTATACATCATTTCATTTAATTCTCACAACTCTATGAGATGGGTAAGATTAGCTTCACTTTACAGATAAGGAAATAACAAAGGTAAGAGAAAAAATGGATGAAATTGAAAATAAAAACAATAGAGAAAAATTAATGAAAAAAGAGCTGGTTCTTGAAAGGATCAATAAAATTGACAAGCCTCTAGCAAGACTGACAGAGAAAAACTGAAAATACAGATTACCAAAATGGAACAAAACAGGCTATCACTACAGACCCTGCAGACTCAGAAGGACAAAAGGGAACACTATGAATAATTCTACACATATAAATTTGACAACTTAGAAGAAATGGACCAATTGCTTAAAAAACACAACTCACCCAATATGAAATAGATCATCTAAGTAGCATTATAACTATTAAATTTGAATTTGTAATTTTAAAAACTCTCCCTCCTCCCCCCAAAAATCTCCAAGCACAGAAGGTTTCACTGGAGAATTCTACCAAATGTTCAATGAAGAATTAACACCAACTTTACATAATTTCTTCCAGAAATTAGAAGAGTTGAGAACACTTCCCAATTCATTTTATGAAGTAGTAGTATTCTGATACCAAAAAATAGGCCGTACAAAAAAAGAAAACTACAGACTCTCATGAATATGGATGCAAAAACCTTTGATAAAAGATTAGCAAACAGAATTCAGCAATATATAAGAAGAAGTATATACTATGACCAAGTGGGATTTAAGGGATGCAAAGTAAGTTCAATATGTGAAAAATCAATCAATATAATCCATTGCACCAACATGCTAAAAAGGAAAAAAATCACATGATTATATCAGTCAATGTAGAAAAAGTGATTGACAAAATTCAATACTCATTCATAATAAACATTGGAATAGAAGGAAATTCCTCAGAAAAATAGGAATAGAGGGGAAATTCCTCAACTTGATAAAGAGCATCCACAAAAAACTGACAGCTAACATTATACTTAATGGTGAAAGATTGAACGCTTTCCCCGTAGGATCAGGAACAAAATAAGTATGTCCACTCTCAGCACTTTTATTCAGCACAATGTTGGAATCTCTAGACAGTGCAATAAGGCAAGAAGAGGAAATAAAAATCATACAGATCAGAAATAAAGAATTATAACTGTCCCTACTTGCAGATGACATGATTGTCTACATAGAAAATCCCAAGGAATCTAAAAAAAACCCTCCTAGAACTAATAAGTGAGTTCAGCAAGTACACAAAATACAAGGTGGACATATGAAAGTCAACTGCATTTCAATATCCTAGCAATGAACAACAAAATTTAGAATACAATACCATTTACAATTGCTCAAAAAAAAAAAAAGGGAGAAATACTTAGGTGTAAATCTGACAAAATAGGTACAGGATTTGTATGCTGAAAACTAAAAAATGCTGATGAAGGAAATCAGAGATCTAAATAAATGGAGAGATATACCATGTTTGTGTATTGGAAGATTCGACAGTGAAGATGCCAATTCCCAAAAGATTTTTAAAAATATGTAGATGAGACTTTTCTAAAATTTATATAGAAAGTCAAAGGAACTAAACTAGATAAAACAAACTTTGGAAAAGAAGAAGAATGTCAGAAGAATCAGTCCACCCAACTTCAAGACTTATTATATAGCTACAAGAAACAAAACTATGAGGTATTAGCAGAAGGATAGACACATAGATCAATGGTACAAAATAGTGAACCCAGAAATAAACCCACACAAACAAGCCCAACTAATTTTTGACAAAGGTGCCAAAGTAATTCAATGGAGGAAGGATATACTTTTCAACAAATGGTGCTGGAGCAATTGGACGTGCACAACAAAAAGGTGAACCTTGACCTAAGTCTCATAACTTATAGAAAAATTAACTAAAATGGATCACATATTTAAACATAAAATGTAAAACTATGATACTTGCAGAAAAAAACATGGGAGAAAATCTTCAAGATCGCCAAGCAAAGAATTTCTAACCTTGACATTGAAAACATGGTCTATAAAAGGAAAAACTGATCAGTTGAACTTCATCTATATTAAAAACTTTTGCTCTGTGAAAGACTCTGTTACAAGGATAAAAAGACAAAGTAGAGAGTGGGAGAAGATATTTGCAAAACACACATCCAACAAAGAACTAGTATCTAAAATATATAAAGAACTCTCAGAACTCAACAGTAAAAAAAAAAAAAAATCAAACAATCCAATTAGAAAATGAGTGAAAGACATGAACAAACATTTCACTGAAGAGGATGTACAGATGACAAATGAGCATATGAAAAGTTGTTGAATATCGTTAGCCATCAGGGAAAAGCTAATCAAAGCTACATATCTATCCCAATGGCTAAAATTAAAAAATGGCAACACCTTATACTAGCAAGGATGTGGAGAAACTAGATCACTTGCTCACATATTACTGGCATGACTATAAAATGGTATACCACTCTGGAAACACAATCTGCCAGTTTCTTGAAAAATGAAACATGCAATTACCACACGACGCAGCAATTGCACTCCTGAGCATTTTTCCTGGAGAAATGCTCCCACAAAATATTCACACAAAAACCTGTACACAAATGTTTATAACAGCTTTATTCATAAAAGCAAAAAACTGGGAACAACCCGGATTCAATGGGTGAATAGTTTAACTGTGGTATATCCATACTGTGAAACAGTCTGAAAAAATTAAAAGGGAACAAAATTTTGATACATATAACAACGTGGATTGATGTCCAGAGAATTATGCTGAGTGAAAAAAGCCAATCCCCAAAGGTTACATACTATATGATTCCATTTATATAATATTCTTGAAATAACAAAATTACAGAAATGGAAAACAGATTAGTGGTTGCCAGGGATTAAGGAGGGGGTGAGGACAGAGGGAAGTGAGTATGGCCACACAAGGGCCACAGGAGGATGTGGTGATGGAAATGTTTTATAACCTGACTGTATCTACGTCGGTATCCTGGTTGTGATATTGTACTATTGTTTTGCAAGATGTTACCATTGAGGGAAAGTGGGTAAAGGGTAGGAGAGAATTTTTCTGTAGTATTTCTTAAAACTGCATGTGAATGGACAATTATTGCAAAATTAAAAGTTTAATTTAAAAACATATGAAATACATTTTCTACCTTATATTGACTTCAATTTACATTTTGATGAAAATTTTAAAAAAATTATACACTTTGAATACCATTACATTTTTTTAAACCTTTGAGAATGACTACAAATCATGAAGTGACAGAAATTAGAAAATATTAACATAGAACTCAGAGGAAAAAGCTGGAAGAAAAAAGAAAAAGAATAAAATTTGCCAGGGGATTCTGGGAAGATGGTGGTGTAGGAGGACTCTGAACTCACCTCCTCCCACACACACAACAAATCTACAACTACCTATGGAAGTTACCTCAACTGGATAAAAAGAACCCCCACAACAAGGAACAACATGGATAGGGGTGGAAGAGGTGGAAATACATCTCTGCTGAGGGAAAAACCACACCCTAGCCATGGTGCTTCACAGCCAGGAGCAATCTGAAAGGTACAAAGCTTTTCCTGGAGGAGCAGGGTTGGGGTGGGGGGATCTGAGCTGGGGACTATGCCACAATAGGCATCCCAGCCTTTGGATTCAGCACAACCAAGACAAGATCCTATAATACCTGGCTTTCCTTGCTTTAAAAACCAATGGGGAATACCTCCAGAAAAACTATCAAACTTCAGAAAAAGAAAAGCCTGATCTTGAAGGGCCCACACACAGATTCACCCATTCTGGAAAACAACACAAGAATACAAGAAAGAAAGGTGCATAGCCCATTGGTAAAATAGATGCACTCATTAAGCTCTGAGCACATCTCAGAGAGGCAGGAGGCAGCTGGACCCACCTCCCCAAGGACTAAGACACTGGTGGTAGCCATTATTGTCACCTAATACAGTCATGCTGACATGGATGCTGGCACATGCCACTGGATTTCTTCTTCTGGCCTGTTAATGCAGGGTTTGCCCCATCCACTAGAGCATCAATTTAATTCAGCACAGCCAGGGCAGGCAGCCTGCCCTAGGGACTAGCCCTGCCCGCCAGCAATCTCACAGCAAAATTGTGTGTCCATGTAGGTAGGGTGTGAGGGAACCTCTGTGGTGGGATGAGAGGGTCCACCTTGGTGAGCTGGGCATGTGAGTGGGCCTGCCTTGGTGGGGTGTGTGGGCCCACAGGTGATGGGGCACATCGGCCATAGCAGACTTGTGCCCCTGGCCATCTAAAATAGCCACACAGAGGATCTGCCCTGCATTCCAATGCCTGAAATGATTGTGTACTGCTGTGCCTGGGGCCAGCCCCACTCATCTGTGCTCCTGAAAGAACCATCAACAGCTGCATGTTGTAGAGAGCCACAGTGGAGGCCTGCAGCAATTGTGAGCCCCTGAGCCTAGCAACTAGTCACACTGGGGGCCTGACTTACTTAACAGCAAAACAACAGTAGGTGTGCTTTTAGACCCTGCAGCCAGCCTTGCTGGGGCTTGCCCCACCCAATAAAGTAACTATAGCAGCCACACATGGCTGAGCCTTACAGCCAGTCGGCCCAGGGGCCAGCCTAGCCTACTCATGCACCCGCAGCAAGAGAAACCTCACCACAACAGAAGGGCACACATAGCCCACAGAGGGACACTCCTAGAACATTTGGAATGGGTGATGAGAGGAAGCACATTGCTGGGCCCCATAAGGCATCTCTTACATAAGGCCGAGTTTCCAAGATCAGGAGATGTAGCTGATCTACCTAATACATAGATATAAACACAGAGAAGGAGACAAAATGAGGCGACAGGGATATGTTCCAAATAAGGGAACAGGAGAAATCCTCAGAAAAAGAACTAAACAAAACAGAGATAAACAATCTACCTGATAAAGAGTACAAAGTAATAGTCAAGGATGCTCACTGATCTTGGGAGAAGAACAGATGAACACAGTGAGAACTTCAACAAAGAATCAGAAAATATAAAAAAGAACTAATCAGAACTGAAGAATACAATAATGGAAATGAAAAGTTCACTAGAGGGAATCAACAGCAGAGTGGATGACAAAGAAGAATGGATCAGTGATCTGGATAACAGAGTAGATGATAATGCCCATGCTGAAGAGAAAAAAATAATTAAAAAGAATGAGGACAGTCTAAGGGACCTCTGGGATAACATCAAGCATACTAACATCTGTATTATAGGTGTCCCAGAAGGAAAAGAGAGAGACAAAGGGGCAGAGAACCTATCTGAAGAAATAAGAGCTGAAAACTTCCCTAACTTGAGGAAGGAAACAGATATCCAGGTACAGGAAGCACAGAGACCACCAAACAAGATGATCCCAAAGAGGCTCACACCAAGACACATTATAATTAAAATGTCAAGAATTAAAGATGAAGAGAGAATCCTAAAAGCTGCAAGAAAAAGGCAACAAGTTACATACCAAGGCAACCCCATAAGGCTAACAGCTGATTTCTCAGCAGAAACCTTACAGGCCAGAAGGGAGTGGCACAATATTTTCAAAGTGCTGTAAGGAAAAAAACCTACAGCCAAAAATGCTCTACCTGCAAGGTTATCATTCAGAATGGAAGGAGAGATAAAGAGTTTTCCAGGCAAGCAAAAACTACAGAGTTATCACCACTAAACTGGCCTTAAAAGAAAGGTTAAAAGGACTTATTTAAGTGGAAAAGAAAAGACCACAAATAGGAATTTAAAAATTATCAAAGAAAAAAAAAGTCACTGGTGAAGGAAAATATATAGTAAAGGTAGCAGATCAACCACCTATAAAGCTAGTATGAAGGTCAAAAGACAAAAGTAATAAAAATATCTATCTCCATGATAAGAGGTTAAGGGATACACACACACACACAAAAGAGGTAAAATATGATATGAAAAACATAAAATGTCAGAGGAGGAGTAAAAGTGTAGGGTTTTTACTAAGAGGTCAAACCTAAGAGACCATCAATTTAATTCAGATTGCTATTTACATGGGTTATTATGTATGAACCTCATGGTAATCACAAACCAGAAACCTATAATAAACATACAAAAAATAAAGGGAAAGGAACCCAAACATAATACTAAAGAAAGCCATCAAATCACAAGGAAAGAGAGCAAGAGAAGAAGAAAGGAACAGAGAAGAACTACTAAAACACCAGAAAAAAAGTAACAAAATGGCAATAAGTACATACTTATCAATAGCTACTTAAAATGTCAATGGACTAAATGCTCCAATGAAAAGGCATAGGGTGGCTGAATGGATAAAAAAAACAAGACCCATATATATATATGCTGCACACAAGAGACACACGTCAGACCTAAAGACACTCACAAACTGAAAGTACAGGGATGGAAAAAGATACTCCATGCAAATGGAAATGAAAAGAAAGCTGGAGTGGCAATACTTATATCAGACAAAACAGACTTTAAAACAAAAACTGTAACAAGAGACAAAGAAGGGCATAACATAATGATAAAGGGAACAATCCAACAAAAAGACGTAACACTTGTAAATATCTATGCACCCAACATAGGAGCACCTAAATATATAAAGCAATTATTAACAGATATAAAAGGAGAAATTGACAGTTACACAATAATAGTAGGTGACTTTAACACTCCACTTACATCAATGGATAGATCATCCAAACAGATCAATAAGGAAACATTGGCCTTAAATGACACATTAGACCAGATGGATTTAGTAGATACATACAGAACATTCTATCCAAAACTGCACAATACATATCCTTTTTGAATGCATTCTCCAGGATAGATCCCATATTAGGCCAGAAAATAAGTCTCAATAAATTTAAGAAGATCGAAATAATACCAAGCATCTTTTCTGACCACAAGAGTATGAAACTAGAAATCAACTACAAGAAGAAACCTGGAAAAGCCACAAATATGTGGAGAATAAACAAAATGCTACTGAATAACTATTGGGTCAACAAAGAAATCAAGAGAGAAATAAAAAAATACCTGGAGACAAATGAAAATAAAAATATATGTATGTGATACAGCAAAAGTGGTACTAAGAGGGAAGTTTATAGCAATACAGGCCTACCTCAACAAACAAGAAAATTCTCAAATAAACAATCTAACAATACACTTAAAGGAACTAGAAAAAAGAACAAAGCCCAAAATCAGTAGAAGGGAGGAAATAATAAAAATCAGAGTGAAAATAAATGAAATAGAGGCTAAAAAAACAACAGAAAAAAAATCAATGAAACTAAGAGCTTTGGAAAGATAAACAAAATTGACAAACCTTTAGCTAGACTCATCAAGAAAAAAAGAGAGAAGGCTCAAATAAATAAAATCAGAAATGAAAGAGGAGAAATTACAACAGACACCACAGAAATACAAAGGATTATAAAAGAATACTATGAAAAGCTATATGCCAACCAATTGGATAATCTAGAAGAAATGGATAAATTCTTAGAATCATATAACATTCCAAAACTGAATCAAGAAGAAATAGAGAATCTGAATAGACCAATCACTAGTAAGGAGATTGAAACAGTAATCAAAAACCTCCCCAAAAAGGAAAGTCCAGGACAGGACAGCTTCCTCAGTGAATTCTACCAAATGTTCAAAGAAAACTTAATACCTATCCTTTTCAAACTCTTCCAAAAACTGAAGAGGAGGGGAGACTTCCTAACTCATTCTACGAGGCCAGTATTGCCCTGATACCAAAACCAGGAAAGGACAACACAGAAAAGAAAATTATATGCCAAGATTACTGATGAACATAGATGCAAAAATTCTCAACAAAACACTAGCAAATCAAATACATCAACACATTAAAAAGATCATACACCATGATCAAGTGGGATTTATTCCAGGGATGCAAGGATCGTTCAATATCCACAAATCATTCAACATGATACACCACATTAACAAAACAAAGAATAAAAATCACATGATCATCTCAAGAGATGCAGAGAAACCATTCAACAAGATACAGCATCCATTTATGATAAAAATTCTAAATAAAATAGGTATGGAAGAAAAGTACCTCAACATAATAAAGGCCATATATGAAAAAGCCACAGCTAACATCATACTCAATGGTGAAAAACTGAAAGCTATCCCTTTAAGAAAGGGAACAAGACAAGTATGCCCACTTTCACTACTCTTATTTAATCTAGTATTGGAAATCTCAGGCAGAGCAATTAGGCAAGAAAAAATAAATAAAAGGGATCCAAATTGAAAAGGAAGATGTAAAACTATCACTACTTGCAGAAGACATGATTTTATTTTATTATTATTTTTTTAACATTTTTTTTTGGTGAGGAAGATTAGCCTTAAGCTAACATCCATTGCCAATCCACCTCCTTTTGCTGAGGAAGACTGGCTCTGGGCTAACATCTGTGCCCATCTTCCTCTACTTTATATGTGGGATGCCTGCCACAGCATGGCTTGACAAGTGGTGTCCATGCCTGGGATCCAAACCTGCGAACCCCTGGCTACCAAAGCAGAGCACACGAACCTAACAACTACGCCACTGGGCCAGCCTCACAGATGACATGATTTTATATAGAAAACCCTAAAGAATCCAACAAAAAGCTAATAGAAATAATAAATGAATACAGTAAAGGTGCAGGGTACAAAATCAACCTACAAAAATCAGTTGTATTTCTATACACTAACAATCAACTAGCAGAAAGAGAAATCAAGAACACAATCTCAGTTACAATCACAACAAAAAGAATAAAATACCTAGGAATAAATTTAATCAAAGAGGTGAAAGACCTGTACACTGAAAACTATAAAACATTGTTGAAGGAAATTGCAGACGACACAAATAATGGAAAGATATTCCATGCTCATGGATTGGAAGAATTAACATGGTTAAAATGTCCATACTTCCTAAGCAATCTACAGATTCAATACAATCCCTATCAAATTCTCAATGACATTTTTCACGTAAAGAGAACAAAGAATCCTAAAATTTATACGTAACATCAAAAGACCCCAAATAGCAAAAGCAATCCTGAGAAAAAAGAAGAAAGCTGGAGGTATCACACTCCCTGATTTCAAAACATACTACAAAGCTATAGTAATCAAGAGAGCATACTACTGGCACAAACCAGACACACAGCTCAATGGAACAGAATAGAGAGCCTAGAAATAAACCCTCTCATCTATGGACAGCTAATTTTTGACAAGGGAGCCAAGAACATACAATGGAGAAAGGAAAGGTTCTTTAATAAATGGTGTTGGGAAAACCAGACAGCTATGTGCAAAAGAATGGAAGTAGACCATTATCTTACACCACATATAAAAATTAACTCAAAATGGATCAAAGACTTGAATTTAAGATCTGAAACCATAAAACTCCTAGAAGAAAACATAGGCAGTACTCTC
Source organism: Tapirus indicus (assembly GCA_031878705.1). Lineage (NCBI taxonomy): Eukaryota > Metazoa > Chordata > Mammalia > Perissodactyla > Tapiridae > Tapirus > Tapirus indicus. The sequence goes on along the minus strand of CM062932.1, from coordinate 3,028,027 downwards.
TTTGACATCGGTCTTAGCAGCATCTTTTTGAATACCATGTCTCATTAGTCAAGGGAAACAAAAGAAAAAATAAACAAATGGGACTACACCAAACTAAAAAGCTTCTGCACAGCAAAGGAAACCATCAACAAAGTGAAAAGACAACCTAACAATTGGAAGAAGATATTTGCAAATCATGTATCTGATAAGGGGTTAATATACAAAATATATAAAGAACTCATACAACTCAACAACAAAAAAAACAAACAACCCACTTAAAAAATGTGCAAAGGATCTGATCAGATACTTTTCCAAAGAAGATACACAGATGGCCAACAGGCACATGGAAAGATGTTCAACATCACTAATTATTAGGGAAATGCAAACCAAAACTACAATGAGATATTACCTGTGCCCATCAGAATGACTATAATTAACAAGACAAGAAATAACAAGTGTTAGAGAGGATGTGGAGAAAAGGGAACACTTGGGAATATAAACTGGGATAGCCACTATGGAAAACAGTATGGAGATTCCTCAAAAACTTAGGAACAGAACTACCATATGAGCCAGCAATTCCACTTCTGGGTATTTATCCAAAGAACACAAAAACATAATCAAAAAGATATCTGCACCCCTATGTTCATGACAGCATTATTCACAATAGCCAAGACTTGGAAACAACCTAAATGCCCATCAATGGATGAATGGATAAAGAAGATGTGGTATTACATATAATGGAATACTACTCAGCCATAAAAAAGATGAAATCTTCCCATTTGCAACAACATGGATGGACCTTGAGAGTACTATGCTAAGCAAAATAAGTCAAACAGAGAAAGTCAAATACTGTATGACTTCACTCATAAATGGAAGATCAAAACAACAACAAACAGACACAGAGACACAGAGATTAGACTAGTAGTTACCAGAGGGGAGCGGGAGGGAGGAGGGCGAAAAGGGTGACAGGGCACATGTGTATGGCGACAGATGATAATTAGTCTTTGGGTGGTGAACATGATATAGTCTACACAGAAATCAAAATACAATAATACACACCTGAAATTTATACAATGTTATAAACCAATGTTACCTCAGTAAAAAAATAAAGATTAAAAAAGCATAGAATTTGCCACACAAAATTTATCCGTTACTGATAAAAACAATGAAAATGAGCAAGAAAATTATTTTCATCAAATCCACAACCTAATAGGTCATCCAAAATCCCTGAAACTTCATATTCTTTACTAGGATATTTAATTACTAATCAGAACACTGCAAATAAACAGTGGGCCCCATTTGTATTCTTGCTTCAGGCCTTGAAAATATCAGGGGTGTGAGTGCTTCCTATAGCATTTCTTAGCATATCTCATTTTTTAGGATATGCCAGCATTCATGAAGGTGAAAAAACTGTAATTATCTGAATTAACGATTGTACAGAGAAACACAAAAATAGTTTTTACACAATGTTATCATACACTGAATTTTCTAGGAATGCAAGTAACATGCAAATCAAGGGAATATAGCACTTTGCATCATTCAGAAGTTTATGGAGTTGTCAGCAGTACAGAAAGTCACTGGTGTCACACTGCCCGGTCTCTGAGCCCCAACACCACGCCCCAGGTCAGCTGGGTTTGCAGTGTTCATCCACGTGGTGATCTCCACCGATGCACAAGTATCTAACGTCCTCTGGTGCCATCGGCCTCTAGCATTTATATACAGAAACAATGTGCTATTTTATTAGAACTCATTTTCCTTTTATTTCTCCTCTACATTATAGTTAAGGCATTGCATTGATTTTTTTTTTCCAGTAACGTATATGGGTAGGTTACACTATCAATGAATTTCATTTCAGGCTATTAAAGGGTGCATCACAAAATATTCATCATAAGAAAGGGTAACTGGCACCCCCAGTTTGAGAACTTCTGCAGGGAGCACTTCACAAAGCAGCTGGTGCTCCTTTCTCACTAACTGCATTTCACCCTGAAAGCCATGCAAGGGCAAGAACTGTGGCCAGCTAATAACAAGGGCACCTTCAGGGCACCACCAAAACAACACCACAACAAAATGAAACAAAACAAAAACAAAGAAAAGAAAAGAAAGGCAAAGCTTACTTCAGGCTTTAGTGCCCTCCTCACTCTCAGCATGGCTAATGCAAACACTTTCCTTCTTCCTTCAACAGGGTACAAAAGATGTGACCTGATATCCTCACACGACAACAGAACCCCTCCATTTCCAATCTGGACAAACACAGAATTCCCTCTGTGAAGATGAACGATGCTAGAAAAATCATTAGATCCATCTGGAAAGTGCTGGTGGTTCACAAAAGTGGAACTATATGAGGAATCTGAACATGCACCTATGAAACAAAGTTACTGCAAGAACTACGACATTTCAGAAAACCTCTAATTTTCATTCTCAGTGAAATTCAAGGAACTTTTATAGCTTTGAAGCAAGTGCAGAAGTCATGAAGAAGAAACCATTTGAGATCAAAGAAATTAGACTAAAGATTAAAAACACAATAGTTGAAGTAAATTAACATACAAAGCAAAGCATATTAGATGATAAACTTTTTTTTTTTTTTTTGTAGGGAAGACCAGCCCTGAGCTAACATCTGTTGCCAATCCTCCCCCTTTTGCTGAGGAAGACTGGCCCTGGGCTAACATCCATGCCCATCTTCCTCCACTTTATATGGGACGCCACCACGGCATGGCTGACAGGCAGTGCATCGGCGGGCGCCCGGGATCCGAACTCGCAAACCCCGGGCTGCCAAGCGCGGACTAAACTGCTGCGCCACTGGGCGGCCCCCCAGATGATAAACTTTAAAAAGTCAGAGGACAGGGCTGGCCCAGTGGCTTAGTGGTTGAGTTCGCACACTCTGCTTTGGCGGCCCAGGGTTCGCAAGTTTGGATCCCGGGCAAGGACCTATACATCCCTTGTCAAGCCATGCTGTGGCGGTGTCCCATATAAAGTAGAGGAAGATGGGCACAAATGTTAGCCCAGGGCCAATCTTCCTCAGCAAAAAGGGGAGGATTGGTAACGGATGTTAGCTCACGGCTAATCGTCCTCACACACACAAAAAAAAGAAGTCAGAGGACAAATGAAAATAATTGAAAGAATCAAAGAAAATATATGACATGGAAAACACACTCAGAAGACCAAACATACACATATTTGAATTTCCTGAAGGACACTCTAGGGTAAAAGAAAAGTAATAATGAAAGTAATAACAGAATGCCTGGAGGGCATTTAATAAACCCATCACCCAGTCCTAATAACAACTCCGAGCAAAATAGGAAGGAAGAACTGAACATGCAAACCAGTATCTCAGCTTTCTGCATCCTGTTTAATGGGCAAACACCAAAAGAACTCACAGTCAAATGAGAACAAGGATGTCACCAGCATTTAACACAAACTTGGGTCACCCACACTACACAGCAGGAATCAGAAATAAAAGGCACAATGACAGCACTGGAATGGAGGAAAGAAAAAGCATTGTTTCTGCAGCTGATACAATCATCCACTTGGAAAACACGTGAGAATCAGCTGAAAACCATTAGCACTAAGCAAATCATCAGTATCAGTAAGGGAGGGAGTCAGTTACAAATTAAATATTAAAAAAATCTAATTAAGAAAGACAGTGAGTGCTCACTTTAGCAGTACATATTCTAAAATTAGAATGACACAGAGAAGATTAGCATGGAGGATGACATGCAAATTCATGAAGTATTCCATTTTTTTTAGAAAAAGAAGGGAAAAAATACAACTAAAGAATCCCATCCATGATAGCCATAAAAGTAAAACCTAGGCATAAACTTAACAGAGGAGGAGGAGGAGGGGGAATGGGAGGGGAGAGGGAGAAGAAGGAGAAGGGCGAGGAGAAAAGCAAATTTTAGGGAAAGACAAAAAAGAAGAGAGGACTCAAACAAGTGTGGGAGAGGATGTGGAGAAAAGGGAACCATCCATCCTTAGTGCAGCCGCTACGGAAAAGAGTGTGGACATTCCTCAAAAAATTAAAAATAGAACTACCATGTGATCCAGTGATTCCACTTTAGGGTATTTATCAAAAGAATTGAAATCACTATTTTGAAGAGATTTCTGCACCCTCATGTTCACTGCAGCATTATTCACCATAATCAAGACATGAAACAACCTAAGTCCATCGATGGATATATACACACACACACACACACAGTGGCATATTATTCACCCTTAACAAGGGAGGAAATCTTGTCACATGCTACAGCATGGATGAACCTGGAGGGCATTATGCTAAATGAAATAAGCCAATCACAGAAGGCCAAATACTGCATGATTCCACTTACATGAGGTATCTAAAATATTCAAACTCAAAGAAGGAGAGAGTAGAATGGTGGTTGCCAGGGGCTGGGGGATGGAAGAAATAGGTAGTTGCTTTCAGTGGGTTTAGTTTCCAGTCCTGCAAGTTCTAGACAGCTGTACAACACTGTGCCTATAGTTAACAACACTGTATTGTACGCCTAAAAATTTGTTAAGAGGGTAGATCTCATGTTAAGTGTTCTTACTACAGTAAAAATAAATTAACTGTAGAAAAAATAGAAGAAAAATGAAGACCCTGAATCTGAAATGTTATTTTTTTTACCACAAAATGTATTCATTAATAAATGACCCCTGTAAAAAGTAGGAAAAAACAAAAACCCTCATTCCTGGCATTCTGTGATTTTGCAGGCTCTCATCTCCAAACAGACTCAATCCCCCACCTCTGCTCTGATCCCAATATTTACTAAGAATGGATTTGGACAGTCTGCTTAACTCTTTATGCCTCAGTCTTCTAACGTATAAAATGGGAAGATAATACTGATCCTATGTCATTGGGTTATTGTAAAGGCTAAAGGAGATAATACTTATCAAGTACTTAGAACAGTGGTTAGTACCTAGTCAGCATGCAAAGAATGTTAGCTATTGGTAGTAGTAATTCCATCAATAGGCGAAGATGATGGGGAAGAAAACGAGTCTCCCTATCCCCAGCAAACAGTGGGGCAGAAGAAAGAATTCTGGAGTCAGACTGGGTTTGACTTTGGGAACACTTGAGCTTGCTTCTTCATATGTGAAATGGCAATAAGAATATCTACCTTCTGAGTTAGAGGAGTTAGTGCCTTCCCATGTCGAAGACGACAAGTGTCTTAGGTTGAAGCCTAAGATACTGCCGGGTGTAATACACGTAACTGGAGAACGGTGTGCACGTGTGCTGCGAGGACACGGATACCTTCCTGGAAGTGAGCCTGCTCTGATGCTGGAATCACAGCCGCTTTGTCCTCTGAGATGTCTGAGATTCTGCAAGCATTAACGCAGAGTTTGGCCTATGTGCAACTGGCATTGAACAGTCAATTTATTTAACTTTTAGAAAACACTGATAACAGTTTAAAATAGTGACATTCTTTTAAATACCACATGTGCTATATGTAGAATCATCTAAATGAGGACTTTTCTACATTGCCAGTTTTTATAACATACATCTGTGTGACTACAGGAACCTCTTTCTGGCCAAGAGCTGTCTCCAGAAGGGATTGGTGCTCAATCCTCATCCCTGGGGTACCCATCAGATCTCACTGCACCAGCCCCACTGCTAATGTGAGCAGAAATCTGACTCTACATCTACCTCAGACCCATTGGGAGGATCCGGCAATCTCACTCTGAGGTATAGAGCCAAAAATGATTGACAGCAGGGACTCAGACAGCTATTTGCACAGTCAGGTTCATAGCAACATTATTCACAGTGGCCAAGAGGTAGAAACAACCCAAATGTGCATTGATGGATGAATGGATAAACAAAACTAGGTATATGCATACAATGGAATATTTATTACTCAGCCTTAAAAAAAGAAGGAAATTCTGACACATGCTACAACATGGATGAACCTTGAGTACATTACGCTGAGTGAAATAAGCCAGACACAAAAGGACAAATACTGTATGATTCACTTATATGAGGAACCTAGAATAGGTAAATTCATAGAAACAGTAAGTAGAATGTGGTTGCCAGGGGGAGGGAGGAATGGGGAGTGATTGTTTAATGGGGACGGAGTTTCAGTTTTGCAAGATGAAAAGAGTTCTGGAGATGGATGGTGGTGATGGTTGCACAACAAGGTGAATGTACTTAATGCCACTGAGCTGTACGCTTAGAAATGCTGAAGATGGTGACTTTTATGTCATGTGTATTTTGCCACAATTTAAAAATCCATCAGGAGAGTTTAGAGCCATTGACTCTACCCTTCAAAAAATACCCAGGGGGCCCGCCCCATGGCGTAGTGGTCAAATTCTCACACTCTGCTTGGGCAGCCCGGGGTTTGCAGGTTTGGATCCTGAGTGTGGACCTACTCACAGCTCATCAAGCCATGCTGTGGCTGGTATCCCACATAAAGTAGAGGAAGATGGGCACAGATGTTAACTCAAGGCCAATCTTCCTCAGCAAAAAAAGAGGCTGATTAGCAGAGGATGTTAGCTAAGGGCTAATTTTCCTCAAAAAAAAAACCACACCCAGAACCTGACTACTGCTTCCAGGTCCATTGCTGCAACCCACACCGGGCCACCTCTTTCCTAGTGTCCAACAACAGCCTCTCATCTGGTCTCCCTACTCCATCCATCTACTCTCAACAAGCAGCAGAAGTACTCCTTTCAAAATAAAGCCAGGTCATTATCACTCCTCTGTTCCCTCAGTTCCCCTCCCCCAGCCTTTCTGCCCTGCTCTCCCCCAGCTGTCGTCCTCCTCACTCAGTCGGCTGCAGCCACACTGGCTTCTTACTGTTCTTGGACGGATCACCCATGTTGTCTAGCAGGCTGCCTTCCTCGCCTCTTCCACGTTGTGTTCACGTAACTCCATGAACTTAGGGATCTTTGTCTTGTTCACTGAAGATCCCTTTGCCTAGAACAGTGCTGGGCACAGAGTAGGCACTCAAAAATATTTGTTGAATGAATGAATGAATAAAAGGAGAATTGTTTCTGAAGTCTGGTAATTAAACCATTCTTCAGAACGGACTCAGTGCAAGGGCATGTCAGTGCTTTTGACAAGGCTGCCATCTAGTGGCTGGATTCCTTTGTAGCTTTGTCGGGGCTCGCAGAATATTTCCTGTGACCCTGAGATGGGCAGGTAAGGGGGTAAGCAAGGAGGACAACTGCTTATACACAAGGGACCACCCCATTCTCTAAAATCTACACCTATCAGGTAAGAAGATGACATAAACACAAAGGGCACCTTAGGTAGCAAAGGAAGAAGAACATATCTGGGCCATAATGCAGATATGTTAATAACACTGATTTTAAAAAACTCAGATGGAGTGGACGTTGAGTGTGGAAACATGGGGTGGGCATGGGAGATACAAAGCCAAACTCATTTGACCTTTCTGAAGCCAAGTTTCCTTATCTGTATAAATGCCACATTCTTCTTAAGGCTGTTGTGAGAATGAAGTGAGGTCAGACAAGAGGCCACAGAGTGGCAGGCATGGAGGAGGGCTGAGAAACGGCAGCAGCTGCTCCTCTCCAGACCTTTGCTGCTGTGCTATTATTGCTGAAGCAAACTTTGGCAGAGCCCCAGGGGACAGCAGAAGGCCTGGATGCCAGACCAGTGAAATAGTACAGCAAAAGCTTCCAGAAACTTCATGCACCCCCACTCAAGCAGTTCCCACACCACATGTTAGATGGCGAGTTAGCACTACATGCAGTGTGAGCAACCACATAATTATTATTAACAAAAGATTGAGCATTTTCTCCTGGTACTGGGTTTGAGGGATTCTCCCTAAGGAGAGATCAATTTCCAGGAAAGGCTGCAATACAGGCTGATGGTAGGTTTAACTATTGTGAGTTTAAAACCACAATATTGTATTATGATTTCATGACAAGATCCTTTTCAAAATTAATACAGTTGAAAGGAAACACAGATAATACCATACCATGCATTACAGAAAATTTGTCCCAAAGCCAAAAGTTCAAAAACTAAGACTTGAGGGCCATAAAAAGAATTCTGTCCCCTAAGAATCTACATATAATTTATAATTACATGTTCCTTTTAAGAGGAAATCAACCACGTATTGCTAGCATTTTCCTTCTTTCTATTCTTTTTCTTTGCAGCTGAGTCTATAGAGAACTGATGTAAGTCCAGTGAGCATCCAATGGGGGTGCCATTTCTAACATATTAATATGTTTCCATCTTTGTCTCAATGGTATTGAGATTTTAAAACCCGCACCTATCACTAGTACCAGCACTTTCATTTCCCTGTTTATCGTGCATGTAAAATAAAGACTAAATGTGATCCAATACTCAAATGACCACCTAACACTACTGTTGAATCACAGTGCCATCAAACACTGGCTGATGGGCAGCATCGCCATGCAGGCCACTGCTCCTAAAAGTGGGTTCATCAGTTGATGCACAGGTCCACACTCACTATGAATGAGGCAGTTTGGGGATATATGACAATGTAAAAAAGTGCCAGCGGTCCAAAAGCTAAGAGAAAAATGTTAAGAACTACCTGCATTTAAAAATAAAAGTTCCAGAGACAAAATGTAATTTTCTAATTCAATTCTATTAAGTCAAAGGATATAACTCCATTATAATAAAGTAGATGGCAAACTGAATTAGAATGACAATTATAGGAATAATAACTGCATCTCACATTCCAATAGCCCATGACAGCTTACGAAGTATTCACAGATCTTTGTCTTGACAACATCACTGTGTAGTAGATACACAGGTATTTCTTTAATTTGACAAATAAGGACACTAATGTCAGGGGTATGGGAATGTGCCCACTTTGGGAACCAGTATTAAACCGAAGGAAGCATAGGCTGTGATCAAACAATTAAATAATTCACCAACAAATGGTTAAGAAACACCACAAAAGGCAAGTAGAAGAGAAAGGATTTGGTTAAGGCAAAAAAAATAAGTTTAGGTTCTGACAGGTATTTAACCTGTTTTTTATTTTCAAAGCATTGCTTGCATATGTCTAAAAAATTTCAAACAGTATAGAAAGACTTAAAACGAAGTCTACTTCCCCTACCACTTTGAATTCTGGTAATTCCTCAAAGATAACCTTCCAGAAAAAAAAGTTATGACTTCAAAAATTAAATTAATCTATATTTTTTCAAAATTAAAACAAATGAGATCATACTATCTGCACCATGTTATTTTCCCCACTTAGAGGTAGTACTTTGATCTTTCCCTGTTGGTGCATACAAGTCTACTGTGTCCATTTTCATGGCTGCTACTATTCCACTGTACCAAATCTCATTATGCAACCAGCTCTGTACTGACACACATACAGGGGTTTCCAGTACTTTACTATTATAATAACGCTACAACCAAACATCTTGTCCATATACATAGGCATCCTCTCTCAAGTAAATCAGTAATGTTAATCAGCAATGTTAAATGCTAAGTAGTAGAAATCCTTGGTGAAAGAGTATACATATTTCAAATACATATTTCAAACGTAGCTAGATATTGTCTTTGTACATCAACCATTTGTGCCATGCCGGCTCCCTACGCCCTTAAAATAACACCAGAAATGATCAACTGTTTTAATTTTTACTAATCTATTAGGGGAAATAGTATATCTAATTACTATTTTGATTTACATTTACCTCTACATGAGACTTAGCATCTTTCTATTGGCTATCTTTCTTTTTTTTTATGTGAACTACCCATTTTTCTATTGCACTATTTTTCTTTTTCTTATTGATTTATAGAAACTCTTTGTAAATAAGCCCTTTGTTTCATGCATTTCAAATAATTTCCTCTTTTTACAAAGCAGTTCTTTACATTTATGTGATTTTTCATCTTCTCCCATATGGCTTCTGTGTTTGTTCCTACTTAAAAAGGCCCTTCCAAGGCCAACACTACAAACTGATTCTCTGATGTTTTTTCTTTGCACTTTCATGGTTTCACCTTTTAATATTTAAAATTTTGATCCACTTGAATTTATTTTGATGAGAGGAATGAGATAGGGATCCAGCTTAATTTTTTCCTACAGACTCAATCAGTCGTTATTTTTGAGTGAATGATCCATCTTCATATAAAATGCCACCTTTACTCTATATAAATCCTCTGGTGTATTCTGGACTTTCTCCATTGTCCCACTGAACTGTATTTCTTTTCCAGTTCCAAGATGCTCCTTTGATTACTACTTTTCAGAAATTTCCTGGTTATTCTAGAATATTTATTCTTCTAGACCAGGGTTTATCAACAGCGGCACTATTGACGTTTTGGGCTGGATAATTCTTTATTGTGGGGGCTGTCTATGCATTGGAGGATGTTTAGCAGCATCCCTGACCTCTGCCCACTAGATGTCAGCAGCACTCCCCTAGTTATAACAACCACAAATGTTTGCAGACATTGCCCATTGTTCCCTGGGTTGGGGTGGAAGGCAAAATCACCCGATTGAGAACCACTGTTTTAGACAAACCCAAACTTTATCAGTGTTTCCACCCCCAAATCCCCACTGATATTTTAATTGGGATGGAAACGAATTCATAGAATAATTTAGACATCTTTATTATATTTAATATATTTATTAATCTTTATTATATTTAATCTTCCTATCCAAGAACCATGTATATCTATATCCTTCTACCTATTTATGTCTTCTTTTAGGTCCTTCAAAAGAGTTTTAAGATTTTTTTAAAATATAGGCTCTTGTAATATTAAGTTTATTCTTAGGTATTTTACCTTTTTTGTTCCTTTATAAATGGGATCATTTCTCATGTTATTATCTTTTCTAACTAGTCACTATGAGCAAGCTATTCATATTTTATATTCTACAACTAGCCACACACTGAACTCTTACTGTATCTAATAGATTTTCAGGACATTCTAAGTTTTTTCTAATGATAAAATATTCAGGAAATTCCAAACATTTTTCTAAGCATACATGTTATTATCTGCATAAAATCATCATTCTGTTTCCTCACTTCCAATATTTATATAGCTATAGCTCTTCTGTCTCACTGCCTTGGTTAATACTTGCAGAAAAATTTGGATGACAGTAGTGATGGTAGGCAACCTTGATTTTTTTTTTTTTCTTTTTTAAACAGATTTATTAAGACACAATTTACATACTATACAGTTCACTCATTTAAGGTGTACAACTTAATATTTTTTAGCATATTTAGAGGATGTGAATATACCATCACTATAATCTAATTTCAAACAAACACTTTTGTCCCCCCGAAAGAAACCTGTATCCATTATCAGCCAATCCTCACTCCCCCCACTTCACATACCACTCTCCATCCCTAAGTAACCACTAACCACTTTCTGACTCTAGAAGTTTTAGGCAACCTTGATTTTAATGGGAATACTTCTAGGATTTTACCATTGATCATAATATGCTGGCTTTCGTTTGAGATACATATATTTTATATCACTAAAGAAGTATCCATGCATTTATAGTCTACCAAGAGTTTGTTTTTATATCAGAAAGCTTGCTACTTCTGTCAAATGCATCCTCCATTTCTGTGGAGATAACCAATGGTTTTTCTTTGGTCTATTACTACTGTATGATAGATTATATTCCTAAACTTCCTAATATTAAGCCCTTCTTGGATAGCATAAAGCCACTTGGTTGTGATGTGCAGTAGTGTTCTCTTAATTTCTTGTTGAATTCTATTTGTTAATATTTTGATCTCACATTTTGCACCAACATTTGAAAGTGAGATCATTCTGTCATTTTTAAGTGGTGCTTTGTTAATTTTTGGAATTACTATTAGGCTGCCTTGATAAAAATAAGTTGCACTTTCAATGGTTGTATTTTTTAAACCAAATGTGTGTATTTAGTACAAAACTAGTCTTGAAAATAGTAAAACCACTGTATAGAAGCACAAAGCCATTCCCCCTACATCCAAAAAAAGCCACATATACTCTTCATAGATTCAGCTTTTTGGAAACTGAATAAAGTAAAATATACCTTTGGAAAGCTAATCTGAATTGTGATATTTTACGTTGAGTACAAAAATCTAAGTATACCACCATTCTACCTCTATTATAAATTAATAATGCCATATTCAGCTATTTTCCCATCTTAGACAATTCAGCAATATACGGAGAGCTGCATTATATAAGAGTTAGACCACAGAAAGCTTAGCTTTCTTATCTATGTGGCTCCATAAGAAAATTAAATACATTCTTTGATGTTTTATGCTTCTCATGCTCTGAACTCAAATATAATGATTAAAACACACTTTTCTGATTCTCAAAAAACTAGTAGCACTGAGAAAGTTTACCGGCTCCAGCAGCCACTGCCATCTAAATGACTCAGAGCAGTCGTTATGGGAGGATCTTCCCAGTCTTCCACAGGATCCAGGAAGAATGTTGTACATCCACCTCTGCCAGAGACCTAGAGGGTTCATTCACTCATCTAATACACGTTGCACCAAGACAACCTCAGAACATATACCACCTTGCCTGGATCTCAAAAGGATTTCACACACGCATGGTGACAGATGGACAACTAGAGGGACAGAGGGAACCACAACACTCCCCATCACCTTTTTGTTTCTTGTCTGTCTCCCCACTAGATGTAAACTCCCTGTGGTCAGGGATGCTGTTGCCTAAAACACTGCCTGGCCCAAAGTGCTCAGTACATATCTGGTAAGGGAAGGGAAGCATTACTCATTGAAGTCCTTTCACATGGTCAAGATAAACGGCCTGCCTGGGTCTCTCCCGCCTGGGTCCCTCCTGCCTGGATCCCTCCTATCTGGGTCCCTCCTACCTGGGTTGCTCCTCAGGCGGCCCTCTGCAAGCTCGGAGAGGGTTCCGGCTGTTGAAGTCTTTTTCAGGCGAACGACCCCAGAAGCGGCACTTCCTGGTTTGTTGAGCATGTCCTCACTACTTGCCCTCTTGAGCTAAGAGAGAGGTAAAGGGAAAGAAAGATGAAGAGACACATTTTCAGTAAGGAGTACTATAAACGAAGAAAGCATCTGAGCAGTACCCCCTGTCCAACAGTTACGATGCAGTAGCGGCACTTGGAGGAACACCATAGTCTGAAGTAGAAAAATGCAAAGCTAGACAAACCTGTGTCTATCACGTACAGGTCAGAGTATGATCTTCCATCACTGTTTCAAAGAATATTATAAGATTATAGGCAAATATTACCCTCCATGTCACACTTCAAATAATGAGTTAAAAAAAACACCTGCTTTCCTGGCTAAAACAAACTGTTTTAAAGGATAGGAGCTGATGAAGAAAGAGCTGTGCGATAGAGACACAAAAGGCAGGATGAGGCCATGCACAAAAATTCTAGGACAACAAAAAACAGCTTAAAATATACATCTGGAGGAAGTGGAGGGAAGAGAGACACAAAACCTGAATATCTACCTAATGTGCTCAACACCAAGCTCTCCGTATATGATCTCATATAGACAACATGGTCAAAGGGAAGAAAGGAACTTTTTTGGAGGCCAGAAGAACACTTTCAACGGATGACACAAAGAAAGTACAACTCCTCCTCTCCTTTTCTGCTTTCTTCCCTGTCAGGAAAGGGGAGAATACACATTTGTTGCAAGGTGTTGAAGTTAAGAGGGGAACCCCTGAATGAGCTCACACTTCTGGTCCAGGCAAATTGCATTCAAGGTTAATGAGAAAAACTGCAAATAAATTCTCTCAACCATTGTAAGTCTCCCTCAAAGTATATCGCTGAAGAAGAGTAGAGACTGGAAGAAGACTGGAGACAGGCAGGTGCCCAGAGCCACCATGAATACATCTGACATCTGGAGAGAACAGTATGAAAAAGCCTCCAAATCAACAGAGACGTGGAGTGGGCAGCCCCTGCCCACACCACTGCTCCATCCTGCCCCACTGGTTTCACGGTCATTTACTGAAGGTTAGGGGTTCAAATATTTGCACAATTAGAAAAAACATTTTCCATTTTTGCATTGTTTAAATTTCACAGTGTTACTACACACACCCCAGAAATGGCTTGAAAGAGAAAAAAAATACCAATACCAAGTGTCAGTGAGGTTGTGGAGCAACCAGAACTCTTATGCTCTGCTGGCGGGACTGTCAACTGGTGAATCACTTTGGAAAACTGGCAGTATCCACTAAAGCTAAATATCTGTACTCTATGATTCAGCAACCCCACTCCTAGATCTATACTCAAGGGAAGTGAGTACACAGGTTCATCAAAAGAATGCTCACAGCGGCTTTATTTATAACAGCCCAAAACTAAACAACCCAAATGTTCTTCAACAGGAAAAGGGGTAAATTAAATAGTGGTATAGTACACAATGGAAGCTACATAGCAATAATAATAAAAAAAAGAATTACAATACACTAATAAATGGTTGGATCTCACAGACATTATGCTAAGTGAAAGAAACCAAACACAAAAGAGTACACACTGCCTGATTCCATTTATGTGAAGTTAAGAATCGGCAAAACCAAATGATAGTGATAGAAGTCAAAACAGTGGTTCCCTCTGGGAGAGTTACTGACTGGGAAGGAATCTTCTGGGGTGCTGGAATGTTCTACATCTTGACTGGGTGGTGGTTATACAGATACAAACACACGTAAAAATTCAATGAGCTGTACAGCTAAGACTAAGATGAATGGACTTTACATACTTTATTATAAGTATGTTAGGTCTCAACAACAACAAAAAAGAAAATAGGGGGAGTTACAATTTGGGCAAAGCCCTGGTTCCACCCCTGCAAATGCTAGTCAATATATTTTTTTCATTTTTCCACACTGTTATTTTAGAAATTTTTTTATTGTGGTAAAATATACAAAACATAAAATGGTAACAATTTACCACTTTAAGTAAAGAGTTCAGTGGCACTAAATACATTCACAATAATCCAACAAATCCAAAATACTGTCAACCAAGGTAAAATATATTAATGAAGCATTTTACATTTTTTTGGCCTCACTTTTCAAAATCTGGTGTGCATTTTAAACTTACAGCACATCTCAGTTTTGACGAGCCACATTTCAAGGGCTCAACTGCCACATGTGGCTAGGGGCTATTTTATTGGGCAGTGCAGGTGTAGAGCTCTCCCTAAAAATGATAATGTAAGACTGATGGGTCTCCAAGACTCATACAGAACACACCTAAACTACAAGACCCTGTTTTCCAGGGGGTGGGGGGACCTGACACACACACACACACACACACACACCCCAACTAAAGGAGACTGGGCAAGAACAATATATGACCTAGCTAAGCAGAGACCTTTCCCAATTTTTTGCATGTTGTTTGATTTTTTTTTTTTAAACAAATTGGGTAAGCAAAGAAGCAGCCAGGTCTTTCAAGGGATGTGGGAGGCTTGGGTATGCTGGCAGCCATGCTTCATAACACAAGCTGAAGGAGACTAGACGTCAGCAGGTGACAGAGAAGCAGAAGGGCAGAGGCAAGCAGAGATGAGCGACAGAGTCCTGGGGTGTTTCAGTCCCTGGTCCCAGCCTCTCTGAGCTCCAGTCTTGCACCTCTGTCCTGCCTAGTGCGTAGGAACCTTAGGATCTGTTCAGCATATTTCTATTCTGCTGAAGCTAGCTCAAGCCAACGCTTTGTCACTTGCAACCAAGAGTCCTGACTAATAGACTCGGGCCCTATGGACGGCCAGAACGAAGCAGTCTGTCTGCACTGGAGCACTCCAGGTGCTTTCCTTTCCTGGGCTGTGGTCAAAGAGCACAAGGAAGACTGACAGGAACATCCCCTGTCCCATCTGGGCTCCTGGTCCCTCGCTGCATTCTTTCACTGCTCCTGCAACTCAGGCCAGTATTTGAAGTAGGGTATTTCATTCTACGTTGGTGGACATGTTTCAGTTTTCCTATTTTTAACCAATCAAAACATATCTATCCATCCCATATGTATCCATTTACTATAAAGCAAATATAGCAAGATGTTAACTGTGGCAGCTCAGTGGTGGAATATGGGTGCTCACTGTACAATTCAACTTCTCTGTATGCTTGCAATTTTCAAAGTAATATACTGAGGGAAACAAATCTACTGGCCTTTCTGTCCATCACCATTTCCTCTTTCTCTTCTGTTCTCTGGATTTTTAGTCTTCTTCCTCTTCTCACAGCCATAGGTGGAAAGGAGAGATGGTCAAAGCAGAGACACATGACAAGAGCTAGAAAGGTACAGGCACAGTACCGCTCCTTCTGTTACCCTTCCCTCAAACCCCATCATTCTCTTTGATAGAATTAGGCCTGGAAATTCCAAGAAACAGAAATGAAAGCAGAAAGTTGCTAACGTGAATATCTGCTTTTCCCCTGTGGAACAAGTTTCAGAAACACACGCCTATCAATGGCAGGAGCGGCCAGCATTTCATTGTCCTTAGGAAACATGCCGGAGCTTTAGGCCTTTTTTTTAACGCTGCTTTTAAAAATATTTCAATATATTCCAGAAGTGCTAATGACCTGTGATTGGGGAAATGTATGTATTAAAGACTAAATTAAAGATGTTTCCCAATGTACTATAGGTCAAAGACAATAAAAATAAAAATCATGGAAATAATGGTCAAGTCCAGGATAATAGAATAATAAACAAAATTATGTGTAGGATACTGTATCCACACTTACTCCTCCCGGCTGGTAAGGTATTGCCTTCATCTCAGAGTTCAGGGCAGCTACATAGCTTGCCTGAGGTTTCACAGCTAGAAAGTGGCGGACTCAGGATCCCAACCCAGCCTGGTCTGACCCACTCCAAGACTGTGCTCCTCCTATACTGACATTCCATCACACCGCCACTCCCAGAAGAGCCAGTGCCCTCGGGCATTCAGTAAAGAGGACCTGCCAGGTCGCAGGTGCTTTTCTAAGCGTGAGGGACAGAGCTGTGTAACAACCAGAAAAGCAGACAGCCCCTGCCCTCATGGGGCCTACACTCTAGCCGTGGGGAGACAGACACTAACCAAACAGATGTCGTAAGGGCCAAGAGGGAAAATAAGGCAGGGCAAGGAGGGTGTATGGAGGCCAAAGGGCACTTCACCTGGAGTGGTCAGGGATGATGACTGGTAAGGTGACATTTGAGCACACACTTACAGGAGAAGTGGCAGACGTGCAGAGATGGGGGATGAGTGTTCCAGGCAGAGGGAGCAGCAAACACACTGCTGCAGGAGTGTGCCCAGCTCATCGGAGGGATGATGCCACTAGGCAGAGGAGACCGTGTGGCTGGAGCTCAGGGAGCCAGGGCAGAGGGGAGGGCGATGACGCCTAAGAGGGAATGGGGCCGGATCTCCAAGGCATCAGTGGCCATTTCAAGGATTTCACTTTTCACTCTGAGTGAATGGAGAGACCCCCTAGAGGATTTTAAGCAGAGAAATGACATGACTTAACTTGTTAAAAGGACCACTCTAGCTTCTGTTGAGAACGAAATATAGGGTGCAAAGACAAAAGAAGGGAGATCATTTGGGAAGCCCACACAAGGAAGGTGGTGGCTTCACCCAGGTGATCCCGAGGGAGGCAGTGGGAGTTGGTTGAGTTGACGTCTATATTTAAGGTAGAAGTGATGGCATTTTGCTGATGGACTGTGGGATGTGAGAAAAGGAGGGTCCATGGGCTCTGGCCTGAGCGACTGAAAGGATGGAGATGCTATTTACTCAAATGGGGAAATTCACTAGAAGCAGGTATGCAGGTCAGGAGACATGGAGGGAAAGGAATCAAGATTCAGTTTTGGACGTTACCTTCAAGGTGCCTTTTAGACATCAAGAGGTGATGTCACAAAGGCAGTTGGAGGGGTCCTGGCTGGAGACACAAATTTGTATGTCATCCACATATAGTATTAAAATTCATGAGAACCAACACTACCACCTAAAACAATGTCCTCAATAGGGACAGTGCTGTCCCTCAGGCAGTGTGTTGGAAATTTATGAGAGCATTTTTAGTTGTCACCATGATTGGAGGTGCTACTTATGTTTAATGGGTGGGAGGACGGGGAACCCAGATGTCCTATATTGAATGTGACAATCTTGCACAAAGAATTGTCCTACATCCCTCCCAATTTTCACAAATTCCACAGACATTCACAAAGGTGGTGCACCTTTTTATTATTATCTGAGGCTAGAGCATCCCTTTGTTTTACATATAAAAACAATGTACGGGGCTGGTGGCGTAGCACTTAAGTTCACGTGCTCCGCTTCAGCGCCCTGGGGTTCGCAGGTTCAGATTGTAGGCATGAACTGGTGCACTGCTTGTCAAGCCATGCTGTGGCGGCGTCCCATATAAAGTAGAGGAAGATGGGCATGGATGTTAGCCCAGGGCCAGTCTTCCTCAGCAAAAAGAGGAGGATTGGCGATGGATGTTAGCTCAGGGCTGGTCTTCCTCATCAAAAAATAAATAAATATATAAAATAAAAACAATGTACTTCTTGCACAACTTTAAGGTACACTGAACTTTCTGAGAATAACAAGTGAAGACTGACCTTTGGTTCAGAACTTTATCAAGAGTGTTCACCATTTCAAAAAAATCAAGTCACTCCCTGAATATCCTTCATGGTATCTGAGTCGTTGACACAACAATCTTGAATCGGTCTGCATCATAGCTGTCACACCCGCGGTGCTCTAAGGAGCATCTAAGGTCCTTCAGCATAGTCCTGCTCAGGCATATGCAGATGGAAATATGGATTATTTAATTATGAACTATTTTCCTTTTATAGTTAGGATATTATTTGATTTTTCAAAAGTATGTGTGTAGGTAGGTTATACTATCTCTGAATCTCATTTCAGGGTAGTAAAGGAGGTGTTGGGTGTGACATAGTAGCTAGAAAAGAGATGAGGCCCAAGGACTGTCCCTCAGTCCCAGCTGACGATGGAGACCCAGGTGAGGAGGAGCCAACAACAGAGACTCTAAGGTCCCGCCCGGGAGGGAGGAGAAAACCGAGAGAAGAGGGCACTCCCAGACAGAGGGCGTAATCAACAGTGTTAACGCTGCTGACCGTCAAGTAAGACAAGGATGGAGAATTGACAACTGGATTAGGATCGTGGAGATCACTGGTGATCTTGACCCCTATCCGTGGGGTGCTGGGGGCAAAACTGTGGCTGCAGAGTCCATATAATCCAGGGTAGGGGATCTTAGTCTCTCTGTTAAACATTCTGCAGATTCCCTTTCTTGACCCCGGGGCACCCGGCTGGTCATACCCTCTTTGCTCTGTTCCTTTAGTTCACAATGTGCTGGTTCTCCTGGGGCCCTCCTCAGAGCTTCCTTTCCCGCCTTGCTTACCGCCCCCTTCAATCTCCTGACCCAGGGCTACCAGGGGTGCACAGCAGCCCTGCCCTGAGGGTTTTGGTCTGTACCTTGCTGAGTCGGGACTCAAAAGCCAATGAGGTCGAAGATTTAGAACTCTTCATGCCGGAGGAGGCTGCGGGGAGGGGCCGTGCTCGGTCTGTCCCATGACTCCCTGCTTTGATGACTGGACTCCAGGGCTTGGCTGCGCTCCTCATGTTTGTCCTGGTGGGTCTGTCTTTCTGTAGAAGGGCAGAAAGGAAAAACACATGTGTCCACAAATGAACCACAACTGAACCTGGTGAGTGACACCCTGGAGCTGCACCTCCATATTCCACATCCACCACTGTTCTTAGAGAAGGGCAGACATAGAGCATTCTCTTCCGAAGATGACACCTGTGCACTAGGCTAACTTTACAACTTCACAACAGCTTTTACCAAAGTAAAAACATACGTGCAATATTACTGATGTTCTGATATTACCTTTCAGCAAAATGATGGCTTCTTCTTGGTAAGGGACACCTAACATAGTATCACTATCTACCCACACACTATTTATATATATATCCCCACATAAAACAGGTCAGCTTGAGTCAAGACATGCTATTTTCATAAGACTTGTAGCTTTAGGGTTGACAATGGAGCAACCTACCTTTTTTTTGGTGGGGAAGATCAGCCCTGAGCTAGCACCTACTTCCAATCCTCCTCTTTTTGCTGAGGAAGATTGGCCCTGGGCTAACATCCATGACCATCTTTCTCTACTTTATATGTGGGACACCTGCCACAGCATGGCTTGACAAGTGGTGTGTAGGTCCGTGCCCAGGATCCAAACCTGTAAACCCTGGGCTGCTGAAGTAGAGTGCGTGAACTTAACCGCTATGCCACCAGGCCAGTCCCCCTAATTTTTAAATAGACATAAATGAATTACTTGAAAATTAGATTTCACAGAAGCACAGCTTTTTTCTTCTTTTGGACAAAAATGGATATCATTTAAAAATTAATAGAGCATATTTTAATTAGTCAGACCTGACATTACAAGGTACAGTTACCCCCCTAACTAAAATATTTTATGAAAGAAAAATTGTGCAAGGTAGCAGGATGCAGTTAAAGACCTAAGGGGAAAAATCTGCATACAAAGATATGGAAGGCAGCCTGAGTTTTTCGATCACTTCTGAGCGAGGTGCAGCACCATCTCTTAACCTCTCTGAACCTGCTTCTTCCATCAGTAGCACAATGGGACAAGATGAAATGCTCTCTAGGGTTTCATTCAGCTCTAGCCCTGACACTGCCAGTCTCCGTGGACTCTAATGACCAAGGGTGTGAGACAGAATACCAAAACCACAGGTAATGCTCCATCCTTTCAAAGAAACAAACCCAAAAATGCACTTTAAAAAAACACTAATAGGTGACAGCTAATTCCAGTGGCCACACTCACAGGACCCAGGGTTCTAATTAACTGCCCCCCTGAGGGATCATAGCTGGTGCTAAGCTGCCTTGGGCCTCCTCTCCCCTCACCGTATTCCAGTACATCCCATTAGCCACCTATGAGAAAAACAACAGGCCACCTCCCCAGCCTTGCTCATAGCTCAGGCTGTGGCCTCCTCCTGTTCTTGTCTCCTTTTTCTGGCTGGAGGAGACTATTTCAACTGAGTGTCTCCCAGCCAGGCCATCCAGTTCCTACTCCGACTTAAGGTGGTTAGCTGGCGGTATGTGTCCAAGAATCTACCTGGGACTCATTCCGCAGCTCCACTACACTGGCAGCTACGTGAGTGTGGCGACACGGTTTGAAATATACAGTAAGACTTTGCAATTTGTTTTCTACAGTGTTTTTGAGAAAAATTACTCATGATTTCAGTTATATGATTAGTTCAGAACCTTATTAGTCTCAAGTTCCAGGTATCATGATTTTTTTTATTCTATATTAAAAAAACTTATTCCTCATGTATTTTACTGATGTTTAGCACCAATTATTTTTCTTTATTGACCCACAATTTTTAATAACCTGGTTTCCACAGCAACAATGAGAGAATTCCTAGGTTAAGAACTACACAGTAACTAATTTTATTAGGACTCCCAACATAAAATGAACTAACATAGCCTGAGTGATTCTTGGAGAGAAATACTGATGAATTTTACCAGTTACTACAGAATCAACCAGTAACATGTCAGTCTGACTCATGGAGATGACTTCAATAAAATATCTGTTTAATCAAGGCACCCTTTTACATTATGATGACAACTACTTAGAAATGACTATTACAGGGCTTACTTTATGAAAACAGATGGTGATTCTGCAATGCATCTACATTTTCCCAAATCTTCCCAGGTTACCCCTGAAATGAAATGCCTTTTATTTACTCCCAAAAGTAAGATAAGAATATGAAGATGAAAAGCGGCAGGAAGGGGGTGGAAATTTTTCTTGCCATCTTTCCCCCAATGTTTCCAGAGTCTAAGTCCTTGGTAAAAAAACACTCAAGATCTAAACTCCTCTCTTAATCTCTGGTAACAAATCTGACAATCTTCTGGACAGTGTACCTGAAGAATGTTTAACCATTTTTCAAAGACTTGCTCTGAGGCAAAATTCTCAGGGTTACTTCATTTGTACCATCACACTTTTCTTTATTCTCCTAGAACCTTCTGAACCCAATCAAATTATTCCCAAATGAATGTACCTAGAGAACTTTCCTCATTTGGACCCCTATTGTTTGCCATGCTATCTTTTCTTGGCTCCCTTCACTGTTTTTCCCAGACTAAGCCTTTTATTTTGTACTCATCCACCAGCCAGATTCTTCCCTTCAAATTCTACCTTCTTTCAGAATTCAAAATATACAGAAATGAAATAATTGATGTTCCACTCACTTGAACCAGGAAGAGAACCCTACAGGTAGGGAAAGTGCCCTGGATGGCATGCCCAGAACAGTAATGGGCTCTGCAGGGTCAATGCAGCTTTCAAGGATGGATGAGGACGAGAGCTAGTGCATGAGGAAAACACTCCAGTCAGACTGAACGCTAGCTCTGTGCCCTGCTCCCCACTCTTCATGGTTTAGGACATTATTAAACATTGCCCCCCGCCCCCCCGCTAGCCTGGACCAGTGTCTTCCTAATGTTCTCCAAATCTTCTAGAGGCTGCCTCTTTTCCCTTGCTCTGCCTATATGCAGCCCTGGGTTCTTCTGGAACAGACCCAGGAAGGTTCGCCCTCAGAGCTGTCCAGCCCCAGTGCCTGGCCCACTTTGGCCTTGCTCTCTGTCCACTTCCAGGAAGGCCTCCTGCAGGAAGAGGAGCAGGTGCCCTCTAAGCCCACTTCCGGCTTTCTGCTGACTTTCACTCAATCTGCTTCCTCCATGACCCTCCTCTCAGCCCTCACCCCTGGCCTAGCTGTCTGACAAGGAACCAGTTAATTACATGAACACTTGTTCATGTAATTAGAGCGACTATACTATTCCACTCAGAGCCTGGTAAGGCACTGCTAAGTGCTCTCCGTGGGTGTCCCTAAACCCTCACCATAACCATATGAGGCAAGAGTCACCCCCATTTTACAGATGGGGAAACTTTGTTCGGCTCAGGGAGGTTAAGCGACTTGCCCAAATCACAGAGTTTATGATGGAGCTGGGATTCAAATCCAGTTTTAACTGGCTCTTACACACCAGGGATGGATAAGACTTTCCTGAATAATATTTGCTCCCATGGGAAAACAGGAAGGCTTTTGGATCCAATGCTCCTGGTCGAAATCCAGCTCCACTGTTTACCGTGTGAACTCAGGTATGCTTTTTGAACACTGTGAATTCTCAACATCTTCACCCAATAAAATGGAGTTATTAGTGCCTACTTCACAAAACTGGGAAGATGGAAGGAGAACATGGATATCAAGGGCTGGGCTCTCAGAAGGCACTCAACAAATATTAGCTGCCTTCCCAACAAACACTGTTAATTGTGTTCAGTGTAGGGCTGCTCTGCTTTATTAACTCAATGATACACAGTGATGGATCGAGTAAACCAGTATTCAGTGGCAGGAGCCACACAGATATACCAGATTTAATGAAAGCGCTCTTCTTGTATACAGAGTGGCCTATTTTCATTTGGAAATGTGAAGAGAGAAAGCATAGTCAAGCGCTGCTTAACAATGGGATACGTTCTGAGAAATGCATGGTGAGGCGATTTCATCATTGTGCGAACATCATAGAGTGTATTCACATAAACCTAGATGGTATAACCTACCACACACCTAAGCTATATGGTACTAATCTTATAGGACCACCATTGTATATGTGGTCCATCATTGACGGAAACATTGTTATGGGGCGCATGACTACAGAGAGGAAAATAAACATGAAGGGCAGACACCTCACAGTCATTAGAATGGGCCCCAGCCTTAATACGTCCTAGCCGCTGAAAGAGAAACACAGGTGTGAATAATACTTTCCTTATGGATGTGAATTAGTAATAGAAAATAAATAGATGGACTCTGGCCAAGTACAAGAAGTGAAAAAAAAAGTTTCTATTATTAATTTCCTGATTTCTGAAAATCCTCCTAAACCACCTCAAAGGATCAAACTGATTAAGGAATTACAGTTAAATCTAGGAACTCACTCCCACAGGGGTGTTTTCTTCAAATTTTTCAAACATTTTATTTTCTTACCAAGCTTTTTCCTTCTCCAGAATGGTGTAAGACTTATATTTGCACTGTAACTCATAAACTGTATGGCATAAAGTAGAAAGGAAAGAAGAGAGGGAGGGAAGAGCTATTTTAGGAAGACAATTAGGTGTTGGACACTGGGGAGAGTCAGAGCCCATGCGTGCGTCTCCTGCGCCCTCAAAACATGTTCCTCTGCTACTTATTGCTGCCTTCAGAACCTGTGTTGGAGGGGTTATCTCGGGCCTCAGATTTATTACCCTTTTAAGGTAGGAAAACAGAAAGGCAACTGGGAAACCATTCTGGACTATCAGGAAATAATAACAAGTCTCTGGGAGTGGGAGAGGGCATTGAGGTCTCAACTACAAGTTACAATAAGCCCCAGGAAGCGGGAAGCTAAAGCGTTCAAGTCTGAGAACCAACAAAATAAGAATGTTCACATAGCTCAATTACCAGGGGACTCGGCAGGAAACAGAATGTAAGTGAACAGCATCTTGAAAACATCTAGCTAGAGCTCTTGAGAACACGTGCTGAGTTTGCTCTTGGCCTCCTCAACAGTAGTGGTTGTAAACGGAGTGGGTGTGGGTAGGTGGGTCATCCTGCCCCCGGTGGACATTTGGCAATGTGTGGAGACATTTTTGGTTGTTACAACCTGGGGGGTGGTACTGGGTAGAGCCAGAGATGCTGCTAGACATCCTACAACCCAAAGGGCAGCCCCCACAACAAAGAAGTATCTGGCCTAAAATGTTAGTAGTCAAGGTTGAGAAACTCAGTTCCTCAGACACTGGTTCTTAGACAGGCACCTGGTTTGTTTCCCATCTACTGCTGGAATGTTAACGCTGAAAATCTGGTTTGACAGCAGCCGAGGGAATCCCAGACTTCAGCTAGAGGCCACAGGAAACTCTTCAAACCTTATTATTTCCTGTGGTCTCAAGATGAAAAATCATCCCATTAGCCTTAGATTTCTTCACTGTAAATAAGGAAAAGAACAGATCTCCACATAGCATCAAAAGAAAAACAGCAAACTAAAATTCATTTATTCCATCAGCAGAAGTGACAAAACAAAATCTAAATGGAAAAGAACATTCGTACATCACTAACCACACCATCTCAAACCTGAAAACAAACTTTGAAAATAGAATAAGAACTTACAGAAACTATGAAACTCTGCCACAAGGCAGAGATCCATAATAAATAAAGTGTAGTCTGGAATAAGAAACAGAAGAGGAGTCAAGAAACTAAACATGAAACTCAGACCCTAGAGAGAAGCTGTAATCTGGGAGCTATATTGCGACCACGGGCTCAGAATCACTGCCCGGGGCCATCCTTCTGTCTCCAACGCTGAACCAAGAAGCCGGTGTGGGGACCAGAATTTGCCACCTCAAGCACTGAAGGAGGCTTTGACCTTCCCTGCCCCCACTAACTGTCTGAAGGGATTTGGGATGGAAGGCCTGTCCCGAGGACACCATGGATAACTCTGGGTATCGATAGACTGGGAGGGTTTTTGCTGGGCCCATTCTTAGCAAAGTTCTCTTTACCAGACATTTACATTTGTAAGGAAAATCTCCATTTGTAAAGGTATCTCCTTCTCTGTACTGGGAAGAGGGGCGGATGACCTCATCTCTAGAAACTTGCCAATGTGGAAGGCGAGGTCTTAAATCTGCATAATAACCTTACTGTGCTTTTCTGTTAATCTCCCATAACTGACCCAATCCCCAATATCCTCGTTTGTCTATTTAAGAGGAGAAACTCCGCATTTTGTCAAGACAGATACTCGGTTTCCGCCAGTCTCTCCCATGTATACATGTTATAAAGCTTTGTTTGATTTTCTCCAGCTATTCGGCCTCATGTCAATTTAATTTGTAGCCCAGCCAGAAAGGACGCAAAGTGGGTAGAGGATCCTCTTCCTCCCCTTCACTGGCATCCCAAAGAGCAAGACGGCCATTAATCAGCAGTTATTTCCTTACCTATAATGTGGCTTCATCAAAGAATTAAAAGCGAATGACCCAAGGCAGGAGAAAAGGAGATGGAAATAAAATACTTCAAGAGCTCTTCCTACAGAAATAGTTTTAAAAGGTCTATTGAAGAGTAACTAAGAATAAAAGCTATATTGTAGTGCCAAGGCCATTCAGTGAGGAAGGACAGTCTTTTCAACAAATGGTGCTGGGAAAACTGGATATCCACATTCAAAAGAATGAATTTGGACGTTTACCTTACACCATAAAGAAAATTTAACTCAAAATGGATCAAAGACCTAAATGTAACAGCTAAAACTGTTAAACTCTTAGAAGAAAACACAGGGAAAAGCTTCATGGCTTTGGATTTGGCAATGAATTCTTAGATATAACACCAAGAGCACAGGCAACAACAGAAAAAATAGATAATTGGACTACACCAAAATTAAAAACTTTTGTATATCAAAAGACACAATGAACAGAGTGAAAAGGCAACTCACAAAATGGCAGAAAATATTTGCAAATCATTTATCTGATAAGGGGTTTTCTATGGATTGAATTGTGTCCCCTCCCAAATTCCTATGCTGAAACCCTAATCCCCACTGTGACTGTATTTGGAGATAGTGCTTTTAGGGGGGTAAATTAAGATTAAATGAGGTCACAAGGGTGGGGTCCTAATCCAATAGGACTGGTGGTTTTATTAGAAGAGGAAAAGAGAGAAATCTCACTCATGTGCATGCACCCAAGAAAGGCCAAGTGAGGACACAGTGCGAAGGCAGCCATCTGCAAGCCAGGAAAGAGAAGAACTAAATCAGCCAGCACCCTGATCTTCGACTTCCCCGCCTCCAGAACTATAAGAAATAAATTTCTGTTGTTTAAGCCACTCAATCTGTGATATTTTGTTGTGGTAGGTCAAGCAGACTAAGATAGGGTTAATATCCAGCATACATAAGAACTCCTACAATTCAACAACAAAAGCAAATCTGATTTAAAAAATAGACAAAGGACTTGAACAGACATTTCTCCAAAGAAGATATATAAATGGCCAATAAGTACATGAAAAGATGTTCAACATCACTGATCATTAGGGAAATGTAAATCAAAACCACAATGAGTTACCACATCACATCCATTAGGATGGTTACCATCAAAGAAAACCCCAGATTCTTTAATTCCCGTTAAAATACTTTTTTTCTTTCACTGCATATTCTCCCTTTCAAATACTGACCATTTACTGCTAGAACATCTTTCTCCTCCTTCTCCCCACGCTATCCTGTGCTTCCTTTCTCTTTTTTTTCCCTCCTCCACCCCTTTTGTTAAAGTAATAAATCAGGTAGCCTTCTTCTTTTTTTTTTTTAAATACACTTAACATATAACATTGTGTAAATTTAAGGTGTACCTGTTAATTTGATATATTTATATGATTACCATTGTAACAATATTTAGCAGCTCTATCACATTGCACAATTATCCTTTCTTTTTAGTGGTTGGAATTAAGTTCTAGTTTCTTAGCAAGTTTGATGATTATAGTACAATACTGTTGCCTTTCCTCTTAGTATGTCTCTCACCCTAGCAAGGCTGTTCTGGAAGATACGGGGTCCAGGGTGAAGTGACCAACTGGGTGTAGAAATATGGCATCCATCAAATTCTGAGTGAGGGTCTTCGAGTGAATCAGCTTTTTGACAGCAAGAGTTATATTTTTGAACATTGCATGAAAAGTTTTAGGAGGCTTTCAAAGCACTAAAGCACTATCGAAAATAGTTTGTGAACATATATGTATATGAGTTGTTCAGCTAACTCACATCTTAAAGACTGCAATATCTTTTTAAAGTTTTTAAAGGAATACTATGCACTCTACATAATACCAAAACTGACATATAATTATAAGTCTATACTCAGTGTTCTACAGAAGCACAAAACGAGTCCAGAAAATTAGATTATATTGTGAATCTCTAATAAAAAAAAACCCAGAAAATAACAAATATTGGTGAGGATGTGGAGAAACTGGAACCCTGTGTTCCAGGGAATGTAAAATGGTGCAGCTGCTATGGAAAACAGTATGGCCATTTCTCAAAAAATCAAAAATAGAATTATCATATGATCCAGCAACTCCACGTCTGGGTATATTCCCAAATAATTGACAGCAGGGTCTCAAAGAGATACTTGTATACCCATGTTCATAGCAGCATAGCCAAAAGGTATAAGTAACCCAAGTGTCCATTGGTAGATGAATGGATAAACAAAGTGTGGTATATACATCCAGTAGAATATTATTAAGCCTTAAAAAGGGAGGAAATTTGATATATGCTACAACCTTGAGGACATTATGCTAAGAGAAATAAACCAGTCAGAAAAAGCCAAATATTGTATGATTCCACTTATATGAGGTACCTAAAGTAGTCAAGTTCATAGAGACAGAAAGTAAAATGGTGGTTGCCAGGGGCTGGGGGGAGTAGAGAATGGGAGTTATTGTTTAAAGAGTTCCAGTTTTGTAAGATGAAAACAGTTCTGTGAATGCATAGTGGTGATAGTTGCACAACAATGTGAATGTACTTAATGCCAGTGAACTGTACACTTAAAAATAGTTAAGATGGTAAATTTTATATTTTACTACAATTTTTTAAAAATATGATAAGAAAAACAAAAACTGTAGTGTAGGAGGGAACCAGAGACTTTCACATCTATTGAGGCAGAAGCATCTTGAGGCATATTATTTATTCAGCCCCAGTTCTAGGCCCTTGCACATGCCCCTGCCTCTGCCTGGGACATCAGGTGGGTAACAAGAGAGCTCAGAAAGGAACTATTTACAAGGGTGTGGGCAGGGTTTGGAATAGCAACAAGGGATGGTGCAGAACCCCCAGGCTAGGACTGTTATCACCCCTGAGCCTGCAGGAGCCAGGGGAGGAAGCAGTTGTAATGCAGAGAGAGCTGGACTGAGAGACAAAAGCTGTGGCCTTCAGTAGAGAAACAAAGCAACCCCTGGAGACGCAGGTGGGAGGACCCGGGGAAAGAAATGCCGCAAACTCGCTCTCCCCCTCCCTCCAATCTGCTGCTCACTGGCTCACTGGGAAGGCAGGGAGCCCAGTGATGCAGTGTCTAGGAGCTGGTGGAGAGAGATGAGAGGAGACGTGGAGGGGCAAACAGGAAGCTCAGGACGCCCACCCTGCCCTCCTGGCCTGGCTAACTTCAATGACACCTTCTGAAGTGAGCTCAAGTGTCTCCCCCTAGAAATTTCCCCCAGTCTAGGGGGCCCATAGGGCTCTGAGATTTGTCTGTTGACTTACCTGCTTTGCAGCTGGCCTGTGAGCCCTTCCCAGGGGGCAGCCTCCTGGTATTTGCCCACATGCCGCCAGCCCTGGCCCAGTGAGCAGCATAGACCCTGAATAACCAGCGTCTCCTCCTGACTTCCCCATTTCTATTATCAGCACAGCCTTTCTCGCGCTCTCCTAGACTTGAAACCTCAGAAGAATGGTGGACTCCTCCCTGGGGCTCCCATTTCTCAAATCCACAGCTGCCCAGACTGGGAGATCAGACTCCTGCCACGTTTCCTGGAGAGCCCTGCCCAAAATGTCCAGTGTGGACCCGAGTGGCAGCTCTTACTCTTCCCCTTCGGAAGTTCCTCCTGAAGCTCATCCCTTTCCCGATTCCTTCCGAAAGCTCATCTGGGATTGTCACTCCCTGCTCAAATCCCTTCATTTTAACTTATTTTTAAGCTAAGATTTATCCACACCGACTACTTGTGCCTGGCAGGATATCCAGTGATTTCCAGAGATTGTTTTTTCTAATGCTCCCAACTGCCCCATGAAGCAGCTGTTGTCACCCGCACTTCACAGTCAGCACAACTGAGGCTGAGGAGTTTGCTAACTTCCCTGACGCAGACCCAGGCAGCACCATTTCAGGCCATGCACCCCAGCCTGGGCCCACTGCTCCTCCTTGCTCCAAAATCAAGGACTGCCCAGCTGAGCTCAGCCAAGCCACACTGACCACGTACCCTGCTGTGTTGCCAAACTCGACTCTTCTCCACCCAGCCAGTGCACTCACAGTTCTCATCTTGGGGCATTCACTCCGAAATTTTCCTCTGAGCCCTCCCTCTACAAACGTTCTATCCCCTTTCTGATAGTCCCTCCTCAACACTCCAGAAAACTCTGTGGCTCTCTTCTGGCACTTCTATGTCCATATTTGCCGCCTGCTCCCATCTGAGCCACTCCCACCTCCCACCTGGATGCTGCAGGGTCCCTTGACAGTCTCTTTGCGTCTGGCCCCACCCACCTCAGTGCAGTAGCTCTCCCCTGATCACTGTACTTCAGTCACTTGAGCTGCTTCCAGCTCCCTAAACAAGCCCAGTGCGACCAAGAGCTTCGTACCCGCTGTTCCCTTTGCCTGGAATGTTCCCCCAGCTCCTCAGGCAGTTGGGCTCCTTTCCCCTCAGTTGGTCTCTGCTCAAGAGCACTTCTTCCAAGAGGCCTTTTCCTTCCACTGTCTGGAGTAGCTCTCCCACACCACCCCACCCCATGGCCCCCTGTTCATTTCTTCAGAGCCTTTACTACCAAACTAAGACTATCACT
The DNA here is from genome assembly GCA_031878705.1 of Tapirus indicus. NCBI lineage: Eukaryota > Metazoa > Chordata > Mammalia > Perissodactyla > Tapiridae > Tapirus > Tapirus indicus. Next base: position 2,997,711 of record CM062932.1, on the reverse strand, counting down.
GTCATTGATTATCCATCATTGACCATTGGCCTCCTTCCACCACCATGGAAGTTCTGTGATGGCAGGGCCTTACCTCCCTTGTTCATCATGGTGTTCCCAGCATTTACACTGGGCCTGGCAGGTAGTAGGTGCTCAAGAAATATTAGCTAATGAATATTTAGATTCTGCCTTTCATTAAAGAAATGCCTGCAGGTATCTCCCTGCCCCTCCCTCATTATGCAGGCGCACAGGCCCCAGAATGGGGCCCTGCAAATGGGCTGTCATCCACTAAGTAGATGCTGAATTAATGGGCAAATATAACATGGAACTATAAAGCAAGGACAATCCTTTTCCTGTAAGACTTATAAATGTCTCTAAACAATTGGGAAAAAAAAAATCCCAAAATTCCTTTCAGGATGAGAACTCCATTGATACAGATATAGAGCCTTCCAGGATTATTACCTTGAACATAATATTCATGTTGATGTACAAGTATTAGCATTACAAAAGTTAATCTCATTAACTTATAACTTGAGAAATAGTTCCTAAAATTATTCAACATCAAATGTCTAAAATCATCTACTGCTTCATCTCATTTCCTGAATTTATTCCTGAAGGACAGCTTTTTAAATTTTTGGTATACATCCTAGTTTCACAGTAATAGTAAATAATACTTTACATTTTTATGGTTTAACATTTCAGATGTCTTAACTGAAACACAATAATAAATGGATTTATGTTAGATGCTTTGTTAAGTGGTAGCTGATGGTAACCACAGATCTAGGGACCCAATAATTTAAAGTATCCAGTCTAAGTACCTTGTCTTTCATCTAACTTTTTCTGTTTCTTTGTTCCTAACTGGGGCCCTAAATCAGGTGGGACCCTGGGCAAAGTTCTATGATGTCAGTGGCTCTGCTTCCAAGGCAACAGGCAGACCAGTTCTGACTCATTCTGTTCTATTTCCTCTAGGAACAATGCAAGAACTGCAGGGCATGCTGCCCCACCCACCCAGCAGAGCTCCTACCCTCCACCTACAGGCTTCAGTGCACTTGCATTATTGAGACCCACGAGGGAGGGCACAAATCCTCTCCCCCAGCACTGCTGAGCATAGGTGCAAAAAGGGACCCTCTGTGACGACTGCCATAGTCCACGGGTGGAGAGGTAGGTCCCTTCACCACATCCACTGCCCCCCTTCACTCAACATACTTAAGCCACGCTGGCCTTCTGCCAAAGGAAAACACAAGCAAGGAAGAAGCCAGCACCAGCTCTGCACACTCAGGAGAGGCAGCCTCCATGTGCCACACTGCCTATATTACAAATGGGACTCAACAAGAGAAACCACAGAGGGTCATCTCACAAGTCCCCTTGCTGAGAAAGTGGCTTAACAATTCAAGAATTGCGGTAGAAGAATCCCACCTACACCCCCACTTCGGACTCAGAGGCCAGAGCGCTGGCATTAACTCTTCCACACCATCACAGTCCTTCATCGCAGTAACAAGCTCTCCAGCCGGCAATGTCCATGAGTTACATGAGGGACTTCCTCAAATGGCTCGTTTGCCCTTCAATACTTTAATCGTGACTACTTACTTTCTCTTCCCCTTGAAAGATACGTGCTCATCTCTACTTGTTCCTCATCACTCATCTGCATCTCATGTCAGAGACAAGGTGCCTTCAGGATGCCAAGGGAGGGGGTTCACCTGACAAATGCCCAAGCTGTCTTGACTAGTTTCAGTCAGCATGTAGGGATGCGTTTGGCGGGGGGTGGGGGGGGTGGAATGGGAACAACCAATTTAACAACCCAAGTAAATTTTAAGCTTGGCAAAATAAGTAATATATATAGGGAAAAAAACAAGACTGGACTCCAGTTCCTCTCTTGCTTCTTGCTCAAAGATGGTGGTCTTCTCCTCTGATATGGTACCTTCAGAGTCCCGTGGTTTCTCACAGACTCACAAAGGACACCCATCAGGTAGAAGTGGATTTTCTATAACGATGACATTATTCTGAAAAGGCAGCCCTAAGTCATGAGAGCTTGAAGAGTTCAGAGTAGCAGGGTCTCAACTGGATCCCAACCACACTGAGTGCCGGGCCCAGGCATGTCAGGAGGCCAGTCGGGAAGGGCCCCTGGCAGTCCATCTGTCTGAGGAACTGAAGAACCTCCTGGGAGAACTCTTATCCTAAGGGACCAGGGAGGCAAGCAGGAATTGGACCATCAAAACAACACTGAAATTCTGAGGAAATTTAAGAAATTCTGAGGTCTTCCACCATATCCATCGTGTCTCTAGGGACGTATTGAATACTTGGCTCTCTAGCACTTCCCAGCTACCAAGAAACCACGGTGGTGGCGGGGCCCAGTGGTGGTGGAGAAGGTAGCATTGTGCTGTGGCCAGGCTCCCATCTGTGGCCCCAGGAGCTGTGGAGAGGTGTCTGCAGGATAGCGGGCAGCGAGGCCTTGGGTGCAGTAGACATGACAACAGCAGCCATCCCAGCAAGTGCCCAGAAGATGGAGAGAAGGGAGCAGGGGAGGGAGAAGGTAGAGGCCGCATAGCAGCTGAGCCTGTTAGCAGTCTGTGTTCACTCCTGGGACCACCAGAAAGAAATGAGAAGACAGAACTTTCCGGGAGCTTCTACAGACACAGAGGTGCAGGGACCTAACTCCCACCTGCACGGTCACCCTGGGTGCCCCAGAGTCATGGTGGACACCCACTCTGAGTAATGAGCAAAGTCTGTCCCCTTGCACAGGCTGATGGTCTGCCATTGCTCTGGATTTACTTATTAGCAGATTAAGTTAAATCACTGAATGCAGCTGACTTCTTGTTTTCACATTCCTGAAATATTCCTTTCTAACTCACAGGCTTCAGCTATTTTCCTGTGGTGCCAGCTGGCTCATGAAAGCAGCTGCTGTGTTTCACAAGGTTAATTTATTCAATGCCTAGAACATGCCTTATCTCTCCCCAGCATAAAACAGGTCTAGTATTGTTTTAAATATATACAATAGCCACAGATGTGAAGGATCATGTTGCAGGCTGCTCCTGGGATTACCTTGTCATTACGTGTCCCTTGTACGGTCCTCAGGAGTAAATCTACAAGGAACAGCACTACAGCAACGGCTCTGTGATCTGTCCCTAGGGTGGGAGCTGGAGACAACTATGGAACAGCACCTCGCTGCCCAAGGATGGGCTCTTTGTGAAACAGACACCTCTGACTGACTTTCAGTGAAGAAAGACAGTCCTCTGTCCCTCAAAGAACATGGCATGAACCATGTTGTAAAGCCACCCCCACCTTCTCTTTGTTTCAGGGCAAAGCAAACTGCGGGCTCTGCCCACTTATGCCCAGCGCCTTGAACTCGGACCGCAGCGCAGCAAACAACCAGCAGCGGCCCTATCATCTAGCCTCCAAGCCTCCCCAAGGCCACTCCACGCCCAGAACAATGGGCTTCCCACCCCATTCCTACTTTCACTCTAACTCCTACAGTCCTGTAAACTCTTTCCTGCCCCTTGTACAGAGAACAGTCCTGCTTCCCCACCACAATGAGCATCCACAGCACCCCTTACACCAGCCTAATAGTCTGTTGACTTGTTTGTCTCCCACCCTCCAACTCCCCAGCTTAGAAGATCCTTGAGCAAAGGACTCTTTCTCATTCCTCCTGGTCCATAAAGATGTTAGTTAAAGATGGATCATTGACCTAAATGTGAAACCTAAATAAAACTAGAAAACTGCCAGGAGAAAATCTTTGTGACCTTGAGTTAGGCAAAGATTTCTTAGATGCAACACCAAAAGCACGATAAATAAAACAAAAATAATTTTTTAACTGATAAGTTGGACTTCACCAAAATTTAAAACTGCTGCTCTTCAACAAACATTATCAAAATAGTGAAAAGACCATCCACAGATTGGAAGGGAAGCATCTACAAAACACAAAACTAATAAAGTACTTGATTTCTGAATTTATAAAGAAGTTCCACAATTCAATAACAAAACACACAATTCAATAAAAAATGGTCAAAGATTTAAATGAACACACTACCAAAGAAGATATTCTCAGAAGGCAAATAAGTACATGAAAATATGCTCAACATCATTAGTCATCAAGTAAATGCAAATTGAAACCACAAGGAGATATTACCACACACCTATTAGAATGTCTAGAAATTAAAACAATATGAAGTGCCCACAAGAATATGGAGCAACTGGAACTCTCATTCATTGCTGATGGAAACGCAAAATGGTACATTTGCTTTGCAAAACAGTGTAGTCCTTTCTTATAAAATTAAACATGCACTTTTACAATCCAGTAATCCCACTCCTCAGTATTTACCCAAGAGAAATGAAAACTTGTGTTCACACAAACGTTTGTAATGCAAATGTTCATAACAGCTTGATTCATAGGCTTGGTTCTTAACAGAAAAACTGGAAACAACCTGACAGCCCTTCAACGGTGAGTGGATAACTGTGGTGTGTCCATATGATGAAATACTACTCATCAGTAAAAAAAAGAATGAAGTAATGATACATGCAAAAAAGTGGATGAATTTTAAATGCACTATGCTAAGTGAAAGAAGCCAAACTCCAAAGGCTACCTACTATAAGATTCCATTTACATGACATTCTGGAAAAGGCAACACTATAGGGACAGAAAAGAGCTTAGTGGTTATCAGGGCTTGGGACCTCGCCCTAAGTACCTCTTCACCTGGCTGCTCATCTGTATCCTTTATAATACCTTTTATAATAAACTGGTAAAAGTATGTAAATGTTTTTCTGAGTTCTCTGAGCTGCTCTAGAACATTAATCCAACCCCAGGAGGGGGTCGTGGGAACCTCCAGTTTACAGCAAGTTGGTCAGAAGCACAAGTGACAACCTGGACTTGAGATTGGCATCCGAAGTGGGGGCAGTCTTGAGGGAGGCCTGTGGTAACTCCAGGTAGATAGTGTCAGAACTGAGTTAACTGCTTGGTGTGTTGGCAAGCACACACTGGAGGGACTGACTATAAAGAGGTAGGAGGGAACTCTGGGGCTGACAGAACTGTTGTAAATCTTGACTGTGGTGGTGGTTACACATACTACATATTAGTCAAAGCTCAAGTGGGCTGAACGAACACAATCTAAGGCTCTCCTGCTGCCAGCCCAAGCCCACCTGGCCAACCTCATTTCCTCCTCCCCCTTACGCTTTCCATGCTCTAGTCAAGCTAGACTTCCAGGGCTCCAGCAGCATGGGACTTGCCTGCCTCCATGCCTTTTTTTTTTTCATGAGGAAGATTGGCCCTGAGCTAACATCTGTGCCAATCTTCCTCTATTTTGTATGTGGGTCACTACCACAGCATGGCTGATGAGTGGTATAGGTCCATGCCCAGGATCTGAGGCCGCAAACCCAGGCTGCTGAAGTGGAGTGCACCAAACTTAACCACTAGGCAATGGGGCCTCCCCAACCCCAACTTCATGCCTTTTGCCTTGTTTTCCCATGTTCCCTCTGCCTGGTCTGCCCTTTCCCACCCTCACTCCCCCATGCACAAATCTGATCCACGCTTCAAGCCCCAGATCAAATGTTACTTCTTCCTGTAACTTTATCTGACTACCACCTCCCCACACCCACAAAAAGTCAGAAATTATTTGATGTGACTCTAAATTCCAAGCATTTTATCTATGTGTCTCTTACATTTATCACCTTCTTTTGTATGACTGTGTATGTCAGTATCATCACATCTCTCCAACTAATTGAAGCACCAACTCTGATTCACTTTCTCATTTATGCACAGCATCTAGATCGATGCCTTACATGTGGTAAATGCTCAGAAATTTTCTGTTTGGTGAATTAATGAAAAAAATAAATGGACAGGGTGACCTGTGGCAGGTAAACTTGTTGTGGTCAGCACTCAGAAGGGAGAATATCACGCAGGAGTTTGGACTTGATGGTCTCTTAGTGAAAAGCAAACACAACCAGACAGGTTGTCACTCCACAGCTACTATTCCCATGGTAGTTACCTGGAGAAGCGGTTCCCCAACCTGGCAAACAAAAATTACCTGCAAGCCTGATTAAAAACACACATGCCTGGGGTTCACTCCCCAGGATCCTGATTCAGTCCCTTAAGGCTGAGTTCTGCTTCTAAATTTGTGTGTGTGTGTGTGTGTGTGAGGAAGATTAGCCCTGAGCTAACATCCATTGCCAATCCTCCTCTTTTTGCTGAGGAAGATTGGCCCTAGGCTAACATCTGCACCCATCTTCCTCTACTTTATATGGAACGCCGCCACAGCATGGCTTGACAAGTGGTGCGTTGTTCCGCGCCCAGGATCTGAACCTGTGAACCCCGGGCCACCACAGCAGAGCACATGAACTTAACTGCTACACCACCAGGCCGGCCCCCTCCTTCTAAATTTTTAATAAGTTCCCAGGAGGACTCCAATCAGCCAAGCTTAGGATTTACCTTCTTAAATGGCCAGAAAATCTGTATAGAAGCACCACACACACACACACACACACACACACACAGGTGCGCACGCACACACACACACACACAAGTGTGAATGGATCATCAAACTGTAATACCTTCATATCTGTCAATAAAAAGGAACGAACTATTGATACAGAGAACAACAGGGACAAATCTCAAAAGCATTATGCTGAGTGAAAGAAACCAGACGCAAAATACAACATAATATATAGTTCCATTGATATGACATTCTAGAAGAGACAAAAATAATGTAGAGTGACAGAAAGCTGATCAGTGTTTGCTGGTGGTAAGGGGGCAGGGTAGGGGTGCTGGGAACAAGATTTCTATAAAGGAACACAAAGGGAACTCTTTGGAGTGATGGAAATGTTCAATATCTTGACTGCAGTGGCAGTTCCATGGGTGCATACATTCAGCAAAAGTCATCGAATCAAAATGGGGGCATTCACTGATACTCAGAATCTAGGAACCTAACAAAGATCTTGTTGCTGTCCTTTACCTCCTATATATCCAGCCAGTCACCAAGTCTCGTCACTCTGATTCCAAAATCTCTCCCGGATCTTCCTTTGTTCTTTATTTCCAGTGCTTCGCATCATCATTGGGATCAGGATTACTGCTGGTTACCCCACCTAGAGTCAGGGCCATAGTCACTGTCTGCCACCATGCTGCTAGTAGGCTTTCTAAAACACACACCCACTCACGTCCCTCCCCACCCCTTTCAGGATAATGACCAAATTCCATATGCTTCTCTTGACCTTGCACCCACCACCCAGCCCCTCCTCCAGCTCCACCTCTTACCATTCTCTCACACGTCCACTGCGCAGACCTGCTCCCACACTGGACTGCTGCAGCTCCTTGAAAGGACAATGATCCCTTGCAACTCCAGACCTTCACGCGCGCCATCCCTTCTGGCTGCAACATTCTCCCCGCTCTCTCAGCCCGTTAACTTCCATTCACCATTCAAGGCTAAGCTGAAGCATCCCCTGACCCAGGAAGCTTTCTGCTTGCTCTGATCCAGCACTGGATTGGATGCCCCTCCTCTGAACACCACACTGCACTGCAATTGCTATAATTGGTTTGTCTGTCTCTCACCTAAGCATCCAGGGTGGACGCCATATTTTTTGCCTCTGGATGCCCACCATCAAGAGGATCCCTGGCACACAGAAGGTGCTCGGTAAGTGTTTCCGGGTATTTCAAATGAATGAATACCAAAGGATAGAGTGTTAGAGAGAAGACCACTAAAGAGCTATGACACATGAGAACAGGGAGACGCTTGAGGACAAAGTGGTATTTGAACCAAACTCTTGTTATGAGCTGAATTGTGCCCCCCAAGTTCATATGTTGAAGTCCTAATCCACGTACCTCAGAATGTGACTGGATTTGGAGACAAAGCCTTTAAAGAGGTAATTAAGGTAAAATGAGGTCACTCGGGTGGGCCCTAATCCAGTGACTGGCGTCCTTATGAGAAGAGGACATTAGGACACAGACATGCACAGAGGGAAGACCATGTGAGGACACAGGGAGACAACGGCCATCTTCAAGCCAAGGAGAGGCCTCAGAAGGAACCAACCCTGCCAGCACCTTGATCTTGGACTTGGAGTCTCCAGATTGTGAGAAAATTACTTTTGGTGTTTAATCCCCCAGTCTGTGGTACTTTGTTATGGCAGCCTCAGAAAACCAATATAGCTCAAAAGGATGGGAGGAATCGATATGTAGAAACTGGAAGAGAGGGCATTCCAGGTAAGAAGCACACCCCGAGGCAGGGAAGGTGCAATTACAGAGCATGTGCACTGGAGTGGTTTGGTTTGGCAGCAGTGCATGAGCGTTGTGGGAAGTAGAGCAAAACAGCCCCAGAAAAAGGGTTGGCAGCAGACTGTGGAGGTCCTAAAAGCCAGGTTAAGGAGTTAGACTTCACTCTGTAGGCCAAGTGCCTCTTCCTTCTGTGACTGGTGGCAACTCAGTATCGTCTGTGACTGAAGGAAGCAGAGGGCTGGCAGGACCAGGCGTTCCTTGGGCAGGCCCTGCGGGGAAGGGCTGGCAGCTGCAGCCACTGCTCATCCTAAACTGGCACACCCGAGCCATGGGGTGCCTGCAGTGGCTTTCAGGGACAGCAAACATTTAACTTAGAAGTTCGATATGATTTTTAATGTGAGAAACTCAGGACGGCACCATAGCCCTTTATGAAAAGTTGGAGCATTGATCAGCGCAACAAATAATGGGATCCTGATGACCGGAATGGCCTTATGCCATTGGCTCTATGGTCAGGATACACCCCCAATTCAGCTGGATCCTCTTCTGACCTTTGTTCACCCCATCCACCGTGTTGCTTTTAAAATGTAGGTCAGATCTTGTCACTCCTTTGCTCAAAATCCTCCAGTGGCCCCCCATATCCCTTGGAATAAAATCCAAGCCCCCTACCAGGGTTCACATGCACAACCTGCACGTCCCCATGACCCCTGCCTCCTCTCCGGCTGTTCCCGTTCATTTCTGCCCTTCGCCACCCTGGGAATAGGAAAGTCAGGCCCCAAAGGAATCGCGGGAATTCACTCATTCATACAGTCAAACAATGGGGGATTATTCCATTCATTTGTTCACCAACAAACCCTCTGGAGCACCTGCTGTGTCTCAGGCGGCATGGGAGGCACTGCACACAGGGGTGAGCAAACACGAACACGATTCCTGCTCACCTGGGGTTCACTGGCTAGGGCAAGGGACTATCACATGGTCCCGAAAATACAAGATTTCAACTGTGCAGAACTACTAAAGAGAGTCACACAGTGTGTACGAGCTTATCTCTAGGAGACGTATGACCAATCAGGGAGGAAAGCCTGAGAAGGTTCCCTGAGAAAAGACATTCCCAGGATAAGAGGAATTAACTGGGTGAACAAGGAGAGAGAACATCACCAGGCAGCGGGAAGGCAAGGCAAGGGAGAGAGACCACGGCAGGAGCAGGAAGGCAAGTGTGCGGGACTAAAAGACCCTGCCTGCGGCTGAAGGATGAGGGCAATGGGGAGCCTCACGACACAGGCTGCAGAGCAGGAGCACAAGGAGGGCTCTTGCCAGCCACCCCTCACTGTCCCGATCCCGTCAGCTGGGCCCAGCCCTTCTTGGCGATGGCCAAGGAAATGCCCAGTGCTCAGCAGCCCGAGCCAATTCACCAAAGCTGCTGTAGGGCTCCTCCCATGCGGCAGCGAAGGCTCCCAGATAGCGCAAGTGAAGCCACGACTCTGGAAACCCTTATGCTCAGACCTCATCAGTGAGACCATCGACAGGTCCCCGGAGGCAGTGGGTGCCAAAGAGGTTCTCAAGCCCCAGCCTCAGTAAAGACTTTGAAGACCCAGTCCACCCCCCTAGAATCTTGTCCTTTATCTACTGCAGAAACCCTCCCCAACTCCTCTGTTGACTTTCCCCAAGGGGCCACTAGTTAGGCCGCTTCCTTCAGGCACTCATGCTCTCCTCTTTATGAGGAGGCCAGTACTGCAGCACCAGGTGTGTCTCCTGCATCTGTCTCAGAGGGACCCCTGGTCCCCCTGGGTTGTCATGTGTTCCCAGCTTACCTCACTCTTCTGATTGTACAAAGTAAATAAATGCTCTCCAATCTCTTCTTTCTCTCATCTCTTTCCTGCAGCATCCTCCCTGAATTCACTGACAATAGAGTCATTTTCTGCTGGCTAAATATCTAAACCTAATACATTTCCTTCTATAAATAGCATCCTTTGGTGAGCAAAGCAATGCCACAGGCCTTTACAGACCATGTTGAAGAGTTCTGCCTTCTCTACTGATAATTTTTTATTTTAATTTTAACATTCAGCATTATTTCATTTTCATTGTTTCTCATTTAAAGTAAGTCACCAAGTTTCCTTTTTAAAATATGTTAATAATGTAGGGGCCGCCCCGTGGCGCAGCGGTTTAGTCCGCGCTTGGCGGCCCGGGGTTCGCGAGTTCGGATCCCGGGCGCCCGCCGATGCACTGCCTGTCAGCCACGCCGTGGTGGCGTCCCATATAAAATAGAGGAAGATGGGCACGATGTTAGCCCAGGGCCAGTCTTCCTCAGCAAAAAGAGGAGGATTGGACGGATGTTAGCTCAGGGCTGGTCTTCCTCACACACAAAAAAATAAATAAATAAATAAAATATGTTAATAATGTAAGTTAGTTTTAGGAAATTGAATGAGTAAGTGATGGTAGTTGGCTATGGCAAAAACTGGGAAAAGAGGAATTAAATGACTAAAATCTGGGAAACAGTGGTCCCAGTGAAAGGAATGAAGAAATGGCAGTAGGGTGGAGAGCAGGGGATGAAATGTAAGAGACTGGAGTGACGGAATCAACAAGAGCTTCCAACTGGTTGGATGTAACCAAGGGGGAGGGGGCCTCAAAGAAGTCGCCATGTCCCCCCACCCATGCTCTTCTTACAACAGCCGCAGTTTGGTTGCCCCCTCCTGAGCATCCAGCTAAAGGAGTTCCCATCTATCATTCTCCATCACAGCCCTCTATTTGGTAGCTTCATAGCAATGCGCACAATCAGTGATGTGTAATTCATTAGTGTGTTTGCTGCTCCCACAAGGCCGGCACATTCTCTCTCCCACTCACCCTGCCTAGCACACTGCCTGGCCGGATCCAGATGCTAGATATCTGCTGGACGAATAACTGGATGAATGGCTATTTTGAAAGTTGGATGGTGGCTTTTTAAAATAAAGATAAGGAACACCAGATGAGAAGGAAGGTGAGGGGCACAGTGAGTCTGGGGTGGGATTTAAGAGCCACACTCGCGGGGGCAGCCTGCACACCATGTGAACACAGGGACAGGAGCTGGGAAGAGGTCAGTGCTCATCAATGAAGCAGTCTTTCCTCTATGCCTCTTGGGTTGAGTTTTCTCAAGTTCCTTGCTTCTTTTCCTAAAACATAAGTTAAAACCTGTAAGGAATGTTCAAACACTGCCCCTCAAATGCTCACTCATCCTAAAATTTGTCATGTACTTTCCCAGGCCCGAGCCTCTACAGCCCAGGGGTCCTGCTGCCTAGAATTTTATTGCCTGTGGGCCTGGGAAAACATCTATTTATTTATTTATTTTACATAAATAATAGACAAATACAGACTCATAAAAACTTCAAACATAGAAGTATATCTAGCAAAAGGTGAGAGAGACCTTATCCTCATTCTGCTTCCCTCTCCAGAGGGAACACAGTGAACAGCTTGATACTATGTATCCAGTACTTTTTAAAAATGAATTTTTTTATATACATACAAATAAAAATATATAGTTTAGGTTTCTTAACATGAATAATGAAATTTTTAACATAAATATGATTGTGCTTACTTGAAAACATGTACAGTATTTTTCTAAGACACAGTACAGGTATGCATATTTTACATTTTGGTAGATTTGATAAAATTGCCACACAAACAAGCTTACTAATTCCTGTTCCTATCAGCTGTGATTGCCAATGTGCATCACCATATGTTCTCTTTTTGCCAATCTGCTGCAGGGAAAATGATATTTCATTAGTATTTGAATTTTTATTTCCATGATTCTTACTGAGGTTGAACATTACATGTTTACTGGCCATCTATATTTCTTCTTCTGTGAATTGCCTGTCTATAAAAATAAATATAAGTTGCCCGCTCATAAATTGCTTTTGCCCAGTTTTCCTTTGCATATTTGTCTTTTTCTAATTGATTTGTGGGAATTCTTCATCTATAATGGATAGTAATCCTCTGTGGTATGTGTGCTGCATATGTTTCTCTCTGTCACTTGCCTGTCTTTCAATGTACCAAGTTTCCTAATGTATACAGAGTCAAATGTGTCATTCTTTCTCTGTCTCCCAAGAATGAAACCCAACATGAAAGGTTGTCTTAAGCCATAAAAAGAAAAGTGACACATTTGACTCTACATAAGAATATATATAATGCACATTTATGTATATAAAATACACATATGTGTACATCACACTCGATACATATCTATATAAATCAAATACTTTTTCAGTGTTTTTTCTAAAATTTAAATTTTATTTCCTCACCCCAACAACCCATGGAGTAGACACTATTACTATCCCCGTTTTACAAATAATAAGATGAAGGAACAGAGAAGTTAAGACTGAGCAAACTGCCTCCAGAGCCCACGCTCTTAACAATACTTTATTTTGACTCAATATTACTCCACACAACTCATTTTCTTTATATATACTAAAAGGACAATGGCACAGAAATAGTGAGCTCCTACAAATAAAATAAATAATCCAGAAAGATCACTTAACACAGAAAAGCTGAAGGTATAAAAGGACAAAATTATAAAATATTAGAGAACATAAAGATTGCTCATAAATGATATTGGAAAAACTGTTTAGCATTTTTTTAAATCAGTTGAAATCCACTTTTCACATCATCCACCAAAGTAAAAGCTAGAAGGAAAATATCCTTCGAAGAAGATAATTTAGAACTCTAAAGTAAGAAGAATTAGAAAAAAACCTGACAGATTTGACTATGTAAAAATGTTAAATGGCTGCATGTTTTTTAAAATCATTTTTAAAAGGTAAACAATAGTCTGGGGGAAATATCTGACAAAAATATGGTCAATAAATCTTATTAAAAACCCATATAAATTACCAAAAAAAAAGCATTAAGATCTTATCAGATACACGAGCAAAAGAGAAAGTACAAGTTATAAATAAACATGTGAAAAAAGTTCAGCTTAACTATATTAAAAGACATGGAAAATTATCAAAAAGGGGTTCTGTTTTGCCTATTCTTTTTTTATGATACTGTTAATGGTGGAATGGATGAGATTTAACTGGTATTCTCACACAGAGTGTTGATTGAAAGTAATTTAGCAACATAAACCAAGCATCATTAAAATCCATGCCCCTTTCACCCAGTAAACCCAGTCAGAGAATGTATTCTACAGATACAATCCAAAACCATGGGGGAAATTATCTGGACAAGATAGTTACTGAGGTATTATTTATAATAGCAAAAACCAAACAAAAGAAAAGCAACCCAATTTTCAAGAACAGGAAACAGTTGAGTAATTTATGGAACAACCACTTACTAGAATGTTATACACCATTAAAAATAATTCTGAAACGAATAACATAACGAAAAACCTTATGCCATAATATCTACCTGTACAGGTAGAAAGAAATATAGAAATTGTAAGTTGTTTTAGGGCATGGGATTGAGTCACTATTTTCTCTAATTTCTAAACTTACTCTGGATTTAGAAAGACCCCAGTTCCAATACCAGCTGGATCACTCCACCCACCGGTCAGTCTGACCTTGGCCAAGTTACATAACCTTTCTATGCCTCAGTTTCCACATCTATAAAGTGACGACCATAAACACAGCCACCTCATGGGACGACTGTGAGACTCAAAGGAAGTAATGCCTGTGAAGAACTTGACTGCTGAACGTGTCACACGGTAATAAGCACTCACAAATGGTGTTTTCATCATTTAAAAAAAAGTTAACATGTTTGAAAAATAAGACTGAAATAAGGAAGATACTTCACATGCAGTGGTTTTTTTTCAGATGAAAGTCTGGTGGTGTTAATTCTGTGCTCCCTCTACTTTTGTGGGTTTCTTCTGATGAGACAACACTTACACGTAAACTCACTTGGCAAAGGGAAGATTAAAGGAAGTGAAACGGCTACTCTAAACCAGAACGATGTAAAAATGTATAGTCTTTGGAGCTGAGTTGTAAAGGAACAAAATGGAGCCATATTAGTGGGCACTACAGCAGAAGCAGTAAATGCATGTCTTTACCTCTGCATTCTAATGAAAGGGGGAAAAATCTTATTTCTCCAGTAAACTTAAAATATGAGCTTCCTGCATTACTGAGCTAAATATTTTGTTCTAATAAGAAATTAGACTCCGTGGAAAAAGGAAATAAAAACTGAAATCTTAATTTCTAGAAAACAGAGTGGTGAAGAAACATTTCAAAGTAGCTTGAGCCCTTTGCCAGGGGCGTTGGGCAAAATACTGTCTAAACAGAAACCATATAATAAGTAACTTCCGAGAAAAGCCTCTATCTTTGTCATATCTTTGAAATTCTGCCATCTAGGCCTCATAAACACAATGTTTGGCCCAGACATTAAGCACTAAGACATTATCAGGCTCTCTGCAAGACGGGAGGGTGCACTCTACAGTGCTGATCTTCAAGGGGAAAAGGCTCTAGAACCTTCCGGGGGGCTAAGAACCAGTCAAGCAGGCAGTTCTCTCCACAGGATTTTAGACTTCCCACACTTGGTGAAAAGAATGTACAGAAGCAGCCCTATTCACCTTGGTTGTGAAAATAGATCTCCACACCACTAGTAATTAGTACCTGCAAAGAGGGTTTCTTTTCCAAAGAACTTCATACATTTAACTTGAAGTTGGCATTAATTAACCTTACTGTGCAAGTTGAAAAAAATGATAGGCAATGAGAAAAGACTATTTTTTCAGAATGTCAGAGATGAGTTTCAAATCTATTCTTAGCCCCAAAAAGCATGCACGTAGCACCAACTTACCCAGTCCACGAACCACAAAAGAATGTATTAATAATGCCTTATCATATCAGGATCCACTGGGTATGTAGGACATTATACCTAAAGCAGAAGAACCTCTTCCCCAGATAGAACTGATCTTCTAAGGTTTTCAATCCCCATCTTAAAGAATAACCAATACGTACTTACTGCAAAACTTTCTGCTCCTTGTGCTTCTCGGGAGCTGCTGACCTCAATCAGCAAGTCAGTTGCTCTATTCTGGGGTTTGGTGCTGGCCAGGGAGGAAAACCACACTCCAGGGGCCCGGGCAGTGAGCATTTGAGCAATGTTTCACTCAGGAAGCAGGCGGGCTCTCTCTCCAGGGCTTCTGATGGTCTCTCTCTCTCCCTCTCCCTCTCCCAATCTCCCCTTCCCCCTCAGACACACACACACACACACACACACACACACACACACACACACACATACACACTGTAAAATCATTTCTATCCTACTGGTTCCTGAATACATAATTTTTACCTCTCTAAAACATGAGGATTTAAAGATGTGGGCTGACTAGTTTCTTGCTGATTGCTCCCTGAGATATCAAACAGAAGGAAAAAAAGCAAGTCTGCTCGTCAGAGGTGAGTCTGCCCTGAAACCTAAGGGTCCCCCACTTGCCATGGCCTGTGAGTTGTAGAATGTTCTAGGTGGGATGGAGAAGTCAGGTTACGATCAGGAAGCATTTCGAAGCAGGTGGTTCTGATACGCTGACTCAAGGGATCTTGGAGGGAAGGCATCTGGATCTCCAAGGCTCCAGTAATTTGTTGCAATTTCTTTTTCATTCTAAATAAATATTTTCATGCCTGATTTTGAATTTAGAGAGCTCCAAAATTATATAAGCACTCTCACAAAACCTGGGGTCCATATCCCCTGCTACTATAGGTGGCCCACAAGGTCCAATGACAATGAGCTCTCCTGCAACAGGGAGCAAACATGCTGCACAGAAAAGAAACATGGAAGAAACTTGTGAAGGTAAACAAGCTACATGTGTCATAGCCACATTCACCAAGTACTGGAGTCATCAGGGCTAGGCTGAGCTTAGTCACAGACATAAGTTGAATTTTAATTGCTATTTTACTGGATAATAGGTGTGAAAAGCAGCCAAGTAGCTCTTACATGGCAGAGCGTTCTTACTTAGCAGGCGGTATGAGCTTGCAGAGCTGCAGTGACACTGACTTCCCCGCTGTTCACTATAATTCCATCCCCCACATGCAGACTCTGCCTTTCTAATGACAGACCACAGTAAGGAGCTGTGGTCAGGCAGCTCAGAGCTGGCCTCCCCTGCCAGGGGTGTTACTACAACTGTGGCCCCATGTCCCCCCAGCAAATGCTGCTGCCTTTGGTGGTCCTCCCTCTTTGCCTTAAAAAGCAAGAGGCACAATGCATGGGACCTGTTCTAGCTGAGGAATATCCACCCTCCTGGGGGTTGCGGGCACAGAGGACCTAACTCATTCAGTGTTCCTCCAGTGCATGGCGCCACGGCACACACACAGGAGGCAGTAGTGGTTGGGACTCTGCACATGACAGAACTCCAACTCAACCTTCCTTAAGCAAAATAGCAAACTTACTGGTTTGACTAACTGGAAGTTCAAGGGATGAAGTCAAGCTGGCTTCAAGCCAGCTAGACTTAGAGGTTCAAATGTCATCAGGAATCTGTTTTTCACCAACTCTCAGCTCTGCTCCCCTAAATTCTCTTCATTCAAACACAAGTGCTCTTGTGATGGTAAAGCCTTTCCCAGCAGCATTCCAGGTTAGCAATGCAAGATCTCAGAAGAAGAGAGACATTCCTCAGAAAAGAACCCCAGAGTGATACACTGCCCAACCCAGTGGCCGGGGAGAAGGACCTGGGTGATTGGCAGCCCCACTAGTTATGAGAAGAGCAGCTCCCAAAATCAAAAAAAAGTTGGGCAGACAAAAAAGTACAAGCCAGTCACCCACTGATGCCTTGGATTATTAAACCTTTCATGTGGTCATGTCTTACTTTCCAAATTAGACTATAAATTCATTACCATAAGGCTAGACACAAAATGTTAACAGTAGTTTATCTCTGGGATTGTGGGTCATTTGTTTTTTAAATTCACATTGTATCATCTAAATTTTCTAAAACAAGTAGGTATTAAATTGTGTAATAAAATAATACAATTAAATAAGTTATTGCTTGCTAAACAAATCCTACTCACAAAGCAAAAATACATATAAAATGTCTATGAATAAACCTGGTGAGAAAATTGCAGTCACTCCCCAAAAATCCATAACATTTTACTGACGACAAAAAAGAGGACTAGATGAAAAAACATACCATGATCTTCCAATTAGATATCCATTCTTCACAAAATAATTTTATAAATGTATTGTAATTCCAATAAAAATTCTAATAGGATTAGAAGTGTGAAGAAAATTCTTTCTAAAATTCATCTGGTAAAATAATTCAATCTTCTCTATAGAAGAAAATTCTTGAAAAAATAATGAAAGAGGATGTGTACTGCCAGATATTAAAATAGGCCAGAAAAGTAAAATAATTACAACAGTGTGGTTCAGGAATAGAAAGATCATCAATGAATCATAACAAAGCCCAAACATAAGAATTTGGATTATGATAAAGATGGCATTACTAATCTGAGGACAAAGAACGGATTATTTTTTAAAATGTCATTGGGAAAATTGGCTAATCATTTAAAAAGGAAGAAGAAATAGACTCCTACCTCATACCATGTACCCAAATAAATTTTGATGGAATAAAGATTTAAGTGGAGAAAAAAAAGAAGCGTTATAAAACTAGAAGAAAATAGAGGAGATTATATCTCTGAACAAGATGAGAAAGTCCTCTCAGAGCCCCCATGCAAAGGCAGAATACATCAAGAAAAAACACATTTGACTACTTGAAAAATCAAAAAACTCTGCAAATAAAAAAATAACTATAAACAAAATTTAAATGCCAATGATGAGACAAGCATTTGTGCATAACTGTTGGTTCAGTTATTCCATTTGTAGAAAGGTATCCTATGAAAATAATCACGAATGAATATGAAGCAGTATTTGCAAGAGTTATGAGATTATCCTTGATGATAACAATGACAATGACAAAGGAAATAATTAAAAGTCTACTTGGTTAGATTATGGTACATCCACATAATTAAACACTATGCAGCTACTAAAAGTGATACTATATCAATATTCCCTACGATACAGATGTAAAAATCCTCAACAAAATCCTAGCGAACCAAATCTAGCAACATGTGGAAAGGATTATACACCATGACCAAGTGGGATTTATCCCAGGAATTCAAGGTTGGTCCAACATATGACAAATAGTCAATTTAATACAACATATTAACCAATAAAGGACAAAAATACAGGATTGTCTCAGTAGATGCAGAAAAGCATTTGACAAAATCCAATGCGCTTTCATGATAAAAACACTCAACAAACTAGGAATAAGAGGGAAATTCCTCTACCTGATAAAGGAAAACTACAAAACACCAACCAACCAACATCTTACCTAATGGTGAAACTCTGAAAGCTCTCCCCTGAGATTAGAAACAAGATAAGGGTGTCTCTGCTCTCACCACTTCTAGTCAACATTATACTAAAGTCTTTAGCAAGGGAAATTAGGCAAGAAAAAGAAGGAAAAGGCGTCCAGATTGGTAAGAAAGTAAAACTATCTCTATTAGCAGATGACATGATCTTGAATGTAGAAAATCCTAAGGAATCTACAACAAAACAGAGCTAATAAAATTGTTCAGCAAGGTTGTAGGATACAAGATCAACATACAAAAATCAATTTTATTTCTATACATTTGCAATGAACAATCCAAATATACTAAGAAAACAATTTCACTTACAATAGCATCAAAAAGAATAAAATACTTAGAAATATATTTAACAAAATATGTGCAAGACTTGTACGTACACTAAAAACTACAAAACACTGAAAACAATTCAAGTCTTAAATAAGTGGACAGATATCCCATGTTTATGTACTGTAAGACTTAATATTAAGATGGCAATACTCCTCAAATTGATCTAGAGATTCAACACCTCTTTTAATATTCCAGCTGTTCTTTTTGCAGAAATTGACAAGTTAGTTCTATAACTCATATGGAAATGCAAGGGACCCAGAATAGTCAAAACAATCTTGAAAAAGAAAAACAAAGTAGGAGGAGTTATACTTCCCAATTTCAAAACTTACTACAAAAGCTACAGCAATCAAGACTGTGCAGCAATGGCAGAAGGATGGACATATATAGATCAATAAGACAGAGCTGAGAGTCCAGAAATGAACCCATACATTTATGGGCAATTGATTTTTGACAAGGGTGCCAAGACAATTCAATGGGGGAAAGAAAAGCCTTTTCAACAAATGATGCTGGGACAACTGGATATCCACATGCTAAAGATGGAAGTTAGAATTCTACCTCATACCACACACAAAAATTACCTCAAAATGTAAGAGCTAAAAATACAAAACTTTTAGAAGAAAACACAAGTATAAAACTTCATGACCTTGGATTAGGCAATGTTTTCTCAGATACTACACCAAAGACACAAGCAACCAAAGAAAAAGTAGATAAATTGGACTTCATAAAAATTAAAAACTTGTGTTTCAAAGGACACTATCAAGAAAGTGAAAAGATAAATCACATAAGGGGAGAAAATATTTGCAAATGATATAGCTGATAAGGGTCTCTTATCCAGAATACATAAAGAATTCTTACAACTCAATAATAAGAGGACAAATAACCCAACTAAAAAATGGGCAAAGGATCCAAATAGATATTTCTCCAAAGAGAATATAAAATACACAAATGGCCAATAAGCATATGAAAAGATGTTCACCATCATTAGGCATTGGCAATATGCAAATCAAAGCTACAATGAGATACCATTTCACATTTACTAGGATGGCTATAGCCAAAAAGATGGACAATAACAAGTGTTGACAAGGATATGGAGACATTGGAACCCTCACACGTTGTGGGAATGTAAAACGGTGTGGCCACTGTGAAAAACAGCTGGGCACAGAGTTACCATTATGACCCAGTAATTCCACTCCTTGGTATATACTCCAGAGAATTGAAAATACGAGTTCAAACAAAAACCTTCACACGAACGTATGATCACATTCATATGAAATTTCTAGACTAGGTAAATCCATAAACACAGAAAATAGATTAGTGGTTGCATTGGGATAAAGGGAGGAGTGAAAATGGGGAGTGACTTCTAATGGCTCCAGGATTTATTTTTGGAGTGATGAAAATGTTCTGGAATTTAATAGTGGTGACTGTTGCACAACTTTATAAATATACAAGAAAATCATTGTATCACAGTGTAAAAGTGTGAATTTTATAGCATGTGAATTATATTGCAATTTCAAAAGTTATACTGTAAGATATTTGATGACATGCAACAATGATGACAATATATTTAGTGGAAAATACAAGTTGTAAATGATGTATACAGTAGGAAACCATATTTACAATAGGCATAGAAAAAAGACTTGGAGAAAACCTATAAATACATAAATAAATATATATAAATAAAAATGGTTATTTTTGGCACCCTTGTTGAAGATCAGTTGACCATATAGGTGTGGATTTATTTCTAGGGTCTCTATTCTGTTCCATAGGTCTACGTCTGTTTTTGTTTTTGTTTTTGCTGAGGAAGTTTCACCCTGAGCTAACATCCATGCCAGTCTTCCTCTATTTTTTAATATGTGGGCCGCCAGCACAGCATGGCTGCTAACAGAGTGGTGTAGGTCCACATCTGGGAACCAAACCCAGGCCACCAAAGCAAAGTGCACTGAACTTAACCACTAGGCCACCAGGGTTAGCCCCTATGTCTGTTTTTATGCCAGTACCATACTGGTTTTTTAAAATGCTTCAATATTTTATTAATATTCCATATATTACCATCTCTTCTTCCCATCTTTACACATTTTTGTAGAAAAATTCATGTCAGAAAAAAAGATTCTTACTGCTCTTCCAGGAACTACATTCCTCCTCTTCCTCAGACTTCCCCTTACAACTCAGACTTGAAAGCTATCCCTCAAGACACTATATTAGACCATTCAAGTCTGTCCCTGTGTCTTTAGTATATAATCTACCTGACGTTAGATATATTACCAGTAAATTCAATAATTACAATTTTTAGTAACCAAACACTTCTCATGTAAATGTATTGTATGAATTAAAATATTATTTATCATTAAGATAAAACCTATTGATGATAGTACAAAAAAGTAATCCAGGAATACTACATTCAGCAATAACAAATATGATTCATGATTGGATATCCCATTCCTTAAACAAACAAGTGTCCTAGTCATTGAGATGAAAAATAATGATGTACACCTGAAATTTACATAATGTTATAAACCAATGTGACCTCAATTTAAAAGAAAACTTTCCAAAAAGGAAAAAAAAACACATTTTTCATCTCAAAGTACCATACTCTTTTGATTACTATAGCTTTGTGATATATTTTTAAATTAGGAAGTGTGATGCCTCCAGCTTTGTTCTTCTTTCTTGAGATTGATTTGGCTATTTACAGTTTTTTGCAGTTCCATATGAATTTTAGAATTGTTTTCTATTTCTGTAAAAAATGCCATTAGAATTTTGACAGAGACTGCATTGAATCTCTAAGGGGGAAAGGACAGTTTCTTCAACAAATGGTGCCAGGAAAACTAGACATCCACATGCAAAAGAATGAAATTGTACCCTTATTGAACACGATACACAAAACCAACTCAAAATGGATTAAAGACTAAACGTAAAACCTGAAGCATAAAACTCCTAGAAAAAAATACAGATGAAAAGCTTCATGACACTGGTCTTGGTAATGATTTCACGGATATGACACCAAAAGCACAGGCAACAAAAACAAAAATAAACAAGTGGGACACATCAAACCAAAAGCTTCTGTGCAGCAAAGGAAAGCAACAACAGAGTGAAAAGGCAACCTACAGAATGGGAGAAAATATTTGCAAACCGTATTTCTGATAAGGGGTTAATCTCCAAAATATATAAAGAACTCCTACAACTCAATAGTAAAAAAAAACCCCTAATACCCAATTAAAAGATAAGCTAAGAACTGGAATAGACATTTCTCCAAAGACATACAAATGGCCAATAGGTATATGAAAAAATGGTCATCATCACTATTCATCAGGGAAATGCAAATCAAAACCACAATGAGATATCACCCCACATCTGTCAGGATGGTTATTATAAAAAAAACAAAAGATAAGTGTTGGTGAGGACGTGAAGATATTGGAACCCTTGTACATTGTTGGTGAGAATGCAAAATGGTGTATGAGAATGCATAATGGAAAAGAGTATGGAGGTTCCTTAAAAAAATTAAAAATAGAACTATCATGATCTAGCAATACTACTTTTGGGTATTTATCCAAAAGAATTGAAATCAGGATCTCTTAAGAGATACAAGCATTCCTATGTTCATTTCAGCGCTATTCATAATATCCAAGATGTGGAATCAACCTAAACATCAGTTGACAGATGAATGGATAAATAAGATGTGGTATATACATACAATGAAATACTATTCAGCTTTAAAAAAGAAGGAAATTCTACAATATGTGACAACATGGATGAACCCTGAGGACATTATATTAAGTAAAATAAGGCAGTCACAGAAAGACAAACACTGCACGATTCCACTTATATGAGGTATCTAAAATAGTCAAATTCATAGAATCAGAGTGGAATGGTGGTTGCCAGGGGATGAGAGAGGGAGGAATGAGGAGTTATTAATCAACAGGCATAAAATTTCAGTCAAGCAGGATGAACAGGCTCTAGAGATCTGCTGTAGAACATTGTAGCTATAATCAACAACATATTCTATGCTTAAAAATTTAAGAGGGTAGATGTCATGTTAAATATTCTTACCACAATAAAATAAAAGTTTAAAAAAATAAAATAAATTACAGGGGCTGGCCCAGTGGCATAGTGGTTAAGTTTGCACACTCCACTTTCACGGCCCAGGGTTCGTGGGTTCGGATCCTGGTCGCAGACCTATGCACCATTCATGAAGCCATGCTGCGGTGGCATCTCACATACAAAATAAAGGAAGATGGGCACATGTTAGCTCAGTGACAATCTTCCTCAAGCAAAAAGAGGAGGATTGGCAACAGATGTTAGCTCAGGGCCAGTATTCCTCACCAAAATTAAAATAAAATAAATTACAAAAAAAAGGGATGGCTATCTTTGGGAGGTGGGATAACGGGAAGTTCTAATTTTCTTTATGCTTTTAAGATTTTCTACACTAGTTGCAATGAACATGTAACAGTTTTATAATTTTAAAAACACTAAGCATAACAACAACTATGTATCCTGATGGGATCAGACTCTATTTATGACTTGATGGCTTATACTGCAGAAAGTAAGTTCAATTCAAGGGAGGCTTTCTTAACTGTAGAAACAATTAAACTCTGGAAGAGATGACTTCTGCAGGGACGATGAAATCTCTACTTCTGGACTCTCTAAGAACAGTAAGGTGATGGACTACAATGGTGTGTTGAGGTATTCATTTGCATGGAGGCTGCACAGTATCGGGGTGGACTAGTCCCAGGAGCTGAATCGATGACTCCAGACCAATGCTGAAGGAAATCTCCATGCTGGCTAAGCTCATAAGTGCCTCAGTGGGAAACCTGCCAGCTCTCCACAGAACAGAATTTCCTAAAACTTAGCCAAAAATCAAAGCCTAAAAATGTTCTGTTTTGCTCTTGGAAAATAAATTTATCAACCCTAAAAATAACTAGGACAAAGCCAAAAGATGAAAGTGACTCTGAATAGGTTTCAAACAGATGTTTGACTAATTTTTGCAAAGACTGTCAGAGTGAGATCCCTTAGGACTCCTCCGTTATAGTAGACAGGTACCCAATAGAATGTTCTCACGCAGATGAAAGGGCACACTCCCAGGAGCAAAAAAAAGGTGAAAAATCTTCGTGCGTTTCTAAGTTTCATCTAGCCACCAACAGATCCAGTGTTTATTACCAGAAAATGAGTATAAGCAGACATTGTTTATCTGCTGGGTTAGCAGGTCATAATGAATATGCTAATATACTAAATAAAATTTGACATAAGCATGTAGTATAGAAATATATTGCTCTTCTTTGTAAATATCTCCAAAGCCTCACTACAAACACTCATTCCTACTGAGAGGAACTTGACTTCTATGTTAACCAAACCATCTCTTTAGATGACTTTTTAATTTAGTTCTAAAGGATAAAATTTCACTGTAGGAGATTACACAGAGAGAAGTAATTACAGAGGGAGACACACCACACTGGGAGAACAGTGGTTAGTCAAGTTGGCCTTCCTGTGGGCTGTGAGACAGAGTTCATCGCATCCTCCCTAAGAAAACATAAAGCCAGGCTCTCTCTGTAAATACATGGTTAGGAACAAGAAGTTCACCAGCTTACAAGTTACAACACACTGATATATTTTCATTTTAGGAAGCACTACCATAGTGCAAGCTGAATTCATACACCTAAAGGGACCCTGAGAGGTCATGCAGCCAGGAGGCGTGTCTAGCTCCGGGGATGGACCCTCCCCGCTGTACTCCCACCCCAGCCCTGACAACCCTCCACTTCTAGTGCCATACACCTGCCGCTCACACTGGCTTCCCTCCTGGCTGTGTGAGGATGATGAGTGAGGCCATGCATATGTTTGAATTTGTTTAATTAGCCAGGAATAGGAGAGCAGTGACTCTTTTGGTTTCAAAGCAGATGTTAAACTAATTTGGGGAAGGAACAAGAGCCCCAGAGAGTCTGAAGAATGGCTCAACCTCAGTCCTCACAAGATCCATCAATACTTGGGGATGTGCCCATCCACCCAACACTCCCGCTATCAAGATTCTGAATCTGAAAGACCCCCATCTGACCTCCAGCTGCTGTCCACACTCCCTCCCAGCCTGCTCTGCCTCTTCACATTAAGCTGAAGCCCCTGAATCCTCCCCAGTCTCAGGTACCTTCCTCCCCTGTTGGTTTCACATGCCTCCCTGCCCAGTCTGAACCCCAAGATCACCTCCTTCCACCATGCTCCCCACCAGCTCCCTGGATGCCCTTACTCCAGCCCTGCTCAGTCAGCTGCCAGTCAGGAACTGCCAAATCACACATTATTCTTTGTTCCTGATCTGAGTCTCCAAATGGAACTATGAAGACTGAAGTCCCCAGAGGCCATGTGGCCATCAGTGTCTCTGAGCAACGGATTTAGTCAACCTTAACTGGCTTCTTGTTGAGGCTTTCAAAAAGTATTTATTCTAAGAATTTCTTGATCAAGTTTAACTCAGAGAGGGAGAGTCATTAGCCTGACTGTGACCACAGTTTAAGCATTATTCTCCAATTCAGCCTTATTATTAGCAAGCTGATATCCAATCTCCATCAGTCTGATTCCTGACTTGTTCTTCACTGATTCTGAACTGTCTGTATTTGTGATGGTGGGTTGGGGAGAATGATGTCAACAATTACTTTCCCAACCCCCAACAACAACCTTTGAACCTCTGCTCCCACCTTCCTCTGTGCAGGAAGGGTCTTCCCTAAATCTATAGAAAGTAGAAGGAAGAAATGAATAAAGACTAAAGTAGCAATTAATGAAACAGAAAACATTTTTTATTGATGTCTTAATAGTTTATAACATTGTGGGGTTTTAGCAGTACACTATTTTTTGTCTGTCACCATGTGGATGCATCCCTTCACCCCTTGAGCCCACCCCCAACCTTCCCCTTGGTAACCACCAACCAGTTCTCTCTGTCCGTGTGTTCATTTATATTCCACATATGAGTGAAATCATGCAGTGTCTGTCCTTCTCTCTCTGGCTTATTTCACTTAACATAATACCCTCTAGGTCCATCCATGTTGTTGCAAATGGGACAATTGAAACAGAAAACATTTTAAAAAATGGTCCTGGGGGCCACCCGGTGGCGCAGCGGTTTAGTCCGCGCTTGGCAGCCCGGGGTTTGCGAGTTCGGATCCCTGGGCGCCCGCCGACGCACTGCCTGTCAGCCATGCTGTGGCGGCGTCCCATATAAAGTAGAGGAAGATGGGCACGGATGTTAGCCCAGGGCCAGTCTTCCTTAGCAAAACGGGGAGGATTGGCAACAGATGTTAGCTCAGGGCTGGTCTTCCCACAAAAAAAAAAAAATGGTCCTGAAGATTAATAAAACTAAAAGTTGGTGTTTTGAAAGGACTAACAAGACAGAACCTCTGGCAAATCTAATCAAGGAAGAAAAAAAAAAAAGAAAGTACCCAAATTAGAAACAAAAAAGAGGACATAATTACATATATGGATTTGTAAACTAGGTAAAACACATAATTTTCTAGGAAAACACAGATTGCCAAAATTAACTCAAGAAGAAACAGTCCCACAGAAAAAAGGCAAAGGATAGGGAAAGGCAATTCACAAAAGGAAAAATACTAAAGACTAATATACATACGAAAAGATGTTTAACCTACCTAGTATCCAACAAATAGGAACTAAAGCAGTAAGACCTTTTTAAACCCATCATACAGACTAATATTTTTAAAAGTGGTAATAGTGTTGGCAAAAATGTAGGAAACAGGTGCTTTCCTACACTTATGTGTATGGCTCTTGGGAGGTAGTTGGAGTGGGGATTGAAAGGGGGACTTTTCATATTTTACTGTCTATATTTCTATATTTTGAATTTTTATAAGAATGTGCTTTTTGTATTATACTTGAAATTTTTAAAATGGAATTTCTAAGTCTGTACGCACAAGGATTAATACCACAATTGTTGCTGTATGTTTAGTTGGAGAACAAAGTATTTTGAAATGAGAACATAAGACTTAAAATAGTTTATGCATCTGAAACATAATAGGTAACAAAAAGGAGAAATAAAAAAATAAGTAGCAAAGTACAGACTGGATATGACACAGAAGAAAACCACACATGCAAAAACCTTAGCTCCGTGAAGGGGGAGACCCTGTCCTAGTCCCTGCACATCCCAGGGTTCACAGTGGAGAGGAGCCCAAGGATCCACACTGATGGAGGACCAGCTCTGTGTGAGCCAGCAAGAAAAGGAGCTGCTACACAGGATGAAAGACACTGCACTAATGCCAGTCTACACCACTGCTGTTTTTCTCAGAGAGAGTTGATGATCTAAATAAATAATCTGATTTTCACTTAGTACTGAAAAAGGGATAAACGTTTCGAATCAAACGACAGCCATGGACGATCTGTCTTTTTAATGTGCAGTATGGACAGTGAGTACCAGGGTTTGCTTTTCACATCAAAATACTCTGGCTGTTAAGGGGAAAGGCATTCATACAGATATTTAAAATGAGGAACAATATAAAACTATTTCTTCATGACACTGACAATGCCAATGAAGACCATTTCGATGATCTCAGGTGACTCGCTTACATAGTGTATCTCAGTAGTCAATACCTGGAGCAGCCTGAATCTTAGCCAAAATATCATGATTTTTAATGCTAAGATGTTAGGATACCTTGATATGACCAAACTGCAACGTAGGCAGCTTAGTCTCCATAAGTTTCACTTTTCCAGTAGTTGACAGTTTTCTTTACAAATTAAACAAATTTTTCATGTATTATTGTCATTTTTAAAAACTACACTGAAAAGCTGCAAAACAATTTAAACAAGCATTTTTGTGATGGCTGAACTCTCTCCTGCATGAGAGACAGGAGATGAAGCTGTCAGATAGGAGGAAAGCAAAGCAAGGATCAAACCTCAAATGGCTTTACCCGGATTGCTAAGGTGTTTGGACTTGATAACCCCTAGTCAATGAGGACAATTTAAGCAAAGAAGTAAGGTGGTCAAATTCACATTTTAGAACAACTGCTCTGATGGCAGTGTGGAGGACAGATTATAAGCAAGTAAAGCTGGAAGTAAGAAACCTGTTAAGAGGCGGTTTAAACAGTTTAGATAAGAAATATTAAACTAAGAGAGTGACAACAAAAATCAGAAGAGGTTGAATTGAGGGCCAGCCTGGTGGCATAGTGGCTAAGTTCACGTGCTCCACCTGGGTAGCCTGGGGTTCACAGGTTCGGATCCAGGCGCAGACCTACACAGCGCTCATCAAGCCATGCTGTGGTGGCATCCTATATACAAAAGTGAGGAAAATTGGCACAGATGTTAGCTCAGGGACAATCTTCCTCAAGCAAAAAGAGGAATATTGGCAACAGATGTTAGCTCAGGGCCAGTCCTCCTCACCAAAAAAAAAAAAAAAAAAGAAGAAGAAGAAGAAGAAGAAAAGGCTAAATCAATAGATACCTAAATGGAAATTACAGGACTTGATCACCAGTTGGATTTGGGGGAGGAAAGAGGAGTTTCCTGGTTTGGGTACAACTCGCTGAGATTGGGAAAACAGAAGGTTTGCCATGTGTACTGGCTATCTATTGCTATGTAACAAATTACACACAAAATTTAGCAGCTTAAAACAACCAACATTTATTAAGTCACAGGTCATGTGGGTCAGGAATCTAGGAGAGGTTTAGCTGGGTTGCTCTAGTTCAGGGCCTCTCCTGTGGTTGCAGTCAAGATGTCAGCTGGGGCTGCATCGTCTGAAAGTTTGTCTGGGGCTGAAGTTCCAAGGAGTTCACTCACATGCATAGCAAGTAAGTGCTGGTTGTTGGCAGGAGATATCAGTTCCTTGCCAAGTGAACCTCTCTATAGGGCTGCTTGAATATCCTTCTATTATGGCACTTGGCTTCCCCCAGGCCAAGTGATTCAAGAAAGAGAAAGCAAAGAGGAGGCCAAAATGTCTTGAATGATCCTGAAGCCTCACACCATCACTTCCACCTTATTCCATTTGTTAGAAGGGAAGCACTAAGCACAGCCCACATTCAAGGAGAAGGGAATTAAGCTCCCCCTCTTGAAAAGACAAGCATAAAGAATTTGTGGATATATTTGAAAATCATCACACCACAGAAGTAGATAACGAGTTCAATTCATGCTGAATTTG
This sequence comes from Tapirus indicus, assembly GCA_031878705.1. NCBI lineage: Eukaryota > Metazoa > Chordata > Mammalia > Perissodactyla > Tapiridae > Tapirus > Tapirus indicus. The sequence goes on along the minus strand of CM062932.1, from coordinate 2,968,817 downwards.
AAATGCTTGAGACATTCAGCTGGAAGTGTCCAGCAGGCAGGTGAACATACCCCTAGATGGTCATTGCTGAATTTAGCAAGAACAAAGTCTACAGAATGACAGAGTCAGAAACAAGGTCACAGAATTAAGGAGGAAATGAAAGATAAAGAAAGTGAAGTCAGGCTACTCCTGAAAACTTAGCCATGAAAGGAAGTCAACAGTTAGGGGTGAGGGTAGGGGATTTCAGTGCACTTTTTAAGACAGGAGGCATATGAGCATGTTAACAGGTAGAGGGAGAAGAAATTAGTAGAGAGAGAAGTCAAAAATATAAATGAGTAGGGGTTAGTTGACAAAGGTCTTGGTAGAATCACTTGCCCATTAACTTGGGGCAGAGGAAGAACCCCCTTACTTGAGAGAGAAGGAAAAGAAAAAAAGAATGGGTGCTATTTGGTGTGGCCCTGTCTCTAGGGCAAATAAATATGCAACAAAGTATATGTGTTAGGAATATAGATGTGACCCTACATTGAGAAATACACCTCACATCAGTTTAGTTGTTACCTAAGCCTTCCCACCTTCCCTCATTGTTGTATGCAGACCTCTGCTACATCTCTCTGGCCTGTTGTAGCTTCATCATTCTGACTTACCTGCTTCCCTGTTCCCTATCCTCTTATAATCCCTACTCCTCCCTGGGATGGTATTTGATTGGGCTGTCTATCTAAGAAGTGGTGACTTCAGCTTGGCCTCAGAAGCTCCTCTATGGAAAGTCCCCATCAGCAGCCTGACAGACTTGGTATCTTGGGGCTCTGCCCTGCTCCCAGTCTGCAGCCTATTAGGAGCTCAGCCTGGATCCCTAGTAGTATGGATGAGGTATTAAAATATCTTTGAACCACAGTCTGTCATATTCTTCAGTGTGGAACAGATGAAACTGGGCTAGTGCTGATGTTTCTGTACTAGAACTCCATTTTGGTGTCTAGATTTTTTGATGTATTACCTTTCACCTCTACTAAAATTTGTTTTAATACAACGTTAAACACAAATGTTTCTGTTACTTACGATTGCAATAAAATTTGACCAACGGTAGATGAACATTAAACTATGACAATTCATGGAAATAAATAAGCTGATACCAGCAAGTCCCTATTTCAGTAGTTACCATGGTGACAATAGGCAGGAATGGCTATTTAAAGGTGCTTTTTTTGAAACATCTTATTAGACACAAGATATTAAAACTAATGAAAGCATGGGGAAACTTATTATTTTAAAAATTTTAATGAAGAAGGTGATTAAGCTAGTAATATTTTAGCTACTATTTAAAAAGCAACTATTACAGATCACTTTTCTAGAGTTCTTTGCTTAAGTTGTCACATTTAATCCTCAAAAAGCCCCTATGAGCTAGGTATTATTTTTCACCCTCAGGGCAGTTGCGGAAACTGGGGATCAGAGAGGTTATGTAATTTGCTGAAGTTCACACAACTTGTGTGTGGAAAACCTGAGATTTGTACAGGATCTTATCTAACTCTGAAGTCCGCACTTCTTCCATTTTCCCACATGGCCTCTCTAATGAATCGTGACTAACATTAAGTCTAACTACCTTGACCTCTTACCAGATGATCTCTTCAAGGTCATTCACTATCACATCACTCTGCTTTATTTTCTCCATAATAAATGATTATAATCTGGAATTTTCTTATTTATTGCCTCTCTCCCCACTAGGTTATAAACTCAATGAGAGCAGGGTTCTTGTCTGTTTCAGTTCCCCCTGATCGTCAGTAGCCAGAACATTATCCAACAGAGAGCAGGTAATCAACAAATATTTGTTGAACTAACAAATGAACAAAAAAATTCAAAGGAAGAAAAAGCACTAAAACAAATGCTTATATAAAAGCATTTGACAAGTTCAAAACAGAATTGAAATTACAACTTTTTCAAAGAAATATCCAAGTGCTTATTTGGGACACACTGTGGCTACATATTTTCAGTAAAGCAGTTAGCAAACTTGCAAGATCATAATTAGAAAGACATGCTTTTGTAACTCTGAAATTGTGTCTAAAGAACTTCTGCTTTACCAGCTTGTGCATACATTCGTCTAAAGATTAGTAGTATTTTTTTTCCTGGAGAATATCCATGGCAGTTTAACTAAAGGAGGATGATCACTAAGGTGAAGCTATCAAGTATGAGCCTAAGTTGAGCCTAAAATAGTATGACTATGTTCCAAAGCCAAAAAAAAAAAAATCCTAATTTCCTTTGCCATTCCTGCAATTCATTTCCTATATCCTTGGGAAGCCAGGGTAAGATTAGGTAGAACGACCAACCAAAAGTCCTTATTTCTATCAGTAAAATCAACCCAAAGCACGTAAGTACATAAATGTATGTCCTGACGATGAATAGCAGATTATGCCCAGAAGAATCATCTAAAACATCATATTGTGGGGGCCACCCAGTGGCGCAGAGGTTTAGTTCACGCTTGGCAGCCCGGGGTTCACGAGTTCGGATCCCGGGCGCCCGTGGACGCACTGCCTGTCAGCCATGCTGTGGCGGCGTCCCATATAAATTGGAGGAAGATGGGCACAGATGTTAGCCCAGGGCCAGTCTTCCTCAGCAAAAAGGGGAGGATTGGCAACAGATGTTAGCTCAGGGCTGGTCTTCCCCACACACACAAAAATAAATAAATAAAATAAAACATCTTATTGTGAAGATAGTACTAAAATCTTCCCATATGATTCCTCTCCAAAATAATTCTACTGAATTAGTATTTTTAAAAAATATTATAAGCCTAAGTTTTAAATTTTAAAAAGTTTTATACTGGTACATGAAAGACAGACAGATCAACAGAATCGATAAACCATGAATTAGGTCCACACATACACAGGAATTTAATATGTGATAAAGCTCGTATTCCAAAGGAAAGGATGGATGTATTCAATAAATGATGTGAGACAGCTGGACAGGCATCTGGAAAAAATACAATTGGGCACACTTCTGTACTCTTTACACCAAAAATGACTCCAGCAGTACCAGATATTTAAAAGAAAACACTAAAATAATATAATTAGCAGAAGAAAACAGGAGAATCTTGAGAGTCAGAATGGAGAGAGTCTTTCCATTAATGTTTTTTACTGAAAGACATATGACATACAACATTGCACATATTTAAGGTGTACAACATGTTAATTTGATACATTTATATATTGTTAATATGACTGCCATTGTAGCAATAATTAGCACCTCTATCGTGTTACATAATTATTTCTTTTTAGTGGTTGGAATAAATAAGTTCTAGTATCTTAGCAAGTTCGATGATTATAATACAATATTGTTGTCTAGGGTCTTTCTATTTATAATATGAATACTCAAAAGCTATTAAAGAAAAAAAATCCACTATACACAAACCAAATCTTTCTGCATATCTAAAACTCAGCCCAAACACAGTTAAATAAATATTATTGAGTGAACTGAGAAAAAACACTGTTTATTCATATCCAGACAAAGAGTTAATTTTCCTATACAAAAAGGGTACCTACAAACCCAAGAAAAATAACCACCATTAAATAAAATATCCTACTGAGGGCCCTGTTCCCCACCAAAGAAAGATATGGGAGAAATATGAGTCATCATGGAAGAGCTAGTAAGACAGCAGAAGAAGGAAAGGACACAAATGGAGGAAATGATAACACCATTACATGATGAACGTTACATGAGGAACAGCCAGAAGCGAAACTGAAATGCTGAAAAAATCATGAAATAGAAGACTTATTTGAGAAAATGGAAGGGAGGAAAACCAGGATGCAAGTGATTAGGAAGATGTTAGAATAGGGAAGCTAAAGATGGGATATACATGTAATTACTAATTCTGAGGAATCAAGGAAAACTCTCCTGAAATTAAATAACTCAATCCACAGATTGAAAAGTTTCACTGTATAATAAGAAAAATCAGGAGAGTGCAGTCAAGGTAGGACAAATCCTGGCAAAGTTAACTGGTGCTCAAGGACAAAGAAATAACCTGCCAAAAATGAAGCAGAAGCAGGTCACCCGTAACAAGGAAGCAAATTAGACTCTCCACAATCTTCTCCAGTCTCCTCCACAACATCAGACGTCACAAGACAAAAGAGCAATGCCAGTGGAGAGCCGAGGGAAAGAAGGGACCCAAGAATTCTTTACCAAGGTAGAATGTCACTCATATTTAAAGGAAACAAAACATGAAAGAACTCAAAGATTATGGCACTCTAGAATCCTTTAGAAAAATGTAGTCATAATCCAGCCAATTAAAAGTTAAATGTAAGTAATGTGCTCATTAGTGGAAAGTTCATAGCATGAAACCACCCTGATCTCTTCTACCAATGTGGCTTGCCCGGTTTTCCTGTGATAAGTCAACTCATCTCCCCTTCCACTCGACACCCTACAGTCTACTCTCAATATGGCAGACAGTGACGATGGAAACATCTGTGGCAGAGCCCTCCAGTGGCTTCCTCATCTCACTCACAGAGAAAGTGCAGACTGTGCACTGGTCTACTAGGCACCCCTACATGCCCTCCTGACCCCTGCAACCACGTCTCCCACCCTGCCCTGGAGCCTACCCCCCGACCTCCATGCTGCCCTCCCACTCATCAGGCATGCTCCTCCTCTGGGTCTTTGCTCCAGCTGCTTTCTCCACCTGGAATGATTTAACTCCCTTCCCTAATAGGGGCTTTGCTCAAATGTCACCTTCTCAGTGAGGCCCTCCCTGACCAACATATTTAAAACTCTAACCCATCCCTCTCAGCACCTGGGCTCTCACTTGCCCTATTCTATTTTTATCTCTGTGATTCAGCATTTGTTCCATTCTAACATAATATTTGATTAACTCGTTTATTAGGCTCATTGTTTGCTGCCCCCAATCATACATACTCTCCAGGGGGCAGAGACTTCTGTCCCATTTCTTCACTTGTACATCCTGAGCACCTGGAACAGCACCTGGTTCGAGATATTCAGTATAAACAATGATTGAGTGAGCAGCAGCACTGAACCCAGTTAAGCACAGAATTAAATATAGACAGAGTTAAGTCTAAATAACCTATGTTAACTCTGGCTACAAAACTGAATACAATTTTAAGAAGTCTAGAAAAAAAGCTAACAATGTAAAAATAACATATATATTCTTTAGAGTTTTTTTTTTTTGAGGAAGATTGGCTCTGCACTAACATCTGTTGCCAATCTTCCTCTTTTTTTTTTCTCCCCAAAGCCCCACTGCATAGTTGTGTATCATAGTTGTAGAGTTGGGACACCCCCTCAGCATGGCTTGAAGAGTGGTGAGTAGGTCCAGGCCCAGGATCCGAACTGGCAAACCCCAGGCTGCTGAAGCAGAATGCACGAATTTAACTGCTATGCCACTGGCCCACCCCTAAAAATAACATTAATTCAACAATAATAACAAAAATTCCCAAAGGGTCACAAAAATTGGAGATTAAGGGGTGCAGGGAGTACCAATTATTTTATTTTTTTCAGAAAGATATGTCGAAGATTTCTTCCTCATATTGAAAAATTCAGAAAAATGTTTGAAGCATATTGTTTAAGGGTATAAAGGTAACAAACAAGGGAATTAAAAACATAACAAAGCACATCTTCCAATTAACAGAGGTGAGGAAGAGAAAAACCAGACCACGCAGCATAAGACATAAATCAGTTTCTATGAGTGAGTCAGAGTTATTCTGCTTCACCCTCTTCTGTGACCTCTAACCCAAATGACAATACTAATGACAGACACAGGGAAGAAAAGCATCTCGGATAAAGTAGGAAAACCGCCATGGTCCTAAACCATAGACTGTGAGCACACCTGCCCGATTCTGCCAAGTCTGGATGGAGCTGGAGGAACAAGCTAAGAGTTGGGATGTGCCAACTTAGACATGCTGCAGGATACAACTGTCCCCGGAAGTGGGGGTCACCATCTTGAAGGCACCTCCAGCGCCCACTGTAATAGAAACCATATCTGCGCAGTGGACCACCGTGGGAGGGGGGCAGGAGGCAGCCTGAAGGAGGCTTGGGCCACCCAGCACAACTGTGGGGAAGGGGAGGAGGACTAAGGGAGAAACCATGGCAACCAGCCATTATTACTGAATGGGACCCTATGAACTCTAAAATCTAATCAACCAAAGCTCCCTTCCAGGACAAAGGCCCACAATGAGGAAAAGTGCTGTGGGTACACTCCAAACTGAGCAGGACAGGGACATTAGGGACAAAGGAAAGAGAAGATCCAGATAAAAACAGGGGAGGAAAACAGAGCCTGTACATCTCACTAGGCTCCAGGCTGTGGATCTGAACACCGTGAGAGAACAACAGGAGAGAGAACTCAGGAGGCTCAGAGCTGGGACGGTTATCCTGACTCACCATTTCTACTGGCCTAAATGCGAGCAACAGAAAGAAGTACGGTCAAATCTCACACAAAGGACTGAGAAGAAAAAGGAACAGTGGGCAGACTAATGTCGCTACAATGAAGGCACACCAGAGTCAGGCTCATGAGACATTAAAACTAGAGCCGAGTATTCCTAAACAAGCTGAAAGTCATGAAACTGCATATCGAAAACATTCACTGTGCCCAGAGAAGTCAACTCAGAACGGCCAACACTGAAACACTGCTCGTAAAACTACTAGACTTTAAAGATAAAGAAAAAAAATCCTTTGAGTATCTAGGCAAAATAACCCAGGCAAAAAGGCAAAAAAAATCAAACTGTCGTCAGACTTTGAGAGCAGGCAGTAGAGTAACATATTGAAGATACTCAAAGAAGAAAACGTAAGCCAAGGATTTCATAACCAACCAACCAGATCATCAACTATAAAGGCCACCGATAAACTGTTATGAACATGGAAGAACTCAGGAAAAACTACTCCTGTGGACCCTTCCTGGGGACTCTCCCAGAGAACGAGCATTGGCCAAGCAAACTGTCCACAGAGTTCACCATGAGGACTGGTAGTAAGAGTTAAATATATATTTACCCAGAAAACGAAAGCAAAATGATTACTATAAGGGAAACTGTAGAGTAAGAAATGGTTATATAATTTGACAACGTAGATTCAGCATAACTATCAAAAAGCACGAGATGAAAATCTAAAGGCACAGAGTGGGAAACATCCTTCACTACATGGCATGAAATCCAAAGCCATAAATAAGAGATTTATAATTTTACTACACAAAAATTAAAAATTTTATATGGCCCAAAACACCATAAACAAATTCAAAGAACAAGTGACAAATAGGATAAAAATATGTGCAACTCTGCTAGTATCACATTAAAAATAGAAAGAGCTCTTTTAGTCAATTATAAGACAAACCAGTTGAAAAAAGAGAAAAAAAAACACAGAAGAAATATAAATGGTTAAAAAACACATGTGAAACCATCTGGGAGAAAATATTCGCAAATCGTTTATACGACAAGGGATTAATCTCTGTAATATACAAAGAACTCATACAACTGAGCAACAAAAAAACAAACAACCCGATCAAAAAATGGCCAGAGGATATGAATAGACATTTTTCCAAGGAAGAGATACAGAGGGCACATGAAAAGATGTTCAACATCATCATCAGGGAAATGCAAATCAAAACTACAGTTAGATATCATCTGACACCCGTTAGAATGGCTATAATCACCAAGACAAAAAACAACAAATGCTCGAGAGGTTGTGGAGAAATAGGAACCCTCATTCACTGCTGGTGGGAATGCAAACTGGTGCAGCCTCTAGGGAAAACAGTATGCAGATTCCTCAAAAAATTAAAAATAGAAATACCTTATGATCCAGCAATCCCACTCTTGGCCATCTACCCAATGGACATGAAATCAACCATCACAAGAGGCTTATGCACCCCTATGTTCATTGCAGCATTATTCACGATAGCCAAGAAGTGGAAGCAACCCAAGCATCCCTCGACTGATGACTGGTTAAAGAAGATGAGGTATATATATATACAATGGAATACTACTCAGCCATAAGAAAAGACAGACTTGTCCCATTTGCAATAACATGGATGGACCTAGAGGGTATTATGTTAAGTGAAATAAGCCAGAGAGAGAAGGACAGACACTGCATGATTTCACTCATATGTGGAATACAAATGAACACACGGACAGAGAGAACTGGTTGGTGGTTACCAAGGGGACGGGGGACGGGGGCTGGGCACAAGGGTTGAAGGGGTACATCCACATGGTGACGGACAAATAATAATGTACAACTAAAACCCCACAATGTTATAAACTATTAAGACATCAATAAAAAAAATAATTTAAAAAATTAAATAAAATTTAAAATCCAGACCAAAAAAAATACATGTGAAAGATTAATAACTTTAAAATATGTAGTAAAATAATGATCTATGATATATTTGTCAGACTGGCAAACACTGATAATATCAAGTGCTGGTGAGGGCGTGGGAAAATATTTATTATTTACTGAGTACACATTATGTGTAAGGAATTATGCTGGATGCTAGAGATACAAATATGAATAATACAGAAACAATGTTTCTGTCCACATAGAACTTATATGTTTAGGTGGTGAATAAGGGGAGGGAGGGGTATTTTTCAAATGAGTACATAATTATTTAAATGCAATTCTGACATGTGTTACAGAGAAGAAACACAGAGTACTTTGAGAGTGTAGAAAAGGGAGCAGCTGATGCAGTTTTTGGAGGGAGGCATTCTCAGCCACTGTAAATTGATCAACTCTTTAGGAGAACAAGTGGCAAAAGCTTCAACATCCACAACTTTTGTCTCGTAATTCTACTTCTAGATATCAATTCCATAAAAATACATAACTGGGCAAATATATACACACAATGATGTTTACTGAAGCATTGTTTTCCCTAGGAAAAAATGAGAAGTAATCCAAATGTCCATCAACATAATATTGGCTAAATGAGGGTACGTCCACAGAATTCAATCTTCAAAAAGAATGATACAGATGTCCACATATTGACATACAAAGATGTGTGTTCCGTGAAAACAAAACCAAGCAGCAGTACAGCATGATTAAGTTAGTATGAGCAGATTTCTGACAACAAAAATGTATTATATACTCCTGTGTACGCACAGAAAATTTCTGGAAGAATAGAAACAAAACAGTTTGGAGAATATTGGGAATTTTCACTAAGTCATACATCTATATTGTTTGCAATTTTTACATCAAGCAAGAACTACTTTTTGAAAAAAGAAATTAAATTCAGGAAACATTTCTTTAAACTTATGGGTCTAAAAGATCCCCAACTTTTCTCATATTTTGATATCTAAGACACACAGAGAATACCTCTAACTCTGCCAAAGATGATGGAATAAAAGTTTTCTTCCTAATCATAAAAGAAAAAACACATACACACACCCTTTACTTGATAAATACAGTGTTTAACATTTTAGTCTTCCCTTTTAGGTTCTGTTCCTTCACTCAAAATGCAGGTTATAAATAAATCCACTTTACATGTGCCTTCTGCCAAAACCCACTTAAAGTAAACTGAAAAAACTATAACCTTTAAGTCCCATTATCATTACAGTCTCAAAGCCAGACTCAGCCTGCAAGCACCCTTTCATTTGGAACTCTTGTTAAAACGCCATACTACAACTCCTTTAAATAAAAACAAACCCTAGGATATGACGTTAGACTTCCTTTGTTGCTACTTACAATGATTAAGTTGTGTGCTTGTAATATAGCTTTTATTTAATTACTACATATCAAAGAGTTTTATATGTTTTTCTCATTAGATCTTAATTCAATTTGTTTAGCATATTGTCACACTCTTTTCCAGATGACAATGAGGAAAGAAATTGAGCAATTGACTTAAAAGTCATAAAGCAATATAGTAGAAGTGTCAGTCGGCAAAAAAAAAAAAAAAAAAAAAAAACCCTAGGTCTCCTATGTAGAGGCTGAATTATCAGCTGTACTCTGTTTACCTCTAGGGTGAGCCTAAAGCTTTGAAAGTCACCTTCAGCAATCACTCAAAGCGAGTCATGTCCCACTGCCTTACTATTACCTGGTAAGAACAGCCTCAGATCTTATTATAGCCATTTTAGTATGCTGAAGCCAATAAAATCCTTGCCATCCAGCAAGACAAACAACTTCTAAAGCATTTAATAATTTGCCCACAGCCGATGAACATTTCCACTGCACCTTCTTTCCAGATCCTTTACTATTCTCTACAAAGTCAGAAAATTAGAAAAATACTTGAATTATAAGATGAATAGTTTATGAGTTTAGTTAGCACAATTTAAGTCCAAATATTTATTAAATGCCTCTTCTGTTCCAGAAACTGTGCCAAATACTGTGAATATAAAAAGGGAAAGGTGCTGACCTGGCCCCCAAGAAATCCAGTCTCATAGTGCAGACAGAGCTCACCAAGTACTATCATACTGAAACTCTGCCTCTCTAATTTTGAACAAGAACCTAAGTCACCAAGAAAAGAGGAGCAGTTATGACTATGAATTACTACTTAAATTTGGTACATTATCTTCCCACTCTTTTCCCTTAGAAACATATCTACATTTCTAAATACCATTGCCAAGTAAAAGGAAGCAGGGATCCTTGAAGAAATAGCTGATTCCAGGTGTGGAGTATGAAATAAGATGAGTCCATTGTACGGTGCCCAGAAATCAAGAAAGTGTCACATGGACAATAGGAGTGAACCTGAAGGAAATCGATTTGGCCTATTTGGGATAATTTCAACAAAAAATATAAAGACAGTAATGAATTATAAAACATTAATTAAAACATTTATTGATACTAAAAGAAGAATAAAAGGGCAAGGAAGACAAAGCTCTTCTTTACAGCAATGTACAGAATAAATGTAAATGAAATGACAGAATTAGGAGAAAAAAATAATATTCTGTAAACATTAACATATTTATCAAAACATGCTAAAACCATTGAGTAAAAGGTTGGTGGAAAAGAGGATGTTCACATGATCTCAAAGTTTCACCCCACAAATCATTTATCAGTCACAAAAAGGAACCCAGAAGTGATCAAGCTTATCACGAGCACACCTGACACTGCACGCCTCCTCAGGTGATGGATGAGACACAGCATCACCTGTGCAGCTTTCTCACTGAAACTGTGTGAAACTAATCATGAGGAAGAATCAGACAAATTCTGAATGTGGGACATTACTGGACAACTTGCCTCTTAAGAGAGAATTCACTTTCATAAAAACACAAAGCATGGACTTGGGCTTCTAAGAAGATGGAATAGACATACTCTTCCCTGTTCTTCCCACTAAGTACAACTAAAATCCTTGGACATTAGATATAAAATAAATATAAGAAGGTTCTAAAAGATAGAGAAAAGAAGGCAAACTGCTTAGGGAATTCGGGGCCTGAGGAACAACACAGTGGTGAGTTCCCTGGATTTTCTTTTTGCCTCACATATACCAGACTTGGAGCTGAAGAAGCAGGCAATTTGTAGATACCACAGGGCACAGACAGAAAAGCCTGCTCTCTTGCCAAAGGACCAAGAAAGGGGCAAGCTAATAATACAAAGCATTTAGACAATAAATGCTCTACTCCAGCCAGAAGAAATAACCAATGAACATAAAACAATAGAAATTAAAAGAACAGAGCTTCAAAGCCCTGTGGGACTATAATAAAAGATCTAACACTATGTCATCAGGGTCCAGGAAAGAGACAAAGAGAGTGGGAGCTGAAAAAGTACTCAAAAAATAATAGCTGAAGGGGCTGGCCTGGTGGCATAGCAGTTAAGGTCGTGCGCTCTGCTTCAGTGGCCTGGGGTTCGCAGGTTGGGATCCTGGGCGCAGACAGATGCACAGCTTGTCAAGCCATGCTGTGGCAGCATCCCATATAAAGTAGAGGAAGATGGGCATGGATGTCAGCCCAGGGCCAGTCTTCCTCAGCAAAAAAAAAGAGGAGGATTGGCAATGGATGTTAGCTCAGAGCTGGTCTCCCTCACACACACACAAAAATAATAATAATAGCTGAAAACTTTCCAAATTTGGCAAAAGACATAAACCTACAGATTCAAAAAGCTGAACCCCAAACTGAGAAGCTCATAGAAATCCACATCAAGACACATCATAGTTAAACTTCTGAAAGACTAGAAGACAAAGAAAAAATCTTGAAAGCAGTGAGAGAAACAACACTTAACTTTAGAGGAAAAACAATTCAAATAACCGCAGATTCTTCATCAGAAACCTCAGTGGCCAGAAGGAAGTAACACATTTTTCAAGTGCTGAAAGAAAAGACCTGTCAATCCAGAATCCTATATCCAAATAAAATATCCTTTAGGAATGAAAGGGAAATCAAGACATTCTCAGATAAAGAAAAATAAGAGAATTTGTTGCTAGCCAACTTATCCCAAAAGAATGGCTAAAGGAAGTTCTCTTAACAGAAAGGAAATGATAAAAGAAGAAATCTAGGAACATCAGGAAGAAACAACAAAAATATGTGTAATTACAATAAAATTTCTGCCTCCTCTTTAGACTTATAAATTATGTTTGATACTTGCAAAAATTATAACCCTGTCTGACGTGTTCTAAATGTAGGTAGAAAATTATAGGTGGGGAGAGTAAAGAGAGGTAAGGTTTCTACACTTCACTCAAAGTGGTAAAATAACCATACCAATAGACTGTGATAAGTTATGTATACATAATGTAATACTTAGAGCAACCACTAATAACAATATGCAAAGAGCCACAGTCAAAAACACTTTAGATAAATCAAAATGCAATTCTAAAAAATGTTCAAATAAACCACCAGAACACAGGGAAAGGAAACAGAAATATGAAAAATAGAACAAAATTAAATAAATTGATAAACAAAATGGCAGATGTAAGCCATAACATATCAATAATTACGTGAATGTAAATAATCTAATTACACAATTAAAACAGAGATCAGCAGAGTGGATTTAAAAACATGTCTACAAGAAACTCACTTCAAATATGACCATGTAGGTTAGTCAAAATTAAAAGAGTGGTAAAAAATATATCATATAAACATTAATCAAAAGAAAGCAGGAATGGCCATATTAATAATAGATAAAGTGGACTTTGGAGCAAAGAAAATTTCTAGAGACACAGAGAAATAAAAAGATCAAACTGCCAGAAGACACAGGAACCCTCTTGAGATCAGAACAAATATCAAATACTAACTTCAGAACTATTCAAAGGAGCCAAAATTCAATTAGATCAGTTTTTGGAGCAATTTATGCCCCAGGACATTGTTGAAGACAAAAGAGCAATCAGCCAACAATTAATGGAGTTCAGCAGCTGGGTATGGACACGGAAAAAGAGGAGAGCCCTACCAATACCACGGTCATCTAAGGGTGACTGTGGACATACCTGAAGCTGTGCCTTTCTGAGGAGCAACCCCAGAGATTTAGCACTGTTGGGGGGAAATAGACTTCACTAAAATAATCCACATAGTCACTAAACTAACAAGCAAATAAAAATAAGTTGTTCCAGAGGGAGAGATCAGTACCCAGAGTTGCTACAATATAGTACACATGATCTTGTATTTAGAAAATCCTAAGGAACTTACCAAAAAACTAATAAATTCAGCAAGATTGCAGGATACAAGAAAAATATGCAAAAATCTATTGTATTTCTATATACTTGCAATGAACAATCCAAAAATGAAATTAAGTAAACAATTCCACTTACAATAACATGAAAAAGAATAAAATACTTAGGAATAAATTTAACCATAGAAGTGTAAAACTTGTACTCTGAAAATTACAAAACACTGTTGAAAGGAATTAAAGAAGATCTAAATAAATGGGAAGGCATCCTATGTTCATGGATTGGAAGACTTAAACATTGTTAAGATGGCAATAGTCTCCAAATTGATCTACAGAGTCAACACAATCCCTATCAAAATCTCAGCTGACTTCTTTGTAGAAACTGACAAGCTGATTCTAAAATTCATGTGGAATTGCAAGGGCCCAGAAATGCCAAAACAATCTTGAAAAATAAGAACAAGGACTCACACTTCCCAGTTTCAAAACTTACTACACAACAATATTAATTAAGACAGTGTGTTACTGGCACAAAGATGAACATACAGATCAATGGAATAGAATTCAGAGTCCAGAAATAAACCCAAACATCAATGGTGAATTGATTTTCAAAACAGGTGCCAAGACCATTCAACAGGGAAAGAATAGTCTTTTCAACAGACGGTGCTGGGACAACCAGATAGACACATGCAAAAGATAAAGTTGGACAGTTACCTCATACCACATACAAAAATTAATTCAAAATGGATCTAAAATTAAAATGTAAGAGCTAAAACTATAAAACTCTTATAAGAAAGCGTAGGGGTAAATTCTAAAGACCTTAGATTTGTTTAAAAATTCTAACCAAAAGCACAAGAAAAATCAAAATAGATAAATTGGACTACATCAAAATTAAAAACTTTTCCGCTTAAAAGAACACCATCAAGAAAGTGAAAAGACAACCTACAGAATGGGAGAAGCTACTTGCAAATCATGTATCTGACAAGGGTTTAATATCCAGATTATATAAACAACTCCTACAATGAAAAAATAAACACCCCAATTTAAAAATGGGCAAAAGACTTAATACATCTTTCTCTAAAATATATATATATATTTATATATAAATGGCCAATAAGGACATGAAAAGATGCTCAATAACACTAGTCATCAGGGAAATATAAATCCAAACCACAATGAGATTCCGCTTCACACCCACTAGAATGGCTAGAACAAAAAAGTCAGATAATAACAAGTGTTAGCAAGGATGTGGAAAAATCAGAAACCTCATTCACTACTTGTGGGAATGTAAATGTGCAGCCCTTTAGAAACAGTCTGGCAGTTCTTCAAATGATTGAACAGAAAGTTACCATATGACTCAGCAATTCTACTCCTAGGTATATACCCAAGAGAAATGAAAACAAGTCCACATAAAAACTTGCACATGGGTATGTATAGCAGCATTATTCATAACAGCAAAGTTAACAACCCAAATGCACATAAACTGATGAATGGATAAATAACATGTGATATATCCATAAACTAGAACAGTATTTGTCCTTATAAAAAGGAGTGGTGTACCGTTACATGCTACAACATGGATGGACCTTGAAAACATTATGCAAAGTAAGAGAAGTCAGTCACAAAAGACCATGTATTTTATGATTCTATTCCTATGACATGTCCAGAATAGGGAACTCTATCGAGACAGAAAGTAGATTAGTGGTTGCTTAGGGATGGGCAGTGAGGGCACTGAGAGTATCTTAGTTTGCTAGGGCTGCCATAACAAAGTTTCACGAACGAGGTGGCTTAAACAATAGAAATTTATTTCCTCACAGTTCTAGGGGCCAGAAGTCCAAGATCAACGTTTTGGCAGGGCTGGTTCCTTCTGCGGGCCGTGAGGGAAAGATCTCTTCCAGGCCCCTCTCCTTGGCTTGTAGCTGGCAATATTCTCCCTGTGTCTTCACATCTGTGTGTGTCTGTGTCCAGATTTCCTCCTCTGATAAGGACACTAGTTGTATTGGATTAGGGCCTCTCTAATGACCTCATTTTAACTTAATCACCTCTGTAAAGACCCTTTCTCAAATACAGTCATATTCAGAGGTGAAGACTTCAACATGAATTTGGGGAGTTAGAACTTCAATGTGAATTTGGGGCGGGGGGACACAATTCAGTCCATAACAGGAAGATAGGGAGGTAACTGCTAAAGGATACAAGGTTTGTCTTATTAGAGGTGATTAAAAAATGTTTTTAACTGTGGTTGGTGTTGGTTTTACATATCTGTGAATATACTAAAAACCAACGAATTATACTCTTTCCATAAGTGAATTTTATAGTATGTGAATTATATCTCAGTGAAGCTGGTTTGTTGTTGTTGTTGTGTTTAAGTTGAGGGGACACGCAAGTACAGTGAGGGATACTTGTTCATCACAGGGTGGGAACTGGAGAGAATTGGAAACAGCCCATCTAGGTGTTGATGTGAGCCTGGGTTTGGCCTCCCCTCTGGGACACAGAACACTGCAGTTGCTCATCTTCAGGCAGGGAATGTTGCTTCTCTTATGAAAGTGGGGGTGGGGGGGAGAGAAGAAGCCCCCAAAGAGAAAAGAATTTGAAGGTTACCAAACAGAAGTCACATATTGTGCCTGTAGTCACTCCTGAGAGTAGCTAACAATGCATCCTCCACTAAGGGAAAGCAAAACAAAATAACCTTTGTTTACCATCCTTGCTCCTTGCCCTCTACTTTGAGAGGACAGAGCTTCTGGTTCAAGGCCAGTCCTGCTCTTACCTTCCCCACCCTCCACACCACTTTAATTCTTTCCTCTCCTTTCTACCAGTTTCTTTCCATTCTGGCTGATCCATTCCAGTCCTTCAGAATCTTCTCCTTCTTCCTATTTTAAAGGTCAGGGTTCCCCAAGAGTCCAGCCTCAGTTCTCTTCTCCATCCTACCTCTTCCCAGGCAATCTCACCCACTCCCTTGGTTTTAACTTCCAAGAACATATTTGTATTCCCAAATCCATAAATCTTTAAACCAGAGACCTAGATTTCCAACTATGTGACAGACACATCCATGTGGATGCCACACTAAAATGGATCATTTTCTCCAGACCCTGTCTTAGTTTGGGTTCCTCCAAATCTACCCCCTTAAGGTAAAGATTTGAGAGCTAACTGTTTAGTTGGGAGGTGTGAAAAAATGGAGAGTGAGAAGGTGAGACAGGGAATGCAAGGCAGCTGATAAACTGTGCTTCATCAAGCAAGTTACCACTATGGGTACCTGAAGCTTAAAATCCCACTAGGGAACACTGGGAATCAGCGTATAAAATACGAGCCTCAGTGTCATTCCACCGGAGGAGCAAGGAGCCAGGGTAGTTAGACACCGACTCCATTATCCTTGGTTGAGACTTTCTGGGGAGTTGGGAGGGTGTTAATTTCCTGACACTTCCACTCTGCTGTTCTGAGTTGCAAAGTGGGCGCCTGTGGGCACCACAAAGTCTTCAGGCAAAGAAATGCAGGTGCTAACATTTGGAAGTGAGGCCAGCTACTTACTACTTACACAGAAGTAGTAAGTGGATGGGTACATGGGCAGGGTACCCACACTTATGCTACCCATCCAAACCTGGAACTCCTCTTGGATTCCCTGTCGTGCTTGGTATCAGCCAAGCCAGAGAAAAATGGAGTCAAAACTGGCTCTTCTCTCTCTTTCACCCCCACACCCAGGACCCTGAGGATTCTATACTCTGAGTGGTATACCCTTTCCTTTCTTGCCATCCCCACTGCCAAAGCCTTGGCCCTCATGCATCTTCTAGGCTCCTAACTGGCTTCCCTACACTCAGCCTCTTTCTCCTCTCATTCATCCTTTAAAATGTTACCAATATGAATATTCTAAAATGCAGATCCATTTATAGCCCATGTTAAAAATACTTTAGTGGTTTATACGAGGTACCTGAAAGAGTCAAATTTATAGAGACAGAAAGTAAAGGGTGGTTTTGGGGCTGTGAGGAGGAGAATGGGGAGTTATTGTTGAATGGATACAGAGTTCAGACGGGGAAGCTGAAATAGTTCTGGAGAAAATAGTTCTGGTGGCAATGGTTGCATAACAATGTGAACATACTTAATGCCACTGAACTGTACACTGAAAATGGTCAAGACGGTAAATTTTATGTTATGTATATTTTACCACAATAAAATTTCTTTTAATACTTCAATGGTTCCCACTGCCTAAAGAATAAGGTCCGAGCATCTTAACATGACACATCAGCTCTGGACCTCTAGCCCATGCTCATCCCTCCAGCCTCATCTCCTACCATCTCAGCTTTGAGCTTCACCTCCCAGCATTTCCAACTACATGTAGTTTCCAGAACATATCTCGCTTTTCCATGCCTGCCTGCCTTTGCACTTTCTGGTTTCTCTTCCTGGAGTGCCATTCCCACCCCTATCGATGAGCAATTTCTCTTCATTCCTCAAAACTCATCCATTCATTTGTTCAACAATTATTTATTGGGTCTGTGATTCCTGCCTTAGGAAACAGAGAACGGTGAGAAAGAGTGGAAACAAATAACTTGAAGCATGGGCGTGTACAGGGTCCTTGGGAAGCATCTAAGAGGAGGGTCTCGCCTTGCCTGGGGAAAACCAATGGGGGCCAAAGCTTAAACACCTCCTCCTGTGGGGAACCCTCTGAAAGAGTCAGTCTCTCTCTCCTTGATCGTACTTCTGAGAGTTGTATATACGTTTAATTTCTGCACATACCACATAGTTTATAATCGTTTTACAAGTTTCTGTATTAGTCATGATTCTCTAGGTTGCAAGGGACATTAAACTAATCTGAACTAGCTTTACCAAAAAAGAAGCAAAGGATCACCAGCTTTCATAAATAAACCGTGGAAAGCACAGAAGTGGATGTGGCCTAAGGAATAACTGGATCTGGGAATACCCACTCTCCATGTCTTTCTGTGTATTGCCTTCATTCTCTCAGTGGAAGTTAGGGGTTCAGGCAGCATCAGGTTCATGAGATTAATTAAGTTCACAAATACCAAGGTCCATCAATTCTAAGACACACATTTGAATATCTCTGAAATCAGCATGCCTCTTACAGTTGCTATTGGCAAGTCAATGTCAGCACACGTGCAAACTCAGTTAGTTACAGAATAAGCTCACCAAAGAGCACAGAGACTTGGTTTTCATTCCAGGTGGCCTCAAAGGTAGCTGCAATCCTGTAACATTTCAGCCTACAAACAAAGTAAGGACAATCAAAGAAGGAATGTGAGTCCTGGTTGTTTTATCAACACCTTCTGTTAGCATCTTCAGTTAAGATAAAGTGCCAGCATCAAATTTGCAGAATGGATGTCACAAGCTCAAAAGAAAATCCTGGAGACAAGGAACGCTTTTACAACCAGCATGTTACCGATGTTTTTGATGGCAGGGGGGACATTACCTGTGAAAACTCACAGACATAAATGACTTGGAGTCAAAAAGTGATTCAAAAGGGAAACTCCAAATGTGAGGAAGTTTCAGAAATACCTTAACTAATTTATTTCACTTATATTGTCCTTTCTACATAGGTACAAGAATGGTATATGATATAAATTGATGTCTAAATAAATCTAAAAGATCTTTTAATAAGTCTAAAATAAAAAGTATACATAATAAAAAGCATTGTGTCATAGTTTAATCAACAGTATTTTTTTCCTTTAGTGGAACACAAATAATTGTTTTACAATTGATGGCATCTTAGATTTTATGAAATCGTATTTATTGGGCACTCAGTATGCACTGGAGACATACATTGTACAAAACAAAGACCCAGCTCCCGTGGAGGTCAAACATCCCTATAACTCCGGGGAACAAGGGGGCTTCTCGTTCTACTGGCTCCATTTTGAACAATCTGAAGGAAAGTGATTAGCCTGGTTCTGACGACATGATTACCCCTGGAAAAACCTTCGTGAACAGAGAGAGTGAAGTTCTATGATGGTCTCAGTCTGGGTCATGGTCAATCCCTGAGTCCAAAGTGAAGTCTACCTCCAGAAGAAGAGAGGAAGGAGCATTGAACAGACGAAAACTACATTTTAATATCTGTTTGTCCTATAAGATGGTGGGCACTCAGAGGTAGGGTTCTTATCTACATGAGGCAGGATCCAGTGAGGAAAACACAAGTCAAGAGAGGTGGTTCAATAGAAGGAATTTAGTGTGGGAACTAGTTACAAGGTTTGGGGAAGGGCAAAAAAGCCAAATGGGATGATGAGGCAACCCAGAGATTAGCAACAGTGGGACACCTCCCACCCCCTTAAAGCTGGAGGGACAGAGGAAGGAGGTGGTATCACCAGTGACCAGAGGCCAGTGTCAGTCAGCTGGAGCTGGAACCACTCCAGAGGCACTGTCCAAAACAGAAAACGGGGGAGAAGTCTCCTGGCTTCTCCCTTCTGCTTACCTTCCAGTCTCCCACTAGTGCCTCCCACTAGCCACCCTTAGCCAGAGGGAGCCTGCAAAATAAAGTTGGCAGGAATTGGCTCCCTCCGATACAGAGATGGCAAGAGAAGGGTGGGGAATGAGTCTGAGGGTGAAGAGGCAAATAACCTGTGCATTGTCTAATTTATCTTTGTATCGCCAGTGCCTAACTAACACAGTACCTGGCTCCTACTAAAGGAAATCAACTAAGTAGTGAGAGAAACTGAGAATTACAACTGAAATGCAAGATTAGAGACTGAGTGTTACTGAACTAGAGAGAAGAGAATAACTTATTCCACATAGAGTACACAAGAAAGGATTCACAAAGGACATGATAAATGAAAAGTTAAAGAAATAATGAGCAAGGATTTGTCAGAGAAGTGAGAAAGTTAGCCAGGCAGGGGAGACTGCACAAGTTGAAGGCAGGGGACATGAAAGCTTTGCAAGGAATGACAAGATTCAAAGTTACATTCTATTAAGCACTTTTTCAGTATCTCTCAAGGTGATTATACGGCTTTCCCCTTTTATTATTTACATAACATATTAAACTAACATATGTCCTAATATCAAAGCATTCTTCAATTCTCAGAATAAAACCTACTTGGTCAAAGTTTATTACTCTTTTAATTCTGCTAAATTCATTTTGCTATTTTATTTGGGATATTTGCATATATACCATATGACAACTTGGTCTATAGTTTACTTGTATGAGTTTCTACTGTTGTCTATCAGGGCTATTTTAACTTCATGAAATTACTGGGGAAGCTTTCTATTTTCTTATTTTCTGACACATTTTAAAGGCATGGGAGTTGTCACCATCAATCTCTGATGATTTAAGCGTTCGTGATTCTGTGTGTGGATCTTTTATTCCATCTCATTCTTGTCATTCCGGCCACCCATTCATTGGCTGCTTACCACCCCTGCTACCTCTATCCCAACTCTCCTGTTCCATGCCTCCACAAAACCCTGATTGCTACTTTCCAGCTACAGGGAGCGAAACTGTCACCTCTTGGATTTTGCAGATGAAGTACAAAAAGGCCCTTGTCCTTTATCCCGCCGAATTCCTCTTCCTCCTTCATTTTAGATACCTCCTTATATAAAGTCTTACCTGATATGCCCCACTCTAAACCTCAGTGTCCGATTCTGTGCTCACCCCGTCGTGGCCTGTTACCCTCACTCATCTGTCTCCCCACACAAACATAAAGCTTAAAGACTGAATTTGTGTCTTATCCATCACTATAATCTCAGCACTGGCACATAGCAGGTACTTGCTATGTAGTAATTAGGTGAATGTTATAACCTTGCACCTTAGAAACAAGGAAAAGAAAATTAAGTTGGCAAACTACGGTCTGTGGGCCAAATCTGGATCAAATAAATAGACCACATTCATTAACATATTGTCTACAGCTGCTTTCGAGCTATAACGGCAGAGTTGGGTTGTTGTGAAAGAGACCGTATGACCCTGAAAAGCCTAAAATATTTACTATCCAGCTCTTTATAGAAAAAGCTTTTAGATCTCTGGCTTAGAGCTTCCACTCATATGCAGACTCCACTAAGCTATGGACATTTTTGTGCATCAAAAGAAGAAACAATCCAGAGAAGGTTGAAAAGAATGAGTTATTACCGCTGAAGGAGGGTAAGCACATTCAGTCTATTATTATACTGACATTCATTCGACATCATGAGATACAGCAACCACAGCTGTGCTCTCAACTCCAAGTCTACTTCGCCCCATAATCAAGTTTAACATCTTCATGAACACTATCACCAAGCCTGTTTATTTTCAAGGTATTGCTTCACATACAGCAGGGGCTGGTCATAAACTCAAAAAAGACTGCGGGGACCAGGAGGTCAAGAGAATGAATGAGGCAGCTGGGTGGCAGGAAGCCTGTGCCCTAGCCAAAGGAGGAACCCAATTACTCCAGCCAACACTGAAATACTACTTATTCAACAGAGGCTAGGAATCTGGATTTTTGTGTGAAATGTCTTGATTATTAAAATGTTGTCAATCAACAAATCAGAAGGTAAAGCTAAGTTCATAGAAAAACATAGGCATTTATCTTGTGGTCTGGGGCAGACTGGTTGTTTTGATTTTAGAATTAAGGATTTCTATTCAACAAAGATACCAACAGCAAAGTTAACAAACACATAACATATCAGGAGAAATTATTCACACTATCCAAAAATCAACAAGTGACTAATGTCTAAAATATTCTAGTCAGAAATCCCAATTGAAAAATGGGGAAAAAGCATGAACAGGCAATTTATGTTAAAGAAAACTCAAGAAGATAACAAGCATATATAAAGATATTCTCAAATTTAGTATTAATCAGAAAAATGTAAATAAAAAGAGTGAGACTACTAAAAAATAGAAAGTTGGAAATGCCAAGTGTTTGCAGAGATAAGGGTCTTTGGAACCCTCTGCACTGCTGGGAGAATGCAGGATGGTGCAGCCACTCTGAAGAGCGATCTGGCGGTTACTTGGTTCTATTAAGCTTAGTCACACTCTATGACCAGGCATTCCTGCTCCTGAGTCTAAATCTCAAAGAGATTCTCACACAAGTCCATATGGGACATGTACAGGAGTTTCATTCAGCATTGTTTGTAGCGTCTGGGTGTAGGAATCAATGTGGGTGTCTGTCACCAGGAGAGAGAGAGGCAAGATGTGGATACACAGAGCAGATAGTCACATGGCAACAGGAATGAGTCATAAAAACATGGTGATGAGTGACTAAGAAACAGAATAAGAGCTATAACATGACACATTTATGTAAATTAAAAATACATGCATACAAAACAATACACATTTTTAAGTACTCATAAAACAAAAGCATGGGTATTAAACACATTAGAAGGGGGAAGAGAATGAGAGTGGGGTACACAGAAGAAAAAGGAATGAATGAATGAATAAATGAGCCAAGGAATGCATAAACAAGTAAACAAAACAAGAGAGGGGCTTGCACAGACCAATGATGATACAGGGCTAGGAATGAGAAGATAATTAATTCAATTCCCCACACCTGAGGTCTAAAAACATGGGGCGAGGAAGGAAACAGGTCTACAACTAGATACAGCCATAGAGTTAGAAAAGATGGTTTGACAATCTAAGTCCACATGCAGCTTGAATGACCTCAAAAGGCTTTCAAACTAACACATTTTATTATACCATCTGCTGCTTGGGAAGACAGAACTCAGACAGATGACCTAAGCAGTTAATGTCAGCTTGATGCTTTTACATCACCATCCTCAGCACAAAACAAAAATCAGATACGTGGTAAGCAGGGGACAGAATGAAGAGGAGACTGCTTCCCACTTCCTGTAGCTGATCTTTCAACAAGCATTAACAGGCAGTAACTACAAGCACGTCACCCTGCTAGGGAGGCACAAGGGTATACAACTAAGTATGATTTGCTGTTCGGTCCTCAGGGAATGCTCAATCTTGTGGGAGATTAAACTCAGACTGACACAAAGAGAAGCAACAAAAACCATCTAATACAGCCACGGAAGAGAAGTGATGAAATGCCCCGTGAGCAGACCCATAGCCAGAGTCTGGGAAATAGAGACTGCCATGGACAGGGTTGATGGACTGGTTCTGTGGAAAAGGTGTATGTTAAGCTGCAGATTGCTATGTTTGATGACGAGCCACCTATCATCTTGAAGTGACCAAAGACTAACTAGAGAAACAGTCATGTAAAATGGTTGAGTGGTTCCCCATGCTCTGCCACTGACATCTCTTCAAGGCTACTTGGCATGTGCCATACTTTGGCTTCTTCCAAAGTCAAGAAACAGTTCTTTACCCATCACTTGCATCTTAAGACTCAAAAATGCTGCTCTCTTCTCAGAGAAGGCAAAAAACACTTGATAATATGGCTGAGAGAAGTCATTTCCAGGTATGGTATCCATCTTTTTCTGTGGAAAATAGGAGGGAAATTTTGCAGAAAAGAGTTAACATAGCAGGCCTGAGACTGCTATTCTTAAAAAGGCCTGCTTGCCAGGTTGGCCCTTGGCTGGCATCTGGGGAACTTAGATTCCGGGAGGGTTCCTAACATTTGCAGAACTGATAAGAAAGGCTCACTATGCCTATGGTTTGTTTGGACAAATTGTTTATACAAACACTGTGGTTTATGCTGAACACCTGCTTTCCTTCAGGGAGTCCGGAGTTTGGGTATGTGCTAGACAGAGGGCGCCTATATGACCAGCCCCAGTAAAAACCCTGGGTGCTGAGTCTCTAGTGAGCTTCCTTGGAAACAACATTTCATACATGTTATCACAACTCGTGGTCGGGGGAATTAGCATGTCCTGTGTGACCCACTGGGAGAGGACTCTCGGAAGCTTACGTCTTGTCTTCTCCAGACTGCTTCATACTCCTTTTCCTTTTACTGATTCTGCTTTATATCCTCTCACTGTAATAAATCACAGCCACGAGAATGGTGACATGCTGAGTCCTGTAAGACCTCCTAGTGAATCACGGAATCTGGGGGTGGTCTCGGGGACCCCTGATACAGAAATAAATTCAAGATAAAAGATAATATTGGAGATTGGACCAAGACAATGGACTAAACACATAATTCTGCCTTCTGGGTATCCTAAAACTCTTTGGAATGGCAGAAACATTATTTTCAAAACACTAAATCTATAAGACACCGGGAAAACAAGAAACAGGGCCACCAGCCAATTAAAACATCTAAGAAATTTCTGGGAGGTAGAGAATACTCAGAATCAGATTGCCTGAGCAAACCACAGCCAATACAAGCTTGGGAGGAGGCTGTCATGCAGTGGAAAATGGTAACGGGTTTCAGGATGCAAATCAGCAGAGAGAAAGAGGGGCAAGGATGGAATGTGACAGTGATGAACTGGGGAACTGCAGTCAGATGGCCGGGGCTGTTGGACCCTTCCCCACATACACTGAGCAGCCCACAACAGAAACCCTCTCACCCGGAATATCCACTCTACTCAGCAGCATGTCACAGCTCTTCAACAATCACCAAAGGCAGCCTATGGCAAACAGGACAGGCAGGAAAACAGGAATTCTCAGACTCAAAGATGAGCACACAAAGGAAGGACCACTGAGTTTTTAGTCCATGTCATGAAATAGGATACCAAATCAATAGGAGAACATATGTCTAAGGAAAGAGAGTTAATAGAGCACATAGAGGAAATGATTAGATGTCCTTGGAAATATTTGAGGGAACACTCTACTATGAAAAGCAAGCAGCCAACTAATAGATGAAGATCTCTACAACACACTGTGAAATTAAAAAGCAGGGGGAAGGGCAGCATATAGAACAAGGCAACTATTGGTGGAAAAAAAGGAGAAATTAAGAATCTAATTCAGGGGCCGCCCAGTGGCGCAGCGGTTTAGTCCGCGCTTGGCAGCCCGGGGTTCGCAGGCCCGGATCCCGGGCACCCGCCGATGCACTGCTCGTCAGCCACGCCGTGGCGGCATCCCATATAAATTGGAGGAAGATGGGCACAGATGTTAGCCCAGGGCCAGTCTTCCTCAGCAAAAATAGGAGGATTGGCGACGGATGTTAGCTCAGGGCTGGTCTTCCTCACAAAAAAAAAAGAATCTAATTCATATTTACGTGTATTTGCATGAAGAGACTCTGGAGGGAAATGTAAGAAATTAATAACAATGGTTACATACTTGTGGGGTGAGGGAGACCTGGGTTGACAGGGGTGGTGGAGAGACCTTTCACTTACATCTTTTTAATACAGTATGATTTTTGAACACTGAATATCTTATCTATTCCAAAAGTTAAATTTACAAAAGTAAAGATCTTGAAAATTAAAGGTATGATAAACATTTAAGAACACTCAACAGATGGGCTAAAGAATTGACTGGACAAAGCTAAACACTAGATTAGTGAACTAGAAAATCAAGCGAAGGAATCTCCCAGAATGCAGCCCATAAAGATAAACAGACAGAACATTTGAGAGAAAAGTCAAGAAACATGAAAGACAAACTGAGAAATTTTAATACTCATTTAATAGTAATTCCAGAAGCAGAAAATAAAGAGAATTGAGGCAAGGAAATACTCAGAGAAACTTCCCCAGTGCCAAAGAAATATATTAATCTTTAGAATGAAAGGGACACCAACCACTGAGCAGGAAGAACAGAAAAAGATTCATCCATAGACAAATAATGGTGAAATTTTAGAGCACTAAGGAAAAAACTGTAAAGCTTTAGAGAAATAAACAGGTTAACTACAAAGAAACGGGAATCAGACTGCATAGACTTCTCATCAACCACACTAGATGCCAGCAGATAATGGAAAATTATCTCCAAAATTCAGACGTTTTTAACCTAGAATCCTATACCCAGTCAAGAGTATTCACATGGTAAAGCAAAATAAAAATATATTTTTAAACATGCAAGGGCTCAGAAAGTTTACCACCCACAGAATCTCTGAAAAAAACCAATTACTTAAGGACTCATTTAAGCAAAACAAATAATGAACTCAAAAAGGAGAAAAACAAGAAATGAAACAACCAATGATGAGCAAATAAATGGTAAAACTTATCAACGATGAGCAAACAATCGATAAAACTTATCATTGCTTATGCATAATGTACAAAACCCCCAGATCTCAGCAGATCTTAATATGAGGCAGAATTAAAATCATGTTAAGATTCTTTCTTGCTTTACTCATGGAGAGTTCATATATACAGATTACCTTTAAACATCAGGAGAAAAAAAATGTTTAGATACACGTGAAAACTTAAGGGTACCAAAGGAGCTCAATTTCATTTATCATAGGGGAAATCCAAACTAAAACCACAATGTGATACCCACCAGAATGACTGAAATGGAAAAGACAGAAATTACCAAGAGTTGACAAGGATGTGCAGCAACCACATATGCTTCTACAGAACCTAAGCTGGTTCAACCACTGTTGAAAATTGTTTGGCAGTATCTACTAAAATTGAGCACATGTGCATCCTATGACCAAGCAATCCCACTCCTAGATACACACTCAACAGAAATGCATACATACATTCAACAAAAGACACATACCAGAATGTTCATAGCAGCACTATTCACGATAGCGCCAAAATGCAAACAACCCAAATGCCAATCAAGGTAGAATGGATATCTACATTGTGGTTATACCAACAATGGAATATATACAGCAATGAGAATGGACAAACCACAACGACACTCAAGAATATGTATGAATCTCACATATGTAATGTTGATGGAAAGTAGCTAAATATAAAAGAGTACATACTGTATGATTCTATTGCTATAAAGTACAAAAACAGGCAAAACTATTCTATTGTCTTAGAAATGATAGCAGTTATCCTTGGTAGTGAGCTGCAGGAGGACAAATTCTGGAGTGTTGGAAAGGTTGTTTCTTGTTCTGAGTGCTGGTTATGTGTATTCGGTCGGTCAAAATTCATCAAGCTATACACTTAAGATGTGTATACCTTTAAACATTTATGTTACACCTCAATAAAAGGCTGCCCCCAAATTTAAGGGTACCTAACCACGAGCAGAGTAGGAATAATACCTGTAATTTCCATGTCCTGCGAGGGATAAAATGGAACAAGAAAAACCCAGTCGATCTAACAAAAGGTAGGAAAGGAGTGGAGGCTGGCAGAAAATAAGCATAAAAAATAGAAAATATAAAATAAGATGACAGGAATAAGCCCCAAAATATCAATAATCAAAATAAATATAATGGGTTAAAGCCTCCTATTGAAAGACAAAGATTTCATCCCCTTTATGATGGCTACTATTGAAAAAAAAAACCCAGAAAATAACAAGTGTTAGGATAAGGAGAAATTGGAACCTTGTGCATTGTTTTAGGAATGTAAAATAGTACAGCTGTGGAAAACAATATGGCAGTTCCTCAAAAAATTAAAAATAGAATTACCATGCTATCTAGAAATTCCACTTCTAGGTATATACCCAAAAGCACTGAAAGCAAGGTCTCAAAGAGATATTTGTATACCCATGTTCAAAGCAGCATTATTCACAATAGCTAAAATATGGAAGCAACCAAGAGATGAAACGATTAGCAAAATGTGGTAAATACATACTATGGAATATCATTCAGCCTCAAAAAAACAAGAAAATTCTGACACATGCTACAACATGGAATGACCTTGAGGACATTATGTTAAGTGAAATAAGACAGATACTATATGAGGTACCTAGAATAGGCAATTTCAGAGAGACAGAAAGTAGAGTGGTAGTTACCAGAAGCTGGGGGGAGGGAGGAATGGGTAGTTGTTGTTTAAGGGATATAGAGGTTCAATTTTGCAAGATGAAAAAGTTCTGGAGATTGGTCGCACAACAATGTGAATATACTTAATACTAGTGAACTGTACACTTAGAAATGATTAAGGTAGTAAATTTTATGTTATGTGTATTTTACCACAATTTTTTTCAAAAGACAAACATTAAGTAATAAAACAAAATCTAGCTATAAGCTAATCACAAGAGTCACAACTAAAACAAAACAGAGAAAATTGAAAATAAATGAATGGAAAAAGATATGCGAGATAAATGCTAATAAAAATAAAGCAGATGTAGCAATACTAATATCAGACAAAATCGAATTGAAAGCAAAAATAATTAAATAAGATGACTATTTTATTCCCCAAAGGTACAATTCACCAAGAAGACAACAGAATTGTGAAGCTTTAAAAATCAGTTTCAAAAATATATATTCGTTGCTTATGAGTGGCCCATAAATATGTACATTGCAAAAACTAACAAAAATAGAACAAAAGAAACCCACTAGGAATCACAGCGAAAGTCTTTAACACAACTCTCAGAATCAATAGGTCAAATAGAGAAAAAATAAGGATACAGAGAAGATAAATTATAGCTAATAAATTTGAGATAAATATATAATTTTGTACAGGGAAAAGTCCCTAAGACTGACAATTCATTAGACTACAAACTAATTTCTGTTTTTAATCTTCATCTTTCAGCAATATGGGAGAATAGAGATCTCAAAACCTTCCAGCTACATATCTTTAAAAATGCCAGAAAAAATATAAAAATAGCTTTTTTGTTTGGTTTGGTTTTTTTGTATGTAAGGAAGACCAGCCCTGAGCTAACATCTGTTGCCAATCTTCCTCTTTTTGCTGAGGAAGACTGGCCCTGGGCTAACATCCGTTGCCCATCTTCCTCTACTTTATATGGGACACCGCCATAGCATGGCTGACAGGCAGTGCGTCGGCAGGAGCTGGGGATCCGAACCCGTGAACCCTGGGCTGCCAAGTGCGAACTTAACCGTTGCGCCACCGGGTGGCCCCCCTAAAAGTAACTTTTAAATCAATGGAATAGAGAAACCTGGTAAAGCCAAAATTCAAGAATGCTGGCAAAATAAAGGCATTTTCAGATAGTATAAAAGAAAATGTATCTTCACTGAAGGAACTTCTAAAGAATGTACTTCAGAGAGAAGGAAAATGATCCAAAGAAGAATATCTGTGATCAAGAAGGAATGAAGAGTGAAGAAAATGGTAAACAGGTAGATAAATATAACAAATATTGACCTAGAAAATAATAATAACAACAGCAATAACATCTAATTTGAAGGAGTAAAGTAAAAACAGAGCTAAGGCCCAATGGGAGGAGACTGGAACGGAAGAATCAGAAGTACCTGCCTTGTTCAGGAGGAAGACTGATTACACAAATGACCTAAGCTTTCAATTCAAGAGGTTAGAACTTGAATGAAATAAACTCAAATTAAATAAAAAGATAAAAAACAGAAATTAATGGCATAGAAAAGTAAAAATCAATAGGATTAATCAATATATCCAAAAGCTGGTTCTTTGAAAAGACTAATAAAATAAGCAAGTATTAAGCAAGTCTGACCAATTAAAAAAGAGAAAAGACACAAGCAAAAGTATGAACAAGAAAGAGAACACACCACAGATATGAAAGAGTTTATTTTCTTACAACAGGATACTATATAGATTATGCTAATATATATTAAATTTCAATAATCTTAATGATTTTCTAGGAAGATATAAAGTATTAGATTGACTTTGAAGAAATAGAAAACCTGAGAAAAATCAATGATCACGGAAAAAATTGAAAAGGTAGTTGAACATTGATACCAACTTCTTAAAAAACACACCAGCAGCAGCCCAGGCAGTCTGCAGTCAGATTCTGCCAAACTTCAAGAAACAGATAATTCTGCTTTAGAGCATAGAAAATGAGGGAAAGTTTCCCAAGTTAATCAGTGAGGACAACATAACCTTAATTATGAACTCAGACAAAAATGGGGGGAGGGAGAAAAGTATATACCAATCTCACTTATAAATATAGATAGCAAAATCCTAAATAAAATGTTAGCTAGTTGAATCTATCAAACAACCCCAAAGCACATTTTAAATTATCTCAGGATTTTAGAGACAGAAAACCTAGCAGTATAATCACTTATGTTAACAATTTTAAGAAGAAAACTACATGGTCATATCAATATGTGCAATACAACAGCATGTGGGGGAAAAATCAACAAAATGGAAACTAACTTAATATGATAAAGAATATACTTAGTGAAAGATACACTGGAAGCATAAAACCAAGACAAAAATGTCCCATTTAACCTTAATAGTCAACACCATAGAGAGGGTGGTCAATGGAAGACCAAGAAATAAGAAGTACAAACATTAGAAAGAGACATCTGTTGTTTCTTAACAGTAGATAAGACTGTCTACATAGAACAGCCAAACAAATCAACTGAAAAACTATTAAAACTGATACAGTTTAGTATGGAGGGCTCCACTACCAAATTAAATTTGCTTGCTTTGAGAGTTAATTATGCAAAGCTATTTTCTGTAGAGTAAGGTATTGGGATTGACAAGCTTTTGCTCCCTTCCTCCTCCTCCATCTTAAACGCTGAAATAACATCTTGTTTGAAACTGGATAACAAAAATCTTCTAAAACCAAAATTTGTCCTGAAGGGCTGAGTTGTGACTCCACTCAAAAACACTTTATCTCCTGCCTCCAGCTACCGCAGCTACTGATGGATAAGCATGTCAACCAGTCCAACATAATTCTTCCGATAGAGGGCAAGGAAGAGCACCTTCGCAGTAATATTTTTTTCAAACCGTATACTGCTTATTACATAAACTTACGTGAGGACAAATGGAGCTCCCACAAAATAAAAATAACATATTCAGGATCGAACTTCCTTTAAAAAAAGATAAGCACATAAAACTAATTTTATTTCAAAGATATTTGGAAAAGGAGGTTGCTCCTGTCGCACTCCTGACGGGCTCCGCATCCCCGGCCACCCGTAAGCATCCAAACGGTCCTCAGGGCTCACCAGGTGCACTGCGCTGTGGCACTGCCAGCCGACCCGGGGAAAGCACAGCCCGCGCCCTTCCCGGGTCACCCCAGAGCAAGAGGGGGACCGGGGCTCTGTGGACGCCGAGGATGGCCAGGGGCTACTCGGTCTCCGACACCACACAGCACCCCAAGGACAGCACCAGGGAGGGCGCGGGAGGCACCCAGGGGCCGGGGAGTCCCGGCCTGGCGTGCCCACACACCTGTCCCACCGCTGCGAGGGCTGGGGGCGCCTTCCAGGACTGCAGTCGTCGGGAGTGACCTGGCCCCCGTGCTGGGCTCCTGCGCCAAACCCCGGAGCCCGGCGGGGAGGTGGCGGCCAACTGCCGCCGCCACCTGCGGCACCTGCCACCGCTCGCGGCTGGGTGGTCAGGACCTCGGTCCGGGCCGGGGGCGGGACCCTCCGGGCGGAGGGGCACCGGAGCCACCGCGGCGACGACGGCAGCGCGTCCTCCCTCTCAGACGGGCAGTCCCGCACCCCCGCGCCCGGACCTCCGGACCCTCGCGCTCGCCCAGCCCGATCCGGGAAGACGATGCGCTGAGGCGCAGAGGAGCGGGCGGCCAGCGCGGCACCTACTCACCGGCTCCGCTCGGTTCCCGCGGCGGCGCCGCCGCAGCCCGCAGAAGCCGCGGCTCCCAGCCCTCACGGATGCTGGGGGAAAGGTCCCCGGGAACCGACCGGCGTCTCCCCGAGCAGTCTCCAGAGGGCGGGCGCGAGCCGGCGCGGGGCTCCCTGGGAGGTGTAGTCCAGGGGCCTCTGCATCTTCACCCTCCGCCGCTCTCCTTCCGCCGGCTGCTGGTGGTCTTTTCTTTCCCCGTGCTTCTCCTCTGTCCCTCAAGGGCTCACCTCCGCCTCCGACTAATACATGTTAGAGCGCCCCAGTTGAGCCAGGGGCCCCGTCTCCTCACTCTAGATCAGTGGTTCTCAAGGTGTGGTATCCAGACCAGCTGCTTCAGCATCATCTGGGAACTTGATGAAAATTCTCCATCCTAGCAAGTCTATTCGGTTTTTACTGTATTAAAAACTCTGGGTGTGGGGCCCAGAAATCTTCATATTGCAAGCCCTTCAAGTGATTTTGAAGTACTGTACATTCAAGTTTGAGAACAGCTGCTCTGCAACCCCTCTCCCCCTTGCCAAGGGACCTCATCACACCAACGGCATTAGTTACACACATACCTGTATGTTCCAAGATACACTGCCAGAAACCCAGAGAGATAATGTCCCAACCCAGACCTCCCCTCTCATTCCAACCCTCATTGTCCCAATGTCCATCCAACATCTTCTCTAAAATGCCTCTGAGACGCCTGAAATTCAACAGGGTCAAGATCAAACTCAGCATCTTTACTTCCCTCAGTCTGGTTCTCCTCCTTTGTGCTTTATGTCCACAGGCTGAAAAATGTCCTCTACGTTTATTGACATGGAAGTCACTTAAGACCTTTGTGAAAGCTGCAGGGGCAGAATGACAGGACCTTGAGTCATATTTAAGAGAGTGAGGATCAAATGAGGAGGAGAATGGGGGCAGGGAAAATATGAACACTTGCAAGATGTGGTGGGAAGGAGAAGGAGAGGTACTGATGACTGGGGTGGAATTGTTGGTGAAGGGGGATTTTTTTAAAGATGTTTAACTTTTTATGAAAAGAATCCATTTGAGTGACGTCAGGATCATGGCGGAGTGAGATTCCCTCTTTGAATCTCTGCCCCCTAAGACACAATGAAAACATCATTCACATACCAACAGAGGTCAATCAAACACTACAAAGGACTTCTAAAAAACACTTGCTGCCATAAATCCAACGGTGGAGGCACAGGAAGCCTCAAAGGACGTGAGGAGAGCTGAGGAGTTTTACTCCCCCTCCCCAATCGATGGGCAAAGACAGCACAGATCTCAGACAGAGGGGGGAGGGGCGGCCCTGTGGAGGGGGGGACGCCCTCCATGTGCTCTCACAGACCGTCGAGAGATTCCCCAATGGAAAGCGACGACGGACTGTTTCTGGGGTGTGGCAAACGCCCCAAGAGAGCCAGAAAGGAAACCCCCGGGGTGGAGCAGGAGAAAGAGAGAACCCCTCCCCCGACATGCCCTGTGCTTCAGCACAATCCCTCCGGAGACTGCAGCAGAATCTGAGCACACCACTCATGACCTCCACCCAGTGGCAGCAGGTGGAAACTGCAGGACCAACTTCAAGATGAAAGGAAAAGGTAAATCCATGGGATCTATGCAATGGTATATTATGTCTACAGACCAAAAGGAAAATGACAAACACCCAGAAACCAACCCTGAAGGCACAGAAATCTATAACCTGAACAACAGAGAATTCAAAATAGCTATCATAAACGAACTCAACAAAATACAAGAGAACACACAGAAACAAATCAACAAATTCAGGGATTTCTTCACAAAAGAGATTGAAACTATAAAGAAAAACCAATCAGAATTATTGGAGATGAAAAACACAATGGATGAGATAATGGAAAAAATGGAGTCTTTAAAGAGCAGAACTGAAAATATGGAGGAACGAACTAGCATTATCAAGGATAGCCACACAGAAACGCTCCAGATAGAAGAGGAGAGAGAGCTAAGACTAAAAAGGTATGAAAAAATTCTTGAGAAACATCAGACTCAATGAGGAAAAGCAATGTAAGAATAATAGGTTTTCCAGACGGAGAAGAAAGAGAAAAAGGAACAGAGAGTTTGTTCAAAGAAATAATAACTGAGAACTTCCCCAACCTAGGGAATGAGAAGGAAATAACAGCGAATGAAATCAATAGATCACCTAAATATATAAACAGGAATAAACAAACGTCACGCCACATAATAGCTAAGTTGACAAGACTCCATGACAAGGAAACAATATTAAGGGCAGCTAATCAAAAAAACAAAATAACATACAAAGGAAACCCCATCAGGCTCTCAGCTGATTTCTCGACAGAAACTCTACAGGCTAGGAGAGATTGGAATGATATATTCAAAATCATGAAAGACAGAAACCTTCAGGCAAGAATACTTTATCCAGCAAAAATATCCTTCAAATATGAAGGAGAAATAATAACTCTCCCTGATAAACAAAAGCTAAGAGAGTTCATCACCACAAGCCCCCCCACTACAAGAAATGCTCAAGAAGGCCCTTAGGCCTGAAATAAAACAAAAGAGAAAGGGGATACAAAGGTTTCAGCAAGGAGAAAAGTAAGGAGACTAAACCAGAACAAACTACAGTTGGAAAACATCAAAAATTAATTCAAGTTCATCACTGTAAACACACACTCATGATACAAGATGGAATAAGTAGTGACAACAACAAATAAGGAGGGGAAGAGGAAAGGGATTGAATCGACTCAGCCTAAGGAAACAGGAGGCATCTAAAAATGTACTGTCTTATCCAGGAGATCTTTTATAGAAACCTCATGGTAACCACTAAACAAATAACCAGAAGAGAACCACACATGACAAATAAAGAGAAAACTAACAGAATCATCATGCAGAAATACCAAACTGAATTTGCAGTCCGAAACACATGCGACAAGAAATGATGGAAATGCAAAAGAACCAGAAAAAGAACGATAAAATAGCAACATTAAACCCTCAGATATCAATAATCACTCTAAATGTAAACGGATTGAATTCTCCAATCAAAAGATACAGAGCGGCGGGATGGATTAAAAACCAAGATCCAACAATTTGCAGCCTCCAGGAAACACATCTCAGCTCTAAAGACAAACAAGACTCAAGATAAAAGGATGGAAAACGATACTCCAAGCTAATGGCAACCAAAAGAAAGCAGGAGTTGCCATACTTATATCAGACAAAGTAGACTTCAAGATAAAAAAGGTAATGACAGACAAAGAGGGGCAATATATAATGATAAAAGGGACACTTCACCAACAAGACATAACAATTACAAATATCTATGCACCCAACACAGGAGCACCAAAGTACATAAAACAACTGCTAAAAAACCTAAAAGGAGATATTAACAATAACACAATAATAGTAGGGGATCTTAACACCCCCCTTACATCAATGGATAAATCATTCAGACAAAAAGTCAACAAGGAAATAATGGACTTAAATGAAAAACTAGATGTGATGGACTTAATGGATATATACAGAGCACTCCACCCAAAAACAACAGAGTACACATTCTTCTCAAGTGTGCATGGAACGTTCTTAAGGATAGACCATATATTAGGAAACAAGGCAAACCTCTATAAATTTAAGAAGGTTGAAATCATTCCAAGCATCTTTTCTGATCATAATGCTGTGAAACTAGAAATCAACTGCAAGGAAAAAACTATGAAAGTGACAAAGATGTGGAGACTGAACAACCAATGGGTTGTTGATGAAATTGCAGGAGAAATCAAAAGCTATCTGGAGACAAATGAAAAGGAAAATACACCATACCAACTCACATGGGACACAGCAAAAGCGGTCCTGAGAGGGAAATTCACAGCAATACAAAACCCCTTAACAAACAAGAAAAATCCCAAATAAATAACCTTAAACTGCGCCTAATCGAATTAGAAAAAGAACAGACAAAGCCTCGAATCAGCAGAAGGAGGGAAGTAATAAAAATCAGAGCAGAAATAAATGAAATTGAAACCAAAAATCAGTAGAAAGGATCAATGAAACAAAGAGCTGGTTCTTTGAGAAGATAAATAAAATTGACAAACCCTTAGCCAGACTCACTAAGAAAAAAAGGAAGACGCAAATAAATAAAATTAGAAATGAAAGAGGAGAAATTACAACAGATACCACTGAAATACAAGGGATTATTAGGGAATACTATGAAAAACTTTACGCCAACAAATTGGAAAACCTAAAGGAAATGGACCAATTCTTGGACACGTGCAACCTCCCAAAACTGAATCAAGAAGAAATAGAGAACCTGACTAGACCAATCACAAGTAAAGAGATTGAAACAGTAATCAAAAACCTCCCAAAAAATAAAACTCCAGGAGCAGATGGCTTCCCTGGAGAATTTTACCAAACATTCAAAGATGATTTAGCACTTATCCTTCTCAAACTATTCCAAAAAATAGAGGAAGATGGAATACAAAGAAGGAAAACTACAGGCCAATATCACTGATGAACACAGACACAAAATTCCTCAACAAAATATTGGCAAACCGAATACAGCAATACATCAAAAAGATCGTACAGCATGATCAAGTGGGATTTATACCAGGGACACAGGGATGATTCAACATCCGCAAATCAATCAACGTAATACACCACATTAACAAAATGAAGAATAAAAACCACATGATCATCTCAATCGATGCAGAGAAGGCATTCGACAAGATCCAACCTCCATTTATGATAAAAACTCTCAACAAAATGGGTATAGAAGGCAAGGACCTCAACATAATAAGGGCCATATATGACAAACCTACAGCTAGCATCCTACTCAACAGGGAAAAACTGAAAGCCATTCCTTTGAGGACAGGAACAAGACAAGGGTGCCCACTCTCACTGGTCTTATTCAATATAGTACTGGAAGTTCTGGCCAGGGCAATTAGGCAAGAAAAAGGAATAAAAGGACTCCAAATAGGCAATGAAGAAGTGAAACTCTCACTATTTGCAGATGACATGATCTTATACATAGAAAACCCCCCAAAATCCATTGGAAAACTAGAAATAATCAACAACTACAGCAAAGTGGCAGGATACTAAATCAACTTACAAAAATCAGTTGCATTTCTATACACTAATGATGAACTAACAGAAAGAGAACTCAAAAAGACAATCCCATTTACAATTGCAACAAAAAGAATAAAATGTCTGGGAATAATTTAACCAAGGAGGTGAAAGACCTATGCAATGAAAACTATAAGACACTATTGAAAGAAATTGAGGAAGACATAAAGAAATGGAAAAATATTCCATGCACATGGATTGGAACAATAAACATAGTTAAAATGTCCATTCTACCTAAAGCAATCTACAGCTTCAATGCAATCCCAATCAGAATCCTAATGTCATTCTTCACGGTAATAGAACAAAAAATACTGAAATTCATATGGGGCAACAAAAGACCCTGAATAGCTTAGCAATCCTGAAAAAAAAGAACAAAGCTGGAGGCATCATAATCCCTGATTTCAAAATATACTACAGAGCCATAGTAATCAAAACAGCATGGTACTGGTACAAAAATAGACACACAGATCAATGGAACAGAATTGAAAGCCCAGAAATAAAACCACACACCTATGGACAGCTAATCTTCGACAAAGGAGCAAAGAACATACAATGGAGAGAGGGAAGTCTCTTCAATCAATGGTGCTGGGAAATTGGACAGCCACATGCAAAAGAACGAAAGTAGACCATCTCCTATCGCCATATACAAAAATCAATTCAAAATGGATTAAGGACCTGAAACTGAGACCTGAAACTATAAAACTCCTGAAAGAAAATATAGGCAGTACACTAATTGACATTGGTCATAAAGGGATCCTTTCAGATTCCATGTCTACTCGGACAAGGGAAACAAAAGAAAAAATAAACAAGTGGGACTTTATCAGACTACAGATCTTCCACAAGGCAAATGAAACCAGGATCAAAATGAATATAAACAACCCACCAGCTGGGAGAAAATATTTGCAAATCATTTATCCAACAAGGGATTAATCTCTGTAATATATAAAGGACTCATACAACTGAGCAACAAAAAAAACAAACAACCTTATCAAAAAATAGGCAGAGGATATGAACAGACATTTTTCCAAGGGAGAGATACAGAGGGCCAACAGACACATGAAAAGACATTCAACATCACTAATCATCAGGGAAATGCAAATCAAAACTACACTAAGATATCACCTGACACCCGTTAGAATGGCTATAATCACCAAGACAAAAAACAACAAATGCTCGAGAGGTTGTGGAGAAACAGGAACCCTCATTCACTGGTGGTGGGAATGCAAACTGGTGCAGCCTCTAGGAAAAACAGTATGCAGATTCCTCAAAAAATTAAAAATAGAAATACATTATGATCCAGCAATCCCACTCTTGGGCATCTACCCAATGGACATGAAATCAACCATCACAAGAGGCTTATGCACCCCTATGTTCATTGCAGCATTATTCACTATAGCCAAGAAGTGGAAGCAACCCAAGCGTCCCTCGACTGATGATTGGCTAAAGATGTGGTATATACATACAATGGAATGCTACTCACCATAAGAAAAGACACAATTGTCCCATTTGCAATAACATGGATGGACCTAGAGGGTATTATGTTAAGTGAAATAAGCCAGAGAGAGAAGGACAGACACTGCATGATTTCACTCATATGTGGAATATAAATGAACACACAGACAGAGAGAACTGGTTGATGGTTACCAAGGGGAAGGGGAAGGGGGGTGGGCACAAGGGGTGAAGGGATGCCTCCACATGGTGATGGACAAATAATAATGTACAACTAAAACCCCATGTTATAAACTATTAAGACATCAATTAAAAAAATAAAAATAAAAAAAGAATCCAGTTGAGAGGGAGCTGCTGCCTATACAGGAGAGAAAAAGATATTTCATACCGTATGATTCCTGAAAAGACTGTATATATGTGAAGGGGGAGGTAGAGTCCCAGGTACAAGTGGATGAGCTTAGACTAGTGGCTCTCAATCAAGGGCAATTTGCCCTCTATCCCCACCCAGGAGAATTTGGCAATGTCTGGAGACACTTTTGGTTGTCACAACTGGGGCTGCTACCGGCATCCCGTGGGTGGAGGCCAGGTATTGCTGCTAAAGATCCTGCAGTACACACGACAGCCCCCACAACAACAAATGATCCAGCCCAAATGTCAATAGCACTGAAGTTGAGAAACCCTGCCCTACTCAGCGACAACCCCTCTTGTTCTTCAGAAGGAATAAAGAAGAGGGGCAAAGGTATGGTTTGGTAGAGAAAAGTCAGAGTTTTCTCTAGAAAGGAAGTGAGGAAGTTGCCTGTGAGGACAGACAGGTTGGGGGGGGGGTGCGTGTGTGTGTATCAAATGCTGAATGGTGGGATCTAAGCTGAGAAGGAAGAGAAGTAAAGGAGAGAGAGAGCTGAATGGTTGGGAGGAAGTAGCGGGTTCAACAGACTGGGAGTTTTGATAAGGGTCAGGGATTTATCTTATTGGAGTGATTGAAAAACTAAGCTGGAGAGGAGCTTCTGGTAAGAGAATAGGGATGGTGGCTGATGACCAGGTCAGGATGTGAGGATGGATGGCTAATGTAGAGTGGAGGCAGGACCACCAAGTACCCTGATGTTGATTGTGCAGTGCCCAGGGCAGCCCCAGGTGGAGAAGTGGAGTGAATGGAGAGGCCAAGGTCATGCACATGGGTGTGGAAACTGTCCATACACACGGCAGGACACTTTTTGCATCACTGTGAGTGACGTCTTCTGTGAATAAGAAAGTAGGGAGATATCAGGAAGGGGAGAAGGTAGTAAAGTTAAATGATTGAAACCTTAAAGCAGCAGGACTTTGGACAAGAGTGCAGGGAGGTGTGGTCTGGCCCTTTGGAGAACAGGAGGCTCAGGTTTTCTCAGGGAGGTCTGTGTTTCAGTCAAGGCAGAAGTGGAGAAGCAGAACCACTCGAGTGCTTGAGGATGGAGGGGAAATTTGCAGGTTGTGGGGCGGAAGTGCTAGAGAATTCTAGGTCAGGATTTGAAGGGCTTGGGAGGTGGGTTGCAGAAGGGGGAGGGAGGAAGGAGGAGGGGTGCAGGGAGGGGAGACATGAAGAGCTAGACCAGGAGCAAGAAATACAGAGCAGATGGGACAGGAGGGTGGGGTAGTGTTTTATATTTTGGAAGTTGACTGATGAAAACAGGAATGAAAAATGAGGACTGAGCCTAAAATTTTCTGTTCTTTGAAGTCTGATCGTTGTCCAGTTGAAAATGCTTTCTTTGGGGAGAGTAACTCTTTGACAGCCTTTATTACTTCTGTGGTAATTTCGCCATTTAAATTTTTAAAACGCTTTCAGAGTTAATTTTGATAAATTATATTTTCCTTAAAACAAATTATCTAGTTCATCCAGGTTTTCAAGTGTATTTGTGTAAAGTTGAGAAAAGCGGGCCTTTGTGAACCTTTTAACTTCCCCCTAATTTCTTATTTTGTATATTTTTTGCTTTCTTGATTATGTTACCATTTTAAATTGTATTTTTCGTTTCAAAGAACTAGCTCTTAGATTTATTTTTTAGTTCTAACATGTTTGTTGTTGTTTCCTAATTCATTCATTTCTGCTTTTATCTTTATTAATTCCTTTTTTCCGCATTCTTTAGGGGTATTTTTGTTGCTCTTTTTCTAACTTCTTGAGTTGGATGCTTAATTTTTCAATTCTTTTGGTAAATGTGAGTATTTAAGGTTAAGACTTGGCCTTTAAATATAAATATGTACTACTTTAGATATAGCCCATAATTTCTGATGGATAGTATCCCTATTTTCGTTGTTTTGTAGTTATTCTAAAATTTTGCTTCTGACTTGTCTTTGATGTAGAGTTTTTACATTTGAAGAGAGAGTGTGAGAAGTTTAAAACTTCCAGGTGTTAGGTTCTTTTGTTTCTGATTTTGTTAGTAGTGTTTAATTTTATTTTGTTGTGATCAGGGATCAGAGATCAATGTTGTCTGTACTACTTCATATTTTTGAAATATTTGAGTTTTTCTTTGTGGCCTAAAATAGGGTCAGTTTTTGAGACTGTTTTGTAGGCGCTCGAGGGGAATGCATATTCTGTGTTTAGCCTACAGATTTTGATATGTATCAATGAGATGTAACATCGATTATGTTATGTAGGTCTTCCCTGTCCGTAGGTGTATTTTGACCTGATGTAATCCGAGAGAAGTAAATTAAAATCTATTACTACTATTGTGCTTTTATTTCTCTGAAGTCCTGCTTTATAAATGATGATGCTATATTATTTGTGCACAAATATCCCTCTTATATTCCTGTAAATTGTCCCTTTTCACTATAAAATGACCTTCCTCGTCTCTTTTAATGTTTCTGACCTTTGCCCTGAATTCACCCCTGTCTGATACTATGATAAGCCTGCAGAACTGTTTGCATTGGCCTGATCCACCTTTGCCCTTTCATTGTCATCTTTTCTGAGCCTTTATTTTAGGTAAATCCCTTGAATAGAGCGCGAGGTTTTGCTTTGTGATTCAAGCTTCAAGGCTTTTTTCTTGAAATTGATGAGTTTAGCTCTATTTGTGCTACAGTTACATTATTTCATGCTATGTTTTCATAGTCTTTTTAGTTCTTTTTTGCTCTTGTATTATGTGCTTTGTGTTTGCTTTGCTGTGTTTTAGGCGTGTTTCTCCTGGTCATTTGGAAGGTTTGTACTTTTATTCAAGCGGTTCCCTTTATACCCACAATTTGTATAACACTCTGAGTCCTCTAATTCTTCAGAATTCTTTCTGTTGGCCCCCTGATCCGATCAATGACAACACAGTACTTTTCCTTTTTCCTTTACCTCTTCTCCTTCTCTGCACCCAATGTCAAACAATTTTATCTTTCTTTAGTGTTTACTTTTTTCCCTATTGAATATTTTTATACATACCTCTATTACTTGACTTTTTATCGGCTTTCAGTGAGGTATTTCGACCCCTGGCCATAAAGGAAATCAGCGTGCTTAAACATCCCTTCCTTTTCTTTCCCTTCTTGTCCCAGTTTTTGTCAATCAGACCACTTCCACATGACTGGGTTTGTAAAATCATATACTCTGCTCTGTAACCATAATCTCCACATTTGTTTTTGTCCTAGTCCTACAGTTAAACAGATTCAGAATTCCTACTAGTTATTTCACCGAAGTGCTTCCCCCACCAGTTCTGTGGTAGATCACATCTTATGATTTCATCTTGTGAAGATCCCACTTCAGTAGTTTCTTCATACAGAAGAATTTACGGAAATAATATTCTCTGAGTTTTTCATATTAAAAATATTTGTTGCCTTTATCTTTAAAAACAGTTTGAATATAGAATTCTAGGGTAGTACTTTATTTCTTGAGGAATGTGTAGGTATTACTTCACGGTCTTTCTTCTAGGGTTGAATGTTGCTGTAGGGAAGTCTGAAACCAGCCTGATTTCTTTTTCCTTATAAGTGACTTAATTGCTTTGCTGGCCCAAGGATTATTTCTTTGTCTATGAAATTCATAAACTTCCCTGTTACACATTTTGGAATTATCATTCTGGGCCAATATTTCCTGGGACACAATGGATTGGCTCCATGAATTCAACTCTTCTTTTTATCTGATCATTTTCCTTAAATTAAATCTTTAAATATTTGTTCTAATCTATAATTTCAGTCTACTTCCAGGGTGCATAAGCACCCTATTCCCACTGTTCCTAGAAAGGGTTTGCACATTAAGGTCTGCCCTCACCTTGGTCGTAAACTTGGCTGGCTCTTCCTGAGAGATTCAGCTTCTCCTGTTTGATTTCAACACTTCTTTCTGTCAGCTCTCTACCTGTTTTATGGTTTGGAATTTCACCTGTCTCCTAGCTTTATTAAAGATGCTACTTATTTTTGTGTCTCATATTCCTTCTTACTCTTGGGTAATTTCTGAAAAAAGAGTGAGAAATTCCAACTTTATTTCACCATGTCTAAGCCAGATCCATTTTCAATCCCCAGACTGTTCTATGATTTTAATTTCACCTATGTTAGGTGACCATATCATTGATCATCCAAACAGGATACTCTGAGAGTGAAAGAGGGTGATATTAACATGATGTGGGGACTTGCACTGTAAAGTGGGATTATCTCTGGGAAAGCAGGAGGTATGGTCATCCTACCTGTGGGGTGATTATCTTTTGATTGTTGAGCTTGGAGTTTCTATTTGCAGGCTTATTTCAGAAAGCCTGTTCCCTCCCTGCCCAGCAGTGTTACAGTTCCCTCCACTGGCCCTCTGGGACCCCTCAGGCCAGAACAGGCATTAGATGGGCTAGCTCAGGGCCCCTGCCCTTAGGCATGTTAAAGGTACTGCAGATCCAGTCACTAAATCAGAGGTTGTCTTAGCTCAGTTCCCGTGTCCTCTCACCTCCCTAACAGGCTGCTTCAGGTAAACTGGAAGTAACTCTAGGCAGGGATCGGCAGCAGCTTTTCTTATCATTCTGTCAGGAGTTAGGCATCCCAACTCAGGCTCTACTGCCCCATCAGTTTTTGTTCCTAATACCCAGAGACAAACCCCCAGCCTTCTCTGCCTGATTCCAGACCTGGCCTGGACCAGACCAGACCTTCTCTGCCTGATTCCAGCCATCCAATGGCTTCAGACCAGCGCCCCACTGTTTCTGCCCCCGCCTCTAGTCCATGGAAATTTGTTCGGTGTTTTTGAGTCTGGTTATATATTTAAAATTTGTTGTTTTTACATTTCTTTGTTATATTTAGGGAACGAGTTTATAGTACTATATTAAATAGAAATGTCTGTATGATTTCTACTTTGGGAAGTATTCCATTCATACATATAGGGCCACAAAGAAAAATCTCAAAAAATTCCAAAAAACAACAATCACACAGACCATACTCTCTAACCCCAACACAATAAAATTAGAAATTAACTACAACATGCTGTTATAAATTACTCAAGTCAGGGAGGAAGGAGGAAATAAACACCAAAATTACTAACTCTGTAGAAATAAATTTCAACATGAGAATTATCTATCAAACCCTGTGGGAGGCTGACAAAATACCACTCAGAGGAAAATTTATCACCTTACATAAATTTATTTGAAAACAAGGGAAAAAAGCCCTAAAAATAAATAAAGGAATTAGGCCAGCCCAGTAGTATAGTGGTTAAGTCTGCACACTCCGCTTCGGTGGCCGGTGGTCCCAGGTTTGGATCCTGGGTTCAGACCTACACACCGCTTATCAAGCCAGGCTGTGGTGGCATCCCACATATAAAGTAGAGGAAGATGAGCACAGATATTAGCCCAGGGCTAATCTTCCTCACCAAAAACATAAATAAATAAACCAAAAAATAATAATAATAAAGGAATCAAGTTTTCAACTCTAGAAGCTAGAAGAATATAAGCAGAAGGAAATGATTAATGAAAGTTAAGGCAGACAGTAAAGGGGGAAAAAAAAACCCACAATGTTTGACCTGGTCAATAAAACAAAATTTTGGTTCTGTGAAAAGAAAGAGTAAATATTGGCAAGCTCAAGCCTGCACCCGTTCAGAGGAGCATACCTGAGAAAGACACCCAACCCAGCTGACTGTCTCACTTCTACATTGTCACGCAGCCCTCAGCACTTCCTAGAAATCCTACGGTATTTCTGTTCACCTCTTTCTGTCTCTCCAGAAAAGCTATTCCCTACTTTCTCCTCTTTCCTCAAACCTCCAACACTTCCTTCCCCATCCTCATCCTCTGCTACTGACCTTACTGAGAAACCAGGAGCATTCGTGGGTGAGCCTCCACTATCCCTCACAACCACGCCGCCCATTTTCTTACATGTGTGTCC
The DNA here is from genome assembly GCA_031878705.1 of Tapirus indicus. Classification (NCBI taxonomy): domain Eukaryota; kingdom Metazoa; phylum Chordata; class Mammalia; order Perissodactyla; family Tapiridae; genus Tapirus; species Tapirus indicus. The sequence continues at coordinate 2,924,210 of CM062932.1, read as the reverse complement.
ACACAAGGCCTCCCCTCCTGGCAGGAAGGGTGAACTGTATCAGCTTCTAGCCAAAGGCTGTCCTCCCTGTGCTCTGGACCCCATCACCTGCTGAGGTCTCGGAGACTGTTCCCCAGCATTTCTTCCTCGCTCTGCTGTATCATCAGTTCTTCGCTCTACACTGAATTATTCCCAACAGCATGTAAACTTAATGATATTTCTCCCATCTGATAAGTATTCTCTTAATCTCATTCCTGCCTCTGGCTACTAACCCATTTGTTTTGTTTCTTCCCATTCCCAGGGAAATTCCTGAAAAGAGTCGTCTATGTGTGCTGACTCTGTGTCTCCCCTCCCACTCTCTTGTGAGCCCCCTCCACTCAGACTTTTGTCCCAGTCACTCCATGAAACTGCTCTTGTCAAGGTCACCAAAGACCTCTACACGACTGCACCCAGTACTCAGTTTTCAGTTCGTAATTCTACTTGAACTTTCCGCAGCATCTGACCCAGCCAATCACTCCCTCCTCTTAGAAAAACTCTCAGCGCATTCTTCCGATTTTCGATTTTCCCACTACTTCTGGCTGCACCTTCTCAATCTCCTTTGCTGGTTCTTCGTCATCTCCCTGACTGCTTGACCTTGGAGTGCCCTAGAGAGCAGGCCTTAGACGACTCACTCTACACTCACTCCCTTCATGAGCTCATTCCATCTCATGGCTTTCAATGCCATCAATATACCGAGGACTCCCACATTTTTCTCTCTTGCTGGGAATTCTCCTCTGAACTCCACACTCATATATCCAACTGCAATAATTAGCATCTCAAATACAATATGCTCAAAAGTTAACTCCTACTTTTCTCCTCATACTTGCTTTCCCTGAAGTCTTTCACATCTTAGTTAATGTCAAATCTATCCTTCAGGCAAAAAACTCTGAAGTTATTCTTGACTCTTCTCTTTTACACACCTTATCCTGTTGGATACACGCCATTTACACACCAAATCCTGTGGGCCCAGTTTTTAAATCTATTCTGAATCTGATGAACTCAGCATCTGGTCCGAGCCATCTTCCTCTCTCACCTGGATCATCGCAGTCACCTCCTCAATGGTCTCCTTGATTCTGTTCTTGCTCCACTTCGGAATAGTCTTTACAGAGTAGTCAGAGGGATCCTGTTACAGCATAAATCAGAGCAAGTCACTGCTCTGCTCAAAACCCTGCAGTGATTCCCCATTTCAATCTCATTCAGATTAAAAGCCAGAGTCTTTCCAATGGCCTACATGGGCTAACTGACTCATCACCTCCAACTTCATTTCCTTTGCTCACTCCAGTCCAGTCATACGACGATCCTTTCTGTTCCTTGAACACCACAGACTGCTTCTGCTTCAGAGTCTTTGCATATGCCATTCCCTCTGCCTAGAAAGCTCTTCCAGACAGTCATGTGGCTCTCTCCTTCACTTCCGTCAGGACTTTTCTAAAAATGTCACTTCCTGCCCACCACATTTAAAATCTCTCTCTCTCTCTCTCACACACACACACACACTTCTCTTCCTATCCCTTTCCAGGTTGTATTTTCCTCTATAGCACTTCTCATTCTGTGACATACTTTACACTTCACGCTGTATAAAAGATTATCTGTCTCCTTCCAGCTAGACAGTATGCTCCCTGCATAGGCAATTTGTTTCTGTTTTGTTCGTTGTTCCTTGCTGTTCTGTTCATTCTGTTCATCCCACTGCTGAGAACACTGCTTTTACATAGTAGGCACTCAATAAGTATTTGTCAAATGAATGAATTAACCTCACAAATGCAAGACTGGTTAAACATTAGTAAACAGGTTAAGGTCATTCTCTGTAGAAACACATTAAAGGAGGAAAACTTTGTGCCCGTAAATCATTTGATAAAATACAATACCGATTTCTGTTTTCAAAAACTCTTAATAAGCTGGGAATATAAGAATTCCTAAACCAGATAGAAAATCTAGCTACCAGAAACCTTCAGTATACATAACACTTCATGGTGAAACCTTAGAACCATTTCCATTAAAAGTCAAGCCAGGTCTGTTTCCTTCGATTCTCGGGATTTGAAGATGGCTGCACAGTCAGCGCCGAAAGTTGTGCTAAAAAGCACCACCAAGATGTCTCTAAATGAGCGCTTTACTAATATGCTGAAGAACAAACAGCCGATGCCAGTGAATATTCGGGCTTCGATGCAGCAACAACAGCAGCTAGCCAGTGCCAGAAACAGAAGACTGGCCCAGCAGATGGAGAATAGACCCTCTGTCCAGGCAGCATTAAAACTTAAGCAGAGCTTAAAGCAGCGCCTGGGTAAGAGTAACATCCAGGCACGGTTAGGCCGACCCAAAGGGACCCTGGCCAGGGGAGCAATCGGAGGACGAGGCCTGCCCATAATCCAGAGAGGCTTGCCCAGAGGAGGACTACGTGGGGGACGTGCCACGAGAACCCTACTTAGGGGCGGAATGTCGCTCCGAGGTCAAAACCTGCTCCGAGGTGGACGAGCCGTAGCTCCCCGAATGGGCTTAAGAAGAGGTGGTGTTCGAGGTCGTGGAGGTCCTGGGAGAGGGGGCCTAGGGCGTGGAACTATGGGTCGTGGCGGAATCGGTGGTAGAGGTCGGGGTATGATAGGTCGGGGAAGAGGGGGCTTCGGAGGCAGAGGCAGAGGCCGTGGACGAGGGAGAGGTGCCCTGACTTGCCCTGTACTGACCAAGGAGCAGCTGGACAACCAGTTGGATGCGTACATGTCGAAAACAAAAGGACACCTGGATGCCGAGTTGGATGCGTACATGGCACAGACAGATCCTGAAACCAATGATTGAAGCCTGCCCACCCTCCTGTGAGAGACTCTTGTTAAAGTCACCACATCTGTAAATAACCTTGATAACAGATGAGAAGAAACCTGACAGATGCTGGAAGGACCTATCACAATAGGCTATGGATTTACTTGCCACCAGTTTGTGCATTTAGTGTGTTCCTTTTACTTTTTTGATACTGTGTTGTATGAAACCCTTTTTTCTCTGACTTGGGTTTTGTTTCATTGTGTTGTTTGGGTGTTTTTTTTTTTCCTTCGCCCAGATTTCTCTTTGAACATGAATGTTGGCCTTGTGCCTAAGACAGCCTCTTCCCACCTCTGCCTCCCGTCACCTGTTGTGTGTTCTGACACTCTAACAGTTCCTCTGTTCATCTCTGTGCCCCCATGAAACAAACTCCCAGAAAGAAGCCCATCAGTGTTCGTCCCTAATGCCAAGGTTTCTGAGATATAGTTCTGTTCTATGTCATCTTTAATAGCCTCTTAGAGGTGTTGAGGAAATCTGGAGTTCAGAAATGCATTCTGCCATGTTGATATTTTACTGTAGTAAGTTAGAAACATTGACATAGCTACAGGGCCACGTAACAGGTTACACATGGTAGCAGTACTGATTTGGTTAAAGTTAACTACCATGCACAGTGACACCTTATAACCAGTGTGCTGGTTTGGGTATGTGCACTTCCTGCTCTGGAATGAGATTTATAAACTTCCCCCTTGGCCTTGCATCATATCTAAAGGGGTACTGTTGGGTTGACTTACACCTGCAATAGAGAGGAATAAGCCATTTGGTTTGGCACATGCTTCAGAAGGAGAAAGGGGTTGGAGAATGTTGGCAGATAACTTGCTGGGAGGGTCAGAAAATACCCATGCTGAAATGCTATTATCCTCATGTTTATCCCAAACCAATCTGGGGCTTCTCCATTCATTGACTTCATTTGACTCTTATTTCCCTTAAAGTTTTACTTAAGTTCAACCATATTCTGTCAACTGTTCCAATTTCCATGGAATCTTGTATTTCTGGTTCATTATAACAAGAAATCATTCTCGCAAATCCAAAAAAAAAAAAAAAAAAGTCAAGCCAAGAATGTCTGCAATCTTCATAACGATGTCAAAAAGTTAAGAAGAAGACATGAGCGGTAATAAAAATACTCTGAAGGGGCAGAGGCTGGCAAAGGCTCTTGACGGACTCCAGTGAAGCCTGCCCACCAGGCTGGGGGCCACAGGCAGGGGTGCATCCTGCATGGTACAGTAGGAAGTAGGCCCTACCTCCCCCCAGGGAAGCTACATCAGGGTAATCCTCCCTCTCTTCACCCTTTGGCCACCGGGCCTCTGGAATGTGGCTTAGGCTCTGTCAAAGGATCCGTCCACCCAGAAGTCTGGAACGCATGATGCAGAGTGAGGGAACAGTCCAAATTTTGAACGCTTCCTCATGATTCTGCGATCTACCCCCATATGGTCCCAATAAATTCCTTTTCTGCTTAAGACAGCCAGAGTTGATTTCTGTTGCTTGCAATCAAGAACCCTGGCTGGTACACTGGGGTTTCCATGTATATGGCAATTTAAAGCCTTTTTCTAAGCCAAGCAATGCCTAGCATTGCGTATTTCTTATGGTAATCTACTCATTCATTTGTTCAACCAACTCTGCTCCGGGGACTGAGAATACAAAATGTTAAAGGTATAGTCAGTGCGCTTCTAGTTTACTTCGGGGAAAATCTGCTTCTGATTTTCAAATCTGTACTACCTGAGCCCTGACTGAAATCAGTCCAGCAGTCAAAACCTGAGACCAACAATCACAGCTTCAGCACTTTAGTATATTTAGCTCATACTGAGATAAACCACTGAAGGAGCTGAGAGAAGTTTGGGGTCTGGGTTCCATCTTTGGCATAAAAAAAAAGTGATAAGAAAATTCAAAAACCCGAGGAAATGTTTATTTGAGGGGTTTGCTGCCACCTAGAGGACTGACCTAGTACTGAACTGTGTGTGCCGAAATTCGGAGTGGCAAACAGCAGGCTGCTTTTTTTTTTTTTTTTTTTTTTTGGTGAGGAAGACCAGCCCTGAGCTAACATCCGTTGCTAATCCTCCTCTTTTTGCTGAGGAAGACTGGCCCTGGGCTAACATCCGTGCCCATCTTCCTCCACTTTATATGGGACGCCGCCACGGCATGGCTGACAGGCAGTGCGTCGGCGGGCGCCCAGGATCCGAACCAGCGAACCCCGGGCTGCCAAGCACGGACTAAACCGCCAGCAGGCTGCTTTTAACTGAATAAAATATTAAACCGAATTAAAATAAAGATATAAAAAATTTTTTAAAAGAATTATTTGGAATTTTGAACAAGAACTTTTATATGTTTCATGGCAGAAATTAGTAACACTTTGGGTCATGGACCTGTTATAAGATGTGATGAAACAATGGACACTCCCAGAAAAATGCACATAACTACCCAACACATTTCTAGGGATCCTAGAACCACAGAAGACCATACCCAAGTTTAGTCCCCAGTTAAGAACCCCTGTTTTGTTAGAAATTAACTAAAACCTTGGAATTCAATTCAATTTCAAATACAAATGCAATTCAAAGACAGGCTCAAAGTTCATCTATTTACAAAATACTCCTGAATTACTTGTTTCATTTCCCAGTGAGATGTTGGCCCACACAGAAACACACGTGGTGTGAGAAACTGGAGTGGAATCTGGAGCAGAGCATCAGTCAGGCTAAGTCAAATCTCCCTTGATCCCCAGTACAACTCTGAAGGACCCCTCTGCTTGTTTTGGAGCAGTGGGCATACAACTCTGGATACAACTCATTGTGTCTGCTTGTTTCAGAGCAATGGGCAGTGGTAAGCAGTGGGCAGGGCCTGTTGGAACACAGGCTGGATCATTTACCACGTATCTAGCTTTGGATCTCAGCCTCAGTTTCCCTAGCTACAAAATGGGTGTAATAATGGTATTGACCTCATGGGATTGGAGGGAGGGTTAAGAGAGCTAACAAATGTAAAGCGTATGTCCAGTGCCTGATATAGATTAAATGTTTAATGAGCATTAACCATTCAGTATCTATATTAATGGGTTTCCTGGTCAGGGCGTGATAGGACACTATATAAAGTTCATGCCTTTGCCATGTGTCTTTAAAATTTGTGCAAGAGAAGAATTCAGATAATGATGGCCCACTGAAGCAGGGCTCCAGAATCTCCCTCATCTGAAATGTAATAAAATTTACAATATATAGAGGAAAACATTCAACAATTCACAGTGGAAACCAAAGAAAGGGGTATAATCTTATGGAATAAACTTCAAAGAGTGGCAGCCAGGGAAGAAACCAGAGATTCTGGTAATTAACATGGTTGTGCACGGGGCCAGGTTCCCAACTCCAACCCAGATGAGGCTGGAGAAAGAGATGCCTGAGGGAGAATGTGGGCAAAGGTGATGGTCATTAGAGCCATTCACAAATACATCATCTCCTCTTTTTCCGGGCTCACGGCAGGGTAACTGTTCCTTGCTTCATTTAAACTTCAGCTTTGAAATTAGGCATAACTGTGTGACTTGCTTTGGTAAATGGAATGTGAGCAGAAGCTCTGAAGCCTAGCACATGCTTTACCATGTCCCCTTCGCATTGGTAACAGTGGAATCATGTGTGGCAATGAAGCCACTGTCATCTGGTGTCCCTGAGCACCACAATGAGCAGAGGCCCCCTGTAGACCTGTGTTGGACATGTAAGATGAGTGAGAAATAAACTTTGTTGTCTTTAACAACTGAGATTTTAGAGTTGATTGTGACTGCAGCATAACCTAGCCTATACTGACTGATACAGCTGGCCTGGAGAAAGTACAGAATCAGCTCTTACAAGTAACAGCCTCCAGGAAGGACTTAAATAAATATTTCTCCACAGAAGATATACAAATGGCCAATTAGCACATGAAAGATGCTCAGCATTGCTAACCATGAGAAAAAAGCAAATCAAAACCGCAATGAGATACCACTTTTAACAGCCATTAGGATGGATATTGTTTATAAAAACAACCAAAACAGAAAATAACAAGTGTTGGTGAGAAAATCTAACCTTGTACACTGCTGGTGGGAACGTAAATTGGTGCAGCCACTTTAGAGAACAGTTTGGCAGTTCCTCAAAAAGTTAAACAGAGAGCAATTCCACTCCTAGGTATACATCCCAAAGAATTGAAAGTAGGGACTTAAACAACATTTGCACACCAATGTTCATAGTAGCATTATTCACAATAGTCAAAATGTAGAAACAACCCAAATGTCCATCAACGGATGAATGAACAAAATACAGTATATACATACAATGCAATATTCAGCCTTAAAAAGGAACGAAATTGACATGCTATGACATGGACGAACCTTGAAAACATTATTCTAAGTGAAATAAGCCAGACACAAAAGGACAAATATTGTACAATTCCACTTATATGAGATACCTAGAATACTCAAATTCATAGAGACAGAAAGTAGAATGGTGGTTGCCAGGGGCTTGAGGGAGGGGGGATGGGAAGTTGTTATTTAATGGTGTCTACACAAAATAACCAATAACCATTCTATAGATGAGAGAGATAAGGTGACCTTTACTTGAGCCAAGCTGAGGACTATAACCCAGGAAGGGAGTCTCCACAAAGGAAGAAAGCATCCTGTAGAAGTGTGGTTTTCAGTACAGTTTTATACCTTTTTAGAACAAAGAACCTACATTAAACACACCCAGGATACAAACTCATCAAAGTTTCAAAGAGGTATTGAGTTGCAAATTAGCAGGTCAACATGACCCTGATGTCCAGGAAAGGAAACTTATCTTCAAGAGTACTGATGCGAGTGTTACCGACGCTGGCATCATGGGAGGGCAAGAATGCAGTCCTATCTTAAAAAAGTCCATTCTTGGGGCCTGCCTGGCGGCATAGTGGTTAAGTTTGCTCACTCTTCTTTGGTGGCCTGTGGTTCACAGGTTTGGGTCCCAGGCACAGACCCACACACTGCTCATCAAGCCATGCTGTGGCAGGGTCCCACGTACAAAATAGAGGAAGATTGGCACAGATATTAGCTTAAGACCAATCTTCCTCACCAAAAAAAAAAAAAGTACATTCTTTTACTTTGAGATAATGTGTAATGCATTCTTTACTTTAATGGTTAAAGCAGATGTACAATGTATGTCTGACAGGCCATAAGTCAGGCTTCTTTAGTTCAAGCTGAATTAGTTTTAAACCAGAATAGCTACCCCATGTACCTCAATATGTGAAAATTTCTTGTCATTGGGTATAGTTTCAGTTCTGGAGATGGATGATGATAGTTGCACAACAATGTGAAAGTACTTAATGTCACTGAATTGAACACTTATGATTAAAATGATAAATTTTATGTTATGTATATTTCACCACAATTTTAAAGAAAGAATAAGTCTCTGTCTCCACGTACTGTGATATTTCCATAGCCTGGGAAGGGCCACCAGAGTTTTTCAACATTGGGACTCTATGTTGAGTTGGAAGAAGCAACCTATACACACAAGAGTGGAATCTTCTCCATTCTGATGAACTAAATAGGGATTCTTAACCATCAGAGAACGAAACTTTAGAAGGGGCAAGGAAGGTCATAGGAACCCACTCCCAGACTTGAGATTTCAAAGGAAATCCACAGACCAAAAGGGACGGAAGGACCCTCAGAAGTCAGTTAACTCAGCCTTCTTGGGTTATAGAAGCAAAAATGAGATGTAGAGAGGTAAAAAGGACTTTGGTCAGAGTCCTACAGTGATTCAGTAACTGAGCTGGAACTGGCTTCCGGGCCGCCAGACGTACAAATATATCTATTTGTACTTCTTCGCTTTTGAACACTGACTATAAACAATAAAAGAAGTGAGAAGTGTTCCTATTTAAACTTTTTCTTCCAAGTTTTCCCTTAAATTTATGTAATTGTTGGCTGCTGACAAAACTGAGGAACAAATGAGAAGAACATGTTAATAAAAAACCTGATAAGCAGCCCCCAAGGTCTAAGTGGATAACTTTTTTTTTGTTTTTTTCATGTGGAGACACATTCATGTGTGTGACTTTAGCTGCATAAATAAATACCATAGAGCCATTACAGGAGTAAAAACGTTTCTGGGTCCACAGATGGAATTAAATGAATGGCCAAGACTGACAGCACTGGTTTTGGGGTCAGACAGATGCATTCCAAGTCTGGGCCCTGCCACAGTGGCAGAAACAGTGAGTTGTCCCTCATCTCCACCCTTATCTTTTAATACGGAACTAAGACCCCCAACTGTACTAAATTTATCGTTTCCAAAGAAACAAGACTCTAGGTCCACATTGCAGTCCAGACCTGGTGTTGACCCGCAACACAGTGCTTTGCTCTGAACCTATCAAAACCTGATTTTATCCAAGTGTCACCACAACTCCACCCTTCCCCCAAATCCTGGAATAACTCTGTCTTATCCTTTGTTTGCTTAGTTATGCCATGGGTGCTGGAGGCAATGGCCTGACTTTGTCAGACTGTAGGTTTGTCCTTGGCTGCTTAGCCAACCTGGGCCATGACAGTGTGCTCAGACACTTCTCTGCCTGTAATAAACTCTGTGCAATATTTATATTATGCGGTGCTGGGAGTGTGGGGACTTGTGCTCCCTTCTCATGACAGTCCCCTCTAACTCTTGCCCAGGGATTTCTTCCTCCACTTACTCAAATACAACTGCTCTGCAGGGACCAAATGCTGCAGGGTCCCAGCTTCCTCCCTCACACCCCATGACCACAGGCTCCTCTCTCAGAACCCTTAGAACAGTGTCTCTTACTGCAGACCCCAAGAGCAGCCATGCCCCTCTCTCCCATCCACTCCAGCCTCAGACCTAGGTGATCATAGCTCCCGTTGGGTAACATATATAAATAAACCCCGTGGAGCATGCTGATGGTGCCCACTGGAGTCGTGCAACAGCACCACTGTTGGCACCTGCAGAGAACAGGGTGACATTCAAGGAGCCAGAGGATGAACTTCAGGGAGGTATGGACGATGGTGAAGCAAGCTGCCAAAGGTTGGTAGAGTGAAGCCACCAGATCTCTCTCACTTTCCTCCAATACAGGGGCTGGTGTATTAATGCTCCCTGGTCTGATGTAACTCCTCCCTTCCTGGGAGCTATAATCTCTGCCTCCAGTTGCCCTGAATTCCTGTGGCTGTCCTGCTGAGGTCCTTTTCATGCCAAGCAGTATGTCCTGCCAGTCAGCACGCGTTAACAACTGTAGGTATCATAACAGCAGTGGTATAGATAGAAGTGAGATGAAGTGGTAAGAAAAAAGCCTTCCAAGCAGGGTTTGGCAAACTTTTTCTGTAAAGGGCCAGACAGTAAATATTTTAGGCTTTGAGGGCCGTTTGCAACCAGTCAACTCTGCTCTTGTGTGAAAGCAGCCATAGAGAATATGTAAATGAATCGATGTGGCTGTGTGCCAATAAAACCTTATTTACAAAAATAGGCAATGAATGGACTGGATTTGGCCCACCAGCTGTAGTTTGCCAACTCCTGCTTTGGAATCACCCAGATCTGAGTTTGAATCCTGGCTCTGCTACTGATTATCTATAGGACATTGGCAAGGCTTTCTGAGCCCCAGCTTTCCCATCTATAAAATTAGAATAATAACACCTGCCCTTCAATTTGTTAGAAGATTTTAAGATAATGCATAAAGAGTGCCTTGCCTGTAATAGGTATTCAATAACAGGTAGATGTATTACTACAATTATGACAGTTTAGAAGCAATGAAGTCAGCAAGGGCTGGATTAGTCAGGGAGGACTTCCTGCAGGAGGTAGATCTTGAGCTAAGTCCTGAAGAAAAGGCAGGAGATGGGTAGAGGAGCTGGGAGGATACTGTAGGATTATTACTAGTATTATTACTAGTGCAAATGGTGGCCCCTTGTACTTAACCCCCTCTCCCTCAGACCCTATGAGCACAGTTACTTCTTCAGGTATCTGTCTCCTCCACTAGACTGTATTTCTCAAGGGCAGCAACAGGGTCTAATCATCTATGCATCTGCCTTAGGGCCTAGAACAGGGGCTAGACCTTCAATGTAAATAAATAAATAACAAAAGCAATAGAACCACTGCAATAATAGCAATAGCAGCTGCTATCAGTTGAATGCCTTCTATAGGCCTAACTCTGTTCCAGGCACTTCCAATATATTATTTTTAAAAGCACAACCACCCTATGAGGTAGGTGATATTTTCATTTTACAGATGCCACTCATTAAGGGTAAGTAATTTACCCAGGTACAAATATTGGGTCAGGATAGGGATCCAGATCACTAATGTTGCCAAATCTACATTCTTTCTGGTATGAGGTGCCACCTTTTAAGAATAGACATGTAATAGACACTCAGAAAATGTTTAAGGATTGGTGACCACTGTTCCGGGATTCGGTCTTACTTGCTAATCCAATGTTTGTCACTATAAAGCCAACCATTAAGAGACGGACTCACCTTGCTCTGCGGTTGCCAGTGAGAAAGACAAGATAAGAAGTCCCCTTTGGCCCCCTTATACACAGACCATCCCCAAAACAGGACCTCCCTCTTTCTAGGACTTGAGCCTCACCGTCCCTCTCACCATTCTCACCTTGCACTGGGAGTGGCACAGCTCTGGTCTTCCCAGCTCCCTGGTGGCACAATTAGCCAAGTTGACCTGGTTCCAGAAGCAGGCGCAAGGAGGATTTGCACAAGACTGAGCTGCTGGTTGTTATTATTGTCTCTGCCTGTCTATGTGGTTGACTGTCATCTGATGCAGTGGGGGCAAAGCTCAGTTTCTCTGGACATTCATCTGTTATAAAAAATTCTTACCGGGGCTGGCCCGGTGGCGCAGCGGTTTAGTTCGCGCGTTACAGCCTGGGGTTCGCAGGTTTGGATCCCGGGCGCCTGCTGATGCACTGCTTGTCAGCCATGCTGTGGCGGTGTCCCATATAAAGTAGAGGAAGATGGGCACGGATGTTAGCCCAGGGCCAGTCTTCCTCAGCAAAAAGAGGAGGATTAGCAACGGATGTTAGCTCAGGGCTGGTCTTCCTCACACACAAAAAAATTCTTACAAACATTTGTACCAAAAAGCAATTATAGGCTTGGTTAGTCTTCTGGACAGAAAGTTCATCTTTGAGCATCTCGGTTTGATGAACCCCACTTCAGGTGGGTTCTAACCTCTACGTTGCAGCTCTTTTATGGCTTTGCTTGACTTGAAAACTAAAGCTGTCTGTGGGCATCCTTCATTTCTGCATGCAGACCCATGTGTCACATTTGCTTTCTGACTCTCCCAAGTCAAGGCAAAGAGAGGGAGTTTAAGTCAAAACACTGGGAACTGAAAACCTCTCAGTCACTTACAGTCTCAAAAAGACACCCATGTGAAACCACGTTATTATTTTCAAATGAAATGAACCATTAGATCTGCCAAATCAAATCTTTATGCAGCACAGTATAAAGAAAAAAGGCTTTGGAGGCAGACAGAACCATGTTCCAATCCTCATCTCTGCCTTTTATTAGCTGAAAGATCTTAGGCAATTCAACCTCTCCAAAGACTCATTTTCTCATTTGCAAAATGAGGCAAATAATAATATGTAACATCCCAGGCTGTTGTAAGAATTAAATGCAACATTACTTTAATCAATTGAAAAGTCCCTTGGACAATATCTGGCATACAGTATGCACTCAACAAATGTTCGTCTCCTGCCTCTATCCTTTTATCTAGATACTGAATATCTAAGAACAGACTCTCATAATAACAGCATATGGAAGAAACATCACCCAAATTTATTTAAAATGATTGAAGGTAGAGAGACAATTAAAGGAGAGGGACAAGAGGATTGATTATAAAGTTCAGGCTCATTAGTCTCCTTCTGGGGGGAAGGGAGACAAAACAATTTTAAGTTAAACATCAGTCTCTACATTCTAGTCACTAGAATCACCCAGACTGATTAAATCAGAGCCTATCTGAGACTCATTTTCATCTGCAAAATGAGAGCTCTTATGGGGATTAAGTTTTTTAGAAAGTATGTCTAGTAGCTACTCAAAAATGATAGCTGAAATTCTCACTGTGGTGGTAATTATTGTTGTTATTACTCCACCATGAGCTTCAGTTTTCTGATCCATAGACTCGTGTGAGGCCATTGCTAAGACCCGTTCTAGCTCTGACAATCACTGGTGGTAGGGTTCTCTGTGAAATATGTTTGAGGCATTCTGGATAAAGGGCCATGCAAGGACGATGAATGTGGTAGCATAATTGACCCTGGAGGCCAGCCACTCCTGATGGGTTAGACAAGACTCAAATGCCCCTCCTGTGTGTACAAAACCACCACCACCACCACCAAAACAGGTCATTCTAGCATTCCGTTTATTCAGCTTCTTTACAGCCCTCATTCCCAGCAGCACATTAACGATATGGGCAGTCAAACCTTTGGGCCCTTCAGATAAGCTAGAATCCATGCCACTCTTAAAAACACGTTCCCCTGGCTTCATTCCTGGTCACTCTGAACCTGGTGGTCTGGAGTGGGAGTGGAGCAGATGGTGTTCGCTCACTGTTTCTGATCCTTCTCTTGGGCCACTCCAGACTCTCTTGGTCTCATCTGGTTCTGGTTCCAGCTCTGCATGGGCTCTGGACAGCTTCATGCAGGGGTAACCTGACAGTACCTCACTTCCTGCCCCTACTGTGCCTCTCTCCCCTGCTCTGGGGCTTCCTTTTGACAAAGCCCTGGGGTCTGTATGCACAGCCCTGAAGTGGAGGAGAGTTAATGCCCTGTGGGGTGAATCATTGATCAATGGGAGATGGGAGCTGGTGGTTTAAAGAAGGTTCTTGGGGCACAATCCCACAGACCTGGTAATCCTTCCCATTTAGTGGCAGCCCACTCAGTAACATTATCTGGCATGGCTCTCCCTCCTCACCTGCTTCACTCCTCCTGTCCCTTACTCCCACACCCTGGGAATATGTTCCTTAACATAGCTCTGCTAGGAGCCCTCTGCTGCGGGCGTTGTTTCCTAGGGAACCCAGGCTAAGAGTAACTGGGTGGTTGAGATTTGGAGTTAGATTATTTACCAGTATGACAGCAATGAAAACACTATTGCTGGTGGTGAGCAAATAATCCCATGCAAGCAGGGGGGATCCCCATGCGTCAAAATTACTCAGGCTTTCACCTATGATTAATTAAGATGAAGTTTGGCGATAGGTGATAGCTGTGGCACTTAAACTGTACGGAGGCAATGATACTTTTAATGACTGTGGAGTAATCTGGCTTCTGGTTGAAAATGGAAATGGCTACCCTACCAAGGCTCAGGGTAGCCAATTGCCAATTCCAGTCACACTAAGAAAGCCACAGGGCCCCTGTGGCAGCTTTTAAGAAGCAGTTGCTGAAGAGCAGGCCCAGAATCTAATTGTAAGAGTGGCAGGGTTGAAAAAGAGAATGCATAGTCTTGGCGGGTCTCTAGTCAAAGTCATAGCCTGATGGATAGGAGTGGAATCTGAGCCCTGAAATGAGGACATTTGAGTGGATAAGGCTGAGAAGCTTGAACCTGCAGACTCCTTGAGCCTCCTTCTTCTCAGCAGAGGAGACTGTACCATGACCTCAGCTGAGGCAGGTGCCCTGCAAGATGCTACTCCTTCTACTGGAGATTCACCCCTCCACCCTTGATTGTTTCAAAGCAAATAACCAAAATCAGATCTCCACACAGCCTGAGAAAGGCAGTCATTCCTGCTCTAAGAGAAAATAGCATGTGTGCCAGAGGATTTGTGGGCCCTGTCTACTGTGTGTGGGGAGAACCCGGGGGTGTATGGGAGAGTGGATTTTGAAGCTGTTGGACTGAGGAAGGAGTGGAATATAAGCCTGAGTAAGGGGAGTTTTTCCCACTTGGAGGCCTCCATCCACAAGTCAAGATCCAACGATATGGCAAGAATACCCAGAGCTGGTCCTAACAGACTGTTGGGATGGAACTTGGCCTGGAGAAATGAGGAGGATATTACCAGAACTCCCTCGATATAGTATTGAGGAAAGGTCAGAAGGGTTAAGGAGGTAGGAATGTTGGGATTGATTTACTATGTAAGACCTGAGAACCTATCAGAGGACACTGCTTTTATTAAGGCCACTGGCATCTCTGAGATACTTGATGGTGGCAGTCCTCTGTTGGCCTGTGTGGACAGTGAGAGGTGCTATTATCAATGGGGATGGTGGGATTCCAGAATGGCAGAGGCCAAGTGACAGAATTTAAATATCAAAGAAAAGTGAATGTAATTATTGTGTTGGGAAGCAGGGTTGGACCAGCCCTCAGGGTTCCTTGACCCACAGGGATCTGGAGAGATGGCTAATGGATCATAGTGCTCCCAGAGGGGAGAAAGACGGACAACTGACTAGAGTATGCTTATTTATATAATTTTTAAAAAAATCAAGAGTTCATGATCAGAAGGCTGATGTCAGCTGTCATAATGGAAAATCACATTCCCTCCCAAGTTCCCAGGTGTAAGTCAGTGCACAGGCTCAGAGCTCACTGTTTGAAAGGGAAGTCTGGTCCCCTTAAGGGGGACCACGATACATATATATAGTAAATATTTCCCCAATCATTCTCCCAGAGAGACTTGAGGTCACTTTCCAGGGTAACTATGCACCAGGGAAAAGACAATACCCAAAATTCCCAAGGACTATGTGATATGGGATCTGAGATAAGACTGAATGAAACCAGAAGACTCAAAACATCACATGCTCCTGTGCTTAAAATGAAGGCCTATGGAGCCCAGATGATAATCAAGTCCTAACTCAAGTCTAGCTGACAGTGGGCCCAGTGAGTCTTCAGAACCACCCTGTGGTTATCTCCTCAGCCCTAAAGGAGGAATTGGGAAAATGCAGCACACACTGTCGGTACCTGGTCCACACCTCCTGGGCACTTACTATTTCTGTGCACTGTAACCTAATGGCTTCGTACTGCAAACACCAGTGACTCTTTGTCTGTGATCTGTCTTTAGCAGCTGGCCTGTGCATGGAGCAGGTTGGACATGCCAGAGAGCCAACAATCCCAGGTAAGAAGTAGGAATGTCAGAATGTATTATGCCGGGGGATCCGTCAGCTGCTATGTTTCCTGGGAGGTCCCAGAAGTCACTCTCTTCTCTAAAACAATAAGAAATGAATTAGTGAGAAGGCTACTGGATCATTGAGAACCTGAATGGTGGCCCAGGACTTATAGTAGGAGACTGTTATGGAACTGGGCTCCCTAATGTCAATGGTCATAACAGAATTCCAGAATAGCAGAGACTATGTGACAGCTCTAAACTGTCAGAAACATGGTAGATATAATTACCACATAAGTAGGAAAGGTACCAAGAGTGCCTTGACCCACAGGGGTATGTGGGAATGGCTAATGATGATGTTCCTAGAATGAGATAGATGGGCATTTACGGGCTGAATGTTTGTGTCTGCCCAAAATTCACATGCTGAAATCCTAACCCCCAGTGTGATGCTAGTAGGAGGTAGGGCTTTTGGGAGGTGACTAGGTCATCATGAAGCCTTCATAAGTGGGATTAGGGCCCTTATAAAAGAGACCCCAGAGAGCTCTCTCGCCCCTTCTGTCTTGTGAGGACATAGAGAGAAGACGGCCCATCTACAAACCAGGAGTCAGGCCCTCACCAGACACTGAATCTGGCAGCATCTTGCTCTTGGACTCCCCAGCTTCCAGATCTGTGAGAAATAAATGTTTGTTGTTTAAGTTACCCAGTCTATGGTATTTTTGTTATAGCAGCCTGAACAGACTACGGGTATTGTTGGACTTACATAATTAAAAGAAGATCAAGATCAGATATCAGAAGGCTGATGTCACTACCATGACAGAAAAGTCATGATCTCTGTCAGTTTCCAAACCTGAGATAGTTCTAAGATCTAAGCCTAACAACTGAAAGGCAGGCTGAATCTCCTTAAGGAAAACCCCTGAAATGCCAAAATAAACATACATAGCAGCTATTCTCCCAATCCTTTCTCTAAGGCCTTCAGTCTTTTACCAGAGTAACTGTCAACTGGGAAAAAGAGAACACTCAGATCTTTTAAGGGCTATTGGATTTAGGGTCTGAGCTGACACCAGGGGCCCAAAACACTACCACGGCTTTCTGTTAAAGTAGGGGGGCATTTGAAGGTCCTGTGATTAAATGGAGTTCTGGCCCCAAATCCATCTCACTATGGTCCAATAGGTTTGCAGACCCATCTGTGGTCATTTCCCCATGACTCCATGACCATAATCCATGCCCAATTATAAGGCATAATCAGGACGGATTTTCCTAGCATCTGGCAGGTTCCTCACATTGGTGCCCTGACCTGTTGAATAAGAGTCATTAATTTAAAAAAAGGAAAAAGAAAAAAAAAAGGCCAACTGGAAGCGCCTGAAACTACTCCCAACCCCTGGCCAAGATAATAAATCAAGCAATACTGCATTCTGGGTGGAATGACAGATTAGTGGCTCCCTCAAAGATTTAAAGAATGGGTGGTGGTTTCCATTCTATTTTCCACTTTATTCACTGGCATATGGCCCCTGTAAAACCCAGATGGATCATGGTGGATGATGATGGACTACTGTAAATTTAACCAAGATGTAGCCGTAATTTTAGTTGCCGTTCCAGATTAACACAGCCTCTGACGATTGGTATGTGGCTATTGATTTAGCAAACGCATTATTTTCAAACTCCGTTAAGAAGAAGGACCAAAAGCAGTGTACATTCGGGGCCAGCCCAGTGGTATAGCAGTTAAGTTCGCGCGCTCCACTTTAGTGGCCCGGGGTTCGCCGGTTCGGATCCTGGGTGTGGACCTCACCGCTCATCAAGCCATGCTGTGGTGGCGTCCCACATAGAGCAACTAGAAGGATGCACAACTAGGACATACAACAATCTACTGGGGATTTGGGGAGAAAAAAAACCCCAAAAAACAAAACAACAAAAAAAGCAGTGTACATTCACCTGGGATGGAAAACAACACAAATTCAGTCTTGTCCAGTTCATGTTAATTCTACTGCTCTCAGTGTCTTAGTCACAGTTCTCCAGAGAGAGAGAGATGGATTTATTTTAAGGGATTAGCTTATGTGATTTTGGAGGCTGAGAAGTCCCAAAATCTGCTGTCTGCAAGCTGAAGACCCAGGAAAGCCAATGGCATAAATCAGTCCAAGTCTGAAGGCCTGAGAACCAGGAGAGCTGATGGTGTAAATACCAATGTGATGGCAGGAGATGATGAGATGAGATGTTCAAGCTCAAAGAGTGAGGCAGAAAAAAGGGGTAAATTCCTCATTCCCCCACCTTTTGTTCTATTAATGCTCTAAATGATTGTATGATGCCCACCCACATTGGGGCGGGCAATCTACTTTGCTGACTCCACCAATTCAAATATTAATCTAATCCAGAAACACTCTCACAGACACACCCAGAAATAATGTTTAATCTGGGCATCTCATGGCCGGTCAAGCTGACACAGAAAATTAACCATTATACACAGTACCAAAATACTCTAAGCAGTGCTGTCCAATAGAAATATAATGTGAGTCACATGTGTAATTTTAGTAACCACACTAAAAAAAAGTCAAAAAGCAACAAGTGAAATTAATAAAATATACATTTACTTAGCCCAACTCATCTAAAATACTATCATTCCAACATATAATCAATATAAAAATATTAATGAGATATTTTAAGACACATACATGCCAGAAAGTAGGATGGAAGCCCTACAAAGATTCAGGGGCCTGCCACATTGGTGAAAATTTTAAACCTGTTAGATGGTTGTGTAGAAAAATCGTTTAACTTGCCCAAAGAGAGGTCTGACGTTAGCCCTCAGCTACTGGGCAGTCATCTCTAGGCCCTGGAAGTGTCATGCCTGATAGGAGTGTTTTTGTCTTAACTGGGGACTTTGGGCCAGCCATAGTAACAATGTGATTTGGGGTGGGGGTTTGGGTCACACAGTTACAACGTGATCTCTTCAGGGACTGGAGACTGAGATCAGCCACAAGGGTGGTCAACCACACTTACGTGATGGAACCCCAATAAAGACTTTGGATATCAAGGCTTGGGTAAGCTTCCCTGGTTGGCAATACACTATGCATATTGTCATATATCAATGCCGAGAAAGTAATGCTTTCCTGACTCCCTGGAGACAGAACACCTGGAAGCTCTGTGTTTGGTATGTCCCTGGTTCTGCCCTATGCATTTCTTCCCTTGGCTGATTCTAATCTGTCTCCTTTAGCAGTAATAAACTATAACCATGAATATAACAACTTTCAGTGAGTTTTGCAAGTCCTTTTAGCAAATTATCAAAACTTAAATTTGGGGATCCCCAAACTTGCAATTGGTGTCAGAAGTGAGGGTGCTCTTTTGTGGACTGTGCCCCCAACTTGGTAGTTGGTTACTTTCACAACATTATTAAATTTTTATTTACATTTGTCTGCATATTTACCACTCTCTTTGCTCTTTATAATATCTTGCATCTCAGACTTCCCATTCGATATCATTTACCTCTGCTTGAAGTAAACTCTTTAGGGTATCCTCTTGTGAGGTCTGCTGGTGACATTTTTTCTCTATTTTTTTCTGAAAATATCTTATTTTGTGTTATCTTTGAAATATATTTTTGATGGGTATAGGATTCCAGATTGGTAGTTACTTTTTCCAGCACATTGAAGATTTAATTCCACAGTTTTCTGGCTTCCTCTGTAGCTGTTGAAAAAATCAGCTGCCTAACTGTCATTTCTTGGAAGATAATCTGTTTCCCCCACCCCCAGCTATTTTTAATAATTTTTCTTTGTTTTTTATTTCCTGAAGTTTTATTACTAATAATCTAGGTGTGGATTTCTTTTTATTTATTTTGTTTGGAGTTCATAATGATTCTTGAATTGGTAGGTTGTTTTCTGTCATCACTTCAGCAAAATCGTCAAATACTTCCTCTGCTAGATTCTTCCTCTTCTCCCCTTCTGGGACTTTGACCAAACATATGGTAAACCTCACTGTATTCTCTATGTCTTTTAGCCTTACTACATGCTTCGTTCTAGATATTTTCTCCTGACCTGTCTTCCATTTCACAAATTCTCTCTTTAGCTGTAACTCTGCTTACAGATCCATCTATTTAGTTCTTAGTTTCAGTTCTAGAATTTCTAATTCCTTCCTTTTCATAAATACTCTGTCAGTTTTTATAGTTTCCAGTTCTCTGCCCAAATTTCCAATCTTGTTTTTTTATCCTTGACCATAGTAAGTATAGTTATATTAAAATCTATGTCTAATAATTGCATCTGGAGCTCCCATGTGACTATTTCTGTTGCTTGTCATTTCTCTTGGCTCTTATTCCTAACATCTTGTCTCCTCATGTGCCTGATATCTGTGATTGTGTGCCAGACACTATATTTGAAAAATTGTCTGTGGAAATAATTTGAGATCTTGGGTGATGTTATCTTTTTCCAAGAGGAATTTATTTGCTTCTATCAAGCACCTGGGGCACCAGCTATCAGGATTTCTTAATTTACTGTTAGGGATTAAGATTTCCTGGGCCACACAGATGACTTGAAGCTGGGTTACAATCCTGGCAAGGGCTGGTTTATTTCTGGTGTAGCTTTTTCAGAATCCCAACCCAAAGCAGGCCCTCGGATCCAACTTCTGTTCTCTAGTCTGTGACGCTATCAAAAGCATCACTCAGCTTCTCAGTCTCTTTTCCATGAACAGTGAATGCTTCCAGAGCAAGAGGTCCCAAACGCATTACTTAATTCACTGGATTTTGTTTTTCTTCTCTAACTTCACCTGGTAATTCTTCATTACCTTCTCATTGCCTCAACATTTTTAAATGTTTTTTTCACCTTTTTCAGTTTTCCTCAGCAGGTGGCTAATCCAAATTACCTGCTCCACTGTTATTATAAGTGGAAGTTTCTGCTATGACAATTTGAGAGACTATTATTGTTAAACTCTCCTGACTACTTGTTTTGGGTTTCCTTGATGGGAAAAATGTGCACTAAACTCCCATTTATCTGGAATAATTAGAGACTATAGAAGAAATAAATTACGTTAAGCCCAAATTGCTTTGATTCAGCTTTGATTAAAACTAAAATCCTAGGCCACAAAATTTTTAGAGATAATTTTACAAAGCTATTGATGCAAATGCTTTTGAGAATGTAAGACACCAGGTTAAGAATTAGCCTTTGTTTAGACAGTTAAGGAGAACTTTAAGCATATAAATATATATTTTGAATCCTGTCATAAATCTGAGTTTGTTTTTATCTCTTTATTGAAAAGGTGCATGCAGCTTTCTTTTCCTAAAATATCAAAAGATTTGTTGGAATAGTTTCCTTGAGGTTATGAATGTTACATATAGAAAGCTACATTGGTTAGAATGTTTGTTGTAGAACACTGTTCATTATATTTACAAACAGTGTCATAGGAGATTAATTTTATTCAGTGGCTTTGTGATAATTAACTTGCTGATTTTACCTCACTGATTTGTTGTAATTGGTACAACTGGTATAAAAAGACTGTGAGGATTCCCTTAAAATTAGGAACATAATTAAAAGAAAACCTTCTGGTAAAAATTTATTTTGTTTTACATGTCAGTTTAAGTGGCTCCAACAAATTAACTTAGAAATGCAATGCAGAGTATCAGTTTGCCACAACTGGGTATTCAGGCTATTGGAATATTCTTGTTTATTTTTATATTCTTGTTTTATTTTAACTTTGTTCTTATGTGGATCACCAAATTCCAAAAGATTAAATGATAATACTCTTAAAGCTTCTCTAAGCGTATAAACACTTTGATGGGTGATGATTCAGAAGGCATCTGCACTGCTAGATATCACGCATCCCCTTAGACTTGCCCAGTAAATAGACATCCCATGCTGGAACACTGGATAAATGGATATTAGCTGGAAGTGGAGGAAAAGATTGGAGGAGTGATTGAAATCTTGTCTCTACCCCTTACTAGCCTTGTGATCCTGCGAAAATTACTCTGAGCCTCAGGGTCATCATCTGTAAATTGGGGGTAATGATAGTAGTCATCTCACAGGATCTTTTTGAGGCAAGAAGGTAAAGGATTGAGACTGTGATTATAAAGCACTTAGTACACTGAGAGCACATAATAAGTACTTAATAAATAACGACGGCTATTATTACCTGACTGGGATGTATTCAGTTGCCTGGGGGAATAAAGGCCCCTCCAGAATTTCTGTTAGGAGGGGCTCAGGAGCAGTAATCACATTGGAAGGTGGGGCAGGACACTGCTTTTACATTGATTCTATGCTTAGTTGGAGAGAATGAGGAAGGATTTGAGATTTAGAGAGACTAGAGCGTTCCTCCCATACTCCTCGGCACTGCACCTATTCCGGTGATATTTAGGGGATTTCTTGCACTCCTCCCTCCCGTCCCAACCAACTATCCAGCCAACAAATACAAAAAGCTGCTGCCAGGGGACTGGACTCCGGAAGGGAAGGAGAAAGAAAGACGCTGCGCTTTTCCCGCTAAGAGTGTGGACTCCCTATTCCTACACTACTAGATACCACTTATCCCCTTTCACTGACCCCTTAGATTGCACCCCAGCTCCGCTCCTCCTTGACTTCAACCAATCTCCCCTTCCTGGGAGAGGGGGGCACCATCCGTAGTTTTATTGGCCACAGACAGCAGAAAGTGGTCCCCCCTGAGGGCACGCTGGTTTCCAAGGCGCCTCTGATCCCCCGGGGACAGCGCCCAGACTCCCCTGCAGCCTCCGCTGAGGCGGGAGGACACAGACAGACGTCCATTCTCAGCACCAGCGCAGGTGGAGGATACACTCTGGCATCCAGAGCCTCGGCCAGTCTCTCTTGCTCTTGCCTCTGTACACTCCCTTTACTCAGGAAGAGGCTTGACCTTGGGTTCTGGAGGCCGACTGTCTAGGTTGGAAATCCAGGCTTCAACCCTAGTTAGCTTGTGACCTTGGGCAAGCTATTTTTCTGTGCCTAGTTTTCCCCACACCAAGACCTACTCCAGGGACTATTATTAATCTGGAGGGTTTAGCACAGTACCCGCGCAGAGTTAACTCAATAAATATCTGCTGTGATCACCTTACATGCTCGAAACAAAACAGACAAACCTATTAACTTGCTCCAATTATATGTGAAAAGACCCCAGGTTCTAGTTCTAGTTTCAATACTGACACACTGAATAACCTTGGACAAGTTGCCTCCTCTTTCTGGACCTCAGTTTCCTCATCCATCATACGATGGACTTCATTGATTTAAAGAACCCAGTGAACATTTAGTGAGTGCTACTGTCTTCCAGACGCCTTCCCCGCAGAGGCACACGGCTGCTACAATTATTACTCGGCCGCTGACCTCACTCACGGGGTGGTGAGGGGCACTGAAGGTGGGCAGGCTTATTTCACTCTGCTTTAGGGGATTCTGCTTTAGAGATTCACTGGAAAATGGCATTTGAACAAGGCTTGAAGGATGATTCACTTGAATTTGCCTGGTAAATATTGGCGAGGCTTTTATGTTGCTGTCCCTTCCAAATTTGGGCATTCGCAGGGATTTGGTTCTGAAAATAAGACCACTTCCCTCGCTGAGGTCACTGTGACGGACGGAACCAGTGGAGCCACATAGAACAGGTTATACCTCGTATTCCCCATTCGGGAACCCTGATCGCCTCGAACCCGCGCGACCAGGGGTCTGCTCCCCTGAGAGAGCAGGGGCTGGCGGCGCTGGGAGAAGTTGCTCTTGCGGGCCGGCGCCTTTTAGCCTAACTCCAACGGAGAAAGAGGAGGGGCTGAGCCGGAGTGTGGCAGTGTTGGCCCTGCCCTTTAGAAGGGTCTGCTCTGAAGGGTGCCCACGGCCGGGTGCCGCGGGCCTGAGGCGCCCGAACCAGAGGCGCCGCGCCATCCCAGCTCCAGGGGGGCGCTCCCGCTCCGGGATGGTTAGTTTTGCAGGGACTGAGTCTGCGCCTCTCCACCGAGGGCCCGCGCCAGTCACCCGGAAGCTGCCGCAGTCCCGCCGCGCAGTCCAGGAACACAGCTCCCGGGGAAGGGCGCAGGCCCGCGTGCGCGCGGCCACGTGGGCGGCGCGGGCGCGTGCCCCACACCCACGAGAGGAGGCGGGGCGGGGGCGGGGCCGGCGGCTCGACCTCCCGTGAAGCCTCGCGCGGGGAAGGACCGGAACTCCGGGCGGGCGGCTTGTTGATAATATGGCGGCAGGAGCTACCTGGGCATCTCGAGGAAGCGGTGGGGCCCAAACTCGGAAGAAGGGTCTCTTTTCGTGCTAGCGCGGCGGCTGCTGCGGACCCGGAAGTCCGGGCCGGTTACTGAATGAGGGGAGCCGGGCCCTCCCCGCGACAGTCCCCCCGCGCCCTCCGCCCCGACCCGGGCCCCGCCATGTCCTTCTTCCGGCGGAAAGGTAGCAGAGGGGGCGCCGGCGGGGAGCCAGGCCGGGCCTCAGGGGCGGCGGTGGGGCAGATGGGCCTGCAAGGGCTTCCTCCGGGGCGGCGGCGAGGCCCTCGGCTTCCGCGCAGACACCCCCTGCGTGCTCGCTCTGCGCCGGGACTCTGCAGGGAGGGAGACCGTGGCCTCCTCGCGCGAGGTCAGAGGGGACTTGCCTCGCTAGTCCAAAAGTGTGTGCGGAAACCCACGCAAGTTAATGTCTCTTTGCGCGAAAACAGCTCTTCGGGGTTTGTGTGTGTGTACTGTGAATCAAGAAAAAGGAAATTCATTTAGTACCTTGTTACGGAAGTCTCTGACTTTTCAGAATATTGAGGGTTTTATGTCTAAAAGCAACACGTGAAAAAATTTTCACCTACTGCTGTATTCCAGTTTCCCCTTTTTTGGGGCGGGGGAGGGTTCTGCTGTTTCTAAAGTAACATTACTTAACTAATTGCGAAAAGTTCCCTAATGAAGAATAGTACTTTTGATGACTTGGCAAGTTTACTAACTACTAGAACTCTCTAAACAAATTCCATTTCTGACTTTCAGTTGTAATAACTGCCCAGTTCGTAAATAGAGGCAGCTTAATTTTGATCCTGCGTAAGGTTGTTGCTTTTCATTAAAAATATATATCCAAAGGGAACAAACGTGAGTCTTTTTGGATGAAAGTGGTGGTTCTTTCAGTTCTTGTTGCTTCAGAGAAAATGTACCAGACAGAAACGGGTTTTGGGAAAAGCACTAAACTAGATCAGGGACTTGGATTCACATGACAGCCTTGCTACTAACCGGGAACAGAAAAGTGTTAACCTACTCTTCTTTCCTCCTTCAACTCAGAATTAGATGGTTTCTAAAGGCCCCATTCAACCCTGACTGTGAGTTAAAGAATTCCTTTTAAGTACATACATAGTTTTAGTAACCGATGTCAGGTGATGAGTGAATAAAAACAGTGCTGAATGAATGAAACCGGTAAAATTGTACAAAGAAGCTTTATTGGTAAAGTACCTTGGTAGAGTTAATAGCTCACTAATTTGTTGGACAGTGTTGAAGTGTTTAGTTTGTTTTTTTTTAAAGGGGAAAAAAGCATTCTATATATAATGAGGCAAATTGCATGTTGCATAGTAGACTGTTGTCTCTGTTCAACAAATACTTTTGAATGTCTCCTCTTTGCCAGCCACTGTGCTGGGCCCTCAGTATTGAGCACTGAACGAGACAAGTCCCTGCACCCATGGAGCTTGTTGTCTGCTGGGGGAGACAGACAATAAATCACTCTCTCTTTCTCTGTCTTTGTATGTGTGTCTGTTTACAAATTGAGTAGTGTTATGAAAGCCATAAGTTGAGAGAACAAGCATATTTCTGTCTGATGTTAGAGAAAGGTTTCAGCAGGTGACCTTGAAACTTAGAGCTGAAGGATCAGCAGGAGGTAACATTCAGAGGCTGGGGAAAAACATTCTAGGCACAAGGAATAGCATGCTCAAAGTGAGGAAAGGAAGAGTTTGGTGCCCTTCGAGAAAGAAAGGAAGGCCGCTGTGACTCGAGCTTAGAGAGGTAGACAAGGATCAGATGATTCAGAGCTTTATAGGCCATGATTAGGTTTTATTCCAAGTGCAGAAACAATATTACTTAAACATTTTTAAAGAGGAATGATGTGATCTTATTTTATGTTTTAAAAAGATCATTCTAGATGCTTTTTGGAGACGGGATGTGGCAAGAGGAGAAGCTGAAGATGGTCTTATTTAGGGATCCCATCGAGTCTTTAAATAACATTTTTAAATACCACCTATATGCTGATGACTCCCAAGTTTACATCTCCAGCTTGGATTCTCTCCTCTGAATCCCAACTGGTATATCCAGCTGTTGGTCCACTTTATACCTCTACCTAATAGATATCCAATAGATAGTTATATCTATTAATAGATATAATAGGCTATCTAATAGATAAATTTTAACTTACTAGTATATCTAAAATTTAACTCCAGATTTACTCCTCCCAAACGTGTTCATCAATTTTTCTCGTCTCAATAAATTGCATTTCTGGTCTTTTAATTACTCAGGCTAAAACTTTAGTACATTCTTGAACTTCTCTTTCTCTCCTGTATATCTGATCCATCAGTAAATCTATTAGGTCTACCCTAGAACATATCCAAATCCAACCACTTCTCACCATCCGCAACCATTAACACCCTGGTCTAGGCAGTCATCTCTATTTAGATTGGATGGTTAAGGAAGTCCTCTGAGAGGATGTCATTCAAATCTCAGCTTAAATGTCAAGAGGTAGCTGGTTTTATGAAAATTGAGGAAGCAGCATAATTTTGCTATAGCCTTCAATTTTGTTTCCCTTCTTCCATCCTTGACCCCTATGGTATATTTTCAAAACACATTATACCGCACTTCTGTTCAAAGCCCTCAAGTGGCTTCCTATACATGTCCCTCCATAATCTCCTGCTCTCCTTCATCACTCTTCCGTTTATATTGGCCTCCTTGTTGTCAAGTACATTCCCACCTTAGGTCCTTTGCACATGTTCTCTCTGCCTGGAAACCTCTTCCCACAGATACCCACCTATTTTGCTCCCTTATCTCCTTCAAGTTTTTGATCAGTTGGCATCTTAGTGAAGCTTTCTCTGACCATCCTATTTAAGATTGCAGTCCCCGGCTCCTGCACTCATCCGCTTTGCCTTACTTTCTCTACAGCATATATCACCATCTGCTTTGCTTTGGAATTTATTAGGCTGGAAGCTGATTTTTTTCATGGCTGTATCCCGACGTCTAGGTCAGTGCCTAGCATATAGTTAGGAATTTAGTAAATATTTGTTGAATAAGTGAATAAAAACAAGAAAAATATCAGCTAATAATAAGTGCAGTGTAGGGAATTTAAACAGTGATGTGGGAGCAGATCACCAGATGACAATTTGTGTTCAGATAGTAAGGGAAGGCTTGTTTGAGAAAATGGTATTTAAGCTGAGACTGAATGAGGAGAGGGAGCCAGCCTTGCAAAGATAAAAGGAACAGCCTTCTATCCTGAGAGAACTGGTAATACAAATGTCCTGAGACAAGAATGAGCTGGGTGT
The DNA here is from genome assembly GCA_031878705.1 of Tapirus indicus. Taxonomy (NCBI): domain Eukaryota; kingdom Metazoa; phylum Chordata; class Mammalia; order Perissodactyla; family Tapiridae; genus Tapirus; species Tapirus indicus. Next base: position 2,896,995 of record CM062932.1, on the reverse strand, counting down.
GTTCAGGGAACAGAAAGAAGGCTAGAACTTCCTGGGAGAGGAGGGGAACAGAATATGTTTTGGAGATAGAGATAGCATGGCTTGAATAAATGATTGGAGTGAGGAAAACCTGGAAAGGCTTTGGGCTTAAAGCTTGGGGTAGGAGGAATCAAGAATTCTCTTGGCAGTTGTGCATTTGCCGTAACTCTTGGATATCCATGTGGATATGTTAAAGAGGCAGTTGGATGTACAAGTTCTGGAAAGAGCTGGAAAATTCGGTAGTTCTGGAAAGAGCTCGGAGCTTGATCTGGATCTAGAGTATTTTGCATAAATGATTAAAGACATGGGACTAGATGAGATCACCTAGAGGGTACATATATGAATTAGATATGTTGAAAGGCTAAGCTACCATAACAAAGAGACAGTAAAGTGTAATGGCTTAAACAAGATAGACCTTTATTTCTCTCTGGTATAAGACCTTTATTTCTCTTTCATGTAACAGTTCAAATTCCAGGTCATTAGGTGGCTTTGCTTCATGATCATTCGGTGGTCATTTTCCCCCCATCTTATTATTCCTCTTGCCCTTAGGGTATGGTCTTTTATCAAAGCCAGGTCATAGCCCCTTCTGTCTGTCCTCAGTCCTTTGACCCGTGATAAGGGGAAAGAATATGGAGAAAAGAGAAACTTTGGCCAGAAAGTGGCACTTACTGTTTCTATTCACATTCTGTTAGTGAGAACCTAGTCATACGGTCATAGCTAACTGCAGAGGCGTCTGGGAAATGTAGAGTAGCTAGCCATTATATGTTAGGCTACAGCCCTCTTGCTAGGAAGGGGAGAATTAGTTCAGTGGCCAGGTAGCATTTCCTGGCATACTGTAGCTTAGGAGAGAGCTATGGGGCTAATCCAGCTTTTAGAAGTTAAATTGAAGAACACAAGCCATTGGCAAAGGAGAATCGAAAATAAAATGCCAGTGATAAGGAGTGCAATGTCATGGAAGCTAAAAGAAGATAATGTTTCAAAAAGAAGAGAGTGTTGTGTTGAATATCACCTGCAAGATCACGTAAATAGAAATAGCCACTCAATTTGGTAACGTGGAAGTAATTGATGACTTTTTTATGAGTAGTGTCAGTGGAATGGGTTAAGGGGACAACGTGAAGTAGAAAGAGTAAGTGAAAACACCTTTTTCAAGAAACTTTGCAGTGAAAAGGAAAAGGGCAATAGCTGGAAGGGGCTATTGGGTTAACGGAGTGTTTTTTTTTTTAAGATAAAAGATGCTGGAGCATGTTTGTATGCTGATAGGAATGATCCAGTAGAGAGGGAGAAAATGATACAGAAGAGAGAGGTGTTACTTGCAGGAGTGAAGTTCTTGAGAAGACCTAAGGGGTTGGGATTAAAGCCTGACTCTACCAAGATTTGGTTAGGATATACTGCTGCTGGAAACGGCATTTGGTAGAACCACTTGTATAAAGTTTAAAGCCTTCTAACAGTACTATATATTGTTTATGGATACATAAATATATTAAAGAGTAAAAATGTGGATGGAAACAATAAGCATTCAATTTATGAAATTGTTTCACTTTGGGAGGGGGGGAGTGAGATCAGGGAGAGGCTTCAGTTGCACCTGCAATGTTGTATTTCTTTTAAAAATTCTTCTAAAGAAAATATGGCATAATGGTAAGATTTTGTAAACCTGAGTGTCCCTCATATTAAGGTTTAGTCTTGTCTTTATGTTTTAAATGTTTCATAATAAAAATAAATATACAAACAAGAAAAAGCATAGTCAGTAGTACAAAATAAGGTGGCAGAAATAAACCTACATAGATCAGTAATCACAATAAGTGAAAACAGACTAAAATCTGTGTGGCTAAAAATCTAGCAAAAGTATATAGCTAACAGATTAAAGACTCAGCTTAGATGAGAAACCAAAATTCAGCCATAAGCTGTTTACCAGAGACACAACCAAAACATGAGGACATAGAGAAATTGAAAATAAGTGGATGTAAAGATATACCAGACAGATGTTAACCAGAAGAAAGTTTGTGTGGCAGATGAAATACTTTAAAGCACAAAACGTTATTAGGCCTAAAAAGGTCACTACATTATGATAAAATGAACAAGGAAGATAAAATTCTGAACTGATTTGCACCTAACGTCAGTCTCAAAATATATGAAGCAAAATATACAGAATTGCCAGGAGAAATCAATGAATTCATAGTTAGGGTTTTAAGAAGGTTCTTTTTTAGGAATAAAGATCAGTAATCACAACAAACAGAAATGGGCTAACCTAGACGGTGAAAAGATGGTGATCTTCAGATTGGATTCCTACTATGTAACTGTTTAAATATAAAAAGGATCATAGGAAGGTTAAAAGTAAAAGAATAGGAAAATATGTTAGGGATATACAAACAAAAAGCTAATATAATCTTCACAATAGCACACACACGAGAAAAAGAAGGAAAAGTTAAGTTTTTGGAGGGAAGGGAAGCAAAGGAGTCATTATGCCCAGATAACATGATTGCATACATAGAAAATTCAAGAAAGCCACACACATTAGAACTCAAAAGAGTTTGGCTGGGCTTTAAAAATATATGTGTTTATATATTAGTATTTAAAACTCAATTGTATTTAAAACTCATCCCTGTATGCCAGTTAGAACAAAAGACTTTGAAATCTTTATGGTGTTTACAAAATATAATTGGACATGAAAGGACACCAAATAAATGGAGAGGTATACTATGTTAATGGATAGAAAGATTCAATACCAGAAGTATATGAACTCTTCTCTCAATGATTAAGTCATTGCTGTTTAAAAAGAAATTCCCATGGGGGTTTTAGGATAAGGACAAGTTGATCCTATAATTAATATGGAAGATAGTTTTGAAAAAGAATGAGGTAGAGGACTTGGCCCTGCCAGAGGTTTATTAAATAGTTAAATAATTAAGACTAGAATTGAATGCCCAGAAATAGGCCCAGGTATGGGAACTTAGTATATAAAGAGTTCCTATTTAGTTGGCAAAAGTTGGAGTAATCAATAAATGATGTTGGTTATCCCTCTGGCAAAAAAAAATATTACGACTTCCTACCTCCTGTCATATACATCAGGGGTCAGCAAACGTACTATAAAAGGTCAGATTGTAAATATTTTAGGCTTTGCAGGCCACATTGTCTTTGTCTCACTCTCCTCTATCCTTGTAGCCATAGATGGTGCATAAACAAATGGAGATGGCTGGGCTAAAAGTAAAACTTTATTTATAAAAAAACTGGTGGTAGGCTGGATTTGGCCCATGGGCTGTAGTTTGCCAGTTCCTGATATACAGAAATAAATTCTAGGTAGATAAGAGCCCAAAATTTGAAAAAGCAAAATTTGAGAACATATAGGAGAAAGAAATCTGATCTTGGAATGGGAAAGGATGTTTTAAAAAATAAGACATAGGAAAATATCCACATAATAATAAATTTGACTACATTAAAATTTAAAACGTCCATACAATAACATCTACCTAAGGTATTTGCAACACAAACAACAAAGGATTAGCATCCAGAGTATGTATGAAATTTCTACAAATAATAAGTAAAAGACAGAGGACATGAATAGGCAGTCCATAAAAGAGGAAACTTAAACAGCCACTAAACATGAAAGGATGTCACCTCAAAGGAAATCAAGGAAATGAATTAAAAACAACATCAAATGCCATTTGAAAACTATTAATTTAATACCAAGGATAAGAATATGAAGCATGGTGATGAGTGTAAATTGGGATAGCTGCTTTCATTAAAAATGCACATAATTTTTTACCTAGCAGTTCTATTTCTAGAGATTTATCCTAGAGAAATTCTTACATATATATATATATATACACACACACACACACACACACATAAGAAGACATGTACCTAGAATGTTCATCACTCCAATGTTTGTGATAGTGAAAACTAGGAAATAAAACCTAAATGTTCATTAACAGGAAAATGGGTGAATAAAGATATATTTATTTAAAGGAATTAAGCAGCTAAAGTGAATGAGTTAGAGCTACATGAATGTATTAGAACTGCATCAATATAGACAAATGTCAAATTATTGAATTAATACAAGCGTCAGATATGTGTAGAAGAATACCATTTATGTAATTTTTAAAGATGTGCAGAATAATACAGTTTTTTTTTTGGTATACATTTATATGTGGTAATAGTCTAAAAACATGCATGCAGTAAAGACATCTAATTTAGAATAGTATTTATCTCTGGTATGGGGAGAAGAGCAGTAAGATCAGGTAGTGATTCATAGGAACCTTTAACTAATATTTAGGGGGAGAAAGGAAATAAGGCAAGACAAAATTTGGTAAAGTCAGGTTGTGTGTATAGTTTTATGTTTGAAATATTGACTAGGAGATCTGATTGGTAAAATGAGAATCACCGAGGGTGGCGAAAGTGGAACAGTGGAGATATATTTTGGTGGTAGAATCAGTCTTAGTAGTTTGGTGTGGGAGATAAGGGAGAGACAATGTTAAGGATGACTCTCAGATTTTTGGCCTGAGAAATGGGTGGGTGATGGTGTCATTCATGAGAGAAGACAAAGACTGAGGTAGGAACAGGTTTGGGAAAAGATGGTACATTCCATTTTGAACAAACGTATTTATGGAAGATGGCAGGTAAGTGGTTAACATGAATTTAAGATCAAAAAAGGATTTAGACTAGAAATAGAAATTTAGACGTCATAGCAAATCTGTGGTATTTAAAGCCTTAAGAATGGATCAGTTCAGCCAGGACATACGAAAGTATATGTAGTGAAAAGAAAAGAGACCCAAACTCTTTCCCAAGGAGTAGCTAGAAAACCAGGAGAGTGGAGTGTCATGGAAGCCAAGACAAGTTGATGTTTCAAGTGGGAGATGTAGTTGATTGGCACTACTGCTGGGAGTGTCACTGAACCAGGCCTGTTTTGTCTCCGCACAGTATGCCAATCACCGAGATGATGAGTTTTTCAAGAAAGGGTTTATTCACAAGGCAGCCAAGCGAGGAGATGAGAGAACAAGTCTCAAATCTGCCTCCCCAAAAATGGGGATTAGAGATATTTATGGGATGATGGGGTGGGGTGGTCTGAAGTGTGGGGATAGATGATTGGAGATAAGGAAAAGTAAGGTAATAGATGATCTGTGCAAGTGTAGTAAAGCTTCATGGCTCTTCATAGGGCACATGTTCACAAAATGGTGACTTTAGCATGATATGAGGGTGGAGCTTTTGGCCCCCCTGATGTCAAAGGGTCACCTATTGGACATTGCCACAGGCCCAGTTGATGGGTCTGTGGTCTCAACCAGCCTGAACTGGACAAGGAGTTGATTCTCAGTTCCTGAAAAACAACTTGAGCAACCATTACCGTGGTGACTCCGTCGTCAGAGATGTTATCTGTAAGGAACCTAGTGGGAGTCTGATAATATACTGCTTATCTACATGACTTCTAAGAATAATCATTAATGGCTGCCTGGCCACCAGTTTCAGGAGGGCTGCAAAAATCAGTTACCCTACCACATTTCCTTATTTTATCTTCCTAACAGCAGTGATCGGTACCTGAAATAATCTTACTTATTTTTGTTTATGTTTGTCTCCACATACTTGCATGTAGACTTCTTGAAGGCAGGACTGCAGTCTTTTCTGAGCCAGGATAGTGTCTGGCACATACAAGGCACTCAAATATTTGTTGATGGATCGACTTGCCAGATACTCTGAGAGCTAGTTATTTCCTGCTACTAGCCTTTCAACATTTAATGTTTAAGAGCACAAGTAGAGAGATGGTCAAATTTTGGGATTTCTTACTTTGATAGGCTTTTCTTACTTTAATAGGCTGGTGAGTTAAAGAGAATTTAATGTTGAAAATATACAAGACAAGTAAGGAGGGTTAAAAATAGTCTTATATCAGATCCTGATATAAGACTTGCTTAAGCTGCCTTGCACCTTCCTTTCTTGGATGTTGTATTATTAGCATATCTGCAGTAGAATTTCCACTGTTTTGTTTAATAGAGGAGAGATTGTACAATTTTTTAAGAGACAAGTTGTTAAACCTTGAGTAATAGAAGTTTAGAGTGTTTGTATTTGATGCTTTGGGGGGAATACACAAGAAGTAAGATATGATGTATAACCAAAGAATTCTGTCTTTTTCTTCAGGATGTGTCTAGTAGTGGGTAGCACATGGTAATAATATTAATTAACATCCTAAATTTACTGTGTGCTAGTTACTTTTCTAAGCCTTTTACAAGTATTTATTTTTGTCATCCAAAACCCCCTAATGTAGGTGTTAGTATTATTGACCCAATTTTATAAATCAAGAAAATTGAGACCCAGAGAAGTAAAGTTACCTGTCAAGGATCACATGGCTAATGAGCAGCAGAGCCAGAATTTGAACCCAGGTATTCTGACATTGTCTGTCCATAAGCACTCAGTGTTCTTGACTGAATGCTGTTCAAAGGTCATTTCCTTGGAGAAACGTTCTCTGACAACTGCCCTGCCCGGCCCCCCTCTAAGGCAGTTAGTCCATAGTTGTAGAATTTAATACTCATCTGTTAGAATAAAGCTTGTCTAATTTTTACAATGTGTAGAATAGATCTTTTTTGACTGTAAACGTTGATGATGATGCTTTTTTATCTTCTAGTGAAAGGCAAAGAACAAGAAAAGACCTCAGATGTCAAGTCAATTAAAGGTGAGTTCAGTGGCATTTTGTTGTATTAAAGTGATATGCTTTGCATTTATGAGCTCTTTAATCTTATCTTTCCCTTCTTTTGCAATTAATCATTTGTACCTTCTTTTATGATTATTTATGATTGTGACTTGTTTCCCTGTTTGACCTATAAACTCTTCAACACCAGCATATAACAGGCTTTTATTAAGCACATGTGTCCCAGTGATTACAGTAAACCAGTATCCTCCTTACTAATCACACATTTGATTGTTTCCTAAAAGCGATTAGTTGACTTAAAATAAAAAATGAAAAATACTCTGAACTGAGCAGTGTGACAACTGAGTGAAAGCTCTGTTACGTATAAGACTTGGTTTCCTGTTTATCCAGAAGTGTGGATGATGACAGTTTTCACTTCTCTATTACTTTGGATGAATGGCCTTAACTTAACATTTATTCAGAGTACTTTATTGGAATCAATATACTGTCCTTATTTATAGGTTAAAGGATGCTTTTTTTTTTGAGGAAGATTAGCCCTGAGCTAACATCCGTTGCTAGTCCTTTTTTTCTGAGGAAGATTGGCCCTGGCTGACATTCGTGCCCATCTTCCTCTGCTTTATGTGGGATGCTGCCACAGCGTGGCGTGATAAGCAGTGCGTTGGTCCACACTGGTCCACCAATGCGGAGCACGTGAACTTGACCGCTACAGCACTGGGCTGGCCCCCTAGAGCATGCTTTTTTTAGATTGTAATCTCTTCTGTAGTTTTGACTGGCTTCATTATGTCAATGTACAAAGATTGGAATGGGAAAATTATAATGGAAATTATTTCCATAGCCATTACATATAAATTTCATAAATGTAATTTATTTCTGTGAACTGTAGATTGCTACTTATTTAGATTTTTCTTTCAGATGTTTGTATGTTGTGTGGCTAGCATTGAATATTAACTCTATATGCTCAATTTGTCAGAGAGAGACTAATTATAACTTGTTAAGAGAGTTATCAGATTAGGGAATAAATAGGGTAGGTTACAGCCTTATTTTCTGCTAATTTCTGACAGTTTAAAGCCAGTTGGATTCCACATTTTCTTTGGGCAAAATCTGATTGGCATTAATAAAGGCTTAAAGTCTTTCGGAAGCGGAGGCTTGTGAGTACTAGATCTGATTGTAGTAGAAGCAAGAGACTTCAACGTTTCAGGCACGCTAATTTTCTCCTCTGAACTCTGCTACTAACAGTATGACCTTGGCAAGTCATAACTTTCTTCAGATTCTTCATTTGTAGAATGAGAGGATTGGCCTACCTAAATTCTAAATCTGTACCAGGCTGAAAAATTCCATGCTTATACTTATGACAGTACATAATTTGTGCTTAGCATTCATTGACTTAACCTTAGAATAATATGGAAGCAGTACAGGAAACAGGCCCTCGAGAAGTTTGCAGTCTGATTAGAAAGACAAATTTAGACACAGAACAATAGCAAATAAACCAAAATAATATCTACAATCATGCGTCAGTTAATGACAGGGATATGTTCTGAGAAATTCATCATTAGGAGATTTTTGTCGTCGTGCGAAAATCACGAGTGTACTTTATACAAACCTAGATGATATAGTCTACCACACACCTAGGCTGTATTATTACTAATCTTATGGGACCACCATTGTATGTGTGGTCTGTCATTGACAAAACGTTATTATGTGGCACGTGACTGTACCTTTTATTGAGCGCTTATTCTGTTCTAGGCATTAGACAAAAACTGTGGCTGTAATAGTGAACAAAAAAGACTTGGATCCAGCCCTTATTGGACTTACAGATTGGTAGGGGAAAGGAACATTAATCAGATGATTCCACAGATAGCTTAGGCTAGAGCAGTAGTGATGGAAATAGAGAGATCTGGACAGATCAGTTTAGAAGGTAAACAGGATAGAATGTTGTTATTGATTAAATATGAGGTATAAAGGAGAGGGAGGTTTGGGGTTGATACCTACCTTTCTGGCTTGCCTAACAATGTGACTGATAGAGAACCAAGCTGAAATTATATGTTTAGTTTTGGTATGTTGGGTGGGAGGCACTTTTGAGACATTCATTTATATATGTTATCTTATCCACACAATAATTTTAGAGTCTGAGTTTTTAACCAAAGATAAAAGTGATTTTCTAGAGTCTAGCAGGTCAACGTTGAAATCCTGCCTGTTGAAATGACTCTTTACTAGCTCATTGACTTAGAGCCAAGTATTTAACTTTTTTCTCTTTGTATCCTCATCTCCAAAATGAGGAAAATACTGGTCTTGCAAGATTGTTGTAAGAGATAAATGAAATAATGTACCCTGAAAAATGTACATCGGGAAACCAGTACAGTGCCTGGTACATAGTGGGTAGTACATTGGTAGCTATTATTATTTAGTTTTAACAGAGTCGGCCCTCAGTATGTTGAATTAGTTAAATTAAGTGAAGTATTGCAAGGAGTTCAGAGGAATTTGAGATCAGCAAATGATTACTGAAGTGTATGGAAAACTTCATAGAAATGAGACTTAACAGTATAAAAGTTGAATAATAAGAAGGAGTTGAATGAAAGAGGAGATTCTTTTTCTTTTTCCCTACCAGCCCAGCCTCTTATTTCTTTGAGTATATATTGGGCAGAGGGGCCTTTGGACAAGTAAAGGGAAATTTTTACAGTTGGATTGAGATCAGATTATAGAGGGTCTTAAAGACCAGAAATGAGAGTTGAAACAGAGAAAACAGGGAGCCACTGTAGGCTTTTGAACAGGATGTTGATGCTTTACATATGGTATTTATGATAGGTTAGTCTGGAAGAGTTATATAGGATGGAAACTCTAGAAGTTCTTTTGCCGTTAAACAGAAAGACCTATACTAAGGGTGTGGTGTTGAAAATAAACAAGTAATGGGGCCAGCCTGGTGGTGTAGTGGTTAGGTTCGCGTGCTCCGCTTTGGTGGCTCGCAGTTCACAGGTTTGGATCCCAGGTGCAGACCTATGCACTGCTTATCATGCCATGCTGTGGCAGGCATCTCACATGTAAAGTCGAGGAAGATGGGCACGGATGTTAGCCCAGGGCCAGTCTTCCTCAGCAAAAAGAGGACTGGCAACAGATGTTAGCTCAGGGCTAATCTTCCTCACCAAAATAAAATAAAATAAAAAAATAAGTAAGTAGATGTTTAAACATCTTAAAGGGAAAGTCAACAGATCTTGGCAAGTAAACAGATATAGTGAAAAAGAATGTCCAAGATTTTGAGCTTTGGAGACTGGTGGATTGAACAGAGACAGGGAAATTGAGAAGGAGAATTATTTTGGAAGAAGATGTGAAAAGTTTGATATTTGAACAAATTGGTCTTGAGATGATAAAGTCAAAGTGAGAATGGCTAGTAGTAAATAATTAGAGATAGAGGACTGAAGCTCAGGTCAAAGGAGAGGTCTGAGATACAGGTCAGCGGTTTTCCACCTGGGTTCCAGTTCCACAGCGGTGTACCCTGGGAGCTGTTGCGCAGAGAATCCACGTCAAGGGCATGCATGAGACTTTCCCCTTGAATCCTCATCTCCAAAATGAGGAAAATACTGGTCTTGCAAGATTGTTGTAAGAGATAAATGAAATAATGTACCCTGAAAAATGTACATCGGGAAACCAGTACAGTGCCTGGTACATAGTAGGTAGTACATTGGTAGCTATTATTATTTAGTTTTAACAGTTATTATTAGCTCTGTTTTATCTATTTTAGATACCTATTTAGGTTTTAGATATCTATTTTACAGACATATCAGGTTCCCACTTATGCTTATTTTGGGGGGAAACGGGAGCTTACAGCTTTAAAAAACTTTGAAAAAGATTACTCTAGTAATAATTGAAGGTTTGAGAATAAACATGCTTTCTAGTAGAAAGGAAAAAAGAACAGAGAACCTTAGTAAGAAGAGGAGTCATGGCAGGAGATCATATCTCGTTTATTATTTGTTTATTTATTTAATAAATGTGTACTTAGAGAATGAGAGGGAGGAACAGGTAGAAGAGGAAATTGAGCGGAGTGTAGTACCATGGAGACCAAAGGAGGATAGAACATCAGGAAGGAGCATGTAAAATCTGTTGCTAGTTCTAATAGAGAAGTTAAGAAAGAGGAAAGCCTTGCACAAATGAATTAATAGCATTTTACATCATCATACACATCTAATTAGGAAACGGAAAGTCTCAACATTAGTTGTAGCTTGCTGTCTATACAATAAAACTCGCTATTATTGTTTATCAACTTGCTAAAATGATTTTGCTCACTTCGATTTATCATGAACATAAGAATAAAAACAAGACTTCTAAAATTGAAAAAATCATTTGAAGACAACTCTATTGCATAATTCTCCCAACTCTTGTTCAGTGACTAATAAGTATAGATACCTGGAAAACAGGTGTGGACATTCATGTTCTTATCTGCTTTATACTATAAATACATCTCAACGAGTAATAGATTGAATTACAGTACTATGTATTCTTCATAAGAAATATACCTAGTATTAGTCAGATTCTGTGTCTGGAAACTGCTAAGATTGAGAGCACTTATTGGTTGACTGCTCAGTAAAATAAGTGGTGCTGGTAGATACAAGTTTAGTTATCTGAGACTATTTATATTGAGCGTGTGGAATGCTAAGTGCTATCCTTCTTGCTAAGGCAGTATACTAACCAAAATTTCTTAAAACCTTTAGTAAGAGTCTTCTGATATTTGTGTGGCATAAATAGGGTAGGTGGAATTTTTTTTTTTTTTTTTGAGATCACATTGGTTTGTAACATTATATAAATTTCAGGTGTACATCCTTATATTTCAGCTTCTGTATAGACTGCATCATAATCACCACCAGAAGTCCAATTGGCATCTGTAACCGTATGCATGTGCCCCTTTACTCCTTTCACGCTCCCCCAACCCCGTTCCCCTCTGGTAACCACCAGTCTCTTTTCCTTATCTCTGTGTTTATCTTCCACATATGAGTGAAGTCATATGGTTTTTGTCTTTCTCTGTCTGCCTTATTTCGCTTAGCATAATACCTTCAAAGATAGGTGGAATTTTAATTCAGCTGAAGCAACAAGTTCATAGGGTTACTTTGATAGTTTTGCAATATCGAGTTGATTATTTCCTATTAACATATTCATAACTAACCTTTATTCTGAAGTCAAAAGGATATTAATATTTCTTCAGACTACTAAAGAAAATCTATTTTGTGAATTTTTAAGTGTACTTTATCTTTAAGCAGCTTGAACTTTGAGCATAAACATTTTTTTTTGTTCTTTGTTTTGTGAGGAAGACCAGCCCTGAGCTAACATCCATTGCCAATCCTTCTCTTTTTGCTGAGGAAGACTGGCCCTGGGCTAACATCCGTGCTCATCTTCCTCTACTTTATATGGGACGCTGCCACAGCATGGCTGACAAGCAGTGCGTTGACGGGTGCCTGGGATCTGAACCCATGAACCCTGGGCTGCCAAAGTGCGAACTAAACCGCTGCACCACCGGGCTAGCCCCTAAATGTTTTTCATTAGGTGGTGAAATTTTGTTACTCAACTGAAAAGTAAAATATGTATTCTAAAGAGTATTTTTCTAGTTTTTTTCCCCTAAGCTTTTCTGTAATTTTAGTCTTGTTTCTTGGGCAAGTAAGGATGAAGGAATTCAGAAGGGTCCATATTTCAGAATGTTTCCTGGCTTTGGTACTTTCTATCCTCAGTAGAAGTTCTCAAAGAAAGATCTCTTTTTTAAGTTCCATTTTTGGCACAGTATTTTGAGAGTTATAAATAATAATAGGGTGTGTCTTTCCAATTTTCTATTCCTTGGTTAATTTACCTTTCCCCTAAGTATTTTTTGTTGAGTGTACTCACTTGAGAGGTGTTACAAAATTTAATTTTCAAAGTTCTCTTAAAGCTCTCTTATGAGACAGTTTTAGACTATTGAATTGTGTTTAATTTTTAACAATTTTTTGAAAAATTGCAGCTTCAATATCTGTACATTCCCCACAAAAAAGCACTAAAAACCATGCCTTGCTGGAGGCTGCAGGACCAAGTCATGTTGCAATCAATGCCATTTCTGCCAACATGGACTCCTTTTCAAGTAGCAGGACAGCAACACTTAAGAAGCAGCCAAGCCATATGGAGGCTGCTCATTTTGGTGACCTGGGTAAGTGATTATCACTTTTGTTAACTTTCAATAGGGGGAAGGATTTGAGTATTATATGTGAAATTCCTGCCAGAGGATACTGAGCTATATAATTGGAAGGGGCTTTGAAAAGAAATGTATTTAAACTAAAATAACAGCTATAAGTGTAATGGATGACACCATGTTGTGTTCCTATAAATATAAAATATAAGGCATGCCCATTAGAAAATGGGCCATTTTCAGAAGAAGAAATATATTTGGCCACTAAATATATGAAAAAGATGCTTCATTTCACTAATACTCAGTGAAAAGCAAATTAAAATAATGAATTAATGTTCTAAGATATTAGCAAATATTTAAAGTTTGGTAATTTGAGTGTTAATGGAGATGCAGAGAAATAGCCACCCCTATTTAGTTGAAGTGTAGATTTGTGAAGATTTTTTGGAAGGCAGTTAGGAAGTATTTATCAGAAAATAAAATATAAGGTCTAGCCCTCAGATATGTTCACATATATGCACAAAGATGTATATGCAAGTGTGTATAAGGCTATTCATTGCAGTATTATTTGTGATAGCAAAAAATTTGGAAGAACATATAAATATCCATTAATAGAGAAGTAGTCAAATTGTGATATGCCCATCCTCATACTCTGGAATGCTTTGTAGCCATTTAAAAGTCTGAAGAAGATGAGGAGAAATGTCTAAGATATATTAAAGTGAAAATAGCAGGTCACATAGCGGTATTTATAGTAGGATCCCTGTTATGTTAAAATATCTCCTCCCTCTCCCCGCTGAAAAAAGAAGAGATATGCAGGAGATCCTTGTTATCTGAGTATTTGTTACCTGAATTTCTGCACTTATAAAAATTGTATGTCTTGTTAGCATCAATTGAAAAAAATCCATGAATGAATTGAATTCTAATAAAATTAGTCCCTCTTGACATTTCTTTGCTTAACGTTTGTGTTTATTCAAAGCCAGGGTGTCAGAGTCTTTGTGGGTCACGCTCAGCAGCAGTACACTACAAACAACATTTGTATTAATCACAAAGTAAAATCGTAAGTTTCACTGGATTACTCATACGTTGCTGGCGGGAACGTAAAATGGTACAATCACTCTGGAATTCGACAATTTCTTATAAAGCTGAATGTGCAATTACCATATGACCCAGCAATTGCACTCTTAGGCATTTATCCCAGAGAAATGGAAACTTACGTTCACACAAAAACCTGTACGCCTATGTTCTTAGCAGCTTAAAAGCCAAAAACTGGATGTCTTTCAACAGGTGAATGGTTAAACAAACTGGTACATCCATACAACAAAATACTACTCAGCAATAAAAAGGAGCAAACTGGTGACACACATAACAACTTGAATGAATCTCAAGTGAATTATGCTGAGAGACAGAAGCCAATCCAAAAGGTTACCATACAGTATGGTTCCATTTGTATAACATTCTTGAAGTGACAAAATTATAGAAGTAACGAACAGATTAGTGTTTGCCAGAGGTTAGGGGAGGGGGAAGCGGTTATAAAAGGCCACGTGAGGGAACCTTGTGGCTTTGGAACTGTTTTTTATCTTGGTGGAGGTTACATGAATCTACACATGTAATAAAATTGCGTAGAACTAAATACACAAATGAGTACAAGTAAAACTGGAGAAATCTGAATGAAATTGGTGGATTGTATCAATGTCAATATCTTGGTGTGATAATGTACTATAGTTTTGCAAGATGTTATCACGGGGGAAACTAAGTAAAGGAATCTCTCTATTATTTCTTACAACTACATGTGAACCTACCATTATCTCAAAATTAAGAGTTTAATTAAAAAAAATTTTAAGTCTTGGAAATGATCAGGATTTCCTTTCTGAAGTTCATGCAAGTGATGATGACAAAGATGGACTAGTTAACATTGACAATAAGACAGTCAGAAAGGGTGATGATACATGAAGTGCTTGAAAAGAAAAGGATTTGAACATCGAAGGATTAAGGAAAGCCCTTTTGAAAAATTGATGAAGCCCTCAGTTAATTTTATGAAAATAAACCTTTTTTTGTCATGCTGTGAAAGTTAAAAAAATTGATTTTTTATTTATTCTAATAATTAGCTTGTGGTTATAATTGTAACCTAAATTTAGTTAAATGTAAAATAACTTCTTTTTATTGTTTTATTAAGTTTAGTTTTATTTTTAAAGATAAAATTCCAGAGCTACTCTTTATTCTGTTGTAAATAATGCTGAGAATTCATAACATCTTCCTAGCTATATCCACACATCCACAATTTTTCATCAGGATAAGTTCTTACAAGTGGAGTTACTGAATTGAAAATCACGCAGATTGCTACGGCTTTGGTGTCTGTTACTGAATGCTCCTCCAAAAAAGGTTTTGCCAGTTTACCTTCTCATCAGCGGGTCAGAGTGCTGCCTGTTTCGCTGTGCCCTTGTTAGTGCTTGTTATTATTTTTTGAAAAAAATCTTCCAATTTGACAGGGAAAAATGTTATCTTGTATTAATTTACTTTTGTGGGATTTTTAATGAGGTTGAATATTTTTTCATATTTTTATTGACCTTTTTTTCTTAGGAATAGTATAAGATTTTTTTTCTAAGAATTTGTGTTGTGTGAATTGCCATTAAAAGAGATGTGAGGATTGAGTAACAAAGAGCTTTTTATTTATTTGTTTGTTTGTTTTTGGTGAGCAAGATTTGCCCTGAGCTAACATCTGTGCCCATCTTCCTCTGTTTTGTATGTGGGATGCCGCCAGAGCATGGCTTGATGAGCGGTGTGTAGGTTGGCACCCGGGATCTGAACCTGCGAACCCTGGGCTGCCGAGTGGAGTGTGTGAACTTAACCACTATGCCACCAGGCCGGCCCCTTTTTAATAATTTAAATAAGTTTTGGACAGTTATTTCTTTGCTTGTTTAGAAACCAAAACTACAGAATTTCTGGTTCTTTATTCACTTAAATTGCTAGGGAATTAAACTTTATTCAAGAACTCTGGTACCACTGATGCTGAAGGTAACTAATCTGTCAATCTTAAATTATTTGTTACTGAACTGCTAATTCTTTTACTTCTTTTAGGCAGATCTTGTCTGGACTACCAGACTCAAGAGACCAAATCAAGTCTTTCAAAGACACTTGAACAAGTCTTACGTGACCCAGTCGTCCTCCCTTATTTCATTCAATTCATGGAACTTCGGAGAATGGAGCATTTGGTTAAATTTTGGTTAGAGGCTGAAAGTTTTCACTCTACAACTTGGTCCCGAATAAGAGCACACAGTCTGAACACAGTGAAGCAGAGCTCATTGGCTGAGCCTGTCTCTCCATCCAAAAAGCATGAAACTACAGCATCTTTTGTAACCGAGTCTCTTGAAAAGAGATTGGAGGATTCTAGCTCAGCCCAATTGCTTATGACGCAATCAGAAGGAATTGACCTGAATAATAGAACTAGCAACATTCAGAATCACTTGCTGCTTTCCCAGGAATGTGACAGTGCCCATGCTCTCCATCTTGAAATGGCCAGAACAGGAACTCATCAAGTTTTCTTGGAATCCCAAGAATCCTCCTCCAGACTTACAGTAGCCAGTAGAAATAGTCCCTCTTCTCCACTAAAGGAATTATCCGGAAAGTTAATGAAAAGTAAGTATGTGATTTTCTTCTCTCTCTTTGTCCTGTTCTTTTTGTCAGTTTGTTTTTTAAACCAGTTTATAGAGTGGAACTTGAGATGGGAATAAAAGGATTGGAATAGTTTTCTTTTCCACTTGTGCTTGCAAATTTGGGAGGATTTGGAGAGGGCCCTGGAGTAGGATTGATGTATGAAAAGGAACAGAATGGGGGCCAGCCCCAGTGACCTAGTGGTTAAGTTCAGTGCACTCCGCTTGGGCGGCCTGGGTTCAGTTCCCGGGCACGGACCTACACCGTTATTTAGCAGCCATGCTGTGCTGGCAGCCCACATACTAAAAAATAGAGGGAGATTGGCATGGATGTTAGCTCAGGGCAAAAAAGGAACAGAAGGAATATCTACACTGATTGGATCCTCTAAGAAGGATGTTAGCTGAGTTAACAAATGAAGAAGGGTCACGTGTCATCCTGCTTTTCCCTTCTGCAGATTTTGGAATCAAACCATTATCCAGATAGGCTTATTTCATCCTTGTCTCAGTCTTAATTTGATTAATATTTTACTGTACTTTGCATATTAGATTATTTTTCAGTTGCCAACAGGTGATGTTTATTGAGTTCTGTGCTAAGTGCTATACTTGAATTTTATTTAATAGTCACAACACCTCTCTGAGGTAGGCATTATTATCCCATTTTACACATGAGAAAACCATGGCTTAGAAAGATTAAGTAACTTGCTCTAGGTTATACAGTAAGTCTGGAGCTAGAATTAAAGCCTACACATTTTGACAACAGCACTTCTTTTTTTTCTTCTGTTAGTTTGGAAATTACACTTTTAATTTTTCAGTTATCACCTTCTGGAATCCTGATTAGATAGTCTCTGTTCTTCCTCTTCTCTTTCATCTCGTCTATTCTTTGTTTCTCACAGGGCTAAGTCATTTCTTTTTTGGTTTTCATTGTTTGCTTTTTTCTACTAAGACTTTTTTAGAGCAGTTTATGGTTAACAGCAAAATTGAGGGGAAGGTACAGAGATTTCCTATATACCCTTTGCCCCCACATATGCACAGCCTCCCCAGTTATCAACATCCCCTGCCAGAGTGGGACATTTGTTAAAATTGATGAACCTACCTGAACACATCATAATCACCCAAAGTCCATAGTTTACATTAGGGTTCACTCTTGGTGTATCTTCTCTGGGTTTTGATATGTGTAAAAACACGTATCTAATGATATCATACAGAGTATTTTCACTACCCTAAAAATCTTCTGTACTCTGTCTGTTCCTCTCTCCCTACTGGCTAATCCCTGGCAACCACTATTCTTTTTACTATATCCATAGTTTTGGTTTTTCTAGAATGTCATATAGTTGGAATCATACAGTATGTAGCCTTTTCAGATTAGTGGTGATTTCTTTTTTTTTTTTAATTTATTTTTTTATTGATGTCTTAATAGTTTACAACATTGTGGGGTTTAGTTGTACATTATTATTTGTCCATCACAATGTGGATGTATCCCTTCAATCCTTGTGCCCACCCCCTGACCCCCCGTTCCCTTGGTAACCACCAACCAGTTCTCTCTGTCCGTGTGTTCATTTATATTCCACATATGAGTGAAGTCATGCAGTGTCTGTTCTTCTCTCTCTGGCTTATTTCACTTAACATAATACCCTCTAGGTCCATCCATGTTGTTGCAAATGGGACAAGTCTGTCTTTTCTTATGGCTGAGTAGCATTCCATTGAATATATATACCACATCTTCTTTAACCAATCATCAGTCGAGGGACGCTTGGGTTGCTTCCACTTCTTGGCTATAGTGAATAATGCTGCATTGAACATAGGGGTGCATCAGCCTCTTGTGATGGTTGATGTCATGTCCATTGGGTAGATGGCCAAGAGTGGGATTGCTGGATCATAAGGCATTTCTATTTTTAATTTTTTGAGGAATCTGCATACTGTTTTCCATAGAGGCTGCACCAGTTTGCATTCCCACCAGCAGTGAATGAGGGTTCCCGTTTCTCCACAAACTCTCGAGGTGATTATAGCCATTCTCATGGGTGTCAGGTGATATCTTAGTGTAGTTTTGATTTGCATTTCCCTGATGATTAGTGATGTTGAATGTCTTTTCATGTGTCTGTTGGCCCTCTGTATCTCTCCCTTGGAAAAATGTCTGTTCATATCCTCTGCCTATTTTTTGATAAGGTTGTTTGTTTTTTTTGTTGCTCAGTTGTATGAGTCCTTTATATATTACAGAGATTAATGCCTTGTTGGATAAATGATTTGCAAATATTTTCTCCCAGCTGGTGGGTTGTTTATATTCATTTTGATCCTGGTTTCATTTGCCTTGTGGAAGATCTGTAGTCTGATGAAGTCCCACTTGTTTATTTTTTCTTTTGTTTCCCTTGTCCGAGTAGACATGGAATCTGAAAGGATCACTTTATGACCAATGTCAATTAGTGTACTGCCTATATTTTCTTTCAGGAGTTTTATAGTTTCAGGTCCTTAATCCATTTTGAATTGATTTTTGTATATGGCGATAGGAGATGGTCTACTTTCATTCTTTTGCATGTGGCTGTCCAATTTCCCAGCACCATTGATTGAAGAGACTTCCCTCTCTCCATTGTATGTTCTTCGCTCCTTTGTCGAAGATTAGCTGTCCATAGGTGTGTGGTTTTATTTCTGGGCTTTCAATTCTGTTCCATTGATCTGTGTGTCTATTTTTGTACCAGTACCGTGCTGTTTTGATTATTATGGCTCTATAGTATATTTTGAAATCAGGGATTGTGATGCCTCCAGCTTTGTTCTTTTTTTTCAGGATTGCTAAGCTATTCAGGGTCTTTTGTTGCCCCATATGAATTTCAGTATTTTTTGTTCTATTACCGTGAAGAATGACATTGGGATTCTGATTGGGATTGCATTGAAGCTGTAGATTGCTTTAGGTAGGATGGACATTTTAACTATGTTTATTGTTCCAATCCATGTGCATGGAATATTTTTCCATTTCTTTATGTCTTCCTCGATTTCTTTCAAAAGTGTCTTATAGTTTTCATTGTATAGGTCTTTCACCTCCTTGGTTAAATTTATTCCCAGACATTTTATTCTTTTTGTGGCAATTGTAAATAGGATTATCTTTTTGAGTTCTCTTCCTATTAGTGCATCATTAGTGTATAGAAATGCAATTGATTTTTGTAAGTTGATTTAGTACCCTACCACTTTGCTGTAGTTGTTGATTATTTCTAGTAGTTTTCCAGTGGATTTTGGGGGGTTTTCTATGTATAAGATCACGTCATCTGCAAATAGTGAGAGTTTCACTTCTTCATTGCCTATTTGGAGTCCTTTTATTCCTTTTTCTTGCCTAATTGCTCTGGCCAGAACTTCCAGTGCAATATTGAATAAGACCAGCGAGAGTGGGCACCCTTGTCTTGTTCCTGTCCTCAAAGGAATGGCTTTCAGCTTTTCCCCATTGAGTATGACGTTAGCTGTAGGTTTGTCATATATGGCCCTTATTATGTTGAGGTGCTTTCCTTCTATACCCATTTTGTTGAGAGTTTTTACCATAAATGGAGGTTGGATCTTGTTGAATGCCTTCTCTGCATCAATTGAGATGATCACGTGGTTTTTATTCTTCATTTTGTTAATGTGGTGTATTACGTTGATTGATTTGCGGATGTTGAATCATCCCTGTGTCCCTGGTATAAATCCCACTTGATCATGCTGTATGATCTTTTTGATGTATTGCTGTATTTGCTTTGCCAATATTTTGTTAAGGATTTTTGCAAATTTGTTCATCAGTGATATTGGCCTGTAGTTTTCCTTCTTTGTATTGTCCTTGTCTGGCCTTGGTATCAGGGTGATGTTGGCCTCGTAGAATGTGTTAGGAAGTATTCCATCTTCCTCTATTTTTTGGAATAATTTGAGAAGGATAGGTGCTAAATCTTCTTTGAATGTTTGGTATAATTCTCCAGGGAAGCCATCTGCTCCTGGACTTTTATTTTTTGGGAGGTTTTTGGTTACTGTTTCAATCTCTTTACTTGTGATTGGTCTATTCAGATTCTGTTCTTGATTCAGTTTTGGCAGGTTGTATGCGTTCAAGAATTGGTCCATTTCCTTTACGTTTTCCAATTTGTTGGCATAAAGTTTTTCATAGTATTCCCTAATAATCCCTTGTATTTCTGTGGTATCTGTTGTAATTTCTTCTCTTTCATTTCTAATTTTATTTATTTGAGTCTTCTCCCTTCTTTTCTTAGTGAGACTGGCTAAGGGTTTGTCAATTTTATTTATCTTCTCAAAAAACCAACTCTTTGTTTCATTGATCCTTTCTACGTTTTTTTTGGTTTCAATTTCATTTATTTCTGCTTTGATTTTTATTATTTCCCTCCTTCTGCTGATTCGGGGCTTTGTCTGTTCTTCTTTTTCTAATTTGGTTAGGTGCAGTTTAAGGTTATTTATTTGGGATTTTTCTTGTTTGTTGAGGTGGGCTTGTATTGCTATGAATTTCCCTCTCAGGACCGCTTTTGCTGCGTCCCATATGAGTTGGTATGGTGTATTTTCCTTTTCATTTGTCTCCAGATAGCTTTTGATTTCTCCTTCAGTTTCATGAACGATCCATTAGTTGTTCAGTAGCATGTTGTTTAGTCTCCACATCTTTGTCACTTTCCCAGTTTTTTCCTTGCAGTTGATTTCTAGTTTTACAGCATTATGATCAGAAAAGATGCTTGGAATGATTTCAATCTTCTTAAATTTATAGAGGTTTGCCTTGTTTCCTAATATATGGTCTATCCTTAAGAATGTTCCATGTGCACTTGAGAAGAATGTGTACTCTGTTGTTTTTGGGTGGAGTGCTCTGTATATATCCATTAAGTCCATCTTGTCTAGTTTTTCATTTAAGTCCATTATTTCCTTATTGACTTTTTGTCTGGATGATCTATCCATTGATGTAAGTGGGGTGTTAAGATCCCCTACTATTATTGTGTTATCGTTAATATCTCCTTTTAGGTTTTTTAGCAGTTGTTTCATGTACTTTGGTGCTCCTGTGTTGGGTGCATAGATATTTGTAATTGTTATGTCTTGTTGGTGAAGTGTCCCTTTTATCATTATATATTGCCCCTCTTTGTCTGTCATTACCTTTTTTATTTTGAAGTCTACTTTGTCTGATATAGGTATGGCAACTCCTGCTTTCTTTTGTGTGCCATTAGCTTGGAGTATCGTTTTCCATCCTTTTATCTTGAGTCTGTGTTTGTCTTTAGAGCTGAGATGTGTTTCCTGGAGGCTGCAAATTGTTGGATCTTGGTTTTTAATCCATCCCGCCGCTCTGTATCTTTTGATTGGAGAATTCAATCCGTTTACATTTAGAGTGATTATTGATATCTGAGGGTTTAATGTTGCTATTTTATCGTTCTTTTTCTGGTTCTTTAGCATTTCCTTTGTTTCTTGTCGCATGTGTTTCAGACTGCAAATTCAGTTTGGTATTTCTGCATGATGATTCTGTTAGTTTTCTCTTTATTTGTCATGTGTGGTTCTCTTCTGGTTATTTGTTTAGTGGTTACCTTGAGGTTTATATAAGAGATCTCCTGGATAAGATAGTACATTTTTAGATGCCTCCTGTTTCCTTAGGCTGAGTCGATTCAATCCCTTTCCTCTTCCCCTCCTTATTTATTGTTGTCACTACTTATTCCATCTTGTGTCGTGATTGTGTGTTTACAGTGATGAGCTTGAATTAATTTTTGGTGTTTTCCAACTGTAGTTTGTTCTGGTTTAGTCTTCTTACTTTTCTCCTTGCTGAAATCTTTGTATCCCCTTTCTCTTTTGTCTTTTTTCAGGTCTAAGGGCCTTCTTGAGCATTTCTTGTAGTGGGGGATCTTGTGGTGATGAACTCTCTTAGCTTTTGTTTATCAGGGAGAGTTATTATTTCTCCTTCATATTTGAAGGATATTTTTGCTGGATAAAGTATTCTTGGCTGAAGGTTTCTGTCGTTCATGATTTTGAATATATCATTCCAGTCTCTCCTAGCCTGTAGAGTTTCTGTCGAGAAATCAGCTGAGAGCCTGATGGGGTTTCCTTTGTATGTTATTTTGTTTTTTTGTTTAGCTGCCCTTAATATTGTTTCCTTGTCACTGAGTCTTGTCAACTTAGCTATTATGTGGCATGACGTTTGTTTATCCCTGGTTATATATTTAGGTCATCACTGGTTTCATTCAATGTTCTTCCATCTCATTCCCTAAGTTTGGGAAGTTCTCAATTATTATTTCTTTGAAAAAACTCTGCTCCTTTTTCTCTTTCTTCTTCTGGAATACCTATTATCCTTATGTTGCTTTTCCTCATTGAGCCTGATATTTCTCATAGAATTTCTTCTTTTTTTTTACTTAGTCTTAGCTCTCTCTCCTCCTCTATCTGGAGCATTTCTGCATGCCTATCCTCGATAATGCTAATTCTTTCCTCCATATTGTCAGTTCTGCTCTTTAAAGACTCCATGTTTTCCATTATCTCGTCCATTGTGTTTTTCATTTCCAATAATTCTGATTGGATTTTCTTTATGGTTTCAATCTCTTTTGTGAAGAAATCCCTGAATTCGTTGATTTGTTTTTGTGTGTTCTCTTGTATTTTGTTGTTTGTTTATGATAGCTATTTTGAATTCTCTGTCATTCAGGTTATAGATTTCTGTGCCTTCAGGGTTGGTTTCTGGGTGTTTGTCATTTTCCTTTTGGTCTGTAGACATAATATACCATTGGATAGATCCCACGGATTTACTTTTTCCTTTCATCTTGAAGTTGGTCCTGCAGTTTCCACCTGCTGCCACTGTGTGGAGGTCACGAGTGGTGTGCTCAGATTCTACTGCAGTCCCTGGAGGGATTGTGCTGAAGCACAGGGCGTGTGGGGGAAGGGGTTCTCTCTTTCTCCTGCTCCACCCGGGGGTTTCCTTTCTGGCTCTCTTGTGACATTTGCCACACCCCAGAAACAGTCCGTCGTTGCTTCCCATTGGGGATCTCTTGACAGTGTGTGAGAGCACCTGGAGAGCAATAGTTTTACCCGCAGAGGGCTGCCCCTCCCCCCTCTGTCTGGGAGCCCTGCTGTCTTTGCCCATCGATTGGGGAGGGGGAGTAAAACTCCTTACCTCTCCTCACATCCTTTGGGGCTTCCTGTGCCTCCACCATTGGCAGCAAGGGTTTCTTAGAAGTCCTTTGTAGTGTTTGATTGACCTCTGTTGGTATGTGAATGATGTTTTCATTGTGTCTTAGGGGGCAGAGATTCAAAGAAGGAATCTCACTCTGCCGTGTTGCTGACGTCACTCCTAGTGGTGATTTCTTAAGATATACCTTTTAGTTCATTGACTCTCTTAAAATGGGTCTAATCTGCTATTGAATCAATTATTAACTTTTTTAATCTAAAAGTTTTTGAAAAAAATAATGAAAGGTATTGAATGTTTCATTTCTAGAAACTTTTTTTTTCTTCTAATTTTCCTGGTCATTTTTTGGTTTCTTGTTCCTTTATCCCATTTCTGAGCCTATTTTTTTTATTTCTTTAAATTTATTAAACATATTCATTATCTGATAATTCCAATATCTACAATTTGTGTGGCTCCGATTCGGCATTATTTGTTCAGATTCACACTCTTGGTAGCTTGTGATTTCAGTGGGTTTTTGCTGTGAACATTTGTTTTTGGATTTTTATCTGTGGGAATGCTTTGAGGACTCTGTTGACATTGAGTTATTCCAGAGTGTATTTGTATTTGCTTTTGCCATGCATCTGGGACCAGCTTCACTACCATCTGGTACCACTTAAAACTAAATTTTTGTCTTAGGTGTTTCAGGCCCTAAACTCTTAGGACCTTCAGCAGGGTTTTGATCTAATCTTTTACCCTGTTTGGACCCAGGGCAATTGCCCTTGAAAGTGCAAGCTTCAAGTCTCTTGGAGTCGGTGGTTTTTCTCAGGTGAAGGTCCTCTTATCTTGCAGTTTTGCCCATCTTGATTTGTACTGGCTCTTACAAGTCCACAATTCCTTATCTGCAATTCAGAAATCTAGAAAACTTCGACTATCACAGTTTATTTTTAAAATAAACAAAACTTATCCTGAACTGGTATGAACTTATTGCAGAAGTATGAATGTGTTTGATTATGGATTATTGTCCCACATGCTGCTGGGATATTAATATGGTATATGTAAATATAGTGCCTTACCTCTGTAAAAACTCCCCACATTCTGAGTTCTAAAATATTGTCCCAGAGGTTTCAGATGAGGGAACTGCCTGTACTTGTTCCTGCCTGTCACTGTTTCCCTTACTTTACCACAGCTCTGATATACTTTTGAAAAGCATTTTGGGAGCATCCAGTATTGGGAAGAGGTTTTTTGGACATCTAATCTGACCTGTTTTTGGAAATGGAAGTCCAAAGTCTGTTGCTTTTTTTTTTTTGATGAGGAACATTAGCCCTGAGCTAACATCTGTTGCCAATTCTCTTTTTGCTGAGGAATATTGGCCCTGGGTTAACATCCGTGCCCATCTTTCTCTATTTTTGTATATGGAATGCTGCCATAGCACGGCTTGATGAGTGTTGCATAGGTTCATGCCTGGGATCCAAACCCATGAACCCCAGGCCTCTGAAGCAGAGTGCGTGAACTTAACCACTATACCACCAGGCTTGCCCCCAATGTCTGGTTCTTTAATTGTAATACATTTTATTGTTTTTGGAAACTGTCTTTGTTTTGCTGGTAATTTATTTCAATAAAAAATAGAAACAGGGGCTGGCGCAGTGGCGTAGTGGTTAAGTTTGTGTGCTCTCCTTTGGTGGCCCCAGGTTTGCAGGCGTGGATCCCGGGCGCAGACCTATGCACTGATTATCAAGCCATGCTGTGGCAGGCGTCCCACATAAAGTAGAAGAAGATGGGCACGGCTGTTAGCCCAGTGCCCATCTTCCTCAGCAAAAAGAGGAGGATTGGCAATAGATGTTAGCTCAGGGCTAATCTTCCTCAGCAAAAAAAATAGAAACAGCAGTGAAGTCATTAAAAGAGCAGTAGATTTTCTTTTATTTTTCATTATTTTTAAAATGTATATGCAGTAAATTTGAGCTTTTTTGATATGCTTCTTTGAATTTTAACACATTCATAAATGCCTGTAACTTTCATCACAATCAGGATAAAGAACAGTTTGTTACCTTTGTAGTTAAACTCTCCTCTAACCCAACACTTGGCAACCACTGATGTAGTCTCTGTCTCTGTAGTTTTGCCTTTTCTGGAGTGCCGTGTAAGTGAATTTATACAGTATGTAGGCTTTGAGACTGGCTTCTTTCACTCAGCATAATGGCTTTGAAGTTCATCCATGTTGTTGTTTCTATCAATAGTTCATTGCTTTTTATTGCTAAGTGGTATTCCATTGTATGGATGTACTATCCATTCACTTGTTGAAGGACATTTGGATTGTTTCCAGCTGTTGAAGATTATGAATAAAGCTGCTGTAAACATTTATATACAGGTTTTTGTGTGGACAAAGTTTTTATTTCTCTCAAGCAAATACATAGTAGTGGGTTTGCTGGATTATGTGGTAAGTGTGTGTTTAATTATGTAAGAAACCATTAAACTGTTTTGTAGAGTGTCTGTACCATTTTTCACTCCCACCAGTGTTATATGAGCATTCTAGTTCCTTCATTTCCTTGTCAGCATTTAGTATAATCAGCGTTTTCTTTGAGTTTTAAGCCATTCTAATAGATGTGTAGTGGTATCTCGTTGTGGTTTTACTTTGCATTTCCCTAACGGCTAATAGTAGTGAATGTTTTTTTATGTGCATATTTGCCATCTGTATATCTTCCTTGGTGAATTATTCAAATCTTTCACCATATTTTATTGGATTGTCTATTATTGTTGAATTTTGAGAATTCTTTATATGTTCTGGATATGACGTTTATTGGCTATATGATTTGCAAATGGTTTCTCCTAGTTTATCGCTTGACTTTTTATTCTTTTAACAGTCTTTCAGAGAGCGAAAGGACTTTTTTGATTGTTTAATTTATCAATTTTTTTCTTTTATAGATTGCTTTTGGCGTCAGACCTAAGAGCTCTTTGCCTTATCAAAGGTCATGAAGATTTTATCCTATGTTTTCTTCTAAAAATATTATGGTTCTATACTTTACATTTAGATATCTGATCTATTTTGAGTTAATAGTGTGTAAGTTGTTAGGGTTAGGTAAAGTTTTTTGTTTTATTTTGTGTTTTATTTTTGCGTATGGACACCCAATTGTTGCAACAGCATTAATTGAAAAGACAAAGTACTCTTACTCTATTGAATTGCCTTTACACCTTGGCCATATTTGTGTAGGTCTATTTCTGGACTCTGTTCTTTTCCATTGATGTATGTGTCTATTCTTTTTTTTTTTTTTTTGTGGGGAAGACCAGCCCTGAGCTAACATCCGTTGCCAATCCTCCCCTTTTTGCTGAGGAAGACTGGCCCTGGGCTAACATCCGTGCTCATCTTCCTCCACTTTACATGGGACGCCGCCACGGCATGGCTGACAGGCAGTTCGTCGGCAGGCGCCCGGGATCCGAACTCGCGAACCCCGGGCTGCCAAGCGCGAACTAAACCGCTGTGCCACCGGGCGGCCCCCTGTATGTGTCTGTTCTTTCATCAATACCACACTGTCTTGATTACTGTAGCTTTATAGTAAGTCTTAAAATTGGATAGTTTGAGTCCTTTAAGTTCTTTCTTCTTCAAAATTTTGTCTATTCTAGTTTTTTTCTTATAAATTTTGGAATAATTTTGTCTATATCTACAAGAAACCCTGCTGGAATTTTTATTGGAATTGCATTCAATCTGTAGATCAATTTGGGGAGAATTTATATCTTAACTGTGTCTAGTCTTAAAATCCATGGACATAGTGTGTCTCTTCATTTACTTAGGTCTTTGATTTCTTTCATCAGCATTGTATAGTTTTCAGCATACAGATCCTTCACATGTTTTGTTAGACTTATATCTAAATACTTCTTTTTTGGTACTATTGTGAATGGTATTTAAAAATTTTTTTGTTTCTAACTTTTTCTTGCTTGTATATGGAAATATGATTGACTTTTATATGTTGACTTTCTATTCTGTGACCTTACTAAACTCACTTATAATTTCTAGGAGCTTTTTTGTAGATTGCTTGGGATTTTCTACATAGATACTCATGTTATCTGTGAATAGGGACAGTGGTATTTCTTCCTTTCCAATCTGTGTTCTTTTTTGTTTCTCTTGCTTTATTGTACTAGCTAGGACTTTATGTACTGTGTTGATTAGGAGTGGTGAGAATGGATCTTCTTGTCTTGTTCCTGATCTTAGAGGGAAAATATTCAGTCTTTCACCCTAAAGTATGAATTTAGCTATGGGTTTTCTGTAAATGCCCTTTATCAGGTTGATGAAGTTTCCTTCACTTAATAGTTTACTGAGAGTTGTTGTTGTTTGTATCAGTTCAGGTGTTGAATTTTGTCAGATTTTTTTTCTGTGTCATTTGATATAACCATGTGGTTTTCCATCTTTTGTCTGTTAATATGGTGGATTACATTGATTGATTTTTTTAATGTTGAATAAGCTTGTATTCCCAGGGTAAGCCCTATTTGGTTGTGGTGTACAGTGAAGTGTTGCTTAACAATGGGGATAAGTTCTGAGAAATGTGTCATTAGGCAATTTTGTTGTTTTGCAAACATCATAGAGTGTACTTACACAAACCTAGGTGGTTTAGCCTACTACACACCTAGGCTATATGGTACTAATCTTATGGGAACACCACTGTAAATGCAGTCTGTTGTTGAAACATTGTTATCTGGTGTGTGACTGTATTTTTTTTTGTATGTTGCTGGATTTGATTTCCTAATATTTTGTTGAGCATTTTTGCATCTATGTTTATGATATTGGTCTATAGCTTTCTTGTACTGCCTTTGTCTGGTTTTGGTATCAATGTAATGCTGGGCCCATAAAATGAGTTGGGAAATTTTCCAACCTCTTCTATTTTCTGGAAAAAATCCTTTAGAATTGGTGTTATTTCATCTTTAAATGTTTGGTAGAATTTCCAGGGGCCTGGAGTTTGGCATTTTAGAATGTTTTAAACTATGAATTCAATTTCTTTAATGGATATAGGGTTATTTAGGTTATCTGTTTCTTCTTGGGTGAATTTTAATAGTTTGTGGCTTTCAGGGAATTGTTAATTTCATCAAATTGTTGAATTTATGTAACTATCTAGCTTTCCTTTACTGTCTTTTTAATCTTGGGTTTGTAGTGATATCTGCCTTTCATTCCTGATGTTGGTAATTGTGTTGTCTTTTTTCTTTTCTGTGTGTATAAGGATTTATCTTTTTCAAAGAACCAGCTTTTGATTTAATTGATTGTAATCTCTTGTTTTTCTGTTTTCAATTTCATGGATTTTCTGCTGTGTATTCTTTCTTTCCTCCTGCTTGCTTTGGATTTATTTTACTCTTTTTCTGGTTTGTTAAGAAGGAAGCTTAGATTGCTGATTTGAGACCTTTCTTTTCTAAGGTAAAGCATGTAATGCTATAAATTTCCTTTTAACCACTGCTTCACCTATCCCACAAGTTCTGATATTTTGAACTGAGCAAAAATGAAATGTGTGATTTTCCTTGAGTCTTACTCTTTGCCCATGGATTATTTAGAAATATGTTGTTAGTTTCCAAGTGTTTGGATAATTTTTTTCCTAATAGCTTTCTGTTACTGATTTCTTGTTTAATTATATTATGATCAGAGAACATATTTTGAATGACTTCAATTCTTTTAAATTTGTTAAAATTTTTAAATGACCTAGGATATGGTTTGTCTTGGTGAACATCTCATGTACAATGAAAAGAATGTATATTCTGCTGCTGTTGGATGGTTTTCTATAAATGTCAATTACATAGAGTTGGTTGATGATGGTGTTGTTTTTCTGTATCCTTGCTGATACTGTGTAAGCTTGTTCTGTTTATTACTGAGAGGGGAGTGTTGAAGTCTCCAACCATAATTGTGGATTTTTCCAATTCTACTTGCAGATCTGTCCATTTTTGTTTCATGTATTTTGAGGCTCTGTTGTTAGGTGTGTACATATTTAAGATCCTTATTTCTTCTTGGTGAATTGACTCTTATCACTATGTATTATTCCTCTTTGTCTGTGATAACTTCCCTTGTTCTGAGGTCAGAAATATCTGCTGTCTGATTTATATAGCCTCTCCAGTTTCATTTGATTAGTGTTTACATGGTATATCTTTTTCCACCCCTTTATCTTTGACCTACCTTTATCATTGTTTTTTGAAGTGAGTTTCTTATAGGTAACATGTAGTTGGATCATGTTTTTTGTCCATTCTGACAGTCTTTTTTTGTTGGTAAATTTATTTATTTCAGTGTAAGTTTTGTGTAATTATTTACATTAAATGTAATTATTACAATGTGATTATTTACATTATTTAATGTAACAAATGGAATTACTAAAATGTTTAGATTTGGATCTACCATTTTATTATGTGTTTCTGTTTGTTCCCTCTGTTTCCCATTCCTTGATTTCCTATTTTCCGCTTTCTTTTGCATTTGAACTTTTTTAGAATTTATCTATTGAGTTCTTGATTATATCTCTTTGTGTAGATTTTTTAGTGGTTTCTCTAGAGATTACAGTATACATACTTTTCACAGTCTACTTAAAATTAATATATTACCACTTCAAGTGGAATGTAGAAACCTTACCACCTTTATCTTCCCACTTACATGTTGTAGTTGTCATCTATATATGTTGAAAACCCCATCAGACGATGTTATAAATTTTACTTTCAACTGTCATACATATTTTAAAGAACTTAAGAGAAGAAAAATTGTCTGTTATAGTTAAACCAGATATTTGCTATACCTGTTGTTGTTCCTTCATTCCTGAAGTTATCATTTGTTATCATTTCACTAGTCTCAGGAATTTTCCTTTAGCATTTCTTTTAGAACAGATCTGCTCTTAAAGAATTCCCAGTTATCCTCCATCTGAGAATCTCTTTATTTTGCTTCTTCTTGAAGTAATTTTCACTTGATAGAGAATTGTAGGTTGATACTTCTCTTTTACTGCTTTAAAAATGTTCCACTGCCTCTGGCCTCCATGGTATCTGGTGAGAAATCTGCAGTCTTGGAATCATTACTACTTTATATTTAACATGTTTTTTTGTAGTTGCTTTCAAAATATTTTTCCTGTCTTTACTGTTCAGCAGTTTGATTATAGTGTCTAGACATGGATTTCTTTGACTTTTTTCTATTTGAGGTTCACTGAGCTTCTTGATTTTATAAGTTTGATTTTTTTGCCATATTTGGGGGTGTTTTCAGCCATTGTTTCTTCAGATTTTTTTTGGCACTGTACTTTTTTCTTTTCCTTCTGGGAATTTAATGAACCAAATGTTATACCTTTGTTATTGTCTTGAAGGTCCCTGAGGCTCTATTTACTTTTTTACTAATTCTTTTTTTCTGTTCAGCATGGAAAATTTCTATTCATCTATCTCCAAATTCACTGATTCTTTCCTCGGTCATTTCCATTATGCTTTGAATCTTTCTAAATTTTAAGTTTTGGTTATTATGTTTTTAGTTCGAAAATTTCCATTTGTTTCTTTTTTGCATCTTCTGTTTCTCTGTGGAGGCATTCTTTCTATTTGTTTCAAGAATGTTTGACCTTACTTCTTGGTGCCTGGTTAAATAGCTTGTTAAAAAAAAAAATCTTTGTTTTATAATTCTGGCATCCATGTCATCTTGATTGTGTTTTCCCTTATGAGATAATGGGATTTTCTGGTTCTTTGTATGACAGTTAATTTTGGATTGTATCCAGAACAGTTTGACTTATGATTCTGAGTGATGTTTAAATCAGTAGAAAATGTGAAGTTTTTGGTTTAGCAAGCAATTAACCTAGGTAGGTTCAGGCTACAAGTTCCAGCCAGCATTCTGTAGGCTGTAGCTCCAGAGTCAATTCAGGTTTGGATCTTACCTGCGTATATGCCTTCCAGTGTCTAGTCTGGGACCTGGCCAGTGGACAGGTCATAGTTTGGTTCTCAAACCCTTTGATATGCTCTTAAGAGTCAGGTCCATGCATGCCCAGCTCAGGGGTAAGCCCAGGGGTACACACACCACTTTATAAGCTTTCATGAACTTCCTCCTATCTGCAGTCTTTCTGGTACTTTCTGCCTTCTAGGGTCCTGACCTTCCTAGTTGGCTAGAAAGCTAGGGCTTTAGTTTCCTCACTCTTCAGCACACGTCCCACACTTATGTCAGCCTCTCAGGCCAAGCAGCAAGAGGATAGAGGATAAAAAGGAATTCTCCCCT
The DNA here is from genome assembly GCA_031878705.1 of Tapirus indicus. NCBI lineage: Eukaryota > Metazoa > Chordata > Mammalia > Perissodactyla > Tapiridae > Tapirus > Tapirus indicus. The sequence continues at coordinate 2,865,333 of CM062932.1, read as the reverse complement.
TCCATTGGGACTACAGTTTCTCTGTCAAAGAGTAGGGTTTTTGGAGCTTTGGGAGCCTGCCTGGGTGCCGCAGCCATTTGCCATCATTGCTATTCTGGTATTGCCTGGGGGAATGAGACTGGAGTGAAAGGGGGAAAACAAAACAGCACAAGGGGATTTCCCCCACTCTCTGTATCCATGGGAACCCCCTTTCTTGCTCCTTAGACCAGAAATCGCAGGCTTTTCTGGAGCTTTTTCTTTGTGCACGTGGTGTGTGCTTTTAGCTTTTTAGTCCAGACTAGCAGATACTGGAGAAAGGAAAAGTGGGAAACTTGCCACCTGTGTGGCCAAGTTCTGGTTTCCTTCTCCACCTTCCTTCTACCTACCATTTATGTTTCCAGGTCATTGGATACATTTGTCCAGTGTCTTTAGTTGCATTCTGTGGGAGGGATAGTGTGGAGTATGCTTATTTCATCTTGACCTACTTCTTAGGATTTCAGATCAAATGACAATGTTTTCTATATAGATTTGCTTTTTTCCCCCTAAAAAAGCAAGTACATTAGGAAGATATGGGTTTAATGCCTGCCTCTGGTGGTTCCTATCATAATTATTTTCATTGTATTAACAACCTCTTGAGCTACAGAAGGTGGCCACATATTAACACCTTTTATATTAGTATTTAAAACTTTTCTGGAGCCTAGAAATTCCTACTCTCCTCCTCCTGGTTCTAGCTCCCGTTTTTCATGAAACTTGGAAAGTCTCTTTCTTGAATAAACTTTGTTTTTGTATTTGCATATATCATTCTCAGGTGGTCTAGGGTGTTTTGAATATGTCCTTGTAACTCCTTTTACCAATGAAGGGATTTGTAATGGCCTACTACTTTTGTAACTAAAGATCAATATTCAGAACTCAAAAGTGGTGTGCAGTTTCTTTTGAGTAACTTTTTTTAGGATATCCTGATGTTTTGTCCTTCCATTTAAGTAGATACTGAGTTTGGTTTTAGGATCTTTAGGCAAAGAGATAGAGGTTAACAAAATAATTTCTTCCAAGCTCACTTTGATAAATATTTTAATTTTGCGTTTTGCTGATACACATTCTTCTTAATAGCCACTTAGCTGGCTGACTAATGCCTGGTATTTTAGGAACAGACTTGCATGTTTCTTGTGCTGGAGCCCCACTTCCCTTCATTATCTTCTCTATTTTAAGCTGTCTTTATCACAAGACATCTTCTGACTAAAAAGAATTCCTGACTTCAGATTTTTCATAAAGATGCTAATAATGTAAAATAATAGGAAAATGTGGTGATATATGAGGTAGATTCAGTCTTTCAACAGATATTTGTGATAAATTTATTCTTTCAACAGATATTTATTAAGCGCCTATTATATAATGCCAGGTTCTGTACTACATACCAAGGATGCAGAAATACATGAAATAGACATAGGCTAGGCATTCAGGAAACTTTTTGTTCCTTGCATAAGGTTTATAGTCTGAAGAATTTCTTTTGTTATTTAAACTTATATCTTTTATTTAAACTTTTAATTGTTCATATTTAAGTCTTTTACTTCAGGTGCCCTGAAACGATCTTATCACAACTTTGTCTTTAAAATTGGTGGTTTATTGTATCTTGGTTACAAGAAAGTCTTGGTAAAATTCTAGATATATTTGTATCATCTCATGGAGTCAATTGGTATTTTGTGTTTTGAGGTTTGTTGGTTAAGGATTAGTTTCAGTTGAAAGACAAGGTCTGAGCCTTTTAAAAATTTTAAAACTCCCTGTTGAAATACTAAACTGAGTAAATATTTATTTACATTTCAAATATCACTCAGATAACCAAAGGAAAGTTTTTTATTTCCAGTAATCTGGCTTCACAGGTTCCTAGAAGGTATGTTTTTAAAAAACAAAACAGATATTTTAAGCAATTTCTATGTTTCTTTGTTATTTTATTAAAGACTTTTTAAGAAATTGGATCAAAGCATTTATTTTAGCTCAGTAGTTATTGAGTTAAAAAGTGTTTATTAATTTTTAAAAATATTTTAAATATATTAATGTCCTTTTATTCTTAAATAAATGAAAACTAGTTTTCTGCATCCAAAAGAAGGGTGTAACCTCATTCTTTGTTTCTGAAATGAAATATAGTTAATATTTTATTTAAGGATATCAAAACTTTCAGTGAATTTAATCCCCTAGAAAATAAATGAGCCTTAGTACCTATATAAGTTCTTACAGCATTTGTCTAGGATTGGCAGCTGTTTTTAGTTAGTGGAAAAGCAAGAATTTAGAAACAACACAGGTTCTGGTTTTTAGGCTTTTTGCAAGATTTGCTGCAAAACCAGTATCTTTGTTCTGATTAGCAATTTGCTCATAGTGGCAATACAATAAGAATGGAATTGGCTTGGATTATTTTAGGTCTGGTTAAAGGCAAAACAGTCCCCCCAAATCTTCACAATTGATAACTTTCATCAAGGCCCTGGTTGTAGAGAGGATTCAGTCACAAAGTATAATCTCCCTTCCCCAAAATACATCTTTTTATCATTCTGTTTATTGGAGACAGTACTGGCTGTGAAGTCAGACCTGAACTTTAGTCCTAAATCTGGTACTTTCTTTTTTTCTATGAATTCTTTTTTATTTTTTAATTTTTTTAAATTTTGGTAAGAAGATGAACTCTACCCTCTTAACAGATTTTTAAGTGTATAGTACAATATTGTTAACTATACATACAATGTTGTATAGCAGATCTCTAGAACTTATTCATCTTGCATAACTGCAACTTTTTATACCTGTTAACAGCAACTCTTTCTTTCTCCTTCCTTCCAGCCCTGGCAACTACCATTATATTTTCTGCTTCTATGAGTTTGACTATATGAGTTTGACTATTTTAGATAGTACATATAAGTATACTATATGATATAAGTATAAGATGAGTACATAAATACTGCATGGAATCATGCAGTATTTGTCCTTCTGTGACTGGCTTTCACTTAGCATAATGTCCTCAAGGTTCATCTATGTTATCACGGTAGCAGGATTTCCTTCTTTTTATGGCTGAACAAGATTCTGTTGTGTGTGTATACCACATTTTGTTTATCTGTTCATCCATCGATGGACATTTGGTTGTTTTCACATCTTGGTTATTGTAAGTAATGCTACAATGAAATGGGAATGCAAATATCTCTTCAAGATCCTGATTTCAATTCTTTTGGATAAATACCCAGAAGTGGCATTGCTGGATCATATAGTAGTTCTATTTTTAATTTTTTGAGGAACCTCCATACTGTTTTCCATACTAATTACACCATTTTACATTCCCACCAACAGTGTTCAAGGGCTCCAATTTATCCACGTCCCAATTACGCTTGCTAACTTTTGGTTTTTTTATAACAGCCATCCTAACAGATGTGAGATGATATCTCATTGTGGTTCTGTTCATTGGTCTATATGCCTGTCTTTATGTGAGTACCATACTGTTTTCATTACTGTAGCTTTATAATATATTTTGAAATCAGGAAGTATGATGCCTCCAGCTTTGTTCTTCTCTGTCAAGATTGTTTTGGCTGTTTCGGTCCTTTGTGGTTCTATGTGAGTTTTAAGATTGTTTTTTCTAAAAAATAACCATTTTGATAGAGGTTGCATTGAATCTGTAGATTGCTTTGGGTGGTATTGACATCTTAACAATATTAAGTCTTCTAATTCACGAACACAGATGTCTTTCCATTTATTTCTGTCTTTAATTTCGTTCAGCATTGTGTTGCAGTTTTCAGGGTACAAATCTTTCACTTGCTTGGTTAAATATATTCTTACATATTTTATTCTTTTTGATGCTATTATAAATGGGATTGTTTCTTAATTTCCTTTTTGGATAGGATAGTTCATTGTTAGTTTGTAGAAATGCAAATGATTTTTATATGTTAATTTTGTATTCTTCAGTTCTACTGAATTCATCTCTTAGTTCTAACAGTTTTTTTGTGGAGTTTTTAGAGTTTTCTACATATAAGGTTGTGTCATCTGTGAGTAGAGATAATTTTACTTCTTTTCTGATTTGGATGCTTTTTTTTTTTCCGCCTAATTGCCTTGGCTAGGACTTCCAGTACTATGTAGAATGGAAGTGATGAGAGTGGGCATCCTTGCCTTGTTCCTAATCTTAGAGGAAAAGCTTTTTCACCACTGAGTATGATGTTGGCTGTGAGTTATTCATATATGGCCTTTATTAAGTTGAGGTGATTTCCTTCTCTTCCTAGTGTGTTGAGAGTTTTAAATCATGAAAGAGTGTTGAACTTTGTCAAATGCCTTTTCTGCATCTATTGAGTTGATCATGTGATTTTTATCCTTCATTTTGTTGACGTGGTGTATCACTTCAATTGATTGGGTGTGTCTGTATGTGTGTGTGCGTGTGTGTGTGTGTGTGTGTGTGTGTGTAGTGAGGAAGGTTAGCCCTGAGCTAACATTTGTTGCCAATCCTCCTCTTTTTGCTGAGGAAGATCAGCCCTGAGCTAACATCTGTGCCCATCTTCCTCTGCTTTATGTGGGACACCTGCCACAGCATGGCTTGATAAGCGGTGCGCAGGTCCATGCCCAGGATTCGAACCTGGTAACCCCGGGCTGCCAAAGCGGAGCACATGAACTTAACTACTACATCACCAGGCTGACCCTCACTTCAATTGATTTTTATATCTTAAACCATCCTTGCACCCCAGGGATGAATTCCACTTGATCATGGTGTGTGATCCTTTTAATGTACTGTTGAATTCTGCTTGCTAGTATTTTGTTGAGGATTTTTGCATCTGTGTTCATCAGGGATATTGTTCTGTAGTTTTCTTGTGGTGTCTTTGTCTGGTTTTGGTATTAAGGTAGTCCTAGTCTCATAAAATGAGTTTAGAAGTATTCCTTCCTCTTCAAGTTCTTCTCAAGTTTGAGAAGGACTGGCGTTAATTCTTTAAATGTTTGGTAGACTTCACCAGTGAAGCCATCTCCTGGGCTATTCTTTGTTGGGAGGTTTTTGATTACTGATTTAATCTCCTTACAAGTTATAGATGTGTTCAGATTTTCTGTTTCTTAATGATTCAGTTTCAGTAGGTTGTATGTTTCTAGGAATTTATTCATTTCTTCTAGTTTGTTGGCATAGACAGTAGTCCCCCCTTATCCATGATTTTACTTTCTATGGTTTCAGTTAGCCACAGTCACCTGCAGTCTGAAAATATTAAATGGAAAATTCCAGAAATAAACAATTCATAAGTTTTAAATTGTATGCCTTTCTGAGTAGCATAATGAAATCTTGCGCCATCCCAATTGGGACATGACTCATCCCTTTATCTAGCATGTCCACGCTGTATATGCTACCTGCCCATTAGTAGCCATCTCGGTTTTCAGATTGACTGTGGTGGTGTCGCGGTTCTTGTGTTCTAGTAAGCCTTATTTTGCTTCATAATGGCCCCAAAGTATGAGAATAGTGATGCTGGGAATTCAGATATACCAAAGAGAAACCATAAAGTACTTTCTTTAAGTGAAAAGGTGAAAGTTCTCAACTTAATAAAGAAAAAAATCGTATGCTGCGATTGCTAAGATCTACAGATACTTTTATTACAGTATATTGTTATAATTTTCTATTTTATTATTAATAGTTGTTAATCTCTTGCTGTGTCTAATTTATAAATTAAACTTTATCATAGGTATGTATGACTAGAAAAAAGCATAGAATATGTAGGGTTCAGTACTATCCACGGTTTCGGGCATCGACTGGGGGTCTTGGAATATATCCCCCATGGATAAGAGGGGACTACTGTATCTAACTTGTTGGTGTATAATTGTTTATAATAGTGTCTTATGATCCTTTTCTGTGGCATCATTGTAATGTCTCATTTCTGATTTTATTTATTTGAGTCTTCTCTTTATCTTGGTCTAGCTGAAGGTTGGTCAATTTTGTTGATCTTTTCAAAAAACAACTGACTCTTTTGTTGATTTTTCTATTCTCTATTTCATTTATTTCTGCTCTAATCTTTATTATTTCCTTCCTTCTGTTAACTTTGAGCTCAGTTTATTCTTCTAGTTTCTTAAAGTGTAAATTAGGTTGAGATCTTCTTTCTTAATGTAAGCATTTATAGCGATAAACATCCCTCTTAGTACTACTTTTGCTGCATCCCATAAGTTTTGGTATGTTGCATTCTCATTTGTCTCAAGATATTTTTTAATTTCTCTTTTGATTTCTTCTTCAACCCATTAGTTATTCAAGAGTATATTGTTTAATTTCCACATATTTGTGAATATTCCAGTTTTCTTTCTGCTCATGATTTCTAGTTTCATTCTATTGTATTCAGAAAAGATACTTGGTATGATTTCTGTCTTCTTAAATTTCTGTTAAGACTTGTTTTGTGACCTAACTTGTGATCTGTCCTAGAGGATGATCCATTTGTGTTGAGAAGAATGTGTATTCTGCTGCTGTTGGGTGGAATGTTCTGTATATGCCTGTTAGGTCCATTTGGTTTGTGCTGTTGTTTGAATCATCTGTTTCCTTATTGATTTTCTGTTTTGATGTTCTATCCATTATTGAAAATGGGATATTGAAGTCTCCTACTATTATTGTATTGCTGTTTATTTCTTTCTTCACTTCTGTCAGTGTTTGCTTTATATATGTAGGTGCTCTGATGTTGGGTGCATATATATTTATAATTGCTATATCTTCTTGGTGGATTGACCCTTTTATCATTATATAATGTCTTTGTCTCGTGTGACAGTTTTTGACTGTCTGTTTTTTTAAGTCTGTTTTATCTGATATAAGTATAGACCTCTCTGCTCTCTTTTGGTTACTATTTGCATAGAATATCTTTTTACATCCCTTCACTTTCAGCCTATGTGTGTCCTTAAATCTAAAGTGTAGTCCTTTATAGACAGTGTATAGTGGGATCTTGATTATTTTTTTAAAAGTCCATTCAATCCCTCTGTCTTTTGGGGAGTTTAAAACATTTACATTTAAAGTAATTGTTGATAGGGTAGGATTTACTATTGCCATATGTTAATTGTTTTCTGAGTGTCTTATAGCTCTTTTTCCCTCTTTTCCTCCTCTTGCTGTCTTCCTTTGTGTTTCCTTGTTTTTGTGTGGTGACATTTTTTGATTCCTTTCTCATTTTCTTTTGCATATCTTCTATAGGTATTTTCATTGTGGTTACCATGGGGCTTACATAGACAGTCTTATAGCTTTAAAAATCTATTTTAAGCTGATAACAACTTAACTTCAATCGCATGCAAAAACTCTATACTGGCTCCACCCCCTACCATGGCACTTTCTTGACTCAAATAAGTCATTTTAATTATTTGTACAAAAGTTTTCTTTTGTATCAAAATAGGGATAATAATGTATTCTGCTAAGCCAGGAATTCTCAGAGTGGTTTGCATACCCATAGAGGGTCCCTGAAAACTTTTTCAGGGGGGTCCATATGGTCAAAACTCTTTCCAGAATAATCCTAAGATGTTATTTGTTGTTTTCACTGTGTTGACATTTGTAGTGATGGTGCAAAGGCAACTGTGGGAAAACCTGCTGGTACTGGACCAGCAGTCATTGTATGCTGCCATATACTCCCAGTAAAACTTAGTGCCAGTTTTACTTAAGGATGTTTTTGGAGAACTAGATAATTAACTTTGTGAAATCTAAACCCTTGAGTACATGTCTTTTTAATATGTGTGCTGAAATGGAAAGTATGCAGAAGTATACTAATTCTCTTAAGGAAAGGTACATGTGTAGTTGATTGTTTTTGTGAGTTCAATTAGTTGCTTTTTTAGTGTAATACCATTTTTATTCAAAAGAAAGACTATAGACAAACTGGTTATTCACTCTCTGGTATTTGGCAGACATTTTCTTAGAAATAAATGAAGTGAGCTTCTCATTTCAAGGAAAACAGCTGACGGTATTTGTTGCGCAATGGTAAAATTTAAGCTTTCAATTGTAAGTTAGAATTTTGGAAAATTTGTGTTCACTACCATGTGCTTTGACAGCTTTAAAGAGTGTTCTGAAAAGATCATTGATGATGTTAATGATGTGATTTCTTTTTTTTACACTATATGATGCAATGTATCGGCATTTGGAAGATCTGCATAAGTCAGTGAACCAATATTTTCAAAAATATATAATGTTATAAAACCATTCATGAGTGAAAGATCCATTAAACATGGGAGATAGACCAGTGGATTTTGATATAACAATACAGCAAGTTCACTGATAACGGTTTCAGATTCTACATTCTAACTAATCTTTAAGAAACTACCACTTGTAAAATTTGGTGTAGTATCAAAGAGGTATATATCCACAGTTATCTCAAAAAACTATTAAAATACTCCTTTTCCCAACTACATATCTCTGAGGACAGATTTTCTTAATATATATAAAAGAAAACCATTTCTCTATTCACGACACCTCTGATACCAAATGTGTGGGTTTCCCCACACCAGCCAATACTCCAATTCTCTGTGGACAGTTAACTGGGTGTTCTGTAGTTTAATTCATTCTGACACTAACTACCTGGAGTTAGTGCAGATCCCACAGGTTAAGGACTCAGTCCCACAAGACTGCCCTCCACTTAAGATGCCAGTTGCAAGTCCCAAGTTGTCACCCGTACTTCTAGCCAACCAGCTGTAAAGCAGGGGTTCCCACAGTCCCTTTCTCATGTTCAGTAATTAGCTATAATGGCTCACAGAACTCAGGGAGACACTTATGTTTACTGTTTTATTTTAAAGGATATTATAAAGGATACAAATGAACAGCCAGATGAAGAGGTACATAGGGCAAGGTCCAGAAGGGTCCCAAGTGCAGGAGCTTCTGTTTCTGTGGAGTTGGGCTATGCCACCCTTCCAGCACATGGATGTGTTCACTAACCCAGAAGCTCTCTGAACCACTTGATTTAGAGTTTTAATGGTTCTATTACATGGACATGATTGATTAAGTCATTGGTCATTGGTGATTAACTTGATGATCTCTAGCCCCTCTACCCTACGTGGCGGTTGGGGAGTGGGGATGAAATTTCCAGTGCTGTGATTGCATGGTTGGTTCCTCTGGCAACCAGTTCCATTCTGCAAGAGTCGTCTCATTACTGTAAACTTTCCTGTGGTTGAAAGGGGCTTGTTATGAATAACAAAAGATGCTTCACTCACCCCTACCACTCAGGAAATTCCAAGGGCTTTAGAAGCTCTGTGCCAGGAATCAGGATGAAGACCATATATGTATTTCCTATTATATATCACGGTATCACAATATACTTCAACCAAAACAAAATAGCACAACAGATTGAATGCCAGAGCAGATATGAGAATCCAACAGTTTGCTATCAAGACAAAGAGAGTTGCAAAAATGTAAAACAGTGCCTTCTCACTAATTATTTCAGTTTGGAAAATAGTTATTTTTCATAAAAAATGTTTGTTAACTTCTAACATTTAATATTGTTAATTTTAACTGAATCAATAATTTTTTCTCATTTTTAAGCTCTAATACCTTAATATCTATAGATAAAACTCATATAAACAAAAGCTTTTTAGAGTTCTTAATAATTTTTAAGATTCCAAAGAAATCTTGAGACAAAAAGTTTGAGATTCATTGTTTTAACCTTCTAGAGTTGTTGAATGTCAAATGAATGTGTTCATGAATGTGAAATCATTTTGTAAAATATTTCGAATGTACATTTATAAATACTTTTTGAGTTCCTACTGTTATATTGCTGTGCAAGTCCTTCAAGTTGAGACTTTGGAGAAGAGACATGGAAAGAGGACATGCATAAATAATTGCTATTAAGGAGCTTGTTAGCTTAGATGAAGAGTAGAGGGGGAGATTCACGTATAACTCCTCTGTTCCACAAACCAAACAGTGAAAAAACAACATTATGATGAAGGCTTGTTTTGTCCTAAATATATATACATGTTTATAAATATATTATAAATATTTATTTATTGTATATAATTTATACTATATTATAAATATATATTATATTATATATATTATATAAAAATATTTGTATTTGTGATAAATATTTTTATTTGTAAAATATTTATATATTTGTCTGTGCTTGGGCGCACAGCAAACAAAAACTGTGCTATTCATGAATAGAGTCCATTACTGGTCCAAGTTGCTTTTTGAGTTTTGAAGTTGTCCCCTTTTTCCCTTGCAGGTATAGAACAAGATGCAGTGAATACTTTTACCAAATATATATCTCCAGATGCTGCTAAACCAATACCAATTACAGAAGCAATGAGAAATGACATCATAGGTAAGTGGTACTTGAAGCTATGGCAAAGAAAAAAATGCATATTTTTGGTTATTGATTTAAGAGAATTTTTTATGAACATGGAATTCAACATATCCTGTCCTAGGCTGTTTTTCAGAGTACTTTATTATGTCTGATTGTAGCTCACTTGAAAACTTTCTCTCTTATATATTGGACCCAAATTCTTAGACTTTGATGAGTAACAACATGCACACGTTTACTGAATGCTTCCTGTATCCCAGATAATATTCTAAGCACTTTCCCTGGATAAACTCATTTAATCTTCTAAAAAATCTTAGTTATTATTTTATAAATGAGTAAACTGAAACAAAGAAAGGGTAAATAATTTTCCCGAGGTAATAAGTCAGCTCAACGGCACTAACAACAAATACTGAGTTACATAAATATATCTCTCTGTAGGTTGTAGTAGAAAAAAGTTTGAAAGTTTTTACTATGTTGCATCAGAAAGACCTTAGGTGCACCTGTAATCAGATAAAAATGGTTCATTTATCGGGGCTGCCCGGTGGTGCAGCGGTTTAGCTCGCGCTTGGCAACCCGGGGTTCACGGGTTCGGATCCCGGGCGCCTGCCGACGCACTGCTTGTCAACCATGCTGTGGCGGCGTCCCATATAAAGTAGAGGAAGATGGGCACGGATGTTAGCCCAGGGCCAGCCTTCCTCAGCAAAAAAGAGGAGGATTGGCAACAGATGTTAGCTCAGGGCTGGTCTTCCTCATCAGGAAAAAAAAAAAAAAAAAAAAAGGTTCATTTATCCATTGAACAAATATTTATTATATTTCCATCAAGTCCTAGTACTCAATTTTGTATTTTTATTACAAAAATTTAGTATTTTTGATTTATGAAATAAAGGGTGTTTTTCTACTCCTAGCAGATTCTTCCCAGCTTGGGGCTCTTTTAGTCTTTCCCAGAGGTATTTGCACTCCCTCATTATTGGAAACAGCAAAACCCCTTCTAGTCTCAGCTATGGTTCCTAAATTGGTCCACCATACTTTCCAGTGAACAACTGTTGGCCATTTGGGTGTCTGTCAGATTGTTTTCCTTTTCTTTCTCCCCCAGAGACGCCTAGAACACATAGGTCTTGTGGCTCTTGTTGGTTTGTCCCCATCTGCTTGTATTTTGGGGTTTTCACCCAGTTTTGTCGCAAATGTTGTCATGGGATTTTGATTTATCTGTGTAGTTCCTCTGTCTGTTTTTATGTTGGAATTGTTGCTACCATCTTCCGGACTTCCCTAGACTAAGTTTTCTTAATAATTCCACTGGGGTGTCCTAACAATTAGAATTTGACTGTTTGAGGAATTGGTTGACTAGTGATTCCTTTAGGGGTTTATTTGTACCAATTGATAACCAAACTTTCTGGGGTAGGGAAGAAAAGGCAAGAGTTTTGAGCCAAATAAAACATTTAAAAATGGAATGTCATTGCAATTCTAATTTTCCTTTTCTTAAACTTTATCAGATTAATGATGCAACCCCTTGAGGGGAAATGTCTTTCTGAAAGATCAAGTTGATGACGTTTAATGATCAAAGGATTTAAGAAAGTTTCCATCCCAGTGTCTGTTATTATGCATTTTAAAGTGTTAAATTACCTATATGTCTTTAGACCAGTCACTTTTCCTCTTTGAGCCTCATTTTTCTGAATCCTGCCCTAATTATCTCCTCTATCCGTTGGAATATTTTAATGTAGTTGTACTTCAAGTAAGTTATAGTTTGAAGAAGCCTCCACTTTAGCTATCATTTTGTGTCCCACCAGCCTACTTTTGTTGTAAATGTTACTGTGTGATTTTGGTGTTGCTATCTAATTACTCTGTTTTTTATGTGGGGATTCAGAATGACCCAAAAACTGTGCTTCCACTGCCTCCTCCATCTTCCGCAAATCCTTGACGTGGTAGAATTTTTAAAATATTTTAAAGGTACAGCTAGCAGAATTTGCTGATGGTTTGGAAGTGAGTGTTGTGAGAGGAAAATAGGAATCAAGTCTGACTTCATTTTTTAAAAATCTGAATACCTGGGAGATTTTTATAAGATGAGGAAGATTGTGGGAATAATGACTTATGGGGAAATGTAAGAGTTTTGAGTTTTAGATATCCAAATGGCGAATGTCAGGTAGACAATTGGACATCTACCTTAGAAGTTTATGAGAGCGGTCCAGGTTGGAGACATATATTTGGAAGTCATCAGCATATAGGTGAGTTTAGAGCCGTGAGACTGGATAACCTTACCGTGAGAGTGAGTGTAATGAGTGAAGACAGTGGGTCTAAGGACTGAGTTTTGAGACAGGCCTACCATTTAGAAGTCTCACTAGTGATGAAGAAGAACTAGCAAAGGAGACTTAGAAGTAAAGTAATGTAGGCCCTCCTACATCAACTATTTATCAAGAAAGTAGTTTTTTCTGAAAGCCAAGTGAAAAAATGTTTATGGGGGAAAGAGAGTGGTCAAAGGTGTTAAATCATGCTGATAGGTTAAGTAACATGACTACTAGGAATGGAATGGATTTGGCAACCCGTTGGGCAACTCGTCCACTGGTCATCTTAATTACAATGGACCATTAGGGACAAAAAAACTTAATTGGAGGACTCTTAAGAGAAGAGTAGGAGGAGTGGAGATGGCAGGTGTCAGCAACTCTTGTGAGGCATTTTGCTCTAAAGATGAACTGGAAGGAGATGTTGAGTCAAGGGACAGTGCTTTGTGTTTTTGATTTTTAAGGTGACATGTTAAAAGCTTATAAGGTGTATGATAGCATACAAACAAGTATATAGGTATAGTATACAAACAGTCTATAGCTGGTGAGAATGAGGCAGTAGCAAAGGAAAAGTTGATGCAGGAGAGAGACGGGACAATCCCTGTAGGAGAAAAGTCTTGAGGAGGCAGAAGAGGATGGGATCCAGTGCTCAAATAGAGGGTTGCTCGGATAAGAGCAAGGACAGTTCATCTGTAGTAACAGGAGAGAATACAGAGTACATGGGTGGATATGTGGGTGAGTAGGTAGATGTGATGGAAATAATTTTCTCATTGCTTCTATTTTCTTAGTGAAGTAGGAAGCAAAGTCATCAGCAAAGAGAACAGGAGAAAAGGTGTTAAGACGTTTAAGGAGAGAGGAGAAGATGTGCTGTGTATTGTCTAGGAGAGTGTGAGAGTAAATGGACCAAGAAACTGTAGTAGGATCCTTGGGTTTCATTAACATCCCACTAAGGTCATGAACTTAAAGTGAAACCAGCCATCATGGTTGTATGGTTTTTTCCAGACATGTTAATAGCTAGCTAAACAGCTTATTGATTTGCTGCAGTTCCTAATTTTAGCACATTTTATGTTTTAAAATTTCTACCAAATAATATGTGATAACCTTTTTTACAGATAAAGCTTTTCACATATCCATAATTCTTGAGATTACAGTCCTAGAAATAGACTTGCTGATTGAAAGGGTATGTTCTTTTTTAAAGCTTATGCTAGAAACTGCCAAATTGCCCTCCAGAAAAAGATATACCAATTTATGTTCTTACTGACGCTAGTGCCAGTTTTCCAATGCCCTTGCTCAAGTGTATGTGTTGTTAAACAATTAAACATATGGATTGTTAAAACAATTTTGTGCCAATTTACTAGACAAAAGGTGGGGTGCCTTCATTTTCTAATCTATAATTATATTTATTTGATTACTATTGAGCGTGTATATCTTTTCATATTGGCCATTTTATATTTGTTCTTTTGTGAATTGTCTTTTCATATCCCTTGTTCGTTTTTCTTTTGGGACATTTCTTTACTCTTTTTTTTTTTTTTTTGGATGAAGAAAATTGGCCCAGAGCTAACATCTGTTGCATATCTTCCTCTTTTTGCTGAGGAAGATTAGCCTGTGCTAACATCTATGCCCGTCTTCCTCCATTTCGTGTGTGGGACGCCACCACAGCATGGCTTGATGAGCAGTGCATTCTTCTGCATCTGGGATCTGAACCTGTGAACCCTGGGCCGCCGAAGTGGAGCACGCAAACTTAACCACTACGCCACCGGGCCAGCCCCGGGACATTTCTTTATTAGTTTGTAAGAGCTCTTGATATGTGAATAATAATTATCGGTCATACATGCTGCAAATTTTTCCCCCAAGTTTGCCTTTTTATTTTGTTTTTGGGGTATTTTAACATATAGAGGTTAATTTTATTTTGTTAAATCTTTTGATTTCTTCTTTTGCATATATGCTTAGAAAGACCTTCTTTACCTCAAGATCAGCTGTTCACCTGTATTTTCTCTTAATTCCATGTAAAACCTTCTGATTTATATGCCTTTACAGTTATTTCCTACTTTGATTCACGAATGTGTGTAGTTTGAATTTAGTAGAAATTTAATTATTTACTATTTCTTTTACAGCAAAGATTTGTGGAGAAGATGGACAGGTGGATCCCAATTGTTTTGTTTTGGCACAGTCCATAGTCTTTAATGCAATGGAGCAAGAGTAAGTTAATTTCATACTTAACACATTTTGCATTCTTGGAATTTGGGTTCGGTGTTAGGAATGGGCTTCACTCAACTAAAAACAATCTTTGAGGATTTAAGTATTTTTAAGGTTTATAGGATCTTATAGGCATACTTTAAGGCTGTCTCAGTTAATGGTTTCTTTTAAATATCAATTATGTGGACTCAAAAATAAAACAAGTTTTAATTTTTAATGTTAATATTTCCTAAGTTAAAAGAATTTTTAAATCCAAAGTCATTTGGGAGTGATTGTGACTATAGTGTGACTTTCAGAATTGGTTTATTTATTTAAACAATGCATGTTTTCAGATAGATATCCTAATTTGTTACTGCATGCTTTAAGCGTAATGGATGCTATGTTACTAAATCCACATAGAATTGTTGAAAGTGCCTCCAAAGTTTTTTTTAGATTAATTACTGCTGCATGCCCTTAAAAAAAAATCTATGTGTTCATTTAACGTTTGTGAAAAGAATACTCTGTGGAAGGCATAGTTAGATGTAATACCTGACTTGAAGGAAGTTACAGCCTAATAAGAGAAATAGAGCATGTTCTTTGGTTACTCTAATATGAAGTAGCATGTGTGAAATATCATAGGAGAGTTACAAAGTCATTAAGAGGTAGGAGAGATTACTTACAGGTAGAGGAATGAGGAATGGCACCTTGGGAAAGGAGGTAGCGTTGACCCAGGCTTTCAAGATACAATAGGCACAGTATGGAAAGAGTGTGTTTTCCCATTTAAGCTCTTTCCTTGGTCATTCCCTCAAATTTTCCCTTTTTGTCCATGTGCAGGCACTTTAGTGAGTTTCTGCGAAGTCACCATTTCTGTAAATACCAGATTGAAGTGCTGACCAGTGGAACTGTTTACCTGGCTGACATTCTCTTCTGTGAGTCAGCCCTCTTTTATTTCTCTGAGGTAAAGTCTGCATTTCCTTTCACACTCTATTAGAGCATTCCAGCTTCTAAACTATAAATGCTGGGGCCCTGTCTGTGACATAGAAGAGACAAATCATTTTCAAAAAGATTTAAATAATTTTATTATTAAGTTGTATATAACGGCGAGAGTACTTTAATGGCATATTAGATTAAAGAGAACATGAATAAAGAGTGTAAAATAACTCTAATTTGGAAAAACCTTGTTAAACTTCTGCTTATAAGAAAATGAATATTTTAAATTATTTGGAGCTGTTTTAAAACCACAGAATTTGATACTTGATTCCAGAGCACAAATATTTGCAGACCAGGCTTCAGAAGAGAAAGAAAAGCAGTGTATTATTTTCCTACTATCATCACTTTTACTTTAGCCACTTGATGGGATTGCCCAGTGAAGTATTTACAGCAAGCATACAGCTTAGTATAATGGTATTTCTTAGGCTTCAGCAAATGAAATTATTTTGTTGCAAAGCAAATGACTACTAAATAGAGATAAGATGATTCCCAGTCTCACGCAACAGTAACTTAGATACGTACTTGCTTTCTGCCTCCACATGAGAATACAGTTGTTCAGTTGATTTGTTTTTTCATTCCCTCTCTTTGCCCTAAGTTTGAGACAACATTTGTTCAGGTTGATATGGTCGCATGGAATGATGGAAATGGTCAGGTATAAAAGGTTTGGTCTGGTTAGTTTACTCTTCATATGTTTGCCAGTGAGAAACCACTAATCCATCTTTACTGTAATTTTTACTCTAGTTCACTAAAGTTTGCATCCAACTGTGTGGTGGTTGTTTTTTTGTTAGTTTTTTTTCCCTAAAAGAATATTTTTAAACTTTTCCATCTCAAAATACTATGAGTTGCTGACTAGCATTAACTGAACAAGTGGATCTGGTCTTTTGGGGGTTTTTTTGCTTATATCCTGTATTTTAATAGTTGGGGCTTATAGATTAGAGATCGTGGAGAAATATTTTTATAGTCTTATTTTCCTCTTTATTTTTCCTTCCTAGTACATGGAAAAAGAGGATGCAGTGAATATCTTACAGTTCTGGTTGGCAGCAGATAACTTCCAGTCTCAGCTTGCTGCCAAAAAGGGCCAGTATGATGGACAGGAGGCACAGAACGATGCCATGATTTTATATGACAAGTGAGTTTTATTGATAGGTGTATTCAGCATTCAGCAAATATTTATTATTTGATATGTACTTTGGAAATAAAGATGAATAAACTCAATCTCCGCTGTCAAGGAGCTCACAGGGAGCAGCATAAAAGCTGTTTTTCATATGATGTGTATAAAGTTTTGGGGGTTCTTAGAACAAAAGTTTCTGTTGGGGAAAGGGGAGGTTTGTGTGTGGCAAGCCAGACAATGAGGGTGGAGTTCAGGGAACGTTTCACAGAAGAAAGATCTGAATTGGATCCTGAAGAATGAATTGAATTTTGCTGGCTGGAGAAGGCAGGAAAGAACATTCTAGGCAGAGGCATTGGCACAAGCAAAGTGATAGAAACTTGGGGGAATGTGGCACTTTCAAGAAACTTGAAGTTGGGTAATTGAAACTTGGGTAGGGAATGTAACAAGAAGATGAAACTAATTGGAATATATTGTAAAGGGTATTGAATATCTATGTAGGGTGAATCATATTTTCTGATGCTAATCTGCTTAGCCAGGTTAACTATTCAATGAATAATAGTTTTTCATTAGTCTTCACTGAAAATGAGGGTGGCAAAATCTTACAGTGAACAGAATTGAAAACATCTGGTCAGGCAAGTGATTAGGCTGTAGCCAGCTCTGGAATACATGGTGTTCCTTCTTTTCATTTAATTTTTCTTATTCTGTAAAGAAAAGTGTTATTTGTATCTACAAGCAAGTGCTAAGATGAAAACTTGAGGGCAGAGAAAAATTCGTGGGATATTAGGGTTGATATAGGGTTGCTAAGAGCATCTAGGTCAGTGCTTCCTGAACATTGCTCTGCAGGCTCATGCTGGGCTGTCTGCGTAAGAATCACCTGGGAGCTTGTTAAAAATAGACTTCCAGTGGCCTGCCAGGTAGCATGGTGGTTAAGTTCGGGCGGTGACCTGGGGTTCGCAGGTTCAGATCCTAGGTGCGGACCTACACACCACTCATGAAGCCATTCTGCGGCAGGCGTCCCACATATAAAATAGAGGAAGATGGGCACGGATGTTAGCCCAGAGCCAATGTTCCTCAGCAAAAAGAAGAGGATTGGCAACAGATGTTAGCTCAGGGCTAGTCTTCCTCACAAAAAAAAAAAAAGAAAAATAGGCTTCCGGTCCTCCTCTCTAAGAGATTCTGATTCAGTGGGTTTGAGGTATGACCCAAGAATCTTTATTTTTAGAAGACTCCCCAGATAATTCTGATGAATAGCCAGAATAGCCAGATTAGGGATCTAGTCTGATTTTCCCATTTTGCAGATAGGAAAACTAAGGCCCAGGGAGGTAGTGACTTTCTCAGAGTCACAGGGCGAGTTAGGGCAGAACTTGGACTGGAATGCAATTCTTAATGTTTGTCCAGTGTTTATTTTAGTTTATTTATAATAGATTTGTGGAAAATATTATCTAAGAAACATTGTTATATGGATGTTGAAATAGCAAGTATTTAGAAATTTGGTCTACAGTACCCAAAAATTCAAATCATGGAGGAATATTTACCAGCTTATTTGTTACAAGATGGGAGACTCACTTTTTGTTAAGAAAACACTTAAAACAAAAAAAGAATTTTCTTTATGCTGGAACAGAAGAGTGGCATTAGTGAGGTCCTGATGGGGCTCAGTAACCACATGGAACAGAGACCCTGGTTTTCCACTGGATCCCATTTTCACACTGGGAGCCATTTTAAAATGAAGATTACTGTATGGCATCCCACTGGCGCTGTCATTTGCCAAGTTCATTGTGCCAAATTTGACTTTACCAGTTCCTACTTGTTTGTTTTTATATCTTATGTATGCATCATCACAATCATACCTCATCAGCCTTTCTGTATTGTATCATAGACAGGAGTTAGAAGCCACTAGAATGCTTGGAAGAGAATATATATATGTTTTTCTGCTTTTAATGCTTTTTTTTTTGTATCTACTTTATAATCAGCTTACCAAAACACTAACTGCGTTATATCCTATGAAGTTAGAAATCTTTGAGTTATCATTGGTTACTCCTCTTCCTTTTTATACCAAATCATCAGCACGTCCTATTATTCTATCTAAATACATCAAATCCATCCACTTCACCCGTAGTGCTATCTTGTTGTGAATTCCTACATGTATATTACATATGTCTCATAGTTATGATGGTGTGTTCTCATTGTATCCTGTGCAGGGATCTTTTCTGCTCTCTTTCGGGGAAATGACCATGTCTTATCCTTTTTTAAATGCACTTCTGTCTGCCAAGTGCTGAACAGAGAGTAGATGCACATTAAATATGTGTGATTGATTGATTTCTTTGCCTGACCCTAGAAAATCTTAAACAAGAACTAAGGATTATGGAAGGCAGATAGGGAGGTAGCAAGTTGATTCAGATATCTGGGCAATAGGAATAAAGGTTGCAGCAGCTGTATAGTCCTAGGTCTGCAGGCTGAATCAAGTAGCCTCATAGAAGATTCTCTGGTGTAGGTGCCAAAAGTTGCTTATGCTTGCTGTAGGATTTGGTTTTACTTTGGCTGTGTTTCGCCGTAGGTACTTCTCCCTTCAAGCCACACATCCTCTTGGATTTGATGATATTGTCCGATTAGAAATTGAATCCAATATCTGCAGGGAAGGTGGGCCACTCCCTAACTGTTTCACAACTCCATTACGTCAGGCCTGGACAACCATGGAGAAGGTAACCAAAAACTTCAAAAATAATAAACTACAAGAAGTTTTTACTGGTGGGAACCCAGAAAATATCACATGGGAAAAATCAAGTATAATAGAACAGTGGAAACTTGAAGCAGTGCAGCATAGTGGTTGAGAACAGAGGCTTTGAGTCTGGCTGGGTGTGTATTAGTCTTAACCTTTGTAGGCTGAGGGGCCTCAGGCCGTTTCTGAAATTCTTTAATGCCGCTTTCCTCATGTGTGAAATGGGGATAATATGGGTACTTATCTCAGTTATTTTGAGGATAAAAATGAGGTAAGATACATGAAGTGCTTATTATTAACATAGTACCTGACACATAGTGAGCATTAAAAAATGTTAACTGCTGTTACTACTTTTATTATTACGTCTTTTTAGATAATTAGATAGCAGTATTGGGCTAAGTTAACTTAGGAATGATCCAAGTATTTCACCAGTATTTGTCAATAGAGTTGGAGCACAATTTTTGTATATCATGATCACATATAGGGTATCACTAATAGTTTATTAATAAGAAAGTATTAGAATTTTTGAATGATGTATTCTTCTAAAGAACTAGAGTAGGTTTTACCAGGAATTGCACAGAGCCCAGGATAAGCCCATGAGGTTATGTTACTTATGTATGTCGTGTATATCCAAGTGGAAAAAGGTTAAGTAAGCACTGTTACATAATGTCATACATAAAAACTGAATTCCAGGAATATGGAAGAGTTACATATAAAAGTCACATCATTAAAAAGCTAGTGGTAAACTGTATAGAGTATCAGCTATTGCCCGGGGATAATTTTTTCATGATTAAAATTAAAATCTGTCTTTAAAAGTTCCAAATCTGTGTCATATAAAGAATGTAAACTTTCTGAGTAAGAAAGAAAATGAAAATACAGAGAAAAGCAAAATGTAAAAATATTTCTTACTAAATGTTTGTATGTAAAGAACTTATCCTAATTTTAAGAATACTATCAAGTAGATAAATGGGAAAAAGACATGGATGATTCGTTTACCAATATTTTGAGTATTTCTGTGCTAGGTATTGGTGTAACAGTAGTAAACAAAAGAAACATGGTTTCTGCCCTCCTGGAGCTCTGTCTATAAAGAAGGTGCATATTAAACACAGGCATAAATATTTAAAATTGTGTTAAGTGCTGTGAAGGAAAAGTTGGGAATAGGAAATGCCAGTAATAAACATGGGAACTTATTCAGCATCTTTAATAATTTTTAAATGCAAATAAAAACATCTGTGTACCATTAGGCATTTATTTAACAATGATTTGAAAAAAAAAAAAAACAAACCCAGTGTTAGAAAGCCTGTGTCAAAACAGGTACTTTGATACATTACTAGTGATAGAAATTGACGACATCCTCTGAATTGGTCATATATATCAAAGCTAAAATGTTGATACTATTTACTCAGTAATCACACTGCTGGTAATTTATCTTAAGGAAATCAGTTCAAAAAGTAAAAATCAATATACACAAAGACTTTAGTATTTGTAACAAACCAGAAAAATCTAATTTCAAATTATATCCACTCCCTGATTGTTTTCTGGTCACTAAGAAGTCTAAATATCAGGTCTATAAAAGTTTCATGGCAAGTGTTTTAAGGAAAAAAAACTATAAATTGTACACATAATTTTAGTTACAGTGTAAACTGTGTACAAAGGGATAATACTTCGAGTGTGGCAAGGAGAAGTAAAATCATTTGGTAGGTAGGTAAAATTTTGTTTTAAAGTAAAGTTTTAGTTGTATTTGATTACAATTTTAAAATAAGACTTGTCTTCTCTTTCAGGTCTTTTTGCCTGGTTTTTTGTCCAGCAATCTTTATTATAAGTACTTGAATGACCTCATCCATTCGGTTAGAGGAGATGAATTTCCGGGAGGGAGTGTTTCTCTGACTGCTCATGGCGCTGTAGGCCTTGCTGACGACTCCCACCCTGGTGGTTCTGACGGCTCTGCCTCTCAGGTATTGACCGGTTTGCCTCTCCCATTAGGAAGAAACGCATACAAATCCTTTCCTTCCAGCGCCGGTGACAGGTCCCGTATGTGAGTTGTAAGTTGTAGAAGAAACAAAGGAGAAATAAAATTAGCCTACATATTGTATATTCTAATCAAAATATTTGTGCTAATTAAAAGTATATTGTAAGGTATCATGCTGTTTCATTCAGGCCATTCTGCTTAACACTGTAGCTGTTGCTTTTAATAATCCAATAATATGGCATACATTTATAGCTTTTAAAGAGCTCTCTGTAATTATTTGGGAAGTTTTAGTAACTAAATTTGTGATGCTTTTTAATAGAATAATTGAACTCCTAGATTTCTTAATATTGTATTTCACTGAAGAGCTTTTGTGATTTCATATTTTGAACTGTAGTGCCATTGTACATTTTCTTAACCTTTCTTGGTCTTTTGGAGTGCTTTCATATATCATATATCTGATTCTCCCCAAAATCACATGAAGTGGCTTATCCCCAAGAGAAGAGATCTAAGGAGTGAACTTCTTAATACAGGAAGTTCACTGATTTCATTACAGTCACACAGTAAGTGGTAAAGCCAGAACTATATTCCCCGCCTAGTGTTCTTCACCTTCAGTTTAATAATATAGCATAATTATTTTCTCGTCACTGTTGACAAATAAATAACGCTTTGGATTTTTTGACACTGGACCTTGGATAAATTTTCTTAAGACAGTATTATTATATTGCCTCAGTCCCTTTTCTTCCTATTAAGGTTACATAGGAGATGACCTCCTGAATGTGGTTACCATATTGTTTTTTGATATAGGCTAGAATGTTATGTTTTTATTTAGGCAGTTAAAAGGTATAGGTTCTAACCACAAAGTATCTTTTTACATTTTTGGTTGAAGTATAATATACATACAGAAAACTACGTATCATAACTACAAATAACTAGAAGAATTTTCATAACTAGACCTAAGCCATGTAACCCGCGTCCAGATCAAGAAACAGAACATCACCAGTATGTCAGAAACTCTCTTGTGCCCTCTTCCAGTCACTGTCCTCCCTGCTGGAGTAGCTACTATCCTGACTTTCGATGGCATAGATGAGTGTTACCTGTTTTTGTCATTTTATAACTGAAATCATACCATATGCTTTTCTCTTTTTTTTTGTACAGCTTTGTTGAGATATAACTCACATACCGTACAATTCACCCATTTACATTGTATAATTCAGTCGTTTTTAGTTTGTTCATAGAGTTGCTTAACTGTCACCACAATCAATTCCAGAACATTTTTTCACCAAAGAAAGAAACCCTATTTTCTTTAACTGTCACCTTCCAAATTCTTCATTTCTCCAGCCCTACACTACTGCTAATCTACTTTCTGTCTCTATAGATTTGCCTATTCTGGACATTTTGGATAGGTGGAACCATATGTTATGTGATCTTTTCTGAATAGCTTCTTTCACTTACCATAATGTTTTCAAGGTTCATTAATGTTTAGCATGTATCAGAATTTTATTCCTTTTTATAGCCAAATAATATTCCATTGTACAGACATCACATTGTGTTTATCTATCAGTTGATGGACATTTGGGTTGTTACCACCTTTTGGCTCTTATGAATAATGCTACTGTACAACTTTTGTATGGATATATTTTTTCATTTCTCTTGTGTATATACCTAGGAGTAGAGTTGCTGAGTCAAATGGTAACTCTGTTTAACTCTGTCTTGATTACTGTTGCTTTGTAGTAAGTTTTGAAATCAGGAAGTGAGAGTCCTCCAATGTAGTTCTTCTTTTTCAGGATTGCTTTGACTATTTGAGGTCCTTTGAGTTTCCATACAGATTTTAAGATCAGCTTGTCAGCTTCTATGAAGAAGCCAGTCAGGATTCTGATAGGGAGTGCATTGACTCCATAAATCAGTTTGGGGAGTATTGCCATCTTAAACAATATTTAATTTAATGATCCATGAACATGAGATGTTTTTCCATTTATTTAAATCTTTAATTTCTTCAAACAATATTTTGTAGTTTTCAAGTATAGCTGTGCATCACTTAATGACGGGGATACAGTCTGAGGAATGTGTCATTAGGCAATTTTGTCAGTGTGCAAACATCATAGAGTGTACTTACACAGCCTAGATGGTATAGCCTACTACACACCTGGGCTATATGGGTACTAATCTTTTTCTTTTTTTTTTTTTTGTGAAGAAGACCAGCCCTGAGCTAACATCCGTCGCCAATCCTCCTCTTTTTGTTGAGGAAGACTGGCCCTGGGCTGACATCTGTGCCCATCTTCCTCTACTTTATATGGGATGCCGCCACGGCATGGCTGACAAGCAGTGCGTCAGCAGGCGTCCGGGATCCGAACCCACAAACCCCGGGCGGCCAAGTGCGGGCTAAACCACTGCACCACCAGGTGGCCCCCTATATGGTACTAATCTTATGGGACCACTGTTGTATATGCGGGCCGTTGCTGACTGAAACGTCGTTATGTGACGTGACTGTATAAGTTTTGTTTTTCTTTTTTAAAATTTATTTCTAAATATTTTATTTCTTTTTGATGCTATTATAAATGAAATTATTTTCTTAATTTCATATTCAGATTGTTCATTGTGAATATATAGAAGTACAGTTAATTTTTTTATTGAGGTAAAATTCACTTAACATAAACTTAACCGTTGTAAAGTATATGATTTAGTGACAGTATATTGAGTGTCGTGCAACCGTCACTGCTATCTGGTTCTAGACTTTTTCATCACTCCAAATGAAACCTTGTGCCTGTTAAGCAATCACTTCCCATGCCCACCTGTGTTTTCTTCTAAGAGTGGCCTTTGATCTATTTTGAGTTAGTTTTGCATATTATATAAGGTAGGAGGGTCCAACTTTATTCTTTTACTTGTGCATATCTAGTTGTCCTAGCACCATTTGTTGAAAAAAAACTATTCTTTCACTGTTGAATGATCTTGGCACCCTTGTTGAAAATCATTTGACCATAGATACAAGGGTTTATTTCTGCACTCTCAGTTCTACTCCATTGATCTATATGTCTATCCTTATGCCAGGACTACATCATTTTGATCACCACGGCTTTGTAAATTTTGAAATTGGGAAGTGTGTTTCAGAAGTGTGTTTCACACTCTGACTTTGTTTCTTTCATTTGCGGGATTGTCTTGACTGTTCTGGGTCCCTTGAAATTCCATATGAGTTTTAGGATCAGCTTTTTCATTTTGTTCAGGATTACATTGCATCTGTAGATTGCTTTGCGGAGTATTGCCAGCTTAATGACATTAAGTATTCCAGTCCATGAACATAGGATGTCATTCCATTTATTTAGGCCATCTTTAATTTCTTTCAGAAACATTTTTTAGTTTTCTGTATACAAGTCTTACACCTCCTTGAGTCAGTTTATTCCTAAGTATTTTATTCTCTTTGATGCTATTATAAATAGAATTGTTTTCTGATTCTTCATTGATAGTGCATAGAAATATAACTGCTTTTTTGTGTTGATCTTGTACCTTCAACTTTACTAAATTAGTTAGCTCTGATAGTTTTCTTGTGGATTCTTTAGGATTTTCTATATATAAGATCTTGTCAGGGCCGGCCCAGTGGCATAGTGGTTAAGTTCGTGCACTCCACTTCGGCAGCCTGGGGTTCGGGGGTTTGGGTCCCGGGCGTGGGCCTACATCACTTGTCAGTGGCCATGCTGTGGTAGCCTCCCACATACAAAATAGAGGAAGATTGGCACAGATATTAGCTCAGGGACAGTCTTCCTCAAGCAAAAAGAGGAGGATTGGCAACAGATGTTAGCTCAGGGCCAGTCTTCCTCACCAAAAAAAAAAGATCCTATCATTTGCGAATAGAAATAGTTTTCTTTCTTCCTATCCACTTTGGATGCCTTTTATTTTGTTTTCTTGCCTAATTGCACTGACTAGAACTTCCAGTACAGTGTTGAATAGAAGTGATGAAAATAGGCATCTTTGTCTTGTTTCTGATTTCATGGGGATAGCTTTCAGTTTTTCATCGTTTAGTATGATGATAGGTATGTATGGGATTTTCATAAATGCTCCTTATGAAGTTGAGGAAGTTCCCTACTATTCCTAATTTGTTGAAATTTTTTTTTTGTCATGAAAGGGAGTTGGATTTTATCAAATGCTCTCTCTATCAATTGAGATGAATATGTGGGTTTTTGGTTTTTACTCTATTGATGGGTTTTACCTATTGATATGGTGTACAACATTAATTGGTTATCAGATGTTAAACTGATCTTGCATTCCTGGGATAAATTCCACTTGGTCATGGTATATAATTGTTTTTAGATGTTGCTAGATTAGATTTGCTAGTATTTTGTTGAAGATTTAGTATCAATGTCATAAGAGACTTTGATCTGTAGTTTTCTTGTCTTGTGTTGTCTGGTTTTGGTATGAGTAGCAATGGCCTCGTAGAAGTATTCCCTCTTTTTTATATTGGTGCTTCTTTCTTTTTAATTCTGTGTCCTTCTCGGCACATAAAGAGAGCCCTTTTCCCCCCAACTATATAGTGTTCTGTAAGTGTCTATTCAATTATTTATTTTTATTAATTTAACCTACACCTTAGTCAAGGATATTAAGTGTGTTCCTGTCTTTTGTTATTTTAAACAATGCTGCAGTGAATAAGCTTGTATATAAGTCATTTTGTCTGAGTCTGTCTGTAATTGAAGTTTTAGAAATGGAATTTCTGGGTCAACCCATGGCTCTGTATTTCATAGAAATACCATTTCTGACTTGCTCTTTCTGTAGGGGTGAAGAGTGGGAGGTAGAATGCTAGAGGGGAACTTATTTACACTCAGCAAGCTGGTCATTTTAGAAAGTTTTCTTTAGCTTCTCTTTTGTCACTGGGCCTCACTGAGAATCAGAAGTGTTCATGATTATCCTGTAAAAATTGGACTTTACATTTATTATCCAAGATACATATGCTTGGATGAATGGGAGTTTTGCAAACTGGGGAACATGATGCCTGTGAAGACAGCGTATTTGTTGGAACTTAGGTCATTAAGAAAACAGATTTGGCATACAGATGCATATGTTGCACATTTTAATATCGTGCTTTCCTTCTGTAGTTATATTTTTGAGGTTACGTTTCAGAATTATTGCTGTTAAGCATCTCAGTAGTGATGGGGTTGAGTGAAAATTATGTGTATTTCAAACACTGAAGATTTAGTAGAAATCTGTCATATTCCAAACACAGGACTGATTTGATTCCTGAATAATATACTACTAATTTTGCAATTTCTGTTGTAGTCCAGTGTGAAAAAAGCCAGTGTTAAAATTCTGAAAAATTTTGATGAAGCGATAATTGTGGATGCTGCAAGTCTGGATCCAGAATCTTTATATCAACGGGCATATGCAGGGTAAGTTTGGTTCATGTCTAGAATTTCTACAAGTGCAGTGAATTTTGCATCTTTTTAATTTTAAAATTGTTTCTGATCTATAATTATATGCCCAACGCTTTTACATATAATGTGCATAGAACGTGGTTAAGAATGAAGGCTCAGGAGCGACCTCCTGAGTTTTAGTCTTGGCTCAGCCACTTATTGGCAGGCTACTTAGCTCTTTATGTCTCGGGTTTTTCATCTATAAAATGAGGGTAATATTACTATTTCACTGGGTTGTTGAGGGGATTAAATGAGATAATACATGAAAAGCATTTAAAACATTGCCTGGCAAGCACTTCATAAATATCGTTACCATCATTATTGTAACTCCATGTATGAGATTGAGGACTGTCATGTTTATCTAGTATGTTGTAGGCTGTCTCTTCCACATTTCATTTGATTCATATGTTAGCTGTTTCACAGTTTCTGTCTTAAAAGCCAAACTAAAAATAAAGTATAAAGATGCCATATAACATCATTATTTCTTTGTATTTAAGAATTAACTTGGTTGTTTCTTTTATGTTGTAACAAAAAGACAGTGATTCATAAGATGTGCCACTTATTGAACTTTACCACAGATCAAATCATAAAATCACTTCCTCCTCCCTAAAGATGGCTTGATTAAAGGCTTGATTACCCCATCCCAACCCCAGTCCCAGCAGAACCATGAAAAAGGGATTTCAGCAGGTTTAATTGCTTTTATCAGAAAGTAACAGTGATATTTGGAAGACCAAGGAGTCTGGAAAGTACTTTGAACTAAATAAAAGGTTATTTGACCACATTGTCTTTGGAAAGCACACTTCAGCTGTGTCAGCGTTGTAGTAATATTTTAGGAAATGGTAGACAATAAGCCTAAATTAGTTAATTCCCAAAGATGATACTTACTCTTAAGGAATGGTTGGTTCATTTATTTAAAACTTTTTTAAGAAAGTCTATCAATTGCAAGATGTTTTCCTTTTATAGTTTTTCTTTTGTGCATAAAATAAATATTTTAACAAATTATAAAATGGGTCAGAAATAGAGAAATAATGATTTTTTCCCATCTTTAAAGATAATTTTCATTGTTTGTTTTACTTTTACAGTTTTAGCGTCTTCCTGAAATTTTTCTCAAGGCAAACAAATTTGGATCACTGGTGTATTGGCACCCATATGTGAAATGGTGATTTATTAGGAAGGGTATCTCTAAAATGAGATCCACTTTTTCTCCAGTGAAATCATATATAGGCATCACAAAATTTATTTTTCTTCTTGTAACTAACTTTTAATTAAAAACACATTAATCTCTTATAAAAACTTCAATTTACAGATAAGGTAATGTACCTTTTTTTTTAATTTATTTTATTTTATTTTATTTTATTTTTTTTGTGGGGAAGACCAGCCCTGAGCTAACATCTGTTGCCAATCTTCCCCTTTTTGCTGAGGAAGACTGGCCCTGGGCTAACATCCGTGCCCATCTTCCTCCACTTTTTATATGGGACGCCGCCACGGCATGACAGACAGGCGGTGCATCGGCGGGCGCCGGGATCCGAACCTGCGAACCCCGGGCTGCCAAGCGCGGACTAAACCGCTGCGCCACCGGGCGGCCCCAAAACAAGGTGATTCTTTTTTTTTTTTTTTTTTTAATGTTTTTTTTTTTTGTGAGGAAGACCAGCCCTGAGCTAACATCCGTCGCCAATCCTCCTCTTTTGCTGAGGAAGACTGGCCCTGGGCTAACATCCATGCCCATCTTCCTCTACTTTACATGGGACGCCGCCACGGCATGGCTGACGAGCAGTGCCTCTGCGGGCGCCTGGGATCCGAACTTGCGAACCCCGGGCTGCCAAGCGCGGACTAAACCGCTGCGCCACCGGGCGGCCCCTGGTAATGTACCTTTGATCACACACCAATACTTATTTTCTCCCCTTCCTGTTAAGAATAATCACTGTTATGTTATGGTGTGTATTTTTGTTTATTTTTTTTGGAATTGATTTTACACTCTATTCTGTATCTTGTGCTTGCATTTATGGTGCGTTTTGGAGATTTTTCTGTTAGTCTATATGGATATATCTCTTTTTACCTATGGTGTAGTAGTCCATATATAATATTAATTATAGCTCATAACTGTGGCTAAATGTCCTTTAGTGTGCTGTGCCACTATGTGGCCATTTTGGTATTGATGAGTATTTAAGTTGTTGGTAATTTTTCACTGTTATATACAGCGATGGACTTCCTTTTATATACTTCTTTGTACCAAGAAGCAGGTTTTAAATCTTACTAGATCTTAACCAATTTACCTTTAAAAGTATCTGTACATTTTACATTCTTACCAGCCGTTAATAAAGATACTAATTTTCCCCACATCCTTGTCAACATTAAATAATGTCAAACTTTTAATTTTTTAAAACCAGTCTTGGATTATTGCTTATGAAATTGAGTTTCTTTTGGCATGTTTATTGGTTGTTTTTCTGTGAATTGACTATTTGTCTCCTCTTCACATTTTTCTGTTGGGTGACTTCTTAGTGATTTGTTGGAATTCTGTGTGTTTCTGGATATTAATTATTGGTTAGTAATATCTGTTAAAAATATGACCTTTCACTGTGTTTTTTGCCTTTTAATTTTGCTTTGTATTACGATAGCTTTGTAATATGTATAATTAACTCTAGCTTTATAATGCATTTTGATCTTATTAGGGTAAGTCTTTTTGTCTCTTCTTTTGCAACATTATCTTGGCTATTCTTTGCCTTGTCTCTTCTGTATGAATTTTAGAATTGTGAATTACATAGTAACTTGTCATGTTTCATAAACCTTCTTGGGATTTTGAAAGGAATTGTGTTTAATTAAAGATTGTTTTGCTTTCTGTGGGGGACAGTTCTATTTAAAATAAGCCCCACTTTGAATAACATGGGCTAGCTATAAATTGTATTTTTAGCTTTGTAGATTTAGATGAGATGCTTATAAATTGATTCTTTTTCTTCTTAATTTAAAATTGGTTGTTAGAAATTATGTTCTTCTCTTTATACTTATTTAGGAAGATGACATTTGGAAGAGTCAGTGACTTGGGGCAATTCATCCGAGAATCTGAGCCTGAACCTGATGTAAAGAAATCAAAAGGTTTGTCATTGTTTTATACTCCATATTAAGCTTTTACTCACATTAGTCATTGACTGTAAGTGAAGGATCATTTAAGATTTAAACTGTTTATTTTATGAAATAAGTGCCACATCTTTCACCTTTTGTTTATAGTCACTAGTGACTACAAGGGCTTCATGTAATCACATCTCTATACAGTCTCTCTCTCTTTCAATCAAAAGTTATAGAACTTGCTCTACCCTTAGAAAAGGCACATCTATATGAAAAAATATTTGTCACCTTTTTATTTAATGGTGAAATGCTCAATCCAGGTTGGACTTGAGGTTTATCTTGAGACCCTTTATTTTATTAAATTTCCTCTATATAGCTGAGAGTTATTATGAAATGTATGTGGAAAATATTAATAGGTTGAAATTCAAATCCTTTGTTTAATCAGCAGAAGAGTACTTGGTCAATTCCAAGAGTTAAACACAGAAATCCTTTTTGACAGATGCATTCTTTGTGACTGATTTCAACTTCCAAACAATTGGTTTATACAGGAAGATTTTGGAAACCAGTGTGGATCTATTTAGATGTTATCTAAAATTTTTTCAGTGTGATTAGATTGACAGTATTGTCTTGAAATAAAAGATACTTTTGTAAGCAGAAAAAGTTCCATTTTGATGTGTGTTTAAAATTAAGAGCTAATCTTCCTATTGAGTTTAAAAGGACTGCATTCCTATTATGTTTATCTTATTTTTTAAGGCAGCTATTATTTGGGTAATGAATTGCACGACTTTAAAATGTTAATGAACGATCTACTTTTGTGTCAGATATACATTGACAAAGTTAGCAAAAAATGGAACAATTGTTGAAATAATTTAGACCAAAAAAGGGCCTGTTACCTATTTGACCTTATTTATCCAAATAGTTGATTTTTTTTCCTGTTTGGTCAGAGAAGTCTGAGGTACACAGTTGGGAACAGTATAAACACCAGAGAAAGTCTACACAGTTTCTTCCGTAAATAATTTTTGAGTGCCTCTGTGCACATGCATTCACTGGGCAGTTTACAAGATACAGATCTTGCCATTAAGAAACTTACAATCTAATAGTGTCTTTTATTGGCTCAAATACTCGGAATATGTCACTGGTGGCCTTGGAAGTGCTAGACAAGCTCTGTGGGTTGGACTCTAAATTGTCATCAGGTACCTTCTGTGAATGAGGATAATGGGGGCTCCAGTATTAATAGAATCTCTGAGCTGTTTGGGTTTTTTTTTCATTTTTATTGATGTCTTAATAGTTTATAACACTGTGGGGTTTTAGTTGTACATTATTATTTGGCCGTCACCGTATGGATGCATCCTTTCACCCCTTGTGCCCACACCTCAGCCCCCTTCCCCTTGGTAACCACCAACCTGTTCTCTCTGTCCGTGTGTTAGTTTATATTCCACATATGAGTGAAATCATGCAGTGTCTGTCCTTCTCTCTCTGGCTTATTTCACTTAACATAATACCCTCTAGGTCCATCCATGTTGTTGCAAATGGGACGATTCTGTCTTTTTTATGGCTGAGTAGTATTCCATTGTATATATCTGCCGTATCTTCTTTATCCAATCATCAGTCGAGGGACACTTGGGTTGCTTTCACTTGTGGGCTATGGTGAATAATGCTGCAGTGAACATAGAGGTTGATTTCTTATCCGTTGGGTAGATGCCCAAGAATGGGATTGCTGGATCATAAGGTATTTCTATTTTTAATTTTTTGAGGAATCTGCCTACTGTTTTCCCTAGAGGCTGCACCAGTTTTCATTCCCACCAGCAGTGAGTGAGGGTTCCCGTTTCTCCACAACCTCTCCAACATTTGTTGTTTCTTGTCTTGGTGATTATAGCCATTCTAACGGGTGTAAGGTGATATCTTAGAGTAGTTTTGATTTGCATTTCCCTGATGATTAGTGAAATTGAACATCTTTTCATGTGTCTGTTGGCCATCTGTATATCTTACTTGGAAAAATGTCTGTTCATATCCTTTGCCCATTTTTTTATTGGGTTGTTTGTCTTTTTGTTGCTCAGTTGTGTGAGTTCTTTCTAAATTATGGAGATTAATCCCTTGTTGGATATACGGTTTGCGAATATTTTCTCCCAGCTGGTGGGTTGTTTATATTCATTTGATCCTGGTTTCCTTTGCCTTGTAGAAGCTCTGCAGTCTGATGAAGTCTCACTTGTTTTATTTTTTCTTTTGTTTCCCTTGTCCGAGTAGACATGGAATCTGAAAGGATCCCTTTATGACCAATGTCAGTTAGTGTACTGCCTATATTTTCTTCCAGGAGTTTTATAATTTCAGGTCTCACTTTCCGGTCCTTAATCCATTTTGAGTTGATTTTTGTATATGGCGATAGAAGATGGTCTACTTTCATTCTTTTGCATGTGGCTGTCCAATTTTCCCAGCACCATTTATTGAAGAGACTTCCCTTTATCCATTGTATGTTCTTCGCTCCTTTGTCGAAGATTAGCTGTCCATAGGTGTGTGGTTTTGTTTCTGGGCTTTCAATTCCGTTCCATTGATCTGTGTGTCTATTTTTGTACCAGTACCATGCTGTTTTGATTACTCTAGCTCTAAAGTATATTTTGAAATCAGGGATTGCGATGCCTCCAGCTTTGTTCTTTTTTCTCGGGATTGCTTTAGCTATTCAGGGTCTTTTGTTGCCCCATACGAATTTCAGTATTTTTTGTTCTATTTCCGTGAAGAATGACATTGGGATTCTGATTGTGATTGCATTGAATCTGTAGATTGCTTTAGGTAGGATGGACATTTTAACTGTGTTTATTGTTCCAATCCATGTGCATGGAATATTTTTCCATTTCTTTATGTCTTCCTCTATTTCTTTCAATAATGTCTTGTAGTTTTCATCGTCTAGGTCTTTCACCTCCTTGGTTAAATTTATTCCCAGATATTTTATTCTTTTTGTGGCAATTGTAAATGGGATTGTCTTTTTGAGTTCTCTTTCTGTTGTTTCATCGTTAGTGTATAGAAATGCAATTGATTTTTGTAAGTTGATTTTATACCCTGCCACTTTACTGTAGTTGTTGATTATTTCTAGTAGTTTTCCACTGGAATTTTTTGGGTTTTCTATGTATAAGATCATGTCATCTGCAAATAGTGAGAGTTTCACTTCTTCATTGCCTATTTGGAGTCCTTTTATTCCTTTTTCTTGCCGAATTGCTCTGGCCAGAACCTCCAGTACTATGTTGAATAAGAGTGGTGAGAGTGGGTACCCTTGTCTTGTTCCTGTCCTCAAAGGAATGGCATTCAGTTTTCCCCCATTGAGTATGATGTTAGCTGTGGGTTTGTCATATCTGGCCCTTATAATGTTGAGGTACTTTCCTTCTATACCCATTTTGTTGAGATTTTTATCATAAATGGATGTTGCATCTTGTCAAATGCCTTCTCTGCATCGATTGAGATGATCATGTGGTTTTTATTCTTCATTTTGTTACTGTGGTGTATTACGTTGATTGATTTGCGGATGTTGAACCATCCCTGTGTCCCTGGTATAAATCCCACTTGATCATGCTGTACGATCTTTTTGATGTATTGCTGTACTCGGTTTGCCAGCATTTTGTTGAGGATTTTTGCAAATTTGTTCATCAGCGATATTGGCCTGTAGTTTTCCTTCTTTGTATTGTCCTTGTCTGGCTTTGGTATCAGGGTGATGTTGGTCTCGTAGAATGTGTTAGGAAGTATTCCATCTTCCTCTATTTTTTGGAATAGTTTGAGAAGGATAGGTGCTAAATCTTCTTTGAATGTTTGGTAAAATTCTCCAGGAAAGCCATCTGGTCCTGAACTTTTATTTTTTGGGAGGTTTTTGGTTACTGTTTCAATCTCTTTACTTGTGATTGGTCTATTCAGATTCTCTATTTCTTCTTGATTCAGTTTTGGGAGGTTGTATGCATCCAAGAATTTGTCCATTTCCTCTAGGTTGTCCAATTTGTTGGCATGTAGTTTTTCATAGTAGTCTCTAATAATTCTTCGTATTTCTGTGGTATCTGTTGTAATTTCTCCTCTTTCATTGCTAATTTTGTTTGTTTGAGTCTTCCTTTTTTTCTTAGTGAGTCTGGCTAAGGGTTTGTCAATTTTGTTTATCTTGTCAAAGACCCAGCTCTTTGTTTCATTGATCCTATCTACTGTTTTTTTTTTTTGGTTTCAATTTCATTTATTTCTGCTCTGATTTTTATTATTTCCCTCCTTCTGCTGATTCGGGGCTTTGTCTGTTCTTTTCTAATCCTGTTAGGTGTTATTTTAAGGTTGTTTATTTGGGATTTTTCTTGTTTGTTAAGGTGGGCTTGTATTGCTATGAATTTCCCTCTCAGGACCACTTTGCTGCATCCCATGTGAGTTGGTATTTTCCTTTTCATTTGTCTCCAGATAGCTTTTGATTTCTCCTGCAATTTCATCAACAACCCATTGGTTGTTCAGTAGCATGTTGTTTAGTCTCCACATCTTTGTCCCTTTCCCAGTTTTTTTCTTGCAGTTGATTTCTAGTTTCACAGCATTATGATCAGAAAAGATGCTTGTAATGATTTCAGTCTTCTTAAATTTATAGAGGTTTGCCTTGTTTCCTAATATATGGTCTGTCCTTAAGAATGTTCCATGCGTGCTTGAGAAGAATGTGTAATCTGCTGTTTTGGGGTGGAGTGCTCTGTATATATCTATCAAGTCCATCTTGTCTAGTTTTTCATTTAACTCCATTATTTCCTTATTGACTTCTTTCTGGATGATCTATCCATTGATATAAGGGTGGTGTTAAGATCCCCTACTATTATTGTGTTATCGTTAATATCTGCTTTAAGGTTGTTTAATGGTTGTTTTATGTACTTTGGTGCTCCTGTGTTGGGTGCATAGATATTTATAAGTGATACATCTTCTTGGTGAAGTGTCCCTTTTATCATTATATATTGCCCCTTTTTGTCTGTCATTACCTTTTTTATCTTGAAGTCTACTTTGTCTGATATAAGTATGGCAACTCCTGCTTTCTTTTGTGTGCCATTAGCTTGGAGTATCGTCTTCCATCCTTTTACTTTGAGTCTGTGTTTGTCTTTAGAGCTGAGATGTGTTTCCTGGAGGCAGCAAATTAGTTGGATCTTGGCTTTTAATCCATCCCGCCACTCTGTGTCTTTTGATTGGAGAATTCAATCTGTTTACATTTAGAGTGATTACTGATATATTAGGGTTTAATGTTGCTATTTTATTGTTTGTTTTCTGGGTCTTTTGCATTTCCTTCATTTCCTATCACATATGTTTCGAACTGCCAATTCAGTTTGGTAGTTCTGCATGATGATTCTGTTAGTTTTCTCTTTATTTGTCACATGTGGTTCTCTTCTGGTTATTTGTCTAGTGGTTACCGTGAGGTTTATATAAAAGATCTCTGGGATAAGATAGTCCATTTTCTGATGCCTCTTGTTTCCTTAGACTAAGTCGATTCAATCCCTTTACTCTTCCCCTTCTAATTTGTTGTTGTCACTACTTATTCCATCTTGTGTCGTGAGTGTGTGTTTACAGTGATGAGTTTAAATTCATTTTTGATGTTTTCCAACTGTGGTTTTTCTGGTTTAGTCT
Source organism: Tapirus indicus (assembly GCA_031878705.1). NCBI lineage: Eukaryota > Metazoa > Chordata > Mammalia > Perissodactyla > Tapiridae > Tapirus > Tapirus indicus. The sequence goes on along the minus strand of CM062932.1, from coordinate 2,829,846 downwards.
CCTTGCTTTTCTCCTTGCTGAAACCTTTGTATCCTCTTTCTCTTGTTTTTTTTCAGGTCTTGGGGCCTTCTTAAGCATTTCTTGTAGTGGGGGGTCTTGTGGTGATGAACTCCCTTAGCTTTTGTTTATTAGGGAGAGTTATTATTTCTCCATCGTATTTGAAGAATATTTTCGCTGGATAAAGTATTCTTGGCTGAAGGTTTTTGTCTTTCAGGATTTTGAATATATCATTCCAGTCTTGCCTCGCCTGTAGAGTTTCTGTCGAGAAATCAGCTGAGAGCCTGATGGGTTTCCTTTGTATGTTATTTTGTTTTTTTGTTTAGCTGCCCTTAATATTTTTTCTTTGTCGTAAACTTTTGCTAGCTTTGCCATGGAGTTGGTCTTTTTCTGTTTATATATTTAGGTGATCTGTTGACTTCATTCACTGTTATTTCCATCTCTTTCCCCAGGTATGCGAAGTTCTCAGCTATTTATTTCTTTGAACAAACTCTCTGCTCCTTTTTCTCTTTCTTCTCCTTCTGGAATACCTCTTATCCTGATGTTACTTTTCCTAATTGCGCCTGATATTTCTAGAAGAATTTCTTCATTTCCTTTTAGTCTTATTTCTCTCCCCTCCTCTCTCTGGAGTGTTTCTGCATGGCTATCCTCAATAATGCTAATTCTTTCCTCTATATTGTCAGTTCTGCTCTTTAAAGACTCCATATTTTCCTTTGTCTCGTCCATTGTGCTTTTCATCTCCAATATTTCTGATTGGTTTTTCTTTATGGTTTTAGTCTCGTTTGTGAAGAAATCCCTGAATTCGTTGATTTGTTTCTCTGTGTTCTCTTGTAATTCGCTGAATTTTTTTATGATAGCCATTTTGAATTCTCTATTGTTCAGGTTATAGATTTCTGTGCCTTCAGGGTTGATTTCTGGGTGTTCTTCATTTTCCTCTTGGTCTGGAGACTTAAAATACTTTTGCATAGAGCCGGCTGATTTACCTTTGCTATTCATCTTGATAAAATTTCTGGTCCTGCAGTTTCCACCTGCCACCAATGGGTGGAGGTCATGAGCAGTGTGTTCTGAGCCCTCTGCAGTCCCGGGAGGGATTGTGCTGACGTGCACGACGTGTGGGGGGAGGGGTTCTCTCTTTCCCCTGCCAGACCTGGGGGCTTCCTTTCTGGCTCTCTTGGGGCGTTGACCTCACCCCTGAAACAGTCCATCTTCTCTTCCCAGTGGGTATCTCTGGACAGTCTGTGAGAGCACCTGGAGGGTGATAGCTTTCCCCGCAGACGGCTGCCCCTCTCCCCTCTCTGTGAGCCATGCTGTCTGTCTGTGCCGATCTAATGGGGAGGAGAAATAAATCTCCTTACCTCTCCTCAAGTCCTTTGGGGCTTCCCATGCCTCCACCGTCCCATGTACCACGGCAAGGGTCTCTTGGAAGTCCTTTGTAGTGTTTGACTGACCTCTGTTGGTATGCAGATGATGTTTTTGTTGTGTCTTAGGGGCAGAGATTCAAAGAGGGAATCTCACTCCGCCATGATGCTGACGTCACTCCTCTGTTTGGTTTTTTTTTAAGTGGTTTTATTCGTCTGACAGCTTGTGAAGAAATGCTACTGCTCCAGAGTATAGGTATTGGGTGTTTGCAGTTTGTTTTTGTCTGCTTTATATGAATTAAGGTATATTATGAGTTGTTAAAGATACACAAGAAACTTTTCCTCAAACCACTATCTGCTCATTCCATTCATTTGGTCTCTTCATATTTTTCATTTATTCATTCATTCTAAAATATGAGTGCCTACTTTATGCATCTACTGTTCTAGATTCTGGGGGAAAAAAAATTATTGCCCTCATGGAGCTTACATTATAGTGGAGGAAACAGTTAACAGATAAATACAGTGTGTGTGAGCATGTTTATATATTTATATATAAACATAAATAAGCAGAATAAGGGTCTGGAAGAGTAGTAGGGACTTTTTAGAAGTGGTTGTTAGAAAAGGTCTCACTGAAGAAGTAGCATTTTCAGTGGAGACCTGAGCAAAATGAGGGAGTAAGCCCTGGCAATATCTGGAGGAAGGGCATTCTTGGCCAAGGAACAAGAATAGAGATCTTAAAGCTTAAGAGCTCATCATGGTCAAGGGACAGCAAGACCAGTGTGGCTGAAGAGGAGCAACCAAAGGGATGACTGGTAGAAGGCAAGTGAGGTTGGGGGTTTACCACAGACCATGGTAGGAACTCGAAAGTGTTGGGAACACATTGGAAGTTGGAGCAGGAAAGTAATATGATGAGATTACAGGCATATCTCATTTTATTCTGCTTCGCAGATGTTGCTTTTTTTACAAGACCCTCCACTGCAAAAAGATTACAACTTGCTGAAGGCTCAGATGATGGTCAGCATTTTTTAGCTATAAAGTATTTTTCAATTAAGGTATATACATTGTTTTAGAGATGTAATGCTATTGCACATTTAATAGATTATAGTATAGTGTAAACATAACTTTTATATGCACATGGAAAGCAGAAAATTCATGGGATGCACTTTATTGCAGTGGTCTGGAACTGAACCCACAGGTATGCATGTAATGTTTTAAAGGGATGGCTTTGGCAGCTGTTTGAAAAATGGAATGTAGAGGTTTAAGAGGAGAAGCAGGAAACAACATTCTTGCATGGTCTAAATAAGGATGATGATGATGGTTGTGGATTAGGTAGTGGAAAAATGGTCAGATTTGGGTTATATTTAAAGGTAGAGGCAACAGGATCATATCTCTACCAGCAAGCCCATCCATCAAGTTACTTGCATTATTAATTTAATTGAGACATGCCTACGTAAAGAAATGAATTGTAATTTCTGCAATTTGAGTAAATACATCCATATATGCTGGTGGTTTGTCTAGCTGTTCAGATGTCTCTTTAAATCAAGTTCTTTGGGGGTTTTCTGTTATTGTTTTTTTGCTTGAGGAAGATTTACCCTGAGCTAACATCTGTGCCAGTCTTCCTCTAGTTTGTATGTGGGTCACCTCCACAACATAGCTGCTGACTAGTGGTGTAGGTCTGCACCCGGGAACCAGACCCAGGCTGCCGAACTGGAGTGCACCAAACTTAACCACTAGGCCACAGGGCTGGCCCCAAGTTTTGTTTTTTTGGTGGTGGGGGGGGTAAGTAAATGAAGTAATGTAGGAGCCTACAGATTCAGTTCATTCGCTCAGAAGGCATTTGAATGATTCCTCTGAGCTAGACACTGTGCTAGGTGCCAAGGATACAAACAAGAGGGTGAAGTCTCAATTTATTTTAATCTAGCTTAGTCCCTTTTTTAAGACCCTGACTTTGTAAGCCTATCATGCTAGTTATCCTATAAAATGCCCAACCTTCTGGATTTTCCTGGTTGTATTATTTAGCATGTTGTTGTACCTAATGTCTTGATGATTGGAGTTACACATTTTGGTTAGAATACATCATAGGTGATATTGTGTATGGTGTTTTTAAAAGGATATATATATATTACCTGAAAGGATACACAAAAAATACAACATGGATTCTGTTAGGGATGAGAAGAGGAAGATACCTTTTACTTTTCGTTATACCTTTTTCTCTGTTTTTCTTATTTTTTTATGCTACATACTTCACTGCTTAATCATCCACCCATCTCTTCCCCCATCGCTTCTTGTTACCTCTTTGCTGTGACCTGTGAATGTCTCCTGCCTACCTCTACAACTTTACCTTGAACTTCTCTTCCCTTCATGGACTAATCTCTAATTGGACTCTCCTTTATTCTTTTTGTAAGGTCCCTTCCCTTTTAGAGCCTCTGTAGTTGCTGCTTCCCATGCCATGAAAGTCCTCCATGGCTTTCACTCAGTCTGATCCTTCCCGTCGCAGATATTCTCTCTTCAGAGAGGACTTCCCAGCCCACGTGATCTAAGATCACCCACACCACTAACATACCGCTTCTTTATTTTCATTTCACTGTCTGAAATTATCTTGTTCATTTGTTTGCATACTTCTTTATACACTCTTTCTCTTTCCTGACTAGAATAGTACCTCTCTGAGAGCAGGGATTTTGTGTATCTTATTTGGCACTATATTTCCTGATTCTAAAATTATGCCTGGCACATGGTAGGCACTCATTAAATATTTGTTGATTGAATTAATCTAGAAGAATTTCAGTAGAGATTATCTGGGTGGTAAGATTATGGGTCATATTTATTTTATTTAGGAAAAAAATCATTTTTTTAAACTGACTCAGACACTAAATTTTCTTTTCCAAATTACTTCATTCTTCTAAGGATACTCACAGTGCCCCACTCCTTCCTTCTCAGACCCCAAATAATGGAGATTTCTTAGCATTTTCAACCTCATGCAAATCTTATACGACACATCTGTGGATACCACGCCCTTATTCTGCAAATGAAGAAGTTGAGGATCAGGGAAATTGTAACTTGTTAGGGATCACACAGCAAATTAATAGCAACCCCGGGACTTTGGTTCAGAATACCATTTTGACAACAGTTGTTTGCAGTTCAGCTCTGCTTCCTCTCCCTTCTTCTCCTTCCTTGCTGAGGGCAGCTGCAAAGAATGTCTGTCATTTAGCATCCTGTAGTTTCAATTTGGGTTTTGAAACCCTGATAACAGAGCACAGAGGAAAGGATTGAGTTTTCAGAAGGGTGTATCTCAGAGGGTTCTGAGAGTATGAGAACTTTGCTTTGAGGGCAAGTAAAGTAATTTCAAAAGTTACATTCAAATCCTTGAGGAGAAAGTGTAACAAGAAGGAATTGTAAAGGGTGTTGTGAGCATATGGTCCTTGTAGTGGCAGTCCCAGGTGCCTGGATGCACTGGTGGGAGATGAAGCTGTACTTAGCTGTACTTTCAAAACCCTTGCATGTCATATTAAGAAGCCTGAATTCCTGTCATATAGGCATCAAGGAATTCTAAGCAGAGTACCAACTAGATGCGTTTTTTTCTGGCTACTGCCAGAAAAATGAATGAATTGGAGGGAAATGAATTGGAGTTGAGGAGAAACTGGTATCAGATAAACTAGTCAGGTAGTAGGATTACCTAGTAATGTAGATAGAAGAAAAAGAGGATTTGAAGGTAGGTGGTGGTAGCAGGAATTAGAAATAAGGTCAGATTTATAAGACTTCCAAGGGGGAATTAAGAGACTGCATCCAAGGTGGAATTTGGTGACAGACTTCTTCATATCGAGAGTAAATGAGGAAGGTAGATTGAGTGTTTTAACATGGGTTTTCTGGATGAAAAATTGTGATGTTAATTTTAAATAGAAGATTAAGTTAATTTCTGAGATAGAGAATACAAGAAAAAGAGTAAGTCGGAGACAGATGAGCTCAAATTGGAGCGTAAGTTTGAGACACCTTAGGACAATTTATAAGTATGGGTTTGATACCCAAGGAGGGGTTTTTGAGTTATTTGCATTTTAAAGGAAGTTAAAGCCGTGGGAGAGGATAAGATGCCCCAAAGAGAATGTGTTGAAGGAGAAAAGAAGGCTGGGAATGGGATCCTGGAGAAGCCCTGTGTTAAAGGGGAGGGAATGCACAGAGAGGAGTCAAAGATGTGGGTATTAAAAAAAGAGAGTATTAGCAAGTAGGAGACTGTCAACAGTGTGACTCTGCAGGTGAGCTTGAAGAGAGAGCAGTGCATTGGGTAATTTGATAACCACTTGAGACTTCAGGCAGAGCATGTAATTTTGTGGTCTTATTGACTCCGCTTGACCATAAAGTTTAATTAGAGTAGTATTCAAACTTTTAGCTAATAATAAAAGTTATTAAGGGAAAAGGATCCAGGTTTTATATTTTCCATGAATGCTCTGTATAATTCTATCCAAGTCTTTGAATTAATCAGGACCTTGCCTAAGAAATGATCTAGTGACCACTTGGTTTAAGGCAAAGTTAGGACGTGAGCCTTATTTGTATTAGTGAAAATATACGCTGTGTATTTCATTCATGGAAATAGAGGCTAACCTAGTCCTTGGTGGTTCCTCAGCATCTGAGTACAGATGTAGATAGGCTTGTGTGTCTCCTAGGAAGTTGAAGTATGCTATGGCTTGGACAAAGCCTGGCTATTTAAAACTCTGCTCTTACCCAGCTAGTTTACACAGATTAGAGATCTAGCATATAGCATCATAATCTGTACTGGAAGCCCTTTTGTGTAGAAGCTGGTCTGGAAGGTTTGGATACATAACAAGTAGATTGATATCTTCTGATGTATTGCTCGATTCTTACCAAAGATCAAATCCTGGTCGTGGTTTTGTTTTGCACTTTTAATGTTTGCTGCAAACGTTAACACTAGATGATAGTTTCTTTCATCAAGTGAGGAGAGTAGAAGAAAAATCCAAAACTCTGAAACAGCTTTTCAACAATTTTTCGAACCATGATATTTGCAAGTTAAATACTCTGTTTTGGAGACAACATAATCAGTTTCTATTAATGGTAATATTCCTTAATGTTTTGGGTGAGATTGTACGAAAAAAGAATATCCACGTCTGAAAGTAGCTTTTAAATAAGAGCATTTTTTAATGTGAAATTATGCATGAAATCTACATTCAATTTTGGCTTTCTTTATTACTAGGATCCATGTTCTCACAAGCTATGAAGAAATGGGTGCAAGGAAATACTGATGAGGTAAATTCTACTTTTAGTGTAAAGAGATTCGTGTTTATAAGTGGCATCTTGTCTAAGTAAGGTTTCAAGTTTTCTCTTTCTTTACTTCCCATGTTTAAGCAGCATGGCATATCACTGCTCCCTCATCCAGGATGTAACAAGAAAGGGTGGGCCCTTTTTACCATTTAACAATTGCATGGTGGAGGCACTGGAGGTATTTTCAGTCCAGAGACTCTGGCCACTGAAAAATATCCATGCATTCAAATTTCTATCAGCTAGCAGGCATCAGTAATCAGTGTAGAAACAACAACTCAAATATTTCTCTCCTCATTGTCAGTTTTACTTTCAGAAGGAGAGGGTTGCTTTTTGAATAGTTAAGTACACTGAGAGATGGGAGTGGAAAAAGAAAAATGTTTTGTTTTGACCATCTAACATGAAAATAGTCATGATATTGGGTACCCAGTAGCTGACTCTGGAAGACAATGAATAGCATGTGACTATATCATAGCCAGAGGGTGACCCAGGTCCTTTCATACGTGAGAATGTAGCTACGTTCTACTTATGTAGAAATGATACACATATATAGTTGTGTGTAGAGTACTGATAATGTATGTATTGATTCTTCTAATGAATAACTGTCATCAGCAGTTTGAATTACTTCTTTTAGGCCCAAGAAGAGCTAGCTTGGAAGATTGCTAAAATGATAGTCAGTGATGTTATGCAGCAGGCACAATATGATCAACCATTAGAGAAGTCTACAAAGGTAAGGATGACTCTTGTTCTGATCTGGCTTGTGTAAAACTGAAAAGAATTAGATTCCAAATATATAAAAATAAAAGACATAAGGGAACTCCTGCTTCTGCCTTTGAAGGATTAACTGCTATAGGAGTTGCCTTCTCATCATAAACAACTAGAAAACTGACAAAGTAAATGAAACAACTATTTCTAGATATCAAACAACAGGCAGTAGAGGGCTGTAATCTTTGAAAGAAGGGTAACATTGAGGTGATCGCTAGCTCACTGCCTAGAAGCAGTTTCCAAAGTGCAGGGAGGGGAAGACCTAACAGAGTTCATAGACTTGCTGAATTGAGAAATCAGAAATGAAAGTTTGGAGAGCCTAAGGTGACTAGAAGTCGTAGAACAGGGTACCAGAAAAGATGGAGCTGTACAGAAAGAGAGCTTCAGAGATATTTAGAGAGGTCCCTTCAGGTCTTTGGCTGAGTACTGATCTATACATTTGTTGGGTGAAAATGCCCATGGCCAGGGAAAGAGCTACCAGAAATTAGTAGTCTAAACAATTCCTGGAATGTGGAGCTAAGAATAGTTTGTGTTCCTGCTGACCAGTGTGGACAGATCTTGTAATACACAAGGCATTGGGTAGTGTCCTCAGAAACATTTTGCCTTACTACTGGAGCTAAATTAGCCCTGGAGTAAAGCACCTTACCAAACTTAAAAATAACTTTTGAAAGGCTCCAACTGCTCTGTAAGTAACAACTGCATGCCAGAACAAAGCCAACCCTTTTTAGAGGAACACAACAAAATTCAGCACCCAACGGTGTAAAAATACAATGTCTGACATCCTATCAAAAATTACCAGGCATGCAAGGAAACAGAAAAACTTGACTCATAACTAGGAGAAAACAGTCTGTAGAAACCAAATCCTAAAAAATACTGAATACAAAAGAACTCAGGAAAAGGAGGGGAAGAGAAGAAAGAGTCATTGGGACAAATAGAAGACAAAGAGCACAATGATAGATTTAAACCAAGTCATATTAATAATTACATTAAACATAAGTGGTCTGCATAATCTAGTTAAAACACAGAGATTGTCATTTTGGATAATAAGGCAGAACCCAATTATGTGCTATCTCCTTTAGTCTTTTCTTCAAGTCAAACATTCCCAGTTCCTTCAACAGTTTTACTTTGTCTAACTTGAGTTGATTCATGAAGACTTAATGTGATAGAATTTCTGCTCATATTCTTTGTGAAGACATTAAACTACTCCTCTATTATTTACATTAGCAAAAATTAGGAATCAGAGTTAAATATGTTCAGATGACATCCCATATAACCCTCAGTATTTGGAGGGCTTGAATTTAGATTTAGGTCCAGTATCACCCTTTCTTTGCCAACTTTTTACTCTAAGGACTGTCATTACCAGAGCTTGGTTTAATTTTGAACTTTTCACTGGGCTGATTCATACCAAAGCTCTGTTCACTTTTGCAGACTCGACCCTTTTTTTCTAGGTAAGGGTGATAATTTTTGTCTATATTTATCTTCATTGGCTCAATCAAACCTAAAATAGCAAAGAGCAAGATAAAGGTGTATAAAGAAGTGGGAGGCAGTTATTTTTGTGATTCTCTGTTATCATTGATCAAATGTTTGATAACATGAAAGTGTTCTTTAGAAACCATTTTGGAAAGCAGAAATTTAAAAGTAAGCCTTTTCATTTGAGTTGTATGCTCAGATTTTATTACCATGTGATTTTCATTTTTAGGATATACAGGTATATTTTTATGTATTTTGCCTTTTAACCTTGCTAGGCCTTCTCTTTGGCTGGCCAGGATGTCTGTCTTGCCTGCCCTTTAGGGATCAGCAGTGTATTGGTATGAAAAAAGCACTAGGCTAGTAGAACTAGTTCAGTCCATTTTTAGTCAATATGTGTGACCTTTTGCAAGTTAATTTCCTTCTCCAGTCCCTTATTTCCTCATCAGTAGATCAGAGAAATTGGACAAGAAAAGCTCATAAGATCTTCTAATTCTCATTCCACGATTGTATGAATACGCAGCCTCTTTAGCCCATGTTGATACCTCTCTGCTTTGAATCTCCTACTCTCCATTTGTCTGTAGTGTACTTGGGCATGTAGCATAAACTACCTCACAGCATTACTGAATTGTATGTCCCATCTCACAAATAGCAAGGACCGTGTCTTCTGTGATGTTGTTTCTTCCCAATGCTATAAGTAAAGGGAGACTCAGCCTCAAGAGCTTGGTCTTAGGAGGCAAGAAGATCAAAGCTCTTTTTTGCTTTCTAAAGGCATTGAGTATTCCGTATTATAGCTCTGACTTCATTTAATGAATCCCCCATGGATGGTCATTGAGGTTGTTCTGGGTTTTTCCCTGTTACAAACAATACTTTAATGAATGTCTATGTGTCTTAGTCTTTGCCCTTTCTTATGAGTATACTGTAGGGTTAATTCCTAGAAGCAGAATTACTCTGTCAAAAAGTAGATATTTCGTTCTAATACGTATTGCCAAAACAGAAAGATAAAAGCAAATCTAGGTGCCAGTCCTTGTTATGTAATCTTAGGGCCAGTTGCTTGACCTCTTTAATAAGCTTTCGTTCACTCGTGTGTAAATGAAGATAATTATAGTATTTTACCTCACACAGTTGTAGTCAGAGCCTGGCTGTCATAAGAGCTGGTATATAGTAGACACTCACTAAGTGTGGGTTCCCTTCTTCCTTAATCTGTAATGATATGTCACTGGTTATAGAAATGTACCTTATCTTTTTCTTTTTCTTTATTTCAGCTCTGACTCAAGACCTGAGATAAAGGAAATCTGCTTTTGAAAAATAAGAGAACTTTTTTCCTTTGGTTGGATTCTTCAACACAGCCAATGAAAACAAAGCACTGTATTTCTTTTCACTGATATATCACTGTTGTTCCCAAGAAAGAATGTCAGACAATCCTAGACTTCCACCATAAGCAGAGTGACATATAGACATATATGCTGCACATGATGTTCACACAGTGAAAGTCATAAAGAGACAAAGTGGTATTGTTTACATTACTAGAAAATTAATAGTTTTCCAATGGCAATAACCCATTTATGAAAGAGTTTTAGTCCACTGGAATAGACAGGGACCACATACTATGGAAGGCAGATAAGCATAGAGCTGATATTTGATGCACATTCTGGAACAGTAACCCATCTCTAACAGCATCATAAAGCAGGTACCAGAGGTGCTTTGCTTTGGCCTCTTAAAACAAACAAGGGAGTCAGCCCCTCAAGGGAGAGCCAGGCAGCTTAGAGTGGCAGTTTGGTGCTAGCAGATAGCTTTTCTTCAGTGGAACGAGTGAAGGCTCATTGTGCAGTCTTCCTTCACTGGGGCATTAATTTGGGAGGAAGCTGACAGGTCACGGGTCAAGTCTTGATGACATTGTCCTTCCCTTTGATGACAGAATATAATTTTCACATTTTAATTGCTCCTGAGATGCAGTATACTTAAAACCAGTCTCTCCCCTGCTAACAAAAGGGTGAATCTCCTTTACTTTGAGCATTAGGACTTGCTTCTCTGGAATTCTGTGCTCCAAGTTACTTTCCTTTCAGAGCACATGTGGAAAGAAATAATAATGATCACTCCAGTTTTCCCCCTGTGGACTTGAACAAAATGTTTATTCCCAGATTGTACGATTTTTTTTTTTAAGAAGGTGGGCAGGCAGGAGTTGGGGGGAGGAAAAGCACTCGACTTTGACTGCTTCCCCTTTCTTTGCTGTGAGCTGGAAGTGTGCATTGGTGGCATTTTTTCTTTCTGTCTTTAGGATAGTAAGAGACGCCCTCACTGCACATGCTCAGTCGGCTTCTGGGTCTGGACCGCGCTGCCATCAGCAGGGCTGCCCCGTTGGTGAGCACACTCCACTGGCTGGGCGGTGCAAGTGCTTCCTCACTGCACATGACTGTTTGAAGGGAAAGAACGTTCTCTTTGGTGTTAATGCTTTTGCTCAGACTTTGCAAAAAAAAAAAAAAAATACATATATATATAAAAATATATAATTATTAATCCCTTCTCTCCTTGAGAAAGTCTTGAATGAATACAGAATTTATTCTACTGCAATATTTGATTGTGTGGAGGCGCACTGTTTCATCAACAGAAGCAAAAAGGCTGTGTGTAACTTTTTGGTACTATGTACCACCTCTGTTATTCTTGTAAAGCGAAGTGTTCATGTACTTAAACCATATTCTATTTAATTGTGTTTGATTTTAAAATATATATATATATGAATTATATTTAAAATTGTGTCAACTTTCTGCTTTCAGGGCATTTATGGCTCTTCTGTTGAAATGTGTTGATTCTTCCAAATATTTCTATTTGCTTTACAAAAACCCAAAACATGAGCCACTCCTGGACTTAGCCTCGTGTTTGGAGTATATGGCATAGACCTGAGGTTTTATTAGGTGTTTATGCTGTGATTAACTCATTTCGTTCTTCTAACAGAATATTTCCATTCATTTCACTTTGCTTCAATCTTTAAATAACAGAAAAGCAATATAAAGGTCATAGAATAAAATGTGGTTTTCGGTGACTCTTGCTGCCTCTGCATGTTTTGGAATAACAATTTCTGTAAGACTCTAAGCATTTAAACTAGTGCTTTCAGTTAAGATAATATCTAGTCATTTCTTTATATACATTTTGTGCTTCTGAGCTAGAGAGATCAGTAGTTGTAAGGTTCTTATACAGAGAAGAAAAGCAAGTTTGCAACCGGTTACTTCTTTCTGCCCCACCTGCTATGGGACACAGAGCAGAAATGTGGCCTGAAATTATTAGCTAGATTTCATGTTTGATCTAAAAAGATCCTTGTACTCATTTTAAAATTGGAATTGGATTCATCTGACATTGAGCACCCACTGTGTTCCAGGCTCTGTGCAGTGTGCCCACAAAATATGATTCCTGGCAGCATTTTTATAGGTTCAGGCAATCAGTGGAACAATCCATCTTTATCATGTTGTTGGCATCAATGCAAATTGTTCAAAAAGAAAAGATGTTAGTGAGAAAGTGGTACCTTTTGTGACTTGATGTGTCTTCATCACTCCTATAAGATTTGATGAAAGTAAGAAGCAATAAGTTAAGTCCAGTGAAACAGGGAGCAACTTTTTGTAACTTTTTCTGCTTGAGTTTCAATATTGAGTAGAACTTTATGAAATGTAAGTAATTTACATTTCTGGAGCTTTGACTAGTTCAGTAGGAATTTGGAGGGGAAGGTCACTCTGAATTTTAGAAAATTACAAACTTCTGTGTTGTTTTAGTTAAGTACTGATAGCTAAGCACCTGCTGAAGCAGTTGACCTCTCTCTAATGACACTGTTTATGGTACCCACCTGATTCACACTGACCCCTCCGTCACTCCTACAGGAGTGGGGACCATGTTTGTACCCAATGACCTTTTCCCTCTCCCGCTGCCCTCCCTCGCATACTGGTTGATTGGACCAGGGTTGAACTCCTGATCCAAACAGACCCAAGAAAATTCTCTATCTTAAGAGTTTTGCAAGGGAGGGAAGGAAAGATATCGGTCACCATCTGAGAAGATAGCTTGTGTGGGGCACTTAGAAAGTCGGGACCTGTGAGCCGGCACTGCGTGGACAAGCAGAGGGGTTTAGAAGTAGAAATACAGAAACATGAGAGCAAGTGGGTGTGGGAGAGCAGCTGCCTTGGTAGGCTGAGGACTTTGCTGGTTTCTGGATCTAGTCCTGCTTCCTTGTTGTGGACTCCATTCATCCCTCAGGTATCCTCAGAATGCATTTCAGCTTTTTAAAAATCAGTCTGAAGTGAGTTTTAATTATATGCAACCAAAAGGACCTTAACTAAAATACTACCAGACTGCTCTGGTTACTGATGATCGCGTGTGCTCAGCATGTTTGCAGAGTACCACTGAATTGCGGGGAACTTTTCTTTAGTAAACTTTCCTTAGTCATTTTGTGTCTTCTCTCAAAATGGAATCCTAAACTAATGAAACTAAAAGACACTCCCTCATTTTTACAAGGAGGAGTTACTCAGGCTGGGGAAAAGGATTGGTCCTTGGCCTGTTGTGGAATGGTCACCATTAGAACTCGGACCTTCTGGATGAGGGCCTTTTCATGCTCCCCAGCATCCTTCCAAAGGATAAAAACCATCCCCACTTTTAGCAGTTATAATAAACCCAGAAATAGAGGGCATTTATATTAATGAGTAACTGAGAATAAGCATCAAATGATGGACAGCATTAATTGTTACAAAATTTGTAAGTGCTGACCACTTCTAGGTACTAGGCAAGGTGTCTGGCCTTTGGCTGGAGCCGTAAGTGGTTGTAAATCCCTGCAAAACCCTTCAAGGTTACAACTTAGGAGACCCACACTAATAGTTACTCTCCAAGGCCCTTTACAGATGAGCACTGTGGGCACTTAGGAGGCCTTGCTGCTTGGGCAGGATGGGGAATGGCTCAGAGTAGGAAGAATGGTACTATATGGATTTTGGACCAGTGGAAATGGCCATGAAGGGGAGTGGAGAGACCAGTGTGAGCAAAGGCCTAGAGGGCATTCATGTTCAGGGAGGGAAAAGGCCATCTGCTTGCCTGTCACACAGGGTGGTGACTATTTCTGCCTTAGTAATTTATGCAAACAAATATTTCCTCCGTCTGTTACCTTCAAACAGCCTGCTCTGGCACAGTCGGGGTGTCAGGACTCACCTGGAATAATTAAGCCCCTTGCCTAAAGGTGGTAATGCACCACCCCCAGGCACCAGCAGGGCCCTCTGGGCGCAGTCCGTGGTGGGTGCACAAGGTGCCTAGAAAGAGTGCGTTAAGTTCAGCTCGAAGGGGGGTGGGATTTGCCCAGGAGCAAATGAGAGAAGAGGGTTGTGACAACTGTGGCATTTCCCCCGACTTCAGATATCCGAGTACCCTAATCTTGACTGCCTTCAGGCTCACCCCTAAAGGATCCTGAACTGGCTTCTGCCTACATCACAGTAAGGATCTCACATGCCATACACCTCATGAAAAATGTTTTAGCTGAATAGTGCCTTCGGCTGCCACACTAAGCATAGCTCTGAGTGGTGGGACCTTACCTGCTCACCAAAGGCCAACGGGCTCCATCCAGACCTTAGATTTCCTCATCTTGGCAAAGAGCAACCTTTGTTCCTTCTAGTGACAGAACTACTGGTTTAGCAAACGTTCACCCATTCAAAAGTACTTTAATGCCGACTAAGTGGCAGGCACTCTTTATGGTGCAGGGACACAGGAAGGAATAAAACGAACTTCTGGGCCCCCTGGAGCTTCCATTCTACTGAGGAGGAGATGTAAATGGGAAGCCCCATTTAAAATATGTGCTGGTAGGGGCCGCCCGGTGGCACAACGGTTTAGTCCGCGCTTGGCAGCCCGGGGTTCACAGGTTCGGATCCCAGGCGCCCGCCGATGCACTGCTCGTCAGCCATGCCCTGGTGGCGTCCCATATAAAGTAGAGGAATATGGGCACGATGTTAGCCCAGGACCAGTCTTCCTCAGCAAAAAGAGGAGGATTGGCGACGGATGTTAGCTCAGGGCTGGTCTTCCTCACAAAAAAAAAAAAAATGTGTGCTGGTATTTTTGACTCAGGATAGCCTGTTGAGCCTATGCTTTAACACCCTTCCCTTCCAAGGTCCTACTGGAAGTCACTTGGCTTTGCTGACCCTTGAGGAGACCCACAGGAAGTGAGGGGCCTGAGGAAGTCTCGCCCTTCCGTGACCTCACCCTCATCCTTCCAGGAGCACCTGCCTTCCACAGCCCCTTGAGGACTGGTTGCTGTGCCATTCCATTTACTCACTGCAAGACTAGACACACTTACTCAGGTGCTGAGCACCTGGTTGACAACAGGGGTGGGCACGTTGATGTCTGAGGCCATCAGGGTAAGTCTCTGAATAGAGTAGACTTAGAAGAGGCCACAAGGTCAGTTTCAGCCCCATGAGGCTCTGCAGAGCTTTGGGAAATGTGAATTCTTAGCAACTAGAAATGAGAAGACTAGTGTAAGGTTATTACATGCGTGTGGTATAAAACCCCAAGCTTGGAAAAACCTAGTTAGCTATTGAGCTGATTCCATGAAGTGATCAGCTCCTTCTAAGTTCTACTTTAATGATAATAATAATAATCAGCAAAATTGAGTACTTCCTGTGTGCCAGGCACTATCCCATTTGATCTGTATGACAATCTTATAAGGTAAGTACTTTTCCCTTGTTAGAAATGAGGAGACTAAGGCTTCAGAGGTGAAGGAATTTCTCCAGGGTCTCACAGCCAGGAACCAAATCCAGGCAGCGAGACTGCCCTCTTCCCTACTACTATACTCTATTGCAAATCGTCCTTGGCTCTTCTCTCATTCTGCTGTATACTAGTCACTAAAGACTAGTATAGCAGATGTGGAAGGTTTAAGAAAGATTTAGGAGATTGTGGCTTTAAAATTAAAAACATTCCTTCCATTACCTTAAACTTGCACATGCATCAAGATCCCCCAGAGAACTTGTTAAAACATGGATTGTTGGGTCTAACCCCCAGAGTTTCTGATTTGGTAGGTTTGGGGTGGGCCTGAGAATTTGCATTTTTAACAAATTCCCAGAGGCTGCTACTGCTGCTCCAGAGACCACACTTTTGAAAATCACTTCCTTAAAATCTTTCCTCTAAATTGGGAAATGAATATTTTCATTCCCTTTTATTGGAAATGCCCATGTTACACAGAAATATAATTTGACCTATTACTCATGATTCACTCAAACAAGCACATAAATCCTATATTAGTATTCAGACGTTTTTATCAAAGCCAAGAACACCCAAACACCACCCGTCTTTCCACCTGGGGTAGCGCTAAGGAAAGGGCACAGACCAGTCTCAGCCCCACAGTCTTCAGCTCCCTGGCCCCCAGTGCCTTTGCTGGGGATAGTGGACCTGACATTCCTCCAGGGCTGAGACTTGGAACTGTTGGTGTCACACCCAAGGTCCCAGTGGAACCTTTTGCACAAATCCTGCCCAGTTTATTTCCTTCCAGTTTGTCCCCCAGGTACTTGATGCCAACTTCCCTCTGAGGTCCTGACCATGCCTTTCCTGACCTGTCTCTCCCTTGCTGTCCTCCTTTTTCAGGTCCCTCCCATAGGACACCAGTACCTGATTCTTTCTTCCCCTTTTCATCTCCCTCTTGTTTCTTCCTTCAGCACCAATTTCCTGAGGGCCTGTTATATGCCTCTTCTAGTTGCTTGGGGATACCACAGTACCCAAGACAAACATACTGCCTGCTTTCCTTGCAGTCCAGAAGACAAATAATGACAATTCATGTGATGAGTGTTATGGGAGAGAAAGAAACCTGTTGCGGGCAGTCTAGGTGGACACTTCTTTCATGATTCACAGACTTCCTGATCATCTCAGTCTTTCCCCAGAACATGTCCTTTCTGCATGTATCTTTTCCCTCAAGATACCATTTCTTCACAGTCCCAACATGTGCAGGCCACTCCCTCCCCACAACTGGACCAGGACTTCCTGTCAGCATTGTCTATGACCACCCACTCCTGGCCAGTGCTGTTTCCATAGCCTTGTTCCACATCCTCCATTGCTACCTGGGGAGGCTGTCCTCTCATCTCTGCCACCTGATGGGCTCCAGGACCCTTCTGGCTATCTTTCTGCAAGTCTTTGATGCATCACTCTGAGCTTTTGTCACTCCTTCATTCCCACCCCAGGAAACTTCATTGTCCATGATGATGATTCACCCAACCACCTGGCCTAGGGATCTTTGGCCTTTTCTATTCCTGAGAACGTATTTGACTCTTCAGTCACCCAGACTTTGTCATCTCCTTCAACTGTTCTACCTCTTGTTTCTCCTCACATTTAGCCCACAACAACCTTAAATGAAGCAAGTTTTGAATGGTTCTAGATTTGTCTTATTGGAATGGGTTACAAGAGGAGTGGGAAGAAACTTAGTAATTATTCCAGGGGGTATCTCTCACTATTACAAGAGTTAGGTTTTGTATACCAGCCTTTCAAAGAGCAATTTCAAAAGCAATAAGTGAGTAGTTTTGTTGTATGGATTACAAACTGCACCTACGTGGTAAGTTGGAGGTGGGAGAGGACTGTCGTAATGTGGTGACTTGGATCCAACTTTCCAATGACAGTGTCAGACAAGTATTTTAAAATGCTGCATCTCAAACCACTTAGACCAAGTGAAGGAGATTCGCTTCAAGAAACTGTGGCTCTAGATATGATGAAGACATTGATGTCCAAGATGCATGTAGAGAGTTTGAATAACATTGTTACTTGAAATGTGAGAATGGGGGAAAAAAGCAATATTTTGTATTCATGTATTATTGTATATAATGTTATTTTAAATATGCATGTGTAACAATAAATTAGATATTATAACTAGAGATCTGACTATTTCATCAACATTCCTAAAAGTTTAAATACTCAGATTGATGCTTAGTTTTTTTATTTTTTCATCAGGAAAATAGGGATTTGCCTTAAATATAGAATCACTTATATCATTAATGAACTCTGTTTTCTGCTAAATAAAGTCCGAATTCCTTATTTAGCACTTAATACCCTGACTGATCTAGCCTCCGTTTTTGGAAGACTAGACTTTCAACTACACCTCTCCCTACCTTTTTCCTCAGTGGGCTTTTATATCCCAGAGCCCATGCCTTTGCTCAAGCAATGCCCACAATTTAAAATGTCCTCCCCCACACTCTGCCTAAAGAAGTCCTTCTCGTCGTCTTTGAAGGCTGGCTCACTTCCTCCTCCAAAAACCTTCCCTGATGCCTGGTCCATCTGAGGACCCCTGAGCACGTCCTCACGTAGCGGCCAATTTGGCATCATCAAAGGTCAGTTCTGGGTCTGTCTGGTCTACCAGATGTGAGTGAGCTCTTCCCAGGAAAGGCCTGGGTTTGACCTCAGAGAGCATGGCCCAAGAGATGCTGGGGGGAAAAAAAGTTTGCTTTAAATGAACCAGGCCCAGCTAATGGCCTTCCTCAGCCCATCTACCCAGAGTCAGAACTAAGCTTTCCTATGGCTTAGGGGCTGAAGGAGTCCCTACCTGCTCCTAGCAAGAGGCTGACGTGGAGATGTTACTCTCTTGGCTAGTCCGACAGTTTGCAAGGCTTGATTCGTGGGTGCCTGAGTGTCCTGAGACCCTTTCAGGAGGTCTGCAAGGTCAAAACTATTTTCATAGTAACACTAAGACATTAATTGCCTTTTTCACCATGTGAATATTAGCTATTTGCATTGATAATGCAAAAGCAATGGCAGGTGAAATTTCTGGCACCTTAACAGGAATCTGGACAGCGACACCAGACAATATTGTATTCTTCACCACCATGCACTTGCCATTTAAAAAAGCCAGTTTCCCATAAGAATGTCCTGAGTGAAGCAGTAACAATCATTAATTTTATTAAATCTCAACCCTCAAGTATATATTTTCAGTATTACGTGGGACAGGATGGGAAGTACACACGGAGCACTTCTGCACAGTGAAGGATGGTGGCTGTCTCCAGGAAAAGCACTGATGTATTTGTTTGTGAGCAGAACTGGCCCCTGTTGTCATGGAATAGCATGAAAGAACAACTGACAAACTGGTTACTCAGACTTGGGTCTTTAAAAGACATTTTCTTGAAAATGAATGAAGTGAGCCTATCACTTTGAGAAGAAAACACTGACAGTATTGATTGCCAAAGATAAAATTTGAGTTTTCAAGCAAAAATTAGAATTTTGGAAAACTGATATTCACCACTGTGAGTTTGTTAGCTTCCCATTCTTAAAGACATTTCTGATGAGATCTAATTAACAAATGTGATTTTTTAATATTGTGTGATGAAATGTGTTGATATTTGGAAGATCTGCATAACCCAATAAGCCAATATTTTCCAAATGACCAATGTGTGATACACAAAACCATGCGTAGGTAAAAGATTAATTCAGAGTGTAAGATCCACCAATAGAGTGTGAAGGGTTTCTGAGGTGAAAAAGTTTGAAAACCACCCCACTTGTCCAACCTCAGGCTAGTGGTAGAAGCCACACCAAGGAGACCAGACCTTATCTGCACTGTGCTGTTTGCATGAAAGTAGGTTTGATTCCATATTATGCTACATCCTTGCTGTGAGATCTTTGGTTTTTCCCTCAAATCTCTGGGCCTCTGTGTCATCTGTAGAAGTGGAGATAATGATTCTTCAGCAACTGGTGGTGGCAGAGAGAGAAGTTTGCTGATTTGAGAAACATTTGGTAGTACAATCAAAAGGTCTTGTATTATGAAGAGGGTGAAGAGTTGGTTTTCTTTGGTTTATTACAAAGAAACACCCTCTGTGATAATCATATTTCCATGGCTGCTCTCACAGTGCAGATCCAGCACTTTGTGCAGCCTTTGGTTCCTCATTGGAGGCATCTGTAATCATGAGGGTTTATTTACAGTTGTGTGTGATTGCCAACCCTGGGAAGTGGAGATTTCCTTCTTCTCTCCCTACTGTAGTGAGAATTGCTGATCTGAAGACTTCACCAAACTCAAGAGGAAGTGAATGTTGTGTCCTGACCGCAGGGCCCAAAGCTATCTCCTCTGCTTCCAGCGGCCCTGGCCTGAATCCCTGCCTGAGGTCAGCCACATAGCTGACATGCTGGGCCTCTCGGGAGGGAGGCTAATGGAGGCTGTGGGCCTTCCTCGAAGAAAGAAACAGAACCCACGGGCAACAAGAACTGAAACTGTGCATGTGAGCTCGGTGCAGAAAAAGCAGAGATCAGTGGAACCAGATGGAAAGCCCTAAGACACACCGTGAGGTTAGCCCTCAGCCCTGTGTTGACAGTGAGGTGGGCCATGAGGAGAAGCTGGCAGCCCTGCTGTCCTCCCTGAGGCTTCACTAGGGCACCTCCCCTAGAGCATTCACACAAACCTGATTCCGTAAGCACCCTGCGATCAGGGTGAGACTCTCAAGAACAGTTTACGGTAATCAAAGTTCCCAGAGGCTGTGACACACAAATATATGCCAGAGGGCCAATTTATTGATTTATCAGGAAAAGTTCAACTGTCAAAAAGCAAACCAGAAAGAGCATTTGACAAAATTCAACATCCATTCATGATAAAAACTCTCAGCGAACTAGGAATAGAGGGGAGCTTCTCTCAACTTTGATGTTTATCAAAACCCATGGAATGTACAACGCCAAGTGTGAACCCTGATGTAAACTATGGACTCTGAGTGATAATGATGTGTTGGTGTAGGTTCATCAATTGTAATAAATCTTCCCACTCTGGGGCTGGATGTTAATAGTTGGGGAGCCTGTGCTAGGTGGGGTGGGGGGCATAGGGTATTTGGGAAATCTCTGTACTTTCTGCTCAATTTTTTTTATTGAGATACAGTTGACATATAACATTGTGTAAGTTTAAGGGGTAAAACATTGATTTGATACATTTATATCGCAGTATGATTGCTATTGTAGCATTAGCTAACACCTCTGTTGTGTCATATAATTACCGTTTTTTCTAGTGGTGGGAACAACTTTCTGCTCAGTTTTGCTGGAATGATGTTCTTTTGTTAAAAACCTTATAAAGCTTTCTGATCTGACCCAGGGGAAAAGCCAAAGTCCTTAAAATGACCTATGAGACCCTACAGCGTCTGGCCTGTTTTCTCTGTGACGTCATCTCCAGTCACCTTCCCCCTCGATCACTCAGCTCCAGCCACACTGCGCTACAGGCATGCTCCGGCCTCAGGGCTCTTGCACTTGGGATTCTTTCCACTTGGAATGCTCTCCCTCTAACTATCTGCATGGATCATACCCTCACTTCTTTCAGGTTTTTGCTCTGTGAAGCCATCACTGGTCATCTTTTCTTAAATTGTATCCCTCCCACCATACTTCCTATCTCCCAACTCAGATTTAGTTTTCCCCTTAGTACCTGTCACTAGCTCACATCCTATCCATTTTATTTATCCTATTTGTGGTGTGTTTCCCCTACTACAGAATACGCTCCTTGAGGGCAGGCACCTTGTCAGTTTTGTTCACCATAACGACTTGAATGAAAGAATAAATAAACTGTCTGGTGGCTAGAACGCTTGTATCAGCACTGCAAAGTCACATGAGAAACCAAAGCTCCAGGGGTACTGAGTGAGCTGGAATCAGAGGCAGGGTTACCTGCTGATCTTGGGACTGAAATCTCACCAGTGCTCCCTCTTCCTCCACTGTCTCCTTGACTCCAGCTTTTCATTCTTCCAAGGTTCGCAGCCCCTTTCTGATTGGCACAAGCCTTTTAAAGATATGCTTGACTTTAAGGTCTTGCTGAGTTGGGAGTCATATTTTTTCTCTAAGACATCTTGCATGAACTCTGCTGTGAGCCACTGTGCTGATTTTGAACTTCGGCTCTCAGAGCCAACCCTCTGCACGTGTAGCCCTCCTGTGACATGTCTATATGCACGACTCCCATCATGCTAGTGCCCAGCGCGGCCAGGCACTAGGAGACATCACAGACAGAGATGTCTCATTTAGTACATTATCCTGGGGAAGCAAAAGAGCTGTTTATAAAAGTAGAGTTTTCGTTTTTATACCTCATTTTATTCTCTGAGTAAACTAAATAACATATACCATAAAGCTTCCTACCAACGCATATAAGATGTAGCACAAATTATTTATTGTTACTTCAATAATTCATAAATAATCCGTTATTTCAGAATTGTAGGGTTATCTTTTGATGTGACTGTCACTAGTTAAATCAAGTATATATGAAATACTTTATTAGTATGTCTTATTTAATTAGTTGGCATAATTTTATTAACTTTTGTTCATCTTCCATCCATGTGGCTAAAACATCATTTAGACAAGTTTCAGAATTTAAAAAATGGAAAGATTACTATAATTTTCACTTTTGTCATTAAATAATAAGTTCATTTTCATATAATTAAACAACCTAAAATTTTCTCTTGAAATTGATACTTTGTTTTATTTCTAATAGCATATCATATCACTTTGTTTCTCTGTCTTCCACTCCCTTTTCACAGTCTTCCTCACTATGTGTTCAATCATTTTTATTGTTTGCTTAATTAATCCAGCAGTTCTCGAACTTTTGAATCTCAAGACCCCTGACGTATTTACTGTGTTAAAAATTAAAACTAAGAAATTCAAAATATATTTATTCTTAATTTATTTAAAAATAACAATAAGCACATTATAAGTTAACACAAGTAACATATTGTTATGAAAAATAACTATATTTTCCAAAACAAATTTAGTGAGAAAAGTAGCTTTTTTTTTTGGTGAGGAAGATTGGCCCCGAGCTAACATCTGTGCCATCTTCCTCTGTTTTGTATGTGGGATGCCACTACAGCATGGCTTCATGAGCAGTGTGTAGGTCTGTGCCCGGGATCCAGGGCCATGAACCCCGGGCTGCTGAAGCAGAGTGCACAAACTTAACCACTACGCCACTGGGCCAGCCCTGAGAAAAGGAGCTTTTGCACCATCAGTGCCAATACTGACACAGTGAAAAAGGCAATTCATGTCTTCGTTTTTTTATGAAAATAGTCTTAACCTCATGGAACCCCTGAAAGTGTCTCAGAGAGCTTCAGGAGTCCTCAGATCTTTGAGGACCATTGAATTGATCTGTCAGCTTCAACAATATTCTTGTAAAGTATTGACTTTTCTAATATATAATAGATAATATGTCATTCATTAAATCTAAACTAATTTTTTCATTTATTTTTTATTTAGCTACTCCCATTTTACAATTTTTATTAAACTCTGTAGAACAGGATTGATAGAATTTTTTAAGGGCTTTGTCATTTTTCAGAAAACAGGCTGCCTATCAAGGTCCAAGTCTTCATCTAATTGTCATTATTTCAATCCCAGCATTAAGGTATTTTGTTTCATTCTCCCTGCTGTTTATTTGACTTATGGTAGTAAATATAACATTTATAAAGGAAAGATTTAAAATGATTTATTTGATTTGAAAATTTGTTGCATTATCCAGAGATAACTGAATACAGTGACCAGGCACCAAATGGAAACATCTGAAAGTTTTCTAAAAATTTGGCTGAAATGCTAGACTTTCTCCCCAGCATTACACTGGCACCATCTGTGCAAAATCCAATAAAGTTTTTCCATACGTATTTCTCACTGAAACCATTTTTCTTGAGCACTGACAATCAAATTTAATATATGATTTTAGATGTTTTCCTGCTAGCTCCGTAATCCACAAGACCCACTAAATGATCTTCCAAGTCTTAAATTTTGCATTTTAAGTACAATATTAAAATATTTGTATGTGAAACAATAGACATGTAATTCATTGATAATGATAGAAATTTTACAGCTTGACTCATAAATTTCCCAAAAAGTTGTTGTAGTTGCCTCAGAGACGTGCTGCCCAGTCCCGCCTAGGAGGAAGGACACACTGCCCAGTTGGGGACGTCTGGTCAGCCTCCAGCTCTCTGCTCCTTTAGGGCCTCAGCCCCAAGAGCAGCCTAGCCCTCCTGGGGTCACGCCCTCCTGGGCAGCCCCATCAGGTAATTGAGTGAGCTGGGGCATTTAGGCTCAGTGCAGTACAACTCCGATGTTTCACTCCAGAGCTTTCTGCTGGGGTGGGTCAGGCTTGGTCAAGCCTACATCACAGTCCTCCCTCTGCCAATCTTGCTTCCACCTGCTCCTGTCACTGGTGTTAATCCCCAATGATCATCTTGCACCCCAACCCCAGGTCAGCATCTGTTTCTGGAGAAACCAACCTGGGACAGTGTTTTCTCATTTCAGTAAGTGTGTGTTTTACAAGAAAGAGCAAAAATCTAGATTGCAATGACACATTTATATTGATCTTCCTCTTTTATGAAGTTCTAGTAAATCATCATGGCTAAAAATGTTCTATTCTTTTTAAACCATGCAGTAGATTCTGCAAATTTTATATTGATTCTTGCACAATATAGAAAGATGCTTCCTGCTGTTCTCATGTTATCAGAAAATTCCTAGGCTTAAGTTTATTACTAATATAATTTCAGAAGTTTATGTTTATGATTCAGAAGATTTGTGGTTATGATATTTCTTAAAAAGTTTAAGACATACATCCAAACTTTGTTGTATCTTCATTTCACGACCTTATTTGCATGTTTTATTATAAATTCATGCATGTATAAATATCAAAGCTCTGCACACTGGCTGTTCACAAGAATTTCAAAGCATCAGCTGTATAATCAAAGTAAAAACAATAGAACCAAAACAGAAGCAAGAGCAATGATGTGATTTGAAGATCATAATAAACTGGTGATACTCCTAAATCTCAGACTGCCTTCCTGCCCAGATCAGGCTGGGAGCATTTCTTGCATTTCCTTTCACATGTGGCCCTTTTACCATCATGACATCCCACAGCATTTGGCTGATAAACTAAGTTTACATTAGAATTTCTATTAGTAGTTAAGTTCACCTCTCATTATAGTTACTATTATACAATTAACTAGTACTGAAACATTTCAACAGTTTGTACACAGGCATGTTTTCACATACACACAGTTAATAGCACAAGTTAAGAACAACGAAAGTGAATCAGATTGGCAACTTTGAATGATTCCAGAAGCAAACTGAAAATCCTCCTTGCCTCCATTTCTGAATAAAGCCTAAATGTGACCTACGATAAACACCTCTGGGTTGCCTCTCCAGTCCCTGCATCTCCAGGAATCTCCTCCTCTCTCCCTCTGGCACCTGCAGGCTTGCAAAGGGAGCAGCCCTGGTCATACAACTTGCCTCCTTCAACTCCGATCCCTGGCTTTAGGTGATTGTTCAGTGCACCTCATTTAAACTGCGCCAATCAGAGCCCCTTCCTTATGAATCTAGGTTTGAGACTGGTGGCTGGTGGTACTTATGTCCTTCTGCCATGTCCAAGGAGAGCTGAAGTGAAAGAAGAATGAAGCAGGCACATGGATGGAAAGCAGTCTTCTTTGAGTCCGGTTCTACTGTATGAAAATTAATAAACAGAAACCTTATTTAAAATGGAGTTGGGAGCTCTCATGCATGGCCTAGACAATGGCAGATTCCAACAGGAAGGAGGAGGACTTCCTCTTCCTGCCCAAGCTCAGCCAATGAGAGACTGACACAACTCAGCCAGTGAAAAGCCACTATACTTGGAACTCTTAATTCTTCCAATGGACTCTTTGTTTACAATAGTCCTTCCAATTTCCTTTTCCCCTCTATGAAATAGTTTCTCCTCTTCTTGTTGCTCAGAACTTGCATGTGGCTCACCATGGTTGCAGATCCCAAATTGCAATTCTTTGTTGATCTCGAATAAATCCATTTTTGTTGGAGAAATAACTGGCTGTCTATTTGTTTAAGGTGAACAACTGGTAATTTGCTTTTGAGGCCCTATCTGGGAACACTGAGAGGCACACTTGTATCTTTATTTACATTCCTCTTTTATTTTTCACTTTACCACATTTGGCGTTTGTTATTTGCTACTGACATAGTCCTAACTGGACATTCCTTTAGCAAACTTCTCCCTGTCCCCACCACTTCTTTTCAATAGTGAGCCTCAAGGTCAGAAATCCTTACATGTGCAAGCAGCATACTTTTTTTCAAAGCAACGGTGTGTTCATGGGGCCCATGCTTGGCCTGTGCATACAGGATGTGATGCAGGCCCAAATTAAGAGCTTCTGGTGGCTTTTTAAAAACATCTGCATGGGGCTGGCCTGGTGGTGTAGTGGTTAAATTTGCACACTCCGCTCCAGCGGCCTGTGGTTCACAGGTTTGGATCCTAGGTGTGGACCTATACACCACTCATCAAGCCATGATGTGTTGGTGCCTCACATACAAAATTGGCCCAGAGGGCCAATCTTCCTCAGACACACACACACAAAGTCTCCGTAATGTCTTAGTGTGTGGATATAATTTTAATGACATTAAATTGTATGTTAATTATTAGCTTCAATTCTTAGCAGATGTGACCTTGTGAATAGGGCTGAGTTATGAATTATGTCTCATGACAAAAGCTCTGAGACACAGATATGTGTAAGATGTGCATTGGCTCAGCTAACAAAGGGTACACTTGTCCCTGTCTCAGTGGTGAAGAGATTGGCAGGAAGGTCGAAGTGCTGCTTCCAGAGGGTCCTGAGGCCCAAGGAGGCACTCAAGTGGATGTATCCCAAAGCCAGCAGCTTCCACTGCCTCTGGGCAGTGTGGGAGGGCTCCGCCTGTGCTCCCTGGGATGTGCTGCCAGGGTACTATGTGGGAAAGGTTGCCAGACCTAGTCCAGGTGTGTGAGCCCCCTCCTTCTTGCTTCCCTGCTATCCAAAAGTTTTATACTCATTGTTTCTGCAGAGAAAGTTTATAGATAATGAATTCTCTAGATGTCTGTTAGATAAACCTCCTTTATGTGGCTGTAGATAGTCCATCCCTAGAACTGAAAGCTTGGATCCTGTTCACCTAAGAATCACCTGGGGAGTGGACAGAGGACGGAAGGGGGAAAGATTCTGCAGCACTGGTCTGCGGTTGGGGAAGTGTTGCCTAAGGCCAGCTTTGATCTCATTTTATCACTTAACAAACATTTAAATAGTGCTCTGTGGGCCTGGCCAGGTGGCATAGTGATTAAGTTTGCAGGCTCCGCTTAGGTGGCCCGGGGTTCACAGGTTGGGATCTCCGGCGCGGACCTACACACTATTCATCAAGCCATGCTATGGCGGCGTCCCACATACAAAATAGAGGAAGATTGGCACAGATGTTAGCTCAGGGCCAATCTTCCTCACCAAAAAAAAGTGCTTTGTACAAGCCAGGCTCTGTTCTAAGCTCTTTCCACATTTAACTCATTTAATCCTCTTAACAACTGGATAAGGTAGTTGCTGTCATTATCATCATTTTACAGATAAGGAAACTGAGGCACAGGAGGTGAGGTAACTTGTTCAGGGTCCTATAGCCCATAAGATACATATTCCCAAAGAACTGTTTTTTAGTGAATTTGGGGACATTAAATCCTATATCCTATATAAATACTCATACTTACAGATATACTATAGAGAATATTTCAAAGCGGTAAGTAATCATCTACAAATAAATTTTTGTGTCTTTGAGCAAACTTGCTTCATTTACTCTGAATTTTTGTGTGTATGTAAAAACTTGCTTCATTTGCTCTGGATTTTTGAAAGCTCCAGATTTTCACACTATCTAGCACTCACCTGGGCCAGATTTTGAAGTAGGGAGAGAATTATGTAGGTGTGCACAGTGGGAGCAGAAATCCAAGACCTTACATTTTGAAGGTCTGAGGAAGGGAGAGAGTTCCTCTCAGAATTACAGGGCTGATTGCCTCAAGATTGAAGGTTCTTAGGGTTCCTGTCTGGCCTTCAGAGGTAGTTTGCATAGATGGGCCTGAGGTGGGAAATGTAATTCCGGAGCTGAGGGATAACCTGCCAGCAAATATGCTAAACAACTGAACATCCAGTACAGTATCAGGCCTGAGTTTTCTATGACATTTTCATGCTTACTGTTTATAAATGGTTTCATAAGACATTTCCTTGAGGGAAAGTTGACAAAGAAGTTCCTTGTCACTTGAACTTTAATAATCAGGTAGAAAAGAAAGCTCCCTTAAGCCGTTCAATGTAAGCCTGTGGTCAAACCAGCAGGACAGCGGGGAAGCAGGGGTTCTCATTGGAGTTTTTGTAGACGTATGCAATACTGAGACTGAGTGCCTAAGTATTTCTATGGGAAGAGGGTTCTGAGCTGTCATTAGCTTCTCACAGAAGCCAAGGGACACAAAAATGTGCAGGATCCCTCTCATCAGAGACCCTGAGCAGTAAACGCAGGAGGGTTAGGGCAGACCGGCAGTTTGGCAGCATGACTTCTGATTTTAGAGAGCGCGAGAAAGGCCGGGCTCTAGGAGATGCTCCTATGCCCTCACCGGATCACTAGGGTCCACACCGCACAAGGGATGCCCTTGTCCCTCCTGCAGCTAGAGTTCAAGACCAGCTTCTCCGGAGCCCGCCTCCCAGCGGGTCCACCCCGGGGCGAGGCAGGCTTGAATCTGCTCCCAGGCCCAGCGCGGAGGCTGCAGCGGGTAACTAACTAGCTGTGGCTACAGCCGCTCACACCCTCCTTCTCTGCCTCAGGGAGTGACTAGGGAGTCGCTGGGGAGGCGGGAGCCGAGCCCCGAGGGGCTCGTGCACTCATTTTTACGGCGGAGGGAGCGTGCCTCGCTGCGCGCTGCGTCCTACAAGAATCGCTGACGTCGCGGAGGGCCGGCAGTCGGCGCGGGAGCGGCCGGCGCGGGTGGCCGTGCGGGTTCTGCAGCGAGGCCTGGAGGCGCGCGGGGAGCGCTGCTGTGCTGGTGTTAGGGCGGCGGCCGCCGCCGCAGCACCCCGGGCTGAGAGGGTCGAAGCGGCCGGCCGAGCTGGGCATGGGGAGGACCGGGTCCCGCACCTCTCCCGGGGGCCCGTGCGGCTGTGGGGGCGCACAGTGACGGCGGCGGCGCCCCTGGCCCGGCAGCGCCGAGGCCGCTTCGCCGGTAAGCCCGCGGCCGGCGGCGGCCGGGCCATGAAGAGCGGTCGGGGCCGGGCCAGGCCTCGCTGACCCCGGCCCCGCGCGGCGGCTTCCCCCGTTTCCGCTCCGGCCCCTCAGCATGAGCGTCCGCCCGGGCCCGGGGCCGCGGCTGCCCCAGTCCGGCGGCCCGCGGGCGCGCTCCGGGCCGGCGGGCCCGCGGTGCTGAGCCCGGCCCGCCGCGCTGCGCTGCCCGCTCGCCCGCTATATGCCCCGGGGGCGCGGCCATGGAGGTGGTGGGCGACTTCGAGTACAGCAAGAGGGACCTCGTGGGACACGGGGCCTTCGCCGTGGTCTTCCGGGGGCGGCACCGCCAGGTGAGCCAGGTCGGCCGGGGCGAGGCCTGGGGATGGGTGGTCCTGAAACTTGGCGAAGCGGCAGGCGCTGAGGCCCCCCGACCTGGCCGCCGCCCGAGGCCTGCCATTGTGCGCGCTGTCAGTGTCGCGGGCTTGTTTTGGTCGGGCGGGGATTGTTTTGAGGCCGAAGCCGCTAGGCAGCGCTCCACCTACCGCCAGGCCTCCGATTGTGCCTCCTTGTCAGGCGCCTGGTAACCAGAGCACTCAGGGACTCACCCCTTGGCCCGCCCGGGGAAGCCTCTCCACCTGCACCTCCCCCGAATCCTGAAGGACTACCCGCTCCCCCGCGCAGCTCGGGGCTCGGGCGCGGACAGACCTTTGGTTTCTCTCCCGCCCTGGGCTGCCCGGGCTTGTCACCTTTGAGGTCGATAATTGCAGACCCAGCGGAAGGCGGGCTGGTTTCCCGTTAGCCCGAGGCTGTCTCAAACTCGGGGGTATCAATTCCCAGCGTTGGTTCCTCTACATCCCCACGAGCCCCGTGCCGTGGGCTTAGACAGGCGGTCTCCGAGTGGAAAAGATGGTTAGGCGTTCCATTTTCCAGTTCAGATAAACATGAAAGCAGGTTCAGCATTTTGTTTTTTAAGCTTTTGCTGTTTCGCAAATAGGGTCACACGAGGTTTTAGAATCTAAAGAATTTGGAAAGGCACCTCGGGAGTGGAAATAATCGTAAAGGGGTTTGGCAGTTCTGATTGTTGCCAAGGGCTGGCTTTGTTGCATATCAGAAAAATAATAAATGCTACTTTTCATTTATTATGAAAACTCAAGAAAAAGTTAAAACTCGGTTTAATCCTGCCTAGCTATCAAATATGTTTTTAATTAACCATACCACCTTCCAGCTTATTTTCCACATTTCTCCTTAACTTAAATGGTTAGAAACTGTTCTTTTTTTACACAATGCTAGTTACTCTGTGGTCTTCACATTTATTATTTTTTGTGGCTGTCTTGTAGGACATTAGCTTGTTTCATCATAATTTATGAAATCATTTCCTGTTGTTGGAGATTCAGGTTCTTTAACATTTTTTCCCCTCAGTGCTGTACATGAATTTGCTAAAAACATCTTTATATTCATAGATTTTTGTTGTTGTTGTTGAATTATTTCTGTGGAACAGTTTTCGGGAATAACACTGTTTTTCCATTTCAGAAAACTGATTGGGAGGTAGCTATTAAAAGCATTAATAAAAAGAACTTGTCAAAATCGCAAATACTGCTTGGGAAGGAAATTAAAATCTTAAAGGTATGTTTACTTATGTGATATTTCATACTAGATTAAAACTTACTTTAAATTAAATACATGCATGATGATATCCTTTGCAATTTTGGTGGTTGGACCCAAGTTTGAGAATTTTCACCTGTTGCTCCCATTTTTGCATGCTCAGTTTTTTGAAACACTGAGTACTGGGAAGCTATTTTTAAAAACAGATGTTTGTGGCTCTTGGCCAAAGTTTAGAGAGGTTCTATGAAAACTGATTTTAGCTTTTCATAATTTCTTTTCTTCTTTCCCCTAGTTATTGTGTTATTGTTTGAGAAGAGGCAGGCTCCTCTTATACATTATTTACCTCTTCGGTTGACCCCTTTCATGTTACAGTTAAGTTTTTTGGGGAACTTGGGGCAGTTGGGGTCTTTTTTTCCTTGTAAATTGAAGAAAGTTGTTTTCCTTGGAAGTGGTCTTTTTAGATCACTCACAAGCAGTGTTATCCAAGTGAGATGCTTTGAGGAAAAAAAGAGTCCCATGGTAAAATAAGTGTGGAAAATCCTGTTTACTAAGTACTTCTTGGAGAGTCACAAAGCACTTGGCTCATTAAAGAAAGTCTGAAAAATTACTCAGTGAAGAAAGTGGTTTAGGTGTATTTAACCCAGTGTTTCCCAAACTATTATGAACATGGAACCCTCATCTAACACCAGTTTTCATCAAAACTACTATTCTCTGGACAGCTGTTTGGTAAGAATGGTAGCTCTTTGATCTCAGAATTATACTTCCTTTTTTTTCAGGCAAACAATTTGCTTTTTAAAAGCACCTTGGATTTTTACGCCTCTATTCCTGTTAGAAATTGTATATAAAATTTAAAAGACTAGCAGAAAGTCTGTGGTTATACTAATTACAACATTTATTTTGTAAACAAGAGTACTCACCTTAAGAGTCTAAAAAATGATGGTGGCGAAAAAATATTTAGGCCCCAGGTAAAGTTTGATCAGGCACATTTCTTCTTATTCTTTAGTAGATTGAATTGTCTTAATCCAGTATCAGAAGTGTAGTATACTAGTGTATGTATACGTGTATGTATGCTTAAATTAATTTTTATTTGCATATTGAAATATATTAAAATTATTAGAATAAATAAAAATATTTTGAATTCTCAATTTTCTTAACAGGAGCTTCAGCATGAAAATATTGTAGCACTCTATGATGTTCAGGTACCTTATTTTGCATTTAAAAAAATTTGCAAGTCTGTTAATAAAGAACTTAAAGTTTTTTTTCTATTTCATACAAATTTAAGTGAATTTTAATAGAAACAGAAAGTTGCCTTATTGTTAAAGATATATGGCTTGAGTTATGTGTTTATTAATTAAGAAATTGTTTAAACTAGCATAGGACAATAGGATTAAAAAACAATGTGCTGCATGAGTGAACTTATTAACAAGTCATAATAGGCTATAGGAGTAGTGCTGTTTTAGGTCAAGTAGAGGAATAGTGATACCAGATCTAGCATTTCTGTAATAAATGTAGAAAGGACTATTGTGGGCTATTAAAAAATTAGATAGAGCTTTCTTTGTGTGAGGAAGACCAGCCCTGAGCTAACATCTGTTGCCAATCCTCCTCTTTTTGCTGAGGAAGACTGGCCCTGGGCTAACATCCGTGCCCATCTTCCTCTGCTTTATATGGGACGCCGCCACAGCATGGCTTGACAAGCGGTGTGTTGGTCCACACCCGGGATCTGAACCTGCGAACCCTGGGCTGCCTAAGTGGAGTGCACGAACCTAACCGCTACGCCACCGGGCCGGCCCCAGATAGAGGTTTTTTATTATTGCGAAAGCAACATTTGCTAATCGTAGAGATACTAGAAAATAAACTAAATAACAGCAAGGAAACTATGCATACTCATCACCCAGATACATCTGTGATTTCACCGTTGGATACAGTAGAGTTGCATTTTATTTGGAGGTGAGAAGGCTGAGTTCTGAAGTTATCTTCTAAGGCAGCAGTTCTATGTAGTCAAAATTACCCCTGGAAATCCTTTTAAAAAGTCCAACTTTGGAGAAAATTACTGGTTTTGGGGTGGAGCACCAGAGTAAGTAGTTGGCTTATATATAGGGGCCATATTGTGTTTAAAAAAGCATCTTTTCAATCCTAGACGCACACTTGGCTAGTGTGGTATTCACTCTGTGAGAGCCAAGCGGGTCTGAGATCTACCCAGCCACAGCAGATGCAGCATTTCCTTCCACTCTCAAGGCAGACCAGGGTGCATGATTTACATGATTTCCTTCTTTTGCTTAGTCTGGACAGTTTAATTCCAGTAAAGTAAATGGATGTGTTATGTGATTCTGCTATGATATATTTCTAGCTAAAATCTTTTCTGTATACACTTGACATTACTCAAATTCATTCATTTTATAAGGTTTTGAGTGGCTACTGTGTGCCAGGCATTTTTCTGAGTGCTAGGAATAAAGCAGTGAGTAAAACAAAGTTCTCGCTCTGTGTGCTTAATTTTAGTGTGGTGAGACAAAATGGACTGTTCCCTGTGTACTTTTTTTTTATATAGTCATTTTTCATGTAGTCGTGTCACATCACAAAATATTTTAACTAAACCCATGTTATAAGATGTTTAGGTTTTTACCATTATAGAAAATTGCTATGAGGATAATATATACTTTCTGAATGTATCTAATTATTTCTTTTAAGTTCATTTTCTAGAACTGGAATTACCAGGGCAAATAGCATGCACAATTTTAAAGTTTTTGATTGTAGAGTGTGATTACTCTCTAAAAAAATTGCAATTTAAACTCCATGCAGAGTATGTGAGGGCTTTGGGGATATATTTTATCACCTGTTTAAGTAGGTGTAACTCATTCCTTCATTTGAGAAATTCAAAGCAACATAGAAAGAGGAAAAAAAGTTTAAAGTCAAAACTAAACGCATCTCACAATCCCTAGTTGAAATGTGTGGATTCTCCTCAGAGTTGTTTATGTAGTTTGTCTTAGTCTCTATAGATAGAGGGCACCAAGTGGTACAAGTCAGTACCTAGTACAAAAGTTGTTAAATAATATTAACTCTTAATTTCCCATTTTTTGACAGGTACAGAAAACCATGTCAATTGTAGAGTAGGTTTTGCTTTCCGAGTAGAGAGTATACTTAGATTTTTGTCTATCAGAATGAAAAATATTTTTAAGTACTACCTTTGGTTGTAGAATGAGATATTATTAGGGAGAACACATACTCCAAAACCTGAATTATCAGTCAGGAATTTCAAGGTGACTACATTAAAATGTTTATTATTTTGTGCATTGTATACTACTTGAACTAATTTATAAAAATAAACTTAAGAACTATCAGTCAAATGAATATAATCTTGAGCATTTTTAGATGTGCTTCCTTGATTTTATTTATCAAGGGGTATAGTATGTTTGTAGAAACTGGTTTTATTAATTTGAAATGAACATAATTTTTACTGGCCATCAATTTTGCAGATCCATCTAAAATTTATGTACACACTTTTATAAATTGAGAACTTTTTTTTTTTTTTTTTTTTTTGTGAGGAAGACCAGCCCTGAGCTAACATCCGTCACCAATCCTCTCCTTTTTCGGTGAGGAAGGTTGGCCCTGGGCTAACATCCGTGCCCATCTTCCTCTACTTTATATGGGACGCCGCCACAGCATGGCTGACAGGCAGTGCGTCGGCGGGCGCCCGGGATCCGAACTCGCGAACCCCGGGCTGCCAAGCGCGGACTAAACCGCTGCGCCACCGGGCGGCCCCTAAATTGAGAACTTTTGACGTTGTTTATAAAAATCAGGTTACAGTTTAGATGACACTTAAAAAGAAACACATTTTTCCTAATTGCAGAAGTACTATATGTCCATAGTTAAAATAATCATTGTCAAAATGAATTAATTAGAAAAGAAATAGCAATTCCTAGAGATAACCATTGTTTGTTATATTTCGTTTAGAGTTTTCTAAATACATATATGAATCTGTAGTCATTTATACTTAGGTTTTTAAGTTTGTCATTGTGAGAGACTTATTAATAGTATTTTTACAGAAACACAACTTGTTTTACTAAACTTAATGTATCTTGGATAACTTTTCATATCAGTATAATACCGTAGGGCCAAATGATAATTTATTTGCTTAAGACCTAGTTGTGGCCATTTGGGTTGTTTCTTATTTTTCTGTATTAGAAACAGAGAAAGTTTTGTACATACATCTTTGCTTATTTCTGTGAGTGTTCCTGTAAAATCTTTGACAGAATTACTTGGTCAAAGATATTACCATGTTGCTTTCCAAAAGGTTGTACCAATTTATTTTGACCAATAATGACCTGTGGATTTTTTTTCTATTTTTGAAAATCTCGTAGGAGGAAAATATCTTGTTTTATTATTTTATTTCTTAAATCATTAGTGCACTGACCATCTTTATGTTTTATTTGCCTTTTTGTGTTTCTTCTGACTCTCCTGTTGCTGTTCTGTGATGATTCTGTTGTGTTCATTTTTCTTACTGATTTCTTCATGATTTGTATTTCTTGAGCCAGTTAATGGGATGTACAGGAGTATAGTGGTGAACAAAATAGGAATGGTCCTTGCCTTGGAGCTCACAGTATATTGGGGAAGAAGACATGAAGCAAATAGTTACTAATTCTAAGTGTGCACAGTGCTGTAAGGGAGAGTGATTGGAGAGATTTGGAGGAAACTTGGAGTTAGGGGAGCAGGGCACCCACTTTGTGGGGCTGGGGAAGACTCCTTGAAGAAAGGACGTTTAAACAGACTTGATGAAAGAGTGGGAGAAGGCGAGGCTTAGGATGTGAGAGAAGAGCAAGGAAGCATCTGTGGAGAGCGGACAGGAAAGATCAGAGTTTGAGGAACTGGAGGAAGGCCAGTGTGATGGGAGTGCAGGAGTGAGGGAGAGAGTACTGTTAGATGATTCTGGAGCGCTTGGCGGGGGCCACCTGTGATCTTTATTCTAAGAACAGTGGAAAGCCATTGAAGAGTTTTAAAAGGAGAGCGATATAATGTCTGTTTTTTGAAAGATGCGTATCTTGGAGCATGCTGGGCATGAGATAAGTATTGTCAGGAATAGTTACCTGCATGATTGTTAATGATCTAGATAAATACCTACTACCTCTTGGTACTTTGTAGTATAGTGAGAAAAAGATGATTCATTTAATAGATGGTGCTACCACAACAGACATCTGAGAAAAAATAAAGTTGGATCCCTATTCTCATCATTTTCTAAAATGATTTCCAAATGAATTAAAGGCTTAAATATATAAAATAATAACAATCTTAGAATAATATTTAGATGACTATACATAGTCCAAGAGATATTTTAAATCAAGATAAGAAACTCAGAAGCTATAAAAGTAGGGACGTATAAAAATTTTAAAAACTTATTTTATGGCAAATAATAGCATGAACAAATTGACAGCCATAAAAAGAACAAAATTGATACATGCCATAACACATGTATGAAACTCAAACCCTGTGCTGAGGAAAAGAACCCGCCAAATACAGTTACCGTGTGACTCTGTCTCTGTGAGTTGCAAGAAGAGACCGAACTCGGCTAGGGTGATAGGAATCAGGGAAAGCAGACAGAGGCTACCTCTTGGTAGTGGGATTGACGGCCAAGGGGCATGAGGGAACTTTCTCGGGTGATCGAAGTGTTCTATATTTTGACTGGAAGAGTAATTATGTTACTGGCACTGGTCAGATCGGTGCTATGGGGTCCCAGGTTCTTGGTCCACAGACACAAAAGAATTTGAGAGTGGACACAGAGCAGTTTTAACAGAGGAAGATTTATTATTAAAGCCAAAGTACACCCCCAAGGGGAGGGGTGGGCAGGCTCGAGGTGAGCATCTGCACTGAGGTTGTGGCAATCGGTGTTTTTGGAAGGTGGGGGTCCCGGGGTGGGTGAGCGTCCTGGAACTCGGATCAATTGGGGCATTGTCTCCACCTTCATGTCGGGAGAGGGAGATTTTTTTTCCTTACATAGGTATCTCCAGAACTGTCATGGTGATGATCCCCTGCAAGGTGGGGGGGTCAAAAGTGCAATGTAAATGAGCGTATAATGAGGCTAGGGGCTACTCTTGGTCAGGGTCAGGGGGAGTTGCACGTCCGAAGAGCTGTTGTCCGATAATGAGCACGCTGCACCTGGTGGAATGACCTTGGGTCGAGGGAAGCGTTGCTCGCCAAAGAACTGCTGCCAGGTAATGAGGACATTGCATCTGGTGCAGTGGCCTTGCTCCCAGCTCATATCTAGCCTCCTGCCTGTCTCAGTTACATGGGTGTATACATTTGTCACAGCTCATTGAACTATACACTTAAGCTTCGAGTTACTGTGTGTAAATTATACCACAATAAAGTGCAAAACAGTGCAATTGACAAATAATAGTTTTAGGAAATATTTACAGCACACAGATAACAGGCTAATATCTACAGCATATAAATTCTCCCACCAATTGATAAGAAAAAGACAACCCAAAGAGAAAGTAAGCAAAGGATGTAAATTGTTGGTTCTCGTAAGAGAAATAAAAATGGCTAATAAATGTATGAAATTATGTTCATGAACATGTAGTCAGGGAAATGTAAATTAAAGTAACAGTGAGATGTCACTTCTCACCCTTCCAGTTGGCAAAATTAAAAAGTGCAGTAATTCTTACTGGTGGAATTGAGGAGGAGATGGAGAATATTTTCATGTATCACTGGTAGAAATGTGATCATTAGAATATTTTTGGAATGCTATCTGGCAATATTTTGCTTCCGTATGCTGAAGAATAGTCTCAACATTGCAATCAACGTAATCCTGGTAATGCAAGTCAGGGCATGTTGCTCTTCAGCTCAGACCCCCACAGTGCCACTTCATTTCTCTGAGTAAAAGCCAAACCCTATTATCTCTGACTCCATCTCCTCCTCTGCACCTTGCTGCTCCCGCTCCATCGACACGGGCCTCCTTGTGGTTACTGAGGTACTCTATACTCTGGTCCATTGCACAGTTTTTTCCTTTTGCCTAGGATCTTAGTCCTCCAGATAGACTGTATATACAGGTATATCTATCTATATCTCGGTAGTACACACAGATAGATTTCCAACCTTCTTTAGGTCTCTACTAAACATCATGTTGTCAAGGAAGCATTCTTTAGCCACCCTAAATAAAATTGTAGTTCCCTCCCCTGCACTGTCTAGTCTACTTTTTTCCAAAGCACTTATCTTCTAACGTACTGTGTATGCTTATTTCTTTTGTTTGTTTTCTCCGTCCTGACTCTTCCCTCTTAGAATTTAAGCTTAAAGAGAACAAGACATTTAGCTCTGTTGGCTTACTGCTATATCCTCAGTGGCTGGAATAGTGTCTTGTATATAGTAGGTAGTTAAACAATATTTGAATGAAGAGAAATATCTGTTACCATTAGAAATACATACCCTTTTACTAGGCAACCCAGATTCCTGGGCAGCTATCCCATAGCCATAAAAGCGTGAGAATTAGGATATGTGTCCAATAATAAATGTAGCATTGCTTATAATGTCTAAAACTGGAAACAAGGGAATGTTCTTTAGTAAGGGAATGGTTCAGTAAACAGTGATATAGTTACACTATGAAATATTATGCATTTACTAAAAAGTTGTATATACGCAGTTGACTTGGAGGGATTTCTATAATGTGTTATTGAGTGAGGAAAGCAAGATTCAGACATTTATGTTATCCCATTTTTAAAAAATAAAAATGTGTATGTTTAACTTATGATTGTATGAGCAGGAGAAGGGTATGGAAGGATACATACCCGATGTAAACATTGGCTTCTTGGAGAGGTGAAGATAAGCAAAAAGGTGGAAATGGATTATATTAAAATTAAAAAACCCGGCAAGTACATGCTGCCTTTGGGTGTGAGTGTGTAAATAGGTGCATGAAACCATGATCACTAACGTGTTAATGGGACTTCTTTCAGATGGTAGATTAAAATGATTTTTTAACTTTCTTTCTTCAAATTTTATGTATCTTAAGTTTTTGCAATAAGGACATATTTTTTATAATCAAGAAAAAAAGCATGGGGCCACCATGGAGGAGGCATTTGGGTGGGTGATGGCACCAGTGGAAATGGAGAGGCCTGGACAGATTGGTGAGATATTTAGGAGATAGGGTTGATAGGACTCGAGGACATGGGCTGGAGGAGGTGAAGAAGAGGGAATCACAGTTAGCAGCTCTTTGTTGCATGTATTGAAATGTTTTTCCCAGTTTCTCCCTCTGTGATCTTGTTTTCGCCTCTTTGTGATTTATGGAAGTTTTTACATAGTAAAATTGATCCATCTGTTCTTTAATGACCTCTAGGTTTCATATCACATTAAGGATTTCTCCACTTTGAGATTATAAAAATGACCCTCATGTTTTCTTCTAGTACTTTTGGTTTCATTTTTTTCATATTTACATCTTTGATCTCTGGAATTTATGTGCAAGAGAGTGATATAGTGACTCAACTCATTTTCCAGAAAGTTATCCCAAACTTTTACCTGTTTTTGAATATAACTGCAGAAGAGGATGATACCTTCTGTGGAACTGTTAAAAAGAGTTAGGACTTAGCAATCTGAAGAAATATGGGAAAGCAGGTTCAGATTAGGTGGGTATTTAGTTATCAATTTATAACTTTATTTGAGCTCAGTGTTGTTTTCCAGCGTGTATTTTTTCCAACACCACCAAGCAATTAACCCAATTCTGACACTGTCTACCTGGAGTTAGCATCAGATCCCACAGGTTAAGGACTCTGTCCCACAAGACTGACCACCCGCTTCAAACATTAATTGCAAGTTCAGGTTGTTACCAGTGCTTCTGACCACCGGACAGACTACAGATGGGAGGTTCCTGGGACCCTTTCCTTGGGGTTGTTTAATTTGTTAGAGCAGCTCACAGAACTCAGAGAAACATGTTACTTATCAGATTACTGGTTTATTATAAAACGATGTAACTCAGGAACTGCTAGTTGGAAGATGCATAGGGCAAAGTATGCTCTCTGGGTGTGCCACTCTTACTGCATCTACATGTGTTCACTAACCTGGAAGCTTTTGGAAGCCTGTCCTTTTGTATTTTTTTTTTTTTTTTGTGGGGAAGACCAGCCCTGAGCTAACATCTGTTGCCAATCTTCCCCTTTTTGCTGAGGAAGACTGGCCCTGGGCTAACATCTGTGCGCATCTTCCTCCACTTTTATATGGGACGCCGTTACGGCATGGCTGACAGGCAGTGACGTCAGCGGGCGCCCGGGATCCGAACTCGCAAACCCCGGGCTGCCAAGTGCGAACTAAACCGCTGCGCCACCGGGCGAGCCCTGTCCTTTTGTATTTTTATGGAGGCTTCATTATACAGTCATGTGCCTCGTAAGGACAGGGGTCCCATAAGATTAGTACCTTATAGCCTAGGTCTGTAGTAGTCTACACCATCTAGGTTTGTGTAAGTACACACTCTGTGATGTTTGTGCAGTGACAAAATCACCTAATGACGCATTTTCAGAATGTGTCCCTGTTGTTAAGTGACGCATGACTGTCTGGGTACAATTGATTAAATCGTTGGTCATTGGTGATTGAAACTCAACTTCTAGACCCTCTCCCCTTTGCAGAGGTCACGGGGTGGAACTGAAAGTTGCAACCCTCTAATCAGTGGTTGGTTCCTTGCAACCAGCCCCTCCTTAAGTGACGTAGGGGCTTTCCAAAAGTCACCTAATCAACATAACAAAACTTATCTCGCTCATCACCTAGGACATTCCAAAGGTTTTAGGAGCTTTGTGTCAGGAACAGAGACAGACCAAATATATATTTCTTATTATAAATCACAACCTCACATATGTATTCTGAATATTTTTGAAATCTTTAGTGTAATTAGTATTATTGAGATACAGAGTAAGGAAAAAGTTTTTCTACAACAGGTGTCAGGTCAGTAAACTAGGACTGGCTTTCACAGATTGTATTTTGCATCTCTGAGTTTTTTAGAGCATGTTTTAAGAGGAAGAGTCCTGGATGGGAATAAGGAAAGCTGGGCATAGAGTACTATTTTTATAGCAAACTCAATTTAAGAAGTCGAGCAAGCCACTTCTTGTCCTTTTTAACACCACCCCCTCAGTAAGGTGGGGATGATTATCTGACCCTATTTACTCATGGGATGCTATGAGGCTGGCTAGTCAGGTAACCCCCAAGGGGATTAAGTCCGAGGACTGCAGGAATGGTGTTTCTTTCCTCTTTTTCTAAGAGGTAACCTATAGGAGTTGCCTGAGGGGTAGAGAAGGAATTAGGAAAAGTAGCAGAGAAATTTGAGGTATGAGTCGTAGGAGCCAGGGATTTTTCTTTGAATCTTTCTCTTACTGTTTACTTAATTCTTTTATTGCTTTGTTTTTCTCCATTTCTGCTTCTTGGAATTCTGCTGGAGAGAACCATCTACTCATGCTATCTGACTTTTTAAATTCACTTGATCTTTATTATTTTTTAAATTACAAAAGTAATAGGCCCTCAGTGGAAAAATAATTCAAGTAGTCTAGCAGTATATAAAAAGAGATACCCTCTTCTGATACCTCTATTTCCTTTTTCCAGAAGAAACCACTGTTGTGTGTCCTTCAAGACTTTCTTCTCTTTTTAATGCATATATTCATGTGTGTATGCACTTAACTTTTTTGCAAACTTTTTTTTTTGTTTTAATTAGCCCTGTATTGAAGACATCTTTTCAACTCAGGACCTTCTCATTACTTTTATATTATTTTTACATTCCCCCTGCCCCAGTGCCTTCTTGAGTTAAAAGAATAGTAGAAGGAATAAAAATGGCTTGTTGTGGTTTCTCCTTAGGTTCCTCTCTCATCACCTCTCCTTGTTGAAATGGATCTTGCAAGGGACAGTTGCTGGGAGAGGAATTTCTGGATCATAGGGTATGGTAGGCCCAGTTTTAGTAGATACTGCCAGTGTAACTGATACCGAAGCTCTTAATCTCAAGTTCATGTGCCCAATGCACAGTAAACCAATTATTGAGACATCTGTGCTTGTAGAAGGAGAAAGGTTTATTTGAATTGGCCAAAACGAGAAAGTGGGAGCATAGGTTCTCTCAAATCCTCCTTAACAAGAGAAGAAAGCAGGGGGTTTTATAGAGCTAAGGGGCTTGGCAGGAGGAGCTTTGGAGAAAAAATGGGTCACTCAGGATAAGCCCCTGGGCAGTCTGACTTCTGGGCGTCAACAGCAGCTGGGGCTGGTATCTGGTGATTGCAGCCTCCCGGAAGGCATTCTCTTTCTTCTGCAAAACAAGCTCACAAATCCTTGGGATCCCTGAGTCACCCCCAAGGTTAAAAAGAAATCAGCAAATTGACAAGATTCTTCTGTGTCTGTGTTGGGAACAAGGTCAAAAGGCAATCACGTTCTTATTGAATATCTGCAGTGACTCTCAGGTACCCGGCTTCGTATTGATTTCCACTCCCACTGAGTGGAACAGTTCCAGCTGCTTCACATCTTTGCCAACACGCGGGCAATTTTAGCCATTCTGATGTGATAGTTTATGTCTTAATTAGTGTTTTCCTGATGACTGCTGATTTGAGCACCTTTTGTAAGTTTATTAGTCATCTCTTGCCTATTTTTCTACGGGGTTGTCCTTTTGTTATGAATTTGTTGGAATTCTTTATATGTTGTGACTATGAGTCCTTTGCCAGATATATGTGTTGTAAATGACTTACCCACACTGTGACTTGCCAGTTACTATCTTAATGGTTTATTTTGATGAGCAGAAATTCTTAATTTTAATGTAGTCCAGTTTATTGTTTCTTCCTTTTATATTTAGTGCTTTTATGTCATATTTAAGAAAACTTTGC
This sequence comes from Tapirus indicus, assembly GCA_031878705.1. Lineage (NCBI taxonomy): Eukaryota > Metazoa > Chordata > Mammalia > Perissodactyla > Tapiridae > Tapirus > Tapirus indicus. The sequence goes on along the minus strand of CM062932.1, from coordinate 2,787,662 downwards.
CTACCTGAGGGTCATGAAGATATTCACCTATGTTTTTTCCCAGAGTCTTTATCATTTTATCTTTCACATTTAGTTCTGTAATCTACCTTGAAATGATTTTTGTATGTGGTATGAGATAGGGGTCAAGATTCATTTACTTTTTCAAGTGGATAGCGAGTTGATCCATTTACTGAACAGACATTCCTTTCCCTTCTGTACTGTAGTGTCTGCTTTGTCCTAAATTAGTGACCATGTATGTGTAGGCCTATTTCTGGACTCTCTTCTGTCCCCTTAGCCTTTACCTCACTGTCTTTATTACTATGGTTTTATAGTAAGTCTTGATATTTAGTAGTTTAAGTCTTCCAACTTTTATTTTCCTTTTTCCAGATTATATTTAGTTATTCAGGGTCTTTTGCATTTCCACATAAATTTTAGAATCAGCTTTTCAATTTACACACACACACAACTTCCTTGGATTTTGATTGGGATTATGCGGAAACTTAAGGAGAATTTCCTTGTGGAAAAGTTTTGAATTATTCAATTTCTTTAATAGATATGAATCTTTTCAAGTTTTCTATTTCTTGTCAGTTTTAGTAAGTTATATTTTTCCTCAAACAAAATATTTTTCGATTTGTTTATTTCATTTGAATATCAGCATACTGACATAGAGTTCATAATAATGATATCCTTTCTTTTCTTTGAGATTTGGTTTTTATCTTAGTTATTAAGGAATTTGAGTAGGGAAATGATAAAATGAAATTCATTATGTTTAACTTTGTTGATGGAACTGCTGGGGAATAGTTGAAAATGAGGGTTTATATTAGGAAAAGAGGATAAATATGTGTTCAGCTTTGGAAACCCCTCAGTGGTCTGGCTCACAGGTTATACTGGCCTCACTTCTCAGCCTTTCTAACCCTGCAGTTCTCTCTTCAAGTTCCTCCCTGGTACTCCAGTACTGTTTGATTTTCGGTTTGTCTATAGATGACTTGACTGATTTTGCTAAAAAACGAAGTTTTTCTCTTTCCTTCTCCTGACTCTTTTCTGACTCGTGCAGCTACTCATGCTCCAGATTACTTAAGTGCTTCATTTAAAAGATATGCACTGTTTTGTAAAAGGGTTTTTAAGAAGGGGAGTGTTCATGAGAGAAAACAATTGAACCTGTGGAGGTTTTCATTGCTTTAAAGGTGGGCAAAAGAAGGTTTGCATGAGAAGTCAAGGATGTTAACTTATTTCTGTCTTATTCATTGTTAATTGAATGAGTGATGAATGAATGAGGAAAACTCAGTGGTTGTGTGTATCCCCCAAATTATGAATACCAAAATGGGAATTTGACTTCTTCATCCTGAGTAAACAAGTTCTTTGTGGTTGTTTAGCCTCTGCTTAGGAATCCCTGGCTCTCTTTTCTCTTCAGTAGTTAGGATGTGGTGCTGTTAATTAACCATAATTAAATAATACTGTAGTAGTAGAGTATTGGAGATAATGTTTTTGTACTTTATACTTGAGAAGAAGAAAATTTTGTTGAAATTTATCATATTTAATGATTTCTCAGTATTTTTAGAGATAGGGTAGTTTGGTCTGGATTTGATCAGGTTTTGTGATTGACTAGTTCACAATGGAGAGGATTTAACTCTTAGAAATATATTTTTCTTTTTATTTATGATAAAAGGAAATAAGTATTTATTTCTTACTTGACCTCCTAGCCTGCTGGGAGCTGACTATTCTCTAGCTCCTTCCTGACTTGTTATGGGAATGCCCGAAGGGAAGCCAAGCGTCCCTTTTAGGCATGCAGCTTGGCTCTCCATGTGTGATCCTGCTTGGCCAGAACTCTGGCTCCTTGTTCCTTAGCAGAGAGCAGAAGGCATTGCCATTCTCCTGAACCTCCATATACCTCTGGGAGGGGTGTCAAAGAATTGGGCGTGATGTATTTTAATTTTTTATCTAGTCCTCTGGAGAAGTAGGTGAAGTAAATCATCCTAAGTCACTGAGTTTCTTGCAGGACATAATTTAATTCAGGTCCTGACTTGTGGCATCCGGAATCTTGGTGAACGTGGTGAAATCACTTTGTGGGAACCCCTCATATTGCTCCTCATTGCACGCAAGTGCTTTAAACTGCCTGTTGTGAGGCACCAGTTTTTGTTTCTAATCTGTGTGAACTGATACTTTAATAAAATTCTATAAAAATAAATTATTATAAAAGTGAAATAAAAAAGGACCTACAAACAGATATCCAAGATTTTCATTATTAGGTTCAGCAGACATAAAATTATTTTGTTAAATACTTTAAACCTTTTATAATCCTTCCTCAGAACTTCTGTGATTCTCGCATTGTGAGCCAGTATGAAGTCATCGGCTGACTTGCGCTGGTACTTCGGTCGCGGTCTAAGGAGTCCCCTCCTGTTGTTTCCCAGAGAGCACTTCATTCTTGAGTTTAGGATCTTGGCAAAGCCAAGTGCTATTCGGAAGGGCTGTCTCTTGAATCAGATTTGAGCACTGGCTCAAGTTAAGCTGAAGGGAAGTTCAATTTAAAATTTAATTAACATTGTAAAAATTGTCATTGAAGAATCAGCTAATCAGTCTTTGTGAATTACTTACCCAAGTAACAGACCTGGAGCTATGTGAATTTTTTTGTGTGTGTGTGAGGAAGACCAGCCCTGAGCTAACATCCGTTGGTAATCTCCCTCTTTTTGCTGAGGAAGACTGGCCCGCTAACATCCGTACCCATCTTCCTCTACTTTATATGGGACGCCGCCAAAGCATGGCTGACAGGCAGTGCGTCGCCGGGCACCCGGGATCTGAACCCGCCAACCCCGGGCTGCCAAAGCCTGACCTAAACCGCTGTGCCACTGAGCCAGCGATGGAGCTATGTGAATTTTGATAGACTTGGTAAAAATCTCAAATCATTTCCTTAAAATCAGTCTCTTACCAAGACATGTGATGAAATGTCTTCTCTTTGCCAACAATTGCCAGATAATGTGATTGCCTCCAAATAAACAAAAACCAGAAAAACAAAAAAACTAAGCATCGTGGATCATATAGTCCAGAGATCAGATTGTGCCTTTAGCATTGCTTGGGAGAATTCTCAAGTCTTTGTGCTAAATCATAAACTTTTTGAAGTGGAAGTGTGTCCCTGAGGACCAGTGAACCCTTCCTTTTTTCACAAGTGATAAATTTACCATAACTATAACCAAAAGATGAATCTTTCTTTAGTTCTTTTAATGAACAGAATCAAACTTCTTGATGACTACATTAATGTCATCAAAACCTGATTTGGCTTTGAAGCTGAGATGCTTAAATCATTGTGTTGGGGATTTTAAATTTCACTTAGTAATGGATTTTGTGATTTCGTTTTACTTGTTTAATAATGAACAAGTGTAGTATTTTTATTAACAATCATTATTTTTTAAATTTGTTTAATTTTTTCTCTAATCTGATATTTAATATGTTTACTTTTCAGGAATTACCCAACTCTGTCTTTCTGGTGATGGAGGTAGGTAGTACACGAGCTTCTGTATAATTTATTTCAAACTCCTTTGGATTAATATGTATGTCCTTTAAAATTGATAGATTATTATTTGAAATTTTGAATTAATAAAATTGATTTTGTGACTTAGATTCTACTTTATGAAGAATGTAAAATTTAAAAATTTTCACTCTGAGTTTTTATAATGTTTTTCAGACTAGATTTACATATATACAAATTTTTAATTAAAATTAACTGGTAATGGGTTGAATTAATCTTGAATCAGTGTCCTTATTTTAATTACTTTTTCTTTTATATATCAGTATTGCAATGGTGGAGACCTGGCAGATTATTTGCAAGGTAATTTTTTGTATGTGTCAGTGTTCAATAAAGATAGTACTATAGTCTGTTTAATCCTGAGAGTTACTTCTGAAATATGCTACCCCTGTTTTCTGCACTTGTATGGAAACATTCAATAAATATTTGTGTATTTGTTTAATTGTGGTCACTTTGCTGACTAACTGTTGTTTGTTGTGGTTTTCTTCCTTTACTTGTGTATAAGTACTTACTTTAGATGTGTGTCTCTCTGAGAGTGTTTGAGAGGTGGGTCCTCTCCCCCAGAGAAAAAACCAAATAGAATTTCTCTTCTTCAAAAGACTCTGCCGGGTTGCCATCAGTGAACCTTTAGTCCCTTTCATTTCTTTCAAAATAAAAAAAAAAATCATAATGGAAGAATGTATCCAAGAATGTATTCGTGTGAATGTTTCTTGTAAATTAAAAAAAATATAAAGGATTAAAGGTAACATTGAAATTGTTTCGTGGCACAGAGATAAGATTTTAGTACTAGATGGTGCTTGAAATTCTGTATCCAAAATGTATACATGTAGGATAATAAGCATTCATATCAAACTGTGTCCCTCAAAAGTGTTTTTTTTTTTAAATGATGTTAGGTGAGACCAGCATCTAGTTCACTCCTTAAAGATGCAAGGGAAATATGCAAAAATAGTAAAAGGTTCATAACTCACCTATAAATAGATCATGGCAATTGATGGTAAAACATGAAGACATCAATAGATATACCCACAAAGGGTATGGACAGTTTACAAAAGAGAAACAACATATTAAAAATGTTCAATTTCTCCTAGTAATCAGGGAGTGCAATTAAAAATGAGATTTTAAAAATGTTTAAAATATAAAATATTACATCAAAAGCTGTGTTGAGAATGACACTGGAATTACTCCTCCCACCCAGTTAAAAAAGAATTATAAGTACACCTGAAGCTTCCTGTAAGCCCTTCTGTAGTTCCACTCCTGTCCTTCCCCCTTAGAGACAACTGTTACCCTGAATTTGGTAGTTTATTCTGTGTTTTGTATTTTTCCCAACTGAGATTCTTTTTTTAAAAAGTATGTCAATTTGGTAAAAAAAATTTTTCAAAATGTCATTTACTGGTGGATAGAATGCAGTGAGACAGGTGCTTTCGTTCACTACTGGTGGAAAGGAGTGGAAGCTAGAAGTCACCTTGCCTTCTACCTTCTTGTCAGTCTCTGAATCTTGAGTTTCTTGACGTTCTTAGTGATCCAGATAAAAGCACCTTTTCGCTGGGGTCAGATTGAGTGGCATCTTATCCGTTTAGAGTCCTCATTAGAATATCAGTTACTTTCACTAGACAGAAGTCCTCTATTTGCTGATATAGGCAACTGTTACTGGTGTAGCAGATTGAAGTACGTTCTGACAGCAGTTATGCCCATGTTGTTGAATTCTGTATTTGATATTCCAGAGGAGTAGTGTTAGACTAGGAGACCAAAGAGCGAAGAGCTTATCTGAGCGCTGGAGTCAGACAGGCAAGCTGGTATGCAACAGTTCCACTGTTTACATCACTTAATTGCTGTGTGATTTTCATCAAGTTATTTAACCTCTCCCTTGTTCCTGTCTGCCACAGTCCTTAAGGGAATCCGTTGTAGTTTGACAACACTTGAAAAGATATATAAAATAAATTTGGCCCTCAAGGAATAGTCTAGAGCTGTACTGTCCAGTATGGTAGACACTGACCACATAGGGCTATTGAGCTCTTGAAATGTGGCTAGTCTGAGTGAGATGTGCTGTTATGTAAAATACACATTGGATTTTGAACACTTCATAGGAAGAAAAGAATGATTATATTTCTTTAAGTTTTTTATGTTGATTACAAGTTGAAATAATATTTTGGATGTATTAAGTTAAATATATATTATTAATTTCACCTGTTTCTTTTCACTTTTTAAAATGTGGCTACTAGAAAACTTAAAGTTACATATGTGGCTCATGTTACATTTCTATTGGAGAGAAGATCTGGAATGTCTAAAAAAATCTAGAAGGTCTAATGCATTATATCACAACACAGTTATTTAGTCCTTTTATTTGCTTTAATAAATAAAGTGCCTTCCACATTTTCAAAAGATGGAAAACAGATTTTATCAATTGCAAGTTTAAAGTAAAGCAAATACTAAATTAATTGGTAAGTTGTACTTAAACGTTAATTCTGGCCGAGTACTTTAAGTGTGGCAGCTATGGCTGAGCCTACTCTCGCAGGGCTGACTTGCTCAATTCATTCATTTGAAAGAGTTTTGATGCTGGCAATGCCTTTAAAATATTAAGTTTTTAAGATGGGAATTTTAGTTTATGGGATTGTGTTGAGAAGTACACATACCATGTTCATAGAAATATGTGAATTTTTACTACAGTTTGTACCCAGAAACAGCTTAAACTAGATCATTATTTTTTTCCCCATGGGAACAGTGTTAGAATTTGAGCTCTGAATCAAATAAATTTTAAGTATATTCAGAGTATGTCATGGTGCAGAGATACAAGTTCTAAGCAGTAATCACTTAAAGTGGCAAAATTTATTAAGCTCTAGAGTGAAAATGTAAATGAATGAAATGGAAAAAAACCGTACTATTTATTTTAGTTGTTGCAATGTAATTTAAGTAAAACATTACAAAAATAAAGCTCTAGTTGTTGATTTGACCCACCCACTAATATGCAGTCATTTATGTGTTGCCGTCTGCAAGAAAGTAGATCTGGAAGAATACACTCCAGATTTAAACAGTGCTCATCTCCAAGGGATGGGGTTATGGAAGATTTCACTTTTTATATGTTTTAGTGTATTTGTTTGTTTGTTTACAGTGAGCATCAGGAAAAGAATCCCAAAGACTTAAAAAAAGGGGATGGATTAAGAACAGCCCTCACAGAAAAAAGTATTTGATGATTTTTAAATAATGGGGATTTATTTTATTTGAAGATGTTAAGGACATAAAATGTCACTTAATAAGTCATTAAACTGATTTTGAAGCCATAATATTTCACTTGTTCCCAGTGTTAATGTTATTTTTATCTTTCTTAATCTTAATTGCATATGGAAAGGTTATATAGAACATATTCTAGAGTTGTATGGGCAGAAGTATGTTCACAGAGGATTTAGATAGGGTCGTGGATATTAAATCCTTGATGTAGATTCAGGGACTTACACTTGTGACTTTTAGATCCCTTATAATAAAAAGTTAATATTTGTGTACTGATTACAGTTTGAATACTTATTATGTGCCGGGCCAAGACTTTTTCTAAAGTCTTCATTATTAAAGTGCTGTCTTGTTTGATGGTCACAACAATGCCATATGGTTAATCTGTTTTCAGCTTTTTATAGTTGAGGACTGGGCACAGGGAGGTCATCTTGCAGGGTCCCACAGTAAGTAGGTGGAGGAGCTGGGATTTGAACAAAGGCAGCCTGTTAACCATTACACACTCCAGCATACATGTAGAAACACTGTAGTATTTACTGAATAATGCCTACCTTCAAATAGTGTTCATACTGCTTCCTTGTAGTAGTGAAAACAGATTAAAACATTTCTTCTTAGAGGTGTTGTTAGTTATGAAAGATCCTATAGTGGGACAGGGGTGTTGGGCAGCTGGGGAGGTTAAAGGAGACAGATGTGGGAGTACAAATCCCTGACAGGTCCAAGTGGCAGTCGTGTCCAAGTCTCTCCATTCAAGGATTTCACCTGTTTTTAATTTGTGTTCATGTAATGGTTGGAATTAAATGTGGACATTGATCCCAGATATTGACTGATTTGAAGGGGAGCTTACTTTTTGGCTTGTAGAGGAGACTCACGTTTGTTGAGCACCTGCTGTGTCCGGAGTAATGTGGGCACTGTCATCAGTAAAAATGGGACAGGAAAAACGAAAATGGACACCAGTGGAAACAAAAGGTCAAATGTAAATCAGTTCTCTTCACAACAGCCTGATTAAATTTTTTGAAATATCTAATATCTCTTCATAGACTTATTAAGGTAAAAAAATGAAAAAATGGGAATCCCAGTCTCTTATTCCCTTCATACTCTCCTTAATAACTCAATTCTGTTGATGGAATATGCAGATGAGATTTGATTTTGTGTGCTTAAATATTTGTGTGACTCTTTTTCTACCAGCTAAAGGAACTCTGAGTGAAGATACTATCAGAGTGTTTCTGCATCAGATTGCAGCTGCCATGCGAATTCTGCACAGCAAAGGAATAATCCATAGGGATCTCAAACCACAGAACATCTTGCTTTCTTACGCCAATCGCAGAAAGTCAAGTGTCAGTGGTATTCGCATCAAAATAGGTAAATGGCCGTATATTGTTTCATGCAAAGAACATTTTTGAGACTCAGTATTTTCAGATAATGTTGGGTCAGCTTTGTTAGAATGATGGATTTTGTTGATGCACTTTTGAAATTTTTATTGAGTTCAGTGAGGTACATTTAGATATGTGAACTAATTACATTATTGGCACCTTATGCTAAATTTCAGACAGGACCAAGGGACCCATGTTAGAAACTCTAATATGAATCCCAGCAGTCAATCCTGCTTCTCACCAGAGGGAAGCTGATCTATTATGGTTGCTGGCAGCAGACTAACAACGCTGATGCTTTTAGAGCTCATGGGATTTTAACGTAAGGGATCTAAGAGACCGTTCAGTTCAGTTTTCTCATTTGGCATGTTTTTTAGCACTATTGTATCTCAGAATTATTTGAAGCAGTTTGTAATGCTAGATTTTTTTTAAAGCTTTTCTCTTGGTTGTTAGAAAAATAAATTTTTAGCAGTATTTTAGGAAATTTCTGATATTATGTAGGTTACATCTGGTGTCTGGAGGAGGACAAAAACAGTTCAAATTCTCTACCTGTATTGATATTTAATGAGAACTGTATTAATGAATCATTTATTATAATTAGCATTTTCTCTTATAAAGCTTGGTGCTCCCTCGTTTAAATAACTGGCAGAGCAGTGACTTGTACAACTGGTGATTACTACAGTTTTTTAGCTTGTGGAAATTGAGGTAGCTACTCTTTTCTTTGGTGGACAGTCTTATTCAATAAGCTGTTAATTTCTCACAGTTCTTTTATGCCCTCTTGTGTCTTGAAGAATCATATGATCTATGTTAAGTGTGAGCAAAGATATCATTTGTTTTTCTCCTTTTTATTTTGTGAAATAGCGGATTTTGGTTTTGCTCGTTACCTACATAGTAACATGATGGCTGCAACTCTGTGTGGGTCCCCAATGTACATGGTGAGTGAGTGTTTGCATCCTTGTGTGTTTACAGCACAGCACTATAAGCATTGGAATTTAAGTAGAGTCTTGTTTCCAAGTAAGATGTGATTTATAAATAGTCTGAATTATTTATATTACTAGCGTTAATTATATTACTTATAATGCTATAATACAGACATCTTTCCTTTAGCATAGTGGACTGTAAAAGTCAGTCATCTTTGCCCATTGGTTTTTATTTTTTAAGAAGGTTGGTTACTATGGTAGAAATCCCCTATTAGATTAAACTGAAATAAAAATTGAAGTATGGTCATGCTATACTCCATGTTTAATCTTAGGAATACTTAGGAAAAAACCTTTTGGGGTCACCTCTTCAGCTATAGGATATACTCGTCTTTTGTGTGTTGTCTCGCTTGACAAGATCCCTATTTCATAGAAGTTTTTTTCCAGCGTCACATTTAAAGCTGAAAAATCTTAGTTTTTGTCTTTATCCTTTTGTTTGGATATTGTCCCGTCTGATAGAGTGAGGCTATGAAACTTCTGAACTAATGTGAAGTATTAAGCCTGGAAATACCTTAATTCTGGAACTTCAGAATCCAGCAAAGTCAATAAATGTCCCTATTTCAGTTCTAAGTTTAAAATGAGTTTATGTTCAGTTAGGATTTCCTCTAATCTAAAATCAACTTTGAGATTAAGAGAACCTAGTAATCATAGTTCCAAAAAATTATTTTGCATTAGATTTATTTTCTAGATTATACTTTCACTGCTTATATAATAAATTTTATAATTTAAAAATTATCTTTAAAAACTTCCAGAGTATGAAATTAGTTCTGCCTTGAACTAATAGCCATGAGGATAGAGAGAGTGCTTGGGCTGATTATTAAAGGAAATTGATTCAATAAGAAATTTACTAGGGACAATAAATAAAAATGGAAAAGAAAATTTCACTATCTTTAAGTATATTTGACATTTCTATTTAATGTTTGTCCTGATCAATGGTATTTTTAAAAAGCAGCATCTAAGGAGAGGTGGGAAAATAGCTGTAATAAAGCAGCAGAGAAATGCCTTTGCTTTTAAGACCATTTTTATTGTGTTTTGCATCAGTTTTTCTATTATTTTTAAAAGCTTTCAAATGACAGAAAAGAAAGGAATAATATAGCAAACACTTTTGTACCTACCATCCATATTTAACAAAGTCAACTGTTTGCCATGTTTGCCTTGATCTTCTTTTAGAAACAAATAAAATATTTCAGAGACAGTCCCAGTCCCTTTTGTACTTTTCTCTTTTCTCATTTCCCACTCTCCTGCAGAAGTAATCTCTATCCTGTAATTGGTGTGTATTTTTCTTTATTACTATTTTAATACCCTTATGTATTTTATGTGTCCATAATAATATATAGAAATGTTTATTTCTGCAACTTGCTTCTTTTCATCAACATGGTTTTTGAGATTTACCAGTAAATCTCAATGTAAGAATATGGTTCTATATTCATTGCAGTATCAATCGATTAGGGAAATATTACAACGTGTCACTTCTATTTTAGTAGTTTTGTTAGGAGTGTGACCTTTTCCAGTTAATTAATACATGCATATTAATTATGTAAATAACATAATGCATGTCTCTTGAATTTTTTTTATCCCCAGGCTCCAGAGGTTATTATGTCTCAACATTATGATGCTAAGGCAGACTTGTGGAGCATAGGAACAGTGATATATCAGTGCCTAGTTGGAAAACCACCTTTTCAGGTAGCCGAATGTTTTTCTTATGTGCTCAGTTTTGGAATCTTCTCATTTTGCAGTTGCCTTTGACTTATAAAATGAGGAATACTTTGAAAGCAGTGTTTTTGGTTCCTTTGTGACTTACTTTAATTTTGTTACAGGCAAACCCTGCTGTAGTAGTAGTGAGCCAGAACATCTTTTGCTTTTCCTTTTTTTTTTTAGTGAGGAAGATTAGCCCTGAGCTAACATCCATTGCCAATCCTCCTCTTTTTCCTGAGGAAGATTGGCCCTGAGCCAACTTGCTTTTCCTTTTTTATCTGCCTTCCCTTGGTTAGATTGGGCATGAAGCCTGTTATGTGTTTTCCAGACTAGTGAAAACTAGCAAGGGTCAGGGCTGGCATCCTGTTGGGAAATGGGTATGAACAATGATGTCAGCGCTTCCTGCTTAGCCTGGTTTTGGGGTCCTGGAATCCAAGTGAGGACTGGAGCTGGTCTGGGAAGGCTACTGGAAACTGTGTCTCTAACTCTCTATGCCTGTCAAGGCTGAGGCTTTATGGAAATTACTTTGGGTGGGTCTTCCTCTCCTCCTCTCCCTTAACATTCTGGTCGAGAAGGAACCCTCTAGAATGTAATGATGATGATTCCTCTTGAGTTCATATTTCCCAGTTACAAAGAGGTTTTTTGAATCTGAAAACTGGAACAAAGTGAAATTATTTGCCCAAGATGGTATTAAAAATCAGTGACACAGCCAGGTTAAACACTTAATTTCCCGATCTAGTTTGTATGTGGGGGCAGCTGCACTAATTCAACAGCTCTTATGAGGGTACTAATTGTTGTTACGGAGAGCCTGAAAAGTAGTGATATACTTCTCTTCTTGAATCCCTTGAAGGTCCTAAGGTAAAATACACCCTGATTTTACACAATAAAAATGTACCTGTTGGGTAAGCCATATAACCTCCAGAAGTGGTTCCTAAGTTTCAGGCCTTTCTGAGAGTCTGACCTCAGAAAAGATACATTATGGCCAGATATGCAGAATTTACATGCAATTCCAGAGGTTATATAAGGTCCCAGAGCCCATCTCTGTCCTTCAGCAATGCATGACTTTCAAATTCAGAATCTATGATATATAGCAAGAATATGAGCATTGATCATATGATTTGGAATTTTTGCCCCCTTTGTTTAGGAAATTAAGCCCTTTTTTTTTTTTTTAAAGGCCAATAGTCCTCAAGACCTAAGGATGTTTTATGAAAAAAACAGGAGCTTAATGCCTAGGTATGTGTTTTGATTACACTGGGTTTTGCTTTTTGTGAATACAGTGTTATTTATTTGAACTCTATGTGTTTTATCTATTTCCATTATTGAATCTTTTTTCAATTGACAGTAATGAGAGCATCTGTTATGATAGGAAATTAGAAAATTACTAGCACATCATAGGTGCTTGTGTAGTGTTGTACCATTTTCTTTCTTTTTTAAAATGTTAAGTATATTAAAAGAAAAAACTACAGAAGTTATATGTGTTCTTTGAGGGGAGGGAGATGAAAACAACAGATGTGCATAAAATAGAAAGCAGATTCTCCCTAGGCCTTTCCCTACTCTCAAGGGAAACAAGAGTTTGCTGTGTATCTTTCAAAATCTTTTTTTTGCAAGTTCTTTTTACACTGTTTGAGTACTTGTTTATGTTTATATTTACAATACACATAGTTCAATACAAATTGCATCATACTTTGCAAATTATTCTGCAGCTTTATTTTTACCCTGCAGCATAGCATAGAGGTTGTTCAGCAACAGTATGTAGAGAACTATTGCATTCTTTTAAATGGCTACATAGAATCCCATGGTTAGATCTATCATATTTTGTTTAATCAGATCCCTGTTTTCATTTTTTGGTTACTACAAACACGCTTTGGTGAAGAGAGAGAGAGAGTGTGTGTGTACACATTTGTGCATTTCTTTAGGATTTACTCATAGAAATGGAATTGTTGAACCGAAAGGTATGCTCTCCAGGTTGGCTGTCCTGTTTATACAGCAGTGTAAGAGAGTGCTCCTTTCCTCACATTTTTACCAATGTGGGATGTTATCAGACTTGATATCTCACACATGGGGGAGGATCAATTAGCTATTAATTAAATTTGCATTATTCTCTTTATTAGTGAGGTTGGCTCTTTTTTATTTGTTTAATGTCCTTTTGTAGTTTTTATTCTGTGAATTGTACATTCCTATTACTCATTTTTCTACTAATGCCTAGTTTGTCCTTTTCTTACTGAATTTCAGGAAGCTGTATTATTTCTCACTTGTATTTATTTAAGCTCTGCCCCTTTCCAGACAGAATTGGAGGTGGCTCTTTTTCTAACGGAGAACTCTATAGCAACTGTTAGTGCAAGGTTGAAGTCATGTTAAAACTCCAGATTGTCTGTGCTTGTGAAATGCTTTATTCCTGCAGATATTCTAACAAGCAATAATAAGCACAATAAAGGAATCTTCCCAGATTGATGCTGTTTTTCAAAGGCAGTTGCTTAGTGGGTTTTTTTTTCTTTTTCCTTTAAGGAATGAGGCTTTACCATGGTCATCTTGGTATAAAATGTAGTATTTGTGAAACTGCATGTACATTTTCATTTACCATAATGAAGGCAAAAGTCATGTAGTTAATATATATAAACTCACCAGTTGTTTTTTTTTTCCTTTCCCCCAGCATTCCCAGAGAAACATCACCTTATTTGGCAAATCTCCTTTTGGGTTTGCTTCAGAGAAACCAAAAAGATAGAATGGACTTTGGTAAGTAATATTTTCAAATTTTGTATGCTTTCTAATATCATTTTTGTGTATTCTGAAGATTTTTTAAAAAAAGATACTGTAGAAATTTCAGAAGAAAAGTCAATTTCACTTTTCTTTCTCTTTTTTCTTTCACTTATTTGGTAAATATTTATTGAGTGCCTGCTATGTTATAGGTACAGTGGATAGAGTAATAAACAAAATCCCTGTCCTCATGATGTGTATATTCTAGTGAGGGATAGACAAATTATAAAATATAATTATATGCTATATTGGAAGACAATAAGTACTGTGGAAAAAAATACAGGAGGAAGAGAAATGGGGGTGGGGTGGGGATTGAAATTTTAAATGAGATAGTCAGTGAAGATCTTTCTGAGAAAATGACATTTGAATGCAGACTTGATTGACAGATATGAGATAGTGAGCCATGTGGATATCTTTGGAAAGAGCTTTTCAGGCAGAGTGAATAGCCAGTACGAATGCCCTGAGCTGGGAGCACGCCATGTTAAGCTGGAGGAACAGCTGGAAGGCCAGTTAAAGACCTGGGCTCTTGCTCAAAGTGTGATGGGGAGCCATTGGAGGGTTTTGAGCAGAGGAATAATATGAACTGACTAGTGTTTTAAAAAGGATCAGTCTGGTGGCTTGTTGAGAACAGACTGTGGTGAGGGAGGGGGAGGACAGAAGCTGGGACATTAATCAGGAGACATAGCAGTTACCCAGGTGAGAAATGAAGTAGCTTAGACTGGGGTAACAGCAATGAAGGGGGTGAGAAGTTGTTGAATTCTGGATCTTTTTGGAGGTAGAGGCAACAGCGTTTACGGATGAATTGGATATGGGGTGTGAGAGAAAGAGAAGACAGACTCAAAGATGTCTCCAAGATTTTTGGCCTGAGCAACGCCAAAGAATGGAGTTGTCAGTTACAGAGATAAGGAAAGACCCTGTGGATAGAGCAGGCTATGGGGGCAAGATCAGGAGTTTAGGTCGGACATGTTAGATTTAAGATGTCCGTTTGACGTGTAAGTGCAGGTGTCAGAAGACACTTGGATTTCAGAGGGAGAGGTCTAGGGTGGGGATGTATTTGGGAAAAGATCTGAGAGGAAGGAATGGAGGAGAAACATTTTAGAATCCTGGTAGAAAAGTCCCTAACCTTGAAGATGGGGTTTAGGGAGACAGGGAGGGCAGCTCCATGTGTGGCGAGCCTTGTGAACACATGCTTTGTGGCAGCTTGTCTCTCACCATGGCTTTAGGAGAGTAGGCTATGGGTGCCTCTTGGAGGCCATGGCCTCTGTTTAAGAATTGTAGATTCTTAAAGTGGAAGCTTATATCATTAATTTTGAGGCTTTCTTCTTTTATAATATAAGCGTTTCCATTATATATGCTTATTATAAGTATATGTAATATAATAAAAGCTAAAAATTTCCCTCTAAGTACTTTAACTTATCAGTCTGTCTTCAAATAATATTTTACCACTTCTTGTGTAATGAAAGAACTTGGAGTGCTTAATATTGTAGAGATTATCTAATTGTTGAAGGTCTTGAAAGAACATTTATCCCTGAAACTGTTTGGGTCTCAGCAACTCTAACTGTTTGCAGGATAGTTTGTTAACTTGTCCTTATCAATCTTATGTAAAAGATTGTTCTTTTCAGTCTTGTTCTTATCAGTCTTATGTAAAAACAGTGAGACTTGAAGATGTCAGACCAGAAAAAACATAAAACATGTTTAATGAAAGTGCTTACCAAATTAACCCTGATCTTCAAATCTTTAAGAAAAAAAAGTTTTTGATTTTTTTTCTGTAGTAGTAGTTGTAATAATAATAATAGAGATTTGCAAAAATTTATTCCAGAATTTTGGTCTATTGGTGTATGTTATGGAAATCCCTGTAGGCTTCTGGATCAGGCGGACTGGGGTTTGAATTCTGGTCCCTCAACTTATAGCTCTTTGACCTTGGAGAAGATGCATGGCCTTTATGTGCTTCGATCTCCTTATCCGTAAAAGGAAGACTGTAACACCTTGTGTGAAGTTGTGAGGAGTAAATGAGGAACTGGTAGTGAACACGCACTCAGTTCATTGTCCTAGGAAATGTTCTCAGGAGACCATAGCTCCAATAGCTTCTGTAGAGGAGGAAAGATGGAATAGTCTGAATATATATTTTCTTAAAGTTCTGTAAAATTGGAATTAAACTTCAGTTCATGTAGCTGGTAAATGTGTTTTATTTTTCAGAGGGAGAAGTTAAACTGAGTTGTTCTGTAACTGTGAGGACTATGGGTCAGTAGCGAAACAGCATACTCATGGATAATAGTTTTAAAATTATAGCTTATGTTAAATATTTATATACTTTCCATACCATAGCAATTGATTTGGAAGGTGGTTTCAGAGTATTTGCGTTCAATCTAGTTTATTTTTATCTTTTCTGTTTCAGCCTTATTGTGTCCTTTGTAAAAGCCTAAAAAAACTTACATGTCAAACTAGAATTTATGTATATATGATATTAATTTTTGTTCTAAAAAACATCTCAGGTAGAAAACTCATGCTTCTTTCCAAAACCCTTTACATTTCCATTCCTTAGCAAGTCTTGTGGTTGATATTTACTCTGAGGGGCTTTGGGTATTTATTTCAGTGAAACTTATGAGATTCTTCAGAGTGGAAGATAAATTGGACTAAACCTGAGTTAAACTGATTCCTGATCTTGTATTATCTTGTAAACCTCCATGTGGGTACTGTGCTATTCTCCCTGCTTCCTCTGTGATATTTGTTATTGATGCGGTTCAGGGCAGGCCACCCCAAGGTGTGCCACTCTGGTATGCGGATTATTTCCGGCTGAAGACGTTCAAGGCTCAGAAACTTTGACCCCCCCCCACCCCTAACTGCCTAAAAGAATTTAAGATAGAAGGCCTGTCCCCAGGACAGGCCATCACCATAGATAACTCTGGGTATGGATAGACTGGGAGGGTCCTTGAGAAGTTATCCTTTGTAAGAGACATTTACATTTATGAAGGAAATCTCCAGTTGTAAATGTATCTCCCTCTCTGTACCAGGAAGAGGGGGATGACCTTATCTCTAGAAACTCTTATCAGTTTGGAAGGCAAGGACTTAAATCTGCATAATAACCTTACTCTTGTTTACTGTGCTTTTCTGGCAATCTCCCATAACTGACTCCCCCCACCCCCAACATCCTCCTTAGTCTTTAGCTGAAGATGGTATTTAAAATGAGAACCTCCGCCATTTTGTCGTTACCCATTTTTCCTGGGTCTCTCCCATGTATACATGTTAGAAAGCTTTGTTTGATTTTCTCCTGTTATTCTGTCTCATGTCAATTTAATTTATAGCCCAGCCAGAAAGGACCCAGAGTGGGTAGAGGATAGGTCTTCCTCCCCTACAGCATCAGTCAAGTCTGAGCCTTAATGATAAACGAGATTATCTTTGTGGGTTTTTAAAGAAATAATGAAATAATTTACATATACAGGAAAATAAAGAGTAAAATAATGTACTGCCATGTACTCAGTTTATCTAATTAGAAGGCTTATTGTATAGGTTTTATCCTTGGTGGATAGCTGAATACATTAAATCAATAGTTTTTTTAAAAATGTGAAACTGATACCAAACCAAGTGGGCTTGCCTCATGGTGAATTAAATAAGACTACTCCAGTGGAAGTTGTCTCACAAAGTAAAGTGTATTTGCAGCAGATAGGAGGCCATGAGGAATCATTTCCAAAGTCATGGCATCCCTGAACAAAGGGAAGCAGGAGCTCTTATTTCGGTTGGGGAATGAATATTCAAAAGGGAGAGGTGGGTACACTGCAGATTATAGTAATCAGGCTTAATCTCCTCTTGAAGAGATATTTTCATTAAAAATAAGGTGAGGTCATGGGCATAGCTCTTGTAGGGAGGCTTGATTGGGTTCAGGGTGGTGGCTGGGTGTGTCTCCTTAACATAGAAAAACAACTTGGAGAAACAGTTAAATGCTTCCAAACCCACCCTGAGTTCCTTGGGCTGAGTCCGGTAACAAAATCAGCTGCAGGAGTACTTCTTCTGGGATAGAAGGATAGAATTTATTGTACACTTCAGCTGCCTAGATTTCCTCTTAGGACGATTAACAGCCATAGTTCAAAAATGTGCTTAGCAAGGGCCTAGTCACAGCACTCCACTGTCTGCTTGAGGACAGCACACGCTCCAGAACACATCTCCTTATGCTGCCTCAGGGTGTGCTGGTTGGTAATGGAGGTTTTGAAAACTCAGAGTTATTATTTTAAACTTTTCATTGATTAAGAATTACTTATAATTTGATAATTTTTATATATTTATAAAAATAATATGCTCTAACATTTGGAAGAAATGGAGGCTACATAAATAAGTTAATTATTATTTATGATCTGAAAGACATTATGCTGACTACATTGACAAGATTAACCTATCTGCTATTCAATGGCAATTTAAAGGTTGCATTGTCATTTTTCATTACAGAAGCATTTTTTAGCCATCCTTTTCTTGAGCAAGTTCCAGTAAAAAAATGTGAGTACCCACTTTTTGCATTTTTACTTAGAGTGAATGCAAGTATAAGGAAAAATTAGTGTTTCCTATAAAAAATTAATTTTTTATGGTGCTTCTCGAGTTCATTGAGGTTTTCTTAAATACTTGTAGTTATGTTTATTTAATAATAGTTCTGTTTTTCCTTTCAAATCCAAGTCAAAATAGTTTTAGTAATTGCTGCATTTTTAGTTTCATCCATGGGAGCTGTAATAAGTAGGTGAACGTGAATTTTTGGTCAACACAAAGATGTAGCAGTTTTGACAGGTTTTTCTATTCGACGAGTAATGTAATTGCACTCCTAAGTGGTGTTTCTCTTCATCGCTGTTTCTTACCCTAGCCTGCCCAGTTCCAGTGCCCGTGTATGCTGGCTCTGTCTCTGGAAGCTCCTGTGGCAGCTCTCCATCGTGCCGTTTTGCCTCTCCACCAGTAAGTTCTGGTTTTATTAAAAATAATTTCAGAGTTAGTGCTATTGCATCTGTTCACAAACGGAGCCTGCATATGTGTTGTGGATGTTCTTTTTATGTATAATATTTACTAGTGCAGCTGAGGCTTAGGGAAAGAGCATTACTGTTGACTCAAATGGACCTAGATTTGAGCCTCTGCCCTTATTTAGTTGTGTAAGCTTCAGCAAGAAGTGTCACCTCACTAGGCTGTTTCCTCGAATGGTGAGTGCAGTACTCTTCCCTTTTCATGCCCTATGGGTTTGGGAAGGATGATACTTGCAAACAAAGAATACCTGTTATTGGTGGATAGGTAATAAATAGTTATTTTATCTGAATGTCATAAACATCAGTTTGGATATTTATTGTACATAGAATTTCCAGTGGGGGAGGAGTGACCTCTGAGCCAGATTTCACTAATTTAGATTCCCTTCATCGTGATTATGTTACTGAACCCACTTCTCCTGGCGAGTTAAAATCAAGACTCTCCACTAGAAGTAGTTGACACACAAAGTAAGGTATATTTGCAGCAGATAGGAGACCATGAGGAATCATTTCCAAACTCATGGCTTTCCCCAAGCACGGGACAGCAGGGACCTTTTATTTTGGATGGGGAATGAATATTCCACAGGGAGAGATGGGTACTCGCTTGTGCAGGCTCAGCTGGAAAACATACTTCCACGCAGACACTGCAGCTTACGGTAATGAGGCCTAAAGTCCTCCTGGACAGATCTTAGCATCAAACATAAAGCAAAGGTCATGGGCGTAGCTCTTCTTGTGGGGCTTGGTCTGGTTCAGGGTGGTTGGTGATTGAATCTCGTTAACAGAACAAAAGGGAAAAACAATTTGGAAAAATAGTTGAATGCTTCTGAACCCACCCTTGAGTTCCTCAGGGCAATTAGTCAGTGGCAATTATAGGCCCTGTAAGGTTGTTCCACTCCCACCTCTTCCTTCTCCTGAGGGTCCCAAGCCACTTCTTCCATGGCTTTCTTCTTCCAGTCTGAGTGCTGCTTCCTGATCCTGAGAACTTTTTTTTTTTCCACTTGAGGAAGATGGTCCCTGAGGTAACATCTGTGCCAGTCTTCATCTACTTTGTATATGGGATGCTGCCACAGCATGACTTGATGAGCGATGTGTAGGTCTGCACCTGGGATCTGAACCTGTGAATCCCGGGCCATAGAAGTGGAGCACTCAAACTTAATGGCTAAGCCACCAGGCCAGCCCCAATCCTGAGAACTTCAGATCACTTCTGGTCACTGCTGCTTCCTATTAGAACTCTCCTAGGGTCTTACCCTACCCTCTTCTGTACTTTTCTAGACTGACCCTTCCCCTAGATCTCAGTTGCAGCTTGGGAGGGTTGTGACCTTGAGGCTTTTCCACAAGCTGAAAGTCCAATGACTTGTGTCAGCTATTGTGAGTATTTTCCAGATTAGCCTGGCAAACATGAATTTCTTGAATTCTGCTGGCAGAAGGGTGGGGGAGCCATAAAGGAAGTGATTGTATGCTTAGTGGGTTGAGGCAACTCAGAGGTTTAAGAGTATGGGGCTTGGGAGCGTCCATGTCCCTTACTTGCCTCTCTGAGCCTGTTTCTCATATGTAAAGTGAATATGATTTACCTACTTTATAGGAGCTTTTTTTAAGGATAAATGAGCAAAAGCACCTACTACAATGCCTGGTACACCATAAATACTCAGGAAGTGGCAATTGCTATTGTTATTTTCCAGGGAAACCTAATAACCCATAGCTAAAGCAGATGCTGAAGCAGCCTATTGCAAACGAATGAGTCCTAAAACTGGCAAAAAAACCTTTTTGCACAGCCCTGCAGACTCAAACCAAATAGAATAAGCAGATGGGGTGATGAAGCTTACATTATATTCCCATGAATTTGAAAAACTAAGAGGGAAAAAAAGTGTTGTATATGTCCTGTTTCAGTCTGGAATATAAAAAAATCACTGAATTTGGAGTGATTGGGGAGATATGTAGGGGACGTATATTGACATAGAAAGATTACAGGCTTTATTTGGAGCCAGGCAGAACTGGCTTCAGTTCTGGTCCTCCTGCTTGCTCACTCTATAACTTTGGGCAGGTCGGTTCCAGAGCTGTGCTATGGCTTCCTCATCTGTTAGGTAGGTCTAATTAACTTTTTTTTTTTTTTGACACATTATGTTTATTTTATTCAAATACCAGTCTGATCACACATGGTCCAAGAACACTCAAATAATAAACCAAATATAAACAGATGTTAAAGATTGGTCTTCAAACATTATAGCCAATGATGCCACGCTTGCCTATGATCTCGCCGACATAAAACCACATCCACACCTCAGTGGCTACCAAACCATTCAGCAGAGCTTCCTTAACTGTGAGCTGTTTGAAGCTACCAGTCTGAGCACTATTGACTATTTTTTTCAAGCTCTGAATAGCTGTAGGGATCTCAGCAGGGGTTGGAGGAACCAGCTCAACTTTGGCATAGTGCCAAAATGTGGCCAATCGAGGCTTCGAGTAAGTCACAGCAGCGTTCACCAGCACCGGAGCCTTCTCAGCGAGGTTGCGGACAAACTGAGCCATCGTCCTAGGTTAGAAAGCCCGTGGCTCCGAACTGCAGGCTGAATGTCAGGTCTAATTAACTTTTGCTTGAAGGGCGATATCTGGTAATATGTGGAAGGTGCCTAGCTATAGTGAGTACTTGATAAACTGTAGCTATTATTGTGAAGGATATATTTGATAGAATGTGATACATAATATGAAAAGCAAAGCTTATGCTAGAGAAAGGAACAACAGTGAAGAATCTGATTGTGGGAGAGCAAGAATAAAGGAACCTGTGGGATGTTGGAATGACCCGAGGATGAGAAAGAGAGGGGCCAGTAGGAGACACATTGAGCTGGAAATTGTTTTGCCTGGAGAGAGCATGTTGGGGTTTTTTGTTGGATGGGGAAGCATTGAAGGGGAGAGCAAAACAGGATGTGGGCCTGCGCTGCTAGGGGAGAGCAGAAAGGAGTGCCAACAGGAGTGAGGAGGTGCAGGAGGGAGATGGGAGGCATATTTTGATGCTAAAACGTTAGTGGAAAAACCATTTTTTAGAAGACCTTTATTAAAAGCTAATGCTTGAAGTGAAAATAAAAAGGAAAGTTGGAGAATAAAAGGAAAGCAGGAATGTTTCTGTATAATTTCCAGTTAGTGAGATTAGAAAAATGGGATGGTTTGATGGGCTTTGCTTTTAACATAATCTACCAAAAGTAAGATGATTTCGCACATGCATCCCCTTCCTTCCTAGGGCTGGAGTAGACTCTCATACCAAGGGTTGATGCAGGCGTGCATGTATAGCCTTCTGTTTTTTACGTTTTCATACAAATATCCAGCTGCTACTTAATTCCAGAGAAATCTTTGAAAGGAAAAGCAAAAACAAAAATAAAAAAACCGTAGCAAAAAAATCCTAATCACTCTTTTAGTTATGATACTGGCTATTGGTTAAATGCTATGTAGATGATCTCAAATATCTATTTATTGGTTTCATAATGTTTATTCAATGCCTACCTTGTGTGAGGTTCTGGTTGATACTAATGAACAAGATGACCAGGTCCTTTACATTAAGGGCTTTTAATTTAATTGTGTAGAGAAGAGGCAGTAAATCAATCACTATTAGAAGCATTTGTGTATATATCTTTATTGCTTGTGGGAATATGGATGAGGGGCATGAATCAGACCAAACTCAGGAAGGCTGCTCAGAGAGGGCATTGAGCTGAGTTTTGAAGAAAGGGTTAGCAAGGTGAATTAGTAAAAGAATAGTATTTGGTATTGTAGGCAGAGGAATCCCCTTCATGAAGTCATGGAAGCATGACCCACTGAAGGAACTCTGTACCCCTCCATGGCCCCTTAAATTCAAATTTGTTAGAATTAAGTGAAGTTTAAAATTCAGTTCCTTGCTCACACTAGCCACATTTCAGGTGCTCAATAGCCAAATATAGTTAGTGGCTACCATACTGGATGGCTCAGATATAGAACTTTTCCATCATTGCAGGAAGTTCTGTTGGACAAGGCTTCTCTAAGCAGTTCAGTCTGGTGGATGTAGAGAGCATTGGTAGTGTAGTGAGGGGAAAATAAAGCTAGAGGGGTAGGGAGAGGCTATATCTTGACAGAATTTGGGCACTGAGCAAAGGAGTTCAAACTAGCTTTAAAGCTGAGGTGAGCCGTTTGAATGATTTTTTTTGTGAGGAGGAGCAGCCCTGAGCTAACATCCATTGTCAATCCTCCTCTTTTTGCTGAGGAAGACCGGCAGTGCGCTAACATCCGTGCCCATCTTCCTCTACTTTATATGGGACGCCGCCATGGCATGGCTGACAAGCAGCGTGTTGGCGGGCACCCAGGATCCAAACCCGCGAACCCTGGGCTGCCAAAGCACGAACTAAACCGTTGTGCCACCAGGCTGGCCCCCATTTGAATGATTTAACGTGGAGGCATCATCATATGATCCCCTGTATGTTCTACCTAGATTCTTCTAAAATCAGGTGGAGGACTAGACTGGAGACAAGTAGAGACTAGAAAGGTCTCTGTACTAGAGGAAAGAGAACAACCCAGAACTGGTGCAGCTTTGTTCTGTGTTTCATGTTTTGTTTTGTTGAGGATGAGGGCCTGAACTAAGGCAGCAGTTGGAAAGGAGAAGTGAGGGCCCAGGTAAGAGAAAGGTAAAGAGTGTGCAGAGCTTGGAGATTGCTTGAACTTGGGACTTAAGGAGGAGGGAGACCTTGATGGGGACTGAATGGATGGATGATGATGAAGTCACTTAGTAAGGGAGCCTGGGAGGAGTGCTTGCAATATAAAGGTGATGAATTAGTGTTGTACAGGTGTGGATGTGTTGTATAGGCAAGTGAACAGAGGGGCCTAGAGCTCATCGAAGAGATTCTAGGCTGCAGAGTCATCAATATGTAAGTGGTAGTTGAAGGCAGGAGAGTGAGAGTGGTCATTAGGATGAGTATAAAAAGTGTAAGGAGTAGGCCCAGGGTGGCACCTTGGGGAATTCCATACCCTACTCCTCTCTTTTAAGGAGAAATGAGAAGCAGGTACACACAAAAGAGACTAAGAGGTAGGAGGAAAAGCAAGAGAGAGCAGGGTCACTGAATGAAGGGGTAGAGGGTCAAGAAAAGAATGGTCCACAGTGCAGGTGTAGCAGAGAATTTGCATAACTTAGAGAATAGAGAAAGTGTCCACAGGACTCAACAGTGGGAGTTATTAGTAACTTCAATAAAGACAATATTATAGGAGGGTTGAAGGCAAAAAGTGGATTATACATGGGAGGTGAGGAATTTGTCAGTGAAGATTGATAATTTCAAGAAATGTTAAGAAGTGAAGGAGCGAGAGTAGATGGTAATTGAAGGGTTGCAGGGATTTGAGATGTAAGGAAATTAAACATGTTTATGTAGAGAGATGAAAAAAAGCCAGAGTAAAGGGGGAGAGGGTGAAAGTGTCAGGAGCAGAGGGGAGTTGATCTCGGTCCTTGAGGAGGTGGAGGAGGATGGAATTAGAGTACGGGTGGAGAGATTAGCTTTGAATGCAAGGGGAAGCATCTCTTCCAAGATGCTTGTGGATGCAGATAATTTTATAAATAGCAGAGGAAGAAATTGAGAAAGTTCCTGCCAAAAAACCGCTGGAAGAAATTGTAGAGTTAGATACTTGGAATCACATCTCAACTTGACTGCTTTTTAGTTGTGTGATCTCGGGTAAAATTCCTAATGTTCTGAGTTTTGTTTATATATGAAATGGATTTCAGAATAGGCTGAAGTTAGGTAATACATGGAAAGCTCTTAACATGCCTAGCCCATGGTTGATGCTCAGTAATATTAGTCCTTCCATCTTCCCTTCCCTTTATAACCTTAAGACTTAAGTTCTCTTCAAAAAGTGATCAGGAGATTTTATGGCATATGTACGTCATACACATGCACACACACACACGCACATGGTGAGAAGGAGATTTGAGACTGATTTTGTTGCACAGTGACATTCAAAGGAGCACTAGCAGTGATTTGGGTGTTTAAGACTTGAGTTTAAAGAGCATTATGTAATATTTTTCCTTTTCTTAAATAGAAACAAAGGTTAAACAGGCTAATGGGGATTTAACACAATACATTAGGAAGTTCGTTGTTTTAGAAAACCATTGTATAATCAAGATATTCAATTACAGTTGTCACTGGAGGGTTTTTTGTTGTTGTTGTTATTGAGAAAGATTCACCCTGAGCTAACATCTGTGGCAAATCTTCTTCTATTTTCCATGTGGGTTGCCACCACAGCCCAGCCACCAACCAGTGGTGTAGGTCGGCACCTGGGAACCCAACCTGCGCCGCCAAATCAGAGTGTGCGGAAGTGGAGAATGCTGAACTTAACCATTAGGCCACGGGGCTGGCCCAAGAGTTTTTGAACTAGGCAAATGCCAAAAGATATATAGTTAGTTACACCTCAGTGTTTGTTTAAATATATTTATATGCTTTTCTTCCCTTCCTGTCCTATCTCCCACAAACCAACTCCTCCCCATAACAAAAGGAACACACTCACACCAGTAAGGTTTTCCAAATCTTTCTTTCTGTGAGTGTAAATAAATCTCTAGGCTTCAATGCAGTTATCTTTATTGATTTGTTTACTTTTTTACATAACATAGTCTCTTGCTTTCCTGTTTATGATGTTTTCTTCATTGGAGATTTAAAACTGTGTGTGTGTGCAGGATGTCATTAATTTAAAGTCCCTGAACATTTTGTTTTAGTCATTAAGTGAACAATTATTGAGTATTTGCTTTGCTAGGCCATGAGCTGAAACTGGGGATGTTGAGATGATAAAAACTCACCTTCTCAAAAATTTCAGTAGAGGTAGATGTGTATATGTGATAAGTGGTATGATATATTTTTAAGTACCATTTTTGGAAAACATTTTAGAAGTCTTTACACAAAGACACTTTAAACTGTGCATTTCTAAGGGAAAGATTTCCAAAGAGATTTTTTGAAATCTTAGATGGAATTGAACTTTATGCCCACTCTTATGAAAAAATATTCCTTAGTCTAATGGCTATTCTGACTTGCATTTTATTATTAGGCCAGTTTTAATTCTGTGTTGTTAATTTTAGTCCTTTCCAGATATGCAGCATATTCAGGAAGAAAACTTATCCTCCCCACCATTGGGTCCTCCCAACTATCTACAAGTGTCCAAAGATTCTGCCAGTACTAGTAGCAAGAACTCTTCTTGTGACACGGATGACTTTGTTTTGATTCCACACAACATCTCGTCAGACCACTCATGTGAGAATCTTTTCTACTTGTACACATTGTATTTCTTAATTTACTAGACTAGCATTTTTTTAACCTTTATAACGTGCTGTCTTGTGTAGGGCACCTTTTCAAATGGGCATTTTATTTAGTTGTTTGAATTCCCAGAACTATATACCTACCTTTCTAAAATCTGCTCAGTCATCTTCCATAAAATAGTAACTTTGGCTTCTGAAGGTAGATGGAAACTTTATAGGAAATTATCTCAAATTCTGTTTGTGTCCAGACAGAAAGGAATAGAGAAGCCAGCAGAATGAGAGAAATTAAATTTAAGGAAAGGAATTAAAGGAAGACCTCTTTGGAAAAAACCTAAGAGTAAAAGGGAGTCTTAAAAACAATCTGGATGTCCTTCAGAAGATATTGGCATATGTTCAGAAATGAGCTTCATAAATAGAAAGAGTTTTTATGAAGGAAGCAGAATCCAAGCTGACTAAATGCAGTCAGTGTTCTGTGGAATAGTGAAGAATACAAAAAAGAGAAGTTAGACGAAACCATTAAAAAAGGAGGAACCATGTTTTGGTTGTAAAGGAATAGGATCAGAAAAGCTGGTAATTTGATTGCTTTAATAATTGAATAATGTCAAGTTGATCATGTGCAGGTCAGATGGGTGGAGATGTTTGTATCAAGAGGTCTGTTTAGTTGTTTGTCGCATACTTAATAGCTGCTTATGTTAGGCACTGTACTAGATGTAGTGAAGGCTGTAATCCCCAGACCAAACACTCTTCAGGATTCATTGGTTAGGGAAGGGAAAACACGGACACCACAGCAATGGTAGGTGGCAGTTTATGATCAGTGCTGTGAGAACTGAGGGTTACCTTTAAACATCAGCCAGTACAGTTGTTTTATTTCCTTTAAAAAAGCAATTAAAACTTAAAATTATGAAATATTTCAAACAAAAGAAACATCAGATATTCAGATCACCCACCGTGCTAATTTTATGTCAACATCTTCCCATTATTTGTTTTAGATGTCTTTTTTAAAGATATAGAATGCTGTCAGTACAGCTCAAGTCCCTTTCCTCATTCTACTCTTGCCAGAGATATATTCTTCCTGTAGATGACTTTATACTTCTACATCTGCTTGTATCCATAAATAACATACATTATTTTTGTGTTTTTACAGTTTTAAGTAAATGGTATATAGAATGTTTGTTTCTTTAGTTTGCTTTTTTATTTATATTTTTGCTATGTATCTAGATATATATCTAGATGTGTATCTAGTTCATTTTAATGTCTGAATTTTGTGATACAATAAACCACAGTTTATCCATTTCCCTACTGATGGTTAATTGGATTATTTCTATCTTTTCACTATTCAAAATGTATTGTAACAGATGTCCTTGTGCCACAATTTCTTCCAAGTGGGTACTCTACATATGTACAACTTCAACTCTATAAAATATTGGTGCAAATTGTAGGCAACTAATAGTCTCTACCATGCTGCCCCAATGTTATAATGGTACCTTCTAAAGATTTTTTTTTTCATATTTAACTCTACCTGGAATTCATTTTTATAGATGGAATAAGGTAGGGCTATATCAATTATCCCAGCATTTTTTATGGAATATTGTCCTTTGTCCACTGATATGCAATTCCAGATTTGTCATATCAAGTTTATATAAAGGATTGGGTTTTAAGGTTTTCTATTCAGTTCCATTGTTCTATTTGTCTATATTATAATAATTTTTAAATTCTTATGTGTCTACGTGAGATGGGGGTGAGGGGTGATGCTAGAGAGCATCCTAGTATTCTTTGGATCGCCCTGGCTATTGTTAGCTCCTTTTCCCACCATGTAGTATTTTTTGTGTGTGTGTGAGGAAGACTGGCTCTGAGCTAATATCCATTGCCAATCCTCTTTTTGCTGAGGAAGATTAGCTCTGAGCTAATATCTGTGCCCATCTTCCTCTGTTGTGTATGTGGGATGCCACCACAGCATGGTTTGTTGAGCAGTGCGTAGGTCTGCACCCAGGATCCGAACCTGTGAACCCCAGGCCGCTGAAGCAGTGTGCGAACTTAACCACTATGCCACCAGGCCAGCCCCCCACCATGTAGTTTTATTTTCAGCTTGACGAATCCTAAAAAAAAACATTTGGGGATTTTGGTGGGAATTGTATTGATTCTGTAAGACCTATTCAGGGACAGTTAGGATCTTTACAATATTAAATTGTTTACTCAAGAATGTTTGTTTGTTTCTTCACTTATTTAGGTTTCTTTAATGTGTTTTGATACATATTTATACTTTTCTACATAAAGGACATTCATGTCTTTTGTTTTATTCTAGTTACCTTTGTTTTTTTTGTGCTCGTGTAAATATTGACTTAAGAAAAATTTTTTTTTTCAAAACTCTTCCTGTCGAGGTCTTGATGCTGCCAAATCCCAGGGATTATTTCTCAGTCCTCATCTTTTTGTGTGTGTGTGTGTGTGTGTGTATGAGGAAGACCAGCCCTGAGCTAACATCTGTTGCCAGTCCTCTTTGCTGAAGAAGACTGGCCCTGGGCTGACATCCGTGCCCATCTTCCTCTACTTTATATGGGACGTGGCCACAGCATGGCTGACAAGCAGTGCATTGGCGGGTGCCCGGGATCCCAACCCGTGAACCCCGGGCTGCCAAAGAGCGAACTAAACTGCTGCGCCACTGGGCTGGCCTCTCAGTCTTCATCTTTTTGATGTATGCACAGCATTTGTTATAGTTGACCACACCCTTCTTTTTAATTATTAAAAAATTGTTATTGTAAAATACATCATACATATATTTTTAAAAAGGATTTTGTTTTTTAGAGCAGTTTTAGGTTCGCAACAAAATTGAGAGGAAGGTACAGAGATTTCTCATATATCCTTTCTGCCCAAGTGCATGGCCTCCCCCATTATCAACTTCACTCACCAGAATGGTACCTTTGTCACCAAGGATGAACCTATGTTGACACATCATAATCACCCAAAGTCCATAGTTTACTTTAGAATTCACTCTTGGTGTTGTACATTCTGTGTATTTGGACAAATGTATGACAACATATATCCATCATTGTAATATCATACAGAACATTTTCACTGCCCTAAAAATTTTCTGTGTTCTACCTACTCATTTCTCCCCACCTAACCCCTGGAAACCACTGATCTTTTTATTGTCTCTATAGTTTTGCCTTATCCAGAATGTCATAAAGTTGAAATTATACAGTATGTAGCCTTTTAAGATTGGCTTCTTTCACTTAGTAATATGCATTTAAGCTTCCTCCATGTCTTTTCATGGATTGATAGCTCGTTTCTTTTTAGTGCTGAATAATATTCCATTGTCTGGATGTACCACAGTTCATCCATTCACCTACTGACGGACATCTTGGTTGTTTCCAAGTTTTGGCAGTTATGAATAAAGCTACTATAAAAATCTGTGTGCAGGCTTTTGTGTGGACATAAGTGGTCAGCTCCTTTGGGTAAATACCAAGGAGCATGATTGCTGGATGGTATGGTAAGATTATGTTTAGTCTTGCAAGAAACTGCCAAACTGTCTTCCAAAGTGGCTGTATCATTTTGCATTCCCACTAGTAATGCATGGGAGTTCCTTTTGCTCCACATCCTCACTACCATTTAGTGTTGTCAGTATTCCAGATTTTGGCGATTCTAATAAATACGTAGTGGTATCTCAATGTTGTTTTAATTTGCATTTCTCTAATGACATATGATGGTCAGCATCTTTTTATATGCTTATATGTCATCCATATTTCTTCTTCAGTCAGGTGTCTGTTAACATCTTTGGCCCATTTTTTAATTGGGTTGTTTGTTATTGTTGAATTTTACAAGTTCTTTGTATATTTTGGATAACAGCCCTTTATCAGCTGTGTCTTTTGCAAGTATTTTTGTGTAGTCTGTGTCTTGTCTTCCAACTCTCTTGATATTTCTATACAGAGCAGTTGTTTTTAATTTTAATGACATTCAGCTTATTAATCAATTTATTTCTTTCATGGATCATGTCTTTGGTGTTGGCATCATGATATCTAAAGTCATGTAGGTTTTATCCTGTGTTATCTTCTAGGAGTTTTATAGTTTTCTGTCTTACATTTAGGTCTTTGATCCAATTTGAGTTAATTTTTTTGATGGCATAATGTCTGTGTCTAGATTCATTTTTTTTTGCATGTGGATGTCCAGTTGTTCCAGCACTATTTGTTGAAAAGACTGTCTTTGCTCTGTTGTATTGTCTTTGCTCCTTTGTCAAAGATCAGTTGACTGTATCTATGGAACTCTATTTCTGGGCTCTCTCTTCTGTCCTTCTATTTGTCCTTTTGCCAATACCACACTATCTTGATTACTGTAGCTTTATAGTACGTCTTGAAGTTGGGAAGTGTCAGTCTTCCAATTTTGTTCTTCTCCTTCAGTATTATTTTGGCTATTATGGGTCTTTTGTCTCTCCATATAAACTTTAGAATCAGTTTGTCGATAGCTACAAAATAACTTACTTGGATTTTGATTGAGATTGCCTTGAAGCTATAGATCAAGTTGGGAAGAACTGACATCTTGACAATATTGAATCTTCCTATCCTTGAACATGGAATATCTCTCCATTTATTTAGTTTTTCTTTGATTTTATTCATCAGAGTTTTGTAATTTTCTTCATATAAGTCTTGTACGTATTTAGGTTTATACTAAATATTTCGCTTTTTTGAGTGCTAATGTAAATGGTATTGTGCTTTTAATTTCAAATTCCACTTGTTCATTGTTGATATATAGGAAAGCAACTAACTTTTTTATATTAACCTTGTACCCTGCAGCCTTGCTGTAATCACTTATTAGTTCCAGGAGTTTTTTTGTCAATACTTTTGGATTTTTTTATATAAATAGTCATGTCATCTGCAAATGACAATAGTTTTATGTCTACCTCGCTAATCTGTATACCTTTCATTTCCTTTTCTTGACTTACTGCATTAGCAAAGACTTCCACTGCAATATTGAAAAGGAGTGGTGAGAGAGAACATCCTTGCCTTTTTACTTCATCTTAGTGGTAGAGCTTTGAGTTTCTCACCATTAAGTATGATGTTAGCTGTAGCTTTTTGTAGATATTCTTTATCAAGTTGGGACAGTTCTCCTGTATTTCTAGTTTACTGAGAGTTTTTATCATTAATGGGTATTGGATTTTGTCAAATGCTTTTTCTACATCTATTGATATGATCATGTGTTTTTTTTTCTTTTTAATCTATTGATCTGATGGGTTATTGATTGATTTTAGAATGTTGAACCAGCCTTGTATACCTGGGATAAATCCCATTTGGTCATAGTGTATAATTCTTTTTATACATTGTTGGATTCAATTTTCTAATATTTTGTTGAAGATTTTTGCACCTATGTTCATGAGAGATATTGGTCGATAGTTTCCTTTTCTTATAATGTCTTTGTCTGGTTTTGGTATTAGGGTAATGCTGGCCTCATAGTTATGAAGTGTTCCCTTTGCTTCTATCCTCTGACAGAGATTGTAGAGAGAGAGTTGGTATAGTTTCTTCTGTAAATGTTTGGTGGAATTCACCAGAGAACTCATCTGGGCCTGGTGCCTGCTGCTTTGGAAGGTTACTGGTTATTGATTCAATTGCTTTAATAGATATAGGCCTATTCGTATTGTCTCTTTCTTCCTGTATGAGTTTTGGCAGATTGTGTCTTTCATGGAATTGGTCCATTTATCTAGGTTGTCAATTTGTGGGCATAGAGTTATTCATAGTATTCCTTTATTATCCTTTTAATTTCTGTGGGATCTGTAGTGATGTCCCGTCTTTCATTTCTTTTTTTTTGGTGAGGAAGACCAGCCCTGAGCTAACATCCGTTGCTAATCCTCCTCTTTTTGCTGAGGAAGACTGGCCCTGGGCTAACATCCGTGCCCATCTTCCTCCACTTTATATGGGATGCTGCCACGGCATGGCTAACAGGCAGTGCGTCGGCGGGCGCCCGGGATCCGAACCAGCGAACCCCGGGCTGCCAAGCGCGGACTAAACCGCTGCGCCACCGGGCCAGCCCCCCGTCTTTCATTTCTGATAATAGTCATTTGTGTTCTTTCTCTTTTTTTTTTCTTAGCCTGGCTAGAAGCTTATCAATTTTGCTGATCTTTTCAAAGAAACAACTTTTGGTTTTGTTGATTTCTTCTGTTAATTTCTTGTTTTCAATTTTATTGATTTCTGCTCTAATTCTTATTTCTTTTATTCTACTTACATTGGATTTAATTTGCTCTTCTTTTTCTGGTTTCCTAAGGTGGAAACTTAGATTATTGAGTTTAGATCTTTCTTCTTTTCTAATATATGCATTCAATACGATAAATTTTCTTTTAGGCATTGCTTTTGCTACTTCCTGCAAATTTTGATAAGTTGTGTTTTCATTTTCATTCAGTTCAAAATATTTTTAAATTTCTCTTAAGATTTCTTTTTTAACCCGTGTTTTATTTAGAAGTGTGCTGTTTAATCTCCATATATTTTGGGATTTTTCAGTTATCTTTCTGTTATTGACATCTAGTTTAATTCAGTTGTGGTCTGACAGCAGACATTGTATGATTTCTATTCTTTTAAATTCTTTAAGGTATGTTTTATAGTCCAGAATGTAGTCTATCTTGGTGAATGTTTCATGTGAGTTTGAGAAAAGTGTGTATTATGCTGTTGTTGGATGAAGTAGGCTATAAATGTCAATTATATCTAGATGATTGAGTTGGACTAAGTCCTTACTGTTTTCTGTCTGCTGGATCTGCCCATTTCTGAGGGAGAGGTGTTGAAGTCTCCAACTGTGATAGTAGATTCATCTGTTTGTCCTTGCAGTTCTGTCAGTTTTGCCTGACATAGTTTGATGCTCTGTTGTTAGGGGCATACATGTTAAGAAATGTTAATGTCTTCTTGGAGAATTTATATTTATGTAAATATAATTTATCATTATATAATGCCTTCTTTATCTCTGATAACTTTTCCTACTTTGAAGTCTACTCTGTCTGAAATTAATATAGGTATTCCTGCTTTCTTTTGATTAGTGTTAGCATGGTCTGTATTTCTCCATCCATTTGCTTTTAGTCTATATGTGTCTTTACATTTAAAGTGAGTTTTTTGTAGAGAAGATATAGTTAGGTTGTGTGTTTTAATCCACTCTGAAATCTCTGTCTTTTAATTGGTGCGTTTAGACCATTGATGTTGAGTGATTATTGATATAGTTAAAGATCTACCATATTTGTTACTGTTTTCTATTTGTTGTCCTCTTTCTTTGTTACTATTTTTGTCTTCCACTCTTTTTCTGCCTTTGTGGTTTTAATTGAGCATTTATGATGATTCTGTTTTCTTTCCTTTCTTAGCATATCTATTATACTTCTTTTTTTGCTTTTTTTTAGTGGTTGCCCTAGAGTTTGCAATATACATTTATAACTAATTCAAGTCCTCTTTCAAATAACACTATACCACTTCATGGGTAATTTGAGTACCTTATAATAACAAAATAATCCTAATTCCTTCCTTCTGTCCCTTGTATCATTGCTGTCATTCATTTCACTTATATATAAGCATATATATATATATATATACATACACACACACATATAAGATACATACATAAGCATACATAACCAAATACATTGTTGCTATTATTATTTTGAACAAAGTTATCTGTTAGCTCATTTAAGAGTAAGAAAAATAAAAGTTTGTTTCTTTTTTTGTGTGAGGAAGATTAGCCCTGAGCTAACATCCGTTGCCAATCTTCCTCTTTTTGCTGAGGAAGATTGGTTCTGGGCTAACATCCCATCTTCCTCTACTTTATATGGGACACTACCACAGCATGCTTCCACAAGTGGCCTGTTAGTCTGTACCTGGGATCCAAACTTGTGAACCCCGGGCTGCTGAAGCAGAGCACCTGACCAGGCCAGCCCTAAAAGTTTTTATTTTACCTTCACTCAGTCCTTCCTTGATGCTCTTCCTTTCTTTTTGTAGATCCAATTTTCTGACCTGTATTATTTTCCTTCTCTCCAGAAAACTTGTATTTTAACATTTCTTGTAAGGCATATCTACTGACGACAAATTCCCTCAATTTTTATTTGTGAGAAAGTCTTTATTTTTCCTTCACTTTTGAAGGATGATTTTTCAGGGTACAGAATTCTAGGTTGGTGGTTTATTTCTCTCAGCACTTTAAATATTTTGCTCCACTTTCTTCGCCTGCATGGTTTCTGAGAAGTTGGTGTAGTTCTTATTTTTGTACCTCTGTAGGTATGGTGCTCTTTTCTTCTGCTTCTTTCAGGATTTTTTCTTTGTTTTCTGTAATTTGACAATGATATGCTGAGGTATAGTTGTTTTGGGTGTTTATCCTGTTTGGTGTTCTCTGAGTTTCCTGGATCTGTGACTTGGTGTCTGACATTAATTTGGAGAAATTCTCAGTCATTATTGTTTCAAGTATTTCCTTCTATTCCTTTCTTTCTTCTCCTTCTGGTGTTCCCATTACACATAGGTTACACTTTTTGTAGTTGTCCCACCGACCTTGGATATTCTGTTTTTTTAAGTCTTTGTTCTTTTTGTTTTTCAGTTTTCGTAGATTCTGTTGATATATTCTCTAGCTCAGAGATTCTTTCCTCAGCTGTATGCAGTCTACTAATAAGCCTATCAAAGGCATTCTTCATTTCTGTTACTGTGTTTTTTTTTTTTTTTATCTCTGGCCTTTCTTTTTTGGTTCTTAGGATTTCCATCTCTCTGCTTATATTGCTCATCTGTTGTTGCTTGCCGTCTACTTTTTCCATTCAGGCCCTTAACATATTAATCCTGGTTGTAAATTCCCAGTCTGATAATTCTAACGTCCTTGCCATGTCTGGTTCCAATGCTTGCTCTCTCTTCACATGGGTTTTTTGCCTTGTAGTATGCCTTGTAATTTTTTCTTAATAGTTGTACATCATGTACTGGGTTAAAAAACAGGCCTTTAGTTAATGTGGTGGTGACGTATAGGGGGTGGGGAAGCATTCTGTTGTCCTATGATTAGGTCTAAGTCTTTTAGTGAGCCTGTGACTCTGGTCTGAACTGCACGAGTGTTTCCCAGTTCTTTCCTCCTGCCTCAGGTGAGACAGGATAGCTAAAGGGGGCTGGAGTTGGGCATTTCCCTTCCCCCAGGTCAGTTAGGTTCTGATTTTAACCCCAGGATTAAGCTCTAGTTAACTAGTTTCCCCTGGGGTCATGCCTTGTTAAGAAGAACAGAATGTTCTGACATTTAAAAAAATGATTCCCTTTCCCCCTCCAGAATCAGAGGAGATTTTTCTCTGATATTACTGTGAGAATCTGATTGAGCTCTTGGAGGTAAATCTGACAATACTGTGAGTTCCCCTATGACTGGGTCCTCCTGGAGTTTTTAACTCTCGGAGTCGACCACAATGAGCCTCCCGCAAATTGTCAATTACAGTTCAGATTTTTCTACTCTGGTTTCCGGTGGTAAGTTTCTTCTCAGGTAAGCCACAACTCCTTGTATTTGTCTGTCTCTCTCTCCAGTCTTGGGGGCATCAGTTTGCCCTGTGTCTTCCCCACCTCTTTTGGATCCAGGAGAGTTTTGACTTTTCAGTCTGTTCAGCTTTTTACTTGTTATTAGAATGAAACGTTGGCTTCCAAGCTCCTTATATGTGAAACCAGGAAGTGGAAGTCTCCATTTAAGATATTTAGAATATCTATACGATTTAAAAGTAATCATATAACAAATACCTGAGTACACTCCTCTGATTTTCTTATCTTTTTTGTCTGATTTTCCATCTTTTTGCCTTAGTGCTCTTTTGGGAAATTTCCTTTGTTTTCTTCTAACTCTTCTATTGAGTTTTTCATTTATGCACTCATATTTTTAATTTTCAGAAGCTCTTTTTTTCCCCATCTGAGTATTGTTGTTCTTATTTCAGGGTGCAATATTTTGTTTTATCTCTGATGATGTTAATTATATATTTTTTAACTTTTCCTTGAAACATATTTGTTTAGTTCTTTTTTGTCCCCCAGTTTGTTTTGGAGTCTGGTTTTCATATTAGTCTTTCCTTGAATGTTTGGTGATTGTTGTGTGCTCATAATTAAGAATGGAAAATTAAAATGTTTGACAGCTTTGTAGATGGTGGGTCTTATGGACAGTGAGCCTCTACACTGGGTGAGAGGCTGAGTCATTGCCTTGGACGGCTGCTTCCTTTTTGAAGGGCTGTTCAGATCCCCCAGAGAAGACTTAGCCAGTCCCCTGCCTAGAGTGTATACCTGATGCCTCATGGGGAAGCCAAATAGAGGAAGAAGGCTGGGGGTCTCAATAGTCAGTGTGTAAAAGTTCACTTACTAACCCCTTGTCCCGCCCCCCAACTATTTCTCGTTATATACCGCTGCCTTCATCTCTGCCTGGTATTCTGCAGTTCAGAGACCCTCTGTTTTATTCTGTCCCAAGTATAAACATCCAGTCTTTTCCTGTAGTGGGGGGATGGGTGTTGCCTGTCTGCATATAGCTGGGGAAAGGATATGAAATTCTAACTGCTTCCAAATTGACTTTAAAAGAATCCTTTCAATCCTGCCCTTAATGCCATTTTGATAGTTACCTGCTGCTGCTAATTACCCAGCCTTTTGGGAATCTGTGATGTAAGTTTGTGTACTCTGGGCTATCCTT
Organism: Tapirus indicus; assembly: GCA_031878705.1. Taxonomy (NCBI): domain Eukaryota; kingdom Metazoa; phylum Chordata; class Mammalia; order Perissodactyla; family Tapiridae; genus Tapirus; species Tapirus indicus. Next base: position 2,751,321 of record CM062932.1, on the reverse strand, counting down.
CTGCTAGGTCAAATACCACTTGTATCAACTTTCTAGCTTCCAAATTTTTGTGGCAGTTGACTTTTCTGTTTCTTTTTGTCCTTGTAAGTTTAGGCTTTTCTCTTTTCTCTCTTTACTTATTTGCGGATAGTTTTAAAATGACAATATGGTATCAGAATAACAATATAATTACTAAAAACCATTAAAAATTTTTTGTGGGTCTTTTTGTCCTTAGGATAATCCCATTAGGGATGTCTAATCAGATTCCTGAGTTTTGAAGTCACTTGAAAGAATTCTCCTCTGGTGATTATGCTACCAAGTTAATATATGGTTAGGTTCCTTTGCTTCATTCTACTTTTGATTTCTAAGGATTGTTCTTTTCTTTTGATTTAATTTTGTTTCATAATTATCTATGGTTCCAAACTCAAAGCTACAAAATGAAGTACATTTAGTGAAATGTAGCTTCTATCCCTGCCCCATATACCCTGTTTCCTCCATTATCCTATAGGCAACTGTTGTCTTTAAAATAGATTCCTTCCTTGCCCCACTTCTCTTTATCTCCTTACCCTGATTTATTTTCCTTTATGCCTCTTATCACTCCCTGATGTTATTACCTTCCTTCACTACTAGAATGTGAGCTCCTGAGAGCAGGGACCTGAGATATGCCAAAGCATAGTCATGTGCCTCATAATGACATTTCAGTCAACAAGAAACAGCATGTATGAAGGTAGTCCTATCAGATTAGTACCATATAGCCTAGGTGTGTAGTAGGTTATACCACCTAGGTTAGTGTAAGTATGATGTAGGAGTAGATGAAGATGGCCTGCGGCATGTGCTGCTGTGTCTGAGAGGCCCCAGCTTCCATGACCTCTTATTCAACAGCTAATTCAAGACATAAGAGAGTGTTATGCAGGAGCATGGGGGTGCTTCAACGTTAGAGTAAACTAGACTTTGTTTACGGTCAGTTGTGCTAGAATGTGACATATGTGTTCCCAGAAATCACCACACTCTGCAAAATTGTTCAATAAAAACTACAGAGTTTATGGGCAAATTGGGAGGGGTACAACACTCAAAACCTTTGTCAGTGATACACTAAAAGGAACATGATAAAAACAGTAGCGAAGTTTTGCACATGTTAAATGGTGAAGAAATACATAAACACTGCAATAAATATACCACTTTACCTGGAAAAGACTTAACGTTTGTTTATAAGTGGGCATTGAAAGGATGGCAGCTTGTGAATTCAGCTGGGTGAAATGTTCTTTGTTCATGTATTGTTACTCATGTACAAAATTGCATCATAAGCAAATGATAAATTTGTGTTGGGCTCAAATTGCTTTATGATAATCATGTTGGAATAATTTGTTTTTTTAAATTGATGTCATAATAGTTTATAACATTGTGAAATTTTAGTTGTACATTATTGTCAGTCACCATATAAATGTGTCCCTTCACCCCTTGTGCCCACCCCCCAACCCCTTCCCCTGGTAACCACCAAACTGTTCTGTCTGTGTGTTAGTTTATCTTCCACATATGAGTGAAATCACATGGTGTTTGTCTTTCTCTGTCTGGCTTATTTCGCTTAACATAATACCCTCCAGATCTATCCATATTGTTGCAAATGGGACAATTTTGACTTTTTTATGGCTGAGTACTATTCCGTTGTGTGTGTGTGTGTGTGTGTGTGTGTGTGTGTGTGTGTATACACACCACATCTTGTTTATCCAATCATCAGTTGAGGGACACTTGAGTTGCTTCCACTTATTGGTTGTAGTGAATAATGCTGCAATGAACATAGGGGTGCATAAGCCTCTTCAGATAGTTGATTCCAGGATCTTTGGATAAGTACCCGGTAGTGGGATAGCTGGATCGTAAGGTATTTCTATCTTTAATTTTTTGAGGAATCTCCATACTGTTTTCCATAGAGGCTGCACTACGTGGCATTCCCACCAGCAGTGAATTAGGGTTCCCATTTCTCCACAACCTCTCCAACATTTGTTATTTTTTTGTCTTGGTGATAATAGGCATTCTAATGGGTGTCAGGTGATATATCTTAGTGTAGTTTTGATTTGCATTTCTCTAACAATTAGTGGTGTTGAACATCTTTTCATGTGCCTATTGGCCATCTGTATCTTCCTTGGAGAAATGTCTGTTCATAACCTCTGTCCATTTTTTGATCAGGTTGTTTGTTGTTTTGTTGTTGTGTGAGTTCTTTATATGTTATGGAGATTAACCCCTTGTCAGATATATGATTTGCAAATATCTCCCAGCTGGTGGGTTGTCTTTTCAGTTTGATTCTGATTTCATTTGCCTTGTAGAAACTCTTTAGTCTGATGAAGTCCCACTTGTTTATTTTTTCTTTTGTTTCCTTTGTCTGAGTAGACATGGAATTCGAAAAGATCCCTCTATGACTGATGTCAAAGAGTGTACTGCCTGTGTTTTCTTCCAGGAGTTTTATAGTTTCAGGTCTTACTTCAAGTCTTTGATCCATTTTGAGTTAATTTTTGTGTATGGCGATAGAAAATAGTCTACTTTCATCCTTTTGCATATGGCTGTCCAGTTTTCCCAGCACCATTTTTTTGTGTGTGTGTGTGAGGAAGACCAGCCCTGAGCTAACATCCATTGCTAATCTTCCTCTTTTTGCTGAGGAAGACTGGCCCTGGGCTAACATCCGTGCCCATCGTCCTCTACTTTATATGGGACGCCGCTACAACATGGCTGACAAGCAGTGCATCGGTAGGCGCCCGGGATCCGAACCGGCGAACCCCGGGCTGCCAAGCACAAACTAAACCGCTGTGCCACTGGGCTGGCCCCCCCCCCAGCGCCATTTATTGAAGAAACTTTCCTTTCTCCATTGTGTGTTCTTAACTCCTTTGTCGAAGATTGGCTGTCCATAGATGTGTGGTTCTGTTTCTGGGCTTTCAATTCTGTTCCATTGATCTGTGTGTCTGTTTTTGTACCAGTATCATGCTGTTTTGATTACTATAGCTTTGTAGTATATTTTGAAGTCAGGAATTGTAATGCTTCTAGGTTTGTTCTTTTTTCTCAGAATTGCTTTGGCTATTCGGGGTCTTTTGTTGCCCCATATGAATTTTAGGATTCTTTGTTCTATTTCCTTGAAGAATGACATTGGGATTCTGATTGGGATTGCATTGAATCTGTAGATTGCTTTAGGTAATATGGACATTTTAACTATGTTTATTCTTCCAATCCATGTGCATAGGATATCTTTCCATTTCTTTATGTCACCACTGATTTCTTTCAATAATGTCTTATAGTTTTCATTGTATAGGTCTTTCACCTCCTTGGTTAAATTTATTCCTAGATATTTTATGCTTTTTGTTGTGATTGTAAATGGGATTATCTTTTTGGGTTCTCTTTCTGTTAGTGCATTATTAGAGTATAGAAATGCAACTGATTGTTGTAAGTTGATTTTGCACCCTGCAAGTTTGCTGTAGTTGTTGATTATTTCTAATAGTTTTCCAATGGATTCTTTATGGTTTTCTCTATATAAAATCATGTCGTCTGCAAACAGCGAGAGTTTCACTTCTTCGTTGCCTATTTGGAGTCCTTTTATTCCTTTTTCTTGCCTAATTGCTCTGGCCAAAACCTCCAGTACTATGTTGAATAAGAGTGGCGAGAGTGGGCACCCTTGTCTTGTTCCTATTCTCAAAGGAATGGCTTTTAGCTTTCCTCCGTTGAGTATGCTGTTGCCTGTGGCTTTGTCCTATGTGGCCTTTATTATGTTGAGGTACCTTCCTTCTATACCCATTTTTTTGAGAGTTTTTATCATAAATGGATGTTGGATCTTGTCAAATGCTTTCTCTGTGTCTGTTGAGATGATCATGTGGTTTTTATTCCTCCTCCTGTAAATGTTGTGCATCACATTGATTTGTGCATGTTGAACCATTGCTGTGTCCCTGGTATATATCCCACTTGGTCATGGTGTGTGATCTTTTTAATGTATTGCTGTGTTTGGTTTGCCAATATTTTATTGAGGAATTTTTAATCTATGTTCATCAGCGATATTGGCATGTCATTTCCTTCTTTGTGTTGTCCTTGTCTGGCTTTGGTATCAGGGTGACATTGGCCTTGTAGAATGTGTTATGAAGTGTTACATCTTCCTCTGTTTTATGGCATCGTTTGAGAAGGATAGGTATTAAATCTTTGAATGTTTGGTGCAGTTCTCCAGAGAAGCCATCTGGTCCTGGACTTTTATTTTTTCGGGAAGTTTTGATTATTGTTTCAATCTCTTTACTTGTGATTGGTCTATTCAGATTCTCTATTTCTTCTTGATTCAGTTTGGGGAGGTTGTGTGAATCTAAGAATTTATCCATTTCTTCCAGATTGTCCAAATTGTTGGCGTATAGTTTTTCATAGTATTCTCTTATAATCCTTTGTATTTCTGTGGTATGCATTGTAATTTCTCCTCTTTCATTTCTAATTTTATTTATTTGAGAATTCTCTCTTTTTTTCTTAGTTTGGTTGAGGGTTTGTCAGTTTTGTTTATCTGTTCAAAGCACCAGCTCTTTGTTTCATTGATCCTTTCTGCTGTTTTTTTGGTTTCAATTTCATTTATTTCTGCTCTGATTTTTATTATTTCCCTCCTTCTGCTGATTCAGGGCTTTGTTCTTCTTTTTCTAATTCTGTTAGGTGTAATTTAAGGTTGCTCATTTCGGATTTTTCTTGTTTGTTAAGGTGGGCATTTATTGCTATGAGTTTCCCTCTCAGGACCATTTTTGCTGCATCCCATATGGGTTTTTATGGTGTATTTTCATTTTCATTTATCTCTAGATATTTTTTTGATTTCTCCTTTAATTTTTTCAGTGATCCATTTTTTGTTCAGTAGCATGTTGTTTAGTCTCCACATCAGTGTCACTTTCCCAGTTTTTTTCTTGTAGTTGATTTCCAGTTTCATAGCATTATAGTCAGAGAAGATGCTGGTTATGATTTCAATCTTAAATTTATAGAGGCTTGCCTTGTTTTCCAACATATGGTCTATCCTTGAGAATGCTCCATGTGCACTTGAGAAGAATGTGTAATCTGCCATGTTTGGGTGGAGTGCTCTGTATATATCTGTTAAGTCCATCTCGTCTAGTTTTTTGTTTAAGTCCACTATTTCCTTATTAACTTGCTGTCTGGATGATCTATCCATTGATGTAAGTGGGGTGTTAAGATCCCCTACTATTATAGTGTTGTTAATATCTCCTTTTCAGTTTGTTAATAGTTGCTTTATGTACTTTGGTGCTCCTGTGTTGGGTGCATATATATTTATAAGTGATATGTCTTCTTGGTGGAGTGTCCCTTTTATCATTATATATTGCCCCCTTTTTCTCTCATTACCTGTTTTATCTTGAAGTCTACTTTGTCTGATATAAGTATGGCAACTCCTGCTTTCTTTTGTTTGCCAATAGCTTGGAGTATCGTCTTCCATCCCTTCATCTGAGCCTGTGTTTGCTTTAGAGCTGAGATGTGTTCCCTGGAGGCAGCATATTGTTGGATCTTGTTTTTAAATCCATCCCACCACTGTGTGTCTTTTGATTGGAGAATTCAATCTGTTTACATTTAAAGTGATTATTGATATTTGAGGGCTTAATGTTGCTATTTTATCGCTCATTTTCTGGTTCTTTTGCACTTCCTTTGTTTCTCTTCCCATGTGTTTTGGACTACCAATTCAGTTTGGTAGTTCTATATGATGGTTTTCTTAGTTTTCTGTTTATTTATCATATTTGTGTCAGTTCTGATTATTGGTTTAGTGGTTACCATGAGGTTTGTATAAAAAAATCTCGTAGATGAGATAGTCCATTTTCTGATGGTCTCTTATTTCCTTAGGCTAAGTCAATTCCATCCCTTTCCTCTTCTCCTTCTCAGTTGTTATTGTCACAACTTATCCCATCTCGTTTTGTGAGTTTGTGTTTAAAGTGATGAGGTTACATTTATTTTTGGTGTTTTCCTTCCCTTAATCTTTGGTGTTATTATTTAGTGTTTGCTAACCTATTCTGATAGAGAGCTGCAATTTTTAAAACTTTGTCTACCTATTTTTCTCTTTGCTCAAAGCTTTGTATCCCCTTTCTCTTTTGGTTTTCAGGCATGAGGGCCTTCTGTAGCATTTCTTGTAGTAGGGGTCTTATGGCAATGAACTGCCTTAGCTTTTGTTTATCTGGGATAGTTACTATTTCTCCATTATATCTGAAGGATAGTTACGCTGGATAGAGTATTCTTGGTTGAAAGTTTTTGTCTTTCAGAATTTTGAATATATCATTCCACTCTCTTCTACCCTGTAAAGTTTCTGCCAAGAAATCGGCTGAGAGCCTGATAGGACTTCCTTTGTACATTATTTTTTTTTTATCTTGCTGCCCTAAATATTTTTTCTTTATTATTGACTTTTGTCAGCTTTACTACTGTTTGCCTTGGACAGGGTCTTTTCATGTTGATATATTTAGGAGATGTATTGATTTCATTCACTGCTATTTCCAGCTCCTTCCCCAGGTTTGGGAAGTTCTCAGCTATAATTTTTTGACCAATCATCAGTCGAGGGACACTTGGGTTGCTTCCACTTCTTGGCTATCGTGAATAATGCTGCAATGAACATAGGGGTGCATATGCCTCTTGTGATGGTTGATTTCACGTCCATTGGGTAGATGCCCAAGAGTGGGATTGCTGGATCATACGGTATTTCTATTTTTAATTTTTTGAGGACTCTCCATACTGTTTTCCCTAGAGGCTGCACCACTTTGCATTCCCACCAGCAGTGAATGGGGGTCCCCGTTTCTCCACAACCTCTCCAGCATTTGTTGTTATTTGTCTTTGTGATTATAGCCATTCTAACGGGTGTCAGGTGATATCTTAGTGTAGTTTTGATGTGCATTTCCCTGATGATTAGTGATGTTGAACATCTTTTCATGTGTCTATTGGGCATCTGGACAGCTATAATTTTTTGAACAAGCTCTCTGCTCCTTTTTCCTTCTCTTCTCCCTCTGGAAAACTATAATCCTTATGTTGCATTTCCTAGTTGAGTTGGATATTTCTCGGAGGATTTCTTCATTTCTTTTTAGTCTTATTTCTCTCTCTTCCTCTGTCTGGAGGATTTATGCATACCTATCCTCAATATTGCTAATTCTTTCCTACATATTTTCAGCTCTGTTCTTTAAAGATTCCAGATTTTTCTTTATGTCCTCCATTGTGTGTTTCATCTCCAACATTTCTGATTAGTTTTTCTTTATAGTTTCAATCTCTTTTGTGAAGAAATTCCTGATATCATTGAGTTGTCTATCTGTATTTTCTTGTAGTTCATTTAGCTTTTTTATGATGACTATTTTGAATTCTCTATTGTTTACATTATAAATTTCTCTGCCTTCAGGATTGATTTCTCAGTGCTTGTTATTTTCCTTCTGGTCTGGAGATTTAATATATTTTTGCATAGTGCTTGAGGGTGTTGGCTTATTTTTCCTCATTCTTAAGATATCCAACTTCCAACTGCCACTGGGTGGGGGTCAAGAGCTGTGTATTCTGAGCCTGGCACAATCTGTGAGCGCTCTGGCTGACCAGCTGTGCTGGTGGTCCAGGCTGGGGGTAGTGGTCTTTCTTTCGCCTACCTGATCCTAGGTGCTTCCTGCTTTTCCCTCGCTATCTGCTCACTGAGATGGCGTATGGGAAGTTCAGTCCCTTCCATATGGGGATTTCCCCCAGGCTGTGAGAGAAGTTGGAGAGAGATGGTTTTCCCATGGAGGGCCACCCCTCCCCCTTCTCTCTCTGAGAGCCACGTGGCTCTGGAGGGGAGGGGATTGCTCTTTTGCCTGCCTGTTTCTGGGAGTTTCTTGTTTTTGCTTTGTTATCTGCTCTCCTGGAGCACTAGCTTGATGGAGACATCCCTGCAATAATTCAGTCCCCTCCATATGGGAATTTCCCACAGGCTGTGAGAGAACTTGGAGAGTGATGGTTTTTCCGTGGAGGGCCCCTCCTCCCCCCTCTCAGCTGCACAGTCCTGGTCCCAGGGTTGCTGTTGTTGGGGAAGGAGAGTTCTCCTCACCTCCTTTGACTTCCTCTGTAGGTACCAGCACTTCCACCCTCAAATGTAAGGCTGTGTGGGTCTCTCAGACGTCTTTTGTGTTGTGTGACTGTCCTCTGTTGATATTTGAATGTCCTTTTTGTTGTATTTTGGTGGGGGAGACTCACTCTGCCGTGATGCTGACATCACTGAACAATTTATGTTTTCTAAGCAGGCGGTATAGCAGAACTGACTATATTTTTTTCTCTTTCTCCTTTAGCTGATATGCCAGTGGGAACTGTTGGCAGACGTGCTTCAAATGAGTTCTTGGTGTGTGGAGGGTATGTTTACATATGTTTAACTAAAAGGTTTTCATATTTTGGGCTTTTTTGCAAGTAAAGTTATAGAACTTTTGAGTATGTTCTTGATTCTAAAATTTATTTTGTTTGTTTCACAATTTATCATTTCTTTTTAAAAAAATTTTTTAAATCGTGGTGAAAACCATAACATTTGCTGTCTTAACTATTTTTTTAAGTTTACAGTTCAGTAGCATTAAGTGTATTCACAGTATTTTGCAACAGATCTCCACAACTTTTTCATCTTGCAAATGGAAACTCAGTACTCATTGTGTAACAACACTCCCCTTTTCCCCCTGCCCCAGGCACTAATATCTACCATTCTACTTTCTGTTTATATGACTCTGAGTATTTTGGATACGTCATATAAGTAGAATCATACAGTATATATAATCTTGTGATTACCCTCGTTCACTCGGCATAATGTCTTCAGGGTTCATCAATATTGTAGCATGTGTCAGAATTTTCTTTTTAAGGCTGACTAATATTCCATTTTATGTATATACCACATTTTGTTTATCCATTCATCTGTCGATGGACGCTCGAGTTGCTTCTACCTCTTGACTGTTATGAATAATGCTGCGATGAATGTGAATGTGCCAATATCTGTTCGAGACCCTACTTTCAATTCTTTTGGACATATACCCAAAAGTGGGGTTGCTAGATCATATGCTTATTAATTCTATTTAAATTAATTTTAAATATTGCATAGAAAACACATTATCTGTGGAGCTCAGTAAAGTGAAACTCAGTAAAAGTGAGGTATGACTGTATCTCGTTGTGGTTTTGATTTGCATTTCTCTAATGATTAGTGGTTTTGAGCTTCCTTTCATATACTTGTTGGTAATTTGTATATTGTCTTTGGAGAATTTATCTATTCAAGTCCTTTGCCTGATTTTTAATCAGATTTTTTTGTTGTTGGGCTGTAGGATTTCTTTATATATTTTGGATATTAACTGTTTATCAGATACATGATTTATAAATATTTTCTCCCATTCCACAGGTTATCTTTTCACTCTGTTGATGTGTCCTATGAGCACAGAAGTTTTAAAATTTGATAGTCCTATTTGTCTGTTTTCCAGTTTGTTGCCTGTTTTTGGTGTCATATCAAAGAAATCATTGCCTAATTCAGTGTTGTGAAGCTTTTCTCCTGTTTTCTTCTAGGAGTTATATAGTTCTTGGTCTTAGTTTTAGATCTTTAATCATTTTGAGTCAGTTTTTGTATATAGTGTAAGGTAAGGTTCCAACTTCATTCTTTTGCATGTGGATGTCTATTTTTCCCAGCACCATTTGCTGAAGAGACTATCCTTTCCCCATTGAATGGTGTTGGCACCTTGTCAAAGATCATTTGTCCATATATGCAAAGATTTGTTTCTGGGCTCGCTATTCTACATTGGTCTACGTGTCTGTCTTTGTGCTAGTACCACACTGTTTTGATCATTGTAGCTTTGTAATATGTTTCAAAATAAGTGTGAGACCTCCAGTTTTGTTCTTCTTTTCTGAGATTGTTTTGACTGTTGAGGGTCTCTGCAAATTCCATATGAATTTTAGGATAGATTTTTCTATTTCTGCAAAAAATGACATTGGATTTTGATAGGGATTACATTGATCTGTTTAGATCACTTTGGGTAATATTGCCATCTTAACAACATTAAGTCTTCCAATCCACGAATACAGGATGTCTTCTTTATTGTTTTAACATTTTTAGTTTTTAATTTTTTTGTTGAGGAAGATCGGCCATGAGCTAACATCTGTGCTCATCTTCCTCTATTTTGTATATGGGATGCTGCCATGGTATAGCTTGATGATTGTTGTGTAGGTGCGTGCCCAGGATCCTAACCCACGAACCCCGGGCCTCTGAAACAGAGCATGCAAACTTAACCACTACACTACTGGGCTGGCCCCCAGGATGTCTAATTTCTTTCAGCAAAGTTTTGTAGTTTTCAGCATACATGTCTTTCACCTCCTTGGTTAGCTTTATTCCTAAGTATTTTATTCTTTCTACATTTAAGATCATGTTATCTGTGAACAGGGATAATTTCAGTTCTTCCTTTCCTATTTGAATGCCTTTTATTTCTTTTCTTGTGTAATTACTCTGGCTAGGAATGTTGTGTTGAATCCAAGTGGTGAGAGTGGGCATTCTTTTCTTGTTCCTGATCATAGATGAAAGGTTTTCAGTCTTTCACCATTAAGTATGATGTTAGTTGTGGGTTTTTCATATATGGCCTTTATTATGTTGAGGTAAATTACTTCTATTCCTAATTTGAGTTTTTTTATCATGAAAGAGTGTTGGATTTTGTCAGATGCTTTTTCTGCATCAATTGAGATGATGATGCAGTTTTTGTCCTTCTTTCTGTTACTGGGGTGTATTATAAATCCCATTTGGTGGTGTATGATCCTTTTAATGTGCTTTTGAATTTGGTTTGCTATGTTTTTTTGAGTATTTTTGCATCAAATTTCTCCAGGGATGTTGTTCTGTAGTTTTTCTTTCTTTTTTATTGATGTCATAATAGTTTATAACATTGTGGGGTTTTAGTTGTACATTATTGTTTGTCACCATGTGGATGCATCCCTTCACCCTTTGTGCCCACCCCCCATCCCCCTTCCCCCAGTCAGTTCTCTCTGTCCGTGTGTTCATTTATATTCCATATGTGAATGAATTTGTGCAGTGTCTGTCCTTCTCTCTCTGGCTTATTTCACTTAACAGAATACCCTCTAGGTCCATCCATGTTATTGCAAATGGGACAATTCTGTCTTTTCTTATGGCTGAGTAGTATTCCATTGTACATATATACCACATCTTCTTTAACCAATCATCAGTCGAGGGATGCTTGTGTTACTTCCACTTCTTGGCTATAGTGAATAATGCTGCAATGAACATAGGGGTGCATAAGCCTCTTTTGATGGTTGATTTCGTGTCCATTGGGTAGATGCCCAAGAGTGGGATTGCTGGATCATAAGGTATTTCTATTTTTAATTTTTTGAGGACTCTCCATACTGTTTTCCCTAGAGGCTGCACCAGTTTGCATTCCCACCAGCAGTGAATGAGGGTTCCCATTTCTCTATAACCTCTCCAGCATTTGTTGTTTTTTGTCTTGGTGATTATAGCCATTCTAACGGGTGTCAGGTGATATCTTAGTGTAGTTTTGATTTGCATTTCCCTGATGATTAGTGATGTTGAACATCTTTTCATGTGTCTATTGGCCATCTGTATCTCTTCCTTGGAAAAATGTTTGTTCATATCCTCTGCCCATTTTTTTTTTTAAGTTTCTCTTTTTTCTTTTGTGAGGAAGACCAGCCCTGAGCTAACATCCGTTGCCAATCCTACTCTCTTTGCTGAGGAAGACTGACCCCGGGCTTACATCTCTGCCCAACTTTCTCTACTTTATATGGGACGTCCTCATGGCATGGCTGACAAGCAGTGCATTGGCGGGCGCCCGGAATCCGAACCCACGAACCCCGGGCTGCCAAGCGCGAACTAAACCGCTGCGCCACCCGGCTGGCCCCACCTCCTCTGCCCATTTTTTAATCGGGTGGTTTGTTTTTTTTGTTGCTCAGTTGTATGAGTTCTTTATATATTACAGAGATTAATCCCTTGTTGGATAAATGATTTGCAAATATTTTCTCCCAGCTGGTGGGTTGTCTATTCATTTTGATCCTGGTTTCATTTGCCTTGTAGAAGATCTGTAGTCTGATGAAGTCCCACTTGTTTATATATATATATATATTTTTTACCATTTTTTTTATTGATGTCTTAATAGTTTATAACACCGTGGGGTTCTAGTTGTACATTTTTGTTTGTCTGTCACCTTGTGGATGTAACCCTTCACCCCTTGTGCCCCCCCACCCCCCTTCCCCTTGGTAACCACCAATCACTTCTCTCTGTCCGTGTGTTCACTTATATTCCATATATGAGTGAGTTCATACAGTGTCTGTCTTTCTCTCTCTGGCTTATTTCACTTAACAATACCCTCTAGGTCCTTCCATGTTGTTGCAAATGGGACAATTCTGTCTTTTCTTATGGCTGAGTAGTATTCCATTGTATGTATATACCACATCTTCTTTAACCAATCATCAGTCGAGGGACACTTGGGTTGCTTCCACTTCTTGGCTATAGTGAATAATGCTGCAATGAACATAGGGGTGCATACGCCTCTTGTGATGGTTGATTTCACGTCCCTTGGGTAGATGCCCAAGAGTGGGATTGCTGGATCATAAGGTATTTCTATTTTTAATTTTTTGAGGACTCTCCATACTGTTTTCCCTAGAGGCTGCACCAGTTTGCATTCCCACCAGCAGTGAATGAGGGTCCCCGTTTCTCCACAACCTCTCCAGCATTTGTTGTTATTTGTCTTTGTGATTATAGCCATTCTAACCGGTGTCAGGTGATATCTTAGTGTAGTTTTGATTTGCATTTCCCTGATGATTAGTGATGTTGAACATCTTTTCATGTGTCTATTGGCCATCTGTATCTCTTCCTTGGAAAAATGTCTGTTCATATCCTCTGCCCATTTTTTGATCGGGTTGTTTGTTTTTTTTGTTGCTCAGTTGTATGAGATCTTTATATATTACTGAGATTAATCCCTTGTCAGACAAACGATTTGCAAATATTTTCTCCCAGCTGGTGGGTTGTTTATTCATTTTGATCCTGGTTTCATTTGCCTTGTAGAAGCTCTTTAGTCTGATGAGGTCCCACTTGTTTGTTTTTTCTTTTGTTTCCCTTGTCTGGGTAGACATGGAATCTGAAAGGATCCCTTTATGTCCAGTCTCAATTAGTGTACTGCCTATATTTTCTTTCAGGAGTTTTATAGTTTCAGGTCTCACTTTCAGGTCTTTGATCCATTTTGAATTGATTTTTGTATATGGCGATAGGAGATGGTCTACTTTCATTCTTTTGCATGTTGCTGTCCAATTTTCCCAGCACCATTTATTGAAGAGACTTCCCTCTCTCCATTGTATGTTCTTTGCTCTTTTGTCGAAGATTAGCTGTCCATAGGTGTGTGGTTTTATTTCTGGGCTTTCAATTCTGTTCCATTGATCTGTGTGTCTATTCTTGTACCAGTACCATGCTGTTTTGATTACTGTAGCTTTATAGTATATTTTGAAATCAGGGATTGTGATGCCTCCAGCTTTGTTCTTTTTTTTCAGGATTGCTTTAGCTATTCGGGGTCTTTTGTTGCCCCATACGAATTTCAGTATTTTTTGTTCTATTTCCGTGAAGAATGACATTGGGATTCTGATTGGGATTGCATTGAATCTGTAGATTGCTTTAGGTAGAATGGACATTTTAATTATATTTATTGTTCCAATCCATGTGCACGGAATATTTTTCCATTTCTTTATGTCTTCCTCGATTTCTTTCAATAGTGCCTTATAGTTTTCATTGTATAGGTCTTTCACCTTCTTGGTTAAATTTATTCCCAGATATTTTATTCTTTTTGTTGCAGTTGTAAATGGGATTGTCTTTTTGAGTTCTCTGTTAGTTCATCATTAGTATATAGAAATGCAACTGATTTTTGTAAGTTGATTTTATACCCTGCCACTTTACTGTAGTTGTTGATTATTTCTAGTAGTTTTCCACTGGAATTTTTTGGGTTTTCTATGTATAAGATCATGCCATCTGCAAATAGTGAGAGTTTCACTTCTTCATTGCCTATTTGGAGTCCTTTTATTCCTTTTTGTTGCCGAATTGCTCTGGCCAGAACTTCCAGTACTATGTTGAATAAGAGTGGTGAGAGTGGGCACCCTTGTTTTGTTCCTGTCCTCAAAGGAATGGCATTCAGTTTTCCCCCTTTGAGTATGATGTTAGCTGTGGGTTTGTCATATATGGCCCTTATAATGTTGAGGTGCTTTCCTTCTATACCCATTTTGTTGAGATTTTTATCATAAATGGATGTTGCATCTTGTCAAATGCCTTCTCTGCATCGATTGAGATGATCACGTGGTTTTTATTCTTCATTTTGTTAATGTGGTGTATTACGTTGATTGATTTGCGGATGTTGAACCATCCCTGTGTCCCTGGTATAAATCCCACTTGATCATGCTGTATGATCTTTTTTTTTTTTTTGTGTGTGTGTGTGTTTTTCCCAGCTTTATTGAGATATAATTGACGTATAACATTGTGTAAGTTTAAGGTGTACAGTGGAATGATTTGATACACGTATGTATTGAGAAATGTTTTCCGCACTCAGGTTGGTTAACACATCTTTCAACTCATATAATTACCATTTATTGTTGTTATGATGAGTACATTAAAGCTCTACTATCTAGCAACTTTCAAGTCTACAATACAGTATTGTTAACAGTCACCAGGCCATACGTTAGATCCCCGGAACTTATTTGTCTTATAACTAGAAGTTTGTAACCTTTGACCAACGTCTCTCCATTTCCCCCACCACTCCGCCCTTGTCAACCACCATTCTACTCTCTGTTTCTGTGAGTTTGATGTTTTTAGATTCCACATATAAATGAGATCATAAAGTGTCCTTTTTGTCTGACTTATTTCACTTAGCATGATGCCCTTCAGGTCCATCCATGTTGTCACAAATGGCAGGATTTCCTTCTTTTTTATGACTGAATAAATTCCATTGTATATATACACACCACATTTAAAAAGTTTATTCATCCATTGATGGACACTTAGGTTGTTTCCATATCTTGGCTCTTGTGAATAATGCTGCAGTGAACATGGGAGTGCAGATACCTCTTTGAAATAGTGATTTCATGTCCTTTGGATATACACCCAGAAGTGGGATTGCTGGATCTAATGGAGTTCTATTTCTAATTTTTTTTTTTATTTATTTTTTTTATTGATGTCTTAGTTTATAACACTGTGGGGTTTTAGTTGTACATTTTTGTCTGTCACCTTGTGGATGTAACCCTTCACCCCTTGTGCCCCCCCCACCCCCCTTCCCCTTGTATGATCTTTTTGATGTATTGCTGTATTCGGTTTGCCAATATTTTGTTGAGGAATTTTGCGTCTGTGTTCATCAGTGATATTGGCCTGTAGTTTTCCTTCTTTGTATTGTCCTTGTCTGGCTTTGGTATCAGGGTGATGTTGGTCTCGTAGAATGTGTTAGGAAGTATTCCATCTTCCTCTATTTTTTGGAATAATTTGAGAAGGATAGGTGCTAAATCTTCTTTGAATGTTTGGTAAAATTCTCCAGGGAAGCCATCTGGTCCTGGGCTTTTATTTCTGGGGAGGTTTTTGATTACTGTTTCAATCTCTTTACTTGTGATTGGTCTATTCAGATTCTGTTCTTGATTCAGTTTTGGCAGGTTGTACGCGTTCAAGAATTGGTCCACTTCCTTTAGGTTGTCCAATTTGTTGGCATAAAGTTTTTCATAGTATTCCCTAATAACCCCTTGTATTTCTGTGGTATCTGTTGTAATTTCTCCTCTTTTATTTCTAATTTTATTTATTTGTGTCTTCTCCCTTTTTTTCTTAGTGAGTCTGGCTAAGGGTTTGTCAATTTTATTTATCTCTTCAAAGAACCAGCTCTTTGTTTCATCCTTTCTACTATTTTTTTTGGTTTCAATTTCATTTATTTCTGCTCTCATTTTTATTTCCCTCCTTCTGCTGATTCGGGGCTTTGTCTGTTCTTCTTTTTCTAATTCTGTTGTGTGCAGTTTAAGGTTATTTATTTGGGATTTTTCTTGTTTGTTAAGGTGGGCTTGTATTGCTATGAATTTCCCTCTCAGGAGCGCTTTTGTTGTGTCCCATATGAGTTGGCATGGTGTGTTTTCTTTTTCATTTGTCTCCAGATAGCTTTTGATTTCTTCTTTAATTTCATCAACGACCCATTTGTTGTTCAGTAGCATGTTGTTTAGTCTCCACATCTTTGTCCCTTTCCCAGTTTCTTCCTTGCAGTTGATTTCTAGTTTTACAGCATTATGATCAGAAAAAATGCTTCTAATGATTTCAATCTTCTTAAATTTATAGAGGTTTGCCTTGTTTCCTAGTATATGGTCTATCCTTGAGAATGTTCCATGTGCACTTGAGAAGAATGTGTACTCTGCTGTTTTTGGGTGGAGTGCTCTGTATATATCCATTAAGTCCATCGCGTCTAGTTTTTCGTTTAAGTCCATTATTTCCTTATTGACTTTTTGTCTGGATGATCTATCCATGGATGTAAGGGGGGTGTGAAGATCCCCTACTATTATTGTGTTATTGTTAATATCTCCTTTTAGGTTTTTTAGCAGTTATTTTATGTTCTTTGGTGCTCCTGTGTTGGGTGCATAGACATTTATAATTGTTATCTCTTCTTGGTGAAGTGTCCCTTTTATCATTATATATTGCCCTTCTTTGTCTGTCATTACCTTTTTTATCTTGAAGTCTACTTTGTCTAAGTATGGCAACTCCTGCTTTCTTTTGTGTGCCATTAGCTTGGAGTATCGTTTTCCATCCTTTTATTTTGAGTTTGTATTTGCCTTTAGAGCTGAGATATGTTTCCTGGAGGCAGCAAATTGTTGGAGCTTGGTTTTTAATCCATCCCGCCACTCTGTGTCTTTTGATTGGAGAATTCAATCCGTTTACATTTAGAGTGATTATTGATATATGAGGGTTTAATGTTGCTATTTTGTCGTTCATTTTCTGGTTCTTTTGCATTTCCATCATTTCTTGTCGCATGTGTTTCGGACTGCAAGTTCAGTTTGGTATTTCTGCATGCTCATTCTCTTAGTTTTCTCTTTATTTGTCATATGTGGTTCTCTTCTGGTTATTTGTTCAGTGGTTGCCATGAGGTTTCTATAAAAGATCTTGTGGATAAGATAGTACATTTTTAGATGCCTCCTGTTTCCTTAAGCTGAGTTGATTCAATCCCTTTCCTCTTCCCCTCCTTATTTGTTGTTGTCACTACTTATTCCATCTTGTGTCATGAGTGTGTGTTTACAGTGATGAGCTTGAATTAACTTTTGTTGTTTTCCAACTGTAGTTTGTTCTGGTTTAGTTTCCTTGCTTTTCTCCTTGCTGAAAGCTTTGTACCCCCTTTCTCTTCTGTTTTTTTTTTTCAGGCCTAAGGGCCTTCTTGAGCATTTCTTGTAGTGGGTGGGGGGCTTCTGGTGATGAACTCTCTTAGCTTTTGTTTATCAGGGAGAGTTATTATTTCTCCTTCATATTTGAAGGATATTTTTGCTGGATAAAGTATTCTTGGCTGAAGGTTTCTGTCTTTCATGATTTTGAATATATTATTCCAGTCTCTCCTAGCCTGTAGAGTTTCTGTCGAGAAATCAGCTGAGAGCCTGATGGGGTTTCCTTTGTATGTTATTTTGTTTTTTTGTTTAGCTGCCCTTAACATTGTTTCCTTTCTCTGAGTCTTGTCAACTTAGCTACTATGTGGCTAAGTTGTTTATTCCTTTTTATATATTTAGGTGATCTATTGATTTCATTCACTGTTATTTCCATCTCATTCCCTAAGTTTGGGAAGTTCTCAGCTATTATTTCTTTGAACAAACTCTCTGCTCCTTTTTCTCTTTCTTCTCCTTCTGGAATACCTATTATCCTTATGTTGCTTTTCCTTGTTGAGTCTGATGTTTCTCGAAGAATTTCTTCATTTCTTTTTATTCTTAGCTCTCTCTCCTCCTCTATCTGAAGCGTTTGTGCGTGGCTATCCTCAATAGTGCTAATTCGTTCCTCCATATTGTCAGTTCTGCTCTTTAAAGACTCCATTTTTTCCATTATCTTGTCCATTGTGTTTTTCATCTCCAATAATTCTGATTGGTTTTTCTTTATGGTTTCAATCTCTTTTGTGAAGAATTCCCTGATTTGTTTCTGTGTGTTCTCTTGTATTTCGTTGAGTTTGTTTATGATAGCTATTTTGAATTCTCTGTCGTTCAGGTTATAGATTTCTGTGCCTTCAGGGTTGGTTTCTGGGTATTTGTAGAGATAATACACCGTTGCATAGATCCCATGTCTTTACGTTTTCTTTTCATCTTGAAGTTGGTCCTGCAGTTTCTACCTGCTGCCACTGGATGGAGATTTCGAGCGTTGTGCTCTGACCCCGCTGCAGTCCCCGCAGCGATTATGCTGAAGCGCAGGGCGTGTGGGTGGAGGGGTGCTCTCATTCTCCTGCTCCACCTGGGTGTTTCCTTTCTGACTCTCTTGCTGCGTTTGCCACACCCCGAAACAGCCCGTCATCGCTTCCCAGTGGGGATCTCTCGACAGTCTGTGAGAGCACCTGGAGGGTGATAGTTTTCCTTGCAGAGGGCCACCCCTCCCCCCTCTGTCTGAGAGCACTGTCTTTGCCGATCGACTGGGGAGGGGAAGTAAAACTCCTTACCTCTCCTCTTGTCCTTTGTGGCTTCCCGTGCCTCCACTGTCTGATGTATGGCAGCAGGGGTTTCTTAAAAGTCCTTTGTAGTGTTTGATTGACTTCTGTTGGAATGTGAATGATGTTTTCGTTGTGTCTTAGGGGACAGAGATTCAAAGAGGGAATCTCACTGCGCCATGATGCTGATGTCACTCCCTGTAGTTTTCTTTTCTTGTAGTGTCTATGTCTTGCTTTGTCTTGGTATTACGGTAATGCTGAACTCATGAAATGAGTTTGGGAGTGTTCTCTTTAATGTTTGGAAGAGTTTGACGAATGTTGGTGTTAATTTAAATGTTTGGTAGAATTCACTGGTGAAGCCATCTGGTCCTGGGCTCTTCTTTGTTGGGATGTTTTTGATTACTGATTCAGTCTTTTTACTAGTTATGGGTCTGTTCATATTTTATTTTCCTTCATGATCCAATCTTGGTAGGTTGTGTCTTTGTAGGAATTTATCCATTTCTTCTAGGTTATCCAATTTGTTGGCAAGCAATTGTTCATAATATTCTCTTATAATCTTTTTTATTTCTGTGGCATTAGTTGTGATGTCCCTTCTTTGATTTCTGATTTTGAGTCTTCTTTCTTTTTTTCTTAGTTAATCTAGCTAAGGGTTTCTCCATTTTGTTGACCTTTTAAAAATACCAACTCTTAGGGTTTTTTTTTCTGTTTTGTTTTTCTATCTTCTTGATTTTATTTATGTTATAATCTTTATTATTTCCTTCCTTCTGCTAATTTTGGGTTTAGTATGTTCTTATTTTTCTAGTTCCATGAGGGATAAAATTAGGTTGTTGATTTAAGTTCTTTCTTTTTTAATGAGAGCATTTACACCTATAAACTTCCGTCTTAGCTGTACTTTCACTGTTTCCTGTAAGTTTTGTTATGCTGTGTTTTCGTTTTCATTTTTCTCAAGATATTTTCTGATTTCTTCTTTGGCCCATTGGTTGTTTAAAAGTGTGTTGTTTAGTTTCTATATATTTGTGGATTTTCGAGTTTTCCTTCTGTTGATTTCTAGTTTCTATTCATTCTGATGGAAAAGATATTTTGTATGATTTCAGTCTTTTTAAATTTGTTGAAATTTTTTTGTGGCGTAAGGTGGTCTATTCTGGAGAATGTTTCACGTGCACTTGAGAAAATGTATATTTTTCTGTTGGTGGGAGGATGTTCTATATATGTCTGTTAGGTCCAGTTCATTCAAGCTTGCTGTTTCTTTATTGATTTTTTCATCTGATTGTTCTATCCATTATTGAAAGGGGTGTATCAAAGTCTCCAACTATTGCAGAATTGTCTATTTCTCCCTTTAATTCTGTCAGTATTTGCTTCATATATTTGGGAACGCTGAGTTTGGTGCATAAATATTTATAATTCTTATATCTTCCTTGTTAATTGTCCCTTTTATCATTATATAATGTCCTTTTTTGTCTCATAACAGTGTTTGACTGAAAGTCTGTTTTGTCTGATATTAATGTAGCCACCCCTGCTCTCTTATGGTTACCATTTTCATGGAATATCTTTTTCCATTCTTTCCCTTTCAGCCTAATAGAGGAAGATTTATTATTGCCATTTCATTTCTTTTCTCTTATGTCTTCTGGTTTTTTTGTCCCTCATTTCCTCTTTTACCACCTTCCCTTGTGTTTTGTTGATATTTTTATAGTGACATGCTTTGATTCTCTTCTCATTTCCAATTGTGTATATTCTATAGATATATTCTTTGTGGTTGCCATTGTGATTCCATAAAATATCTTGAAGTTATAACAATCTATTTTAAACTGATAACAACTTCAATTGCATACAAAACTCTACTCCTATAGAAGAGTGTAGGAGTATACTGCCCCCCCACCCCTCTTTTATGTTATTGGTGTTACAAATTGCGTCTTTATCTATTGTGTACCCATCAACATAGATTTATGGGGGAGGTTTTTGGTACTTTTGTCTCTTACATTCTATACAAGAATCTGGGACATGCTGATCTCAAAGGAGAAAAAAAGAGTAGAGAACTACATAATGGCTCTGAAAACTTGTGTTTTGTCATCAGTCTATTCTACTTTGAGAACATCATGTCCCAAATGGGAGCTGCTCTTTCAACCTGCTTCCCAGGGGTTATGGCTGGCAGTACACCAGGGAGTGTAGAAATGGGATAGGTCGTGAATATTTTGATAAAAATAATACACTCTACCACAAAATATTAAGTGCAGTGAAAACAGAAATATAAAAAGAATATTAAAAATTATGCCGTTGACCTTAAACAAATAGACGGCTTGTTATTTCTACAGCAAAAATGGGTTTATTTGGGATCAGCAAAGAATTGTAGTTTGGGATCTGCAACCATGGTGAGCCACACGCAAGTTTCCCAGCAGCAAGGGAGGAGAAACTCTACAGAGGGGAAGAGGAAGTTGGGAGGGCTGTTGTAAACAAAGAGTTGTAGTGTAGTGGCTTTTCATTGGCTGCATTGTGACAGTCTCTCCCATTAAGATTTTGTGTCTCCATATCCCAATAGCTATCATTTCACATGCCATTCCCTATAATTTTAGTAGTGGTGTATTTAATTCTTTACTTAGAACCTCACTTTTATTGAAATTACTTTGAAATGTTTTATTGTATTGAAATGAGTAATTTTTTTCTAAGGATCAGAAATTTTCCTGGAAAACTAATTCTAGTTGTATAATAATATATTAGGAAAATAAACCTCAGGATATAGAATTTTACTTTGTGGCATCCATTGGGGAACACATATTGAGGGAATATATGTTCATGTTGTTTGATGTTAACGAAAGCCTCTTTAAGTCTTAGGATCTCAGGTTTTGGGCCTGCAGTACTTTGTCATTTCTGGGCACAAATTTAGTCTGCCATTTCAGGAAAGCATTGCTTAGGTTAAGAGTGTAAGAATGAATTTACAGTGTGGTGTAAAAGATAATTAGACACTATTGTGAGCCGCACTTAAATGGATCTTTTATTTTTCGTAGATATATTAGTAGTGAAATGCCCAAGTTAGTACCATCTCTCTTGAGGTTTTCGTTTTATCTATCTCTAAAGCAGGTTTAGAAAGTTATACTTCTTTACATTATTGACTAGTTTGCTGGCCTTTCATTGAAAGCTGGATAATACATGCCGACTAGCTTACCTAGTACTCATGAATCTTCCTGAAATGCTTCTTAATGGTGTTGATGCATTTTAGCACTTTGAAGGAACTTTTTATAGGAAAGACAAAATAAAATGCCATGGGAAAAAAATCCATATTTGGGACCAGGAATTTTGGAACTATGTGGTAGTTTGTCAGTAAAATATGTAAAGCTAGAAGTTCTCTTAGTGTCTTAGTAATTTTTAGTGATGCCTCTACACTAATAGAAATACCTAACAGTTCCCATTGTTAAGTAGTTCTGCCTGAACAACTTAATAGCAATTTTAGTTTATATTGGTAGTAGTAGTTTTCAAAGTGTCTGTATGTTTCCTTAAAAAATTTAGGACCAATCCTGATGGCCTAGTGGTTAAAGTTCGATGCACTGTACTTCGGAGGCCTGGGTTTGGTTCCCGGTTGCAGAACCACACCACTCATCTGTCCGTGGCCGTGCTCTGGTGGAGGCTCACGTAGAACTAGAAGGATTTAGAAGTAGAATATGCAGCTGTGTACTGGGGCTTTGGAGAGGGAAAGAAAAGAGAGAGAGAGGGGAAGATTGGCAACAGATGTTAGCTCAGGGTGAATCTTTCCCAGCAAAAAAAACAAAAAAGAAAGAGCTGTCCCTTCTCCTCCATTCATTAAAAAAAATTTTTTTTAATGTACTCCAGGGCACCCCTTTGAGCAGCAGTGGCACCCTGGAGTCCCTTGGTGCACAGTTTAGGAACCATGAGGATAAGCAAATTTTTTACACACTTGTTTGCTGCCTTTCTTTGAGGATATGTTTAAATATGGGAATTGTATATTTCCAGGTTTTCACTTCTTTTGATTTGCTGCCATGTTTTCTTCTTGAGTCATCTTTGGCTCCTTTCTCAGCTTCTTCGTTTGGTGTAATTCTTCAACTTTTTTTTCCTTTCTCCAGTAAGCGCATTTTCACCTAAAGAAACTCTTCTTAGTGCCAGTTCGTTCCCTACCCATATGATGGTCTTCAGTACACGCAGGGAGTATGACATCAATTCCTCGTGCACCCGTACAAAAAGTAGGCACAGCCACAGGAGTTAGGATGTGAAAGTTTTTTTCTAATGTTTAAAAAATTTTGTTTTTGTTTTTATTTTTATATATTTATAATTTTTCTTCTTATTCTTTGGTTTGTTTTTGGGTTTTTTTTGTTTTTAGTTTTAGGATATCAGAATTTAGAAGACTAGTTGTTACCAATCATTGATATAGGTCAACTGTGTGCATAGCCTGTGGTGCATTAGGGTGTGTCTTCTCTGAGTGGGTTCCTACTTCTGTGATGGCCTTTCCACAGACACTAACCTCTTACTTACTGGACCTGTCACCTGCTTTCCATCTGCAGCTATGGGCCTGTATACCAGGCTAGGCCCTTTGGTCTGTCTTGCTCCCCCTCACTTACCACAGCCCCATGACCATGAGCTCACAGCTGTGGCTCAACATGTGGTATAGGGATTGGGCTTCGTGGGAACTCTTGTATGCATAGATCTTACTCTCTTCTTGCCCTCTGTCTTGGCATTACATTCTAGCTATGTTCCTGCCATCCTGATCACTTGTTAACCTCTTGGGATTTTCTCATGGAGACTTCCTAAAACAAAGAGGGAACGATTGGAAATCTCCTGTTGTAAAGATTCTGAATTTGAAGAAGCTGTTGTGTAATCATCCAGTCTTTTGTTTGTCCTTTTGCATTTGTGTCTTCCTCTCAGCATTTGTGGGAATAGATAGAACACCATATGATTGTGTTATGTGTGAGCAGACTGCTTAGTCTTCCATGCAGGGTAAAGATGACTCTCCACCTAGAGAATCCTCTGAACTGCAGGGCCTAGTGTAGGTGAGGAGGACATGCTGGAGAGTCGCATACCTTCCTTTTCCTCACCTTGGGCTTAGGGAGTTGGGTAATGGTTAAATATTGGTGTTAATATAAAGCTACACAGAAAAGTGGCTGCAGTGGTCTTAGCTAGCTGGAGCTCTGGGAATTTGTCCAGAGAAGACTTTCTAGACTGAGGAAGCCTGCTTGAAGGTGCTCTCCAGAGACTGTCTGAGGCAATATTTACAGAACCCCTGCTATGGCTGTTCATCTCCTGATATGCTGGGAGGAAGGGGAACCAGAGTCATTAGAGAAGCCAGCTGGTTGCTTAGGATTCCCTGAAAGAGGTGCTTTGAGTTATGAAGTTTCTAAGTTTACTTCTTAGGGTATCTTTATCCAGCGTCTTAATTGCCCTTTGTTGATTAACAAATACAGGAAAAATATTAGAACTTGACAATGTATGAGATAAAAAAAAATTCCCAGATGTACTTACTTCACCAAATCTTTATTTACTCATTAAATTGAGACAGTAGAAAGATGGCATTTGTTCATTCATATTCTGATACTTGATGACTGTGCTGGTTGTTCTGTTATTGAGGAACTTATGCTGTCAGGCCTGTGCATGGTCTGGGTTGCAGGCACCAGAGCTGGTTAGTGAAGTCTTGTAGAGCTGTTTAGTTTCGAGTGGTAGAAGTGTTTTGTTTTCAGGTTCACAATCAGATGTATAGATATTAAAAATAGAAATCATTGTATTTAACGGATACTTAATGGAATTACCTAAATGAAAAATAGAGAGCTTATAGAAGCACACTTAAATGGTGTATCTGGAATTCCACTTGGCTATAAAGAACAGGTGGCTGCCTATAGTGTAGTTGAACACTGAAGATTTAGTTTCCTTGCATGAAGAGAAGTAAAAATAAATAATTGTTGCTTTCGTTTCTGGCTTGAGTAAACTAAGTGTCTCCAATTTGTTTGGCCTTTTCTTCGTGGTTCCAAGGTAACTGCTGAAGCTCCAACGGGCGTACCCACATTCTGGGTGGGAGGAAGGAGGATGAATGGATAGAAGACTTCCACTTATATCTCATTGACCGAGAAAGACATATGACTACTCATGGCTGTAAGGGAGTCTGGGATATGTCATAATTTAACTGGGCAAATGACTACCTTCCATAAAATTTGAATTCTGTTAATAAGAGACAGTGGGTGAATGGATATTGGGAAAGCAACTAACATCTCTGCTACAGAGAAGATTTTCTTTTTATTTAAATATGAAGTACTCTAATAGTTCAAAAAGTTCTAAAATGACGCTATAGGAGATAACCATACTGTTTGGATAAGTAAATATATAATCCCTTTATATCTGTAATGTTGTAATTGGGAAAGAGTGGGAAATTTGTGTGGCTTTTTTAGAATTATAGAAGGGCAGAAGAATGAAGTAAGTCATCTTTCTTAAGGCCAGTAACATCCCTGATGTTTCAAGATATGTTGTAAATTGAATTGAAGTTGTCTAAGGATATACTATTTCTGAAATTATGAAAAGCAAGGGAAGAGGCCCAATACTAACACTTCAAAATGTGGACCTCAGATCAGTTATATGGTTTGAGAGTTGCGCAATGTATTCTCAATCTTCATAAAAGTCAGAGTTCCTTGGGAACGTTTACTGTATTCATAACTTTTGTAAACATTCCAGTCATCTTTGCTCTTGAACTTCCTGTTCTTTTACCCAGCATATTTTCCTAGAAATATTTTTTTCTCTCACATGGTAATGAATAGCAGAACGTGAGTGGAAACTGAGTTTTGCCAACCTATTGTTGTAGAGGAATGTTTTTCTAGTTCCTTGTTACAATTCTTAGTCCTCAGTATGCATGTGAATGCCAGGAGAGTTCTTTAAATAAGTGTGATTTTTTGGCTTTATATATATGTATTTTAAGATGATCATTTCTTATTCACATACAGAAGTCATTTGGCTTTTTCTAGATTTTTCTCTAAATATCACCAAGTCAAATATGAAAGAAAAACAGTCTTACTTGGATTTCTTTCAATTTTCAATAAATTATGGTTGCAGGCAGTGTCAGCCTACTGTGTCCCCTTACAGTGAAACAGCACCAATTCCAGTTCCTACTCAGATAAGGAACTATCAGCGCATAGAGCAGAATCTTACATCTACTGCCATCTCTGGCACAAATCTGCATGGTTCTCCAAGGTAAGCTAGTATTTTTTTCCTTTCTTCATTCTTTTTCTTTTAAAAATGTATTTGTTATTGAAAGATCTGTTACTTTCCATGGCCGACTTAGTCTCTTACATATGTATATAATAGAGGTGTACAAAACTGAATAATAAAAAAAATTTGTAATGCATCTGTTGAAATGATATTTAACTTGGCTGGATAATATAGTATGATATGTATATATTTGTCCACAAATGTAATTGTTTTTAAGAATTGAGGAAGGACTACTTAAAAAGTGAAATCCCACCAGCTGTAGCAGATTATTTACATTTTATTTATTTCTTCTACATCCTGAAACCCCACTAAGGTAGTAAAGGAATGACAACGGTATAAGTCCACAAAGACAGGTAAAATAAGAATAAATGTTCAGAGGGTGAGAGGTTTCAATAAATTTCTGGAAAACAGAATGCAAGAGAGATGCCTGCTCTAGCAGGGCAGGTGTTAAATGTGCATGCAGTCAGAGACTGACAAGATGAGAGTGACTGTACCCTCAGAGACCTAAATCTCAGAGAACTCGGATGGAGTGGAAGGGTGGAGGCATAAGGCTAAAAACAGAAAAACGGAATCTGGAGGAAATAGCAAGAATCCAAAGAAAAGAAAACTTATTTAAAAAATTAGTACCCTTAGAGATAGGTTAGGGACTGCATCCATAAATAAGAACAGAATGCTATTGAAAACAATTAAAATAAAAAAGACCTCTTGGACATTACAAAATATAGTAACTGAAATAAATAAAAATAAACATTGAAAGACAAAGTTGACAAAGTATCTGAAATAGGTGAATCAAATAAAAAAGATGGAAAATATGAATAAAAAATATTCTTCAAGGATTAATATAGGCATTCCAGAAAGAACAAGTAAAATGAGGAAGAAAATTTCTAGCAAATAATCAAGAAAAAATTTTCCAGAATTGGAGGATATAAGATTTTAGATTATAGGGCCAACCAAATGAATAGCTCAATGAATAGAAAAAGATCCTTAGCATCTTGTAGGATATAAATTGAGAAAACTTCTACAAAGGGCATTTTGGCAATATCTGTGAAAATTATTAATGCATACATCTTTTGACCTAGCATTTCAACTTCTGGTAACTTATTCTACAGATATACAGTCCTTGCCTGTGTATGAAATTGCATACATACCAAGCTGTTAATTGTTATAATAGCAAAGGATGAGAAATAAGCCAAGTGCCCACCAGTAAGGGACTGATTTGTTATTGTCTCTCTATGACAATGGAACACCTTCCAAAAGAGTAAAGAAGCTCTCTATGTACTGAGGTAGAAAAATTTCTAAGATATATTATAAAATGAAAAAAACAAAGTGCTTAACTGGTTCTCAAAGTGTGGTCTGTGGCTCCCTTTCAGAGGGTCCGTGAGGTCAAACCTGTTTTTATAATAATACTAGGACACTGTTTGCTTTTTTCACTATGTTGACATATGCGCTGATAGTGCAAAAGCAATGATAGGAAAACAGCTGGTGCCTTAAAATGCATCAAGGGAGTGGCACCCAACTGTACTGTTAGTCTTTGTATTCTTTACCACCACACACTTGTGGTACCAAGGACTGTCTTTAATGAAGCAGTAAAAATTATTATTTCTCTTTAAAAAGCTCAACCTTGAGTAGAATGTAAGCGTAAAGCACTTTTGCTGCACATTGGAGTAGTTGTTTAAGGAAAAGCCCTTGTATGATGGTTTTATTGCAAGCTAAACTAGACACTTTTTTCATGGAACACCATTTTTACTTAAAAGAACAACTGACAAACTATGGTTATGGATATTTGGCAGCCATTTTGTTGAAAATGAACTAAGTCAGTCACTTCATAGAAAACTAGTGACATAAAATTTTAGTTCTTGAGCAAAAATTAGAATTTTGGAAAACTTGTATTCACCACTGTGATCTTGACAGCTTCTGTTACCTCTCGATAGCCAGTTCTGTTAAGATTGGTGGTAATATTTTGATATGAATGTGACTTTTTGATATTGTAAAGTGTGTCAGCAATTTGAAATAATCTTCATAACTCAGTCAACTGATATTTTCTGAATGACCAAATGTTAAAAAATCATGCGTTGATAAAAGATCCATCCCAAGTGCAAGACACTTTGTAAAAAGAATGGAGTTTAACGTTAACAGAGTGCAAAATTTCATTGACGTGGTTTCAGATTCCACATTGCAACTAATCTTTCAGAAATGTTCATTTGTTGAGTTTTAGTGTAGTATCACAGAAGAGTATCACAATTATCTGAAAAGACTACCAAAATATTCCTCCCTTTTCTAGTTTCATATCTGTGTAAGCCTGGATTTTCTTCAATATATTTCACCCAAAATAACATGTTATGTAATAGATTGAA
Source organism: Tapirus indicus (assembly GCA_031878705.1). Classification (NCBI taxonomy): domain Eukaryota; kingdom Metazoa; phylum Chordata; class Mammalia; order Perissodactyla; family Tapiridae; genus Tapirus; species Tapirus indicus. The sequence goes on along the minus strand of CM062932.1, from coordinate 2,723,192 downwards.
TGCAGAAACAGTTATAAGAATCCGTCTGTCATCTATTGACCCAGACATTAGAGATTTGCAAAAATGTAAAATAATGTAACACTTCTCACTAATTTATTTTGTTTGGGAAGATATAATTATTTTTCATAAACTTATGTTACATATAATAAGTTTATTTTTAATGAGTTAATAATTAGAAAAATTTCTCAGTTTTAACTTCTAATACAGTAAATATCAATAGATGTAAGTTGCATAAACAAAAACTCTGGAATCTTCAGTAATTTTAAGAGTATAAAGAGGACCTAAAACCAAAAAAATTGAAAGTGGTTGGTATGGTATATATTACCTTTGTTAAAACAAGATAAAAATAAGATTATATATTCAGTTTGGTGTGTATGAATTAAGGAACTCTGGAAGGATACATTAGAAACTAAAAATAGTGGTAACCTTTTGAGTAGGATTGAAGAAGTGTTGAGAATTAGGCAGATAGGATATAAGGATGGGAAAGGAGACTTCACTCTGTATAATTTTATACATTTTTATTCCATGTGACTATGTTACATATTTTTAAACAGTCTTCTCCATGCATATGATTAGGAAGTTTAAAAAACAAAGACAGAAATAAACAGAGAGTTCTAGAACCTGCCAGAGAGGGAGTAATTTTCTTTTTCTTTTCAGATCTGCAGTGGTACGAAGGTCTAACACCAGCCCCATGGGCTTCCTGCGGCTGGGATCCTGCTCCCCGGTGCCAGCAGACACAGTACAGACAGTTGGAAGAAGACTCTCTACTGGGTCTTCCAGGCCTTATTCACCTTCCCCTTTGGGTAAGGAGAATTTAAAGAAGTTGTTTTCAACCTTTTTTTACTATGACATGTCTGACGTGACACTCCCTTTAGGAACATTGGCTCATGATGGCAGTGAGTCTCAGCTTGATTGGGAGCCATATCCCACCCGTCCAACTCTACCCCGCTCCTGACTCCCTCTTAAGAATCTCTATATAAATCTGTTAGGACCTCTAATGGAAATATAATAATATAAACGGATTTTATGGGTAAAAAGCATCTCCACTGGGTTTGGACTTTAAACACAAAATCAGAAACCCTAGGTTTAAAGTACATAAAATGCCTACCCTACGTACCATTCATATTTATGAGGATTAAAAGACAATAGTGTACATAACAGCACTGGGTTCATTAATCAGAGGCTTTTCGGGTCCAGGAGGAATATGGTGGCAGCTTCGTTGCAGATGTTCCCACCTCTCCTCAAAAGCATTTACAGCAACAAGGAGAATGCTAAAACAAATAAACAAAAAAAGCAAACAGTAAAACCACAGCAACATCAAAAACCCAACCAAACAGAAAAACAGACCTCAAACCACATGTTTAGTGAAACTAAGAGAGAAAGAAAATGCTCCAGTTTCAGAATACGTGTAAGAAAGGCCAAAGCAACTGAGATTGCAGAGTCTGTGAGAAACAGCATTGGTGTGCTGGGGACGTGCAGAGAAGGCTCAGTGGTGGCAGATCTCAAAATTGCAAAAAAAAAAAAATTTTGTGTGTGTGTGTGTGTGTGTATTTCCTTCCAAAGGAGAGGACCCCTACCCTCAGTCAAAACCACTGGAGTAGCACTAAAAGGGAATGGGAAGAAGTCTCAGGAGGAGGCAGAACAAGAAGGATTGAAATGGTGCCCAGGAGCCTTGATTGAAAAAATAAGAAGAAAAACCGCAGTAATAATGTTGAAAAAAGAAAAGTTTATATTACCACCTCACCTATTGCAATGGTTTTGAAGCTGTTTTTAGCTAAACAAACTTCTTCAAACAAAATCTTGGCCCTCTCTCACCCCACCAGCATCCCCTATGGCACTCCAGGGTCTCCAGAGATGTCCAAACCTTATCCTTGTACTCAAGGAAAAGGCCCTTCCTCAGGATCTAGTCTTTGCCCGCCTACCTAACCACGTGGTCAGTGCCTCTTCTTTTTTGTAGACATGTCTCCTGTCTGCTTAAACTCCCTGAAGCCTTCCCCAACTCTCCCTCTTGTTAGTTTGGGTTCTCAGAGGTAGATGCAAAGAAGGTAGGTACAGAGATGTGCAAGAGAGTGACCGGAGAAACACGTGATGAATAAAGGGGAGGAAGTAGGAGTGGGCAGGAGGAGTCTTGACTATAGTGACTTCTAAGAAGGTTTTAGCTAGGCTGAAGGAGTGTTCCCAAGCACTAAGTTGTCCAAATTCCCTGACCTGCTCAAACTGGCCTGAATTAGTGCCTCATCCATGCACAGTCGTTGGCTGGGAGCAACCCTGGGGAACATGCCTCGGCAGGAACCTGTGGACCCAGAGGGACAGTAGCAGGGCTGTCAGTCAGCTGTGCTCCTGCAGCTCCACAAGCCCCAAACACTTTGTGTAAACTCTTTGTACTTCTCTGTCTTAAAGACACACCTATTACATTCATCCATTTGTTTACACAGCTTTCTTTCCTAGTGATCTTGTTTTGAAGGTGGGTTATATGGTACTTTTGATCTTAGTATGCCCAGCACATTGGTTGCTTAGTAAGTGTTAGCTGAGCTAAATCTTTGCTAATTAAATTTTGTAAACTATAATGTACTGTGCAATTTGTGCATGTGTTGCCTGTTGCCATTTTTTATTAGTTTTGAATCATTTCTCCTTCCTGTCCCCATTTCCCTCTTCATAGTTGGTACTATTCCTGAGCAATTTAGTCAGTGTTGCTGTGGATATCCTCAGGGCCATGAATCCAGAAGTAGAAACTCGTCAGGTAGGAGATGCGTTTGGTATATTAATAATTTTAATCCTGTTATAAGTGGATTTGAATTATGTTGTTCTAGACTTATCAAAAGAACAGAATGATATGAAGTATTTTTAGAATCTTGGTCTGATATATTTTAGCATATCATATGGCCAATCAGATATTTCCCTTTGGATATATGAATCTTTTATGAAAGTAAGTCTTAGGAATTAAGTAACTTAGCTAAATTTTGGTCATTGTCACACAGATAATGAAAATCAATCTAGAAAATGAAATTTCGTTAATTTGATTAGTACTATTCTTGATAAGAGCTACCAGTTAGCATCAGGTGAAAAAGAAATATGCGTATTTATTTGCTTTATTATATATATATGTATATTTTTTATTTTATATATATATATATATATATATATACCTGAAAAGATATGTGTAAATCCTACTTTTATAAGTCAAATTTTATTGTACTTGCTTTTGAGGAGTTGGCTAGTTAAAGGAATCCTGTGTTACTTTAAAAAAGCACTCTTTCCTAAGTTTAGTTTTTCATATTTTGTGTTTCCTTAAAAATAAAGCTTAGATAACTTTCTCCAGATCATAACATTTTGCCTCTAATTTCATTTATTTGTGTGTGTGTGTGTATATGTATATATACACATACATATATATATATATATACATATACATATATATATATACATATACATATATATGTATTATGGCAGAACACAGTTCTGAAAATTTAAGTACCAGATTTAGGAGTGGTTGATAGCAAAAGCTCCTATTGGTGCTTGTTTTGGAAAGATGATGGTTATAGGTCACTAAGAAGATTTGTAAGTCCTTAACATTATTGGTGGTAGTTTGGCTTGCAAGAAGCTCCAAAGAATTTATAACTGGAGCTTAGAGCTTAGTGGACCTTAAGTTGGCAACCAAGGTTTGGGGGAGGAATTCCCTTGTTGTTGCCAACTGTTCTCTATATCAAGACACTATCTCCCAGGCTCTTGATATAGTGTCCCCTTAGGAGGCAAGAATATCTGTGGACAAGTGTTTTCTGTGTAGAGAATGTGGATACTTTAGTTTTTAAATGAATTTCGTTAATGAAACTGACAAAAATAAAATTATTCAAATGCTTATTTTTTTAAGACATATAAAATAAAGTCCAGGAAAGGTGTATTATCTTTCTAATTTTCTTTCCTACATTTTATATATATGTATAGGAAAGAAAATTAGATGGTTATAGGTCACTATATATATATATTTTTTGTTTTGAATAGGGGTTATTCTAGGTTAGTTTGAAAAGTTCTTTTAGTTGCTATCTGAGAAAAGACAATAAGTTACATTGGTACACCCAAGTATGTATTCATATAAAGAGTAGAAATCATCTTATTCAGTGTATGTTTTTATTGTTTTCATTAACTTTAACCATTTACTATGTAGTTCTCTTTGGTGCCAATTAGACCTTGCATTCATCTGAGTTATTTGCTAGCTGCTGATAAAAACAATAGTATACCCATCATCAACTTCTGTCTCTTGAGAATACTAATGACAATGTACTTGTCATTGTTTTGTAAAGGATGCCAAAAAGTAGTCTCTTGCCAAGTAAACAACCTTCAGAATATCTCATGAAAAACAAAATATTCATTAGAATTCTCATTTTAAGATTTGTCTTCCTAATTCTTAGATTTTTGCGCTGTACTTCTTCACTTTGGGTTGACATGGCATCCATTTTCTTGGTAGGTTCTCCGGTGCCGCAGGCTCAGTCACCACAGCCTTTCTTACTGGGTGCTAGACTGCAGAGCGCCCCCACCCTCACCGACATCTACCAGAACAAGCAGAAGCTCAGAAAGCAGCATTCTGACCCAGTGTGCCCGTCCCACTCTGGGGCTGGGTACAGCTACTCACCTCAGCCCAATCGGCCTGGAAGCCTTGGGACCTCGCCCACCAAGCACATGGGGTCCTCCCCTCGGAGTTCTGACTGGTTCTTTAAAACTCCTTTGCCAACAATTATTGGCTCTCCTACTAAGGTGTGTTTATTAAACTCTTTTGTAGGTATAACACTGTTAAATTAATGTTTGTTAAGTGGAGCACAGGGTACCAGGTGGTGAGCCACGGTTCGACAACAGACCACAGGAGAAATTGAAACAGAGAAATCTATTGCTCCCAGGTCCTGGAGGAACTACCTGCATGCCTCAAGGGGCCACATGGGGATGTCAAGGCAGAGCACAGACAGAGACAGGACCTGGGGCACATTCCTTTATTAGGGTCCATGGGTGGAATGCTTTGGGGTTTCTGAGCTAAGGCCACATTGTTCAATTCAAACTAAAAGAGTGGGGTTCTGGTAAGCTCCACAGGGGTCTTATCTAAGGGGCATACAGGGGGAAGGCCCTCGGACTTGGGGGAGACTGTTGATCACCAGGGCTGTTGGGGAAGTCATATCCAGAACTTAACATTTGCTTGTGACTCTGGGGGCTGCTGTCTAGAGCATGTGCTTGCATGAGGTGCTGGTGTCAGTTTAAGGTCCCTGCAGGCCGCTTGGCCACACAAAATGCATGTGGAGGCAGCAATACCACAGAGTAGCTTAGCTGAACTCTCGACAGTAGGTCATGAACTAATATAGTGAGTATATTATGGAAGGGATTCATGATGAGAATAGCTGCAATTTGGGTATAAAGACATCTTTAGGTGGACATCAGGGTAGCACGGATAGTTTACAGAATGACTGTGGATATAGTAAGAAAAATCTGGTTTCTTTTTAGGCAGGTAGTTTGTTAGCATGTGCATTAGTTTCCTGTTGTTGCTGTAACAAGTGACCACTCGCTGTGCGTCAGGCACAGTGTAAGTCCTTTACCTGCTGAATGCTTTATATACATGATCCCATTTAATCCTGAAAAAAAGGAAATTGAGGCTTAGAAAGCATAAATGAACTGTCCAAGGTGTCAGAGGCTGCAAGTAGAAGAGCCAGTATTTGAATCCAGGTCTGACAGACTCCGGAGTCTGCTCCTGACTGCTGTGCCATGCAGCCTGGCAATTCTGAATGCTTTGTACATCGTAATAACTAGCTTACGTGTTTCTTTAGACCACAGCTCCTTTCAAAATCCCTAAAACGCAAGCATCTTCCAACCTCCTAGCCTTGGTTACTCGTCATGGGCCTTCTGAAGAGCAATCTAAAGATGAGAATGACCCACGGGAATGCTCTCATTGTCTCTTAGTACAAGGAAGCGAGAGGCAGAAGTCTGAGCAGCAGAACAAGGCAGTGTTTGGCAGGTAAAAGATGCCAGTTCCTTCCAGCCTTAAACATGAAAACTGTAATAGTACATATATTTCTATTCTAAAAACAGCCAGACCAAATTATTCTAGTAGCTGGTTTATGCCACATGGTTAGTGATACGAACTGTATACATTTAGAATCTCTGAAAACCATATGTGCTTCCTGTAACTGTGTAAATACAGAGCTCTTCCTGAATTTCCTGAATATTCTATTTCTGCCTTTTGTTTATTTTGGTTGTTGAAGTTTATCTCTACTTTGAATTGTTTGGTGACTATTTTTGTCTCCTTGTTCTCTGACTTCCCATTAGTCTTTTTATGGCTTGGCTTAGATCACCCTTATTATTTAAATATTACTAAATTTAGATTTTTTTAAAGTATACTTTTCCATTATTAACATCACTTTTCTTTTTAGATCTGTCAGTACTGGGAAATTATCAGATCAACAAGTAAAGACACCTTTAGGTGGACGTCAGGGCAGCACAGATAGTTTAAATACAGAACGCCCAATGGATACAGGTAAGAAAAATCTGTTTTCTTTTTAGGCAGGTAGTTTGTTAGCATATGCATTAGTTTCCTATTGCTGCTGTGACAAATGACCATAAGCTTGGTGCTTTAAAACAACACAAATGTATTATCTTACAATTCTGGAGGTCAGAAGTCTGAAATGGATCTTACTGGGCTAAAATTAAGGTGTGACAGGGTTGCATTCTTTCTGGAGGCTCTAGGGGAGAATGCATTTCCTTGCCTTTTCCAGCTTCTAGAGACTGCCTCATTCCTTGGCTTGTGGCCCTCTTCCATGTTGAAAGCCAGGAATGGCCAGTCTAGCCTCTGACCTTCCTCCTCCCTATTCTACATTTAAAGGACCCTTGTGATTACATTGGATCCACTGGATAATCCAGGATAAATTCTTTATTTTAAGATCAGGTGATTAGCAACCCTAGTTCCATCTGCAACTTTAATTCCCCTTTGCCATACAACATAGCCTATTTACGGGTTCCAGGGGTTAGGACATGGACATCTTTGGCCGGGGGAAGGGGGCAGAGGGTAGTTATTCTACCTGTCTGCTTCTATTGACTGTTCATGAACCTACTGACCTAGATTTCTTCACCCGGTCCCTGTCTTTTCATCTTCTTTCTTAGTAGCCCATCGAGACAAGGGCTTGTTCAGTATCTTGATGATCAGCAGCCTGTGAGTTAGAAGGAATTCTGACCAAGATTGTTTTTGATTGGTAGGATAATACTGGTTAGCTTAAACACATATACTCTTGAGCATTTCTTATACAGCAAGTAGATCCTGTAAGTAGACTATAGGTCACTGTGATCCCTGGCCCTTTCATAGTTGTTCCAGGGACTTTATGTCCGTAGACCAACATCTAGATTACTTGGACTGCTTGTCAAAAAATAAAAACAAAGGACAGATTCCAGATCCTAACCCAGACATTTAATAAAATTTTCTGGAAATGGATTCTAGGAATCTATGTCTTTAACAAGCTCCTCACGTGATTATTATGTACACTTAAATTTGAGAGTCACTGTTGTAACCTCTTTGTTCTTGTTTTCTCTATAATTTTTTAATTGACTCTCCTGTGAACATCCAAAGGAGGAAATGTCTAGACCAGCAAATATCTTATTGACCATGGTTTCTAATTCAAAGGGAACACTGTAGGACTTAATATTTGACTTCCCTGTCTTCTTGCTTGCATAGTTTCTGAAGAGCAGTCCTATATAATTCTTACTCTTGTTCCTCTGTAGGTGAGATGTTTTTTTCTTTGGCTTCTTTCAAGATTTTTTCTTTGTCTTTGATTCTCTGCAGTTTGAATATACCTAGGTGTAGATTTTTTGGTATTCATCATTTTTGGTGTTTTCTGAGCTTCCTGGATCTGTGGTTTGGTTCTGTCATTAATTTTGGAAAATTCTTGCCATTACTACTTCAGATATTTCTTCTGTTCCTCTCTCTTCCTTCTCCTTCTCATATTCCCATTATGCATATGTTATACCTTCATATAAGGTAAATGTTCCAACAAATTCTGTTGTTGTTGTTTTTTTAATTCTTCTTTCTCTTTGCTTTTCAGTTTGGAAGTTCCTATTGACATATCTTCAAGCTAACTAATTCTCTTCTCAGCCATATCTAGTCTACTAATGAGCTCATTAAATAAGTTATTCATTTCTGTTTCAGTGATTTTGATTTGTAGCATTTCTTTTTGATTCTTTCTTAGAGTTTCCATCTCTCTGCTTATGTTACCCATATGCTCTTACATGTTGTTTACTTTTTCCATTAGAGCCCTTAGCGTATTAATCATACTTATTTTAAATTTCTGTTTGGATAATTCCAATATCTGTGCTATATCTGAGTTTGGTTGTGATGCTTGCTCTCTCTTCAAATTATTTTTAGCTTGCCTTTTAATTTTTTGTTGAAAGCTAGACATGATACACTGGATAAAAGGAATTGAGTTAAATCCTGTTTGGGTTTTTGTTTATCTGGCTAGGAGTTAGGCTGTGGTTAGTGTTTGCTGTAGCTGTAGGTGTCAGAGGCTAACCTTTTCTCTGGTGTCCTTGTTTTTGTCTCTGAGTTTCCCTAGATACACCTTTTTATTTTTTTGTGTGTGTGTGAGGAAGACCTGCCCTGAGCTAACATCCGTTGCCAATCCTCCTCTTTTTGCTGAGGAGGACTGGCCCTGGGCTAACATCCATGCCCATCGTCCTCTACTTTATATGGGACACTGCTGCAGCATGGCTGGCAAGCAGTGCGTCGGCGGGCAGCCGGGATCCAAACCCATGAACCCCGGGCTGCCAAAGCGCAAAGTAAACCGCTGCACCACCAGGCAAGCCCCACACCTTTTTAATTAACATCTGAACTTTGCCTAATTATATTTTCTTCTAAATGTGTTATAGCTTAGCTCTTAAATTTAGGTCTATGATCCACTGTGATGAATTCTTGTGCATGATGTGATGTAGAGGTCCAACTTCATTCTTTTGTTTGTGGATATTCAGTGATCCCAGCACCATTTTACTGAAAAGACTATTCTTTCCCCCATTGAATTGTTTGCCAGTCTTGTAAAAAATCAGTTGACCATGATATGTTTATTTCTGGACTCTTAATTCTATTTCTTTGATCTATATGTCAGTTTTTACGCTACTACCATACTGCCTTGATTATTGTAGCTTTTTAGTAAGTTTTGAAACCAGGAAATGTGAGTCCTCCACTTTCGTTCTTCTTTTACAAAATTGTTTTGGTTATTCTGGGTTCTTAAGTTTCCATTATGAATTTTAGCATTCGTCTTGTCAGTTTCTGCAAACCAGTTATGATTTTGATAGGGATTTCATTAAATTCTGTAGATCAATTTGGGGAATATTGCCATCTTATTAAATCTCCTGATCTATGAACATATTTCTTTCCATTTATTTAGATTTTTAATTTATTTCATCAGTGTTCTGTAGTTTTTCAGAATATAAGTTTTACACTTGTTAAATTTATTTCTAAGTATTTTATTTTTGATGCTATTTTAAATGGAATTGTTTTCTTAATGTTATTTTCAGATTGTTTATTGCCAGTGTATAAGAAATACAATTGATTTTTATATATTGATCTTGTACCATGCAACCTTGCTGATTTCGTTTATTAGTTCAAGTAGTTTTTTAGTGAATTACTTAGGATTTTCTGTATACAAGATCATGCCATCTGTGAATAGAGATAGTTTTACTTCTTCCTTTCCAATCTGGATGCTAATTTCCCTTATGATTTTGTCTTTGACCATTGGTTATTTGGGAATGTGTTCAATTTCCATGTATTTGTGAATCCACTACATTTCCTTGTATTATTGATTTTAATTTTATTCTATTTTGTTTGGAGAACATACTTTGCTGGATTTCAGTCATTTAAAATGTATTAAGGATTGTTTTGTTGCCTAAAATATGGTCTTAGAGAATGTTCCATGTGTGCTTGAGAAGAATGTGTATTCTGGTGCAGTTGGGTCAGCATTCTATAGATGCCTCTTAGGTCTAGTTGGTTTATATTTCCTTGATAATATTCTGCTTACTTTTTCTATCTATTATTGAAAGTAGGGAATTGAATTCTTTAGCTATTATTGTTGAATTGTCCATTACTCTCTTCAGTCTGTCATTTTGCTTCATGTACTCTGGGGTTTTGTTGTTAGGTGCATATATATTTATAACTGTTATATCTTTCTGATGAATTGGTACTTTTTACATTATAAAATGTTTTTATAGTAACATATTTTTGTTTTAAAGTTTATTTTGTCTGGTGTTAATATAACCCCTACAGCTTTCTTATGGTAGCTGTTTGCATGATCTATCATTTCCCATCCTTTTTTTTCCAACCTATTTGTATTTTTGAATCTAAAGTATATCTTCTGTACATGGCATATAGTTGGGTCTTGTTTATTTAATCTAGTCTGACAATCTCTACCTTTTGATTGGATTGTTTAATCCATTCACATTTATTGTTATTATCGATATAGTTGGGTTTATATCTGCATTTTACTTTTTGTTTTCTATGTTTGTCAAGTCTTTTTTGTTTCTCTATTCTTCCTTTACTGCTTTCTTTTGCATTAAGTGAATATTTTCTAGTGTAACATTTTGTTCCTTTTAATGATGTTCTTCATTTAAAAAAATTTTTTGCTGCCTGCTTACAATATACATATTAAGTTATCTGAATCTGCTTCAGATTTACAGATGCAGTACTTCTATAGAGCTCTATTCCCTCTCCTTTTTAGTGCTACTATTATTACTCGTGTTCTGTATATGTTAGAAACCCAAGGATACATTGTTATAATTATTACTTTTATAATTTTGTCTTTTAGAGAAGCTGAGGTAAGAAAGGAGATTAAGTATCTATAGTTATATTAACCTTTTTATTTACCACCTCTGGTTCTCTTCATTTGCTTTTGTTGGATTTGAGTTACCATCTGGTGTCACTTCCTTATTTCAGTACAGCTTTGCCCCCAGTTGCCTCCTTTGTGCTGTCATTATCAAATATATTGCATTTCTATATCTTGTATGCCCAACAACACAGTTACAAACATGTTGTTTTATACAGTTGCTTTTTAAGTCAGTTAAGAGAAGAATGGTTAAGAAATATGCAATTATACTGTGTTTTATAATTACATAATTACTTTTACCAGCACTCTTTTCTTCCCCCATGTAGATTGGAATTACCATCTGAGGTTAGTTGCTTTTGGCTTGTTGAACTTTTCTTGGTAGTTCTTGTATTAAAGCAGGTCTCTTGGCAACGAATTCTCTCAGCTTTTGGTTATTAGGAACGTCTTTATTTTGCCTTCAGTTTTGAAAGAGTTTTGCTTAATATAAGATTCTTGGTTGACAGTTTTTTTTCTTCCAGGACTTGACATATGTCATCCAACTGCCCACTGGCCTTCATCATTTCTGATTGTTAAATTAGCCATTCATGTTATTGGGCTCCTTTGTATGTGACAAGTCATTTTTCTCTTGATGCTATCAAGATTTTCTCTTAGTCTTTGGCTTTTACTGTTTTCCTGTGATGTTTCTGGGTGTGGATCTCTTTGAGTTTATCTTACTTTGAGTTCGTTGAGCTTCTTTGATATACAGATTAATATTTTTCATCAAACTTGAGAAGTTTTCAGCCATTATTTGTTTGGATATTTTCTTCTGCTGCTTTCTCTCTCTCCTCTCTTTCTGATACTCCCATTATGCATACATAGATAGACTTAATGGTGTTTCACCTTTCTCTGAGGCTCTGTTCATTTTGGTTCATTCTCTTTTCTCTCTATTCTTCAGGTTGCATAATCTCTATTGATTTATCTTCAAGTTCATGGATTCTTTCTTCTGCCAATTCAAATCTCCTGTTGAGCCCTGTAGTGAATTTTTCATCTCAGTTTTTATTCTTTTTAACTCTAGCATTTCCATAGGGTTTTTTAAATAATTTCTTTCTTTATTGCTATTCTCTATTTAATGAGACGTTGTCATCACGGTTTCCTTTATTTCTTTAAGTATGGTTTCCTTTAGTTATTTGAACATGTTAAATAGCTGCTTTCAAGTCTTTGTCTGCTAATTTTGACATTTGAGCCTTCTCAAGGGCAGTTTCTGTTGCCTGTTTTTCTTTCTGTGTATGGTCAGTCTTTACTGTTTATTTGTATATGTCATAATTTTTTTGTTGGAAACTGGACAAGTGTGTATATAATAATATAATGTAGATATATAATATTTTTATAGCAATTCTGGATGCTGATCCCTCTAGTCCCCTACCCCTTGGCTTGTTGCTTCTGACTTGTTTATTTGTTTAGTCTTGGCTAGACTGTTTCATGATGTCTATTTGCCCTGCAGTGTGAAGCCTCCACTCATTCCTCAGAGGGCGCAGCCTTGGGCATGTGTACAGTTACCCTGGGATGACAATGGTTTTAGCAGGACTTTCTTGGACTCTTTCTCTGATCTCTCAGGCTCTCTGCCTCTATTGGTATTGCACCTGGCTGGTAGCTTCCACTAATTGTCAGCTGATTGCTCTGTCATTTTTGACAGTAAATTGTTGAGGCATAAATTGTTCCACAGTCTTGTCTAATTAAATTCTGTCCCTTTTGCAGAAGTAGTCTTTGAAGCCAGTCTTCTTTGAGCCTGTTCTGGTCATAGGAGGGCTCTTCTCAGCTGTCCATTTCCCTGGTTCTCTCTGTTAAACTTCTAAGTGGTCTGTTTGTTAGCTTGTTGCTCTTATGGAACTACTAGCCTCCTCTTATTTGCTGACCATCAAAATCTTCATTGTTTTTGACAGTGTCCTTAGGCATGAACTTCCTCATGATCTGTTTCAAATAAAGTCAGTTTCCTTGGAGAGAGTTTCAGAATCCTCTGTTCTCTGCCTCCTCCACCCCTTGGGGAAATCCTCTGCACCATTACTCTAGAGCTGGGCATGAGAACAGTGGCCCATTTTGCTTAGAGTGACACCCCTGCTTTGTGAGCTGGGTGCTGGGTAGGGGGAAAGCCTCTGGTCTTCATGGCTTGTCTCTACTGGCATGGAACCTCTGCCAGACAAGTGCACTGGTATGAGAGCAACAGGGCCCTAGTATTTGATCTACAGGCTTAGGTTAGAACTTCCACCCTATGAGTAGGGGCTGGGTGGAGACACAGTTCTTACTGAGATATAGTAGATATTCTTGAATAAATGTTTCATTTCCTGTATGCCCTCAGAACAATTTCCAGACTTAAAATGTTTTTTTTAAATAATTTTCACCAGTTGGTTGTTTCACTGGGGAGCAAATCTGCACTGCTCCTTATACTTCACACTGCCATTCTGGAAGTTCTTCTATGTGCTTTTTACCAAAAGTCACTAAGTCACTAGGAGTTGGGATAATTTTTCAAAACAGCTTGTCTAAATTCTCCTTTACAAATAAATTTAAATTTTTTAGAGCTTATAAGTTCTATGTGAATATGTGTTATAATTTATAAGTCCAAGTTTATGGATGTGAAACCAGATTTTTTTCTTAAAGAATGTTTAGGCAGAAAATGCATCTTTGATACTTTTTATTGTCTTCTTTCTTCCACATGAACTTTATCATTTCATTTCAAATAGAAATTAGAAATTTCTCTTTCTAATCATGAAGTTTCAGTTTCTGAAAATAAAAACTGTTGATAGTAGGAAAAACTTAAGACCTTAGAAAAAAATAGGGTCATTGGCTCTTAAAATATACCCATGAACATCTTTAAATACTTTTATGCCTACTAAAATAAAATCACAAAGATATTACATTAAATAAAGAGAATATCTATGTCATCATATACATCTTGTGTATTGTTAGCTACTATTTAATTAATTCCCACTTACTGTTCCCTTGCTCCCTAGAAGATTTTTATGAACTCTCTCTTCTGCTGTTAATTAGATGCTTTAAGTTTGTTATGCTCTGTTGCACATAAGATGGACACTGAGAGGTAATTTTTTTCTGTATCTGATTCAGGAGCTCTGCTTTTAAATTTATGATTTGTGTTGTTAACTCCTACCTCCATTCTGTAGTCTCGGAAATGTAAAGTTTTTCAGATGCTCGATCTGGAAAAGCTTTGGACAACTTTTATTGATTCCTCTTAGTTTGGTGGATGGGGGATTTTTCACATTCACTTCATTTAGCCCAAGCTCAGCCTATTAGGCCCCTTTGACACCTTTCCCACCTCCTTTTCTTCCTGACAGATGTTAAGAGTGCAATTCTAAGGAGTATATGTACTTTGACTCTTTCTAAAGCTCAATTGCTGTGGTAACTCCTGCCCTCCCTTCAGCTTTACCTCACATTTTTATTCCCAGTCCTTGGTTTCCACTTTTTCAAATTATCCTTGACAGGTGTGACTGCAGTTCATGTATTTTAGGAGTATACAGAAATAGCTAACTACTAGGCTTTGGTGTAAAGAAGATTCTTTGGTGTGAAGAGATTATTATAAAATATTTTTAATGGAGATCTGTGTTGAATTTTCTGATTTTTAAGAGTAATAAATGCTTATTGTAAAAAAAAAACCCTAATATAAAAGTAAAGGTCTCCCTATAATTCTCCCCCCCTGCCCCCAATATAAGCACTATCAAAGTAATGTAGCATTTTGTCAACTTTTTATTGTAGCCCCTGCAGGAGCCTGTGGTGTTGTACTGGCACCTCCTATAGGAACAGCAGCAAGTTCCAAGGCTGTCCTGTTCACTGTAGGATCTCCTCCACACGGTACCATGGCCCCTACTTGTACCCATATGGTCCTTAGAACAAGAACAACCTCAGGTGAAGAATTGTCTTATTCCAATCTTTGGCTATTGTTTGGAGTGTAGTCTTCTGACAATGACTTAGTAGTGTAACTTAGATAAGTCACTTAACCTCTCTGGTTAAGTGGAGATAACTATTTTATCTTAAAGGGTTATAAGGAGTAAATGAGCCAATATTTATGGAAAATTCTTGATAAAAGTACATTATATATTTATAATGATGTATGATATTATAGCATAATATATGTGTGACTTCATGATGAAGCAGCTCTGCATATATGGTACTTCTTAGCTTATCCTAAAGGTTTATTTTAGTAAATCCAGTAAATTTTTTGAAAATGATAGGTTATCTTTGTTTTGTTTTTTTGTTTTAGAAACCTAAGTTTTAACTGTTTTTTTTGTACTTTGGGTCCCCATCTTTGCACTTAATCCTGTATACATTTAGACAGGCTAATAGATTGTTTTTGTCATCCATACTCTATAAATAGGTTATTAATACTAAAAATTAAAGTATTTAAATTAGACTTGAAATGATTTGATATCATCTTATATATTGTCCCTTATGTCCTTTAAGTTCTCTTATGCTAAATAAGTCATTAATCAAGATATAAGTAGATTAATAAGCAAAGGATATAAATAGATAATGAGAGAGGAAGTAGAGCTAATAATCTTGTTTTTAAGATTATGAAAAGTATTAATAAGAAAATGCCATTTTAAGAAAGTAATGTTTTATACGTATCAACTAAGTCAATGTTAAAAAATAATTTATATATTATTGCCCCATGTTGTTGCGGTTTAGGGATCTGTGTGCTTGCTTGTGGCTGCTTTAGAAAGTAGCATAGCAATTCTTACCAAGAGCTCTAAAAATATTTATAATATTTAATCTATGGTTATCCCATTCCTGTTTATAATACCAGTTTAGGGTATTTATCAAAAATCATTCAAAAGAAAGAAAAGCTTCAGATTTCACTATAGTGCTATTTCTGATGTAAAAAATCAGAAATAGTGTAAATGCCTCCAGATAAGCATTACATATGTAAATTTAGTGAACTACTATGCATCCATTGAGTTTTATAATTATGAAGACCAGGGAGCAAGAGGAAGAAATATATATGCTATAAATTTGTTTAAAACAGAATATTTATAAACTAACTATGATGATGTCTACAAAATAGACATATAGACAAGAAATAAAGGTGAACATGGAAAAATAAAACCTATTCATATGCTCAAATAGTGGGTCAGTGACTTTTCTTTTAACATTTCCTTTGTTCCTTTGATAGTAGGAGTGGGCGCCAAAGCCCTTAACTCTGTGCGCTCACTCTGGGCATGCTGCCGCCTGTCCCGTTTCCTTTCAGTGGGCTCCAGCAGCTCCGGAGCCTCCCGCATCTGTGTGGGCTCCCCGCCTGGGCTGGGCACGGGGTCTTCCCCTCCAGGAGCAGAGACAGTTCCCAGCCTGAGATACATGCCTTATGGTGCTTCACCCCCTAGCCTAGAGGGGCTCATCACCTTTGAAGCCCCTGAACTGCCGGAGGAGACACTGATGGAGGTGAGAACGACCATTGTGACAGGTCATTGTCATGTTGATACCATAGGAGAATGTTCTAGTGTTGGCGAAAGAGCAAAATACTACCAAAAGTGTTAAAGTTTTTTTTCTTAGCTTTATCTTTTCTATTTGAAAAATATTGCTGATATATTTTCACTCATCCATAACAGGCTTTGGTTGAGAGGAAGTGACACATATAGATTTTTGTGTTCTTAATTTTTTATCTGAAGTTTATTTACTACTTATTGGACTTGTAAAGCATAATCTTTGTCCTAAAACCATAACTTTTTATCCTCAAAGCTTGCTTTTTCTTCATAAGATAAAAATAATACACTTAAACTTAGGTTTAAAAAAAGAGTAAACCGTAGTGCCACATTAGTCACTAACACTGAGAGAAATAAACCTGCCAAGCAGACTAGATGCTCAACATTTGTGGACCAGTACCTTCCCTCCATGGATCCAGTTCTACAGGGAAAAACACATGATCTGAAGCACGCTGAGCACAAATCTAGAACAAGAGAAGTTAATTTTATGATTCCAAAGACTGTGCCAGCTCACTTCCTCAGTCTTTACTCTAGGGCAGCTTTCAGTGGACTGCATTGTGTCCTCAGTCACTGAATACAATGCTAACTTAGCCTGCATTTCAAATTAAAGTGATCAGTTCTCCAAACCAGTTAAAGAACAAATTCTCTCTCCATGCTGGACCTCTAACATTTCTATTTTGTGTGAATGAGAGTTAAGTATTTCACATAAAAGTTATAAAATATTGCATGCAAAATTTTAGTAGTGGTATTTTAGTAAGTTTAGTAATAATTTTGAAAATATATGTAATCCAATTGAAGATTGGAAAAACAATCTTCAGAATTTTTTCAATCTTTGTCATATTAGACACAAATTATGTTCTAATACATGTTCCAGTGCATTGGAACATGTAGTCCAATATGCTGTCATTGAGCAGAGAGACTCGTAAAGGTTGGTTTATTCTCCTATCTCTAGGAAAATGATTCTCATCCTTTTTTAACCATGAAAGGTGAATGAGAAACTTAGTCTTATTTTGGATTTCAAAATACGTTCATAGCTAAAAACAAATCTCAAAACAACATTAATTTTAGAATACTCATTTTGTGTGTAGAGGCGGGGAAGATTGTCCCTGATCTAACATCTGTGCCAGTCTTCCTCTATTTTGTACATGGGACGCTGCCACAGTGTGACTTAATGAGCGATACATAGGTCCATACCCGGGATCTGAACCTGTGAACCCGAGGCTACCGAAGCGGAGTGCATGAACTTAACCACTACGCCACTAGGCTGGCCCCTAGAATACCCACTTTTATTGCAAGCTATTATGTTTATCTGTACTCCCCTCTTTAACTGAAAAGATCACAGAAATTTAGAGTATTGATATTAGGCATCACTGTTAACTGAAAAACCAGCAGAAATTAAAATAAAGCATCTCTGAAGTTATAAGTCAGTAGAATTCACTAACTATCAAGAAGTGTGGTTTAGTGTGCAGAATATCCTTATAATCTTGGTATCTGTTTTGTCATGTTTTTGTCTCATGTATATTGATTTACTCATTTAGTACTTCATTTGTTTCTGGTAAAAGCACAGTGACTTCCTATCTTTGAAGCTTGATTTTGTGGGTGCTGTCATACACACAAACACATGCACATGCCTACATTGGTTTCATTTGTGTTTATTTTCTCACTAGTTTCCTGGAATTTAAAAATGTCAATCTCTTTTGATCATTCTGATGTTCATACGTATAGAAAAACATTAGCAGTAGCCATGGTTTATATGCAGAAATTAGCGTCCACCTCTTCTTAACCTGGAAGTTTCTAAGACAAATTGGCTTTGCCGCAGCGAGAACACACGGACACCTTACGCCACCTGAATGTGATGCTGATGTTCACTGAGTGTGTGCTGGACCTGACAGCTGTGCGGGGAGGGAGCCCAGAGATGTGCACATCCGCTGTCTCCTTGTACCAGATTCAGGAGAGTGTGGTTGTGGACCAGATCAGCCAACTGAGCAAAGACTGGGGGTAGGTGCCCTATGTCATTCATTTCCAGATTCTTCATGTTTTCTGTAAATTCATGTCTGAGATAGAGGACTTGTCATCCACTGAAAATCATGTCTCAGTATTAAAAGCTTCAAGGGGGTTTCTATGTTATTTCGTTGCGCTAGATTTCACTGTATGAGCCAAAACTTCGAGGTTCTGCAACTTTAGCATTGCCTTTTCCCTGTAATTTATACCATTGAAGATAATTTGATGGTAAAGAGAGTGTACTGATTTTTATCTGTTGTATTCAAAATACACACGTCTTTTTCCATGCCAAACCTTCTCCCTTCAGGAATTATTCGTAAATTAAAAATATCAGGTAGAATGATATTCCCTTAGAAAGGCTATTTTAATGGTGACCTGATGCATAGAGAGCTAAATCTGGCATATTGGTTCACAAGGTAACGCTCTGCTTGCTGTTTTCTGCGTGTAGGCGGGTGGAGCAGCTGGTATTATACATGAAAGTGGCACAGCTGCTGGCAGCATCTCTGCATCTCGCCAAAGCCCAGATCAAGTCCGGGAAACTGAGCCCATCCACAGCTGTGAAACAAGGTAGGGTGGAGGGTGGCAACGCATGACTTCTGGGGTGCTGGAGCTGACCCTTTTCCCATTACACTCAGAAAGAAAGTTTTTGATGAGTAATCAAATGTGTAATTAAATATTCTTAAATGGGAAAAGATGCTGGCTTTTCTGTTTTTTCGTTTTTGCCGTTTAATTGATACAGAGAGCAGTCAGAAATGCTTTTTTTCTCAATCTTTTCTTAACTGAAAGAGAGAACATGTGAAAGAATCTGATTTCCAATCAATTTTTTCAGTGATCATTTGGTGTCATTTTCTTTAAATCAGCAGGAAAAGTGCATATCACTGTGACTTTATTTCTGGAGGAAAATTAAAATTCTCATCTCAACTTTTTCCAGTTGTCAAAAATCTGAATGAACGATATAAATTCTGCATCACCATGTGCAAGAAACTTACAGAAAAGCTGAATCGTTTCTTCTCTGACAAACAGAGATTTATTGATGAAATCAACAGCGTAACTGCAGAGAAACTCATCTATAATTGTGCTGTGGAAATGGTAACTCTTTTTAAGGTTTAATATTTTATAGTACTGCTTATCTTTAAGAATATCTTTTGAATTGAATACCTACTTGACATTATCCTTTTAAAAAGAGTTTATGCCCTACCACTCCCAAGAGCAAAGTATTGTGATTACTTCTTACTAAAGGAGTAATTGGACTTAGTTAACATTTAAGTAACACATTAAGTAAAGGTTACATTTGGTAAAATTTTATTATGCCTCTTAAAAATTGCTAACATTTGGCATGATCTAATCTTTTTATAGTTTGCATCTAAAAGCTTTAGCTGAATCTAGTTATGTATTTTCTATTTAATTTTGGCTTGATAAAACATTAGAAAAAATACTGCTCTGTTAACCATAAAAATTCATGTGCTTAGATTCTGCTTACTGACTTTAAGTACAGACACAAAGTAAAATCTACTTTTCCAATTGTCTGGTTACACTATTGGAAATAATTTGTTTTCTGTCTCATGGGGAAAAGATTGCTCTAAAGTATAGATGAAATTAGGGATTGTTAAAGAAGTGGTTAAGTGGGGGGAAAAAGTTAATTATTGACCAATCTTATTTTTACCACAGTAACATAATAAACCTCCCTCCTCCCCTTAAAATTTGTCTACTTTGAATTGTACTATTACACCCTTGATCTTATTTTGAAAGCCATTATAATAAAAAGTCATATGAAAATAACTTTGAAATATAAACTATTGATAACAATAACATACATTATTTTGCTATAAACTATTGACATGAGAAATATGCATTGTATCACTCTGTACCAAATTAAGACTTCATATGATAAATTCTTTTTTAGAAATTTGTACCAGGAAAAGTGTCCTCTTATAAGGAATTATAGTGCTTCTTTCTTTTCTGATGATAAAAGCTATGTAACTTCAATAAATTCTTCTTTTTGCCCTGGCTGCTTAGTGTTGAGGAGGAAAAATTTTTCCTCTATCCTTGTAGGTTCTTCTGGCTGGTCTAAGAATTAAATTGACAGGACACAGATTAACAGGAGAAAATAAAATTTAATTTCATACATACAAGGACTCCATAAGAATATGAGGCCCAAAGAAGTGACCAAAGCAGGCAGCTTTTATACCTTTTAGACAAAGAAGTAATAAATTTGTGAAGACGTGACAAGACAAAGAGACAGGCTTGGGTACTAATTAGTGAAGAAACTCAGCAGAGTGTGTTTACATGGTCTTCTCGGCCCTGAACTCCCCGTCTCTGGTGATAGGACGTCTCTCTACCTCCTGGTGCAGGGAGGGTACCTTTCACATGGGAGATCTATTTCCTGCTTTCAGGGGGACAAAGGAGGGTCAGAGTATCCTTCTTGCACTGGCTGTTTCTTAAGTAACTTTAATTCAAAATAATCAATATGCCAAAGTGGCATATTTTGGGGTGGCCTGCCCTGAACCCCATCATAACCATGCTTAGAGATACTAACACTTACGTTTAGTTATTTATTTCTCCTTCGTCTTCGTGGCTCTGATGCCCTGTATCCATTTTATTTATCTTATTGTAAGTGGGTTTAAATTATTTTTTCAAAGAGACAGAGCATACTGACAGGTAAATTAGAATACTGGATTACTGACAGTCCCTGGCATTTAATGATTAAAGAGAAGATCAGAAAGCCGTTGGGAAAACTCCTCAAATACTTATAACCCTGTGAATAATACTGCTGTCACCTCTTTCTGGAAAGCCCCTACCCACCTTTCCCATCACCTAGCTAACTCCTACTTTTTCCTTGTGACTTGGCCTAAACATCACCTCCTGGAGGTTTTCCCTAATCTTCTGTTCCTTCCATAGTGGGGTTAGATGCACCTTGTATGTATTCCGTACCACCTGGGGCTTCCTCCTATAATAGTACCATGTATCCCTTGGAATTTGAATGGCGTGTTTTGCAGGCCTATATCTCCCTCTGGACTGTGAGCTCTCCTTCATTGTATGCTCAGCACCTGGCACTTAGTAGGTGCTCAGTTGGTATCTCTGAATGAATGAATGAATGACTACAGCAGAAAATTCTTCGACTAAAAGAAGAAGCTGATAAGTGGCTTCTAACATTGTTTAATTACTGTAAGAAAACCTACTTTAATGAAATGCCAAGTTACTCTAGTGTGAAAGTGTATGTTTAAAATAAGCTTTTTAGTGAAGCCATAGAAGACTTAGAAATATAAATTTTATGAGTCATGAATCTCTGAGTATGAGAAGGCTATGTTTGAACACAGAATAACTCTTGTCAAGAAGCTCCTTCTTTATATCACTCATCTGATGAATCTTTAAGTTTTATATAGTTTGGTAGATTATGTCATTTCATCAAAATGTGTTACTTTTAGATAGATTCCATTTAAAGCTGCATTGTCCAAATGGATTTGTATTTTCTTGGAAAAGTTGAGAATCTTCTCATTTTTTGTTGACGGGCTCCAGGTTCAATCTGCAGCCCTGGATGAGATGTTTCAGCAGACTGAAGACATTGTTTATCGCTATCATAAAGCAGCCCTTCTTTTGGAAGGCCTAACTAAGATTCTCCAGGACCCTGCAGATATTGAAAATGTACATAAATGTAAGTTGACTTAGAAAGTAGTGTGTTTATTGATTGCAGTCTGGTTGTCTCCTACAGGTACAATAGGAAGAGCTTGGAGTTTGGAATCATACTGCCTGGGTTTGAATCTGCAACCTTGGGCAAATCACTTACTCCTTCTGTGGTCTCAGTTTCTTCTTCTAAAAGATGAAGGAACAATGCCTGCCTGGCATCGTTGTTGTGAGGATTAGAGATAATGCTTGTAAAGTACTGATAGCTTTTGTCATCAGTCTTTAGATTTCTACAGTGCATTACTGTGTTGGTGGGTGTGTGTTCGTGTATGTAGAGAACTTTGTTTTTGTTATTAAATAATAATTAATGCAAATATTTTAAGCTTCATGGGCTTAGTGACTGAAGAATCCTGTGAAGACCCTGTGTACTTCAGATTTGGTATAGACAGCAGAGTGGAGGTTGATAGCATACCAGGATGATATTATCACTTATCACATATAAACCCACTGATCTGGTTATTGAGGAGGAGGTGGTGGACCCCTTGGAGTATATGTGGTCATACCACATTTTGAAGAGCAGTTCTAAAATTTTTTGCAGTTGTGAGCAAGCTAGCTGTTAAAACCTAAATGTTCTTTATTTGACATGCTAATCTAAATTTTACCACTGTGCAGCACTAAGCTAGAAATCATATCTAAGCAATTACTAGGAAGAAAGAAGAAAAATATTCAGAACTGTTAACTTTGGGGCAAAGATAGAACAGAGATGAGGATGTAGGTAGAGAATTAGTGATTTTTTTTATTAGTTCTTCTTTCCTTGGTTTTAAAAATGTAAAGATTTTTATCATGAATTTAACTTTTTTTATTCCTAGATAAATCTAGTATTGAAAGAAGATTGTCGGCACTCTGCTATAGCACCTCGACCTTGTGAGCAGCAGCAGGCTTGTCCCGTGCACCAGTGGTGGGATGTGAGGGGATACATCTGGGATTATAGCTTGGATTCTGTCGCCCCATCCCCAGGAAGCTAGTTTCTTACCTGGTGACTACCAAAGAGCAAGCAGTGATTTCAAAAAGGAAAAACAATCCCAAAACTACATATTTGTAGGAAATCTGCCTTACTGGAGAAGCTACCCCTTTCCTCTTTGTAGAAGTAGATGCAAGAGAATTCTACATGGCTCTCAGTTTGAACTTGGTAAATAAATGCACCTTAGAACTAGAGTTATCAGTGCAGTTATTCTTAAGGATACTTAAGAATGAAGCAGAGTGAGTGGCTCTTCACTCAGTTCACCAGAGCAATGTGTGAAATTCCACGTGTTTACTGAGGTATAAAAGTAAAAAAACCTACATCCAGGGCAGTTTGATACGTGGGGTAAGTTTATTTAAATCTGAGCATGCATCCTTAACCAGCTCAGGAAGAAGTAGCTTAAGAAGAAGTGAAAGATGGCTCTTAGAAGAAATTGTGAAATCTTCAATTTGATCTAATATGGACACATGTTAATCTTCCAAAATCTTTCATATTGCACTAATTTATTAAAACAACTGTGTATTGGATTTTGCAATTTAAAACTAACTGAGGCACAATGGACTTGTTTAAAATATTTTACTTGATTATATATACATACCCTTTCCAGAATTTACATGTAATCTCTAGTGGACTTTTCAACAGTAAAAACTTATGTTTGTGTGAACCTTCGTATTTTTTTAACCTATTCATCTACACCTGCAGATCTTCTCAGTGATATTTTTGAGTTGCTGGTTGTTTGCTTTTGGTTGCATTTTTTGTGCATGTAGAATGTGCATTGATGCCTGTGACTTCTAGGTTTATTAAAGGCTAGGTTTATTTGGGCAGTCTTAGAAAAGATATCAGTCAAGAGAGTCTCTCAAGAATTTTAATAGGGCCACAACAAACTTGGTGATCTAAAGGCTTGTTAGTGATGTGGAGTTTCTACATGAAGTTAGTGCAAAATGAGGTTTGTTTTCTCTTAGGAAAATGGGCAGCTGTCTTCAGCCTAATGTGTATTTTTCATGTTAATCCTGACAGTTCACCAAATAGCTAGTCATGGAGAATGTAGGCAGTTAACATCCCTCTAGAAATGGTTCCTACATTGTATACTATTTGGTTTCTTTTACTTACCTGCGTGAATACTTGAAGAAAGCATTCTCCACTTTTATTTAATGTTTTTATTTTAATCCTTGTAGGTAATATAATCTGAACTCTGACAAATTGCACAGAAGCTCTTTGGCATTAATCTAATTTTAGTGTACTGATAAAAACAAACAAAAACATGGTTTTCCTTTACTTTGACAAAGTAATGTAATTTTACCTTATTTATCTCTATGAATTACAGCAATTAATTTGAATATTTATTTATATGACGTTTGTATTTTTAGGTCTTTAACACAGTGTTTCTACCTCTCCTTTGTAACTGCATGCATTATTCTTGAAACTAGGTAAAACTCACTGAATTGTTGTGTAATAACCTTTTTATTATTGCCTGTACAGATGTATTTTAAGGTAAAATAAAACTGACAAAGTGTTTCTAGGGTAAAGCTGGGTCCGTATTACATGGCTTGTCAGGCCAGTTCCTTCCTCAGTGAGTTTGGAGCCTTGGTCATTAATATCCTCTGTCCTGCCCCAGGATTTCAGATTCTCGGTGACTGTCACATAGGCTGCCAGGAACATAGACTTTAGTGAGGGTTTCTGCCCCTCCCTGCAGGGGTTTGAAGCACTGTTTAGTGATACTTTATTTTGTATAATTTTTTTCGAGTGTACAGGGAAATTTCCTTTATGTTCTCTCAGATATCACCCATGTTATCTCAGTGGCTCCTCCAAGGGGGGATTCATTCTGGCCCCTCCTCCCCTCCCATTTTTTTTAAACACAGGATGAAACAGGTTCACAGCGAGTAAGTGATTGGTCTGAAGTCAGTTGACTAGGGAAGTGGTTAAGCCATGTTTTGTTACTTCCAAGTTCATTCTTCCTCTTGTGTGATAAAGGTCTGTGGTAGATGGTATGTGTGAAACCGTGAAGTCTGAACAGCAGAGGAGAACAAACTGTAAATTCATGAATAATGGTTCTGATTATACTTCTGTTATCAAGGCCAATTGTTTTAAGAGATTTTGCCTTGATTATAGCAATAATAAACAAATGCTTTATGTTTCCATGAGTATTTCTTAATTTCATATCATGTATTTCATAAAACAGAAATGGACCAGTCCACACAGTTGTGAGTTGACACCTATATTCAAGCCATAACTTGGAAGGTTATTGACCATACAAATAGAAGTAGAGGAGTAATCGGTGAATTTGCTAATTGGCTATTCCTGCTGTAAGGATTTGCTTTAAGCGCACTTTGTCGTGAATCTGATGGTTTTCATAATTGCATGCTGCCTTCTCCCGGCCAAGAGGAATAACAGATAGCGATTGTCCTGCCCTTCCTAGAGTCATGGAGAGGACTTTATTGTCAGGGTGGGTGCCTCAGTCTCCACAGGGTAATAAGGAAGAAGTTGAGATGGACGTAGTGGACCTGAGGCTATTGACTCAGTATCTAAAAAATCCTTGAGGTAATTGAAGTGATTTGGGCACAGGCCTTGGAGGAAGACTTCCCACTTTTAATGTAAGCTCCCTCCTTGCAGTTTCTGTCATCAGTCTTAAATTTTTTCAGGAATAAAGTCAAGTTGTATTGCTCTAGGAGGGTTGCCTGCTGACATACTTGACAGGGAGGAGCTACTACTCAGGGCACCTGCTGTTGTCCCTCCACTGATAGGTGCATCTTAGAAGCATTCGTGCCCATCTGTCCACAGCCCTGAGACAATTTACTGCTGGGTCCTGGACCCTTGAATCTTCAGTCATGGAAGCTCTTTGGAACTACCCAAGTCTCTTCCTTGTTTGTCAAAGCCCGTGTGGGAAGACTTTCTTTGGAAGAGGGGTCAAGATGGTATTTTCCTCACCTGAATCAGAGGAAACCACATCAGGAGCAATCCACCTGGAAGAGCACTGCACTATAGGAACCTGACAGTCAGCCCTAAAATCTCAGCTTTTGTGGAAGAGGCAAAGCCAGACAGGTGCAGGGTCAGTGTGAATTCAGTGACCAGACTATAGCAGAGGAAGGATCGGAGGCTGAGAGCCCGCTGACAGCACAGCCCCACAGAGCCACCCGGCAGAGGCTGTGCAGAGTAAGAACATGGGCACGTGTGGTCCTGAGTGAGGCTGGGTCTGCACTCTGTGCAGGCGAAACTGACCTGTAGGTTTTTCCCTTTTCACAGAGGGCCTCTTAGCCCAGTTTTTAATGTACCATAAGGATCTTTTTTGTTGTTGTTTAGTGTGTCCTCTTTTGACAGCCTCCAAGGCGCCTCCTGGGAGTGGATATGAGCTGTGGAGGCTGTGGAGGTGACTAAGCACTGGAGCTTCCTCTTGTCCTTGCTTAGAGGCTTTCCTGAAGTCCATACTCAAGGGAGACAGAGGGTGGGCCTTTCCTGGGCAGGGCCACTTGGGTGCACTGTCTTGGTGCTGCTCAGCACTGAGACCATCCTTTCTTTGAGAGTTTGCTTACATCACCAGAAAGGCCAGTTGAGCACTGGTTTGTTGAAACTGTTCTCTACCTCCTTGGGTGTAGTGGTCCACTTGGTCTCGGGCTCCAGCTCCCCTGCGTAAAGCTGTGTGTCCCTGGACACATTCCCTGACCTCTCCATATGTGTCAGACGGGAGGAAGGTCACAGAGCTCATGGAGTAGGGGTGAGAAGGAAGCAAGTATGAAGTTGTATGAACAGCACTGGGCACATGTGAGTCCTTGGTAACATTAGCTGTTGCAGGGTTGTTGGTCTGCAGCTCCTTGCTGTTCTGTTTTGTTTTGGGGAAGGGAGGAGAGCAGTTTTTCTTGTGTTTGGGGCAAGGCCTGGATTTAGGACTCACTGGAAACACATTTGCTCTCACTGGATAACTACTGAAAGTACACAGCTCCTTGCCCAGCTAACCCACCACGCACCCTGTTTTCAGATACCCTGTAATTACACTTCTAGGTTATTCTGGCAGTTTTAATGAAATGTCTGTATCATTCTAGTATTTCTTACTTCATTTGATCCTCATATCAACTCTTACTTGCCTCATTTTACAGGTGGAAGAAAACAGTCTTGGAGAGTAATTTCCCCAAGAGAAAGGCCACAGGGCTGATAGTGGTGGAAGCAGACTGCTGCCAGAGTTTGGCCTGCCAGGCAGCTGGGCTGGGAGCCTGGGCATGGGAGCACTCTCCTCTGCACCTGTGCCTCAAGTCCCACATCTGGTCACTCCCACCTCCTGCTACCCCATCTCTCTGGTGATGTACAGGAAGAGGGGAAAGAAGGCAGTCTTACACCATGTGGTGCCTGGTGTCTCCTGCTGGACCCATCTTCTACCTAGTGGAAGGCAGCACATTTCAAGAGCAGGTGAGGTCAGCAGCTCTGTGCAGCCCCTCGTGGGACTGGAGTTAGAGCTCAGGAGCAGTAGGTTTCAGAAACCACCCTTGAAACTCCCAGTGAAAGGGCTTCTGGGACATATGAATAAATTCGGGTGTTTGACGACCCGCTTTGCAGTTGCCCTGTTTGTTTTTACATGCACCAGTGAGATTGAACAGCAGAGGACTGGTGCAGTCCCAGAGGGAGGAGCCTCAACCCCACGTTTGCCAAAGGGGACCCCCACAGGCCCTGACCACATCCCGGGGCCAGTTCTTTCTCGGATGGCAGCAGATATAGACCTTTCCTCAGGCAACTCATTAGTCTGCCCCCAGGGTGGCCATTGCAGCCTCACGCCTTCAACTCAGACCTGCCCAGAGTACAATTCAGGCCCTGCAGGCACAGGAGGAGGATGGCACATAGAGCCCTTGTCTCAAACCATCAGTTGCTCCTCCCACCTTCCTGTCCTGCCCTCCCCATCTCAGCCCGCTCAGCTCTGAGTGTCCTGTGCCCACAGGCTGTGTTTGCAAGAGTATCCTTTAGCATTTGGGCCCCACCCCTTCTGCAAGGAGAGTCTGGGGAGGAAGGTAGTGGGCTGGGCAGGGACAGACCTCCAGAAGGCCTTTCCTGAGTCATCCATCTGGGCAATAAAATGACCTCCTGCCTGGTACAACTTTGACCTGTTGGGAAGCAGCCATAGGAAGCCTGCAGACGGGGTCTGATGGGGCCCTGACTGAGGCTATTGCTCTGTTCCAGCTGGAGGGTTTCTGTAAAGATGATGGGTGAACAGATTGTGCACTCTGGAAATAAACCAGATGATGGCTGATTTAGGAATTCCCGTCGGGCAGAAAGTGCAGGCAGCTGAGTTGGTATAGAATGCCTTAAATTGAAGGTGGAATGTAGATTTACAGTTTCTAGTAGAAACCCAGAATATTTGGGGCATGAGTTTTTTCTTTTTAATCCCCTTTACTCTGAAGAGGAAACAGCAGCCCCATACACCTGTCTCCTAGGGAGGACTTTTCTAAACCTAAATATGATGAAAAAACTTGAGAAGATTTGAATACATTTGAAGTGTCTATGAGATGATGAAGATACACATCTGTGGCTGTCCAAATGGCAAAACACATTTTCCTTCTCTGTAGTGTCTGTGTAACTGAGCAAAAAGGGGCTCGTTCTGCTTGCTACAGTCTGCTCCAATCAGTTGCAGTTGAGTTGGTGGTTGAGAAAGGAAAGTTTATACGCTTTAGCTAGCATAATTGGAAGATGGCAAACTAGTGTCCTAAAGAACCATCTTAAAATTATACAGAATCTTGAGGCAGTTATATAGGGGAAATGGGCAGGGAAGGAGGGGGTTTAGGGATGTTGATCATCCAGTGTGATGAACTTCAAGGAGCCATACTATCTTTTTCTTCTATCATTTGTGACGGCTACCAACGCAGAGCTTTTCTTTCTGGAGGTCATCAAGTTTCTTGGGAACTCAGAGAACAAAGTTATTGTCTTATCATAGCTGGGAGATATACATAAGCAAGAGTCATAGAGCAGGCAGATCATGTATTTCGCAAAAGTGAGAGGTGCTTAATGATCTAGGTACGTGCACTGTCAGAGACAAGTGAGTCAGGGTCACAGTTACAATATTGCTTCCTTTCCCTAAGATGGCTTCCCTCATGCTAACTTAAGATCTAGCTGTTACATCTGGAAAGTGGAAATTGTTGCAGGGGGTGGAGTTGCTTCATGTTTACACTCCATATTGCTGGTATTGTTTTTCAACATGAGCTTATGTAATTTTTTAAACAAGATTTTTTAGGTATAGGAAGAAAACTCTAAAAGGCAAATAACCAACTAGGAAAGGTATATGCGGTAAATACAACGGATGAAGGGAGGTTAAGGGGGTGAAATGAGAAAGTAAGGAAATTCCCTTTGCTCCTGATGCACCCCCCCTGCCCACTAGCCCCAGTCACCAGCAGAGCCTTACTGTTAGCAGTAACAGAATAAAGAAGACCCTGGCATGGACAGGCCAAGGGTCCCAACAGTAATACTCACATCACCCAGCTCAGAATAGGGAAGTGGACTCAAGAGGCCTTGGTGTCCTCGTCTCCCCTGGCCACATGTCCCTGTGTCACCATCCCATGTGTACTGACTTTATGATGTGGGCAAGATGCTCAGCTTCTCTGGGCTTCGCTTTCCTTGTCTGTAAGATGGAGATCGTGGACAAACTTGCCTCTCAGGTGTATTTTGAGGATTAAATGGAACAGTACGTGGAGGGTGTTTAGCCCAGGTCCTGACACGTGTGAGCCCTGAGCAGACGCTAGGTGGTCTGGTTGGTATCATCAGGGCGGCAGTGGAGCAAGGCTGAGGCCTGAAGGCCCTGGAGGCGTCTTCTCTGCTGACGACCAACACTGATCAGAAGTGACTTCTGTTTCTTCCGTTCATGAGTCACATGTGTTCTCTTCATCACATCTGGTTTTTGGAGATGTGAACCCTCCTTTCCACTGAGAATGTGCAAAAATAACATTTCTTTGACAAGTTGCTCTCGAGCACATATCAACATCTATTAACTCGCTAACAAAGGAGCCAGCAGTGTGATAAAAGCATGTCAGTTCAGAAAGGTTATGAAATCTGTGGGGTATATTTGGGAAACAAGATGCTTATGACATAAGCAGTTTATTGGTAAAAATCAGTTTCCTTTCACATGGTCATAAAAACACATGTTCCTCAAAACATTATGTTGCAGAGGAAATCTGGGACAGGACAGTCCAAGATACGAGGTGTTTGCAAACTTTCTGTTCAGGACCAAATAGTAAGTATTTCAGGCTTTGAGGGCCGTATGGTCTCTCTTGCAGCTAGTCAGCTCTGCTGTTGTACTGTGAAAAGGACAGTACCCAGATGAACATGGCTGTGTTCCAATAAAACTTTATTTACGGACATTGAAATTTGAATTCCATATAATTTTCAGGTGTCATGAAATATTCTTTTTTATTTTTTCTATCCATTTGAAAATGTAAAAACGATTCTTAATTTGTAGGTTGTGGACTGGAGCTGGCACACAGACAGTAGTTCCCTGCCCCTGACGTGTAGATTACTAACTAGCAGAAGAGACAGACTTCCAAGATGCAAATGAGAATGATAGAGGTGCGTCCATGGTGCCCACTGCATGACTTGACTGCCTGTGGTGTCCAGTAGGTCCAGTCAACATGGATGTGAAATAGTGTCAGTGGGTCAGAAGCAGGGCACCAGGTGACAGTTAAGCTTTTAAACAATTCATTAAACTGCTAGCAAATATATAGAATGCAAAATTTGCACAATTAGTTTTGGAACATTTTGGGGGGACAATTTTGTTTTTCTGATTCTTTGACACATGCGGTGCCCTACTTCTTACTCTTGCTGTGTGGGCTTGGGCAAGTCACCTCACCTTCCTGAGCCTCCATTTTTTTTTCATCCATTAAGGAAAATCAAAGTAGTACCTTCTAATTCAGTTTTTGTGGGGAAGATGCCCTTTGCACAACAGCAAATGTTCAATTAATGGTGATAGTTTTGCTTTTCATACTGAAAAGCTGCACTGCTCTGCTCTCTTGGGCTGGACTGGATGTCCTGTTCCTGGAAACAACCACCTGGAGTTGTCCTAACTGCCACAGTTAGCGTCCATTCCTGGACACAGGCCAGGAGCCTATCCATGGGCCCTCCCTCATCTCAGCAGGGCTACACTGGCGCATTGACTTTGCAAAACGAAGTCCTGGTGCTGGTGCCTGGCTGCAGGGCTCATCCTCCATAAACGTTTTAGCTCTATTTTCTTGATGTGTTTAAATATGAAATAAATGTATATTTTAACCCTTGTGTGTATGTAAATTGAAACTAATACTTTCCTTTGAGGTCATATGTCTCTGACCCCCACACTGTCACCTCAGCGCTGTCTCTGGTCTTGGAGAAGGAACTTGTGCCAGAGCTGGACGCCCCTCGCTCACTTGTCCCCACTGCGGCCGTCGGTGGGTGCCCACCTCCCCTGTCCCAGGGCTGAGAGCAGGACCGGGGCGAGCCTGGTCCCCGACTGACAGAGGGCGCCCACTCTCAGGAGTGGGGCTTCCTCGGCGCCCATGCGGTCCTGGGGGGTCCGGGTTCCTGCGCTGGGCCCCGAGAGGGAGGACGAGGTCTTGGTAGGGGGTAGAGGGAGCCTGGCAGGTGGAGCGGACAGTAAGGTAACGCCTTCCCAAGGGGTCAGCGTCGTGGACCCCTCCGAGAGCCTGAGGAGCAGCTCAGAGAAGGTGCGCAGCCACCGCGCCGAGACCGCCCCGCCCCCGGAAGCCGAGCTCCCGGCCTGAGGAAGGCGGCGAGGTGGGGCCTCAGCGCCCCTTCCCGCGTGGATGCTCACCGGGAAGATTCCCCCAGCCTCTCCTCGGGCTCGTCAGATCAGCCTCTCCGCTGAGAAGGGGGTGGAGAGGGGGGCTGGCCCCAGAGGACAGACAGAGGGTCCCCCAGGCGGGAGGGCTGCCCTTACATCTCCCTCTGACTTCTGCCTCCTCAGCTGGGCTTTGGATGCTCCTGTGTGGAGGACAAACGAAGCCCTGGAGGGACTTTCGTAGGGGGAAAGGCATGGCCTCCAGCCAACCAGGGTACAGAAGGAAAAGATGCCCAGTTGCTCTATGATTGGATTTAGAAGCAAAGGCCTGGAATTTAAGGAAGAGGGGTCTGGTGGGAGGCAGGGTCTAGGGAAAGAGTTCCTTCCCTTGTGAGATGTTTCCTATGCAGAGGCTGATGGATAAATTTCAAGGAACTGTAATGTTTGGCTTCAAATCTGGACTTTTCTCCTGCTTCATTCATGCATTCATAACTGGTAAGCCCCTACTGTGCTAACCACTGGAGATACAGCCGTGAACAAAAGAGGATTGGCCCTGCCCCCACAGAGTACATACTTCAGATAAGACTGATAAATATAACATGATAATTGTGATTAATGCCACAAAAGAGAGATGGATGATGTTATGGAAGCTTGTGGTGGAGGCTCCAGTCAAGAAAGTCAGGAAAAGATAAGTGGGCGTTAACCAGGTTAAGAAGGGAGAGGAGAGTGTTTTAAGAGAAGGACTAGCATGTGCAAAGGGAACATGTTCCCGTGTGGCAGGGGAAACATGCAACAATGAAGATGATAAAGATATAATAGAGTCATTCTCTATCCCAGCACTGTGGTGCTTTTATGCAGCACAGTAATCCATTTCTGAAATTACCTTGTTTATATTTTTACTTGTTTATTATTCTACTCACCTCATTAAAATGTCATCTCTCTAAAGCCAGGAATCTTACTGTCTTTTTAATTGTGTCCCTAGCTCCTAGGACAGTGCCTGGCAAATAGTAGGTGCTCAATGAATATTTGTGGAAGATAATAATGATGGTGATGATGATGGCTGACATATATTGTATGCATTCTAAGTGCCAGCCACACTTCTAAGAATCTGACATACATGAACTCATGTAAACCTCACAGCACCCCTGTGAGTAACTTGCTGAGCTCTCACAGGTGCTAAGTACCTGAGTCAGGATTCTGTGTCCGCCAGGCTTCCTCCAGAGCCCATGCCCTTACACACCATCCCCAAACACAAATAAAGCTAGTGACTCTGCTTCTGTGCATATACTGTTTTAAGCACGTCTGTGCACATGTGAGCAAGGGGGGATTCTATCCCATGATGGAACATAGCACCACTGCTGTGTGACTGAGAGTTGGAGTGTCTAGGGGCAAGTGAGAGAAAGAGGTATGTTGAGGCAGGTTGTCTTGCAGCCATTAAAAGCAGCTGATTAAATTGGCAGGTTGGAGAAAAGATTGGAGGGGGCACAAATGGATGCAGGGACACCAGCTGAAATTTATTCAAATGAGAAAGATGAATGGTTTCAAGAGATAATGAAGAGTTAAAATCAACATGACCTGGAGATGTGGGATGTGGGAGTATATCAGGTTGGGAAGTAGTGTATGAGTTAGTTTTTGCTGTGTAACAAACCACTCCAAAACTTAACAGCTTAAAACAATCAACATGTATTATTTCTCATAATTCTGTGGTTCAGTTGGGTAGTTCTGGTCTAGCTTAGGGTGGCTGGTGCTCAGTGGTCTAGGATGGCCTCAATTGTGTTTGTAGGTTTGCTCAGTGTTTAGCTGGGGTACCAAGGATGACTTGGCCACCTGTCTGTCATCATCTGGCAGGCTGGCCCAGCCCTGTTTACATGGTGGTGTCCCATGGGCATAAGAGAGCAAGCCACAGGACACCAGCACTCTTCAAGCCCCTGCTGAGTCATATTTGCTAATGTCCCATTGGTCAAATCCAGAGTCAAGGAGTGGAGAAATAGACTCCATCTCTTGGGGGTAAGTGTGGCAGCGATATATGTGCACACAGGGCTGGGAGGAATTCCTGCGGCCATTTTTGTGATCCACCACAAATAGGAATGACTCTGGCTGATTTAAGCAGAAAGGAACTGGTAAAAAAAAAAAATTGGAGGAGACCTGGGGAACTGGGAACAAAATCAGAGATCAGGCCACAGAACTGGTATTGGAAAGATATCAGTGCATTGCTGTAACCCTGGGCCATGGCTGCTCTGGGAGTTTGATCTGTGGCAACCACTACTGGTGTCAGAGAGGAAGACCCCTGAGGTCCCCACTTCTTTGCTTCTCCTTCAAGGCCCAGTGTGGTTCTGTCAAATTGGTGGAGCTATGTCACATGCAAGACCCTGTTTACAAGGTGGGCAGAGCTTCAAGCAGCATGCCTGGTCATTGTCTTTGTACAGAGGAGAAGAGGTCTGAGGTAAGGGCCTACAGAGACACGTGGACAGTGGTGAATGTCTTTGCTGAGTGGTCAGGGGCCTTAGCAGAAGCAGGACTGGAAAATCGGAGTTGAGGAGATCTGGGAAAGGGTGTTGGATGATCCAGGAAGTGGGCACAAAGAATTGTATTTTATGTCAATGGCCACCAGAGGGGGCAGTAAGCAAACCAGTAGACAAGATGACTTGTCCGGTGGAGGTCAACCAGCCTCGGTCCTTGGCCTGCCTCGTGCTTGCACCATGAGCCCATAACAAGCCGGCGGTGGTGACAGAATTGGAGGCTATCCTTGGGCCAGCAGGCCGATTCTGCTAATGCCCAACCTACCAGCAGCAGAGACCACCGCCGACCTCAGTGTGCCACCGTCTTTTGAGGAGACCAGCTGGGCTGGTCCTGATGCATTTCATAAAGACTGGTCTTCAGATGGTCCCACAGAAGCCAGCAGCCAGGATCGAGTGGTCACCAACTCTGTAACACATCCTCTTGTCTCTCCTCCTTCCCTGACTCATTCGGGCTCCCCTGGAATCATAGTTCCCAGTGGAGTCCCTGCACACGAGCCTTTATCTCGGGTTCCTTTTGAGGGAACCTAGGCCAAGACTGTGCTTTGAGTCCCCCTCACGGATGGAGGGCGGAGGGCTGCTCACACCTCCCTCAGCGGGACTTGTGGGGGAACTTGAATGTGTATCTTCTGAAGCTTAGGGGATAGTGTCTGACACCTGAGCAATCAAATGGCCGAGAGTTCATATCTGGCCAGCTGCTCTCAAATACTTTGTAGGGACAAAGGATGCACAGGAATGTCACGGGAAGATATGTGGGCTGTGGACCTGACGGGAAGAGCTGGGGTCCTGTCTGGGTTGGTGTAAGGAGACCTTGGCAGAAAAATTGGAGTTATTTTGTTGGAAGCTAAGGGCAGGGGGAGGGGCGCAGTCATCTGCCAGAGAGATGGAGTCTCCTATGTCAAGGGAAAGGGGGGCAGCAGTCCGCGGGGGAGGGAGTGGGGGAGCGCTCCCCAACATCCACCACTTGAGAGAAAGAGAAAGCTTTTGACATCTGCCAGAGGAAGCCTCCCTCAGATCGTGCAGACAGGAAAGCTTTTCCCTGACCCCTTGCTTGTCTTCACTCTTCAATCCTGGTGGGGCTGGAGGTCAGCAGTGTGTGGAGGAGGAGGGGACGAGCGAGGTAGGGAGCCTGAGAAGCCCCCGGAGCTCCCTTCCCCACACCTGCAGCTGTGGGGCCCGCGCGGGATGAAGGCATGGCTGCCACAACCACAAACGACTAAGAGGTTCCAAGGATTACCTGCCCTGGCATTTTGCTACCCGACTGAACTCGGGGAGTCATTCACCATTGGAGTGACCAGGGACATCATGAAACTCACCCCGGGAAGAACTCGCTCCACAAGGCGGTGGGGAAAGGAGCAGAGAGTCGGTTTTCAATAGTGTGAGACCCGCTAGTCCACTGAATGAGTGAGTCGTCTGCTCGAAAAACACCAAGTGTTGGTGAGAATGTGAGAAATTGGAACCTTGGGCACTGCTGGTGGGGATGTAAAGTGGTGCTGCCACTGTGGGAAACAGTATGGGAGTTCCTCAAAAAATTAAACATAGAACTGCCATATGGTCCAGGAATTCCAGTTCTGGGTCTATACCCCAAAGAATTGAGAGCAGGGACTCGAACAGGCATTTGTGCACCCACGTTCATAGCAGCATTGTTCACAGTAGCTAAAACATGGAAGCAACCCAAATGTCCCTCAACAGATGAAGGGATAAAATGTGGTGTGTGCATACAGTGGAGTATTATTGTCTTAAAAAGGGTGGAAATTCTGACACATGTGGATGAGCCTTCAGGACATTATGCTGAGTGAATAAAGCCGGACACAAAAAGACTAACACTGTATGATTTCACTTATATGAGATATTTAGAGTTGTCAGATTCATAAAGACAGAAAGTCTTTACGAAGGGTGGTTGCCAGGGGCTGGGAGGAGGGGGATGGGGAATTGGTGTTTAATGGGGACAGAGTTTCAGTTAGGGAAGATGAAAAGAGTTCTGGAGATGGATGGTGGTGATGGTTGGACAATGATGTGAATCTATTTAATACCACTGAACAGTACACTTAAAATGGTTGAGATGGTAAATTTTATGTTATGTGTATTTTAACATGCACACACGCACACGCACAATAGGTATACATGGAAAAATAGGGTGCTTGTTTCCCAGTGTTGGTCCCTTAGCTCCAGCCTGGACCCTACTAGTCCCAGATAAGCATCATCAATTATGAGAGAACAAAACTTATCTTTTCTTTTTATCCTAGTTTTCATAGTAAAAGAAAAAAAATACAAAAAAACCCATCTAACGTAAGCCTGTGATAGTGAGAGGCGAAGATGGAGTGGAGGAGCAGGTCAGTGTGATGCAATCAAAGAACCAAGAAGCCCTAGGGTTGAGATTAAAGTGACCACAGTGAAGAGGGGCTGGCTGGGCTGCCAAGGAGCTGGGATTTGTGAGCAAGAAGAGCACTACTCAGGTCTGGAACCCACCATGGGAGCCAGGAGTGAGGAACTCGGGAGGAAAAGCTGCCCCCTTGAGAGAGCTGCAGGGGGTGCACTCCTCATCCTTTGGGCAAATCAGATTTCAGGTTCAGACAGGGAGGAGGGGGACTGGGCTTTCCAGAGGGCCCCGGGGAGGGGTTTGGGTGGACAGGGTGGGCACGGAGGCTGGCGGGACGGAGCAGGTGGGTGTGAGTGCAGGGCAGTGGATGAGCTGGGGGCTCTGAGGATATTCGGCCACGAGGAGGTGAACAGGGATACGAGGAGCCTGGGGGATTTGTGCTGAAGGAGGGCAACAACTCAAGTGGTGTGTGAGTCCTCATTTTGATGGTAAGAGGACCTCAGGGCAAGTGGCCCTGTGTGTGTGGTGTGTGTGTGTCTTTGTGGTGTGTTTGTGTCTATGTGTATGGTGTGTGTGTCTTTGTGTGTGTGTTTGTGGTGTGAGTGTGTCTGGGGCATGCTTTTCTTGAACACAGATAAGGGAGGTCCACAGGTATTTCCTCTCGCCCTTCTCTCCCTTCCTCCCCCAGTGTGCAGGAGGAGAGAATGAGGGAAATGTCAGACAAGCAGAGCTGAGGGAGGCGGATGGAGAAGGAGGGAGGGATGGAGGGAAAGCAAGCCCTTCTACGTGGATGTAGCCAGTCCCGGGTCTTAGGCCCCACACTGGTCCCTACGTCTCTTCCTGGATTGCCACAGGAGCCACCTGGGCTGCTCTCAGCTGGGAGAAATATTGTCTTCTCTTTTGAATTAAGGTTCTTGACTTGGATTGTCCTTTGCAGCGTAGCCCTGACCCACAGGTCCTTCTAAAACATTCTGTGGCTTCCCTTTGTCCCAGGATAGAGTCCAGGTGCCTCAGCGCAGCATTCGGGTGACTCAGGCCCTGCGCAGCCCGCCAGACCTGCTCTGGGCTTCCGGAACAGATCTGGTCAGTGGTGCCTTGCCTCCCGCTTCTTCCTCTGAAAGGCCCTCGTTGCCCAGAGCCCCTTCACTGCCACCCCCACCCCCACGCCTCCTGGGCCTCCTGCAGCTCTGTGGTCTCCTCCAGCCTGACAGGGTCCCTCCGCCAGCCCCGAGCCCTGCCGGGAGCCCCTTCAGCTTCCCGCCTCTCTCCCTGCTCGGAGTGGGAGCCAGTTCCTCCTCTGCAGGTTGCCTGACTTCTTGACTGGGCCCCCGTTCCTGCCTCTCCCCTGGGAGCTTGTTGGGAACTGACTCTGGTCTAATCTCCCAGGACCCGACCCGGCACACAGCCGGAGCCGGGAGATGTTTGCTGCCTCGACAGAGGTGCCACTCTACTCTCCGGCCCACTTTTCTCTCTCAGTGTCCCAAGAATTGACAGAGGGAGCCCACGGGAGCTTGCTTCCCCTGGAAGAAACTCCGCCTCCTCCCCTTCCTCCTCCTCCTTCTTTTTACATTTATAAGTACTTTGTGTTTGTTGCAGAAACCTTTACAAATACAAACAAGCAAAAACAGAACAAACTTCCCATAATCCTAGAGATTGTATTAACATTTTAGTTCATCTTGCCCAGATTATTTTTCCCCCATGGGAAAAATTTTTACAAAAATGGGATCGTATCTAAATAAATGGAGAGTTTATACCATGCTTGTGGACTTGAACACTCAATATTAGGATATCCATTCTCCTCCAATTGATGTATAGATTTAACACAATCCCAATCAAAATCCCAGTAGGCGTTTTTGTAGAAATTGAAAAAACAATTGACAATCCTTTGATATTGATGTAAGGATCAACAAATGTATAAATGCAACAGGCAATGGGCAGACTTACATCTGTGGATCCTACCACAGGGAATAACTCTTACCTTCCTTGGAGGAGATGAGTTGCTAAAGCTAACCGGAGTCTGCTAGAAAGGTATCTCATGTATAATCATCTTAGCCGTTAATTCTAATCAACCTTTTAATGAGATGAAAAGAGATTACAATATTGTAATAAAGAAATTATGTTTTAAAAAACAAAACAAAACAAAAATGGGATTGGAGAAAATATACTACTTTAAAACCTGCTTCTCTTATGTATGAATATATTATGAACATCTGTCCTTTTTAAGAATCTGAAGCCTTTTGTCAAATGGCTGCACCTTCATTCATTTACCTGGTCCTCCCGTCAGACCTGAGGGCTTCTCCAATTTTATGCTTATTGTAAGTGATGCCCAAGTGCAGCTGCTGGCCCTAGATGGGTCTTCACTCACTTCTTCAGTTCTGTCAGGTAAGTCACTGCAGGGCTTGCTCTGGGGAAGCTGCTCTCCCGGTGGCTACCATGCATCTGAGTCCACGCACCCTCTGGGGACTGGGTTACCTGGCCATCAGCAGCCTTCCAGCTTGTTCCTCCTCCAGGAATCTTTCTCTCCTCGGCTTCTGTGATTCCATTTTGTTTTCCAGCTCGCAGGCTGCCCTTCCTCACCTTCACTCTGGAGTGTAGACCGTGTCTCTGCTCTCACGCTGGGGCTCTGACACACTTGGATGAACACCTCCAGGCATCTAGGCTTGGATGTCCAACAGATACCTTGACCTCTCCCTTTTTCTTCTTTAGGGCACTAAAAATACTCTGTGTGATATTATAATAGTGGATACATGTCATTATACAACTGTCCAAACCCATAGAATGTACAATGAGTGAACCCTACTGTAAACTACGGACTCTGGGTGATGATGATGTGTCCATGTAGGTTCATCAGTGGTAAGAAATGTCCCACTCTGGTGGGGATGTTGATAATGGGGAGGCTGTGCATGTGTGGGGCAGGGGGGTGCATGGGAAATCTCGGTATCTTCCTCTCAACTTTGCTGTGCCTAAAACTGCTCTAAAAGTAGTCTTAATTATAAAAAATGAAATCTTTTAGGCATACGAAAATGTATAAAAAATATTTAACAAACACCTGTGTTCCCTCATCCAGCTTTAGAAATCAAATACATTGAAAGCCCTCTGTGCATCCCCCCATCTGTTCTCTCCCTGCCCGCAGAAGTTCCCACTGTCTTGAGTTGGCCGTGTCATTCTCCATGCATGTCTTTCAGCAAGTCCAGCCCTGCACACCTAAAGCTGGAGCTGGTTTGCACCTGGATACGTGCTGGGCTGCTTCACCTGACCCTGGTGCATCTCCCCAGTCTTGGGCTTCTGGAATCAGCACACTGGCTATGTGGTTCTGGTCCTCCATCCCTTCCCTGTGAGCCTCTGCCCTTCTTGTCACAGCCACCTCTGCCTTCCCTGCCTGGTGGGAACTCTGAGGGTGGGGCCGTCTCTGCCCTGTTTTCCACTCTAGCGCCAGCAGCAGGCCCCCAGCCGGAGCTCAGTGAATGGTGTTCATGGTTTTGCAGCATTACTCGGTCCATGTGGATGGGATTAAAAAAATTTTTTTTAATTTTTATTTTATAACATAAAATTTACCATCTTACCCGTTTTAACATATGCAGTTCAGTGGCATTCATGCATTCACATCGTTGTCCTACCATCACCTCCATCCCTTCACAGAGCTCTTTCCATCTTCCTAAACTGAAACTCTGTCCCCATTCAACAGCAATTCCCCATTCCCTGCCCCCAGCCCTGGCACCCACCCTTCTACTTTCTGTCCCTATGAATCTGACGACGCTAGGTTCTCATACGAGTGAATCACACAGTATTTGTCCTTTTGTGACTGGCTTATTTCATTAGCATAATGTCCTCAAGGTTCATCCATGTTGTAGCATGTGTCAGAATTTCCTTCCTTTTTAAGGCTGAATAATATTCCATCATATGTATATTGTGTAGATGGTTTTGAATGGGCCATGTCTCTGTAGGTGTCTCGGTGGTCCCGAGAGCGGTGCTGGCTCCTCTTCGGTGTCACCAAGGATGGACACAGGAGAAAATGGCATGTGCTCCAGGCTGGGAGTCACCTGTGGGACTCACAACTCTCTAGCCCCCACCAAGTGTCCCAGGGCTGGAAATGCCCCATCCCCTTGGGTTTCACACTTCCTTTGTGGGCTCTGGGCCCTCTGGCCTGTGGAGACCTCCTCCAAGGGTGAGAGAGCAGAACTGGCTCCCTCCATCTCCTCCGGCATCTCTCCGCCATTTAAACAGAAAACTAGAAATTGGAGAGTTTGTAAGAGTTGAGGGACTGGTGAGGCTAAGGGGAGGATACTGCGGCCTTTTTCCTTCCTCCCCAAACCTCCTGCCACAGATGGATTCCCCACCCCTCCAAGCCAACCAAGGGGGCTCCAAGAGAGTCCCTGAGAGAGATCGGGGTGCCTGCCAGAAGGGGGTGGCATTGCATTGCTCACTGGGATGTCTCCTCACGCAGGAGACTTGCTGAGCTCCCCTCTGTGTCGTTGTTGAGCTGGTTGAGCTAGGATAAAAGAGTCAGAGAGATACGGCTGGGCAAGGAGAGGCGCCTGCACTCCCTGGGGACAACCGTCTTGCTAATACCAAGAAGCTGCTGGCCAGGTGAGGGGACCACTGTGGAAAGTGCTATGGAGAGTGGGAGGCAGGAGCTGAGGGGCAGCGGGAACCTCTCTCCCTTTCCTGGGAACAGTGAGTGGGCAGGTGCTGCGGGGGCTCCTGTGAGCCAGTGGGATGTCCACCCACCCAGGCCAACGGGAGCACCAGTGAAGCAAAAGTCTTGGCCCCTGTCCATTTTTCTCCTGCCAGCCCCAGCGGCCCAGGGGGAAAGGGAGACTGAGGGGACGTGGGATGAGGAGGGGGTGTGTGACCCTGACCCTGTCCTTGGGGCCACAGGCCAGACCTGAGCTGGGTGGAAGAGCATTCACTGGGATCAAAACGTTAAATTAGTCTGGACTGAGCTTTTTGATACCGGAAATTGACCAGGAAGTGATGGGAGCTGCTTGGAATATCTGAAGGGATGGAAAATAAAGATTTGATGAGACACAGTTGGAGGCAGAAATTGAAAACAAATTTTAAAAAGCCATTTGGTATTCATACCTCACTTGCTCCAAATACTCATCCAGAATTAAAAATGCAAAATTCTCCAAGGGGAGAGGACAAACCCGAGGTATAAGATGTTGGGGAGGGAGCAGTAATGTCACGACCATGGCCTGATGTGGGGAGAGGAGGAGGCAGGGAAAGTGTCCTGGAGCTCCTCTCTTGGGCAGGAGAGGGACAGGGCAGCTGAGAGGGGTAACAGTTGGTATTTTGCTTTCAAATAATTGTAGAAAAGTGAGCATCTGATTATGAGGGCGGGAGAGGGAAGAGAACCACCAATGCCAAAAGGAAGGCAGAGAAGAGCTTACAAATTAACAAAGGGAAGAGGAAAAAGTGGTAACCATTTGGGAGAAAAGAACAATGTAAATAGTAAATATAAAGGAAATGGAAAGAATCGTATCAAGTATGTCAGTCATTCCGCTAAAAGAGAGAGGCTGTCAGAATGGCCTACGAAACAAACCCCAGCTCGAGGTTGTTTACACGACATGCATACGAAGCAGCAGGATAAAGGAGGGCTGGAAATAATTAAGTGTGCAGACAGATGCAACCAAAATAAGGCAGGACCAGCAATATTAACATCAGATAAGGTGGACTTTAAGGTTAAAATATGTGAAGATGAAAAGCAAAAGTTATAAAGAAGATCAAACAGTCATAAACCTGTATGAACTAAGCAAAATGTGGTTAAACACGCAAAGTAAAAGTACTAGAATTATAAGGAGAGTTGAACAAAAATATGTTTACAGTGAGAGATTTCAATACACATCTCTCTGAATTATACAGACCAAGTAAACAAAAAGGAATGACATACAGGAATTATCAATAAATTAGGTTTAATAGGTAGAGATTCTTACATCTATGAAGAGAAAACGTACATCTTATTCACAGGTCCCTGGAACTGCTACAAAAATTATCTGTTTGACCACAAAGGAAACCTGAACCGATACAGAAAAGTAGAGAAAAAGAGCATATTTTTATCATAATCTGGTAAAATTCGTAGTAAATAATAAAGATGTGATGAATATAATATTAACTGCTTTGATATTAGCAAACACACTTCTAGAAAACACTTAAAGAGGACATCAAGAGGGAAATTAAATTGAAAACTATTGGAAAGCAATGAAAATAAGAACGCTTCATTCCCAAACCTCTGGGACACAGCAAAACAGCACTCAGTGGAAAATTAAAGACTGAAATGCCTTCAGTATTAAAATAAGAAGACAAAAATAGAAAGCTCTCCTTATTCAGTTTAAGTACAAAAAGAAAGGAGGAAGATGGACTTGATAAAGATAAAAATCAAAGTTAGTGAATTGGAAAACCAAATCTATATTTACATTCATATTTCTATTAGAAAGGATGAGCGTGGATTTGTCTTTGCAAACCTGATCAACAGAAAAACCTGAACTCATTGTGACTTGTACTTTTCTTGGTAAAGGAAAAACGACATAGCAGAAATATACAAGATTAGGAATGAGAAAGGAGACATAACTGCAGATTTAGGAGAGAATAAAAAAATTTTGAGGAAACTGTATTCAGCACTATGGCAACAAGTGTGAAAACCTGGAGGAAATGGATGAGGCAGAAAAGTATGAGCCTCCCCAAGGGGGACACTGAAGCCAGATGCCCTGGGTGAAACCTGGCTCTGTCACCTACTAGCTGTGTGACCTTAGGCCAATTACTTAGCTTCTCTGTGGTTCAGTCTCCTCATCTGTAGCAGGAGATAATAATAGTTCCTACCTCTTGGGTGGCTGTGAGGACTAAATGAGCTAATGCATGGAAAGTGCACACAGTGGAGACTCCGTAAGTGCTGTTGTTACTGTTGGTGTTTTTATGAAGTGGTGTTGGCGCAACAGGCTATCCGTCTGAAAGAACATAATCATGGATTTCCATTTTACTTCATATGTAAAATAACTTATTGATGGTCTCAGAGTAAACAGTAAAATAGTACGAATCTTACCAGACCATCTAGAGAACGAGAGGAACAATCTAGAGCTGCAGAAGACCCCCCCCCCCATCCAAACTCAAGTCGGAAAGTTCTAGTTGGCTCTATAAATGCTCTCGTACAGCTAACGGTACCATAAATAAAGTCTACAGACAAAAGATAGATGAAGGAAAATACTAGTAACTCAGAGGGCTGTCATCCAAAGAGCTCCTAAACATTGACAAGGAAAACACAGAACAGACCAGAAGTGGCCAATGAGGGCAGCGCCCCGGGGGGCGAATGTGAACTGCCCATGCATGTGTGGACACGCTCAGGCTCACCCAGGACAGGGAAACTCAGACCCAAGGGTCAGAGAGCGCTTCCCACCCGTCAGGCTGACCTACCACAGTGGGCTGGGCAGCCTCGCTGGCCGGAGAGGGCTGCCTTTGTGTGACGTCGCCTGGCAACCCCTGTGAAATTGAAAAGCAGATTTTCCTGGGAATCTATTACAAAGAAATAAAAACACCAGTAAGCTCAAGGAGGTTGATGG
This sequence comes from Tapirus indicus, assembly GCA_031878705.1. Lineage (NCBI taxonomy): Eukaryota > Metazoa > Chordata > Mammalia > Perissodactyla > Tapiridae > Tapirus > Tapirus indicus. The sequence goes on along the minus strand of CM062932.1, from coordinate 2,679,141 downwards.
AGCTTTGGTCAAAAACTGGAAGCAAAGTGTTTTCCTATCAACAGGGAACATATGGCCACGTGCACATTCAACATTGTTAATATTAATATTAATATTAAACAGCCCCGAGAATGGATAGGACAGACTCCCTCTGCCCCGGCTGCCTTGGCGGGATTGTGACCACACGTCACTGAGCAGGAACAGAAGGCACAGAAACGCATGTTTGATAAGACGCTATTTTTCAAAACAATGACAACCCCCAATGTGTCATGTATATTTTAATTTTATCATCGTATATTATATAAGCATTGAGAAACGCACAGGGAAAACGTACTAGAATTTTACAACATGCTGATATTGAGGGAGAGGCAAGTCGAGTGAGTGTGGAAAAGAAAGACTTCTCTAAAAAACATTTGTCACATTTATGCACGCTTGTAGAATTATATTTGTGTGATTATTGCGCAGAAATAAGGTGGAAAGATTCTTGCTGTTTTTAGAGTAAATATACTTCATGTGTGATGGGGTGCATCAATATGTTTGCTGTGAATCGGGGTGTGGTTCCCAAACTGGGAGAGGGCGGGAGTGCAGTGGCCAGCGTGCTCCGGTGTGCCCTCCGGCGTGCCCAGCTGTCTCCCTTCTCCGGAGGTGGGGTGGTCGGCAGGGGGCCCGGCGGCTGGGTCCGGGCCGGGTGGTGAGTCAGGTGGGTTGCTGCCAGGCCGCCAGTGCCTAGCTCACTGTGACTTGCACTTTGCTGGTGCCCTGCCTGGGCCACGGACTCCGCCGGGACAGACCCGGCACCGCCCCCTCCCGTGCCTGGCTGCCCTTTGTCCTGACCCTGCTCTGGCTTCCGGGGTGCTTCCTGGGAGCGTGCATGGTGGGAAGGCCCAGGGGTCAGGGTGAGAGTAGAGACTTTTGCAGCTTCCTTGGGGGAGGTCCCCCCTTGCTCCTGCTGAAGCCCTGGGCTGCAAACCTGCAGCTTATCTGCCCCAAGGCACTGTGATGAGCGATGAGCAGCAGATAGAGAGATGAAGAGACCCTGGGAGCCCTTTCCCACATTTTCCCAGAAGGTGCAGCTGCAGCTGGGAGGGCGCCAGGGCAGGGCCCGTTCTGCTCACTTCGTTCCTCTCCAAGGAGAGGCTCTGTAAACAGATGACTGACTGATAAAAACTTGTGTCCTCTTGCGGCTCACTGTTGGGCATTTAAGAGTTGTTGGCCAGGACCCCGCCTGCCAACTGCAGGGATTGGAGGGGACCCAGGACGGGGGTCCCGCTAGGTCAGAAATGATGTGCAGTCGGGTGAAGCCAAGTTCAGCCTGCCCGCCCCCCCAGCCCTCCCCATCGTCACTCCAGCCAAGCCCGGGCCATCAGCCCCCGAGGGCAGCAAGCCCCACCATGGGTGCCTCATCCAGAAGTTTACATGTGAAGCCCCTCGGACCAGCTGGAGGTGCGACAGCTGGCTCTCGGTGAGGAGGTGACATCCTGGGATGCGAGGAGGAGGGCGTCCACCGGTCGGTGGGAGAGCAGACTGCAGGGGAATCCGCTGCAGTTCCCGAGAGGGAAGGCTGTGTGTACAGCTGGCAAAGAGGAGAGAGAGAAAAGCAGCCCACCTGGAGGCTGAAGGGTCTACACTAAGGTGACCAGAGGCAAAGAGCTGGTGATGTATATTAACGTAGGAAAACAAGCATGTGTGGAGAATAAAATGTCCACAGGAGTAAATTTTGTAGCTAACCGAAGCTTACCTCTTTCAGTGGATTATTTTGGAAGGAATTTCACTTTCCAAAGTTCTTTCATGCATGTTGCCTCATTAGGATCCTGCAACAACTGCTGAGATTTTGGCGCAACTATTTTAACTGATGATGGAGAAATCAGGCCCAGAGAGGGTAAATATCTTTCCCAGGTCACACAGCTAGACAGCCATGAAGCTAGACACTACATGCTGCCTCCAAATGAGTTTTTAAAATAAACTTTTTGCTTTAGAATTGTTTTAGATTTACAGAAAAATTGCAAAGACAGTTACAGAGAGTTCCTTTATAGCCTGCACTCGGATCCCCCTATTGTTAATATCTTTCATCAGTGTGATTCGTAAGTCACAACTAACGGACCAATGTTGGTCTTTATTATTAACTAAATTCCATGCTTTATTTGGATTTCTTTAGTTTTCACCTAATGTCTTTTTTCTCTCCCAGGACCCCATCCAGGAGACCACCTTACATTTCTCATCGTGTCTCCTTAGGTTCCTCTTGGCTCAGACTTTCCTCGTTTTCGATGACTCCGACGTGTTGAGGAGTACTGGTCAGGTATTTTGTAGAATGTCCCTCGATTTCGGTTTGTCTGATGTTTTTCTCATGGTTAGATGGGGGTTGTGGGTTACTGGGAGGAAGAGACAGAGGTGATGCCATTCTTATCACGTCCTTTCTGCTGCCACCGTGACTGATCACTGATGATGCGGACCTTGATCGCCTGGCTGAGGTCGTGTTTGTTAGGTTTCTCCAGTGTAGACTTACTCCCCCAACCTGTCCACGCTGTCCTTGGAAGCAAGTCACCACATACACCCCACGCTTCAGGAGAGGGTTATACTCCACCTCCTTCAGGAGGCATTGTCTCTGTACACTATTTTGAATTCTTCTATAAGGGAGATTCTAAAAGTATTTTCAATTTATTTTCCTATTTTCTTAGAGTGAAGATACTGAATATAATACAAATATTTTAATAGTTTATTGAGATATAATTCAACACCAATTTAAGTGCAGGTTTAATGTTTTTACTTTTTTGTGCAACCATCACCACAATCTAGTCTTGAACGTTTTTAGCCCCCCTAAAAGAAACCCCATTTCCATTAGCAGTCAATCCCCACTCCCCCCTCCAATCCCCTTCCTCAGCCCTAGGCAGCCCCTGATCTACTTTCGGTCTATAAATTTGCCTTTCCTGGACATCTCATATGAATGGAATCATATACGGTGTAGTCTTGTGTGACTGGCTTCGTTCACTTGGCATAATGTTTGTAAGATGCGTCGTGTTGTAGCATGTATCAGAACTTCATTCCTTTTTATGGCTGAATACTATTCCATTGTATGGCTAGACCACATTTTGTTTATCTGTTCATCAATTGATGGACATTTGGGTTGTTTCTGCTTTTTAGCTATTGTAGACAATGCTGCTATAAACGTTCACATATAAATTTTTGTGAGGACATATGTTTTCATTTCTCTTGGGCATAAACCTAGGAGTAGAATTGCTGGGTCATATGGTAACTCTTATGTTTAACTCTTTAGGAACTGCCAGACTGTTTTCCAAAGCATCTGCACCATTTTACATTCCCACCAGCAAGGTAGAAGGATTCCAATTTCTCCACATCCTCACCAACATTTTTTGTCTGTCTTTTAAAAAAAATATAGTTGTCCTAATGGATGTGAAATGGTATTTCATTGTAGTTTTATTTTGCATTTCCCTAATGACTAATGATGGCAAGCATCTTTTCATGTGTTTATTGGTTGTTTGTTTATCTTCTTTGGAGAAATGTCTGTTCAAATCCTCTGCCCATTTTTAAATTGGGTTATTTGTCTTATTGAGTTGTAATAGTTCTTTATATATTCTGATACAAGTCCTTTATCAGATATATGCTTTGCAAATAAATTCTCTCATTCTGTGGGTTTTCTTTTCATTTTCTTAATAGTATAATTTGCAGCCCAAAAGTTTTTAATTTTGATGTGTCCTATTATTTATTTTTCTTTTGTCATTTGTGCTTTCGGTGTTGTATCTAAGAGAGCATTGCGTAATCCAAGAATGTGAAGATTTACTCATATGTTTTCTTGTAGAATTTTTATAGTTTTACTCTTACATTTAGGTTGATGATCCATTTTGAGTTAATTTTTGCATGTGGTGTGAGGTAAGGGTCCAACTGCATTCTTTTGCATGTGGATATCCAGTCATCCCAGCACCATTTGTTGGAAAGACTATTGTTTCCTCACTGAACTGTCTTGGCATCCTTGTCAAAAATCAATTGACCATAATGCATGGGTTTATTTCTGGACTCGTAGTTCCATTCCATAGATCTTCATATCTGTCTTTTCGCCAGCATCTCAGTCTTGATTATTGTAGCTTTGTTGTAAGTTTTGGAATTGAGCACTCCAGCTTTGTTCTTCTTTTTCAAGATTGTTTTGGCTATTCTGGGTCCCCTGCATTTACATATGAATTTTAAGATCAGCTTTTCTATTCCTGCAAAAAAGCCAGCTGGAATTTTAACAGGAATTGCATTGAATCTATAAATCAATTTGAGGAGTGTTGTCATTTTAACAATATTACATCTTCCAATCCACGAACGTGGGATCTGTTTCCATTTATTTAGAGCTTCTTTAATTTTTTTCAACAATGCGTTGCAGTTTTCCACGTACAAGTCTTGCACTTCTTTTGTTAAATTTGTATTTAAATATATTTCCTTATTTTGGTGCTATTGTAAATTGAAGTGTTTCTCTGATCGGCATCCCTCCTCGCTGCTCTTCACAGCAGTCCCCTCCCTCATCCTTCCTCTCTCCATCTACATGTCTAAATAGCAGGGCCTGAGAAACCAGATCCCCAGGCTGGTGAGAACCCTCTGTGTAACAAGATTTGGTATGTTTGGAAGGAGGGCCGGAGGGGCTCTGCTGTGAGGAACGGGCATGGACTATGTTGCTTCCCATTGGGTTGCTTTGGGGTGCATCTCACTTCTTAGGGAGACAGCATCAATTGGGTGACTGAGCCTGCACTTTGGTGCCTGCCAAGTGTGGGTTCAAGTCCTGGTTCTGCTGCCTATGAGCTGTGAAAACCTGAACAAAAGTTCTGACAAGCCTCCATTCCCCTTTCTAGAAAATGGGAGGTGATAACACCTTTCTTGCTTAGAATTAAGATTAAAGGTTCCACGCCTTTGGTTTATGGCATACACTGAGTGCTCAATAAATGGTGGCCATGATGATCACAAGCAGCCCCGGGCCTGACATGATGCTTGCCATTATCTGATAACTTCATGTTTGCCACTAAAAACATTTTATTTGCCCCTTAGAGCAATCTCCTATAAGGTTTGATGCTGTTACCCGAGCTCCTTGGCCACTTGAAGAGTGTAAACTGAACTCTGGGCCATGTACCAGTAGAAAACCTCCTACGTTCACAATGTTACCACGAGTCTTCCCAGCTTTATTTAATTACAAAGTATAATTTTGTAAATATGTATGTATAAATAAATATATTCATAACATGTAGCAGATGTTAAATAGTAAATAACATGGTTTTCTTACAGCAATTTCTTAAACGAATAAACACACAGATCAAATGGAACCCTTCCCAGTGAACTGTTATCAGTAACTGCTTAAGTCAGTGGTTCTCAAACTTCACCTGGAAGACTTGTTACAACACCAATTGCTGGGCCTCATCCCAGAGTTTCTGATTTAGTAGAGCAGGTGGGCCTGGGAATCTGCATCTCTAACATGTTCCCAAGTGTTGATGATGCTGCTGGTCCAGGGGCCACACTTTGAGAATGACTGACTTAATCTTGTTGAACTTTGTAAGTAGGTGATGTTAAGGCCTGGGGTGATCAGATAGGTTCCTAGGAGGTGGCATTTGTCTTGATCACTTCACTGTGGTCCAGGGTGTGGTCCTCAGAGCCGTGCAGGCCCACTAATCTGCCTGAGTCAGCAGGACGAGAGCTGGATCCACCTTCCGGGGCAAGGGAGACATTCCCTGAGCTCACTGAGATAAACCACGAGGCTGATGCGTTGTAGTCACAAGTGAGATCTCGTCTGTCAGATGAGTCAGCCCGCGTGGACAACCTACGGGGCAGCCAAATGATTATCAGAAATGACAATTTGTCAGTTCACAACAACAAGAATAACTGCCCAGTCAGCCGTCCCAGAACACCCTCTTCCTGTTTGCGAATGGCTGGGAGGCCAGGGTATTGGAAGGTAGCTTGGTGGACACGGGATGGGAACCAAGGCCTGCTGTCAATCTGCAGAAGGCTGGGTGCCTCTCCTGCAGTGGGGGGACCCTGCTGGGCCACCCTTTGCTCAGCCAGGGCTCCACTCTCCAACCCGGGCTGCGAGGGACTCTGCCAAAGCTGGCCTCTGAGGCTCTTGTCCGGGCTCCCAGCCCCCTCTGGTCGTGTGGTCTTCCTCCAAACAAGTGCTTAATTAATTTTCCACTTACAAGGCTTGCCCACCAGCCCTGCACTCAGAGAGAGTTCCATTTAGCTGGAGTTTTGGGTGTTCCTGAATGTTCCATCCCACACTCACTGTCCTTTCTCCTCACGAGAGGCCTGGTACGTGGGTTACGTGTTCAACTTGCAGTTTCAAGTTTCTGGAGGGCACCAAGGATCTTCTCCCAGGCTTTGCTTCAAGATTCTAATTCAAGCGGCTTTTCTAACTCACCTCAAAGTCCACTTCTCACACGTGGACGTACAGCCTAAGTGCGGCTACGTGTCAGAACCCCCTTCTGAGAGTTTGTTCTCATCTGTGACCTCAGCTGCATGGGGACCCTCCTGTGGCTCCCCGGCTGTCCGGCCCTGGCTGCCTCAGCTCAGGAACAAGGCCAGGGCCGCCTCCTCCACAGTCCGCACAAATATTCCCACATACCCCAACTGTCCGAGTCCTCCTTTCTCCCTCTCTCTAATGAAGAGGAGGGGGAGAACAATCCCACAGACTCACTGCCTAATTTTTTCTCTTCTGCTCTTGAAAGGAAAGTGGTTTTCCCCTCCCAACAGCTGTGTCTAACGTAAGTATTCCTTGAAATTTAAGCAAAGTCACTTTTAAGCCAGTTTTCTCATTGATTCAAAAGTTTTTGCTGGATTTAGGTGAATTTGCTGAAAATCATCTTGCTAAATGATTGACAGTTTCAGTCTCAGCTTAGACCGTACCCAGCCACATCTGGGGAATGATCTGGTACACTGGCCTGTTTCCACTATCTTCTGAGGTCGGTACTGTGCTAAGTGCTGGGGATATGGTATTGAACAGAAGTTGAGATCACTGCCTTCATGGAGGTCCAGTCTGTGAGGGAACGAGGAACGAAGAAAAACAATCAACAAATACACAGACAAACACACATTTGCAAGCTGTGACAGGTTCCTGGAAGTAAGGAAGGAATTATTTTGGGGGTAGGGGTCAGAGAAGCTGAGATCTGAACAGGAGTAAGAGTTACCCTGGTGCAGAGTGGAAGGGGAAGTGTTCCAGGGAGAGAATGGCATCTGCAAAGGCCCTGGGGTAGGAAACCACCTGGCCCATTCAAGGAATGGCAGCAGACTGGAAAGCAGTGAAAATGTTGGAAAGTGGCAGGAATGAGGCTGGCAAGGCAGCCAGAAATCAGACCATGCAGGGCCTCAAAGGCCATGGGAGGTTTTTCGAAGAGCAGTAGGAAGCCACTGAAGGATGTTAATGTGGGAGAGACATGCTCAGGTCTTCATTGCCCAAAGATCCCTCTGGCAGCTGTTTGGAGAAGGTATCATGGAGAGGTGAGCATGGACTCAGGGAGAGCAGGCAGGTGGTGATGACAGTGGCCTCGGAGAGAGAGTGTGGCAGCCTGGGCCAGGACAAGGCATTGGGGATGGAATGTTAGGGCTTGCAAACATTAAAATCTAGAGGCTGGCCCGGTGGCATAGTGGTTAAGTTCACATGCTCCACTTTGGCGGCCGGGGTTCGAGGGTTCGGGTCCCGGGTACGGACCTACACACCACTCATCAAGCCATGCTGTGGCGGTGACCCACATACAAAATAGAGGAAGATAGGCACAGATATTAGCTCAGGGCCAATCTTCCTCACACACACACACAAAAATCTAAAAAGCATGTATCTGCAACACTTTCTATGACAACCCAAGCTTATGCCAGAACTGAAACTCTTAACCAAAAAAAACCAAACTAAAGATTTTATCCTCCATAAATTTAAACAAGTTTCAAGGCTCCTTGCTCTAATACGACCAGGACTAAAGCTGCTACTTCTAACAGTGGCAGCAGCACCTGCCATTTCCACGAAGCTTTCTGTGTGCCAGGCACTGTTCTAGTCACTTTAATTGTTGCCTTTGCTTGTTTTTTCCAGGTGCTTCCACGCTTCTCCTCGGGGAGGTCAACTTCATGCTGGAAGATGAAGGAGGACACGAGACAGACGAAGGCGCCTTAGAATGGTAGAAACTGCAGAGAAGCCTCCCTCCCAAGACCAGGGAAGCCTGGGGCTCTGGGGGCTCATCTCTCAGCTTCTTTCCTCTGTACCATTTCCAGATGAGTAAACTGAGGCCCAGAGACATTAAGTAACTTGTCTAAGGACACACAGCTGGTAGTGTTCAGCAGTTGGGTGAACATTTCCACTGAATTGAAGAGGAAGCTGAAGAACCAGACCCCGGCACTGTGGGGTCGGGGCAGTCTAGGAAGCAGCAAGAGGACAAGCCTCCGACTCTCCAGGGAGCCGCTGTCGTGAGTCAGCTCTAGTGGCCTCGGGCCTTGCATCCTGCCTTCCACTCAAGACCCAAGTTCCTGGGAGAGTCTGGGCAGCCTCGTGGGGGGCCCATGCCCACCCTGGCTGACCTCTGCTGAGTCTACAAGCAGAGGGGAAGCGATCATCCCCAAAGATAATTAGGTGCCACCACCAGAAAAGGGGGGGAGGGTTCCAGGTTGGCACAAGAGGCCTGGTCAACCCACCTGGTCCTCCCTCTCTCCAAGGATGCTCCACCTTCTGCCCACCACCCGGCCCCAGCACCCCAGGCACTGGGTCCTGCCAATGTTTTCTTCTGCTATTTCTGGAATGTTTCCCATTCTGTCTAGTTTGGGGTCTCATAGTTTCTTGTCTGCATCACTGGAAGCTGCATCTTTCAGTCTGGACCTCTTTACGGCTATGCCCTATCCAGAGGGATTCTCTAAAAGCAAAATGAGCCGACATAGGTTTCTATGATAAACTCCTTAAAGCCCCCCCACCCCCACCCCCGAGCCTGGCCCAGCCCACAGGCCTCCATGAGCCCCTGCCCCAGAGCCTCGTCGTACTACTTTGTTTCCTGCCTCTGTGCCTTTGCTTTTGCTGTTCCAAGCCCCTCTGCTGTTCCTTGCCTGAACACCTGTCTCTCAGCTCGGATGCTGTTTCCCTCTCATGGGGCCCTCATCCAAGTCCCTGCGGCGTCCTGTGCATATGCGGGTCACTACCGTTTGCATAGTATCTTGAAGTTTCCATTTATCTGTCACTCAACAGATATTTGTGGAGTACCTGCATGTGCCAGACACTGTTCTAGGAGCTGAGGATACAGCAGTGAGCAAACCAAATCCTAGTGGGGGTGACAGGCAGCAAACAAAAGAAGTAGACAAACAGCATGTCAGAGGGTGATAAATGCTCTGGAGAAAAATAAATGGGAGGGGGAGGACATACAGTGATGATGAGGGGTTAGTGCTACTTTACGTCACATTTGTGCAGAGCCACGCGGGGGATATATGGGGAAGGGCAAGGTGGAGGGAGGGGAGGGCAAGAACACATCCTCAGGTGCTCGTGGGCCAGCACGGGGACCTTGTGTTTTCCTCCTGCAGGTGGGTGAGGGTGGCAGGAGGCACCTGGCAGGGGGAGGCCGGAATCTGTGGTAGCAGGGGAGGTGGGAGAAGTACCTGAAGGTGTCTTTCCTTCCCAAGCATCTCTGGTTTCCTGGGTGACCACAGGGAGGGGGATTCCTGGCATTCTTACTGGTTCTTGGCCCTCGTCTCTGCCATTCAACAAAAGGGCAGATCCACGTGTCTGCGGGCCCTCGTGTGGAAAGCCCCCATTCTGCAGCTCCCCCGAGTTGGAGATCTCTGCCTCGATGGGGCCCTGGCACCTCTGCACATGGGAGGAGAGATGAGGGGGACAAGAATGTGCTGTGCAGTGGTGCGTTTTCGGGGAGCTGTGTGCACACTCACCATGACTCGTACCTCACCCGCTGCTGTCCTTATGTAACCAAGGAATCAGGAGAACAGCATCTGGCCACTGCACTTGGGAAATCTGGGAGCGGTCCCTGCCAGGCCGAATTAATCATCAGCCCCCATGCCTGGGGCAAACACACAGGCTCCTTTTGAAGATCGCATGTGAGCCCCAGCCCAGCCTTCACAGACACATTCTTGCATTTCAGAATAGAACAAAAACAGACAACCCGAGGCTTAATCCCCAAAGCTGGGGCTTGCAGAGGTCCAGATTATGCTACACCCCACAGTAGAATACTGTTTTTTTCTTGTTACACAAACTTCCTGGGCAGGGACTCCCAGATCCGAGTGGGCGGGAAGAAGTGTCCTTAAATGTGTCCCCTCTAGGCTGATGCTCATTCCAGGAGCTCCAGCCCCTGGGAGAGGCTGTGTCAAAGGTAATCCTCTTCCCCTAGTTCTTTTCTTTTCTTTCCCTTAGGTGGGAATATCCACCTGGAGCCTGCACCAGGAGCAGGTTCATCTCTGTGGCTGGTCCTCCCCACCTTCCAGAATCTTCTCCTGAGAATCCTGGGGTTGGGTACCCCGAGGATCCAAAGCCCACTTCCAGCAGCTTTGCCACCCCCAGCACTGGGAGGAGGAGGCCCCGGGATCTGTGGAGCAGGGGCACCGAGGGGACGGTGGGTGAGTAGCCTTGATTCACTCACCTGAGACACAACAGAGCCCAGTAGGTAAAGGCATGAGCAGTGAATAGAGATAGAAGTGGGTTCAAATGCTGACTTTGCCATTTGCTAACTGTGAGACCAAAGACAGGGCATTTGTACGCCTTTCGGCCTCACTTTCCTCATCCATAAAATGGCCTTGTAAGGGTTTCTTCTTCACGGGCACGCCCACAGAGATTTTGTGAGGATCACAGGGAATGATGGAGGGAGAGCCGGCCACAAGGATGCCTGGGGCAAAGTCAGCACAGGTGAGGTGGGCGGGACACAGGGACGTGGGAAGGCAGACTGGTCCTGAGAGGACTTCCAGCTGCTCCCATTGGGGTGCCAGCACAGTGTTAGAGGTTTCAGGCTCCATCCCTCTTTGTGATAACTGTGAAGAGGTGCTATTAACACTGTCCACAGAGGATGCCCAAGGAGCCTCCTTCCCAGAGATCACACGGTTCTGAGTGCTGGAGTGGCTGGGGTGCCTGCCCACTTGGTCTCACTCCCACCAGGCTCTTCTGCCCTGGTCACCTGGTCTTGGTGGCCAGTGGCTGGAGGCTGCTGCCCTGATTTGACCACACAGGGCTGGGAAGGAGAGCAGGACCTTCCTGCAGGGCTGTGTGGCTGGAGTCGTGGTCAGCAGGGGCACCTGGCCCACTGCCGGCCGGTCCAAGGGGTCTCCCTCCAGCCTCCCATCAGACCTGGGGGTGGGAATGGCACCCCCAGGGGCACCTTGGATGTCAGCAGGGCCCTCCTCTCTGTACAGAAAGCCTGGGGGGGTGGTCAGCACCGTGTGGGGGGAGCAGTGGGAGGAGTCAGAAACCATTTACTGGAATTCAAGCAGGAATATATACACATATATGTTATTATATATATTTCATATATATGGTTATTTCCATTTTGTAAAAAAATTATATATACCATATTTACATATATACCATTTACATTATACATCATATATACATGTATTTACATATATACAGTATATGTATGGTATATATACATATATATTATGTATGGTATATATAATTTTTTTTGCAAACTGGAAATAAGCCCTGTGGGGGTTTTGCTATGCTGAGAGTTCTGAAATGTCTGAAAGTGGGTGCACTCTCTCTGGGAGGGCAGTAAGGAACTGCCTAGGGAGAAGGGAGACTTACCTTCCTCTGTGCTCCCTTTTGTATCTTTTAAATTTTCTACCATGAGCATGTATTACCTATTCAAAAAGTTAGCAAACATTTTTAAAAATGCAAGCTCACTGCAAAAAGGCAAACAGTCCAGAAGATGGAAACAAAGATCACCACTAATCCCACCCCTACCAGCTGTCACTGTGTTGGGGGCTACCCTTCTGGTTTTTTCTTGCACGTGCAAGCACACACATACACGCATGCCTAGTGCACCGTTCTCTAACTTGTCTTCTTTCTTATCCCTCATGTCTGGGACATCTCTGGCCCACAGCGCGCCCTTATAAAGGTGCTGGAACACTTGCTCTCTCTCTCCTATGGACTGCAGAAGCATCCATCGCACAGGTGCAGCAGAGTTCAGTTAAATGTCTGATGGACATGTAGGATGTTTCCAGCATTTCTGTTATATGCAAACTTGATAAACTTTCTTATTCATGAATGTTGAGGAATGCTGTAATTTCTATAAGCTCCTGAATGTGGACCTACAATGTCACAGAGAAACAGGTTTTGAAAACTTTTGCTAGATGTAGCCAAACAGCCCCCAGAAGAGCCATCCCAATTTGCCAGTATGGTTTCTTGTCCTGGTAGCAGAAAGGCCCTCCGCACTCTTCAGGGCCCTCCGCAGACCCCTGAAGCTCTGGAGACCTCTGCTGGCCTTTGCTCTGTGTCCCACAGGGGCTCTGGGCGCACACTGGTTTAAAAACCGAGCCTGGTCCCGTCTGCAGAGCAACCAGTGCTTTGAGAACAATCTCTCGGCCAGAAGGCGGCGTGGGTTCTCTGAGGCTGGGTTCTCTCCACGCAGCTCGAGGGTGGGGTCCCAACCCGCGCCCCAGTCTCTGGAGAGCGGCCTGGCGGGGTGTGCGGGGCTCCTGGAGTGCTCGCCTGCGAGTGTCCCCAGCTCCGCGAGCAGGCAGAGGTGGAAGGGAACTTGAGAGATGCCAGGAAGGGCCCGCTCCAGCGCACTGCCAAGAACTCTCCGTCAGGAATTATACTGAGCATCGCTTGTCACTGCTTGCTGGCCCTCACTGAGACGATTGTCATCTACCCAGGGGGGTATGAGAGGGCCGGAAGGGTCCAGACATCTGGGTTAGGGAGCTGGACAGGCAAAAGAATGCCATTTCCCCAGCGCTCCTGGGGAGATCTTCTTCCTGTAAAATTAACGCTGGGGAGGAGCAGGGAGGGTACTGCTCCCGCGGCCCCCAAGTCCCAGTGACGGGGCGGGAGCCCCTGCTCTCTCTCCCCAGGCACCATGAGCAAAATCAGCGAGGTCGTGCAGCGGGCCAGAGCCGCCTTCAACTTGGGCAAGACTCGCCCCCTGCAGTTCCGGGTCCAGCAGCTGGAGGCGCTGCGGCGCATGATCAAGGAGCACGAGAAGGACATCGCGGGCGCGCTGACCGCTGACCTCCACAAGGTGCTCCCCACACACCCCCTAGGAGGAGCCACAGCTGCTGTGCGACAGTGGGACTTCCCAGCGCCATAGCGCGGGAGCAAAGATGGGACAGTAATAAGAACTGTCGCTGCCTGCGTTTGGGACACCTGCTGCACACCTGGCGCTCTGTGTGCCCACCTCTTTACACAGAACAGCACTTAGTCCTCAAAACGCTCTGCGAGTGTCGGTGCCCTTTTATAGAGGGGAAAGTGCAGCCCAATCCCATCGGCCGCCCAGATGGGGCCCCCTGGCCTCTCCTTCTGCCTCTTTGCACCATGCCCAGTGCAGGGGCCAGCTGCTCCTTTCCCCAATCTGTCTGCCATTCCCTCCTAGCTTCACTTCCTTCTTCATCCAGCCTGAAGCATGAGGCCACCCATTTCAACCATCTCCTGTGGACATGACATCCTGAACTTCTGGTCTCCTCATTCCTCCAGCTTCAGCCTCGCAGAGGGCCACTTGGTTCTCCACACCAGGGAACTGCACAGCTTGGCACCCCAGAGGGCACCCCATTCTAAAGGCACCCTCCCTTCCTCCCGTCCCCACGTAGGCTGCTTCATCCCTCAGCCTGTGCAAAATCAGACACCCCAAATTCTCAAACTATTCACCTTGCTGACCCCCAACTCATCTGGACCTGTTTCCAACCTTCCATCTTGCTTTGGAGAAGAGATGAGGGGCTTTGGGGCTTGTCCTCCTATGTTTCAGGGCCCTTTGCTGCTGTATTTTTTTAATCTCTCAAGATTCTTCATCTTAAAACAAAAAAACAAAGACAACAAGAAAACCCACTTTGTTGACTTCACAACTTCTGTTTTGCTCTTCGCAGCCAAAGTTCATGAAAGACCTGTATATTCTGCTGTCTGCACCTCCTCTCTCCTCACCCCTGCACACTGGCTTCCTCCCCTCCACTCCAGGAGGATCCCAGCAGCCCTTGGGCCCGCTGCCCACCCCCTCCCTCCTCTGGCTGAGATTCTCCTAACTCTCTTTGCAAGCATCTTTCCTGTATCTTCAATGTAGTTTTCTTAGGGCTCCATCCTGGGTTCAAGTCTCATTTTAATCTGTAAATGTTCCCAGACACTTGTAGGCTTGGTCCCCACACCCCCCCCCCATAATCCTCAAATCTAAACCCACTGCCCATCAATCACTGGCCCTCCACCCTGGGGGCCCCTCTGGTGCCTCAAACTTGATATGTCTAAACCTGCCTGGGACCCCAGCACCGGCAGAAAGGGGCCCTTGCAGACCCACCACCCCAATGGCTAATCCTCAGCTCTGCCCCGGTGTGCCTTCTGTGGCCTGGCCTCGAGGCCTGGGGAGCCCATGGTGAACAGCCCCCATCACCCTGGCAACTGACCAACATGCCCACCCAACAGCCCCATGAGGTACAGATCATGCTCCCATTTTGTAAGTTGGGACCCTGAGGTTAGGAGAGGGGAGGCAGCTCATTCAGGGTCACAAACCTAGGGAGCAGCGAGCCAGGACCCACAGGCAGCCCTGGTGACTCCCCACTCAGAGCCTGGGGTGCATAGCCCTCACTCTGGGGCCAGCAGTTCACACAGAGTCCTCTCGCCGTAGAACGAGTGGAACACCTACTATGAGGAGGTGGTGTATGTCCTGGAGGAGATTGAGTACATGATCAAGAAGCTCCCCGAGTGGGCTGCAGATGAGCCTGTGGAGAAGACTCCCCAGACCCAGCTGGATGAGTCCTACATCCACTGGGAGCCCCTGGGCGTGGTCCTCATCATCGGCACCTGGAACTACCCCTTCAACCTCACCATCCAGCCCATGGTGGGCGCCATTGCTGCAGGTACCATGGGCTCCGTTCTGGGAGGGAGAGTCATGAAGGATCACCATCCCCCACTGTGGAGTGGGGTCGGGGGCTCAGGCCTGTGAGAAGAGGTAGCCTGGGGTCAGGTGACAGTTTGATGGGTCTGTCTTTCACAGGAGGCTGTGGGGGCCAAACTATTTCGCCAGGCCTCCATGTGCCCGAGGCCCAGCCAGGCTCAGAAGTCCACACAGCCTGCCCCTCCCTGCCTGTGTGGGGGCTGGGCTGCTCTCAGCTAAGATGTGTCCTAGCTTTCTTACCAGCGGGGCCAGCTCTGCTCTCCACCCCGGCCCTGAGCCCTTCCCTCCCCTCTCCTCCCACATCTCAGAGGGGCAGGAGGTGCAGCCGCTGCAGCGTGCCCCATGCGCGCGATGTGGGCGCTGCTGCAGAGTGTGCCCGCAGCTCTTCTGTCCACTCTTCCGAAGACAGAGAAGATGGAGGGAGGCTCCAGGCGTGTCACTGGGAGGGCAGAGCATTGGGGTGGGGCCACCCAGGCGTAACCCTGAATCCGTGTGCTCTGCAGGGAACGCAGTGGTCATCAAGCCCTCGGAGCTAAGTGAGAACATGGCAAAACTGCTGGCCACCATCATCCCTCGGTACCTGGATAAGGTGAGGTTCTTTCCAGGGCTCAAGGAGAACCGTGTGGGGCCAGGGCCTTGGGGGTTGACAAATAGTGAATTCTTGCAGTAAGGGGCCAAGCCACAGGTGGGGGCAGGAGCAGCTGGCCTCTCCCATTGGGGTGAACGGATTCCCTGAGCCACTTGGCAGTGGCTGCCTGTGCAGGGTGAGGAGGGGCTGTGGTCTTTTCTGAGCCTCGCCTCTCTCCTCGCACGGAAGGATCTGTACGTGGTGATCAACGGGGGTGTCTCCGAGACCACGGAGGTGCTCAAGGAGAGATTCGACCACATCCTGTACACGGGGAGCACAGGCGTGGGGAAGATTGTCATGATGGCCGCGGCCAAGCACCTGACCCCTGTCACGCTGGAGCTTGGGGGGAAGAGCCCCTGCTACGTGGACAAGGACTGTGATCTGGACCTTGCCTGCAGGTGAGGAGGCTGGGGCCGGTCTGCGCTGGAGTGGCCATTCCGGCTGCCTTCCAACTCATGCAGACTGCCATTCTGCTCCGAGTGACAGAGGCATTGTCCCTGCCCTCACGGAGCCTGCAGTCCTGGGCAGGGGTTGGCGGGGGGTGTGCCATGTTCACAGAAAGGGGGCAGGCAGTCTGGGAAGGCTTCCTGCAGTGGACAGGTCTAGCCAGAGCTCTACCTGCCTTCTGTTTCCCGTGTGCATGGCCCTCCAGGGTGTGGGGACCCTGAGCAGCTGTGACACCTGGCCACGAAGGGCTCAAGGGCATGAATGGACATTCATAAGGGCTGCCCACCCCAGACATCCCAAACCCCCACCAGTCACCGCTGAGGTTAGGACGTGTGGCGCCACAGGCCCTGATACATGTTCAGGGACATGGGTCTGCTCAGCCTCAAGTCTGGAGGCGAGCAGGAGGCTGAGGGAACCCCCTGGGGGAAAGCTCACAGCTTCTGGCAGGAAGCTGACCGACTGGTGAGCCCTCCTGCAGAGGTTGGACCCTTGTGCCCGATCTCGAATGAACGCAATGCAAGCTTGTTCCCAGGAGCCTCCCGTGCCTCTTGGGATGCAGTCTAATCCAAGATTTTCACAGACGCATCGCCTGGGGGAAGTTCATGAACAGCGGCCAGACTTGCGTGGCCCCTGACTACATCCTCTGTGACCCCTCCATCCAGAATCAAATAGTGGAGAAGCTCAAAAAGTCCCTAAAAGTGAGTGTTGGTCCCTGGAGGTGAGTGAGAGGCTGTGAGGCGTGAACTTTGGAAAGTATTGGATTTTTTTTTCTTTTAGTAATACATATTCACTATAGATAATTTGGAAAAAGTTAAAAAGCATAAAGGAGGGGAAAAAGCTCCACCCGGAATCCCGGCGCCCAAAGATAGTCACTGCTAACTTGTTGGTTTTCCTTCCTGTGCATACGTGCATTTGTAAGATCCAGGCAGCTGTGCATATGTGTCTTCCAAACCACGCTGTCGCATAGCACTCCATGTGCCCTGAAAGCCGGGGAGCACCCTAGATGTCATGGCAGCCCATTAGTTCTTGGTGTTGCTGAGTCGCCGTCCACTGCACTGGCCAGGAGGTGCCCACGTGTGCTCCCAGGGCAGGGTCGCCAGCCACTGCACAGCCTTTGGCTGTGTTGAGGGTCCACGTCCTTCCTGAAGCCTACCACCTTTTCTGCACAGGAGTTCTACGGGGAAGATGCCAAGAAGTCCCGTGACTATGGAAGGATCATTAACTCCCGCCACTTCCAGAGGGTGATGGGCCTGATGGAGGGCCAGAAGGTCGCCTATGGAGGCACGGGGGACGCGGCCGCCCGATACATAGGTGCGTGCACTCGTCCTTCGGAACAGCACCACCCGCCCGTCAGGGCTGCCAGGGTCCCCACAAGTTGGTGGCAAGTGGGCATAAATACTCGAAAAGCAGGCACTGCCCCTGGTGGGTGTAAATCGCTTTGGCCAGTGGGCCTGGGGCAGGTGGGGCTCTTGGCAGGCAGAGGCTGGGCACAGCTCCTGGGAAGCCCCTCCCCAGCCCAGAAGCCCCTCTTCTCACAAGACCCAGAGAGGCACATCATCTCTTCCCACCCCTGCAGCATCAGCAGGGGATGAGGACAGCAGAGGCCACAGAGCCCCAGTGTGCTGAGCTAGAGGG
Organism: Tapirus indicus; assembly: GCA_031878705.1. Lineage (NCBI taxonomy): Eukaryota > Metazoa > Chordata > Mammalia > Perissodactyla > Tapiridae > Tapirus > Tapirus indicus. The sequence goes on along the minus strand of CM062932.1, from coordinate 2,661,426 downwards.
GTCCCCAGTGCCTAGGCTGGAGAGTCACAGATGGGGCCCCACCTGTCCCCCAATTTGCTGACAGAGTGAAGAGCTCAGGCAGGGGTTCAGGTGGCTCGCAGAGCGCAGTGCCTGCCCCCCAGAAGTGTGAACCCTGGGCTCCCCTGGTTAAGGTAATCCATAGCTCTCCCTGTGGTCTGCCAGCATGGAGCCCTGGTGGGCAGGGCCTCATCCCCGCCCCTCCAAGCCTCGCCGCCTGGTCTGTAAAGGAGTTGAAGGAAGAGCTAGGTGCCTGGACTTGCGGGGCAGGTGGGCGGCGTCCTAGCGCTGGCTGACTCGGACTTATTTCCTGCCTCAGCCCCCACCATCCTCACGGACGTGGACCCTCAGTCCCAGGTGATGCAGGAGGAGATCTTCGGGCCCATAATGCCCATTGTGTGCGTGCGTGGCCTGGAGGAGGCCATCCACTTCATCAACCAGCGGGAGAAACCCCTGGCTCTCTACGTATTCTCCCTAAATGACAAGGTGGGCCCGGCATGCCCTCCTCCCAGGGTCCTGAGGCTCTGGGGCACAGCACTCACATGAACAGGGTCCAGAGGTGCACAGACCTGGGTTCAAATCCAGCTTCACCTCTCACTGCTGTGTGACCTTGGGCAATTCACTTAACGTTTCTGAGCCCCTTTCGCCTCAGCTCTGAACTTCAGAGCATTGAATGAGATGATCATTGACATAGTGCCCTGCATGCAGTCATAGTAACTGTTGCTTTTGCTCTTTCCCTACAAAATACTTGATACATGGGGAGAGTGGAAGACCTCAACTGGGGCTCTACCTCCACCAGCTCACATCCTTGAGGCTCCTGGACTCACCTGGACAGGGCAGGGTGTCCTGGGGTGGGAGACTGAGACTAGGGACTGGGTGCTGTTGCAGGTGATTAAGAAGATGATTGCAGAGACATCGAGCGGCGGGGTGACGGCCAATGACGTCATCGTCCACATCACCCTGCACTCTCTGCCCTTTGGGGGTGTAGGTGAGTCTGGGGCTGAGTTCACTGCCTACCTGCCCCCTGCAGGTATCCCCTCCCACCTCTGGGCTGGGAATTCAGGAGCGGGGGGAGCATCCCTGGACCTCGGGGGCTCAGATTCCCACTCACCTCTCCCAAGTGGGCTTCTGGCCTCGGTCAGCACATCCATCAGCCACATTTAACCTCAAGACCCTAGAGGGTCCTAAGCATCCCCTGGTGCACGGGGCCTGCTTCACAGAGGCCCTGCGAGAGGCTACAAGGGCCAGAGATCACACAGCCATCTAGTAGCATAGCTGGGATTAAACTCTTAAGTGTGGACACCCCAGGGGATGCCCCAGGGATCAGCCACCCCCCGGAGGCTTGGAGAAGGGGTGCATGAGGGTTGTGGGCATGGTCTGGGGGTCTTGAGGCTGCCTGGGCCTGAGCCGGCTCCCCACAGGGAACAGTGGCATGGGATCCTACCACGGCAAGAAGAGCTTTGAGACCTTCTCCCACTGCCGCTCCTGCCTGGTGAGGCCTCTGCTGAACGATGAGTCCCTCAAAGCCAGATACCCCCCAAGCCTGGCCAAGGTGAGAGCTGCGTGTGGGCTGTCGGGGAGACTGGGCTGCCAGAAGGATAAGGGCCTCACTGCCCTCTGTGTCCTCCCCACAGATGACCGGTCACTGAAGCAGCTGCACCTGGCCTCCCCATACTGTGCCCTTGCCCTGCTCTCCAGCCCCTCTGAGAATTGCTCCTGCAGCCCCCCTTGCTCCTCTGCAGATCAGTGCATGCCCCCACTCCCGTTCAGGCCCCAGGCCTCGCCCCCCCCCCACCGCCCCAAGTCCCTGCCCTCTTGCTAGACACATGGTGACCAATAAAAGTTTTCCCTCTGAACGAAGGTGTGCCCGTGCCCCTTTTGCAGTCCCACACCCCCATCCTCACTAGTCTTCTCCCACTGTGGCCCTGCACCCTGGCCCCGGGTTATCATCCTGACAAGCAGTAAAGGCCTCCCGAGAGCCCCTGGTGTTGGGAGGCATTTGTCTTCCATGTAGGTTTTGGGACTTCAGCTCCATTTCTGGTTGTCCAGAGAGGGGAGTGACCAAGGAGTCTGAGTCTTGAAGACAAGTGGCTCAGAAAGCAGAGGCCAACGCACTCCTCTCAAATTTGATTTGGCATCTAGGGCAGGGGTCCCTCAGTGAGACCACACAGACACCTCCGGCAGTTTCAGAGTGCTGCTTCTGGGGGCAGAAGGACAGGAAGCCAGGACAACCCCAGGAGCCACGGTGCCCTCACAGCCTTTCGTCAGGCAGCACTGGGCCCAGGCGCCTGGACTCAGAAGCCTGAGGAACTGGGACAGGGTCTAGTGAGGATAGTGTAAAGCAGGGCATTGGTCAGAGCAGGGGCCAAGAATCAGCCCCACCTGGCCTGCAGGTGAGTGAGTAGGTGGGGAGAAGGCAGGCAGGCCCTGCCTCCCACAAGGAGTGTGACTGTGGCCCGCCAATCTTTGGGATGAGTGTGGCTGTGCCCACAGGTGACTACCTTGTGAAAGCACAGCTGGCTCCCATGCTGCCGTCACAAGCATCCAGGCCCTGCCTTGGGCCCTCACCTCCTGCCATCCCTCCATGACTGCGCCACATGTCCCTGCTCCCAACAGAGGCCCACTCTCCCCTTGGCCCAGGACCCAGCCTCTCCCAACCCTGCCTGCTCCTGACCTTCACTCTTTCCTCCATCTTCAGTCCCCCTTTTGTACTGGATCATTCCTAGTCTCTAGTACCCCACATCTTATTTATCCCCCACCAGAAAAACCCAAATACAATCCAAAAAGCCCTTAAGCTGTTACCCTTGCTTCATCCCCTAGTGAGGGGAAGGGGAGGGGGTACAAGAGTGAAGGGTCTTGTATTGCTTGGATGGTTACCATCTGCACCTGTTATTTATTTTGCAAATATAAAATAATTAAATAATAACAAAACCAAACTTTCTCCTAACCACAGCCCCTCCAGTTACTGTCTCATTTCTCTACTCTCCTTCCCAGCAAGAGTCATCTGGACAGCTGTCTGTTCTTGGGCAGGGCTTCCTCGCTTCCACTCACCTCGACCCACCCAGTTGAGCCTCCATCACCCCCACTCTGCGGGAACTGCTCTTGTCCAGGCGCCGTCAACCCCTCTGTGGGCAGACCCAGCCCCCTGCCTGGCCACCCCCTCCTTCCAACACTCTCTCCCTCATCTCTGTGTCCCTGGGATCCCCCGTGCTTCATTCTCCTCCCACCTCACCAGCTTCTCCTCCCAAACTAAAGTCTCCAGCCCTGGTCCTGAGCTCTTGACTCATAATCCAACCGCCTACTTGACACACAAACTTGGATTCTTAATAAGAACTTAATGCTAACATGCCCAGAAGAGAACTCCCGATTTTCCCCTCTAAGCCATTCCTTCCTGATGCTGCATCATCCTCCAGAGAATTGCTCAAGCTAAAACATAGGAGGCACCCTTGAACTCCCTGCTTTCCTTCAGGGCCAAGACCTCAGCATTTCCACCATCACCCCCTGGTCTAAGCACCAGCACCAGCTTCCCGATGGGTGCTCTTCTGCTCTTGCTCCCTGCGGTTCACTCTTCCTGCGCCCAGATGATAGTTCTAAACAAAAACCAGATCGTGCCACTGTAAGGACAAAGAATTAAAAATTAAAAATTAATCCCCCCTGTTGAAAATAAAGGAAGGGATTTCTCTCCCCTCCCTCTACCTTTGAGCACTTACTAGAGAAAATTTGTAGTCATATGTTCTGTCCCTGTCTCTTTGAAAAGTGTGTAAATCTTTTCAGAAGCCAAGTAGGCCTCTCACCAGCTTTATAGGCCGGGAATGTCTTTTTTCAAGGACCTGGGAGCCACTTCTTTGAAAGGCGAACAGCAAGGGAGACAGCGCCCCTGTCTCCTGGGGGGTAGGAGCCGCACTTGGCCGGTGCCTCCTTCAAGGTGCAGAACTACCTCCTGTCGTAAAGATAGGGGAATTTTGTTAGTCTTCTGGATAAAGCCATGTAGCTAATACAGATAGTCTGCCTGATTACCAGGAAGTTAGGATGAACTGTGTGTGACAAATGGTGCTATCGAGTCCTCCCACTGGAGGACTAGTTACCATTTATCTTGAGAACATGTTTGTACCGGAGCGTACCGCCCCAGCTGCATAAGGGGGTGGGATTCCTTCTGTCCTTGCAGTCTCTTAGGGGATTCCCTGTGATGTGTATCACAGTCTAGTTTAATGTCCATTAGATAATGCAAGTGTTTTCTTTCTCTACTACCTGAAGAGGTTTTCAGGGTTGGAAGGTTTTAGTTTTAATTCTATTTCCCCAACACCACCCTCTGTTTAAAATCTCCCGTGGCTTCCTGCTGTACTTAGAAGAAATCCCCAAGTCCATAAATTGCCCTGCAAGGTGCCACGTGACCTGGGCCCTGCCCTCCTCTCTGACCTGAGCCCCCACCTCAAACTCCCCTTCAACGCAAACGGCCACATACGCCCCGCGAACCCTCCCTCCCTCAGGGCTTGGGACCGTCTCCTGGATCTTTTTGTGTCTGGTGCCTTCTCCTCACACCTGTCTCAGCTCAAGTCCTCTCCCACACACTCTCTACCACTTACCCTGCTTTCGTTCCTCCAAAAGGCTTGTTATAATCCGTTCTTCTCTTGTTGATTTATCTGTTCACTGCCTGTCTCTCCGCATTAAAATGCCAGCACTGACCTACGTCCGCTGTACTCACTCTATGTCCCTAATGGCTAGAGCAGTGACTAGTACACAGTAGGTGCTCAATAAGTATTTAAGTGAATGAATTTAAATGGCATCATTGGTATTTCGTTGCTCTGAGTCCCCCCTCCTCGTGCCATCTTCTCATCTGAAATTACCTTATTTTAGATGACTATAAGCTCATGTGAGCCTATTGTGGGGTAAAACAGCCCAGAAGTTTGAAACCATGTTAACAACAAAGATGACATCCTGATCAAAGACACCGTGTCCCTCATCCTCCCAGAGCTGAGGCCCTACAGGCCTCACTTTGCTGAATGAAGGAGCAGAGCGCCCCAGGCCAGAGGTGGGAGGAGGGAAAGCCCAGGCTGGCACCCGCCTGCTCTCCTCGCCCCCACCTGCCAACAGCCCTTCGCAGGCAGGGGTGTGACCCACTCACAGATCAGGAACCTGAGTTCAGGAAGTAGGGCCATGTGCTCTCACTGTGCCAGGCCCAGGGACCGCGCTCTGGAGCATCTGCTCTTTCCTGACACCGCAGAAGTGTCACCTGCAGTGACATATTGAGTGGTTCCTGAGAACCCTTGCATGAAGGGCTGTTGAGTGAGCTGGCAATACTCAGCTCGGAGAAGAGATGGCTCAGGGTTTCCAGGACCTGGTCTGCGTTGTTCCGGAGGGAAGAAGTAGAACAGACGGGTAACAATCATAGTCATCTCTCCTCTCCTTCCTCTTTCTTTTCTCCCGATCCTTCTCCTTTTTCTATTTACTATCATTACTATAACAAAATTGACAATATAACCTGTCTTATTCTTAGTGTCCCAAACCTGTCCTGTTCTGGACTAATCCTATTTCCGAACCAGATTTGAACTCAAAAGAAAACAATTGAAAAAGAACCTTGATCTTGCCCCAACACCATGATTCAATCTACTGTTTGTACATTTTTTTGGATAAAGGAATGGGTTGCACAATTATGATTCAACCTTTCCAAACAATTGCCATTGTCCAAAACATACATGACCAAGAATTGTCACAACTCACATGCTGCCAAGAGAAAGCAGGTGGCATTTCTGGGTTGCTCCTCACAATCCACGTCATGCTGGGCAGAGGGCACAACAGGGCACCTGTGACTTCCCAATTCACAGCCATGTAGCCACAACCTTAGTAAATCATTCTTTGGATCCATTATCCAGTTGCTTCTAGTGTTTAGATTCTCAGATAAAACAGAACAAAACAAAACAACTTTTTGTAGTCATAATCTCTTCCAAATTACAAACTACTGTTGTTATAAAACAGAAGGGACGATTTCCTTCACTCATTTGTTCATTCAACAAATATTAATGGAGGGGACTGCTCTGGGTGCTGGGGAGAGTGGTAAAAGAAGCAGGCAAGGTCTGTGCTTTTGAGGAGCTTACATTTGATGGAGTGTCTGAGTCAGGATGGGCTAGGTTACACTGTGGTGATGAGTTAACTAACCTTGGAGTGTCTGTGGTTAACACAACAGGAGGGTGGTGGGGCTTTGCTCCACGATGTCAATCAGAGACCACGGCTAACAGAGGCCCCATCATCTCATTGCAGGGCCTGGGGGCTCACCCTAGCAGGGGAAGGGAGACCTGGAGGGTCGCACACCAGATCACCTCCACTCACGTCCCATTGGCCAGAACCACTTGCACAGCTCACCGAGCTGAACAAGTGCTGGGAAATGTGGAGAAACATCGCTACTTGTTGAGCAGCAAATGTCTCTGATGTGTAGATGGAGACGGACAATAGACACAGGAATAAACAGACAGGAAAAATACCTGAAGAAACGGCAGAGCTGTGCAGATAATGGAGAATCTGCTGGCATTTGGAAATGACTAGTTGAGGAGTTGACTGAGGGAAAGGTACGTCATGCACCCCTGTCACAGGCCCCAGAGAGCTAACCCTGAGCTGCAGTGACTCTGGTCTCTCCTTCCCCCAAGCTGGGACTGCTATCATCCCAGGCGTGTCCCCTCCCCACCCGTCTCCAAAGCCGTGCACCCCCCACCAGGACTCTACTCTCAGTCTCCGGCTGTCTTGGGAGGAGGGACGATGGGGAACCCCCATCTCACACTCTAGAATTCCGGAGGGGGCGGATGCCAGTTGTGGACTCCCGCCTCCAGCTCTGCTTCTGAGGTTCCCCTGGCCCTGCCTCTCCTGGGGGCCGGCATCGCCCTCAGGCTGACCACAGGAGCCCTTCTCTGACTCTCCTGCTTTCCCGGAATTTCTCTGGAGTCACCTTGACTGGCTTGGACTGACCATGAGGACCTTGGGGTCTGTAGCAGATGCGTTGTTGCCTGTGCAAAGTCCATCCCCTCCTTCCTTGCTAACAGAATCCCCACGTTGTTCAGATAGTCACCTCCAGGAAAGGTCACTTTGTCCGCAGGTCAGAGATAAATAAAACAAATAGTCTAAACCAATAGTTTCTCAACCCTGGTGGCATGCTAGAATGTTATAATAATTTTAGGAACTTCTAAAAAATACTAATGCCTAGGATCCTGAACTTAAAAAGATTTTTTAATAGACTTGGTTTTTTAGAGAAGTTTTAGGTTCACAGCAAAATTGAGCAGAAAGTACAGAGATTTCCCATATACCCCCTGCCTCTCCCACTATCGACATCCGCAGCAGATGGTGCATTTGTTACGATGATGAACCTACATTGACACATTATCATCACGGATCCTAAGCTTTTGATTCTATGTTCCGAGGTCGAGCCTGGGCATTAATATGTTTTTTTGAAATTTTCCAGGTGATTCTAATATACTGCCAGCGTTGAGAGCCCCTGGCATAAGATAATAATGAAGTGTGTTTTCCCAGCCAGTGATTAGCTAAGGATGAGCATATGACCCGGTTATGGGCAATAGGGTCTGAGGGGAAGTCTACTGGGGATTGTGGGAAAGTTTCCTTCCCTGATGAAAACCGAAGCACAAGAAGAGAGGACTCCTCTTCTTAGTGGTTGGTGTGTCTGGATGTGACACTTGGAATAGTGCAGCCATCTTGTGACCATGAGGACAGCCCCCCTGAGACTAAGCAGATCTACTGAGAATGGTATGGCAGAAAGATGGAAATAACTTGGCTCCTCAGAGATATTATTGAGCTACTGGAGCTGCCCTATCTTTGGAGTCTTTGTTATATGTGATAATAAATTGTCCTTTTTTAAAAAGCCATTTTGAAGTGTTTTTAGTTATTTACATTTGAAAGCATTTTTTTCTTTTCTTTTCTTTTTTTCGTTGAGTAAGATAGGCCCTGAGCTAATATCTGTTGCCAATCTTTCTCTTTTAGCTTGAGGAAAATTGTCCCTGAGCTAACATCTGTGCCAATCTTCCTCTATTTTGTATGTGGGTCACCACCACAACATGGCCAGCAATGAGTGGTGTAGGTCCATGCCTGGGAACTGAAACTGGGCTGCTGAAGCAAAGTGGGCCGATCTTAACCACTAGTCCACAGGGCTGGCCCCTGAAAGCATTTTAATGAATGGAGGGAATCAACCATTTTCCCCATGACAGACTCCAGTCTCCTCGCCTCCCCTCAGCTCCTCCTCTTGCCTCTTGATCCACTCCTTGTTCCAGTGTCCTCCAAGCAGGGCTGGCTTGTTTCCCTACCCGAGACTTCTGCTTGTGCTTTCCAGGAATTCCCCCCTCCCAGTCTCTTCTCCCTAGTCCTATAGGCAGGTGTCAGCTGGGCCTCCTGATTCTAAACACCCACACACATCGGCTCCCTGCCCAGGCCACTGCCCCCTAGCTTTGTGCTCTGGACCAGTAGGAGAGATGGCAGAGGGCATCTGGAGGTGGGAGACCCTGGTGTTGGTCTTGGCTTTGCTTCTTATTTGTTCTAGGACTGTTTCAGCCAAGTCAGAACAGGAAATGGAAACCACTATAGGTATTTTCAACAGAAAGAGATTCAATAAAGAGAGTCAATAAAGGTCTCCACAAAAACACGGGAAGGGCTGGTGGAGCAGGCTCTGGGCTGGGCCTCCAGGAATGGCTCCCAGGATGCATGAGAACTGCCCACCAGGAGAGTTACCCCTCTACCTGGGGAATTGGAGGCCACCTCTGGAACTCACTGCTGTGGACTGGGAAGTGACCCCACCACTGAAACTGCCTCTTGACCCCAACCAAAGCGGTGACTGGACACATGATGGCTGATGCAGAAAACTCCACGTGTCCATGCCCTTGCTTATCAACCCAGGCAGCCAAATCTTGCACAAGTGCATCTGAAGGACAGAACTTAATTCTCACCTAGAGCCCTGGCTGTGAGGTAGTCTGGGAAATGTAGTTTTTAGCTTTCTGGCCACTGCACACAGAAAACCACTAGCAGGAAGTGGGGGTGGATGCTGAGAGCCACTTGACCTTATGCAACACTGTGAACTTGGAAGGGGGACTGCTCAGCCCCTCTGAGCCTGTTTCTTGATCTCCGAGTGGTTATATCAGTGCTTATCGCCTAGGTTCATGTTAGGATTAAATGAGACAATGCAGGTAAAACGCTTGGCACCGTGCCTTACCATGGGCTAATTAATATTAGTTGTTATTTCTGATGCTTCCTCTCCTAGCTCTGTGGTTCTCCCAGCCTGAGCGAGGCCCCTCACTCCAAAATAGGCCCTGGAAGTCACTCACTTGGTGGAGAGTTTGCAGGAAGTTTAGAACAAATGGCCTTGAGAGGGTGGCACAGCAAATCCTCATTCAGCACCAGCCTCGCTGGACACGCTCCCCTGTGGGCTCCTGCTGGCCGCTCGGCCAGGCCAGCAACTCTTGACTCTCCAGCCAGGAGTGTTATATAAGCTGCATCGTTTACTTTGTTTATATGACATTTTGAAAATGCCAACAGGGTGTGGCTCAAGCTGCTTAATTCTTAAAGCAACAGAGATTGTTAGGGCTGGCAAGGCAGCCACACTTGGAGCAGCTGCCCAGGCTCAGAGCCAGGTCCAGCCAGACAGGCGGCCCACTGCTTCCTGGGAGACCCAGAGCCCGGATCGCCCGCGGGAAGGCGTGTGCTCTTGGATGAGCGTCCAGCCACGCTCACCACAGGACTGGGCCCTCTGCCTCTGGTTCCCTGAAGTCCTCTGCTGTGATGGCAGCCACCCGCTCTGCCAGATATAGAGTGATCTGGGAGCTCACTCTAGGCTCCTCCGACTGCTCTTAGCAAAGCAGGGGGACAGGCAGGCACAGGCAGCTGGGCATTGAGGGAGGACAGGTGTCAGCGGGAAGATGTTCTCACCTTTCTGGTTTGACCCAAGCTTCTAAATCGCAAGATGGGGAGAAAGCTCACTCCTTTTGTTTCCTCACATGACAATGGTACCACGCAGGTGCCAAGCTTCTCGAATGACGGCCTGGCCCATCCTGGGAATACTGTCCAGGCCTGGTCCCAGGGCGCTGCATTCACAGAAGATCTTTTTGAGCCAGCACCAGACATGAGCTCACTAGTCCTCACGTGAACTGGGAAATAAATGTTTGTGCTGGCAGCTGCTTTGCTTAAGGAAGATAACAGCTCTCTATTCCCCAAAGCTTGTCTGCCCAGTGGAAGTTTGTGGGTTAGGGAATGGTAGACACTGGAGTAACACCTATCTATCTCAGGAAGTCAAAGGGGTGAGACCAGAGAAGACCCAGCCCCAGCTAGATGCCCTGGCAGCAGGAGCATTCCAACACGGAGTTCTTCAGAGAACAGGCCAACAGTTGCTAGACAGACAACAAAGTGTTCTTCCTGTTTCTGCTCCAAACCTGTGCTCAGTGTGCTATGGGCTGGCGAGGCAACTGCAGAGCACACGTGCTCTGACTCCTCTAACCTGCACCCATGGCAGACATTGCAAGTTGACCACAGCACTCTCTTCTGCTGCATCATCTAAGGTTCACAACATGGCAGTTGAAGGCAATGTGCCCAATGGAGCAGAGCTGGCAGGCTGGAGAAAAGCTTTTCGCCATCCCAGATGTAGTAGAAGAACGTGTACTTTGCATATGACACAGACGCAGCCTTATATTCTGGCTCCACCACTTTATTTGGATGAGGGCTTTATTTCTCTGAGATTCAGTTCCCTTGTTTGTAAAATAGAGAGAAGCATATCTACCTAAAGAAATTATGTGTCTAATGCTACTGGTCCAATTAGCACACGATAGAGAGAGACCTCTGCCTACATACACCATTACCTCCACTCCAAGCAAACATACTCTGCAGGAAATCTGTAGGAACGAAAATGCCACAAGCCAAGCTCGAGTTTTCTCTTGAATCTTCTTCTCCTCCTCCTCCTTCCTCTTCAAAAAGATTTGTTATGCAGCAAAATTTGCTATGCAGATTATTTAACCTACTTAAGAAGAGAAACCCAAGAACTTTTGCAATGTTCCTTGATATAAAGTCTGGGCTATTTATAAATTGTCTCATCTAGTCTATATCTTTAAAACATCAGGAGTCAAAGACCAGAATTTAAGGAGGAAGGAAAGAAAGAAGACCCTAACATCTATTAAATGTCTGCTGTGTTCCAGGCATTTCCGTATATTAGCTCATTTACTTCTTGAATTGACACTTTCTGTGAGGTTTAAAAAATGTTTTTAAATGTCTAATTGTGGTAAAATACATATAACATAAAATTAGCTGTCAAACATTTTAAAGTGTGTAGTTCAGTAGTGTTCACATATAGTGTTCACATATATAGTTCAGTATAGTTCACATTGTTGTGCAACCAACCTCCAGAACTCTTTTCATCTTGCAAAACTGAAACTCTGTGCTCATTAAACAACTCCCCGTTCCCCTCCCAGCCCTTGGCAACCACCATTCTACTTTCTTTTTTTTTTTTGTGGGGAAGACCAGCCCTGAGCTAACATCCGTCGCCAATCCTCCCCTTTTTGCTGAGGAAGACTGGCCCTGGGCTAACATCGTGCCCATCTTCCTCCACTTTATGTGGGACGCCGCCACAGCATGGCTGACAGGCAGTGCGTCGGCGGGCGCCCGGGATCCGAACTCGCGAACCCCGGGCTGCCAAGCGCGGACTAAACCGCTGCGCCACCGGGCGGCCCCCACCATTCTACTTTCTGTCTCTATGAATTTGATGACTTTGGATACCTCATATCGTATCTCTACAGTATTTATCTTTTTGTGACTGGCTTATTTCACTTAACATAATGTTCTCAATGTTTATAATGTTCACGTGTTGTGTGGCACATGTCAGAATTTCCTTCCTTTTTAAGGCTGAATGGTATTCCATTGTGTGTATACACCACATTTTGTTTATTCATTCATCCATCAATGGACACTGGGTTGCTTCCACCTTTTGGCCATTGTGAATGATGCTGCTATGACCATGGGTGTGCAAATATCTGTTTGAGTCGCTGCTTTCAATTATTTTGGGTATATACCCAGAAGTGGAATTGCTGGATCATATAGTAGTTCTATCTGTGTTGGCTTTTATTACAAAGGCAGGACAAGCTAAAGAGAATAAATGACTTGCACAAGGTCAACACAATAAGAAAGTGGCAGAATCAGAATTTAAGTCTAATCTAACTGAGTTGAATTATATATTTTCTTTCTCATGTTAAAAGATAAACTAAGGCATATGAAAAATTGTAGGAATTTAGAACCAGCCCTGATGGCCTAGTGGTTAAAGTTCTGCGCTCACCACTTTGGTGGCCTGGGTTTTTTTCCCGGTCACAGAACCACACCACCTGTCTCTCAGTTGCCATGCTGTGGTGGTGGCTCACATAGAAGAACTAGAAGGACTTACAACTAGGATATATAACTATGCACTGGGGTTTTTGGGGGAAAATAGTGCCTTTTCATAAAGACATTTAAAAAAATTGTAGGAGTTTATTTGAGCAAAGATCCATTCGAACTGGGGGCAACATACCGGAAGTGGTTAGGCGCGCTCCACTGATAGGAGCCAGGGGAAAGACTTTTACAGAGAAGAGGCAGAAGCAAAGCAAGGAAATTATTTGATTGTCTGTAGCTTAAGCAGTTGCCTTATTTGGAAAAGCCTAGTCGGCTGTTTGTGATGGCTTGTCCTTAGGTTTTGATTTCTTAACCTTGAGGCTTTAAGTTTCGGTTTGCTTCTGTAGGCTGCATGAGAGCCACCTGTCTAATGGCCTCCTTGTTTAATTAATTGAACACTCCCCTGAGCAACAGCTGAGTTCAACAAACTACCTCATGAAAGGGGTGCCGGTGTGAGGGGAAGTGAGGATGTCTTCTTTCCTTCCAGGCTGGCACATGAGCTGATGGGTCAGCAAGGGTCTTGCTAGGTGGTCTGGAGCATCCCTGGCCCTTCATGCTAGGCAGTGTGCCTCCCTAGCAAGACCCATGTGAAGACAGTAAGGCCAGGGTTTGCTCAGTGGGGTCAATATGAAGACACAGGCTCGGGGTGGGGAGAGAGCTGGAAGGACAGACCTCTTGCCGGGCCTCCAGCGTCAGGGGTCATGAGGTTGCAAGAAACAAACCCCCACTCAGATCATCTCAAGTGAAGAATGAGGATGGAAGGATGGGGCCTCATTTCATAGGGAAAAGGAACGGCTAGGCCACATAGTGACCAGAAATGGAAAGACACTGAAAAAAACGAATGAGTGAATGAATGATATTGTGGCCCCTTCTCTCCGGGGGCCCCTGGGTTTCCCATCTCTGCCTCTCACTGGGGCTGCTCTTCTCTTTTCTCCTTCTAAATCAGCTGCCCCTGCTGCCTCATGCCAGCGGCCCCCTTCAGTTTGGGCTTCCACACAGCTTTGCCCAGTCAGGCCTGTTCCCCAAGTCGACGTAGAACTGCGGCCTCCATCTCGCCCGCCCTCTTCTCACTGACCCTGTCTCCTATGTCCCACCACAAAGTGCTGGGAGAGAACGTGACGGTCCAGCCTGGAGGAGGTATCCAATAAACTGTGCCTCGATGGACAGGCAGTCACGTGGCACACAGGACCACCCCTTCCGGGGGCTGTGGGCAGAGCCTGCCTGGTTTTCAGGTGCTGGAATCCACAGAGTGTAGGGTGGGTCCATGTGCTGCCCCTGCCTGGCCAGCCTGACAAGGCCGGGGGCTCCAGGAGGAGTGTCTTCCCAGCTGGGCACCCCCGGGCCTTGGTAATCCAGGCCGTCTGTACACAAGGCTGGTGTGAATTACGGCTTGTTTTTAAGTAAAAGTGGATTTATTCCCACCATGCGGCCGCCTGGAGCCAGGGCTCAGGCTTCCTGTTTGCGCTCTCGGGTGGTCACGCTCTGGCGCGGAAGGTGGGTGCGCGGTCTAGCCCTTGCTTTGACCTCAGAAAGCAACACCCCTTGTCAGGCCAGCCCCTCCCTGCCTGCTGATGACCGTGGGCTGAGCCTCAAGGTTAGCGCTTCGGAGGATCCCTGCAGCTGGGCGCCCTGCTCCCTGGAGGGCACCTGTGGGTGTCCAGACAGACCCTGTCCGTCAGGGCCGAGGAGGTGCCCCAGGGCTCCCCAGCAGCCTAAGCAGCTGCCTTCTGTCCATGAGCTCCCCCAGGATAAGGCTTCTTGGGAGCTGGGATCTCCTAGGCCACCATGTGCCTTCCAAATCCTCCAGTTGCGGAGTGTGGCCGGCCAAACTGGGTTGGGGTGGGGGAGGCAGTATCGTGTCCCTGAGCCCTGGCAGCCCCAGCAGTTTCTGGAGGGACAAATAGGGTCAGCAGGAAGAAGCAACAGTAGGCTAGTCTCAGGAGGCCCCTGTGCATGGGACAGGCCTCAGAGAGGTGGAGTCGGGACGTGCGTCTATCAACGAGTCACCGTTGAGCGTGCCACCGAACCCCTTCATCTTTGCCAAGAGAATAACTGGGGTCAACTACAGCGGCAACATGCTGAGGAAGGTGGGCCCTTCCCCAGCCCTGGGGTGAATGTGTCCAGGCCTGTGGTTCTCAACCCCAGCTACACTTGGGAAATTTGCCCGGGGAGGTCTCAAAGAACACCTGGCAGAAGAATTCTATGGTGCTAAAAATTAAGATAGCGCTTATCCTTGGTGGGTGGTAGTGACTGGAGGAAGACACCAGGGGGCTTAAAGGAGGCTAGTAAAATTCTGTTTCTTGATCTGGCTGCTGGTTACTTAGGTGCATTTAATTTATGAAAATTCATGGAGCTGTACACTCATTATATGTGCACTTTTCTGTACGAATGCTTTACTTCAATAAGAAGTAAGAAAAAAGGAGAAGAAATAGCTGCCTGGGCCCACCCCAGATTGATTAAGTCAGAACATCTGGGGTGGAACCTGGGTAGTGGTATTTTTTTTTTTTAAAGCTTCCCAGGTGATTCTAAAGTACAGTCAAGGGTTAGAACTGCTGTTTAATCCCAAATTTGGTAATTCTATCCCCCCAAGATGGGCTTAAGCTTGGGTGTGTGTGTGATTAAAGGAAGCTGGTTGGGAGAACTTCTGGGAAAGTTATCTTGCTCCCAAAACGGATCCAAGACAGAGGTTTCAGTACGGATGTTGTCACGGTGGGGTGAGATGTTTGGGGCTGCTGCAGCCATCTTGTAATCAAGAAGGAAAAGCCCGGGGAGCACAGACAAGCTGACTGACCCAGAACCCAGACATTGTTGAGCTGCTAAGTTCCCAATCCTGACTGATCATTGGGAACACCCAGGGAATGCTTAAAAAACACAGATGACCAGGTCAGACCCCAGAAATTAAAAAAAATCTTGCCAGGTGATTCTACAGTGCCATCTGCTTTACTGAGGTGGAATCATCCATAACCACTGTCTAGGTCTCTGATCTCCTGCACCTGTACAATACATAAAGCCTACATTTTCCAGTACGTTCTGTCACTTGAATCTTGATTCTGTCCCCACCTACACTGCATTTTTTTAATGGAGGGCATCCCTCCCACAATGCACTAAACACCATAGCCCCCCTTCCTCTTCCTGGCCAGGATCCGTTGGTGAGCCAGTCTTTGAATGGAGGTGGAAATACATGCAGGGTGGGTGGGCTGATAACACAACTCAGCCTCATAGCAGCACCTGCCTGGTGGGGGGACCGCTGCCCAGGCTTCTGGTTGTCACAAGCTTTGGGTCACTGAGTAATGCAGGTTTTCCTCCCCTTTTTCTAGACTGTTTTAAAATGTAAGTTTTATTATTATTCAAGTGTGGTAAGGCCAGTAGATCAGGAGACGCTGTCATTGAAAAAACTTTGTTACTCACAGTTCCCAAGAGGAGGGGACACGCCACACGGCAGGGGGCCACATGGGGAACTCTCAGCAAGGAGGGGGAAATGTGGGCAAGAACTTTCTGTTCTTTCCAGAGAAGGAACAGATGAGGCAGGTAAACAGGCTTAGGATGGGCTAGTTTGAATAATTTCAAAGGCACAAGGCTGTCCCAAGTTGTCTGGCAGCTAGTCCTGGGTGAGTACGGCAGGCAGGGGGATGGTGGCCCAGAGTCTGAGAGCCCCATGCAGGAGGTGGTGGGAGGGGAAGGCCCTGGCCGGCTGGTTTGCATGTGAAGGGTGCAGACTTCTTTGCGGTTGTCTGCAGGCCGAGTTTGTATCTGGAGGAGTCAGCCAGCCCTGGGAGGGGCAGTCCTTTCAGGGTCAGCAAGGCCCTCAATATGTCAAAGCATCAAAAATACAGAATGAAAAGATGTGATTAACACACAGACTATCTCTTGCACAAAGTGAGCGCCAGCTGTGCCGTGACCTGCGGCCTGAGAGGGCTACTCTCAATTTTCCCCTCTCCAGCTGCTGATGAGAGTTCCAGACTTCTCTCTGAGGGCACAAATGCAGGCAGTGTCTGAAGAGTGGGTCGGAGGGGCACCAGCCTGGGAGCAGGGAGGCTGGAGACTCAGAGGCCTGTGTGAGGAGGCAGCGGTGGTGGAGGAATGCAGGGATGGCGGGGAGGAGGTGGACGCGGGAGGCCGCAGAGCACAGCAGGCTGGGAGGGCTTTTCTTCACAGGAGCAGAGCACGCTGCCTGGGGAATAGAAAGCAAATAGGTAAGGATTAGTCTTCCACAAAGTAGAAACAAGCTAAGTAGAGAGTATTTATGACAATTTGGGGGACAGTAGTCAGCCAATGAAAATTCCCAGCAAGATGATTGTGACACCCTGGGGAGATTAACCTGGAAATTGGGGTGCAGAGAAGATAGAGATTTGAGCACGGAAATCTCAGGGTCAGCAGGAAGAGGACCGCGCTGACATCGCCCTATGTCCAACCCGTGACCACTGTGCGTGGTAACTGTGAGGGTTAACTGAGGTGACCCGCGCGGGCTCTTGATGACGGTTCCTGTGCTCACACAGGCCACTCCCAGGAGGAGTGCTGGGTGACCCCACACGGAGAGCAGGCCACAGCCACATACCCCTGAGAAGGCAGTTTTGGTTTCTAAGGCTACAGTCGCTGTTTTCTAATCTCACAGCACATTTTCTTTGTGGGTGTTGAAATCCAGAAACCAGCAGGCCAACTCTTCTTTTTTTTCTCTCTTAAGGTGTACTTTCTTGCAACTTGCAACCTTTATCCCCCAACACATAGGATAAGGCTGAGGAAGATTTTGCCCCTGCATCTAAGAGGTGAATCATTTCCTTTGTCATCTGTCTTGTGATATTGAAATCCCTGTTTTCTTCTGGCTGGAGTGGTTACACGGAAGAAACCCATGGAAACCCTGCTCCCTGCTTGTGGCCCAGCCCTGCACAGAGCCCGGTGCTCAGAGAGGTGCGGCCTCAGTGCCAGAGGAAGCAGATGCTGGCGGCGCCCTGCCTCCCTCCCTCCCATTCTGGTACCTTGGTACATCGCCCAGGTGTGGGTGCTGGAGTACCAGCCCTGGTGGGGAGAGACGTGGTGGGGAGCGAGGGGGAGGGCCGGGGGCTCCAGCACCCAGCCCCTCACTGACAAGGACGTGCCACCCCAGCCTCCGGGCTGTGCCCCTGCAAGTCCCTCAGGACACCAAAAGTCTGATGACCCTTCCGCCATCCTGGGTCGTGGCCTCTCCAACATCCCATCCCACCCCTTCTTCAGGACCCTGGGTCCCACCCCCAGGAAGAGGCCTTCACTTCACCCAAGGCAGCTCCTGGAACAGTTCCTGGCATGTAGGAACTACTCAAGAAAAAATGTGCTTTGTCAGTGAACATCCCTCTGCAGGGTCACAGGACATGTCCCAGGGCCTGTCACTAAGGCAGGAGGAAAAAAAGACAGCTCTCGATGGTGCCTGATGACACTCAGAAATGATGGGAATTTCTGATCAAGGAGGACACAGGTGAGTGAGAGGCAGAGGAGAAACCTCGATTCACACTCCAGCCACCACTAAGGTCCTGGAATACTGGCGAGGGAAGGGGTGATCCTGGCCTGAGGAAGTGAAAGCCCCTTTATCCACACCCTCCCCTCTCCTGCTTGCCTCCTGGTGGCAGCCCAGGGCTGGTCCCTCCCCTCCGCCCTCTGCCTCCAAGGACTGGAGGAATCGCCCTGACAATCACAGGACTCCAGCCTCCTGGCTTAGGACCCGGCAGTGGTGCCCCACCGGCAGCAGGAACATCCAGACCCTTGGGACTGGCCCTCCGGTGCTTCCTGCCAGTGCAGTACCTCCCCTGCCCTCCACCCCCAAGCGCCTGCCTCTGCCCCTTCCAGGTCCTTGGCTGCCGGTTAGCCAGCCTGGCATGCCGCCACTGCTTGCTCTCCAACCTTCGGGACCTCCAGCACACCTGCTGGTCCTGGTGGCCCCAGGTTTGAGTCAGGCTCAGCCTGGCCCCAGTGTGGGGCTTCACCTGGTTCACGCAACCTCTCAGAGCCTTGGGTTCTTCACTGGGTTGGGGAGAACCATCCTCAACCCACAGGTGAGTGAAGTTATGCCACCTCACCTGCTGGGGCTGGAACCCTCCCTGACATGGCCCTTTGTGGGTGGTGCCCACAGCTGGGAGACTGGCCTGGGCAGCAAATGCCAGGATTTTTCCTTGCGGTTAAAGAGCTTGCCATGGCGTTCTTTTCCCCCTATTTTTAAATAGCTTTATTGAGATATAACTTACATACCATACAATTCACCCTTCCCAGGTATATGAGTTCAATGACTTTTAGTATATTCACAGATATGTGTGACCATCACCACAATCAATTTTAAAACATTTTCATCACCCCTGAAAGAAGCACTATACCCCTTAGCTGTCACTCCCACTTTCCCCCACTCTCCCCAGCCCCTGGAAGTCACTAGTATACTTTCTACCTTTATGGACTTGCCTGTTCTGATATTTCCTATAAGTGGAATTCTACAATGTGCAGCCTTTTGTGACTGACTTCTTCACTTAGCATAATGTTTACAAAGTTCGTCCACATTGTAGCATATATCAGTACTTCATTCCTTTTTATGGCCGAATAATATTCCATTGTTGGATAGATCACATTTTATTCATCCTTTTATCAGTTGATGGACACAAGGTTGTCTCCACTTTTTGGCTATTTGAATAATGCTACTGCTGCATTCTTAAACTGAACGTGCAAGAGGGAGAGCATTTTCCTTAGAAACCTTAATAAATGCTACCCATTATTGTTATTTTCTCTACTATTTTTAAATAGATTTTATTTTTTAATGCACTTTTAGGTTTATAGAAAAATTGTACAGAAAGTATGGAGAGTACCCATATACCCCCTTACTTCTACTCCCCACTCCCCCTAGTTTCTCCTAGTATTAATACCTCACATTAGGATGGAACATTTGTTATAACTGATGAACCAACATTGATACCTCTTATTAACTAAAGCCTATAGTTTACATTAGGGTTCATTCTTGTTGTACATTCTAGGGATTTTGACAAATATGTAATGATGTGTATCCATCATTCTAGTATCACACAGAGTATTTTCACTGCCCTAAAAAAGTCCTCTGTGCCCCACCGATTCATCCTTCCCTCCCCACTAACTGCTGGCAACCACTGATCTTTTCATGGTCTCCATAGTTTTTTTCCAGATTGTCATATAGTTGGAATCATGTAGTATGTACCCTTTTCAGCTTGGCTTCTTTCACTTAGTAATACTGCATTTAAGGTTCCTCAATGTCTTTTCATGGCTTGATAGCTCATTTCTTTTTAGTGCTGAATAATGTTCATTTCTTTCTTGCAAACTTTTCCCCAGCCAGAAATGCCCCCACTGTCTTTTGGGCTTTAGGATCCCTTGCACTTGGCAGGTTCCATGTGGGGGCCTCGCTGTCACTGCTGAGGCTTTGCCCCCTGGCCCTGGCCCTTTCCCTCCCTGCATCCACAGGACGGGGGGTGCCTTGACATCCTGTCAGGACTGAGCCCCAGGCATTTCTGTGGGGAAGGTGCCCAGTGAAGTCCTGCAGGAGGAGGAGGGAGGAAAGAGGAACGGGGTGAGGGATAGAGGGAAGAGGTGTTGAGGTGGAGGCAGAGAGAGAGGGAAGCAGCTGCCAAAATCTACAGGCAGGGGTGGACTCAGGGGTGGCCTCAGGCATTGGACAGATGTTGGTCATCATTCAGCAGAAGGCCTGGGGACAGACAGGAGGCAGGCAGCTCCCCAGCTGCCCTTTGCTCTGAAGATGCATGTGGAGCTGAGGGACTGGAAGGCCAGAGTCCCCACCTTCCCCAGTGGAGAACTGGGTGTTTTGCAGTCATGGGGCAGAGAGGAGGTGTCAGAGAGAGGGACATTGGCCCCCTGGCCTGGGGGTGCACGGCTCGAGGTGGCCAAAGGGCAAACACAATGGCTTTGGGTCTGGTGAAGTATAACCAAGCGAGAAAATTTACAGAGGCCCCGGCACCAACTGTACCTGGCAGGGTCCCAGGCAATCATTTACCTGAGTGCAGGGCCCAAGGACCAGGCCAGGTCCACCCCCAGGGGGCTTGTCCTCCTGGTGCTGCAGGAGTTGCAGCTGGTGACAGTGTCCTCTTGGGATGGCTCTGCGTTGGCATTTGCTGCAGCTGTTCTGTGGCAAGTGGTTGCTGAGGTTGCTAGCCCCCCCCAATTTGCCGAGGTCAGCGGCTCCTGACCTGGTTCCACACATGCTTGCTCACCCCGTGGTTGTTGAGCACAGTGAGGCCTCCGGACATGGGGAACCAGGCAACTGGGGGAGGCTCTGCCTCCGGGGTTGGAAGCCTCCTTAACCCTAGGGGAGTGTTGGGGGTCTTGCAATGACTCTCTACTCCTCTTCCCCCCGACCCTGCCTTCTACCTTTCCCAGGACTTTGTAGCTTTGGGTGCTTCTTCCCTCGGAGGGTCCTGGGCAGGCCTGAGCCCCCTTGCTACTGAGTCCAGGAGACTTTATTTGCTCTGCCCTGGCTCAGGGCCAAGGTGTCGGAGGTGGGTTGGACAGGGGAGAGGAAACAGGAGGAGACGAGAGAAGGGAGATGGAAGAAAGGAGGGAGAGTGAGTGTGTCAGGGGTGGATCACAGAAGCTGCAGATTCTCCACACTCCTCCCATCAGAAGGCAGAAGCTGTTTCCTCTCCCTTGAAGTCTGGGCTAGCCCCATGACTAGCTCTGGCCAACAGGCAGAAATGACCTGTGTGACTTCCCAGGCTCGGTCTTGACATGGAAGCAGCTTCCTCCTGCACTCCTGGAATGTTTCCTCTTGGGGCCAGCTCCAAGATACACAGAGAGGTCCTGTGAAGGAAGATGCAAGTGTGCCATGTGACAGCCTCAGCAGAGCGCCTCCTGA
Organism: Tapirus indicus; assembly: GCA_031878705.1. Lineage (NCBI taxonomy): Eukaryota > Metazoa > Chordata > Mammalia > Perissodactyla > Tapiridae > Tapirus > Tapirus indicus. The sequence continues at coordinate 2,640,182 of CM062932.1, read as the reverse complement.
CAGCCGGCCATTGCGGATCATCCACCCCAGGTGAGCCTCCAGGTGACTGCAGACACAGCAACACCAGGTGCAAACAAAGCACCACCCAGCAGATCCCAGCAGCTGACAAAGTCATGATATAAATGGTGGCTGGTTTAATACACTAAGTTTTGGGGTCATTTGTTATGCAGTAATAGGTAACCAAAGCAGGATGTATAGGTGGTACTATTTTTTTTATCTGGACAGCATCCCATCCTTTGGAGGAACCAACCAGCCCCACCCCAGGTGGTCCGCAGCTCCCTCCTTCACACACTTTCCTCCTCCGTTCCCATTACGAGTTGACTCTTGCCCCGGTCTCCCAGGAATTTGGTTCTGGGACTGAAGGTGTTTGGAGCTGAGTCACCTCATGTGCTTGCCCTTAAAAACCCTGAGTCCAAAGTTGCTCTGATTCTCTTGTTCTCAAGGCTGGTTGCTCAGCTTTCTTCTAGATCACGTGCTAGTAGTTATTCCCCTTGCACTCCCTCCCTCCCCCTCTCCTTCCTTCCTTTTTTCCTTGCTCTTCTGGCATTATCCCAAGTTAGTTTCTACTGTTTGCATCGACGTGCCATGGTTGACACAGAAATTGGCACTTGGGAGGAATCTGTAGGCCACAGTGCCCCAGGGGAAGGAGGGAACTTGGGAACAAGTTTTCATCTGAGAAGGGGGAGGCTCCCAAAGTCATGGGGATTTGTGGCCTCTGTCACCAAGCACTGAGCCACTGACCAGTGTGGGGTGTGGTGTCTGAGATCCCCGAGGATGCAGGATGGAGGGTGGCACAGCTGCTCCCAACAGCGTTGGACAACTTAGAGAGAGGGCAGCGGTTAAGCCCTCCGAGTTCCCACCTAGCCGCAGGACGTGCTCAGGGCCCACCTGTAGTACTGCTCCGAGACTCCACGGTGGCGTCCACGGGCTGGAATCCCAGAAAACCAAACCGGGAGGCTGAGTCTGCAGGTTGGTGAACAACAGCAGTGCTAGCTGAATTTGTGATCACAATAAAAGTAGAGCATTGGCTGGAAAAGGGTGGCACCACAATCATTTGAAAGTCCTATCTGGGAGAGTTTGGAGGACTCGGAGACCTGAAACCCCACACCTGGAGGAAGCGGTCCCCACTGCGCCGCCTCTGCCATGCACCGCAGTGGAAAGTCAGTAATTCCGCACGGCCCCACCCCTTGTTCCTAACCAGGGTTGATCCCACCCAGGTCCTGGGGATTGACATCCACGCTCACTGAAAGGAGCGTGGGAGAGAACAGCTCCACAGATCAGAGGCCACAGAGGCTCAGGTCCCTGGAGTGAAGGAAGGTTTTCAGTCACCCTTTCAAAAGAGGAAGCCAAGCTGGCTGAGAACGAGCCAAAGATGAGAAGAACATGGAAGAGGCATTGGAGGGGTGATGTCCTAAACTGGCCGTGACCTTCTAACTAGAGGGTTGTAGCTTTTAATCCGGATCCCTCCCTTTTTGTGTCGTATACTACTAATAATTACAATGGTAATAAAGTGCCTTCTCTTTCCTCTTTGTGGGCAGTAGTTAAATTGACGATTTAGTCCACAGTTTGTAGAATATTGCAGTAGGAACTTGACAGAATGAGGGAAGGAATATATGTCACCCAGGTAACCCAGATGCAAAGCTCATTGGAGCATTTTGGGATTCTGTGTAAAGAAAGGAGGTGGTGTGTACGTGGAGAGGGGCGTGTGTACAGGGCAACCACGGGTGGGTTGTAGTGCACATCTTTTGTTGGTTTTCATCCTGACTCCTCTCCTTGGGGGGTCTGCTCCCTGCCCCTTCCATGCAGCTCCCACCGGGGCTGCATCGGGATCTTGCCAGCCACTCCCACACTGCAGGGGTGGGCGTGGGAACCTAGCTGGGCATTTGAGGTGACTGGAGCCCAGCCCTCCCGTGGCCGGCTGTCCTGCCTGCTCCTCCTGCTGGCCCCCCTCACTCACTCCTCCTTTTCCTGGCTGAACCCATACCTTGAAGCCCAACCCAGGACAGGGCCAAGTGAGGTGGTAGTTATGAGCCTCCTGTGGTCTGCACTGCCTTGCCTGTCCTTGGTGGGCCGCAGGCCACCCCTGTACAGAAGAGAATAGAAGGTAGACTGGGTGGGCCAGAGAGGAACCAGATGGGACGCCCGGTGACAGCTTCTGGGCAAAGTGGATGGCCAGAGGGATGAACTGCTTGCCCAAGCGGGGTCACCCTGGCTCTCCAGAATGCTGTCAAAAGGGATGGTGGTCAGAGGCAGGGCCAGGTGCCTCTTCCCAGGCTTCCTCGCTTCTGGCCCCAGGCCCCTGCCCATCCTGCCTCACCTCTCCCAGGGCAGGGCTCTGGCAGCTGCCCGCCTTGATAGACCCGGGCTGTCCCACCTGCCTCTCTGAGTCTCCATCTCTGAATCTGTGAAATGGGAGTGGTCGTGGACATGAACATGCCAAGGTATAAAATGCCCAGACCCTCAGCACCCCCAGCCAGGATGCGCTACCCTCAGCCCCAGGCCCAGCACACCTCCGCACTGCCCCAAACCTTGTCCTGCTAGGGCTTCGTGCTGACTCCTCTGGGAGAACACACACAGGGCACCCACAGGAATCAGCCTGGGTGACTCCTGGGTGCCCAGGGCTCTGTCCTATCCTCTCCTGGTACCAGGGCTAGTAGGCTGGGCAGCAGGGGCGCAGTGCCCAGGGAGGCAGGGCACATGCTGCAGCCCCTCCTCCCGCCCCTTACTCATTAACCAGGCTGCAGGGTGACATGGGCTGGCAGGGCAAGGCTGACTGTGGGAGTGCTCAGGTGTGCAGGGTGGCCAGTGGCCCAGGCTTGGAATGGACAGCCTCCAGGACACAGTCCCCCCAGGCCAAGGGGGCCGCTGCCCTACCCTCCGCAGGCTGGTCCCCATAGGCTTTGGGGCCGAGGCGTGGACACTCTTTGTTCTTTCTGGACCCCTGGTAAGGAGGTGGGGTTGGGGGCCAGAGAGGCTGGTGGTCAGATGCTGTATAGGCACAACATGGTGGTGTCTCAGGGGCTGCTACACCCTTCCCCAGAAAATGCACATGTTGACCATGTCTAGGCTGCATCAGGGGCGGCCGCCCAGAGCAGGTGACAGCAGGACGGCTGTCCCTGGACAGTGCCTGAGGTGGCACTGGGGCCTGACCTTGCTCAGCAGTGGGCAGCCCCCACTCAGAAGAAGTGAGTGTGTTATCTTTCAGAAACTCACAGGAAGGCTGGATTCAAACAGCCCCAGTGACAAATGAGATCCATTGATGTAGGAGCCTACAGGTCTCGCCTGTGGGGCATTTGCAGGAGGAAGAAGGGGCCCTCTGCCCATTTTGTTTCCGAAAGGAAAATAGCACTAGATAAAATTTTGTCTGAGCATATAGACTAATCAATATGTGCTCCCGATAAAAATTTCAGACAAAACGAAAGGTTGTAAAGAAGAAGGAAATTCATCTGTAATCCCACCACCTGGACAGAGCCATTGCTAAGATTTTGGTGTTTTTTTTTTGTTTGTTTTTTTTTGTGAGGAAGACCAGCCCTGAGCTAACATCTGTAGCTAATCCTCCTCTTTTTGCTGAGGAAGACCGGCCCTGGGCTAACATCCTGCCCATCTTCCTCCACTTTATATGGGACCCCGCTACAGCATGACTGACAAGCAGTGCGTCGGCAGGCGCCCGGGATCCAAACCAGCGAACCCCGGGCTGCCAAGCGCGAACTAAACCGCTGCGCCACCGGGCCGGCCCCAAGGTTTTGGTGTTTTTTGTTCCACTCTTTTGTTTGTCTGCGGCCTGACCAAACGGTTATGATAACACCAGTAGCGGTATCAGATGTTTGCATTAAGCTCTCTGCACTCCAGGCCCTGTGCTAGCTGCTTCTCACGCCTTCTAGCCCTTTTAGACAGGGACACGGGAGCCTGGGAGCCTGGGGTGAACGCAGCCACTGCCGGCAGAGTGGGAGCAGGACCCAGGTCTCCTGACTTCCGGCCCCGGCCACAATGCTCACTTCCCCGGGTGAGGGCGTATTTGCCTAGTGGCCGTGAGTGTTTTTTGCTGGTCTTGGCGTGAGGCCCCCCAGGACCCAGACAGGCCCTAGTGTGGGGCAGCAGCTGTGGGCTCGGCAGGGCTGAGCAGGGCCCTCGACCCTGGCCGCCGTCCTCTAGTTCTTGTTCCAGGTGCTGACCTTCATGATCTATATCGTGAGCTCGGTGTTCTGCGGGCACCTGGGCAAGGTGGAGCTGGCGTCAGTGACCCTCTCGGTGGCCGTGAGTACAGCCAGGCCTGTGCAGAGACATTCTCTCCCAGGCTTCTCCCCTGGGCTTCCGGGGAGAAGACTCAGAGCGTGAGGGCTGACACCTGCATTCACAGCTGGGACCTGAGGGCCTCGCCCAACGACACTCGGCCTGTGCAGGCAGGGCCCGACAAGGGGGGTGGTCTCTGGCTCAGCCACACATCAGAGCTGCTGCTGGGCAGCCTCCCCCCAGGATGCAGGGTCTCTTCCTCGGCCCTTGCCTGACAAGCCCTGCGCTCTCTCCTGTGTGCGGCCCCAGTTTATCAACGTCTGTGGAGTTTCTGTAGGATTCGGCTTGTCCATGGCATGTGACACCTTAATGTCCCAGGTAGGTGGACCTCCTGGAGCTGGGCAGGGGCAGAGCCAATTCCTCAGCTGCTGCAGAAACAGTGTGGGGGGGGGTAGGAGTCCACCAAAGTTCCCTCTGTGCCCCCTGAATCTGGGAGCCCCTCAGACAGGCCCTGGGAGGCAGCTCCCCCCGGCCCACCCCCAAGGACCAAGTGCTGTCAGGGAACCAGACACTCTCCTTTTGAAAGAATCTGTGTAGACAGGCAAGAAAGCCATGGTGGAAGAAGAATGGAGACAGTTCCCTGACCTTGTGTGTCAAATGCTGAGGCTGCACAGATAGGACCCTCTTGCCCTCAGGGCTCATGGTCCAGTGGGGTTCAGCCCCCCCCCCAGGGAGTTCTGGGCTTACGGGTGACCTGGGGACCTGGGTGCGGTCCTGGGTGCCACTTACCAGCAGGGAGACTTGGTGAACGTTCTCAGAGCCTCCCTCGCCTGGCTCAGCACCTCGAGGTGCTTTTGAAGAATTGAGGACGGTGGGTGGACAGAGGCTGGTGCAGTGCCTGGCACAGGGCTGCCGGTCAGTCAATAGCGGCTCTTAGAATTCTGCGAGTGGGCCGAGCCCCTGCAGAGGAGGCCACCCCAGGCTGTAATAGAGGGGGCCAGATGCCCGCTCCTGAAGCACTGCCCTGTGTCTGTGTGTGCTGGGTCCATCTCACAGCGCTCAGCGCATAGCAGGTTGACGTGCTGGCCAGGCTCACCCAGGGACAGAGGGAAAGTGCTGAGGGCAGCCCGACCCGGGCTGGGGCTGTTTTGCAGAGCTTTGGCAGCCCCAACAAAAAGCACGTGGGAGTCATCCTGCAGAGGGGCACGCTGGTGCTGCTTCTCTGCTGCTTCCCCTGCTGGGCGCTCTTCCTCAACACCCAGCAGATCCTGCTGCTCTTCAGGCAGGACCCAGTCGTGTCCAGGTACTGCTTGGCTCCTGCTGGGAAGTCGGGGAGGGAACACTTAAGGAAGCCCACCTCCCTAGCCCCGTGCTTCCCTAGGTCACAAGTGCAGCTGCTCTGGGAATGGTCACAGGGTTTTGGGATTCTCTCTCTCCAGCTGTGACCTCAGGGGGCAGACAAATGGCCAGTTTTAATTTAGGAGGAAAGAAGAAAATAAGGGATTTGCACGTTATTTGCATTTGTGTCTCAGCACATGGTTGGAGCTTCATAGATGCTTTTGAAGAAATGAAGTGTGCACTACCCCATATTCCAAAAAGGAGAACAAGGACTAAACCAATTTCTGCTGAATTATACAGTTTATTATTAATTGTAGAAGTGTCTCCTCATGGGAATACCTTGCTCATTTTATATTATGTGCACTTCATTTGGTTATTTCTTGGTAAGATATAACCTTTTTTCTCCCCTTACAAACCACATGTCACTCTGAATTTAAGTTCCCTGGTCATGAGGCCCTGTGGTTGGGTCCTGGCTCCTCCTCCAGGCACGTTTCTAGCATGTGTGAGCAGCACCGCCTGACTGCCACTTGTCTTGGCTGAGATCTGTGGGGGCTGGGAAAGCCTCTCCTCAAACCTGGGGTGCCCAGGACGTCCGTGGGGCAGCAGCCAGCCACCAGTCTGAGAGGGCAGGGCCTGGTCAGCTCTGAGTGTCTGGTTCTCTTACAGGCTGACCCATGAGTACGTACTGATTTTCATCCCAGCGCTTCCGGTAAGTGCCACTGTCTGCTGAGCTTGGAGGAGGCTGGCATTACGTGCCCCTAAGCTCTAGCTATTGGCCTTTCCCCCCGTCGGCTGGGGAGGCCCATCAGCCAGCACTGACTTCCCACCGTGCCATAAGGATGGCTGAAGGGGCAGGAGAAATTTTCCCATTCCAGTCAGGGCAGATTGAATTTTTAAAAAGTAACATTTTTTTTTTTTCTGATTAGAAAACCCTTTACTGGAGAAATTGTGGAAAGCACGGGGAAAAAATGTTCAAATCTCCTATAATCCTATCACCCAGAGAGAACATAGGTTAACATCTCTTTCCAGGATTATTTCTATTCATGGGGGTGTGTTTTCAAACACATATACACATGTATAGTTTGAAATTGGGCCAGTGTGTATATAGTGTATTGTAACCTGCTTTTTCCTTTTCAGATATGTCATTAGTCTCTTAATATGGTTAAATAGCTTTCTACAATATCTACTTCAAAGGCTACGTAGTATCCCATAGAGCCATAATTTATTAACCAATCCCTACTTGTTAGGTATTTAGGTTGTTTCCAATTGTCACTATTATAAACAAGGTTGTGATAAACATTCTTATAGAAAAATCTTTGTGAACATCTCTATTGATTTCCTTAAGATGTATTGTTGGAATTGGAGTTGCTCCATCAATGGCTTTTGATGCCAGTTTGGACCAATTCTACCCCCACTAGCAACACTCTCATCAGCAAAGAGTATTATTATTAAACGTTTTTTTCCATTTGGAAATAAGTTTTTTTAACATGCATTTTATTGCTAATAAAGTTGAACATTTTTTCCTGTATATATTAATCATTTGCTTTTCTTCTGTGAATTGTCCATCCTCTTCACTTATTTTAGTGGGTTAATCTTTTTCTAATTATTTAACTTGTATTAAAAAATATTTTAACCCTTTGTCATATATGTCAGAAAAATTTTTCAGTTGGTCACTTGCCTTTTAATTTTTTTGATATTTTTGACTTAAAGAATTTTTAATGTATATGTAACAGATCCATAAATCCTATCCTTTACTATGTCTGTTTTGGATGAGCTTAAAAACACTCAGCCCATTGCAAGATTATAGAAACGTTTGCCATATTTTCTTTGAATCCTTTCATGGTTTCTATTTTTACATTTAAGACTTCAATCCATCTAACAAACCTTTTCCTAAGATATTACTGTTGTGTACTCTCTCCATTAATTTATTAAATACTAAATAAGCAGTGTAGCTACCCAGGTCAGTTTCTGAGATTTCTAACCTGACCCAGTGGTCTGTATGTCTACTCGGAATCTACTGCTACACTATTGGATCTGTTGAAGCTTAGTGACACAGGTCACTACCTGGCAGCATGTATCGAGGATGGCCTTGCCACCTAGAGTTCATCTTCCAGTCTCTGGACCTGCAGCACCCTGTCATCCTCCATGGTGCCAGGGGGTGAAGTTCTTGAGGCGGGAGCTGGGAAGGGATGAGTTGTGATGAATGCAGGGTGCCTTAACGCATGCCCCAGGCTGGCAGGCTGTACCCCAGCCACACCCACCTGTCCGGAAGGCCAGTGCCATGACCTCTTGGGGCCTGGCCAGCTCCAGATTTCTTCTGTATCATGGAAACCACCTGAAAAGGCTGATCTTTCTCCTCCAAGTCTCCCTAGAAACCATACTTGGGCACTTCAGACCAAGGTGACGGTGTCTTGTCAAACAGGGCTCTTGGGATGGGTTAGGGAAAAACATCAGATAAAGTGATCACTGTGGCAACTCCCTTATCAAATAGAGCAAGGCCCTCCCAGAAAATGCTGCTGCAAGATTTAACTGCTGGTCAAATAATGATAATAATAATGACTAATAATACTTACCTAACACTTGGAATGCTAAGTGTGCCAAATACTGTTTTATAAGCACTTTACAATATTAACTTTGTATATATATATAAATATTAAGTATATGCACATTACTATACACACACACACTGTTATCTCCATTATAGATGAAGAAACCGGATGCAGTGAAGTTAAGTAACCTGTCTAAGATCACACAGCTCATAAGAGGCAAAACCAGTATTTGAACCCAGGCAGTCTGGTTCCGGCTCCATGCTCTTAATCACCATGTTATCCTGAAGAGAAGTAGAGGGCTGAGGGAAGGGATGGGCTAGGAAGGCACAGGCCCTGGGCCAGGCTTTGACAGAGGACAGAAAGAGCAGGGGCAGTGCCCCCGACACACACACTGACACGCATGCCCCCCGTCCTCCACAGACAGCGAAGGGCCCGCCACCCCCGTGGGGTCTTGAACCCACTCAGCAGAGGCTACTGGTGGCCAGCACAGCTCATTTCCCACCACTCCCCCAGTCCAAGGCCACTCCCTCCAGATTCCTGTCTCCGGCAGCCAGAGCTGGGAAAGCCAACATTCCCTCCCTGCCTGCTCATTTCCCCCTGTGGCAGAGCGGGAGCCTGAGGGGCCTCTCCCCCATGGGCAGGCCCAGGGCACACATCAGGTGGCCGCACAGGCTTCAGCCCACCTGCGGGGTCCCAGACATACTTTGGTGAAGTAATTGCCCTAAACTCAGGTATCTAAGAAATATCTGTTAATGTTCATCTGGTGGTTTTTTTGTAGTTGATTTTGTTGATTTGTGTGTGTGTCTGTTTTATTTTATACAGGTGATTTTTCTTTACGGACTGCTGGCAAAATATTTGCAAAATCAGGTACAGGTCCCTGGCTAGAGGGGCAGCCCCCTCCTTCAGGACACTGCCCTGTCCCAGTGGGAAGGGGTGCCTGCGGCTTTCCTCCTCTGCACCATCTGTGCACCTGCTGAGACGTGTCCTGTGTATCCCCAGCCTCTCTCCAACCCCTCGTCATGCCCAGGCTTATCCACGTCCCCTCGCTCCTGCCTGCCCCTTAGCAAGGCCAGTTTTCGTTTGTTTCAGGGGATCATCTGGCCCCAAGTCCTCAGTGGCGTTGTGGGCAACTGTGTCAACTGCTTGGCCAACTACGTCCTGGTTTCCCTGCTAAACCTGGGGGTCAGGTGAGCACCGGGGCTGATGGGCTTTGGGGGCCCGGCTGGGAAGCACTGCCCACCAAGCATCCACCCCTGACCAGGGCAGATCCGTCGCCATCCTTGCCTCACCCATGACAAGGACTGTGGAGGCTGCCTGTGCTGTCCAGAAGTGGGGGGTCATGGAGAATAGGGGTGCTGCTGGTGCCTTAGTTTCTGGAGGATTCCCCACCAAGGAGACAGGGAGAGGAGCCACTCCCCACCCCTGCCCCAGCCTACCAGGAGAGGCTGAGAGTGGGGACCTGGCAGGGTGGCCCCCCGGACACTGTAGTAATGGTGCCAGCGGCACCCATGGCTCCCGGATGAGGCTGATCCCGGCATAGGGGTGCTGGCCAAGCCATACGTGTGCCCCCTTGTTACTGGCACATGGGTTCTTGTCACCCAGGTTGGAAATCAAGAGAGACAACAAATGGGAGTAGAAAAGTAAAAGTTTATTAGCTTGTGCACAGGAGAGTCCAAGGGAGTAGTTGGCCAAGGCAGCTGGTGCAGAAAGGAAAGGGGCAGGTGACCGGCTCGTTAGGGAGCAGGATTGTGGGGCTTTTATTAGGCAAAGGCTGGGAAGGAGCCTTGTCCTGGCACGTAGAGGCGGGGTTGCGCTTGCGCCTGCACTGTCATGTAGCATGCTACTACATGCGACGCGTGTGTCATTAGTATGCTAGCTCTCCACCCCTGGTATGACTTTTACTATGGTATGACCCCAGTCCACTGAAGGCTGGGGTCACCTTCAGTGGACTCCTGGGTGCTAGGGTGCGTGCGTAAGCCGAGGAAAGTCCAGAGGCTGCGGAACGTGGGTCTTGGTGGTCTCCATCTGATTCTCCCAGCTTGCTGATTGGTTAGGGGCCTTATATTGTCAGGCCAGGGGCCTTGCAGATGGCCCCATCTCGTGAGGCTGGTTCCTGTCTCACCCTTCCTCCCCATGCTGGCTTCAGCAGAGGAGCCGCTCCCTGCCCCCCAGGGCCAGAGTCAGTCATCAGCCCCAGCCCTGCTCTCCCTCTTTTCCCAGGGGCTCTGCTTACGCCAACACCATCTCCCAGTTCATGCAGACCATCTTCCTCCTTCTCTACATTGTCCTGAAGAAGCTGCACCTGGAGACGTGGGCAGGTGCGGAGGGCTGCCCTGGCTTTGGGGGCTGAGCAGGCGAGCAGTGGGCAGGCCCCCAGCATGGGCCCAGGGTGTTCGTTTGGCAGGCAGAGGGCACAGTTTGAGCCCTGTTGGTAGAGCCCTGTCTCGGGCCTCCCTCCTTTCCCTTCAGGGCCCCCCGCCCCTTGGCTCCACCCTGCAGCACCTCCATCGCAAAGGCCTGGCCAGGGTCCCCCCACCCAATGTGTCACGGTGCAGTCAACACTGCTGGGGACAGGCCCAGGGAGCTTTCTGGATGCACCCGGCTTCCTGATTTCAGGATAGTGATTAGAGTAACAACACAGATAAAATCCTAGGTGTCAGCAGGGGGCCGAATGCCCTACTTCACAACACCTTATTATCCCCATTTTATTTACATGGAGGATATTGAGACAGAGAGGGGTTAAGTAATTTGCCCAAAATGCCAGAGGTGGTATATGGTGGGGCCTAACTTGAACCTGTGCCTGTTTAATTCCAGGCCTCGAGCTTTTCTGCGTCCTGAAACCTAACTCTGTAGACTGTGGGCTCCTCTTCCAGGCATTTCAGGAAGAGCTCTCCAGGCCCTGGGGCCCCCTTCAGGGGTGGGGGAGTCCTGAGTGGACTCTGCAAGGCTGCACAGGTCTATCTGCCTTGTGAATCCTTTTGGCGTCTTTGATCTCATGCCATCCTCCCAACAACCCTTCCAGAGAGGAGGCCAAGATGAGGACTGACATTTTCAGATAAGGAAATGGAGCCCAGAAAGGGCAGGGTTAGCTGTCCAAGATCCTGTGGTGTCTGGGGCAGAGTGGGGTCCCCCACCCGTGGCCGAAGCTCCCATCCGGAGCCGCCCTGCGGCGCTGGTCAGGTGAGCTGGTGCCCTGTCCCGGCATCCTCCTCCCACCCCACCAGTGCTGGATCAGCTGGAATGCCCTGTGCAAAGTGCAAGTGCCTGGAGCTGCTGAGCTGGGCCCAGGGGTGGGCAGAGACAAAGGCTGTCAGGGGCTCCCAGGAGTGGGTGGACATGCAGAGTAGGGTGCTGCTCAGCTCTCGGGGCTTCTGTTCCTAGGCTGGTCCAGCCAGTGCCTGCAGGACTGGGGCTCCTTCCTCTCTCTGGCCATCCCCAGCATGCTCATGGTATGCATTGAGTGGTGGACCTACGAGATCGGGAGCTTCCTCATGGGTACGTGGAAGAGTGGGGCATGGGGAACTGTGGGTGGCTTACCCAGCTCAGAAGCTCCCTCCCCAGGATGCGTAGTTCACCAGTCTGGTCCAGGCTGGGTCTGTTGCTCGCCCATCTCCCCACCAGGCTGTGAGCTCCCAGAAGGCAGGCCTGGGCCTTTCGTGCTGGGATCCCAGCACTGCCCAGCATGGGCCTGGCACTGAGTAGGCCGCCCAGGGGGAGGTGGCGGAGTCAATGAGGCAGTGAGAGATTGAATGAGCATGGGCCGGCTTGGCAGGTGTGGGGCTCTCACCTGGTGCAACGTCCTCATCAGAGCACTCAGTGCAGAGTCCACATGGCCTGAAGATCAGAAGGCCAGGACTGGAATGGTCCCGAGAGACATTCTAGTCCAACCCCTGTCCCCATTTACAGAGGAGAAAACCGAGCCCCCAAAACAAGAGAGACTGTCCAGAGTCATGCAGAGTCACACACTGGCAGGGCTGACACTTGAACTCGGGTTTCCTGGTCCTGGTCCAGTTTTCTCCCTTCCTCACCATCCCACATGCCACATACACAGAGGAGTTTGTCTTGAAAGACGAACCCTACAGGGGAATAGCCTGCAGGAAATTCTGTAACAACTGGGCGGGATTTTCCTGGAAGGCTGAAGGCTAAAGTGGGAACATTTTTTGTTGCAAATCTGCCCTTTGAAATCTTATCCGCCTTGGGCTCCAAACAAGAGGGGCATTCTGTCAGGCCAGGGTCAGTTAGCTGGCCCGAGGCTGGGCGCTCACCGTGTGCCTCTCCCGCAGGCCTGCTCAGCGTGCTGGACCTCTCTGCCCAGGCCGTCATCTACGAGGTGGCCACTGTTACCTACATGGTGAGGCTCCAGGGGCACCTTCGCCACACCCCCCAGCCCAGCCCCCCTGATGGCCGGGGGGTGTCACAGGAGGAGGGGCAGGCTGTCACCCCAAAGGCCATCTCTCTCTCCCGAGGGACCCTCCCAGGCCTCCCATGCCCCTCAGGTTCAAGCCCCGCCAGACTCACACACAAGTAGCCCACAGCCACTCCACCAAGGGTAATAGTGAACTTACATGATGTTAGAATATTTTTGAATTAATTAGCACCAATTAAAATTGGGAGATTTCACATCACAATTTGGATTTTTGCATTTTCTTGAAAAATGGGACATTCCATTTAGCAACCAGCCCAAATTCCTGTGCACCCAGGTGAGTGCTGGGTGACAGCAGACCCTGTGCGGGCATTTCCTCTCCTCTCCCGAGAGACAAGAGTTGTCCCTTCTCACTCATGTATGCCCCTGCCAGCCTCCTGGGGCAAGGAGTCTGTGACCCCAGCTTTAAGCAAGGGATTCACCAAAATCTATACTTACAAAACTAATTCATAAGGTGATTCTTATTTTTACAAATGGTTTCCACAGGATTTGTTTTTTTCTTACAGGGAGCTTTTCTGGCATACTTAAGACCACCTTCATCTTTTTAAAATGCAGTTACTCATGAGTTTTTGGCAGCACACTGATTCTGGTGGCAAGGCCGGTCTGCCTGTGACGTTTGCAGCGGGTGGGGGCGGACAGGCTGGCTCAGTTGGGGTATCTTCACCCCACCCCCCAACCTCAGGTTTTACTGCCCAGCAGCAGCAGCCATGTGTGCCCTGTCTCCTTGTGCCGCCTCCCTGGGATCCATCCTGCCTGCCAGCTCTCCTGCCTCCTGGCCCAGGCTGGAGAGCTGCTCCACCTCCAGCCCAGGACTCTTCCCAGCTCAGGACACACCTGATCCCAAGGGCAGGAGGGTGGCTCCCCTGACCGCACCTTCTTATCTCTGATCCCAGATTCCCATGGGACTCAGCATGGCAGTCTGTGTCCGAGTGGGGACGGCCCTGGGAGCTGCAGATACTGTGCAAGCTAAGCGATCGGCCATCTCAGGAGTTCTCTGCACAGGTGGGTGGAGTCCTCTCCTGGGTGAACTTGGAAAGGTATAAAGTCAAGGCCTAAGCCAGTGGAGGGCCTGGCACTTCGGAGGCAGGGCTGGCCTGGGGAGCCAAGGGGTTTACCTTCCAAACCTGTTACACCTGTCATCTGGCCCAGAGCAGCCCCTGCTGATGAACTGACGGCCACCCCTGAGTAGCAAACGTCTCTCTTGGCTGCTGTGCTCCTTCCCCATTCCCTCCCAGCTGCTGGGGTCCTTGGGCTCTCCCAGGGACAGCTTGTCAGTTTCCATCACTCACCTTAGTATGACCCTGTGAAGGCCCTTCCTCCCCCGGGTTCTTCCTCCAGCCATCCAGAGTCCTTCTGCAGGCCTGCCCTTGCAGCATCCCCAGGAGCTTGGGACTTGCCCATACCACCCCTCAGAAGGAACCAGTCTTGTGTCCTCCATCATGCCTCTGCTTTCTGAGATTCAGATCAGCTCTCTGTGGAGAGCAGATTGCTGGGCCTCACTCAACAGGGTTTCTGATTCAGTACGTTGGAGATGGAGGTCTGAGAATCTACATTTCTAACAAGTTACCAGGTGATTCAGACGCTGCTGGTCCAGGAACCCCACTTTGAGAACCACGTGAAGGAAAGGCATTTTACGTGTTGTCCTTCCTATGGGACTACAGAAGAGCGTCTTAGTCCACGTGAATAACTCTAACGCAGGGGACTTCAAGCTTCTGGGTGTGGGCGGCTGGGCTAACTTGCAATGACCTGAACTAGGCTCTTCCACGGGTTGGGGTCAGTCAAATGCTGTTCCTTTTGTCTCTTCCAGTTGGCACCTGGCTGGTTGTGGGCACCCTGTTGAGCATCGTGAAAAATAAACTGGGGCATATTTTTACCAATGATGAGTAGGTAATCAGTTTTCTTCACTGACTTCTGGGAAATGTCAGAGTGGTTCCCAGCTGGTCCTCAGAGACTTGTCACATCCCAGGCTTGGTGCTGGATCCAAAGAAAGCAGGACTAGCCCCGACTTTGCTCTCCCTGGGAGGAAGCCAGCATCTATGCTTGTCCACCTAGGGTGTGGCCTCCACCACTTGCTTTTCCATAGACAAGATGCTAATCAAAGGGCAGTTCAAAACTGTGGGGGCTCCTCTAGGGTTTAAGATGTGGCCCATAGATACACAGAAACTCAGGGCTAGGAGTGTCAGTTGCGTTTGCGTGGATAACTACCTCTATTCCAAAACTTTGGGGGAGGAGGTGGAATAGAGGAATATAAATGGGTCTCCAAGAATAGTCATGTCTCAGTGCTCCAAATGAATGCCCTTTCCTGTTTCCTCTGCAGAGAAGTCATTGCCCTGGTGAACGAGGTCTTGCCGATTTATATCGTCTTTCATCTATTTGAGGCCATCTGTGTGAGTACCACTCTGGTCTGTAGCCTGACTCCCCCACGTCCATGAGCACTCCCTGAGCCCTCACAGGGCTGTGAGGATTAACTCATCAGTAGATATAAAAGGCCAACTGTATAGTTAGTGCCCAACCTATTTGCTCGTATTAGTTCTATTATTATTCAAAGCGATGACTCCCCTTCTCTTCTGCAATTCCAACAATGCAAAGGATGAAAGCAGATTAGCAAAACACTGAAAAGTTACATCAGTGTAAACTCACAAATCTTTTCCTTCCTTATTCCTCAGGTTGCCAGAGCAAAGGGACATTTCTGAGGAGTGAGTCAACCCAGAATACAGAGGGTCCTGAATTTTCTCCTCCTTTGGTCACTAAAGGACAGGTCCCATTGAGTGCAGATTGGCATTATGTGAATTTTTAAAAGCATGACATAAAAAAAGCACTGAAGTCATTTTAAAGGCAGAATTTGAAATCCTGCGTCTTCTACTTTACATCTTGAGTTTATGTGTGTTCTTCAGGAAAGCGTCCCTAGCATAAAATCCAACAGTTCTCCAGAGGAGGTGTGCTAGACAGCAGCACGTGACACGCACTCTGGGCCGTGCCTGGCCTGGGGAAAAACATCTGTACAATAATTATCAACTCTTATGAAAAAAAATAACCATTGAGATAAATTATATGTACAGAGGATTTCTCCAAAAGACTCAGTGCACTCTCTCCCGTTCACTGCATATTCTAGGATTTGCCTTTGAATCTAGCCAGGCATTCAGACAGCAACATACTTGGAGCACGTGTTCTTAGCCTCAGCAGAGCTGCTTTCTCTGGACTGTGTTTTGTCTTCATATCCATAGCTTTTATCACGGAATGGTAAAAGAAACTATCTTATAGAATCTATTGTCATAGGATATTGTTAAGGACACTATTCATATCTTTTCTCTAGGTCTGAGGTGAGGTCACAACTGAGAAATTCTTGCAATTAAAGGTTGGAACAGCTTTGCATTTCTCACTGAATTAAGCATGCCTCTCCTCCAGTGGGCAGCCCTTCTCCGTCAAGGACTTGGAAGCAAATATACAGCTAGTGATTGTAAGGGGCTTTCTAGCTTGTGTATCTGCATTCTATCATCTTTCCTCCTGGCAATATTTATATTATTCTTAATTTATGTTTCCCATGGGCCTTATTTTTATTTTGTATTTTTTACACCTTTATTGAGTTATCATTTACATACCATAAAATTCATGCATTTTAAGTGCATAATTCAATTATTTTGAATAAATTTAGAGTTGTACCACCATCACTGCAAACCAGTTTTAGAATATTTCTATCACCCCCAGAATTTCCTGGAGCCTCCCTTGCGGTCAATCCCTGCTCCCACGGGCAGCCCCAGGCTACCCACTCATTTGCTTTCTGTCTTTGTGAACTTTGCCTTTTCTGAACATTTCCTAGAAACGGAATCATACACACAGTCTTTTGTGACCGGCTTCTCTCACTTCGCATAATGTTTTTGAGGTTCATCCATATGGTAGCGTTTTACAGGACTTCATTCCTTTTTATGGCCAAATAATAGTCTATAGTGTGGATGTAACACATTTGTTTATCCATTCACCAGCTGATGCACATTTGGGTTGTTTCTGGTATGGGCTGCTGTGTTAAACCTGCTGGGAACACTCACGTACAATCCTTTGTGTGGATGTATGTTTTCATTTCTCTTGGTAGAGCCCTAGTTGTTGAATTGTTGGGTCAAATGATAAGTTTATGTTTAACTTTTTTAAAGAAACGGCCAAACTGTTTTCCACAGTGGCCGTACCATTTTACATTCCCACCAGCTGTGTATGAGGATTCCAGTTTCTCCACTTGCGTGCCAATGCTTGGTATTATTTGTCTTAAAAAAAAAAAGATTTTAATTTTAAAAGCAGTTTAGGTTTACAGAAAAATTGAGCAGAAAATAGAGTTCCCATAAACCCCCTCAGTTTCCCCAATTATTTACATCTTGTATTAGTGAGTACATTTGTTAAACTGATGAAAGAATATTGATACATTATTAACTAAAGATCATAGTTCACATCAGGGTTCACTCTTGGTGTTGTACATTCTTTGAGTTTTGACAAATGTACTGTGACTCGTATCCACCATTATAGTATCACACGAATAATTTCACTGCCATAAAAATCCTGTCAGTGCCATCTATTCATTTCTTCCCTTCTCCCGGTATCCCCCATCCTCTAATCCCTGGAAGTCACTGATCTTTTTATTGTCTCTATAGTTTTATCTTCTCCAGATATCTTATAGTTGGAATTATACAATATGTAGACTTTTCAGATTGGTTTCTTTTGCTTAGTAATATGCATTTAAGGTTCCTCCATCTTTTCATGGCTTGATAGCTCATTTCTTTTTAACACTAATACTTTATTATCTAGATATATCACAGTTTGTCCATTCATCTATTAAGGATATCTTGGTTGCTTCCAAGTTTTGGCAATTATGAATAAAACTATAAACATTCTTGTGCAGGTTTTTGTGTGCACATAGTTTTCAACTCTTTCTGTAAATACCTGGGAGCATGATTGTTTAATAGTATGGTGATACTATGTTTAGCTTTCTAAGAAATTGCCCAACTGTTTTCCAAGTGGCTGTACCATTCTGCATTCCCATCAGCAGTGAATGAGAGTTCCTGTTGCTCCACATCCTCATCAGCATTTGGTGTTGTCAGTGTTTTGGATTTTAGCCATTCTAATAGTCGGTCTGGTGGTATCTCGTTGTTTTAATTTGCAGTTCCCTGAGGACATATGATGTGCAGCATCTCTCATATGCTTATGACCTTCTTTGGTGAGGTGTCTTTTGCCCATTTAAAAATTGGTTTGTTTTCTTATTCTTGTATTTAAGAATTTTTGTATATTTTGGATACCAGTCCTTTATCAGACATGTGTTTTGCAAAGATTTTCTCCCGGTCTGTGGCTTGTCTTTTCATTTTTTAACAGTGTCTTTCACAGAGCAGATATTTTAATTTTAATGAAGTCCAGCTTATCGATTTTTTTCTTTCATGGATTGTGCTTTTGGTATCATAGCTAAAGTCATCACCAAACCCAAGGTCACCTAGATTTTTTCCTGTATTATCTTCTGGGTGTTTTACCGTTTTGCATTTTGCATTTAGGTATATGATCCATTTTACTTTTTGTGAAAGGTGTAAAATCTATGTCTGGATTTATTTTTTTGCATGTGGATGTCCAGTTGTCCCAGCACCATTTCTAGAAAAAAACTATCCTTTCTCCAATGAATTGCCTTTGCTCCTTTGTCAAAGATCAGCTGACTATTTGTGTGGGTTTATATCCAAGCTCCCTATTCCACTCCACTGATCTATTTGTCTGTTCTTTCCCCAATACTACACTGTCTTGACTACTGTAGCTTTACAGTTGTCTTGAAGTTGGGAAGTGTCAGTGCTCCGACATTGTTCTCCTTCAATATCGTGTTGGCTATTTGGGGTCTTTTGCCTTTCCACATAAACTTTAGAATCAGTTAGTCAATATCCACAAAATAACTTTCTGGGATTGTTTCTCATTTTTATTATAGCCATCTTAGTGGGTCTGTACTGGTATCTCATTGTGGTTTTAATATGCATTTCTCTAATGACTAATGTTGAGCCCCTTTTTGTGTGCTTATTATCCATTTGTGTGTCTTCAGTGAAATGTCTTTTGCTCATTTGAAAAATTGAGTTGCTTGTGGTATTAGCTTGCTAGGGCTGCTGTAACAAAGTATCAAAAACTGAGTGGCTTAAAATAACAGAAATTTATTGTCTCACAGTTCTGGAGACCAGAAGTCCTAAATCAAGGTGTTGGCAGGACCAGTATTCCTCTAAGGGCACCAGTGAATGATCTGTTCCAGGCTTCTCTCCTAGCTTCTGGCAGCCTCAGGAGTTCCTTGGCTTGGAGATAGCCATCTTCTTCCTGTGTCTCTTCACATCATCTTCCCTGCGTGTGTGTCTACGTGTTCAAATTTCCCCTTTTTATAAGGACACCAGTCACTTTGGGTTAGGGCCCACCCTAATGATCTCATCTTAACCTGATCATCTGCAAAGACTCTATTTCCAATTAAGGTCACATTCACAAGTACTGGGGGTTGGGACTTCAACATCTTTTTGGAGGACACAATTCAATCCTCAATATTTATCTTCTTATTACTGGGTTGTAAGAATTCTTTATATGTTCTACAAACAAGTCCTTTATCAGATATATGATTTGCAAGCCCAGCCTGTGGCTTGTCTCATTTTCTTACTGGTATCTTTTGAGCTGCAAAAATTTCCACTTTTAATGTAGTCCAATTTCTCAATTTCTTTTGTTATGGCTTATGCTTTTGCTGTCATATATATATAAGAACCCTTTGCCTAACCCAAGGTCACAAAGATTTTCTCCTATGTTTTCTTCTAGAAGTTTTATAGTTTTAGCTCTTACACTAAGGTTTATGATTCATCTTGCATTAATTTTGTGTATGGTATGAGGTAAGGCCCTAAGTTTTTTTTTTTTTTTTGCACATGGCTATCCAATTGTCCCAGCACCATTTTTTGGTGTGTGAAAGGCTATCTTCTCCTTAGTGAAGTTTCTTGGCACCTTTGTCAAAAAATCAATTGATCAGGGGCTGGCCTGATGGAGTAGTGGTTAAGTTCACACACTCTGCTTCAGAGGCCCAGGGTTTGCAGGCCCAGATCCCAGGCGCAGACCTACACACATCGCTTATCAAGCCATGCTGTGGCAGAGGTCCCACATATAAAGCAGAGGAAGATGGGCATGGATATTAGCCCAGGGCCAATCTTCCTCAGCGAAAAGAGGAGGGCTGGCAACAGATGTTAGCTCAGGGCTAATCTTTCTCACCGAAAAAGAAATCAATTGATCATAAATTTAGTGGTTTATTTCTGGATTCACAATTCTGTTCCATTGATTTATACGACGAGTCTGTGCCAATACTACACTGTCTTAATTACTGTAGCTTTATAGTGAGTTTTGAAATCAGTTAGTATGAATCTTCCAACTCTGTTCTTTATTTTTTTTCAAAGTTTTCTTGGGTCTTCTAGATTCTTTGCAATTCCATACTTATTTTAGAATCAGCTTGTTAATTTCTACTAAAGAGCCTGCTGGGATTTTGAAAAGAATTATGTTGAATCTATAGAGCAGTTTGGGGAGAATTGTCTTCTTAACAATATTGAGGCCTCCAATCCATGGACACAGAATCTCTCTCCAATTATTTCAATCTTCTTTAATTTATCTCAGCAAGGTTTTGTAGCCTTCAATGGACAACTCTTGCTCTTCTTTTGTTAAATTTATCCCAAATATTTTGGGTTTTTTGATGATATTGTGAATGGAACTGTTTTCTTAATTTCATTTTTAGATTATTCATTGCTAGTTTTTAGAAATATAATTGATCTTTATTGATCTTTTATCCTGTGACCTTGTTAAACTCATTCTAGTAGTTTTTTTGTGTGTGGATTCCTTAAGAGTTTCTACATATAGGATCATGTCATCTGTGAATAAAGAGTTTTACTTCTCCATCTGGCTAGAATCTCCAGTACAGTGTTGAACAGAAGTGGCAAGACCATACACCTGTGTCTTGTCCCAGCCTTAGGGGGAAAGTATTCAGTCTTTCAGCATTAAATATATTATCTGTAGGATTTTTATAAATGCCCTTTGTTAGATTGAGGAAGGGCCCTTCTACTCCTAGTTTGTTGAAATATTTTCTCGTGAATGGGTGTTGGATTTTGTAGAATGCTTTTTTTTCTGCATCTGAGATAATTATGTGATTTTTATCCTTTATTCTATTAATATGGTATAATTACATTAATTGATTTTCAGATGTTATACCTTGCATTCCTGGGATAAACCCCTTCTGATCATGGTGTATATCTTTTCTATATATTGCTGAATTTGGTTCGCTAATATTTTGTTGAAGATTTTGTATCTACATTCATGAGGAATATTTGTCTCTAATTTTTATCTTTTCCTTGTGATAGTTTGATCTGACTTTGGTACAAGGGTAACATTGGCCTTATAGAATAAATTTGAAAGTGTTCTCTCCTCCCATACTTTCTGAAAGAGTTTGTAAAGGATTGGCATTATTTCTTCATTAGATATTTGATAGAATTCACCAGTGAAGCCATCTGGGTCTGGGCTTCTGTCAGATTTTAAATTATTTACTTGCTCAGTTTATTTACTTGTTACAGATCTATTCACTTTTTATTTCTCACTGATTAGTTTTAGTAATTTGTCTTTCTAGGAATTTATTCACTTCAACTAAATTGTCTAATTCTTTGGCATGAAGTTGCTCATAACATTCCTTCATAATCCTTTTCTTTATGGCCAGTAATGTCCCTTCTTTCATTCCAGATTTTGATAATTCTTATCTTCACTTTCCTATTCTCTTGGTCTTATTCACCAAGGTCAAATCCTTCCTGTTTGTCAATTTTGTGAATCTTATCAAAGAACTAGAATTTTTGGTTTTGTTGATTTTCTCTGTTGTTTTTCTATTGTCTATTTCAATGATTTCTGCTCTAATCTTTATTATTCCTGTTTTTCTGCTTTATTTGGGTATAGTTTGCTCTTCTTTACTAGTTTCTTAGAATGAACTACTAGGTTATTGATTTGAGACCTCTCTTCTTTTCTGATCTAGGCATTTAAAGCAATACATTTCCCTCTAAGTACTGCTTTAGCTGCACCTAATAAATTTTGATACATTGTTTTTCTTTTCATTCAGTTCAAAAGATTTTAAAATTTCTCTTGTGATTTATTCTTTGACTCATGGATTTAGAAGTGTGGTTGTTTAATTTCCAAATATTTGGGATGTTCCCAGATTTCTTTCTGGTAGGCATCTCTACTTAATTCTGTTGTGGTCAGTGAACATATTTTGTATGAATTAAATCTTTTTAAATGTATTGAGACTTGTTTTGTGGCCTAGCATAGGTCTATCCCAGAGAAGGTGCATGTAACCTTTCCCCAAAGATTGGTTTTTTTTGCTTGTTTAGTAATCTGCCTGGACTAATTCTGTGAGTCCTGCTTCCTACACAACCTCCAGCTGCTGATCTCTCTGCTCAGTTTTCTTTATTTTTTTTTCTTATTTTATTATTTTTAAGCTTAGCTTCCTAGGGATCACTCCTATGTCTGCATAGCTCAGTGTTCAGCCAATTATTGCTTGAAAGTTGTGCTGTGTTCAGACACTGCTGATGACTGGTAAGGCTTCCATTCTCTGCTGAAAGATCTGAGTGTAGGCTACGGGCACATTCAAAGTACAGGCTGTTTTCAAGGCTGCCCCAACTTTTACTTTCTTCTGGGTGCTCTTGTGTCTTTTCTGCCCATGTGCACAGGCTTCACTGTCCAGAATGTGTGGGAGCCTTGCGCCTGCTCTGGTCTCTGCTACATGTGTGCATAGTATCTGGTCAACTTGGGACGCATGGAGAACTTATCAAACCTCCCCTCACCCAGCTGTTTTGCCTCATGGAGCTCCCTGCTAAATCCCTGTCTAGTCCACTGGTCCATCCACTGGCTAGCAGAGCCACTGGCTCTTCCTGTGTGCCTGTCACTGAAATTGTCACTTGAATTCACAATGCTCTAAATCAGGGCTTCTCAACCTCAGCACTACTGACCTTTTAGGATGGAAAATTCTTTGTTGTGGGGGCTTTCTTGTGCCTTGTAGGACGTTTAGCAGCATCTCTGGATTCTACCCACTAGATGCCAGTAGAATTCCCCAGTTGTGACAACATAAACTGTCTCCAGACATTGCCAAATGTCCCCTGGAGAGCAAATCACCCCTGAGGTCGAGAAATACTGGTCCAGAACACATCAATCATAATTTGGGAAAAGTCCTTTTTTACCCAGAAAAGATCTTCTATGTCATGATATACAATAATGAGAAATGTGCATACCATATTTCAAAGTTCAAGAGGCACACATCTCCTATCCCCAGTTCATTACCTCTTTGCTCAAATGTGTAAAAGCAAACCACAAAATACTCCACATCCCTCATCTTAACAAAATAAAATAACCAAATATCTATTGATAAATTGTGCTGACTGAGCATGAGCTGTGCCTGTAATTCTTTAGTTCATTAGATCTGGGATCACATTGGGAGGATGAGACTAGTAAAACAAAGTGGAGTATACATTCTCCAGAGCAATTCTCATCTGTGAGCATAATTACAGTGACAGCAGTGGGCAAGGGCTGCTTGTCTTGTATGGAACAAGATGACACCTTCGCTTGCCATGTGTGGTAGGCAGAATAATGGCTCCCAAAGATACCCACGTTCTAAACCCCAGATCTGTGAATGTTATATGGCAAAAGGGACTTTGCAGATGTGATTAAGTTAAGGATCTTGAGATGGGGAGATTATCCTGGATTATGCGTAATCACAAGGGTCCTCATAAGTGAGAGAGAGAGAGAGGCAGGGAGTTAGAGAAGATGTGACAACAGAAGCAGAGGTTGGAGTGATCCCATTGCTACATAGGGGCCACGAGCCAAGGAAAGCAGGCAGCCTCCAGAGGCTGGAAAAGGCAAAGAAACAGCTTCTCCCCTGGGGCCTCCAAAAGGAACCAGCCCTGACTTTAGTGCAATGAGACTCATTTTGGACTTCTAATCTCCAGAACTATAAAATAATAAATGTGTCTATTTTAAGCCACTAAGTTTGCAGTAATTTGCTAGCAGCAATAGGAAGCCAGCACATCACATCTCTGTAGGAAGTCAGTCCAATTTCCCAGATCAGCGGGTTTTTGGTCACCTGTCTTACCTTTACTTTCTAGTGAGGCAATAATGATGAGGAGGTGAAGATGGGGCTCTGGAATTGTGTTCAAATCATAGCTACTTTTGTGTAACACTGGGCAAGTGACGACCTCTCCAACTCGGCCTCCTCATGGAAAAAAGGTGGATAAGAACACTCATCCTAGGGTTGTGAGAGTTAAGTGAGGCCGTGCAATGTAAAATGCTTAGAAAAGTGCCCTGCTTAAAAGTATTGCATGACACCTGCCCTCAGTCTCCTAATTACTGACCTCTCACCTCTGCCTCCCCTCCCAGTGTGCCTACGGTGGAATCCTGAGAGGAACCGGCAAGCAGGCCTTCGGAGCCATTGTGAATGCAATCATGAATTATGTCGTCGGCCTCCCGCTGGGCATCATTCTGACCTTTGTGGTTGGAATGAGAATCATGGGTATGTGTGAGGAAAAGTCAGCAGAGGCATGGGTGGTCATCGGACACTCTCCCCATTGTCACTTGTTTCCTACAGGCCTCTGGCTGGGCATGCTGGCCTGTGCCCTCCTGGCAGCTGCTGCCTTTGTTGTCTATACGGCCCGGATGAACTGGAAGCTGGCTGCAGAGGAGGTGAGTCAGCAGCCCCTGGCCTGGAGTGACTGCTCACCAGAAGCGCCCAGGGATGGCAGGCCTCAGCAGCAGCGGTCTGTGGTATAAGCGGGGGGTGAGGAGTCACAGAGGGGCCACCTCAGCCTCATCTGCTCCTGTCAGATCATTAGGCCCCAGACAGTACCAGTATAAGCAGCAGAGAAACACACCAAAACCTTCCTTAGCCAGCCCCAGCTGCTGAAAAGTGAACAAAAGCAAAGAGCACAAACTAGTCTAAACCCAGATGAGCCCCCAAGAGTGTGCCGTGACTCTGGAAGAGGTAATAACGTCACTCTGTCCACCATCCTCTTGGACGAACTCTTTAAACAGGGCAGCCAGCATTTGCTTTTCAGATACAGAAAAGGCACGGCTCAGTCTGAAGGCAGAGCACAGAGGGGAATGTTCTGTCAAAGACCTGAATCATATCAGGGTATGGTTTTGCCTTCGTGTGTGGATCAAGTCATCTTGACATCTAAAATGGATAAATATAGATTTAAAACACCACCACTTTAAAGCTCCCCCAAAACTATGAATATGTTCTGCTTTAGCTTGCAATGTTTTAAAGGCAGGGCATAGACGGAGCCAGTGGTGAACAAGAGGGCTGGCAGGCTGACCAGGTGAGCTCTCTCTCCTTTAGGCTCGAAAACACACGGGGCAGCAGCAGCAGAGCGCTGAGAGAACGGAGAACACTACACACACAGCCCCCAGACCTGGGCCTGAGCCAGCTGTTGTATCTTCAGGTAATGCTGTCACGGTGCTTCTGCTGGGTACACACACAAATGCCAGTGGTACATGGCTCCTGGCTGCCCTGTGTGCCTAGGCAGTTGGGAACCATGCAAGCCCAAGCTACCTTTCTTCCCCACAGCATGAAAATATTCTGAGCCAGGAAGTCAACACTAATATCTATTATTTAACAGGCCTTGCACAAAATACTTCACATCCTTAGCCTTGTGAGGGAGTGAGCCGTATCCCATTCTCAGATGAAGAAGCAAAGTTGACAGTTTAGGTCTGGCCTTCAGCTGTCGGTCTGGGCAGGTCAGCCTGGCTCAACTAACTGGTGTGGGGGCATTTCCCCTGTCTACCTTTCTGCACCCCATGAGACAGTTGGGCACCTCTGGTTTATACCCAATGTTTATATGATAAACTGAGGGCCCCAGCTCAGTTGCCTCCTGCCCTGGGTTGGTGCTGAGTGCCAGGCATGCGTGTACCGAGCACCAGGCCCTTAGTTGTCTCAGCGACCTCACCTCATCCAGAGCTACGTCTGACTGGTGCTGCAGTGAGCCAGGTGACTAAAACTCTGGAAGCTTAAATTGTCACGAGGGAATCCAGTTAAGGCACGACTGACTAAGCATTTAATATGCACTCTGAAGTCCTACTGAAAGTTACATCTGATGTCATATGTCATCCCAAGGACAGGCTCCGAAAGGAACATGCCTCATCTCACCTTAGTAGTAGCTTTATCTATACACCAAATTCACAGTCTAAGATGCTTTTCCCCATAATTCCCTCCTCTGGTCCTGCTATGGAATAGATAAGGCAGACATGTTTCGACTGTTATGGGCATTTTCTCTTGGAAGGTGCAGAGGTCAATGAACCAGGCACACAGTGTAACAAACGCAGCCAGGTCTCCTGATTCCAAGGCCAAAGCTCTTCCTGCCCCAGCCCCCAGCACTGCTGAGTTTGCTCCTGTTTCCCTCTGCAGTGGCTATGGGCAGCTCCCCTGGCATCACCCTGACAACGTACTCAAGGCCTGGGTGCCATTTAGACCTCTTCAGGACTCCGGAAACAGCTCACGCCCTTTCAGCTCCTGCCAGCAGACTGTCAGTGAAACAGCTGGCCATTCGCCGTGGGGCTGCTCTGGGGGCAGCGTTAGCCACACTGACAGTAGGGATCATCATCAGGGTCCTGACCACCAGGCAGTAGCAAAGCAGCGTGGAGACAGAAAGGAAGCCAAGAGCGGCCACCCCACCACACACGAGCCCACCCTACAAGAGCACCAGTGGGATCCAGTGCAGCTAGACACTTTGGACACTCCTCGAAAAAAGACCTTCAGTCAGTCTGGCATGAGGGTCTGAATCATGCAGATTGACAGTTCTGCCATGGTCACATCGGCTTTCTCTTCTCTGACCTGGCCTGCTCTTTAGAAGACATCAGTCGCCTGGAAAAGTAAGAATCCTGGGATCGCCATTATTATTCAATAATGTAAATGGCTTCAAACTGGAGATTTCAAACCAAAACAAAATTGCAAAACCACTGTTACATTAAAAATTACATATTTCCTAGGCAGAGTCTGCTGCCCAGATCTGT
The DNA here is from genome assembly GCA_031878705.1 of Tapirus indicus. Taxonomy (NCBI): domain Eukaryota; kingdom Metazoa; phylum Chordata; class Mammalia; order Perissodactyla; family Tapiridae; genus Tapirus; species Tapirus indicus. The sequence continues at coordinate 2,613,602 of CM062932.1, read as the reverse complement.
TCACAAAGCCTTTGTGAAGCTCTGAAAAGGGGCCCAGCAGGCCCTGTCCGGGCAGCCCAGTTTGCTGCGACCCCCATCTACTCCCTGCCCCACACGCCCCCTGCCGATACAGGTGCTGTGAAACCTGGATGAAGGAATGGTGGCTGTCCACAGACCCTTCTTCACCTTTCCTCCAATCCTTTCATCCCGTCAGTATTATCACTTAACACAGACCTTGAGAAACACTTGTTCTTACAGTAATGATATGCTATAAACAAGGGCAGCAAAACCCAGATTGGTTGGCCACACAGCCTCAGGACAAATTCGAAGCTGATCCAAATGCGAGGACGCTTTTCTCTGAGGCCTGGGACTGGTGAGCATTTCCAGGCTCCATGCTGAATCAGGCCGCACACCACCATCAAAAGTGGAGGGCAGTCTGGCCTCCACTGCCACAGTCCTTTCAACACCAATAGCTATAAACATATTCACACAAAAAAATGGATTTATTGATCAAGGCCGACAGGAAAAAAGAAGGCATAGAGTGTAAACCTGTTTTGAAGGGTCAACATGCTATTCGAATTCAGTTCTATGCTGTTTTCAGTGTCCACAGTGACATCCCAGGCCTCCCACTTACAGGAAGGCAGAGGCCTATATACTTGTCTGTGACACAAATACCTTAGCAAGCTTCTAGCACCCAAACAAAACAACTGGGTGTACAGAGCATAGAACAGTAATGTCATCATTTCCCCGTGTGTGTGTGTGTGTCAGGTTAATAGGTATTGAGGAAAAGAGGCTCCATGGTCAAGTGACCTCAGGAAACACACACTAGCACTTCAAAGGTTCTTTGGGCCTTGGGTCCTTTAGTATGCTGTTGTGCTTTACAAATCCCTGATAGACAAGATTGGCACTAGGACCGATTCTTCTGTAAAATCTTACAAATATGCTTACAGAAACACTTGCTGTAGATCAGCAAATGGGGATAGGAGGATATAGTTAGAATAAACCTATTTACTAGGTAGGTACTTCAAAAAAACAAAAACCCACAAAAGACAGAAAGTAAAGCTTGAAGAAAATCTTCTTGGCTAAGAATTTAAAATGAGAAAGCATGACTTAAAGAAAACTGACATATAACACCTTTGATAGAGGCAAAAAATGGATTTATAGTTGGAGAAAACTATGATCAAAATATTTTCTCCAATAGTGTATATCTGAGATTCCACACTAAGAATGTTATTTAAATTCATGCCAATTTTATCAAATATAATGTATTTATTTTGAAGCAGAATATACTAGACAAGCCAATAATATAGTTTAACTAGAAATCATAATATACAATTTAATATACTAAATGAAAACCCCATATTGAAGTTTTGTCTAAGACATCTTATGATTGATTATAGCGAGAGTTAGAGCCACGGTTTAAGCAGCTTTTTCCTGAATGAGCCTAGTGATTAATTCTCGACACCATCCTGTGATACAGACATAACATACTTCAGACAGCCTTAATGGAACAAACTCACTCAACAAAGTTGATGACACATTCTATAAAGTGAATGACACGCTCTCACTCAGTGGGCGAGTCTGTCTTCAAATGCAGGGGTGGGGGAAGGTGGAGTTGCTGCCCTCAGGAGTGGGCAGCCTGCCTGGCAGGGAGGCTGCATTCCACAGGTGCTTCTTTAGCCCTTTCCCACTTGGCTGAAGTATGCAGGGTCTTGGTCATGCTTAGGAGATCCTCTTCTTACAGGGGTCCTCTGTCCCCTTCAGACTGGCCACCTGCTGTGGCTTACAGAGTCCTTTTCCAGATGCCCACCATCAGCCCCGTGAGGCTCTCAAGCTCCAAAGTCCTGAATATCCAAGGCCTCTTGTCCGTGACAGGAAATGGTTTCCCCACATTAAGTTCTGCAGGCTAAATTTACTCAGAAAGGAATCTCTCTGAAGTTTAAAAAAGTAAAATTTACTTGCATTGTGCCACAGAAATAAGAAACAAAGATTTGTCCTTGGAGATCGACTAACTTGCAACTTTAGGGGCCTGGGAGAGGATAAGTATTCTAAGTACTTTAATTACAGCATTTAAAAAATGCCAGTTAGATTTTATAAGATGCAGAATTCTACAACTCCTACATCATAAGAATGACAGATAATACTTGCATGAAATTGGCAACTATCTTCCAGGAGGCCCTAGGATTTATAAGATGCCTTGAGTGAGATTAACCACAAAAAGCATTTGTGGATAGGGACAAGAGATTGCCACAAACTAAACACAGACAGGATGGAGAACGGATGAGAAAGGAGTAAGACCACTGGTCAGGTGTCATGTCTGACAGGAGGGCCAACTCCTGCAGGTCGGGTCCTCAAGTCGCAGTGGATGAGGGACAGGGACAGGGACCCCCCCACCCACCCACCCACACAGTTCTAGTGCCTCAAACCTCAAGGGGAGCTGGTAAGATCCAGCCTCACCTCTCTGGACTGCAGGGACTACTGGTATCCCTGAGCAGTACTGAGCTCTTGAAAGATTTCCAGAGTCATGGTGGCAGCAGTGGAGTTGGGGTGCCCCACGTCCCATAGCTGGAGTGAAGAAGTCACTGAGCAGGTTCTGAGATCTCTCTGCACCCCCAAGGAGTTCAGATTTAGACTAATGCATTCTCCCCTAGCCCACAGCTCTAAAGTCTAGGTAACACAATCTAAAATAGGTTCTCTGAGTAGCCTCACTATTGGAGAATGTTGAGATTTGGCTGAAATGGCAAGTTTTATTAATTGTGAGTGGCAATGACTTTCAGGTTTGATTATGGTGTATTTGCATATTTTCTTCCTATTTTTGGTAGGTTTTAAAATGATTGGTCCATTAACTATTTAACAGAAGAATAATTCAGTAAAGGCAACTGGGAGGTTGAACAGGATCATTCTTCAGTAGTATCCAGCCTGGAGAGAGCAGAAAGGGATCCAGGTTACTCTGCTGGTTTAAAAGCCCACCCAACCAGCCCTGGAGCATGAACTCAACATCAGGTCTCTAACTAACACATCCTGTCTTCAAAGACTCTAAATGCACTGTATAAAAAAGGCCCATGTATTCCTAAGAAGTCTAAGTGTGGTTTGGGCTGAGGATTCAATTATGCCCTCCCCCCAAAAACAACAATAATAAGACAGGTGGTGACGGAGGTGGTATTCTGTCCAGTATCAATAAGACAACATCAGAATAGAGATAGGAGTTGAAAATACTCATTTACTATCCTAGCACTGTGAGTAGGAAGCTGAAGTCTCTATATGAAATCTGAAAACTGATCAACAATTTTGTTCCTAAAATTCCAAAGTCGTACTGAATTGAATCCATACCTACTGAGGCTGAAGAACTGCTGTGCAACCTCAAGGTTCAAACATCCTATCTAATTTTCAAAGGCCTAATGACACTGATCAATTTTCATCTTTTATATTTCTCAACTTTTTAAACTCATAACCCCTACAATGCTTTCTGAAGCTCAGATTAAGCTTTATTGGAACTTTCTGTGTACACATATATTTTAAAATGCATATAGAAAACTCCTCCCCACTCTGAGATTCTGACATACTCCTTTTAGATTGATAATCACTGCTTTCAACTTCCCTTTTAAAAATGTTCCAAATCCATTCTAATCCTAGTAAAGTGAATTAATAAAATCAAACTCAAGCATATAACAAAATAACTACTAAGTGCAGAAAAGCAATTTCAGAAAAATGTTTGCAAATACAACAAATAAGGACTCCTCAAGTAAATACACAATATAGGCTCAGAGACATTTATTTAGAATAAAAGGTGATTTGATAAAAAGAGGATAAAAGCTCAGAGAGAAGAGCAGAGAAGCAGCAAAGAGAAGAAAACCAAATCTTTACAGTCTCATACTGGATCCAATCTGAAAACACATCAGCTCGCAGGAATAGAACTGAGAGGCAGAGCTGAAAATGACCTAGGAGCTCACTGCTGCCTTCTCCCTCATTCTATAGATGAGCAGGCTGAGGCTAAGGACGAGCTCGGAAAAGGCCCTGCCCAAAGTCATAACTGAATCAATCTCAGAGCCAGGAATCAAAGTCACGTCTTCTTGTTTCCAGCTAAGCGTTTTTATACACTGCTGCTTTTCTAGACCCTAACAAAGAAAGGCTTTGGGAAAAGAGCAGGATAGGCAGATAATGACCAGAGACCCAAGCACGCATCAGGAAGGTGCAGAAGTGAGAACAGAAAGCCCCTAAATTGCACACTATGCTTTGATTCACTAAGTTTGCTACCATGAATTCTAAAGTCAAACTTTTTTTTTTAAAACCAAAGCAACTCAAAACAAAAAGATTTTTAGAAGATTTAGAGATTTTTAGAAGATTATTCTCAAATTATGAAACATAGAGTTCAGTGTCTAAATGGTGACTATAGGCCAAACTGGTCAGCTGGCACTTCCTCCAGGAGAGCTGAACAGAGGGGAAGAGGAAGGAGGTGCATGTGTGTCTGTCTTTTTTCTAGAATTGATGTATGCTTCACCTAGACTCAGCTAGGCCATTACCTCTACACATTTTTCAAGATTCCAGCAACCCACCCTCACCCTTTTAAAATTGTGGATAAGTTAAGTTTTAACACTCTGATACTCTGGGCCAAGGCCCAAAATGTCTGGAGACAAATAAGTTATTCTTTTTTTAATAAGCCTCCAATTATAGAAAAACAAACAACTAAAAGAAAACGTACCCCAACTTGGCCCACTTTACATAGAGAAAGAAAACAAGGAGTTCCTACCTCACTCTTAACAGACAGAGCTGGGTTCTGAAAACTGCTATTCCTTACTGCTTACTGGACAACACAGTCTGTGAACTGCCAGAAAAATCAACAGGGCCTTTCTCCTCAGCACAGCTTGGTATTTCTGAGAAAACCCAAATGATTTCAAATGTGACTGATGTTTCCAATTCCTCCAAAGCTGTGATACTTAAGATGAGCCAACTCCCTTTCAAATTTTAAACAAAATACAGATATAAACACGGCTACTTCCATTAAATGCTTGAATCTTGCCTCTCTTCCAAGTCTATTCTTCACGGATGTTGTCAATATTTTCAATGTATCTCCTCAGTTGCCTGGCTGAGAGCTCCAAGCACACAGTCACTTTCTGCCATTCCATCTTAACTTTCATTATCTTGGATTTTCTCCTTCAACCCAAGGACACACAAACTGCCTTGGGAAGCCAGCTGTCACAAGGGCCTCTTAGCAGGCCCGTGTCTCTAATAACTAATCATCAAAGACAAACTTTACATAGTAGTCAACTTTGGAGGAAAAACATTCAAGCTTCCTTTACCAAAGTTGGTTCACTACCACTATCGTCTACCACAGAGTTCTCTCCTCCATCTCCATGGCATGCTGATTTCACGCACATTCAAGAACAAAACTGAAACACCAAGAGTAATACAGTCAGAGGGCTAGAGAGCTCAGAATTCTGCAAGCAAGTTCTACAGTGCTTTAAACTTAGACCAGAGGTTGGCAAACTTTCCCTCTCATAATTTAGGCTTTACGGACCACAGAGTCTCTTGCAACCACTCAACTCTGCCATCGTAGCACAAAAGAAGCCAGAGACAATAAGTAGGCAAGGGGTGTGGCTGTGCCCCAGTAAGATATTCTTTATAAAAATACGTGGCTAGCTGGCAGGTTGTAGTTTGCCAACCTTTAGACTCTAGTAGTTAATATAAGACAGAGTTGATTTATAAAATTAGAGGAGCTCCCAAGAGAAAAGAAATGCACCTGGCAGCCATCTGGGCAGGACCAGAAGAACTGGCATCTTGTGAGTAATGGGGACGTACCTTGACAAGCATGGCCACCACAAGGCCCAGGAAAGTGAGGAACAGAAGACTGAGCTTTCCTTTGTTGAACTGTTTCAAGAGGAAAAATTTGGCCCAGTCCACCTTTGACTGGCTGTTGGGAGGGTATCTGAGTTTGTTAGCACCTTCTCTCTTTAAACTTTTTAATAAACAGGGACGTTGATGAGAAAAAGTATCAAAACTGTGTTTTCCGTGATAAGCTCCCATCCCACTTGAACCTGGAATAAAGGGAAGAGACAAAACAGGCTTCACTGTAGGTGACACAAGCTACTTCTCTGTCTACACACTGATGGAGGAAACCCACAGTATTCCCTGCTGCCTGGGATGCCCCCATTTAACTTCTAGGCCAGCACAAGTGGCTCTGAATTTTCAGGAAATTCTTCCCAGCGTTCCCCAGCAAGGTGAATCTCCCTTTGAAATGGGACGCCTTCCAAAGTAGGGCAAAGATTTGCAGCTCTCTGGGGTAGTGGCTCCCACTAATGCCATGGACCGTGCTAAGCATTTAAATGCGTTCTCTAAGTTAACTCTCACCACTGCCCCACTGTGTAAAGTATCCCCACCCCCAATTTCAGAGAGAGAAAGGGAGCTTAGCAGGGTCAGGTACTTGCCCAAGGTGAAAAATGCAAAGGCAGAATGTGACTCCAGATCGTCAGACTCTAAGTGCTATGAGAGCTCTTTTCCCGCCATTCCCTGGGGCTTCATTTCTTCACAGCCCTACTCACCCAACTGCTTCCTCTAAGCTCCCAGAAAGTAATAAGGACCAGGATGGCAGGGTTACACAGCTGGGTGATAATAAGTAAGTGTAAATCTCTGCCCTCTTAAAAATCCATGCTCTGCGAGTGTTCATTTCTCTAATCTACTATGTGTGCTAGGCTGATGCGTGTGTGAGGCACAGTGGCACAAGGCATGGGCGATGGGCGGTCAGGAAGCAGTTTACTGGAGCCAGACTGCTGGTGCGTCATTTAGGTGACAGCTGAAGCTGAAGGGAAATCTGACAATATGTATCAAAAGATACATATTTTTAAAGAAAAATCTAAACTATATGCCAAAGTAGAATAGTGTTTTTGCCTGGGAGGTTACTACATTTTTCCTCTTAACTTTCTGTAGTGTCTTGTTTGTTTCTGCCCTTTTTTCCCAAAAAGCCTATATTAGTTTTAGAATTAAAAGAAAAAAGCATTTCATTTTGAAAAAAAAACTTTCAGCCCCTTTAACACAGCAATTATACTTCTAGACATTTTTCCTAAGGAAATAATCAGAAATTGCAAGAAAATATATTAGAATCATAATACCAACAAATTTGAAATCACAAAAACCTATTACCCAGGAATTAGTTAAGCAAATATGCTGCATTCTTATGATGAAACAGTATGCAGTTACTAAAATCACGACATACAAGCATATTGACATGGGAAAATGTCACACTATATTGTCACATACAGGGTAGAAAGCAATATATAATAGGATACCATTTTTGAATAAAATATTCATGCATTTATATATACGTGTGCATATATATGCAAGGAAAAGAATTTTAAGGACATACACCAGAGGTTATCTTTAAATAGTGTGGTTATATAGGTAATTAAATTTTTATTCTTTGGGCTCTTCTATCTTTTCCAAGTTTTCTTTAAAGGCCTGTATTCCTTTTGCATTTAGGGGGAAAAAGGTTGTTTTATCATAAACAAGAGGGTATGGTCAATGATGCCAAATGTTACCTAGTCAAGCAAGATAGGGATTGAAGCCAGGTCACTAGGTTTGCATTTAGGAAGCACCGGTGATGTCACTCTAGCTGCAGCTGTACAGTGGGAGCCAGGATCCTGTGGGGTACTAAGGAACTAGAGACAGCAGAGTCTAATCTAATCCTTTAAGAATTTGGGCAGTGAAACTACAGTAGTAACTCCAGCCCAAATCCCATGAACCGTCCTTTCTTTCATTCACCATCTCTCCCTAGCAACACACTCGCAATCCATCAGCAAATCCTGTTGCTTGACCCCCAAAATATCCACTCCCTTTCCACTAGCTCCCCTGCCACCATCCTAGTCAAAGCCACCACCAGCTCCGGTCTGGATCTCGCAACATCCTGACCCGGCCTCTCCCCACCTGGCCTTCACATATGCCAGGCACTGTGCTGGATGCTGGCAATATGTTGACATCCTAGAAAGGGACATCTGGCAATTATTGGAAGTAGGCCAGGTTTCTTGGCCATGGAACAAGTTTGCCTTAATCAGGAATAAGTTTCTGCAAAACTGGGTCATTTCATTCCTATGGAGTAATTTATTTATGCTATTACAGAGGAAGGGAATAAAGCAGGAACTTTTAAGACAGTGGCTTTATTGTTTGCTTTTTGCTACGAGAATTTTTATAAGTTCTCTATTTTATAGTATCTCTATTAGATAATAGAGAAGCCTACTACCTATGTCCCGAAGGAAAAATAAAAAGTTGAGTCGATCATCTCAGGTGTAAAAGAGGCAGGCAGGTCACAGCCCAAAGGGAGCAACAGACCAGGTTATATCCACAGAGCTTCACCAAGAGTGAATTTCTTTCTGCCTGTCCTCTCTAGAACACGCTGAGTCTCTCGCTCTTCTCAAACAGTGAAACAATTCAGGGAGAGGCTGCTCCCTGCCCAGAGGACTGGGGAGCAATGCAGGTGGGAACTGACTACTACATAACACTACTACGAGCAAACAGCAAAGGGACATGAGAAACCCTTGGACTGCTGTCTGCTCCTGGCACCCTGAACCTGTCATTCACTACCTCACTAAAACAAAGACAGAGGGACCTTAATCAATGAATTTGAGATGTGATTTTTGGTGAAAAAAATCCCCTAAATCCGGGAGAAAAACAATAAACAAATAAACCAATGAACGGAACAAAATAATTACAGACTGATAAATGCTACTTAGGATGGAAAGTGGGTGACAGGACAGATATTAACCCCTCAGCAGAGGGCCTGGCAGGGTGGCAGGAAGACTGAGGGGTCAGGGAAGGCTTCTCTCAGGAGAGGACAATCACATGATTCACGGAATGGTGGGGCCTTCGAAAAATATTTGCTATGAACAGGAGAGAGGAATACTCACCCACTCCTCCAAAGGGTAAAGAGTTGAGCATGAAGTGCATAATGACGTCGTTGACTGTGACACCGCCGCTGGATGTCCTGTCAATCATCTGTTTGATGAGCTGAGGAACAGAACAAAGGCTCCAAGTCAGCAGCACCCGCAGCCGGACTGCGTGCCATAGGGATGAACATCCCAGCTGTGTGTGTCGGCACCACTACTCGAGTCTGGGGACACTGTGCCAAACACACAATCTAAAGTGTTCAATTTAGCAAACATGATCGGTATCTAACTTCTCACATGCACATCTAGTACTTTGAAGGAGGCAGCAATGAACTGGTCCTGTTCACTCCATCTCCACCTAGAGTTGGACTACCCCAAATATATATATATAAGGGAAGTTCAGTCTATATTCCAGTTTTTAAAAACTGTTAATATTTCTCCATCTTTGCTCTAAATTATAGCATACGATTAATAGATACCATTTAGTTTTTATGAAATGCAAAAAACATTTAAGATTTCAGATTTAGCATCCTATTTTTGAAGAAATAAATGGTTGGTCTAAGACCTAAATATGCACAATGACACCTGACTGGTAAACGTCATTTCACCTGGCTGCCAACAAGCCCTTGAGAGTTCCTCACAGCGAGCATCATAGCGGACTGTGGTTACAGCAGGTGACTCAACTGCTGTGAAGTGCTCTCCACAGACTGCACCCTGGGCCAGGAGACTTTAGGCTTCAGGGTTCCCATCCACCACATCACCTATGGTCATTTAAAATGTCAGACTGTTGTTTGTTCATAGCCCATTTTTTTTCACTGATGTCTTAATAGTTTATAACATTGTGAAATTTTAGTTGTACATTATTGTTTGTCAGTCACGATATAGATGCATCCCTTCACCCCTTGTGCCCAGCCCCATCCCCCTTGCCCCTGGTAACCACCAAAACAGTTCTCTCTGTCCGAGTGTTAGTTTATATTCCACATATGAGTGAAATCATGCGGTGTTTGTCTTTCTCTCTCTGGCTTATTTCACTTAACATAACACCCTCCAGGTCCATCCATGTTGTTCCAAATGGGATGACTGTCTTTTTTTTATGGCTGAGAAGTATTCCATTGTATATATATACCACATCGTCTTTATCCAATCAGTCAAGGGACACTTGGGTTGCTTCCATTTCTTAGCTATAGTGAATAATGCTGCAATGAACATAGGGGTGCATGAGCCTCTATGGATTGTTGATTTCAGGTTCGTTGGATAAATACTCAGTAGTGGGATAGCTGGGTCATAAGGTATTTCTATTTTTAATTTTTTGAGGAATTTCCATACTGTTTTCCATAGAGGCTGCACCAGTTTGCATTCCCACCAGCAGTGAATTTTTAAGGTTCCTGTTTCTCCACAATCTCTCCAACATTTGTTGCTTTTTGTCTTGGTGATTATAGCCATTCTAACGGGTATAAGGTGATATCTTAGTGTAGTTTTGATTTGCATTTCCCTGATGATTAGTGACGTTGAACATCTTTTCATGTGCCTATTGGCCATCTGTTTATCTTCCTTAGAAAAATATCGTTCATATACTCTGCCCATTTTTTGATCAGGTTGTTTGTTTTTTTGTTGTTCAGTTGTGAGTACTTTATATATTATGGAGATTAATCCCTTGTCAGATATATGCTTTTTTTTATGAATATTTTCTCCCAGCTGGTGGGTTGTCTATGCATTTTGATCCTGGTTTCACTTGCCTTGTAGGAGCAATCTGATGAAGTCCCACTTACTTTTTCTTTTGTTTCCTTTGTCCAAGTAGACATGGAATTCGGAAAGATCCTTTTATGACCAATGTCAAATAGTGTACTGCCTATATTTTCCTCCAAGAGTTTGATACTTTCAAGTCTTTGATCCATTTTGAGTTAATTTTTGTGTATGGTGAAAGATCATGGTCTACTTTCATTCTTTTGCATGTGGCTGTCCAGTCTTCCCAGCACCATTAATTGAAGAGACTTCCCTTTCTCCATTGTGTGTTCTTAGCTCCTTTGTTAAGTTGTCAGCTGTCCGTAGATGTGTGGTTTTATTTCTGGGCTTTAAATTCTGTTCCATTGATCTGTGTATCTGTTTTTGTACCAGTACCATGCTGTTTTGATTACTACAGCTTTGTGTACATTTTGAAGTTGGGGAATGTGATGCCTCCAGCTTTGGGTTTTTTTTCAGGATTGCTTTAGCTATTTGGGGTCTTTTGTTTTGCCCCACATGAATTTTAGGATTCTTTGTTCTATTTCCACGAAGAATGTCATTGGGATTCTGATTGGGATTGCATTGAATCTGTAGATTGCTTTAGGTAGTATGGACATTTTAACTATGTTTATTCTTCCAGTCCATGTGCATAGGATATTTTTCCATTTCTTTATGTCTTCATCAATTTCTTTCAAGAATGTCTTATAGTTTTCATTGTATAGGTCTTTCACCTCCTTGGTTAAATTTATTCCTAGATATTTAATTCTTTTTGTTGCAATTGTAAATGGGATTATCTTTTTGAGTTCTCTTTCTGGTAGTTTGTTATTAGCATATAGAAATGCAACTGATTTTTGTAAGTTGATTTTGTACCCTGCAACTTTGCTGTAGTTGTTATTTCTAATGATTTTCCAATGGATTCTTTAGGGTTTTCTATATATAAAATCATATCGTCTGCAAATAGTGAGTTTCACTTCTTTATTGCCTATTTGGAGTCCTTTTATTCCTTTTTCTTGCCTAATTGCTCTCGCCAAAACCTCCAGTACTATGTTGAATAAGAGCGGTGAGAGTGGGCACCCTTGTCTTGTTCCTGTTCTCAGAGGAATGGCTTTTAGCTTTCCCCCATTGAGTATGATGTTGGCTGTGGGTTTGTCATATATGGCCTTAACATGTTGAGGTACTTTCCTTCTATACCCATTTTGTTGGGAGTTTTTTATCATAAATAGATGTTGGATCTTGTCAAATGCCTTCTCTGCATCAATTGAGATGATCATGTGGTTTTCATTCTTCGTTTTGTTAATGTGGTGTATGATGTTGATTGATTTGTGGATGCTGAACCATCTCTGTGTCCCTGGTGTAAACCTCACTTGATCATGTGTATGATCTTTTTAATGCATTGCTGTATTCGGTTTGCCAATATTCTGTTGAGGATTTTTACATCTACATTCATCAGCAATATTGGCCCGTAGTTCTCCTTTTTTGTATTGTCCTTGTCTGGCTTTGGTATCAGGGTGATGCTGGCCTCATAGAATGTGTCAGGAAGTGTTCCATCTTCCTCTTTTTTGGGGGAAAGTTTCAGAGGAATAGGTATTAAATCTTCTTTGAATATTTGGTAAAATTCTCCAGAGAAGCCATTTGGTCCTGGACTTTTATTTTGGGGGAGGTTTTTGATTACTATTTCAATCTCTTTACTTGTGATTGGTCTATTCAGATTCTCTATTTCTTCTTGATTCAGTTTTGGGAGGTTGCATGAGTCTAAGAATTTATCCATTTCTTCTAGATTGTCCAATTTGTTGGCACATAGTTTTTCACAGTATTCTCTTATAATCCTTTGTATTTCTGTGGTATCTGTTGTAATTTCTCCCTTCATTTCTAATTTTATTGATTTGAGTCTTCTCTTTTTTTCTTGGTGAGTCTGGCTAAGGGTTTGTCAATTTTTTTTTATCTTCTCAAAGAACCAACTCTTTATTTCACTGATCCTTTCTACTGTTTTTGTTTGCTTGTTTGTTTCAATTTCATTTATTTCTGCTCTTATTTTTATTATTTTCCTCCTTCTACTGTTTGGGCTTTGTTCTTCTTTTTCTAGTTCTGTTATATGTAGTTTAAGGTTGCTTATTTGGGATTTTTCTTGTTTGTTAATGTCAGCCTGTATTGCTGAGTTTCCCTCTCAGGACTGCTTTTGCTGCATCCCATGAGTTGGTATAGAATATTTTCATTTTCATTTGTCTCCAGATAATCCAATTCTGTCTGATGATTCTCTTAGTTTTCTCCTTATTTTTCATATACGACTCTGTTTTGAATATATGTTTAGTGGTGCTGTGAGGTTTGTATTAAAAAATCTTATGGATGAGATAGTCCATTTTCTGATGGTCTTTTATTTCCTTAGACTAAGTCAATTCAATCCCTTTCCTCTTCCCCGTCTAAGTTATTATTGTCACAACTTATTCCATCTTGTGTTGTGAGTGTGTGTTTAAAGTGATGAGGTTATATTTACTTTTGGTGTTTTCCTTCCCTTAATCTTGATGTTTATAATTTAAAGTGCTTGCTAACCTATTCTCATAGAGAACTGTGATTTTTCTGGTTTTGTCTACCTATTTTTCTCCTTGCTCAAAGCTTTGTGTCCCCTTTCTCTTTTTTTTTTCAGGCATGAGGGCCTTCTTGAGCATTTCTTGCAGTGGGGGTCTTGTGGCGATAAACTCCCTTAGCTTTTGTTTATCTGGGAAAGATATCATTTCTCCATCATATCTGAAGGATATTTTCACTGGATAGAGTATTCTTGGCTGAAAGTTTTTGTCTTTCAGAATTTTGAATATATCATTCCACTCTCTCCTAGCCTGTAGAGTTTCTGTCAAGAAATCTGCTGAGAGTCTGATGGGGATTCCTTTGTAGGTTATTTTATTTTTTTGTCTAGCTGCCCTTAATATTTTTTCTTTGTCATTGCCTTTTGAAGCTTTACTACTATATGCCTTGGAGAGGATCTTTTCATGTTGATATATTTAGGCGATCTATTGACTGCATTCACTGCTATTTCCAGCTCCTTCCCCAGGTTTGGGAGGTTCTCAGCTATTATTTCTTTGAACAAGCTCTCTGCTCCTTTTTCCTTCTCTTCTCCCTCTGGAAAACTACAATCCTTACATTGCACTTCCTAATTGAGTTGGATATTTCTTGGAGGATTTCTTCATTTCTTTTTAGTCTTAGTTCTCTCTCCTCCTCTATCTGGAGCATTTCTGCATGGCTATCCTCAATAATGCTAATTCTTTCCTCCATGTTGTCAGCTCTGTTCTTTAAAGATTCCAGATTTTCCTTTATCTCCTCCATTGTGTTTTCCATCTCCAATATTTCTGATCCATTTTTCTTTATGGTTTCAATCTCTTTTGTAAGAAATTCCTGATATCATTGAATTGTCTATCTCTATTTTCTTATAATTTGTTGAGGTTTTTTTTATGATAGCTATTTTGAATTCTCTGTCATTTCGGTTATAAATTTCTGTGCCTTCAGGATTGATTTCTGGGTGCTTGTCATTTTCCTTCTGGTCTAGAGATTTAATATATTTCTGCATTGTACCTGCCAATGTTGGCTTATTTTTTCTCATAGTGAAGATATCTGCTCACAGTTTCCACTTGCCACCACTGGGTGAGGGTCAAGCACTGTGTATTCTGTCCCTGCTGCAATTTGCAGGGGCTCTGGCTGATCAGTTGTGCTGAAGCACTGGGCATGTGGGGGGAGGGGCTCTCTCTTTTGCCTGCCCAATCCCGGGGGGCTTCTTGTTCTTCCCTTGCTATCTGCTCTCCTAGGGTACTTGGATGATGGTGGCACTCCTGCAACAGTTCAGTCTCCTCTGTGCTGGAATTCCCCACAGGTTGTGAGAGATCTTTGAGAGTGTCGGTTTTCCCGAGAAGGGCCACCCTTCCCCCCTCCACTCTGGGAGCCTCACAGTCCTGCAGTTGCCGAATGAACGGGGAGGGGTAGGATTTCTCCTTACCTCTCCCCACTACCTCCAGGGGTTCCAGCACCTCCACCTTCAGATGTACCACTGTGTGGGTCTCTCAGACGTCTTTTGTGTTGTATGAATGTCCTCTGTTGGTAAGCGTGTCCTTTTTGTTGTATCTTAGCAGGAGGAGAGTTTAAAGGGGAAAGCTTACTCCACCACGATGCTGATGTCACCTCAGTAACCCATTATTTGTTGAGCCCACATCTGGTCTCACTTCACAGAGCTGTAGCTCCACAGCACTGCAAGCTATAGAGGCTACCACATAACTACCTGTATGTTACCATCAGAGGCTCTCCAGAAAATGGTTAGTTTGAGAATTCCTCAGATCTTGACTGGTCCCATCTTCCCCTTCTAGTTTTCCCTTTTCTTCAGAGGGCTCTTGAACCTACGTGCCTACCTTGAGGCCACTGTCCCTTAGCGGTGGCCAGTCACCTCGAAAGAAGCATGCAAATGAACAAGTGTGAAATTGGCGGAGCTGCTCACCCTGGTGTGATATGGTGCAATATGCTCCCCTGGCTGATATGGTTCCACTGCGCTAACAAAGTAACATAACTAGAGAAACTGAGGTCCAAGATATCACAACCATTTCCATGACAGTGCCAGAGATCTCTGTCCCACAGCCCCACCTGAGTGGCTGTGAATGCCTTCTGGGTAAGAGGGGAAGGTTCCTACACAGGAATGCCCTATGGTTTGATGTTGGAAAAGCTTCTAATGTTGGTACATGAGTTTTCCAATTGCACAAGAGGCGTTTGTGAGTCAAAAAGCTTGTGACACTCACACCTGAAGACTTGGCTCTAACCCCAGGGAGTATGGGAAACATAACAGCAATAACTCTAAGGCCTCATTACCCAAGACAGTAGTAATCTATGAGTACAGCCTCACCTGGTGTACTCTGGTGTTACACAAAATAAACCATCATTTGCTTTACAGTAAAGAAGGAACAAGATTTATGACAGTGACTTATGATAGTGAGCTGTTCTCTATAAAGTTTACCTTATTGTTATGAGAAAATACATAGAAAGCCAGGGGCTTTTCACGTTCATTTATGAATTTTATGGCTTCCTCTGCATTTTTCACAGGCACTATTGGAAGAATTGGTCCAAAAATTTCTTCTTGCATCACCTTGGTTTCAGGATCAACATCAGTAAGTATTGTTGGGGCTGAAAAGGATATAAGCAAAACGAAAATGCTGAAGTAGAAATCAAAAGTACAAAACTCTAACCTTACATTTGTTCCACTGGGTCACCTATCCATGCCTTTCCTACTCCCACCCAAGTATTATCTATTGAAAAAAAAGTCCTGAGTATGCGGATGAATTGTACAAATCAAACGTCTCCAAGCATTTGATGGGGGATCAAGGGATCCTTGTGCACACCAAGAGAAAGACATATACTTGGATATATCCTATTCATATTTCACTCTGTTCATAGCCATACTCACACACAGATTCATAACAGGAGGCTATGTTCACATCTTTCTGGAAGTGCAGACAGCCCCTCTGTGGATCAAATCAACACCACTTCTTCATTCAAGTGCCTTCTTGCATATTATCTTATTGACGTTTATTTCTACTCCATTAGACAGATTAAGAAAACCTACCTAAATGGTCAAGATTCCCTAACCCTTAGTTCAGTATTTCATCCACTATGGGGAAGGGGCATAAGAAAAGAGGGCAATATGGACACCGAAGAAGTTTTACAGTGTCCCAGCATCCATGCCAAGTAAGTCACCAGTTAGTGGTACTCAAAAAGACCCTTTAAACAAGCTGTACCATCACCTAAAAGAGAAGACACCTGATGGTAACAAGCTGCTCTTTTCCTTTACCCTTAGTTTCCTACTAGGCTATCCTGGCAACATGGCAGAGGATGGCTCTTTCCAGCACACTCCAGTGGTATATAAGTGCTACCCCAAATCTGCTGCCTGCTGCCTCCCAGGTCAGAGAACCAATATGCACCCTCCTCTGCATAGGTATGTGTTCAGGTAAGGTGATCCTGACTCCCGGTCAGGGAAAGTTCCTAGCTAATCTGAACTAACCACAAGAGACCTTTCCTCTTGCCAACGATTAGCCTAGAAGTGGGCAAAGTCAACAAGCTGAGGATGGGCGCAAAGGAAGTTGAAAGAATCAGGGATTTTTGAGGGAATTACTGAGCCACTGAATTAACAGGCTGGAAGCACCTCAGGACTGCTCATTATGAAAGAATACATTTTTCCTAATTATTTAAGTCCTTTAAGTTTTGTTTTTTTTAAGTTGGGATTTTTGGTGATGTGCAGCATAAGAGGGGATAAGTAAAGCTAGTTGGGGCAGCTTTTTTGCCAACTAAATGTATAATTCTTCTGTCACCTTATATGTTATTTTAGAAAAGTGTGTTTAAAATTCAAAAGTAATATATATTCATGGCAAAGAATAAAAAACACAAAAAGAAAGTAAATGATAAGGTCAAGCATGATAGAGCAAAACATTATTTCTGGGAACAGTATTGCCATCAGCTAGCTGTGGAATTGTGACTAAGCTATTTCCTTCTTTGTGCCGCTTTTCTAGCCATAAATTAGAAATAATTACATAAAGTTCTATTCTGCTTCTCAAGGTTGTCAGGAAGAAAAAAATTAGATAAAATATGTGTAAATACAAAAAACTAGTATAACACAGGTGGGATTATTAAACGTGTGTGTATATATAATCACCTTTAAGTAGTTTACAACAGAAGCAGAGTATCAGAAAGCAGTATTTATTAAACACTATATATCTATAGACATATTCAGTAGAAACCATACTTTGAATTTTGAATGTTGCTCTCTTCCCCGGGCTAGCGATATTCGGTACGATGCTCTCTAGTGATGCTGGGCAGCACAGCGAGCCACAGCTCCCAGCCACCCCTGTAATCACGAGGGTGAACAACCGATACACTGACAACCACTCTGTACCCAGACCATTCTGTTTTTTCACTTTTAGTACAGTATTCAAAATATTACATGAGATATTCATACTTTAGGCTTTGTGTTAGACGATTTTGCCCAACTGCAGGCTAATGTAATTGTTCTGAGCACATTTAAGGTAGGTTAGGTGAAGCTACAATGCTCCGTAGGTTAGGTGTATTAAAAGCATTTTCGACTTACAGATATTTCCAACTTACGATGGGTTTATCAAGATAGAACTCTGTAAGTTGAGGAAGATCTGTAATAGTTTATTTAGTGTCAGTAAACAGTGTCAATAAAAACTGTCAAATTGCCATCTCCTCACAGGAAAAGGTGAATTTCCATTACCTATGTAGCGTGTGGCTTCATCGGTCTCTCCACCAAAAGCTATCTTTTGTCCTTCAAGCAAACTCAGTATCCTCTTAAAATGACGAAGATTGATGATCCTTTCATAATCAGGAGATTCTTTTATATTTTCTCCATAAAATTCCTATTTAAAACAATAGTATTTAATTGTCACAAAAGATTCATATTTCAATTTGTTTAATAAGTACAAAATCCACTCATGCCCAAAAATCAACCTGGTTTTATATCATACCCCAACCCCCAAGTACTTTAGTAGCAGTATAATAGTAGTAAGTCTAAGCTTTTTGGCGGGTCAAGGACAAGAATTAAAGCACACACACAGATCTCTCATTTTCCATGTTTTCAGGGGTTCACATGGCTCCACCTGTAGGCCCTCCCAGGGGTCAACGTGGCAGTAATTGTAGGGCGAGGTCTTGCTCTGTTTCAGGGCCACCATTTGTTTAAGAATCAGCTGTGGCTGCTCTCCTCCTTGCTTAGTTGCAAGAGACCTCAGGCCCGCAAAGCCTGAGATATTTACTATCTAGCCCTTTACAGAAAAAGTTTGCTAAGCTGTTGCACTATTTCATTGTTTTATTATCTTCTCTGGACTGGTATTCCACCAGTCAGAGATAATACAGAAACCACTCAAAGGATCAAAATGCAGTTTTGGTAAATTAACTAAGGTAAAAGAACCTCAAAAATCATATAATCAATAATTATTATGTAAAACATACGTATAATTACTGAATTACTGCATCACTTCAAAGCCTTGTGAAAGCTCTTAATGTACTCTCAAATCAAAACGAGCATTGTTCACGCACCCACCACAAATAGCCTCAAGTCTGGGCGGTAAAATCACCCAGGTGGCTTGTTGAAATGCAAGTTCCTGGGCCCCAACTCCGGAGTCAGCAACAGTGGTTTTCAATGCTGGTTGCACCGTAGAATCACCTGGAGACCCCAGACCAGCTGAATCACAGTCTTTGGAGGTGAGGACTGGAAACTTTTCTATTTTTTTTTTTAATTTTTAGGTGAGCAAGACTGGCCCTGAGCTAACATCTATTGCCAGTCCTCCTCTTTTTGCTGAGGAAGACTGGCCCTGGGCTAACATCCGTGCCCATCTTCCTCCACTCTACCTGGGACGCCGCCACAGCATGGCTGACAGGCAGTGCGTCAGCAGGCGCCCGGGATCCGAACCCGCGCACCCTGGGCTGCCAAGCGCGAACTTAACCGCTGCGCCACCGCGTGGCCCCTGGAAACTTTTCTTAAATGGCTCCCCAGTGAACCTCCCTTGAGAACCACTGTGTTAAGACTATAAACGCCCCAAAGGAAGGCAGAGGGGCTCTTATTCCTTTGAAACCGAGTTCATCATCAACTCAACTAAGTACAACTTCTCCGATTCCCAAGTATTGTCAGTCTCACAGGTATCTTTAACTCCCCCCTCTGCCATCCTATATTCCCTGAGTCTGGCCAATTGCCCTTTCATGTTCTCCTTGTCTGGCTTCATCTTCCACCCCATCACTAATGCCCAGTTGTCACACCAAGTCCCTCAGCACCTAATGCCCAGTTACCCGCCCTGAAGCACTATGCTTTCCTAAACTTCCTGGTATACAATTTTCATTCTCTGATCATACACGTTACTCTTTGGTGTTCTTAATCCTTCCTTTCTGTGCTCAATTAGCACCTGTTGAGTGAACAATGATTATTTCAATAATTTCTTCTACCCAGGGGGCTTAATGACCCTCTCCCACTAGTGAACTCAATCACACGGTTCATCCCATTCCTCTCTTCCAGTCCAAATCCTACATTCTTCAAGGCTTAGCTCAGGACACTACCATGCAGCCTTCCTTAATTACCTCACTAAGATCTTTAAACACCCTAAAAGATTGATAACCATGATAACCATGTCAAGAGGACACTATAAATAGGTATTTAATTAACTCACTCCTCCAAACTGTTGGACTTCCTAAACTCTCTACATATACAAGAACTGACAACCTTAATCAGCAATGGCCAATATGCCAAAGGGCCTCTGACTGCATTTCAAAGGATTGGCAACATTCTCTCAAAACCACAAAGACTTATTTAATCTTTTTTAAACGATGTGCCACAACTAACCAGTTGTTTCATCAACAAATCAACTAGACAGTTTAAATGTGTTTAACACCAAGCTAACCTTGCTCCCAGCAGACATTCTATGAAAGGTGCACAGAGCATTTTTAATTAGTCAATAAATTAATTCTGTCATAGAGACCTTTGGAATTTTTCTGGGGGGAGGAGGGAATAGTGATGCTGCAGTAGGTGACTTGACTCCATAACTTAATGAAACCAATAGAATCAGATGTGTTAAACACAAACCTTCACGGTTTCCTTAATCTTCTGCACAATTTGATTCTGGAGGGATGGTTCACAGAGGATGTAGTCGGGAGCAATGCAGGTTTGACCACAGTTCATGTACTTCCCCCAGGTTATGCGTCTGAAGGGAAAAAAACCCAGAAGAGCCATAGAATTCAGCCTACTATTCATTTGTTACATACTTCTATGTTTGAATGTTTTGGAACTAGCATGTATTGATAGAGTTACTGGATAATCTTTATAAAAAATAAAAATGTTTTAAAAACTCATCTCTAATTCAGTTCGTTGGAACTTAGAATACATTTTCCAACTGATGTGGAATATTCTAAGGAGCAGGGAAATTCTCACGCCAGCTCATGGGAAATAGTACTTTGCAAGCAGTGAAGCCATTGTCTGCTGCAGGAAAAGAGAGAAACAGCCTCCCAACACCCTCTTCCTCCTCCCATTCCAGCTGAAAGGACATCCAAGATGACAGGAGTTCATACAGACTCCACCTCTCCTGGCTGTGGCTTTAGGTCCTGCTGGCAAGATGTTCAGTTAATAAAGTAGAACAACAGCCGGCCTCTGAGACCACCCTCTTCTATGTGGAGCCCCTCCCCACTTTGGAAAGCTGTGCCCATGTATGGATCGAAGTCGAAGACCTGAACATTCACTAACTGAGGGTCTCATGTTCTGGCGAGAAGACTGTATTTACGAAGTGAACCTAAAGCCTGGCCTAACTCCCTACACCTCCTCCTTGACCCTGTCTCTGCAGGGGAGAGAAAGCCATACCACCCTGAGCTCACCGTCAGTCCTGCGTTTTGGCACTCCCTGGTAGCTAAGCTTGATTTAGCAGAGAGAACCTGAGAAAACCTTTCATTTTCTAGTTCCCAGGTGCAAGATTCTATTCTAAATTAAAAGATGAGTAATACTGGTTTTGTCAACGAAGGAACTCAGTTAAGAGAGCAACATAATACTCTTTCTGTTGGGAGTTTAAATATTTTATTAGGCACACACAATACTACTTTGGATTATCTACTTCCTGGATCATCTACCAGCAGAACAGTAAAATTTTTTGCCAGATCTACAAACTTGATAACAGAAAGAACTTGTTCATAACGCCTAAGGACAATAATGTGATGTCAAGACCTATTGCTCATCTCTTCTGGCAGTGGCACCAAGGGACAGTTTGTGAAAGAATTCCATCACTCCTGAGGACATCAACCACCAAAGCCTAACGGTGTCTCTCAGAGCCAGGAGACATAGGGTTCCAGTGCAAGGAGGATACATCAACCTGTTAGGAAAAGTGTCTACTGTGCTGGGAAAACCTCAGAGAACCAGAAAGCCAGTCTCACCTGCAGGCGACGTCCAGGTCACAATCTTTGTCAATGTAACACGGACTCTTCCCTCCCAGTTCAAGAGTCACAGGGGTGAGATGCTTGGCAGCAGCTTCCATGACAATTTTTCCAACTGCAGTGTTTCCCGTATAGAGAATGTGGTCAAATCGCTGCTTCAGAAGCTCCGTGGTTTCCTCAACACCACCATTAATAACAACATACAGGTCCTTAAAGAAAGAAAACAAACACTTGCATTGCCAAATTAATCCTATTGTCTAAGAGGAGCAATTTCTTCAACATAAACATGTAACATTCAGTAAAACCAGGAAAAGATAGAGACCAGCTGCTGTAGTGTTGGAAGGGGAAGCTGTCGGAGCACAAGGGGAGAACATAGAGTCTCAAGGCATCTGAGAACCAATGACTGACAGTGGAACTGACTAGAGAGTTGGTGTTTTCTGCATGAGCTCAGCAACGAAGACACCAAAGAGGAGAGAGCAAATGGTTGAATTTGACCAGGGAAATGCATGAGGTAGGGGCTGTGCAAGTTGAGGATTTTGGTGAAAAAGTGGCTGCTGTCAATGACCGCAGGACAGGTCTCAGCTGAATGTCTTAACCTGACCATTCTCTCTCTACATAAGATAGGGCAGGGCTTAGCCCATGCTAGGAATCAAGTAAACTGCTGAATGAACAGTGTGCAAAGCACAGCAGGCGAGAGCACTCGCTTTTGACTAAATCTGGGCTCTGTCACTGGCTTATGTGACCCCAAGCAAGCTACTGAACATCTCTGAGCCTCACTTTCCTCACCTGTTACTGGGGAGAAGTCACAGAGGTTTGGATGGAGCCTTTAAGTGCACTGTGCTATTATTAATAGCTATTATGAAAGAGAGAACATCCTGGATACTAACAGCATGAAAAGCAATGATAGAGAACAGATGGCAAAGAAGGAAGATAGGAGATGTTCAAAAGATTCTGAGGTGTGGGCATGAAATAAAAGCTGGCTTGTGGACCTCATGTTTCCACTTGATCTCCTGCTAATTAGGGGGTCTAACTAGTTCTCATTCATTTCATAGCTCACCTGCCCAACAAATGTTTCGAGTTTTAACTTGCAAAAGGCAAGTAGATTAACTACAGAGCATATGTGATTGGTCCCCCAACAAGCTAAGTGAGGCAGGGCGGACATTATTTCCCCATCTGAACAGAGTCAGACAGTGAAGAATTTATCCCTCGTGAGGGGGAAAGTAGGACCTTTGACCTCTATCTTCTGGTTCCAAATACTACTCAATCCATGACATCCCACTATCTTCATCATCCCTCTGAACTGGATAAACACAGCTATTAGAATAAAATTGTTCTGCGGGCTGCTGTAGCAGTGATAAGACAACAAAATAGAACAATATTATTCTAAGAGCTGGAGTTGGCCTCTGGGTTATTTTAACGTGTACAACTCCAGGTATGATATTTTAAAGTTGCCTTTAAATGAAAGCTAAATGAGGACTCCTCCCTGAACCAATTCCATGTAGAACTAAGCTGTCCCAATTTCATGATGGTAACATAAACTTCCTCTCTAGGAGGCCATGAGAACCTCCAATTTGAACAGAGAGGTGAACCACGCCAGGATTGAGGAGATCATTTTCTTTATTCAGCTTTTGATATCCGTAAATGCCAGCATTTTAACTCCAAGGGAGGATCCATACTCTGGTTCAGGAGGCCATTTTCTTTCTGTAGTTTTAATGCCACAAAACATGCCCATTTTAAAAGCAGAAGTGTTCTTTTTTCTTTGGCTGAGGAAGATTTGCCCTGAGCTAACATCTGTTGCCAATCTTCCTCGTTTTACTTGAGGAAGATTCACCCTGAGCTAACATCTGTGCCAGTCTTCCCATATTTTGTATGTGGGTCGCTGCCACAGCATGGTCACTGACAAGTGGTATAGGTCTGCACCCAGGAAACAAACCCAGGCTGCTGAAGCAGAGTGTGCCAAATTTAACCACTAGGCCATAGGGCCGGCCCTGCAGAAGTGTTCTTATATAGCCATATCCCATTAAGACAAAGAGATTATCAGCACCCAGCACAGCAGCAGTCCCTCATTAAATAATTCACTAAATGAATACACCTAAAATCATGTTAGCTAAAACAAAGGTTAATTCAAAATGCCAAATGGCAAAAACGGATCTGTAAATAGCAGGGGTGCCAATGAAGCCATGGGCCTAAATGTAACTGCAATAGCTGAGCCATTCCACAGTTTATTTTGGAGCTTCTTTTATTAAGCCAATTACTGGAGGCTTAAGGAAACTGCAGACAGATCCCCAGCCATCAATGACATGCACTAGCAGGAAGATCAAACGTATGCGCCCCATAATAAACACATGTGTTGAAGATGGGTCAAGACATTCTTACCTGGTCTAAATACTGAGGGAGAAGCTCAGCCAAGATCTTGGCTGTATTTTCACTTAGTTCAGAAGGCTTAACAACCACAGCATTTCCTAAACAAAGCAAAAAGCAGGACGGTTTTGTCAAATACTTGAGTAACTTTAATACCTACTGAAACGGTATTCATGTGGGGAATACAGACAACTGCTCCAATTATTTCTGCAGCTCTTAATTCTGCTCTTTCTCATGAGCATAAAAGCTCATCTCACTTTCTCTTTCTCAAATGCTAACTCCTTGTTCTTATCTTCAGGTCATTGACAACAGGCTCCATCAGCCTCCCCCACTCCTCCAGCTTTCTCTCACTTTTCTCCCACTCCACCCTTGGATTTTCCTTTTTCCCCTGGAATTATTGGCAAACAAGCTTGTCAACATAAAGCTGTTGATCTGGATCCTGCAGAAGTGAGAAATTAATCTCTCGGCATTTGCTACATACCCAAGCTACCATTACTCCCACAGACCTTATGTGAAGTTAAGAAGCTGGTCAGACAGAATCTGAAGGTTCATTCAAGACCAGAGCCAGCTACTGAAACCACAGCAGAATATGGATGCCTGACTCCAAACTCCTGGGCCTGCTGACTCATGCCTTTATACCCCCACAGGTTCATTCCCTAGATGCTTCAAAAAACAGTCACCATGCAAATCTCCTCTGGAGCCCATTTACAAATATAATATTTATAAATTCTCAATACACTACTGGTGTATTGAGCAAACCACCAAAGCAAATGTATTTAACTAGCCATTATCCTTAATTTACAACCAGTATGAGAGAATAAGCCCCTCTAAAAAGGCATAAAGACATAAGCTGACATCAGACCTGCCGCGATGGCTCCTATCAGAGGCTGAATGGTGAGAACAAAGGGGTAGTTCCAAGCTCCGATAATCAGTGCAACTCCCAGGGGCTCTGGCTGAATGTAGGCCTCATCCAGCATGGTGAGCAGGTTCTTCTTAGCTGGTTTAGCAGTAACCCATTCAGGAAGCTTCTCCAGCACGAGATCAATTTCCCCAAGAATGGAAAGGACTTCCTGACTGTATGCATTGAGTTCACTCTGTTATAAGAGAATCACAGTTAACCTTGCATGAGTATAACACACTCAGCCCTGAATGTCAAAAACTTCAGGCCAGGTATACCTGCGGCGACAGCTGGCATTATCAGACTAACTCGTTTGCCTTTCAGATTCCTTTTGCAACCTCCAAGCCCTCAATAAGGACTTGCTAACTCCCTAATATATTCAGTCCCTCTAAATCCTTCTTTAATGATCCAAGCCATTTAAAATCAGGCTTAAACATTACCTCTTTCAGGAATACTTCCCTTATTGACAACAGCCTGCCTTGATCACACTTTATAAACCATAGCAATTATGCTTTTCACCTATATCTTAATATTTCACCCTTAATACACTGGTTTATAACTACTCACATTTTTTCTAAGTACATTTTGTTTCGCAACCAAATTTAAAACTCTCAAGAGGAAGGAACTTATTATATTTCTTTAGCAATCCTACATATACAAATACACAAATATTTGACGCTTGTAGAAGGCGTGATTCAGACTCTTTGAAATCTTAGTTATAGAAGGCGTGATTCAGACTCTTTGAAATCTTAGTTATCCTACCTTATTTGATATCACAGCCCCTCTCCACCAAAAGTACTATAAAGGAAAGTTTATAGTTACTATTTTTACTAACCCTCAAAATAATCTTTGACTGGGGGGAAGTGAGACTCTCAAAGCCAGAGCAAGGCCTTGTTTGTTACCCTTGGGATGAAAATAAAAAGTAAAAACAAAATGACATTATTAGAAAATATAGGGGAATATATTTACACCCTAAACAGTACCCCAAACCTTGCTACTCAAAGCGGGGGGTCCAAAACAGGCATCAAGGTATCACAGGGGAGCTCATTAGTAACTTAGAATCTCAGACTCCCTCCCTGACCTACTGAACTGTAATTTGCATTTAGTAACTTAGAATCTCAGACTCCCTCCCTGACCTACTAAACTGTAATTTGCATTTTAACAAGATCCCCAGGTGATTCCCCAGTGTGAGGAACATTGACCTAAAACACACTGTCATGGAGGAAAATTTGAGAGCAACAGCGACAGCCGAAAAACCTGTCTACAAAAGAAACCATACACAAAGTTAAAAAATAAGAAATAGACCCGGAGAAAAATATCCCCAATATATTAAACTGACAAATTATCGAAATACAGAATATACAAAGAAGTCCTACAAATAATTAGGAAAAGGACCATAAATGCAACAGAAAAACAGGTAAGAATATAAAAAGCAATTCACAAAAGAACAACAGAGGCCAGAAGACACACGCACTTCTATGTCTCTGCGAATATGCCCAACAGGGGCTGGCTCTAAGCAAGGTAGGAAGATCGGGAAAGTCAGAGGAAATTTTTGCTTTAACTGTACTGCTAGAGATAATTCTCCCACAGTGCTTGCGTAATCAAAAATAAATTTAAAAACGCAAAAGCTCAGGCGGAACGCGGTCAGTAGCCGGACAGCAGGAGACAGGTGTCCCGGCTTCCCACCGCGCGCCTACCTTGCACAGGTCGGCGGCGATGGCCGCCAGGATGTCCTTCTCGCGCTCCTGCACCATCCTGCGCAAGGCCTCGAGCTGCTGCAGCCGGAACCTCAGGGGTCGCGACCGGCCGGACAGGAAAGCGTTGCGAACCCGCTGGACTTCGCTCTCCATGGCCTTGTCCTGAGGAGAAAGGGGAGGTCGGAGGGCGCCACGGCGGCAGGGGCGTGGCGGGCGGAGCGGATGCAGGGCCGCACGGCGTTGCCTTACCCGCTCGTTCGTTCGCTCCGCTCCGTGACGCTCTCTGAACCGGCCAAGTCCGACTGCCCGACCGCTCTCCGGCGGGACTGGGCTAGTCCCCGCGCCGCGCGCCTATTGGCCGGTGCGGGCCACGTGACCCCCGCAGACCAGACGTCGGCCCCGCCCGCGCGGCTCGCGCCCACTCCCCGGGCTCTGACCGCAGAGTGGGTCCTGGGGGCTGGGGCCGCGGGGCTTGGGGCCCGGAGGTGCTGAGAGGAGTTCTTGGGGACTCCAGGACGGGGGACGAGGAGTCTGGGCGAAGTGGGCCGAGGCGCGGAGGGCGAGCGGCTGAGGCGCTGACGAGAACCGGGCCCGAGGCAGGAAGCGGCCCACGCGCAGAGGCGCTCTCGAGAGGGGTTTTGCTTCCCTCCTCCATTTTGTGGCCGTCTTGGGGCGGAATGGACGGAGGCGGGAGGCCTGGCGCCGCCGAACGCCCTGGGCGTCGTCGGCCGGGCCTCTCTGCATCCGTGGAGGGTGGGCGCCATCACCCCGCGCCGCCTTAGCGCTGCGGCCCGGAGCCGGGCGGGCTGGGGTCAGCGCCCCCCGCGCTCCTCCTCGTCTCCAGCCCCGCGGCCCAGCTCCCTTCCTCGCTGGGAGCTGCCTGGACCTTAGTTAGGCAGCACAGGATTCAGGACTCGCCCCCAAGGTTAGTCCCCGAGAGCAGGAAGCCAGGACTTGAGCTGCTTCTGTGCTAGCCCGGCGGTCATTTCCAAGTGTCCCAAGGTCATCAGAGCCGTCCTTTAAAAGACGTTCTCCCTGGCTGCATATCACCCGCCAGCTACTGTCCGGGTTTTTTGCTTCCTTTTATAGCAGAACTTCTCCAAAGAGGGAACCATTCCCCTCCGATTTTCCTCCCTACTCCCTAGTGGCCACATCCAGTGAGGTAATTCTCGGTTCTTGTCTTACTCTCTCAGCATCAGTTGGCACAGCTGATCATTGTCATCTTCCGGAGACACTGTGTTCGCTTGTTTTCCATCCCCCTACACGCTTCTGGTTTTCTTTTTACCTCCCTGAGCCTTCTGGATTTTCCTTTGCTGGACCTTTCTCCCCTTCCAGACCGCTTTAAGTGCTTAGGTGCCCTAGGGCTTGGTCCTTGGACCTTGTAGGGGCACTAGTCGTTGTGCCCCTTTAAAAACCACGTGTCCTTGAGGCTCCCTGGCTGGGCTCCGCGCCAGCACTGACGATGACAACAGTCCTGGGCTTAGCCAACCCTGCTGTTTTCTCGTGGGATAATTAGCACAAAGACCCTCGCGGGGGCGGGGGGATGGGGGCAGGTCCTTGGAATGCAGGTCGTACAGGGACGATCCCCCTTGGCAAGCAAGTAGCCTTTGTTCCTCTGCCTACTTAAGCAGGCTTCTCCCAGGGGGCGATAGAGGGTGCACACCTCCTGTCCAGCCGGCTGCCACTGGACCTTCCCTGTAAGTAACTCCCTAGTAAACCCGTATGTGTTGCCTGTTTTCTCTGGGACGTTTTTCTTTGGTCTCTCGGCAAGATACCCCACCGCCTTCGCCCAGCTGGGTGCGCAGCCCTACAGACCTCTTTTCAGTCACTCCCTCATCTAATCCCTGGATGGTGGTAAGAGAAGGTTTTAAATTCCATCTCTGGTCCCACCCTTTCCTCTGAACTCCAGCAGGTGTGTGCAACTACATCCTATTCATCTCTATTTGAATTTATAATAGGCATCCTAAAGTTAACTTTAGATAGAACTTTTGATTTATCCTCATCCACCAAACAGATGCAGTGCACACCTCCTCCAGTGTTCCTTATCTTAAAGAACGGTACTATCCTTTATCCCATTTACTCAGGTCAAAGTCCTTGGAATCATCCTTGACTCTTCTTTGGCCCTATCTTCAAAAAGATATACTGAATCCAACCACTTCTAGTCCAGCCTTAATCATTTTCATCTGCACTGTATATAGCAGTAGCATCCTGCTGGTTTCCCTGCTTCTGCTCTTGACTGTGTGGAAGTTATTTCTCAGTTCTACATGTGCTCTTTTTTATACTCTACCGCAGGGGTCCAGAGTGTGTAAACTACTTTTCCCAAGTTCTCATGCCAGCTGGCTTCCAGTGAAGTTCTACCGGCAGGAGGCATGAGCAGGAAATCAGAAGTCAGGAGGAGGAAGGTAGCTTTCTGCTTCTGGATTCAATAGCGTGGAGTTGCCCACCATTTCTATAGTGGAAGAGGAGTTAGGATGATTCCTGACTCTAGCAGTTCCTTCCTTGGTTAGGGCGGCACCTCTCTAGGAAATAGAGGATGACAGTGACAGCATCTCCAAATGGCACAGGAGCTGGTGCAGCTCCCATGGGTTCCAGCCAGGGGTATTTTTAGCACTTCTAATCTTTGATATTACCCCATTCTTCCTTTTGACATATTACCCTTTTTTTTTCTTAAATACAGAAAATTTTAATTGAGGAACCAAAGGAGAAGAGGAAAGGAGAGAAAATCTTAAAACTCAGCCTTGGGCTGAGGAGGCGCCACACAGCACTGAGTCCAGCACAGGGAGTGATGGGATGACTGGCTAGGAACTCCTAGAGCAGCTTCTGGTAACAGTGGGTGCAAAGCAATGAAACACATACTAGCCACCGGAAACATGTTTCTTCTTACTTTGGGGGTGGGGCAGAGGCAGGAAGCATACAAACCTTTGCCTCATGGGCATGGCATTACCAACACTACACTCTGAGTATCTCCAGGCAGTTGTAGCAGATGGCAATCCAGTCAGGCTGAGTCGATGCCCACTGCACGTTGTTGATCTCTCCTTCAGCTGTGTAGGCCAGGATAGGGTCCTCGATGGCCCGAGGCATTTGCTGGATGTCCCAGATGAGAGCCTGATGGTCATCCGCTGCAGTACGGATGTGGCAGGATGAATGTGGGGCCCAAGCAATGCCATTGACACATGCTCAGTGGTTGTTTAACCTGGCGACAGGTGTGCAGGGAACTCGGACATCCGGAATAACTACCTCCATTCCATCCATGGCCAGGGTGGCCAGGTAGTTAGGGTCCTGCTTGTTCCAGCAGAGGCGAAGCAGTGGGTGATGCTGTGGGTCTTCGTAAATGATGGGGCTTTGTTCTAGATGGTGGAGGTCAAACATCCGCACAAAGCCATCAGCGCCCACAGAGGCAAACATGTCCCTGCCGCCCCCAGCCCGGCTAAACGCAATATCATAGACCTCTTTGTCATGTCAGCTGGGTCTTCACATGGCCAGACACAAGATTGACTCGGCCCAACACCTGCCCTGTCTCCAGCCCCTAGATGGTACAAGTTGTATAGATGCTGGAGGTAACGAAAAGATAAGGATCCACCTCATTCCAGTCAAAGGAGGTCAGAGGAGAACAGAAATCCGAGTTCTTGTTATTGTTTAGCAAACATTCCAGCCTGGTCTCTGTTTCACCAACCCTCCACACACGGAGATAGTCGCCACCTGTCGCCAGTAGGTCTGGATAGACGCCTTTTGTGTCAGGGATCCACATGAGTTTTGTGGTGGGGTACGGATGATCAAAGGTGTTTCGGCAAATAAACTCCGAACTCTCTGCATCTAAACCAACTAGCTGAACCTTGTCGTACTCCTTCACGAAGCTGCCCAGCGCCAGGCGAAAGCGCTTGTCGGGCCGCACGCTCCAGTTCGTGGCGTAGACGATCCAGGGCGCTTCATACTTGTAGATCTCCTTCCGTTTGCCGTGCAGGGACATGGTGGCGGCGGCGGAGCCGCAGTGCGATACCTGTCGGCAGCGGGCTGCGGCGGGAGGGGCGCGAGCGGGGCGGGGAGCCGGGCCCGAGATCGAGGGGTCCGACGGGAGGCGCGGCAGGGGCGGGCAGGGACGGCCTAGCCCGGAAGCGGGTCCGCAGCAACAAACAACCACGGCTGGGCCGGACCCCCAGTTTAAAACCCGCTTCGGGTCGGACAACCACCACCTTCCGTTTGAGACGCCGCCTGACCTCTATTACTCTTAAAATTCCCTCTGCCTGAAATAACTAGAGTGGTTTTTCTTTTCGTGGCTGGACCCTGACTGAGACAGCCTATTCTCCACCTAGCTGTCAGTGATCCTTTCATAAGGTACCTTGACCATGTTACTTCCCTGCTGAAAACTTTCCAATGGCTTACTATGATATTTAGAATAAAATCTAAAACCCACACTGTATTTTACAAGCCCTATATGTCCTGGCCTCCAACCTCATTTTGTATGATTCTCCCACTTAGTGGGAGTGGTTTCCTTGCATTAAGCACACTCCCACCTCAGGGCTTTTCCACTCTGCTGTTTACTTTGCCTGGAGTGCTGAGCTAATTTCTCACTTAATTCAATCTCTGCTTAAATTTACCTCCTTGAAGAAGCTTTCACTGACCACCATGTCTAAAAAATAGCAGGCACTGCTACTCGGTCCCTACTAATCCCATAAGATTAGTACCATATAGCCTAGGTGTGTAGCTATACCATCTGGGTTTGTGTAAGTACACTCTGTGATGTTTGCCCAGTGATGATATTGCCTTAAGACACATTTCTGAGAACCTATCCCCATTGGTAAGGAATACATGACTTGTATTATCTATGTCTGTCTTCCCCACTGGAGTGTCTTATAAAGTCAGGGACTTTGTCTTTCATGTCCACTATAATATCAGTACCTGGTATAGAACCTGGCCAATAGCAGGTTCTCAATAAATGTTATTTATAGAATGGTACACTCTCAAATACTCTAGTCTCAGTGTCTTGGCACTGTCCACTTTTGTGGCTTTCTCAACAACCTGTAATTTGAGGCTTATTTGAAGAGATTCTTGGTGAAGGAAGGAAGTTGGGATGGAACTCTTCACCTCTACTGCTCCCTTGCCTTCTTTTAGCAAAAAAAAGACAGTCCACACAGAGATACTGTGATTAAAGGGGAGATTGCAGGTGAGGAACCTTCTCACATTACAGGGAAAAGCTGTAGCCTCCAGCACATACCAAGTCTTAAACCAACTCCATAACTGAGGGTTGCCTGTGCATAGCAGACCAACTGTTTAATGTCAGCGTCTAGAACTGTGTAGCAATATTTAAATTAGCTCAAAGTTCACCACAGAGTATACCCAGTTATCTTTTGTATGTGATCTGAATGACCATTTTTAACTCCGAGCTAATAAACATTTTCTAAGAGCCTAGGTAAATTGAGATATGAATCATGTCACAATTTAAAAAAATGTAAATAATGAACAGAATTTCAGTATGAAACTGGAACAGGAATCAGTATCATCTAAAGCAAGTTAATCTCTGAGTAGCAAAGAGCTGCTTCTCCTGCTGAGGATAAAATGTGAGAATTTCTTGAAAAGAATCGACTGTGATTCTAATGGCACAATCACCAAGAGTTTGAGTCTTTACCAACTCATGAACATTTTTTTTTGTTAGCTGGAGAAATCAACTGACGGCATTTTGTTGGGCATATTTTAAAACCACATCCAAATGCTTTAACAGAACAAGGTGATATATTTATGGAAGCTAAGAGAGGACTGGGAATTCTTTTACCACACTTCCAAGTTGAAACATTCTCCCTTCCAGCTTTTGATTTAAGTAGCTATGGGCCAGTGAAATCACCACTGCAGGATACAGGACTATGGGGTGAGTGCTCACAAGCTACTTCTCTCAGGAAATGTAGTAGACTGTGGTAATTTTAGTATGCCTGGCCTCCACACTTTTCCTAACCCTCGATTTTTTTGTTGTTAAAGAAAGTTTCTTGATTGTGGGTGATCCACTCTATGACCTCTCCCCATCGCAACCTCAGGGTTTCCATATGACCCACGCCTGTCTAGTCAGAGTATCAAATCTTCCTAAGCCACAGTGATTGATTCAGGAAATGTGCAGGTGACCCAAATCTGACCATTCAGCCCTTCCCTGAACTTCTGTTAGAACTATCATGAAAGAGACATACTTTTCCCCATGCGATCACTAACTATGTGGATGGTATAATCCTAGAGCCACCTGTAGCTAATTTGTTGGCACTGTGACGGAAATGTCTAGCTGAGAATAAAGCTAATACAGAGGAAGGCAGAGCTCAGAGACCATGTCTTGATAAGATTGTTGGTATCCAGTTAAGGCTTAAAGCTAAAAGTACACCTGTGAAATACATCTTCACAGTTCCATAAGCCAATAAATTTCCAAATGTTGGCGACTCAAAGTTTGAATTGAATTTTTGCCAATTGCTACCAAAAGAGGCTTGATTATTATAGAGAGACTTGCCACATTTCACTTAATCCTATTGTCTAGGTGCTCAGATTAATTCCACTATGGGTAAAAGGAGTTAAAAGACTTTAAACCTGTGAAAATATATCTAAGCAGTCAATGTACTCCTTGCAGGGGAGCATAAGTTATGAGCAAATCATCCAGCTTTGTAGGAAACCAAATTAGGGCAAGAAGGAAGAAAGAGGTCCTACGCCTACACTCATTACCTTAGTCCCCCTGAGGGTTAGAGAATTAAGGGTGTCTATTTCACCCTTGCCTTTAGGAAAGCTCTCCCTGCTGACAACTGAGGAGACCAAATATCTAAACCTTGCAGATAGGCTACCATTTTTTTGGTAATAAACATTATATTTTTATTGGATATGACACAAATACAAAATAATGCATAAATTATAAATGTATACAATGAATTATTACAAAGTTAACCCACCTCTGTATCTACCACTCAGAACGTTACCAGCATCCCTCTTATGCCTCTACCCAATCACTACTACAGAATTTCTGGGTGAAAGCAAATAAGTACATGTTTAACTGTAGTAGTCAATTTTCTGACATGCTTACACCAATTTATATTCCCTGTCGGTAGTAATGTATGACAGTTTTGTAGCTCCACAGCCTCTCCAATGCTTGATAATGTCAGTTTTAAAAAATTAATCATTCTGGTGGATGTGTAGTGGTATCTCATTGTGATTTTAACTTGCATTTCCCTGATGACTAATGATGCTGGAAACCTTTTTGTGTTTATTGACTATGTGCATATATTTCCATGGCAGGGAATAACAGATTTTATGAAAGGTGTTGCAAAGGGGTTTCTGCTCTCAATTCCAATGTGTGTGGAGGGGTTCCCCCACACCTCCAACAAGCAGTCCTCTGACGCCAGTGGAGTGTCCAAGAATTCAACTCAATCCTGACACTACACAGAGATAAAATCAGATTCCACAGGTAAAGGGCTCAGTCCCACAACACTGCCTTCCACTTCAGAGGCCAGTCACAAGCCCAGGTTGTTACCTGTGCTTCTGACCAACCGGCTATAAACTGGAGGTTCCAACAACCCCCTCCAACTCAAGATGCCAATTGCAAGTCCAAATTGTTGCCTGTTCTTGTGATAGATTGGCTATAAATCAGAGGTTTCCACAGCCCCCTCCTTGGGTTCGATTAATTTGCTAGAACGGCCCGCAGAACTCAAACCCTGTTTACTCACTAGCTTACCAATGTATCACAAAGAACATTAAAGGATACGAAATCAACAGCCAGATAAAGAGGTACATAGGGTGAGGTCCCGAACAAAGGAGCTTCTGTCCTTGTGGAGCTTGGGGCCCAACACAGTGGCACGTGGAAGTGTTCTGGTTTTCCAATGTGGAAGCACTCCAAAAAAGGTCAGTGAGCTGCCCTTTTGAGTTTTTATGGAGACTTCATTACATAGTCATGATTGACTAAGTCATTGGCCATTGACAATTAAGTCAACCTTGAGGCCCCCTGCCTCCCCAGAAATCAGGAGGTGGGACTGAAAGTTCCAATCCTCTGATCATATGGCTAGTTGTCCTGGCATCCAGCCCCCACCCTTGGATGCTTCCAAAAATCACCTCATTCACA
Organism: Tapirus indicus; assembly: GCA_031878705.1. Classification (NCBI taxonomy): domain Eukaryota; kingdom Metazoa; phylum Chordata; class Mammalia; order Perissodactyla; family Tapiridae; genus Tapirus; species Tapirus indicus. The sequence goes on along the minus strand of CM062932.1, from coordinate 2,579,072 downwards.
TAACAAAAGATAACTTTATCACTCTCAACAATTAGGAAATTCCAGCGGTTTTCAGAGCTGTGAGCCAAGAACTGTGAATGAAGACCACATATATATAAGAAATATATATTCAGACGACCAAATATACATTTCTCATAAATAACAATATTGCAGGTGTTTAAGACAACAAACCTGAACTGAAGCCTCAGCCTGCCTAGGATACCTGTCCTAACTCTCACCACACCCTTCTTCAGCAAATACCTGCCTGACACAGCTGTTTGTGTCCACAGAACAGTAATAGTCAGAAGAGAACAAACATAGGACTCATTCATAGATACTATACTCATGCAAACGCACATATACCTCTAAGGAAGAGTAGATAAAAACCTTATACAAAAGAAGCATCTAGATGTATAATTTTCACAATCTTTTGAGAGATTGAAACATCATCTTTGAAGAAAAAAAAGCCCAAAGAAATGCTGTAAGAGATTAAAGAATAGACGATAAGACAGCAGGAGAGGACAAACAAATAATTAAAACTCAAGAAAGAATGGAGAAGAAAACACTCTGAGATGAAAGTCACATTAGAAAACAAAAGATAGAGTGAACAGGAGACGTAAAAAGAGAAGTTTGACAAGATTACATAAAATAAAATGGAGACAAATATTGCATGATTCCACTTATATGAGGTATCTAGAGTAGTCAAATTCATAGAGACAGAAATAGAATGGTAGTCACCAAAAGCGGGCAGGTAGTGGTGGTAATGGGGAGTTACTATTTAATGGGTACACAGTTTCCATTTGGAATGATTAAAAAGTTCTAGAGATGGATGGTGGTAGTGAATGCACTTAATGCCACCGAATTATACACTTTAAAATGGTTAAAATGGTAAATTTATGTTATGTACATTTTATCACAATTAAAAAATGAAATGGGAGAGAAAAAGATGTAAAAGTGATTCAAAAAAGATGAAAGATTCCTCAACTTGATAAAGGCCATATTTGAAAAACTGACAGCTACCATCATACTCAATGGTGTAAGACATCAAGCTTTTTCTCTAAGATCAGGAATAAGACAAGGATGTCTACTTTTGCTGCTTCTATTCAACATAGTACTGGAAGTTGGAAGACAGCAATTAGGCAAGAAAAAGAAATACAAGGCATCCAAATTGGAAAGGAAGAAGTAAAATTTTCTTGGTTCAACACCTGGAGACCATCTGTGTTTTCATGAGATGGTGCTTCTCTGACAGTCTCAGAATTTATGTTCAAATATCTGATGAACATTTTGGAAATGTTAGCTTTTGCTTAGGCATGCTTTCATCATTTTCCTTATAAAGCTTTTATTCATTTCTCATTAAGTTTATGCCTAGGCACTTTATCCTTTTGTTGCCGATGTAGGTGAGGCCTTCCCTTTCATTATATAATCTAAGTCACAATTGATTCTATGTAGGAGGGCTGTTCACTACTATATGTAAATTTTATATCTTGTTACAGTCCTGAATTCCTCTTATTTGCAGTAGTTTTCAGTTGATTCTCACAAGTTTTCCAAGGATACAATCATGTCACCCACAAATAATCTTAATTTTATATCCTCTTTTCCAGATTTTATACCACTGATTTCTTTTTCCTGCATAATGCCTCTAGGAGTACAATAGATTGTTGTGGTATTAGTGGAAATGCTGTCTTGTTCAGGACTTTAGAGATAAAGCTCTCAGTGTTATTCTACTAAATAGCATGCTGGATTTGGGGCTGACATACACACACACACACATACACACAAACACACATAAATAAATTAGTGTGTGCATGTTTCTTTAAATCATGTTCAGGAAGTATCCATGGGGTCTATTTTACTGAATGTTTCCAACAAGGGTGGTTGAGCATTTTGTCAAATGACTTTTTAGTGCCCGTAGAGATGACCCTATAATTTTTCTCGTTAGATCTATTATGATGATAAATGATATTAATTGGTTTCCTCATGTTGAACAATCTTGACTATTATGTGATATTCTTTTATTGAGTTGCTGGATTCTGTTAATATTTTGTTAAAGAATTTTGCAGTGATATTTATAAGTAAGATTGGTTTGTTTGTAGTTATACTTTTTGTGTAATCTTTCTTAGGTTGTGATATTAATGTTACTCTCACTTCATAGAGAGAATTAAAAATATTTCATTTTGTATGCCCTGGAACAATTTAGATAGTATAGGAATGATCTGTTTTATAAAGGTGGTGGAATTCTTCCGTGAAACTGTCGTGACCTGGTGTTTTGGAGGAGTTTATCCTTCTTACAGCTTTCTCAATTTCTTCTCTGAAAATCAGTCTGTTTAGACTTTCTACCTTTTATTGGGCCACTTTAGTAAATTATTCTTTTTAGAAAATTATCCATTTTATCAAGATTCTAAATGTATAGAATTGTGCAAAATAATCTATTATGTGCTTTGGGGGTAAGCTGTTATATATGTGTTCTGCGTATATATCCACATCTGCATTTTCTGTGGATTTCTTTCAGTAACAATGAGTTTTATTTTCTTCAGAAAGAAAATAGTCCAGTTAGAGGACAGACTGGACGCTGCAGCGTGTGTTCAAGTAGCTCCTTTTCTTCTGTATCCAACCCGCACGCTCCACTGTGTACAAATATTTGAATCTCTCCCCATTTCTCTGTGAAGTTTTAATCTTGCAGCTGTCATAAGAGCTTTCTTGTGTCCACACAAACAGAGATGCATAGTTTCTTATCTTAACTTTTTGGAAATACTGTCATTTGGTGGCTTAATGAGTAAGTGTCTTCAACGTCATTTCTCTTTTTAATGACCAGTACAGGCTGGGAGCCTATGGGGTATTTGATTAATGTCAAGCTGGACTTCGTCATTCTCTATTTGGGACACAGAACTGCCAAGTATTTATTACTGTCTCGTCTCTACCAAGCACTGTGCCAGACACCAGGGAAATTTCATTTAATCACATAGCAAGAACCCTGTCCTCATGAGCTGCTGGGGTTTTACAATTCAGCTTTACTTAAAAAAAGAAAAGTAAAATCTTCTCCCCTATTAGACTGTAAGCTCCTTTAGAATAAGGACCTATCAGATTTCCCTTCTTGTCCACAAAAGAGCTTCTGGCTATGCTACACAGTAGGTGCTGAGATTGGTTAAATAACACTTTTAAATTATTAGAGTTATAATTTAACAATATGGAAATTTGGGGAAATGCATAAAATATACAGAAGAAATTTAAGTATCTATAATTTCACTTCTCAGACACAAAAGCTGAGGTTTTCAATGTATTTTATTCCAGCATTTTAAAATTATTTTTTATTCCAGTATTTCTTCTATTATTCACAAATGTGGGATTCCATGGGATTACACTGAATATGTAATTTCCCCCATCCCATGTTAAAGACATGGTTTTTAGTATCTGTATAATATTTCTTTGTATCTCATTTATTTAATGCTTCTCTAACAGTGGCCATTTAAATTGCTCCTCTTTATAAATAACATTGTGATGAACATCTACATATATGAGTTATTAACGACATTCCTGAATCTTTCTTTAGGATGATTTCTGGGAATGGAGTCACTCCATCAAAGGGTCTAGACAGTCAGTCCATCTCCTTCTCATCTGGAGAGGTCATTCCAGTTTTGTTTAAAGGCCGGGAGCCCGTGGGAGGGCCAGCCTCAGTGTGCCTTTGCCAGTGCAGGACCCCAGACATGTAATGAAGGAATTAGTGGACTAATTCTCAATTTATACCATATTCCATCTCTAACCAAAGCAGCTTGCTTTGTAGTGGAATTGTTGATATGAGTGGATGTTTTATATCATTTTGATATATAATTAATATTTAAGTGGTTTAAATCATTTCTTCTCATAACTAGATAGGCACTGTTTATGTCCTTTTATTATGGAGCCTTGTATTCTCAATCATCTTTTCCACACAGCAGTGGGAGAGATCGTTTTGAAAGTGGACTTTTGAAAACACCAGTCTAAAACCTTTCAGTGGGTTCCCATTAGACTTAGAATCAAACCTGGGTCCTTCAGGACTCGAACACCCTGTGTGTCCTGCTTCCCTGACCTCCTTTCCTCCATCCCCCGTCCCCCCTCCCCTGCCCCTTCCTGACTGGCCTTTCTGTTCCTAGGATGTGGAGGCTGGTTTCCTCTGGGCCTGGGCCTGCTCTTCCCTCTGCCTGCAGGGCCCTTCCTGGAGCTGTCACAGCTGGCTCCTCACCATCCTGCTCTCCCCCTCAGAGAGCCGCATGACCATCTTATTGACTCTTGGCCACTGGTTATTATTACAGCACCTCTGCCCAATGTCTTTCATGGCACTTACCACTCTTAAAATGATCGCCTTTGTTTCCTTGTTATTGCTTGTCTCCCCAGTAGAATATAAGCTCCGTGAGGGTACTGATCTTGTCAGCCTGCTCAATTCTGTGTTTCTAGCACTTAACACAATACCTGGCACAAATAAAGCCAGTGAATGTTTGTTAAATCAACATACAAAACAGCAAACAGTTTGGAAGATTTTTTTATTGTTTATTGTTGATTGCCATTGATAGGTCAATGGTTTTTAAATCCTGGTCCATAATTATCTAAATTTTGTGGAAGCTAATTCAACTGAAGTTTACTCTGCGGGTACAGTAGTTAGGGAAGAATTTTAGTGATGATGGGAACAGAATTGAAGAAAATCTAAACCGTGATATTCATTTTGCACCCTTAGGTCTCTGGTCTGGATTGACAGTGTGTGTCTTCTTTCAAGCCCTTCTCTATATGGTGTACATCTGGAGGATAAACTGGCATAGAGTTCCAGAGCAGATAACAGACAGGTTGTCCTTTTAGAAGTGTGCTCAATTTGATCCCATGACACAGTAAGAAATCTTTTAGGGTCAAAAGGATAAGAATGCCAAGTGATGTCAACATCATGGCGGAGTGAGATTCCCTCTTTGAATCTCTGCCCCCTAAGACACAACAAAAACATCATTTGCATACCAACAGAGGTCAATCAAACACTACAAAGGACTTCTATGAAACCTTCGCTGTGGTACATCTGACATTGGAGGCACAGGAAGCCCCAAAGGATGTGAGGAGAGGTAAGGAGTTTTAGTCCCACTCCCCAATTGCTCAGCAAAGATAGACAGTGCAACTCACAGAGAGTGGGGAGGGGTGGCCCTGTGTGGGGAAAACTATCACCCTCCAGGTGCTCTCACAGACTGTCAAGAAACCCCCACTGGGAAGCGATGATGGACTGTTTCAGAGGTGTGGTAAATTCCCCAAGAAAGCCAGAAAGGAAACCCCTGGGTCCAGCAGGAGAAAGAGAGAACTCCTCCCCCACCCCCCACACACTGCACTTTAGCACAATCCCTCCAGGGACTGCAGCGGTCTCAGAACACAGCGCTCATGATCTCCATTCATTGGAACAAGTGGAAACTGCAGGACCATCTTCAAGGTGAAGAAAGGCAAAGGTAAATCAGTGGGATCTATGCAACGGTATCTTATGTCTACACACCAAGAGGAAAATGACAAACACCCAGAAACCAACCCTGAAGGCACAGAAATCTACAACCTGAATGACAGAGAATTCAAAATAGCTATCATAAACAAACTCAATGAAATACAAGAGGACACAGAGAAACAAATCAACAAAATCAGGGATTTCTTCACAAAAGAGATTGAAATCATAAAGAAAAACCAATCAGAATTATTGGAGATGAAAAACACAGTGGATGAGATAATGGAAAAACTGGAGTCTTTAAAGATCAGAACTGACAATATGGAGGAAAGAATTAGCATTATCGAGGATAGCCACACAGAAATGCTCCAGATAGAGGAGGAGAGAGCTAAGAGTGAAAAGGAATGAAGAAATTCTTTGAGAAATATCAGACTCAATGAGGAAAAGCCACATAAGGATAATAGGTATTCCAGAAGGAGAAGAAAGAGAAAAAGGAGCAGAGAGGTTGTTCAAAGAAATAATAGCTGAGAACTTCCCAAACCTAGGGAATGAGATGGAAATATCATTGAATGAAATCAATAGATCACCTAAATATATAAACAGGAATAGACAAACATCATGCCACATAATAGATAAGTTGACAAGACTCAGTAACAAGGAAACAATATTAAGGGCAGCTAAACAAAAAAAACAAAATAACATACAAAAGAAACCCCATCAGGCTCTCAGCTGATTTCTCGACAGAAACTCTACAGGGTAGCAGAGACTGGAATGATATATTCAAAAACATGAAAGACAAAAACCTTCAGCCAAGAATACTTTATCCAGCAAAAATATCCTTCAAATATGAAGGAGAAATGATAACTCTCCCTGATAAACAAAAGCTAAGAGAGTTCATCAACACAAGACCCCCCACTACAAGAAATGCTCAAGAAGGCCCTTAGGCCTGAAAAAACAAAAAAGAGAAAGGGGATACAAAGGTTTGAGCAAGGAGAACAGCAAGGAGACTAAGCCAGAAAAAACTACAGTTGGAAAACATCAAAAATTAATTCAAGCTCATCACTGTAAACACACACTCATGACACAAGATGGAATAAGTAGTGACAACAAAAAATAAGGGGTAGAGGAAAGGGGTAGAATCAACTTAGTCTAAGGAAACAAGAGGCATCTGAAAATGTACTATCTTATCCAGGAGATCTCATATATAAACCTCACAGTAACCACTGAACAAATAACCAGAAGAGAATCACATATGACATATAAGGAGAAAACCAAGAGAATCATCATGCAGAAATACCAAACTGAATTGCAGTCCGAAACACATGCAACAAGAAACATTGGAAATGCAAAAGAACCAGAAAATGAACAATAAAATAGCAACATTAAACCCTCATATATCAATATAATCACTCTAAAAGTAAACATATTGAATTCTCCAATCAAAAGACACAGAGTGGCAGGATGGATTAAAAACCAAGATCCAACAATTTGCTGCCTGCAGGAAACACATCTCAGCTCTAAAGACAAACACAGACTCAAAATAAAAGGATGTAAAATGATACTCCAAGCTAATGGCAAACAAAAGAAAGCAGGAGTTGCCATACTTATATCAAACAAAGTAGACTTCAAGATAAAAAAGGTAATGAGAGACAAAGAAGGCCAATATATGATGATAAAAGGGACACTTCACCAAGAAGACATAACAATTATAAATATCTATGCACCCAACATAGGAGCACCAAAGTACATAAGACAACCGCTAAAAAACCTAAAAGGAGATATTAACAATAACACAATAATAGTAGGGGATCTTCACACCCCCCTTACATCCATGGATAGATCATCCAGACAAAAAGTCAATAAGGAAATAATGGACTTAACTGAAAAACTAGATGCGATGGACTTAATAGCATATACAGAGCGCTCCACCCAAAAACAGCAGAGTACACATTCTTCTCAAGTGCACATGGAACATTCTCAAGGATAGACCATATATTAAGAAACAAGGCAAACCTCTATACATTTAAGAAGATTGAAATCATTACAAGCATCTTTTCTGATCATAATGCTATGAAACTGGAAATCAACTGCAAGAAAAAAACTGGGATAGGGACAAAGATGTGGAGACTAAACAACATGCTACTGAACAACCAATGGATCATTGATGAAATCAAAGGAGAAATCAAACCTATCTGGAGACAAATGAAAAGGACAATACACCATACCAACTCATGTGGGATGCAGCAAAAGCGGTCCTAAGAGGGAAATTCATAGCAATACAAGCCCACCCTAACAAACAAGAAAAATCCCAAGTAACCTTCAACTACACCTAACAGAATTAGAAAAAGAAGAACAGACAAAGCCACGAATCAGCAGAAGGAGGGAAATAATAAAAATCAGAGCAGAAATAAATGAAATTGAAACCAAAAAAACAGTAGAAAGGATCAATGAAACAAAGAGCTGGTTCTTTGAGAAGATAAATAAAATTGACAAACCCTTAGCCAGACTCACTAAGAAAAAAAGGGAGAAGACTCAAATAAATAAAATCAGAAATGAAAGAGGAGAAATTACAACGGATACCACAGAAATACAAAGGATTATTACAGAATACTATGTAAAATTATATGCCAACAAAGTGGACAACCTAGGAAATGGACAAATTCTTGGATGCATACAACCTCCCAAAACTGAATCAAGAAGAAATAGAGAACCTGAAGAGACCAATCACAAGTAAAGAGATTGAAACAGTAATCAAAAACCTCCCAAAAAATAAAAGCCCAGGACCAGATGGCTTCCCTGGAGAATTTTACCAAACATTCAAAGAAGATTTAATACCAGTCCTTTTCAAACTATTCCAAAAAATAGAGGAAGACGGAATACTTCCTAACACATTCTATGAGGCCAACATCACCCTGATACCAAAGCCAGACAAGGACAATACAAAGAAGGAAAAGTACAGGCCAATATCACCGATGAACAAATTTGCAAAAATCCTCAACAAGATATTGGCAAAGTGAATACAGTAATACATCAAAAAGATCATACAGCATGATCAAGTGGGATTTATACCAGGGACACAGGGATGGTTCAACATCTGCAAACCAATCAACATGATACCCCATTTTAACAAAATGAAGAATAAACACCACATGATTATCTCAATCAATGCTGAGAAGGCATTCGACATGATCCAGCATCCATTTATGATAAAAACTCTCAAGAAAATGCATATGGAAGGAAAGTACCTCAACATAATAAGGGCCATATGTGACAAACCTACAGCTACCATCCTACTCAATGGGGAAAAACTGAAAGCCATTCCTTTGAGGACAGGAACAAGACAAGGGTGCCCACTCTCACCACTCTTACTCAACATAGTCCTGGAAGTTTTGGCCAGAGCAATTAGGCAAGAAAAAGGAATACAAGGATTCCAAATAGGCAATAAAGAAGTGAAACTCTCACTATTTGCAGACGATATGATCTTATACATAGAAAACCCAAAAAAATCCATTGGAAAGCTGCTAGAAATAATCAACAAGTACAGCAAAGTGGCAGGGTATAAAATCAACTTACAAAAATCAGTTGCATTTCTATATGCTAATGATGAACTAACAGAAAGAGAACTCAAAAAGACAATTCCAATACAATTGCAACAAAAAGTGTAAAATATCTGGGAATAAATTTAACCAAGGAGGAGAAAGACCTATACAATGAAAACTATAAGACACTACTGAAAGAAATCGAGGAAGACATAAAGAAATGGAAAAATATTCCATGCACATGAATTGGAAGCATAAGCATACATAAAATGTCCATACTGTCTAAAGCAATCTACAGATTCAATGCAATCCCAATCAGAATCCCAATGTCATTCTTCACAGAAATAGAACAAAAAATACTGAAATTTGTATAGGGCACCAAAAGACCCCGAATAGCTAAAGTAATCCTGAAAAAAAAGAAAGCATCTGGAGGCATCACAATCCCTTATTTCAAAATATACTATAGAGCTAGAGTAATAAAAACAGCATGGTAGTGGTACAAAAATAGAGACACAGATCAATGGAACAGAATTGAAAGCCCAGAAATAAAACCACACACCTATGGACAGCTAATCTTCAACAAAGGAGCAAAGACCATACAATGAAGAAAGAGAAGTCTGTTCAATAAATGGTGCTGGGAAAATTGGACAGCCACTTGCAAAAGAATGAAAGTAGACCATCTCCTATCGCCAAACACAAAAATCAATTCAAAATGGATTAAGGACCTGAAACTATAAAACTCCTGGAAGAAAATGTAGGCAGTACACTAATTGACAATGGTCATAAGGGGATCCTTTCAGATTCCATGTCTACTCGGACAAGGGAAAGAAAAGAAAAAAATAAATGAGTGGGACTTCATCAGACTACAGAGTTTCTCCAAGGCAAATGAAACCAGGATCAAAATGAATAGACAACTCACCAGCTGGGAGAAAATATTTGCAAATTGTTTACGCAAGAAGGGATTAATCTCTGTAATATATAAAGAACTCATACAACTCAGCAACAAAAAAACAAACAACCCAATCAAAAAATGGGCAGAGGATATGAACAGACATTTTTCCAAGGAAGAGATACAGATGGCCAATAGACACATGAAAAGATGTTCAACATCACTAATCATCAGGGAAATGCAAATCAAAACTACACAAAGATATCACCTGACACCCGTTAGAATGGCTATAATCACAAAGACAAATAACAACAAATGCTGGAGAAGTTGTGGAGAAACAGGAACCCTCATTCACTGCTAGTGGGAATGCAAACTGGTGCAGCCTCTATGGAAAACAGTATGGAGATTCCTCAAAAAATTAAAAATAGAAACACCTTATGATCCAGCAATCCCACTCTTGGACATCTACCCAATGGACGTGAAATCAACCATCACAAAATGCTTATGCACCCCTATGTTCATTGCAGCACTATAGCCAAGAAGTGTAAGCAACCTAAGTGTCCCTCAACTGATGATTGGATAAAGAAGATGTGCTGTATATATATATACAATGGAATACTACTCAGCCATAAGAAAAGACAGAATTGTCCCATTTGCAACAACATGGATGGACCTAGAGGGTATTACGTTAAGTGAAATAAGCCAGAGAGAGAAGAACAGACACTGCATGATTCACTCATATGTGGAATATAAACAAATACACGTACAGAGGGAACTGGTTGGTGGTTACCAAGGGGAAGGGGGGTGGGGGTGAGCACAAGTGTTGAAGGGATGCATCCACTTGGTGACGGACAAAAAATATTGTACAGCTAAAACCCCACAATGTTATAAACTATTTAGACATCAATAAAAATTTAAAAAATGATAAGAGTGCCATTGGTAGCATGACTCACTTGCAATCATGTAATGCATTTAATATGGGAGTTGGTGACAGAAGAAAATCATATTTCAGCACATTTTCCTCTTAACACAGAGCTAATTTCGTATCTACTCACCAAGAAATCAACCAAAGAAAAAAAAGAATTAGCTTAGAAAATATTTTGCTGGTTGGTGTAATAGTCTTAGAAAAAAAGTAGTGTGTTTGTTATTTATATTGATTTGGTGTCTGGTTTTAGGCCTCTTTTTAAAGAAATTTTTTTCATCCATGCTTTCCTAATAAGCAGTATGCTAAGTATCTGTGATCAGTGGGAAGTACTTGGCGGCAGAACTATAACGTGTGGGTAGAGGATCGGGATCTTGACCATATGGGCATCTTTGTGTTAAATTGTGGTCGCTGTTTACTCCCAAGGCTCAAGATGAGATGGATGGGAGGTTGACTTGGGGGAGGTGTGATTGATAAGGAGACATGAGGATGAGTTTATATGCACAAACTGTCACTGCTTAAGTTTTGACCACCCTCTCGGTTTCAAATCCCTTTTGATTTTCCTAATTGTAATGTGTTATGTCTTTCCTATTTTCAGTTTGATTTATGGAGGGAATAAAGTGTACAAGACATTAAGTTGGACCATAAAATACCAATTAGGTGATAACACCATCTATCTTTAGACTTTATTCCTTTTATCGGTGTTTAGGAACATCAAAGGACACTAGTGCAAAAAACATGTTAAAGTTGCAGCTATAGCAACAAGTAATTTTCCATTGTGGGATAGCTTTAATTATTGCTGTTCTTTTAGCATAAATTTTAATAAGAGTTTTCAAAGACCATGACCAAAATGGAAGAATTATCAGCAGCCTACAAACTGGAAATGATAATTATATGCCATATATGAAGCATGGAAACTGAGCTTACCATGGTTCTTTCTCAACTGTGGGTGGATAGGATATCAGTGATGTTTTCTTGGTTATTTGGATAATCTGCACTATCCTATTGGAGAGCAGAAAGGAGCTACAATTTTAAGTAAAATTTTCTCCCAAACGTTAATTCCACCATGGGATTTAAATCTATAAATTTGATTTTCCCTTTTGTAAGTGTTCTTACTCTTGCTTTTTTTTTGGAGGAAGATTCCAACCGAGCTAACATCTGTGCCAATCTTCTATTTTGTATGTGGGTCGCTGCCACAGCATGGCCACCGACGAGTGGTGTAGGTCCATGCCAGGGAACCGAACCTGGGCCACCAAAGCAGAGTGCATGGAACTTAACCACTAGACCACAGGGCCAGCCGCTCTTACTGTTTCTTGTATGGAATATCTTTCTTCTTCCATAGAAGCAGTTCATTTTCCTGTAATATGTAATTGTTGATCGAGTTTTGTTTGTATTTTTTTGTTAATATATTTAATCTTGTCAGTGAGTGTATATTAAGTGCCTTTTCAAGCTCTGTCTCAGATAATGCCATATCAAGTGTTTTTTTTCTCAATTTTTATTCTGGTAAAATACACATAACATAAAATTTACCATCTTAACCATTTTTAAATTTTTAGATGAGAAAGATTGGCCCTGAGCTAACATCTGTGCCAGTCTTCCTCTATTTTGTATGTGGGATGCCGCCACAGCATGGCTTGATGAGTGGTGTGTAGGTCCATGCCCAGGATCTGAAGCCATGAACCCTGGGCTGCTGAAGTGGAGTACACAAACTAACCACTATGCCACTGGCCTGGCCCCCATCTTAACCATTTTTAATTGTACAGTTCAGTGGTATTAAATATGTTCATGATTTTGTGCAACCATCACCACCATCCATCTCCATAGCTCTTTTCATCTTGTAAATCTGAAACCCTAAACCCATTAAACAATAACTTTCTATTCCCCCTCCTCTAGCCCTAGAAACCACCATTCTATTCTGTCTTTATGATTTTGACTACTCTAAATACCTCATATAAGTGGAATCATACAGTATTTGTCTTTTTGTGACTGGATTATTTCACTTAGCATAATATCCTCCAGGTTCATCCATATTGTAGCATGTGCCAGAATTTCCTTCCTTTTTAAGGCTAAATGATACTCCATTATATGTATTTCCATTTTGCTTATATAATCATCCATCAAAAGAAACATGGGTTGCTTTTCTTGGTTTTAGCTATTGTGAATAGTGTTGCTATGAATAAATATCTGAGTTCCTGCTTTCAATTCTTTTCATTATATGTCCAGAAATGGAATTGGTAGGTCACATGGTAAGCTATTTTTAGTTTTTTGAGGAACTGCCATACTAACTTCCATAGTGATTGTGCCAATTTACATTCCAACCAAAATTGCACAAGGATTCCAATTTTTCCACATCCTTACCAACACTTGTTATTTTCTTTCTTTCCTTTTTTTTAATAGTAGCCATCCTATTGAGTGTGAGGTGGTATCTCAATGTAATTTTGATTTGCATTTCTTTAATGGTCAGTGATGTTAAGCATCTTTTCACGTGCTTATTGGCCATTCGTATATCTTCCTTGGAGATATATATATATTCAAGTCCTTTGCCCATTTTTTAATCAAGTTGGCTTTTTTTTTTGGTGAGGAAGATTAGCTCTGAGCTAACATCTGTTGCCAATAGTCCTCTTTTTGCTGAGGAAGATTGGCCCTGGGCTAACATCCGTGCCTATCTTCCTCTACTTTATATGTGAGACACCACCACAGTGTGGCTTGATAAGCAGTGCATTGGTCTGCACCTAGGATCTGAACCCATGAACCCAGGGCTGCCAGAGCAGAGCATGCAAACTTAACCACTATGCCACTGGCCCAGTTTGGTTTGTTGTTGTTGAGTTTTAGGAGTTCTCTATATATTCTGGGCATTAGTCCATTATCAGATATATGACTTGCAAATATTTTCTCCCATCCTGTGGGTTGCCTTTTTACTCTGTTGATGTTATCTTCTGATGCACAAAAGTTTTTAATTTTTATGAAGTCCAATTTGTCTATTTTTTCTTTTATTGCTTGTGCCTTTGGTGTCATATCCAAGAAATGGTTGCCAAATCTAATGTCTTGGAGTTGTGCCTTATGTTTTCTTCCAAGAGTTTTATAGTTTTAGGTCTTACATTTAGGTTTTTGATCCACTTTGAGTTAATTTTTGTATATGGTGTTAGGTAGGGATCCAACTTCATTTATTTGCATGTGGATATCCAGTTTTTCCCAGCACAATTTGTTGGAAAGATTGTCCTTTCCTCAATGAATGATCTTGGCGTCCTTGTCAAAAATCATTTGACCGTATATGCAAGGGTTTATTTCTGGTCCTCTACTCTATTACATTGGTCTATTTACCTGTCTTTATGCCAGTACCACACTGTTTTGATTACTGTAGCTTTGCAGTAAGTTTTAGAATCAGGAAGTGTGATTCCCCAGCTTTGTTCTTCTTCAAGATTATTTTGGCTATTTGGGGTCCCTTGAGATTCCATGTGAATTTTAAGATGGATTTTTCTGTTTCTTCAAATAATGTCATTGAGATTTTTATAGGGATTGCATTGAATCTGTGGTTCACTTTTGGTAGTATTGCCATCTTAACAATAAAGTCATCCAATCCATGAAAATGAGGTGTACTTCCATTTACTTATGTATTCTTATTTTCTTTCAGCAATATTTTAAAATTATCATTGTACAATTCTTTCACCTCCTTGGTTAAATAAATTCCTACATATTTTTTTTTATGCTACTGTAAGTGGAATTGTTTCCATAATTTCCTTTTCAGATTGTTCATAATTAGTGTATAGAAATACAACTTTTTTGTGTGTGTGTTGACCTTGTATCCTGCAGTACTGAATTCATTTATTAGCTCTAACAGTTTTTTTGTGGAATCTTTAGGGTTTTCTACATATAAGGTCATATCTTTTTTGAACAGGATAATTTTACTTCTTCCTTTCCAAATTGGATGCCTTTTATTTCATGTTCTTCCCTAATTGCTCTGGCTAAAGATTCTAGTACTATGTTGAATACAAGTCGCAAAACCAGACATCCTTGCCTTGCTTCTGATCTTAGAGGAAAAGCTTTCAATCTTTCACCATTGAGTATGATGTTTGCTTTGGGTTTTTCATATATGGCTTTTATTATGTTGAGGTAGTTTCCTTCTATTCCTATTTTGTTGAGCGTTTTTTATTAGGAAAGGATGTTGAATTTTGTCAAATGCTTTTTCTGCATCAATTGAAATGAGCATGTGGTTTTTCCTTCATTATGTTAATATGGTGTATTGCATTGATCAATAGTTCATTTGTTGAACCATCCTTGCATTCCAGGAATAAATCCCACTTTGGTCATGGTGTATAATCCTTTTAATATGATGCTGAATTTGATTTGCTAGTATTTTGTTGGAGATTTTTGCATCAATGTTCACAGGGACTATTGGTCTGTAGTTTTCTTTTCTCGTAGTGTCTTTGTCTGGCTTTGGTATCAGGGTAATGCTGGTCTCATAGAATGAATTAGGAAGTTTTCCCTCCTCCACAATTTTTTGAAAAAGTTTGTGAAGGATTGGTTCTTCTTTAAATATTTGGTAGAATTCACCAGTAAAGCCATTAGGTCCAGGGCTTTTCTTTGTCAGATTTTTGATTACTGATTCAGTCTCCTTGCTAGTTACATGTCTATTCAGAATTTCTATTTCTTCATGATTTAGCCTTGGTAGGTTTTGTGTTTCTAGGAATTTGTCCATTTCATCTAGATTATACAATTTATTAACATACAATTGTTCATAGCACTCTCTTATAATCCTTTTTATTTCTGTAGAATCAGTAGTAATGTCCCTATTTTCATTTCTGATTTCAGTTATTTGAGTCTTCTGTTTTTTTCTTAGTCCATCTAGCTAAAAGTTTGTCAGTTTTGTTGATCTTTCCAAAGAACCAACTTTTGGTTTCATTAAATTTCTCTATTTTATTTATTTAATCATTTTAATTTAATTTATTATTTGACTATTTTATTATAGCCATTCTAGTGGGTGTGAAATGGCATCTCATTGTGGTTTTAATTTGCATTTCTAATTCCTGCAAATTAATTTCAAGCATTTTTTCATAGATTTGTTGGCCACCCATATATCTTTTTTGTAGAAATATCTATTCAAGTCTTTTGGCCATTTTTAAATTGAATTGTTTCTCTTTTTGTTGTTGAATTGTAGGAGTTTTTAATATATTCTGGATACTAGACCTTTATCAGATGTATGGTTTGCAAATATTTTCTCCCATTCCATCGGTTGTCTTTTCAATTTCTTGATAGTGTCCTTCATTGCCCAAACTTTTGTTAAAATTTAGGTATAATTGACATATAAAATTATATTAGTTTCAGGTGTATGACACAATGATTTGATATTTGTATGTATTGCAAAATGATCACCACAATGTTTAGCTAACATACATCACCATACATACTTGCAAAATTTTTTTTCTTGTGATGAAAACTTTTAAGATTTACTCTCTTAGCAACTTTCAAATACACAATACAGTACTATTAACTATAGTCCCCATGCTGTGTATCACATACACATCACTTATTTATTATATAGCTGGAAGTTTGTACTTTTTAACCCATTTTGCCCATCCCCCTCCCCCCACCCCCAGCCTCTGGCAACCACCAATCTGTTCTCTGTATCTATTAGCTCGACTTTTTGTTCTGTTTTTTTAGATTACACATATAAGTGAGATCATACAGTATTTGTCATTCTCTGTCTGACTTATTTTACTTAGCAAAATGCCCTCAAGGTCCATCCATGTTGTCACAAATGGCAAGATGTCATTCTTTTTATGGCTAAATAATATTCCACTTTATATATATACTGTTACCGAGCAATGGGCTCGCTCTGCTCACTGCAATCAGAGACAATTAACCACAACGAGTTAGAGATCAAGAAACGGAGTTTAATTAGATAGCTGGCAAATCAGAAGACAGATGGCTAATGTCTCAAAGACCCATCTTCCAAGATTACAGAATCTTGAGGCAATTATATCGGGAAAATGGGCAATAAGGAGGGGGTCCAGGGATATTGATCTCCAGGTGTGATGCGCTCCAGGCATCACATTGTTCCATTCTTCTGTCAACTGTGATGGATACCTTGTAGGTGTGTTTCCCACCTGTGGTCAGCCTGTTCTTGGAGAGAAACTCATAGAACAAAGTTTTTAATTTATCAAGCTATTGGGGAGTATATACATAAG
Organism: Tapirus indicus; assembly: GCA_031878705.1. Classification (NCBI taxonomy): domain Eukaryota; kingdom Metazoa; phylum Chordata; class Mammalia; order Perissodactyla; family Tapiridae; genus Tapirus; species Tapirus indicus. The sequence continues at coordinate 2,562,124 of CM062932.1, read as the reverse complement.
CAGAGGCCATAAATCAGGAGAGCATGTGAATTTTTTGGAGTACATGCAGAGCAGCGAGTAGTCACACAGAGGAGGGGCTGGGGCCATTTAGTGTAACAAGATGGCCTCACTTATGCTCACTTGCAATACCACTTTTCTTTATCCAGGCACCCATTCATGGACACTTCAGTTGTTCCCATATCTTGGTTGTTGTAAATAATGCTGCAATGAACACGGGAGTGTGTATATCTTTTTAAGTTAGTGTTTTCATTTTTTTAGGGTAAATACCCAGAAGTGGGATTGCTGCGATCATATGATAGTTCTATTTTTAATTTTTTGAGGAAATTCCATACTGTTTTCCACAGTGGCTGCACCAGTTTACATTTCCACTGACACTGCAGAAGGGTTCCCTTTTTCTCCATATCCTTGCCAACACTTGTTATTTCCTGCCTTTTGATTATAGCCATTCTAACAGGTGTGAGGTGATGTCTCATTGTTGTTTTGATTTGCATTTCTGTGATAATTAATGATATTGAGCAACTTTTCATATATCTGTTGGCCATCTGTACATATTCTTTGGAAAAATGTCTATTCAGATCCTCTGCCCATTTTTTAGTTGGATTGTTTGTTCTTTTGCTATTGAGTTGTTGCACAAAAGCTTTTAGTTTTGATGAAGTCCAGTTTATCTATTTTGCTTTTGTTGTTGCTTGTGCTTTTGGTGTCATATCTGAGAATCCATCGCCAAATTGTCAAAAAAATTAAGTGCTGTTAGAATATAAAAATATTATGGAAGAAATTAAAAATTAAATAGAAGACTTTGATTTTTCAGTCTGACATGTAAGTAGCTCAGAAGTCATCACCCCTATAGGAGAGGCAAAATTTTATCTCTACCCTCTGAGAGTTTTGCAGCTGGGCCTGAGAATTAAACTGACATTAAGACAAATTAACAGGAGAAAAGCATACAAATGTATATACGTTTTACATGACATAGGAGCCCTCATAAGAAAATGAAGATGCAAAGAAGTGGCAAAATCTACGTGCTTTTATACTAGGTTGAACAAAGGGATGCAACTGTATAAAAGTAAATAAACTATGTGGAGAGGCCAAAGGAAGAGAAGAATTATTTTAACAAGGTCTGTTTCTGCAGAAGTCTCTCAGCTTTGACTCCCTGTCAAAGAATGTTTCTATTCTCCTGGTACGGGGAGGCCATCTTTCACATATGAGTTTCTATATCCTCTTTTCAGGAAGAAAAGCAGAGATTAAAATGCTATTCAAATGCCTTTCTAACAGAAATCATCTGTTTTTCAAGCCCCTTTAGTTCAAAATAATTCTTATGCCAAAGTGGCATATTTGAGGATGGCATATTCTGCCACCCTTCATTCCCTCTAATTCCCACTTTGAAACTTCCCCCCAAAGTTTCACAGTCCAGAAACTGAGTTGTTAGATTGTTCCATAGCTCATTGAACTAGTATCTTAGTCTTAAGAATAGGTTGATTCAGTTAAAGTTCTGTCTTATTTTGGGAGGCAGTGGTGCAGGTGGGAGTCCATGTTCATCTAAGTTAGGTCTGTCTATGGTGTGAGCAATCAGGCATTAAATGAGAGGAATTTCTATGGAAACAAAAGAAAAACAAAGATTAATAGGTGGAAACCTCTTTCCAAGCCCAGAGGGCAGCCAGTCAAGAAGATTTCTAGATTTGAGCTTGAAGCATCTTGAGATGATGAAATGAAGATGGCAGTTGTAATTTGATGAATTTCCCAGTTTTTAGTTTGAGTATCTCTGGTTTGCATGTTCTAGTGAATTTTCTTAGTGGCCAACACAGCAGCAGGCATGAAAGTATCTATACATGATCTGTTTTGGTAATTTCTCTGAAGTTTATATCAAGTCATCCAGATTTAGTTTATAGGGTTTCAGGAAGAAGACAGTTTTATTTCTTAGTGATTCCAAGTCAGAAGGGCAGGGCAAAAACTGGAAATGTTAGTTTGGACAGTTGTAGCTAGATGTTGGAGGAAACTAGAAGATTTCAGGATTCAGTCAAGTTTACAGGTAGATAACAAAACCTCAAAGAAAATGAACAGGACTAGAATCTAATAACCATAGGGGTGTGTTATAGTTTTTCACTGAAACATAATTTTCTCTCTACAGTCAACCTATCTTTATCACATGTAATTATAGTAAGACTAATTTGTATGCAAAATATGTTTAATCTCATTATTCTGTCCCAATTATTTATATAAGTGCAGCAAGAATAGTGATTTATCATATGGTTCTTTTCAAGTTGGCTTTGTTGTAACTTTTAATAAGGAATTCTAAATTGGACCTTTAAAAGTCTTTCAAGGCTAGGAAGTCAAGCTAAGAATTTGCTATCAGACTTTGCCTGCAGCACCTATAGATTTGGGTGAAGTCCTCTCTTCTCAAGGTCTCCCGTATATCTTAAGGTTCCTGTGCCTGCCAGGAAGTGACCATCCTTACTCACCTGTAAGGCTGGGAACACTGTAAGCAAGGTACCAGGCCAGTGTTTCAAGGGACTTTGTAAGCATTGGCTCCATAATGTCAATATTAATTCCTCAAATCTGTCTGAACCTATCTGATTCTATATACATCAATGTCAAATAGGGCATTCCAGTCAAAGCCTTGGTAATAAACCAATGTTTCCAATTGTGTCTGGTTATAAGGAGAACAGATTCTTATTTAACCTATGCAAACAACTACATGCCATGAAAATAATAATAGTCACTAAGAGTTTCTGAATTCTGGAGGGATCAGGTAGAGAGAAAAATACATATGCTTTAATTTTTGTTTAAAAAGGTATAATCTATTAAATTGCTATAAGTTATAGACAGCTTAAGAAAAAGAGGAAAAAAAAGTTTTGTTAAATCTGGAAAACAAAATATTAGAGAATCAACAATGCTTCAAACAAAAAGTACAAAAATTGTAATCATCCTTCTCAATTCATTCAGTCATATGTAATTAATTGTTGTTTTGCTATATCTTGGTTTAGCAGTTTTATGAATCAGTTTCTCCATTAGAGTTCTAGAAATTCTTACTCATTCAGTGGTATGATCTTAAAGTTATCAGAAACCTGTAGTCTAGGGTACTTGTCAGTGTCCTTTCCATGAATCTTCTTAAAGATGAAGCATTTCTTTGCCTGTTGTTGATTGTGACCACTTTCAGAGAAGAATCAAAGGTAAAATAATAACTATCTATGAATGACAGAAGACTTAAAAATAGCAATGGTTGAAGATCTGGTGAGCGTTCACAATAAAAAGGGATGCAATTGACAAGGAAATTTGGTTATTTCTGTGACATACAACATTTTAAGATAGTAATTGGAATTATGACTGATTATATAGATAGTAAGGACACTGCCAAATTGCTAGTTGAACTTCATTAAAATTAAAAACTTTTACTCTGCAAAAACCACTGTTAATAGAATGAAAAGATAAGCCAAGGACTGAGAGAAATCTTTGTAAAAACATATCTGAAAAAGGATTGGTACCAAAAAAAAAACCCACTTAAAATTCAACAATATGAAAACAACCCAATTAAAAATGGGCAAAAGACCTGCACAGAGACCTCACTAGAGAGTATATACAGGTGGCAAATAAGCATATGAAAAGATGCTCAACACCATAAGTCAGCAGGAAATTGCAAATTAAAACAATAATGAGATACCACTATACACCTATTAGAATGGCCAAAATCTGGAACACCAAAAACACCAAATGCTAGCAAGAATGTGGAACAACAGGAATTCTCACACATTGTTGGTAGGAACCCAAAGTGGTATAGCCACTTTGGAAGGGTTTGGCAGTTTCTTACAAAGCTAAGCATAGGCTTACCATATGATCCAGTATTCATGGTGCATGTATTTACACAAATAAGTTGAAAACTTATATCTACATTTAAAAACTTGCACACAAATGTTAATAGCAACTTTATTCATAATTGCCCTTGGAAGCAACCAAGATGTCCTTCAATTAGTGAGTAGATAAACAAACTGTACTAATCCAGACAATGGAGTTTTATTCAGTGGTAAAAAGAAATGAGCTATCAAGCCATGAAAAGACATAGAGGAACCTTAAGTGCTACATATTCTATGATTCCAGCTATATGCCAGCCATATAGGCAAAACCATAGAGACTTTATAAAGATCAGTGGCTGCCAGGGGTTTGGGTGTTGGAAGAGATGAATACATGGAGCAAAGGGCATTTTTAGGTTAGTGAAGCTACTCTGTATGATACTGTCATGGTAGATACATGACATTATACAATTGTCAAAAGCCATAGAACTAAACAATACAAAGGGTCAACCCCAATGTAAACTACGGTCTTTAGTTAATAATAATGTATTAATATTCATTCACCAACTGTAAGAAATGTATTACTCTAATGCACAATGTTAATAATGGGGAAAACTGTGTATGGGTGTGTAGGAGGCAGCACTTTTGGGAACTCTGCACTTTCTGTGAAATTTTTCTGTAAACCTAAAACTACTCTAAAAAATAAAGTCTATTTTATTTAATTAATTAAATTTTGAGGAAGATTGGCCCTGAGCTAACATCTGTTGCCAACCTTCCTCTTTTTCTTTTTTCTCCCAAAGCCCCAGTACCTAGTTGTATATCCTAGTTGTAGGTCCTTCTAGTTCTTCTACATGGGATGCTACCTCAGCATGGCTTGATGAGGGGTGAGTAGGTCTGCGCCCAGGATCTGAACTGGTGAACCCCAGGCTGCCAAAGCAGAACACACAAACTTAACTGCTATGCCACCAGGCTGGCCCCAATAAAGTCTATTTTAAAAATGGGCAAAGAATCTACATCAGCATTTCTCCAAAGATAATATACAAATGGACAATAAACACAAGAAGATGTCAACATCTTAGCCATTAGACTTATACAAATGAAAACACAAGGAGATACCACATGCACTATGTGGCTGTAATAAAAAACATAGATAATAACAAATGTTGGCACTGATGTGGAGAAATGGTGCAGCCACTGTGGAAAACAATTTTGCAGTTCCTCAAAAAGTTAAACATAGAGTTACCATATGACCCAGTGTTTGTAATCCTGGGTATATCCACAAGAGAACTGAAGACATATGTCCACACAGAAACTTCTACATGAATGTTCCTAGCGGCACTATTCAAAATAGCCAAAAATTGTTTAAGGAAATCTCTGTCAAATCACTAGGTGACCAGTAAGGTAATGGAACAGAGACTCAGTGGCCACACACAATAAAGAACACTGTTAAAAAAAAAGTTTTAAAAAGTAACTAAACAACAACAACAAACCAGCAATCTTTATCAAATAGTGGGAGTGGAGAGAATCTGATTTCCAGAGTTGCCAGATTATAATAATCAAAATTCCCTATTTTTGATACAAAATTACTAGGCATGCAAGAATCAAGAATGTACAGCCCATTCACAGGAAGAAAAGATTAATTAGACACTCTCCCTGAAGAAGCCCAGATAATGACTTCCCTGAGAAATACTTTAAATAAATGGTCTTAAATATGCTCAAAGAGCCAAAGGAAGCCATTAGCAACTAAAGGAAACCAACAGCATGATGTCTCAACAAATAGAGAATATCAATAAAGAAATAGAAAGTATAGGAACCAAATAGAAATCCTAGAGCTGAATAATACAATAACTGAAATGAAAATTTCACTAGAGGGGTTTAGCGGCAGATTGGAGCAGGCAGAAGAAAGAATTGATGAATTTGAAGATAGAACTGTTCTGATACCAATGATCTGACACCAACTGGGTGTTCTACAATTCAATTTGATTCAATTCTGACACCAACTAACTGGACTTTGCATCAGAACCCACAAGCTAGGGGCCAGCCCAGTGGTGCAGCGGTTTCGTTCGCGCTTGGCAGCCCGGAGTTCACGGGTCCAGATCCTGGGCGCCTGCCGACGCACTGCTTGTCAGCCATGCCGTGGCGGCGTCCCATATAAAGTAGAGGAAGATGGGCACCAATGTTAGCCCAGGGCCAGTCTTCCTCACCAAAAAAAAAAAAAGAGAGGAAGATAAGCAACGGATGTTAGCTCAGGGCTGGTCTTCCTCACAAAAAAAAAAAGAACCCACAAGCTAAAGGGCAATGTCTTCAACAGACTACACTTCCTTCAGACACCAGCCACAAGTGGGGTCACCAGGATATCCACACTTCTATCCAGCCAACTGAAAATATGGAGTTTTCCACAACCTCCTCCATTCTATAATTTGCTAGAATGTATCATAGAACTCACTGAAAATTCTATACTTATGATAAAAATCTTATAAAGGCTACAGCTCAGGAACTGCCAGATGGAGGAGATACATAAGGCAAGGTCTGGGGGCCAAAGATGATGGAGAGCTTCCAGGCACTCTCCTCTTGGAATCTGGGCCCATCACCCTCCCAGCACATCAAGTGTTCACCAACACTCAGGAAGCTCCTCTGAGTTTTATAGTCCAGAGTTTTTATATATGGGATTTCATTACATAGGCTGATTGATTATATCATTGGCCACATGATTGAACTCAATATCCAGCCTCTCTCACTTCTCTGGAATTTAGGGAGGTGAGGTTGAAATTTCCAACCCTCTAAATAAGTGGTTGGTTTTTCTGGTGACCAGCCCCCATCCTGAAGCTATCTAGGGGCCCCACTATGTGTCACCTCGTGATTCAGACACTCCTATCACTCAGGAAATTCCAAGAGTTTTTAAAACTCTGCACTAGGAACTGGAGTCAAAGTCCAAATATATTCTTTATTATATCAAAATAGGTCAACTGAGATTACCCAGTATGAGGACCAGAAAGGAAAGAAATATTAAAGAAAAATAAACAGAGCCTAGAAGACCTATTAGACACCATCAAGCATAGAAACATATTTACAATAGGAGTGTCAGAAGGAAATGAAAGGAGCAGAAGGAATATTTGAAGAAAGGTCAAAAACTTCCCCAAATTGATGAAACACATGGATCTACACATCCAAGAACCTCAATGAACTCAAGGCATGATAAATTCAAAGAGATCTACACTGAGACATATTATAATCAAACTGTCCAAAGACAGAGAATTTTGAAAGCAGCAAGAGAGAAATGACTTATCATGGAGAAAGGAATCCTCAGTAAGATTGATAGTCGATTTCCTATCAGACCCCATGGAGGCCAGAAGGTAGTGGGATGACATATTTAAAGTGCTGAAAGAAAGAATTATCAACCAAGAATTCTATATCTGGCAGAACTATCCAGATGACAAGAATAGCAAAACATTCCCAGATAAACAAAAGCTGAGAAAATTTGTCACAAGTAGACCTGCCCTACAAGAAATGCTAAGGGGAGTCTTTTACATTGAAATGAAAGCATGCTAGATAGTAATGCAAAGCAATATGAAGAAATGAAGATCACTGGTAAAAGTAACTACATAGTTAAATATAAAAGCCAATATTATATTTTTGGTTGTAATGCTCCTCTTTCTTTTTCCTGTATAATTTAAAAGATTAATGCATATAACTATAATTATAAACATATGTTAATAGGTACACAATATATAAAGATGTAACATAAAGAGGGACTCAGATTTGCTTAGGAGCAGAGTTTTTGTATGAAAGCCAAGTTGGTATTAATTCAAACTAGATTGTTATAAATTTAAGATGTTAATCATAAGCCCCAGTGTAACCTCTAAGAAAAAACTAAAAAATCTACAGAAAAAGGAAATGAAGAGGGAATCAAACAGTATACTTGAAAAATAATCAGTTCAACACAAAAGAAGATATGTAATGGATGAATTGAGAGACAAAAAAGACATGGCATATGGGGAACAAATAGCAAAATAACAGAAGTCCTTCCTTATCAGTAATTACTTTAAATGTAAATGACTTAAACGCTCCAATTAAAAGGCAGAAATTGGCAGAATGGATAAAGAAAACATGATCCAACTATATGCAGTCTATAAGAGACTCACTGTAGATAAAAAGACAAATAGGTTGAAAATGAAAGGATGGAAAAAGATATTCCATGCATATTGTAACCAAAAGAGAGCTGAAGTGGCTATACTAATACCAGACAAAATAGACTTTAAGTCAAATGGTTACAAGAATCAATGAAGGATATTATATATTGATAAAAGAGTCAATCCATTAGGAAAATATAACTATTATAAACATATACTCACCTAACAACAGAACCCTGATATGTATTAATCAAAACTGATACAATTGGAGAGAAAGATAGACAATTCTACAGTAACAGTTGGAGACTGCAGTACTCTACTCTCTACAGTGGATAGAACAACTAAACAGAAGATCAACAAGGAAGTGGAGGACTTGATCCACACCACAAACCTGACAGACATATACTGAGCACTCCACCCAACAATGGCAAATACACACTCTCTCCAGTTCATGTAGACTATTCTCCTGGATAGACCATAAGTTAGGACATAAAACAGTTCTTAATAAATGTAAACAGAGTGAAATCACACAAAGGATCTTCTCTGACCACAGTGAGATGAACCTAGAAATCAGTAACAGAAGGAAAACTTGAAAATTCACAAATATGTTGAAATTAAACAACACAGTCTTAAACAACCAATGATCCAAAGAAGTAATCACAAGGGAAGTTAGAAAATAGTTTGAGACAAATTAAACAACATACCCAAACTCATGGCATGCAGTGAAAGCAGTTCTCAGTGGGAACTTTATAGCTGTAAATATCTGCATTGCAAGGATGAAAGATCTCAAATCAACAACCTAACTTTACACCTTAAGGAACTAGAAAAAGAAAAGCAAACTAAGCCCAAAGCCAGCAGAAGGAAGAAAATAATAAAGACTAGAGCCATGATAGACAAATAGAGAATAGAAAAACAACAGAAAGAATCAATAAAACCAAAGGTTGTTTCTTTGAAAAGATCAAGAGAATTGACAAACCTTTAGCTAGACTGACTATGAAAAAGAGAAAAGACACAAATTAATAAAATCAGATATGAAAGTGGGGACACAGCTATTGATGTTAAAGAAATAAAAAGGATTATAAGAGAATACTGTGAACAATTATACACCAAGAAATTAGATAACCTAGATAAAATGGAAAAATTCCTAGAAACAGACCAATTACCAAAACAGACTCAAGAAGAAATAAAAAATCTGAAAAGACCTATAACAATTAAACAGATTGAATCAGTAATAAAACAAACCACTCATCTGAAAACAAAAAAGGTAGGACCAGATGGCTTCACTGGTGAATTCTACCAAACATTTAAAGAAGAATTAACACCAATCCTTCTCAAAGTCTTTACAAGAATAGAAGATGGAACCCTTCCTAACTCATTCTATGAGGAGCTAGATATCAGCCTTACCCTGATATCAAAACCAGAAAAAGACATCACAAGAAAACTATAGACCAATATTCCCTACGAATATTGATGCAAAATTTCTCAATAAAATACTAGCAAACCAAATCCAGTAGCATATTGAAAGCATATTCACCATTATCAAGTGATATTTATCCCAAAAATGCAACATATGAAAATCAACATAATTCACCACATTAATAAAATGAAGGGGAAAAAGCCCACACAATCATCTCAATTGATGCAGAAAATGCATTTGACAAAATCCAATACCTTTTTATGATAAAAACACTCAAAACAAACTAGGAGTAGAGGGGAACTTCCTCAACTTGATAAAGGGCTTCTATGAAAAACCTAACGTTAACATCATACTCAATGTTGAAAGACTAAAAGCTTTCACCTTAAGATCAGAAATAAGACAAGGATGCCTGCTTTTGCTACTTCTGTTTAACATTGTACTGGAAATAATAGCCTTTGTTAGTTAGAGAGAAAGAGAGAGAGACAGAGAGACAGAGAGGTGTAAGGAATTGGCAGGTTGGAGAGCCAGGGAAGAGTTGATGTTGTAGTCTGAAGTCTGAAGGTAGTCTGCAGGCAGAATTCATGCTTCCTCCAGGGGCCTCAGTCTTTTCTCTTAAGTGATTGAATGAAGCCCACCTACATTATGGAGAGTAATCTGTTTTCTCAAAGTCTGCTGATTTAAATATTAATAACGTCTGATAAATACCTTCACAGTAACACCTAAATTGGTGTTTGACCAAAACTGGGTACCACCGCTTAGCTAAGTTGACACATAAAATTAACTGTCACATATCCAGAGCAGTTAGTCAAGAAAAGGAAATAGAAGGCATCCACATGGGAAAGGAAGAACTACAACTATCCTTTTTTGGGCTGTTATTTTTTAAGATTCCCCACAGCTGGAGAGTGTGAAGTGGGTGAGTTAAAAAAGCACAAACCCTGCTGTTCTGAGTTAAAAAAGCACAAATTCAGCTTGTTTTCTTGACTAATCTCTCCCTGGGGTGCTGCTGGCCTTTAGTTAATTTCCAGAGTTCTGAAAAAGTTGATTCTGAAAATACAAGCCAGTTTTTCATCACAGTCATGAAGGGGAAATCTTTCAGTGATGCTTACTCTACCGTTTTCACTGGCATCACAGGCCCCTGCACATCCCCAGTTCTGTCTGTGACATTTTTCTGTATCTAGTAGAGCAAGCCCTCCTCTCCTTATTCTTTTTAAAACTTTTCATTTTTATTCTTTTCACTTCCAAATTTTCATTTTAATTTCCAAAGCTTTCACTTCAAAATGACCTTAACGAGTGACTAGTCAAGGTGGTTTAGTAAAAACTCCTATGGAGTTTTTGATTATGATGTCACTGAATGTATAGATTAATTTGTGGGAGAACTGGCATTTTTACAATATTGACTCTCTCCACCTGGAATATGGGCTTTCCATTTATTCAGATTTTCATTTGTATTAGTAGAATTTTGTCTTTTTCTCCTCTTGGATATTTTTAACAGCTTTATTGAGGTATACTTGTCATAGAACAAACTGCAAGTATGTTAAGTGTACAATTTGATAAGTTTTGATGTAGGTACACATTCGTGAAACCATCACCACAATCACGATTAACATATTTATTACCCTAAACATTTCTTTGTTTCCCTTTATAATTTTTCCTTCACTGCTCTCACCCAAATGCAATCGTTGAGCTGCTTTCTATCCCTATTGTTAGTTTATCATTTTTGGAACTTTATTTAAATGGAATTATACAGTGTATAGTCTTTTTCATCTGGCTTCTTTTACTCAGCATAATTATTTTGAGATTTATCCATGTTGTTGCATGCATCAATAGTTCGTTCCTTTTTATTGCTCAGTAATATTGCATTGTATGGATATACCACAATTTGTTTATCCATTCACTTGTTGATGGACATTTGGATTGTTTACAGTTTGGGGCTATTATGAATAAAGCTTCTATGAACATTCGTGTAGAGGCCATTGGACATATTCTTTCATTTCTTTGGGGTGAGTACCTAGGAGTGGATTGCAGATGGGTGTGAGAGGGAGCCAACAGGCTTCAGGCTACCAACAGGGCCACTGATGTGTCTCCCACCCTCAGGGAGTCTCCTCTTTGCTCTTCTACAAACTTGTGAAGAGTTCAGGTTACTCATGTGCATAAATACTGACTAGACTCTGGGGAGTGTGAATGTGTGTTTTGCCCATTCTACCCCAAGGATACTCTGGTTTACCATTAATACCGTGCATTCCTTCCCAGAGGTCATGCTAATCATATGCTTCAAGCACAGGCTAAGGCAAATATTAAAAAAATTAAATGAATCATAAGAAATATAAACCAATAAGTATAAGCTACTTGAGCAGAGAGAACATAATTTATCTTTTTTACCATCTTTTACCTTTTTACCCCATCCCCCTTTCCTCTTATTCACCCCATGTGCCTGGTACCTCGGTCAGTTTCTTACCAATTAGTTAAAATGTATTGCATACTGCTATGAAGTTAGCAAGATGAGAATCAAGAATTTGATAGAATTTCGCAAGTATTTAGAGTGAGGGAAAGAATAATTAAATCCTGATATGTAGATATTGTGTAAGTCTCAATGACTTTCCTCTGAAGGGTGTATAGAGTGGGGTAAATGACAGAGACCAAGGACTTGCCGAGAAGTCTGGAGCGGCCTGGGCACCTTGGTCAAGTTACTTAATCTCTCTATGTCACTTTAACTCTAAAATGGGGATAACAATAGTACCCATTATCATAAGGTGGTTGTGATGATTAAATTATTTAGTCTATAGGAATATCTTAAAACATTGTCTGGCACACAGTAAGCATTATATAAATGTTAGCTATAATTATTATTAAGGAGTTGGCGATCTGAAAATATTGTCTCTTAAAGCCAAAGAAACATAAGAAGTATAAAAAAAGAGATAGTTAGATATTCCAGACTTCAAATATTTGTCCATTTTTAAAATACATTTTTAGTAAATAAGAATGACCAAAATAATAATTGCTAACATTTATTTTTACTTTGTAGTAAGCATTTTGCTAAAGAGCTTTACATGGATCATCTCATGTAATAGTCCCTAAAATTTTATGAGGTAAGTATTATATTGTCCACATTTTACAGTTGAATGAACTGAGAAAAGTAAGGAATTTGTTTCAAGACACAGAGCTAATAACTGACAGAGCCAGTATTTTGAATCTTATTCTGAGCTTGAGTGCCTGACTCTGGGTGCTATGGTAAATCATACCTACTGTTTACTTAATGACTGTACTACCTGAGATAAAATAGGAAATCAGATGAAAGGAAGTCGAGTCAACATTTCGAGTATTTTACATAGCCTATGAAATTTACAATATTGACATTTATAATTCTGGAACAGTTGCTAAGACTAACTGAGACAGGAAAATTTTCAATGATTTTTTCAAAAATGTATTTCTGGCTTCACCAATCAACAATGACCTATTTCCTTAAGAGCACACTTCTGCCCATGTAGAATTCATATTGTCTTACCTGATGCTTGGTCTTTGAAATGTACTGTATCAATTAGGGTTCAACCAGAGAAACAGAACCAGCAGCAGATGTGTACATACTTATTCATATCTATTTGTTACAGGAAACTGGCTTACACAACGCTGGTTAAGCAATCTCTGTAAAGTTGTTGTCACTGCATCTGGTGCTGGAGCTTGAAGTCCACAGGGCAGGCCATCAGGAAGGGAAGATGGACATAAAGCGGGCTGGAAGCTCCAAGAACAAGCCAGGACCCCTGAGGAAAGATCGAAACTCCTGTCAGTTCCTGTTGCCTTTGACTTTGGGGACAGGGGCATCCTGCAGAAGCTGCGGCCTTTGTCAGAGAGCTGAGCACACACATCTGGCCCAGGAGTCAGCGAAGCTGGAGGAGGAACCAAGGAAAGTTAGGGCAGCTGCTACGTCACCCCAGTGAGAGGAGGTATCAGATCAGCATCAACATGTGTGTCTTCCCTGAGGTTTTGCCTACTTCTTGCCAGGCCGTATTCATAGTGATTTAGATTTTCCGTTGGGATAATTCCCAACGTGTGTTTGTTTTTGCTATTGTGAATGTGATCATTTTTTAAATTAAAATTTCGAATTGGTAATTGATGACATATAGGAAAGCTATTGGTTTTTGAAAGTTGACCTTGTATCTTACAAGTTTTCTGAAACGTCTAATTCGTTCTAATAATTTTTCAGCTTTTCTGTATTTTCTAGGTAGGTGATCTTAGCATATGCAAATAATAGTATTCTTGTCTGTTTCCTTCCAACACTTAACACCTCACACGTTTTGCTTGTCTTATTGCACTGGTTAGATTGAAGAGCAGGAGTGCTACCAGGCTTCCTAGTATTTCCAGAGTTACCATGAGCTTTGCTCTGCTGCCATTTGCAGTCCTGGTACTTATTCTACAAGCTCTCCTCTAGTGCAGAGTTTACTTTATTTAGAAAGTAGTTTTCAGGGCTTTTTCCTAGAGCAAATGTGGCTGCTATCAGCCACTCAGTACCCTGAGGAGAGAGAAGGGCCTGGTTGTCTCAACTCCTCCAAACAGGGTACTTAAATTATCTTGATGATGCCCCAGAGCCCCCTGCTGTGCTTTGCATTTAACTCGAAGCGTGATGATTCTCTGGCATTTGTTGGAAACTGCTATTATAGTAACCTTCTATTAATGATTTGGGCCGTGGTTTCCCCTGCTCTAGTTTTCTGTCAGTCTGGTCCCATCAGCTTTTTTTTTAAATCATCTAGGAATTCCTCACGAAGTTTGGTTCACTAATGGTGTTTTTTATCATTTCAATAGGATTTGGAGCAAGAGGAAGAGTGACATAGGTGTTTAGTCTGCATTTTGATCTAATCTCCCTGCCTCTAAATTTTTAACTTTTCTTCTTCGTTTTGTTGTTTCTTAAAAACAGCATATCATTGTTGTTTTTTGAAACATATCTGAGATATTAGATGAAGCAAAAGCCCCCATTCCTCCTCCACCTCCTTTCTAGCTCCTCGCCAGAAGGAGTAGTCCTTCATCTGAAATGGGTTGAATTCCAGGACCCCGATGAAGCCATGTTTATTAGTGGATAAAGTCACTGTATGTTAAAATTTTTCTCACATTAAGAGCTTCTAAAAATCAAGAAAAAATGACAATCTAGTAGAAAAATGGGAAAAGGATGTGAACAGTTTATAGAAAAAATTCAAATGGTCTTTGAACATATAAAATGACGCTCAACCTCACTCCTAATGAGACTCATGCAAATCAAAAGTATACTGAAATGCTGCTTCTTACCTATCAACTTGGCAAAATCCAAAAGTTTCTCAGCATATTCTCTTGGCAAGGCTGTGGGGATATAGTGATTCTTATACATTGCTGGTGGAGTGTAAAAGGGTTATTTGGCAGTATCTATCAAAATTACAAATTCAGTTTGAGCCAGGAAGTCATCTTATGAGAATTATATCCCTAAAGATATATCTGCCCACATATGAAATGAAGTATGTAGCACTGTTTATACATGCAAGTTTGTTAGACTTGCTTATTCCTTGTTTCGTCAAGGGGAGTGCCTTAAATCCTTCTAGTATGACTCAAATCACAGGCAGTGGAGTAACCAGGAAAGTTGGTGGTACAAGGGCACTGAGAGAAGAGAATTTGAGGGTGTGTTCATTCATGCAACAAATATTTATTACACATTTACTATACGTCAGGCTGTTCTAGGCCTTAGATTGTAACAGTGACTAAGAAAGACAAATGTCTTTCCCTCAAGGGCCATTTTAATAAAAGAGACAAACAATGAACAAATAAATATATATATAATATCAGCACTGTTTATAATAGCAAAAGATTGGAAATAACCCCAGTGTCTATCTATACGGTACTGGTTTAATAAACTGTAGTACAGCCACACAGTGGAATGCCATATGGCTATACAAATTTTAAAAAGAAAAATGGGAAAGCCTTCATTGTATTGATATGGAAATGTCTCTAGAATATGTTGTTAAATGAAAAAGCAAGATGATGTGCAATGTATACTATGCTACCATTTGTATAAGAAATGGTAGAAATAAAACTATATTCTTATTTCTTTGTTTTTGTTTCAGGAAAAACTGGAAAGCTACAGAAGAAGCTAGTAAGAGTTTCCTAAGGGTAATTGCAGTTGAGGGCAGGGGTGCTGTTTGGTGACGGGAGTGGAAGCCTGACTTATCTATGTTTAACCTTTCATATAGAGTTGATTTTTAAAATCAGAATGTAAAACCTTATTTCTGTGGTGAGTGTTATATGAGTCAGTTTGTCTGCATCCAGGAGAAAAACACCTAATTCTGCTGATTGTTTTCATTTAAAGTTCATGACGTCAAACCTCAAGTGGGCCTTTAATGCTGCCTGGTAATCAGAGTCTATTTCTCAATCCATTAATCCTCTATGCAACTCTTTCACACCTTCTCCTCTCTCCTCCAACCTCTCCAGCCTTCCTTCCTAATCTTACCGTCAGGTGATGACCTTGCTTCCTACTTCTCTGAGAAAATTGGCAACTTCCACAGATTCCCACCACCACATTACCTTGCAAAGTTGAAGATGAATGAATCATATGACCCATTACTTCTTTTCCTTTTCCTCAGGTGACAGCAAGTGTGGCTGGATCAACCCACCTCACATTTTCTTGCCTTTTTTTTTTTAGTTTTGCCACTTATGAATGCTTCCATAAACATTCTATTTTGGTGTTGCATGTTGTTTACTCTTCTCTAAATGGAGTCATTCTTATGTATTCTTTCGTTCCTTACTTCTTTAGCTTAGCTTTATGTTTATAAAATTCATCCATGTTATTGCATGTAGCTGCAATTCATTCATTTTCCCTTCTATGTAGTGTCTCATTGAATGCATACGCCACAATTATCTATTCTACTATAAACAAGCATTTGAGTTATTTCCACTTAGGGCCATTACAAACAATGCCATAATGAATATTCTTGTACATATACCATGGCATATAAGTGCACAATTTTCTCTAGGGCTTATAACTAGTAATGGAAACAATGAATCATAGGCTTTATTTATTTATCTTCAATTTTATTAGATAATACAAACTGTTTTCCAAAGTGGTTGTACAAGTTAACATTCTTGCTAGCAGTGTATAAGAGTTTCTTCACAACACTTGATATTGCTTTAATTTTTAATTTTGGGGAATCTGGTGGCTGCCTAATTGTTTGCTTTTCCTGATTGTATATTCACTATAATTTTTTTTCAGTAAACACAGAAAAGTATAGAGAAGAAGTAAAAACTGTCTGTAATACCATCACTCAGAAGTATCCACTGTTAATGTGGTGTACACTTTCAGACTTTTTTCTTTGTATACATTCATGGTTCCCAAACACCGGGCCAAGATGCCATGGGGAACAGCAATGAATTCACAGGTATGTTTCAGGACATTTTAAATTTTCAAGGGGAACAGAATGATGCTTGACATCTGTCAGACATCATGTAAGCTACCAGCTGAAGGTACTTCACAGTGCCAACATTTGATTGCATTATATTCTTTTTGATGATGTCATATCTTTGTAAAACTGGGTTTTCAGCAGTTGCTGTGATAAGAGTTACTGTGTTAAAATCAATGTGAAACAGGTAATGAGGGTGTCAGTATCCAACCTGATTTCAGTGTTTGAGAAGTTATACACTGCCCAACAGGTGCGGACATCCCATTAGAAAGGAATGGTGGTTATTTAAGAATGAAACAAAAAATATTATTTTTAAAAATTTATGTGTATTATTTTTTTAAACAGCTACTAAGTTGTTAGGACATAAGTGATTATTGAGTTGCTTAGACCTAACTAATTAATAAACAGAACTATTAGGGGGTTTTTTTTGGCCTAGGGGTGCCATGAAAAATTATCGAAACACTAAGAGTACCACGAACCAAGAAAGTTTGGGAACCTCATTGTGACACTCCAGCTTTCAAACTGCCAAGGAACCTTCATCAAGTTGTGAACGAATCCTTTGTTGGGGGTCAACAGAAGATAGAAGTAGCTGGGGCAGTCTTTGTCTTTGCCTAACTCTGTGTTTCTATTACAATTGCTGCCTTGAAAAGGTCTTGAATACTTCATGGCCTTATACCATATTCTCTTAGTGCATGAAGGGACTAATTCTTTATAAAGAAATAACTTTATTGCTGTTATGTAAAAATGACATAACAGTCATTATTTTTAAAAAAGTTAAGTAATACAGAATTGTACAAAGCAAAGAGAAAAAAAACTCCAGATTCCCCAACTCAGAAATAACTGCTTATTGCTGACATTTGGTGGATATCATTCCAGACATCTCTCATACATACATATAACAACAGAAAGTGAATACGTTTATAAAAATGGGATTACCGATAGTACTCTTTTTATAAAAGCAATTAAATTTTATTTTACTTAAATTCAATGAAATTGAATTGCTGAATTTCAAGTGGGATTTCCTCCCAAGATATTATTTAATTAAAAGATCCCTTAAAGTAGCTATTATTTAATTAAAGTATCCCCTAAAGTAAAAAAAAAAAAGTTATTGTAAAAAAGAAGTTGGAGGCTTGTTTATACCACAAGTTTCAACCTTATGCAGGCTCTATTGATATGAAAACTTGGGAATTAGAGCACTTATACCTCCTCTTTATCCCACCTCCCCTCTCCCTTCCTCTGATTTTCAAAAAACATTATTTTTACATTGTTAAGGTTCAGTTACATTTACATTCTGTTCTATAATCACAATTCACATTGTTTTTTAAGCCTTATTTCAATATTGCCAGTTCTTTTACCAAAGAGTTCAATTCCTGAATTGTTTTGATTTGTGTTCTTAATCATCTTGGATTCTTTTGCAAGTAGTTTTTTTTTTTTTTTAAATAGCGAGGGGTGCTATATTCTACTGAGTTGTTGCATGCTTGAGGATATTTATATGTTGGCTTTATTCAGTATCTGAAGGACAAACGGTCTTGGGTCACATGTTTTCCTGTTTCACAGCTTTATAGACATTGCTATATTGTCTCCTGGAAATGAATGTAGCCATGTAGAAGGAGTTCTGCAACCAACCTGATTTTTTTCTCCTTTGTAGGTGATTTGCCCTTTCTGCCTAAAGGTCTAGAAAAATATTTATCATCAGAGAACAGAAATGTCACCAGGCTATATCTTAGTATTGATTTTTGTGGGGGTTGGGGGGTACAGAGTAACCATTCAATTGTCAGACTTCATGCTATTATTTGTTTGAACATTCATATTCTATTTGTTCTGTTCCTTTTTCCAAGAATAACAGTATATACATTGGCATTACTTTTTTTGTCTTTCATCTTTTTTTTATTGTATTAAAATACACATAGCATAAAATTTACCATTTGAATCTTCTTTTTTTTTAAGGTGTGGAAGAGAATTTTTTTAGCTTTGTGAGGCTTTGCTTTCACAATAATACATACCCTTGGCACGGGAAGACTCTATTAAAGTTTCATAAATTGCCTTAATAAGGTAAATATTTAGGTTGATTTTATGAGGCTTTCAGACAGTAAGTTTGAGAAAATTAACAGCTATCAGGATTTGCATACATGATCACAATCAAAAAGTAAAATAAACCAAAGAACGAGACTTTCTTAACACCTTTCAAAACATAATAAATTGCAATTTCTACTCATACATTTATTCCTATGCTGTATTTATTTGCTCTCTTAATTTATTTTCCATTTTATACGGACATTTTTTCTGAATATAGGTTACAAATAATCTTTGTGTTAACTCCCCAGTCTTAATACCACAAAGTCACTTGTTTTACTTTGCCTATATTTTGATCATTTAGAGTAGGATACGCTTATTAAGCTGGTTAGACTCCAGTAATTTTGTGAATGAAAAATGTTGAGAGCAAATGTGGAGTCATTATTTCACTGATCCTCATCCAATTTCAGGAAAAGCACTTCCTGAAAGCAGTAATTTTGCCTGATAAATTCTTTCCATGTGTAAACAGAAACTGAAAGAAAAGTGAAATTATGGGAAACCTATGATAGTTTACTAGACATTGTGTGCTTTTAATAATTCAACACTGGTAATACCTGATAATCAAGAGTAAATTAATAGGCTAACATTTAAAAATGTATACTTTAGTAAGTATAAAGTATAAAAACAATTAGGTAAGCTTGTGGAGAAGCTGACCAAGATACATAAATTAGGAGATACAGGTGTCCATCTAAATTTTCTATATTTCATTTTTTTTACAGAATATTTACTAAGTTGTTTAATGTACAATTTCTCATTTGTCATTTTGGAAGTCCTTTATTGTAAAGACTATTCTTTTGTCTGGTGACAAATAGCAGCCACATTTGTCAGCGATTATTCTGGACCTCCACATTGGATAAATTCCATTTCTTCTTGAGACACAAATTTCCTTCTGCCTTTCTGAGGTAATGTTTTTATTATTCTGCAGCATCTGGTGGACCCTGATGCATTAGCCAATCTGGTGAATTACTTCCCTCAGAATGCTGTGAAATTGAAGACGAGTGAGATGGTAGTCCTGCTCATCTCAAAACTTTTGATACATTGGGTTTAGTATTGTCTCTTCTGTCAGGGAACCTTATTAATGGAGTATGCGGCTTGACTACCTGAACCACCCTGCTGGCAGACGCCATCTTGCGTGACCCCCATTTTAATCATTTTTAAGTGTACAATTCAGTGGCATTAAGTACATTCAAAATGTTGCACAATTATCACCACTATCCATTTGCAAATCTTTTTCATCATCCCAAACAGAAACTCTGAACCCATTAAACAATAATTCCCCATTTCCTCCTCCCCTCCTCCAATGTGCTATGCACATTGGTGTACAAGTATCGGTTTGAATCCCTGCTTTCAATTCTTTTGGGTGTAACCTAGTGGTGGAATTGCTGGATGATATGATATTTCTATGTCTAACTTTTTGAGGAGCTTCCAAACTGTTTTCCACAGTGGCTGCACCATTTTTGAATTCTTACCAGCAGAGCACAAGGGTTCCAATTTCTCCACGTCCTCACAACACTTTAAAAAATTTTTATTTTTTGATAACAGCCATCATAATAGGTGTGAGGTGGTACCTCACTGGAGTTTGAATTTGCATTTCCTAAATGACTAGTGATGTTGAGCATCTTTTCATGTCCTCATTGGCTATTTGTGGGTAGCCTGGGGACCCCACTTGTGGCTGTCGTCTGAAGTAAGTGCAGTCTTGTTGGGGATCTTGTTCTTTAACTTGTGGAATCTGATGCTAACTCCAGTTAGTTGATATCAGAATTGAACTGAATTGTAGAACACCCAATTGGTGTCAGATAATTGATATCTGAACAGTCCCATCTTCAAGTTCACTGATTCTCTCTTCTGCCTGCTCCAATCTGATGCTAAACCCCTCTAGTGAAATTTTCATTTCAGTTATTGTATTATTCAGCTCCAGGATTTCTATTTGGTTCCTGCTTTCTATTTATTTATTGACATTCTCTACTTGTTCTGGTTTCCTTTAGTTCTTTGTCTATTGTCTGGGCATTTTCAGGGACAAGTTTCTATTAATCTTTTCTTTCTGTTAATGGCCATACATTCTTGATTCTTTGCATACATAGTAATTTTGTATTGAAAACTGGGAATTTTCAATATTATAATTCAGATACTCTGGAAATCAGATTCTCCTCCATCCCCAGAGTTTGTTGCTGCTGCTTGATAAAGATTGCTGTTTTTCATTTTACTATTCTATACTCTTCTTTTTAATTGTCCACTTTGGACAACCACTTTTATTTTATTTTATTTTTTTGTGAGGAAGATTAGCCCTGAGTTAACATCCGTTGCCAATCCATCTGTTTTTGCTGAGGAAGATTGGCCCTGGGCTAATATCTGTGTCCCTCTTCCTCTACTTTATATGGGATGCTGCCACAGCATGGCTTGACAAGCGATGCATTGATCTGTGCCTGGGATCCAAACCTGTGAGCCCTGGGCCACTGAAGTGGAGCTTAACTGCTTCACCACCAGGCTGGCCCCTACTTTTCTAAACTATTTTTAAGACAGTATTCTTTATTGTGTGTGGCCGCTGAGTCTCTGTTCTGTTACCTTAGTGGTCACCTAGTGATTTGGCAGAGACTTCCTTAAAGTTTTTGGCTATTTTGAATAGTGCTACTAGGAACATTCATGTAGAAATTCCTGCATGGACATATGTTTTTAATTCTCTTGGGGATATAGCTAAGAGTACAATTGCTGGGTTATATGGTAACTCTATGTTTAACTTTTTGAGGAATTGTGAAATTGTTTTCCACCATGGCTGCACCATTTTATATTCCTACTAGTAATCTATGAGGGTTGCAATTTCTCACATCCATGACAATAATTTTTATTATCTGTGTTTTTTTATTATAGCCACCTAGTGCTTGTGTAGTGGTATCTCCTGTGGTTTTCTTTTGCATTTGACTAATGGCTAAGATGTTGAGCATCTTTTCATGTGTTTATTGGCTATTTGTATATCATTTTTGGAGAAATGCCGGTGCAGATCCTTTGCCTACTTTAGAAATAGACTTTATTTATTTTTTTGGCTGAGGAAGATTGGCCCTGGGTCAACGTCTGTGCCCATCCTCCTCCACCTTATACACGGGACACCCACCACAGCATGGCTCAATAAGCAGTGTATAGGTCTACACCCAGTATCCAAACCTGTGAACCCTGGGCCGCCTAAGTGGAGACTGTGAACTTAACCACTACACCACTGGGCCAGCCCCTAGACTTTATTTTTTAGAGTATTTTAGGTTTGCAGAAAAATTTCACAGAAAGTACAGAGTTTCCAAAAATGCTATTCTCACATCCCCACACACAGTTTCTCCTATTATGAAAATAATCATGCATAAGGGTAATGAATTTGTTACAACTGATGAATGAATATTGACACATTATTATTAACTAGAGCCCATAGTTTACAATGGGATTCCCTCTTTTTGTTGTCCAGTTCCATGGGTTTTGACAAATGTATAATGTCATGTATCCACCATTATAGTATCAGACAGAGTAGCTTCACTGCCCTAAAAGTGCCCTTTGCTCCACATATTCATCTCTCCCCACCTCCAGGTCCTTGGCAGCCACTGATCTTTATGTTTCTGTGACATTCTCCAGGATGTCATATAGTTGGAATCATTGAATATGTAGCCTTTTCAGAGTGTCTTCTTTCACTTAGCAATATGTGCTTAAAGTTCCTCCATTTGTGTGTGTGTGTGTGTGTGTGTGTGAGGAAGACTGGCCCTGAGCTAACATCTGTTGCCAATCCTCCTCTTTTTGCTTGAGAAAGATTGTCACTGCGCTAACATCTGTGCCAGTCTTCCTCTACTTTATGTATGGGATGCTGCCACAGCCTGGCTTGATGAACAATGCGTAGGTCCGTGCCCAGGATCCAAACCCATGATTCCCCGGGCCACCAAAGAGGAGCACAGGAACTTAACCACTATGCCACCAGGCCAGCCCCCCTCCATGTTTTTTCATGGCTTGATAGCTCATATTTTTATAGCATTTACTAATACTCCATTGTATGGATTATAGCACAGTTTGTTTTTCTACTCATTGATTGAAGGACATCTTAGTAGCTTCCAAGTTTTGGCAAGTAAAAATAAAGCTGCTCTTGGGGCTGGCCCAGTGGCATAGTGGTTAAGTTTGTGCACTCTGCTTCGGTGGCCTGGGGTTTGCGGGTTCAGCTCCTGCGTGTGGACCTATGCATCACTTATCAAGCCATGCTGTGGCAGCATCCCATATAAAGTAGAGGAAGATGGGCACAGATATTAGCCCAGGGCCAATCTTCCTCAGCAAAAAGAGGAGGATTGCCAGTGGACATTAGCTCAGGGCTAGTCTTCCTCACAAAAGTAAAAAACCTAAGAAACAATAAAGCTGCTCTTAACATTTGTGTGCAGGTTTTTTGTGTGGATCTAAGTTTTCAACTCATTTGGGTATATACCTGGAATGTGATTACTGGACCTTATGATGTCT
Source organism: Tapirus indicus (assembly GCA_031878705.1). Taxonomy (NCBI): domain Eukaryota; kingdom Metazoa; phylum Chordata; class Mammalia; order Perissodactyla; family Tapiridae; genus Tapirus; species Tapirus indicus. The sequence continues at coordinate 2,538,849 of CM062932.1, read as the reverse complement.
ATGCTTAGCTTTGTAAGAAACTGCTAAGCTCTTCCAAAGTGGCTATACCATTTTGGTTTCCTACCAACAATGTATGAGAGTTCCTTACTCCACATCCATGCCAGCATTTGATGTTGCCTGTGTTTTGGATTTTAGCTATTCTAATAGGTGTGGAGTGGTAACTCATTGTTGTTTTAATCTGCAATTCCCTGATGGTACATGATGTTGAGCATCTTTTCATATGCTTATTTGCCATCTGTGTTACTCATTGGCTGGGTGTCTGTTCAGATCTTTTGCCCATTTTTTAAATTAGGTTGTTTTCATATTGTTGAGTTTTAAGCATTTTGTTTTGGATACCAATCCTTTATCTTTTCATTCTATTAATAGTATTTTTTGCAGAGCAGTTTTTAATTTTAATTAAGTTCCACTTATCAATTTTTTTCTTTCATGGACTGTGCTTTTGGTTTGTATCTAAAAAGTCCATTAAATTGCTTTTGGTCCTTTGTCAAAGATTAGTTGACTAATTTAATGTGGGTTTACTTTTGGGCTTTCTGTTTTGTTCCATTGATCTACTTGTGTATTCTTTCACCAATACCTTACTATCTTGTTTACTAGAGCTTTATGGTGAGAGGCAGGAGCAGTTAGTGTTAGTCCTCCAACTTTGTCCTCTTTCAATATTGTGTTGACTATCCTGGGGTTTTGCCTTTCCATGTAAACTTTAGAATCAGTTTGCTGATATCCACAAAATAACTTGCTGGGATTTTGATTGGGAATGTGTTGTAGCTATAGATCAAGTTGGAAAGAACTGGCATCTGGACAATATTGAGTCTTCCATGAACATGCAATGTTTCTTCATTCATTTAGATCTTCTTTGATTTCTTACATCAGAATTTGTAGTTTTCTTCATGTAGATCTTGTACATGTTTTGAAATATACCTAATATTTTTTTTGTGCTAATGTAAATGTTACTGTTTTTCATTTCAAATTCCAAGTGTTCATTGCTGGCATACAGGGAAGCAATGGACTTTTGAATAATAACCTTCCACCCTGAAAGCTTAGTATAATCACTTATTAGTTCCAGGAATTTTTTTTGTTGATTTTCTGGAATTTTCCACACAATCAGGTCATCTGTGAACAAAGGCAGCTTTATTTCTTCTTTTCCAATCTGTATACATTTCACTTTCTTTCTTTGTTTTATTGCATTAGCTAGAAGTTCCATTACATTGTTGAATAGGAGTGGTGAGAGGGGATATCCTTGCATTGTCCCAAATATTAGTAGGAAGGCATAAAGTTTCTCTCCATTAATATGATTAAGCTGTAGGGTTTCTGTAGATATTCTTTATCAAATTGAGGGGGTTCACCTCTATTGCTAGTTTGCTGAGTGTTTTTTTTAACATGGTAAAATATACATAACATAACATTTACCATTTTAACCACTTTTTCCTTTTTTTTTTGGTGAGGAAGATTGACCCTGTGCTAACATCTGTTGCCAATCTTCCTCTTTTTGCTTGAGGAAGATTGTCACTGTGCTAACACCTGTGCCAATTTTCCTCTATTTTGCATGTGGGACACCACCACAGCTTGGTTTGATGAGCAGTGTGTAGGTCCATGCCTGGGATCTGAACCCATGAATCCTAGACCACCAAAGCACAGCACATGAACTTAACCACTACACGATCAGGCCAGCCCTGCATTTTAACCATTTTTAAGTATACAATTCAGTGACATTAAGTACATTCCAAATGTTGTATAACCATCATCACTATTCAGAACATTCTCATCATCCCAAATAGAAACTCGGTACCCATTAAACAATAACTCCCACTTCCCCCTACCCCAAGCCCTTGATAATCTCCATTCTACTCTATGAATTTAATTATTCTAGGTACCTCATTGTGAAATAATAGAAAATACATATATTGATCTCTGACCCCAGTTCCTGGCACAGAGCTCCTAAAACGCTTTTAATTTCCTAAGTAATAAGGGCAGTAAAAGTATCTTTTGTTCTAATATTTGGTCTTTCACCCCAGTTCCTGACACAGAACTCCTAAATCCCTTGGAAATTTCCTGGGTGGTAGGAGTGTCTTTTGTTCTAATAAGGCAACTCCTGGTCGGCTCCTAGATACCTTCCGAATGGGGACTGGTCACCAGAAAGACCAAGCAATGATTAGAATTTTGGAACTTTCAGGCCTACCTCCCATCCCCTGGGAAGGGGAGAGGAGCTGGACATTGAGTTAATGATCGGTCATGCTTACATGATGGAGCCTCCATAAAAATCCCAAAAGTACAGGGTGTGGAGAACTTCTGGGTTACTGAACACAGGAGGTACTGGGAGGCTGGTGCACCTGGAGAGGGTGTGGAAGCTCTGTGCCCCTTCTGCTGTACCTTGCCCTACACATCTCTTCCATCTGGAAATTCATCTGTATCCTTTATCGTATCCTTTTTTAATAAACTGGTAAACCTGAGCAAGTGTTTCCCTGAATTCTGTTAGGCATTCTAGCAAATTATCAAACCCAAGGAGGGGGTTGTGGGTCAGTTGGTCAGAAGAATAAGTAACAATCTGAAACTTGCAATTGGCACCTGAAGCGTGGGACTCAGCCCTTAACTTGTGGGATCTGATGCTAACTCCAGATAGATGGTATCAGAACTGAATTCAATTATAAGACATAGCTGATATCACAGAATTGGTTAGTGTGAGAAAAAAATCCCACACATTTGATGTCAGTAGTGTTGTGTGTGAGAGTAAAGAAGAAACATAAGGGAATTTTTCCTGGACTCATAAATGGAATCAGACAGTATTCATCTTTTTGCATATGGCTTATTTCCCTTAGAATCATGTTAACAAGATTCATCCAAGTTGTAGCATATATCAGAATTTCACTCCTTTTTAAGGCTGAATAATATTCCATCATATATATTTACCACATTTTGTTTATCCATTTACCTATTGATAGACATTTAGGTCACTTCTATCTTTTGGCTATTGTGAATAATGCTGCTATGAACATTGGTGTACAAGTATGCATTTGATTCCCTGATTTCAGTTCTTTTGGTTATATATCTAGAAGTGAAATTGCCATATCATCTAGTAATTCTGTATTTGTTAAAGACCTCACATACTATCTTCCACAGTGGCTACACCATATTACATTTCCATAAACAATGCACAAGATTTTCAATTTGTTTACATCCTTGCCACCACTTGTTATTTTCCTTTATCTTTTTATAATAGCCATATAATAGGTATGAAGTGAAAATCTTGTGATTTTGTTTTCTATTAAAACTTTTACAGTTTTAGTTCTTACAATAAGGGTTTTATTTTTATCCATTTTGAGTTAATTTTTGTATATAGTGTTAGATAAGAGTCCAACTTCATTCTTTTTCATGTGGATTTCCATTTTTTCCAGTACCATTTGTTGAAAAGACTGTGCTTTCCCCATTGAATGGTCTCAATAGCCTTGTCAAAAATTATTTGACGATATGTGCAAGTGTTTATTTCTGGGCTCTCAATTCTGTCCATTGGTCAATATGTCTGTCTTTATGCCAGTACCATACTGTTTTGATTACTGTAGCTTTGTAATATGTTTTGAAATCAGGAAGTGTGAGACCTCCAATTTTGTTCTTAATCAAGATATTTTTGACTATTTAGGTCCCTTGAGATTCCACATGAATTTTAGGATGGGTTTTTCTATTTCTGTAAAATGTCTTTAGAATTTTGATAGGGATTGCATCATATCTGTAGATCACTTTGGGTAATAGTGTCATCTTAACAATAATAAGTCTTCCAATCCATGAATACAGGGTGTTTTTCTATTTATTTGTCCTTAATTTCTTTCTGCAATGTTTTATAGTTTTCAGTATGTGAATTTTTTGCCTCCTTGGTTACATTTACTCCTAAGTATTTCATTCTTTTAGATGCTATCATAAATGGGATTGTTTTCCTAATTTCCTTTTTGGATTGTTGATTGCTAGTATATAGAAAGGCAACTGATTTTGCGTGTTGATTTCTATCCTGCAACTTTGCTGAATTTGTTTATTAGGTCTAACAGTTTTGTGGAATCTTTGGGGTTTTCTACATACAAGATCATGTCATCTGTGAACAAAGATAATTTTACTTCTTCCTTTGCAGTTTGAATGCCTTTTTATTTCTTTTTCTTGCCTAATGCTCTGGCTAGACCTTGCAGTACTGTGTTGAACAGAAGTGGTGAAAGTGGGCACCCTTGTCTTGGCCCTGATCTTACAGGAAAAACTTTCAGTCTTTCACCATGGAGTATGATGTTAGCTGTGGGTTTTTCCTATATGGCTTTTATCATGTTGAGGAAGTTCCCTTCTATTCCTAGCTTATTAAATGTTTTTTTCAAGACAGGGTGTGGATACTGATATAGTGGGACTAATATCTATCACATTTGTTACTTTTTCTATTTGCTGCCCTTGTTCTTTCTTTTTTTCCTCTTCTACTCTTTCTGCCTTCCCTAGTTTTAACTGAGCATCATTTTATATGATTCTATTTTTTCTCCTCCCATAAAATATTAATTACACTTTTTTTTTTACTTTTTTAGTGGTTACCCTAGAGTTTGCAATATACTTTTACAACTAATCTAATTCCATTTTCAAATAACATCATTCTGCATCATGGGTAGTGCAAGTGCCTAATAACAGAGTATTTCCAATTCCTCCTTCTCAAAGCCTATAGTATTGCTGTCATTCATTTATGTTATCCATAAGCTACAATAACCAAATATATTGTTGCTATTATTTTCAGCAAACTTTTATCCATTAAATCAATTAACAATAAGAAAAACATATTTTATTTTACCTTCATTCCTTCTCTAAGGTTCTTCCTTTCTTTATGTATATCCAAATTTCTGATGTATATCATTTTTCTTCTCTCTAAAGACTTCTAACATTTCTTGCAAGCAGGTCTACTAGTGACATATTTCTTCAATTTTTGTTTGTCTATGAAAGTCTTTATTTCCCTTTCACTTTTGAAGGATAATTTCCCTAGATACAGATTTATAGGTTGATGAGTTTTTTCTTTCAATACTTTAAATATTTCACTCCACTCTCTTCTTGCCTGCATAATTTCTAAAGAGAAGTCTGATGTAATTTTCCCCCTTGCTCCTCTATAGGTAATGTGTTCTTTTTCCTCTGACTTTTTTCAAGATTTTCTCTTAGCTTAGATTTTCTGCAGCTTCAATATAATATACTTAGGTGTAGAGTTCTTAGTGTTTATGTTTCTTGGTGTTCTTTAAGCTTCCTGGAACTGTGGTTTGGTGTTTGTCATCATTTAGGAAAACTCTTCAAATACGTCTTCTGTTCCTTTCTCTCTTTCTTCTCCTTGTGTTATTCCATTATCTGTATGTTACACCTTTTGTAATAGTCCCACAGTTCTTGGGTATTCTGTTCCTTTTTTTCATTCATTTTCCCTTTGAATTTCATTTGGGAAGTGCTATGGTCTAAAAGTTTGTGTCCCCTCAAAATTCATATGTTTAATCCTAATCTTCAAAGGTGGTGGATGGATGGATGCAGAGCCCTCATGGATGGGATTAGTGTTCTTATAAGAGGCCCCAGAGGGATCCTTTGTCTCTTCCACCACGTGAGGATACAGTGAGAAGCTGCTGGCTCTGAACTAGGGAGAGGGCCCTCAACAATGCAACCATGCTTGCCCCTTGACCTTGGACTCCCAGCCTCCAGAACTGTGAGCAATAAATTTCTGTGATTTATAAGCCACCCACTCTGTGATATTTTGTTATAGCAACTGAAACAAAGACAGAAAATTTCTATGGACATTTCTTCAAACTCATTGATTCTTTCCTTGTTCATGTACAGTCTATTAAAGAGCCCATCAAAGGCATTCTTTTGGTTCTATTACAGTGTTTATTTCTAGCCTTTCCTTTTGATTCTTTCTTAGAATTTCCATCTCTCTGCTTTACATTACCCATCTGTTCTTGCATGTTTTCCACTTTTTCCATTAGTCCCTTCACATATTAATCATAGTTATTTAAAATTCCCAGTCTGATAATTCCAAAATCTCTTCCATATCTGAGTCTGGTTCTGATGCTTGCTTTGTCTCTTCAGCTTGTGATTTTGCCTTTTAGCATGCCTTATAATTTCTTGCTGAAAGCCAGGCATGATGTACTGGGTAAAAGGAACTGAGGTCAATAGGTCTTTAGTGTGAAGTTCTATGTTTATCTGCCTAGGAGGTAGGCTATGTTTATTATTTTTATGGCTGTAGATATCAAAGGCTAAACTTTCCTCTGGCATCCATTGTTTTTGTCTCCCCCATTGTCTTTGGGTTTCCCTAGAGACTTTTTAAGTAAGACATATAGTTCTTTCAGTTGTAATATCCTGGTATTATACAGGATCTCTTTTGATGTGATGGTAAGGTGTGGGGGAGGGCAAGTGTTTTATAGTCCAATGATTAAGTCTCAGTCTTTTAAAGAGCCTGTATCACTGTACTGTTACCTTTACACTGTTACTGAATGCTTCTCAGTTTCACCCCATCCCCTAGGATGAGAGAAGAAGGGTGGAGGGGGTGGAGTTGGCTATTTCACTTCTTCCTTGAAGAAGGCTGATGGGGCCGGATTCTGGTATTTCCCTTCTACCAGGTTAGGCTGTGATAAAACCCAAGGTAGTTAGACTCTGGTAAAATAGTTTCCCTTGATAGTAGGCTTTGGTTAAAAAGCACAGAATGATCTGGGAATATTTTTAAATGGTTCCAATTCCCCGACCTCCTGTGAAAGCATGAAAGGATTTTCTCCAGTCTACACCCTGAGAACCTGATGGGGCCCCTGAAGATAAAATTCATGGAAGTGTGGGGCCCACCTAAGACAAGACCCCCTTGAAACTTTTAACTCTGAAGCATGCCCATGTTAAGTCTCCAGCAATTTGTCAATTATAGTTTAAGTTTTCCTATCCTGGTACTAGCTCCAGCAGCCTCTGCTCTGGTAAGCTGTATCTACCTGTCTGTCTCTCCAGTTTGGGGGGCAGGAGTTATCCTTGTGACCTCAATTCTCTGGTATATCTAAAAAGAGTGGTTGATATTCAGTTTGTTCAGTGTTTCTCCTTGTGATATTGTGATGTCCATATTCACAGTTCCCGAAACAAGGGCTTCTAAATCCCTTAGAACTTCCTGAGTGATAGGGGTGAGAGAAGCACCTTCTGTTACTCATGAGGAGCCCCTTTCAACCACACCTAAGTTTATGCTAACAAAGTGACTCTTTGTGGGCCCTAGATAGTTTCAGGATGGGAACTGGTCAACACAAAGACCAGCATATGATTAGAGGGTTGGAACTTTCAGCCCCAGCCACCAATCTCCAATGAGAGGAGAGGGGCTGGAGATGAGTCCAATCACCAATGGCCAACGATTTTATCAATCATACCTATGTCATGGGATCTCCAAATATCCCTAAACAACAGGATTGATAGAACTTCTGGGTTCTATCAACCTATGAATACACGGAGGTGCTGGGAGGGCAGTGTGCCAAGAGGGGGAATGGAAGCTCTGAGTACCATCACCCCATCCCTGCCCCTGTGCATCTCTTCCATTCAGCTGTTCCTGAGTTGTATCCTTTACAATAAACCAGTTATTGTATGTAAAGCATTTTCCTGAGTCCTGTGAGCTGTTCTAGCAAATTATCCAATCCACAGAGGGGTCATGAGAACCCTTAATTTATAGCTGGCCATTCAGAAGTATGGTTGGCCTGGACTTACAACTGGCTTCTGAAGTGAGAGGCAGTCTTGTGGGACTGAGCCCTTAACCTATGGGGTCTGACACTAACTCCAGGTAATTAGTGTCAGAATAGAATGGAGTCATTTGACATCCCGTTGGTGTTGGGAGATTTGGAGAATTTATGGTGTGGAAAAAACCCACACATTTGGCGTCAGAGGTGTTAGAGAAGAAATAAATCATAGTACTCTTATTCTGAGGACCAGGGTGATGACTTCCAAGCTCCTTACAGGTCACACTGGAAACACAAAGTCTTCTATTTAGTTTTTAATTTCTTTATAATATTTTTAGATTCCAACAGCACTTAAATTTTTTCCCTGATGATTTGGCAGTGAATTCTTAGACAGGACAACAAAAGCAGAAGCAACAAAAGAAAAAATAGATAAATTGGGTTTCACCAAAATTCAAACTTTTGTGCAACAGAGGATACCATCAACCTACAGGATGGGAGAAGATATCTGCAAACCATACATCTGATAAGGGTCTAGTATCCAGAATATATTAAAAAACTCTTATAACTCAACAACAGAAAGGCAAACAGCTCGATTTAAAAATGAGCAAAGGACTTGAATAGACATTTCTCCAAAAAAGACACACAGATGGGCAACAAACCTGAAACCATGAAAAGATGCCCAACATCCTGAGTAATCTGCATTAGAAATGCATATTAAAACCACAATGAGACACTTCACACCCGCCAAGATGGTATAATAATTTAAACAAACAAGAGAAAATCACAAGTGTACTAAATGCGTTGAATTGTACACTTGAAATGGTTAATTTTATGTTATGTAAATTTTACCTCAAAAATTTTTCTGAATATTTTATTCTACAGCATTCTAGTCTGTATCATGGATGCAATATTTGGTATTATCCATTTGAGGATATAAGTTTTCCTCTCCCTATAAAGTCTCAGTTTCTTTCCAGTTGCTTTCTTGTATAATTGGTTTTTCACAGCTGTCTGATAATCCTAGGCTGCTTGTTCACATTTCACAGAGGGAAATGAAAAGCTAATGGGAACACTGGTCACTTGGTGGGCTTGGAACTGTGAGCTACACTCTAGGTCATCTGGTGGGCTTGTGTTTGGAAGTCCCCAAAATTAGTAATTTTTTTTAGAATTTTCTATTTGGGCTGATCAAATTCCCTATAAAAGGCTCTAAAAAAATCTCCTGCTGGGAGAGTGCAGCCACAATGGCCAGCATTCTGGAAGCTGAGCAGCAGAAGATAACATAGATTTATTTATTAGTTAATATGGAAGTTGTCGCAAAAATTTATTCAAAGAAAAAATAAAAGTTATTTTTTAGATAGATTTTATAGCCCCAAATATTATCAGCACACATTTTAAATTTTAAGGTGTTTATTTTATAAAAGCTTATATGGTACTACCTGAGATAGGACTTGAACAGGCACCTAATATACACTCACTGACAAGGTTAAATATATGAACAGAAAAATAAAAACAAAGCTAGATCAGCAATTAATTTTAGAGGACAACGAACTGTTTTCCTGGAAGAAGAAAGATATTCAATATAAGAAAGAGTAAAGAACACTTACAGCAGGGAAAATCAAATTTACAGATTCAAAAACCATGATAGAATTAATGTTTGGGAGAAAAGTTTACTTAAAATTATAACTCATTTCTTCATCTTCAAGAGGATAGTGCAGATTCTTGGAATAACTAAGAAAACATCACTGATAACCTTTCCACCCAAGGTTGAGAGCAAAACCACTGTCCAAATGACAAGGTCACTTCCCATGATTCATACATGGCATTGGTGATAATGCTTTTATGTTAGCCACGGTCATTGAAAACTCTTATTAAAATTCCTGCTAAAAGAACAGCAACAGCAACAACTAAAGCTATTCCTCGATAGAAAATCAACTGGCTCACTGGCAAAACTTCTCCAACGGTGGGCATTGCATACTGGTTGTTTTCTTCCATTATCATCAGTTGGGTGGTCTGGCTCTCAGGTCTGATGACATCGGGAAAAATCACTCCATCGGATAGTTCTTTTTTCAGGACAGGTGGATCTGTGTACAGAGAACAGTGGGGTATTTACTTATGCACTAGGTTGAATAAAGAAATGTTACTTAAGGTTACACAAGAATACGTTGTAAACAATGACCATCGATCATTAATTGGTATATGTGAAATTACATTAAAAATATTTCATAGGAGAACCCAGAGTTGATCTCCTAATTATTGGGCCAGAGACAAGTTTTATTAAGCAAGAGAGTAGGATCATAAACTAAGCAGCTCTGGCTACACTAGGTTTCAGTCTTATAAGATAGAAATAGAGCACACTGGAGAATGTCCTCCACTACCTGTCGGAGTAGGCATGGTCTCTGCAATTCCTTTCAGCCCAGCTCGAACCTGTGCCTAAAAACAGGTGGCACATAAGTAAATGAAGTATAAGTCAAGTTAGGCTAGTACTCTTTTGTTAAACCTTCATTTAAGCTCCTGCTGAAACTACTGCTACAGGATAACAACATCTAGCACAGTGTTTTCCATCCTGAAAACGCCAATACCAATAGAACGAAACACTAGACAACCACTGCTCTTCTCCCCAATACTAAGCTCCCAATAATAATATAAAAAGCTACTTGTTGCTATAGCTGCAACTTTAACATATTTTCTGCACTAGTGCCGTTTGATATTCCTCAACACTGATAAAAGGAATAAAGTCTAAAGATAGATGGTGTTATCACCTAATTGGTATTTTATGGTCCAACTTAATGTCTTGTACACTTTATTCCCTCCATAAATCAAACTGAAAATAGGAAAGACATAACACATTACAATTAGGAAAATCAAAAGGGATTTGAAACCGAGAGGGTGGTCAAAACTTAAGCAGTGACAGTTTGTGCATCTAAACTCATCCTCATGTCACCTTATCAAGTCACACCTCTCCCAAACCAACCTCCCATCCCTCTCATCCTGAGACTTGATACAGTAAACAGCGACCACAATTTAACACAAAGATGCCCATATGGTCAAGATCCCGATCCTCTACCCACACGTTATAGTTCTGCCCCCAAGTACTTCCCACTGAGCACAGATCTTAGCATACTGCTTATTGGGAAAGCATGGATGAAAAAAATTTCTTTAAAACAACGCCTAAAACCAGACACCAAATCAACAAACAAGAAACACACCACGATTTTTCTAAGACTATTACACCAACCAGCAAAATATTTTCTAGGATATTTCTTTTTTTTTTTTGGCTGAGTCCTTGGTTAATAGATACTAAATTTGCTCTATATTAAAAGGAAAATGTGCTGAAACATGATTTTCTCCTGCCACCAACTCCCATATTGGATGCATTTCATGATTCCTAGCGAGTTATGCTGCCAATGGCATTCTTACCCATTTTGACCCTAATAGATGCCTTACATGAGCCACATTTCTAAAAGGACAACTGTCTGTTACCTGCTCTGCAACTCTATTCCAGTTTATCCTCCAGATGTACACCATATAGAGAAGGGCTTGAAAGAAGACACACACTGTCAATCCAGACCAGAGACCTAAGGGTGCAAAATGAATATCACGGTTTAGATTTTCTTCAATTCTGTTCCCATCATCACTAAAATTCTTCCCTAACTACTGTACCCGCAGAGTAAACTTCAGTTGAATTAGCTTCCACAAAATTTAGATAATTATGGACCAGGATTTAAAAACCATTGACCTATCAATGGCAATCAACAATAAACAATAAAAAAATCTTCCAAACTGTTTGCTGTTTTGTATGTTGATTTAACAAACATTCACTGGCTTTATTTGTGCCAGGTATTGTGTTAAGTGCTAGAAACACAGAATTGAGCAGGCTGACAAGATCAGTACCCTCACGGAGCTTATATTCTACTGGGGAGACAAGCAATAACAAGGAAACAAAGGCGATCATTTTAAGAGTGGTAAGTGCCATGAAAGACATTGGGCAGAGGTGCTGTAATAATAACCAGTGGCCAAGAGTCAATAAGATGGTCATGCGGCTCTCTGAGGGGGAGAGCAGGATGGTGAGGAGCCAGCTGTGACAGCTCCAGGAAGGGCCCTGCAGGCAGAGGGAAGAGCAGGCCCAGGCCCAGAGGAAACCAGCCTCCACATCCTAGGAACAGAAAGGCCAGTCAGGAAGGGGCAGGGGAGGGGGGACGGGGGATGGAGGAAAGGAGGTCAGGGAAGCAGGACACACAGGGTGTTCGAGTCCTGAAGGACCCAGGTTTGATTCTAAGTCTAATGGGAACCCACTGAAAGGTTTTAGACTGGTGTTTTCAAAAGTCCACTTTCAAAACGATCTCTCCCACTGCTGTGTGGAAAAGAAGATTGAGAATACAAGGCTCCATAATAAAAGGACATAAACAGTGCCTATCTAGTTATGAGAAGAAATGATTTAAACCACTTAAATATTAATTATATATCAAAATGGATATAAAACATCCACTCATATCAACAATTCCACTACAAAGCAAGCTGCTTTGGTTAGAGATGGAATATGGTATAAATTGAGAATTAGTCCACTAATTCCTTCATTACATGTCTGGGGTCCTGCACTGGCAAAGGCACACTGAGGCTGGCCCTCCCACGGGCTCCCGGCCTTTAAACAAAACTGGAATGACCTCTCCAGATGAGAAGGAGATGGACTGACTGTCTAGACCCTTTGATGGAGTGACTCCATTCCCAGAAATCATCCTAAAGAAAGATTCAGGAATGTCGTTAATAACTCATATATGTAGATGTTCATCACAATGTTATTTATAAAGAGGAGCAATTTAAATGGCCACTGTTAGAGAAGCATTAAATAAATGAGATACAAAGAAATATTATAGAGATACTAAAAACCATGTCTTTTGTTTTGTTTTGTTTTGTTTTTTGTTTTTGTGGGGAAGACCAGCCCTGAGCTAACATCTGTTGCCAATCCTCCCTTTTTTGCTGAGGAAGACTGGCCCTGGGCTAACACTCGTGCCCATCTTCTTCTACTTTATATGGGACGCCGCCACAGCATGGCTGCCAAGCAGTGCGTCGGCGGGCGCCCGGGAACCATGTCTTTAACATGGGATGGGGGAAATTACATATTCAGTGTAATCTCATGTAATCCCACATTTGTGAATGATAGAAAAAATACTGGAATAAAAAATAATTTTAAAATACTGGAATAAAATACATTGAAAACCTCAGCTTTTGTGTCTGAGAAGTGAAATTATAGATACTTAAATTTCTTCTGTATATTTAATGCATTTCCCCAAATTTCCATATTGTTAAATTATAACTCTAATAATTTAAAAGTGTTATTTAACCAGTCTCAGCACCTACTGTGTAGCATAGCAAGAAGCTCTTTTGTGGACAAGAAGGGAAATCTGATAGGTCCTTATTCTAAAGGAGCTTACAGTCTAATAGGGGAGAAGATTTTACTTTTCTTTTTTTAAGTAAAGCTGAATTGTAAAACCCCAGCAGCTCTCGAGGACAGGTTCATGCTATGTGGTTAAACGGAATTTCCCTGGTGTCTGGCACAGTGCTTGGTAGAGACAAGACAGTAATAAATACTTGGCAGTTCTGTGTCCCAAATAGAGAATGGCGAAGTCCAGCTTGACATTAATCAAATACCCCATAGCCTCCCAGCCTGTACTGGTCATTAAAAAGAGAAATGACATTGAAGACAGTTACTCATTAAGCCACCAAATGACAGTATTTCCAAAGAGTTAAGATAAGAAACTATGCATCTCTGCTTGTGTGGACACAAGAAAGCTCTTATGACAGCTGCAAGATTAAAACTTCACAGAGAAATGGGGAGAGATTCAAATATTTGTACATGGTGGAGCGTACGGGTTGGATACAGAACAAAAGGAGGTATTTGAACACACACTGCAGCGTCCAGTCTGTCCTCTAACTGGACTATTTTCTTTCTGAAGAAAATAAAACTCATTGTTACTGAAAGAAATCCACAGAAAATGCGGATGTGGATATATACGCAGAACACATATATAACAGCTTACCCCCAAAGCACGTAATTAATTATTTTGCACAATTCTATACATTTAGAATCTTGATAAAATGGATAATTTTCTAAAAAGAATAATTTACTAAAGTGGCCCAATAAAAGGTAGAAAGTCTAAACAGACTGATTTTCAGAGAAGAAATTGAGAAAGCTGTAAGAAGGATAAACTCCAAAACACCAGGTCACGACAGTTTCACGGAAGAATTCCACCACCTTTATAAAACAGATCATTCCTATACTATCTAAATTGTTCCAGGGCATACAAAATGAAATATTTTTAATTCTCTCTATGAAGTGAGAGTAACATTAATATCACAACCTAAGAAAGATTACACAAAAAGTATAACTACAAACAAACCAATCTTACTTATAAATATCACTGCAAAGTTCTTTAACAAAATATTAACAGAATCCAGCAACTCAATAAAAGAATATCACATAATAGTCAAGATTGTTCAACATGAGGAAACCAATTAATATCATTTATCATCATAATAGATCTAACGAGAAAAATTATAGGGTCATCTCTACGGGCACTAAAAAGTCATTTGACAAAATGCTCAACCACCCTTGTTGGAAACATTCAGTAAAATAGACCCCATGGATACTTCCTGAACATGATTTAAAGAAACATGCACACACTAATTTATTTATGTGTGTTTGTGTGTATGTGTGTGTGTGTGTATGTCAGCCCCAAATCCAGCATGCTATTTAGTAGAATAACACTGGGAGCTTTATCTCTAAAGTCCTGAACAAGACAGCATTTCCACTAATACCACAACAATCTATTGTACTCCTAGAGGCATTATGCAGGAAAAAGAAATCAGTGGTATAAAATCTGGAAAGGAGGATATAAAATTAAGATTATTTGTGGGTGACATGATTGTATCCTTGGAAAACTTGTGAGAATCAACTGAAAACTACTGCAAATAAGAGGAATTCAGGACTGTAACAAGATATAAAATTCACATATAGTAGTGAATAGCCCTCCTACATAGAAACAATTGCCACTTAGATTATATAATGAAAGGGAAAGCCTCACCTACATTGGCAACAAAAGGATAAAGTGCCTAGGCATAAACTTAATGAGAAATGAATAAAAGCTGTACAAGGAAAATGATAAAAGCATGCCTAAGCAAAAGCTAACATTTCCAAAATGTTCATCAGATCAGATATTTGAACATAAAATCTGAGACTGTCAGAGAAGCACCATCTCATGAAAACACAGATGGTCTCCAGGTCTTGGACCAACTAGCAGGTGGATTTCAGGGTTGGCTCCCTCATCTTTTGGCAATAGTGCATTTATTCTCTACAGACAGAGATCTGGTACCATCCTGAGATGAAATCCAGGAGAGAAGAATTTCCCTGAGGAAAAACTGAGGTGTCTGAAAAACAGAAGCTGCCTCAAGTACCTCCCTTCCCTTCCTCTGCAAGAAAACAGGTGCTGAATGGTAACACCTAATAAGAGTAATAAATATTTGAGTTAGGCGAATAGTTTACTGGAGATAATAAATGCCATAGCCATTATAAACTCTCAACTCTTCCCCTCTGAAAGTGAGGTGAATCCCTCACAGATATGAAAGATATTATAGAGACAGAACTGGTAAGATTGAGCAGCATGACTGGGATGGAGTTCTTGAGCCTGGGTGACCGAACCAGAAAGGGGGCCAGGAGCCAGAGATGTTGGAAAGACAAGCCCGTAAACACCTGAGGCAGCTGGAAATGCCCAGAGTAGGCACTTGGGCATGAAATCAGGTCAAGAAATGGAGATCTGAGAGCCACTGGCAAGACAGATCGAAGCCCTGAGACCTTCAAGGAGACTGCAGAATAAGAAAAGCAAAATGATCATCTCCTGCCCCTTGGTGAAGGCCTATATTTCAAGTCATAAAAAAGTGCCAAAGAACAATGGAGGAATAAAAACGAAGAGCATGGGGTATGAACTCACAAAAGACAGGGATCTTGCTTGTTTATCTATATATTCCCCAAATTCTAACATAGCAGAGGCCCTGACATGTACAGGTTCTCAGTGAATGTTTGTTGAATGAACGAGGGAATTATGAAACTCAAAGAGTGAGACCACATGCATAGATAGCAGAAACAAGTGTAGCTCTGGAGGCAACCATCTGGGTTCAAATCCTGTTGCGGCACTTACTATCTGTGGGACAAATTACTTAATCTCTTCAGGTTTTAGCTTCTTCGTGTGTAAAATGGAGCTAATGGGAAATCACATCTTACGTAGTTGTCATAAATTTAAACGAGATAATGTACACAAAGGTTAGCATATTTCTGACAAAAGCTCTTCATGAATATTATCTCACATCCTATAAATTTTAGTTTTACATTTTTATTTTTAAATTTAAAATAAAAATACTGGAGGAGAATATAGAAAAAAATGTTAAAATCCTATTGTAGAAGTTTTTGCCAGAACAATAAAGCAAGAAAAAGAAGTAAAAGGCATTAAAATTAGAAAACAAGGAATAAAACTATTTCTATTTACATAAGACACGATCCTACATATAGAAAATCCTAAAGAATCCACACACACAAAAATACTAGAGCTAATATGAATTCAGTGAACTTACAAGATCAACACACAAAAATCAGCTGTGTTTTAATACACCAGCAATGAACAATCTGAAAAGGAAATTAAGAAAATAATTCTATTTACAACAGCATCCAAAATAATAAAATATCTAGAAATAAATTTAAACATGGAAGTGAAAGACTTGTACTTTGAAAACTACAAAATATTGCTGTAAGAAATTAAAGACCTAAATCAATGGAAAGACACCCTGTGTTCATGGATTAGAAGACTTAATATTGTTAACACTTTAATATTCTCACCAAAGCAATCTACAGATTCAATGCAATCCTGATAAAAATTCCACCAGCCTTGTTTGCAAAAATGGAAAGGCTGATTCTCAAATTCATATGGAATTGCAAGGAGACCCAAATAGCCAAAACAAAATTGAAAAAGAAGAACAAAGTTGGAGAACTTACACTACCTGAATTCAAAACTTACTACACAGCTACAGTAATCAAAACAGTGTGGTACTGGCATAAGCCAGACAAATAGACCAGTGGAGGAGAAGAGAGTCCAGAAATAAAACCAAACATCTATGGACAACTGATTTTCAACAAGGGTGCCAAGGCCATTCAAGAAGAAAGAATAGTTTTTTCAGCAGATGGTGTTCACTTCATCTAGGTTGTTCTAGTCATGTCTTGGGTGTGAGCCAATGCATTACTACCTTAGGGAGCTGCTCTGGCAAGCCAGTCAGGCTTATGTTCCCTCCAAACTGTCAGAGTGCTCACAGCATCCAGTTCCTCTCTTTTGCAGTACTTAACCCAAATGGAATAACTGTGTAATTATTTAATCTTGGTCTCATCCTGAGGGCAGGGATCATGTTTATTTTGTTCAAGACTGCATTTCCAGAGTTTTCGTAGAGAGGGAGCACTGAATAACTATTTGGGGAGAAAATAATTCAACAGGGGCCATTTTCCAGTCAACTGCTTTATATCTCAAGCAGTTTATCTTAATATGACAAGTGAGATCTTAGGTGGGTTACTGAGGAATCAAAAACATACCTATTATCCCAAGTTTAGCAGCAAATATCAGAGATACTCCAATGGGAAAACCAAAAACATAATAACCAATGGCATTCAAGATAGCACCAGTCTTTTGTTTTCCCGTACCTCTCAGGACTCCACCACAGATGCCCTAAAGAGAGGAAGACCAAAAACCAACGTTGCAGTCATTTCGCTATCATCATATCAAGTTCAGAATATTACATTAATATTTCACAAGTTTGGATATAGTCAAATAGTTCTATCTCAAAACAAGCATTGCACTTTATGTAAGAGTCACAGGAAAACATTTTGCTTCTAAAGTTATGCCAACAACAAACTATAGCAGCTTTCATCAGGAACCCATCAGGTAACATTATTTACATCTTTGGCTATTTAAAAATATTTTCTAACAGCATATGTTTAAAAAATATGTAGAGGTTTCATTAATGGAAGTCTCAGCAGAAACTAGTCTGATGTCATGGCTGAAAAATATTAACGCAATCACGAGCTTCAAAAATGCTCAGAGCCAGAGTGGTGACAATCATCTTGCTCTCTTCCACCCTATTCTTACCACAGCCAGTGCTAGTCTTGGTCACCACATCTTTAGAGTGACATTGACAGATACAAGAAATTCCTTGGGGAAAAAAAGCAAGATGGTAAATTGATCTAGAAATCATGTCATGAGGACTAATTGCTGAAACTGGGAATAAGCCTCAAGGGATGTCAGGGGACAGCAGAAGGGTCTTTAAATACCTATACATCTACAGAAGATCAGCCTGGCGAAGGACTTTTTAGTGGTCAGGGTTAACTCAAAGGTAGCATGGCCTGCCTTGGAAGATATGAGAGAGATCACTTCATCACTTGGCTAGGATGTCACACAGGGCGTTCAAGCCCCAGATAAAGTAGGATAGGCCCCAGAGGATGCTGGGTAACTCAGGCCTCTTCTATCCTGAGACGCTATGCTCTAAAGTAACCTATCTTTCCCACAAGTGGCTCAGACTGCTTGAAGCAAGAGATCTCTCTTTTCAAAAATGAAATCACAGACATTTAATTCAAAAGCTAGAAACAGAAACAAATTTTGCTATGTATATTAGACAGTAAAATCACTCCAATACTCACTGCAAGTGCATCAAATAGATGAAAGGGAGCAAAAATAGGCATCACTTGGCTCACAAGAGAAATAATATCTCTGTTGGAGGAAAAGAAAGTAGTCAGTGATCCCAAAATCACATTTAAGTGGAGTACTAATTAACTACTGATCTGACAGACCTAACAAATTGATCAGTCAATTCAGTCAAAATACTACTTTTCTATTTGACAAACTGAGTACACAATAAAACCTCACTAATTTAAATTTTATTAGTTAGAATTTAGGTTAAAAGGGACATGTGCTAGGCTGTCACTATAGAGGATAATTCTTAAAGTTTTGTTTATAAGCATAAAAATGTAGAGGTTGGGAAGAAAAAGCAGGTTTCAGCCTGTGTACAGTACTCTTCCTCTGCATATGGGAGTCTTCCTCAAAAATGGAGTTGAAGGCCTGTGTTCATATAGGGAATATTTGCCTCCTCATAGATCCTCTGAACTCTAATTATGGTGAAAGATCTGCCTGGGGAGGGCCCCTCGTGGGGGTACTGGGGCTCTGGAGAGAGACACAGCAGAGATGGAGGTGACTAACGACCTGCATGATGGATCCAATGTGGATGCTATACATGTAACAGACTATTACTCTCCCCAAAGGAAGTCTTCCTGCTTCCCTCCCATTAATCCTAAAGGCAGAGCATGCTGGTCAACAGGTACCACCAACTTAGACAGAGCCTGAAGTCAACCCTCTCACCAGAGGAGTGACCTCCTTGGAATAGATCCACAGGACTGCAAAGTTACCTAATGTGTGCACTATCTCTACTAATCAAAATGACAATGTGATCTTTCATTCAAAAATACAAACATTAAAACAATGTTCACCTGACACCGAAGAAAATAAACAACACAAAAAACCCCAGAAAAGACCAAAATGAGAATGCAGAACAGCTGACACAAAAGGAAACAGAAAGAATGCAAGGAACAAAAGAGAAATTTTTAAAAATTATAACTACTATTCTTAGAGATACTCATAAATGAAAAACAGGCATTTAAGGAAAAAGAACAATTAGGAAAAAGTGATTGGAAATGAAAAATATGAATACTAAAATAAAACATTCTATTTAAAGACTAGATCATGAAATGGACATGGCTAAATACTAAGTTTCAACTTGGAAATTAAAGTTGAGTAAATATCCCAAAACACAGAGACAGAAAATGAGAGAAAAGAGACATGTAAGATTAATCCATAAATTCTACCATTTATCTAAATTTCCTAGAGCTAAAGAAAAATCCAATGCTTCAGATTGCAAGTCTATAAAGTGCCATGCAGAATAAAAGAAAAAAGATTCACCTGCACCTAAGCACATCCAAGGACAAAAAGAATATCTGAAAGATTTCCAGAAAAAAAAAATTTCTCCTACAAAGAAATAAGAGTTAGATTAGTATGAAAAGTCTATATCCAGGTTACATCATGGAAGACAGTAGAGTAGGAAGCTCCAAGAATCAGTCTCTTAACCAAAACAACTATTGCACTGGCAAGAAATGTCAGAACCAACTATTTCAGAACTCTGGAGTTGAACTGAAAACCTGCAGCAACAAGAAGAGTGCTTGATGAAGCAAGAGGCTGAGAAATATCCATGAATTTTGGTGTTTTGTGTGGTAGCTACAATTTCTCACTCCCCAGGTCCCATGGCAGGTAGCTGAACAGCTGACTGCCTACATTCCTGACGTGGCTAACTGGTGACAGGTTGGGCAATAAGGATCTTGTCCTCCAAAATTCAGGGTTGTATGTTTTCATCTACCAGGCAGTTCACTAAGGGACTGGCACAGTGGCTGGCCATTGTTTCAACCCCTTTGGGCTGAAGTGCCTTCCCAGGCAGTGCCTGTTGAATAATTTGCAGAGACAGAACCTTTTTTAAGAACTCTTTTCATATTGGATCAAGGAATTTAAGGAAACCTGTCAGGTCATTGGCTAACTGTGGAGATAACAGACACCACACACGACAAGGAACACAGTCTTTGTAAAAACTGGTTTGGAAAAGTCACTGGACAAATAGATGCCAGCAGAACAGCAATGACAACAAGAAAGAACAGCAATGCCTGGGGAGGGAGAAGAACCTGATTTCCAGAGTTACCACATTACAACTTTCAAAATGTCCAGTTCTCTTCAAAAAAATTACAAAGCATACAAGGAAACAAGAAAGTATGGTCCATTCACAGGAAGAGGAGAGGTTGTCATCAACTGGAAAATATTGTCAGAATCAATTTTTTCAGAACTCTGGAAATTAACCAAAGGCTTGCAGTGACCAGTGGAGAGCTTATTCAAGAAAAGTGGCTAAATCTTAGCAATAACAGCTTTGCGGTGTTTTTAACTTACTCTAGTACCATCCACTGCTCCCAGCTCAGCAGTAACCTTGAAAAATAACAGCCCATATTTCCAAGACAGGAGGAGGAAGAATAGGTTGAACTCTTTCAAAACTTCATTCCCAAAGAATAGTTGTTATTTCGCAGAAAGACCCACCTGTCTGGTGTTACCGTAGAAGACCCCACTTGAAAGGTTGTCTTTATTTCACCTGACTCAAATTTGCCCAGTGTTAAAGTTGACCTCTGGGAGATATTCCTGGGAATCTAGATGGCGACATGCATGCATAGGACTGTTCATATGCTCAAGAAAGACCAGAGAAGGCCTAAGTTCTCACCTCTGGCTGAGCTTGAGGCTCCACACAAGCAGGAAATGAAGGTTAAGGCCAAGTTGTAAACTGCCTGGCTGAGTGTTAAAGGCATGCCCTGATACACGTACAGAGAGCCCCTCAGCAAAGACTGGGAGATGTCTGGGATGCAAGCAATTAAGAAAATCTCTGTCTAAGATTAGATTGATGGTTACCAGAGGGAAAGGCAGAAGGGAGGGTAAAAGAGGTGACAGGGCACATGTGTACAGAGATGGATGGTAATTAGTCTTTGGGTGGTGAACATGATGTAGTCTACATAGAAATCAAAATATAATGATACACACCTGAAATTTATATAATCTTATGAACCAATGTTACCTCAATAAATAAATAAATAAGAAAATCTCTGTCCAATAATTAGCTGACCACTAAGCTAATGCAACAGATATTTCAGTGGCCACACCCAACAAAGAATACAGACTTTACCAAATTAGTTCATAAAAGTCACTAAGCAAACAAACAACAACAGGCATCAACAACAAAAAGCCCTTGGGAGGGGGAAAATATGATTTCCAGAATTGCCACATTATAATATAAAAAATGTCCAGTTTTCACCAAAAAATTATGAGTCATGTAAGAAATAAGAAAGTATGGCCCATACGGGGGGGGGGGGGGAAGCAATAAATAAAAATTGTCTCTGAGGAAGCCCAGACTTTGGACTCACTAAAAAGACTTTAAATCATCTATTTTAAATATGTTCAATGAGTTCAAGAAAACCATGTCTAAAGAACTGAAGGAAAGTATGAGAATGATGTCTCACCAAATAGACACTACCAACAAAGAGATAAAAATTATTTTTTAAAAAACCCCAACAAATAAAAACTGTGGAGTTGAAAAGTCAAAAAGTTGAAATGAAAAATTCACTAGAGGGCCTCAACAGTAGATTTGAGCTGGCAGAAGAAAGAATTAGTGAACTTGAAGATAGGACAATTGAGATTATTCATTCTGGGGAGCAGAAAGAAAAATGAATGAAGAAAAATGAACAGAGATGCAGAGACCTGTTGGAACACTATCAAGTATATCAACATACACATAATGGGACTCCCAGAAGGTGATGAGAGAGAAAAAGGGGCAGAAAAAATATTTAAAGAAAAAATGGCTGAAAACTTCCCAAATTTGATGAGAGACATGAATCTACACATCCATGAAACTCAACAAACACCAAGCAGGATAAACTCAAGGAGAAGGCAAAGTCATTTGCTGAGAGTGATGATGGAGGATGGTAGGGAGGGGTCAATAGTTTGTGGAGAGGAGAGAAGGTATAATATGGATTGCAGTGACAGACTGTGAGATGACCAAAGAAAGATGAGAAAGGCAATGCTGAGGGTCTAATTGTGGTTGGTTGTCATAAGTTCCTAGTGGAACCAATATGCTTTCTTCTGTGACTTTTCCAAAAGGGATCAGCTCCTGGCACAGACAATGTGCAACTGGGTTCTTCTGGTGGGGGGGGGGGTTCTGCCATATAGGAGGGTCAAAGGAATTTAGGTTACTAGCATGAGAGTTACTAAAATGATGGGCCATGGCATATAAGTTACATAAGGAGAGAAGTAGAGGCAGGAATGTCATGATGGATTGAGAAAGACTGCAAGATCAGAGGTGTCAACAGACTGGAGGGCTCAAGTGGTTGAAGAATTCTCCTAAGTATATGTAGCTATAAAATCACATTTGAAGCATTGAAGTTGTGGCCAATTGAAGGACTGGAGATGGAACAGTTGTATGTGATGACAAAGCCCAAAGTATGACCATGGGAAAGTGTGCCTGAGGTAGGGCAGAGATTACTGGGGTGAGGACTAGGGCACTGGGGTGAGTGGCTGGGACAATGGATGGCTCATCCATGTATGCTGAGTTCACCCAGGATGCTGGTAGAACTTGGGGGTAGAGAAGAAGATTATAATTAAAATGCCAAAGTTTTAGGCAAAAGAGGTGGAAATGGAGATATAAAAGAAAATATCACATTTACAGATGCCAGAAGCTGGAAAGGATAGGAAATACCATCATGGGTAAAAAGCAAAAATGTCAAGATAAGTCAAAAAAATAAAATAAATAAATATTAATGGGTACAAATGTAGGATTTTGCAATCGGGCTCAAGAAGACCACCACATGAGGAAGGGAAGGGATGTCAGGGCTGATCAGTGGCACACTGGCAATCAGCTCAACTGACAGGGTGGTATAACCACCAAAAGCTTAATACTTCACTAGAAGTCCATCAGTTAGAATGAGGAAGAATGGAAATAGTTCTGCTCTAAATGGCGCTAAGAGTACTGCCTTCAGGTTTGTATGAATTCAAGATGGTAGAGACTCAAAATCACCTTCCACGAGAAATGGTTGAAGGAATGACAGATGTTTACCATGGAGAAGAGAGACCCTGAAGAGCATGGGAGTAACCTTCAAACATCTGTACGGCTGAAACTCAGAAATGGATTTATGCTCTCACTAGCACAAGAACTGGAAGAAGTGGGTGAAAATTACAGGTGGGGAAGGGTAGATTTCAGCTCAAAATAAGGAATGTGTCCTGAGAATCAAAGCTGCCTTGGGAGGTAGCAAGTTTCTCATCACTGAGGTTATGAAAGTATAAATTAGACAACCTGGCAAAGATGTTTTGGAGGAATCCCAATGTAAGATGGGTGATTACATCAAATAGCCTTTTAGATCCTTTTAATCATAAGATTTTATCAAATTTGAAAAGTTTTTGCCATTGTTTCTTCAAATTTTTTTTCTGTCCCCTCTCCTCTCTTCTCTGCTTTGAGAACTCGCATCACATGCTTTTCAGGACAATTACAGCTCGCTGATGCTCTGTTCATATTTTTCCAGTCTTTTTTCTCTCTGCATTTTATTTAGGATATGGACTATTGTTATATCTTCAAGTTCACTAATCTTTTCTTCTACAGTGTCTAATCTGATGTTGATCTCATCCAATATATTTTCATCTCAGACATTTTTTTCAGCTCTATAGCTTCAATTTGCTGTTGTTTTTTCCCCCACATCTTTGATGTCTTACTTTAACATGCTCATGTTTTCCTCTACCTTCCTGAAAATATGAAACATAGTTATAAAAACTTTTAGTATCTCTGTGTACTAATTCTATTGTCTGTTTCATATCTGGGTCAGTTTCAGTTGATTGATGTTTCTCCTCGTTATGGAATTTAGTTTCTTGCTTCTTTGTATGCCTATATGTAATTTTTAATTGGAGCAGATATTGTTAATTTTATTCTGTTGGGTACTACATATTCTTGTATTATTTTAAATACTCTTGAGCTGTGATGCAGTTAAGTATCTTGGAAACAGTCTGATCCGTTTGAGGTTTGCTTAATCTTTGTTAGGCAGGACCAGAGCAGCCTTCATTCTAGGGCTAATTCTCCTCCACTATCGAGGTAAGATCCTTCTGGGAACTCCACCAGCTGTCCCATGCACGACAAGGTTTTGTTCATTCTGGCTTGTAGGAACACAAGCTCTTCCCAGTCCTTTGTGAGCTTCAGAGATCGTTCTGTCTGTTCTTTTCAGGTGTTCCCTGCCTCCCCAGCATCCTTGCATGCATGCATGCATAGCTTAACAGTCAGCTGAAGACTTGAGGGAGACCCTCTACTGATCTCCAAAGCTGTCTCTTGGGGAGTTCCCTCCCATCTGGTACTCTGCCCTATGAACTCTATCCACACAGCCTCTCAGAACTCTCAACTCCATTCCCTCAACCCAGGGAGATGGATGGGGTTTGCCAGGGACACCTCTGTGCTGTGGCCTGGAAACTCCCTCCTGGTAAGCTGGGGCAATCACAGGGTTCTCTTCATTTGTTTTCTCTCTCAGGGATTACTATTCTATGCTGCCTGTTGTCCAACGTTTGAAAACTATTTTTAAAAATACAGACTTTGCATTAATTCAAAAAGATATATGCACTCCTATGTTCACTGCAGCATTGTTCACAATAGCCAGGACTTGGAAGCAACTAAGTGCCCATCAATGGGTGAATGGATAAAGAAGATGTGGTATATATATACAATGGGACATTACTCAGCCATAAATAACAAGAAATCATGAGCCAGCCCTGATGGCCTAGTGGTTAAAGTTTGGTGCTTTCACTGCTTCAGCAGCCGGGTTCATTTCCTGGTCATGGAACCACACCACCTGTCTGTCAGTTGTCATGCTGTGGCAGCTGCTCACATAGAAGAACTAGAAGGACTTACAAGTAGGATATACAACCATGCACTGGGGCTTTGGGGAGATTAAAAAAAAGAAGAAAAAAGAAGAAGATTGGCAACAGATGTTAGCTCAGGGCAAATCTTTCCCTGCAAAAAAAAGAGGAAATCATGCCATTTGTGACCACATGGACGGACCATGAGAGTATTATGCTATTAAGTGAAATAAGTCAGATGGAGAAAGACAATTACTGTATGACTTCACTCATATGTGGAAGATGAACAAACAAACAGATAGATATGGAGAGCAGACTGGTGGTTATCAGAGGGGAAGAGGATTGGAGGAGGGCGAAAGGGGTAAAGGGACATATATGTACGGTGATGGATGGAAACTAGACTTTTGGTGTTGAACACAAGGCAGTCTGTACAGAAGTTGAAATATAATGATGTACACCTGAAATTTATATAATGTTATAAACGAATGTGACCAATAAGAAAAGTTTTTTCAGGAAAAAAAAAAAGATTCTGTACAGTTTTTTAGTTGTGTAAGGCAGGAGGGTAAATCCAGTCCCTATTACTCCATCTGACCATCTCCTTAGTCCTAAGATTTTATAAGCATATGTTTAAGCATTAGTCTAAAACCAATGAGGTCAGATGAAACTAGGCAAGTACACTTGAAAGAAATAAAACTGAATTTCTTCATTAGAGTAATCTGAGGCAACTGGTACAAATTGTTGGAGCTTTTTCATAAAGAGGATTTGGTTTAATCAAAAGACACTGTATTGGGGCCGGCCCGGTGGTGTAGCAGTTAAGTTCGCATGCTATGCTTCGGCGGCCTGAGGTTCACAGGTTCGGATCCTGGGTGCAGACAGACACACCGCTTGTCAAGCCATGCTGTGGCAGTGTCCCATATAAAGCAGAGGAAAATGGGCACAGATGTTAGCCCCGGGCCAGTCTTCCTCAGCAAAAAAAAGAGAATTGGCAATGGATGTTAGCTCAGGGCTAGTTTTCCTCAAAAAAAAAGACACTTTATTGTATCTAAATAATTATGCAAATACATTATTACAGAAAATGCTATAAAATTCAACCTAAAATTGGGTCACTGATTTATGCAAATTCTGCCCATTTGATTCAGGTGTACATACTGTCAGTGTGCCCTGGACTGGGAAGTGTCTTTCTGGGGATGAAGATATTCCCTGTGCTTTTTCTTTGTATCTCGGAGCAAAACCAGCATTGAGCACAAGAGAAACCCCACTCAGGTTTGATAAAGAAATGAATCGGGTATTGAAGGAGTGGGGATGATGTCCATGGGCTTCCATCATTCAAATTCATTCACATTTAGTACCGTGGTTCTCATTCCTGGCTGCACTACAGATTTTCCCATGAAGTAAAATATTACTCACCTGTCAGAATCAGAAAAGCGTAGTGAAGAAAGAAAGCATAAAACTAAAAACATTTTTCTAGAACATGGTACATACTTGTCACTGGTAAACATATAGGCAACCACATCCTTCAAAGCTGCAAGTGAAACACCCACTACAAGTCCACCAACACCTGGAAAATACAGAAGAAGCAACAGGAAATGAAAATTCTCCAAAGTGTAATAAATCCTAGTACTGACTTCTCATGTGATATCCGTGTTAATGATTTAAGAAATGTAATAAGTATGAAAAGAGCAACTATGGTCAGATGATTCTGACTCTTTTTTCTAAGGCAGACTCAGAAAAGATGTTCAATAAGGTGTCAATACAATCAGAATCATCTCTAACTGCTCAGATTAGAGAACATTAAAACTGCCAGAGGGAGCCAGCCCTGATGGCCTAGTGGTTAAAGTTTGGCGCGCTCTGCTTCAGCGGCCCGGGTTCGGTTCCTGGGGGCAGAACCACACCACTCCTCTGTCAGCAGCCATGCTGTGGAGGTGCCTCACACAGAAGAGCTAGAAGGACTTAAAACTAGAATATACAACTATGTACTGGGGCTTTGGGGAGGGAAAAAAACCTGCCAGAGCAGGTAGTGGTCCAGGAACATGGAGAATTGGCCACGCAGACTTGGGTCAGAAAATAAGCCTGCATAAGATAACAATTGCTTTTGAAATGATTTCAATAGTACCAAGCATAACATTATTATTTAGTTGGCACCTAATAATAGAAAATCATAATTAGAAGCTTTATTTAACTGAGTAAACTGAAAAGAGCATAAAGAATAAAGATTTTAGTTGAGTTTGTATATGTAAGTCAATTCCTAGAGAAATTCTGATATATATATTTCAACTGATTAGATGAAACTCAATATGGATGCTGGAGAGCAGAAGTGCTTTGCTCACCTGCACACAGGAGAACGGTGATGCAGGAGTGCCGAGCCTGCTCGGCGTTCCCTGCCCCCAGGGCATTGCCCACTCGGACACTGGCTGCCACACCAAAGCCAAGGGGCACCTGAGAATGAACAATCACAAATTATAAGGAGAAGTCAGAGGGCCTGAAAACTAGACTATTAGTGCACTAGAGTCTGGAAACCCTAGACAGAATCAGAAATCTGGATTCTAGAACTAGTTCTATTACATCCTAGCTGTGCAACTGTAAACAAATTGCTCAGCCTCACCGACAGCTGATTTGTTCTTTGCTAAAGAAGTGTAACGGCTGCCCTGACTGCTACCTGTATCAAAGTACCAGAGTAGAATCTCTTAATGACACTGGACTTGAGGGCAAAGCACCTCCTTTCTTGGCTAAACGCATACTATCAAGACTTAATTCAATCTAGCTACATTCTACAAGATAAGGTTTAATGTATTATAAATATAAATATATAAATAGCTTGCAAAAATTACATGAACCATATGAAAAAGCACTTAGAACAAGGCCTGGCACACTGTAGGAATTCAATAAACGTTGATGAAATCTGACTTCATAACAATATGCTATGTGTCCAACATTCTATATGTCTAATTACCCAGTAAACTGAAATAGGTCTCTTCAGATCCCTCAGGGCTGTTTGGGTAACACAGGTTGTATAGAAAACTGTGGCTTTAGCTCTCATGTTCGCTTTTTTTTTTGTGTGTGTGAGGAAGACCAGCCCTGAGCTAACATCCGTCGCCAATCCTCCTCTTTTTGCTGAGGAAGACTGGCCCTGGGCTAACATCCGTGCCCATTTTCCTCTACTTTATATGGGACGCCGCCACAGCATGGCTGATAAGCGGTGCGTCTGTCAGCGCCCGGCATCCGAACCCGTGAACCCTGGGCTGCCAAGCGCGGACTAAACCGCTGCGCCACCGGACGGCCCCTCATGTTCGCTTTTAATAATTTATATGTCAGCTTTAACTTCTCTTCCTACTAGAAGTAGCATCCTCCCAAGAACCTTCTAATTTGTTACTGTTTTGAGAACTAGCCTAAGTTGAGTTGATAATAAATATATACTAAATGGTTAAGATCTTAAGAACTTGAAAAATAATGGACTTGACTATATAAAAATCTACAAGACTTGTGTGCCCGAAGTATACGTTATTGGCTTCCAGTTCAAGATGAATGGCTAGCTCACATGTTTAATTCCCTTCCCTCCCAAAATGCCATTAAAATATCAAAGATGCTTAACAGAAAAAAAAAATCATTAACAACACTGAGAATAAGAGAGCAGACCAGCTTCTAGAAGAGGGAAAGCAGGTGTCATGGTCCTGGGGTGGAACCACAGGAAGCCAAAGTCCAGCATACAAACAGCAGAAGGTTGGATCCTGCTAGTTCTTCCCAGTGGAACCCTAGGAAGCTTGAAGCTTCAAGTCCATCAGGGCTGTGATGAGCAGTATTTGGAAAGATTCACTAGGGGACTACAAACAGCATGGCCGTCACCTACCTAGACCTCCCTCTCAGACTCACCACACACAGAAAGACTGGGCTAAAATTGAAAAGCAAAGTGGGAGAGCTCCCTGCATGGTGTGAGTGCCTCAGAAACAAGCTGTTCCTGTTTTGTCTTGGGGGATGGATGGATGGGACATGGGAGGTGGGGTGGGGCTGCCTGCTCCCTGTTCCTCATCCATAAACCCTAAAATGAAGATGTCATTTGATAGATACCACCTTTGTACTCAGCTCCTTACTGGTCCTTCCCATAAAGAGGAGAGATCTCTTGGAGAAAAATCCCCAAATAACATGACAGGAAAGCCATGCCAGACATTTATCTTATAAATCAATGTATTCATTCATTCACAAGTACAAATGGACTAATAAGGATCACCAGATCTTTGAGGAAAACCAAAGAACATATCACTCGTTCATCTTTCTGGCAGTCCAGGGTATCCATAGAGCTCTCTTCCAACACCATATTTATTTTATTGAGGTCACATTGGTTTATAACATAATAAAAATTTCAGATGTACATTATTATATTTCGACTTCTGTACAGACTGTGTTGTGTTCACCACCAAAAGTCTAGTTTCCATCCTTCACCATACATATGTGCCCCTTTACCCCTTTCACCATCCCCCCACCCTCTAGTAATCACCAATCTGTTTTCCGTATCTATGTGTTTGTTTCTTTCTTTATCTTCCATATATGAGTGAAGTCATATAATAGCTGTCTTTCTCTGTCTGACTTATTTTGTTTAGCATAATACCCTCAAGGTCCATCCATGCTGCTGCAAATGACATGATTTCATCTTTTTTTATGGCTGAGTAGTATTCCATTGTATATATATAACATCTTCTTTATCCATTCATCCACTGATGGACACTTAGGTTGCTTCCAAGTCTTGGCTATTGTGACTAATGGTGCAATGAACATAGGGATGCATAAATTTCTTTGATTTCATGTTCTTTAGATAAGGGATAGCTGGGTTAAATGCTATTTCTATTTTTAATTTTTAAAGAAATCTCCATACAATTTTCCACAGTGGCTGCACCAATTTGCATTCCCACCAGCAGGGTATGAGGGGTTCCCTTTTCTCCACATCGTCTCCAACACTTGTTATTTTTTGTCTTGTTAATTATAGCCATTCTGATGTGTGTGAGGTGATATCTCATTGTAGTTTTGATTTGCATTTCCCTAATAATGATGTTTAACATCTTTTCATGTGCCTGTTGGCCATCTGTATATCTTCTTTAGAAAAATGTCTGTTCATATCCTCTGCCCATGTTTCGATCAGGTTGTTCTTTTTTTTTTTTTTTTTTGAGTTGTATGAGTTCTTTACATATTTTGGATATTAATCACTTATTGGATATATGACTTGCAAATATTTTCCCCCAGTTGGTGGTTTGTCTTTTTGTTTTGTTGATGGTTTCCTTTGCTGTGCAGAAGCTTTTTAGTTTGATGTTGTCTCATTTGTTTATTTTTTCCTTTGTTTTCCTTGCCTGAGGAGACATGATATTCAAAAAGGTACTGCTAAGACTGATGTCAACGACTGTACTGCCCATGTTTTCTTCTAGGAGTTTTATGGCTTCAGGTCTTACATTCAAGTCTTTGATCCATTTTGAGTTAATTTTTGTGTATGGTGTAAGATATGGTCTAGTTTCATTCTTTTGCATGTGGATGTCCAATCTTCCCACATCACTTTTTGAAGAGACTTTCTACATTGTATGTTCTTGGCTTGGTTGTCAAAAATTAGTTGTCCATAGATGTGTGGGTTAATTTCTGGGCTCTCAATTCTGTTCCACAGATCTGTGTGTCTGTTTTGATTACTATAGCTTTGTATATTTTGCAATCAGGGAGTGTGATACCCACAGCTTTGTTCTTTTTTCTCAGGATTGATTTGGCTATTGAGGGCCTTTTGTTGTTCCATATAAATTTTAGGATTCTTTATCCTATTTCCATGAAAAAATGTCATTGGGATTCTGATTGGGATTGCACTGAATCTTTACATTGCTTTAGGTAATATGGAGTTTTTAACTATGTTTATTCTTCCAATCCATGAGCATGGAATATCTTTCCATTTCTGTACATCTTCTTCAATTTCTTTCAATAATGTCTTATAGTTTTCAGTGGGTAGGTCTTGCACCTCCTTAGTTAAATTTATTCCTAAGTATTTTATTCTTTTTGTTGCAATTGTAAATGGGATTGTATTCTTGATTTCTCTTTCATTGTTCATTGTTCATGTATAGAAATGCAACTGATTTTTGTACATTGATTTTGTATCCTGAAACGTTACTGTACTCTTTATTTCTAATAGTTTTTTTGGGGATTCTTTAGGGTTTTCTATATACAGAATCATGTCATCCACAAATAGCGACAGTTTCACTTCTTCCTTTCCAATTTGGATCCATTTTGTTTCTTTTTCTAGCCTAACTGCTCTGGTTAGGACTTCCAGTACTATGTTGAATAAGAGTGGCGAGAGTGGGCATCCTTGTCTTGTTCCTGTTCTTAGAGGAATAGCTTTAAGTTTTTCACCATTGAGTATGAAGTTGGCTGTTGGTTTGTCATTTATGGCCTTTATTATGTTGAGGTACTTTCCTCTATACCCATTTATTAAGAGTTTTAATTATAAATGGATGTTGAATCTTGTCTAATGCTTTCTCTGCATCTATTGAGATGATCATGTGATTTTTACTCTTCATTTTGTTAATATGGTGTATCACATTGATTGATTTGAAGATGTTGAACCATCCCTGCATCCCTGGAATAAATCCCACTTGATGGTGGTGTATAATCCTTTTGATGTATTGCTGTATTCAATTTGCTAATATTTTGTTGAGAATTTTTGCCTCTATGTTCATCAGCAATATTGGCCTGTAATTTTCCTTTTTTCTGTTGTCCTTGTCTGGTTTTGGTATCACAGTAATGTTGGCCTTGTAAAATGAGTTAGGAAGTGTCCCATCCTCTTCAATTTTTCAGAAGAGTCTGAGAAAGACAGATATTAAATCTTCTTTGAATGTTTGGTAGAATTTACCAGAGAAGATATCTGGCCCTGGACTTTAGTTTTTTGGGAGGTTTTTGATTACTGTTTCAACCTCGTTACTTGTGATTGGTCTATTTAGATTCTCTATTTCTTTTTGATTCAGTTTTGGGAGATTGTATGATTCTAAGAATTTATCCATTTCTTCTAGGTTATCCAGTTTTTTGGAGTATAGCTTTTCATAGTATTCTCTCACAATCTTTTGTATTTCTGTGGTATCTGTTGTAATTTCTCCTCTTTCATTTCTATTTTATTTATTTGAGCCTTCTCTCTTTTTTTCTTAATGAGTCTAGCTAAGGGTTTGTCAATTTTGTTTATCTTTTCAAAGAACCAGCTCTTAATTTCATTGATCCTTTCTATTGTCTTTTTAGTCTCTATTTCATTTGTTTCCACTCTGATTTTTATTATTTACTTCCTTCTACTGACTTTGGGCTTTGTTTGTTCTTCTTTTTCTAGTTCTTTAAGTATAGTGTTAAAGTATTCGAGATTTTTCTAGTTTCTTAAGGTAGGCCTATATTGCTATATACTTCCCTCTTAGTATCGCTTTTGCTGCATCCCATAAGTTTTGGTATGTTGTATTTTCATATTCATTTGTCTCCAGGTCTTTTTTGATTTCTCCTTTGATTTCTTCATTGATCCAATACTTGTTCAGTAGCATGTTGTTTAGTCTCCACATATTTGTGACTTTTCCAGCTTTCTTCTTGTAGTTGATTGTGCTCAGAAAATATGTTTGATATGATTTCAATCTTCCTAAATTTATTGAGGCTTGTTCGTTTTCCAACATATGGTCTCTTTGAGAATGTCCCAAGTGCACTTGAGAAGAATGGGTATTCTGCTGCTTTTTGATGGAATGTTATATATATATATATATATATGTTAAGTCCATCTGATCTAGTATTTCATTTAAGGCCAATGTTTCCTTGTTGACATTCTGTCTGGAGGATCTATCCATTGATGTAAGTTGAATGTTCAAGTCCCCTACTATTATGGTGTTGCTGTCAATTTCTCTCTTTAGGTCCATTAATAGATGCTTCATAAACTTTGGTGCTCCTATGTTAGGTGCATATATATTAATAAGTGTTATGTCTTCTTGGTGGAATGTCCCCTTTATCACCATATAATGTCCATCTTTGTTTCTTGTTATCTTTCTTGGCTTGAAGTCCATTTTGTCTGACATAACTATAGCTACACCTGCTTTCTTTTGGTTGCCATTTGCTTGGAGTATCATCTTCCATCTCTTCATGAGCCTATTCTTTAGAGTTGAAATGGGTCCTCTGGAGGCAGCATATTGTTGGGTTTTGGTTTTTAATCCATCCAGCCACTCTGTGTCTTTTGATTGGTGTAGTCAATACATTTACATTTAGACCGATTATTGACATATGAGGGGTTAATACTGCCATTTTATCTTTTGTGTTCTGGTTGTTCTATATCTCCATTGTTTCTTTTTCCTTGTATTTCTGTCTGCCATTGCAGTTTGATAGTTTTCTGTGATATTTCTCTCAGTTTTCTATTTATTTATGTTTTGTGACTCTGCTTTGATTTTTTGTTTTGTGATTAACATGATGTTTGTATAAAAGATCTCATAATGATATAATCACTTATCTCCTGATAGCATCTTATCTCCATTAGCCTATGCAGATTCTGTCCTTTTCCTCTTTCCCTTGTTTTTGTTGTCACAAATTATCCTTTTTTGCATTGCAAGTTTGTTACCAAATTAAAGTGGTTATAGTTATTTTTGTTGCCTTCTTTCCCTTTAGCCTTTATAATTGTTTACTAACCTATTCTGATGTAGAGTTGTAATTTTCTGATGTTGTCTGTCCATTTATCACCTTGCTCAAGGCTTTGTAAACCTTTGCTTTTTTGTTTCAGGTAGCGGGGCTCCTTCCAACATTTCATGTAAATGAGATCTAGTGGTGATAAACTCCCTCAGCTTTTGTTTGTCAGGGAAAGCTTTTATTTCTCTTTCATATCTGAAGATTAATTTGCTGGGTAGAGTATTCTTGGCTGATATTTTTTGTCTTTCAATATTTTGAATATATCATCCCACTCTCTCCTAGCCTGTAGAGTTTCTACTGAGAAATTTGGTGATATCCTCATGGGGATTCCTTTGTAAGTTATTTTCTTCCCTCTTTCCACCTTTAATATTCTTTGTTATTGACTTTTTTTTTCTCCTCATAGATGAGTTTAATTGGTTTCACGTATGGATTTTTTTAAATTTTCATTTTTATTGATGTCAGTTTATAAAATTGTGGGGTTTTAGCTGTACACTATTTTTTGTCTGTCACCATGTGGATGCATCCCTTCAACCTTTGTGCTCACCCCCACCTCCCTTCCCACTGGTAACCACCAACCAGTTCTCTCTGTCCGTGTGTTTGTTTATATTCCACATATGAGTGAAATCATGTGGTGTCTGTCCTTCTGTCTCTGGCTTATTTCACTTAACATAATACTCTCTAGATCCATCCGTGTTGTTGCAAATGGGACAATTCTATCTTTTCTTATGGCTGAGGAGTATTCCACTGTATATATATACCACATCTTCTTTATCTAAACATCAGTCGAGGGACACATGGGTTGCTTCCACTTCTTGGCTATAGTGAATAATGCTGCAATGAACATAGAGGTGCATAAGCCTGTTGTGATGATTGATTTCATGTCCATTGGGTAGATGCCCAAGAGTGGGATTGCTGGATCATAAAGTATTTCTATTTCTAATTTTTTGAGGAATCTCCATACTGTTTTCCATAGAGGCTGCACCAGTTTGCATTCCCACCAGCAGTGAATGAGGGTTCCCGTTTCTCCACAACCTCTCCAGCATTTGTTGTTTTTTGTCTTGGTGATTATAGCCATTCTCATTGGTGTCAGGTGATATCTTAGTGTAGTTTTGATTTGCATTTCCCTGATGATTAGTAATGTTGAACATCTTTTCATGTGTCTATTGGCCATCTGTATCTCTTCATTGGAAAAATGTCTGTTCATATCCTCTACCCATTTTTTTACTGGGTTGTTTGCTTTTTTCCTGCTCAGTTGTATGAGTTCTTTATATATTATGGAGATTAATCCCTTGTCGTGCAAACAATTTGCAAATATATTCTCCCAGCTGGTGGGTTGTCTATTCATTTAGATCCTGGTTTCACTTAACTTGTAGAAGCTCTGTAGTCTGAGGAAGTCCCACTCATTTATTTTTTCTTTTGTTTCCCTTGTCCAAGTAGACATGGAATCTGAAAGGATCCCTTTATGACCAATGTCAATTAGTGTACTGCCGACATTTTCTTCCAGGAGTTTTATAATTTCAGGTCTCACTTTCAGGTCCTTAATCCATTTTGCATTGATTTTTGTGTTTGGCGATAGGAGATGGTCTACTTTCATTCTTTTGCATGTGGCTGCCCAATTTTCCCAGCACCATTTGTTGAACAGACTTCTCTTTCTCCATTGTATGTTCTTCGCTCCTTTGTTGACGATTAGCTGTCCATAGGTGTGTGGTTTTATTTCTGGGCTTTCAATTCTGTTCCATTGATCTGTGTGTCTATTCTTGTACCACTACCATGCTGTTTTGATTACTCTAGCTCCATAGTATATTTTGGAATCAGGGATTGTGATGGCTCCAGCTTTGTTCTTTTTTTTCAGGATTGCTTTAGCTATTCGGGGTCTTTTGTTGCCCCATACGAATTTCAGTATTTTTTGTTCTATTTCCATGAAGAATGTCCTTGGGATTCTGATTGGGATTGCATTGAATCTGTAGATTGCTTTAGGTAGTATGGACATTTTAACTATGTTTATTGTTCCAATCCATGTGCATGGAATATTTTTCCATTTCTTTATGTCTTCCTCGATTTCTTTCAATAGTGTCTTATAGTTTTCATTGTATAGGTCTTTCACCTCCTTGGTTAAATTTATTCCCAGACATTTTATTCTTTTTGTGGCAATTGTAAATGGGATTGTCTTTTTGAGTTCTCTTTCTGTTACTTCATCATTAGCGTATAGAAATGCAACTGATTTTTGTAAGCTGATTTTATACCCTCCCACTTTGCTGTAGTTGTTGATTATTTATGGTAGTTTTCCAATGGATTTTTTTGGGTTTTCTATGTATAAGATCATATCATCTGTAAATAGTGAGAGTTTCACTCCTTCATTGCCTATTTGGAGTCCTTTTTTTCCTTTTCCTTGCCTAATTGCTCTGGCCAAAACTTCCAAGACTATGTTGAATAAGCGCGGGGAGAGTGGGTATCCTTGTCTTGTTCCTGTCCTCAAAGGAATGGCTTTCAGTTTTTCCCCATTGAGTAGGATCTTAGCTGTAGCTTTGTCATATATGGCCCTTATAATGTTGAGGTACTTTCCTTCTATACCCATTTTGTTGAGCTTTTATCATAAATGGATGTTGGATCTTGTCCAATGCCTTCTTGGCAGTGATTGAGATGATCATGTGGTGTTTATTCTTCATTCTGTTAATGTGGTGTATCATGTTGATCGATTTGCAGATGTTGAACCATCCCTGTGTCCCTGGTATAAATCCCACTTGATCATGGTGTATGATCTTTTTGATGTATTGCTGTATTCGCTTTGCCAATATTTTGTTGAGAATTTTTGCATCTATGTTCATCAGTGATATTGGCCTGTAGTTTTCCTTCTGTGTATTGTCCTTGTCTGGCTTTGGTATCAGGATGATGTTGGCCTCGTAGAATGTGTTAGGAAGTATTCTGTCTTCCTCTATTTTGTGGAATAGTTTGAGAAGGATAGGTGTTAAATCTTCTTTGAATGTTTGGTAAAATTCTCCAGGGAAGCCATCTGGTCCTGGGCTTTTATTTTGGGGGGAGGTTTTTGATGACTGTTTCAATCTCTTTACTTGTGACTGGTCTAATCAGATTCTCTGT
Source organism: Tapirus indicus (assembly GCA_031878705.1). NCBI lineage: Eukaryota > Metazoa > Chordata > Mammalia > Perissodactyla > Tapiridae > Tapirus > Tapirus indicus. The sequence continues at coordinate 2,501,912 of CM062932.1, read as the reverse complement.
TTCTTCTTGATTCAGTTTGGGGAGGTTGTATGCGTCCAAGAATTTATCCATTTCCTTTAGGTTGTCCAATTTGTTGGCATAAAGTTTTTCATAGTATTCTCTAATAATCCCTTGTATTTCTGTGGTATCCATTGTAATTTCTCCTCTTTCATTTCTGATTTTATTTATTTGAGTCTTCTCCCTTTTTTTCTTAGTGAGTCTGGCTAAGGGTTTGTCAATTTTATTTATCTTCTCAAAGAACCAGCTCTTTGTTTCATTGATCCTTTCTACTGTTTTTTTGGCTTCAATTTCATTTATTTCTGCTCTGATTTTTATTATCTCCCTCCTTCTGCTGATTCAGGGCTTTGTCTGTTCTTTTTCTAATTCTGTTAGGTGTAGTTGAAGGTTACTGGGGATTTTTCTTGTTTGTTAAGGTGGGCTTGTATTGCTATGAATTTCCCTCTCAGGACCGCTTTTGCTGCATCCCATATGAGTTGGTATGGTGTATTTTCCCTTTCATTTGTCTCCAGATAGGTTTGATTTCTCCTTTGATTTCATCAGTGATCCATTGGATGTTCAGTAGCATGCTGTTTAGTCTCCACATCTTTGTCCCTTTCCCAGTTTTTTTCTTGCAGTTGATTTCCACTTTCATAGCATTATGATCAGAAAAGATGCTTGTAATGATTTCAATCTTCTTAAACGTATAGAGGTTTGCCTTGTTTCTTAATATATGGTCTATCCTTGAGAATGTTCCATGCGCACTTCAGAAGAATGTGTACTCTGCTGTTTTTGGGTGGAGTGCTCTGTATATATCTATTAAGTCCATCGCATCTAGTTTTTCAGTTAAGTCCATTATTTCCTTATTGACTTTTTGTATGGATGCTCTATCCATGGATGTAAGGGGGGTGTGAAGATCCCCTACTATTATTGTGTTATTGTTAATATCTCCTTTTAGGTTTTTTAGCGGTTGTCTTATGTACTTTGGTGCTCCTATGTTGAGTGCATAGATATTTATGTGATATGTCTTCTTGGTGAAGTGTCCCTTTTATCATTATATATTGCCCTTCTTTGTCTCTCATTACCTTTTTTATCTTGAAGTCTACTTTGTCTGATATAAGTATGGCAACTCCTGCTTTCTGTTGTTTGCCATTAGCTTGGAGTATCATTTTACATCCTTTTCTTTTGAGTCTGTGTTTGTCTTTAGAGCTGAGATGTGTTTCCTGCAGGCAGCAAATTGTTGGATCTTGGTTTTTAATCCATCCCACCACTCTGTGTCTTTTGATTGGAGAATTCAATCCATTTACATTTAGAATGATTATTGATATATGGGTTTAATGTTGCTATTTTATTGTTCATTTTCTGGTTCTTTTGCATTTCCTTTGTTTCTTGTTGCATGTGTTCTGGACTGCCAATTCAGTCTGGTATTTCTGCATGATGATTCTCTTAGTTTCTCTTTATATGTCATATGTGGTTCTCTTCTGGTTATTTGTTCAGTGGTTAACGTGAAGTTCATATAAAAGATCTCCTGGATAAGATAGTCCATTTTCAGATGCCTCTTGTTTCCTTAGACTAAGTTGATTCTACCCCTTTCCCCTTCCCCTCCTTATTTGTTTTTGTCACTATTTATTCCATCTTGTGTTGTGAGTGTGTGTTTACAGTAGTGAGCCTGAAGTAATTTTTGATGTTTTCCAACCTTAGTTTTTTTCTGGTTTAGTCTCCTTGCTGTTCTCCTTGCTCAAACCTTTGTATCCCCTTTCTCTTTTCTTTTCTTTCTTTTTTTTTATTTTTCAGGCGTAAGGGCCTTCTTGAGCATTTCTTGTAGTTGGGGTCTTGTGTTGAAGAACTCTCTTAGCTTTTGTTTATCAGGGAGAGTTATCATTTCTCCTTCATATTTGAAGGATATTTTTGCTGGATCAAGTATCCTGGCTGAAGGTTTTTGTCTTTCATGATTTTGAATATATCATTCCAGTCTCTCCTAGCCTGTAGAGTTTCTGTCGAGAAATCAGCCAAGAGTCTGATGGGGTTTCCTTTGTATGTTATTTGTTTTTTTGTTTAGCTGCCCTTAATATTGTTTCCTTGTCACTGAGTCTTAATAGCTTAGCTATTATGTGGCGTGACGTTTGTCTATTCCTGTTTGTATATTTAGGTGATCTACTGATTTCATTCACTGTTATTTCCATCTGTTTCCCTGGGTTTGGGAAGTTCTCAGCTATTATTTCTTTGAACAGTCTCTCTGCTCCTTTTTCTCTTTCTTCTCCTTCTGGAATACCTATTATCCTTATGTTGTTTTCCTCATTGAGTCTGATATTTCTCAAAGAATTTCTTCATTTCTTTTTAGTCTTAGCTCTCTCCTCCTCTATCTGGAGCATTTCTGTGTGGCTATCCTCGATAATGCTAATTCTTTCCTCCATATTGTCAGTTCTGCTCTTTAAAGACTCCAGTTTTTCCATTATCTCATCCACTGTGTTTTTCATCTCCAATAATTCTGATTGGTTTTCTTTATGGTTTCAATCTCTTTTGTGAAGAAATCCCTGAATTCGTTGATTTGTTTCTCTGTGTTCTCTTGTATTTTGTTGAGTTTGTTTATGATAGCTATTTTGAATTCTCTGTCATTCAGGTTATAGATTTCTGTGCCTTTGGGGTTGGTTTCCGGGTGTTTGTCATTTTCCTCTTGGTGTGTAGACATAAGATACCGTTGCATAGATCCCACTGATTTACCTTTGCCTTTCTTCATCTTGAAGATGGTCCTGCAGTTTCCACTTGCTGCCACTGCATGGAGTTCACGAGTGGTGTGCTCTAAGCCCGCTGCAGTCCCCAGAGGGATTGTGCTGAAGCTCAGGGCGTTGGGGGGGAGGGGTTCTCTCTTTCTCTTGCTCAACCAGGGGGTTTCCTTTCTGGCTGTCTTGGTGCATTTACCACACCCCTGAAACAGTCCATCATCGCTTCCCAGTGCGGATCTCTCGACAATCTGTGAGAGCACCTGGAGGGCGATAGTTTCCCCGCAGAGGGCCACCCCTCCCCACTCTTGTCTGCGAGGCACACTGTCTTTGCCAATTGATTGGGGATTGGGACTAAAACTCCTTACCTCTCCTCACATCCTGTGGAGCTTCCTGTGCCTCCACCATCAGAGGTACCGTGGCAAGTGTTTCATAGAAGTCCTTTGTAGTGTTTGATTGACCTCTGTTGGTATGCAGACAACGGTTTTGTTGTGTCTTAGGGGGCAGAGATTCAAAGAGGGAATCTCACTCCACCATGATGCTGACGTCACTCTCTTTGTCATTGACTTTTGACAGTTTTAATATAACATGCCTTGGAGAAGGTCTTTTTGTGTTGAGATAATTAAGCGTTCTCTTAGCTTCATATTCTTGTATATCCAGTTCCTTCCCCAGGTTTGGGAAGTTCTCAGCTATTATTTCTTTAAATAAGCTCTCTGCTTCTTTCTCCCTCTCTTCTCCTTCTGGGATACCCAGTATCCTTATGCTGCCTTTCCTGATTCAATCAGTATTTCTTGTAGAATTTCTTCATTAAAAAAAAATCTTAGTTCTCCTTGCTCTTCTGTCTGAATCATTTCTAGATTTCTATCTTTGAGCTCTCTAATTCTCTCTTCCATACGGCCTGCTCTATATCCAATGCTTTCTACTTTATTTTTCATCTCATTAATTGTGTTCTTTAGTTCCAGAATTTCTGTTTGGTTTTTTAAAAGAGTTTCAATCTCTTTGGTGAAGTACTCCTGCTGCTCATTAATTTTATTGAGCTCATTGAACTGTCTATCTGAGTTTCCTTGTAACTCACTGAATTTTTTCATGACAGCTATTTTGAATTCTCTGTCAGTTGGAGCACAATCTTCTGTGACTTCCAGTTTGGTTTCTAGAGAGTTGTCATTTTCTTTTTGTTCTACTGTGTTACTGAGTTCCTCCTGGTACTTGAGGAATTGACCCTCTGCTGGCACATTTGTGGTAGTAAACACCTTTCTTATGTGGGTAAGGCTTTGTTAACTTTGATTCTGAGCTGCTTCTGGTTGTATTTGAGAGCCTGCACTTTTCCACTGCCTCTGCCACAGGCATTGTCAGTGCCCTCCTTGTGCTGCTTGTGCCTCCAAAGGTGCTTGTGCCTTGCTGCTTATGATGTCACTGCAGTCGTGGGTGTCACCACTGGGGTCACCAAGCTGTGAGTACCTCTTCTGCTCCTGGGGTCACCTAGGTCTCACGTTCCCACACTGGCTCTCCATGGGCTTGGGTGCTGCTGCCATGTGCACCACCTGCACAGCTGCTCCTAAGTTATCTGTGGGTGCTGGGAGCACCACTGCCAGGGATGCTGGAGTCATGCATGTCACTGCCACTGCCAGGGGTCTGAGGTCTTTTATGACACAGGTAGAGCCTGGTCTACCAGGTAGAACTGGTAGGTTCTGCTGTGGTTCCTGAAGCCTCAGGTCACAGATGCCATCTGCCACTTCTGTCTGAGGAGTAGGGACCAAGCCATGAGTGTTGTGCTCTTGCAGCCTCTGGTCTCTGGCTCTGGTGTGCTTTTTTTCTTTTAGGCTGAGGAAGATTCACCCTGCACTAACATCTGTTGCCAATCTTCCTCTTTTTGTATGTGAGCTGCCACCACAGCATGGCCACTGACAGATGAATGGTGTAGGTCCAAGCCCAGGAACTGAACTTGGGCCACTGAAGCAGAGTGTGCTGAACTCAACCATTAGGCCACTGGGGCTGGCCCTCTGGTGTGCTTTTTGAAACCTCAGGTCAGGGCACCACTGCCTCTGCTGGTAGTGTCACATTTTGGATGCAGCCTTTGTTGTCGGAAAGACGGGGGTTGGAGTTGCAGCTGTCTGGGGGGGTGGAGGGGGCCGGGTTGCTGGCACTGCTGTGTTTCCTGAAGTGTCAGGTCACAGAGGCCACTTGCCACCACTAGGGGAGGGGCAGGGGCCAAGCCACTAGTGCCATTGCTGCTCCCACAGCCTCTGGTCACCAGCATGCACCTGTGCAGTTTTTGAAACTTCAGCTCAGGGCACCACCATCCCTGCTGGGGTTATCCACATTTTGGATGCAGCCCTTGCTGCTGGAAAGACTGGAGATAGAGTAGCTGCTGCCTGGGGGGGGGGGGCTGGGTCACAGGTTCTGCTGTGGCTCCTGAAGCCTCAGGTCACAGGTGCCACCTGCCCCTACTAGGGGAGGAGTAGGGGCTGAAACATGAGCACTACCACTGCTCTTGTAGCCTCTGGTCTACAGTTTTGCTGTGTTTTTTGAAACCTTAGGTCAGGGCACCACGCTACTGCTGGGGGTATCTACATTTCGGATCACAGCTGCTGAGAGAGGGGGTGTTGCTCTCTTAGTTCCACTGCCTCCCGGAGGTCCAGTCCACCTACCTTAAGATGTATAGGTGCATGGATCTCTCAGGTGTTCTGGTGTGCTGTGCAGGGAGTTCTTTGTTGGTCAGTGGATGTCCTGCTGGTTGTAATTTAGAGGGGAAAGACAAAGGGAACAACTCATTCTGCCATGATGCTGATGTCACTCTCCCCAAGGATCAAGTTGTATGTGTAAAGATATTCACTGAAACAATACTGTGCTAGTGAGAAACTGGAAACAAGTGAAAAGTCCAAGCAGTGAAGTGACTAAGTGAACAGCACTATATTCAGGTGCTGACTATATACAGGCAAATCAGATATTTAACTATTTTTAGGAAAAGCTTTTAAAAACATGAAAAATGCTTATGTGATAATATTAAGTGAAAAAAGCACACAACTGTGGAAAAAATAAGCAGAGCAAAAAGGTATGAAGAGGGGGCAATCTAACTTTAGAGTCTGTTTTTAACTGGTAAGTTTAGCATGTTTTGCTTTAGTATGATTATACACTATTTGGATTTAATTCTACCATTTTATTTTGTATGACCAGTAATGCTTTCTTTTTGCTTACTTATCTTCTTTATTTTCACTGCCTTCTGTTGGATTGATCATGTTTTCTTAATTCCCATTCTCTGCTACTGGTATAGAAATATATTCTATTTCCTCTCTCTTGGTTATTCCCCTTAATATGTCAACATGCATACTGACTTAAAAAAATTTAAGTTAATCACTATCTCCTGGTAATATCTAGATCGCTTCAAATAAGAAAACCCTCTCCCAATTTCACCTCTTATTGCTATACTATATTTTATTTCTACTTTATTTTTGTACTGTGAAAATTGGTCTCATTTTTTGTTTGCAATTAATACCAGTTTAGATTTATCCATATTTACCAATTTCTCTGCTCACCATTATTTTGACATCAGTGTTTTTTCCATGAAGGTCTGTGAATGGTTGTGTCTCTTAGTCTTTGCTGGAAAATGTCTTTTAATTTGACCTCTTTCTTGAGCAATAGCTTAGCTAGGTAAGGATTATTATTCTCTCAGCACTTTGATATTATTTCACAGTCTTCTGGGTTTTATTGCTGTTGTTGAGGCGTGAGGCCTCCAACTTTGTTCTTTTCCAAGATTGTTTTGACTATTTGGTGTCCCTTGCATCTCCATATGAGTTTTAGGATCAGTTTGTCCAATCTGCAAAAAAGCCCAGTTCGAATTTTGATAGAGATTGCATTGAATCTGAAGATCATCTTGGGGGTATTGCCACTGTAACAATATTGAGTCTTTCAATCCATGAACATGGGAAATATTTCCATTTATTTAGGTCTTCTTTAATTTCTTTCAACAATGTTTTGTAGTTTTCAGTATACAAGTGTTGCTCTTCTTTGTTGACTTTATTCCTAAGTATTTTTTTTTGATGCTGTGGTGAATGGAATTGCTTTCTTAATTTCATTTTCAGATTGCTCATTGCTAGTGTTATAGAAATATAACTGATTTTTGTGTACTGATGTTGTATCCTGTAACTCTGCAGAACTCATGCATTAGCTCTAGTAGTTCTAGTTTTCCTTTTTTTTTGGCATGTGCATGTGGACTTCTTAGAGTTTTCTATATAAAAAATCATGTAATTTGCAATTACAGATAGTTTTATTTCTTCCTTTCCAATCTGGATGCCTTTTATTTACTTTTCTTGCCTAATTGCCCAGGCTAGAATCTCCAATGTTCATTATATTCATTATGATTGCTGAATATTCAGATTCGTGTCCTTGTCTGTCTCTGTCTCTTGTCAAATGTCTCTGAATACTGCATCCCCGCCTGTGTCTCTATTCTCTCCCTGTGGAATTCCTACTAGATATATAACAGACCTATATTCATATATTCATATATTCACCTATATTCATATATTTCATCTCTACTTTTTCCCATTTTTATTTATTGTGGTAAAAAACACATAACATAAAACTTACCATCTTAACCATTTTCTTCCTTCTTACTGCAGTAATTATATATGGTATACATCTATTTTTTTACCATCTTAATTATTTTTAAGGGTACCATTCAGTGGTATTAAATATGTTCACAATGTTGTGCAACCATCACCACCAGCCATCTCCATAACTGCTTTCATCTTGTGAAACTGAAACTCTATACACATTAAACAATAACTTCCCTCCCACCTCTTCCCAGCTGCTGGCAACCACCATTCTACTTTCTGTCTGTATGATTTTTGACTACTTTAAGTACCTCATATAAGTGGAATCATACAGTATTTGTCTTTTTCTGATGGGCTTATTTGACTTAGCACAATGTCCTCAAGGTTCATCCATGTTGTAGCAAGTGTCAGAATTTCCTTCCTTTTTAAGGCTGATTAATATTCCATTGTATGTATATATCACATTTTGCTTATCCATTCATCTGTGGGTGGACATCTGGGTTGCTTCCACCTTTTGTCTATTGTGAATAATGCTGCTATGAACATGAGTGTGAAAATATTTCTTCCAGATCCTGCTTTCAATTCTTTTGGGTATATACTCAGAAGTGGAATTGCTGGGTCATATGGTAATTCTACTTTTAATTTTTTGAGGAACCATCATACTTTTTTCTGCAGTGGCTGCATCATTTTACATTCATTCCAAATATTGCACAAGAGTTCCAATTTTTCCACATCCTCACCAACACTTATTTTCTGTTTTCTTTTTTTAATAGTAGCCATACTAATGGATGTGAGGTGGTATTTCAATGTAGTTTTTTGTAATCATTTCCTAATAATCAGTGATGCTGAGCATCTTTTCATGTGCTTATTGGCCACTGGTATATTTTCCTTAGAGAAATATCTATTCAAATCCTTTGCCCATTTTTGAATCGGGTTTTTTGTTGTTGTTGTTGTTGTTGTTGTTATTGAGTTTTAGGAGTTCTCTATATATTCTGGATATTAATCCCTTATCACATAGAGGATTTGCAAGTATTTTCTCCCATTCTGTAAGGCTGCCTTTTTACTCTGTGGATATTGTCTTTTGATACACAAATTTTTAAAATTTTCATCAAGTCCAATTTGTCTATTTTTTCTTTTGTTGCCTGTGCCTTTGGAGTTATATCCAAGAAATCATTGCCAAATCCAATGTTGTGAAGCTTTTGCCTTATGTTTTCCTCCAAGAGTTTTATTGTTTTAGGTCTTGTGTTTAGGTCTTTGATTCTCTTTCAGCTAATATTTGTATATGGTATGATGTAAGGGTTCAACGTCATTCTTTTGCATGTGGATATTCAGTCATCCCAACACCATTTGTTGAAAAGACTGTCATTTCTCCATTGGATAGTCTTGGCATCTTTGTCAAAAATCATATGATCATATATGCAAGAGTTTATTTCTGGGCTCTCTATTCCATTTAATTGGTCTATTTATCTAACTCCATCTATTTACATGTCTTAGTTTTATTCTGGGAATTTCCATAGATATATCTTCAAGTTCATCATTTGGTTTTTCAGCTTTAACTCAACTTATATTTATCATATTTATTAAGTATTACATTTCTATGGCTATATTTTCTATTTTTGCAAATTCTACTTGGTTCTTTTCCAAATATTGCTCTTTTGGTTTCAATTCCTTCTTTTATGTTTAATGATTTTAAACATAATACTTTTTCTGATTATTATACCATCATCTCAAATTTGAACTTTAATTTTCCTGTTTGTTGTATCTGTTAACACTTGCTCGTGATGGATTATTTCTTTGTATTTTATAATTATTATTATAAGCTCACCACTAAGGGGGCTTGTTTTTCCATAGGAATAATGAAGAATTATTGCCTTAGTGTCTCTAACAAAAGGAAGCCTGTGACAAGAAGCATAAAGTAGAATGGTGGTTGCCAGAAGGTGAGGGCAGGAGTGGGAAGTTGTTGTTTAATGGGTATAGAGTTTCAGTTCTGCAAAATGAAAACGTTCTGGAGGTTGGTAGCACAGCAATATGGATGTACTTACCACTACTTAACTGTACAGTTAAAACTGGTTAAGATGGTAAATTTTACATTATGCGTATTTTACCAGAATTAAAAATAAAAAAGGCCTGTGACAGACCAGGTAGAAAAAGAGAAAATCTGAAGGTAAGACAGAATTAGTAGATAGGTACTATTTATCACACACCTATAAACAAGCTCTAGTGGCACCATTTAAAAACAGAAGCACAACTGAAATCCTCCCTTGAACACATATTTCCCACTATCAACAACCAAACTCTAGACAGACCTGTCTACTTCAGCAGTCTCTGCTCCTTGACCCACCTTGAAAGTCAATGCATTTGAATCTGGGTCTCAGTCCTCATCACTCCATAAGGTCTCTAATGACCGTAAATCCAAGGGACACTTTCCAACCCTATCTTCTGACACCTCTCAGTAGCCCTCCACCCAGTTGTCACTCCCTCTGTGAATCATTCTTTGTAGTTGCTTCCTCCCCATGTTCTCTTCATTTTCTTCCTTCCACACAGGCCTCTCTTGTTTCTTGGCTGGGTTTCCATTCTATTCCTGACCTCCACATGTTGGGGCTTGCTCCTAGACAATCTTCCCTTTCATTCCCAGATGACCACATCAATTCCCACTAAATTTTTTTTTCATTTTCAAGATTAAAAAAAAAAACTTGGAAACAAAAATGGCTCATAATCCCTCTGCCCAGATGGCCTCTGTTGATCTTAAAAAAAAAAAAACAAGAAACAAACAAAACAAATGGAATATTTGTACAGGGTTGGAATATTCAAAAAGCATCGAAAGGTAAAAGGCATTACCCCCACACTGTTGTTCAAGCCAGAAACTCTGGAGGCATTTGTGATTCTTCCTATTCATTGCCTTGCCTTTCACATCCACACCCTGGTCATATCCAGTCACTTCTGCTTCTACAACATACTTTTCTTCTCCTCCACCAGCAGCCTCTTACTTGCTCACCTGGATGATTTCAACAGCCTCCTTCCAGTGGTACCCACTCCCACACCTGTTCTCCTCTGAGCCAGCTTCCACACAGCAGCAAGAAGCACATCATATCCTTTGCTCACCAGCCCCCTCAGCTAGGTTCCCATTTCAGGTCCCTGAACATGCTGAGTGCTCTTTTTCATCTTGGAGCCTTTGCTCAGGCTACCCAGTCAGCTCTCACCATTGGGCTTCCTAGTCTGGCTCCCTCTCACCTTTCAAGTCTCAACTTCAATAGCAACTCAGAAGGACCATTTCTGACTACCCTATCAAAAAAGGTATCAGTCTCTGTTTTTATGTACCTCAGTTTTTTTGCTTCTTTTATGGTACAATGTTATATATTTTGGTAATGGTCTTATTCATCTGTTTACTTGTTTATCTCTGTCTCCCCACCAGAGCACAAGTCCCGAGAGGGCAGAGACTGTCTCCATCATACTCTCCACTATATCCTAGCACCAACTCCATATTCACTGAATAAACATGCCAGGCATTGTTCTACGTGTTTTATCTACATTATCATATCCAATCTTCATCTGCAAAGTAGGTATTTTTTTCCATTTTGTCTATAAGGAAACTGAAGCTCAGAAAGATTAAGTAATGAGCCCACAGTCACACAGTTGGGGAGCAGCAGGACCAGGACTCAAACCCAGTGTGTCTGGCTCCAAAACCCATGCTCTGTCCACTATGCTGTGCTCTCTTCGTGCTGTCTGATTCCTCTCTCCTCGGTGCATGGCACGGTGGGCATTCAACACGTTGGCTGAGTGAATGCAATGACAATCCTAGGAGAGTTTATGCAAAGAAGGTGCTAAGTTTCACCCCAGAGGTTCTTACCATGTAGGCTGCAGAGACCAGTTCATAAATGACAGCCTGGGCTCCAAGTTCTGTCACATTTATCAGTCCTGAAATATTGGCATGCACACACAAAACACATTTCAAAAAGTGGATTAAAGCAAACATTTTCCTTATGAAATTAGAACATATCTTAATTTAAGAGAAGCAAAGACTGCCCCCAGAAGCATAACCCAATGGAAGAATTCACCATCTGTGCAAGGGAGAACTCCAAACATCCATTCCCAGGAAGTTGCCAAGAACTCAGGCAGCTAAGATGTGATGGAGGTTCATTCTACAAGCCCCTTACCCCACCAGAGAACAAAACATCAGGTTTAAAGTAGAAAACAAGGCTCCTAGAGTTGCAGGTCATTCCTCAGAGAGATGTAGGGTCACGATGTGGGAGGGAAGGGATGGAAGGCAGTGGAACTCTATATAGAACTGATGGGACTATCAGCGTACTCAAGTGTCCACAGAAACTTTAACATCAATTATCATCATCCTCCATCTCTCTTATTTTCTCTGTTACTTTACTAGTAATAAGATGGCTAAGGTGAACACCTATGACCAAAATTACTACAGTTCTTATAGAAACATAGATCATGTATAAAACAGAGCCAAATCAGTCACTGTATGTTTATAAATGTCTTAAAAACTTGGCATCATGTCTAGCAAAAATCAACTGAAGCAGAAGATGGTCTGCGAGAGTCAGGAGACCTAGATTCAGGTTTTTGTTCTCCCGCTCCATGACCATGGCAAAACTCTTCCCAGTGGCCTTCCTTTCCGAACCTGCAAAATGAAGGGCAGTGAGGTAGAGCTAAAGCCCCACCCAACCTGCACATGCTTATGGTTGGACAAGGATTTAAACCTATACTGAAAACTTCCACGAACACCTGATGAAAAGGAGAGGAAGGGGAAGTAAAACTCATATTTCTTGAAAAGCTCTAGAGACATGATTAGCAGGCTGTTTTCACATTTCTACTGAACTGCTGACAAACCTGCAAGGAAGGTTCCGATCTCAAAGGTCCACCACTCAATGCACAGCATGAACATACCAGGAATAGCCAGCTGGACATAGGAGTCCCACTCCTGGAAACAGTCCCTAGTCCACCCTAGAGAACAGGGAAGAAAACAGGCATTAACTTTTCAACAGTCTCTGATACCAGCTATTTTATTTCACATACCCACCTCCTCCAAATGGCCAGAGACTGGGAATAACTGCAGTTCTCTAGAAAAATAATTGATTTTAAAGATGTCAAACAAGACCAGACTTTGAGATGGCAGGAATAGAGCTGGCAATACTTAGGGAAACTGAAGTTATGTATATGCCCAATCGCCTACACATTTCACTCCTGGTATAAATGACAGAGAAGCTTTTGTAGAGCTCCATAAGAAAACATGCAGGATATTCACAGTGGCAGGTTGTGGTTGTGAGATATTGGGGCCATGAAGGAGACCATCACTAGGAAACTAGAGAAGTAAAATATGATACATGCATATTAAAGTCAAAAGCAGAACACCGGATGTACAAACAGCAGTGTAGTTAGATCTAAAAATACATTGTGGTATCAGGCAACAAAAGTAAAAATAGATAAATTGGACTACAACAAAATTTAAAACTGTGTGCCAAAGGATACAATCAACAGAGTGAAAAGGTAACCCACAGAATGGGAGAAAATATTTGTAAATCATATACCTGATAAGGATATCTGGATATCATAATATCCAGAATATACATAGGACTCCTAGAACAACAACAACAATAAAAAAAAACCCAACTAAAAAATGGGCAAAGGACTTGAATTGACATTTCTCCAAAGAAGATATACAAATAGCCAAAAAGCACATGAAAAATGCTCAACATCACTAATCATTAGGAAAATGCAAATCAAAACTGCTATAAGATGTCATCTCACATCCATTAGAATGGCTGCTTTAAAAAAAAAAAAAGAAAACAAACATTGGCAAGGATGTAGATAAACTGGAATCCTTGTGCACTGTTGTTAGGAATGTAAAATGGTGCAGCCACTATAGAAAAACAGCATGGTGGTTCCTCAAAAAATTAAAAGTAGACAGGGCTGGCCCAGAGGTGTAGCAGTTAAGTTTGCACGCTCTGCTGTGGTGGCCAAGGGTTTGCAGGTTCGGATCCCAGGTGCAAACCTATGTACCACTTATCAAGCCCTGCTGTGGCAGTCATCCCACATATAAAGTGGAGGAAGATGGGCATGGAATTATAAATAGTTGTTACTGGGCACACATGTATAAAGATGTAATTTGTGACAACAAATACATAAAGGGGTGAGGGACAAGGCTGTATCGGAGCAGCATTTTTGTATACTACTGAAGTTAAGTCGGTATCAATTCAAACAAGATTGTTATAAATTTAAGATGTTAAATATAATTCCTATGGTAACCATGAAGAAAATATCTAAAATATATACACAAAGGAAATGAGAATGAATCAAAACAGTTCACTACAAAATAATCAACTAAACACAAAAGAAGGCAGTAATGGAGGAAATGAGAGACAACAAAGGTATAAGACATACAGAAAGCAAATAGTAAAATGGCAAAGAAAGCCTGTCCTTATCAGTAATTACTTTAAATGTAAATGGATTAAATTCTCCAATCAAAAGACAGATATTGACAGAATGGATTAAAAGACATGATCTAACTATATGCTGTCTATAGGAGACTCACTTTAGTGACAAAGTGACTCACAGAATGACAAAGGGGCTGAAAAGGAGAGGATGGAAGAAGATATTTCATGCAAACAGTAACAAAAAGAGAGCTGGGTGGCTATACTAATATCAGACAAAATAGACTTTAAGTCAAAATCTGTTACAGGAGGCAAAGACAGACACTATATATTGATAAAAGGGTCAATTCATTAAGAAGATATAACAATTATAAACATGCATGTACCAAACAACAGAGCCCCAAAATATATGAAGCAAACATTTACAGAATTGGAGAATCAGACAGTTATTCTACAGAAATACTTGGAGACTTCAATATACCATTTTCAGTAATGGACAGAACAACCAGACAGAAGGTCAGTAAGGAAATAGAGGACTTGAACAACAACACTATAAACCAACTACACCTAACAGGCATATGTAGAACACTCCCCCCAGTAACAGCAGAATACGTATTCTTCTCTACTGCACATGGAAAATTCACCAGGACAGATCATATGTTAGGCCACAAAACAAGTTTCAATTCATTTTAAAAGACTGAAATCATACAAAGTATCTTCCCCAACTACAATGGAATGAGGCTAGAAATCAATATCAGAAGGAAATCTGAAAAATTCACAGATATGTGGAAATTAAACAACACACTCAAAAAAATCAGAACAGAAATTACAAAATACTTTGAAACAAAAGTACAACATGGGATGCAGTGAAGGCAGTACTCAAAGGGAAATTTATACCTGTAAATGCCTACATTACAAAAGAAGAAAGATCTCAAATTGATAAACTAATTTTATATATTGAGGAAATAGGAAAAGACCAAACTAAACCTAAAGCTAGAACAATGGAAATAATAAAGATTAAAGTAGAAATAAATGAAATATAGAATAGAAAAATAATATAGGGAATCAAGAAACCAAAAATTGGTTCTTTGAAAAAACAGATCAACTAAATTGACAAAACTTCAGCTAGCCTGGCCAAGAAAAAAAGAGAGACGACTCAACTAAAATCAGAGATAACAGTGGGGACATTACTACCAACCTTACATTAATAAAAAGGACTATAAGAGAGTACTATGAACATTTGTATGCCAACAAATTAGATAACTAGATGAAATGGGAAAATTCCTAGAAACACACAAATTACCTAAACTGACTGAAAAGAAATAGAAAATCTCAACAAACCTTTAATAAGAGATTGAATCAGCGATCAAAAACCTCCCAACAAAGAAAAGTCCAGGACCTGAGGCTTCACTGGTGAATTAAACCAAACATTTAAAGAAGAAATGACACCGGGGGCCGCCCGGTGGCACAGCGGTTTAGTCCGCGCTTGGCAGCCCAGGGTTCGCAAGTTCGGATCCCAGGCGCCCGCCGACTCACTGCCTGTCAGCCATGCCGTGGTGGCGTCCCATATAAAGTAGAGGAAGATGGGCACGGATGTTAGCCCAGGGCCAGTCTTCCTCAGCAAAAAGAGGAGGATTGGCGACAGATGTTAGCTCAGGGCTGGTCTTCCTCACAAAAAAAAGAAGAAATGACACCAATCTTTCTCAAACTCTTCCACAAAATAGAAGAGGAAGTAACACTACCAAACTCATGGCCTCATTCTATGAGGCCAGCATTACTCTAATACCACAGCCTGATAAAGACATTACAAGAAAAGAAAACCACAGACTGATATCCTATATGAATATATATGTAAAAAATCCTCAACAAAATACTGGCAAACTACATCCAGCAGCATATTAAAAGGATTATACACCATGACCAAGTGGGATTTATCCCAGGAGTGCAAGTGATGATCAACATCAATCAATACAATATACCACATTAACATTAATAGAATGAAGGAAAAAACGAACAAATAATGATCATCTCAATTGATGCAGAAAAAAGGCATTTAACAAAATCCAACACGCTTTTATGAATAAAAACACTCAACAAACTAGAAATAGAGGAAATTTCCTCAACCTGATAAACGGCTTCTAAGAAAAACCCACAGGTAACATCATACTCAACAATTAAAGACTGAAAGCTTTACCTTTAAAATCAGAAACAAGACAAAGATGCTCGCTTTTGCTCTTCTATTCAACATTGTACTGGAAGTTCTAGTCAGAGCAATTAATCAAGAAAATGTCAGGGGCCAGCCTGGTGGCATAGTGGTTGAGTTCACGCACTCTGCTTCGGTGGCCCGGGGCTCATGGGTTTGAATCCTGAGCGCAGACCTACACACCACTCATCAAGTCGTCTGTGGCAGCATCCTGCACACAAAATAGAGGAAGACTGGCAACAGATGTTAGCCCAGGGCCAATCTTCCTCACCAAAAAAAAAAAAAAGTCTACTCAGGCAAGGGAAACAAAAGAAAAAATAAACAAATGGGACTACATCATACTAAAAAGCTTCTGCACAGCAAAGGAAACCATCAACAAAACAAAAAGACAAACCACCAACTGGGAGAAAATATTTGCAAATCATACATTCAACAAGAGGTTAATTTCCAAAATATATAAAGAACCCATACAACTCAACAACAAAAAAACAAACAACCTGATCAAGAAATGGGCAGAGGATATGGACAGACATTTTTCCAAAGATATACAGATGGCCAACAGGCACATGAAAAGATGTTCAACATCACCAATTATTAGGGAAATGCAAATCAAAACTATAATGAGATATCACCTCACGCCCATAAGAATGGCTATAATTGACAAGACAAGAAATAACAAGTGTTGGAGAGGATGTGGAGAAAAGGGAACTCTCACATACTGCTGGTGGGAATGCAAAGTGGTGCAGCCTCTATGGAAAACAGTATGGAGATTCCTCAAAAGACTAAGAACAGAACTACCATATTATCCAGCTATTCCACTGCTGGGTATTGATCCAAAGAACATGAAAACACAAATGCATAAAGATATATGTACCCCTATGTTCACTGCAGTATTGTTCACAATAGCCAAGATTTGGAAACAACCCAAGTGCCCACCAAGGGACGAATGGATAAAGAAGATGTGGTATATATACACAATAGAATACTACTCAGCCATAAAAAAAGATGAAATCTTGCCATTTGCGACAACATGGATGGACCTTGAGAGTATTATGTTAAGTGAAATAAGCCAGACAGAGAACAACAAACACCGTATGACTTCACTCATATGTGGAAGATAAACACACGGATAAGGAGAACAGATTAGTCGTCACCAGAGGGGAAGGGGGTAGGGGAGGGCAAAAGGGGTAGAAGGGTATATATGTACCAGTGAAAGATAAAAACTGGGCTATTGGTGGCGAACACGATGTACTCTACACAGAAAGTGATAAATAATAATGTACACCTGAAATTTACACAATGTTATAAGCCAGTATGACCTCAATAAAATAATTAAAAATAAACAAACAAAAGGCATCAAAACTGGAAAGGAAGAAGTAAAATTATCTCTATTCGCACATGGCATGATCCTATATATAAACACCCAAAGAATCGACAAGAATGTTACTAGAGCTAATAAATGACATCAGCAAAGTTTCAGGGTACAAGATCAACAGAAAGTAGATTAGAGGTTACTGGGGGCCCAGGGGGAGGGAAAACAGGGAGTTACTGCTTAATGGGTACAGAGTTTCTGTTTGGGGTGATAAAAATGTTTTAGAAATAGATGGTGGTGATGGATGCACGACATTGTGAATGTACTTGAAGGCACTGAATTGTATACTTAAACTGGTTAAAATGGCAAATTTTACATTATATATATTTTACCACAGTTTTAAAAAGTAGAAAAAAACAAAAACAAATCTATTTTACTAAATTTACAAATGCACATTAAAATATTTAAGGGAATTTAGCTAAGTTGTAAGTGGTATTGATTGTTTAAGACAGTTCAATCTGTTCACTTGTGTTGATAAGACATTAATCAAACTTCACTTTAATACAGCAAGATGATTTGTAAGGAACAACTAAGATTTTGTATTTGCAATTTTAATTCATTAAATATTAATTCTTACAACCCAGAAGCTGCAAACAATTTTCTAAGAACAAAATTAAAAGTCTCATATTGACCTGCAACTTTTAGATTTTCAGTAATTTAAATATTTTTAAATTTAAAAAAATCTATATAATATATATAATTTTTAAATTTTCCCAAAAATAAAAACAAAAAGACTCTCTGGAAAAAAAAGTCCAGAAATCAGAATTACATCTTTCTGAATAACAAATAATATAATATAAGAAATCAATGTCCTCATACCTCCCCAAGTGTCGATGTGGATTTTTTTCCACCATATGTACAGGAAAAGAAGACCAGACAGGAAGAACTGGGAAGTGGTGTTTGCCCAGGCAGATCCTCTGAAGAAGAAAAAGTAATCATTACCTGGGAGTGTATTCCCCGCAAGTACGAATAAACGGACCATCGCTGACAAGCTTTTGTTCTGTGTAAGAATCAGTTTTTAGAGGAATCTAGAATTCCTGGACTGTCTTCTTTTAATATTTTAAACACCATATCCACTTATAATAGACTTGTTTTCTTTCCATCAACACTGAATATTGTGGAAGAACGAAATGTTACTATTCATTAATGGAAAAACAAAAAGGCATAAAGATTTACCACCATTCCTGTCTTAACAGCCTTAAATAGCCCATCAAATAAATTCTTACATATAATTAGTTAAAAGGGATATGGAAAACAGCTACTGTGTTCAAAATACCGGTCCCAGGTCACAGTGGTTTTATTTCCCAGGATTATAATAAATTTGTTTTCTATTAGAAAACAACCTTAGAGCGCCTTCAACAGATGACTGTATCACCACAGACAAAATGATGTCCTCTTCTGGGAGAGAGCCAGGAACTTTGCTTTCCCTTCTATTTTTTCATTTCACTCTCCTGACCAATCCTCACATTTTATCATTTATTAATTCATTCCTATATGATCTCCCCTTACCTACCTATCCCCAAATTGTCCTTTGTATATCTGTTCAAGAAACTTCTAAGAGACAGTCTCTGAGGTACATCTGCAGAGGAGAACCTGGATGCCCACCCAGGTCAATGTTACCAGTTCTCAAACTTGCCTGCTGACGCTTACTTCCCCCATGGCCAAAGCCTCTTTCAGTTTTCTGCCATAGGAAAATGCTATAAATGTTTTTCCATTGATTGCTCTTATGTTCCAACTCTCCACTATCCTTTAATTAATGGCTTTTGTATATATTTTTTTACTGCAACCAACAGTAAGAAATAAATTTTCCATCACTAGTAGCCACATTACTATGTGTACGCACATACCCTACAGAAACAAACGTCTCATGGAAAATACCACCTTGTATTTTCTATTCTATTTCATTTATTTTATTTCATGCATATTTCATTTTTTAAAGTGCTAGTCATGACCCACTAAACCGGTTTCCCTTATAAAGAAATACACTGCCCGAAACCACCTAAAAACTGCTGAGGTTCAGTCTACGAGTGCTGGCCTGGCCACGCCAGCCACAGGGGAAGAAGGCTGGCTCTGGGCCAGTGCACCAGAGGGGTGGTCAAGTGAGGGATGGACTAACAGAGGCATGGTGCCTACCGAGGGCAGTTTAAACTGACACTGCCTTCTGTGTGTGACCCTCATCTTCTCGAGCTTCATAAAGATGGAACTTGGCTCCATTCCTTACGATGCAGAGACAGTGGGAGAATCCCGATGGCATCTGCCCTGTCTTGCCTTTGCTGGGTCACCGATCTGTCTTCACAGGCTGCAGCATGCCCTCCTCCAAATCCGGGCTAATTCCCCTTCCACACGCAGGTGTCGACTCACACACTGTTTCTTCCACAACACTCTCCCCCATCTCCCCAGACGAAGCCCAGCCACTCCTCCCTCCCAACAGCCTGGGCTGCTGCCCCCGCTGGGTTTCCATGGCACCAGCTCTTAAACCCTGTCATCCAGAGCACCTGCACACCTCTAGGTATTTCCTGCTAGGCTGCTTCACTCCCCTATACCCCAGCCTCTAGGACCGGAGCCACCACCCAGCGGACACTCAGTATTTGATGAAGGAACAGGTCACTACTTACACCACTCCAAGGTCCAGGGCATACAGCAGGAGAGCATTCATGCCCACATTGATGACATTCGCTGCAATCCCAGTAATAACTTGAGGCGTGATGATGCCCTAAAATCCCCAAATATGAAAACATTAGCATTTTCAGAAGTTAATCAGTTAGGTGGTGTGTGTATATATATATATATATATATATATATATATATAAGGTATCTGCCCCCGGTTCCCAACACAGAGCTCCCAAAACCCTGAGTGATTTCCTGAGTGATAAGAGCACTAAGTGCACCTTTTGTCTAATATTTGGTCTTTGACCCTGGTTCTTGACACAGAGTTCCTAAATCCCTTGGGATTTCCTGGGTGACAGCAGTATTTCTGTTCTAATGAGGCGACTCTGGGGGGACTCCTGGATGGCTCCTAGATGGGGGCTGGTCATCAGAAAGACCAAGTCATGATTGGAAGCTTAGAATTTTCAGCCCCACCCCCCATCCTCCAGAGAGGGGAGAGGGACTGGAAATAGAGTTAATGATTGATCACACCCATATGAGGAAGCCTCCATAAAAATCCCAAAAGTACAGGGTTTGGAGATCTTCCAGGTTGGTGAACATGTGGACATGCTGGGAAAATGGCATGCTCTGAGAGGGCACGGAAGTTCTGTGCCCCTTCCTACACAGCTCGTCCTACACACCTCTTCCATCTGGATGTTCATCTGTATTCTTTGTCATATCCTTTTGTAATAAACTGGTCAACAGTAAGTAAACTGTTTTCCTGAGTACTGTAAGTCACTCTAGCAAATTAACTAAACCCCCCAGGAGTGGGTCATGGGAACCTCTGATCAGTCAGAAGCACAGGTGACAACCGAGACTTGCGACTGGCGTCTGAAGTGGGGGCAGTCTTGTAGGACTGAACCCTTCACCTGCGGGGTCTCACACTATCTCCAGGTAGATAGGGTCAGAATTGAGTTGGGACACCTAGCTGGCATCACTGACCTGCTTGGTGGGGGAAAAAAACCCCGCACATCTGATGTCAGAAGTGTTGTGAGTGTGACAGTAGAGTGAGAGGAAAAGAGAAACACAAGAGAAAGATTGAGTTTTTCCTAAACAGGTGGTCAATTGAACATTCAGAGTTAAATAGGCAACAATTTTAAATGACAGCAAAGTTACAACACAAGACTGCAACAGCCACTGGTCAAAACCAGTGGACGTGTCTTCTCCACTGGTACAGCTTCCAGCCAAACCAACCAGAAGTTTGTAAATGCTTCTGAATGACCTCGTAGGTCATAGGTTCCATCACAGTAACAAAGAGAAAAGAGAGGGAACAATCACATGGAGAGCAAAGTGGGTCCTGGCATGAGGTGTAAAGGAAAGACCATTTGGGAGACACTTGGGCCAAGTTACTTCACTTTCTCTGTGGGGCTGCAATGAGGGTTCATTAGTTATCTTACACAAAACACCCAGCAATGCCTGCTTCTTAGCAGGTGTGCAGTAAGTGTTCACCCCTTTATTTTACAGTACCACAGTTACTCGCTTCTTTTGTATCTGTTGCCTACTCTACACAAGTACTCAGATGAAATTGTCTTTAAGTAAGACTTCTACATTTTCCCCCTGCATTTACACAGAGTTGCTGTCAAAGCAGAACAGCTTCCACAGACAAAAGGTAACATGAAGGCAGTGAGATCGACTGGGGAGGAGACACAGAGAGGCAGAGCTTGGCCTCTCACCTCTGCCCACACACCTCTTGCCCTCAGCCTTCTCCTCTGTTCCCCTTCTCTCTCTGGTGTACCGAGGGCACGGTGATCCCCATGCACTTCTGGGAATGTGGCCGTAGGAACTCTGGGTCCTCTTCCTCTAAAACAGAGGCACCAGAGTCACACCTGAGGCCAGATGCAAAGCAAGCAGCCTGCCCACAGAAAAGGTAAGCGGTGGGGTGGGGGGGCTGCAGAGAGAAACAAGAGGTGACCCGCAGGAATCTGACAGAGTGATACGGGCTTCTCTCCTGGGCTGGACAAAATCACCTACAAGACTCTACATCTCCCAAACAAAGAGCTCTGGGTAGAATTTCAGGAAAAAAAAAAAAAACCTGTGAATTACTTTTATGGAAAATTTCCTAAGAATATTTACTATACATTTCCAGTATTATGGAGTAAAAATATTAAAAGAATCTGCACCTGATTTTGTAAATATTTTGTCTGCAGCTGGAACAGGAATACTGCCTATAAGATAAAATAGAAAAACAAACACCTCTCATTAATACAAAAGTATAATTCAACAGTTTATGGCAGTTCTGGTTTTTAATAAGATATTTCCTCAAATTCAGGAATGTGACCTCAAATTCAGAGAACCAGACCCACACTAATCAAATGCTAGGATGCTAACTCTTTGGAATTTTCCAGAGTGGACTCCCTGAAGAACTGACAAGGGCAAGCCCTAACTGGCAGAAGCAGAAGTCGCTCACTGCCGTGACGTCTCAGTGGCTCCGAGGGTGCCTGCAGGTGATTCCTCCCCATATCCCAGAGAAGCCCAGGACAGATTCTGATTAATTTGCAATCAAAAGTAACCACAGAATAAGGGAGGAAATTTCTTCCCCTCATCAGCGTTTGTATTTAATTTAAGCTGTTGGGCATCAAAGTGGCACAAGCCCTGAGAATCAGTAAGGCAGGGATGACAGGCCCAAGAAACACAAGGCGAACTCTTGCATGAACAGCACTATGATAAAATAAACAAACAAAGAGAAGGGGGGGCACATGCCTGACAACATTCATGAGCTGCTTCATGTACCGAAACCCAAGAATATCCTTGACACTTACAGGGAGAGCAGGAATAAAAGCCATCACATAAATCTGGGCTATCCTGAAATAAACAACAAAATATTTTTTAGTTAATATTAAAACAATCGCTGGTCATACTATCTTCAAATTGAATCCCTAGACTATTTTCTAAAAATTAAAACTAAAAATAATTCACGTGGGAAAAACTTAACAACAATTTTAAGTGACTGTTCTACAACCTAAATCAACATTACAGTAGGCCTGCTAAATGTCTGCTTTCTAAGGGGAAGCCTGACTTTACACCTTTTAGCTCATTCTTAGCAGAAAAAGGAGAATGAACACAGCAAAAGGAACTAAAAGTTGGGCAAAATTCAGAAAATGTTTTGATAGAGTCAGCAAAGCAAGACAAACAGTCTTCTAGAAAGAAGAGACACCTCCTTGCATCTCACGTACCCCAGTGACAATATGAGAGAGCATGGAGTTGTAGCTTAACAAAATCCAGCTCTAAAAATGAAAGTGAAGGCAACTGTGTTGCTATTCTACTTCTGTGAGGGGAAAAATATTCTATGCTTTGCAAAACACCAAAATGGAGGAACTCCGTGAAAGGTCTACTGGGGCCAAGGGTATCACATTCTCGTCCTGTGTCCTTTCACCCCGGGCAGGGCATCAGGTTGCTGTGTCACTCTGCATCAGGCCATCCCTCCCAGCCTGGGGGTTCTGTGGTCCACAGTCACAGCTTCCATTTTCCATAGGGTTCAAGTCCAGGTAACTGGCCGAAAATGTCAACACAAGTAAGATGACCAGACAGTCACTTACTCTGAACCTGGGATTCTGACATTAGACATACTGCTGACCTGGAGACTTCAGGGTCTTGTTTTAAGAGCAGGAGGATATGCTCGGTGTTGATGAAGATGGCCCAGCAAGGAAAGCAACACAGCATCAAGATGAGGATTCCTCTTTGAAGTATGATCCCCACACGTTTCAGGTTCTTGCCTCCAAAGGACTTGAGAAAACAAATACAATGATAAAGAATGCCACCTCGTACTAGGCAAGCCAAGACCTGGACCCCCTGCACTACCAACAGCCCCCCAAGGGGAAGTACCCTGCCGGCCACTCCTGGGGCCAGGCAGCCATGTTTCCTGCCATCAGCTCCCCACTCCAGCATCTGAGCCAAGGGCGGCCAGTGAGCTAGTTGGTGCCAGTGGCATTTTAAACATGCCCTGGGATGATGAGTCCCCTGCTCCTGGGAACAGGGACAGTTAGACATGGAGGGCACTGGCAGTAGAGACCAGAGCTTAAAAGGTGTGGGAAGAACCGGGACCATGTTAGAGCCTTCCAGATTCATTCAGCAAATACTCCTTGAACTCCTACTGTGTGCCGGACATATCTGGGGCTCTGGGAAGTAACTCGTCAGTGAACAAAGCAGGCAGAAGTCCCTGCTGTCACGCAGCTGACTTTCTAGGGGGAAAGGGAGACAGACAGTAAACAAGAGAAATAACCAAGACCTAGAGTTCACTGTCTAGGATATGGCAGTCAGTGCTGTGGAGGAAAATAAATCAGGGAAGAGGGGTGGAGTGTTGGAAGGGAAGTGCAATTTTTAAACTGGGGTTGGGTAGGCCTCACTGAGAAGCTGACATCGGGCAAAGCCCTCTGGGAGCTGGGTGGACATCTGGGAGAGGCGCAGGAGGGCGGCCAGCATGGCTGGAACCAGAGTGGGGGAGGCAGCAGGCCCAGCAGCCTCCACAGTGAAACGGGGTCACTGGAGCGTTGTAAGCAGAGGGATGACATAATCTGACTGAAGTTTAAGAGTGATGAGGGGAGAGAAGCCACAAGTGAGCAGCAGCTGGGAGGCTAAGACACAGATCAGAGAGTGGGCGATGGAAGGACAGGGCTGTATCAGAGAGAAGCAGACTCCCACAGAGGTGAAGGGGCTGGTCCCCACGAGTGTCTTGGCCAAATCTAGGCCTCATGTATCCTTTTCCAGGCACCTTTGTTTTTTTCTTTTTTGTGAGGAAGACCAGCCCTGAGCTAACATCTGTTGCCAATCCTCCTCTTTTTGCTGAGGAAGACTGGTCCTGGGCTAACATCCGTGCCCATCTTCCTCCACTTTATATGGGACGCCGCCACAGCATGGCTGACAAGCAGTGCGTCGGCGGGCGCCTGGGATCCGAACCCGCAAACCCCAGGCTGCCAAGCGCGGACTAAACCGCTGCGCCAGCGGGCGGCCCCAAAGGCACCTTTTTCTTCAAGTAATCTGAATGATTGTCTCTTTTTTACAACTGAAAAAGAGTCTAACTTAAAGCACATTAAAGGAGACAATGGAAACAAATTCAATAATAATAAAATAATGGAAATATAAATGACATTATAGAATATTACACAAGCATTAAAAGGAAATGTGTATGCCTACTTCATTCAATGTGTTCTCCAAAACACACTGTTTAACTGGAGGAAAAATAATACCACATGTAGATTTTAGAATTGTGTGAGTGTGTAAATGTACATAGATTGAAATATTTGGAGGATATTCACCAAAAGCAGAGGTAACTTTAGGGGGAGGAGTTAAATTTTAGTGATTTTTTTTCACTTTTTAAAAAAACTTTTCTAGATAACCTAAAGTTTCTATATGTGTTTGACCTTTATAATCTTTTTAAAAAACCATTTAAAATTTGGGAAACAATGTGCTATTGCAGAAATATATTTAACAATATAGAAAGATGTCCATTATATATTGATAGGTGGGGAAATAAGTTAAAGATATCGTCTTTTTTTATTTTAAAAAACCTGTAGGAATAAAAATGACTAAAATGATGCAAAAAAAGGGACAAAAGAACTGTTTTAAAACAAAAGTTCATATCTGATACTATGCCAATCCAGAGGTAACTTTAGCCTAAATTACATTAAGTCCCTTAGAGCATGTTCAGCTTAGCTTGTAAAAACTCTCTCAGGATATCTCATTGCACAAACTGCTGAGCAGCTGAGTGCAACAGCTCAAGAGACACCACATATGCTTAGTGCTGTTCCTTTCCATGCACATAGCCCTGTCCTCACTCTTCCAGGCTCTGGGTTTGAAGGCAGGACTCATCCATCATACACCCACCCACCCATCCATCCATCCATCCACCATCCACCCACCCATCCATCTACCCACCATCCATCTACCCATCTATCCAACCATCCATCCACCCATCCCTGCTTCATTCTCTCCCTCCCTCTCACTCATTCAACAAATTTCTAGGGTACCCACTAAATAGCAAGCACAATTCTGAACTATAAGGATTCAAAGATTGAAACGGATATAGTCTTTCTTCCTAATGAGCTCAGAGTCTACTAGGGAAATCACTGTGACTCCGATGGGTGAGATGGGAAGACACAGAGAGAAGTAAAAGACCTAGACCAGAATCTGCCTCTCCTCTGATTATGCTAGCACATCAACCCAGAGCTCCCAATCCCAGGACAGGCAATAAGGATGAAGAGAAACGAGCAGCTTCAAGAAATATTTAGGAGTCAGAGTCAATAGTAATCAATAGTTCTGCTAACATATGGAGACGGGAGATGAAGAAGGATATGGCTTAAATAAAGGGTGGTTTATTCTTGTGAGAGGAAATCCTGTAGGAGAAACAGTTCAGAGTGGGAAAGACCGATGAGCTTAGTTCTGGTTGAGCTGATCATGAGACATCTGATAGATAATCAACATTTGAGTCTGGCCCTCAGGAGAGGTGTGGGCGGGAGATGGAGATGTGAGTTTTCAACATCGGGGTGGAGACAGAAGCTAGAGAGAGGGTGGACCATGGTAGAATGTGAGGGCATGGGGCCTCTGAGGGGCAGGAATACCTCAGGAACAGAAGAAGAACATACACCACAGACTAAGAAGGAGTAGCCAGACAAGCAGCAAGAACATCGGGAGGGCCCACAATGGTGGCAGCCGATGGAGCATTGTGGAGAACAGGGAACAGCCACATGGGTTAAGGATGGCGAAGTGTTCACCATGATTCAGTCACAAGAGACATGGAGGAGACCAGGCTCAGTGGGATGCACAGGAATGGAAAGGCATTGATGGGCACTGAGTCAAGAGTGGGGGTCAGGACAGGGAGAACAAAGAACACTTTCAAGAAGCTTGGCTTAAAGGAGAGGAGAGAGAGAGATGGAGATGGAATGATGGGTGAGGGAGGGCAATTTTAGGGTGGGAGAGATCAGACAGGAAAGAAAAAGGAAAACACAGCCCCTGAGCAGATAGGCCCAGAGGACAGAATTAGTAAGGCCAACTCTACTTGCATTTACAGCCGTCAGCAGCATGGTATTTGAGAAATAAATGGCAATGAAAATCAGAGTGGACAGTTCCTGGATTGTCCCTAATATGAATGTTAATTGACAAAAAAAGGTACGTGGGGGAGGGTGGTCCTCACCTGAGACATTAGGGTGTCACAAGCGGAGGCCAAGCCAATTCCAACGGAAATCCCAGTAACATTCACAATCTGCAAGGAACAACAGACCAGGTGTGGCAAGCAGCCAGGGGACTAAGCGAGAACAGAGTTGCTGTCAAATAGCTCCCTTTAAACCAAGGAACCACGACAGCTTATCTCTAAGGGGCAACTCGTAATTATACACTTAAGGCTCTATATTTCAGATCAAATGGGTGTTCACATCTATCCTTCTCGATTATCAAACAAAAATGTATCCTCTATCTAAAGGGTCACAATCAGATTGCGTCAACCAGGGGAGCTTACAACCTAGTTTTTCTTAAACAACACAGCGTGTTACAATGTCTATATTTAAAAGTTAAGTTGTGGTTAATATCTGAAAGCGATGTCCCTGACCTGTGATGTGCATTTAATAACAATAACAGCAAACATGTCCTGAGCATGAGTGATGTGCGGGCACTGTCCCAAGCCCTTCACATACATGGTGCTAGGGTTACTACTCTCACTTTATGGGTCACCTGAGCAAGTCACAGAAAGTTCTAGTCATTCAGATGGTGACCTCAAGCTGGGAATCTGGCCCCAGGCTTTAGTACTCTAGTGAGGAATGGGACTAGTTTTGTGTCACTCTCTCCATCAGACCTCACCCAGTGCCCCTGACAACCAAGGGCACAGATGGTAACCTGTAGGTCGGGGCGGGGAGGCTGAAGACCTTCATTTTCATCCTAGGTCTCACATTTAGCAGGCATGTCAACCCCAGGCAAGCAGGTGAGTTGACTTCTTGGCTGACCAAGACCACATGCTCTAGCCCCCAGGAGTCAGTGACAGGCCCCACACAGAGTGAGCCCCGGGGCCCCGGCCCCGTAAGCAGTAGGAGGCACCCACACCAAGACACCTTCCGCTCTGAATTCCACCCAGGGCAGTGTCAGGGCCAAAGTTCCCAAAACTCCTCAGCCTTCCAGGAAAAGACATAGATGAAGCATGTCAATCACTGAAAAGTTTGTATTTAAAAAGAAGTCACACCTGAGCCTTTTTCTGGTAAACTGACTGGTTGGCTTAGGATGTTCTTCTTTCTCTACAATTTAAAGTATGTCTCCTAGTCAAGCCCATTAGTCAGAGACTGCTTTGGTTCAAGTCAACGAGCTTTTACCAACCTGAGCTCTGATGTGCCCTTACAACGGCCGACTATATAACTGAGGACGGTACAAAATTGCTTCTGTATCCCTTGTAGCTAGTTGCCAGGACACCGTCTTCCACATCAGAGTGTCCACTTTATGAAACTCTACAAGAGAAATTCCTCTAGGACTCAGTACCAAGAAAGGCTGTCCTTCCCGAGTCGATGGCTTGGAAACCTCTCAGGCTCTAGGAATCATGGGCTGGGGGTTCGGAGCAGGGCTTGCAGCCTCTCGGGCTGATCACCCCCGGCTTCAGTCTTTTTCCATCTATGTTTCTTTGACCCTGTCCTACTAGCTGGTTATTTATTCTCCTGCAGTGGAAATATTTTTAGTAACCAAACCAAATTCTTTGTGGAACAAGGTTGGGTATAAATAAATCTTCTTTTATTTAAAAAACAAACATTTTTGTAAAATCTTCTCATACTATATACAGAATTTTTCATAAGGTAAACAATTTTTGGATTTCATAAACAGTTTTCTTGAAATTGAGTCTATTATCTTTCTCACTATTCGTTACAGTTTAACAGCCGATTAAAAGCAAAGTATAACCACCTATTGCCCAAGGGAGGGCAGGGACAGACCCCCTTATCTGAGGCCTTCTCCACAGAAATCCTTGTCTTTGGGACATACCAATCTTCCCACATACCCTTTTCAGGCCTATCTATGTAACTCTAGGTTTGTATTTACTCTATTCCTATTATTTTTACTTTGAAAACTAGGAACTCTTTTTTACCCTCTTATCATCAGGTGATTTGGGGAGAAAAACAGAGAAAAAGAGGGAAAGAAATCACCACAAACCACATATAAAATCTTAACTTAGATTTTTTTCCCCCAAGATACGTTTTAAAATAGTTTTGATTAAATAAATGAAAGAACAGGATTCATGGGACTCTACATACATATACAATTGTAACGTTTTAAACTCTTCCCATATTAGAGAATGGAAAAGCATAAAGGAGTGGGGTTGAGAAGAAAAAGAAAAGTTCAGGAGATGTCTAGGTAAGAACTCACAGATGGTTCTCCTGAGCTATGTATTTCTCTGAAATATCTACTTGGGCCAGGTCTGTGTCAGGTACCAGGCCTGGCAAAAATTAACATGAGCTGGCCAATCAGCAAGATAGCATGCAGAGACACAGAATGTGGGCACAGCACGGAAGGCACCAAGAGAGAGGCCAGCACAGGACGCTGGGGGCATGGAGGAAGGGCTCTGTCCTGCCAGGATCTTCAGGGAAAGCTTTCTGCAGATGCCCCCAAGCTGTGTCTAGGATATGCTGGAACCTCACACACAAGTAACAGAATGCAGTGAGTGGGCACCCACAGCAGGAAGCCTAGATGTCTGGACTTCACCGTCAGGTGACAGGGGAGCACTGAAGGATGTTAAGCCGGGGAGGATTGGATTTGTGGTTTTAGACTCTGGCTCCAGAAAGGAGGACGGGAGGATGGAGTCAGGGCTGGAGGAGGGGAGGCCAGTTCAGCACCCAGGCTGCAGGGCAGGCATGAAGGATAAAGGCTGGATGAAGAGAGTGAAAGCAGGAAACAGAAGAAAAAGAGTGATTTTAAGAAATGTGGGAAATAAAGTTAGCAGGTCTTGCTGACTGATGGAGACGTGGGGTGTAGAAATAGAGGGGAGTGTCTAGGGTGCTCCCGGGGGTGGCAGGGGATGGTCACTATAGCTTCAGATATTCTGAGTGTGAGGAGTTCCTGGCATATTCAAGCCAATATATCCAGTTGGACACATGAGCAGTTACACACATGAGGGGAGCCCAGGTCAAGGATGGAGACACAAATTTGGGAGGCACCGACAAACAGAAGGGCAAGGGAGAGGGGAGAGAAAGCGAAGTGTAACTCTCTGAAGGGTGGAAGGAGAACAAAAGAGGACTAGAGAGGGAAGCATGGCCAGCAGAGAGGCCAGGCAAGGGCGACTTCCTCTGGAGATGTGGGGGCAGGTTATTGACAACTTTCATCGGAGTAGATTAAATGGACTGGTGGTGGGGAAATAGAGGCCAGCTTGCAATGGGGAGAAAAGGAAATGAAGACATAATGTAGACTTTCTGGCAAAGAACATAAGTGGATAGAGGCCAGAGAGCTGGCTGGGCAAGGAGGAGACAGGTGATGGAGATGTTTTTACAACTGGATGTGTTTATCATAATGCAGTGGGACTAGTTAAAGGGAAGGGGCTGGAGGAGAAAGAATGGTTCCGGAGCACAGGCAGAAGGCTGGTCTTGAAGAGGGGAGTGATGGAGGTCTGGGTGGCCATGCTGAAGGGGAGGTGAGGGGAGGTGAGGCACCGACTGTTTGGCCCAGGAGTCTGGGATGGGGGCCCGGTGGGGGCTGCAGAGTGAGAGAAGATGGAGGGATCACAGCATGGGAGTCATGACCCTATGAGGTCAAAGGGCAGGTGGGATGGGGTGGGGACTTGACAGAGTTCCAGGGATAAAAGGTAGCAAGCGGGAAAGTAAAGTTTAAAACTTCTACTGAGTGATGTCAGCATCATGGCAGAGTGAGATTCCCTCTTTGAATCTCTGCCCCCAAGACACAACAAAAACATCATTCGCATACCAACAGAGGTCAATCAAACACTACAAAGGACTTCTAAGAGATCCTTGCTGGGGTTCACCTGATTGTCTGACAGTGGAGGCATGGGAAGCACCAAAGGACTCCAGGAGAGGTAAGATTTACTCCCCCTCCCCATTCGATCAGCAAAGACAGACAGCACGGCCCACAGACAGAGGGGTGGAGGGGTGGCCTCTGTGGGGAAAGCTATTGCCCTCCAGGGGCTCTCAGACTGTCGAGAGATCCCCACGAGGAAGTGATGATGGACTGTTTGGGGGTGTGGTCAACTCCCCAAGAGAGCCAGAAAGGAAGCCCCTGGGTCAGGCAAGAGAAAGAGAGAACCTCTCCCCCACACACGCCCTGTACTTCAGCACAATCCTTCCAGGGATGGCAGTGGGCTCAGAACACACTGCTCATGACCTCCACCCAGTGGCAGCAGGTGGAAATTGCAGGACCAGAAATTTTATCAAGGAGGAATAGCAAAGGTAAATCAGCCAGCAATATGCAAAAGTATCTTAAGTCTCCAGGCCAAGAGGAAAATGACAAACACCCAGAAACCAACCCTGAAGGCACAGAAATCTATAACCTGAATGACAGAGAATTCAAAATAGCTATCATAAACAAACAACAAAATACAAGAGAACACACAAAAACAAATCAACAAATTCAGGGATTTCTTCACAAAAGAGATTGAAACCATAAAGAAAATCCAATCAGAATTATTGGAAATGAAAAACACAATGGACGAGATAATGGAAAACATGGAGTCTTTAAAGAGCAGAACTGACAATATGGAGGAAAGAATTAGCATTATCGAGGATAGGCATGCAGAAATGCTCCAGATAGAGGAGGAGAGAGAGCTAAGACTAAGTAAAAAAAAAGAAGAAATTCTATGAGAAATATCAGACTCAATGAGGAAAAGCAACATAAGGATAATAGGTATTCCAGAAGGAGAAGAAAGAGAAAAAGGAGCAGAGTTTTTTCAAAGAAATAATAATTGAGAACTTCCCAAACTTAGGGAATGAGATGGAAGAACACTGAATGAAACCAGTGATGACCTAAATATATAACCAGGGATAAACAAACATCATGCCACATAATAGCTAAGTTGACAAGACTCAGTGACAAGGAAACAATATTAAGGGCAGCAAAACAAAAAAACAAAATAACATACAAAGGAAACCCCATCAGGCTCTCAGCTGATTTCTCGACAGAAACTCTACAGGCTAGGAGAGACTGGAATGATATATTCAAAATCATGAAAGACAGAAACCTTCAGCCAAGAATACTTTATCCAGCAAAAATATCCTTCAAATATGAAGGAGAAATAATAACTCTCCCTGATAAACAAAAGCTAAGAGAGTTCATCACCACAAGACCCCCCACTACAAGAAATGCTCAAGAAGGCCCTTAGACCTGAAAAAAGACAAAAGAGAAAGAGGATACAAAGATTTCAGCAAGGAGAAAAGTAAGAAGACTAAACCAGAACAAACTACAGTTGGAAAACACCAAAAATTAATTCAAGCTCATCACTGTAAACACACAATCACGACACAAGATGGAATAAGTAGTGACAACAATAAATAAGGAGGGGAAGAGGAAAGGGATTGAATCGACTCAGCCTAAGGAAACAGGAGGCATCTAAAAATGTACTATCTTATCCAGGAGATCTCTTATATAAACCTCAAGGTAACCACTAAACAAATAACCAGAAGAGAACCACACATGACAAATAAAGAGAAAACTAACAGAATCATCATGCAGAAATACCAAACTGAATTTGCAGTCTGAAACACATGCGACAAGAAACAAAGGAAATGCTAAAGAACCAGAAAAAGAACGATAAAATAGCAACATTAAACCCTCAGATATCAATAATCACTCTAAATGTAAACGGATTGAATTCTCCAATCAAAAGATACAGAGTGGCGGGATGGATTAAAAACCAAGATCCAACAATTTGCAGCCTCCAGGAAACACATCTCAGCTCTAAAGACAAACACAGACTCAAGATAAAAGGATGGAAAACGATACTCCAAGCTAATGGCAAACAAAAGAAAGCAGGAGTAGCCATACTTATATCAGACAAAGTAGATTTCAAGATAAAAAAGGTAATGAGAGACAAAGAAGGCCAATATATGATGATAAAAGGGACACTTCACCAAGAAGACATAACAATTATAAATATCTATGCACCCAACACAGGAGCACCAAAGTACATAAGACAACCGCTAAAAAACCTAAAAGGAGATATTAACAATAACACAATAATAGTAGGGGATCTTCACACCCCCCTTACATCCATGGATAGAGCATCCAGACAAAAAGTCAATAAGGAAATAATGGACTTAAACGAGAAACTAGACGCAATGGATTTAATAGATATATACAGAGCACTCCACCCAAAAAAAGCAGAGTACACATTCTTCTCAAGTGCACATGGAACATTCTCAAGGATAGACCATATATTAGGAAACAAGGCAAACCTCTATAAATTTAAGAAGATTGAAATCATTCCAAGCATCTTTTCTGATCATAATGCTGTGAAACTAGAAATCAACTGCAAGGAAAAAACTAGGAAAGGGACAAAGATGTGGAGACTAAACAACATGCTACTGAACAACTAATGGATCGTTCATGAAACTGAAGGAGAAATCAAAAGCTATCTGGAGACAAATGAAAAGGAAAAGACACCATACCAACTCATATGGGACGCAGCAAAAGCGGTCCTGAGAGGGAAATTCATAGCAATACAAGCCCACCTCAACAAACAAGAAAAATCCCAAATAAATAACCTTAAACTGCACCTAACCAAATTAGAAAAAGAAGAACAGACAAAGCCCTGAATCAGCAGAAGGAGGGAAATAATAAAAATCAAAGCAGAAATAAATGAAATTGAAACCAAAAAAAAACGTAGAAAGGATCAATGAAACAAAGAGTTGGTTTTTTGAGAAGATAAATAAAATTGACAAACCCTTAGCCAGTCTCACTAAGAAAAAAAGGGAGAAGACTCAAATAAATAAAATTAGAAATGAAAGAGGAGAAATTACAACAGATACCACAGAAATACAAGGGATTATTAGGGAATACTATGAAAAACTTTACGCCAACAAATTGGAAAACCTAAAGGAAATGGACCAATTCTTGAACGCATACAACCTGCCAAAACTGAATCAAGAACAGAATCTGAATAGACCAATCACAAGTAAAGAGATTGAAACAGTAACCAAAAACCTCCCCAAAAATAAAAGTCCAGGAGCAGATGGCTTCCCTGGAGAATTATACCAAACATTCAAAGTAGATTTAGCACCTATCCTTCTCAAATTATTCCAAAAAATAGAGGAAGATGGAATACTTCCTAACACATTCTACGAGGCCAACATCACCCTGATACCAAGGCCAGACAAGGACAATACAAAGAAGGAAAACTACAGGCCAATATCACTGATGAACAAATTTGCAAAAATCCTTAACAAAATATTGGCAAAGCAAATACAGCAATACATCAAAAAGATCATACAGTATGATCAAGTGGGATTTATACCAGGGACACAGGGATGGTTCAACATCTGCAAATCAATCAACGTAATACACCACATTAACAAAATGAAGAATAAAAACCACGTGATCATCTCAATCGATGCAGAGAAGGCATTCGACAAGATCCAACCTCCATTTATGGTAAAAACTCTCAACAAAATGGGTATAGAAGGAAAGCACCTCAACATAATAAGGGCCATATATGACAAACCTACAGCTAACGTCATACTCAATGGGGAAAAGCTGAAAGCCATTCCTTTGAGGACAGGAACAAGACAAGGGTGCCCACTCTCGCTGGTCTTATTCAATATAGCACTGGAAGTTTTGGCCAGGGCAATTAGGCAAGGAAAAGGAATAAAAGGACTCCAAATAGGCAATGAGGAAGTAAAACTCTCACTACTTGCAGATGACATAATCTTATACATAGAAAACCCAAAAAAATCCATTGGAAAACTACCAGAAACAATCAACAACTACAGCAAAGTGGCAGGGTATAAAATCAACTTACAAAAATCAATTGCATTTCTATACGCTAATGATGAAGTAACAGAAAGAGAACTCAAAAAGACAATCCCATTTACAATTGCCACAAAAAGAATAAAATGTCTGGGAATAAATTTAACCAAGGAGGTGAAAGACCTATACAATGAAAACTATAAGACGCTATTGAAAGAAATCGATGAAGACATAAAGAAATGGAAAAATATTTCATGCACATGAATTGGAAGAATAAACATAGTTAAAATGTCCATACTACCTAAAGCAATCTACAGATTCAATGCAATCCCAATGACATTCTTCATGGAAATAGAATAAAAAATACTGAAATTCGTATGGGGCAACAAAAGACCCCGAATAGCTAAAGCAATCCTGAAAAAAAAAGAACAAAGCTGGAGGCATCACAATCCCTGATTTCAAAATATACTATAAAGCTAGAGTAATCAAAACAGCATGGTAGTGGTAAAAAAATAAACACACAGATCAATGGAACAGAATTGAAAGCCCAGAAATAAAACCACACACCCATGGACAGCTAATCTTCGACAAAGGAGTGAAGAACATACAATGAAGAAAGGGAAGTCTCTTCAATAAATGGTGCTGGGAAAATTGGACAGCAACATGCAAAAGAATGAAAGCAGACCATCTTCTATCGCCATACACAAAAATCAACTCAAAATGGATTAAGGACTTGAAAGTGAGACCTGAAACTATAAAACTCCTGGAAGAAAATATAGGCAGTACACTAATTGACAGCAGTCATAAAGGGATCCTTTCAGATTCCATGTCTACTTGGACAAGGGAAACAAAAGAAAAAATAAACAAATGGGACCTCATCAGACTACAGAGCTTCTACAAGGCAAATGAAACCAAGATCAAAATGAATAGACAACCCACCAGCTGGGAGAAAATGTTCACAAATCGTATATCTGACAAGAGATTAATCTCCATAATATATAAAGAACTCATACAACTGAGCAAGAAAAAAACAAACAACCCAGTAAAAAAATGGGCAGAGGATATGAACAGACATTTTTCCAAGGAAGAGATACAGATGGCCAACAGACACATGAAAAGATGTTCAACATCAATAATCATCAGGGAAATGCAAATCAAAACTATGCTACCCTTTAGAATGGCTATAATCACCAAGACAAAAAACAACAAATGTTGGAGATGTTATGGAGAAACCGGAACCCTCATTCACTGCTGGTGGGAATGCAAACTGGTGCAGCCTCTATGGAAAACAGTATGGAGATTCCTCAAAAAATTAGAAATAGAAATACCTTATGATCCAGTAATCCCACTCTTGGGCATCTACCCAATGGACGTGAAATCATCCATCCCAAGAGGTTTATGTACCTCTATGTTCACTGCAGCATTATTCACTGTAGCCAAGAAGTGGAAGCAACCCAAGTGTCCCCTGACTAATGATTGGATAAAGATGTGGCATATATATATACAAAGGAATACTACTCAGCCATTAAAAAAGACAGAATTGTCCCATTTGCAGCAACATGGATGGACCTAGTGGGTATTATGTTAAGTGAAATTAGCCAGAGAGAGGACAGACACCACATGATTTCACTCATATGTGGAATATAAACGAACACCCAGACAGAGAGAACTGGTTGGTGGTTTTCAGGAGGTAGGGGGGTCGGGGGTGGGCTCAAGGGGTGAAGGGATGCATCCACATGGTGACGGACAAATAATAATGTACAGCTAAAACCCCACAATGTTATAAACTACTAAGACATCAATAAAAATGAAAAAAAAATACAAAAACACTTCTACTGTGGGTCCATCGTGAGGAATGATAATGCGCAGTTGTGGGGGTTGAAGTGGTCCTGGAAGCCAGTGACATGGAGGGAGGTGGAACCCACACACCCAAGAAGATGAGCACTCAGGCACTGAGGTCTTCAGTGAACAAGGAAGAGGCCACATACCAGCCATTAGATATCATCAACAGGGAAAAGTACAGGATGGCATACCTGGATGGATTGTCCAAAAATGGGCACTGCAAGAGGACAGTCTACTCAATAAATGGTGCTGGGAAAACTGGACAGCCACACCATAAAAGAATGAAACTGGATACCTATCTTCCACCATACACAATAATCAACTCAAAATGGATTAAAGATTTGAATGTAAGACCTGGAATAGAATTTATCCACACAATGGAATTTATTCAGCCATAAAAAAGAAGGAAATCTTGCCATTTGAGACAACATGAATAGACCTTGAGGGCATTATGCTTAGTGAAATAAGTCAGACAGAGAAAGACAAATACTGTATGATCTCACCTAAATGTGGAATCTAAAAACAAAAACAAAAAATGAACACATAGATACAGAGAACAGTGGTGGTGGCTGGAGGTGGGGGTGGGCAAGATGAGTGAAGGTGGTCAAAAGGTACAAATTCAAGCTATAAAAGACATAAAGCATGGGGATGTAATGTACAGCATGGTGATTATAGTTAATAATACTGTATTGCATAGTATTTGAAAGTTGCTAAGAGGGTACATCTTAAAAGTTCTCATAAGAAAAAAAATTTCTAACTACGTACGGTGACAGATGTTAACTAGACCTATTGTGGTCATCATTTCACAATATATGCAAATATCAAATCATAATGTTGTATATCTGAAACTAATATGAATGTTATTTGTCAATTATATCTCAACAAAAAGTTAAATAATTAAAAATAACTTTTTCAAATGGGCACTGCGGGGTAACAGTTTGGAAACAGCGATAGGAAAAGGTGGACCCCAATCTTGGGAACTGTGGAGGAACTGGAGAAAGTGTCCCTTCAAGTTTCAGAGAATGACCCACTGTTAATGTCTGTTCACACCCAACAGAGTGACCAGGAGAACAACGTGTGCCAGGGCCACGTTGCCCTATGTGGCGGAGGGGTCAAGCTCAACCTTGTTGGAGGGGACACTGTTAACAGCCTGTATATAAAGTTTCTCTTCTTTCTCGACTGTTTCTAGAGACCCAGTCTAAATGTCAAAGAACGCAGAAATATCCCTTAACCCAAATTACTTCACCCAATAACAGACCCATAAATAAAATCTCTGATTCTACATACCAAGGTCATCGCAACCATAAAGCTGAAAGAGTACCTTCTTGGACCCGCCATGATCTTAAAGTGTATCCCCACTTCAGAAGGGACATTTTCTGAGACTGGAAGAAAACCAGCTGCCATCACCAGCAGGAGTAGTATTTTTCACCCTCTTTGAAAACCCGACAGAAATGCAAGAGAGGCAACTTTCCACTACATCACTAACAAAAACCCAGGGACAAAAGACTTGAAAGGAGGTGTGATTTCAATCCATGGCCTAAGGAAGACACTTTATTACAAGGGTTAAACAGTGCAACCTTAATGAACTGTGTAATTCTAACTAATGGCAGACGACCTAAATCACCTAAAAGTTCTTCGGTTTAACTTTATAACAGGAAAAAATGCAGTTCTTTTAGTTTTACCAGCACGATTTATCTAATTGCTACAAATTCCTTGCAACACCTGGTCCCTCTAATTGGAGGTTAGCCACACCTCATGGTTTAAGAGTACTGAAAACACTTTTTCTAAGTAGTTGACACGATCTTCTTTCAAATCTAAAGATAAGGTAATGGTATCCCTTGGTAAAGCCTCGACCCTGTTAAGGAGGACGTGTCAGACATAATACAATTCAAATTCTAAGGCCTTACCACGTTTATACCCAAATAAAAAGATAAAATTTAAAAACGTACCGATACTGCGAGCGCAACACCATCCAACTCGGCTTTCCCCAGATGTCCACAGAATATGGAACTTACGATGCTAATAAGAAAGATCATCAACTGTCCAAGGAACTGCCAAGAGAAGAGGAAGGAAAGGTCGAGCTTACTCCAACCCCGCCCGCCCCGGGGGGATGCTTCGGGGAGCAAAGTGACAAAGCGCAGGACCGCACTTGGTAAAACCCTGCATCCCGGGCGGCCCGCGGGGGGACCGCGGGGTGAGACGCCCGGGCCGGCCGCGGGAGGGCGCGGGGCCGCACTCACCACGGGGCCCGCGAGCGCCGCCAGCTCGGCCGCCTCCCGCCACACGTCGGGCGGCAGCGCGCCCCGCACGCCCCGCAGGCAGTCGCGCCAGCTGGGGGCGCCCGGGCGCGCGGGGCTGTCCGGGGCGGCCGCGGGAGTCTCGGCGTCGGCGGCTGCGGCGCTCTCCATGCCGACGCGGGAAGGGCTCGGCGGCTGGCGCGCCCACGCGACAAGTGCGCGGGAGGCGGTGGGGCGGGGGCAGCACGCACTGCCCTGCCCGCCCGCGGACCTCCCGCCCTCCTGTGGACGCGGCCGGGGAGGCGGGCCGCCGCCACCCCGCAGCCGCCAGGGCGCCCAGGCCAACCGTCGCCCTCGGCTGAGCCCCGGGGGAGGGGCCGGGAGGACGGGGCCGCAGGGAGGGGACGAGGAGGTGACCCTGGCGGCAGGGGAAAGGGGGGCGTTGGAGGAGAGGGCGTCCTTGTGGAGGGGGAACCGGTGAGGTGCGCTCTGTGATGACAAAGGAGACTATAGGTCGGAGAAGTAAAAGGTGCTGAGGGTGGGGAGAGAGGGTGCCCCCTCCCCCCGAGTACATTGCTGGCATTTCAGGTGACACTTTTCCCTCTGCCTCGCCTTATGGCCGTGAGAAAGAATTTACTCCCCGGGGAATGAGCGCCTTGCCAGCAGCAATTTGCAGGTGGTTGGATCAGCCTCCGTATCCCGGGGCTCCTACCTGGCGAGGGGAAGGGCGGGCAGTGTGAGAAACCTCTAGAAGGCTCGGGGTGTCCAATGGGGATGGAATGAAGAGGGGGTGTGCGGGCTTCCTAAGAGAGAGCTGGGAGAGGGAGCTTTGCTGGCCCCCAACCGTGAGGGCCACCATAAGTGCAAGCCTTTATCTTGGTCCCTGGAAAATGACCTTCTACTTACACAGACGCAAGAAGAATGAAGCACTGCGGGTGGCCGCGGCCAAAATCTGCCGCTGGGTGTTTTTTACTCTCAGCAGCTAACTTTTCTGATTTCATCCATTATCTTGTTCTTTCAGGGCAAAGGCCATGTCTCGCTCTTTGTATCCATCCCAGCACCCTGCGTACTATATGTACTGACGCTTGCCGAGTTCACAGCGTGGGCCTAGCCTCGGGAAGGCTGAATCCAAGTGGGTCAGTACTTAATTCAAGGCTGCTATTGTTCTCTGACCCCTGGGAAGGACTAGCAATGGCCGTTTGGAGTTGCACAGCTCCAAAGACTTCCCCAACTATTTTCTAAGGCCGGGGAGAAGGAAGTATTCATTAAAACCTCATCTTTTTGAGACGACCATGTAAAACCTCCTGGATGTATCATGTAAGCCACCAAAAGCCCCAGCCTTTGCAAAGGCCAGGTCAGACCCAAACAGAAGATAAATAGGACCTGCCCAGGACCCCAGCCTCCCCTCTCCTAGCAACTTCTTTTCATTTCTGCTACCTTCCAACTTTATAACCCCTTCTATCAAAATAGGAAAGGGTCTGACTTCTTCCTCCAGTTTGCCTGGATTAGGTCTTCAAACTCTTTATTTCTCTCTTTGGGATGCCCACCACTCTAGAAAAATGAAGTGCTGGTTCCCAGTGGGGTCTTAGCCTACAGCTTTGTCTCTCCTTGCCTCTGCCAATCCATGTCAGTCCAAACAGATACAAAGACAGGTCCTTAAGCTAATCGCGGCCATCTGACTCCTTTCTTCTTAATAATCTCTCTTCTCCCCTTTTAGCTTCTTAAGCATCTCCAGTGCCCACGGTGCCCGAGATCTGGACCCCAGATGAATATTAACAAATGCCATTTCCCACTGAATAATAATCTAAGGCACAAGGAAAGATATATTGTAAAATATATTTTAAATAATTCAGATAGTAAGAATCCTTAAGCACTCAGTACATGGATTTGTGTCTAAAAAAACAGTAAGCACAAGAAATATCAAAGCTATAGATGGATGCAGTCAGTACACAGTGATCCTTGGTTGAGACAGTGGTGGATGTGATACCAGCTCAACACATGGTTGACATGAGGGAAGCCATACTGTAGAAAAGAAACCCTATCGTAACTTTGAATGACCTCTGATTAACTAGCCCAGACATGCTCTGTAGATTTTATGGCCCCTCCCAGCTGCTATAAGTTGATAACTTTGTTCTACTGAGTTCCTTAGGAATGTGATGACCCCCCAGCAGAGTCTATGCTGATAGCCATCATCAAGGACAACTGAAAGACTAGGGTGTAGGGCGTTGCTCCAGTCTCTGATGCATGTCCAGTAAAACCAAAGACTATCAGGAACTCAGACCAGATGCCTCCCCCACCTAGAGATCAGATGGACACCCCCACCCAGAGACCAGATGTCTTCCCCCACCTGGAGGTCAGATGGACACCCCCACCCAGAGACCAGATGTCTCCCCAACCTGGAGGTCAGATGGACGCCCCCCACCCAGAGACCAGATGCCTCCCCCTCCTGGAGAACAGCCCTCTATATAACTGGCCTGTAGTCTTTGTTCTGGAAGATGATTCTTTTGGATGTGAGTCAGCCATCTTCCCTCTTGCTAGCAAGTTGTAATAAAAAGTCTTTTCTCTCCTACCACCTCGCCTCTTCACTATTGGCATGTCTTGCGGCGAGCAGACAAACCCCCTTTTGGGGCAGTAACAGATGTAATCTTTCAGAGGTTGTCTTGGACTAGAACATAGTTTTTACCTTAGTTCCTTTTCTTCATTAGAAAACATATCTGAACTCTCAATTCTTGAAATCCATGGGCACAGTTGAATTACGTTCACTGAAATAAATTGCCACTGTTGGGCCTCTGAATTATTGATTTCTAAGCTCAAAAGTATCTCCTGAACTGCCTCTCTCTCTCTTGCCATATCACTGAATTCTGACATACACTCTCACTAAGATCCCCACCAGCAAGACTGAGACGACCCCCAGAAGCAGGAGCCCTCGCCACAGCACCAACTGTCTGCTAGACAACTTAGTCATGTCCCTTGGGTGGACCTGAAGACATTCTTCTTGGTGCATCTGCTGATCCAGCTGAGTCTCATCTTTTTTTTCAACATCTCTTGTTAAAATTCCTCCATGGTTTTCAGGGCCCACTGGGAGGAAAAAGGAACTTGGTTAGCAGCTTAAAAGGATTTTTTTCATCTTTATAAAAGATGTATAAGAGGTGATGTGTATATGTGCTACCAGCTGGGAGGAAGTTAATTCAGGAAGCAGTTGCTACAGTGGATAAATAAAAGAAATCCTATCTCAAGTGCCTCTCCATTCACTCATTCACAAGCACTGACTAGATCCTACTGTTGGCCTGGGTCCTCCAGGGAGCTCTGCCCCAGGGCAAGAATTAGAGAAGTACAGTAGCTCTCCAAGTTAACATTCAAATGGGAAATTTTTAAGCGGCCATCACCCATCTAATTAGCATTTCAGAAAGAGAACAATGGAGGAGAAAAATGACCTAAGAAATAATTCAAGGCCATTCAGAGAACTGAAGAGAGATGTGAATCTTCACATCAAAGGGTCTACGAAGTACCAAGCAGGATGGTGACTCAGACCGAGGTTTAGTATCCTGACACTTCAGAATAGTAAGAATAAGGAAAATAACCTGAAAGCATCCCAAGAGAACAATAGGGGCAGACTACCTAATGGAACGAGCATAAGATTGGCATTCGATTGAATAAGGATAAGCGAATATCAGGAATGATACTCACTTTCCCTCGGAGTTTGGAGAGAAAATAATTTTGAGCAGAATAATACCAGCTCACTCTGACACCCCACGTCAGGCACTGTTCTCAGCACTGTACTCATATGAACTCACTTAACTCTGGCCACAGTAGTGTGAGGTAAGTACTATTATTATCCCGGTTTCACAAATGGTAGATGGTAGAAAACTTGGACCAATCCTTCCTCTGAAGATAATTATAAAAGCTGGATGAAACAAATGAAAAAATATCATCTTGAAGCGGGCAGAGAGCTAACAATGTAATGAAAAGTCACCAGGGCAAGATTTAGGGGAAGCCAGAAACCCACAGGAATGCTCCAGCCTTTGGGGCAGCTTTTGCACTGCGGGTTCTCCATCTGGACCAGGCAGCCAAGAAGCTTAGCAGTGCTTTTGGGAGTTCAGTACATACCAAAGTAAACCCCTCCATACTTCAGGCTGGAACTCTGAGGGGCTGCATCAAGAATTAAGAATGAACCAGAAGAAAACCAGCCCTCACACTGACCACCTTTGGGTCAGCTGGGTGGTCCAGAAACCTTGATTTCTGCAATTGCCCTAGACTGCTGGTAACCCCAAGTGTTTGACAGAAGCAAAGGAAAATCTTCTCTGAAGACACAACATCATCTTAGGCCTCAAGTTGCTTCTACAAACAATCCTCAAATACAAAGTCTGGAACACAAAGATAACCAGACACACAGAAGACTAGACAACATGAATGAGAATTGGCAGAAACAACAGAATTGACCACGGACTGCAGTTCAGCCAATCTGTGAACTCAGAAGGCTTTCAGTTTTGAGGAGCAAGTAACTAGTGTGAGTGGATGACTAACTGCCTAAAGAATTGGGAATGTGGGAGAATTACTAAATTGACAGAAGGAAAAAGAAAAACACACTGCATGAAGTTCACCAGAAGCAATGGTCAAGAATGACCTGTTTAAAACCCACATATGTTTGCCTGATGAACAGCAGGGACTCCACTGAAACAAACATACAAATGTCAGATATAGTCAAAGCACAGATTACCAAGCATTAGAAGTGTCTGTAGAATGCTTGCATAAGTACCATCAGTCAGCCAAGGAATTGGCTACCTGTAGCCTTTCATCATCTCTAGCAGTCTGTCAAGTCTGTTTACCTCAAATTGGGTGTTGACTTTATCATTTGTTTCTGAAACATTTGCTCTCTTTAAATGGAGCTCTCAGCAGCAAATCTTATGTCCCACAAATGGCCCCTCCAGGACCACCTAGACAGGCCTGTTCCAAGAGCAGAGGCTGTTCTATCATACCTGGGTCAAGTGGGTCCTGAGAGAGAGCAGAAGTCTCATCCTGGGCCATATTTAGTTTCAGATTGGCATGTTTCTGAGCCTAGAAGATGAAACTCAAAGTAAATCCACAAGCCTTTACCACAGTGTTAATAGAACACTTGACTACCCAGTTTAGGAAAAGCCATTCCATTTTCTTTAATTGACGTGTAACATTGGAGCTTCTCTAGTTCACAAGCCTGGAAGCATCGTTCATAAAGATTGACATGGGGTCAGCGGATGGGGGAAGATTGGATGGAAAAAGCACAAGATGAGGCAGAAGACAGGTCATTTAGAATTCTCCCTTCTTTTGCTTTCAGCTCTTTTATCTCTCACCTATTTTCAGACTCCACATTGACCCTAGAAAGTTGGAGAAAAAGATGCACACAGGTATCTTAATGAAATATTTTAATATCATAAAAAACATACCAGGATGAATTTTATGGCATCCCACCTTTCTCTCCAGTTCCAAATATTGTCCTGAAATTGGCTTTTCAGGCACCAAGGCCGTAGCCTAGCATAGGATATGAAGAAGAAAGGAACTCCATATTTTCCAATTAATGAATAAACAACGGGGAATGGATAAACCCAGGGTCATCT
Organism: Tapirus indicus; assembly: GCA_031878705.1. NCBI lineage: Eukaryota > Metazoa > Chordata > Mammalia > Perissodactyla > Tapiridae > Tapirus > Tapirus indicus. The sequence continues at coordinate 2,457,530 of CM062932.1, read as the reverse complement.
GGCCCTTCACATCTGAATTAAATCCAGTTAAAACAACAAGAAAAAAGTAACATTCATGATAAAAGAGAAAAGAACATTCCAAAATGAGAGAGCCAAAGCTGATTCCGTTTGTTTTCTAGGAGAGGAAACTTTAATGAGACAGCAATGAACATAATTACTTACCTGTTGACAGGCTTTTTTCCAATTTAGCCGAGCAATAAAGCCTAGAAAACACACAGCTTGAGAAATTGCACAGATGATGATCCCTGACCACAGACCTAGAAGTGGAAATAGTTAATAGAGGTTAATTCAGTGGAAAACCAGCTGCCCCTGGGAAGTGTGTTTCTCATATCTCACTTCTGAGAATCTGCTTTCATGGCTGATGTGGGTCCCACGGTGGGCCAGAGACTTCTATCCTGGTCTCTCTTTTGGTTTCCAGAAGGTTCTGGGAGGCCCAGTGCGATCATAATGCTTGGCTATTAAGAAAAGTGCCAGTTATAAGGAAATAAAATTTCCAGGACAAACTACTTCTTATTTCTAATAGTACTTCCAAACTACTGTGCGCTATTTCCTTCAGAAAAGGGAACTAACTTTTTAAAATGCAGAAATCACCAGCCATCTAAAGTACTAACACTCCCTTCCGCAGAGCTTCTTGCAGGATCTTACTTGCTTCGGGCACAGACTTCAGGAGCTCCCAGGGCAGGGTTATCCACAGAGAGATGATTACACAAAAGGAGAGGCTGAGTAGGAATGGTGGATGGGAAAAGCCTTGCAGATCTCAAAGTATCATGCAAGCTCCAGCTGATGAACCCACACAGGACATGCTGGGAGACCCCAAGTGACAAGGGTTTTTTTTTTTGTTTTTTTTTTTTTTTTTGTCAACAGTGAACTAATGGCAGAACCAGAAATTCTAACAATAGCCGTGAAAGACTGAATATACCAATGGACAGTGGCCAGACCACATATAGAACTTTGACCCACAACCTAAAGCAATCTGCCCAGAAAACTAACTGCTTATCTACCGTAAACAACCCAGGAAGGCAGCCTCCATTCATCAGACTTGTGGAAGCCAGATTGCTATCTCTAGGGACAATCCAGGAATCTAAAGAATAACTTCTGAAATAATTGACCCAAAATGGTCAGGACTTGATCAATAACTGACAGCTTCCCTAATTTTTGTCCCTGCTTCCAACTTAGAACCAACCAGAGAACACCAGACATGCACCCCTGACCAATCACATAGGATGCCCCACTTCTAGTCAGCGCCTCCAGCTTCCCCAGGCCAACAGCCTCCGTCAGGGCACACCTGAGCCTTCCCTTTGGTCCTCTGTAAATCCTTCCCGCTCCTCCACCTCCCTTTGTATCTCTGCCAAAACTCAAGTGACCGTGGCTGACTCCCTCCCTAGAGCAAGCTCAGAATAAATGGCCTTTGCTTTTCTCATTTGGTTGTTCTCCATTTATTTCTACAGTTAATCATGGAGGCTCCTTGAGTCCTGGTCTGTACTACCTGTCACCATACACCCCAGCCTTCGACCAGGTGTGATACCCACAGAGGTCCCTTGTGCCTTCCTGTTTGTGGCTTGTCCAGTCCATGATGACTTGGTAAATCAGGATCAGGTCTGAATCCCAATCTCTTTGCACTGAGTTCCTCAGCTCTTTCTTCTTTGGTTTGGTACCTGGGTTTTGTCATTGGTTCCTATTTGTTTTGCATCTTTGGTGGAATCAGGCCATTCCTTTTCATCCCTTTTGTTTTGTGTTGTGCCATGTAAAAGTGTTGTTTGTCATAAGAGGGAGAATTAGAGGGCAGAACACAGGCATAGGCCCTAGAAGCCTGTTGTGGGAGCCGATCTCACAGACCCATGAGTTTGTGGTTCTTGCCTGACTGGCATCCATTTGGACAAACTACCATGGGTTACCACTAAAACCAGATGGAGTTCTCCTTCTATCTCAATTTTGTGTCCCGAGAGCTCGACTTTGATCCAGAGAGCATTCCCTCTGGTTTTCTGCCTGCCAGGGGGTGCAGATTGTCAGGTCTGCATTTGGAGGTGGCCAACCATCAGGCTTGGGGCCCAAGACATGAGGTGTACAAGTATTACATTCCTACTGACTGTTGCCACCTCTCATGGTCGCCTGAGTCTAAATCCTCTCCTCTGCCTGAAAAACTCCTGCTTCTTATAGGTACTCTCCTTACAATCCTAATTCTTGTGCCTATCTTTCTAAATGGCTTAACTTCGCCAAGGATGATTTGGGCCTTCAGTGGCCACTCTGGGAAACATTTGATTTAAACAAAATTGTTCATTTCAGAGGTGCCTTAAGAAAGAAAGGGAATAAGACTTCACAAGCCCAATGGGCAGCATTTTTTGATTGGTATGCAGAGGACTCCAAATGAAGTTCTGAATAAAAAATTGCTTCAAAAAAAAGATTCTTGGGCCGGCCCAGTGATGTAGTGGTTAAGTTCCCATGCTCCACTTCGGTGGCCCAGGGTTCGCAGGTTCAGATCCTGGGTGTGGAGCTACGCACCACTTGTCAAGCCACGCTGTGGCAGCATCCCATATAAAGTAGAGGAAGATGGGCACAGATGTTAGTCCAGGGTCAATCTTCCTCAGCAAAAAAGAGGAGGATTAGCAACGGATTTTAGCTCAGGGCTAGTCTTCCTCACACACACACACACACACACACACACACACACACAAGATTCTTTGGCCAAAGTTAATGAGCAATTTGACAAATTAAGCAAGAACAAATTAGACTCATTTCCATAGAAATTCTCCCCTCCTTGTCCTCCAGTTGCCTCCATATATCAGCTCTCCCCCTTCCCTCTTGTCCTTCTGATCTCACTCCTTCCACATCTCCCTTCTCTTGCCCTTGTCCAGGTCCTCCACCTGCACCCCACATCTCTCCTAAAAACCCCAAAATGCTAGTTGCCTCTAAGGATCCATCCTTCCCATAAGCCAGGTATGCAGGCAACTGTAGAATTTAAACCTTGGACCTGAACTGAATTAAGAGCTATTAAGAGTTCCCTAAACCCAAATAAGATCAACAAATATTCACGGAAGAATTTTGAATTCTTTTGGGTGCATGTAACCCAGAGTTACCTGACCTATAGCAACTTGTATGCAGGTTGGGTAGAACCCCAGGCCTGGATGGCAGCTGTTTGGACTGACTGGAAAGGGACTCTCTCTCTCCACAGCAAACCCGAGGGTCCAAGAAAAAGGCCAGAAAAGTAAGTCACAGTCTCTTGAAATCCATACCTGAAACGTTTCCAGTAAAAATTGATTGGGCCATAATTCAAACAAAAATCATGCAAACAAACAAAAAGATGAAACAATAGGATATTTTCAAGATAGAAAAATCTCTTCCGACAACATTCAGGAGTTAAAGAAGGTGCTGATGTAACAGCGGCCCTTGGATCTCATTTTGTCAACAAGAAAAAGAAATTGGAGACCTAATTTGAAAGCAGAAATTAGAATGGGAAATAGCCCTTTTGGCTGAACCCCCAACACCTGGCAGAACATTCTGAAAGGGCTTTAAAACAAAAATGAGGCAGGACCCAAAGTAAATGTGGAGCCCTGCAAATGAAACAGCTGGGTGGCTCACTCCCCAACCAACCACCTACTGACAAGGACGCTTGTAGATATTGTCAACAGAAGGGACACTATGAAAGAAAAACCAAGACAAAAAATCTCTCAATTTAGATCAATGAGGAAAAAGGGCCCCACATCCTGCCATACCCTTAAACACTCACGGTGAATTAACTAGAAAAGTAGATGGTCATCTTCAGCAATTCCCGGGGGATATGGTGCCACTCCTTCTACATTAAACCCCACCACCTTTGCTCAGCCTCTTTCTTGGAGTAAACACACCACATGAGTGGTAGGTATTCTAAATAACCCACAGGTATTCCCAATCTCCCAGTCCTTAACTGTAAGCCATGGCCCCTTGACTAAAAAACATTCCTTCCTGCTCTGTGATACCACTCCTGCAAATTTAATAGGCAGAGACTTACTTTGCAAATGGAATTGTGATATTAAATGCACACAGAGGGCTCTGCTAGTGACAGTCAAGCTCTGGATATACCTTGCCTCCTCCATTATGTTTGATGCAGACCCCACACAAAGATCTTGACGCTCCATGGGCTAAATATTCTACTGACATTACCAAATAATTGGAGCAGGACCCACAAAAGTTCAGATAGCTCCTGCCAAATGTTACCTAAACTGCCCCAGCATCCCTTGAAGGCAGAAGCAATGAAGGGATCAAACCTATAGTTGAGAGACATATCCAGAGTTCTTCTCATACCCTGAACTAGCCCTTGTAACACTCCCGCTAGTAAAGAAACCAAATGGATAAGGATATCAATTTGTTCAAGACCTCAGGGCCATCAACAAAACTGTTATCCCTCGGTCCCCTCTAGTACCTAATGCTAACACCATCCTGCCACCAATTCCTCCTGAAGCCACTTGCTTCATGGTAGTTGATCTCTGCTCTGCCCTTTCAGTGTCCATGAGGGGAGGACAGCAGGACACCTGCACAGCCATCCCCAGGGCTTCCCTGAGGCTCCCTCCCGTTTTTCTCACTTTCTCCATCAAGACTTAAAAGATCTAAATTTCCCTGTGATTCAGTTCTGATACTCTATGTAGATGAGCTCCCCCTTTGTTCAGAGAACGAGGAAGCCTATAAAAAGAATTCCGTTTTCTTGCTCTCAGAAAAGGGACATAGTTTCAAAAGATAAATTACAATTTTGCCAGAACACAGTTCATTTAGTGCATGACCTATCTAACGAGGGAAAAACACTCCCTCCTGATAGGCTAACTGCCGTCTGAAATGATCCTAGACCTCTCACAAAACAATTAGGAGGATGTCTAGGTTTCACTGGATATTGCAGACAGTGGGGCCAAAGTTTTGCAACACCTCTTTATGAACTGACTAAGTCCTCAGTGACAGACTGCTCAGAGCGCCCAAACAGGAACAGGCCTTCTAGAACCCAAAGAGGGCTCTTCAACAGCCTCCCTCTTTAGGCACCCCTAACTACAAAAAGCCATTTTGTCTGTTTGTGGCATAAGCAATCTGGACAAGCCCTTGGGATTTTAACTCAACTTTGTGGGAACCATCAAAAACCCATTGTTTACCATAGCCTTACCCTTGACTGCATTACAAAGGCTTATCCCTCTTGTCTTCAGACAATAGCTGCTATGCTGCAAAATCTGTCCATGCTTCTGCTGAGCGCTCCCCGCTAGACCTCATAGTTCCCCATGAAGCACAGCCATTACTACTGAGAACACACAGCACTCTTCAGCTATCGACTAACCTCTTAAGAGATTCTGTTGGTATCTCCCTCTTCCATTACCATTCACCGCTGCAACACCCAGAATCCTGCTGCTCTCCTTCTCCTCCCAAAATAAGGGGAGCCTGGTGATTGTCTTCTCTCGGTTAGCGAACTCTCTGTACCTCACTCAGGTAAATTAAAGACCCTCTTAAGAACTCTGACCTAATATTATTTGCTGCTGGATCATATCTCAACACAGAAACTGGAGGTTATCACGCAGGAGATGCTATCACTAGTGTAAGCTCTCCTTTATTATACAGTCCTCCACCTGAGGTAAAATCAGCCTCACTGGCAGAACTTATTGTGCTTCCTAGAGCATGTCGACCAGCCAAAGACCGGGGAGCACACATCTATATAGAAAGCAGATATGCTCTTGGAGTACTACATGACTTTGGAATGCTTTGGAAACAAAGAGGGTTCCTCACTTCTGCTGGAACCCCATCAAAAATGGACAGCAAGTTAAGGAACCCTTAGACGCACTCCTCCTTCCTAGAGAGGTGTTTACTATAAAGGTGGAGGCCCATGTGAGAAAAGATACTACGGAAGCTAAAGGAAATGCTCTAGCAGATCATTGTGCCAAACAAGCCTCTTTAACCTTGTTATGATCCTATCTAAACCCACAAACCATAAATCTCTGGAGGGATTCAAAGAGGCCATTATAAAATATCAACATTTAGCCCCTGGTTTTGAAAAGGCAGAATGGAAAAAATCTGGTTGTACCCTTCACTCAGGTAATCTCTGGCACTATCAAGATGGCCACTTGGTAGCACGAGACGATTTTAAATTAATATTAGCTAAATTTCTCTGTGAAACTACTCATCATGGAATAGACGGGTTGCTTAGTATCTTAAATAAACATTGGTGGGGAAACTTTAGAGATAGCTGAGGTTAGTTTTTGGGTCATGTGTCACCTGTTAACAACATAATCCTGGAAAAACTGTGAAGGTAGGACATAGCCAGGAATCAGGCTTCAAGGGCCCTTTGAACACCTTCAGATGGATTTTGTCCAGCTTCCACCCTCCATGGGATTTAAATACAGTTTAGTTATCGTATGTCTATTTTCAGGAATGGATTGAAGGATTTCCTTGCTGAAAAGCTACAGCACTTACAGTCGCTATAAAGTTGCTTGATTTTGTGTTTCCAACCTGGGGCACCTCAACTTTTATATCAAGCACCTGAGGCACACACTTTAAGGGAACCATCTAAAAGAACTCTGTAAAGTGTCACCCCTTATTCAAAAACTACACTGCCCTTACTACCCGCAATCTTCTGGAAAAGTTGAAAGGACCAATGTTATCCTTACATTAAAATTAGCAAAACTTTCAGAAAACTTTGAGCTCTCTAGTTTTGTAGTCTTATGGTCCACTCCCTCGGGGACACATTGGTTATCCCCTTATGAATCAGTAACAGGAAGGTCCATGTATCTAGGGATTTGACCTCCAATTCTAGACTCTGCCCTGCTGCATGCAGACATGGCAAAATATTGCAAGGGTCCTACTACCAACAGGTTAAGGCCACCTTTCACATCTTCCTAAACAGGCTCTTCATGATCTTCAACCAAGAGATTTCATCTATTGGAAGAAACATCAGAGAAGAACTGCTCTTGAGCTTTGTTGGAAGGGACCCTATCAGTGGTCATGGTGCTGGTTCGTTGCACTTTATCCAGAGTCTTAAATGCTTCTGTGCAGCCACTGTCTCATCAGATGATTGCCATGATGATACAACAACAAGCTCAAGAAGATCTTGCAATACAGTTGACTATGAAGATGACTGGACAATCTACAAATGGTGAAGTCTCTAGTTTTCCCTGAATTGGTCATCTCAACCTCTCACAAGGGAGAGAATGACCAGGAGAGACTGAGAGACTAAATACACGAGTGGACAATGGTCAGACCACATATGAAAAAAGAACTTTGATCCACAACCTGCCCAGGAAACCAACCCTTTATTCAAAATAAACAACCCATGAAGCCAGCCTGCTATAAGTCAGAACTTTAGGAAGCCAGACTGCTATCTCGACAGACCAACCAGGAAGCTAAATAGTAACTTCTGCAACAATTGGCCCCAAATGGCCAGGCCTTGATCAATAACTGACAGCTTCCCTAATTTTTGCCCCTGCTTCCAACTTAGGCCCAACCAGAGAAAGCCAAACATGCACCCCTGACCAATCACACAGGACACCCCACTTCTAGTCAGCCCACCTCTGGCTTCCCCAGGCCAACAGCCCCCGTCAGGGCACACTGAGCCTTCCCTTTGTTCCTCTGTAAATCCTTCCCATTCCTCTGCCTGCCTTTGAGTCTCTGCCAAAATGCAAGTGATGGTAGCTGACTCCCTCACCAGAACAAGCTCAGAATAAAGAAAGAGCCTCTGTATTTCCCATGTGGTTGGTGTTCATTTATTTCCACAGCAGTCTATATCTGGATAAGGGTAAGGTGGCTAGACTGGGCTCATGGGCTTGGGTTGAGGTGGCCAGATTCGGTGTACAGTTCACAACTCTGCTCCTTGGTACCAGTCATCCTCATATCACATTTTTCAGATGAGATCAGCCTGATATTTAGAATAGTAGAGTTGGTAACTACCTGCCATTCCTATAATAATGGACTAGTAAAAGCAAATATATATATTTACATAGGCCTCCTCTTTCAATCCAGTGTTCCCCCTCCCCACCCCACCATAGAAACTACAAGCTCATCCTAACCATCTTAAACAGAATATAACCAGCTATCTCCAGCTGTAATTTGAAAGTTATGAGTCAGATTTCCAGGAATTTCACTAAATACCATTTAAAAGATTTCTATTTGACTCAGCATAGGAACCCTAAAACAGGATGATTATCAGAGTCCCCTGGGCAGGGCCCAGCTACTTATGTATTTGAAAATGCTCCCAGGGAATTATGATGGCCATTATGATTTGCTGGAGTTGCCCATGAGAACCTGTAGCATTCTGCTGCTCCTCTGGGCACCTTGTGTAGGTATACTGCATATCCTACCAGAGGTGACACGACATTCAAAACCAGTTAGTACTATACTTTGTTCTAAGAGATAGGTCACAGGGATTGACTGCAGTCTTCTCACAGAGCCCTCACCTCCCCAGAGTCCCCAACATTTTTTAAATTGAGATATAACTGACATATAACATTAATTTCAAGTGTACAATGTAATGACTTGATATTTGTATACATTGTGAAGTGATGACCACACAAAGTCTAGTTAACATCCATCACCAGACATAGTTACAGATTTTTTTCTTATGATGAGAACTTTTAAGATCTACTTAGTACCTTTCAAATATACAATATAGTATTATTAACTATATTCATTAAACTGTACATTCTATCCCCTGGACTTCATTATTTTATAACTGGAAGTTTGTACTCCAACATTTCTTTTAAGTGATTCTTAACTCCCTCTACTTTGCACATAGTAGGTATGCTTTTCTTAAATGAATGAGTGGGCCTCGTACAGCACTTGGGACATAGATGGATCTGTATTTTTAAGTGGATTCCTCTAACATTTCCCTTAGCTATGCTATTGGCAAATCCAAATATGAATAATGCCAAAAACTCAGCTAAGTAATTTTCTGCACCATGATGCAAGCCCAGTGAACTTTGCATTGGCAACTCCATTCTTTGAACATCTCCTGTATTTTTCATTAAAATATTATTGAATTTGAGAAAAATGTGCAACATAATGGGACACCTTGAACTGAAAGTCCACTCTAGGTATCAGATGACTTCTCATTGACTCTGAGCCTGCCAAGATTACTGATGGATAAAAACAAACCATTCTTAACTCACCCAAAGATAATGTGTTCAAGTTTTAATATAATCATTTCTTCCTGGCCAATGTATTCCAAATTATTTTTTTAGGAACCAAAGCTGGGCAGTCATTTGTTTCCCTACTTTTTTAAAGATTAGCTCTGGTAATTTCAGATCCTGTGGATCCAAATGTAGTGAGGTGATCAAGAGGTCCCCTCCACCCCTGCCTTCCTTCTGTGCCGTTCACACACATCACACCCATGCCCTTGTGGGGAGACGCACAAGACACATGGCTTAAAAGGTTGTACCAGGCAGGACGTGGAGGCTGTAGAATGGCGATGAAGGCAACATCAAGAGCACAGCTCTGGAGTCACTCCCTATGCATTACCCTCCGTGAATCCTCCCAGCTGAGTGGGCTGAGACACAGAGGACGTTGCTCTAGGATGTATACGGCCACCATTGAGGCTACCACAAGTTCTGTAAGAATCACATCAAGGCTGACCGTGGTTTCCCCTGCCTCAACCCAAGTACTTCAGTACAGCCAGTTATGACAGCCTCAGTCAGTCCTGCGGACTCACTCTTAGGATCTCACCATACAAGGGCTGTCACCAAAGGACAGAACTGGGGCCACAAAAGGTACATTTCTGAATGCTTCTTCAGCAGTCCCTGCTGTCACCAACTTTGAAGAAGTGAGAACTTGACAACACAGGACTGGGAGATGAGTAGAAAGGGCACCTTGCTCTGCTCAACAGCATGGAAGATGGCCCACCTGGGCAAGAGGGGCACGACCGTGCAGCCTTGGGCCCCTGGCTACCTCCTGCCCCCACCCTGCTGCCTTTGACGGGGCACAGAATGTATGTGGGACAGCTCCACAGTTCCAGAGCCGAGTCCACATGTTCTGACAGTCATTTCCCGGGTCCACGATAACTCAGCTCTGCCTGCCCACAGGTGAAGCTTACCGATCACTCCAAGTCTGGCTGCAAACATCAGCGAAATCCCGATAGGAAGACCAACCACGTAAAACCCAATGGCATTAACGATGGCTCCAACCTTCTGATTGCCACTTCCCCTCAGAATGCCACCACTTGTACACTGTAGGCAGATAAGATCCATCAGCGTGAACGTTGCTGATGCTTCTGAGAGACTCCCATCCTGAGCACTTCCCACTCTGTGAGACTCTCACTTAAGCTCCGTGATCACGTGACGGCACCCTCGTAAAGTGGATCTGATAAAAGTATTCTACCTCCCCGGGCCCCTCTTCTCTGTTTAAGTTTACCATCATCAGAGGAAACATATAGATCATAAAAGTGCTTAAGGGAACACTGCATAATACTTACAGCAAGACCTTCGAAGAGATGGGAAACAGCATAAATTGGAACCACCTGAGCCACTAGAGCAACAATGTCTCTGTTAGGAAAATAGAGCACATAGTGATTAGGAGACAAACATGTGGAAAGAGAACTCTGCAGTTCCCGGTTACGGCTCAGCTTCTGTGTGTAACTGAAGAGGCTCAGGCATTCCAGCCAACATCCTGTTCAGGGACAACCCTACTCTTTCTTGGCCTGTAGAGGAAACCAACCGTACACTGTAACTCATGACGTTTGGAAAAAATATGTAGTCCATTTGATCAATGTAGACAGGTAAATCAAATGATTTTGTACTCCTCTTTGCCCCCCCAAAATAAAATTTGGATTATAGTGCAACGCTTCTTTTAACATGATTGCACATGTGTCTCTCCGTGTGTCTGAATGAAGCACAACAGATAAGAGCTACGGTTTCCTCTATGGAACCAAGGTTGGCAAGTTATAAAAGTCATAGATAATAGTTTACAGAATTATTCTTGGCTCCTAGAAATGGGCCCTAACTTCTAAAGCTAGAGACTTAGATTTTAACGACTACTCGAACGCTGCCACTGACGTGGGGAGGCAGGAAATTCGTAATACCCTTGAGTGATTAACAAATAAACCTAGAACATGCTCTAGCAATAAATACTTGTTGAAAGAATAAATAAATAAGAAATCAAGCACAAACAGGATAGTCACTCCCTCCTCCCTCCAAAAAGAGGACAGAAGTACAGTGATTTTATTCAACTTTAATTTTTTGAATAGGTAACATATGTAAATGGTTAAAAGAAATCAAACAATATGATAAGGATATGGACAAAAATCTTCCTTCCACTGCTTTCCCAGTCGTCCCATTACCACCCCCCCCCATCAGGTAACAATTCTTAGGACTGTCTGTATTTGTCCAGTGCTTAGAAAACAGAAGGAAATACATACATATATTCTTATTTTCCCCTTCTAGACTCTATTATTTCATGTTATAATATTCTCCATATGATGTTCTACACCTTAATTTTTCCACATATTATAGTATATTCACTTTTATATTCCATCAAAATATATTATTTTTAATGTGCTGGTGAATTCTGTCTACAATCGTTTATTTTGGATTTTAAAATCAATATTAATAACTGAGATTGGTCCGTGGCTTTCTTTCTTTTTTATGTGTAAACTTTGTCAGATCTTGGTACCAACATTATATTTGCTTCATAAACAGAATGAGGGAGTTGTCCTTTTTCTGTGCTCTGGAACAGTTAAAACAGCATTGGAATTATCTACGTTTTAAAGGTTTTATAAAATTCTTCTTTGGAACCCTCTGGGGTTGGTGCTTTTTGAAATTTTAAAGTAATTCTTTCTTATTTCTTCTAAGGAAATTGGTATATTTAGACCTTCTATGTTTCCTAGGGTAAGTTTTGATAAATTATTCCTTCCAGATTTTTTAATCTATTTACAAAATTTGTGCAAACTAGTCTCATGCTTTAAAAAAATTATTGTTTTTAGTAATTTCCCCCTTTCTGACTTTGTAGAGAGGTGCTCTCTCCTCTTGTCCTCTCTGATTAGGTTATCTATGTCACTGTTAGAATCTAGGTCATTGATTCTGCCAGTTTCAGCTGATCCTGGCCAGCTTACAAATAATTTGATTTTGTCTCCTAATTTCATCACCGATATAGTTTGTGGGGCTTTTGTTTTTTATTCTTGTTCCTGTCCTATATGGTTTCCAGAAGTGGACAGATTCAGAATCGAACTTCCGTCACATTGCTACTGAAGCCATCGGGGCGGCATGTACCTCTGATAAAGTGAATTCTCGATTCCCTTTGAAGGAAAGGAGAATGATTTCTGGCTGCCTTCCCACTCAGTCTGATGTGAAGGACATTCAAACAGCTTATTTCCCCCCAACAAAATGGCTGAGGCTGAAAGACGACAACATCAGAAGTCAAAGACAAATATCTGAAGACTAGACCGTGAAAGTTCTGTCCACTCCACTTGCTTTTTGATTCCATGAAGGAAAAGTCAATTTACATTTTGCAATTGCTGATAAAAGAATCCCAAATAAGAGGTATCCACACAATATATTTACATGGTCAGATGAGCAGGGAGCCTCATTGACAAAAGCAATCAAACCAACCTGTACAAGAATTCTTCTTCAGTAATCACGTTGATAATGTGATTTCTTGAAACAGCTCATTGGTGAGATTTTAACTTCAATTCGAATAAACAAATATATTAGGCAACCACTACAAACCAGGCACTTGGGCAGATTCTGAGATACCAAGATGGTTCTTGTCATCGGGAGTAAAATAATTAACTGAAAATGGAATCAATGGTACCAAAAAGGAGTTTCGTTCCTTAAAATACACGAGCATGATGAGCACCAGAAGCATGGATCACCACCAATGCCCACCATCTCGGCATTCTAGATTATAAATTAGTTCCTCTCTCTAATCAGTTCTTCCCAGGTAACATCAGTGAGTCCTGGTCTTGCAGATGACTCAGGCATCTCCAAGACGCAACAACCCCAGTGTGAAAGCATTTACCCAACCATTTCTCTACCACAGATTCCACACTTCAAGAAAATCTCAACACTCACCGGTCTGTAGTGAAAATGTACCCCACAAGATCCTTACAGCTTAACAGCAGGACACAAAAGGTGACAGCAAAGAGTTCTGGAGGTAAAACGGCAGAAGAAACAGCACAGTGAAAGAGGAGGTCTGCAGGAAACCTGAGTCTCATGGGCACGGACTGCGTGGGCACGTCACTGACTAAGGGTCTAAGCACCTGTGACCAGTAGGGCGACAGCTGAGGACCTCTTGGCCTGCTCAATGTTTCCGGCACCCAGCGCATTCCCTACCCGAACGCTGGCAGCCACACTGAAGCCTGCAGGTATCTGAAATGAAAAGGAAACTCACAACAATGACACTGGGAGAGTGAGAGCAGCCTGCCCTCTCAGCTCAGTTCTGAGCTAACCACACACCTTCCCCAGGGAAGAGGGACTTGTAGACAGTGCTGCACACCTCACTGGTAACCCGTGGTCCTAAAAGTTCTGAGAAGACTAATTTGCAACATCCCCTTTGTCTAGCTGGGAGCCCCCAGGCTAACGTAGAACCTGGAAGCCCAGGTTGCGACCCACATCACACGCTGGGCTTTCCTGCAGAGCTTCCAACCTGTGCAGTGGGAGGGATGCACAGTCACCGCCCCTACCCTGGACGTGGGAGGATGGACTACCGGGAGCCACGCTAGGTCTGTGCTGAAAGACCACCCAGGGATCAAGGTTAGAAGACAGAGGCCTAAAACAGTGACCTTTTTTTCCTTTTCCCAAAATGTTGGATAAAAAAAGAACTTAAGAATACAGAAAGACACATACAATGCTGACAGCAGTGCTATCCTTTTTGTGAGGGGAGGGGTGGTGCCAAAGGAGACAGAGAAGCAGCATAGTGTGTGGTTTAGGAATGGGAATTCTGAAGCCAGACTGCCTGGCTCCAAATCCTGGCTCAGCCACCATCAGCTGTGTGACCCTGAGCATGTCACTTACCCTCTCTAGACCTCAGCTGTTTTATCTGAGGGATCTTGTAATAGAACCTACCTTGTAGGATTATTGTGGGGATTTAATGAGTCCATACATGCTAACTGCTTAAATAGTGCCTCACATGTAGTAATTGTTCAATAAAGATTAGCCATTTCTATTATCTAAAAACTTACCACTTGAGAAATTAGCATTAATAAAGAAAAAAGATTCATCGCTCTTTTAAACACGAATTTTGCCTTATGATCAGGATGACTGAGACAGGACCAAAGAAGATCTGACACACAGACTGAGGAACATAAAAGAACCGGAGGACAGTCCCTGCCTAGAAACTCACTAGTAGGAAAAAACGTACAGATCTCCCAACAAATTATTTATAAATTATAAAGGGAAAGAGAGTAGCTTGACAGTGGAGAAACCAGCAGACAGCATCTTAACCAAGCACAGTTAAAATCATCAATAATGGGACAAATTCACAGCAGGTGCCTCCTGATACCATGCATGAGAAGGACACAGCGTCACTTCTGTAGTTTTCCTGCCAGAAATGTAGATCAGAATCTGTTCATGAAGAAGTACCATCTACAACAAATTGAGGGAAAGTCTGTATATAGTGGCCTCTATTTCTCAAAAATGTCAAGGTAGAGAAAGACAAAGAAAGGCTGAGGATCTGTTCTAGATTAAAGGACACTAAAGAGGCATGACACCTTAATTCCGGAGAAAAATAGTTATGAAAGACAGTATCAGAACAATGGGTGGTATTTGAATATGGGCTGTGGAAATTGATAGATAGATAGACAGACAGACAGAGTGAGAAAAGGGGGCAAAATGTAAACAATTGGTGAATATGAGTAAAGGGTATAAATCCTTCTTTTGATTAGGGAGAAATGTAAATGTAAATTCTTATAAGCCTGTTGGAAAGCATCTGGCAATATATGCAAAAGACAAAACTGTAAATAAGTTTCACTTTTAGAAATTTAGCTTGAAGAAATAATCAAACAAGTATACAAAGATATTTGTCCTAAGATGTTCATCGAAGTGTCATTAATAATATTGAAACATTGGAAATAAACTAAATATTCAACAGCAGGAGATTGGTTTAAAAATTACACTGCATACAGGGGAATACTATGTACCATTAAGCATTTGATTTAGATGTAGTTACTGAACTTACTTAAATATAAAATGTATATAAAATTTGAAAAGTGTTATATCTATGTTCTCAGATAAGGTATCTACTTTGAGGTCTCCATTTTTCTGTTCTTTGCCTGTTAGTTCCGAGTTGCCTGTTAATACCAGAGTTCCCTCATTTTCTTAGATCTCTATGTGTTGGGAATTGGATTCACGAAGATGGACATGGCAGTTGGGGGATCAAGCTATTATCAAAAGAGATCTTTTCAGCATTGCTAACAGGACAGTAACCCACTGCTTGTCAGGATTTGTCTATTTTGAGTGATCAAGCTTTCGGTGTTATTAAACTCCTCTTCATAATTTCCTACCTTTGTCTGATGGATTTATCAGTTTCTGAGAGTGATGTGTTAAACTATAATACAGTATCAGTAGTATTTATATTTTCCCTAAAACTGAGTTATTTTTTCATTTGAATCTTCTTTCCTATGTCCTCCTATGTGATAATCACCTGGAATTTTAGTTAGAATGTGTTTTAATGTCTTGTTTTAAAACTAATATAATTTAGATACACTGAAAAAAAAATTTTTTAAGTGTTAAAGTGACAAATTCCAGTTAAAAAATTCTGCCAAAGATAGAAAAAAGCAAAAACAAAAAACATAGGTCCTCAAGAGAATGATTCTTAAAGAGAACAGGAAATATTTTCAATGTACTTTTTAAATACAACCAATCTCAGGGGGGAATCTAAGCCTTCGTAGTACAAACAATGCTAAAGCACATGTGCTGGCTTTAGTCCTTTTCCACATCACATACTCTCTTTCTGTCTCCATCTTTCGTTCTGTCTACAGTGACACTGACTAGAGAAGAAAGCCTTTCGGAATTTCCAGTTGATGTTTTCAGTAAAACAAGTCAAAGGAAAGTCTCTAATGACTGGGGTTCTTCTCTAGCATATCAAAATTTCCTTCCTTTTTAAGGCTGAATAATATTCCATTGTAGGGATAGACCACATTTTACTTATCTATTCATCCCTCAGTAGAGACTTGGGTTGCTTCCACCTTTTGGCAATTGTGAATAATGCTGCTGTGAACATAGGTAGACAAATATCTGCTTGAGACCCTGCTTTAGATTCTTTTGGGTCTAATGCAGGAGTGGTCCCACTGAGTTTTAAGAGTATCAGACCCGGGCAGGAGCGGAGCTCAATGAGATGTAGAAGCATGGCCCTTATTGCCATACAGCCAGCACCATCACCCTTTATGCCCCCACCTGCCCCAAAGGCGTTTGTGTTGTGACAACTAGAAATGAGTCTTCATGTTTGGCAAGCATGGCAATCAAATCACATCTTTCAGATTTGAACTGTGTTAGAAGACGGAGAACCAGCAGTGAACAAGTCATTTGGTGTTTCTCCCCAACACCCTTCAGTTCAAAGGGAAGACCCTGCCATACCAAAAGGACCCTCCCTGGCTCTAGGATGAAATTTTACTTTCATGAATCACTTCATAAATTATCACTTAATGGTATGAAGACCTACGCTCATTCTTAGGACTCTTTCAAGGGGAACATCTAGCACCTCCATACCAGCTCTCAGACACTCACCATGTACACGATGACGGCCAGTTCATACACGACGGACTGGGCTCCCAGCTCCACCATGCCCAGGATACCTGGTGGAGAGAGACAGCTGACGCCGTGCTTCCGGACAGGGCCCCTGCTCTTCCACCAGTCATCTCCATCTGTCCCCACACTGACCGCTCAGGAAGCTCCCGATCTCGTAGGCCCACCACTCAATGCACAGCATGAGCATGCTGGGAATGGCCAGGTAGAAAAAGGAGGCCCAGTCCTGCAGACACTCAAGGGACCATCCTGCAGGTGGGACACAGACACATTTCCAACACTTCTGGCCTTTGGACTGGAGTTCAACCCAAGACAAAACCCACATCCAAGTTGGAAAACAAAAGGCAGTCTTTACCTCCCCACGTAGCCTGATGCAGTTTCCTCCCGAGGATGTAGAGAAAGAGGAGCAGAGCCAGGGTGAACTGGGAAATCATATTTGCCAATGCTGAACCCCTGGGAAGAACAGTCCCAGTGAGGGGAGGTGCCTGTCCTCCATTCTCTCCCCGCCTTGCTTGGCACCAAGATGATCACTCATCCCTTGCCGGGATGACTGCAGCAGCCGCGAGGTCGTCTTCTTTCCAGAGCAGCATTACTCTCCATCCCCGACAGTGTTTTCCAGAGTGGCCCAAGGCGGAGACCACATGTGGATACAGTGACCAAGTAAAGGTCCCACTCTCCCCACTGCCTGGAAAAGCCACATGCAGGTCATTCCTTCCCCCGTCCCAAGAATCAGTTGAACTCACATCACCCCAAGATGCAACTGATGAAGAAATAGATAGTTGGTGAGGACGTTGACAAGGTTGGCTGCAACTCCAGTTACGATCTGGGGCAGTACAATTCCCTGAAACAAGGAGAGACCGCACACTGTGCTGGAGACCCACAGAACCCAAACACACAGTAGGCTCTAAGTGGCCTGAGTGGCAGGCTGTCACAGGCATACCAGAAGGACCTGACTGTGGATGCCCTGTCCATGCTGCTCTTGCCTTCCCACCCTCCTCTTCCTCCTCTCTCTGAGGCATGCAGTGCATAGTTCTGGCCACAGAGAGTCACAGGCAGGAGATGAGAAAGCAGCAGAGAGGGAAGAAGAGAAATGGCTCATCTATAGGAGTGCGAGGACCAGCAGGGATTAAAAAGGATAAACAAGTCACCTTCCACATTGGACAGTGGGTGAAAGTACAACACTTTCTCGACCAAAATCGAAGTTCAGAAAATTGGCCTAAGAAGAGCTTATGAAACTGAAATGTGGAATGGACTCCATCATATCTGGCTCTGGGGCAGAAAAGTCCAGTCTATTTGGCATCGCAAACTAAGACCTAAGGCATGAGAGTAAAATGACATGGGACTAAGGAAGTAAAAATCTGCCCTGCCATGTATTAGGAAAGAAAAACAGACATGCACAAAGCCAGCTGTGAAGTTAACAGGAAACACCACTTCTCCCAGCTGTAAAGGGTCGTCTCACCCCTTCTTTGAATGACCACTGCTTTCTTACTCTCTGAGAAACCCAGTTCTCTACAGTCATAGACTGGTTAAAATTTTGCAATTTGAAATCATATCTGTAAAAATAAAGCATCTCACTCTTGCCTGGGGGATTAAAGTCACTTTCACAAAAAAAAGTAGCCTCAATTTCCAACCCGGGGCAGAGCTTCCCACGAATGTCTGGACACAGCAATCTACATCTGTCCACCTTCTACCTCTCTCTAAGCTTTGTAGTTCCCAAGAAGAGACATCTTGGGTCCACTCTGCAGTGCGCTGATCCCTTTATTTACAGCCTCTTTGCTCCGAGCCTATTAGACACGGCTTCAGTGGATTCCCCCTGAACTGCATGCTTCCGAATCTCAGGGTAACTCTGCCCCTCTGTCTGGCAAGAACCCATGGCTCCTCTGATCTCTCGATGCTACAGGCCAATAGACCCGACTCTGCCAAACTTCAGTGTGTCTCCAATGGTTGCGGTGGTCTTGGGCTCAGGGGCCAGGATAAGGATCTCGGCCAACCATTTATGTGGGTCACTTATTTATAGGAGACCCTGGTTAGTCTTTAGCAAGGGAGTTAGGTGACCAGATTTGCATTTCAGGTAGAAGATAAAAGAAGTAGTATGGTGTGGGATTGACCCAGGGAAACGCTGGCGGCAAGTAAGACCCCACTGAAGTGGTACAGAAGAGAAAGCACGAGAGATGAGTTAAGGCAGTGGCACAGAGGATGGAGAGGAGCAGGGGGCACATACAGGACCCAGTGACTGATCAGATGTGGGAGTGAAGGAAAAGATGGAGTCATGGAGGATGGGATGTATGCAGGACAGGTTACCAGGAGAGAAAATGTTCGAGGCCACTAATTGAAAAAAAAATGCAGGAAAGCAGAGGAGTAGGCTTGTGGGGGATGACAAGGAGGTCAAGCGTGAAACATGCATGGGCCCTACAGGCAGCAGGAAAGAACACTTGGAGGTTAGAGATACCAACGTGGGAGACGTGGGCACACAGATGAAAACCAAGAACATGCAAGGAGACGCTTCCCTCAGACGAAGGGCAGAAGAGGCCAATGGGGTCACCTTCTTTTTCAAAGTCCTCTCACTCTCCCCCTAAAAGTCTAAGCATTCTTCCAGGTTTCATCTGGTTCTCTTCCACCCTTACCCTCTCCAACTATATGAACTTTCTCCCAAAACTAGCTCCTTCTCTTCTGTCCTACACTCACAAATGGGCTAGGCCCCCAAGATGGAGACTGGGTTAAATGCAACTCCTTCCTCTCCTGTGATCCCTAGAGCCAACAGGTCATTTCATTCTACAGGATCCACCCTGTCATTAGGTCTCCTGTTGCTTCCACAGGGCAATTCTTTCTTTGCCATCGACCTTCATCGTCTTTTGTTTGGATCATGTCCATAACTCTCACATCTTCTCCTAACAATTAAAAACCCTCCTTCTTGCCTTGGGAACCCTCTGTGTCCTCCATAACACATTCACACTTCCCAATCCCTCTCAGCTCAGAGCTCCTACTTCCAGGTCTTTCCTTCTGCCTCGGGGTATCAGAGAGAGGGGTTTTCACATCCAGTCTCCTGGGTAGATCAAGTTAGAACCTGTGGCCAGGAGCCCCGCACTTGCTGCGAGGCTGACAGGGAGAAGACCCTGCAGCGCGCTAAGGCTTCAAAGGAGGTTACAGACTGTGAGGGGACAGTCCAGAGCTCACACATGCCCATTTCTGCCTCTTTACAGACATTTCAAGTATATAATTCTGATACTAATAAACATTTGAAATATTGTTTTGTTAATAAAGTAGTATCTTAATTTTAAGAACATGAAATAGGTGGAAAACTTCTTCCCTTCTCCCTACCCTCCCTTGCCCCCACTCTCACATATGCCCTGGAGAGCCTGCCTGCGTGGCCATGACCCGTGGCCTGACTCTCATTCACCTGGATTTATCTGGAAGGAAGTCAATGGTCCACATATGCTTGCATCATGAATCCATACTCACTGAGCCAGGGCAGGCATCCTGGGCCTCTGGCCGTTGCTGTTAGTCATGTATGACGAGTTCTGAGGGACGTGAGGGATCAGTACAATTTGGGCTTTCATGTCCCCACTGAGGAAAGACAGACTGGAGCACAGAGGTTGGCTCCCCAGAGCTGATGGTCCTCTCTGGGGAGCAGAGAGGACACACCCTGACTTCCCGGGAGCCAGGTGATGGCACAGAGCCAAAGAATGCTATGGCTCTAACCCTATCCTGCCAATGGCAATATTGCCAACTAGAAATAGGATAAGAATTTTCTAGAGCCAAGAACAATATGTCCTTTCCTTGATATCACTTAAAAAATCTCTCCACACAAAGTCCTGTGTGAACAACACGGGAAAGTGCGTTTCAGTGGCTCCCGGGAGGCGAGCTCCCCTACCCTGGTCTCCCTAAGTATTTTCAGGGGCCCCAGTCCCAGAGAGGTGTAAACTCCCAATAGTCCCCCAAAGAAAAAAGAGAGTCTGCATTACCTGGTTGAGCAAATATTTAACTTGTAACGTGTAAAGAAAGGTTGCCTACAAGAGAACAAGAGAGACAAGCATTAATTAATGTTTTGGCCTTGCCATCAGCAGTGAGTTGGGAGCAATGGCTTGGCTGCCCTGTGCTCCTGCATGGGCCACAGAGGCGTGCCACCCTCAGGGGACAGGCAGTGGGAGCCAGGTGACTAGGGCCGAGGTGTTCCAATCATCTCTTTTATGGACAAACATGATCCAAGTGACCCCAGGGTCTGGAGGTGCAGTTTCCTTGGGAGTATGGCAAGGAGTCTTCCGGGCTGTAAAGCAGGCCCCTGGGCAAACTCTAGGGGGCACCTCCCTTGTAGATGAGGCTATAATCCTATTTGGTGGAATAATTTAAAAATATTAAGTGTAAAATGTTGCCAAGTATGACATCACAATGCCAAGTATGAGGGCAGATGGCTATTGTTAAGGGCTGAATTGTGTCCCCTAAGATTTGTATGTTGAAGCCCTGACCCCCAGTATGACCAGAGAGGTCTTCAAAGAGGTGATTAAGTTAAAATGGGCCCATTGGGGTGGGGTGCTAATCCAATAGGACTGGTGTCCCCATAAGAAGACAAGAGACACCAGGGGTGCACTTGCATGGTGAAGGGGCAACCATATGAAGAGGCAGCAAGAAGGTGGCCATCTGCAAGCCAAGGAGAGAGGCCTCAGAGGAAACCAACTCTGTGACATCTTGATCTCGGACTTGCCAGCTTCTAGAACTGTGAGAAAATAAATCTCTGTTGTTTAAGTCACCCAGTCTATGGTATTTTCTTGGGGCAGCCCAAGCAGACTAATACAGCTACACCATCCAACTCAATAAAATTAGCTTTGATTATTCATTGACCACACGCGACTGTGTCAAACATTAACACACACTTAGGGTTCTGTGTGACCACAGCCAGCAAGCACAAAAGGTCTAAAGGTTCAGAGTGAGGCTCTCAGGTGTTCTGAGATGGGGAAGAATTTACCCCTCTTCAAAAAAAGATCTGAATTCCTCTCTGTGAATGATCTCTCCAGCTCTCGTAGTTCAGGACCGTTGCCTACTGGAGTCACCTTGACCCTGGTGTTTCTCGAGGGACAAATGTTCACGACTTTCATGGGCATAACTAAAACTGCACTTCCATGAAGGCGCCAACACCACAAGTGAGAATCAGGTAAGACTGAGCGATCCATTGAGCTCAGGGCTATCTCAGCTTCCTTTTACCAGGGAACCTCAAGAAGGGAACCTCTTCGCCCTTGAAAACTTACAGGTAGAGCTGGAATGAAGATCATGACATAGGTCTGGGTAAGCCTATATAATGAAAGGGAAAAAAAGGTGACGGAGGTCTCCGTGTCAAGGGAAAGGCAGGCAGGACAAACCAACTGAAGTGCCTGTTGTATTCTGGCTCTTTCTAAATCAGTGGGCCTAAAGTGCTGGAGGAAATGTGAGAATTTACACATAGGACTTGTCGTCTTCAACCCAAATTACCTCTCTCGGTTCCTCCAAGTCTTTAGGTTTAGAACAAGGTTCTCCACCTTGGCACTATAGCTGGATAATTCTCTGCTACGAGGAGCTGTCCTGAGCATTGTAGGATGTTTTAAAGCATCCCTGGCTTCTATCAGTAACAACACCCAATACCAGATCTGACAACCAAAAACATCTCCCAACGTTGCCAAATGTCCCCTGGGGTCTGAACAAGGACTTTAAAAGGTCTTTATCAACTAAACCAGTGGGTCTCAAACTTGGCAGCACATTAGCGCTTTGAAAGACACAGATGGCCAGGTTGCAGACCAGCTCAATTAAAACAGAATGCTGGGAGGGGAGGGGGACCAGGCATGGGTAGGTTTCAAAAGCACCCAGGTAATTTTAATATCAACCAGGGTCAAGAATCACAAAACCACACACACAAAAAAAAGCCACAAACTACCATCCTACCTGGAGGATGTTTGCAAATTTTATTTCACTCAAAACTATTGACCTTAGAAGTCACCCAGACGAGGAGGGGTCTAGATCTTAGGTGCCAGGTGTGGAAAGACTAAGGCCTGGTAAAAGTCAGCTAGTGTGTGGCCTTGATCCTGGCCTTTGTAATTCCCAGAGGCTGACCTTGGATGGGACCGTCTTTCTGCCTGGATGGACCCCCATCCCGCCATGGCATGGCCCATCTTACCTGGACACCTCTGGGTCCTGCCTGAAGAGCAGCAGGATCTGCTGGGTGTTGAGGAAGAGCGCCCAGCAGGGGAAGCAGCAGAGAAGCAGCACCAGCGTGCCCCTCTGCAGGATGACTCCCACGTACTTCAAATTCCGGCTCCCATATGTCTGGGTGCACACAGCCAAAATGAACCCATTAGCACAGAAATGGCAGCCCCACTGTCCTCCCAAAGGCCTCCAATCTTACCTCATAAAGAGACAAATGGCTCTAGAGACTTTGCCACATTCTTTAGGTATTAGTGGTTCTCAAACTTGGCTGCCCGTTAGAATCACCTGGGGAACATTTTTAAAACACTGATGCCAGGGTCTTACTAAAGATAGTCAGATTTAACTGGTCTAGGGCAGGACCCAGATATCAATAATTTTTAAAAGCTCCCCATGTGATTCTAATGGACAGTCAGGGTTGCATCTCCTGAAAACTTGTTAGAAATGCAGTACCTTGGGTGCCACCCCAGACCAATTAAAGCAGAAACTCTGGGAGGAGGCCAGTGATGTGCAGGAGCATCTCCTGTGGGCTCACAAAAGCCAGATTGCGCATGCCTCTCCCCAGCTGTGTCAGTGACATCTGTGTGGTAGCCTGAAGTTAGCCAGTGAAGGAGTTACTTACACACTGGGATTGCAAACAGTGCCGTCAGAACGTTTCCCTCCCCCATGCAAGACCCAGTTCTTCAACATTTGCCAGCTGGGCAGGCCCAGCAACCTGTGTTTTATCAAGCCCCCCAGGTGCCCCTGGTGCATACTGAAGTTTGAGGACCACAGGACTATACCAAACTGAACGATGAGGAAATTGATTAAAGGAACTTTTACAAAATGTCCCCTATTGGTCAAAATGTAGTATAAGGCAGTCGTGCAGATAACTACTATTTCACAAGCCTGAGAGACATCCAGCCACACTTCAGAGAAAGCAGGCAAGGGGAACCGGCTGACGGCTGACAAAGTGCTGCCAAATCTGCTGCCAAGCATTTCCTCCCTCTGTGCACATAACTCCCGCTTTGTGCCTCTGGGGTTCTTCCAGCTACACTCGTGAGAAGACGTCCAGGGTCACTGTGAGCGTGACCTGGGGCTTCCATTTACCTGGGAGATAAGGGTGTCGCAAGCAGAAGATAAGCCAAATCCCACCGAAACACCAGTGACATTGATAACCTGGAAATAAATGCAAGGAGAAGGCCACGCAGAGTTAAAGGAAGACAGGAAGGCACGTTCTGTCTGCACTGATCAGAGTTGCAGAGCACCTGTCAACCCTAACAAGTCAACTATCAACTCTGTCATTCACCTGGAGCTCCTGCACAAATCTGTTGGGCCAGCTAAATTAGAGGACATGCACAAGTTTAGAGAGGGAAGAAAAATGTAAGCCAGAGGTTATTACCCAGGCTTTTTCTTTTTTAAGTCTTAGGCATTTCGCTCCCCAGTCTCAGAGGACTATGAATCCTTCTGAAGGGGAATGCAGCCAGGCACAGTGGAAGCTTTGGTTAAGTCCACTTGCTCAAGACCAAGCATGGCCTGTTGTGCTATTCCAAAGGACTCTGGGAGCACAGAAACAAGTCTCTGAAGTCAAGGCTAGTGCTAGGGGCCTTCCAGGTGGACTTGACCAGGGTCATCAGCAAAACCCTGGGGTCCACGGAGCTTTGGGTAGCCCAAGGTAGCATCCCCAAAATCAAGGAGTGGCATCAGAGGATGTCTGGTGCTCTCCTTGTCTGGAACCAGCTACCTCCACCTGAGTCTGCAGGGAGGTACCCGGATACAACAGCCCAAACCGGGGCCCAGCCTAGAAGCACAAGCTTTCTTGTGCTTCCTTGACCAAAGAGAGTCTGCCAGAGGCTCGCTGAGTGCATTTCTGTCTTCCTCCAAATTTCCAAACATTAAAATTCAAAAAGGATAATTAAGCTTGGGATTGTCCATGTTGCCCCTGAAAGGAAAACTATCTGTGTAGATCTGGGGACTAGTTCAGAGTAGTCTTGCACAGTTCAGAGGTGGCAGATTCAAATGCCTGCAGGCAGCAGGCAGGTCAGGTGAGTGTGTGCCTCAGCAGGGCCAGAGCAAAGGGGAATCGAGGAGGGTGAGGAGGACAGGGATACACACCTGCTAAAGGCCATTGAGTCTGTTTTCCTAGAAACACCCAGCTGGCCAAAACAAACAAGTAAGCAGGGCCCTTTGGCCATGCATAGCCAGTTAGCCCCTGGCAGAGGTCAATGACATCCCTTTTTGGTTTTGGGGGTTCACATCTAGGGTACAGAGAGGATTTGAGATTCCTCCCAATTTTAGGTTTGGACATCAGGATCCAGGATTTCCAGATTAGAGCTTCCAGGCAAATCCATTTCCAGATTAGAACCCTCAGTAAGGCAGACAAATCATGGGGGTGGGGGTGGGGGTCACAGTTTCTCCTGATGAATGCAGACTTCAACTCCCCTTTTACGATTCCTTCTCCCAGATGTGAGACCAAGAGCAGGAGCCAGAGTGCCACGGACTACAAATTAGCTGATGTAGGAGACAGAATAATGGCCCTCCAAAGACATCCTGTCCTAACCCCCAAGACCTGTGAGCTTACATGTGAGGAACACGAGGAACCTTTGAGGTTACACGTGAGGAACAGGAGGGGACCCGTGAGGAACATGAGGGACATGTGAGGTTACACGTGAGGAACATGAGCGGACCCGTGACATTACACGTGAGGAACACGAGGGGACCCGTGACGTTACACGTGAGGAACACGAGGGGACCCGTGACGTTACACGTGAGGAACACGAGGGGACCCGTGACATTACACGTGAGGAGCACGAGTGGACCCGTGAGGTTACACGTGAGGAACACGAGGGAACCCGTGAGGAACATGAGGGACATGTGAGGTTACACGTGAGGAACACGAGGGGACCCGTGAGGTTACACGTGAGGAACAGGAGGGGACCCATGAGGAACATGAGGGACATGTGAGGTTACACGTGAGGAACATGAGGGGACCCATGATGTTACACGTGAGGAACACGAGGGGACCCGTGACGTTACACGTGAGGAACACGAGGGGACCCGTGACGTTACAGGTGAGGAACACGAGGGGACCCATGACGTTACACGTGAGGAACACGAGGGGACCCGTGACGTTACACGTGAGGAGCACGAGCGGACCCATGACGTTACACGTGAGGAGCACGAGTGGACCCGTGAGGTTACACGTGAGGAACATGAGGGGACCCGTGACGTTACACATGAGGAACACGAGCGGACCCGTGAGGTTACACATGAGGAACAGGAGGGGACCCGTGAGGAACATGAGGGACATGTGAGGTTATACATGAGGAACACGAGCGGACCCGTGAGGTTACACGTGAGGGACACAAGGGAACAGGAGAGAATTAAGGTTGCAGATGGAAATAAGATTGCAGCCCCAGTAACACCTTGATTTTAGCCCAGTGAGACCCATTTCAGACTTCTGACATCCAGCACAGTCAGATAACACATTTGTGTTGTTTGAAGCCACTAAATTGTGGTAATTCATAAGAGCAGCAAGAGGAACTTAACACAGATGGCTTTCATCAATCCATGTAGAACGTCCCATACGTACTGCGATTGCGAGTGTGACGGCGTCCAGTTCCAGCTTCCCCAGGTGGCCACAGAACACGGAGCTTATGAAGCTGATCAGAAACACCATCAGCTGGGCCAAGAACTGGGAGGAGACAGAAAATAAGGAGTTGCAGACAAGTGCCAACCATCACAGTCGAAGGAGAGGGGTGCAGTTCCTGGGGGTGCCCCCACCTCCAATCAACTCCAGCCAGAAGTAAAGAAACACGGCTTGTAGTGAGCTCTGCCAGCTTTCACAGGCAAATGTGTGATTTCTGGTGGGCTTCTTGAAAAATATTAAAGTTCATTTGCAACTGCCAACAGAGTCACATTTTTGAGAACTTCCTAGTTTTTAAATTTACTTTTCACTTTAGATGCTCATGCTGTAGATCAGGTGTATATTTTCTCTAAAATTTTCAGAGGCTGCCTTCCGGGATAACCCCCTTCTTATCCCAGATTCCTAGTGAGGACCAGAGAGAATATAGCCTTCAACAGCCAGCAAGAAATTCCAGACAGGAGCACCTGAGGCAGAAATGAGATCATCCAACCAGAAGGCCGGTGGGATCTGGAATCTTGGGGTGAAACGCCACCAGTCTGTCAAGGACCTTTAATTCTTGAATTCTATGATGGCTTAGATATGAGAACAAATTCATCTTCTGGAACGTGGAGCCATTCTTCCTCAGGATTCCAGGACCTACTATGAATTGCTCCACAATGCTTTAGCTGCAGGACCGGATTTTCTCAGGTTAGTTTAAAACCACTTCCCGTTCCCCACCTGCCAGACCCAGGCAGTCCAGTACCTCTTGGGAAAGGCCCTCTCTCCTGGGAGGCTTATGTGGTCCAAAAAGGGGATTCATCTGACTCCCACTGCCCAGGAGAGAGAACAGGTGCCTAAGGATTGTCTGCCGCTGCTGCCTGCCTGTCCCCACGTGCCCCTTTCAAAGCTGATGCCCCAGGAAATAGAGATGCTTGTGCTGGTCCAGTCGGCAAAGCCGCCTCTCACAGTCCCTCAAGGGAAACAGACTCCTCTGTTCCAAGCTCAGACAAGTCTGTCTTTTTAGGCTCCCAAGGACACAGCTTCCTGTCCTCACCTCCATCAGCCCACACACAGCCTGTCTGCCAGCACTGCAGCCACATGGGGACCTGATCAGGCCCTGCCTATGACAGTTCAGATGATGCCCTCTTTTCTTCCCTGAATCCACATCTGGGGAGGAGACAGTTTCCAACTCTGCTGATGGGCCCAGATCTTCAAAACATGGTGGGGGAGGGGGGCATAGCTTTCCTGCATCAGCTTCCAACCATGACCAGGTACCCCTCTCACCACCACAGACACCAAGTGTGACTTTCGTCTCCAACAGGGCCTGCTGCCACGCAGCAGAATGTGTTGCAAAAGGAAACCAAACGAGACAGAAGACAGGGGGCAATAAAAAGCTGGGGGGCAGGAGTGTAAATAAAAAAGATTGGTATGAAAAACTCAATTCTGTAGAACCTAAAGCTGGAGCCAGTGGGCCACCATAAGCCTTCACCAGGGAACAGGCCACAGTTTAGGCCTTGTCACCACCCTCACAGATAACCTCTGCAGTTTCATGCAGTGGCGCACGGTGTCTCTTTGCGAATTTACGTTTATAACTTTCAAGGTCATGGGGTCATTTTTTTGATAAACTCGGCATCACTTTCAAATCTTTTCAGGTCATTGTCCTACAAGCCTTTATGCACGTAAACTATTGCAAACGGTTGTGTCACAGAATTTGTTTTCCTCTTTTCCGTGGAATTTTGTATTTCCACCACACAGTGCCCTGTCTCCTCGCAGGCCACACGTAAGCTGTTTTCACATGAAACAGCTTCACGTGAAAATGTGCTCAATCTCCTCTATGGTCAGGCCTTTGGGCCGCGTCCCAGACCTTGCTATTACAAATGGTACTGCAAGGAACCTCTTTTTCACTTGGGTGGGAATAGGCATTTTCTTCGGGTGAGTACCCAAGGTGAGAATAGTGAAGTCCAGCTGAGTTAAGCTCATCCATGTGAGATGCTACAGCCGTCTCTTCAGTGGGGCCACCGCAGCCTTGCCGGGATCACGGCAGTAACAGGCTCTCTGACTGCCCAACGCAGCACCCCCTCCTGAGCTTCAGTCCCAGGAGGGTCTGGCTCCAGAGCCCACGTTTGCTAACCTCGTACTTGTTCTCAGATCCTGGTCTCAAGCCCTTTGGGTGAGCTCTTGGCCACAGCGTGTGGCGCGTGTGGCGCGTGTGGCGCATGTGGTGCGTGTGGTACGTGTGCATAAGGACCACCTGTGGGTGTTGTTCAGAATGCCGAGGCCAGCCCTATCTCGAGACCAATTCCAGATTCCATGGGGCTGAGGGATCCGCCTTTCAAAATATCCCCCACCCCATCCATACCCAATCAAGATGTCGTGGTCCAGGACCAGATCCTCCTTTCAAAATATCCCCCACCCCATCCACACCCAATCAAGATGTCGTGGTCCAGGACCAGATCCTCCTTTCAAAATATCCCCCACCCCATCCACACCCAATCAAGATGTGGTCATCAAGGACCAGATCCTTCAGAACTGTCCATCACAGGGCATGTTACCGTGCTGGGGAATTAGCCAATCTGGACACAGGCTTGCTCCCCCAGATGCCTCAAGGACTGCTGTCTCAACAACAGCCTGAACCAGCAGTGGCTCAGATGTAGTCAAATAGACAAGAAAAAAGGCCAGACTGATTGTGCATCCCTCTCCTTCTTGTCACAGAGACCCTGATCATTTTTTGGCCGGGCAGCAATAAACAAAACCCTTACCACCTGGCAGCTTTGGAAGGGAGCTCTCCATGGCCAGATGCCAGAGGGGTGACAGGTATAAACCCACCCAGTGTGCTACACAAGCACATTCAGGAAAGGCCCCATTCTTACCCCGCTCCCACGGACGCCTGGAAGTTCACTCCTAGCAGCAAAAGGTCTGCACTGGAAGGAACCCGGGAGGCCAACCAGTGCAGCCTCTTTGACACACGAGGAAGCACAGACAGGCAGGCTGAGCAACCAGCCTCGGGTCACACAACTAGTCAGTAGCAGAGGAGCAACCAGGACCTGAGTCACCTGACTCACAAATGGTCAGCTCAGGTAATATCTTTGGGGCACAAAGTACATGCCAAGCACTGGGGGTGTGGAAATGAGTAAGATGAACACCATTGCTCCATTCCTACCCCATGGGGTAGGGAGTATAGCAGGGAAGATGTTCAACATGGAATAACACAGCTAATTACATGTGTGTTGGGCACTATGAAGAAGACAGGAGCTATGAGAGCACAGAATAGGAGTCAGGGAAGGTTCTGAAAGAAACAAAGTTCAGTTGAAATCTGAATGGTGAATAGGCAGGTGAAGGTGGCCTCTCTGTCCAGGGAGAACATTCCAGGCAGAGAGAACAGAGAGTAGCAGGCAGGCGTGGGGTCTGAGGCATAGCTGGGGTACTGAAAGGAGGCTGGGTGGAGGGCAAGTGGGAGACAGCAAAGCAAGATAAAGGCTGGCAGGCTTGGCAGGGGGCCAAACCATAGAGGACCTTACAAGACCACAGAAAGGGGGTGACAAGCTCAAGGTGCATTTGAAGAGGCGTTAGGTGGCTCCATGTGGGGCATTTAGGGCAGTATGGGCTGAAGAGGGAGAGACCAGCTGGAGGCTGCAGCAGTCCAGGCTTGGAGCACGGCGGTGGAGAGCTGAAGGCGTGGATCCAGCTGAGAGATAGTTAGGTCTTGGTGAGGATGGGGAGGAGAGAGGGAGGGTCCTGGGCCACTCCCAGGTTTCCTCTGCCCACCCACCCTTTGAAAGGTCTCCTAGATTGACAGTCTTCTTCTTTTAGGCCTTCATCACCTTAGGCCTAGCTTATCTTCTGCCTCTACCAACTTGATCCTGCCGAATCTTACAGCTGTCACTAAACACTCTCTGCCAATTGTTTCCCCAGAGCCTGTAGGAGCAAAGTCAACTGTGAGCCTACATGTTTTGTGTGCCCTCTGACTGCAGTCAACCAGTCTCTCCAGATGCCCCTCACCCCTGTGGGGCCTTCCTTGTTCTTCTTCCTAGCTCTCTCCCAGGTATTCCTTTCTCCACATAGACGGAAACAAGCTCCCTCAGTTTGGGCCCAGGCTCTTCCACCTCTTTTATATGCTGTACACAGCCCACGCCCATCGGGAGCAGGCAATCCCTCACTGGGATTATTTTTCAGGACTCTGACAATTCAGCCTGGCAATGAGATGCTAATGACAAAGAAAAAACGTGGTTCAAATGCCCAAGGCTAGGTAATTTCAACTACCGCCTTCCATCCCTCACAAATACAGGTTTTCCTAAAGCTTCCTGCAGGACAAACGGAAACTGTATTGAGAGCATCTTTTCAGATGTGCAGTGTCCACCTCACACTCTTTCCTTTGTGTTATGCGTTATTCTCTCTTACAGGCCTCACTTAAAGCTCAGTGGGAGAGTGGTAAATTCTAACATCTTAGTCTGAATCCTATCTTGGCTCTTCATGGGTCAGGGTTAATATGAGAGGCCTAGAAGGGAGATGGTGAATGGGAGAGAGAGCATTACAGAGAGCAGAGCCAGGTCAGGTATCCTACCTATTTTATGGTGGAGCCCTGGAGAGCAAAGCAGAGTATTGGATGCTGAGCAGGGAAAAGAAGGGGTGATGTCCTCCCCAACCCATGCCCCTCAGGAAATAGAAAACTCAGAGCAGATGGGAACAGAGATGGAGAGAGACCAAGAGGGACTCCATGTACAATTCCTGAGAGACTAAAGAGGTGCCAGAACTCTGTGACCTCATTGGGTAAAGCAGTCACATAGAAACAGACAGAGGACTGGAAGGGAAATTCCCAAATTATCTCTCGGTGGTGAGATTTCAGAGGTTTTTTCCCTTTATTTGTTTTGGTTTTCTATTTTTCCTACAAAGAATCTACATGGCATTTGTAATAACACAGTTATATATGTGTAGGCACAGTGTACATACAAACAGGGCAAGGGCTGGCCGGTCAGTCTAGTGCTCATCCCTGGAGCCCGGGAAGTTCATCAAAGAGACCAGATTACTGTCGGGGAGAAGAGAGGTCAAGATGGCAGCATAGGCAGACTCTGAACTCACCTCTTCCCACAGACACAACAGATTTACAATGAATCTTGGAAAAATTATGCTCAGAGAGAACTGAAAACTGGACAAGAGAAACCCCTGCAACAAACGACAGTCCTAACTGAGGTGGAAGAAGCAGAAATTCCCTTCTGGAGAGAAAAAACGCCACCTTCACAACCCAATAATGCTTCACAGCCACCCAGGAACAATCCAAAGGTACACAGCCTTCCGTGGAGCAGCGGGGGGGACCTGAGCCAGGGTCGCTCATTGCCGCTATTGGCATTTTTTAGACCCAGCACAACCAAGACGAGTGTCATAATATCTGGCTTTGCTGGCTACTAATAACAATGGGGAATACCCCCAGAAAACCTGGGACACAAAGAAATTAAAGCTTCTCTTAAAGGGCCTTTGCACAAATTCACCCATTTTGGAAAGCAACCTAAAATCAACAGAAAGAAAGGCACACAGTCTTTGGTGAAAAGTGACTCACCTGATAGGCTCTGGGTGCATCTTCGTGAGAGGTGAGACCTCCCAAGGGGCTGGGACATTGGTGGCAGCCATTGTTGTGACCTGGTGTGGGCATGCTGACACAGACACTGGCAAAGGCCATTGGAGTTCTCCCTGTGGACTGCTAGCCCAGGGTCTGCCCCACTCACTAAAGCACCGATTTAATCCAGCTCAGCCAAGGAAAGCAGCCTGCCCTAGGGACTGGCCCCACCCAACAAGCCCTTGGGCAACTTGTGGGCCTGCTTAAGACAGCTGCCTGGATTCTCTGCTGCCTGGCAAGTGGGTCCACCTCTGTGGGGAAGGGCAAGCCCAAGGAGCAGGTGGAGAGTGTGGGGCCCCTGCCTTGGAGCAACTGGGTCCACTTTAGGTGGTTGGGACGTGTGCACCCAGGGCAGGATTGTGTTGACTGTGTGTGAGGCCCCATGGGCAGCGGGGCTTCTCAGCTACAGAAGACTTGTACTTCTCAAACAGCCACATCACCCTCCAAAGCCTGAAACAATTGGGTGCTCCTGTGCCTGGGGCCAGCCCCACCCAGCTGCAACCCTCTGAGAGCTGACTAGAGCCTAACAGGCCAAGGCTTACAGCAATTGTAAGCCCCTGAGCCTAACAACCAGCCACACTGGGGGCCTACTCATTTAATAGAAAAACTGCAACAGGAATGTGCTATTAGACCTTGCAGCCAACTATGCTGGGGCTCCCCACAGCTGATAAAGAGACTGAAGGGCCTACAATAAGCACACGGAGCTGAGCATTACAACCAGCTGGTCAGGGGGACAGGTCAGCCTCCCTGGGCACCTAATGGCAAGAGCAACACTGCCACAACAGCACACAAGTAGCCCACACAGAGGTCACCCCTGGAACATTTGGAACTAGTGACAAGAGGAAAGCACACTGCTGGGCCTCATAAAGTATCACTTACATAAGGTCACCTCTCCAGATGAGGAGATGTAGCTGACCTACCTAATACATAGAAAAAAGCACAAAGAAAGAGGCAAAATGAGGATGCAAAGGAGTACTTTCCAAGTAAGGGAACAGGACAAAACCCCAGAAAAGGAACTAAATGAAACAGAAATGAGCAATCTACCTAACAGAGAGTTCAAACAAAGAGTCATAAATATGCTCACTGATCTTGGGAGGAGAATGGATGAACTCAGTGAGAATGTCAACAAAGAAATGGAAGATATAAAGAAGAACCAATCAGAAATGAAGACCACAATACTGGAAATGAAAAATTCACTAGAGGGACTTAAAAGCAGAGTAGGGGATACAGAAGAACAGATCAGCGAGATGGATGAAAGACTAGAGGAAATCACCCAAGCTGAATAGATAAAAGAAAAAAGAATTAAAAAGAGTGAGGACAGTCTAAGGGACCTCTGTGACAACATCAAGTGCACTAACATCTGTGTTATAGGGGTCCCAGAGGGAGAAGAGAGAGACAAAGGGGCAGAGAATCTATTTGAAGAGATAACAGCTGAAAACTTCCCTAGCCTAAGGAAGGAAGCAGACATCCAGGTACAGGAAGCACTGACAGCAAACCAAACAAGATAAACCCAAAGAGGCCCACACCAAGACACATCATAATTAAAATGTCCAGAATTAAGATAGAGAGGGAATCCTAAAAGCCGCAAGAGAAAGATAAATTACATACAAAGGAAACCCCATAAGGCTATCAGCTGACTTCTCTGCAGAAACCTTACAGGCTAGAAGAGAGTGGCATGACATATTTAAAGTGCTAAAAGGAAAAAACCTACAGCCTAGAATACTCTACATGGCAAGGTTATCATTCAGAATGGAAGGAGAGATAAAGAGTTTCCCAGACAAGCAAAATTTAAAGGAGTTTATCACCAAGAAACCAATCCTACAGGAAATGCTAAAGAGACTTATTTAAGGGGAAAAGAGAAGACTATAAATATGAAAAAAGTATTTATTTCCATGATAAGTAGGTAACAGATACAAATGCACAAAAAAGATAGATATGATACCAAAAACATAAAATGTGGGAAGAGGGGAGTAAAAAACTAGAGCTTTCAGATAGAGGTCAAGCTAAAGAGACCATTAACTCGATATAGATTGCTATATACGTAGGTTGTTATATATGAACCTCACGGTAATCACAAACCGTAAACCTATAATAAATACACAAAAAACTAAGCAAAAGGAACCCAAACATAATACCAAAGAAAGCCATCAAACCACAGGGGAAGAGAGCAAGAGAAGAAGAAAGGAACAGAGAAGAACTACTAAAACACCAAGAAAAAAAGTAAAAATATGGCAGTAAGTACATACTTATCAATAGCTGCTTTAAATGTCAAAGGACTAAATTCTCCAATCAAAAGGCATAGGGTGGTCTATTGGACAAAAAACAAGACCCATGTATATGCTGCATACAAGAGACACACTTCAGACCTAGACACTCACAAACTGAAAGTGAAGGGATGGAAGAAGATACTCCATGCAAATGGCAATGAAAAGAAAGCTGGGGTAGCAATATTCATATCAGATAAAATAGACTTTAAAACAAAAACTGTAACAAGAGACAAAGAAGGGCATTACATAATGATCAAGGGAACAATCCAACAAGAGGATATAACACTCAGAAATATCTACACACCCAACATAGGAGCACCGAAATATATAAAGCAGTTATTAACAGACATAAAAGGAGAAATAGGCAGTAACACAATAATAGTAGGGGACTTTAACACTCCACTTACACCAATGGATAGATCATCCAAACAGAAGATCAACAAGGAAACATTGGCCTTAAACAACACATTAGACCAGATGGACTTAGTAGATATATACAGAACATTCCATCCAAAAACCGAAGAATACCTATTCTTTTCAAATGCACATGGAACATTCTCCAGGACCGATCACATATTAGGCCACAAAACAAGTCTCCAGAAATTTAAGAAAACTGAAATAATACCAAGCATCTTTTCTGACCACAAAGGTATGAAACTAGAAATCAACTATAGGAAGAAAATCAGAAAAGCCACAAATATGTGGAGATTAAACAAAATGCTACTGAACAACAATTGGGTCAATGAAGAAATCAGAGGAGAAATCAAAAAATGAAGACAAATGAAAATGAAAATACAACATGGCAGAATTTATGGGATACAGTAAAAGGGGTTCTAAGAGGGAAGTTTATAGCAATACAAGCCTATGTCAACAAACAAGAAAAATCTCAAATAAATAATCTAACAATGCACCTAAAGGAACTGGAAAAAGAAGAACAAACAAAGCCCAAAATCAGTAGAAGGAGGGAAATAATAAAAATCAGAGCAGAAACAAATGAAATAGACACTAAAAAAAAAAAAGAAAAAAATCAATAAAACCAAGAGCTGGTTCTTTGAAAAGATAAATAAAATTGACAAACCTTTAGCCTGACTCACCAAGAAAAAAAGAGAGAAAACAAATAAGTAAATCAGAAATGAAAGGAGAAATTACAACGGACACCTCAGAAATACAAAAGATCATAAAAGAATACTATGAAAAGCTATATGCCAACAAATTGGACAATCCAGAAGAAATGGATAAATTCTTAGAATCATACAACCTTCCAAAACTGAACCAAGAAGAAATAGACAATTTGAATAGACCAATCACTAGTAAGGAGATCGAAACAGTAATCAAAAACCTTCCAAAAAATAAAAGTCCAGGACCAGACAGCTTCCCTGGTGAATTCTACCAAATAGTCAAAGAAGACTTAATACCTATCCTTCTCAAACTCTTCTAAAAATTTGAAGAGGAAAGGAAGCTTCCTTACTCATTCTATGAAGCCGACATTACCCTGATACCAAAACCAGACAAGGACAACACAAAAAAAGAAAATTACAGGCCAATATCACTGATGAACATCAATGCAAAAATCTTCAACAAAATACTAGCAAATCGAATACAACAATACATTAAAAAGATTATACACCATGATCAAGTGGGATTCATCCCAGGGATGCAGGAATGGTTCAACATCCACAAATCAATCAACATGATACACCACATTAATAAAATGAAGAATAAAAATCACATGATCATGTCAGTAGATGCAGAGAAAGCATTTGACAAGATACAGCATCATTTATGATAAAAACTCTGAATAAAATGGGTATAGAAGGAAAGACCCTCAACATAATAAAGTGCATATATGACAAACCCACAGCTAATATCATCCTCAATGTTGAAAAACTGAAAGCTATCCCTCTAAGAATAGGAACCAGACAAGGATGCCCACTTTCACCACACCTATTTAACACAGTATTGGAAGTCCTGGCCAGAGCAATCAGGCAAGAAAAAGAAACATAAGGGATCCCAATCAGAAAGGAAGAAGTGAAACTGTCACTATTTGCAAATCACATGGTTTTATATATAGAAAACCCCAAAGAATCCACCAAAGAACTTCTAGAAATAATAAATGAATATGGTAAAGTTGCAGGATACAAACAATACAAAAATCAGTTGCGTTTCTATACACTAACAATGAAGTAGCAGAAGAGAAATTAAGACTACAATCCCATTTACAATCGCAACAAAAAGAATAAAATACTTAGGAATAAACTTAACAAAAGAGGTGAAAGATCTGTACACTGAACACTATAAAACATTGTTGAAAGAAACTGAAGTAGACACAAAGAAATGGAAAGATATTTCATGCTCTTGGATTGGAAGAATTAACATACTTAAAATGTCCATACTTCCTAAAGCAATCTATAGATTCAATGCAATCCCTATCAAAGTTCCAACAACACTTTTCACAGAAATAGAACAAAGAATCCTAAAATTTACATGGAACAACAAAAGACCCCGAATAGCTAAAGGAATACTGAGAAAAAAGAACAAAGCTGGAGGAATCACAGTCCCTGATTTCAAAATATACTATAAAGCTATAGCAACCAAAACAGCATGGTACTGGCACAAAAACAGACACACAGATCAATGGAATAGAATAGAGAGCCCAGAAATAAACTTACACATCCATGGACATCTAATTTTTGACAAGGGATCGAAGAACATACAGTGGAGAAAGGACAGTCTCTTCAACAAATGGTGTTGGGAAAACTGGACAGCCACATGCAAAAAAAAAATGAAAGTAGACCATTATCTTACACCATACACAAAAATTAACTCAAAATGGATTAAAGACTTGAATATAAGACCTGAAACCATGAAACTTCTAGAAGAAAACATAGGGGGTATGCTCTTCAACATTGGTCTTAGCAACATATTTTCAAGTACCATGTCTGACCGGGCAAGGGAAACAATAGAAAAAATAAACGAATGGGACTACATCAAACTAAAAAGCTTCTGCACAGCAAAGGAAACCATCAACAAAACGAAAAGACAACCTAACAATTGGGAGAAGATATTTGCAAGCCATATATCTGATAAGGGATTACTCTCCAAAATATATAAACAACTCATATATCTCAACAACAAAAAAACTAACAACCCAATTTAAAAATGGGCAAAAGACTTGAACAGATATTTCTCCAAAGAAGATATACAGGTGGCCAAAAGGCACATGAAAAGATGTTCAACGTCCTTAACTATCAGGGAAATGCAAATCAAAACTACAATGAGATATCACCTCATGCCCCTCACAATGGCTATAATTAACAAGACAGGAAACAACAAGTGTTGGAGAGGATGTGGAGAAAAGGGAACTCTCATACACTGCTGGTGTGCAAACTGGTGCAGCCACTATGGAAAACAGTATGGAGATTCCTCAAAAAATTAAGAATAGAACTACCATACGATCCAGCTATTCCACTGCTGGGTATTTATCCAAAGAACACGAAAACACCAATACGTAAGGATACATACACCCATGGGTTCATTGCAGCATTGTTCACAATAGCCAAGACTTGGAAGCAACGGAAGTGCCCATCAAGGGGCAAATGGATAAAGATGTGGTATGTATACACAATGGAATACTACTCAGACATAAGAAACAACGAAATCCAGCCACTTGTGACAACATGGATGGACACTGAGGGTATTCTGCTAAGCAAAATAAGTCAGAGGGAGAAGGTCAAAAACTGTATGATCTCGCTCATAAGTGGAAGATAAAAATAACAACAAACACATAGAGACAGAGATTGGATTGGTGGTTACCAGAGGGGAAGGGGGGGGAGGAGGGCCAAAGGGATGATTAGGCACATGTGCGTGGTGATGGACTGTAATTAGTATTTGGGGGGTGAACATGATGTTATCTATGCAGAAATAGAAGTATAATGATGTACACCTGAAATTTATACAATGTTATAAACCACTGTTACTGCAATAAAAAATAAATTAAAAAAAAAAGATTACTGTGGGGGCCAGCAGAGACAAAGGACCTGCTGCTGGGTGGGCTAGGTCTCAGAAAGCTGCCTTGTCTATTTTTTTGTACTATTAGAGCAATAACAGTCTTACAGAACCCTTTCTCACAGCAACTCTGTGAGGGGGTGTTGGGCCAAAGAATGGATTATCATCTTCATTTCATGGGTGAATAAGTAGAGGCTAGAAGAGGTGACAAGACTACTGGAGTTCACATAGCTGTTTCCTAACCTGCCTTCTGAGATCAAAGCAGGGAACTGAGCCCAGGTATTGAGATTCCATACCGTGGGCTCATTTCGTTCTGCGAGAGAGCTTTACAAATGCCTTCCCACTACGTGCAATGTCATTTAATGGCATTATTCTTGCCACTGTGCACACCACAGCAAGTATCACAAGATTCCACAAACAACTGTGTCACCATGCCAGGAGGTCACACCTGCCCGCCTTAGCCTTGCAGGTGCAAAATGTCTACCCCACCGCCAAGGCTTAAAAACACACCTGGTTCTTCTTGTCCCATGAAATGGCTCCCCTACACCGTTGGCCTGAAAACCACCCAAACTAGTGGAAGAACATGGATGGGATTATTTTTGTGGTTCTTGTGGTTTTTAAAACCCACATTACTTTTAAACAGACAAGGCAGAAAGAGCCCTAAGAATAAAGATAAGAAAAAAACCACAACCCAAAAGAGAACCACATTAAAAACTTTTTTTGAACACAGTAACTGGGGGAGGAGAGTGTGGGGCAGGGCGCCTCTGGTTTTCTCGTGCAGAGGCTGACTCTAGATCATTCCGAAGAAATGGTTTTGGACATCTAACCAAGACAGTTTCTCTTCCTCCGCCGCTTCAAGATCACGGTTTGGATACTTGAGATTCCGGACTCTACTGCTGGTTTTCCGACAAACCGAGTGTCCGAGTGTTCTGCGGTTCTGCTAACTTTCGCTTGCTTCGCTGGAATCCGGACCCAGACAAGGCCCCCCGGTCGAGCCCCTTTGGGCGAGCAGGTCCCGGCTCCCCAGTGTCCGCATCGCCCCCGGCGCTGGCCAGCTGTGCGGACAGTCCGCCCGGCGGGACGGTGCTGAGCGGCAGCTGGGACGCACGCGGAGGCGCGAGGACGCGCCCGCCCGGCTCCGGGCGCGGTGTCCCTGGCGCCCGCTCGCCCTCCCGCCCCCAGCTCGCTCTGCTTCACCCCCTCCCAGGTCACACGAGGCGACTCGGTTACCAGGCTCCCAACCCGCCGGGACCAGCCTCCGAATGAGGCCACCTTACTCACCGCGGGGCCCGCCAGGACCAGGAGCGCCCGCAGCTCCTCTCGGAAGTCGGACAGCGGCAGGCAGCGCGGCCCGCGGCGCTCGGGGATGGTCCCCCGGCCTCCGGGCCCGGGCTCCGCGGGAGCCTCCATGTGCCTGGCGCCGCGCGGCCGGGGAGCGCGGAGGCGGCCGCCGGGAGGGCGCAGGGGCGGCCCCAACTCCAGTCCCCGCCGCGGGCAGCCCGCCGCGCGCCCCGACCTGCCCGCAGCCCCGGGCCCAGCTGAGCGCGCCGCCTGCCAGTCTGCGACCTTAGGCGCGGCCGTGCAGCTCTACACCGCTATGGACGCCCTCGGTTCTTGCAAAGGCCCACGAATTCCTGGATTAGGAAGGCAAATTTTGGAAAAGCCCTAGAAACAAACGGAAAGCGTTGTTGGGGCTGGGTCCTCCGAACCTCGAACGCCAGGGTTCGCCCCGGCTCTGCGCCTCCCCTAGGGTGTCTCAGGATCTAAAATGTGTGGTGTAGAAGAACCTAGCGTTCCCGCCCCGTGACCCGGCTAGCAGCCAGCCAGGGGCGCGGGTTGGGCGCCCTGCGGCATAGTGGACACCTCCCTCCCGGCTTTATGGTACCGCTCCGCAGATTGCACTCAGCACGGGCTTTGAGACTGGGTTTGGAATTTGCATACTGGTTATCTCCCACTACTAACTTCCATTAAAGAACTTAGAATCTACCAGGTTAGAGCAACAAGCCCACATTTCCAAGTAGGACAGTTCATGTTCCCCGGTCTTCTTGGATATTTATCCACCGGCCTGATGTGAGGAACAAGCGCTGTGAGCGTCAGCAAACGTGGACTCAAGAGACACCTGCCGAGTTCTACCTGGGAGAGCGTGGGCAACTCGCTTGCCTCCTAGAGCCTCAGTTTCCTCATCTGTAAACTGGAAATAATATCTACATCACTGGTTGTTGTGAAGATTAAGTGAGATTGTATAGATGGACCACGTGCTCTCAGCCTGGTACACAATAATTGCCTAACAAATGTTAGTTACCAGGGCGAGGATGATTTTTGTAGTAGTCAAAGTTCCTTTTGTTGTAAGTGACTCAACTTAAGCAAAGAAAACGGAAAATGTAAATTTGGGGCTCACATAACCAGGAAGTTTGGATTCAGGAATTTTAAAATGAGATCATTACTATTCCTCTGCCCATCTCTCTTACCCTCCCTCTTCTCCCACCGTTTTTTATTCTCTCCTTGGTTTCATTCCTTCTCTGCAAACAACCTCTCTTTTCCTGGGCAAAGGAGGGTGGGCTACAGCAATCCTCATTCCTCCCTTTCTCACCCTATAAACTAGAAAATAAGACCCTTCCCTCCTTCTCTTCTAGCTCCAAACAAACAAATGAAAAACAGGGAGAAAACTGGTTGGCCTTGCACTGATTTCTTGCCCACCTTTAGAACAATCACTCTGACCAGGAAAATAGAGTCTTATGTTTGGCTGGACCCGGACCATACGCTTAGCTCTGTACCAAAAGTGTTGGGTGCTATCTATGACTGGTGATAGTCCCACCAGGATTACATGTAGGGAGTGGAGGAGGAGGAGTTTCCCAAAGGAAATGAGGGTCCCAACAGATAAAAATCATAGGACATACACTAGATTGTCAATCACTGCTTTTCTTTAATAGTCTTCTGGAATCCTGGCCAATGTAATAAGACATGAAACAGAAAAATAATATATAAACATTGGGAAAGAAGAGACAAAAGCATTACCAGCACTTATAATTCCAGACAATTCAAAGAAATCAGATGGGAAAAAGAGCTAATAGAGTTAATAAGGGGGTTTAATAAAGTTGGTATTTACAAGTTCTTCAACAGATAGTATCAGCCTTTTATATTGGTAATAACATATATGAAAATATTGGAAGAAGAAATTTCTTTCACAATAGCAATAAATAAACACTCCTTGTGATATGGAACACAACTCCCCACCCCTCAAAAGTGGGCTGTGTACAATGACTTCCTTCCAAAGGGGACAGTATGGAAAGGAGGAAGAATACTAAATTTATAGTGAAGAAACCTGGCAAACACTACCTCCACCAGATGATCAAGGTTAACATCAATGGTGGTAAGTCATGCCAATAGTATGTATCTGACTTAGTTTCCTAGGGCTGCCATAACAAATTACCACAAACTTGATGATTTAAAACAACAGAAGTTTATTCTGTCACAGTTCTGGAGGCCGGAATTCCATCTGAAATCCAGGAGTTTGGCAGGTGGTTCCCTCTTGGGGGCTCAGAGGAAGAATCTGCCCCATGCTTCTCCCCTAGCTTCTGGGAGTTGTCTGCAAACCTTGACATTCCTTGGCTGGCAAAATTCCAATCTCTGCCTCTGCCGTCCCATGGCATTCTCCCCGTGTGTCTGCCTCTGTGTCTCTGTTTTATCTTCTTATAAGAACACCAGTCATGGAATCAGGGCCCACACTAATCTATATAACTTCATCTTAACTTCATCACATCTACACAGACTTTATTTCCAAATAAGGTCACATTCTGAGATTTTGGGTAGAGATGAATTGGCAGGGGGACACTATTCAACCGAATGTAGTACCCTTGATATGATGTAATGAAAATGACACTTTACCTCCTCCAGAAAACCCATAACCTCCTAGTCTAATAATTAGAAAAATATCAGACAAATCCCAATTGAGGGACATTCCACAAAATATCTGACCAGTGCTCCTCAAG
Source organism: Tapirus indicus (assembly GCA_031878705.1). NCBI lineage: Eukaryota > Metazoa > Chordata > Mammalia > Perissodactyla > Tapiridae > Tapirus > Tapirus indicus. The sequence goes on along the minus strand of CM062932.1, from coordinate 2,415,231 downwards.
ACTGTCAAGGTCAACAGAAACAAGGATATTCTGTAAAACTGTCACAGCCAAGAAGAGCCTAAGGAGACATGACAATGAAATGTAAGGTGGTATCTTGGATGGAATCCTGGAACACAAAAACGACATTGGGTAAGAACTAAGGAACTCTAAATAAAGTATAGACTTTAGTTAGTAACAATGTATCAATATCAATTTAGCTCCTGACAGCTATTGTTTGGCTAGAAAATTCCCTGCGGAGATTCAACTCTTGACAGCAGACAAAACCAACATGGAACTGGGGATTTGGGGAACACTTTGAAGTTTTCCACTTGCAGGGAGAACTAAAAGCAACGCTTGTAGCTTTCAAGTGTCATCTAGGGGTTGCATTTAATAAGGAATAACATGCATATGAAACTATTTGACCTGTCTCTATGTTTTGGTGTTCCCTAATTTTCATCCCATTGGGATTAAAAGAATCAAAGCTAAACTTGTGTGCTGCAGCAGATCCTCAAAACAATGCCTAAGAATAATTTTAATATGAAACATATGTGACATTTATTTTTAATTTTAGAAAAGACTTGAATTATTTAGAAGCATGTGATGTTCTTGAAGAGGACCAGTCTTTTTCAATTAATATATCAGGTTTCGGTCCGCTCCAATATATTTCATACTTTTAAAATTTAATAGTGAGTCTAAAAGCATTTGAGAGTATAAACAAGCAATATAAGAAAAAAAATTTTTCTGAAAAAAGAAAAGTAATGGGGAGAGACAGCTCTATCAGCTGATAAGTAGTTTTTAAAACAATATGCAGTTAGCACAAGACTAGACTACTAGATCAAGGGGAACAGCAGACCTTGTCCATAGGCCTTGTCAGACATTAGACTAATACATATGTGAAGGGCCATTGGAACTGATGAAGAAGGAAAGGATTACTTTATAAGTGGTTGTGAAAAAACCTGCGTGACTTAAAAAGTGTTGGAATTTTGATTGACATTGCACTATTTCTGCAGATTTATTCAAAAAGAATGCACTTCATTAAAATACTGAGTCTTTTAGTCCAATCATACCCCTAGTCCAGTCAGTTTCCGATTCCTCTAGATGAGTAATTGATTGACTTTGCTGATGATGCTTGATAAATAGTCATTGTTATGTTTCTATGTGGCTCTTAACTTACTAAGAGATTTTTAAAAATCATGTATAGAAGTTGAATTTTATCAGACTTTTTTCAGTACTAAGTGAAGACATATAAAAAAGAGTCTTACCTATGAGCATTGATATAGGTATCTATGTCCAACTTAGGTTATCAAGATCATTCACAACCTTGTAGAATCAGCTGTGAAGCTTTCTGTCTATTTTTATTCAAATAGCATCACAATTGTCTGTCCCTTGAAAGTTTGAAGGCACTCACCTAGAAGACCATCTGATGCCTTTTGTGTGTGCGTGTGTGTGTGAGGAAGACTGGCCCTGAGCTAACACCCGTTGCCAATCCTCCTCTTTTTTGCTGAGGAAGATTGGCCCTGGGCTAACATCTGTGCCCGTCTTCCTCTACTTTATATGGGACGCCGCCACAGCATGTCTTGACAAGCAGTGTGTCTGTCCACACCCGGGGTTCCGAACCTGAGAACCCCAGGCCCCCAAAGCGGAGCGTGCAAACTTAACTGGTACACCACCAGGCCAGCCCCCATCTGATGCCTTTTTCAAGAGGTGTATTTTCTTTAAAAATAGGAAGAGAAAAAAGTTTATATTTTTTCTGAAGTTGTGGCCTATTCAGGTTTCCTACCTCCTCTTGAATTGATTTTGGTCAGTCATGATAAATGTTTATAGACTGCAGCTGTAACAAATGACCACAAACTTAGTGGCTTAAAACAACACAACATTATTATCTTACAGAGGTCAGGAGTCTGAAATGAGTTTTGTGGGGCTAAAATCAAGGTGTCAGCAGGGCTTTCTGGAGGCTCTAGGGAGATATCAGTTTCCTTGCCTTTTCCAGCTTCTAGAGGTTGCCTGCATTCCTTAGCTTGTGGCCCCTTCCTCCACCTTCAAAGTTCATCACTCCACCTCTGTTCTGTCATCACATCTCCTTTTTCTGATGTTGACTCTCTTGCCCTCCTTTTATAGGAAGCTGTGAACTTTACGTCTTTGGGGGACCATTATTCTACATATCACACTCACCATGTTCTCAACATGTCTCTGGCTTTCCTATGTTCTTTATTCTGACTAATTTTTCATTGTATAGTGAGTATTTTCTCAAGTAGCCATTTTTCAGAAAGGATATGCAGTGTAAACTTTATGAATCCTTGCATGTCATCATATTTTTCTTTTGTTCTCACAATAGCGATACTCCGTTGCGTCTGGCATTAAGTGTTACCAATGAAAAGTCCATTGCCGCTCTGATTCTTTTTATTGTAGGTATCTATGGTGGTCACTGTGATTAATTTTTCCAATATTCTTTTCACCCTAAATGATCCATCTTAGCCAGTCATGATCATCTCATTTTCCTTGTCAGGGTTCTGTATAGGAATAGATGCACATGCCCCAATTCTAGCCATGAAACATGAGAGAAAGTCTGATGGAATTTCTTGGAAAGATATCATTGTTTCTAGGAAAGAGTCATGGAAGGAAAAGGCATTTATTTTCCCCTTCAGATGTGCCTGTGTCTAGATGGGATGCCTGCACTCCAGCTCTCATGCTGTCAGCCTAAGGATGAAGGCAATACCAGAAAAGGCAAAGCCAAGAGAATCACAGATGTGAAAGGAAGACCCAGAGAGAGGGACCTACAGAGAGAGTATAAACAGACCATTGTAAAAGGCAAATCACTATGGTTTACGAGAAGGGGAAAAGCTTTTTAAGACTGGGATATTGTGACATAATAAGAAATATATATTTGGTCTTTGTCCTGTTTCAGGCACAGAGCTCCTAAAACCCTTGGAATTTCCTAAGTGGTGAGTGACGAAGGTGTCTTTTGTTATGTTAATAGGGTGACTTTTGGAAAGCCCCTAGGTAACCTAAGGATGAATGAATGGTTGGAATTTTCAGTCCTACTCCCTGACCTCTGGGGAGGGGAGAGGGGCTGGAGGTTGAATAGATCACCAATGGCCAGTGAACTAATCAATCATGCCTATGTAATGAAGCCTCCATAAAAACTCAAAAGCACAGGGTTCAGAGAGCTTCAAGGTTGGTGAACACATGGAGATTTGGGGAGAGTGGAGCACTTAGAGAGGGCATGGGAGCCCTGCACCCTTTCACCACACTTTGCCCTGTACCTCTTCCTTCTGGCTGTTCCTGAGTTATATTCTTTTATAATATACTGGTAATCTAATAAGTAAAATGTTTCTCTGAGCTCTGCGAGCCATTCTAGCAAATTAATTGAACCCAAGGAAGGGGTCATGGGAACCTCCAATCTATAGCTGATCAGTAAGAAGCACAGGCGACAACCTGGACTTGTGATGGGCATCTGAGGGGAAGGGAGGGGGGAACAGTCTTGTAAAACTAAACCCTTAACTTATGGGATCTGATGCTATCTCCAGGTAGATAGTGTCAGAACTGAGTTGAATTGTAAGACACCCTACTGGTGTCCAGGAATCGTATTGTAATGTAAGGAACTCCCCAAACACACATTGGAATTGGGTGAGGAATCCTTTTTATAAATTTACACACAGAGAAAGAGAACTAACTGCCTCAGTTTTATGCACTTCACCCACAGGTCAACAAGTAAAACACAGAACTCAAAACTAACTAGTTGATTGAGCTGTGGCTAGCAAAGGCTGCTGTCCATTCCAGGGGGAGAAAAAACACTTTTCCTAGTAAGTGTTTTGAGCTCATACTGGTGTAAAACAACAAAAACAAAACTGGGCATCCCAGGAGACCTCAGAAGTCCCAAGATAAATGAAGAAATAAGCTACCGACCAGAATTCCTATTGTCTGCCTTCTGATAGCATTCACCAAATAGTCAGACCATAAACCACCCCCATGGGGACATGAGTCAGAACCAGAACCAGACATAATCCAGAACAGAAACAGAGCCAAAAAACACATAGAAAAAACAGGGTCAGTGAGAGTCAAGCTTCATTGCTTCATGAAATTCACGCTGGTCCAGAGCAAACCACTCTTGAAGTGCAGGTTCTTGTCCCTGGTGTGTCCGTGCTGCCAGGCTGTCCGGTGGACCTTTCAGTGTGGGAGGAAGCCCCAGAGGCAGATGCATCTTAGACGAAATGAGAATATTACTTGCAAAACAGTCCCAAGGCCAGACTTCAGAGAATGAATTGCCAAATAAGGAGACACACAGGTATTCGAAGGAAAAAAAAAATCAGTATTATCAAGGTTACCAAGTCTGTCTGTTCATGATGCAAAAAAGAAGAGCAAAATTTTCACATGAAAATCATATCCATAAAGGTCATGACACATCTTCAGATGTCAGCATTACAAGTCAGGGAGAAGGATTTTAGGTCAGGGAGTCAACAACTTACAGGGAAGATTCAAATTTCATTGATTTGGGGTACCAGAACTCGACAGAGTGGCCCTGGGTTTTGGTTTGGTTTGGTTTAGCTCAGGGTACAAAGTGTTTGGTTTGTAATTTTCTCCTACCCGTGGGATGTGATGTACACTCTTACTCACCATGGTAGCGGTCCGAAGTGTCAATTTTCTTCTCCAAAAGAACGTGAAGCCGTAAGCCCTGACGGATCATACCTTGAGCCCTTCTTCCCCCGCTCTGGGCTTCTTACTCCCTCTGGTCCAGTTTGAATTACAGAACCTTACCACTTGCTGAGGAAAGCGTGCTAACTGATCACGACACAAAATCTTTTTTCTTCTTCTTCATGGATATATGACTGATCTTCTCTTCGTCCTTGGAATTTATATATTTCACTATATTTTGTCTGAGAGTAGGCCTGCCCTCAGTGTCTCCTGACTCTGCTGGGCCCTTTATCTGGAGATTCACATGCTTCCTCAGCTCAGCAAAACTGTCTTCACTGACTAGGACACAACCACCAATAGAGTAACTAACTTGCCCAAAATTCTCACAAACTCTGGTGCCTCTGAATCCACATCTCCTATGTTTTTCACAATATCACAGTACGAACTTCTCTTGGGCTTTGTAAAGGTGAACAAACTGCTTAGCTAATTTGGGTGCTATTTTGTAATTTGAATAAACTGAGTTGTAAGCATCTATGATGCATTGAAGCGGCTGTATGGAATGTGTTTCATGCCATTGTATTGCTCTTATGCATCAGGGCTTCAGAAGAGGGGAAGGTGGATTTTAATCTTATCTCATTCTTTCTCTTTGGAGCTTAATAAGCACCTGAAAAATAATCCTGAACCCATGGTTGCCTCCCAACGGAAGCATAAACTCTGCAAATTGGCAAAATCAAGATAATTCCAGTCCATGTATAACACAATGTACAGTAACACAAATGTATCCCCTTACAGTTCATGTCTACATGAAACTCTAGCAATCTGGATGTCCTCAAATTGTCCAACCTGCTGAGATAACCCTATTATCTTAAAACTAAAATGGTTGAATCCCATCTCACCTATAGTGGGAAAACCAACATCCTTCCCAATATGGTGGGTGGAGAATGAGGTTTGGCGATTGATTTAGGCTAACCAGGATCCACCCCTTGAACAGGATAGAGGACAGGCTGCAGTAGGGGAAGGGGGTGGGAGATGAATCCATAAAAAAGCACTGTGGTTCCATTAGCCCAGAATGGGAGAGGAGTGGGTACAGAGTAGGCAACCAGCAGTGAGTGTCTGACACGTGCTCAGCAGAAGTCCATGTCCCCGCCCACGGTATGGGCGATCTGTTCTCTAGTCCCTGCGGGCTAGGAGTACTGCCCTCTCAGGTGCACCCACCTACACCTAGACCAGAAATTCCTCCCTGCCCCACCCAGCTCACACCTAGCCATGACCCAATCCAGGACCCTGAGAATTTAGGGGTCACAATCCCTTATGACTGAGACCAGTAGCCTCCAGGGAAGGCCAGAGGCTAACACCTGGGCCAATTGCTGCCACAATCTGAGCTCAAGACAGGTGGAGCAGCCGGGAGCTGAGGGTGTTGATCACTCCTAGGGCTTGGCCTTGCTCAGTCAGGAAGGAACTCAAGCTCTGAACTGGCCAGGAGCCTAATTGACGCAGGGCTGCCATGGCGTGCAGGGCAGAGCTAGACGGGAGCTGGATTTGGAGGCTAAAAGGAGATTCTCCAGGTCCTTAAAGGGACATCCTAAACTGAGCTAATTCAGTTCCCTACCAGAGGAAACCCTTGGACTCTGAAGGAGGCAGTGTCACGGGGTGAAAAGAGCCACTGACCCATAAATCAGGAGACCCGGGTTCCAGCCCTGCCTCTGCCATTTCCTGGCTGTGTAACCATGGACTGGCCACCTCACCCTGAATTTTAATGTTCTTGCCACAAAATGATGATAATAATTCCTACCTGGTCTACTTCCCTAAACTTATTGATAGCATCAAATGATAAAACGTGTGTGAAAGTGCACTGTGAACTCTATTGAAGGATGTAAATACAAGCCATCATCATTAACATCATCATCCTCTCCAAGTTATAAGGGATGTTAGAGTGATCTAGAGTGCTCTGTGCACTCTTTACAACTCTCATGGCAGATTGTCCTCTCTCTCCTTGCACGTCTTCAGTGATAGGGACCTCACTATTTGTATGAGTTTGCTGTGGCTGCTGTAACACATTGCTATAAATTTAGCAGCTTAAACAATACAAATGTATTATCTTGCAGTTCTGGAGGTCAGAGGTCCAAAGTGGGTCTAAAAGCAAGGTGTCAGTGAGGCTGTGTTCCTTCTGGAGGTTCTAGGGGAGAATCCATTTCCTCATTCTTTCCACCTTCTAGAGGGTGCCCATGTTCCCGGGCTCATGGCCCCATCCTGCATCTTCAAAGCCAGCAGCACAAGTCGAGTCCTTCTCTTGTTGCATCTCTCCATCTCTTTCCTCTTCTGCCTCCCTCTTCCACTTTTAAGCAGCCTCGTGTTTACATCAGGCCCACCCACGTGATCTAGTATAATCTCCCCGTCTACTGATTAGCAACTTAATTCCATCTGCATCCTTAATTCTCCTTTCTATGTAATATAGCATATTCACAGTTTCCGGGGGTTAAGACGTGGACATCTTTGGGGGCTTAGCAAACTACTCCACGCCAAATCTAGGTGTCTGTGAAGGGCAGGAAGCTCCCCATGATGCTGAGGCATAATATGAAATCCCCACCTGCTGGTCCTAGTTCTGCTTTCAAAAGTTACACATAATAAATCTTCTCTGTTTCCCACATGATGGTTCTGGAATGATCTGAGGCAGGTATGCTGTTTCTGTCATATCTTTTTTGTCCAAAAGGAAATTTCTGTAGCTTCTTCTGGGGTGTCCAATCCATCAATGACCCCTTGTATAGTGAAGCCCCCATATCCTGCAAAAGTTGAAGTGTCCAGAACTGATGATGATTCCCCGGGTGTGGTCTGTTCAAAGAGCCGGAAACTCCATTCATTAGGAGGGTGGGAAGATGGCAAAATGTGGGCAATTTTTTCTAATTCTTTTGATGAATTCTTACAAAAAAAGAAAACAAGAATCATTGTGCCTCAATATACATAAATAAAAGTGTACAGGGGCCGGCCCGGGAGTGTAGTGGTTAAGTTCATGCACTCCACTTCAGTGGCCTGGGGTTCACAGATTCAGATCCCATGTGTGGACCTATGCACCACTTGTCAAGCCATGCTGTGGCAAGAGTCCTACATATAAAGAAGAGGAAGATGGGCATGGATGTTAGCCCAGAGCCAATCTTCCTCAGCAAAAAGAGAAGGATTGGCAACAGATGTTAGCTCAGGGCTAATCTTCCTCATAAAAAAAACCCTGTACAGATCATAGGTGTACAGTTTGGTGAATTTTCAGAGTGAACACACCTATGTAACCAGTACCCAGATTAAAAACAGAACATTTCCATCCCCCTCAAAGCTTCCTTATGGCCTTCTAGTCACTAATCTTCCCAAAAGAAACCACTGCCGTGGCTTTTAGCTGCATTGTAGTGGGTTGAATAGTGCCCCCAAAAGATATGTCCATGTCCTAATCTCTAGAACCTATGAATGTTACCTTTTTTTGGAAAGAAGATCTTTGCAGATATAATTAAGTTAAGGATCTTGAGATGAGATCATCCTGGATTACCCTGGTCGGTCCTAAATCCAATGACAAGAGTCCTTAGAGGAGACAGAAGAGGAGAAGGCACAGACACAGAGGAAAAGCCCATGTAAGGACAAAGGCAGAAACTGGAGTGATGTGGCCACAAGCCAAGGACCGCCTGGGGCCACCAGAAGCTGGAAGAGGCGATGACAGATTCCTCCCTGGAGCCTTTGGAAGGAGCACGGCCCTACCAGCACCTTGATTTTGGATTTCTGGCTTCCAGACTATGAGAGAATAAATTTCTTTTGTTTAAAGTCATCAAGTTTATGGTAATTTGTTTTGGCAGCACTAGGAAACTAATATAAGCAAAGATTCATTTTGCGTGTTTTCTATTTATGTGAACAGAATTGTACAGCACACATATTTTGTGTCTGACTTCTCTCAGCCAACATTACCTCAGCTGTTAGAGTCACCCATGTCGACATGCAGAGTTGTAGTCTGTTAATTCTCGTGACTGTATAGTGACCCACTGTGCTGATACGCCCACCAGCGCAGCAGGAAATCTCCATTTGCTGCACTTCCTCACCAAGATTTGGAATTTCTCATTCTGGCCAATCTGGTGTGTGTGTAGCAGCACTGTAATGCGCTTTTTTTTTTTTTTTTTTTTTTTTTTTTTGTGGGGAAGACCAGCCCTGAGCTAACATCTGTTGCCAATCCTCCCCTTTTTGCCGAGGAAGACTGGCCCTGGGCTAACATCCGTGCCCATCTTCCTCCACTTTATATGGGACGCCGCCACGGCATGGCTGACAGGCAGTGTGTCGGCAGGCGCCCGGGATCCGAACCCGTGAACCCCGGGCTGCCAAGCGCGGACTAAACCGCTGCGCCACCGGGCAGCCCCTTTAATGCGCTTTTAATTTGCATTTTCCTGAGGACTAATAAAGTTGATCATCTTTTCATATTTTTCTTTTTGGCTATTTGAAAATCTTCTCTCTGAAGGGTATATTCAAATCTTTTGTGCATTTTTCTATTAGATCTGCTAAATGTTGCCCATTTTTCTTATGGATTATAGGAAGTCCTTTTATTTTGAACATGAATCCTTTGTGGAATATACATATTATGAGTATGTCCTACTCTTCTCTGAGTAACTTCTTACTCTCTTAATTTCTTTCAGTGAATTTATGACTTTAAAGGCCAAGAATTCACAGCTTAAGGGAACTAAAATCCTACAAAAGAAGGAAGATGATACTTTCCCATATTACATACAATTCCACACCCTTTGGGTTTTTAGCCCTTGGTTAAAGAGATCTGAGGGCAGCAGGCTTCTGCACTGGCTCAGAAGAAGTTTGAAAGAGAATTAAAACATGGTGTCAACCATCAAAGATATGTGAACCTCCTGTCCTCCATCTCTCTAGTACAGAAAGTTCTGTGCAGCTAAGAATGGCAGATTGGAGTCACCTGAAGGACTGTGTTTATAAGAATCACAAAGATCCTCAAATTCTAAGACATCTTTGGAGAAGAGTGTTTGCTTGGCTGTACCTGTGAGGTGTTAGTATGGACTCAGACCAGAAATAATATCAGATACCTGGGGGCAGGGACCTTTTAGGGACCTGGGTATTATGTAATCACTGAGGGAGAGTGCCTGGAAGCATTTTCAGTCCAGTGGCTCCATTTGAATCTGTCCCCAGGAATATTAATAATAATGGCAACTGCTAATGGGCTGACTTGTATCCCCCCTAAGATTCTGATCCCCATTTTGATGTGGGGGTCGAGGTGGGTTTCCCCACCAAGAAACAATTCGCCGACACCAGCAGGATGTCCTACAATTCAACTCATTCTGACACTATCTACCCAGGGATAGAGTCAGATCCTACAGGTTAAGGGCTCAGTCCTACACGTTGTCACCTGCGCTTCTGACTGACTGGCTATAGATTGAAATTTCCAACAACCTTCTCCTTGGGCTCAATTAATTTGCTAGAGCAGCTCACAGAACTCAGAGAAACATTTTACTTACTAGGTTACCAGTTTATTATAAAAGGATATAACTTAGAGAAAGCCAGATACATAGGGCAACGTAACGTATGGGGAAAGGAGCGCAGAGCTTCCACGATCTCTGGGTGTGCCACTCTCCCCACATCTCCACCTGTTCACCAAGCTGGAAGCTCTCCAAACTCCATCCTTTTGGGGTTTTATGGAGGCTCCATTTCATAAGCATGATTTATTAAATCACGGACCATTGTTGATTGATTCAACCTCCAGTCCCTCTCCCCTCCCCGGAGGCGGAGAGGGGAGAGGGGCGGGACTGAGAGTTCCAACCCTCTAATCACATAGTTGGTTCCCCTGGCAACCAGCCCCCATCCTTAAGTGGGGTCTAAAAGTTACCTCATTAATATAACAAAAGACACCTTGATCACTCTCCTCACTTAGGAAATTCCAAGGGTTTTAGGAGCTCTGTGCTAAAAATGGACGAAGACCAAATATATATTTCTGATAAATCACAATATCACACCCACCCACCCCCAAATTCATATATTGAAGCTCTAACCCCCAGTGTGGACTGTATTTGGAAGTAGGACTTTGGGGAGGTGATTAAGGTTAAATGAGGTCATAAGGGTGGGGTCCTAATCTGATAGCACTGGTGGCCCTATAAGAAGAGGAAGAGAGAGATGTCTCTCTCCACATGCATCAGAGGAAAGGCCGTGTGAGGACACAGCAAGATGGTGGCCATCTCCAAGCCATGAGGAGGGCACTCACTAGGAACTGAGTCAGCCGGCACCTTGATCAGGGACTTCCAGCCTCCAGAACTGTAAGAAAATAAATGTTTGTTGTTTAAGACACCCAGTCTACGGTGTTTTGTTATGGCAGCACGAGCTGGCTAATAAAATGACCATAAAAATGTCATATTTTTACCTGTGATTTTATATAATAATATTTCCTTTTTGTAATATGATTAACTGCTCCCATATTCCAGGGCTATGCTGAGTGCTCCCGTCCAGGATCTCGTAGTCCTTGCAACAGTCCTAGAGGGGGTTCTAAGTCTGTTTCTTCGGATGGGATAGTTTAGGTTCAAACGGTTAAATAACTTGCCCCAGGCTAAGTGGCTAATAAGTGGCAGAGACGGGACGGAAATTACTTCTGCCTGACTCCAGAGATAGCGGGGGAATAAAAGGTCATAATTTAGTATTAGATACTTAAGAGACAGGAATATCCAGCTCCGCCTATTTGCTCACCAGTCACCCAGCAAATGCACCATGAGTGCCTGCTGGCCCCAGGCACAAAACATTAAAAATGTATAAATTCCTCGTTCTCAGATGTGAGGGGTCAGAAATGAAGACCATCATCTCTAAATTGTCAAGAGCAGCCTAGCCTCTGGTTGCTTGGTTCTTTCTCTAAGCTGTCTCAAATTTATTTAATCTAGAACAGTAGAGCAGATGTGTCTGCGGATCACCTGGAGATCTTTTTGAAATGCAGGTTAGGAGTTAGTGGGACTGGGCTGGGGTCTGAGTGTGCATTTCTACTCCCCGCCTCTGCGGCAGGTCTGAGGACCACGTTCTGAGCAGCAAGGTTGGAGAGAGTTAGGATTCGCAAGTTTTAATGCTGGATGGGCTGTGAAGAGAATCCAGTACAATCCTTGCACTTGGTACATTGGGTAACTAGGCCTGAGAGGGTGAAGGGACTTGTTCAAGGTCACACGGGAATTTAGGGAAAGGGCTGGACTCTCAGACTGACCGCAGTATAAAAACAACGCCATCCAACATCACCACAAGAATAACCACCATTTTTTAACATCTCCAAGTGCCATTATCCCATTTGATTCCTACCAAAAAAAAAAGCAATATAGGCATTATTATTCCTTACTATTATTATTCACAGATAAGAAAGCTGAGGTTTATGTAAAAGCAATAGACCAAAGCAGGCTTTGACTGTAAGCACAACCTATTTCAAAACATCTAAGACTAGACAGCATGTATGATCTTCAAAAAGCGGGAGACTCAAGCTGTATTCAATTACAAACTATCCCTGTTTTTCAAAATTAAAAAAACAATTAGGTGGTTTTCAAATATTTTAATTTTCTCACATTCAAATTCTGTTTATGTGGCTTGCTAAAAACAGAGTCTAAAGAGCCAGCTCTGGTGGCCTAGTGGTTAAATTTCCGCACGCCCCACTTCAACGGCCTGGCTCGGTTCCTGGGCTCAGATCTACACCACGCATCTGTCAGTAGCCATGCTGTGGTGGCAGCTCACACAGAATTATAAGGACCTACAACCAGGATATACAACTATGTACTGGGGCTTTGGGGAAGAAAAACAAAAAGAAAAGAGGAAGATTGGCAACAGATGTTAGCTCAGGGCAAAACTTTCCTAGCAAAAAAAATTTTTTAAACGGAGTTTAAAGAGCTGTAAATTATTTCAGTGAGCAAAGTAAGTCAATTAAATAGAATATAGATGTATGTAATACTTATAATATGTAATATAACCACTTAAAATAATATAAAACATTTAAAACAGAAATACTAGCTCCTTACTGTGCTCTGTTTTTCCTAGTTGTAAAACAATGAAGTCATTTGGGAAAATTGAATTTTTCTATCTTTTTTAAAAATTTCTTTTCATCTTTGCAGAGATGCCATCTGTGACTCCATCTTGAGGTCTCCTTTGGGTTGACTTTGATCAGTGATTTCCGGTCTAGCTCTCCTGGGCCACACACATTAATGAAAGGACCTTGATGGTGTGCTCTTCCCCCTACCTTCAGAATAAACTACTTCATTCACTCTGCTGGATCACCACAAGGGCCCCCATTCCAGTGGCCGATAGTCTTGTTCATCTTCTCTGTTGTCTGCATGACTTTATGGTTTTGACAGCATCTTCAAACTGGAGAAGGCATACCCCAGAACGTGGAAAGACTGACCAAGGGAATCTGTGACAAGGATGGTTTTAGGGAACTGATTTCACAGCCCCTCAACTTCCTTGTTAAACTGTCTACCTGAGACAGCACTTGTGGGATAAGTCTTCCTTTTAGTTCTTCTCCTTCCCCTTTCTCTTCGCACAGTCTTCATCATCAAAAAAACCACCTTCTTCCCCACCCTGTTCTCACTAGAGTGCATTGCCCAGGCTGTAAACTTCTGAAGGGCCAATAAAGATGCAATTTGACAATTTCAAACTTTATTATCAAAACTCATAGTATATTTGTGTTGTTTGTATCGAAGATGTACTAACATTAATTATAGTGATAATTCGATCCCAAAGAAAAATTCTTGACATTTTAGACCTCTAAGGTCTCAGGAAATAAGACATTTTAATTTTGTTAAATTTATATTTACAATTTATGTTTGTATTTTTGTGGGGAGGTGTGATAGGGTGGTACATAAGACGTTCAGCATAAAAGTATATCATGTTATCACAAACTTGTGGGGGCAGAATGGAAATACAAAGAGAAAAAGGAAACATGCAAAGTTTCGGACTGTGAAAGAAGAGCTTGTTCTGTATTTTTTAAATGCATCATAGTATCAAATCATGGTGGTGTTTATACTTTATGGGATATGTTTAAAGGAATGGTATAGCCATTTCATTTTAACCTGTCAGTATTTACAATCTGTCAGCCCTTGCAACGATTTTAAATTATAGTGAAAGTGTTAGATGCCCACTGGAACATGTGCAAAGGCAACATCGTTTTCTTTTAGGAGGACTCAAACAAAAAAGCTTAGCACTTAACTCTCTGTTAGAGTAAAAAGATGTTCCAAGTGAACGGTCCCGTTTTTCCTGGGTTTGCCACGTGCGCCCTCTGCTGGTAAGTTCTGTTTCTGCTTCTAAGGAGGTAACTGTCTTTGTTCTCTGCATTGCCTGCTGTAGTCAAAATCTCCACCGCGGCGAGGGGTACTGACAAAAACCAGGTTGCCTGTGGTTGCCTCAGGGGCCAAAACTGCCATGGATTTGAATGATCCATTCACAACACACAGAGCATGGAATCGCGGGGTCAGGGAGGCAACAGAACACTCTCTAGGCCAAGTGCTGACCTTACACGATCCTCCTTTACTGATTGGTCTAACGAGGAGTTTCTAGCCTTGGAAATAGTAATGCTGGAAAGGTATGATGCAGCACCAGAGTCTACAGTGTTTGCTCTGTGCCAGGCGCTGTCTGAGGCAGTCTCCGTAACCCGCTCTCTGACGTCCCGCATTGGTTCTAGGAGGCAGCAAGCGCGTGGTCCGCGCTTCACAGAGGAGGACGCTGGGCACTGAGAGGCGAAAACGACTTGTCCAAGCCCACACAACTGATCAGAGCAGGGGTAGGATTTGGATCCAGGCCCTCCCACTCCAGGCTGGCACACTTACCACTATTCTTAACTGTTCACTGCAGAAAAATGCGAAAACACGGGCAAAAAGATTTAAAAAAAAATTCTGTCATCTTGCCACCGAAAGATAATCACTGCTAATGTTTTGGCATGTTCCTTTCAGTGCTGTGTGTGAGAGTGTGAGGGTCTCTCTATCATTCTGTCTGTTTTATCCAAATGAGATCTGGTTCTGTAATCTGCTCCAGAGGCTTAAAAATATGTCTGGTTTCTCTTGGTCACTTTTGCCTCGGTTCTCAGCCACTGTCAGTTTTGTGTATCCCTTGGAGCATGCAGTAGACAGACATCACTCTGTTTCTTTCTGACATTCAGCTTCTAGAGTTCTCTCCCCTAAGGGCAGCTCAAGGGAGTGAGGTTACAGGGACCCCTCCACCCAGGCCTGGCCTGGCAGTGTTCCTTGGGCTAAAGTCACCCCTCGAGGAAGGCTGCTCTTCCTCTAAGGTAGGCGGTGGCACTGACCTTCAGTTTTCAGTACGGAGCATCAAGTTCGGATGGGGCGGGAGAGGATCCCTCAGAGAACACCAGACATGCACCCCTGACCAATCACACAGGACACCCCACTTCTAGTCAGCGCCTCCAGCTTCCCCAGGCCAACAGCCTCCATCAGGGCACACCTGAGCCTTCCCTTTGGTCCTCTGTAAATCCTTCCTGCTCCTCCGCCTGCCTGTGTGTCTCAAGTGATGGTGGCTGACTCTCTCCCTAGAGCAAGCTCAGAATAAATGGCCTTTGCCTCTCTTTTGAGTGACCTTGCTACATGTCCACACCTTTTACTTCCTTCCTCCTGATGGTTCACATCAGCCAAACCCAGTTGGAAGCCAGAGGGCAAGGGTCACATTGATGGGGTCCACAGAGGAGTCACATGGGAGGTTCATATACTGTGTCAGACACACAGGGGGGCTATAAATGGGGACATAACAAATGGGAGACCCATGAGAGAAGTCACATTATGACAAGGTCAGAGACAGTGGGTCACACACATGACATACAGAAGTCACACATGGGGTCACACAAGGGCCTCCAGGGAAGCCCCCGTCCACTCCACCCATCCTCACATAAGCCACCACCAGGGGCATCCCATCCCAGAGCCCTTAGGCACTGATGTCAGAGATTTTGTCCTAGAAACCTATTCTCTAAAACCTGTCTCTCAGACAGGTCCCTCTGTCCCTGAGGCTGTTTATTGAGTCTGCACTCTCTGCCTGCCCAACACCCTGGCCTTAAAAACTGTCCATGCCCAAGTGTCTCTTGGAAAGTCTTTCTGTATCCTCAAGGAGTACAACATTCATTGAAGTTAATAACTTTTTTTTTTGATAATACATTTATAGTGTGGGGAAAAAAATCAAAACAACATGAAAATGTTTGTGAAACATTTTGTTCCCACCTCTTCCCTCTTTCACCTTATTCCTCCTAACTAGTTGGTTAATTTTATAAAGACAATCAATTTCTATACATTAATTTTGTTCCTCATTATCTTACTGACTTCCCTTTTTGTTTTTAGTCATTTTTCAGCTGACTCTTTTAGGCTCTCCAGCTATGCAACCATATCATCTGCAAATAGTGATAGTTTTATCTCCTTCTTTGCAATGTCTATACCTCTAATCTGTTTTCTATTGTCTAAGTGTCTAATTTTGTCTTGACCTATGAAGTAATTTAAGTGTTTTTAAATATCCTAATTTTAGTAAGACTTTTCTTACTAATTTCTAGTTTAATCGTAATTTGGTCAGAGAAAGTGACTTGATTGATACATACGCTTTGAAATTTGTTGATATTTAGTTTATGGTCTAGAATGTGGTCATGTTTTTATAAAATGTTCCATGTGAACTCAAGAACATTGTTCTCTACTAGTTTATGCAGAGTTACATCTATGTCCATTTGATCAACTTTGTTAATTTTATTATTCAAATCTTGATATCTTTAACTGATTTTTTTGTCTTCATAATCAACCAACAATCTCTACTCTTTTAGTGATTACTCTATATTTTAACATACTTAACCTGGTCTCTGGTTAATAAATATCCTTCCTTTAAAACAATATAACCACCTTGAAAGGCTTTGCTCCCAAATGCTGTTGTTACCGGTAGCGTAGTTCTATTTTCCAGCTCCGGAAGTTGGTAAAGTTGTTACTGTTTCTATGTGGTCAAGGTTTGTCAGCCATACCCACGTGTTCACCATGTTCTCTGCTCACCAGTCCTTCTTGCATCTCAGACCTTCCATCTGGGGTCACTTTTCTTCTCCCTGAAGTACATCCTTTAGATAGTCCTTCAGAGAGGGATGCTAGTGCTTTCATTTCTTTGAAAATGTCTCTATTCTTGAAAGACAATTTCCCAAGTATATCATTCTAGGTTGGCAATTATTTTCTTTCAGTACTTTGGAATTATTAGTGCACTTTTTCTAGCTTTCATTGTTGCTACTGAGAATTCAGCTTCAGACTAATTGTTATTTTTTAGTGGATAATAGATCTTTTTTTCCTCTGTTCCTTTGTTGTTAAAATCTTTGCTTTCTATATGGTGCAGTTTCCTTATGCTGTATATAGGTATGGAGTTCTTTTTCCTTATCTTTCTTAGGATATATTGTGATATTGTGCTTCTGGAGAGTGAGGACTCATGTCTTCCATCAATTCTGAAAAATTGTTAGCCATTGTCTCTCCAAATCCTGCCTCCCCCTACTGTCTCTATCATCTCCCTCAGGGAACTCCATTTAGGCTGAGATTAGACCTTTTCATTCTATCCCTAATATGGCTTCATTTTTTTCATATTTTCTATCTTCTTGCCTCTTTATTTGCCTTCTGTATAATTCTTAAATTCTATCTTTGTACTAGTTATCTATTGCTGCCTAACAAATTACCCCCAAAACCTAAGATCTTAACATTTATTACCTCACAGAGTTTCTGAGGGTCAGAAATTCGGGTGTGGCTTAGCTGGTCAGTTCTGATTCAGGGTCTCAAAACTTTGGCTGGGACTGCAGTCATGGGAAAGCTTGACTGGGGCTACTCACACAGCCATTGGCTGGAGGCTTCAGTTCCTCATCAAGTGGATCTCCCTGTTGGACTTCATAAGCGGTCTCACAACACGGCAGCTGGCTTTCCCAGAGCAAGTGATGTTACCAGGCAAGGGCTTGCCACCGGATGCACACAAAAGCTGACACCATGACACACCGGATTTTGAGGGAAGAACGCTTCACTGTGAGATCAATTGGCAAGGAGACAGGAGGCCAGGCTCTCAAATCTGGCCTGCCCATCCAAGGTGTAGGGATGGATTGGGGAGGGCCAGCTGGTATATGGAAGCACTGGGAGAAAGAGTTTTGATTGGCAGGTCAAAATTTTCTCTTCTGTTCATGCTTCTGGCTGGCTCACCACTCTTGAAATATAGCCTTAACATTGTGTTATTGAAATGGGGTCAGTTATGGGAGGTTACCAGGAAAAGCACAGTAAACAAGGGTAAAGTTGTTATGCAGATTTACCTTCTCCATTGATAAGAGTTTCTAGACATTTATTTATTTGTTTATTTATTTATTTATTTGGTGAGGAAGATTTGTCCTGAGTTGACATCCATTGCCAATCCTCCTCTTTTTTTAACTTGAGGAAGATTAGCCCTGAGCTAACACCTGTTCCAGTCTTCCTCTATTTTTTATGTGGGACGCCTCCACAGCATGGCTGATGAGTGGAGTAGGTGCGCACCCAGGATCTGAACCTGCAAACCCGGGCCACCAAAGCAGAGCATGTGGTACTTTAACCACTCAGCCATGGGGCCGGCCCCTGAGTTTCTAGAGATTTAGAGTCATCCTCCTTTTCCTGGCACAGAGAGGGAGACACTCTTAAAAATGGAGATTTCTCTTATAAATGTAAGTTTCCCTTATACAAGGGTAACTTCCACTAGGTTTTCAGAGCTTGTCCTGTGTCTGCTGTTTTTTAATAACCATCAGATCAAAATAGCCCTTATGCCAAAGAGGCACATTTTGGGCAGACAAATTCTATTCCTGGCCCTGTGGTTACAGTGACCCACAGAGAGAGAAACAACAAACCACAGTTCCTTTTGTGACCTAGTCTCCAAAGTCACGTGCCACAACTTCTGCCTTCTTCTATTTTCTAAATGCAAGGCATTAAGTACAGCCCACTCTCAAGGGGAAGGGAGTGTCAGGCATTTGTGGACATATTTTGAACCTATTCATATTTGAAATGAAAATATTTCATTTCATTAATTTTTTTAACTCTGTGCTGTTTAATATCCTCTTTGTTTTTCTAATCTCAAACATTAAATCTTTCATGTCCAGAATTCTTTATTTTAGTTATTTAAAACATACTTGGTCATTTTGTAGCCACAGGCCCCCCAGGACCAGTTCAACAGATCCTCATCTCTTATCAACAGAGTGATAAAGAAATTTGCAGAGTCACGTAGCCAGAGCATGCATGGAAGAAGAAATCTTGACCTGAAAAGACCTCGGAACCAGAGATTCTCCTCCCTGTGGACCGGGAGACGACTGGAACTTGAAAGTTGGACTCTTATCAGAAGTGAGGGGTCCCTCATTCAGGAAGATTCGGTGTTAAAATTCCTTCCTCATCTTACCATAAAAGTTTAGAACCTCATCATAAATGTTTAGAATCTTACCTTAAATGCTTGAAGCCCACCAGTCAAAACTGGTCCTGCCAGCATTTCTGTGTGCCAGCCTGTTCTCCCTAACCTCTTAAACTTTGCCCCAAATCTTGAGTCGAGGAGACAGATCTGAGGGCACACGCCCCCTGTCGCCCTGTAGATTGATCTCCCAGAATGAGGCTAATCTCTTTTCCCAAAAGCTGATGCCATAATTAATTGGCTTGTTTATGCACATCAGGTAGGAGAACCCCATTTTTGTGCAGGAACAATTTTGGTGACTATGAAGGGATTAGGTCCTGTGACCACCCGCCTGAGGCTCTGGAACCCCTGGCAGTGTACAGGGTCTTTTTGCCGACCCTAAGCGACTGCCTAGATATTTTTTGTCTGGAGGCTTGACTGATTGGTTTCCCGTTTCCTGCCCTGGCACCCCAGGCCCCATAGCACTCTTTTATCTTTTGGGAGAAGAAACAGCTCCAAGATCAGATGGCTTTTGGGTGAGCGACCTTGTTAAAATATGCCTGTGCCTAAATTGTCTAATAATCTTGTCAGAATTGTGGGTTAGAGTCCCCCCTGGGGAGATTTTTGCTGGGTTAAAGTCCCAAGGCTAGAATTGTGGGTTCAAGGGAGACAATATAAAAGGGTTACAGCCACTGGGGCACTCAATGGTTCGGGTTAGAGTCCTGAACTCTGGGGTAGGGTCCCAGAGTATTGAATTTCTGTGTCTGTTCACGTTTGTCTATGTTTGACTGTTTTATTTGTTAAAATTGGCTGTTTGGGGACCGAGTTTCTTGGTGACTGTAACAAACTCTCTTTAGAAATTACTTTGTTTATTGCGGCCACCTTGGAAGAAGCCCCTTAAAATGGCGGTACCTGTAAACAGCTGGCAAGATAACCCAGGATAATTTAAAATTACAGCGGCTACTTTGGGCTCCTTCTGAGCTTTCAAACTGAGAAACAAAGAAATCTTTAAAGAGTCAAGGCCTCCACCTTCTGGCACAATTGTTCAAAATCTAAAGGTTCCAGAAGCTGTAAATGTTTGCAGAGAACTACAGAATCTTACCAAGCTTGTTTAGTGTCCCGAGGGCTTGGCTTAATAATTGTCAGGTTGGAGGTCCCAAAATACGGCTGGGCAAAAATGCGGTTGTACCTCATTTTGCAGTCAGAGGTGGTTGGGCAGAAATGCAGGTTGCCCTCCCTTTTGTGGCTAAGTGTCTTATCAAACTGTCGTCAGCCTCAGGGGAATTACATTGGCCATTAGAAGGAAACCTTGGTTTGGCCTTCATTGTGAGGGTCTTGATTTCTGGGATGCCTGATACTTTTGAGATCTGGTTCTAACTGCAGCATAAATGTACTTTTGGCTGGCTGTGTCTAAATTCTGAAACAATGGGAAATGCTAATTTGATCCCCATCTGTAGCCCCTTAGGCTGCATTCTCCCAAATTGGGTGACTTTTAGCTACGAGCCCATGAAGCAAGAAAAGGTGATATTCTTTTGCAACAGTACATGGCCACAATATTCTTTAGACTCCAGAGAAACTGCAGACAATGGATCATTCAGCGACTCTGGGAAATTTGGTTTGAGTACTCTTTGGTTTATTGATCCTTCTCTTCCCTGAGATGGTCACTATTTTTCCTTGTCTCTTTCATGTCATTTGTCATAAAAAGGAAAAACCATAGGGCAAATGCAGGCATTTCTATAAGTCTGTTGTCTGGGCCAGTCCCACAGTAAACTTTGGTGTGAGTTAATATGCACATGGGGTGAAAGCTAAGAGGGTTGCCAAGAGGCATCTTGGAAGCTAAAAAGGCCACAATGTTGGTGGGCATGGGTAGAGCAGTTAAGAGCCAATAGGGCACTTGCCACCTCAAGAAGACTCCCATGATAGGGTAAGTTGGTGATGGAACACAGTGAAATGACACAGGCTCCCCGCCAACTTCAAGAAAATTTCCACGCAACAAGATACTCTGTAAAACACACACCATCCCCAACCCCATGGCACCTCCCTCCTAGGTATTAGTTTGGCTCCAAGAGACCCAAGGCTTAGCTAAAACTGTGAATGTGCATATGAGATGAGGTTTTTTTGCTTTTGTTTTATTCTATGTCTTGAGAGCTTGGCTTTGTGACCTCTTTGGTCTCCACCATCCAGAGGATGCATGTGCCAGCGTGCATCTTGGTGGCCAGTCAAATAGACTAAGGTTCCAAGATGCACTCTCTTTGTCTGGCTGTGTCAGCTCTCAGGGGAGTTTGTCATGAGGGCACCCAGTCCATCGGGGATCTTTGTCATCTCAACCTTCATTGCTTGTTAGTGCACTACCACCTGTGCAACAAAGGCCTTTGCTTAGACTGTTTTGGGAGTGAACTTTCTGGATCTTGTGAGGGCTGCTTCTTTTGCACTCTCTTTTGGGGATGATTCCTGTGTCCATGGTTAAGACATAAAAGGCTTATTGGTTTGAGTCGCTATTATGTTCCTACTCATCAATGGCCAGACAACGGATCCTAAATTGGAAAAACTTGTAAGTTGGAAAACATTTTAGAGAGCTCTCATAATGAGTAGTCTTTTAAACTTAATCAAAATTGAGGCCTTAGCTTCCTCTCATAGTCTTACAGATGCTAATGAAAGCTTTACCCCCCACAGAGTAAATTTATCTAGAGTTGAACTGTGCACTTGGAAAGAGGGCCTTTATTAAATACTTTGTGCAGACATTTTAAAGGTCTGATACATTGTCCTGAAGTTTTAGAACATAAAAATCTTTTGATTCTCCTCTTAAGTTAAAAATCTCCCTAATATAAAGAAGCAGTTGGAAAAATGTAGCTGAAAGGGTGAGTCTTTTATCATTCATACTGTAATCCAGTTCTTTGGGAGAACTGGAAACAAGCATCTTTGACTTGCAAATCTCTGCAAGGCCTGAGGTATGGCTGTAGAAAACTGTTCACAGTTCACTTATCCTTTTGCCAATCCCAAAGCCTCCTCTGTTCCCCTTAAGATGCTACTAGACATTGGGACACTAGAAACTGATAAGGCAAATATGCCCCAGAAACTCCATCTTGCCTAATGTTTCATGAAGTTTTGTAGGCAATCTAAATAATTATTGGGAAAAAGAAAACTAAGTAGATGTGAAAAAGATAAAAGCAGTGGGTGAACTTTTTAACAATAATTTTGTGTTATGGCATGTGTATTTAAGATAACTTCCAAAATCTCTGTGGTAACTTGAAACTTTGAAGTTTTGCTTGGTGAAATTAAATGATAAAAAATTCGTTGAATATCTAGGTCATTTGCAAATAAGATAAAATACTGAAACATTATTGCTAAATATGTCTAAGTTTATCCACTTTTGGCTTCTTATTACAGAGAAACTAAAAGATGTTTGGGTCTATTAGTAAACATGTCTTGTACTTTATTAAAAGATTGTACTATGAAGTAACATGTTTCTAGAAATTATAAAAAGTATTTATAAATTCACCAAGCCACAGAATGCTAATGTAAAACACAGTTTATAATACTTACTTCTTAGTTCTCACTAAAAATTAAGGTCCAGGACCTCAGCATCATGGCAGAGTGAGATTCCCTCTTTGAATCTCTGCCCCCTACGACACAACGAAAACATCATTCACATTCCAACAGAGCTCAATCAAACACTACGAAGGACTTCTGAGAAACCCCTGCTGCCATACATCGGGCGGTGGAGGCGCGGGAAGCCCAGGAGGACGGGAGGAGAGGTAGGAGGTTGTACCCCCCTCCCCAATCCATCGGCAAAGACAGCACGGTTCGCGGACAGAGGGGGGAGGGGCGGCCCACAGCGGGGAAAACTATCGCCATCCAGGTGCTCTCACAGACTGTCGCGAGATCCCCACGGGGAAGCGACGACGGACTGTTTAGGGGGCGTAGCAAACACCCTAAGAGAGCCAGAAAGGAAACCCCCGGGTCAAGCAGGAGAAAGAGAGGACCCCTCCCCCCACACACCCGGCGTTTCAGCATAATCCCTCCGGGGGCTGCAGCCGCCTCAGAGCAAACCGCTCGCGATCTCCATCTAGTGGCAGCAGGGGGAAACTGCAGGACTAACT
Source organism: Tapirus indicus (assembly GCA_031878705.1). NCBI lineage: Eukaryota > Metazoa > Chordata > Mammalia > Perissodactyla > Tapiridae > Tapirus > Tapirus indicus. The sequence continues at coordinate 2,392,153 of CM062932.1, read as the reverse complement.
TTAATCATGAGGGGTAAAAATAAAGCCGCCCCCGTCGGATCCTTGCGAAAATATGTCAGGGCTACAGACCAAAAGGAAAATGACAAACACCCAGAAACCAACCCTGAAGGCACAGAATTTGATAACCTGAACGAGAGAGAATTCAAAATAGCTATCATAAACAAGCTCAACGAAATACAAGAGAACACACAGAAACAAATCAACGAATTCAGGGATTATGTCACAAAAGAGATTGAAACCCTAAAGAAAAACCAATCAGAATTATTGGAGATGAAAAACAAAATCAACGAGATAGTGGAAAAAAATGGAGTCTTTAAAGAGCAGAACTGACAATATGGAGGAACGAATTAGCAGTATCGAGGATAGCCACGCAGAAGCACTCCTGATAGAGGAGGAGAGAGAGCTAAGACTAAAAAGAAATGAAGAAATTCTTCGAGAAATATCAGACTCAATGAGGAAAAGCAACATAAGGATAATAGGTATTCCAGAAGGAGAAGAAAGAGAAAAAGGAGCAGAGAGTTTGTTCAAAGAAATAATAGCTGAGAACTTCCCCAACCTAGGGAACGAGAGGGAAATAACAGTGAATGAAATCAATAGATCACCTAAATATATAAACAGGAATAAAAAATCATCTCACCACATAGTAGCAAACTTGAAGAATACCCGTGACAAGGAAATAATATTGAAGGCAGCTAAACAAAAAAACAAAATAACATACAAAGGAAACCCCATCAGGCTCTCAGCTGATTTCTCGACAGAAACTCTACAGGCTAGGAGAGACTGGAATGATATATCCAAAATCATGAAAGACAAAAACCTTCAGCCGAGAATACTTTATCCAGCAAAAATATCCTTCAAATACGATGGAGAAATAATAACTCTCCCTGATAAACAAAAGCTAAGAGAGTTTGTCACCACAAGACCCCCACTACAAGAAATGCTCAAGAAGGCCCTTAGGCCTGAAAAAAAACAAATGAGAAAGGGGATACAAAGATTTCAGCAAGGAGAAAAGCAAGGAGACTAAACCAGAACAAAATACAGTTGGAAAACATCAAAAATTAATTCAAGCTCATCACTGGAAACACACATTCATGACACAATCTGGAACAAAGAGATAACAAATAAGGAGGGGAAGAGGTAAGGGATTGAATTTTCCCAGCCTCAGGAAAAAGGAGGCATCTGAAAATGTACTTTCTTATCCAGGAGATCGCTTATATAAACCGCACAGTAACCACTAAACAAACAACCAGAAGAGAACCACACATGACAAATAAAGAGAAAACCAAGAGAGTGAGCATGCAGAAATACCAAATTGAATTTGCAGTCCGAAACACAAGGGACAAGAAACGAAGGAAATGCAAAAGAACCAGAAGATGAACAATAAAATAGCAACATTAAACCCTCATATATCAATAATCACTCTAAATGTAAATGGATTGAATTCTCCAATCAAAAGACACAGAGTGGCAGGATGGATTAAAAACCAAGATCCAACAATCTGCTCCCTCCAGGAAACACATCTCAGCTCTAAAGACAAACACAGACTCAAAATAAAAGGATGGAAAACAATACTCCAAGCTAATGGCAAACAAAAGAAAGCAGGATAGCCATACTTATATCAGACAAAGTAGACTTCAAGATAAAAAAGGTAATGAGAGACAAAGAAGGGCAATATATAATGATAAAAGGGATACTTCACCAAGAAGACATAACACTTATAAATATCTGTGCACCCAACACAGGAGAACCAAAGTACATAAAACGACTGCTAAAAAACCTTAAAGGAGATATTAACAATAACACAATAATAGTAGGGGATTTTAATACCCCACTTATATCAATAGATAGATCATCCAGACAAAAAGTCAATAAGGAAATAACGGACTTAAATGAGAAACTAGAAGCAATGGATTTAATAGATATATACAGAGCATTCCACCCAAAAAAAGCAGAGTACACATTCTTCTCAAGTGCACATGGAACATTCTCAAGGATAGACCATATATTAGGAAACAAGGCAAACCTCTATAAATTTAAGAAGATTGAAATCATTCCAAGCATCTTTTCTGATCATAATGCTGTGAAACTAGAAATCAACTGCAAGGAAAAAACTAGGAAAGGGACAAAGATGTGGAGACTAAACAACATGCTACTGAACAACCAATGGGTCGTTGATGAAATTAAAGGAGAAATCAAAAGCTATCTGGAGACAAATGAAAAGGAAAATATACTATACCAACTCATATGGGATGCAGCAAAAGCAGTCCTGGGAGGGAAATTCATAGCAATACAAGCTCACCTTAACAAACAAGAAAAATCCCAAATAAATAACCTTAAATTGCACCTAACAGAGTTGGAAAAAGAAGAACAGACAAAGCCCCGAATCAGCAGAAGGAGGGAAATAATAAAAATCAGAGCAGAAATAAATGAAATTGAAACCAAAAAAACAGTAGAAAGGATCAATGAAACAAAGAGCTGGTTCTTTGAGAAGATAAATAAAATTGACAAACCCTTAGCCAGACTCACTAAGAAAAAAAGGGAGAAGACTCAAATAAATAAAATTAGAAATGAAAGAGGAGAAATTACAACAGACACCACATAATACAAGGGATTATTAGGGAATACTATGAAAAACTTTATGCCAACAAATTGGACAACCTAGAGGAAATGGACAAATTCTTGGACGCGTACAACCTCCCAAAACTGAATCAAGAAGAAATAGAGAATCTGAACAGACCAATCACAAGTAAAGAGATTGAAACAGTAATCAAAAACCTCCCAAAAAAGAAAAGCCCAAGACCAGATGGCTTCCCTGGAGAATTTTATCAAACGTTCAAAGAAGATTTAGCACCTACCCTTCTCAAACTATTCCAAAAAATAGAGGAAGATGGAATACTTCCCAACACATTCCATGAGGCCAACATCATGCTGATACCAAAGCCAGACAAGGACAATACAAAGAAGGAAAACTACAGGCCAATATCACTGATGAACATAGGCGCAAAAATCCTCAACAAAATATTGGCAAACCGAATACAGCAATACATCAAAAAGATCATACACCACGATCAAGTGGGATTTATACCAGGGACACAGGAATGGTTCAACATCCGCAAATCAATCAACGTGATACACCACATTAACAAAATGAAGAATAAAAACCACATGATCATCTCAATCGATGCAGAGAAGGCATTCAACAAGATCCAGCATCCATTTATGATAAAAACTCTCAACAAAATGGGTATAGAAGGAAAGTACCTCAACATAATAAGGGCCATATATGACAAACCTACAGCAAACATCCTACTCAACGGGGAAAAACTGAAAGCCATTCCTTTGAGGACAGGAACAAGACAAGGGTGCCCACTCTCACCGCTCTTATTCAACATAGTACTGGAAGTTCTGGCCACAGCAATTAGGCAAGAAAAAGGAATAAAAGGACTCCAAATAGGCAATGAAGAAGTGAAACTCTCACTATTTGCAGATGACATGATCCTATACATAGAAAACCCCAAAAATTCCATTGGAAAACTACTAGAAACAATCAACAACTACAGTAAAGTGGCAGGGTATAAAATCAACTTACAAAAATCAATTGCATTTCTATACACTAACGATGAAAAAACAGAAAGAGAACTCAAAAAGACAATCCCATTTACAATTGCAACAAAGAGAATAAAATATCTGGGAATAAATTTAACCAAGGAGGTCAAAGACCTATACAATGAAAACTATAAGACACTATTGAAAGAAATTGAGGAGGACATAAAGAAATGGAAAAATATTCCATGCACATGGATTGGAAGAATAAATATAGTTAAAATGTCCATTCTACCTAAAGCAATCTACAGATTCAATGCAATCCCAATCAGAATCCCAATGTCATTCTTCACGGTAATAGAACAAAAACTACTGAAATTCATATGGGGCAACAAAAGAGCCCGAATAGCTAAAGCAATTCTGAAAAAAAAGAACAAAGCTGCAGGCATCACAATCCCTGATTTCAAAATATACTATAAAGCTACAGTAATCAAAACAGCATGGTACTGGTACAAGAATAGACACACAGACCAATGGAACAGAATTGAAAGCCCAGAAATAAAACCACACACCTATGGACAGCTAATCTTCGACAAAGGAGCAAAGAACATACAATGGAGAGAGGGAAGTCTCTTCAATAAATGGTGCTGGGAAAATTGGACAGCAACATGCAAAAGAATGAAAGTAGACCATCTCCTATCGCCATATACAAAAATCAATTCAAAATGGATCAAAGACCTGAAAGTGAGACCTGAAACTATAAAACTCCTGGAAGAAAATATAGGCAGTACACTCATTGAGATTGGACATAAAGGGATCCTTTCAGATTCCATGTCTACCCGGACAAGGGAAACAAAAGAAAAAATCAACAAGTGGGACCTCATCAGACTAAAGAGCTTCTACAAGGCAAATGAAACCAGGATCAAAATGAATAAACAACCCACCAGCTGGGAGAAAATATTTGCAAATCGTTTGTCCAACAAGGGATTAATCTCAGTAATATACAAAGATCTCATACAACTGAGCAACAAAAAAACAAACAACCCAATCAAAAAATGGGCAGAGGATATGAACAGACATTTTTCCAAGGAAGAGATACAGATGGCCAATAGACACATGAAAAGATGTTCAACATCACTAATCATCAGGGAAATGCAAATCAAAACTACACTGAGATATCACCTTACACCAGTTAGAATGGCTATAATCACAAAGACAAATAACAACAAATGCTGGAGAGGTTGTGGAGAAACGGGGACCCTCATTCACTGCTGGTGGGAATGCAAACTGGTGCAGCCTCTATGGAAAACAGTATGGAGAGTCCTCAAAAAATTAAAAATAGAAATACCGTATGATCCAGCAATACCACTCTTGGGCATCTACCCAAGGGACGTGAAATCAACCATCACAAGAGGCGTATGCACCCCTATGTTCATTGCAGCATTATTCACTATAGCCAAGAAGTGGAAGCAACCCAAGTGTCCCTCAACTGAAGATTGGTTAAAGAAAATGTGGTATATACATACAATGGAATACTACTCAGCCATAAGAAAAGACACAATTGTCCCATTTGCAACAACATGGAAGGACCTAGAGGGTATTATGTTAAGTGAAATAAGCCAGAGAGAGAAGGACAGACACTGCATGAACTCACTCATTTATGGAATATAAGTGAACACACGGACAGAGAGAAGTGATTGGTGGTTACCAAGGGGAAGGGGGGTGGGGGGGCACAAGGGGTGAAGGGTTACATCCACAAGGTGACGGACAAACAAAAATGTGCAACTAAAACCCCACAGTGTTATAAACTAAGACATCAATAAAAAATAAATAAATAAATAAAAAGAATCAGGAAAAAAAAAATTAAGGTCCATAAGGGTTAAGAATTGCAATTAATATATGCAGTTAAAGCTACTAAAAATTAGTAAGGGAAACATCTTTGTATTCAAGGAAAGTAAGATGTATGTTTTCAATAAAGAAGGTATAAATAATGGAAATATTTTTGTTTTGTTAAGAAAAATAAATTTGTCCTAAAGTACTAGAAGGGAAGAAAGAAGGCATGGGACAAATTCTGAATGTAAAAGGAAAGTTATAGAAGGTTTGTGGAAGAGGAACCCTGAGGAAAGAATTTTGTGCCTGGTCAAGTTGGCTAAGATTAAAATGAATTTAATTAAGTGAATAAGTTTTAACATCAAAAGAAGCTGGTGCAAAATTAGAATGTGGTTTTATCTTTCTTAAAAGGGATAATTTTCTTGAATTTTTAGATAAATTTCTTTATCTTTTAGATAAAGAAATTATGAAAGTTTTTCTTTACTTTTGAGTGAGTCTCACTTTGGCTAGATGGATAACTAAGCATTGTTTCATAGTGAGCATTGTTTCCTATTTGACCAAGTGTTTTAAAACCTTTTGATATTTTTGACAAGCTTCCCCAAGAATTCAAATCCTAACTGAAGTCTTTCTTTTGACCTGAAAATAAATTTTTTTTCTTTGAGAATTCTCAGAGGACCCCTGGGACTTCTCAAAGAAATTTTTTCTCTCTTCCTATAAAGAGGATGATACTAAACTAATTAGGCATATTTGGTATGTTAAATTACATGGGAAGCATCATCAAATAAGTGATGATAAACCTTCTTAGGTTATATTGCATGGGTGAATGTCATTAATATAAGTGTTTTTAAGAATTATGTAACATTCCTAAAATTCTGATCTATCCTGGTTGCCAGCCATAATTCTGGTTATTATCTTGAAGTGTTGCATGTCATAGAAATAGCCAAGTTTCTTTGTCAATTGCCCTTTTTGAGTCTTTTGTCATTTGCAGATTGTTGTTTCACTCTGATATTTTTGCAAATGTATTTCATCTCCAGAGAGATTTGTGGAAAGTACTCTGACACTTGCTCTAGAATGCAGGTTTCTGATAAACTTTCAGATTACAAAACTGAGCTTGGTAAGAAATTACACACTCTAATGGAGAAACTGATGGCCTCATAAAACTACTAACAGAAGATTAACATCAAGAATTGATTATACAAGACTGAAAGAATTGATGAGGATGATTATAATTTTTATGACTTTTGTTTGAGATATTGCTGATTTTTAATGTTTTGTTTTTTCCAGATTTAAGGAAACCTTTTTCTCTTTTCTCTTAAGGTAACTATAACGTATAGCAATTTGGTAAATTATACTTTTGTAAGCAGAATTGAAACATTTATCTTTTTCTCCCTACCTGATCCCTCCAGAATTTGGAAACTCCTGATGAGTGAGTACTCTTATTTTCATGGCAATATAGTTATTTGCATAAGTTCAATAAGAACCTGATCTTCTTATAGCAGGACATAACTGGAAACACTGGTTATATGACCAAGGCTTTGACTGGAATGTCACATTTGAGAAAGACGTGCATAGACTCAGATATAACTAGATAGCTTTTGCAGAACAAAGATTGACTTCATGGAATAAAGCCACTTGGAAATATTGCCCTGTACCTTGCCTACAGGTTCCCAACAACCTTACCAGATGAGTAAATAAAGTAACTTCCCTGGCAGGTGCAAAGGACCTCAAAATAATTTGGGGACCTCGAGAAGAGAGGAATTCACCCAAATCTATGGGTATTGTAGGCAGTGTCTGATGACAAGTCCTTGGCTTGGTTTTCCTGTCCTTGGGGGCCTTTAAAGTTCAATCTGAGATTCCTTATGAAAAGTTCTAGCAAAGGAGATTTAAAAGAGTCTATATGATCAATTGCTGTTCTTGCTGTACTCTTGTAAATAATTGGGCCAAGTTTATTGAAACTAGACTTATTTTGCCAACCAGTTAGTCCTAATTTGGCTATCTTTGGTAAAAATGAGGGTGATTTTATAGAGAAAAATTACATTTCAATAGAAACTATAGTACACATTCATGGATATTAGATTCTAGTTCTGATAATTGTCTTTGAGGTTTTGTTTTACATCTGTAAACTGGACTGGATCCTGAATTCTTCTAGTTTCCTGAAATAACTGGCTACAAACCTCCAAACTAACATTTTCAATTTGTTCCATCATTTTCATTTGGAATCATTGAGAACTGAAACCACCCTTTTTCCTGAAGCCCTGCAAACTGAACTTGGACAACTTGATATAAACTTAGGAGAGACTCAGAAAGATACCTGAACACCCAACGACATCATCATAGACATTTTAAGCTACAAAAGATGCCTCGACCCCAACATCTAGAAATCTTTTTGACTGGCTGCTCCTTGGGCTCAGAAACTGGTTTATAATTTGCTCCAAACATTAACCTTGTTTTTCTTTTTGTTTCTCTAGAAATGCTTCTTATTAAATACCTGATTACTTGCTTACACAATATAGGCCTATCTTCGGGAGCCCACCTACATCACCATCTTACTAAAAGACTGGTTCAATGAGAAGGAACAACCTACTCCCCTTATCAGCAGGAAGAAACTAGAGCAGTCATTGTCCTATATCTCTCAACGTTGAGGAATGGACAACAAAAAATGGGAGATTTGTAACCTTGGGCCCTCCAGGACAAGTTCAACAGACCCCATTTCTTATCAACAGAGTGATTAAGAAATTGTCTTTCAGGGGCCAGCCCAGTGGTGTAGTGGTTAACTTCACGCACTCCGCTTCAGTGGCCCAGGGTTCACAGATTTGGATCCCAGGCATGGACATACACACCATTCATCAAGCCATGCTGTGGTGGCATCCCATAAACAAAATAGAGGAAGATTGGCACAGATGTTAGCTCAGGGACCATCTCCCTCAAGCAAAAGACAGGAAGATTGGCAACAGATGTTGGCTCAGGGCCAATCTTCCTCTCCAAGGGAAAAAATTAAAAAAAAAAAAGGAAATTGTCTTTCAGATAATTTGCAAAGTCACATAGCCAGAGCATGTGCAAAAGAAGAAATCTTGACCTGAAATGACTGTGGAACCAAAGATTCTCCTCCCCACGGAACCAAAGGACCAGGACATGAGCAGAACTTAAAAGTTGAACTCTTATCAAAAGCGAGGTGTCCTTCATTCAGGAAGATCTGGTGTTAAAATTCCTTGCCCACCTTAATAAATGTTCAAATGTTTAAACATGTTTAAGTGCATAAATGTTTAAAACCTCACCATAAATGTTTAGAACCTTACCATAAATGCTTGAAGCCTACCAATCAAAACCTCTCCCACCAGCATTTCCATGTTCCATCCTGTTCTCCCCAACCTCTTAAATTTCTCCCCAAATCCTGAATTAGGGAGACAGATCTGAAGGCACACACCCCCATCTCTCTGCAGATTGATCTCCCAGAATAAGGCTGATCTCTTTTCCCAAAAACTGATGCCATAAGTAATTGGCTTGTTTACACACATCAGGTAGGAGAACCCCACTTTTGTGCAGGAACAATTTTTATTGTCTCTTGTTCTGTAGTCAATTTTTTAGTCCCCTCTTTTATTTTTAAAAGATTAAACATATCTGTTGGGCATTCTGTATCTGATAATATCCAAATATGAAGTCTGTGGATCTGATTTTGCTGGTTCTTACTCATAAGGTCTTCTCTCTCAGTTTATTTTCTTTTAAAACATATAATGAGCAAATTTTAACTGGGACTTTATATGTGGGAAAACATGTTTCTAGAAATTATAGACATTTCTTTCACAGAGAATTTATCTCTACATCTGCCAGCATGCTGTGGGTCCTACCAACCTGGGAGATTATAAATTAATTTCTTGACTTGCAGGTTTTGGACTATGCGTGTAGAGTGAATTCCGACCTGAAACCCATATTTCATAATATTAGGTCCCATGAACTCTCTAAACAGGTTTAACAAATACTAACCTTTTGGCTATGTTCATTTAAAAAAAAAAGTAAGAATCTGTCTCTATCCCTTCCTCCTCCTCACCTCCCAGAGGAAATCACTATCCTCGAGTTGGTGTGTATAATTCCCATCCATAGTTTTAATACAGGTACATATTAAGTATGCACCCACTAGCATATAGTATCTGTTTAAATTTTTTTGTTTTTAAAATTTTTATGCAACTTGCTCTTTTTCTACACATCCCTCTAGTGGTGGACAGGTGAAGCTGTTTTGTTTTGTTTTTAATAATTAACAGACAATATTGATGTGAATATCCAGGCCTTATCGCTGTGGCTAAGTCCATAGTACTTCTGAGAGTGGGGAACAATCCAGATGATGAGAGAATGACCACCAGAGGGAACATCTGGGGCAGAGAGGAAAAAAAAGACGGTCAAGATAAGCCAGGAGGAGACATATGCAAAAGGCACTAGTCCTTCTCGGAATGGAGGGTCCACTTCCTGGACATGAGACCCCTCCGGGGACGAATTTAATCTTCCAGCAGGAGGTGTTCTGAAGGGCCCAAGTGAGTTGGGGGAGGGGAGAAGTGGGCGTGGCTTTGCGGAGGCGGGTGGGGTGGGGAGGCGGACGGAGGCCGGTAAACCGAGAACCGACAGAGGTGGGTAGGGCGCCCGCCTGTGCGCCGGCGGGGTCAGTTCCCGTTCCCTCGGGGTCACTCTGAAGCTTGACGTGGAGCCTGCTGGTGGTCGCCAGAAGGAACCTCTTCCTTTCGCAGGCGCGTGTTTATAAATCCTATATTGTCGATGAAAGGAGAATGAGCAGGGTTTTCTGTCCTGTTGGACGGATAATCTTGCATGAGGCCAAATTCCTCATTAATGCCTTTCACTCCGCTTGTTACACTCTTTTGAGATTGGAGAAAGAAAAAAAGCCAACTCTGACCCCGACGTGACTTGAACACGCAACCTTCTGATCTGGAGTCAGACGCGCTACCATTGCGCCACGAGGTCGCGAAAGCTGGAGATCTCCGCGTCGTTAAAGACCTCGCTTTGTCGGCCCGCCAGCGGCTTGGAGGAAACGTGCTTTCTCTGAGGGGCTCGGGCGCGCCTTTAAAAGGAGCTCCAACGTCTCGCTGCCCGGGTTTTCGGAAACGGGCGCCTCTGGGGCGCCGCAGCGGAGCCACCTGCCGCGGAGACTCGGGCCCGCCGTCCGCGTCTGGGCGACACGCGGGGGGCGGCCGGGGGCTGAGGGGGCGCCGAGGGTGGGGGCTGCGGGGCGGGGCCCGAGGGGCTCCGGGGTCTGGCTGGCGGCGGTGAGAGAGGGGAGGCGGCGGGGAGGCCGTGGGCGGGCCCGCCTTCGGTCCCTCCTGCTCAAATGGCGGCGGTCGCTGCCGCGAGGGTCAGAAGACAGGCGCGAGGGGGCCGAACCTCTGCGGGCCCGGGGCGCCTTCCCGCTCCCCTTCTCCCGAGGGGAAAGCAAGGGCGCGGGCGACTCCCCTGGCCCGGAACAGGTCCACCTGGTAAACAAGCTGGGAAGACGCAGCGATTTTATATTTGACCTATAAAAGTAAACATTTTCTTTGAGGAAAGTCAGAACAGTATCTGGAAGAAAATTAGAATCATTGAAAACCCCACCACCCAGTATAACTACTGCTAATATTTTGAGGCGCTGTATTTCTTTTTGCAGATTTTTATTGGCTACATATGTATCCCGAATATATCTTTGAACTTGCAACTGACGGATAGGACACATAACGGAAAACTATCCATGAATTTTCACAAAATGCTAATACTTGTGTATCCAGCAGCCAGATCAAAAAAAGAGAATATCAGCATTCCCCTTCCAGTCACTTCAAATTCATTTTTGAGATAAGGTTATATTGTACATGACATTTTGTTAATTTTCTCTTGTTATATTTTCCGTATATTTTAGTCAATATTCTTCCCTGGCATAATTTTAAACAGGTCATTGTCCACCTCATGGGAGTCTTAAGTCCCTGCTTTCGGACTTTTTCTCTTTTATTAAATAGCAAAGATAAAACTTTTTCCTTTTTATTAAATAAGATAAAACTATTAAATAAGTGAGTAAATAAGCTCTTAAAAAAGCTATTAAATAAGAAAGATAGAATACTATCCAGGTCTGTTTAAGAACATGAAGCATCAATTAATTAATAAATGCAACACCCACAGGCCTGATGTTCTTTAGAGAGAGAAAGGCCTAGAATGGGCCCCAGTCTTTGTAGGAGGAAAAGAGGAACTGTGTCTGGTGCCCTCAGTGAAGCTAGTGGGGCTGGAGGGCTGTCCTACCAGCCTGGTTACTTTGGGGCAGCTTAAACCACCAGAACTTCTACCTGTGGAACAGGAAAGGAGTCATGTTAATGTTTGTGTTTGTGGCCAAGTGTAAGAACACCAGGCCTTTGGGATTAATTGTGAGTCCTAAGGAGGCTGCCCCAAGGCTGTTAGAGGAACAGAGACCAGCAGATTCTATCACTGTCTTCAGTGGGGAAGAGTCAGCCAGCCCGTAGCGTGATTGCTGATTCCACCTCCAGGGAGCCAGAGGCGTGAGTCACCTCCTTATTGCTTTTGATGGCCTAGGGGTGAATTGGACCCTGATGCGGGGAAGGAATGAGGGAGCTATGGAGTGGTGGAAACTGCTTCTCATGGATGTAGAAAGAATGAGGTGCTAGAGCGCTGAGGTTCAGTCACTTTTAGGCTGATCAAAGACTTCCTTCCCTGCTCCCCCTTGAAGCCCTCCCACGCTGACCACACCGCAAAGTCACTGTGAGGAAGAGCCAGTGCCTTTCTGACAGAGGTCAAGAGTCCAGAATCCAATGGAAGGAATGCCCCACATCCAAGGAAAGACCAGAGACACTCTTGAAACCCCTGCTCAGATTTTTGGATACACCGGTCATGTCCTGGCCCCTCTTCTTGGGATATGGAATGGAAAACTGATTTTTATTCTATGATGTGTGTGTGCCCCTAAACTACAGAGTGGTGATATAATTGGATGAAGGGATTAAAGAGATTGTGCAGATATGGTTAAAGGGTCCCTTTAAAACTTAGAATCTAGGCAAAGACTGGAGTGAAGGGAGTGAGGCAGTCATGCAGTTGTGCAGGGTCAAATCCTCTTACTGAAAATTCTGATACTTTGTTCATCATGGATTTTTTTGCATTAATTTTTATTTTTTTTAAATATTGCATTTATCAAAATTGACTTTTTTTAAGTGAGAAAGATCAGCCTTGAGCTAACATCTGTTGCCAATCTTCCTCTGTTTTTTGTATTTGGGACACTGCTGCAGAATGGCTTGGTGAGCAGTGTGTAGGTCCGGGATCTGAATCTGTGAACCCTGGGCCTCCTAAGCAGAGTGCACAAACTTAACCACTACGCCACCGGGCCAGCCCCCCAAAATGGAGTCAGACCTGCCTTTCCAGAGAAACTGCTTTGCTGTCTTGAACCTTGGACTGGGCCAAACCTTTCGACTGGGCCAAAACGGCAATTATTGTACAAGCAATTGTTTGAGGAGTCAGCAGAAGAACAGACGTCCTGATCACAAAGACTGAGGACTGTGGGCTTTCTGAACACAGAATCAACAGTCAGTCAATGTTTAGCCGAGACCAGCTGTCTGCTTCCAACTCCAATTAAAATTCCTTGTAATACAACCTCCCTTCTTTGCCTTTAAAAGCTCCTGACTTTTACTTCCCATCTGGACACTATTTGGGTTTCTACCTGAATCTGTGCTCCCCAAATTGCAATTTTTGAGACCCCAAATAAACTTTTTGAGTGTCTTGCGGTTTATGCCTCTTATTTGTTGACACGTTATTTTTTATTTATCTTGACTGCTGAGTTTTTTTGCCCCCCCCCTTGAATTTTGCACCTAGGGTTATGCCTCACTTGCCTCACCCTAGTCTCAGCCCTGCTGCTCACTGAAATTCTGCTGCTGCCCAGAAATTGCAAAGAACTGCTTCCTTATTTTAGAACTAAACTCTATTTTTTAAAAAACTTCTGTAAAATATAGAAAATTTTCAAAATTACAAACCAGTCAACGTCCAATTAAATACAAAAAAGGGTAATTGTCAACAACCCTTGCCACATCCACAAGGGTGTGGGGAAATAGATATTCTCGTGCAAATGTAAATTGGTACTAGCTGTTTGGATTGTAATTCAGCAAATGTTTTAAAAATGCTTTTGTCCAAGCATTTCCTCTTCTAAAGAATATGTACTAAAAAACAGTTAAGGGTGAATGCAAAGATGTACCTTCAAGATTGTTGTCGTCAAAATTGTGTTTGTAATAATGAAGCACCAGGAGCCCTCCTGTACAAGTTCAGTCTAGATTTCCAAGGGAGTGAAGCAGTGTATATTCAGTCTTTATGAGTGAATATACAGGGCTTCTTGAATAAAGGAATGTAGTAGTGATGGTACCAGCTCAACACAAGGTAGGTTGACATAAGGGAAGCCATACTGTAGAAAAGAAACCCTATTGTAACTTTGAATGGCCTCTGACTAACTAACCCAGTTGGATTTGCACCCTCCAAGAGATCTAACCGCTCTATAGATTTCATGGCCCCTGCTTGTACATGTACCTCCCAGCTGCGATAAGATAATAACTTTGTTCTTTTGAGTTCCTCAGGAATGTGATGACCCCTGAACAGAGGCTCTATGCTGATAGCCATCATCAATGACAACTGAAAGATCTGGTGTGGCGACTCCCAGTCTGTAACACCTGAGGGTCAACATTCCTAACCCCTCCCCTATGACTCACCAGCCTATATAACTGCTATAAGACTTTGTGCCCCCTTAAGACGATTCTTTGAGACATTAGTTGGCCATCTTCCCTCTTGCTAGCAAGCTGTAATAAAGCCCTTTCTCTGCCACCATCTTGCCTCTTGATTGGGTTTGTCTCGTGGCGAGCAGATCATGCCCTTCGTGCAGTAACAGTGAGAACGGCAGGAGTAACTGCTGTGGAGGAGGAAGGATGCAGGGATGATGCCCGGGCCTGCCCCATCACTGAGAAAAACACATTTAAATTTGGCTTCTCAGTCTCTGCTTAGTCTAGTATCATCTCAGACCTGGGCAATTGCTATATTTGTTAGCCAAGAAAAAGTCTTTACCTGGCTCCTATTTTCTAAAGGGCTGTAAACTCTCTAAACTCCATCAAAGATATCCTATATCTTTCAGATTTACACATTCCTTATCCAACAAATTCCAACAAGGGACTTGAAAATGGAACTCTGAGAAAAAAAGTGTGGTGCTCTGTGGGGCGGGTTATCTCCAAATAAAGCAGTTTTGGGGAACAGCCTCGCTGCAGGTTGGGTTCTTTGGAAGCACACACAGAGACGGTGAGGGGGCCTCGAGTGTAGTTGGGAGTGATACTTGTGAAAGGAAATGGAGGAAGCTGAATTGGGGTGGGGGTGGATGGAGCTGTCAGGTGGTCTCCACCAGCCCAGTGCAGGGCTCTGGAACAAAGTCTGCCTACAAAGGAAATGGCTGAGCCCTTGTGCCACCACCCTGCTCAGTCCAAGGCCAGGGCCACGCCTGGAGGAGTGTGAAGTTGGCTTGAAAGCTGCAGTGGCCAAAGGCGAACAGCTGGCAGCTATCTGCTTACTTCTGCACTCTTAAGAAGGAAAAAAACTCCTGAAACTGGTGGATCATTAAAAATTTCATCAGAAATACTCACTGGGAGCCAGGGTGGCAGAATCTGGAGCCCCAGGCAGAGGACAGGTCTTCAAGCTGCCGCCTCCTGGTTAATTGACAGAAAAGGCCACTGATAAACCCATGAGAGGCAGATCGAAGTTGAATCTGGCTGCTGCATAGAGGTAAAAAGTGCAGATTTGGGGAGTTTGTGAACTATAGGCATTTAGATTTTCATGTTGATTTTGTTTTATGTAGGTTTTCATTCTTTGCTCTGTGCCTCAAAAACTTTGATTAGGAAAGAAACTTTCCCTTAAAATGGGAAAACCCAAAAGGATTACAAGTGGAAATAATTGCTGCATCTTCCCTCTCTGTCCTTCCCCCTCTTAAAGCTTCTGTGACCTATTAGATTTGGTTGTGCTGAGGACATGGTTCCCTTTAAACCCATGTAATTTTGGCTGAATAGTCAGGGCTTGAATGTCTTTCAGTGGTCAAATTAGAAGGTTGCCATGTTTGTTCATGGTCAGAAGAGACTGAGGCAGCATGGATGCCCTTTACATTGGAGGAATGGTATGCTGGAAGCAGAAAGTGTTATGTCCGTTGCGTAACAGCTGTGAATGCAGCTAGCAAGAGACAAGGGTCCTATTAGCCAGTTCCTATGTGACCAAAAATGTGACTTTCTCAATTTATCTGTGCCCCGTGTGACAATGTCAGCTGAACTCTTCTCTGGAGATGTTTTTCAGCCTAGAGATCTGGACTTGGCATTTTACTAAACCCAAAGGCCCTGTGTACTAATACACACCAAATGCAGCTGATGGCAACTGTGGCTTAGTGAGTGGGGAAGACATGCAGAGAGGGGCCTTCTTGGCAGACAGGGTCCGTAATTCCATCAATAATGAGGTGAAGATGATGCTGGCTTTTTTTGGACTAAAGCAGCTGTTTTCCAACAGGGTGTATGGTTTTAGCTGTAAAGAGGAGAGCCTTGTCCCTATTGTTTATCAGAATTCAATTATGGGCTTAAAATGTCTTCAGCAACATAGACAAAGAAGGATTACTGTGAGAAGATCCACTCTACCAATAAGGAGGTAGCAAGGATATCAGAGTGACTGGGTGTCAGGATGACAGAGGCTCCAGTCCTGTCCTCACCACCTACTAGCTGTGTGACATTGGATAGGTCACCCAACTTTTCTTTGCCATAGATTCCTCAATTCTACAATGAGTGCAACATAGCCTGTCTCAAAGGGTTGTGGTAAAGATTAAGCAAAATAATGCTCTGGAAACGGGTTCCATAGAGAACAATCTTTTGTTTCCTAATATTTAGTGTGACTATTAGGCTTCCATGGACATGTCAGAATTTAGGACTTCGGGAGACACAGAGCTGACCAAGGCTGTAAGGGGTGAGATATAATTTAACCTAATTCTAGGTTCTCTCCAAGCATAAGTAGTAACTAAGTTTGCTGTTAATACTTACAGTGGAGTCATATAAGTCAGATGATAGCTGTGGTGTGGGCCTCCTTTTCTACTTTACGTTCTGGTACTGTTTTTCTCTCTCCTCTCTAATATGTATTGTTCTCCTCTCATTAGGCTGTAGTGGAGTCCAACCAAATCGCTCTAATTGAATACCCAAAATAACCAGAGCATTACTTGATGGATGTGTAAATTGGGGAATCATCACCACAAAATGATTTGCCTACTCTGAGTGGTCTGGAAACTCAGACCTTTGTCATTTTATCAATTCCTTTTTCTGAGGATCTACTATGTCCCTGGCACTGTAGTAGGTATTTTTTGTTACTTCATTTAATCTTCACAACCAATCTGCTCTTGAATTCTTTCATTGTACAACTTCATCTTTTTTGATGATCTTTATTAATTTTTGTGCATTCTTTCTTATATGGAATAACTTCCTTCGAAGAGCTTTTTGCTGTGTTCTTTTTTCCCAAGAGATTTTCTGCTTTGGGCTTCCATTCACATTTTGACATTGTAAGGACTCTAGCATTTTTATGGAGATGTTTTTGAACATGTTTAATCCATTGTTCAGTCAGTTGACATCTTCTCTTTCTGAAGGGAAGGTTCCTAAGAATAAAATAGACTCCCAAAATACTTCAGGCCCAGGATTTAGGTTCCCCACCTCCCTTAGGATAACCATTAACCAACCAATCCGGAGGCTCTGTAAGAGAAAGAACTGCACTCTCCACCCCCATGGGACCTGGAGGGTCTTCTAAGGCCTGTTTTGTGGTTCTGATGTTTCTTAGACCTACTTCCTCATCCTCTCTTTTGGTTTTCCTCTACAGGGCATGACCCTCTTTTATATTACCTCCTACACTCTCTAACGCAGTTTCTTTGATGGATGTTTGCAAAGGTTCAATGGGTTTCAAACAACATTTGTTCTAGAGGCTCTAGAGTTGTCCAGCTGAGCAATAGCCTCTATGAAGCTGTCGGTGCCATCGCCCAAAGGCGTGGCATGGCATGCCGGCACTGCCCCGCGGCCTCCATTCTTCCCATGGCAGTTCTGCTCCCTGAGGCCTGCCCCCCACTCCGGCTACCTGGACCTGGACGGAAGCAGCAGGTGCGTTAGCGGGACTGGGAGCCCGGGCTGGAGGCAGCGGTGCGCCCGGGAGACTGGAGCGCGGGATGCAGCAGCCCATCCCTGGGCCCATATGGACGACAGCTGAGGCTGGGGCGGGAAACCTGGGACCTGAGTTTACACCTGAGACCCAGGAGACGCAAAAGAGGAGAGCGGCCTGCTCCGCAGGGTGGGCGCCCAGGGCGCAGGGAAGACAGGCCCAGCGGGAGAAGCGAAGCCCAGACACCCCGTGTGCTCCGCACCGACGCTCTGTCCAGTGTTTGCCCCAAGCGCGGGCGTTTATCCCCGCCCCAAGCCCGCCCGGCCAATCCCGGCTGAGGCTCCGCGTGCGTCACAATGGCGTCTGTGACGTCGTGCGATCCTCTGCCCACGTGACTACATCCCCGGAAGTTACCCCTCGAGGTATCTCACCCTGCTTTCGCCCCAGAGCGACTTACCCCACGACGGTTCTCCTTCCAGTTCCCTCCTCTTTCTGCTCCATACTCTGTCCTCTGTAGAACTAGATGGCCCAACCTGCGGACACATACTTGGGGCTCGGGGACAATCGCTTGGCCCGGGGTCATCTCGCCAGCTGGAAGAGAAGAAACGTCCCAAACACGCTGGCTGCGCCGTCTCCCGGGGCTGCTATGTCAAGAGACGGGGGCGCGGCGATGAGCCTGAATGAGCGAAACCGAACAGGAAAAGGGAGCATGGAGTCTCCGTGCGGGTGGAGGACCCCGGCTCCGTCTAGAAGGCTCTGATTCCCGCGTCCAAAGGCCCGGACGTCTAGGGATTTTATGGTGACCCTAACAACCTGAACTGCTACACCCCTACAGCACTGTCCCCACTACGCCCTCCCCGGCAAAGAAGAGACCCAAGAATGACATCCTAGACTGGAAGTTCAGATGTGAACAAGAACATGACGAAACTGAGCCCCCAGGTGAAAAGTAGGATGGGCGGACTGGGCATCCCGGACACCTCTCTCTCGGGTGGGGAGGATGGGAAAAGTAACATGTCCACAATGTAAAAAAATTATGTCTATTTTAATATAGAATTTGTATAGTGACTTACGGCAATAAATAACACAGGGTGGAAATTTATCACAAACCAAATACAGTAAAGAAAGGAAACAAAGCTTATGTACACATTACCAAGATGTTTACAATAAGTTATAGTGTACACTTCCCTCCTAGCAAATTTGTGTACAAAGCCACTAATGCAAACACTGAAAGAAGTCTGTCATGTAGGTCTTGAATCTTTATTTTTAAAAGTGTATAGCATATTAAATAATATCAAAAGCCTTTAAAAAGCACCGTTTTTAACATACAGCTTTATTGAGATATAATTCACATAATATACAACTCAATGGCTTTTAAGATATTCACAGAGTGCTACAGCCATTGCCACATCAATTCTAAAATATTTCCATCACCTTCAAAAGAAACCGTTTAGTCATCTCCTCCCCATTGCCCCATATTAGTCAGGATTCTCCAGAGAAATAGAAGCTATAGGATGTATGTATGTATTAATTAGTTAATTATAAGGAATTGACTCACATGATTATGGAGTCAGACAAGTCCCAAGATCTGCAGGGTGAATTGGCAAGCGGGAGACCCAGGAGAGGGGATGGTGTAGTTCCAGTCTAAGTGGGAAGGCCTGAGAACCAGGAGCGCCAATGGTGTTGTTCCCATCTGAAGGCTAGCACACTCAAGACCCAGGCAGAGCTGATGTTTCAGTTTAAGTCTGAAGGCAGAATTGTTTTTTTTACTCAGGAGAGGGTCAGCTTTTTTGTTCTATTCAGGCCTTCAACTGATTGAATGAGGCCCACCCACATTAGGGAGGGCCATATACTTTACTCAGTAAACTGATTTAAATGTTAATCTCATCCAAGAACACCCTCACAGAAACACCCAGAATAATGTTTGACCAAATATCTGGATACCCCGTGCCCCAGTCAAGTTGACATAAAAAATTAATTGTCACATCCCCCATCCCCCACAGCCTTAGGCAACCAATAGTTACTTTTCATCTTTATAGATTTGCTTATTCTGAGTACTTGATATGAATGGAATTAAATAATGTATAGTCCTTTCATTTAGTATAATGTTTTCAAGGTTCATCCATGTTGTAGTATGTATTAGGGTTTCATTCCTTTAAATTTCCAAATAATATTCCATTGTATGGATATATCACATTTTATTTATCCATTCATCAGTGGATGGATATTTGGGTTGGTTCCACTTTTTGACTATTATGAAGATAGAAGTTTTGGTGTGGACTTAACTTTTCATTTCTCTTGGGTACATACCTAAAGCGGAATTGTTGGGTCATATGGTAACTCTAGGTTTAGCTTTTTGCAGAACTACCAGACTGTTTTCCAAAGCAGCTGCACCATTTTCCATTCCCATACAAAGTATATGAGGGTTTCCACATCATTGACAAAACTTGTTATTTTCTGTCTTTTTGATTATATACATCATAGTGATTGTGAAGTGGTATCTCATTGTGGTGTTGATTTTTTTATCCCTGATGGATGAGTATTTTTTCATGTGCTTGTTGGCCATTCATATGTCTTTGGAGAAACACTATTCAGATCCTTTGCCCATTTTTAATTGGGTTATTAGTCTTTTTATTATTGAGCTGTAACAATGCGTTTTTATGTAATGTTTATAAATTATTATTTTATATACCAAAAGAGAAACAGCAAGGTCAAAAGTGCAGTTTTTTTTAACTTGTGTGTGTGTGTGTGTGTGTGTGTAAGGAAGACCAGCCCTGAGCTAACATCCGTTGCCAATCCTCCTCTTTTTTGCTGAGGAAGACTGGCCCTGGGCTAACATCTGTGCCCATCTTCCTCTACTTTATATGGGACGCTGCCACGGCATGACTTGACAAGCGGTGCGTCTGTCCACACCCGGGATCTGAACCTGTGAAACCCTGGGCCACTGAAGGGGAGTGCAAGAACTTAACTGCTATGCCACTGGGCCAGCCCAATTTTTTTATAATTTTTAATTTTTATCGAGGTCTTAATTTATAACATTGTGGGGATTTAGTTGTACATTATTATTTGTCTGTCACCATATGAATGCATCCCTTCACCCCTTGTGCCCAACACCCAGCCCCATTCCCCCGGGTAACCACCAACCAGTTCTCTCTGTCCGTGTATTAGTTTATATTCCACATGTGAGTGAAATCATGCAGGGTTTGTCCTTCTCTCTCTGGCTAATTTCACTTAATATAATACCCTCTAGGTCCATCCTTGTTGTTGCAAATGGGACAAATCTGTCTCTTTTTTATGGCTCAGTAATATTCCATTGTATATATATACCACATCTTTTTTATCCAATCATCAGTTGAGGGACACTTGGGTTGCTTCCACTTCTTGGCTATAGTGAATAATGCTGCAGTGAACATAGGGGAGCATAAGCCCTTTGAGATGGTTGATTTCATGTCTGTTGGGTAGATGCTCAAGAGTGGGATTGCTGGATCATAAGGTATTTCTATTTTTAAGTTTTTGAGGAACTCCATACTGTTTTCCATAGAGGCTGCACCAGTTTGCATTCCCACCAGCAGTGAATTAGGGTTCCCGTTTCTCCACAACCTCTCCAACATTTTTTTTTTTTTGTCTTGGTGATTACAGCCATTCTAACGGGTGTAAAGTGATATCTTAGCATAGTTTTGATCTGCATTTCCCTGATGATTAGTCAAGTTGAATATCTTTTCATGTGTCTGTTGGCCATCTGTATATCTTCCCTGGAAAAATGTCTGTTCATATCCTCTGCCCATTTTTTGAGTGGGTTGTTTGTTTTTTTGTTGTTCCATTGTGTGAGTTCTTTATATATTATGGAGATTAATCCCTTGTCGGATATACAATTTGCGAATATTTTCTCCCAGCTGGTGGGTTGTCTATTCATTTTGATCTTGGTTTCATCTGAATTGTAGAAGCTCTGTAGTCTGATGAGGTCCCCCTTGTTTATTTTTTCTTTTGTTTCCCTTGTCCAAGTAGACATGGAATCTGAAAGGATCCCTTTATGACCAATGTCAATTAGTGTACTGCTTATATTTTCTTCCAGGATTTTTATAGTTTCAGGTCTCACTTCTAGGTCCTTAATCCATTTTGAGTTGATTTTTGTGTATAGGAATAGAAGATGGTCTACTTTCATTCTTTTGCATGTTGCTGTCCAATTTTCCCAGCACCATTTATTGAAGAGACTTCCCTCTCTCCATTGTCTGATCTTCGCTCCTTTGTTGAAGATTAGCTGTCCATAGATGTGTGGTTTTATTTCTGGGCTTTCAATTCTGTTCCATGGATCTGTGTGTCTATTTTTGTACCAGTACCATGCTGTTTTGATTACTCTAGCTTTATAGTATATTTTGAAATCAGGGATTGTGATGCCTCCAGCTTTGTTCTTTTTTTTTCAGGATTGCTTTAGCTATTTGGGGTCTTTTGTTGCCCCATACGAATTTCAGTATTTTTTATTCTATTTCCATGAAGAATGTCATTGGGATTGCATTGAATCTGTAGATTGCTTTAGGTAGTATGGACATTTTAACTATGTTTATTGTTCCAGTGCATGTGCATGGAATATTTTTCCATTTCTTTATGTCCTCCTCGATTTCTTTCAATAGTGTCTTATAGTTTTCATTGTATAGGCCTTTCACCTCCTTGGTTAAATTTATTCCCAGATATTTTATTCTCTTTGTTGCAATTGTAAATGGGATTGTCTTTTTGAGTTTTTTTTTTCTGTTAGTTCATCATTAGTATATAGAAATGCAAATGATTTTTGTAAGTTGATTTCATACCCTGCCACTTTGCTGTAGTTTTTCATTATTTCTAGTAGTCTTCCAATGGAATTTTTTGGGTTTTCTATCTATAAGATCATGTCATCTGCAAATAGTGAGAGTTTCACTTCCTCGTTGCCTAGTTGGAGTCCTTTTATTCCTTTTTCTTGCCTAATTGCTCTGGCCAAAACCTCCAGGACTATGTTGAATAAGAGCAACAAGAGTGGGCACACTTGTCTTGTTCCTGTCCTCAAAGGAATGGCTTTCCGTTTTTCCCCATTGAGTAGGATGTTAGATGTAGGTTTGTCATATATGGCCCTTATAATGTTGAGGTACTTTCCTTCTATACCCATTGTGTTGACAGTTTTTATCATAAACGGATCTTGTTGAATGCCTTCTCTGTATCGATTGAGATGATCATGTGGTTTTTATTCTTCATTTTGTTAATGTGGTGTATCATGTTGATCGATTTGTGGATGTTGAACCATCCCTGTGTCCCTGGTATAAATCCCACTTGATCATGGTGTATGATCTTTTTGATGTATTGCTGTATTCGGTTTGCCAATATTTTGTTGAGGATTTTTGCGTCTATGTTCATCAGTGATATTGGCCTGTAGTTTTCCTTCTTTGTATTGTCCTTGTCTGGCTTTGGTATCAGGGTGATGTTGGCCTTGTAGAATGTATTAGGAAGTATTCCATCTTCCTCTATTTTTTGGAATAGTTTGAGAAGGATAGGTGTTAAATCTTCTTTGAATGTTTGGTAAAATTCTCCAGGGAAGCCATCTGGTCCTGGGCTTTTATTTTTTGGGAGGTTTTTGATTACTGTTGCAATCTCTTTACTTGTGATTGGTCTCTTCAGGTTCTCTATTTCTTCTTGATTCAGTTTGGGAAGGTGTATGAGTCCAAGAATTTATCCATTTCCTCCAGGTTGTCCACTTTGTTGGCATATAATTTTACATAGTATTCTCTAATAATCCTTTATATTTCTGGGTACCTGTTGGAATTTCTCCTCTTTCATTTCTAATTTTATTTATTTGAGTCTTCTCCCTTTTTTTCTTAGTGAGTCTGGCTAAGGGTTTGTCAATTTTGTTTGTCTTCTCAAAGAACCAGCTCTTTGTTTCATTGATCCTTTCTACTGTTTTTTTGGCTTCAATTTCATTTATTTCTGCTCTGATTTTTATTA
This sequence comes from Tapirus indicus, assembly GCA_031878705.1. Taxonomy (NCBI): domain Eukaryota; kingdom Metazoa; phylum Chordata; class Mammalia; order Perissodactyla; family Tapiridae; genus Tapirus; species Tapirus indicus. The sequence continues at coordinate 2,368,672 of CM062932.1, read as the reverse complement.
TTTCCCTCCTTCTGCTGATTCAGGGCTTTGTTCTTCTTTTTCTAATTCTGTTAGGTGTAGTTTAAGGTTATTTATTTGGGATTTTTCTTGTTTGTTAAGCTGGGCTTGTATTGGTATGAATTGCCTTCTCAGGACCGCTTTTGCTGCATCCCATATGAGTTGGTATGGTGTATTTTCATTTTCATTTGTCTCCCGATAGTTTTTGATTTTTCCTTTAATTTCATCAATGGTCCATTGGTTTTCAGTAGCATGTTGTTTAGTCTCCACATCTTTGTCCCTTTCCCAGTTTTTTTCTTGCAGTTGATTTCCAGTTTCATAGCATTAGGATCAGAAAAGATGCTTGTAATGATTTCAATCTTCTTAAATTTATAGAGGTTTGCCTTGTTTCCTAATATATGGTCTATCATTGACAATGTTCCATGCATGCTTGAGAAGAATGTGTACTCTGCTGTTTTTTGGGTGGAGTGCTCTGTATATATCTATGAAGTCCATCTCATCTAGTTTGTTGTTTAAGTCCATTATTTCCTTATTGACTTTTTGTCTGGATGATCTATCCATGGATGTAAGTGGGGTGTTAAGATCTCCTACTATTATTGTGTTGTTGTTAATATCTCCTTTTAGGTTTTTTAATAGTTGTTTTATGTACTTTGGTGCTCCTGTGTTGGGTACATAGATATTTTTAAGTGATATGTCTTCTTGGTGAAGTGTTCCTTTTATCATTATATATTGCCCTTCTTTGTCTCTCATTACCTTTTTTATCTTGAAGTCTACTTTGTCTGATATAAGTATGGCAACTCCTGCTTTCTGTTGTTTGCCATTAGCTTGGCATAATGTCTTACATCCTTTACTTTGAGTCTGTGTTTGTCTTTAGAGCTGAGATGTGTTTCCTGGAGGCAGCAAATTGTTGGATCTTGGTTTTTAACCCATCCCACCACTCTGTGTCTTGTCATTGGAGAATTCAATCCATTTACATTTAGAGTGATTATTGCTATATGGGGGTTTATTGTTGCTATTTTATTGTTCATTTTCTGGTTCTTTTGCATTTCCTTCATTTCTTGTCCCATGCGTTTTGGATTGCCAATTCAGTTTGGTAGTGCTGCATGATGATTCTCTTAGTTTTCTCTTTTTTTGTCATATGAAGTTGTATTCTGGTTATTTGTTTAGTGGTTACCATGAGGTTTATATAAAAAAATCTTGTGGATGAGGTAGTCTCTTTTCTGATGCCTTTTGTTTCCTTAGACTAAGTCGATTCAATCCCTTTCCTCATCCTCTTCTAATTTGTTGTTGTCGCTACTTATTCCATCTTGTGTTGTGAGTGTGTGTTTACAGTGATGAGTTTAGACTCATTTTTGATGTTTTCCAACTGCAATTTTTCCAGTTCAGTCTCCTTGTTTTTCTCCTTGCTCAAAACTTTGTATCCCCTTTCTCTTTTTTTTTTTTTTCAGGCCTAAGGGCCTTCTTGAGCATTTCTTGTAGTGGGGGGTCTTGTGGTAATGAACTCTCTTAGCTTTTGTTTATCAGGGAGAGTTATTATTTCTCCATCATATTTGAAGGATATTTTCACTGGATAAAGTATTCTTGGCTGAAGGTTTTTGTCTTTCAGGACTTTGAATATATCATTCCAGTCTCTCCCCGCCTATAGAGTTTCTGTCAACAAATCCTCTGAGAGCCTGATGGGGTTTCCTTTGTATGTTATTTGGTTTTTTTTGTTTAGCTGCCCTTAGTATTTTTTCTTTGTCATTGACTTTTGTGAGCTTTGCTACTATATGCCATGGAGTTGGTCTTTTCCTGTTTATCTATTTAAGTAATCTATTGACTTCATTCACTGTTATTTCCATTTCTTTCCACAGGTTTGTGAAGTTCTCAGCTATTATTTCTTTGAACAAACTCTCTGCTCCTTTTTCCCTTTCTTCTCCTTCTGGAATACCTATTATCCTTATGTTACTTTTCCTAATTGAGTCTGATATTTCTAGAAGACTTTCTTCATTTCTTTTTAGTCTTAGTTCTCTCTCCTCATCTATCTGGAGCATTTCTGCATGGCTATTCTCGATAATGCTAATTCTTTCCTCCATATTGTCAGTTCTGCTCTTTAAAGGTTCCAGGTTTTCCTTTATCTCATCCATTGTGTTTTTCATCTCCAATATTTCTGATTGGTTTTTCTTTATGGTTTCAATCTCTTTTGTGAAGAAATTCCTGAATTCACTGAATTGTCTCTCTGTGTTCTCTTGTGATTAGCTGAGGTTTTTTTATGATAGCTATTTTGAATTCTCTGTTGTTTAGGTTATAGATTTCTGTGCCTTCAGGGTTGGTTTCTGAGTGTTTGTCATTTTCCTCTTGGTCTGGAGACTTAAGATACTTTTGCATAGAGCTGGCTGATTTTCCTTTGCTATTTTTCTCATTTTGAGAATATCTGGTCCTGCAATTTCCACTTGCCACCACTGGGTGGAGGTCATGAGCTGTGTGGCTGAGCCTGTTGTGATCCCCCGGGGGCTTGTGCTGAAGCATAGGGTGTGTAGCAGGAGGGACTCTCTCTTGCCTGCCTGTCCCAGAGGGCTTCCTTCCTCCCTCACTATCTGCTCTCCTGCTCTCCTGGGGCACCTGGATGTTGACCACACCCCCACAACAGTTTGTTGTCACTTCCCAGTGGGACTGTCTGGACAGTCTGTGAGAGCACCTGGAGGGAGATAACTTTCCCGCAGAGGGCCACCCCCTCCCCCCATCTGTGAGCCACACTGTCTGTCTTTGCCAATTGATTGGGGAGGGGAAGTAAATCTCTTTACCTCTCCTCAAGTCCTTTGGGTCTTCCCGTGCCTCCACCGTCAGATGTACCACAGCATGGGTCTCTTAGAAGTCCTTTGTAGTGTTTGATTGACCTCTGTTGGTATGTGAATGATGTTTTTGTTTTGTCTTAGGGGGCAGAGATTCAAAGAGGGAATCTCACTCCATCATGATGCTCAAAGGTGTAGTTTTTTTTTAAGTGAGAGTTTTTAATTTGTGATAAGAGCTAGAGAAATGTGCTGTTCCAAATAAGAAGCAAACTAAAACATTATACTTTTTTTTTTTAGGACATGCCACCTAACCCTCATACAACCAGATACTTTGGTTGCTATACACCATAAGATAAACCAGTAGTAATGGAGCTAAGGTATCTTTTTACAAATATAGTAGGAAGCACAGACCTGGCAACAAGAAGCATTGAAAATAAACATAGTCCTCCCCAAAGTGAATTGAATGACTCCATCCTGGATTGAATGGGCTGCCACTGGATGTGAGCAGTTCCTTACACTGTGACTGCCCAATCCTGTCCAGGTCTGTGGGTCCAGGGCACAAAGGCAGAAAGATAGAGCTATAGCTTCAACTAACCCACCTCTGGGCTGGGCCCTTTCCCTACACCTGATAATTGAATCCTCATAAGCACCCTATGAAGAAGGAATTATGAACCCCATTTAACAGATACAAAAGCATAGATTGAGAAGGATTTGAGTTCTTGCTAGTGACAAAGACGGTAGGTACCAGAATCCATTTTGCAGCAGATAGCTGAATATCCACCAAAATTCATGAGACCCCTTCTAGTTTGTAAAATATGGTTATGAAGTGGGTGGCTGGCCAGGATTACAACAGGATAATGGCACCACCTACTTCTTCCCTTCTGGTTCAAAACAGATCTTACTAGGGTTCCTTACTGGGGCTCAAAGGTCTGAAAGAGCACTTCACTGATAATGCCCTGATATCCGTTAAAGCACAGGGCACTGAGTAAAATCAGAAGCCTATATGACAGAATGATTGCCCATCTTCCTACCAATGGCCTCCACCAACCCCTGATTTCATTACCCTGACCCCTTTGAACATTTATTAATGAAATAGGGTTTTAAAAAATAATTTATTTATATAAATTACAACAGTATGTCACTTAATTGGAAAAGTGTCAGAATTTGTACTTGCATATTTCAATTACTAAAGAATTATTAAAAAGTGATCTCTGTAATAGTCTTCAGGATACTGACCTTAAATAAAATACATTACATTTCAAGTCATTTCCTTATTATTTATATGCCAGGATTATAAAATGATTTTTTAAATTCCTAAGGAGATTTTACTAAATGAATTTTCTTACAAACCAGAAGTTTGCAGAACACTGAATTAAAAGGTAGGTTTTATTCTTATTTTACAGATGAGGAAAATAAGGCCCAGACAGGTCACATAACTCATCCAATATCAAAATTTCTTGATTCAACCCAGGTTTGTAAGATTCCCAAAGCCATGCTCTCAACTGTCTATGCTTAGTGTCTATGATGGTGACTGAAAATAATACCCACTTATTATATCTCACAAATTTTGGAGTCAGGAATCTGGTCAGTGCTCAGCTGGGTGAGCACTTAATCTGCATGTATTGACTAAGGTCACTCAGGGATATTAGTGGGCAGAGAGGCGGGTCACTCATATGTCAGGCCCTTTTCCAAGTCTGATTGGCAGGTTGGGATCAGTGGGACTGTGACCAGAGCATCTATGCATGTCCTCTTCAGCAGGGCGGTTTTGGAGTAGTTGGACTTTTACAGGATAGGTCAGGGGTCCCAGACTGTTCCGAGAGTTAGGAAAGGGAAGTGCCACTTTCTTAAAGTCTTGGCATGGAAGCTAACAATAGAGTTTATTCCGTTGGTCAAAGCAGACAGACTGCCCAGTGATGAGGGGCAGAATCCTAGACTGCCATGCAATGGGAGACATATCAAAGAATTTGCAGCCACATTAAATCCACCACAGTGCACTCTATGGCCAAAAATTATTTATATTCTTCTCGCATGCAAAATATACACATCCTCTCTCAAAACAGTGAAAATTCTCATCCCATTGTGGCATCAGGCTTTAGGATATCATCATCTAAATTAGGTCTGAGTGTAGAAGAGGAGGCCCCTCAAGGTATTTCCTTGTGAATGGTTCTTGAAATCGAAGTCCTGAGAATTAAGGAGACACACCCCCACAGACCCCCAATGTAAGGATTGCTGTGGGTGACATTAAGTTCTAGAGGGAGAGATGGAGATGCACAGCAGGCCCACTGAAATCCGAGTTCCAGCCTGGCCCAGACTGAAGTTCTTTCCTGAGAGCCCAGTCCGCTCCCTGGAAAAGACTCTGCAGCTCTTGACTCTGTCCTCTGACTAGTCCTTCTTTTTCTACAAGAAAAGATCCACGTTTGCAACTGAGTAGGCCCAGAAAAGTTTGGGGTCCAGAGGCCACTTTCCAAATTGTAATGTTTCTGTCCCTTTCAGTCTAAGCTGTTAAAATTCCTTTCAAAAGTTTGTAGTCTCTGTCTGTAAAACTATAATCTACTCCATTAGCCAAAAGCCACCACCACAATTCTTTCTAAGACAGGCCTTTCTCCCCTTTGGACCAAGACTTGAGGTGCAGTGGATAATGCCTTTAAAGATTGACAAAGCTTTCTTATGTCAAAAAGGTCTAGGAGGCAGGCCCTTAGGAACAGTAGAGGACTTATTGGAGAGAGTCAAGTGGAGAGGGTCTACTAGGAACAATCTTAACATTCTTTTTATTTTGGTAAAATGCACATAACATAAAATTTGCCATTTTAACCATTATAAACTGTACAATTCAGTGATGTTTAGTGTACTCACAATGTTGTGCAATTGTCAATCACCTCCATCTAATTCCAAACCATTTTCATCATCCCAAAAGGAAACCCCATACCATTGAGCTGTCACTTACCATTCTCCCCTTCCCCTAGACCCTGGCAATCACTAGTCTGTTTTCTGTCTCTATGGATTTGCCTGTTCTGGATATTTCATATAAAAGGTATCATACAATATGTGGCCTTTTGTGGTTAGCTTCTTTTACTTACCATAATGTTTTCAGCATTTGTTCATGTGTTAGCCAGTCTCAGTAATTCATTCCTTTTTATGGCCGAATAATATTTCATTGTATTGATATACCACATTTTGTTTATTCATCATCAGTTTATGGAAATTTGGGTTTCCACCTCTTGGCTATTGTGAATAGTGCTGCTTTGAACTTTCACATACAAGTTTTTGTTTGAATACCTGTTTCCAATTCCTTTGGGTATATATCTAGGGTCATATGATATTTCTATGTTTAACTTATCGAAAGACTGCTAAACTATTTTCCACAGTAGCTATATCATTTTACATTTTTACCAGCAATATATGAGGGTTCCAATTTCTCCATATCAACACTTGATATCTTCTGATTTATTGGTCATAGCCATCCTAGTGGGTTCAAAGTGGTATCTCATTGTGGTTTTGATTTGCTTTTCCCTAATATTATTCTACTCAGGCTGCCATAACAAGATACTACAGACTGGGTGGCTTAAACAACAGAAATTTATTTCTCACAGTTCTGGAGGCTGGAAGTCCAAGATCAAGGTTTCTGGTGAGCCTCTCCTGTAAACAGTTTTCTCATGTGGCCTCTTCTCAGTGTGCACAAGGAGAGAGCGCTCACTGATATCTCTTCCTCTTGTAATAAGGACACCAGTCCTATTGAATTAGTAGGGCCCCACCCTTATGACCTCATTTAACCTTAATTACCTCCCTAAAGGTTGTATCTCCAAATACAGTCACATTGGGGCTGAGGGCTTTAATACATGAATTTGTGGGCAGTGACACAATTCAGTCCATAACAACTAATGACATTGAGCATCCTTTCATGTACTTGCCTCAGTTGTTTGTGTATCTTTGGACATATGTCTATTCAAGTCATTTGCCCATTTTTAAATTGGGTTGTCTTTTTGTTGTTGAGTTGTAAGTTCTTTATATATTCTGCATACTAGAACTTTATCAGATAACAATTTGAAAATATTTTCTCTCATTCTGTGGGTTGTCTTTTCATTCTTTTGATAGTGTCCTTAGATGCACAAAATTTTTAATTTTGATGGAAGTAAAAGTTATCTATTTTTTTCTTTTGTTGTTTGTGCTTTGGTGTCATATATAAGAAACCACTGACAATTTCAACATCGTGAAGATTTACACCTGTGTTTTCTTCTAAGAGTTTTATAGTTTAAAATTTTTTAGCTTATATATTTAGGTCATTGATCCTTTTTGAGTTATTTTTTATATATGGTGTGAGATAGGAGTCCAACTTCAATTCCTTTGCATGTGAAAACCCAGTTGTCCCAGCACCAGTTGTTGAAGACACTATTTTCCCATTGAATGGTCTTGGCATCCTTGTCAAAAATCCATTGATCATAGATATATGAGTTTATTTTTGAACTCTCAGTCCCATTCCATTGAAATATATGTCTACCCTTAGGTTAGTACCACAATATTTTGATAAGAGCAGCTTTGTGGTAAGTTTTGAAATCATAAAGTGTGAATCCTCCATCTTTGTTCTTCTTTTTCAAGATTATTTTGGCTATTCAGGGCCCATTACAATTCCATATGAATTTGAGGATCAGTGTTTTCATTTCTGCAAAAATAGTCATGGGGATTTTGATAGGGATTGCATTGAATCTGTAGATTGCGTTGGGGAGTATTAAGTCTTCCACTCCATGAACATAAGATGTCTTTCCATTGATTTAGGTCTTCTTTAATTGCTCTCAGCAATGTTTTGTAGTTTTCAGTGCACAAGTCCTGCACTTCCCTAGCTAATTTTATTTTAAGGTATTTTATTCTTTTTGATCCAATTTTACATGGAATTATTTTCTTAATTTCCTTTTCAGATTGTTTATTGCTAGTGTATAGAAATATAATTGATTTCTGTGTTTTGATATTGTATCCTGCAGTTTTTATGTATTCATTTATTAGCTCTAATAATTTTTTGTGGATTATTTAGGATTATATATAAGATTGTGTCATTTGTGAGTAGAGATATCTTTATTTCTTCCTTTTTTGAGTGCCTTTTATTTCTTACTGCTGTCACTAGAACTTTGAGTGCAACATTGAATTGAAGTGGTGAGAGCAGATATCTTTGTATTGTCACTGCTCTTAGGCAGAAAGCATCCAGTCTTTCACAATTAAGTATGATGTTACTGATGGGTTTTTCATAAATGAGTTTTATTAGGTTGAGGAAGTTTCCTTCTATTTCTAGTTTGTTTAGCATTTTTATCATGAAAAATTGTTAGATTTTGCCAAATGCTTTTTCTGCATTAGCTGAGATTATGTAATTTTTTTCTTCATTAATGTGTATTACATTGATTGATTTTCATATGTTGAACCAACCTTGCATTCCTGGCATAAATCTCACTTGGTCCTAGTGTATAATCCTTTTAATATGTTGCTGGATTCAGTTTGCTGGTATTTTGTTGAAGATTTCTGCATCTCTGTTGATAGCAGATATTGGTCTTTAGATTTCTTTTCTTATAATATCTGTCTGCTTTTGGTATCAGGTAATGCTGTCCTCATAGATAAGTTGGGAACTGTTCTCTCTTCCATTTTTTTCAAAGAGAATGAGTAGGATTGGTGTCAACACCTGGTTAATCATTTGTTAGAATTCACCAGTGAAACCATCTGGCTATGGGTTTTTCATTGTTGGGCAGTTTTTTATTACAGATTCAAACTTTTACTTGTTATAGGTCCTTTCAAATTTTCTGTTTATTCCTGAGTCAGTTTATATCATTTGTGTGGGTCTAGAAATTTGTCCATTTCATTTAGGTTATCTAATTTGTTGGCATACAATTCTCTTATAATCTGTTTTATTTCTGTAAACTCGGTATCAATGTTCCCATTTTCAATTCTGATTTTAGTAATTTGAGTCTTCTCTCTTTCTTTCTTAGTCAGTCTAGCTACATTTGCCAATTTTTTCAAAGGACCACCTTCATTGATTCTCTATATTGTTTTTCTATTTCATTATTTCTGCTTTAATCTTTATTATTTCCTTCTTTCTGCTAGCTTTGGGTCTAGTTTGCTCTTTTTCTAGTTCTTGATGGTGTAAAGTTAATTTGAGATCTTCTTTTTTTTTTTTTTTTAAGATGTCACAATTTGTTAAGACACACAATTTTTTTTTCTTTCTTTTTTGTTTTTGTGGGGAAGACCAGCCCTGAGCTAACATCTGTTGCCAATCCTCCCCTTTTTGCTGAGGAAGACTGGCCCTGGGCTAACATCCATGCCCATCTTCCTCTACTTTATATGGGAGGCCGTCACGGCATGGCTGACAGGCAGTGCGTCGGCGGGTGCCCGGGATCCGAACTCGCGAACCCCGGGCTGCCAAGCGCGGACTAAACTGCTGCGCCACCGGGCGGCCCCTGAGATCTTCTTTTTTTAAAGTAAGGTTTTGCAACTATAAATTTCCTATGTTGCATCTCATAAGTGTGGTATGTTGTGTTTCCATTTTCATTCATCTTAAAGTATTTCTAATTTTCCTTGTGATGTCATCATTGACTCATTGATTGAGTGTCTTGTTTAATTTAAATATATTTGTGAATTTTCCAGATTTCCTTCCATTATTAATTTCTAGTTTCATTCCATTATGGTTGGAGATGATAATTTGTATTGTTTCAATCTTTTAAATATTGAGATTTGTTTTGTGGCTTAACATATGGTCTATTCTGGGGAATGTTCCATGTGCACTTAAGAAGAATGTGTATTCTGTTGTTGGGTGGAGTGATGTGTAAATGACTGGTATTGTGTTGTTCCAGTTCTCTATTTCCTAATTGATCCTCTGTTCTATCTATTTTTAAAAGTGGGATGTTGAAGTCTCTGTTATTGTAGAACACTCTTTTTCTCCCTTCAATTCAGTCAACTTTTGCTTCATAATTTTGGGATTCTGTTGTTAAGTGCATATATATTTATAATTGTTATATCTTCTTGATATATTTACCATTTTATCAGTATATACTGTCCTTTGTCTATTTCATAGCCACCTCAGCTCTCTTTTAGTTACTCTTTGCATGAGATACTTTTTCCATCCTCTCACTTTTAACCTATTTGTGTCTTTGGATATAAAATGAGTCTCTTATAGACAGCATATTTTGGATCAGATTTTTTTTAAATTCATCCTGCCAATTTCTGCCTTTTAATTGGAGAGTTTAATCCATTTACATTTAGTTTTTACTGATATGGAAGGACTTATATCTGCCATTTTGCTGTGTATTATATATATCTTCTATGTTTTTCAGTTAATCCATTACTGCCTCATTTCTTTTTTGTTTGTTTAATTGATTTTCTGTAGTATACTGTTTGATACCTTTTTTTTGGTATATAACCTATTTGCCTCTAACCCTCTGGCATTATATCAGGCAATGCTCTGTTGCTATTCATAGGGCTTTCATAGCCAATTTTTTCAGAAGTGGGTGGCCAGGTCCTTTTTCCTAGTCTGTCTTAGTCTGGAAGCTCTGCTGAAACCTATCCACTATGGATAACCCTGCTGGTATTTGAAATACTGGTGGCATAGCTTTCAGCATCACAGCAACATGCAGCCACCATAATATGACAACAGATAGATAGGTGGGTTTGATTTCCTGACTGGGTCAAACCTGGGCCATGGCAGTGAGCGCACTGAACCTTAACCACTAGAACACCAGGGCTGACTTTTTACATTGTTATTGGTGCAAATTTTATCAATGTAGTATGCCCATTAATATAGATTTATAATTATTGTTTTATACATTTGTATTTCAAATTATATAAGAAATAGAAATAAAAAATACAATAATACTGAATTTTACATTTACCTATATAGTTATCTTGGCTGGTTTTTAAAATTTATTCATATGGTTTTGAGTCATTTTCTATGTCCTTTCACTTTAGCTTGAAAGACTTCAATAGTGTTTCTTGTGGAGCAGGTCTACCAGCAACAACCTCCCTCAGCTTCTGTTTATCTGGGAAGTCTTGATTTCTCCTTTATTTTTGGATAGTTTTGCCAGATACAGAAATCTTGGTTGACAGTTTTCTTCCTTTAATACTTTGAATAAGTTATCCCACTGTTTTCTGACCTCCATGGTTTCTGACGAGAAATCAACTTTTAATCTTATTGAGGATTCCTTTCTGCTTCACTCTTTTGGATTTTAAGATTCTCTTTTTGTCATTGGCTTTTGACAGTTTGACTATAATATGTCTTGGTATAGATATCTTTGAGCTTATCATGCTTAGCATTTGTTGAGTTTCTTGGAAATGTGAGATTCATATCTTCCATCAAATTTGGGAAGTTTTAGGCTGTTATATTTCAAATAATCTTTTTGCCCTTTTCTCTGTCTACTCTTTTCTAGCCTTGTATTATGAGTGTGTCAGTACACTTGACAGTGTCCAACTGTGTCCCATGGTGTCCCTCAAAGGGACATTTCCTTTATTTTTTTCTTTTTGCTCCTCATACTGAATAATTTCAGTTAATCTATCTTCAAGTTTGTTGATTCTTTCTTCTGCCTGCTCAAATCTGCTGTTGAATCTCTTTAGTAAATTTTAATTTTACTTGTTGTACTATTCAGTCCCAGATTTTCTATTTGGTTCCATTTATAATTTCTGTTTCACTGTTGATACCCTATTTGGTGAGACATCATTTTCCTGATTTCCAATGTTATTTGTTCATGGTTTCCTTTCGCTCTTTAAGCATATTTAAGACAGTTGATTTAACATCTTTGTCTAGTAAGTCCAATGTCTGGGCTTCTTCAGCAGATTTTTTGGTCTATTTCTTTTTTTTTTTTCCCCCTTTGATTGGACGATATTTCCTGTTTCTTTCCATCCCTCATATTTTTTGTTGAAAACTGGACATTTTCAATAGTGTAATGTGGTAACTCTGGAAATCAGGTTCTCCCTCCTCATCTGGGTTTGTTGTTCTAACCTGTGGTGAGGTATAGTTGTTTAGTGCCTTTTCTAAACTAGCTTTGTATAGGCTCTATCCTTTGTTGTGTGTGGCCACTGAAGTCTGTTTCCTTGTTTAGTGGTCAGTGCTAGTGATTTGACAAGATTGCCTTAAATGCCTGTAGCCATAAAACAAAGAAAATGAACAAAAAAAGACAGAAAAGAGATAAAAGGAAAAAAAAATACTCTCCCAGTCTTCACAGATTGGCTCTGAGTTGAGGCACCTCTTCAATGCATAGCCAGGCCATTTATAACTCTGCCTTAGCCTTCACTTTCTGCTTGCACATAGCCTAAAGACCAACCAGAGGTAAACGCTTAGGGTCTTCTCAGGTCTTTTCTGAGCATGTGCCTGCCCTTAGGCAGTTTTCCTGGTATATACATGAGCTTTTCAAAGTCTTTATTCTCCCATGTATCAACTTCCCCAGCCTTTTCCTTCCTAGGCACTCTGATGTGTCTATTGCTGATCCAATCTATTATCCCTTGCTCCAAGTGGCTGTGACCAGTATATGCCTTTAAATGCTTTCAACAACACTGCTTGGAAGTCCCCTTCAGTCCTGAAAATTCTGAGGGTGATGAAACAAAGGCAAGCCTTTGAACCAATTCTACAGGTTGTTGCCATACTGCTCAAACATACAGCCCAATTTTTTGAGAACAAAGATTGTATTGCCCTCTCTGGCTCCAGCAAGCTGCACCAGGAATGTGGGCTGCCATCACCATGGCCACTTTCTGAACTGGAGATTAGGAGGTGGCGTGCAGTTAAGTTAAATTGCCACAATACCTCTTACCAAAACGTAGCAGCATCTTTCTTCATTAAGAAATCCTTTGATTGTTGTAAGTTTTTTTTTTTTTTTTTACTAGATCTCAGAATTCAGAAAAAGTCAGTTCTAACAGGTTTTGCCTGATTGTTGCTGTAGTTGAGGGATAGGTTTTTGGAGTTCTCTATTCCACCATGTTCAGTGATGTCACTTTAACATCCTTAAAAGCCCTGCTAGTCACAGCCTTACACCATTTTGAGGTGTCAGTGAAGGGTTTCACAGCCATACCTTTGAGATATTTACCCTTAGCCATACATTACTGGTAGCACCCTGAATTTGGTATTTGCCCTGAGGACATTTATTACACAGAGGGTGTTTTGCTGTTTGGAAAGATGAGAAGTGAGATATAGTTTTAGTTTTGTACACAGAATGTCCTGGATCCTACATATTAATCTAAATTTAGTTCCATAATTTCATTAGGTATCCTTTGTTTTCCCGGTTCCTAGATGAAACAAGCATTGCCAGACTTCTTGGCACCACATAATAAGTGTAGGCTCTTCAGCCTCCAATAACACTTCCCTTTTAGGGTTTAAGGTACAATGAAGCAGAGTCAGCTGGGATTGGACACAAGGCAAAAGGAAGGCAGTCTCTAAGACCAATCACTGCTATCGCTAACATTCAATTCCCTTCTCATTCTGGCCTAAAAAAAAACCTCCAACAATCCTTCAGAAGTCAGTTCCAATGCCCCACCATGGTCTGCCAAGCCTTCACATCCCTGTAATGCATCCCTGATCAGGTTTAAACCCCTAAACTTTTCTCCTAAGATCTCAAGGCCTTCCAAGATGAGGTCCCTTCAATTCTATCCACTCGATGCTCTTTCTACTATCAATTGCAGGCTGTGCCCCTGTGGTTATACATCTGCCAGGAATGTCCTTTTGACTCTCAAGGCAGAGTCTGATGGACCTCTGGCTTCCACTGACCCAAGGTCCCTGCCTCTGTCTCATCCCTGTTTGTGTGTATCTGGGTCTATTTCCTCAATCCCACTCCCAGCCAGAGAGCTTCCCAGGATCAGAGGCTGAGCTGTGTCCTTCAGCCTTACCCTCTGTCATCCTCTCTGAGCCACTCTCCGCCCCCCTGAAGGAGGAATCTCCTCTCTTTGGGCTGTTCCAGTTTATTGGATACCAGAGATTGGCTGAACTGTGTGGCCTTAGGTGTGTCCTACAGCAACCTGAGCCTCAGTTCTGTAAAATCGTGTTGTTTACCTGAGCGATCTCTGAGATCGCTCAGGATGAACTGGCACCCCATCTGTGCCTCATTTTCTTCTTTCATCATGTCCCTGGAGAGGGAAGCAGCTGTGAGATTCTTCTCTCCCACAAAGGGCTTCTCTCTAGAATTTGATGTAGGTTTGCGCTCTCAGCTCTCTGATGGATTATAAAATGATAGTTTTGTAACAAGAGTGTAACTCTCGGGGCCCGCCCGGTGGCGCAGCAGTTTAGTTCGTGCTTGGCAGCCCGGGGTTCGCAGGTTCGGATCCCGGGGGCCTGCGGACGCACTGCTTGTCACCCATGCTGTGGCGGCATCCCATATAAAGTGGAGGAAGATGGGCACGGATGTTAGCCCAGGGCCAGTCTTCCTCAGCAAAAAGAGGAGGATTGGCAACGGATGTTAGCTCAGAGCTGGTCTTCCTCACCAAAAAAAAAAAAAAAAAAAAAAAGAGTGTAACTCTCTTGCGGATTTCCATATCTTATCTGGAAGCAATTCAACTCTAGAACGTTTTTGTTTTTTTGCTTAGGAAGATTTGTCCTGAGCTAATATCTGTTGCCAATCATCCTCTTTTTGCTTGAGGAAGATTTGCCCTGAGCTAACATCTTTGGTCAATCTTCCTCTATTTTGTATGTGAGCTGCCACCACAGCATGGCCACTGACAGAGGTGGTGTAGGTCCATGCCTGGGAACTGAACCCAGGCCACCAAAGTGGAGCACGTTGAACTTAACTACTAGGCCATGGGCCAGTCCCTAGAACTTTTTGATTAACTTAATACAAAAGCACTTGTTGAGAAGTTTTAGATTTATCAAAATAGTATATATATAATATAAAACTATATAATATACAAAACTTAAAATGCAGATCAATTTGTAGAGCAGAATTTGAGGTAACTTTCATTTATGTTGAATTCCGTTTTTGTTTTTGACCAGTTTTCAGAAGTTTGTCTGAGATTATTTTGAAGTACAATCTAGGGTTGGAAAAATGTCCTTCATCTGATGTGAAACTGTGGGGAAGAGACTTTCAGGAATACAGCCCGGTAGGAAACACCAAATTAAGAAGGGGTGTACAGCGATAAGATCCGGGGTGAGGGAAGGTGGTCCAAATAGGCCAGGCAAGAGTGGACATCCTCTGGTTGGTGAGACCATGCTGGGTGTGTGTTGGAAAGCCTGGGGTGTGTGGTACCAGTGTGAACAAGGTCACTTCTCATTCTAGGAGAGACAGGGCTTTTTCCACCACAGGTATAACTTCTTCAGCACCAGTTCTGAGGATATTTTACTGGACCCCTTGGATGATTCCATAAGACCGAGTGGAGGCCCAGCTCTAAGCAAAGAACCAGATCTTTCCATTAGAAAGGAGGAAGATTTGCACATCGGGACAGCTTCATTCACTGGTAGTGTTCACTGTTTCCTCTGCAGAGCAGTGAGCCCAGTTTATTTCATTCCGTTTTTCAGTTCAATTCCTTTGGTCTTTGTTTCCTGCTGTTCAATGGATCTTAGGAAATTTCTTCCAGAAGCTTAGGAGTGAAGGATTTTTGTTCCTGACTTGTGGCACGTCGCACTGAGTAGGGACACACTGAATCTTTGATCCCTGCAGCGTTTCAGCTCAGGGCAGCCACCCGCACCCAGGCTCCCTGGACCTCAGAGTTGTAGGGACGGTCCCAGGTGGAACCGGACAGAGAGCGTGGCAGCAGGTGAACTAGAGCGTGGGACGCAGAGCCCCAGCTCGGGCTGACAAGGATGGATCAGGCAGGGTGTCCGGGGGAAACCCGAGACCTGAGTCTACACCTGAGACCCAGGATATGGGGCAGGGGACAGCGGCCTGCTCAGCAGTGCAGGCGCAGAGGGCACGGGATGGAGGGGCCCAGTGGGAGGAGAGAAGCCACAGAAGACCGCCCTCTGCCCCCTACTCTTTGTCCGACGTCTGCCCCAGCCGCGGGCTTTTATCCCCGCCCCGCGCCTGCCTGGCCACGTGCGTCACAATGGCACCTGTGACCTCGTACGTCCACCCCCCACCACGTGACTCCATCCCCGAAAGTCCCCCAAGAAATTCTTCCGTCTGACTACTTGTCCCGGAGCGACTCTTCCCTCGACAGCCCTCCCGCTTCCAGCTCCAGCCGCCCTCTCACCCCTGTCCTTTATGCCTTCTGGAATCAGCCGTCAGTGACCTGCCCATCACTGCGCCACCGCTGGAAGAGGGGTAGTTCCTCGAGCCCGGTGTAGCAGCGCCAGGCTGCCTTCCACTGGCCTGCCGCCTCCACGAGGCCCAGGGCGCAGGCTTGAGCCCAATCTGGGAGCTGCCCAGAATCCCCATGAGCGCGGGTGGGGACTTCGGCTGGGCTCTGACCACGCCCCTTCCCGAGCCCCTCCCAAGCGTGGGCCGAGGTTTCCATGGTGATGGTAAACAAGCCTCAGGGCGCAGCCTGTGGCCACGACAACCCGGTTCCCCCATCCCTCAGTCCTGCAAATAAGGTGATCAAGAATGACAGCGCAGACGCCCAGAAGAAAATTTATTTACATTCTCAAGGTCTACTCCATTCATTTTTTTAAAATTTTATTGAGGTCATACTAGTTTATAACATTGTAAAATTTCACTTGTACATTTTTGTTAGTCACCATGTATATGTGCTCCTTTACCCTCTCTGCCCACCCACCCAACCCCCTTTCCCTCTGGTAACCACTAATCTGTTCTCTTTGTCCATTTGTTTGTTTATCTTCCACATATGAGTGAAATCATGGGGTGTTTGTCTTTGTCTGGATTATTTAACTTAACATAATACCCTCAAGGTCCATCCATTTGTTGCAAATGGGACAATTTTCTTTTTTTATGGCTGAGTAGTATTCCATTTTGTGTGTGTGTGTGTGTGTGTATATATATATATATATATATATATACACACACATACCACGTTTTCTTTATCCATTCATCAGTCCATGGGCACTTGAGTTGCTTCCATGTTTTGGCTGTTGTGGATAATGCTGCAATGAACATAGGGGTGTATAAGTCTTTTTGAATTGTTGATTTCAAGTTCTTTGGATAAATACCCAGTAGTGGGATAGTTGGATCATATGGTATTTCTATTTTTAATTTTTTAAGAAATCTCCATACTGTTTTCCATAGTGGCTGCACCAGTTTGCATTTCCACTAGCAGTGTATGAGGGTTCTCTTTTCTCCACATCCTCTCCAACATTTATTTTTTGTCTTGGTAATTATAGCCATTCTAATGGATGTAAGGTGATATCTCATTGTAGTTTTGATTTGCATTTCCCTAAAGATTAGTGATGTTGAACATCTTTTCATGTGCCTATTGGCCATCTGTATATCTTTTTTTGGAAAAATGTCTGTTCATATCCTCTGCCCATTTTTTTTGATCAGGTTGTTTCTTTGTTATTGAGTTGTGTGAGTTCTTTACATATTTTGGAGAGTAACTCCTTGTTGGATGTAAGATTTGCAAATATTTTCTCCCAGTTGGTGGGTTGTCTTTTCATTTTGTTCCTGGTTTCCTTTGCCTTGCAGAAGCTCTTTAGTCTGATGTAATCCCATTTGTTTATTTTTTCTTTTGTTTCCCTTGTCCCAGTAGACATAGTATTTGAAAATACACTTCTAAGACTGATGTCAAAGAATGTACTGCCTATATTTTCTTCTAGGGGTTTTATGGTTTCATGTCTTACCTTCAGGTCTTTAATCCATTTTGACTTAGCTTTTGTGTATGGTGAAAGATAATGGTCTAGTTTCATTCTTTTCATTTCATTCATTTTCATTTCATACAAATGTGACTGTCCAGTTTTCCCAGCACCACTTATTGAAGAGACTTTCCTTTCTCCATAGTATGTTCTTGGCTCCTTTGCAAAGATTAGCTGTCTGTAGATGTGTAGTTTTATTTCTGGGCTTTCAATTCTGTTCCATTGATCTGTGTGTCTGTTTTGGTACCAGTACCATGCTGTTTTGATTACCATAGCTTTGTAGTATATTTTGAAGTCTGGGATTGTGATGCCTCCAGCTTTGTTCTTTTTTCCCAGGATTGCTTTGGCTATTTGGGGTCTTTTGTTGCCCCACATGAATTTTAGGATTTTTTGTTCTATTTCCATGAGAATGTCATTGGGATTCTCATGGGGATTGTTTTGAATCTGTAGATTGTTTTAGGTAGTATGGGCATTTTAACTGTGTTTATTCTTCCAATCCATGAGCATGGAATATCTTTCCACTTCTTTATATAATCCTCAATTTATTTCAATAATGTGTTATAGTTTTCATTGTATAGATCTTTCACCTCCTTGGTTAAATTTATTCCTAGATATTTTATTTTATTTTTGTTGTGATTGTAAATGAGATTGTGTTCTTGAGTTCTCTGTTAGTTCATTGTTAGAGTATAGGAATGCAACTGATTTTTGTAAGTTGATTTTGTACCCTGCAACTTTGCTATAGTTGCTGATTATTTCTAATAGTTTTCTGATGGATTCTTTAGAGTTTTCTATATATAGAATCATGTAGTCTGCAAACAGCGAGAGTTTCACTTCTTCCTTGCCAATTTGGGTACCTTTTATTTCTTTTTCTTACCTAATTGCCCTGGCCAAAATATCCAGTACTATGTTGAATAGGAGTGGTGAGAGTGAGCATCCTTGTCTTGTTCCTGTTCTCAGAGGAATGGCTTTCAGTTTTCCCCCATTGAGTATGATGTTGGCTGTGGGTTTGTCATACATGGCCTTTATTATGTTGAGGTACTTTTCTTCTATACCCATCTTATTGAGAGTTTTTATCATAAAATGGATATTGGATCTTGTCAAGTGCTTCCTCTGCATCTATTGAGATGATCATGTGGTTTTTATTCCTCATTTTGTTAATGGGGTGGATCACATTGATTGATTTGCAGATGTTGAACCATCACTCCATCCCTGGTATAAATCCCACTTGATTGTGGTGTATGATTCTTTTAATGTATTACTATATTCAGTTTGCCAATATTTTTTTGAGGATGTTAGCATCTATGTTCATCAGCAATATTGATCTATAACTTTCTTTCTTTGTGTTGTCCTTGTCTGGCTTTGAGATCAGGGTGATGTTGGCCTCTTAGAATGAGTTAGGAAGTATTCCATCTTCTTCAGTTTCTTGGAATAGTTTGAGAAGGATAGGTGTTAAATCTTCTCTGAATGTTTGGTAGAATTCTCCTCAGAAGCCATCTGGTCCTGGGCTTTTATTTTTGGGGAGGTTTTTGATTACTGTTTCAATGGCTTTACTTGTGATTTGTCTATTAAGATTCTCCATTTCTTCTTGATTCAGCTTTGGGAGGTTGTATGAGTCTAAGATTTTATCCATTTATTCTAGATTGTCCAATTTGTTGGCATATAGTTTTTCATAGTATTCTCTTATAATCCTTTGTATTTCTGTGGTATCTGTTGTAATTTCTCCTCTTTCATTTCTAATTTTATTGATTTGAGCCTTCTCTCTTTTTTTCTTAGTGAGTCTGGCTAAGGACTTGTCAATTTTGTTTATCTTCTCAAAGAACCAGCTCTTCATTTCATTGATCCTTTCTACTGCTTTTTTTTGTTGTTGTTCTATTTCATTTATTTCTGCTCAATTTTTATTATTTCCCTCCTTCTGCTGACTTTGAGCTTCATTTGTTCCTTTTTCTAGTTCTATTAGGTGTAGTTTAAGATTACTTACTTGAGATTTTTCTTGTTTGTTAAGGTTGGCCTGTATTGCTGTGAATTTCCCTCTTAGGACTGCTTTTGCTGCATCCCATGAGTTGGTGTGCTGTATTTTCATTTTCATTTGTCTCCAGATTTTTTTTTATTTCTTCAGTAGCATATTGTTTAGTCTCCACATACTTGTCGCTTTTCCAGCTTTTTTCTTGTAGTTGATTTCTAGTTTCATAGCATTATAGTCAGAAAAGATGCTTGATATTATTTCAGTCTTCTTAAATTTATTGAGGCTTGCCTTGTTTCCCAACATATGGTCTATCTTTCAGAATGTTCTGTGTGCACTTGAGAAGAACGTGTATTCTGGTGATTTTGGCTGGAGTGTTTTATATATATATACCAATAGATAGATAGATAGATAGATAGATAGATAGATAGATAGATAGATAGATAGATAGATAGATGATAGATAGATAGATAGATAGATAGATAGATAGATAGATGATAGATAGATGAGTCAGCTATCTAGCTGTGTTTTCTGAGCCCTCTGTGACCCATGTCAGATGTGCCCATCCGTTGGAAGCTGTGCCAACAGGGCCCATCTATGACTGCCCACTGGCTGCTGCTGCTTTACACACGTATGCACAGGCACTCTGGCAAAGATCCCCTGCACTGGCTGACCAGCCAAGCTGATGTGCCAGGCAGGAGGTGAGGGAGGGGCACTTTCTTTCACGTGCGTTATACCACATGCCCCTGCTCTGCACTCACTACCCACCTGGGCTGCTTGGCTTGGTGTGGATGCACCCATGATTGCTTAGCCACCTTGGTGTGGAGTGTTCCCACAGGCTGGGAGGCAACTCCAAGAGTGCAAGTGTTCCCACAGAGGGCTGCCTTTTCCCCCTTCCCACATCCTAGATCACTGCCACTTAGGAGGGAAAGGAGACGCACTGACCTCCTTCCACTGCCTCCCAGGGGGGTCCAGCACTTCAGACGTACAGCTATGTGGATCTCTCAGATGTCTACTGTGTTGTGCTAATGTCCTCTGTTGGTTTATGAATGTCCTTCTTGTTGAATCTGGGGATAGACTAAGGGAAGAGCTCACTCCACCATCATGCTGATGTCACTCTTTCTACTCCATTCATTTCTGTATGTATTTGAGTCTTGCTACATATTTAATAATTCCTTAGAGGTTGTACTTCTCATTCTGTATCCAAACTCTGATTTAGAATTTATTTTCAGCTACTCAAATTGTGCAAATATTTTAAACCATCCTTTTATAGAGTTAATATATTTTCTTGAGTGAGATCTTCACTGACAATAGGAATTCTTCCCTATTTGTCTCTTTTTTCACTCTGGGTGGACTAAGGAATAAAAACATCTCTCTTCCCCCATTCTAATCCACATTTCCTGCCACCAATTCTGAAACAATTCTAGTTTTCCAACAATGAATTGTATGGGTGGAAGGATGCTGCTGACCTTGTGAAATATGAGCATTTGTGTGATGTGAGTTTATATTTGTACTGAATTCTTATCACATGTCAGGTACCGTATTAGGTGCTTAATTTGCAGTATTCCCCTTAATTTACCTAATTTGTCTTTCAAAGACACCCTGTCAGGTATGTAATAGTTGAATATAGTGTATTAGTTTGAGAGGGGAAACAAAATGGTACACTAGAGAAAATCAAACACAAGCAAAAGCAGCAATGGACTCATTGAGGAACAACAACAGAAAGATAAAGGGCATATGGGAGGCAAATGGCAAAATGGCAGCATTGGTCCCTCCTGATTGGTAATTACTTTAAATATAAATGGACTAAACCTTCCAGTTAAAAGGCAGAGATTGGCAGGATGTATTTTAAAAATGACCTAACTATGTCTTGTGTCCAAGAGAATCACTTTAGATCTGAAGATGCAAATAGGTTGAAATTGAAAATATGGAAAAAGATATTTCATTCAAATAGTAACCAATAGAGAACTGGGGTGGCTATACTAATAAAAGGCAAAATAGACTTTAAGTCAAAAATGGTTAAAAAAGACAAATGGGGGCATCATATATTGAGAAAGGGGTCAATTTATCAAGAAGAAATACAATTATAAACATATATGCACCTAATAACAGAGCCACCCCAAACACATGAAATAAAAACTGACAGAATTGAAGGGATAAATAGAAAGTTCTAAATGATTGTTGGAGACTTCAATATCCAACTTTTAATAATGGTTAGAGCAACTAGACAGAGGGGCAATAAGAAATAGAGGACTTGAGATGCTATGAACCAACTAGACCGGACAGACACATGCAGAACACTCCCTCCAACAACTGCAAATACACATTCTTCTCAAGCACATAGAAATCAATGAAGGTGAAATGTTAGGAATCCAGGGATTCGGCACCCACAACTGTGGGGAGTGAGAATGCGGAAAAAGAAAGCAAGGACAAGAAAGAAGAGGGAGGAAGCCATCAGCCTGGTGCTTCTCTTCCCCTGGAACACCTGCCCTCCTCCTCCTCTTCTGAAATCCTGCTTCTCCTCGGCCTCAGCTCATGCACCATCTCCCCCAGGCCAGCCCTCGCTGTGCAATTGACCTTCAGTCCTCTGCCCTGGTTCCCGCTCTGCTTTTGCTTAAACCTCTCCCTTGTCTTTGCCACATTAGCTCCACTCTTATAGGCTTCTGGCTTGTCTTGTGCAATAAATGGTAACTCGATTAGAATAAGAACAGTGTCTCATCACGGTATATTGCACACAGAAAGCCATTCATAAATGTTGATTGAAGCACCTCAAGAATTTATCAGGAGAAAGAGGGCCATGTGCAGAGTGGGTATTTGATTCATTCAGCTATGCAATATTTCTTCATCATCTATATGCATGGGTATAGACACTGGTATGGATACTGAGACCTCTACCCTAAACAAAATAAACAAAACCGTTTGTCTTCACAGAACGTATATTGTAGTGATATATCTTCTCCCCAGGTGTACACTGATGAGGGGGGATGTTTCCCAGAGAGAAGAGTGCAAGACCCTAGTCAGGACAACACATCTTATATTAAGACGTTAGAGGTGGGTTGTTTTGAATTAACTATCAGGAGGGACTTGGGCACAGAAGGAAAAAATCCTATGCCAGATTTTGCAGACCCTGACCTGGTGGCCCATTTGAGTGCAGCAACCCAGAGCCTAGGCAGGGAAGCCACCACACCAAGTACCCTAAGAGTAAGAAAGGTTATTTGCCACTGGACTTGTATAGGCTGTAGAGTAGGGGTCAGGCATCCAACTAACACCCATGCTTTTGTTTCTAGTCCCAAATCCTGAATTGTAGTTTGATCTTGGACAACTCTTTATTCTTTGGGCCACAGGTTCTCTATCTGTAGAATGGGAATTTCAGATGGATGGTATATAAGGTCACATCTAGCTCAGAATTTCTGGAGCTCACCTGGATCTTTGAGATTTTTGAAATCAGATAAAAGGAATGAACCCTGTCTCCATGCATTGCCAGGCTCACAACTGGAGCCACCTCAGGGGGACCGCAGAGCCCTAGGCCAGCATAGTGTTGGGTTAAGTCTGCCGTGCACCTGTCCTGGTGCCAGTCCTTCCCGCTGGGGGCATTGCACATGGCTGAAGCACCTCGGCCTTAGAGAGGCAATTCAGACATTAACCCACTTCAGTACAGGGGATTTTTTAAAAAAACTAATTGAGGAACTAAGAAATGGTTCTTTCTCTGGAAAAAGTGTGTCATTGTCATTTTCTCCCAGACCCCTCCAACCCATACTTAACTCAGTCTCCAGTCAAGTGACTGTTTTCTGGAAAGTTGCAAACAGTTCAAGACGGGTCTCTGCAAATTCTCTATGAAATTCTTTGAAGTGTCTGGTAATTGGAAGTGAAGTCCTGGGAATGTAGAGGGGAGATGAGTGTCTACGTGAAGTCCTACCAAGAGGTTAACAGGCTGGCTGGCTCTGCTCCCCAGCAATCTGCCCGATTCCTGTGGGCACAGTTAACATGAGAAGGATTTCTTTCCCTGAAGCCCCAGCAACATGACCTGCAGGAAGTGTCTTCCTCACCCTGCGAGCTTCTCTGCAGCTTCTCATGCCAGTGAGGATCAGCGCAGAGGTAGCCAGGATGGAAGGGCTCCCGGGGCCCACTGGGTCTAATTAGAAATATGCACCTGGTGTTGTCATTACTAAATGCATGCTGTATAAACAGGCTCATCACAAAGCCTAGACCATTGTAGGTACACAATAAATAACAGGTATTAGTTGAGAACATGCACACACAAAGTACAAACACACAGTCACTTACACATCCAGACACACACAAAACTGCTCTTTCTCCTGAGCAATGTGCATATCCCAGGAGCCACTTCTGTCAAATAGCTGATGGGATGGAGCAGGACTTCAGAGGAGTACCCCGAGGAGACTGTAGTGTCAGCCCAGGCATCCTGCCCCTCCCTGACTGCATTAATTATGTTTTTTATGTTCTATAGTTGATAAAGCTTTGACATCCTGGGGCCCTGTGGACCGGGGAGGGACTACCCTTCCAGGCTTGGCTAATTCCTAGAAATGGTAAATGACTTGTCTTCAAGCATGCCTTGATATGCAAACCAACCAATCCTGAGTCCATACCTCCACACCTCCTTTTTCAGGCTCCTGAAGTCTGGGACACTGTCCCCCTGCTTTAAATCACCCCAGGGCCAGGTACCAGACAACTCAAGACAGCCTCTATACCCCAGAGCCCACTGAAATTATTCAAACTGGCCAATCCTAAGCCTGCTTCCCCTGCCTTGCTCATTCCTTCCAGCAAAAACTACAATAAAGGCTTTTGCCAACACATTCTTTTTGCTTCTTCTTCCTTCTGACTGACCTGGGTGCTTCCCCACGTCGCCCTGTGTAGTGTGGTGTGCCCCCTCCTCTTAGGAACTGTAACATATAATCTTTTGATGACAATCATCTCTCGATCTGTTGGCCTCACCATACCTGAATAAAATCAAAATCCCGGGTACATTTTAAAATACTGACCATCATGGGATCTTGGAGCTGGGCCCTGGCGGGAAGCAGTGTGCAGGGTCCCATCTGGAGCTGGCATAGAGGGGTGACTCCAGGGCTTCAAGTGACTGGAGAGAGCAGAGGGGGACGGACACCCCATCTTCACTTTGACCACCACTGGTTAATTGGGTATAGCTGTTGACTCACACACTGTCTGGCCCATAATGAGCCCCAGAATGAAGCTAATCCATTGTGTATTGGCACATGGGGAAAAAGAGGCCAGAGGGGAAGGGATGTTCACACAGTGAATCAGAAATTCGATCTTGTTGCCTCTCTTGGACCTACTCAGCCTGAACCCAGGCTAAAGGTGAAATAGGAAAACCAGTCCCCTTCTGCCACCCATCAGAAGCTTGGGAGCTAACCTCAAGGTTGTGAAAGGGATATGGGGAACCTGAGATGATGGGGTAAGAAAGTACGACAACCTTGACTTGCTTCAAGCCGTGGTCAGGAGTAGGACCACTGCCATCAGAGACAGCTCTCCTGGATCTGCCCAGCATTGCCCTGTGACCCTGGGCAAGGTCTTCTGCTGGTCCTTAGACTCTCGATAAACGATGGAAAGTATTTGGTCTCCAAATGCAACGATAACCTCACCAGAAGACATGTACCAGGATCTTCACAGCAGCTTTATCCACACTATTCCCAAACTGGAAATACCCCACATTTCCAGCAATAGAACAGAAAGCAATCTGTGGTCATCCGTACAATGGGATACTACTCAGCAATAAAAAAAACATGCTACCAGTACTGACAACAGCCTTATGATGAGAGAAGGAAGCCTCACCCAACACAGCACACACTGTGTGATTCTATGAATATGAAGCTCTAGGAAGGGCAAAACATATGCATAGTGGAAGAAAATCAGAACACTGCTGGTCTTTGTGGAGACAGAGGCCTTACCAGATCAGAGGGGAGCCACAGAAGCCTGAATATGGCCATCTGGAGGATGCACTGCTCGCTGAGTGTGCCTGGTTAGGGTAATGATTAATACCACAGGGGGGAAAAGGCTTTGTGCTGGCTGCTCCCTCATGAATAAACCATTCCTGTGAGCTCACAGGTTCATTCATTGCTTGGGTGGAGAAGAAAATGCCCTCAGTGAAGCTGTGAGTGCCCAGCATGCCTTTCTGTTTCCCCCGCAGATGCACAACCTCTGATGATGGTGCTCATTAGGGCTCTAGGTGTCGTTCCAGGGTTTGACTTAACATTTTCTTCTCTGGCTTGTGCCCTGTGCATTGAGCACATGTCATGTTACAGCTCCCTCTAGTGTTCATCCAGTGGACTCCTCCAACCTCATTTGGGATTGGCAGAGAAGCAGATCTTTTTCTAAACCATTAGAGTTGGTCCCCAAATACCTGGCGTCTGTCCTTTCTGAGGTTCTCGCTCTCTCTCCTCAAGTGTTCTGCACAGAGGTTCTGCTGTGCCCTGCGCTGTCTCACTCTCGCGTCTGTTCCCCCGGCCTCCTGGGATTTCCCATGATACAGGTGAGAGTCACTGAGCTCACAACATTGCTCATTCTAGTGATGGGCTTCCCTTTGTCATCGCTCCACAAGCTTCCGGATTTTATTTCCCTCTCAAACTCAATGAGGCTCAACTTGGTGTTTTTCTGCTGCTTCTTTAGCTGCCTCCAGATACTGCAGGTAGATGTGGGCGGTAAGAGAAGATCTGAGTCTATACCTGAGACCCTGGGACCGGGAGAGAGGGCCAGGGTGGGTGCTGAGGGCGCAGGGAGGAGGGGCCCAGCGGGAGGAGCGGAGCCACAGAAACCCTGCCTCTGCCCCGACTCTCTGTCCATCCGACTCTCTGTCCATCCGGTATCTTCCCTGAGCTCGGGCTTTTATCCCCGCCCCGCGCCCTCCTGGCCAATCCTGGCTGAGGCTCCGCGTGCGTCACAATGACGTCTGTGGCGTCGTGTTGGCCCCTCCCCACGTGACTCCTTCCACGGAAGTCCTCCCAACGTGCACAGAGTCCGGCGTCCTCCGTCCCAAGGACTCTGCACCTTTGTCCTGTCAGATGTTCCCCAGTTTATTGTTGAATTTATTGTTGGATTTATCACGTCCTGTTGCCCATGAGGTCGCAGATGAGCTGACTTAGGAAAAAAGTTAGGAAAGAAATCTAAGAATGCAGGAAATGAGGCTCTGTGTTTCAGAGGTGTAGGGTGTTGTGGATTTTGTTCCTGAAAATTACTCGCGTTAGTTCCTTGTATGACGGTGAACATCATCCCCACGGAGTGAATAGATAAAGAATTAGTGAAAATGGCAAAGTATGTTGTACCTGAAGAACCTGAACCCTCTCTGTTCCCAAAAGGAATTCCATGAAGGAGTTCTTGTGAGGGGCAAGAGATGGAAGTGATAACTGAAAGGTTTACAGTTTCTTTCCACAAGTGTCCCTCACTGTAACTGACCCATGCCTCCTTCCCCTCCACAGTCTATCTGTAGTCACCAGGAAGTAAAATAAGCTGGAGTAGATAATGCTTACATCCTAAGAGGTGTCATCAAGTTGCTTTAGAGCGGGGCTACCTGAATTTTGAGTCCTCACCTGTCACTGGCCCTCATGTGGGTCTAGGGTGTGTCTTAATTAAGCTCCCTCCCTCTCACCAGCTATACACAAAGAGGAGACAGTGGGGTGTGGAGGTTAGTGTGGGAAACAATAAAGCACTCAGAACAACACTCGTGCTCCATGTTAGCTCTTTTATGACCTACTCTAATTTTAAAAACAACTCTGGGATCATGACTTAGAGTTGCATTTTGCCAAATGAAAGCCCTTCTCTCTGGATTCATTTTGCCATAGCTCTTTATTCAGTGGTTCCATTTGTGGGATTCATTCATGTTTGTCCATCTTCCTCTTTTTAGTGGTGACAAAGCTAATGAAATCAGTTGACCAGGCTACTGCCATGGTTGTGTGGAGTGAGACAGGATTTTCTGCAGGGAGCAGATGGAAGAGTGAGAACAGATGGTAGAACATGGGGATGAATGATGAAAACCTGCACCTAGAGCAGACTGTTGCTATTGAAGTGTGCTTGCTGGGCCCATAACCCAGGGTAGATGAGTCAAAAGCATACCCTACGTGACCTCCCTGGGTCCTTATTGCTCTACCACTGCCTTTGGACTATGAATTTGATCATCTGTTTAGCATCTTTCTTTAACTGGGCCACCCCCTCCCCCAAGGAAGACAGAAAGTAAAGTGTCTCCCTCCATGTCTGTGATTTTCAAATGGTTTCCATCTAGAGGTGTTTCATGGGTTAGGAAAAGTGAGGGACTGGATTTACCTCAGGCTGGCGCCATGTTCTCAGGTACTCTGTAGTTTTAAAGGTTCCCTTTTCAATGGGAAGTGGCTTCCCTTTTCAGCCTGGGGGTGGAGTAGTTGAAGAAAGCCCTTTAAAGGAGAGGAACTTGAGGCTGTATCACAAGCTCCAGCTTTATAGGAAGGAGCTTCCAGCTTCAGAATTTCTACGTTTGATGAAGGGATTGGCTCACATGATTGTGGAGACTGAGAAATCCCAAGACATGCAGTCGCAAGCTGGAGACCCAGGAGAGCTGATGTGTGATTCCAGTCCGAGTCCAAAGGCCTGAGAACCAGGACAGCCAATGGAGTTACTCCAGTCCGAGTCTGAGTCTGAATGCAGGAGAAGACCCCTGTCCCAGCTCTAAGACAGTGGAGTAGAGAAAGCGAATTCTCCCTTATTCACCTTTTTGTTCTGTTTAGGCCTCTAACAGATTGGATGAGGCCCATCCACTTTGGGGAGGGCAATTTGCTTTACTCAGTCTACCAATTCAAATGTTAATCTCAGCCAGACATACCCTCACAGACAAGCCCACAATGATGTTTAACCAAATATCTGGGCACCCCATGGCCCAGTCAAGTTGACACATAAAATTAACTATTATAAGCATAAATTAATAAACACATTTTTCAGGTCAATCTGACTGTATGTATCAAATGCAAAATTATTTTGTCATTAGAACCAATAATTTTATTATGTATTTAGGTACCTTTCCTGGAGAAAAATTAGTACATATAAATAAAGAGGCATGTAAATATTATTTATTTTAAATGGTTTGTATTGGCAAAAGTAGAAGAAATACTCTATATGCCCACCAACTGGGAACACTTAAATAAATTGCTGCCATTCATTATATTAAGTGGCTCTATATTATGTGGAAATTAAAAATAACAGGATAGATGTATATATAGTTACCTGAAAAGATCTCTAAAGCCTAACTTGCTTTAAAGAACAATTTGAAGAACTATGCATATGATATAATCTGCTTCTAAACTATGTATTTGTGCATGGTCTAAGTATATTGAATGAGGCAATATCAAAATTTTATTAACAAAAATTCTAACAACATTTCTAGAGAGGGTTACATAATTCTGGGAAGGGAGCTTTTACTCTTTTCATACCTCTATAATATTTTCATTGTTAATAGGAAAATAAATACTTGTATTATTCGTGTTAGAGAGTTTGCCTAGTTAGTTTTCTGTGGAGCCAGCACCGAGAAGACCACACCTCTTGTCCTGTCCTGTGTCCAGAGTGAACAGTCCACTAGCCGTGGGCAGGTCCTCAGTTTTCAGAGGCATTTAGGGCTACACATAAGCATGGAATGGGTTTTTCTGACACCAGTTTCTCTGTTGTTTCCTGCTCAGCTGTTGAATTTTCTTTTTTGTAGTTTTATCTCTTTCCTCGTGTGGTAAGTGGGGTGGGTGGTGGTTCCGCATGAAATATCAGGTTTTTTTCCCTCTTGCATCTGAGAAAATTTTGTCTCTCTTTCAGAATGACCAAGGGCAGAGCATGCCCACAACATGCAAGACTGGGGGAAGAGAAAGCCTGGGTCCACTAAGGCTGGCTGGTCTTAGGTTCTAGAGTATGGTTCCTTAAGTATTCCTGCAGCCCCTGGCCCTTTACAATTTCGTTAGACTGAAATTTCTACAATTGTTGGTTCTAATAAACAAAATAAAATCTACATTTGATGTGGACAGTCAGATTGCCCTACAAAATGTCTTTACAAGTTTGCTCTCCAGTCAACATGGTGTGAGAGTGTGTGGGACCCTACTCCTTTCTCAAGGCCTGTGGTGGTGGTGGGGGTAGAAGTTATGGCTCTGAGAGGGAGGTTAGACCCTATATTAGTTTCCTGGGGCTTCTGTAACTAAGAACCACAAACCAAGTGGCTTAAAACAACAGGAATTTATTCCCTCACAGTTCTGGAGGCCAGCAGTCCAATATCAAGGTGGTAGCAGGGTTGGTTCCTTCTGGAGACTCTGAGGGAGCATCTGTTCCATACCTCTCTCCTAGCTTCTGGTGGTTGCTGCCCATCCTTGGCATTCTTTGGCTTGTAGACACAGCCCTCCAATCTCTGCCTCCATTTTCACAAGGTGTTCTCCCTGTGTGTCTGTGTCTCAAATATCCCTCTCCTTTCTTTTATGAGGACATCAGTCGATCTCATCTTGAGATCCTTAACTTGGTTACATCTGCAAAGATCCTCTTATTTCCAAATGAGGTCACATCTGAGGTTCCTGGTGGACATGACTTTTTGGGTAACACTATTCAACCCACTACGGACCCATCTTTTGCTCACAAATATCCTGGGTCTCTGATTGCTGTTCTGCTACAGACTAAGACTTTGACTTTGGGCATATCCCATAGCCTTCCTGATCTTTAGTTTCCTCTCTAGTTAGAGAAGGTATAATCTTTGTCAGGTCTGCCTTGCTCATTCAGCCTTTCATTCAATGTGTTCGTGTTAATGACCACCTTTTAGACATTGGGCTCTATACATCTTGCCACCTCATGTGCTCTCTTGGGGTAAAGAATAGAAGAGTTAGGGTGATGCCAGCATGATGATTGAACAGGAAGTCTCAGCCCTCATTCCCCAACAGACATCAAATTAACAATATAAGGGGGGCCGGCCCAGTGGCGCAGCGGTTTAGTTCGCGCTTGGCAGCCCAGGGTTCGCCGGTTCGGATCCTGGACGCCCGCGGACGCACTGCTTGTCAGCCATGCTGTGGTGGCGTCCCATATAAAGTAGAGGAAGACGGGCACAAATGTTTGCCCAGGGCCAGTCTTCCTCAGCAAAAAGAGGAAGATTAGCAAGGAATGTTAGCTCAGGGCTGGTCTTCCTCACACAAAAAAATAATGATAATAAAAAAATAAATAAATATTTAAAAAAAAATTTAACAATATAAGGACCAAAATACCTTTAGGAGAACTCCAGAAACCAGTTAAGAAGTTGCAGTACCCTAGGCGAATGCAGAGCCACAAAGAGCTGCATTGAAAAGGGTAAAAAGAGCCATTTCACTTTATCCACGATTACCCCTCCCTCTAGCCAGTGCAGCTTCTCCCTTCCAGGGGAAGAGAAGTGTGGAATGTGTGTCACCATTCCACCTTCCAGAGGGCTGCCAGGGGAATGGTTTCTGTTTCTCCTGACTCAGAGGGCTAACAGGACCAACATAGTGCAGATATCTGGGGGCTGCTGAAAGCAAGGATGAGTGAGGGCCGCTTTCTGCAGCACAAGAGGGCCTGCGGTGCTGCAGACAGAGGCCAGGGCAGCTTAGTGTGATCAGAAGATGCCCAACTTAGTAGCTTCTCTCTCAGAGGGAGGGAGAAGAATAAAGCATGAGTTTGACATTCTGACTTTTTGGAGAGATGATTGAAGGACTGGTACTATCTTGCCTAACTCGGGGAACCAACAGGGAGCTGGCATACCGTGGATGCCTGGAGGCTGCTGAGAACCGAGGAGAGCTGAGGCAGTTTGGGGCTGTGGTGCCAGAGAACCTGCAGTACCACAAACAGACACCAGAGGGAGCAAGAGGTCACGTGCTCCTGAGAAAGACACCAGCAAACCCCTCTACTTAGGAAGTTACAAGCACCAGCTCAAAGAAGTTGCATTCCCCTAGAAAGGTTTCAGAGGCCCTTAGAATCTCTAGCTGGGCTAATTGGTGAAGGTCTTCCCCTCTATGAAGCCAGTCTGTAAAGACTGGAAGAGATGGCTGTTTTTTCAAATGCATGAAACTCAGCAGATAATCACAAGGCACACGAACCAACAGGGAAAGATATCCCAAGCAATGGAACAAAATAATCCAGAAACCAAAACAAAAGACATGAAGATCTATGAATTACCTGACAAATAATTCAAAATAATTGTGTTAAAGAAGCTCAATGATCTACAAGAGAACACAAACAACTAAACAAAAATCAGGAGAATGATGCATGGACAAAATGAGAATATCAACAAAGAGACAGAAACTATCAAAAAGAACCAAACAGAAATTCTGAACTGAAGAATACAGTAACCGAATTGAAAAACTCACTAGAGGAGTTCAAGAGCCAACTTGATCAAGCGAAAGAAAGAATCAACAAACTCAAAGACAAGTCATTTGAAATTATTGAGTCAGAGGAGCAAAAAGAAGAATGAATGAAGAAAAGTGAAGAAAACCTAAGGGACTTATGAAACACCTTCAGGTTGACCAACATGACATCATGGGAGTTCCAGAAGGAGAAGAGAGAGAGAGAAAGGAACAGAGAGCTTATTTTAAGAAATAATGGTCAAACTCTGAGGGAGGAATTGGACATCCACATTTAAGAAGCTCAGAGGACTCCAACGAGGATAAACTCAAAGAGGCCTACACTGGTACATTATAATCAAACCATCAAAAGTAAAAGAAAGATAATCTTGAAAGCAGCAAGAGAAAAGTGATGTTTCAAGTACAAGGGAGCTCCCATTAGATTATCAGTGGATTTCTCAGCAAAAACATTACAGGCCAGAAGGAAGTGGGATGATATATTCAAAGTACTGAAAGATAAACAAAACTGCTAACCAGGAATACTATAGCTAATAAAACTGTCCTTCAAAAATGAAGGAGATGGAGTGACATCAGCATCATGGTGGGGTGAATTTTTCCCTTTGTCTCTCCCCTCGAAGTTACAACCAGTAGGACATCCATAGACCAACAAAGGACTCTCTGCACAGCACACCAGAATGCCCGAGAGACCCATACATCTATGCATCTGAAGGAGGGTGGACTGGACATCCTGGAGGCAATGGACCCAGGGGAGCAGTGGCAGCAGTTCCAGAGGCTGGAAGCTGCACCTTCAACCAGAGGCCCCAGGAACTGAGGTAACGTTCATGGATGGAGGCCCCAGGAACCCAGGCAGCCCACACTCTTGGAGGTGTCAGGAACTGCTGTGGGGTCTGCGACTGGAGGCTCTGGGAACTGCAGCGATACCTGTGACCCAGCCCCGACCCCTTCCCCTGGCACCAGTGTCTCTGACCCCGGCCCTCCCAGAAGCAGGGGCTGCATCCAAGAACTCAGTACCCCAGGCAGTGGTGGTGGTGCCTGAGACCAGAGGCTCCAGGAACCCCAGCAGTGCTCATGACCCAGGGACCACTTCCCCCATAGTGATGGCAGCATCACCCGTGACCCTGCCCACCCAGCAGTGGTGGTGACACCCACAAACCAAGCATTCTCAGGAGTGGTGGGACTAGCACCCACAGAAAACCTGGGAGCAGCAGCACAGGAGGCACACATGGCAGCAGCATCTGAGCCCATGGAGAGCCAGGTAACAGTGACAGTGGAGCCTACAACCTCAGTCCCCTCCAGCTGCAATGGCACCTGCAACTTCAGCCCCCTCCTCCATAGTAGCAGCAGCTGCAGACCCAACAAACCCAGATGTGGAGGAGGTGCCTGTGACCCCAGCTCCCACCTCACTCCTCCCCTTTATGCACCAGAGTGTGGGAACCCCCAACCCAGATGACCCTGGAAGCAGCAGAGGTGCTTGCCAGCCTGATGACCCTGAGTGGTGACACCTGAGACTGCAGTGACACCATAAGCAGTAAGTTACAAGCAATCTTGGAGGCACAAGCAGCACAAGGAGGGCACTGACAACATCTCTGGCAGAGGCAGTGGAGAGTGGAAAGTGCAGGCTGTCAAATACAACCAGAAGCAGCTCAGAATCAAAGTAAACAAAGCCTTACACAAATAATAAAGGTGTTTGCTACCACAAGTGCACCAGCAGAAGACAACTCATCAAGCACTATGAAAAACTACAGTAACACAATATCACAAAAAGAAGATGATAACTCTCCAGAAACCAAGCTTGAGGTCATGGAAGATTACAATCTAACTGACAGAGAATTCAAAATAGCTGTCATGAAGAAACTCAGCAAGTTATAAGAAAACTCAGAAAGATAGTTTTATGAGCCCAAGAACAAAATTAATGAACAGAAGGAGTACTTCACCAAAGAGATTGAAACTTTAAAAAAGAACCAAACAGAAATTCTGGAGCTGAAGAACACAATAAATGGATGAAGAATAAAGTATAAAGCATTGAAAATAGAGCAGACCATATGGAAGAGAGAATTAGCTAGCTGAAAGATAGATATCTAGAAATGATGGAGAAATTCCATAAGAAATATTTGACTCAATTAGAAAAAGCAACATAAGGATAATGGGTATCACAGAAGGAGAAGAGATGGAGAAGGGAGTAGAGTGCTTATTTAAAGAAATAATAGCTGAGAACTTCCAGACTTGGGGAAGGAACTGGATATACAAGTACATGATGCTAATAGAACACCTAATTATCTCAACCCCAAAAGACCTTTCTCCAAGGCACATTATATTAAAACTGTCAAAAGTCAATGACAAAGGAAAAATATTAAGGGCAGTCAGAGAGAGAGAGAGGAAAAAAAAAAAAACCTGCAAAGGCACTCCCATTAGGCTATCAGTGGATTTCTCAGCAGAAACTCTACAGGCCAGGAGAGTGGAATGATATGTCCAAAATATTGAAAGATAAAAACTTGCAGCCAAGAATACTCTAACCAGCAAAGTATTCTTTCAAATATGAAGAAGAAATGAAGGCTTTTCCAGACAAACAAAAGCTGAGGGAGTTCATTGTCACCAGGCCTGCCTTACAAGAAATCTTGAAAAGAGCTCTCCTGCCTGAAATGAAAAGGCAAAGTTATACATAGCTTTGACCAAGGTGATAAGTAGACAGATAGAATCAGAAAATTGCAACTCTATAGTTAATTGTGACATAAAGGCTAAAGGGAAAGAAAGCATTAAAATTAACTAGAACCTTTCAATTTGGTAACAAACTCACAGTACAAAAAGGGATAATTTGTGACAACAAAAACATAGAAGGGTAAGAGGGAAAGGACAAAACCTGCATAGGCAAATGGAGATAAGATGCTATCAGCAGAAAAAGGACTATCTCATCTATGAGATCTTTTATACAAACCTCCTGGTAATCACAAAACAAAAATTCAGAGCAGAGTCATGACACATAAGAGAAGAGGAAACTGAGAAACACATCACAGAAAACCACCAAACTTAAATGGCAGACAGAAACACAAGGAAAAAGAAACAATGGAAACATAAAGCAACCAGAAAACAAAAGATAAAATGACAGTATTAAGCCCTCATATATCAATAATCACCCTAAATGCAAATGGATTGAATTCATCAATCAAAAGACACAGAGTATCTTGATGGATTAAAAAACAAGACCCAAGGGGCCGCCTGGTGGTGCAGTGGTTTAGTCCACGCTTGGCAGCCCAAGGTTTGCAGGTTCAGATCCCGGGCACCGGCCAATGCACTGCTCGTCAGCCACGCCGTGGTGGCATCCCATATAAAGTAGAGGAAGACGGGCATGGATGTTAGCCCAGGGCCAGTCTTCCTTAGCAAAAAGAGGAGGGTTGGTGACGGATGTTAGCTCAGGGCTGGTCTTCCTCACAAAAAAAAAAAAAAACAAGACCCAAAATTATGCTGCCTCCAGAAGACCCATCTCAGCTCTAAAGACAAACATAGGCTCCAAATGAAGGGATGGAAGATGATATTCCAAGCAAATGGCAACTAAAAGAAAGTAGGTGTTGGTGGGCCAGCCCGGTGACATAGCAGTTAAGTTTATGTGCTCTGCTTCAGCAACTTGGGGTTTGCTGGTTTGGATCATGGGCATGGACCTACTCACTGCTCATCAAGCCATGCTGAGGTGGCTTCTCACATAGAGCAACTAGAAGGATGTACAACTATGACATACAACTATCTACTGGGAATTTGGAGAGAAAAAAAAAGAAAGTGGGTGTAGCCATACTTATATCAGACAAAATAGACTTCAAGCCAAAAGAGATAACAAAAGACAAAGATGGACATTATATAATGATAAATGGGACAATCCATTAAGAAGACATAACATTTATTAATATGTATGCACCTAACATAGGAGCACTAAAGTATATAAAGCAACTATTAATGGACCCAAAGGGAGAAATTGACAGCAACACAATAATAGTAGGAGACTTTCATAGCCCACTTACATCAATGGATAGATCATCCAGACACAGTCAACAAGGAAACATTGGCTTTAAATGAAACACTAGATCAGATGGACTTACTAATATGTATAGAACATTCCATCCCAAAGCAGCAGAATACACATTGAAGTGCACATGGAACATTTTCAAAAATAGATCATATGTTGGGAGACAAAACAAGTCTCAGTAAATTTAAGAGGATTGAAATCATATCAAGCATCTTTTCTGGCCCCAGTGGAATGAAAATAGAAATCAGCTGCTGGAAAAGTAACAAATATTTGGAGACCAAACAACATGCTACTGAGCAACTATTGGATCAATGAAGAAATCAAAGGAGAAATCAAAAAATACCTGGAGACAAATGAAAATGAAAACACAACATGCCAAAATCTGTGGGATGCAGCAAAAGCAATATTAAGAGGAAAGTTTATAGCAATCCAGGCCTACTTCAAGAAACAAGAAAAATCTCAAATAAACAATCTAACACTACACATAAAAGAACTAGAAAAAGAAGAACAAACAAAGCCCAAAGTCAGTGGAAGGCAGGAAATAATAAAAATCAGAGCAGAAATAAATAAAATAGAGACTAAAAAGACCATAGAAAAGATCAATGAAGTGAACAGCTGGTTCTTTGAAAAGATAAAGTTGACAAGCCCTTGGCTAGATTCACTGAGAAGAAAAGAGAGGAGGCTCAAATAAATAAAATTAGAAATGAAAGAGGAGAAATTACAACAGATACCACAGAAATACAAAGGATTATAAGAAAATATTATGAAAAGCTATATGCCAACAAATTGGATAACCTAGAAGAAATGGATAAATTCTTAGGATCATACAACCTCCCAAAACTGAATCAAGAGGAAATAGAGGATCTGAATAGACCAACCACTAGTAAATACATTGAAACAGTACTCAAAAACTTCCCAAAAAACAAAAGTCCAGGACCAGATGGCTTCTCTGGTGAATTCTACCAAGCATTCAAAGAAGACTTAACACCTATCCTTCTCAAACTCTTCCAAAAAATTGAAAAGGACAGGATGCTTCCTAACTCATTTTATGAGGCCAACATTACCATGATACCAAAACCAGAAAAGGACAACACAAAAAAGGAAAATGACAGGCCAATATTGCTAATGAACATAGATGCAAAAATACTCAACAAAATATTAGCAATTCGAATACAACAATACATTAAAAGGATCATTCACCGTGATCTAGTGGAATTTATTCCAGGGATGCAGGGATGATTCAACATCTGCAAATCAAACAACGTGATACACCACATTAACAAAATGAAGAATAAAATTCACGTGATCATTTCAATAGGTGCTGAGAAAGCATTTGACAAGATTCAACTCCATTTATGACAAAAACTCTCAATAAGATTGGTATAGAAGGAAAGTACCTCAACATAATAAAAGCCATATATGACAAACCCACAGCTAACATCATACTCAGTGGTGAAACTGAAAGCTATCCCTGTAAGAACAGGAACAAGAGTGGAAGTTCTAACCAGAGCAATTAGGCTAGAAAAAGAAATAAAAGGTATCCAAATTGGAAAGGAAGAAGTAAACTGTCACTATTTGCAGATGACATGATTTTATGTATAGAAAACCCTAAAGAATCCACCAAAAAAAACTATTAGAAATAGTTAATGAATACAGGAAAGTTGCAGGGTATAAAATCAACATACAAAAATCAGTTGCATTTCTATAACTAACAATAAACTAGCAGAAAGGGAAATCAAGAATACAATCCCATTTACAATCACAACAAAAAAGAGTAAAATACCTAGGAATAAATTTAACTAAGGAGGTGAAAGACTTGTACACTGAAAACTATAAGAAATTATTGAAAGAAATTGAAGAGAACATAAAGAAATGGAAAGGTATTCCATGCTCATGGATTGGAAGAATTAACATTTTTAAAATGTCCATATTACCTAAAGCAATCTACAGATTCAATGCAATTCCAATCAGAATTCCAACAACATTTTTCATGGAAATAGAACAAAGAACCCTAAAATTTATATGCAACAACAAAAGATCCCAAATAGCCAAAGCAATCCTGAGAAAAAACAACAAAGCTGGAAGTATCACACTCCCTGATTTCAAAATATACTACAAAGCTATGGTAATCAAAACAGCATGGTACTAGCAGAAAAACAGACACACAGATCAATGGAGTAGAATTGCGAGCCCAGAAATAAACCCACACATCTATGGACAGCTAATTTTCAACACAGGAGTCAAGAACATACAATGGAGAAAAGAAAGTATCTTCAACAAATGGTGTTCGGAAAACTGGACAGCCACATGCAAAAAAAAGAAGGTAGACCATTATCTTACACCATACACAAAAATTGACTCAAAATGGATTAAAGACTTGAATGTATGACCTGAAACCATGAAACTCCTAGAAGGGAATATAGGCAGTACACTCTTTGACATTGGTCTTAGCAGTATCTTTTTGAATATGTCCCTTCAGGAAAGGGAAACAAAAGAAAAAAAAAATGGGACTACATCAAAGTAAAAAGCTTCTGAAGGACAAAGGAAACGAGCAACAAAATGAAAACAAAACCTACCAACTGGGAGAAGATATTTGCAAATCATGTGTCCAATAATCATATATCACGGTTAATATCCAAAATATATAAAGAACTCATGCAACTCAACAACAAAAAAGCAAACAACCCAATCAAAAAATGGGCAGAGGATCTGAACAGACATTTTTCCAAAGAAGATATACAGAATGGCCAACAGACACATGAAAAGATGTTCAACACCACTAATTATTAGGGAAATGCAAATCAAAACTACAATGAGATATCACCTCACACTCGTCTGAATGGCTTTTATAAAAAAGACAAGAAATAACAAGTGTTGGAGAGGATATGGAGAAAAGGGAACCCTCACACACTGCTGATGGGAATGTAAATTGGTGCAGCCACTATGGAAAACAGTATGGCAATTCCTCAAAAAATTAAAAATAAAAATACCATATGATCCAGCTATTCCACCCTGGGTATTTAACCAAAGAACACAAAAACACTAATTTGAAAAGATATATGCACCCCTATGTTCATCGCAGCATTATTCACAATAGCCAAGACTTGGAAGCGACCTAAGTGCCCATCAATGGATGAATGGATAAAGAAGATGTAGTATATATATACAATGGGATACTACTCAGCAATAAAAAAGATGAAATCTTTCCATTTGTGACAGCGTGGATGGACCTTGAGGGTATTATGCTAAGTGAATTAAATCAGATGGAGAGAGAATTACTGTATGATTTCACTCATATATGGAAGATAAACAAACACATAGATATGGAGAACAGACTGGTGATTACCAGAGGGGAAGGGGGTGGGGGAGGGTGAAACAGGTAAAGCGGCACATGTGTACAGTGACAGATGGCAACTTGACTTTGGTATGAACATGATGTAGTCTATACAGAAGTAGAAATATAATGATGTACACCTGAAATTTATATAATGTTATAAACCAGCTTTACCTCAATTTAAAAAAAGGACAAATACGTATTTTCTGAGATAAACAAAAGCTGAGATTGTTCATCACCACTAGACCTACCCTAAAAGAATTGCTAGGATTCTTTCAAGTTGGGATGAAGGATGCTAGAGAGAAACATGAAATCATATGAAAATATAAAGCTCTCTGGCAAAGGCAAATATATAGACAAATAGGGAATTCTGTAATACTGTAATGGTGGTACAAAATCACTTTAAATTCTGGTATAGAATTTAAAACATAAAAGTATGAAAAATAACTGTAAAACTATGTTGATGGACACAAAATATAAAAAGATGCAATTTGTGACATCAGTTACACAAAGTGCAGGGAGGGAGATGTAAATGAGTAGAGTTTTGTATGCAATTGAAGTTAAGCTGTTTGCAGTTTAAAATGGATTATTATAACTATAAGACGTTTTATGTAATCCCCATAATAACCACAGAGAAAATACCTAGAGAAGATGCACAAATGAAAATGAGAAAGGAATCAAAGCACATCACTACAAAAAAAAAAAAGAATGAAACTCAAAGGAAGGCAGGTAGAGAGGATAAGAGGGACAAAATAACTACAAGGCATACAGAAACCAATTAAGAAAATGGCAATAATAATTCCATCTCAGTAATTATTTTAAATGTAAATGGATTAAACTCCCTACTCAAAATACATAGAATGGCCGAAAGAATTTTAAAAAAACAAGATCCAACTAAATGTTGTCTGCAAGAGACTCACTTTAGATATAAGGACATGCACAGGATGAAAGTGAAGGAATAGAGAAAGGTATTCCATGCAAATGGTAATCAAAAGAGCAGGGGTGGACATAATTATAACAGACAAAATAGACTTTAAGTCAAAAAATGTCACAAGAGACAAAGGACATTATATAATGATAAAAGAGTCAATGAACCAGGAAGATGTAACAATTGTAAACATATGTCCACTTAACAGCATAGCACCCAAATATATGAAGTAAACACAGACAGAAGTGAAGGGAGAAATAGACAGTAACATAATAATAGGAGATTTCAATGCCCCACTTTCAATAATGGTTGGATCAACCAAACAGATGATAAATAAGGAAACAGAGGACTTAAACAGCCTGATAGACAATGGTACCTAACAGACTACCAAACTCTCCAGTCAATAACAGCAGAATACACATTTTTCTCAAGTACACACAGAATATTTTCCAAGATAGATCACATGTTAGGCTACAAAACAAGTCTTAACAAATTTAAAGATTGAAATAATACAGAGCATCTTTTCTGAACACAATGAAATGAAACTAGAAATCAACAGCAAAGAAAAACTGGAAAATCCACAAACATGTGGAAGTTAAACAATAAACTCTTGAACAACCAATGAACCAAAGAAGAAATCACAAGGGAATTATAAAATGTCTTGAGACAAATGAAAATAAAAACACAACATATAAAAATCTGTGGGATGCAGCCTAGGCAGTGCCAAGAGGAAATTTTATAGTGACAAACACTGACACTTAAAAAGATCTCAAATCAATAACCTAATTTTGCACCTCAACAGACTATAAAAAGTAGAACAAACTAAACTCAACGTTAGCAGAAGGAAGGAAATAATAAAGTTTCAGCAGAAATAAATGAAACAGAGAGCAGAAAAACAGGAGAAAAAAATCAACAACACCAAGAGTTGGTTTTTTAAAAGATCAACAAAACTGACAAATCCTTAGCTAGACTAATAAGCAAAAAAGAAGACAAAAACAAATAAAATCAGAAATGAAAGAGAATACATTACAATGGATGCCTCAGAAATAAAAAGAATCGTAAGGAACTATTATGAACAGTTACATGCCAACAAATCTGAAAATCTAAAAGAAATGGATGGATTCCTGGAAACATACAACCTACCAAAACTAAATCAAGAAGAAATAAAAACCCTGAACAGACCAAATAGAAAGTAAAGAGATTGAATCAGTAATCAAAAACCTCCCAACAAAGAAAAGCCCAGGATAAGATGGCTGCATATGTGAATTCCACCAAACATTCAAAGAAGAGTTAATATCCATTCCTCTTAAACTCTTCCAAAAAAACCCCAAACAAACAGAAAAGGAGGAACACTTCCAAACTCATTTTATGAGGCCAGCAGCACCCAGATACCAAAGCCAGATAAAGACACCACAAGAAAACTATAGACCAATATTGCTGGTGAATACTGATGCAGAAATCCTCCATGAAATACTAAATTCCGCAAATTCAACAACACATTAAAAGGATTATACACTATGACCAAGTGGCATTTATCCCTATGATGCCAGGATAGTTCAACATGTGCAAACCAATCAATGTGATACCCCACCTTAACAGAATGAAAGATAAAAACCACACAATCATCTCAATAGATG
Organism: Tapirus indicus; assembly: GCA_031878705.1. NCBI lineage: Eukaryota > Metazoa > Chordata > Mammalia > Perissodactyla > Tapiridae > Tapirus > Tapirus indicus. The sequence goes on along the minus strand of CM062932.1, from coordinate 2,327,030 downwards.
CAGAAAAAGTATTTGACAAGATTCAACATCTATTCTTGATAAAAACTCCCAATAAAATAGGTATAGAAGATCATATATGAAATAATAACACAATAAAGATCATATATGAAAAGTCCACAGGTCACATCATACTCAATGGTGAAATATTGAAAGCTTTTCCTCTAAGATCACCTTAAATATATACAATTTTAATTTGTCAATTATACCTTAATAAAACTGGTGAGGGGAAGTATGGGTTAAATTATTTATAAACCAGTAGATTTTCAGTTTCCTCACATGTGAAACAGGAATATTAATTTCTTCCTAATGAGAACCGAGGACCACTCCTTCCACCACTTTCTCTCCTAGCCCTCTACATGGGCATGTTGCCTGTTTTGGGGGCCACTTCTAGTTGGTGGTTGATTCATGGTTGGTGTGTATGAGAGTTGTAGGCAGGACCATATTTTCATGACTTCTTTTTCTTCCCAATGCTTTGCCAGACAGTGCTATGCCTTGGATGGGACTATTTGGGAAGATGAATGCATCTATAGGGGTGTAAGTATTTTCTCCCTTTTGAAACCACATCTTTAGGGAGGAAAAAAAATCTTTTTCCTTCTGTGCTTCTAGGTTGTCAGCTGGGGCTCCGTAACAAAAAAAGATTAATATAGAAAAACAAACAGAAGTTTATTAACATGCACATCTCATGGGAGAAACTTAGGGAAGAGTAACTCAAAAGTTTGGTTAGAACTTGGGCTAATGTAGCATTTTAGCAAAGGAACAATAAGTTTTTAGAGAAGACAAAGGAAAAGGACCTTGGGTATCTAGGGACAGAAAATTGTTAAGAAGGCAAGTAAATGGGAGATTAGCGGTAGATAAAAGCCATTGAGTAAAGTTTGCTGTGTAGACTCTTCTGGCGCTGTCTCCAGGCTGATAAGGTACTAAAGTTTTCTCTGGTGATTAACTTTTGTCCTTCCTGGTAGAGAGGGGAGGAGGGAACATCTCTGTAAACTTATGTCCTGCTTTTAGGCATAGAGAGGAATGTGGGGAGCTTTTTTGGATCTGCTTCTTCTCATTGCCTTATGCCAAAGTGGCATATTTTGAGGAGGCAAATTCTGTCCATCACTTCTCTATTCTCAGAAGGTCAGGAGAACTTCCTGAATGGAATGTTGGGGGCTCTCAAATAGCCCCAAAAAATCTTGAAAAAAGAAGAACACGGAGGATTCACACTTCCACATTTCGAAACTTACTACAATGCTTCAGTAATCAAACAGTGTGGTCCTGATAAAAGGTGCAACAAGTAGACCAATGGAATAGAACTGAGGGTCCAGAAATAAACCCATGCAATCAATGATTTTTGACAAAGCTGTCCAGATCATTCAATGGGGTAAGAATAGTCTCTTCAACAAATTGTGCTGGGAAACCAGATGCCTACCTGCAAAAGAAACTATAAACTCTTGGGTTTCTTCATAAGAAATCTTTATGACCTTGGGTTTGGCAATATATTCTTAACTATGACACCAAAAGCACGAGCAACAAAAGAAATATTAAATAAATTGGACTTTAAAATTAAAGACTTTTGTTTATTAAATGACATTACCAAGAACTGGATAGAGGTGGTGATTGCACAACATTGAGAGTGTACTTAATGCCACTGATTGTACATTTAAAATGGTTAATTTCGTGTTATGTGAACTCCACCTCAATAAAAAATGAATCTGGATCATTTATTCCTGGAATTCCCAGTATTTTAAGCTTTTTGTGTGTGTTACAGTTCTCTGGACATCAGCTAAATCCCACTTGAAGAAATCTATGCTGGGTAGTCTTGTCTTCCTTGGTAGTGAAATATGCACACACTAGAATCAAAGAAAAAGCGTTGTTGACTATGCACCTGCAGCATAACTCTTTGTACTTATATATAGTCACACTCACGTCCACGACCTGAGAGAATGTTGGTAGTTTGCAGGTCTTCTTACAAAGGAAGAGCAGGACAGATCCCCTTTCTGCAGATTTTCTATAGTACTGCCCAGCACACCAAAATCCATGAAACAGTGAGGCCTCTAGGCAAAGGGATGCAGTTCTTTTTGAACACTTTTAGAAGGATGATGGCATTAAGGACATATTACTTCTTAATTAATTCATGTTACCTTCCCTCTTCTTATACAGACACAGTTACATTGGATTAAGGGCCCACACTACTCCAGTATGACATTGTCTTAACTAATTCTATCTGCAACAACCTTATGTCCGAATAAGGACACATTCTGTAGTGCTGGGGGTCAGGACTTCAACATTTCATTTTGACAGACACCATTCAATCCATGACAGTGACATATGCTGAAATTGTGTTAAGAGACCTAGATGAGTTATTGATTTAGTGTAGTGATGACTCTGAGAAACAGTATGTTTACCACCATTTGGTGCATGAACCCTCTTGATAATGACATATGTTAAAACTGTGTTGGGGGCCAGCCAGGTGACATAGTGATTAAGTTTGCACACTCCACTTCAGCAGCTTGGGGTTCACAGATTCAGACTCCAGGCGCAGACCTACACACTGCTCATCAAGCCATGTTGTGGTGGTGACCCACATACAAAATAGAGGAAGATTGGCACAGATGTTAGCTCAGGGACAATCTTCCTCAAGCAAAAAGAGGAAGATCAGCAAAAGATGTTTGCTTAGGGCCAATCTTCCCCACCAAAAAAAAAAAAAGAAACTGTGTTAAATGATCTAGATGAGTCAATGATTCACTATAATGATATCTCTGTAAAACACTGTGTATTTGCATTGTACGGTGCATGTGCTCGGTCTTTAGTGACATACATTGAAACTCTGTGTTTAACAGAGCCAGGTGCAGGATTCAGTCTAGTGATGTCTCTGTGAAACACTATGTTTATCACGTCATGGTGGATATACTCCATTTTTGGTGACGTGTTGAAACTCCACTTTTAACAAAGCCAGGTGCCTGATTGGTTGAGTACAATGATGTCTCTATGAACTGCTGTGTTTAGCACTGTGGTGCATGTACTCATCTTTCATTGACAAATGTTGAAATTCTGCATTTAACAAAGTTAAGTGGGTGATTGATTCAGTTTAGTGATGTGTCTTTGAAACAGTGTTTAGCACTCATTTCTTTACTGATACACTTTGAAGCCGTGTTTTTAATAGGCCTGGGCATGTCTTTGGCTCAGTGTGGTGATGTCAGTGTGACTCAGTATGTTTTGTAGTGTGTGGTGTGTGTATTCTGTGGGTAAAAAAAGGGGGTGCGAGATTGGGTCAATATGGTGACATCGCTCTGAAAGCTGTGTTTATTACTGTGCAGTGCATGTGTAACACTCTGTATAGTGACATCTGCTGGGACTCTGTGTTTAACAGAGCTACCTGCATCAATGATTCAGTATGTGAGGTCTCTGCATAACATCACGATTAGCACTGGGAATGTACGTCCTCATTTCTCTTGTGACACACTTTGAAAATTGGTGTTTAAAGGAGCTAAGTACGTGATTGATTCAGTAAAGTGAAGTAAATTGATTCAATAAGGTGAAGTCTCTGTGAAACCTTGTGTTTAGCACTGTGTGATGCATGCACTCCTTTCTTTATTGACATATTTTGAAATTCTGTGTTTAATAGACATAGGTGTGTCTTCGATTCAGTGTAGTGATGTCTGTGAATCAGTATGTTTTGTAAAATATCTTGCATGCATTCCTTTCTTCATGACATACATTGAAACTGCATTGACAGAGGATGGTGGGTAGTTAATTAAGTACTACGATATCCCTGAGTAACACTGTTTCTACTACTCTGTAGCACATGTACTCATTTCTCTATTGACACATGTTGAAACTCTGTTTAACAGAGTCAGGTGTGTGATTGATTCAGTGTGGTGACATCTCTGTGAAGGACTGTGTTTAGCATGTACTCACTTTTTATTGACAAATGTTGAATTTATGTTTAACAGAGCTAGTTGCATGATAGATTCAAAATAGTGACGATCTATGACACACATGTAATCTGTCATTGAAACACTGGTTTTACAATGCTAGATGTATGATTCATTCAGTATTCTAGAATTTCCATGAAATAGTGTGTGGAGCACTGTGGACCATGTATTACATTCTTTAATGACATACGATTCCACTCTGTTTTACAGTGTAGTTGCCAGATTGACTGAGAATAGAGATGTCTCTGTGAAATACTATTTACAGTTGTGTGGAAATTGTACTTCTTTTCTAGTGACATATGTTGAAATTCTAGCTCAATTAATCACAGAGTGTCAAAATATGGTACCAAAGAAAGGAGTGTGTGACCCCACACGGTCCTGAACATAATGTTTCACAGAGTGAGTAACTGAGGTGGGTGTGAGATGCATTCTGTTTTTGTTTTTTTGTGTTTTTTTTTTGTGGGGAAGACCAGCCCTGAGCTAACATCCGTTGCCAATCCTCCCCTTTTTGCTGAGGAAGACTGGCCCTGGGCTAACATCCTCCCCATCTTCCTCTACTTTATATGGGACGCCGCCACGGCATGGCCGACAGGCAGTGCGTCTGCGGGCGCCCGGGATCCGAACCCGCGAACCCTGGGCTGCCAAGCGCGGACTAAACCGCTGCGCCACCGGGCGGCCCCTTGAGATGCATTCTGGATCATGTTGTGTCTCTGAAAGACAGTGTTTAGAGGTGTGATGTGTTTACTCGTTCCTTTATTGGCATACTTTGAAACTCTGTGTTTATTGGAACATTGCTGTGTCTTTGATCCCATGTGGTGATGTCTCTGTGTTTCAGTATGTTTTGCAAAATGTAATGCATGTAATTCTTTCTTTAGTGACACGTTGAAACTGCGTTTAACAGAAGTGAGTGAGTGATCAATATAATGGCGTCTCTGGGAAGCATGCACTCATTTCTGTATTGACATATGTTGAAACTTTGGTTTTAGCAGAGCTGGGTGCATGATTGATTCAATGTAGTGACATATCTCTGAAACACTTTGTTTAGTGCTGTCTCACAGGTACTCCTGCCCTCAGTCATATGTTTAAACTCTATCTTCAACAGAACATGTGGTTTCACTACAGTGAGTCTCTGTAAGACAGTGTGTTTGCCACACTGTGGAGCGTGGACTCCTTTCTTTAGCGACATGTTGAAATTCTGTGATTAACACAGCTGGGTGTGTGTTTGAGTCTGTTTAGTGATGTTCTATGAAACACTGTGTTTAGCACTGTAGGAAGCATGTATGCATTTTTTCTTATGACATAGGTTGAAAATCTGTATTTAAGACAGCTCAAGGGGCCAGCCCAGTGGTGTAGTGGTTAAGTTCGCACGCTCCGCTTTGGCGGCCTGGGGTTTTGCAGGTTCACGTCCCAGGCGCAGACAGACGCACTGCTTGTCAGCCACGCTGTGGAGACGTCCCATATAAAGTAGAGGAAGATGGGCACAGATGTTAGCCCAGGGCCAGTCTTCCTCAGCAAAAAAGAGGAGGATTGGCAATGGATGTTATATCAGAGCTGGTCTTCCTCACAAAAAAAAAAAAAAGAGCTTGATAAGTGATCAATCTAGTAACGTGAAGTCAGTGTGGAACCGTGTGTTTACCACAGTGTGGCACATCTACTGCTTTTTAGTGATGTATGTTGACATTCTTTGTTTAAGTCCTAGTTACTGATTGAGTCAGCACTGTGATGTGTCTGTGTGTGAAACACTGTGTTTAGTGCCATGTGGTGCACGTGCTCCTTCCAGTTGTGAGATAGGAAACTCTGTGTTCAACAGAACTAGGTGGATGACTGATTCAGTGTAGTGACATTTTCATGAAACATTTCATTTAGGACCGTCTCATATGTGTACTCCTTTCATAGGGACATGTGCATCAACTCTGCGTTTAACAGAGCTCGGTGCGTGAGTGAGTCAATATAGTGGTGTCTCTGTGAAACAGTATGGTTATTTTGTGTGTCATGGTTTGTCTTTTTTTCAGGACAGGTCGTGCGTGCTCTTTTTCTTTAGTGATACAGGTAGAAACACTGTGTCTTAGAGAACCGGGTGAGTGGCTGGTCCAGGGCTGTGACGTCTCTGTGAAACAGGGAGTTTAGTGCTGTGTGGTGAATATCTTCCTTTCTTTAGTGACACATATTGAAACTCATCGATTCGGAACAGTGATGTCCCTGAAAACACTGTGTTTATCACTGTGCAATGCATGTACTCCCTTCGATGGTGACATGTTGGAACTGTTTAAAAGAGCTCGCTGTGTGACTGATTCAGTGTGAGAAGTTGCTGTGGAACACCGTTCAGTGTGGTGTGGTGCAGGTCTCCTTTCTGAGGGACATACGGTGAAACTGTTTAACAGAACTTGGTGAATGATTGGCTCATTATTTATCTCTTTCTGTGAAATGCTGTGTGGGGCAGGACTCCTTTGTTAGTGACATGTTGAAACCCTTTGTTTACAGAACTAGGGGTGGGATTGATTCAGTAATGATATTTTTCTTGGGGGAGCATGTGGTGTGTGTACTCCATTTTTATGATGGGTGTTGAAACTGTGCATTAAATAGGAAGCGGGTGATTTTTTCAGTGAAGTGACATCTCCTTGAAACATCTTGTTTAGCACTGTGTCATGCATGCACACTTTCTTTAGTGACATACGTTGAAACGCTGTTTTATGGAGTCGTGTGCATGACTGTATGAACATATTTATGCCTGATGTGAAAAAGTGTGTTTAGCATTGTGTGGTGCATGTGTTTAAAGTCTGTGTTTAGCAGAGCTAGATGCATGGTTTCATGAGTGTTACGATGTCTGGATTTAGCGATGTGATAGATGTATTTCTTTTTGACACACGCTGAAATCCTGTGTGTAACAGAACTGGTTATGTAGTTAACTGAACAACAAGTCAGGTGTGTGACTGGATGAGTAGAGTGATGTCACTTTGTAATGCTGTGCTTAGCACCAGTTATGCATGTACCGGTTTCTTTACTGATACACGTTAGAGCCCTCCCTTTAACAGAGCCAATGAAAGATTGATTCAATGTAGCGACATCGCCATGAAAACTTTGTTAGCGCCGTGTCATGAATGTATTCATTTCTTTCATGTTATATGGCAAACCTCTGTGTTACCGGAGATAAGTGCATGTTTGAGGCAGTGATATAGTGATGTCTCTGCCAACCAGTGTGTTTAGGATTGTGTGGGTAATGCACTCCTGTTTTAGTGACATATGTTAAGAATTTATGACTAACAGAGCTGGGTACATGATTGATTGAGCACAGTGAAGTATCTGTGAAGCACTGTGTGGTGCATGCACGCACTTCTTTATTGACAAATGTTGAAACAGCATTCGACGGAGCTAGGTGAGTGATTGATTTCATATAGTGATATTTCTGGAAGATTTTGTCTAGCACCATCATGCATGTATCCTTTATTTAGTGGCAGCTTTTGAGATTTTGGCTTTTACAGAGTTGATTGCATGATGGATCCAGTAATGTGAAGTCTCCGTCAAACACTGTATTTAGCCATGTGTGGTGCAAGTATTCCTTTCTTTTGTGACATATTTTTAAACTCTGGTTTTAAAAGCTCTATGCGCATGATTGAATGAGTATGATGATGTCTCTGTGAAACCCTGTGGTTAGCAATGGGTGATGTGTGTGTCCTTTTCTTTAGTGACATATGTTGAAACTCAGGGTTTATCAGCTCTAGGGGTGTGATAGACTCTGTTTAGTGATGCCTTCATTTAACACAGAATTTCAACATATGTCACTAAAAAAAGGAGTGTGTGCACATTACAGTACTCTCCACACTCTTTCAAAGAGACATCACTATACTGAATCAGTCATTCTCTCAACAGAATTAAATGCAGGTTTTATACATATGTCACTAAAATCAGAGTACATGAACCACACACTGAACAGTGTTACAAACACACATTTCTGCGTGGATTCAGTAACTGACCTCTGTTCAATGCAGCTTCAACATATGTCACTAAAAAGTAGCACATGCGCCACACATTCCTAAATGCAGCCTTTCACGCAGACTCACTCACACACCAAGATCTGTTAAACACGAGTTTCAACATGTGTCACTAAAGAAAGCACTCTTTGCACCACTCATTACTAAACACTGTGTCGCAGAGACGTCACCATACTGAATCCATCATGCACCAACCTAGATTAAGCACAGTGTTTCAATTCATGTCACTAAAGATAGGATTATATGCACCACACTGTTTCAGCACCATATGGAATCAGTATGGTGATTCCATATTGATTCATGTATCCATATCAGTGCTCTTATATGCACTAAGCTCTTTTAACACAGAATTTCATTATGCCATCCTTAACAAAGAAGCCCAGGCACCACAAAAAGCTAACCACAGTGTATGACAGCGACATCACTATGCTAAGAAAATGATAATCCAGAGCTATGATACTACAACTTACAACATCTGTTCCTAAGCAAGGTTATTCACAGAGACATCACTATGATGAGAAGAACATGCACACAGCTAGTTTAAACACAGAATTTCATTATATGTCATCAAAGAAAGGAGCACGTGCAACATATAACACTAAACAGATTTCACAGGGACATCACCATTCTGAATCAATCACACACCCAGCTCTGTTAAACATGGGTTTCAACATGTGACAGTAAAGGAAGGTGTAAATTCACCACCCAGTGCTAAACATGGTGTTTCACTGATCCTGTCTATATTGAATCAGTGGTGCAACTAGCTCTGTAAAACACACGGGTCCAACATGTCACTACAGGTGGGAGTACCTGCATCATATGGTGCTAAAAACAGTGTTACAAAAGGACATCGCTACACTAAATCAATGACACACCTAGCTGTGGTCAGTGTAGTTTCAATATTTTTCAGTAAAGAATGAGCACAGGCAGCACACAGTGCTAAAGACAGCGCTCCCTGAATCTGTACTGATTCAATCACGCACCTCGCTGTGGTAGGTGCAGAGTTTTTGTTACTTATGCAGTAACACATACATACTAAGTAAGAGCATTTAGTAACATGTTACTGAAAATGGAGTACACATACCACCCACTGCAAAACACAGTGTTTCAAGCTCTATCACTCCTGAATCAATCATGCAAATAGCTCGAACACAGTTTCAACATATGCCACTAAAGAGAGTTGTACATGCATGGAACGGGCCAAACAGGGTTTAGTAGAGACATCATTAGGATTGATTTATTACAGACCTAGCCTGTTAAACACAGGTTTCAATATATGGCACTAAGCAAGAGAGTACATGCACGAAATGCTCATTTCTCCAAGACACCGCTGTCCTGAGTGTGTGTCAACCACACACCTAGCTTCTGGGAGGACAGTTTCCACACAGATCAGTAAGAGAGGAAGGAGCACCTGCACCACACAGAGTAGCCAGAGTCTCACAGAGATATCACTACACTGAATCAATCTTGTGCAAAACTCTCTCAAACACAGAGTTTCAACATGTGTCACAAATTTCAAAATACACGAATCACACAATGTTAGATGCTGTTTCACAGAGACTATATTTAATAATCACTATATTTAATAATTTGTGCACATAGTCCTTCAAACTATGACAGAGTGTCAATATTTATCACTAAAAACAGAGTGCAAGCACTACTGTGTGCTAACGTGGCAGTAAGGAGGAGTAAACGATGCATCCATTCTAATTCACAATGGTTCACAGAGACATCGCTGCACTGGAGAAAGCATGCACCTGTGCTTGGGAGACAGAGTTTCAACAGGTGTCAACAAAGTAAGGAGGACATGCATGACAGAGAGCTAAACACGGTGTTTCACAGGGTCATCGCTGCACTGAGTCAGTCTGATAAACACAGTTTCAACATATGGCAATAAAGAAATGAGTACATGCACAGATGGTGTCACAAACATTGTTTCACACAGACATCTATGTACCAAATCAATCACCACCTACCATAGTTACACAAAGAGTTTCAACAGACGTCATTGTCAGGAGCAAATGCACCATACAGGGCTCCGCAGGAATCATCATGCAGACGTCACTAGACTGAATCATCCAGGCACCCAGCTCTGTTATCAAAAGAGTTTCCACTAAAGTCACCAAAAATAGGAGTATGCGGGCCAGCCCTGTGGCCTAGTGATGAAGTTTGGCACGCTCTGCTTCAGCAGCCCAGGTGTGGTTCCTGGGTGTGGACCTACACCACTTGCCGGTGGCCATGCTGTGGCAGTGTCCCACATACAAAATAGAGGAAGACTGGCACAGATGTTAGCTCAGGGGGAATCTTCCTCAGCAAAAAAAAAAAAGAAAGAAAGAAAGAAAGGAGTATGTACACCACACAGGGCAAAACATACTCGCACAGAGATGTCACTTTAAGGAATAAATCACGCACTTTGGACTATTATTTCAAGTGTCAACATACGTCACTTAGTGGCACGCCTCACACATTGCTGAACACAATCGTTCACAGAGACTTCACTGTAGGGAATCAATCATGCACCTGGCTATTTTTAAAACAGTGTAAGCAAAGAAACACAAAGAAAGAAAGGTGCACATCCATCACATTGCTAAACACAGCAGGTGTGCCCATGACTCAGTAGAGTGCTGTCCCTGGGACACACTGTGGTTTGTGCTGTGTGGTGCATGTACTTTTTCTTTAGTGACATACGTTGGAACTCTGTGCTTCTAAGAGCTATGTGTGTGATTAACTCTGTATGATTCCTCTGTGAAACAGTGGGTTTTGCACTGGGTGGTGCATGAATTCACGTTCAAACATTACGTTTAACAGAGCTTGGTGTGTCATTGGTTCAGTGCAGTGATAGCCTTGTGAAATACTACATTTAGTAGTACTTTTTGGTGGATGTCCTCCTTTTTTTAATGACACATGTTGAACTCTGTGTCTAACAGTCGGGTGCATCATTGATTCAGTGTAGCATGTCTCTGTGTATAACCCAGTTTTAGTACTGTGTGATTCATAAACCTTTCTATAATGACATATGTTGAAATTCTGTTTAATAAAGCCAGATGCATCGTTCATTCAGTAGAGTAATGTCTCTGTGTAATACTGTGTAAACACCATAGAGTTTAAGACTCTATGGTTCACATACTCCTAGCTTTAGTGATCTATTTTGAAACATTGTGTTTATAAGAGCTAGGGGCATGCTTGATTCAGAAAACACAAGTCTCTGAAAAATTGTGTTTAGCACTACATGGTGCATCCACTCTTTTCTTTAGGTTGAAATACCATGTTTACTAGAACCAGGTGCATAATTAATGCAGACTACTTATGTTGTACACATTCTTCTCCTTTTAGTGAAATATGTTGAAACCCTGTATGTTACAGAGCTGGGTGCCTGATTGACTCAGGAAAGTCACATCTATGTAAATACTGTGTTTAACACTGCTTAGTGCATGTGTATATTTAAAAATGACATATTTTTAAATTCTGGTTTAAAATAGCTAGATGCATGATTCATTCAGTAAAGTGAATTTTCCATTCAACCTTCTGAGAGGATTGTGTTTGGTGTGTACACCTTTTCTGAGTGACATATGTTGAAACTGTGTTGGACAGAGCTAGGTGTGTGATTGTTTTAGTAAAGCACAGTCTTTATCAATGTGTTGTGAATGTACTCCACTTCTTAGTGAAATTGGTTGAAATGCTGTGTTTAACAGATAAAGGTGTGTGATTGATCAGCACAGTGATGTCTCAGTGAAACACAGCTCCCAGCATGGCGTGAAGCGTGTGTGACTTTCCTGAATGACATACGTCGAAACTCTGTGTCTAAGAGGTAGGTACATGAATGAGTCGGTTTGGTGATGTCTTCGTGAAATAAACGTGTTTAGCACTATGTAGTGCATCTACTGCTTTCTTTAGTGACATGTTGAAACTCTGTTTAGCAGAGCTAGGTGTGTGATGGACTCAGCGTAGTGAGGTCTCTGTAAAACAGCATGTTTACCGCTATGTGGTGCATGTACAGTCATGCGCTGCATAACAACGTTTCGGTCAACAATGGACCACATATATGATGGTGGTCCCACAAGATTAGTGCCATATAGCCTACATGTGTAGTAGGCTATGCCATCTAGGTGTATGTGAGTGCCCTCTATGATGTTCACACAATGACAAAATCACCTAACAATGCATTTCTCAGAACGTATCCCTGTCACTAGGCAACACATGACTGTATTCTTATTTTAGTGACCTATGTTGACACTGTTTAATAAAGCTTTGTGCACAACTGAATCCTTACAAAGATGTCTCTGAAACAGTGTCATTAACACCGTGTGGTGTATGTTCCGTTTTCTTTAGTGATGTGTGTTGAAAAACTGTGCTTATCCAAGCTAGGTGGGTGCCAGATTGAGTGTAGTGATTTCTCAGTGAAACACAGTGTTTAGTACTGTGTGCTGTTTGTACATCTTTCTTTAGTGACATATTTTAAAACTGAATTTAAAAGGTATTTGCATCATTGATTAGTCTTATGGTTTCTCTGCAAAACATGTTTTAATCAATGTTCAGTGCACGTATTTCTTTCTTTAATAACATATGTTAAAACTCTGTGCTCAACATAACTAGGTGTGTGATTGATTCAGCATCAAGATGTGTTTCTGGAACTGTGTACTTAGCAATATGTGCTGCATATATTCCTTTATTTAGTGATATTTGTATAAACTCTGCATTTAACAGAGCTAGGGGCGTGATTGATTCATTATAGTGATGTCTCTGTGAAACAATGTGGTTATCATTGTATAGTGCATACACTCCTTTTTCAGTGACATATGCTGAAACACAATGTTTTACTGAGCTGTTTGCATGAGTGAATGAGAATAGTGCTATATCTGTGAAACACTGTGTTTAGAAGTAGGAGGATCATGAAATTCATTCTTCTGTGATACATTTATAAACACTGCATTGAGCAGAGTTAGGTGCAGAAGGAACGTTCAGTGTTATCTCTGAGAAATGCTGTCTTCAGAAGTGCACGGTTCATGTAATTCATTCTTTGGTGATCCATGTTTTAAAACTTCGTAAAACAGAACTAGGTGTGCAAGAGAATAAGCATCTTGTTATCTCTGTGAAACACTGTGTATAAAAGGGTGCATTTCATCTACTTCATTCTTCAGTGATACATGTTTGAACTCCATTTAACTGATCTAAGTGCACTTGTGAACGAGCATTAGCATTATGTGTGTGAAACACATCACTTACAAGTGTGTGAATCAGGTACTTCACTCTTTTGTGACATGATGAAGCTCTGTGTTTACATGACTAATTGTATGAGTAACTGGAGATAATGTTCTTCAGTGAACCACTGTGTTTAGATGTGTGTAGTGGATGTAACATATCCTTCTGGCTATAAGTTTACACTCTGTGTCTAATGGTGCTGGGTGTGTGAGCGAAGGCACCTAGTGTTATCTCTGTGAAAAACTGTGTTTAGAGGTGTATGGTTCAGGTAACTCATTCTTCTATAAAAATGTTTAAACACCGTGTTTAGATTGCTAAATGTAACTCTGTTTAACTGACCTAGTTGCGTGAGTTAATGAGCATAATGTTATGTATGTTAAAAACTATGTTCAAAAGGATGCAATTTATGTACTTCGTGGTTCAGTCATACATGTTTAAACACTGTTTCACCTATCTTGATAAGTGAGTGAATGAATATAGTGTTATATCTGTGAAATGCTATGTTTAGAACTTTCTGACTTATGTAATTCATTCTTCTGTGATACATGACTCAACTCTGTATTTTACAGAACTAAGCATAGTGAATGTGCTCAGTGTAATTTTCCTGAGAAATTGTATTTGGTAGTTTGTAGTTCATGTACTTCATTCTGTGATACATGATTAAATACTATTTAAGAGAGCTAGGTGAATGAATGAATAAGCATAGTATTATCTCTGTGAAACCCTGCATGTAGAAGTGTGTGATTCAGGTAACTTGTTATTCTGTGATACATGTTTGAACATTGTGTTTAACAAGCTAGTTGGTCAGGGTATGACAATACTTGAGTAGAGTGTGTGGTTCAAGTACTTCATTCTTATAGGATACATGTTTAAACTATAAATTTAACTGAGACAAGTGGATGAGTGAATGAGTATGGTGTTATATGGGGAACACTGTGTTGAGAGTGTGGTTCACATACTCCATTCTACATATTTAATCACTGTGTTTAACAGAACTGGGCATGTGAATGAGTGAATATAGTGTTATGTCTTTGAAAATTGTATTTAGAAGTATGTGGTTCATGTACTTCATTCATCCATGATATGTGCTTAGACTTATTATTAACTGAACTAGGTGCATTATCTCTGTAAAATGCTGTGCAAAAGGGTGTAGTTCACTACTTCATTTTTAATCAATACATGTTAAAACACTGTGTTTTAAAAGTCTACGTGTGTGAGCAAAATGGCAAACTAGGAAGCTGCAAGCCCTAGTGATCTTCAGTATGATTATCAGTCAATTTCTCAGCAGAAATCTTGGAAGCCAGAAGGCAATGAGATGTTACATTTAAAGTACTGGGGGAAAAAACCTGTTATCTGAGACTTCTATACCCAGCAAAACTGTCCTTCAAAAATGAGGGAGAGTGCTTAACACTATTGAGCTGTACACCTAAAATGGTTAAGATGGTAAATTTTGTTAAGTGTGTTTTACCATAATTAGAAATTTTTTTAATTAAAATTTTTAAAATGAGGGAGAAATTAAAACATTCCAAGATAAACAAAAGCTGAAGGACTTTGTTACAACTAGACCTGTCCTACAAGAAATGCTAAAGGGAACTCATCAAGTTGAAATAAAAGGACACTAGAGAGCAACTTGAAGTTATACAAAGACATAAAGATCTCTGGTAAAGGTAAATAGATGGACAAATATAAAAACCAGTATTAGAGTAATGTTGGTTTGTAACTCCCCTTTTTATTTTCTACAGGATTGAAAATACAAATAGATAAAAAATAATTATAAATCTCTGTTAATGGATACACAATATATAAAGATATAAGTTGCAATATCAATAACACAAATTGCAGCGGTGGAGATATAAAGGAATAGAGTTTTTGTATGCAATTGAAGTTAAGTTGTTATCAATTAAAAATAGATCATTACAACCTTAGGATGTTATTTGTAATCTCCATGGTAACAAAAAAGAAAATAGCTATAGAATATACACAAAATAAAATAAGAGAATTGAAATGTGTCACTAAAAAAAATTAACTAAACACAAAGGAAGCCAGAAATGGAGAAAATGAAGGCCAAAAAAAAAAAAAACCTATAAGACACAGGAAAGAATAACAAAATGACAAAAGTAAATCCTTCTCTATCAGTAATTACTTTAAACATGAGTGGATTAAACTCTCTAATATAAAGGCAGAGATTGGCAGAATGGATTTTTCTTAAAAAGATCCAATTATATGCTCTTTACAAAAGACTCACTTTACAGATGGTCCCTGACTTATGATGGTTCGACTTATGATTTTTTTGTCTTTATGATGATGAAAAGCAATATGCATTCAGTAGAAATCATACTTTGAAGTTTGATCTTTTCCCAGGCTAGCAATATGCAGTATACAATACTCTCTCATGATTCTGGGCAATGGGAGTTGAGCTGCAGCTCCCAGTCAGCCACACGATCACAAGGATAAACAACCAATACACTTACAACCATTCTGCACCCATACAACCATTCTGTTTTTCACTTTCAGGACAGTATTCAATAAACTACATGAGATATTCAACACTTCATTATAAAATGGGCTGTGTGTTGGATGATTTTGCCCAACTGTAGGCTGACATTAGTGTTCTGAACATGTTTACGTAGGCTAGGCTAGGCTAGGATGTTCAGTAGATTAGGTTTATTAAATGCATTTTCAGCTTGCAATAATTTCAGCTTACAATGGATTTATCAGGATGTAACTCCATTGTAAGTTGAGGAAGATCTGTAGTTCCAAAGTCACAAATATATTGAAAATGAAAAGATAGAAAAGATATTCCATGCAAATAGTGACCAAAAAAGAACTGAGGTGGCTGTACTAATACCAGACAAAATAGATTTTAAGTCAAAGACTGCTCCAAGAGGCAAATAAGGACATTATATATTGACACAAGGGTCAATTCAATAAGAAGATATAACGATTATAAACATATATGCACCAAACATCTGAAATCCAAAGCATATAAAGCAAATATTGACAGAAATGAATGGAGAAATAGACAACTCTACAATAGATTGGAAACCTTAATATCCTACTTTCAATATTGGATAAGACAACCAGAAAAGAGATGAATAAGGAAATAAGGACTTGAACAACACTATAAACTCATTGGACCTAACAGACACATACAGAACAGTCTACCCAACAACAGCAGAGTACACATTTTTCTCAGGTGCACATGGAACACTCTTCAAGACAGACAATATGCCAGGCCACAAATTTTAAAAAATTTCATAAATTTTAAAAGATTGAAATCATACCAAGTCTTTTTTCTGATTACATGGGATGAAACTATAAATCAATAATTGAAGGAAAACTGGAAATTTCACAAATGTATGGAAATTAAATAACATGCTCTTAAACAACCAATGAATCAAAGAAGAAATCACAAAAAAATTAGAAGATATTTTGAGACAAATGAATGTGAAAAAACAACATACTGGAACCTATGAGATGCAGCAAATACACTGGTAAGAGGGAAATGTATAGCTGTAAAGGTTTACATTTAAGACGAAAATTTTCAAACAAATAATCTAACTTCACATCTTCAGAAACTAGAAAAAAGAAGAACAAACTAAGCCAAATGCTAGCAGAAGGAAGAAAATAATAAAGATTCTAGTGAAGACAAATAAAATAGAGAATTTAAAAAATTGAGACTATCAATGAGACCAAAGTTGGTTGTTTGAAAAGATCAACAAAATTGAGGAATATTTAGCTAGATTGAATAAAAATACAAGAGACAAGACTCAAATTATTAAAATCAGAAATGAAAGTGGGGACATCACTACTGATTTTACATACATTAAAAGAATTATAAGAGAGTACTACGAACAATCGTTCACCAACAAATTGGATAACCTAGAAAAAAATGGACAAATTCCTGGAAATACATAACTTTTCTAATTCACGAAAAAATAGAAAATCTGAATAGATCTATAACTAGTAAGGAGATTGAATCAGTAATCAAAAACTTCCCAACAAAGAAAAGCTCAGGACCAGATGGTTCACTGGTGAATTCTGCCAAACATTTAAACAAGAATTAATACCAATCCTCAAACTCCTGCAAAAAATTGAAGAGGAGGAAACACTTCCTAACTCATTTAGGAGGCCAGCATTACTCTGATACCAAAGACAGAGAAAGACACCACAAGAAAGAAAACTACAGACCAATAGCCCTGATGAATATTGGTGCAAAAACTAACAAATACTAGTGACTGGAATTTTAAAAGGATTATACACCATGACCAAATGGGATTTATTTCTGCAATACAAGGAAGGTTCAACATATGAAAATCAATCAATGTAATACATCACATTAATGGAATGAAGGAAAAGAACACATGACCATCACACTTAATGCAGAAAAAGTATTTGACAAGATTCAGCATCCATTCATGATAAAAACACTCAAAATACTAGGAATAGAAGGATAATTATCTTGACATAATAAAGGCCATATATGAAAAATTCACAGCTAGCATCATAGTCAATGGTGAAAACTGAAAGCAAGGATGCCTGCTTTCACCACTTCTATTCAATATAGTATCAGAAGTTCTAGCCAGAGCAATTCAGTAAGAAAAAGAAATTAAAAGCATCCAGACTGGAAAGGAAGAAGTAAAATTATTTCTGTTCTCAGATGACATGAAAAGCCTGAATTTTCCACAAAAAGACACTGCTAGAACTAATATGCAAAGTCAACAAAGTTACAGGACACAAAACAATACATAAAAATCAGTTGCATTTCTATGCGTTGACAGTGAACAATCTGAAATGGTAATTAAGAAAACAATTCCATTTGCAATAGCATCAAAAAGAATAAAATACTTTGGAATAAACTTAACCAAGGAGGCAAAAGAATTATACACTGAAAAGTACAAAAAACTGCTAAAATGAGTCAAAGAAGACATAAATAAATGGAAAGACAGCCTACGTTCATAGATTGCTAAGATGTCAATACTACCCACAGCAATCTACAGATTCAATGTAATCCCTACCAAAATCTGAATGACTTTTTTGCGGAAATATAAAAACTCATCCTAAAATTCTTATTGAATCTCAAGGGACCCCAAATAGCCAAAATAATCTTGAAAGAAAAGAACTAAGTTGGAGGATCACACTTCTTGATTTCAAACTTACTACAAAGCTACAGTAATCAAACCATATGATACTGGCATAAAGATATATAGACCAATAGAATAGAATAAAAGCCCAGAAACAAACTTTCACATATACAGTCAAATAATTTTTGACAGGGGTGCCAAGACCATTCAGTGGGGGACGGATGGTCTTTTCAGCAAATGTTGCTGGGACAACTGGATATCCACATGCAAAAGAATGAAGCTGAACATTTACTTTACACCATATTCAAAAATTAACACAAAATGTATCAAAAACCTAAACATAATAACTATAAAACTCTTGGAAGAAAACAGAAGGAGAAAGCTTTACAGCACTAGATTTTGCGATGATTTCTTGGATACAACACCAAAAGCACAGGCAACAAAATAAAAAATAGATAAGTTGGACTTCATCAAATTGTAAAGCTTTTGTGCATCTAAGGACACTATTAACAGGGTGAAAAGGCAGCCCACAGGATGGGAAAAAATATTTGCAAGTCTGATAAGTGGTTAATATTCAGAATATGTAAAGAACTCCTAAAGTTCAACAAGAAAAATCAAAATTTAAAAATGGGCACAGAATTTAAATAGATATTTCTCCAAAGAAGATATACAGATAGCCAATAAGCACATGAAAATATGCTCAACGTCGCTAATCATTAGGGAAATGCAAATCAAAACCACTTCACACCTATTAGGATGGCTACTACAAAAAACAAAAACAAAAATGACAATGACAAGTATTGGTGAGGATGTGCAGAAACCCTTTTGCAGATATGGTTGGAACGCTTATGCATTGCTGGTGGAATGTAAAATGGTGCAGCTGCTGTGGTAAATGGTATGGCAGTTCCTTGAAAATTTAAACAAAATTACCATATGATCCAGCTATTTCATTTCTAAGTTTATGCTCAAAAAAATTTAAAGCAGTGGTTCAAACAGATATTTGTACAGCAATGTTCATAACAGCATTATTCACAATAGCCAAAGGGTGGAAACAATCCAAACGTCATCAACAAATGAATGAGTAAACAAAATGTGGTATATACATACAATGAAATATTAATTAGCCTTAAAAGGGAATGAAATTTGTATACATGCTACAATATAAATTAATATTTTATGTCTATGTTATTTGAACCAAGACTGCACCCCCTTTTTCTCTCCCAGTTCAGAAACTCCACTCCAGACAGTTGCAGCCAAAAACACAGGACGCTGTCTCCCCTCAGACAAGAACACAGGGCCCCTCTTCCCTTAACTCCCAGCTTGAGGGTTTTCTTCACAGGAGGTGCAGGGCTTCAGCGCCTCTTACCCTGCCCCCAGTCACCTGTTACTAAGGATAAGTCCCAGGTGAGTGTGGTTGGGGGCACCCTTCTTCTGTTCAGCCCCCATTCACAAAATGAAGGCTCTACCTTGGGCATAATGCTGAGAATAATGGGGCCCCAGTCACCCTTACCTCAGCTTGTGAAATGGCGGTTCCACACCAGGAAAGGGGAGCTGAGAGGACTTCAGTCTCCTGCCCCACCCCAGCTCCTTGAGTGGCAGTGTCACTCAGCAAGAAGCTTTCCGTGGTTCCTGCCCCCACCTCCAGAGCCATAGATGAGAGATTTTTCAGGGAGGGGGAGAAAGTCATAAACTGTATAACTCCTATTCTCTTCTCAAATGAACTGGCTTCATCTGCAACAAAGTAACAAGAAATGTTCACATATTGAGGTATATAGGGTAGCTATTCTGGCCTGAACTAAAGTCTGACTTATGGCCTATCAAACACACATGGTATATCTGCTTTAACCATTAAAGTAAAGAATGCATTAGACATTATCTCAAAGTAAGAATGCACTCTTTGAACACAAGGATGCATACTTCCTTTCCTACAACTGCCAGTATCAGTAGTCCTGAAGATAAATTTCCTTTCCTGGACATCAGGGTCATGTTGACCTTCTAATCTGCAACTGAATACCTCTTTGAAACTTTGATGAATATGTGTCCTGGGCATGTTTGATGTATGTTCTTTGTTCTAAAAATTTATAAAACTGTACTGAAAACCATGCATCTTTGGAGGACTTTCTTCCTTTGTGAAGGCTGCTCTCCCAGATTGTAATCCTCAGCTTGGCTCAAGTAAAATTCACCTTCTCTCTCCTATCTATAGAATGGTTATTGGTTATTTGCATCAACAAAAGCATGGAGAAGTTCAAGCCTAAGCATGCTCCCAAGAACAGTGGAGGTTGTGAGGAAAGGCAATTGGGAGAAGATTCATGGATTTAATGAAAATATAGGCTAAACTGTAGGCTGGCTAGTTTGCAGGAGGGAAGGGGAAAATAATACAAGTAGAAGGACCCCCTCGAAGGTCAGAACAAATATCAAACACTGACATCAGAAATTATTCCTTCAATGGAACCAAAATAGGATAGGATTAGTTTGTAGAACAAACTGTTGAAAACAGTAGAGCAAACAGCCAACAATTAGTGAAATTAACAGCTGGGTGTGGACAGGGAAAAAGGGGAAGAGAGCCCTACCAATTCCTCTGTCATTCCAGGGTGGCTGTGGACATACTCAAAGCTGCATCTTTCTTAGGAGCAACAGAAGAGGTTTAACACTGTGTGTGTATGGCGGGGGGGAGTGCACAATAGACTTCAGTGAAGTAATCCAGCTAGTCACTAAAAAATAAACAAGCAAGTGATAGTAACAAGCTCCAGAGGAGGGGATGTAGTACCTAGGGTTGCTCCAATATATTCTCTGAAATTTATAGTTTCCAAAAAAAAAAAAAATTATGAGCCAAAGAAACAAGAAAGTATGACCCATACACCACAGAAATGCAGGCAAGAAAACTGCCTGTGGGAGTGACAAGACGTTGGCTTTAATGGAAAAAACTTCAAAGTAGTCATTATAAATATGTTCACAGAACTGAAAGAAATCATGATTAAAGATGTAAAGGAAGGTATGATGACAATGTTGCATCAAATAGAAAATATCAATCAAGAGATAGAAATTATTTTAAAAGAACCCAGTGTAGATTTTAGAATTGAAAAGTACAATAAATGAAATAAAAGGTTCACTAGAGGGGCTCAACAATATATTTGAACTGGTAGAAGAAAGAATTAGTGATTTCAAAGATAGATTGATAGAAATTATGAAAGCCAAAAAAACAGAGAGAAAGAAGAATAAAGAAAAATGAACAAAACCTCAAAGAACTTTGGAACAACATTAAATGCATCAATGTACATGTAATAAGAATACCAGAAGGAGAGCTGAGAGAGAAAGGAGCAGACAAAAATATCTGAAGAAATAGTGGCTGAAAATTTCTAAAATTTACTGAAAAACAATAAACTACACATCCATGAAGCTCAAAGAAGCAAAGGAAGCTATGAAGACTATATCCCATAAAATAGAGAAAAATAATAAATAGAAATTATATATGAAAATTCTGGAGTTAAAAAGTACAATGAGCAAAATGAACGTTTTGTTAGTGGGGCTCAATAGTAGATATGGACTGGCAGAAGAAAGAATCAGCAAACTTGAAGATAGATCAATGGAGATTATGCAACTGAAGAACAGAGGAAATAGAATGGATAATAACAAACAGAGCCTCTGAGAAATGTGGGATATGCTTAAGCACACCAACATGCCTGAAATGAGAGTGCCAGAGGAGAGAAGAAAGAGAAAGGAACAGAAAAAATAGTGGCTGAAAACCCCTAATTTCTTTTAAACTGAAAAACATTACTCAACATGTCCAAGAAGCTCAAAAACCTCTAAATAGGATAAATACAATGAAATCCAAACCCAGAACCATCATAGTAAAAATACTGAAAGACAAAGAGAAAATCTTGACAACAGCCAGAGAAAAACGACTCATCACATGCAAGAGAACTCTAATGTGACTTTTCATCAGAAACAATGAAGGCCAGAGGCAGTCTTCCAACAGTTTCAAAGTGTTGGAAGAAAAAAAATTGTCAACCAAGAATCTTATTTCCACCAAAGCTATCTTTCAAGAAGGAAGACAAAATAAAGATATTCTCATAAAAATAAAAAATGAGAGAATCATTGCTAGCAGGCCCATGTTAAAGACATGTTCTTCAGGCTGAAAGCAACTAAACCCAGATGGAAATTCCTGCATACACACACAGACACAGACACACACAAACAGAGAAAGGAAAAGAGAGAGAGAATGGGTAAAGGTAATTTGTAATTATAAAAATTGATATAAATGCATATCTCATCTTTTTGCTTCTCTTAACTGATTTACAAAGTAATTTTTAAATCAATGACCTAAATTTAAGAGCTGAACCCATAAAACTCTTAGAAGAAAACTTAGGGGTAAATCTTCATGACTTTGAATTTGGAATTAATTCTTATATATAACACCAAAAGCACAAGCCACAAAGGAAAAATAGATAAATTGGACTCCATAAAAATTAAAAATTCTGTGTATCAAAGGACACCATTAAGAAAGTGAAAGGACAACCTACAGAATGAGAGAAAATATTTGCAAATCATATATCTGATAAAGATCTAGTTTCTAGAATATATTAAGAACTCTTACAACACAGCAACAAAAATACAAACAACCTAATTAACAAAACAAAGGGTTTGAATAGACATTTCTCCAAGGAAGATATACAAATAGCCAACAAGCACATGAAAAGATACCTAACATCATTAGTCATTAGGGAAATGCAAATCAAAATCCCAATGAAATACCACTTCACACTCATTAAAATGGCTATTATCAAAAAACAAAAAAACCAGAAAGTAAAAACTGTCGGCAAGGATGTGGAAAGACTGAGACTCGTGCACTGCTGGAATGTAGAATAGAGAATATTCTATAGAGAATATAGAATACTACAGCCACTGTGGAAGACAGTATGGTGGTTCCTCAAAATATTAAATATCAAATTAACATATGATCCAGAAATTCAATTTTTGAGTATATATCCAAAATAATTGAAAGCAAGACTCAAACAGATATCTCTACACCTATGTTCACAGCAGCATTATTCACAATAGCCAAAAGGTGGAAATAATCTAAACATCCATTACAAATGAATGGATAAACAAAATGTGGTATATACATACAATGGAATATTATTTGGCCATAAAAAGAAATTCAGTTCTGACACATGCTACAACATGGATGAACCTTGGAGACATTATGCCAAGTGAAATAAACCAGACACAAGAGGACAAATACTGTATGATTCCACTTATATGAGGTATCTAGAGTAGTCAAATTCATAGACAGAAGGTGGGATGGTGGTTGCCAGGGGCTAGTGGGGAGGAGAAATGGGGAGTTAGTGTTTGATGGGTGCGAAATTTCAATTTGAGGTAATGAAAAAAGCTCTGGAGATGGAGGGTGGTGATGGTTTCACAACAGTGTGAATGTACTTAATGCCATAGAGTTGTACACTGAAAAATAGTTAAAGTGGTAACTTTTATGTTATGTATATCTTACCACAATAAAAATTAATTTTTTTAACTGAAAAAAATTTTTAAATGGAGCTGGGTGAATTAAAACGTGCAGTCCATCACTGGGTACTGGTAAAGGGCTGGGGCTGGGATGGGAGCAGACATCTGTTGCAACCCCCTTTCTTCTCCCAAGGGGAGGATGGGCTAGAGACAGGGTCCAGTCCCAGGTAGAAGATGGGATCTGACCACTTGTCCCTTTAAAAAAGTTGTGCCCTTATGGAATTAGGAGATAATTTGCAGATCCCAGGTGGGGTTGATTGTACAGACATTAAAGCTAATGGTAATATTTTCATCCAGGGTAGGTGTGAGGGGTGCTGAGGAGGTTGGCAGAGTTCCCCAGCAAGATGGAGGCAGGGGGCAGGTATGTGGGCCCCTCTGCCACACATGGAGGATGAGCCTGCCCTGAGCTAGCTTGGCCCACCTGGCCGGCCCAGGGAGCCGCAGTGGTGGCTGTGGCACTTGGGGCCACACCCTGCAAGGAGCTGTGCCTGGACCATTGAGGGCTGTAGCCAGCACAGCCTGCCCTACCCCGCTGCCTGGACAGAGCTGCCAGCTGACCCGCTCCGCCCAGCTCACACCAGGGAAGAGGTGGTGAGGACCAGGGGCAGTGGGCAGGGCTGAGTGCAGACAGTGGTGTTCCTAGCCACCCACAGTCGTCTTATGGGACCTGAATTAGTTTGGTCCCTGGAAAGATCTGCAAATCTTGAGTTGTGCTTGGAATAATTTACCACGGTAACAAGTAGGAATAGTAACAGTCACCATTTATCTCTTGTTATTTTTTGGCCTCTTCTCCTTATTCCTCACACCAGACCACTTTGAGATAGAATGCTCCTATTTTTTGCATATGAAGAAACTGAGGCATGGAGAGCAGTAGTGAATGGGACAAGGGTGCACAGCAGGTAAGTGGCAGAGCCAGAACCCTGGCCAAGCCCACTCCACAGTCCACACACTCGTGTGTACATTTGACTTCTCAGTGCCCTTCAGCCAACACCCCAGGAACATATGTGTAATTGACCAAGTTGGGCTTTTGACTGGTTGGAGGGAAGGAGAATGCCCACCATGAGAACCGTGGGGTGTGTTAGTGAGAGGGTGTTAGAAAAAACCTGTTACAGGATTTGGGTGTTGGGTGGGTGATTTGGTGGAGGATCTAAGGAAGCTGGGAATTTGCTCTAGATTGAGTGCTACTGGAAAGCAGGGGACAGACCTATGATTGGGTACCTTGTGGGTGACACAGTGACCTTATTTTTGTCTGTTTTTCAACAAAATTATGAAGCAGCCTTGTTTTGTTTCATCTTATCCTGGTCTCTGAGTAACCTCGGTAACCTCTACAGTTGATAGTCTGCAAGAGTTTTTATGTCCAACAGAACAAAACGGCCTGGCTCTTAGCCTCAGACAGACTCATGACCATGTGGAGATCTAGCTACGAACATCAGATCGGTTCCAGATGTCAGGGGCTGCTTGTTTCTCTCTCAGTTCCTGTTTTGGCCAAGGACAAACAACATCAGGCCTCAGGACATTAATTCATGATGTCTAGATTTTTACCCTTGTCAAGATTTTGTTGATTAAGAGCCAAAGTCTGTGTATTAAACATACTCTGTCGTTGACCCAAAGTTAATCTCTTTACTTTGTAGGATGAGTTGTTGAACCATTGATGTGACAATGGCTGTGCAGTAGCACTTAAAACTCTGGACAGGACATATAAACCAACTGTAAAATAGGCAATTAACACAAACAAAATGGCTAGATTAATGCTTGCCATAGGTCTCAAAGCCAGTAGGTTCCAGAATCTAGTTGGGTCTATTTTAGACAGTCAGGTCCTTTTTCTTTCAGCTTAGTCACCAACTATTCTATCTGCCCTGTAGTATTTATGTAGGTGTAATAAGATATATTTGCTGTAACATTAACTCCCCCTCGACTAGCTGAGAGCAAATCAAAGGCTATATGATTGTCCATGATGCTTTAGTTAATGCATTTAGAGTAGTTTGTTGGGCCTTCTGAATGGAAGTGGCTTCATTTATGACTTTTGTAAAGGTTAGAGACAAGTTTGAAACACCTTTTCTAGTTGTTATATTCCGTTTGTGGGAATTGTATTTTGTAGTGTATGCATGAAAAGGGAATCGATTATCCCTTCTAGAAGTTTTTTTTTAATAATTGGTTTTTATTTTGTTTTAGAAGCTTCTGGATACTCTTTTTAGGACATACGATTGACTGGAGGGCTGATACTTTTAAATACCTGGATACCTCTAACAATTACTCAGAATATACAGGATAAGTTAGACTATTGTGGACAAGTATGAGGCTGATGTGCACATGAGAGGTAATATCCTAGTGGAGTCTACATTATATTGGGAGCATAAATATCATTTATTATGATAGGAATGAGTAATTAGACGTGTGTTTCTAAATTTATGGTGCCTTGAGACTTTACTGATGCCAATACACTATTTCAAATTGGCCTTTTGGTTAGTACCCCAGAGGTTTTTTCACCCAGCATTCTGACTTGGAACTTATAGACTGAACAATTGTTGGTGCTCACTCAGGGCTGGGAAGAGTTCCAGGACGGACAGACCCTGTAAGACGCGGGACTAGCTATTGTCTTCCTTGAGAGACTGCTGTACGTTGTTCTGGAACACAGCTAAGCTAGTAGGGATCAGTTTGACCCTTTCAAACTGTTAGCAGAAAATCCCACATGTTTTAAAGGAATTCAGCAATACCTTGGGCCCAACAATGTAAAAGTCACAATGTCAAGGATCCAATTAAAAATCAATAGGCATGACTTAGAAAGGAAGGAAATACTGACACGTGCTACAACGTGGATAAAACTTGAAGGCCCAGTGAAACGAGCCAGTCATAAAA
Organism: Tapirus indicus; assembly: GCA_031878705.1. Taxonomy (NCBI): domain Eukaryota; kingdom Metazoa; phylum Chordata; class Mammalia; order Perissodactyla; family Tapiridae; genus Tapirus; species Tapirus indicus. The sequence goes on along the minus strand of CM062932.1, from coordinate 2,300,468 downwards.
GGACAAATACTGTACGATTCCACTGATGTGAGATCCTAGGATAGTTAAATTCATAGAGGCAGAAAGTGGGGTGGTGGTTGCCAGGGGCTGAGAGGAGTGGGGAAGAGGAGTTAGTATTGAATGGGGACAGAGTTTCAGTTTTTCAAGACGAAAAAAGTTTGGAGGTAAATGGTGGTGATGTTTGCACAACAATGTGAATGTGCTCAGTGCCACTGAACAGTACCCTTAAAAATGGTTAAAATGGTATATTTCATGTTATATACGTACTTCCAATATTTAAATTTTTTTTCAAAAAAATCAGCAGGCATGAAAAGAAGTAGGAAGAGAAAATACATTTTCAGGAGAAAAATGCATCAGTAGAATCAGATCTGTAAGAGACAGAGATGATGGAATTAATAGACAAAGACATAGAAACAGCTATCGTAAATATGCTCTGTGTGCTCAAGAATGCAGAGGACCAGGAGACAAATAGAAGCAATTTAAAAAAGAAAGACTAGCTGGGATTAACAGCAGAGTAGATATTAAAGAGAAAAGAGCAGAGAAGAAAAGACAGAGAAAGAATGAAGAGAGAGAACAAAAGAATGTCAGGGACTTTGGCACAATATCAACTAGTCCAGCATATGTGTCATTAGAGTCCTAGAATAAGAGGGGGCAGAAAAACAATTGAAGAATAATGTCCTGAATTTTTCCAAATTCGAAGGAAACCAAATTCAATGACATCCAAGAAGCTCAATGAACCCCAAGCACAAGAAACATAAAGAGAACCACACCAAGGCACAGTCTATTAATAATGACTTTAAATGTAAAGGGCTTAAATACTGCTAACAAAAGGCAGATATTATCAGATTGGGTAAAAAAAGCAAGACCCCAAATATGCTGTCTATAAGAAACCCACTTTAAATATAAAGACACAGATAGTTAAAAGTGAAAGAATGAAAAAATATGTACCACACAACCACTGAATAAAACACACCTGGAGTAGCAATATTATTAGACAAAGTGGACTTCAAAAGGGCTATTACCAGGGCTACAGAGAAAAATTTCATAATGCTGCATTCAAAAGGAAGACATGGAATTTCTAAATGTGTATACACCTAAATAACAGAACTTCAGAATGCATGAAGCAAAACCTGATAGAAGTGGAAGGAGAAATAGACAATCCACAAGTATAGTTAGAGATTTCAACATTCCACCCTCGGGAATTGATAACCAAGTAGACATAAAATCAGTAGAGATAGAGAAGATTTGGTGACACTATCAACCATGTTGACCTAATTAACATTTTTAAAAGACTCCATCCAACAACAAAGAATCCTGTTCAACTGTTCCTCTTTCTCTGAACTTCCCACATAGACAGGTCCTCTGACTGAGGAACAGACGTTCCTTTCTCCTGATTGTCCTGAAAACCCACAGGGGAGAGACCTGCTGTATAACTGAAAGGCTACCAGGCTACTCCACTCTGATGGAGTGTTTGTGGAGCCCCCTGGAAAATAGCCCCCTGACTCGGTTACTCTGTGCCTTCTGACAGGAAAGCGGACTGACAAAGAGGGGCAGTGTCACCCTGTGCTGGAAAAGGACCCTGGCGGAAACAGATCCATGCGCCACTGGTATAATTGGAGATACAGACTGGATGAAGACAGCTTACCGAAAGGATAAAGCATGGCTGTGTGTAAAACACTATCTTTTGTCAAGGGCTCAATTAGAGGAAATCAAACCAGTTATAAAAAACAATTAGAAAAGCAAGGGATACTTTTTAAAGAGAGGCACTCACCCAGTTATACTCCCATACTTCTAGTCAGCAGGGACGGTGATTCTGAGGAAGCCAGCTGGCTACTGCAGAGGTTTGTACCAGATCTTAGAGAGGTAAATGCACTTGTTCCATTAACTAACCTCATCTTTTCTGACTTTGATTCTGTCATCTGCAAAGTTTTTCTCTGTAGTTGACCTGTGTTCTGCTTTTTTCTTTTTTTCTGTCACTCTAATTAGTGAGTCCAAATTCTCGTTTGTTTTTCCCTATGAAGGAGGCCAGTGTTTATAGCAAAGGATTCCTCAGAGTTTCGGAACCCCTCCTATTTTGTCTAGCCTTTTACAGGAAATCTTGGGGAACTCTGTCCCACCAGAGGGATCTGTAATTCTTCAGCATGTAGATGACCTGCTGGTAGCCTCAGAAACTACAGAGTAATGCAAAACCGACACTTTGGCTATGTTAGAACCCCTCACCCCTCAGAGACATAAGGCCTCGCTGGACAAATTGCAATATTGCCAAACTGAGGTCAAATATTTAGGGCATTTGCTGTGGAAGGTCACAAAGTGGTAGAACCTAGGAGTGAGCCAATTTTGCAGATGAAATGGCCTACAACAAAAAAAAAAAAGCAACTTGGAAAATTTGGGGGACTAGTGGGATATTTTCCACAGTGGATTCCAGCTTTTGCAGAGCAGGCAAAAACCTCTAATTGGTAATAGAAGACTCTCTGATTTGATCCCTAGAATCTGAAGAAACTTCTGAACAACTGAAATTGGCTGTAGTCTCTCCCGAAGCTCTGAGGATTCCAAATTTTGAAAAAACATTCCACATGATTTTCCATGGAAACAAAGGCACAGCTACCAGAATTTAAGCCAAAAGTTGGCATTAGATTCTAGACCCATAGTGAGTGTATTTCTCAGTGCTTCTGGGTGCCTCTGAGCTGTGGCAGCAGCAGCCACACTTACTGGAAGGACTCAAGCTCTTCTTTGGGTCATTTGACTTATTTGCATGTCCCACGTGCAGGGAGAGCTCTCTTTCAAATTCATAAGACCCAGCATTGTAGGTACACCTGCAGACTAGCTATGAGTGAGCGTTGTTATCCAACCCCAACACTGTGCTTGGGAGAGGCAACATCCTAAACTCTGCTGCCCTCTTGCCAGACCCTGCCCACATAGACGGTCATGACTGTACATTGGCAGCAGAGGAAGACGTTAGGCCCTGGTCTGATTCATCTGACTTTCCTGTTCAAAGTTCAGATTTGACCATGTTTCCTGCTGGGTCATGTGTCGGGATGAAAATTTCCAAGTTAAGACTTCCTGTGCTTTAGAGGCTGCTCGTGAAATCTCAGAAGGTTAGGTTTTGCCTGGAATTAAATCAGCACAAACCAAGTGAACTACTAGCAGTTGCTTGAACCACAATTATCAGTTCAGGACTTAAATAGAATCAATATACTGACAGTAAATATCTGTTTAGGGGATGTCATGCAACAGCGCAATTTTGGAAAAATAGGGGATTCTTGACTTCGATGGGAACTAAAATATCTCACGGAAAATTCAGAGCTGAGTTGTTAGGGACTTTACAGCCCATACATCAGCAATCATTGCAGCATTCACATGGGGCAAAGTGACGGTGTCTGAAGGAGATGATTTTGCTGACCCCTGTTAAAATGGTGGACCCCAAACTTAGAAGTCCCACTTGTAATGCAACAAGTAACTTCTGTTCATTTTCAAAAATATGCTTCACAAGAGGAAATAGACAAATGGGTTGAGAAAAGGGCTAAAAGAAATTCAACTGGATTCTGGGAATCACCTAACAAAATAATTCCTGGACCACACTGCCCATCTGCTTGATTAGTAATGTGCAATCAACACAGTCACGTGAGTCAATCATCTGAGAGGGATTTTAAAGGTGCTAGACTCTTACCACGCCTGCCAACAGACGACTTATCCAAAGTATATCCGAGATGGGCTGTGGGTCAGCACAATTCTTTACAGGTCACCACCAAGGGAAGTAGTTTTCCCTTACTGGCTTTGCCAGGCACCTGGGGGTGGTTGGATTCCATAGATTCAAGACCTGTGGAAGGTAAGAGATTTTGTCTCATTGTGGTTTGCAGGATGACCAGATGACCTGAAGTCCACTGTCACTCAGGAATCTTGTAAATCTTGCTATCACACACCCTGTCACCCTCAGTCCTCTGGACGAGTGAAGCGGATGAATCCACCTCTGAAAACTTCATTCAGCAGTCTACCAGGTGAAAATGGCTTAGAGCTTTACCATGAGCCTTGTTAAAAATGAGAACCACCTTCCCAGCAAGCATGGTATCACCTCCTTTGAGCTTATGAACTTACGTTTGGCAGGCCTATGAGTTTGGGTCTGAGACCATATCCTGTGCCCAATTTAGCTGAATCCCCCCATAATCTTGTTGAATACTTAAAAGCACTTCTCTCCTCTCTAGAAATGCTGAAACATAAAATAAGGACCTGGAAGGACCCACCAGAGGAGTCTGCCACCCCTATCTGCTGGGAGACTTGATGGACATAAAGGTGTTCTGGAGGAAAGATGGCTGTCACCACACTGGGAGGGACCCTTTCAAGTGTTTTGATATGGCTACCAAATGAAAGAAAAATCCAGCTGGATTCATGCTTCCGATGTGAAGCCAGCATCTTAGAAGGAATGAACCAAGCTTCCCATAAGGACTTGAAACTGAAGTTTTCTAGGATCACTGATACTGGTACTGAACTCAACTGGAAAGAGCTTTTCTGGTGAAATTATTGTTATCACAGATAGCTCTGCTGTCCTTTTTACGGTAGTGATTATCTCCATTACTTGAAGACTCACAGTTTACTAGAAACAAACATGTTATTTGTAACACTGCTATTCTTTCATTACTCCCAGTAATGGTCTCCACAATTCCATATTTCTGATGAGCTCCATATTGTATTCCCAGGATAGATATGGTCTGGATGTAGAAGTCCAACAATCCAATTATCAGCAAAGTGAAATTGGGACCATCTTCATGAGTAATTTTTGGTAATAAAAGTAAAAGTAACATATGCATTCAATCCTGTTAAAGAAAAAGTTATTCATGACACTTGTTAAAGAACAGTAAAGCAGACTTTATTCAAGAGGGGCCATCAAGATAAGTGTAGGGACCACTGCAATGGGGTCTTGCAGTGGGAAAGAGAGATTGGGCTCAACTCCGAATACAATAAGGAAAAGTGGGAATTTATAGCCAAGGAGCAGGGTGGAGGTTAGTGGGTGGAAAATTACTCAGAAAACATCAGGGATAAGGGGGGATTCTGGCTGAACCGACCTAGCAAGAGTCTTGCTGGAGGCAGGCCAGGGGATCAGACATTCCCTGGGGGGTGGGGGATAAGGAACCCCATCAGATCCCGAGGCTGATCAGATATCAAAGCGGGGGGCAGGGTTCTGGCTAAACTGACTTAGCAGGAATCTTGCTAAAATTGGACAATGCAGAGACAAACACAGAAGCCCAAAAGTCAGGGCCAGTTGAGAAGAGAACTCAGAGAAGCCTGAGTAGAGTTTGGTCAAGGAGAGAACCTTTGTCAATACTCAAGCCCAAAATTTCACACAAAATGTCTAAATCTAACAGTCTTCATAATGAGAATGGCATCTCCTGAGCCCTCCCATAATGGAATCTGTTTATTAAGGGGCGTGTTTGGGGCCATCCAAGGACAAAAAGAGACCTATTAGTTACAGTCCTTGGAGGAATAGAATGGGCAAGTTCTAGCTAATGCTTTTTTTTTTTTTTTTTAGGTAATGCCTTTTGATATTAATACTTCAACTAATAAACTTGTTGCTTTGGGACAGTTACAAAAACACATAATACAATTGCAATGGGAATGGGGAGAAACTTGGAATTGGACTGTTAGGAATAATTGTTACCAAACTCAAACACAGGTTCTTTTACCCTCCGCATAGTAGGGCCAATAAAGAAAAAACTGAAACACCGGGCTTGTGGCAAGGAAAGAAGTTTACTATTATCAAAAGGCAGCCAGACGAAGAGATGGGAGTTAGAACTCAGGTCCACCTCTTCAAAGGGAAAAAAGTAGGGGTTTTTATCTGGAGTTTTAGGTAGGGGAGGGAGAGCCTGTGGCCTTGCTGGTTGGCACCTTCCCACCAGCCCGTGTTTGACCTTGAAGACTGAATTTCTTTTCCCTTGACTGTCTGGACTCTTCTGGTTAGTTTTCATCTTCAGCCTTGTAAGGCTGAATCTTGATATCTGGACCTTGACTTCCTGGGAAAGACAGCTCACTCGTATACTAAGGAGGGACAGAGAGACCTGGTTAATTTTGAACAACAGTTGATTTTGCTGAGTGTGCCCAGCTGCAGTTAGCAAAGCTTATCTCAAAGTTTTCATTCTCTTCTTCTAGCCAAGGGAAGATTTTTTAACTTCTTTGTGTTCCTTTTCATAATTTAATGGTGGGAAAAAAAACTCACCACAGAGGTCTCAGAGGCGTGCAGAGATCCCCAGCTCAGCAATTGGCTACAAACCGCTCTGAGATGTCATCAGTAGCTCAGCATGACCAACCTGCTACAGTAGTAGAATTATTGACTTGGAATGATGTGAGAAATGACCTGTAGGTGGGTTTGTCCTCAAGATGTAATGCAGTTAAAGCCATGGACAGTAAACACTGGAAACTGTATCCTTCCAAGGGTGCCCCATAAGAAGGCTTTGATACTAGGTATTGGCCATTGTGTCTTTATGTTTTGCATCTGAAGGGCCTAAATTGTCATGTAAGTGTGGACTGACTTGTGCGATTGATGGGAACTCAGGAGAATTGTCCTGGGCCTTACAAGAAAAATTCTTAAAATGTTAGACAATTAGGCTCTGGAGGTATGCTATTCCTTAGGCTTAGATTGGGTAAGACTTTGAGTAACTACAAAATAATACACAAATAGTTAATTGTGTGAAAGTGCAAGCAATAAAGACAACACAGAGTTTGTAAAATTAATATATGCCAAAAGAGAATTTTTGCACATTGCTAATGGACATACTCCCCCAAAATATGGCACCTTGTCATATTGAATATTTTAAGCACAAGGAATTTGAGAAATAGCAGGTTCTGGAAGGACTTTCTGACCTTCCCCTTAACAGGTCATAAACTCTCATATGAGGGGTGCCCTCCCGATGTCCGGGGGAAAGGAGCATCCTTATCTCGGAAGACAGAGGGAGGATGAGAGGAATCTGAGCAAACAGGCCTTGCTGAGTTTCCTCCAGTTTACTACACTTGGCTCGTGCCCTCTTTTGTTCTATCACCTTTTCCCACAACTTTCCACTCTTCATCAAACGCAGCATTAAAACACTCAGGCAGAACCTCTTCTTCAGGTCTTCACTTCCTTATGAAGGCTCCCACGTCACAAAAACTTATATTAAATCAATGTGTGTGCTTTCTTCTTCTTCATCTGTCTTTTCTTACAGATGAACCAGCCATGAATTTAGAAGAGTAGAAGGAAAGGATATTTTTTCCTCCCCTACATAATCAAGAATTTGCTTTAAGCATTTGCCATGGGTATGACATGTTTAAAGCTTTTCACCAAGTCACATACTGTACTGAATTTCTAATTCATCCCATTGTGATTCTGATCATCACTTTGAGTTGCATTTTACTACGAACTCACTGAATATTTAGATGGCTCCAAAATGCCAAGTGAAAGGTAGAAATAGCGATAAAGATCATTAGAAAATTGTGATGTCACTATAGAATAGTAACAAAGGGGGAAAAATTCAAGGGTAAATGAAAATAGGATTGACTTTTCCTTGTTACGAAAAGGAAAGAGAACTTTTCTCCTTCTCCCTTTTCTTAGAACTTTTCCTAGAGAAAACTTGTTTTTATAAGTACCTCCTCTGTCCTTTTGATATGTGTGCAGATCTTTTTAAAGGCCAGAATTAAAACCCAGGAGTGTGCTTCTGAAGGGCCTCAGACCCATCTCTTTTCAGTGTCAACATCAAGGAAGACAGCGCCCCATCTCCCTGTCACCATGGGCGTTTGGCCCAGGCGCCTCGACTACCTGCTCAACAGAGAGATTCCTTCAGATAGGGACAATTAACTAGCATAGATGGCCACCCCAATTACCAGGTGAATTTAGGGTGAACTGTGAAAGCATGTATCACCAATGGCGCTGTCGAGTTCTCTCCCCTGAGGACAAGTCCTCACACTTGAGAACATGTGCGCAATGGGTTGTATCTGCTTGGTATGAAAATAGTGGGATTTCTTTGTATTTGTAATCTCATTTTTTTAATAGCAGATTACCTGTGACACAGCCCAGTCTGGTTTAATGCTTATTCAATAATAGAACTATTTCTTTTCTACATTTGTGGAGAGGATTTTCTGGGTTGGCAGGAGATTTTTTTTTTTTTTTTTTTTCCTCAACAGCACAAAGTCTGCCTTTCATGTTATTGTAGGCGATAGTTTTACCAAATGTTTTGTCTCAACATAAAATGGATCCAGCAGTAAGCTTCCTTAGCCCACCACCCAGCCAGTGATATTTAGGTTTTCCTTAGAGCATCATCCCATTTCAAGGAACAAACGCCTGTGTTAGGTAGGATGGGGTAGGCTACGATGTCGTGACAAATAAACCTGTATGTCTCATTCACTTAACACTTGTGGCATGGTGCAATGCAGGTCAGGGGAGTCAGGGGGCTGCTGCTCCTGCAGTCAAGCAGCTGCTATAAGAAAGAACCACAGGCTGGGGTGTTTATAAACAACATTTATTTTTCACAGTTCTGGAGGTTGGGAAGTCCAACATTATGACGCCAGCAGATTCAGTGTGGTGCCAGTTGAGGGCCCACTTTCTAGTTCATAGACAGCTATGTCCTCACATGGTGGAAGAAGGAGCTAGGGAGCTCTCTGGGCCTGTTTTATAAAAGCACTAATCCCCTTCGTGAGGCTCCACCCTCAAGAACTAATCACCTTCCAAAGACCCCACCTCCTAATACCATCACACTGGGGATTGGGATTCCAACATATGAAATTGGCAGTGGGTGGTGGGTCACAAACATTCAGTCCATAGCAGGGCTTAACGATGCAGGTTCCTTTTATGCTGTGGAACTGCCATCTTCAACACAAGGGAGGCCTCAGAAGCAGGAACCACAAGCTATTTCACCAGATCTCTAACCAAGAAACTCATCACCTGAGAATCTTACAGTCAGTGACCTTCAGCATGTCACAGAAGAGAAACCAGTCAGACTTCAGTACACTGCTGAGATCTTGGGCACAGAGTCACGTGGGCTCTTGTGAATTATAGAACCGATGTTGGAAGCACAGGAAGCCCCCTAATTGGGTTTGGGACCCGGGGGCCTGGTCTTGGAGTTTGGAGAGACTTGTGCAGTGCGGCCTCGCCTGACCAAGGAATTTGGCATCAGAAATCTTGGGTTCAAGTCCTGGCTTATCTCTGACTAGTTGTTTCACTGAGACGCCATTTCTCTGAGCTTCTGTAAGAACAGGTACTCTGCGTGAGATGGCTTCGAGGCTTCAGGAAGGTGGTGTTTGGGAAGATGCTTTGAAAACTATAAGGCATAAGACCAACACTACTTAGTATGACTCAGCTTGTCTCTGCAGAGCACTTCCCCCTGGGCCGACGTCTCCCCTTCTGTTCACACAGCAGGGAGAAGTAGCCCACTGCAGTTCCTTCCAGCGCTGCTGGGTGGGATTCTAGCTAGACAACACTCTCCCTCGGTGACTCCTCTGAGGCCCCTCCAAGTCCTGAGCCTGCCAGCCCCAAAGTCTGGGAGGTTCTGTAGCTCATGTGTCCACCAGATGGTGATGAAAGGATCTGGAAAGATGCTTCCAGGAAGCCTTTCCTGACAAACACCACACAAAATCTGGCCCCGTCCTCAAAAGTTAGAGAGTCACCCTTGGCCCTCTGTCCCCACCCCACCCATCCTCCACCCTGGCTTTGGGATTTCTCTTCATCATTATTTTGCCCCCATCTTGCTAACTGCAGCTTCTGCTGTTGAGCCATGTGTCCCGGACCACATCCTTCTGCCTCTGTCCCCCCAGCACTGTTTCCAGAACTGGACTGGCTTGGGGGGTGGGAATCACAGAAGAGGAGTGTCTCATTTCAGCACAGCTGAGCCTAACAAAATCTCTTCTGCTTTCTGTGGGGGAACACCAGCTGGGGGGTCGGGAGTTCAGGGCTCCCCTCCTTCTGCCATTGGTCAGCTGGGGAGCGTTAGCTGAGACCTCCCCCTGTGGGTTTGCATTTGCAAAGGGCAGGGTTTGGACTCAGTGACTGTAGCTTTGAGATGGGGAGCTGAGGCAGGGAGGAGAAGCAGCAGGTGAGCGCCCAGACAGCTGACCCCTGCAGAGGTGCTTCTGGGCTCCTCCACCCTCCTCAGCTTTAGCAGGGACTCCCCATCTGTACCTCCATTACCTCCTTCTGCCAGGATAGATGCCAAGTGGCAACCTGTTCACAGAGTCATCTGAGGCAGGAGAGACCAGGGGAGCAGGACCCCAAGTCCTAGTGGACAAGCCTGAGAAGGTGGCCGTGCCCTTGGCCTTTGGCCTGAGTGCTCCCTCTTGGACCTCATGAGGGGTGCCTCATACACTCAGCTCCCACAGCTCTTGAATTTCGTCTCCCTCTTCCTGTCCACAGGTCCCCATAATGGAGCGCCTCAGTTCACTTCTCCCGCCCCAAAGCCCCTGGGGGCTGAATTCAAGAATTGTTTCAATGACTTACTAGGAAGCTGACATTCAAGCGCACATATTTTATTTGTCATATAATGCACCCATTAATCCTTTACAGCTTCATAGCCTAGAATTCCTCCTAGTAGGACTTTCTGACGCCCTGGGAGAGGCGCTCCACCCTCAGGTTCCCTGTGGGGTGCTAACGCGGAATAGAGGGGTCGTCCCGAAGGCTCAGGGACAGAGTGTGTTCAGGGTGGAATGTGTTCTCTGTGTGACCCTCCCAGGACACTCACAGACTGCTGGGAGGGCTGTCTGCTTGAGCTCAGCATGCAATCACAGGTGTTTTTCTTTGGCATTTAATCTCCATTGCTGGGACAGCATTCCACAAAGAACATGGGCACTCCGCCGTCTGCCCGGGCTTGACAACAGGCACAGCCACAAGGGAACACCTACAGGGACCCCCATTCGAGGTGCACATGCAGACTCCCCAGGCTGAGGGAGGATGGGCGGCCCCTTTGTCCTGTTGGGTCGGCTTTGGGAAGAGTTGTAGGAGCCAGTTTCTGCACTCTGGGGTTTAGGCCACTGTCCAACACGCCCAGACTCTTCACTCTTGCCCAGTGGCCCCTCCTCTCTTCCCCTCATCAGTGCTCCCTGATCCTGAACACTGAGGTCACTCGACCTGGGGCTTCTTCATGTGTGAAAGGACAGGTCCCCTCCACCCAAAGGGAGACTTCTGGAATGGCGCCTGCTCCACCTTCCTACAATCCAGGGTCATCTGGGGAAATAAGCCGGGAGGGGAGGGTGGACCTCATTCTTGGTGGGAGACCCTGGAGTCAAGTTAATCTGGGAACGATGTCAGGTTAGCAATCGTCTGCAACCAGAAACAGGCCCTATACTCTCTTCACCTCTCCCAAATCCTGCCTCCGGCCCCAGGAGGCCTCCCAGGGGCCCTGGAGCCACCTTGATTCTCCAGCTCATCCAGCCACCCGGACAACAGGCATTCAACCAGGACAGTGTGGTACCTGGGGCCCCTCGGAACATCACCCCCAACCCTTCCCCTCCCGCACTTCCTTCCCTCCCTCCTCGCATTTGTCCCTCCCGTTAGCATATCCTGGGGCTGTTACTCCTCCTGGAGCAGGGGCTCTCGGTCCCCTTCCTGCACCCTCTCGTCCTCCTCCTTCTCCATGCAGCCCACGGTGGCAGCCAAACCAGCACCCACACCACCCCCGACCACAGCAGCCCCCGTGGCCCCCACGGCAGCTCCAGCTGCCACCATCCCAGCCTCTGCAGCCAGCGCCGCTGCTGCCATGCCCGCACCCACCACACCCCCAGCCAGGCCCATGAGCCCGGCCCCCACAGCGCCCCCCACAGCAGCCAGGTGGCCACAGAAGCGCATGGTGTAAGAGTCCATGAAGATCTTGGCCTCGGCCTGCAGCTCGGCCTCCAGGGCCTCTAAGGTCTGCTCTCTCCCCTTGCACAGCAAGGCCACGCCGTGGCGAGCCAGGATGGCATCTTTCTGGGTGGAGAGGAGGTTCCGCATGGTGTCAGGCAGGACCCGGAGCGCAGAGAATATGCGTTTGGTGGCCATGTCCTTGGACAGGGAGGAGAAAAGAAGGCATCCTGACCAGGAGACCCGGGAGCCTCCCCTGGTGTGGGCCCCACCTGGCCTCACACACAGGCCCTGTGGACTCACCTGCTGCCGCACGTACTCCTCAAACTCCCTCTTGGCAGCTTCCACCGTCCTCAGGTCGTGCAGCTGGGCGGCCATCTGTCCACAGGAAAACACAGGCTGCCTCCCTCCTTCCGCCCCGCAGGCACTGCCTGTTCCTCATCTCCAGCCCAGGGCACATCGACCCTGCCTCCCTCCTGGCCCCTGGATCCTCCCAGGGGGCTCCGTACCTCATCCGGAGAGGCGAACCCGGGCCCCGTCCTCCCCATCCAGCCCGAGAGGTTCTGCGGAGACATCATTGGAGGGGGTCAGGGTGGGCAAGAGGCCAGCTGGGGTCTCCTGGGTCTTTGCAGGGTTTTCACACCTTGATTTCCTGAGCTAACTGCTGCCCTGTGAGCAGGCGTCTGTCCCCCCTGGCCACGGGGCGCCCCTCGCTCCAGTACCCCTGGCAGCGGCTCTTGGCGTGCTGGGGGGCGGCACTCAGCACATCTGAGACGTAGGCACGGAGGTGGCGGAAATCGTCATCTGTGTCTGAGGAAGAGATTCCTCATGCTGAGGAGACGGGGGCGGGGGCTGACCAGGACCGGGCTTTGGGAGGAGAAAGGGTGTCAGAGGCTTGGAGACACTGGCTAGTGTGAGGGGGCTCCGGTTGCCCGGAGGAGGGCAAGCTAGGGAGGCCTTTGCTCCTGGGGACACTCACCTTCTGGGTTTTCATGGGCTCTGCTCGCCCACCGCCTCCCAGGAGCAGGCAGGAGGTAACAGCGAGCTCGCCTCCCTTGGAGCAGCTCCTGAACCTTGGGGTATTTGCTGGACGACTTCTGAGAGAGAGATTGGAGAGCACCCTGAGCTAGGGAATGCAGCCTCCCGTTCTTAGCTCACCTACAGGACCCCTCCCCGGCTCCCCTCACTTCCGGCCTGGTCCACCCGCCCCCTCCATCTCCTCCCTCTGCACCGCTCACCTGGATGATGTCACCCACATTCCCCTGCCCTGCCTTGTTGGTGTGAGATGAGTCACGAACTAAGAGATCCAGGTGCTGGAAGAGAAGGGGTCCTGACACCAGCAGCCAGGGGGCGTCAGGGTCTGGGGTGATGGGTCCAAAATGGGTGTCTCACCTGGATTGGCACCATTCCATAATGCCTGCCCATCACCTCAGCCACATGGACAAACATCTGGGAGCGGAGCAGAGGGTCACAGCTGGGCCACTCCAAGGACTGTGCCTCCCCTTGCCCCCTGGGCCCACTGTAAGACCCATGCTCCCGGCTCCCAGCTCCAGGACACTCCTGTCTCTCTCCCAACCAGGCATCTTGGGCTTCACCCTCCGCCCTCAAACCCACCAACCCAGTTCCAGTGTCGTGAAATCCTTGGCCAGAACTGGAAGGCACCTGATTCCAGCTGGTCCAGTCTCCTGGCCTTACAGTCAGGGCAGGACCAGATGTCTCCTTACCTCCAGATAGTCCAGGTCTGTATCCTTCAGCTCCTGGGAGGTGTTGAGGATCTGGAACCAAGGAGAACAAGAAGGTTGAAGAAGGACTGTGAAGGCAAAAAGATACTGGGAAGACCCCCTGGTGAGGAAGGAGCTCGCAGGCACTCGACAGGGCTCAGGCCTGGGAGAGATCAGCCTGGGGGCCTCTGCAGCCTGCGAGGCTGGGCTGGCACTGAGGTATGGAAGGCAGGCCGAGGAACAGCCCTGCAGGCCTTCAGCTGCCCCCAGGGACCTTCAACAAACCTTTAGAACAAACCACATTCCCACCTTCACTGACTGGGGGCAGCTCCCCCCTTGCAGGGGGACCCCCAGAACCTGTGCGGACCTGGGACACAAAAGCTTGTGAGAGCAAGGTGACCATTCCGGTGTGCTGAAGGCCAGATTCAGCTGAGGTGCCCTGGGTCTGGAGAAAGCTGAGCCGGGGGGACAGGGAGCAGCACCCCCACCTGGTAGGAGCTCAGCATCGTGGTGAGGGCACACAGCTTGGTCCTTGTTTCTCTGCTCAGCTCAGAGCTCATGGCATCCCCCGTGTCCACCAGGAACACAGCCACCTGTGCGGGAGGTGAGGGGACACACTGAGCGGCCAGGCCTGCCTCGCTCCCCCACATTCTTCCCCTGCCTCTGCCTGCCCCATCTTCTCACCCTGGCCCCCAAGGGTCTTCTTCTTGGTTCCCCGCTCTGTGCCCGTCTCTGATGGTTCTCCCTTCCCCCTCCCTGACCCTCCTCTGCCCTTTGTCCCCTCACCTTCCTCCCCTCTTTCCCCAGCAGGAAGGGGTGACTCCACATCCATATACCCCTACTGAGGCTATTGGCACCCCACCGGAACCCCTGGAGGGACCCCCCTCCTCTCGGCCAGCTGCCCTTGCCGGACTCCTGTGGGGCAGAGAAGGGGAGCATCAGTTGGTCCATCCAGCCCCCATTCCCCTCCCAAAGCCAGTCTGGGAGCCCGAACCTGCCCCCTGCCCCCTGCCCAGTGCCTCCCTTACCAGGCCCGGCAGGCCCCGCAGCAAGTGGTTGAGAAGGAAAGTCTTCCCTGAGTGCTGCTCCCCCAGCACAGCAAGGAGGCAGACAGGGGTGTCCCTGGCCAGGGGGTGCTTCAGGCAGCGGTTGATGGCCCCCATCCTCAGGATGAGGCCCCCGGAGGCATTGATGCGCACGAGCAGCAGCGGTTCCGCCCTCACAGCACAGGTCTCCTGGGCCAGAGGAAGAGGGTCCCTGAGCATCCAGGCTGTGGGTGTTGGACCCCAAGTCTGGAGTGTGTCCAACCCTGAACTCAGTCCCCACCCCCACATCCTAGAACAGGGCCAAAGCCACCTGCCTCCTCTTGGATTGGACCCGGGTCTCTCCGTGCCCCCCACCCCACGACAAGGCCGGGTCCAGGACCTGCAGCACAGGGGGCAGGGGCCGCTGTGGCAGGAGCTTCATCTTCTCCCCCAGACTCCGCAGGCCCTTCTTCCGCTTGCATTTCTTCCGGCACTCAGGGCAGCAGGGCGGCTCGCAGCCCGGGACGCGGTGCGTGCTGAAGCACCGCGTGCAGAAGTCGTGGCCGCAGTCCAGCGAGATGGGCTCACGCAGCCTCTCCAGGCAGATTGAGCAGGCAGGGAGCTCCCGGGGCGCCACGGGCCGTGGCCCCAGGCCCAGCTCCAACTTAGGGAATGGCGTGTGGGACCTGGGGGCAGAGCGGCATGTGGGGTTCAGGGTACAGGCCAGGGATTCAGAGGGCAGGTTACTCCCAGAGAGACCACACTCTGCCCATTCCTCACTGACTTGCACTCCAGAACCTGGGGACCCCAAATTGGGGGCAGCAGAGCAGTGGTGAGAGTGAGCCAGAGAGGAAGAAAGCCTGAATGGAATCCTGGCTCTGCCACACCGCCAGCCTACCACCACTGGGGGGGGGGGGGCAAGCTCCTGTGCCCACCTGGGCCCTGGTTTCCTAATTGTCCAAGAGCAGAGTTTAGCAGCGCCTGCCTCATGGGGCCGTTGGGCAACCAGATGCGATGATGTCTGCGAAACATCCTGCCCAGTGCCTGCACAAATGCTCATGACAGTCCTCCTCCACCCACTTCTGCTGCAAGGGCACCCTCAAGGAGTTACTGACTTTGGCCAGACCCCCGAGGAGTGATCCCCTCTACAACCTCCCTGAAGCAGCTTAAACATGCCCTGCACAAGGGAGGGTGGGAGCCCCCGGTGGTGGGGCAGATGGCACTGGTTCTTAGAAGATTCCTTCCACTCTCCTGCTCTGAGCTGGAATTGGCCTCCCTGGGCACCCACCCGATTTTCCCTGTCCCTCCCTCCACAGCCTGGCAGATCCAGCCTTGTGCGCCCTCCCCTGGGACAGCCCTCTGGAGGCTCAGGGCCACAGGCCTCCCTGTTTGTTCCTGGACCAGCCTACTGATCAGGCCCACTGCACCAATCCCGCTGCCAGGCCCTGCCACTTACCAACTGTTGCTGCTGTTTCCCATGAAGCTCTGTTTTTTCTCCTTGGAGAGAAAATTGGGGGGAAAAAAACAAACAAAAAAAAAGGTTTTTAGGAGAGAATCCAGACTTCTATCTGCCTCATGGGTTCCAGTGGCCCCTGATCCTCCCTCCACAGACCCATCCCCCAGCCCCAGGTGGCCCCTTCCCAGCCCCACCTTCCTCCCCAGATCTTAGGACTGAAGACTTGCCTGTTTGCCAAGCCGGTGACAAAAGGAAATGACTGACAAGGCGGACCTCGGCATGGGAGGCTGGGAGTGAGGAGAGGGTCCGGCAGCAGAGGGCAGAGGCCCAAAAGACCTTCAGCCGGCAGCAAGTGGGGATGGCTTTGCTCCTGGAAGGGCTGGCCGGGCTGTGGCAGGTGGAAGATGGGGTGGGGGATGGTCTCTTCAGAGGAGCCGACTCCGTCAGAGCTGGAAAATAGATGTGACAGTCAGGAAAGAGGAGGCTGCCTCTGGACTCACCCAGGGGGAGGAGACAGAACTGCGGGAACCAGGGCTCAGGAGGAGGGAGGGACGGAGCCAGGCTCAGAATCCCTGGCAGAGGCTGGGATGTAAGCAAGCCGAGGTGGTGAGTCGCCATGGAGACGGAAGGGAAAGATAAGGACAGGGAGGGGGAGGGTAGATGGAGAGAGAGAGAAGCCATATGGTTGCACAGGCAAAGATGAAACCGTGGGCAGGCGCTGCCCCTACTGGCCCAGCTGGGGTCCTTCCTGGGCCACCGGGCAGGGTGTGCAAAGGGGCGAAAGCACAGCCAGAGCTGCCCTACTGGATGAGTATTCACTGAGCACCTACTGTGTACAGAGCCCTGTGATGCCCCAGTACTACCTGTGGCCCTGCACATCCCCTGCCCCTGGGAGGCGGTCCCAGCTGATACCAAGCTGGTCTCATTGATGCCAAGTCCCAGCTGAAGCTTTCCTCAGAACCCTTGCCCCACCCACGCCCAGCTTTTCTGACATTGGCTACGTACCTGTCACCTGGTATCTTCCCCTTCCAATGGTTTTCACCCTGCTTCAAGCTTGTGATAGTCACCTCTGGACCTTCTAACTGCCTCTTGACTAGGCTCCTCCCACCAACCCCCCAGTGCACAGCCAGCATAAACTTCCCCAAGCACAGCTGACCCCGTATTGCTCAAACATCTGCCACGGCTCCCTAGTACCATCAGATCAAAATCCAAACTACCTGGCCTGCATCCGCAGGCCTGATCTTTCTCTCCAGGCTTCCCTCTCACCCCCTACTTCTCTGCCTATGCACCTTTGCTCCATGTTCCCAATGCCTGCAGCACAGCTCCTCCTCATCCCTCCTGAGAGACCCCCGAGGGCCCAGCTCAGGTGTTGTCCCTTCCTTGGAGCCTCCCTGCCTCGCCCCTCCCAACTGGATGTGATCTCACCCTCAGGTGGCTTGCGGTTCAAGGACTTGACTTGTGTTTGGTTTGGTGTGACCCAGGCTCTGGTGTCAGGCTGATCCAGGTTTGATTCCTGGCCGACCTGAACAAGCCAGGGGCCCTGGGTGCTTCCCTTCACTTCTCTGAGATCTGAGGGGTCACAATTACCTACAGAAAGCCACTTGGCCAGGTGGAGAGCTATTCTTAAGCCCGAGGAGCTAGGATGTAGAGGGGGTGGGGAGATAGGATTCATACCCTGGAGAAGTTTGGTCAAGACCACCCCCAGCAGAGGAGGATACCCTTGCAGCCAGAGCTGGATCTTGTTCACCCAGGTCTTTCACACTGGGGACCAGAGGGTCTCCGTCTGTGGGACTGAATCAAAGCCAGAGAAGCAGCATCATCGACTGGAGGCCCCTCTGTGTTGGCAGCAAAGCCTCGTACAGGAGTGGAGCAGGGCAGAGCCGCGTCCTCTGCTCTCCATGACGGAGGCGGGTTTTCGCAATCACGCAGCCTTGCTTCCCTGGCAGAGAGATTCAGGCAAGAGAGCTTGGGCGGTGGACTCACATGGAAGTTCTACACTGGTCTCTGTCCCAGAACGAGACCCTGGTAAGTTGCTATCCTCTCTGAGCCTGTTTTCTCATCACTGGGCAAAGCTGTAGGAGAGCAGATGGGCACCCGCTCTTCCCTGAGTCATACTCACTGGGCACCAGGCCCTTGGGGTACAGCTAGGAACAGGAGAGACAAGACCCTGTGCTCCCCAAAGTCCCCTCTTGTGAGCACGTGGACCAATTGGCTGATGGAAATGTGACAGAGTGAGAACTAGATTGGGGGGCATCAGGGCTATCCCCGTGAGTGAAGAGGCGGGGAAAGATTGCTCTAGGCAAAGTGAAACAGAGAGGACGTGACCTGCTGGAGGGGATGAAGTTCCTCTGGGTGGCAGGAATACTCAATGCAAAGGCAGGGGGTGCCAAGGCCAGAGCCAAGCAGGCCTGGCATGCAGGACCTCGTGAGTCAAAGGAAGGGATATGGAGTCATCAGTAGGTGTCCCAGGAAGGGTCCAGCCAGGCAGACGTGTGTCGTAGAAGCAACATGCTTAGGGATGGCTACATAATTTGTGGGCCTGGTGCAAAATGAAACTGCAGAGCCCCCACCAGGGCAGGAAAGTCAATCCCCTCCACATGAGCCCCCTGCCCCAACCCATGGCCAACAGGTGACACCAAGAGAGGCCACCTTCATGCTGGGACATGCTCAATACCTGGATTGGGGATGGGCAAGAAGTCCCGCTGAGTTTCAGCCCCTGGAGGGGATGGCTACCACCTTGTCCCACCCCAAGATGCCTAGGGCAAATGCAGCGGTCCCTAGTTCTCTTCAAGCCCAGTTCAGGCCCCCAGATGGTAGGAGTGTCAGAGAGCAGGGAATGGGCAGCCAAGACCCCGTCCTGGGGAGGCAGTGGGAGGTGAGACAATGGGAACTGAGGCTCCAAGCCCCCAGTGCATACTCTGTTTTCCCATCAGACTTCACTTACAAAACACAAACTCAGAGCTGGGGTGAGTAAGAGTTTCCAGGTGGCGACCACAGAACACTGACACCCAGGCACAGGGCCCTTCTGAGGGCTGGTGCCTGGTCACGCTCCTGCAAAGCCAGGTCACTCTGGCTTCTGCGTGAACAACAGGTTAGAAGGGCAGGGCTGGAGGCAGGCAGTGAGGCCAGGCTACAAGGGGTAGAGACCCCACCCAGGCCCTGGCAGCTGAGAGAGACCATGCTGTGAGAGAGACACTGTGAGAACTGGCCAGGCAGAGAGGCAGGTGGGAGAAACACTGAGCTTGCTCAAGCTGAGAGCTCATGCTGGTGGAGAGAGGCCCGGACCCTGCTCCTTTGCTCTCAGAGGCCCCTGGTGGTGCCTGGGGCTCTGAGGAGAACCCTTGCGTGAGGAGGCTAGCCGTGGGGTCAGGCGCTGATGGCCCATTCTATCCATTAGGCTCCGCAGGCCTCTGAGCAGTTCTACAGTCTCTGAGAACGTTTGCAACCTGATGGGGAAATGAGTGTTTCCAGACGAAAAAAAGAAAACCTCAAAATCAAAAGTAAAGTCATCCCTGATGGCCCAGCAGTTAAAGTTCAGTGCGCTCTGCTTTGGCAGCCCGGGTTCAGTTCCCGGTTGTGGAACCACACCATTCATTTGTCAGTGGCTGTGCTGTGGCAGTGGCTCACATAGAAGAACCGAAAGAACTTACAACTATACACAACTGTGTACTGGGGCTTTGGGTGGTGGGGGGAAGGAAGAAACACGGAGGAAGACTGGCAACAGATGTTAGCTCAGGGTGAATCTTCCCCTGAAAAAAAAAATCAAAAGTAATACCTCTTAGTTCTATGTCTGCTACCCCTCATGTCACATCAGCTAACATTATCACATGAAGTTCGATTCAAATCACACAAGTGCCACTGAGTCAACAAGTGTTTATTGAGCACCTGCTGAGTACCGAGCACCGAGCTGGACTCTGGGGTGTCAGGGGTGACCAAAACAGAGAAAATAATAGCAGTTACATGTTCATACACAATAACGAGCATTTGTTCTTATCAAACATTGTTAAAGATTATATAAATCCTTTCTAAAAAATTCATGGCACTTGGGGAACACTCGTTTTGACGTGTTTGCTGTGATGTGAAGGGAGGTCTCCCAAAGGTCAAAGGGCCGGGGGCCTGCCAAGTGCCTAAGCCTAGCAGGTAAGGCCCGCACAGGAGGAAGACCTGCCCAGGTGGGCCCAGGGCGCCTGGGTGGGGACCACGCTGTCTAGAAAGAAAAGGAAGAAATTCCACTCTGTCCAGTTCTTTGTTTTCTAACTAAGGTGAGGACTCCATGCAGGTCCCCCTGGTGCTCCTGACCTACCCTAGGGACTCAGAGGGACAGCAAAGACCACACCGAGCCAGGCCTGGCCCTGCAAAGGAGACCCCCCAGGTGCTGCTGGGGTCTGAGAGACTTCAGTGACAGCCGAGTCCAAAGGGAGGGGCTGGGGCCAGTGGGTGGTCCTGGGATTCAGGAGCTTGAGCTGAGGGGAGGGAGTGAGTTTCAAGCCCTGGAGACAGACTCGTTCATTATTTCATCCATTTATCCATTCATTCACCCAACAAACATCGACTGGGTCAGTGTGAGGTTCCGGGAATGCAGCCATCAGCCACTCAGACGATGGCCCTGCCCTCAAGCTTGCAGAGACTCCAAGAAGTACAGACTCAGGAGGGAGGCCCAAGGCCTGTGCACCGGCTGCACCCTTCAATGCTTTGCAGCCTTGGAATGGGAGCCTAGTCGCCTGTCCATTGGCCAATCATCTGGTGTCCAAGCTTCCTTCACTGGACAGTGATGACTGTGTGGTGTCTGGATTCAGAAGGGGCCCAGAGAGGCCCTGGTGTAGCCCACCTGCCCACAGCTCAGCCGCCAGCTGGACCAGCTGCTGGACAGGCCTCAGGGGCAGGCGAGGCCATCGAAGCGGCCTCACGGCAGGATTTCCTCTTCCTGCCCCAGGGCAGTCATTCTCATACCCAAATCCAGCCCTCTGTCTCCAGATCCTGACACCAAAATCTCCCAGCACCTGCTCTCTGTGGGACCAGATGCCCATGGCCCAGCTCAGGCTGATCACCTCCTGACCTCCGGCTCCAGCTTCTGGGCTGGGAGAAGGTGAGGTGGTGGAGTCACTTCCAGAATAACGAGCTTCAGGACACAAAAATACAGTCTCCCAGACTGGGACCCTGTTAGGGAGGCTTCTGGGTCCTCTGACACAGTCAGGAGCCACTTCACACACACATACACACACAGAAGCATACACATGTACACACACACTTGCACACACGCATAAACACACTCACTCACTCACCTCGACCCCATGTAAATTCACACACATTCAGTCAAAATACTCCCACCTCCCCACATTCCATGTATATACACACATTCACTGCTCTCCCTTGTCTGTACAGACCCATAAACGCTCACGCACACGTGTATACAGTCACACACACCTGCACTTAGACTCACAACTGCACATGCACATCCAAACACATTCATATCCTTCCTCACACATTAACACTCACACACATTCAGGTGTGCACCAAGACATCACACTCATGCACACTTAGACATGAGCTCACACTTACCCCCATACACACACACATACATAGCACATATTGTGAGATAAGAGAAAACATATATAATGGTCTCTGCCCCCGGCCTCTGGCACAGAGCTCCTGAAACCCTTGTAATTTCCTAATTGTTAAGAGCACTAGGAGCATCTCTTGTTCTAATATTTGGTCTTTGACCCCAATTCCTGGCACAGAGCTCCTAAATCCCATGGAATTTCCTGGGTGATAGGAGCATCTTTTGTTCTATTGAGGTGACTCTGGGGGGGCTCCTGGATGGGGGCTGGTCACCAGAAAGACCAAGCCCTGATTAGAAGCTTGGAACTGTCAGCCCCACCCCCTTCTCCAGAGAGGGGAGAGGAGCTGGAAATGGAGTTAATGATCTATCACACCCACGTGAGGAAGCCTCCATAAACCCCAACAATAGGGGGTTCAGAGAGCTCCCAGGTGGGTGAACACGTCCACACTGGGAGGGTGGCGCACCGCAGCTCCACGGGGACAGAAGCTCCAACGCTCGGGACCCTCCCAGACCTCACCCTGTGTATCTCTTCATCTGGCTGTTCTGTCTCCTTTGCCATCTCCTTCAATAAACTGGTACACGTAAGTGCTTCCCTGAGTCCTGTGAGCCGCTCTAGCAAATTTCAAACCTGAGGAGGGGGTCGTGGGAACCTCCAATTTGTAGCCAAATTGTAGAGAAGTTGTGGGGGACCTGGGGACATACTACTTGCAAATGACATCTGAAGTGGGGATGATCTTGTGGGGCTGAGCCCTTAGCCTGTGGGATCTGATGCTAACTCCAGGTAGGTAGCATCAGAACTTAATTCAATTGCAGGACACCAGCTCGTGTTGCAGAGTTGATTAGTGGGGGAAACCCACACATCTGGTGTCAGAAGTGTTGTGAGTGTGGTAGTAGTGTGAAAGGAAAGGAGAAAGAGCCTGGAGAAGAACTGTAGCTTTTTCCAGTACACGTATCCTTACCCACAGGGGCGATCCCAAGCACACTGTGTGCATGAACTCACCCTCAATGACACAACCTATGAGGGAGGTACTATATTACTTCCATTTTACAGGTGAGGAAACTGAGGCCAGAGAGGTTCACTCACTTGTCCAAGTCACACAGCTATTAATGGCAGAGTTGGAATCCAAACCCAGGCAGTCAGGCTCCCACACCCACACTCTTAACCACTACCTTCTATGGTTTCTTGGGTGGTAGAAATAGGGTCAATTATAATAATAAGCCTGGGAAAGTATATCTCACTGTGTCTCAGTCTGCAGTCACTTACTTCAGAAGGGGAAAAATATCAGTCCAGCCCCAGTCTATGTAGAGTATTAGAATCAGGCAACTGAGTTCTGGATGGTTCTGACCCCAGCTTGCTGAGTGGCCTTGGGCAAGTCACTGACCACGGGGCCTCAGTTTCCTGATGTGTAAGTGGATGGGGGCTCATGAGACTAGAGGTCCCTTCTGTCAGAGGGTCCTGTTCCTCTCCCATCTCCCCAGGCAGCCCGCTGCTCACCACGATGCCTGGCATGGTAGGCGCTGGTGAGCACTGGATCCTTCCCCTTCTGGTCATGACACCTGGACTTCTCTTCCTCCTCTGTGCTCCTGGGAACCCACTTGGACACCCCAGCTCTGCCAGGGAGGTACGGGCTATGTGGTGGGTCGTCACATCTTCCTTCACTGGTGCCGCTCTCAGAGCCCGTGCCCTTCTCCCAGATCCAGCCCATCTGTCTCCCCTTGTCTCTGCCCAGCTGCCCAAGGACACTTCCTGCTGGGTGACTGGCTGGGAGAAAGTGAAGGAAACAAGCCCAGACCGGGGACACTGGGGCTGAAGTGACATCCCTCCTCCCGCCACCACACTGAACCCAGGCACTGTTTTCCACTCCTCCCCAAGCCACTCCCAGCCCCTGCTCTCTCCAAACCCTTCAGCTTACCTCACTGCCCCCACGCCCCGGCCATAGTACCTCTCTCCAAATGCAAACAGCTCTTTCCAGCTGTGTCCTCTGTCACTCATCATCTTCCATGTCTCTCCCGAGCTTCTCCCTCCTCCACAGTCTCTCCAGCAGGCCCGTGTGCCACTCCTGGACCAGGAAGCCTGTGAAGGTCTCTTCCGCAGGTATTCCCAGGAGACCCCAGAAACCAACCCTGATCATCAGGCTGGACATGCGGTATGCTGACTCCACCCAAGGTGTCCCAGATGCCTGCCAGGTGAGTGAGGAGTCCACCCATCTACCCACCCATTTATCCATCCACTCATCATCCACCTATCCATCCATCCATCCATTCTCCATTCCTCCAACCATCCATCCATGCATGCACCAATTGTCCACCCATTCATTATCCATCTATGTATCCACCCACACACCCATCCACACATACATTATCCATCCATTGATTAACCCATGTATCCACCATTCATTACCCATATTCTTTCATCCATCCATTCCCCAACTACGCATCCACATATCTCTCCATGCATGCACACACGTATGATTTCCTCCACCCACCCATCCATCCACCCACCCATCCATCCATCTATCCACCCAACCATCCATCCATTCACCCATCCATCCTTCCTTTCATCCATCATTTATCCACGTCTACCCATACAACCATCCATTCTTACACTTATCCATCCATGCATCAGTTCATCTATCCATCCATGTTATAAACATCTATTGAGCACTATACAGCAGGCATCATGCTGGCCCTGGGAGTAAACTGGTGAACTCTCAGGGTGCTTCCAGTCTAGTAGGGGAGACAGAACAGTCATTAGACAAATCCTGGGTGATAAGCTCTCTGATGAGGGTGAGTGAGGGGTGAGGAAGTAAGACCAAGCAAAAGCACCTCACTCGGATCTGGGCATCTGGGAAGGCATCCTACACAAAGTAACGCCCACGCTAAGCCTGAAGGATAAATACAAGTTGGCCAGAAAAGGCGTGGGGATGGGCAGACAACATTTCTGGCAGAGAGTCCAGCACGTGCAAAGACCCAGAGGCGCAAGGTAAAGAGCCTAGGTGGAGTGTAGCTTATGAAGCAAGGAGAGGTAAGGAGGACAGGGCTGGGACATATAGGGGCACATAAGCCCTCCACCCTTTGGCATCATCCCTCTGTCCCTGCCCCACGGTGCTTCTTTCAGGGCTCAGGAGGCCACTGACCTGTCAAGTCAATGGCCTCTGGATGCTGTCACGTGTGGTGAGCTAGGGGGTGGGCTGCAGAATCCCCAGCTGCCCTGGCCATGCTGGGATGGCCACCTTCATACCCTGGTCCCTCACCCCAGCCCCCGAGGTGCAGCAGGATGTGCTTCCTGTGCCCCCAGGCCTGTGACCTCCTTGCTGGGCCCAAGCAGCCTGAGGGGTCAGGCTCTTTCAGGTGAAGGAGGAGTGGGTCTCAGGAGTGGGACGAGGGCCAGGACCAGAGACAACAGAGCTGGAGGGAGGTGCCAGCTCCCCAGCAGCTGTCATATTTGGCTGGCATCTGTTAGTTTCAAATAAAGGTCAAGATGAGGCTGAGCTTGGTGTGGAATTCCTGTTTTTGTGGAAAAGAAACAAGATTCCGACTTCCTGGGTAGTCCTCCCAGCGGCCATCAGTCCCCTCTCATCACAGTGGCCCCATTCCTGCCCCAAGAGAGCCCTGGGATTGAAAGGCCCATTCCAGGCTGAACCCCAGATGCCCCAAACCCTGATGACTCAGGAGAAGCTGCTGCCAGCTCAGTCAGGCTCCCCATGAAGGAGGCCATGTGTCCCCCTCCCATGGACGGCCATGGTTATAAGTGGTGCCTAGTTTTGACCTCTGTGTTCGGAGCTTGAGGGGGTGGCAGTAGCAGAGGGGGACACCGAGGCCAGTCCCTGAACTCTACAGCTGGGCAGGAGACAGTCCAGATGCTGCAGAGGCCAGGCCCACGTGTGGCTGCTCATGACCCTGACCCTTAAATCTGACTCCACCCCTTCTCCTGTTTGCCACCTTCAGGGACTTCCCATCAACAGCCAGAAAGTCCAAGCTCCCCAGTGTCTCTTTTGAAGCCGCGCACCATCGATTCAATCCCAGGCTTCCTGAAATAATGATTCATAATAATAACACAATCATCCAACATTTGCTCAGCAATTTAGGGTTCACCATGTGTTGCCACGTGAGCTGCCTCAATTGATTCCCACAACACGGTGACTATCAGCTCTGTTTTTTTAACAGGTAAACTGAGGCTGGGAGAGCTAAGGAAGCCTTCCGGTGACAGCACTGGACGGAGGAGTCAGGTGCCCTGACTCCCGGGCCTGTGTCCCCTTCACCCCGCCCCTCACATGCTGTGTGTCTTACCGTAGCCAGCGGTCTCCCAACATTCCCACCTCTGCGCCTTTGCCTGCCACCCCCTGCCGGGAATGCCCTCACCATTCTCACCCAGGTCCGGGTTGGCTCAGACTTGCTGCAGGGAGCCTTTCCCTGTTCTTCTCCCTCCTCCCCTTTGCTCCTCAAATATTTAGGAAATGCCTCCCATGTACCAAGCATGGAGCTGGATGCAGGGGCTGCAAGTAACAGACAGGGTCCCCGCCCCGAGGAGCTTGCAGGCTGTACACAAATGAGGAGCCAGGCAGCTGCCTCTCAGCATGATCAGTGCTGGGGTAGAAGCCCAGGGAGCTGTGGGACTCCGGGGAAGCCCCTCACCCAGACCTGGTGGTCACTGAGGCTCCGTCTTGCAGGACGAGCGGGAGTTAAGCCCCCCGTGAAAGGTAATGGCAGGGCATTCCAGGCACAGGGAACAGCCTGTGCAGAGGCCAGTGTGGGCGGGCTGGAGTGCAGGGTGAGGCTAAAGTCAGCAAGAAGAGAGGCAGGGTGAGGGGACTGAGGTCTCAGTCAGCAGAGAACAGGTCATGGAGGGCCATATGGCAAATTTTGGACTTTACTTGCATGACAATGGAAACCATAAACAATATTAAGCAGGAGGCACATGATCAGAGCTGTGTCCTTGAACCGTTACTTAGCCCAGGCGAACAGACTGGAGAGGCACCTTGCTGTTTTGGATAGCCACTTCTCCTTGGGTGCCTTCGAGCATTTAACTAGTCCTCCAACCAGCCCTCTAGCGCGTCATGAGCGTTGCTAATACTTTGCTATAACAAACAGTGCAGTAACAAATGTCCCTGTTCTCACTCCACTTCCCACCTGGGAGAATACGATGTGAAGATGTCCTCACCAACACAGCGCTTTGTCACTCATGGTGATCTCCGCCAACTTCAGCTACCAATGTTAAAGGAGGATGTTTCTTATAGCCAACTCAGCATTTCCAGTTTGCTCTGGAGTTTTGAGGTTATCCATCTGCCATGTTGCCTAAAACAGAAGCTATTTTTTTATTAAAGGGGAAGATTTAAAACATCCTAAATGTCCAGTTATAAATAAATAGTTGATGATTAAATAGCTAGACACTGTAGACCCAGGGTTACTCCGGCAAAGCTGTTGCTGATTGCTGGGCACCCAGAGGCCTGTCCTTTGAACTTAGTCCATTCCTGATTAGAATCGGGCTGTTTCTCACATATGACAGGTATATGTGATACCCGCTGTGTGCCAGCCATGGGCTCCTTGCTTGCAGCAGACTCAGCCTGGGCCTCCGGGGCTTGCTCTGGCAGCCCGCCCGGCACAGCTGGCAGCAACACCTGAGGCCCCTGCCATGAGGGCAGGCGCAGGCAGGGAAGGCCCCACAAGGAGCCGCACTTCAAACGGACTTCAGGAGAAGAAGAGAACAGGTGAGAAGGGACGGCAGGCACTTCAGGCAGAGGGAGGAGGCCAAGCAGGGGTTGGGAGGCCCCAGCCATTTCCAGTCTGAGAGGCTTCTGGCATATTAATAAATGAAGTAATGCCAAAACAGGGTTATAAAAGCTGAGGCATATTTTTAAAGTTTACAGTGGATGCTTTAAACAATAATAAATTCGTTTGGTGATAAAAGTCTAAGGTCTAAATTCGAGGCCCTCAGTAGTTGGCCTGTGATAGGCCCTGTATTCTTTTTTGGGGGCTGCCCTAACAAAGTATCACAGACTGGGCAGCCTAAGCAACAGAAGTTTGCAACTATTTTCTCATAGTTCTGGAGGCTGGAAGTCCCAGATCAAGGTGCTGGCAGGGTTGGTTCCTTCTGAGGCCTCTTTCCTTGGCTTGAAGATGGCTGTCATCTCCCTGCGTCCTCACAAGGTCTTCCCTCTGTGCATGTCAGTGTCCTTAAGTCCTCTTCTCATAAGGATGCAAGTCACTGGATTAGGGCCTACCCCATTGGCCTCATTTTACCTTAATTACCTCTTTAAAGTCTCTGTTTCCAAATACTATACAGTCACATTTTGGGATACAGGGGATTAGGACTTCAACATATGAACTTGGGGGGACACAATTCAGTCCATAATGGCCCCAAGTGGACAACCAGCATGTGACTCTGGAGAGGGTAAAGAGAGAAGCTTGGAAGGACTGGCAGGAGGCAGAAAGGCCCCGGATATCAGGCTAAGAACACTGGACTCCATCCCCTAATAACAAAGGGGTAAGCAGAAGAGAAGAATTTTCAGGAGGGCGTTGGCACCCTTGCTCTGGCAGTTGGCGCATAGATCAGAAGGGGAGAGAAGCTGGGGGACCAGTCTGGGGGTAGGGGGAGGAGGGGCCCAAGGCCCTGGAAACTGGAGCCACCACTTGTTAACCCTCACAACCCCCGGAGAGGGGAATTAACCCCCTCCTCCATTTTACAGATGAGGAAACTGAGACTGGGGGAAGTTGATGACTTCCCCAGGGCTCACACCACTTTCTTACATCAAAACTTCAACAGCTAAAACAGTCAGGCCTGGGGTGGCCCAACAAACATTTGCTGAATGCAATGAAAAAAGTAGAGAAGCCAAAACTCAAAAATGGGGGGACAGGAAGATGGGCTGCAGAGGCAAGGTCAAGCAGGATGTACAGTTGGGGGGCACTAGGTAACACTGGTGAAGCTGGAAGACCCCATAAGCACCTTCCTTGAGGTTCACACAGGCACTGCGGGCAGCCAACCCACCCTCATCCATCATCTTCCCCCAAAATCAGAACCTAGACTTGACTCCAGACCCCTCCCCAACTCTGCACCACCCCCATTCTGACTCACATACCACACACCCAGGGTCTGTAGCATCCAGTCAGCCAGGAAGCTGAGGGATGTGGCCAGTTGGCCCCTGAGGGACATTCTCCCACCACAGACTCTGCCTAGCTGGACCCAGGCCCCCAGACCCCTTCGAGGCAAGAGGCAGCACTTTGCGGCTAGAGAGAGGCAGACAGTCAGACCGAATAGAGCCCGCTGTGGTCCAGGCCTCTATGTACAGACCTCTGCTGTCCAGCTGGCCTAGATGACCTTTCAGTGCAGACCAGACCAACAAGGTTGTGGGAGCACTGGGCAGCACCCAGTCTTTGGCACCATACTGGTTCTGCCCAGCTCGCTGGGCCAAGGCACGCCCCTCACTCAAGCTCAGTTTCCCCAGCAGTAAAACTAAAGGTAATAATTACTCCTGTGCAGGATCATGGCACAGAGCCTGACATGCAGCTGGTGCTCAATAAATGATACCTGTTAATCAGCCTTGAGCCAAGCCTGGGTCACTCACCTCACTGTGCCTGGATTTCCCCAGGCACCATTCCTCCCCCTACCCCCAGCCTTGGCTGTCAGGCCTCCTGCCCCAAGGCCTCGCTCTTTCTTCTTTTTCAAGTAAAAAGCCAAGAGATTCCTACAGAAGCAGGACCTTAGGGAGTAGGCGTGAGGACAGATGCCCACCAGATAAAGTACCATTTTCAGTTAATGTATTACCTTGATAATAATGACCAAACATATTTACTGGGCTCCTAATATATGCTGAGTCCTTTACACAAAAGAATCTCCTATTCTCCCTGCATTCCTCCAAAGGTGGAAATATTGGCTCCATTATACAGATGAGGAAACTGAGGCTATTCAAGTGACTTACGGCCAAACCTATCTAGCTTCTAATCTCCCTCCCGCCCTCCCTGTTTGCCTGTCTCTCACACACAGACACAGACACAGACACAGACACACACACACACACAGTGTTTCTCCTCCCTCTCTCAAACCCCTGGCACACTGCTTCCCCCTCCCAACCCCATAATCCAGGGCTGGGCAGAGCAAAGCGGCCACAGCAGTCATGCCCTTAGCAATCCACAACACAGCATTTTTGTTGACAAAATCAATGTGGAGCCACTGTGAAGTGAGGTTAGGTAACAGGAAATTAAGAGCTGACCCCAGAGGTCAGGAAGGAGGGCGTCCAAAGGCTGGAATTTGCTTCTGCTTTCCGACAATGAGTCTGGCAGCAGAAAGAGGAGGAGTTCCCCACCCGGCTCAGATGGCCCAGGCTGCTCGATCCCAAGTGATGTTCCAGTGCCAAAGAGGAGGGAGGCAGGCAGCCAGAGGCCTGAGCAGACTTGGAGGCAACCCACAGAGCGGAGGCCACCACCCCACCCCACCCTCAGGGGCCACCAGGAACAGATGACGGGCCTGAAAACCCCAGGCTGCCACTCCTTCCCCTTTCTCTCACCAGTCCACCCTTCACCCACAGCCAGTCCAGTTTTTTAAGAATGTGAATCAAAATGTGTTATTCCCAGGGCAAGAGAGCCAGCTGGGCCACTAGGAACGTTTCATCTGGGTGGTGGCTACCAGGTGCCACGTCTGTGAAGACAGGTCCACTGCACTGTATGTAAGTTACACCACATTACAATTTTAAGGGACTTCCACTCGCAGGAAGATGAAATAGATGTGCTTTTTCCTATTCCTGTGTGAAGTACGACTAAAAACCCTGGACATTGTATATAAGACAAACCTAAGAAGACTGTGAAAGGTGGAGAGAAGAAGGCAGACGGGCTGGGGACCTCAGGACCCAAGGAATGACATGGAGGTAGGTTTTCTTTTCGCCTCATTGTCCCAGACTGGGGGACAGTCCTGGGGCTTCAAGAGCCAGCAACCTGGAAGTGCTGACAGGCACGGATGAAAAAAGCCCCAATAAAAGCCTGCTCTCTCTGCCAAAGAACCAGGCAAGAGAGAGCCAGCGAAGAGAGAAATCTCTTAGACAATAACCACCCTACTCCAGCCACACCCACAGAAAAGACACAGCTCCACCCCCAATCAGGCCAGCAAAGGGCAGATGAAGAGCCCGACGTCCCCCTCACCCAGGGGGATGTCAGAGAAGGCTAAGTAGGAAGGCTTGACTTTCCTCCCAGCTGGTAACAAGCACTCTCCCAACCCCACAGTGTTAGTCGAGGCCACTTGGGGAGCCAGAGCTCTCACCCCGTCCAGCAGTCACAGGGGGCCCCCTGGAGTATCAACAGAGGCAGAATGAGGAACCTAGACTTCTACCCTCACCTGGCATTCTAAGGCAGCGCCCCCCTTCCCCTGCCAGAGGGGTGTCAGAAAAAGCCAGCTAGACAGGTCTAAAGAGGATCCAGTGTCTCATAATTCAAAAATGTCCATGTTTCATTTGAAAATCACTCATCATACCATAAGAACTCACCATAAGAACCAGGAAGATCTCACACTGAATGAGAAACCAATCAATGGATGCCAACCCTGAGATGACAGAGATAGTAGAACTATCTGACAAAGACTTTAAAGCAGTCATGATAAAATGCTTCAACAAGCAATTACGAACACACTTGAAACAAATGAAAACATAGACAGCCTAAGCAAAAAATAAAAGTTGTAAGGAAGAACCAGATGGAAATTTTTGAACTGAAAAATACAATAACTGAAATAAAAAGCTCAATGGATTGACTTAACAGCAGAATGGAGGGGATGGAGGAAAGAATCAGCAAATTGAAAGATAAAACAATAGAAATGACTCAATCTGACAATAGAAAGAAAAAGACTGGGGGAAAAAACAAACAAAACCAGAGATTCAGGGACCTGTGGAACTATAACTAAAGATCTAAACTTTGTGTCACTGGAGTCCTAGGAGAGGAGAAGCAGGGTGGTGCAGGAAAAATACTCAAAGAAAGAATGGCTGAAAACCTCCCAAGTTTGACAAGAGACATAAATGTACAGACTCAAGAAGGTGAGAAAACCCCAAACAAGATAACCCCAAAGAAATTCAAGGCAAGACACATCATAATTAAGCTTCTGAAAACTAAAGACAAAAAATATTTAAAGCAGCTAGGAAAAAAAATCTTATCTATAGGGGAAAATAATTCAAATGACAGCAAATTTCTCTTCAAAAACCACAGAGGCCGGAAGGAAGTGACCCAATACTTTTCAGGGAAAAAAATCTACAGGCCCACATGGTTTCCTAAGGAAGGAATACTCAGACAAAATCTTTGGGAAGAATGAAAACTTGTAGTTCTTTTGGATTTAATTCAATGCAAACATAGTTTTTCACCTCATGCTTATTTGACAGCTGTCTAGATTTAAAAGTAAAACCCATAATACAAAGTTCCCCCCAAAAAATCTTTGGGACCTAGAACTAGGCAAAAAGTTGTTAGACATGACACCAAAAGCATGATCCAGAAAAGGAAAAATTGATGTTAGATTTAATCAAAATGTAAAATGTTTGCTCTATGAAAGACTAACCCTGTTAAGAAGATAAAAAGACAAGTCACAGAGTAGGAGAAAATATTTGCAAACCACATTTCTGACAAAAGACTACTATCTAGACTATAAAAACTTGGCAGTGAAAAAGGAAACCATCCAATTACAACATGGGCAAAAGACATGAACAGACATTTCACTGAAAAAGATATACAGATGGCAAATAGCACATATGGTCAACATCATTAGCCATTAGGGAAATTCAAATTAAAATCTCAATGAGATATCATTATATATCTATCAAAATGGTGAAAATAAAAAATAATGACAATATCAAATGCTGGCAAAGATGTGGAGAAACGGGATCACTCACACATTGCTGGTGGGAATGCAAAATGGTACAGCCACTCTGGAAGTCAGTTTGGCAGTTTCTTAAAAAGCTACACATGCAACTACCATATGACCCAGCAACTGCACCCCTGGGCATTTATCCCAGAGAAATAAAGAATTATGTTCACACAAAAACCTGTACACAGATGTTTATAGCAGCCTTACTGATAATAACCCCAAACTGGAAACAACCCAGATGTCCTTCAACAAGTAAATGATTAAATGAAGCAATACATCCATACCATAGAATGCTACTTAGCAAGGAAAATAAACAAACTATTAATACACACAACAACCTGGGTGAATCTCCAGAGAATTACGCTGAATGAAAAGAGCCCATCCCAAAAGGTTACACGTTGCATGATTCCATTTATATGACATTCCTGAAAGGACAAAATTATGGAGATGGACAATGAGTGGTGGTTGCCAGGGGTTTAGGAGGTGGGGCGGAAGTATGTGCGACTATGAAACGGTAGCAGGAAAGATCCTGCGGTGATGGAAATGCCCTGCATCTTGACTGCATCAATGTCAATCTCCTGGCTATAAATTGAACCATAATTTTACAAGATGTTCCCATTGGGGGAAACTAGGTGCAAAATACACAGGATCTCTCTGTATCATTTCTTACAACTTCATGGGAAGCTATAATTATCTCAAAAGAAAAATTCTAACTTAAAAATAAAAATTTAAAAGAAATGGGTCCTTTCCTACTTGAAATTCTCCAACGGCTTTATGTTGCCCTTAGGATAGTCTGGGCTGCTCCTGGCTGCCAAGGCCCTCGGTGGCCTGCCCACCGCCAACGCTCTCTCCCTCCCCTCCCCTCCTCTCGCTCGCTCTGCTCCAGGCACACTGGCCTGTCTGCTCTTCTCAACCACTGCAAGCACAGCCCATGAGAGGCGCTTCAGCCTGGAACGCCGCTCCCCTCCACCAGCTGGCCCACTCCAACTCATCCTTCAGGTCTCCACTTGGATTTCCCTTCCCCCTCATGGCCTTCTCTGACCCTCCAGTCTGAGCCATCCTCTTTCTCTCCCAGCACGCAGCCCCTCAGGAGCCACACACTGGACTTTACTTTCTGTCACCACATTTGATGATTCAGCGCCTGCACATAGGCTGGCCACACTGCACGTGTTGGTGGAACACCAGGACAATCCCCTAAAAGAGTCACTGTACAGCCATACGTCACTTAACGACAGGAATACTTTCTGAGAAATGTGTTGGTAAACGATTCCACCATTGTGCAAACATCATAGAGTGTACAAACCTAGATGGTGTAGCCTGCTACACACCTAGGCTATATGGTACTAATCTTATGGGACCACCATTGTATATGCGGTTTGTCCTTGACTGGATCATTGTTATGCAGCACATGATTACATGTTGAGGTGTCCTCTTTTGGGGCACTAGAATATGCCCTGAATTAGCTGCAGTCAGCAGGCCTTCGATTAACATCAGGTTGACTCGTGTGTCACTGCTGGGGATATGAGCCGGTACAACTACTGTGGAGGGTGTATGACTGCCTCTTCCATAGCTAACCGCCCGCTATCTGTGGCCCAGCATCCGTGCCTGGGCAAATATCCGAGGGGAGTGACTGCATATGTCCACAGAGGACAGATCCACAGAAGTTCACAGCAGCCTTATTCATAACCCAAAAAGGAAATAGCCCAAATGCCCACCAACAGGAGAATGGGTAAATAAATTATGGTGTATTCATGCAATGAAATCCTATAAAGCAACAGTTCTGAAACATGTTGGTCTCAGAACCCCTTTGCATTCTTAGTAATTATCAAGGATGACACAGCACTTTCGTTTACGTGGACTATATCCACTAACATTTACCATGCTAGAAACTAAAAATAACACATTAAAAATATACATATTTATCAATTCATTTAAAATAACAATAATAAACCCATCATGTGTTTACATAAATATTTTTACAAAAATAATACTTCCCAACACAAAAAATAATTAGAAGAATGGCATTGGCTTTTGCAAATCTCTGCTATCTGGCTTAATCAAAAGCAGCTGGGTTCTCTTATCTACTTCTTCATTCAGTCTGTTGAGATGCCACACATTGTGCAGCCTCTGGAAAACTCTCCTGTACACATGCAAAACCAGAGTGTTTCGCACTGTGCATGTGAAAACCAGAGTGGAAAAGGCATCTAACGTTTTGCTATTATTGTGAAAATCATTTTGATCTCTTCAACACCCTGAAAGGGTCTTGGAGACCCTCAGGGGATCCCAGATGACACCTTGAGAATCACTACACAGAGCAGTAAAAAAAGAACAAGCTATTGTGTTGAACAAAAGAAACCAGACACCCAAGACTATATACTGACTTATTCCACTTATAAGAAGTTCAAGAACAAACAAAACCAATGTAAGATGAGAGGAGTCAGAAGAATGGCCACCTCAGATTGGGGTGAGGGCATATAAACTTGGAGGGGCACAAAGAGAACCTTTAGGGGGCTAGGAACATCCCCTCTCTTGATCTAGCGGTGGTGACACAGGTGTTTCCCCATTTAAGAATTCATTGAGGGGCTGGCCTGGTGGCGTAGCAGTTAAGTTCTCGCTCTCCACTTCAGAGGCCCAGGGTTCACATGTTCGATCCTGGGCGCAGACCTATGCACCGCTTATCAAGCCATGCTGTGGCGGTGTCCCACATATAAAGTAGAGGAAGATGGGCACGGATGTTAACCCAGAGCCAATCTTCCTCAGCAAAAAGAGGAGGATTGGCAACAGATGTTAGCTCAGGGCTAATCTTCCTCACACACACACACACAAAAAACGAATTCATCGAGCTGCACAATTAAATTAGTGCACCTGCTCCCTTTTCTGTATGATTGTTATACCTCAATAAAAAAGAAAAATAATAACATCAAGCTGATACATCTTGAATTTGGCTTCAGCTTTATTAGTAATGCCAGGATGTGACTGCCCTTTAGCTTGTAAGGATCAGAGGTTACCTGTGGGGTCCCAGCCCCCAAAGGCATGACCACTCCCCATAAGAGCCAAGAGCACCCCCAGCCAGCTAGGGCAGACCTGGGAGGTCGCCAAACACCCACCTGGTGATGCCACTGCTGGGTCAGGAAGACCCAGTCCCATTTGGGACACACAGGTGGCCCAGATGACACACACCCCCTTCCCCACCCCTGCCTGGCCCCACCATCTGCTTGGCTCTGGGCGGGACCAGAACTCCTACCAGGTCTGGAGGGTAGAGGAGGACGTTAAAACTGGCTTCGGTTTTTCTCATCCTGGTGGGCTCCTTTGACTCATGACCAACTCCATTTGCAGAAAAGAGAAGAACCTGCTTTTAGTTCTACCGCAGGCAGAAACTAGACTTTTAGTCTTGGTTTAACCAGATGCAGACAACTATGCATGGGGCTTGGAATCCTTTACAGTCCTTCCCTCTCACGGTTTACAATTACATAAGCCAAAGTCCTTCCTACATCGACAGGGCCCTGAAGAACCTATCCCATCTCCTCTTTGAGCTCTTCTACTATGTTCCCACTTTTATCTTCTCTGATCCAGCCACCCCAACTGACTCACTGTCCCTCAAACATATTGGCACACTCCCACCTCAGGGCCTTTGTATGTGCCGCTTCCTTTGCTTGACTGTTCTTCACTCAAATATCCTCATGGCTCCCTTCCTCGTTTCCTTTAGGTCTTTATTCCAGGGATCAACAAATCACGGACCAAATCAGCCCTCACCCATTTTTGTCAAGAAAGTTCTTTTGGAACACAGCCATACTCACATGGTTATAAACTGTCTATGGCTGCTTTTGCATCATATGGCCTACAACAAGAAATTATGTAGAATAAGATGAAGTG
Source organism: Tapirus indicus (assembly GCA_031878705.1). Taxonomy (NCBI): domain Eukaryota; kingdom Metazoa; phylum Chordata; class Mammalia; order Perissodactyla; family Tapiridae; genus Tapirus; species Tapirus indicus. The sequence continues at coordinate 2,264,220 of CM062932.1, read as the reverse complement.
TGTAAATAATTCAGGACTTTAAATCTGGTGGATTCATCTCTCACATTTATTTCCTCTTCCTTCCAAAACCCACTAAAAAGACAGAAAACATAAAAAGTTATAAATCCTCAAGTAGTCCTGCTCTGTCGATTTCTGTGTTTTGTTTGTTTTTTGTGTGAAAACAAAGACAAAATACTTTCATCTGGTTGTGCTTCTGTCGTCAGATTTTCTGTTCTATGGAGCAGAACACACTTCTGATCCATCAGCCACAGCAAGGCCCAGTCCCACATGGGCCCACAGAGCTCCCTAACAGGTCCCAGAGCTTCCTCCCAAATCTGAACAAATCAGCAGCAGGCATTTGAAGAAAGCCTTAGACACAAGAGAGTGACAAAAAAACCAACCAAAGAAAGAAAGAAAAGGAGGAAATAGAAACAATGCAGGAAACAAAGAAAAATTCACAGATTATAATTTATCCTCAAAGAACTAAGAGAAGATATACAACCACGAAACAAAACAAAACCCTGCATGCTCCTAAAAAAGGAACAACTGACTCAACAATAAGAAAATGAACAACCGAATTTTAAAAATGGGCCAAAGATCTGAACAGACACCTCACTGGAGAAGATATACAGAAGGCACATAAGCTTATGAAAAGATGCTCCACATCATATCTCATTAGGGAATTGTAAATTAAAACAACAAAATTATACACCTATGAGAATGTGAAAACCCAGGACACTGACAGCATCAAATGCTGGAGAGGATGTGGAGCAACAGGAACTCTCATTGCTGTGGGAATGTGGAATGGTACAGCCGCTTTGGAAGACAGTTAGGCAGTTTCTTACAAAATTAAACATCCTCTTACCATGTGATCCAGGAATTGTGCTCCTTGGTTTACCCAGACATAGCAGCTTTATTCATAATTGCCACAACTTGTTAAAAACCAAGATGCTCTTCAGTAGGTGAATGGATAAATAAACTGTGGTATAGGCAGACAATGGAATATTATTCAGCACTAAAAAGAAATGAGATATCAGACCAACAGGTGGCATAGTGGTTAAGTTTGCGTGCTCCACTTTGGCGGCCTGGGGTTTGCAGGTTCGGATCCCAGGTGTGGACTAACACACCACTTGTCAAGCCATGCTGTGGCAGCGTCCTATATAAAGTAGAGGAAGATGGGCATGGATGTTAGCCCAGGGCCAATCTTCCTCAGCAAAAAAAGAGAAGGATTAGCAACGGATGTTAGCTCAGGGCCAGTCTTCCTTACAAAAAAGAAAAAGAAATGAGCTATCAACTGATGAAAAGACATGGAGGAAACTTAAATGCATATTACTAAGTGAAAGAAGCCAGTCTGGAAAGGCTACATACTGTATGATTCCAACTATACGAAATTCTGGAAAAGGCAAAACAAGGGAGACAGTAGAAAGATCGGTGGTTGTCAAGGGTTAGGCGGGGAGAGTAAGATGAATCAGTGAAACACAGAGGATTTTTAGGGCAATAAAACTGTATGATAGTTTGATGGTGGATACATGTCAATATACATATGTCCAAACTCAAAGAATGTACAACACCAAGAGTGAACCCTAAACTATGGACTTTGGGTGATTATGATGTGTCAGTGTAGGTTCATCAACTGTAACAAATGTCCCACTGTGGCAGAAGATGTTGATAATAGGAGAGGCTGTGTGTGGGGGTAAGGAGTATATAGAAAATCTCTGTACCTTCCCCTCAATTTTGCTGTGAACCTAAAAGTGCTCTAAAAAAGAAAGTTTGTTTTTCTTTAAAAAGGAGCAATTGTTGAACTGCACACTTGTAATGGGTGGATTTTATGACATGTAAATCCCAATCAAGCCTTAAAACAAGGAGGAGCTGGAAAACAAAAACAAGATGATACCTAACTTTTTAGTTAATACAAGTATTAGACATTAAGGGTGTACTCCAGAAATAAGAATTAAAAACGCAGAGATGGAAAATGTCAGAGAAATGATAAGAACCACAATAAAGGATTGATGAGGTCCAACACCCAACTGATAAAATTATCTGAAAGAGGACAGAGAAAACTCAGGGGAAGAAAACAGCCAAAGAAGAGACAATAAAGGAGAATTTTCTCAGAATGAGGGACATAAGCCTCCAACGTGGAAGGGCCGCAGTGGCCACAAAGTGAAAGAGACAAGACCCACCCTGAGGACTCCTCACACACCAGGGCCGGGAACTGCTGCTTTTCAAGAAAGGGCCTTACAGTCCCCTTTTTTTCCAACTATGTACATGCATTCATTTGATTATTTAAAAACCAAAATCCTTTCATCTGTATGTCTTCTCCCTAGTAGGCAGCATCCACACATCTCACACATCAAAGTAAAATCAAGCACCTAAGTTACATAAGCCCCAGAAGGTAGACAGAAGACGGAAAGTTGTATCTCAACATACCCTAATCTCAAAGGCCTTCATGGTCAAGTTCAAACGTCTTAGCTGGCATTTGGTACCCTCCCCGAGTCCAACCCGTCTCTTTTCTAGGCCACATCCTGAGCTCTGTCAGCTGAACTTGCCCCAAACTATAAAAAAAAGGTAGGGAGAGACACCAAATCCCTCCTAATTTCCTTTAAAAATGAAAATACTGAGGGACTGTGTTCCCCCAAACGAAAGCTCCAGGTTGGCCTTGGACCCAGTGTCAGCCTCTCCTCACCCACCCCCATCCCCAACCCTGCTTTCCTTTCCATGGCACTTGTCGTCATTTCACTTTATTCTACTTTTATTTTCCTCTCTAGCTCCAGGAGGGCTGCAGGTTGTGTCTATCTGTTCACTGCTGCCTACAGAGGAGTTAGAGAGTGCCCAATACGTCCCAGTAAGCATTCATTACGGGCTGGCTTGTGCCCCCGAAAGTCGTATGTTGAAGCCCTAACCCTCAGTATCTCAGAATGTGACTATATTTGGTCTTTTAAGAGGTGAGTAAATTCAAATGAGGCCACTAGAGTGGGCCCTAAACCAATCTGACCTGATATTCTGTAGTGCCCACTGGGCCCTAAGGGACACCACATCCCTGTCCTGCCAATGACCGTGCAGGCCCCTGCCCTCCACACGCAGCCCCAGGGTTCATGCTGGTCTTCCAGATAGCCCTTCCCACCCCGCTGCAGTAGCGGCCTCTGAGGAGGGCCCGAGTGTCCGCAGCTCAGCCAGAGACTCTTTCTGGCAAACAGCCCTGTCTCTCTTGGAGCCCCCTCACTTGACCTGGTTTGGGGGATACACTCTCTCCCCTCCTCCAGTGCTCTCTGCTCCTTGGAGTTCCCTTCAAAAACTCCTCTCCTCAGCCTTGTGTGGCTCAGGCTGAAGGTGGGAGGACAATCAGAGGAGCAGTTTGGCAAGTCCTGCAAGAGGTGCCTAGCACCTGTGGAGACAACATGGGGGTCTTGTCCTTAGCCGTTGTCCGAGACAACAGAAAGTGTTCCATTCCAGCATGATTTCACTCATATATGGAATATAAATGAACACACGGACAGAGAGAACTGGTTGGTGGTTACCAAGGGGAAGGGAGGTGGGGCGTGGGCACAAGGGGTGAAGGGATGCATCCACATGGTGACGGACAAATAATAATGTACAACTAAAACCCCACAGTGTTATAAACTATTAAGTCATCGATAAAAAAATAAAAATTAAATTAAATTAAAAATTAAAAAAAAAAGAAAGTGTTCCATTTCACAGGCTGCCGGGCTTTTAGAACAAAACCAAAGTAAGACCTTGCGTCATTCAGGTCCTGGCAGGAAACAAAAGGCAGATTCAGCTGTTCTGTTTTGCTTTTAAGAGAATTTAATGAAGAGACTATTTATCTGAGTGTAGGCATTAAGGAAACCAGCACAGGGTGTGGAGGGGACTAGCAACAGTGGAAGCCGTTACCATCACAGGCTGCATGGAAAAGGGGAGGAAAGGGGGTTACCAGAGCTGTGAAGGGGGTTATGGCAGGAGCTATAATTTGGGGTGGGCAGGGGGGGCACAGCCACTGCCAAAACTACAGTCCTGGGCAGGACAGGAGCCATGGAAACACCCATCCTCTCTCTTCTCCCATCTCCTGCCAGTGCCTCCCATTGGCCAAATCCAGCCAGAAACCAGGGACCATGGGAACCCAGTGAGGCTCTCCATCCATATGGGGCAGCCCCCTGGGCACAAAGCAGGATGGAGAAAGGTGGAGTGGAGAGGCAAATGCCCAGGGGGTAGGCAAGTGACCCAAGAAGACCAATGGGATGGGTGGTCCCCACCTCCTGGAATGTGGCTCTTGAGCAGACAAAAGCCATGGGCCTGTCCAGCAAGCTGCATCACCCTGACAAACTGTCCCCACTACAAGACCACCATGAGGGCCTGATTACCAGAGCCCTGGAGCAGCCTCAGCTCCCACCCACCCCCAGTCCAGCTAGTTCTCCAGCCTCCCAGCAACTCCTGGAGGCCTTGAAGTCCTCCCAACAAAGTCGGTCAGAGTCGGCATCTGCTGCTGGCAGTGAAAAGGCCCTGATATAAAGATCTTCACACATATATGAGTCGAGGGTCTTTTTCAAACAGATAATGGGCAGAGCCATCCAGTTGCCAGGAGAGCCAAGAACCAAGCTCAGGGCTTTGCAGCCCAAGCTGGAGCCAATATCACTCAGCACTACACTCACAAAGCCACCACTAGCCAGCCAGAGACCCTAGAACCCAGACACCACTGGGGTTACCACCACCCCAAGAACAGAGTCTTCATGTTCCTGCTTCTATAAGTGAAAATCTCCCAAAATGACTCCCAGGGCAGTGCATTTGCCTGGCTAAACCAAGGTCATGTGCCTTCAACCCAACCACAAGAAAGCTGGGAAAGCAAGCACCCCGCATTCCAGGTAGAAGGGAAACCCCCAAAGATGGGAAGAGGTTCCCCATGCTGGGCAGCCAAACAATGTCCACTAATACATGTACCTTCTTCAACATGTCAGAGTATTTCCTTCAGACAGTATCTTCAAACCGGATCACTGACTCTTGGTATGTATTGCCAAATTGCTTTCCCAAGAGTCAAACTAATTCCAACCACATCTAGTGAACAGAGTGCCTGCTTTGCCACACCGACGTACGTTATCATTAAGTTTTTTTAAAAACTATTTTAATAGGCAAAATGTGATGGATACCTCACTGCTTAATTCTCTCTCATTTCTTTTTGTTTTGGTTCCCATGTTTGTTTATTGTGTGTATTCTGCAAAAGTCTTTGATACTTGACTTAGGACATGTTTTATTATTTGTTTTGACAACTGACTTTTCATTATTTTCCTTTTTGTAGCCGGTGCTAAAATTAGCTGGCATTTGCTGAAAGGAGAGATGTATTACAATCAGATTCAGCTGTGTGTTACAGGCAAAAAACAACAGAGGCTTAAACCAGATACCAGAAGTTTCTTTCTCTTCCACATAAAAGAGGCCTAGAGAAGGGTCGTCCAGAGCTGGCCTTGGACCCACTCCACGAAGTTGTGAGGGACCCAGCTCCTTCCTGATCACCCTTCCACATCCCTGATAGAGCCTCATTCTCACTGTCCAAGGTGGCAGCTGGAGCTCCAGCCATCACACCCAGTAACAGAACAGAGGGCAGGAAGAAGAGGGAATAGTTGTCTACTGCTACAACACTTCCGTTTGCATCTTTTTGGCCAAAATTCAGACATGTGGCACCACCAAGGGAGGCTGGACAATCAGCCCAGCTAAAAATCAAGATCTTACTACTCAGGACTAAGGGAAGAATGGATACTGAGAGGCAGGCAACTATCTCTTCCACAGACAAGGATAAAAATCATGTTGAAGACAATCCATTTATTATGTTTATGATAGCGATAGCTAATATTTACTAAACAGTTATTAATTGTGAGCACTCTTCTAGCACTTGATGTCTATAACTTAATCTTTGCCACTCCCCTTTGAAAAGGATACTATTACTACCCTCATTTTACAGAGGAGGAAATGAAGGCACAGAGAGGCTAGGTAACTCGTCCAAGGTCACCCAGCTAACAGGTGGCACAATCTAGATTTGAAATGCAGGCAGCCTGGCTCCAGAACCCCCAGGACATGACACAACTGTGAAAGAGAGGCAACTCCTACCAGCAATTACAGAACCAAGCCAAGGAGGCCGACTGGGCTTGTCCAAGAGTCTTATCGACTCAGGAGTGAGAAGAGGGAACCAGAGCCAGAGCTGCTTTCTTACTTTGTGCCTCTGAATTTTTCATTTGTTCAACCATCCAGCAAGGGTTTTTTCATGACACACATTACATCTGCAATCTAAAGCCTGTTTGCCACTCCTTGGGGGCAGATCCTGTACCAGCAGTCAGCACAAAACAGGTGCTTAAAAGATATTTGGTCTGTGAACAAATGCATGTCCTGGGCCTGCTCTGTGAGGAGTGTTGAGTGTGCAGGAACAAGACACAGACCCTGTGCACTGGCACTCACGGCCAAATAGAGGAGACGGACAGGGAACAGAGCAGGCAAAGGCAGGGGAAGCTCCCGGGAGAAGTCTGGTGTGGCTAGATTGTACTTTACGAGTCACAAGCAATAAGCGACAAGGTCCATAAGGTAGGCTGGCACCAGGCTTAAGATTCCTCTCAAGTTCAAGGTGAGAAATTTAGCCTCAGCCCTGAGGTGACAGGGAGCCAACTGAGGCTGTAAGCAGGCAGTAACAGAACAGCCATCTAGAAAGACTGTTCCAGTAGGCTGTGCAGAGGATGGAAGGAGGGGAGAGACCAGAAGCAGGGAGATCTGTGAAGAGGCTGGAGCATCCTGGAGAGAGGCTCCAAGGAGGCCCAGGGCCTGAGTGGAGAAAGGAGTGGACGGGCCTAATGGATGGTTGGGAGGCGAACAGGACGAGCCCTCGGCTCAGTGGGGGCAAGAAGGAAAGAGGTGGTCTTTCAGGGCTGAGGAAATGGACATTGGCTGAGAGGGTCCTAGGGGGATGTCTGAGGTGGGATGGGGGCCGAAGTGAGGGGTTTAGAAGAAGGAAGGGGGGTGGGTGAGGTGAAGAAAAACAAGACAGGCCCCATGCTTGGGTGTGTGACCCAGACAGACTGCCCAGGGAACTCTGTGGGAGGGGAAAGGAGGGGGCGCCTGAGGGGGCCAGAGAGAGGAGGGCTGGAAGGGGGCTGGAGAGGGGCCCTGGCTTGAGCTGGGGCAGACAGCAGTTGGACGTCTGCAGGCTGTGCTCATGGCTCAGAAATGTCCCAGCCCTGCCAGGAGACTGCCTGGCCCCCGCTGCCCCTGGCCCCCACCCCCCGCCCCGAGCCCGGATCCCACATCCAGAGCTCTGAAGCTGCCCCCCTCACCGCCGCCAGCCTTCTGCTCCCCCAGAATGGGCCTCCCCTCCCCAGAACCCAGGCATACCCACACCCTCCCCACCACCACTCAACCTTCCCCCAATACATGATGAAACACAGGCCAGGGAAGGAGAGGGAGAAAATAAACAGACATCTTAAGGGGGGCCATCAGGAAGCAGGGGACAGGCTGGGGGTGCCAGGGGGCCGACAGGGGGATCCAGGGAGCAGTCTGAGCCAGCAGGGAGTTAACGTCTGCAGTGCTTTGCCCGACAGGCCTAATGAGACACAGGTGGTCCTCTGGCCGCAGCCCCACCTCCCCCAGCCCCCGACAGTGTAAGCGGATGCTGGTTCAGTGCCTGAGGAGGGGGGAGGGGGAGAGGGGGGTTCTGCAGCGACAGGGGGCGGGGCTGGGGCGGCTGGCCTGCGCCCAGCACATAACTCTGGGCGGTTGCAGTCTGGGGCAGCAGACACCCAGCCGCTCTGAGCTGAACTGGCAGCATGAAGGTATGGGCCTGGGGCAGAGGACTCACGGCATAGAGGGACTGAGCCCACTCTGTGGAGGACCCTTGCCAGAGACGGGGTGTGAAGGCACAGGGAGTTCTCGTGATTCCGTCAAAACTCTTAAGCTATGAGGGCCCTGAGCCTGTCCCAGAGAGTGGGGTTTCTTGGGAGGGGAAAGAGGGACCAAAGGGCAGGCAAGGGGTTTCTGGCAGGGGGTGGTTTGTGTGATGCAGCAAGTGCAGAGAAAGCAGGGGGGCTCTGGTGCTGGGGGGAGGGGCTGCGGTAAGGTGACCCTTTTTTCCTGTCGCCAGGCCCTCCTGGCCCTGCCGCTCCTGCTGCTTCTCTCCACTACCCCCTGCGCCCCCCAGGTCTCCGGGATCCGGGGAGATGGTAAGCAGCCCACATTCACAAATGCTGCCCGGCCAACAGGCTGGGCGAGGAGAGGCTGGGTTTCTGGGAATCAGGCCTCTGGGCTGAGCCCCAGCTCTGCCTCCTCCTCTAAAACACCGGGCAGGTGGATAAGACGATCTTCGAGCATCCCCTTCTCTCAAAGAAATCTTGCAATTTCCTGTGACAGAGCACCTTGCCCCCAGAGACGGAGGCAAACTGGGGGGTGATGAGGCGTCCACTATGCCTTAGTCCCCTCTCCTCACCCTCCCCACCCCCCAGCTCTGGAGAAGTCTTGCCTTCAGCAGCCCCTGGACTGTGACGACATCTACTCCCAGGGCTACCTGGCGGATGGCGTGTACCTCATCTACCCCTCGGGCCCCAGCGTGCCCGTGCCCGTCTTCTGTGACATGACCACCGCGGGTGGGAAGTGGACGGTGAGTGAGAGGAGAGGAATGGAGGCCTGGTTCTAGTCCCAGCTGTGTGACCAAGCTTCACCTCTGTGAGCCTCAGTTTCTTCATCTCTAAAATGGGGATAACAATACCCATGGCATAGTTAGTGAGCTGCTGCCAACACAGGATTCCAGATGCTTAAGGTAGGTTAGTGCATGTAATCCTCACAATAATCCTGGGAAGAAGTTACCTTTTATAGACAAAGAACTGAAGCCCAGAGAGGTGCAGCAACCTGCCCAAGGTCACACAGCCAGCACCATGACTCACACCCAGGCACCTGAACTCTAGAATACCCCCCTCTTAACCTCTTCCTGGCACTCAGCAGCTGCTCACTGAGCAGGCTGATGCCAGAATGCACCTTGTTTTAGGCCCCCAGCTCAGTCCTTTAACAAATCACCTCAGCATCACCTTGTTTTAGGCCCCCAGCTCAGTTCTTTAACAAATCACCTCAGCATCACAGGGTCCGTGCATGGGTGAGGCTCCTGCCCACTGGACCCCTGATCATCCAGGTCCGTCTTCTCTACTCCAGGTTTTCCAGAAGAGATTCAACGGCTCGGTGAGTTTCTTCCGGGGCTGGAATGACTACAAGCTGGGCTTTGGCAGAGCCGACGGGGAGTACTGGCTGGGTAAGGTGGGGCCCAGGCAGGCTGGGGGGCTGCCACAGAGCCAGGTCCTTGCTGACCAGCTGCCCTTCCTCCCCAGGGCTGCAGAACCTGCACCTCCTGACGCTGAAGCAGAAGTATGAGCTACGAGTGGACTTGGAGGACTTTGAGAACAATACGGCCTCTGCCAAGTATGCCGAATTCTCCATCTCACCCAACGCAGTCAGTGCTGAGGAGGACGGCTACAGCCTCTACGTGGCAGGCTTCGAGGACGGCGGGGCAGGTATCCCCCTCCTGCAGCCTAAAAAGGGGCCATAGCGGGAGAAGGCAGGGCTGGCACTGCCCCGTTGGCCCCTGACCCCTTCGGGCCCCTCCTTTCCCCTCCTGGCCTGGAAGGGCCAAGGCTGTCTCCCAACCAGCTTGGGCCTCAGTCCTGGGGAGAAGCTGTGTCCGCTCCCCTCCAGGCAGCCCTGTGAGGAGCAGCTGTTTCTCTTCATTGCAGAAGCACAGCTACCCAGCATCTGGCTCAGGGAGGGTGCCCTATCCTGCCAGGCGGCCACGTGATATCTCTCACAGCGTCACTCATGACTGCTGTCACCCTCCTCCCTGCCAGCTTGAGGCTCGGCTCCCGGCTGCAGCAGCCCTATCCCTCTTCTCCTCCACCAGGCGACTCCCTGTCCTACCACAGTGGCCAGAAGTTCTCTACCTTTGACCGGGACCAGGACCTCTTTGTGCAGAACTGCGCAGCCCTCTCCTCGGGAGCCTTCTGGTTCCGCAGCTGCCACTTCGCCAACCTCAATGGCTTCTACCTGGGTGGCTCCCACCTCTCCTATGCCAATGGCATCAACTGGGCCCAGTGGAAAGGCTTCTACTACTCCCTCAAGCGCACCGAGATGAAAATCCGGCGGGCCTGAAGGGCTGGCCCCCCTCAGGCTCCAACCCTCGCCTGGCTTCCCCAGGTCTCCACAAGTGCTCCCTCTGCCATCCCTGCCCCACCCCAGGGCCCCTGATACTGGTTCTGCTGCTCTCTTAGCACCTGCTTCTCACAGGGTGCCTTGTGGCTCTAGTCCCAACTGACCCCGTCACAGCCAGGGCGTCCATCTCTAAGCCAGGCCTTTGCTCCCCTCCACCTCAGCCTAAGGTGCCAGCAGCTTCCCAGGCCTCCTCTGAAAGTCACAGCCATCCTGGCCTGGACCTGACTGGGCTCCATGAGACTCTTAGTTGCCTCTGCCCTATCTCAAAGGCTGAGAGCCAGGAGTTGCTCTCCCAGGCTGCAAGCTTTTGTGTTCCACCTTAGCTTCCTTACTGTAGACTCCTCCGTCTGAGGCCACTCTAGCATGCTAGACTGAACTGGTACAGCCTGACCAACACCCACAGTGCACACCAAGCCACCTGCTTGTGGCTGCCATTGCCGCACCCCAGGACTCTCCCTGGCTGTTCTCAAAGTATTCCCATCCTTCACCTCCCTTTCACCAACTTATCCTCCAGTGGTGGGCACCATGGACCCCCAGGCCCACCTCACTATCATACTCAGCTTCCCCCACCTGCCTGTCCAAGGCCCCCAAAGCTCAATACCAACCTATATTTCACCACAGCTACTGCACGCCACCCTAAAACAGCCATAACCAAGGTAGGCATAGATATGAGGTCCCCCACCCACCCCAGGGTTGAGTTCGACCATGTGAGGAGGCAGAGGACCACCTCTGTGGGGCTGGAAACGGGTGGGGAACGGAGGTCTCAATAAACCTCAGGACCTTAATGAATCGGCTTTGCCTGTTGTACATGGAAATGCATTCGCTGGGCCCCCACATGTGGGGGTCTGGCTCCTCCTTGCTCCCTTACTGATGGCACCCTGCCCTCAACTCCAAAAAGACACCTGGAGTTAGGTGCTAAAGGGAACCTTATACTTCATAGGCCTCATTTTGATAGCAAAAACATCGTGTACGAATAATAATAATAATAATAATAATATTATAATAATAATAAAAATACAATACTGAAAAGGATCACTCGGGGAGTAGGGGTTTCCCGATGGCTCGGTGGTGGCTCAGGTGGCTGCCTAAGGCTGCAGGGTGGGTCTGAGATGAAACTGCAGAAAAATCCAAGCCGAGCTTCCCCTGCCAGGCCCAAGGCTCCAGGCCTCAGGGATGCTCCTGTGGACCTTGGAGCTGGGTCCGCCGCCAGCGGCAAAGCACAGGCTGTGGGCTCAGGGCTCCTGGAGGTCAGGCAGGTCAGCCAGCAGCATCGGGGAGTCCATCTGGATCTCACGCTGCAAAGACTCAATGTCGGCAGAGTTCATGCCATGGCCCTCAAGCCAGTCAGCAAGCAGGGAGGCTGAGAGCGAGGCCGAGTCCGCCTGGCTGCAGGGGAAAGGGAAGTGGGGAGAGTAGAGGGGAGAAGCACTGTTAGCCTAAGGGCTCCTTGCCCGTCCCACAGACAAGCTCCTCCTGCACCAGGAACCCCTACCCACAGCCTCATTCTAGAAGCTCGGTCCAGCCATCTTACCCGTCTTGTGGCCCGTCAGCCACACCCATGTCGAAAGACTGGTTTAGGAATTCCTCCAGGTCAAAGCCAACACCATAGCCAGCCCCACTGCCCTTTGGAGTGCCTGAGAACACGGGGGGCAAGGGGTCCTCCACCTGCAGGGGATGATGGCAGATTACAATGCAGGCATCATCAAGAGCAGGCTGATGTCTGCAGGGCACCCCGCGTCCTGATGCTGCCAGTGACTCTGTCTGGACACCTGTGGGTGACAGTGCCAGCCTCGACAATCACTGAGTGCTGACTGGGGCCATCTCCAGGCCAGGCACTTCCCAGGAAGCTCATTTGTCTCCTGACAACCTGCTCATCATTATGCTCCTCTATGAGCAAGGGAACAAGTCCACAGACATAAAGCCCCATCTCCCGCTCAGTTTTCATGGAACAAGGACACATCAAAACGTCTCCCCACCCCATCCCCAACAAACAGCAACTACTTCCCAAACCCATTTTCCCTGGACTCGGATCCAGGTGTTCCCATGGCCCGGGCCTCTCCTCTCACCTGCGACTTGGACAGCTGATGGGTTACCAGGTTGACATCAGGTGACTCTGAAGTGGAGGGTTGAGGGGCGCCCCCATGGTCTGGAGGAGGTGGGCCAGATGGGAAATAAGGCAGAATACCCAAGGCGCTGGGGCCAGACAGCCCAGCAGGTGGCACAAGTGACTGAGGGGCCAGGAGGCTAGAGGACGTGGTGGTCTGGAGAGCAGGGCCAGGGATGGGCCCAGGTGGGCCAGCAGGGTGGGGAATAGGACCAGACGGTGGGCAGGCAGGCTGCGGTGCAGGACCAGGGGTGGAGCCTGCAGGCTGTGGCAGGGGGCCAGCAGGAGGACTGGTGGGCTGGGCTTGGGCTGGTGCCGGGGTGGGGGCTGGGGGCTGGGCCATGCGAGTCCAGCGTTCCAGCAGGCTGCGGTCATTGTCACTGAGCACCAGCCCAGCCAGGGGATCAGTGGAAGGGCCCCCAGAAGCCCCAGCTCCTCGCTCCTTGCGCTCCCGCTCCTGACGCCGCTTCTCCCGCTCCTTGGCTCGCTCCTGCCGCCGCCGCCGCTTCTCCTCCCGCTCCCGCTGGCGCTCCTGGGCTGTCACTGGCTTCCGAGGCTCAGGAGCTTCCAGGGGGGCACTAGGGCCATCTGCAGTGAAGTTGGGCAGGGGAAAGGTAAGGGCCCTGTCCAAGTCAGGAGTCCCTCCTCCGCCACCCCACCCCTGGCCAGCCTCCACAAGGCACCTCTGAGCCGGCTTCGCAAGGACTTGAGCAGGGCAGCTTTGAGGGCCGCCTTGGTGTTGTCTGAGATGGCACCTTCCCTCTTCGGAGGGGCTGGTTCACTGGCAGGCAGGGGTGGCTGCAGGGTCAGATCAATGGTGTCAGGTGCAGGACCAGAGCATGGCAGTGGGGCTGGTGGAGGTGACTCCATGGCACAGTCCCCACTGGGAGCCCATGGACTGGGCATCTCAATGTCGGGGCAGCCAGGCTCACTGACCACAGGCTGCAGGGAAGGCTGGAAGCGGATCTGCTGGCGGATGCCCTCGCGCCGCGCATGGAAGTCCTCAATCTCAGCCACGATAGCCTCCTTAATGCGTTCCCGAGTGAGGGCTTCACGGTCAAAGGCAAAGTCAAAGGGTGGGGCACAGTCAGGCTCATCATCAGGGTCATGATACTTGGCCAGGAAGGGGTGGCGAAGGGCGGCAGCTGCTGAGATGCGGGCGCTGGGCTCGAAACACAGCATGCGCCCCAGCAGTGAGAGGGCCTGGCGGTCGGCACCTGGATACACTGTCTCCCAGGGCACAGGCTGGCGTGGCGGCAGGCTCTGGATATAGGCCCGCACCCTCTCAGCCCCCACAGCTTGAATCACAGCCGGTGATGGGGTACCCAGCACCATCATGATCAGCTGCAGCTGGTGCACGTAATTTTTTCCTGGGAAGAGCTGGCGTCGGGCCAGCATTTCACCAAAGATGCAACCCACAGACCACAGGTCAATAGCCTGTGTGTACTCATGCAGAGAGAGCATGAGCTCAGGGGCACGGTACCAACGCGTAGCCACGTACTCGGTCATGAAGTACTGGTGCTCAGCGGGGGAGGTACACAGGCCGCGGGCCATGCCAAAGTCACCGATCTTGAGCTCGCAGTTCTCATTCACCAACAGGTTGGAGGGCTTAAGGTCACGGTGGATGACCTGAGCTGAGTGCATGTACTTGAGACCTCGCAGCAGCTGGTACAGGAAGTAGCGCACATGCTCCAGCGTGAGCGGCTGTGAGGAGTGGATAATCTGGTGCAGGTCACTCTCCATCAGGTCCAAGACCACATAGCTAGAAGGGGCAGGGGAGAGAGGCATGGGTTGTCTCGCCCACACTCCAGCCCCATGCTCACCACACCTTCTCAGCTTCAGACATGTAATGGCCTTACCCTTGGACTCTGTAAGGGCCAATGGCATGGTATGAAGATTCTAGATTCTCTACAACTTTTCCATGAACTTAAGTGAACTTTTCTCTCCAAACCTAGCTTCCCCAGAGAAAAGATGGGGCTGGACTAAACCAGGGCTGGCCAATAGGTTGAGTTTGGGGGCCATTTCCACTGTTTGGCAGTGCCTGCTTGAAAGACTATGATGAAAATTGTGAAGGCTTGTCCATTTTCTGTAGGAAAGTGTTCTGTGATTGATTAGTGATGTCTGCTATGGAAATAGGAGAGCGCAGTTATAGTATGAATGTCCCACATTTGCCATCCTATATACTGACAGTCTATAAAATTGTACTTTTCTTGAGGAATCACAGTTGTCCTGGCAAAGCCCCAAGGGAGACTGGTCCTGGAATTGTGGGAATTTTCCCAGCCTGCTGTACATTAGGTTCAGCTGTCCTTCCAGAACTTCAGAAATATGGCCCCAGCATTCACAAAAGGACCCAATTCTGCCTCCCTCTCCCATCCCTGCTCCTTACACAGATTTGAACTCGCCATAGGGCACGGTGGGCCTCAGGATGTCCTTGATGGCAATGATGTTGTCGTGCTTGAAGTGTTTGAGAATCTTCAGCTCCCTGAGGGTCCGCTTGGCATTGGTCACCACGTCAAAAGCATTAGGGATCTTCTTAATGGCCACCTGCTGGCCTGAGGAGCAGGGAAAAGGCAGATACCATATTATGTTGGGGTAGGTGCAGCCTGGCACAAGGCCCCTTTCAGCACCTCCCTTCTAGGATGCAAATAGCAACGGCTACCATATACTGAGTACCTACTACATGCCAAGCCCTTTGCATAAATTATCAGATTCTCCCTCACATCTTGTCCCTGAGGCAGGTACTAACAGCTCAAAGTCAGAGATGAGGAAACCTTGGCTCAGTAACCTGTTGGGGGCTGCACAGCTAATCAGCAGTAGAGTCTAGACTCTTAATGCCTGTGCTCATCCTACCTGCTTACACTCTCTCTCCATCTCAGGCCTCACCCTTCTCACCACCAAGCCCTGGGGCCTGTCTCTGGCTCCAGAACGCATTTCCCTTTTGGAAACCAAGAGAGATGTCCATCCTGGTCTAACTGTGATTGTCATCTGATAAGGAAGTAGGCTGGCGGGCTCTCAAAACCACCACTCCAGAGCTTCAGGGACTATGCCCAACACAGCCTGGCACCAGGATGGCTCCCGACCAGTTCTGTTGACTTGAACCAGGGTTTACACCCGGCTTTCCTTCCTGGCCGGGGCAGGTTTCTCCCCCCGGGAGCCGGGGTTCCCCACCTGTGAGCGGCGCCCGATGGGAGGCTCACCGGTGAGGCGGCGGCGCGCAGAGGACACCACCCCGTAGGCGCCGTTGCCGATGGTCTCGATGATCTCGTACTCGTCCCCCACGTCAAAGGTCACGTCGAAGGAGCGAGCTTTGAGCAGGGCCAAGTTCTTGGCCGCTACGGAGGCAGCGGTGGTGGCAGGCTCCGCCTTCACCGGCCCGGGGGGCTCCCCCGAGCCGTCCTCGCCGTCTTCCTCCTTCAGGGGCTCGGCCATGGCGTCTGTGAGGAGACGCGGGAGAGGAGGAGCCCGCCCCCCCCCGGGCCTCAGTTTCCCCTCTGTGAGGCTGGGGAGCAGGACCAGGGAATTTCAGAGTTCCCTGAGCCAACTGGGGCGGAGAGGGTGCGAAAGAGAGCGGTAGCCCGTATGAGACGCCCCACCAGCGGGACCAGGCGCCCGAGCTCAGGTCCCGGCGGGACGCGGGGTCGGCGGGGGTGGGAGGCGCCGCGAGGCGCGGTCCAGGAAGAGAGGGAGGGGCGGGGCGCTTCGCCTCTCGCACTCACCGAACGGCGCCTCACCTCGACGCCTCCTCGGAGCTTTCGGGGGTCCCCAGGGCCACCCGGCCTCCCGCCCCAGTGGAGAGGGGCTCCAAGCGTCCCTCGCTCACTTATTCAAGGCCGCCGCCACCACCTCGGCGTCGCGCCCTGCCCAGCCGGCCCCGCGCCCCGCCTCCCAAGACACCCTCCTTCCAGCCCCTGGCCAATCGCTGGGCGGCTTCTGAGGAGGTTCCCGCCCTTTCTACTTGCTGCGTCCACTCCGAGCCCGCCGGCGGAGGAGGCCTCGCCCCCGCCCGCGCGCGCGCGCGCGCGCGCGCCGCTGTCCAGCTAGCCGGCGGGAGCCGCCCAAAGGGCGCTCGGCGCTTCGCAGGAGAGCGCTCCCGTCCCCCCGCCGTCTTCTGACGCATGCGCGCTGGCAGCGCGGGCGCCGAGTGAACGGAGGGCAACGCCCTCGTACGTGCGCGCGCACGAGCATCCCCGTCTGCCGGCTCCGTCTGCTCCAGCCAGTCGTAGCTAGTCGCGGGAGCTCGGAGGAGCTAAGACGCTTGGGACTGTTACCTTGGCGGCCGGCTCACGAAATTCCCCTCCTGTAGGCTCCTCCTCCCTTGTCAGTCCCCATCGCCCGGGGAATTGTGCCCCCCTCCCCCGCCCATTTTCCCGATCGGTCAGAGGAGCCCGGCTCTGAGAATGCACTATCCCAAATAGAGGGTGATCTGTCACGTCCGACCACAGAGACCGGTCCTCCCGGATTCTAGAGCGTCCGGCCTGGAGCGCCACTGACTTCCGGTGGCTACTCCTCTCCGCACAGTTTCCGGCGTCCCTGGGCTTTAGCTCGCGATTTCCCGGTCTCCGGCGTGTTGTCTCCGTGCGGTGGCTCTGTCCCACGGCGCCCGCGGGGTGGGTTGCGGCAGAGCGGAGGGGACAGCAGGCGGGGCCGTCCAGCCTCTGTCCCTCGGGTCAGCAGAGCCCGCACTGGAAGCCAGGTGCCCTCACCCGCTCCAGAGCCCTATAGTTCGTTCATTAATATAGCAAATATTTGTCGAGCACCGTGCCTCCAAGGCTCAGTGCCGAGGAGGTAGAGGAAACATGGTGGGCAGTGGGAGCGTGGAGGAAAGGTTTTCAGCAGGGAGCTCGAAGTAGGGCTGTGAGGAATAAGGTTTTGGAGTCGGGACTCCAAAGATGGCTGTTTCCACCAAGTGAGAAGAGAAGGACGGGCCTTCGAGCCAGGGAGACAGGGCGCTAAAGGTAATGCAGGCGAGAAGCAGGAACGCGGGCTCTGCAGGTTTTCCTCTGCCGGATAATGACCGGTGGGTGGATCCCAAGAGTTAGTGCCAGATCGAGGGTTTTATTCCTTACGTGGCAAACTAGTAGCGGAGGATGGAACCAAAGGAGAAATGAATTCTGGTGAGCCTGCACACCTTTTAAACATTTTGTTTTGTTTATATTCCCCACTGTTGTGATTTTGTTTTTTACTTTTTACTAAAACATACATAAGAAAGTTCCTCCTAACATAAGTGTGTAGCCCAGTCTTCACAAACTAACACACCAGTGTATTGAATTCAGTTCAGATTTGAAAAAGAAACTTACCAGCTCCTCAGGAGCCCTTCCCTTTTCTAGTGGTGACAGTTTCTTTTTGTTAACTCTTCCATACCTTTTTTTTTTTTTTTTTTGCACTGAATTTTAAGTTTGTTGGAATCCATACGCTCAGATCCCAGGCACAGACCTGCACACCACTCGTAAAGCCATGCTGTGGTGGCAACCCACATAAAAAATAGAGGCAGATTGGCACAGGTCTTAGCTCAGGGCGAATCTTCCTCACCAAAAAAAAGAAAAGTAGATAGTACTGCAGTTTCAAAACCTCAACATAAGGAAAAATACATTAAGGAATATTGGGTCAGCCCCAGGATAAATAGATATCTAGTATTTAGACAAAGATCATATGGGCCTCCTGAGTTAAGGTTGAACTATATTTGTTTCTGATTTTCCTGACAGCTTAGCAAAAAGCCGAATTATCTGTTACATGATTTGCATCAAACATTGATAAACCATATTCATGGGAAGTGGACATTTTCTGTCACTGAGGTCTGAAAATATTTCTTAGATGACCTTTCTTTAGGTGATACAGTAGACAGTCTTCCCTAACTCTGAAGTATGTGCAGTATAAGGCCTGTGGTGTCCCTCAGTGTAAGTAGGGGACATACAAAAGCAGGACACATAAATACATCTTTTCAGGGGACTGAGTGGACAGCTGTATGATGGTCCTGTCTAGTCGAGGAATAAAACATGAAATCAGAAGACTCATAAACTGTATCCTTTAAGTACTTCTCTATAAATATTTCAGTGAGGCTGGGTATACAAGGTACAAACTATTCAACAATCTTGCAAAAACTCCCTGATTCTCATTTACTTTTCAATCCACTATGAGCTGCTTTGCCTCAGCCTTACTAGGCCCTGACTCTGTTCTGAAAATTTATCAATTATCTAACTATAGTGAAATGCAACGGACATTCTTCAGTCCTTGGCTTACTGAGCTCTGCTGCATATGACACAACTGACCACTTCTTTAAAAAAAAAAGAAAGTTTCACTTGGTTCAAAACTCAATATAAAAAGATTTAAGTGAAAAATCTTGGTCCTACCCCCGGATGCCTGCTTTTCTTTCTTTTCGTATTGAAGTAACATTTGTTTATAACACATAAATTTCAGGTGTACATCATTATAGTTTGATTCCCGTATAGACTACATCGTCTTCACCACCAAAAGTCTAGTTGCTGTCTGTCACTGTACACATGTGCCCCTTTACCCCTTTCACCCTCCTCCCACCCCCCTTCCTCTCTGGTAACCACCAATCTGTTCTCTGTATCTGTGTGTTTGTTTATCTTCTGCATATAAGTGAGATCATACGATGTTTGTCTTTCTCTATCTGACTTATTTCACTTAGCATAAAACCTCAAGGTCCATCCATATTGTTGCAAATAGCAAGATTTCATCTTTTTTATGGCTGAGTAGTGTTCCATTGTATATATACACCACATCTTTATCCATTCATCCTTTGATGGACATTAGGTTGTTTCCAAGTCTTGGCTATTGTGAATAATGCTGCAGTGAACATTATAGTTTCTTACTGGAAGTAAGAAACAAGCAGTACAAATGCAACACAACAAATACAAATACACTTTTTTATCCAGCTCCCCTTTAATACACACAAGGTAGCATATTACATTCTCTTTTCCTGAAGATCATTAAGTATCAATAACCAGAGAGGTCCCTCATTCTTTTTTTATAACAACTTTTTTGATATATAATTCACAGACTATAAAATTGTTATAATGTACAACTCAGTGTTTTTTAGTATGTTCACAGAGTTGTGCAGCCATCACCACTACCTAATTTTAGGACATTTTCATCAACCCAAAAAGAAACCCATTAGCAGTCACTCCTCATTTCCCCTCCCCCAGCACCTGGCAACCACTACTCTACTTTCTGTCTCTGGATTTGCCTCTTCTGGACATTCCATATCAATGGAATCTTATGTTATGTGACCTTTTTGTCTGACTGTCTTCACTCAGCATCATGTTTTCAAGGTTCATCTTTGTAGCATGTGTCAGGACTTCATTCCTTTTTTAAGACCAAATATATTACATTGTTTGGATATGCCAAATTTTGTTTATTCGTTCATCAGTTGTACATTTGAGTTATTTCCACTTTTTGGCAATTATGAGTAATGTTGCTGTGAACATGCATGTACAAGTTTTCACATGGACGTGTTTTCATTTCTCTTGGGAGTATGCCTAGGAGCGGGATTGCTGGGTCATAGGGTAAACTTTTATGTTTAACCTTGTGAGGAACCACCTAACTGTTTTCCTCAGTGGCTGCACCATTTTACAGTCTGAACAGCAATATTTGAGGGTTCTCATTTCTCCACATCCTCATCAACACTTCCTTTCCTTTTTTTTTTTAATTATAGCCATCCTAGTGGGTGTGAAGTGGTATGCCATTGTGGTTTTGATTTACGTTTCCCTAATGACTAATGATGTTGAGCATCTTTTCATGTGCTTATTGGCCATTTGTCTTCTTTGGGGAAATGTCTATTCAATGTCTGTTCAAATCCTTTGTCCATTTTTAATTGCGTCATTTGCCTTTTTATCATTGAGTTGTAACAGTTCTTTATATATTCTGTATATAAATCCCTTTTCTGATATAAGATTTACAAATATTTATTCCCATTCTGTGGATTGTCTTTTCACTTTCTTGATGGTATCATTTGAAGCACAAACGTTTTTAAAATTTAAAAGTTCTAAAAGTTTTTCATTGTGATGAATTCCAATTTATCTATGCTGTCCTTTGTCACTTATGCTTTGATGTTGTATCTAAGAAACCACCTCATTCTTTTTTACAGCTGCATAGTATCCCTTTACAAAGGTACCAGCACCCTCTAGGTGGACATTTATATTAGTTCACATTTTTTGCTATTGCAAACAATGCTGTAATGAATTATCTTGAACACACCATTTTACACCCTGCAAGTGTATCTGGAGATAAATCTCCAGAAGTGGGAGTGTCAAGTTAAAGAAGATTACACTTGTGATTTTAATAGTTAATATCAAATTTCTGTCCTTAGAGATTGTATCCATTTAGACTCCCACCAGCAGTGTGGGGGAATGACTCACATAGTGCTTTTTAAAAGCTTGGAATTATTTGCCTATGTTAAAAATGGGGAGATAGCTCATAAAAATCCTGATTTCTGGGGGTTTGTTTGTTGGTTTGTTTTCAGAAAATTGGAAGATCTGTCAACATCAGACCTTCATTTTCACATAGCAGTAATGGACTGTAACTGAGCACTAGCCCCACCATTGGAAGGGCATGGGCTCTCCAGTTCACCACAGTCCCCACCACTCCCTAATGCCTCCCCAGGACAGTCCACGAGTCAGATGCCATTTATCATTGCACCACTGTTTTCTACATATTATTAAAAGCAGGAAAACAAAAGAGGCTGAGAGGACATGTGTCTCAAAAAAATGAAGACTATCACATGTATTACATACAAATATTCAAGTCTCTCAGCTCATGTCTCCTGCCTGGCCACTGTGGGCATTTGAGTTTACAATTCCTGGTTTAGGCTACTGGGAGCCTCTGAAGATTTTTGAGTAGGAAAATGCCCTTCAGAATTGCCTTCCTGAAAAATATTTCTGGCAAACAGCATGGAGGGTGTCCTTGAGGGAGAGAGACTGGAGGCAAGGAGGAGATTATTGTGACAGTCCAGGTGACAGCCCCGATGGGGGTCTGGACTAGGCAGTGGCAGCAAGAACACAGCATGGATCCCTGAAAGAGGTATGTGGAGGGGGTGAGTGCAGAAGGTGTCAGAGTTTCTGGGTAGACAGTGGAGATGTCATCGAGATGGGGACCCCAGGAGAGGAACAGGCTGGGGTGGACGGTGAGCTCTGTGGTGGCTGCTCTGAGGCCTATTCAGCCACATCCCATCACACAGTGACCCATCGCTGGTGCAGCCCCAGGGGCCTTCCTGAGCTGCAGGGTGTTAACCCTCATCATTTTGGAAGCATCAGGGGGCTCCCAGTGTCAGACTCCTTCAGACAACCTCCAGGGCCCCCACTGTGGCAGTGGGGCCCCCCTCTTTGTCAATAGTCTCAGCAAGGGTTCAGGCTGGCCTCATTGGGCAGCCTCAGCAGAGGAGGGAGTGTGCTGATTGGCCAGACGTGAGTCACCTGTCTGCCTCTGGAAGGAGGAGGGGACTCCAGCCCCAGCCAAACTCCTCAGATTGTGAGCGGCTGAGGGCCATTTTCCCAAAGAAAACCTGGGCTTTAAGGAAGGTGGGATGGATGCTGGCCAGTAGAAACAGCAGTGTGCCCTACCCGTCCATACCCGTCTGCCACCAGAGGAGGTATAGTTAAGGTTTGAGGAACACAGGATGGGTCTCCAACCTGGAGAGCATGCTCTACAGGTGTTCCTGCCTCCTCTCCAGTCCCAAACCTCCTTAGTTTTAAGAAGACATGCTTTGGGATCAGAAACAACCTGGGTTTGAATCCTGCTCTGCCACATCATGGCCAAGGTATTCTTTATTGTCTGTGCTGTGTCTGGGGTCATAACCATGAACATGCGGTCTCAGGCCACTCCCTCGCAGGGGAGACCAGTGCTCACCCAGGCGGCTACTGTCCCTGTGATAGGGGCCAAGGTGGGATGCTCAGGCACAGGGGAGCTAGAAGAGGCCCCTCACTTAGCCGGGGAAGTCAGGTATGGACACCTAAGTTGGGACCTAATGGACAAGCATCTGCCAGCCAGTCTAAGGGGCCAGGAGAATGGAGAAGGGAAGGGGGCCAGAGAGGTAGGCAGAGGTCTGACCATGTAGGACCCCACGGCCGTGGAGGGAGCTGGGACTGGACAGCCCTGACCTCAATGTTGTCATCTGTAATGTGGTGGTGTTCAGACCTCCCTGGCTGGGCTTTTACATGGATTTGAGAAATGATAACCAGGAAAGCACCTGCACAGGCCTGGCCCTTCAGAGGTGCTGGACCAGCAGTCATTGCTCAGGGATGCCCCCAGACCCTGAGGCATTTGAGTAGCATCTTGGGTGTGTAACCATTTTTACCTTCACCTTCTCCTTCCAGAGGGCATCACTGTCATGGGGCAGGGAGAGTGAGTGACCCACGGCCAGAGCATGGGTGTGGGGATGGGCTGCCTCTGCCTCCAGGACTCCCTGTACCCGGGTCCCGTCCTCTATACACAGACACACGTCTCTGACTAACACCAGCGGCTGTGAAGACCTGGGATCTTTCCAAGGACAGAGCAGATACGACCCTCCATCCCACATCCAGGGCAAGCACAGGCAGAGCTCATGAGTGGCTGGGGCATCCCGGGGGAAAGCCCGTGGGGCCAGACCACAGCCCATGACCCGCGTCTACAGAGGCCAAGGGCAGCTGCTCCCAGGGCCGCTCTTTCAGAGGGCAGGCAGTTATCAGTTTGCACGGCCCCTCCCCTTTCTCCTTCCCCGCTCTCCTCAGCTGGCCCTCCTATCCTGCTCCTGGAGCCACCTATCGCACAGGGTAGCCTGTGGACATCGCAGATGGGTGTCCCCTCCCAAGAAGGGGGCCAGTTTAACTGATGAACCTGCAAAGGATACTGCTATTCTCAACAGGTACACTTCAGGTACTGGTGGGACAGGTTGGCAAGGTGAGTTTGAGGACAAGAACTCCCTCCATGAGCCCTTGGAACGAACACACGCACGCACGCACGCGCGCGCCTTCCTTCCTCCAGGGCTTCTCCTTGGTCTCTCTTTACCTCAGCACAGAGTGGCCAGGACAAACTGCCTCTGTCCCCATAGAGCATGAGGGAAATAGGAAGAATGATTTCTGCCTGACAGTGCCTTACACGCGGAGACCAGGGTGGGTGATGCTTAACCCAGAGAGGCACAGGCCTGCCGGGCCCCCAGACCAGGGAGCAGGACGGAGGCAAAGGGGGCTGCTGCGTGGGGCCCAACAACCCAGCACCGCGGCTTGATGCAGGGCACATCTGCCCACAGGGCACAGGATGTGGCAGAGCAGCACCCCAGCCAGCCCCATGCATTTGCATGCCCGCGCCCCTGCAGGAAAGGACTGCCCCTGAGGCTGGCCTGTGATGAGTGTGGTTTTGGTGGAGAGGAGCGCAGGAAGCCTGCTGGGAAGTCGCTGTCCCTGGCTTCCAGAGGCCTGGGTGGGTGGGCTGACCTCAGGTCCAGACGCCTCCAGCTTGGGCTCATCTGTGGTTTCTCGGCACCTCTCCTCGCCACTGCTTCCACTCTTCGGCACACCCAAGCCAACCACAGGCCTGGGTGGGGGTGAGGAAAGCAGTCATGTCTGTCACAATCCTGTAGTTCCACTGTTGGTGCTGCAGTCTCCTGTGGCCCCGAGAGAACCCGGGAGCTGGGTAGACACACCGAGGCTAACACTGCCTGTCCCAGAACATTCCTGAGCTCTGCCTGTGCTTGCCCTGGATGTGGGATGGAGGGTCGTATCTGCTCTGTCCTTGGAAAGATCCCAGGTCTTCTAGGGAGACTGACATGAATGAATGTCATCAGGGATGTCAACCTTGTAGCCGCACGCCTACCCTGGTCCCCCCTCCTCCCGCTCTGCTACCCTTCTCCGGAATGTTCGTGTCTCAAGAGATTCGGCGGCAGCCCTGTCCTCTCCTCACTCTGCCCCTCCCTGAGCTCAGCACTGACCACTTTCAACCCTGCTCCAGTCCGGCCCTCTCCCCTGAGTTCCGGACCCAACACCCAGTGCTCCCCAGACATCTCCCCAAGGATGCCCAGGAGCCCTCCAATTCCTGTGACCAATATCACACCAACTCCTCACCCCCAGGCCCCCCATCTCAGCAAATGGCACCTCCATCCGCCAGGTGCCTGGGAGTCACCCGTGACCCCTCCCTCACCCTCGCCCTCACCCCTGATTGACCACTCCAATTTACGCCTCCAGAGCAGGCCCAAATCCAGAGCTTCAGCCACTCACCCAACGAGGCTGAGTGCCTACTACGCGCCAGGCAGTTCCGGGTGCTGGGAATCCAGTAGTTAGTGATACAGACACAAATCACTGCCCTTGAGGAGCTCAGAGTTTGGTCAGGAGAAAGCAACAAAATAAATCGACTCAGTTACACAGTGTCTTAGAAGGTGATAAGCACCATGCAGAAACAAAAAAGCACCATGGAGGTGGGAAGTGCTGATGGGGAGGTGGTTATAATTTTAAATAGAATACTCAGGGACGGCCCAACAGAGATGGTGACACTGGAGCAAGGATTTGAAGGAGGAGAGGGAATGAGCCCTGTGGAGATGTGAGGGAAAAACATTCCGGGCAGAGGGAAGAGCAAGTGCAAAGGCCCTGAGGCATGAGTGTGCCTGGCATGTGTGAGGAAACTATAGCTGGATCAGAGTGACTAGGGGAGACGGGGTAAGAGAAGCACCATTTTTACTGCTGACTGCCTAGTCCCAGCCACCATCATTTCTCACCAGGACCATTGCAGCCACCTCTTGCTGTCCTCTTGGCATCCTCTCTGGCTCCTGTAACCTCTTCCCTGCACAGCAGCCAGAGTAATCTTCCAAAAAACAGATCAGATAGTGTCTCTGCAATGACTTCCTCACCCCATGGGACAGAGTCCGTTACCCAGGCCTGCAAGGCCCCACTCATGAAAAATGGAAGGGAGATGGAGGAGGTGGCAGTCTGTGAAGGGACCAGCTTCTCTGAGGCCTGAAGCCGAGTCCAGGGTGTGGCGGCAACTCCAGCTCATCTGTTTTCCTGTGAGATCATCCCTCCACCCATCTGTGATCTGCCCCCTGCCCAGTTTCCTCTTGGACCTGCCGGAAAAGGCAGGAAGAAATGGCTGAGGGGTGTGTGCAGGTCCACGGGCAGCTGGGGTGTCGGCCCAGAGGGGGTGGTAGGATCCTGCTCAGAACACCCCAGAAGGAGGGAATGACTGGAGGGAGGCTCCCTCCCAGGGACGGGGCAGGCCACACCTGGACAGCAAGCCTTCCAGGGCACCTCTACCTTCTCTGGCCTGGCACCTACAGGTCGAGCTGCCAGGTAAAACACAGGATGCCGAGTTAAGTCTGAATTTCAGATAAACAACGAATCATTCTTTAGTTATAGAGGTCCCAAATATTGCATGCACCCTGTATTTTCATTTGCTAAATCTGGCAACCCTATCTGGATGGCCACACCCAGCTCCTCACTGGCCTCCCAGCTTTCCCCCCACCCCCCACAGTCTCTTCCCCACGTGGTGGCCAGAGAGATTCTGTTAAAACCCAAGTCACTTCACCTAGCTCCTCAACCCAAAACCCTCCAGCCACTCTGAGGCCCTGGGTTATCCAGGCCTGGTGAGCTCTCTAGACCCATCTCCTACCCTGTGGTGGGCTGGTAAAGTGGCTTCTGAAAAAAATATATATTAAAAAAAATCGAAAGCTCTGATGTTAGCATTTGCCAATTTCCATGGTGTAAATACTCCCTGTATGGCTGATTTCAAGCTACCGACATGACATCACTGAAGGCAGAGTTGTGCACAGTTGTCTCTTGTGAGTCAATGTGAGCCAGTGCAAGCAGGCTCCAATCCGCCTTTCTGTTCCTCCGTTCCTTCTGCCCTCCACCTCAGGGCGTTTGCACTTACTGTGCTCTTTGTCTGGAAGTGCTCACCCCCAGATCTCTGCATGATTCACCCTTTTGCTTCTTTTGGGAATTTGCTCAGTGTCTCCTCCTCAGAGAGGCCTTCTTTGTGCACCCATCCGCATAAAGCTTGCCCCATCACTCTTCAGCCATTTACACCACTTTACTTTTTCTTCATAGCAGTTATCATTGTCTCAAATTATTCTGAAAATCTGTTTACTCATTTGTCTCCTCCACCAGAAAGTCAACTCCGCAAGGGCAGAAGCTGTGTCTGCCCTGTCTTCTACTTTATCCCAAGCCTAGGTGCCTGGCACACAGTAGGTGCTCAGTCAATACCTGTTGAGAGAGTAGCTCTAGGCTCAGCAAGCAGGGCTCTCCTGACCTTGATGTTCATTTTTTATGCTTGATTGGAGCAATTCAATACACCTACGAGAGTCCCACCCGAGTGTTCCTTCCTTCTACTCCCACCCCACTGAGGCCTCTCCTCTCGCAGGAGCCAGCCAGACACAGACACAGATTCTAGTCCAGCTCCACTCCCACTTTGCTGTGCAACCTTGGTGAGGCTCTCTCCATCTTGGAGCCTTGTGGTTTTGTCCCCCATGAGGTAGCTATTAACTTCCACCTCCTGGGCTCTTGTGGGGACCACACAGCTGAATAGATGGGAAAGCACTTTGCAATCTACAGTCCCTAAGATGTAGCACCAGGAACTCCATCCACCCCATTTCTCAGAGGGGAAAAAATTTTGTAGTTTTAGAAAGAAACATCCTAGAACTGTCAAAAGTACTTATAATCAGCTACATATAATGTAAAAACATAACTCACTGTTCTGTTTATTCTGTAACAGCATTTTTAAAAAATCACAAATTTTCATCAAGTAGAAAAGAAAACTGAGGAAGTCACTTTGATGATGCAATCTCCACTTAGAGAGATTCTTCTTGACCACTGCATGGAGACATTTACATGGCTTTATCTTATCTAGGACACTTTTAAAAAATCATCCTTCTGTTGTCTCTCTTCCTAGCCTTGGTGACTTCAGGCCATTAAAAATGACGTCATTCTAAATTCTTCTAGTTCTCAGCAGTCCTCTTTTCAGGAAGCCTCTTCCACTAGCTCCTGGACCGATTCCCGCCCCACCCCCGCCCCCCACCTGTCTGTCTCCTGGGCTGTAATTCCTGAGAAAGCCTGGGAAGGAGTGGTATCTCAGAGGAAGGAACCATCTGTCCAGGACCATGGAAAGCGGCCGGCATGGGCCACCCCCTCCCACAAGCTAGTCAGGCCACACCTATGCCACAGTGGAACCCAAAGACGAGGGATTACATATCAACAGCCACAAATGAGCTTTCTTTGACCTACATAGTACCGTCTAAAAATTCAGCCAACATGACAAAATTAGGAGATCTCAAGGAAACCTGGAGATTCCCTAGCTGTTTTTTAAGAAGCAGAAGTTCAGGCACCTGTGGAACCAAACGCCTACAACCAGGCTGCTCTTCTGCTTGCGTGTGGCGGTCAGGCCCACCAGCAGGCATCCATTCCGATTGGTTGGGCCTACGTTTTGATCAATTGGGCGTCTGATCAGATTGGTTGGTGCCCATGCCATGTGAGTTATTCAGTATTTTAAGTACCACCCCCATCCTCAACAGTTGTCTGGGGCTGAGCATGCCTCATTATTGCCTTGGTTATTTCCATGCCTGAACTGTTGTGTTTTCTTAAAGCAGAGAAGTACTTCTGGCAGCCACGTCTGTCGACAGAGGAGAAAAACAAAACCTAGATGTGGAGATGTGTTTGTTAAGATCAACAGAAACAAGTGTGGTTCTTCATGGAAGGGAAGAATTGGCTAACTCAACACTCATTCTAACTGCCTTTTCCCTTGCTGTCCTATCCTATGGAACCTGAAAAGAAAAATGCTCAAGTTCCCCAACTCCCTTGCAGCTAGAAGTGGCCCCATGACTCAGTTCTGGCTAGCCAGTTGTGTATGAAAGTCCCCATCCAATCAGCAGTTTGTGTAGGATGTCCTGTCCTATATAGTCTTGGCTTCTCCCCCCTTCTGCCTGCATCATGGCACTATACTCGGAGCTGAATCGGCCATCTTGTGGTCATGAGGACAAAAACCACATGCTAAGAAGGTGGAGCAGGAAGATGGAAGGAACCTGGGTCCCTATTCCTTTCTATGCTTCCAGAGTGGCATAACCGAGCCACCCTGTCAGTTCTGTACTGTCTTGATGTTTGAGACAAATGACCCCTATGTATTTAGGGCCTAGTTTTTTGTTACATGTAGCCTAACTGCCATGCCATTTGCCCAACGAGTGATTTACCTGGCATGCTTCATTTACCTGCCTGACTTTGGCTGACACTGAGTTTGTACCCACTGGATTAAAGATGAATGGCTTTTAAAGACCTACAATGTTTTCCAGAATTTGGCCAGCAATTCAACGTATCTGTCTACAAGCAAGTTGGACTCCAAACACATCATCTTCACTGTGGAGCCCATTGCTACCATTTACTGAGCCCTGCTAGGTGGGGGTTTTATGATCCCCATTTTCCTGGAAGCTGAGACGCAGAGAAGTGAAGTGCCCAGCCTAGGGTCAGTCACACAGCTAGTGAGGGGCAGTCTGCCTCGGAACCCGGAGCAGCTGACTCGCTTCTCTACAGCTCCCTCTGCTGGTCAGCTCCTGGAAGAAGCTGCTCCAGGCACTTCCTCTCTTGAACTTTGGGGGTAGAGAGCAGGACCGCCAGTGAGGCAGGTTTGGAGAGGCCAGGGCCTTCAAATGACTTAAGGGGAGAATGAGAAAGTCCAGGCAATGCCCTCCTCTGACTAATGTAGATGTTGAGGCCCAGAGTAAGGCAATGACTTGCCCAGGGTGACACTGCAAGTTGGAGATGGGCTGGAGATGGAGACCGAGGGCCCTGCACCCTATCTCAGGCTGTGCCTCAGACCCAGACCTGGTTATTCTGTTGTACCGCTGGAGGCTGGGGTCCCTGAGTCTTCTCCCCTACCCTGACTCTAGAGCCCCTCTCCGCTGGAAACTGAGGGCTTAGCCCTGGCCCACAAGTCTCCAGGGCCCCCTCAAAGTGTCTGCCAAAGACCTCCGCTCACTTGTTCACTCACTCGTGCGGCCATGTGACAAGCATTGAGTGCACGGCTCTGACGTGCCCGCCCTCCATGGGCACTCAGGGGCTCTGACGTGACCCGGGAGGCCATCAGACCACAGCCTCTTCATGGCAGGGCTGTGACTGAGGGGCTGGGGGCCCAGAGAAAGCCCCAGACCAATATGGGGCTCAGAAAAAAGGCAGCCTGAAGGAGAAGACATTTATCTGGATCTTGAAGTTCAAGAAAAAGCTTTTAGGCAGAAAAGATGGAAAGGGTGTTCCAGGTGTGAAGGAACAGCATGTGCAAAGACTGTGATGTACTGAATGCCGCTGAACTGTACACACAAAGAGTTCGTCTTCAGTCATGTGAATTCCACCTCAATAAAATCAAGTACACGGCCAGCCCCAAAGGCGTAGTGGTTAAGGCCAGCGCACTCTGCTTCAGCAGCCCAGGTTCACAGGTTCGGATCCTGGGCATGGACCTACACCACTCGTCAAGCCATGCTGTGGCACCGACCGACATACAAAATAGAGGAAGATTGGCACAGATATTAGCTCAGAGCCAATCTTCCTCACCAAAAAAATACATACATACATACATACAATTTTTAAGAAGGTGGTGTGTGTACAAGCACCCAGTACTGCAAGGCTGCGGGGCAGGGGGAGGTGGGCCAGCAGCAGGAGGGGCCAGAGGGACCTGACAGGCCACGGAGGGCCTTGGCTTTGTGTCAGTTGTGAAATTCAGCCGTGGGCCTGGTCTGTGCCCCATTCCACAGAGAACCAACAGGTATTCCTGGCAGGGCCTCCACTGAAGAGCTGAGAGGCTGAGCCAGGAAGAAAACCTGTATGGGCTGTGAGAGGATCCATCTGGAGATTTGGAGTCACAGAGATCCTGGTTCCATCTGCTTCCAACGCATTGTGGCCTTGCCAAGTCCCTCCTTCACTTCTCTAAGCCCCGACTCCCCATCTGAACGGGCTGCTGGCACCGGTCCTGTGGAGTCACCGCGAGGAGCCCTGCAGTGCAGGTCCACAGGGCCTCGTGGGGGAGAGAGAGGGAGGGGGGATTAGTGTTGCTGTTGACTCCCTCCAGCTGGCCCCTCGGCCTCTCACCTCAGGCGGGAGGCAGCGCAGGGGTAGCAGTCCTCTGCCCCTGTACCCAGGAGGGGCCAAGATCTGTAAGCAGACGCCTGTCCCCTGCCATACACCCTGGTGCAGGCCCTGCCTTGGCAGCTTCCTCTTCCCCAGGCCAGTTCCCCTTTGCCCGGTGACGTGGGCCTCGTGGGAGTGGTAGGGAGGGAGCACTGGAGAGGTTAAATTTCCTGGGCTGACAGGAGGAGGCCAGACCCAGTGGGGACAAGACTCAGGGCCCCTCTACAAATGCTGCCGCTGCTGCTGCTGCTGCTGCTGTCTGGTGAGAAGCTGCGGTAGGGGATAGGGTGCCTGGGGAGTAGATGGGAAGGGAGGGAGCTGTTACAGGGGGGCCATCCATCCCCTGGGGGCTGAGAGCCCAGGTCTCTTAAAGCTGGTAACCCAGCCTTGGGTTCGAGGAACAGGAACCTGTGTGCAGGATAGAGCAGGTGACAGGCAGTGGGGGTGTCAAGTCTGCAGGGAGGATGGGCACTGTGGATGGGCACTGACCTTTGAAGATCCAGAGGGTAGAACCAGATTTACAGGGCAGGGCAGCTAAAGGAGGCCCAGCTGCCTTAGTAATGAGTGAGCTCCCTGTCTCGACAGAAAAGCAAGCAGAGCTGGACACCCACCTATAATGAACTTCTGGGCAGGAAGGGGAGGAAATCTTCCCAAGGGATAGATTATAGGGGGATGAGAAGAGGACATCAAAGAAGACTTCACAAAGGTGGGCTTTGAAGGCTGAATAGGAGTTCTCTAGTTGGAGAAGGCAGGGCACGATATGCTAGGTGGAGAGAACAGCATGTGCAAACCTGGAGGCACAAAAAAGCATGAGTATTGCAAGAACTACCCCTAATAATAAGAATAGCTAAAAATGTACTGAGCTTGAGTGTGTTCTAAGTATTCAACATGTATTATCATATTTAGTCCTCACAACAGCCTCCTGGGTGTGAGGAGGAAAGGGGGACTCGAGAGGTTCAGAGCTCTCTCTGGGCCACACAGGATTCCACTGCAGGTGGTCTGATTTCAAGGTGGAGGCACAAGCAGTGGGAGCTAGGGCTGCAGGTTAGTAGGGGCCTGGATGGAAAGATGGGGGGACAGATAGAAAAGAGATGAAGGGCAGGGTTCCAGGCCCAGAGCTGGGCTGCGAGGCCTCATTCTCCCACGGTACAGGGCCCAGGCCAGCCAAGGCCTACAGCAGGAAGGGCCCAGCCACGTGGCCTTGGCAGGCAAGCATCTTCCTGGACACCAGGTACCGCTGTGAGGGGGCTCTCATCTCCCCAGAATGGGTGCTCACAGGCGCCAACTGCTTTGGCAGGTAGGTGCAGGGGCCAGGAAGGATGGTGGAGAGGGGTTCCGGGAGGGAGGACCCCAGAGTCACTACCTCCCACTCTCCACAGCTGGCCTCCATCACTCTTCAGAGTGACCCTGGGCCCAAATCGACTGGCACTGTATGCTTGCGAGAGTGCATCAAGTGTGGAGGAGCTGCTCCTGTCCCCAGGAGGGCCCGGGGGCTCTGGGTCTGGTGGCCTGGCCCTGGCCCGGCTGGAAAGGCCACCATCTCTCAGCAGTGCTGTGCAGCCTGTCTCTCTGGCCACCTGCCCCCAGCCTTCCCCCTGGTGGCAGCTCTGCTGGGCCCAGGGGCTTGAGCCTGATTTTGGTGAGGATGGGAGCAGATGCCTGGGATGGTTGAGGGCAGCAGGGGACGCTGGACTAGGCAAGGCAGACGTGACAGCCAGGGTGGAGCTGGGACCGTACAGAGGCAGTCATCTCCAGAGTCCCTGAGCCCCAGAGAACAACCGAGCTCTGGCCAGCTGCCCCGAGAGCACCATGGGCAGGGGAGAAGGTGGGCACTGACACCTTGCTATGCCTGAGTCAGCTTCTAGCCCCACCCAGCCCAGATGGCTGGCACTGGGCATTCTCCCTACCCCCTCCCCGGACCACAGTGTGTCCCAGATCTCAGTAGGCTTGAAGCTTCTCTGAGAGGACTGTGAGAGTCCTATGGAGGATGGAGCTGTGCTAAGAGGGAGGTGGGGGAGCGTCAGGGAGACTGAGGGCCCAGGAGGGTGTTGGAGGGGGCTGGAGGGGGGACTTGGGGCAGGTAAGGAAGCCTTGCAGTATCTTAACAACCAGCAGGGCAGGACTGGTGCAACCCTGAAGGACATTGGTCCGGGCTGAGGGTCTGCCCCCTCCTCCCCTCCACGTGTGCAGATCCCTACATCCCACTGCAAGAGCTGCACAGCGTCCCACTGAAACCACTGGATATCAGGTCCTGCCAAGATGCCTTTCGCCTTCAACCTGACTGTTCTGACCTGAAGGTCAGCCTGCCCGAGGGCTCCCAGTGTACCAGGCTCCCCTACGGCCATCTCAAACTGGTGGTGAGGATTCCAGCCCTGCCTTGAGCAGGCCTCGAGATACACCCTCCCCCACAGTCCCTCCTCATGCCACTAAACCTGGTAGAGCTAGGCCTGGTCACCCTCCCTCCCTCTTGGGATCTCTCATTCCACATCACCCTGATGGCCACCTCAGAGTTTCCAGCCCCTTGGGGAGACTCCCCCTTTAGGTCCTGTTCGAATGTGGGGCAGCCTTTGACATAGCCAGGTTTTAAACAACTGGGAGCCCCCTGGTTATTTGACAATCGCAAGCATTTTGTTGAAAACTGCCCTCTGTGTAATACTGAGCCTCAAAAGCCACAAAGAGGAAAGAGCTGGGCAAGAGTGGTAGAATTTGTGGGAGAAAGCATTTTAACTGAAAAGAGAGGATGTGAGGGGTGTGGAAGGGGGTATGACCAAGTCCCTGGGGAGGCAGACAACCCCTGTCTGAGCTCTGGGTGTTGCACTTGGGCTCCGATCCATCTGGCCTCCCCAGCCCCAGCCTCTCCCATCAGGTGTGAACCCTGGCTGTCCAGTCACCTCCCCTCATGGGGGGGGGGCGGTCAATGGGTCCAGGCTGTCTGTGACCCCTCCTCCTCTCTCCTGCACAGGTGTCTGATGGGACTCCCCTGGTCTGCCCCCGAGGTAGCAGCTGGCTGCTGCAGGGTGTGATGACCTGGAGTCCCTGCTTGGGGACCCACCTCCCTGAAGTCTACATGCCTGTGTATCCCTTCATTTCTTGGATCAGAGATAAGGTCTCTAACACCACATTCTACACCTTGGCTAAGAAGTGCCCTTTGATCTTGCCCAAGACCAAGAAGAAGAGGCAGTGAGGGTCTTTAGCTTGTGGAGTCCTGGGTTTGAATCCTGGCTCAGTTACTCTCCTGCTGCTGTGACTGTGTCCCAGTCACCTCCCCTCTCTGAATCTGCATCCTCCTTTGTGTAATGGCGATATAGTCAATCATTCATTCACTCAACAAGCCGTTACCAGTGCTTACGATGCGAGAGGCAACCAAGATCAGTATGGCCCCTGTGCTCATGGAGTCTAGTAGGGGAGGCGAGCAGGAGCCCGAGATACGACAATAAAAAATGTGCAAATACGAACCGTGGCGCGTGCTAAGAGGAACGATGATGTGTTAACAGAAGCTGTGACCTACTGGGGTAGCCAGGGAGTTAACTGTCATCTGAAGCGTCATGACAGAGCCGTGGGTTCTGGCTCACTCTTCCCCCGAGGGCTGGGTGACTGGGGGGCCAGGTGCTGCCCCTCCGTGGGCCTCGGTTTCCCCGCTTCACATTGAGGAGCTGTGGCTTGAATTGAAGGATTCTTTTAGTCCCCTCGAGATTTGTTTATTAAACTATCTCGGGGGCTAAGGTCTCAAACACAAGGGCGCATCCCCTTGACCTGATGCAAGGAGCTGCTCGTCCCCAGACTCCCCAGAACCCCGGCGGCCAGACCCTCATCTGCGCTCCCGGCCCTTGGGCTTTAGTCGTGACACGCGGGGGCCGCCCGCCAGCCCCGCGGGCTCCTCCCCCGCCGCCCTGCGGCGCTCTGCCGCGCCCTCCCGGTGGCGCCACAGCGACATCTCGTGGCTAACGGCTGTCTGTACCACTTGGCCTCCGGCGGGCCTGAATCAACGGCGCGCCTCCGCGCTTCGGGGCGGAGCAGGGCCGAGTCCGGGAGCACACACACTCTTGCGGATCTAACCGGATCGGACGGGGAGCTGGGTTCTACACGATGGGTCCACACTCCAGCCCCGGGACTCGCGAAGACCGGTTCCAGCGTCCCCGACAAGGGTGGGGCCGCAGAGCCCCGCCCCTCATAAGCTCCGCCCCTCCTCAAGGCTGCCGCTGACTGCGCCTGCGCGTCGCCGCTCGCACGCACGCGCTTTCGCTAAGGTCTCTCGCTCCCAAAAAACGTGTCCCGCGCGCCACGCCGTCTGTTTCCAGGGCAGCCCGGCGCTTCTTAGCAACTGCGCGCGCAGCTTGGGTCTCCTCCCGGCGCCCCCGGCCTGACATGGCGGCCACGGGTCCCAGCGTCTTCCTGCTCATGGTCAACGGGCAGGTGGAGAGCGCCCAGGTGAGCGGCCTGGACCCCCCCGGGGCCCGCCCCCAGCCTCCCCCGGCGGCCCGTCCCGCACCTCCCGAGCTGCTGTGTGGGCCCCGGAGAGACGCGTGATTCCTCCGAGCCTCTCTCCCTCGGTTAAGCGAGGGAGGGGACCAGCATTTGAGGGGCTTGGCGCGAGGTGGCTGGGAATCCTTATTCCCGATGTGCGGCTGTGGAACAGACCTCGAGGGGCTGAGCTAGTACCGAGGTCACACTCAGCCAAGCCTGTGGCCCCTGGCTTGGATCGTGTCCGCTTTGTCGAGTCACGGCCAGGAGCCTAAAGCGGGTGTAGCCGGAGAAGCCGAGGCTTGGCGGGCACTCAGGGCCTAGTCCTCAGTGGTTGAGTCCCGAGAGTGCCCCGCACTCTGAACCCTCAGACCCTTGAACTTGGGTTAGAATGATTTGGTTAAACTGATCCAACGATGGTGGTGGCCTGGAATGATCCAGACGGAAGGGGACGCTACTCTCCACCCCCCTACACTTTATAAGAACCATTATATACGTAAAATATATGGCATATAAAACATATGCCAAACTCCATGCTCAGCGCTGCTCGTTCAGTCCTCACAACAACCCTGTGAAGTATGTATTACTGGCATCCCCAATTTACAAATGGGAAAAAGCTAGGATTTGACACCTGGTCTGTCTGACGTCAAAGCTTTGCTAGACTACCCTGCCAGGCTGTTGGAGATGGTGTTTATTATTATTATATTATTGTGAGAATTAACTGAGATGGTTTAGGTAAAGCTCTGCCAGGGCCTGGTGTCTCCGGCCTTCTTGTTCCATCAGGGATGCTGCCCCATGCTCCCACTCTATCCACCTCCCCTTTGGCCTAGTGCCTGAGACCGCCTCTCCCTCTTCTGTCGCATCCCATTAGGGGCCCTCGGCTGGGCTGGGTCATGGTGTCTGTGCTCTCAGCACCCCTCTCCTCCCCTCTGCTCTAGGCCACCCCCCGCCCCCGGTAGGTTTTCAGCTCCAGCTGTGTGTATGCTCTGGGTCCTGGTAGAAAGGTCTCAGACCTTTCACTCAGCATCATTCCCTTAGACCTCCTCTGTGCCCACCCCGTGTCAGGTGCTGGGGACACTGAAAGGTATCAGACCTGTTCCTTGTTCACAGTCTAATGGGGTTGACACAAATAAACACAGGCAATCAATACTTTGATGGAGGGAAGCACCAGGGGCTGAAGGAGCCAGGAGGTGGCCCTTAAGTTGGCGGGCACTCAGGGCACTGCCAGAAGTTAAGGCAGGCTCCCTGAAGGGTAAGTTTTGAAGGATGAGCAAGAGTTTGCCAGATGGAGGCATGGGAAGGGCATGTCAAACAGAAGGCAGAGCCTGAGCAAAGGCCCAGGGGCAGTAGCAGCCCTGGCCTCTCCCTCGGACTCCCACATCTTGAACCCCAGTGCCACCACTGCACTCAGTGTCCACATCCCCGGCTGTCTCCTGGACTCCGCCCCAGGGGCTCATGTTCAGAATTCCTATTGGCTCCACCTGCCTGGCCACTGTGTTAGCCTCAGCATGAGTCCCCGTAAACAGAACCCGTGTGTGCTTGTTTTCCAGTTTCCTGAGTACGATGATCTCTACTGCAAGTACTGTTTTGTGTATGGCCAGGACTGGGCCCCCACAGCGGTAAGCTGGTCTCTTGGGCCTCCCTTACTCACAGCCTCCATGACTGTTGGGGTTTCTGAAAGTGTCCATCACACCCCTTTCTTCCCAGTTCAGAACCACTTGAGAGGTAGGCAGTTTGGGGGGATGCAAACATGAGTTTATTCCTAGTAAAGTTGGAGCAGAGAATGCAGCCGCCGTTGGGCTCCCTGATCCATCTCCCAAGGTCGTGCTCACTCACATACCCTATCCTGGGCACTTGCAGGCATAGGGTATGGCAGCGAAGAGGTGTGTGTGGGCAGCGCAAGCAGGCCGGCCCCAGAGAGCCAGCCTGGAGGTGGCTGAGCTGTAGACACTGGGCCAGTCCCTTCGTTGTTTGGCCTCTCCTCAGCCCATGGGGAGGACTCTGGAGCTCTCCTTCCAAGACTTCCCAAGGAACAGTCTGTCCCCCCCAGGAGAGGGACTCTGATGACACCCTTGGCCTGCATCACACTTTATGTTTGCAGAGCAATTGTTTAATCCTCACAGCAGTTGAGGAAATGGGGGCTCAGCTTATTTAACCTTTCTGAGCCTGGTTCCTCGTCCGGGTGCTGGGGATACAGAGTGGACTGTGGGGAGCAACGGTCAAGGCAGGGAGACCATCGACTCTTACAGTAAACAGGGGAGAGAAGATGGCAGCATGGACAGGCTGCAGCAGTGGGGAAGGTGAGAGGGGGCTGAATTTCAAGTGTATTTTAAAGATAGAGCCAACAGGTTTTCCTGTTAGACAGATGTGGGGTATGAGAGAGAGGAGGTAAGAATGATGCCAAGCTTTTTAGCCTGAGCACTTGGAAGCAGAGTTGCCATTCAGTGAGAAGACTGTAGATAGAGCAGATTTGGGAGAACTCTCCAGAACTCAGCCTGGCATGTGTTAAGTTTGAGGTTCCCACTAGATATCCAAGTGGACATGCAGGGTCAGCAGTGGAGATGGGGCAGTGCTGATCTGGAGTTCAGGCTGAAGACACGTGCTTGGGACTCGTCCACACAGACTACACTGAAAGCCCTGAGACTGCTGAGATCCCGCGTGCAGGTGAGGAGCGTCCAGAGACTGAGCCTCGGGCGCCGCAGACTGAAGAGGAACCAGCAAGAGTGATAGAGCAGGAGCCACCGTGAGGAGGAAGGACCCAAAGACGGGACGTGTCCCAGAAACCAAGCGAAGCAAATGTGTCAGGAAGTGATCAGGTGCTGCTGGTGGCCATGTCAAATGAGGACTGAGAAGTGACCTAGAGATGGCAATGCTGAGGTCACTGGTGTTACTGAACAAAAACACTTTGGTACGTGGGGGCCAGTAGTCAGATTGGAGTGGGTTCATGAAAGAAAAGCAGAGGAGGAATTGGAACCAGCAAGTATTGACAACTCTTTTCGGAAGATTTGCTATAAACTGGAGCAAAGAATGGGTTGATGGGTGGAGGAAGAAGGAGAGTCAAGAGAGTACTGTCTTGTGATAGAGAAGGTTACATAGACACGTCTACCAGTGGGAGCGATCTGGGTACAACTGGTGAGGGAGGGGAGAGGAACGCGTGCCGGAGCCACTCACTTCAATCAGATGGAGGGACGAGATCTCATACCCAGGTGGAGGTGGCTCTTGAGGTTGTCAGGCTGTAATGAACTAAGACGTTAAAAGACCTAGGAGCTGCTCCATTATCTCTTAGTTCCCTTTGTTTGGAAGTTGGTGTCTTAGCAGAAGAAAGGGAAGAAAATAGCCCTCCCAACTCTTGCCCAGGTTAAGGGGAGGGGCGTGGCAGCCTGGAACTTGGACACTAGCTGTCACTGTCATTTTCTCACAGGGTCTGGAAGAGGGCATCTCACAGATCACATCCAAGAGCCAAGATGTGCGGCAAGCACTGGTGTGGAACTTCCCCATCGACGTCACCTTTAAAAGCACCAACCCCTATGGCTGTGAGTCTGCATGGGCCCTGCAGGGACGGGGAGGTGCCCCCAGGACAGTTTCGGCCTCATCCTGCCCACCACTGCCCACACTCAGATCTTCACTGTCCGTCAGGTGGGCCCATGCACCAGCCTTGTAATGCACTCTCTTGCTACTTGGCCATTTCCCTCATTTCCCCTCCCCACCCTCCCCACCCCAGTTCATCTGCATGCTGTGCACATGACCTTTTGGAAGTTCAGCCTGAAGCCTTGGACAGCTCCATGCCTGTGAAGGGCAGAGCCTGGTGTCCAGGGCTACAGCAATCTGGCCTGGAGGGCTGACCCTGATGTCTCTCAACTGTCCGTCACCTGTTGTGCTCCAGCCAAACCCAAGCCACCTGCTTCTCCTTTGCAAGTCCTTCAAGTCCTCTTTTCTGAGCTGTGGTTTGTGCTCTTCCCTCCGGCTGGGCTAGTCTTCCCACATCCGACCTCTGCCCCTTCCCAAAGGCTCCCTACTTGCAGTATTGACTTTCTACCTTGTCTGGTAGTCGTTGTTCACGCTCACCTAAATGCCTACTGTGTCCAAAGCCTGGGGTTAGCTCCAGAGGGGCTATACATACTCTCCCTATGTGGGCTTGTTCAAGGTTCCTAAACCTTTCTGGGTGATAGATTTCTCTCCATTTCTTTTCCCATATTAGGAAACTGAGACTCAAAAAAGTAACATCATTTGCCTTCAGCTTTACATCTAGTAGCTCAGCATGGATTTGATTTTAGGACCATCTAATTTCACAGTCCAGGCCTTTCTGCTGTGCGTGGCCGTGGCCCAGGCTTACCAAATGCAGAGGGTCTAGAACAGGGGCTGCCTGGAAGTCCTGGGCAGGGACTGCCATCCTATTGTCATCATCCATGAGTAAGAAACTTCCATAGGCTTCCTGGAATGGGGCACTAGATAATGGACCAACCTCCTCCTGCTGAGGACAGCTAGGAGAGGCAAATAAAATACTAAAAAGCAAAACCAAAAAACAACTACTTGAAGGTATCAGAGAGCTAGCAAAGTAGTGGAGATTTACCAGGTCAAGATGCAAGAGAAGAAGAGAAGTGAAGAGATGTGACCCTACTCACATCTCCCCTAGAATCTCCTCTCCCCAGTATCTGCTGGTTCCAGCAGAGGTGACTAAGAGGCTGGTCAAGACTCTGACAGCCTCTCTGGACTGGGGGCACAAGAGTCAGGAAAATCCTGGCAACTTGGGCCAAAGACCTAACAGAGCTATGCCCTGGAAGCTGGGAGAAAGGGAAGGAGACCAGCCCTGACCGTTCCAGATCTTGAACATGGTTGCAGAACTCCCAGACAGAATATCTGCAAACTGAATCTAGCAGGATACAAAAAAGATAATACATCATGGGCAATTTTATTTATAAGGTTCATTCCAGAAATACAAAGCTTGTATAATATCTAAAATCAGCCGATGTGATTCACCACATTAAAAAGAAGAAAAGTTGGGGCCAGCCAGGTGGTGTAGTGGTTAAGTTCACACACTCCGCTTCAGTGGCCCAGGGTTTTCAGGTTCGGATCCTGGGCACGGACTGATAAACCACTTGTCAGCCATGCTGTGGCAGTTTCCCATATAAAGTAGAGGAAGATGGGCACAGATGTTAGCCCAGAGCCAGTCTTCCTCAGCAAAAATGGGAGGATTGGCAACGGATGTTAGCTCAGGGCTGGTCTTCCTCGCAAAAATAAAAGACTCTTACAGGAGAGGATCCATAGATTTGACTATGTTAAAATTAAGGGCTTCTAGGCTGGCCTGGTGGCATAGTGGTTGAGTTCATGCACTCCGCTTCGGCAGCCTAGGGTTTGCCGGTTTGGATCCTGGGCACGGACCTACACACCACTCATCAAGCCATGCTGCACCAGCATCCCATATATAAAGTAGAGGAAGATTGGCACAGATGTTAGCTCAGCGATAATCTTTCTCACACACAAAAAAATTTAAATAAATAAATAAAAAGAATTTTCAAAAAAAAAAAAATCAAGGGCTTCTGTTCATCAAAAGACATCATTAAGAGTGAAAAGAGGGGGCCGCCCGGTGGCGCAGCGGTTTAGTCCGCGCTTGGCAGCCCGGGGTTCGCAGGTTCGGATCCCGGGCGCCCGCCGACGCACTGCCTGTCAGCCACGCCGTGGCGGCGTCCCATATAAAGTAGAGGAAGATGGGCACGATGTTAGCCCAGGGCCAGTCTTCCTCAGCAAAAAGAGGAGGATTGGCAACAGATGTTAGCTCAGGGCTGGTCTTCTGCACAAAAAAAAAAAGTGAAAAGACAAGCCACAAAATTCACTCATGTACTATAAATCAATGAGAAAAAGACCATCCAGTAGAAAAATGGGCAAGGGATTGAGCAGGCATTTCACAAAAGAGGACATCCAGGGGCCGCCCGGTGGCGCAGCGGTTTAGTCCGCGCTTGGCAGCCCAGGGTTCGCTGGTTTGGATCCCGGTCGCCCGCCGACGCACTGCCTGTCAGCCATGCCGTGGCGGCGTCCCATATAAAGTGGAGGAAGATGGGCACGGATGTTAGCCCAGGGCCAGTCTTCCTCAGCAAAAAGGGGAGGATTGGCGACGGATGTTAGCTCAGGGCTGGTCTTCCCCACAAAAAAATAAATAAATAAAATAAAATAAAACAAAAGAGGACATCCAAGTGACCAAGAAACAGGCCAAGGTCTCAACTTTATTTTTAGCAAGAACAATTACAATTGAGGAAAATACAAATTAAAGCTAAAGTGAGCTGCCAATACTCACTCACCAGAATAGCTCAAATCAGAAAGATCCAGAACACCAAGCTGTGATGAGGATGTAGAGTAATGGGCACTCAGAGCACTCATGGGAGTGGGCGATCCCTTTGGAAAACAGCTCCATGTGCTCTTTAAAGACTGACGTATGGGGGCTGGCCTGGTGGCCTAGCAGTTAAGTTCACGCGCTCCACTTCAGTGGCCTGAGGTTCTCTGGTTCAGATCCTGGGCGCGGACCTACTCACCACTCATCAAGCCACGCTGAGGCAGCGTCTCATATAGAAGAGCAACAATTTGGGGCTGGCCCAGTGGCGTAGTGGTTAAGTGCACACTCCGCTTTGGCGGCCTGGGGTTCATGGGTTCAGATCGCAGGCACAGACCAAAGCACCACTTGTCAGCCACGCCGTGGCGGCGTCCCATATAAAGTAGAGGAAGATGGGCATGGATGTTAGCCCAGGGCTAATCTTCCTCACACACACAAGAAAAGAAGAGCAACAACTCTGCAACTATGATACACAGCTATGTCCTGGGGCTTTGGGGAGAAGAA
This sequence comes from Tapirus indicus, assembly GCA_031878705.1. Taxonomy (NCBI): domain Eukaryota; kingdom Metazoa; phylum Chordata; class Mammalia; order Perissodactyla; family Tapiridae; genus Tapirus; species Tapirus indicus. The sequence goes on along the minus strand of CM062932.1, from coordinate 2,222,561 downwards.
GAAAAAAGAGGAAGATTGGCAACAGATATTAGCACAGGGCCAATCTTCCTCAAAAAAAAATTTTTTTTTAAAGATTGACATATGCATACCCTGGGCAATTCCCTTCTTGGATATGTGCCCAGAAGAAATGTGTGCACATGTGTGACAGGAGCTCGTACAAGAGAGCAGAGTGCTCATGGCCTCACCATCTGTGAGAGCCCCCAGAGGAGAAAACCCGTATGTCCATCAGCACTGGCGTGAACCAAGTTCTTGTGGTCTATCCAGAGGAGGATGTTATCCAGCGCTGAGAAGAAGCAAATCCCTGTACATGAAACAATTTGAGTGAATCTCACAGACATAATGTTGAATTAAAGCAGCTGGATAGGGGAGGGCAAAAGGGGTAAAGGGGCACATGTATATGGTGACAGATAAAATTGGTGGTGAACACAATGCAGTCTATACAGAAACTGATATATAATAATGTACACCTGAAATTACATAATGTTATAAGCCAGTATGACGTCAGTAAAACAATTTAAAAAATATTTTTTTTAAAAAAAGCAGCTGAATACAAAAGTATTTGAACTGTATGATTCCATTTACATAAAGTTCAAAACAATGGTAGAACCAAAGTACCATGTTTGGGATGCATTCTTTGGTGTTGAAACCCCAAAGAAAATAAATGCCTTCATAAAATTCAGAATAGTGGTTACCTGGGGGCCAGCCCATGGCCTAGTGGTTAAGTTCAGCATGCTCCGCTTTGGTGGCCTGGGTTCGGTTCCCGGGCGTGGACCTGCACCACTTGTCTGCGGCCATGCTGTGGCAGTGACCCACATACAAAATAGAGGAAGACTGGCACAGATGTTAGCTCAGGACGAATCTTCCTCAGCAAAAAAAAAAAAAAATATAGTGGTTACCTTTGGGGGGTAGTGACGGACAGGGTACAGACCTCTCCCTCACACTTACTGAGCACTTACACACTACTCCAAGTGTCTTAGAGATGAGAACACTGAGGGGCAGAGAGGTGAGGTAATTGCCTTAGGCCAGTGCTAGTAGCCACAGGGTCAGAGCCTGATAAGCCACCTCCTAGGCCCTCCCTGGGCCTCACTGCCTCACCTGTCACCTGGGGCAATGATTTGTCCCCTGCATCCAGAGGACAAATATGCTGACGGAGGTGAAAGGACCTGCTATGCCTCGATGTTAGCAGGGAACAGGTGGAATTGTTAATGTTATAAAGGAAGATGCATGGAAGCCCTTTGCTTTCTGACCCCTCCCACAGACACCCCAAAACCAGCCCCTCTCTGGCCTGTGAGCCCATGTGGTCTCCATCAGAAAGAACGCTCCCAACAACGGGCCCTTTGCTCAGTGCACAGCTGGGTCCTCGTGCCTTGAACAAGACCTCCAGAGGCACTTGCTATGTTTGTCAAAAGACAGAATTGGGCAGCATCTGAGCCCTGTGACTCTCGGGCATCCAGACTGAGCAAGGGGCCTGGCCAGCAGATTCTGGTTTCCCTGCCCCCCTGCCTGCCTCCCTGGACTCGGTTGGCAAAAACCCTGGGTTCAGATGGGGGTCCCATGTCCGCTCCTGCCCTTCATCAAGCCACACCCCTAGGACTTTGAGTGCCATCCTCCCTGTTCTCTGCCCTGTACCTTCCCCTGAGTATCCCCACGTGCTGACCACCTGCCTTATCCCTCCCAAGGGCCACAGATTGTGCTCAGCGTGTACGGGCCGGACGTGTTCGGGAACGATGTGATCCGAGGCTACGGGGCGGTGCATGTGCCTTTCTCACCCGGCCGGTAGGTCCTCACTCTGACCTGGGTCCTGGGCCTCAGCCCATCCCTCGCTGGGCCATGCTGGCCTAGGGACCTGGGCACCCTCAGCAGGGCTTTTCCTGGGACAGACTTCACCTCTAGACTGGGAATGTGCTGGGGTCCCCAGGGGCCTGGGCAGCTCGGCTTGGACGTGGGGGTGCATCCCATATCTGGGAGGAGACGCATGTGGGTGAGGCTAATGCTGCCGCCCAAGCACCAGGTGGGGTGGGAGGGAGTGTCGGAGGACCCGACGGGGAACACGGGGGCATCCTGAGAGGGAGCTGGGTCTAACAACAGATTGTTCCCAGGCAGTTAGGGTCTGGAGTTCAGACACTCACTCCTTCACTTCTTCTCTCCCTCAGTGTCCTGTGAGCCCCCACCAATGCCCCTTCTGTGCCTGGCTCTGCTGGCATCAGAGGACACAGATGTGTCAGACACACGTGTGATCACATGGGCCCTGCCCTCAGAAGCCCCCAGAATAGTAGACACAGATGGAGAGACATGATTGTCTTTTGTTAAGCACAGTGACAAGGTATAGATGCAGGGTATTCTGGGGCACAGAGGAGGGCCAGGGTTAGCTGGCCTTAAAAGATGAAGAATTTGTCTAGAGAAGGCGGAGGGAGAAGGAGGAACAGCAGGTGTGCTGCATGCTGCGAGTGTTATTGTTGAAACAAAAAGTGCAAGATGCCGGGGGAGGAGGTGTGTGGACAAGAGGAAGGGACCAGGGAGGCAAGGGGCAGGACCACAGGCTCTGAGGATGGGACTGGACTGGGGCAAGTGACCATAGCAGGGGTAAGGTCCAGAGAATTGTCTGGGGCTTCCTGGAGTGGAGGAAGAGCATCCATATCAAGGGCATTTAAGGAAGGGCCTTGAAGATCGCAGAACATTTGGACGTTTGGAGAAGCGCAAGGGCTCTCTGAGGGGCACGGTGTGAGCCAGGACCCCATGTTTGGTTGTCGTAGCCCTCAGCATCCTCTTGACCCTTTGAAAGAAACAAGACTCTCACGGGACTCAGAGCTGTGCAAGGTTGGGCCCAGGCCTGCTGTCCATGGCGCTCCCTCAGTACTTGGTGCCCAGCCTGGGCAAGTGGGCATGGTCAGCCCTGGCTCTGACTCGGCACTGTCTGATCCATGAGAGCTCCTGCTCGCTGGAGGCTCACAAAGTTGCATCACTCTTCTGTTACTCAGCACATCTGTCTGTGAAAACATTTGTTTCAGGCACAAAAGGACCATCCCTATGTTTGTCCCAGAATCGACATCTAAACTGCAAAAGTTTACGAGGTGAGTTTTCTACACGTCACCCCTGGCCCCTCCTTCCGACACAGGTGGTCTGAGTGGAGGGAGGGATGTCACGTTCCACCCCTCGTTTGTGCCAGGTAACCTCGCCAGATCTTCAGGCTGCTCTGTCTGGGGACAAATGGAAATGGGTCCTGTGGGGTTGCTGAGGGTCACTGGGCCCCCTTCGGCCACTGTCCCAGCAGCATAGGGCTGTGCAGTTTACTCTGTGCCCAGTTAAAAGTCTATCAGATGGAGCAGAGGAAAACTCTTGTCAGATGGGAAAGTGATCATGACATAATGTCACGTTAAAAAGGTGAGATAGGAGAGGCTATAGCAGGAGGAGCCAAACGGCCCAAAATAGTAATAGCCATCCTGGCAGCTACCTTCTATCTGTCAGTCACTAAATGCCCTCACATGTGGGAGCCTCTGCAGGGAGGTGACACCTGAGCAGAGACTAGAGCAGAGGTAAGGACCAGCGTGAGAGGTCTGGGAGAAGAACGTTCCAGGCACAGGGAATAGCATGAGCACGAGCTTAGTGTGTTAGGAGCAGCCAGGAGGTGAGTGTGGCCCATAAGTGGTGAGCAAGGGGCAGTGTTGGGGGAGATGGCAGGGAGGCAGGGGGCTGGGACACAGAGCCTGCAGGGCATGCTTGTGGACAGATGACAAGGAAAAGTGGGCCAGAGGCCTCTTGCACCTTACCACATCCAAATAGGAGCTGGAGGGCCAGCTGGGCCCTGGCTGACTGACTCAGGCTTGGGGACAGAAGCCCCCATCAGCTCAGCTCAGCTGCAAGCCAACACTGCTCCCCAGCAGGTGAGCTGGGAATGGGCCCTGGGCCCTCTGTTCACAGCCAGGATAAGGGGGAAATGGAGGACCACCTGGTTCCCGGGCGGCTGCTGGCGAGCAGCCCCCTGAAGGCCTGGCCAGTAGCCAGGTGAGACTTGGCCAGAGCCCTGGTGGGTGGAGGGACAGCATTGGGCCTGAGCCAGGGAAGCCTCACTGAGCTGTGGGGGATGGAGAGGGGAAAATTTGGGTGCCCCTAGAAGCTCTACGAGGCCACCATGCTGGGAAGGGGCTTATTAGCCAGATACCCTGGGCCAGTGTGAGCCAGAGGTGACAACACCCAGCCCACGGGGCTATTGGAGAAGCGGGGGAGGGTGGCAGTGCCTGTCAGCGGGTCTGGGGAAGGTTAAGGGCTTTGAAGTCCACACGGTCGTCCCGGCTGGGGCGTTCATGCCGCTCACATCCCACGGCTCTGAGGGGAGAATTTGGGGCTCCATGTGAGCTCCCACTGCAGAGAGGATTCCATTGCTGAAGAAGTTAGACCTCACAGCTTGTAAAGCAGTCAGGGCTTCCCTGATGCCTGACGGATAGCAGCTCAGTACAGGGGGCTGTCCCCCGCCCTTAGGAGGGGCTCTCAACTGCCAAGGCGGCCTGTGCTTGGATTACAGAAATTGGGGAAAGGTCTGATTAGTGAAGGCAGTTTGATTGATAAAATCTTCCCAGATGAGGTTTGTGGAGGCCACTGAGGAACTGGCTCCAGCAGCCCCTTTGCTCAGGCCAGAGACCTGGAGTCATCCGCCCCTCCCTCTCTCGCTCCCCGGCATCCTCCACGGCTCCCTTCTCTGCTCTCTCCCGCCGCCTCCCATCCATCCTCAGCCTAACTGACCTGTCCATTTCCACTCTCGGCCCATGTTAGTTTCCTGTGGTCGCTGTAACAAATTACCACAAACTTGATGGCTTAAAACAACAGAAATTTATTTTCTCATACTTCTGAAGGCCAAAGTCCAAAACCAGCATCACTGGGCCAGAATCAAGGTGTCCACAGGTCACACTCCCCCAGGCTCTAGAGGAGAAGCTGTTCCCACCTCTTCTGGCTTCTGGTGGCCGCAGCCTTCCTTGGCTGTGGCCACATCACTCCAGTCCCTGCCTCTCTGGTGACATGGCCTCCCCAGTACCAAATCTCCCTGGGCCTCTCATAAGGACACTTGGGGTGGCACTTAGGGTCCATCTGGATAATCTTCCCATGTTAAGGTCCTCATCTTAATCACATCTGCAAAGATCCTTTTTCCAAGTAAGGTCACATCCACAGGTTCCAGGGACTAGGACCTGGTATCTTTGGGACCATTATTCAGCCTATGACAGCTCCTCCAATCTAGTCTTCACATAGCAACAAAAAAGGTTTTCCATAAACACCACTTTAGAAACAAATACTTTAGAAACTACTCAGGCTCATGTCTGCATTTAGGATTACCTTCAACTAGAAGGCGACAAGCCCCGAGTTCTCCGGCCTTGTTGGCCTCGTGCCCTCTCCCCCACCTGCCTCAGTTCCTCCAGCCCCCTGGGTCCTTCCCTGACTTGGACCTTTGCCTGGAACACACCCTTGAACAGTCTGCCTCTTCTCTCCCACCCCGGCCGACCTCACGAGAGAGAAATGCAGTGTCCCTGGTAGTTCCGTGGATTCGCACTTGGGATGTACCAGGCTCGTGGTGGCTGCTACCCGTGCCTCGGTCCTCATGGCAACTTGTGGGGTGGGTGCTGTTAGAGCCCCACTCCTCAGATGGAGAAACTGAGGTGCAGAGAGGTGGTGATGCCCACGTAGCCCCGGCTGGAACCCTGAGTTCCCCGTTTCCCTCCCTGTCCCCTTCCTCAGGGCTGGGTGTCCGTGAGGCCCCCACTGCATGTGCACATGGCTTTCGGACATACTGGGCAGTCATTCCTTCACCCAGCAGCCTGAGCCGGCAGACGGAGCCCCTCCCTTGGGCAGCACTGGGTGGCGCTGGCGCCCTCCTCCATCAGGGTGGGCCGGGCCGAGGGAAGACTCACCCAAAGTCAGCCCAGCTTCCCTGCCTGTCGGGTGGTGAGGGCAGCTTTGCCTGGACCAACGCCGGGCCCTCCTCTGGGTCAGCCACTTCACGGAAGGCAGGGCAGAGCCAGTGCTGGGGCTGCCATGCACCAGAAGACGGGCCTTTCCAGGAGCGCAGGGACCGCGAGAAGCACACGGTGTCTCGCTCCTTCCACAGGAGGCCATGGGGCCTTCCTGGCACCCTGCTCTGCCCAGGTGATCACATGAGTTGGCCTCCCCCGTGCAGGTACCTAAAGTGCAGGCCCAGGAGGTGGCTCTGGGACAAAGCCCGCGTCTGCCTGACCCACCCAGCCGGGAATAGTGCACGTGTTTGTTTCCGGCTCGAGTGGGTATGTCAGAGGCGAGGCTGCTGCTCCAGAAGGAGCTGCCCTGGCTCAGTGGCACGGGGCCTGGAGCCAGGAAGCTGTGGTCCCATCAGCTCCACTGCTTCCTAACTGTGGCCTTGGGCGAGTCATTGGTCTTCTCTCCCCCTCTGTAAGGTGGGGATGCACAGAACAAGGCTGCCCTCAGGGGAAGGCAGACAGCAGGGGTCCGGGCACCCTACCAGGGTGACTGGAGTTAGATGATGGAGTCTGTCACTGCAGACAAGTGCACCCTCCCCAGGTGTATCCCAGAGCACGAACCACAGATAGTAGGTTAATGTTTTATATGGCCGTGGACAGAATGCCTTCACCTCAGAGTCCCTTGAGGTAGGTACCATTATTATCCCCATCACAGTTCAGAACATTAGGGCTCAGAGATGGGAAGTGACTTGTCCCGGATCCCACACTATTACGAGGAAAGTGGAGAGCCCAGATGTGGCCCTCTACCACACCAAGGATGGTCGCTGAACTCTGGGATGGGGCCCTCCTTCCCAGGGAGGATGGGGGTCACACTGTCCCCGGGCCCCTCTCCCCTCCCCCACCTCAGCTGCCATCACCTTCCTGGGATTTCCACCTGGGTCAAGCCATGCCCTCACTGCACCCCCACCCCAGATCTCCCTCAGTGAATCACACCCATGGATGACTGGTGGGAAAGCTCAGCATCCAGCTGAGGAGGAGGCTGCAGAGCACTGCAGGTCTGGTGGAAGCCCCACCAGGCCTCCATGGACTCCACCAGTGTGGCGCCCAGCCTCACCTTTCAGATGGGCAGAGGGACGGTGGGTATGGGAAGGCTCCGCCTGGGGCCTGGCCCTGGGGGAGGGATTGGAGGAGGGCTGCTGGTTTCTGAAGCAAGGAGAGAGCCCATGTCTAGTGTCTGAGGGATACTCAGGCCGGGGGCCGTGCTCATCCCGTGTTCTCCTGTCTTCCCAGCTGGTTCATGGGACGGCGACCTGAGTATACAGACCCCAAGGTGGTGGCTCAGGGTGAAGGCCGGGAAGGTAAAGCTTGATCCCCCCACACCATAGGCAGGTTGGGGCCTGGGAGGGACTAGGCGGGCGCCCAGGAAACAGATGGGGTGGATGCCAGGGGCCAGCCAGGCACATAGACGCTGGTCCTGCAGGAGCAGGGCTCCAACTTCCCAGAGTGCCTCCCAGCCGTGGGCCTGGTTGGAGGGTTTGCCATGTCTGTCTGTCCCACTGCAGCCCTTTCATCTCCCAGTGAGTGCACAGGCCAAGTGCTGTCCCCATTTTACAGGAGAGAACACTGAGGCTGAGATAGATTCCCAAAGTAGCCTGGATCTCTCTCTGCCCCAGCCCGACTGACACTGCCCTTCTGCCCCCAGTGACCCGTGTCCGTTCCCAGGGTTTTGTCACTCTCCTCTTCAACGTGGTGACCAAGGACATGAGGAAGCTGGGCTACGACACTGGGCCTCCAGACACACAGGGTGTCTCGGGGCCCAGCCCACCCCAGGGCCTCCCCTGGTGAGGGCCCCTCCACCGCCCTCTGCAGGCCAGCCGCTCGCCAATAATGCAGGGCATCCTTCTGAAGAGTCCGCCATGGATCATCTGTCTGAAGTGCAGCCTGGCGTGGGGGGCAGTAAATACAATAAAGTGTTACCTCTTCACAGAGCCCAGGCCTGGGGCTGCCTTCTCTCCCCTCTAGCACCTCCCCCATGGGAGCAGGCCACCAGGCCAGCCCGCAGGCTTTCCTGAGCTAGGCCAGGACCTGCCCTCCTCCCCACACTGCCCAGGGGATGGAAGCCGCTGGGAGACGGCACGCCAGGATGGCCGACTAGGACATGAGCGTTGGCTCCACCCTGGTTCTGCCACTCAGGGCTATGTGGCCTTTTCTGCACCTCAACACGCTCATTCCTAAGACAAGCGCGTCACCCACTGTGGAGGCTTTTGGGGGTTCGGGAGAGTCGCCTGCTCAGTGCCCAGCACCCGTACCAGCTGTGCTCCATGACTGCCAGTCTCCCCTGGCAAGAAGCGGAAAATCCTGTGAGCAGGAGCTGGAGGGAGAGGCCACCAGCCAGGCCTCTGCCTGGCCCCAACTCTGCGGCCCAGAGGTCAGGGCTGAAGACCTCCCAGAGGTGGGAAGCTGCTGGAATTCCAGCTTTTGCCAAGTCTCAGAACAGGAGAGGAAAGTGAGCCCGGCAGCCCACACCCTGTGCTCTGGGAGCGGAGCCCTCAGCAGTGCTGTGGTGGAGTCACCCTCCCACCCTACCCTCAGCCGGAGGCTGGGCCTTCTTACCTCCTCCCCGCATACACCCTGGGCCCAGCAGAGGCAGTGTGTCCTGCCTCCCCTGCAGTTCCAGGTGAGCCCTCTGGGGATGGGACCAAAACTTGCCCAGTCTCCTCCGTGGCCTGCACACCACCCTCACAGGATTTCAGGGAGCCACCAAATGCCTTGCCCCCCAGCCTGGAGACCACCAGCCTGGCCACTACACACTGCCCTAACTGTAATTCACACTTGCCCTAAGAGACCACATGAACTGACCGTGTTCTGCCCTTTTTCTCACTTAGTTCTCTTAGCACCAGAAGTTTATGCTGCTTAGGGCGCTCCTAGCCCCTGCCCCCAACTCACTGTGTGCTCTGGAACTCATGGTCTGTTGTCAGCAAAATCCCTATGATTCCGACCCTCTTCGAATGGAAGCTTCCCTCCACCTCTGATGCTTACGGAAACCCACACTGCCCCCGGCAACTCTCTTAGCCCGTATCTTTCTGCTCCTACACCCATCTGCCATGAGCCTAGAGATGGATTTTGTGTTCCTGCCCCTCGTTAGCATTTCCTCCTTCCCCATCCCAGCTCCCTTGACACCTAGACCATCAGATCACACTACTGACAGCCACCAAAGGCTTGAGAGCCTTGTCTTTCTCTCCAGCTATTCTTGGCAACATCAGTGTCCACGTGGATGATCCTTCCCACAACTTGGCCTCTTCTCTAGCCTCCTCCCTTGCCCCTTGCCCCGTGCCCCTCAATGGCTGCCCACTCCCATGGCCAGAGCCTGTTTCTTGTTACCAATGACTACATCACCTCCAAAATGTGCATCCAAGCATCCCTCTCCCAGACAGCTCCCTCCCTGTGTGGTCTCCATTCCATGCAGTTCCTCCAAGCCACTGGCAGACCCCTTTTGTGTCAGCCATCAGCCCCTCCTTTCCTTTCCTCCCTGCCCAATTTTGAATTCAGTCGTCATTTACATGCACTTTCCCTTCATACACCTTCAACTCCTGTGCCCCTGTCCGTTTCTTTATCCTCACCTGGCCAACCTCAGCTCTTGTGAAACCTAGCCACACACCGAAGGCCAGGGCATGGTCAGAGCGGCTAGCCCAAGGACTGCCTACGCTAGGTCCATGGCCAGGTCTCCCTCAGTGCTGCCAAGCAATCCCCCCTATTTCCGTAGTCAGCTCCCTCTTGCATTCCCTGAGAACACTCATTCACACCTTTTTTCCTCTTCAAACCTCCAGTACCCCTTCCCCTCAGCTGAAGTGCTCATGAGGAAATGGAAAGAAAGAGCTCCCTCATGTTCCCTCCACCACATCTGGCACCAACCTACACTTGCTCCGGAGACGCAGTGCTCCTACCTGAGGCCACCCCGCATATGTGTATGAGATCTCACGCCCTCTGGCTTCTCACAGGGGTCGCTCCCACAGCTCTCCTTTCCCTCCATTATGTGCTTTCCTCTGCAGGGTCATTCACATCAGCCTCCACATGTGCTCTTTCTTACATTACAGAACAACCACACAAAGAAAAAACACCGGACACTCCACGTGCCCCTCCACTTCTCCACCTTACTCTATTGCAGCACCTTGAGGGGCTTGTTACCTCCTCACCTCCTCCCCTGCCAACCACCCTTCTTCCCGGTCCTGCCAAGTCCATGTGCAAGTCTCAGGTCACAGGTGCCCTGTCTGTCAGCACCTTTGACAGAGTGGCTCACTCTTCTCATGTTTCATTTTCTTATTTTTTTATTTTTTTCAACATTTTATTAAAGTGTTTAAACAGAAAAGTTGAAGTAACTTGACAGTAAACAGTCATATACAAACCACCTAGATGATACCATTACCATTTTCCTGCACTAGTGTTTTCACATCTACCCAACTCTTCATCTCTCCATCAATCCATCCTATTTTTAGTGCATTTCAAAATAAATTGCAGACATCAGTATACCTGCATATTTCAGCATGCTTACCATTAACTGGAGTTCAATATTTGCTTTTAGGTGGTGTTTTTTCTTTTGAGGGAGCATTTACATACAATGAAATGCATAAATCTTAAGTGTACTAAGTGCCAAGTTTTGACAAGTGCGTGCCCACCCCCCATCAAGGTAAAGAATGTTACCATCAGCTCAGAAAGCTCCCTCATGCCTCTTCCCAGTCAAGGAAAGAGGAAGACACAGTCAGGACCTTTGGAAGTTGAGGATGTGTGTTTTGCATCTGGGAATTGGGGAGCAGGGTGGAAATTTGTGACCATCTACATGAACCATCAAGGCATGCGGCCCCCAAGCTCACCCCTCACTTGCTGTTCATTCCGTCCTCCATTGTGGCAAAGCTGTGTGTTCACCAGCCCATTTCCTTTTCTTCTGCGCTCTCAGGAAGACTGTTTCCCGGGCCCCTGTATTCAGATGGGTCCATGTGCATAGCTCTGGCTGAGAAACTTGGGTTGAAAGGGTGTTCGCCACTTAGAGATCTGACCCGTTTAAAACCTCCCATGAGCCATTCTTCTCATTTTCCTTTTCCACAGGACCCTGAGGCCACCATTGAAGATGGCACATCATAAGGGAGGGCCCTGGGTCACGGAGCTGCTGGAACATCCCCACTGGGCATTGTGTGAGTGAGAAACTTTTATTGGGTTCAGCCAGAGAGTTTGGGGTTTGTTTCTGCAGAGCCCATTCTACTCTGATACGGCAGTTGGTATCGAGAGTGGGTTTCTGCTATGACCAAAACAAAACAAAACCCACGTGAATGTATGTGGCATTGGCAGGCAAAGAGAAGAGAGAGAGAAGGCTGGACAGCAGGATGGAACTTTAGGTGAGACCCTGTGCTCACCTGGGAGGAGGTCACGTGCCTGCTGAGCCAACAGCTCTGGGGAGGGGGAGATCGCAGGTGTGTGGTGGCGACTGTTGGCTGCACTTGGAAAGTTATCACAGTAAAGAGATGAGCTCAGGAAAGAACTGGCCAGTTTGCAAGCAGAAATGACAAGAAGTGAAGAGAATCCAAAAATTTTTGGCATCGAAAGGTTGGAAAAGGAAATTGTTTCTAGAACTCAGATGGGAAGAGGTAAGATTGGAGAATGCTTTGAGCAATAAAGGCCTAGAAAAACTTCTCATTTGGACAAGCAACTCAGCCTTTTGGTAACTATCTGATTAAGGGGTGACCCTCCCACCACTATCCCAAATGGCCTCACAGTAGTTACCATAAAGTTGAAAGAAGGATGGGGATAAGGCAGCAAGGAAATAAAGCAAGCTTATGTCTGGACAAGAATTCTGTGTGCGTGTTCCAGTTCTCTGCTGCTGTGCAACAAACCACCCCATAACTTTGTTCTCTTTCATGATTCTACAGGTGACTGGATGGGACCCAAGGGTGCCTCCCTTGGAGGAGGGGATGCGGTTCCATGTATAAGTATTTGGTGACTAGAGGGCCAGCTGTGGCAAACCCATTTCCCATCCCCCTGGGCACAAAGGGAGCCTGCACTTCCTCATTCCCCTGCACCTAGATGGAGCCATGGGACAAGTTCTGGCGTTAGGACAAGGGTGGAAGCCACACACTTACAGGCCTGGCCCCTAAGAAATCTCGAACACTTCTCACTCTGCTCACTCATTCCCTTCCATGGCAACCTTCAGGGCTGTGTGTCGAAGGTGGCAGTGTCACAAGATGAAAGCAGCTGGGGTCCCCGATCACTGCTTGGAGAGCTGCCCAACCAAAACTGGACTTTGTGAAAAATAAACTTGTTTTGTGAAGCCACTGAGATGTGGAAGTTTGTTACCACAGTGTAACCTAGAGTACCCAGACTAACACACTTCTCACCTGTCCTGAAAGTGGACCCCCAGCTGATCCAGGCTCTGGCAAACCCTCCCTACTCAGTCCTGCTCCGAGTGGGCACCAAGGGGCAAGATCTTCGGCACAGAGAGATGGGTGTGCAGGGCAGCCCCAGAGCAGAGGTCTGAGCACCGGGCTCTCAGAAGAGAAGCTACACACCTGTCCCCCGCCTCCCTCACCACCATTCCATCTGTGTCTCCCTCCACCCGTCCTTGCCTTTGCTGTACACTCTCCTACAATCGGAGCATCTCTTCCATCTTTCCCTGGAAAGGAATTTCTGTCCTTCAGCGGCTGCACCTCCCAATGACAGGTTCCAAGAGGGGAAAGGCCCTCTGTACCAGTCAGCTATTGCCACAGTGAAGCTGCACAAGCCACCCAAGAACCAGTGGCTATCACAATCACTATCTCGTGAATCTGCAGGTGGGCTGGGCAGCTTCTCAAGGAGCAGCTCTTCTGGTGGCATGGATGTGGAAGAGGAAGCTAAGCTCGGCAGGCTCTGGAAATACGGCCTTGGAACTGGCACGCTGTCATTTACACCTCGTTCTAAGTAAGACTTGTGGCGAAGCCCGAAGTCCATGGGTGGTGAAGTGCACCCACTAGCAAGGTCATGGCAAGGGGTAAAGGACTATGGCAGTACTTGCACCACCACGCCCTTGCAGACCAGCTGTCATGGTGTCCCAAGGGCTGCCTCCCAGCCTCTCTCCTTCCCTGATGTTCAGGGGCTCACGTGGGCACCAGGACCAGGTCTGTAGCCTCTTTAACCACAGGCCAAGCTGGGTTCCAGGGAAGAACCGGCTCCCTAGCCTGCCCACCCCTCTCCTGTGTCATGGGATGGATTAAGATGGGGGAAGGACACAGCCAGAAACCGCATCATGATACAAATGATAAATTATATTTATACAGTAAATAAGTATCAATAGTCAACACAAGTTCAAAACCAGCCACCGGCCCCTGGGACTAGGAAAACAGCTGGGTAACACCCCCTACCACGGTGCCCATCAGGAGGGAGCTTGATGGCATGTGTACAACATGCATGGCAGCGGCTGGTGGCTTCATGATCAGTGCAGCGGGCAATAGGGACAAGGCGCCCGGGGACGGGCCTGTGCCGGGAAGTGGGGCAGGAGTCTTCTTGAGCCTTGGTGGCCCAGTGGCTGTAATGTTGGGGCCTCAGTCACATCAGGAAGGGCTCTTGACTGTTACAAAAGAATCACTGAGCCAAGAAGTTGAGTGTGGTCTCCTGGCCGGTGAGGTGGTCCGGCCGCACCATTTGAGTGAAAGCACCTCCCTGGGGCAGCATCCTGCCTGAGTCCCACCCTGCCTCCACCCTCCCCCAGGCCAGATGAGGCCAGACATGGCCTTGAACGACTTCGGAGCCCACGGTCCAGCCCCAGGTCTCCGGTTCTGGCAGAGGCGTGATTGGTCAGGAGCTCTGGGCAGGTGGCTCCCAGGCCATAGGGCAGCCTTGCAGAGCAGCATGGGTGAGCTCTTTTACACAGGCAACGGGAGATGGGCCCGAGCGGGCAGCTCTGAAACCAGCCTGCGTGCCTCCTGGCATTTTACATCTCTCCTGTGCCCAGTGCTGAGGGTCAGATCTCCTCTGGAACCAGAGAGAAGGGTGGAGGGGCCCATCCCTCCTCAGAGGGACTACCAGGTGGTCGGCTGCGCTTGGAGTTGAGAAGTCCATGGTGGAAAGTGAGACTGGAATGCCTGCCAGGCAAGCTGACCATACACAGGATTCGGGGGGGCATGTCCCTTCCCTGGGGAGAAGCAAGTCTTTTCTGTCTTTAATTTGTGACTTAATACTATTTTGATAGTGGTGGGTCGGGTGAGGAAAGCAGGAGGTTGGGAGAGGGAGGTAATATTAGTGCATATTTGTTAAAAATCTATTCTGTGTGAGAATTTTTTTTCTTCCTCTCCAAAATAAGAGATGATTATTTTAAGTCTGCAATGTGTGACCGACTACAAGGTAGGTGGGTCAGGGCCAGCCCTGCTCCCTCACCTCATCTCAGCCCAGGGGCCAACCCCCTGGGAGCCAAGGGCACAGACGCACCACTGCCCCCCAGGCAACCGCCATCTCCACACTATCCCCATCTTTACCCTGAGCTTCGAGTAAGAGGAGATCACAGACACACAGGTTCGAGACGTCTCTTCCATCCCAGCCTTCCACTGTAAACAGAAGTCCTTGTTCATCCGTGCATGCCTTACAAAAAGGAATTCGCTGATGCAAACTGGTGAGTCACGTTCATACGTTACATTTTTTTAACTTTCTTGATGTCGATACCTCACTAAGAAAAATAGCCTCTTTCAGGATCTAGCCCAAAAGGCTGAAAGTCAATCCGTTTGGTAATTCACCAAAAAGGGGAGTTAAAGAAAGGGAAAGGCAACTGGAGGCCAGGATTTCTTGTTGCTGATAAACATCATCTTTGAGATGTGTAAGCAAATTCCCATATGTTTCCCTATAAAGAATTAGCTTTAGTTTTTCCATAAGGCATTTTTTTGTCTCTTCCTGTTTAAATTTTCTTATAGAGTTAAAACCATAAATAAGAGGATTTAAATCACTAACATGACACATGCCCATATCTTAATTCAGCCAGACCTGCTAAATTCTATCAAAACTAGACAGTTAAATAAGAACCACGTTATAAAAATATTAGCCAAAAAAAGACTATTAGATAATTCTGCAAACTCAAATATGAAACTGTACTAAACAAAATATGTGCAAACGTATACAAGCATACAGCCATGTGGCAGGGTTATGCTTAGGTTAGTTTAAAGCTTGCTCTAGTGGACTTAATTCAAGAGTCGTTCCGCAGCGGTGGTGTGTACTTTGAACTCACACGTGAGTCAAAGAAAAACTATGCACAACCACTTCCCTAAAAGGTCAGTGTCTACTGGAGCCAGCACTTCCTTCTGTCCACACCTGGGACTGCCTGGGGTGTCGCTAGGCTGGCCGGGGGCAAAGATGAGGCGGCCGTCCCAAGTCCTGAGTGAGGCAGTGGCCCAAAGACCCTCAGGCTGAGGCCTGGGGCAAGGGCAACACTGAGGACTCCTGCCTCCTCATCCAAGGCCCCAGAGAGCCAGCCCATCTCCACAGGAGCCAGGACCCCACACTTGGGAGGTGGTAGTGAGGGTGGCCAGGCTGGGTCAGGGGTCCGCCCGAATGATGCAGGCTGCGGACTGGGGATAGGTGAGCAGGCCACCTCAGAAGGCACGGAGACCTGAGTGCTGTGTCTCATGTCTCAGCAAGCCTGCCGCCACTGAGTCTGAGGGTCGTGGCTGTAAAGACAACCCTTTATCAAGGAGCCAGAACTGGAAATCCCTAACACGCACCCCCAACTCTCAGACACCGTTCCACAGACGACAGTCCTGCTCGGCATCCTTGGGCAGATGCTCTGGGCACTCGCTCTCCGGCGGGTCCCAGGCCCGGGCACTAGAGAAGGAAAGGGTTGGTTGTGCCGGTGGCCTGAGCAGCCGATGGGGGGATGCCCATGCTGCCCACCATGTTCATTGTGGTGGGGCCCAGTGGCGTCAGGGAGGAACTGCTGGCCCCCAGAGCTGGATGTGAGGCAGTGGAGGTCATGGAGGCCACAGCCATGGGCTCCACACCTGGGCCAGGCCCAAATGATGTGCTGGACCCCAGTACTGGGCTCCCCCGTAGCTGGTTCAGCGTCAGTGGCTGGGGCTGGTTCACCTGGAAGGGGTTGACAGGGGCCGGAGCCACAGCTGCACCTGGGGAGAGAGCAGGAGGGGCGGTGGCCAGAGTCAGAACAACATCCGGTTCCAAGTCCAAGGGCTGGAAGACCACAGCCAGCGGGAGCACAGGCAGTCAGGGAGCCCGCCCTTCAGAGACCGGCTGCATCCCAATCCCTGCTGTGCCACCGAGCCCATGGCAGCACCAGCCAACACACAGCAGATGTCTGTGCACTGAACGAATCTCCAGTGTTAGAAGGAGGACACTAAGGCTGTGACTTGTCCAGGGTCACAAAGCCTGAACAAGGCAGTGCCGGGAACATGCCAGGCTCAGAGGGCTCCAGCTGCTCCTCAGGGCTGGCACCCCAGGATTCCTTCAGCAACAAACAGCTGGCATTGCTCCCTTATTCTGTTTACCAAGCTCTATGATCACAGGTGCCTGGGAGAGAGAAGAGCAAAGGGGGAGGTGGGAACTACAGCATGTGGCTTGAGCGTGGCAGTTCCCCTGCTGCACCCTGGGACCTTAGCATAATAAAGTCTCTGAGAAGTTCTGCAGTAATGAAGTGGATGCAGCTCTGTCTTACCCAGTGTTTCCAGAATTGATCAGAATGCCTTTTCCCCTCTTTAGCAAAAACATCTATTGATTCTCTGCCAAAAAACATGCAAGCTGCAAGCACTGAGTCTCCAACACAGCCCAGCCCCTGCTCACAAAGGCTGCCCAGCAGGGGCACCCCCACAAGTCACCAGCAGGCGACTCCGCACCACACTGGGGGAGGCAGGCCCTGCTGAGGGCACAATGACACTCTTGCATCAGCCCTCCTCGTAACCCTAGGACATGGGCTCTGCAGATCACCCCTGGTTAGAGATGCGCAAACTGAGTCTACAGAGCAGGACAGTGACTTGCTTGAGGCCCCCCAGCCAGGAAGGGTATGAGCCAGGACCCCAGAAATGACAAGTAGCAGCCCGGAGTCACCTGTGTGGTCTGGAGAATGGCCCTAGAGGTCCAGTGGGGCTGCCCGAACTTCCTCCATCTTGGCTGCAGCCCCCAGGGACCACAAACCGTTTGCAGACAGCACAGTTGCCCCAAGGCCCTGACATGGCATCCTGAAAGCATGGAGGAGGCTGCTAATGGACATGGCCTGCTGGTGGAGCTCCTGCAGGGCCCGAGAGCTCTCTGGGCAGAGGTGGCAAGAGCCCTCCTGGGGCAGGGACGGGGCTCCAGACTGGATTAGGAACCTGGATTCTAATCCAGTTCCACCCAGGGAGTGAGGAGCCATAAAGCCACCCTCCCCCAAGGGCAACCACATCCTCATCGCCCTCAGGACAGCAGGGCTGGGCACAAGCCAGGTACTCCACACACCCCACTTCTGCCCTAGGGTTCCCAACTCCCATCCTTGGGTCCTCCTCTGCAGGGTCCTATCAAGGGCAGTGGCCCAGATCTTCAGATCTCCCTTTGTCGTGGAGCAGGTCTGAGGCTGAACCCCTTGAATGTGACACATTCTTGTCCTTGGGGAGCCCAAGGCCTTGCTGGGAAATCTGAAGGGAAGGAAGGTGGCTTCCTAGAGGAAGACATCTGTCTGGGCTGGTTGCTGAAGGATGGATCCACTGGAAAAGAGGCAGAAGGGCACTCCAGGCAGAGGGAACAGAATGTGTGTGCGTGAGGAATGTGAAGAGGGTCTGAGCACACAGGGAGAGAAGGGGGTGTGGGGCCGGGCCACAAGGGCCCTGGGCACTAAAGCAAGTGCTGGGGCTTGTCCTGCAGCCCATGTAGAGCTTCTGGGGGGTGGGGAGGGGAGGTGAGCAGGGCATATCAGACAGAGCCTGCTAGCAGGGAAGATGGATTTGGGGGATGGGAGGGTGGAGTTCCTGGCCCTGGAAAAGGCAGAATCCAGCACCAGGGGCCAAGTGAGGGTCCTTGTGTCCCTGAAGGATGGTCCAGCTGAAGAGCCCCATTATACTCCACCCAAAAGGTGGGATGTTGGGCAGCAAACCCTGGCAATCCCTTACCCCCAGCACTGCCCTCCTCCAGCTGACCCAGAACTGGTGCTTTGCTCGAGGGTCTCCCTGGTTGGGGGCACCAAGTTGGGCAGCTTCTGCTCAGGGGTCTCAGCTGAGGAGAGGGGCTGTTTCCTACCTCTCTTAACTGAACAGCAGCTTTCATATCTCACCCCACAAGGCCCTGGAGAGGTAGAAGAGCTAGTACAGGAGTTCCCAGCTGGCTCCACTGCTTCCTAGCCCAAGGCCTGACACACCCCTGAGCGTGGTGCCCGCATGTGGGACACAGCAGGACCCCCCTGAGGTAGAGGAAGGATCAGGGCCTGAGGCCTGCCCCAAACCCATTCTCAGGAAGAGTGGACAGCCAGAGGAAGCCCCGGGAAGCAAGCATACCTGGTGCCAGGAAAGGGTTGAGGGACTGGGCTGGTGGGGCTGGCTTGGTCACCAGCGAGTCCAGGTTCACCAGGGCTGCGTTGGGGCCCAGGAAGGACTCGGGTGTTTTCCGGGCGCTGCTGGGCTTGCTCGAGGCGATGGTCAGGGGCTGGGACTCAAAGGGGTCAGGGCTTGTAGTTCCATTGTTTTGGGATGGCGGAGAGGTCACCGCCTCGGCTACAAGACAAGGACACACACGGGCATGGTGAGCATGGAAGGTGGGGCCCCAAGGCTGGTGCCAACCCCAGGCGCATCCAGAGCAGAACACAGACATTCCCCAGACATGCGAGTCCTGGGGGGACACAGTAGCTGTGCAGAGGATGGGGATGTTCATTGCAGTGTCGTTTCCAACAGCCCCAAACTGGAGACAAACAGCCACAGGGCAGCTTCCACTATCCACTGAACATATAACCAAACCCCAAAGTGCAGGAACAGAAGAGGACTTACTGACGAGGAACGAGAACTGCACCAAAACATCAAGTGAGAAAAGCAGGGGCAGGACAGCGCGACAGCACAGCCCTCCAAACACGTGGTGATGTTATTCTGGGTGACTGGCTGGGCACAGGTAACTCACATGTTTTTATGTTTTCATTTTCTAAATTTTCTACAATGAACATGAATTTCTTGACAGTTTAAAAAGAAAGCAAATTACTTTTTAAAATTCAGCCAATAGAGGGTGTGTGAGACAGGCCAGTGGGAATGTGGCTGCTTTGCCAAGATGCAAGGGGGCAATGGGTATAAAGGTTCTTAAAAATGGTCATACTCTCCAGTCAGTAATCCCATTTCTAGGAATCCAGTCTCAGGAAATAATGCAAAATGTGAACAGGGATTTAAGCACAGAGATGTTCACCACAGCATTATTTACTTTAGCAAAACTTGAATTCAACCTAAAATGTCCTCCCCAAAATTAATGATTAAATAAATTATTGCTGAACCATACAAAGAGATACCACATAGCTATGAAATATTTTCTAAATAATTTTTAAGGCCACAAGAAAACATTTGCATCCTGTTATTCCATACAAGTGTGGGGCGGAGGAGGGGCAGGATTTGACTCTATCTGACAGTACGGGCTGAACAAAAAAGACTGTATGGAAGAGCTCAGAGAAAACACTGGAAGGAAACACAGTGGCCGAGGGCAGGCGGAAGGATTATAGATGATTTTCATTTTCTTCCATAAACTTTCCCACATTTTCTACAATGGGAATTCTTCTAGAATGGGGGTAAACATTTTACAGGTCCATGGAAGGTTGTTCACATAAGGACACCACATGCCTTCTCACTGAGGCACGGAGGGGTGGCAAGGACAGTTAGGTTGTACTTTGACCTGTGGAGGAGACACATGGAATCTTGTTGGTTTTTTAATGCAGCAAAAGAAAGACCCCAAGAAGCAGCACATTCTAAGTTGCCTCTGGTCCCGAGCTGAGAGGGGGCTGAGCGGGTGGTCAGGGGTACCAGGCTGCTCATACCTTAGACCAGGAACAGCCAGGCCTGTGGCTGCAGCCAGGGAGAGAGGCGGAGGAGTTGGGAGGGAGGCGGTGGGGGGGGAATGGGACAGGGCATGGGGAGAAGCAGAGAGAGGAAAGACAAAGGAGAGAAGTTGCTCTTTGTGGCTCGGAGGGGTGGCCCTGAGATGGACACAGGCTGCCTGGCTCTGTCCCCAGCCCCACTTAGGGGTGTGTGAAGAAGGCGTCCCAGGCCTCCTCCCTCTCCACCCCACCCTGATCCCCTCCCAGCCCAGGGGTGCACAAGGGAGGAGCTGGGCCTGACGATTTGACCACGGATCTCCTGGACAGGGGCTGGGCAGGAGCGGCAGCCTGGGGGTGGTAAAGCCGGGCAGAGACACAGCATCCATGCCCAGAGCCGGGGTGGTCCGGAAAAGGTAGCACCTCTGGGGAGTGGGAAGTCGGGAGGAGAAAAGTGAATGGAAACGATGACTCAAACCTGGGGATGGGGGCCCATGTTGGCTGGGCAGGCCAAGGCAGTGGGCTTCTGCAGGCAGCCAGGGGGTCCCAGGGTAGCAAGGCCGAGACACAAAGGTGACCCAACTAGGAAACATGGGGCCCAACACAAGGAGAGGGTGAAAGAAAAACTCAACCGCATGACTTTTCTCTGCTGATGTGTGAATTCCTGCAAGTAGACGCTTCTGGCTCCCAAGATCAAAACACAAAGAAAATGCATGAAGTTGATAGGTTTTGAGAGCTAGTTATTATTTCCACAACAACTGGGCTGGTCAAATGCACAAAACATTATGGAAACCACCACCACCTTTACATACCTGTTTTTTTTGAAGTTCGGAGGTTGTCAAATTCAGAAAAGTCATCTTTAATTGTACCATTCAAACTACTGAAGAGATCCAAGGCCCCTAGGTGGACACAAGAGGCTGGTGACTGTGGGCCCACCATGACTTCTCCGTGCTTCTGCTCCCCGGTCTACAACCAGGGGGCTGGCAACGGGCAGGGCAGGCAGAGCTCTACCCACCACAGGGGGACAACTCTGAGAGCGAGAGGGAAGCACGCACTGAGGGTCACCTGCGGGCTGGGAGGGAAGCAGGAGTGGGGCTGACCAAGGGTCTCTGGCCTCCCCGTGCATGGTGTGGGGTGCTCACCTGCCAATGCTCCCACCACCCCCACCCCAAACTGAAGGAGGGGCTAATGGTGGTGGAGACACACCTGAGCTGGGTCTGGAAGCTTGGATAGGGCCTATAGGAAGCTACTGAAAGGAGTGCCTGGAGGGCAGCCTGCCCAAGGCCCCCTGGGGAAGCTCCCTCTGGAGGGAGGTGCAGGTGCCCAGAAGGCCTAAGAGCTCACCCCTCACACTGGGTGCATGGCATCTGGGGATCAGGGAAGAGGGCAGCAAGTGCAGGCCAACCGACAGGCCCCACGCCAAGGAACCCTGAGAGGGGAAAGCACTGGTGCCCAAAAGGGCTCTCAGACCCTGAGCAGGGTGAAGTCTCACCAGAGGTGGACACGGGCTTGGTGGTCGAAACTGCGGCCCAGGCATCGGCTGTTTTCCCAGCACTGGGAGCAGGCTGCTGTGGGGCGGCCCAGGGGTCTGAGCTCTTGGAGGTGGAGTGCGTGCTGGCCCCGGTGGGCACTCCCCATGGGTCAACAGAGGCAGCTGGCTTGGCACCTGCAGGAAGGCAGCGTAGGGCTCAGAGATGCCCTCAGAAAGTTCTGGGCAACGGGCATGAGAAAGGAAAAGACACTGGGTCACATGAGCCACACTGGGATCTGTGCCCTGCATCAGGCGAGGCAGCCACCCAAAGGGTGCGGCCCACACCAGCAAAGATGGAGAGAGCCGAAGCCCAGGGCCCAGAGCCAGTGGGGGTCCATACTGGGGCACATGCTGGGCCAGGCCTGGCCAGGACAGTCCTTGGGAAGGGATCAGCGAGAAAACATCTAAGAACCTTTCCAATCTCCCCACCACACGTGGTCCTGCAAAAGACTCCTTGAGCTAAATGCAAGCCACCTCCCCACAGAGTCCACAGGCCTCCTCCTTAGACAAGAGTCCTCCCTGGCATTCGCTGCTCGAGCCTCAGGCCCAGGCAGCGTCCCCTCCCCTCTTGCTTGGAGTGGTTTCTGCTTTTGACAGAAGGGTGACTAAAACAGATGAGTACAGCATAAAGAGGAATAATAAAACAAACACCTATGCACTCACCACCCGCTTAAGCAATAACACATTTTCAAATAGTGAGTGACAAATCAATTTAGTGAGTCACAACTGGCTTTTTTTTTAAGGATAGAATAGAAAACACCTGAACAAATCTGCTGTAAGGTGTCAATCCTGTTGTGCATGAATCTTTCACTTCAGTTACATGTAGATACATGTGCATTTGTGTAAGTGCACGTACACATAAAATACCATGTGTCACCTTTCTTGTGGAGCAAGCCAATGTTTGAAAGCCACCACTGCCTTTCCAGGGACCATGAAGTGCCTCCTCCAATGGCAGCCCCCACCCCAATCTTCATGAATTCTGTGTTAGCCCTTCTCTTGATTTTCCTTCTCCTTTTTCCATGTAGAGTTACCTTTAAACAATATAGTGGTTAACTGTGCCTATCTTCTGAACTTTTATAAATGGAAACACACTGTATACATTCTTTTGTGACTGACTTTATTCGCTTCACATATTTGGGAGATTCATCTGTACTGAGGGGTAGCTGAACTGTGTTCACTTTTTTTTGCGTGTGAGGAAGACTGGCCCTGGGCTAACATCCGTGCCCATCTTCCTCTACTTTATATGGGACACTGCCACAGCATGGCTGACAAGTGGTGCATCGGTCCACGCCCAGGATCCAAACCTGCGAACCCCGGGCTGCCAAAGCAGAGCACGCAAACTTAACCACTACACCACCAGGCCAGCCCCAAAAATGTGTTCATTTTTACACTGTACAATATTCCATTCCACGGAGGGGTCATAACTGATTCATCTGTTGCCGGCACTGGTTTGGTTTGGCTTTGCTTTGCTGCTTGTTCCTGCCCACATCCCTGGTGCACATGCACACACTAGCACTGCGGGTCATAGCTCCTCCCCCTCACCACGTGGTGCCAGGGAGGTCTCCACGTGGTCGTGCCAACTTACACTCCCACTGGCCGTGGACGCAGGTCCCAGCGTTCCAAGAGGGGCCTCATAACCTCATGAATGCTTCGTGCCATCTCACGTTTTCACGTGTGCCCATCTGGTGGGTATGAAGTGCTACTTGCCCATGTTCTGATTGCATTTCCTTGGTCCTTGATGAAGCTGTGCATCTTTTCATTTGTTTGCGGGTCCCTCGTGACTCCTCTCCTATAAAGTGCCTGCTCCAGTCTTTTCTCCACCTTCCTGCGGGGTTATCTTTTTTTTTTTTTCCATTGTTTTGAGAGAGTTCTTTCCATGTTCTGAATATTGATTCTTTTACTTGTGTTACAAATATCTTCTCCCAATATGTGGCCTTTCTTTTCACTCTCCTTAAGGTATCTTTTGATAAACAGCGAAGTTCTTAACTTTAATGAGTAGAACCTATCAGTATTTTTCTTTGTAATTTGTGCTTTTCGTGACATTTAGGAAATCCTTCCCCACACTGGGCCCTCAAAGCTACTCTTCTATAGTAACATTTAAAAGATTTACAGTGTGCTTTTCATGTTTCCGTATTGGATCCATTAGTAGTTGATTTTTGTTATATGGTATAAAATAAGGATTTGATCTCATGGTTTCCTGTATGACTGATGAATCATCCCAGCACCACTCTTTCCCCACTGAACTCACACGGTGCCTCCTCTATCAGAAGGCAAGTCTTCATAGATTCATCACTAGGTGCTCTCTTCTGTTCCACTGACCCATTTATCCGTTTCCATCCCTGCGCTTTGTTGACTGTCCTCACAGATATTATTATGATAATAAATCTCGATTATCTGATACAGCAAACCCCAACCTTGGTCTTGTTCTTCAGGAGTATCTTGGCTATTCCTGGCCCTCTGCTTTTCCATATTCATTTTAAAATCATCTTGTCAAGTTACAAAAAAAAACATAAAAATTAAAACCTTGCTGGGATTTTTATCAAAATTGCACTGAATCTCAGATCAATTTGAGGAAAATTATCACTGTTATTATTTGGTTTCCATACCAAAATCACAGGACATCTCTCCATTTATTTAAGTCTTCTTTAATATCTTTCAGTGAAATTTAATTTTTTTTACTTTATCCTTTATCTCCATAAGGGATTTATACAACTTTCGTAAAATTTATTTAGGAACTGGCATATTTTTTAAATTTCATTTTCTTTTTATTATTAAGCAAAAAAATTTAATTTTGCATATTTATTTTTGTATCCAGCAATCTTGCTAAATTCAGTTCTCACTGAAATTCATCCCAATTATTTATTCATATAATAATTCTAATAAACTCATCTGTAGAAATTTTTGAATAGTCAACATACATGATTACATCACTTGCAAATGACAATGGCTTAGTTCTTTCTAGTCCTTATACTTTTTCCTCCATTTTCCTGTCTCACTCTGCTGGCTGGGACACCAGTCCCAACATAAAGCAGGAGTGTGGAGAATCTTGCTCTTAACAGGATCAACTTTCAACATTTTACCACTAAATGGTACCATTTACCATAACAGGCTTTTTTCCTTTTAGACGTCTTTTATCAGGTTATGGAAGTTCCCCATTATTCCAAGTCTGCTAATTCTTTTGCAAAGAATAGTTGATGAATTTTATCAACCTGTTTCTGCCTCCCTTAAGACAATCACATGATTTTTCTCTTTGGGTCTGTTAATATGGTAAACTAATACAGAATGACCGGGTTCTTGCAAACAAAGTGTTTCATGATGTACTATATCACTTTTATGTTTTTCTCATTTTGGTTTTGCAACTGTTTCTTTGCTTAGGGGTTCTGCATCTATATTCCTAAGTGGGACTGGCCTGACTTGTTTGTTCTCACACTGTACGTCCTCTGTCTGGTTCTGGTGATAAGATTATGCGACCCTTATAAAATGAGTAGGAATACTCCCTAGTTCACTATCCTCTGAAGGAGTTTGTATAAAAGTGGAAATGTTTCTTGGGGCTGGCCCTGTGGCCTAGCGGTTAAGTTCGTGCGCTCTGCTTCAGTGGCCTGGATTTGGTTCCTGGGTGTGGACCTAGACCACTCGTCAGTGGCCATGCCATGGTAGTGACCCACATACAAAACAGAGGAAGGCTGGCACAGATGTTAGCTCAGGACGAATCTTCCTCAGCAAAAAAAAAAAAAAATTAAGTGGAATTGTTTCTTGAAATGTGAAAAAACTTGCCAGTAAAGCCCTCTGGGTGAATTTGGAGGGTGAGGGGGATTTTTAAGTAATTGACTCAATTTCTTTAATGATTATAGGACTATCCCTACTTATAAGTTTTCCGTTGTTCTTCAGTCAGCTTTGCTAAGTTTTCTTTTTTAATTTATCCATTTTTATCCAAATTTTCAGGTTTGTAAGCACAGAGTAGATCAGATGACCTCTTCCTCTCCATTGAATCTTGGCAGCATCTGCAGTTATGTCCTGGGTTTCATTCCTAATACTCTTTGTCTTCCTTCTTGATTTTTTAAAATTAATCTTGCCAGAGATTTGTCTATTTTATTACTTTTTATTCACCAACTTCTTTCTGTCTTTGTGGATATTATTGTTTGTGTTCTAATTCATTAATTCCTGTTCTTATCCATTATTTCATTCCTTCCACTTTATTTGGGTGTAATGCTATTCTAACCTCTAATGTTACCTCATTAATCTTGTGTCTTTCTTCTTGACTAATGTAAACATTTAAAGCTATAAATTTCCCTCTTACTATTGCTTCCACTGTCCCACGAATTCTGATATGAAAATATTTACCCTATTATTTGCTTCTAAATATTTCTGATTTTCGTTGTAATTTCTTGACTCAAGAATTCTGTTTTTAAAATGTCAAATGTATGGAGTTTTTCTAAGTTATCTTTTTGTTACTGACTTAACTTGAGTGTATTGTGGTCAGAAAATGTGTTCTATGTGATCCCAGTCTTCTTAGATCTGTGGAGGCTAGCCAGCTTTTTTGACTAGCATATGATGATTGTTTTTAAGTATTCTGTATGTCATTGAAAAGTAGGCGTATTCTCCAATTGCTGGGAACAACAAATTCAGGCTTATGAATTGTGCTGCTCAAATTTTCTTAGATTCTTTTTTTTTTGTGAGGAAGACCAGCCCTGAGCTAACATCCGTCGCCAATCCTCCTCTTTTTGCCGAGGAAGACTGGCCCTGGGCTAACATCCGTGCCCATCTTCCTCTACTTTATATGGGACGCCGCCACGGCGTGGCTGACAGGCAGTGCGTCGGCGGGCGCCCGGGATCCGAACTTGCGAACCCCGGGCTGCCAAGCGCGGACGAAACTGCTGCGCCACCGGGCGGCCCCAAATCTTCTTAGATTCTTCTACTTTTAAAATATTCTCCCACATTATTTCTCGTTTCTGATATTCTCCACTCCTTCCTGAAGAACTTCCCCTGGTGTTTCTTGTGGAGCAGATGCGCTGGCAACAGATTCTCTTAGTTTTCTGTTCCCTGGAAATGTTATTATTTCACCTTCATTCTTGAAGAATACCTTAATGAATATAGAATTCTGGAAGGTGACATTTTTTGTTGTTTCAAAACTTAAAATATCTTTATTTCACCATCATTCTCAGAAGAAAGATGATTCCTCTAGCAATGGAATCCTGGACTAACCATTTCCCTTCAGTGCACTGTCCCCTGGCATCTGTTGTCACCATTGAGAAGTCAGCTGGGAGTCTGGTCACTGTTCCTTTGTAACAGATTGTCTGTTCCCTGTGAGTTTAAGAGGCTTTCTTTCTTTGGTGTCCTACAGTTTCCTGATGACGTATCTAAGTGGGCATTTCTTTTATTGTCCTACTTTGATTCACCAGGCTTCCTGGATCTGAGAAGTAGCACCTTCCCATAATTCTTGAAAATACTCAGTCATTATTTTTTCACATATTAACTTTTCTGGAACTCCAAACAGATGAGTGTTAGGAGTCCTCATTCTGCCTCCATGCTTCCCCAGCCACACTAACCTCCTCACTGCTTCCCAAACACACCAAAGGGCATACCACCTGCCACCTATGGGCCTCCAAGCCCCTCCATGTTTTCCCTTCTCTTCGTGCCTTCCCTGACCCCTCTGGAATCCTCCACTTGGTTTTCTTTTAGAGCACTTCTTATATAGCACCGTAACTACTCACTTGCCTAAGAGTCTCCCCTGGACTGCAAACTCCCTTGGGGCGAGGGCTATCTCCTTTCCCTGCACCAGTCATGAGGGCAGCAGGAGGGGTAGTGAGCACCAATCTTAGAGAAGACTGGAGAATGCTCTCCTGAGCCTCTGAGAACTCACCTCCCTGGGCCCCCATTCCCACGCATGCCCCTCCTTAACAGCCCCAGGGGCAGTGCGCAGGGATGGATGTGTGAGTAAGAAGCGCCTTGGCTTTCAGAAAGACAAACCTGCTAGGTGTTCTACCAGGCTGGCTTCATCCCTTCTAGGCTCTGAAATGCTGACTGGCTCAGAGTGGGTCTATCAAGCCTGTACCAGCTACTGCCTTGACTGCCTTCTAACTTTCGGCAGGGTTGGCTCACAGCGAGCAGGGAGCAGCGTGGGGAAGAAGAGGAAGAGAATGCTGCTTTCACTACTTCACGGGCTTGCACGGCGACTCCAACAACGAGTTATGAGCTGGAAACAGGCCAGGATAAACTTCTACCTGCAAGCTTCATTCCCACCATCCTTTGACATGCACACCTGTCATTTACTCACAGCCTGTCAACTCCTATGTGGACTTAGGACTTCTCCACCTGCTGCCCCCAAACCCACAACCCTCCAGAGGCCCCTGGAAACACCCATCTCCCTCTAAAAGCTCCTCTGATCTTTCACTCCTGGTCTTCCCAGCATCTCAAACAGAACAACCTCCCCCCATGACTGAAACTGCTCTCCCCAGGCCCACCTCTTCCAGACATGACTAAGGGCCTATCAGGACACTGAACCTGGTCCCAGGTGGAGTCACACAGCAGAGACAGGCCCTTGCTCTGCCTCCAACATAGCACCTCACAGGGCCTCAGGTCTCCATCTTGACTGAAGGGAAGTGACGTGGTGGAAACAGTGCACCAGGGAGAAAGCTGCACTGCAAGTCAGAGCTGCCCATGACGCAATGGAGAGGACACAGGATTTGGTCTACAGGAAGACCTGGGACTGGTGCCAGGCTGCATCTGGCATCCTGTGGAACCACAGGGAAGTGAATACACTTTCCTCAACTTCCCTTGCTCACCAGCAACTGTGAGAACTGAATGAGCTCAGGTGAGACCCATGCTACCCGGTCCACATCCCCCTAGCCTGTCCGTGCCTGGAGGATGTGGAGTGGGGAGTCTCACACTCCTTGCAGCCCTGACCACACTGGCACCTGCCCCCTTCCAGACGGAGCTCTCCTGTCCTTACCTTCTTGCTGCCATCAAGAGATACTCCTTGGTTACTTTCCAGTACCCATCCCCCCTTTATCCTGAAGGATAACCTGATTTTCTTTGGGATAATTATCCCCTCACCCACTCCCAGTCCAAGTGGGACTGACCCTGCCCTGGCAACAGGGGTTTTAACTAAAGTCAATCTGCAGAGTCCCTTCCAGTCCCACCCTCCCCACTCTCAAATCCCAGAATGGTGCAGGAGCCACAAAGAAATTCTCCCTATCCCCACTGGGAACTTGAGGTGGGCACCCAAGACAGCAGGACCTTGAGCTTCTGAGGCTGGAGGGAGAGGGGAAGGCCCACTGAGTGGACAGCACAAAGAGGATCTGGGTCTTGGTGATAATCTCTGCGCCACTGCATCAAGCTGGCCTCAAGGCAGAGCTCCCTGTCTCTACTGAAGCTGTTTGCAACATAGCATCCTGACCAGACTACCTCCCTGACACATTCCTGGGGTGGGGCAGGGGGTCTTGCTGGGAAGGCACAGTCCCCACCCTGCAGCCTCCACATCATCTCATGACACAGCCAGCCACTCTAAACCCAGTCCCGAGTCCCTCACAAGGCGCTCACCCCCTGCTCTTGCTCATGTGAGGATCTGTCTGTCTTCCCAGGTAGAGCATGTGCTCCACAGGAGCAGGGGCTGGGTCTGTCCACACTGCTCTCCCAAAGCTCAGAACTGAGCCTGACATGCAGAAGGTGCTGATAACTAATTGGGGACTGAAGGGAGACAACAAATGGAACCAGAGAACCTCAGGGCTGGAAGGGGCTTTGTGGTTTATCTGCTCTAACTCCCTCCAGTGAGGCATCTCTGAACACTGGATTTCAGTGATCACTTCTAGAAGGTTCTGGGTAAATGTCTGATTCAGGTGCTGTAAACACATGCAGATAAGAGCTGCTCCTAATCTCTGACAGTCTACACAGAGTTTTCAAATGTCTCAGATTCAGTGGGACTTCACTCACCATGCACCTCGGGAGACACCAGACCAGTGGTTCTCAACTGAGGGTGTCCTTGGGAAGTTCTTGGGGGATGTAAGTAAAATACTGACACTGTCCTGTCCTCCCCCATAATACATACAGATTCTGGGGAGGACCTGGGCATTTGGGTTTTTAGAAGCTTCCCAAGTGACTGGAATGGACAGACAGGATGTGTGAGAGCCACCGAGCCCCTGGAGCACTGGGGGCCCTGGCCAAGCCTCCTCAGAAGTGAGGGCCCACCATCTGATGGCCCAGCTCAGACACACTGGCCTGAATGGATGGACACCTGGGGTGACAAGCCCTGCCTCCCACAGACAGATGGTCCTTGGAGTCACCTTGCTCTATCTGAGCAACATTTGGTCAACATTCACCAGGCCCAGGCCCAGGCCCTGCCTCTGAGACAGAAACACGGACACAAGTGACTGCACCCAGCATGGGGTTCATGGACAGTGGGTGACCATGGGATGGGGTGAGGTGGTCCTAAGGATAGGGTGACTATGTCTCCGCAAGCAGGGACACTTGAGCCATGTTTTCAAGAATAAACAGGAGTTTGCTAGGCAGACAGCAGGACAACAATATAAAGTAAAGATCAGACACTTAAGGGAATCTAAGCTGCCCTGCCAAGCAGAGACAAGTTTTGACACCCTCTTCAGCCATTGCCACCTGACCTCACACAGGCAAGCACTTCAGGGACCACACACATGTTGTGTGTGTGCAAAAATAGGATTTACTTCTCTATCTGGACCCTCTCTCAGGCAATGAGGGTCTAAACACAACAGTTTTCCCCAAAACTGATAAACTTGTATCACTAAAGGTTAAAACAAAGTATTACAACATTTTTGGAAGAGGTCTGTCTATGTGAACGCTCTGCCATATGAATCTGCATATACTGCATGCATTCTAAAGCTTTCCCCATGAGCTGGTGTCATGCTGAGCCCTCCCAGCTGGGGCTCTCAGGCAAGGTTTCCACTCAGAGCGCCCCACTGCTAAGCAGCTCCACCCTGAAATTGTTCGAGACCCTCTTCTGACACCTCCAGTTATCTCCCATGGGCCCTGCACCCCTTTAGGATCTGTGAAACAGCAGCATGGTCAAGAACTTGAGAGATCAGCAATCCATATGATGCATGATGTTGAAATCAACAAGCCCTGGCCTGGAGGGAACCCCCTGCTCGTGTACCACCAAACACATGGACATAGTTGGTCACAGATCGGAAAGCTCTGCATGTGGAGTAAAAGATGTGCTCAGTTCAAACCCCGGCCACCCCCAAATCAGCCAGATGACCACGAATAAGATACTTTGCCTCAGTGAGCTTTGTCAGGTTTTCATTCTGCAAGTGGCAGTTGGGGACCTACGTGCATACAGGACACCGTGCCAACTTTCTGTTCCACTGTGCACCAGCAGTCACAAGAGGCCACACACTGTGGCACCTCATTGTCTTCAAACCTAACTTGAGGACAGTGTTTCCTCCGCCTTCCCACGGGTGCTGATGGCCCACATAAGCTAGCCCATGGGAAAGCAGGCAGCAGGGGGGCCAGGCACAGGAGGCCCCCAGTGAACGCCTGCTGACAGCACGACTGCTGGGGCCCAGCCCTCCATCCTCCTTCATGAATGGACAGTGGAGTCACTGCAAGGCTCCTCTGTACTCTGGCCTCCACATCCTCGGCAGGGGCCAGGCCATGCCACCCACCCGATAAATAAATGCTTGTTGAAAACTCGAGTGAATGAGAGGAAAGGAGGATGGATCCAAGGGCGGAAAGATCAAGCAGCTTCCGGCCTCCTCTGTGGCCCCATTCATAGGGAGCATGCATCCCTTTGCCTCTCACTTGCCAGCCTGGTTCATCCCAAGCCTCACGTATGAATATTCATATGCACAGGGAGGCAGTCACATCATGGGGTCACAGAAATGAGCCATTGTGGGGGTTACCAAGAAACCAGCAGCACCACCTGCTGCCGCCAGGGCAGAAGACAGTCTCTGTCCTGGCCTGAGCAGTGGGCGGGTGGGCAGAGAGAGGGCTGGAGCCAGCCAAGGCCTTCTGAATCACCAGACTGTGAGCCCTCCTTATACCAGGTGGCTGCTTTGTGTGTCTAGAACAGAGGAGGAAGTGCCCCGCTGACCTGGCAGGCTCCAATTTCCCCCCTTTCAGTCCTTAGCATTTCCTCCCAAGGCCACTTGGCCAAGCCGCCCCCAGTACTGCTTGGAAAGAACTAGTAATGGCAGGGCTCACTATAAACAGTGACTTTCAAACCTGCATTTCTTTCATCCAGAGCGTGCAACTAACAGTGCTTGGGAAGAGACTCTCTAATCTTTCTAATTTATGAATGTGTTTCAGGACAGTGGGGTGGCCCTGAAAATGCACATTATCGGATTTTACTAGAGACTAATCTGTCATGCTCTGGAGCTATGTCTCAGAAGATGGAAGCAAAGGGACTGTTAGCACACTCCAGTGAATTTGGGAGGTGGTGTCAGGCAGTCTCCTGCAGAGATATTGAAAGCAGAGTGCTAAGAACTGCAAAACCACTAAGTGGACAACAACAGGCTGTTGGGTTATCGCAGACAGCCCTGCGCTGTCCCACTGGAGCCATGCTGTTTAGAGTTTCTAATGATGCCGTAAATGCTCATCCTATAGTACAGACTAAAATATCTATATATATTTATAAGATTGTATATACAATATGACTTCGATTACGTAAAAACATAAGTGCCCAGAAAAAACAGGAAGCATGTAAGCTAACATTTTAACACTGGTTCTCTCTCGATGCTGGAATTTGAGGTGACTTTTCCAAGACATACTCACAACAGAGGACTTTTTTTTTCCAGGATGGCGTGACGATTCCAGGACAAGGTGCTATAAGCACTGAGCCTGCCCCTAACTTGCCGTGTGCCCCTAGAGAAACAAACAGACTCTCTGGGCTTTGGCAGCCTATTTTTCTCCCCCAAGTTACCAGTAAAAATGCCCAGTGCCTCAGAACCAAGGAGAGGGCCCTGGGCT
The DNA here is from genome assembly GCA_031878705.1 of Tapirus indicus. NCBI lineage: Eukaryota > Metazoa > Chordata > Mammalia > Perissodactyla > Tapiridae > Tapirus > Tapirus indicus. Next base: position 2,190,181 of record CM062932.1, on the reverse strand, counting down.
GGGCAAGCGGCAAGAGATGGCAAGATGGCAGTCCCTGGACCAGACGTGGCCACCCACAAGTATATTTTGATTAGCCTCAACCATGTTTTTAATTTTTAAAATTCATTGTCAACAGGTGGCGCAGCGGTTTAGTTTGTGCTTTGGCAGCCCGGGGTTCGCGGGTTCGGATCCCAGGCTCCTGCTGACACACTGCTTGTCAGCCATGCCGTGGCAGCGTCCCATATAAAGTAGAGGAAGATGGTCACGGATGTTAGCCCAGGGCCAGTCTTCCTCAGCAAAAAGAGGAGGATTGGCAACGGATGTTAGCCCAGGGCTGGTCTTCCTCACACACACACACATAAAAAACAGTCACAAAGGCCATATGTTGTATGATTCCATTGCATATCTGATGTGTCCACAATAGGCAAATCCAGAGACAGAAAGTAGATTGGTGGTTGCCAGGGGCTGAGGAGAGGGGCAACAGAGAGTGACTGCTTAATGGGAATGGGGTTTCTTTCTGGGGCAATGGAAACATCCTAGAATTAGTACTGATGGTTGCACAACATTGTAAATGGCTAAGAACCAGGGAACTGTCCACTTTAAAATGGTTAAGATGGTGAATTTTATGTTATGTGAATTTTACCTTGATTAAAAACAAATGGGAAGAGCAGACCCATGTGGGTGATGCTCAGCTGCCACTGGGAACCAACAGCCTCTCCCCAGCTGCGCCCTTGCCTCTGGCCAGCTCCTGGTTTGCGACGCCTGCAGGTGTGTGAGAACCCCAATCACCGGAGGTGGTCCTGCCCCACCCACCAGGAGACTCCCCGGCTCCCCGTGAGGTTGGCTTCCTGACTCAATCAGGACACTCAGCTCCAGGGCACAGGCTTGTTCACCAGCAAAAGAAGGGAGGGGCAAACCTGTTCCTTTAGAATATATATATTTTGTCTCTCCTGACCAGGTAATACTCACCCCTCGTTAATAAGTCAAAACAGTAAAAAAAAAAAAAGATAAGGTGGGAAAAGTCTGTCTCCCTCAGACCACTGCCCAGACCCCAAGCCCCTCCCCAGAATCAACCAGTGACTCAGCATAATTCAACTGTAATAAACTCACCCAGCTCCTAGTGTGACTGCTTTCTTCTCTGTAGAAAACTACCCATCTGTTTAATGATCCATTAGACAATTTTGAAAGGGACTCATAGTCTTTCCTGAGAATATCCTATCCATAACTTAAGGTGGCCGTCACTTTATGGAAGAACTGTTTTTTAGATTTAAAGATAAAGTTTCTTAAAGCCATTGTCTGGAAGGGCCTGTTGTCTCCTGGGCAGCACTGTGTGGGCATTTCCTGCAGACCTGCTTTGCTGTCCCCACATGTGCTCAGCAAGACTTTACCCCACAGGCTCCCTGGGGGCACGGCATACAGGCCACGGACCATGTGAACCAGCCTTCTGGCAGCCCTCGGGCTGGCCTTTAGTGAGCAAGAACTACGGACCATTTGGCCCAGGGTTTGCCCCAAGGCCCAGAGGGCTCCTGCCAAACGGACGTGGGGCTCTGCTTGGGTCCTTGAGGCCAAAAGCATCGCCAAAGGACATGTGAGGCGTACACTGACCTCTGGACAAGGCTGCCAGGCCCTGAGGGACCAGGCCTCTCCTCTTCCCACCCCACATCCTCCTGTCCCCTACCCCACTCCTCTGCCATCGGTTTCACAGGGAGGTCCCCGTACCTGTACGGGGTACAAGTACTACACCACTGCATGCCTTCATGCCTCTCATAAGCTGAGCCTTCTCTGGAGAACACCCTTGCCTCTTTGTGGCCTGTACACTCCTTCTCCTCCTCCTTGAAGATTCCTTCAAGATGCCAGCCTCATGCCCTCCAGACTTCTGAGCTAAGCCCTGCCCCAGGATGCTCTCAAAGAGCCATCACTGAGGCCTGGTCCACACAGCGCTGCTATCAGACTGGTGTTCCTGTCTTGCCTACACCTGCCCAGGCCTTGAGGGCAGGACCATTATCTGTTTGTGTCTGGGTCCCTGCATGGCAGGACAAAGCCTGGCATTTGGTACACTTTGGTAAATATCCAGGAAACCAAGCTGAATACAAAGGATGGTTCCAGTTTGGGGAAACAGAGACCCCAAGAAATATCAGCAAGTTGCCACAAAATATACAGTTCAAAGTTCCTAGACAGAAAGCCCACAGATCAGCCATGGCTGGCAGCATTCAGAGCACCTGGAGGGGGCCTCCTAGAACAGCAGGCTGGGTGGGAAGCCATCACGAGCCTGCAGGCCAAGCCCTGTCTCCAGCAATCAGGAAACCCACGTGACCAAGACCTCATCCAGATTAAACTGATTGTGCCACACTCAATATTTCAAATCTCGTATCACAAATTCTCTTATATTTGGCATTAAACGTTAAGACTTTAAAATATTCATTTAGCCTAGTAAACTGATTTACTCTTGTTTTAAATAACAAGAAGAATTACAGCAAACGTATCCCCTTTTCATTAGCAGTCCTTTTAAGCACATCATAATTTCCAGCTAATTATAGCAATGTGATTTAGATGTTTCATGTGTGTATTATAGCTTCTTAATCTAGGGTGCTGGGTGCAATTCTGAGGCTGAGAGAGTTGACATGTGTCCCAGAGAAGGGAGAAGCCATTTCTGACACATGTGGGAAACAGAGAGGAAGTCAGCTTTCCCTCTACCAAAGCAGAAAATCAGTGAGAATGGAACAGAAGAGAGCGCTGCGACACAGTCCTCAGGAGGAGGGTGCCAGCCTGCTGGATATTACAGTCAGGGACTTTAGAAGCCTAGACTCCCACCACCAGCCCCCAGGTGAGAGAGAGCAAGAGGCTCTGTGCTGTTGTCCCTCACACATCCAGCAGGCAGGCACAAGAGACAAATGAGGGTGGTCTTTACCGTATGATGGCCAGGGGTCCGATGTGCTGGCTGGGGCCACTGGCCTGCCCCAGGGGTTGGTCTGGTTAGCTGAAGCTGATGGGCCCCAGGGCTCTGCTTTCTGAGCAGCAGGTCCTGAGCTGGGAAGGGCATCCATTAAATCCAACAGAGTGGTCTGCTGTGGGTGGGAGCCATGCTTTTGAGACAAAGAGAAGGGGACAGGTTTTTCTTTGGTAGAGTTACAGCAAATATCCACACATTAGCCATAAATATTGCCCATGCCTCCTTACTAAGTAGAGGCCTTCTGGGAGGGGCCAAGAGGACCTCAAAAATTGAGCCACCCAATCTCCTGCCCCATCCTGCCTACTCCCCGACATCATGACTTCCCAGTACAGCCAGGCTCCAGCCACATCAGAGCTATTTACTGTGTGCCAAATGCCCCACCCACTTTCAAACAGTCCTCAGGGCTTTCCAGGATAACACCGGCTTTAGCCTGGGCTGTGGCCTCCATCTAGGATGCTGTCTTCCCCGACCCTGCTCCCCCAGCCATCATCCAGGGACCTCTCTCCTGGGTGCCCCACCCTCCCGCTCCCAAGGCCATGACGGCTGCCATCAGGGACCCTGCAGCACTATAACATATGAGCCCACTGGAGCCCCCGGCCCTGTGGTGTGAGGTGGGTGTGTTCTGACTGGATGATGAGCTTGTCAGGAGCAGAGCCATATCCTGGTCACCTTTAGGTACCAAGCAGGGAGCCTGGCATAGAGTAAGGATGATGACAGCAATGAAGACCAGCACCAGGGAGGGCTTACCCTGTGCCAGGAAATTGTTCCAAAGCACTTGACATTTAGCTTAGGTAACAGTTGCCATAACCACATAAGACGGGCTCTGTTACTCTGCTCATTTTATAGGGGAGGGAACTGAGGCACCAGTCAATGGAAGGAATGTGAACCTAGGCCCTTGCCCATGCCCACGTCCTCTCAGGGTGTCCTCAGGAGAGGCCAGAACAGCAGAGGCAGATGTGTTTTCAGTTACGTCCTCACCTCACTCTTGCTCATCAGCCCCAAGGATTATTTGTTGAGTGAAGAGAGAAAACGGCACCTCTAACTCACCGTAGGTCACGCACACACTGTGGGGTTCGGTTTGGGACACTGCAGCAACAGCTACAGGACAGTCTCACACACTGACTTTCCCAGTAAGCGCTTACCTCTTTCTTTTTTGGAACTTTAACTGTATCTCTTCGGCTCTCTTCCAGGGCCATCTGTAATCTGAGGTCATCACCCCGCCTGAGGCGTTCTTCCTGTAGAGGACAACATAACTTGAAGCTGGTGGTAAGTGTAACGTCACTATACAGAACAAAGCAACGCTGGCCAGGAGCCGGAAATGCAAAATTGTATTATGCATTATTTCAAAGGAGGATTTGAAAACAACTTGTAAAATGCAGTTACTTTTCTATTCTGAATATGTAGCCCAGAGGGCTCCTCCCATTGGTTAGGGGTCCCAGCAGGGAGAATGGGGCATAGGCCCACCAAATTGGGGAAAGGGAATACTTATTCCAAAATGTCTTTTCTCAAAATGAAAATGGCTTTATAATTCTAATTATAGAAGATGTCTCCTTATAAAATAGAAAAATCCGACAACTCAGAAAGGAATTATAAAGAGGATGAAAATCACATATTGTTCCACCTCCCACTGTTATAGAAAATGACTATATTTATTTCTATAACAGAAATGTTTCATTACACTTAATTTATATTTATTTGAGGCAAAGTCACCATATTCAAAAGACTGGGTCGTCCTAGCTTTTATATAATGATTAAATATAAATAAATTTATTCATTATATTTATTGCAAATATGATAAATCATAAAGATGAGTTATTAACTAAAATGGGCTCAGATCGTCCGTCTGTCCCTGTATTTCTGCACATTCTTCCTGTCGATGACAGAGCCAGGCGTGCACAGGGAAAGATTTAATGGCTGTGTATTTCCTACTGCAGGCAGAGGGGCCATACTGAAGCTATCCACTGCTGCTGAGCTTCAGGATATTTCCGGTAATAGCAATATGAATCATGCCAGGACAAACATCTTTGCACTTCATCGAACTACCCCTAAGATTTGTCTCTGACACCACACTACGCCTGATTCCAGTTTCCCTCTTCAACCACAGGTCAGCGGGGTCAGACCTGATAATTGCGATCAAAGGGCTGATGACTTTGAAAGGTCATTTTAACTGTTCCCTTCCCTCCTTCTCCATTTTAAAGTAATGCATGCTTATTACAGAAAACGGGAACTGAAAAAAAATTAAAACTACACACATTTATGTCATCTAAATATAAGCACTCATTTCCTGGAGCATTTCCTTCTAGCCTATTTCTTCTTCAGTGTTCAGATGCTCTTGATTTATCTTACCAAACTGCCCTCCAAAGGGGCTAAGGCCAGTCAGCGCCCACACACCTTGTGTAAGAAGGCTGTGCAGCTCCTTCACACTGAGAGCCCACAATGTGGTTCTGTCTGCACAAGTGTTTCTGCGAAGCACTTCTGATCGGTTCATTCCTTGGCAACAACTTCCCTGAGAACCTTTCCTTTTTTTTTTTTGGTGAGGAAGAGCAGCCCTGACCTAACATCTGTTGCCAGTCTTCCTCTATTTTGTATGTGGGACACCGCCACAGCATGGCTTGATGAGCGGTGTGGGTCCACGCCCAGGATCTGAACCTGCGAACCCTGGGCCACCAAAGTGGAGCACGTGGAACTTAACCACCATGCCACTGGGCTGGCCCCTGAAAACCTTTCCTAAATGTAACTTTGCAGAGGACCCCACCCTGACTGGGGGCAGCGGGTGACAAGCACCTGTGGCAACGTCAAGGACAGGCCAGTGTGTGCGTCCTCCCAGTGACCCATGCCCTGCCCGCCCTGCCCCCCGCACAGGGCGGTCTCCGGTGGCAGACTCGCCTGGGCACCGACCTGCTCGGCCGCTTCTCTGCTCATGGCGAGGGCCAGCTGCAGCTGCAGCTCCTCTTCTCCGCTAGTCTGGGGCCGGGCCTGCTCCAGCTCAGAGGACACCCGTGGGGACGTGGCTGTAGGGAAGGCAAAGTCACCGTATGCAAAGGACAGGCTCGTGCTCAGCAGTTAGATGGTCAAACCAAACCCCACCCCGGACACCCACAGGTCTGCTAATGGCCCGACAATACGAGCATTGTATATGAAAGGACTGCAAGTATTTCAAGGTTAAAATCAAGTAACCTCAAGTGTGGTTTCACAACCACAGAAGCCACATGGCACAGACCAAGAAAAGATGCCTTTGGGTGCAAGCCCAGCAGTCAGGCCTCAGGAGAATTAGAACCTCAGTCTCCACTGCAGAGCCTCGCTGCTTCAAAGAGAGGAACTAACTTTTTAAAAGACCAGGAGTATAGTTCTTGAAAAGCTGGATCAAAGAACATCACTTAAACAAGTGCAGGGCATCCGTGGATCAAGAACTCCACTCAAGATTCCCCCAACATTTAAGAATGTCACTGTACATCTTGTAGTGTTAAGGATCATGGAAAATGAAGCCCAAACGTTTCTGCGGTAACCCTGAAAATTTTTGTTTTTTAAGTAAAACTCTACATTGATTTGAAAAAAACACAAACGCAGACATTTTTTGTTGTAAGTATGTGGCTAGTTTAAGCACTCATAAGCAGCTCCTGGAAAGACAGTTTTTACTGAGGGGATGAGATGTGAATTCCTAGCTGACGGAACGAACCCCCAGGAAAGGAGTCTTGACACAATCACGCCGTCAGTCAGGCTGGGCCTCCCCAAGTGAAACGCTGGGCTTACACAGCCACCAGGATGTTTTGTGCCTTAAGGAGTCTAGATGCCTCCAGAAATCAGGGGTAAAGCTTTTGAGAGCTTGTGCCTGAGTGTGTGCCCACCTCTGACCCCACCCCAGGAGAGGGTCCATAGCTTCTCCGAAACCACCGGCTTAGAAGACTGAGCTCTGTCCTCTCTCGGGGTGTTTGTGCAGGCTGCTCCCTCAGTCCACGCAATGCCTCCTCAGTTCTCAGAGCCCAGCTTCCCGCCCAGACCTCCAGGGCTACCCTGCCAGCCGGGGCTGGGTCAGCATTCCCCTCTTCCTCACAGCACTCCCCCCATTCTGCGGTTTGGTAGGTCACACCAGAGTTATGCTCCTCAGGGAGGGCCCAGGCCTGTCTTCTCACTACATCCATCCCCAAAGTTTGGCAGAGCAGTGAGCAAATACCCATTGGATGGATGCATGAAAGGATGGATGGACAGACAGACAGATGGAGAATTCAATTTCATGACCAATAGGTAGTCATTTGAAAATGTTCTAATTGTGTATTAGTTTACTTCCTTCTTTCATTACATCCATTCTAGCAAACCTAACCATCAGGACTCGCCCAAATGCTGCTTCTGCCTAAATCTCCAATCTAAACTCGCTTCTTAGGATCTGCCTCTTTGGGAGAAAGTAAAAGGGTGGGGAATGATTCCTGACAGATGAGGTTTCTAGTTGGCTGGGCTCTGGCTACAGTGAGTAACACAGGAGAAGAGGGCTAAACACAGTTAGGGTCAGGGAGGTAATCCACAGAAAAATCAGGTGAGGCTGCAGGGGCTGCTCTGGGCAGAGGCTGGGGCAGTGCAGGACAGGAGACTGTAAATGGCATTGCTGTGTCACACAATTAAAAGAAAACACTCAAAACACAGCAATAAGAGTTCATCTGGAACAGTTCTGTGGTGTGAAGCACAGTGTGTTTGCTGTGATTTATTGTCAACCAAAAGAACCATCCAAAAAGCCAAAAAAAACCCAGCAACCAACTGCCTCATGTCTACTTGAAGCTACATGAACAGGCCAAAGAGCAAAATAAAATGCTGCAGTGATAAAAACACAAATATATTTTTCTAGATAAAATCAAGTTGAATCTCAGCCTAGTGTATCACCCCAATTATATTTTCCAAAGTGTTTCTTTAGAAAGAAAACTAGATGGTAACACAGTGTTCCCAAATCCATCTTAATAATTTGATTTCTTAATAATATAGCACAACAAAAGTACATGTTTTATTCCCAAACTTCACCTACGCCCATCACAGTGTTTAGGTTTGGGCTTTCTTGTGCTCTAGAAGCAAAGATGTCACCATCCAGACTGGCGGAAACAAAGGAAGCTAAACAGTTCTGGAGGATGGTTCTGGGGAAATCTCCTCAACTGAATGCGGCTCTCCCATCCAGATCATTAACCACTCAGGCCACCTTCTTTCCTGATCAAAAATCATTGAGGCTTGCTTCACAAAACCCTCAGTTTATAACAAATACAGCACATCCGACATCCTTCATTTACTATCAAATGGAAATTATGAGTGAATAAAGAAGAAAACCTCATACTCCATCCCACACCCCAAAAAGTGCTCTGAAAAATGAGCCCCAACTTGGCAGGAAAAGCTGCTACTTGGCTGCACTGTCACAGGGCCTGATGCAGCCAGACCAGGGATGAATGGGACAGGGCTCTGAACAGGGACCTTCTGGAGAAATGAGGCCTCCCTTGTCCTCTGAGCCTGTCAGCACATCTGCAAGGCCGGACGGGCTTCAAATGCAAATGGACATGTTTATGTCTACCATAACCGATGCTGTTAGGATAATGCATAGCCGGTACGTACGGAAATAGCTTACCACATCAATGTGGAAATTAAAGACAAAGGGTATTCCCCTAAATGCTGTGGTTTTTATGAACGGATGTACAGCTCTCAGTTCCGCAGATGGCAGAATTCACAGCCACCAGCCCTAAGCATCAGCTGAGCTGCACACAGCAGTCTCAGCTGTGAGGGAGGATTCCAGTGGTGATGTTCTTGCCTTACTGACAGCATTTTGGCCCCACAAAGGGCCTCTTGTGTCCGTGCACATGACAGTGAACACAGATGTGGTTGTGAGACAGGCCTGAATGGACCCTTCTGACCACCTGAGCTTGGCCCTGGCCCTGCTCTGAGGATCTGCAGGTCCACAACTCAGAGGAAGCCACGGAGAAAGTGCCCGAGAGACGGCCCACTCTCGCGGCAGCCAGCTGCTGTCTTACCAGCCACCCTCTGGAAGGAAGAGCAGAAATCGTTAGCATAAGCTAATCACTTAAGGAGCATCGAGTGCGTCACCGTCCTCCTACCGCTGTGACATCCTTTTGTGGACGGACCGCACCTGGAAGAGCTCAAAGTCCTCGCTCGCAGCGGCCGAGGGCTATAAACACGGGTAGGCCTCATCTTGATCTTTTCTGGTCTGTTACCCTGCCTGAGAAACGCTGAGGGGAGAGGTTGAACAGGGAGCCTGTGAAAGCCCAACACTTTCCTCAGAATACAGCCTAAGAGGAAGACCAAGAAACACCTCCCAGTTCAGGGAGACAAGGGCCTCCCACATTCACTCCACTCTGCCTGCTCCAGGGACCGCCAGGCTGAGCCTGGGTGCCCACACCCTGGGCTTCAGGAAGGACCCCGTTTCCCAAACATTCTCCTAAAACAGAGGCCAAAAAATTTTCTAACAGAGATGCTTCAGCTGGCCAATCTCAGGTAATTCTGAAAGAAGAAAGCAAAGCAGTCAAGGTAACAGAAAAACAGGAAATTGCTTCTTCTCGTCAGCTATATTTTACAATTTTCCTAGAAAGTACTTAAGCAGCACCTGCAATCACATACGCTGATTAAAGGAAACAGACACTGTGGGACGCAACTTTCCTGTGCACGGTGACCAGCACGGCTTCTGGGAAAGCTCTCTGGTACGTGAGACTCACGGGGTGAGGGCCTCATCTCCACATGTCCCCGGCTGATGCCGGGCACACAAGGCACATCTGACAACTTGGCAAGAATGCAAGGTCGCCAGGCTCGGGGGCCTGAGAAGACCCTATCTGGTCCAGCATTGCTGCCACTGCTTATAACCCTGTACCCATCAGCTGACAAGGATACCAGGGTTCAAATCCTGTCCCCACCATTTACTAGCAGTGAGACCACATGCAAATAGCCTGACCTCTCTGGGCTTCTGCTTCCACATCTATAAGATGGAGACCAATGGAGCTGTGGGAGGGGTCAGGAGTGTCGAAGACACAGCCGGCTCTCCCTGGAGGATGCACCTTGCCCAGGTCACTGCTCTCTGCTCCATCCCATAACCACTAGACCACCTCGGGGCCAGAGTTCTGTCCAGCACTCCCACTCTCCACTCCACACAAAAATGGGTATCCTACTGGGGCCACGGCCCTTCCCAGGCCTTCATGGGAACAGGGCTGGGGCTCCAGCCTGGCTGTGGTCCTTCGAGGGAGGGGCTGGGGAGCTGATAACTGAGCCCAGGGCCAGCTTTCACCTTATGGTGACCAGTTCCCCAGTCCAGCTAAGTTCCTTCCTCACTGGTGAACTGCAAAGATGTGCTTACTGGGTCTTCCTCAACATGGCGACATCTTCCTGTGGTTCCACGGGTCATTTCCTGAGTCAGTGATGAGTCTCAGCCACTGAGGATACCCCCGTCCAGCACCTGGCCTGAGCTAAGGCTTCTAAATCGGTTTCCCCTGGAAGACCCTCCAGGGCCTTCACTTTACTGCCTCACAAGGAGGAACAGGAAAGACTGCTTTTAGTTGAAAAAGGCAAATTAAAAGAAAATAAGCTCAGATTACCACGGGTAACATTAAAAGAGAAAAAAGATACAAATATATGGTGGAAAAGTCAAAAAGGTACAAGATGAGAAGTGCACCAAAGCACCACCACAGCCAGATCACTTTCAGGCCACAGGCGGGGATGTAACTTCACAACAGAGGGACAAACTGTAGACAATCTGGTGCTGTGGCTAACCCCTGGCCATCATGTGATGTCACCCCACTACCCATGACGGTCCTGGCAGAACCTCTGACTTGATTCCAAACCAGACTCTAAATTTGATTCCCAGTTCAGAGAAGTACAGGGCGAGGACTGAGCCAAACAAAGCATGAGGCAGTGGGCAAACCCAAATCGGGACATTCTGTAGGACAAGTGGCCCGGTCTCTTAGTATATTAGGGTCATGAGAAAAAAGGAATGAGCTGCAATAAGACTGAAGGGACAGGACAACCAGATGCAACACGAGGTCCCAGAGTGGTCTCAGTTTAGATAGATCAGTTAAAAGACACTTTCAGGACAACTGGCAAAATCTGAATATGGACTGGGTATTAGATGATATTGGTATTGCTGATTTTGTTAGGTGTGAAAATGGCTTTGTCACTCACTCTTCAGGAAGAGATGCATACTAAAGAATTTTATGGGTGGAACGTGATGATGCCCGTAGCTTATTTTTAAATACTTTAGAATAAAAGGAAGTGAGAGCCACTCCTCTTATCCTGCCCCCATTCCTCTCCCCAGAGGAAACAGCTGTTGACATTTTCTTGTGATTCCACCCAGAAAAACTTTTAATGCATACTCCACGTGTCGATGTGCATGGGTGTGCTTCCCTGACGTTTACCGCAGGGAAGCATGTCTACCCCTCGCTGTGTGTGCTGCTTTTTCTTGCCTTGGCCTGACCTAGGCTGCGTGTCTCCAGTCTGAGAGAGGTAGCCCAGCGTGGAGGGCGAGTCCAAATGCCTGGGCTCAGATCTGGGCCCTGCTACTTCTCAACACATGACCTTGGCCTAGGCAGGCACTTCTCTGTGCCTTGGTTTTCTCATCTGCAGAATGGAGACAGAGTGCCTGCCCACCCCCCCACCCCCCCACTGGGTTGTTGTGAGCATTAAACGAGTTAATACATGGAAAGCACTTAGCCCAGCACCTGGCATATGACACCCGGACAACACTTACTAGTATCTCAATGAACCCTCAGTCTAGGAGGGGGTACTGCCCTCCAGCTCAGACTAGGGCTGAGGCAGAGAGGTAAAGGGACTTGCCCAAGGTCACTCAGCCAGTGAGAGATGAAGTCTGGCCCTGAAGGCCTCACTCTTTATTATCAACCCTTTTCACAGGAGATAACTAGGGCCCAGAGAAGTTAAATGACTCACTCACAGCTGGCAGGAAAAGAACCCAAAGCCAAGTCTTAGAGCCAAATCCCATGCTTGCTTCCAGCTTGCTCCCTGAAGGTGCTCTGAGACCCCTAGTCCCTTACACTCCAGGACTCCATACCCAGCACTCCTCTAGGCCTGAGGAAAGTCCCTGCTCTCCAGAAGCTTGCATTCTAGTAAGGAGAGGCAACACACACATAAAGAAAGCAGGGGAAGGGGGAGTGTCAGGGCACAGGAGAGCTTGCTCTGTGTGTTCAGAGGTCAGGGAAGGCCCTTCTGACACAAAATATTGGAGCAGAGCCCTGGGATGGGGTGGGGGCAGTGAGGCAGAGAGCAGATGGGAGCTTCACTCATGGGGTGGGGGGCTCTGAGACTGGTGTAGGCAGAGAGCACTCAAAGGGCCATGATGGAAGACATGGCGGATCCGGGGGCCCTCAGAGGGGCTCTAAGCAGAGAAGTGATGCAATCTAACAGGTCCAGGGAGCAATGGTGGGAGCTTGGGCCAGAATGGTAGCTTTGAAGGAGGTAAGAAGTGGCCGGATTTTGAATACATTTAACTAAGATTCTACTATACCTGGAAACATTCCTGGACCATCCGACCCAAGGCCACAAGTGAATATCTGCAGCCCTGCCTGGCCTGGCTCATGCCGACCCTCAGCAGCATCTCAGCCTTCCACCATGAGCAGCGCACAGCCTGTGATGCTCCTTCAAGGTGTAGACTCAGGACTCGGAAAGGTTTCTTCTGACTGGGTGTTGTGAGCAGAATTGGGTCCCCCAAAAAGATATGTTGAAGTCCTGACTCCCAGTACCTCAGAATGTGACCTTATTTGGAAATAAGCTTGTTGCAGATGTAATTAGTTAAGTTGAGGTCATGCTGAAGGAGGGTGGGCCCTAAATCCAACATGACTGGTGTCCTTACAAGAGACAAGGCACAGGCACATGGACAGACACACAAGGGGAGAACGCATGTGACAATGGGGCAGAGATTGGAGTGCTGCAGCTGCTTGCCAAGCAACACCAGGATTGCCACCCAGCACCCGAAGCTAGGAAAAAGCAAGGAAGGATTCTCCGCTACAGGTTTCAGAGGGAGCGGGCCTTGCCAACACCTTGATTTTGAACTTTTGGCCTCCAGAGGGTGACACAATCCATTTCTGTTGTTTTAAGCCACCTGGTTTGCAGTACTTTGTTGCAGCAGCCCTAGAAAGCTTCCAGGTCAAAGCTTTTCCCAGAGCACATCTCAGTGCCTTCCCAGCACCTCCCCAGCACACACCAAAGTGGGCATCCTCCTCACGCAGGGAAAGGAACTGCACCCCCTCCCACCCCTGGCTCTTGGGCTCTTGACTCTTTACTCCCCAAGGCTGCTCACCTGGCCTGGCCCTGCTCATGAGCCCATCCTCTCCCTGGGCACCTGCCTTGCTGGCCACTGCTCAGCTCCTAGAATCCTCAGGCTCCTTTCTGCCTTCAGACTGTGCACTCTCCCTCTGTCCCTCAAATGGGAATGAGAAATGCATCCTCATTCTTAAGTGTCAACTCCAGTGCCACCCTCTCCAGCACATCTTCCCCAACCATGCCATTAGGATGTTCCACAGGGAAGGCGTTCTTATTGGTTTGATTCATCACAGACCCCCCCCCCTTTCCCCACCCCCCAGGTACCTGCGAGTGGGCCAGGCACTCTGCGAGCACTCAGCCAGCATCAGCTAAGTGGGCCCCTTGAGGCCCTCGTCTGCACCCCTCACAATCAGTAGTGATGCATTCTACATTGTTGACCCGTTTGCAGCCGAAATCTCTACACAGGCAGGGGCCCCACTGGCTTTGTTCCAGGCACAGAGCAGGAGTTCAAACACCTGTCAGTTCATTTTCAAGTTTAGTTTCCAGTGAAAACAATGGCTGTGACTTCCAAGGGCACACCTCACACAATTGTCACCACCACCCTGAGTTATTGGTGCTGCCACCTCAGTTTACAGATACAGAAGCTGAAACCCAAGGAAGGAGGAGGCAGAGCTGGGATAATGGCCACATTCGTGCTGGAGCAGGATTGGAGACTGAAATGGGGGCAGGCGGGTGAAGCACAGACAAAAGGCAGTCCTTTTATTTGTCATGTTTATTTGCAAGATTCAAAGCCCATCCTCTGTCTGAAATAGAAGAGCATGCCTGTGCTGTTCTCTTTGGGCTACAGGTTAAACCCTCTCCATTACAAGATCACCAGCTTGTGAGGCAGGGAAGGGAGGGCTTTCCAAAACACTAAGCAATTTTTTCTCATTGCTCTTTTCCCAGGGGTCCCCATGGTTCCTGCTGCTTTGTCCATGGTGAAAGTCACTCTCTGGGTGGAGCACCGGGCTGAGGGCACAACTGTAGCGGGAGCCATCCACAGCTCTCGAGGCAGGAGTGTGGGAGGGAGGAGGGGCTCTGAACACCTGCACCCAAACTTGTGAGCAGGCACAGGGAGAGGCAGGAACCTCAACAAAGACCTAGTTTCTCTCTTTTTTAATTCAATCATAAACTTAAAGAGGTTAAATACCTATAGCAGTTTCTTAGAGTAATGCTTATAAACAGGAAACTCACTTTTAAAATGGTTGTTCTGATAGTAATTTCCAACTATTAAATTAGTAATGATCTTAAAAATTACAGTACCCATTTTGGGCTCAGGGGCTATCAACTGAGCATTGTCATTCACGCCTGGGGCACTGCAAATGGGCACAACCTGTCTGGAAAGCATTTGCAAGGTTTCAGGAGACAGAATGATGTTCATACACTTTTCCCATTAATCTCACTTCTGGAAATTCCACATTGAGGGCATAGTCTAAAAAACCCTTTAAAAAGCAAGCTTTCGGGGCCAGCCCAGTGGCGCAGCGGTTTAGTCCGCGCTTGGCAGCCTGAGGTTCGCAGGTTCGGATTCCGGGCGCCGGCCGACACACCGCTTGTCAGCCATGCTGTGGCGGCGTCCCATATACAGTGGAGGAAGATGGGCACGGATGTTAGTCCAGGGCCAGTCTTCCTCAGCAAAAAGAGGAGGATTAGCAACGGATGTTAGCTCAGGGCTGGTCTTCCTCACCAAAAAAAAAAAAAAAAAAGCAAGCTTTCTGCACAAAGACATTTACCACAACATTATTTATACTGGTGAAAACCACTCTGATCATAATGATGATAATAAATCAACCATTTATGGAACGTTTCCTTTGTGCAAAGAGATATGTGCAGCGCATATATTAGCATATGTAGTTTACTCAATGACCCAGGAGAAAGTACTATCCTTATCCCCATTTTACAGATTAAAGACTTAAACTTGTAGAAGTTAGTAACTGACCCCAGGCTTAACCTTTAAAATGAAGTGTAACTGTGTAGCAACATGAAAAATGCACACAGAAAGTTAGGTGAAAAAAATCAGACTGCATAATTGTACTATTTCTCATGGGAATCTGGTGGTAAGGAGTCAGCTGAAGGGCAACCTCTGCAGCCACTATACGGGGTCTGCTGTGGCCTGTGCTCATCCTGTCCCACTGAGTGCAAGATTAGAACAGCTCAAGGGTCATAGAAGCTCTCAACCCCCTCCCAGACGCTACACTTGGCACACCATTGGCATGTGTGCCTCTCTGAACTGGAGGCCCACTGAGGGTAAGGCTTCAGCTGCTGGCTGCGAGCCGCTGGCTGCTCAGTGCTGGCCCTGCCGCACACAGGCTTACAAAATGAGCAAATGAACAAACTAACAATTCAAGAAATGTACTTTGAAAGTGTCACACAGTTATGAATGACACTTGTATAATAGTGTTCTATTATCTGCATAACATAAACATTAGATTCATTCTGTTTTCTTGGAACACTATTCAGACCTGGGATCCAGATCTGTCAGTACAGCTGCCTTTGGGGGATGTGGGTCTTGATCTGGCCTTCAATTCCTCTCCAGATTAAGAACCTGCTTGCTTTGCCCACAGACAGATGGCCACAACAAAACCACACAACTGTGGGCTCCAAACCCGCCCATGTTCACAGTCCAGGCAGTGGAGACCCTGGCACTGAAGATGGCCAGGCTGTTCGGTGTGAACGTGAGGAGTGACTGACTTCAACATCAGCCAAGGATGAGTTAGGAAACTTCACTCAGTGGAATGCTGAGTGCAGCTGTTAAAATGTTTAAAAGATTGTGGAAGAATGGAGAAAATGTTTCTGTTACAATGTTATGACACAAAAAGCAGGGATGCAAAGTTGCATTTACAATGTAACTGCAACCCTGGAAAAAAAAATGCTTAGAAAAAAAGTTCAGAAGGAAGTAACATCAACCTGTGGACAACAGTTGTCTTTGTGTAATAAGAGTATAGGATACTCCTGTCTTCTTTTTGTATTTTCTACACTATCATGAATGGACACACATTACTTTTATAATGAAAAAACGAAGAGTTTCTTATTTCACATCCACACCAAACTTACCAGTTACAACTGGAGAAGAGGCCACCAAGTGAACTCGTTTGAAGGGTGCTGGTATTCACTGACAGCTGGACTAAGCTTTCCCCTAGCAGTCAGCAGGAGGAGACTAATTCAATTGGCAGCATCAATTTCAAGCTGCTGAAAGTCAGCATATGGCCGGCTGACTATGACTTTCTGAAAGGACACTGCTACTGGTCACCAGGTGAAAGGAAAGGGTTCGAGGAAAAAGCCTTCAACTGAACAAAACCTGACACCGAATCGACCACTGGAGCAGCAGTGCTCAGCCCCGGGTGCACACTGCCATCACCGGAAGCTTTAACCCACCATGAAGTCTGGGTCCACCCCAGAAGTTCCGACTTTACTGGTCAGATGTGTGGCCCAGGCTTTGGGATATTTAAAAGCTCCTGGGCTGCCAGCTTGAGAGCTGGTGGCTTACAGAAAAGAGAAAAAGCAGCTGGCAAAATGAGGAACAGCATTTTATTACTAAACAAAAACTAGCAACTATGAATCATATTGTTGCTAAACTCAACCTTAAAGCATTAAGAAACTACACAAATATGTAATATGTTTCTATATTTCTGGAAAAATCTACAAAATGTATTTTCAAAAGACTAATGCTCATGCCTGGGGCAGAAACCAACAGAGATGAGCACATCACATAAAAGTACCACCAAAAAAAGAATTAAGGTTACCTAGCATTCGTTCACTCAATAAGTGATTATTAAATACCTCTCCTGGATCAGGCACTGTGCACTGAGAACGGACAAGGCTCCTGCTCTTGGACTGCATGAAGACAGGAAATAAAGTAAATGACAATTTCAGATAGTGAAAAGTACTCTGAAGACAATAAAACAGAATAACATGATACATAGAGATTATATGTAAATTATACGGTCTATTTTCCCATACAAGGAGAAAGCTATCTCTAGACCTTCCCTCTCATTTATATAATTTTTAAATGCCCCCTTGAAGCTATCTGAAACTAGCCACTATGATACTGAACAGCCATGAATCAGACACTGTCACAGCTGTGTTACTGTGTTCTCGAACCTGACTTAAACCCCCCTTTTCCCTTTTTCATACTCTGCTTGTTGACAGTTTATAAACAATACTTTGTTTACCTAAACTACAAAGATGCTTTAAAGACAAATAGCTGTAAATATTGTATTCATAACTTCAATTTTCTATGGCACAAGTCTACATCGATCATTAACTAATAATCCCCAATCAGCAATTTTGATACTGTGTTTCAGTCTTACACTCTCTGATAATCAGAGGAGCTCCTTAAGATCTGGGTCCCCATTAAGGAACAGTTTAAATAGGATGTTCCTGCTTTTAAAAACCACAAGTAAGAAAAAAGCCTTATATGAGATGGACCATACAATCTTCAAATTTCTATATGTGTACATTGTATATTTATCTATTTTGTAAAACAATTTAAAAACTACTTTTTTATTGGAAAATAGAAGAATGAGAACCAGAGTTCTGGAAAACCTGGGTTCAAATTCTGGCTTTACTGCTTATGACTGAGTGGATTTGGGTGAATGAGTCCATATCGGTGTCCTCATTAACAACAGCTGTCCAGCCTATCTCCTCGGGCAAGCGGGAGTAGCAGTTGGACTTCTCACCAGAGAACGCAGAAGAGGGGTGATCAGTACACCTTCTGGCTGTCTCTGGCAACTGCCAACTTGAGCAGCTCAGCCAACCAGCAGTGTTACTACGGCACATTCAACCCCATTGAAGACCCAAGCCCTGTGGCAAGAATGAGCATCTTTTATGTTTGACCCTTGGACAGATATGTCAATAAAACTGCCACCTCCAAGGGACTGTTGGCATTACTGACCGGTTTCCTCTGTGATTCTGTTTTCCACTTGAAGAGGTTAACTCCCTCCAGAGAAAGCTAATAACAGCCCAGCCCGCCTCTGCCCCCAAGACTGCCTGCCTGCCAGAGATGCAGGGGTCCCATGACTTAAAGAACACATTTGTTCCAGCAAAATGGGATGTCAAATGAATCCCATCTCCCACCAAATTCCTTGTCCATTCCCCTCACAAAACAATCTGCCAAGATGAAGCCCAAATTCAGGTGGAAGGCTCCTGAGGGCTTGGCACATTCCCCACTTGCCAGCTGTCCCTGGCTTTTCCTGACACCAGGGAATCACTTGGCTGGCAGCCACAAACCACCTTGCAGTCCTGGTCGTGTTCCTCCAACCTGACCCTGAGTAGTGTCACTGTCACTCAGCCCCACATCTTGGAGCTTCACTTCCCTTCTCCTCCCACTCTCTCAGGAGGCCTCAACTGACCCAGGCTCCTTCCAAGTCCACACTCCAAGAGGGCTTCTGAGGAACATGCTGGCTGGGTTTGATTTTTTTTTTTTTTAACAATTAATATATTTTCCCACATCCTCAAGCTTTCAAAAACAGACCTGTGTAGGACTCCCTTTCTCAGATGCTTAATTCATATTAAAACGTTTTCTTCCTGTGTGTACACACGTGTACGTGCTCCAGCTTCACTCCCAGAGTCTGGCCGGCAAGGCTGAGGCCACAGCAACTCTGGTGTACCTCTGAGGTTCCCCTGCTGTGGAGAACCAGCTTCCCTGGAGAGCCCTAGGAGGGCCTACTGCCTCTGGGGTCTTCTCAGACACACACATCAAACGGTGCACACGGAAGCTTTCAGATTCTCCCTAATGGGTTTAAGAATGGCTGATCACCGTGGAGGGAGCAAGATAGTCATGCCATCTCTCCACTCCCCGAGAGAGCCTGAGCCCCCCGGATTCATCCCAGGCCATCAGAGAGCAGGGCTCCAGACTGGCTGGGGTGAGGTCAGGACAGAGCTCCCACAGTGTGCCCCACGGAGCTTTGTGCCGGCTGCTCTCAGGCCCTGCTCCTCCTCCTGCACCTGGCCTCCCTGGACCTCACCTGGATCCTGGACTCTTGTCCAGAAACTAAAGAGAAACTGTCCTCTTTGATGTTGGTGGCTGAGAAGTTCAAAGCCATATCTGGATCCATCTCCAGCAGTTGTGCAACCCTGGTCTTATCTTATTTTCTTACCCTTATTTCCCTTTTGCCCCAATTTCTTCTGGTATCTATCTAATCCTCTGGTATTGCATGCATTTTCTAAGCCAACTCCAATTCTTTCTAGAGTGAAGCAGGCAAATAAATGAAATGGTCATAATCTCTAGTATAATCACTTGATGAATCACTGTCAACGGTGTGTGAGTGTGAGCTCCTATATAAGGAGCTCCCAGCCGAAAGGAAAAGCTGGCCTGAAGGAACCACTGACATTCTCCTGGGAGCAGACCTGAACCACACCACAGATGGCTGCTCTGCACCAGCCAGAGTACTGAAGGTGTCACTGAGACAGGGTCCATTGGGACAGCCCAAGAGACCTGGCCGCAGACGGTGGCACCCACCCCATGCAAAGCCCACCACCGCCCACTTCGGTTCTGGGACTTTAGGTTCATTCTGATTCACCCAAGGGAATTAGATGGTGATGAGGATTTCTAGTCTCTGTCTGTCTTCCTTCCTTTTCCTAAGAACGAGAATGCTGGCAGTTGACCTCCCACCCAGAAATCCAAGACACCAAGCAACATGGGACACATTCATGCTGCAGCCAGGCAAGTGCAGCTCCAGCTCCAGAGACCACTTCAGCGAGTACAGCAAAGGGAGCTAAGAACAAGAGCTGGGCATTCCTTCCTTCTCTCACCAGCCCTCCCTCTGTGGAGACCAACCCAGGGCCCAGAGATGGGGGGAATGGGAGGTCTGGCCCCTGACTTTAGAGCTTCCACGTCGGAGGACAGCGGCAATCTTTAGGTTCCAGGCCTCCACCCTGACTCACAGGGATGATTCTCCAACCCCCTGTGCCACCTGTGATGTGGGTTCCCACCACCCTAAGAACTTCTGCACCTTCTCCAGGGCCTGCTGAACATTGTGACCGGACCCGCAGAACGGAGGAGGGTGAACAGAGCCCTGGGTGAGGATAACAGGAAGGCTGTTCATACCCATTCCATCCAAGCCAGCTGCCCTGTCTGTGTGGTCTCAGGCAAACCCCAACCCCTCAGCCCGAGCGGCCTCCTCTGGGCCCCACAGCTTTGCCTGCACACAACAGTTCTGAGCACCAAGTACGTGCCAGGACATGTAAGGCAGCCAACACAGGCGAGCCAAAGATTCAGCCTTGGGTGGGGAGGGCAGCCGGTGCACCAAGGATTACAAAACTGTGAAGTAAACATGAGCCCCAGATGAGGCCAAAGAGCCAAAGACATGTCCAGCCTGGAATTCTCTCCCAAGTCCTACACTTCTCAGACCTTCTCCACACCTCCACCTGCATGTCTAGTAGACACTTCGACATATCCAGAATGTAACCCCACCTCCACTCAAACCTGCTCCACTCACAGCCACCCACATGTCAGGTGCG
This sequence comes from Tapirus indicus, assembly GCA_031878705.1. NCBI lineage: Eukaryota > Metazoa > Chordata > Mammalia > Perissodactyla > Tapiridae > Tapirus > Tapirus indicus. Next base: position 2,169,519 of record CM062932.1, on the reverse strand, counting down.
GCAGCTCCAGCTCCCAGTTGCTCAGCTGGCAGTCCTCAGAGCTGTCCTCAACGCCTCTTTCACCCCCATCAGTCCTCCAGCAAGTCCTGTTGGCTCTCCTTTAAAATACACCCAGACCTCCACAACCCATCAGATCTAGGCACCGTCATCTCCCACCTGGATAAAGGCAGTGGTCTCCTGACTAGTCTCCCCAGGCCTGCCTTGCCCCATACATGGCCAGAGGGTCCTCTTAGGCCTTCTCATCCCTAAATCAGATCAAGTCCCTCCTCAGTTCCAAACCCTCCCCTGCCTCCACAGCTCACTGAGTAAAAGTCAAAGGGCTTCCAATGACCCAGAAGGCCTATACCAGTCTACTTAGGCTGTGGTCTATGACAAAATAAGTACAGTAAGAGAGCATTTAGAAACTTTTCTAGCCATCTGACACTGCTACAACATCCAAACACTGATACAAAAGTATCAGCCTGAGATGGATTAGGAACTGAAAGAACTGCTCCCTGCCAGAAGCAGTTTAAGAAGCCTGCCCTACACCTTCTCCAAGCCCACCATCAGCCACACTCCCACCCTGACTTCACGTGCCACTTACCCTCACTCAGCTCTAGCCACACTGGCTGCCTTCCTTTTCCGCAAACACCCCGAGCACACTCCCACCTCAGGGTCTTTGCACAGTTGCTCCCACCCTCTACCTGGAATGCTCTTCCAGACCATCACACAGCTCACTCCTCTTCCTCCTTCAATCCTTGCTCCAGCATCACCTTCTCAATGAGGCTTGTTCTGACACCCTCCTTAACACTGCAGGCCACCCTCCCTGCTCCTCATACTCAGCTGGGTTGTTTGGTTTTAGTTTGCTGTTTTCCAGAGCACTCATCATGTAACACGCCGTATAATGTCTTACACTTATTATCTCTCTTCCCATTAGTAGGGATGGGGGCTCTGCTGTGTGCTTAGCACAGCACCTGCCATACAATGGGAATTCAACACACACTTGTTGAGTGCAAAAGGGAATGTGGGAGGCAGAACGGAGCTAGGGCAGGCTTCACAGAGAGAACCCAGGAGCAGTGCCCTGAGGCAGACATAAGCAGACCTGAGCTGGAAGAGGGCAGCCAAGGACCTCCAGAGAAGGGAGTTGTTTGCCACGTCAAAGGCTCTGGGCTGAAACCTGCAGGGTCCGGTGGGATCTAGAGGAGTCGCTGAGGAGCGTTCTGAGACCCTGGATCAGGGTATCATTCATAAAGATGGAGAGTGGATAAGAATGGGGAAGGCTAACAGCAAGGAAACCAGTCAGAAGACTGGCACTGAATTGAGACCATAGAACTAGAGATGAAGGACAGAATTTGAGAGGTTTCCAAAGTCAGATCTACAGATGTATGGGGGAAGTGAGAGGGAGGGAGGAGGCATGGGGAGGATCAAATGGAGACGGTCCGTGAAAGGAAGCTTTCCTCAAACATCACCACGATTACTGTGGGTCAGTAACCTCCCTGCAGGGCCAGCTCTCCCGTGAAGGGGCCGGGGACTTCTCACCCGTCTGCCTCCACTCACCCCCTGCCCTGAATCTGCACCTGTGCCCACCAGGCCTCCTATGCCTCCCCTGGGGTCCTAAGAGTGCCCCTCACAAACGTCTCCCCTGAATCACAGCCTGCATTTCATGAGACCATTTTTTGAATGGCTGGTGTCAGTCTGACTTCTCCGCTGCTGGATTCCAAGCTGGTACCTTCCAAGCAAATCCACAGATGTGCATATACTAAGCACCTACTTTCCACTTAACACTTTGTTAGGTGCTAAGATAGAACAGAAAGGAGTCATAGGCTGGGTCCCGCTCTCCCCCCACAGCTCCCCATGATGGGGAGGCTGTGGGACATGGAAAGGAATGCACACACACAAAAAGGTTAAAGGATGAAATGTGATCATGTAACACTGGTTTGTCTAAAACTCATCTAGGGCATGAGAAATTGTCAAAATAAACGCAAACTCATTTTTATCCTTAATTTCTACCAGAGCTGAAGGTGACAAGAAATCCACGTGAGGTATATATCTTGAGCAACCTGTCAGATGTGTGTGCAGGGGAGGCAACCAAGTGGAGTGAACTGAACGGACAAGGTAAACCAAGACTGGCCTGGTGGGGCAGGGTGTCTGATCCTGGCCACTGCGGGAGGAAGCAGGCAGGATGGCTGAGGCATGTCAGCCTGATTTTAACATGCAAACGTCCCATGAAAGCCAGCCTGCCACCAGGAGAGCTGGAGGGCCAGATGAACACAGTTAACCACTGAGACTCAAAATAGACTTTACCAGTTACTAAATAGGTAGAACCTGGGAAAAACAAAGAGGGAGCTCCTGCAGTTCTGGGGATCACTAGGAACCTGCCGGAATAGCCCCCGAAAATCTGGTGGGAGAAATGGGCGTGTAACTCAAATGCCTTTGGGTGATCCTTCAAACAGGCTTTGACCTTTTGCATTCTCTACAATGCAAAACTGGCCCTCCTTACAAAACCCTGTATAAACTGTTAGGGGAGGATGAAGGAATATCTCCCAGAGCTGAACAGAGTGATCACACAAATCCCCAAGTCAGACAAGCTGTAATATTAATGAGTCGTGAGTGAACAGTAACTGTTTCCAGGGCTGGATAAAGGCTGGCCACCTTATCGGGAAGTAGCACAAAGACTCTCCATTGGTGCCCCTTCTAGTAAGAGGAGAAGAGAACAGGGAGCTTTCTGCTCTGTAGCGGGGCCCCAATTGGGACTGAAGGTAGATTCGACTAAGAGCATTTTCTCGTAGGCAACAGTGAAAATCTGTTTTCAGTTTTACCTGCAACAGTTGTAGACTGACCAGGACACACTATTAATTAGTCAAAAGAGAAGCCCCATTTTTAGTTACCCATTGAATTAGGTATCTTCAAACACTGTGACCTACAATTGACAGTACAGCTAACTCTCTGTTTACCAAGGTAATGGGGATTTCAGGAAGGATGGCAGTTAATTGAGAAGCAAAAACAATCCCATTTTGTCCTCAGCAAGGCACGTATCACTGCATCAAGGATGATGGCTTCCAACACCCATCCACTGAGGCCCTTGGGGTTGCCTGGCAGTGTGAGATTTAAACCACACCTTTCTCGTTCAACAAGTCGAGTGGTCTGGTCCTCTACCACGCCTGGGTCTGGCAGACAGAGGAGCCCCCTCCAATTTTTCAGGGCATGAGGACATAGGGAGACCACAGACAATCAACCCATGCCTTACCCAAATAGCAGCTCCCCTATTAAGCCTTTGGCAGAACTTCTAGCAAGTGACGTGTGATGGTGTGAGGGGAGCACGGCTAGGCCATGAGCTCCTAGGGAGAGAGAAAGAAAGGGGCCCTGGGTTCACTGGAGACTGGACCACGAGGCCCAGAAGGAGACAGGGAGAGAGTTGGCTGTACTGACACAACAAGCACACCCCCAGCAAGCTGCCCAGCATTTCTAGGAAGGAGAAAAGCAAACCGCCGTCCCACCTCGGGCTGCGCGGTCACAAGTGAGACAGGGCTGGGACCAGTCACCATTTGGGCGGGAGGCCAGCCCCAGGTGCGGCAGGAAGGGGTGGCGCTGGCTCAGCGGCTGCAGCTCCTCGCTCTGACCCAGCGGGGCCGCTGTGCAGTTCTGGGGGCACAGCGAGGCCTCGGGCGCTGTCGGGCAGGGACACACACACATACACACAGAGAGAGACACGCTATTAGAGGAAGAGGGAGCAGCAGAGGTGTGGGCGAGGCGGAAGCCCAAATGCTTGAAGATGGTGAATAGCCATCTGACCACATTCTGACCCTGAACATGCAGCTCAAGGTCTGAGGGAACCATAAACCATTAGAGGTGGGACCACGGCAGCATCGATCAGCCCAGCAGAAAGCTGTCAGGACCTATGACTTGAGGCCCCATCCAGACCCCCAGGCTCCTGCACCTCCACCGCCTCTCCTGGCACCTGGAAGTTCCCACAAACTATTGACGAAATGGACACTATTTCAGCTCCTCACTTTGTATCCTCTGGCTTCTTGAGAATAATGACTGCAAAAGACATGTCGAGAGAAGAGCAGCTCCCATGGCCATATAGCAGTCACAGTCACTTTCCAAAGAGGAAGCCAAGGTGGCTTGAGACCAACTCAACTCATAGAGGGCCTTTCTGGGGGATGGAAAGAGGCTCCTTGAGAGAAAGAAACAACTTCACTTCTTCAGTGCAATCTTCATTGTTTGGTGAAAACTAGCCCATAGGGAAACCGCTGGAGATGCAGGCTACATTCTTTTCAAGTGGTTCATTAAGGTCACAACCTTTGCTTAAGGAGAGCAGTTCAAACAAAGTGGGAAAAATGACAATAACTAGAAATAGAACAAGAAAACACTAACATCTCCAAACTTGATAATAATTTAGGATTCCTAGAGGCAGGAAGTCTGACTTTGCTATGCAAATCCCCTATTTGACACACTTCTCAAAATGCTGCCAGTGGTAATACAGTCAAATTGAAACCTGTAAAAGCAGGAAATATTAGTAAGTAGTCTGATAATATAACTACTGACTAAGCAAGGGTTGACAAGGGTTTCTCAAACTACAAACAACTTCCTTTAAGAAAAAAAGAAAAAAGTCTTCTTTTATGCTGACATAGTGTTACTGATTCCAAAAAGAAAGGGTATGGGGACCTGAACTTTTGTCTTCACAGCCAGAAGATACAATTTCTGCATCACCCATCCCACTCCATCCCTGCAGGCCACCAGGGCCACCTATCTTGACACTGCACTATGCAGGTACAGGGGTGCCATTCCTGAGACGGCCAGGATGACAACATGGGTCACAGAGACCAGCTTCCATCACACCTTGAACTCCACTTCTGTTCCCTGAAATCTTTTCTGAACGTTGGGCAAAGACCTGGAGTAATCCGACATGCAAAATGAGGAAACAGAGCAGCCCACCCAGCATAGACTCAGCCATGCAACCAGATCACCGAGAACTTTCATCCATATGTTGGGAAAAACTTCTTGCCCACACTGACATCTGCAGAGGTTTCTGCCTTCTCCTTCTTCAAGTGAGACAGAAACATACCATCTCACCCTCCATGATGCTGAAGTAGAAAATACACTGAGCCAGTCAGGAGACCTGCAGCCCAGTCATTAGAAAAACATTTAATACGAGATTAAAGAAACAAGATTATCCAGAAAGAGCATTCGTTTCCATCTGACTACTAAATACAGTCAACGTCCCACTGTTTGTGCAGCAGGCCAATCCCTTGGCTCCAGCCATTCCCAGAGGAGGAAGCAGGTGAGACCTGCCTCTAGGCCTGCCTTTTCCCCAAGGGCCAGCCCTGCCCAGGTGTACAGAATCAGACCACAGAGTAGCAGAGGGTCTTGAGACCCTCGAACCAGAGCAGCCGAGAGGCCAAAAGCCCCTTTATAACTGTAACTTGATGCAGACCAAGGGCATTGTTTTCTGGGCTGCCAAAAGCTAAGACTAGAAGACAGATGTAAGCTCTCGCTCAGCCCAAGGGCACCCACCCTACCTGTCACCCAGCACTGCTGTGTCTGCACCCAGCGTGCTCTGGTAATGGGCAGGGGAGCGCTTCCACTACTCACAGCCATGGTAGGAGGCCGGCGATCCCCCAGCCTTGCCGTACTCCTGTTCTGAGTAGCTGGTGGAGAGGTTGGGCTGGCTGGAGCCGCGGCCAAAGGTGATTTGGTTGCTGCCCATGCCGGTGGCGACCTGGGCCATGCGCTCTTTGGTTTTGAGAGCCTGGGCCCTCTCAGCCTTCAGCCGCTCCTCATCCTTGAGGAGGGCCACCAGCTGCTTTGACTTCTCGCGCACATTGATGCCCTGGTCCTTGCCATCACGGTCGATATACTGGAAGTCCTTCAGGGTCTGGATGGCGAAGATGTTCTCACGGCACTGCTGGGCCACGCGCTCGGAGCCTGTCTTGATGAGGTAGTCCAGCAGCGCCAGCGCCTTGTACACGTGCCGCCAGTTCTTGCCGTGGTCATTGAGCCGCTTCCACACCATGCTCATGATCTCTGAGAAGGCCACCACATTGTAGGTCAGGTCCGCAATCTCGGTCATCAGAGAGCTGGACGGGCCCCATGGGTCATTGGAGGTGGCTTCCCGGACTTTTACTTCGGCTTCTGAGTAATTGTTCACAATGTTTTTCATCTGCCGTCTGATAGACGAAGTCGTCATCTTTATTTCCTCTGTTACAAATGCAAAGCCCTTCAAAGAGAGAAACTTTCCTGTCCTGGGCAAGCTCGCGCCCTGCAAAGGTTCAGTCTCTGTAACAGATCTGGAGCAAGATTCCTCACAGTCATCTCCTCCACGGGAGCCTCAGGGCCAAGAAGCCGGAAGCGAAGACCTAGAGAAGGAAAGAAAAACACTCACTGTGTGTTTCTTGGAGGAGGCCATGCGCTCCTCCAAGGCAGTAGGAGGCTCTCGCTCAGACACTTTCATGAATAGCTGGTACTGGGTCTGTCAGGGGGCTGTGAGTGAACATACTCCAGCCATCTTAGGAGGAGAGAGAGTCCATCTTTCTTTCAAAACTAAGATAAGATCATATATTACAAGTTAATAGTGAATAAAATTTGAACTCAAGTTTAAGACTTTGGAAGAGAAGTAAACATTATGACTATTATGCTATTTTCAAAGCACTTCCACTGGAATGGCTCTTCCACGGGTTATATTTTCACTGTGTGGCAAAAGCCAGCTACAGAAGAATCATAAGGTTTGGAAAGGTCAGTCCTGACAGATTTTAAATTACCTTTGGGAACAAGAAAGCCTCTCACTTCACATATATCGTAACCCCAGACTGCCTATCTACACCTTGAAAATTGCTTCACACCGGGCATTGGTCCACCATGATTCTAACAGCCCAGGGTATTCTCTGTAAGCGCTGCTTTTCTCCTGACTTTTTATAAAAGTTCACAACTCTTCTTCTAGAGGACAGCTAAGGCTCTCCATTGGGCTTTCAGAAGTCTCCAGCATCTGGCCCGAGCGGTATAATATACCCTTAGAAATAATCTGGTTCTAGCCCAATCCCCTCATTTCACAGAGGAGAAAACCAAGGCTCAGGTTTACACATTAACTGGTCCATTCAGCCCTACACCACAAACACATCTACCCCTCTCTCCAGAGAAGAAACATTCACCGAGCTCGACGGAAGTCCATGTCTCTGACAGTGGGCTCTACTCCATGAGTTTGGGGACCCCTATCAGTCTTGTTCACCAATGAGCACCCAGCACCTAACACTGTGCCTGACACAGATATAAACATTATTGAATAAATTTACAAAACAGATTAAAAACAGTGTCCCTGTCCTCAGGAAGGCCAGTCCGGCAGGGGACGGAGGTGAGCACAGGGGATCTGAGGATGCAAAGCCAGAACAACCAACTTAGCTAGCTGTTGGGGATCACAAAGGCAGGCACAGAAAGGACTTTCTGCCAGAAATAACCCTCAGTATGGTCTTCAAAGCTGAGGAGACCTGAGGCGGTGGAAGGGAAGTGGTGACATAGGTTATTCTTCATCTATAAAATGAGGAAACAGGCCCAGAAGACTCTAGGGACTGCCAAAGATAGAGCAGCACAGCTGGGGTCTGGCCACAAAGCGAATGGCTCCCCCACCACCCCCTACCCCATATCCCCAACTACTGCCTGCTGGGCTCGTCTGGCCTGTGAAGGAGTGTGGCAGCCTCAGGCCAGGTCATCGCACTCAGTGCTCATGAAAACCTTCTGGATAATGATTATTCTTCCCAAGGTAAAGATGAGGAACCTGAGACCTGGAGTCATGAGGTCAGCTGACTAGGGTCAACTGGCTAGGACCCTCCCCTCTCCTCCTACAGGGGCTCTTACTCTCCACCAAGCTGCTGTGCTGCTTCTGCTAGAGAAACAATGGATAGCTCCCACCTTCCTCGTCTAAAGCCTTAGACAGGCAATGGGCACATCAAAAAAAAAAAAGTAAACCAAAGGTGTCCGGAGGGGGGAAAAGCCACGGGAAATGCAATGATGATTCATCACATATACCGATACAAATAAGAAAAAGGCAGTTCATAAAATTTCACCCTGGTGACAATCAATACATCTGCTCCAGCCAATGAGGCCTTCTCTCCACCCTCAAATATGCCAAGAATTCTGCCTCCATCTGAAGCCACAGAACAGGCTTCAGCTGAAGGCAGGCATATTCTGCCTCTCCACTGATCTGGCCAGCTCTCATAAATCCTCCAAAGCCTGTCAATGGACCAGCGATAAACCTCTAACAGTGACGCGACATTTGATTTAATTAGGTTTTTCATTCACAGCAACATTCACTGCTCGCAGAGATGGGATGGGCCTTGAAAAGGAAAAAAGAACTTTGATTTTTAATGAGCATCTCCCAGCTTAAAGTACAAATAATTGTCAAAATCAGTAGTAACATTCAGAGGTACTTAATGCCCAGGGGCCCTACAATATGCCAGGGATCACCGGGCACTTCCATTTGTCATTCCATTTGGTACATGGCAGGTAGGACTGTCCTGCTTCTCGAAGAAGCAGGTGGAGCTGGGATCCAACACTGAAGAGACTGTGGGCCACCTTCCTCCAGCTCAGGAAGCAGCTTCGATTAAGCGCAAGAGCAAATGGTTCTAATAAAAAGGCCTCAAATGGTTGAAAATATAATGAAAAAACCCACAATTTCCTGAGGGAGAAATGATGTGCTGGGCTCTGCTGCCCCTCCTCTAGTCTGGCCTCCTTGGGGGGTGGACCAGAACAGCTGGACTTGGTGTCCTCCGAAGGGAGAGGCAGGAGGAAGGCCATGAGGCCCAGCCAGGGCACCCACCGAGCCTCCAAGGCTTTCGGTGGCAAAGAAAAGGCAGCAATTTCTGTGAGCGAGGGTCCAGGTGCCTCTGGCCATAGGCTGGGAAAGGAACGCCAAACAATTTAGAAAGAGGGGCTGCAGACCAGGGCGGCAGCTTTATCTAACAGGCTCAATTTACAAAGACATCTGTTGGCAGTCTCTGAAATATTTAGGCTTTGAGAAGAAGTAAAAAGCTAATAAAATATTTATTATAGTCAGAAAAAATATGTAAAGTCTATATTAATTTGAATGGCTGCCTGCTATTTTCTTAAAGCCATAGACAAGAGCAGCTTTTAGGACTGGCAAATGATGAGAAGGGTGAGACCTGGAGATAAGAAATTCCTGATAGGAGAAAGGACACCAAAGGTGCCTCTGAGAAACCATTTTCAAGGCCAACTGAGTCAAGCACCTCACCAAAGACTTTGCAGACTGAAACTGCCAATTCCGTCCATGAGAGAACCTGGTGACATGTGAGTGGGCTGTGGGACCACAACAATGCCAGCCTGGGCACAAGGATGTCCCAGGTTGCTCCACCTAAAGATGTGGACCTCTGTGGCTCGGTTGCACTTGCCCATGTGGACCTCAGACCTCGTTTTTCCCATTTTAAACCTCTCCCCCTCAACCTCAGGATTGGGCTGTAAACACTTAATTAAACCTCTCCCCTCCCAGCAAACATCTGCCAGGAGCTCCCTCCTAAAAGCAAGCCCTAAACACACACCATCCTCAAATACACATCCTGTTATTTCTAGAACCTGAGTTTTGTTTTGTTCTCACTCTTTTTTGAATAGTTTGCATGCTCTACTTTCCAAACTTTCCTTCTCAGTTTGCCAGTTTTCTTCCATTTCCAGCTTGCTGAGCCTGAACTAATTAATATACATGCAAAAGAAACTAAAACAGGATTATTTGTTACCTTCTAGGCTTTTCACTCAAGCCCAGAACTGTGGTCAGTTCACAAACATCCAATCATTTATTAAGGACCTCCAGGCCAGATATGGGAAAGACAGTGGGTGGGGAAGGAGAGGGGGTTGTCAAAACAAGAAGGAAAAATAAACTTTGTTAAAGGTTTAGACCAATAGAGTAAAAAAAAAAAAAAAAAAGTAGGAGGATTCATTTTCATAAATTACATACTGACAACTGAAGGGACAAATGCCATTAGAACATCAGTAACTAGAAATGCCTTGAGAAATCTAGTTCCACCATCAGATAATACTTAGAACTATTTTATGATAAGTGGTAAATGAAGCACATGAGTTTGTATGATTCTGTTACAATTTTAAATATTTTTGAATGGAGATAGCAAAATGACTTCAAGTTGAGATTTACTATTCAAGGGCAAACAAATCTTTCACACCTACCAAGAGAGTTGGAACAGGAGCCAGAGGACTTCCATTTATTTTCCTGAATGAGGTGAGTAGGGCTCCCAACCACCACAGCCCTCACCATACCTCCCCACTCCAGCCTCAGACCAGAAAAGCCTATTTTGAAATTGTATACATTAATAATTCATTTTATTAAGAATCAAGGTTTCTGATGCACATGAGATAACCACTGGTAACCACGCTGAGTTGATAAAATGAAACCAATAGCAAAGAAACTGAACACATCAGCTGGCCTGAGGAAGTCTCACTGTGGGCAATGCACATTTCCGTCAGGCCTTCCAAAAGCCACATTCTATCCAGTATGGACGAGGACTCTCAATTTTCTACAGTTAGTCCCCAGTACGAGGGAAGGGTCTTTAAGCCAAAGAATATTTCATTTCCATCCTGGAAATGAAATCTGTTGCTTCTACCTGTGCAATACCCATACTCCCTTGTCTCGGAAAGAGCCTCAGTCTTCTGTGGGGGAAGTGGCCGGGAGCAGGCCCAGCCCACCCTAGGCCCAGTTAATCAGAGCACCACAGGCTAGATCAGGGGCGGGTTGATAATCCAGACTGGGCCAGCCAGAGACCTCTCTGGATGGGCCCTGAAACCACCTGGAAACCGGCAGGTTAGTAAACTGCTGGAAGCCACCACAGAGCCAGGGTGTACCTAAGTCTGAAGCCAACACAGAAGCAAGCAAGGAGCCAAGGGACAGAGGAGCAGGACAGAATATCATTTGAACCTCCAGGTCCACCTCTGCCTGAAGCCATTTACCCCTTACACTTCTCAGCTGCGTGAGCCAACGCAGTCATTTGTAACCTACAGCAATGTGTGCTTTCGTCATTTGCAACAGCAAGCCCTGTGCAACGAGCACCCTGAGAGGAAGAAAACTGGCAAAAGCCAAACAACCAACATGCAGATCCTAGGCCTCCCCAGAGCCTCCAACAGGGCCTCAAGTAGAAGTGCAGGGACACCAACCAGGCTCTCCTCAGTCTCACCTGACCCACGGCCCCAGGCTGATCAAGGAGCTGCATCCTTCCCAGGGAGGCTCACCACTCCTCAAAATGCAGGCACCCCTGTCAAAGTCTGGGATAATCACTCTTTTTCGAGAGCTGACTTATGATGGTGACAACAGTAATAGCTGGATCACCACATCTGCAGGGGACAAGCTGGGGAAGAAAAATTCTGGCATATTTGAAAACAAAACTAGAATTCAAAAGACAGTAGAGACTGGAAATAGATTGAATAAAACAGCAAACAGAGAAAAACTAAACAAACTAAACAAACAAAATTCCAAGGCTACAGTGATGCCCCTGGAGGCAAGAAGAATTCCATAAAAATGTGCTCAAAGGGCTTGCAAAGCTGGGTGAAGACATTCCTTCCAAATCCAGAGTTCCCAACCATGGGAGAAGAAGAGGCTTTCTGTGGTTCCCAGCAACCCAGGTAGGTCCCTGGTCAAAGCCCATGTGTCTCCTGGCCATTGTGCTTCTGTGACCCTGAGGCGTGGGGGCCAGGTGCCGAGAAGATGCTTACCCTATCTGTCGTCGTCTACCCAAATCCCTCACCAAATCCCTAAGGAGATTTTGGCAGTGGCTTTTCAGAGATCAGGGATCATCTTCAGGGATCAAGACCAGCTATAAGGAAATAGCAACAATTCTCTCTTCCTTCCCCCAAAACCTAACAGTCACAGGTCTACCAATATTCACTGTGACAATCCAGTCAAAATCAATAAATATTACTGGATGAACTGATCCGAAAATCTTCACCCCAGATGGCAGCTCAAACTTTCTAAGTCTGGCAGCCTCCTGTGACTTCACATGTGCTTCATTTTTCTCAAGGCAGATGACAGGGAGAGCTGTGGGAAGGGGGTACTTACATATACCAAAATCTCCTGGGGACACTATCCAAAACTCCAGACACACAGTAAACTAGGGGCAGCACTGAGGGGATGTGACACTTGTACAAGCTCCCACAGTGATTTTCAGGTGTCCTGAAGCGAATGCCAAGGTGTCACTGCATGATTCACATAAACACTAAGTTTGTGGACTACTTTGCAAGCCTTGATCAGCTGGTTCTAGTTTCCCTGGGTACGCGGACCACGAGTGAGGAAACATCTCCATCTTCCTACTGGGGAAAGGGTGCCACAACCATTACAAGCAGGCTCAGTCGAGGGGTGGCCGAGACCGCAGCTCATGTGACCTAACCGCGCTGGCCCTCCAGAAGACAACAGTTCAGTTAGGACAATGTGGACAGTGCCACATTCTTTTCCACAGTAATCATTTCAGCCTAAAGAGAAAGGACTATTATGACTCTGCATCAGCCAAGCTAGCAATAACTTAGAGCCTAATAACTACTGCTCATGCAGAGGGGAGAAATGAAAAAGAAAAAAAAATAAATCTTTACTTTATTCACACCAGTGAGAAAAACAGTGAGATTCAGCCAAAAAAAGAAATGTCCTCTTCTGACTGACTGAATGTGGGCATCTATATTCCAATGACTTCTTGTTGGGTAGAGAAATCAAATTTTATATCACTATACAAAAAGTGGCTTAAAAAAACTTTATATTCACATACTTAAAGAATTTCGAGGGAAAACACACATTTTAGATTTGACCTCTAGATGAGAAAGCAGGTAAAGTTAAACTGCCCATGCACTCTCCTCTCTCCCGTCTAGGGGAGGAAAGTCAGTAAACCTACCATCAAATGAAGACATGAAGGCCCCGCCCCCATGCTGGACAACGCCACCCTTCACATAAGGCAGGAGGTCCTCTCACAAAGAGCCACCTGGGCAGTTTCTCCCAGGATCTGACAGTCATTGGAACAAGCATAGGAGAGCTCAAATTAGATGTCAGACAGCCTCCTATGACTTTAAGTGTCCTTAATTTTCCTAAAAGCAAAAATCAAGTACTAAAAACACACATGAGGAATTTGATTTTTCTTTACCAGTGTGCCCCTGACCATTTAGTCTCCGGGAAGAGTGGCCTGTGGGTGCAGATTGCCCAAGTGTTGAAATACAGTCATTTTTAAAGATCATGTGAAGCAAGGACCCGGGTCAGGAAACATGGTTCTAGCCATTCCAGTTGCACCCTGGCCATGTGACACGGTCATTTAGCCTCACTCCCTGATCCAGGAAGTGGGGATGTGATGTGACAAGCTGCACCTCCCTCAGAGGGTTGAGGATCAATCAAACACCCTAGCAACTGGACCAAGGGGATGCATAAACGTGGAAAGGAAAAAGAGAATTCTTAATGCTCCCCCACCTTCTACTCCTTAAAGTAGTTTTGCAAATGACCAATCATGGACAGAATTCTTAAAAAGTCTTGCCAAAAAGCAAACAGTATGGTGTAGCAGAGCGCACAGAATCGGGAGCCAGGAAACCAGAGATCTGGGTCCAGCACTGTGACCACTCTGCAGCACCAGGCAAGCCAGTGACCAGGCTCCTTGCTTCTGAAATGATGGGATAGACCAGACGCTCTCCCCAAAACCTTTAAGTCCCAAGGCCTCCTTTCTGACAAATGCCCCAATCTCCTACCATCTCCATGGTGTCATGGGGGAGCCCAAGCTTCTGACCAGCCCCAGCCACAGATCACTGACTGAGGGGCTAGAATTCCAGCCACAAGCCTGGCAGTGGACATTTCTCTTGGCCTGTGGCGCTCCACGGTAGGCAAAAGGGTAAGGCTTCCCTTGGGCCTTTGGAAGTATGAAGAGCAGCCGTCAGAACTCTTCCTTCCTCCAAAGAAGGCAGCTTGTATATGACCCTTGGGCCAGAGTCTCCATTTCTAACATGCTGTGACTCTGCTACTAGAAATACCCACTAATTACAGATGGCAATGCGACCCAAAGACTGGGAACCACAGAATGGGAGCATTTGATGGCTTCACACACCCACCCCACCCCACAGGGCAGGCCCAGCTTTGGATTACAATTTGATCAATACAATTTTCCAGCTTGAGACATTTGAAAAAAATGCAGAGCTGCATGGGAAAATTTAGAATTCCCATGATTTATGCTTAATTTAGACTTGGCTGGCTGCTGTGGTGGCTCTAAGTGCTGGGCTGTTGCCATCTCCTGAGGAGCTGGTGAGAGAGCGGAAGCAAAGGGAGGGTGAGCTGTGGATACCCTTGGCCAGGACCCCACAGATCTGGTTTCAGGCACAGCAGTGACCTAAGACTTTTCTCAAAAAGAGGTCAAGATGCTTGCCAAGAGGAACTTCACAGGTAAGGAACAGGTATTTCCACACTATGTAAGTGCAAAACCAAAGCCATGAGAAAAATGAGTGGTTTACTCATCTCTGCCCTTAAACCAGCAGTTGTGGGAGGTCATGCCTGACTCCACGGTGGCTGTGGAGGAACAAGGCAGATTTCTGTGGGTAGCTGAGGGAGTTACTTCTATGGACTTCAGGTAGTGACGGCTGATGTCTGCTAGCCAACCACACACAGGCTGGCCCTTGGTTCCCACCACCCTGAACAACACGGGGTACCAGAGGACAGGCTCACATCAGCAAAAGGTCAAAGGAAAAGTCAAATTATCCTACATTTGGGCCCTGGGGAAGGACAAGACCTGAAGGTTAACTCTTTATGTGCCACCCATGTGCTGTACTCTTTTCCAGTCTTTTCCTCATTACTGAAACAATCTGCTCACTGTTACTTCAGAGAAACCAATGTGCCAAACTGGCCTTTGCCTTACGCTCTACCCACTGCTGTTTTCTCTGCCTGCCATCCTTCCCCATGACTGTCACTAGACTGGCTCTTTCTTGTCATTTGAGATCTCAGTTTAAACATCACCTCCTCATAACCACCAGTCACTCTATCAAGTCACTAGCTTTAATTTTCAGCAGAGCCCCTCTCTCTATTGGACATTTTCTTGCTTATGCACACGTTTATTTGTTTATCTCCTGCACCCTTCATGCCCTCTATGAAAGCAGGGCCCTGCCTGTCTCCACTGCTGTCTCCTCAGTGCCTGGAATAGAGCCTGGCACACGGTGAGTGCTCAGTAAACATTTGATGAGTGAATGAACACAGAGGCAAAAAATATGAAAATAAAAAAAATTATCCCTAATCCCATCTACTCAGACCACCAGAGTTAAGAGCTCGGGGGCTGTTCTCTCAGTTTCTGCTTCCCTTTTGGTCTCTATCACCTGAGTTAAAAACAGCTGCTATACTCCATTTACTGACTGCCCAACGATGAACTGTTTGAAGACAGGAACTGTCATACCTGGTGCTTAACAAATGCTCACCACAAGCATGGACAGCTACCAAAGCTTGGGCCCCACAAGGCAGCACACAAGCCTCGGGGCAGAGACCACTCAATGCACCCCACTAGCCTGGGCTCAGGAGGCAAGCCAGCCAGCCTTGGGCAGCATGTGAGTGCTAAATTGGGTATTTCTTACTCCAACCACATGGATCTACATCCTGCCTTTCCAGCTGGGTGACCTGAGGCCACTTGATGAGCCTTCCTGAGCCTCTATTTCCACACCTGTGAAATGGAGGTACCGACAGCTGCTGCTCAGAGTTGCTATGAGGAGGTGCCAAGAGAGGGACCAGCAAATAATAGGTGTCCAAATATCTGCTTCTTCTCCCAGCTGTGCCGAGGTGAGAATGTCTATAAGGATGTTTCTCAGCATATCCCTG
This sequence comes from Tapirus indicus, assembly GCA_031878705.1. Lineage (NCBI taxonomy): Eukaryota > Metazoa > Chordata > Mammalia > Perissodactyla > Tapiridae > Tapirus > Tapirus indicus. The sequence goes on along the minus strand of CM062932.1, from coordinate 2,153,726 downwards.
AGGACCACCCTACGAGAACTTCCAAGGCAGAAGAAAGCCCACAGAAGCACCTCCACCAAAAACGTGCTGGATGGAAATCACCTACCAGTTTGGTAGGTGGTATCATCCACAAGCATCTCTTTCCTGACCATGCATACAACCTGTTAGACACAGTCACCAGTTCCAGCTCTTCTCCTTTGCAGCTGGCATTTCTAAGAAAGGTCTCAGGGGCCGGCCCGGTGGCATAGTGGTTAAGTTCGCATACTCCGCTTTGGTGGCCTGGGGTTCGCAGGTTCGGATCCCATGTACGGACCGACACACCGCTTGTCAAGCAATGCTGTGGCAGCGTCCCATATAAAGTAGAGGAAGATGGGCCCTGATCTTAGCCCAGGGCCAAGCTTCCTCAGCAAAAAAGAGGAGGATTGGCAATGGAGGTTTACCCCAGGGCTAGTCTTCCTCACCAAAAAAAAAAGAAAGGTCTCAGATGTGCTAACTCTTTGATACTAGTAATCATAATAGAATAAACTAAGAATAGTAATAGGAAAAGAGGAGGCTTTCTAAGTAGAATCTAGTGCATACTACATGAACTCTGACTATAGGCCAGGCATGTTCTAAGGACTTCATACACATCTACTTATTGAATCTTCCTAAGAAGACTATGGGGAGTTATTATTATGATTATTATCCTCATTTTACAGATGAGGAAGTTGAGGCACAGAGAGGTTACATAACTGGCTACACTACCAGCAAGTAGCAGGACCAAGATTTGATCCCAGACCTCTGGCTTCTGGTCCCATTCTCTTAATCCCTATTCTTATTCCATCTGACTTCAGACAAATCCAGTGCTCAAAGTCATGAGAACAATGAATTTTTCCTTGCTGAATCTGCGGGCCTAGAAAGGCCCCTCTTTGTCTAGATATTTAAGAGGCCAGAAGATGGCAGAGAAGCAACTGTTTTCCTACCCCAGTTCAGCTGGCCACAGGAGAGCCTCTCCCCAGCCCACTCACCAAGTCAGGCGAGCAGGGGCAAAGACGCTGGAGCTGGAAGGGCCTCAGAACCCGCCCATGTGCGGACACTGAGACCCAGAGCAGTTTAGTGCTTAGGAGCAGACCCTGGCATTCCCGCTTCTTCCAGTACAGCCAACAAAAGGAAAATGGCTTCAATGCTCTTCAAAGAAAGCTTCACTTTGAAATGTGTGAGGTTCTACAGACTGGCAATACAATGAAATCAAGGCAAGGTGGAAGTCTGAAATACCACAAATACTCCACAACTATTTTTAAAAATTTGTTCTTCAGAACTCACATCCTTAAGAAATGATGTCTCTCTGGCTATCACCGTGTCTTCTACTAAATCAGTCACATCAACTTTAACAACTTGAGAAGCCTGCATTATTCCTTTGAAATAGCTGTCGTCATCTGAAATACCACTCAGGAAAAAAATGGGTCTCCATGCTGAAAGGTAAACTTCCTTTTTTGGTACAGAGTAAAATACTATTTTCCTCCTTCCTCCTCTGCTGGAGACCTTCCCAGTGTTTTACTTACTCTGCAACACTGACTGGATACATTAGGAGGAAATGTTCCTTCTAACTGGTAAATGTCAAGAGTCTACCCTAGAAAAGAAGTTAAGTCAGGCCTAATGTCTTCTTGCTGCTCTTCTGTTTTCTTAAATTTTTATTATGTACTGTTTGCTACATATAAAAGAGTAAGTGCAAACCACATGTGAGGCATAAACAAAATGAGCCCCTGTGACCCCAGGTCCCCTCAAGGCCTAGAGCATGACCACAATGCCCACCCAGGCGGTCCTTCCCCTTCCCACCTCCTCCACTCCAGGCCAACAGCTCAGGTTCTGGTCTCTTCAGTCCCTTGCTTTTCAAAAAAGAAAATAATTTTACCACATATGTTGTAAAACTAAACAATATATGATCTTCCACAACCTGCTTTGATCACTCAATACTATGTTTCTGAGTTTCATCCATGCTGCTATGTACAGCTGGCCGGGGTTCATCCATTTTCACTGACGTATAATATAAGCCTATGTTCATATTTAACAATTTACCCACTCATTCTCCTGTCAATGGACATCTGGACTACTTCCGGGTTTTTGCTATCATGAATAATACAAGTATGTACAGGTGTGTCTTCTGGGACACATGCACCAAGTATTCCTAGAGTATGTTCCTAGGAGTAGAAACGCTCATTCATAGAGTATACAGATGTTCTCTGCACTACATTTTTAAAATATTTTTGCTGACCTGTTCTATAACATCATTTTATCATTACTGCAAAAAGACACATTAATGCTTTAGTTGATACTAGATTCCACAAGTACTTGTCTCACACAGTGGCCAAGAACAATGCCAACAGTCACGAGGATTTAGGGAAGGTCAAGACTGGGCTTCCGGTCTGGACTAGGGGGGACAACAACCCCACACAGAGCAACAAAAGCAGATTCCAAACTGGGTACCGCAGGCAGCTCATGAAATCAGGACAGGCTGTAGGACGTCAAGTGTACCTGAGGCCATGCTGCTGGAGAATGAGAGGGATGAGCAAGTGCAGAGGGGAAGGAGATCACTCAGGCAGAGAGCAAGGTGTATGAAGAGTGCAGGGTCTTCGGGGCACAGGAGCAGGCTGGCTGAGGCTGTACTGTGAGGGTCTCACTCAGCATGCTGAGAGGAACCCGACGTACCAATTTTGGTTATTCACCTTCAAGATTTTTGCCATCTCCTCCAAATAATAATAATAATGGCGAACACTGATAGGGCACTTACTATGTGCCAGGCACTGTCTTAGGAATTATCTCCTCTAATTCTTACTGTAAGCTGCACTATTGTTTGCTTAATATTTTTCTTTAAATCAGTTTACTTTTAAACTCAAATACTCTAAGTAATAACATGTATGAATTCAGGTATCACTGCTATGGCATTTGGGGGGGGAGGGGTCTTTTTGTTTGTTTTGTTTTTATTGGGACATAATTCAGCATAAAATTCACCATTTTAAAGTGTAAATTCACACTTACAATTTAGTATATTCACATCATACATTCATCACCACTATCTAATTCCAGAACATTTTCATCACCCCAGAAAGAAACCCTGTATCTGTTAGCAGTCACCATTCACTCCTTTCCCCCAGCCCCTGGCAACCACTAATCTACTTTCTGTGTCCATGGATTTGCCTATTCTGGACATTTCACATAAGTGGAATTATACAATACATGGCCTTTTGTGTCTGGTTTCTTTCACTTAGCATATTTTAAAGTTCATCCATATTGCATTATCTATCAGTACTTCATTCCTTTTTATGGCTGAATAATTTCCCATTATATAGATACACCACATTTTATTGATCCACTTATCAGTTGGAGGCAACAATGGTTGTTTCCATTTTTTTGGCTACTAATGCTGCTATGAACATTTGTACAAGTTTTTGTGTGGACATATGTTTTCAGCTCTCCTGGATATATACTGAGGAGTGGAATTGCTGGGTCACATGGTAACTCTATGTTTAACTTTTTCAGGAGCTGCCAAAGTACTACAGCATTTTTAAGATAAAGAACTATTAAAATGGGGGCCAGCCCGGTGGCGCAGCGGTTTAGTTCGCGCTTGGCAGCCCAGGGTTCGCGAGTTCGGATCCCGGGAGCCCGCGGTCGCACTGCTGGTCAGCCATGCTGTGGTGGCATCCCATATAAAGTAGAGGAAAGATGGGCACAGATGCTAGCCCAGGGCCAGTCTTCCTCTGCAAAAGGAGGAGGATTGGCGACAGATGTTAGCTCAGGGCTGGTCTTCCTCACAAAAAAAAAAAAAAAAAAAGAACTATTAAAATGAGTAACATTCAACTGCATACCATTTAACATTATTTTAGGAAATACTGCTAAAGGCAAAGCTACTGACGTTGGTTTTTGTTTTGTTTTGAAGCAAAGGAGTGACCTGGCAGAATGGTATTTCTGAAATCCTGATCAAGCAACAGCAGGGTGAGAGGACTGTGGGAGAAGGGAGGATGACGAAGACAGCCCCACACCAGAGGCAATGAGAAGAGACTAGGGCCTGAATTCGGTGCAGCAGGGAAATGGGAACGGGCAGGAGAGGACCAAAACACAGAGCAGGAGAATCAACCCCTGACAACTAAATGTTGGTGTAGGTGGGGCAGGTGGAGGACAGAGGGACCTTCAACAGAATGTAAACGTGAGGAGGGTGTGCAGGTTTCAGAAGGAAAGAGGCAGAATAAGTAGTTTTGTTTCAGACAAACGCAACTGAAGGTGCTGGCAGGACAGGCATGGAGAATGGATACGGCCAAGTGGCAGCTGGTGCCTAGGGTGGGGAGGGGCGCTGGGGCTGGCACGTTCCTGTGGGAGGAGCAGGTGAGAGGAACCCAGGAGAGCAGAAGAGAATGGGGATGAGGATGCAAGTTAGGAGGAGCGAGTGGCCAACAGCAAATTCCAAGAAAGGCCAGGAGAGGGGCAGAGACACAGGAAACCATCTAGTGCAGGGGAGGGGAAAGTGGAGAGGTTTCAGGGAGTGATGCCAATCAACAAGGATACAGAAGAGTCCAGAGGATGTGGCAAGAGGCATGTTTTCAAGTGCCACGTATAGCAGTGGGTGGCTGAGAGAGCTGTACCTTCTCCTAATCACACCAACAAATGCCTCAAATGCCCTTGTGGGGGAGGCCACACAGAACCTCCCAAACCTGCTGCACAGTGGTCCATACCTTTACAGCATACCACCTCCTCCCTTGTCTCTGGACAAAAGTGTATCCATCACCCACAACTCCCCCACCCACCTCCAATTCCCCTTCCCTCCAGGGATCCTCTGCTGGAGGATCCACCACCTGCTGCCTGGCTGATGGAGCCAGAGGCCTTGGAGCCCGCCTGGGAAGCTTCTGGCTCTCCTCCAACTCTCCCTCCTTCCTCCCACGAGCTCTGGACTGCAGGCTCTTGGGGACAGAGGCCCTGACTGTCTTCACACTGCTGCCTGCCTCACAGGGCCTGGCACAGTGCCTGGCACACATCTGCCACAGGAATGAATGACTCCGCAGGCACCGAGTACAACTCCCACCTGCTCATGTGCTCCCCCTACCCCAATCTCTCTGCTCCTGTCCATACCCTCACCAAACTTCCAAATCAAGGACCCACAAATGCTCTTACGGAATATAAATCACGGCCCATCAATATTGTTGTAGTTTAAAAATAACAACTCGGTAGAGTGGAAAGATGGCTGCTCTCCCTACCGCTTTTTAGTCGCCTCGATCAATCTCAGTTTCCTCCTCTAGAAAATGGAAACGACGACCTGCGAGGCCCCACAAGGTAACAGACCTGAGCTGTGTGAACTGGGGTGAAACCTTTTACTTCTACTACAGGTTCCATGTTTGCCCACGTGCTTTTGAGTGACCCCTCCAGGCCCCACTGGTGCCCTCACCACTCTCCCCATAAGGACAGCAGAACAGGGGCAAGCTGACCTTCCGGGTTGGGGGGGGAGCATTTCTGAGTCAATTTCACACTCAATTTAACAAGCAGAAACAAAGTTTGCATACCATATAATTTTTTTAATTCTTAAAAGATTAGAAGTATGCTGCCAAATGTCAAAACACAAAAGCCAAAAAAAAATTAAAGTTCTCATTTTCCTTTCGGTTTTATCTCCATTAGCCAAACGCTTTTGTTTAAACAATGTTTACATTGTCATTGTCCTGCTTTGTTTAGAAAAATAATAATACAGGGTTGCGCTTCCAGCACTGATGACCGAGTGTGTACACAGATCTGCCCAGTTTCTCCAGTACCCAGAAAATGCTCCCGTTTAGAAATTCGTTGTGCCAGAGGCTAAGGAAGAACTGTTTACTTGCCCAAGAATATTCAACTGGCCACGTCAATGGCACCAACCTCCTCCTGCTTCAGCCACCCTGGGGATAACCAGGCCGTGAGAACAGGGCAGTCCTTCAGCACAGTCCTGCTTCACAAGGAAAACATGAACCAAAGGCCTGGGGAAGGCCAGAGCCTGTCCCATCAGTGACCGCAGGCTCGGCGACTGCTCGTCAAATTCACCAAGGTGACAGTAGTAATTTACTGAGTGTCTACTATGTGCTACAGTTCTGCAAAGGAGGCTTTTTACAGATGAGAAGACAGAGGGTGAGGAACACAGAGCAAGTCACAGAGCTGGGGGGACTCTGTGCTCCCTCTACTAAGCTACAATGCCTCCTGTGAAAACCCAGACGAGCCCAGTCCTAAACCTCGGCCAACTGAACACTACTTCCATGAGGCTACCCTCCTCCTCTCCAATATCGTCACACACTTCCCAAGCAGCTCCTTGGAAGATTCGAGGTCTTTCCACCAACCAGCTTTCAAGGTCAACCCATTAGTTCCAGGTAATTTCTACTCTGGAACTCCCACCTTACTAATGAACCCTCTCCAGAGTGACCTTTCAACACAGAATCACTCTGCTGGGTCCCAAGAATGCCCACTTCTCTTCTCTTTGGTTTCTATTCACCAAGTATTTCCAGTTCACCTCCTTCTGGGCCTGTGACAGAACTGCACTCTCCCGCCCCCTCTGAAGTCAGTCATGGCAATGGCTAATAAAATGTGGTCGAAGTGATGTGTGTCACTTTCTGTCAAACACCTTAAAAGCCACCGTGCAACTCTCCACATTCCCTTCCCAATGTGCTGGTGATGGTGGAAGCCTGTGCCAGGATGACGCCTCCTCATCTATCCAAGGGAAAGGAAAACACACAAACTCTCACACCAGTGTTCACAGCAGCATTATTTATAATAGCCAAAAAGTGGAAACAATTTTGTCCATCAACAAATGAATGGGTAAATAAAATGTGGTGTATCTATAAAATGGAATATCATTCAGCCTTAAAAAGGAATGAAGTATGGATATATGCTACAACACGATGACTTTGAAAACATGCTGACTGAAAGAAGCCAGACAGAAAAGGCCACATACTGTATGATTCCATTCACGTGAAACGTCCAGAACCGGCAAATCCACAGAGACAGAAAGTACAGTAGACTGATAGTTGCCAGAGGCTAAGGGACTGCTGAATGGGTAAGGGGTTTCTTTTTGAGGTAGTGAAATATTCTAAAATAAGACTATGCTGATTGTCGCACAACTCTAAATATACTAAAAGCTACTGAACTGTATATTCAAACGAGTGAATTTTATTATATGGTACACAAATTATATATCAATAAAGCTGTTAATAACAACCAAAAAAAGATGGTGCCTCCATCAGCCTGGGTCCATGAACGACTATGATGACCACACACACTGGACACGTAACATGGGTAAGAAATAAGTCTTTGCTATGTTGAGCCACTGAAATGTGAGGGGCTGGTTGTTTCCACAGCATCAAGTAGCCCATCCCCATATAGACTCAAACACACCCACACTACTGTATGTTCATGTTGAAAATGTGTCTGTGGCCAATTAACTTAAAATCCTGGGAGGAAGCCAAGGTTGTGGTTCTGTCCCAATAGGGTCCAGACTCTGTCCCAAGGCCAGAGTCTGAATCTTTAAACTCAGGAGATGGAGAGGGAGGTACTTACAGAACCTGGTTAGATCAGAATGATTTCCAGCCTGAAAAAACATTTACAACTCATAACACATTGAACTAACCTTTCAAAAATATAGAGCTCACAGAAATGGAGAAATAAGCAACCAACAACCCAAGAGAAAAATGGGAAAAGAACTGCCCACAGAAAAATACAAATGGTCCTTAAACATATGACAACATGATCAGCTCATACTCCAGAAAAATGCAAATTAAAACTATATTGAGATACTCTTTACACCTGTCAGATTGGCAAAAATCCCAACATTTGACTATACCATCTGCTGGCGAGGCTGTAGGGACAGGCACTCATACTTGCTGGTGGGAGTGCAAAATGCAACAACCCCTGTGGAGGGCAATTTGGCAAAATCTATCAAAATTACAAATCTGTTTACCCTCTGACCCAGCAACGTCCCTGGGGGATACGACCCTACAGATCCACCTGCACTAAGGGAAAGGATGCCTGAGTAAGTTACCCATTGCAGGCATATTATGAAACAGCACGTTGGAAACAACTCGAATGCCTTTGTATAGGGGATGGAATTTAAAACAAAACAAAAGGAACAACTTTTGTTCCTCAAAAAAAAGGAACAACTTCACAATACTACATAGCAATTCTCTCTCAGAGAAAGAGAATGACAATGATTCTCCAGATACTGACATGGAAAATCTCTAGGCTATATTGGTAAGTAAAAAATCAAGGTGTAAAATGATGTGCACAGTGTACTATCTTTTATTTAACAAAAAGGGAGAAATGGAAATATAAATTTGTGTTTGCTTTATTTGCATAAAGAAACATGCGAAGACTATTCAAACTACTAAAAGGGGTTATCTATTAGGGAGAAGGGGGACAGGGCAGATGAGATCCGAGGCGAAGAGCAAGATTTCTTAAAGTATACTTTCATTTTACAATTATGTGAGTGTATCACCTGTTCAAAAGAGCATTACATTTAAAAAAAAGTCCCATCTTCATTCAAAAAGAAACCATCAAAGCCTTTGGCCGATAGGTCCCAGACACCAGTGCCACGAGTAGCACAGGCATAACCATCAGCCCAGCTCTCTCTGTGTGCTTCCACCTGTCAATCTGTCAGAGCTCTTCACTGATAGCTGTGAAAGCTGGAGGGCAGGGACCACAGACAGTCCTGCATCTGTCCCTTCTAGGTCCCTCAAGGCTTCACACCTGGAAGGCTGTGAATGGCCTGCAGTGGCTTCCCCGGCTGTCCACACTCCCACCAAACTGGCTATCCAGCTGGTTGGCGTTGTCCTCCCAGACAACTCCTAGCTGGAGTTGTCCACTCCCCTGCCTGCCCATGGATTCATGCACAACCCCCTTCCCCTCCAAGCATGGCCCTGAGCAGGTCTGTGTCTCTAATCATCAGGTGGCAGGGTCAAGGAAGGGAAGAACAAGAAGCTCTGAGCTCCCAACTGTGCAAGCAGACGTGTCCTCAGCACCTGCTACCTGCTGGGCAGCGGCTCGGTGCTAGGGAATGCTAATCAATCAGACACAACCTCTGTCTGCAAAGAGCTCACGTGACAGCCCACAGCGAGCAGGGAAACACAAACAGATGATACCCTACACGGAAGCCTAAAGGGTACAGGCTAAGCATGGAGTGTGAGATGGGACGGCCGAGGTGGGTGAGCGGCAGGCAAAGCGCATTCCAAGCAAACGAGTGGCTCAGTACCCAGCTTGGCAAGTGAAGAGAGGAGAGCAGTAAGAGGTTAGGCCAGAAAAGAAGATGGCAGGCCAAGCAGGGATGGGCCCTGGATGCCACTGACAGAGAACGTGGACTCCTCCTCCGGGCACTCAGGGTGAGGGGATCGCAATCTCGGGGCCCATCTGTGAACATGATCTCATCCGTCCCACTCCAGGATGGCCTTGGCCTTCCACCTGGAACCCAGCTCTCCTCACCATGTGCCGGTCCAACCAGCCTGGCCTCTGAGAAATCAGGGAACAGGGAAAGTGTAAAGAGGGAAAACAAAAACTGCGAGTGAAAAGGAAAGGCTTTGATTCTCAAAGGAGTGATATTCATTTATCTAGAAATTTCCCTCTGAAGTGACTCAATGCTCAAAAGATGCCACTTCAATGAGGTGCTCCGCTCATATTCAACAAAAACAACAGCAAAACCATATTTCCACATTGCCTACTGAAAGGGGAGAAACCTTAGGCTAAGCAATTCCAAATTATATTTCCATGAGCCTCACAGGGCAGTTTTTTAAAAACTCTCTTATTTTGATTCAGAAACCAGTATGTCAACAAATGAGTTTTTTCTTTTAAGGAAGACATTCGTTTCCCCTCTCAAGTTTTAAACCACTTTTTTCTCTTCCAAATGAAAAAAAAATCCTTCATAGTAGCCTTTCAATTTCTTTTAAAAGGATTTCTTAAATACCCACCAGTTGGTAGTGTAATATAGCACACAAATGCAAACCTCCATTTGACAAGTCTGTACTAAGATCTCCGCCACCGCCAGGCCCTATGCTGGACACTGCACACGGCATGGCCTGCTGCCCTCCCAGGGCATGCACTCTTGTTGGCAAGCCAACATCTTTTTACCAGGGTTGACTCTGTGACCAGCCACGTGGGCCAAACACCAGTGGGCAGGGAATCAGGGACCTTTCCACAGCATGGGACACCTGCTCACAGGGACTCAAACAACCCCCTGACTGTGCACACGCAACGTCAATGCCAAGAGCCCCAGAAGGAAATTACCAGACGTTAACATGTCATAGGTGACCCTAAAGTGACCTGGTTGACCTACAGCCTGGACTAGCTCTCTGGGTTGGATCAGAGTAAGCTGGTGAGCCTCAGGTAAACACATTTCCTGAGGAATTGGCCCATTTTCTCTTCTGGAGACTCCCTAAAGGAGAGGCCATAAACCACCCATTACCAGCTTCTCATCATCAACCCAACCCAAACTCTCCAAAGGGAAAAGATACATCCAGAAACAACAAAACCGCTACCGGCCTGAATGCTGCTCTTCCCTAAGAATGGAATGTCTTCAGGAGACAGAACCCATGCATTCCGGCATTAGGAAGGACTTGGATATCACTCAGTCCTACTCTCATTTATATCCTAGATGGGGAAACTGAGGCCCAGAGAGCATGAAGTGACTTTGCCCAAAAAGACACCCACCCCACTCTGGAAGTCTCTGAAATGCAAGCAGTGCTGTCGGTCCTTGTCCTCCCCACCAGACTGGTTCCACCTCCACACTCCCTACCTCAGCACCAGCACCAACAGGGTCTCCTCCTCCCTCACCTATATCCAACTGGTTAATAAATCTTATCAAGCCAGCAAAGCCCCTCCCCTAGCAGAGTTCCCTCCTGGCCTCCCAGAGCCCCTGGGGGCTGCAGACTCCACTCCTCTTCAGCAAGGGAGGAGGGGACAAACCACAGAGGTGGCTGACCTCTTCCCAGCAAGGCCATTCAAGGGAAAGCTCTGTACATCCGTCATGTTCACACAGGCCACAAAGACCCCTGCGTACTAAACAAACAACAACTTAGAGAAAATAAACCACAATATAACAGCGATTACAGTGACAAGGCCATAGGTCAAGTTCTGGTTTGGTCCTTCCTACTTACGTGAACTTTCCATATTTTCTTGATGACTATTAAAACAAGCATCCTACACATTCTCCGAGAAAGCACAAAAAAAGAAAATCAGCCTGGAAATACTACATTGCAGACAGTCTATTTTGGTAGAGCTGACTTTAACATACTCTGGAAACTATTGATAATCAGATGGTGGAGAAGAAAAAAAAGTTAACGATTTTTGTTCAAAGTCAAAAGAACTAAATGAAAACAATCTGGTTTTCTTTAGAGGGGTAAGAAGGAATGATGGATTTGGTTTTGTTTGTTTAAAGAAACATTTGTTTCTCTTGTTTCTCCTTCTTCAAGTGTTAAAATCTACCCAACACCTTGCAGTCAGGTTACATAGTGATTTCTTGTGCTACTTGCCCTTTTCTTCTGCCAATAAAATATATTCTTTTAAACCAAGAAAGAATGTGCTTTCTTTCATAATTTCTTGTTTCTCTTTTAAGCAAGGAGAGTGCTTTTTTAAAGTGCAGGAGGAATCAGATTAGTTCCAAAGACCATGTTTTAAACTTTCTCTTTACGTGCTGAGTCTTCTCCATAATTACATTCTATAGCAAATGGTATGAAGCATAATTTAGGTCCCAAGTATGGGACTTGGGTCCTGAATGGCCCAGAAGACCTTGTTACAAGGCCGTACACCACTAGGCAGGCCCAAGATCTTCAGAGCAAAATTTCCAGGCGCTCCTCCCCACCCTGGTCCAGGAGTTGAGGCTTCACCTGTTCTGGCCAAGGACAGGAACCCTCAGAGCTTTCCTACTGGTTCCACTGGCAGAAAAACTACTGGGAGCTACATAATCCTCTTTACTCCACCTCTCTGAGCTCAGACCACTGTCCTTTGGGCCAGCTGTCCTCCCAGACTCCATCCTTTTCATCTCTATTTATCGCTGCCTTGTTGCTAAGAGGATGTAAAATGGCCTACAGTAGCGGTTCTCAATCCCAGCCACATATTCGAATCTTTGGGGAGCTTTGGAAATGTACTTATGCTCAGGCCCCAACCAGACAATTAAAACAGAAGGTGGCAGGGACCCAGCCTCGGCAGCTTAAAAAAAGACTCTCCCCAGGTGATTCTGATTAAAGTACAGTTAGACAAGTTGAGAATCACCAGCTTAGAGAAATCCAGAGAACACAACGAAAAACAAGTAAAAGAAGAAACCCAGGCAATAGGAAAATAGAAGGGGAAAAAAAAGCTGGGCCAGAAAGCAAGGTTAGAACCCAAAGTGCAGGCCACACTAGAGATGGGACAAATGACTGGCTCTGAGCTGAGCTTCCTGGTGGCCAAAGCAAAGAGGATTCACACAGTCTACAAAACAGAAACAAATCAGATTCACAGAAGACTCGTCTTGTCCTGGGACCTGAGATGAACACCTCCCTCACACCCTACAAAAGGGGACACACAGCATGATGCAGAGGAGAGTATGCTCCTCAACGTTGTGACCATAACCACCTAAGAAGTGGCTTAGGGTCACTTCTCACCCCACATAGCAGCCCTGGAGAAGGGCACCCGCCAGTCAGCAACTAGCTACTCAGGGCTGCCCCCTAACTCCTCAGTGGAAATAAACTCGTAATGGAAAGCAATGCTGCACATAAAACATGCTACCAAATCCGCTTCATCTCCCACGCTGATAACAACATACCTAACCTGCCATCCTGAACTCCTGCACGCTGTCATACAAACACGAGGGCACCGACTCTAAGTATATAAATAAAGACACTGACTCAGTATCCAGGAAAACAAGCTTTTCTGCCAATGGCTCTCATGAAAACACTGAGAACACCAAGTCTATCCCCATAACTCAGGAGGGTGCAAAGTCCCAGAGACTGCTGAGCATTCCCTCGATGCCAGTGCTCAGAAAGGCCACTGTTCACCCTCAGACCCACAGCTGTGGTGTCTCAGGTCTAAGAAGACCAGGGTTTGTCCCTCAGATGGCAGCCTGTTGAGCAGCCCACACAGCTACTGAAAACAAAAAACAGCCAGAAGGGGCCTTGGAGCCCTTATGTACTGACATCACGTATAACATACTTTTCTATTAAGTATTATGATTTAGGAATAAGTTATTTTTAAATGTGTTGTTGAAATCAATGGAATCAAGAGTAAATCACCCTCCTGTCCCCTCATACATGACATTTTCTTTTTGTTCCATGCACCACATCACCACATTTCAAATAATGCACTGACAAGTTAAAGTAGCAACTACTCACAATTGCCAAAGGTGGAAACAACCCAAATGTGCAGAAACAGATGAATGAATAAACTAATTGTGGTCTATCCACACAATGGACTATTACTCAGCCATAAAAAGGAATGAAGTACTGACAGATGCAACCACATGGATGAACCTGGAAAGCACTATGCTGAGTCAAAGAAGCCAGACACAGAGGGCCACATAGTGTATGATGCCATTTATATGAAGTGTCCAACAGAGGCAAATCCACAGGGATAGAAAGTAGATTAGTGGTTGCCAGGGGCTGGGGAGAATGGGAGGAGCAGGGAGTGATTGCTTAATAAGGGTACAGGTTTCCTTGCTGTGTGATGAAGAACTCTGGAACTAGATAGTGGTGATGACAGCACATCATTGTGAATGTACTTGATGCCACTGAATTTTTACACTTTAAAGTGGTTACTGTGGTAAATTTTATATGTATTTTCCAACAAAAAAATTAAAATAGTGGGGCCGGCCCAGGGTTTACAAGATCGAATCCCAGGCATGGACCTACACACCGCTCATCAAGCCATGCTGTGGTGGCATCCCACACAGAAAATAGAGGAAGATGGGCACAGATGTTAGCTCAGGGCAAATCTTCTTCAGCAAAATAAATAAATAAATAAATAAAATAGCAAAATTCTCATTGTTTTGCCCTAATAGAGGTGCTAATAAAATTCAACACACATCAAGATTTTGTATGAAGATGGTCATTATTCCACAACTGAAAAAAATCAGCTTCAACCCCAGAGCATATGAAAATCAGAATTAGGATGGCTGGTGGTCAGTCTTCACTTAAAAACAAGTTTCCAAAGAGTCCATAACTGTTAGCTATACATACTAAAGTACTAATCAGTGAAGTGAAGTCTGAGATTTGCTTTGAAATAATCCAAGGGAGGGAGGGAGGAGGAGCCCAGATTAAAACTGTTGAAGCTGAGTGATGGGGGTTCACAAAACTATTCTATTTTTATATGTTAGAAATCCTCCATAATGAAAAGTTTCACTTTTTTTTCAAGAAAGTTTCCAAAGATTTCTAACATGCTGGATAAAACTCTACATAGATGAAAAACTAGACACCTTAAGGGCTGTCAAATTCTGGTGGCTCAACCCAGCACCCTCTACCTGAACCCCACAATGCAGGGTCACCCAGGGCAGGCCTGTCCACAAGAGGCTCCTCGGAAAATAACCAAAGCCCCAGTTTAGAGCACACAGAGGCGTCTAGACTAGTTCCTCACACTGCAAACCAATACGCTATCTGGGCCTCTGAAATACCTGCCCAAAATTCGCCCAGCTATCAGCTGGGGTCCAGGCAATGTCTGGAAACCAGGTAATCTTTCACCGAAATGCCTTTAGGAGAGCTCCAGAACCTCCCACCACTGCAGACAGAGCTGCACCCTCTGGGCCAGGGTGAGGAAGCAGAATGCTGCCAGACCCTCCCTAGATGCAGTAGGAGGTTAATATTATAATTGCCTGTTCACCTGTTTCTCTTTCTCCCTCTTCTAGAACTAGATTTGCAGGGGGAGGCAAGGCAGGTGTCTCTATCTCATTCCCTGCTGTATTCCCAGTACCTGGGGAAGTGCATGGCACATAGTAGTAGATGTTCGACTAAATGTTTTTCATGTGATCCTGACTTTTGATGGACACTGCTCTAAACGTGCATTATAAAGACCTGCTTTTCACAAATGCCAATGCCAGATATAAAATGGAAGGCACCAGAACGTACTAGTGTTGAGTGCCAGAAAAGGAGGGGACAGGAGAAAAGGAGTTATGGTACAAACAATACTACCTAACATAGCATCAGAGATACTCTGGAATGTAGAGCCCCGGGTTAAGGAGAGGGGGCCATGGAGAGGAGGGACGAGTGTGTGCCAGGCAGAGGAGGGTGCAGGACAAGGGTCTGGGAGCAGATTGCAGGGGTAAAGAGGAGGGCATCAAACAGGGATGTAGGCAAGCTCCACCACCCTCAACACAGGATGCTCCTATGACTGGACTGTGTGTAAGGCCCTGGGTCCCCAGAGCAGGGACCAAGCAATAAAGAGAAAAGAATGGGCACCATGAGAGGGGTGGGGCTGTGGAGAACTGGCGCAGGCAACCCCATCCAGAGATGGCGCCAACACTGGCGCTGACCCACTGTTGCCGACCCACTGTTGCCAGGCAACAGTGCAGGTCCCCGTCTGCCAAGTGTTCCAATTTGTCAATAAAGCTGCAAGTCTGGATTGCTATGTAAGATCTCCTGATTTTCATGTTAGTAACTGCGGTAGACAGAATAATGTCCTCCCAAAGATGTCCACATCCTAATGCCAGTTACATGGCAAAGAGGAATTATGGTAGCAGATGAGATTAAGGTTTCTAATCAGCTGATCTTAAAATAGGGAGAGGATCCTGGATTATCCAGTGGGCTCAATGTAATCACAAGGGTCCTTAAAAGTGGAAGTGGGAAACAGAAAAATCAGTGTCAGAGTGATGTGGTGTGAGAAAGACAGGACTGGCTATTGCTGGCTTTGAAAATTGCTGGCCCTTCTAGGGCCACAAATCAAGGAATGTGGATGGCCTCTATACGCTGGAAAAGGCAAGAAAACAGGTTCTCCCCTAGAGCTTCCATAAGGTATAGCCCTGACTACACCATTATTTTAGCCCGCTAAGACCCATGTTGGACTTCCAACCTATAGAACTGTGTTGTTTTAAGCCATGGCGTTTGCGGTCATTTGTTACAGCAGCCATAGGAATCTAACACAGCAAGCACTTCTAATTTTTAAAAAGAGGCACAGTACAGCCCAAACAAAACGTGTTATGTGGACTGGACTCACGGACTACAACGAGGAGAGTTGAGGGCTGGGGCCATCTCCTGGGTACCTGGCCTAGAGGCTGGCACACAGCAGCTCTCTGACATGCACCCCAAGTTCACTGCTAGGTCCCTTGCCTTGGCAATCTGGTCAGAAAAGTCTCCAGGGATTTCTGGAAAACAGAGCTGCTTAACTGTAAGCAGTTCTATTCCCAAGGAACCTGTTAACCCCAGCATCAGCACGCTGCCTAGACATTACCCAGGGACCTGAGAAACTGGGTTGGAGTAGAGGATGGAACAGGCAAGAATCCTTTCCAACTCCACCTTCTCAGGCAAAAAGAAAGAAGTGAGGGTTTTTCAGGTCCCTGCGGAAGCCTCCAGTCCCTCCCTCCCCGCCACCCACAGAGCACTCTCCTGCTCACAGTGGTTCCCCAGCACCTACAGCAATGAGATCACTTTGGGTTTTTTTTAAACAGCAGAGGAACACTTCTCAAATAAGCTCTTTTTAGTCCCCGTGTTCAGATGAGAGCTGCTCTGATCAGAGGTAGGGTAGAGGATCCAGGGCCCTGCCCACTCACCACCAAAGAGACTGTGCGAAAACCACAGCCCGACTCAAATCACACTAAGCTCTCCACCTGTCCTGCCTGGTCGGCCTGTGGCTGGGCCTCTGCCACATGCCCAGCCCTTCCTCCTCCACACCCTCCTTGCTGAGCCTGAGCTTGACACTTCACCCTCAGGCCTTGGCACAGCGCCGTTCCCTCGGCTGGGAGTCCTCTCGTCTCTGTCCCCAGAACTCCCACTTTTCCTTCAAGATTCTACTTACGTATGATATCCTCTGAAGTTTCTCTGACACCCAGGTTCATTCTCAGTGTCCGACACCACTTTCTAGACTTCTCTCTCCCAGGGCTGACATTACTTGTCCCTACATCAGGAGCCACTCTCTGCAGACGATAAGCTACCTGAGCACAGGAACTTGCATCTTGTCATCTAGGCATTCCCAGCCTATTGTTCATAATACATCTGTGCTCAAGAAACATTAAATAAAGACTGAATGAATTGGACAATAAACTATTTTTTTCTGGAAATACCATAAATAATGATATTGTGATATGCACTAAACACACCAGGTAAAATCTTATTTCTAACTTTGACTAAAAAGTGAATCTTACTAAATTAGGGACTCTAAATCACAACTATCTTTAATATGACTAGTTTAAAGAAATGTAGTTTTACATTTTACACGTAGTGTCTGCTGTGGTCAATACAATTCGGGTGTAGGAAGGAACCCAGCTCACAGGCTTGAATGAACAGGTAAGAACCCTCTATGCCTGCTCCAAAGACCTTGCTAAAAATCAGGGTGAAGGAAGATTACCAAACTGGTGGGTCACAATCTCTCCTCCTGCCCTCACCTTGTTTACACTCTTTGCTAAACTAGCCCCTTTCCCAAGGTGGCTCAAAGGCAAACTTCCGCAGCCCGGGTGGTCATCTCTGCCTGTTTCTCTCTGGCAGGATTCCACCTTATCTGCCGCCCCCTCCTCTCCCTCCTTTCTCAAGCTGATCCACAGTTACTCTGCGGTAGCTCAGGGCCCCAGCACACCACACCTCATTACTGCAAAGGCTTCTTGCTTTCTCTGCTTCCAATTTTTTCCCACCTTCTAATCCCTGACACTTCTGCAGGCTCCCCTGAGCACACAGTTCAGCTTCTCAGCCCACACAAACTATCATAATCATCTAGGGTACGTCTAAAAAAACTACTGCCTCCCCCTCCATGGTCTGGGGTGGGCCCCATCAGAAGAATTTTTTAAAAGCTTTCCAGGCCACGTGATTTGCAGGTGCAGCCAAGGATGAGAACTGCAAGCTCACAGGGTGTCACATCCACACTTGCCAGCCGGCACTGAGGCCCCTGCCTCTCCTCAAACAGAACTGAACTCTGGCCTCCCTTCAGTCCGACACATAACCTTGTGCCATCTCCAGAATTGTGACCTATCCAGTCTCATGAAGCCAGACTGACCAGGCCCTCGCCCACAGGAATTATGCCACTTTGCAGGTCCCTGCCAGAAGGCCCCTCCCCAAACACTTGAGCTCCCTGCTGCCAACACCACCAAATCCCAAGGCCAGTGCCCCATCAGAGCCAGTGGCCATCTGGCCACCTCAGTCCTTACTGCTCTTAGCAGGCATCCACTGGGTGCAGCTGCTTCTGGAGCCTGGGCCACGCAGACACCCTACACACCCCAAACACATGCAGGCACCTACCCAAGCCCACCCCAAACTTTGCCTCCTGCTGTTCCCTCAATCTGAAATGTCTTCCACTCCCAGACACTGTTCCCTGTCCTGTGAGGTCAAGCTCAAATCGCACCTTCTTCCTGACTCTTGTAGACTTTTCTTCATTTTGATCTGACAAAGAATCAAAATCAGAGCTCAACAAACCACCAGGTTCTGTCTCACAAATAATAACTTTGTCTTCTCAATTAGATGAAGTTCCTGGTGGCAAGAAACACGGCATTTCATTCACACCTATCCCTTGAACTCTAGAGACATCCATTGCATGTTTTCCAGGCTGACACTGATCTCAAATATTCTGCCCTATTGTCCTGAAATTGTCCTTGATTTGATGCCCATACTTCTACATCAACCAGACTGCCTCTCATAAAGTGGAATAAAAAATTACTTCCCTGATCATCTGTTTCCCAAGTTTTTGGATCCAAAGTATACTCATTACACCCAGGACAGCTCTGGGTATCAAACAGGCACTCACGGAGGACTTGATTTCAAGTAAAAATGTGACTTTTGTCCTTCACTGCTATGACTTTTTTTGTGGGGGGTACAGAGAAGGGGGCAGACTACAACTTTTAGCTCTCATGATTTATTCAACAACAAATTGGAGTCCAAACCTCCAGGGCCTCCCAAGAGCGCAGGGCAGGCACTGACACATAGCTGTTTACCATCCCCTGGCTTGGGAGCTGCAGGCCATTTTTAAACTTTCAGAAAAGTGATCACACCCCAGCCTCCTTATACATTGTAAGACCAGAAAAATAACCCATTTGGTAGAAGTCATGCATCAGTTGCCCACTGAGGAAGGAGATACTTTATATTTTTACTTATATGTAACTTATTAAGATCATTAAGTTCTTCTGCATGAATCTGATCATGTTTTAAAAACAGCATTACCAGAGGATTTTTCAGTCCTTAATTCCCATGTGTCATGTTTACAGAACCAATATACAGGGCTTCAGGATTACAGAGTAAAAAGAAATTCCCTCAAAGAGTAATTGGGCAATTATTTTAATACAGCTTTGCAAACACAAACACTCCTACCAGCCCACACAGACTTCCTTCCAGCCAACCCAACTAGGGTCCCCCCCAGGTCCCTGTTGTACACATCCAGGCAGCTTTGGGTCTTAGAATTTACTTCCATAGTCCTGGACAAGGAGGTGAGGTGTTGTCATAGAAACAGCTCATGCGGCTCCAAAATCAGACAGACGTGGGACTGAATTCAGGTCCTGCCAGCCACTGGGTGGGTGCACGTGAACAAGCTTGACCCCTCCAAGCCTCAGTTTGCTCATCTGCGATATGCCTACCTCCCAGAGCTGTTGTGACGGTAGAACGGGGCTAGGGTAGCACCTGGCCCAGCTGCAGAGTGAGGTAGCAGAAATAATGTGGTTTTGAATCTGACACAGGTGGCAGCAAATACCAGGTGGGGAACTTACTGGCTGTGTGCCTGGGGCAGGTTGCTGAACCCCTCTGAGACTTAGTTTTTGCATATGCAAAAAAAGAGAAATGGTGATAGGCCTTGCAGGATCATGATGAAAATTAAATTAAATACTGTGTGTGCATAAAAGGAGTAGTGCAGAGACTGGTACACAGGAGACTTTCAAAAACCATCAGGGTTCAAACACACACCCACGCGTCTGGTTTTGATGGACATGCTGATAATTACTACTGGAGGAAAACAATTTTTTTCCCAAACTCTAAACACCAAAGAATATTAAATCAATCTGAATTGTTGGAGGGAGGAAGAATGACTTCCATTAACACCACTGGCCATCCCTAATGGCCCCATGGGAGTCTGCTTGGTGCCCAACATCACTCCCTCTGCCCTTTCCCAGCTGCATTTCTAAAAGCCTTAACAGTGAACATCTTGCTTGATGTGTGAGAATGATGAACCAGCTTTTCTCTCAGAATCCTATATTTACTGCCTCTTCGAAGGACACGGACATCTTACATGCCCTCATTAAGGAAAACATCCTGCCTAACGCACAGAGTGCTAATACCTGTGACCACAGTCCAAATCATAATCACAAAAGAACAAAGTGAAAACATCTCTTTGAAAAGCCAAATTCCCTTCCCAAGTGTCATGCCATCATCTTCCGAACAATAGTCAGAGCATTTCAGAGGCAAAAAGGAACTGCTGTTCTTGAGTTTCCCCTGCACAGCCAGCAAGTGCTGACACCTTACGTAACTTCTCATTCATTCCTCTGGGCCAGGGTTCCCAAATCCTGAGAGGGGAATGATGAAGCCTGCACTCAGAAGTGATTAATTATAGATGCTTTTAAATCCACATCATGCATCAGCCCTAAATGGTCAGCCACCTCTCAGGATGAGCCTGCTTTTCCCTGCTCCATTTATCAGCCGGTTGCCATGAACAGAACATGGGGAGTCCCTCATCTGCAGCCCTCTGTACACCCAATTCCTAGCACTGCTTTGAATAGAAAGAGAATTAAGTTACCCGTTCTGTCTCTAGAGGGCTTGAAAATGCAGCACACTCTGCCTAGACCAGGACCAACAGGAAAGCTTTTCTGTGCCCAGGCACAAAGCAGGCTCCAGTACCTGGGTATGCTGGGAATGAGTCACCAGAAAGAATCCAATGAATGTACAGGGAGCATTTTAACAATGTTGCAGATCTGGTTCAAAGGAGGCAGACTTTTTCTTTTTTCTTTTTTTTTAATCAAACCCTAAATCTAGCATCTATCAGTTCAAGTGCTCCATTAAACTCGACACTCAAACCGCAGTGCTTTCATGGATCCTAAGGTTTTGAAAAAGATACAAATCTCCTCATTCCCAAGTCCCAACCTTCTAAACGAACTTGGGGTGACTTTCAGATCACAAGTTGATCCTATAATTTAAGTGAGTACCCACAGGAGCTGGTGGAGTAGGAGGGACCCAAGTTTGGGAATCACACGGACCTGGGTTTGAGTCCTGCGTCAGTTCTTCAAAGGTTACTTAACCTCCCTGGGTCTCAGTCGTTCTACTCACGGATGGGTGGTAATCCCCATGTGAAGACACTGATGTGAAGACAAAGTGAAATTATCTTAGAAAAAAAAAGTCTGCAGAAACAGCTTTGTATTTCAAGACATCAAAATCTTACCTGCCTGACTAGAAAACAGGTATGGACAAACAAGTCCCTAGATAGCTTACTGAATACACTCACTGAAGCACATGGACACTTATTTCACTGTATTTGTTTTTCTAAGTTTCTATTTTTAGACACCTTGAACAAGCTAATTAAGACCACAGAAAATTCCACCGAGGAACATACCAAAAAGCTTCTCAATTTTCAAAAACTCAACAGATGGACATAAACAGTCATTTCAGTATGCATCTGACAAAACCAAAATGTGCTCTCTCTTACCCTCAACAATCTTAATTATATTATCCCATGGTCTTCAGTCCATTGTCAACTTGCAGAAGGGCTGTAAGCAAGTCTCTTCATCCCTGTGAGACTTGGTTTCTCAAATGAGGTCACAGACATAATAACATTTTGCGATCCAACAGACCTGTTCAAATACCTGACCCAACACTTACTGGCTATGTAACCCTGAACACATGACCTAAGCCCCGGGGCTCAGTTTCCTCAGCTGTAGAAAGGGGATAATACCCACGTGACTTAACATATAACTGCTGGACCAACAGCAGTGGTTTTTGCAAGAGCAAGACAGAACAGTGGAGCCTGCAGTAAGGGATCAATAAAAGTTTGTTCCCCTGCCCCCAGAACTACTCATTTACACTTCAGACCTTTACTGAGCACCTACCATGGTTCAGAGACTGAGCTGGGTGCTAGAGAAGTAAAGAAAGACAGGGCAGTCGTTGGCTTAGAAGATGTCACAGTGTCACAAGAGGCCCAGATACACAGACAACATCGTAAGTGTTCCAACAGACTGTTTGGGGTGGTGGGGCTTAGAGAGCAGAGGGGCCCAAACACTGGAGGAGTTGGCTGGCAAAGGCTTGATAAAAGAGGTCTGTTTAAATCAAACACATGAGTTGAAAGTCCAGCAGACAAATGAAGGAGTAGGCTTAGATAAGTCCTTATATCCTCCCCAACCTCAAATTCCCCAAATCCAAGCCCTTTGATTTCTCCAAGGCTCAGAGTCACCAGGTACTCATACCATAAAATGACAACAACCATGGTCATCCACACCCCATCAATATAACAGGAAGATTCTGGGGAACATTAAGAACAACTGTCAAAAAGCTATGAAAACTTGAACGCGCTTCCCAAGAATACAACGACAATCGCATGCACGAAAATCTCTTAGCACTTTAGTCCACAAAGAACTGAAAGTTGCCACTCCTCCTAATGAAATCTAAAAAAAAATCCCCATTCTTTAAGTTCAGGAAAAGCCAAGCCATTAAAACAAATCAGAATCTAAAAAACTTTTCAATTACTTTTGCAGAACTCCTATCAGAATCCCAACTCCTGAGAAATCCACACCTTATTATGGAAGGCAGCTACATAAAGAGGCAACTGTATTTCTACAGAGGATTTCTACAAAGGATGGGTCAGTTTTATGCATATACCATACTAGGTATCATCACTTGAAAGTTGTACATTTCTTCACACCTCATACACACAGCTTGCTGGCAGAGAGTTCTCCACAGAGCTCCCCATCTGCAAGCTCAGAGTTCAGGGAGGCAAAAAGCCTGTGTAAACCAGGAGACATCAGGACCTCCCACAAGACAATCCAAACTTGCTTCTGGTCCAGGTGCTTGTGGGATGCAGTCCTGAATCATGCCTTACAGTGACCTGCACTTTACCAAACTCTTTAATAGCCAGTATCTCATTCAATGCTTACAAAAGAACAGCCCAGTGAGACCGGTAAGCATGACTAACCCAATATTAAAACTAAAGAAACAAATAAGCTTTAAGAACACTTGTCCCAAACACAATCACTGGAACCAGCACCATTCCGAACAAACTGCAGTCCTTTCGATGCTCACTTCAGTACAGATGAAGACTTAATTACAACTGCAAATTCAGTCGCTGCTCTGTAGGATTCCGTGTATGATTTTGTCAGCACCTATCACCCAATATCTAGAGCCACAAGATGCACAAGTTTTCTGCCAAATCTTCATTATCTTACGTAATTGAGGGGGAGAGGGGAAAGGAGGGCATGGATTATTATAATTCACCTTTTTCAATTATTTTAACCCCCTGTTCCAATCCCTTCTTTCACAGGGCTTTTTCTGGAGGCGGAAAAGAACTCATACTTCTCATCTTTTCCTGCCCATTTTCTTGCGTGAATGCTAAAAATAAACGAGGAGAGAAGTAATCCTGAACATCTCTCTAAAAAAAATTCTAAAATGTCATGGAGAAAGCCCTCAGTACCGAGCTTTTAGTTCTGGCAACTGACACAGTACCGCTGCGTGTGACCTTGGACAAATCACCGCATCTCTGGGCCTCAGTTTCCCCCATCTGAACCCTAATGATGGTTAAGCTCCATCCTCTCTTCACGCACAGACTTCAGATGCGTCCCTAGGGCAGCAAAACAGTGCAGGGACCCCAGACGGAGCCCCTGGACGGAGGAATGGGTTTTCACAGGCCTCTGCTGGGGTTTCTGAGGATAGCAAGCTGCCCCTCCCCACTCCCCCGCAAAGCCACTGGTCCAACTCCAGGTCGCAAACAAAAACCTGTTGGCACGGACTCCTCTAGGAAGGGCCAGCCTCTCCCAACGCGCTAGGCTCCTGGGGAGCCGCCCCAGAGAGAAAGAGAAGGGTCTCCTGGAGAGGCCGGCCCCCACGCCCCCATTCACCCACCCCGATTAGTCGAGCAGGACCGCCGGGCGGGGTCTCTGCCATCCCACGCGGAACAAAAGGCAGCTGGAGCCCGGCTCGGCCGCCCCCGTCCCCGCTGTGCTGGGCAGGGAGGGGACCCGGTCCCTGGGGAGGGGACTGGGGCCCCGCTCCAGCCCAAAAGAGAGGGGGCACGGGCCGGGATCCTGGACTGAGGGGACCCCTCCCTCGATTTCTGGAGGGAACGGGGGCTGGGCTCTGCACGGGGGCGGGAGGGAGGCCAGGCTGGGCTCTGGAGGAAAGGGGCGCTGGGTCCGCGGAGGGGAGGAAAGTGCTCTGAGGAGGAGGGGCGGGGTTGTTCCAAGCTGAAAGGTGGAGGGTGAGGGCCTAGAGGGGGCTCCTGGATCTGGGGTGGGAGTAAGGGGAGCCCCAGACTCCGAGAACATAAAAGAAAGAACCCCTGATAGGGAAACGGGGGGTCCTTGCAGAGGAAAGAGGGACCCAAATGGGGAGCGGGGCCTGGTTAGGAAGAAGGGGGTCCCACTGAGGTGGAGACCCAGCTGGGGCAGCAGGGGTGCATGCTCTGGGGGGCTGGCTGGGGGGCGGGGGCCTGTGCTCTGGGGGCGCCCGTCCCTTGGGGAGGGGGAGGGTCCGCGCCCTGCGGCCGCGATCCAGCCCCCGAGCCCCGCGGGCCCCGGCTCACCTCCACTCTTCCGGGCCGGCCGGGGTGCGCGGCTGCGGCCGCCAGTAGCGCAGGGGAGACGCCGCCGCGTCTAGCTCCGTTTGACACCCACACACCAGCCAACATGGCGGCCGGGAGGGGGCGCGCCGGCTGCGTGCGCGCGCCCGCCGGCCCCGCCCCTCCGCCCGCCCCAGGCCCCGCCCCCGAGGCACCCCGCGGCCTCCCCGCGCTCACCCGAGACCCCACGCGCGACTGCCCAGCCCACCCACAGCGCCCCACAGCGTACGCCCAAATCCCCTAAACAACCCCCCAAACTCGACACACGCGTCCCGACGACCCCCAACCGCCACACGAGCCCTGGCAGAGTCATACCCGAGCCCACGCAGTCGGCAACCTGCTCTCAGACCCCCCCCCAAATCCCCCCACACCCCATACACGCGCCGCCGCTCCCCGCGCCGCCCACCCAGAGCGCCTCACTGCGGCAACTTGGTTCTCAGCCAGCGCCGCGCGCCTGAAGCCGTGGGTGGGATCAGGCTTCTCTCGGGAGGCGAGGCCGGAAGGGCAAGGGGCCGGGCGCTGGTCACCGCCGGCTATGGAGCGGCGCTGGGGTCGCTAGTGTGTGCACTGTGGGAGTTCACTCAGGCCCACTTCACTTCTGTGCACGTTCCCGTATGTGTGTTATACTTCAATAAAACACACTCAAATTATTCTGAGAAGGGTGCACAGGCTCGTCTAGACTGCCCAAGGGGGCGTCACACCAGAGAGGGGGAGCCCTTGGCCGTCCCCTCACGGGAGGTTACAGACACCCCTCGGGCAGGCTCACCCCTTCACACACCTGGCACTGTTGTACCAGCAACAGGATCCGCCTCTTCCCTCTGGGTCAACCAGCGCCCACGAGGTGCCCACTGTGTGCCAAGCCCCGTGCTGGGCACCAAAGGAGACAGACCAAGCGGGGAAGAGGCCGCCCCACGGCTGCCACCCTGCCCCCGTCAGCGTGGGCCCACAGAGACCCCTCATAGTGGGGCCTGGGGTGTGGATCCGGGCTGCCAGAGTGGTGGACAGCACCGTCCCCGCTGCCTTTGTTCCCAGGAGGCCTGGGTGGCATCAATGTCATGCCAAGCTCTGTTTCAGGGAAGCTGTGTCCAGAAGTCTCACTCTGCTTTCACTTCCTAAGAAACCTTGAGGAAGTCACTGCCCTTCTCTGAGCCTTGAATTCCTCCTCCCTATGAAGGAACCAGATGGAGGAAGGCATCCCTTCTGTCCTCACAAGCTGGGATCTACACTTCCCTTCTCTGGCAAAAATATGAGGGAAGGGAGGGGGGAGAAAAAGAGAGGGGAGGGGAGGGGAGAGAGGAGAGGGAACCAGAGTGGAGAGAGGAGAAAGAGATGGGGGAAGGAGGAGAGAGAGAAAGTTGGGGGGGCATTAACACATTTGCAAACCCACATGGCCATTTTTCCTTTGACAAGTCCAACACTGGAAGCTCTAGATGTAGAAGCCCCTCCCCACAGTTTGCTGCCCTTCCCACTGCTCAGTGTCCCTTCTCCACCAGGAGAGTGAATTAGGCCTATGTGTCCTCCTTGCGGTAGGAACGGAGCTCCCTGTTTTGAACTTGGTCCACCTCCAACCCAAAGAAGACCCTCAACCAGTCCAACATTCTTTGTAAGTCAAAGCTCGCTCTTTACTGGGCCTTCCTGGGCCTTCTGGGAGAGCCAAACGTTACGTGAAATCATGGCCCCTGCCCTTCAGATGAATTATGCCAACATGTGGTAGGTACCCTGTGCAGGCTTGAGCACTTTACATAGACTGTCTAAACCAGCACTGCCCAGTGGAACTTCCCACAATGACGGAAATGTTCTCCAGCTGTGCCATCCACATGTAAGCACTTGAAATGTGGCTAGTGCGACTGAGGAGCTGAATTTTTAAGAGCCTATTTAACTTTAATTAATGCATTTAAATAGCCACATGTAGCTAGATGCCGCCAAACTGAACAGCACTGGCCTAAAACGTCACCACAGCCCCACAAGGTGAGCACTCTTATGGTCTGCATTTTACAGGCAAGAAATTGAGGTTTGAAGAGATGCAGGGGCTTGGTCACCCAGGACTAGTTTTCTACATGCGGAGCCCATTCCCTTCCCCTCCTGCTAGCAAGTCTATGTAGCCACAGAGATAAGATGCAAGCTTTGGAAAGAGAACTGGATACAGATAAAGAGGTGATGAGCCAAGTACAGCCCAGGAAGTGAATTGAAGAGCACGAGGGTGAGCCAGGCTGGGGAGTGAAGGAGAGCCTCCTGAGGCCAGAAGACTACCACCATGTGCAAGGTCAGAGGGGACATTCCTGCATTCCTCCAAGTCACTTCTCATTTCTGCACCTCTTTTGAAGCATATCACCCTCTTTCACATTCCCTCTCTCAGTTCATCCTCGTGATGAGCCCTTGAGGTCAGCAGTCCTATTCCCATTTTACAGATGAGGAAACAGGCAGCACAAGGCAGTGCTGGGATTCAAACCCAGGTCCTGCCAAGTCCAGAGCATGTAAGCAGTCTTGCACAGGAGGGTGCAGGACAAGCTGGGGGCTGTGCCCAAGCCCAAAACAGTCCTAGGGCACGGGGCTGGGGCAGACACATATGTCAGCCCTTCCTAGGATTTGGAGGTTGGTTCCAGGTGCATCATGAGGCAGAGTGATAGGGACTGGTCAGAGTGGTGTTTCAGAAGCAGGAGGAAATGGCTGTGCAGGCCAGGCTTGTCTCTGGGGTTAGGAAAGGAGGGCTTCAAGGGGAGAGGCACTTCGGGCAGGGAGAGACGAGGTGCTGAGTGAAAAGAATCACCTAGTGAAGGTGCAGAAGGAGGTCCTAGGGGTCTTCACCGAAGGTTTGAACTCTAGATTCAAAACCATTTGTCCAGCAGAAAGAGCCCAGTGCTGGGAATCCAGAAACGCCTAACTTGTCCACTGATTTGCTGCTTGACCTTGGCCTCCAGGTGTCAGTTTCCTCATCTGCGAAGTGAGAATAATAATCTCTCCCACTTTACAGGATTGCAGTTCTATTCAGAATGAAAGAGTAGAGGAGAAAATGCTTTGGAAACTGTAAAGCCCTACATGGGTGTTAGCAGTGGTTCTGATTAAGACACAGAGATGAAGCAGAGGAGGCATGAACACAAGCAGAAACTGAAACTCTACATAGAAAATCATAAGAGAAAGGGCTGTAAGAGCTCACAGGAGGAAGTTTCCTTCTAGCTTGTAGGGAGGGAGTGATCAGGGCAGACTTCCTGGAAGTGGAGGTACTGGAGCTAGGAAATAGTAATAATAATAACAATAAAGCAGTGAGCACTGTGCAAATGCTTTGCATGAATTATCTCATTTCCTTTTGGTAACAACTGAGTTTGAGACCATCATTATCTCCATTTTACAGATGAGGTTCAGAGAGATTCAATTATTTGCCCATAATCAGAATGCTAAAAAGTGGCAATGCTGGAAAACCCAGGCCTGTCTGTTTCCAAAGCTCCTGTTTCCAAATTCCTCTTGAGAGGAATTTGAATAGGCTCAGGGGAGAGATTGCCCCTCCCGTCCAGCTCCAGGGGTGGGTGTATAACCAAAGCTGAGCCAATCAGAGCAGCTCTCCCTGGTCATAGTGATTGGTTCAGGAACCGGAACATGACTCAAGACAGGCTAATGAGACTCAAGCCCAGGATTTTTGCCCATTAAAAAAGGGACGTTTCTCTTCTCATGAGGTTGCCGAGCTAGTGGGATGTAGGCCTAGAACAGCACCACACCAAGAGAGCCAGCATGAGAAGGAAGCCAACACAGAGGGGGGCAGAGATGAGAGAAAAGATAGATTTCTGCTGATATTACTTGAGCACCTTGAACCAGCCATACCTGAAGCTTTTACCCTGGACTTTTTAGCACACAAGCCAATACGTCAGTTGGAACTATTTTGACAGAAAACTGAACTCAAACTGGCTTAAATGATAATTGGACTCAATTGGCTCCTTTAACTAAAATCTCCAGAGTTAGGGCTTCAAGTGTAGGATGATCAAGGTTCTGGCTCCATTTCTTTGATATATGCCCCCAGACATGTCATCATTTTCCTTGGCTGGTGTCTTGACTGGCTGTGAATTGGCTGTAGCAGATCCATGCCCCACATCTGTAGCCATGTCACCCAGAAGCAGACAATGTCTCTTTCTCCCAGCCAGCAAAGTAATACCCAAGACTTGCTCTGATGAGAACTTGGATCGCCTGAGACCCAGAGCCAACTGTGGGGAATCTGAGGTGAGGGATTAGAGTGATTGGCTTAGGCCAATCAGGGCTCACCCTTGGAGCTGGGGGGCAGAGTTATGGGGGGGAACAGATGCTGGGGAGGTGTGCAGCAATGCCCACAGCTCTAATGAACTCCTTTTCTCCCCCAGCCGGTTGACTTCGGTTTTCATCACTTGGTACCCAGATTCCTGACAATAATGGCCGTCAACCCCATTTCCAAATAGTTTTCACTTAATTGTTTGACAGCTCCAGGTTTTTATACTTGTATTTACTAAATCAATCAATAAACTGATAATTCTCCTTGGGATTTACATAATGCCTTTCTTACAAAGCTCTTATCACACCTCATAAACAAGTTTCAATGACCTTCATCAGTTTTCCTCCTGAGGTCATTATATGTAACTATAAAAACATAGCGTCCACTTAAATATAGTTTCTGATCTTATGACACAACATTTCTGTCCCTTATTGACTGTTAATCTTCCGGCTTTTTCCCCTGTAGCGGTGAAGATTCCAAACAAGACAGGCCATTTTTAAAATGTTTCCTTGAATCTAGATGGACTAAACATCTTACCTGCATTTTCAGTCAACAGTCACCACCACTGTATGAGAGAGGGACACCTATTATCACTACTTTACAGGTGAGCAAAGTGAGGCGCAGGGAGGGGCCAGAGGTGGCGACCCTGCTGACGAGCGGCAGGGCTGAGCTTTTCACCCAAGTCCCGGGAGTCAGGGACTCGCATCTCCCCAGGGCGCTCGGCAGTGTCCCCCTCGCCCCCCCATTTCCGAGCTTCCTCAGAAATGTGCACGTCCCTTTCCGCCAGAGACTTGCGGTGTGGCCTAAAGAAGCCAGAGCACCTTTCCAGCCTCAGAAAGGCGCTGTGCTTGCTTCTTCAGAAAATTTACCGACAAGTTGAACACACCCCACCTTCATAAAGCTTTCAGCTTGGGTTGAGAGTTGAAACATAACCACCCAGAACTGTAACACAAAGAAGTCCGCCCAAAGAGTAGCGTTTGAGCCGGGTCTTTAAGGATGGCTCGTTATTGGGGAAAAGCCAGGGGGCTGGGGGTGGGGCAGGCTGAGCAAAGACCAGGAGGCAGGAGATCATGGACCAGTGGTGAGTTGCGCTGGACTGCAGGATGCATAGAAGAGAGAAGCAGGGGGGAGTCAGGAGAAAACGGCTGGAAGGTGCAGTGGACACATACATTGACGCTGCTCTGCAGCTGTGGAGAGCAACCTCCTCCCTGTCTGTCCAGGGGCGGGCATATTCCTGGCTGGCCAATGAGAATGTGTATCTCCCCGGCCATCGTGATTGGTTCAGGGATGGCCAAGTGACTCAAACCCAGCTAGTAAGAGCTTTCCTCAGGATTTTTAGCTAAAATCATCAGGTTTTGGCTTCCGAGATTGTGAGCCTCCAGAGCTGCAGAGCTGCCGGGAGCCCTCTGTTACCCCCACGGAGATAATTGTTAACACTTCCAGTTCAGACCAGCCCGGGAACCAGGGGACCAGAGCTACTGGGTCTGACTGGGCGTCATCGCAGCTTTCTTGAAGGCCACATCCGCTGTTGCCTCAAGCAAAGTTCTCTTTTGAGAGAAACCCCAAAGTCTTTCTTTCCTTTCTCTCTTCTTTCTTTTATTTATTCTTTCTTTCTATATCTCTCTTTCTCTTTGTTTCTCTCTCTCTCTTCTTTATTTCTTTTTCATATTTAGTAAATGTCTTTAAAAATAATTCTAAAAAAATACATGCACACATCCTACAAATAACTGACCAGTAGTCTTCAAAACTGTCAAGGTCGTGAAACACCAGAAAGACTGTCACCGACTAGAGGAGACTAAGAAAACAAGACAACTCAGTGCAGTGTGGGGTCCTGGATGGAATCCTAGTACAGAAAAGAGAGAGAGGTAGACAAACTGGTGAACTCCGAATAACTTCTGTGCCTTAGTTAATAGTATGGTAGCCATGTTAATTTCTTGGTGTTGACAAATGGACAATGGTGTGTACGGCAATTAGGGGGAGCTGAGGGAAGGCAATAGGGAAGTCTTCCTGCTGTATCTGTAACTTTTCTGTAGATCTAAAATCACTCCAATGTAAAAGTTTTCTTAAAATACATGCACAGAAAAAAGTATAAACAGTATATGAGGACATACAGTAAAAAACAAGTCTCCCTCCCGCTGTCCCCCCAGACCTGCAGTCCCCTCCCTGTTACACTGTAACAGGGATTCTCTAGGGACTTGCAGGCTTATATGTATCTACCCCTGACCCCCGACCGCCACACAAATGGCAAATTCCTCATTGTGCTCTTTTCACTTAACAGTGTGTGTATCTCTTGGAGATTCTTCCATGTCAGCATAAAGAGAACTGCCTCATTCCTAATGGCTTAGTGTATTTAACCAGTCCCCAGTGAATGGTGGACATTATCCCCTGGATTCTGTTTCTAGAAACAAAGCAACATACAATGTGTGTCCTTGATCATATATGTCTTTGCACTCCTGTGCAAATTTATCTGCAGTTTCCTTATAGAAGTTCTCGAAGAGCAATTCCAGAGTCTTTTCTATAGGTTACTGTGAGGCCAGGTGTCCCCAACCTATATTGGGTTCTTAGACCTGAAGGCAGGATTTGAAATTGACCTTAGCAAAACTACTTTCTGTTCAGTCAAGTCCCACCTGCCTGCTGGAGATGACACCTCTGGGGACTTGGATGCTATCAGCTGACATCCTAGCCACCCAGAGGGGTCCTCCATTGGATTAACTGCCCAGCATCTGTCCTCTCTTCATGGAACACCCCACAGCAGCATCATCCTCAAAAGCATGCCCATCAATTCTTGCTTCTGAGGTCCTGGAGCTGCCTTGGGTGGTGGCCTTTTTCCAAGCTTTGTCTTTAATTCTCCGAGCTACTCCATTTCCTTCCACTACATGTAAATTTCCTTCCACGTTTCTTTAGTTAACCAGAATCCATTTCTGTTGCTCACA
This sequence comes from Tapirus indicus, assembly GCA_031878705.1. Taxonomy (NCBI): domain Eukaryota; kingdom Metazoa; phylum Chordata; class Mammalia; order Perissodactyla; family Tapiridae; genus Tapirus; species Tapirus indicus. The sequence continues at coordinate 2,121,728 of CM062932.1, read as the reverse complement.
ACCAAAGAACCCTATGTGTGAGACAGTCATCCCTGTTTTAAGTCATGCACAAGATCAATACAAAGCTGTCCCCACCCTGAGCCTCCACTCCAGTCCCTCATCAGGGAATGTAACAAGACTCCCACAGCTGTGGCCATACTCTCCCCATTCTGAGTGCTTCTCCCTTAGTTCTTGATAGCGATTCAGCTCTGAGTAAATATTTGTTAAAGTCATGCTTAAATCTTAGTTTTATTCACCCAGTGCCCTCCCAACCATATTTTATGTGTAATAGCAAACCACTTTCAGCTTGTGTTCCAAAAATGCTGCTGTCTTTGATGTGAAGACGCAGAAAGAGAAGACTTGTCACTGTGCTGGGGACCATGCCCCTCCCCTGATCACTCCTGGTCTGCATCACACTCTTCTGTCAGCATCAGCTGATCATTTTGGGCAAAAAGCCCAAGACTGAGACAACAGTCACCTCTCTGGGTGTGTGGTCCCCTCCAATGCCAAGGGCATGAAATTGGGAGTCAGAAAGCCAAGGTTTAAATTGTAGCTCCTCCACTCATTAGTAATTTCACCTTTTTGAGGACCTAAGTTTCGCAACCTGTCATATGGGGTTCATAACCCCAACACTTCACCCTTCATGAGACCACTGCCAGCGTCACGTGAGGGCAGTGGAGGGAGGTGCTCAGGCTGCCCTGTCGCTCTGCTCCTTGCTCTCCTCTCTGTTTCCAGAGTCCTGATTCCCCATCCTGCTCCCCAGAAGAAAAATAGGTGGGCTTGAGTTGAGAGCCTGCAGCCTGGAGGATTCCAGGAGAGTCTGGAGCAACCTGAGTGGGCTGAGAAGACTGGAAGAGAGTGACGTGATAGTGCTGTGTGTGAAACCACAGAGATGTGGAATGCCTAAGACCAGGGTGCAAGTTGGGACTTGGCAGCTATGTGGCCTCAGGCATGTCAGTCCGCATTTCTAAGCCTCAGTTTTCTCGACTGTAAAATGGACAGGGTAGTGAAACTCCCACCTTGTCTACTTCAGATGGTGGTAGGGAGCCCCAGACTACACTGGATATGAAATGCTGTGCAGCAAGGAAGCGTGTGTGCACACGTGGGGCTGGGCAGAGCTGTGCAGAGCTGCTTCTGGGACCCACAAACCTGGCTGATTCCCGGAGAGTCAGGAGCACCCATCGTGTGCTCATGAGACCAGGCCTGCCCACAGAGCTCTCACACAGGACGAGGAGGAGACCAGGCAGGGTCACTGGCCCATTTCACAGGTGAAACAACCGAAGCCCAAGAGAACTCAGGACTTTTTGGAAAGGGGAGGGGAATACAATTTTCTGATATGTTGGGAAAATTGCTTTAATTCTGCAGCCTTTCCATTTGGATGCTGTTCTCTTTGCCAAGACACACCCATAATCTCGTCCCTTATAAGGGCCATATCAGTGGTTGAAAATACAGGTCCTGGGGTCAGGGAGGCCTGGTTTGAATCCAGACTCAAGTCACTTCTCAGTGGAGTGACCTTGGACAAGTCACTGCTCCTCTCTGAGACTTGAGCTTCCTTACCTGTAAAATGGGGCCAATAATACCTGCTTCATAGTACTGAGTTAATGGATGGAAAGCATGTAGTCCAGGGCCTAGCACAGAGTAGGCACGTGTAATCTCATGACTCAGGGCTGTGGGAAGAATGAAGAGAGCTGGCCTCGGCACTGGAAGGGGCCCCAGGCCAAGGCTGACAGAGTGGAGAATCAGGATCTACCAGCCTATCCGGAGACCACGGAACACATCTCCAGACCGGTTCTCCCTGCCACCTCCTCCTCCCACTCATGTCCGCTCATTCATGCAACCGTCCTTTCCGGGGCCCCTACTGTGTGATGCTGGGGACTGAAGCTGAAGCAGGAGTGTCCCAGGGGCCACCAGGCTGTGGGGGAGGCTAACACAGAAACAGCAGCTAAAAGGTCAAGACGTGGGGGTCCCAAAAGAGGGCATGAGGCCAGTGACTCCAAGGGGCAAGAGAATGCAAATGTTGGGGCCATTTTAGCCCAGAAAAAGGCAGAAAAATTCTCCAAATCTTTTTCTTTCTTTTGCCTCTTATTCTCCTTCCTTATATCCCCCTTTCTTCCTTCTCCTCCTCCCTCTCTTCCTTCTTTCCTTCTTGCCAGTTCTTTCTTTAAGCCAAATGAAATACAAGTTGAGGACACAAAGCAAATATTATTATTAATTTTTGTAAATGTGCTGATCTAAGAGGCACTGAGCAGAAAGATGAGACCAAAACTGCACCTCCGGTCTCTTCATCTGGGCTGCTGGATCCAAGCCTCCCACACACTCGGACCTAGGCAGGAGGGATACATCGGCCAGCTTGGACCTGCCCCACCAGCCTGAGGCCCTCCCAGGGCCCCTTCCCATCCCTGGTCTCCTGGCTTCCTTGTGATCACCCACTGAACAGATCAGGAAACTGAGCTCCAGAGTCGGAAAGGGATTTCCCTCTCTGAGCTCATCTGCTGGCACCACTCCCCCCACCATCCTGCACTGCAGGCCCACTGACCAGCGGGGGTCCCTTAGACAGCCTGCACATACTCACCTCTGAGCTTCGGTGCATGCTGTTCCCTCTGCCTGGAGCTCCCTCTCCACCCCTCAGTCCCCTTCCAGCAGCTGACCTGGCCGAGAGCTAACAGGCTTTTAGGATTCAGTAGGCATCCTCCCCAGGAGCTTCCCTGATGGCCACGGGCCACGTTCAGGGCCTTCTCCGGCTGCTCACCCTCCTAGTACCTGCCCCCTGGATGGTGACAGTCTAGGTTCTGTCACCCTGTGGTCTGGCACTTCTTGAGGGAGGGCCAAGACTGGCCCTTACTTGTCCGTGTGTCCTACCCCTGTGAGGTTCTGGCCACAGAGCGGAACGTCTGAGTACGTTTGCTGAGTGAAGGATGGAAGACAAGACACCCCTGGTGGAAGCCACTCCGTGCCCCAGCTTGACCAAAGGTGGGTGGGTGGGAGGAGCTGGCAGTTGCCCCGCACCTCATGCAAACTGCGGATTCAGGAGCTGTGTTCACTGCAAGTCGGAGGTGCTGTCCTTGTTGGCAGGGGATTGCTGGGAAGACCAAATGAGATCATCGTGTCACCCCCTCCCAAGCCCTCCAAGGACTTCATGTCATGCTTAGAATCAAATCCACAGCCCTACCCACCCTGCCCTTCCCCCCACTTTCCCTGTTGAGCACTGAGCCTCCCCCACACAGCTCCCTTGTTGTCCCCTCTGCCTGGAATGCCCTTCCCCAGACATCCAGACACCCCGTCCCCCATCCCCTCTTCATTCTAGAGTCCATCTCTACAGCAGTCTTCCCTGACCACTAAGAGGGTGCTCTCCTCTCCCTTACCGCTTCGTGTGGACTCCGCAGCATTGATCACCACCTGATGTCATGTTACACTTTGATTTCTCTGCTTATCGTCTCTCTCCACTTTGAGAGGGCAGCAGCTTCTCTCTGTCTTGTCTACAGCAGAATCCCCAGAACCTAGATAAGGGCCTGGCACACAGTGGGTGCTCAGCAAAGATTTGAACCAATGGATATTTGAATGGCCCAGAGAAGTGCTCAGGACCATGCCTTCTGACCCCCTGTCCAGGCTGCACCCCTGGGAGTCCAGTCCGATGGGTGGAGTCCAGGGCCCAGGGATAGAAAGCATCCACCCACAGGGCAGATGGGCCAAGGGGCCATCCCGGCTGCTTAAGGTGTGCAGGCTCTGGGAGATGTGAGCCACCAGCTCCTGTGTGGCATAGGTGCCTTGCGCGGCTTCTAGCTAGAGGGTGCCTTGCTCACCAGACACGAGCCCAGGGGGTCCAGGCTCTCCCTGGCCCTGGCTCTGGCTTCACCCTGGAGCCCTCTAAGTTCTGAGTCCACCAACTTACAGACTTCCAGACAGGGTGGGCCAGGGGACTACTTGTCCCAGCCACTTGCCCCTCCTCTAGTACCTGAGGAGCCCGAGAGGTCTTGCCTGGGCCTGAAGTCACACGGCAGGTTGGGGCAGAGCCAGAGAGGACTCAGGACTCCTGTGCCAGCCTGGGCATCCCCTACACTGCCAGGGATTGAGCCCAAGCTGCAGCTGTGGCCAGGCCAAGGCATCAGAGGCCCGGGTTGAAATCCAGCTGCCACCGCAGAGGCCACACATTTCCCCGTGGCCTTGTCAAGCTGGTTGTATCAAAGGACTCCCAGGTCCCTTTGGCCACTTCTCAGCTCGGCCAGCCCCAGTCACACCATGTTTAGATGTCACCAAACGCATTTCCACTTCTGAGAAAACAGCGGTCATGCCCACTCACCCCTCCCTCCTCCCCCTCTTCCTGCAAACTTGAGTCACAGCCGCCCTGTCGGCAGGGGGCCTGGGCATGTCTGAGTCAGCCTGGCCCAGGTTCCAGTCCCGACGCCACTCCTTACCAGCTGTGAGACTCTGGGCCACCTCCAAACCCTGCCGAACCTCCACCTGGCATCTGTGAGGTGGAGGCATGAAGATCGCTGCCTCATCGGTGACTGCAAGGGTCGAGCAGGTCTCAGGGTCGACCCCTCTGTGCAGGGTCATAGCACTAGGAGGTACCCAACTATAAAAGTGATGCCCACGTGGGGACCACCATGCAGCCCCTCTCCTCTGCTCTTCCCTATAGTAGCTCACCTAACCTTCACACCAGTCCAGAGAGGAAGGCACCATCACGATCCCACTTCACCTAGGAGGAAACTGAGGCACAGGATGGGAAGTGACACAGCCAGTAGGTACAGACTGGGGATTTGAACCCAGAGTCCGTGCTCTTCCCCACTTCCTTCATGACTGGGGGCTATGAATAACACTCTTAGAGCCTGTCTTATGTGCAGGGGGGCTGGGCTCAGGGTAGGAGTGCAATCACATTTGATGAGTGACTGAATGTCTCCATTTGGTGTCCCCAGAATCCCACCTAAAACAAGGATTCAAGTGCAAGTTGTTTGTTTGGATGTAATCCCAGGAATCACCTTTAGGGGCGTGAGGAAATGAGACAGGAAAGGGGAGGAGCCAATAGCTGTGGGTACCTGGCACAGCCCTTCTGCCATGTGGTCCTGGACCAGCCACTATCCCTCTCTGAACCTGAGTTTCCTCTTCTATAAAACAGGAATGCCAGCCCCAGTGTCCCAGGAGCTAAAGAGTGGGAGGTCTCCAGGGTCTGAGAAGGGTCTCATCTGGGCTCTGAGCCGCAGGCCAAGCTCCGGGAAACAGAACACACCCCAGCGAGGGCTCTCTGTGGGTGAAGAAGCCACAGGAGGCAGGCACAGTGCCCAGGCTGTCACCACAGGGGCCCTGGAGAAACCACATCATGGCCACCACAGCCTCCACCATCCCACGGTGACTTCCGCTGCTGCCTCTCCCAGGGCAGCCTCTCCTACCACTCGTCGGCTATCCCCTCTGTCAGCACCTGGCCCTGGTGGCCCTGCACCCTGGGGACGGCTCTGCAGGGGAGGCTGGCAGGTGCTCCTGGAGGGGTGTGCAGCAGTGGAGCTACTTTAAAAAGCCACAGAGACTCCTGTGGTTAGGAGCTCATGTCCCTACATTCCAGGCTCAAATCCCAGCTCCACCACTGTGACCTTGGGCAAGTCATTTCACTGCCCTGATCCTCCTTGGCCTCAGCCACCAAATGGAGCTACTAGTCCACTGTCCCCCCTTGTGGTCTCAGCTCCACCAGCAGGGCCTTCCTACATCCTCCTCACTTCCAGCCTTTGCACCGGCTGTTCCCTCCATCAGGAACTCCTTTCCACCCCCCCTCTTTGCTTAAGTAACCCCTGCTCATGCTTCAGCAGTCATTCCAATACCCTCTCCTCAAGGGCAGCCCTTCCTAACCACCACCCTCAGACTAGCACAGGCCCTTTCACTGCCCCTCAGGGTACTCTTCCTCAGGGGCCAGAAGCCTAGTTTGTGAGATGGTATTGATTCCTTGGCCTGCTCCTCTGACTCCCCCACCGAAGATCCCGTGAGAGCACAAACTTATTTTGTCCAAACCCCAGGGCCTTGCATCGGAACTAGCATGCAGTAGGTGCTCAATAAATGCTTGTTGAATAAATGAATTATTGTCGAAAACTCTTGTCCTTGGTTAACTCCTCACTCTTCCAGTCCAGACTTAAAAGGCACCTTCTCCAGGCAGCCTTCCCTGATTCCTCTACTGGGTTTCCAGAATCTCCCCAACCTTTTCCCCACCACAGCCGCCTTCCCTCGCGGGCGTCGCTGCCCAGTTACAGGAACCCCGGCCCCGCCCCTCCATCGGCCATCCCCCAGCGAGGGACAAGGAAAGAGTCGGAGGAAGAAGAAGGAGGCGGCGCAGACCGTCTAGAAGGCTTGGCGGGGGGAGTCTCGAAGGCCGGGCCCAGAGAGCCGGCACTGCCCTCGGGTGGAGATGGAGCGCAGGCCGGGCCGGAAGGAGGGGGAGGCGGGAGGGGGCGTGGGCCCCGCGGGGACGCGGACGGCGGGGGTCTGGAATTTCCTGAGGCCGGCCCGGAAATGCCTGGGGCCGGGACCGGCGCGGAGCGGGGCGGGGTCGCCGGGAGGGCCCCGCGCGCCGCGCACGGTCCGCGCACTGCCTGGGGCTCCGCGTCCGGCTGCGCGGGAGCCCTGCGGGCATCTCTGCGGACCCTCTCTCCCGGCCGCGGAGTGTTGTGCAATCCCGTTATAGAGGAGGAATTGAGGCACAGAGAGAGCCGGCGGGGTCCTCCCGCCTCCAGTATTTCAGCTGACCCCGACGCCAGGGCCAGGCTGCTCCGTGCAGGCCCTCAGCCCCCACAGACCCTTTATATCCCGGCGGGTGGCCGCTGCTGCTGGCAGGGATCCTGGCAGGGGAGGGGCGTGGAGATGGAGCCGGAAGGGGAGGTGGTTGCCAGACTGACCCCGAGCACCAGGCAGCAGCAGCCCCCCACCCCGGCCTGCGGCGCATCTCTGCCCCGCCCCATCCCTCGTGCCGGAGCCCTCACGAGCGCAAGGACCAGGCCGCAGACAGGCGGGCTCCCGGTGCTCCGTCACGGAGGTGAGCCTGTCAACCCCATTTCACAGGTGGGAGACTGAGGCCCCAAGAGGGGCAGGAACACTCATTAATTAACATATTTCTTCACTCACTCTATTGACTGAGTCACAGCCCATCTTTGGCTGGATTCCATCTGCCTGCACTGCCTCTTAGCCGTAGGACCTTTGGACGAGCTGCTTTGCTTCTCTGGGCCAATCTTCCCTCCTCTGTCTGATGGGGATAAAGCTAGGCCTGGCTCAGAGGATTGTGGTGAATAATAAGTTGGTCTGTGTACATCACTGTGCTGGGCATGTAATACGTACTTAATAAATGCTGGTTATTTTAATAGAAACATGCTCAGGCCTCCACCACCTTCAAACAAAAAGTCTCTCCTCTACCTTTACCCTCCATTGACTCCTGCCCAGCCTCTCCTTTTCCCTCCCCTCCTGAATTCTATCAAATACCCATCTTCTGTAAGGTTCAGAATGTGTTTGACTACAAAAAATAGAAAATAGATCACAGTGGTTTGACAAATAGGAGTTTCTTTTCCTCCATCACAGTGAGCCTGGAGATCAGCTATGGCTGGCACTGTTTTGCCAGGCAAATGATGCCGGGGCTGATGTCTCTGCATTTCTCTTGGCTTTTCCCTTTTGTTTGCAAGATGGCCTGCTCCTGGCATTGCATCAGCATTCACATTTAAGACAGGAAAGAAGAGAAATGGTTAAGTTTAGGGTATTTGTCCCTTTTGTCATGAAGAGAAATAATTTCCGCCTCACAAACTCAGTCCCCATCTGTCCCTATTTCACTCATTCACATTTCTTGCCTGGCCCTTGTTGGTGTTGGAATTTGAACCCCCAAATTAATGTACTTATTTTCCCTTCTCTGCCCTCATTTCAGAAAGTTAACACATAAAAATGTCCGTTTTAGGTATTTCATAGATGTGCAGCAAAAAGTTTCCTTTCAGCCATGAACCCCAGGCACCCAGTTCCCCTCCCTAGAGGTAAAGAATGTAATCAACCCCTTGTTAACAACTTTAGAAATATTTTATGCACATATTGGTAAATCTACCTATATTTCCTATCCTCCCACTCCCTTTACACCTCAAATGTGAGCATATACCACACATTGTTCTGCACTTGGCTTTTTTTTTCCATTTACAATATCTAACAATGTAACTTGGAGATCACTTCCTGTCCCTGCATAGACACCTTCTTCACTCCTTTTTCTGGCTGCAGAGCAAGTCCCTCCCCCTCCCTGAGCTTCCACAGTACCAACCCTAGAGGATTCAGAAGCACTGGTCTATGACCTCGCCGAGTCTTGGAGACCAAGTGTATTGCCCACTTTGCTGAATGTGAGGTGAGCCCTCAGAACTAGGAGAGACAAGCGCCCAAGGAGAGCCCGTGGGACAATACCAGTCAGGTGCTTTACCTGTGTTGTTTTATCTAATCCTCACAACAGTCTTCTAAGGGAGGTGCTCTTATTATCCCTCCTCTACAGAAGGGGAAACCGAGGCACAGAACAGCTAGGTGATTTGCCTGAAATTGCACAGCAGAGAGTGGTAGAGTTAGGATTTTACCCCTCAGCTGCCACTCCCATGCCAGCGCCCAGGCAGCTGGGCACCACCCCCACCTGTGACTGACGCCCCACCCGGCTGAGCCCCAGGGCTTGGCAGCCCCCAGGTTGAAAGGCCCCCCTGGGCCCTCCAGGTCACTCTGCCTGGGGGAGACCTCTGGAGCCGCATACACCTCTGTGCTCAGAGCAGAGCCGATGTTTGGGGTCTCTTTATTCCTGGTACGGGGTTGGGGCACTCAAGTTTCCTGGCTCTGGAGCCAGACTGCTCATTCCCAGCTGTGTGACTTTGGACAAGTCACCTCTCTCTCTGAGTCTGAGTTTCCTCATCTGTGAAATGGGATCAGCAACTGCTCCTCACTCATGGTATTGTTGGGGCATTAGCTGATCTCGTAAATGTATCCATCAAACAAACCAGGAAGAGCAGCAGAGGAGTCTCGGCCTTGGGGGCCACAGACCTTACCCAAATCCCAGCCCTGCTTCTCTTCTCTGTGTAACCAAAAAAAAAAAAAAGCCATTATTGTTATTATTGACAATATTGTCCCTGGAAGCTCTTGCAGCAGGAAGTGGGAGGGACAATTTGCTGGGAGGGGGACTCTAGGAGTCAATCCTTCCTGCTGACCTTGTCCCAGGACCTGGAAGGGACCTCAGACCATCCTCTGAAACCCCACTCTACAGGTGATGAGACTGAGGCCTGGGGGGAGGCAGCCCCTGGGTTTGAGCCACTCTGTGAAGCTGTCTAGGCTGTGAACCCCCTGCCAGGCCCTGAGGCCCCTTCTTGCCTGTCTCCACCTCTCCAGTCTTTCAGCATGAGGTCACCTCGGCCTCTCTGGTACTGCAGTGACCACAGACCTCCCAGAAGTGCAGGCAGGCCCCTGCCAGCCTTGACCTGTGACCTGCAGGGACTCCAGGTTCTGACCCAGTCTGTGACAGAGCAGTAGTTCTTCCATCATTGCTCTTCCATGGGATGCAGGGAAGAGGGCTCCATGTGGGCCCTGTCCAGACCTCTGCTCAGATGGCCTCAGAGCAGGGTGGGAGGCGCTGGGACACGGAAGGTGGTGCTGGCAGGCAGGTTTCCCCGTGGGAGGCACCAACGCCCCCACACTCAGGTCAGACGCATCAGCGCTCCGGAAAGGCTAAATGCTGATGTTCCCAGGAAGGCAAGCAGGGCTGTGGGAGCCTCCAACCTTTACCCTCCTTCCCTCCCCCACCTTGGCTTGAAGACCCATCAGGGCTGCGTGGTGCTCAGCTCCGGGGGCCACTCAGGGGCCTGTGCTGTTCCCTCCACCAGGACCCCCTGCCCTTTTCAAACTCCGCTTCCCACTCACTTTTCAGCATGCAGTTTAAAAATCATCTCCCGGAAAGCCTGCCTTCATCCCGCTTCCCTCCCCAGGCTGGTAACGGCCTTCCCACGGGCTCCTACAGCTCGCTCGGGCCTCGGTCTCCCCACCCTGCCCCCACCTCACCCCCGGCGAGGACCCCCTGCTTCCTTTCCCTCCCGGGTTCGCCCGCCCGCCTCTCTCTGGGCGCGAACGCGCGTCCGCAGCGCCCTCTGCCGGCGACTCCCAGGTCGCAGCGCCGTCTCCGCGCACCTGGGACCCAGCCCTGCCCTGGGCTCCTGTCGAGGGTCCTCGGTCCAGACGACCAAACGGGGCCGGAAACCCGGCAGAGTTGTCTCGGCCTTGGGGTCACAGACTTTGCCCAAATCCCTGCCTTGCCTGTGATCTCTGACAAATGGCCTTCCCGGTGGGAGCCTGTTTTCCCTTCTGCAAAATGTATTCCCCGCTATTTCCTGAGTGTCTGCTGTGTGCTAGGTACCAAACTGGGCACTGGGAATACGGTGGTGACAAGGACGAGCAAAGTCACCGCCTCAGGAAGCAGACACGGAGGAGGCAGACAATAAATAAGTAAATACGAAAGCATAATGTCAGTTCTTCTGCAGGGTGAGTGCTATAAGGAAGTAAACTGGGAGGAGCCAGCGTGGCAGAGGTGATACTCTGGGTGGGATGCTGGGGGCGGCCTCACAAGGAAGTGAAGACGTGAGTGTCCACCAGCGGGCTGTCGTGGGATGGCATGGGTGTGCAACTCACTGTCCCTCACTCCTTGCATCGGTCTCTCCTCCCAGTTCTCTGGGGGCTCCTTGGCTGGTTCCTCCTCTCTCTCTGACCTGTTAATGTGGGGGTGCCCCTGGGTGCATCCTGGGATTTTTTCCTGTCTGTACTAACTCCCAGGGTGGCCTCAATCTAGAGGCTCTAAACACCAGCTATGCCCTAATGACTCCTAAAATGTCATCCTCAGACCTGCCCTCGCCCTCAACTCCAGGCTCATGCATCCAACACCCTCACATCTGAAAACAACTCCCCACCTTCCCCCAGGTCCATTCCACCCACCATCTCCATCTCCACAAAACTCCATCCTGCTAATTGCTCAGGGCTAGAAATCCTGCTCTCTCTCATTCCCTGCATCTGACCCACCAGCAAATCCTGTTGGCTACCTCTTGAAATGGACCCAGAATCTGACCCATGCCCCGCTCCTCCAGGCCCCCGACGCCACTAACCTGGACTAGTGAAGGGCCCTCCTCACCCACCTCCTTTCCTCTGTCTTCGATCTGATCCCCACGCCTAACTCAGATGTCCTCTCTCCCCTGCTCAGACCCTCTGTGGGCCCCCAACTCCCTCAGCCTTACCATGGTCTACAAAGCCACCCCCTCAGGGGTAGAGCCAGTTTCTGTGGGGTCTGAAGCTTCTATAACGTAGGAGGCCCTCTTTAAGAAAAAGAATACAATCTTACAAATACAGAATGAGGGAATCTGGGATGAAGGGGGAGTCAGAATGGAAGACAGTGGTCTTAACCAATTGCGATAAAAATAGCTTGCTCATCTGGTACAACCACTTTCGCAAACAGTTCCGGTGCCTATGGAGGAGAACAGGTGGCTGCCCTCAAAGCCAGCAGTCCCACTGTGTCAACGCCCAACAAAAATGTGCAGGTGTGTGTGCCAAGAGACATGTTCTAGAATTTTCACAGCCCAGTTCATAATAGCCCCACACTGGAAACAACCTAAATGCCCATCAGCAGAGGATGGAAGGTGAGTGGAGGCCTCTTCACAGCACGGACAGTGATGCAGCAGCAAGACCGAGTGTGCCCAACAAGGTGGACAGGTGCAGGCTATGATTCCACTCAGACAAAGTTCAAAATCAGACCAACTCAGGGGCCGCCCGGTGGTGCAGCGGTTTAGTTCGCGCTTGGCAGCCCGGGGTTCGCCGGTTCGGATGCCGGGTGCCTGCCAACGCACTGCTTGTCAGCCATGCTGTGGCAGTGTCCCATATAAAGTAGAGGAAGATGGGCACGGATGTTAGCCCAGGGCCAGTCTTCCTCAGCAAAAAGAGGAGGATTAGCAACGGATGTTAGCTCAGGGCTGGTCTTCCTCACACAAAAAAAAAACCACAGACCAACTCACCCGTGTCATGGGAAGTCAGGACAAGTGGTCACCCTGGGTGCACCGACTACGAGGGAGCACGAGGGTGTCAGGGAGCTGGTCATGTTCTGTTTCTTGATCTGGTGCTGGTCCCTCTGAAAAGTCATTGAGCTGTCTGCTTAGGATGTGTGCCCTTTTCTGTGTTCTACTTCAACAGAGGAGTTCCCGCAGATGATGAAGCAGATTAAATACAGTAAATTAACTAAGTATTATGAAATGAAATGAAACACATTACATCTCAATAACTGACCTATGTTCCTTGAAAAATGTTTAAATTGGCTTTTTGATGGTTTGACATAAACCACGTAGAGTTTCAGAAAAGGCATTTAACTTGCTTCTGCACATCGTACAAAAGCATGTGGCCACGTGAACACGTTGCGGGGCCCCTGCCAGTAACCTGGACAGCCTGGGCAGGTGACGGGACTGCCGCTTAAGCTTTATTAGCTTCTCAGTAAGTATGCCCCTGTCCCGCTCCCTGTTACCTTCTGGCTTCGTCTCCTGCCCTCTCCCCCTCACCCCACTCCAGCTACACTGGCCTCCTCACTGCTCCTCAAACCCCCAAGTACACTCCCACCTCACGGCCTTTGCACTTACCATTCCCTTTGCCAGAACACTCTTCCCTCAGATCTTCCTATGGCTCCCTCACCTCCTCAGGTTTCTACTCAAACTTCACCTCCTCAGTCAGGCCTTTCCTCACCTCCCATCTCCTTGTCCTCCTGCTCTACATTTTTCCACATATCATCACCTGCCAAGCTCCACATCTGACTTACTGTGTTATCATCCATCTGCTCCAGGAAAAGGTAGCCCTGTGAGTCTGTCTCCTTCATTAGAACAGTGCTGTGCAGACAGTAGGTACCCAATTAATGCTGGCTTATAGGTTTCTGAGCTGGCATGGGCCAGTCCCAGGCTGGTGCCTGTGCACTTCTCCACGAGCACATCTGAATGTTGCCGAATCCTGCCGTGTGCCCATCCTCATGCCAGTCCCAGGCCAGGCAGTGCTGGGACTCAGCAGGTGGGGACCCCACCCTTGGAGACGGAAGCAGCCCGTGTGATCAAATGGGGGTTACCTGGGAGGCCATGGACCCCAGAGGAGACTGACCCAGCCCGGGCGGGTGCAGGCGGGGCTTTCTGGAGGTGGCAGGGCACACGGACCTGACACTTGAAGAGTGGCAACTATGTACGAGGAGGAAGGGTGTTCAAGGCAGAGGGAACAGCAGTGAAAGGCATGAGGCATTGAGGTTCTTCAGGTGGTTCAATGTGGCTGAGGGGAGAGTGCAAGTGGCCCTGATGAGGCCAGGCAGGGACCAGGTCAGGAAAGGCTTGGAGGACCAGGCCAACGGGCTTGGATTTCATCCTGGGGCTCAGAGAGGCATTGCAGCCTAGTCACATGTGGGCACGGAGCCTCCTGGGTGGGAATCCTGCTTCTGTTGCTTACCAGCACTGAGATGTTGAGTAAATCACTTGACCTCTCCATGCCTCAGTTTCCCCATCTGTAAAATCGACCTAATGACACCTTAGAGGAGTGTTGGTGAGAAAATACATGTATCCAGTAAGTGTTCAATAAATGTTGGTTGTGAGTGTTACATTCGGGTTTACTTTCCTCTACTGTGAGAGAAAATGTAGGTGAATAATTAAACTATTATTATTATAGTTAACCTTTATTGAGCTCTAACTGTCTCAGTTTGGGTTCTCCTGAAACGGACCCTGAGACAGGAATTTCAGTGCAAGGAGTTCCTTTGGGAGGTGACTCTCGGGAGCACTGGCCGGAGTATGGGGAAGTGGGACGGGGACGGGAGGAGAGCAAAGAAGGAGCAGGTCCCTGCTGCGGCCAACTGCTTGTCAGTGCCGCTGGGGGTCTTGAGAGACGGGTAGAGCAACACCTCAGAATCGTCCCATCGAGCTGGGAAAGGTGCCATTTGTCCTCATCGGTTGAAGGCTGCTCCTTTGCCCTTCACCTGGGCTGAGCGTCCTCCTGCAGCCAGAGAAAGTCCTCAAGTGCTGGAGGTGTAGGGTTGCTGACTGTAGCAAACAAAAATACAGGACTCCCAGTTAAATTTGAACAGGTTAACAATGAATAATTTTTAGTATAAGTATGTCCCATGCAATATTTGAGACACACTTATGCTATAGAAGGACTCGTTGTTTATCTGAAAATTAAATTTATCTGGGTGTCCCGCATTTCATCTGGTCACCTTCTGAGGTGGGAAGCCATGGGCGTGCACGGGAGGTATGTGGCTGGTGGGTGGTGCTGGCTGGGGCTGTGAGCTAACAGCCTCGATTTTCCTCCACGTGGATCCTTCCACGTTGCTTCTTGGGCTTCCTCATAACATGGCGGCTCATTCCAAGAAGGAGCATTCCAAGAGGTAGAAGTCAGAAGCTTCTAGTTCTCTTGAGGTCTTGACTCAGAAGTCACAGAACATTACTTCTGGTGCGTTCTCTTGGTCTGGGCCAGCCCAGATTCAGGGAGAGGGGAAAGAGGCTTCACCTCTTGTTGTGGGAGTGGTGTATGCCTCCAGGGAGGGAGAAGTTGGTGGCAGCCACTTTGGGAGATAATAACCTATAGTGGGAAGCCGTTTCCTTCTTAATTCTCTTTCAGTCTGTTGATTATATCCAGATGAATCTTGGTACGGTGTTAGGGCAATTTTAAATCTCAAAGTTTTTCCAATTATGGGTTGTGATCCCTTAGTGAGTTGTAAAATCAATGTACTGAATCCAAACTAGTAGTTTAAAAAAAAATCTTTTTAATTTGCAATTTCTGAACATGCACAAAAATAGAAAGCATGAGCCCCCATGTACCATCACTCAGCTTTGACCCCCACTAACATTTTTTATATTTGTGCATCTACCTGCCTTTGAATATTTTTTAAAATAAAATCAAATAGATTAGAAAATAGAAAAATAAGAGTACTGTTTTGTGAAATTTTTGTTTCATCTTTATATGTGTCTCCTAGGTTGGAATGTAAAATGTGTTTGAAAACTCCTTCTCTGATACTTGGCTAATCTCCCTTTTGAACAAAGAGCAAGCCGGTGCGCAGCTTTTGTGAGAAGCAGTATCCAACAGAATTTAATAACATTATCTCGTTTTTATTGTGGTTTCCTTGTTATTACCTATAAAATGACACAACTTTTCCACTTAACAGTAGCGATATGCAAGTTCCCCCCTTAAATACATTCATTGATATTTTAAAATAAGTCCTTAAAAAAAGTCATCTGTTTGTAGAACAATTTTAAGTTTTATTAGGTAGTAATAAATTCGTTGAGGGAGGTGAGGTGAAAATCCGCGAGTGGCAGGAGAATGGAGTGAGGGGAAGGCTGCGGGCCCTGGCCCGGCTCAGGCCCCGTGTGGGAGTCCCTGACTCCCAGGGCTCGACCCTCGTGGGACCACAGACCCGCCGCGCTGTCTGCCCGTGGGGAAGCTGGATTCTGGAAACCGGGGCCTAGGCCTGGCTCTGACCCTGCTTCCAGCCTACCCCTGGGCAGGTCCCTTCTTCCCTCTGCCTTGGTGTCTGCGTCGGTGGCAAGTCTTTCTCTTGGTTTCTGTGTCTGTATGGCCTGGGCACTGAGGAGTCCCTCCTTCCCAGCGCGGCCCTGCCGCTGACCCCTCACTTCTTCGACAGACAGGGAGACGACCTGTAGTACCGAGAGATGCCGCAAGAGGGCAGAGGCGGCCATCGACTTGAGAGGCTGCCAGTAGGCGCTGCCTCCGGACGCGAACGAAAAAATGGAGTCCCTGGGAAGAACCTCGCGTCCTGGCGCTCCGGGGACGTGGGTTCGAACCCGCAGTCCTCCGCTTCCTAGGCTGTCTCTTAATCTCTCCCCCAGTAAAATGAATTATTTGTAAGGATTAAATAATGTGAATATAACGTGCCTAGTTTATGCATCCGTTTTTCCCCAACTTCATCTCAGATCGGAACTGTGGACCTCCGGCAAGGGCTGTGGGCCATTTAATGAGGTAGAATTTAAGGAATTTTTATTTAGCTGGTGCACGATACGCAAAGCTTGTGAGCAGAGGAGTGACATTATTTTTTTAAATGCAGGGAAAAAAGAAAGAAAAAGAAAAAATGCACTTAAAAATTTACCTATAATCCTATTCCTCATCGATAACCACAGTGGCTGTTGGTATCAAGTTTTGCAATCTTTTTTATTCCCCCACTGAAAACACATACATACAAATATAAATATATGAATATTTGCCCACAAGCTCAAGGGTGCAAGAAATGCCACATTTCTTCATTTAAAAAAATATTTTTTTCCTTTAAATAATGACTGGTTTTGTGTGTGTGTGTGTGTGCGTGTGTGTGTGTGAGGAAGATTAGCCCTGAGCTAACATCTGTTGCGAATCCTCCTCTTTTTGCCGAGGAAGATTGACTCTGGGCTAACATCCGTGCCCATCTTCCTCTACTTTACGTGGGAAGCTGCCATAGCATGGCTTGATAAGTGGTACGTCGGTCCGCGCCCAGGATCCGAACCTGCGAACCCCAAGCCTCCGAAGGAGAGCATGTGAACTTAACCACTACACCACTGGGCTGGCCCCAATGACTGTTGTTTTTATAAAAGTAATATATACTTGACAGAAAAAAATCCACACAATTTAGAAAGTTCAAAGAAAATAACCAATAAATCAACATCATAAGTGGGATTTTATATTTCACGATTATCATTATAGAACTCTGTCTGCACAGCCTCATCCTATCTCTACGGGATGAATGGATAGATGGACAGTATGATTATTAAGAGTGGGATCATAATCCATGCTTGTTTTCTGTGTACAGTCAGTGACTTGCTTTTGTGTGCATGTGTGTTTAAAATTAATTAATAAAGTTTTTGAGGGGCAGTTTTAGTTTTACAAAAAGATCGAGCAGAAAGTACAGAGAATTCTCATATATCCCCTCATACACACCCCCACGCCCCTATTTACCTGTTATTAACATCTTGCATTATAGAATAGTACATTTGTTACAATTGATGGGCCAATATTGATATATAGTTATTAAATAAAATCCATAGTTTTCATTAGGGTTCACCCTTTGTGTTGTACATTCTGCGGACTTTGAAAAATATATAATGACATGTACCCACTATTATGGTATCATACAGAATAGTTTCACTGCCCTAAAACTCCCCTGTATTCCACCTATTCATCCCTTCCTTCCTCTGAACCCCTGGCAACCACTGGTCTTTTTACCATCTCCAGAGTTTTGACTTTTCCAGAATGATCATATGTTCTAGTTGGAACCACATGGTCATCTAGGTTTTCTCCTATGTTTTCTTCTAGGAGTTTTATAGTTTTGTGTGTTACATTTACATTACATTTTGAGTTAACTTTTGTGAAAGGTTTAAAGTCTGTATCTAGATTCATTTTTTTGCATGTGGATGTCCAGTTGTTCCAGCACCATTTGTTGAAAAGACTATCCTTTCGCCATGGAATTATTTTTGCTCCTTTGTCAAAGATCAGCTGACTGTTTTTGTGTTTGTCTATTTCTGGGCTCTCTATTCTGTTCCATTGTTCTATTTGTCCATTCTTTTGCCAATACCCCCTGTCTTGATTACTGTAGCTTTATAGTAAGTCTTGAAGTTGGGTAATATCAGTCCCCCAACTTTGTTATTCTCTTTCAGTATTGTGTTGGTGATTCTGGGTCTTTGCCTCTCCATATAAACTTTAGAATCAATATTTTTTATATCCACAAAATAACTTGCTGGGATTTTGATTGAGATTGCATTGGATCTATAGATCAAGTTGGGAAGAACTGACATTTTGACAATATTGGCTTCCTATCCATGAACATGGAATATCTCTCCATTTATTTAGATCTTCTTTAGTTTCTTTCATTAGAGTTTTATAGTGTTCCTCATGTCAATTTTATACATATTATGTTAGATTTATATCAAAGTATTTATCTTTTTTGGTGCTGATGTAAATAGTATTATGTTTCTAATTTCAAATTCTAATTGTTCATTGCTGGTATATAAGAAAACAACTGATTTTTGTATGTTAACCTTGTATCCTGCATCTTTGCTCTAATTGCTTATTAGTTCCAGGAGTTTGTTGTTGATTCTTTGGGATTTTCTATATAGACAATCATGTCATCTGTGAACAAAGACAATTTTACTTCTTCTTTCACAGTCTGTATATCTTTTATTTCCTTTTCTTGTCTTATTGCATTAGCTAGGACTTCTGGTATGATGTTGAATAGGAGTAGTCAAAGAGGACATCCTTGCCTTGTTCCTGATCTCAGAAGGAAAGCGTTTAGTTTCTCACTCTTTAGAATGATGTTAGCTGTAGGTTTTTTGTAAATGTTCTTTATCAAGTTGAGGAAGTTCTCCTTTATTCCTAGTTTGCTAGGATTTTTTTGTCATGAATAGGTGTTGTATTTTGTCAAATGCTTTTTCTACCTCTATTGATATAATCATATGATTTTTCCTCTTTAGCCTGTTGGTATGATGAATTACACTGACTAATTTTCAAATGCTGAACCAGTCTTGTGTACCTGGGATAACTCCCACTTGGTCATGGTGTATAAGTCTTTTAATACATTGTTGGATTCAATTTGCTAATATTTTGTCAAGGGGTTTTGCATCCATGTTCATGACAGATATTGGTCTATAGCTTTCTTTTCTTGTAATGTCTTTGTCTGGTTTTGTTATAAGAGTAATGCTGGTCTCATAGTATGGATTGGGAAGTGTTCCCTCTGCTTCTGTCCTCTGAAAGAGCTTGTAGAGATTGGTATAATTTTTTCCTTATATGTTTGATAGAATTCACCAGTGAACCCATCTTGGCCTGGTGCTTTCTGTTTTGGAAAGTTGTTAATTATTGATTCAATTTATTTAACAGATATAGGCCTATTAAGATTGTCTATTTCTTCCATCTATTTCATAGATTGTGTGAGTTTTGGCAGATTGTGTCTTTCAAGGAACTGGTCCATTTCATTTGGTTATCAAATTTGTGGGCATAGAGTTGTTCATAGTATTCCTTTCTTATCCTTTTACTGTCCATAGACTCAGTAGTGATGGCCCCTCTTTCATTTCTGATAGTAGTAATTTGTGTCTTCTCTCTCTCTTTTTTTTTTTTCCCTAGGTTAACCTGAATAAAAGTTTATCTATTTTATTCATTTTTTCAGAGAACCAGCTTTTGGTTGTGTTGATTTTCTCTATTGATTTCCTATTTTAAATTTTATTGATTTCTGCTCTGATTTTTATTATTTCTTTTCTTCTGCTTACTTTGGATTTAAATTGCTCTTTTTCTAGTTTCTTAAGGTGGTAGCTTAGATTATTGATTTTAGATTTTTATTTTTTCTAATATATGCATTCAATGCTATAAATTTCCCTCTAAGTATAGCTTTTGCTGCATCCGACAAGTTTTGATGGGTTGTATTTTTATTTTCATTTAATTCAAATTTTAAAATTTCTTTTGAGACTTCTTTTTTGACTTGTGTGTTATTTAGAAGTGTGTTGTTTAATCTCCAAGTACTTTAGAGATTTTCTGTTATTTTTTAGAGATTTTTTAGAGATTTTCTGGCTATTTTTCTGTTATTAATTTCTAGTTTAATTCCATTGTAGTCCGAGAGCATACTTTGTGTGATTTCCATTCTTTGAAATTCATCAAGGTGTGCTTTATGGTCTAGAATGTGGTCTATCTTGGTGAATGTTCCATGTGAGCTTGAGAGGAATGTGTATTCTGCTGTTGTTTGATGAAGTATTCTATGGATGTCAATTGGATCCAGTTGATTGATAGTGTTATTCAGTTCAACTGTGTCCTTTCTGATTTTCTGCCTGTTGGATCCAGGAATTACTCATAGAGAGGTGTGGAAGTCTCCAATGTAATAGTGGATTCATCTATTTCTCTTTGAAATTGTGCCAGTTTTTGCCTCACATATTTTGACGCTCCATTGTTAGGTGCATACGCATTAAGGAATATTATGTCTTCTTAGAGAATTGACCCCTTTATCATTGTGTAATGTCCTTCCTTAACCCTAATAATTTTTCTTGCTCTGAAGTCTGCTCTGTCTGACATTAATATAGCTACTTCAGCTTTCTTTTGATAGCATTAGCATGGTATATCTTTCTCCATCCCTTTACTTTTGATCTCTCTGTGTCTTTATATTGAAAGTGGGTTTCTTGTGGACAACATAGAGTAGGGTCTTGCTTTTTATCCACTCTGAAAGCTTCTGTCTTTTAATCGGTGTATTTAGACCATTGATGTTTTAAGTGATTATTGATATAGCTGGATTCATATCTACTATATTTGTTACTTTTTTCTATTTGTTATCCTTGTTCTTTGTTCCCTTTCTGTCTTCCAGTTTAGCATTTTATATGATTCAATTTTTTCTCCTCTCTTAGCGTGTCAATTATACCTCTTTTTAAAACTTTTTTTTAGTGTTTGCAATATACCTTTACCGCTAATCCAAGTCTTCTTTCAAATAACACTATATTACTTCATGGGTAGTACAAGTACCTTATAACAGAATATTCCCAAATCCTCCCTCCCATCCCTTATAACATTGCTGTCATTCATTTTACTAATCCATAAACTATAATCACCAAGTACATTGTTACTATTATTGTTAATTAAGAATAGGAAAAAGAAAACATTCTATTTTGCTTTCATTGATTTCTTAACTAATGCTCTTCCTTTCTTTATGTAAATCCAAGATTCTGATCTATATAATTTTTTGCCTTTCTGAAGAATTTCTTTTAACATTTCTCGCAGGGAAGATTTACTGGTGATGAGTTTCCTCTATTTTTGTTTGTCTGAGAAAGTCATTATGTCTCCTTCACTCTTGAAGGATAATCTCGTTGGATAGAGAATTCTAGGTTGGTGGGTTTTTTCTTTCAACACTGCGTATGTCACTCCACTCTCCTCTTGGCTGCATAGCTTCTGAAGAGAAGTCCAACGTGTCTTTGTTCCTCTTTAGGTGAGATGGGGCTTCCCCCACTCCCTGGCTTCCTTCAAGATTTTTTCTTTGCCTTTGATTTCTCTGAAACTTGAATATATGGCTAGATGTAGATTTTTTCATATTTATCCTGCTTGGTATTTATGAGCTTCCTGGATCTGTGGTTTTGTGTCTGACATTAATTTTAGGAAATTCTTAGTCATTATTGCCTCAAAGATTTCTTCTGTTTCTTTCTCTCCTTTTTCTTCTGGTATTCCCATTATATATATGTTACACATTTTATAATTTTCCCACAGTCCTTGGATATTCTGTTCTGTCTTTTTTCATTCTTTTTTCTCTTTGCACTTCAGGTTTGGAAGTTTCTATCAACATTTCTTCAAGTGCACTGATTCTTTCCTCAGCTGTGTCCATTCTATTGATGAGCCCATCAAAGACACTGCTCCTTTCTATTATCTATTGATTTCTAGCACTTTCATTTGACTTTCTTAGGGTGTCCCTCTCTGCTTACATGGCAATCTGTTCTTGCATGCTGTCCACTTTTCCAGTAGAGCCCTTGGCACATTAATTATCATTGTTTTAAATTACTGGTCTGATAATTCCAACATCTGAGTCTGGTTCTGATGCTGCACTGTCTCTTCAAACTACATTTTTGTCTTTTATTATGTCTTTAAATTTTTTGCTGGAAGCCAGACATGATGTACTGGGTAAAAGGAACTGAAGTCAATAGGCTTTTAGTGTGAGGTTTTGTGTTTATCTGGTAGCGGTCAGTCTGTGTTCACTGTTTGCCGTAGCTGTAAGTGTCAGGCTAGAATTTCTGCCAGTGTTTTTGTTTTCTCTGTTGTATTTGGGGTTCCCTAGAGACTTCTTAAATAATGTCTGAGATGTGCAGTTCTTTCAGTTGTGTTCCCCCATTATTATACAGGAGCATTATTGAAAATGATAAGGTTCTGTTAAGATAAAAAGTCACAGGCCTTGTTAACAAGAGCAGAACATTCCGGCATACTTCAAAATGGCTACTTTTGCCCTCCTCCTGCCAGAAGCATGAGGAGATTTTTCTCCAATATTCACTGTGAGAACCTATTCAAGACTCTGGAGGTAAAACTCACAAAAATGTGGAGGGCCCCCTGATCACCAGGGCCCCCTGAAGTTTTTAACTCTCAAACTTGTCCAATGAGCTTCCAGCAATTCATAAATTATAGTTCAGACTTCCCTACTCTGGTGGTGGGTCTGCTGAGGCTTCTGCTCCAGTCGGTTGTGGTTCTCCATATCTGCCTGTCTCTCTCTCCAGTCTTGGGGGTCATGATTTGTCCTGTGACCTCAATCCTCTGATGGATCTAAGAAGAGTTGTTGACTTTCAATTTGTTCATATTTGTTCTTGTTGTGAGGTCAGCTGTGACACTGACAACTTCTGAGCTCCCTAACTCCCAAACACAAACTGGAATTCAGCCTATGCTGTTCTTAAAATAAAAGCCTTAAAATTAATTCTATTGGAATTTAGAAGATGAAGAAGAAAAGTGAAATGAAATAAATCCTGGATTTGAGATTTTTTTTTTTTAAACCATAAGAAATGTGAGTTACTTAAAAAGAATTCCTCTATGGCTAAGACAGAGTTCATGAAAGTCATTAACAAGTTGGCTAATGGCTTTTTTCTTAACCATATGTTTAAAATTTAGATGATATAAATGACTCTCTGCAATGAAAGATAAGGAGACTGTATTTTTATGCCAAGCCCTTGCAAATTTGGTTGCTTTTAACTTGGTTAACATTTGTAACATACTCACATTCTGTTGTGTAACCATACTTCTCCCAGTTTAGTTTTAGTTCTGTGTTGAGATGGATTCAATACACAGCTCCAGTCCTCTTGGCACGGCTTTTCTGTTTCTGAGTTCTTCCTTTTGATTCATCTATAAGTTGGCCAGATTTTATTATTGAGTAGTTTTTTTCAAGAAGGTCTGAAGGGTGCAGTATTTACTGAGCATAGCAGTCTGGGTCAAATCAGGAGATTGGTCACCATAGATTAAACAGGAGAAGTTTGCTACAGTGAATTGCTAACTATGATAAAGAGGAACCACAAGGAAACTCTGTATGGTGCCCTAGTGCTGAGGGACAGAACTCAAGGATGGACAAACTTGGAAGGGGTTCATCTCTCACTGGGGAAGGTGTGGTTCAACCACTGGATAACAGAGGAGTTCTCTGGTTTAGCCAGACTGGAGCTGGTCTAGAGCTGCTGGGCTAACAAGAGGGCAGTCTCTGGCGCAGGTGGGGGACCAGGTGATCATCAACTGCAAGCGGAGGGCGGGAGATCTCCACAGCATGTGGTCCTCCTGGGGCTTGCAGTAGGTGTGACCACTTGGTGCATGACCCTCTACCCACAGGCAGCTGTGTGCAATAGGTTTTGGTTTCCATTTTCAAGAGGACCATGGAAAGGTTATCATCAGACTGAGGCTGCAGTAGGGTCACAGAGGGATCACATTCTGGGCCCAAGGCTGAGGCAGGTACCATCCAATGTCCTCATGCCCACACCATCGACCTTGTTTCTCCCCATGCCAGAAACTGCAAGAAGCCTCTTCCTCCTGCTGTGTCCCTCCAGCTCTCTCTACTGAGAAGGGCTAACATTGTGTTCACTTTATAGGAGAAATGCTTAAAGGAATCCCTTTGTATGTCATAGAGCATACATTGAAGGGTGCATTTGGAGCTGTGAGTCAATAAATTCATAACTAACACACTGAGATCCTTCATGTTTGGGAACCTCTGTCTGCTGCTTCCACGCTGGATTGACATTTTGGCTGGTTATAATTAAGGATATAGTATAATTAAGGTTATAATTCTGGCTCCTGGTTAAAAACCTTTGTGCGACTTTTCAGGCCTGACCACAGGCCATCACAAAGGCTTTCCCCGGCGGCTCGCGGGGAGGGGTGGAGCTCCGTCCCCACAGCAGGCTGGGGCTCGGCCGGCCGCTGCACTCCGTCTCCGAGGGGAGTTGCAGTCAAGGACTCAGGCCCCCGGCGGCGCGCTCCTCGCCCATTTGCATTCCTAGCCCGGGGGCCTTCATTCCTGGGTCTCTTTATCTGAGATCTCCGGCAGGGGTCTTCTCCGGGCGCCTCTGTGAGGCCTCTTTAGCGGGCGACGAGGGGGGACCTCGAGGGCACCTCCCTCTCTGACTCAGTGCCCAGTGCTTGTCCACTCGGAGCCCTCCTCCTTCACACCCGCACCTCATCCTCCCTCCGTGGAACTGCCCCTCAACACGCGCGCTGCTCCCCCTGCCCCTGCACAGGTGCCATTCCATGGGGAGGACGGAACAGGGTGGGTCGGTGCCTTCTCCGGTTTTAGATCCTGCTTATGTCCTCAGAGTAGGTGATTGAAGCTGAACTCCTTCATTCTGGGCTTGTTGCTTTCATGGGCCAACACCTGACAGCTCAGCTCTCCCCGCTCAGCTGAGGGCCTGACGATGATATTCTTGGGGCACCCTGACCGGCAGAACCTTGTAGTTTTGCTGTGGGTCTTCTCGCATGAAATGTTGCTATGGAGAAGGCTGATGGCAGCCCGATATTTTTTCCCTTCACATTACTTTAATTTTCGGTTTGGATAGGTGAAGAAGTTTTTTCTTTATCTTGAAGCTTGACCAGGATATGTTCCCACTGTTATGTACAAATTTTCTGCATTAAATTTTTCTGGGATGTGATATGCTCTTAATATCAATGATTTAGTTCTTTCTTTATTTCCTGCTATGTATGTCAAAATAGTTTTTCATATCCATTTGGTGTCTCTTCTTCAGGGGCACCAATTATCCTTATTTTGGATCATCTCTATCTTTCTTCCTTCTTGCTTATACAGTAATCTCTTTGTCTTTTGCTTCTGCATTCACTGTGATTTTCCTCAACCCTTTCCTCCATGTCACTAATTTTATTTTTATTCCATGTCTATTTGGTTCTTGTGGTTTCTAATTCATTTATAAGGTGTGTGGGAGTTGTTTGGACCACAGTTGATTTCCTCTCATCCATCTCCCTTCCCATCCTTTCTGTCATAGGATCACCTTGTCTATATCTTTGTTAAGTTCTTTTCTAGTCAAGGCACTCATGGGGAATATTCTGCTTTTCATTGTGTTATGTTATCTTTCAGACTGACTAGGTTTCGTGTTTGCTTCTTTTGTTTTAATTTTTGGGTTGGGCACTAATAACATGCAGGCTCCCTGGATGTGTCGCTACACCATTTTCCTTCATCTTGCTCACAGGCACCTTGGGCTTCTCTGCCCAAACTTTCCATCTGATCTCCCTTGGGGGCCTCTGGCCACATTCCCTCTCCCTCCACTGTGAGGTGTCAGTGCAAATAATCCACAGCCAATCTATAAATCAAAATTGCGGTGAGTTTATTATGAGCCAAATTTTGAGGACCATATAGCCTGGGGCCTTCCTTCCCCAAGGAAGGAAGGGCACCAAAGAAGGGGGGTGTACAGCGTGGTTATATACCATCAAAGAGCATGTATCACATATGAATGCAGTGTCCTTTTTGCAATAGTCACAAGATTGTTCTGTCAGCACAGCCTTTGATGGACACCGCAGGAAGCAAGTCTGCTGTTTTGAGCTGGGTGGTCACAGGATGAGCACAACAATCAAATCCTCACCTAGGGAGAAATGCTTATCCTTAAGGAAATGCCAATGTGGGGGAAGTTGCATCCTTATCTTAAGGGCATTTGTTCTTGTCTCTGGAACATGGTAAATGCTCAAAGCAGGTATACAATGCATGTTCAAAGGCCGGTCAGGCCCTTTTGGAAAAACAAGATCAGGCCGAATTAGTTTTACACCAAATGGCTTCCTCATAGACTCCAATACATCCGATTGCTTGCCATTTTATTTATCAGAGGCACGGAGAGGTCCTTGCACCATCTTGAGCCCTGAGATGGGCAGCTGTAAGTCCCCACTCCTAGTGGGGCCCTAGACCTCTGCACCTTCCCCTAGCATAGACAACCTTCCTCTCTCCCACCTTTGCTCCTCCTGCTTGTACCCTAAAAGACACTGACCTCTTCCCTCTCCCTCCAGATCTCTAGCCTAAGCTCCCATGGACCCAAATGTCAGGAAGAGAGCCCGCTGTCTAGCTTTGAGCCTCAAAAACTGCCCTGAGGGAATTGAAGGGCCTGGCTTTCTTCTTGGAAGGAAGGGGATGGGGGTCCTGAGAACAAAGTGCAGCTCAAATCACATGCAGTTAGTGAGGTTTCAGGCCTGGTGACCACTTGATGTAGGGGTAGGGGAGCCCACAGGAGGGTCCAGGGCCCTACTTGAGCAACCGGCTGGGTGAGGAGCCTTCAAGGTTGGGAAACCTGGGGAAGAGGAGGAAGAAGGAAGGGAAAGTGATATGTTCTAGCTGGCCATGGTACATCTGAGGCATGTTCAGGGGGTGATGCCTTGGAGGCAGTTGGAGCTCGGGGGCGAGATCAAGGGTGACCTGTAGGGATGTGGGAAGCCTTCACAGCAGTGAGAGTGGTTCCTGAGCTGTGACCCCTCCCCACTGCCCCCCAGCACACACTCAGAACAGTCAGACTTGATGGGTGACAGTGGCCTCACCTGCTCTTCCTCAGAGGTTCACCTGGGCAGAACTCAGGGCTTCCTTTCCAAAGTTAGGGACAGGCCAGGGCCCAACTGGGAAGGGTCTCTGGGCCCTGGAAGGCTCTGATTCACCATATTAATGAATTCTTTCATTCCAGTGACACCCAGGTGTCCAAGGGAATGTCAGGACCCAGCAATGAGTTAGAGCTATTCTCTCCCTGGAGGAGCTCAAGGACCATGACAAGGAAGCAGCAGACATGGGCCAGAGGGGACTGAGTCATCATACAGGATGGACTCTGCACCTGCCCACTACTTCCCCCACCTCGTCTCCTTCCACTCTCTTCTTTGCTCCTAACACACACCAGTTACACTCCTGCCTCAGGGGCTTTGCACTGGCTGTCTCCTCTGACATCTATGTGCCTTGCTCCTTCACCTCCACCAGGACTTTGCTCTAATGTCACCTTCTCAGAGAAGCCTCCCCTGCGGACACGCTGTTTATAATTACAAAAGACCTTCAGACTTCCCATCCTGTTTCCTGCTTTGTTTTCTTTCCATAAAAATAACATACTTCTAACCTCTAACATAATGTAGATTTTTAGAGGTAAAATTCACATAACAGAAAATTAACCATTTTTAAATGTACAATTCAGTGGCATTTAGGACATCCACAATATTGTGCAACCATCACCTCCATCTAGTGCCAAGATATTTTCCTCACCCCAAAAGGAAACCCCATAATCATTAAGCGGTCACTCTCCATTCCCCACTGCCACCAGCCCCTGGCAACAGCCAGTCAACCTTTTGTCTCTATGGATTTGCCTATTTTAGATATTTTGTATAAATGGAATCATACAACGTGTGTCCTTTTGTGTTTGTCTTCTTTTATTTAGTATAATGTTTTCTAGGGGCATCCACGTTGTAGCATGTATCAGTACTTCATTACTCTTTATGTTTGAATAATATTTCATTTTACGGATTTACCTCATTTTTTAAATCCATTCATCAGTTGATGGACATTTGGGTTGTTTCCACCTTTTGGCAATTGTATATGGTGCTGCTGTGAGCATCATGCTCAAGTTTTGTGTGAACATGTCTTCAGTTCTCTCGGGTATATGACCTAGGAGTGGAAATGCTGGATCATATGGGAATTCTGTGTTTAACTTTTTGAGGAACCATCAAACTGTTTCCCACAGTGGCTGCACCATTTTACATTCCCAACAGCAATGTATGAAGGTTCCAAGTCCTCCACATCCTCACTAATGCTTATTATTAAAAAAAAATTTTTTAACTAAAAAAATCTTTTTAAAATTATAACCTTTCTAGTGGATGTGAAGGGTATGTCATTGTGATTTGATTTGCATTTCTCTAATGATTAATGATGTTAAGCATCTTTCATGGGCTGATCAACTATTTGTATATCTTCTTTGGAGAATATTCTATTTAGATCCTTTGCCCATTTTTAAATTGAGCTGTTGGTGTCTTTGTTGTTTTGCTATAACAGTTCTTCTATATTCTGGATACTAGATCATTATCAGATATACGATTTGCAATTATTTTCTCCCATTCTGTAGGTAGGCTTTTACTTTCTTGATAGTGTCCTTTGATGTACAAAAGTTTTAATTTTGATGAAATCCCATATATTTATCTTTTCTTTTTGTTGCTTATGCTCTTGGTGTCATATGTAAGAATCCATTGCCAAGTCCAAGGTCATGGAACTTTATTCTTATGTTTTATTTTAAGAGTTTTATGCTTTAGCTCTTATATTTTGGTCTTTGATTCATTTTGAGTTAACTTTTGTGTATGGTGTGAGGTAAGGTTCCAAATTTCTTCTTCCACATGTGACTATCCAGTTGTCCCAGCATCATTTGTTGAAAAGACTATTCTTATTTCTGGACTCTCAATTCTATTTTTTTATTGATGTCTTAATAGTTTATAACATTGTGAAATTTTAGTTGTACATTATTGTTTGTCACTCACCATGTGAATGTGCCCCTTCACCCCTTGTGCCCACCCCCACTCCCCCTTGCCCCTGGTAACCACCAAACAGTTCTTTCTATCCGTGTGTTAGTTTATATTCCATATATGAGTGAAATCATGTGGTGTTTGTCTTTCTCTTTGTGGCTTATTTCACTTAACATAGTACTCTCCAGGTCCATCCACGTTGTTGCAAGTGGGACAATTTTGTCTTTTTTAATGGCTGAGTAGTATTCCATTGTATATATATATCACATCTTCTTTATCCAATCATCTGTTGAGGGACACTTGGGTTGCTTCCACTTTTTGGCTCTAGTGAATAAAGCTGCAGTAAACATAGGGGTGCATAAGCCTCTTTGGATTTTTGATTTCAGGTTCGTTGGATAGATACCCAATAGTGGGGTAGCTGGATCACAGTATTTCTAATTTTTTGAGGAATCTCCATATGGTTTTCTATAAAGTATGCACCAGTTTGCATTCCCACCAGCAGTGAATGAGGGTCCCCGTTTCTCCACAACCTCTCCAACATTTGTTGTTTTTTGTCTTGGTGATTATAGCCATTCTAATGGGTGTAAGGTGATATCTTAGTGTAGTTTTGATTTGCATTTCCCTGATGATTAGTGATGTTGAACATCTTTTCATGTGCCTGTTGGCCATCTGTTTATCTTCCTTGGAAAAATGTCTGTTCATATCCTCTGCCCATTTTTTGATTGGCTTGTTTGTTTTTATGTTGTTCCATTGTGTGAGTTCTTTATATATTATGGAGATTAACCCCTTGTTGGACATATGATTTGCAAATATTTTCTCCCAGCTAGTGGGTTGTCTATTCATTTTGATTCTGGATTCATTTGCCTTGTAGAAGCTCTTTAATCTGATGAAGTCCCACTTGTTTATTTTTCCCTTTGTTTCCCTTGTCTGAGAAAACGTGAAATTCGAAAAGGTCCCTTTATGACTGAGGTCAAATAGTGTACTGCCTATTTTTCCTTCCAGGAGTTTTATAGTTTTGGGTCTCACTTTCAGGTCTTTGACCCATTTTGAGTTAATTTTTGTGTATGGCAATAGAAAATGGTCTACTTTCATTCTTTTGCATGTGGCTGTCCCATTTTCCCAGCACCATTTACTGAAGAGACTTTCCTTCTCCATCGTATGTTCCTAGCTCCTTTGTCGAAGATTAGTTGTTCTCAATTCTATTTTATTGATCTATGTGTGTATCTTTATGTCAGTACCCACTGTTTTGGTTATTGTAGTTTTGTAGTAAGTTTTGAAATCAGGGAGAGTGAGTCCTCCTAAACTATTCTTCTTTTTCAAGATTGTTTTGGCTATTCTGGGCCACTTGCAATTCCATATGAGTTTTAGAATCATCTTGTTAGTTTCTACAAAGAAATCAGCTGGATGGCAACAGCCATCTTAACAATGTTAAGTCTTCGAATCCATGATTCCATGGGATGTTTTTCTAATTATTTTGATCCACTTTAATTTCTTTCAGCAATATTTTGTAATTTTTAGAGTAGAAGTTTTGCACTTTATGTTGTAAATTTATTCATAAGTATTTAACGATTGCTATTATAAATGGACTTATTTTCACTTTCAGATTGTTCATTGCAAGTATATAGAAATAAAATTGATTTTTATATATTTATCTTGTATATTACAACCTTACTGAACTCATTTATTAGTACTAATATTTCAGTGGATTCCTTAGGATTCTCTATACACAAACTCATGTCATCTGTGAGTAGAGAGAGTTTTACTTTTTCCTTTCCAATGTTGATGCCTTTTATTTCTTTTTCTTGCCCAATTATCATGGCTAGAACCTCCAGTACAATGTTGAACTAAAGTGGTGAGAGTGAACATTCTTGTTCCTGATCTTAGGGGGAAAGCAATCAACTTTCACCACTAAGTATGAAATTAGCTGTGGATTTTTCATAGATACCCTTTATCATGTTGAGGAAGTTCCCTTCTATTCCTAGTTTATTGAATGTTTTTATCATAAAAAAAGTGTTGGATTGAGTCAAATATTTTTTCTGAGTCTATTGAGGTGGCATGTGATTTTTTTATTCTATTGATATGATATATTACATTAATTGATATTTAGGTGTCAAACCAACCTTGCATTCCTGTGATAAATTCCACTTGATCATAGTGTATAATTCTTTTTGTATGTTCCTGGATTCAGTTTGCTAGTATTTTGTTCAGGATTTTTGCATCCATATTTATAAGAGGTATTGGTCTGTAGTTTTCTTTTCTTTGGTGTCTTTATTTGGTTTTGGTATCAGGTTAATACTGGCCTCACAGGAAGTGTTGCTTCCTCTTCTACTTTTTGGAAGAGTTTGTGAAGAATTGGTATTAATTCTTTAAATATTTGATAGAATTCAGTGGTGAAGCCATCTGGGCCTAGGTTTTCTTTGTGGCTAGTTTTTTTTTTTTTCCTACTGTGTCAAACACTTCATTTGTTATTGGTTTCTCAGATTGTCTATTTATCCTTGATTTGGTTCTGGTGGTTCATGCCTTTCCATGAATTTTTCCATTTCAACTAAGTTATCTAATTTGTTGGTGTACAATTATTTATAATATTCCTTCATAATCCTTTTTATTTCCGTAAGGTAAGCTGTCATGTCCCCTCTTTCATTTCTGATTCTAGTAATTTGAATCTTCTCTTTTTTTCTTGGTCAGTCTAGCTAAAAGTTTCTCAATTGTGTTGATCTTTTCAAAGAACCAGCTTTTTGTTTCAATTACTTTCTCTATTTTTTCTATTCTCTACTTCTTTAATTTCTGCTCCAATCTTTACTATCTCCTTGCTTCTGTTCACTTTAGGTTTAGTTTGCTCTTCTTCTTCCAGTGTCTTAAGGTTAAAGGCTAGGTTATTGATTTGAGATATTTCTTAATATAGGCATTTAGAGCTATAAATTTCCTTCTAAGCACTGTTTTAATTGTAAATTTTGGTATTTTGTATCTCCTCAGATTCGTTTTCATTTATCTCAAAGTATTTTATGATTTCTCTTTTATTTTTTTTCTATGAGCCAAGGATTATTTAGGAATATGTTGTTAAATTTCCTCATATTTGTGAGTTTCCAGATTTTTTTTCTGCTATTGATTTCTTATTCAAATCCACTGTGGTTGGAAAACATACTTTTTATTGTTTCTATCCTTTTAAACTTGTTAAGTTTTGTTTTATGGCCTAGAATATGGTTTATCCTGAAGAATGTCCCATGTGCACTCGAGAAGAATGTATGTTCTGCTGTTGCTGGGTGGAGTGTCCCATAGACGTCTGTTAGATCTTGTTGGTTTATAGTGTTGTTCAAGTCTTCTATTTCCTAGTTGATCTTTGGTCTAGTTGTTCTATCCATCTTGAAAGCATGTTATTGAAGTCTCCAACTTTTTTTTTTTAATTGTATATTTCTCCCTTTATTTCTGTCAGTTTTTTCTTCATGTATTTTGGTGCCCTGCTATTTGGTGGATATTCGTTTATAATTGTTATATATTCCTGATGGATTGACCCTTCTATCATTATAAAAATTTCCCTCTTTGTCTAGTAACATTTTTTTTTTCTGCATCAGTAATTTCAATACAGATTCTTAGTAGTTATCGACAACTGGTCAGATAATTTTTTTAACACCCCGCTGTCTGGATTCTGACCTAGTGAGTTCTTGGCTCAGCCCTCCTACTTCATTTCTTTCTTGATCCAGTCTGTGTAGTTGAGTAATTTGGTGTAGAAGCCATACCCCCTGCTGCACCTGATGCCCCAGGATTTGACACCTGTGGCCACCCAGAAATCACTGTTTTCACCCCTCACTGCAAAGACCCCTCCCTGTCCCACTGACAGGCATCTTGCTTTAGAGTTGGGGCCCCAGCACAGAACATGTTTTGAGAAAACATGTAATTCCCATTTTTTCCCAAGAGCCAGCTCTCACATGCCTCTTGCTTAGAAACTGGCAGATGGACAAACCTGAGATTGTAAGAAAGCCTCTCCTTCATTATTCCAAAGCCACAGATGTAGCCCACGAGGTTCCCTGTCATAGAAGGTCTCATTGTCAGGGAGGCAGATGGGGAGGAGGTTGGGGCCCAGGGTGACACTATTTTCCAGCTCCAGCAGGGGAATGTCCCCCTCAAGATTGTGGGACTCATCCTGGCAGTAGTCTGGATGGATGCTGACCCTATGGACAAGGTGGTTTGCCAGTTTTTTTATCTCTTCCATGCTTACCTGGCCCAGGAACACATCCATGGTGACATTGCTCTGTGTGTTGTGTTCCTTGGGGTAGAGGGTGTGGACAGCCATGAAGATCCAGTGGTCACCCAGCAGGGCTCCACCCCCTCACCTTGTGAAGGCTGCCAGGGGAAGTTGCCCAGTTTGGTTTTTTGCCCTCCAATGATGTTCTGCTTCTGTTTCACAGGGTTAACATGTTCCCATACATCTGCCATGATGCTGACATCCCTCTCCAACATTTTTTGTTTTAAAGTCTATTTTGTCTGATATCACTCTAGCCACTCCAGCTTTCCTGTAGCTGTTGTTTATATGATACATCTTTAATTTGTTTTTACTTTTAATGTATTTGTATCTTTAAATTAAAAGTGTGTCTACTGTAGACAGCATATAGTTTGATCTTGTTTTTTAATCCAGTATGGCAATCTCTGCCTTTTGAATGTATTGCTTAGTCCATTCACATTTAATGTTGTTATTGATATAGTTGGATTTATGTCTGCCATTTTATTTATTGTTTTCTATACATTGCATGTCCTTTTTTTCCTGTATTCCTCCTTTATGGCTTTCTTTTGCATTAAGTGAATATTTTCTAAAATGGCATTTTATTCCTTTAGTTACTTTTCCCCTTTTTTTTAGTTTCTTAGTAGTTGCTCTAGGATTTACCATATACATCTTAACTTATCTGAATCAGCTTCTGACTTATATTATTAGCTTAATACCAATGATATATAGAAATGATACCCCTAAATAGCTCTATTCCCTTCCCCCCTTTTTTGTGGTATTATTGTGTATATTGTTATATTGCATCTATAAATGTTACAAACCCAACAATACATTGTTATAATTATTACTTTACCATCTGTTGTCATTTCCTTAGCCTAATACAGTTCTGCTCCCATCTACCTCCTTTGTGCTGTCATTGGCAAATATATTGCACATATTACATTTTTACATGTTATAGCCTCAACATACATTGTATACATATTATTCTATACAATTACTCTATAAGTCAGTTAGGAGAAGAAAGTAGAAAATATGCACGTCTACTATTTTTTGTAATTACGTAGTTGCCTTTACCAGTGCTTTCTGTTTGTTTGTTTTATGGATTCAAATTACCATCTGGAGTCACTTGCTTTCAACCTGAAGAGCTTCCTTTAGTATTTCTTTTAGGGTGGGTGTGCCAGCAACAAATTCTCTTGTTTTTTGTTTATCTAGGAAAGTCTTTATTTCACCTTCATTTTTTTTTCCCCCTGAGGAAGATTCATCCTGAGCCAATATCTGTGCCAATCTTCCTCTATTTCTTATGTGGGTCGCCAGCACAGCATAGCTTGACAAGTGGTGTAAGTGTGCACCTGGGATCCAAACCTGTGAACCTGGGCTGCTGAAGCAGAGCGTGTGGAACTTTAACCAGTCAGCCATGGGGTTGGCCCCTCACCTTCATTTTTGAAAGATAGCTTTGCTGGATATAGGATTCTTGGTTGACAACTTTTTTTTGAGTGCTTTGAAGATGTTATTCCACTGCCTTCTGTCCTCTGTGGTTTCTGGTGAGAAGTCAGCTGTTAGTCTTATTCAGGTTCCCTTGTAAGTAATAAGTTGGGTTTTTTCTTGCTGCTTTCAAAATTTTCTCCTTGTTCTTGACTTTCAGCATTTTTGCTATGTTGTGTCTGTTTGTAGCTCTCTTTGTATATGTCTTACTTAGAGTTTGTTGAGCTTCCTAAGTGTATAGGTTACTGGTTTTCAATAAATTTGGGATTTTTTCTGCCATTATTTCTTTGAATATTTTTTCTGCTTCTTTCTCTCATCTCCTTCTGGTAATCCTGTTATGTGAATGGTGACGTGCCCAGTGGTGTCCCATATTTCTCTGAGGCTCTCTTCATTTTGTTCATTATTTTTTCTCTCCATTCTTCAATTTGCATAGTCTCTATCAATCTATTTTCAAGGTCACTTATTCTTTCTTCTGCCAGTTCAAATCTACTGTAAAGCCCTTCACGAATTTTTAATTTTAGTTATTGTACTTTTCAACTCCATAACTTCTGTTTGTTCTTTTTCATAATTTGTATCTCTTTATTGATATTTTCTATTTAATGAGACACATCATCATGCTTTCCTTTATTTCTTTAATCATGGTTTCCTTTAGTTCTGTGAACATGTCTAAAATAACTATTTTAAGTATTTTTCTGATAAATCTGACATCTGGTCTCTCACTGGCAGTTTCTTTTTTCTTTTTTCTTTTTGTGAGGAAGATTGGCCATGAGCTAACATCTGTGCTCATCTTCCTCTATTTTGTATATGGGATGCTGCCACAGCATAGCTCGATGAGCAGTGCATATGTCCACACCCAGGATCTGAACCTGTCAACCCTGGGCCAGCAAAGCGGAGCACGTGAACTAAACCACTACACCACCAGGCCAGCCCTCTCACAGGCAGTTTCTGTTGCCTGATTTATTTTTCCTAGTGCATGGGTCATGCTGTCCTGTTTTGGTTTTTTTTTTTTTTGCATGCCTCATTTTTTTTTTTTTGGTCAGAAATTGGACATTTCAGATAATATATTGTAGCAACTCTGGGTATAGTTTTCCCTACTCTGGGGGTGTTATTGTTATTTTCTTGTTTATTTGTTTAGTGACAACTGGATTATTTTAGTGAAGTCTCTTTCCTCCCCACAATGTTCAGCCTCTGATATTGTTTTTCAAGGAGATGTAGCTTTGGAATGCCCACAGTCATCCTGGGATGACAGTGGTTTGGCAGGGCTTTCTTTCTCTCCTTCTCTGACCACACCCAGGTATTAAGCTCCACTAATTTCCAACTGATTTCTCTATTGTTTTCAATAATGCCTTGGGACATAAATTGTTCTACAAATTAATCCAATCAATTTCTGGCTCCTTCAAAGGAATAGTGTGTGGTCCCTGTTTGATTATTCTGACCCCAGAAGGGCTCCTCCTACTCATATTATTTCCTGATTCTTTCCTGCAAATGAGTCAGCTTACAGTTTAGCCAGTATCTTGAACCTCCTCCCCCAGAACCTCCACTGTTCTTGAGAGCACTGATATTGAACCTCTTAATTTCAAATTTGTGTGCCTGATGCACAGTAAGCCAATCACTGATTGGAGATGGAGAAAGGTTTATTTGAATTGGCCAAAACAAGAAGGCCAGGAGGATAGGGTCTTTCAAATTTGCCTTAACAAGAGAAGAAAGCAGGGAGTTTTATAGAGCTTAGGGGCTTGGCAGGAGGAGTTTTGGAGAAACAAAGGGATAATCTGTGTTTCTTTCACTTCAGATAAGCCCCTGGGCAATCTGACTTCTGGGCGTCAAGGCAGCTGGGGGCTGGTTATCTGGTGATCATAACTTCCTTGCAGGTGTTCTTTCTGTTCTGTAAAATAAGTCCATAAAACCTTGTGATGCTTGAGTCATCCCTCATCTTAAATGAGAAAACAGCAAATTGACAAGATTAACTTCTTTTCATCTGTGTCTGTGCTGGGGACAAGTTCAAAAGGGAATCTTATTGAATATTTACAGTAACCCTCGTACTGGGCTTCAGCACCTTTAGGCTTGAACTTCTTCACTCTATGTTGCAAATGAGGTCAGTTCCTTTGGGAAGAGAGTAGAAGCTATCTGTTTTGTGGCCAGTTTCTATCCCCAGGCAAAACCTCTGAGCCAGAGTTCTGGAGCTGGGGTTGGAGACAATGGCAAACTTCTCTCTGAGTAATTGCTCTGCTTTAGGAGCTAAGCACTTGGGGGAGGAGGTCCTCTCAGCTTGCTTCTCCTGGTGGGGAACCACCACCTCACAAGCCAGGGCAGGGGTGATCAGGGCCCCAGGATTCTCAGCACATGCATCCAAGGTAGAGCCTCTGTTCCACGAGTGGGGGCTGGGCAGAAAGAGAGCCACCCCTCTCCACCATGCTCACCCAGACTTAGCCTCAGCAACAGGTAGCTGGGGCAGCATGAGAAATGCTGACATCTTGCTCCTCCTGGGAAGAAAGCTTTCCTACTGGGAGCTAAGGGAGAGGGTCCCTCTCTTCCTCGTCTAGAGGAGAGGGAGCCTGTGTTATGGTCTGTGGGGAGAGGGGCCCTATGTTCTTGGTCTCGGTGGGGCTGTGTTCTTTGTCTAGGGAGGGGGGCCTGTGTTCTTGGTCTGAGGGGGAGGGACCCTGTGTTCCTGGTCTGGAGGGAGAAAGGCTCTGTGTTCTTGATCTGGGGGAAGAGGGGCCCTGTGTTCTTGGCTGCAGCTGTCTGGGGTGGATTCTGATTCTCGGTGGATTCTCCTCCACTGGGAGGAGGGTGAAGGGAGAGATCGGTCTTGGTTCAAATACCACAGACTCTACCCTTTCTTACCATATTTTCATAAATGTTTTTGAATAGATTTTTCTCCAGTTTCTCTTCACTCCTTGAACCATTTGCAGAAGCTTTAAATATTATTAAAATTTTTTTACAACTTTTCACCAGCTTCATGGGGGAGCAGGCTAGCAGAGCTGTTCATGCTGGTCATGCCAGATGTTAATCTCTGAAGGCTGAGGTTTTGGCCTTGTTTTTTCTTTTCACTATTATATGCATGAAACCTTACATAGAGCTGGGCACAGAATAGAGGCTCAAGAAGTAGTTCTGAATGAGTGAGCAGCAGAAGACAGCTTGATTCTTTCTTTCCACTCCACTCTCTTGTTAAACCCTCCCTCCCTGCCCAGGATGAAGAGCCAGGGAGGTCCCTCGTGTTTCAGTTGATATCTGACAATAAACAGTCCCCCCTGGCCTCTTTGGAGTGTTCAAGGGTCTAGTCCAGTCGAATAGTTACAGAACTCCAGCTTGTGCTGAAGCTGTATTCCCTCGACCCCCCATCCCAGCTCAGGACCTGGAGGTCATGGTCAGTTTCTTCTCTGTCCTCATCTGGTCTCAAGCTGCCCTTTCCAGCTCTCACCCCTTTAGGATCAGCCCCAAGGGAGGGGGGTGTTTGGGTTTCTGTGGCTGCTGTAACAAGTCACCACAAACTTTAGTGGCTTTGACAACACAAAGTTGTTCTCTACAGTTTGGGAGGTCAGAAGTCCAAAATCAGGCTCAACGGGCTGAAGTCCAGGCCTCGGGTAGGTCTGGCTCCTGGAGCCTCCCAAGGAGATCCGTCCCCCGCTTCTTCCAGCTTCCTGAGCTGCATTCCTCACGTCCCTTGGCTCGTGGCCCCGTCATCCATCTTCACAGCCAGTGGCGTCAATCACCTCACCTGCTGCTTCTGTGTCGAATCTCCCTCTGCCTCCCTCTCCTAGGACACTTGAGATCCCATTCAGGGCCCGTAATCCAGGATCATCTCCCCATTTCAAGATCCTTGGGTAAATCACACCTGCAAAGTCCCTTTGTCCTGTAGGAGAATGTACATGGGTTCCAGGGATTAGGATCGGATGTCTGTGGGCCATTCTGCTACAGGGGATTAGGGTCTAAGCCACTAAGGCTGGTTCTGCTGTGGCCTGGCATGGCCAGTGGCCAAAGCTGATTTTTCCTCCTGTGTGCAGCTTCTGAGGGACCTCCATGGGGACCCCAGCTGCAGCTCCCACGATGAGGCTTGAAGCTCTCCCAGCTCTGATGCCCCCTCATTCTAGGCCCCAGCATCCACCCTCACTTGGGGTGCCTGAACCCCCCAAGTAGTCCTCTCAGTCAAGTCCCATTTGTGGGGTCCTTTTTGGTCTCTGGGCACTGGGTGCATTTACCCTCCTGTGAAGATTTGCTGCTCATCCCCATATGGCTCTCGACTCACTGTGTGAGGGCAGCCCGGGCTCCAGGTTGAGGCCGTGCCGCACTGGGGTTATGGACGGGCCTGGGTTCAGGTCTGCCAGGTGTTGAACCCCAGCCCTGCCACTTACTAGCTGTAGGCCCTTGGGAGAGCTTACTCGGCACAGAATAAGAACTTTGAAAAACAAAACAAACCAGCCGCCTGGCCCACAAGCCCCAGGGGACACGTGCTTAGCTTTTAAGGGGAACCCTCCCCACTCTTGCCTCCAGGCACCTCTGATTTGGAGGGGGGGTGGATCCAACCCCACCCCCTCGGATTGTACCATTCTGAAGCTTTGAAACCTCAGCTGAAACTGAGCGGAAAGAGGCGCCTTATAACATCCTGTCTCCCTGGGGTCTGGGGCAGGTGGAGACAGGACGGGGCTGGGAGGAGAGATAATGCGGGCTTGGGGACAGGCCGGGTCGAGGCCTGGGCAGCCCCACTGCCTGGGCATCTTGGGGCTTCAGGGCGGGCAATGGCTTCTGCCATCTTCCTCTTCTTTCCCCTCAGCGTTTTTTTTTTTTCCTAAACTAAACATTTTACTTCGAGATAACTGTAGATTCACATATATCTTATCAACTTTTTATATAGGAAAATTTCAAACCTTCAGAAAAGCTGTAAGAATGGCACAATGACACCTATATACCCCACACCTGCATTCACCAATTCATATCTGATTGAGTTCATGGTTTTTAATCTATTATCTGTAACTACATAGACACACATAGAAATATGGACATACTCTATCCACTAGGAAATATATTTCTAAAAACTCATTATATATATGTATATATACACACACACACATATATAATGACTTTATATAGATAATGAGTTTATATAGAGAAATATATATATATATATACACACTTTTTTCTGTAGCTCTGTCTGCAGAGAGAGTCTAGAAGCAATGACAACTCCATAGTAATAACATCTAACACCAGCTTCATCCTAGTTTCTAAACACCATCCTCCACTAAAAATACCACCCTCTGTCTCTCAGAGATGGCTGATTCTAGGGCTGGGGCAGGAAAAGTCCTGGCTGAGCCTGGCGCGCACCATCAGAAAGTTAGAAAATGATCAGAGAACGACAGGGACTTGTCAAAAGGACAAGAGGCAGCCTGACGGGGTCCCATTGGCCAAATCTGGGCTGATGTGAGCATCGAAAATAAATAATGACAGTAATGGATTGTAACCCATTGACTAAAACATGAAAGCATGGTATAACCATGTTGATATAAAAGAAGGAGGAAAAACATTTTTTTACAGGAAAAAACCCATCTGACTTCACACTGCTCCATCCAATTCCCACCCAGCACAGGGGTCTTCCTTGCTCTCCCTTTCCTGGTTGGTGGCTCTTTTTTGTCCTGGAGAGAACCACAGTTCCAAACAACGTGGCTGTATTTATCCATTGATGCTCTTTCTCACGATGCTCACACAATTGTTTCAGAATTGCTACACCGATACCACTACCCGTAACAAACCGACTAAGGAAAGGTCAAAATCTATTAGCAGTTCTTTTCAATCTTAGGATCTCCATCCCACTGAAGGTGCCCAGTGTTTAAACCAGAAGAGGCACCTTCTGAGTTGGGCTTTGATGGGTGAATAGGAGTCTCCTGGGAAGGAAAGGGGAAGAGAGCAGGAAGCAGAGGGACACGCATGTACAAAAGGCCGGGGAATGAATTGAAAGTGTGGTATGCCCCCTCCTGCTGTGGCCGGGGTCCAGTGTTTATTTAGAGAGAAGAGGAGTAACAATGGATGTGTCTGGAGAGGTGTGTGGAGGGGGTGGGGGTAGTGGCTTGGAAGCATCTTGAATGTCAGGCTAGGGAACTGGGGTTGATGTGGCAGGCACTGGGGAGCCACGAGGGACATCAGAGTTTGGTAGACGTGGAGGACAAATGGGCAGATGTATGGAGGTGGCAGGGGCCGGGAGCCTCAGTGCCTGAGCTGGCAGGATGGCTTGGAGCTCTCCTCCTCAGGAAACCCCAGTTTTATCATCTAGAACATGGGTGCAAGAGGGGGACCCACTCCCAGGGCTGCCTGGGGACTCCCCAAGGGCTGTAACTGGTGCTGGAGTCTGAGGCAGGGGCTGGGCTGCCTCCCTGTTCTGTGACACGTCTCTGCTTCCTGTTTCTTCCCCGTCAGCTGCAGTTTCAGCCTCAGCTTCACAAGAACAAACACGCTCTCAAAACAGAGGAAGCCAGTCCTCGACTGCAGAGGAAGCAGGAAGTGCCAGCCCTGCTCTGAGCCCAGCTACTAGGGCTTGGGGACAGCGGGATGGAGTCCGTGGCCCTGTACAACTTCCAGGCCACGGAGAGCGATGAGCTGGCCTTCAACAAGGGGGACACACTCAAGGTAGGATGGCCCTGCGTGGGATGGGAGAGGGTTAAGAACCAGGGACCCAGGACAGCTCCCAGCGTCCAGTCTCTGGAGCAGGACAGGCCCAACTTCTCCATCTATTGGCTATGTGATTCTGGACAAGCCACCTCTTCCCTTTGAGCCTCACTTTCCCCATCTAGGAAATGGGGAGATGGTTAATGATCCCTCCTTTGGGGCTGTTGTGAGGATTCAAGGAGACATTAGCATAGTGCCTGGCAGGAGTTGGTTTGATATCCAGTTTTCTAGGAAAGAATTTGAAAAGACAGTTGGAGAGACAGAGAGAGAGAGAGGGAGAGGGAGAGAGGGAAAGGAAGAGAGGGAAGGTGGGAGGGAGAGAAAAGTTCTTAGGAAAGAGTTAAATACATGCACTAAGTTATTGGGGCTAAAACAACTGTGACTTAAGTGTGAATAATGAGCTTCCCAGCAGCGTGGAGAAGAGGAAAAATAGTCATACTATAGCTCATTTCTCCTTGTCTGGGCCCTTTTTGATGAACATCACAGCCTTCCAAGGCAGTCCAGGCAGATGGGTTTGTGGGATCTCTCTGTGGAACTGTTCTCGCTTAAAAGTTTGCATACGAAAGGGGAGCATTGCCCCCACCCCACCCCCGCCCTGCCCCAGGCCTCAGTCTCTGCCCCGGACTGATGTCCTTCCACTCTGAGCCATGAGCCCCATGCTTGGCCCCAAGCTTCAAGCGCAAGAAGGGACAGAAACTCCCATTTGCTGACACCCTACTGTAGCCAGGTCCTGAGTTCAGCAATGCACACCAACGTCCCATTCAAGCTGCTGAGAAGGGGAGGGTTCTCGCCCTCATTTCACAAGTGACTGAACTGAGGCACAGGGAGTTGACACAACTTGCTTGGTATGAGATCATTTGAACCTATGTCTTTGACTCTGGAACTGTGTTCTGTCCCCCATGGGACTCAACAGGTTGGGCTGGGGGTTGGAGGGCTGACATTCCCCAAGAGGAACCATGTCCCTTGAGGAGCTCCCTGCTTCTCCATGCCAGGGTGCCAGCACCTGGGTCCCTCGGAGCTGCTGGCTGGGTCTTGTGGGAACACGTGGCCCGCAGGGATGGGGGCAGGCTCAGCACCAGCGCCATCGAGCCAGGACATGAGCCTGAGATCCAGGTCTGGTTTAGAGGCCTCATTTACCAATCTGAGAGCAGTTTGGGATCTCCAGACCCAGAGTTGAGGCTCGGGAGGGAGGGGACAGTGGGGAAAGAGGCATGCGGGGGGGTGGTGGGCTCCAGCTGAGGTTCAGAGGGGTCAGCGGAGTGGACAGGGTGGATCAGTGGGGGACCCAAGGCAACTGTTGCAGAGACCATGACATCCCACTTCCCTCCCTGACTTCTGTGCACACCTACCCCCGAGATGAATCGTTTCCCCCAACCGCTGCGAAAGCGTCGGCCGACTCCTGGGGTATTTCTCCAAACAGAGGTGCTGGCTGCTAAGGAAGGGGTGGTTTCCTGCGGGCAGGGACCGTGCTGGAGCCCAGGATGTAAAGCAGCGCCACAGCAGGCTCTCAGTCAGATGGGGGATGTCAGAGGAAGGGAGGAGGATTAAATGTTAGCTGAGCTGAGGCACCCCTCCCAGCAGGACTTGGACCTTGTGTCTGTGGAAACCAAGGAGGGACCTTTCAAGCTCAAAGAATGATGGAGGGATGATGGGCAGCAGGAGGAGCTGCCTTCTCCTTCATTTGCTCAACAAACATTAGTCGAACTATTGAGCACCTACGCTGTGCCAGGCATTGTCCTAAGTGCTAAGGATACAGCAATGAACAAAGTCCCTACACTCTTGGAGCTGACGTTTCAGAGGGCAAGTGACATCAGGAGGTGACAAATGGACTGAAGAAATCAACACAGGGAAATGAATGCAGAGTGACTGTGGGGGGAGGGGCAGCGGGACAGCTTTAGGTGGGGTGGTCAGGGGT
Source organism: Tapirus indicus (assembly GCA_031878705.1). Classification (NCBI taxonomy): domain Eukaryota; kingdom Metazoa; phylum Chordata; class Mammalia; order Perissodactyla; family Tapiridae; genus Tapirus; species Tapirus indicus. The sequence continues at coordinate 2,079,060 of CM062932.1, read as the reverse complement.
CTCTCAAAAGAGGTGACAGCTGAGCTGAGACATGAAGGATGAGTGGGAACCAGCCATGCAAAGAGCCGGGGGAAGAGAGCACCAGGCTGGGGAAACAGCCTGTGCAGAGGCCCTGAGACAAGACCATATCAGTATGTTCGAAGAGTTGAAAGAGAGGTCTGTGGCTGAGGAGCTGTGAGCGAGAAGAAGGGACTGAGGATGAGGTTGGGAGGCAGGCGGGAGTCAGGGCCTGTGATGGATTTCATCCTAAATGTGAGTTGTACTCACTGAAGGGTTTTCAGCAGGGAAAGGATTTGATCAGATTCGTTTTGAAAAGATAACAGAGGGAACAGGAATGGAAGCAGAGAGGGGCTATTGCAGCCTGCTAGGTGGAAATAAAGGTGGCTTAAACTAAGAAAAAATGCATGACAAAATATTAATGTCCTTTATATGTAAAGAGCTCTTATAAATCAACAAGAAAATCACAAACAGCATAATAGAAAAAATGAGCAAAGGATATGAACAGGAAAATTGCCCAAGAAACGATGCAAGCAAGTGCCCAATTTCACCAATAACAAAAGATGTGCAACTTAAAGCAAGTAACTGTTTTCCATTTGCCAGATCAGCAAAATTTTATTGTAAAAAGAATCTCCTAAGTTATTGAGGGTGTGGAAAAATGTGCACTTTTACATGTGGGTGGTGGACAGGTAAAGTGACACAATCATTTTGAAGGGCTTTAAAAATATCCATGCCCTGTGACCCAGAAATTCTGCCTCTGGGAAGCTGAGATGTAATCAGAGACGTTTGTGTGTTCTTACATGAAGGGCTCAGGGAGCATGCAGTGTGTCCCCAGTCCTGGTCTTGGCACTGGTGACTTAGCACTGGTGGTCTCAGGAGAGACCCAGTCTCTGCTCATGCAGCTGACATTCTGGTGGTAGACATGGGCCACAAACCAGATAAGTAAGTAAAATACAGCTTGTCAAATGGAGACAGAGCAGGGAGAAAGAGGATGTGGGCGAGGGTTGGGTTGTGAGAGATGGTCAGTGAGGGGTTGCAATGATGTAGAATCAACCTAGACTACCTGTGCAGTGATGGGACAAAATATTATAGAGCCCTAAAAATTCTATTTGGGGAGGGTATTTAATGACATAAAAATGCTCATGGTGCAACATTAAGAGAAAAAAAGCAGAATGCAAACATATACAGGGAGTCAACTCCACACAGATGATCAACAGATATGAACTGTGCAGAGGGAAAAGTGACATCCACGCACTGGATTTGTGCCTAGAAAACAGACTAGGAAGAGTGTCCTGAGAAGCTAGCAGCTGTCAGTCCTGGGAGGCTGCCCCTCAGCGATTCGTGTTTTCTTTACTCTTGCTGCACCTGCCAGATGTCCTACAACAAGCAAGTAGTCCTCGCAGGGTTGGATTCGTGGTGGGGCCCTCACTCCCACGGTTTGCGGGTGCGGGGTCAGAGCTTGCCTTTATTTCAGATTTTCATGGTCTTTTTGCATTAATTTTTAAATAGACTTTATTTCTTAGAACAGTTTAGATTTACAGAAAAATCAAGAAGGTGGTACAGAAGGGTTCCCATCTGCCCTCCCACAGTTCTCCCTGTTGGTAACATTTTACATTATTAGCATGGTACATTTGTTACATTCGTGGACTGATACTGATACATCATTATTAATGAATGACCGTATTCAGAGTTTTTGCATTAATTTTGATTTTTTTCACATATTGACTTAAAATATTATTTACCTTGATTCCTGAGTTTTTGCAGCTCCCTTAAATTTTGTGCCCAAGGTGCCTCACCCGCCTCACGCTAGTCCGGGGCTGCGTTTCTATAACCATAAAAAAGCGCGGTCCGCTCTTCCTCTCCAGGCCAGGGCAGTGTGTGGGGCTGGTGGCCGGCTCTTTCTGGGCAGGGCTGGGCTGGGCGCCAAGCTCCATGGTCTGTCCGTTCACTCGTCCAACAAGCATTTCCCAAGCACCCTCTGTGGGCCAGAGCCTGTCCCCGCAGTGCCCCTAGACAGATCCGGAGACCAAGGGAACAAATCTGAGCTCTGGGCTTAGATGACAACTCGGTGGCCCCAGGACCCACTCTGGACAAATGGTCTCAAACGTCACTTCCCTGGAACAAAGCGCCCCTCCCTGACAGGTGGGCATTTCTGGGTGCACAGTACCCCGCTGCTCCCAACTGGAGGAGGGATGTGGGGTTGACTTCACCCATCTCTCCATGGAAAGCTTGGCTCCAAAGACCCAGCCTCGGGGAGCCCACGGCCTTCTTGGAATCTGCATGGGGAGGGCTGATGACACCTCAGACCCAACACAGCCAACCTTGAATTCGCCCCACCTGCTCCCCAAAGCTGTTCCCATAGCAACTGACAGCCACCAGCCGGCCAGCACTCAGGCCCAGACCCTCCGAGTTGTCTCGCCGCTCCCCATCCGTCTCCTATGCAGCCTGTCACTGAAAGGTCTCAGTGACTCTGCCCAAACCTACCCCGAATCTGATAGCTTCTCAGCTCCCCCCAGTCCAGGCCTCCATCATGGTTCACCTGGGTTAGTGCAGCAGTGCCTCCCTGGCCCCCCTCCCTCTGCCGCCAGCCCATCTCCACACAGCTGCCATAACTCAGAGCCTGACCCTTCCCCAATGACCTTACAATGGCTTCTCTTGGTTTTAAAAATAAAATCTGAGCAGCTTCCTCTGGCTTACAAGACCCACATGCTCTTGCCCTGCCCACCTCTCCCCGTTCATCTCACAGTGCTGCCCCTCCCACTTCAACTCCAGACACCCTGGTCTCCTTTCTATTCTGGGGACAGAGCTTGCTCCCACCTCAGGACCTTTGCACTGGCTGTTCCCTCTGCCTTGGACACTGTTCCCCACATCTTCTCACTTCTGGTTCCTTCCTGTAATTCAGGCCTCAACTCAAATGTCACCCTCTCAACAAGGCTTTTATTGACCACCCCATCTGCCCCCTGTTAACAATCCCCCGGCCCCCAACTAGACATCCTCCATCTGTGTCATCCTGACATTCGTTTTTCAGAGCACTTTTCACTACATTAAATATCCCAGTTTACTTGATTCCTTCCCTGTTGATTGTCTGCCTCTGCCCACTAGAATGAAGGCTCCTTGTTCCTGCCGTGTCGCAGGGCACCAGTGGGTGCCCAGGAAATAGCTGCTGAGCAAATGCACTGCTCGGTGAATGGAGCAGGAAAGCAGCCTGGGGAAGGGCAGTACAGGAGCAGGGACTGGGGGCAGCCGAGGTGTGAGTCCCAGCAGGGAGGAGGAGGTCTCTCTCCTTCGTGGGGTTCTGTGTCTCAGAGGGCCCGGGGCTTCTGAACAGTGTTAACAGTCAGAATTCAGCTAATGCAGCCAATGAGCACACTGCTGGGTCCTCAGAGTGGAAAGGACAGGAACACAAACCAGAATAAAACAAGAGGGATTAGACTGGCTATATTACATTCACACGTGCACATGGGACTTTGTACTTCCCAAGACACTGCCACATTCAGCGTAGGCCCATGGCACAGACGAGGAAACTGAGGCCGAAGCTGTGTAGAGTCAAAGGCAGGCAGAGTGGTCTGCAGCCCAAGGCCCGGGCATCTTCCTTGACTCTGTAGCCGTGGCAGGAGGCCCACAGGCCCCGTCTTACCAAATTGGGGGAATTTTTTGGTGGTGTTTTGTTTTCAGCAAAAGTTTTCCTGAGTCAGCCACCTGCTTCCGTCTGTCCCTGGGCTACTGACCTTGCCCAGGCTACAGGGACAGGAAGGAAGGAGCTCAGCAGGGCCTGGCGGACAGACAGGGGGGTGCCTGCCTGCAAGGGTGGGGCCTCGGGCCTGGGCCCAAGGGGGCACATCCCAGCACCTCCTGGCAAAGCGGACTGTCCGAGTTGCTGACCTGCACTGGCCTACCCCTGGGCCCTCGCTCTTCGGTGCCTTGGTGTTCTATATCTGACTGTTTTCTCTCAACAAATGTCCCCACTAGGACTGACCAATGGTGAGAGCTGCTCCAGGACTGATGGGAGAGATGCCCCTGGGCTTGGTTCCAGAGGTAGAGGGAGGTGGGGTGGGGGTGAAAACTGGTGGGGATGGTGCCCCTAGACCAGCTGAGCCAAAGACCCCCGGCTCCAGAGTCCGATCTCCGGCACAGGCTCCCCCGCCCCCCCCTCGCCTTGCGGCCTCACTCACTTCCCCTCCCTGGGCCTCAGTTTCCTTATCTGTGAAGGAGCCTTTGGGGATGTCGACCCCGAGGGCTGTCTGAGGGCTGGGTGACACACGGGAAGTGTGCCCAGGAAAGGAGGAGGGAGCCCCAGCTTCATGCTGTACCTGCTCCCCAGGCCTGGCCGGCCCCTCCCATGGCCGCTTGGTTGCTCCCCCGCAGCCCCTCCTTCCCCTGCTCCGGCTGTTTCAGTTCCTCTCGACCCACCTGTGGGCTGAGGGGCCTCACGCCATGGACAGCAGCTGTGGGTCCTGAGCAGGCCGGGCCTTGGCCTCGTCCCAGCCCAAAGATCCCCCTTACTTGCTCCCGGTGCCTGAACCTTCCCCCACTGAATTGTCACCCTGACCTCAGAGTGTAAGGGCTGTTTAAATGCAAGTGACCCCAGGTGACCACCACTAGGCACTGAGCTCAGGCTGGGCTCCCTGACCTTCCTGGGGACCTCAGACCTTCACCAATGGCTCAGTGCATGGCATGCAAATGCTGTGGGTCCCCCACGCTCAGGAGCAAGGCTCAGGAGCCGAGGCCCTGAGATCTGCCCCTCAAGACCCCACGGTCTGCTGGGGTCTGGGTGGCAGAGCCTGAGAATCCAGCTCCAGCCCCCCAAAGCTCAACCCACCGACCAAAACCTCCTCTGGGTTCCTGACTGTCCTAACCAGGGAGGCTGTGACCCTCCTGAGGACAGGCTGTCCTGGGGCCAGGGAACAAGCAAGACCATGGAATCAGACGTGACTCTTGTGACCTTGGGCAGGTCCCCAGCCCTCCTTGGTGCAGAGGGCCCTGGGGCCGGTGTAGGTGAAGCCCGCTCTCAAGCAGTAGGACCTCAGCAGGTGACAACTGTCCCCCCTTGGTGACTGAGCGGCCATGTCTCTTCTGCCCACAGATCCTGAACATGGAAGACGACCAGAACTGGTACAAGGCTGAGCTCCGCGGCGCCGAGGGCTTTATTCCCAAGAACTATATCCGCGTCAAGCCCCACCCGTGAGTGGCTGCCCCCCTCCCTGGCCCTGCGTCCTCAAGGCACCTGCTCCCCAGCCCCGCCCACCAGATGTCCCCACCTGGCCTAGCCCAGGCTGAGCTGAGCCGCCTGCAGGCCCGGCGCACGGGCACTCCTCACTCCTGGCCTCTATCCATCTGTCTTGGGCCCCCAGTCTCTACCCCAAGCAGGGGCAGGGGACAGACATGTGAGGACTTGCCCAAAGTGGTGGCAGAGTCAGGGCCAGCCCAGGCCACCATGCTGAGGACCTGGAACATCAGAGAACGTCCAGGACAGCCCTGGGGAGAACAGGCCCTGGGCTCTCAGCTGGCTGGGCCACCGGCTGCTGTGCGGCCTCAGGCAGGTCCCTGTTCTTCCTGTTCCTCAGTTTCCCAATCTGCGACACAAGGAGGGTTGAGGCTCCAACGCACAGAGGATTCTAGAGCTCTAAGAGGCCGGCACAGCCTTGTGAGAGGGCGGGGAGTGAGGGGCAATGGAGGGGTGGAGGTCAGGCAGGAAGCAGGCCCTGTGGGCCCCGCCTCTGGAGAATGGGAGGGAGTTGGACCTTGGCTGAGCAGAGTCTGGCACCAGGGCAGAGTGGGAATCGTGTGTGGGCCCAGGTATCCTTGGGAGCCCCAGTCAGGCTCTCAGCAGGTGACGTCCAGTGGTGCTGCCCTGGGAATGTCTGGGGCAGGGCCCAGCTCCAGAACAGGCTCAGTGGCCAAGAAGCTATGAAAAACCAACTGGATATACTTGAAAAGATGGCTGAGGCAGCCCCAAGGTACAGCCGCTTACTCAGTCATTCACCAAACACTAGCCACGGCCCCAGGGGACACAACCTGGGTGATGCTAGAAACACATGATGAGATGCTGGGGTCAGAGCAGCCCCGTCCTGAGGCAGAGACAGGACATAAAGAAAATACGACACGGGGAGACAGTCAGCATTGAGGTAACTAACAGAAGATTTGGTAACGAGTGAGGTTTTGAAGGATGTGTAGGAGTTAGCTAAGTAGAAAAACAGAAAGGCATTCCTGGGAGAGGAGACAAGGAGAGCAATGAGGGAGAACCCATGGCAGTGGGACTGGCAGGAGGGCCTCAAATGCCAGCCCTATTGTGATGGGAGCCACAGAAGTATTTGAGCAGAGGAGGGACTCAGTCAGATGTGGAGGCAGGTGACAGGGCCAAGCAGACTGGAGGGGGCAGACTGGGAGCTGTTGTGTGTGTGCGTGTGTGGCTGTGGGGTGGAAGGGGAGGGAGGTTCAGGGCCAAGGTGGGGTATTTCCTCTTTATCTGTCTTCGAGTTCTTTCCAAAGCTGCCGCCACCTCCGGCTTCCTGTGCTGAGCAAGGCACCATCCCACCCAGGTCCCTAGTCACTCTGCCTGGGCTCCCGGCACCCCTAGCCTCCCCAGCAGAGGCTGCAGCCCTGGGTTCCTGGTCCCATAGTGTCCCTCTGACTGTGTGATGTTGCGCAGGTGTCTGCCCCCTCTGGCCTTATAGCCTTTCTGTCAGTAAAGGGGGAGCATGAGGAGAGAGAGATGGACAGAACCCAGCCCAGGGCCACAAGCCAGGGCGGGTGCCCTAGGCATCTAAAAGTGAACAGAGGACAGGGCGGAAGAGACCATTGTGGGCCAGCTGTTCAGGGGAGGCGGCCAGGTGGAGGAAATGGCCTGGCGAAGGCTGGAAGGCCTAGTGCTGCTGAGTCCTGAGACCTCCGTCTGCTCAGTGGGGAGAAAGCTGACAAGACCGCAGCGCTGGGCTGGCCTGTCCAGGCCATGCCGGTGGTTGAGACAAGACTCCACCAGGGCTGTCGGGAGCCAGGGAGGTTCCAGCCTCCGATGCCCCTGGGGTTCCTGGGGTCAGCTCTGGCCACTTGTGTCTGGACAGAGCAGGGATGGGGGTCAGGCCCCTGACCCACCAGCCTGAGGCCATGCCCTGGTGTGTTCTTCAGTAACCCCAGCACTGGCCCTGGCCCTGAAACAGCGGTGGGGAAACTCCAGCTCAGCCCTGCAAGGCCCAGGGTGTGGGGCAGAGGTGGGGATGGGGGTCCCAGAAGGCCTCATGCCTACACCAGGCCCACTCCTTCCCTGTGCCCTGCTGCCATCCCCGCCTGCATGATGCAGACCCAGTACCCCAGAGGAGGCCCCATGGGGCCGGGGCCACAGAGGCACCTGACCCAGCCGCGTGGCCAGTTGGGGTCAGGGAGGGCTTCTCAGAAGGGCATGGTCCACTGGGCATGAAAGTTCGAGTAAAAGTTTACCAGGAGAGCAGAAGACAGGTCTAAGGGAGTGCTGTGTGGGAGGAGGGGCGACCACCTCGTCACCATACTCAGCACAAACACCTGCAGGCAGCAGTGCCCCCACTCTCCCAAGGGCCTCTCGTCAAGCCTCACAGAGAAGAAGACAGAGGAACAGAGTGGTTGAGTGGCTTGTCTGGCCTCACCTGGCTAGCAAGAGGCAGAGTAGGGTTTGCAGCCGGATGCTGTGCTCCCCAGGAGAGGTGGCCAGGGAGCCTGTGAGAGCAGCCTTGGAGCTGGGGAGAGTCTGAGGCCAGGGACTTGCCATGCAACCTTGTGGGGGATCTCTGCCCCTCCTTGGGCCTCAGTTTCCACATCAGTAAAATGGGGACCACACGAGGTGGCCAGGAGTGAGTGATGCTGTCTTTCAAGCTACCTAAGACGAGGCCTGCCTTCTCTGGTGGGGGCAGGGCTGGCCTCCTCGGAGGGTGTGGTTGTGACACCCTTTGAGGGCGACAGCTGCCCACACACTGACGCCTCCTGTGGGGTTTTGTGGGTTCTTTGGAGACACCCAGGCCCCACCGGGCCCCTGCTCCTGCAGCGCTGTGCCTGCACCTGTGTCCTGCCGGGGCCTTATAGGCGGAGGAGCTCTCTTCCCCAGGCCCCCCAGGTGCCAGCTCAGCCTCTGGCCTGGAGGCCTCCATCCAGGACCCCCAAACCCCAGAGCCCCAGGCCGAGCTCTTCAGATGGCTGCCTTGAGCCCCTACACTCACCAACCACCTTCACCGCCTCCTCTCCTGGGGAGCCCACCGTGAGAGGGACCCAGGGTCTCCACCAGTTTGGAGGCAGCAGCAGACTGGAACCTCACTTCTGGGGTGGGGGCTCCCCAGAAGCTGTGCCTGAGTTGCAGTGTGAGGACAAAGTGGGAAGTGGGCAGGGCAGAGCCAATGAGGGCTGTGTGACCGACATGGCCGTGCTGGTGGCGACTGAGCTCAGCGGGGTGGGGAGGCCGGGTGACAGAACAGGCACCCACCGTGTTCCCGTGGGGCAGGGAGCTGGGCGTCCACCCACCTGCTCCCCTCAGTCATCACTTGAGAAGGTTCCAGGGGCTCGGCCCGCCCTGCACACAGGCCAAGGATGTCAGTCACCAGAAAAAAGCCCTGTGTGGTCATTTGTGGAGTGAGAGTGGGGACATGGGCAGGATACCACCAGCACCTGCCACCCTCTTCGCCCAGCTGAGGGCTCGTCAACATCCTGAGAGACAGGAAAAGTCCCACCTCACTTCCGCCCTTGGCGCCAAGCTCAGACTCAGGAAGCATTTGCTGAAGGAGGGAAGGGAAACGTTATGGGGAAGCAGAGGCTCTGGGCCCACCCTCAGTTGGCAGTAGTCCCACTGTGACACTCCGGCCGCTCTGGGCCTCAGTTTCCCCATCTGAACAATAAAGGTGTCGGAGCCAAAGCTGGGCTAAAGCACAGGGCTAGGAAGCCTGTCAGTGAGCAGCCGACCCCTGTGAGGGAAGGCAAGGCCCCAAGAGGCCAGGGGCTGCCTGGAGCCACGTAGCCACACGGGCAGGGCTGGGAGAGGAGCTGGGTCCCAGCCTCTTGCCCTTCGGCCCTGGGGGCGGAGGGGTGGTGGGGATCTTGCAAGACTCTAAACATCTGCCGGGCACCTTCTGTAGACCCAGGTCTATTTGATCAGCAGGAAACGGGACTGGTACCTGTGAGGAAAAGTCCAGGTGGCCTCAGTCTGTGCATCTGTGAAATGGGTAGAGGGAGAGAGCCTTTCTCACCAGACCAAAGCTGCTATTGTTTTTGTCATCCATTTTTGTAGTTTTTGACTTTTAAGAATCTACCATCTAAGACAGAAAAACTCACCTGAGGTTGGTTGAGTGGAGGTTCACTGAGGTTTGATTTTTCTGTTTTTGTAAGGGTATGTGTTTGCCTGGCATGGTGGGAAAGGCTGGGGCTTGGAAATGGGGATTGGGCTCTAGCTCCTGCCTGCCACAGCATGTGACCTCGGGCTTGTCACTTCGCCTCTCTGTGCCTCAGCTTCCCCATCTGTAAAATGGGTGTGATCACCTCTCCTGCATCTTGGGACTGCTGCAAGGAGCAGCGATGTTGAGTGCCTGGCACCTGGCGGGCAGTCGGCTGGCCTCCTGCTGCCCTCACCTGCCCCTCTCTCTGCAGATGGTACTCGGGCAGGATTTCCCGGCAGCTGGCTGAAGAGATTCTGATGAAGCGGAACCACCTGGGAGCCTTCCTGATCCGGGAGAGTGAGAGCTCCCCAGGGGAGTTCTCCGTGTCCGTGAAGTGAGTTCTGACCCACAGAAGAGTGCAGAGGAGGGTGGGCAGGGAGGCAGCGTCTGAGCTGAGCCTTGGAGCGCAGGACAGGCTGGCAGGGTGAGCTGGAGGGAATGGCGTCCCTGGAGGAGGAGCAGCCGAGCTAATGCCTGGAAGCAGGTGACCTTCGGGGGGTTGGCGAACGACATGCACCCTAGAGTGTGGCCCAGAGCAGGAGGGATGTGCTTGGAAAGCAGGCACAGGCCAACTGTGAGACCTCGAGTGCCAGGCTGAGATGTCTGGATGTTACTCTATGAGCAGTAAGAGGCCTTCAAGGATTTGTCCTCAGGAGGAAGGATGTGAAGGAGAGACGGGGGCGGGAAAGCACCGAGGCACCAGGGCAGGTGTCAGGGTGTGCTCTGGACAGGGTCCCACCATCTGGACACAGTTGCAAGGACGGATCTGGGGCCAGGCTGCTTGGGTTCTGATTCTGGCTCTGTCACTTCCCGACCATGTAACTTTGGGCAAGTCACTGTGTCTGTTTCCTCACACGTGAAACAGGCCATTGGAGGGAATAAGGGAGTCGATAATCCAGAGCAACTAGAATAGTGCGTGGCCCTGAGGCAGGGTGGCCCCGATGGCAGTGCCGGTTCTGTGATAGGGCAGCTCCGCAGGCATAGGCCTTTGGGCAGTGCAGGGTCCAATCCCAAAGGCCACCCCTGGGGCACCTGAGGAATCCAGGCGGAAGGGAGGGGCAGGAATGGGGGTAGGAGGGCAAAGTGGTCAGGGCCTTGGCTGGTCTCTGTCCTTCCTACTCCCAGTGCCCAGAACAGTGGGATCTGGATGCATAGATTCAAGGACTATTCATTGAGCTACATGCCATGGGCCAGGCTATTCTAGGGACCTGGGAAACGACAGTGAAAAAACCAAAGTCGCTGCCCTGACGGGTTTACATTTTAGTGGGGGAGACAGACAGCGACCAAGGACATGAGTACAGCAGGAGCTGAGGTGTCAGGGCCGGCCTCTCTGTGGAAGCGTGTTTCAGCAAAGATCTGAACCTGGTGGCAGAGGCTGCCCAGGGCGCCGGGAATGAGGACCTGGGAGGAGAGCCTTCCAGGCAGGGGGAATAGTGGATGCAAAGGCCCTGAGGTGGGAATGTGCTGGTTATCCAGAGGGACAGGAGCCCACAGGGAGGCAGCATTGCTGGGGCAGAGCGAGCAAGGAGGGGAGGGCTGGGGGTTACAGTCAAAGACATGGGGGGCAGATCACATAGGGCCTGACAGACTCTGACAAGGATGTCGGGTTTTCTCTCAGCAGTAGGGAGCCATGGAGGGTCTTGAGCGGGGGAGATGAGATTGGCTTCCTATTTTTAGCTGATCCCTCTGGCCGCTGTGAGGAGGAGGGATCGTTGGGAGTAAGCAGGAGACCTGGGAGGCCAGTGGGGAGCCAGGCGGGAGGTGATGGCATCTGGGTCTGTGGTGGGGGCTGAGGGGACTAAAAGTGGCCGTGTCTGGGAGGTGGCGTGGATCTGTGAAGTGGGGACCGCCAGCAATACCAGCTCTCAGGGATGCTGTGGGTGCGGGGCACCAAGCCTGCACAGAGGAGGTGCTCCCTGTGCCAGCTCTTACCATTACTAAGAGTGCTGGGGGGGAAACGCTGCCAGCTGGAAGGAAGGCACGAGAGGTGGGCCCCGGAGCAGACAGCGTGGCTCCTGGGAGGCAGTGGCCACTCAGTGTGTTGTGTGGCTCTGCCAGGAAGTCCATTTTCCTAGCAGTGGGTTGATTCACAGGCAGCGGTTTGATGATTTTCCAAAGGAGAAACGAACACAAGACCTCTTTGATGGTTAATGCTGGAGCTGGGTGAGAGGAGGCAAGTGAAGGGGCCCTGGGGTCAGGGGAATCCCAAAGCAGCAGAGAAAGAAGACTCACACAGGGATGACTTGTGGTGTCCTCGTGCAGCTCCAAACAGGCTGGGCCATGATGGCCCTGAGAGGGCTCCATCTGAGAAACATGTCTGGGTTTGACGCCTCCCAGGCCCTGCGGTGGTGGTGAGCCCTGTGACCTGTGCATTGTTCACGGGTCCATTTCTGTCAAGAGCTCGTGGCTGCATGTGATCAGCACATCCACCGGAGCCCCATGAGGTGGTGATCTCCCCGTCTGGGACTGGAGGCAGCCATGTGGGGAGGATCACCATGGTCAGGAAGGCTGCTGGGGGGACCCACCATGAGGGGTCCCAGCACTCACCTTGACCCCTCTCAAGCTGTCATCGGCTGTTTTCACTTCCCTTTTCCCCTGAGAATAGCTGGTTGTCTCGAAGGACAGGAGTGGCTCTTGCCCTCTCTGAGGCTCTATTTCTCCATCTTAAAAACGGGAGCACTGTCAGTGTGTGTGTGGGGGGGGTACTGTGAGATCTTGGCCCTGACACCCCCCAGGATGGTTGCGGGCACCTGAAGCCCCCCGTCCCCGGCTCATCCCCCCACCTCCACGGCCCGGTCCCCACTTCCCAATGGGCTCCCTGTAAAAGCAGGAAATGGCGGTTTTCCAAGTGTTGGCTGTCCAGGGGCCTGGTCGCCTCCTGAGAGTGATGCGGGCCAGGCAGGCTCGTCTGACTTCGAGTCACTGCAAGAGTGGCTCTTGGGACCAGCCCCAAAGCCCAAGGTCACCCAGCAAAGCAGGGGCTCAGGGGACTCACTGAGGCCACTTTTGGAGCCTGAGCTGAGGGGGAGGTGGTGGCTCTCCCAACCCCCTCCCTCCTCTGCTAACAAATCATCCTGCCTGAGCTTCCATAGCGAGGAGCCAGACCCAAGGAACATGATGGGGGAGCAGACACGGCCTGGCCCAGGGGCTTTCACGACGAATGAATGAATGAATGAATTAGAGAAATTCAATGATAGCAGGCACATTCCACATGGTGAAGGAGGTGACATCGGAGCTGGGCCCTGAAGCATGAGTAGGAGTTGGTGCACAAAGAGAGGAGAGGGTCTGCCAGGCACAGGGAACAGCATGTGCGAAGACCTGGGGTGGGTTTGGACAGCAGCAAGTTGTCTGACCAGGTGAGGAGATGGGCATGACTGGGCAGCAGTTCTTGAGCAGGGGAGCCAGCACCAATATTGTCCCGGGAAGGATTCCTGGCACACGCCTCCAGCGCCCCCAAGGCATCCTGGCCACGTCCCCCAAGGTTAGAATCAGTGGGAGCTTCCTGGCTCCACTGGCTGTGGTTTGTGCACACACCACCAGGTGGCGACCTTCACCCTCGGTTCCGTCCCCGCAGGGCCAGGGCTCCTGGGTCCTGCTCCCACTCCTGGGTCACTGGCTCGCATGTGGGCCTTTCAGTGGCCCTTGGAGGACCACGGGGCAGGGATCAGAGTAGGAAACTGAGGTGCACGGGGTGTGTGTGGCCGGGAGAGTGGGCTTTGCTGTAAGAATCTCAGCTCTGATACCTACTAGCTGTGTGACCCTGGGCAAGTTACCCTCTGAACGTCAGTTTCCTCAGCTGTAAAATGAACATCTGTGTAAAGTGCGTATGATGCCTAGCACATAATAAGTGCTCAAAAAATGCCAGTTATAGTAATGATCATCGTATTAACCCTCCAAGGGCCGCAAAGAGCTCCCAGGCCCCTGCCCCCAGCATGCAGGGCTGCTGGAGAAGGGGCGGCTGCCTGGGGAGGGGTACCCAGTTCTCGTCCCAGTTTTGCTCTGGACCCACTGTTTAACCTCAGGCAGGTTCCACTCTCTCTTGGCTGTCATGCCCTTGTCTACGACACGGAGACAGTAACCTTAGCCCTTATGAAGCCCAGTGATCCAGTGACCATCCAGAAAAGTGATGGCTGTGCCAACTCGCGTGTGAGAGCTTCTGCCCTCGCTGGCTTGGCTCCTGGGGACTCTGACCCCACTACGAGTGGCATCTCCTGCGTGCTCATGCCAGGCCCCATAAAACTGTCAGAGGTGCAGTTGATGGGCCTTATGGAGCCTCACGGAGCAATAGTGGCCATGGCCGGCTGCCCTTCATGAGTTTACAAACGGCTGTCCCCTCCACCTCCAGGAGCGTGTCTGAGCTGGCGGCCAACAAGCCGGGGGCCAAGGCTGGGGCGCACTGCCTGGGCTGTGTCCCTTTAGCCCCACACTCTGATCCAGGCCGCTGTGAACTCCTCTGTTTTAAGTGACGGTTTGTTCCTGAGTGAGGTGTTTTGCTTCCTTTCAGGCTGGGGGTGCCCTGGAGTCAATGCACATCTGTTTGCTGTGCCTCTCTGGTCACTGAGCGCCTACTGTGTGCCAGGCCCTGTTCCAGGTGCTTGGGATTCAGCCATGAACAAAATAGGGCAAATTTCCCTGTCCTTTAGGCGCTCACGTTCTACTGGGGTGACAAACAATAAATGATTAGTAAATTATATCAAATCTTGGAAGATGATAAAGGTTCTTTGGAAAATAAAGCAGGAAAGAAGTGGGGGGGGGGATTTGCAAATTTATGCATGCAAAGACAGGGAGGAAGTGATCCCCAGAAGCCTAGCTTGCAGGTAAGGAAACTGAAGCTCAGAGAGATGCAGTAACTTGCCCAAGGTCACACAGCAAGGAACAGCAGAGCTGGTACCCATTGGCCCTCTGTGCCCTGACAGACCCATACACCCACCCTCCCTGAGACCCAAAGACCCAGCAAGAGTCTGTCTCCACAGCCCCTCCCAAGGTCAGTTTGGTTTGATGTCTTGTCGCTGCAGTACAGGTATTCCAGCCCCTCCCTTTTCACAGATGTGAAAATGGAGGCTAGAGAAGGGCCATGCCAAATGGAGATCACCCAGTGGGCAGTCAGCACCCAGGCCACTGCCCAGGGGTTCCGCAGGCCCTGGCTGGGGCAGTCCTAGGGCTCCTGACCTCACTCCTGCCTTGTTTACTCTCCCTGGGCTGCCACTGTCACCTTTGCTGCTGCCATCACCAGGAAGAAAAACCTGCCGGGCAAGACCGGCTGCTGTCAGTGTCAGGCCCACGTGGTCCTCAGGGCCTTCCTGATGCCCAGGGGCCGGCCTGGTAGGTGGGTGTAGAGGTCACCCACAGACACAAACACAGCCACAATGAGCACACAGTCCCTCCAGCAGAGCAGGAGAGCCACACACGCACACACCCAGGAAGGATGGAGACAGACACCTGACACACGCAGGCCAGGACACACGCACGCAAGCCCCAGGCACTGCCCACCATCGTGGGCCAGCTCCAGGTGCCCCCTCCTCTGGCCACGCCCAGGCCCAGACCCTCTCCGGGCTGCGCCCCCTTCCTCCTGCTCAGAAGGCCTCCCACAGCAGGGCTGTCTGCACTCAAGTCATCCCTGCCAGCTCAGGGGTCACCTGGACTCAGACTCGGCTCCCCCTATGTGCCCTGTGGCTCCCCTGGGCCTGGGGGTGGGGGTCGAGGTCTGGAGAGTCCACAGAGGGCAGTCCCTGGTCTAAGGGATTCTCAGACACCTCAGGCTCCATCTGGCCTTGAGGGATGGCTCAGGTCAAGACCAGGCAGAGGAAAGGGCAAGGGCCTGGGGAGGCTGGAGACAGGCTGGCTCGGAGACTGCCCCAGATGCTGAGTCCTTGGGGCCTCATGGGGAGAGGTGTGGTCACTGATCAGGCCAGACAGGTGTGGTCACTGATCAGGCCAGGGGCTGGCACGGCAGGGGGGGCCACACCTGGGTCGCACGCAGCAGCAGCAGCAGCATCACCAGCCTGCTGCCCCTCTCCTCTCTGGGCCCCGCTCTCCTCATTGTAGAACGGGAAGTTCAGACCAGGCGGGAGACGCACAAGACCTGCCATTTACTGAGCACCTACTGTATGCCACGCACAGGCTGGGGGCCGGGACATACGAGCTTCCCAGATGTGAGAAGTCTCAAATTCTCGGGTTGGAAGGTTCTAGAATTCCTGGGTCCCTTGCCCCTTTCCCACATCTCACCTGCTCTTCCCCACTCCTTGACCCTCCTATATGATCAGGAAATGCTTTGTTCTCGATAACTTTCCAGGTAACTGAAGATAACCTCCAAACACAAAAATGTTCAAAATCGTGGTCATCTGGGGCTGAGATCTTTTCAAACCTGCCACACCCTTGTCTGCCCCCCACCCAGAGGGGAGGGAACACCAAACCCCTGACTCCTCCTTGGGGCCCACACCGAGGCAGGGCATTTGCCTCTGCCCTGAGTCGCCCAGCTGTGGAGTTGTTGGGGTCTCTGTTCCCTGGTTTCTCACCTGCCCAGGTGTTGGTCACCTCACCCCACTGCCTGGAGACACACTCCTCTCCCAGTGCCGCAGCCAAAGTCCAGGGGCCAGGAAAGCCCCGAGCCCACGGGACGGGCACTTGGGAAGCATGGGGCTTGGAGCTACCCCCAGGGAAGTGTGGGGCCTCTGGGGGCCTGCAGCAGGCTAGACAGGGTTGGGACGCCGTCTGCCCACCTGCCCTCCTTCCACCTGGGAACATGGACGTGTGTGTCCCCAGACGACAGCATGAGCAGCTCAGTCCCCTGGGCACAGTGCCTGGTGGCGGCGCGAGCGGCTTTGTCTCAGGTTCGGGGCTCACGGCTCCACCTGGTCACGGAGCCTCAGGTGTTTCTGTCCTCAGGTCTCGTGGGGGAACTGGCTCCCTCTGGAGTGAGCTGCCTGAGAGCTGGACACGTCTTAGGACGCGAGCTTGTTTCCGGGGCAGGACACCTGGAGGGCTGGGATAGCAGCTCAGAGCTGACAGAGAGGGTTTTGGGAACAAGGTGACTGAAGAGCACTTAAGCCTTGGGCTGTCATGCTCCATTCCTTGAGTCCAGCCTCTCCCACTGGGCTACCCCCTCAGGGTCCACTCCTGCCTCCCTGCCTTTCGCTGTCTAGTATGCGAACCATCATGGGCAGCAGGTTACAAGAAGGCTGTGCAAGGGGCTGAGGAACCCAAGGAGACTCTGACCCTGACTCAGCGGGTCTGAGGCAGCTCTCAGAGATTGGGCCATTTTACCTGGGTCTTGAAACATGAGTAGGAGTTTGACTAGAGAAGAATTTGGAGGAAATAGTGTATGCAAAGGCTTGGAGGTGTGTTTGAAAGTGGAGAGAAGTTCTGTGTGGTTTAAACCCCTTGACTTGGGCAGGGTGGGGGGATCTCCCTTTGCCCCCCACCAAACATACACACAGACCAGAAGGTGTTTACTTTGAACAACTCTTCATCTTAAATCTTCAACAAAGCAGCAGGCCAGCCCAGGGCTGACAGGTGGAGGGAGTGAACCTCGGGCAGGGAGGGACAGCGAGAGCAGCCGGCCTGGACAGGTGGGGGTGATGGGCACCACACTCGTGCACAGACCCTGGAAGAGCTTGGCCTGCGGGTCTGCAGGAGCTCGGGCTGCAGGCGAACCCCGGCTCCCCGCGCACCGCACCCAAAATCGTTTAAAGAGATTCAAATTTAGAACCCAGGAGGTGTTTGTTCTTTTTTACTATCAAGTCTCCAGACTGGTGTTTGGTTCTCATTTGGTTCCAAACAAAATGAGAACCCAGCCTGTGGCTCGGGAGGCAGAGGAGCCCTCCTCCTCCCAGTGGCTGTACTGTGCCCCCAGTACACACGCCTGGCCATGCCCACAGGACCCCAGGGTCTCCCGGATCTCAGTTCCACCAGCCCCCTGGACAGGACACCCTCCCTCGGGCAGGTTCCTAAACTGGCTTCTTCCTGTGTGTGTGGGGGGGGGGGGCTGGGACTGTTCTGTGTGCGGCCACCAGCCCAGCAAGGCCTCCCTCACCTCACCTATGGCGAGTGCAACCATGCCCCCCCACAGGGCAGGTGAGGCAAGGCCCCAAGAGGTGAAAGTCCAGGCAGGCTGACCGTAGAGCTGGCATGGGTGGCTGTGATGTGGCCACGCAGAGAGGATGAGGGAAGGAGGGCCTCCTGGGACCTCACCCAGGTAACGACACGGTGGAGGACTGCACGTGGGATGACAAGATGGGGGATGTTAGCAATATCACAGTTGGAATCATTATTAATGCTACTTTCATACAATGACCACCAATCGGGGAGCACGTTAGAGTGACACCCGACGTGGAGGAGCTCAGACGCGGCCCCAGCTCTGGTCTCTGTTGCTGTGTGACTCTGGGCAGGTCATGGCTGCACTTGGGGCCTCAGTTTCCCCACTGTATGGAGGGCCCGATTTGCTCCTCCCAGGCAATGAGGTGGGCCTGGCCACCCCGCAGCAGGGAGGGGAAACATGATGGTTTGCGTTGCGCATTGTCCTGATCCACGCCAGCACCACATCCAGCCCCGGCCTGCATGGCCTGTCCTGGTTTGGGACATGCTGCGTGTGGGAAGGCGCCAGGCAGGTCCCTCTGCCCAGTCCCAGGCAGAACAGGCTCTGCCCCACTGGCCCATTTGGGAGAGGCGGGCTATCTCCTCCGCGGGGCCAGAAGGTACGTGGAGGATCTGGCGGTGGGTTGGAAGGCTGGGCAAAGGCTGGGACACTAGGAGGAAAGGGGCCGGCTGATTGCATCAGAGACCACATGAAGGCGATGAGGCTGGACACGTAATCAGAGCCAGATCTTGAGTCTGGGGTGTGAAGATTTTATCCTGAGGGCAATGGGGAGCCATAGAAGGTTCTTGAGGTGGGGTCAGGGATGGGTGGGAAGGATGTGAAGCATCCAACATGCCTGAGCTCCTCTCACAGGGGCAGGCTTTGGCCTGAGTCAGGATGGTCTTAAGACTCACTCCTCAAGGGACCGCAAGGGCCAGGAGGGGCCGGGGAGGGAGCAGAATGTCGAGGCTGAGGGGGATGTTGAAGAGAGAAGATGCTGCCTGATCACCTCTCAGAGGAACCTGTTTAATGTTGCCAATAAACCATAGTCAGCATTTTCTGAGCATTTTCCCAGAAGGGAGGTGTTATTACAAGGAAACTGAGGTTCAGAGAAGTTAAATGATTTGCCTAAGGGCACACAGCAAGAAAGTGGCCTGGTCCAGGGCCCACACCCTTACCTCCATACTCCACTGCCTGGGTGGCCTCACCAGGCCTTACATGGAGCTGGGTCCTCGGGCCCTGGGACTACCCTCCACCATCTGCACCTGCTCCTGGCTTCAGGTCTCACCAGGAGGGAGAAAGGCCTGGCTCCAGGTGGTGAGAAGGGAGGCCCGGGTCTGTGCCGGGCTGGGCGAGGGCCCTGGCTGCTGTGGGCCCGTCTGAAGTGGCCATGGGTCCTCTCCCCTAGCTACGGGGACCAGGTGCAGCACTTCAAGGTGCTGCGCGAGGCCTCGGGAAAGTACTTCCTGTGGGAGGAGAAGTTCAACTCCCTCAACGAGCTGGTCGACTTCTACCGCACCACCACCATCGCCAAGAAGCGGCAGATCTTCCTACGGGATGAGGAGCCCCTCCTCCAGGTAGGTGGGCGGGAGGCCCCCCCTGAGCCCCTCTCCGCCTTGGCCGTCTACAGGGGTGATGATAGCTGGTGGGACCGGGCCTCCCTTCCTTCCCCAGCAGCCTCACGTTGCATGAGGAGGCGTCCAGCCCCGGTTCAAAGTTCTGTTTTGGTGGCACTGCAGTGAGACAACCAGGGTGGGAAAGGAGAGGAGGGAAAGGAGAGGAGGGAACAGAACGGAAATTCCACGGGGCAAACTGTGTCTGGCTTATTCTTAGCTCCTAGAGCAGTGCACAGTACACAGTTGGTACTCAACAAGTGTCTGTTGAATGAACGTAGGTACTGAGTGCCCCGCACTGAGCTGGGCTGTCCGCTGGAGCCCCATCTTCCCCATTGTACAGGTGAGCAGCCTGCGGCTCAGAGGGTGATGATGTGACTCATCTGGGGCCACCCACGGGGTGGGCTCCGTGGTGGTTTCCACTCCAGAGGGGCCGGCCTTGGATAGGGTGTGGGGCAGTGCGCGCATTCGTGGGCCAGGTCCTGGCTGGGCACAGGGTGTGTGGGGGTCTGGTTGCCCCTCATCTTCACAATAACAGCAATTTGCCAGCCTGCCCTTTCATCAAGGGGCCCAGAGGACCGGCTCTCACTCATTAGGATGATGACACCAGCCGACAGGGTTATTAGCCCCAACATGCTGTTTTCCTTGGGTCGGCAAGGCCTGGGGTTGGAGGTCAGGACCCTGGACAGCCCAGTTGAACGTGGGCTCTGCAGAGGGCACGGGGGGCGTGGCCACGGCCAAGGCCTGGGCAGGGGGTTGAGGGCTGCTGCAGAGAAGCTCCCGTCCTGCCCTGTTCTTAGACTCTGCCGCCTCCCCGTGTGTGACCTGACTAAGCCTCAGTTTCCCCTGTGTCCAATAGGATGAGCCCCGGGATCTAATATGCCAAGAGAGTCAAACAGTGCCTCAGAAGATCCCCACTGGTGCCCCCTTGTCCCCCAGGAGGCTCCCCCTCCTCAGCCTGACCCTGGGGGCCGGGTCAGTTGTGAGCTCTCAGTCTTAGCGGCTCTCCCACCGGGCCTCCACCTCCCAGACCTCCATCCCCTCCCCATCATTGCCTGGGCCGGCTCTGCCCTTGGAGAGAGTGAGGGAGCCAGGGTGGAGCTGGCAGGCCACCTGAGGGCTCCCCCACACCCACTACCTCGCTCTGGCCTGGGCCCTGGGTCACCCACCCCGTGGGCAACTCCAGAACTGGTTCAGTCCCTGGAACCCGTGCCGCCTCCTCCTTCCTGAGCAGAGAACCGCTAATTACAGCCTGTCCGCTGATCCTATCGCCCTTCTGGATGAGATTCCGCAGGCTCAGAGCAGAGGTCCGGGGGGCCAGGCAGGGCCAGGCTGCTGGGTGTAATCGTCACGGCGCCGGGCTGACTTGCCTACAGACAGCTCTGGTGCAGCTGCCATTCGCAGGTGGGGAAACTGAGTCCCACAAAGGGCAGGGACTTGCTCAAGGTCACCTTGGGGCACAGACAGGACTGGAACCCCGGCCTGAGAGCTGGCAGCAGCTCACAGTGACCTCCTTTCCCTTGAAGCCTGGCCAAGCCAACAGCAGTAAACTCTGCCTTTAGCTGCATGTCACTTTGCAGTTTATAAGGCCCATTCCTGCGGTTCCAGGGCCTGGAGTCAAAAGCTACCATGGTGGCTAGAGCCAGGGAAATTAGACCCCACAAGAGGCAAGGACCTAACCAAAGTTCCACACTAAGGACCAGGACTCCAGCAGGGCTGCCAGGACAAGGCGTGTTGCTCTGTGTAGATGCCGTGTCTGCAGCAGACACCGCAGGGTGCGGGCAGCAGGAGGCCCATGGGGTGGCGTGGCCATCCATTGGGACTTGAAGGCAAAGGCGAGTTCAACCCCAATTTTGTCCCAAAGGATTCTGCCCCCCCAACCTGTGGCAAATCACTCCTCCTGTTGGGGCCTCCCGGGAGAGCCCGGGTGCGAGGCTCCCGAGGGGCCGCACTAACCACTTCCTCCCCTGCAGCCGCCCCGGGCCTGCTTTGCCCAGGCCCAGTTTGACTTCTCAGCCCGGGACCCCTCGCAGCTCAGCTTCCGCCATGGCGACATCATCGAAGTCCTGGAGAGCCTGGACCCCCACTGGTGGCGGGGCCGGCTCTGCGGGCGTGTGGGCTTCTTCCCGCGGAGCTATGTCCAGCCGGTGCACCTGTGACCGGAGTGGGGCCCAGGGGACAGAGCTGGCAGACTGTCCATCCACCAGACACTGAGGTCCAGAGAGAGGACGTGGATAATCCCTCCCCGGGTCCCACTGGGTCAGCTGAGGGCTTTGGACTGGAATGTGGGCCTCCTAACTGCCACCTCCCGCCACTTCACAAGAACTGGGACGGACCCCCAGCGCCCCAGCATCACCCAGTGTTCAGTGCCCACCGGGCACAGGGAGTTCCCAGGGCTTCCTTCCAGCCTCTTCCCATTGGCCACCAGCTGTGTGATGTTGTAGGGTGGGGCCAGCAGAGGCCCCGCCCACTCCCACCACCAAGGGCCCCATCCCCAGGGAGGGTTGAGGACTCCTAGGTCCACCCATCGGGGCCCAGCCCAAGGGACTGTGGGCTTGGTGGGTGGGTTCACCTCAGGCAGACTACCCCCTGGGCCTGCCTGCCCCTCCCTCAAAAGTCCCCTCAGGTGTTCTGGCTATTGGGAAGGTGGCTTAGTCTTAGGGTCTGGCAAGGGTGCTGCACACCTGTTGACCTGGACTTGCTGGACAGACTCCAGGTGGAGACCGACTTCTCAGCAGCCCCACAACGACTTTGGGCTCCACCTGAGCATCCAATACCTCCACCCTGCCACGGACACTTTGGGGAGGGGCTGGAGGCCTTGAGGCCCTGAGGAGGGGGCAGCAATGGTGAAAGAAAGGGAGCCAGCCGCTCCTCTCCTGCCGGCCCCGAGCAATGGAGAGGCTGTGAGGGGCAGGCCTGGATGCAGCCACCGGGGAGACTCCGCCACACCGGCCCTTGTTAGTTCAGGCCCAGGTTCCGCCCAGATCACAGCCCTGGGGGAGGTTGGGGGAGCTATAGGCCAGCTAGGAAGTTGGGGGCCAGAGCTGGACTTTGAGGTCCAGCAGCATCCAGAATGGGGCGGGCAGTCTAGGTGGGGCCCTAGCTAGAGTAACCAGCAGGGGGTACTCAGCAGCACCTGCCTGGAGCCTGGGCACCTTTGGGAGCAAGAGGAGTGAGGGGGACTCAGAAAGGGCTTTGAATGCCAGGCTCGTGACGGAGGGGGCAGTGAGCAGGGAGGGAGAGGAGGGATGGGGGAGGGTCCCCGGGAGGGGGGCTGCAGGAGGCTCCTCCCCCACCCAGGGCTGGCCCGAGCCCTTCAAGCCCTGAGCTCTGGCAGGCTGCGCACCCCTGACCCGGGCCCGTGGACTCAGAATAAAACAGTAAAACAAGTATAAGGATGTTCATCAGAAATCTGATTTTCTTTCCAATTATGACAACTATTTTTGAAGTATCATACTCTTTTTTCCCATTTCCTCCCTAATTTTTCAGGGCTCCTGCTTTGCTGGCTGAGCCAGTCCCTGGGCACTGACCCGCCATGTAGCCGTGAGGGGAGTCTGCCCTTCCCTGGTGTCCTCATTAGGGAGAGGGGGGTGGGCCTGAGGGCTCTGAGGGCCCTGCCTTCCTGCCCAGAGAGGTGACATCAGGCGAAGTAGGCATAGAAGAAGATGTTGATGCACATGAGGAGGATGGCATTGAAGCCACAGACACGCGCCCAGAAAGCATATTTCTGGGATGTTCGGCTGTCACCTGGAGGGGGTGGGAGGAGAGGGACAGATGAGGGCCACAGGCCGTACCAGGCACTCATGCCTCCAGCCCCCGCCTTGGGGTGGGGTGAGAGGGAGTGCCTAGGGTCACACACCTACCTGTTTTGGCTCCTGGAGGCAGGGCCCGAGCCAGGGTCCACCAGGTAAGGTTCTCAATCTGCAGGGATAGGGAGGACAGGGGTGTGGCAGGCCAGGGGTGGACAAGACAGGGCCAGGGGTCAGTGATGGAAAGAAGGCAGCTGAGTTCAAAAAGGGCCAGGGGCCAGGGCCACAGACAGGGGTCAAGAGCTGGACAATTCTTGAGTCAGACAGGGTCAGGGGTCAGAATGGGACCAGAGTCAGAAGTTGTTAAGGGTCAGGGATCAGGGTCAGGGATAGGCCTAGGTGGGTCAGGAGTCAGAGGCCAGGGCAAGCTCACCTGAACACCTTCAGGGGGTGGGGTCAGCAGGCTCCCGGCCACCACCACAGCCCCACTGAGCACAAAGAGGGCAATGGCAAAGTGCAGGTAGTGGATGCTGCCCAGGATGGAAGGCCGCATGTCTGGGTCACCGCAGGGCGGGGCTGGGTGCAGGAATTCCAGGACCAGCCTCGTGGCGCCCACCGCCAGCCCCACCATCAGGCCCCAGAAGGCCCCCTGGGGAGGAGGAGGCAGGGCAGGTGGGGCCGTGGGAGGAAGGCCGGGGTTCCCCCAGCACACAAACAGGCACAGGGGAAGATGCGAACAAGTTGCAGCTCATCCCCAGGGGAGGACAGAGCCCGATCCCACATGCAGTCCCACCCCAGCTTTCCTCACCACCCACCCACCTGCTCGTTGGCACGCCGCCAGAAGATGCCCAGGACAAAGACCGCGGTCACTGGCGGGGCCAGGGAGCTAGTCACCGACTGCATGTAGATGAAGAGCTGCCCACTGTTGGAGCCCTGCAGGACGGGGATCCAGGCCACGCTCACGCCGATGAGCACCACGATGACCAGCCTGAGGGCAGGCAGCGGGCACGCTCATCCTTCGAGACCCTTCCTCAATCCTCCCCCACCTCCCGCTGGTCACTAAGACTTGCTCTCCATCTGTTCCCTGCTGCCCCAGCTCCAGCCTTCTCCCTGGCCCCTGGTCCACTCCTCAGGGGACGTGGCCAGTCCTGCCCACTCCAAACACTTCCCTGGCTTCCTACACCAGCCTGTCTGCTCCTTCTCATCCCTGGGGTCTCCACTGAGTCAGCCCTCAGAGAGGCCCCCGATGGCCCCCCAGGGTCTCCCGCTTGTCTTCAAGGCACCCAACCTCTACATGCATTTGGGTGTTTCCTTGCTTACTGTCTGTCTCCCCTCCCGGCTGGAGGCACCAGGAGGGCAGAAGCCTCATCTCTGGACTTCCCTGCTGCATCTCCTGGCACGCAGTGGGTGCTCGATAAACATTTGGTGGCTGCATGAATGACCCGCTGTCCTCACATTCGGGCCAGACTGGCCTCCTGGTGGTTCTTCTAACACTGGTGGCCTCCGAGGGGCTGTGACCTCTAACTGGCTCATTTGCACCCCCTATAGCTCACATCCATTACATCGTGACTTCCACCCTGAGTCCAAGGTTGGGAGCCAGGTGGCCTGGGTTTGGGTTAGGACCAGGACCGGCTGTGAAGCCGGACACCTCTGACCAGCCTTCCCCTCCCCACCCTGTGTGGACTCCTCCTCTCAGCTCCTGTCTGCCTCCCCACTAGGCGTGGGCCACTCCACAGCAGGGACATGCTTCCCTTGTTCATTCGACAAACTGCTCATGAGGAGCCCACCTGAGAGCAGGGCTCTGCGCTCCTGAGCAGACGTGGTGACGAGTGGGCCCCAGTCCCTGCCCAGCACTCAGAGTCACGCAAAGAAAACAGATGAGCCTGTCACCCTGCACTCAGGGCTGGGCTAAGGGGGCCAAGAGGAAGCATCAATCCAGGAGGTCTTCCAGGAGGAGGGGACCCTGGAGCCTTGAACATGTTTGGGATCCAGCTAAGGGGACAGAGGTGGGGTGAGGTGTCCGATCTGCTCCTTCCTGGCTGAGTACCCCTCGCCCCTGTGTCCTGGGTCAGTTGGGCACCCCTCATCCCTGAGGGAGATGGTGGGTGAGACCCTCTGGAACCCCGGACAGGACGGCAGGGGCAACAGAGGCCATGTGTGCAGCTGGGATGGGTCCTCCTTCCTGCTTGCCCACCCTCCTGCCTCCCATTCTTCTCTTCCAGGCCTCAGGGAGAGGGTGGAGGAAGGAGGTGCCACCTTGATTAAGGCTAATTAACCCTTAGCCTGGCAGGCAGGCAGGTGCTGTCCTCTTCAAAGGCACAGGTGGGCTCCATTAACACCCGTCCACCCCGCACTCCCCACACAGGCTCCCACCGCCTAGGACCAGACTCCGCATCTCTGCTGGGGAGGGCCTGGGCCTCTCCAGCCCCGCCCGGAGAGAGGCCCCCGGCCTTCTGACTGCCCTCTATGGTTTGCTCTTCTGACTCAGCCACCACCAGGCTGCAAGAGGGACCCCAAAGCTAAAGGCTGTTCCTTCTGCCTGGAATGTCTTTCTCCGACTCCTCCCCCAGCAAACCTCCCTCATCCTCCAAGGCCCAGCTCAAGGCCCTCCTCCTCCAGGAAGCCTTCCTGACCTCCCTGCATGCACATACACACACACACACCGCCATCAGGATGACCCTCCATCACTCTGCAGCTGTGGTCGCAGGGGAGCCCCTCAAGGGCCGGGGGGCTCTGAAATCTCTCTGGATCTCCTATATTGCCCAGCTTGACACAGGGTACCGGGGAGGCCTCAGGCACTATTTGTGGATTGAATAATAGAGAAGGTAGACAGAAGGAGGGGATAGCAGGGGAAGGAAATGAAGAAGCAGGACTGAGGAGTGGGGCCTGGGGCTGGCAAAGATCAGGGCCCCAGACGTGAGGTTGTCACTGTCCCCAGGCCTGTGATGGCTCCTCTGGCACCCCTCAAACTGATGAGACTGTCAGGGTCGCTGGCATGCCCCTGCCTGCCTCTGCCCCATGATGGCCTCCTCCCCAGCCTGCTGGGTGCGCCCTGCTGCCCCTCTCTCTGAAAGTCCTGAACCTCCTTGGATTGAGGCTCCAGAGATCCAAGACCCCACACAGCCTAGAAAACACAGCTTGAATGGTGTCGTTTTAGGCAGGAGAAGGCTGAAGGTGTTGGGGGTTGTCCTGGTACTTGAAGAGGGAGGGATGGTAAAGCTGAACCCTAGCCCCAACACCCAGCATCGGGCCCTTTCCACTCCACTGAACTGGCAGCTGAGAGAACTGGGACACAGAGAAGGTAAGCCACCTGCCCTGCATCACACAGCCTTGAGCCCACAGGGAGGCTGGCAGGGCCTGGGGTGGGGTGAGGTGTGGCTTGACTGGGTGCAAGAGGTGGGAAGGAGGGTCAAGGGCACAGTGGCTGGAGGGCAAGCTGGCATAGAGGGGAGGCCAATTCTGGACTTTGGCTTCAGGTGGGAGCAGGAGAGAAGCCTGCTTCTGGGGAGGCGGGAAGTAGTAGGCAGGGGACATGGGAGCCACCAGGCAGGCATTGAGGCT
Source organism: Tapirus indicus (assembly GCA_031878705.1). Lineage (NCBI taxonomy): Eukaryota > Metazoa > Chordata > Mammalia > Perissodactyla > Tapiridae > Tapirus > Tapirus indicus. Next base: position 2,052,680 of record CM062932.1, on the reverse strand, counting down.
ACCAGGGTCCCAGGCCAGAGGGCCAAGGCACACCCTGAGCAGCAGGAGGGCGTCCAGGTCCCAGTTCCCAGGATGCTGGGTGTGGAGGGGCTTAGGAAGGAGTCTGCCCAGCAGGGGCGGGCTCCCCTGGGCCACACGGCCCCCGAAGAGGGGCTGGGGAACCGCCCGGCAGGGATGTGCTGACACGGAAGCGTCCCGTGGGGCGAGGGAGGGGCTCCTTGTTTTGGAGGCTGTGAGCCTGCACATGAGCTCATGCTCACCTGCCGTCTGGCGTGTCCCAACAGGGCCCTTCTGACAGAAGCCCTGCTGTTTTGCATCACTGGGACAACCGCCTGGAGCTCTGGGGGAGACCACACCCTGAGGACGGGCACCATGGGCTCCCTGCTGGAGGGTGCATGGTTGGCCAAGCTAAGCGCCAGAGGGCTGGGCCCCTGGACCAACAGAGTGGGGGCCGCATGGCTTGGAGGGAGACAGGACGGGTGGGACCTGGGAGAGGGCCGGAGCAGAGGGACGGGTGCACACACTCGGAGACGCCACCCCTCATCATCCACTGTAGAGTCCACCCCTAAAGGACTCCCAGGTCCTCGGCAGAGTGCGGGGACAGAGGGCTGGGCCACAGGGAGGGTATCAGGGAGACAAGTTGGACCTATCAGGGCCACACGTGCTGTGGGGGAATCTGGTGACAGTCCCCTGTGGTGGCTTAGAGGGGAGGGGGTCATTCCTTGGTCAGGAGTATCAGGGATGGCTGCATGGAGTGGGGCATGGGCAGAGTCTAGAAAGATCAGAGTGAGCCCTTGAGGTGATAAGGAGGGGACAAGCAGGGCTAGGAGGAAACGGACAGAAGTGCGGTGGGGCTGGGGCACGGGGGCTGGAGGGACAGCTGTGGCCTGAGTGTGGCCACTCCTGAGTACTGGCTCCAGGCCCTCTTGGGGCCGCTGGGATCCATCAGGAAGCCTGGAGCTCAGATGTGGGGAAGACACAGCGCTCTGGGATGGTGGGGAGGGGTTTGCCCTGGCAGAGATTCCCTCAGACAGTCAGTGCAGGGTAAGCGATGCATTCAAGATGAGGGCTGTGACCATGAAGGGGTGGCCAGGGCAGCGGTGTGGGAGGTGGGATGGACAGGATATTCTGGCCTCTTCTCTCCTCTCCTTTCCGGCAAACTCCTTTCTCCAACTGGCAAACTCCCCATCCCTCAAAGCCCACGTCTGGCGGGGCCTCCTGGCTGTTCGCGTGGCTGGGGAAGCCTACCTCCCAGGCCTCCCCAGTGCCCCGGCACCGCCCACCGTACCGTCCCACCAGCAGCAGCTCCCGCTCGCCGGCATGGGGCCGCAGCCGCCTCCAGATGTCCATGGTGAAGAGTGTGCTGCTGCTGTTGAAGATGGAGGTCAGCGACGACATGAGCGCGGCCATCATCACTGCGATCATCAGCCCCCGCAGGCCTGCGGGTCAGGGACAGGGGCTGCTGAGACCCTGCCTGGCCCTCACCCTGGCCCCCGTGAGCCCCTGCTGCCTGTGGCTTTCTGGCTGAGGCCCCACCCTCAGCATCGGCCGTTCACAGGTCCCTGGGAGCACAGGGCCAGCAGGGAGGGGCGGAGGGTGTTTGAGGTGGTGGAGAAAGACTCCAACACAGGAGGAGAGGCTGAGGACAAACTGTGGGACTTCTGGATGTGCCGCTTGAGCCCGTGGCTTGCTGGCCACAACGGTCACAGCTGTAACTGCTCCTCTTGTCGGGGCTAAGATCAGCCCTCCCGTCCGTGCAGAGCCTCGAGTTGACGTGGCACTTCCACAGCCATGACTCCATTTGATGGAAGGATTATTAACCCGTTTGATAGGTGAGGAAGCAAAGCTCAGAGAGGGGAGGACAGCGGCAGAGGTGCCCACAGCAGGCTGGAGGCAGAACTCTGGGGTGTGGGGGGAGTGAAGAAGCCCTGGGGGGACCCTCGGCTTGGGGGTCACACCCTGGACAGGGCAGTGGCCCAGGGTCTGGGGTTTCCCCTTGCTTCCTGTGCGTGGCAGGCCCCAACAGGCACAGGGGGTCCCCTTTCTTGTTGGCTCTGTGGAAGAGGAGATGCAGTTCCCCAGCAGGGAGAGAAAAAGCCACCCCGTGATTGGCTGAAAACAAGTGAGGGGTCTCCATCAAGGTGGGCAAGGCGCTGCCATGTAAAGCCTTCTGGGAGCCGTGGGATTGAGAGGCACTGTGGGTGGGGAGGACCCAGTGCTGTGTGGCTTCAGGCTAGTCACCTCCCCTGTCTGGGCCTTGGTCTGAGTCTGTCTCCGAGGCCTCTAGTGCTTTTTCTTCAAGAGTCTAAGCACCTCCCTCACCTCTGCAGATTCCCTGCCTGTCTGTCCTCTACCCCCTGCCCTAGGATAAGCCTGACCCGACCCCCTCCCCTGAAGGTTCAGCCTTACAGGTGCCATTTGTTGCCTAGCTGGGTTGCCTGACCCTGGTTCTGTATCTGACCTGTTGTGTGACCTCCAGGCATCCCACACCCTCTGTGTTCACTTGTCAGGCTAACTGGGATGGGGCCCAAAGGAAAGTGAGTTCAATCATGGCTTTCTCCAAAACGTTTCTCCACCCTCCTTCTTGCTCAGGAAGGTGGATTAACTTGGGGCTTACTCTCCACCCACTTCTCAGACAGGGAGCTCAAGGCCTAGAGAGGGGTTGTGGCCCAGCAATGTCTGGGTGCCAGCCCTGGGGAGCTTAGTGAGCCCCCCAGAACAGATGGGGAGGGTGAGGCCCAGAGGTGGGACCCATAGTGCAGTCAAGCCTTGTGCCAGGCCGTGTCCCTGCCTTCTTATGTTCAATCCCAGCAACCATGCCGACGGGGGCGGGGGGGCGTCATTAGCCCCAGTTTACAAATGAGGACACTGAAGCTCTGAGCAGGGAAGTGACGTGCCCCAAATCTCTGGGCCAGCAAGTGGCAGGGCTGAGATCTGACCCCAGGGCTGAGCACTCACGGCCCTTGGGCCTCGGCTCTGGAGTGGGAGGGAGGAGCAGGGTGGAGCCCGGAAGCTTCCACTGGGGAGGCCAGAGGGAGGGAGGCAGACACTCAAGGGTCTGAGAATCAGGTGAAACCCTTGAGCTGCAAAGGGCCTCAGAAAGCCATCTCCTCTTCTTGCTTAGTTGGGACCTCCCACACCCCTCGCCATGTCACTGTGCTTGCACACCTCCTGTGACTGGGAACTCACCACCCCACATCAGACTGGCAGGGCTGCTGCCGCCATGAGAAATGTGGAAAAGGACAAAACCTGCCCTTTAGTTCTACCCATTGGCCCGCGGTCTCTCTGGGCAGGCAGAGGGTGCCAGCTCCTGCGGGGGCATGAGCTCCTGAACCTGCGGAGTAAGGAGTGGGCTCGGGCCAGACAGACTGGGGTTTGTGTCTCAGCCACTCTGTAGCCTTGGACAAGTAACTTTCCCCTCCCTGTGCGTCAGTTTCCCCCTCTGTAAAATGGAGCTAATAACTCTACCTCATAGCCTTAAATGAGCAGTTTGTAAAAGGGTCTGGCACCCAGTAGGCCTGAAAGAAGAGAAAGTGGTGACCTTCCTCGAGAGACAGCCCAGCACAGGCTAAGAGGACAAGCTCTGGAGGCAGCTTATCCGGGTTCAGACCCCAGCTTTGCAGCTCACTTGCCATGAGACCTTGCCTAGGTCAGTTAACCTCTCTAGGTCTCGGTTTCTCCATCTGTAAAATGGGGATGATAATAACAGCACCTCGGGTTTTCAAGAAGAGGATGCAAGTTAACCACATGCGAAGCCCTTCGAATAGTGGTGGGCACGCGGTGGGTGCTGTGGGAATGTTTCTATTATCATCGTCTTCCTCTCTTCCCGATGAGCAGAACATCCCACCTGGAGGTCACACAGTGTCTCTCTGGATCCAGAGTGGCCTCCACAGCCCCTAGGGCCCCTGCCCTCCTCGGCCCCCCGCCCCCCCGAGGTTCCGCCCCACACCCCACCCGGACCCACCCAGGCAGCCTCACCTATGGGCATCAGCTCCATGACCAGCTTGGGGTAGGCGATGTTGGAGCAGCCGATCTCGGCCCCGCAGGCCCGCAGGCACTCAGACGGCACCACACAGCCCACGTCATCTGAGTGAGAGGGATCCTGAGTCCCACACTGGCCACACGCTGCCCCACGGAGATGTGGGCGAGACCCGGCCCAGGGCAGGAGCCTGGCCTGGACCTGCTCTGTCACTGTCTCTGAGCAGCTGCTGCTTGGCCCTGGGCCTCAGTTTCCCAGTCTGGGTCATGAGGAAGGGGCTGGCCTCTGAGAACTATTCTGGCCCCTAACGAGAAGAGTGAAACCCCAGTCTGACTCTTTTCCCACCTGTTGTCCTCTGTTACAGTGCCTTCTCCCTGTCCCCACACCTTCCCCCAGCAGCAGCATGCCCGCCTGTGTGAGCAGGCCACCGCTAATCCCCTCTGGGGTGCTAGTCCCCCTTCCCCGCCTCCTGCCCCCAGCCCCAAAGTGGGAGGCGGAGGCTGGAGAGGGGAGCCTTCTCCCACCCCTGGGGCCAGAGCTTTAGGCCAGGGGCACTTCCCTAACCCCTATCCCCACCCTGAACTGTCTCCAACAGCTTCCAGGGACTCAAAACATGAGGGGACACAGACCAGCCCCCACCTAGGACTCTCCAATGGCTCCACCGCTCAGCAGTCCACAGGACCCTCGTGGTCCGTCTCCCTCCCTGCCCCCCTCTCACCACCTCCAGCCAGCCTTCCCGCCCTTCGTAGGCAGCCTGCCTGCCCTCTGAGGCCTTTGCTCCCAGGCCCCTCTGCCTGGAGCCTGCTCTCCCAGGAGGACCAGCTCAGAATTCCCCTCCTCCATCTGAAATGAACCCCACCCGACTCCCTCGCCTCCCTCACCCACATCTCTTTTCCTCACGTGGGATGACGGGAGGCCCCCTTGGTGCCTGGACCCTGGCTCTGGTGGGTTCTCCCCAGCCTGCTTCACCCATCCACCCACGCAGGCAGTCGGAGGCCATCCCTGCCTGGCTCTCCAGCACAGTGTAGACAGTAGATACAACCAACTCCATGTTCACTTGTTCCTCCACGAAATAATTCCTAAACACCTTTGGCTCCTGACTCCTGGCTTTTCAGCAGGGGCCTGCAGAGTGGAGCATGATGGCGATTATGGGGGAAGTTCAGAAACAGAAACCCCCATCGGCTCAGAGGGGACTGGAACAGAGCCGATCAGTCCAGGGCCTGTTTGGGGGGTCAAGTTTCCATCCAGACATCGACGTTTCCGTGACTCAGTCCTCCCTGTGCAGACCGGGCACTCCTGGGTGAAGGGCTGTCCCCTCCAAACGCTCCTTCTGAAAGGTCCCTCATTAGATGGCTGACCCCTTGGGGGGTCTCAGATCCCTTCCTCTAGGCTGGCGGGCCTGGAGCAGTGGTCATCCCACAACCCCATCCCCCTCTTGAGTCCAGCCCCTCTTGAGCTCCAGGTTCCCAGGACACCTGCTCCCTGTCGCCCCCAGCCACCTCCAACCAGACTCACTCCGTCCCTTGTTTATGCCAGTGATGGCCCCCCCCCCCACACCACCGCGAGCCTGCCAGCCCGCCAGCCCCCACTTCTCCTCCCATCACCCGCCTGCTTCCCGCAGCTCCCCGCCTCCATCTCCTCTGCTACAACCTGGGCACCGGCTCCTCCCTGCCTCCCTTCCATCCTCTCCAGCCTTTAAAAATCACAGCTTTGCTCACACCACTTACTTCTCAGGAACGCCCTCCCCACCCTCAGCCCTGGAGCCCACGGCTTCCTGGAAAAAGTCCTTTCCGTAGCATTAGGGGCCCTTGACAACCGATCCCATGTCCTCCCACCCGGCACCCATGCGCCAGCCACCCTGACCCGCTTATGTTTCCTCACACACACCCAGCACTTGACGCCTCCGTGGTGCCCTCCTCCCGGCGCTCCATCCCTACCCTTGTTTACCTCGTGCTTCAAGGCTATTGCAACAGGCTCTCCTCTGAGGCCTTCCCTGCCTCTCCCCACCCCCAACCAGGGCAGAGGAGCTTCCTCCAATGCTTCCTATGGACACGGGTTGAATCACAAGTGTTTGTTGCATATATTTTACCTCCTCCACCAGACTGGGAGCTCCTTAAGGGCAGACACTGGGCTTGAATCATCTCCCAGGCCCAGGTCTCACTCAGTTCAGGGCTGGGCCCAGAGATGTTCTGTGAACAGTTGTGAATGAATGAGTAAGTGAGCAAATGGTTGGGAGGAAGGAGGAAAGCCATGGCAGGAGAAAAGGAGAGGGAGAAAGGATCTGAGAAAGAGCCATGAAGGAGTTTAGGCACTGTTTGATCCAGCCACCCTGCGCTATCATCTCTACCCCCACCAGCTGTACGGATGAGAGAACTCAGGACCAGACAGGACATAACTTGCCTGAGACACACAGTTAGACCCAGGACAGAGCCTGGGGCCCCACAGCAGGACTCTGGGGCCACTGGGGTCCAGCATTCAGAGGGTAGCTGATGGGTCCCTCCTGACAGGTTCTGGGCCTGGCCCGGCCAGCTCTGGCACTTGGAGGACCCAGCCCTCCTGGGAAGGACAGGTGAGGAGTCACAGCCACATAATGGCTCAGAAAGCCCAAGTCAGGAGATTCTGGCTGAGCTTATTCAGCCCGTTCCAGGCTCCAGGCACAGGGCACCACCCCCGGGCACCACTGGCTCGCCTGGGTTTGTGCTGAACAGCAAAAAAGAACAACCTCTCCTTTATGACAGCAGCAGAGGTGTCACTGTGTAAACAAAGTCCCCTGAATGTGTGCCAACTCGGGAGTGAGAAGCCCCAGGCCAGTGAGGGCCAGGGAACGGGGCAGGGTGTCCTGGGTTTGCTGGAGCACCAGCTTCTGCGGGCCTGAGAGCCCCCCCACTGGGCTCCACTTTCGCACCCCATCCAGGCACGGCCCCCATCAGAAGCCCGGAGGTGCCCTTTCCCTGCCCCCAACATCCTACCTCCCTGCACCCAATGCCAAGTCCAGCCACTGGGCTTAGTGATCAGGGGAACGACCACCCCCTCACTGCACCACCTTGCCCCTCCAACCTCCCCTCCCAGCAAGCAGCAGAGGGAACTCCTAAAACCATCAATCTGGTCAAGTTCCTCCAGTTCACCCTGCTGTGGCTCTCCACCCCCTGCAGGACGGACCATGAGGCTCTAACTATGCCACTCACGGCCCTCCACCCACTTGGCCACCCTCACCCCTGCCAATTTCACCTCTGGGCCTCTGTGTTCCCTCTCCCTGCAATACTCGTCTCTCCTTCAAAGCCCAGGGAGCTCATATTCATTCCTCTCAACTCTGTGGATGTCTGGGCTCCTGAGGATTGGGACAACATCCTCCATAGCACCAATAACTCTCTGACCCGTGTCTGTCCTGCCTCCCCACAGACTGTGACCATGGGGGCCCAGGGAGGGGCCTGGCCCCAGCAGTGCCCAGCATAAGCCAATGCAAGACAGGCTCTGCCAGAGTTTGTTGACTGACTGAATGACCCTTTCCCAAGCTGACCACTGGACACACCACTCTGAGGAGTAATCAAGGTGCTCCCAACTTTCCAGCTGGCCTGGCTCATCCCTAGGAGCCTGTCCAGATGTCCATGTTGCAGTGGTGAGCAGGAGAAAAGCACACAGACCTGGGTTCAAGTCCAGCTTACTGTGGATGCTGGGTGAGTATTCTCTGAGGCTGTTTCCTCCTCTGTAAAACCCTCCTGGGGACATCCAGAGACCAAAACTCAACTTCAACCGAAACTTCACATCTTATACAAAAACGAACTCAAAATAGATCACAGATTTAAATGTAAAACTATCAAACTTTTAGGAAAAAAAATAGGAGAAACTCTTTGGGACCTAGGGCAAAGTGAAAAGTTTTTAGACTTGACATCAAAAGCATGATCCATAAAAGGAAAAACTGATACATTAGAGCTCATCAAAATCAGAAGCTTTTGCTTTGTGTAAAACATCTGTGGAAAGGATGAAAAAGAAAAGCTACAAAAATAAATTCAGTAAATTTGCAGGATACAAAATCTATATATAAAAATCAGTTGTGTTTCTATACATTAACAATGAACTACAAGAAAAAGAAATTGAGAAAACAATCCTATTTACAATTGCATCAAAAAGAATAAAATACCTAGGAATAAATTTAACCAAGGTGGTGAAAGACCTGTATGCTGAAAACTATAAGACACTGATGAAAGATATTGAAGAAGACACAAATAAATGGAAAGATATTCCATGCTCATGGATTGGAATAATTCATATTGTTAAAATGTCAATACTACCCAAAGTGATCTACTGATTCAATGCAATCTAGATTCAATGGTATTTTTCACAGAAATAGAAAAAAAATCCTAAAATATTTGTATGGAATCATAAAAGACTGAGTAGCCAAGGCAATCTTAAGAAAGAAAAACAAAGCTGAAGGCATCACATTTCCTGATTTCAAACTATACTACAGAGTTATGGTAATCAGAACAGCATGGTACCAGCACAAAAACAGACACAAAGATCAATGGAACAGAATAGAGAGCCCAGAAATAAACCCATGAACATACGGTCAATTAATTTACGACAAAGGAGCCAAGAATATACAACGGGGAAAGGACAGTCTCTTCAATAAATGGTGCTGGGAAAACTGGACAGGCACGTGCAGAAGAATGAGACTGGACACCCATCTCACACCGTACACAGAAATTAACTCAAAATGGATAAAAGTCTTGAACATAAGACCTGAAACCATAAAACTAGAAAAAAACATAGGTGGTAAGCTCCTTGACATCAGTCTTGGCGATGATTTTTTTGGATTTGACACCAAAAACAAAGGCAACAAAAGCAAAAAGCAACAAGTGGGATTACATCAAACTAAAAAGCTTCTGCACAGGGGCTGGCCCAGTGGCTGAGTGGTCAAAGTTTGGCACACTCTGGTTTGGTGGCCCGGGTTCATGGGTTCAGATCCCAGGCACAGACCTACTTCACTTGTCAGCCATGCTATGGAGGTGTCCCACATACAAAACGGAGGAGGATTGGCACATGTTAGCTCAGGGCAAAACTTCCTCACCAAAAAAAAAAAAAAAGTCTGCACAGCAAAGAAAACCATCAACAAAATAAAAAGGCAACCTACGGATTGGGAAAAAATATTTACAAACCATATATCTGATAAAGGGCTACTATCAAAATATATAAAGAACTCATACAACTCAACAGCAAAAAAACCCAAACAATTGATTTAAAAATGGGCAAAGGAGCTGAATAGACATTTTTCCAAATAAGACACACAAATGGCCAACAGGCACATGAAAAGATGCTCAACATCACCAATCATCAGGGAAATGCAAATCAAAACCACAGTGAGATACCACCTCACACCCGTTGGAATGGCCATGATCAAAACGACAAGAGACAACATGTGCTGGTGAGGATGTGGAAAGAAGGGAACACTTGTGCACTGATGGTGGGAAAGTAAATTGGTGCAGCCACTATGGAAAACAGTATAGAGGTTCCTCAAAAAATTATAAATAGAACTACCACATGATGATCCAGCAACCCCACTTCTAGGTTATTTATCTTAAGGAAATGAAACCACTTCCTCAGAGAGGTATCTGCACCCCATGTTCACTGCAGCATTGTTCACAATAGCCAAGTTCTGGGAATCTAATGTACAGCATGGTGACTATAAGTAATAATACTATAGTATATACTTGAAAAAAAAAGAAAAGCTACAGACCAGGAGAAAATATTTGCAGACCACATACCTGATGGATGCCTTGTATGTAGAATATACAAAGAGCTCTCAAAACTCAACAGGAAACACCAAACAATCCTATTAGAAAATGGGCAAACGGTGGCGTAGCAGTTAAGTTTGTGTGCTCTGTTTTGGCGGCCTGGGGTTCACAGGTTCATCCCAGGAGCGGACCAACACACTGCTTGTCAAGCCATGCTGCGGCAGCGTCCCATATAAAGTAGGGGGGAAGATGGGCACGGATGTTAGCCCAGGACCAATCTTTCTCAGCCAAAAAAACAAAAGAGGAGGATTGTCAGCGGACGTTAGCTCAGGGCTAGTCTTCCTCACAAAAAAAAAAAAAAAAAAGGGCAAAACACACGAACAGACATTTCTTTGAAGAGTACACACAGATGTGTATTCTTCACATTTGTGAAGAAGCACACGAAAGTGTGTTCAATGTCATAGTCATCAAGAAAATGCAAATTAACACCACAATTAAGAGACTATTAAGTGCCTATCAGCATGGCTAAAATAAAACAGCAGTGGCGACATAACATGTAGGCAAGGATGTGGAGAAGTTGGATTACTCACATATTGTTGTGGGAATGTAAAATATATGTAATATAATATGCACATATATAGGATTTGAATTAATTTGTATATCAATATTCATAGCAGGTTTATTCATAATAGCCAAAAACTGGAAACAACACAAATGTCCTCCAGCAGGTGAAATGGTTAAACAAACTATGGGCCATTCATACCATGGAATACCAGTCGGCAACAGAAAGGAGCAAGCCACTGACACATACAACTGCCGGGATGAACTGCCAGAGATGGAGAATGGGTTAGGGGTTCCAGGGGTTAGGGATGGAGGTGTGGGGTGTGGCTGTAAAGGGGGAGATCTGTGTGGTGACAGAACAGTGCTGCATTTTGACTGTGACGGTGGTTACACAAATCTACACATGATAAGGTTGCATACATCCACACACACACACAGGAGCACATGTAAACTGGTGAAATCTGTGCACACTCCGGATTGCACCAAGTTCCTTATCTGGCCATGGTATCACTGTACTACAGCTATGCAAGATGACACCATTGGGGGAAACTGGGTGAAGGCTGCAGGCAACTTCTCTGCGGGTTTTTAAAACAACTTCCTGTGAATCTATGATTACGGGCAGGTAACAGCAGAGGTTGGAGGGCCAGAGGCCTTTCAGGCCTGAGAGCCAGGCTCCCTTCACGAGCCCCAGGGCCTCTGTGCAGTGGTGAGAACAAAAGGGGAAGCTGAGGTCCAGAGGCTTCAGGACTCTGGGCAGTGCTCCCCCACTGGGAGCAGGGGAGGATGCAGGCCTGTGTGCGAGTACCTGGGAGGAGCTAGTGGCACTTTTGGGGCTGTACTCAGGGAGGGCAGGGGCCTGGTCTCTGGGGCCACAGAGTTCAGTGCGATGCCCCTGGGGCCAGGGTGGAGGGCAGGACTTGAGGCTTGAGCGGTCCGGATGGGGACCAGAGGGGTGCTGGGGCTGGGACAGTGAGCCACTGCTCAGGGCAGTGGACCCAGGTGAGAAGGCCTGACAGGCAGATGGATGGTGGTGAAGGTTGGGGGCGAGGGGGTGGGGTTCACCAGCCCAGGTCTGGACATGTCACCAGCCAGCCCTCAGCCCTCAGCAGCACAGCAGCACAGCAGTGTCCTCAGGGCCCAATCCCAGCCTGAGCACAGAACAGCCCCATCCAGGGCAGGTGTGGGGGATGGGAGGAAAGGGCTGGGCCGGTGCCTGGCTGGCTGGCTGTGGCACGCGACGGGGTGAGGGCTGTTTGTCCCGCCAGATTTAATGGGCTTTGCTTTCCCCACCCTGGCAGCCTGCTTTCAGATGTGGTCCCCACACCCCCCCATAACTGGGGTCCCAAGCCCCAGGGACGCGGGGCAGAGAGCTGGGCCTGACCCCAGACCACAGCAGCCATCTCTAACCCTCCCCGCCCCAGGGTTCAGGTGAGGCAGGCTCATCATGCAGAACCAGCCCTGGGTTGGGGTGAGGGGGACCCTCCCAGCAGGGAGCAGGGCCTCGGACTAAGAACTGGGTACCTGCTCTGTCCACACCAGGCTCTGTGAAGGCTCCTGAGGTTGAGTCAGGCAGTGCCCTACCCCTGCCTTGGGGGCTCCCCAACTCCACTTCCACAACGGGACAACTGGGCATCTGCAGGGACTTCCCATCCCACCTGGGAAACTGGGCACAGGCAGGGTTGGACCGCAATGCGGGCAGAGGGCGGTGCCGGGCTGTTAACTTGCTGTGTGTGCTGGGGATGTACTGTCCCTCTCTGGGCAGCAATGTTGCAGAAGTTCTTGCACTTTGGTCCCTGAGCTTTTCAGAATTCTGCCTCCCGAGGCTGAGCTCAGCGGACGAGACAGGCGCACACCCATCCGACGGCCGTGCCCATCGCTGTGGGAGGTGAATCAGCTTCCGGCCCCGCCCCCAGGGCCGCACGTGACCGCAGGTGGCGGCCGCCGCGGCGGCTGCAGGGTGAGCGGGGCGACACTTAGTCACCGGCCCAACGCCTGTGCGGCCACTTGCCCGCGCGGCTCCTCTCGCCGGCTCCACGCCCGCCTGCCCGCCAGGTAAGGAGTCCCAGCCCGCGCCCCTGGATCCCGGTCCTCCGGGACGACGCCGCCCGCCTGTCCGCCGGCCTTTCCCGAGTCTCCTCCGGGCAGGCCCCTCGGGTTGCCGCTCGGACACCCGGGGATTTTAAGACCCCCTCCCTTCCCGGAAGCCCTCGGACGCCGGGCGCCGCTGGGCAGAGCCAGGGGCCGTTGGGTTCCGTCTCCTGCTCCCACTCTTGGAGACTTCTGGGGAGTTCCCTGCCCGCCTGCGTCCCCCCCAGAAGTTGCCTAGGACTTCAGGCAGCTCCAGAAATCCCCTGGGATGTGGCCCCTTGGCCCCTGCCTACAGGCAAACCCGGCCCTGGGAGGCGCCCCGCCCCGCGCACTGCCGCCCCTCCGCGCGGCCCCGCCCCCGCCCGCGGCCCCTCCCCGGCCCTCCTGCACTCTGACCCGACCCCTGCCTTCACCTCCTCTCTCCCGCAGGCTCCTTATGGGCAGAGGAGCAGAGGCGGCTGTGAGGCCCGGAGCGCGCCGTGCCCCCGCCGGGCGCAGTTAGGATCCCGACCTTGCCGAGCGTTCTGTCGCCCGCCCACCCGGCAGGAGCGCCCCGGCAGGTGGCACCATGGCCTTCTCCCAGGTGCAGTGTCTGGACGACAGCCACGTCAACTGGCGCTCCAGCGAGTCCAAGCCCGAGTTCTTCTACAGCGAGGAGCAGCGGCTGGCGCTGGAGGCCCTGGTGGCGCGCGGCCCCGAGGCCTTCTACGAGGTGCTGAAGCGGGAGAACATCCGAGACTTCCTCTCGGAGCTGGAGCTCAAGCGCATCCTGGAGACCATCGAGGTGTACGACCCGGGCTCTGAGGACCCTCGGGATACGGGCCGCCCCCGGGAGCCCGAGGACGACGGGGTCGGGGGCGGCGAGGAGGCCAGCGGGGCAGGTGGGGACCCCACCGAGGCTGAGCCACTGCCCTCGCTGGAGTACTGGCCCCAGAAGTCGGACCGCTCCATCCCGCAGCTGGACCTGGGCTGGCCGGACACCATCGCCTACCGTGGCGTGACCAGGGCCAGCGTCTACATGCAGCCCCCCATCGACGGGCAGGCCCACATCAAAGAGGTGGTACGCAAGATGATCAGCCAGGCCCAGAAGGTGAGCCAGCCGCTGGGCGGGAGTCCCGGAGAGGAAGCTGGCCCAGCGGGCCTGACCCCGCCCCCAGCATCTCTGCCGCCTCTGTGCCTGCTCCCTCAGAGCCCAGCCTGGACTCTTGGCTGCCTCCTTGGCTGTCTCCCCTCCTGCCTTCATGGGGTTCCTTAGTTCCTTTGCAGAAGGACAGGGTGCCCGGGTCCTCTGGCAGGTGATAGGGGGCTGCCCCATCTCAAAGGGCCTTTGTGCATTGTTGGGGGTGTTTCTGATTTCACCGGACCTGGTGAGCAGGTTCCCCGGAAGAAGGTGCTGCACTGGGGTGGGGCAGGGAGGAGTGGCGGGCTTTCTCTCACTGTCCCTTGGGATAGCTCTGATTCACCCCTGAGAAGCAACAGGCGCTCACACATCTTGAGCTCTCTGGTGTTGCTTTTGTTGGGTGGTGGAGACAGTCTGGGGTGGGAGAGTTGGCATGGAGACTGAGAAGTAGCCTGGGTCGGTCTGAGGCTGGCCTGGAGATCCGAGTTCAAATGTGCGTTCTTGGCTGTGCTGGGTGACTGAGAGTGAGTTGCTCACTCTCTCTGAGCATCTTCGTGAGCTTTGCAATGGCAGGACCTTTCCAGGCTGGGACGTGGCGGGTAGGGATGGCATGGTCCTCAGGGGTGGAAGCGGAGTGATTCCATCTGAGAGTTGTGCACCTGTGTTGAATTTCGCCACTGTAAGGGACCTCAAGCATTGTCTGGACCTCCCCTTGCCGACCCCTGCCGAGCTGTGCAGTGTCCCCTGTGTGGATAGCTATTCTCAGCTGACACACTGACACATTCTGAAGAGGGGTGCTCACACTTGCAGAGACATTGCTGGACAAGCCATGACCATGAGCAGGTGCTTCTTCCTGCTGAGCAGAAGTGCCTTTTCTTGGTTTCAAAGCACATCCTGACATGATTGATAAAGCCTGCCTAGTGAGCTCTGTTGGGAAGGATTCTGTAGCCTGGTCTAGGCTCAGTAGAGAACGGTGCATGATTAGCAGTGTCTCTCCTGGCCTAGGGTTGTGGGGCGAGGTATTCTAGCGGAGTCTAATCCCTTCACTGTTCCAGGCCCAGAGCTGGGCAGCAAATTGCACAAGCCCCTAACGCTGGCTTTGGGGACCATCCTGGCTGACAGACAGGGCCTGGGGGAGCTCTGGGGCAAAGAAACAGAAGCGGGTCAGGAGCTGATGAGGTGGCCATGGCTTAAGTTTCCAGAAAGGTGGAGTCCCTGCCCCCCAAGGGGGTGGCCGAGTCAGATAGCCTGTGTCAGGGAGCCTGGCTCTCAGCCTGATCCCAGGGCAGCTTTGCGGCTTCTGGTTTCTGGTCAATAAAATGAAGGCGGGGAGGATAAAAGCTGCATCTTCAGCTGTCGTGAAGATGGAGTCGGGTGGCATGCGTGAGGAGGAGGAGGGGAAGGGGGGCAGGAAGAGGCTGTCGTAGTTTTCAGGCTGAATAACCCGCTCCACACCTGCCGTGGGGTAGGAGGGTGCTGCTACATGGGTGCCTGACTTCAGGTCATGGCACCCAGTCCCCTGGGAAGGCCTGTTGGGATCCCATTACCTAGCCTCCGCTCACTTTTTTAAAATGGGGAAACTGAGGCCCTGGCAGGGGGGCCTTGACCTACTGTGCCGGGGTTCCCCTCCTCCATGCCTCTCCTCCCCACCAGGAGTTGGGAGGAGGCAGACACCAGGTCCCAGCATGGCGTGGGAACAGCAGGAGAGTCTCATGTCCCCCAGACAGAAAGACAGGTGGCCTGGCCCAGTGATGGGGCTAGAGAGGGGCACTGGGGCCAGGCTGGGCCCCGGGGTGTCCTTCCCATGTCTCTATGGCCAGGGCTGAGACCCAGCCACCCCAGCAGTCCTGTGGGGCCCCCGTAACTTCATTTGCTCCCCACAAAAGCCCCACAAGGCCACAGTGTCACCTGTCTAAGGGGACATGGCCAGGAAGAAGTCCATCTCAGGTTTGAGCCCATGTGTGGCACCACATGGTGGCTTGGTGCTTTCCTGCAGCCCCCCGACAGGAAGGCATCACCCCCTGCTTTCCTCCATCTCAGAAGGGGCTCACTGCTGAGCCTGCCCGCCCACTCTTGGATGGCGGGAGCCCCCCTCACACGCCCAGCAGGAGGGGGTTTCAGGCGGTGGAGGCCAAGCGTTTCATCTTCCAGATGGGGACACTGAGGCATGGAGGGGGACAGGGAGTTGCTCACACTCCACAGTACTGTGGTAAGCCAAGCCCCTGCTGTCCAGCCTGCGTTCCTGTCACATCCACCCCAGATCTGTGGTCAAACCAGGGTGTGCCTGGGCCGGCTGTGATAACAGTGGCTACTTCTGACAGTCATGTGCCGCATCACCATCACGACGTGTCGGTCAACGACAGACCGCGTATATAATAGTGGTGCCATAAGATTCGTACCATTCAGCCTAGGTGTGGAGTAGACTGTACCACCTAGGTCTAAGTACACTCCATGATGTTCGCACAACAACAAAAGTAGGGCGTTATCTGCCCCACTTTTCAGATGTAGAAACTAAGGCCTGACTGGTTAGTCCCTGCCAAGGTCACCTAGCTAGTCTTGTGTGGAGAGGTGGGGACCAGGCTGTGTTGTCCTCAGACTCTAGGATGGGTCCCCTGCCTGTCCTGCCCTCGCCTTGGCAGGACACAGTGACAGGCAGGGCAGGGAGGGGCAGCTCATCCAAGCTGCCTGCAATCCTCCCGTCTTCCCTGCTCCGGCTGCTTCCCAGGCTTGGAGGGGCCGGGCTGTGATGCTGACAGATGCTGACGGGGCGCCTTGCCTCGCCCGCCCGCAGGGAGCTCTCCCTACCTTATCTCTCCCCATGAATCACCTCTTTCCCCCCGGCCCACACATCCTCCTCTTGCCCCCGTACCAATGCAGGGAGAATGCCCTCCCTCCGCCCCCCGGGATGGGAATTCTGCTGTCCAGCCGCCTTGCCCAAACACTGGCTCCCTGCCCACCAGGGCACCTGGGCTGGGGCTGCTGGTGCTGAGTCAGGGCAGCCCAGCCTGCCACCTCCTCAGCCTGGCCTGTCATCAGCATGGCAGGTAGACCCTGGGGCAGGGAAGTGACACAGCACACACTCAGCCCGCCCCAGCTCTGCCGCCAGGGAGTGGCTGTGTTCCCGTCAAAGCTACCTCCGGATCCCGTTTCTCAAAAGACTAGAATGGAACCAATGAGCCACAGTACCAGGAGTGCTGGGGTCAGGTCCCTGCTCTGCCTCCACTGCCGTGTGACCCAGCACAAGCCCCAGCTCCTCTCTGAGCCCCAGTCATCCCATCTACAAAACTGGTGCAGGCACTGAAGACCGTTAAAGGTCCCTTTGGCTCTGACACCCTGCCTCCCTGTGATTCTAGACTCCTCTGGGACAGAGACTGGTGGTCCAGGGTCTGCCTCCACAGGCTGTGTGGCCCTGAGCAGGGGGCTGGTGGTGTTCTCTGAGCCGTTTTCCGGCCCCAGTGGGCTCCAACTGTCTGAGATGGAAGGTCATCTGCCTGCCCCTCCTCCAGCCCCCAGGAGCCAGTGATTTATCTGGGGAGAAACCTGCTGTGGGGTTCCACCTGCATACCAGAGGCTGGGCCTGTAGCATCACGCCTAGGAGGGCTGAGCCCCAGCCTTGCTTGGCTGTAACCTCTGAGGGAGGGGCGAGGCTGGGCTGGGGAGGGACTGGCTTAGCAGTCTACCTCGGGGTCTCCTGCTGTGCCGATGACAGGCTGGAAAAGAGTATAGATGTTCTAGCAGGTTGTTCTTCCAGGAGATGCTGACCCCCCTCCCCCACCACATGCACGATAGGGGGCAGGATCCCTTCCCAGCCCCCACAGCCTGGGGAGGCCGCAGGGGTGGGGGCAAATCATTACAGGTGAGGAAATTGAGGGAGCGGGAGGGAGAATGAGTGAAGTCTGGGCTAGAACCCAGATCTCATGCCAGCCGGCCAGGGCTTGGGAACAGAGACCCAGAGAAGTTAAGTGTCTTGCTTGGGGCCACACAGCAGGAAGGGACTGGAGCCAGGTTTCATGATGTCTGATCAACCCCACGTCTTTTCTGTCAGGCCCCCGCCTTCACACTGCAGTCCTGGCTCACAGCTTGGCTCCAGGAGAATAAAAGCAGCTTAATGAGGCATTTATTAAATGCCAGCTGTACACCAGGTGCTGAGCAGGCACTTTACCCACACTGTCATCCTCCCAGCAGCTCCATAAAGAGTCTGTTGTCTCCACTGTGCAGAAGAGGAAACTGAAGCCTGGTGGGGCTCAGAGAGGGCGAATAACTTGCCGAAGGTCACAGAGCTGATGATGGGAGGAGCTGGGCCCAGAACCCAGGTCTCCAGGCTCTGAGCCCCCTTTTCCCTGGAGAAGCGGCATATTGGCTGTTCTTTCTGAGCCCTGCCTCTCACGGGAGCCTTGGAGCCTCTGGCTGGCCCCCAGCTTGACTCAGGACAGTAAAAGCATTTTCACGAGGCTCCGTGTCCCCTTCAAGCTCCCAAACACTGGGCTCTCCGGCAGGGGGCAGAAATCTGACCACACCAGCACTGATGAGAGCAGGGCCATGGGGAGCCAAGGCCATGTGGGTCCCTGCCAACTAGGAGGAGGGCTTTCACTGTCCCTGAGCTAGGCGGTACCAGAACAGGCTACACACCTTGAGCGGTCCCGGGGTGACTCAGTCAGCTGTTCCCAGCGGCGCGCTGGAGCTCTGAGAGGCAGCGGCCAGTGGGCTCCTACAGTGAGTCTGGGGAGCCGCCTGCTCCAGCAGTTTCCAGCCTAGTGCGCAGGGCCCTCACCTGCAGGTGGGGAACCGTCTGATGACAGAGTCCCAGGCATTTGCTCCCATCTTCTCTAAAGGCGGCGTGTCTTTAGAGCAGCATTCGTGTCTTAATTGAGTTTGGGGAGAGTCAGGAGCAGCTCTGCCAGGAAGGAGGGCTGGCACCTCTGGGCCGGGTGCACGCCCGACTCCTGGCACACTCACACCCGCCAGCACTGCCCTCACTTGACTCCGTGAGGTGGGGCCTGTCATCATACTCATGTCACAGACGAGGATACCAAGGCTCAGAGCGGCTTGGGGCCTGCTGAAGGTCACACCAGGGTCTTTGGCCTGGCAGGCCTAGACTGGGCTCCACAGAGCCACAGTCTCCCTGCTTTGGCAGGTTCACCCTGAAGTGGAGTATCCTCCCCCAGGCCAGCCTGGAGGGCTGGTCTCAGGGGCCCCTGGCTCACCTGTCCAGCTCAGCCACCCCCTTGGGCCTCAGTTTCTTCATCTGTGACATGGGGACTAGGCACTTGTTGTAAGGCAGGAATAGTCACAAGCGCCCACAGGCTCCCGAGCACCCCACGGCTGCTCAGTGTGGGGCACCGGCGCGGCGCCCTGTGTCCTGGCAGGCCCTGGCCCTCTTGGGCTGCACCAGCCTCCTCTGTGGGGTCCTCAGGCTCAGGGACCTTCCCGGATTGAACGCCACGTGGGCTGTGGGAAGCTGGCCTGTGGTGTCCTGTGAGCCCAGGCCTGACCCCCTTGAGATAGTCACTTCCTCCAGCACCTGCCTCGGAGTCGCGCTGAGACTTAAGTGGGAAAGGGGATGGGTAAGGGATTCCGTTGTGTCTCACGGTGCTGGCACTCGCTACATGCCAGTTCTCTTCCCTCCCTTCCTCCTTACCCGTCTCCCGAGAGCCCCTTTCTGGGAGTGGTCTGGATTGAGAAGTGGTGAGCTCCCCGTCCTCGAGGAGTTCAAACAAGGACTTGGTGGAATGCAGCAGAGAGGATGTGGGCATCAGCCCTACCCTGGCTTGCTATGTGACCTTGGGCAAGTCCTCTCCAGGCCAGTCTCCTGGAGGATTAGGATGATCAATGACCCCACAGCATCTGTTGCTCTTAGACCCCGGAGAAGCTCAGGTTTTAAATGTTTTCGAATTTATGATTCTGAGCTTTTCCAGTTTGAAAATCCTTGGCTTGTGCCATTCACTGATGACTGAGGGGTGGTCTGGCTGGCTGGATCCTGCGCCTGCAGGCCTGGACGCTCCGAGAACTCTGAGGCCCCTTGAGGCCAGCAGGAAGAGGGAGGGGTTTGTCCTCTTGTCTCATCCACAGGGCACAGCCCTGGTCACCTGACGGCCTGGCCCCGTGCTCTGCCGGCCCCTTGTCTGTGCAGCATTCCTGAGCCGTGGTGAGGAGGCCAATGATGTCTATCAGGGAGGCTGCAGACTCAGGGCAGGGCCCCACGCCGCTGCTGGGCTGAGCCCCTGGTCAGAGGGCTCTAGGTGTGACCAGTGTGTGCTTCTTGACCCCTTCCTGCTGCATTTGGCACTTGGGAGGCCTGAGCCTCCTTTAATTGGCCTTAATGAGGCTTCCATCTTAATAGTCCTGAGGGTGGGGAAGGCGTTCCCAGAGCTGATGAAGGTCAGAGGGGAGCGAGCTCAGGTTATCCAATCTGGCTCCCCATGTTACAGAGAAGAGAAACTGAGGCTTTGAGTGGGAAGTGCCCTGCCAAAGGCCACCCAGGGAAGGAGAGGCAGAGCTGGGAGGCCCCAGGGCGTTTACCCTCTGGGCAGTGCTGATGGTCAGGGGTTTGTTTCAGGACCCAGGGTGGGCTCTGGGAGGCAGTGGGTAGAGTCACAGCTAGAATATACACAGGATCCCCCAGCAGCAAAGGAGCCCAGGAACAGGAGGCCTCTGCCACCAGCTGACTCTGTGGCCCTAGGACAGTGACTCCCCCTCTGGAAAATGGGAGTGGTCATCGCTGCCCCTCCTTGGTCCCTGGAAAGGGGACACCCATATGAGTGTCAGCAGGCTGGTCCTGGCTTGGGTCAGCATTTGTTACCCTATACACAGACTCCCTCCCCATCTATCTGGGAGGCAGGACCAAGCTGTTACCTCTGTGACAGGCCTTCAGAGGTAGAGGATGGGCAAACTGGTTTGGAGAGTGCCAGGAGTCAGGGGTGGTGCTGCCCACAGTGGGGTCAGGGGCTCCCAGGAGCCCTCCCCAATGCTGAGAACCTTCCAGGCCTTTCAGACTGTCTCGTTAATCCTGCCAGCACCAGGGTGGGGAGGGGAGGGGGGCCATGTTAAGAACATGGGAAACTGAGGCCCTGCAGCCAGGTCTGCCCCAGCCCTCCTGCTGGAGGAGGAGGTTGGAGCAGGAGAACAGCTCTTCCTGTCTCTGCTCCTCACCCCCAGTGAGGGAGGGGCCTGTACCTCCACCATGGAGGCAGCTGCAGTCCCCTGGAGCCCCAGTTTCTCCATCTGTACAGGGGGGTGGCTGTAGCTGTAGTGCAGGTCTGCTGGGGATGAATTCTCTCAGCATTTGTATGTCTGAAAAAGTTCTTATTTCACCTTTGGTTTTGAAAGCTATTTTCACTGGGTATGGAATTCTAGGTTAACAGTTTTTCCATTTAGTACCT
This sequence comes from Tapirus indicus, assembly GCA_031878705.1. Lineage (NCBI taxonomy): Eukaryota > Metazoa > Chordata > Mammalia > Perissodactyla > Tapiridae > Tapirus > Tapirus indicus. Next base: position 2,031,824 of record CM062932.1, on the reverse strand, counting down.
TAAAGATGTTGCTCCTGTGTCCTCTGGCTTGCATTGATTCTGAGAAGAAGTCTGATTATCTTTGTTCCTCAATATGTAATGGTCTTTTTCTCTCTGGATGCTTTTAAGATTATCAGTTTATCACTGATTTTAAGTAATTTGGTTATGATATGCCTTGGTGTAGTTTTCTTCGTGTCTCTTCTGCTTGGAATTCATTGAACTTCCTGGACTTGTGGATGTATAGTTTTCATCAAATGTGGAAATGTTATGGCCATAATTTTTTCAAATGTTTTGCTGTCTTCCCTTCCACTCTCTGCTTCTGCACCTTCTGAGACTCCAATTACACGTATATTAGACCTTCAAAATTGACCCACAGTTCACGATGCTCTGATCCTGTTTTTTCAATCTCTTTCTCTCTCTGTGTTATTTTGGATCATTTCTGTTGATATGTCTTCAAGTTCACTAATCTTTTCTTCTATAGTGTCTAATTTGCCATTAATCCCATCCAGTGTATTTTCATCTTAAATCTTGAATTGTTTTACCTCTTGAGGTTCAGTTTGGCATTTTTAAAAAAAATATCTTCCATGTCTCTAACTTTTTGAACATACAGAATACAGTTATGACTGTTTTCATGTCTTTATCTGCCATTTCTAACATCTCTATCCATTCTGGATCTGTTTTGATAAGATTTTTTTTTTTTTCTTACGTGGGTCATTGTTTTCCTGTTTCTTTGTGTGTCTGGTAATTTTTGATTGTTTACCAGACATGGTGACTTTTATGTTGTGGGGTGCTGGAGTTTTGTTTTGTTTTTTTCTTTACATATTTTGGAGCTTTGTTCTGGGATGCAGTGAAGTTGCTTGGAAACAGTTTAATGCTTTTGAGACTTGCTGCTAAGCTTTATTAGGCAGGACCAGAGCAGATTTAGTCCAGGGCAGGAGTTGGCAAACTACGGGCCAAGTCTGGCCTACTGCCTGCTTTTGTAAGTAGTGAAAGGCAGACATGTATATTTGTTTACGTGCTGCTTACAGCTGTTTTCATGCTATAACAGCAGAGTGGAGCAGCTGTGTCCAGACTATATGGCCTGCAAAGCCTGAAATATTTACTGTCCGGCCCTTTATAGAAGTTTGCCAACCCCTGGTCTAGGGCTTATGTGCCCACTGTTTAGGCAGTATCCTTCCGAGGACTCTCCCTCAGGTCCTGTGTGTGAGAGGGGTCTGCACTCTGGCTGCGGGAATGTAAACGATTCTGGTCCTGGGTGAGCACTGGTTGTTGCTCCTTTCTGGCGGTTCTCTCCTGGCCTCAGCCATCTCCTCCTGTGTGTGTGCTGCTTGGTCACCAGCTGAAGGCTCGAGGGGGCACCCTCTGCAAGTTCACCCTGTGCAGCTGTCTCCCTCCAATGCTGTGTCCTGCAGATTCTGGCTGCCATGCTCTGAGCAAACTGTGTCTCAACTCAGGGAGACTGCTGGACTCCACCGGGGCACCCTCCCCGTGTTGAGGCCTGGAGGTAGTTGGAGCACTCCTAGGGCTGACTTCGCTTGTTTCTCTTCTCTTAGGGATTACTGCACTGGCTATGCTACCTGTTGGCCGTAGTTTTGTATATTTTGCCTGTTTTTTTATTGCTAAGGCAGGAGGGTGAGTGCAGGTTCTATTGTTCTGTCGTGGCTGGAAGTGGAAGTTGAATCCAAGGTCTTGATGGTCATTGTCCCAACCTTTAGGACAGTCTGAAGCATTCCCTGCATCGTTGCTGTGAGTTTCTGCCTTCCATCAGCCTTCCAGCTGGCAGAGGGAAGCAGGAGACTGGCGGGTGAGGATTCCCAGCCTGTCTACCCCAGAGGGTGCTGTGGGTCTCGTGGATCAGGGCTTGGGTTGGTGCGATGAAGAGGAGGCAGGAAAGCAGCGGCTGCCGTCTGCTAAGCGCGGGCTCTCAGATCCTGAGCTGGCTCTGCACCTGCATTAATTCACTTCACCCTCCAACAGCCATGCAGGGTGGGCACTGTCATCACCCATGAGGAAATTAAGGCACTTGTCGGAGGTCACGCAGCTTCCCAGGGGAACAGTCTAGAGCCTGTGCTGCCGCCCTCTGTAGAGCAACAGACCCAGAGATGCGCGAGTCTCCCTATCGCCTGCACTTTCCAGGCAGTGAAAGTGAGGCCCACGAGGGATTTGCCTGCTTGTGTACCATGTCAACAGCCACTCCTGGGCACCACAGTGGGTGGGGTGTGTCTCTCCCCCCTTAACTGCCTGAGTGATGGAGGTGCTCATGGCGGGGCGTCGGGGGCCTGTGCCAGAGCCCCATGTCCACCATCCCACTGGCCAGTCCCCTCCCCTCTCTGGGCCACAGTGTCTGCGTCTCTCACGTTGGGTGGATGTCCACCCATCCCAAGGATATTTCAGCAATTCTGAAACCAGCAGGAGATTGGCAGGGGGATGTCAGGAGGCCAGAGAGCAGTCCTAGCTGCGTGGAGAGAGGTGGGGGATTTGGGACACAGGTAGAAGGCAGGATGGGAGATCTATTCAGTTGGAGAGCCGCCAGAGGAAGAACACATTTTGGGGGCTTACACATATTGCACACCCCCTGAGAGACATGGGGAGGCACTGGGGTATGAGGCACACTCAGGCCAGTGCTGATACCAATCCCTGCTGTGTCCCCCTCCACCCCGGCCTGACCCGTCTCTGCCCTTTGCCCTTGCTGGCCCCCCTCCTGGGTGCAGCCATCCTCTCACACACTCCCCACCCCCAGGTATCCTCCAGCCTCCACCCTGCTGCTCTCTGGGGCTGGGAAGAGGATGGTTGCTGTGGGTGTTTGGCCTCTCCTGCTTCTGGGCTCCATCTTCCAGAGAGGGCTTTCCCATCAGTAAGGCGCGCGGGGACTGCTGGGCTCCCTCCCTCCCTCAGCAACTGGGCTAGGGAGCTAGTGCTGCCGGTGATGCCAGGCCTGGAGTATAGGACACACATGTGCCTGCCATTCTGTCCTGGGAACCACTCTTATGGACACGGCTGGTTCCTGTGGTCACAAGGAGCGAGCTTCAGACCTAGGCCGCCTGCCTCCTGCCCAGTGCGGTCTTCTAACATGCAGCGCTGCAGGTGTGGTCTCCAGATCCAGCTTCCCCTCCCTCTTTTCCATGGGTTTGGCCCTAGCTTTGCCTAAGCCCTGCGTGGGGCTGTGTGGGCTGGGGCTGCAGGAGGTGGCTGGTGCTTCCTGTAGGTGTGGCCGGCAGCTCTGTGCTCAAGCCGCGGGTATGTGAGCTGGATAGACCGCACAAGTGAGCCAGGCCGACACCCCCATTTGGCAGATAGGGAAACCGAGGGTCCAGGAGTCTGTGGCCTGTTCCAGGTTGCCCTCATTACTGCCATTGCTCCAGGGCCAAGCCATTTGGTCACGTTCTCAGTTGACAAAAGCAACCCGAGGCCATGTTGGGCCTGGATGGGGGCTCTACTCTTGATGAGCTCACGGTGTCACGGGCGAGCCGGGCCACGCAAGCGGATAATTAGGCAAGGGAGTGAGTCCCTCTGTGCCTCGGTTTCCTCATCTGTGAAATGGAAATAATAATGGCTGCCTCACAGCGTGTTTGTGACACCTGAACGAGGTGCCATTGTCAGGGCTTGTCTCAGAGTGGCACACAGCACGAGGGCCAGACTGGCTTGCACTGTCTGAGCAGAAGGTGCTCGGGATGGGGTGTGTGCAAAATGGGAAGGGCACGCAAGACTCCAGGCTGCCAAGAAACCTTTGTGGCTCTGACTGTGGACAAGCTGTGGGGGCCTCCCTGGGCAGTGCCAAGCCCTCCTCCCCGCCGCAGCTGGTCCCTATTACAAGCCCTCCTTTGACCACTCCCAGCACCAAGCCCACTGCCTGGGGAGAGCCAGTGCTTGGTCCTGGGACCCCATGGGGGATCCATCATCAGGGGCAGGCCCCAACAGATGCAGCCCAACAGCAGACTGTCCCTGGATCAGGCAATGAGGGGAAGGACACACGTGGAGTGGGTCCTGCCGGGGCACGTCCCCTAGCCCAGGCCCAGGGCAAGTCCCTGTCTGCCGAGGCAGGCAGGGCCTAGAACCAGGTCTGATAGATCCAGTGGGGGTAGGAGGGCAGGGGATGGCTGTGCCCTTTCTACGGTGGCATGTGAGGCTGTTTGCCTGCAGGAATGGTTTATCCAAGGGGATCCCAGGGCTGGAGTGGCTCTGGGGCGGTGGAGTCCAGACGAGTAAGTCCCTGCTGCCAGCCCACCCACCTCGGGGTCTCATACCCCTTGATTGGAGTGACATCCACAGCCGTTGTGAGCCCACCCAGAACTGACACTGCAGCTCTGTCCTCTCAGCCACCCCCTTGCCAAGCAATCCCTGGCCTTTCTTTGAACATCTCCTGGAATGGGGAGCTCACTCCCTCTCAGGACCCCTGCCTAACTTTGGGGCAGAAAGCACTTCCTTGTCTGGTGCTGACCTCCTCCTCTTCTTGGCTTCCCCCTGCTGGTCCCAGCCCATGCATGGACTGGACCTGCTTTCTTCCTCTGCCCTGCCTCAAACATCCCTTCAGAGACTCAAAGACAGTGAGCTGTTGTGCCCCAGAGGACAGAGAAGACCCTGGGCCTCAGCCACCGGGGAGCCCTGGCTGGTCCCACAGCTCTGCTGTGCCCATTACGCTGATAAGAAAGCTGGGCCCAGAGAAGCTAGGTGTCTTGCTCAGGGTCGCACAGAGATTGTGTCCATGGCAGGGCAGGGAGGAGCCCCCAGGAGCATGGGCTTTAGTGCTGGATGTACAACTGGTGTCAGCAGGGGCCTGAGATCCGGGAGGAGCCCAGATGGGCCTGCAGGGGCCAGCCAGGTGAGCCCACTGGAGTGTGCAGACACATCCCCCACAAGCCCCAGGCCACCTGCCAGGGTACCCTCATTGTGGGTGTGAGAGTCAGTTCAGCTCCCTGGTTGGCCTGGGTCGGTTCTAGCCTGACTAGCCCCAGCTTGCTGTGTGGCCCAGAGCACATCCCCAGCCTCTCTGTGTCAGGCTCCTCCAGGAGGTTCTCAGACCCAGGGTGGGGTGCCAGACTCAAGGACGTGCCAGCCTTGGAAGGTGGGAGGGTCTGGACATCTGTCTGGGTCAGGAGCACTGGGCCCCGGTCTGACATGCTCCCTTTTGCTGCCCATGGGACAGGGAACGGGGATGAGAGAGAGACTGAGGACCAGAGCGTGATGGTCACTGAGCCCCACTGGCCCAAGCGCCCCCTGACCACGCCTGAGGCAGGCAAGCTTGTCCACACCACCCTGTCCTTTCCCTGCGCTTCTTCCCTCTTCGTGCCTTGACTCAGGTCACTGCCTACACTGGGCTAGGGCTGGGCTGGGGCTGGGGTATTGCACCCTGACCTCTGGGACTCACCCTGAGCCAAGTCCAGGAGACTGGAGGTCAGCTGTTGTGGGGACAGATGTCAGATGATGGGAAGGACACATGTGCTGGTTTGGGCGCTGTCCAGACCAGACAGGAGAGGTGGCAGCAAGGGAGCCTGCCAAAGTCCACACCAGCCCAGGGACACAGGGTGACCTCAGCGAGTAGCTGCACCCACTGCCTGCCCTCCTCCCTGGCTGTTGACACATCTGCTTCATCTTGGCATCCCGGGGTAGTGGACTGAGGGCGGTGGCGTGGCCTGTCCTGACTCAAGAATGCAACCCAGACACGGACTGAAACAGGAGCCCTGGGCTGAGCCCTGACACCCGTGTGGAGGGGCTGCCCCAATCTCAGAACGCAGACCCTTCCTGACTCCGAGACCTGTGAGGGCCAGCACCCCCAGGCGCCTCCACAGCTCCCCCTCTTCGCTCTGCATTCCTCACCAGCCAGCCTCCTGGGCTTTGTTTTCCTGGCTCTTGTGTTGGAAACAGCAGGCGTGTCCTCCACTGCCTGCTGCCCCAGAGTCCAGTCGGCACCGCTGATCCAGGATCTTGTGTCCTGAGTGTGGAATCCTACGCCTGGAACTTCGGAGCCAGAGAGGCCCCAACCCGTCACCTCCCAGTCCCAGTCCTGAGGCTGTGGGCACCCAGAGAGGGCGGGCATGGGAGGGCCGTGTGTCCTGCTGAGGCACCGCCCCCCTGCCACACTGCCTGACGTCCCCGGTCTCTCTTCCCACTCCCAGGTGATAGCTGTGGTCATGGACATGTTCACCGATGTGGACATCTTCAAGGACCTGTTGGATGCTGGCTTCAAGAGGAAGGTGGCCGTGTACATCATCGTGGACGAGAGTAACGTCAAGTACTTCCTGCACATGTGTGAGCGGGCCCGCATGCACCTGGGGCACCTCAAGGTGAGCCTGCAGGTTATGAATGACTGACTGGTCACTCAGTCAGTCAACAAACACTTTGAGCACCTGCCTTCCAGGGATGGAGCCTGTGCCGGGCACGTAGACTTCAGTATTCCTAGGGCTTCCTGCCAGGTGACCACTTGGCCTCTGCTTGAATGCCCCGAGGGACAGGACACTACTGCCTCCAGCAATCAGAGATAAGATAACACTGATTACGGGCCTGCTGACCAGGTGCTGGGGCCCACGCAAGGTGCTACATCACATGTTATTTCAAAGCATCTTGTGCCACATTGGTTACCTGTCTTTGCTTGCACACCTCCAGTGACAAGGTGCTCACCCCTGGGCTCCAGCAGCCCACTGGAGAGCTGACTCCCAGGAAGTCCTTTCTTGAGTTTAGGCCCACATGTGTCTCTGTGTAACGTCCATCCCCTGGTTTTAGGATCTGGCTCCGACAGAGGAAGCTCTCTCAGGCTGAGGTCAGGGAAGGTTTCCTTGGAGGCTGCAGAGTTGAAATGGGTTTGGAGTGAGAGCAGAGTAGAAAGGTCTTCTAGGGAGGGGTGCCAGGGAGCAGGGGTGAAGGGCCAGGATGGAGCTGGGCTCTCAGCACTGCCCTGATGTGTCTTTGAGCATGTTACCTCCCTGCTCTGGGCTCTAGGATCTCATTGGTCCGACAGAGGGGCAGGTGGGCTCTTCCGCTCAGACACCCTGGCATTTGGTGCCTTGCTTGGGGATAGAAGGAGCCCTCCTTCTACCCAGCCATCGCTTGGCACCTACTGTGTGCAGCATGTTCCCCAGAGAGTAGGGCTCAGTCTGCATAACAACAGCTGATACTTCCACAGTGTTTGCCGGGTCCCAGGCCCGTCCTTGGCACTCTACACGACTGATGCATTTCCTCCTCACAGCCCGCTGGGGCAGGGCAGTCGTTCCCATTTTACAGATGAGGAGGTGGAGGTGCGCACCCAGGTGTACTCACTGCTGGTACATTACAGATAAGGGGAGTGGGCTGCACCAGAGCCCCTGGCTGGGTCCCCTCCCCCCGACAGGTCAGATTCCTTGGGCTCCAGGCCTATGATCCGAACAGAGTTCCAGGAGAAGGGGCGACGCCAGGCTGGTTAACAGGGGCTGGGCTCCTGAGCCTGTAATCTGTCGGCATTTGTCAAGGGTGCCCCCCCACACCAGTTGAGTCCTTTCAAGTGGGTGTGAGCTCTCAGGGCGGCGAGTCTCTGGCTGTTGGGACATTTTTATGTGGTCTCCCTAGTGGGTTGACCCCAAGCCCCACACTCACCCACCACGCTGCCCGCCTTGTAATTAGCATCAAGAATTGACTCCCGGGGTAGACAGCTCATGCCAAGAGGGGCAACATGTAGAAAAGTTGTCTTTTAAAAGGTGACTGCATAGGCCTTGGCCCTATGGGCAGTAGGTCAGAGAGCCTCAGGACTCCAGCCTTCCCCCAGGCTCTGGAAGAGACCTGATGGCACCCCCCCCCCCACCCCCACCCCATGCCTGCCACACACCCAGCAGTGCTTCACACACATCCCATCACTCAGCCCCCCACCCCCTCATGTTCCCCTGGTGATGAGGCGGGGAGTGGGACCTGGGGCTGGCTGCTCTGGAGGCCTTGCCCCTGTCCAGTGCCCCGGGCCTTTTCTCAGTGGGGAGTCCAGGATGCAGGTCTCCTCAGAGTTCAGAGCTCCAGGGAGTGGGAGGCAGGCGGCGCTGGCTGAGAATGTGGCCCGGCCGGCTCGCGGCTCCTGCCCCTCGCTGCCCACCCCCCACCCTCTGCTCCCCAGTGCGACTGGGGGCCTCAGGACCCCTGCAGCCCCACAGCTTCGTTAGAGCCTGGAATACCCAAGCCAGAGATGGCCTTGGGGTCATCTAGACTAGGCTATGGGGAAACTGAGGCCTGAAGGAGGCTGTGACTTGCCCAGATGCATTCTGCCAAGTCGGGCTGAGCCTGAAAGCAGTCACGAGAAGCGGGCACAGACCCTTTGTGCCCAGGGTCCCTGGCTGAGGCTGCAGCTGCCAGCAGGGCCGCCCTGGTGCTGCCCACATGGGCTCCCTGGCTGCTGACCGGCGGGATCTGGGCACGGGGCCCCACCTCTCTGGGCCTCCAGTGCCTCATGGCCGTGACAATGCCTCTTAGGTTGTTTGAGGATGAAATGAGAGGAGACAATGTTGTAAAAGCGCTCTGCGCGAGCTAAGGGAAGTCACACAGCTGCTGGCAATACAAAGAAATTCTAGACCCCAGGCCCTGGGCAGGGGTAGGGGGATGAGTGCGAGGCCTCCCCCACCCTTTCAGCTTGAAATGAGGCTGAAGCCCAGAGCATGGGAGGAGTGGCTCGCGTTGGGGGTCCATGGCCCAGCCTGCCCTGCTGCCCACCTCCCTGCTCTGGGGAAGGTGGCAGGGACTTCAGGGTGACATGCCCAGGAGCCAGATGCCATGGGCAGGTTGGGCGCCTTCATGGGAAAGACCGTGTTGACCTGGCCTCCTCGTTCTCACCTCCGAGCCTGCCCCCTCTGCCGCCTGGGCAGGTGGCCAGGGGCTCCTGTGGGCCCAGTGTCACCTTGTCGAGGGCCTGCCTGCATGGCCTACCTCCCTGCCTGCGGGCCAGCTGGGCCCAGACCTGTCTCAGGAGCACTTCCTTTGCCAGTAATCCCTGGGCCCGCCCTCGGCTGCCCGCCCGCTCAGCACTCGCCGTTCCTGCCTGGCTCTGCAGCGACCTGCCCTCAGCTCCTATAGGCGCAGGAGACAGGTTGCACCTGGGGTGGTCATACCAGTGACCATGGGAGTGGGGTGTTGATCACTAGTCTGGGGTCAACACCAGGAGCCAGGCCTGAGCCCCAGCTCTGCCACCTGCACTGTCACCTTGGGCAGAGACACTGAATCTTTCTGAGCCTCAGTTTTCTTATCTGAAAATGGGCACATCGTCATTTATCTGGCAGGGCTGCTGTGCCAAGTGAAGGAGGCCGTGGGGCAGGGCACTCAGTAAGGAGCTCCCTTCCCAGCTTGTCTGTGGTTGGAGATGGATGCAGCCCCTCCCATGAGACCACAGCTCTGGTCTGAGTGCCAAGGGGCTTCCCCTCCCCCTCGGAGCCATGGTCTGGCTGGGGACCCCTCACCCTCCAGGCAGCCCTCCCTGCCTCCTGAGCTTTGAGCTCACAGCGCCTAGTTCTGGAAACAGCTGCTCTATTGCTTGGGCCAGCCCTCCTCCTGGTTTCTAGGCGAGGTGGGAGGACATGCGCCAGCACTTCCCCCGGCGCCAGCACCTCCCCCGGTGTGAGGTTCCCAGGTGCCCCCACCTGCTGGCTCAGCTGGCCCCTGAGGACCCATCCAGCGGAGAGGGTGGGAATGATGGTCCCATATGACAAGTGGGAAACAGGCCTTGAGAAGAGGACCCAGCCCGCTCACCCCACCAGAGCCCAGGGCCAGGCCACGTGTCCGAGCCACATTTGGGGGTGAGTCTGGGTGCTGAGGGATGCCCTGAGCCAGTGGGAGCCGGGCTGGGCCTCGAGGCTCATAGCTTAGACAGGACGGGGGCTGTGAGATGCCCGGCTGGTCTGAAAAGCTCGTGGGCTCTGTGCAGCCAAACTGGAAAAACCAGCAGCCACTCGGGCGAAGGCTGGACCCATTTCTGATAGACAAAGAAGCACCAGCCAGGGTGGCCATGGGAAGGCTTGGTGAGGATGTGAGGACTTGGCCTGAAGCTCAGGTTTCACACTGGACTGGCCAGCCCTGCCCACTTCTGGTGCCCAGGGCTTCCTCCCCACCCGTCCTGGCTTCTCTGATCCTGGCCTGGGTCTGTAATAGAGTCAGGGTGTGAGGCGGTGCTTCTTAACCAGGGGAGTTTGCCTGGTGCGGGACACTTGACAATGTCTGGAGATGTTTGTAAGGGTCACAACTGGCGTATGGTGGGTAGAGGCCGAGGATGTTGTTAAATATCATATGATGCGCAGGACAGCCCCACAACAGAGTCTCAACCTAGCCCAGAACATCAGCAGTGCTGAGGTTAAGCGACCCGGCCTAGGGAAGAGCCAGGAGCCCCTCAGTCAAGACCTGGGCTGGCTCAGCCCTGCCCTATTCTCCGTCCCCAAAGGTGCTTCCCATCCCAGCTTCACGACAGCCCTGGGGAGGCCAGGGTGAGTGTTGGCTCCCCTCCCCATTACGGAGGGTGAAACAGGCCCTTTAGAAGAGAGCAGAGGCTGCCCAGGTGCCCAGCACACAGGGACACGGGCTGTTGCCTCCCATATGAGGACTCTGTCTCCTGTGCTCTGCACACGTGGCCTGATCTCTTGTCACCAGCCAGGCCTGGTCAGGAGGTGTCTCTGGGCTTCCAGTCTCCTTCTAGGGCCCAGAAGATATCAGCAGGCCCTTGCAGAGGGTGGGGAGTGAAAGAGCCAGCACGGGGCAGCTGGACGCTGTCCTCAGTCCCAGGGGCTGGATCCTGCCTGCCGGGAGACGGTGGGGCAGTCACTCCCCCTCCTGAGCCCACCTGACCGTCACTCTGGCTGACAGTCCTGGCCTCCCTGGGCCTGAGTCCACGCCATTCCAGATGCTTTCTGTTCCTCTGGGTCCAACCCCCTCCTGCTCCCCTGGAGGAAGGAATCACACCCTCTTGGCACTGCACATGCTGTCACAGCCCACCTTGTCACCCCGCTTTGCAGAGCACCCCCTGAGTGCCAGGCATGCGTCGTGGCTTCATTCAGTCCTCACAGCAGCCCTGAGGCGTGAGAGTGTGTCGGCCCATTTCACAGATGAGAAAACTGATGGGTGGAGAGGCCAAGTTGGCGTTTGGTGCCAGGACTGGAGCTCAAGCATGCCTCAGACCTGCCCTGCTTCAGGGGGCCTGGGCTTGTCCCCTCTGCCTCCCACCAGCCTAGGCCTGAATGCCGGAGGGCTGTATGAGCACAGGAGGCCCTGTGGGGGTGCAGGGCAGGTGCTATGGGTTTGCCCCAGCCTAGTGCCCACCCTACCCTGCCCCACACACGCTGGGACAGAAGCCACCCTCAGAGTGATGAGATGCTGCCTGGCCATCCATCCCTGCCCCCTCTTACGTAGGAGGAAACTGAGGTTCTGTAGGGTCCAAGGACTTGCCCAGGGCACCCCACCTGGGCCAGCCCGAGTGTCCTCCGCCCTGCCTGCTGTGTTCTCTGCTGGGGGTGTCCCAGGGCTCAGAGACAATGCGGCTTTGTGGGATCCTCCACCTCTGCTCCCCCGAGCCTGACTCCTGAGACGTTACCTCATCTGGACTAGGCCCCGTGGGGCGGGGCTCACCAGGAACAAACAGGCAGCGGAACAGGCTGGGGGTGGGGGGGCGGGATGCTGCCACGGCCCTCACCTGCTGCTGAGCCCCGGGGCTGGATGGGCCCTAGATTCGAGGCCAGCCCCACAGCGTGCAGACAGGGAAACCAAGGCCCAGAGAGGGCTGGAGATTAGCTTAGAGTCACACAGCAAGTCTGGCGCAGTGAGGCCTGCCTCTCACACGGAGTGAGTCACTCTGAGATGAGGGTGGTGACCTTCTGAGCCCTTCACTGGGACAGAGTTTAGGGTGAGTGGGGCAGACACTGGTGAGAGGGGAACTGAGGCTAGCGGATGTTCCTCCAGGCCAAGGAGAGGCCTGTGGCCCAGCACATGCAGCACTGGGCCAGGAACCCACAGAAGCCACGAAGCTGGGCTGTGGTCAGGCACAGGTGACAGGGGAAGGCCTTGCACCACCTCCAGGATCTTGGTTCTGACTTCTGGTCCCCAAGTATGCTCTGCTTTGGGTACAAAGTCACAAGCATTAATTGTCCTGGGCCAGGGCCAGCTTCCTGCTGAGCTGGCTGTGAGCAGACAGGCAGCCTGGGGGGGGGGAGCTGGCCCTGGGAGCAGAGGCTTATCTGCCTTCTGGGCTGGCCCCAACAACAAGATGATTGTTCTCCCCACAGCCAGGTGGGCGTCCATGGGGACTTGCCCTTCAACATCAGTGGACACTGCCCTGAGGCCACCCCGAGCAGAGGGGTCCAGAACCCTCACAGAAGGGAGGGATGCAGGAGCACCTGGGGGCAGCGGGCTGGAGTGGAGGGCAGGCTCTGGCTCTCTCAGACCCACCCCCGTCTCCCTGTTGCCCCTGCCCTGACTCAGGCCCACTCCCTCACCCACAGCAGCCCCCTCCCTGTCCTCTGCTTCTGGCTTCTCATTCATTTCATGCATCCTCCCACTGGATGCCAGAACTGCTCTTGAGGTGCAGCTCCAATCCTGTCACTCCCTGCTCTAAATCCTTCCATGGCTCCGTGCTGCCCCCAGGGCCGAGCCAGGCCTTTCAGCAGGTGTAGAGTCTTTCATCAGCATCCAGCTGGGCCCGCTTTGCAGGCTCCATCACCCACCCACCTCCCCCGAGTCCTCACATTTCTTAGAGACACTGCCACTCTCATTGCCAGGCCTTTGTATTCCCACGTCTAGAATGCTAACCTAACCCTGACCCTGACCTGCTCTTCCTTATCTTTCACATGTCAGCCCAGAAGTCAGCCTTTCCCGGAGCCTCCCCCAGCTCCCACGGCTGGGGTTGTTACTTGTCTGCCTTCCCCCTCACCTCCAACGTGGAGTCCCTGGCACAGTCGTCTCTACATCTGCAGCTTGGGGGCCTTGGCAGGGGTCGGTGAACAAGTGGGCAGTTAATAAGCTGGAGCCAGTGAGTGGGCGGGGTGACAGGTGGGGAAGTCACAGAAGGTATAACAGCCCGGACCCGGAAGCTGTGTTAAAAATAAAATTCCCAGCCTGACCCCAGTTCTCCTGAGCCGAATCTCTGGGGACACGCAGAGCCCAGGGGCTCACAGCTCTGGCAGTGATTGCACCAGATGAGCCCAAGTCTCCTTCCCACCCCGAGGTTCTACTTTGGGGTGCCCTCAGCCATCCTGTCACCTCCTGGGTCTCAGCCGGGCTTGCCCTGCCCTTCCTGGGCTCTGCCCTGCCCCACCACTGGCTTTTCACTCCTGCCCCTCCCTCAGAGCAAAGACCACCTCCTGTGGGGGATGGGGGGGCTGCATCCGAGCCCTGCAGCACCCAGGCCCTCAGACACCATAGGCCCATAGACTCCACACCAGGGAGAGAGGACTCGTACACGGCCAGAGTCCAGAGAAAGGCAGGAATGACCTGGCCTTGGACCCAAAGCAGTGGTGGGCCTGGCTCTGTTCGTGATGCCTGGGAGACCCCCCTCTTCTCTCTGGGTCTTAGCCCGCTCTCCTATGATTTCTCAGGGTCTTTCTGGCTTGGTCCTGAGCCAGACAGTGCAAGCCCAGTATGGAGTGGAATTTGACCATTTACTGAACCGCTCCTGGGTACCAGGCGGTGGGCTGGCCCGAGGAGAGGTAGGAAAGTTTGCTGTGTGCCCTGCCGTCAGTGAGCACAGCTCAGTGGGGACAATAAGACAGCTGTGTGGAGAAGACCCGGGGAGAGGCCCGGCCAGTCACTCATCCTGGGAAGGCCACAGATTTGACAGAGGGCAGGATCCAGATCCCTCAGGGCAGCCCCCCACCCCCACCCCGCTGCACAGCCCCCAGCCATCAGTGGGATTTTCCTAAAATGTGTTTGTGTCACCTTTCTGCTCAAGACCCTGCAACAGCCTCCCTCCACCTGCAGCAGTGTTGCCCAAACCAGCCTGGCCAGCCAGGTCTTATTCTGCCCGGGGCTGCTCTGTGGACACCCTTCAGGCCAGGCTCAGTCCCTCCTGCACTGCGCCCTTTGTCACCAGCCCTACTCTTCTCTCCAGTTTCATGTCCCACTGCCTCCCGCCTTGGCCCGGACCCCGTGGTCCCCACACACACCGCCCCCTTTCTCCAGGCCTTACCACCTGGTCCTTCCCCTCTGAGCTCCCCCACAGCCCTCCCTGAGCCCCGGGCAGAGGTTGGCACCCCCACGGCCCCCAGTGTGGTCAGTACTGTTGTCATGTAATTCTGTCTCCCGTCCCCCAATACAGAATCTCAGGGTGCGGAGCAGTGGGGGAACAGAGTTCTTCACGAGGTCGGCCACCAAGTTCAAGGGCGCCCTGGCCCAGAAGTTCATGTTTGTGGATGGAGACCGGGCCATCTGTGGCTCCTACAGGTGACTCTTCAGCTTTCTCAGGGCTGGGGGGAGAGGTGACTCTGGTTCCCAGCTGGTTTCTCCCCTTAATCCTGCCTTATGACACCCTGGTTATTCCGGTTCATTGGTCCCAAAACTGCTGAGGTGTGAGCGGGGCTGGGGCACGCCCGCACGCCGCCCGCCTGGCTCCGGAAGCAGGCAGAGGAGGGCTTTTGTCTGCCGACTGTTGTTTCACCAGCCTGGAGGTGGGGTGTGGGCCAGGCCAGGCTGCATCTCCCCAAGCCCATAGGGCGGTCACTCTGTGAGCCCTGCCACGCTGGAGACAGCAGGGTGGAGGCTGCTTGCTGCCACGTGGGGTGTTGGTGGCGGCAGAGACACCAATAACAGCACCAGCCACTGTGTGCTGGACAAGAGCGGGTCCAGGGCTGCTCTGGGCATCCTGTGAGCAGCCTTAAGGGGTGCTGTGGTGCCCAGGAGGAGCGCGGCACGGTGCTGTTTTACGCGGCTGAGAGTGGGCTCGAGGTCACTGACTCGCCTGAGGTCCTAGACTCAGGTCTGACCCCAAGGCTGGTGTCCTGTCCTCTGCTCCGTTCACTTCTCGATCCCATTCCAGGGCCCCACAGCCACAGTCTGATGAACACTGGCCTGTGGGTGCACAGTGGCTCACTCAGATGCCTGCTGCGGGGGCACCTGGGGCCCGAGGGAGGACGCAGGTCCCCACGTGCCTGACCTGGCTGCCCCTCCCCCTGTGTTGCAGCTTCACGTGGTCGGCTGCGAGGACAGACCGGAATGTGATCTCCGTGCTGTCCGGCCAGGTGGTGGAGATGTTTGACCGGCAGTTCCAGGAGCTGTACCTCATGTCGCATGGTGTCAGCCTCAAGGGCATCCCCATGGAGAAGGAGCCTGAAGCAGAGCCCATCGTGCTGCCCTCCGTGGTCCCGCTGGCGCCCTCGGGCACCATGGCCAAGAAGCTTGTCAACCCTAAGTACGCGCTGGTCAAGGCCAAGAGCGCCGATGAGATCGCCAAGACCTCCTCTGAGAAGCAGGAGGTCAAGAGGCCACCGGGACTGCGGGGTGAAGCGCTGGCCGAGCGGCCAGGGGACCAGCCCGAGCCACCCCCGCCCATCCACCCGGGGCTGCTCAACCTAGAGCGGGCCAACATGTTTGAGTACCTGCCCACGTGGGTGGAGCCGGACCCGGAGCCTGGCAGTGACATCCTGGGCTACATCAATATCATTGACCCCAATATCTGGAACCCCCAGCCCAGCCAGATGAACCGCATCAAGATCCGAGACACGTCCCAGGCCGGCGCCCAGCTGTGGAGGCAGAGTCAGGGCTGCAGCCCTGTGCCGGGGCCCCAGGCCCCTCAGGATGGGATCCCAGCTAAGAACGGCCTCCCCCAGGGAGACGCTGAACCACGGCCCCCCGTGCCCAAGCCCCGAACAGTCCCTGTGGCAGACCTGCTTGCCCAGGACGGTGGTGGTGTTGGCTGGGCCCTGGAGACCCCAGAAGAGGAGGTGCCCCAGAACGGGGCAGACCACGAGCTGCCCAGGATGGCTGGCCCTGGCCATGTCCTGCTCCAGCAGCAGGTGTCCAGGACTCAGGATGACCCTGACGGCAGAGGGCCAGCCATCCCCAATGGGCTGGATGGGGAGGAAGAGGAAAATGACGACGACTATGTGACCCTCAGTGACCAGGACAGCCTCTCTGGCAGCTCTGGCCTTGGCCCTGGCCCCCGGCGGCCTTCGGTGGCCTCTTCTTCCGTGTCAGACGAGTATTTCGAGGTGAGGGAGCGCTCAGCCCCTCTCCGGAGGCGCCACTCAGAGCAGGTGGCCAATGGGCCAGCCCAGCCCCCCCTCCGACAGCTCAGCACCCCCCACATGACCCACGGGACCTTTGGTGGACCCCTGGGTGCCTTGTCATGGGCCCAGGGTCAGGAGCGAGAGGAGGCGGACACTCCGAGGAGGATGCAGGCCCCGAGCTCCATGGACAAGGAAGCACAGGTGGGTCGGGGGCACTGTGCACCGGGGTCCTGGGAGCCCCTCCCCCAGGCCTGAGCACCCAGAGCTGCCATCTGCTGGGTTGCTGCATCCCGGCTCAGACAGCTTTCCTTGTTACAGATGGGGAAACTGATGAACGGGGCAGGGTTGGGGTAGAAACCACCCAGAGCCACACACGTGGCGTGTCATTACCAACTCTGGGGCCCTCAGCCCCAGTGTCCCATAAAGGCACCCAAAGCCAGCTACCAGGAGCTGAAGGAAATGTACTAAACACACCCAAAGGTTTCAGGCGTCTGGTGTTATAGGAAGTTGACGTCACCCTGCCACATGGGTGGTCTGCTCCCTAGTTTGTGGACTAGGTCATGGCGGTGGCGCAGAGATGTTCCTTTATACCCCCAGGTCACACAGCAGTAAGTTGCCCTTGTCCAGACCTTATGCCAAGCCTCCTCCATGTCAACCCCTTTGATTGTGGCCCTGGGGGTCACTCTCATCCCCGCTCCCCAGGCCAGGAAACAGCTCACATCTATCCTTTGCTGCTCCTTCTGGTGACCTTGGCAGACCAAGGACCCAAAACGTGGGTGCCCTGGAGCCCGTCCTACCTGGGAAGAGTGCACGGCTGACCATGCCCGGCATGACCATCAGGACCATGGGCAGCATCTTGAGGTAGCTGGCCAGGATGGAGCCCGCCTTGGCATGGTTCAGGTCCCGAGCAGACAGTGACCGCTGCACAATAACCTGGGGACACAAGAAAGGGGTGAGGCCCAGCTCCCCTCAGGGATGCCTGTGGCAGGATTTCTCCCTGGTGGGCCTCAGGGAGTGGCATGAGACAGATCCTGCCCCACCAGCCTCACACCTGCCCGAGGCCACCACAGCTGCAGCCTGATGGTTCCCACCAGAAGCAGGGCTCTCCCCAATTGACCGAGCAGCAGGGCCAAGGTTCTCTCGCTCCAGGGACTCAGTCTCCCCATCTGTTGAGTAGGGAAGGTGTGAATCCTGCCTGGGCTGCACCCAGCAATTGTCAGGGCCGGAGGAGACCCTGGGTGGGACATATCAGGGACCCCCCCCCCGCTCCCGCCCCCTCACGAGAGTAGTGCTCAGCCGGTGTGCTTGTGTACGTGCAGGAGCAGACAGTGGCAGCAGCTCTGCTTTGTGTCACTCACAGAGGACGGGAGCTTTCAGACCTGGGTTTGGGAAAGCCTGCAGTTCAGTAGTAGAGGGTGCCAGAAGGTGCCTGAGGGCAGCTCCTCACGTAGCCTTAGGCAAATCCTAACTGGGCCTCAGTTTCCAGATCTGCAGAATGGGAGTAGGAGGGAGGGTAATTGGAACTGATGGCATCTGAGATCTCTCTCAACTCTGACATTATGATTCTACTTTAAAAAAAAACGACCTTTTTTAGAACAGCTTTACTGAGATACAATTCACATACAGTTCAGCCACATAAAGTGTATAGGTCAGCGGTTTTTAGTATGTTCACAGACTTGTGCAATCCATAACTTTTAAATGTGTTTTTCCTTTGCTGTTCTGGAGTTTAAATCACCACCTGCAATTCAGAAGTAGGAATTACCTGTGATTTGAACTGATTTCCCCAACATGCTAGTCTAACGGGCAGCTCCCAGCATTTCCCTCTGAGCCGTGGCTTTTGGTGAAACGTTAATTACAGGACACCTGGGGCAGCAGCACTGGGTTTGCAGGACAAGCTGAGTTCAATCCCGTTTCTCCACCAGCTTCCCGTAACTTGGGACAAGTCCTTGCCTCACTCTGGGCCTCAGTTTCCCCATCTATACAGTGAGGGGGTTAGACTTTGTTCTGTGTAGACCCTTCTCTGATGTCCTGGGATTGCAAGAGCCCGGGGCTGCACTCCTTACAGGAGAGAAGTGTTTCCCTAAAACCCTGCACGTCATGTTCCATTCTTTCATTCTGTGCTGATGGGGCCAGCCCTGTGAGGCAGGCAGGACAGCAGCTGTCACCCCATTCTACAGGGGGAGACGCTGAGACTCGGGGCCCCAGCAAAGCAAGTGCCAGGCGGCAGGGCTAGGGGTCCCCCTGCGGTGTCTGTGGGTCACTGCCTCCCCGGCGCCTCTCAGCATGGGCCCAGCGTGGCCCTGCCAGAGGCTGGCACTCGCTTCCCGTGCTCCGCCTTTCCACCTCCCTGAACTGCTGTGTCCTTGTCTGCAAAACAGGATACTATCACGGACCCACATGGTTGCTGCAGGGACTGAGTGAGGCCACCTGTGGACAGTCAAGCCTTTGGCCGGTTGCGAGTTCCCGAGTTTAGGCTTCTCTTAGCGGGCAACCTCAGGGTCAGTCACGGCTTGGTGCTGGCCCAGGAGCATTTGGACCCTGGCTCCACCCTTCAGAGAGGTCCTGAACTGGCCTGGGTGTCCGTCTCCTCGGCTATAGATGGGGATGAGAACCTTCCTGTCAGTGAAGTGAAGTTATGGGTACCACTCAACACTCCTGGCCTCCGGCAGGAACCGAGAAATTTTAGTTGTTGTTAGGATTGACGCAGCTGCTGCTGCCTGAAGTGAAGACCCTCCGTTGGGAGCTGTAGCAGCAGGTGACAGAAGGTGCACTGCCAGGGTGGGCAGGGCCCCAGGAGGCCTTCTGGTCTGTGTGCCTCCCCATTTTACAGACAGGGAAACTGAGGCCAGGGAAGGGCATGGCAGAGCCCCAGCGGGAGCGCAGGCCACGGCTCTGGCCAGTAGGCCTCTGCCTCCTGTTGTGTTGGTTTTGTTTGTTTCTGATACAAGAGTGTCACCTATGCATTGTGGATGAGCTGGGAGAGAGTGAAAAGTCCAAAGAAGATGAAAAACACCCGTGGTTCCAGCACACGGAGCTGCTGCCTGGTGCTGACCACTCTGGGCATCCTGGAGGGCCACCCTGGCCAAGGGGCGAGTGGGGTCAGCCCTCTAGGTGCCCTGCAGAGCCCCCGGTTGCTAGTTAGGGTCCCAGTAGAGCAGGACCTGGAGCGCCAGGCAAGCAGGCCGGACCCAGCCTGCTGCTCCCTGTTTTGCGGGGGCTTCTGGACCAAGGCCCAGCTGCCCCTCAGGGAGACCCAGTCTGAGCATGAGGAGGATGGGGAGGTAAGGCTGAAGTCAGGCTGTGGGACCCCAGTGCCAGTGGTACTCTGGACCACCCTGGGGTCAGCGGTGACCCACCTCCATCTCCCTGTGTGACCCCCTTATCCAGGCAGCAAGGCCTGTCCAGCCCTGACCTCAAGGCCAGGCTGTGTGCTGACTCACTTGGCTTTCATGGGAAAATCTCCTGAATGACATCCCGCCAGAGACACCAGGGCCACGCCAGGCCCGGGCTGAGTGGGGAGGAAGTGAGAGGTGCCCCGGGGTGAAGCAGCCCGGGCTGGCCCAGCAGGCAGTCCAGGCACCCCCAGCACACCCTCCACAGCCTCTCGCCCACCCGGGCTGGCCCTCAGCCCCCAGGGCAGCTGGGCAGACAGCTGCTGTGGGCCCAGACGGTCCCTGGAGGCCACAGGTGAGGCGCAGTCACCCTGGGAATCTGGGGCACCATGTTACAGATGGGGAAATTGAGGCCCAACCTCCCAGGGTTTCTGAAGCCTCCCAGCCTGGATTGCTTCCCACGGTCCCAGCCCAGGGAGGATCTTTGGGTGAACCTACTGAGCACCAACTGCTTGGAGAGGGAGCACCAGTGGCGAGCCCTCTGAGCATTCCCCTCGTTGGTCAGGCAGTCCTGGGCCCAGAAGTCACCTCGCTCTGGGTGCAGATCCCAGTTCTGCCCTCTGGGCCTCAGTGTTCCAGCCTGTGCCTGGGGTTGGCCGGGCCTACGGCACAGGGAAGGCTATCCTCATTCACCCCACAGGCCTGCCTACCTCATTCCCATGGTGAGGCCCTTGGGGACACGGGTCCAGAGGGGAGGACGGTTGTCAGGCCTGTGGCCGCTGAGGCTCTGCTGCTTCACGAGGCCATTTCCCACCCAACTGCTGCCCGCAGCTGCCCACGGGGGAAGCAGGGGGCATTGTCTGCTTTTGCCAAGAGAGGGGAGGTGACTGTCTGAGGTCATCTGGTCAGTTCACAGCCCGGGGAGGACTAGACTGCACTCACCAGAACCCCGGGCTGGATCAAGGCACTGCCTCTGACAGCCCCGTCCAGCCCCGTTTACAGGCGGAGGCTGGGGCAAGGGCATCGAGGAATGGTGGAACTTGCCTTATCACAACCACAAAAGGTGGGATTATTCCCAGATGACACATGGGGAAACTGAGGCACCAAGTAGTTGAAACTTGTCCAGGACCACCAGCTGGTGAGTGGCAGGGCCAAGAGGCAAACCCAGGGGTGCCACTGCAGCCTGCCTGGCGAGGAGCCCGAGGGAAAGGGCAGAGTTGCTCCTGGGGATCTCACTTACCTTGCTCTCTCTCTCCCAGGGCCAAAAGTTCCACTATTATGGAGTCCCTGCCACAGGGACCAAGGATAAAGTTGGCTTCCCACGGCCGCTGAGGACCTCAGGACCCCCACGGTACCGCCCCGCTGCCGACGGAGCCCAGAGCTCCACCAGGAAGGCAGGCCCGGCCGTGGCAGGCCCCCATCCCTGGCAGGCCAAGGGGGGCCCTAGGTCACGCATGCTGCCAGATCCTGGGAGCCCAAGGCCAGTCCGAAATGCCAGCCCCCTGGCCGATGGCAGGGCCACCGAGGAGCATCCAAGTCCTTTTGGAATCCCGTACTCCAAACTGTCCCAGTCGAAACACCTGAAGGCCAGGACGGGCGGCAGCCAGTGGGCCTCATCCGATTCTAAACGGAGGACCCAGGCCCCCCGGGACCGCAAGGACCCCTAGCACCGTATCCTTGGGCCCGGAGCCAGGCCGTCCATGGCCCCCGCCCCAGCCCAGACTCACCGTGCAGGTGTTCGCCGGGCAGCGCCAGGGATTGACAGATGGGCCGCCCCAGCCCTCCAGCACCCACCCTGGGAGGCAGGAAGGCAGGGCAGCAGTGACGTTGACACTCACCTGATCGGTGCACCAGTACCAGGTGGCCATGATGGTCAGACCGAAGGTCATCCCGGTCCATGGGAGGTCCCCCGTGTAGGGGTCTCGAAACATGTGCATGGCATCTGCACGCGGCAGGTGGCAGGTGGTGTTGGAGATGATCCTGGTTGGGACAGCCTGGGAATAGGCTGCTGCCAGCTGCTCATATCCGCCAATCTGGTTGAAAGCTAGAGGGGTTGGGGCAGGACAGGGACAGGTTTGTGGCTGGTGGCCCTGACCCCTGGCCCCACTGCCCTCACCTCACAAGTGACTTCCTGTTGCATCAAACTTGACGTTTCCCCCCCTCACCTTTCCCAGTGTCTGGAAGGGCATGGGGGATAGAGAGTTTTAAAAAAAGGCGAGTTCAAATGACTATCTTATTTGTATTTAAAATAATACTATTAAATGAGCATTTTGCACGTGGGCACCCCAGTGTCCTGTTGGCCTCTGGACGCTCGCTGGCCTCGGGTGAGGGGTTCTCTGCCAGGCTTCAGACTGCTGATTCAAGGAAGCAAAAGTAGTTTTTCTTGGCATTCAGGGACCTTCCTGAAGAGTCTAAAGTGTTAAAGTCTTGACCCAGGGGCTTCCAAAGGACGTGATTTTGGCAGAGCTGAGAATGGCTGGCGGTGATGGGGCACTGAGAAGGGAAACAGAGGTCCCAGAGTGCCAGGGCCCTGACCAAGGCCATATTGCCAGCCAGCTGGGGCTCGAGCCAGGGGTCTTTCCTCTGGAGCCCAGACCACGTTCACCCCTCACTGTTCTTGTCTGCCAAGTTCTGGCCCATCGTGGCCTTTGCTGTGTCTGCAATCACTCCCCTCCTGTCCAGGCTGGGCCTGGCTGCCTGGGTCCCTGCAGTGGGTTCTGGGGACACGGGCCCCTGGTCTGAAAGGAGGCAGATACACAGAAGCCTGGACTCAAGAAAACCCCTGTCTCAGCCCCGGGCCACACTCCCCGCCTTTCCCAAGCAGGAAGCCTGCTGCCCGGATGCTGGGCCCCCAGCGTCACTGCCCAGGCTGGGCGGGGGCGAGTGCTCAGAGCAAATGTACAAACACTATACAAGGGTCAGAACTGTCCAGCCATGGGATCCTAGATGCTGAGGCTGGAAGAGGCTTTCAAGGCCTCTGTTCGCCCTCTGTGGAATCCTCCTGGCTCTACTTGCATACTTGCACGGGTGGGGAGTTCACTTCCTTTCAGGGCAGCCCTCTGAGCTCCCCCCTGCTCCCAGACCAGTGTCCCTGATCTGTCTAAACTCCCTCTCTCCTCCGCTGCCTTTGCCCCGCGGCCATAGCAGCGCTTCGTGTGATCTCGTATGTGACTTTAAACAATCAGAGCGGACACCCAGGCAGTCTTGTGGTCTCCTAACTGTGTGTCTGCACGCCTGCCCTTGGCCCCACCTCACTGTCAAGCCCTGAGCCAGGGCGAGAGCAGCCACCTGTGTTGCTGAGTCAGCTCTGCGCCATAACCGGGTGACCCGGAGCTGGTGACAGAAATGTAGCCGGGCGGCGGGGGCAGGAAGAGAGCAGGCAGCCTCGGTCACCCTCATGGCTTGACCATGTGAGCCCACCCCATCCCCAGCACTGACACCTGGGTCCTGACCCCAAAGGGCTTGCTGCTGGGACAGCCCCTCACCTTTGACGGTCAGGATGACAGCCCCCACCACCATGATGAGTGTTTGCAGGGCATCCGTGTAGATCACAGCAGCCAGGCCTCCTGCGGGAGGAAATAAGGGAGCTGGAGGGGGCGCCGGCCTTGGGAGGAGGGACAGCTGTCCCACATACATGTCCCCTGCCTTTCACAGATGGGTGAGCTGTGGGATGAAGCAGCCTGGCCAGCAGAGCCAGTCTCCAAATCTCCAGCTGTCTGACCGAAACCAGCCACTTCCCAGGCTGTGGGAGGAGGTGGCCCTCTGCCTCCAGCTCCTGCCCCCTGACTCCTGCCAGCCCCTTGGATTCCACTGATTCCCAGGCCAGTGGTCAACCCCCTCTCTGCGGGACCCCCATCCAATCCCTGCTGGAGTGGCATACCTGCAATGGTGTACAGGGCTGTGATGATGAGCATGAGGATGGTGGAGAGGTAGAAGTTCCAGCCCAGGCAGATGTGCACAAAGAGAGCCCCGGCATACAGGTCTATCTGGGGGTGGGAAAAGAGTCCTGTGCAGAGGCACAAGGTGACCTTGGGGCCCAGAGCACCAGCCAGCCCCGACTCCACCAACCACTCGCTGTGTGGCCTCAGTATCCCACAGATGAGGAGAGGGAGACGCCGCCCCCCCACCCCCCCCCGCCACCGGCTGGGGCTGTCGTTGAGGGTGGGAGGAAGGTGGGCTGTGGACAAGCTGTGTGCTGAAGTCCTAAGTGGCTGACGCCCCAGGGAGCAGTGTTGTTACTGCGTCTGGCCCTGCCTGGGGAGGTAGAGGGCAGAGCACTGTCCCCTCAGTTCCCAAGGGTCCTTGACGAGAAGTCCAGGAGGGCTTCTTGGCGGGGAGCGCTGCAAGATTACTGGGCCTCAGTAAACAGGTCCGCATGCCTCAGTCTCCAGTCCCTTAGCTGGGTACGCCCCCTGTTCTCTGCACCCTGTTAGGTAGGGGTCCCCTGAGAAGAGATCAGACGTGTGCTAGAGGTGGGCTGGGGGAACAGAGGGGCAGTGTTGCTTACTGTCCCTGGCGGGGTTGGACCACGTCTCAGGCTGGACCTGGGGACGCGTGTGGTGCAGGAGTCATAGCCCCAGGTTGAGCCCTACAACCTCAGCGCTGGACTGGGCCCACAGGCTACAATTTCCCCCCACTCCACCCAGGGGAGGAGGGCAGGACCCCATCTTGTGGGACCTGGGGGCTGGGCAACGGCCGCCCCCCTCCGCAATTTCCAAACCTGCCATTCTGTGCTGGCTCAGTCGAGGGGAGACAACCTGAACCAAGAGATTCCCGAGAAGGCTGGGCAGGGCTGTGCCGCAGCTGAGCTTGACTGGTACGCATGAGGCCCAGCTGGTGCCAGCCCCTTCCAGCTACCCCTGTGGTCAGCCCAACTTGGAGCTGATCAGCACTGCTCAGAGCCGGGCTCCTGGACCCCCTGCTCCCCCAGGCCCCGGGCCCCAGGGACAGAGCCCATGCAGAATGGGCTCTCACTCCAAAGCTGTCTTCCCTGCACCTCTCCCCCCAGGCTCCTCTACCCTCTCTGGGAGAGGAGCGGCCACTGTGGAGGCTGACAAGGTGCTGCCAGAGCAGCAGCCCCTCACTCTGGCCCCTGGCTGTGTGTGAGTGTGTGTGTGTGTGTGTGTGTGTGTGGCTTTGGCTGTGTATGTGTGTCTCTTGGGGGGAAGTGTCTACCTCCTGGCATCTATCAGACTGGAGCTGTCAGGCGAGGGAGGGCCTGTCCCCCAGCCACTGCTCAAGACCCCTCCCTGGGCCCCAGCTGCCCTCAGAGCAGAGGTCTGGTCTGTGCGTCTGGCTCTGGTCTTCAGGCTCTGGCCATACGTCCCTTTAAGCAGAGTTGACTAGTCACGCCAGAGTGTCTGCCCTTCCATACCCAGTGCCTTGCGGCTCACCCAGTCGCTCTGCCTGGAACTTTCCAGTCTCTGCATCTCAACTTCCAGAACTCAGTCATCCCAGATGCCCTGTTCACCTAACCCCTCTGCTCCTCAGGGACAGTTACAGTCACCCTCATATCTATGGTTCTGAATCCGCGGGTTCAACCGACCACAGATCCACAGGCCTGGGATGGTTCCCTCTGTACTGAACACGTACAGACTTTTTTCCTTGTTATTACTCTCTAAGCAAGACAGTATAACAACTATTTACATAGCATTTACATTGTATCAGGTAGTATAAGTAATATCTAGAGATGATTTAACATATGCAGGAGGATGTGCGTAGGTTACGTATATGCAAATCCTATGCCATTTTACATAAGGGACTTGAGCATCCAGGATTTTGGTACACGCAGGGGTCCTGGAACCAATCCCCACGGATCCCGAGGGATGACTGTGTCCCTTCCTTCCTTCCATGGCAGTAGGCCCCGAAGAGTGACAAGGAGCATGACAGGCGGCAGGAACAGCACAAAGGGGTGGTGGGGGGACTCTGCTCTCTTCCCTCCAGGACCACATGCATTTGGTGAAGGCCCTGCTGCCACTGGGGCCCCATGGGCCAGTGTGCAGTTGCCTGCGGGCTCCAAGAGAGTCCCCAGAGGAGGCCCCAGACGTCACCAGACCCATCTGACCTCTCCTTCTGCAGACTCGGCTCTCTCTCCTGGGGCCCAGGCAGGCTGCAGCCTGGTAGAAGCTAAGAGCCCTAAACCCAGAGCCACACAGACCTGGGTCAGGGTCCCTGGGCCACTGTGTCCCGGCCACATGGCTTTGAGCAGGTCACTTTGCCTCCTGAGCCTCCATGGCCCTTATCTGTAAAATGGGGGAGTGGATGTGGAACGGGGCAGGCACCAGCGCCCAGCCCCCTCCGTCCCCACTGGCCTCTGCAGACCCTGCAGGCCCAGTAGGCTGGGGAAAGGGAGGCAGGACCTCCGAGGGAGCCGACTACCCTCTGTGCCTCCCTCCCCAGGTGGCCCAGGAGCAGATGCAGAATCTAATCTAACTCCCCATGGGCACAGATGGGGAGGCCAAGCCAGAGCAACTTGCCCACTGAGGCAAAACCCTGGGAACAAAATCAAAAGGACAGCACCAACGAGCTGAATCTCAAAGGAGGGACCGCTCTCGAGGGCCTTATGCCTGCCTTCGGCCGCTGCTCCACCCTCAGAAACCTGTTGTGGCTCCCTGCTGCTGCAGGCGAATGCCAAGGTCATCTGTTTTCTCCTATAATCTGACCCCAAACTTGTGCACCATCAACTGCTCTTACACGTCCTGTGCCTTCTTCCCCAAGCATGACACCTAGGCTGCACCCACACGGCAACTTCTACCTGCCGCGGCTGCTCCCCTCATCTCGTGCCCAGAAACCCAGCCGCCCTCCGAGGCCCAGGAAGCCCTCGCTGGGGTACTTGGCCCGGAGCACTTTCCTCCCAGTGTCTCCTGTGGCTCCTGCGAGGTGTGTGTGATGACCCGCTCCACTCCACCCCACAGAGGAGGGCACAGCTTGAAGACTGCCCGACCCCGTGGTCATGGTCGTGAGGCAGGGCCCGAGGCTGCCAGGCTGACCCTTGGGACTGTGAGCTCCTCGCACCATTCCTTTGGGCTTGCAGGGACCTGAGCCCAGGACACGGAGGGAGCGAGGCTGAGGGGGCATGGGGCTGGCCCGCGGAGCTGACTTGAGGCCGGGGCTGATCTGTGGCCGCAACCTCTCGGTACCCCACCTTCCCATGTGCACCATTGCCCCTTCGGGGGACCCCGCCCTGCCCCCACACTGACCACCCCCTACACGGAACCCCTTCTCTCCCTCCCTTCCTAGGGCTGCAGGGAAGCTGGGGCAGTCCTTGCTGACATTTACCACAAGTTTACTGTGTGTTTTCCCCCAGATCACCCGTGTCCCCTGCCCCCAAACCTTGACCATCTCCTAGAGGCCATCACTGTCCCTTCGGGGTTCTGGAAACTTCTCGCCTTTGCCACACACCAGCCACTGCTGTTGATTCTCTCCCCAAAATACTCTTCCCCACCTCCGCTGCCCCCACCCTGGGCCCCAGCCCCTCGACGGCCCCTCCTGCACTCGGCTTGTTGGGAGGAAAATCAGAACGTCTCTGTATGTCCACTGCGTGCAGAACCAAATCCAGCAGCCGCCCCTCCCCATCGCCCTCACCCCTCCCTGCTCCAGGGCTCCACAGGCTGCAGCCCCAGCGCTCCCTGCAGCGGCCCGTCTGGGGTGCTGCTTCAGGACCGGCAATTTTCACCCCAGACCTCTCTCCAGATCGAGCCTGATCCCTGCTCCTGCTCTCTTCGCTCCCCATTTCAGCCCCGTGCTGGCTTCTTTTATCACACTTTTACCATTTCATACAATTGGATTGGTCTGTCTATCTCGCCGTCTAGAACATAGGCTCTCTGAGAGCAAGAGATGCGCTCATCTCCCGGTGCTCACTCAGGCCTGGCGCGGCAGGGGCTCAATAAACAGGCACATTCACAGGCGTCCAGGCTCCGCGCACCAGCGCCCACTGTATTGTCTTCCGCCCCCCAGCGGCGAAGGCGAATAGTTTGCACGTAGCCCACAAAGCCAGAAACATTTACTCTCCAGCCCTTCCCAGAAAAAACAAGCTGAGCCCCAGCATGCATCATCTCACTCAGTCCTGTGAGGTGTGCCGGGCATGTAGTGGCCCTGGGGATACATCAGTGAGAAGAGGGGAAAAAGGAGACAGACATTCTGAGTAAATCACTTGGCATACTGGAAGACAGTGTGTATATGAAAGAGGGAGAGCAGGTGAGGACGTGTGGACCTGCTGCGGCAGGGGTAGGCCTCACTGAGGAAGGGATCTGAGACACTGGAGAGAAGAGAGGGAGGGAGCCATGTGGATCTCCAGGGGATTCCAGACAAAGGCCACAGCAAGCTCAAGGGCCCTGAGGCAGTACTGTGCCTGGCATGTTCACGGAAATGCAAGGCGGGTGTTGCTGGAGTGATGTGTGCAACAGGAGAAAGGGAGAGGTGAGGTAGTGAGGTAGCAGGGGCCAATGGTTGGCCTTTGCTCCAAGCGGGGTTAGTGTCACACCAGACCACTATTTTCCAGAGGTTAAATGATGACCCAGAGCCACGCAGTGATGGAGCTCAGTTCCTGCCAGCCCCGTCTGTGGGTCAGGGTGGTGATCTCTGCTCCCTGCCATCATGTTCTCTCTGCAGATCAGTGTCCCGCCTGAGGGATGGCAGCAGGCGGGCTCTGCGGTCTGTGTCCAAACAGGCTGCACCTGGGATGGGTTCTGGTTGTGCAAATATGTGAGGTATTGCTGGGGCTGCGCCCAGGGAGGTCACGGCCTCTAGGGGCCGGCTGGGCACTTCAAACAGCTTTAGCCCAAAGCCATCAGCCAGGATGGCCCCAGTCCCTCCCAAATCAAGCCTGGCAATTAGTGCTCCTTGCACTTCCCTCTCCGCTTCATTGGGCAGCCCTGGCATTGGTGCTAAAGCCCGAGGCTTGACACCAGTGGGTTGCTCCCCATTTTATAGATGGGTAGTCATTCCCCATCACAAAGTGGAGTTTGAAGTGTCATGTCCTGGCTGCTTTAGTGCAGCAAGGCAGTGGTCAGGCCCCTGGGCTGGGAGACAGAGGCCTGGGTTCTGACCGTGACCTCTGCCTGATCCACCATGACCCTGGGCAAGTGGGGACCGCTCTCTAGGTCTCAACTGTCTCGGCTGTAAACTGGGGTTGCAGGACAAGATCGTCTCTAAGAACCCACCTCCGCCATTCTGGAAGTCCCGCCCAAGCCACTTTAAGCTCTGCATGTGAGATAGAAGTTCTACCGCGGACATATCAACAGGATGAGACTGGGGGTAAAAGAACCCCCTGTGCCCATGGCTTGGCCTCGCCAGACACCCTCCAGCCCCCAGCCCCACAGGGCTTCCCCGCCTGTTGCCTCTCTCCCCTCCAGTCCGTCCTCAGGAGGTACCCGAGGCACAAACCTGACTGTGTCACTCCCCTGCTTTAAAGCCCCCAGTGCCCCTTGGCTACTTCAACCCCTTATAGGCGGAACCCCTAACCCCATCTCTCCCTGCAGCCCTCTAGGCCGGGGGTGGGAAACTGGCCACCCGAGACCAAATGCAGCACTCAAGTCTGTTTGGTGTGGACGCTGGAGCACGTTCTCCAGTTTGCCTCAGTCCCCACCATTCCCTCTTACCGCACTCCCAGCTCCTCCTCACAGTTTCCTATCTGGTCCCCGCAAGTGTCTGACTTAGAGACCCCCTAGAGTCTAGGTCTCCTGACCCGACCACCCCCGCCTTGGCATATGTTCACCCTCCCCCATCTGTATTCCTTTCTCCATTACAGCCCAACTCAAATGCCACTGCAGCCAGCTCCACCGCCCCTCTCCTGAGGTCTGCCTTGTCCCCCTGTGCACACACCTGCCTCCCGCTGCACAGCGAGCCCCTGCAGGGCAGGGACCAGCTCCCATTTATTTCCGTATGCCGACTTCCGGTGGGGGCAGGTTGGTACGGGGGGCTCAGGAAATGTCGGAGAGGGAGGAAGAGTATGAGTGGAAAATTCTGAACTGTGCCTCGAGGACGGCATAGAGACAGTCCCCCCTCCTGAAGGGAAGCCCCCAGGAAGAAAACCCTTGATTCTTGAGAGCATCTAGGAAAGAAGGCGGTGCTTGCTAACTACCCCAGAAATCCGCCCACAAGAGCAGCAAGATGCTCCAGGACCCCCTGGAGCTGCCCTGTGGGCCCAGAGCCTAGGTGGAGGCCCAGCTGAGGTTGCCGGGGGCTGCAGAGGGGCCTCCAACCGCTGTTCCCACACCAAGGTGGGGAGAGGGCAGGTCAAACGTCAGGTCAGACTCCCAGTTGGAGCCCACTCCCTGGCCACGGAGGAGTGGCCACCCTCTCAGGGCCTCACTCCCAGGGAGCCCTGCTTGCGGCTTCTGGCTGACCGGCGACGCCTCTGCTCCTGGGCCTCCAATCCCTCCACAAACTCAATGGCACACCTGGGTCTTCCTCGTCCCAGAGCTGAGCTGAAGGGGCCCGGGAGGTGACTTCACCACTTCCTACTACACGCATACCAGCCCTGATCACCCCACAGAAGCTGTGAGAGGCAGGCCCGGCCAGTCCTCCTCACAAGCGCGGAAACCGAGGCTCACGGTCTTGTCCGGCTTCCCTCAGCCGGACGCAGGCTGACCTGGGACTCAGGCCCAGGACTGCCTCCTGAGTCTTGTCAGAAGCTGGAGCTGAAGGAGGCTGGACGGCCCCAGGGGCCGAGGGCAGGGTGCTCACAGACTCAAGAGTGAGAACCAGAAGGCCTGGCATTGCCATGAGGTCACTGGGAGGCTTGGGACAAGTTCTGTTCCCTTCCTGGGCTTCGGTTTCCCTATCTGCAAAATTGGCCTGGGACAAGACATGTGCTCAGTGAATCCTGACTGACACTCGAGGTGCGCTTTCTGCTCTTAACTTTCCAGCAGGACCAGGGCCAGGCCCCCAAGAAAAGAGGCCTGGAGGTGCCCACTGGGATGGCACCCCAATGCCAGGAGGATGCCACCAGGGTCAGCTTAGTGATGGAGCTGACCAGTCCCAGGCAGAGGCAGGAGGTTGGCTCCATGCAGCCTCTGAGCCTGCTCAACCGCGTGGGCTCTCAGTGTCCCCTAGTGGGAAGTCCCGGCTCACCTCCGTGCTGGCCCAGGGAAGACACCCAGAACAACCCTGGAGGCCTACCACCACCCCTCAAACTGAGAACCCACCTGACACGCCGTATCTAGAACCTGGGGCAAAGCAGGAGTCACAAGGCCTGCGTTCTGACCCCAACTATGCAGGCTGCCGAGCCGACACTCCGGGGGCCCTGGACCAGCTGTCACAGACTCACTGTGTGACCCTGGGCAAGTCATTGTCCCTCTCTGGGCCTCAGTTTCCCCAACTGTTAAATAAGGCAGAGAGGGACGAGAGGATGTTAAGTCCGTTTGAGGGGCCCTCAGAACAGGGATGTTTCTAGGCTATGCTGGCTGGAAGCTGGGAGTGGGGGGAAGCTCACCGATATCTTGGTGAAGACGGACAGCAGCAGGGACAGAACAGACAGGTACATGCGTATCCGCTGGCCTCCGAAGCGCTTCTGGATGTATTCAGGCATGGTAACGATCTGGGGGAGGCACGGGGGGGCAGGGGTAAGCACTTCCCCGAGACCGCGCCCAGCATTCAGGGCCAGGAGCTTCTCAAGGGCAAGGCCCAGGCCACTTACTGGTTGCAGCCCAGCACCAGGCTCTGAATTCCAGGCTAAGGGTTCTGACCATACCCCAAGGGTGTCAGGCAGGGGAATTGCAGGCTGACATTGGCTCTTCAGGGCTGATATGAGGAACAGATTGGAGGGGCCGTGGCTGGGGACAGTGGGACAAGTCTGGAGGTTGTTATGACAAATCCAGATGAGCTATGATAGGCTGGATGGGGAAGATGGCTGTGAGGGGCAGAGCAGGGGACAGACTGAGAGAAAGGCAGGAAATGGAATCCACTGGACTTAGGGACTGCCTGGCTGGGGCCAAAGGAGTGGGCAGAGTCGAGTGCTGCTCAGGTGTGCCACCCAGGTGTACAGCCTGTTTGCCCAGGTAGATGGAGCATCATGCCCAAGGTATAGCACACAGGGGTGGTGGAAACTAGCAGACAAGGCACCTGGGCTGAGTCCTAGGGACCTGCCTTCGTGGGCTGATAGGAATGTTAGTTGACTAATAACAAATGCAGCCCTGAGAGTTCACCAACTTGTGAGTGAAGCCAGGGGGTCCTGCCCATCACCACCAGCAACTCAGACCGAGGCCAGACCCAGGAGAGGCTGGCCTGAGGTCCCAGGAGCAGACTCACCTCTGAGGAGGTGTAGATAGGCACGAACACCCACGCCAGAGCCAGCAGCACGTACGTGGCCTGAGGGGGACAGAGGCAGGGTGAGGACAGTGGGCACAGCTCCCACAAGCCATGCTCCAGAGACGCAGCCAGCACCAGCGGTCTGGAGGCCTGACTTGCCATGAGAACCTGGGGTAACCCCTTGCCCTCCCTGTGCCTCTGTACACAGACGGCCCGGGGCCAAGACCAACAGCTCCCTTCCCGCTGGTCTATCCAGTGTGTTGGCATTCGGAAAACCAGACTTCCCCAAGAACACCGTTGCATAGAGCCCATATGGACACTGGCTGACCCGAGTTGCAAGGAGGTGCCCCTCTGGCCATCGAGGGGTGGACTCCAATGGAGCCCCCATCCAAGGCCTGACCAGGTTCCACGCCCTCCCACAGCCTGTACCCCCTCCCCGAGCTCACATTCCATTCGAAGCCTGCCACGGCCAGGCCTCCAGCCGCGCCCGAGCCTGCCAGTCCGATGAAGAGGCCCGCACCCTCACTGCTGGCAAAGAGGGAGGCTCCGATCTGGAGGGGAGGGAGGAAAAGGAATCAGCTACAGGCCCACCCAGACTCCAAAGCCCCCGCACTTTGTGCAGTTTCCAGCACCCCATCTCTACACTCCAGCTGGGGACCCCTGCCAACCTCAGCCTGCCCCATCACCACCTGCTCGATCCGGCCTGGGCCGTGACCTTGGGGAGGAAGACATCTGAAGTGACCGACCGGAGGGATGCAGATGCTAGCTGACCTAGAGGTCAGATGCAGCCCCCAAAGGAGGGGTGGGAGGAGTCAGAGGGCACTCACCGGCCACCACGTCATGTCCCGGCCCGCCAGGAAGTAGCCGCTCACTGTGTTCCTGCCAGCCCGACATGAGGACTGCAACAACAGAGGCAGAGAATGGGACCTGTGCATTGCTGGAGGGAATGTAAGATGGTGCCACTGCTGTGGAAAGCAGCCTGGGGTTCCTCAAAGAGTTAAACATGCAATTACCCTACACCCCAGCGATTCCACTCCTAGAGAACTAAAAACAGATTCAGACAAAATTCGTACACGAGTGTTCACAGCAGCACTGTTCGCAATACACAAAAGGTGGAGACAATCCAAATGTCCATCGACTGATAAATGGATAAAGAAATTGTGGTCTATCCATGCAGTGGACTGTTATCCAACCATGAACAAGAATGAAGTCCTGATCCACCCTACTATACGGGTGACCCTGGAAAACATTCTGCTAAGTGACAGAGGTCAGACACAGAAGGCCACATATGGTATGACTCCATTTATATGAATGTCCAGCATAGGCAAATCCACAGAGACAGGAAGCAGATCAGTGGTGTGGGGGCTGGGGGAGGGCGCAGTGGGCAGTAACAGCCAGCACTTGTGAGAAGAGATACAGGAACCCTGTTGAAAATGGTGTGGGGAAACCCTGAAGCGGGGCTCTCTCTCACAGGTGCCCCTCCGTGCAGCCGCACAGCCAGCAGGAGGGAGGGAGGTAAGAATTATTTTGATGAGGGAGGACATTAATCTCATGGGAATTCCATCTCCTGTTTTTAAGAAAAAGTAGGAAGATTCCTCCCTGCCCCAGCAACAGCGCACTAACCACAGCTTGTAGCCAACGAGAAACCGCCACAACCTTGAACTCTTGTCCTCCAGTGAATTTTTGTTCAAAACAACCCTCCCCAATTTTCTCCAAAAACCCAGTAAAACCTGACCTTCCCTTTGTCTCCTGGGACTTGCCTGTGTTTCACCATAACTCGTATGTCCTGAATTGCAATTGCTCTATCGTTCCTGAGTAAACCCATTTTGCCGGTAAAATAACCAGCTGTTTGTTTTTTTGTGTGTGTGAGGAAGACTGGCCCTGGGCTAACATCCGTGCCCATCTCCCTCTACTTTATATGTGGGACCCTGCCACAGCATGGCTTCATAAGAAGTGTGTAGGTCCATGCCCGGAATATGAACCTGTGAACCCTGGGCCCCCAAAGTGGAGCGTGCAAACTTAACTGCTATGCCACCAGGCTGGCCCACCAGCTGTTTTATTTTTAAAGTTGACAATAGGTATGGGGTTTCCTTCTGGGGTGAGGAAAATGTTTTGGAACTAGACAGAGGTAATGGTTGCACAATATTGTGAATGTCCTAAATGCCACTGAATTGTATATGTTAAAATGGTTAAAACAGTGAGTTTTATGTTGTGTGAATATTACTCAATTAAAAAAAAAGAAAGAACAGAGGCATCCAGCTTCCCATCCACAGCCCACCAGCCCAGCCCCTGGGCCCAGCGGTCAGCTTCTCCCAGGCTTCACTCATTTCCAGCTTGTTCTGGACCATCGCCCAAGCTCCCCCCTGGAAGAGCTCTTGGCCTGGAGAGGGATAGACACAGACACAACAGGGAGCCAGTGACCGTGGACCACCGCCGTTGACTACAGCGCCACATGCTGGCCAACCAGGCTCCTCCATGCTTCTGATCCCTGGCCCGCCAAACAGCCTCAGGGGAGTGACTGTGGCCCTGAAGGTCAAGTGTAAGCTTTGACATCCGTGAGACCATTCCGCAGTGAGCAGCGGAGCCAGGGTTTCCTTTTTTGTCTATTGATGAGAACTTGGAGCCAATGAATCTGAAAGCCCTTTGGTATTGACTTCTAATATTTCGGATACATTTTAAATAATATCATTCAAGTATTCCTGTATGCCTTTTTTGGAGGAAGGGACTGTAGAATTTTGTGCTCCATGTGTATGGAATAAGAAATCTGAAATCAGAATGCCTGGAGGCAAATCCAGGCTCCTCCTGGCCATGTGACCTTGGGCAAGTTACTTAACTGATGTGCCTCAGTTTCCTCTCCTGTAACATGGGCCGAATAAAAGTTCTTCCCTTGCAGGGTTGTTACAAGGTTGAATGCGTTAATACACGTTAACACACTGCCAGTGGTGCCTGGGGCCTGATAAGTGTTCCACAAGGGCCGGTGATCACGTGGGTTTTCCAAGCCCCCATTTAGTGCTGTCTGGACAAGAGACATTGAAAAGATGTGAAATTGAAAACAGGAGAAATTTGAAAAGACGGACTCAGGAGGTGTATTTATTTATTTTGTGAGGAAGATTGGCCCTGGGCTAACATCCATGCCCATCTCCCTCTACTTTATATGTGGGACCCTGCCACAGCATGACTTGATAAACAGCTCGTAGGTCTGCACCCGGGATCCGAACCTGTGAACTCCGGGCTGCCAAAGAGGAGCACGTGAACTTAACTACTGTGCCACTGGGCTGGCACCCCGGAGGTGTATTTAGATACATATTTTGCATTTCTTTTTCACAACATACATATCATAAGGCTGGATCACAAAATACCAATCAATATATAGGCCTCTTTCTTCCTGACTTTAATTGCCCCCCCATCCCATGTTCAAGATGATTAAGCCAAATTGTCTGGATCTGTCATTCAAAGCTTTTGATGTGGTTCCTGCCTACCTCTTTCCAACCCCAGCCCTCACAACTTTCTCCCTCTGCACTGTGATCCAGCTGTACTGACCGCAGTACAGTCTGAAGATTCTCATGGTCTTAGCAAGCATGGCCACATCCAGCAGTGCAGGCTGTGAACTGCATAACTCCAGAGTAGCTCTGATCTTAGCCCACGCTTTTTCCCAACATGTCTTCTCATCTTTCAAGGATAAGATGGGCATTGCCAACTCCCTCCTCATTTCCCTTTCCCTTCCTAAAGGGGCCTCATCTTTCCCAGCAATTGTCTTGCGTGGTCTTAATCCAATCTCCAGCTTCAGGGGCCCTGAGACATCTAAGCCACAGAGCCTATCACATTCCTTAGCTGTCACACCTGGTTCAGGGACAGTCACTGACTTAGGAGGGTGCAGAGTGCAGCTAGGATTGCTCCTAGCGGCCTGGGAGGTTGATGAGGAATCTGGGGCACCAGGGGCTACTGGCAGCTGTGTATACCTAGTTAATATCCACTGAGAGCCTCTCTGTGGCAGAGTCGGTTCCAAGCACTTTCCCTGTATGAGGTTTTTAGTCTTCACAACAGCCCCATGAAGTAGGTACCATGATCATCTCCATATTACCAATGAGGAAACCAAGGTTTTCAGGGGTGAAAGGATACCCGGCTAGTAAGTGGTGGAGTCAGGATTTGAACCCAGGCTCAACCACTAGGCTGGGCATCTTGCCTCCATGAGGGAAACTGGGCTCAAGCAAAGGCACACATGGACAGAGGCTGAGAGAACTACAGTGAAGTGCAGCTGCAGCCTTGATGATACTGTGAACCCCTGGATCACACTGCACCTGAAGCCTTCCCTATTGCTAGACTTTCAGTATGGATGCCATTACACTTCCTTCAGTGTTTGAGCTCATTTGAAGTAGGTTTTCTGCCACTTGTTAACAGATACCCTAATGGCTCTCCTAACCTCACCATCAGAGCACCTTCACAGGGCCAGACCTGCCCAGTTTGCTCCGTCTGCCTCTGGGCTGTGAGCACCTGCATCTGACCCCTGTGAGATCTGGCTCCAGCACACTCCTCATCCAGGCCTGTTCTTTCCTGTGTGTGCTCATAGCTCTCTGCCAGCTGTACCCAGCTGGGCCAGCATGGCCCACCTGGAGAGA
The DNA here is from genome assembly GCA_031878705.1 of Tapirus indicus. Lineage (NCBI taxonomy): Eukaryota > Metazoa > Chordata > Mammalia > Perissodactyla > Tapiridae > Tapirus > Tapirus indicus. The sequence continues at coordinate 1,995,512 of CM062932.1, read as the reverse complement.
CAGGTCAGAACCCCACAGCCCCACTGCCCGTAACACCAGCCTGCAAATGGAAAGGCCGAGCTGGGAGAGGTGGGTCCAGTGCAGCAAGAGCTGATGGGCCTGAGTCACTGGGCGGCAAAGGGCTTCAGCTGCCCAAAACACCTTTCCCAGGTGTGCACTTCCAACTAAATTCCCGACTTGTGCTGCCAGGAAAGCCTGCTCTCCCCTCTTCAGATCTTGCTGACCTCCAGCGCCTGGCTCTCAGCTCCGGCATCCAGAAAGCCTCCTCTACCTGGTCTGCGCCGCGCGGGTGCCCCTTCTCTGAGTTCCCAGCCACTGACTCTCCCAGGAAAGAGCACGCTTGCTCGTCAACAGATTTTCACATCCACTGTTCCCCTGTGCTCCTTGGGACAGCCTTGGGAGGTGGGCTGCACAGACGTCCACAGTGTGTTCGAGGAAACTGAGGCCCAGGGAGGTTAAGTAACTTGCTCCAAGTACACGGACAGTGCTAGGACTAGAACCCAGCTTTCCTGAGGGCCAGCCCTGGGCTACTGTGGTTGATATTTAATCACAAGAGAATTAATTCCAGTCACTGCTGCTACTGCTGCTCCGATCACTTCCACAACCACTACCACTCCTACCACTCCCACCAGCACCACTACTATGACCACCACTACTACCACCACTGCTGCTACTACCACCACTACTACAACTGCTACTACCACCACCACTACTACTAGTACCACCCCTACTATTCAACCAACAGGCCAGCAGGGTCCAATCCGCGCAGGCACCTCAGGCGGGAATCCTTCTCCCCGCTCAGGGACTTGGGACTGGGGATGAGGGGGGTGGTGTGTCTGTCTTATAAATCAAGAACCCCAGGCCCAGAGGCCAACAGCATCCTAGCATGCCTGAGCAGGAACATGACAATTCTGTCTCCGCCCTCAGGCTTAGGCTGGGAGCCAGAGAAGACAGGAAGGGGTATTTATTCTCCCGCAGGAGATGAAGGCTATCGCGTGTCAGGGCTCAGGGATGCTCCCTGAGGACCTCTGAGGACAAAGAGGGGGACCTCTGCAGACCCAAAGCTGGCTGGCTTGTTGTGGCTGCCTTCCTGCCAGGAAGGCCTCCGAGGTCAGCATCACCACCTCTGCACTGGGGCATGGGGCTCCCTGGGCAAGTCCCATTCCCCGGGGATGCCAGCGTTCACCTGCAAATGGGGCTGTCCTTTGCCCCAGAGCTGTAGGAGGAGAGGCCATCTGCACTGTGCCTGCATGGTAGGACCCCTCCACTGGGGTCTGTGATGGGCTCAAATCACTGGCTTATGAATTGGACTAGGCTGGCGGACACAGATGCCCTGGGAAACTTGTTAAAAATAAATCCCCAGGCCCTGCGAGCCCCTGCCGCCTCTGGAGTCTGACCCAGCAGGTCTGGTGTCCAGCCGGGCCCCCCTGTGACTCTATGTTCAGGCAGACGTTCGCCCCCTGCGCCCATCTGACATCGAGGCCAGGAAGAGGCGCTGCGCCCCGGCCCAGCGTGCCAGGGAGAGAGCCCAGCGACCTTCCCGCCAGGCCCGCCCGTCCTGCCGCCAGAGACCTTCCTCCTCCTCACTTTGTGCGCCGAGAAGCTGCTGCCAGGAGAGAGGAAGGGACTCGGGCGAGGCGTCCTACAAATCCACCCGGGCCGAGAGGAGCGCCCCGGCAGGCGCCGGGCCTCGGGGAGACCACGAGGACGCCGCAGCGCCCCAGCGCCCACGCGCCCACCCCGCTGGCCGCCCGCGGTCCTCTCACCCATATGCCGACGGCCACGTTCAGGGCAAAATACACGGTGATGACGGTGATGTCAGCCACGCTGAGCTGCGGCCCGGGGCCGTGGGAGTCGGCAGTGGCGTTGTCCACGGTCATCCTGCAGCAGGCGCCCGCTCTGAGCAGGAGGGACTGAGCGCCAAACCAGGTCGGGCAGGGCTTCCTGGCAGGCAATAAATTGATCATTAAACAGAGCCGGTCCGTGGCATCTCCAGCCCAGGTGTGGCCGCCTGCAGGGAACTGGCTTCAAAGTGCGCTCCCAATCCTCCACCCACCAGGGGGGCAAATCCTGAGGGCAGGGGAGAGAGCTGGAGGGGGAGGGGGAGCCTCGCGAAGCTCAGAAGGGGTTTGGGGAAAATAAAGGGAGTTTAGTGGATCCAAAGGCAACCAGGACAGTCCCAGAAAGAAAGGGCTTGGCTACCTCACAGGTGGCTCGATCTACATTTAACTTGTCGAAGCAGTGTGGAGGGTTGGGGACAGATGCCTCCCCTCTGGGGACACTGCCGTGATGGGCAGAGGAGCCCTCCTGCGGCCATCGGGCTGTGAGTGGACCACAAGGCACTTGGGATGGTAACTCCTGCATTATGTGGTTTATTCCAGCCATGACAGTCCTGGTCCCAGAACATTCATGTGTCAGACAACAAAGGCCTGTCACCAATATTTCTGCTCTCTTTTTCTAGATCAGTGAAACAGGCCTGAGCCCCTCAGCTGGGCCATTCATTTGAGTCCCCGTGGTCTGCCCAGGACCACGGAGGGAGCCGATCTCTAGCAAGTGCCTGCGGGGGGCCGAGGGCTGTGCTTAGTTTTTCTACACACTACCCCATGTCACGCTCAGAGCAACCACTCAGAGGAGGTGATGTCGCATCACAGTCAAGGAACGGAGGCCGGGAGGCTGAGCCATCCCGTCCTTTCACAGCCATTTCACAGGCAAGGCTGGGATTTAGCCCCAGATCTGACCCCAGATCCTCCCTGTTGGTGGCAGCGATGTCTCTGGTTCTCTGTCGAGTTCTCCCTACTCGGATGCTTGTTCACTAATTAAATCAGCATGCACAGCCAGGCGGGCGTGTCACAGCCGTGGTCCGTGGCTTGAAGTTTAACTAGACAGGCAGCCCTTTCAGAAGTGTTAATGAGTGAACCGCTGCCACTGAAAACATGCAGGCCCGCAAAACCGACTGTGCCTATTACTCGGTAACCTGAGATGGAGGGTTTACAGATTAATCCTCTCACACACAGGACTAGATAGAGGAGAAAAAAAATTAAGTCATGCTTATAGTCAACTCAGGCGGGCTAAGACTGCCCCCCCAAATACGCTCGCCTTCCTCCAGGTAGGCTCTCAGATGGTGTTTACTCCCCACACCACCACTGGAAACATATCCTAAATCAGAAGATCGCTGCCAACCAGTCAGAACGACCCAAGTAGATAATGTCCAGATTTATTACTCCTGTCTCCGAAAGATCAAGTACTTGAAAAAAGTAGTATTTGGTCCTCTCTCCGCTGCCTGGGTCTCAGAAGGAAACAAACCACTTAGAGAGACATCTCCCACCGCTAATCAAAAGTCCTGAAGCCGTGAGAGCCTGTCTACCCTGATGAACACGAGGGAGACTACAATTTGCTTTTGTTTTAATTAATAGATTCTATTTTTTTAGCAGTTTAGGTTTTCAGGAAAATTAGGCAGAAAAGACAGAGTTCCTCTATACACTACCGCCCCCCCCCGAACCTGGCTTCCCCCACTATCACATCCTGCACCAGAGTGGGGCATTTGTTACAACTGATGAAACTACCTGGACACATCATTATCATCGAGTCCATAGGGGTCTGTAGTTTACATTAGGGTTCACTCTTGGGGTTGTACATTCTATGGGCTTGACATACAGGTGTACCTTGTTTTATTGCCCATGGCTTTATCATGCTTTGCAGATATTGCATTTTTTATGAATTAAAGGTTGTGGCGACCCTGTGTGAAACAAGTCTTTCAGCGCCATTTTTCCAACAGCATTCGCTCACTTCATGTCTCCGTGTCACATTTTGGTAATTCTCGCAATATTTCAAACTTTTTCACCATTAGTATATTTGTTATGGAGATCTGTGATCAGTGATCTTTGATGTTACTATTGTAACTATTTGGGGGCACCAGAGACCATGCCCACATAAGAGGATGAACTTAATCCATCAATGCTGTGTGTGTTCTGACTGCTCCACCGGCCAGCTGTTCCCCCATCTCTCTCCGTCTCCTCAGGCCTCCTGTTCCAGACATGAAACAATATTGAAATCAGGCCAGTTAGTAACTCTACAACGTCATCTAAGTGTTCAAGTGAAAGGAAGAGTTGCACATCTCTCACTCTAAATCAAAAGCTAGAAGTGATTAAGCTTGGCGAGCCATGAACAGCGATAACAAAATGGAGTAACGTGTGTCAGGGCTTCTGAGACGGAGCTGGGAGGCCATGAAGGAAGTGAGGCTTGTGCACGTCCACCACGTCTCTGCCCAGATGGAATGTGACTTTTTGAACTGTGCCTCCCTCTTGTTATCTTGACCTTCCTTTAAGAAAAGAAAAAATTGCTTACTCCTATAGTAAAATGCTTACTCCCATACATAGGAACTCTCTTGCCTTAGAGGTGGTCTCAGCAGCCAGTCACGCATAGCCAAGGAGTAACAGTTGCCGGCACCAATCACGCATCTTGCAAAACAACCTGTGTGAGTTCTCACTTTCTGTCTTTATTAACCCTTACCTTCTTTGTCTTCTCCGGAGCACATTTTGGGTTTCTGCCTAAGCTGCAATTCTAATTGCCCAAAGAAATATTTGTTGTTTAAATCACTGTGATTTTGCCTTGGTCGACAGAACAAAGGATGTCAAAAGCCGAGACAGGCCGAAAGCTGGGCCTCCTGTGCCAAACTGTTAGCCAAGTTGTGAATGCAAAGGACAAGTTCTTGAAGGAAATTAAAAGTGCTACTCCAGTGAACACACGAATGATAAGAAAGCGAAACAGCCTATTGCTGATATGGAGACAGTTTTAGGGGTCTGCGTAGAAGAGCACACCAGCCACAACATTCCCCGAAGCCAAAGCCTGATCCAGAGCAAGGTCCTAACTCTCTTCAGTTCTGTGAAGGCTGAGAGAGGTGAGGAGGCCGCAGAAGAAAAGTTGGAAGCTAGCAGTGGTTGGTTTGTGAGGTTTAAGGAAAGAAGCCGTCTCTATAACATAAAATTATGCAAAGTGAAGCAGCAAGTGCTGATGTAGAAGCTGCAGCAAGTTATCCAGAAGATCTAGCTGAGATAATCAATGAAGGTGGCTATGCTAGACAACAGATTTTCAGTGTCTTCTACTGGAAGAAGATGCCATCTAGGACTTTCTTAGCTCGACAGGAGAAGTCAATGTCTGGCTTCAAATCTTCAAAGGACAGGCTGACTCTCTTGTTAGGGGCTAATGCAGCTGGGGACTTCAGTTGAAGCCAGTGCTCATTTTCCATCTGAAAATCCTAGGACCCTTAGAATTATGCTGAACTTACTCTGCCTGTGCCCTATAAATGGAACAAAGCCTGGATGACAGCACATCTGTTTACAATGTGGTTTGCTGAATATTTTAAGCCCATTGATGAGACCTACTGCTCAGAAAAAAAGATTCCTTTCAAAATATTACTGCTCATTGAGCAAATCAAAACTACACTGAGATATCACCTGACACCGGTTACAATGGCTATAATCACAAAGACAAATAACAACAAATGCTGGAGAGGTTGTGGAGAAACGGGGACCCTCATTCACTGCTGGTGGGAATGCAAACTGGTGCAGCCTCTATGGAAAACAGTATGGAGAGTCCTCAAAAAATTAAAAATAGAAATACCGTATGATCCAGCAATCCCACTCTTGGGCATCTACCCAATGGACGTGAAATCAACCATCACAAGAGGCGTATGCACCCCTATGTTCATTGCAGCATTATTCACTATAGCCAAGAAGTGGAAGCAACCCAAGTGTCCCTCAACTGAAGATTGGTTAAAGAAGATGTGGTATATACATACAATGGAATACTACTCAGCCATAAGAAAAGACACAATTGTCCCATTTGCAACAACATGGAGGGACCTAGAGGGTATTATGTTAAGTGAAATAAGCCAGAGAGAGAAGGACAGACACTGCATGAACTCACTCATATATGGAATATAAGTGAACACACGGACAGAGAGAACTGATTGGTGGTTACCAAGGGGAAGGGGGGTGGGGGTGGGGCACAAGGGGTGAAGGGTTACATCCACAAGGTGACGGACAAACAAAAATGTACAACTAAAACCCCACAGTGTTATAAACTAAGACATCAATAAAAAAAATATATTACTGCTCATTGACAGTGCACCCGGTCACCCAAGAGCTCTGATGGAGATGTACAATGACGTTAATGTTGTTTTCATGCCTGCTAACACAGCACCCATTCTGCAGCCCATGGATGGAGATGTAATTTCAGCGTTCAAGTCTTACTATTTAAGAAATACTATTTAAGGCAATAGCTGTCATAGATAGTGATTCCTCTGATAGATCTGGGCAAAGTAAATTGAAAATCTTCTGGAAAGGATTCACCATTCTAGATGCCACTAAGAACATTCATGATTTGTGGGAAGAGGTCAAAATATCAACATTAACGGGAATTTGGAAGAAGTTGATTCCAACCCTCATGGGTGACTTTGAGGGGTTCAAGACTTCAGTGGAGGAAGTAACTGCAGACGTGGTGGAAACAGCAAGAGAACTAGAGTCAGAAGTGGAGCCTGAAGGTGTGACTGAATTGCTGCGATCTCATAAAACTTTTAATGGACGAGGAGTTGCTTCTTATGGAGGAGCAAGGAAAGTGGTTTCTTGAGATAGAAACTACTCCTGGCGAAGATGCTGTGAAGATTGTTGAAATGACAACAAATGATTTATAATATGACATAAACTTAGTTGATAAGGCAGTGGCAGGGTTTGAGAGAACTGACTCCAATTTTGAAAGAAGTTCTTCTGTGGGTAAAATGCTTTCAAACAGCATTGCATGCTACAGAGAAATCGTCCATGAAGGGAGGAGTCAGTCAATGCGGCAAACTTCATTGCTGTCTTTTTTTTCTCATTATTGTCATGTTTTAAGAAATTGCCACAGCCACCCCAACCTCCAGCAACCACCACCCTGATCAGTCAGCAGCCATCAACATTGAGGTAAGACTCCACGAGCAAAAAGATTACAACTCGCTGGAGACTCAGTTGATGGTTAGCATTTTCTAGCAATAAAGTATTTTTAAATTAAGGTATGCACATTGTTTTTTTAGACATAATGCTATTGCACACTTAATAGACTACAGTATAGTATAAACATAACTTATGTGCACTGAGAAATCACAAAATTTGTGACTTGTTTTATTGCGACACTCACTTTATTGTGCACTATCTCGGAAGTGTGCCTGTATTTTTTCTGCCCCTTCTCTCTCTTCATTTTCTGGGATCCCATCATGTATATGTTGGCAAACTTGATGGTATTCTACAGGTCTCTTAAGCTGTGTTCATATTTCTTCATTCCTTTTTTCTGCATTTTTTAATTGTGGTAAAATACACATAACTTTTTTACTATCAACTATTTTTAAGTGTACAGTACAATGGTAATAATAATGTTAATAATAATGTTGTGCAGCTATCACCACTATCCAACTCTGTATCTTTTCTCATCTTGTAAATCTGAAACTCTGTACACATTAAACAATAACTCCCCCATCCCCCTCTTTCACCAACCCTTGGCAACCACCATTCTACTTTTTGTCTATGATTTTGACCACTCTAAGTACCTCATATACATAGAATCATACAGTATTTCTCTTTTGGAGACTGGCTTATTTCACTTAGCATAATGTCCTCAAGGTTCATCTATGCTATAGCATATCACAGAATTTCCTTCCTTTATAAGGCTGAATAACACTCCATTGCATGTAAATGGCACATTTTGCTCACCCATTGATGGACACTTAGATTGCTTCCACATTTTAGCTAGCATGAATAATGCTGCTATGAACATATTTGTACAAATATCTGTTTGATACCCTGCTTTCAATTCTTTTGGGTATATACCCAGAAGTGGAATTGCTGGGTCATATGGTAACTCTAGTTTTAATTTTTTGAGGAACAACCATACTATTTTCCACAGCAGCTGTATCATTTTATAATCAATGGTGCACAAGTGTTCCAATTTCTCCACATCCTCACCAACATTTGTCATTTTCTGTTTTTTTTTTATAGTAGCCATACTAATGGTATCTCGTAGTTTTGATTTGCATTTCCCTAACGATTAGTGGTGTTGAGCATCTTTTCATGTGCCTCTTGGCCATTTGTATATCTTCTTTGGAAAAATACCTATTCAAGTCCTTTGCCCATTTTTGAATTGGGTTGTTTGATTTTTTTGTTGTGGAGTTTTAAGAGTTCTCTATATATTCTAGATATTATCCTTTTATATATATTTGAATATTATATAATATAGTGGATATATAATATATCCATTATATATATATGATTTGCAAATATTTTCTCTCATTCTGTGGGTTGCCTTTTACTCTGTTGATACTGTCTTTTGATGCACAAAATTTTTAATTTTTATGAAGTCCAGTTTATCTATTTTTTCTTTTGTTACCTGTGCCTTTGGTGTCATATCTAAGAAATCATTGCCATTGTGAAGTTTTGCCCTGTTTCATTCTAAACTTTACTAATTACATAAAATTTCTTCTAAAAGTTTTAGGTCTCATTCAGGTTTTTGATCCATTTTGAGTTGATTTTTGTACATGGTGTTAGTTAAGGATCCACCTTTATTCTTTTACATGTGGATATCCAGTTTTCCCAGTACCATTTATTTAAAAGACTGTCTTTTCCCCACTGAATGGTCTTGGCACCCTTGCCAAAAATCATTTGACCACATATAGAAGGGTCTATTTCTGGGCTTTCTATTCTATTCCATTGATCTATGTGTCTGTCTTTATCCCAGTACCACACTGTTACTGGAGCTTTGTAGTAAGTTTTGAAATCAGGAAGTGTCAGTCTTCCAGCTTTGTTCTTTTTCAAGATTGTTTTGGCTATTCATGGTCCCTTGAGATTCCATATGAATTTTAGGATGGGTTTTCCTATTTCTGCAAAAAAGTCATTGGGATTTTCAGAGATTTCATTGAATCTGTAGACTGCTTTGGGTAGTATTGACATTTTAACAATATTAATTCTTCCAACCCATGAACAACAGATGTGTTCCCATTTATTTATGTCTTCTCTAATTTCTTTCAGCATGTTTTGTAGTTTTCATTGTACAAGTCTTTCACCTCCTGGGTTAAAGTTAATTCCTAAGTATTTAATTCTGTTTGATGCTATTGTAAATATAATTGTTTTCTTAATTTCCTTTTCAGATTGTTCATTGTTAGCATATAGAAATGCAACTGATTTTCGTCTGTTGACTTTGTATCCTACTATTTTCCTAAATTAAATAGTTCTAAAATTTTTATTTTTATCTTTAGTTTTCTACATACAATATCATATCACCTGCAAAAAGCAATACTTGTACTTCTTTCCAATTTGGATGCCCTTCCTTTCTTTCTTCTTTCCTTCTTACTTTCTCTCTCTCTCTTTTGGCCTGATGGCTCTGGCTAGTTCTTCCAGGACTATGTTGAATAGAAGTGGTGAACGTGGACACTCTTGCCTTGTTCATGATCTTAGAGGAAGACCTTTCAGGCTTGCACCGTTGAGTGTGACATTCACTGTGGGTTTTCATATATGGTTTTATGTTCAGGTAGTTTCCTTCTATTCCTAGTTTTCTGAGTGTTTTTATTATGAAAGGGTTTTGGATTTGTCTAACACTTTTTCTGTATCAATTGAGATGATAATGTGGTTTTTTTTTTCTCTCCTTCATTCTGTTAATAGGGGATATTGCATTGATCAGTTTTGAACAGATCATGTTGAACCATCTTGTGTTCCAGGCATAAACATCATTTGGTTATAGTGTATAATCCTTTTAAGACATTGCTAAACAGTTTTCTAGTACTTTGTTGATTTCTGCATCAATGTTCAGAAGGGATATTGATCTGTAATTTTCTTTTCTTATGTCTTTGTCTGTCTTTGGTATCAGGGTAATGCTGGCCTCACAGAATGAGTTTGGAAGTGTTCCTTCCCCTTTCTGTTTTTTGAAAAGTTTGACAAGGACTGGTGTTAGTTCTTCTTTAAATGTTTGCTAGAATTCACCGGTGAAGCGAATCAGGTCCAATTCACCAGTGAACCATCAGGTCCTGGGCTTTTGTTTGTTGAGATTTTTAATTACTGATTCAATCTCCTTACTAGTTATAGGTCTATTCAGATTTTCTATTTCTTCATGATTTAGTCTCGGTAGGTTTTGTGTTTCTAGAAATTTGTCCCTTTCATCTAGGTTACCCAACTTTTTGGCATACATTTGTAGTACTCTCTTATAATTCTTTTTATTTAGAATCAGTAGTAACATCCCCAATTTCTTTTATGATTTTAGTAATTTGTGTCATCTTTTTTTCTCAGTCCTTAGCTAAAAGTTTGTCAATTTTGTTGATCTTTTCAAAGAACCAACTTTTGGCTTCATTGATTTTCTCTATTTTTCTATTTTCTGTATCTCTGCTCTAATCATTATTTCCTTCCTTCTGCTAGATGTGGGTTTAGTTTGTTCTTTTTCTAGTTCCTTAAGACATCAAGTCAGGTTGTTGATTTGAGATTTGTTTTTTTACATGTAAGAGTTTATAGCTATAAGTTTCCCCCTTAGCACTGCATTCACTGTCCCATAAATTTCAGTATGTTGTGTTTTCAGTTGTATTCATCTCTAAGTATTTTCCTTTTTCCCTTGTGATTTTTCTTTGATTAATTAGTTAAAAGTGTGTTGGTTAATTTCCACAAGTGTTGAAGTATCCAATTATTATTGTAGAACTATTTCTCCCTTTAATTCTGTCTGGTTTTGCTTCATACATTTTAATGGTCTGTTATTAGACATGTAAATGTTCATAATTGTTACATCTTGTTGTATTGAACTTATTAACATATAATGTCCCTTCATTGTCTCTTATAGCAATTTTTGTCTCAAAGTCTATTTTGTCTGATATTACTTTAGCCACCCTGCTCTCTTTTGTTACTATTTACATGGAATATCTTGTTCCATCCTCTCACTTTCAATCTATTTGTGTCTTTGGACCTAAAACGAGTCTTTTGGAGACAGTATATAGTTGAATTGTGTGTTTTTAAAAATCCATTCTGCCAATCTTTGTCTTGTAATTGGAAAGTTTAATCCATTTACATTTAAAGTAATTATTGATAAGGGAGGACATTTGTCACTTTGCTATTTATTTTCTATATGCCTTATAGCTTTTTTGTCCTCATTTCCAGAATTACTGTCTTCTTTTGTGCTTAGTTGATTTCTTGTAGTGAAAACTTTAAATTCATTTCCTACTTCCTTTGGAATATATTCTATAGCTATTTTCTTTTAGTTACCATTGGGATTATATTTAACATCCTAAGGTTATAACACTCTAATTTGAATTTATACCAGCTTAACTTCAATAACATACAGAAATTCTTCATTAGCGCTGTCTCCATCCCTTTCAGTTGTTGATATCACAAAATTAAACATTTATACATTGTGTTCCCCAAAACATAAACTACTAATTCTCTGAAATGCATTAGGCTCTTAAATTATGCAGAGAAGAATAAGTGGAGTTATAGACCATTGTTACAATACTAGATTTTAGACTAATAACTTTTCAAAAAAATATATTAGTCTCTTAAATCACGTAGTAAGCAAAAAGTGGAGTTAGAAGCCATTGTTACAGTGATAGTAGCTTTTATAATTATCCATATTTTTACTTTTATTGAGATCTTTATTTCTTCATACACCCTCTAGTTACTATCTAGTATTCCTTTATTTCATCCTGCAAAACTCCCTTGAGCATTTCTTGCAGGGTAGGTCTAGTGATAATGAACTCCCTCAGCTTTTGTTTATAAGGGAATGTCTTAATTTTCCCCTCACCTTTGAAGGACAGTGTTGCCAGATATAGGATTCTTGGTTGACAATTTTTTTCTTTTACCACTTTGAATGTTTCAGTCCACTGCCTTCTGGCCTCCAAAATTTCTGATAAGAAATCTACTGATAATCTTATTGAGGATCCCTTGTATGTGACAAATTACTTTTCTCTTGCTGCTTTCAAGATTCTCTTTTTGTCTGGCTTTTGACAGTTTGATTATAATGTGTCTTGGTGTGGGTCTCCTTGAGTTCATCTTACTGGGAGTTTACTGAGCTTCTTGGATATTTATATTCCTGGGTTTCATCAAATTTATGAAGTTTTCAGCCATTATTTACTCAAATATTCTGTCTCTCTCTTCTCTTTCTAGAATTAGTGTTGTTTTCACAGTAGTCAGCCAACCTGAAACTTTTAGGCACAAATATTACCACCCAAAGACTTGGCAAGCAGGTTCGCCACTCAACAATGTTCAGATTCAGATCAAGACTCACAAGTGAGCCAAGCCAAGGCCTTCAGGGAATGCCTAGACGTTTTCCCAGCTCTGCCATACACCCCAAAGAGGGGGAGCCTTTAGTTGGAATATGTTTGAAATGATTGGAAAGAGCAGTGAGCTGGGAAGTAGGAAGCTTCATTCTGAATCATACCTTGATTAGTCACCACTTCAAGGTGGAGCCTTGAAGGTAACACACAAATTATGAGAACCAAATTAATAGCATTCTGGCACACAGTAGTGGCTGAACTGGTGTTTGTTGATGCATGCATTCATTCATTCATGCCACTCAGTAACATTGTCCTGTGTTCTCAATGGCCTGAAAGCATTGTTCCAATCCACATTTGTCTGTCCAGAGTGATGACATCACAATTACCAAAATTGGAAACTATTACCCTTTTTGCTGTCATGGAATTTCTAGGTTCAATGTCCCATACTTCTGGCTAAGTGGAGACAGTAGTTTGGAGGGTAAACAGGACTTCTCTGGCTGGGGAAAAAAGCCTGCAATACACAAAAATCTGGTAATCGTAGTTTTCTCTGGAAGAGGAAGTAGGTGGTGATGGGCTTGGGTAGAAAGACTTCCTTTTCTGTGTTCTTTGGCCCTCAGAACCCCACAGTGCTCCCACCACACAGCAAAGCCCAACCTCCTACATTTGCCCCCCAAGGGTCTCTATCCTGCACCCCCTCCTCCTGCTTCAGCCACCTTGGGCTATGATGTGACACCCCATACCATGCATCGTCGCACTTCAGAGCCTTTTCTTGTGCTATTCCTTCTCCTATTCTCTGCCTACCATCTTTCCTGATCCTCACATGGAATAGCTGCTCCTTCTCCATGCCCCTCAACTCTCTGCTACGATCTGTGAACACCAGGTGCCTGGGTCTCACCCCCAGCAGATGGTGGGTTCTTCCAGGTGCTCATCTTCACACCCCTCCAGATCTAGCACAGAGATTACCTCCAAGTCTTTGTGGATTTGAAGAGTCCTGGCTTTGTCACAAGTTCACTACCCAGAGGAAAACATTCTCATACACATTTTTTTCATTTACTTCTCTTCTGTAAATTTGGCTTTTCTTCATGAAGGATGACACATTAAGAAAAACTATGCAGATCAAACCTCATTGGACACAGCTACCAAGAGAAAATTTCCTACTGAAAGAGCTCAGTGATAAGATGGTATCAAAAGGGCCAAAGATGGGAAAAAATTCAAACACAGCAGAGTCTGGAGATGTGAGATTCACTGCAATGCTTCTTCAGCCCATTTCAGAGAATTAATGTGAGGGTCCTGACAGGCCAAGGCTGGCTCCTCTCAGGTGACACCTGTCCCCAAGGCTCTTCCAAATGTGGCAACTGGTTAGATGACAACCTGCTGCTGACCAGAGCTGCACTGGCCAAAGCAGCTGTCAGTGTAGTATTTCCTAAGCCCGTTTGTGAAGATCTTACATTCCCACCTCTAGGAACAGGTTTTCAAAAAGCAAGGACATGTTTTCAAAGTAGACGGCTCTATCAGTAACTGGATTAGAACACCTGGGCGGGGCGCACTTTTCTCCGAAACTCAGTTTCCTCAGAATTAAACCGTGGCGGGGCCTGGAGGGGGCTGGGCACTGCTGGGCATGATGAGTGCAGAGGGCACATGCAGGAGGCTATCTAGTACCCAGGGCAGCCGCCGGAAGCAGAGCCCTGGGTGCTTCTGCACACGCAGGGCCCCAGCCTGCTCTGGGGCAAGCTCCCGAGTTGCTCTTTGGGGAGTGCCAGGAAACCCTGACATGGCAAACAGCAAGTGACGAACCCTAATCTGTGCTAAGTCTGCTGCTATTTTATTCCAGATCTAACATAGGCAGGCAGAAAGCAAAGGGTTAAGGTTTTTGGAAGAAAAAGTAATCTTTTTCTTTCTGGAAAAGTCTTAATTTCTCCTCCATGAATTGGATGGGACTGCTACCATGTGACCTGAGAAGAACACATTGTTATAACTCATGGGACCCCAGTGTTCCAGTCTGATAAACTCTAACGTACAAGTTTGGAGTTCTGAACTCTCAACTCTAACATAGACTATACTTAGATGCCTGACACTGACCAGGGTCACATCACTTGACTTTTGTGACCCCCTCCAGCATCTCATCCCCCAGAGCATGCAGTAGTGCATTTTGTTTCAAGAATGGCTGTGCTGTTGAACAGGGAGCAGAACAAAGCCGCACCAAGATGCAGATGGCAGCTCCCACCAACTTGCTGACCTGCCCCCCGGCAGCTCACAGCCCGGGATTTGAATGCCTCCTCAACTGCAGTCACACGACTACATATCAGGAACGTGCAGGGCCCTAGACAAACAGAACAGGGGACATTACATCCCGAAGAGGCGACCGTATCCTCCTGGAAAGTTGCACAACAGAAAACTTAACGAACTGATGAACATTTCAACATCCACAGCATGTATATTCAGCTTTCATTTTATTTTAGTTATAAAACAAATGCCCAAACACAAAGTTAAAAAAAAAAACACAAACACAGTACGTTTTTATTCCTTCTTTTGTTACAGAAAATAAATAATGATCACATATTCCACATGCTTGTCTATAAAATCATTTCTAAAAATGTCATTTACTGGATTCTACAGTAGAATCTTTTTGGCTTTTCAACTGCAGCTATCATACAGATTGTTTTATTGTATTAATTTTTTAAGCACTTGGGCTCCAGCAACTTTGGAAAAAAGGCTGTTTGTGAACTTAAAAATCTTATTCTATTTTAAGTAGTTAAACTAAAAACAACCAGGTCTTAACTTACTTTAAGAGGAGAATATAGTTTTTCTCTTATAAAAATTGCCCAAAAAACTCACAAACACTCAAACCAACACAGAAAATTGGTCTATCTCCATAGGAATTAACAAGAAAAAAGGAACAAAACACACATGGCCCCCGGAAATACATCCACTCAGACAGGACCCGACCCTGCACTCATTCTTACATTTCCAGTTTGGCCCTCGGGAGTTTTAAGAAAGGAAAGCTGTTCAGTCATCTAAACCAATGTTTCTGAAAAGGTAGGACATGGACTCCCCGTTGTGAATCCGACGGATGGCTTCTGAAAGGATCATGCTGATATCTACAGTTTTAATTTTGGGGCACTGGAGCTTCTGGATTTCATGTGGAATTGTATTGGTAACCACCACCTGTGAATCAAGAGAAAGAAACCAAAAGCATCATAAAACCAAGTAGCTTCCTGGCTTGATTTGAAAACCTGATATATTCTCAAATCTCTGAGGAGGACAGTGGGTCTACTGTACCTGCAACAATGTTTTCAGTCAGTGTGAACACTAGCTGTGTTTCTTAGGTTAAGATTTGATAACCCTACACCCATTATAACAGCTATAGGCAAAAAAGACAGGTAATAACAAGTGTTGGCAAGGATGTGGAGAAACTGGAACCCTCATACACTGCTGGTGGGGATGTAAAATGGTTCAGCTGCTGTGGAAAACAGTCTGGCAGTTCCTCAAAAGTTTAAACAGAGTTACCTTATGACCCAGCAATTCTACTCCTAGGAATATACCCAGGAGAAATGAAAACATACGTCTATACCAAAGCTTGTACACAAATGTTCATTACAGCATTATCACAATAGTCAAAAAGTAGAAGGAATCCAGATTTCCATCACCTTATGAATGAAGAGACAAAATGTGGTCTAGCCATACATGAAATATTCAGCAATAAAAAGGAGTGAAGTATGGAGACATGCCACAACATGGATGAATCTTGAAAACCTTATGCTAAGTGAAAGAGGCCAGACATGAAAGACCAATATTGTATGATTCCATTGATATGAAATGCCCAGATTAGGTAAATCAATAGAGACAGAAAGCAGATTAGTGGGGCTGAGTGGATTGAGAAGAAATGGGGAGTGACTGCTAACGGGTATGAGGTTTCTTTTTGAGGGGGAGGAAACTGTTCTAAAAGTGATCATGGTGATGGTTGCACAACTATGTGAATATACTAAAAACCATTGAATTATATATTTTAAATGGGTGAATTGTATGGTATGTGAATTACATCTCAATAAAGCTGTTATTTTTAAGACTTGATAAAAATCAAAAAAGGAGAGTGACATCAGCATCATGGCAGAATGAGCTTACCCCATTGAACTCTTCCCCCCAAGATACCACAAAAAGGACATAATCATATACCAACAAACAACATCCACAAAACACAAAAGATGCCTGAGAGACTCACGCAGCTGGTGAGTGAGTCTCTGAAGGTGAAGGTGCTAGAACCGCCAGGGGAAGTGGAAGGAGGTAACAACTCCCCTCCTTCCCCAACAACAGCAACCCTGAGACTGAGAACACGCGGTTCTCACGGTGGGGGGGGGGGGGGGCGCGGTTCCTGGCCTTCTGCAGGAAAACCATCGCTCTCCAAGTGCCCTCATAGCCTGTGGAGAACTCCCTCACGGAGGACACAGAACTGTTACGGGGTGCCTTCATCAAGCGAGCACCCCAGGAGAGCAGATAGCAAGGGAGGAGCGAGAAGCCCCTGGGATCAGGGAAGTGAGAGTAAGCACACCCCACGCCCCCGCCCAGTACTTCAGCTCAGCCACACTCCAGCCCCAGTGGCTTCAGCCTGACTGCACTCCAGCCCCAGCTGCTTCAGCCTGGCCACACTTCAGCTCAGCCACACTTCAACCCAGCTGGTCAACCAGAGTGCCCGTGGATCACAGTGGACTCAGAATACACAGCTCTTGACCCCCACCCAGTGGTGGCAGGTGGAAACCAGATATTTTCAGTATGAGGAAAAATAAGCCAACATCGTCAGGCACTATGCAAAAATATATCTCCAAACCAGAAGGAAAATGACAAGCACCCACAAATCAATCCTGAAGGCACAGAAATCTATAACCTAAATGACAGAGAATTTAAAATAGCTATTATAAAAAAGGTCAATGAATTCCTAGAAAACAGATAGACAACTCAATAAAATCAGGAATTTCTTCACAAAAGAGATTGAAACTATAAAGAAAAACCAATCCAAAAAGTTGGAGAAAAACACAATGGAGGAGATAAAGAAAAATCTGGAATCCTTAAAGAACAGAGCTGACAATATGGAGGAAAGAATTAGCAATATTGAGGACAGGAATGCAGAAATGCTCCAGACAGAGGAGGAGAGAGAACTAAGACTAAAAAGAAATGAAGAAATTCTCCGAGAAATATCCGACACAATTAGGAAATGTAACATAAGGAATATAGGTATTCCAGAGGGAGAAGAGAGTGAAAAAGGAGCAGAGAACTTGTTCAAAGAAATAATAGCTGGGGCCAGTCCAGTGGCACAGCAGTTAAGTCCGCATGCTCAGTGGCCCGGGGTTTGCAGATTCAATCCCAGGTGCAGACTGATGCACCGCTTGTCAAACCATGCTGTGGCGGCATCCCATATAAAGTGGAGGAAGATGGGCATGGATGTTAGCCCAGGGCCAATCTTCCTTAGCAAAAAAAAAAAAGGAGGATTGGCAACAGATGTTAGCTCAGGGCTGATCTTCCTCACACACACACAAAAAAAGAAAGAAATAATAGCTG
This sequence comes from Tapirus indicus, assembly GCA_031878705.1. Taxonomy (NCBI): domain Eukaryota; kingdom Metazoa; phylum Chordata; class Mammalia; order Perissodactyla; family Tapiridae; genus Tapirus; species Tapirus indicus. The sequence continues at coordinate 1,977,697 of CM062932.1, read as the reverse complement.
AGAACTGCCCAAACTTGGGGAAGGAGCTGGAAATACCAGTGAATGAAGTCAATAGATCTCCTAAATATATCAACATGAAAAGACCCTCTCCAAGGCACATAGTAGTAAAGCTGGCAAGAGTCAATGACAAAAAATATTAAGGGCAGCAAGAGAAAAAATAACTACAAGGAATTCCAATCAGGCTCTCAGCAGATTTCTTGACAGAAACTTTACAGGCTAGGAGAGAATGGAATGATATATTCAAAATTCTGAAAGACAAAAACTTTCAGCCAAGAATACTCTATCCAGTGAAAATATCCTTCAGATATGATGCAGAAATAATAACTTTCCCAGATAAACAAAAGCTAAGGGAGTTCATTGCCACAAGACCCCCACTACAAGAAATGCTCAAGAAGGCCCTCATGCCTAAAACAAAAAAGAGAAAGAGGATACAAAGCTTTGAGCAAGGAGAAAAATATATAGACAAAACCAGAAAAATTGCAGCTCTCTATCAGACTGGGTTAGCAAACACTTAATTATAAAATCAAAGATTACGGGAAAGAAAACACCAAAAATAAATATAACCTCATCATTTTAAACACAAACTCACAACACAAGATGGCATAAGTTGTGACAATAACAACTTAGAAGGGGAAGAGGAAAGGGATCGAATTGACTTAGTCTAAGGAAATAAGAGGCTATCAGAAAGTGGACTATTGCACCCATGAGATTTTTTATACAAACCTCATGGTAACCACTAAAGAAATAATCAAAACAGAATCACACATGATGAAAAGAGAGAAAACTAAGAGAATGACTATACAGAACTACCAAACTGAATTGGCAGTCTGAAACACACAGGATGAGAAACAAAGGAAATGCAAAAGAGCTGGAAAATGAGCGATAAATAACAACATTAAGCCCTCATATATCAATAATCACCCTAAATGTAAATGGACTGAATTTTCCAATCAAAAGACACAGAGTGGCTGGATGGATTAAAAAACAAGACCCAACAATATGCTGCCTCCAGGAAACACATCTCAGCTCTAAAGACAAACAGGCTTAGAGTGAAAGGATGGAAGATGATACTCCAAGCTAAGGGCAAACAAAAGAAAGCAGGTGTTACCATACTTATATCACCCAAAGCAGCCTTCAAGATAAAGAGGGTAATGAGAGGGGCTGGCTCAGTGGCATAGCGGTTAAGTTTGCACGCTCGGCTACAGCGGCCCGGAGATTGTAGGCTCGGACACCAAGCGCAGACAGGCGCACCACTTGTAGAGCCATACTGTGGTGGTATCCCATATAAAGTAGAGTAAGATGGGCACAGATGTTAGCTCAGGGCCAATCTTCCTCAGCAAAAAGAGGAGGATTGGCAATAGATGTTAGCTCAGGGGTAATCTTCCTCACACACACACACACAAAAAGGGTAATGAGAGACAAAGAGGAGCAATATATAATGATACAAGGGACACTCCACCAAGAAGACATAACAATTATAAATACATATGCACCAAACACAGGAGCACCAAAGTACATAAAGCAAATATTACCAAACCTAAAATGAGATATTAACAACAACACAATAAAAGTAGGGGATCCTAACACCCCCCTTACATCAATGGATAGATGAGATGAAAGTCAATACGGAAATAGTGGACTTAAACGAAAAACTAGATGCAATGGACTTAATAGATACATACAGAGCACTCCATCCAAACACAGCAGATTACACATTCTTCTCAAGCACACCAGGAACATTCTCAAGGATAGATCATATGCTGGGAAACAAGGCAAGCCTCTATAAATTTAAGAAGATTGAAATCATAACAAGCATCTTTTCTGACCATAATGCTATGAAACTAGAAATCAACTACAAGGAAAAAACTGGGAAAGTGACAAAGATGTGGAGACCAAACAACATGCTACTGAACAACCAATGGATCATTGATGAAATTAAAGGAGACATCAAAAGCTATCTGGAGACAAATGAAAAGGAAAATACACCACACCAATGCATATGGGACACAGCAAAAGTGGCCCTGAGAGAGAAATTCATAGCAATACAAGCCCACCTTAACAAACAAGTAAAATCCCAACAAATAACCTTAAACTGCACCTAACAATTAGAAAAAGAATAGACAAAGCCCTGAATCAGCAGAAGGAGGGAAATAATAAAAATCAGAGTAGAAATAAATGAAATTGAAACAAAAAAAACCAGAAAGGGTCAATGAAACAAAGAGCTGCTTCTTTGAGAAGATAAATACAATTGACAAACCCATTGCCAGACTCACTAAGAAAAAAAGGAAGACTCAAATAAATAAAATCAGAAATGAAACAGGAGAAATTACAACGGACACTACAGAAATACAAGGGATTACTAGGGAATACTATGAAAAACTTTATGCCAACAAATTGGACAATCTAGAGGAAATGGATAAATTCTTCAATGCATACAATCTCCCAAAACTGAATCAAGAAATAGAGAATCTGAACAGACCAAACACAAGTAAAGAGACTGAAACAGTAATCAAAAACCTCCCAAAAAATAAAAGTCCAGGACCAGAGGGCTTCCCCAGAGAATTTTACCAAATATTCAAGATTTAATACCTATCCTTCTGAAACTATTCCAAAAACCAGAGGAAGATGGAGCATTTCCTAACACATTCTATGAGGCCAAAATCACCCTGATACCAAAGCCAGACAAGGACAATACAAAGAAGGAAAACTACAGGCCAATATCACTGATGAACATAGACGCAAAAATCCTCAACAAAATATTGGCAAACCGAATACAGCAATATACCAAAAAGATCATACACCATGACCAAGTGGGATTTATACCAGGGACACAGGGATGGTTCAACATCCGCAAATCAATCAACGTGATACACCACATTAACAAAATGAAGAATAAAAACCACATGATCATCTCAATTGATGCAGAGAAGGCATTCGATAAGATCCAACATCGATTTATGATACAAACTCTCAACAAAATGGGTATAGAAGGAAAGTACCTCAACATAATAAGGGCCATATATGACAAACCTACAGCAAACATCCTACTCAACGGGGAAAAACTGAAAGCCATTCTTTGAGGACAGGAACAAGACAAGGGTGCCCTCTCTCACCACTCTTATTCAACATGGTACTGGAAGTTCTGGCCAGAGCAATTAGGCAAGAAAAAGGGATAAAAGGACTTCAAACAGGCAATGAAGAAGTGAAACTCTCACTATTTGCAGATGACAAGATGTTATACATACAAAATCCAAAAAAATCCATTGGAAAACTACTAGAAATAATCAACAACTACAGCAAAGTGGAAGGGTATAAAATCAACTTATAAAAATCAGTTGTATTTCTATACACTAATGATGAACTAACAGAAAGAGAACTCAAAAAGACAATCCCATTTACAACTGCAACAAAAAGAATAAAATATCTGGGAATAAATTTAACCAAGGAGGTGAAAGACCTATACAATGACAACTATAAGACACTACTGAAAGAAATCGAGGAAGACATAAAGAAATGGAAAAATATTCCATGCACATGGATTGGAAGAATAAACATAGTTAAAATGTCCATACTACCTAAAGCAATCTACAGATTCAATGCATTCCCAATCAGAATCCCAATGTCATTCTTCATGGAAATAGAACAAAAAATACTGCAATTCATATGGGGCAACAAAAGACCCCGAATAGCTAAAGCAATCCTGAAAAAAAAGAACAAAGCTAGAGGCATCACAATCCCTGATTTCAAAATATACTATAGAGCTATAGTAATCAAAACAGCATGGTACTGGTACAAAAATAGACACAGATCAATGGAACAGAAGTGAAAGCCCAGAAATAAAGCCACAGACCTATGGACAGCTAATCTTCGACAAAGGAGCGAAGAACATACAATGGAGAAAGGGAAGTCTCTTCAATAAATGGTGCTGGGAAAATTGGACAGCAACATGCAAAAGAATGAAAGTAGACCATCCCCTATCGCCATACACAAAAATAAATTCAAAATGGATTAAGGACCTGAAAGTGAGACCTGAAACTATAAAAATCCTGGAATAAAATATAGGCAGTACACTATTTGACCTCAGTCATAAAGGGATCTTTTCGAATTCCATGTCTACTTGGACAAGGGAAACAGAAGCAAAAATAAACAAGTGGGACTTCATCAGATTAAAGAGCTTCTACAAGGTAAATGAAACCAGGATCAAAATGAAAAGACAACCCACCAGCTGAGAGAAAATATTTGCAAATCATATATCCGACAAGGGGGGTTAATCTCTATAATATATAGAGAACTCACACATGAACAACCAAAAGCAAACAACCCGATCAAAAAATGGGCAGAGGATGTGAACAGACACTTTTCCAAGGAAGATATACAGATGGCCAACAGGCATATGAAAAGATGTTCAACATCACTAAACATCAGGGAAATGCAAATCAAAACTACACTAAGATATCACCTTATGCCCATTAGAATGGCTATAATCACCAAGACAAAAAATAACAAATGTTGGAGAGGTTGTGGAGAAATGGGAATTCGAATTCACTGCTGGTGGGAATGCAAACTGGTGCAGCCTCTATGGAAAACAGTACGGAGATTCCTCAAAAAATTAAAAATAGAAATACCTTATGATCCAGCAATACCACTCTTGGGCATCTACCCAATGGACGTGAAATCAACCATCACAAGAGGCATATGCACCCCTATGTTCATTGCAGCATTATTACTATAGCCAAGAAGTGGAAGCAACCCATGTGTCCCTCGACTGATGATTGGTTAAAGAAGATGTGGTATATACATACAATGGAATACTACTCAGCCATAAGAAAAAACAGAATTGTCCCATTTGCAACAACATGGATGGACCTAGAGGATATTATGTTAAGTGAAAAAAGCCTGAAAGAGAAAGACAAACAACGTATGATTTCACTCATATATGGAAGATAAACTAACACACGAACTAACACACGGACAGACAGAACTGTTTGGTGGTTACCAGGGGCAAGGGGGGAAGTGATGCATTTATACGGTGACTGACAAACAGTAATGTGCAACTAAAATTTCACAATGTTATAAACTATTATGACATCAATAAAAAAAATCAAAAAAGGAGAAAACAAGCACTTTTCAACAGTTACATGGGAAAAAATTAAAATACTCAGTCTTCTTAAAAGAACAGGGAATGGGAATAATTTTTTTTATTATTTATAATATATACTCCCTGCTTCCAAAATAAGCCTCAAGACAACTTATAATAAAGAGGCACATACACAATGACATGTTGAAACAGAGATGGACAATCAGGATTCATTCAGAACAAGCACTAGGGACACCAAAACCTAGCCTAACGTAATTACTATGACTCATCATTTGGTATTTGATCTTCCTGGTAACATTACAGCAAAATGGAAACATGAAGGGTTATATAAGTCTAATGACCTGTAAAAGAACAGTTCCCAAAGAAAAATACCTTCCCACTGGTACCAGACAGAATTTTTTGCACCATTCACACAGAATCCGTGTGAAGGGCGACCAGGGCAGGGCTGCCCCACGCTCCGTGCACAGTGCCTCCTGGAGCGCACCACGTGGGGACCTTGGGGTCAGTTTTTCTCACTAAATAACCACTCTCACTGGGGAATAAATTTTCCAAATTTATTCTAACCACTTTTTAAAAATAACAGCTTTACTGAGATATAATGCATATACCATACAATTCACCGATTCAAAGTGTACAATTCAATGGTTTTTAGAATATTCAGAGTTGTGTTTAATATCTCCCCCAAAAGAAACCCTACACCCCTTAGTTGTCACTTCTCATTTCGCCCTTCCCCAAACCGCTGGAAACCACTAACTGACTGCCTCTAGAGATGACTATTCTGGACATTTCATTTAACTAGCTTTAATTAAACAAAAAAACAACAAACGAAAAACACTTCAAATCTTGACTGATCAACCCCAAGCACTATCTACTGGCTCCTACTCTGAAAGACGGGAAACCAGCCTCTCTCCAGTTCTCCCACCTTCCACCTCCTAACTTGTCGATTCTGCCATGACTTTGACATTGTTTATAACTTTATAATCTCTTGTGCAACTACACTTTGTCTGTAAGTTTATATGAAAATCCTTAGCTTCCTAACCAGAGTGAAGACAGGAACCCGGTTCAGCCATTAGTTACTGACCCAACTCCCCACGATGAGTACCAGTAACAGAGCTCTCTCAAGGACACAAAGCACCTACAGGGGTGGCCTGTCTACCACAGAGCTCCCGCTGCCAGACTCATGCCTGCTTCTGCTGGTTTTTATGCCTCCTATCCAAAGTCCACTCTGCTCTAAGAAGCCTGGCTCCAGCAGTCCCCACCACCTGCCTCTGGTTTGCTCTTTCTAATCTGCCCACACACAGCACCCATGAGAAGCCCGCCTAGTGCCACATGGACAGACCAGTGAGAGCTGCCTTGGGCCTGAAGTCTTCTTGCTTTAGTTAATATGTGAATTCTGTATTGCTGATTTTGCCTCCTTGAATGCTTTTAACGTTATTCCTGGTTCTTAGTACGTTTTGATCAGCTCAGTGAGGAGGCTGGACTCGCCTGAGCATGCAGGTCTGGCCTCCTGTCTGTGCTACGGCATCTTGAAGCCATCAAAGCTGATAAACACAGGGCCAGGCTCAAGGATACCTACCGTCGAAGAGTAAAAACGTGGGACTCGGAAAAGTAAAAGGAGTTGGACTAATGTAAGATTCAATGCTCACGAATATACAGGGGACAGCAGTCCCATTTCTTAAGAGCTAGTAAAAATGAGATTTATACAATCAAACCCCTGGCCACTAGCTGGCCTCAGGAATGAGCGGGCTGGACAAAGCATGGCAGGTTACCCTAGACAGCCTTGCTCAGCCATACTGGGAGCCTTAGGCAGCTTAGGAAAATTGCCCTGTTTGCCTTCCTTTCCCAATTTCACCCCAAGGGCATTTTTACCAGGGAGAGGGCTGGGCTTTGGCATCAGGCAAACTAAGGTCTGAACCCAAATGCTCAGCCTAGTAGCTGTCTGATCTTAACAAGTCACTCAACTTTTCTGATGCACAATTTCTCATCTCTCTAAAAGGAGTGCTGACATGGACCCCACGGCCTGTGATGGAGCAGCAGGCGGTGCTGGCATAGATGACGTGCTCCGTTTATGAGAGTTAGTAAAACTAGTATTATTACCAGGGGCAAAAGACAGAGGCTTATCGTCAATGAAACGCAAACATAACCCATGTTTTCAATCCATTTTCCGGTACAAAATAGCTCTTTCTTCTACCTACTCTCTGTAACTACAGATCAGGAGGTACGGAAGTGGCAGAGCAGGTGCGCCCGCAGTTGGCCTGGCTCTATTACCTCGTCAATGGCAGATTCTTCAATCAGTCGGGGAGCATCGGAAGATAACAAGCCATGAGTCGCCATCACGAAGATCTTATATGCACCTCTTTCCTTCAGGGTCTCTGCTGCAGCAAGAAAGCTGTCAACATCATCGATAATGTCATCCTGTCAAATTACAGATTGAGCAAAAGGTACATGAACACTTTTGCAAAGGTGGGTTTAGACAACTAGGAAAAAGAAAGGGTCTAATTCTACTATGACAAACCTGCTGTTCCATTTTAATGTGTCCAGCCGGCCTCGTCACGTGGCCCATCACCATGCTCCCGCTGCACACCCTCCAGGCCTCTCATAGCAGGCCTCCTCCTGCACAGCCCTTGCCATGTACAGGCTGACTCTCCACCACACTCGGGGGCCCTGGGGGTCTCTACCTCTATACCCTACTGTCCAGGGCTATGCCCTCACCACACAGGGGCTCCAGAGATGTTTGCTGAATGGTGTTTTTTAATTCACACTAAAACTTAGAAGATGCTTTTGATTCTGGGTGATTCTTTCCTCCTTTCTTGCTACTTTTCCGTATTTTCCAATTTTTTTCTACTGGACATATGAGAAATATGCTTTTTACAGATGTATTCATAATGGGGAAAAATATTATTTTTAACAAAAGACCCAGTTCAGTGGTTTCTAATCTATGGACCACAGATTCCCAGTGTGAGATAAGAGAAAAAATATATACATTGGTCTCTGCCCTGGCACAGAGCTCCTAAACCCTTGTAAATTCCTAAGTGACAAGAACACTAGGAGCATCTTTTGTTCTATTGAGGCAACTTTGGGGGGGGCTCCTGGATGGCTCCTAGATGGGGGCTGGTCACCACAAAGACCAAGCCCTACTCAGAAGCTTGGAACTGTCAGCCCCACCCCCTTCTCCAGACAGGGGAGAGGGCTGGAAATGGGATTAATGATCGATCATGCCCACATGAGGAAGGCTCCGTAAACCCCAATAATAGGGGGTTCAGAGAGCTTCCAGGTGGGTGAACACGTCCACACCGGGAGGGTGGCGCACCCCAACTCCACGGAGACAGAAGCTCCTGCACTCGGGACCCTCCCAGGCCTCACCCTGTGTATCTCTTCATCTGGCTGTTCTTCTGTATCCTTTATCATCTCCTTTAATAAACTGGTACACATAAGTGCTTCCCTGAGTCCTGTGAGCCGCTCTAGCAAATTAATCGAACCCAAGGAGGAGGTCGTGGGAACCTCCAATTTGTAGCCAAATTATAGAGAAGTTGTGGGGGACCTAGGGACCTACTACTTGCAAGTGGCATCTGAAGTGGGGGTGGTCTTGTGGGACTGAGTCCTTAGCCTGTGGGATCTGATGCTAACTCCAGGTAGATAGTGTCAGAATTGAGTTCAACTGCAGGACACCAGCCGGTGTCACAGAGAATTGCTTGGTGTGAGGAAAGCTCCACACATTTGGTGTCAGAAACACAGTGTTGGTGTGGAGCAGTAGAGGAGACTCACAGGCAGGAGCCACAGGAGGCGGGGAACCGAGTCTTTCCTATCACACTCAGCCCACCAAGGCCATTTTAAGCCCATCAGGGTAGCAAGCATTGTCTAGAGTTAAATAAATAATCATGTGTTTATCTCACATACATGTATTACTCTTTTCAAATGTATCCTGATATTACATGATCAAAGAAATATATATATATATATTACATTAAAAGTGCTACTGGTAAAATGGTAAGCCACTCTGAAAAATAGTTTGACAGGTTCTTATAAAACTAAACTTGCAATTACCATGCAACTCAACAATTGCACTTTTGGTCATTTATCCCAGAAAAATTAAAACTGTTCACATAAAAACCCATACACAAGAGTGCATAATAGCAATTTTATTTCTAATAGCAGAAAACTGGAAACAATCCAGATGTCCTTCAACAGGTAAGTGGTTAAACAAACTGTGGCACCTATATACATGGAACAGTGCTCAGCCATAAAAGGATGAACTATAATACACATGAGAGCCTGGAGAGCTCTCCAGGGAATTGTGCTAAATGAAAAAACCAATCTCAAAGGTCACATACTAAATGGAATATATAGTATGTGTACTAGATATTCCATTTAGTATGTGACCTTCAGGACTTTCCTGAAATCACGATTACAGAGACAGGGGACACATTAGTGACTGCCATGAGTTAGGGACTGGGTGGAGATGAGGTGGGTGTGGCTATAAAGGGGTAGCATGAGGGAGCTTTGTGGTGATGGACTAGTTCTGCATCTTGACTGCAGTGGTGGTTACACAAAGCCACACATGTGATAAGACTGCATACACCTACACACACACATAACACTGGTGTTGTCTGAAGCAGCTCACGGATTGTGGTGATGTGAATTTCCAGACTGTGTTACCGCACTACAGTTAAGCAAGAAGGAGGAAGGTAAGTAAAGAGTACACAGGACCTCCTTGTACATTTTTTTTTTGGCTACTTCCTATAAATCATGATTATTTCAAAATAAAAAGGTTTTTTTTTTCCTTTAAATGCAGATGCAGTAGAAAGGGGAAAAAGTGCTACTGAATTCACAGCATCTTGTCACTACAGATTTTGCTAATTAAGTAACAAATTAACGGATAGCTATTACCCTGCAGGGTGGCATCAGAGATATTCTAACTCGAAAAAGGTGCAAACAAAATTACAAGCACTGGAGAGAATGTGGGGCCCCCACCACGGAGGCCTGAAAACCAGTGCAAGTGCTTTGGGAACAATTTGGCACCACCTAGTAAAGTTGGAAATGGGCATACCTTCAGACCCACAACTCCACTCCCAGGCACCTAGAAAGTCTTACATGGATGCACCAGAAAATATGCACAAGAATGTTCCAACTAGCCTTATTTGGAAATTAAAAAACCTGTATGTTCAATGCCTGGAGAACAGATACACATAAGTTGTGTAATAGTTATACCACGAACACCATACAGCAGTGAAAAAGAATAACATACAACTACACGGAAAAAAACCTCAAAATGAACAAAAAGTCACAAAGTACACAAAGACTGCATTATATAAACATCAAAAATATGTAAAACAGGGGCTGCCCGGTGGCGCAGTGGTTTAGTCCGCACTTGGCAGCCCAGGGTTCGCAGGTTCGGATCCTGGGCACCCGCCGATGCACCGCTTGTCAGCCATGCTGTGGCGGCGTCCCATATAAAGTAGAGGAAGATGGGCATGGATGTTAGCCCAGGGCCAGTCTTCCTCAGCAAAAAGAGGAGGATTGGTGATGGATGTTAGCTCAGGGCTGGTCTTCCTCAGACACACAAAAAAAGTAAAACAAAACCATATAGTGTTTAGGGACACATGCACTCATGGCAGACTGTAAAGATAAGCAAGGGCATGAATGATGACTTTCAGGCTAGTGACAGCCTCTGGGGGGAAGAGAAGAGACACCAGGGAAATGCCCCAAGGTGGTCTCAAGACTACTCGACAACATTCTGTTTCCAAGCTGAGTAGTGAGTACCCACATGTTCATTTTACTCCTCTTTAAACTATATAGGCACTAAATGTACTCCTTTAGTGCATGGGTTTTGCGAAGTGTAAGAGGATGTGTTTTAAACAGTTACAATCAATTTTGTACCCTACTTTGATCACAAAACAATTTCCCATGTTATGACAGTCACACAATATTTAGTTAACTAATTAGTTAGCAATTTGTTAACAAACTAATGACAACAATTTTCAATTTCTGGACGAAAGTAAAGATTTAGCACAAGGCACCAACTTAAATGAGACTTACCTGGCCATATCACTATCCCTACATAATTAACAAATAAGTCAACAGAATAACAATGGTAAACACAACAATTAATAATAATAAAAGAGGTCTACATACCACAATGATGGCGATCCTTCCTCCCACATCGCCAACAACTGTGATTGGGGGCTTTTCTTTAGGAATCAGCACTGGTCGAATAAAACACACACACACAAGTTTCTATATTAAAAAGTAAACCAAAGCCTTTAAAACGTTAACATCTCATGATAAAAAGACTCAAGAAACCAGGAATAGAAGGGAACTTTCTCAACCTGATAAAGGGCAACTAGGAAAAACCCATAGCTAATATTATACTTAATGAAAGTGAAAACTCCCCCTAAGATCAGGAACAAGACAAGGATGCCCACTTTCACCACTGCTATTCAACATTGTACTGGATGTGCTAGCCAGGGCAATAAGGCAAGAAAAAGCAATAAAAGGCATCCAGAACGGACAGGAAGAAGTAAAACTATCTCTATTAGCAAATGACATGATCCTATATATAGAAAATACTAAAGAATCCACAAAAAAACAACTAAAGTTAATGCATGAATTCACCAAAGTTGCAAGATGCAAGATCAACACACAAAAATCAGTTGTGTTTCTACACACCAGCAATGAACAATCTGAACAAGAAATTAAGAAAACAACTCCATTTATGAAAGCACCAAAAAGAATAAAATACTAGGAATAAATTTAACCAAGGAGGTGAAAGACTTGTACACCAAAAACTACAAAACACTGCTAAAAGAAACTAGAGAAAACATAAATAAATGGAAAGACATCTCCTGTTAATGGATTGGAAGATTTAATATTGTTAAGATGGCAATTCTACCCAAAGCGATCTACATATTGAAGGCAATCTCTATCAGAATCCAAACCACTTTTTTTGCAGAAATGAACCGATCCTAAAATTCATATAATTCATACAAGGGACTCCAAATAGCCAAAACAATCTTGAAAAAGAAGAATAAAGTTGGAAGACTCAAACTTCCCTATTTCTAAACTTATTACAAAGCTATATTAATAAAACAATGTGGAACTGGCATAAAGATAGTGATATAGATCAATGAATTAGAATTTAGAGTCCAGAAATAAACCCAAACGTTTATGGTCAATTGATTTTTTTCCCCCTTAGTTTTTTTGAGTTATAACTGACACATAACACTATGTAAGTTTAAGATGTACAACGTGATGAATTGATACATGTATATATTGCACAATAAGATTAGTTAATACATCCATCACCTCACATAATTACAATTTTTTTGTGTGGTGAGAACATTTAAGATCTACTCTTTTAGCAACTTTCAAGTATATAATACAGTATAGTGATTAGATCTCCAAAAGTCATTTATCTTCTAACTGAAAGTCTGTCCCTTTGACCAGCATCTCCCCATTTCCTCCACTCTCCCAGCCTCTGGCAACCACCATCCTACTCTCTGTTTCTATGAGTTTGGCTTTTTTTCCCCCTAAAATTCCACATATAAGTGAGATCATACAGTATATGTCTTTCTCTGAGTTATCTCACTTAGTGTAATGCCCTCAAGGTCCACCCATGTTGTCACAAAAGGCAGAATTTCCTTCTTTTTTATCGCTGAATAATATTCCACTGTATGTGTGTGTTTAAAATTGTTTTGTTTTATACATTTTCTTTATCCACTCATCCATTGATGGACACTTACAATTGATTTTTTGACGAGAATGTCAAGATTATCTCATGAAAGTAAAGTCTTTTTAACTGGGTAAACTGGATACCCATATGCAAAAGGATGAAGCTGGACTCCTACCTCACACCATATACAAAAACTAACTCAAAATGACTCAAAGATCTAAAAACGAGAGCTAAAACTATAAAACTCTAAGTAGAAAACATAGGAGGTAAATCTCCATGACTTTGGATTTGGCAAAGGGTTCTTAGATATGACACCAGATGATAAGCAAAAAATAGATAAATTGGACTTTATCAAAATTAAAACCTTTTGTGCATCAAAGAGCAGTATCAAGAAAGTGAAAAGACAATCTACAGAATGGGAAAAAATATCTGCATACCAGACATCTGATAAGAGTCTAGTGTTCATAATATATTAACAACTTTTACAACTCAACAATAAAAAGGCGCACAACCTAATTTAAAAATGGGCAAAGGATCTGAATAGACATTTCTCCAAAGAAGATATATAAATGTACAAGCACATGAAAAGGTGCTCAAAATCATTAGCCATCAGGGAAATGCAAATCAAAACTACAATGAACTACTACTTCATACCCACTAGGATGACTATAATAAAAAAAAATCAGAAAATAAATGTTGTTAAAGGTGTGGAAAAATCGGAACCTTTGTACATTACTAGTAGGAATGTAAAACGGTGCTGTGGAAAACAGTTTGGCGGTTCCTCAAAAAGTTAAACATAAAATTACCATATGATTCAGTAATTTTAATCCTAAGTATAGACTCCGGAGAAATGAAATCACATGTCTCCAAGAAACTTGTACAAAAATGCACATAGCATTACAGCCAAAAGGAAGAAACAGCTCAAGTGTCCCTCAACGGATGAATGGATAAACAAATTATGGCACACACATACAGTAGAATATTATTCAGCCATCAAAAAGAAGGAAGTACTGGTACATGCAACAACTTGGGTAAACTTCAAAGACATTATGCAAAGTGAAAGAAACCAGACACAAAAGATCATATATTGTATGATTCCATTTATATGAAATGTCCAGAATAGGCAAATTCATGGGGACAGAAAGCAAATTAGTGGTTGCCAGGGGCTGGGGGAAGGGGGCATGGGGAGTGATTACTTAATGGGTAGGGGTGTTCTTCTGAGGTGATGAAAAGTTTGAAACTGGAAAGAAATGGTGGTTGTGCAGCACTGTGAATGTGCTAAATGCCAGTGAACTGTACATTTCAAAATGGTTAATTCTGTTATGTGACTTTCACTTCAATTTATTAAAAAGGGCCAATGTTGGGGCCGCCCGGTGGCGCAGCAATTAAGTTCGCGCTTGGCAGCCCAGGGTTCGCGAGTTCGGATCCCGGGCACCCGCTGACGCACTGCCTGTCAGCCATTCCGTGGCAGCGTCCCATATAAAGTAGAGGAAGATGGGGACGATGTTAGCTCAGGGCCAGTCTTCCTCAGCAAAAAGAGGAGGATTGGCAACGGATGTTAGCTCAGGGCTGGTCTTCCCCACAAAAATAAAAAAATAAAAAATAAATAAAAAGGGCCAATGTCACATAAAGAAAAAAAGTAGAAGGCCTGCTCTAGAGCAGGGATTCTCAACCTCACACCACAGACATTTTGGGCCAGATCCTTCTGTGCTGGAGGCCGTCCTGTGTGCTGTAGGATGCTTAGCAGCATCCTTGGTCTCTACTCACTAGACACCAGTAGCAACCCCCTCAACTGTAACAATCAAAAAACATCTCCCGACATTTCCAAAGGTCCTCCAAGGGACAAAACCCCCCACCCCCGACCCCTAGCTGAGAACCACTGCTTTAGATTAAAAGAGACTAAAGACAGATGACAATCAAATGCAATATGTGAACGTAGGTTCGTGGAGGGGGAGGGGACAGAACCGTAAAACCCAACAAAGCAAGATAAATGCCAGAACTGAAGTAATTTTTTACATCTGCAACACTCCTTTCCCCAGGCACCTGACCCCCGTCCCCATGCTGGTGAAAGAGTATGATGGTAAATAGCCCTTTAGGAAGTCAATTTGACAAAGAGCCACATAAATAGTCATACCTTTTGACTTACTAATCTCACTTTTAGAAACTTCTAATGAAATAAGCCAAAGAGTTTTTTTACCCACATATGTTTGCTGCAACATTATATTGGCAAAGAACAGGAGAAAACATAAATACCCAGTTAGACCCCAGCTGGGCCGTCTAAACCACATCCATAAGATGAGATGTTACAGAGCCATTCAAAATGCCGTTTACAAAAGTTTTTAATGACTTGGGAAAAGATATAAAGCTGGGCAAAGACAGCAGTATGCACCATTATGTAATCAGTATGGACCACAGGTCTACGAAAATCAGAAAGGACAAAATGAAAGGAGGCCCACCAATATATAAAAGTGGTACATGTGTCTCCGAACAGTGGAATTAAGCACTGATTATTATTTTCTTTTAACTTTTATGCATTATAATATTTTAAATAATTATATGTTTATATTCTGAAAAAGTATTTTTTATTATTTTCTTTTTTAGCTGGCATTTTTCATCTATAAAAAAAACAGAAGATACAACAATTTTTTAAGTCTAATGCTAAATATCAAAATCTTTTTTATATAATCAAAACCTCAAAATACATATTTAAGATGCAATAGGACTAATGCTTTCTTTTCCCTTCACATATCTATTTGCTATTAATAAGTTGTCAAGCCATCAAATGTACAAAGAAGTTTAACATTCAAGATCTGTGAAATTAAAATTCTGGTATACTCCCCCAACAGTCCTCTAGTAAACATTACTTGAGTCAAAATATAAACACAGAAACATTATAATCAAAACTGAAATCATGAATGAAACATAAGGCTAGGTAAGTAGGTAACGGAATGTGGGAGAGCACGCAGACCACCAGGCCCGCCCCTCATCTTCCGACGGGAACAAGCAGCTCTGTTCCTGCAGTCCAGAAACGACCAGCTAGGACCCACTTAAAGCCAATGCCCCTAAGTCACAAGGAGCTGGTTCACCTAAAGGTTGCTAACATGTTCCTGAACGCAGCCCACGTGCCTGCAACACCTCTGAATGGGAACGTGCTTCCTCCATGCTCAGGGAAATGGCACATCCCAATGGTGGGCTAAGGGTCCTGACATAAGCCCCTCACTGTGCAGCACCGTCTCTGAAAGGAAGGGCCAGACACAGGTCTGAGCACCCAGCAGGCTTGGAGAAAAGTGCACACACTATTACAGGCCTCGCAGCCTTGAGTGGAAAGCTTCATGAACAAATCCTGAACCCTGGCTCCACCCCAGCTCTCCCTCCTCTTTAAACCACCATCGCGACAGGGAGAGCCAAGAAAGGAACGGGAAGAGCACAGGCTTTTGAGCTGGACAAGCCCACTGCCACTCCCCAACAGCAGTGGTGTACACTGAGTCACAAAAGTAAGTCACATATGTTAATTTTCAATTTTCTAGTAGCCACATTACAAATGCACAAGAAACAGGTAATTTATTTTAATTATATATTTTATTTAACCCAATCTATCAAAAATATAATTTTAACATGTAATCAATAAAAAATCGATAAATGAGATCTTTCACATTATGGTTTTCACATCAAGAGTGTGTGTCCTTCACACTCCCAGCATGCCTCAACTCCCAATCACCTCATTCCAGTGGGCAGGAGCCACATGTCACCGGCGGCCACTGGGTTGGACAGCTCAGTCCAAGATCAAAGCCCTCCCATCACGTACCCGCTTAACTTCATCAGCCTCCCAAATCTGGCCTCCCTATTTCTTGCCTCTCTTCCCTGCAATCTACCCCAACACTGATGGAGGCCTTTTGAGTCAGTGTCTGCAGGAACAGACACCCACCCCTCCCTAACTGCCCCCAGCTCGAGAGCCTTTGACAGTTGCCTTTTATAAGGCAAGCATATTAACTGGCATTCAAAATCTTCTCCCGCAGGACACTGCTACCTTATCCCTATCTCTTCCCTCCAAGGACCTTCCAGAAGTCAGGATGGTGTCCTTCCTGGCCACACCATGGCCAGACACACACCCCAGCCCTTGCCTCCAGAGCCTGCCCTCCTGCCCTCCAGGCTGTCCTGGCTCCCTGACCCCTGCCTACCCCTGCCTGGACGCCTTCTATCCCCGCCTCAGCTAACCGAGATCCACAGGGCCCAGCTGCAATCTCAGATCCTTCACCACTATCCCAGCACACTACTTCCTTCTCTGGTTTTCTCTATTTATAAATGAGCAAACTCCTAGGCAAAGCAAGAACCTGAAGTGGTCCAGAATACGCCACGGTGGCATAAAAATTATTTTGAGCCAAAGGCATCTGAGTTCCTGAAATCCTTTATTTGCCTAAAAGCTGAGCCTCCCAAAAGAATTCCACTGCCATAAATCCCTCCCAGGGAGAAGCAGGGAAGACTGGCTCTCATCACCCAGACTAGAAGTCGGCACCACATCTAGACATTGTCACAAAACTATCACATCTCTCATCTGTTCTCCTAAGGGTTTCATTTATCTTTCCCAGAAGCCATCTGTTTTCCCATAAGTGCCCTTTCCCTCCTTTCCACTTCCTCTGTTAAGAGGTCATTTGTTTTCTGTAAGTCCCCTTCTCCCCAGGCCCTTCCCCTATTTAGATGCTATACAAGCCCAATTCTAAACTCCTAAAATCTGTCTTTCTCTTGCTAATCTGTCTTTTGTCATTTTCATTTACAGGCCCCAAAGCACTAACCTAAAGAGGGTAGAGGGGAAGTTTTCCTCTCCAACAGACTCAAATTAAAGGCAGTATTTTTAAAGATGTTATTAAAGTTTCTTAAAAACAAAAATAAATCCATGCATAATTCTACTACCCCATCGCAACTATTTTCATTCTTCACATCCCCTCCTGGTCCTTGTACAAGGATATGTATACCCTCTTGTATTCTGCCTACTCAGATACATTCCATAGATTTTCTCGTTTCCAAATAGTCTTAACTATTTCAAAGGGCTGAATAATTAGTTGTATTGATACAACATAATTTATCAATCTACACCCTTTGGTAAAGCATTTAGACTTTTCCAATATTTTGCATTAAAAAATAATACTGCAGTGAATAATCCTGTGCACAAAAAGCTTTTTTGCATATGTTAAACTATACTCTAGGATATATTACTGAGTGAATGAAACTCCCTGCGGTGCCATAACTGAGTCTAAATAGTTTGAACATTTTCATAGGTCTTGCTGTGATCAGACAGACTGCCTCTAAGAGGCTCTACAATCGACAGGGCCATCAGAAGTGCATTTGTTACAACCAGGCCAGGAAAGGTATTAATCAGTTTTGCCAACTCAAAACACAAAAAGAGAAGAGGTAATTCACATTTGAAAAAACAATTAACCCAGCCTTACAATCAAAGAGGAAAGCGACAAAGAGGGGCCAGCACACTTACTGGGGATCTCCAGGCTGGGGTGGATGGCAGCTATGTTCCTGACCATTGGTGGGGAATGCCGGCCGTCCACCAAGTCGGACTCGGCGTCCTGCGCCTCACCATGAATCACCGCAATGCCCAGTCGCAGGCGCTCAGCAAATGACTGTGCCCTGAGGGAGAGCATCAGACACAGCTCAAAAACTGCACAGCACCTGTTTTCTGTTAATGGCTATGGTAGAAACATGAGAACATAAAACGTAGTTTCCCAAAGGAATAGTGAAAAAAAGAGAATAAAATAACCTCAGTCTTACAATCTAGGACACCCACGTGGAGATCTCCTGTCCCTCTGGCAGCGGGCAACAATGCCGCTGGTCTGCACTAGTCAGTTGGGTGGGTGTAAGCTAGTTAACCTCTTCTAAGCCTGTTTCCTCACTTGTAATTGCTCATTTTACCTATCTACCTACTTAAAAGTGAGAACCAGCCATATGAGACAAAGTGTAGTAAATACTCCCGCAGTATTAAGCATCAATTTTCTAACAGCTTTATTGAGATACAGTAATACCGTGGTTTAACTGAGACACAATAAACTGTAAATATGTAAACTGTACAAGTTCAGAAGCTCTGATGTATGTAAATACCTGTATAACCACTGGCATAACCAAGACAATGAAAATATCTATCACTGCCAAACGTTTCCTTGTGCCCCTTTGTAATTTCTCCTTCCAGCACCGGGCAACCACTGATCTGCTTTCTGTCACCATAGTCTTACCTTTTCTAGAATTTCTTAAGTGGAATCAGAATATGTAGTCTTTTTTGGTCTGACTTCTTTCACTCAGCATGTTTTGGAGTTTCACCCAAGTTATACTGTACATCAACAGGTCATCCCTTTACATTGCTGAGTAATATTCCATTTAATGGGTCTATCACAGTTTATCCATTTACTTGTTGATGGACTTTGGAGTTGTTTCCAGTTTTAAGCTATTACAAAACTGGCCACGAATATTTATATACAAATCTCTGTATGAACACATGCTTTCTTTTCTCTGGGTAAATACCTAGGAGTAGAATGGCTAGGTCACATGGTAGGCATATATTTAACTCCTAAAAAAATGGCAAAACTATTTTCCAGTGGTTACACCATCTTACATTGCCATGAACAGTGCATGAGAGTTCTAGTTTCTCCACATTTTCACCAACACTTGGTGTGATTAGTCATTTCAGTGTTATCCATCCTAAAGGTATGTAATGGTACTTTATTGTGGTTTCAATTGGACTTTCCCTCGTGATAAATGGTGTTGAACATTTTCTCACGTGCTTATTTGCCGTTTGTATATATTCTTTGGTAAAGGGTCTGTTTATCTTGTCAATTTTTTATGGGTTAGATCTCTTAAGTTCTGAGAACTCTTTTTATATATTCTAAATATAAGTCCTTTATCAGACATATGCTTTACAAATATTTTCTCCCAATCTGTGCCCTCTCCTGTCATTCTCTTAATAATGTCTTCTGAAGAGCAGTTTTTAATTTTGATGAAGTCCAATTTAACATTTTTTTCTTAAATTGTGCTTTTGGTGTCATATTTAAAGAAATCTTTGCCTAAACCAAGGTCACAAAGATCTTCTCCTGTTTTCCTTTGAAGTTTTACAGTTTTAGGTTTTACATTTAGGTATATGATTCATTTTTAGTTGATTTTTGTATATGATACAAGATAGGACTCAAAATTCATTATTTTGAACATGAACATCCAATTATTCCAACACCATTTGTTGAAAAGACTATCCTTTCTCCATTGAATTGCCTTTGCACCTTTGTTGAAAATCAGTATTCCAGATACATGTGGGTCTATATTTGTACTATTCTGTTCCACGATCTGTTTTTCTATCTTTATCCCAATATCACATAATTATGATCGCGTTAGCTTTATAATAAGCCTTGAATTCAGGCAGTGTTAGATCTCCAACTTTGTTCTTCTTTTTCCAAGTTGTTTTGGCTATCCTAGGTTCTTTGCATTTCCACATGAATTTTAGAATCAGCTTGTCAATTTCCACAAAAAATCCTGCTCACATTTTGATTGAGATGGTGTCAATTCTATAGACCAATTTGGGCAGAAGTGATACTTTAACAATATTGAGTCTTTTGACCTGAACATAGTACCTTTCTTCATTCATTTAGGTCTCCTTTAATTTCTCTCAGCAATGTTTTGTATTTTTCAGAGTACAAGTCTTGAACATCTTAGATTTATCCTTAACTTTTCACTTAGTTTGATGCTATTTGGTTTTATTCTTCATTTTGATTTCCAACTGTTCATTGCTAGTATACAAATACAATTGATTTTTTTTTTTTATAAGGACGATTGGCCCTGAGCTAACATCTGTTGCCAGTCTTCCTCTTTTTTTTTGGCTTAGGAAGACTGATTCTGAGCTAACGTCTGTGCCCATCTTCCTCTGTTTTGTATGTTCGATGCCACCACAGCATGGCTTGATGAGCAGTGCGTCAGTCTGCGCCCAGGATTCGAACCTGAGAACTCTGGGCCGCTGAAGCTGAGCACGTGAACTTAACCACTACACCATCGAGCCGGCCCCATAACTGATTTTTGTATACTGATCTTGTATCCTGCAACCTTGCTAAACTGATCTACTGGTCCCAATAGCATTTTTGTATTTTTCCCCAGATTTTTCTACATAAATAATCATGCCACTTGCAAATTAGAACTGCTTTACTTCTTCCTTTCCATATTGGATTCCTTCTCTTTCTTTCCTTTTTTAATTGCACTATTCAGAGCCTCCAGTACAATGCTGAATAGAAGCAGGGAGAGTAGACATCTCATCTTGTTCCTGACCTTAGGGAATCACTCTTTCACCAATAAGTGTGGTTTTAGTGGGTTTTCATAGATACCCTTCATCAGATAAGGAAGTTCCATCTATTCCTAGTTTGCTTAAAGTTTTTATCAGGAATAGAAACCGAATTTTGTCAAATGCTTTTTCAGTCTACTGAGATAATCAGATGGTTTTCCTTTTTCAGTTTATTCCCAAATGGTCATGTTATATTGTCCTTTTTATATATTGTTAGATTCAATTTGCTAAAATGTTGCTTAGGATTTTTCATCTATGTTCATGAGGAATATTGGTCTGTTTACCTTTTCTTATAATATTCGTGTCTAGCTTTGCTATCAGGATAATGATGGCCTCATAAAATGAGCTGGGAATATTTGTTCTTCAATTTTCTGGAAGAGTTTATGTACAATCAGCATTATTTCTCCCTTACATGGCTGATAGAATCACAACTGAAGCCACGTGGGTTTAATTCTTTCTTTCATCTTCAGCACCGAATGCATGGTAAATGTTCAAGTGCTTAAGGATCCCAATCTTGGCTTCTCCCAGTCTTGGCTTTCAAACATCAAAAATTCAAAACAAGTTCCTAACAGTTCACAAGAATAGCTAAAAACACTGGGCTGTGATCATAACTTGGGGATTAAATTGAAACGCGTGTGTACTATCTGTACTAGACACAGCCAAGGCATTTAAATGCCACATGAAGAGCAGAGTACACTAAATACTGTTCCCTGGTAGGATAGAAACCTCACCTCCACCCAGGTTTCCTGTATGTACTACACAACTAAGGAAAGCTTTGTGATACTGTTAGTAATTATTTCAAAAAATTTAAATTCATGCCGCAATCTTTCTATTTCAAGATACTTTCTTATAAAGTTACATTTTGCTTCTCTCAGTAGAAAGTGTGCTATCATTATGCAGCACACAGTTAAGTCTTCTGTGGTATTAAAAAAAATCTCAAATGCACATAAGGAAACATCTATTGATCTGGCTCCATCTATCATGGATCTAATTCATATTTCCAAGGAAAAGGCAATAAGACTTCACAGGAGCAGAACTGTACTGCACAATCTGATACAGAAAAGCGTGTGCGTGTGTGTGTGAACATTTTTACTTAGGGAAAAGAGGAAGAGTTATCAAGAGGGAGAATATTTTAATAAAACTTGCTAAATATCCCAAGATTTAAGATGTAGCATTTGCATAACTTTAAATTCATCCTTAAAAAAAATTCAAAATAGTTTTTAAAGAAATTCTCAGAGAAAAATATGTTCAAACAAACACAATGGCAGAGTCTTCACTAGCTTCTGCCCTATCCTAACCTCGTGGAGACTGGCACCACAGAGATTCGTTCCTCCTTCAAATTCAAGATGGCTTTGCAAACAAGATTGTTGTCAAAAGAAGTGACCTCTTAGTTATCCTCTATGGAAGACTTTTCACCTGAGTTCCATAGAGGTCTGCCAATTCCCAGAATGATGCTGCTTCAATAATGCCAACCTCTACAAAATGCAATACTTTCAAGATAAATAAAATCATTTCCTGCACGCTATACTAGTTTCTGAACAATTTATATCACTTAGTCATGTAACTTGAATTCCCACCTGTTTCCAAAAAGAATCAGGATGGTTCCTGTAGCTCTGATTGTTTTATACACTAACAGTCACAGAGGAATTCCAAAGTAACTTAATCTTGCTCCTGATTATACAATAATGAGGGTTAATTTAATTTATATCATGAGTCAGAACAAGACACAGGATCTCAGATTTTTTTTTCTATTCACTCAGTTATTCTGAGAGGACAATCCCAAACAACTCATTAAAGCAAGTTCCACTTCTTATTAAAGCAACATTATATTCTCAGATGACCTCTTTAATTCAAAACAATTGCTCATTGTCAAAGAACCCCAAAACGATAGCTCCACATTTAGACCTACTCAACAATAACTTCAGAATTCTAAGGGAACTAACAACCACCACTCTACATAGTGGTATTTAACAGTTAAAACCCTTCCATATGTTCTTTGGTGCTTACTATACCTCTGTCTGATTAGCAGAGGAGGTGTTATCCTCCTTTCACTGATGAGAAAGCGGGGGCCTGGTGTGACTGCCTTGACCAGGGTTCTCACGTTCTCACAAACACCGGCTAAACCACAACTGGAAGCCCATGTCTTCTGACTCCTAGTTTAACTATCTTTCTGCTGCCCCTTAATCTAAGTGTCTTAATCTAAGTAGAACAGTTTTCCAAGGTTAGGTGCCAAATGAAAAACTTGGAGGAGGAAGCTAGAAACAATCAGATCAAAAATGGCATATTGCTAAGCCAGTAAGTGCCATCTCAAGCTCTAACTCCAGACAAATGTGCAAATCAGGACATCAGAATAAAATAAAATCACCAGAACATAGCTATGGTAGATGCGGACAGCCACGAAATCAACTTCACTTTGTTAGATGCAACTGACCATAGAACTCTCACAATACTTTCAATCCGGAGACCAAACTCCCAGCCCATAACTGTATTATTACCTCATCACTACAAAACTTATTTAGCCTTTTGTAGCAACCATCTCCATCCTAAAACATTTACCTGATACAGTACAACCTATGTGGACTCAATTACAGAAGCTGGGAACAAAAAGAGGTTGGATCCTTCATTCCAATCTACCAAAGGATCCACTGGCCAACCAGCATATGGGGCCGTCTGCAAGCTCCAGAGGAGAGGAGTGAGGTCTATACTACTCACCACCTTAGAAAACTGTGGTAGTTCATTTTATCCACAATAGCTGGCACAGCACCTGACATGGAATGGCACTCACATATGTACTGAGTGAAGACCAAGTGACTGGGCAAGTCAACTGCAATCATATTTGGCCAACACCCAAATCCCATAATCACTGGTGCGGAAAACATTCTAAAAGTAATTAAGTTGTGTCACTACCTTACAGTAAAGAACATACAGCTGAATCACCTTTGCTAATAAGTCTCTTCATCTCCTTGGGTGTGTTTCCTCAACTATGAGAGATAAAAAATGCTGACCTCCTAGGTAGAGAAGATCAAATGAGAGAATGTCGATGTCTTAGTCAGTTCTGGTTGCTGTAACAGAATACCACAGAGTAGGGAGCTTAAACAACAGAAATGTGTTTCTCACAGTTCTGGAGGTTAGAGGTCCAAGATCAAAGCAGCAGCAGATCTGGCGCCTGGTGAGAGCCACTTCCTGGTTTGCAGATGGACATCTTCTTGTCTTATCTTCACATGGGGGAGAGTAGACAGCTAGAGCAAGCACTTGTATCTCTTCTCATAAGGGCACTAATCCCATACCTGAGGGCTCCACCTTCATGACCTAATTACTTCCTGAAAGCCCCACCTCCCCAAACCATCACACACTGGGGGGTAGGATGTCAACATCTGAATTTGGGGGAGACATAAACATTCAGCCCACAACAGTATATAAAACATCTGACACTAAAACAAACCCCCTGAGGGCATCTTCCTGGCCTCACCAGAGCTAGCACAACAGGCTCTCAATAAATGTCTGAATGGATAAATGACAAACATCACTGTAGTATCAACAGATGCCAAAGAAACTGAGCAAAAGGCTACCACAGTGATAAAAACTCTACCACTCATCCCTCCATCTCATCAACACTTGATTTAGATGTAAACTGAGGATTAAAGAAGTCTTCATCAATGGATGAGAAAATTCATCATATTCTTCTGGTATTTAGTGGGGAAAAAATTTATCAAAATAAATTGCTGCCATTTCTGCTTCTGCTAAGACAGATTACTCCTCTCACTAAGTACAACTAAAACACTGGATATTACACATGAAACAAACATAAGACTCGACAGGCGGAGATGAGAGAGCAGACTGGCTAGGGACCTCAGAACTGGAGGAATGACTTGCAGGGGAATCCTCTGGGCTTCCTTTTTGCCTCATTATCCCAGACTTGCAGCTGGAGAAGTGGGCAACCCAAAAATGCCAACAGGAACAGACGAAAAAAAGCCCAAACAAAAGCCTGCTCTCTCTAGCCAAAGGACCAAGAAAGGGACAGCCTCACAAGTCAGAAAACTTTAAGACAATAACTGTTCTCCTCCAGCCAAGTACCACAGAAACTGTGGCCGCCCCCCGCCCCCACATGAGCAAAGGCCAAGTAGAGGGTCTACACCTCCTCCTTTGCCAGCTATAATGATGCACCGCAAAGATCCTAATCGGGTGGTTTCAGATAAGGCCAAGCAGGGAGCTGGGACTTTTATCGCTACTCAAGGTAATGAGCCCCCACCTCTCAG
The DNA here is from genome assembly GCA_031878705.1 of Tapirus indicus. Taxonomy (NCBI): domain Eukaryota; kingdom Metazoa; phylum Chordata; class Mammalia; order Perissodactyla; family Tapiridae; genus Tapirus; species Tapirus indicus. The sequence continues at coordinate 1,952,360 of CM062932.1, read as the reverse complement.
TGCCCGTGGAGAGTGAAACTGGACTTTCACCCCAATTCAGCAGTAAAGAAGTGCCGCCCCCTCCCCACTGAGGTAGTCAGACAAGGCCTAGTGGACTCAGCACTTTCACCAACATGCAGCGGTAACAAGGCCACTCCTCCCTGGTGTCAGTGGAGGACAAGCAGGGAGCTAGCACCCCCACTTTCACCCACTTCTGATTGTTTAGATCTGATTGTTACTACAAAGCTACAGTAACCAAAACAGTGTGGTAGTGACATACAGACAACAGAATAGAACTGAGAGTCCAGAAATAAACCCAAACATCTATGGCCAACAGATTTCTGACAAGGGTGCCAAAGACATTCAATGGGGAAAGAACAGTCTTTTCAAAAAAGACCGGACTACTGGAAAATCACATGGAAAAGAAAGAAGCTAGACTGCTACCTCACTTCATATACAAAAATTAATTCAAAATGGATCAACAACCTAAATATAAGAGCTAAAACTAAACTATTATGAGAAAACATAGGGGGTAAAACTTAATGACCTCAGAGTTAGCAATGGATTCTTAGATATGACGCCAGAAGCACAAGCAACAAGAAAGCTAAATTGGACTTCAGAAATATTTAAAAATTTTGTGTACCAAAGGACATTACCAAGAAAAGGAAAAGACAACCTATAGAATGGGTTAAAATATTTGCAAATCATATATCTGATAAGGGTCTAGTATCCAGAATATACAAATACTACTTACAATTCAACAACAAAAAGACAAACAAGCCAATTAAAAAATGGGCAGAGGGGGGCCAGCCCAGTGGCGTAGCGGTTTAGTTCGCACTTGGCAGCCCGGGTTCACCAGTTCGGATCCCGGGCACCTGCCGACGCACTGCTTGTCAGCCATGCTGCAGCGGCGTCCCATATAAAGTACAGGAAGATGGGCACGGATGTTAGCCCAGGGCCAGTCTTCCTCAGCAAAAAGAGGAGGATTAGCAACGGATGTTAGCTCAGGGCTGGTCTTCCTCACAAAAAAAGAAAAAAAAATGGGCAGAGGACTTTAGTAGACATTTCTCCAAAGATATACCAATGGCCAACAAGCACATGAAAAGATGCTCAACATCATTAATTATTAGGGAAATGCAAATCACCACAATAAAATACCACTTTATACCTACTAGGATGGCTATATTCAAAAACCAGAAAATAAATGAGGGTAAAAATGTGGAGAAACTGGAACCCTTGTACATTGCTGGCGAGAATGTAAAATGGTGTAGCTGCTCTAGAAAACAGGTTGGTGGTCCCTCAAAAATGTAAACATAGAATTACCATATGACCCAGCAACTTCAATCTGAAGTATACATCCACAAGAAATAAAAACATGACAAAAAACTTGTTCACAAATGTTCACAGCAGTACTCTTCATAACAGCCAAAAGGTAGGAACAACCCAAATGTCCATCAATGGATGAATGGATAAACAAACTTCAGCCATCGAAAGAAATGAATTGCTGATACATGCTATAATGTGGATGAACCTTGAAAACATTATGCTAAGGGAAAGAAACCAAACACAAAAGGCCACAAATTGTATGACTCCATTTTTATGAAATACCCTGAATAGGCAAATCCACAGAGACAGAAAGCAGATTAGTGGTTGCCAAGGGATGAGGGGAGAAGGAAATGGAGAGTCATTACTTAATGAGTACAGAGTGGTCTTCTGGGATGATGAAAAAGTTTTGAAATTAGAGAGAGGTGGTGGTTGCACAACATTGTGAATGCACTAAATGCCAGTGAATTGTACACTTTAAAATGGTTAACGGTATGCCATATAATTTTCACCTTAATAAAAAAAAATGTATGTCACAGAAAAATAAATTACTAAATTAAAATGAATTCAGCCTTTGCACAAATGTTTGGAAAAGTTGTTTGAAATGTTTATATTCCAAAATGAGTCATGGTTTACTAAGACTTAATCAACAGACAAGATGCGACTCCGGTATGGGGCCTCTTGAAGGAAGTGTGGGTGGGCACAGTCTGGCCTGCACAGGGAGGCTGGCTTTAAGAACATGGCAACTTCATGGTTTTATCATAAAGGCCAACTTAATTTATTCAATATACTAAATATTATTCTCATTTTATAATAAAAAACTACTTATCTCTAATACCTTTTATTTATTTATTTATTTTTTTGTGGGGAAGACCAGCCCTGAGCTAACATCTGTTGCCAGTCCTCTTTTTGCTGAGGAAGACTGGCCCTGGGCTAACATCCGTGCCCATCTTCCTCCACTTTATATGGGACGCCACCACGGCGTGGCTGACAGGCAGTGTGTCGGCGGGCGCCCGGGATCCGAACCAGCGAACCCCGGGCTGCCAAGCGCGGACTAAACCGCTGCGCCACCGGGCGGCCCCTGTAATACCTTTTAAATCAACGGCTTACTATGTGCGTAGTAACAGTCTGTGGGCCCAGGATGGAGGTATCCATGCTTTCTTTCATTCCACAGAACTCAACAATGGTCCAGTGAGCAAAGGTATTCAATTGTGGGAAATAATTTTAAAAGATCATTTTTAGGAAAAAGCCTTTATTCCTACCTTGGAATGTGAGGAAGATTAGCCCTGAGCTAACATCTGTTGCCAATCCTCCTCTTTTTGCTGAGGAAGACTGGCCCTAAACTAACATCCACGCCCACCTTCCTCTACTTTATATGTGGGACGTCTGCCACAGTGTGGTTTGACAAGCAGTGCGTAGGTCTGCACCTGGGATCCAAACCTGTAAACCCTGGGCTGCCGAAGTGGAGCACGTGAACTTAACCACTAATCCACCGGGCAGGCCCCCTACATTGGATTTTGTTCTTTCCCTTTCCAATGGAGTGGTTTCTCCAGGAAACACTGGTATATGAAATCCTCTCAACCCAAACACAATTTTAAGGACTGTATTATTGACTCATCAGTTACTCCAGGTCACCTGTAACTCTCAGCACTGCCCCAATCGTATGCCTCAGGGTGTTTTAGTTTTGTAAAAATCACCTTCTAACACCTACCAGTAAGTGGCCTCTCAGGTGGATACAATTCTGTTAATAAACTCTGAGTTTTTTTAAACAAAAGGCAGTAAACTACTACAAAGTATATTTGTTGGTATTCTAAATGCCAGATTGGAAGACCAACAACAGGCGGCTGCCAATCTGGGAAGCACTGGGTCAGGATGCCCCAGACTCAGATGGCATTGGTCAAGACATATGACTGGCAGTCACAGACTGGGATTGAAAAAAAAGAGGAAAGTAAACCATTACTTAATAAATGGAATTGGCAATCTTTTAGACTATCAGCCCACAGAATAAAAATAAGGGACACCAGTGGGAACCACTTAGGTAGAATGCAGAACGCCCAGGATCGGACTGGGGATGTGATCCTTGGAGGCAGATCCGAGGAGCAGTCGGGAGCTCCCACCTACCTCTTGGCCGAGGCTGGAGATTTGGCTACAATCACCGCATTCCTGTAATCCGGGATCTGTGACAGACAAGAGGTGGGGGATTACTACCACATCTCCACAAGGCTATTCACACCAACACGTGACAATCAATAAAAAAGAACATTCTAATAGACTCAAAAATGTCATCTGAACACCTGAAAGTTTTCCAAAAAAAGAAGAAGTTTGAAATCAATTTCTCCTTTGGGAAAATGAAGAAATGCCTACCTAGGAAAAAAATATTATTAAGGTATGAGCCTCAGACTTCTTTTAAGAAAAAAGTAGGGCTAATCAGTGATTAGCTCATATCTCTATGCCCGCAAACACTGATAATATGGGATAAAGATGTTTTCATAAAGTCAGCAGGAAGTCCTCTCATGAATCCAGTTACATGTAATTTCATAGTGCAAAGACAATATCCACCCAACCTGAATTCAAGGTAATGTCAAATTCCAAATTAGTGTGCTCCAAACACATGACGATTTAACAAATCTCACTCATAGCAAACTGAAGAAACCAATCGGTTAAAGGACAGTCAGCCCAGTACTGTTTTATAAAGATATTAAGAGCCCTTAAGAAAGTAACTAAAATATCTGTCTACTTTGGAGTCTTTTACTGCTGAACATTTGAAGTGATCTGTGCTGGTGACGATTATAACTGAAGATACACCCGTTATCAACCTCGGAGAGTTTAGAAGACAGAACCAGTTTCAAGCTAAGCAGTGGTTTGTTGTTTCCAACTTCATCTTGGCAATATTTTCAAATTATGTTCTTGAAATTCAATCACCTCAATTAAAGTGTATTATTTCATTCAAATATATTCCCATTGCTTTTCTTCTCACAATTAAGCAGATCAATGAATTTTAATATAAGCACTTAATAACATCTAGTACCTTGTACAATGCCTAGCACACAGGAAGCATTAAATAATAAATAGTAAACAAACAAAAAACTGATCGATTTGAAGAAGGCTCTACTATAGATATATCTAGCATAAGCATATGGATCAGACATCGCTCCAGGAATGCCTAATTTATCCCACCCTATCAGGGAGTAAGGCAGCAAAAACTATTTTATTTACACACCTTCCTTATTTTTGCTGGAAGTCTTTCTAAACTGTTTTATGTACTTCCTTGCCTCATCAAACACCATCAAACAGCAACAAACCCAGCCAAGAGAATAAATAAAAACCGAGGAAACAGTTAATAAAGCAAATAAAAGGAGACTTTAAAAGAAAGGACTCTTTAAAAAAAAACAGGTGCACTGTCTCCCAGGGGTTAAAACAGGAAATCATATGCATAAAGAGAGAGCAAGCTGTTACGGAGGTGGAAGTCACTGTGGTCCAAATAAGAAACTCAGTAGCTGGCTGCCTGACAGCAGAATGGACACAGCTGAAGAGCAAACCTGGGCGATCAGGCCAAGGGATTTTCCCACAATGCAGTATATGAGAACACAAAACTTGAAAAAACAAACAACAAAAAAGTTAAATAATATAGAGACTAGATCCAAAGTTTTCAACATCTAACAGTTCCCAAAGAATAAAAAAAAAGCAGGGATGAAATAAACCAAAGGAAAAAAATCCCCAGAGAATGAAAGGGACCCACTGATTATCTAGTGAAATGAATGGAAAAAGGATCCACCTCATACATCATGCAGAAACTCCAAAACCACAGCAAAAAGATAAAACACTATCTTAGATGGGGAAAATTCTGCGCCTCCCCCCGCAAAAAACCCCACATGCTAAGATGCTCAATCACACTAGAAATCAGGGAACTAAAAGATTCAAATAATATAGTAGTTTTGCCCGTTAAATTGGCAAAATTAAGGGCATGGGGAAACAGGTACTATCACATGTACTGCTAACGGGAGTGTAAAGTAATACAGCCCCTTCAGATAACTGCAATTTTCACGATATCTATTAAAATATTAAATTTGTAGAAAATTGCAATTTTTGCAATAGCTATTAAAATATTAAAAATGTAGATACTTTCCAATTAAGCAATTCCACTTCCTAATATATCTCAGAAAAACACTTATCTAAGTACCCAGAAAGGTTAAGCATAAGAATTTTCAAAGCAGCATTATTACTTAAATTTTTTTTGAAAATATTTCACCTTAAAGAATGAAAAATTAAAACAACCTAATATCCAATCAAGAGGGAAATGGTTGAAAAAACTGTGGTTCATTGAAACTTGTGCTTTAAACATCTAAACATGTTGCTATTAAAATTTAAATTAAACTTAAATAAAATGAAAGACTCAGTTCTTCAATCACACTAGGCACATTTCAATGACTCAACAGCCACATGTGGCTAGTGGCTACTGTACTGGACACTGGACAGAACATCTTCACTATCACAGAAAGTTCTACTGGAAATCGCTGATCTAAACTAAGGAATATGATGTAGCAATTATAAAGAAAGAGGTAAATCTATGTATCTTAGCAGGGAAAGATCTCCAGATACCAGCATGAGAAAGGAAAGAACAGCTGCGGAACAATACAAACAATATGTCAACACTTTTTTAAAAACCACCCACAAATCAATATCTCTAACTGTGTATATAGATAAGGAGGTAAACACGCAGAGAAAGATCTGAGAGAATACAGGACACAAAGCAGGCTGGTAATCAAGGCCACCTTGCAGAGGGGCCCAGGACCAGGGTGGTGGTCCAGGAAAGCTGGTGCTTTCTCAGTACTGTCAGCATGACTATATACAAACACGCACTGCCTTTCCCTACATTGCCATCATAAACATAAATGTTCATTTTTCACTTTTAGAAAAAGATTACTCATTATCAAGTAGAGGGGAAAAACACACTGCATATCATAAAATCTGACTTCCAAACTCTGTTGTAATTTTCCTCTGAAGCATTAAGGGAAAACACCATCAGGGCCACGTGTGGAACCACAAAGAATCAAACTGCTCTACATCCCATACTTCTCTGCTATACCCCTCCCCTTGTCCCTGGTTTCCCATTTCCTGCCATATCTCATTTCTGTGATAATGAGTGCGCTTGATATAAACACACTAAGAAGAACACAGGGGAAAACAAAAGCAACTCAAGAATCAGAAACAGGATAACTTTAAAACTTCCTATTTAAAAAATTGATGAGGTGGGATGAGACCTCTACATGTACCATAAAACTACACCTGTAGCCCCCTCTTGATAATTTCCTTAAAAAATCCTGATGCAGATCAACGATGACTAGAACTATCACTACAAACTTAGTCATTATTTAAAAACATGCACTATATTTAATCAACACCCAAACCATTTTTTTGGTCATATTTTAATATGTCTACAATTTGGATGTCTTAAACCCGGTAGTGTCCTACAGCCGCTATTGCCCCAACAACAGCTGTGACGTGCTTTGTTATCCCTTCACACACACAGAGGAGGCCAAACATTCCTAAGGTCCTCATTTCAAACGTCTCACAGGCACTGTTGGTTCTATATGGGCTGGGTTTAACTGCCATTTAAAATGACTCCACCCAATGTCATTCTTCACGGTAATAGAACAAAAAATACTGAAATTCGTATGGGGCAACAATAGACCCCAAATAGCTAAAGCAATCCTGAAAAAAAAGAAAAAAGCTGGAGGCATCACAATCCCTGATTTCAGAATATACTATAGAGCAATCGTAATCAAAACAGCATGGTATTGGTATAAAAATAGACACACAGACCAATGGAATAGAATTGAAAGCCCAGAAATAAAACCACACACCTATGGACAGCTAATCTTCGACAAAGGAGCAAAGAATATACAATGGAGAGAGGGAAGTCTCTTCAATAAATGGTGCTGGGAAAATTGGACAGCAACATGCAAAAGAATGAAAGTAGACCATCTCCTATCGCCATATACAAAAATCAATTCAAAATGGATTAAGGACCTGAAAGTGAGACCTGAAACTATAAAACTCCTGGAAGAAAATATAGGCAGTACACTAATTGAGATTGGACATAAAGGGATCCTTTCAGATTCCATGTCTACTTGGACAAGGGAAACAGAAGAAAAAATAAACAAGTGAGACCTCATCAGACTACAGAGCTTCTACAAGGCAAATGAAACCAGGATCAAAATGAATAAACAACCCACCAGCTGGGAGAAAATATTTGCAAATTGTTTATCCGACAAGGGATTAATCTCCGTAATATATAAAGAACTCATACAACTGAGCAACAAAAACACAAACAACCCGATCAAACAATGGGCAGAGGACATGAACAGACATTTTTCCAAGGAAGATATACAGAGGGCCAACAGACACATGAAAAGATGTTCAACATCACTAATCATCAGGGAAATACAAATCAAAACTACACTAAGATATCACCTGACACCCGTTAGAATGGCTATAATCACCAAGACAAAAAACAACAAATGCTGGTGAGGATGTGGAGAAACGGGAACCCTCATTCACTGCTGGTGGGAATGCAAACTGGTGCAGCCTCTAGGGAAAACAGTATGGAGATTCCTCAAAAAATTAAAAATAGAAATATCTTATGATCCAGCAATCCCACTCTTGGGCATCTACCCAATGGACATGAAATCAACCATCACAAGAGGCTTATGCACCCCTATGTTCATTGCAGCATTATTCACAATAGCCAAGAAGTGGAAGCAACCCACGTGTCCCTCGACTGATGATTGGTTAAAGAAGATGTGGTATATATATATATACAATGGAATACTACTCAGCCATAAGAAAAGACAGAATTGTTCCATTTGCAACAACATGGATGGACCTAGAGGGTATTATGTTAAGTGAAATAAGCCAGAGAGAGAAGGACAGACACCTCATGATTTCACTCATATGTGGAATATAAATGAACACACGGACAGAGAGAACTGGTTTGTGGTTACCAAGGGGAAGGGGGTCAGGGGGTGGGCACAAGGGGTGAAGGGATGCATCCACATGGTGACGGACATACAATAATGTACAACTAAAAGCCCACAATGTTATAAACTATTAAGACATCAATTAAAAATAAATAAATAAATAGCTTTAGAGTTAAAAAAATTTTTTTAATTCTGATAATATAAGTATTGAAGCAAAGATGGATCCACAGGATATCAAATTCATTGCTGGTGGGAATATAAACTGGTACAACTCTTTGGAAAAATTAAACACTCACACACCACAAAACCTAGCAACTCCACCCCAGGTATATAACCAAGATACACTTTGGCTTATCTACCAGCAAAGACACATACAAGGATGCTCACCGGAGCGCTGTCACAACAGCTAAAACCTTATGAATAAACTGTGATAACAGCTGCACAGTGAGTATTTTTCAGTAGTCAAAATCAATGAACTGTGACACACAACAGTATGGATGAATCTTACTAATGTAACATCAAGTACAAAATTCCCAAAAGATCACACAATTTGATTTTTTTTATACAGTTAAAAAATATATATTTTGGGGCCGCCTGGTGGCGCAGCGGTTTAGTCCGCGCTTGGCAGCCCAGGGTTCGCGAGTTCGGATCCCGGGCACCCGCAGACGCACTGCCTGTCAGCCATGCCGTGTTGGCGTCCCATATAAAGTGGAGGAAGATGGGCAGGATGTTAGCCCAGGGCCAGTCTTCCTCAGCAAAAAGGGGAGGATTAGCAATGGATGTTAGCTCAGGGCTAGTCTTCCCCACAAAAAAAAAAAAATATATATATATATATATATATATTTTTTTTTTTTGTTTTTGCCTTTAAATATACATATTAAAATATAAATATAAATATATATGAGATAAACTATATAAAAAGGAAATTGAGAGAAAGATAAAACACAATTCAGGATGGTGGTTCCCTCAGGTGGGAGGAAGCAGGGGGATGGGACAGGGAAGGACCACATGAGTGGATGTAGGTTATGACGATGATTCTAGTTTTCCTGTTGGGTGGTAGGATCACAGATGCTGACTACTACAGATGGATGGACAGAGACAAAAGGCAAATAGATGGATACATAAAATAGGGCCAGGACTATATATGGGCCAAATGATGAGGGTGAGTTATTTGTCATGGTCACAACTAGTCCAATTCTAGGTACCTGAGGTCTAAAAGAAGAAAAAGCAATTTTAAAAGCTTAGCAAAAGAAATAAATTGCAGATTAAGAATTTTAAAATACACTGAATTACATTTATAAAGTACAATAGTACTTAAGCAGGAAACATCAAGTTCTAATCCTTTATGGACAGCCCAAGGAAATGGAAATGGATCTTTCAACGTTAAAACAAAAAGTTTGACCTAGCTCACCTCCTCTTGAATATATTGTAACAAGAAGGGAGACGCTCTTAAATTGTCAACAGGAATATTGAAGAAGCCCTGAATTTCCTTCTGGTGTAAATCCATAGTAATAAGATGAGTCAGACCTTTGAAAATAAAGCAGACACAAACATGTAAATGGTTTAATAACCAGTTGCACTGTATTGAAATAAGTACTATATAAAATACTATACATAATAAATTACTATTAAAAATTGCCCTCTCATCAAAAAAACTCAGCGTATTTCTCAGATTTTTTAGTACAAAGCGAGTGTGAGATAATAGAAAATATATATATTGGTCTCTGTCCCCAGCTCCTGGCACAGAGCTCCTAAAACGCTTGTAAATTCCCAAGTGATAAGAACACTAGGAGCATCTTTTGTTCTATTGAGGTGACTCTGGGGGGACTCCTGGATGGCTACTAGGTGGGGGCTGGTCACCAGAAAGACCAAGCCCTGAATAGAAGCTTGGAACTGTCAGCCCCACCCCCCTTCTCCAGAGAGGGGAGAGGGCTGGAAATGGGATTAACGATCAATCATGCCCACATGAGGAAGGCTCCGTAAACCCCAATAATAGGGGGTTCAGAGAGCTTCCAGGTGGGTGAACAGGTGGAGGTTCAGGGAGAGCGGTGCACCCTGAGAGGACATGGAACCTCACGCCCTTTCCCACATACCTTGCCCTATGCGTCTATTCCATCTGGATGTTTGTCTGCATCCTTTATCACATCCTTTAATAATAAACTGGTAAACTGTAAGTAAACAGTTTCCCTGAATTCTGTGAGCTGCTCTAGCAAATTAACTGAACCCAAGGAGGGGGTTGTGGGAACCTCAGATTTATAGCCAATCTGTCAGAGGTATGGGTGACAACCTGGACTTGTGACTGGCATCTGAAGGTGGGGTGGTCTTGTGGGACTGAGCCCTTAACCTGTGGGATCTGATGCTAACTCCAGGTAAACAGTGTCAAAATTGAGTTAAATCGTAGGATACCCAGCTGGTGTCATGGAGATTTGCTAGGTGTAGGGAAAAACCCCTACACATTTGGTGTCAGCAGTGTCAGAATGAAGAGTTCCGTGTGAATAGTAAAGGAAACACAGGAGGTGGAGAACGGGGCTTTCCCCTACTCAGAAGAGAAAGACTGGGTGGTTTTTCTTACACAGAGATGCATGATTTTCACATCAATTTAAAGTCTTAAAATAGCAAAGATAATAGTAACGAAGAAATGTCTCTGATAATTCTGTTAGAGCAAATCACATTTCCTTGAAGTTTCTTTAATAGGCCTGGCAAAGCCGTATTAAGACAAATACTGTCTTAAGATATTAAGACAAACTGCACAGGCCAGTAATTGGAGAAAATGAAGAACCTTCTTTGCCCCTACTGGCTCCTTAAAGGATATTTGAAATGATCACCAGAAAAGTACAAGGAAAATTCAATTGGAAAAATTTTTTAAAGCAAAATTTGCCCAAAAGAGCAGGAAAGTGAGCCTGATGGCCCACCCAGGAGCAAGCCTAGAAGAGAACGGCAGAATCTTCTGGAAGGCTCGGTGAGCCAGCCTGCTGCCTTCAGCCAGCTACCTGTCACAGTTTTCAAAAGGGTATGCTGTTGAGGTTGCTGGGGTTCAGGTTTTATCAAATTTTGCTTTATTTTTGCCTTCTTTGGAATGTTACAGTAGAAAATTTATTCTATAGTAAGTGTCTGTGTTAAAATGTAGTGCTATGAGGACTTTTTATTCTTTCCTCTCTGTGCAAATGCTCTGTGATATGTGCCTTCTATAATCACACACAGTGATGGGCCGCATAACAACGTGTCAGTTAGCAATGGACTGCATGTACGACAGTGCTCCCATAAGATCAGTACCACACAGCCTAGTTGTGCAGTAGGCTACACCATCTAGGTTTGTGTCAGTGTACTCTATGATGTTCGCACAACAACAAATATCGCCTAACGACGCATTTTTCAGAACATGTCCCCATCGTTAAGAGACACGTGATTGTACACACATGCACACACACGCAAATACACATATAATAACAACTCTGAAGATTATTTAGAAACAGGCAGGAGACACTTAGGATGTTACCTGAAAATGCACAATACAAAATAATACATATGGTTTGCAAAATATGCCAACCCTGTCCCAGGAGAGGGAACAGGCTAAAATAAAAACAGCTGCTGTGTGAGAGTAGTTGGTTCCAAATGCCTTTTTCCCCTGTAAAAATGACCTAAATATGATTGTAACTTGTCATTTCAATGTAATTTTTTAAGCAGAAAATTTAGGAAAAAATAAGTCGTTCTTATTACCCTTGTGTTTCAGGGAGTTGGGAACAGGGGAGAATTCTCTGCACTGTTTTCCTATCATAAATTAGTTGTCTTTAAAAGCTGTATCGTTATTTTCAATCTGTTCAGCATTTTAGTTTGGTTAAGACAATGCTTTACAATTTCTAAGGTAAAAATAAAACTCCCACGCACCCAATAAATCATCAAATATCTGCCATTCTTACCAGCTTTGCACATCATCGAAGCCAGCAATTTAGAGACAATGGAGCCTCTTTTCCTCATCTTGCACTGTTTGCTGTAAGGAAAGTAGGGAATCACGCCGATAATGCTTTTGGCACAAGAGGTCTTACACGCATATACCATAATCAGGAGCTCCATGACGGTGGTGTTCACATCCCTGTAACCCAAGAGACAGAAAATCCCAGAAAGAAATGTAAGATGCTTCATAATATCTCCCTGGCCCAACAAAATGGCAGCAATGTGCTACTCATGCCTCTACCAAGACTTAGGGCTCAAGACACAAAAAAGAAACCAACAAATTCCTCTCTTCTGGGGCCTTCACCAGCTCCCCCTACATTCCTCTCAGCTGATGACCCTACTTCCTTTTTCACTAAGAAAAGTAGTCAGAAGAGAGCTTCCCCGGGCTCCCCCCGCCACGATGCATCTGCACCCTACAAGTCTGCCTGCCCTCAGCCATCAGTCAGAGACGAACTTCCACACCAAAGTTACTCTAAAATCAGCCCTCCAAATCACGCACTAACCCCCGTCCCCTTTGCCCACTGGAAGATTCCCCTTCTCTTGCTTCTGTCATCAATTTGTTACACTCCCCTGGGTCATACCCATCAGCCTATAAACATTCTGTCATTTCTTCCATTAAAAACAACTCGTGACCATTTCCCCCACTGCCCCATTTCTTTGCTCCCCTGTGTAGTACATCTCAAGAGAGTTGTCTACACTCGCTATCTCCAATTCATCTACTCTCATTCTCTCCCAAACACATCCCAATCCAGGTCATCAATGACCTCCAGTGGCTAAATCCAACAGTCAATTCTCAGTCCTCCTCTCCCCTGGCCCCTTGGCAACATAACATGGTGCTCACCCTGGCTTCCGGGACTCCCCTCCCTGTTCTCCTGCTCCACCTGGTTTCTTTTGCCGGTTCCTCTTCTCCCCAACTTCCTGCCCTAACACTCATTCATTTGTCATCTTCTCCCCTTCTATCTACCCTCATCCCTTAGGCTTCTCATCTAGTTTCACAGCTTTATAAATGCTGGAGACTCTCCAACTTACAGCTCCAGCCCAACCTTCTCTTCTCAACTCCAGTCTAACAAATTCAACTGCTACTTGACAATTCCACTTGAATGTCTGTTAAGACATCTCAAAACTTCACATATCCCAAACCAAACTGCTCTTTGCCGCCAAAAGCCTGCTTCACCATATAACTTCTGCCATCTCAGTTGATGAGAATGCTATTCCCCCAGTTCACTCAGGGCAAAAACCTCAGAGGCATCCTTAACTGCTCTCCGAACCAGAAAGTTACAGAGTCTCATCACTCTGCTACTGCACTGGGGCCGAGCCACTTACTCCTCAACCAGGTGACTATAACAGCGTGCTACCAGTCTTCCTGCCCCTCCAGCAGTCCCTCAGGCCATTCTCTGTGCAGCATCCAGATAGCTCTTAAAGTGAAAGTCAGACGATGCACTTCTCTGTTCAAGACCCAGAAATGGCTTCCCATTTTGCCCATGGCAACAGCCCAAGGCCCTACAATAGCTTCCAAGGCTCCTTCATGGTTGGGCACTCACCCCCAACTCCCTGCCCTCCACTCCTACTCCATGCCCCACTCTCAGTTTGCCCACACTTGATGCCTTGCCAGTCCTCACTCCCACCTGAAGGCCTTCTGTGCAGGTGCCCCCACCACCTGGAAAGTTCTCCCGAGGGCCTTCTCTCTAGGTGCCCCCATCGCCTGGAATGTTCTCCTGAGGGCATTTTCTCTAGGTGCCCCCACGGCCTGGAATGCTCTCCTCCCCAGCTGGCCACCTGGCTTACTTCCTCAACTTCTTCCAGTTTTGTCAAATGTCTCACTCTCCATGAAGCCCACCTTGCCTGCCCTCTCTCTCACCACCGTCACTCTCTCTTCCCACCACAATGTTTTGTTTTGTTATTCCATAGCACTCATCACCTTCTGACAAACTAGATAATCTACTTATTGATTATGTTATTTGCATGTCTTACAACATAGACTCCATGAGGACAAGGATCTTTATCTGTTTCAATCATTAATACAACTCACACACCTGTTACAGTGACAAGCATACAGCAGGCATTCAATAAACATTCGTAAACGAATGAACGAGTGAATGGAGACGCAGAACTTGTGCGAGAGTAGGCTGTCTATTAGTATCTAACAAGAAGCCTTACATCTGAAGAGCTAAAGCAGGCTTTCAGAAAAGCATTCTATAAAGGGTAAGAGTAGAGAAACCAACAGCGAGTGTAAAGTTACACTGAGGTTCCCAAACTACACTCCCAGGAATACCATTTTTCTGTGCGCTGGTAAAGGCTTTCCATCACTAAACTCAAATAATGAACTTGGTTGAATTAGAGGAAAAGTTAAGTTAATGGACAAAATTTTCTTAATTTAAAATTTTTCTTATACTTCTAGTGCCTATCACTAGTCCATACTAAAATGAAGTATAAGTTGTATCTGACAATACCAAACCTCAACGTTAACTATTACATAAAGACCACAACATCCAGGCTTTCTGCTACCTGGACAAGACTAAGAACCCTGAGTTAACACAAGCCTACAGACAGTTCAGAACAATGCCAAATGAGACATGCAGAGAAAATTAAGTGGATGGTTTTGGCTAAGGGATAAGAAATGAACAAAAGGCAGGGGCAGAATGATAGGAGTGTTGAAATAAACAAAAATAAATAAAAGGAAAGAAATGGAAGGACTTGAATACAGGAAGGATTACAAGAGTCCCCTTCTGAAGTCCTGAATTCTAAGTCCAATTTGGCCTTCAATGCCTACTTATCCCCTTAGGGAACGCACACAACCTCTGTGCATTTTTCCAAATGGAATCAGACTTGTCTCTGAGGAGATCAAAGTACTGAGAACACCCAGGAGCCAGAAGCAACGTAAATTGTTCTGTGCTCCGCACTCTCCCTGCCCCAATGCTGGACGGTGAAGGGTAAGGTGTGAGCACAGGGGAGTTCTCCTAGCGCCCTGGCCCTGTGGCAGGCCTGCAAAAGAAGAGGGTGGCGGCAGGGGCAGCGCAAACTCGATGCCCACGGGCCAGTTCTGCTGAGGATCCTCAGTAGCACAGAGGAGATGAAACAAGGGCACCATGGCAAAGGCAAGACACCCCTCCCTTCTTCAGCTTCCAGACACTCTCCAGGATGATGGCATGCAATGACAGGTCCCCTCACCTCCTCTTCCCAGAAGAGTCAGGTGGCTTCTAGATTTCAGCCCGATGAACCAAAGACCAGGAAAGGGATGTTCCAAATTTAGGTGAAAATATGTGTGTTCCAAATCTAAATTCTCCTGAAATTTGGCTCTTCTTCCCTTTTCTTGGCATTTATTATCATACATATAAACACGAATTGAGCATGCAGTAATTTTTGGAATCTCTAAGCTAAAAAACGGTGCACTACACAAACTGATTTCTAGACGTTATTTAAAACTACTCTAAGCGGAGAGTGACGTCAGCATCATGGCGGAGTGAGATACCCTCTTTGAATCTCTACCCCCTACGACAATGAAAACATCATTCACATTCCAACAGAGCTCAATCAACCACTACAAAGGACTTTTAATAAACCCCTGCTGCCATACATCGGACAGTGGAGGCACGAGAAGCCCCAAAGGACAAGAGGAGAGGTAAGAAGCATTATTCCCCCTCCCCAATCGATCAGCACAGCTCACAGAGGGGGGAGGGGTGGCCCACTGCGGGGAAAACTATCGCCCTCCAGGTGCTCTCACAGACTGTCCAGAGATCCCCACCGGGAAGCGACGACGGACTGTTTCGGGGGTGTGGCAAACGCCCCAAGAGAGCCAGAAAGGAAACTCCTGGGCTGAGCAGGAGAAAGAGAGAACCTCTCCCCCAACACACCCCCACATAGCAGCAGAATCCCTTCGGGGACTGCAGCGGGGTCAGAGCGCACCGCTTGCGATCTCCATCCAGTGGCAGCAAGAGGAAACTGCAGGACCAACTTCAAGATGAAAAAAAAAAGTAAAGCCGTGGGATCCATGCAAAGGTTTGTTATGTCTACAGACCAAAAGGAAAATGACAAACACCCAGAAACCAACCCTGAAGGCACAGAATTCGAGAACCTGAATGACAGAGAATTCAAAATAACTATCAGGAACAAACTCAACGAAATACAAGAGGACACAGAGAAACAAATCAACAAATTCAGGGTTTTCATCACAAAAGAGATTGAAACCATAAAGAAAACCAATCAGAATTATTGGAGGTGAAAAACAAAATCAATGAGATAGTGGAAAAAATGGAGTCTTTAAAGAGCAGAACTGACAATATGGAGGAACGAATTAGCATTATTGAGGATAGCCACGCAGAAGCGCTCCAGATAGAGGAGGAGAGAGAGCTAAGACTAAAAAGAAATGAAGAAATTCTTCGAGAAATATCAGACTCAATGAGGAAAAGCAACATAAGGATAAAAGGTATTCAAGGAGAAGAAAGAGAAAAAGGAGCAGAGAGTTTGTTCAAAGAAATAATAGCTGAGAACTTCCCCAACCTAGGGAACGAGAGGGAAATAACAGTGAATGAAGTCAACAGATCACCTAAATAGATAAACAGGAATAAACAATCATCACATCACATAGAAGCAAAGTTAACTAGTTTCCGAGACAAGGAAATTATATTAAGGGCAGCTAAACAAAAAAACAAAATAACATACAAAGGAAACCCTGTCAGGCTCTCAGCTGATTTGTCGACAGAAACTCTACAGACTAGGAGAGACTGGAATGATATAGTCAAAATCATGAAAGACAAAAACCTTCAGCCAAGAATACTTTATCCAGCAAAATATCCTTCAAATATGAAGGAGAAATAACAACTCTCCCTGATAAACAAAAGCTAAGAGAGTTCATCACCACAAGACCCCCACTATAAGAAATGCTCAAGAAGGCCCTTAGGACTGAAAAAAAAACAAATGAGAAAGGGAATACAAAGATTTCAGCAAGGAGAAAAGCAAGGAGACTAAACCAGAACAAACTACAGTTGGATAACATCAAAAATTAATTCAAGCTCATCACTGGAAACACACACTCATGACACAAGATGGAATAAGTAGAGACGACCAATAAGGAGGCAAAGAGGAAAGGGATTGAATCGACTCAGCCTAAGGAAACAGGAGGCATCTGAGAATGTACTATCTTATCCTGGAGATCTCTTATATAAACCTCACGGTAATCACTACACAAATAACCAGAAGAGAACCACACATGACAAATAAATAGAAAACTAAGAGAATGAGCATGCAGAAATACCAAATTGAATTTGCAGTCTGAAACACAAGTGACAAGAAATGAAGGAAATGCAAAAGAACCAGAAAATGAACAATAAAATAGCAACATTGAACTCTCATATATCAATAATCACTCTAAATGTAAATGGATTGAATTCTTCAGTCAAAAGACACAGAGTGGCGGGATGGATTAAAACCCGACATCAAACAATTTGCTGCCTCCAGGAAACACATCTCAGCTCTAAAGACAAACACAGACTCAAAATAAAAGGATGGAAAATGATACTCCAAGCTAATGGCAAACAAAAGAAAGCAGGAGTTGCCATACTTATATCAGACAAAGTAGACTTCAAGATAAAAAAGGTAATGAGAGACAAAGAAGGGCAATATATAATGATAAAAGGGACACTTCACCAAGAAGACATAACAATTATAAATATCTATGCACCCAACACAGGAGCACCAAAGTACATAAACAACTGCTAAAAAACCTAAAAGGAGACTGACGTCAGCATCATGGCGGAGTGAGATTCCCTCTTTGAATCTCTGCCCCCTACGACACAACGAAAACATCATTCACATTCCAACAGAGCTCAATCAAACACTACGAAGGACTTCTAAGAAACCCCTGCTGCCATACATCGGACAGTGGAGGCGCAGGAAGCCACAAAGGACAGGAAGAGAGGTAAGAAGTTGTACTCCCCCTCCCCAATCGCTCGGCAAAGACAGCGCGGTTCGCAGACAGAGCGGGAGGGGCGGCCCACAGCGGGGAAAACTATGGCCATCCAGGTGCTCTCACAGACTGTCGCGAGATCCCCACTGGGAAGCGACAACGGACTGTTTAGGGGGTGTAGCAAACACCCTAAAAGAGCCAGAAAGGAAACCCCGGGGTCAAGCTGGAGAAAGAGAGGACCCCTCCCCCCACACACCCGGAGTTTCAGCATAATCCCTCCGGGGGCTGCAGCCGCCTCAGAGCATACCGCTCGCGATCTCCATCCAGTGGCAGCAGGGGGAAACTGCAGGACCAACTTTATCATGAGGGGAAAAAAATAAAGCCGTCCCCGTCGGACCCTTGTGACAATTTGTCATGGCTACAGACCAAAAGGAAAATGACAAACACCCAGAAACCAACCCTGAAGGCACAGAATTTGATAACCTGAATGAGAGAGAATTCAAAATAGCTATCATAAACAAACTCAACGAAATACAAGAGAACACACAGAAACAAATCAATGAATTCAGGGATTTTGTCACAAAAGAGATTGAAACCATAAAGAAAAACCAATCAGAATTATTGGAGGTGAAAAACAAAATCAATGAGATAGTGGGAAAAATGGAGTCTTTAAAGAGCAGAACTGACAATATGGAGGAACGAATTAGCACTACTGAGGATAGCCACGCAGAAATGCTCCAGATAGAGGAGAGAGAGCTAAGACTAAAAAGAAACGAAGAAATTCTTCGAGAAATATCAGACTCAATGAGGAAAAGCAACATAAGGATAATAGGTATTCTAGAAGGACAAGAAAGAGAAAAAGGAGCAGAGAGTTTGTTCAAAGAAATAATAGCTGAGAACTTCCCCAACCTAGGGAACGAGAGGGAAATAACAGGGAATGAAATCAATAGATCACCTAAATATATAAACAGGAATAAAAAATCATCTCACCACATAGTAGCAAACTTGAAAAATACCCATGACAAGGAAATAATATTGAAGGCAGCTAAACAAAAAAACAAAATAACATACAAAGGAAACCCCGTCAGGCTCTCAGCTGATTTCTCGACAGAAACTCTACAGGCTAGGAGAGACTGGAATGATATATTCAAAATCATGAAAGACAAAAACCTGCAGCCGAGAATACTTTATCCAGCAAAAATATCCTTCAAATACGATGGAGAAATAATAACTCTCCCTGATAAACAAAAGCTAAGAGAGTTCGTCACCACAAGACCCCCCACTGTAAGAAATGCTCAAGAAGGCCCTTAGGACTGAAAAAAAAACAAATGAGAAAGGGGATACAAAGATTTCAGCAAGGAGAAAAGCAAGGAGACTAAACCAGAACAAACTACAGTTGGATAACATCAAAAATTAATTCAAGCTCATCACTGGAAAAACACATTCATGACACAATCTGGAATAAAGAGATAACAAATAAGGAGGGGAAGAGGTAAGGGATTGAACCGACCCAGCCTCAGGAAAAAGGAGGCATCCGAAAATGTACTTTCTTATCCAAGAGATCGCTTATATAAACCTCACGGTAACCACTAAACAAATAACCAGAAGAGAACCACACATGACAAATAAAGAGAAAACCAAGAGAATGAGCATGCAGAAATACCAAATTGAATTTGCAGTCCGAAACACAAGGGACAAGAAACAAAGGAAATGCAAAAGAACCAGAAGATGAACAATAAAATAGCAACATTAAACCCTCATATATCAATAATCACTCTAAATGTAAATAGATTGAATTCTCCCATCAAAAGACACAGAGTGGCAGGATGGATTAAAAACCAAGATCCAACAATCTGCTGCCTCCAGGAAACACATCTCAGCTCTAAAGACAAACACAGACTCAAAATAAAAGGAAGGAAAACGATACTCCAAGCTAATGGCAAACAAAAGAAAGCAGGAGTAGCCATACTTATATCAGACAAAGTAGACTTCAAGATAAAAAAGGTAATGAGAGACAAAGAAGGGCAATATATAATGATAAAAGGGACACTTCACCAAGAAGACATAACACTTATAAATATCTATGCACCCAACACAGGAGCACCAAAGTACATAAAACAACTGCTAAAAAACCTTAAAGCAGATATTAACAATAACACAATAATGGTAGAGGATCTTAACACCCCCCTTACATCAATAGATAGATCATCCAGACAAAAAGTCAATAAGGAAATAATGGACTTAAATGAAAAACTACACGCAATGGACTTAATAGATATATACAGAGCACTCCACCCAAAAAAAGCAGAGTACACATTCTTCTCAAGTGCACATGGAACATTCTCAAGGATAGACCATATATTAGGAAACAAGGCAAACCTCTATAAATTTAAGAAGATTGAAATCATTACAAGCATCTTTTCTGATCATAATGCTGTGAAACTAGAAATCAACTGCAAGGAAAAAACTAGGAAAGGGACAAAGATGTGGAGACTAAACAACATGCTACTGAACAACCAATGGGTCGTTGATGAAATTAAAGGAGAAATCAAAAGCTATCTGGAGACAAATGAAAAGGAAAATACACCATACCAACTCATATGGGATGCAGCAAAAGCAGTCCTGGGAGGGAAATTCATAGCAATACAAGCTCACCTTAACAAACAAGAAAAATCCCAAATAAATAACCTTAAACTGCACCTAACAGAATTGGAAAAATAAGAACAGACAAAGCCCCGAATCAGCAGGAGGGAAATAATAAAAATCAGAGCAGAAATAAATGAAATTGAAATCAAAAAAACAGTAGAAAGGATCAATGAAACAAAGAGCTGATTCTTTGAGAAGATAAATAAAATTGACAAACCCTTAGCCAGGCTCACTAAGAAAAAAAGGGAGAAGACTCAAATAAATAAAATTAGAAATGAAAGAGGAGAAATTACAACAGACACCACAGAAATACAAGTGATTATTAGGGAATACTATGAAAAACTTTACGCCAACAAATTGGACAACCTAAAGGAAATGGACAAATTCTTGGATGCGTACAACCTCCCAAAACTGAATCAAGAAGAAATAGAGAATCTGAACAGACCAATCACAAGTAAAGAGATTGAAACAGTAATCAAAAACCTCCCAAAAAATAAAAGCCAAGGACCAGATGGCTTCCCTGCAGAATTTTATCAAACGTTCAAAGAAGATTTAGCACCTATCCTTCTCAAACTATTCCAAAAAATAGAGGAAGATGGAATACTTCCCAACACATTCTATGAGGCCAACATCATCCTGATACCAAAGCCAGACAAGGACAATACAAAGAAGGAAAACTACAGGCCAATATCACTGATGAACATAGACGCAAAAATCCTCAACAAAATATTGGCAAACCGAATACAGCAATACATCAAAAAGATCATACACCACGATCAAGTGGGATTTATACCAGGGACACAGGGATGGTTCAACATCTGCAAATCAGTCAACGTGATACACCACATTAACAAATGAAGAATAAAAACCACATGATCATCTCAATCAATGCAGAGAAGGCATTCGACAAGATCCAGCATCCATTTATGATAAAAACTCTCAACAAAATGGGTATAGAAGGAAAGTACCTCAACATAATAAGGGCCATATATGACAAACCTACAGCAAACATCCTACTCAATGGGGAAAAACTGAAGGCCATTCCTTTGAGGACAGGAACAAGACAAGGGTGCCCTCTCTCACCACTCTTATTCAACATAGTACTGGAAGTTCTGGCCAGCGCAATTAGGCAAGAAAAAGGAATAAAAGGACTCCAAATAGGCAATGAAGAAATGAAACTCTCACTATTTGCACACGACATGATCTTATACATAGAAAACCGAAAAAATTCCATTGGAAAACTACTAGAAACAATCAACAACTACAGTAAAGTGGCAGGGTATAAAATCAACTTACAAAAATCAATTGCATTTCTATACACTAACGATGAAACAACAGAAAGAGAACTCAAAAAGACAATCCCATTTACAATTGCAACAAAGAGAATAAAATATCTGGGAATAAATTTAACCAAGGAGGTAAAAGACTTATACAATGAAAACTATAAGACACTATTGAAAGAAATCGAGGAGGACATAAAGAAATGGAAAAAGATTCCATGCACATGGATTGGAAGAATAAATATAGTTAAAATGTCCATTCTACCTAAAGCAATCTACAGATTCAATGCAATCCCAATCAGAATCCCAATGCCATTCTTCACAGTAATAGAACAAAAACTACTGAAATTCGTATGGGGCAACAAAAGAGCCCGAATAGCTAAAGCAATTCTGAAAAAAAAGAAAAAAGCTGGAGGCATCACAATCCCTGATTTCAAAATATACTATAAAGCTACAGTAATCAAAACAGCATGGTACTGGTACAAGAATAGACACACAGATCAATGGAACAGAATTGAAAGCCCAGAAATAAAACCACACACCTATGGACAGCTAATCTTCAACAAAGGAACAAAGAACATACAATGGAGAGAGGGAAGTCTCTTCAATAAATGGTGCTGGGAAAATTGGACAGCAACATGCAAAAGAATGAAAGTAGACCATCTCCTATCGCCATATACAAAAATCAAATCAAAGTGGATCCAAGACCTGAAAGTGAGACCTGAAACTATAAACCTCCTGGAAGAAAATATAGGCAGTACACTAATTGAGACTGGACATAAAGGGATCCTTTCAGATTCCATGTCTACCCAGTCAAGGGAAACAAAAGAAAAAATAAACAAGTGGGACCTCATCAGACTAAAGGGCTTCTACAAGGCAAATGAAACCAGGATCAAAATGAATAAACAACCCACCAGCTGGGAGAAAATATTTGCAAATTGTTTGTCCGACAAGGGATTAATCTCAGTAATATATAAAGATCTCATACAACTGAGCAACAAAAAAACAAACAACCCGATCAAAAAATGGGCAGAGGACATGAACAGACATTTTTCCAAGGAAGATATACAGAGGGCCAACAGACACATGAAAAGATGTCCAACATCACTAATCATCAGGGAAATGCAAATCAAAACTACACTAAGATATCACCTGACACCCGTTAGAATGGCTATAATCACAAAGACAAATAACAACAAATGCTGGAGAGGTTGTGGAGAAACGGGGACCCTCATTCACTGCTGGTGGGAATGCAAACTAGTGCAGCCTCTAGGGAAAACAGTATGGAGAGTCCTCAAAAAATTAAAAATAGAAATACCCTATGATCCAGCAATCCCACTCTTGGGCATCTACCCAATGGACATGAAATCAACCATCACAAGAGGCTTATTCACTATATGCAGCATTATTCACTATAGCCAAGAAGTGGAAGCAACTCAAGTGTCCCTCGACTGATGGTTCGTTAAAGAAGATGTGGTCTATACATACAATGGAATACTACTTAGCCATAAGAAAAGACAGAATTGTCCCATTTGCAACAACATGGATGGACCTAGAGGGTATTATGTTAAGTGAAATAAGCCAGAGGGAGAAGGACAGACACTGCATGAATTCACTCATATGTGGAATATAAATGAACACATGGACAGAGAACTGGTTGGTGGTTACCAAGGGGAAGGGGGTAGGGGGTGGGCACAAGCAGTGAAGGGATGCATCCACATGGTGACAGACAAACAATAATGTACAAGTAAAACCCCACAGTGTTATAAACTATTAAGACATCAATAAAAAAAAATCTGAGTTTCCCTACTAAAAAAAAAAAAAAACTACTCTGAGTAAAGACCTTTCATATACAGAGGCATTCGGGGACATCTGTGGACAGGGTGGCACCTCACTGCACTGAATCTTCTATACCCAGGTTACACATTTCTGACCTCAACAGAGATCATTTCCAGAACACATGTGTATCAAATGTCACAGCAGACAGGATACACAGTCCTTCGATATATTCTTTTATCTTCTCAGCTCATTTAATTTATGCACAAAATAATAAGTAGCGATCATTTTTAAATTATCTGCAGTAAAGGCTTTAAGAACCCCAAATAAGCATACTTCTCTCCTCCTGCCTTTTTTTTTTTTTTTTTGGGGGGGGGGAACTAGAAGAGCTTCTCTGCAAATTTTTTAAAGTTCTGGCTACTGACAGGAAGTTTAATGGATTCTATTAGATTATTTCCACCCTAAGAACACTGAAAGAACAAATAAAAGTCAGCAGTTATGTCAGAAAAATTAGCAAAGATATACCAATTTTACAACTATCTTCATTCTTCCTGTCTAGCCAACTCATTATTATTCTCAACACTCGTGCCCAAAGAGAAACCCAGAAAGCAACAACACATCTGTTGGATAAGTACTCACTTTGAAACAGTCTGGATGATGAAAACATCTTTACCCCTCACAGACTCTTGAATTTGTACTCTTGTTTCTGGCAGGAAAAGAAAAAAAGAGGGGAGAAGTGAAGAAGGCACATAATTTACATTTTTAAAAATACAAAAAAAATCTGCATCATTTCCCAACATTATAAAATGTGGAAATTGGAACTGTTACAAAATTATTAGGCTTTAGATGCGATAAAGGATAATGAACACACTGCCATTAATCACATTTTTTTTAAACATGTTAAGTTACATGACATGCTTAAGAAGGAATTACATTTCTGACTTATAAGAAGTAAATCTACCCTTATCACTTCTCATATATAAGCACTCTGAGCAGAGTATCTTTATAGGAAATTATATACTCATTCATTCAACCAGCAACAATTATGAACTTATTAGGCACAAAATATAAAAATGTTGTCAGAGTAAAGATAAATAAGGTCCAATATCCCTACTTTCAAAACACTTGTGATCAGCCACAAGGAAACAATTAGACAAATCCAGAATGGGACATTCTACAAGACAAAAATCTTCAAAAAGTCAATGTCATGGGAATAAAAAAGAAAAGGTGAAAGGGCTATTCCAGAAGAAGAAACTAAAGAGATATAAAAGCACATCACTTGAACCAAGAATCCTGGTTTGAAAAAAAACAGCTATAAAAGGCTCTTCAGGACAACCAGGGAAATCTGAATACAGACTAGATATTAGATGATTAGAGATTATCATTAATTTCTTTAAATGTGACAATGGTAGTGTATTTATGTAGGGAAAAGTCCTTATTCTTAGGAGATGCATGGTCAAGTATTCAGGGGTTAAGTGTCTTGATGTGTGCAACTTACTTTCAAATGGTTCCCCACAGACATATTCACACAGCAAAATGTTAACTGTTGAATCTAGGTGGTAGACATCCATATGAGTATTCACTGTACTATTCTTTCAACTTTCTTATAAGTTTGAATATTTTCATTAAAAATGGTGGAAGAGAGCATCATGGCGGAGTGAGCATTCCCCTTTGACTCTCTGCCCCCTAAGACACAACAAAAACATTATTTGCATACCAGCAGGGGACAATCATTCACCACAAAAGACTTCTAAGAGACCCAGGCAGCTGCAGGTCTGAAGGTGGAGGTGCAGGAAGCCCTGAGGAAGTGGGGAGAGGTAAGGAGATTTACTCCCCCTCCCCATTCCATCGGCAACACTGGTCAGCACTGCTCACACACAGAGAGGGGAGAGAGGGGCGGCCCTCTGTGGGAAAACTATCGCCCTCCAAATGCTCTCACAGAGGCAGCATTGAGCACTTCCCACAAGGAAGCAATGCAGGGGTGCAGTCAACATCCAAGCACCCTAGGAGAGCAGACAGCCAGGGAAAAAAGACCCCAGGACGGGCAGGCGAACGAGAGAGCCCCTCTCCCCACACACCCTGTGCTTCAGCACAATCCCTCGGGGATCCCAGCGGGCTCAGAACACACAGCTCGTGACCTCCACTCAGTGGCGGAAGGTGGAAACTGCAACTAGATATCCTCACCACGAGAAATAAGGCAAAAAACTCAGGGTCTATGCAAAAGTGTCTTAAATCTCCAGATCAAGAGGAAAATGACAAACACCCAGAAACCAACCTTGAAGGCACAGAAATTTATAACCTAAATGACAGAGAATTCAAAAGAGATATCATAAAAAAAACTCAATGAATTAAAGGAACACTCAGAGAGACAATTGAATGAATTCAGGAATTTCTTCACAAAAGAGGTTGAACCCATAAAGAAAAACCAATCAGAAATCTTGGAGATGAAAAACACAATGTATGAGATAAAGGAAAATATGGAATCTTTAAAGACAGGAACTGACAATATGGAGGAAAGAATTAGCATCATTGAGGATAGGCATGCAGAAATGCTCCAGATAGAGGAGGAGAGAGAACTAAGACTAAAAAGAAAAGAAGAAATTCTTTGAGAAATATCAGACTCAATGAGGAAATGTAACATAAGGATAATAGGTATTCCAGAAGGAGAAGAAAGGGAAAAAGGAGCAGAGAATTTGTTCAAACAAATAATAGCTGAGAACTTCCCAAACCTGGAGAAAGAGCTGGAAATAACAGTGAATGAAGTCAACAGATCACCTAAATAGATAAACAGGAAAAGACCAACTCCATGGCATATAGTAGCAAAATTGGCAAAAGTCAACGACAAGAAAAATACCAAGGGCAGCTAAACAAAAAAAACAAAATAATATACAAAGGAAACCCCATCAGGGTCTCAGCTGATTTCTCGACAGAAACTCTACAGGCTAGGAGAGACTGGAATGATACATTCAAAATCCTGAAAGACAAAACCCTTCAGCCAAGAATACTCTATCCAGCAAAAATATGCTTCAAATATGAAGGAGAAATAATAACTCTCCCTGATAAACAAAAGCTAGGTGAGTTCATCGCCACAAGACCCCCACTACAAGAAATGCTCAAGAAGGCACGGAGGCCTGAAAAAAAAAGAGAAAGGGGATACAAAGTTTTGAGCAAGGAGAAAAATAAGGAGACTAAACCAGAAAAATTACAGCTCTCTATCAACATAGCTTAGCAAACACTTAATTATAAAAATCAAGATTAAGGGAAGGAAAAGACCAAGAACAAATATAACCTCATCACTTTAAACACACACTCACAACACAAGATGGAATAAGTAGCGACAACAATAAATTAAAAGGGGAAGAGGAAAGGGATTGAATCGACTTAGTCTAAGGAAACAAGAGGCATCAGAAAATGGACTATCTCATCCACGAGATCTTTTATACAAACCTCATGGTAACCACTAAACAAATAACCAGAACAGAATCACATATGACAAATAAAGAGAAAACTAAGAGAATCATCACACAGAACTACCAAACTGAACTGGCAGTCCAAAACACATGAACAAGAAACGAAGGAAATGCAAAAGAACCAGAAAATGAACAATAAAATAGCAACGTTAAACCCTCATATATCAATAATCACTCTAAATGTAAATGGATTGAATTCTCCCATCAAAAGACACAGAATGGTGGGATGGATTAAAAACCAAGATCCAACAATTTGCTGCCTCCAGGAAACACATCTCAGCTCTAAAGACAAGCACAGACTCAGAGTGCAAAGATGGAAGACAATACTACAAGCAAATGGCAAACAAAAGAAAGCAGGAGTTGCCATACTTATATCAGACAAAGTAGACTTCAAGATAAAAAAGGTAATGGGAGACAAAGAGGGGCAATATATAATGATAGAAGGGACGTAAGTGACGTACCACTTATAAATATCTATGCACACAACACAGGAGCACCAAAGTACATAAAACAACTATTAAAAAACCCAAAAGGAGATATTAACAACAACACAATAACAGTAGGGGATCTCAACACCCCACTTACATCAACGGATAGATCATCCAGACAAAAAGTCAATAAGGAAATAATGGACTTAAACAAAAAACAAGACGCAATGGACTTAATAGATATATACAGAGCACTCCACCCAAAAACAGCAGATTACACATTCTTCTCAAGCATGCATGGAACATTCTCAAGGATAGACCCTATATTAGGAAACAAAGCAAACCTCTATAAATTTCAGAAGATTGAAATCATTACAAGCATCTTTTCTGATCATAATGCTGTGAAACTAGAAATCAACTACAAGAAAAAAACTGGGAAAGGGACAAAGATGTGGAGACTAAACAGCATGCTACTGAATAACCAATGGATTGTTGATGAAATTAAAGGAGAAATCAAAAACTATCTGGAGACAAATGAAAAAGAAAATATACCATACCAACTCACATGGGACGCAGCAAGAGCGGTTCTGAGAGGGAAACTCATAGCAATCCAGGCCCACTTCAATAAATAAGAAAAATCCCAAATAAGCAACCTTAAATTACACCTGACAGAATTAGAAAAAGAAGAACAAACAAAGCCTCGAATCAGCAGAAGGAGGGAAATAATAAAAATCAGAGCAGAATTAAATGAAATAGAAACCAAAAAAAAAAACACTAGAAAGGATCAATGAAACAGAGCTGGTTCTTTGAGAAGATAAACAA
Source organism: Tapirus indicus (assembly GCA_031878705.1). Lineage (NCBI taxonomy): Eukaryota > Metazoa > Chordata > Mammalia > Perissodactyla > Tapiridae > Tapirus > Tapirus indicus. The sequence continues at coordinate 1,923,803 of CM062932.1, read as the reverse complement.
AATTGACAAACCCTTAGCCAGACTCACTAAGAAAAAAAAAGAGAAGACTCAAATAAATAAAATTAGAAATGAAAGAGGAGAAATTATAATGGATACCACAGAAATACAAAGGATTATAAGAGAATACTATGAAAAACTTTATGCCAACAAATTGGACAACCTAGAGGAAATGGATAAACTCTTAAGATGCATACAACCTCCCAAAACTGAATCAAGAAGAAATAGAGAATCTGAATAGACCAATCACAAGTAAAGAGATTGAAACAGTAATCAAAAACCTCCCAAAAAAGAAAAGTCCAGGACCAGATGGCTTCCCCGCAGAATTTTACCACACATTCAAAGAAAATTTAATACCTATCCTTCTCAAACTATTCCAAAAAATAAAGGAAGATGGAATATTCCCTAACACATTCTACAAGGCCAACATCGCCCTGATACCAAAGCCAGACAAGGACAATACAAAGAAGGAAAACTACAGGCCAATATCACTGATGAACATAGACGCAAAAATCCTCAACAAAATATTGGCAAACCGAATACAGCAATACATCAAAAAGATCATACACCATGATCAACGGGGATTTATACCAGGGACACAGGGATGGTTCAACATCTGCAAATCGATCAACATAATACACCACATTAACAAAATGAAGAATAAAAACCACATGATCATCTCAATTGATGCAGAGAAGGCATTCAACAAGATCCAGCATCCATTTATGATAAAAACTCTCAACAAAATGGGTATAGAAGGAAAGTACCTCAACATAATAAGGGCCATATTGGACAAACCCACAGCTAACATCTTACTCAATGGGAAAAAACTGAAAGCCATTCCTTTGAGAACAGGAACAAGACAAGGGTGCCCACTCTCGCCGCTCTTATTCAACATAGTACTGGAGGTTTTGGCCAGAGCAATTAGGCAGGGAAAAGGAATAAAAGGAATCCAAATAGGCAATGAAGAAGTGAAACTCTCAAGATTTGCAGACAACATGATCTTATACATAGAAAACCCCAAAAAATCCATTGGAAAACTACTAGAAATGACCAACAACTACAACAAAGTTGCGGGGCAGAAAATCAACTTAGAAAAATCAGTTCCATTTCTATATGTTAATAATGAACTAACAGAAAGAGAACTCAGAAAGACAATCCCATTTACAACTGCCACAAAAAGAATAAAATATCTGGGAATAAATTTAACCAAGGAGGTGAAAGACCAATACAATGATAACTATAAGACACTATTGAAAGAAATCGATGATGACATAAAGAAATAGAAAAATATCCCACGCACACGGATTAGAAGAATAAACATAGTTAAAATGTCCATACTACCTAAAGCAATCTACAGATTCAATCCAATCCCAATCAGAATCCTAACGTCATTCTTCACAGAAACAGAACAAAAAATACTGCAATTCATATGGGGCAACAAAAGACCCCAAAAAGCTAAAGCAATCCTGAAAAAATAACAAAGCTGGAGGCATCACAATCCCTGACTTCAAAATATACTACAAACTATAGTATTCAAAACAGCATGGTACTGGTACAAAAATAGACACAGAGATCAATGGAACAGAATTGAAAGCCCAGAAATAAAACCACACATCTACGGACAGCTAATCTTCGACAAAGGAGCTAAGAACCTACAGTGGAGAAAGGAAAGTCTCTTCAACAAATGGTGCTGGGAAAACTGGACAGCCACATGCAAAAGAATGAAAGTAGACCATCTTCTATCGCCATACACAAAAACTAATTCAAAATGGATTAAAGACCTGAAAGTGAGATCTGAAACTATAAAACTCCTGGAAGAAAATATAGGCAGTACACTAAATGACATCGGCCATAAAGGGATCCTTTTGGATTCCTTGTCTGCTTGGACAAGGGAAACAAAAGAAAAAAGAAACAAGTGGAACTTCATCAGACTACAGAGCTTCTACAAGGCAAATGAAACCAGGATTAAGACGGTTTCTCCCACCAGCTGGGAGAAAATATTCACAAAGCATATCTCTGACAAGGGATTCATCTCCATAACATATAAAGAACTCACACAACTGAACAACAAGAAAACAAACAACCAGATCAAAAAATGGGCAGAGGATATGAACAGACATTTTTATAAGGAAGAGATACAGATGGCCAATAGACACATGAAAAGATGTTCAACATCACTAATCCTCAGGGAAATGCAATTCAAAACTACACTAAGAGATCACCTTATGCCCATTAGAACCGCTATAATCACCAAGAGAAAAAACAACAAATGTTGGAGAGGTTGTGGAGAAACAGGAACCCTAATTCACTGCTGGTGGGAATGCAAACTGGTGCAACCTTTATGGAAAACAGTATGGAGAGTCCTCAAAAAATTAAAAATAGAAATATCTTATGACCCAGCAATCCCACTCTTGGGCATCTACCCAACAGACCTGAAATCAACCATCCAAAGAGGCTTATGTACCTCTATGTTCACTGCAGCATTATTCAGTATAGCCAAGAAGTGGAAGCAACCCAAGTGTCCCCCGACTGATGACTGGATAAAGAAGATGTGGTACATATATACAATGGAATACTACTCAGCCATAAAAAAGACAAAATTGTCCCATTTGCAACAACATGGATGGACCTAGAGAGTATTATGTTAAGTGAAATAAGCCAGAGAGAGAAAGACAAATACCACATGACTTCACTCATATGTGGAATATAAACTAACACATGGACAGAGAGGGGTAAGGGGGTTGGAGGGTGGGCACAAGGGGTGAAGGGATGCATTCATATGGTGACTGACAAACAATAATGTACAACTAAAACTTCACAATATTATAAACTATTAAAACATCAATAAAACATTTTTTAAAAATAGAATATGGGTTGACGAAGGAATGTGGTACCATGGAAAGAAAATGAACTTTGGAGTTGGGGAGATCTGGACTGGAATCCTGACTCTGCTACTTCTGGGATCTCGTACCTAACATCATCCCTGACTCAGTTCTTCAGTATCTGGTAACAGTAAGGAATCCACAGTGTTAGCTCTCTCCTTCCTTTCCAACAGACATGATATACTTTCTCCCCATCATTCATGAACCTGAAGGGTGGACCCACCTCCTCCTGGGTCGTCCACACTAGCTCGCCTTTAGTGCTCCCTTCCAGACTAGACAAAGGGCATCATCCAATTCCCTTTAGCGGCAGAACCTTCTCCAAACTCTTCCTTCATATTTTCTTTAATTACACTATTTTCCTACTGAAGCCACATGGGGGATATTGGGAAATAGGAAAGAAGAGGCAGTAATGGAGAAATAAATAGGGGAAGAGCAAATTCCTTTTGTCTTTTCATCAAAGTCTCTTTTAAGTTCTCTAATATTTAAGTACTTGACAAAATCCTATAGTGAAAAAGGAGAGGGAACCAGTATTTACTGAGCACCTACTATGTGCCAGGAACTGTGTTAGGCACACAAATCATCCCATTTAATCCTCAAAAGAGCCTAATTACCTGCAGTTTAGATAGGTTAAATAACTTGCCAAGGATAAGCTGTCTGACTCTCAAGCCCACGCAAGCTGCCCATTGCTCCTCCTAAAATAATTTCAAATATCCACCATTTCTACAGAAATTACTAAGAGTAAATAACACACATTTTTTACAACTTGAGATTTTTATGTAATGACATAAATCAATTGGCAAAAAGCATTTCCTAACAAGATTTCATGAAGTCTAACCCACGGTGGCTTACACAGAGGTAAATAACAACAACCAACTAATACTGTGGCCACATGGGATTTACTCATCCTGCCTAAGGTGACATAAATTCAACAACTAAGAGCTAACGTTTCCATTCAGCAGACCAGCAGGTTCACATGTGTCTGCAGTTATCATTGGGTGAGGTCTAAGTGTGGAGTTCAAGCCCCCAGATGTGACCTGTCCCACGGTTCTATATTGAGCCAGTATGAGCGTGAGCTAAAACACCACTCTCACCCACCCTGCCTGCCCAACTTCCTGCTAATGGAACTAACTCAACACTGAGTCCAACTGCTTCAACAGTGTAGGGTGAAGGACTGAGCCAGTATGTCATATTCCACAAAAAGATCAACATTATGCATGTCCAAGACAGCTCACCTCTGTTAGGTTCCTGGTAAACCTGCACTTTGCCCATCTCCACCCCCAGCCGCCTGGAGAAGAGAAAGGGGGAAAAAGCTGAAAAGGTAATAGAATAGACTCAACATCTTTACTATTTAAGGATGATTTATAAGTTGGTAAAAACAAAATAAAACAGAGGTACTCTTATTATAAAATTTAAAATGGATATTAAATTGTTCTGTCACTCCATTCCCTAACCCCTCACCCCCACCCCATGTCTACCCAAGAAGGCCTACACAGTCCTGCTCTGCCTGCCTCACTGACCATTCCTTGTGCTCTCTGTCCTCCAGCCGTGTTCCCGAGATATACCAACACCTCCTGCTGCACACCACAGGGCCTTTGAACCTGCTGTTCCCTCTGCCTGGAAGGCTCTACCCCCAGACCTTCACTCGGTGGCTCATTCAGGTTTCTCAATTCACATATCATCCCCTCAGTTTAAAAGGCACCCGAGCAGCCAAGCTAAAGCAGAACTGGTCCCCATCATTCCTTTCACACTGTTTTCTTCACAGCATTTAGCCCCGTCTGAAATTATCTTGTTTGTTTCATTGACTTGCTTCTTGTCTGGCTCCCCTACTAAATTTAAGAAGAAAGGATCTTGACTGGCTTGTTCACTGTTAATCCCCAATATCTAGGTCAAGGCCTAGTACATAGTAGGGGTTCAATGTTTAGTTAGTAACTAAAATTATACTGAACTATAATCTACAGACTATTTTCATGTAGTATACATGTCACTGTTTTTTATACTCATATAATTCTACACAATCCCTGGCACTCACGAGGCACTCAATAACGTCTGCTGACAGACGTGTAGGGAGTTAGGACAGTTTACAAAAAGGGAAGCCCTTAAGGGGGCTGGCCCGGTGGCATAGCAATTAAGTTCGCACGCTCCGCTTTGGCGGCCGGGGTTCACAAGTTCAGAACCCGGGCGTGGACCGACACATCGTTTGTCAGCCATGCTGTGGCAGCATCCCACATATAAGGTAGAGGAAGATGGGCACGGATGTTAGCCCAGGGCCAGTCTTCCTCAGCAAAAAGGGGAGGATTGACAACAGATGTTAGCTCAGGGCTGGTCTTCCTCACCAAAAAAAAAAAAAAAAAGGTAAGCCCTTAACATATAAACAATATACAGATTAACTATAAAATATCTGCTTTCAAGTTTAACAATCAGTGCTAATCTAATTAAAAAATTTAAAACATCACATAACGAATACAGATTTAATGGTATGATTATAACTCACTCAGCAATTTTCTTGGAAAGCTCCATACATGATGAATTAGAATTTGCTGAAAACAACACCAGACCTCCTTTGGTTATGTTCATCTTGGTTTCTAATTCAGGCGGCGCCACACAAAACATCAAAACCTTCTTGGTTTTCCAATTCTCAGAGCCTAGAATGATATAAAATATATTAAGAACTGTCATATGACATTAAATACACCTGAATGGATTTTTTTTACTAGCAAACGACTTAAGTTGAAGGAAATTAGGTTTCACCATATTGGAGTGTTTTACATTAAACACATATATGGACAAACAGAAACTTCATTTGGATTTTAAGGTTCCAAATTTACGGAAATATGTTATCATAAGATTTAATTAGTTTTCATGCCCACTGGGAACAAATGATAAACTTACAAGAAAGGCGGAGCTGAAGAGCTCAGTGTTTTACTGTTTGCTGCTTAAAGTCAATTATGGACAAACTCCTTTTATTCTCTGACAACAAATTTCCTCCTGGATTAACACACAGAAAAATGGCAGAGCCATTAGCAAGGACATGGACTGACTGATCCTTCAACAACAAATAAATAACCCATCTCTACCCAGCTTTTCCTGTACAGGAGGTATTTTCTGTAATACCTCCCAACATTTCCCATAAAACCTCCCCTGGCCTTGCAGCTGCCTCTCCGATGCCCTGAGTCACGTCTAAAATGACCTTGTCATCTGCATTTTCCTCGACTGGAACACAAGGCTGCCCAGATAATAACCTTACAGGGAAGTGAAGCAACCACCCAACTGACAGGCAGCAGGGCACCAACAGAAAAGAGCCTGGCCCACAAGTGCTCAGAGCTGAGGTTCTAATCCCAGAGGCCGTTAAGGTGCTCGTCCACCCTCTACTCTCTGGGCTGTCCTGACCGCACAAGGAAGGTGCAGTAGCAACGACGGAGCAGGCTGTGGGAGGCGGGGACACCTCCCCAGCAAGCCCAGGGCATCTCCTCGGTCGTATGTTTACTTGGGATGGCTCCAGGAAGGCTGGTGGAGATTATGAAAGGGCTGAAACAAGCAGCTCTTTTTTGTTATTCTTAAGTTTTAATTACACTAGTAATACACAAACACATTCTCCTTGTAAAACACTGAAACACGATATTTTAGGCTAAAGTCACCAGCCCCAATCCCAGGCTCTTCCTACCCACATTCCTGGAAGTGACAATTCTTATTAGTTTCATATGGACACCACCAGGCCTTTACACATTCACATGTGACCCCCATAAAAAATATGTATAAAATTACATTTCTATCATAAAAAAAATCATCATACAAATCTATCTATAATCTGCTTTTTTGTTAAACAATATATTTTGACAACCCAGGTCAGAAAATATAGACCCATCGTGTCCTTTTTAACTGCTGCCAGTATTCCATGGTGCAGAGATGCCGCATTTAGCAGGTCACCATTCTAAATAGGCCTCCTGTGCACGCGTGCATGTCTCTCTGCAGGAACTGCAAGAAGGGAACCACTAGGTCAGGGGGTGGTGCAATTTATGGTCCCAGCAGCAAGCTAGGAGGATGCACTTCCCCACAGGGCACCTCTTAAGGGGCATTCCACAATGGGAAATGTGGAGCACCACAATGGAATTTACCTAATATCTATGAATTACAAACAGAAACGTATGCACAACTGACCAAAGCCCTAAGGAGACCAAGGAGAACCACTGGAGTCTACTATGGAAAGGGGTTTTGGAGCAGGGATCAGCAGACTACAGCCCACGGGCCAAATCAGGTCCCTCCAAATGCTATTTCTGTAAATAAAATTATAGTGGAACACAGCCACACTCATTGTTTACAAATTATCTATGGATACGATGGCAGAGTTGAGTATGGGCTGTAAAGCCTAAAATATTATCTGGTTCTCTCCAGAAAAAGTCTGCTGACCTCTGCTTTATAGCCAGTGTGGGGCAGAGTGGCTGGTGTAAATGAAAGAAATAACATATTCAATCAATACTGAGAGTTGGAAGAGATCTTAGGTGTCTTCTAACACCATCTCTCAACCAATACGTGTCTGTATTTAGGAAAAGAGAATACAGATTGGAAAAGGAATCTACAACAAAAACAAAACATTCTCCTTAGTTATAAATACGGGCTTTGGAGTCAAACTCACGTTTGCATCTTGGCTCCTACTTCTCCTTAAGTCACTGACAGGCCTTGCATCAATTAATCTCTCAGCCTCCGTTCCCTCATCCATTCAACTATGAATACTGAACTTACCGGGTTACTGTAAAACTAATTTCTGTACACACTTAACACAGTGCCCCACGTGTAGGATATGCTTGGTAAATGGAAGCTACATATGAATCAACTTCTAATATTTTATCTACCAAACAAGTACAGTAATAGGCATGGAATAGCCATCTTTTTCCATCCCCCACTCTTCAAATAAGAAGCTTCTTAAAGTACAACAGTGTTCTTGAGAGGACCTGGAACACCTAGTACGAAAGTACATGAAAGTATCTGAGGGGTAGGAAGAGATCTTGAACATAACTTGGCCCATCTACAGAACTCCTGCCAAAGGAACCACTCCAGATGCCTGAACAGCCCCAGAGCCTGAGGCCCACATCCTGAGGGTCAATCCGTTCCAAATTCTTCCTTAGGACATGGTAAGATTCCTCTCCCTGCAGCCTCCATCCCGTCCGTGTCCTTTCCTTGAACATTCACAGGAAACATCAAGTTTCTCTTCCACAGGCCATCCTCAACCTATCTCAAGATTGCTCTCTTGCCTCTGCGTATTCTCTTCTCCAAGATATTTCCTGAAGCCTTTCCTTATTGGTCATGGTTTAAATGCCCTTCATCACTGACTGTGGTCTGAAGCTCCAGTCTTCAGATAACAGTTTTCTACAATTGAAACCCAATCTATGACCACCGTCAAAACGGCACAGGTGGGGGAGTCCATGTGGAAATGGTTATCCACACAGTTATGCTCTGTGACTGTTCATTTCACAACCTGTTCAAACATAAGAACTATTGCTAGTTTCAGTTCTTTTCCCTACTGGAAATCCAAGTTGTGCTCTTCCCCAGGCTTTAAGAAAAGTGAGTTTTAAAGATTATCCTCAGAAACATGATAATGGCCACGACGGGCTGGCAGAAAGCTCATTAGCGTTAAGGCTTTATTGTGAAATGGAGAGTAAAGAGAACTCTCATATTTCCCCCCCAGAAACTACAGTTGCTTTTACATTATCCTAAATTCACTCTAGAATGTGAGATTTATAACATGTATAAAAACACACCCTTTTCAGAGAACCTCAGCACCTTTCAAAAAGCAAATCACGCTCCTCTTTGAACAAGAGCTGACGATCTGCTCGTCGTCTCACGAAGGAAACCACAACTGAAAGGCCACTTGCTCCGGATGTGCTGGTGATCACTTCAAACCACACATCCACATGTCAGATGAGGAAGGCTCACAGTCAGTTGTGCTGCCTTCCCTCTAAAGCGTCCACTGTGGGGGCAGGCCTGGAGGCACAGCAGTTAAGTTCGTGCGTTCCACTTCGGGGACCAAGGGTTCGCCAGTTCGGATCCTGGACGCGGACCTACTCACTGCTCATCAAGCCATGCTGAGGCAGCATCCCACACAGAGCAACTAGGAGGATATACAACTATGACAAACAACTATATACTGGGGCCTTGGGGTGAAAGGAGAAAAAGAGGAAGATTGGCAACAGATGTTAGCACGAGGCCAATCTTCCTCAAAAAAAAAACTTTAAAAAAATTAAAATAATAAATAAATAAAGCATCCACTGTGTAAACACCTCCAATCCACAGACAGCCGGAAAAGGAGCGTGAAGGCTTGGGTTTGCCTTCCACCATCACTAGCTACCAGTCCTCGGACAGGTTACCCGGCCTTTCTCCTGCTGACAACAGAGATAACGCTTGATAAAAACAGCTTCCCCCACCAGGAGTTAAGGTTCAGGAGATTCTTTTCACTGTGACATTCTCTGCCGTATACCCAGTGCCAAGAACAGCACCTGGTGCGTGGCAGAGGCACAACCAAGGTTTGTGAAGTAACCAACGGTTGAATGAAGCCTGACCTCATTGAGTTGCAATGACTTAACAAATAGAATTGAAAATACTCTGCAAACTAAAAGGCATCAAAATGTATAAAGAATTATTTTTATTAGTGACATACCTCACTCAAAGAAAATATGCTTTTTTTAATATACCAGTATTGAAGAGAACTAGAAGGGCAAACCTAAATTGAATGATCTTCCAGGCCTCTGTGACCCCAGGCACTTTGCTCCTGTCTCCATTAGAACATGTTTTTTTTATGGCTAACACCATTTTCTAAGTGCTCTGAATTCTTACAAGTCACTAAAGCAGGTACTTGAAGCAGACCTATTTTAGACAGGAGGGAAGTGAAGCCGGGAGATGAAACTTCCTCTAGGCTGCATTGCCTCTAAGCAGCAGACATGACCTCAGATTCAGTCTGACTTGTAGCACAGACAGTTACAACAGCAGGCAGCAGAGCCGGTCCCCAACATCACGCAAAATGACTGGATACTTCACTGAATTCCGCATTACAGTGAGCGGAACCAGACAAATATCCAGATTTTGAAAAATGTCCATAGTAAACATGACTTGTTTGGAAAAAAATTTATATCGAGTGCCAAAGAAAGAACATATAACTTTGATTCAGTATTTCCCCTTTGGGGAATTGATTCCAAGGAAAGAAAGAGCTTTATGCTCAATGATGGTCACTGCAAGACTTTTTTAAGAGGAAGAACACGGGACATATGGAAAGGTTTCATAATGGGGTAATTAAGTAACACTCTGAATATACATCCAATATAATAAAAACCGTAAATATCCAAGACTATGCAAAAGTGCTTAAGTGAATAAGAGAACTTCGTCTACTCTAATCAAAACTGGGTAATAATGGTACAGACCAGGTCACGATAGGAATACGGACATGAAGAAGTGTATGCTTTAGTGGGGTTCAATAATGTGGGTGAGTTATTTTTATTTGTGCATTTAAGCTTTTTAAACATTAGAAATCACACTTCCTCACGTCCAAATCCCCATTCCGCATGTCCTTATTCCTAGCAAAAGCTAAACACCCAAACTGCGCCAATATTAAAATAAGGAAAAACAATCCTCATCATCAATGTAACATATTGAGGGAAAACATTTTAAAGTAGAATATCTACAAATTACATCAAGGTCCTCCCTCAACCTCTGCCGGCGTTCTGAGCGGAAAAAAACCTCGTCGTTGACGGGCAACAGAAATGTGCGCGACCAGCCGGCCAGTCAAGCTACAAGGAGCAGGGGCTCGGTGGGATCGGAGATCCGAGGTCTGCGTCTGAGGCTGGTCTGAGGCTTCTCTTCCGAGCCGCCCAGCCGCAGGCCCGAGCCCCGGGGATCCCGGGCAGGAGAGCGGGGGGAGGGGGGGGAGCGGCTGCGCGACCAGTCCGCCGGCCGGCGCCGGGGCTCCCCGCCCCTGCACCTGCGCCCGCACTTCCGGAGCCCGCCGGTCCGCGCCGCCACTCGTCGCTGGCTCCCGCCCGCCTACCTGGCCCTCACCCCAGCCCCGGCCCCGCCGCAGCCTCCGCTGCCGAAGGAAGAAAACAGCGGACGTCCGGGCGACGTCTCTACGAGCAAAATGGCGCCTCCGTGCGCGAGAGCGGCGTCCACGGCCGCTGCGAGGCCTGTGGGCGGGGCCGGGGCGGGGCCGCGGAGGCACCTGGTTCCGGGGCCGTGGGCTTGGCCCGCCCGCGGGGGCGGAGCGGGACCTTCCGGCCAGGCTCGGAAGGTGGGGCAAGGCTGGCACCAGGGAAGGGGGCGGGGCTGAGGCTCTGCCGGCCCCGGGATGGGCTAACCCCGGGCTGCTGTGGAGGAGGGAGGCGGGTTACGCGGAAATTGAGTATGAGGTTTAGAATTACAGAGGTCTGGGTTCAAGTGTTTACTGGCCTGCGACCTTCGGCAAAGTCACTACACCTCTCTGAGCCTGTTTTCTCATCTGAAAAATGGAGATCATAGTAGCACCCATCTCACAGGGTTGTTGTGAGGATTAAGTGAGGGAACACCTGCAGAGCTTTTAGCGCAGTTCCTGGCATATACTAAACGCTCAATTGTTATTATTTGCTTTGTTGCCCTTTTTTCTTTTATTACAAAGGAATTGGTGCTTTTGGCTTCCATTGCCTGAATTCTTTATCATTTAAGTATGTTTTCCCTTTATCATATATGTAACATAACAAACGTATGTAGCACCTACCACGTGTCAGGCCAGGTCAGGCCAGTGCTTACCATATATTACCGTAACTTCCTCACAAGAGTATGAGGTAGATATTATCATTACCTCCATTTGAACAGTTGTGGGGACTGAGACACCGACGTTGAATATCTCGCCCAATGACAAACAAAGTGGGCAAGAATTTCAACCCAGGCCACCTGGCACCAACGTCTGCACTAAGCCAACCTGGACCCGACACCAGCTCTCCAGTTCTGCTTTGTATTTTTAAAAAGAGTGAGGCATGAAGTCATTCATCCGAGGTTGCGCAGCTAGCTAGAAGCAGCCACTCCTCATAGTCCAACCTCTTATTTTTACAGTAGGGGAATATAAGCATCTCAATTTATAAATCAGGTGATACTTCATGAAATGGAGTTGAGACATTTCCTTCGCCCGACAACTTTACAGGGACACACCTCTGCAAAGAGCAAGTCCCATGAGCCCACTGATATATTCATGTAACAAAACTGAATCCTCTTCCCCCGGACTTTTGTTGGGTTTGCTTCCCTTCTTCCGCAGTGTGTTCTAACCCCAGACTTGGCTCCACCCATCACCCCCCACGTTGGCATGTGACTGGATCTGACCAATCAGGGCAGCGCATCCCTCTCAGTTCACTGATACCAAGGATAGGCCGCTGAACCAGTCGGAGCCCAGGAGACTCAACCTTGAGCAGTGTGTGAAACTGTACCTAGAGACTGTCTTGCTGCTGCTGTCAGGATACCTGGAGGGGAACCGCCCAAGAGAGACGCTGAGAGAAGAGAGAGAGAGGGAAAGAGACGGGTCGGTTGAGTTTAAGCTGAATCTGAAGTCAGTATGTCCCTGGACTTTGCAATTATGGGGCCAATAAATTCCTCCCCTCCACCCTCTGAAGCCAGTGTGGATTCGGTTTCTACCATTCACAGGTGCCCGGAGGTTCTCCTCCTCGGCCTCTCCAAAGAGAAAGGACAAATTCTTTCTCCTCTGCCTGGTCCTCCAGCCCTGAACTATAGGGGCTTTGCACATGCCGTTCCTGCCCCCAGGAATGCACTTCCTCCTGCAGTCCTCACCCCCTTTACTCCTACTTAAACTACATCTCAGCTAAATTGTCATTTTCAAGCCTTCCCTAAACCACTCCCGCCCCCGAAAAAAACCTATTTCATGTACTTTTCCTTCACTAAGTTTATCATGATTGCTAATTATGTATATTTATTTGGGTGATTATTTTATAAATATCCCTACCACAGCCACCTGAGACGGTAAGCTCCATGTGGGCAGGCGCTTTGTGTCTTTTGCTGATCACTGTTTCCCAGTTCCCAGCACAGTGCCTGGCACAAGTATGATACTCAAGAAATGTCTTGGGGCCGGCCCAGTGGCGCAGCGGTTTATTTCGCGCTTGGCAGCCCGGGGTTCGTGGGTTCGGATCCCAGGTGCCCGCCGACCCACTGCTTGTCAGCCATGCTGTGGCGTCGTCCCATATAAAGTAGAGGAAGATGGGCACGGATGTTAGCCCAGGGCCAGTCTTCCTCACAGGAAAAAAAAAAAAAAAAAAGAAACGTCTGTAAAATGGGTGACCTCAGAATTAACCCCCCTGGTGGAAAGGAGGTGGGCAGTAGCACAAAACTGTATAGTATTTGCACCACACAGAGACAATATTCCTGAAAAATTGGCTCTCATGAGCCGTTATGAACTGGCTCCTGCATATCACAGCTTCCACGGTTTTGCAGCAAAATGGCTGGTTTCTTACCAGTTTCCTCTCACTGCAGGCACTTTACTTATAGTTTCCTTTGCTCTGTTGTATCAGATACCACTTCTCCATCTGCCTTCCATTCCCCAAAGACTCTTTGAAATCTTTCGTAGGGATGTCTCATCTTCCATTCTCTTTATCCTTGGGGTTTAGGCCATGTGAGCCATGGTGGACATCCAGCCCAGATGACCCACCAGCGACTGCAGCCCCAGCCACCACCTGACTGCAGCTGTATGAGAGACCCCAAGTGAGAACCACCCAGCTAAGCCCAGTCAAACCACAGAAAATAGAGAGATAATAATAAATTTTTGTGTTAAGCCACTGAGCTTGGAGATGTCTTGTTACACAGCATGGGTAATGAGCAAGAAGGGAGCAGAATCAGAATTTAAAGCCTGTGGTCAGTTCCACTCTAATGCAGTTTTGGTTAGTCTATTGCTAAACTTGATCATCCCTTGCCCACCTGGAGATCTGCAGAGTCTTTGCATATTATGGAAGTGCTCAGCTTACCTACACCACGTCATTGACCACATTCAAGGGCCAAACTGCTGCACATAGAATATGAATCAAGCCTAAGACATTTCCCTTCAACATTTTTTTAAAGGAAGGAAAAGAATCTTTGCTGTAGTTTTATGGAAGTTTATCAGCAGGATGGTAGAACAGAAAGCACAGACTTCTTCAAGTGGTTGTCAAAATAAAAATGCAGGGACTTGACTGTCAGTCACTAAGACCAGGGTCTGCATCCTGCCTCCTCGCTGCGGAAATGACCTTGAAAAGAGAGGCGAAGGCACCTCTCTGAGCTTCAGTTTCCCTTCCTGAAAAATGGACTTACGGGGATTTGGGGTGGGGAATGACCTTTGCAAGGAGTCCGTGAGTAAGAGGCCACCAGAGGGAGCTGTTGTACATCTCTAACCATCAGGAACGAAGAAACAAGGCTCTGGTTTTTCCCCCAGTGGCGGAGGATAGCAGCTCGTCTGGCCATGGGAAGCTGCAGAGACCAGGGGCCTGGTCACTAGGCAAGGGGATCTTGGAAGTTTCCATCACTGAGTTCTTTCCCTCCATCCTTCAGATTTTCTCCCGTTTCTATTTCCCCCCAGAATGAAAACAGCTTATTGTCTTTCATGATTATTAATATTTACATGCAAAAAAAGTCAAACAAACAAAGAGAAAAATAAAAAGATATTTGCCATTATCTTGCCATGGAGAGATAACAACTCTTGACATTTTTTTAACCTCCCTTTTCCACTTCACAGTTTATTGCAGACATTGTTCCTATTCATGGACTTAGGTCGACGTCATCGCCGTGTATGCCATGGACTGAAGAGTATGGACCTGGGAGCCAGATGGCCCATGTCAGACTCCTTCTCCTCTGCCCACCAGCTGTGTGCTCTCCTTTACCTCTCTGCACCTGCCTCCTCACCTGTCAGCTGGGAATGATCACAGCGTCCACCTCGTAGGGCTGTCATGATGACCGAGTGAGTTACTCCCTGGCACACAGTTGCCAACCACTTTCTATTAGTCACACTTATTATGAACTGTTGTGATATGGATGGACCGTGACACTTTTAACCAATCTCTAATTCTGGGCACTTTAATATGCACAACCTGTCTCTGCATCTTTGCACAAGTATTTTCTCACATTAAATTTCTAGAAGTAAACTTGTTTGGTCAAAGGGTATGCCCTTTGGAATTTTGTCCCCCAGAAATTTTATACTAAATTACATTCTCACCAGAAAGGGGAACAGTGTCCTTTCCCCTCGTTCCCACCAACACCAGTACCTGACCGAGTGGATGGTCAATGTTGCCCGGGCTTTTAACATTACTTGTCCACATCAAGCTGCCTGTAGTTACCTTGGCCACCTTGCAAGCTGACCTTCCTCTCCACTCATTCACTCAGTAAATACTGATTGGCCACTTACTGCGTGCCAGGCTGTTAGAGAGCTGGGCTACCGCAGAGGACGACAAAGCACCTACCTTGCGAGGTGAACAAGGGGCAGATGAACCACCCCCTGCTGAGTGGTTAGCAAAGCACCTGCTTTAGTGCCCAGTAAATTGGACTGTATACCTGAGTTCTTTATAAATAATATAGAACATGCATTTTGTAAACATATTAATGATATTACTATTATCACTATATATGACATTCATTAACACTATAATATAATGATCATATCGCATATTATCATTATCATTTTTAGCCAAAGGACCTTAGAAGTCACTTCTCTCCCACTCTCAGTTTCCTCACCTGTCAATGGGCTAATACCACCTCCTCATGATACTGTCAAGAGGACGGAGTGGAACCATGTTTGTGGGGCCTGGCAGTCACAGAAGCCCCAGGAGGCTGAGACAGCCCACACACAGGCCCCGCTGCAGCCTCCTCCTGCTGACAACACCCAGCAGAGATCTGGGACTTGAGCCTTTTGCTGACAACCCACTCTCTGTAGCTGTTCCCCTCAGCACTGTTGGCCGACGCTGGGCTGAGTCACAGTAGCACCCCATCTGCCAGGGAGAATAAAACCCCTGGAATTCTCATTTCCATCATTGGAAAGTGTGGAGCTGAGGACTGATGGTCCTCCCATAAGCCACCCCCCTACTCAACTCTGCTGGGTACGTTACAGCCAAAGACAGGCTTGTCCCAGGCCTTCAGCCTGGAGTCACAACAAACACTCCCAAACCGTGTTTCTCTGGCTCAGCCATCCAAATCCCTCCCTCTAGCTCGAGGGGGAGGCATCCCGAACTGAAGTTTCCAGCACCCACTGACCCCCGTCCCCCACCTGCACTGCCACTGCCCCAGTTGGAGAGCCCCTTTTCCACTCTCCAGCCAGTAACTTCTCCTCCCCCTTCACTAGAGGCCCCTCCACCGGAAGGGGAAGGAGAGAGGGAGGGGAGGCCCCCCTGCCTTGGTGGCCTCACTTCCTGATGCCCCTCCTTCACTTCCTAATATCTAAGTGGGAAAGATCCGAGTGTGTGTGAGACCTCCGTGTGACTATTGAGTCACATCTGTGTAAGGTAAGTGTGTGATGCCCTTACCTTGCAAATGCCCACCCTCAGAGAGCTAACTCCTTCAGATTTCATTGATATGTCACTTTTTGTTTCAGAAACACATGTACCTCTTTCATAAAGCAGGGTGCTCTAAGTCTGGTGTGTAACAGAATGGTCATTTCATTCTCCTAAAATAGTGCAGAGTCTTTGTAAGGATTAAATACATTAAATTTTTTTTAACTGCCTATTATTAAAAGACAGGCTGGGAGAAAATATTCACAATATGTGTATCTGACAAACAAATTACATCCAGAATATATAAAGCACTCTTAAAAATTGATAGTAAGTTTCACTTCACACTCACTAGGTTGACCATAATAAAAGTAATTAAAAAAAAACAGAAAATAACAAATGTTCATGAGCATGTGGAGAAATTGGAACTCTCATACACTGCTGGTGGGAATATGAAATGGTGCAGCCACTCTAAAAACCAGTCTGGCAGTTCCTCAAAGAGTTAAGCATAGAGTTACCATATGACTCATCAGTTCCACTCCTGGGTATCTACCCAAAAGAATTGAAAACAGATGTTCAAACAAATACTTGCACATGTTCATAGCAGCACTATTCACAATCACCAAAGGTGGAAACAGCCGAAACGTCCATCAACAGACAAATGGATAAATAAAGTGTGGTGTACACACAACAATGGAATATTATGTATCCATAAAAAGGAATGAACTGTGACACATGCTACAACACAGATGATCCTCAGAAATGTTATGCTAAGTGAAAGAAGCCAGACACAAAAGACCACATATTGTATGATTCCATTTATATTCTACATCCAGGATAATAAATCCATAGAGATGGAAAGCAGATTGGTGGTTGCTAGGAGCTGGGAAGAGGAGGATGGGGAATGACTGCTTAATGCTGATGGAGTTTCATTTTGGGGTGATGAAAATATCTTGAAGCTAGATAGAGGTGCTTGCTGCACAATATTGTAAAAGTACTAAATGAATTGTACACTTTAAAATGGGTAATGATTAAATATACATTATTTGGATTTTGCCTAAAAAAATCAACAGTAAGAAGGCAAATAATCCAATTTTCAAAACAGGCAAATGATTTCAACAAATGCTTAAATAAAGAAGATATATGAGTGGCAAAAAAAGCACATGAAAAGATGTTCAATAGTATTAGTCTTCAGAGAAATGTAAATTGAAGCCACAACAATGTACCACTAAACATGCACAAAAACGGCTAAAATTAAGACTGAGAAAATGCCAAATGTTGATGAGGATGTGGAGGAACTAGAACTGGTGGTGGGGATCCTAAATGGAAAACAGTGTGGCTGTGTGCTATAAAAGTTAAGGACACAACTCCCATAAGACCCAGCAATTCCACCCCAGGTGCTTACCCAAGGGAAATGAAAATAAATATCCATCAAAAAAACCTTGTACATGGGGGCCGCCCGGTGGCGCAGCGGTTTAGTCCACGTTTGGCAGCCCAGGGTTCGCGAGTTCGGATCCCGGGCGCCCGCCGACGCACTACCTGTCAGCCATGCCGTGGCAGCGTCCCATATAAAGTAGAGGAAGATGGGTACGATGTTAGCTCAGGGCCAGTCTTCCTCAGCAAAAAGGGGAGGATTGGCAACAGATGTTAGCTCAGGGCTGGTCTTCCCCACAAAAACAAACAAACAAAAAAACAAAACAAAACAAAAACCTTGTACATGAATTTTCACAGGAGCTTTATACACAGTCTCCAAAAGCTGGAAACCACCCATGTGTCCCTCAGCTGCGGAATGGATAAAATGGAATCCTGCTCATGGATGAATCTAAAAACATTATGTGAGTGAAAGAAGACAGACGAGAAAGACTACATACTGTATGATTCCCTTTATATGAAATGCTGGGAAAGACAAAACTAATCTATAGTGACAGGAAGCAGATCAGTGGCTGCGGTGGCCTGCAAAGGAACAAGAAGGAACTTTTCACAATGACGGAAAAGTTGCATCATGTCATAAAGCGTGATAGTGGTCCACGTAAAATGATTACATTTTATTTTATGTAAATTACACTCTTATAAAGTTTATTTTTAGATACCTGCCTTGTCCTGAGGGCAGGTCCTACATGCTGGGCCCTGTACACTTGTCTGTACTCATTTCCTGACTCCTTCCCTCCACACACTGTCCCCCCAGCTGGCCGTGTTCATACCTCCATGGATTTGCCTATGCTGTTCTTACCGCCTGGCATGCTTTTCCCCTCCTTTGTCTACTTGCAGAAATCCTGCCCCCACTGAGGCCTAGCTCTGCGAAGCTTCCCCATCCCACCCACTTCCCCGGGATGTGACTTTCACTTCTCTTTTGCCACCAAGAGGCATAACCTTCTGGCCAGGCACCCATGGCGAAGAAGTGAATGGGGGCGGGAGAGGCAGGCCCGGGGAAAACAATTCAAGTGAAGTTGGCCTCAGCTGAAGAGAATGTCACGGGCCCAGAGCTGGGGGCAAGGAAGGACAGTGCAATAACGCCTTCTCAGCCCACTGTCCAGCAGGAGGGTGAGGGCAGAGTTCTGAGCCTGGGAAAAAGTATGGATCCAGGAGGAGGGTGGCACAGGCCCAGACTTCAGAGCTCAGAATAACCAGAACAGGGGGTCCTGTTGATTCAGAGAAGGCAGAGAAGGCAACTTCTCTGAGCCAGAGAAGACAACTGGGAAGGTGTATAGGATACAGCTGCATATAACAGAAAACAAAATAACAATGGTTTACACAAGACATAAGATTATTTCTCTCTCAAGAATGGCAGCTTCACAAAGTCTCCGGGTCTCAGGCTGTTATTAGCTCATCACTCCACCATCCCTAAAGATTAGGCCTCATCCTCAAGATTCAAAATGGCTTCCAGAGGTCCAGCCATTACAGCTGTATTCCAGGCCAGTTGCTGGAGGACAAGTCCAAAGAACTTCTTCCTTTTAAGGAGACTTCCTGAAAGTCCCAACACTTCTACTTACATCTTGTTGAAATTTAGCTGCATGGCCACACCTAGCAGCAGAGGAAGTTGGGAAATGAAATCCTTTGCGGAGTTCATTGCTGCCCTCAGAGAGTATTGGCAGTGATTCTTGAACTTGAGTGGCTATCATGATCCACTGGAGAGACTGTTAAAACAGAGTGCTGGGCCCGACTGCAGAATTTCTGAGCATCTGTGTTTCTAACAATTTGCCATGGGATGCCACTGCTGCTGTCCAGAGCTCACACTCTGAGAATCACTGTCTGGGAGCTCTGTGTCTCAGGATGAAGGAGAGAGACGACCAGCCGTCTCCATCACAGACAGAGAGGGGCCGAGCCATGTGCCACGAAGGACCACTACCAGCATCAAGACCTTCTCTCAAGGCTTTGCCTTTGGATGCGTGCTCCACACCCTATCAAATGTATCAAAACACACCCACAGAGCACAGAAAATACCACTCTTGGCTGTAAAATAAAATTTGAAAGGATTTTTATGATTTTGCTTCTGGAATCGTTTGGCCACAAATGATTCACTCAATTTACGATTGACTGTCGTTTCTAAGCAATCATTTTCATCTTACTTTATGGGCAATTCTTGCAAAGTGAGAAAACCTAAGCCACATGCTTTTCACTGTCCCCCAAATTTTATGAACATTAGATTTAACGACGAAGAAATCGAGTATAATGTTACATTTTGTGAGCATTTAATTAAACATTTATTAATAATGGTTTTGCAAGGTTTTTAAAAAATTTTGGATGTAGTAAAAAATTTTTAGGTCTCAAATGTAAACAAAGGCCCTTGAAACAGTCATAAGTCCTGGGCTTGGTACCAAAAGAGCTTGCCAAATAAAGTGAGAGCTCTTCCTGGAAGCCATGCGCGTGGACCCTGCGGGGGCTCCTCCACCTGTAAATCACTTCAGGGCTGTCCCACGGCAGGGAACAGCTGGGCTGTGTTCATCCCCAAGGCCAGAGCTGGGGCGAAGGCGGAGGCTGCAGGGAAACAGGTTTCACCTCGGCCTCGGGAAGCTGGTCAGAGCTGCTGACAGAAGGCCTGTCTTGCGTGGGGAGGCACCACTGTGGATGGCAATAAAGATTTCTCTGTAGGTCAGGATAGGCTGGGTTCTGCTGCAGTGATAAATGAGCCCCAAATCATTGTTGGCTTACACCAACAGAGAACTCTCTCTCATGCTCTGTGTCCATTGTGGGTCATCTGGGAGTGCCCATCCACGTCACCCACACTCAAGGCCCCAGCCTGAAGGAGCAGCCCCTGTGTGGGACACTGTCCATCTCACGGCAGAAGAAAAAAAGACAACTATTGCAAGTTATGCCTCAACCCTTGAAGCTTCTGCTGGGAAATAACACGTGTCACTTTTGGTCTCATCTAACAAAGATTCTCTCCTTGACCAAACTCTGCTCAGGCTCCTCTGAGCTCTTTTTCAACCAAGCTTTGACTTTTGGACTTCCGTGTTCATCTCTGCACTGTCCAGGTTTAGCAAGAATCTTGCTAAGTCAGTTTAGCCGGAATCCCCCATCCTCCATATCTGATCACCTTCCACATCTAATCTAGTTCCTCGTCCTCCACCACCCACCCCCAGGTGATGTCTCATCCCCCTGACCTGCTCCAGCAAAAATCTTTTTCAGCCAGAATCCCTCCTTATTCCTGATATTTCCTCCCAATAATTTTCCATCCACTGACCTCCACCCTGCTCCTTGGCTATAAATTCCCATTTTTCCTTCTTGTATTTGGATTTGAGCCCAGTCTCCCTTCCCCGCTGCAAGACCTCATTTCAGTGGTCCCTACACTTTATCTCAACGGGCCCCTCTTGAATAAAGCCTGCCTCACCGTTCTTTAATAAGTGTCAGAATAAATAATTTTTTCTTTAGCACATCCATTGGCCAGAGGACACGTGGCCAAGCCTGCTGTTAATGGAGCAAGGGAGGGAGTTCTCCTCCAGAAAGTGGCAGTGCGTGCTTGTGAATAATAATGCAGTCCTCCATCATTTTCCTCAGAGAGGGAAACCAGAAGGCAGCTGTCTGTAGAGCATACCCCACCCGAGACAGTTGTCTAGTCTGTTAGCTCTCACACAACCACATATTGGAGAGCGGGGAGGAGAGGTCACTTGCCTGAGGTCACAGAGCCAGGAAGTGGCAGAGCCAGAAGTCCCTTCTCCCTCACCCACATTTAATCTCTTCATCCATTGGTTCCTGGTGCAATGCGATCATTTCCGGTTTACATATCTGCTCCCCAATCCAGTGTGGAGGGTCACCTGACTCAGCTTGGGGGGGTGGGGTGGGGTTAGGTCACAAAATCTCTCGGTTGGGGCAACCTGCTTGTGTGAGACAAAGGTAACCTGCCTCAGATTTAAAAGGCATTTTATGCGTGAATCTTGATTCGTTCCTTTTTTTTTTTTTTTGAGGAAGATTGGCCCTGTGCTAACATCTGTTGCCAATCTTCCTCTTTTTTCTCCCCAATGCCCCAGTACGTAGTTGTAGAGTTGTAGCTCTTCTATATGGGACGCCACCTCAGCACGGCTTGATGAGCGGTGAGTAGGTCTGTGCCCAGGATCCAAACTGGCGAACCACAGGTCGCCGAAGCGGAATGCAAGAACTTAACTGCTACGCCACCAGGATGGCCCTGATTGGTTCCTTTTTTAAAAAATCATTTTACCACGTCATTTACCTGCAAAGGGACCTGCAATGGCTTCCAACTTCCAACCTAGATCTAGTCTGAACTCACTGTCCCCTCTTCCAGCTGTATTGAAAGGCAGTGTCAATTTCCCTTGGGGTACAAACATTGGGGTAATAGTAGGAGGGGACGAGTACTGGGGAAGTGACTAGCAACAGCCATTAATGTTTGCCACTATGTATGCTCTTCCTGCAGTAAAACAATGCCTGGACACAATATGTGTCCTCATGGGCACGCAGATCACACTGCCCAGTTTCTTCGCAGTGGGCCTGAGTGACTGGACAATGGAATGTGAGTGGATGTGGTTTACACTGCTTTGAGACTTGGCCCATAAAAATCTCCCCATCTCACAATGTCGAAGAAAAAACAGAGCCTGCCATAGTTAAAGTGGTAAAAACAGGCTTTACTCAGGAACTATTCCAAGAGGGGAAAAGAGACCTCAGTATAGGACAGGGCTCAATTCTAAATACAACAAGGAAAAAGGGTGATTTATAGCCACAGAGCAGGGTGGGGGTCAGTGGATGGAAAATTATTAAGAGGAAACATCAGAGGTAAGGGGGATTCTGGCTAAATAAGATTTTTGCTGAAGACAGCTAAGGTGATCAGACATCACTTGGGGGCAGTAGGGGATGAGGGATTTGGTCAGATAGCAAGGGTGATCAGATACCAAGGTGGGGGATTCTGGCTAAATTAACAGCAGGATTCTTGCTCAAAGTGGGCTCTTGGAGGACATTACCAAGGACAGGTCCAAGTTGGGCTCAGAGGAGGCTGACTAAAGTTTGGTCAAGGAGAGAACCCTTGCCAACATTCTTCCATTGGATCCTTATTTTTAAACACCAGGTATAAAGAATATTTTGGGGACAGCTGGGGAAACTTGAAAATGGACTGGATATTAGATGATATTATAGAATTTTAAATTTTCTTGCATGTGGTGATTTTTTTTTTTTTTGGTTATGTAGGGTAGCCTTATTTTTAGGAGATGCGTGCTTAAGTATTTAGAGGTGAAAGGTCACTGCAAGGCCACAGGCGTGGTTCCAGGTTAGGAACGACAATCAAGCTCACAGTAGTCAATGGCTCACCCAGCACCTCACCTACTTAGAAAGGACAAGGAATAGGAAACGCAGCAGCAGCTTCGTGGGGTGCTCGGACCCTCACGTACCGCTCTCCATGTCCTAAATCCTGCATCGGACCCTGTTCTAGGTGCAGGGAACTTCCGCAAAGGGAAACCACTGGCTCTGGGGTCTCTGCTACTCAAGCAGCTCTGCAAAGGTTGTGGCCACTTCCCATTCTTTAGTAGAGCTACAGGCCACAGATTACAGGTTACACTAGAAACAACCCTGTCAGCCAAGTGCAGCAGGCTGAAGGGCATTCCTGTGTCAGGTCTTGCAGGAACCCCATCTAAATTCAAACCAAAAATCAAATCTTGAGGCTGGAGGAGGGGTTCACAGTTCAGCCGTGAAAGCTCTCCCTCTCTAGTCATCATGTCTGCAATTTCTTTTGAAGTGGTTTAACAAAAAAGTTAAAGTAGAGCTAGCCCTGATGGCCTAGTGGTTAAAGTTCAGTGCTCTCACTGCTTCGGCAGCCCAGGTTCAGTTCCCAGTCACGGAACCACACCACTCATCTGTCAATAGCCATGCAGTGGCGGTGGCTCACATAGAAGAACTAGAAGGACTTACAACTAGAACATACAACCATGCACTGGGGCTTCAGGGAGGGAAAAAAAAAGGAGAGGAAGGTTGGCAACAGATGTTAGCTCAGGGCGAATCTTTCCCTGCAAAAAAAGTGCAAGTAAATAAGATAAAATGCTAACAACTGTTGAATCTAGGAAATGAGAAAGTAAATGTTTATCAAACTATTCTTCCAAAGCTTCTGTGGATGAAAATTTTCATTATGTGAAATTAAAAAAAGATCTAAAATGGAGGAATTCACCTCTTGCTTGTATTTCCTGTGTAGTTTACTGGTCAATGTTGTCTGTTTTAATCTCCCTGCTCTCAAGTCATAGGACAAACCCCTCCTGTTTCCTGCAGTCCCCCAGGATCTCCTGACTACAGCATCCATCTCTCCCTCCAATCCAAGTGCTAATTCTTCTGGAAGCACCTGTCATCAGACTCTTTCTATTGTCTTTCTTTAGTGCAGGGCACAGAGAAAACCAACACAAATTGCATTAAACCAAAAAAATAAGAAAAGAAAACTTTCCCCATATAACCAAATAGTCCTAGATTCCGTTCCAGGCAAGTTTTGACCTAGAGATCAAAGAATGAGACCAGGCCCCCATTTCTCTCTCTCCATCACTTGGCTATTGTTTTTCAGTGTTGCTTTCATTTACAGACAGTTCATTAGGTGGTGGCCAACACCTTCTGGAGCTTTCCCCTTCCAGAAGGACATTCAACAGCCTGTGTCATAGCATTCTTAGCAAAAGTCCCACGGCTCATTCTGACGGGCTAAGCTTAGTCACATGCCCGCCCCTGAACCAGTCACTCAAGCCAGAGAATGTCAGCACTGATTGGCCTGCCCTGAGTCACTCGGTCCAGGGTGGAGTCAGCATTGGCAGAGACCCGGAGCAAAGGAATGGGAGTGGGCATGGCTGGACTCTGGAGGGTGGGGTTGGGGGCAGCCCTGAGAGATGAGAACAGAGAGGGAGGTGACTTAGTTCGTGACCTGGTCCCAACCCACTTCAGAGGACATTAGGCTCTTAGTTGGTTCCAAGGGCTTTTTTGTCCAGTAAGTCCCCAAAACGATTTTTTCTTGAACACTGAAAGGGCTTTTCCCCTAAAAGCATTAATTAAGCTGTTTCCCTCTCAGCCCAGCGCCCGTCAGGAGCCAGCACTGGTTAGGTCTTGTAGTTCACAGAATGACCACGAGGTGGAGATGGAGACACCAGAATTCAGTCTCCATTCTTTTTTGTTTTTCTAACTTTTAGTGACATGTAATACATATATATATGGAAAAGTGCCTCTTAACTGTTCAGTTCAATGAATTGTCACAAACTGAACAAACCTGTGTGACCAGCATCAATCTCAAGAAACAGATTATGATCAACGCCTCGGAAGAACCCCTCAGGCCTTTTTCCAGCCTCTCCCCATCCCCTCATCCCAAAATAATCCCTCTCCTGACTTGCGGCACTGTAGATTGATCTTTCTTGTTTTGTCGTTTACATTCATGGAATCGTACAGTGTGTGCTCCTTTGGATCTGGCTTTTTCACTCAGCATGTGTTTGTGAGCTTCATCCATGCTGTCTGGCGTAGTTTGGCTTTAGATGCACAAGGTTCCTTCTCATGGTCTGCAGTTCCCGTGTTCATTTGTCCATTCTACTGTTGGTGAGTGATTTTTATTAAATTTGCAGAGTTGCACAACCACCACCATGAAACAATTTTAGAACATTTCCATCACTCCAAAAAGATGTCTCATGCCCATTTTAGCTTTGTTTTCAACCAACCTCACTTTTTCCAACACTCTTTAGGCACTTATTTCACTGCCAGGCACTTTGCTAAGCAATATAAGTGATTTCAAAAATGAGTAAGGGGCCGCCCGGTGGCGCAGCGATTTAGTCCGCGCTTGGCAGCCCAGGGTTCGCGAGTTCGGATCCCGGGCGCCTGCCGATGCACTGCTTGTCAGCCGTGCCGTGGCGGCGTCCCATATAAAGTGGAGGAAGATGGGCACGGATGTTAGCCCAGGGCCAGTCTTCCTCAGCAAAAAGGGGAGGATTGGCAACAGATGTTAGCTCAGGGCTGGTCTTCCTCACCAAAAAAAAAAAAAAAAAAAAAATTAGTAAGACCCGGTTCTTGCGGCCTGAAGGAGACAGGCCTGTAACCCAGTCACTGTGATTCAGGGGAGACACAGAGCAGCGTGTGTGGCGACTCAGAGGCAGCTGAGGGTTTCTGAAGTTTTAGCTGCGAGGGGGGATGACAGGGAAGGAGCCTCTAGCTTGACCATCACCTAGAAAAAATGTCCGTCCAAAGAAGAGCGCCGCTCTCCAGGCCTTGCCCGGGCATCTCCTCCCCTAGGAGAACTTTCCTGACCACGGGTCTCTGCCCTTTGCCCTCAGAACCTCCTGGACTTCGGTACAAATCCACCTCCCCCTGGGCTGAGGGCTCTTCAAGACGGGGCCTCAGCCCTCTTCTTCACCACCACTGTTACTGCACAAAGGGCACGATCTGCTCGCCGCAAGACAAAAGCCAATCGTCAAGGCAAGATGGTGGATAAGAAAGGGCATTTATTACAGCTTGCCAGCAAGAGGGAAGACGGCCAATTAATGTCTCAAAGAACCATCTTCCAGAACAAAGACTACAGGCCAGTTATATAGGGGGCTGGTCTCCAGGTGAGGGAGGCATCAGGTCTCAGGGTGCCGGCATCCATCTGATCTTAGTTCTTGAGTCTTTTGTTTCACTGGACATGCATCAGAAACTGGAGCAATGCCCTACACCCTGATCTTTCAGTTGTCACTGATGATGGCTGTCAGCATCGACTCTCTGCTGGGGGGGTCATCACATTCCTAAGGAACTCAAGAGAACAAAGTTATCAACTTACAGCAGCTGAGAGGGGCCACAAAACCCACAGAGCTTGTCTGGGCTAGTTAATCAGAGGTCATTCAAAGTTACAGTATGGTTTGTTTTCTACAATGGCTCCCATGATGTCAACCTTGTGTTGAGCCGGTATCACCATGGTCTCCAGTGCCTGGTGTGGTGTCTAACACATAATAGATGCTTGTGCTAGCTTCCTGGGCTGCCCTACAAAGAACCACAACTGGAGGGCCAAGAACAACGGGAATTTATTCTCTCACAGTTCTGGAGGCTTGAGAGCAGAAATCAAGGTGTGGGCAGGGTCCTTCTCCCTCTGAAGCCTCTAAGGGAAGATCCGTCCTGGCCTCTTTTGACTTCTGGTGGTGCCACAAGCCGTGGGTTTCCTTGGCTGTAGCTGCATCACTCCAGTCTCTGCTTGTTGCCACGGGGCATTTTTGTGTTTGTGTCTCTGTGTCTCTCTTCCTCTTCTTTTATGGACATTAATCATGTTGGATTTAGAGCTCACCCTACTCAAATGTGACTTCATCTTACCGAAATGTGAAGACACCGTTTCCAAGTAAAGTCACGTTCTGAGGTTCCAGTTGAACATGAACAGAGGGGGCACTATTCAGTCCAGGTCAGTGCTCAACAAGAGTTTGCTGGAAGAGCCAGCCATTCCCCTTGCTCTGAACTGGGGCTCACCCCGGAGCCTGTGGCTGGCTTTGGTGTGACAGCCACTTTGATAGGGGAGGAGGTTCCAGGAAGTCTGTTTGATCCTGTCTGCTGCTCACAACTGCCTCCTAATTTGTTCAGTCTGAGTTTTCTCCTCAAATCAGCTCCCTGTGGGTGCTTCCAGACCAGCTCCCCAGGGGGGGCAGGCCCTGGACACAAAGTTACTAACATCCCAGCTTCCCTCTCTTTTTCATTTCAAACATTTTTTAAAATACACAAATAATGCACAGTGACTTTTATAAACGTTTTTAAAAAACATTTGTTGTTTTCCTTTTGAGTCAAACATTTCATTGCGTGTTCACAAATAAAGCATGGCGATACTTTTAAAACACTTTTTTGAGGGTTTACCATTTCATTTCAAACATTTAAAAAATACACAAATAACGCATGGTGATTTTTTTTACATTTTTAACTTATACAATGAAGACAAGTACAAGGAAATAGCACAAAGAGATAGCTAGTTGCTGACCCCAATATCTGTCCTCCCTGTCTCAGAGCCCCTGATTTCTAGCTGGTGAAGTGGTCACCCAGAATAGAGACCACATTTCTATTTCCCAGCTTCCGTGTTGCTGGAGTGGCCATTTGACCAAGTTCTGGCCAGTGAGATGAAACACAAGTGTTCTATGACAGTTTCTAGGAAGTTTTCTCAAAAGACAGCCCATGAGTGCCCTTTGTCCTTTCCTCCCTTAGAGGAACTTAGAAACGGGCTGCTGGAGTGCCTTCTTGGTGCATGAGGATGGTACCCACCCTAGGGATGGGAGAGCAGAAAGCTAATCAGCCTGAATCATAGTTGTCTGTGGAGATGCCAGAGCAGCCCCGGGCTGCCAGCACTCAGACTTTTACATGCAAAGAGATGAGCTTCTTTCTTGTTCAAGCCACTTGTATTCATTTCCTGTGGCGCTGTAAAAAATTACCACAAACTGGGTGGCTTAAAGCAACACACGTTTACTGTCTCACGGTTCTGGAGGCCAGAAGTTTGAAAAATCAAGGTGTCAGCAGGGCCTGTCTCCCTCCGGAAGTCTTAAAGGAGAATCTGCTCCTTGCCTCTTCTAGCTTCTGGTGGCTGCCAGCCTTCCTTGGACTGTGGCTGCATCACTCCAATCTCTGCCTCCATCTTCACACCACCCTCTCCTCTTGTGTGTGTGTCAGGGCCCCCTGCCTCCCACTTATAAAGATCTACATGATTGCTTTCAGGGTCCACCCAGATAATCCAAGATATCCTCCTCATCTCAAGATCCCTAATCACATCTGCAAAGACCCTTTTTCCAAATAAGGTCATATTTACAAGTTCCAGGGATTAGGACTTGATATTTTGGAGGGCCATTGTCCGGCCTACTACACCACTGTGATTCATGTCCACGTTACTCAGTGCTACAACACTGATCCTAGTGAATAGAAAAGGAGATATATAAAGGAATGTTCTGGGCAGCATTATTTGTTATAGCAAAAAAGATAGAAATGACCTCAATGATCGACTGGTGTAGAAGAATGGACTAATAAATTATGGTATGACACCATGGGCTCTTATACAGTAATAAAAACGGATGAGCTACTGCTATGTTTATCAACATGGGTAAATCAATTTCAGAAATGTATCTGAGCTCTATGCTGGGGTTGAAGGTCAAGAGATAAATTGGACCCAGCCCCTCCCCGTAGGAGTCCCCGTCCAGTCCAGTGATGGACACAGACCAAGAACTAATCATAACAGCACAGTGTACACACAACAGCATTGTGCCCTGGGACCTCTGATGGTGCTAAGGAAGAAAGAGTCAACCCCACCTGGGAAGTCAGGTACAGCCTCACTGGGAAGGACATTGAAGGATAACTAGGTTCTCACCAGATGGGCATGGGGGAGGAGGGCATGCAAAGTGGTGGGAAGGCCAGGTGCAAAGGCTTGGAGGTGTGAGAAGAGTAGGGGAAAGGGAGTTGCAATCAGGGTATGTCAGACTCAGGCAACAGAAATCCTAACAATAGAGGGGATTTACTGGCTTGAATGAAATGAGTTTCAGGAATGGTTTGATCAGGCTCTGCTATTCTCTCAGCTCTGCCCCTCTCCGTGTGTCAACTTCTTCCATAGACTGGCTTCCTCCCTGACCATCAGCAGTAACCAGGGCAATGACCTTCCTCATTCGATCCAGGGGGGAAAACATGTCTCCCACAACCATGGACAACAGTCCTGAGCTTAGCATCATGTGGACCACCTTCAAATCACCCCTGTGTGCAACTATTCTCGGTCAGCCACTCTTGCCCCTCCCCCACCCAATCATTCTCCACCCTTCTCTGCATTGCTCTGCATCCTGGTAACTACACAGGTAAATACCGAAGCCAGTATTATCACTTTTTTGTCTTTCAACTCCTCTTCTTTCTCCTATCTGATTTAAAAGATAACTACTTAGAGCAATAGTTATAAATCTATGTGGATGGGCACACATGTATAAAGATGTAATTTGTGACAATAACAGCATAAAGGAGGTGAAGAATGGAGCTATATAGGAGCAAAGTTTTGGTTAAACTTTTGAAATGAACATGAATCTTGAAAACATTATGCTAAGTGAAAAAGATAGACACAAAAGGCAACATATTTTATGATTTCATTTACGTGACATGTCTACAATAGGCAAATCCACAGAGACAGAAGTAGATTAGTGGTTACCAGAGGTGGGGGGGTGTGGACTGGGGCAGAGAGGAATGTGAGGTGACCACTAACTCCTTTTTGGGAGCGATGAAAATGTGAAACTGGAGAGTGGCGAGGGTTGCATGACCATATGAATATACTAGAAACCATTGAACTGTACACTTTAAAATAATGAGTTTTATGGTATGTGAATTGTATCTCAATTAAAAAAAAACTCTACCATCCTGTGTGTAGCAACAGGAATGCACTCAGGTGCAAGTAACAGAAAAAAACACCCAACACCCAGAGTGGCTTCACTCAGAGTGGCAGCAGAGCTGCAAGGAGGGGGGTGGAAATGCGGACTTGATCACGCTGCAGTTCAGATTCCGATTCTGAGAGTCTAGCCTGGAGCATCTGAATTTCTAACAATCTCCCACGTGACGCTGATGCTGAGGTCCTAGGACCACACTTCCTATAGCAAGGTGGTTCTGGTTATCTATTGCTATGTAAGAAGCCTTCACAAAATGTGGAGGCATAAAACAACAATTTTATACTATGTATCCTGGTTCTGTGAGCTGACTGGGCTCAGCTGGGTGGTTCTCCTGGACAGTCTCTCAGCCTTTACAGTCAGATGGTGGCCGGGGCTGGAATTTTCCAAAGGCTACTCACCTTTGCTCACCTGTCTGACACCTGAGCTGCGATGGCTGGAACCAGTGGGGGCTGGTCAGGCCTTGACCTCTCTCCATGCAGCCTTCCCGTGTGGCCAGCTTAGGCTTCCTCAGAGTAGTCTGGCTTCTGACAGTGGCAGCCAGCTTTCCCTAGAGTGAGTGTTCTAATGCACAGGAAGTGGAAGCTGCAAGGTTCTTAAGGCCCAAGTTATTGGCACATCATCACTTCCCTGGTATTCTAATGGTCAAAGCAATCCCAGGGCCCACTCAAATTCAAGGGAAGAAAACATAACTCCCCAGTGAGAGAGATTTCAAAAAGATTTTGGGCCATCTTTAATGCTCCAAAAAGGTTCTGATAGATTCCTCAGGAATAGCTCATAGATACACTGTTCCCTGAGTCCTCACACCTTCATGACAGTTGAGTCCTCGTCACCTGGTCTTGTTGTAGGTCTACACTATGGGGTGCAGGGATGCTATCCTGGCTGCACTGTTCTTATGTAGGAATTTGAAGATACTGAAATACTATACCACCACTGCCACCATCACCCAAGACTCTTCCCTCTGGGTTTTAGTCTGGATCTGTATATTTTTTTTTATTCTTGAGATGATGCAGGTCATCACCCAGTTTGGGAGACACAGGGCTCATAGAAATCATAGGAATGTTCTGGCCAGTCAGCCTTCATCTGCCTTTTGGCTGGGTGATCTCAAGTGACTTGAACTTTCTGAGTTTCTTCATTTGTAAATCAAAACACTCACTTTGAGGAGATGCACTAAGAAATAGCGATAAAGGCATTTGGCACATATTAGACACTCAGTAAGGAGTGGGTATGAGAAAAGTTAAAAATAAAACCATTGCCAACAGACTGAGGAGAAAAACAGAGATTGGAGGTGTGGGTAGGATGACGAGTCAGGCCAATCTTTCTACAGAAGTTGGCAATATTTAACAAGAGCTGTACAACTGTTCCTTTCCTTTGGCCTGGAATTTCCCCATCTGGGAATATATCCTAAGGAAATCATTCCCAAGGGGAAAATTTGCAATTTCTCTGCAGATTTTTTAAAAATCATTTGTGTGTGTGTGTGTGAGGAAGATTAGCCCTTAGCTAACGTCTGCTGCCAATCCCCCTCTTTTTGTGCTGGGGAAGACCAGCCCTGAGCTAACATTTGTGCCCATCCTCCTCCACTTTATATGGGATGCCTGCCACAGCATGGCTTGATGAGTGGTGCATAGGTCCACACCTGGGATCTGAACCTGCGAAACCCTGGGCCACCGCAGAAGTGTGTGTGAACTCAACTGCTACGCCACCAGGCTGGCCCCATCAGCAGATGTTTTTAATAGCACTAATCATGATAGGCAGTAATTGGAAACAAAACAACTGACTAATAAAAAGGAAAGGCTTGAAAAAGCAGAGGAAGACAGCAAGACAGTGACAGAAAATGGAGGTATAGGGAGCTCAAAAGGATCAGTCCCTCCACTGAAGCAACCATTAAGCTGGCAAAAACTGACAGAATCAACTTTGGGACTCTGGAATCCAATCAAGAGCTTACAGCAACCAGGGGGGGTTGCTTAATTTTTTTTTAAAAGCTATCAAATTTCAATAAAAAGGAATTGTGGTGTTTTTCCTTCCCACCTACCATCCCCCATTTCCCAGTGCAGTGGTGGCTATGGGGATGGCAGCCCATGTTCCTGGGGTGACATACTAGTGCCAGAGGTCTAAACAACTGTGCTTGTATGTTTTGACTGAAGCGACAGTTACCTGAGGTACAGGTGCAGAGGTTTGTCTTGGTTTTGCCCTCCTCAAGCTGCATCAGATTTCCAGGCAGTGACTGTCAAAAGAGTTTAAAGACATAGAATACCCATAGCCATCTGGGGCATGTGACAGTGGACAGAGATAGCAGCAGGTGGACTGAAAGGCCTGGGAAGAAGTTGGCTGATGAGGAAGATATTGGATGGAATAAGAGCTTTGAAGGACTGCAGTATACACTAGGGTATTTGGACTACAAAGAGCACACTGAGGGCCAGATGCATACACAGAAAAGATTTCAGAGGATCCTAGGCTTGCAAGTCTAGCTGATCCTTGGGCTTTGCACAAGCAGGAGATGAAGGCTAAGGTAGAGTTCTAGGTGGCCTGGCTAAGTGTTATAGGAGTACCCCAGTTCAGATCCAATCTGCAAAGACTAAGAGAGGTTTTTTTCCTTCTTTTTGGCTCCAAGCATTTATGGAAATCTCCATCTGCTGAGATAATAGAACAGAGAATTCAGTGATGACACATTACAAGGAAGACAGTCTTTGCCAAAATAGTTTGGAAAAGTCACAAAGAAAAGAGAAAAGTTCAGAAAACAATCAACAACAGCAAACCCTGGGGAGAGAGGAGAATCTGATTTTTAGAGTTACCACATTTAAAATATCCAGTTTTCGGGGCCGCCTGGTGGCGCAGCGGCTTAGTCCGCGCTTGGCAGCCCGGGGTTCGCGAGTTCGGATCCCGGGCGCCCGCTGACGCACTGCCTGTCAGCCATGCCGTGGCGGCGTCCCATATAAAGTGGAGGAAGATGGGCACGGATGTTAGCCCAGGGCCAGTCTTCCTCAGCAAAAAGGGGAGGATTAGCAACGGATGTTAGCTCAGGGCTGGTCTTCCCCACAAAAAAAAAAATAAATAAATAAATAAAATAAAATAAAATATCCAGTTTTCAACAAAAAATGACAAGGAATACAAAAAAACCCCACAAAAAAATGATGGCCCATTCACAGGAAAAAAAGAAAATAACAGAAACTGTCCCTGACAAAGCCCAGATGTTCGACTTACTAGACAAATACTTTAAATCAATTATCTTAAATATGCTCAAAGAGCTAAAGAAATCCAAGACAATAATGTATGAACAAATAGAAAATATTGATAAAAAGATAGAGATTAAAAAGGAACCATGTAGAAATACTGGAGCTGAAAAATCCAGTAGTTGAAATTAAACAATTCATTAGAGGGGTTCAGGCAGAAGAAAGAACCAGCAAACTTAAAGATAGGGCACCTGAAATTATCCAGTCTGAGGAGCAGAGAGAAAAAAAATAATAAGAATAATGAACAGAACCTGAAAGGTTTTTTGGACATCAGCAAAGGTACCAATATATGCATTATGGGAACCCCAGAAGGAAAAGAAAGAAGAGGGGCGAAAAGGACCATGTCCTTCAAATATTGGGGATCTGTGGTCTAATCACTCCTTGCTGCACAGAGGTGCAGACAAAGTGGCTATTGTTGTAGCTCCTCCCCCTACTGTTGTGAGCCCCTCCCCCTCTTACTGAAGTGACTTCCAAGTGATTTAAAGGACTAGGCCTTTTTTTCTCCTTTGTTTTTCTCTTTTCCCCATTTTGGGAGCCTGACATTGAAGAACAGGACATTCAAAAGCAACTGCAATACAGAGGAAATTAGAAAGACATTGTGCACACCCAAGGGAAGAAGCAGACTCAAAAAACAACAAAGAAGGGGCCCACCCAGTTAAGTTTGTGTACTCTGCTTCAGCAGCCTGGAGTTCATGGGTTTGGATCCTGGACCTATACACCACTCATCAAGTCATGCTGGAGGCATCCCACATACAAAATAGAGGAAGATTGGCACAGATGTTAGCTCAGGGCCAATCTTCCTCACCAAAAAAAACACACAAAAAAACAAAGAAGACCACAAGTTTACACCTCAGCCTGATCCTCAGCAAAGAGACAACTACAATTAAAAAATCAAAAACAAAAAAATCACACCCCCTCCCCCCAAAAGAAAACAGCAAACCTTGGGAAAGGGAGAGAATCAGATTTCCAGAGTTATGACATTAGATTCAAATGTCCAGTTTTCAACAAAAAAAATCACAAGGCATAAAATAAAGGAGAGTATGGCCAATTCAAAGGAAAAAAACAAACCAAAGAAGCAGTTCCTGAAAAAGATCTGATGGCAGATTTACTAGACAAAGACTTTGAAACAACTGTCTTAAAGATGCTCAAAGAAATAAAGGAAGATGGGAAATTCAAGAAAACGATGTATGAACAAAATGGAACTATCAATAAAGATGTGCAAAACCTAAAAAGAAATTAAAATATATTTTGAGGCTGAAAATATAATAACTGAAATGAAAAATTCACTAGAGGGATTCAAAGGCAAATTTGAGCAGGCAAAAGAAAGAATCAGCAAATTTGAAGATAGGAAAATGAAAATTATCATGTTTGAGGAATACAAAGAAAAAAGATTGAAGAAAAGTGAACTCAACCTAAGGGACCAGTGGGACATCATCAAGTCAACCAACATACACATTGTGGGAGTCCCAAATTGAGAAGACGGGGAGAAGGGGCAGACAGAACATTTGGATAAATAATGGCAGAACTCAAATTTGATGAAAAATAAATATAAGCACCCAAAAGCTCAAAGAGGTCCAGTAGGATGAACTCAAAGAGACCCACACTGAGACATATTATAATCAAGCTGTTGAAAGACAAAGACAAAGAGAATTTTGAAAGCAGAAAGAGAGAAGCAAATTGTCACATACAAGGGATATTCAATAAAATTATGAGCAGAATTCTCATCAGAAATTTTGGAGGCCAGAAGGCTAGTGGATTGATATACTGAAAATACTAAAAGAAAAAAACTGTCAACCAAGAATCCAATATCCAGCAAAAATGTCCTTCAAAAGTGAGGGAGAAATTAAGACATTCTCAGATATACAATACTGAGGGAATGAGTTACCTCTGCACCTGCACTTCAAGAAATGCTAAAGGGAATCCTGCAGGTCGAAATGAAAGGACACTAGACAGTAATTCAAAGCTGTATGAAAAAAATAGAGATTTCAGTAAAGGTAAATACATGGGCAATTGTAAATTCTAGTATGATTGTAACAATAGTGTCTAAGTCCACTTTTTATTTTCTACATGATTTAAGAGACAAATACATTTAAAAAAATTATTAGTCTAAAAGCTAGTATTGTTGTTACTTTGGTTTGTAATGCCACATTATCTTTTTTACATGATTTAAGAGACTAATGCATTAAAAATTATTAGTATATGTTTTTGGACACCCATGTATAAAGATGTAATTTTGTGACATCAACAACTGAAAGAGATAGGGACGGAGCTGTTAAAGGAGTCATTTTTGTATGTTATTGAAGTTAAGCTGGTAAAAATTCAAATTAATGTTTATAACTTTGGGATTTTAAACATAATTCCCATCATAACAAAAAGGAAAATGGCTGAAGAATATACAGTAAGGAAATGAGAAAGAAATTTAAACATTTCACTACAAAAAAAAATCAATAAAAGAAAGTAATGCAGGACATGAGGAACAAAAAGATACAAGGCATATAGAAATAGTAAAATGACAGCAGTAAGCCCCTCCTTATCAGTAATTACTTTAAATGTAAATGGGTTAAACTCTCCAATCAAAAGACTGAGATTGGCAGAGTGGATAAAAAAACATGATCTACTGAGACTTGCAGTTTCTTCTTTTGAAATCCCATTTTGATAAAGGAGCCCTACTAATGCAGTGATAAGATGTAGGGGAAGTGTTCCATAGTTGTATGATTAGATCTCAGTCTTTTAGTGATCTGTGCCCCGGGGATTTGACCTTTACAAGTGCTTCTCTGAATTTCTTTTTTTCTGTTAGGTGAAAGAATGCTCGAGGGAGCTGGAGTTGGGTATTTCCCTTCCTCCACATGGAAAGGCAGAGGGGACTAGATTTGGGTATTTCCCTTCCCCCAGGCCAGTGATGCTCTGGTAGAAGCCAAGGTGGTTGCTCTGGTAAAAGTTTCCCTTGAGGGAAGGCTTTCTTAAGGAGAACATACTGTGCTGGGTGTGTTTCAAATGGTTGCTTTTCTTCTCTCCCTGTCGGAAGCATGAAGGACTTTCTTTGATCTTCACCCTGAGAATGTGGTTGGGCTACTGGAAGTAAAACTCATGAAACCCCTATAATACTGGGCACCCCTGGGGTGTTTAACTCTCAAGCTGGTCCACACTGAATCTCCAGAAATTCAACTACTGTTTAAGTCTTGCTACTCAGATCCTGACTTCAGCAGAGGCCTCTGCTCTGTTAAGCTGTGACTCTGTATTCATCTGTCTCTCCACTTTTTATGGTGATAGTTTGCCAAAGATTATTTCATATCACATTAACTTGAGAGACATTTGGGTTAGTTGCATTTAGAAATTATTTTTGTAAGCACTTGCTTTAAGCCAATTAAACAGAGCTCTTAATTTTAGCCTTACCATCCAGAGGTAAAATATCACACACACACAACATGCATATAGACACACATAAACACACAGGTAAAGACAGAACTTAAATTTTTGTTATGAATCAGATGTAATACAAAACTCACTAGTTTCTGAGAAATATTTGCATTTCAAAGAATGGCTCTCAGGTCCTAGAGAAGGTGGAAGCAGGAAATCTACATCATAAAGGCACAGAGAAACCACCCGAGTTTTTTTCCAAGATGGAGTTCCTGGGGCATATTCTGCCTTATCTAATGTCGCAATCTTTTGTCTAATTAACTTTGAACTGTTTTCTAAAGCCATACCTCTGGCCCTGTAGAGAATTTGTAAGACAAAGATGGTTGCCTTCAGTTCCCCAAAGAATTGGATTACAGTTTAAATGACAAAGAAGTTCACCCGCCCTTCCAGTTACATTTTTTTATATCAGGGAAAATTTTAACTTAGGTGAATTAAAGATTTATACATTCTAAAACTTCAGGACAATGTATCACACCTTTAAAAGTTTGCACCTCTTTAAGTGTACAATTTAATCCTAAACCAATTTACCTGGTGAGGGGGGGCTTTTATTATGCTGCTATTAGCCTCTAGTTTTTATCTCATACAGTGTGGGCTCAGGTAACCCTATTGACTTCCGCTTTTGTAAGTTTAATCACCACTGTCTTAAGGGCAGATTTATATGCTGTTTTACAATCAGGCAGGGAAAACGTTCCCTTTTCTCAGTGAGACTCAATGTCTATCCCCACAATACAATCTATAACACAATCAGGCAAAAGAGATATAATCACTTCACATAAAACCCGTAAAAATATCAGTTTTTCTACAAAATTTCATCTGAATTCCATCACCTCTTATACTTCTAATCATGGTTTTTTATTAGGACTTCGTCAATAGATCTTGGTTTTATTATTTCAAACAGGGGAAGCATTTCCAGTCAGACATTTTAAAACATACTCAGGCACAGTTGATATAACCTCTTTATATAAAATTAGCTCAAACATTCCAACCTTTATAATCTTATCAACACTTACACTTTTACATTTTTTTTCAGTCTTAGGAATCTCACCTTCTGTTAAGCACTTGCAAAAGTCTCAGCATGAAGCCAACCGGAGTTCGGAGGGGGGCCACCCAGTCAGGAACAGGTCGGGCTTTTAGAAGCTTGATTTAACACTTTTCTTTAGTTTTGTTTGGCTATAAAGTCTGAGCAACATCTAAGGACAGTGTCGTGGGTCAGAAGTGT
Organism: Tapirus indicus; assembly: GCA_031878705.1. Taxonomy (NCBI): domain Eukaryota; kingdom Metazoa; phylum Chordata; class Mammalia; order Perissodactyla; family Tapiridae; genus Tapirus; species Tapirus indicus. The sequence continues at coordinate 1,885,811 of CM062932.1, read as the reverse complement.
GCTGCTCAAGTGTCACATCCTAAAGAAATGTTGTAACACCCTCTTACATGCCTTGATTTCTCCTGCCAGCTGACTAAGACTGCTGTGGGGGCTCAGAGCATGGGTGACCAACCCTCATATGCACTTCCCCAAATGAGCCTTTAATTAACATGAATGACAGTGGAGTTCCCTATGGGACTGCTGCATGTCGTGAGGATTTGACCCTCCAACACCCCTGCTAAGGTTCTCAGTCACCTGAGAATGTCTTTCAGCCAGGAGGAGAAATGTCCCTTTTCTTCAGAGCTGAACACATTCAGTCTCTCATTTCTCTATCAAGCAATTTGTTCAGACTTTATAAACACAATTTTTTTCCAATTTAAAGCCAAATTAAAAAGGTCAGCCTGCCCCATTCACTCCGAAGTTCCTTTGAGGCTCCCCTGGCCTAGGAAATTCCCGCTAGGATTTTCTTTTCTAGGACTTCCACCCCCAGGTTCCTCTTATCTAGGGTATGTACAAGGCTAGTTAAATTTTTTTCCTTTTTTTTTAAATTCTGGGCTTTTCATAATTACCAATAAAAATAATTATGATGAGAGCTCTCACAAATTTTCTGCCCCCAATTTAGAAGTTTTCCCAATTTAAACGATCCATTGTCTGGCCACATTGATGAGTAGGATCTTAATTTTAACAGTGGCTCACCAAGGCCTTAAACTATGGATGCAAGAGGCGTCCCCAAAAGAGATCCAGAGAAATTTCACTCCCAAAATAGCCTGAGAAAGAACAAAGGTTGAGACGACAAAGGCTCCTTATGAAAGCAAATGGGACCCCTTATGACAAACCCATGAGAGCAGACACAGCTGGACAAAGAGTGTGTCCCCAAACCCCAGTCTACTCGACTGGCTGCCAAGGTGCTTGCCAGTACACGCATCCTCTGTATGGTGGAGACCAGAAAGTTCACAAAGTCAAGCTCTCAAGACATAGAACAAGACAAAAGCCCCAGACAAGAGGCTTATGGAGATGCTGGTGTCTTATGACAAATGACCAAAGAAAAAAAGACAGAAACAAAGAGAAATAGTGACTATTTCTGGGAGGAAAAGGATCACTTAACCAATGAGCACTCAAACAGTTCCTAGAGTCACTGAGTCCAAGAAGCTAGCTTCACCAAGATTTTCTCCTGCTAATCTAAATTTTAAAAAGAAAAAGAAACTCACCACTCTCGCTTCCACTAGACCCTATAGGTCGAGATCCGGGAGACGGACACAGTAAGAACTCTCACCTCCTGCCAGTTCTTGTCAGGGGTCTGGGATCTCTTCGCCGCAGCAGTTCCAGGAGCGAGGAGCGTCCCCCCAGTGAATTTTTATCCCATCCTTGTCACCAAACTGAAGGGGAGGATGAACGTCCTTTACCCACTCTGGGTCCTTTCTGACTGGGCTACAAATTAAATTGACATGAGGCTGAATAGCAGGAGAAAGTCAAACAAAGCCTTATAATATATGCACTTGGGAGAGACCAGGGAAACTGAGTTTCTCTCGACAAAATGGCAGAAGTTCTCTTCTTAAATAGACAAAGGAGGATATTGGGGGTTGGGGGTGTCAGCTATGGGGGATTACAAGAAAAACACAGTAAACATGAGTATGCAGATTTAAGTCCTTCCGCACTGATAAGTTTCTAGAGATAAAGCCATCCCCCCTTCTTCCCGGTACAGAGAGGGAGACACCTTTACAAATGGAGATTTCCCATACAAATGTAAAGGTCTGGTAAACAGAACTTTGATAAGAATGGGCCCAGCAAAGACCCTCCCAGTCTATTGATACCTAGAGTCATCCACGGTCCTGGGAACAGGCCTTCCATCCCAAATCCCTTCAGACAGTTAGTGGGGGCGGGGAAAGTCCAAGCCTCCTTCAGGGAAAATAAGGGAAAGAGACACATCTTGAGGTGGCCAATTCCAATCCCCCACAACAGACACACGGGAATTACGCAAAGGAACAAGGACAAATCTTTATTGTAAGTTATGGGGAAGACACAAGGGTTTTGGGAGGAAGACGGGGAGAGGGCAATGGTCAACTGTAGGCAGTAGGGGGCATCCTCCCTGCTCCAGGACTGAAGAGAAACCGGCCACACACCTCTGCTGTCCTAAGGACTCTGACCAGTGGGATGAACAACAGCCTCAAAGCACCCCTCTGGGAGAACTGCAGGGTAGAGAGTAGGAATTAATGCTGTGTCTCTGGTGCCCAGTTTGCTCCAGGATCACAGAGGTCAGGGCTACACTTGTGGTTTAGATCTAAACGAGGCAGGCACACATGTGGTCCTGCCTGGAAGGAAGGTGGACACTGGCTACTTCTCGAGGAAGCAGTTCACTCAAGCCAGTTTTGCCTCTTAGACCCCAAGGGAGTGGGTCCCAACATGGAGGAAAATGACTTCATTGATGGTCCAAAGATTTTCTGTCCAATCAAGCCCTGGACAGGTGATGAGGGGCCAAGACAGCAAGACTGCTCCTCATTGTGTCCACCTCTGAGCCAGGGCTGCTAGGAGTAGAGGTCAGGACGGACATACTCCTAAAGGCAGCCTACCTGGCAGTGATCCTGGGCCCTTGGCTGGAAGTAAGGGGGCTCTGCCTGGTTGGGCCCCCAGGGATGTGACTTAAGGAAAGGGCAGTAGAGCCTCCAAACCCAGGGCTCTCCTTAGTGGCAGGTCCTGTGGTCACCATGGGGGTGCTCTGGCAAGGGGGGCTCCAGGTGTTCAGGTCCAAGCTTCCCCCATAATGGTGTGTGGTGCTTGGGGCCCCAGTGATTTGTGCTGTGACACTGAGTGGACCAAAGGAACAGCTCAGATCTGAGACAGCCTCTCTGCTCCCAAAGCCCATGGGTGCTGCCAAAACCTACACCCTGAAGGGGCTGGAGCAGAGGCTGGGGCCCAGCTGCGCCTGGAGTTGCCAGTGTTCCATACTGGAGAGAGCAGTGAAGTGTGGTGAGTCTGTGCTGCTGCCCACCAGGGACCCCAAATATGGGCTGGGCAGTGGCTCCAAGGAAATCTCAGTGTAGGGGTGGGGCCACAGAACCTCAGTGCAGGCAGGCTGGTGGTGACTGTGAATGAAGTTGCGCTGTCACTGGGGGCACATCTGAAGGGCCTGTGCAGATGGGAGGAAGCTCCCTCTGGAGCCAGGGGGAGACCCCAAGAGGAGAGGCTGGGGAGGTGGAGTGGTGTCCATGGGGATGACCTCAGTGTCAGAAGCTGGCTGGGGAGCCAGGCCTGCAGATGTGCTGGCGGATGGGCTGGAACTGAGAGCAGGAGTGATTGGCAGGCCGGTGGAGGGAGGGGCACTGGGATCCGTGCCAGGAGGTGGGTCCTGTGAGGTGGAGACAGGAGAGTCTATTCACATGGGTGTGGGGACTCCATTCTGGAGGTGCTGGGAGCTGCAGGGAAGGCAGAACTGGCATCTGTGGTGACTGAGGCCTTGGGTTGCAATGGCCTCCTCCCCACCCTCATTTAGGGGGGCCCCCAGATGGGCTTCAACATGAAGGGGGGAGGGGACGCTGCAGCAGCTGAAGGGTAGACCAGTCAGAAGTTGGGCTTCTGATTGCACACTCCATGCCTGGTGCGGGGGACGGAGCACGGGCAGGGGGGGTTGGGGGCCTAGCAGATAGGTCAGCCCCGCCTGATCCTGGGGAGGAAGCAGGGGTCAGCTAGGTGCACAGGGCTGAGGGCAGTGAGTGTGAAGAGATGCCTGGAAGGGGCTCTGATGGGGAGAAGAGGCTTCCTGGTGACCTGTGCTTCCTCCGAGACAAAGGATGCACAGAGGCCACTCCGGCAGATCCCAGGACGGCCACAGGGCCCGGGGAGGCTTGCATGTTCCTGCATTTCTCCAGCTGTGGCTTCATGCTGGGGCCTGGAGGACAGCTGGTGGAGGGGCAGTCCCTACAGCAGGCTGTGGGACAGAACAGGAAGGCTGCATGACACCACAGTCCCCGATGACCTCAATCTCACCCTGAAATGCACTGTGGATGGGCTGGAGCACTGCTTCCTTCTCTGAATCTAGGTCTTCAGCGGTGACTCGAAAACCCAACTCAGGAGGGGGTGGCAGCCTCAGAGGGTCCCCTCGCCTATGTGGCAGCAGAGGAATCTTGCATTTTCAGGGCCTGGAACTGTCAGGTGTGGGTGAGTAGTTCCTCTAGGTTTGTTTCTGCCCTGTTGTTGCCTCTGCATCCTTTCCATGCTGGGTCTTCCTCTGGGAAAGCACCAAGGCTGCAGAGGGGGACCAGAGCCCTCTTTGTTCACTTTCTTTGAGGACCTCTGGGGCAGCCGGGCATGGGATGTGGCTGGACCCCTCCTCCTCTGCACTGGCGGGACCCTCTGGTGGAGCTCTATGAGCTGGTGATGGCGTTTCATTTGGGCCAGGAGCTCATACATGAGGTCTGGGATTTCTTGTTGGATCTGTCTTCTGAACTCGTGGCGTGGAGTTTTCTCTGCAGAGGCCCAGGCCTGGGTACAAAGGAACAGAGGCCTCCATGGACCCCTAGGGGCCTGAAAGCAGACTGTGCACCCCCAGTGTTGTCAGGGCCCCTTCCCTGATCATCCGGCCTCTCTCTGACTGGGGGGCAGGGGGCTTCCTCCTGCTTAACCATCTCTTTCCTGCTCTCTCTCAGGACCCTCAACATGATCTTCTCTGTGCAGGAGTCCTGGGCACAGCCAGGTGTTGTGGGCAGCATCAGGGTGACTCACTGCTCCTGTACTACCCAGAGAGTGACTTTGGCCACTACAGATGCTGAACTGCAGGACATCTTGGAGGGGTGAGAAGACAGTGCCTCCTTCCTCTGATGGCCAAGCCTGCAGATTGATGTAAGGACCCCCAGGAAGGAGCACAGGGTCTGCAGGATCATGGAATATCCTTTCAGAGATGCTACGAGAAAGTGTGGATCCAAAGTCACTGGACACCTGTAGGATGGCCTGGGAGTTGACTCAGGGGCATGGACAGCTGGGTGACCCTGGCCAGCCAAGGGAAGTCGATGGGCGCAGCGAGCAGGCTGGAGGTGGCTGTGCCCTCCTGGCAGGTGCTGGCACCTGGTGCCTGGAGTTGGGGTAAAGGGCAGGTAACTGCCCCTAGAGCACTTGGAGGAGGTCTGTCCTTCCACAGAGAGCTGGGCTCCGAGGTTCTCCTTCAGCTACCAACTGGGCCATGGGCGAAGTGTGCACTGTCTGTCCTGTTGCTGGGATGCAGCTTTGGAATGTGTGAGGGAAGAATGGGTGCCTGCGAAGATTCTGGAGAGAAGGGCACGTGTGCAGAGGATGCGTAAGGACCTGGGGTGGGACATACTTAACATATGACCCAACAAATCCACTCCTAGGCAGTTAACAAATAGAAATCGAAACTTGTGTTCTCACAAAAACCTGTGTGTGAATGTTTTCACTGACTTATTCAGGTTTCCTCATATAGGACTATTGAGGTTTTCCAATTTTTCTTGAATGAATTTATAACGATTTTCAGTTGTCCTGGGAATAACACTTTGTGTACAAACTGTTGCACAGTTTAACTAGACTTAACATTTTACCAGTTAAGTAAAATGTAGAAGAAGCCTCACAACCATATGGGTTCTTTACCTTGCCTCTGTTATAGTTGTCATGGGTGTCACCTTTTTATGACTTGAACGCCACCTTCTGAGACTGTGGTGTACTTTTCTCATTCAAAACGTGTACACAGATTAAGTAATTTAAGAGGAGAAAAGGAGGCCATCACGTTTATCCAGAGAGGACCATTTCTGTGGTTCTTCCTCTGTTCCTGAAGTTCTGAGCTTCTCTCTCATGTCATTTCACCTCAGCCTGAAGAATTTCCCTCCACATGGTATTTTGTAGCCAGTTGTCTGGTGACGAATTCTCCTACTTTGCTCTCATCTCCATCCGCCTTTGTTTTGGTTTTGGTTATATTTGGCTTTCGAGCCTTAAGGACATCTTTGCTCCATATCACATCCTGGGTTGATCTTTTCTTTCAGCACTGTAAAGATGTTATTCCATTCTCTTCTGGCTTTTGTGTTTTCTGCAGAGTAATCACACCCTTCAAATCGATATTCTCTTATATATAACATGTCATTTTCCCTGACTGCTTTCAAGATTTTTCCTCATCTTTGCTTTTATATGAGATTGGTTATGTGTCAGAGTGAGGCTTTCTGAGCTTAGATCTGTGTTTCATAAATTTGTGAAGTTTTCAACCATTATTTTTCTCCTAGATTTTCTTCTGCACCAGTCTCTTTCACCTTTCCTTCACACACTCCTATGACTCACAAGTTAAAACTTTTGGCATTGTTTCACACATCTCTGAGGATCTCTTAATTTTTGTTCAATCTTTTTTCTCTTTGCTCTCGAGATCTGCCATTTCTATTGGTCTATGAGTTTTCTGACTCTTTGCTCTGTTTTCTCCTTTCTGTTATTGAGCCCATCTAGTGAATTTTTGATTTAGGATATTGTATGTTAAGTTCTAAATTTTCTATTTGCTTCTATTTTATAGTCTACATTTATAGATGACTCCTGGAAAGCAAGGCCACTCTTTCCCACTAGTCTGATTAGAAATAAGGAATTGATCCCAGAGTTTTCATTGTCAGTGGCTACTGGACTTCACCTTCCCTGGGTAAGCCGGGAGACAGAGGAGGGAAATATATCCAAAAATGGGATTGCTGGATCGTGCTAAGTGAAATAAGCCAGTCACGGGACAAATATTGCATGATTCCACTTATATGAGGTATCTAAAATAGTTAAACTCATTGTAGTTGATAACACTGCATTGCGTAATTGAAATTTGCTAAGAGAGTAGATTTTAAATGTTCTCACCAAAACAACAACAACAAAACGGTAAATATGTGAGGTGATGGATGTGTTAATTAACTTGATGGGGAGAATCCTTCCACAATGTATCAAATCATCATATTGTCAATAGCAAACAGTTTTATTTGTCAATTATACCCCAATAAAGCCGAAAAAAAAGGAGCAGAAGGGGGAGGAGAGGGAGAGGGGAGGGGGGGAGGGAGAGGGGAGGGGGGAGGGGGAGGAGAAGAAAAAGGGTCTAACTCATAGAAACAGAGAGTAGAATGGTGATTGCCAGGAGCTGGGGGAGGGGGAAATGGGGAGTTGCCATTCAACAGGCATAAAGTTTCAGTTGTGCAAGACGAATAAATTCTAGAGAGCTGCTGCACAATATTGTGCCTGTAGTTAACAATACTGTGTTGCACACTTAAAGATTTGTTAAGAGTGTAAATCACATGTTAAGTGTTTTCTTAGCACAATAAAAAAAAGTTAGGCAATTTCTGGTGATCACAAAATGCCAGAGTATATAACTGAAGGAGTAGTACACTAAATATCAAACTGTATAATTAGGTAATTTCCAAGAAATAAAAACCAGAATTATTTGACAATGAAAAAAAAACCATGATCTAACTATATGCTATCTACAAGAGACTCACATTAGATCCAAACACACAAATAGATTGAAAAATAAAAGAATGGAAGAGGGTATTCCATGCAAATAGTAACTAAAAGAGAGCAGGGTGGGCTATACTAATATCAGAAAAAAATAGACTTTAAATTTTAAAAAAGTTTACAAGATATGAACAAGGACATTAAATATTAACAAAATTTTCAATATCACAAGGAGATATAAAAATTATAAGCATTGATAAGCCTAATAATGGACCACCAAAATATATGAAGCAAAAATTGACAGAATTGAAGGGAGAAATAGACAATTCTACAAAAATAGTTGGAGACTTCAATACCCCACTCTAAAAAATGTATAGATCAACCAGACTCAAGAAAAGAAATAGAGGACTTGAATGACACAATAAGCCAATGAGATCTAACAGTTATATACAGAATACTCCACCCAACAACAACAGAATACACATTCCACTCAGGTGCACAGGGACATTTTCCAGGACAGACCATATAAAAAATATTTAGAGATGAATGAAAATGAAAACAACTAATGGGAACCAATGAAAACAGTGCTGAGGGAGAAATTTATAGCTATAAACATTAACATTAAACAACAAAAACAACATCAAATCAACAACATAGCTTTACCTCTTAAGGAAATAGAAAAAGAAGAACAAACTAGACTCACAATTAGGAGAAGGAAGAAAATAATACAGACTAGAGTGGATATAAATGAAGTAGAGAGTAGAAAAATAATAGAGAAAAGTAAGATTTGGTTCTTTGAGAAGATCAACAAAATTGACAAAGCTTTATCTAGATGAACTAGAAAAAAAAGAAAGAGAAAAACCCCTCAAATTACTAAAATCAGAAATGAAAGTGAGGCCATAACTACAGATATCACAGAAATAAAAAGGATTACAAGAAAGTACTATCAGAAGTTGCACATTAAACAATTGGATAATCGAGATGAAATGGACAAATTCCCAGAAATACAAAACCTATCAGGACTAAACCATGAAGAAATAGAAAATTCAAATAGATCTATAACTAGTAGGGAGATTGAATGAGTAATCAAAAATCTCCTGACAGGGGCCGCCCGGTGGCGCAGCGGTTTAGTCCGCGCTTGGCAGCCCAGGGTTCGCAGGTTCGGATCCCGGGCACCCGCCGATGCACTGCCTGTCAGCCATTTTGTGGCGGCGTCCCATATAAAGTAGAGGAAGATGGGCACGATGTTAGCCCAGGGCCAGTCTTCCTCAGCAAAAAGAGGAGGATTGGCGACGGATGTTAGCTCAGGGCTGGTCTTCCTCACCAAAAAAAAAAAAAAAAAAAAAAAAATCTCGTGACAAAGAAAATTCCTGGACCTAATGACTTCACTGGTGAATTCTATCAAACACTTAAGGAAGAACTAACACCAATCTTTCTCAAACATTTCCAAAAAATTGAAGAAGAGGGAACACTCCCTGACACAATCTAGGAGACCACCATTACCCTGGTACCAAAGCCAGACAACTACACTACAAGAAAAGAAAACTACAGACAAATATCCCTCATGAATATTGATGTAAATATTCTCAACAAAACATTCGGAAACTGAATTCAGCAATGAATTAAAAAGACTATACTTCCAATTATACCATTGGACTTCATGACCACGACCAAGAGGGATTTATTCTTGGAATGCAGGGAGGTCATCATATGAAAATCGGTCTATGTAATACACCACATTAACAGAATAAAGGAAAAAAAATGCACATGATCATCTCAGTTGATGTGGAAAAAGCATTTGAAAAAATTCAACACCGTTTTATGATAAAAAAGTTTTCAGAAAATTAGGAATAGAATGAAACTACTTCAACTTAATAAAAGCCGTATGCCAGACGCCCACAGTAACATCATACTCAGTGGTGAGGGACTGAAAGTCTTTCCTCTAAGCTCAAGGACAGGGCAAGGACGCCTGCTCTCACCACTTCTATTCAACATGGTACTAGAAGTCCTAGCCAGAGCAGTTAGGCAAGAAGAAGAAATAAAAGGCATCCAAATTAGAAAGGAAGAAGTAAAATTATCTCTGTTCCCAGATGGTATAATCTTATATGTAGAAAACCCTACAGACACCCCCCAAAAAAAGCTATTAGAACTAATAAATGAATTCAGCAAAGTAGCAGGAAACAAAGTCAACTCACAAATACCAGTTGCATTTTTATACATTAACAACTAAAAATTCAAAAAGGAAATTAAGAAAACAATTCCATCTACTGAGAATAAAATAAAAGAAAAAATATTTAGAATAAAGTACTTAGTAATTAACTTAATCAAGAGGTGAAATATGTGTACAATAAAAACTGCAAGACATTTCTGAAAGTAATTAAAGAAGACATAAATAAATGGAAAGACATCCCATGTTCATGGATTGGATGACTTAATGTTGTTAAGATATCAATTCTACTCAAAGCAATCAACAGTTTCAGTACAATGCTATCAAAATCCCACTGACATTTTTTGCAGAAATAGAAAAAAAAAACCCTAAAATTCATATGGAATCTCAAGGGACTTCAAATATCCAAAACAATTCTAAAAAGGAAGAGCAAAGCTGGAGGACTCACACTTCCTGATTTCAAAATTTACTACATGGCTACAGTAATTAAAATAGTGTGGTACCAACATAAAGACAGATATATAGACCAATGAAATAGAATATAAATCCAGAAATTAACCCTCATATATATGGTTAAATAACTTTTTATAAGGATACTAAGACAATTCAATGGAGGAAAAGAAAGTCTTTTTAACAAATAGTGCTGAGTAAACTGGATATCCATTTGCAAAAGAATGAAGTTGGGGGGCCGCCCGGTGGTGCAGCGATTTAGTCCGCGCTTGGCAGCCCGGGGTTCGCGAGTTCGGATCCCGGGCGCCCGCCGACGCACTGCCTGTCAGCCATGCCGTGGCGGCGTCCCATATAAAGTGGAGGAAGATGGGCACGGATGTTAGCCCAGGGCCAGTCTTCCTCAGCAAAAAGGGGAGGATCGGCAACAGATGTTAGCTCAGGGCTGGTCTTCCCCACAAAAAAAAAAAAAGAATGAAGTTGGACCCTTACCAAAAACCATATACAAAAAAGGATCCATTGGGGCTTGCCTGGTGGCACAGTGGTTCAGTTCTCACTTGGAAGCCCAGGGTTCACAAGTTCAGATCCTGGGCACCTGCCGACACACTGCTTGTCAGTCATGCTGTGGCAGTATCCCATATAAAGTAGAGGAAGATGGGCACAGATATTAGCTCAGGGCCAGTCTTCCTCAGCAAAAAGAGGAGGATTGGCGACGGATGTTAGCTCAGGGCTGGTCTTCCTCACACAAAATAAATAAAGGGATCCATGACCTAAATGGAAGACCTAAAACTATAAAACTCATAGAAGGAAACATGGGACAAAAGCTTCATGGCATTAGAATTGGCAATGATTTCTTGGATATGACACTAATGCACAAGCAACAAAAGAAAAAATAGACAAATTGGACTTCATGAAAATTTAAAAATTTGTGCATCAAAGGCACTATAAACAGAGTAAAAAGGCAACCCAAAGAATGGGAAAAAAATATTTGCAAATCATATGTCAGATATGAGATTACTATCCAGAATACATAGAGAACACTTAAAACGCAACAACAAAAAATTTAAAAAACCTGATTAAAAAATGGGCAAAGGACTTGAATAGGCATTTCTCCAGAGAAGGTATACAAATGGCCAACAGGCATGTGAAAAGTTGCTCAACATCACTAATCATCAGGGAAATGCAAGTCAAAACTACAATGAGATACCAACTCACACCCATTAGGATGGCTACAATGTTAAAAAATAGACAGTGACATGTGTTGGCAAGAATGTGGAGAAATTGGAAATCTGTGCACTTTGGTGAGAATGTAAAATGGTACAGCTACTGTGAAAAATAGTATAGCGGTTACTCAAAAAATTAAAAATAGAATTACCACATAATACAGTAATTCCACTTCTGGGTATATACCCAAAAGAATTGAAAGCAGAGTCTCAAAGAGATATTTGTGCACCCATGTTCATAGCAGCATTATTTACAACAGTTAAAATATGGGAACAATCCAAGTGTCCACTGATGAATGAATGGATAAGCAAAATGTGGTATATACACACAATATTATGCAACCTTAAAAAGGAAGGAAATTCTGACATATGCTACAACATGGGTGAACTTTGTGGACATTATGCTAAGTGAAATAAGCCAGTCACAAAAAAACAAATACTGTAAGTTTCCACTTATATGAGATATTTAGAGTTGTTGAAATCATAGACAGAAAGTAGAATAGTGGTTGCCAATGACTAGTCTGAGGGGGAATGGGTTGTTATTGTTTAATGGCTGTAGAGTTTCAGTTTTGCAAGATGAAGAGTTCTGGAGATGGATGGTTGTGATTGTTGCACAACAATCAGTGTACTTAATACCACTCACCTGTACACTTAAAAATGGCTAATATAATAAATTTTATGTTATGTTTATTTTACCACAATAAAATTTTTTTTTTTTTTTTTTTGTGAGGAAGACCAGCCCTGAGCTAACATCCGTTCAATCCTCCTCTTTTTGCTGAGGAAGACTGGCCCTGGGCTAACATCGTGCCCATCTTCCTCTACTTTATATGGGACGCCACCACGGCGTGGCTGACAGGCAGTGCATCGACGGGCGCCCGGGATCCGAACCTGCGAACCCCGGGCTGCCAAGCGCGGACTAAACCGCTGCGCCACCGGGCGGCTCCCCACAATAAAAATTTTTTAAAAACCAAACACAAAAAGAGAATCTTAGAGATCAAGGGAAAAAAGATCAAGAGAAAAGTGATTCATTCTATACAAGTGATCCTCAATAAGATTAACAGCTTACTTCTCCTCAAAACCAGGAAGGCCAGAAAGTAATGGGATAACATATTTAAAGTGCTGAAAGAAAAAAACAACCTTCAGCTAAGAAATCTGTGTCTGGAAAAATTATCCTTCAAATATGAAGGAGAAATTATGACATTCCCAGGGAAACAAAATGCAGAACTCTGATAAAGATAATTACATAGATAAATATAAGAACAAGTATTATCATATTTTTGGTTTGTAACTCTTCTTTGTGTGCCTCATATCGTTTAAAATACAAATGCCTAAAAAATAATATAAATAGATGTTAATAGGCACAAATGTATAAAGATGCAATTTTTTACAGTAACAACATAAAGGGACTGAGGAGCTGTATAGAATAAAAGCAGAGTTTTTGTATGTTATTGATGCTAAGTTAGCATCAAGTCAATCTAGACTATTATAAATTTAGGATGTTATTGTAATTCCAGGGTAACCACTAAGAAAATAACTAAAAAATATACTGAAAAGACAATGAAGAGGGAATCAAAGAGGTACATTAGGAAAAATAAATCAAATGCAAAAGAAGACAGTATTGAGGACTTGAGACACAAAATAAGATATAAACAAACAGAAAATAGCACAATGGCAAAAGTAAGTGCTTCTTTAACAGTAATCACTTTAAATTTAAAAGGATTAAACAGAGCAATTAAAAGACAGAGACTAGGGGCTGGCCTGGTGGTGTAGTGGGTAAGTTCATGTGCTCCACTTTGGCGGCCCGGGGTTCACAGGTTCAGATCCTGGGCACAGACAGATGCACCATCAAGCCATGCTGTGGTGGCGTCCCACATATAAAGTAGGGGAAGATGGGCACAGATGTTATCCCAGGGCCGATCTTCCTCAGTAAAAGGAGGAGGATCGGCAACAGATGTTATCTCAGGGATAATTTTCCTCACAAAAAAAGAGACAGAGACTGAAAGAATGATCTAACTATATGCTGCCTACAAGAGACTCGTTTTAGACCCAAAGACATAAATAGGTCGAAAGCAAAAGGATGGAAAAAGACATTCCATGTAAATAGTAACTAAAAGAGAAGTGACGTGGCTATACACATATTAGACAAACAGACTTTAAGACAAAACATTGCTACAAGAGATAAAGAAGGATATTACATAATAATGAAAGGGTTAATTCACCAAGAAGATACAATTATAAATATATATGCACCAATCATCAGAGCTCCAAAATATATGAACCAAACATTGAGAAAATCAAAGAGAGAAATAGACAGTTCTACAATACTAGTTGGATACTTTAACACCCAACTTCTAGTAATGATAGAACAAGACAGAAGATCATTAAGGAAATAGATGACTTGAATGACTATAGATGAATTGGACCTAACAGACATATACAGAACAGTCCACCCAACAAAAGCAAAATATACATTTCTCTCAAGTGAACATGGGACATTTTCCAGAATAGGCCATATGTTAGGCCACAACTTAAGTCTCAATAGATTTAAAAGGATTACAATCATACAAAGTATCTTCTCCAACCAGAAAAAATGGAGCTAGAGGTCAATAAAAGAAGAAAAACTGGAGAATGTACAAGTACAAGGAAATTAAACAACACACTCTAAAACAAGCAATGGATCAAAGGAGAAACCACAAGGAAAATTAGAGATAAAAGAGATGAATGAAGATGAAAGCACAACAAAGAAACACTTAGAGCATGCAGTAAAAGCCATGCACAGAGGGAAATTTATATTTGTAAAAGTCTACATTTAAGAAAAAGAAAGTTTTCAAATCAACAATCTAACATTACACCTTCACCTTAAGGAACCAGAAAAAGAACAGCAAACTAAACCCAAATCTCATAGAAGGAAGAAAATAAACATTAGAGAGGAGATAAATGAAATAGAAAATAGAAAAACAATAGAATTAACGAGAAGTTGGTTCTTTGAAAAGATCAAAAAATTGACAAAACTTTTAGCAAGATTGACCAAGGAAAAAGGGAAGATGAAAATAACTAAAATCAGAAAATAAAATGGGGACATTACAAACACCTTTCCACAAATAAAAAAGTCCATAGGGGAAGGGGCCAGCCCTGTGACATAGTGGTTAAGTTCATGTGCTCCACTTTGGCGGCCTGGGGTTAGCAGGTTTGGTTCCTGGGCACAGACCAACGCACTGCTTATCAAGTCATGCTGTGGTGGTGTCCCACATATAAAGTAGAGGAAGATGGGCATGGATGTTAGCCCAGAGCCAATCTTCCTCAGCAAAAAGAGGAGGATTGGCAACAGATGTTAGTTCAGGGCTAATCTTCCTCACCAAAAACAATTTAAAATAAAATAAAATTTAATAATAATAATAAAAGCATTTGATAAAATTCAACACCATTTTATGATAAAAAAATATATACAGAAAACTCAGAATAGGTGGGAATTTCTTCAACATGATGAAAGGTATTTATGAAAAACCCACAGCTAACATCATATTTAATGGTGAAAGACTGAAAACTTTCTCCCTAAAATCAGGAACAAGACAAGGATGCCTGCTTTCACCACTGCTATTCAACATTGTACTGGAAGTTCTAGCAAGAGCAATTAGGTAGAAAAAGAAATGAAAGGCATCCAAATTGAAAAAGAAGTAAAACTATCACAGATGGTATGATACCATATAGAAAACCCCAAAGAACCCACAAAAAAATTACCAGAGCTAATAAAAAAATTTTAGCAAAGTTGCAGGGTACAAGATCAACTCACAAAAATCAGTCTGTTGCTATACACCAGCAATGACCAATCTAAAAATGAAATTAAGAAAGCCATTCCATTATAGACAACAAAACTGTATTAAAAGCATGAAACTTGCTAGGAGACTAGGTCTTAATTGTTCCCACCACTAGAAGAAACGCTACAATGGCAGTCATATTGCAACATAAATATACCAAATCAATATGTTGCACCCCTTATATGTCAATTATATCCCAATTTTAAAAAATTCCTTTGGAAATTCTCTTCAATAAACGGTGTTGTGAAAACTGGACAGCCACATGCAAAAGAATGAAAGTAGACCATTATCTTTTGCCATACACAAAAATTAACTCATACTGGATCAAAGACTTGAAGGTAAGATGTGAAACCATAAAACTCCTAGAAGAAAACATAGGCGATATGCTCTGTGACATCAGTCTTAGAAGGATCTTTTTGAATAACATGTCTACTCTGGCAAGAGAAACAAAGGAAAAATAAACAAGTGGGACTTCATCACAGTAAAAAGCTTCTGCAAGGCAGAGGAAACCAGGAATGAAATGAAAAGACAACCCACCAAATGGGAGAAGGTATTTGCAAATCATATATCTCACAAGGGGTTAATCTCCAAAATATATAAAGAACTCACACAACACAACAACAAAAAACAAACAACCCAATCAAAAAATGGGCAGAGGATGTGAATAGACATTTTTCCAAAGAAGATATATGGATGGCCAATAAGCACATGAAAGGATGTTCAACATCACTAATCATCAGGGAAATGCAAATCCAAACTACTCTAAGATATCACCTGACACCCGTTAGAATGGATGTAATCGCCAAGACAAAAAATAACATGTTGGAGAGGATGTGGAGAAAAGGGAACCCTCATACACTGCTGGTGGGAATGCAAACTGGTGCAGCCACTATGGAAAACAGTATGGAGATTTCTCAAAAAATTAAAAAGATCCAGCTATCCCATTACTGAACTTGAAATCAACAATTCAAAGAGACTTATGCACCCCTGTGTTCATTGCAGCATTATTCACAATAGCCAAGAAGTGGAAGCAACCCATGTGTCCCTCGACTGATGATTGGATAAAGAAGATGTGGTATATATATATATATACAATGGAATACTACTCAGCCATAAAAAAAGACAAAATTGTCCCATTCACAACAACATGGATGGACCTTGAGGGTATTATGTTTAGTGAAATAACCCAGACAGAAAAAGACAAGTTAAACAGAGAGTTACCACATGATCCAGCAATTTCACTTCTAGGTATATATCCAAAAGAATTACTTCCACTTCCAGGTATATATCTAAAAGAATTGAAAGCAGGGACTGAAACAGATATTTGTACACCAATGTTCATAGCAGCATTATTCACAGTAGCCTAAAGGTGAAAACAACGCAAATGTCTATTGACGAATGATAAACAATATATATATATATAATGGAATATTACTCAGCCTTAAAAAGGGCTAAAATTATGATATATACCACAACATGGATGAACCTGGAAAACCTTATGGTAAGTGGAATAAGCCAGACATGAAAGAACAAATATTGTTTGAATCCACTTATATGAGATACCTAGAATACTCAATTTGTAGAGATAGAAAGTAGAATAGTGGTTACCAGAGTCTGGGCAGATGGCTGAATGAACAATGTATTTTATAATAAAAAGAATATGTATTTGGTCTTTGTCCCTAGTTCCTGGCACAAAGCTCCTAAATCCCTTGGGTTTCCTGGGTGACAGAAGCATTTTTTGTTCTAATGAGGCCACTCTCGGTGGGCCCCTAGATGGCTGCAGGATGGGGGCTGGTTGTCAGACAGACCATGGCATAATTAGAGGGTTGGAACTTTCAGCCCCAAACCCCAACCTCCATGGAGATGAGGAGGGCTGGAGATTGAGTTAATCACTAGTGGCCAATGATTTAATCAATTATGCCTACATAATGATATCCCATAGAAATCCCTAAATGACCGGGTTCTGAGAGCTTCCGAGTTGGTGAACACATCCAGGTGCTGGGGGGTGGCATGCCCAGAGAGGATACAGAAGCTCCATGACACCCCCCACACCTTGCCCTGTGCATCTCTTCTACTTGGCTCTTCCTGAGTTGTATCCTTTATAAGGATGATAGTATGTAGAAAGCTTTCCTGACATCTGTGAGTCATTCTATCAAATTACCAAACCTGAGGTGAGGGTTGTGGGGACCCCCAATTTATACCCAGTTGATCAGAAGTACAGGTGACAACCTATGACTTGTGACTGGTGTCTGAAGTGGGGAGCAGTCTTGTAGGATTGCGCCCTCAACCTGTGGGGTCTGCACTAAATCTAGGTAGTGTCCAAATTGAAATGAACGGTAGGACACCCTGTTGGTATCCAGAGAGTCGGAGAATTTGTTGATGTGGAAAAAAGTCCACACATTTGGTGTCAGAAGTGTTGCAAGTAAAGACATTTCAGGAGTTTTTGTTTAATAGGTACAGAGTTTCAGTTTGGAATGTTGAAAAAGTTCTGGAAATAGATAGCAGTGATGGCTGCACAACAATGTGAATGTACTTGATGCCACTGAATATACACTTAAAAATGGTTAAAATGGTAAATTTCATGTTCTATATATTTTACCACAAGAAAAAAGTATTAAAGAAATCTATGTATGATTGCTTATGAGCTAAAAAGGAAAAAATATAGCGACTGTGCAGTGGAGCAATCAGACAGCATCTTTACTGAGTCGTCAAAACTGTCACGAGTGAGAGGCAGATGGACACCATGCACCTTCTGATGTGGTGCCTGAGAAGGGCTCACCATCACTGACACAGGGTGTTCTGGCTGAGAACACATAACCAGAATCCAACAATGAAGAAACATCAGCCAAACACAAAAAGAGGAACATTCTGTTAAAAAAAGACACAGAGAGAATAGACAAGTGAGGGAGTTGGGGGAAGGAGGGAGTGACTTCACAGTGGACAGACCTACCTCAGCCAGGTGGTCAAGGTCAACATCAATAGCAACAAGTCATCCTGAGGTCGTGTACCCCTTGTATGATATAATGAAAATAACACTTTACCTCTATGGTCTTCCTCCCATATAAACCATTAGCCTGAGAAAATCCTCACAAACCCAAATTGAGGGACCTTCTACAACGAGTACTCCTCGAAACTGTCAAGGCATCAAAAACAAAGGAAATCTGAGAAATTGTCACAGATCGGAGTAGCCTAAGGAGACATGATGACCAAATGTAGTGTGATATCCTTAGTGGGTCCTGGACCAGAAAAAGGACATTATGAGAACATATAAAATCCAAATAAAGTGCAGAGTTTAGTTAATAGTAGCGTGTCAATGTTGGTTTCTCAGCTGTCACAAATGTACCATAGTAATATAAGATGTTCCAATAGGGGAACCTGAATGAGAGGTATACAGGGGTTCTCTGGACTATCTTTGCACCTTTTCTTAAATGTAAAACTATTCTAAAATAAAATGCTTATTTTAAAAAATAGGGCTAAATAGTTAAAAAATGTCGATGTTATAAAAATGTCAATGTCAAACATACAAAAGAAGCCATGGAAATATTCCAGGTCAAAGGAGACTAAACAGACATGACAACAAAACATAATTCCTGACCTGGACTGGATCCTGGGCTGGAGGGGGAATAAATGCTGAAAGGACATTTTTTTTTGAGAGGAAAATTGTCCCTGAGCTAACAACTGTGCCAATCTTCCCCTATTTTGTATGTGGGATGCTGCCACAGCATGGCTTGATAAGCGGTGTGTGGGTCCACACCTGGGATCCGAACTCACGAACCCTGGGTTGCCAAAGCAGAGCACGTGAACTAAACCACTATGCCACTGGGCTGGCCCCCTGAAAGGACATTTTTTGCGGCATTTTACAGCATTGAAATACAAATGGTATACTAGTTTTTAAAATATTGTGTCAATGTAAAATTTACTGCAGTTGAGATGTACTGTAGTTTGTAACAGAATTTCTATATTCTTTTTTTTTTTTTTGTGGTGAGGAAGACTAGCCCTGAGCTAACATCTGTTGCCAATCCTCCTCTTTTTTTGCTGAGGAAGACTGGCCCTGAGCTAACTTCCATGCCCATCTTCCTCTACTTTATATGGGACGCCACCACGGCATGGCTTGACAAGTGTTGTGTTGATCCGCGCCTGGGATCTGAACCTGCGAACCCCGGGCCGCTGAAGTGGAACGTACAAACTCAACTGCTATGCCACTGGGCCAGCCCCAAATTTCTGTATTCTTAAGGAAATATCCTGAGTATTTAGGAGTAAAGGGCTTGATACATGCAAGCTGCACTCAAATGATTCAATAAAAAAAGTATATATATATTAACTATGCATTTATGATATATATATATATATATATATATATAAGCTAATGGGGCAAAATGTTAGCAGTAGGAGAATATGGTTAAAGGAAATGTTCTTTGTATAATTCTGATTCTTGAAATTTTTCCTTCTCTCCTACAGCAGGTATTGACTACCTACTACAGTATCTCAGTGGAGTGACTGTATGCGTGTGGTTCTTAGTTTGGTTTTCTTCTTGCTATATTTCTCCCATCCCACTCTCTCAAAGCAAGAGCCTAGCCTGTTATCCTCTGCCACTCATGGGTTTTGGACTGCTGAGCTGAAAGAGTATGAAAAGAAAATCTTCCTGCCTTTATAAGAATGCTAATGTAAACCACATAAGGCAATGAGTGCGAAGATGATTAGAGTAAAGAGGAGAAGCCAAAGCTGCTCCAGACAGATAGAATCCATCACCTATAAGAGAAAAACCCAAAGTCCAAGTAACTCACACAATAGAAGAGTTTATTTCTCTCTCACATGACACAGTCCGGGGGTAGGCACTCCAGGACAGGTTCTGGCCTTTGACCCTCCTCCTATGCAGAGATAGAATCTGATTACATGCCCTTAAGACCGGGTTGGCCTTAGCAACTGGCTTCTGATGAATAGAACACAGCAGCAGTGATGCTGCATGAATTTCAGGGCTAGGTTGTGGACGCACCCGGCCCTCTCTCTGGGAAGCTCACCCTTAGAACCCTGCCACCATGCTGTGAGGAAGGCCAGGCCACCGTAGAGGCCACATGTTCGCCTTGTGGCTGAAAGCCCCCACTGAAGACTCAGCTCAGCCAGCATCGACCATCAGAAAGGTGAGTGAGGAAGCCTGCAGGCCCAGCCTCATCCAACTGTACCCACATGAAAGACCTCAAGAAAGAACACTCTAGGTGAGCCCCATCAACCACCAGAACCATGAGACATAATAAAACACTAATTACAGTTGTTGTTCTACGGCACTGAGTTTGGGATGGTTTGTTATGCAGCAATAGGGAATCAGATCATACACATTCCACACTGTGTCCCAGAGTTCCTCAAAAGGATTAAGACCTGGTCACCTACAGCAGTAATTTACTTGATAACGTGCCCTTTGCTGGCTGCTTTCCCTTTCCTGCTCCCTTACTGCTGTTTCTTCAGATTATTTCTCAAACTACTTGTGTCAAATCCCTAATTCAGGGTCTGCCTCTGGAGACCAGGGTATTACACTTAAGACAGAGTAATCATTAAGAGCAGGAACTCTGTCGTCAAACTTACTAGGTTCAGGACCTGGCTCTAACATTTACTAGCTGTTGACCTGGGGTAAGTTACTTAATATATCTCTATTCCAGCTTCCTCATCTGTAAATCATGGGTCAAAAATAGACCTATCTCATAGGGTTGTTATAAGTTTAAATAAGTTAATATATGTAAAGTGTTTAGAACAGAATCAGACACATAGTCAGCAGGATAGATGTGTTCTTTAAAAAAACAAAGAAAACAATGGTTTTAAATAATAAAGAGAATTTATTGGCTCAGGTAATGGGAAAACTCCAGTGATGACAGAATCTAAGAGTGGACTGATCAAAGCTTTGACTCTGTAACCAGGGGCCCTCCAGGACTAGTTCAACTGACCCCATCACTTATCAACAGTGATTAAAAATTGCCTTTCAGAAATGTGCAAAGTCATGTAGCCAGAGCATGTGCAGAAGAAGAAATCTTGACCTGAAATAACCCTGAAACCAAAGATCCTCCTCCCCACGGAACCAAAGAACAAGGACACGACTGGAACTTGCAAGTCGGACTCATCAGAAGCGAGGCATCCCTCATTCAGGAAGATCCGGTGTTAAAATTCCTTCCCCATCTCATCATAAGTGTTTAGAACCCTATCATAAAAGTTTATAACCTCATCATAAGTGTTTAGAACCCTGTCATAAATGTTTAAAACCTTGCCATAAATGCTTGAAGCCCACCGATCAAAACCTGTCCCGCCAGTGTTTCCACGTGCCAGCCTGTTCCTCCTAACCTCTTAAATTTCTCCCCAAATCATGAATCGGGGAGAGAGATCAGAGGGCACACACCCCCTGTCACCCTGCAGATCAATCTGGCAGAATAAATCTGATTTCTCCCCCAAAAGCTGATGCCGTAGTTAATTCGCTCTTTATGTGCATTGGACAGGAGAACCCCAGTTTTGTGTGGTAACAACTCTATTTCGGCACTCTTCTTTCAACTCTATACCCCTTCACGAACTAGCTTCATTCTCCAGCTGGGTTCTTTCCTGGTAAGAAAAAATGGAAGCAGGAGTTTCAGGACTCACATCCATATATCACACAATGAAAAGGGAGAGAGGGCTTCTGTTCTCCCAACAATCTCTCAAAACTCCTGGGATTGGTTCTGACTGGACCAACTTAGCTCATGTGCCCGTCAACCAGTTGGATAGGGGCTGGCTTAGGCCAATTAGAGCTCATCCGATGAGCGGGTGGCAGGGTCAATCTTCTTCAAACCAGTTTCTACTACAGAGAGGGAGAGGATGCAATAAATACTCAACTCCTTTGCAGAGCAAGGAGGCAGTGAAAGAACTGTAAGCAGAGAAGGGACTTTACTGGCTGGCGTTTTGAAAACAAGTCACTCTGCTGTGGAGAACAGCTGGGAGCAGGGCCAGAGTGGCAAGAAAGGCCAATCAGGAGATTGTTGTTGTTGAGAAAAATTACCCAAAACTTGGAGAATGACTCTGTGAACTTTCAGTGTCATGTAGAGGTTTTTCTAACCAGCCTGACTGAGGGTAGATGACTTTCTGGGGGAAAGATAAATTGCCAATGGATTGGAGCCCAGACATTTCACAATTCTGCAAAACTAAAAACATGAGGTGCTTTTATTTTCTGTCCAGTATAGAAGATAACCCCAAGTGTCATGGAGGTTTTTGTCCTGTAAAACGTTAACCAATTTTGTATTGAACACAACATTCTCATCTTGGCATTAGTTTTTTTCCCCACTGATAACAAAAATCCCAGTTTTTTATATTCTCTGTGGCTTAAAAAAAATACTGACCAAGTGAGGATGTGGAGCAACTGGAACTCATGAATCGTGCGCGGGAGCGTAAAGTGGAACAAACACACTGGGAACCAGAAGCCAGTTTGTCAGCTTCTTATCCCCGTGTTGTTTCGAACTGCATTTCTCTGATGACCAATGACGTTGAGCATCTTTTCATGTGCTTATTGGTCATTTGCATATCTTCTTGGAGAAATGTCTATTCAAGTTCTTTGCCCATTTTCTAATTAGGTTGTTTGTTGTGTTGTTGTTGAGTTGTAAAGATCTTTATATCTTCCGGATACAAGTCCTTTGTCAGATATACGTATTGCAAATATTTCCTCCCATTCTTTGGTTTGTCTTTTCATTTTCTTAAAGGAGTCTTTCAAAGAGCAGATATTTTTAATTTTAGTAAAGTCTAAGTTACTATTTTTTTCTTTTGTACTTCATGCTGTTTGTGTACTAAGAAATCTTTGCCTGTCGAGATTGTGCATATGCCTTTGTATATTCTTCTATATCTTTGACCTAGAACTTGTTATAATTTTAGCCTTTACATATAGGTTCTAATCTATGTAAAGTAAATATTTATGTATGGTGTGAGGTAAGAGTCAAAGCTGATTTTTTTCCGTGTGTATTTCCAGCAGCACTTCTTGAAAAGAATATCTTTTCCTCATTGAAACACTTTGGCCCTTGTGTCAAAAACCAATTGACCATATCTGTGTGGGTCCATTTCTGGACTATCTCTTCCTCTCCATTTACATGTCGGTCCTTACCCCAATCTCACACTGACTTGATTTTTGTACCTCCATTTTAAGTCTTGAAATCAGGTAATGTAAGTCCTCCAACTGGTTACTTTTGAAATTAATTTGGCTCTCACATTTCTGTATAAATTTTAAAATCAGCTTGTAATTTCTGCAAAAACAAGAAAAGCCTTTGGGGATTTTGTTTGATTGCACTAAATCTACACATCAATTTGAAAACTGCTGTCATAACAATACAGGTTTCCCCCATTATCTGAGAGTTTGCTTTATACCACTCCACTTTTACAAAAGACCTATATTAGTACTTGTTTTCGACAACTGAAAGAAATTCGAAGAGGATTTTCACTTTTAGAAAAAAGGTGAAAAGCTAAAATACTGTTCAGCGTTTGTTTGGCAGTGAGCCATTATAGAGGCTAAGCAGTCAAGCATGCTGTTGTATTTCAAGCCTTCCACATCAGCCACTTCAGCCACAGCAGACGATGAACCTTGACCTTTGACATGGAGGCAGCAGACCTAGAAGAAGGTGTAGATATTAGTGACCTATCTGACCTGATGGATCTAGACGACGATGTTAACAGGTGACCCTCTTCCTCTCTCCTACACCCGTCTCCTGTAACTCCCACCACCCCCACCTCTGACGATTCAGTCTAGCACCCCATCATCACCTCCACCACCTCTCAGCCTTCCAGGGTGCTTGCTGTCTTCCTGACTCTGGTACATAAAACTGCACAGTACAGATGTCATTTCTACTTCCTATAGGCTGTGCATTTATCATTATCATTCCTGCTTGTACTACATGTTAGTGTTATTGTGGTTTCATGTATTATATGGTATGATTTGGTAGGGTATTTTGGGAGTCTGGGAATGCTCAAAAGTGTTTCGCATATAAACTAATGGTAATTGCTTCTTTGCTTTATGCCGTTTCAGCTTACAAAAGGTTTCATAGGAACGTTCTACATTCAGATGGTGGGGGAAACCTGTATTGAAACTTCCAATCCGTGGGCATGGTATAATGATACACCTCTCCATTTATTTAGGTCCTCTTTAATTTCTTCCAACAATGTCTTAGAGTTTTCATTTCACATTAAATAAACAGATTTTGCTAAATTTGCCCCTAAGTATTTCATGGTTTTTGATGTTTTTAATGGTATTAGTTTTCTATAAGTGGTGAGAGTATCATCTTTGCCTTTCTCCCTATCTTAGGGGAAAGCGTTGGGTCTTTTATCATTAAGTGTTACGTTACCTGTAGGATTTCATAGATGCCCTTTATCAAGCTAAGGAAGTTTCTTTATATTCCTAATTTGCTGAAATTTTTCTTAATCATAAATGGGTGCTGATTTTTTTTTACTTTGAAATAATTTTAGCCCCATATAAAAGTTGTAAAAATATCAATTAAAAAAATGCAACCTGAAGAACAAAAAAAAAAGAGTTGTAAAAATATTACAGAGTTCTTTTGGGTGATGAGGATGTTCTGGAACTAGACGTTGGTGATGATTGCACAACCCAGTGAATGTACTAAATGCCACTGAATTGTACACTTTAAAATGGTTTAAATGGTCACTTTTATGTTATGTGTATTTTACCACAATAATAAAAAAAAAATTAGTAGAGTTCCCATGTACCATTCTCCCAGCTTCCATTAATGATAACAGGTTGTATCACTATAGTGCAACTATTAAAACTAAGAAGTTAGGCCCGGCCTGGTGGCGCAGCGGTTTACTTCATGCTTGGCAGCCCAGGGTTCGCGGGATCTGGGTTTGGATCCCGGGCGCCCGCAGATGCACTGCCTGTCAGCTATGCCGCGGCGGCGTCCCATATAAAGTAGAGGAAGATGGGCATGGATGTTAGCCCAGGGCCAGTCTTCCTCAGCAAAAAGAGGAGGATTAGCAACGGATGTTAGCTCAGGGCTGGTCTTCCTCACAAAAAAAAAAAAAAAAAAAACTAAGAAATTAACGTTGGTACATTACTATTAACTAAACTGCATGCTTTATTCAGATTTCATCAGTTCTTCCACTAAGGCTTATCTTTCGTCTGTTCCAGTTTCTGGTCCAGGATCCCACGTTCCATTTAGTTGTCACACCTCCTTAGTCTTCTCCAGCCTGTGACAGTTCCTCACTTCTTTCCTTGTGTTTTACAACCTTGACAATTTTGAAGAGTTCTATTCTGATATTTTGTAGAATGCCCCTCAATTTGGGTTTGTCTGGTGTTTTCTCATGATTCAGTTCAGGCTGTGCATTTCGAGAAAGAACACCGGAGAGGTGCTGTGCTTTTCTCAGGATCTCGTGTGAAGTCATTATGTCTCATTGTTGGTGATGTTAACATTGATCACGTGCTTAAGGTAATGTCTGCCGGGACTCTCCACTGCACAGTTACTATTTTTCCCTTTGTAATTAACAAATTACGTATTTTGAGATTACACAAATATCCTTTTTTTCTCTTTAAACTTTCACCTTTCTACATTAGCATTCATTGGTGGATCTTGCCTGCAATAAGACTTTCTAATGATGATTTTCTATTTCCTTTATTACTTCTATATTTATTCACTGGAGTTCTTCTGAAAGGAAGAGTTGTCCCTTCTCCATTTATATTTCTATTATTTAGTTATGTCGGTATATACTCATGAATGTTTATTTTCCTCTTTGGCTGATAATCCAACACTATTATTATTTTGTCACTCAAATTGTTCCAACTTTGGTCATTGGGACCCTAAAGTTCCCAACGGCTCTTGTCCTTTTGATGTGCCCCCATCCTTAAAAAATTTTTGTTAATACTTCCTTATTTTTGGCACCACAAGATGCTGCAAGATCATCTTGTGTTTTGCTTACTCCGACCCTGGAATCACCCACTTCTGCAAGATCCAAAATCTAAGTCCTGGGCACTTTATGACTCATTGATACTGAGGTGTCATTCCTCTTGGCGGACAGAGCTAAGAAATACATCTAGGTACATTACCTTATGTGCCCACATACATACATATATATTAATTTCTGTATCTCTCTATCTGTGTGCGTGTGTGTGTTTATTTTTTAAGCCCCACAGGGTTCATTCTAGCCTTCCTTCTTTCCTTAGTTGTAGCTTTTGTTAAAACATAAACTGAGTCATATTAAAAATTTTGAGAGTTTATTTGAGCAAAAATCAATTTGAATCAGGCAGCGCCAATCAGAAAGTGATTAGGGGTACTCCACCGGCAGGAGCTGGGGAAAGACTTTTATAGAGAAGAGGCAGAAGCAAAGCAACAAAATTATTTCATTGGCTATAAATTAAGCCTTTGCCTTATTTGGAAAAGTCTAGTTGGCTGTTTGTGTTGGTTATCCTTAGGATTTGATTTCTTAACCTTGAGCCATTTACAGGCTTAGGTTTTGGTTTGCTTAGGTAGGCTGCTAAGGCATTAAAGCCACCTCAGTCTAATGGCCTCCTTGTTAAATTAACACTTTCCCTCTCCAACAGTGAGAAATCTGGCACTCATTGTCTACAATAAATTTGCTCAACCCTAAAGTACATATAAAGTAGTTTTGAAATTGCTGACCCATGACCCTATGAGAAACAAATTACCATGGAGTACACTGTTTGCATATAGTTGTTTTTGTCTTTAGCTTTATAGTCTCCAGTCGAAACATTGTTCCAAATTTAATTAGGCCAGCTCCTTTCTCACCATTCTCTTCAGGGTGGTTACAGGATTTGTTGGTAATACAGTTACATTTATTTGTCACAGGCTGCATGCTATTTGGGGTTGCCTTCACAGACTGAGTAATTTTTTTTAATTTGAATTCATAAAATTTATTCTTTGTGGTGTACAGTTTTAATAAACATATAGTCTTGTATTCTGCACCATAGTGCCTTATAGAACAGTTTCAACAACCCCAAACTTTCTCATGCTGCCCCTTCATAGTCAATACCTCCTCCTACACCCAACCGGTGGCAACCACTCATCACTGATAGTTTGCCCTTTAGTTTGCCCTTTTTCAGAATGCCATATAAATGGAATTTTTTTAATATAGCATTTGGGGTCTGGCTTCTTTCACACAGTAAAACGCATTTAAGATTCATCTGTGCTAAAAAGCTTCTGCACAGCAAGAGAAATTATCAACAAAATGAAAAGACAACCCACAGAATGGGAAAATATATTTGCAAACCATATATCTGGTAAGGGGTTAATATCCAAAATATACAAAGAACACATACAACCCAATAGCAAAAAAACAAACAATCTGATTAAAAAATGATCAAAGAAACTGAATAGACGTTTTTCCAAAGAAGATATATGAATGGCCAACAGGTAGGTGAAAAGATGCTCAACATCACCAATCATCAGGGAAATGCAAATCAAAACTACAGTGAGATATCATCTCACACATGTTAAAATGGCTATCATCAAGAAGAGAAGAGATCAGAAATGCTGGTGAGGATGTGGAGAAAAAGGAGTCCTTGTGCACTGTTGGGGTTGTAAACTGGTGCAGCCACTATGGAAGACAGTATGGAGTGTCCTCAAAAAATTAAAAATAGAACTACCATAGGGGCCAGTCCAGTGGCATAGTGGTTAAGTTCACACGCTCTGCTTCGGTGGGCCGGGGTTCGGCAGGCCAGGGTTTGCGGGTTCAGATCCTGGGCGTGAACCTACACACCACTTATCAAGCCATGCTGTGGCAGGCGTCCCACATATAAGAATAGAGGAAGATGGACATGGATGTTAGCCCAGGGCCAGTCTTCCTCAGCAAAAAGAGGAGGATTGGCAACAGATGTCAGCTCAGTGCTAACCTTCCTCACCAAAAAAAGAAAAAAGAAAAGAACTATCATATGATTCAGCAATTCCACTTCTGGGAATATACCTGAAGGAAATGAAAACACTATGTTGAAGATGTGCACCCCTATATTCATAGCAACATTGTTTATAATAGCCAAGACATGGAAACAACCTAAGTGTCCATCAATGGATGAATGGATTAAAAAGTTGTGGTAGATATTTATATACAGTGAAATATTATTCAGCCATAAAAAAGGAGGAAATCCTGCCATTTTCAACAATATGGATAGACCTTGAGGGCATTATCCTAAGTGAAATAAGTCAGACAGAGAAAGACAAACACTGCATGGCCTCACTTATATGTGGAATCTTAAAAAAAAAAAAAAATCAAACTCATAGAAAAAGAGATCAGATTTGTGATTACCAGAGGTGAGGTGTGGGGGAGGGGAAATTAGATGAAGGTGGTCAAAAGGTACAAACTTCTAGTTAAAAGATAAATAAGTACTAAGGATATAATGTACAGCATGGTGACTACAGTTAACATTGCTGTACGGTATATACAAAAGTTGTTAAGAGAGTAAATCTTAAGAGTTTTTGTTACTGACCAAAGTGGGTTTGCCTCCTGGCAAGTTAAATCAGACTCTTCACCAGAAGTCATTGTCAAACAAAGTGGGGTTTATTTGCAGCAAATAAGAGACCACGCAGAATCATTTCCAAAGTCATGGTTCTCTCCAAGCAAGGGACAGCAGGGACCTTTTATTTCAGATGGGGAATGAATATTTCAAAGGGAGAGGTGGGTACTCGCTTGCACAGGCTCAGTTGGAAAACATGCTTCAACAGACACCACAGGTTACAGTGATGAGACCTGAGCTCCTCCTGGAGAGATCTTAGCATCAAACATAAGTCCAAGGTCATAGGCATTGCTCTTGTTGGGGGCTTGGTCTAGTTCAGGGTGGTTGGTGACTGCCTCTCTTAACATAACGAAAGGAAAAAAACAATTTGGAGAAACAGTTAAATGCTTCTGAAACCTCCCTTGAGTTGCTTGGGGCAATTGGTTGGTGATATTTTCATCACAAGGAAAAAAATATTACTTTCTTTTCCTTTTTTTGTATCTACATTAGATGATGAACATTAAATTTGTTGTGATAATCATTTCATGATATATGTATAATTCAAATCATTATGCTGCACACCTTAAACCTGTACCATGTGTGTGTCAATTATATCCCAATAAAACTGGGAAAAAGTTCATCTATGTTGAGTCCCACTCTGGCGTGACAGCATAAATAGCTCTACGGACCTGCTCCCAGAGAAACTGGTGAAATCTATTATTTTTTAAATTAAGGTCTCTGGAAATGGTCTTAAGGGCATACAGCAAATGAAGAAACATTTATTCAAGAAAATCTACTAAAACACAGTAAGAAAAGCAAGATATTTGATATTTGAACCGATATGTGCTCCCTCCCTCCTTCCAGCTTGTTGCTGAAAAACTGGGACCTTGTCACTGTAGATGAATCAATGAACACAATGAAAAGGGATTGAGGAAAAGAAAGAGTTATTTTTAATTTGCTAGCAAATGAGGATGCAGTAGGCTAGTGCCTCAAAACCCACAGTCCTCCTGAAACATCAGCAATTAGAGTTTTTAAAGGGAAATTCATGGGAAAGAATGTGCTGTCTACAAGACGGTAACGATCTGGTGGGGCAATTATGTGAGGGTCCCAGATGTTCTGGTGCCAAGCCAGCTGTTATCTCTATCTGCAGCAGGAGGGCCAGTGCTCCATTGATCAATCTTCCTGGGTTACCAGAAATTGGACTCTGGGAGAGGAAGGAAACTGCCATCAATTAATGATTACAAAGTTTAAAAGGTTTTAGATAGGGGAGGGGGAACTGTAGCTTTGCCAGTCGGTGCCCTCCCACCAGCCTGCATTTGGCTAAGACAGGAGAATCTGCAGGGTGGTGTCCTTGGTTGTCTGCCTCCATTTGAACGGTGGCTTTCAGTGCCAGGAAGCCAAAGAGTTGGGGTCCGGGAAGTTTCAGCTTCTTGATATTCTCTGGATATCAGTTTCCCTGTAACAAAACTTCAAAGGACCTGTGAGTAGCCAACTTCAGTGTGAGCCCCAGTGTGAGGCCACCTGGGCTTCTAACAATTTGTGACTTCTATTTGTCTTGTCAAATTCAGGGATACAAAGGTTAAAAAAAAAAAACACCAATATTTACATGTGAATGTAACTTAGGGGAGCAGGGAAAAGTGAATGAGTGCTTTTGGTTGTAACCCGATATATGCTGGGTTCAAAGTAGGGGAACTGATGTCAGGGCCAGCATCAAAGAAGACGTTACAAGATTTTTTTTTTCTCTGTCACAAGCTCAGAGACAGAAATCTGACCGCAGACTGGCACAGCCAGGAGCATGGGACTTCCTCTGCCTCCAACTCCTAGGCCCTGGCTCTCCTCCCATGAGGGGCAGGACTTCAGCATTTCTCATCCTGCCCTTCACTACCAGCTGCTGAGGCTAAGTTTTGGATGAGTGCAGACAAGAGTGGGGGCTCCCACTCTTCCACCCAGGCCCCATTACTGAGACCACGGCTGTACCTTGGGCCCCAGTGATCCTTGCACTAGCTCATGAGGCCGGGGTTCCGAGCTGGGAGAGGCAAGTCAAGGAGACCTGGGGCTGTGCTTCACTAAGCCCTAAGCTCTTAAAGTGGGGGTGTCATTCAGAGAGAAGCACACCATTGTCCCTGTCCCCAGCACAGCTTCAGCTAAGAGATTTTTGCCCTAGGGAAGAGGTAGGCCATAGAAGACAGAGATCCTATCTTTCTCCAAAAGAATTGACTCTGCAACAACAGTGTGGAGAAATTCAAGCCCTAGAGCATTCTCAAAACTAGACAAGGTTGTGGTGAAAGTCAGTTGGAAGGATACTGATAGATTCATTGGTGTGTAGGCTCAGTTGTAGGCTGGCTAGTTTGCTGAAGACAAATGGGAAAAAAGACATCTGGGAGGTGCCCTCTTGGTGTCAGAATAAATCTCAAACACTGACCTCAGGAACTATCCCTTCAAAAAAGCTCAAACTAGGTTGACTCAGTTTATGAAACAACTGTGCCCCAGATCATTGTTGAAAACCATTGAGCAACCAGCTGGCAATTAGTGGAGTTTAACCTCTGGGGGTGGTCAGGGAAAAAGGCAGCCAAAGAGAGCACTACCAAAACCATTGTCCTCCCACGGGGACTGAAGCCATATCCAAGGACCCTCCTCCCCTGGGAGCAAATTCAGGGCTCAACTTTGGAGGAGGGAGTTTAGACTGTATTAATTCAGCCAGTCATGAAATAATTAAACAAACAACATCAACAAGCTCTGGAAGAGTGTGGGGGAACAGTACCCAGAGTTGTCACAATATATTTTCTAAAATGCCCAGTTTCCAATAAAAAAAATTACAAGAGATGTAAAGAAACAGGAAAGAATAATCTACACACCAGAAAAAAATCAGGCAACAGAAACTGCTTCAGAGGGACCAGATGCCAAATTTAATGAAGAGTTCAAAGTAGGCATTATAAATATATTCAAGGAACTAAAGAAAGCCATAAATAAAGAAGTAAAGGAAGGTATGATGGCAATGCCATAGCAAAAAAAAAAAAAAAAGAATATTAATAAAGAGTTGGAAATGATAAAAAAGAACCAAATAGAAATCCTGGAGTTGAAAAGTACAATAACTGAGATGAAAAATTCACTACTGATGAAGCTGGTTATCTGAGGGTTACTGTATATTCTTTGTTCTAAAAAGGTATGGGACCGTACTGAAAACCATACTTCTCTGGAGCACTTTCTTCCTTTCTGGAAACTGCCTTCGCAGGTTATAATCTTCACCCTGGCTCAAGTAAAACTCACCTTCTCTCTCTTATCTACAGAATGGTTATTGGTTATTTTGCGTTGACATTTCTTGGTGTAGTGCAGCAGGATTTCAGAGAAACCCACCGGAGACCGCCTGGAATCTACACCGAACCCGTGCTCGGTCCAGCATGGACTGCTGAGCCCCTCCAGCTTCACGGCACTCTTCAGGTGCCCCTGGTGTTTCTCCTGAAACCCAGACCTCCTTATTTAAGTCATAGGTCCTGATTTTTTACTTGAGCTGTTTCAAGTCTTAAGACTAGGTGTTTTAAGGGGGTACCAGTACATATCCTAGGTAAGAGGAACCTAGGAAGAATTTTCTAGGCCAGGGGAGCCTGGGGGGAACTTTGGACAGGGGCTGACCTTTTAATTTGGCTTTAAATTGGAAAGAATTGTGTCTATAAAGTCTGAACAAATTGTTTAAGAGCAAAATGAGAGACTGAAAACTCATTCAGCTCTGACAAGAAGGGACACCAGCTCCACCCAGCCATAAGGCATCCTCAGGTGACTGAGAACCTAGTGGGAGTGAGTGAGGTTGAGCCTTGTGACATCCAGTAGTCCTATAGGGAGTTACATTGTGATTATTCACTTTAAGTAATTGACGGTTCATCTGGGGACATACACACAAAGGAAAGGATTAGTTGTCCAGCACTCATGGTAGTTTTAGACTGGTGGCAGGAGAAACCGAGACATGTAAGAGAGTATTCACAGCCTCTTGGAAGTGACACTCATAAGCAGCATGCTTCTGACCCACTACACTCTCCTTAGAAATTGTTCAGACTTTATAGTAAAATGAAACAAAAAGAAAATAGGAAATAGAGCATCTAAAAGCTGACCAGTTCCTGAATGGGCAGCCACCCCCTGGAACTCTGGCTGGCTTCATGTACCATACATACATGAAGGTGATACTTGCAAGTGCTTAACAAAATGGGGATAACTGTAAATGGCTGGATCTCTGGATCAAAATAACCCAGGATAATTTAAAATTACAGTGGCCATTTTGGGGCTGGTTTGAGCTTCCGAAACTTGTCTTTTTGTGTACCAGAATTAAGAGCCATGGAACAGAGACTAAATGCATCTTTAATCTCTAAAGAGTCAAGCTCGCCACCTTCCCACACAATTGCTCAAAAATTAAAGATTCTGGGAGCTTTAAATGTTTACAAAGAACAGCAAAATCTTACTAAACTTGTCCTGAGGGCTTGGCTTGATAATTGTCATGTTGGGGGCCCCAAAATATGGTCAGACAAAAATGCGGTTGTATCCCATTTGTGGTCAGAGACAGTCAGACAGAAATGTGGGTTGCACTCTATTTGCAGCTAGGTTCTGCCAGACTGCTGTCAGCCTCAGGGGAATTACATTGGCCATTAGAAGGATGTTCCGATTAGATTAGATAAGATCATTTAAGAAGTGCAAGAGGGGCCAGCCCTGTGGTGTAGTGGTTAAGTTCAGTGCGCTCCACTTCCGCAGCCTGGGTTCAGATCCTGAGACCGGACCTACACCACTTGTCAGCCACACTGTGGTGATGACCCATATACAGAACAGAGGAAGACTGGCACAGATGTTAGCTCCGGGCCAGTCTTCCTCAGCAAAATAAATAAATAAATAAGAAGTGCACTTAACAGCAAAGGCTTCAAAATTCCAAAATAGTCTTATTGGAAGTTTTGTTGCAAAAAGCTAAAAAGTTAAGTTATAGGAGGTACCTAAGAGAAGTCCTAAGTCATGGCTTTACAGACATTCCCATATTCTACCTTCAGAGGAAGGCCCCTCCCTGAGTTAATGATACTCTGAGAGATTTTCTGGGAAACTGTCATGTTAAAGATTAATGGAGTTGTTCAACACTTCCAGGTATGGTTACTCTTTGTCCCAGCTGAAACTTGACAAGATATTTGAAAGGATTTACCAACTTATGATCTGAAATTTGGCCAAACTGGAAGCTGATATTCAGCCTGATAGGATTTTTTTTAGACCTTCTTCCCTAAATTAAGATAAAACTATGTACCCAGAGGGAAAGAAGAAAAATTAAGGATAATGTAGTTGGATGGGCATGTCAGTCCTTTGATAAGTAACTAACCTCCCCTGTTTATCTCAAAAGACTTGTGACTTCTCTGGGAGCTGTTATCTAGCACATCACCAATTCCTAAGACTGAAGGGGAAAAAAAGGAGAAAGGAAAGAAAAAAACTCTATAGAAGTGCTCTTGCCCAAAATCTAGCATCTTAAGTGTCTTCTCCACAAATATTAGTAGAAGAAGCTTAAAATAAAATTTGGATTCAATTATTCTTTCATAACTAGTGAGCTTTGTATTATTGTACATGATTCATGGCAGTAATTTTAAAACAATAGCTGTGGAGTCTCTGTGTATGCATACATACATGTTATATACATGTGTGATTATTTCTTAACTTCCAGATGGTATAACTTCTTAAAAAGCTCTATTTAATTAGCTTAAAGCAAGCACTTATACAAATGTAATAGAAACTAACCCAAATGTCTTTCAAGTTAACATGATTTAGAATAATCTTTGGTAAATGAAAGCTTATTTCAGTTTGTTGGTTTGATTGAAATAAGCATGTCTTCAGAGTTATCAGCATTGGATATGGTGCAGACATGCAACCTTCATTCCACCTGGGTTTATTAGTTAAATAAGCTCATCTTTGTTACAAAATTTGTCTGCAAAAATAACTTAAAATGATAGCTGATTTTGTCTAATGTCTCATGAAATTTTGGTAGACAATCTGAACATAATTATTGTAAACAAGCTGAATATAAGATAGTTTTTGGGTGAATTTTAACAATAATTATGTGTTATGGTATATGTACTTACAATAACTTCAAACCCTTTT
The DNA here is from genome assembly GCA_031878705.1 of Tapirus indicus. Lineage (NCBI taxonomy): Eukaryota > Metazoa > Chordata > Mammalia > Perissodactyla > Tapiridae > Tapirus > Tapirus indicus. The sequence continues at coordinate 1,851,236 of CM062932.1, read as the reverse complement.
GATAACTTGAAACCATAGAGATTTGCTAAATTAAGTTAAATGATAGAAATTTATTCAGTGTATAGATCATTTCCACATAATATAAAATATTACATATAAATTACTAGACACAGATTTATCTACCTATGGCTTCTTATTACAGAGAAACTAGAAAAATACTTGAGTTTATTGATAAACATGTTTTGTGTCATGCAGAGAAATTTTCTATGAGAAAGTACATGTTTCTAGACAGTATTTGTGGATCTGCCAATCCATAGGATGCCAATGGATAAAAAAATTTAAGGAAAGTAAGATATATGTGTTCGGTAAAGAAAATTTAAGGAACAGAGATATTTTTGTTTGTTTTGTTAAGAAAGATAAATTTATCCTAAAGTACTAGGAAGGAGGGAAGGCATGGGACAAATTCTGAAGGTAAACAGAAAGTTATAGAAGGTTTGTGGAAGAGGAACCCTGAGGAAAGAATTTTGTGCCTGGTCAAGTTGGCTAAGATTAAAATGAATTTAATTAAGTGAATAAGTTTTAATATCAAAAGTAAGCTGGTATAAAAATTAGAATTTGGTTTCCTTTCTCTTAAAAGGATAATTTCCTTGGACTTTTCATCTGCTCTTGATAAAGAGATTATAAAAGGGTTTTCTTTGCTTTTGAGCAGTCTACCAGACGGGTAGGGATTTTATGTTTTATCAGAATAAATTTCCTGTATTGTTTTTATTAGGTCTTTAACCACAGGAGCTAAGATATTTCTTATAGCTATTTAGTTTTCTGCATTTGCCTGAAAATCTTTAATTGTCACCATGGCTAAATGGATAACTAAGCATTGTTTCACAGTGACCTGTGATCTTGTTTGACTAAGCATTTTAAAATCTTTTGATATTTTTGACAAGCCTCCCCAAAATTCAAATCCTAATTGAAGTCTTTCTTTTGACCCGAAAGTAACTTTGAGAATTTCCAGTGGGCCCCTGGGATGTCTCAAAGAATTTGTTCTCTCTTCCTATAAAGAGAGAGATACTAAATTAATTAGGTTTATTTGGTATATTAAATTGCATGGGAAGTATTGTCAAGTAAATGATGATGAACTTTCTTAGGTTATATTGTCTGGGTAAATATTATTCATTATCTTAACTCTGCTACCTTGCTTCCATTACCACAGGAGGAAAATGACCATGACTGCATTTTATTATCTAATTTGGTTTACAGATGGATCTTACTTAAAAGGTGAGCAGGGATGTTACCAGGCTGGATATGCTGTCCAGCCTTGGGAATGCCCACTGCTCTCTGTTAACCCTGCTAACCCAGTGAAAGATTTCCTTCTACAGGCTCAAGAAATCACCATGGAAGAAGAGAAACAAATATGGCAACAAAAAGGGGGAATTTTTGACACCACTACATGGATGTGATTCAGGCTCGATAAAAAACCATAGTACCCATTGGAGCACAATTGCCACTGCTCTAGCATATACATCAACTAAACTCTTGGTCATCTGAAAAAATGATTTTATGGGGAAAACAATATTTTTGGAAACTTTCTCCCACAGTGGCTCATAAAGCACATACTATTTGTACTATATGACCTAAATATAATCCTGGGAAAACACTTCATGGGTCACAAGGTCACTTCCCCCTTCCTAAGGGGCCCTTTGAGGTATAGTAACTGAACTTTGTTCAAATGCCACCATCTCAAGGATATAAATACATCTTACTAATGATCTGTATGTCCTCACATTGGGTTGAGGCCTTTCCTTGCAGAAGAGCAATGGCTTTAACAGTAGCTAAATTATTATTGGAAAGGATAACTCCTGTTTGGAGACTCCCTACTGAGTCACACAATGACCAGGGAACTTATTTTGCTGGACAAGTAATTAAATCTATCTGTGACATTTGGCCAATAGTGCAGCACTTTGACAGTGCTTGTCATCCCCAGTCCTCAGGATTAGTGGAAAGAACTATGGCACTAACAAAACTCAATTGGCAAAACTTTTAGAAGTGTTTAATCTCTCATGGCTAAAAGCTCTTCCACTAGTACTTCTCAATCTTAGATCTACACCTTTTGGTAACATTAGCTGCCTCCTTCTGAAATAATAACAGGATGGCCTGTGTAATTAGATGAAAGAATGTATGATACAACTTTGCTTAAGGGAAATAAGTTACATTGTTGTCAGGGTCTCATTGAAGTGCTTAAAAGAAGTGAAAAATTGGTAGCTGATTTCTTTCACAGAGAGCTCCTGGGAGATGAAGACCTTATGGGTCAGGGACTATGACCTGGAGATTTTGTTTATTGGAAGAGGCATCAGATAAAAGACTCCCTGCAGCCCCATTGGAAAGAACCATAACAGGTACTCTTAACCAATCCATGTGCTGCAAAATTAAAAGGCATAGACTCATGGATTCACATTTCTATTTTTTTTTTTTTTTGAGGAGATTGGCCCTGTGCCAATCTGTTGCCAATCTTCCTCTTTTTTTCTCCCCAAAACCCCAATACATAGTTGTGTATCATACTTGTAGAGTTGTAACTCTTCTATATGGGATGCTGCCTCAGCATGGACTGACAAGCAGTGAGTAGGTTGAGTAGGTCCATGCCCAGGATCTGAACCAGCAAACCCCAGGCCACTGAAGTGGAATGTGTGAACTTAACCACTATGCCACCAGGCTGGCCCCGACATTTCTCATTTTAAAAGGCCCCTCTGTTAAAGTTTGGTGCACTCCACTTCAGGGGCCTGGGTTCAGTTCTCAGGCACAGAACCACACCACTCGTCTGTCAGTAGCCATGCTGTGGCAGTGGCTCACATAGAAGAACTAGAAGGACTTACAACTAGAATATACAACTATGTACTGGGGCTTTGGCGAGGGGAAAAAATGGCCCTTCTGCCTGAGTGGATTTCAATTCCCATTTCTGACACCTGACTTCGACTGACCAAGACAAATATCTCCAAATCAGGATGAGAAGATGGCATCTGTTGTAGACAGCTGTCCCAAGACTCTGGACCAGGCCTGTATTTCCAACCTTATATCTCCTCATTTAAACCCTTTGTTGTAAGACTGGCATGCAGGATAGAGTGATGATTGCTCAACAACTTTAGATAGTTGATCGATCTTATAACTCTGGATGAATTTCTTTTCCTGCTAAAGACTATGTTTAAAATTCATTCTTCTAAAGTAATTGCTTCAAGTATTAAATTTATTACCATTGTTATAAACAACATAATCATAAGAAGTCATGTAAAAGCACATATACAATGTTTGTGCAATAATCTAAGAATAATTGACAAATTACATACCTCCGAAATGCTTCCCCTGTCAATATATACCTCTTATGCTTGTCCACTATATCCAACTATTTCCCCTCAATGTGGATAACTGGGTAAATCAACGAAATAAAAGCCTAGCACCAAGAGACATGAGGGACCCAGGGCAGGCAGCAACCACCCTGGCACTGAGGGGCAATATCTTGATCATCAATGTTTTCTATTAAAAGATTATTGATTAAAAGGGGGAAACAACAAGAAATTTTCACATATTAAGGTATATGGGGTAACTATTCTGATTCAAAATTGATTCAGCTTGAACTAAAGAATCCTGGCTTATGGCCTATCAAACATACATTACATTAAAACAAAGAATGCACTCTCTTAAGAATGCAGGTTCCTCCTATGCCAGTATTGGTAATTCTCCATTGCCTTGTCAGTAACTCCTGTATTAGTCACTTTCCCAACATCAGGGTCATGTTGACCTGCTAACTTGTAACTGAATGCTTCTTTGAAACTTTGATGAATGTGTATCCTGGGTGTGTTTAATGTATGTTCTTTGTTCTAAAATGGTATAAGACTGTACTGAAAACCATGCTTCTCTGGACTTTCTTCCTTTGAGGAAACTGCCTTCCTGAGTTATAATCCTCACCCTGGCTCAAGTAAAACTCACCTTATCTCTCTTATCTATAGAATGCTTATTGGTTATTTTGCATCAACAAACTTAATAAAAGTGCAAAACTTATACTCTGAAAACTATAAAACGTTGTTGAAAGCAATTAAAGATCTAAATAAATGGAAAATAAATGAAAACATGGGTTTATCAACCTCACTCACCAGTTTCTGGAACTTCATGGGTAGCCGTGCAAAGCAACTGAGCAACTAGTGAACTGAGCTTCTGATAATTATCAAAATGCCAAAAAGGGAAAAAAAGACAGAAACCTGTGATTATATTCTGTGAGTGCTTCTGTATTATTGATCCACATTTTGCCCAATTGGGCTTCTGTGAGTGCTTCTGTATGATTGATCCACATTTTGCCCAATTGGGCTTAATGCCTGAATTTGGAGCATGTAGAGTTGTCAGCACAGTGGTAGCCACAAGCAAGTGCTTAATAAGTGTTAGTTGAATTGAATGACATTGTGATGATAGTTTTTTCTCATTAGTTGCCTGTCAACATTCTCTTTTCCTAACTAGGACTTCCTCTGCCTGCCTATCTCTGTGTGTGTAAACAGAGATTTACAAGGGACTATGTAGGGTCTCAAATGAATCAAAGGTGAAATCCAATCATGGCCCAGCATGCTTTACCCAATCTAATTCATACCAACTTTGCTAATCTCTGCTATTAGAATCACACATTTTAGAAGTGGATGAGATCTCACAAGCCTCTAGCACATAGAAGGAACTCATTCAACATTTTTATGTGATTGAGTCAAACAAAGAATCACAGAAGAGGTGGTCTCAGGAGACAGGGAAGATTTAGACAACCATATTCCATGGAGCTGATCTTTGGAAATGTGTTTCCTTTTTCACAAAGATGTTAAGCCTAAGGAAACCATACCATCTTTTTGGCTTTTCATCAAGATAATTGACTAAAACACTTGATTATCATGAAATTTGTGTTATTTTAATCCACTAAGTTTGTGGTAATTTGTTAAAGTAACAATAGGAAACTAACACAATGGACAAAAGATTTGAACAGACACTTCACCAAATAAGATATGCAGATGTCAAATAGGCTTATGAAAAGATGCTCAATCTTATTAGTTATTAGGGAAATACAAATTAAAACCACAATGAGATACTACTACACTTCATCAACTAGAACAGATAAGATTAAAACAAATGACCACACCAAGTGTTGCAAAGAATGAGGAGGAACTGGAACTCTTGTACACTACTTATGGGAATGTAAATGGCACAATGTCTTTTGAAAACAGTTTGTCAGTTCCTTAAAAAGTTAAACATACATTTACCATATGATCCAACCATTCTGCTCTTAATATTTACCCAACAGAAAGAAAGCTTATATCCATACAAAGACTTATACATAAATTTTTACAGCAGCTTTATTTGTAATAGCCAGAAACAAGAAACAACATAAGTGTCCATCAACAGGTGAGTGCATAAACTGTGGTATAGCCATATAATGGAATATTACTTGGCAATGAAAGTAATGAACTATTGATATGTGCTACAACATGGATGAATCTCAAAATAATTATACTGGATAAAAGAGAACAGAAAAAAAGAGTATATATTGTATGATTCCATTTATATAAAATTATAGAAAATATAAACTAATTTATAGTGAGAGAATGCATATCAACGGTTGCTTAGGGATGAGGTATGGGGAAAGGGACAAGAGAGAGGAATTACAAAGGGGCACAAGGGAACTTTTGGGGATGATGTTAATCTTCATTATCTTTTTTTTTTTCATTTTTTTGGCGAGGAAGATTCGCCCTGAACTAACACTCATGCCAGTCTTCCTCTATTTTTGAGTATGTGAGCCACCAGCACAGCATGGCTGCTAACAAAGTGGTGTAGATCCACACCTGGGAACCGAACCCAGGTTGCCAAAGTGGAGCATGCTGAACTTAACCAGTAGGCCACTGGAGTTGGCCCTATCTTGATTGATAATGATTTTGACTGAGGTATAGGGGGTAACTATTCTGCTTACTACATATTGAGGTATATGGGGTAACTATTCTGGTTATGATTGTCCTGATTGTTTTATGGATGATATATATGTCAAAATGTATCAGATTATACACCTTAAGTGTGTACAGTTTATTTTTTTTAAGGGTAAAATATCTGAACAGGCACATAACCAAAAAAGATATACAGGAGGTAAAGAAGCATATGAAGGGGCCGGCCCACTGGCAAGGTGGTTAAGTTTGCGTTTTGGCAGCCCGGGGTTTGCAGGTTGGGATCCCGTTCGCCAGCCGACACACTGCTTGTCAGCCATGGTGTGGCGGCGTCCCATATAAAGTAGAGGAAGATGGGCACAATGTTAGCCCAGGGCCAGTCTTCCTCAGCAAAAAGAGGAGGATTGGCAATGGATGTTAGCTCAGGGCTGGTCTCCCTCACCGAAAAAAAAAAGAAGCATATGAAAAGATGTTCAACATTAGGAGTCAGTAGTAAGATGCAAATAAGAATCACAGTAACAGGGCCGCCCGGTGGCGCAGCGGCTTAGTCCACGCTTGGCAGCCCGGGGTTCGCGAGTTCGGATCCCGGGCGCCCGCCGACGCACTGCCTGTTAGCCATGCCGTGGCGGCGTCCCATATAAAGTAGAGGAAGATGGGCACGGACGTTAGCCCAGGGCCAGTCTTCCTCAGCAAAAAGGGTAAGATTGGCAATAGATGTTAGCTCAGGGCTGGTCTTCCCCACTAAAAAAAAAAAAAAAAAAAAAAAGAATCACAGTAACATTCCACTACCCTACTAGAATGCCTTAAGAAAAAAAAAACACTGACAAAACCAAATACTGATGAGGATGTGGAGCAACTACAACTCTCACACTTTATTGATGAGAGTGCAAAATTACACAGACACTTTGGAAAACATGTTGGCAGTTTCTTATAAAGATAAACATACACTTATCATAAGACCCAGCCATTCCATTCCTAGATATTTACATAGGTGAAATGAAAACTTATGGTCACACAAAAAACCTGTACATATATGTTTATAGCAGCTTTATTCATAATAGTAAAAAATTTGGTGTTGAATTTGACAAATGCTTTTCCTGCATTTATTGTGATAATTATGTTTTTTTCACCTTTATTCTATTAATATGGTGAATTACATTGATTGATTTTCAAATGTTGAATAAATCTTGCATTACTGGGATAAACTCCACTTGATCAAATATATTATTTTTATATATTGCTGGATTTGATTTGTTAATATTTTGATAAGCATTTTTGTGTCTCTGTTCACTAGGGGTATTTGTAGTTTTCTTCTAACAATTTTTGTCTTGTTTTTGTAATAAGTAATGCTTATTACATTTTTATAAAAATGTGTTGAAAGGTGTTTACTACTTTTCTATTTTTCTGAAAGAGTTTGTATAGAATTGGCATTATTTCTTCCTAAAATGTTTGTTAGAGAGGGAAGCTATCTGGGCCTAGAGTTTTCTTTTTGGGAAATTTCAAAAATAATAATTCAAGTTCTTTCCTTGATATAAGACTATTCATAATTTCTATTTCTTCTTAAGTCAGTTTGGTAATTTGTGCCTTTCAAGGAATTTGTCCATTTCATTTAAATTCCCTTATTATTCTTTTAATGCTTTTATGATATATAGTGATGTCCCCTTTTTCATTCTTGATATTGGTAATTTGTGTTTTCTCTCTTACTTTCTTGCTTAGTCTCGCTAGAGTTTGATCAATTTTTCCAAAGACTGCTTTTGATTTCACTGATTTCTCTTCTCACTGTGTTCACATATTCCTTTAAACTGTTGGGCATAATTATAAAGCTGCTTTAATGTCCTTGTCTGCTAGCATCAGCAGCCAGCATCCCCATTCTCTGTCATTTCTGCATCTGTTTCTATTCACTGATGGTTCTTCCTAGTTATGGGCCAAATTTTTCTGCATCTTGGCATATCTACTAATTTTTTATTGGATGCAGGACATTGTGGATGTTATTTGTTGAGTATCTGGACTTTGTTGTCTTTCTTTAAAGTGTGTTGGAAATTAAGTTACTTGTGGATCTGTTTTATCTCTTTGAGACAAGTTTTTTCTATTTCAAAATAACTATAGATTCATAGGAAATTGCAAAAATAGTACAAAGAGGTCCTGTATCCTTCACCCAGTTTCCATGGTTATGTCTTCCATAACTATCAAAACCAGGACATTTACAATGATAAAATATGTGTGCATAGATCTATTCCATTTTATCACACGTGTAGATTCATGTAATCACCGTCACAATCAAGATGCAAAACTATTCCACAAAGTCCTCTCTCACGTTACCCTTTCATAGTCATGCCCCCACACCACCTTATCCCAAACTCCTGGCAATGAGTAATTTGTTCTCCATTTCTATAATTATGTCATTTCAAGAATGTCATATAAATGGAACCACACAGTAGGTAACCTTCTGAGATTGCCTTTTTTCATGCAGCATGATGCCCTTGAGATCCATCCAAGTCGTTGTGTGTATCAATACTTCATTTCTTTATATTGCTGACTAGTATTCCATAGTATGGATGTTTGTTCAACCATTTAAACAAACTATAGCAGTTTGTTTAACCATTCACCTATTGGAGGACATTTGAGTTGTATTCAGCTTTTGGTTATCATGAATAAAGCTGTTATGTACATTTATGTACAAGTTGTGTGAACTTAAGTTTTCATTTCTCTGGAATAAGTGCCCAGGAGTACAATTGCTGGGTAATGTTGAAAGTGTATGTTTAGTTTGTTAAGACACTGACAAAGTATTTCCCAGAGTGGCTGTACCATTTTACATTTCTACCAGTAATGTATGAGAGATCCAGTTTCTCTGCATTCTTGCCAGCACTTGGTATTGCCACTATTTTTTAATTTTAGCCATTCTAATTGCTATGGGCTGAATTGTGCATCCCCCCCCCCCACCGCCTCCAATTCATATGTTGGAGGCCTAATCTTCAGTGTGACTGTATTTGGAGATAGGGTCTTCAGGAGGTAATTAAGATTAAATGAGGTCATAAAGGTGGGGCCTTGATCCAACAGGATTAGTATCTTCCTAAGAATAGACACCAGAGATCTGTCTGGTCTCTGCTCACACACACCAAGGAAAGGCCATGAGAGGAAATAGGGAGAAGGCAGCCATATAGAAGCCAGGAAGAGAGCCCTCACCAGAAATTAAATTTGCTGGTACCTTGATCATGGACTTCTAGCATCCACAACTGTGAGAAAATAAATTTCTGTTGTTTAAGCCACACAGTCTGTGGTATTTTGTTATGGCAGCCCCAGCAAACTAATACACTATTAGGTGTGTGACAATATCTCATCAAGATTTTTATTTGCTTCCCCCTAATGGCTAGTGATTTTGAATATCTTTTCATGTGCTTATTTGATATATCTCCTTCAGTGAAATGTCTTTTGCCAAATTTCTAACTGGATTGTTTGTTATTTTTTATGTTGAATTTTATATATTCTGGATATGAGTCCTTTTGCAGATAGACGGATTGCAAATATTTTCTCCCAATCTGTAGTTTGTCTTTTCATCCTCTTAACAGAGTTTCTCACAGAGCAAAAGTTTCTAATTGTAAAGAAGTGCAATTTATCAATTGTTTTTTTAAGGATTGTGCTTTTGGTATCATGTCCAAGAACGCCAAAACTAGGATCCTGGAGATTTTCTCTTACGCTTTGAGGCTTTTCCTCTTTTCTAATGCACTTAGTGGTATAAATTTCCCTCTCAGGATGGTTTTAGCTGTGTCCCACAAAAGTTTAAATGTTGGATTTTCATTTTCATTCAGTTCAATATACCTTTTTGTTTTCTCTTGAGACACCCTATTTTTAAAATATAGTATTTAGAACTGTATTGTTTAGTTTCTAAGTATTTGGAGATTTTCTTATCTTCCTGTTATTGATTTCTAGTTCGATTCTACTGGGATCAGAGAACACACTGTATGATGTGGGGGATCAGAATTGGCCACCTCAAGATGTGTCTCTCTCTACCTTGCTCTGAAGGAGACTTTGACCTTCACCCCCCCAACTCTCTAAAAGGATTTGGGATGGAAGGCCTGTCCCTGGGATGGGCCACCACCTTGGATGACTCTGGGTATCGATAGACTGGGAGGGTCTTTGCTATGCCCATTCTTATCAAAGTTCTGTCTACCAAACATTTAAGTTTGTAAGGGAGATCTCCATTTGTAAAGGTATCTCCTTGTCTGTGCTGGGAAGAGGGGTGGATGACCTCATCCCTAGAAACCTGTCAGTGTGGAAGGTGAAGCCTTAAATCTGCATAATCTTACTGTGCTTTTCTTGTAATCCCTCGTGGCTGACACTCCCAACTCCCCCCAAAATCGTTTGTCTATATAAGAGGAGAATCTCCACCACTTTGTTGAGAGACACTCCCTTGTCTCTCCCATGTATACATGTTATAAAGCTTTGTTTGATTTTCTCCTACTATTCAGCCTCATGTTAATTTAATTTGTAGCCCAGCCAGAAAGGACCCAGAGTGGGTAGAGAATGCTCTTTCTCCCCATCAATGATTTCAGTTCTTTGAAATTTGTCAAAGTTTGTTTTGTGGCCCAGGATATGGTTTATTCTGGTATTTATTCATGGTCACTGGATGAGTGTGTATACTCTGCTTTTGTTGTGCAGAGTTTCGTATAAATGCCAATTAGATCCAGTTAGCTGTAGGTGGTGTTGGTTCTTCAGTGTTCTTGCTGATTTCTGTCTGAGGCTTGTTTTACAGTCTCGCTGGGGCAGATGGAGGCTAGCTTTCACTTCCGGGGGAGTTTAGACTTATCAGCAAGTCGTGCCCACTCTGGGGTTTCTACTCTGTACCCCAAGTCGTCACTAAGGAATCTACCCTGGCTCCTCAGAGCTTGAACATCTTTCCCTGTATGGACTCTGGGAATTTTTCAGCTTACAATTCCCTGGTTGTTCTGTCTTTGTGGAGTTTTACTCTACACATGCAGGTCACATACTCGGTAAAAACTCAAAGGAACTCCAAGCAGATTTCTAGAGCTCTTTTTCTGCACAGCTCCCTCCTTTCCAGAACCACAGCCCACAACTTCCAGCTGCCAGAGACTTCTCCACCCCCTTGTCTCCCGGAGACCACCAGCCTCTCTGTGCGCTCCCCTCTCTGCACCCATGGTCTGCAGATTGCCTCCACGCATCAAGCTAGGGCAGCCCCAGGACTCACCAGTTTGTTTCCCTTTCCTCATGAGTCCTAGCCCTCCACCACTTGTTGTGCAATGTCTGCAAAGAGTTATTTTACATGTTTCGGCCAGTTTTCTAGTTGTTTATCAAGGAGGGTTAAATCCAGTCCTTTCTACTACATCATAACTGGAAGTGGAGGTCTGTTCTACATTTTTACCATTCTGAGAACAATACTTTTATGTGGCAACATGGGGAAGTGATGATAGTGGAGTTTTAAGTTCTCTCTCTGTTGTTGTTTTTTTTTTTTCTTTTAACTTTTGCTGAATAGTAAAAAGAAAAGACAATTAAAGAGGCAGCCTGCTGTCAGGGATGAAACAATGGACAGAACTCCAATCATGCCTGCACGCTCTCCCACCCACGTCAGCTCCCTTCCACCTCTTTTTTTCTGGAGAAATCAGACTTGTGATTCAAGATGCAGCACCCAGGACCCTGACTCAGCACAGATGTCCTCACCTCCCTCTGCAGGCAGAGTTGGTGCATCTCTTCTTTGCCACCCACCCTCTCCCCACCTCCACTCCAGGATGTGTCTTTCCTTCTCTTCCAGCACTTGTGACACTTCTCCAAGGTGGTCCACTCAGCCTGGGGAGTGGATGAGCTGGTCTGGGGAGAGTGTGTAAAAGGAGGACGAAGGCCACGGATGGAGTCTGGAGAGCCCAAAGCCTAGAAGAAGACGAAGGAAGAGTGAGAGGAGCTTAAAGTAGACTTGATAAAGGCTCAGGTAAGTCAAAAGACTTACTCAAGCCACACAACACATTCACTTCACGTGTTTCTACATACCTTTGTGGCGAAATCAAGGCTGATATTAAGCTAGTTTGCACTGGTTTGGCCATCCTAGTTTCTAGCTGGTGTCCACTCTAAATGGCCTGTGTGGCCTCTTCTAATTGGTTAGCATCTACTCTATACAGGTGGTTAAATATTTAGATCACTCCCTGGGTAGGATAATATTTTGATCTACTTACTGATATGTGTTCTCCCCACCAATATTGGCTGCAACTCCTGTCCCCTCCCACTATAGCCTCAGGAAGAGATGACAGAGCAGAAGGCAGAGAGAAATAAAGGTGCCGATTCTTGATTTTTAAGTCATTTGGGAACCTCCTCACAGAGCAAGTGGTTTGAGAGAAAAGGGTTTTGGGTTGCAAAAGTGGAGGCATTTGGGGTTACAAAGGCCTTTGTCTTAAGGAGATTCACGGTAGAGAGAATATCTGGTGAGTCAGAGATGATTTCCCATTGCACCTAAACCTCTATAATGAGAGAAGTTTCTCCAGACTGGAGAAAGAAGCAGTCTGGAGGGGAACAGTCAGAGATGCAGGGCCACACCCCTGGGAAGGGGTCTGCTTCCTGCTGTGCTCTGGGGCTGGCAGGTGTGTGGGGTGGGTAAATACAGACCCCCAGTGTGTTTGGACAACCTGTGAGCAGAGAGGACCTCTGCTCAGGGAAAGGGTAGAACCCAGGCTTCTCTGTGTCCAGACTGTGGAGCAGAAACTGTCATGTGGCTTGAAATAGCCAACACAGTAGAGGTCTCATCCCCCAGCCTGGCACTCAGGAGGTGGGCACAAAGAATTACCCAACACCTGTGTTGGGCACAAAGGAGACAGGGGTTGTTACAAAGACAAAGAGGTGGGGCCAGCCCAGTGGCGTGGTGGTTAAGTTTCTGCGCTCCACTTTGGCGGCCCAGAGTTTGAAGGTTTGGATCCCAGGCACGGACCTACACACTGCTCATCAAGCCATGCTGTGGTGGTGTCCCACATACGAAAAATAGAGGAAGATTGGCACAGATGTTAGCTCAGGGCGAGTCTTCCTCACCAAAAAAAAGAAAAAGAAAACAAAGCCAAAGAGGCATGGTGATGGGAGAGTACACAGTAGTGGATGATGCCTGAACACACAGGGACCAAGGCCAAGAATGTACCATGGATGCTAATGTGCTTAGAAGTCCACACAGAGGCCCCTCACCACAGTCCATGCCTTGGCACTACATAACCCTTGGAATTTAGATGCAACACGAAGAATAGCAGGGGAGACTGTGACTGACTGAGAGCAAGCTCAAGACACTTGGTAAAACGAGAGCTTAAAATTAAACTGGGTATCAAAAAAGGACTAATGCTACATTTCTTGTACACCTGCATTTGTGGTTTCAGATTCGCGCTCACTACATCCCCATCTCTAGCATTCAGATTGTTTTTCTTCTGCTTGCGCTATGTGTCATGCCAAGCTCTAGGGTGGCTGCATTGTTTGCCACAAATCACCATGGACATAGCCCTGTCTTCAGAAACAGAGATGTAAATTTGAATCAGGTCTCCATCATAGTAGGTATGTGATTGTGGGTTGTCTGACTCTCAATTTCCTCATATGTAAATGAAGTTAATGATATATCTGGTTGGGTAAATATAACTAAAACCAAAATCTTCTCCCAGCTCAGAAATCGCCACAAAGGTAATAGAAAAAGAAAACACTTTTATTATTTTATTATTAAACTAGAATGTGATATGCATCACAGACAGTCCAATCCACTAAGAGATTGCAAAGACAGAAAGCAATCCCACCCCCCTTATACAGCAGGGAGGTATATCCTGTTACACATGTGTTCTCAAGATAAATGAGAACTAGTCCTCCAGTAGGACGACTCAGTAGCACCATTTGTCATACATAGTTCATCCTAACTTTACCTGGTAATCGTGGAGACTCTGTGTTAGCTACTTGGTTTTATCCAGAAAAGTAACAAAATTCTCCTATCTTTATGACAAGAGGTAGTTTTGCAACTTAGGAGGTGCCTCTGGGCTCCTACCCTCCCACAGAAGTGTGGAGATGGGAGTGCTAGCTCCCTTGATGTTTACATTCTGAAGAGATGGCTCCCAGTCCTTGAGAAAGATATTCCTGGGTCATAAAGTTGACAAAAGACCTATTTAGTCTTCAAAAGGATTTATACACATTTCAAAGAGAGAGAGGAGAAAGTACTTAAAAGTTTTCTAAAGTAAATGCTCAAAGAAAACAGAGGGGAGGGAAATCTCTTATTTTAAACTGGGAGAGTTAAGCCTTTTATTTTTAATTTGTATTTGTCTTTACACTCTACCTCCTGCTTGATGCTCTAAATTCCAAAAATCCACGGGGGGCGGGGGAGGGGCGGGGAGCTAGGGGAAGGAACGGAGTTACTAGGCAAAAGCTATTTGACAAAATCATTCTAAGTATATGTATTCTGGTATTTGACTCTCCTGGAAATAACAGTGCTTCCTCTCCAACTTATAGATCCTTACTCTCTCATCGTCTTTCCCTGGACTTTTCCGAATCAGTTTTGAATCCATTTATTAACTGTCACATTAGCCACATTTGCCACAACATTTTGGAAATTGCTTGACATTCTAAGAGGTGAAGTGTTGTACATACGCTGAGGACTGAAAGATTAGGAACTGTTAAAAAAATTATTCAAAGACATTGTAAGGAAGACTTTATTCAAGGAGGGACTATTTTGATAGGTATAGGGACCACTGGGGTGGAATCTTGCAGTGGTGGAGAGAGATTGGGTTCAACTCTGAACACAGCACGGGAAAGTGGGGATTTATAGCCAAGAGCAGAGTGGGAATCAGTGGATGGAACATTACTAAGAGAAAACATCACGGGTGAGGGGGATTCTAGCTAACTGACCAGGACAGGGAGATTACACATCACGAGGATGGTGAAGGATGAGGAATCAGATACGGAGGGTGGGGGGCTCTGGTTAAACTGACTCAGCAGGATTCTTGCTAAAATTGGACAATGCAGAGACAAACATGGGAAGTCCAAAAGTCAGTCTTAGTTGAAAAAGAGTTCAGGGGAGCCTGGGTAGAGTTCAATCAATGGGAGAATCTTTGTCAGCTCTTTCCCCTATATTGTGCAACCCCTCGGTTTTTATTAAATGATTATTTACTGAGCTCTCATTATGCGTCAGGCACAATGTTAAGTGTTTCAGATATGCTATTAATCCTCCCGACAGCCCCGCCAGGCAGATACAATGATCCCAATTCAAAGATGAGAAATACCAAACTCAAAAAGGGAAGCGACTGGTCTAGGATTCCGTGAGTACGAAGTGTCGGAGTTCGAGCCCATGTTTGTCCTATTTTAATAACCGCTGTGCTGAAGTCGAAGTAGGACAATGGAAAAGTTAAATACAAGCAACAAATAATCACCCTTAATTCCGCCGCCCACCCAAGGTACCTGGTGCAGGCCCTCCGCTGTCTTTCCGGAAATCCCCGCCCCTCTGGCCTGTAGCCAAGCGGGACAGCACCTTCCCCGCCCCCGGCCTAGGTGAGCAGCTGCACCACCCGGCTTGTCCGGGGCTTGGGGGGGCCAGCCCCGCCCACCGCTCCGCTGCAGCCAATAGCGCCGGCGCCTTGGGGGCGGGACTCTGGCTGGCTGCCCACTCTGATTGGGCTCCTCCGGAGAGGGGCGGGGCCCGGCGCGGGGCGCAAGCTGCCGCGCGCCAAGTTCGGGGTTCGAGAACCGCGCGGCGGGTCACGTGGTGGGCGCGCGGCAGGGGGCAGGTCGGCTGATCTCGGACTCTGTTGTGTGGGCAGCAGCGTGGAGCCTCGGTGTCGCTAGGCTGGTGCGCAAGACTCTGTTCCGGTAGGTAGGCGGCTTCGGGTGCCAGGGCCTCAGCGTTCCCGGCCCTCGCGGGGCGCTTTGGAGTCTGCGCCTTCCGGCCGAGCTTTCCCGGTGGCTCTGCGAAGCCGGAAAGATGAGGAGCGCTTGTTGGCGCTTGGGGTGAGGGGTCGGACGGCCGAGTCAGAGCACCCGGTGACTGGTGCAGTAGGGCTGCTGGCTTCGGCCTTTGACACAGATGCGAAGGCTTGTCGCTGATAAGAGGTAGTCGCGCTCTACTGAGCACCTTTCTCGTTGAGCTTTTAAATTTAAGTGCAGCCCTTCACCTCGTTCCAGTATCCTCACAACAGAGCTGCAAGTCCAGCGCTATCATGTAGCCCACTTTACAGATGAGGAATGCGAGGCTCGGAGAGAAGAGCCGATTTAGGCGCGACCCTGCAGCTAGCAAAATGGCTCCAGCCTGTGCCCTCAGTCACTACGTAAATGGTACACCTGCCTTTGGAGTGTGCGACCTGATCCCTGCGGGGGAGGTCTGCGCCTGTTGTCTGCAATCTGTCACCCCTTGTTCTAGGAAACAAACGTTGCATTGCAGAGTTCTTGGCCTGGTGCCCTGTGCTTCAGGTCCTGGAAGTTAAGCGACCCTTGGTCAGCTGAGACCAGCACAAACGTGTGCCATCCATCAGGCAGTTTCCGGACTGGAAACACCAGTTTCGGTTCTCATATTTTTAATTTCTTACTTGAGGGAACATGCAGCGGGGGTGGGTAATTGTGCTTTTATTTATTGCAGTGTTGTGGAAAAGGGCTTTGGAACTAGAAGTAAACTAGAGTTCAGATGCTGACTAATTATTATATGACCTTAGACCACTCAGCTCTCTGAAGCTCAGTTTCCTCTTCTGTAGAGATCACAAAATCTGTGTATGAGACAGACAGGTGGCCTTCAACAGAGTAGTTTGCTCAGCAGACTCCTGGCTGGTTCCATTTATGTGATAAAGGAAGATTTGGAGGCATAGGGAGGCTGGTGACCTTGGCGAGTGATTTCACTTACTAGGTCTGTTTCCCCCGGGGTTGAGGTGAGGACCATGCCACACATGAGTGACATTTCCCTACAGAAATATCCAACACTGTAATGACAGTAACAGCTGTAGTGAGCTGTGTCCCCCTGGGGTGCCCAGCAGAGGTTACTGAGTGGCAATGAAGATGGTCCTAAGATCCCCAGGTTTCTTGAACAACGATGGTAGCTGATAATTTTTGAGTAGTACTTACTCTGTGCCTGGCACTGTTCTGAGCACTCTTTATCTGATACATCATTCAGTTCTCACCACCAGCTTCAGAATTGGCATCATCCCTGTGTTGTATTGAGGGACCGAGACACAGAGGTGTCAGTAACTGGGTTGCATGTTAGGAAGTGGAGAGTGGGATTTGAAGCCAGCAGTCTGGCTCTGTGGTGAGCTTCAGCACCATTTCCTCGGAGGTGGTCTTCACGGTTGGGAGGCGGGAGAATCGAGGCATCCAGCTTGTGAGATGTCCACCTGCTCTTTTACATAAAGAACCTTCATCTTCTCTAGTTGGGTTTCTCTAGTTAGTTTCAGATTTCACAGACGGATTGAGAAAGAGCCCAAAACCAAAGTTTCTAGAAAACAGTTTGAAACTTATAAGATATGTACTGTCACAATGAAAATCTGTTTTCCTGTTCCTGCTCTTACCCTTGGGCCTTTGAATCTCATCTCCTGTGCCTCTGCTTTGTTCCCCAGGTTTCAGCCACATGGGCCTAATTTCTGACCCTTGACCAGTTGAACTTCCCATGTTAGGGCCTTTGCACTTGGTGTTTACTCTGCCTGGTGTTTGTTCCCTCTTACCCAGATCTCATAAGCTTGGCTCCTTTCTGCTGTCAGCTCTCAGCTCAGGCACCTTCCAGGCCTGTCTAAAGAAGCCCTCCCCGGTTTGTTGTCCTCATAGCAATCATCACCATCTGAAGTGATCTTGTGTATTTCTTGTTTCCTTGTTTATAGTCTATTTCTCATGAGAGCAGGGCCTCTGTCTTGTTGGCCCTGATAGTCTTAGTTCCTAGTTCAGTGCCTGGGACATAGGAGTTGCTCAGTAGATATTTGTTGAAGAAATGAGTGAATCTCTTGTAGGCTAATAGTAATGGAGTAGAGCTCTTAAATATCAAGCTTATTTTGAATTAAACATAGAATTACTTTGTGATCCAGTGATTCCACTTCTGGGTATATTCCCAAAAGAATTGAAAGCAGGGACTTGATATTTACACACCCATGTTCATAGCAGCACTATTAACAATAGCCAAAAGGTAGAAGCAAACTAAGTGTCCATCGACAGATGAATGGATAAACAATGTGTATGTGCATACAATGGAATATTATTCAGCCTTAAAAAGGAGGGAAATTCTTAACAGATGCTACAACGTGGATAAACTTTGAAGATATTTTGCTAAGTGAAATAAGCCAAACAGAAAAGGACAAATGTTGTATGATTTCTCTTACATGAGCTACCTGAAATAGTCAAATTCATGGATACAGAAAGTAGAATAGTTGCTACCATGGGGTCGGGGGAGAAGGGAATGGAGAGTTGTTTAATGGGGACAGAGTTTCAGTTTGGGAAGATGAAAAATTTCTGGAGAGGGGTGGTGGTGATGGTTGCACAACTGAATTGTGCACTTAAAAATGGTTAAAATGGGGCCAGCCAGTGGCTTAGTGGTTAAGTTCGTGTGCTCCACTTCTGGCAGCTTGGGGTTCACAGGTTCGGATCCCACGCGCGGACCGACACACCCCTTGTCAAGCCATGCTGCGGCGTCGTCTCCTATAAAGTGGAGGAGGATGGGCACGGATGTTAGCCCAGGGCCAGTCTTCCTCAGCACAAAGAGGAGGATTGGCAACGGATGTTAGCTCAGGGCTGGTCTTCCTCACACACACACACACACACAAAAGGTTAAAATGGTAAGTTTTATGTAACATATATTTTATCACAGTTCCAAAAATTGAAAACGTGAGAGAGAAGTTCAAGGTATCTTGTTTTTCAGCCAATCTCCAGACCTCAAGAAAAGATACTAAGTATGTCTACCCTAAAGATACGATTAGCTACAAATGACAATCTTCCCTCTGCATCTTAACAAAGTACAGTCTCAGGATCTTTGTCCTTCTCCTTGTTTACCAGCTGGCTGGGCTCCTGGACCCGGCCAGTCAGCAACGCATAAAGCAACCGTCACACTCGGGGTCTTTGTCTGTCTTACTGCAGTTCAGAATGCCCCAGGATATAATAGATTTAATTGACTTAATAGATATAATAGATCATATCTGTAATAGATTACTTGATTTAATTCAAACAAGACAAAGACTCTTGAGCTCTTTGTTTGCATAAAGAATTCAGACTTTTTCATGGTTCAGAAAATGTGTGATTTGGACTCAAGTTGGGATTTAATAAGGGTGTGGATTAAGTACTCCATTTGGGGGATGACTTGATCCTAAATGGTAATAGGATACAGAGTAGAAAACCCCTCCAGGTGGGTGGGCAGTGAGAGCAGATTGGCACTGCAGGCCTGAGAAGGGGTTAAGGAGTAACTGTGACTCAGAATTAGCACGTTGGATAAGAAAAAGGTTTGCAGTGAGGGCAAAGGGCAGCTGGTTGTTATGCTGACGTGAAATGCATGAGACCACTGATGAAGGTGGAGACTGTTTTTCCCTGAGCAGAGTGGAACTGAATGCCTTTCACGGAATGATTGCAGATCTGACTATCCTTAGAGGAGGAGGGTCCCAAACGGATTTGAGTTATTTGGTGGTTGAGAAATATCTTCTCTGTGTTGCTTGCCACCATTGAGTCCTTTTTAACCTTGAGTAGTTAATATTTAATAGAAGCTTTTCTCTTCAAGATTCTAGGACCAGAGGGCCTATTTTGGCTCTTGCGCTTTTTCTGGTGGGTTTACCACCTGCCAAGTGCACTTATGTGGCCCATACAGAGGGCGTTGGGTTGCACCAGCCATTCTTGAGTGCAGAGGTCAGCATGGGGAAGCAGTAGGCATAGCGCCCAGACCATCTACATGTGTCTCTTCACCTCTCATGGGAACATGGACATGCCGGACACATTGGAGGCTGCCAGCCTTCAGCGAGGTGATACTGCTGTTGCATTTGAGTGCAAGTGCTTCTTCTGTGGCTTTGCGTTTTGCGGCTGTGGCTATGTTTCTAATCGTGCTGTGCTCGTGTTAAAATAATGGCAGCTTTGAAAGCCCCACTTAGGAATTTCTTGGTTAAAGATTATTGATAGTTTCTTTGTAGTAGCTCTGCCAGAGATTAAGGAGGATCACTGTGATTTGGGACTCTTAGGCTATTATTTAATGGGTATATTTGTCTAGCAAATTATATTGTGTGTGTACTTGTATAGGAAAAGCTACACCCTTCTTGCTGTGTGTCTCATTTACTCTCACACTACTACCACACTCACAACACTTCTGATACCAGATGTGGGGGTTTTCCACACATCAGGAATTCTGTGACACGAGCTGGGTGTCCTACAATTCAATCCAATTCTGACACTAATCTGAGTTAGTGGAGACCCCACAGGCTAAGGGCTCCATCCTCCAAGACTGTCCCCACTTCAGATGCCAATCAAAGTAGTAGGTCCCCAGGTTACCCACAACTTCTGTCCAACCTGGCCACAAATCTGAAGTTCCCATGATCCCCCTCCTTGGATTCGATCATTTGCTAGAACAGCAGGGAAACATGTTTACCAATTTATTATATAATAAAGGATATCATAAAGAGTCCATATGAACAGCCAGGTGAAGAGATATATAGGGCAAAGTCTGGAAGGGTCCTGAGCACAGGAGCTTCTGTCCCCATGGAGTTGGGGTGCGCCACCCTCCTGGTACGTGGATGTGTTCACCAACCTGGAAGCTCCCCGAACCTCATACTTTTAGGATTTTTATGGAGGCTTTATCACATGGGCATGATTGATCATCAGCTCCATTCCCAGCTTCTCTCCCCTCTCCAGAGAATGGGGGATGGGGCTGGAAATTCCAGGCTTCTAATCATGGCTTGGTCTTTCTGGTGGGCAGCCCCTATCCAGGAGCCCACCTAGAATCACTACATTCGAGCAAAAGATGCTCCTAGTGCTCGTATCACTTAAGAAATCACAAGGGTTTTAGGAGCAGAGACTGTATTATTTCACAGTGCTCTTGGGAAATGAGTGCTCCCCCCTGTGATTGGCTCTTTCTTGGTCTAGGTGTCCTCTCCTCAAATAGGCCCCTGACCCAGCTGTCCAGTGAGCCCTGCCCGCCCAGCACCCAGGGCTTGTCCTCTGTGGCACTCTCCTCATTTTATCCGGCTGCATGTAGGGTGCCTGTTTTGTTTTCTGCCGTCCTGCCCACGAGGGCAGCCACATGAAGGCGGGGCTCCTGTCTGTTTTGTTCACCAGGTGTTCCCAGTACCGACACTGGCTGGATGGGGAAGGTCCACACTAAATGGTTGTCAAATGGATAAACTTGACATGGAAACTTACCAAATTAATGGAAAAGTACTGAACTATTGATTAAGGGAGATTAGTTCCTGTAAAAAATATTTAAACTTTCACACTAGTGGAAATTCCACTGATTGCAAATTCCCGTTCTTTGTAGAAACATACGTTAAGAAACATACATTTTCCAGTCAGCTGTATTTTAATGGGATGTAGTTTTCTGATGAGAAATAAAGACCCGTGAATCTGACCTGTAATTCTTACAGGAGGGTTTGTGTTCAAGCAAGAGGGTGCTTTCACTCACAGCTCCTGCAGGAACTCGGGGGGTACTTACAGCATGTGTTTTGGAGTTTTGAGTCTAATCTTCATGGCCTGCTTGCTGTGCAGCCCTGGGCTAAGACGCTACTTTTCTGAGCCTCATTTTCACCAATTGAAAAATGGAAAATATAATACTTACGTCAGCAGTTCATTTGTTCAGTCATTTGGCAAATATTACTTAAGGTACGGCCATGCTGGGTACTGTGGGAGAATTAAAAAAAAAAGTAATACTCAGCCCTTGCCTTCAGGGTAGTTAGTTCAGCTGGGAGGATAAGCCACAACCAGGAAAAGTTTAGTGGAGAGAGGCGATGTGGGGTCGGGCCTCAGAGGGAGGAGGAGCAGTTCTCATTACTAGTGGGATAACAAGCTGATAGCCACAGTTCATAAACGAACCAGAAGGTTCACACCATGGTATTACAATAGAACGTCTTCATGTTTATGAAGCAGCTCTGAGGGAAAGGCTAAAACATGTGTCAGCATTTTAGCAACTTGGGAGAACTAACAGGTTGCAATGAGCTTTGACTAAATTTAATGTTGGAAGTTTTTCCATTTTTAGGCAACTTTGAACCAGTGCAATGGCGACTGCAGTCAGTGGGGCCCAAAAGGATGCTGACCTGTGGTCCTCGCATCATGAAATGCTGATGCAGCCCCTGAAAGACAGTGACACTGAGGTGAGGTTTATGGGGTTTTCACAGATGTTCTTAAATTAGAGGCTCTTGTTTACATCTAATCATAAATAAACTTTATTTGGGACAGCTTTGCAATTAGTATAAGATTTAGAGGCAGTGGCTGACAAAGTGGCTAAAAGCCCTTTGAGGGTAAATTGAAATATTTCTGAGGTTCTACAGAGTGCAGAGCAATGTGCTGGGCGCTCTGGAGAAAGGGGGACAGCATGGAGGGGGCCTTTCCTTACAGTTCGGAGGAGCTTATCTAGACACCGGGAAGAAATCTTTTGTTGATGGTTTATTTATTTATTTTTTTGTGAGGAAGATTGGCCCCGAGCTAATTTCTGTGCCCATCTCCCTGTATTTTGTACATGGGATGCTGCCACAGCATGGCTTGATGAGCAGTACGGTGTGTAGGTCCATGCCTGGGATCCTAACCCGTGAACCCCAGGCCGCCAAAGCGGAGCACGTGAACTTAACCACTATACCACTGGGCTGGCCCTTATTTATGTATTTTTATAACAGCTTTGTAGATGAGATATCATTAATTTACCATACAAGTCACTCATTTAAAGTATACAATTCAGTGGTTTTTAGTATATTCACAATCAATTTTAGAACATCTTCATCCCCTCAAAAAGAAACCTCAAACCCGTTAGCAGTCACCCCTAGACCCCACCCCACCAAACTCCCCAACCCTAGGCAACCACTAGTCTACTTTCTGCCTCTGGATTTACCTAAGCGTCTTCTATTTTAAGAGGAGCAAGGAATAAGGTCCAGAGAGGGAGAAAGTTGTTAAAATGTAGGGATGAAAATTAACAAGATGGTATAGAATTAAGAATTAGGTGGGATATTTATTTTAAAGATCATTTTCTCTTCAATCATTTTGTTTTCCTTAATTTGTTGTCTTCTATTAATTCCTTCCCAGATGCTAAAATCTTGGAGGAAGATTTCTCTATTCCTTATGTGCTATGGAAGTCTTCTTAGTTTGGTTATTTGGGTTATGGTCAGCTTCTGAGGGCAAAATACGAATCTCTAATGGTGGCTCTTCTCTGTATTAGGTTATTGCTTTGATCACAGCAAAATGTTAAACCAAAATGTCCAAATGTTTAGCATCTGTTTTCTTCTCATCAGGTTTACAACATCATTAAGAAGGAGAGTAACCGGCAGAGGGTCGGATTGGAGCTGATTGCCTCAGAGAATTTTGCCAGCCGAGCAGTTTTGGAGGCCCTAGGCTCTTGCTTAAATAACAAGTACTCTGAGGGGTACCCAGGCCAGAGGTACGTGAATGTCGTAAAGGCCTGTTTCTGACATAGTGATGTGAGGTACTAAATCAGTATAGAATCCAAACAATTTGGAAATTTCAGAAAACAACAAAGTTTCCAACTGTGGTGATTTCTTTTCCACTCCTGCTCTCTGACATAATTCAAAAGAGGTCAGGATCACTTTAACAGTCCCTTTGGGGGCTTTCTAGAATAACAGGCCAGTCTGTAAGGAGTCCGGAGCTGCTGGACTGTTGTCAAGCCTCTAGAAAAAGGTCAGTACTCTGATGCCATGGAAGGTTCTGTTGCCATGTGGGTAATCGAATCTGTATCAGGAGTGACCCAGAAGTGAAAACTGAATCTGTTGTGCTGGAAACTGTTTCTGCATTATAAATGTTGGATTTACATATGCAGTGATTTTCGTCAACTCTTTCACCCTGAGAACCATAAGAAGTATACTCATTTTTGTTTTTTATGGTCATCATAATTAGGCAAAGATGATGATTACAGGATTTAACATGGTTTTTGCAAATTTGTACATTTGTATTCCAAAGGACATGGAAAAAGAAAGGTTCCCCTTGGAGTTGAAGTGGCATTCTATCATGAGACACCCCTGAAGCTCTCTTTAGAAGGGCTGGGACTTGAATCCAGATGTTTTCACACTGTACTATGATGAAAAATAAATATCTGGGGGCCGGCCCAGTGGCATAGTGGTTAAGTTCATATGCTCTACTTTGGGGTTCTGGGGTTTGCAGGTTCGGATCCCGGGCACGGACCTACACACTGCTTATCAAGCCATGCTGTGGTGGCGTCCCAGATAAAGTAGAGGAAGATGGGCACAGATGTTAGCACAGGGCCAGTCTTCCTCAGCAAAAAGAGGATTGGCAACAGATGTTAGCTCAGGGCTAATCCTCCTCACCAAAAATAAAGAAGTGAATAAAGAAATAAATTTATATATTGGGGTGTGTGTGTGTGTGTGTGTGTGTGTATCTGGACTTTGTCCCTGGTTCCTGGCACAGGGCTCCTAAAACCTTGGAATTCCATAGTGATAGGAGTATCTTCTCTTATTCATAATGAGCCCTTTTTGACCACACCTGAGTTTATTCTAATGCGGTGACTCAGGGTGGGGCCCCTAGATGGAGGCTGGTCACAGAAAGATCAAACCCGTGATTTGAAGCTCAGAACTTTCAGTCCCCTACCACCAACTTCCAGGGAGGGGAAGGGAGGCTGGAGCATGAGCTTGTACAACTTGAGATGCTGGGAGGGTGGCACGCCCCCATGCCTTGCCCTATGCATCTCTTCCATTTGTCTGTTGCTGAGTTGAATCCTTTATAACAGATGAGTAATCATAAGTAAAGCACTTTCCTGAGTCCTGTGAGTTGTTCTGTTGAATTATCAAACCTGAGGGGTGGTTGTTGGGACCCCTGAGTTTGTAGCCAGGTTGGACAGAAGTGTGGGTAGCCTGGGGACCTGGGACTTGTGGCTGGCATCTGAAGTGGGGGCAGTCTTGTCTAACTGCACCCTTAACCTGTGAGGTCTAAGCCAACTCTGGGTCGTTAGTGTCAGAATTGAATGGAACTGTTGGACACCCAGTTGGTGTCCGAGAATTGGTTGTTGGTGTTGGAAGAAAACTACACACACTCCAAATCCCAGGCTGTCCCAGAAGCTTCAACACTTCAAGTTGCTCTTGTAAAAAATACTTTGATGGCTCCTGGGCTTTTTGTCCCCACGCAGTGAGCATAGGGATTCCTGTGTCTGTGGAGAGTTGAGACAGGTGGATTCTGGCCCCCATGAGGTGTTCAAAGTTTTGCTGTGTTTACTGCTGTGGTTTGAGGGCACGCATTAATCACTGGCGGCATTTCTCCTCTGTGAGTTTTGTTCCAAACGAGAATGGACACAAATGAAGAGTGTTAGTATTAGGTGAAGTTGATTTGCAGAGCAAGCTTGGCTCCCAGGCCAGTCAGGCTTCTAAACCCCTTGCGCAGAACTGAGCTCCACCCACAGCTGGAGACAGCGGGCAGGGGCTGCGCTCACCTTTACTGAGTGCTTGGCTGAGCCTCGTCTGCACTCAGCTTTCATTTCTTAACATTTTAACATCTCTGAAGTTGGGATAAATCTGATTGATGGCCAGTCATAATATAATTGAAAATTCTTTTTTCTTCCTCAGTGATTAATAAGATAATGGGCATCTTGAAATTAAGGGTCTTAAACTGAGGAAACACAGCAGTGTTGTGTTCTAGGTGTTGGGCTGAGCATGATCACACACCCCCCATTCTTCTGTGTTCCACAGCCTGACTGCAGAGGCAGCACTCTCAGCCCCTTTAAGATAAGGAATTACACTCAGGTGGGTGCAGCAGGTGCTCCAAGTCACACAGTGCTAAAGAGCAGAACCAGGTTCTGACTGGGCCCTGTCTGCACGGCACACACTTTCTACAGCCCTCTGCTGCTGTTGTGTGTGCGAGACAAGGGGGCAGGGCTCGGGGCCTTGCCGTGACCATGAGTCGCCGTGCTGTGTTTGCTCCCCTGGAAAACGGTCCTTGGCTAAGGCCCCTGCAGCCTTGACATCCCTGACGGTCCCAGGCATGGGCTGCTCTCCTTCAAGCTTGGGGAGACCATGCCCTTCTTTGCTTACCGAGCAGAGAATGTGAGGCTGGAAGGGACCTTCCAGATTATTCAGTGAAGCCCCTTTTGGTTTCAAGACTCAGTCTATGATTTTTAATTACTTAGCTGAACCAAATAAGACTAATATATATTATGAAAACTTAAGTAGAAGATAATTAAATCATTAATCATTTTAGAGGACTCTTTTAAAAGGTGATCATTACCCATTTTCATAATATTTTCTTAATAAAGTCAGTTTATCTTTTGGAACATTATTAGTGATCAAAGTAAACATTTGAAAACAATATTAATCTAGCATTAATGACTGATACAAATCTGAAAATAAAGTTCTGGTTTTCAATTTTTTTATAGCAGTTTTATTGAGATGTAATGTACATGCCATACAGTTCATCCAAGTAAAGTGTACAATTCAATGGAAACGCCCTGTGGTATCACAGACAGATATTTGGTCTTTGTCCTGTTCCTGACACAGCTTCCAAGTCCCTTGAGTGTCTTTTGTTCATAATGAGCCCTTTCGAGACTAAACTTGAGTTTATGTGAAGGAAGTGACTCTCGGTGGGCCTCTAGATAGCTTTAGGATGGGGGCTGGTGGCCAGAAAGACCAATGCATTAGAAGCTGGAGACTGAGCTAATCACCAATGGCCAATGATTTCATCAGTCACACCTCATAATGAAACCTCCACAAAAACTCTAAACAGGGAGGTTTGGAGAGCTTCCCAGTGGGTGAACACATCAAGGTGCTGGGAGGGTGTTACTCCTGGAGAGGGTGTGGAAGCTCCCAGCCCTTCCCCACACCTTCCCCTGTGCATCTCTTCCATTTGCCTGCTCCTGAGCTGCATCCTTTATAATAAATTGATAATAGTAAGGAAAGTGCTTTCCTGAATTCTGTGTCATTCTAATGAATTCTTGAACCTGGGTGTCGTGGGAATCCCCGAGTTTGTCAGACAGAAGTGTGGGTAACATGGGGTCCCGATACTTACGACTGGCCTCTGAAGTGAGAGCATCCTGTAGGATTAAGTCCTTAACCTGTGGTATCTGTGATAACTCCAGGTAGTAAGATCAGAATTGAATTGAATTGTAGGACCCCAGTTGTGAGAATTGGTCCCACACATTTGGCATCAGAAGTGTTGTGAGTAAAAACCTCTCATTCCTCCTCTTTTCTTTATTGTGGTAAAATATGCATAGCATAAAATTTAGCATTTTTAAATGTACAGTTCAGTGGCATGAAGTACATCCACATTGTTGTGCAACCATCACCATCATCCATCTCTAGAACTTTTTCCTCTTGGGAGGAAATTACACAATACTCATTACACAATAACTGCTGGCCAACAAGCACATGGAAGGATGCTCAGCATCTCTAGTCATCAGGGAAATGCAAATCAAAACCATGATGAGATATCACCTCACACCATTAGTATGGCTACTATCAAAACAACAGAAAATAACATGTTGGCAAAGATGTGGAAAAATTGGAGTCCTTGTGTATTGCTGGTAGGAATGTAAAATGGTGCAACCACTGTGGAGAACAGTGTGGGGTTCCTCAAAAAATTAAATAGAATTACCACATGATCCAGCTCTCTTACTTCTGCGTATATATCCAATAAAATTGAAAGAAGGGTCTCGAGATATTTGCACACCCATGTTTATTGCAACATTATTCACAATAGCAACCCAAGTGTCCATTGACCGATGAATGGCTAAGCAAAATGTGGTCTGTCCACGTAATAGAACATCCTTCAGTCTTAGAGAAGAAGGAAATCTTGTCACATGCTACAACAAGGATGAAGCTTGAGGACATTATGCTAAATGAAATAAGCCCATCACAAAAAGACAAACATTGTGTGATTCCACTTATATGAGGTATGTAGAGTAGTCAAATTCATAGAAACAGAAAGTACAGTGATGGTTACTAGGGGCTGGGGGTTACTAGGGTTTGATGGGTAAAGAGTTTCAGTTTTCCAGGATGAAAAAGTTCTAGAGATCTGTTGCACAACAATGTGAATATAGTTAACTAAACACTACTAAACTGTATGCTTAAAAATGGCTAAGATGATAAATTTTATATTTTTTACTCTAATAAAAAATGTGTATACATTTCATTTAAAAATTGTAAAGCTGTTTGTGACCACAAGGCCTAAGTGTTAAAAATTTCTTCTGAGACAGCCCTGATGGCCTAGTGGTTAAAGTTCAACCCACTCTGCTTTGGTGGCCCAGGTTTGGTTCCTGGGCATGGCACCACAACACTCATCTGTCGGTAGTTATGCTGTGATGGTGGCTCATGAAGAAGAACTAATAGGTCTTACAACTAGAATATACAACTATGTACTGGGCCTTTGGAGAGGAAAAAAAAAAGAGGAAAATTAGCTCAGGGCAAATGTTTCACCCCCCCAAAAAATAATTTCTTCTGGATTGAGTTATGATTATTAATAGTATAGAGATAATAAAAAACATAAGTACATGATAAATTTTGATATGTAATTGTCAAATGAATAGTAAAGTTTTATTAGAAATGCAAAAAAACCCCAGTAACTCTCCCCCACCCAGGGCCTGGCAACCACCATTCTGCTTTCTGTCTCTATGAATTTGACTACTCTTGGTACCTTATATAGGGATATCGTACAGTAGTAACTGCTTATTTCACTTAGCATAATGATAATGCCTTCAAGGTTCATTCATATAGCATGTGTCAGAATTTCATTTCTTTTTAAAGCTGGAAACCACCCCCTCTTTACAGATGAGAAGATACTTGCTCAAGTCACACAGCTGGCTCCTCCTGACCCTCAACACCAGAGGCACTGATGGAAGATGAGTTGTGTTGGGTTCAGGATGCAGGTCCTAACTAGTCCTCCACTTGTGTTCTTCTGTCCCATCCCAGGCTTTGGCCTCTGCACTGAGCACAGAGGTTCAGGGCCAGAGGGGGCCCAAGTCTCCTGCTTTCTCCCCCCACAGGTATTATGGCGGGACTGAGTTTATCGATGAGCTAGAGCTCCTCTGTCAGAAGCGAGCGCTGCAGGTCTATGATCTGGACCCCCAGTGCTGGGGGGTCAATGTCCAGCCCTACTCAGGTAATTGCCACATCCATACAGGCCTGGGCAGCCCCCTTCCTGCCAGTCTCCCAGGGCTGATGTTCACAGAGAGGAGTCCTAAGGAGGACTGCCCATAAACAAAAGTGAAAAATAAGCTAAGCCCCTCCTGGTCTGTGCATCTTTCTCGACTGCCCTTGGCTCCCAGCTGTACTTGCCCCTCTCAGGCAACATCCTGTTGCTGAATGTCCCCTCCACCTCAAAGGCACTGTTGTCGGGGAACCTCCAGGGGGCTCAGGGAATGCATAATGGCAGCCAGGCCTGTTCTGGCCATTCCTGGTTCATGGCCTGGTAGCCAAGCTATAGGTGCTGCTTCATGCCACCTGGGCAGAAGTAATCCTACCTCCTCTGGTCTGCCTTTTCCAGGTTCCCCTGCAAACTTCGCAGTGTACACCGCCCTGGTGGAACCCCATGGACGCATCATGGGCCTGGACCTGCCCGATGGGGGACACCTGACCCACGGGTTCATGACGGACAAGAAGAAAATCTCTGCTACATCCATCTTTTTTGAATCTATGCCCTATAAGGTAGGAATGCATCTCTCTTCATAGCTCGGTGGTCTGTTTCCTCAGACAGCCTCCAGCATTTGGCTGCGCCTGTAGGAATAAGGTTTGTTCACGTGGCACTACAAAAGCCTCCACCTTTCACTGTTTGTCATTTCCCTGCCCTGGGGACTCCTCAGGCATTTGAGGCTTGCTGGGGGCAGCTGGGATGGAGAGCGAGGGGCTGAGCTGAGGCACAGGGAGACAGGTGGGGGAGGTGACTGCCGAGGAGGTTTTGGCTGCAGCAGGGGTGCTGGCTGCTCCAGAAGTAGGGGCAACGACAGCTCGGGTAACAGCTCCCAGCCACCAGGCCAGCTACAGCTGGGCCCCTAGTGACAGCCCTGCTCAGAACCCCTGCGGTTCAGCCCCGAGCCTGCTAATGCTCAGAAGAGACTCTTCAGTAACAGGACACGAGGCTGCCCAAGGCTGCATGCCCACCACCTGCCTTCGTTGTGGCTGTTACAGAAACAACCTGCCCCTGCACCCTGCCACCTTCCTGCACAGACTTGTTCTCAGCAGCTATGGCCAGTATAAGCCATATGCCCAGCATGGGACTGGCATGTATTTATGTGAGGGCCTTTGTCATTATAATCAATTTGGCCAAAAAAATGCATGTAAGATTCGTGGGCTCATGTGAGGCATAGTGACTGTCTACAAAGATGATTCGAGTGATGGGTAGAAAAGAGGTAACTTGTGTACTTGTTTATGGTGCACGTGATGATTCTTCCTCATGTCCATGAACCGCCCCCTTGTGGTGTTGATTGTCAGATGGGCTGTTCCTGGTTAGTTTCCTGTGCCCCACCATGAGCAAAGGTAGCAATGTATCATGACTCTCGGCAGAAAATCAGACACATAATTCTATTCATTGAAGAACATCAAGCTCGTGTTCTATTTTGGCATCTGTGGTCTTTGTTGCAGTCCCTCGATTGCTCACTGTTTATTAGTTTCTGTCTCAGTTCTGGTAATTGCACATGTGCCTTTTTGTGTACACATGACGGTTCCTTTTTTTTCGTGGAAAGCCTGGGTGTTTCTAGTCACAGGTATCCGCACTGGCCAACACTGCCCTTGAAGAGGGATTTTGAAACGTGACAATAGTAACAATGCTCTGTCTTTACACTTAGAACACAAAAGCTAGTTTCTACAGTTTCTTTCACTGTGGACAGAATAGTGACAGAGAGTAATCACTGATTTGTTTTCAGACCTTGGATGAGGCCTTGGGCAGCCTCATGGCCTCTGTTACTGAAGAGTTTCTTCTGGGCATTAGCAGGGTCAGGGCTGATCCCAGTCCTCTGCAGCCTCCCCTGTCTTTGACATGCACTGCTCAGGCTGCAGCCCAGTGGGTGCAGTGCGGGATGTGGAGCAGTGGGGCCTGGGACTCGGGCCACCTT
Organism: Tapirus indicus; assembly: GCA_031878705.1. Taxonomy (NCBI): domain Eukaryota; kingdom Metazoa; phylum Chordata; class Mammalia; order Perissodactyla; family Tapiridae; genus Tapirus; species Tapirus indicus. The sequence goes on along the minus strand of CM062932.1, from coordinate 1,820,216 downwards.
GGGCAGCAGGAGGCACAGCTCACCTGCTCGAGAGGCGCATGTGGGCACTGGCCTTGGTGGGCAGGGAGGAGGACACAGGCCTTATTGGCCTCCAGCAGTAGCCAGCGTGGCTCCTCCTCTGCCCACTGGGCCGCCTCCCTGCCCAGTCTCTTTTACCCTCCAGGCAGCCGCCCTGCACAGGGCCAGGTGTTTCGTCTTTATGGAGAAACAGCAACACGAACCTTCTGTCGCCTCCCCCTCCTCCTCTGTGACTAACGAACCTGACTCCCCGCTGGTCGAAGCAGCTGAGGGGGCTCCCTTCCTATCTGCCTCCACACTGCTCTGGCGCCTCTGCAGTTTGTTACAAATGCCTGTGAATTCTTCCAGGAGTTGTTTTATTGTCGAATTTTCAAGATTAAAAAAAAAAGAAAAATCTTTTAAAAAGTCCCACAAGTTTAAAAGAAAAATGTGAGAGAATAGCAACAGATTTTTTTGGGTAATTATGTCTTTTAAAGAATTTTTAGAATTATGTCCATTTTTTCTTTCTCTGAAATGTATTTGTTATCAGTGAAATTGCTTTGGGGTTTTTTCTCTTTTTTTATATATATATATATATTTTATTGATGTCTTAATAGTTTATAACATTGTGGGGTTTTAGTTGTACATTATTTTTTGTCCGTCACCATGTGGAGGCATCCCTTCACGCCTTGTGCCTGCCCCCCACCCCCCTTCCCCTTGGTAACCACCAATCAGTTCTCTCTGTCCGTGTGTTCACTTATATTCCATATATGAGTGAGTTCATGCAGTGTCTGTCCTTCTCTCTCTGGTTTATTTCACTTAACATAATACCCTCTAGGTCCCTCCATGTTGTTGCAAATGGGACAAGTCTGTCTTTTCTTATGGCTGAGTAGTATTCCATTGTATGTATATACCACATCTTCTTTAACCAATCATCAGTCGAGGGACACATGGGTTGCTTCCACTTCTTGGCTATCGTGAATAATGCTGCAATGAACATAGGGGTGCATACGCCTCTTGTGATGGTTGATTTCATGTCCATTGGGTAGATGCCCAAGAGTCGGATTGCTGGATCATACGGTATTTCTATTTTTAATTTTTTGAGGACTCTCCATGCTGTTTTCCATAGAGGCTGCACCAGTTTGCATTCCCACCAGCAGTGAATGAGGGTTCCCGTTTCTCCACAACCTCTCCAGCATTTGTTGTTTTTTGTCTTGGTGATTATAGCCATTCTGATGGGTGTCAGGTGATATCTTAGTGTAGTTTTGATTTGCATTTCCCTGATGATTAGTGATGTTGAACATCTTTTCATGTGTCTATTGGCCCTCTGTATCTCTTCCTTGGAAAAATGTCTGTTCATATCCTCTGCCCATTTTTTGATCGGGTTGTTTGTTTTTTTGTTGCTCAGTTGTATGAGTTCTTTATATATTATGGAGATTAATCCCTTGTCGAATCAACGATTTGCAAATATTTTCTCCCAGCTGGTGGGTTGTCTATTCATTTTGATCCTGGTTTCATTTGCCTTGTAGAAGCTCTGTAGTCTGATGAAGTCCCACTTATTTGTTTTTTCTTTTGTTTCCCTTGTCCAAGTAGACATGGAATCTGAAAGGATCCCTTTATGTCCAATCTCAATTAGTGTACTGCCTATATTTTCTTCCAGGAGTTTTATAGTTTCAGGTCTCACTTTCAGGTCCTTAATCCATTTTGATTTGATTTTTGTATATGGTGATAGGAGATGGTCTACTTTCATTCTTTTGCATGTTGCTGTCCAATTTTCCCAGCACCATTTATTGAAGATACTTCCCTCTCTCCATTGTATGTTCTTTGCTCCTTTGTTGAAGATTAGCTGTCCATAGGTGTGTGGTTTTATTTCTGGGCTTTCAATTCTATTTTATTGATCTGTGTGTCTATTTTTGTACCAGTACCATGCTGTTTTGATTACTATAGCTCTACAGTATATTTTGAAATCAGGGATTGTGATGCCTCCGGCTTTGTTCTCTTTTTTTCAGGATTGCTTTAGCTATTTGGGCTCTTTTGTTGCCCCATACGAATTTCAGTATTTTTTGTTCTATTTCCATGAAGAATGACGTTGGGATTCTGATTGGGATTGCATTGAATCTGTAGATTCCTTTAGATAGAATGGACATTTTAACTATATTTATTCTTCCAATTCATATGCATGGAATATTTTTCCATTTCTTTATGTCTTCCTCGATTTCTTTCAATAGTGTCTTATAGTTTTCATTGTATAGGTCTTTTACCTCCTTGGTTAAATTTATTCCCAGATATTTTATTCTTTTTGTTGCAGTTGTAAATGGGATTGTCTTTTTGAGTTCTCTTTCTGTTAGTTCATCATTAGTGTATAGAAATACAACTGATTTTTGTAAGTTGATTTTATACCCTGCCACTTTACTGTAGTTGTTAATTATTTCTAGTAGTTTTCCGATGGAGTTTTTGGGTTTTGGTATAAGATCATGTCGTCTGCAAATAGTGAGTGTTTCACTTCTTCATTGCCTATTTGGAGGCCTTTTATTCCTTTTTCTTGCCTAATTGCTCTTGCCAGAACTTCCAGTACTATGTTGAATAAGAGCGGCGAGAGTGGGCACCCTTGTCTTGTTCCTGTCCTCAAAGGAATGGCTTTCAGTTTTTCCCCATTGAGTATGACGTTGGCTGTGAGTTTGTCCAATATGGCCCTTATTATGTTGAGGTACTTTCGTTCTATACCCATTTTGTTGAGAGTTTTTATCATAAATGGATGTTGGATCTTGTCGAATGCCTTCTCTGCATCGATTGAGATGATCATGTGGTTTTTATTCTTCATTTTGTTAATGTGGTGTATCTCGTTGATTGATTTGCAGATGTTGAACCATCCCTGTGTCCCTGGTATAAATCCCACTTGATCATGGTGTATGTCCATTTTTTTACTGTGGGTCAGCTGTTGATTTTTCATTAAGATAACAGTTTCTTTGCCAAGTTCAGGTGGCTGAGAAAGAATGGCTCACATGCCTGAAACAAAACTCACAAAACCAGACCACAAATGGTCCTTCAGCCTGCCTTTCCAGATGGTGTCTTGGCTCTTGTATCCTTACACACAAGCTTCATGATTGTCTTGAATTATAAGCGCTTTTTTTATTTGGCATGTTCCACCACCAAACCCTGAAACTTTTCCCTCCAGGGGGCAGGGGCTTCAGAACCTGAAACTCCTCCACCAGCCCCTCCCCAGAGGACTCCCATGCCCACACCCCTATAGTTTTTCCTACAGTAACCCCCTTGATCATTTTTACTTCCCTTTGGCACTTATACTTTAATACAACTTTAAGAAACTGAACTTACTAAGAAATGTGTTGCCAAAAAAGAAGAAAAAACTGTTTTACATTTCACATGTAGATGGATCCACAATCTGTCTGGAATCGATTTGTGTGTGTGAGGGGAGGCAGGTGTCCAGATAACATCATTTTCCGTGTGGCTATGCGGCTGACCTAGTGCTGTTTACTGGAAGACCGTCCTTTCCCTGCAGTGCCACAGTTCTGATCGATCCATGACCATCTGTCACGAGGGGTTCTGTTCTGGGCTCTGCTGTTCTGCCCATCAGACTGGCTGCTCTTTCACAAGCACACGCTGCCTTAATTGTTGTAACTTTCTAAGTGTTTTTCAGTTTCTCTCAGTAGTGTTTTATGTAGAGGCCTTGTACATCTTTCATTAGTTATTTTATGGTTTTTGACACTAATGATATTATTAAAATTTCATTTTGTTTTTTATTGCTTATATATATGAATATAATTAATTTTTGGTTTTTGACCCTGTATCCAGTGACCTTGTTAAATTCACTTACTAATTCTAACAGCTTGCCTGTGGAGTCTTGGGTTTTCCAGGTGCACAGTCACAGTGTCTGTGCATTATGTCAGTTTATGTCTTCTCATCCTCATGCTTTTAATTTCTTTTTCTTGCCTCATTGTACTTGGACTAGAAGTGATGTTGGCAGTCATTTTTTCTCACTCCTGGAGGTAACAGTGTCCTAGCGCCTGTGTTGTGTGGTGCATGTCTGTCACTCCTGTTTTATTCTGCAGTAGCTTTTTGGTTCCTTCTTGTCAAGGGGTAGAGTCTCTGCCCCTGGGACCCCTCAGTGCATCCTGGGCCCGTGAGCGATACCTGGTTGTCTGCACCACTTATGCAGGCCGAATACACTGGCACTCCATCTCACCCTCAAGTCCTGGTCTGGGACATCTTTCTTGTTTTCAGGGCAGAGTGGAGCGAACAGCTTTGGGCAGGTGCAGGATGTCCTCTTACCCTTGACAGCTGGTGGGAGTTCAGGTGGGAGGGCAGGCCCAGTGTGGCTGGAGGAAGCCACCCGAGCCTGCTGTCTCCATTCCACAGGTGAACCCAGATACTGGCTACATCAACTATGACCAGCTGGAGGAAAACGCCCGTCTCTTCCACCCAAAGCTGATTATCGCAGGTGACAAGCCGGGCAGAGAGCAACTGTGTTTGTCAGCAGATTTGTGCCTTGTACAAAAGGAAGATGCAAAGATGTACCCCACTGGCGTTGCTCACTGCACTGCTAGTTTCTGCTTTGGATAGCTGAGCTTCTTGGGCCTAAGTGTATTCTTTTCTTTTAGGGCAAATGTCTGTGTTTGCCACCATTAGTACTAGGTGGAGTAAGATCCAAGGTTCTTCTTCAGAGAAGCACCTAGAAATGTTAATCCCTGACTAATTGGGGGTGGTCATAATAGTTGGGGGCCATCTCAACCACCATGACATCAAAGAGCCAGAGATCAGAGTGGTTGCCTTTGGCACAAAGATGTTTTTCGAGAGCATTCTTCCTTTCTGTTCTCAGAGATTTTTAGAGGGAGAAATCTCCAAGCTTTCAAATATGCATACCCAGAGGCCACTTTGCAGATCTGCACTGCGGCCAACTCTCACCTGGCCTTGGGTATCTCTGACTCCATGGTGTCACCTTGGCCATCTTAGGAACCAGCTGCTACTCCCGAAACCTGGACTATGCTCGATTGCGGAAGATTGCAGACGACAACGGGGCATATCTCATGGCCGACATGGCGCACATCAGCGGGCTGGTGGCAGCTGGCGTAGTGCCTTCCCCCTTCGAACACTGCCACGTGGTGTCCACCACCACCCACAAAACCCTGCGAGGCTGCCGGGCCGGCATGATCTTCTACAGGAGAGGTGTGCTCCTGCACATGGTGTACAGGCGGGTGCCAGGATTTGCCTTTCTCCTTTGGGGGGGTTCACATTTGCTTTAGGGAGCTGGGGAAAACTGACCTGGGAGCCCTTGAATATTTTAGGATCCTTTAAAGGGCTACTGAGGAGGGGGCAACGACAGGCTTTATAGAAGGGATCTAGAAGGAGGCCCTGAGCACAGCTATCTAGGTCCTGGGAAAGGAAGAAGGGTGTTGTGCCAGGTGCCAGTGTCCTTTGGCTCAACTAAGCCTCCCCAGAGAGGCAGATGTTGGAGTGAAAGAAAGATGTGTGTGGCTTGGGGGGGCGCTACCAGAAGGCCTCATGGTGCAGCATTGTTTTAGTGAACTTACTGTAGTCTAGCATGTTTCTCCCAGAGAAAGACTCAGTAATCAAACCATGAGACCCTGACATATAAAACATAGTACCAGTTTAGTCATTTTAGTGAGGAATTTCTCTTTCCAGTAACGGAATGCTTATAATCCACCTGTAGGCACTCCCCTTATTTTGGGATTCCCATACCTGAGAAAGCCAGATTAGTGAGCAGATCATCATTCAGCCCTTGGTGAGACCCAATGCACTAACCCTACATCAGCAGAGAAACCAGCCCTCTGGTGACTGGATTCCTCTTTACCTCCAAGGCAGGGTGTCCTTGCCCAGCCCTCGTCAGGGCTGGACACACTCATGGGTTCTCAGTGCCCTGTTGCCTCTGAGCTCCTTCCTTAGTCGAGTTGAGGTTTCTGAGGCAGGCAGCCATTCCCACCTGTCTGGGAGATGTTTGTTTTTCCCGCTGTCTGTTGGTGTGATTTGTTTGACCCAGCCAGCCAGATGGCTCTGCCACGTACATGCTGTGTGATCTTGGACTAATTGTACAACCTCTCTGTGCCTTATTTCCTCACTTCCAGAGCAGGGATCACAATAATAGTACCTGTCTCTTTGGACTGCTGTTGTGAGGGTTAAATGAATTAATTCAGGTAAAGTGTTTAGAGCAGTTCCTGACTCACCAGAAGCTCTCTGTTATAGAGACATTAGTAGTTACTATTCCTGATGATTAACTTTTTATCAGAAAGAAACCTTATTCCTTGTATCTGGCCAAATGAGTCTTTTCTCCTTCAAAGTAGTCCCCTTGGAAGGCTGTTCTCTTGGACACTTTAAGGAGATATGCCCACGGCATGTTCTTTGTTACAGTCTCAGTGGAGGGAAATATTTATCCTTCCATTTCATCTGTGAAAGGGTGGCCTGTCCCTCTCGGGAAGCAAGCGCCCCTCTCTGCTCTGAGGCATTTTGGACCAGGTCTCACCTCCCGGAGTAGCAGCCAGGCTTGTGCTTGGCGCCTCCATAGCCAGGCTGGGTGTGAGCCTAAGCAGGGGGAATTCAGAGGGGACAGCCCGTCTGATGTTCCCATTCTGATGCTTGTCTTCAATCCAGGAGTGCGCAGTAAGGATCCCAAGACTGGCAAAGAGAGTCTGTACAACCTGGAGTCGCTCATCAACTCCGCCGTGTTTCCAGGCCTCCAGGGAGGTCCCCACAACCATGCCATTGCTGGTAAAACTTTCCCAAACACATCCCAGAGCCCTCAGGTGGCCCTTCACCCATGGTGGCCCCGGCAGGCTGGGGTTCTCTCGCTCTTGCTCATCCTGTGAACCCTAAATCCCATCTCACCTGTCCACCAAAAGTGTGTGCTAGGCCTTCCATGCTGAAGTGAAACAAGAGGAATAGCTTTGTCTAGGAGATGCTAACAAGGAAGAAAAGGGAAACAGTGGTGATTGGTGTGACAAGGGACAAGAAGGAGTGATGGCCACTCCACATGCATGGCCACCCTTAGGCAAAACTGAGAGCCAGGCCAGGTTCCATGTGCGGCCCTCTTAAAGAAGCAACAGGGAAGGCATGTGACAATTAGAAGGTGGTATAGCAAAGGGAGTGTACGATTAACAAGGACAAATTGTCTCTCCCCTGACATCCTGACCTCCTGACCTCTGGTGGGGGTGGAGGCACCTGTGTCTGACTCTCATGCTGTTGACCTTGGGGCCACACCAGTAACTCCTAGGTCCAATTCCATGATGGCCCAGCAAACTGTCATTGACTTGTTCCTTCTCTGTTTATATAAGTGGCTTAGAAAATTCGTGATTATTTCAGTTATCCCACTATCTTCTTTGGAACAAAGCAATTGTTAGAGGAGCCCAGGATGGAAGTGTAACATCTTCATCAAGAGAAGCACTAACTTTTCCAGAGAGGGAAGTGGAGGAAGCAGTGAGTGGGGAATTGTAGGCACCTGGGGCTGGGGAGGGGCGAGTGTCCACTGGGGTGTCTTCACATTCCCCCTTTATACTACAAGCCCAGCATCTGCAGTTTCTTCAACTCTCAGATGATGGCATCTCCTGGTCTCTAGCCACTCTGGGCCTTTTCTAGTCATTTCCACAAACATTGATTGGAGTCTTCTGTGCTGGACTCAGGCACACATATTCTGCATTCTCCTCCATTTTCTGTGCCCCTTTAGCAGCCCTCGGGATTGAACACAAGATACCAAGTGAGTCTGGATGTGCAGGATAAAACAGGCCTGCTCCTCTCACCTGGACTCTGATCTGAATGATCTGCATATTTTGGCAACAAAGCACCAGCTTTTGGGGCAGCTAAGTAATTGTTTTCACGAATTGAGCTTAAAAAGGACTGTAGGGGCTGGCCCGGTGGTGTAGCAGTTAAGTTCGCATGCTCTGCTGTGGCGCCCAAGGTTCGCAGTTCCGGATCCTGGGGGCGGGCAGATGCACCGCTTGTCAGCCATGCCGATGCGGCGTCCCATATAAAGTGGAGGAAGATGGGCACGGATGTTAGCACAGGGCCAGTCTTCCTCAGCAAAAAGAGGAGGATTGGCAACGGATGTTAGCTCAGGGCTAATCTTCACAACAACAACAACAAAAAACCCCTGTAACATCCATCTTGCTTAAGTATAGCTTTCCTGTGGTAATCTTATTAGCACGAAAATTCCATGCCTGGAGAAAGGCTACCTCAAAAGCACTTCCTCAAAGAGAAGCAGTCTAGAGGTCTAGGCGGGTAATTGTAGGGTCAAAAATATATATCATCTTGGGGGGAATGTAACCCATCCACTTTGGTGATGTTGAGAAGCGGGGAAGCCTGAGTGGAAACAAGGGGTGTTTTTCTGACTCACAGTCTGTCTTTTGATCCCGTCCTGCCTTCCTGACCCACTGTCTCTTCTTGTCAGGGGTTGCTGTGGCCCTGAAGCAAGCCATGACTCCGGAATTCAGACTCTATCAGCGCCAGGTGGTGGCCAACTGCAGGGCTCTGGCTGAGACCCTGATGGAGCTGGGCTACAAAGTAGTAACAGGTACCGACAGAAACTGTTGGGCAGTGCCCGCCGACCCTGGGGAGGCACCCCTGCTCCTCAGGGTTGCATTAAGAATCGCACTTCGGTTCGTCCAGTCAGGGTATGGCTGTAGGCTAGTGGCCCTGGGCTCCTCCAGAGTGCCCCTCGTGGTCTCCCCCTTCCTTACGCGATGCCAGCTGCCTTCTCAGCTGGGCCATAAATGATGGTAATAGTAGCTGCCATATGTCACCTGGTATGTGAGACAAGTCCTCAGAACAGCTTTCTAAAAGGAGTACCTGAGGCTCACCTGAGAGAGGTTAGGTATCAGTGGTCACATAGCTGATGGGTGGCAGAGCCAGGACTTAAACAGGGCAGGACCCAGGGCCTTCTTGACAGCAATGCCTCACACTGTCCCACAGGAGTGTCCCCACTCACCCCTGAGGGTCAGGGCACAACAGGCCCTTCCTGCTGGGAGCTCAGGGGAGTTTGCTATGTCCATGTTTGCTTTTTTTTTTTTTTTGTGGGGAAGACCAGCCCTGAGCTAACATCCGTCGCCAATCCTCCCCTTTTTGCTGAGGAAGACTGGCCCTGGGCTAACATCGTGCCCATCTTCCTCCACTTTATATGGGACGCTGCCACGGCATGGCTGACAGGCAGTGCGTCAGCGGGCGCCCGGGATCCGAACTCGCAAACCCCGGGCTGCCAAGCATGAACTAAACTGCTGCACCACCGGGCAGCCCCCTGTGTTTGCTTTTGTACAAAAGATAGTGGTGCTGAGTGACTGAGGGAGATGGACTTGCCAGGGGAGGGCCCCACTCAGGGGTGCCATCTGCCCGTCACTGCAGGCTTTCAGAGTTAGGACTGCATTTTTCTGGCAGACAGCATGTTTTGTTATCTGGGGGAAGGGCAGCTTTATTCTTCTCACAAGGCTGCCGTGCATGCTAGCAGTGGAGTGGTGCAGGTAGGTAGGTGCTGGTATCCTGTAGACTCAGGTGCCCACTCCCTGCCTGCTGCCCTTTACAGGGGTTACAGGCCCCAGTCTGACAGGTGGGCTCCCCACTAAACCTTGTGTTCATAAGTGGCAGAGCTGAGTAAGATCCCTCTTTTCTGTTAACTTCCCTTCCTTTCTTCTTCCTCCTCCACATCTTCCAGTAAGAAAGCCCCAGAAATCTCAGTGTGGACTGTGACTTTCAAGGTCCTTTAGGTCACCATTTCTCAAATTTGGATGTGCACACGAATCCCCCAGGCACTCTGTAAAAATGCAGGTTCTGACTCCACGGTTCTGTGGTGGGGTCTGTGTTTCTCACCAGCTCCCAGCTGATGCTGGTCTGGGAACCAGGCTTGGCATTGCAAAGATTGAAGCCAAACTCCCTCTCACTACAGGCGTCACACGGCAGCCCTGGCAGCCTGGCACTGCTCAGCCTCCCAGGGAGTCTTCCCCACCTTACTACGCTCCCAGGCCTGCCTTTACCCATAGTTTACTCTGTTCTGAGGACACGATGCAGATAGCTGACACAGATACTGTGACCACAAGAGCAGCCTGCATTTGTGGATACCTGCTTTGTCCCTGGTGCTGGCCAAGCACTTATATACAGTACCTTTTTTTAAACCTCATGACAGTCTTGTGAATTATGGGTCTTATTTTACAAGTAGACGCCTGAGGTTTCAAAATGTGGAGCTGCCTGACTAAAGCCACATGGCTAGTAAGTGGGTGGCTGTGTGGCTGTGACCTAGTTTACCTGAATCTTTCAAGTCGTTGCTGTTACCCAGATCAACGACCTGGGATTAATGAGAGTTCAAAGTGGAAAGATCCAGGTGCTCGGACTCCCGGGTGGCCTTGGGCCAGTTCCAGAAAGTCCTTAAAGTTTCGATATCCTCATCTGCATCACTTAGGTAATACTATCACCCTCGTAGGATTACGGATAAAATATACTACAGACTAGCAGTGTCTGGTGCCTGAAACGTGCTCAGTGAATGTAGTGGTTACCCACTGTTACCATAAATTGAACCACTATCTGCTCCTCTGATGCCACTTAGAGGGAGCCTTGAAGATGGATTTCAGAGATGCATGAGAAATTCCCAAGTGATTTGTCAGAGAAAACAGAAGCCACGAATGGCACTGAACATGCTGTCACTCCCCAGACAAGCTTCCAGGCCCTTCCTCAGCACCAGCACCTGGTGTGTTGGGTCAAGGCAGTGGATAGTCTGGGCTATGGAAGCTGCTGGTCATTTTCCCCTCAACCTCACAGCCCCACTCTGCATCATCAGGTACCCTTTTTAAACTCCTCTATCCTTTCTTTCAAACTCTTAGGCCCTGAGCATCTTTTCTCTGGCAGATGATTAAAGCCTTCCAAGGACACATGGTGGGGTGCGCACCTTCCTGTCCTCATCTGCTTTAGCCTCCATCCTCATTTCTTACAAGAGAGAGACTCCTTCAGTTGGCATGGAATCGGCCTTCTGATTCCTACATGTCCAACTTGGTTTCCAGGTGGTTCTGACAACCATTTGATCCTCGTGGATCTCCGTTCCAAAGGCACGGATGGTGGCAGGGCTGAGAAGGTGCTAGAAGCCTGTTCTATTGCCTGCAACAAGAACACCTGCCCAGGTGAGAATCTTCCTGGCTCTTTTCTTCCACACCTCTCCTATCTGCATTTCTTACAGCCAGAATTATAGCTGATGATAATTTGTCTCTGGGGACAGACATCAAATGATTCGGGGGGATAGATGCCCCATGCTAGATCGGAGCTAAGTCGTGGCTCTCCCACCCGCTCTTTCTGACACGGCTCTAACCCTGCTAGGGACAGAGAGGGAGAGACTGAGGTGGAGTGCTCGGAGGTGGGAAGGCACTTTGATGAGGGAGGCAGGGGCCTCAAAAACAGGCTGGATTTCTCAGTGGGTTGTTAGTAAGATGTGGGTGATGCATCTCAAACCCAGAGAGATGCTAGCCTCACTTTAGCCTCACGTGGCACGGGCCACATCACAGAAGGCGACTTTCTTACTGTTTAAAGTAGAGTGGCCAAAACGTGCCCCTGCCTCCTGTGCCTTTGCTTCTACCTCTAGTGTTGGAACCAGCTGTGCACTTCTCGCAGCACCAAGCCAACATCCGCAGGCCTGTTCTTTTTGCCCAAGTGTCCTTTGTAAGGCAAGTGGTCAGCGGTGAGTTGGGTGGGCCCAGGAACAGAGCCTGTTTATCTTGAAGGTGACAGAAGCGCACTGCGGCCCAGCGGACTGCGACTGGGTACCCCGGCACTGACGTCCCGAGGGCTTTTGGAAAAAGAGTTCCAAAAAGTAGCCCAGTTTATTCACAGAGGTAAGGATAAAGGTTTGGAGGTTTGCCACGTTGTGTTGTGTGTATGGAGTCTCTGTGACTGAGCAGTTGAGACCCAGCCACTGAAGGACATTTCTGTGTCGAGGCTGAATGCTGGGGACAGGAGACAGCAAAAATAACTTACTAAACCATCTGGTCTGAGAGGTTTGCACACTTGTCCTGCCCAGGGAAGGGTGCATACAAGAATCATTTCTGGGGTGATTTCTGTCGCGCCCCCAGCTGCTGTGGGCCTTTGGGCAGTTGGGCCTCGGGTGTGTCTCACAGGCCTGCTGAGGCCCAGCACAGCGCTGCAGGCCCAGAGAGGACTCATTTGTCTTTTGCTGGCACAGGGATAGAACTGACTCTGCAGATTCAGAATGATGTCGGTGTCACGGCCACCCTGAAGGAGTTCAAGGACAAACTAGCAGGGGACGAGAAGCACCAAAGGGCTGTCAGGGCTCTGAGGGAGGAGGTGGAGAGCTTCGCGTCTCTCTTCCCTTTGCCCGGCCTGCCTGACTTCTAAAGGAGCCGGTGGCCGCACCTGCCCCAGCACCGGAGCACTGGGACTGCCCAGGAGCCACTTGCTCAAGGACCCAGTGCCTTCTGAGGAGAGAGAGAAGAGCTGCCCCACACAGGACCTAATCGACTTCTTTTTGCCCTCTGAGGAGATTTCTTTTTGGACTTTTCTCATGTTATCTTCTTCACAAATCAAAGTTTGTTTAAGGCCCATTGTTAGTAATTCTGGGACAAGTTATTAACGAATTTAAATTTGAACCTCACTTTCTCATAGCTATAGAGTTATTCTGCAAAAATGAAATAGAATTTAGCCATTTAGCCTTAATTCATTTAGACAATTGAGTAATACAGAGCTACTGGAAAGATTCTAGTAATTTTACTCACCCTTCTCTTAGTTACTGGGCTTCCTCCTGACTCACTGCAACAAATAAGAAACACCCAAGTTCATGGCTCATAAAAGCTGCCCATTCTTAATATGCCAAAGGAGAACTGAATTATGACAGTTACAATTGAAGAGGGAAATTCTCCGGAAGCTTCTGCTATGTGCTTTCAATCAGGATTGTAAGTTAGTCAAGTCCACACCAGGTGCCACCCAGTATGGTGGGAATTTCTCTACCTGCAGCTCAGTACATTGTGGAAATGGTCTCCTTCACCTCCTGCCCTGGGCAGAGTGGGGAGCCTGGGGGCACCTTGTCCCCTCCTGGTGTGAGCAGCAGCCAGGGCCTTTCCTGCCCTGCTTGAGATAACCAGCTCCCTCCTGTAATGAGGAAACCAAATGTCACCTTCCCAGAGAAACTTTATTTTTCACAAAGCTGAAGTGCAAAACATAGATGACCATTTTTAATAAGCACAATCAAGTTTTTAACCACAGAATGTCTACAAGAATTATAGCTTTAAAAAATACCAGTTTTTATATTTCAAAAATATCTCAACTCAAATAAATTAATTTCTTAAAAAGTACACTTCTCATACTATTTGTTTGGCATTTACTCTGGTTAAACTCTGGTGCAGCCACACTTAGGAGCTGCCCTGCCTGTCACACACGTCTGTCATACTTTTGTCCTCAGCCACCATGGCAACGACCGCATCTCACATGGTGGCTGGACTCACATTCACACACATGGACAGAGGAACATGCAGTAATAAAACAGCTTCCCCCAAAAATAATAAATATGACTTCCTCACAGACTATGCTTCTCACTATAACCTTAAAGGTGGCGTTTATCTCAACCCAACCAGTGTAGCCAGTCAGCTAGTGTCGGGCAGTTGGTGGGTGAGGCACCCTGTGGCGTTTACTCCAGCACAGGTGGGACAGCTGCTGCAGTCTTCACGGGGTGTGGATGACACACCAGCCCCACATCCCTGCATTCAATTTGGGAGCCATTATGCTGCCAAAACAGTGTTACATCCAGGGCTTGACTCTTCTCCAATTGAAGACAAAGGGACATCTCCAAAACCCCTAGTAGCCTCCACTTTGGAGCCGAACAGTCACTCCTAGGAAGCCGGCCCCCATACCAGCAGCTCAATTCACTGGAAAGTGCTTGTTCCAACCCCTCTCCATTCCTGCTTCCTCCTTCCTGTGGCCAAAACCAAACCTTGGTAGGTAAGGCTAGATTAGGTCAGTGCTCAAGGGAGAAAGGGCTCAGGAGAACTTGGTGTGCTCAAACCTTATCGGCTGAGACTGGCTTTGCTTCCAGCCAGAAGTAGAAATTTGATGCTTTTTCCTTTTTGCAGTCTGTTAATACCCTATCTCTTTCAAAGATTCCAGTTTTATCATTTTCTATCGCGGTACTGGGGAAAAGCCAGAAAGCTGACTGGTTTGCTTGGAAGCACAAAGCAAAGCACTTCCTTCTGACTGAGATGGGAGGTAAAATCAGATTGCTGGTTTGGGGGGGGGGATCAGTGCCTCAGAAGGCTGTCCACCTACCAGTTGACCCCACCAGCTGAGGAGTGCTACTACCTGTGCAAAGACGACACGGCAGCAGCACAGCAGCTGGCCTGCCACGCAGTATCAGGGCTGGGGAGGTGGGGCATGCGCCCAGCACTGGCAGAAGTGGTCGTCAGGGTGCATGTGAGAGTTTCAAGACTGCTCTTGGCCTCCAGAAATATGTCACTGAACTGCAGCAGCCCTGGCACTTGGGGTAGAATCTTCTGGCCTTCCTAGGATTTTGAAATGGGATTTGTTGTTTGTTTGTGGTTGAAGTCGACTATACTTTGAATATAGTAACTGATCTGAAACAAAGAAGTTGAAAGATAGGTGGGAAATGACAGGGGAGCCATCATGGCCCATTTCCATATTTTGGTGCAATGTGTATAATTTCAGCCATTGCAGTAAATTATGGAAAAGTCGTAACTTCTAAAATCCAAAGATTCCACTAAAGGAGCAAGGTCCCTAGGGAAACGGGGAGGTGTGAGCAGCTCAGGCCAGAGTGTCCCCAGTGCCACAGCTGCTATAAAAGGCTCCAGCTAAAAAAAGCTTCTCTAAAATGGAGCTTCTGGAAATCACTACTGTGTAATTGCTAGCCTGATCAGGTTTTTCTTAACCTGGACTGCTTTAAAAAAAGGGAGGGGGCAGGTAATGGATTGGAAGTAAGGTTGAAACAAACCTCAAAGTTTCGGTGCCTGGGCCTAAAGTGATGGGACTAAAGAAGCACTAAGGGGCACTGATGTCCTCTGTCTTCTGGGAAGTGTTTTCAAATGTTTTATGAACACTTACTGACCTATTACTAGAGGAGAGCCTCAAATGAGAATTCTTGAAGAGATGAGTCCCACCATTAAGATTTATAGGTGTGTCTGAGGCTTCTGGTAGGTTCCACATCTCTCAAGCGGAGGGCACTGGGGAGGGGCAGCTGCAGGGCCTCACCTGCCTCTGCCCAGACTGGCTCAGTCCTAGTTCCACCTGAAGATCCCTTGGAGAAGAAACATACTTGGTATCAAGCAGTCCTTTGAAACTGCCACATTGAGAAGTTAGATTTTAACGAAATTTAAATCCTGGAGTTCAACCACTAGTCAGGCCGCAAAGCCAACTTTATTTCTTAATGAAGAAACAACTCAGTGAGGCGCTCCCTGTTTGCTCTCCCTGTGGTTGGCCCCACAGGACAGTGTGTTCTGTTCACACCCGACCAGTCTCTCCCCTTAAGAGTCCTCGGGACCGTCCTTGAGGTGGAGCTTCCAAGCAAACACTCTCCAAAGGGGCCTTCTACTTCAGCCCATGGTAGTGTGTGGCTTTTGCTTCTAGAAGGCCAAGTATGACTGACCTTCCGCCTTTATCAGTTTCCCAGTTGAGAGCAGTGTTAACTGTAGAGTCCATGTTGGGGTGAAACATAGGAAAGAAATAGCAATGTGATGCCAATGATCACTTTCCATTTTGTCATTTAGACCCCACACACCTTTTTTCTCTTGGAGATAAAATGTCACAAGGTCATGTCCCTGGAGGCCTAAGTAGACAGCAGTTAGCCACCCAGTTAGAAAACAAAGCAGCATCTAGACCATGAGGGAGAGGAGGTGGTAACAGACAAGAGGAGCCCATGGAGAGAAACAGGCTTCCTCCTATGCAGCCTTCGCCACGTGCAACCACACACTTCACATTTAAAAGCTGCCAAGACAATCCTGGCAACTCCTCTGTCTGTGAACATATGCAATGGGGACAGGTATAAAGAAAACTGATGAGATGTAGGCAGCACCATCTGCCACAAAAGGTTCTCGGGCACAGCCTCCGAAGCAAAATCACACACCCTCTGACAGGAACAGGGACCCTGAGCAGAGCCGACGGCCAGAAGCCAACCACTGTATCCTTGTGCAGAAGACCTGGGCAAGGAAGGGACTGCTGGAGTCACGTGACACACACCCTCCTTGGTCATCAGGGGTTTCTGCCTCCCCTCTGTGACCTCATTGGTGCGCCACAAAGCTGATGGGTAGACCATGTCTCAATAGCAGGACCCCAACTACACGGAACATGGCCCCACTAGATGTGCACACATGTGCTCAGGAGCAACCACTTGTGGCTGGTTCAGGTCTATTTTATCACAATTTTCTGGGAACAAATTAAAAAGCAGTAATACCAAGAGTTCTCCCTCATTAGGGGAAAAAAACAGCTTAAAAAAAAGGTACAAAATTTTCAAGGTTGCAAGAAATCCTCCATCTACATACCAGTGGCAGTTGTGTAAGAAGCCTCAGGGAGGTCATGGTGGGTGAACCAGGGAGTGGCTCCTTCCACAAATGAGGGGATTCACATGAGGGTGCGGGTGAGCTGCAGTGAGGTGTGTGAACTTGGGGGGACACGTTGGGGTGGGAACGAGCTGCCGTGAGGTGCACATACTCCAGGCCTGTGTGGCCTCCCAGAGACTGATCCACAAAGAGCCACACAAGGAGGCTTTCCTCCTTCCTGGAGGAAATACCTGCCATGAGTTATCACCAGCTGGGCTGCCCACCCAGACCAGCCAGCTGAACAGAACTCTGCTGTCACTGTGCCCATGAGACCCTGTGAGAGGTAGTGAAGTGGTTGCAAAGGTTTGCTATGGGTGAGAGGACTGGGGTGTGACCTCTGCTGAGTTCCAACATGTCTGCAGACCTTCTCCAAGAGGACAGCGCTCACTCACTCTGGCCAGAAAAGCTGGTGAACCGGGCCCCAGAGAGCCTCCTGGCTCTTCATCGTTTGCACAGTGGTGATGGCCTCATGACACCTTGGCCCTGTCTCCTGGGCTCTCCTCCTCACAACTGGGGACTAGTGACTGCTCTAGTCACTCCTGCTGATCGTGGGAGCAATTTCCAAGGCCCACGTACAGGCAGAAGTGAGGACGAGGACCGGCTGTCTGGGGGCCCAAAAGATTGTGTGTTTTCTACCACCCAGCTGGGGCTGAGCTTTCTCCCCTCCACCTCACTTGTTCCAGGGCCTCCCTTGGGATGATGGGCTCTAGGAGGACAAGTAAAGGGTCCCAGCTGGGGTCTGATTGAGGCAATGGATGGTCCGCCATCCCGTTTTCCACCAAATCATTCCAGTTAACAGGCTGCTTCCCTCGACTTTGCTGCTCAAGTGTTCAACGGAGCTGAATGAGGCCAGCATGCTCCTCCTGTCGTGCTTCGCCTTCCCACCCCTCATCCCACCCCATCAAGGCTTGCTTCTGCCCTGGCTACCAGTCCTCTGGAAGCCAAGAGCCCCCTCCCCGCCCTGGGGGCACTCCTCACCAGGGAGCCGAGAAAGCTGTTACTGTCCTTCCAGAAGCCTTCAGAGAGAGCCAGGCTCCCCACCCCAGCCCAAGTTCAACTCACAAGTTGCCCGGAACCAAGGCTGCCACCTTGGTTTCCTTCCCGCTGATTACACCAGAAGTCTCAACAGCTCAGAGGACTGCATGGGCATGCCAATCACTCCCCTCCCCATACCCTGAGTCACAGGTCTTGGTCACAGTGGCTGGGACTGACCTCAGATTTTGTACAAAAAGCTGGGGACATAGTCAAACCTGAGCGTGGGGTGGCTGGTCCCAGGAGGCTCCTCCATGTAGTGCAGCTTCAGCAGCTCAGCTAGGTACTGGACCACCTTGATATCTTCATTCACCAGACCCAGGTTCAGCTTCAAGAAGCTTGCCTGGCGGCTGGCAACCAGTTCCTCTGTCTCCTTGTCATGGGCAGGCAGGTGCAGGTGGTGGCAGAAGGTGTAGAGGAAGGCCTTGGAGCAGAGCTGGGTGAGCATACTCTGGACATGCAGGTAGTAGGTGCTGCCCCGCTTGATCTGAGTGCGGTGGTCGGCCAGCCGAGACACAAGGCTGCCTTTGTAGAGGGGGCAGCGCAGGGTTTTGTTGTCTAGGTCCAAGATGCTCGTGTAGCGGCTATAGCGGCTCAGGGCGTGGAGGGTGCCAGCACTAGCAGGGGACGCCACTCTGAAACACACGGGCCAAGGTCAGGAGGAAGGGCAAGGACCAGGAAGATGGAGGCAGAATCTTGGGAGCGGGGCTTCCTGTCTCTAGACCTGCTCCCATCTGGCCAACACTCACTGGCTCTTTCTGGAAGACAAATCTGATCATGATCTTTGAAGGGCTCCTCATCACCCTCGTGACTAAGTTCAAGTGCCTTGGAGTGGCCCAAAAGGCATGACCTGCTTCCTGCTGGCCTCTTCTATTACTTCCCCAATGAGTTCCTTTCAGCCATGCCAAGCTTTTCTTTTTTTTTTTTGGTGAGTAAGATTGGCCCTGAGCTAACATGTTGCCAATCTTCCTGTTTTTGCTTGAAGAAGACTGGCCCTGAGCTAACATCTGTGCATATCTTCCTCTATTTTGTATACAGGACACTGCCACAGCATGGCTTGACGAGCGGTGTGTAGGTCTGTGCCCAGGATCCGAACCCGCAAACCCCAGGCCACTAAAGCAGAGTGCGCAAACTTAACCACCACACCACTGGGCTGGCCCCCATGCCAAGCTTTTGGTGGAGCCTCAAAATCACAGGCCTATTTGCTCTGCCTGGAATAACCTTCCCTCCCTTTCGTACCTGGCCTATGCCAGTTTAAACCTTATCCAGCCTTCCTTGATTCCCCCCTCTGCTTTCTTGCTATGTGATCTTGGTCAAGTTCCTTAACCTCTCTGAGCCTCACCTGTAAGTCAGAGATAATAGTTCCTACCTCATGAGACCATTGCGGAGACAAAATGAATTGTGCTTAGGATTGTACCTGGCCCTCAGTATCATCAGCCTGGTACTGACCAGTGTGGTGACTGCTGTTTATCTTCTCATCTTGCCCACTGGACAAGAGCTTCTGCAGACCCAGGACTGGACCTGACCTGGCCTCCTGCCCCCACTATCTGGTACTGTGCCTGGCACATCAGAGGCAGGTGGGCAAGGTTTGTTCAGTGAGGGAAGGAGGTTGGAGTGGTCAGCCTTAGTAAGTGGCTCCTTAAAACCCTCCTCTAGATCAGTTTTCCCAGAGGAGCTGGGATTACTCAAATGGCAAATGGCTGGCTGACCAGAGATTTCACAGACTTACATACCTCTGGAATTTAGGGCTGTGTCAGATCTAAGGTAATGTGTAAAAAGGACTCAGTCACTTGGGACCAAGGTAATCTAATAATATTTTTCCTTCCTGTGTGTTATCTTGTAGAGTTAACAGTCATTCAGTGAGCATGGACTATACTGCAGTCAGTGAGCGGGGGGCTGAGCAGGCGACGAAGAACAAGCCTGGCCTGGCTGGGAAGAAAAGACACGCACATAAGTACACAAGTGAGGGAGATGTGGTCTGTCTCCACGTGAGAGGCCTGGGGCCGGGAATGTCCTGAGGAGTGGCCTTAGAACTGGGCCTTGAAAGAAAGGTGGGCTCTGGGAACTGCAGAAAGCATTCTAGACCACGGCAAGAGCAAGGTCACAGAGATGGGAAAGCAAAGAGCTATGTGAGCCACTCATTCTGAGAACTGGAAGGAGAGCAGTGGGCTGCGGCCTGCATCCCACGGGCGATGAGGAATGGGGCTTACAGGCAGCACGTTGGCTTCTCAGGGAGGCCGGCCTTTTCCTGCACGCTCCCAGTGTGCTCAGTCCACTCCTGAAGCACCTTTACCTGCCCCAAGAGGGCCGGGCCACAACCAAAACGCCGCCTCGAGCTTGGCATGCCCAGCCCGCTGAGGCTCTGCCGCAGCATCACCGCCAGGCCTTACCTCATCTTCCTGCCCCTCCATTTCAGCCAACCATCCCCCTGGCCTAAGGCCCAGCTTCTCCCAAGGCAGCTCTGACAGCCCCCCTTACCTACTCCTTTTAGAAGATGCTGCTGCTTCTAATTTTTACTCCATTTCTGTTTCCCTCAAAGCTCCTCATCAGGAGGCCAGATGACACGGGAAGAGGCAAGCCCCAGGCCTCTGTCCCTCAGATGCACTGCACCGTGCCTGAAAGCCTCCCACTTCACCTCCCACACCTGTCTCAGATTCATTACAGCTCATCCTAAAGCCAGGGAGGCAAACTCTGTACAAGTGAGGACACTGAGGCCCAGAGAGGGACTGTGGCTTGTCCAAGATCACCCAGCTAGAAAGTGGCTGAGCCAGGACTCAACCCAGGGCCTCTGACCCACACTAGCACTGTTTCCCACCAGAACTGAGCTGTTTTTCCAAGAGTCCAGGGCTTGTTACTGCTGCATAGAAAGCAATACAATTATCTCTGGGGTTTTTTTTTTTTTTTTGGTGAGGAAGATTGGCCCTGGGCTAACATCCGTGCCTATCTGCCTCTACTTTATATGTGGGACGCCTGCCACTGCATGACTTGATAAGCAGTGCGTAGGTCTGCACCTGGGATCTGAACCTGTGAACTCTGGGCCACCAAAGTGGAGCACGCGAACTTAACCACTACATTACAGGGCCTGCCCCAATTATCTCTGGTTTTGATTTAAAATAATAGAAGACCAAGTTGATTTTATACCCACACAGGGCTGATTTGATTGACAAGCATTTCCAGGCAGAGGACCTACTTTAGTGAAAAAAAAAAAATCAAGGGCCAATGACACTGGCAGTTCTGGGGTGAGTCCTTAAAAACAGTTCATCATTGGAACTGGTTTTAGCTGGAGTCAAAGCACCTGAGGGGGAAGAGACTCTTGTGGGTCACAGCTCTGATTCCAGATTAACCCGGCACACAGGACCAACCCCCCCCTACAGCTGAGCACTCCCATGGACAGGAAGTTCATAACCACACAAAGGCACCCCTTCTACTCATACTCTTTTACGCTGATCCTCAGACGGGCCTCAGTCTGCTGCCCTGTTTCAGTGCTGGTTCTGCCTGCTGGGGTGACTCCCCATCTGTCCACAACTTTGAGCACTTCTAAGGGCCAGGCACCGCACTCGGGTCTCATACATCCTAGGGGTCAACCCTTCCAACAGCTCCGCATAGGGGCTACCATAAGCCCCATTCATAGACATGTTCAATAAGCTTTGTTGAATGAATGACAGAAGTGACTGTTCCAAATCCACACAGCTAGTAGTGGCAGCACCAGGACCTCAACTCAGAACAGCCACTGCCTCCCTATTGAACAGCCACGGACCACAATTCCACGGATTTTCATCTCATAATACTTTCATATCGTGTCTACTGCACACCTCCCAAGATTTCTTTGGGTTAGCTGTAGCAAATCCAGTCCCCACTCCACTTCTGGCCCCTCAGCTGACCCTCCAGTGACATGTCCCCTAGGGAACAAGGCCTCCAACCCCTGCCTACCACACCTCATGCCTGAGCAGGACCTCCTGGAGGCAGGTGCTCCCAATTCTCAACATTTGTGCACACTCAGGAGGTTTGAGAAGGAAAGCTTAATGGGAGAGGTAATCACTTTCCCATTTGGGATTCTTTGGAAGGATATCAACTGTAACTTCTGATGGGCCTCTCGCTTTCCTGGAGGGTTGCTTCAAGGCTCTGAAGTCCAGTGGTCAAGCCACACTCAACTCCTGCCACCCCACATTCCCTGCAGCCTGTCTGCTCCCCTGCTAGGACATCAGAGGAGCGCTCATGCTAATCAGGCACAGATCAGATGCGACGGGCCCTCCAACATCCACTACCACAAGGTAGCTCTTATCAGCTCCATCTGCAGATGGAAGCAGCCCTGAGAGAGGTCAAGCTGACAGAATGGTGACAAGGCTGGGGCTGGAGTGAGGGCTGACCACAAAGGCCATGCTCGCCCTGCCGTGGAATGCACCATGGCTGATAATTCTGGCACTGCACACAGTGGCTGGCACTTAACAGCCCTCCATAAATATTTGGCAAATAATCATTCAGTGAGCCAACCCTCTTCTTTTCTCAGGAGGGAACAGAGCCTCAAGTGGAAGAGTGACTTGCCCAGATTCCCACTGTGGATGAACAGTGGTAGGGCCGGCCCAGGACTCAGACTACCTCACACCTCCACTTCCACTCCAGGGTGCCAAGTACATTGCCCACCTGCCAGCTACCCTCTCCTGTACCCACAGAGACATCGTTAATTGATTGCAGCAGGCTTTCCAATGCACCCCAATCTAGGCCTCAGAATCCTTCTCAACACAGCACTCCAGTCAGGTACCCAGTAGAATGGAGCTGGCGTAAGAGATGAACTTCTTTTGCCATTCTGGCACATTCTAAGGAGGGAAGTTCAGGGAAAACCTCTGGAAAAGGCAAGACTGTCCAGAGCTTGGTCCTGGATAAGCCAACTGATGTCAACAGATTGATGTGTGTTTTAGACTCTCCACTTTTTGAAGTAAAAAAGTCAAAGATCAGCATTGGGGTGAAGGAAGTGAGTTGGAAAACAGAAGATGTGTGTTTGTAAGAGATACTAACCCATCATTCCACCAAGAACAGTAGCAAATCACAATCCCTGAAAAGCCCTCCCCTTTCTGGGAGAGACTGGTTAAACGAGAGAGCACAGAGAAGGCATCAGCAGAGGGACAGGATCCTGGGGGGAAGGACAGAGGCTGCAAAGGCCCTTGGGGCAGTCATCTAACCCACTGAGCCTCAGACCCTGCATCTGTAAGCAAGGATGGCTTCCTATGATGCCCAAGGAACGGGCTTGTCCGGGTGTCTCAGGCACATCACTCAAGTCCCCATGTCATCACTCCTCCCCCGCACTGGCAACCCCACCCTCCTGGTCACTCAAGCCAAAGACTCCAGACCTTCTCCAGGCACCAAAGTCTCCCTCACTCCTCACAGGTCACTAAATTGCTCCCTTTGTTTTCTTAGAACACAAGAAGCACCCACTGTTAGAACTCTTGTCTCCCTGTATGGCAAGGCTCTGGTTACTCGCCTGTTCCCTCTCTTGGACTACGAATTCTTTCAGAGCAGTGGCCTTGCTCAGGTACCTCCAGCTGGTACCCCAGCACCCACCAGCATGGCCTGGAGGAGAGTCTCAACAAGTGAGACTCGGGATGGTGGTCTCATTGATATCAGTGACCCATGTAAAGGGAAAGTTGGAAAATTAGAACAAATGGTGGCTGACTACAGTGTGGAAGAAATTCTTTTTTGCCCTTCCTTTGTGGCATGGGAAGCAGAGACTGTCAGCAAGGACGCCAATGATCACCTAGCTCAATACCTGTGTTTCACAGATGAGCAAAGTGAGGTGCAGAGAAGGGAATGAGGAGACAGAACACAGTGCATACGCTAAGAGAAGAGTCCTTTGACCCAGACAACTCATCAAGCAGTATTGGGAAAAACAAAAAGAATCCACTAAAGCATAAGTTGAGTAGCATGGGGAAATGAAATAGAAAGCATTCAAACAGAGGGAGAAGGAATTGACTCTTGCATTTCCTTATTAGGACTTATAAGCCTTCTAGGTTAAACAGGACAGTGGAAGGAAAGCCACTGGAGCCCTCTGATCCCCCCCTCGCCAGTGATGGCTGCCCTCTCCTATTACTACCACAGCCCTTTCTCAGATCTCTCCTCAATCATTTACTCCACAATGTGAATTTGAGAATAAGCAAGGACATGAGATCTACAAGTTCAGTCTTTCTCAAACCTTGCTGTACACCAGATAAATTCTATGTCTTACCCCAGACCAACTGAATCAGAATTTCTGGGGGTGGGGCCAAGGAACCCATGATTCTAAAAATTCTCCCAAATAATTCTGACACAGCAGGGTGCAGACCAGGGTTGGCAACCACTTAAGAACTGCAACCACCTCCTGTGACAGACAGGGAAACAGAAGGCCAGGGAAGGGGAATGATTTGCCCAAAGTAACACAGTGAGTCAGTGTTGGGCCCAGTCTAGAAGCCAGGCCTCCTGATTTTGGGTCCACCACACCAACTTGTTAAACTCGCCCAGACGGATGTACATTTGAAGCCTCATCACTAGTTGGTCAGGGCCCTTCCCCACCACCTGTAACCAATTACCTCTGTAGGCCAATAAGCTTCCACTTCTGAAAATCCATAATGTGCAAAGGGGAAGAGACCCAATGCTTCACGGGTTTCACAGAGCGGCTGTAGTTGGGGACAAAGATGGACAACGCTGTCACAAGTTTCCTGACTATGGCCTCATCCTCCCCCAGGACCACAAGCGTCCTCCCGCTGAGCAGGGAGTAGATGGCTGGGTGGGCAAAGGGGTACTGGCGGATGAATTTTAAGGCGTTCTGGCCAGACCTCTTTTTATGCCTCTCGAAAGAGGGGCCGGCAGGATAAGCAGAGGAGGAAGTCCTGTCCAAGCTGGTGGAGGCTACACTGCTCACATAGCTAGTGGTGTCTGAGTAGTTGTCCAGGCTGGTCTTACTAACATCCCGGCTAGCCAGCAGGTGGCTTGGGTCGAGCTCATAAACAGGGAAGCCTTCGGAACTGTTGTCTCGAGAAGAAGGGTTGTCGTTTTCCACTGCAAAGTCCACATGGAACCCCTGGTCCTTCTGCCTGTAGCGCTGTGGGGGTATGCTCACTACCCCATCCTCATCAGAGTGTTTGTGGACTGGAGTGGAGAGTGGCACTTGCAGACTGTCACTCTCCTTCCCAATGCAGCAGGAGGAGTCTGTCTGTGACAGGGTGTTTTCCAAGCTGCCCTCCTCTGCCTCACCCAGCTCTGGCGGGCTGATGCTTGCCTGGAAGTGGATGGCTCCCTCACTATCACCTGCATATGATTCTTCTTCATTAATGGCACTTGGGTAACTGGCCTTAAAGTCATCAGGGATGAGGGCCTCAGAGGGGCAGGTGCTGAGGACTTCAATACTGTCCTCACTGATGGTCCTGTGACTGACAGCTTTGCTCCGGACCACCTGCGGGCTTAATGGCACTGTGAGGCTCGCCTGGCTCTCAGACTTAGACAATATAGAGGTGGACTTCTCCGTGCCTAAAACCTCAATGCTTTCACCACTGCTGATACTCCCTTTCATATCCATATCCAGGTAGTCCAAGTTTTCCTGGGGTTCAAAACTGCTCAATTCTGTCACCTCCACTTCCTTGTACTCCTCATCTCCGAGTTCCTGCTCCATCTTGATCAGCACAGACTCCACACTGGACTTGTAAGAGCCAATGCTAATTAACACTTGAGGAATTGGACATTCTTCTAGAGACCTGGAAGGCACTCTGTCTTGACTGGGTTTAGGGGATGCACTCTCTTGTTTCTCTACAACCCTGTCACTGACCTCCACAAAGTCTTCAAAGAGGAAGTTTGTTATGTGCTGTTGCTTTAGTAGTGCTCTGTCAATCTGGCTGGTCAGGAGGTAGCACAGGTCTCCTCTGAACATGTGCTCAATGTGGCTGAGCTGAGCCAGAGTCTGGGTGAAATACTCAGTGTCACAGAGCTCTTCCAAGGTCTTCAACTTCTTATCAAAACACTTGGTGGACTTGGCTTTGATGAGTTTTGGGGTGTAGGCAGGTCTGCAGGTGTAAAGGTCTGTGTCAGCAGACTCATCAGGGTTAGAGGTAGTGGCTGCCCAGTCTGGCTGATCCTGGATATGCTCCATCTCCCCAGAACACAAACTGGACCCCTTCAACTTCCGATGAGGATATGAGCGGATCTGCTTCAGCAGGTCTTGATGTTCAATGATGGACTTCTCTACACTGGCCAGTTCATTGGCTTTCTCAATTGCCTGAGACGAGTAAAAGCCTTTGTCATTGGCTTTCTTCTGGATCTCTGTTTCAGTGTGCAGCACTGTCCTGGTGTAATCCAAGTCTTTTAGTTTTTTTTCAAGTTCCCCAGCAAATGCTTTCCTGTTGCCTGTCTTCAAGCACTCAGAAGCTTTAGAAAATTCAGCTGAAAGCTCCTGGAACTGCTGCATGATTTTGTGCTGATCTGCCGAGATATAAGCCATGCAAAAGGGCCTCACGAAGCCACGGGCCTCCAGGTCGTACAGGGTAAGGTGGTGCACATATGCAAAGGCTCCTTCCTTGGAATCTCCCAGCACCACCTTGGAGTCCTCCACGAAGTTCAGTTTGGGGTAGGCAGAACCAGGGGGATGGCCCACGAAGGAGGCCTGGTAATCCACCGACATGATCCGCAAGGAGAAGTAATTGAGATCAAAAGTACCGAAAACTTTAGTGTCATCGGGGACGGTAAGCAAGGGTTGGGGTCCCACCTGCTCTGAGAACTCAGAAATAAGGATGAAGTCTCGAGAGAACTTGGCCCCGGACAGTTTGGACCATGGGTTAGCTCCTTGGCTGGCGAAGGGGAAGAGAGGCACTGAGTACTCCTCCGGCAGGGCCGGCTCATTGTAAGGCTCCTCCTCGTATTCATCTTCTTTCGTGAAGGCCACCACGTCAGGGGCACTGATCATATTTCCAGATATATGGAGAGAACATTGAGAGGAAGTGGGAAAGAATGCGGGGGTAATCGACGCGGGGAAGCCAGGCCTCTCCGGAGGAGGAAGCAAAGTCGTTGCGGTCTTTGCGCCCTCAGGGATACTAGGTTGCCTCTCCCACACGGAGGACTCGAACTCCCTCAGCCCCCTCAGAAGTATAGCTTCTCCAGGGCCCTCGGAGGCCTCATGAACTCCGCAGGTCCAGAAGACCGGGGAAGCCAGTTGTCTTCCTCCTCCTCCGGGGAACGCGGCCGGCGCAGGGCACCTGCAGCGAGGTCACCAGAACTCCCCCGAACCCACCGCGACAGAAACAGCCCCAACTCTGAATGAGTGCCTAACGATGGGCTACGGGCCGCCGCAGGGACCAGCCAAGCGTTGCCGTCCCCACGGCCCGAGCGCAGAAACCGTCGCGACTCCTTGAACGCCACAACCCGAAGCCAGCTACAGCGGCGCCGCCATCTTGGTGTCACATGACTCGCAATGTCGGCGTCGCGTGACCCGGAAGCGTCCGCATAGAGTTCCGAACAGGAGCGAAAAACATCACCAGCAAGAGAGGCTTCGGCGGGACGGTCGAGCGGCCTCTCCCAAGGAAGAATCGATTAGCCAACCACTGCCGGGAAGGAAAGGAAGTCAGGCGGAGGACCGGAAACGTGCTGGGGCCAGGGGACCCGGCGCGCGGAGCAGTCTGGGAGTTGTAGTTCGAGGTCCTTCGAGGTCCTTGTGGCACTCGCGCCGGGCGGAAGTGGCCAGAGTAGGCGGGCGGAAGCGGGCCCCGGAGTTGTGAGATTCGGTGAGGAGACGGCAGCGGTGAGGAGAGGGGGTGGTGGCCGCAGCTCTGAAGCCCGCCTGCCTGGTGGGAGGTGCCCGGGACGCGGCGGCGGTTCTGGCGGCTTCCGGAGGCTCTAGTTCTCTTAGGGTGGGCGCCAGGCGGCCCTCACCTCCGGCTTCCCCAGCATGCGCGGGCACCCGGGGAGCGGGCGCGGGGCCTAGGGATGATCTTCCCGGCTGGCCGCTGCGCGCTCCGGTGGCTGCAACGACCCGGAGGCCGGCCCTTGTCCCGCGCCGCCATGGAGGTGGCCTTCCGAGGCGTGCGGAAAATCCTTTGTGTGGCCGAGAAAAATGACGCGGCCAAGGGGATCGCCGACCTGCTGTCCAACGGTCGCATGAGGCGGGTAAGGAGGCGCATTTCGGATCAGCTGTGCTGTGAGGGAGGCCTGCCGAGCGAGACGGGGTGGTGGCGCCGGGACTAGAGGTGAGGGCGACTCCTCCCGCTTCTGGGTCCTCATCGTCTCGCCTGGCCCATTGCAGTGCTCTCCTGTCTTCTCTTCGGACTGATGGACGTTTAAAATGTAGTTACAACGTTTCACTGACTTGCTTGAAAATCTTGGATCCTCCTTGTCCACAGCAGCGGTTACCGAACTTGTCTAATCCTCGGAACCCCGTTGAGCGCTGGCTATCCTGTGGGTCTGGGATGAGACCGGGGAAGTCTGTATTTTAACATTTTGCCCTCGTGGTTCTGAAACTCAGTTAAGTTGGGAACAACCGGGCAAACTCCTTTAACTTGGCTTTCAAGCCCTGCCTGATCATTCCCGGCTGACCTAGCCCTCCCCGCCTTCTGCCACACTCCCTGCGTGTTGCAGCCCCCCTGACTTTACAGTCTGTAAGTGCTGCTGACAAGGCAACACGGTGTAAGGTTTGGGGATTAGAGGCAAGGTCAGCCCTGTTCCTACTCCCAGAAACTAATTGTAAGAGACAGGGAAGTACGGGGTAAGATGAATTCTAGACACACTGGAGGCACGAAGGAAGGGGGAGGTAAGAAAGGATTTCATAAAGAAAGTGATACGGAAGGCTTAAGAGCTGTTCAGGAAAATCTTTCAAATAACAAAAGTGGATCCTGGAGTGGTTTTCTGGAGAACATTTCTAAGAGCATGGGGTGGAAGATCTCTGCTTCTTTTTCTTTCAAATCTCAGGGCCCTTAGACCTCTGTTCCCAGCGTGTGGATAGTGGGAGCAAGAGCTGAGGTTGTATGGGTGTTAGCTGAGAGTTTAATCTCTTTCCAATACCAAGAGTCCTGGTGACCAGCCCCAAGGTTGGCCTGCTTTTCGGGCTCTGGGCCTCTTGAGAATGGCCCATCTACACCTAACTTATGTATGCTTCAGGGCTCTGTTTAAATGTCTCTTCTTCAAGGAACCTTTTCCTCACGTTCTTCTCCCCCCAACTGGGTCAGGGACACTTTATGGTATGTGTCATGGTACCTTGTTCTCCTTGGAAGGCACCTACCAATTACAACTAAATGATGCACTGTGCAATTATTCATTTGATGTCCTTCACCACCTCTCCTTGGACACTAAGCTCCAAAGGAAAGGGGCTGTGTCTATTCTGTTCATTGCTGTATTCCTAGTGCCTAATACAGTGTGTGGAATACAGGAGACTCTCAATAGATATTTGTTGAATGAATGTTTGAGCTGAGTCTTGAAAGTTTTACCAGGTGGTGGAAACAGTATGTATAAAAACAACCCAGTGGCTTGAAATGGCTGGCCTATTCAAAAACTGAGAAGTTAGGAGTGTGGGATGGTGGGAGGAGGAGCCAGTGAGTTAAGCAAGAGAGGCAGTTGAAGGCAGATCATGAGGGTATTCAAGATCTGTGTATTTTATGTGCAAGTGTTAAAATGCAGATAAAACTTACCATTTTAACCATTTTGAAGTATACAATTCAGTAGTATTTAGTACATTCACAGTGTTGTGTGTCTGTTTCAGATTCTTATCACACCAAAGGGAAACCCCATAGCTATCAAGCAGTCATTCCTCATTCCCCACTCCTCCCAGCCCCATGGCAACCACTAATCTGCTTTCTGTCTCCAAGGATTTGCCTATTCTGGATATTTCATATAAAAAGAATCATGTAAGGGGCTGGCCCGGTGGCGCAGTGGTTTAGTCCACGCTTGGCAGCCCGGGGTTTGCTGGTTCGGATCCCGGGCGCCCGCCGACGCACTGCCTGTCAGCCATGCCTTGGCAGTGTCCCATATAAAGTGGAGGAAGATGGGCACGGATGTTAGCCCAGGGCCAGTCTTCCTCAGCAAAAAGAGGAGGATTAGCAACGGATGTTAGCTCAGGGCTGGTCTTCCTTACCAAAAAAAAAAGAAAGAATCATATAATATATGGCCTTTTGTGTCAGGCTTCTTTTACTTAGCATGATGTTTTTGAAATCCACCCATGTTGTAGCATGTATTAGTAGTTTGTTCCTTTTTATGGCTGAATAATATTCTATTCCAGATCACGTTTTGTTTATCCATTCATCAGTTGTTGGACATTCAGGTTGGTTCCACCTTTTGGCTGTTGTGAATAGAGCTGCTATAAACATTCATGTACAAGTTTTTGTTTGAATACCTATTTTCAGTTCTTTTGGGTAAATTCCTAGGAGTGGAATTACTGGGTCATAAGTTAACTCTGTTTAGCTTTTTGAGGAACTGCCAAACTGTTTTCCATAGTGGCTAAAATATTTTACATTCTCAACAGCAATGTTAACAGTTTCTCCATATCTTCACCAACACTTGTTATTTTTCATTTTTTGATTATCACCATCCTAGTGGGTGTGAAATATCTTATTGTGGTTTTTTTGTCTATCCATATCTTTTGCCCATTTTTGAATTGGGTTGTCTGTCTTTTTTGTTGTTGAATTGTAAGAGTTCTTTGTATATTTAGGATACTAGATCCTTGTTGGATATGTGATTTGCAAATATTTTCTCCCATTCTATCAGATGTCTTTTCACTTTCTTTATAGTGCCCTTTGATGCACAAAATGTTTTAATATTGATGAAGTCCAACTTACCTATTTCTTCTTCTTTTGTTGATTATGCTTTTACTATTAAATCTAAGAAACCGTTGCCAAATCCAAAGTCATGAAAATTTACCTCAAGTTTTCTTCTAAGAGTTTTAGCTCTTATATTTAGGTCATTGATCCATTGTGAGTTAATTTTTCTGTATGATGTAAAGTAAGAATCCAGCTTCATTCTCTTGCATGTGGATATCCAGTTTTTCCCAGCACTGTTCGTTGAAAAGACTGTCTTCCTATTTGATGGTCTTTGCACCTTTATCAAAAATCAGTTGACCATAGATGTTTGGGTTTATTTCTGGACTCGCAATACTATTCCATTGTTCTGTATGTCTATCCTTTTGCCAGTACCACACTGTTTTGACTTAGTGTAGCTTGGTGGTAAGTTTTGAAATTGGGCAGTGTGAGTCCTCCAACTCTGTTCTTCTCTTTCAAGATTGTTTTGGCCATTTGGGGCCCTTTGCAATTCCATATGAATTTTAGGATCAGCTTTTCCATTTCTGCAAAAAAGACTTGGGATTTTGATAAGGATTGCATTGAATCTGTAGATCACTTTGGGGAGTATTGCCTTCTTAATATTAAGTCTTCCAATCTATGCACACAGATTGTTTTTCCATTTATTTAGGTCTTTAATTTCTTTCAGCAATGTGTTGTAGTTTTCATCATGCTTTTGGATGCTGTTGTGAATAGAACTGTTTTATTAATTTCCTTTTCAGATTATTTATTGCTACTGGTTTTTGTGCATAGATCTTGTATCCTGCAACTTTGCTGGATTTATTAGCACTAATGGTTTTGTGTGTGTGACTTCTTTAGGATTTTTATCTATAAGATCATGTTATCTGTAAATAGAGATAATTCTACTTATTCCTTTCCAATTTGATGTCTTTTATTTATTTTTCTTGCCTAATAGCTCTGGCTGGAACTTCTAGTAATCTTGTATAGTGAAGGGGAGGAAGAGGATCCTCTACCCACTCTGGGTCCTCTCTGGCTGGGCTACAAATTAAGTTGACATGAGGCCGAATAGCAGGAGGAAATCAAACAAATCTTTATAACATGTATACGTGGGAGAGACCAGGGAAACTGAGTTTCTCTTGACAAAATGGTGGAGGTTCTTCTCTTAGATAGAAAGACAATGGAGGATGTTGAGGGTGGGTCAGTTATGGGAGATTACCAGAAAAGCACAGTAAGGTTATTATGCAGATTTAAGGCCTCGCCTTCCACACTGACAAGTTTCTAGAGATGAGGTCATCCGCCCCTCTTCCCAGTACAGAGAAGGAGACACCTTTACAAATGGAGATTTCCCATACAAACTTAAATGTTTGGTAGACAGAACTTTGACAAGAATAGGCGTAGCAAAGACCCTCCCAGTCTGTCAATACCCAGAGTCATCCAAGGTGGTGGCCCGTCCCAGGGACAGGCCTTCCATCCCAAATCCCTTTAGACAGTCGAGGGGGAGAAGGTCAAAGCCTCCTTCAGAGAAAATAATCAAGGTAAAGAGGCATATTTTGAGGTGGCCAGTTCCCATCCCCCCCAGTAGCAATGGCAAAAATGAGCACTCTAGTCTTGTTGCTGATCTTAGAGGAAAGGCTTTCAGTCTTTCACTATTGAGTGTAATGTTAGCTGTGGGTTTTTTGTAAATGCCTTTTATCATGAAGGGTGTTGAATTTTTATCAAATGCTTTTTCTGCATCAATGGAAATCAGCAATTTAGGTTTTAAGTAGTGGAGTACTGGGGTAATATTTGTGTTTTATAAAGTCACTTTGGCAGCAGAGGATTTGAAGAGTGAAAGGCTGGAGGTAGGGAGACAGCTGTTGGAGTGCTCCATGTGAGGGTTCAGAGGCCTGAACCCTGGAGACCCTTGGAATGGTTTGGATAGGAGCAGAGGGAGTGGAGAGGAAGAGAGTGATAGAAGCAATCAGAGTTTAAAAGATACATGTTCACCATGTCACCATGCTTTTACAAATTTTGGTCCTTCTTCCTGGAATGGTATTTTCCTTCTTTTCTCCTGGTGAACTCTTCATCTTTTAAAATAAAAAATAAAAGACAACCTAAATGTAACCTCTTTTGTGAAGTCTTTCCTAAGTATCCTGTCCATCCATTTCCTTCTCTGTTTCCAGATGCGTTTTCATCTCTCTTGACAATAGCAGTCATCATTGGTCGAGGTATCTAGCTGTTTGTCCATCTCTCCCATGGAGTGTCACCTCCCCAAGAACACTGACAGGTCCTATTCATTTATTTATCCCTCAGACAGAACCTGCTACATGAAAATCACATCAAAAGACGTTATCCCTTCCTTAAATTCTGATAGAGGAGCTAAGACACACAGACACACACAACTCAGAATCAGTGATGGTCATTGCAGCTTTATAATAGCAAAGAATTGAAATAACAAGAACTAGTAATGAAAATAGAATGGTGAAATAAATTGTGCTTCCTTATGATGGGTTATTAGACATCTACTGTGGAAAAGACTTTTTTATTTTTATTTTATTTATTCTTTTGGTGAGGAATATTGGCCCTGAGCGTTGCCAGTTTTCCTCTTTTTGCTTAAGGAAGATTGTCCCTGAGCTAACATCTGTGCCCATCTTCCTCTGTTTTTGCATGTGAGACACCACCACAGCATGGTTGATGAGCGTTGTGTGGGTCTGTACCCAGGATCCAAACCCGTGAACCCTGGGCCACTGAAGCAGAGTGTACACACCCAGCCACTACGCCACCAGGCCGGCCCTGAAAAGACTTTTAAACAAATAAATATGTCTTTGAAAGAAATTCACCAAAACATTAACAAGAGATAAAATGTTTCTGTTTCTTTTTTCTTTAACAGTGGTAATTAATGAAAACAATTCAGAGAATACAGATGTATATCAAATAAACTATCCCCACCACCCACAGTAACCATTGTTAATAACTAAAAGATCTTTGAGGACTTTTCTGTGTGTGTACAATTTTTCATGGTTTTATTTTTATATTCAGAAGGAGAAATCTTAAAAAAAAAATCCTGCTATAAATTTAGCGGCAGCGGTGTGATCAGTTCCTACAAAGTACTTAGAAAAGATGGGACTTGGACTTTTTTTTTTTAATCGAGTGGATAGCACTATAAAAGAGATCACAGAAGCTACATTTTGGTCTATCTGCTAGGTTTTTTTCTTTCTTTAGGCTCCAAAACTCCACTGTAGTTTAGAAGCAGCCCATTCCCCTGAACACCTCCCCCGAGAGGTGGAAGTGCACGTAATTGCATACTATCCTCAAATGAGAATTACAGGGAGGCAAATACATCCTCAAGGCTATTCATTGGTAGAGGAGGCTGCCTGGGAGAGCCCTGGACCTGGAGTTGCACATGTTATTAGACACGTGATTTACCTGGAGAGGATTAGAACAGTGGATTTCAGACTGTGTTCCCAAGAGACCATGAATGTGTACCTAGGGAGCCACTTGGGGCTGGACTGGAGAGAGGCTGAGTTAGCAGGACTCAGCTTTGTTGCAGCCTGAGTACCTCAATCTTGTTATATATTAGGGTCCGTATATGGTTTTGTTTGGGAAAGCTTTGATGCTTTCTTAAAAAGAGGTAGAAACCATTGATTAGGCAATTTCTGTTCTCTGTTACTGAAAGGGCATAACAAGCAATTGGAGTTTGTAGAGGGGAGTTTCTTTTCTTGGCAACATTAAACCAGTAAACTCTTAAGTATCAGATACTCGAATAAATTCCCTCTTTAAATTTGCCATTATGCCTCAAAGAGAACCTCATCCACACAGAAAAATTGTCTTTGTGAGGCTGAGGGCGAATCCTCTCCACACTGATTCTCCTTGGCCCTTGAATGTCTCCCTAGTTCCCATTTTGCCTTTCTCTTGCCTTCTGGGCAGTGCTGGTGTGAAACTCACAGGACATAACTACATTTAACACCTTTGTGGAGGAAGGTGTGTGCCTTGTTCATCCACAAGTGCAGCTGAAGAAGTGCTTTGTGACTGGATTCCAGTCCTGACTGAGGCTCATAGTGATATCGGATTTCAGAGCCGGATAGTTTAGAGATGACTTTAGTCAAGAAGAAAGGTTCTTGAAAGAGGTTCAGAAAGGTGAGTGACTTGCCCATGGTCATCAGTTTACTGGTGCAGTTGTATGGCCAGAAAGTAGTAGAAATGTTCAGGGTAGAAGGAGAAAGGATATAAGGATATTAGGATATAAATCAAGAGATTTATATCCTAATTCTTTCTCTGCCATTAATTTGTCATGTGACCTTGGACAAGTCCATTCTCATGTATAGAAAGTTGTTATGGTAGCTGATCTCAAGGTCACCTTCCAGCATAAAAACTTGGTGGACTCTATAAAGTACATGCTTATAACTGTGTTTTGAGGGACCACTTAATAAATGGTCTTAGTAATTTAGTCTAGTTTTTATCTATAGGAAATACTGCTGCATTTTTAATATTCCCACTTATCAGGTTTTGCTTGATCTTTATGCTATGGAATCATTTGTTTTTTATGTAATTTATATATGTGTTATATTTTTGTTTTGTTTTATAGAGGGAAGGACTTTCTAAATTCAACAAAATCTATGAATTTGATTATCGTCTGTATGGCCAGGTAGGTGCTCCAATATTTCCATCATACACCTGAGGTGTGCTTTCAGATCCATGTGCCATTTTAGTATACATTCTTTGGGTTTTTAGTTACGGCTAGAAAGAGCAGCTGTTTACTACAAGTCCTCCCTAAATTGCTTATATTTTAAAGTTATTTAATCAAGAAGAATTAGCCTGGCCATTGTAGAATATGTCACTGTCTTTTAAGAATAACTGTTGTTATGACCTAAAGATCCCTGATTACAGGTGATCGTTTTATAATTTATAAGGAAGTCTCTTTTTAATAAAATATAGTCCCATCTCAGCTCTTTATAAGATGAAGGAAGCTAATATACAATAGTTCGAGGAAATTTTAAATACTACAAAAGGCATTATGGTACCAGAAGTAGAATGGTGATTGTATTACTATGGCTTTTGGCTTTGAAGAGCTGTATTTATGTTTGTTTCTTCCCAGTCAACTGGGTTTTGTTTTATAACTTTCTTTTTTTAAAGCAGTTTTAGGTTCATAGCAAAATTGAGAGGAAAGTACAGAGATTTCCTACACACCACCTGCCCCTACACATGTACAGTCTTTCCCATCAGTAACATCACTCGCCAAAGAGGTACATTTGCTGTAATTGATGGACCTACATTGACACATAATTACCAAGAGACCAGTTTACATTAGGGTCTACTCTTGGTAGTGTACATTCTGTGGGTTTGGACAAAAGTATAATGACTTATATCCATCATAATAGTATCACACAGAGTATTTTCACTGCCTTAAAAATCCTCTCTGCTTCACCTGTTCATTCCCTCCCCCACCCAGCAACCACTTTTTTTTCTTTAATAGAAGTTCCTCTCTTTTATTTGAATGATTTGGTAAAAAGTAATTGCTAAAAGACTAACTCGAATTTTGTTATTGTCCAGAATGTTACCATGATAATGACTTCAGTTTCTGGACATCTGCTGGCTCATGATTTCCAGATGCAGTTTCGCAAATGGTCAGTACAATTCCTGAGGGAAGAACTTTTTGATTATTACAGTAAGTTGTGAAATATTACAGGAATTTTGAGGCATGTTGATCTTATGTGTAACTTAAACATAATACGGTTATGCATTGTTTAATGATGGGGATACATTCTGAGAAACGCTTTGTTTGGCAATTTCGTCATCGTGAGAACATCATAGAATATACTTATGCAAACCTAGATGGTATAACCTACTACATACCTAGGCTATACGGTACTAATCATATGGGACCATTATTGTATATGCAGTCCATTGTTGACCAAAAACATCGTTATGTGGCATGTGACTGTATTAGGATGACTGACTGAGTCCATTTGGGCTGCTCTAACAAAATGCCACAGACTGGGTAGCTTGTAAACAACAGAAATTTATTTCTCCCAGTTACGGAGGCTAGAAGTAGGAGATCAGAGTGCCAGCCTGGTCGAGTGAGGGCCTTCTTCTAGTTTGCAGACTGCTGACCTCTCCTTGTGTCCTCACGTGGTGGAAGGCTCTAGGGAGCTCTGTGGGTTTCTTTTATAAGTGCACTAATCCTATCCATGAGGCTCCACCCTCATACCTAATTACCTCCCAAAGGCCCCACCTTCTGATACTATCACATCGGTGTTAGATGCCGACATGTGGGTTTTGGGAGAGGACACAAACCATAGAGACCATAGCAATGACCTGGGATTAACTGATTTGTTGTGACCTTTTACCATATGTTTAGAATAAACAGCCACTTTTAGGTGTGTTCCCTCCAAGTAGCCAGAGCTTTTTCATGCAGTCATTGGATTGCATGTATCCTCTTGCTGCAGATGTGTATGAGAGGATTCCAGAAGTTCTTAGCTGCTCCTGTTAATCATCATGGGAAGTGGACAGTGCATTGTGCAGAGGGTCATAGCCTTGCTTTAATCCTCTGGCATCTCATGTGGGACTTTTTCTGTTGGGGATCCATCCATGAGTGCACTGGAGCAATTTTTTCTCGTTAAAACAGAGGACTTCCCATCATGTGCTAAGGTAGGATTTTTTCGTGTTTTTATTTCTTTTGTAGGCAGAGCTGCAATCCCCTTGTCCTCTTTGAAGCAGAAATTGAAAAGTACTGCCCAGAGAATTTTGTAGACATCAAGGTAGGATTTTTTGGAAGACATATGGCCCTGGAGTTGAACAACCACAAAATAATGGAACTGAGCGATTTCTGTATTTTGAATGCATTAGAATTTAGAGATTGGGGTTCCCACCAAACTAAGTACCGTGATTTAAAAAATTATTCCTACCCATTGTATATAAATGAGACCACTTAAACTAAGTGGCCAAGGAATTGAAGTAAGCCTTCTAATGAATAGTAGTTGTTTAAGTAAACACTAGGAATAAGTATTGTTAAGTTATTGATGGGGAGAAAGAGCATTCTCTACCCACTCTGGGTCCTTTCTGGCTGGGCTACAAATTAAATTGACATGAGGCCGAATAGCAGGAGAAAATCAAACAAAACTTTATAAAACATGTACATGGGAGAGACCAGGGAGTGTCTCTTGACAAAATGGTGGAGATTCTCTTATGCAGACAAACGAGGATTTGGCGGGTGGGGGGGGGTGGATTGGGAGTGTCAGCCACGGGGGATTACAGGAAAATCACAATAAAGTTATTATGCAGATTTAAGCCCTCTCCTTCCACACTGACCAGTTTCTAGAGATAAGGTCATCCATCTCTCTTCCCCCTACAGAGAAGGAGATATCTTTACAACTGGAGGTTTTCCTTACAAATGTAAATGTTTGGTACACAGAACTTTGATAAGTATGGGTGTAGCAAAGATCCTCCTGGGTTATCGATAGCCAGAGTCTTCCAAGGTGAGGCCTGTTCTTGGGCCCATCCCAAATTCCTTTAGACAGTTGCAGGGGGGGGGCGGGGGGAGGTCAGATGTCCTTCAGAGCAAGGTAGAGAGAGACACATCTTGAGGTGGCCAATTCTGATCCCCCACATTATTAATTCTAGCTCCCATCTTACCTCTGGTTGGAATGAAGAGACTACAAAGTATAAATGGTCATTTGACAGTAAGCTGTGAGTTCTCAGGAGTCAGGGCACCTATAGTTAGTTCACTGCTAACTGGGAAACCTTCTTGGGATTAAACTCAATTAGAGGTTAATTTTTTTTAACCAGGACATAATCAAAACCACTAGAGTTAAAAGTGTGTGTTAGAGCTGAGTTTTAGCTTTCATCATGCCATGTAGTTGTAGTAAACAAATCAATCTTTTAGAAGTTCCTTAATGAGTCTGCG
Organism: Tapirus indicus; assembly: GCA_031878705.1. Lineage (NCBI taxonomy): Eukaryota > Metazoa > Chordata > Mammalia > Perissodactyla > Tapiridae > Tapirus > Tapirus indicus. The sequence goes on along the minus strand of CM062932.1, from coordinate 1,782,033 downwards.
ACTCCAAGCTGGAGGACTGTACTAGGACCTCACCATCCTTAGAACTGGTTAGAACAGTTTTCTCTAGTCTCTTTCTCACCATGTTGGCACTCTCTGAGAACGTTGTTAGTGTTTAGTCAGATCTGTTCGGTGTAGAGGTATAAAGTAAGTGCTCTGCAGATTGTGCTCTCACTGCTCTTTCCCCACTGGGAACTTCAGAAAACTCTGGAACGAGAGACTCGGCAGTGCCAGGCCCTGGTGATCTGGACTGACTGTGATAGAGAAGGTGAAAATATCGGGTTTGAGATTATCCACGTATGCAAGGCTGGTAAGTGATGCCACGTCTGAGCTTCTGTGCTTTGGGACCATGTAAATAGATGGTTCTCATGTATATATGTGCGAGTGGGCTGTGGCTGAGTTCCTCCCCATACACTCTCCCTCCTGGATCCATCTGTGAGTCTCACTGGCTGTGTGTCCTGGACCAAGTCACTAAACCCTTGGGAACCTCGATTTCCTCATCTGGAAAGTCAGGCAGTCTGACACAGTTCCTAGGGCTGTGTGAGGACTAAATGAGTTTATAAGTGGTGTAGACTCTGTAGTCCAGGGCTTGTTATGTCAGGTCCACGTAGATTGCCAGCTCCTCAAGAGCAGGGACTTTATATTCTGTTTTTTACAATTGTATATAGGATATTGACAAAAGAATGTGTGCACCATATGTAAAGTATGAAGAGGAGGCGTAGCAGTTAAGTTCACGTGTTCTGCTTTGGCGGACCGGAGTTCGCCTGTTCGGGTTCTGGGCACGGACCTACTCACCTCTCATCAAGCCACGCTGAGGTGGTATTCCATGTAGAAGAACTAGAAGGACCTACAACTAGGATATACAGCTATGTACTGGGGCTTTGGGGGGAAAAAAAGAAAAAAGAGGAAGATTGGCAATAGATGTTAGCACAGGGCCAATCTTTCTCAAAAAACAAAAAATAAATAAAGTGTGAAGAATAATTCTACAATGTTCTATTTGTTTTATCTCCTATATTTATATAGTGCCTGATTATTGGTGGCTCTAACAGAGTTAATGGTTTCAGGTAACTTAGAGGAAGGCCATTCTCAGGCTTCAAAGAGTTGGGAGGTTGCTATTTTCCCTGTTTTTATGTTTGAAGCTATAATGACTCCTGGGATTTAAATATATTGACTTTCAGGAGCAGTGTGTATGTCCTATCTTATTACTATGACAGGACATGAAATTCTCCCATAGGACCTTTTTTTTTTGCTGAAGAAGATTTGCCCTGAGCTGACATCTGTGCCAGTCTTCCCCTATTTTGTATGTGGGTCGCCGACACAGCATGGCTGCCAATGAGTGGTTTAGGTCTGTGCCCAGGAACTGAACCTGGGCCACTGAAGCTGAGCATGCTGAACTTAACCATGAGGCCATGGGGCCGCCCCCAAGGACCTTTCAATTAACATTTTTCTTTTACCTAAAGGTCTAAGAGAGCAAGTGAGGTTAAAGTCTTAAAAGGCTCACCAGAGAGCTTTAGTTAGTAGCTAAAATTTGCTCTACTGTTATTTCTGACAGCAGTTAGTTTATCTGTTACAGTGAAGTTTACCTCTTACACAGTGTACTATTAATTTTACCTAACCATGAAAATTGGACACCTCACGGCTTCTTGAACTGGTTTACCTTTCATTCAAGGTGCTTTCAGAAAAGCAATATGTGATGAGCCCAGTGTGATTTGCCTTTGACCTCGGTAACTCTGTATTTCACAGTGAAGCCCAGTCTGCAGGTGTTGAGAGCTCGTTTCTCTGAGATCACCTCCCGAGCTGTCAGGACGGCCTGTGAAAACCTGACCGAGCCCGATCAGAGAGTGAGTGATGCTGTGGACGTGAGGCAGGAGCTGGACCTGAGGATTGGTGAGGAGCCCGATGAACTCCTTTGATGGCCCACATGAGTCATGGGGGCTTGGGTTATGGAACCAAACATGAGGTTTGTGTGTAAATATGTATACCTAGCTTTGACCTTGCAGTCCATCATTTTCTCATTCCTTCTTTCTTTCTATCCTCACTTTCCAGGAGCTGCCTTCACTAGGTTCCAGACCCTGAGGCTTCAGAAGATTTTCCCCGAGGTATTGGCAGAGCAACTGATCAGTTATGGCAGCTGCCAGTTCCCAACACTGGGGTTCGTGGTGGAGAGGTTCAAAGCCATTCAGGCTTTTGTGCCAGAAATCTTCCACAAAATTAAAGGTAAGTCTAGGGGAGTTATTTATGGTGTGGAACCTAAGGGCCCAGGAATAACCAGGGGCACCATGGAGCATCAATGGTGCTAATTAAATGTGTGATTTTTTTTTAGTCTTGCTGCCCTCCACCCTATGCCATTACAATTTTCAGAATCCCCTTAAAGTTTAGCAATCTTCTCTATTTCATATTCCTTTGAGTTTCACGGTAATACTGTCTGTCATAGCACGTGGCCTCTCTGAGTCATCGCCTTCCTGTTTGTCTTTCCCCAATATAGTAACTCATGACCACACAGATGGAATTGTAGAATTCAATTGGAAAAGGCATCGTCTCTTTAACCACACAGCCTGTCTTGTCCTCTATCAGCTGTGTATGGAGGTAAGAAGTATTTTGAAATCTTAATGATCCAGGAAAACCATTCTGCAATTTCCAAATCCACCCCATGTCTTGTCTCATTTTCCCAGTGAACTGTAACTTTCAGTTTGCATCTCAAGACATCACTTTTTGTGGACCAGTGAGACTAGGATCCCATGAAAACAGCACTAAAAAAATGTAGAAGGAAAGGATCTGTAGAACTTTCAGGTAAAATCAGAAATTTTAAGAAGTGTATAGCTGAAATCCTTCCCCAAAGCAGTGTACTGTCACCAGAGGTGAATAAGGATCAGCTAGACCAGTCTGGATCATAGACTTCTAGAGCTGGAAGGAGTTTGGACATTATCTGGTCCAGCTCCCTCTTCCATTGGTCAGATGATGAAATCTAGAGAGATGAAAGTCACAAACAGGTGAACAAGTTAACTTCAGACAAGGACACATGCCTGGAAGTAAAAGTAGGGTAAAGGAGTAGAGAATGGCCTGGGGCGGGAGGGGCTATTTCAGGTGTGGTGGTCATGAAAAGTGTCTCAGCAGTGATGTTTGAGTGAGGGCCAGAGTGATTAGCAGGAGGCAGCCACAAGAAGACCTGGGGGAAACGTGTCAGTAGAGAGAGCAGCACATGCAAAGGACAATGACCAGCTCAGGCCACAGGCCAGTCAGTGGCCAAGTTGCAACCCTCACACTGATTGTCCATGTTGTGATGTTGCTTCCTGTTGGTCAGCACGTAATAGCCTGTTTTAACCCAGGGGCTGCACACAGTGGTATGTAAATAAAACTCAGGTCTCTAGGTTTGATGAGTCAGGTATACTTCTTGGCTATAGCCCACTGTCAGGTTTATTATTGATTTGGTAAGGAGGAGTTGAAACTACTGAGCACCTGCTACATGCCAGACACACTGTATGGTGCATGTTATTTTATATAGTTCTAATGGTGCCTGTGAGGGTGGTGATACTCTCCCCATTTTACAGTTGAGGAAGCTAGAGAAAGCTCAGTAGCTTGTGAACAGACACATTGGAGCTGGTAAGGGGCAGAGCACAGACTGGATCTCAGTGTGTCTGACTCCTGAGCTCCTGCAGACCACGCTGTCTCCCAAGGATCACCCTGTCTGTCCACTACTCCACCCTTTGACCCTGAAGGTCATACAACCACCTGGTGTGTCTGTGACACTGCACATTTATCTGTTCAACTAAAAAGACCTGCCCTTTTTCTGCTTTACTAGGATGTGGTGTAGGAAAACATGGCAGGTGGGATACTTTGAGTTTGTCGTGAAGAGCACCTAGTCCTCAGTCTTTTTGGAGAGAGAAATTTTGATTTTGATATACAAATATCCTCATTAACAAATCACTTAAACTGAGCTCTTTATCCATTTGTGGTCTCTCAAAATTATGAAGTTGATCTTAAGATTAGAGTTGTCTGGCTTGTATTATGTAATTTCTCTATTTCTAACTCTGTATTATCATGAATTAAAAAAAAAAATAGTAACGCTGTGCATGTGTAGGTAGGAAACTATACTTAGGAGATGCATAGACTGTTGTATTTCATAGGCTCTGGAGGAGGCACCTTAGGGCTTGTGAAATTGCCCCTCAAAGTCTTGGTTTGAGCAGGAAGGTGCTGATGGTGTCCATCACACTGAGCAGTATAAACCAGCATTACATGGGGCACTCTCACAGGCTGGAGCAGGGACCTCTGTTGGTGGTGAGTGTGATCCAGAATGGTGAGCAGGGGTTGTAGGAAAGCTGGGGAAGATGCACCAGCAGCTTAAAATGGCCTCTGCTTTTCCTGGCTTTCTAGGATCCCATGGCGACCGTGGTGGAGGTCAGGTCTAAGGCAAAGAGCAAGTGGAGGCCTCACGCTTTGGACACTGTGGTATGTTCTGGAGGGACTGCACCAGCCCCTGAGGAACTCTGACTTCCTGTTGTTGGGACCAGTGTTCTGCCTCAGACAGTGGCCCAGTGTCAAGAAGCATCACCCTTCACAGGGCCACACAGGAAAGCGCTTGGGAAAAAAACAGAAACCCCCAAACACAGGCCCATTTGGCCTCTTAGTGCTTTTTTCTTTTAGTGAATAAATGCAATATAACTACTTTAGGTGGGATTTGGAAAACAAAAAGAGGAAAATAAGTCACCCATCATCTCGCCATCCTTATGTGATAGCTGATATAATCTTGATGTCTTCTCTTCCTATCTTTTATATGCTTATTTTTTATAGCATTGTAATTGGAATAGCCTGTTTTTTCCACCTGAGCATTTTTTTAATGTTTCTGCATAATCTGTAGACATCATTTTATTATTATTATTATTAATTAATTTATTTTTTGAGGGAGATTTGCCCTGCACTAACATTTGTTGCCAGTCTTCCTCTTTTTTCTTTTTTCTCTCTAAAGCCCCAGTACATAGTTGTATATCCTAGTCATAGAGTTGTAGCTCTTCTATTTGGGACACTGCCTTAGCATGGCTTTGATGAGCAGTGAGTAGGTCCTCGCCCAGGATCCGAACCGGCATACCCTGGGCTGCCGAAGTGGAATGTGCGAACTTAACTGCTGTGTCAGTGGACCAGCCCCTGTAAACATCATTTTAAATATCTGCTTTATAAGCCTATTCTAGAATAGGGTTTCTCAAATTTTTTGACCCCAGAAGAGCCACCCTCATGGAACAAAAGTCTGAGTAAAACACATTAGGAGTGCCCCTTGCCAGTCACCACTTGGCAGGAAAGTTCAGGATTTATTACCGTCCGGGTTAACTCTGGAGGTTGAACATACAGAATGTGCAAGCTAAGAAACATGCAGGGACTGATGGGCAGTGCATTCTTTATCTCAGATGTGGCACTGTGTGTGTGTGTGTGTGTGTGTGTGTGTGTGTGTGTGTGTGTAGGGATGACAAGAGGAGAGTTATGAATTGATTTCACATAGTAGGCATAAGTGTTTTATTCTTCACTGCTTAAATATGCTTTGACATGTAGCCAGCAGCATCGTTGGAGTGTCACCATGGGGAAAGGACAGCTGATTATCTCCCAGGAGGCCTAGAAGAATGGTATTCATCATCCAGGGCAATTTCCTGGGGCTCAGACAGTGTTCTCAAAGTGTGGTTCTCAGACTGCCTGTGTTAGAATCAGTAAATTAGATGCTTGTTAAAAAATGCAGATTTCTGGCCTTTATCCCAGCCCTCCTCTGTCAGAATCGCTAATGCTCAGGGCCCAGAATCTGCTTGCTTCCCAGGTGGTTCTTGCTCTTGCACATCAGAGTCTGAGAACCACTGTGCTGGGATCTGGCTCTGCCTGGCAGGTCCAGAACTCTTTCTTCAGCACAGTCTTTCTACCTCTGTGTGACAGCAACTGGAGTGATAGGGGCCAGACAGTTCTGAAGGTGAGTTGTGTGGTGGTGTCATGCCCTCTGACTCATGTACTATACCCTAACTTGCCTGTTGACACATTGACAGGAGCTTGAAAAGCTGGCTTCTCGAAAGTTGAGAATAAATGCTAAAGAAACCATGAGGATTGCCGAAAAGCTCTACACACAAGGGTAAGTATTCCACATTTTGGAATAGAATTTGATGCATCTTTATCAGGGTGAAATATTTAGAAATAGAGCTTATGGAGAAACACAAACTGTCTAGATGGCTGAGCTCTGAAGCAGAAGAGTTTTGACATTGACTTCTCTTTTCTGGTATGGAGAAGACATTTCTAAATCACTTATTTCCTAAAATAAGAGCCCATAGAGTAAATTTAAATCCCACTCTTGACCCCTCAGCACCGCCCCCCAGAGCCCTGGCAGTTGGCGAGCAGCACCTTCGGGAGTTATTTGCTTGTTGTAAATCATCCTGCCTCGGGTCATGAGCGCCCCAGTGCCGTCCAGTGACGGTGTGGCAGCCACTCGCCATAGGTGACTATTGAGTACTTCAACTTTGGGTTGTCCAAATTGGGACGTGCTGTAAGTGTAAAATATATACTGGGTTTCAAAGACTTTTATGAGAAAAAGAATGTAAATGATCCCAATAATGTTTGAGTGGCTAATAGAAAATTTGAAATTACATGTAGGGTCCACATTATAGTTTACTGGGCAGCATTGTTCTTTCTATACTTTAAGAAAAGTTGTAGAAGCACACACTGTTGCAACTGTCAGTGCCGTGGGGCTCATCCTGGGGTTGCTCTGTCACAATGAAGCTAGAGAGGGCCAAGGATGTCCCCCAGGCCAACAGCTGCTGGCAGAGCTGAGCTGCAGTGAGCATGCCCTACACCGTGCTGCTCCCTTCATTGATCATTTGGCTTCTTGGAGTATCCTAGCAAGAGAGCCTGCTGCTCCTTAGCCCTGTAGGGATCACATCTCAGAACTTTTCTCGGTGTAGGTAACCTAGGTTGCCTTCAGTTGAGTTGGCTGGGTTGGATGGGTCAGTGCAGGTGTCACCAGATGTTTTCAATCTCATTCGTTTATAGACCAGTTGTAGCAATTTCTCATTCCATTTGTTTGCCTTCATTTTAGGTACATCAGCTATCCACGAACTGAAACAAACATTTTCCCCAGAGACTTAAACCTAATAGCGCTGGTGGAGCAGCAGACCCTGGATCCACACTGGGGGACCTTTGCCCAGAGCATTCTAGAGCAGGGTGGCCCTACCCCACGCAACGGGAACAAGTCTGACCAAGCTCACCCTCCCATCCACCCCACCAAATACACCAGCAACTTGCAGGTTGGTTTCCCTGACTGTGCTGCTTGCCGGAACCCAGAGGGAGGTGAGGGGTCAATATTAGGATTTGAATTTATTCTCTGGGCTCTTATTTTAGGAAATAAGTGATTTTGAGATATCCTTTCCGTTTTGGAAAAGAGACATCAGTGTCAAAATTCTCCTATTTCACCGTCTTCTGTCTGGCTTTCATGAAAGACCCCCATGGTGGACTCTATTCTCTATCCAGCCCCACTTCCCCACTCTGTCAGCTCCCTCTGCTACTTCAGTGATCCCTCCACACATATACTAGGCAGTTCACCTTTCCTGTACCTCCTCAGCCCCCACACCCACCCAGAACTGCTTGGCCTTCTCAGTCCCTTGTTACCTGGAGTAATCCTGTCCATTCTCCCAAGACTGGATCGGTTTCCATTGCCTTCCCGAAACTTTACCACCCTCCTGTCATACCCCAGCCACTGCAGGGTTTGCATGCTCAGCTGTGCTTGAGTGTGTCACATGTTTCAGTCATTTTCTCAAGGAATGAGCTCCATGAGGGCCGGAGCTAGCCAGGCTTGTTTGACATCTGCAGGCTTATCTAAGTTAATGTCTTTTTCCTTCTTCTTTTAACAACGCATATTGTTCTTTCTAACTTTAAAAGTAATACATGCTCATTTTAGACAATTTAGAAAATATAGAAGATTATAAGGAAGAGAAAAATTACCCATAATCTCACTTCCTACCAAGAACCACCTTTTTTCTGTGCATGGATGTAATATTCTTACAATGAAATTATAACCTTAAATAGCTTTGTAAACTACTTTTTTTCCGTTTTATATCGTGAGCATTTCCCCATATCCTGAAATATTTTAAAGTATGATATTTAGTGATTGCATAGATACACCATAATTTATTTTGTCAAGTCTGTTTTTGAAAGATTAAGTTGTTTCCAACTTTTTTTTAATTGAGGTAATATTGGCTTATAACATTGTGTAAATTTCAGGTGTACCTTATTATATTTTGGTTTTTGTATATACTGCGATGTATTCACCACCAATAGTCTATTTTTTGTGTGTCACCATACATGTATGCCCCTTTATCCCTTTTGCCCTCCTCCCACCTCTCTTCCTTTGGTAACCACTAATCTATTTGCTGTATCTATGTGTTTATCTTCCACATATAAGTGAAATCATACGGTATTTGTGTTTCTCTGACTTATTTCGTTTAACCTAATACCCTCAAGGTCCATACACGTTGTCACAAATGGCACAATTTTGTCTTTTTTTATGGCTGGTTAGTATTCCGCTATATATATATATATATACCACATCTTTATCCATTCATCTGTTGATGGGCGCTTGGGGTTGCTTGCATGTCTTGGCCATTGTGAATAATGCTGTGATGAGCATAGGGATGCATAAATCTCTTTGAATTGTTGATTTCATGTTCTTTGGATTAAATACCCAGTAGGGGGATAGCTGGGTCATGTAGTATTTCTATTTTTAATTTTTTAAGAAGTCTCCATACTGTTTTCCATAGTGTTTGCACCAGTTTGCTTTCCCACCAGCAGTGTATGGGGGTTTCCTTTTCTCCATATCCTCTCCAACACTTGTTATTTCTTGTCTTGTTAATTATAGCCATTCTGAAGGGTGTGAGGTGATATCTCATTGTAGTTTTGATTTGCATTTCCCTAATAATTAGTGATGTTGAACATCTTTTCGTATGCCTGTTGGCCATCTGTGTATCTTCTTTGGAAAAACGTCTGTTCATATCCTCTGCCCATTTTTTGACTGGGTTGTTTGGGTTTTTTGTTGAGTTGTATGAGTTCTTTATATATTTTGGAAATTAACCCCTTGTTGGATATATGATTTGCAAATATTTTCTCCCAGTTGGTGGATTGTCTTTTTGTTTTGTTGATGGTTTCCTTTGCTGTGCAGAAACTTTTTAATCTGATGTAGTCCCGTTTGTTTATTTTTTCTTTTGTTTCCCTTGCCTGAGTAGACAAGGTATTTGAAAAAATACTGCTAAGACTGATGTCAAAGAGTGTATTGCTTGTATTTTCTTCTAAGAATTTTATGGTTTCAGCTCTTACATTCAAGTCTTGAATCCATTTTGAGTTAATTTTTGTGCATGGTATAAGATAATGGTCTGCTTTCATTCTTTTGCATGTGGCTGTGTAGTTTTCTCAACACCACTTATTGAAGAGACTTTCCTTTCTCCATTGTATGTTCTTGGCTCCTTTCTCAAAGATTAGCTGTCCATAGATGTGTGGTTTTACTTCTGGGGTCTCAGTTCTATTCCATTGATCTGTGTGTCTGTTTTTCTGTCAGTTCCATGCTGTTTTGATGACTATAGCTTTGTAGTATAATTTGAATTCAGGAAATATGATACCTTCAACTTTGTTCTTTTTTCTCAGGATTGTTTTGGCTATTTGGGGTCTTTTGTTGTTCCATATAAATTTTAGGATTCTTTATTCTATTTCCATGAGGAATGTCTTTGGGATTCTTATTGGGATTGCATTGAATCTGTAGATTGCTTTGGGTAATATGAACGTTTTAACTATGTTTATTCTTCCAGTCCATGATCACGGAATATCTTTCCATTTCTCTTTGTCTTTGATTTCTTTCAGTAATGTCTTGTTTTCAGTGTATAGGTCTTTCACCTCCTTAGTTAAATTTATTCCTAGGTATTTTATTCTTTTTCTTGGGATTGTATTCTTGACTTCACTTTCTGCTGGTTCGTTATTAGTGTATAGAAATGCAACTGATTTTTATATGTTGATTTTGTATCCCGCAACTTTACTGTATTTGTTGATTCTTTCTAGTAGTTTTTGGTGGATTCTTTAGGGTTTTCTATATATAGAATCATGTCATCTGCAAATAGTGAGAGTTTCACTTCTTCCTTTCTAATTTAGATCCCTTTTATTTGTTTTTCTTGCCTAATTGCTCTAGCTAAAACTTCCAGTACTATGTTGAATAAGAGTGGCAAGAGTGGGCATCCTTGTCTTCTTCCTGTTCTCAGAGGAATGGCTTTCAGTTTTTCTTCATTGAGTTGGCTGTGGGTTTGTCATATATGGCTTTTATTATGTTGAGATACTTTCCTTCTATACCCATTTTATTCAGAATTTTTATCATAAATGGATGTTGGATCTTGTCAAATGCTTTCTCTGCATCTATTGAGATGATCATGTGATTTTTATTCTTCATTTTGTCAATGTGGTGTATCACATTGATTTGCTGATGCTGAACCATCCCTGCATCCCTGGAATAAATCCCACTTGATCATGGTGTATGATTCTTTGAATGTATTGTTGTATTCAATTTGCTAATATTTTGTTGAGGACTTTTGCATCTATATTCATCAGCAGTATTGGCCTGTAATTTTCTTATTTTGTGTTGTTCTTGTCTGGTTTTGGTATCAGGGTAATGTTGACCTTGTAAAATGAGTTAGGAAGCTTCCCCTCCTCTTCAGTTTTTTGAAAGAGTTTGAGAAGGATAGGTATTAAATCTTCTTTGAATGTTTAGTAGAATTCACTTGGGAAGCTATCTGGTCCTGGACTTTTGGTTTTGAGAGGTTTTTGATTACTGTTTCTTTGCTTGTGATTGGTCTATTCAGATTTTCTATTTCTTCTTGATTCAGTTTTGGGGGCTTGTATGATTCTAAGAATTTATCCATTTCCTCTAGGTTATCCAATTTGTTGGTGAATAGCTTTTCATAGTATTCTCTTATAATCCTTTGTATTTCTGTGGTGTTCATTGTAATTTCTACTCTTTAATTTTTGATTTTATTTATTTGAGTCTTCTCTCTTTTTTTCTTAGTGAATCTGGCTAAGGGTTTGTCAATTTTGTTTATCTTCTCAAAGAATCAACTCTTAGTTTCATTGATCCTTTCTGTTGTTGTTTTTAGTCTCTATTTCATTTATTTCTACTCTGATTTTTATTATTTCCTTCTACTCACTTTGGGCTTTGTTCTTTTTATAGTTCTTTTAGATATAGGGTAAGCTTGTTTATTTGAGATTTTTTCTTGTTTGTTGAAGTAGGCCTGTATTGCTATAAATTTCCCTCTCCAAACTGCTCTTGCTGCATCCCATAAGAGTTGGTATGTTGTGTTTTCATTTTCATTTGTCTCTAGGTATTTTTTAATTTCTTTGATTTTTTCATTGATCCAATAGTAGTTCAGCAGCATGTTGTTTAGTTTCCACATACTTGTGACTTTCCTAGCTTTTTTCTTGTAGTTGATTTCTAGTTTCATAGCATTGTGGTTGGAAAAGATACTTGATATGATTTCAATCTTCTTAAATCTATCAAGGCTTGCTTTGTTTTCCAACATGTAGTCTATCTTTGAGAATGTTCCTTGTCCACTTGAGAAGAATATGTATTCTGCTATTTTGGGATGGAATGTTCTCTGTATATCTATTAAGTCTGTCTAGTCTAGTGTTTCATTTAAGGCCACTATTTCATTGTTGACTTTCTGTCTGGATAATCTCTCCATTGATGTAAGTGGGGTGTTAAGGTTTGCTACTATTATTGTGTTGCTGTCAATTTCTCTCTTTAGGTCTGTTAATAGTTGCTTTATATACTTTGGTGCTCCTGTGTTAGGTGCATATGTTTTAATAAGTGTTATGTCTTCTTGGTGGAGTGTCCCTTTTATCATTATATAATGCCCATCTTTGTCTCTTGTTATCTTTTTTATGTTGAAGTCTGCTTTGTCTAAGTGGCTACCATCCCTTTCTTTTGTTTGCCATTAGCTTGGAGTATCATCTTCCGTCTCTTCACTTTGAGCCTTTATTTGTCTTTAGAGCTGAGATGTATTTCCTGGAGGCAGCATATTGTTGTGTCTTGTTTTTTTAATCCTTCCAACCCCTCTGTGTCTTTTGATTGGTGAATTCAATCCATTTACATTTGGAGTGATTGATATGTGAGGGCTTAATACTGCCGTTTTCTTTTGTTTTCCAGTTGTTCTATATTTCCATTGTTGCTTTTCTCTTGTATTTCTGACTGCCATTTCAGTTTGGTGGTTTTCTATGATGGTTTTCTCTTTATGATTTGTGACTCTGCTCTGACTTTTTATTTTGTGATTACCATGAGGTTTGTATAAAAGATCTAATAGACGAGATAGTCCTTTTTCTGATAGCCTCTTATCTCCATTAGCCTATGCAGATTACATCCCTTTCCTTTTCCCCTTCTGTTTTTGTTGTCACAAATTATTCTTATTTGTCTTGTGAGTTTGTGACCAAATTGAAGTTTTTATACTTATTTTTGATGCTTTCTTTCCCTTTATTCTTTATGTTATAATTAAGTGTTTGCTAACTTATTCTGATAATAGAACTGCAATTTTCTGATTTTGTCTATCTATTTATCTCCTTGCTCAAAACTTTGTAAACCTTTGCCTTTTTGTTTTAGGTAGGAGGGCTCCCTTCAACATTTCTTGTAAGGCAGGTCTAGTTGCAATAAAGTCCCTCAGCTTTTGTTTATCTGGGAAAGCTTTTATTTCTCCATCATATCTGAAGGATAATTTTGCTGGATAGAGTATTCTTGGCTGATAGTTTTTATCTTTCAATTTTTTTTTGTTTTTTTGTTTCGTGAGGAAGATTAGCCCTGAGCTAACATCTGTTGCCAATCTTCCTCTTTTTGCTGAGAAGATTGGCCCTGGGCTAACATCTGTGCCAATCTTCCTCTATTTTGTATGTGGTTCGCCACCACAGCATGGCTGAGAAGTGGTGTAGGTCCACACCCAGGATCCGAACCCACGAACCCTGGCCACTGAAGCGGAGCGTGCAGAACTTTAACCACTACGCCACGGGGCTGGCCCTGAACTGTGTTTCTGAGTTTTCTTGTAACTTGTTGAGTTTCTTTATGACAGCTGTTTTGAATTCTCTGTCAGTTAATCTTCTCTGACTTCAGGTTTGGTTTCTGGAGAGCTGTCATTTTCCTTCTGTTCTGCCATATTGCTATAGTTCTTCATGGTGTTTGATGAATTGATCCTCTGCTGCCACATTTGTGGTAGTAACCACTTTTTCTTATTTGGGTAAGGCTTTGGTTACTTTGGTTCTGATCACCTGGGTCTTGTGTTCCTCCGCTGGCTCTCCATGGGCTCAGATACCACTGTCCCATGCACCACCTGCTCTGCTGTTCTGAGTTGTCTTGGGGTGCTGGGTTCACAGGTGTCACTGTCACTGGCAGGGGCCTGGGGACCCAGGCACTTGTATGCGGCCTCCGTTGCTAGTGTAGCTGGTGTTGGGGTTGCCACCATGGGGGCTGGTTCACCAGTTCTGCTGTGGTTCCTGATGCTCCTGGCTGCAGATTCCACCTGCCATTGCTTCAGATGTGTAGCTGCATGGATCTCTCAGGCATTTGTTGTGCTGTGTAGGGACTCTTCAGTTGGTTAATGGATGTCCATTCAGTTGTAACTTAGAGGGGAGAGACAAAGGGAACAACTCACCTCCACCATGATGCTGATGTCACTCCTGTTTCCAACTTTTTGATACATGATATAGTTAACATTTGTATAGGTAAATATTCGTACAGATCTCTCATTATTTCCTTTGAATACATTCTTAGAAGGAGAGTTATTGGATATGATTATGAACATCTTATGGACTTTTGATAGATTGAGCCTCACTAAATCCTTGACTACTGAATTGGTAGACAATCACCATGACCCTTGTGTTCATCAAATTGGTCTAAGACTGCCAGGCACATCTTTATGTATCTTGTATACACGCAGTCTCTTAACTTCTTATGCTTTCTCCTTGTTTTCTGCTTAGGTAGGGTTTATGTCAAAAGAATCACTTCCCAGTCTTGAGGGCAAGATGACTCCCTTGCTTAGTTTTGCCTGATTAGGGGTGTGAAGTTTATTAGCCTAAACCCATAAGCACACAGAGGATTTGCCTGGCATTCCACATTACTGCAGGGGGTTATAGGAGTGGTGTGCTCTGTTCTGTGCAGAACTTTAGGCTGAAAGGTGCCATTAACCAGGTTAAACTGCCAATGATGCTGAGATCCTTGAGAGGTAGTATTCTGGAGGGAGTTTCAGCCTCTTTTCTTTTCTTCATAGGGAGATGAACAGCGACTATATGAGTTTATCGTTCGCCATTTCCTAGCTTGCTGCTCCCAGGATGCTCAGGGGCAGGAGACCACTGTGGAGATTGACATCGCTCAGGAACGCTTCGTGGCCCATGGCCTCGTGATTCTGGCCCGAAACTATTTGGATGTGTACCCGTATGATCACTGGAGTGACAAGGTGGTAAATCATAGGTCCAGTCAGAGGTCAGAATCCATGTCTCACCCTGTGGGCCTCAGGGAGAGGGAAAGACAGTCATGTTCCCAACCCTGGTGCTGTCTGATGGAGCAGGGCCATGTTCTTGAAATGGAAGTTGTCTTTTGTCTGAACGCCATGGCAGAATCATTTGACTGACACTTCTTCTCTCTGTAGACCCTCCCTGTCTATGAGAGAGGCTTCCGCTTTCAGCCCAGCACTGTAGAGATGGTGGATGGGGAGACCAGTCCACCCCAGCTGCTCACCGAAGCTGACCTCATTGCCCTCATGGAAAAGCATGGCATTGGTCAGTAGCACATCGTCATGGTAACTAGCAGCTCTTGAGTACTCCTCATGTGCCAGGCACTGTATCTCTTTTGATCTTCATGACAACTCTAATGTGGGTGTTATATTCTCCCCCCGACTTTATAGCTGAAGTGAGGCTTAGAGAAGTTAAGAACTGACCTAAAGTCACGGAGTGTGTTATTAAGACCTGGGTTCAAATAAGTCTGCAGTCAATTTTCTTAACCGCTGCTCTGCACCATCCATATAAGGACATAGATGTTTTCCATAACTCACAGTTCTCAACTGGGAGCACCCTGACCAGGTTCTGTTCCTAGACTCTATTTTTGGCCTACAGAGGGATTTGTTGTTGTTTTTGTCTTATTTTTAATAAGGTACCAACATTTAAAACTTGAGAGATTCCACATAAAAATCTGTATCTTCATCTTTGGAAGTATCAGGGGAGGTCTGGCAGCCTGAGCCTTCACTGCCACGTGGAAGCAGTCTGTTGGATGTGAGTGGCAGCTGTCTCTTCTAGACATGCGTTCCCCATTGCTAACACTTGGCTTTGCTCACTTACTCATTACATGCCAGGCCCCTGAGGAGTCTGAGTTTGCCACCCTGCTGTTAGCCGTGGGTGGCTATGTTCTTAGCTTTTGTTAAAACATTTCCCATAATTGTTTAAGAATCAGAAATTAGGTTTTAAAAAAGAAAAAACTGGGCCAGAATTGTTTTTTTCCAGTGAGTCCTGAGACCCAAGGTTTCCAAGTGGGCCCCTTGTGACAGATCTGCTGCCCCTCATCAGTTTTCATCACAGCTCTAAGGATTATCTCTGGCAAAGCTAGTCCAGAAGGCCTGTGGCGCGATGGAGAGGGGAGTGGATAGAAGGGGAAGTGGTTGCAGGGAGAGTGGGACTCCTGG
This sequence comes from Tapirus indicus, assembly GCA_031878705.1. Lineage (NCBI taxonomy): Eukaryota > Metazoa > Chordata > Mammalia > Perissodactyla > Tapiridae > Tapirus > Tapirus indicus. The sequence continues at coordinate 1,766,344 of CM062932.1, read as the reverse complement.
GTGTGTTAAGAAGCAAGCCATTCCCTCTGGGGCACAGGTGCCTCACTACAAAGTGAATTTTGTCTGACAGGAAGAAGTTTTCCCACCTGCAGTCTACTGGCCATCACTGTACTCTCCAGAAAGCCTGTCGACTTAGGTAAAATTAGAGCTAGTTCACCCATCATGATTTATTCGTGACAAATTTGAGCCCCACAAGAGTTAGACCTTGGTCTAGGCCCTGGGGACACAAAGAGTCCTTCTCTTCAAGGGTTTATCTAGCAGGAGAAACAAGCCAAACCAACACACTAAATATAGAGTGATGGATTCTGCAAGGAGCAGGCAGGGATCTTAACACCTCATAGTAAGAATTCCTAATGAGTGAAGTCAAGCCCAGCACAGGCAGGACCTGAGGAAGGACACAGGGACAGGAAGGCACATGCCACTGTGGCAGGGGGATGACGTGAGGGGGGGTTGTGTCGTAGAAGATGAGGCAGAGCCTGGTGCCCCAGGCTGAGGGGCTTGGACGTTTGCCTGCAGTCATCAGAGAGCCATCTAAGATTTCTAAGGAAAGGAGCAACATAGAGCTATATTTTTTAAGAATGTTAACAGCTTTATTGAGATATAATTCACATATCATACAATTCATTGATTTGAAATGTACAGTTTGGTGTTTAGTATATTCACAAAATTATGCAACCATCGCTACAATCAATTTTAGGACATTTTCATCACCTCAAAAAGAAACTCCATATCCATGAGCAGTCACTCCCCATTCCCCCTTCCCTCCAGTCTTCCCAGCCCTAGGCAGCCACTGATCTTTCTGACTCAATAAATTTGCCTATTTTAGACATTTCTTATAAATGAAACTATACAATATGTGGCCTTTTGTAACTGGCTTCTTTCACTTAGCATGTTTTCAAGGTTCATCCATGTGTCACTCAGGACTTTGTTCTTTTGGTTAGCAAACACTCTCTCGTTGTGTGGATATACCGTATATACATTGAATGGATTTATATTTTGTTTATCCATTCATCAGTTGATGGACATTTGGGTTTCCATTTTTGGACTATTATGAATAACACTGCAATGAACATTTGTATACTAGTTTTTGTGTGGACATGTTTTCCGTTCTCTTGGGTATATTCCTAGGAGTAGAATTGCTCAGTCATATGGTAACTCTATGTTTAACCTTTTGAGGAACCTCCAGACTGTTTTTCACAGCAGCTGTACCTTTTTTTTTTTTTGGAGGAAGATTGGCCCTGAGCTAACATCTGTTGATAATCTTCCTCCTTTTTTCCTCGTTTTTTCCCCCAAAGCCCCAGTAAATAGTTGTATGTCATAGTTGTACATCCTTCTAGTTGCTCCATGTGGGATGCCGCCTCAGCATGGCTTGATAAGCAGTGCGTTGGTCCGCGCCCAGGATTCAAACCGGTGAATACCGGGCCGCCAAAGTGGAGCGCACGAACTTAACCACTATGCCACTGGACCGGCCCCTGTACCTTTTTTAAATTCTCCAGCAATGTAAGAGGGCTGTTTCTCCACATCCTCACCAGCATTTGTTACTGTCTTTTTGGTTATACCCATCCAAGTGGGTGTGAAGTGATATTTCTTTGTAGTTTTGATTTGCATTTCCCTGATGGCAGAGCTCCATTTTAAAAGATCCCTTTGATCCCACAGAGATGGGCCGCCCGGTGGCGCAGCGGTTTAGTCCGCGCTTGGCAGCCCGGGGTTCGCGAGTTCGGATCCTGGGCACCCGCCGACGCACTGCCTGCCAGCCACGCCGTGACGGCGTCCCATATAAAGTGGAGGAAGATGGGCACGGATGTTAGCCCAGGGCCAGTCTTCCTAAGCAAAAAGGGGAGGATTGGCGACGGATGTTAGCTCAGGGCTGGTCTTCCCCACAAAAAAAAAAAAAAAAAAAAAGATCCCACAGAGAGTTCGGATCCCGCACCAGAACCACCTGTGCCACCAGGGGCCAGTCGGGGGACAAAAACCTCACCAGTTATTTGAGCAGAGAATTTTTAAAAGCAGTTTTATTGAGGTCTAATTGATATACAATAAACTGCACGTTTCAAATGTAAAATAAATAAATAAATAAATAAAAGATCCCTTTGGCCACAGGATAAAGAATGGGGTAGGTGAAGGAAGAGACCAGAAACGAGGAGACTGGGGATGTTGTAATGATGCAGATGAGATGGTGTGGGCTCTGGCCATGGCTCTGACACATGGAGCAGAAGGGAAAGACTTAAGGAATTTCAAAGCTGGAATTGACAGCTTTAGTGAGTAAGCGGATGTGAGGGAGAGGTGAGATTGCTGTTGTGGTTTCTACGTGGGCCAGATGTGATTGGAGGGGTCTTACTTAGAATAGGAAGTCCAGGCAGAAGAAAGTGCCCATGGGACACGTAGGGGAGTGTCTGGATTAACCTGAGTAACCGGGAGTGGCTTTCAGGTACTGATGCCACTCATGCGGAGCACATCGAGACAATCAAAGCCCGGATGTACGTCGGACTCACCCCAGACAAGCGGTTTCTCCCTGGGCACCTGGGCATGGGACTTGTGGAAGGTAAGGAGGAGGGAGCTTGCAATGAGTAGCTGGGAGGCCGTGTCACTAACGTCCCTGAGGCGTCGTTCGGGGCAGTTAAACACTGCTCTTTTCCCTGCAGGTTATGACTCCATGGGCTATGAGATGTCCAAGCCTGATCTCCGGGCTGAGCTGGAAGCCGATCTGAAGCTGATCTGTGAGGGGAAGAAGGACAAATTTGTGGTTCTAAGGCAGCAGGTCCAGAAATACAAGCAGGTTTTCGTTGAAGCAGTGGCTAAAGCTAAGAAGTGAGTGCCAGGGCCTGCTCTCCTGTGCACGAGGTCATTTACCTCTCCTGCCTTAGCCATCACATTTCCCTAAGAAGTGGGAGTTTTGTGGGGATGGTTCAGCAGAAACCAGGTGATGTGATTCCTCATAACCCACACCCTTTGAGTCGCTCTGTCCCTGCCAGGTCAGTTCATCTTCACCAGCAGCCTCGTTACCTGGCAGAGCTGTCCGTGTACAGCTCTTCCCCTCCAGGTTTCCCTCCTGAGTTTCGTTTGTTCCTTTCCGTAGAGCTTTGTCAGTATAGAAACAATAATCAGAGAGATCTGGTCCAGTTACTCTGGGCGATTAGCTTTAGAAATGCCCTTCTCTTGACTTTAATTCTGTCCTGAATTAGTAGGCAGCACAGTCTTATGTGCTGGTGTATGACCCATTTGTTCTCGAGTATTTGGAGGTGGCCATTTGGCAAGCAACGTGTGTGCATTTTGATGGAAATAACATGTTTTCTACTCCGTGCCAATTTTAAAAAGAAATGCACGAGCTAGTTAAACTTAAACCTACAGACACTTCTGCATTGTGTACGTGTACCCCATGTGGTTTTCTTTGTTTGATAAGGAGCCATTGACAAGGCAGAAATCCTACCTGTAGCTGGATAACTCCTGGGAGCGACCGAGAGCCAAGAGTGAGAGAGGAGCCGGGGCTGCTTGGCCAGCACAGTTCCCTGTCTGCCTCCATTCTCTGCATGAGGCCTCTGGCTGATCAGCCAGCTGGTCCCCAAGGTCACACTCATGTTGTGTGCACATAAGAATGTTGTAAATGCTTTGCCGTTCCTTCAGATTGGACGAGGCCTTGTCCCAGTACTTTGGGGAAGGGGCAGAGGTGCCCCAGCAAGAAGCCATCTACCCAACCGTGCCAGAGCCCATCAGGAAGTGTCCACAGTGCAACAAGGATATGGTCCTCAAGACCAAGAAGAGCGGCGGGTCAGTGCCCAGCTTGTGCCCCACCTCTACTTGCCCAGCACCTACCGGGTTGGCTGAACAGCTCTCTGCAAAGCTGTGTTGCATTTCTGTGTCATTATTTAAAGGCAGGCCTGCTGTCGCCAGCCCCTGGACTAGGTGTTGGAGTTAGAATGGTAGCAGACTGGCATCTGGCCTTGGAAGTGTGAAGTGCTGTGGGAATTTAGAGGAGGAGGTACTGGGTGATGGCAGGGTTTATGTCCCCTGTGACGAGGACGTTGCTCACCCAGTGTGTGGAGAATGATGGAGAAACATGAGCTTCAGACCCACATGGGTGTGGGTTCAAATCCCACTTCTGCCACATATAAGCTTTGTGCCCTGAAGCAGGTTACTTAACTACTCTGAGCCCCTGTTTCCTCTTCCATAAACTCAGGGCAATGGCATCTACCTCACAAAGCTGTGGGAAGGATGAGGATTCAGTGAAAAGGGTCAGGAGTCTAGCATAGAGCATGATACGTTAGAGATACTCAACCGCACTGCTCTCCTCTTCTCTCCTACTTCTGGCTCTGAATTGGGTCTGAACATCTCAAATCCCTTTTCATTTTCAGTACAGTAGGTCAGAGTGGGCAGTTTACCCAGAGGCAGCAGGAATGGTGAATGCTGGTGGCAGCCATCATTTATCGCATGCCATTCCTGTGGCAGGCATGATGCAAGGCACTCTACGGTCATCATCTTGTTCTTCGTCATAACCACCCTACCAGGCAGGTGTTTTTACCCCAGTTTTCTCAGACGTGAAGACCAAGGCTTAGCGGGTTAGAGCAAAGCTGCCAGGCAGCCCTGGGGAGCAGGAATGGCAGAATCTGAACCCAGGTCTTCACAGCCCTTCTCCATTCTGTCAGCCTCCTTGGGCCGCAGCATTGTGCTACCTCCATGCTGCTGCGTGAGCAGGTAGTTTCCCCGACTCCTCACCCAGCTATCACTGGGCTGACCTGTGTGAAGAGAAGGCTGTCCCAGCTTTCAGAAACCAGAGGTTAGTCGGCCTGCCCTGGCAGCAGGTGGCAGGGCTTGTGTTGCCCACAGATGTCATATAGGCCGGTGCCTGATGGCCTCGGGTAAGCACTTAATACATGCTCTTGATGGTTTCTGTCTTTGCCACCAGTGTGTAAATGGATGAGTAATCACTGAAATACAAGGGGAAAGAATTCTTGCTTTTGTGTCAGCTCTGAATTCTCCAAGTATTTGAGTCACTCAGGGAGGTCTGGAGATTGTCTTCTGGAATTTACCACTCCAATGTTTATCTGATAATTTCCATTTCTGAGTTTGTGGATTTGCTATTTAAACAATTGGGGTTTAGGGTTTGTTTGTTTGTTTTCCCTGGTCTAGTTGTACCCAGGCACGCTCAAAGGACATTATAAATCACACGCATATTGGCTAGTCCAGCCCTAAAGTTTCGTGACTGGAAGACGTCAAGGGATGTTGGCCACGAAAGACGTGGTGTAGGTGTTCAGAGTAAAGGCTCTTTCCTCAGACAGATAGGGGTCTAGTCTAGCTCCAAGACTCACTTCATGTGCATCCTTGGGCAGGTTTCCAGACCACTCCATGCCTCAGTCAGCTCCAGTGTAAACCGAGGGTGCTGATGGTCCCCCCAGGATTGTCGTGAGGAGGAAGTTAGGGAGGGTATGACAGCGCTTAGCACAGAACCTGAGCAGAGCCCTCCATACTTGGCCCTGCGCTGGTCCAGGTGTTAGTAGGTGGGTTGGTTAAGTAGAAAGCAGAGTCAGCAATAGCTGTTTCATTTTTTTAGGGAGGTGGGAAATAAATGCAGGCTAGCTTTTCTGAGTCATTCATTATCAGTGACTGTATATCTTATTTAACTGTTCTCCAGAAAAATGAATGTCTTCTTTAATCAGCTGAAAAGTTTCCTTGCTGGATGGGCGACAGCTAGGAATATTTCCCACATTTCTCATGGTCTGGTGGTTCCTGCCTGACCCTACTCCCGTGCTCCCCAGGTTCTACCTCAGCTGCATGGGTTTCCCAGAGTGTCGATCGGCCATGTGGTTCCCCGACTCTGTGCTGGAGGCCAGCAGGGATGGGAGTGTGTGTCCAGTTTGTCAGCCGCACCCTGTTTACAGGTGAGCTGTGCGCTTGAGTCAGCTGCAAGACAGAGCACGGGCAGGACTCTCCAGAAACTTGAATTCCTAGGCACCTGGAGTGGGGGGAGGTTCGCTGCACTCATCCAGGTCAACAGTCCTAAGTTGGCTTGTGTCCCATCACTTCTTTTCTAGGTGTGGAAGCCTTCCTTGGGGGCGGGGGCGGGGGCTGGCTCAGGAGGAGCCCTGGTGAAGAACCACACCGGCACCCTTTCCCTGCCCTCTCCAGCTAGATTGCTGCTGTGTGGGGCCTGGGAAGTATTTGTGTTTTCAGTATCATTTCCAGGCTCCTCCCAAAAGCCCAGAGCCCTTGTGGAACTGGTCCTCAAACCTTTTGGTCACAGGACCCCTTACACTCTTCAAAATCATTTAGGAACCCAAAGAGCTTTCATTGTGGGTTATGCTTATCAATATTTACCATATTCTAAGTTAACTTGGAGATATCTTAAAATATTTATTAATTCGTTTATAACAAATGCATTGCATACAGACATAAATAACTTGTTTTTAAAATAAAATACCTATTTTCCAAAGCAAAAAAATAATAAGGATGCATTGTTTCCCCTCTTTGTAAGTGTAATGTGTGGATTAACAGGAGACATTTGGTTCTCATGTCTGCTTCCATGGTCAGTTGTCTGAGTTTATTGCATGTGTTGTAGCTTCTGGAAAACTCTAGTGCATACACATGGTGGAAGGAGAGCAAAACAATTGTAACTTCTTAGTATTGTTACAAAATAGTTTTGACTTCACCTTGAAAAGGCCCAGGGGCCCCCAGAGGCCCCTAAACCACACTTTGAGAACCGCTGGTACAGGAAATGAACCTTTCAGAGGCTTCTATATTTTGGTGATTCACTGGAGTCTTAGATTTCATCTGCCTCCCGCTCTTGTGACGACTGGAGGGGGCTGGTGATTGGCTGGTGCCTTGCGTGGACTTCTCAGGGTGTGGGGACAGTGAGGGGACGCCTAGGATGCACACAGCCCTCTGGACCAAGGAGAAGACTCTTGCACCTGGTAATGTTTTGTCCCATCTTCTGGCCTCACTAGGTTGAAGTTAAAGTTTAAACGTGGTAGCCTTCCCCCGACCATGCCTCTGGAGTTTGTTGCCTGCATCGGCGGATGTGATGAGACCCTGAGGGAGATCTTGGACCTGAGATTTTCACGGGGCCCCCTCAGAGCTTACCAGCCAGGCAGCCAGCCCTCTGACTGCCTGCAGGCTAGCCAGTCCTTGAACAGATTGGACAGCAGCCAGCACAGCCATCCCCAGACTCTACCACTGCCCACTACCACTGGTGAATGCAACTCTGTGACCTGTAACTGTGGCCAGGAGGCCCTGCTGCTCACTGTCCGGAAGGAGGGTCCCAACCAGGGCCGGCAGTTCTATAAGTGCAACAGTGGCAGTTGCAACTTCTTCCTGTGGGCCGATAGCAGCCACCTGGGGGCAGGAGGGCCTCCTTCCTCTGCATCGAGACCCCTGGGTGGTTCGCTGGATCACCTGCCGGGCTCTGGGAACCACCCGGGTAGGTTTGGCAGCCTTGGTGATGACAGTGGTGGTGGCATGTCCTGCCTGTGCAGCCAGCCTGCCATCACACGGACTGTGCAGAAGGATGGGCCCAACAAGGGTCGACAGTTCCACACATGCGCCAAGCCAAGAGAGCAGCAGTGCGGCTTCTTTCAGTGGGTGGACGAGAACGTAGCCCCAGGTGAGGAGGGCACGGGCTGCCCCTGCAGCAGCACTGCGGGGGAGCAGCTCCTGAGCTGGGCTGGGGAAATGGGGGCATGCGGGTCCCTGCCTGAGGTTTGCGTGGTGGTCTCTACCTCAGAGACCAAAGGCAGCAGAGAGAAGGCAGGGCGGGCCAGTGGTGGGACTGGGTGGCCTTGCCCCTCCATCTCCTCAGTTGATCACTTTCAGCACGGTAATGAATGGCACAATCTTCATTGCAATTTAAAGTGTGGCTACCATTAAGTAGCTTGCTGTGTGCCCGGCACTATGCTAAGAACACTTATATGCATCTTCTTTCACCTTCAAGTAAGCATGTGATCACAATTTTACAAGTGAGGTAGGTGGGGCCCTGACCAATGAAGTGACTTTGCTCAGGGTCAGATAGCAACACAGCCCAAGATTTGAACCTAAGTTGGTCTGGTCCCGTAGCCCTGTGCTCCTCTAGCCTTTGTAAACCTTGCAAGATTATTATCATCAGCCTCGTGTCTTCAGATGAGGAACCTGCCCAAGGTTACACAGCTTGGGTCTGGTGCCCCAAAAATGGGGATGGTGAGAACTGGTACCCAGACATTGGATCAAGGTCGATAATGTACCTGAGGCTCTTTGAAATGGTCCCTGCACACTCCAGTATACAGCAGAAGCTTAATTAAACATCTGAGAGTGACCAGAAGGCCTGGTAGGAGCTTTGTTGTTGGACAGAATTGGAACCAAGGCCCAGCCGTCTAACCGTGAACAGATGACTCAGCTTCTCAGCCTAGTTTCCACAATAAGATAGGCACCTGCCTACCTTCCTTAGGGTTCCTGTTTATGAAGGAGTTGAGTCAGTCTCAGACTGTGACTCTAACACACATGCCACCAGCTCCGCACATACAGGAAGAGCCCAGTAAGGGCATCGGGCTGACCGTCAGTGCCAGGGGGGCCCAGAGATGGCCATTGCCATGACAGGCCCCCCTTTGACGTGTGTGAGAGATAGTCGGCCTTGCACACACTTCATCCATGCAAGGGCCAATTGTCCCCCCCCATTGGAAGGAAGTAGTGTCTGACCTGCAGGCTAGCTGATTCGTTGTCCTGGGTAGTGGTGCAGTCACTACTAAGAGCCCCGTTCAAGGACTGGACGGATCCAAAACTTGGGTTTCCTTGCATCGAAGGTGGGGAGCAGGTCATTGGTCACAGGCCTGCTCGTCTGGGCTGCCTCTCCACATGACCTCAGGCCAGTTGCTTGCTTGGTTTCTGCTTCTGTAAAAGGCGTGTATGAAGTGACAACAGTGCCTTCCTTACCAGGACAGTGAGAGTGGGCCAAGGCCTTCAGGAGCTCAGGGTTCTCTAGGGAGAAGCGTCAGGGCAACGTAAGGGGGTGACACATCATGTGTTGACATGGAGTGAAGGGAGCCTGGCCTGTGGGGTGGATGTGACTACATACGGGTTGGGAGGACACCCTCCACCAAACTCTGGAACCTGTATTTCTTGTCACTTTAGTGTGTCCGTTCTAAATTCAGCCTTCCCCTGACTCTTCCCACAGGGACCTTTGGAGCCCCAGCCTGGCCAGGAGGCAGAGGAAAAACCCAGGGGCCGGAGGCCAGAAGCAAAAGAGCCCAAGCCGGTTCTTCAGACACAGGGTCCGGGAACAAGAGACTCCGGAAGTGCAGCCTTTGCCATCAGCCTGGACACACCCGTCCCTTCTGTCCTCAGAACAGATGAGGGCAGGGTAGGGTAGAGAGGGCCACTTCCTCTACCTGCCCCTTTTGTCTCAGAAATAGGTGGCCCTTCACGGCCCAGGAGGCTTTGAGGAAAGTGGCGGCTTTGGGAGTGTGGCCTGCCCGTGTGAAGGAGTCAAGATCCAGGCTCTCTTGACAAGTCCACCTCTGTTGGACAGTGGCCCTCTGCCCGGGGCTCAGGAATGATTGCTCCACTGCTGAGAAGTCACGGAAGCTGCTACTTGTGACCCCACAGGGATTGTCACTGTGAGCGTGGCAGAGAGGCTGGTAGTTAGAGCATTTAGCAGCGGGTCGGTACATTCTGCAGCTGTGGCTCCAGGACTTGCTTTGCCTCCCAAAAGTGAGGGGCCGGCGCTCCCAGTGCAGGCTATGGCCTGGAAGGGGCTTCCCTCCACACACATCCCAATAAAGGAAGGTGTATTGCAAGGAGATGACTCTTGTTCTAAAATTGTATCTGTACAAGAAGTTTGTTCCTCTTTATCTAGAAGCTGCTGCAGCCAGGACACACATGTGCTCATGTGCCTTAATAAAGAATTCTACCCCTTTACTCTGGTGGGTATGGTGCAGTGTCTGGTGAAGGTTGGCAGGAACAGTGGGTTCAAACACCAGCCAGTGTCCAAAGGACCTCTTGCCGTCCACTGGCTCTCATGGCCTCCCCTCCGAGCCCTGCCGTGCCTCCCTGTCCCCAGGGCAGGCAGTAAGCCCAGCTTCTCCCAGCCCCACAGTTGGTCTTGCAGAGCAGAGAAGACTGCTGATGCCAAATTCAGAATACTGTTCATCTCCCATGCTTCCCAGAGGTTGCCACATTTTATTTGCCTTCATAAAAACCCTGTGAATGATACATAACCATAGTAGCATAACTTTATGGTTTAGAAAATAAGCAGAAATGGGGTGTGAATCGACAGAAATGAACTGTCCTCATGTCTTGGAACTCCTGGCCCCATGTCTTCAGTTAGACCAATAGCTTTGTGCCCTGGCTGGGTATCAGGATGCCTGGAATTGCTCCTGGAGCAGCTGGTCAGTGGGTGTGGGTCATGGCCCTGCATTTGTGGGGTTTTCCCTTCCCCTCAGCCCTTGGCAACCACTAGTCTGCTTTCTATCTCTATGGTTTTACTTATTCTGGACACTTCATATAAATGGAATCATACAGTACGTGATCCTCTGTGTCTGGCTTCTTTCAGTCAGCATAGTGTTTGCAAGGGTCATTCACACTGGAGCATGTGTTGGTACTTCAGTCCTTTTTATGACTGAATGGTATTCTGTTGTGTGGAGGGACCACATTATGTTTATCCACTAATTGGTGGACTACTGGGTTGTTTCTACGTTTTGGCTATTATGAATAATGCTGCTGTAAATATCCGTCAATACTTGTTTTCAATTCTTCTGGGAATATACCTAGGAGTGGAGTTGCTGGGTCATATAGTAATTCTATGTTTAACCACTAAATTATTTTCTACAGCAGCTGCACCATTTTACATTCCCACTAGCAGTGCACGAGGGTTCCTATTTATCCACATCCTGGCCAACACTTATTTCCTTTTTTTAAAAAATTATGGCCGTCCTGGGGCTGGCCCGATGGCATAGCGGTTAAGTTCGCACACTCCGTTACTGGTGGCCCAGGGTTTGCAGGTTTGGATCCCGGGTGTGGACCAACGCACCACTTGTCAAGCCATGCTGTGGCGGCGTCCCATGTGAAGTAGAGGAAGATGGGCACGGATGTTAGCCCAGGGCCAGTCTTCCTCAGCAAAAAGAGGATTGGCAACGGATCTTAGCTCGAGGCTAATCTTCCTCACACACACACACACAATGTGTGTGGCCATCGTAGTGGGTGTGAAGTGATATCTCATTGTGGTTTTGATTTGCATTTTTCTAATGACCATTGATGTTGAGCAACTTTTCATGTGTTTGTTGGCCATCTTGTATATCTTTGGAGAAATGTCTATTCAAATATTTTGCTCATTTTTCAGTTGGGTTGTTTGTCTTTTTGTTGTTGAGTTGTAAGAGTTCTTTATAGATTCTGGATACCAGATGCATTTGTGGATTTTAATCCACAGGTAACTCCTGTGTGTGCCAAGACTGAGAACTACTGGATCGGGCTGTACCAAGGTCAGGCCTGGCTCAGGTCCTGAACTCCACTGACCTGCTGTGCTTCCCTGGGCTTGTGCCTTCACCACGGAGCCTGAGCAGCCTCGTCTGTAGCAGGGAGGTGTTATTCAATCAGAGGCCCTTGGGCGGAGGGTTACAGTCAGGCCCAGGTGCAGTGAGAACTTCCCAAATAGAACCTGTTAGCGAGTTTTCCATGTCTCTTGATGGCTCACTGAGGCTAGCAGCGTTCAGTGCAAAGAGAAATTGACCCTTCCCCACTGGCGGTGATTGGGAACGTTTGAACCGCACCTGCAGCTTGTGCATGCAGGACTGAGGAGAAAACAGCCCCCACTCACTGAGCCCTGGCTGCGATTGGGCACCAGGCCATGTGGTTCACACACCATGTTCCTTGGCCTCCTGGCTCCCCTGCAAGCCAGCGCCTACTGCCTGCTTGATGGAAACTGAGTCTCTGACAGGCAAATGCTTTCCCCCACAAGCAGCTAGGCTGGAATCGAAACCAAATCTCTGACGCCGTCTACACCTCAGAGTTCTTGGAGAATCCACACCTTTTTCCATGCCGAGATGAAGAGCCCCCCTGTGGCAGGGGGACAGACACCTGCCGTTCCTCGGAGAAGAGGAAGCCTGGCTGACTCTCCCTGCACACTTCCTCCAGGCAGCTCTGCCTGCCCCAGTCTGGAAAACAGCAAGAGTGGGCCGCCCCACACAGCTGCTAGTGGCTGAGGGAATCGTCTCTGATGCTTGCTGGTTGTGGAGCAGCTGGAAGCTAAAAATAAGCCCCATCTGCGGGCAGCCAGTCACCCTCAAGAGTGCCAGGCTCAGTGTGCCTGGCAGTGCTGTGCCCGCATCAGGCACTAGCTCTTGGGCCACTGGGCAGAGACCCCACTGCCCTTTGGGTGAATTCACAGCCGCCTTTCCTTCCAGAGTCTGTTGCAGCCCAGAACTTAAGATGTCAGACTTGAGGATCACACACAGTGTCCGAGTTCCCTGAACTAGAACACAAAGGTGGCTTGGGTTCAACTCATGGACTGGGGTGGTGCTGCTCACCCCCGGTGGCTGTCCCTGTGAGGGACAGATGTGTGTGCCCCATCCCTGCCTTAGACCACCAATGTTCATGCTGGGAAGTGGTGCTCGCTGTCAGCCTGGAAGCTTCATTGTGAGATCACACAAGCTAATGAGGCTGCGAGTATGGCCTTCCTACCGTCCTAAGGCCCCAGCCAGCTGAACTGCATTGTCTCAGGAGGTCAGCAGCAGTGCAAGGATGACCCAAAACAGTGTCCCTGGACTCATTTGTGTTGGCCTTTGGAATACACTCTGGAGTTTCATCCACTACAGCCTCATCTTCCTCAATGAATTAAGTGCAACCAAACTGTAATGTTCCTGGGGTTTTTTAAAAGACTATCTTTTTCTGATTACAAAAGAAAAATGTACTTATGAAAAGTGCGAAGTGTCAAAGACATATATGATGTACCAAGTTGGAGGCCCCTCGTTTTAGAACAGTGCAGAGGTGGAGTAGTGGCCCTGGATTACGGGCTGTGGGGTGAACTGTTCCTGCCCCCGACACTGGGCCCAGTCCCTTCCCATCCCCAGACAAGGTGCACAACTGCTCTAGAGCCCCTGTAAGCTCAGTGTCTGCTCCTGGGGCCTCCAAGGCTCGGCCTCACAGCCAGGTAAGTCCCTGTCTGAAGGGGAAGAGCCTGGTTGGGACCAAAAGTCAGGAAGTGCTTTCCTTGTGTGCCTCATATGCTAGCTCAGGAGCACTTGTTCTTGAGGTAGGTTCTGGCCTGTTAAGGTCTCCGAACCAGGAGACTCCTCAGCTGACACTGAACTGACTTTGCTTTTTGTCAGTGCACACCAGGCAGATGTGGCAAGCCGGGTGTTGCTGGTGGAGTAGGGGTCGCACTTCCATCTTCCACTCAAAGTAATAAAACCTATGAACGATTAGGAAAATGCAGCGATGCAGCAGTGAAGGTTGGTGGGGGTGTTGAGGGCCACGTGCTTCCATCTCCCAAACGAAGCCGCACTTCCCTCTCTGCTCCAGTCCCGCCAGTCCCGGCTTATGCTTTAGGGGTGGTTTTCTGGCCTGCTGACTGAAGTCCTTTCAGAATACAGTTTGGCAAGATCCTTCAAACAATGTTTGAACACTTTCCACTCCCAGGAATCTCCTGATGAGAAAGCTTGTGTGCACAAAGACTTTCTTAAGGCTTTTTTTTTTTTTTTTTTAATAATAGCAAAGATTGAAACAGCTGGACAGGTCAGCTCCAGGGGATGAATAGTAACCTCACTTGGTAGCTATTCTGCAGCTAGGTGTTCCTGAGGAGACGGGCTTTCAAGTGGATTTACAAAAAGGATAGTAATTTAAAACGTCACCCATATTTGCCTCTACCTTAACCCAAGAATAAGTCTTAACCATGTATAAAACGTAAGTTTCTATTTGCCATTTTTGTGTTTTTTTTTAATCTGCACAGGCCGTCCTTTCATTCTGAGTAGGTGGCATCACTGCTCTACCGCAGTCATCGGAACTCCACGCCTTGGGTCACTTGGTAAAGCCATACCACGGACTTGGATTGCCAGGTTTTGCCACCACAGACAAACAGTCTAAGTATTAAGACATTGAGACCCGGGGCTGAGACCACACCTGGCTCAGACTGAGTCAGAATCGTCCTTGTGTCAAAGGGGAGTGAAACGGCAGCAGCTTCCCATCAGCTGGCACAGCCCGGGACTGAGCCGGCCCCGCACACAGGCTCCTGCAAAGGCTCCTAGCAAAGCGGTGGTTTGTGTCCAGTTCTCTGGATAGAAACTGAAGTCCCAGACGTTAACCTTGGATAGGCAATGTAGCCATGAACACCTCCTTTCTCTCCCTTTTAATTCATCCTGGCTTTTTTCTTACTGAAATCATTGTGTCAGGGGAAATTCAGAGATACCTGAAGCAGACCTCCACACAGGGGACCACATCTTGGGGTTTGGTCATCTAAGAAGAGGGGCTCTGGACCCAGCTTGCTTCCCAACTGCTACCCAGCTGCACCCAGGTCAGCCCCTCACCAGAGCCACGATGCTTCATAACCAGTGGTTCCAAGGAGCACGGCCTTGGTCAGGCATAGGCCTGGCAGCGGGAGCTCCTTGCTGTGCTTGGGCTCTTGTGACATTGGTCAGAGAGGCAGTGAGGCCCAACGATCCCTGGTTTGGGGACAGTTGACTTTGCGCCAGGCACTAGGTTAACACTGCCAGCCAGCAGTAACTCCTTAAAACCGCCCTGTGAAGTAGGTATTACATAATTCCCCACTTTACTGATGAGAAGACCAAGGCACAGCCTCTACCTCCAGCCTGCTCCCTTGCTGCCATTACAGCTGCCCAGTGTTCTCCATGCATTGAGAGCATTCAGGCCCAGGTGCAGCTCCTGAACCAAGTGATCTGAGCAGCCCTTGACTCAGCCCATCTCCTGCCCTTTGACCTTTGCCATTGTACCTCCGTGCAGAGCCATCCAGCCCGTCTGAACATCACCAAGGCAGATCCCTTGTGACCGCCAGAGGCAGTGCATGGTCCTGCTGTCAGCGGTATACACAAGCATCTCATCTGTCCCATGTGACAGGGACCCTTGGATGAGAGCGGGCTCCGATCCCGTCCCCCTCCTTGTCCTGTCATTAGTTTGAAGGGGCAGGGGGGCACCTCAGGAAATATGGGATGGGAAGGAGAAAAGCAAGATGGGAATGGCACAGCTGTGGTGGCTGCACCCCAAGCCCACATGGCCCAAAGCCCTCCTCAGGCCTCATCTGTCCTATGGTGACAAGGTGAGCCCCAGCTCTAGCTCCTGTGGGGACGCTGAGACACACTTGCTTCCCTGTCTATAGAAGCGGGGGAGTTTGCCCCTACTTATGGGGCCACAAGGAGAGGCAGGGGAGGTAGAGAAATCATATTTCTCCGAAAACTCAGTGTTGGCTGAAGGGCTTTGAGGCAGCCCAACGCTTCTAGAAAGCGCAGGGGGCTCAAGAGCTCAGGCTTTGGGGAAAAAACAAAACCCTAACTAGTGGTTCCCATTACTAAAGCAAGACATCACACCAGGAATCTTGTAATATTCTCCCTCCACATAACCTACTTTTCCAGTTAAATCCTACCACCTCCAGGTTGATCCCAAACCCCTCTGGCCAAGCTTCCAGAACTCCAAACAGCTGCATATGAGAGCCCAGCATGGACATTTGAATTTTTCCTTTTATTCTTGTTCACATTCTTTGAGGCATAGCTTTGCTTCAGCAGGAAGAATACCCAAGACAGGAGAGACGCCTGGGAGGGGGGACGAACCCTCCCTTCCCTAGCCCCCCACCTTTGCCAGGCTTCAGTGAGAACACAGGCAGCAGCTGAAAGCAGTTCATGTTGGCACTGAGGAGGCTGGGCCTGCACACCAAGCCTCTCTGGGAGGGCACAGCCTCTGCTCTCCGGGCAGGCCCACCAGCAGCTGGTGGGACACCCTTGGCTCTGGGCAAGGCAGACAGCATCGAGAACCTTGGCTCCCCAGGCAGGGAAGGGGCTTTCCCAGGGGCCTCCACTGCCCAGAGAAAACTCGGCTAGTTGGAGAGAAAAGGGGTTTTCCCCGAGATATGAGATGGGCAGCACATCAGGTTGAGCTCCCACTCCAGGCTAGAGGAGGGAGCGCGACAAGCAGACTAGGCACACAGCTGACATCAGAACACACCAGCCTTTACGTCAGCCACAGAGCTATATTCTAGGGGTACCAGGTGACCCTAGCCCTTGGGGGATGAAACAAACACGGTGTTTACCAGCCAGCACCAGAAGCCTCCAGATGCCTAGAGCTGGCACCTGAGAAAGCGCTAACACAGCCTCTCAACAGAAAACGGAGCTGGCCTCAGCCCTGCCTAGCACTGCAGAGCTGTGTTCTGTCAGCGATTCACTGCTGGTGATAATGGACGAGCCCAGGGTCCTGGGGCTGGCCCCGAGGGCTGGGGGGCAGGCATAAGCAGCAGGCACTCCAGGCTGCACTCAGGACTGCAACCTACCCATGTGCTACCCCGTGAGTTTAGGTAACACACTCTTCTTTATTCTGGCTAAAAGCAGAGAAAAAGTGCTCTCAAAATTCCTGGAAGGGAGGCGTTCACAGCTCACCAGCATCAGAACACGTGTTAGCCGCCCTGTCCCCATCCATCTAGAGCAGCCACTCAGGGGCCTGCAGACCGCTGTACAGTGCGTAGCCAATGTCATCAATCTCCTCCTCACACAGGCTGCTGAAGAGGTTCACGCTGGGGTTGAAGTGGCAGGGCAGGCTGGCCCGCTCCAGGCTGCCGATAAGCAACTCGAGGGCCTGCAGGAAGTGTTCCCCCAAGGCCTCCTCGGCCCAGTCCACCTCCTCCTCCCCGAGGCGCAGAACCACCTGGGTCAGGTGGCCCCGGCCCAGCCGTCCCAGGGGTGGGTGGCTGCGGCAGACACCACACAGCAGCAGCAGCAGTCGCCGGCGGGTCCCAGCATCACGGTCATCCAGGGCCCGCAGCCTGGCGGCCTCTGCTGGGTACAAGTCCTGCAGCCAGAGGTTCCCAGCCAGCCCCTCCAGGGGCCAGGCCAGAAGGAGGCGGTCTTCGGGGTCGGCACCAGTGACCACCAGGAGCACTGCAACAGTGAGTTCCAGGTGCTCATGCTGCACCTCGAGCAGCAGCTCCTCCGAGGCCACGCTGGGCCGGATGAGGCACCCAAGAAGACTGCCAATGGCTGGCCAGTTGACGGAGGCAGCCAGTGCCTTGCGGAGCAGCTCCAGCAGGGCACGGGAAGAGAGGTAGCCACCCACCAGGAAGCGGTCCCACGGGCTGCTCCCCCGGGAGTGGAACTCAAGCTGAGTCCTGCGCACGGCCCAGCAGCGAGGATCCCTGGCCACAGTGTCCATGCCAGGCACCAGGCTCCACAAGCCCGGCTCCAGCACCAGGGGAACCAGGAGACGCACGTGGTCGGCAGCCCCCGCCTGCAGCCCGTCATAGAGCGGCCCGCCAGGCACAAGCGCCCCAAAGGGCAGTTCCGGGAACTTGCTCTGCAAGTAGGCCTGCAGCTCAAGGGCAATGTCACCAGCCAGCTGTTTGGCTAGAGCCACATGGGCCGCTGGGATAGTCACGTGGTCCTGCTCAAATGCCAGCAGCTTCTCCTGGAACGTCAGGCACAAAGGTGCTGGGGAGCTAAGTGGAGGCGACATCTGAGGATCGGCACCTGCAGGCCCCTCTGCAGAGTGAAAGGACCAGGGAACGTGTCAGAATGCTCCGTGATGAGCCAAGAGAGCTCTACCCGATGGCTAGCTGTGTGCCGTCCCTGGGCCTCATTTTCTTCACCTGTAAAGTGACCACCTGAGAAAGCACTTAGCCCAAGTATAGTGATCGCTTGATGACAAATTCTCATCGCCCCAGATGCCCAACACCTTGGGGCTAAAACAGCTTCATGCAAAGTGGAAGACAGGTTCTGGGCTTCAGTGTCCCCATCTGTGCCCCCCCACATTGTCATAATGCTGCCACCTTGCTCTACTACCATCTTCCCAGGCCACGTGCTCTGGTAGTTAAAGCCTCAGCACCACCCAGGAGGTAGGAAGGCAAAGAAACACGCTGCCATTAAGCATGCAGGGAGCCCATGGCCCTGGAGGAGCAGCATCTGCATCGGTCACGTGGTCAGTCAGTGGCAGAGCCTGGGCTGCCCCTCCTGAATGTGACCACCAAAGGGGTACCCACCCAGGTCAGGGGGAAGGGGTGCTATTCACCTGGGGCAGAGGGGGAGGGGGGCAGGGGTGACATGGGCTGGCTGAGGGCAGCAGGTGGGGGCTGGGGCTGTAGGCAAGGCGTGGCCTTGAGCAGGCTCAGTTCCTTCCAGCTGTCCTCCAGGCATGTAATGTCTCCCTTGGCATCATCCTCGTCCCGTGGGCTGGTGGCCCTGTCGATGAGCTGCAGGCAGAGAGACACATACCAGAGCATCCAAAGCCTGGGTGGCCATGGCAAAGCTGGGGGCAAAGCAAACCACATTGCTAGAGTAGAGAAGCAAGTGCCAGCTCTAGGCAGTCCCCACCATCCCTCGGGGCTCAGCTGCAGGCCCCAGCCCCGTCATCCTCCTCTGGGAGCCCCAGATGTAAGTGACCCAGCCTGGCCTTACCCGCTTCACAGCCAGGGTGGCAATGCCCAGCACGGCAGCCCCGCCTACGCCCAGCACCAGGCGGGCATTGGCCAGAAGGAAGTCCACAGCGCTGCCCAGCACCTCGTCCTCACGCCGCTTCCCCCGTTTCTGGGAGAACTCTGCCATGGTCTTCTGCCTGTAAGAGAGCCAGGGTGCAGAGACAGCTCGGTGGGGATGGCCAGGCTGGCAGTGGGCCAGGTGTGGGCTGGTGCTCTGGCTGCCATCATGCTGGGGCGCTGAATCAAGCCCACGAGTGGGGTTCCTAAGAACGCCTCAGGAGAAAAGGGCCATTCGCGGGGTTTCTTGGGAGGAGATGGGGAGCTGCCCAAGCCCCCTCCCCCAAACCTGCAAACAACCCACGCACCCCTGGAAAGGGGGGCTTGCACAGAAAGGCCCTGGGGCCTGTAGCAGGTCAGAGAAGGGGGCCCATCTCCCCCATCCTACCCTCGAGGACGCCTAACATCACCAAAGACTGAGAGGTGGCTCTTGTCACGCCCACCCCCATTTTACAGAGACACAGGTTGCCAAACCACACGGTGAATGGTGGGGTCTCCAAGCCTCCAGACTCTTGCCCACCCCCAGTCCAATCAGGCCCCTGGGGCCTATGGTCAGGTCCTAGAGGCTGTCTCCTCCCGGTTCCTAACCAGGGCTGGGCACAACAGGAGAAAACCAAGGCCTAGAGAAGACCACAACTTGGGGTTCCAGACAGCCTGCCCTGGAGGGCCTCTCAGACTTTTGGGGGGACCTTGGTGAAGCTCAGGGAGCCACAGCTACCCTCCAAATCTCGACAGGGCAGCCCCCATAGGCAGAGCTACCAAGTCAGAGGACAGGATGAGTCAGATAGCCCAGGCTGACCCAGGCAGGGCAGGAGCTGCCTGTCAACAAGTATGTGTCAGTCAAGGCTGAAGGGAGCAGGGAGCAATGTACCTCTAAAGACAAGACTCCAAACAGAGGATAGGCACAGTACCCTGGATAGGGGCCTCTGTGGGCATCTTGGGCTTGGGACAATGTGGGGGGCGTGGGGGGCTGTCCTCAGCTGCTGAGAGACTAAGCAACAGAGAAAGTAACCTGAGGGCCTGAAACCTCAGCTGTTTGCTCACCTGTAAAGTGGCACAGGCTGTGGTGAGGAACGGTTACAAGTGCGGAGCCCAGGCGTGTGAGGCTGTGTAGGGCTAGATGGGGCCGGGCTCTTGGGCAGCGGAAGCAGAGATCTCTCCTGAAGCCAGTCCACCAAGCTCCAGCCTCATGTTCCTCCAGGGGGACCCCTGCCCTCAAGCCCTGAGAGCAGAGGGGGTGTGACCAAGGGGCAAGCTCAGGGGACCAGTCAGATACCAGGCAGAACTGTCTCGCTGAGAACGCCTGAGCAGATGACCGTGAGCTCAGAGCCAGCTCAGACACCAAAGACTTCTGCCTCCCTGCTCGGCTCTCGGGGCCCGCGGTTCAGTTGCCAGGTGACGAGACGCCTGGAGCAGCTGAAGCCTGAAGCCTGAAGCACTGCAGGACTTGGCCCCAACACCGCCCCCCATTCGCCCTAAAAATAGGACAAGAGGGCCCTGGGGCCTGGGTTGGTCAAAGGCTAGCTGAGTGACCCACCACGGCCCTGCAACCAGTTCGTTTCCTCATCGATGATCAATACTGCCACCTGCCCCCAGCGGGACCTGGAGTCCACTTCGCAAACTGTAAAGCGCTTTAAATACCTCCACTTGTCTAACTTGGGACTCAGCCCAGCCCTGGCGGGGTTGCGCAGGTCCCAACCCGCAGCCTTCCAACTCTGGGAAGCGGGGAGGGCGCGGGTTAAAAATAACCCGACTCTGCGCAGCCGGGCCCCAGAGCGCCCTGGGATGCTTCTGTCCTCCCCTCCTCCGCCAAACCCAGGGCCGGGGCTGAGCGGCCGCGCAGCAGCCCCTGGGTGGGCCTGTCAGGGTCCCGTTCACGGGGAGGACACCGCGGCCCTGGGAAGTGAAGTGATGTACCCAAGACGGGAAGGGTAGGGTGGGAACCGAACTCAGGTCTGGGGCCCAGAGCCCTTTCCTCCATCCCGGGCCGTGACCGCGCGCCCCGGAGGAGGCCACGCCCCCACCTGCGTCCGGGGCACGCTCCACGACCGCGGCGAGATGACGGGGGCCGCCCGCCGCGCTCCGGTCGTACCTGAGTCGCGGCTTCAGCGCACCGACCGGCGGACGCAGCAAGTGCGCTCGGGCCCCAGCCCCCAGCCCCCGAACCTGGCTGGGAATGGAACGTGGAGGCCCCGGGAACCGAAGTCTGAAGCCCCGGGGGCGGGCGCCGACCCTGAGGCACGCAGACGAGCAGGCCCTTGCTCCAATCAGAGCGCTCGAGGGCCCCGCTCACATCCCAACATACTGCGCGGCTCAGCCAATGGTGGAAGGGCCACGCCCCGTCGCCGGGATGCGCGCTCCCTCGGGGGCGGGACTCTCCGACGCAGTCCAGATTTAAAGGCACAGGGCACAGTTCCCAGCCCGCGACCCGGCTGGGTGGTGGTGTGAGTGGTAGGATCCGGTGCGGAATGAGGCAGCCCGCAGGTCCCGTTGTAACGCGTGTGCGCTTGTAATGTGAGCCTCCGGTGTGGAGAAAGCTGACTGGGCCCACGTTCCTCCCGGGGCCCGAGCAGACAGGCGGCACCTGGCTCTCAGGCCCGTAGGTCTGACCCTTGAGGTCACCTCTGAGAGAGTGCCTTTGTGGCCCCATTGTTCTTATCTGTTGGCCCGTCGGGCACACGACATGACTCAGGGTCTACCCGTGCCACCTGCTCAACGTGACCTTGTACGGGCCCCTTCTCCACCCGGGCCTCAAGTTTTTTCTACTGCGAAATGGGGACCCCAGGCCCCTCCAACCCTGCGGAGGATGTCGTGCATATAACCTGTGGCTCATCCGGCGATTACTTATTGGGGCCTACTATGTGCCAGCCAAGGGGGCGAGCAAATAAATGAGCAGACAGGGAGGGAGGTGTTGACTCTAAGCGGGAATGATAACGCGCCACTTATTGAGCGCCTGCTGTATGCTGCGAGCCACACATGCGTTTGTTCATTTGTTCCTGACAACAACCTTAGGAAGC
This sequence comes from Tapirus indicus, assembly GCA_031878705.1. NCBI lineage: Eukaryota > Metazoa > Chordata > Mammalia > Perissodactyla > Tapiridae > Tapirus > Tapirus indicus. The sequence goes on along the minus strand of CM062932.1, from coordinate 1,744,699 downwards.
ATTTCACAGATAAGGAAACTGAGGCAGGAGCAGGCCTGTGGCTTGCCGAGTGCTCTAGGACCCAAGGACCCAGGTGTCCTCCTACCACTGGTCACCATGCAGGGCCCAGCGAGCAGAGAGAGACTCTCCGGGTCCCTGCGCCCCCGGGAGTGGGTCTAGACTCTCTCCCGGGGTCACACCAACTTCAGGGGCTTCAGCAGCGCAGGGGGCAGCGCCTCGACCGGCAGGGCCCGGAAGACACCCCGCCCCGGGGCGCGGGGACCTGGCCTGGAGGTTATGAATCCTCCTGCGCAAGCACGGGGGACGCCCGGCCTCCTCGAGCCCCCCCCCCCCGCCCCCCCGGTCACCCAACAGACGGGGAAGCCGAGGCCGGAGAGGCCCAAAGCCCCCGGCGGGGCCCAGCGCCTCCCCGCGGAGCGTCAGGGAGCAGGGGCTCCAGGGCAGCGCCCCGGCTCCGCCTTCCCGCCGGCCGGGCGGGGCGGGCTCGGGGGCGGGGCCGGCGCTGGCCCAGCCTGCGGCTCCCCCTTCGCCCCCGCGCCCGGCCCGGCCCGGCAGCGAGAGCGGCGCCATGGAGGCCACCGGGGTGCTGCCGTTCGTGCGCGGCGTGGACCTCAGCGGCAACGACTTCAAGGTGGGCCGGCCGGGCAGCGGGCCTCCTCCAGGCCGTCCCTTCCGCTTCGGCCCGCGCGGCTCTCCGCTTCCTCTCCCGCCCGCCTCGGGGCCTGCGCCGCCCGGGACTGCGGGCGGCCGGGGTGGGGCTCTCCCGGGGCCCAGCCCGCGCCGAACGGACCCCTGAGGCCACGCGCAGTGGCCGCACGGGGAGACGGGGGCCGGCGCGGGCGCCTGGGCTCGGGGTCACGCTAGGGGGTGGGCTGGGACGCCCCATCCCGTGTCCCTTCCTGGGGTGTGGGCCCCTCCCGGGCCGGAGAGTGGTTCCGGGGCCCGCGAGCCTGTACTCTCCCTGGCCCTCCTTCCCCACCCCTCTGAGGTCATACACCCAAGCCAGGCCCTGACTCACAGCCGTGCCGCTGGCTGTCCCCAGGGCGGGTCTGGAGCCGACTCATCACTGCCTTGTCCCTGCCACGCCCATTCTGTGTGGTCTTGGGCAAGTCACTTCCCCTCTCGCAGCCTCGGTTTGCTCATCAGGTGAAGGGGCTTTAAAGTTGCCTTCTTGGCGGCCTGAATTAGTTGCTATGGAGAGTGTCTCAGGCAGGCGTTTGAGGCCCTGGGTGGCACTTGTCTGAGCAGCTGCTGGACTGACAGACCAGGGCCGCAGGAACCGGAGCCCAGCCTTCCAGCCAGTGGGTGGGCAGTTCTAGAGAGGCAGGAACGAGGTGGGCTGGTAACCAGAGAGGAGGCAGGCCAGGAGTGGAGGTGAGAGCCAGCCTGGTCCTGGGAGGGTCAGCTGGGGCTGCAGGGTGGGTGAGTGGGCAGACTCAGGCTGGAGTCAGTGTAGTGTCAGCCTGGGTCTGCAGGGTCAGGGGGCCTAGGCTTTGGCTGGGGTCAGAGGTCTTGCCAGGGCCAAGGAAGCAAGCTACTTCTTCCTGCATTTACCAGCATGTGAACACACCTTTGACCCCATGCCCAGGCGGCCACACCACTTTCCTCTGCCCCTATTCCTACCACTGTCGCCTGGGTTCTCCATGTGTCCTCTCTAGACTGGGAAAGTCTGAGTCACCGGCCAGGAATGTGGCCGTAGGGGGAAGGGGACACCAGCCAAGGGCACTGAAGGCACGTGCTGCCCCAGGCTCCCTGCCATTAGGGCTGAGGGTACTGAGGTGGGCGTTCAAAGATGAGGAATTGAATGAACGAACGATCGAGGCATGCCTTTGTAGGGTGGGGCACAGGGGTTTGGACCTTACTACAAATGGCTTGTATGCTGATGGCAGGGTGGGGTGCAGGGGGGGCCTTGGCAGAGGCTCAGGGGGTACCCTCACCCCAGGCAGCCCACGTTGGGCTTGGAATGCCCGGTGAAGCCGTTTGAGCTGAGCTAACCACACAGCTGGGTGCTAGGGATGTCACCTGAAACAAGCCTGTTCCGTCTGGGCCCTCCTGGGGCTCAGAATCCAGCAAAAGAGACAGATTTTGGCTAACAGCCATCCTGATAATTCCTTCGTCCTCACAACACTTGTCACGAGGGGGCTTTTATTAGCTTTATTTTATGGTGAGGCAATTGAGACACAGAGTTGTCCAAGGTCACACAGCTGGTGAGAGGTGGCTCTGTTGCTTCCTAAAGGCTCCCATGGGCGGTGGGGGCCACAGAGGGTGGTAGAGCAGGGATGCCCCTCTCCCAGACCAGCCTCGCCATAACATACCCCCCAGGGTGGCTACTTCCCTGAGAATGTCAAGGCCATGACCAGTCTGCGATGGCTGAAGCTGAACCACACCGGCCTCTGCTACCTGCCAGAGGAGTTGGCTGCCCTTCAGAAGCTGGTAAGGGGCTTTGGGCGGGCAGGGAGGGTCCCTGTGGATGGGGCTGGGCCAGGTGGGCAGAACCTGTGTAGAAGGCCAATGACATAGAGGAGACATTGACAGCATGAGCAGAGCTGGTGGAGAGGGAGTGAGCACCCTGTCCCTGGAGGTGTGCAGGAGGAGACTGGGTCTGTGAGGAGGGAGAGGTGCAGAGGTGGACTGGGCCTGTGGCTGAGGCCTTGGATGGTGAGGGTTGTGGTGGGCTCTGTGGACGCCCTGCCCGCCTGCTGAGCCTCTGCTCCTGCCCCACCCAGGAGCACCTGTCTGTGAGCCACAACCACCTGACCACGCTGCACGGGGAGCTGTCCAGCCTGCCGGCGCTGCGGGTGAGTGCCGCCCGAGGCTGTCGGGCTTGGAGTGGGGTGGAGTCCAGCCAAGGGCATGAGGGCAGGGCCAGACCCCAGGCTGGACCGGCATCTCTTCCATCACTGTGTCAGGCTCAGGGGGCTGGTCCTAAGGGGAGACGATACAGTGATGCCCTGTGTTAAGTCACCCCTGGGGAGAAAGGTTCAAAATCCAAAATCCCACCCATTTTGGACAATGACTACAATAACAGCAGCTGACACCAGCTGAGCACTGTTCCAACTGTCCCATGAGAGTTTTTTCAGATAATCCTACCTCCACCATGTTCACAGATGAGGACACTTGGCCACAGAGGCAGGTCACTTGCCTGAGATCACATGGCCAGGCAGTGGTAGAGCTGGGGTACAGCGGGGTTTGGGAGGGGCTGTGCTCTCCATGGAGCCTCTGACAGCCCAGAACATCAGGCCTCTGTCCTACACCCTTCAGGCCTCAGCAAGGGTCATTCCCATCCAAGGTTGGAGCCCTGAGATGTTAAGGGCACAGCCTCTGGATGCAGGCTGCCCAAGTTCAAACCTGAGCTCCACCATTTCCCGGCGCGTGACCTTGGACAAGTCCTTTCCCTTTCTGGGGAGGGTTCAGCGGTGACCTCTGTGAGGGAGCAGCATGGCACCACACAGATGTTAGGGCTGGAAGAGCGTCGACAGCAGTGGCCGCCATTAGTCCTGTTGTCACTTGCAGTCATGGCACTGTTCCCTGGCCCGTCCTCTCTCCCCTCAGCCGTCCTGCATGTACTCTCTGCACATCTGTAGCATGAGGAGGTTTCAGCCCGAAGGGGAGAGAAAACAGACTTGCTCTTGGGCCACACTCTGATTTCTGATTGGCCCAGCTTTCTCCCTCTGTTTAGAAACCCTGACTCAGAGCTGCCCTTTGGAATTGTTCAGTCAGAAAAGGTGCCCTGAGGACCCTGTGCTGGCCTCTGGGGCACATTTGAATTGGGCTTTGAGATGGGAACAGGAGCTCATAGGGAGGATAGAAAGAGCTCGCCAGGTGGAGGGACTGTGAGCAAAGGCCAGGGTAGGGGAGCACTCAGGCCTGGCCTCCAGTCGTCGTCCTGAGGAGCTGTCCCTCCCCAATCTCTCTGCTCCTTCCTGGGATGGAAGCCAGGAATTGCGGACTTTCATGGTTTATCCCCAGGCCATTGTAGCTCGAGCCAACAGCCTGAAGAATTCCGGAGTCCCCGATGACATCTTCAAGCTGGATGACCTCTCAGTCCTGGTCAGTGGTTACCCACCCACCTGGCTGCCATGCCAGCCCCATCATTCGGTCCCCGCTCACTGCAGTGGTCCCTGGGGCCACTGTTATCCCATTTTACAGATGGGGAAATTGAGGCTTAGAGTAGGCAGTGCCTTGCCCAAGGTCATTCTTAGAGTCAGATCCCTAATCTAGGCACTCTTCCTCCCAGGGTCCTGCTGTCTCCGTTTGGCCCTGAAACTCCCTCATCCGCTCCCCTCTCAGTGCCCCGCCTGATCCCCCAGCTTGGCAGAGGACTGGCAGAGTGGGGCCGGCCCTGACCCACCCTCATCCTTCCTACCCAGGACTTGAGCTACAACCAGCTGACAGAGTGTCCGAGGGAGCTGGAGAATGCCAAGAACATGCTGGTGCTAAACCTCAGCCACAACAGGTGCCGGGTGGGGGATGGGGGTGGGCTGGGAGATGTCGCAGGGAGGGGTGCGTCCTGGAGGTGGGCGTGTGGCACTGACTCGGCGCCCCCCACCTGCCTGGCTCCCTCCCTCCCTCTTGCCTGCAGCATCGACACCATCCCCAACCAGCTCTTCATCAATCTCACCGACCTGCTGTACCTGGACCTCAGCGAGAACCGCCTGGAGAGCTTGCCCCCGCAGATGCGCCGCCTGGTGCACCTGCAGACACTCGTACTCAACGGAAACCCGCTGCTGCACGCACAGCTCCGGTCGGCGCCAGCTTGGGCCACCCGCCTCCAGCACCCACCCTGGGGGTTCTGGCCTGGTCCCTGACCTTCCCGTAGCCCAGGCCCTTCCTGCTTTGGCCCAGCCACACTCCTACCGTGTGGGCTGTCCTCTTGGACCCCATCCTTTGTTAGCATCACGCCCCATCTCAGTCCCTTGTCCCATCCACCCTGCCTGCAGCTACCTTGGCCTTGTGCCCTCAGGCCCTCTCAGCCCCATGCTCCAGGCCTACCTCTGGCCTGACTGCCCGTGTTTCCCTGCAGACAGCTCCCGGCCCTGATGGCCCTGCAGACCCTGCACCTGAGGAACACCCAGCGCACCCAGGGCAACCTCCCCACCAGCCTGGAGGGCCTGAGCAACCTCACAGGTTGGCAGTCCCTAGGTGACCCCCTCAGGCTCTGGTCACCTCAGGTCCCTTGCTTCCTATGGAGGAAGAGGTTGAACCCTGCTTCTCTAACCACCTCCCAGAGGAAAAAGGATGCGGTTATGTTATGATTATTTCTGTCATTATTGTGATGACTAGTAATAACATCAAATTATGAGCACAGACTTTATGTCTATATCCACCTGGTTTGAGGAAGTTTCTTCAAATGGAGAAACTGAGACTCAGAGAGGTTAAGTCACTTGCCTAAGGCCACAGAGCCTGGAGGTGGTGGAGCTGGGGTTCACACTAGGGCTGGCTACCCCTGGGGCCTGCTTTGTGGGTCCCAGCTGATGCGCCCCACCCTGATGCGCCCCAGATGTGGACCTGTCTTGCAACGACCTGACTCGGGTGCCCGAGTGCCTGTACACCCTCCCCAGCCTGCGCCGCCTCAACCTCAGCAGCAACCAGATCACGGAGCTGTCCCTGTGCATTGACCAGTGGGTGCACATGGAGACCCTGAACCTGTCCCGCAACCAGCTCACCTCCCTGCCTGTGCGTCCGGGCCCGGGGAGAGGGAGGAGAAGGCCACTGGGGCACCCTGGCTTCCGCCTCTCACTCCCAGTCCCTGCCTGTGTCCCCTCCAGTCAGCCATTTGCAAGCTGACCAAGCTGAAGAAGCTGTACCTGAACTCCAACAAGCTGGACTTTGACGGGCTGCCCTCGGGCATCGGCAAGCTGGCCAGCCTGGAGGAGTTCATGGCTGCCAATAACAACCTGGAACTGATCCCTGAGAGCCTCTGCAGGTGCCGGGGCGAGGCTGGGAGAGTGGGGGGCTCGCAGCACCGAAACCCCAGAATCACAGCCAGAACCCACCACTGTGGTCTTCGTGCATCATACAAAATAGATGGGTTGATTTGGCTTTGTGGCTAAAGACCACACAGTCCCGTGCCAGGGATTCCCAGTTTGGGTTCCCCAGAGCTCCCTTTGGGAGAACGCTGACAGGGACGAGGCCAGAGGGGTTCCACTGCCACGTGAGTTTGGGATACAGTGCCACTTCTGTCCCCCATAGAGGTCACAGCGTCCACCAGCGTGGTCTCCCAGCTCTGAGAAGTCCTTCAGGCAGAGAACGGAGGGTCCCCCAGCAGCTTCCAAGCTAATTTGAGGACAGAACATGTTTTTTGGTGCCCACTTGTTCATATCTAAGGGCCCTTAATTTTGCAGAAGGCCGTTTTGAAAAATGCTGCACCGTAGAAGTCACAGAAAGAACTTCCCAGTCACTTAACTGTGAGAATACTCCAGTCCCACAGGCTCCAACCTGTCCTCCTTCCTGGCATGTTAGAGCCCACTGGTTTCTTAACTAGCCAGGCTGCTCAGTTCCTCTGGCCCTACCTGCCTCCCCTCCCCCAGGACTGGCAGTTTCCCTGCCCCTGGTCTGTCACCTCCCTGAGGCCCTGGCTCTCCTCACAGGTGCACGAAGCTGAGGAAGCTCGTCCTGAACAAGAACCGCCTAGTGACCCTCCCAGAGGCTGTCCACTTCCTGACGGAGATCGAGGTTGGAGCAGGCCCGGGCCGGTGCCAGGATGGGGGAGGGCGGAGGTGCAGACAGACCTCCGGAAAGACCGAGCAAAGGGGTGCCCCTGGAGTGAGGAAAACCTAGCAGAGGCCTCCTGGAGGGCTGCCAGTGCCAGGTGCCTTTGGGGAGAAGGAGAGCCACATCCCTATGTCCACATCATGCTTAACAGCGTCGTTTAAGCCCCACAGCCAGCTTGCAAGGTCACAGTTCACAGATGGGAAAACCAAAGCCCACGAGGGGCAGCCACAGAGCTGCGACAAGAACCCAGGCCCCTGACCCCAGCCCTGGGCCTCTCAGCCCTGGCGGCTTCAAAGAGCAGAAAACCGGATTTGGTGTGGCTGGGCGGCAGGACTTGGGCTCAGTGCCAGCTCTGCTCACCCCACGAGGCAGGTCCTGGATGTGCGGGAGAACCCCAGCCTGGTCATGCCTCCGAAGCCCACTGACCGTGCCGCCGAGTGGTACAACATCGACTTCTCGCTGCAGAATCAGCTACGGCTGGCAGGTGCCTCCCCTGCCACAGTGGCTGCAGCAGCAGCTGGTGAGCAGGGGAACTTCTGGCTTGGGAGTGGGGGGCTCCTCTCTGGGCCTCAACTTAGCCACTTGTAACTGGATGGGACACAGCTCTCTGAACCCTGAGGGATGGGGTTGGCCCCTGGTTGGCTGGATGCCCCAGGAGGCAGGCTCAGCTGGGGCTCAGCTGTTTGTCCCTCCCCTAAGCAGGGAGTGGGCCCAAGGACCCCCTGGCTCGAAAGATGCGGCTACGGAGGCGCAAGGACTCAGCCCAGGATGACCAGGCCAAGCAGGTGTTGAAGGGCATGTCAGATGTGGCCCAGGAGAAGAACAAAAAGCAGGAGGTAAGCTAGGCCAGGGCCTGGGACAGGGCAGGTGGCCCTGGGCTCTGTTCAAGACAGTGTGACCCAGGCCAAGAGAGAGATGGGGCCCTGGGCAGAGAGAATAGCTCATGCAGAGGCCCTGAGGTGGGTAGCAAGTACAGAGACCAGACTGAGTGGCTGCACAGTCAAACCACGCATTGTGACTGTGGCTCCAGGAGAACGCTGATGCCCGAGCCCCTGGGGGCAAGGTGCGGCGCTGGGACCAGGCCCTGGAGAAGCCCCGCCTGGACTACTCGGAGTTCTTCACAGAGGACGTGGGCCAGCTGCCTGGCCTGACCATCTGGCAGATCGAGAACTTCGTGCCTGTGCTGGTGGAGGAAGCCTTCCACGGCAAGTTCTATGAGGCCGACTGCTACATCGTGCTCAAGGTGAGGGGTGGGCACACTAGTGGGGGCTCTGTGACCCCCGGCGACCTCTTCTTAGTTGGCTGAGAATTCCCAGCTGCACAGTTCTGTTCACTGAGGGGGGTGGGAGGGGAGGGCTCTGCAAGGACAGCTGGAGATGGCCAGGCAGAGGTGTGACAGTGCAGCCCATCCTGGGGCCGGGGACCCTGTGCTCATCAGAATGGCCTCTCTGGGGGCAGCTAGGAAGCCAGGACTTCCTGGCGAAGGCTGACAAAGCCTGTGGCCTGGCTCTCAGACCTTTCTAGATGACAGTGGCTCTCTGAACTGGGAGATCTACTACTGGATTGGCGGGGAGGCCACACTCGACAAGAAGGCTTGCTCTGCCATCCACGCCGTGAACCTGCGCAATTACCTGGGAGCCGAGTGCCGCACTGTGCGGGAGGAGATGGGCGATGAGAGCGAGGAGTTCTTGCAGGTGCCAGCCCCGGAGAAGGGCCTGGGTGGGGTGGGGTCGGAGAGGGGCGGGTGGGGGGTGGGGGGCGTGGCCACAGGCGGGCAGGTGGGGCTGATGGGGCGGGGCAGGGAGCTGAGATCACAGGCGGTGATGTCGGGACCTAAGGCAGACAGCAGGGACAATCAGGGTGAAGTCATGGGGCAAGATGAGGCCAACGGTGGGGAGCCTGGGCCAGCGGAAGCCAGGAGAGAGATGGGAAGCTGGGACTGATAGTGGCTACGGGGCAGGCCACCAGCTGGGTACCAAGGAGACAGGGCCAAGGGCGACCTGAGTCCCCTGAGCAGGGTTAGGGAGCTGTGCTGGCCCGGCAGCCAGCTGGTTACCTGTGGACACCCCCACACAAAATTTTACCAATTCATCCAAGTTTGCCTCTTTATAAACCTGCTTGCTCCCGTAGCCTGATACACGCATATCTAAACATGCGGTGTATCTCTAAACCTGCACAGGGCTGAGGACACTCCTTTTTGTACATCCTTACACTCCAATATGTGTTTATGTTCACAGACACAGATCTCATTCTTTTTTTTTAACTTCTTCACGGATTTGTAGCACCTGTACACAATTCTGTACCGTCTGGACAGGTGGCATTTGGTGGGGGCAGGGGGGCAGCAGTGATGAAGGACCGCACCCTCACACACAGGTGTTTGACAACGACATCTCCTACATTGAGGGTGGAACAGCCAGTGGCTTCTACACTGTGGAGGACACACACTATGTCACCAGGTAAGGGGTTGTGTGAGTGGGTGGCATTGACCTGGACTCAGCTGGGAAGGATCGCAGGGGAGGGTGTTAGGGGTCAGCCAGCCCCTTGGTGCCCCCACCCAGCCACTCTTGCTCCGGCCCCCAGGATGTACCGCGTGTATGGGAAAAAGAATGTCAAGCTGGAGCCTGTGCCACTCAAGGGGGCCTCCCTGGACCCAAGGTAAGCCCCCGTGATAAGCGGTGGGGGTGCTTGACCCTGAACCTTCTCCCACCAGTAGGGGGCAGGCTTGGGCTCTAGAAGAAGAGGCCTCCGGCACCCCCTTTAACCCCTGTCCCACAGAGCTTGGCAGGACCAGCAAGGGGGGCTACAACTCCATCAGGAAGGACTGGGGGCGGGGTCAGAGGCATGGGTACAATCATCACTGTGCCTGTCACAGCCCCTCCTGCCCCTCCTGTCTAGGTTTGTTTTCCTGCTGGACCGAGGGCTGGACATCTACGTGTGGCGGGGGGCTCAGGCCACGCTGAGTAGCACTACCAAGGCCAGGTACCAAGACTGTCCCGCTCAGACATGGTGGGATGTTTTGTGCAAAAAAATATCATCACCAAAGAAGGGGAATGGGCCTCACTAAGGGCTTTGTACCCGCCCTCAGGCTCTTTGCAGAGAAAATTAACAAGAATGAGCGGAAAGGGAAGGCAGAGATCACGCTGATGGTGCAGGGCCAGGAGCCCCCAGAATTCTGGGAGGCACTGGGTGGAGAGCCCTCTGAGATCAAGAAGCACGTGCCTGATGACTTCTGGCCACCCCAGCCCAAGCTCTATAAGGTGAGCTGGGGTGCAGGGCAGGCCTGACTTCCCCAGCGGTCAGGGTGGGGGAATGGGCATGCATCACTGTGGTGGCAGTGGGTTCCATCTGGACTTTGGTGTGGAGAGGGTGCCACCTTCTGGACAGGGAACAGCCTGAGCAAAGATCTGGAAGTTGGCTCTGAGTGGGGCCATGAGAAACAGTGCTAGGCTGTGTTTCCAGAAGGTGAGGCTGAGACGTGCCTGAGTGCCAGGCCTGAGAACCTCACCTTAATTCTGTAGGTGACAGGAAGCCATGGGTGTCACAAGCAGGAAAAGGACAAGTTAGAGAATTAGAAGCGACAGTAAGGACCTGAGGAGGGCAGGCAAGAAAAGCACCGTTTGAACGCCCTTACACTGATAGGCTATCCTTAAAACGACTTTGGGGTGGAGGGAGGAAACTCAGATCCAGAGAGGAGCAGGCAGTGGACCTGAGAGCACACAGCAGGGCAGGGGCCAGATGCCAAATCAGGGGCTGTTGTGGGTGGAGCTCATGTCCCCAGACTCCGTCCCTGTCAGGTCCACCTCTTCCTCCTGCCAGGTTGGCCTGGGCCTGGGCTACCTGGAGCTGCCGCAGATCAACTACAAGCTGTCTGTGGAACATAAGAAACGGCCCAAGGTGGAACTGCTGCCCAGGATGCGGCTGGTGAGATGCACAGGGAGGAGGGAGGGAGAGTCGGGATCCCTCCGCAGTGGCCCGGCCCTGCGGTTGACTTCCAGCCTCCGGCCCCGCAGCTGCAGAGTCTGCTGGACACGCGCTGCGTGTACATCCTGGACTGTTGGTCCGACGTGTTCATCTGGCTCGGCCGCAAGTCCCCGCGCCTGGTGCGTGCCGCCGCCCTCAAGCTGGGCCAGGAGCTGTGCGGGATGCTGCACCGGCCGCGCCACGCCACGGTCAGCCGCAGCCTCGAGGGCACCGAGGCGCAGGTGCGCAGTGCAGCCCAGCCCGCGCAGGCCACGCCCCGGCGGCCTCCTCCCCAGGATCCTGCGGAGGCCCTGACCCTCTGTGCATGCCTTACCGTCCTGCAGAGCTGGGCCCAAGCCCACCTCTTTCCGGAACTGCCGCCTCGGCCCCGCCCCCTCTGGCCTGCCCCACTCCCACCTCACCTCACTTCCGGCTCCTAGGCCCCGCGTCCGCTCCCACGGCCCCACCTCCCGACCTCCGATGCCAACCTTAACCATGCCCAATTCCCACTCCACGCTGCCCCTCGACAGGTGTTCAAGGCCAAGTTCAAGAACTGGGACGACGTGTTGACGGTGGACTACACGCGCAATGCGGAGGCTGTGCTGAAGGGCCCGGGACTCGCCGGGAAAGTGAAGCGCGACGCCGAAAAGAAAGATCAGATGAAGGCCGACCTCACTGCGCTCTTCCTGCCGCGGCAGCCGCCCATGGCGCTGGCCGAGGTGGGCGGGGCCTGGGCGGTGGGGCGTGGGCGGGGCCCAGAGGTGGGGCCGGGAGGACGTGGCCCCGGTGGGACCTGTTGTGGGAGGGGCCGCTGTGCTGGTCCCTGCCCTGTGAGGAAGGACTGGCCTGGGCCAATGAGCGGTGGCGGTAATATGCAGGCCGAGCAACTGATGGAGGAGTGGAACGAGGACTTGGACGGCATGGAGGGCTTCGTGCTGGAGGGCAAGAAGTTCGCGCGGCTGCCTGAGGAGGAGTTCGGCCACTTCTACACGCAGGACTGCTACGTCTTCCTCTGCAGGTGCCACCCCAGTGTATTTCCCTCTGTTGGCGCCTCCCCTGGTGCTGGGGGCCCCTTCTTACTGCCCTCTGACCCCGCAGATATTGGGTTCCTGTGGAGTACGAGGAGGAGGAGGAGACGAAGGAAGAGAAAGAGAAGGCTGGGGCCGAGGGGAAAGAAAGTGAGGAGGCAGCGGTCGAGGCGGAGGAGAAACAGCCTGAGGAGGACTTTCAGTGCATCGTGTACTTCTGGCAGGGCCGCGAAGCTTCTAACATGGGCTGGCTCACCTTCACCTTCAGCCTGCAGAAGAAGTTCGAGAGCCTCTTCCCGGGCAAGCTTGAGGTGTGTTGGCCGCGCTCACCCCAGCTCGGGGCCATGCCCTCTTAGCCTCTGGAGGGGTGTCTGTGGGGGTGGGACTCAGACCCAGGGGAGGCTTGGCCTTTGATGGGCAGAGTGGGGGTCCAGGGAGTTGCCCCTGACACTTCTACACCCCCAGGTGGTGCGCATGACACAGCAGCAGGAGAATCCCAAGTTCCTATCCCATTTCAAGAGAAAGTTCATCATCCACCGGGGCAAGAGGAAGGCAGCCCAGGGTGCCCTGCAACCCAGCCTGTACCAGATTCGCACGAACGGCAGTGCTCTCTGCACCCGGTGCCTGGCTGGGGGCAGGGGTCATGGGGTGGGCGGTGGGGGGGCCGGTGACTCCTTGCTGACACCCCACCCTCCTCCAGGTGCATTCAGGTCAGCACTGACTCCAGCTTTCTCAACTCCGAGTTCTGCTTCATCCTCAAGGTGGGGTCATGGGTGTGACCAGGACTGTGGGTCAGGGTGGTGGGTTGTAGGCTGGACTGGACCTGAAGGCCCTGCACACTCCCAGGTTCCCTTTGAGAGTGAGGACAACCAGGGCATCGTGTATGCGTGGGTGGGCCGGGCGTCGGATCCTGACGAGGCCAAGCTGGCAGAGGATATCCTGAACACCATGTTTGATGCCTCCTACAGCAAGCAGGTGACTAGGACGGGCGGTGGGCGAGCAGATGAGGACAGACAGGGCCCTTGGGCTGTGACCAACCCTTTTCCCACAGGTCATCAACGAAGGAGAGGAGCCCGAGAACTTTTTCTGGGTGGGCATCGGGGCACAGAAGCCGTATGACGATGACGCTGAATACATGAAGCACACTCGGCTCTTCCGGTGAGACCGGGCCCCGGCCCCTGCCCAAGCTTCCTCCTATCTTGGCACTGCTGCTTATGCCCCCAGCCTCTCCCTGACCCTTGACCCCCAGGTGCTCCAACGAGAAGGGCTACTTTGCAGTGACCGAAAAATGCTCTGACTTTTGCCAAGATGACCTGGCAGATGATGACATCATGTTGTTAGACAATGGCCAAGAGGTGAGACACCCCCCCGTCCCTGCCCATTCAAGGAGCCCACCCATCTGCAGGCAGGCATTCTGAGGCCGGCAGAGGAGGAGTGTTCCTGAGTCCCCCACCAGCCCACCTCCTCTGCCATCCCAACAGGTCTACATGTGGGTGGGGACCCAGACAAGCCAGGTGGAGATCAAACTGAGTCTGAAGGCCTGCCAGGTGAGCTGGGTGGAGGGGAGGGCTGAGGCCTGGCTCAGGGGTCTGGGAGGACTGCCCACGGCTCACGCTCCACCTTGCTCGCCAGGTGTATATCCAGCACATGCGATCCAAAGAGCACGAGCGTCCTCGCCGCCTGCGTCTAGTCCGCAAGGGCAACGAGCAGCACGCCTTCACTCGCTGCTTCCACGCCTGGAGCACTTTTCGCCAGGCCCTGGCCTAGGGCAGCACCCCCTGTCCACAGTGCCCCCCAGCTCTGGGTGAGGAAGTGGAAGGGCCTGTCTGTCCATGCATGTGGCAGCCCTTGCTGTGGTCGCTCCCCCAGGGCCATGGTCCCTAGCAGCACAGCCCAAGCAGCACCAATGGGAGTAACCCTGACCAGTACCCCCAGGGGGCTGGGAAATTGGAGTCCCTCCAGTGTGAGCGCGTGTGTGACATCCCCCGCCCCAGCCAAGGAGGAAGCAGATATGGTTGCCCTTTAAGAGATATTAAATGCCTTTATTTTCAGTATTAAAAATCAGTATTTTTAATATTAAAACACTAATTTTAACAAAATGACAGGAAAAAAAAAACCCCAAGGTACAACCTACAGGGAAATCCATCCTAAACCCCCCGCCCGTGTGCACGCACACACACACACCTGACTGGGTCCGTCCTGGCAGAGCTCCCAGTCACATAGGTACACACATGTGCACACACACGTGGGGGCGGGTGCTGGCCCAGGAGCAAGTACCAAAATAGTTTTAGAAATGACCGTCCAGCCACGCACAGGCGTTAGAAAAATACTCTGCAGAGAGAGGGGGGAAAGGCTGGTGTGTGGAGTAGGTGGTGGCATGGGCTGCCAGCCTCAGCTGTCCTACCCCCATGGCACCTGGCCTCCAGGGGAGCCCACTGCCTGTGGGAGAGGCCAGTCTGATTCCACCCCAGAGGCTCTGAGCTGAGCCCTGGGCCCACATCCCTGGGCTGCCCTGGGGCCGGGGTGGTCAGTTCCTGCTGGAGCCCACACATTAGCAGATGTTGATCTAAGGGAAGGGCCAAGCTGGAGCCGGGGTCCTGGATCCCAGTTCCGAGCAGGGCAGGTGGTGGCTGGGTAGTTCTGGCCTTCCTGGTAGAGGAAGAGAAGAGGAATCAGCAGAAGACCAGGGAGGCCCAAAGGAGCAGGTGGCCTTGCCACACAGGTGCCACCACCACACAGGTGACTCCAGGGCAGGCAAAAGAACCACCCCACCCATCTAAGGGCAAGGACCCTGCAGTGACAGCCTGAGGTAGGCTTGCCAAGTTTCTGAGCATTGACCACATCCAGCCCACTAAGGCCAGGACGTGGCCAAGGAGGGGGCAGTGGTGACCCCAGCAAAAGATAGAGAGCTGGGATGTCTGTACCTGGTGCAGGGCGAGGCTGTGTGGGTGGGGGCACTCAGTACCTAACAGGTTGGGCAGACCTATGGGCCCCAGACCGGGGCAGGAGGCCATCCTGGGCCTGGAGCAGGAGCTGGCCAGCCTCGGGTCAGCCCCGCTCTCGGGGCTTACCTGGCAGGGCCCGAACTCGTGCGCCTGGGTGATCCCATCTGCTGAAATGGGCTAGCCAACCAGCCGCTGAGCCCCAAGCTGCCGCCACCTCTAAGTTTTGGTCTGGCCTTGTTCCAAAAACCACCCATGACATCCGGGGGCTGACAGGCTGGCCCTGTTTTTGTAATACCAAACTATGAAAATCCTGTCTGTATGGGCCCCTGAAGACCCTGCCGGGACACCTCTGCAAGGTAACCAGGCCTCAAGGAGTCCTGCCCATCACAGGGGCCTGACAGAGTTTCAGGTGGGAGACCAGGGCTGGGGGGCCCCGAGGGATCGAGGCTGAGCAGTGAGGACCAGGTGGACCCAGGCCCCCCATACCTGCAGCACTTTATTTGATTAGGATGGTACAAGTTGGAGCCTCGTCCTCCACCAGGTTCCTCAGATTCTTCTCCAACTCCTCTGAAGAGCTGGGATAGGGGGCAGTGATCAGACGGTCTGGGGTCTGGCCCCTTTAGCCTTCCATGCCCAGCTCAGACTTAAGGTTGGCTGAAAGGAGGGGGAAGGAGGCTGGGGAGCTGGGGTAGCCACTCCTGTGGACCCGCCCACCCGCCTCACCCCAGGAAATCTTTCACATCCTCCACCGTGACGTCCCCTGTCGTGTCCAGTGTGGTGTCAGCACTGGTGGCCGAGTCGATGGACATGGGTGAGAGTGTGGCCTCAGGTGGCTCTGGGGTGTCTGCAGGGAGGAAGTGATCAGGTCCCTGCCAGGGTCCCTGGGCACCCTCTACACCTGGGGACCCAGTCCCAAACCCAGCTGACAGTGGGACGCAGTACCAATAGACAGACCCCACCCCCCACCCCTCTCCTGCCTGCATGCCCCTCCCCAGGCTTCCAGCCTTGGCTCAGCTGCTGCCTCCTGCAGAGGCCTGCCTCGATGTCTGAGCTGTGTGGGTATCCCGCCACCCTCACTTCATACCCAGCCCCCTCACCAGCTCCCTTGCTGCAGACAGGATTGGGGCTTCCATCGTGGCTCCGTGGGGCCAGGACGATGCCCGGGGTCCCGTTAGCCTGGCTCAGCTTGGGCGACTCTCGGAGCCCATAGCTGCAGAGACGGGGCCGTGATGGGGGCCGTAGACAGGAGCCTCAAAGCTTGAGGGCCAGACACCTGCCCTCCCATTCCCAAGCCCCGGGACCAGAAAGGGGTGACACCAGGGAGGACCACCCTTGTTCCATGCAGAATGTGGGGGTGGGGATGAGACCAGCCTTGGTCACAGGCCTCCTGGGCCAGGGGCTCCCCCCTCCATGCACCTGGCACGGGTGGCATCGCGGGGCCAACTAATGTCCAGAGAGCAGAGTGGCTCTGTGATGTTCCGGGCACTTAGGGAGAAGCGTTCAAACTCCGACGGGGAAATCAGGTAGAAACCTGGTGAGGGGAGAGAAGGAGCTGAGAGTGCACTCAGGAGGTGCGTCCAGTCACAGCCCCTTGGCTGGGCTCCCCCCTGGCATGTGCCCCACCCTGGCTGGTGCTGTGCCCCCCACCTGGAACGCCCTCTCTGCTGACACTCCCCAGCAGGTCTCCTGGCCCTGCTTGGGTCCTTTGCCCCAGAAAGCCTCCACCTCACCCTGGCCGTGGCGCGTGAAGACACAGGAGGCGATGCCACTGATGTCCTCCTTCCGGATACAGGAGTAGTGCACTTGGGGCCGCAGACCAGGCACCGAGAAGACGTGCACGTCACCCAGGTTGGTGAGGCAGGTCAGGCAGGTCTCAGTATAGTCCTCGCAGGCCACACTGGCAAATGTGGCCAGTGCCACCTTGCGAACACGACAACCCTCGTGGGCCGTCAGCTTGAACTTGGTCTTGGCGCTCACCTTGGGTAGTGTGAACACCTGGCCAGGGACAGGTGGCTGGTGAGCAGAGGCTGGCCTGTCCACGCCCCCAGGGCAGGGCCCATGCTTCCTAGCTGCCGGCACCAACCCCCACCATGAGCCTGCCAGTCAGTCCTGTGCCCCTGGCCTTACTACCTCCTCCGCCTGGACACCCTCCTGCCCTGAGCTGCCATCCTCAGACTCAACCTAGGCGTCGTACTGCTCCCAGAAACCTCCCAGCGCCCCTCCATCTGTAGCAAAACCAGTCATATTGGGTTGTAAGGGTTAGATGGCTGGTAGCCCCCAAGACTACAAGTTCTTGCCAGACAGCCCTGGGGACGATCAAGGGGTCCTGGTGGGGACTCAGGTAGAAGGGTCCTGCAGAAATGTAGCAGGCTGAAGGGGCACAGGGGTGCTTCAGGGCATCTCTGCTGGCTGGGGTAACTCAGGGGGGTCTCAGCGGGTGGGGGTATAGACAGGGCATGGGTTCTCGAGGGTCCACTGGTGTCTAGGAGGCGGGGGCCTGCAGGGTCTCCATGCAGCTCACCTTGAACTGCTCCTCAGAGGCGATGAGCACAGCGTGGCCGCCCTGCATGTCTGGTGCCTGTGCCAGGTCCCGCGAGGCCTCATACGGCTCAGGTAGTGGGCGGCCGCGCCCGTCCAGCACAGCAATGGCCACCACGGGTGCGCGGTGCATCAGCTGCACCTCCTTGCCCAGCACGGCCTCCACAGCACGCTCAGTCCGCTTCTCGCCGCCCACCACTGCCGCCGGCACCTCCAGCGCGTAGGCAAACACAGAGCCCGAGTTGGTGCCTGCCCACATGGTCGGTCCGTGGTGGGCCACTGCGGGGTGACAGGCTGGTGAGGCAGGGCATCGGCCCGCATACTGCAGGTCCTCCCCTCCTCTCTTGACACCCGGGGACCCAGAACTGGTTCTCCTGTCCCGCAACTCCCCGGGGACCTCGGTCAACCTCATGGCCTTGGGCACCTTCTTAAGATTGCTGACGACGATGCGGACCTCGGATGCAGCCTCCCGCAGAGGCAAGAACGGCCTCTCAGGCACCTCCATGGGAACATCAATGGCACCCAAACTGGACCCTGATCTTTCCAACCCCACCCCGCTGCCCCTCAGCCCCATCACAAAGCCCCATCCAACCCCCACATCCCACATCTGTCGATACTCGAAACTGGGCCCTCACACAGAAGGGGCATCAGGGTCACGGCTGTGCCCCTCTGCTGGCCCCCTGCTTCACCCCAACCCCTTTCGGTGTGTTCTCCATGGCAACTAGACCCAGAAGGTCCCGGGCCTGGGCTGAAATGAACTGAGGCCAGCCCTGGACATCTAGCCTGCTTTGCACGTGTGAGCTGAACCTCTGGGGAAGGTCCTTTAGTAGGGAACTAAAAAGCTAAAAACACAGGGGTGAGGAGGACCTGGGCGTCAGCGCTGTGCGCCCCTGATGAAGTGACAACCTCAGCAACAACCATCAGGGGAGCCGGACCCCAGCGAAAAGTGAGTGAGCAACGCGAGCGGCGGCCAGCTGACTCCCAGTGCTCAGCTGGCTCCTGAGCCCCTCGGCCTCCTCCCAGGGATGCTGAAACAAGGTCAAGACCCCTGGGGCTGCCGTGTCCAGATGGTGGGAAAATTCACCGGACAAAGGACCCTCAGCAAACAAAGGACAAGAGAAGGGGTGTTCCCCTCTCACTCAGAGACTGAAAGACGCATTGATGAATGCCACGTGCAGGCTCACTGGATGCTGACCCAACACCAACTATAAAAAGGCATTTTTGAGGTGAGTTAGGAAAGCTGCCCACAGACCAAGTGTGACAAGAGACTCCGAGATCAGTGTCAGCTCCGTGGGGTGCGACACACGCACCACGGCCGCAGGTTCCCTCTGTTAGACACGCTGAAGTACTAACACAAGGGTTTTCACTTAAAATACTTTAGCCAGACACACAACAGAGTGTGAGGTGGGAACAGGTGTAGCAGCGGCTGGCCCTTGGCACCAGGGGAGGGACTTGGGTGACTGTCCTTGTCTCTATTTTTGTGTATGGTTGAAACTGTCCATTATACAAGTTAAAAATCAATCAGTGAATCAGTCAATAAACACTTCTCTGTGCAGGACCCTCTCAGGGTTCTAACCACTTGGGGTCAAAGCTGGCTCCTCAGCGAGCTGGCCAGCACCAGTGCCTCCCAGAGCCCTGTCCCTCCACTCGAGACACCACCTGGGCAGTCTCCCAAACACATGCCACCTCAGGGCCCTGGCACTGGCCGACCCCCCACACTCTCCTCCCCCGATCTTGGGCTCCCTTCTCTCCACCTGGGTCTCAGAGGCCCCGCTGGCTCACTCACCAGCCCTGCACCATCAGAAATTCCAGGGGGCTGTCTGGGTGGCCAGGGCACTCTGCTGCCAGCACAGCCTGGCACACGTCAGGCACTCAGAACACTTTCCAACCTCCTGGAAGGTGCGGTCCCATTTCCTAGATGGCCGACTGAGGCCCATCTCCCCAGCCTCCGTCCCTCCCCTGGCCTCACCATCTCGAAGGAATGTGTCGGCGAAGTAGAGGCAGCGCACCACGCCTGAGAGGGAGTCGTCAGCTGAGCGTGGCTCAATGCGGCGCTGGACGGGTGTCATCTCCACGTCATGCGGGCAGGCCTGCTCTGCCAGCTGTGCGTTGGCCTCCTGCAACTGGAGGGCACAGGGCTCTGGAACACTGCCTTCCCCGCACCCCAGCTGCTCCCATACAACCTGGCGCCCAACATCCCTCTATCCTCCCCAGCTCACCTGGATCATCCCGGGGGCCCAGGAGGGCTCATTTCTACAGCACAGCCCAGAGGAGCGGCACCCAGGAAGCCTGCCCCCAGCTCACCTTGCTGTTGGCATTAGCAGCCCGCTTCTTGCCTGAGACTCGGCTCTTGCGGATGCGCCGGAAAGACTGGCGCAGCGACTTCTTGAGCGACTTCACCCGGGAGAGCGGCCCCTCCATGGCCAAGGAGTCATTGGGGTGAAGGGTGCACCTAGGGGCAGGCAGGTGCCAGTCGTGCTATGAAGCAGTCTCCTGGAGCAGCCACCATGCTCCTGCTGGCTCGGAGGCCAGGCATTAAGGGTCCGAGTCAGGAAGCCCGAGCCCGTCTATGCTGCCCCACCAACCCAGCAGCTGGGGGCCTTAGAACTCCACCAGCAGCACTGCATATAAGGACGGAGCTGCCAGGAGGGACAGAACCACCTTCACCACATCAAGTCTTAGAAGGGGAAACTGAGGCCCAGGCAGGCATGGGGAAGCACCAGAGGTCCCACAAGAGTGTAGGGCCAGGTGGACGTGCAGACCCCATCTCACGAGGCTTTGGGCCTGCCCCCCACGTACCTGGCCAGGACAGGGCTCTTGCGCTGGTAGTCGAAGAGGCCAAAACCATGACTGGTGCCGAAGGCCACGAGGCTCCACTCAGTGTGGAGCGTGACCGCGGTGACGGCAGCAGGGGGCAGGCACTGAACCAGTACGCGGGGCTGGAAGCCAGTAGGCCAGGGCAGGAGCCCTGTGCGCGGGTTCAGCCGCTCGTGGCCCTTCCACGTGAAGCCCTCGCGGTCCTGGAGGAGGTCCACACTGGCCACACTGACTGCCTGCTCTGACGGCACGTCACTTAGCTCCAGCACCAGCACCTGAGCCCGCAGCCGGGGCAAGGGAGGGGTGAGCACGGAAGATGGGGCCACCCATGCCCCACTGAGCCCACAAAGCCACCGCCAGGGTGGTCCCAGGATTGTCTCCAGTCCGTATTCTGCTGAACATGCACTAGTTGAATGCCTACTGTATACCAAGGTCCTCACTGAGCACCAAGAAACATGGTGGTGACCAAGACCCACTGGCCCCTGCCCTCCCTGGGCTCATCTAACACCTGTGTTCCTGCCCCTGGCCCCAACTCTCCACGGTTCTCTACAGCCAAAGCCTGGACTCAGGCCCCCAACGACACGCCCCACCTCTCTGGCTGGCCTCACCCCAGCCAGCCTCACCTGGAGCCCCATTCCCACCTGTGGGCTTTGCCCGTGCTGGTCCCTCTACCACTCCACCAGACCCTCCTGTTCAGGCCCATCTCCTTCAGAAAGCCCTCTGAAACCCCCAATCCTGAGGACACCTCAGGCCTACCTGGCCTGCAGTGCCAGCCACCACCATCTGGGCTGTGTACTTGCAAAGTGCCACCTTCTGCACGCCGAGACGGGGATCGTCACTGTAGGGGTCAAAGCAGCCCACCTGGGGAGTGGGATGGAATGCTGACACGGGGCAGAGCTGGGACAAGGCTCCATGGGCTGGGGGAGGGGCCCACCTTTCGGAAGGGTGGCCAGTCGTCCTCAGCAGCCTGGGCCAGGCTGTCAGCATGCTCGCAGTCCGTCTGGAAGAGGCCAGCTGTGCTCAGCTTGTAGAGTGGCCGCAGTGCCACACCAGAGGCATCCCAGAACCGCACAGTGCCATCCTCGTGGCTGCAGGGACGGCGACATCAGGCCCATGATGGGTCCCTGTGCAACCCTCCATCCACTCATCCAGTGACCACTCACTGAGCACCTACTGCATATGCTAAACATCGACCAGATTCCTACTACGTACAATGAACAGGGAGCACCTACTGTATAGGGCAAACACGTAACTGCGTGCCTGCTCTATGCCAGGCCACGTGCACCTAGGCTCTTCAAACAGGGTGAGAAGGGGCCGAAAGAATCACAAGTGTGATGAACAGGAAACGGAAGAAGGGGTAATGCTAGAAACAGAGGACTAGGGGGTTCTGTCCTCATGGCGGCATCCAGAAAAGATGGTCAGGAGTTAGCCAGTCACAGAGCGGAAGGATCAGCTTGGGGACGAGGCAGGAAGCAGGGAAGGGAAAGGGTGAGGGAGGGGCAGGCAAATCTGGGGTGCAGCCTTAGGACACAGCTACAGAGCCAAAGTGGGGAGCCCCTGGCAGTGGTGGGAGCCCAGGGCCAGGACATGAGAAGACACACGAGTCGTGGGGCTGGTTGGGACACCTTCAGCAGCCCTGAAAGCCACGGTTAAGAGTTCTGAAGCAGGGGAGGGGACGCGGGAGTCAGAGGCCCGAGGGTCCCAGCACAGGCAGGCAGCAAGGGCAGGGCAGGAAGTTGGGGCCTGAGTCATGGGGCACGTCAGTGCCCGCCAGGCCTAGTAGGCCAGGCTCTCCAACACCTGCCCTGGGCAGCTCAGCGTGGGCCAGCCCAGATTTTCCGGTCCCAAGGCAGGCTGGGTGGGGGAGCTCAGTTCCAGGGCAAAAGGCAGGGCAGGGCAGGGCCTTGAACCAGGATCTAGGGAAGCTTCATCCCAATGCACCCTGTGGGAAGGGGCGCCCTGGTCCTACCGGGGACTAAGGCCTGAGGCACCAGACAAGTCAGTACCGGCCAGGCCCAGGATGGGCTCTCCTGCACTTGTGTGGGCTGTATCAGGCCCCAATCACCCACATACACATGCACACATACACATCACAACTGTGCTTGGCCAGGGGACACACATGTCTGCCCTACCCAGTCAGCAGCAGCCCTCGCTGTGATGGCTCCTGGGCCAAGTTCCGGCCCCCGGTTATGGGCCAGCTCTGGGAGAGGGAGGCGGAGATGTAAGTGGAAGGTCAGGACAAATGTCTTCTCCCTCTCACCCCAGGCATAGCATCCAGAACCCAAACTGCTCCCGAGTTCCCCATGTACCCCTACCACGTTAACCATCTCCAGGCCTGTGCCTGGGCAGTGCCCTCCACTGGGAACACCCTCCCTCCCCAAGACCTTGCTCCACAGGACACCACAACACACACCAAAGTGCTGGAGGTAGGCTGGGGACTCTGCTGCTCGCCAGCGCTCACAATGCGGGCCCACAGCTTGGCAGGGACGTTGGCAATGTGGGCCGAGCAGGTGATAGCGGATGAGTGCAGCGGGGCCAGGTACGGAGCAGGCACGGCTGGCCAGCCGGGTGTCTGCAGGTCTAGCACCACCAACTCCTCTTCAAGCAGCACAGCCAGGGCCTGGGGCTCATCAGACTCTGCGGGACAGAGGCAGGGTGAGCAAAGATAGGCGGCACTGGGTACGGGGTGGGGGAGGGCAGGGCACACACCATCCTCAGGCCGCGTGCTGTGCACCGTGAAGAAGTCGATGATTCGGGAGGTGAAGTCCAGCGTCACCAGAGTCTCAGCCTGGAGCACACTCACACAGTGGCGGTCACCATAGCTAGCGCGGGGCATGCCACCACTGAAGATGATGAAGTGGCCCCTGCTCAGGGTGGAGGAGCCATGTGAGCCACCCGGGCCCAGAGTGCACACTGCCCAACCCAGGGAGAGCATGGCAGGACATTCTTGTGCCCCAGAGCACACCCTCCGCCCCCACAGCCAGACGCAGCCCCCAACCCACACCTGAGACCTGGCTCCCCACCTACCCAGATTGACAGTTTCGCCACAGAATCTTGCTGATAGCTTTGCAGGGGAAGGGGCCTGGAGGGGTGGGACAGTGTCAGGCTCACCCTCTGCCTGGGACCAGAAGAGCCTCAGGGCGCATTTCTCACCTCTTCTCCCCTTCCCGCCTATCACTCCCCGCCTCACAGCTGCTCTCTGCCTCTCTGAAGAGAAGACCACTGCCCCTGACCATGCCTCCCGGGGGGCTCACCTCTGCAGATTTGGCTTGGCGCTGCCCCCTTCCACAAGTCCTCCTGGACAGCCCCACTGAGGCCCAGCAGCCCTGGTGCCTGAGCTTGGGATCCCCTGTCAACCCCATCTTCAGGCAGTGGGGGCTGCCCTCGGCCTCCCCAGCACTCACCGTAGGGCGTAGTGGCCACCACAGGCTGCACTGTCGGGGAGCTGCCGGTATCTGCAGACCAGATGGCATAGCTACCATCGCTGTGTGAGCTGACCAGCGTGCTGCCGCTGCGCTCCCAGCACAAGCTCTCCAGCTGCTGCAGGGCAGGGTGGATGGGCGTGAGCAAGGCAGCCATGAGCAGAGGGCCCCGGCTGCTGGCACCGGCTTCACCCACACACCTGGTTCCCCAGGAAGACACGGTCTGCACACTGTGCGGCCTGGTTCCAGATGACCAGCAGGCCCCGGCTGTAGCCAATGAGGATCTTGGTGGGGTCCCGCAGGTGTCCCTGAAGCGCCTCCACAGGGCCCAGTGCCTTCCCACACCGGTAGTCGTCTGGCACGCTGCAGAGGGAGCTCAGGTGAGCCAGCAGAAGCACTGCCTGGGCACCGGGTGGGTGCTGGGAAGTCTGCCTGCGTCTCACCTTCGCAGAACCTCGTCAGGGCCAAGGGTCTGCCCCTCGAGCAGTGTCAGGGTGGGAACATCCAGGAAGAAGATGCTGCCACCCTCAGTGCCCAGGGCTGCCATGTCACCAGCAGCTACCAGCAGGACCACTGTGACACGGGCAAGGCTGGGCGGGCCACTGCGGGAAACAAGGGGAGGCAGGTGAGGGTGCGAGCCTGTCCACCTGCTGAGGAGGGTGTGGAGGGGCCTGGGCTGTCACTGTTAGCTCATTACAGCTCTTCTGTGCCCACTGGGGCCTGATTATCAAGTGGGCTGGTGACCGGGAAAGTGCTGGTGGTGGCTGTGGGCATCATAATTAGCTTGCTCAATTATTCATCAGGATGTCGGCAGTGAGAGGGATAAAAATAGGCTCCCTAGGTCTTGGAGACGGGCTCCCAAGCTCCTCCCACCCACCAGGAAGGGAAGGCAGGAACCAGGCCACCCTCTGAGCCAGGACCGGGAGCTGCAAGACACACGGCCCTCCTGAGCCCCACCCAGGAACCCCTGCCACCAGCCTTCTGGATGCCTCCCTGACTTTGAAGGAGGGCCCAGATCAGGCCTGCCTGCAGAGTCTGGGACACCCAGGACTGCACCCCTAGGTTATGGCTGGACGTGTAGGGGTGTCATCCACCCCAGCAGGAGCAATACAAGCCTCTCGCTGAGCTGGAGAAAGGCATCATGCAGCATGAAGGACTTGCCCAATTCGGCCATTTCAGCGAGGGCTGGCAGGGCCAGGGACTGAGGCCCCTTACACCCTACAATCTCACTGGGGGTCCAGGCCATTCTGTTGCCCCGTGGGGCGTCCCACTGGCACCTCACACAGCACAGCCTGGCAGGATCCTCCTTCCCCCTAAACCTGCCCTTTCACCTGTGTACACTATGGTGTACTGTCACCCCCAATTCAAGGGGCCAGGGAACCCTTGCTGATATCAGCTCAGCTTCAACCTGCCCCACGCCCCCAGACATCCTCCTCATTGCAGGGAGTGCAACACCACACATCAAGTACCGGGAGTCTGGGACACAACACACGCTCTCCCATCCTAGGTCTCAAGGCCCTAGCCGTCCTATAGCACGGCCCCTACCTGCTAATCTTGGACGCAGCCGGAACCCCCATCTAATGCCCACAAAGCCCACGTAGCATATCTCAGTCAAGAGGGGTCCAAATGCTGCCTTCTGGAACCCAGGCCCAACTCCGCGTACCCCACCACCCTGAACCCCGCCCCTGGACAGCTTCCTGTCCCCACCACGCCTCTGCATGGCTGGCGTCCACAGCCCCGGCCCGGCTCCACCATGCCCGGCAGCTGGTCCCCGGCCAAGTCCTCCAGTACCTGGCATCAAAGCCTGGCCGACTAGGTGGCTGAAAGCTGAGCACTTCCTCCAGATGGGCGCAGCCACTGTGGTGGACGATCTCCCAGAGATGCAGGCTGCTGTCATCCAGCAGAGTCAGGAGGCGGCCCTGGTGGGTGAGCAGAGACCAAGACTGGGCTGGCCCGGGGAGGTGGCCTGGGGGCCGTGGGAGCCAGGTGGTGGGGGCAGAGGCTCACCTGGCCAGGTAGGAAGTGCATCTGAGTGACAGTGGTCGTGTCTCGGTGCATGCCCGTGAACTCCACGCCAGGTGCACCGTAGCTGAGGGCAACAAGTCAAGGGCAGAAAGAAGCAGGCCTGGGCCAGGAAGCCAAGGCACGGGAAATGCCCAAGCCTCCTCCTTCCCAGGACCATTCCAATGGGTGCCAGCCAGACCTGCCTACCCAGGAGCCACCCAAAGTCCAGGTGGGCCCTTCCCTGAGGAAGTACCATCTTGCACCCTCACAGGATCTCCAAGCTCAGAGTGCAAGTTGGTGCTGCTCTGTGACCTTCGCCTCCTCATCTGTAGAATGAGTGAGTGACTCCCGCCTCATAGAGCTGGCACAGGGCAAGCGAGAATAAAAATACATCCAGCACACTTGGCCCAGACTGGCGCTCAGCCAGGGCCCCACTCTATGTCAGCCTCGTGTGTGTCTACAAGCACGAGAGGCGGCGCCTGCAGGTCAGAATCACACAGGCAGAGAGGCCAGGCCAGGCCTGGGGAAGAGGAGAATCCAGGCTGCCCCTTCCCACAGCTCCAGGCCAAACTCCAGCTGTGGGCAAGGAAACCCACTTACCTCTGGGCAGAGAGCCAGCAGCCCGCACTGCAAGGGAGGAGAGGCCACAGCCTGCCCGTTTTACAGATGAGCACACAGAGGATTGGAGAGGTTGGGTGACCTGTGTCAAGTGCCCAGCCTCAGTGCCAGAGTCCCAAGTTAGACAGTGGATGGGCAGGGCCAAGGGGGCCCCAGGAGGGAGGGTTTGGGAGGGGTCAGCACTGTTGCCCGGCAACAAGGCAGGAGCTGTTGCTTGGAGCTGGAGTTGGGATTCCCTGCAGGAGCCAGGAGAACAGGAAAGGGGACAAAAGAGGAGGCAGGAGTGCTGCGCGGGAACCAGGGTCGCCAAGGAGACGGGGCCAGCCTTGAGGGGAAGGGGCAGCTTCTGTGGCCACGGCCTGTCCTCTCCAGCCTCAGTTTCCAGACCCAGGGCTGGGCTGGGGTGGTTTGGGGGGAAATGGAGGGCTCTGGCCTCCTCTGAGGCTATCTCCTCGCCTGTACATCAGGTTCCTTGTGAGCGTGAGGAGTCAGCACACAAGAAAGACCGGGACACCAGGAGGGACAGCTTGAGAGACTAACAGACGCTTGGTGTGGGGCACTGTGGGGTGCCGACTGCTATGACAGGGACAAAGTGGCTGTGAGGACACAGCACATGTGTGAGGCAGGACAGCACCCACGAGGGGAGGGAGCAGCAGGCGAGGAAGTGGGTGCCCCCTCAGGGCACGTCAGGGGTTGGGGGCAGGGGGCCAGGGCACTGCCCCCACCCAGCCCATCCCCTGCCCCACTGATGCCTCAGGGGCCCGTGGGAGAGGAGGAGCACCCCGGCTCAGCCACACTCCCTAGAGTAGGCAAGCTGACAAACCGCAGGCCCAGGCACCCACCCCTGCCTGGCCACTGCCCCCAGCCCCCAGGTGGGGAGAGTCCCCCACCCCCACCCCTCCTCTTTTCAGGCATTGACTCATTTTGCGCCAACTGATGTCCCCAAGGAGGATACTGAGACCCCAGGGGGTCACACAGGCACACAGGGAGGGGTGGGGGTGGGTACCCCTCACCAAGCAGCTATCAGTTCCACTCTGCACCCCGTTTCCTGCCTGAGGGGCTTCACTGCGAGCAGTGGGGGTGGGATTCTCCACGGCAGGCAAGGAGGCATTCAGCTGCCTGCCTACCCCCACCCCACCCCCACCCTGTGCTTGCAGGGTAAATGCCCGCTTTGTGCAGCTCACACGGCCCATTGTGTGGCCGCCAGCATCCAGGTGGGGGCTGCGCCGCTCTCACCACGCTGAGCCTGGCACTGCCCCCAGCCCCTCGGCCAAACACGTGTCTTTACATCGTACATATGTGTGTGCCTGGTCACCAGGGCCAGGGCCCACTGTGTGACCCCCACCCACCCACTACCCTTGATGGGTACCACACTCGGCCAGCCCCCTGGCCCAGTATCCCCAGTCACAGTTGCTGGGAGGATGGCAGGGTCACCTAGGTAACCGGCTGGCTGAAATGCAGTGAGGGACAGCTGTGGCCACTGCCAGCTGAGCACCGCCATCATCTCTGTGAGGAGACATCCCAGGGCAGAAGCTGCACTGGCTTCCACCAGGGTCCCGGCACCTACCGCAGCCTCTTAGGCCGGGCCCGGCCCACGGAGCCCAGCACACAGGGAGCTGCGAGCAGGTGGTCCTCACAGGCCCCGGAGGCCACAGCCCGCAAAGGATACATCTTGACGGCCCCAGACCTGGTGCCGATGGCCATGATGCGGAGCTCGGGGTCGAAGGCCAGGGCGCTGGGCTGGTTGGGGAAGCCATGCTCCACCGTCTACGGGGAGGGAGAGCAGGGTACTCACACAGACAGCACTGCCCGGGCACGCCCTGAGGTCCACCCCAAGGCCGCCACCAGCCTCTCCCGCTGCTGGGTCCACCTGCACTCTGTGCCTCGGGGTCCTCAACCGTGAAACAGGCGATCACGCCTCCAGTCAGTGCACAAGGGCCTGAGCCCCTGGCCCCACCACAGAGGCCTTCCTCTGGCCAAGCCCCTGTCCCT
The DNA here is from genome assembly GCA_031878705.1 of Tapirus indicus. Classification (NCBI taxonomy): domain Eukaryota; kingdom Metazoa; phylum Chordata; class Mammalia; order Perissodactyla; family Tapiridae; genus Tapirus; species Tapirus indicus. Next base: position 1,716,661 of record CM062932.1, on the reverse strand, counting down.
CTCAATACCTGTGTCCACCTCACCATGCACAGGGTTCTGGGAACAGACAGAACAAAGCTCAACGAGGTGCAGGCCTGGGAGTGGACTCCACCTGCCCAGGGGGTGGGGCCCCACACCCCACTCCTAGAGACACAGACAGAAGCTTGGTGAGGCGCCACACTGCCCGGGCTCCCACATGAAGTCCATGGCATTCCCCAAACACAGACGCCACATGGAGGTCGGAGGCCAACATCCAAAGGTTAGCTAGACAGAGGCTCTTAATGCCCCCCAGACTCAGAGACAGGGAGACTGAGGCCCCCAGAGACTGAGGCCCAGGTCCCTGAAGGTGTCCCGGACTTGGGTTCCCTCCCTGAAAACCGGGCAACACGATTCCCACTCTCTCTGTGGTGGGGACAGTGTGAAGGAGGCTTGTGTACCGCGGTGCCGATGGAACGGCTTCCACAGGTCCTCTGCTCCTGGCAGGGTGGTCCCAGCACAGACCGCCCGGCCTGCCCGCCAGGTTGCACTGACTCCTTAATTCCGCTCACTTGCACTTTCCTCTGTGTGCCCACACCCCAAGGAGCTCCTCCTCATCCCCCGAGGCCTGGAGGGATGGGGGTCCTGCAGCCCTGAGCCCCAGCCCCTGTCATCAACACCCATGTGGGACACCAGTACCTCCTGACCATGTATTTTGGAAGAAATTCTGGCCCCCTGGCCCCTGGCCCGTCGTCCCAGCCTCCCTCTTGCCCACCCAGGGAAGGATGGAGCGCTCCAGGCAGCTGGCTCAGTCTCACGCTACTCTCAGCGCTCTCCAACCCTCAGTTTCCCGCCTGGGCACTGGGGGCAGCGAGGCCACCTGGTGACAGTCACCCATGTGGCTGGGGGTGGGGAGGCAGCATGCCCATGCTGGACCTGACAGTTTCTGACCTGGCCCCTCCTCCGCTCAGGACCCTCCAGGGGCTCCCAGCTCACTCCGGCAAAGCCAAATCCTCACACCTGGCCCCTCTCTGCCCTCCGTTTCCCACTCTCCCACTGGCTCACTTGACTCCAGGCCCAGTCATCTTTGGCTCTCCTCCAATTTATTAGGCAGGCTCCTGCCTCAGGGCCTTGGCATCTACTATCCCTCCACCTGGAATGCGCTTCACCCAGCACACCCCATGGCAGCTTCCTTCCCATCACTCAGGTCTCAGCTCAGGATTCCACTCCTCAGAGGCCTCCCTAAACCACCCTGGCACTAGCAGCCATCCCTGCCTGTACGCTCCCTGCCCTCCCCGATTTACTCTATCCACAGCACCGCCCACCACCCAAATTACTGCATATTTCACTCTTGCTTTGGCTTTTCACTCTCTCCCCCACTAGTACATCAGCCCCCTGAGTGAAGAGGTATTTGTCCCTTTTGGTCCCTGCAGTGACCCCAGCACCTAGAAACACACACACTGCAGAAGCTCAGTATTTCTTAAACTGACACAGAGTGGACATCCCACAGGCAACTTGAGGGCAGGGCTGGGATTTGGACACAAGAGTCAGTCCAAAGTCCCTGCTTGCCCCTGACCTGTCCCGGCCACTAGAGAATCTGGGGCTTATTTTCTAGTGATCACCTACCACCCCTTCTGGTGACCAAGCTCCTTGCCCTAGACCACGCCCCCCCCACCATTGCTGCCCACTCAGAAATGGGGCCTCACCCTCCTTAGCCAGGAGCCCTCATCTTCTGCCGGGCACGTGTCTGCCACGGTGAGCTAACCTTCCCACCATCTGTCTCAGGTCCTCACTTCACACTCCAACTCACTGGCTGAGGAAGTGACACCTTAGCCCAGTGCCTGCCCCCACTGTCATTCTCCTCTCACCTCACAAGGGCTCACCCTCACAGCCATGCAGCACAGGAAGGGGGCCATCTGGGAGCACCTGAGCACAAGCCTCCTCTCAGGGCCCCTCAGGGGCCACCAAGTCTGAGGGTCCTGGCAGCCCCATACTTCCACCTTGGAAACCCTGTCTGCCCCAAGAGATGTCCCAGTGACTCAGCCACTCCAGGTCCAGCTGTCCCAGAGCTTCTTCCTGGACAAGAGTCTCCTCCTGGACCACAGCAGCCCCTCAGAAAATCCCTGCCTCTCAAAGTTAAAGTCAAATCCCACCAATGAGGGAACAAAAGGACAAAGTGCCCCAGCTCACTCTGTGACTTTGGGCAAGTCATCAGCCCTCTCTGACCCACAATCTTCTCACCTGTATGACCGGGATAACAACTCTAGCCCCCAAGAGCAGTGAGAGGCTGTGCAATCAGAAGGCTTTGGGGTAAAATTGAGGCCAGAACCAATCCCCGGGAGGAATCAGCAGGGGGCAGGCTGGGGCTGAAGGCAGCCCCTTTCTGATGGCCCCTCTTGCCCTACCCAGGGAAAGAAAGAAGCAGATTTCCACCCCCACCTCCTAGGTCAGCTGGCCCATGTGACACAGGGAGCCAGAGCCCACAAACAGAGAGGAAAGTGGTCCCATTTCACAGCAAGGAAAACTGAGACCCCACGATTTGAAGTGCAGCTGGGTACATAGCCAGGCATCTGCCCTGGAGCCCCCAGCAGGGCAGGGCAGAGCCTAGGGCCGTGGAGGAAGGGAGTAGAGGAACCGGGAAGGGATTTCCCAGCCCCACCCCCCAACATCTGCCTCCATTCCGTACCCCTCCCGTCCAGCCTGGGTGCGAAAAGAAATCAAACTGGGGCCCTGGGCTGCCCCAAGGGCTGCGCAGGGGTGTAGGGGGACCCCAAAGAGAGAGAGACAGAGAGATGGAGAGACAGAGTGTGAGTCCGAGAGACCTCAGAGAGACACATAGAGGCCGAGAGAGACACGCAGGAAGAGACCGGCAAAGACTCAGAGATGCACAGACAGAAAGAGAGAGAAATGGAGAGAAGAAAGACACAGAGACACAGCGACAGAGGCAGAGACACCCCCCTCCCAGACGCAGAGACTGAGGATAGGGAGGCGACCAAAGAGAGAGGGGCAGAGACCCAGAGCCGCGCAGAACCGCTCAGAGACAGAGAGCCCCAGAGACCCCGGTAGACAGAGCCCTGCAGAGCGGGCCAGTGAGGCCCAGAGACACCCGGAGAGGCAGACACGGACAGTCAGCGAGAGACCCAGACCCACCCAGCACCAGCGCGCGGAGCTGGGAGGCGGCGAGGAGTGGGGCCAGCCGAGGGGGCACCCAGCCCGCCCCCGCCGCGCGCCCCCTCCCCCCGGCCCGACGTGGCTTCGGCCCCCAGCCCGGGCCCCCGGCCCGCCCCCTCCCGCCCGGCGCGGCCCGTCCCGGGCCGCCGCCGCCGCACCTTGTTGAAGGCGAAGAGCTCCTGCTTGAGCTTCTCGCGCTGCGGGTCGGCGCCCTGCCGCCGGAACCGAAACTTCATCATCTTGCGTCCAGCTGCCGGCGCCGCACCCGCCGCCGCCGCCCGCAAGATGCGCCGCGCGGCCCCGCCGGTCCTGAGGGGCGGGCGGGGCGCCAGGCGGCCGGGCGCGAGCGCGTGGGGCGGGGCCTGCATGGGGGGGTGGGCATGGGCGCGATTGACGCGCACCCTGGCCAATGGTCCGCCACACCCCTGCCGGCCAGACAATGGGGAAGACAAGAGACTCGGGCTCCGCCAGGCTCGCGAAGGAACGCCCGCCGAGCATGCGCTGCGGCGCGCGGCCTGCCGGGACTTGTAGTCCGTGAGCCAGAGCTCCAGTGTGGGCGGCCCGGGGACGAATTTTGGAGGGGCGCGGCGCGTGCTCCCCAACTTGGAGGAGGCTTTTTCCTTCCTCCAACAAGCGAGCGATGTGCATATTCAGGTAATGTGGCAGTCCTGTCCCGAAAGCCAGGCGAGTTCTGACTGGAGCAACTCCCTGGCCCCTCAACCTCAGTTTCCCCATCTATGCCATTGGCCCGATGATAGCCAAGTTATATTTTACCAGTTTTGCGGGACTTCGGTTGTTCTCCAGTGTGCCAGAACACTTCCCACCGCCATGCTTTTGCCCTGGCTCTGTAGTCAGTCAGGAATGCCCTCTCAGGCTGTGGAGAAATCGGAACCCTAATTCACTGCTGGTGGGAATGCAAACTGGTGCAGCCTCTAGGGAAACAGTATGGAGAGTCCTCAAAAAATTAAAAATAGAAATACCGTATGATCCAGCAATCCCAGTCTTGGGCATCTACCCAATGGACATGAAATCAACCATCACAAGAGGCTTATGCACCCCTATGTTCATTGCAGCATTATTCACTATAGCCAAGAAGTGGAAGCAACCCAAGTGTCCCTTGACTGATGATTGGTTAAAGAAGATGTGGTATATACATACAATGGAATACTACTCAGCCATAAGAAAAGACACAATTGTCCCATTTGCAACAACATGGGTGGCCCTAGAGGGTATTATGTTAAGTGAAATAAGCCAGAGAGAGAAGGCCAGACACTGCATGATTTCACTCATATATGGAATATAAATGAACACACGGACAGAGAGAACTGATTGGTGGTTACCAAGGGGAAGGGGGGTGGGTGGTGGGCACAAGGGGTGAAGGGTTACATCCACATGGTGACAGACAAACAAAAATGTACAACTAAAACCCCACGGTGTTATAAACTACTAAGACATCAATAAAAAAAAAAGAAAAAAAATTAAAAATAGAAATACCTTATGATCCAGCAATCCCACTCTTGGGCATCTGCCCAATGGACATGAAATCAACCATCACAAGAGGCTTATGCACCCCTATGTTCATTGCAGCACTATTCACTATAGCCAAGAAGTGGAAGCAACCCAAGTGTCCCCGACTGATGATTGGATAAAGATGTGGCATATATATATACAACGGAATACTACTCGGCCATAAAAAATAGACAGAATTGTCCCATTTGCAACAACATGGATGGACTTAGAGGATATTATGTTAAGTGAAATAAGCCAGAGAGAGAAGGACAAACACCGCATGATTTCACTCATATGTGGAATATAAACTCACACACGGACAATGAGAACTGGTTGGTGGTTACCAGGGGGAAGGGGGGTCGGGGGGCGGACACAAGGGGTGAAGGGATGCATCCATATGGTGACGGACAAATAATGTACAACTGAAACCCCATAATGTTATAAACTATTAAGACATCAATACAAATTAAAAATTAAAAAAATGAATGCCCTCTCAGCCCCTGGGGAACTCCTACACATCCTTCAGGACCCAACGCAAAAGGCTCTATGTGGCAGCACAGGGGATTCTTAGGAGTCCCATCAGCCAAAGAGAGAGACAGAGACCCAGCAGAGACAGTCCTGAGAATGGATTTGGGCTTTTCAGAGATGGGGGAAGGGCCTCCCCTGCGCAGGGAACAGTGTATAAACAAAGCTGTGCCCCGCCTCCACTCTCTGAGGGACAATGGGCCTGTCCCCACCCACCTCCCAGGCCTCTTTTTCTCCTCTGGACAATGGCCTCGAGGCTGAATCCTTCCTTCCAGGCTGAGCATAGGCTGCCCTGGGCTCAGGGCTGGATAGGTCCGAGGTCCCAGAAACAGGTGGGGCAGGTGGACCAGGCCCCAACCCCACCAGCTGTGTCAAGAGAGGGGGGCCAAGGCAGCTGCCAAGCAACAGGGACCTGGCTGCCCCCCTCCACCCACACCAGCCCTGCTCAGTGCTTCCCTGGGGTAGGGGTGAATCTGGAAGCAGGCAGGTGGGGGAGTCAGGAGATGAAGGGAAGATGATAAGAACAAGGAAGCTCCAGAGTGCCTACTGTGCGCCGGCATGACTCAAAACCCTTTCCTCGTTTCCACTGATTGAATGCTCTCAACAGTTCTGTGAGGGAGGCAGCAGTACTATCCCGTTTTACTGATGAGGAAACTAAGACAGATACGCAAAGGCAAGAGGGGCTTTGACCTGAGTTGTGGGCAGAGCTGGCTGGACTGAGAAGGTCAGACCCCTCCGGCCACTGCCCACCTCATGCCCAGCACAGGCAGCTCCAAGGCCTGGTTTCTGGTCCCTGCTCTGCCATCCACTGGCTGAGTGACAAGGCCTGAGCCCCAGTAGCTTCTTCCACAAAATGAGGGCCCTTGCACAGGGACACGGGGAAGTGTTAGGAATTTGTTAACTCACATCCCTACTTCACCATTTAGAAGCTGTGCAGCCTGGAGCAAATTACTTAAGCTCTCTGTGCCTGTTTCCTCATCTGTAAAAATGTGGATAATACTAGTTCCTACCTCAAAGAGTTGTGAAGATGAAATGAATTAGCACTTGTCAAGCCCTTAGAATGCGCCAAGTACACAGGAAGAGCAGTGTGAGCGTTCACTGTTATTAGAGTTCTTGCTAATTGCTACTTGAGCTCTTCTCCTCTATCACCCTGGGCGAGTCCCTGCCCTTCCTCAGTCTCCATTTCTCTGTCTTTGAAATAGGACTTAGTCATCAGGCAGTGAGCAGCCATGTCTCCCTGCCCCACACCTAGCTCACAGTCTAGGGGGTAAGACAGAGCTGAGTAGAGATCACAACCATCAGGAGTTCACTGTGCTGTGATGGGGGACACACAGGGGCTGTGGGAGCCAGAAGAGGCAGGACCTGGGGCAGGTGTCCTGGAGGGAGCGGCACAATTCTAGCTGGGCTGTGGGTGAAGAGTTGAACAGGTAGAGAGGGCTGGGGGCAGACAGAGAAGGGTCGCATGGCAAGCAAGCGTTCTCAAAGTGTCAGAACTCCCCCACACACTTGTTAACAATACAGATTCTAGGTCCACCAAATGCAAATGCCTGTGGAGTGGGGCCCTAGAATCTGGATTTTAAACCAGCCCTTTCCCAGGTGATACTGAGGCCCAGCTTGGCCCCATGTGATCAGGTTGAAAGGGGTTAAATGGGTACACTGAGGTACAAATGGGCAAACTGAGACCTGGGCATACAGGCCCAGCCAATCCACATACCAGACAGGGTTTAAGAATGGCATGAGCGTCTGGGGCACCAATGGCTGTTTGTCTCTCCCCTCCCTCGAGAGCCCAAGGCAACAGGGCCAGGCCGCCAGGCCAAGTCTGCTCATTGCTGGAAGCAGGAAACTGAGGCTCAGGGAAGGCCAGGCAAGGGTGTGAACACAGGGTCTTTGAGGATCTAAGGCACCCTGGCACCTATCCTGGGAGCTGGGGGAGGCAGGAGGGCGCCTGAGTCAGCAGCACCGGAAGGTTCCTCCTCTAGCCTCCCAGCCTCAGGTCAACCTCAGGCCAGGGAGGGGCTGCTGCCTTCTTGGCATTTCCTGGGTGGGGTGGCCTCTCCCTCCTCCTAGGCCACTCCAAGGACCATAGCTCAGCTCTGAGGTGGGACCCAGGTCTGGCTTCAAATTCCAAGACATCCTTTTGCTAGCTGGGTGACCTCAGGTTAAGCCACTTGTCCACCTTGGGCCTCAATTTCCTCCTCTGTAAAATCTAGTGAGGACTAAATGAGGTGATTCAAAAGAGGAGTTGAGGGCCGGCCTGGTGGTATAGTGGTTCAGTTCACCCTCCACTTCGCCAGCCCAGGGTTTGTGGGTTCTGATCCTGGGCATAGACGTACACACTGCTCATCAAGCCATGCTGTGGCAGTGTCCCACATACAAAATAGAGGGAGATTGGCACAGATGTTAGCTCAGGGCTGATCTTCCTCACTCAAAAAAAACAAAAAAGAAACAGGAGTTGAGCACAGGGCCTGGCAGGGTCTGTACCTAATGAGCCAGCTGTTTTTAGGACTCACTCCAGGACATGCTACCTGCCTTACCATTCTTCAAATGTACCAGGTGAGCTTCTGCCTCAGGACTTTCGCACTTGCTGTTTCCTTGCCTGGAAGGCTTTGCCCCCAGGTTTTTACTTAGGCAAATCCCTCACCCCCTTTTGATCTTGACTTAAACGACACTGCTCAAGGAAGTCTCCCTGACCTATTTCCCCCACTCCCAGTGTTCTCCTCTGCCTGGTTCTTCTGACTCCCTCTTCTCACCCACCACCTATTTAACTTCCTCATATGTGTAGTACTTGTCTCTCCAGCTTGAAAATGAGCTCTCTTGGGGCTCGGTCTTTCATGCTGTTGTTCACTGCTGTGTCCCAAGTGCCTGGCACACAGTAGGTGCTCAACACATTAAAATATATATATATACACACACACACATACATAGTGTCTGTGTGTGTGTGTGTGTGTGTGTGTGGAAAACTAGCCCTGAGCTAACATCCGTTGCCAATCCTCCTCTTTTTGCTGAGGAAGACTGGCCCTGGGCTAACATCCGTGCCCATCTTCCTCTACTTTATAAGGGACGCCGCCACAGCATGGCTTGACAGGTGGTCCATCAGTCCACACCTGGGATCTGAATCTGCGAACCCCAGGTGGCCAAAGCGGAACGCACGAACTTAACCGCTATGCCACCAGGCTGGCCCCTAAAAACATATGTAAATTAATAAAAAAAGATCTGAAGCAGATATGACAAAATGTTAATGTGTGTGGGTGGTGGATGCTTGTGTGGCTTCTCTGTTATTCTAAGTATTTTTCAGTGTGTCTGAAATGTTTCATTTAAAACAATAAAACAATAATAATCCACACTGTTCAGGAGTCAAGACATGGTGGTTGCTGGGATGTGGTGAGGCAGGTGGAGAGCAGAGTTATCCCTGAGCCAGGCTGGCAAGCATCAAGGGCATCTTCAGAGGTAAGCGCCCCAGTAAACGCTGTATCTGTGCTTTATCTCGGATTCTTGCAGTGATGCTGGAAGTGGTACAAAGATGATTCCACCTTATAGACAGTAAATGCAAGGGCAGAGAAGTGCCGTACCCATGGCCACCTGTGGAGGGAAGAAGGGGTGACGGGGGAAAGCCCCAGATGGAGGCAGAGGAGTGGTAGCGAGGGAATGGAAGGAGAACCAGGAGGGCCCAGCTGAGGGAGGTGGGCCCTGCCTTCCAGGAGCTGGCTCTGATCCCAGCTGAGGCCACGACCCTTCTCTGCTGCCCAAACCACACAAGCAGCTTCTTCCTGGAGGCTCCCCCAGGGGTCTGGCACGCTCAAGGATTCCTGGAGTGGAGTCTGGGCTGAGGGAGGGGGCAGGCGGGAGCTGGGGTAGGAGGAGATGAGGGAGAAAGCAGGGTGGGGGTCTGTCTGGGAGACCACTGGGGAGCCCAAGCCAGAGAGAAGGAGTGAGCACCTCCTCCTGCATGGTGTGCAAAATGAAACTAGCTCTAAGGGCGTCCTTTAGGGCCCAGAAAGGGGAGGGGGCAGTGGATCAGGGGCCCTCAGTCCCCAGAGAGTGAACAGTGTGCTAGGCCTCAGTGAAAAGCCTGATAGGTAGGGGGAGGGGTGGGGCAGACCCAGCCTGTCCTCATTTTACAAGGGAGGAAACAGGCTCAGAGACATGTGACTTGCCCAGGGTCACATGGAGGATGATACATGGCTCTCTGGACCTCCAGTGCTCCTTCTCCAGGTGCAGGACTCAGCCGATACTCCTGACACTCACCCTGAGCCTGGACCCTGAGCTGCGCTTTTCTCAGCTCATGCTGGGCTACAGGTCCTAGGGATTCAGGTGCACCAGCCCCCTGCAGGGAGTGTCAGGTTTGAGGCTCCAGGTGGTAGGCAGGTGGATGCTGTCACAGGCCTGTTGAAAGGTGGAGTTCTGTGCTTCATTCCTCTCTGTGGCCCCAAGTTCTAATCCTGCCTCTGCCACTTCATCTTTCTGGCCCCCAGTTTACTTATCTGTAAAATTAGGGCGAATACTAATTGCTACTATCTATTTTTTTGGTGAGGAAGATTGTTAGCTTTGAGCTAACATCTGTGCCAATCTTCCTCTATTTTGTACGTGGGACGCTGCCACAGAGTGGCTTGATGAGTGGTGTGCAGGTCCGCACCCAGTATCCGAACCTGTGAACCCCCAGCTGCCATAGCAGAGTGTACGAATTTAACCACTATGCCACCGGGCTGGCCCTGCTACCATTTATTAATACTGACCACTTAGTCTGTGCCAGGCACTATAGTCACTCCTTTTATCCTAGAAAGAAACCCAAGTCAGAGAGGTTAAGTAATTTGCCCAAAGTCACAAAGCTAGTACGTGGCAGAGTCAGGATTTGAGCCAAGGCCCCAAGTGAGCTATTAGAGGTCGTGGAGAAAATGAAATGAGACAATTTGTAAAGGGCCTCACTCACAATGACAGTCCAGGAGAGGGCAGGAGTTAAGTCCTAGTCTCCCAGCCTGTAGTGGAACCACTGGAACCACACAGTACACTCTGAGCTGTGCTGAGGGAAGCCAGAGGTCAGCCCTCAGGAAACTGACTGGAAGCCAGAGAAGGTGGCTTTCAGCAGGAGTCACCTAAGGCAAAGGGCACTGGCATGTGCGAAGACTCATAGGGGAGAATGCCCCAGTGAAGTGGGGCTCCTCTGCACACCCACTAACCCTGGGGGACTTGGCTGAGCAGGGCAGAAGCAGTGGGGAACCTAAATTCCGTGTCTGGGGCCTCAGTTCCCCACCCCACTCTGAAGCACAATCACTTGGACTCTGCTGCCACACTGTGGGCACAGGGAGAACTGCACCAGTGAGCACCCTGACACCTGGCTGGAGGACACTGGCCACACCACCCAAAGGCTCCAACCCCACCTGGCCTGGAGCCCCAGCCCCTCAGTTTGGAGCCCCGGAATCTCTCACCAATGCACAATCACCTTATTGATTTTGATTGTCCTCACAACAGCAGCCCAAGGGATCCTAAGTCTGATCACGTCCTCCTCTGCTCAAAACCCTTCCATAGGAAGCCACTCGCAAAAGCCAACTATCAAATTTTAAGAATTTTTGTGAGTCAGGTGTTAAACATAGACATTATTAAAAATTAATTATATAAAATTAAAATATATTAAAAACAAAGGGAATGTTCAAAACTAAGCACTTCCTATTTTACTATTGTCTGTGGTCTTTAATTACATCTACTGTTATCTGTATGGTGGAGACCCCATATAATGGTGTGCTTTTCTGCACACCTCTTCACAACTCCATGTTCAGAGACCTTACGTCGATTGCTTAAAATCAGCCATGATGGGAGTGTTCACACCGTGGAAACTGGCAAACACCACAAATCAGGCTTGATTTTTTGTTGATTTTCTAGACCAGTGCCATCCAATAGAAATATAATGCAAGCCACACATGTAATTCTTAAATTCTCAAGTAGCCAGATTTAAAACAGTAACAGGAAACAGGTGAAATTAATTTAAATAGCATATTTTATTTAACCCAGTATGTCCAAAATATTATTTCAACATGTAATCAATATAAAGTAACTAATGATATATTTAACATTTTTTTCATACTAACTCTTCAAATTCTGGTGTGTATTTTATACTTAAAGCACATCTCAACTCAAACTAGCCACATTTCAAGTGCTCAGCAGCCGAATTATCCAGCGGCTGCCATATTGGACAGCACAGGTCTAGATTTAAGAAATCGATGGAGAAAATATTAATGATGCAGATTAAATTTAAAAGTAGTGCTGAGAAATCTCAATCCAATTAACATAATTTGTTCAATGATGAGAAACCAGTAGGTCATGTATCAGATTTAATGACAATGAATTTATTTGGAAAAGAACAGTGAAGTAGGCTGAACAGTGGCTCCCAAATATATCAGGTCCTAATCCCTGGAACTTGTAAACATTTTTAACATTTTTTTTACCTTGCAGATATGATTAAAGATCTTTACATGGGGAGATTATTTTTTATTATCCAGGTGGGCCCTAAATCCAACCATGAGTGTCCTAATGAGAGTGAGGCAGAAGGAGACACACAGAAGAGGCGGCCTGGGGACTGCAGAGGCAGAGACAGGACTTATGTGGCCACAAATCAAGGAATGTCAGCAGCCACCAGAAGCTGTCAGAGGCAAGGACTAGAGCCTCCAGAAGGAACATGGCCCTGCCAACACTGTGATTTCAGCCCAGTGATAGTGATTTGGATTGCTGACCTCCAGAACTGGGAGAAAATAAATTTCTACTGTTTTAAGCCACCAAGTTTGTGGCAATTTGTTACAGCAGCCTAGGAAACTAATGCAAGCAGATGGGATGCAACTCCATTTGCCGTATCGTGGCTGAATTACAACCACAGTAGGCTTCAAACACAAGAACTCAGCAAAAAAAAAAAAAAAAAAAAAATCAACAAAAGTATTCTGTGAGAAACAACTGGCTATACAGAATTTATAATAAAGAATATTGTATATTTTATTTGCAATTTATGTGCTACACATCTTTTATATCAGTACAATTTATAACCTTCTATGTATGTGTGTATGTGACATATACCAGGCCTGTCTTGCATCCTCAGCACCCAGCACAAAGCATGGCACACAGTAGGGCACTCAAATATTTTTTGAATGATTGAACATGACTCTGGGCCTGTTTCCCCCACCATGCAACAGGGTTGGAGGAATGGAATGGGCTCCCCAGGTGGGTAGGGCTGGTACAGATGTGGTTAGAGCACCTACTGTGTGCAAGACTGGGCTGGGGGCAGAAATCAATGGTACTCAGCACCTGGCCCAAACAGTTGGTGCCCCAGGAGATGACTGGGAACAGTCAGATTCAGATCACGTATGGGACCCCCACATTCCCTTAAGGCCTCCACAGGCTTGAGGACTGCTCAGAGGATTCTCACAGACCCAGAGGTGGGGTGCCATGGAGCCAATGTACAGGTGTGGAGACCGAAGCCAGTGACACAGCAGGACCTGCTGGGGTTGGAGCCCCTTCCTCTAGCTTCTCCTGTCCCTCAATCCTGCAGGGCGAAGGGTCAATTTTGGCCAGGGACTAGGAAGAGCCTGGGTCTGGCTTTGTCACAGCTACAAAAGAGAGTCCCTCCCAGCTCTCCACATGGGACCCACCCCATGCTCCCAGTGTCAGGGGCCCAGGCATAGGGTGGGGGATGCCCACCTATGCCATGTACAGTCAGGATGATCTTTGGCAAGTCACTTTCCCTCTCAGCTCCAATGTGTCCTCTCTGGGGAATCCAGGCCCAGTCTGCCCAGCCCAGTGGCTACACCTGCACGCCCAACTGGCCACAGACCACATGGAGGCTCTGGCCCCCCCCTTCATATCCTGTCACCAATTTGCAGGACTGAACCCTGGTTGGTCACTTGCTCCCTCTGGACTCTCTCTTGTCCTCTGTTAAATGGGCAGTTACATGGCTTGCTAGGTTTCCACAGCAAGAATTTGGCCAAGAGGACTTGTTCTGGGCACTAGAAGCAAATGAAGGAGATTCTAGACCAAAGCCCTTGATCAGAACCAGGGAGACAGGTCTGGGATCTGGAGGGACTAAAACCCTCTGGGTACCAATCCCACTCCATTCCAAAACTTCTGCCTCATGCCTGTATCCATATCCCACAACTCTACTGTACACAACTTAAAAAGCAGGGACCAGAAGAGTTTTGTTCACTACTGGGGCCACAGTGAGGGCTTGGCCAACATATAGTAGGAACTCAAGAATTTGTTTAATGAGCAAAACCACTTGCATATCCTCTACAAAGGCCCTCCTCTGCCTTTGCTCATGCTGTCCCTCCTTCACTGGTATGCAGCCTCTCTGACCGCCCCCAGAAGAGGGGCTTCCAGAACTCAGCAGGGCCCGTGGGCCCATGGCGCCCTGGCACCTGGATACTCAGTTTATGAAATCCATCCTCCTTAGGAGTGGGAGAGATGGCAGTAGGCAAGTCCACCTTCAGCCTTCAACCCTGGGTCAGCGACTCCTCTGGGGCTCTGGTGGGCAATAAGCTCTGCCTCCTGCCCCTGCCCTATTCAGAGTTCAAGGAGAACATAAAGGGATTAAGGAAGCACCAAAGGCAAAGCCCTGTCTTATGACAGCATCAGACAACTGTTTCAAAATATATTAGATTTGGTTTTTATTGTAGAGCACACATATCAGGGCGAAGTGCTGCACACACAACTACAAATCATTTTTGGGAAAAAAGCTGTAAAAAAAAAAAAAAAAAAAAAATCCTGCAACTGCTTTAGTTATGCAGTCCCGACGTGAAGAGTCCAGCCTGGCAAAGGGGTTCTGGCCCGAGAGGGGCTCCTCGATAGTGACTGCCCCAGATTTCTGCAGCCTCAGGCCTGGGCCTTGGTAAGACAAGGCCCCCAGGGGTGGTGGCAGCCTGAGGACTGGGAGGCCCTCTACTCTCAGCAGGCTGGGGTCTTGGCCCTGGCTGGCAAGGAGACATTTCTAACGAATCTTAATCAGCAAAACCTTGCAGCCTTTGAGGATCTAAGTAGGTGGAAACTGCCAATGACTTTACCTTTTTTTTCCTTTTATTATTACTTTTTAAAAGCCCCTTCCTCAGCTCCCATGCCCCTGAGGCTGAGACGGCACCAACCCAGTCTGCAAGCCTGAGCTCTGGCCTTGGACGCGTGCTACAGGTGGACAGAGTGGGCGGGCGCCTTCCTATGGGGATGACATGGGGAGAAGGCCCAAGCTGGCCAATATAGGAGAAAGGAAAGGGAAGGAAAAAGCCAAGAGACCAAAGGAAAAATTAAAAACTCAAAACAAAAGAAAACAAAAACCCTACCACACACCACAACAATTTTCCATACCCCAAATGCTAGACTTGGAAGGACACCAGTCCCTCTAGCTAGAAACAATTCCTAAAACTGCCCCAACATGGCAAGTCTAACTGTTGCGTACAATCACACGCATATGCTTGAAAGGAACAACCCAGCAAAGAGGTGTGCTCTTGGCAAGAGAGATCAGGACCACTGCAGCCAGCCCCTCAGCAGCCTGTGACCCATGGGCAGAGCATGCCAGCCAGCAGCCCTGGGACAGACCCATGGGCAGTGCAGCCCAGTGGGCGTGGAGGAAGCCTGGGGGCTCAGCCAATAGCTCCAGGGTGCAGGGGCTGACACTATTTAAGCCCCTGCCTGGTCAGCCTGAATGACTCTGCTGCAGGAGTTAAGAGGGTGTTTGCATGAGCTTCCGGGGCCTGGACAGCAGGTGAGAGGTGTGAGGACAGCAGACCCCCTGTGGAGCCAGCAAGGCCCAGAAGACCTCCACCCAGCACAGACATCAGTGGCAGGAGGGGGACAGGAGATTGAACTTCATTTACAACACTGAGAAAATTTACATTTAAAGCAAAACAAGAATTTTCTTAACCAAAACGTTTTGTTGCTTTTATATAAACCCAGCCTGACAGAGCCCCACCTGAGGACAGCTGCCCCCCATGCCTCTACTGGGCACTCCAGCACGAGCTTCTGTCCCCTACAGATGCCAAAAGCCTTTCCATCCAGGAGGAAAACCAAGAACACAACAACCAGGTCCCAACAAACTCTGTTCTTCAGCCTTAACAGGCAACAAACCAAGGAAAAAATATAAAGATTAAAAAAAAAAAACAAACCCCAAAAACAAACAAAAAAGAAACGGAAACAAAAACCCTCAAAACGAAACAGAAGGAGGGGCAGCTACACGAGGATGAACCAGAGTTCCCTGGAGGGGCGGCGGGCCTCAGTGCCGCCGCATCTTCACCTTCCGGGCGGGGCTGCCTGCTGCCTCTGAGCAGTCCTCCCCGGACTCGTAGGACTTGCGCCAGTAGTTCTCAGAGCTGAAGCTACCCCTCCGCCGGTGTGTGGGCAGCAGCACTGAGCGCCGGTTCTCTTCCTTGTCCATCTCCAGGATCCGAGGCCTGCAAGGGAAGAGGTAGGGGATTACCTGAGAGGCTGGCCAAGAGGCCTGGCCTCCCACCTCTGCGCCAGGGTCTGACCCTCACCTGCGGGACAGCTTACTCCAGCTCAGTGCTTGCCCACAAGGGGCGGTGTTGGCAGAAGCACCAGCATGGCAGTCCTTGCCCACTAAGTGCTAGTGGCCACTCCTAGTCTTTGAGACATTCCCCAATTACCCTGGGGGTCTGCCTGACTCTGGAGTCCAGTGCCCTATACTGCCAAGGCTGCCACACAGAAAGAAGCCTTCCCTCACACAGCCTCAAGAACCCGACATCTACCTCTATGCCTCAACTTTCCTCTCTACTTCCACTTTCTCGCTCTGTCCACCCCGCCTCTGCTCACCAATCCTACTAGCCCCTGAAACCATCAAGCTCTTCTGGCCTCAGGATTTCAGCCCATATAGTACCTCCTGTCTAGAATGCCCTTCCTGCAGGTCTTTCTCATCCTTTTGGTCTCAGCTTAAACAATACTTCCTCAGAAACCTTCCCCAACCCTTCTGCAATGGGTCATCTGCTATCTTCTAAGTCTCAAGCTTATCTTCTAACATTTAAGTATAACCCACAAAAGTGTGTCTGGGTGGACTGAACAAGGGAAGTTGGACAGGCCATGAAGCATTCCCACTTGTCAGAGTCTTGGCCCAACTCCTTCTCTCTGGGGGAAATAGGCAGTCAGTAAGGGGTTAGGTGGAAATGCCACCAACCCAGGGGAACCAGACATAAGGCTTGGGAAAGTTGGGCAATGCCGGCTCCTAACCACCTACCCCAGGCTTCCCCACCCATCCCCCCTGCAGCCAGGCCATGGGGCTACTTTGCTGGCCTTTGTTGAGGGTCCACGCTGAGTACCTGTGGGCAGCATCAGGGTCTGCTTTGCGGTGGGACCGCTTGGGTTTCAGAGTGGGGTCCCTGTTGTTTCCTGATAGGCGATCTGAAGCATAGCTGGGTGGTAACAAGGAGCTGCTCAGGGACTTTGTTTCCAACCGGGGCGCATCTAATCTTGTCCTGCAAAGGGAACACACATGGGGTTGCCAGTGAGCCTCTGGTGAGGGTGTGGGCCCCATCAGACCAATTCTCTCTCTGGCCAGGCTGAATGGGGATGCTAGCAGTCTTTGCTCTGTGCCTCAGTCTCCTCACGGTTCAACTAGAGATTGGTCTGGCTGACTTCCAAAGACTTTTCTGTTTTAAGTTCAGGTTTAGGAGTAAGGAACAGGAATAATTCTATTTGGAGACTTCCCTATGATAGAGACCTGCTGCCCCAGGGGGAAGATCCCAGGACTCTCTCAGCTGGATGAGGCAGACCTACCCTGCCCCACTCAAGTTCTCCAGGGGCAGTTACTCCACCTGCTGGAGAACTGAGGGTCCCACTGGTGGGCACCAACATACTCCAACAGACACCTTCATCCTTGCCTGAGATACCGGGACAGGAAGGTTCCCTTGGCCCCATCTTGTGCAAGTGCTGGAGGGGAACAGAGTAAGAGCTTTGCTACTCACACAGGGACACGGAGGCTATGCAGAGCCGAGAGAGCCCAGGCCCAACTCCACATTCACACACTTGGCTCTGGTCCTGCCACAGCTACCTGGCAGCTTCTGCTCGTTCCAGGACGCTGACTGAGCCAAGGCCAGAGGGCTTTTGAAGGCAAAGTCCTCACCTAGCACTGGGAGGGAATTTCAAGGAACACACCACCTGCTAAAGGGAAAACATGCAAGAATGGAGGAGGATGGAGAAGCTGAGCAGGGAGGTAGCCCAGACAGTGATCCGAGTCCTTTACGAAGCCAGGCCAGGAGGCAGCTGCCCTGGGAAACTTCAAAGAAGCCCCGAGGTTTCTTGTGTACAGAGAGGGTGGCAAGTCAGACCACTGGCAGCAAGAAGCAGGAGTGAGGCTGGGGTGGGGAGTGATGTGGGCACCGGTGGCAGAAGTGCTGAAGCACCTTTCCCACAGGCTGCTGGGTACAAAGTAGTAACTTGGTTCTGAGGAAGAAGGTGGTGTAGTCGGGGCAGGACTCAAAGGACATCCTCACGAGAATGCTGAGGGGAAGAGAGCAGGAGGGGAATCCGAGAGCCGCCTTGGCTTAGGCTGCCTGGCATCCTTAGTAACAACTGTGTCCAGTCCTCACAGCTTCCCCGACCCTGCTGGCTGGCCTGCTGTAAATAGATGGGGAAAACTGGGTCAGAAAGGCGTTAAGTCACGTGTCCTGAAGTCATGGGACAAAGGTTTAAGCCTAGGGAAGACTCTAAGCCAGACAGCAGGAGCCGCAGGGCTCTGAACCTAGACAGGGTCTCTATCCTGAGGCCAGAAGGGGGTGTCTTCTAGTTGGGAACCAATGTTCTGATGCCCTCAGGCCCAAACTGGTGGGCAGGCAGGTAGGGCAGCTGGTCCCTACCCCTTTGTTTTGGCCTCACAGACACGGAGGCCAGAGGGGCCCAGCTGCACAGACTGGCCCACCAGTCTGAGCCTCCACTATGGGCACTCCAAGCTCAGGGAGGCAGGCCCTAGCAGCAAGAGGAGAAGATCCAGCCCTGATGATGCCACTCAGAATCCAGTCTAGTCACCAGCCCTCTCTGGGCCTCAGGTTCCCCACCTAAGGAAAGGAGGAAGAAATGTGACTGGCTCTAAGGCCTCTTTCAGTTCTGAGGGTCTAGACACTGAAGACAAGCCACCTCCTTCAAGGCTAGGATTCTTTAGAGGGGCACCAGGAAGAAGTGGTGCTGGGCAACGCCCAGACATGAGGGTGGGAATTAGAGTCACCTGAGCCCCGAGGACCTCGTCTTTACCAGGCCAGGCCTCATAGCCCTGTGCTGAGAGGTCCAGGCGGCAGAAATCAGACCAAAGGAGACATTAGCCATTAAGCTTGACTTAGAGGACTCCAATATCTGAAGCCTCACGGAGGAAAGGTCCACTGTGGTAATCACAGAGCTAAGTCCAACAGTTCCCCCTCTAGCACTGCGGAGCTAAGTCTAACACTAAGACCCCACAGGTGCCAGGGAGCACACACTCAGGGCAGGAAAGCCCGTTTGCCTGAAAAAGCCCCAATTAAGCCCTGGTGGGCAGGGCCCTTCACCCTGGAGTTGTTTCCTCCGGTGAGTGACAGATGGCAAGAGAAAAGCAGAGCCACCAATAGGAGAGCCTGGCCTACACACCTCTGGGGCTGGAAAACACGAGCACATCCTTCCACGCAGGCACAGCTGGTACACACTGAGCCCTGCTGTGGCCCCACAGCCAGGGGGCAGTGGTGGTTGCCCCTCACAATGGGTCTAGGACTTCTGGAGAGGCTGAGGAGACAGGTGAGACAAGCTGAGACTGGCTCTGTTTCTCTATAACTGCCTACAGGCAGACAACAGTATTGTTCCCCACATCCCCCATGACAGCTCTGCTGTCATCAGGGGGCAGCCCTCAGAGGGGAGATGACCAGAGGTGGCCCTACCAGAAACCCAGCCTCCCGCACCCACTTTAGGGACAGTATGAACTCTGGGGCCCAAAAGTGTTCCTGACACATCCCCTGGAGCTGTTACAAGTACATCTCAGAACAGCCAGAGAAGCTCCTGCTCTCCCTCCACTTCCAAAAAGGCGCTCAGCTGCAGGAGGCCGGGCTAAAGCCAGACCCCCAGCCCAGAGCTCACCAGCAGCTTAACTTCAGAGCACGCCCTTCTTAAAAGGCAGCCAACTCCCAGGGAGCAGACCAGGCCCCTCAGGGTTCAGTGGACAGAGCCACAAATTTGGAGTAAGGAAGTCCAGTTCCAGCAGTAAAGTCTGGGCCCAGGCCGCCTCAGGTGGCAACAGGAACGAAGACCTGTGTGATAGATCTGGGTCAACATCCAGGGTTGCAGCAAGGCACCCCAGGCATGTGAGGTTAGGGTTAATCAGGCAGACCGCCATACCCAGAAAGGTCACCCAGGGTGTCAGGACAGCCCCCAGGACTGGGCCTAGGTCAGGAGAAGCCAGAACAAAGGGAGGATGACCGAGCATTAATGTAACACATTTACATGTGACCTGGGGGGAGAGAAGGGAGTTGACTCTGTCCCAGGCGCTCCTCTCCTGTTCCTTCAACATTCATGGAATCCTCCAGAGAAGCTGTGGGGAAGATTATTCTCACTGTGGGGGTGGGAAGCAATGCTACTTCAGAGACCAAGTCATTGGCCTAAGTCACACAGGTACTACCTCATAATGGCCTCTGAAGCCCAGGTGAGCTCTCTTCACTGCAGAAGAGCAGAGAGCTGTCAGGCAGACCACCATTTCTGGGAGGTGGGATCTGCAAAGTCTGTACTTTTGGCCCCACTGCCAACCACTCCCTTGACTTCTGGTTCCACCCTCACCAAGCACTGTTGTGATACAAAGCCAGGCTTTCCTGAAGAAGCCAGGAGGCAGGGAGCAGTGCGGCAGACATGCTGAGCACTCCCTTGTCTACTGAATGACCTGGGCCCCTAGGTCCAAACTCCAGCACTTCTGAGTATCAGACTCCCACAAAGCCCAGACCTGTGCCACTGTCTTTCCTGCAACAGCGCCTACCCCCTCTTGGCACCGCCCCCTATCAACCTCCCTCCAACATCACCCTCTCCAACTCCTGCCCTTGCTCCCCCACAAGGTAGTTCTGAGACAGGTGTAGAAGCCTGCTATGGTCAGAAGAGCCTAACAGGCACATGAGGGGTATTACCCAAAGAGAGGGCACCCCAAGCACATGGTCCTAGCTTCCAGCAGACCTCCCCCCATACATAGCCTGCAAGATACTCAGGTCCCAAGGGGAGCTTCTCCAAATCATTCAGCCTGGTTACCACCATGTCACACACACGTGTGTAAACCCAGAGCTCCGAGAGCCCAGGGATCCACGAACACCAGCCAGACAACAGGGCCAGCATGACGAGTGCCCAGGGATCACCCCAGTTCAGGCCTGAAAGGTCTAGATACCATCCTCCAGGACACCAGGAGGCCAGACCCCAAGCTTACTTTCCCTCCACCTGGGCCACTGAACAACACACCTCTGGGTTTCCCGTTCCTCCCACTCCATGTGCCTCTACTCACACTGTACCTTGATTGGGCACAGCCTTCCTCATCCCCCACTCCTGACCCCTCAAGCTCAGAAGGAAGGCATGGTGAGGAAGGGGCTAGGAGAAGCACACACAGCATCCTCAAGTTTAACCATCCGCAGCACCACAATTGCCCCAACTGACAGGTGGGAACATAGGACTCAGGTAACCAACTTGTATTCAGTGAGGAAGAGGCAGAGCCAGGCCAGGAGCCCAAGCCAGTCACATCCCCTGGTGATCTCATTGCCTCTGATTCCTTGGGCAGGTTGTGGACCTATCAGGCTGGTCAGGCTGCCAAATGAGCAGAGTGTATGCATGCTGACACACACATTCACTAGACCAGGGAACAAAGGTCGGCTAACCCTTGGCAGAGGACAAGAATCATGAAGATAGAAGCAATGGCAGGGGTCTCTGTGGGGGCAATGTCTTAGGCCTGGTCAGGGAAACCATGAGCTGGCCACTCCTCCCCACCCCCCTGAGGGACGAAGCCCAGAGCTCACCCTCCATTCTCACTCTCCACTCATCCACATACACAGCCTACATCTGCGCTGCTCTGCTTCCAGGGAGGGTCTCCCTCTGACCCCTGAGACCCTTTGGCCTGAATGACCAAATAAGCCACTTTGCTCAACCTCCTACGAACAATCTCTCCCATGCAAATCCCTCACCACCCCACTGCTTACATGCCTCCATTGCTCCCCAAGGCCCTCCAGATTTCTCCGGCACAGCACAAAGTCTTCTCTGACTAGCTTAGACCGGACCCAGCGCTCCCCTCCATCTCTACTCCGTATTCCAGAATGGATTACCTCAGAGTCCCTGGACTCCAAGCCTCTGTAAAGAGCGTCTCTTCTACCTGAACTGGCTTTGCCCCTGAGCCTCTTCTATGCATGCCTGAGGCCCACACATCCTTGACCACCTTCAGGTGGCACTTCTCTGGAAAGCCTTCCTTGCCCAGTCCCTGGTGAGGTACTGAATGCCTGCCTTCCCCCAAAGGACAAAGGGAATGAGAAGAGACTAGTATACTAACCATTCCTGGCACTAACACAGAGCCTAACACACACTAGCCTTGGTTAACATTTGGCAAATGAATCTCTAGCTGCTTTTCCCAGCTTCAGCCCACTCTTAGCTGAGCACCACTTGACCAAGAAGTGGGCTACTTACACTGCCTTCAGCCACTTTATTTCGTCAACTGGAGAGGCTAACATGCCGGAATGAAGTCTTGTAGGCAGACCCGGTGCAGCCCTGGGGGCCTCCTGAAGACCAAGAGATTGGGTGCCCTGGCCACCAACTGGAAGGCCTGAGGGCCCAAAAGCCATCTCCCGATGATCAAGTGTTGATCCAAGGCTTCCTTCCCCCATCTCCCCTCAACTACAGACGTCCTCTATACTTCCCAACTTCCAGCCTTTGAGCTTACCATTTCTACCTGGCCAGCAGTTTCTAGCTCAGGAGCCAGATCTACCAAGCCCGTCTTTGCCTTAAATTCTGCACTGTGCCTTACACAAACTGGATGTAACTTTTTGTTTTTGCTGGGCCCCAGGGGACACACCCTGCACTTTTAGGACAGTGGTCACTCAGCTTGTGTTGCACTGGCATGCAAAGTGCCAACCTATTAAATAGCAAGCACCAAGGAAGCACTAAGTCTCCTGAATGCCTGTCTCAGGTGCTTTGTGCGTGGTAGATGCTTGTTTCCACGTCAGGAATCCTTGCTCAAAGATCACTCCAAACTAGTTAGATGACCTGAGGCAGCTCACTTCCTACCTGAGCCTCTTTCTAAAGAGAGTTCACACTCTCCACTCTGAGGGTTAACGTGTAGGCAAGCACTCTACCCAGTGCCTGGCACCTAGTAGGTGGGTACTTGGTATGGGGCAGCACGCAAGGTCCTTCAGAAGGTTGCAAATTAAGGAACTGTAGAAAAAAATGGAACACTCCCCACCGGCCCATTGGCCCTGATGAATTGCTAAACCCCAGAAGTTGGTTAACCTCCTCGTTCTCTAACTAGTAATTTAAAAATTTAACCACATCTTCAAAAAAGTTGGGTCCAGCTTCCCTGCCAGGGGTACCAACGATTGACAAAGATCATTGGGCAGCTTGCCCTAGGTGGGCTGAGAAACAGTGACATTCAGGGAAGTCGGGGGATGGTGAGGAGCTGACCAACCTGCAGCTGCTGCCTCACTCCACTCTCTGTAGAGGAGCCCTCTTGCCACTTAAAACACTCTCTCACCAATCAGCTTTCTACTTGCACAAGAGGTAAGAAAGCTCTTCTGTATGTGAGCTTGTTTCTTAAACTCACGGAATCCACCCCAATGACACACTGGGGCAGGAGCAGAGCTTGGGGTGCTCCACTATGCAAACCACTAAGCAACAAGACCCAGCCCCAGGAGACCCAGGTTCAAGGCCTCACTCAACCATTTACTGGCTGTGACCCAAACAGATTATAACACTAAGCTGCACTCCTGTGGAAGCTCTCAGGTCACTTCCAGCCTCCTAGTCCTCCCCATGAGAAATGATGGCACCACATGCATGAAGACTCAGCACCACCCACATTCAAAGGAGCCACATTTTGTTGAACCAGAAAGCACTCAGCAGCTGCCCACCTGTTCCCCCGCCCCGAGGCCCTAAGAAAGACCATCCCAGCTCTGACTGACCTGAGCTGGTGACAGAGCCCCCAGGCCCTCCGGCAGCAGCGTGTGCCATCCTTATCAGAACTTAAAAGAAGGCAAGACTGGCTCTACCCCCTGCCTATGAGGAGCAGGACCAGGCTCAATGCCCAAATTCCATCCATCTGGATTCAGCTTCACCAGAAGACATCAAGTCAGCCAGGTATCCACCAAGGCCACATCCCTGATACCTGGGCAGCGCCTAGGCCAGGATGCTCCCCTTTTCATCTTGTCACCAGCTTGTTCTTTTTCAAGACAAGCCTCTACAGCTACACTGGAGCTGCTTTTCATCAGCCTGATTTGTCTTCCTCTGACACCTCCACAGCCAAGGGCCCAGCTGGCCACAGAGCTTCCGGGGGGGAGCTGGTTAACAGTGTAGACTCCTAGCTCCACCAAAGAGGATCCAATTCAGCCAGCCTGGGCAGCCAGGTATGGGAGCCACCATCGAAGACAAAGGAAACAACTGGAAGAGTGACCTGACACTCTGGTTGTGGCCACCTCCATCTGCACCTCCAGCAAAGATTTCCCTGGGATAAGCTACCCTGAGAGGCCTGGAGGGAACACCTGGGAAGCTGTCGCCCTGGTTCTATATCACCCCAGGAGTTCCTCTCCAGGTTCCTAGCCTGGGGGGGGGGCCACCTGTCCCTGGCTGCAGTTGGAGATGCCAGGTACAGCCCAAGAAAAAATGACTGGGGAAAAGGGGCCAGAAGAGAGCTACACTCTGGGCTCTACCACTTCCAGGTTCTGGGTTTTGGCCTGTGCTAGAACCACAGGAAAAGCAAGTGGAAAGGCAGATCAAAACCTTTCTTCTGATGAATTCTGGGCATATTCTGATACTAGAAGAGAGAGGCTGCCAGCTGCCAAGCTGACCCCTGTCTAGAGCTCCTCAATGTGCCTAGTGCTCTGCCTGCACCACAGAATTGCCCCACATCATCTCCATTCTACAGATGATAAAAGAGAGACTCAAAGTTTTGACTTGACAAAGTGGCAGAGCCATACCAAAGAGACTTCACCACCACAATATTCTGGAGTTCTCAGCCCAATGGCCAAGATGCCTAAGTTATCAACTGAAATTAAAAAGATGGCAAGCCAGAAAGTAAGGATGTACTTTAAAAAAGAGAGAGCTCCCAATGGCCAAAGTTGGAGCAAGTTGAGCATAAAATACATACCAATGAGTCCATACTGATGTAAGTAAATGAAGAAAGAAAGAAACAAATGGGGCAGAAGAAACAATCTCCTGTGCAAAAGAATTCCAAACAATTTGTGTGACTACTCCCTCCTCGAGGTGGCACTAACTCCCCACTCCTGATGTGTGGGCTGCACACAGCAACTTCCATCCTAAGAGGACAGTGTGCAGAGGGGAGGAAAACAGTGCAGAAACCTGACGAACACGACCTAGCCCTGCATTCAAGGTCAACATCAACAGTGACAAGTCCTGGGCCCTGGACATGACATGAGGAGAAGCATGCTTTACCTCTGTGGTCTTCCTCCCCAAAACCTGTGAGTCCAGTCTAACCATGAGAAAAACATCAGGTGTTCTACAAAACACCTGACCAGTCAACGTTATCACAAATAAAGCCAGCCTGAGAAACTGTCAAAGCCAGGAGGAGATAACAGAGTGTAATGTGGGATCCTGAAACAGAAAAAGTACATGAGGAAAACAACTAGGGAAATCTGAATGAAGTATGGACCTTAGTTTATAGTCATAGATCACTACTGGTTCATTAATTGTAATAAATGTACCACACTAGTGTAAGGCGTACCAGACTAGTGTAGGAGTTAAGGGAAATGAGGTGTGGGGTACATGGGAACTTTCTCTATCTTCGCAATTTTCTAAAAATCTAAAATTGTTCTGAAAAATAAAGTTTAATTAAAAAAAAAAACCTATGGCAAGCTATAGGACATCCTGCTCCAGCGTGGGTCTGGGGACTGGCCCTGCTCTGCTCACTGACATCTATACAACCCTGGGCAGTCACCGAGCATCCTGGAGCTCCATTCTAAAGGCAGGCTTGTCCTGACCCAGCGCCTGCTCGGCTCAGTTCGTTCACCCCATGGGCACAAAGAAAGAAGCGCTGCTGAGGCCAGACTTGGCAATGCTGTTCAGTACATCCCTGACTCCCTGGCCAGAGAGGAGGGACAGTCACAAACCATGGGCCTGCAGAACACTGCAACCTCCCATCTTCGTTTCTCTCTTCATTCCCCACTCCTCCCAGAAGTGAAAATCCAGGGATTTTTAAAGCAGGCTACTAAGGCATGGTCTAAAAATAATCAGCAAGAGAACATGTGACAAATCAGAACCAAGGAGGTAGGGAAAAGAAGAGGGGAGTCTGGAAAAGTGTTCCCCAAATCTTGTCTCAAGACTGTGCCCATAAATACCAGGAGCACGTGCATTTGCTCAGCTCTAAACTTCCTAGTTAACAGCCACAGAACTTAATTTTCTGATGAAGAAAGGACAAAACAGCTTTATCCTCCTAGAATTCAAATAAAAATGGAAGAGGCCTCGCTCCCAGGCTTCACATTGCCCTGCCATTGCTACAGAGGAGCCAAGCTCTGAGGAGACCCAGACCTACATCTCCAGACGGGCCTGCAGGGGCCAGACACCAGGGCACTTACTTCCTGAGGATGATGACCGCTCTGCGCTCCTTGATGTCCTGAGGCCGTATGCAGTGAGTGATTTCATCAGCAGCATACCCACTGAAAATAAACACAGAGCCATGTGAGCATGGAAACTGGACAGACAACCAAAGTTTCTGGGGATAAGGAGACAGAAATATGGTTCAGGTCTTATGGCTGCCCTCTGCCCCATTATTTGAGATGTTCAAGGATCTACATGGAAGGGAAATGACACATTAAGCTCCAGGACACTTTTGCCCAGAAACCACTCAAGGGAAAACCTGGGATGAGGCAAAAGAGGGCCTTTAAGGCAGAAATTGAAGCAGGAATCTCCCTGCTCAGGCCAGCAGCCTTTCTGTTAAAGGGCCCCCAAGAGGGTACACCTTTAGTGGACTTGGAGGCAGCTGGAGTGACTCAGGCCACACCTTGCTGAGAAGACAAGAACTGCATCTCCTCCCCCTTCTTCCCTCCCTTTCCCCCACCCTTTGGCATGCACAGGAAGCCAAAGCAGATGCAGACAGCACTGAGTCACCAGAGAGAACTAAGACTGCAATGTTCAAAAAGAGAATTTGCCTACTTGGAAAAAAAAAGCTTTCAAAAACCACCATTTGGGGGGATCCAAAATCTTGAAGACAGCTGTGTTTGGGATATTTTAAGAATTTCCATCACACTCAAATATCTATTTATTTTCATCTAGTTACATAATTTTAAAACTGCTCACAGACCCACAGCTCACAGACTAATGAAAGTGGGTAGAAGACTGTCCTCTTCACAGCTAATGTCTTTCCTATCTGAAATTCTGGAAAGAAACTCAAGTTTCCTGAGCCCCTTCACATGCCCTCACCGGGAACATGGCATCCAAGAGGCACCCCACCCCAAGTTCCTCCACTGAGATGAGGCAGTTCTACACAGCCAGAAACACACTCAACCACAGGCCCAGCGGGAGGCAAGTACCTTCTTGGCCTTCTCCTCCTGTTCAGGATTCCCTTGACTGCCCCTGGACCACAAATCTTCTCCTACATGGCTGCTAATCAGCTCCTTTCTCAAGAATAGCTGCGAAGACACATGCTTAACTGTCAGAAACACTGCAGGGCCAAGAAGGACTCCTCATAATGGCCAGGCTCCTCAACTGTGGGCAAGAACTAGATGCAAGAACAAATTAAAAATAAAAAGTCCAAGAGGGAAACACCTCTGATTTGGAAATTTAATTGGAGGCCATGGTGGGGGTAAAGAACCTTTATTTTAGGGATTTCCCCTCAGAGCTGCTCCTGGACCAGAGTTTTTCAGTTTTCTCTGTGAACACCAGTCCCATGAGAAACTATGGACAAATGTCCAGTCAAATCAATTTGCAAAATACCAAAGAGTTTAAAGAAGCATTAGTACATTAAAAGATCTGAGAATTACTACGCAAAAGAATCTGGTGACTTTGTTTAACTGAGCACTGACCAAAGAACCTTCTCTCAAATAACACCTATTAGTATCTGTAGGCCCACAGTGAGAAATGCCACACAGGGTTGGAGGAGCTGAAGAGAACTGGCTTTGAACCTGAGCTTTGTCACCTACTAACTTTGTGACGTTAGTTAAGTCACTTGGTGGGCTTAAACCTTAGTTGCTTCATCTGTAATACAGACCACATTAGGCTCTTGGGTGTTCATTTTGTTATGCTTTATAACTTAGGTATATGTTATATGGCTGCTAACAACTATAAGATTTTAAAAGGGGGACAGTGCCTCCTCCCTTTCAGGCAGAATTACAGAGTTACAAGACTATGTGGTTGGCACCCCTGATAAGGGGCAGTGGGAGGCCTACCTGCAGGGCTGTAGTGAGAATAAAGTTAGATAACACAGGGTGCCTGGCACCCCACTGCCATTTACTAAGCACCTGACACAAGCCAGAGGGCCCTGGACCACCCTCGGGCAAGCCAGAGCCTTGGGTTCAGGAGATGTGATCCAGACTCCCCCCTTCAGGGATCTGCCACCAGCAAAGCCCTCCTGGGCCACATTCTCAGGGCTGGGAGCTCTAGGTCTCCTCCCATGCTCCTGTCATTCCACACTGCAGGAATGCAGGTCTCGGCTGCAAGGCAGTCCCACACAAACACAGGACTTCCCCAAAGAGCGAAGTCCAATTCCCAGAAGGCACTCCAAGGCACATTTCTAAGGCCTGAATCTGCAGTACTGGCTACAGCCCACCTTCCCTACTATTAACAAGTATTACAAATCTGTTCGACATGGCTACAGGCATTACTAAGGGTAATGACTTCCCATCTCCAACAAGGAATCACTTCCCTTAATGCAATTCTGGAGTAAATCCAGACATCTGTCAAATCTTAACTGCCTCCACACCCCAAAGGGCTCTAGAATAAAGAACAAGCCATGCCAGGTTCCCGCCACTGAGCCCAGGCCTCAGAAGAACTAGTGCAGAAGTAGAACTGCACAGGTCCACAGAAATGACCGTGGCACTAACTCCACCTGAAGAGCTCATTAACACTGGTCTTCTAGAACCTCCTGGGCAGGTGTGACAGCCTACTGACCCCTCCTCAGAGTATCAGGCTCCTCTGGGAGCAGGACGCTCAAAGTCCCGACCAAGGAAAGCTTTTGTGGCCAAACTTCTGCAGAAAGTGTCCAGCAGAGACCATAGAGGGTTATTTACTGCTAAGGAACCTACATGCTACAAGAGAAACTGTTTTAAAGTTCCAGTCTGCCAGCTTGAAACTTAATATGCCCTGGGTCCAGCCCTACCCTTGGCATGAAGTAAAGTTCCAGTGCCTCCTGCTCTTTTGTTTTCACAAGGAAGGGAGAGGAGGAAATACCTCATACTGGTCACCCTGCCTGCTCCCTGCCTGGGCTGAGCCCCCTCAAGTCCCTCCACCCTATGCAGGAGTGACCAGTATGCCACAGGCATCAAGACCAACAGACCTGGCTCTGTCATCCACTAGCTCTATGCCTGAGGGTGACTCTTGAGAGTTTACTCAACTCCCCCACACTGCCCACCCACGCCTCTGTACTACTACATTTGGCCTTGTGGAAACTGTCTTCCCTACAAGACAAAGCTCTGCAAAGGCCTAACTCATCTCTGCACACAGTGGACACTAGAAGAAATATGTGTTGAGCTCAACTGTTCTACTGCTTTGAAGCCTCCGTTTCTACATCTGCAAAACAGAGATCGCACCAAGTCCTTCCTCAGAGGATAAGGTGCAGGTTAAATGAGGAATCTGAAATACTCATTTATGAGAGACTGTGCAGGACTGTACATCTCTCCTCTAGAGGACAGTCGTGGAGACTGACTTGTCAAGGCACATTTCTAAGATGGCCACCATTCTCCATCTACTGTGTTCGTTGCCTGGGACAGCAGAGAACCAGAAACAGAGAGGCTGGCCTGGTGACAGCCTCCCTCCTGCTGGGGCTACCTGCTCTGGGCAGCCCCCACGAGCCTGCCTCACTACTGAAAGGCCAGCAGGACCAAGAAGCTTAGGCTTGCGGGGGCAGCAGGCCAGCCACCCGGGCACAGGCGCAGGATCGTGAGCTCAGGCTCAAGTTACAACCAGTCCCGAACCTCCAAGAAGACATATGGCCTAACTTTATGAGAAGTCCTGGGGCTTTCTGAATCCAGAAGCAAGAGAGTCAACCTGCTCCAAGTCCCAATTCTACACACATCAAGGTATAAAGAGCAGCTAAGCATAGAAAGCAACCCATCTCCAGAGATATTTTACCTAAACTTCAAGCATTCAGTAGCGTGAAAGAGATTCAATTTTCAATAACAACTCTATGGCACCAACAGCCCCATTTTGCAGAGGAAAACTAATACCCAGAGAGGTTAAATAACTTGCCCAAGGTCAAACAGCTAACGTGGTGACACAGGAACTGCAATCAAACTCTTAGATTCAGTGTCTATGCTACACTGGTTTTGATTTTTTTGGTGGGACAGTACATAATGAAGAGTAAGAAGAAAAGCCCACCTGTGTTTCCTGATGACAAGGTCCAATCTGTCCTGAGGACCTTGCTGGCCTCAGCAAAGGACACATGCATACCTACCACCGCCATGGAAAAAGTCAGCAAAGATGAGCCCATGCCCCGAGGAAGCTAGCACCACATCTCAGTGACAGCCGCACACCAACTGCCCAGCCAAAAATGGCCAGCCAGCCCTGAAATTTTTATGGCCTATTTATTTTCTGCTTGCTCGGAGCTTCCTGATTAAGACCAGGGCTTGCCTGCTAGCTTCCTTTCCTTTGTTGCCCTCTGCCTTCTTGTCAGGCCTGGCAGAACTGAGGCCAGCCAACCCCTCGGCCCAGAGCTCCTCCTGAGAATGCACAGCTCTGGCTTCATCCTGAGGTTCCTCCCCCTCCCCTGGAATCAGAAGATTCCACACAAGAGATGTGGCCTAGGACCTATCTGCCCTACTTTCCCAACTATTTTAAGCCAGAAAGCTAAATTTTGCTTTCAACCAGCGGAACAAGATCAGCCCTTAGCCCAGAACTGACAGGGGTGCCCACTTCAGCCAATATCACCTGTTAACTAGAAGTCACAGGCCAAGCTCACCTCTGCGTGTCCCATGGCTGGGCGATACATCATTTCCAGACAGATGGCTACGGCCTGGGTCTCTGGGCATGTAGCCACCACAACCTCAGACCATGCAGCAGTGATTAAAAGTCACAGCAAGTAAGCAATTAGCCTTGAGGTAATTATTCTAATTAATCCAATTGAAATCTGTTTTAATCTGCCCTTTCATCACACAAGGAACAGGAGAAGGAATGTGGGATGAACTGACATGAAGAGGAGGTAAAAGACATTCATTTCCCTAGAGAACAGCATTAAGAGGAAACCCAGGGGCCGGCCCTGTGGCCTAGTGGTTCTGTTCAGTTCGCTCCACTTCAGCGGCCCAGGTCTGGTTCCTGGGTGCAGACCTACACCACTCATCATCAGCCTCGCTGTGGCAGCCACCCACATACAAAACAGAGGAAGATTGGCACAGATGTTAGCTCAAGGCGAATCTTCCTCAGCAAAGAAATAAATAAATAAAGACTACTGAATGAGTGAACAACTATTAAAAAAAAAAAGAGGAAACCCACCCAGGCCCAACATAGGAGGGTAACAAAAAAACAACTGCCAACTGGGTTTGAACAGTCTGAAGCACTTCAAGAAGGGTCTGGGAGGCCTTGCTCTAAATGTCCACGTTTGGACACTGCTGAGTCAATGTTTGCCACTACTAACATCCACACTGACAACTATTAAATATAAAATTGAATTCCTGCCATGTTGCCTTGGATGGATACAGTCACCACTGCCACCAACAACTGAAGTCTGAGTCAGATGAGAATTACTAGAACTCCTCCCCATCTGCACAGAACCACTCTTTTCATCAGCCCCTCCTTTCCAATCTGCAGCTTCACACCTCATCACCTCTGGGCTGGCATACATACCAGGAAGTGAAAGAAAGCATCACCTCTCAGCAGCTTGGGGAAGAGCCCAAACAGGATTTAGAGAGGCAAAACTAACAGACAGGTGTTCACCCACCTGCATACCAAGTAAGCTGAGAGTGCTAAGTGAGCAGGTGCTAGAAATTTAAATCAGTGAGGGTGTCCAGAACCGTAGGGCAGTAGCTGTCAACTAGGGATGATTTTGCCCCCAAGGGACATCTGGCAATGTCTGGAAACATCTCTGGTTGTCATGGAAGGTACTACTGGCATCTACTGGGCAGAGGCCGGGAATGCTGCTAAACATTCTACAATGCACAGGACATCCCCCACACAACAAAAAATTAGCCAGCCCAAAAGGTCAACAGTACTGCTGTTGAGAAGCTCTGATCTAGAGCTTTACCAAGACATGCTTCACAGACATCTCTATTTCAGGGCCAGGTTGGATCTGAGGGCTGATAATGAACTCCATCTGCCTTAAGTCAGCATCTATCTACCCCCTGCACCCTGGTTACCTATGGCTACTCGTGCTACTGCCACCAAAGCCGTTCTGTGCTCCCACCTCCCCCACCTTCTTTGCTTGGCTAACTCCTAGTGACCCTCCAAGTTCCAGCTTACTTCCTCTCAAAAACTTCCAATACTCCAGAGTCACTTAAGATGTCCCCCCACAACGTACGCCTGCAGTTACCCTCCTGGGCTGTAACTGCCTGTGTCCTCCACTGGGCTGTGAACTCCATGAAGGGAAGAGCCATCTTCTAGGCTTCACCAAATCCCCAGCAGGAGGGCAGAGGATCATTAAATGGTTGTGTATAAAAGCAAGCAACCATTTAGTGCCTATCCTGTGCCAGGCCCTATGTCAGACACCAAATCCCGACATTTAATTCTAATAAGCTTTAGCAGTTGGCATCACCCCCACTTTATAGATGGGAAAGCCAGCTCAGAGAACACCCACAAGATCTCAAAGCAAATGAGAGGAGAGCTGGATTCAAAGCCTGGGGCAGCACTTTTCCAGGCACGGCTGAGCCTCCCACACTAACTCCACAGCCAAGCCAGAACCAGGAGGGATTGGAAGGGACCGGGAAAGCTTTAGAACTTTACTAGTCTAAGGAAAAGATGAAGAGAATTTTCCTGATGATGCAATCCTGTTGCTGATCACTAACAGACCTGCATTTTAAAAACTTGGAACTTCTGCTCTTCAATACAGGGCTGTGCGTGTATACAGGAGGAGGGAAGCCCCAAAGTTGCAAACTGCCTCTTGTGATCTCCCTATTACACACCCGACCACTGCTGGACCTCCTGACAACCCTGAGAGCCTGCGACTATGTGGAAAATTAACACCCCATTAAGAGACCAAATCACCCTCCTGTGAGATCCTTTCAACACTGAGCGCCCTTCAGTGAAGTCAGATACCCAGCTGTCTCACACAGCAAGCCACCTGGGAAAGTATGCCCTGGAAACCCCATCTTAAAGGGCTATGCTAAGACATCAATCTGGGATCACCGTGTGTAGACCTGTGGAGAAGCTCTGAAGTCCAAATGACAAAGGGGCATCTGACAGATGAGTGGTCCTCTGAGTTCCAGATGCATAAGAAAGCCAAAGGACTGCTTCTGCTGCCACTGACTTTCCAAACTTTCCCATCAGGAGACCTTGGCTATCACAAGGCTCCGCTGCCATCCTCAGATACGGAAGCAGCCTCAGCTGTTCAAATCAAATGAGACAGATGACCTGCTCATGACATTAAAAGGGCTCCAGGGATCCACTCTTCCCCATGACCGTGGCCTACGGCACCGACTGCGCTTCAGAGATTGAGCTGCTCACAACAAAACCTCAGTGTGTCCTGACTCCTGTACCAGAATTCAGTGGTCAACCAAGCCACTGTGAACAGCTGCAGTCTAGATCTCCTAAGAGGTTTTAGGGATTAATGAAGTACATTGCTAGCCGAACTTATTTCAGGGCTGGAAGGAGACAGTTTCCAAATAAATTTTCTGCTTCATATAAACAGTAAAAGGTGTTCCAGCAGGCAATCTTCTCTGGGGGCCAGGGCACTGAGCTAATTCTCAGCAGGATCTGGGACCCAAAATAGGCCAAGAACCTAAGTTCTGCTGCTGACATAACCACAAGGCCAAATTCCAGGTAGAGACCAGCTTTATTTTGTTTCATTTGGTCCTGATAACAGGAAACACGTTCTGTAACCAATGGAATCTTCTGCAGCAAACATGAGCTGAATTTTAAGAGTGAGCTGCACTCTATTCCTGGCCCAATCACTAATCTGTTCAATTCCAGGGAATTCACTCGCCCTCTTAGGAATGGAGAACTGTGTATCAATTAAGTACACTCTGGAGCTTTTCTCTGTATTTACCCTCCTAAGGAATCCATGAACATTTTCTCTGTTAAGGAAACTAAAAGTGGCAGAGTTGGAAAGACTTTTGAATAGTAAGTTCAACTCAGTTCTTTTTAAACACAGAAGCCCAAAACGGAGAAGTGACTCACTAAAATCACAAAAGGAAAAAGACCCCTAAAGTCAGCCTTTTGAAAAGATGCCTTTAGTTTAATTCTCAGTCAAGTCCGTGATCACGTCAAATTTACCTTTGGGATACAGAATTCTAGATCTGTTCCCTGATCCCTCCCTGCTTTCTTACTATGCATACATGTTTTAAACGCAGACTCCTTTTCCCTCCCCGCCCCCACACAAACAGAAAAATGAGTATGAACTGTAAAAAGCGCGGGCTTCTATTGGCTGCTGCCTCATGAATCAGGGTGGGCAGCTTAAGACAGCAAGATGCAGAGCGCCCCCTCCTCCCAGGTGGGTTACCTGAGCACAGTCACACTCCCCCTGCGCACCGGCAGGGAAAGCACAGGTTCTGACACCCGGATAGGCTTGAACTGGAACTTGCAGCCGAAGCAGAGCGCGGAGTCGCTGAAGAAGGACACGGACACGATGGGGCGCTCGAAGATATGGATGGGGTCCACGTGAGACACAATGCAGCCGCCGGGCTGGTAGTCGTTGATGACGGCGCTGTTGACGAAGCCCTCGGGGATGACGCGGTGCTCCACCAGCTTCTGGATCACCAGCTGGTGTACCCACTCGGGGATCTCATCCACGTCGCCCGGCGGATAGAGGCGCTCCTGGCCGGGCCCGCGCTTCTGCAGCTGGGCGCCGTACGTGTAGCCCTCGCCGAAGAAGTACTTGTTGCGCAGCGGGGCCCGGTCGACCGTGTGCTCATTGTACAGGCCCTTCTCGGCGCGGGACACCACCTCGTCGATGCGGGCCTCGATCTTGGCGCACTCGTCCTGGCTGAAGAGACGCATCTGGCGGATGCCGCTCTTCACCTTGCGCGCCTCCTCCTCCTTCTGCAACTGCTGCTCCTCGTAGTCGCTGCGCTCGGGGTCCGAGTCCTCCTGGTACTTGCGCTTGGCCCCGGACACTGGGTAAGGCTCGGCGGCGGCGGCGGCAGCGGCGGCGGCAGCCACGGCGGCGGCGGCGGCGGCCGCTGCCTCCCGGCTGCCCGCCTTATAGTTGTCCCGGGACGTCATGGACTTGAGCTTCTCACGCAGATCCGTGTAACCGCTGGCGGCCGCCATGGCCCCCGCAACGCTGCTCTAGGGTCCTCCGGGGCAGGAGGGGCGGCCGGGCATGGCTCTCGGGGGACGCGCCCCGGGGCCCCGGAGGGAAAGTGGTTCTCAGCGCCAGGCCCCCATGCGAGGCTGCAGGACCTGGCGGGGGGCGTCGAGGATCCGGGCGTGGGGTCGAGACTCAGGGGCGGCAGGTCATGCAGCGGTGGCGGCAACGGGGCTTCCTCCTCCTCCACGTTCTCCACGTCCCGGGGGGCAGGGGCGTCGGCAGCGCCTCATGCCGCGGAGGGCCGCTACAGAGGCTCGGCCCGACTCCCGGCCAGACCCTCGGACGCCCGGCCCGGCCCGCACTTTAAAGCGCTCCTCACGACGTCACGGGGCGCCCTCCCGACGTCCGCCAGCGCCGCTCCTCAGCGGGCTCTTCAGCGCGCACGCGCAGTGCTGGGGGGCCACGGCGGCTGGCGCAGCGAGCATGCGCGAGCGTGCGGGCCGGGTCAGCAGAGGTGCCGGCGCAAGCGCAGACGGAGACCGCCCATCGTCCGCCGCCCCTCCCCCACTCACTGAGGGCTTCGAGGGAGCATCGTCAAACAGCAATCTGCCTCCACGCTGCGCCACCTCCGCGACCGAAGGGCTCCCTCCACCAGGGTGCGCTCACGTTGTCGACGCTGTCGCTACCCTGCGTCACGGCATCGTTCAAATGCCCGCAAACGCCTCAGCCCCCAACGCGCAATCACCAGGGAACCGCCACAACCTAGGCTGCCCCGTTACCGCCCCTTTTGGCCCTTCCTCTTCTTTGACTGGGCCACCAGCAACACGCCGGGCGGGCCAGATGGGATCTTCCGGAAGTTGGTTGGTAATCATGCCTGTCAATCCAGCGGTCGCCTAGGCTACTGCGTCCGTCACTTAATTAGCGGCGGGGAAGGCAGGAAGGGCGGTGAGGACCCCTGAAGGGTGCGTGGGTGGCTAAGTAAGTGCCTGAATGGAGACCCCACCAGAGGAAAGCCCTCAGACGCTTAAGGAAACTTCTGCAACCAGCGGAAACTTCTCAAACTGCGGCACGGACATCACTGAGTCACAGCTCTGTACCCAGACGACGACGGCCGCAGAAGCTGGACGCGTTGTCGAGGCACCTCCCGGCCCCCCTTCCCCTGCCGCCGCCGCCGGCAGTGGACGTTCCACGAGTCACGTCCCGGGGGCGGCGGGCGCGTGCGCAGCCGCGGGCACGCGCCGCGGGGTGGCGCAGCACTTCCTCGGGGCTAGAGATGGGCATGTGGGCACGTCTTCCCGAAGGGCAGAAGAAAACTCCAGGGGGCGAGTAGGCGCAGTGATAACGCACAATTGCAGATGATGACTGGAGACAATTCAAAAGTTCTGAAGCAATGCGATCGGGCAGGTGCTCGGCGGGAGCAAGGCGCGGCGATTCGGAGTGTGCAGGGGCGGGTCCACAGACGGGGGCTTTTGCTCAAAAGGCTCCCATGGCTCCCCAGGGTAAAGTTCAACTGTTTTGCTTGGTCTTCAAGACCTTTCCGGCCTTGCCTCGTCTCGCCTCTGCGCACACTGAGCCCCAGCCTCGTCCTGGCATTGCCAGGTCTGCAGACACACCCTGTCACACCTCCCGGATTTTGCCCAAGCTGTTTCTTCCACCTGGAATGCCAGTTCCTTTCCACCCGCCTCCTTCGTTTTGATTTTTTGAGGCTCAGCTCACGTCCTTCTAGCAGCCTTCCCAGATTCTCTCAGAAATGAAATGCACCTTAGCCTACACGATCTGGCCTCTGGGTCTGCCTTCAGCTTCACGTCCCTGGCCATTTTGCTCCCGGCTAGTATGTCTCTGGGTCCTCCCGGCACCCCGCCCCCACTCCAGCTCATCAGGGCATAAGCACAGACTCCGGAATCTGACAGACGTTGGTTTGAATCTTGACCTCATGATAGGCAGTATGACCCTGGGAAAGTGACTCCTCTCTGAACTTCAGCGAATAACATTAGTACCCACCTCATATGGTGGTTGTGAGGATGAAATACAGTCATG
Source organism: Tapirus indicus (assembly GCA_031878705.1). Lineage (NCBI taxonomy): Eukaryota > Metazoa > Chordata > Mammalia > Perissodactyla > Tapiridae > Tapirus > Tapirus indicus. The sequence goes on along the minus strand of CM062932.1, from coordinate 1,679,763 downwards.
TATGTTAAGCAGAGGGGATTGCTGACCTCGAGTCTGGGCCTCAAGTTTCCGCATCTGTGAACGCAGGATCCTCCCAGCTCTGTTGGGAGGTGGGCGTTGTGGTGCAGTGAGCCGACCACCCTCCCTCCCAAGCAGCAGCAGCAGTGGCAGGTGCAGGGGAAACTGGGGCAGGTATGAAGCCTATAGTAAATATGGCTCCTGCTCCTCTGCCACAGCCTACTGGGGTGCGGGTGGTCGTGGAGGTAGGAAGGCAGCTGCAGGCAGGGAGAAGGTGGCCAGTGGGTAAGGCTGGGACCAGGCGGCCTGGGCTGTACCATGTACCTGGGCAGGGCCCCCTTGCCTGCATAATGGGCAGTTCAGCTGTGAGGGCTCAGGCCCTTCAGAGGTCCAGCGCTCATCTCTAAACTGCCCTATGACAGTGTGGCATCAGACTCTGCTCACACCCCTGCTTGACAGGGAGCTCACTACCTCAGTAATCGGAAAGTCCTCCCAGAGACTCCCCTATGGAGCCCAGCTCCACTCAACTAGGCAAAAATTGGAATCACCTCTGCTCTAGGTCTCAACAGCCCCTCCCACTCCAGACACCCCATCGGAAGCTTCCCTGTGCTCCTCCCTGACTGTGCTCTGGAGCCAGGGCCCTCCCCTCTCTGAGCCTCAGTGAGAGACAGCATGGACTCTGGAGTCAGCCTGCTTGCGTTTGAATCTTGGTTAGTAACCACTTAGTGGTTACTTGCTTCACCTGTGTGGGCCTCAGTTTCCCCATATATCAAATGATAATAGTACCCACCTCATTGGGGGTATTTTGAGGCTTAAATTGCTTAGTACATGTACAGTGCCTGGTGCATAGTAAAACCTTGATAAGAATTAGCTTTAAAAAAAAGTCTTCCTGACCCCAGACATCCATTCGCATCCCATGCTAGACATTATAATGACCACTTAGAACACTTAGAAAACACTTGCCCTAAAGTTTCTGTCAGTGCTTCCAGTTTACAAAGAAGGAAGCAGAAGCTCAGAGAGGGCAAGCAATTTGCAACAGGCCACACAGCTAATCAACAAACAGATGTGGAATTTGAACACAGGCCTCTCTGGCTCCACAGCCTGGGCCTTCAACTACCAAGCAAAGATTCTCTTAAGAGTCTTGTGGGTCCTGAGCAGGAGGAGGCACCCCTGGGCAGGGGGAGGCCAGAGGGGTGAATATGTGGACACTGGGGCCTGGCCAAGTCCAGCCCCCTGTCCCACATGGGGGCAGCAATGAGATCCTTTGGTTACTCTTCAGCATCCAGATATCATGGTCCATCCTGCCACACCCCTCTGGGATCCCAAGCCTTCACCAGTTGACTGTCTCAGGCTCCCATGCCACTTAGACATTTCTCTTGTATCATTCTCACCCCATGCTAGGCTAGGAACCCTGGGGTTTGGTCCCCTCTGCTCTGGATCTCCCCACATCGACCTGGAGTTCCTGTCTTTCTGGGTCTTGGCCCAGGCAGGGGGCCCAGTGTGTACCCTAGGGTGTCTGGGGGACATAGCAGGGTCTGACTCTCCTGCCACCCCGACTCTTCCCACTCGGCCTTGTGAGGATTGTTACCTTCTCTTAGCAGGGTTGGCTCTCTGATGCCACCACAGAGTCACCAAAACAGCTGTTAAAAGGCACATGCCTTATGCCTTAAGACCCAGGTCCTAAAATCCAAAAGCCTTGGTGCTCTAGTTATCCAGTGTTGTATAACAAACCACCCCAGATCTAGACCTCAGTCACTTATCCAGCTCACAGACTCAGCCAGAGTTCGCCCAGGGCCCCTCTCAGTTCCAGGTCCATCAGTTGGGGCAGCTCGACCTGGAGGACCCACTTCCAAGTGGCTCCCTCACACGGCCTGCCTGTGTTCTGAAACCCAAAAGCCCGCTCACCTCTGACCTGGGCAGAGCCGTTGCAGCAGGGATTACATGACGGATAACACACTCTCTGGACCTTCCCCACCTCCCTCACCTCCCAAAGCAGCTCCATGCACTGGACTCTGTGTCTCGGGCCAGCTTCTGGAGGAAGCCAACATAAGGTGGCAGTAACAGGGGACAGCCCCATGGCATATGTGTAGAGGGCTCTTCCTTGACCTTCCCTTTCTCAGGAAGGTTCGATTGATCCCCTAGTCCTGCCTGCTGGAAATCCTAAATCTCTCCCAAGTTATCACCTTCTCCCCACCTGTCACCACCACTAGTGTCCATACCACAGTTTCCTAGGTGACGCTGCAGCAACCTCTCCTCTGGGCTCCCTGCCTCCTGCATTCACTCTGCTCTGTGGTCAGAATGACCTTTTCAAAGTACAATCTGCAGATTGCCCCACCCCCACCTCCCACTGAAAAACCTTTGAAGGCTCCTCCTGGCTCTTGGGATGGAATCCTAAATCCTTAGTGTAGCCTGCAAAGCCTTCCCCAACTCACGCCTGCTGGCCTCTTCAGTCTCAAGTTCTGCCAGGAGGAATGTCCACTCTCTCTCTAGGAATATCCACTTTAGAGTTCCTGCACATGCTGTTCCTTCTATCTGGAATGCTGTTCCCTCCTCTCATCACCTAGCTAACTCCCACTCACAAGACTTGTCCCGGTTTATAGTTATTTGTGAGCAACTCCCAGTGCCTGGCACATGACTAGCTCACAGTACGTACTACTCATTAGTAGGTACTGAATGAGTAAATAAATCCTTCCTCTGACACCATGGCCACAGCCAATTATGTCCCCACAAACCTATCCAGCCTTCCTCTCCCGAGCCTAGTGCTCCCTTCCCCCACAAGTTCCCCAAAGCACCAGCACTTTCCATCAACATTCATTCATTTATTTACTCTTTCACTCATGTGACAAGTATTTTTTAGGTGCTTACTTTGTGTTAAACACTGTCCTAGGGAAAAAAATACCATTTTCTCTGTTTGGAGAAACAAACTCCTACTCATCCTTCAAAACCCAACTCCAATGTCCCACTCTGGGAAGCCCTTTCCCAGACTTCTCCCTCCACAGCCCCCAACACAAAAATTCTCTCTCCCTCCACTATGCCACTCTCGAAACTTGTATGGCCCATCCAGTGATGGGGGCCTGGGGTTGGGGCTACCTAAGGAATGCAGAGTGGGGGCACAGGGGTCTGCAGAGAGAGGTAAGGACAGATGCCTCTGCAGAAGCTTTGTTCATGGGCAGTGCCCAGGGGTACACTGGACATCCAACTCCTGCCTCCTCCCTCAGGCTTGTTCTCCAGCCACTCAGCAAGTCTGTGGAAACATAGCTGCTAGGCATGCCTTTTATCTGCTCAGAAATGACCGAGGGTCACAAACCCAAGCTGAGCGGCAGTGGAGGGGCACCCGGGGAAGACCCGTGGGGGTTGCAACGCGGAGCTGGCGCAGATCTCAACATCAGGCCCGGGCAAACCAAAGGCGAAGTCCAGCCTGTCTAGGCCCTGGTGTGGGGCTGCCCTGCCACGTGCGGGAGTCAGAGGCAGGGCCTGCAGCAGGACGTGGCAGGAGGCCCTGTTGGCCAGCCTTTGGAAGTTCCTCTTGTTATGTGACCCAAGTTTGCACACTGGAATTCCATCCCAACTCTGGATGGGTCTTCTCAAGTTCCTGGGGACTTGGGTGGCTCCTCCTACCTCCTCTTTGTGTCCCCCAAGGTTCTGGCCCCTTACAGGGGTCCCTGGCCTAGAGAGGCCCAGTAGCTCCCCCGGGGGCACACAGCAAGCCTTCTGGCAGAGGGCGGCTAGAGGGCTGGGTGCTGGGTCAGAGCAGCGTGATCTCGCTGGGGGGCAGCGTGAGCCGCCTCTCGCGGGCACTGAGCAGGCTCTCCACGTGCGCAGCCACCACGCGACACAGTTCCAGGCCCTGCGGGGAGACGGTGAGGTCCACGCCCACCCACCACTCCCCAACTCTCACCTGGGGCTGAGGTGTGGCTGGGAGAGAGGTGGCCCCCCCTCGGCCACCTCCCCTGGGACACTGGGAGGACGTGAGAAGCTGGAGGAGGAATGCTGGGCCGCAGGATGGATGGGGTGAGCCAGCAGGAGACCAAGCGCATCTGCCGGCTCTGCTGCGCGAGAACTGTGTGACTCTGGGCCAGTTACTTCACCTCTCTGAGCCTCGGTGGGCTCATTGGTAGGGTCTCGATTGACCAGGGCCTGCCTCACAGAGCTGTGGTGACGATTCTGTAAGATTTTTATTACCTGCAAATTCTTTAGATTTTAAAAATATTAGTGCAGTCAATAACTGGTAACAGTTTCTAACTACATGTTGTCATGGTTACCACCCAGCACCCACAGCTAGAATAAGCCAGACTCAGCCTCAGGGCTCCCAGTTGTGGTGGGGGCTGGGGGGCAGCAGGGAGTTGCGGGAAAATCGAGGTGTGCGTGCAGCTCTCAGACCACAGCCAGTGTCTGATCCCCCAGGAAGTTCCTGCTGGAAACTGCCCTGAGAGGGTGAGGATAACCAGGGCAGCACTCACTGGGCGGTGACCATGCCAGGCACTGTCCTGAGAGTGTCCTGTCCCACCCCTTCCAGTCTCCGCAGTGACCCTGTGACGCAGACGCTTTTAGATCCCATTCCACAGGCGAGGAAACTGAGGCCAGCACCATGAAACCACTTGCCCCAGACCTCAGAGCTGGTAGGTGGTAGAGATCTGAACCCAGGTGGGAGGAGGCCAGGGCCACGCTCTGAGGTGCTCTTGGCTGCAGTGAGCTACGCCTGCCCCACTCTGGGGGCCACCTCAGCTACTTAGATCAGGATGTACATGACAAGGGTCCTCCCCTCCAGCCAATCCTTTGCCTACCCACATGCTGCAGTGCTCCAAGCTCACTGGGGTTGCTGCCCCTCTTGAAGGTGTGGAACCTGAGGCTCAATAAGAAATGGGGCTGCCTCAAGATCCCCTCACACAGCCTGTCAGAGGTAGGTGGGATGGACACTCAGGTAGTTGACTGCATCACCGCTACACTCAGATATCACCTCCTCCTGGAAGCCTTTCCTGATTACCTCCCAGAGAGCTCAAGTACGCCCTCCTAGCACTGGTTTATTGGACAGATTCTTTGATGTCAGTTTCCCCTGTGAGACTCAGGGCTCTGTGAGAGCCAGGGCTGAGGGTGGGGGGTCTCAGTCACTTCAGTATCCCTGAGCCAGTAAGAGCCTGCTACATGGAGATGCTCAATGGTTATGTGTTGAATGAATGAATGAATGAATGAATAAATGCACCCCCCCATACATGCCAGAGGCAGAGAAGGCAGCATAAAGAGGTAGGGGGGCTGCAAAGAAACAGAGAAGACGAAAAGGCCTCCGTCCATCCACTTCCTGAGCAACTACTCTGTGCCAGGCACTGTGCTGTGGACACGGTCCTGCCCTCTTGGGGCTGATGTTCTGGTGGAGGAGACAGACAATACGCAAACAAACAAATCACTAAATGGTTTGCAAGTCATAATGAGGGCCACGGAGGCAGAGAGAGTGGATTATCAGGGAGGAGCATCAGGGAAGGCTTCCAGAAGGAGATGATGTTTGTGCTGAAACCTGAAGAAAGGGAGGGAGGGAGCCCTGTGGTGACCCAGGGGCTGGCATTCCAGGAGAGGGGACAGGGAGTGCCAGTGGTCTGGGGCAGGAAGGGGAGGGCACGCTCGGCATCAGAGAGCTGGAAGAGGCCAGGGCTGCCAGCAAGCCAGCAGAGAAGAGGGGTCAGAGCAGAAGCCACAGAGACAATGAAAGGAGGGGACAGGGTGAAAAGGGCCCCTGGGAGCACCGGCGAGAGCTGGGAGGTAAGGTGGAGGGGCCTGATGGTTTCCAAGGGAGATGCTGAGGGTCAGGATAGGAGACAAAAATATGGCGGCTGTCCCAGCAGAGATGGTTTTGAAAGCCTCCGGGCCAGCAGGAACAGGACTGGGTGCAGTGGGAAGTGGACTGGGGAACCTGGTCCGGGGTTGCAGGTTCTCCTGGGGCACAGGGGGCCAAGGGGGCTCTGTTCTGGCCCTGTCCCTCAGAGGCAGGGCTGAAGCAGTGGAAGCCCCTCTCTCTTGCCCTGGGAAATTAACCCCTTCAAGGTAGGCCCTAGCATGGGGGGTGGTCCTGGGCCCAGATCTTGAGGGGGGATGTGGTGGGCTGGAAAGGGCAGACATGTGTGGGCCCCAGTCCCAATTCTGCCCAACCTGTGAGCCTTAATCCTCTCTCCCATGGGGTGAGAACTCTGGTCCTGCCCCCCACAGGGGCTGTGAGACTGGGACAGGAGCTGAGGGTTCACCCATGCCTGTTAAAAGCAGCCACAGTTGCTACAAATATGAGAAGGGACAGGGTGGGCCTGTTTCCCTGTCTTGTCACACAGGGACTCCACCCTCCCAACCCTCAATCCCAGGCCCCACAATCCATGTTCTGAGCCCCAGCCCAGCAGAACTTCCTCAAACTTCCTGTGTCCCTGTCCTCTCACCAACTTTCTATGGCTCCCTAGTGTCCTCAGGAGAAAGCCCCAACTTCTTAGCTTGACATTTAGGGACCTTCAAGACCTCCCCTGCCCTGGCTGTGTCTCCCTAGTTCCCCATCAAAGTCCTCACTATTCTGCAAACACCCTGGGCCCTTTTCCACGATCCCACCACCAAGATGGTTCCCTGGGAAACCACTGTAATGACCCACAGTTCTGTGCAGTGTTGGTCAGTTGTGTCCCCTGCACTAGGCTGGACACTCCCTGCAGCATGGCCAGGACTGACCAATCTTGGAGCCAGGCCCAGAGAAGAGCCTGGTGAGTTCAATGAGGGAGGGAGGCGCTGGGTGATAAGGCCTGGGGGACAGGTCAGGGCCCACCTGCTCCAGCTGCAGCTGCATGGTGCGCTGGGCCGCCACATCCCCCACTGCAATCTCCACATAGGGGTAGCTGGAGCTGGCCGTGGGCCGCTGGGTCTGCGTCGACTGGATCTCCTGCAGGGGGAACTTCACCAGCAGCTCCTGCGGGTGAAGAAGGCAGACAGGCTTGCAGATGGGACCGTCTCACCCACCCTTACCCCTCTCCTGTAGATCAGATCAGTAGGAGGCAGGACACCCCAGTTTGAATACCAGTTCCCCAGTGACTTGCTGTGTGCCCTGGAGCAAGTTGCTTTACCTCTCTGGACCTCAGTTTCCTCACTTATGAAATTGATTCAACAAATACTAATGCAGCAAATACATCTACAGTGTGCTAGGCACTAATCTAAATGTTGGGACCCAGGGATGCAGAAGATGCTGGTGGTGCTGACCTGCACATCAAAGCTGCTTCTGAACACCTGCATCTCTTTGTCTGGAGCTTTTGTTCTGGCCCCAGGAGCAAACTCAGAGCACATACAGGGAAAGCCAGAACGATGAGTTAATGCCTCGATGAATGACAGACGGGGACGGGGCAGAGAGACACCACGGCTCCCTTGCCCCCAGGACAGAGGGCGTCCTCTGCGGGGGTGTTCCACGCTGTCTCCCAGGGCCCCCAGCCAGATTGAGCGCCAGTTCCCACAGCGGAAACTTGCTTGCTGACACACCCTTCCCAAGGCGTGTCCCCAAGGTGGAGGAGACGCCTCTCCTGGGTCTCACTTCCTTGCTCCAGTGTCTCCTAGGATCACCTCCAAATAAACACCTGCCCTGGAGTCCTCATCTCAGGGTCCCCTTCTGGGGGAAGAACTAAAACAGAAGTCCTTTGTTTTTTTGCTGGCAGAGATTTGCCCTGAGCTAATATCTGTTGCCAACCTTCCTCTTTTTGTATGTGAGCTGCCGCCACAGCATGGCCACTGACAGACAAGTGTTGTAGGTCCCCGCCCGGGAACCAAACCAGGACTCCCGAAGTGCAGTGCGCCGAACTTAACCACTAGGTCTCTGGGGCAGGCCCAGACGTCCTGTTTTTTATGGACTGAATTGTGTGTCCCCCACCAAATCCATATGTTGAAGCCCTAACTCCCAGGACCTCAGAATGTGACTGTAATGGGAGACAGAGCCTTTAAAGAGGTGATGAAGGTAAAACAAGGCCGTCAGGGTGGGTTCTAATCCAATCTAATCCAATCTGACTGGTGTCCTCATGAGCGGAGGAAATTTGGACAAAACAAACACCAGGGACGTGCACGCAGAGAAAAGGCCGTGTGAGGACACAGGGAGATGACGGCATCCACAAGCCAAGGAGGGAGGCCTGCGAGGAGACCGGCCAGCCCTGACGTGGACCTCCAGCCTCCAGAACTGAGAGACCCTCCGCTGCCGAGGCCCCCAGTCAGTGTTACGGTGGCCCACGCAGACTCAGGCACTATTCGAGCGCTTAGCATGTGTTCTACCTCATTTCACCTTCACACAGCCCCACCGAGTGGGTTCTACTACCGTGCCCACGTTCCAGATGAGGAAGTGAGGCTTGGAGAGGGGAAGAGACGTGCCCAAGGTCACACAGGTGGTAACTGTGGAGCTGGGCTTCCACCGCTGGGGACCTCGGCCTCTCAGAGAAGCGGGGGCAAGGGGCAGTGCCAGTCTGAGGCCACTCACATGGGTTTCGGTGCTGAGGAAGTTTAGGCCATTCTGGTTGACGGCCAGGATGCAGGGGGCAGGCACAGCAATGCTGCTGCAGCTCTGGATGAAGAAGAAGGAGGAGCCGAACATGGGCAAGGCGCTGAGGAGGCCTGGGTGGGCAGGGAGAGGCAGTCAGTGCAACAGCATGGCTCAGCAGAGACAGCCACGGCCCTGACCTATGCGCCCTCTCTTGGCTGTGTCCGGCACGCGAGCCTTTGGTCCGGGTCTCCTCCCATCTCTGCAGCCTCCCCATCCTGGCACCTGCCTCCATCCCTGCTCACAGCTCTTCTCCCTCACCAACAGCTCTCTCCGCCCAGGGCCACCCCGAGCCTAGCTGGTGCTGTGCTGAAAATTTTAAAAAGGTGTTTTCTCCAGGCAGGTGCTCAGCTTGGCTAGCACTGAAAATGCCTTTGTGCAAAGCAAAGGTGCCTCCATCCCCACCCTCCAGGATCTCCTCCTCAGCAAAGCCCCCCATGATTATCTCCCAGCCTGGACTCTTACCCAGAAACTGGGCACGGGCCTGGTGGGGGCTGAGCGCCTGCGTCTGCTGACGGTGCTGGCTGACCAGGTTGAGCCAAGCCGAGCCGGCCATGGTGCGGTAGAGTTGGGCCGGAATGTACTCCTGGACCTCCCGCCTGGGTGTGGAGGGAAAAGTGGTCCTGAGCGCCTGCCACCACACACGCTCTGCACACGCACTCTCATTCCATCCGCACTGCGAGACAGGTATTATGCAGAATGGGTGTGATCTCTGCATCCCCTGGAAGACTAAATGCCGGGGAGTGCAGACAGGTTGAAGATAGGTGTAAAGTGCTCACACAGTGCCTTGGCATACAGCAGGCACTCAATAACCACTGGCCAGTACCACTAGGCCCCCTGTTTGAAGATGAGTGAACTGAGGCTCTGAGAGATTCACCAGCTGGTCCAGGGCTACACAGTGACTGAGTGAGTTGGGGGCTGAGACTTGAGCCCAAGGCGGGTTCATCCTTTGTAGCCCCTGCTTCCAGGCCAGAGGGGTGAGAAACACACGTGTGGGGGAGATATCAGGGCAGGCAAAGCAATCACCACGGGCTGGTCGGAGTGTGGAGCAGAGGAGCACTGGCTCCAGGCTGGCCCCCTAGGGCCATCAGCACCCCCACCTGCTCCAGTCCCTTCTCTCTGACACACCCTGGCTTCCTCAGGGCAGCCCCTTTGCCTCTCAAGACATCTGAAATACACCAACAGCAGTCCCAGCCCATGAGCTGCCCTGGGCTGCAGACTAGGGAAGGGCTGGGAGAAAGTCAGGGGAACCGCCTTCCCCCCAAGGCAACATCTTTCCATCTCTGCACTGCTGGGGTAAGAGCCTGGCATCTGGACCCAGCCTCCTCAGGTTTGGATTCTGGTTCCCCCACCTATTAGCTGGGTAAACTTCTGCAAGCCATATAACCTATCTGGGCCTCAGTTTCCGTATCTGTGAAAGGGGAAAACAAAGGGTGGTTGGGAAGATTAGCTGAGATAATGTGTGCAGAGTGCCTTACAAAAAGTAAGAACTCAATGATTATTTTTATCCAGGACGGGGATTATACCTTTGTGTGCTTCCTGTGTTTTTTTACTCAAAATTACAACATAAAAAGAGCTTTACATATTGAGCCCTTGTTGTGGTACGGGCACCAGGACACCCACTGTACATCCATCATCTTACTGTTATTCACACCAGGAGTTCTCAAAGTGCTGCGAGTGTCTGAAAAGTCAAAGCTACATCCACAGCAACACTGGGACCCTATCTGCCTCTCCTCCCTCCTCTCACAAGGGCACAGCCTCTGCCGAGGCTACATGACATGTGAGATCACGACAGACTGACGGCAGGGCAGACAGGAGAATCTAGCTGTCTTCTATTAAACGAGATGGTAAAGAGATTTACAAAATGTACAACAGTGCCACTCTTCTCACTAAAGTTTTTTGGAAAATAGAGTTGTTTTTTCTTAAGTTATTTATATTATAAAGTTAATTCATAAGTTAATTTATATTATTTGTATTATATGTTATTATAATTATAGTTATCTAGTTATTTATATTAACATGTATTATCCTTATTTTTAAATTAATTAATAAATCAATATTTTAAATTGATTCTCAGTTTTAATTTTGAATAGGGTAAATGTATTGGTAGATACAACCCACATAAACAAAAGCGCTTTGGGGTCCTATTTTTAAGAGAGTAAAATGGTCCTGAGACCAAAAGTTTGAGAAGGACTGACTGATCACCTCTTTTGAGAACACCATTTTAAAGGCTGCCTAATGCCCCAGAATTTAAGGAATCCCCTGTTGTTGGAGACAGAGGTTGCTGTTGTAGGCGACACCATGGTGAAGGTTTTTGTGGCCAAATCTTTCTGCATGGCCATGTGTATTTCCCAGACCACAGAGGGTGTGTGTTCTGAAAGCTTTTTTTTTCTTTTCTTTTAGTGAGGAGGATTAGCCCTGAGCTAACATCCGTTGCCAGTCCTCCTCTTTTTTTTTTTGCTGAGGAAGGTTGGCCCTGGGCTAACATCTGTACCCATCTTCCTCTACTTTATATGTGGGACGCCTGCCACAGCATGGCTTGATGAGCGGTGCGTCGGTCCACACCCTGGATTCGAACCTGCGAACCCTGGGCCGCTGAAGCAGAGCATGAGAACTTAACCACCATGCCACCAGGCCAGCCCCCCTGGAAGTTTTCTTATCATTAAATTTGCTCTGAGCTATTAATACCAGCCAGAAGCAACCTGTTGTATAAAGAGGTGGGGTCCTAGCTCACAGGCGAATTAGAGGACTTCAGCTCCTGGCCAGGCTAGCCCCTTTCCACACAGCTCACTGGTGCAAGAGGGGAGCCTGGGAGCCAGGGACGGCCAGTCTGTGGAACGCAGGGGTGGGGTGGGAGGGCCGGGCTGACAGTGGGCAATGCTCACACACTGGGCAGGTAGAAGCGGTCCTTGGCCCTGTGCTGCAGCGAGGCCAGCTTGGACACTTGCTGCAGCTGCTGCTCGCCGGGCCGGCTGGCGGGCACGCTACTGAAGAGGCCCTTCAGGTAGTCGGGCAGGACCTGTAGAGGAGCACTCTGATGAAGGGCCGCAGGCAGGCACGCACTCAGGCATGCAACTGCAGGGGATGTGCAGACACAAAATGTTAGTGGTTCCAGTCCCATCCGCTTCTGGGGTTGGGGTGGCTTGTCCCTTTCCTGGGCTTTGGGGAAAGATAAAGGAGGCATGTGAGGGTGAGCTGTGAGGGCTGTGGCCTTGTAGCCCACATGGAAGTCCCCAAAGGGACCCGGGAAGAGTGTGGGCATCCACACTGTGATGTGTGGCAGTGTCTGTTGAGCTGGGATTTCTGAAAACTGAGTGTGCACCAGAGTCACTAAAACAGATGCTGGGCTGCATGCACCCCCAGACTCTGATTCACTAGCTTTGGGGCAGGACTTGAGGATCTGCATTTTAACAAGCTCTTAAGCAATGCTGCTGGCCCGCAAGGCCGCACGCTGACCAGCACTGTTGGAGGGCCCGGGGTGATTGTCAACAGCAACACCACGTGGCCACAAAAGCTACATGACCGTATTTTGTACTTGGAATTGCTGAAGCTTTGGCATCAGTTCCACAAAAACACGTGCTCTCTGTCCCAGTACTTCCACAAATCTTAGCATGGGAAGGGAGAACCAGGTTTTGTCAACTCCATGATCCTGACTTAGAAAACCAAGTCTCAAAAGGAACAACAGGAAGACAAATAACAATGCCAGCCGAGGCCTGCTCAGGCCTGTGAGCACGAGACAGGCTGAGCGCTCAGAGGAGAAAGTCAGGAGGAAAGGGGGAGTCAGAGCAGCCTCATGGAACAGGCGCTGTTTGGGGCAGCCTTGCAGGGGAGGACTTAGATAAGCAGAGACAGAGGAAGGGCAAGCCAGACAGAGTGATAGCACGTACAAAGGCCCAAGAATTAGGAAGTGAGGGGGACATGGTTTGACTGCTCCAAGGAGACCATGCAGGGGAGCAGAGGCATTATGGCTAAAAATGTCAGCAGGGCCCAAACCATGAAGGCCTTAAATGCCAAGGGCATGGAGTCTGACCTCACAGGCCTAGGGGAGCCTGGAAGGTTCCAGAGCATCAGAGTAGCTCACATGTACTGACCTGGCTATAGTGCATGGTCACATACAGCTCATTCTCGAACTTGAGCGGCTGATCCCAGAGCACACGCCGGAACCAGAGCATGTAGCCGCCGTCCACCTGCTCCATCTCTGAGGCCACATCCAGGATGTAGGTGCGGCGGCTGAGCGGGCACACGTGCTGGCCTATGGAGAGCCAGGGGCGGCTGGGTGGGGGCATGCGTGTGCACGTGTGTGCACCTGTGCAGACCCCAACCTGCTACCCAGGCGAGGCATCACCTCGGGCAAGCCCCCTCCCCGCTCTGGGACACAGCTTCCTCAGTAAAGGAGAGCATGTTTATGGGACAGGGTGCCTTGTGTTTGTGGAATGTTGATGAACGCAGATGAGAATAACTCTGATTCAAAGCTACAGCCCGCTTAGGTCTAGGAAAGTGCCCTGGGTTAGGCTCAGAGAAAGCGCAGCCCCTTTCCAAAGGAGTTTGGGGACAAGGAGGAGTATAACAGGCCTCAGATTATGAGACCCAATGGGCACCTTTCTGCAGAAATCCTTTAGGAGAGACTCCTTGCCAGACTCCTGGATGGGGCAGAGGGGGGCGCTGGGGTCTGGCACTGAGCTCATAGGAGAGGCTTAAGTTTTTATTTCCCACTCTGACATTTCTGCTCCCCATCCTACACCCTCAGTAAAATTTTACCAAAGAGACGGGGTGTGGCACAATGATAAAGCCCAGACTCTGGAGGCCAGACTGCCTGGGTTCAAATCCCAACTGTGTGACGTTGGGTAAGTCCCTTAATCTCTCTGGCAAGGTGAATAACAGACCCTCCCCAAAGATGGCCACATCCTAATCCCTGGAACCTGTGAATATGTTACCTTATGGCAAAAGGGACTTTCAAACAAGATTAAGTTAAGGATCTTGATATGGGGAGAGTATCTGGGGTTATCCACGTGAACCCAATGTAATCTCAAGGCTCCTTATAAAAAGGATGCGGGAGGGTCAGAACGAGAAAGAGGGAGAGAGATTTGAAGATTCTACACTGCTGACTTTGAAGACGGAGGAAGGGGCCACGACCGAGGAACATGGACGGCCTCTAGAAGCTGGAAAAGGCAAAACAAAACATTCTCCCCTAGAGCCTCCAGAAGGAGCCCACCCTGACAACACTCTGCTTTCAGGACTTCTGACCTTCAGAACTAAGATAACAAATGCGTCTTGTTCTAAGCCACCAAGTGTGTGGTGATTTCTTATCACAGCAACAGGAAACTAATATAGAGTCCCTGGGCCTCAGTCTCCCCATCTGTAAATGGGGATGATAATAGTTTCCATTTCATACAGTTGTTGTGGGCATTAAAGGAGTTTAGAGAATTAAATATTCTGAACGGTGCCTGGGATCGAGTATCCGCTCCACACCTGTCAGTTATCGGGACCGTTTTGCTACCACCTTCCCCTCCCCCCATGTCTTGGCTGGGCTCGGGGGAAACAGGGCTGAGGACACACGGTTCGGGCGAGGGCGGCAGTGGGGAGAGCTGGTTGGAGGTGGATGGACTGTGGTCTAGAGTGGGTGGGCGGCAGATGGAAGGGGCTTTGGGCCACATGAGAAGGGCCTGGTGAGACCAAGGGAGGGGGCTCTTGTGGCCACTATTAAGGCATAAAAGGCAGGAGAAAATGCCTGTGCTTGCGGGCTCCAGGAGTCAGGGCCTATTAAGGGAAGCCTTCCTAGGATGTAACTCCTTGAGGGCAGGGCCCGCTGAGAAGGCCCCAAGGGGCAGAGGGAAGACTCAGAGAGGGCCTGTCCTCCATGAACGCCCAGTCTTGTAGGAGAAAGCAACTCATACAAACTGCAGCAGAGGGGGATGGATGGAGGGCCGGGGGTGCTCGGTGCACAGAGAGGTCCTGCCACATGGGGGTGGAGGGGCTTCCTGGAGGAAGTGGTATCTGACCTGGGCCTCACAGGCCGAGTGGTGGGCATGAGCCCAGCATGCTCGGTCCTCCTGGCCACTTACCTCGGCTGGTGACAGCAAAGATGACATACTCGTCAAAAGCCTCGGGGCACGTCAGAGCCATCTCAGCACAGATCTCCTCCACGACATCCAGGGCCACCTGCGGAGCAAAGTGAGACTGTGGTGGTCAGCCAGCGACCTCTGTCCTCCCTGGCCGCTCAGGTCGCAGGAGGCTGAGCACCGAGTTCCTCAGGCCCTCTGCCCAGAGGCGGGGATCCTCCAAGGTCTCAGAGAACCAGCCTTAGGCAGGGGAGGAGCACAGCTTCTGGAGCCGAGAGACTTAGGTTCCGATTCTGCCTCTGTCTCTTATCTGCAGAATGACGCTGGGCCTCCAAGGCTGTTTGCTCTTCTAAGAACTCAGTCCTGCCTCACAGGGCTGTGGGAGAGCCCAGGAGGGCTCAGTACCCCTGGGGACTCACTCTGGAGGCTGAGGTGTCCCTGCCCCTCTGCGCCTGCCTGCTGGAGATAGTCCTTCACTTACGGTGCACGTTTTGATTTTGAGGTGGCGTTCAAGGCCTCCAGGGAGAAGAAAGAGCTGCCTCTTGGAACTGCGACCCGCCTGGAACAACAAGGGGTGAGGAGATAGGAGAGGCTGGGTCTGGATCTGGGCCAGCCATTGTCCCCTGCCATGGGAGTCCCCAAGCCAAGGGGTTCTGGGCAGGCACGTGCAGGAACACTTGTGCCCTGGACCCGACAGGGCCCGTCTGCTCATCTCTGAGCAGTGAGTGCACACGACGGGGTCTCTGGGCAGGCCTCGTGTCTCATGCTCATCCTGAATCCCACTCCTACCCGACACTCACCAACATGGCCCGCAGCTCCATGCTGCTGGGGAGCTCCAGACGGCCGCCGAAGCGCAAGGTTTTCTGCAGGTTCTGCTCACAGGCCTTGGCGATCCCTGCAGAGATAGGGAGTCAAGGCCTCGCCCAGGGTAGGCCATAAGAAAAAGGGGCTCCTCTAGCAGACAGCCATGAGCCCACTGTGTTCTCTCCACATCTGTGGGGCAGGCATTTATTCTCTCATTTGATAGCTGGGGAAAGAGCTCAGAAAGGTGAGTGAACCACCCAAGGTCAAGAGCTGGAGTATAGGAGCCAGGGGTGAACCCACACTCCACATGGTCCCCTTGGCTCCCCAGGAGCCCTGGAAACACCTGTCCCCTCGAGCTGGTGACTGAGTGATGGCTATGGTGATGCGGCTGTGCCCCTGCCAGAGGGGCCCCCGTGCCGACCGCCCTCCCTCACCCAGGGTCCTGGTGGAGGACTCCACCGTCTGTTTCTCCATTTGCCTGGGTTAAGCTCTGGAGAGGGGGTCGAGTCAAGAGTTCTAGGGCACACTCTGCTGCCTTCATGGATCTAAGAGCCCTTCCCTGGAGCTGGGTCTATTCATCCCTGAGTCTGGGAATGTTTCTTAACTGAATCAAAGAGGAGGATTCAGAAGAGGAGAGAGTGAGATCCCCTGTCTCCTTCACGGCTGCTGCGGTGACCACAGCGGCCCTGGAGTCTTTCTTAAGGGGAACCCAGGGGTTGCTGTGGACACAAGGCTAAGGAGCAGCTCCTTTGCTCCGAGTGCGGAAAGGCCGAGACCCTGCCACCAGCTTTAGGCCCACCCCTGCCCGGACCACTCAAGAGCCTCGCTGGTTCCCAAAGACCAGAGAAGCAGGGCCTCAGCCCAGTCCTCCAGGCCCTTGGCACTTCCTTCCCTTCTTCCACAGGCCGCACGTTCCCACCTCCGGGCCCCCACTCCCGCCATGCAGCCCACCTAGAAATCCCTCCCATACGCTCCTGACAAGAGTGACACCTCCCGCAGGAAGCCTTCCATGACGCAACGCCCTCATTGATCAGACAGCCCACAGCATCGGCCCGAGGGGCCTTCACAAGCGTCTGGGGAGTGAATTAATATTGGTAAATATTGCCTGGCATCTGTGAAGGGCCAGACCCTCTGAGTTTCCCCTCCCACTGGCTGGCTGGCCAGTCCCCATGCAGACGGGCCCTTGATCCGGGGTCCCGACTTGCTGGCCCCTCACCCTGGAAGGGCAGGCCTGGGGTCCGGCTCACATCTTGGAGGAAGCGAGTGAGGTGTGGCTGGAGGACCTCAGAGCAGCTATGGTAGGCAGCCACGATGTACAGCAGTCTCCAGCCTCGCTGGCAGCTGTCCCTGCAAGGACACACACAGAGGGCCCACAGCACAGGTGGCCACAGCACAAGACTGCCACGACAGGAGAGTCCTGGGATTGGGATGGAGGTCTCCGGCTCTGAAGCAGCTCCCGTCTTATGAAGATGTTCCTCCCTGCCCAGTGAGAGCAGGGCAGGGAGGCCCCAAAGCCATGAAGAAGGTATGTTCTCCTTGGGAAGCCAAGGTAGGAGGTAGGAAAGGAAGGGGATGAAGCCCCCGATATGCCCCACATGCACAAAGAAACAAGGCTTCCCTGGGAGAATCTCTTTGGAAGAGCTTCTGGGTGAAGATCCTTGAAGGAAGGCAAGGGGGAACGTGCTGGGACTGTGCAGAGGTAGGGCAGGTAAGGCTCGGGCTGGAGGGGCAGCAGGACGTGCTGAGCGGGTCTAAAATTCCCAGGGGATGGAGAGTGAGTCGGGGAGGTGGAGCAGATGGGGATAGGAGGGGAGCCCGGTGATAACAAGAGCAGCACACACTTTGGGCCCCTGCTGTGTGCTGGTCCTGTACAAGACATGGCAATTCATCTTCACACTGCCCTCACGTGTCGGTTTCACTTGTGGGGACCTCTGGTGTCTGGGACAGCACTTGGGCCCCCTTTGGGAAACCACCCACTCCTCCCCAGTTACCTGTGGTTTGGAGATGAGCATGGGAGCCAGGTCTGGCCAATTAGAGTTCAGCCTCCCTTTGGCTACAGTGATTGGTTTGGGGGCAGGACTGTGACCCAGGTCAAGCCAATCAGAGCTCTTTGTGGTTGGTTCAGAGATGGGCATGTGACCAAGTCAGGCCAATAAGACTAGATTTGGGAATTTTGCTGCAAATACTGGGTCAATCCTGTTTCACCTGGATGGCTGAGCTGGGAAATGTTTCCCCAGAGCTACCATCTTGTCAATCTATGGGAGATGTCGCTTGGGAATAATATCAACACAGAGAAAAGCAGGGCCAGAATATAGAGAAAGGCTGCTTCCTAATGATACCTGGATCCCGTTATGCCTGAAGTCAAATGTTGGATTTTTCAATTACCCAAACACTCTTTTGCTTAATCCAGCTTGAATTGGGTCTGTCACTTGCACCAAGAACCCGGACTCACACATTATCATTGCCTTTTTATAGATGGGGAAACTGAAGCTCAGAGAGCAAAACCAGCTTGTCCCAGAAAAAGCTTCCAAATACATGAGCTCTGTCTATTGAATGAGGAAGAGGATGAGGGAGAGAGAACCCGAGAGGGGAAAGGCCTGGGGGGTGGGAGGCTAAACTGGCCTCTCCTGGAGCATGGACACAGTGCAGGAAGGGAAGACAGAAGTAAAGACCCAGCACACTCACTGCTTGGTGCTGGTGTTGTCTGTGATCTGCTTCACAACTTGGCAGTAACACTCATCCCGCATGACCTCATAGTTCCCGCACAGCTGTAGGAGGGCAGGCCAGGGCCCGTGCCACATACCAGGCACGTAAGAACAGGGTGGGCACTTGGAGACAGGTCTGGTGTCCCTTCCCCAGGCCCCTCCCCACCAGTGGGATGCATTCCTCTTTGGGCCACACAAGAAGCTTCCAACCCCAAAGTCCTATAACTCTGGTTGACAGATGGGGAAACTGAGCCACAAGGCATGAAAGGGAGCATCTGGCAAAGTTGGCTGGACTGACCTTCAGGAGGGTGCAAAGCACGTCCAGTTCACTCTGGCCCTTCATCGGGGCATCCCCCATGAACCGCATAACAGCTGTGGGAAACACCTGTCCCACTCAGGCCGCCAGACCCCCAGCTACCCGCCTACCTCAGGGGACCCCAGAGTTGGGCCCCTCCCTGGGAGGCTGTGGCTAGGGGCAGCTAGGGGCTTCTTTTGTCTTAAAGGGGGCCCATGTCTGAGGTGGGGGCCCTGAGTCGGGGGAAGAGGAAGAATCTGAGGACCACAGGAGTGGTGACGAGCAGGGTCACACAGAGCTGGATCCCACCTGGCCGAGGGCCCTGGCTGCAGTCCCACCCCCACACCTAGGAACATGTCTGTGGCCATCGTGTTGAGGCTGCTGTCGCTGAGCTCGATGAGGGATTCCTGGAGCGGGGTCTGCGAGGGGAGGGAGGGGCTGCGTCAGGATGGAGGAGGAACACAACAGAACAGAGGAGGGCCACGTGGCACTTCCTGTCTTACAACAAAAACGGAGCTGGGCCAACACTGGGGACAGATGCCGCCCCAGGAAGAATCCAGGCCCTCAGGCTGCTGAGAGCTGGGAGGTCCCACTGAAGACAAGGCTGTTCGCCCCAGGGGCCTGGGGGAAGGCTCTTATATCACAGAGGGGGAAACTGAGGCCTGGGGCTGGACACCTTGGTGAAGCAAAGCATGTCCTCCAAGGTTCTGGACTCCCGACCCTCCTTGGATTTCAGCCTGAGGCCATCCCTGCAAAAGGAAGTGGACGCTACTGACCAGTCTTGCTTCTGAGCCTCCGGCTACATCCTTTTCCCACACAGGAATATTCTTGACCCAACGTCAGTCAACCAGGCAGGAAGGCTCCAGAAGCTGAGGCTGCAGGGGGGCCTCACACCTGGGTGGTTTCTCATCCCCCCACCACAAGTGGGGCCTCCCCACTTGGATGCCTGTAAGAAGCCCCAAAAGGACCCTCCTCAGGGTGTGGAGTAGGGGTGGGGTCACCACTTACTGGGGTCTCCTCTGAGGGTCCCGGAAATACTTCTGGGCAAACTCGAGCATTGTGTATGGTGGGAGAGCCAGACCGTCCTCCTCACGGTCAGTGCAGCCAGCCCTTACTGGGGGACCCTGAAGGAGGGCTGGAGCTAGGAGGGCTCATCTCGCCACATCCCACCTGCCCACCCATGTCAAAGCTGACTCACTGTGACCCCAGGCTGACTGTGCCCAGACCCTCTCAGGCTGACCCTCCCCCAATCCATACAGACCCACCCCTGTTCAGCTGACCTCGCCTCCTTGGCCTGGTCACACCCAGCTGACCCCACCCCCTGCCCTACTTGGCACACTCCAACACCAGACCCCTCCCTCCCCAGCTTTGCCACCCCAACTGCCTGGTCCCAGCTGATCTTGCTCTTCACTATGTACTTAGTCTTACCTCGCTCCGCCCCTCGCTCACTCCACTTCACAGGCCCGACCCCAGCCCACTTACCTGGCCCTGCTCTATCTCAGGGTGACTTCACCTACCGGTGGGCCCAGGCTGGTCGTACCCTGTGGCCTGGTCACAACCCTTACGCTGACCCACCCTTACCTACCCCATTTGGCCACGCCTCCAACCATGTCTGGTCACATACCACAGGTCACACAGCCGGCTAGCCCCACCAGGTTCGCCCTGTCCCAGGAGTGTTCACCCCCTTGGATGACCTTGCTCCCACCCACCTCCACAGTCAGGCTGACGCCCCCGTGGAATCCACCCCATCAACCTGGCCCCATGGTCTCACCTCCCTCCTGCGGCCCACCTCCTGTGCAGCAGCAGTGGAGGCCACAGCAGCTGCCACGGCAGCAGCCCGGCCCCGGCCTGGCTCCGTGGGCAGCTGCAGGAAGTCGGGGGCGGCTGCGGGCTGCACCAGCTCGGACGGGAAGCGGCCCACACGCCCGTGGGTGGTCCCGAACCTCCAGCCTAGGGCCCCAGGAAGGAGTCTGAGGTAAACAGAGGGTCTCGTTTTGGGATTAAGGGGGGCCTCTAGGGAGACTCCAGCAGCTTCTTGGCCCCTCCCTATAACTCTGGGAGGGAGGCATGCCATGGAGCCTAGCTACAGATGAGGAAACAGGCTCAGGGAAAGGTGGCATTCCCTCAGTGGAGGTGGAGCAGAAAAAAACGCAGCACTCATGGAGTCTTAGGCACAGAGAGATTCAGCCACAAAGATGGAAACATTAACGCCCACCAAGACCCCTCAGCCAGATATGCAGGCAGAGGGCTGGGCTGGGTGGCCACCAGGAGGCACTGACAGGCCATGGCAGGCACTTAGGAGACGGAGTCGGGCCAGACGCCTGTGGGGCCCCGGGAACCCCCATCACACATCTGCGGTGTGAGTGCAGGAAACTGGGGTGAGCTCTGCTTGGAGTTTCCAGCTTTCAGAGCATTGTAGGCTGGACAGAGGGACCTGGGGTACCCACCGAAGTCAGGGCCTCTATGCCGCAGCTCCTCCAAGTACACGACCTTCTTGCGGACAACACAGCCGGCACTGTAGCCTGTGGGCCAGGCTTCTGTCAGCAGCTGCCGGGAGGCCCCTTGTCCCCCTCTTGTACCCACACCACCCTGTGGTGCTGACCCATTCGAGGTGGCTCCAGGGGCTGCAGGTGGATGATGTCACCCTTGTGGAAGGCCAGCAGTGCTGGGTCCTCAGGCAGAAAGTTCCTCACTGCGACCACGTAGTCCGAGTCCTGGGTCAGCCAGGGCTGGGTGAGGGGTTGCAGTCCCATGCCCCTCCTCTCAGAGGCCTGAGGCCACTCCCCTGCCCCTCACACCCGTAGGCGTCCCTCCTGATTCATCAGGAAGGGAACATTCCCAACGTCAGAGGGAAAGGCATTCCAGGTGGAAGGGACGGCCCCCCTAAGGGCTGGAGGCCTGAGTGCTGAACACAGACAGATGTTAGCGCCTGTGCACATGTCCTACCCTCTCCATCCCTCTGCCAGGCTTCCCCACCGCGGCCAGGCTGGGCCTGAGGCAGAGAGGACCTGCTCTGGCCTGGGGGCTGCCCAGTCTGGAGGGGGGGGGGGTGGACACTGCCACTGCAGTGGGCAGTGGCAGACAGTGCAGTCACTGCAGCAAGGTAAGGAATGCAACTGTTGTGGAGCTCAGGGAGGTGCTGTGATATCCCTGCTGAGCGCATTAGTAAAGGTCTTTGAAGGAGCACACAAAAGGCAGAAAGGTGCATCCGAGGCGAGGCGGGACCCCAGGCACAGGCGGTGCAAAGGCCTGAGGGCTGACAAATCTACAAACACAGTCACTGACACACACACGTGCACCCACACTTCCCAGGCAGGCATGGCTGGTATACATCTGGGGCGGGAGAGCCCTGTTCTTGGGCCCTCAGCCCCTGGTTGGGGGGCATCTGTAGGACGCTGACCTCCTTCAACTCCAGGATGAAGTCGTCCACCAGGGTCTTGACCTGGTGAGCTCGGGCTGAGAAGAGGATGACCTTCTCGCTGGCCAAGTTGAACTCCAGCATGTTCTGGGAGGGGATGGCCACAAACAAGATGTCTGCAAAGCTGGAGGATGGAAAGGTGGCATGAGGGCAGGAACCCACGGCCAGAGGGACGCCCTCCCCCCACCCATCCTGCCCCTTCCGCCCCAGCCCTGTCCCATAACTGAAGCCCAGCCTCTGGGACTGGCCTCCCTGCCCCCCAGTGCTCATGCTCACTGCCCATCACCCTGTGAACTGGCAACATTCCGGTCCCTCCCTGCTCTTTGCTTTTTTTTATTTTGCCTCTTGATCCAATCTCCCGGATTTTGCCCACACAAATCTTTCTCTTTCACTCATTGACCAAATTCTCTCCATCTTTCAAAGCATGGAGCTTTCACCCAACTGGTGAGTGAGGTTCTCTTCCCGTCCTGGTGTTACAAAGGACAAAAGGGGCTGCGGGCAAGAAGGGGCTGGGGACTAGTAAGGTCTCCACTGGAGCACCCTTTCCCTCCGGGGGTACATCACAACTTGGTTGTTCACAGCACAGTCGCCCCCTGCACAGTGAGCTCTGTGAGGGCAGGGCTGGGGTGTGGTCCAGGAGGCAGGACGGGTGGTGGGCTCCTAGCTCATCCACTTCCTGGCTGTGGGACCTGAGACAGCAACTTCTCTCTCTGCCCTGTCTCATCTGTAAAATCTTGATCAAAGGGCTTGGCACAGAGCCCGCACTCTGTAGGTACTCAATAACTGGCTGTGGGAAGAGTCATGAGGGAATACTGAATCCGGTCCACTCCCCATTGTCCAGCTACCCCACTCTGACCCGCCTGCCAGTCACCTGTATGTGCGCAGGACCTGCAGCTGCCCCCCGGCCTCCTGGCTGCCCTTGACCATCCGCAAGAGTTTGATGCCTGTGTGGGACACAGCTAGGATCTGCACACCAGTGCCCACGCTGCCCTGGGGTGGGGATAACAGGCATGTCAGGGTCTTCTGGCCTCATCCCTAAAGCCCCGGGGCTGGCAGGGGCGGGTGGGGGGCAAGCAGGGGGCTCGAACCGTGGCAGGGAAGAGGCGGGAGAAGTAGACCTCCCAGCTGTCGCGTGCGGTGCTGACCACGGCCCGCTTCATGCTCTCCGTCACCAGAGGCCGCTGCACGTCCAGCTGGTTCTGGGCTAGGGGACACCAGGCCAGGTCAGGACCCTCTCCCCACTCCCCTGCCGGCCACACTGCAGGGAGGGAGGCTGACGCTCAGCAAGAAGGGACAGGATCGCTGTGTTCTCAGTGTCCCTACCAGGAAACTGACATCCAGAGGCAGGATGGCCCAGACCACACAGCCTGTCGGGCAGAGCCCAACTCCAACCTGTAGCCTGGCCATGGGAGAGGCCGGAAGCAAGGCAAGGAGGGGTGTCTGGGAGGCAAATGGGGCTGGGCCCATCAGACTCAGGCTCCCTCCGGGAAAGGGCCGCTGTGGCTCTAGCTGGCTGCCCCATCAACACCCCTCCCCTCCCCGCGCAGTACCAAACAGAGCCTTCATCCTGAGCCTCTCGTCCTTGGAGATGCGCAGGCAGGCCTCAGAGAGCGTGTCATGCAGGATCTGCGGGGATGAGCAGTGATGCCGCAGCCCGTGGGATCCCCTCAACCGGGAACCCAGGCTGGACTGTTCCTGAGCGAGTGGGAATGTGCGGGGCCCATTTACACAGCATGGCGTCATGTGCGTAAGTCAGAGCCCATCTCCAAGGACCCTCTGCTTCCTCACCTTGCACGCCATGCCACCCCTCCCAGGCCCCAGTTTCCTAACTCTATAGCGGGCTTGCATTTGACCTCTAGGTCCTGTCTGGCTCAGATTAACTGTGAGTCTGGAGATGAACTGTGGGCTCACTGGCCCTGTCCATGGGTGACGGGGATTCAGTAGAACAGCTTCCCCTCCTCACTGTGGCCAAGGACCCCAGATCCAAGAGTGCAGAAGCAGAATCTGTAGACAGCTCATCTGTGTGCCCACTGCCCTGTGGAGTACACTGAGGTAGAAAGGCAAGAGAGGACGTCACCTGCCGGAACAGGAGGTCTAGCTGCACCGGGTGGCTGTAGCTGTCCTTGGGGTAAAAGACCTGTGGGGGTGGGGCTTCAGTGAGGACCTTCCAGGCCCCCTCACCTTGCTCCATACCCAGCCCCACTCCCTCAGTACAGCCTGCTCTATACCAGCCGGGCCCTGGCTCTGGGGCTGTCCCCTGGTTCAGCTCTGCCCTGACCCAGTTCTCCGGCCCCGCCCCCATCAAGGGCCCCTCCGCCCCCATCAAGGGCCCTTCCGCCCCCATTGAGCCCCTCCCCAGGCTCCCAGCACCTCTTTGCGCAGGAAGATCCGCCACGGGGCGTCCTGGTAGCCGTAGACGTTGGGGTTGAGGAGGCGGTGCAGCCGCGTCTGCACGGGTTCCTCCGCAGGCTCCAGCGACCGCGAAGGCGGCGCTGGGGCCGCAGCGAGTGGGGGCGACATGAGTGGGAGAGGTGGGGTCGGTGGGGGAGGAGAGTCTTGCGACCTCGAGTCGGGGAGAGGGCTGGAGCAGAATGGCCTCCCACACCCTTGGTGTAGACACATCTGATCCTGCAGGCCCCACACACACTTCTACAGCCCCACCCTTCATTCCACACATATATAGAGCACCTAGTGTATGCAGGCCTGTGCTAGGGGCTGGGGATGCCACAGACAAGGCACTGCCTGGTTTCCAGTCTCCTTGCAGGTGTGGGTGGAACAGACACTTCAGGAACCACAAAGCTCTCAGCGCTAGGAGCCAGGGTGGAAATAAAACTGGGTAATTTAGGAAACAGTCTGGAAGGCTGGTCTATGAGGGTCCTTCAGTCTGGGTGGTCTGGCAGAAGGCTCTGAGGAGGTGACACCTGAGACCTGAATGATGAGACTAGGCCAGGCATGCAAAGATCTTTTGTGGAAGAGCATTCTAGGCAGTGAGACTAGCAAGTGCAAAGGCCCTGAGGCAGGAGCAGGCTTGGTGTGTTCTAGGAACAGAGTATGCCAAGAGGAGAGGAGGAGGAGACAATGTTGGGGAGGTGAGCAGATGTAGAGAGTCTCATAGGCTACAGTGAGGAATCTGAAGTTTATCCCAGGAGCCATTGGAGTGCTTTTGGCAAGGACATGATGTGAGTTGATTTATATCTCTTAAGATCACTGTGACTGCCATGAGGCAGAGGATAGAGAGGTCAGGGCTCCAATTGTGATGCCAGGAGGCCTGGGTTTATATCCCTGGTCTGACACTTTTGAGCTGTGTGATCTTGGGCAAGTCACTTAACCTCTCTGTGCCTGTTTCCCTATCTGTAACATCTGTAGGCACAAATGGTACTACGTCAAAGGGTTTCAGTGAGGATTTAGTGAGGCCAGGGTTGGCCTACCCTGCAATCAGTGTTATTTAAGTGCTGATATAATTAGACAAATGCCCACACAGGAGGTCCACACAGGCTCAGGGACACAGACACACATATACCACTGACATGCAGACCGAGACTCTCCTGTGCTCACACAGACTTACTTGTACCTTCAGATACCTCCCTCCCTCCCTGTGGCCCCTCACCTGGAGCGGGCCCCACGGCTGGCCTCGGTGCACTGATCACTGGCGTCACCAGGGCCACAGCCTCTCTAGGAACCTGTCCCACCCCAAAGAGAGTACTCAGGGGCAGGGTGGGCCCCGTGGAGGGGCAGCAGCAGGGTCACAGCTCACAGGGGCAGCTGGTTTCTGAGGCTCCCTGCAGGCCCCACTTTGTCTTCTGTTCTGCCTGGGCCCAGCCCGACCCTGCCCCTCACCTGGGCGCCAGGTGCTGCCGCCGGACGGCTCATCTGCCCCTTTAGGATCATCAGGGCCTCCGCATGGGGGTCTGCCTGCTTCACGAACACCCTTCCACCGTCCTTCCTGCCAGGTTGGACACTGAGTCTTCTCTACGCAGTCACAAATTCCTACAATAGGGGACTCTTCCTCCACCCCCGGTCATTATAAATGAGAACCAGAGACGGTCCGGGATGGGCCTGAGGTCATATAGCACCACCTCGAGAGGAGAACGGGCCTCCCTCTGCTTGAGGGGCTCATCTGGACCATCCACATACACGGACTCACTCCCTAAAGACTGCTGGGGGCGCCACTGACCCAGTGGATGGGCACACAGACGGTGGGCGCTGAGGCCCAGTGGGGAGGCCACTGGTCTGGAGGGTTGGAGGGCTGGGGTGAGGGCAGGGCTGACCTGAGGGCTTCGGGCTGGCCCCCGCGAGGCAGCTGCTGGCACTGCCTGACAATGTTCTTGATTTGCTGCGTGGGCCGTGGGAAGTGCTCCGAGTTGAGCGTTGAGTACCGCACCAGATCTGGGCAGGGTGGAGCTGCGGGTGGGGGGTGAGGGTGAGGGTGGGGGACGGGGTGAGCCCACACTCCCACCCCGTCCTGGGATAGGACACTCACTGGTTTCCAGAGAAGCCCGGTCCTGAGCTAGAATGGGGACAGCCACGGGCTTGATGAGGGGCCTGGGGGCCTTGGCCAGAGGGGCTTCGGCCAAAGGCTTGGGAGCGGGGCGCAGGAGCACGGGTTTGGCTGGGGGTCCAGTGCCTACAGACTTCGGCCAGGCTTCCGGTGCTAGGGGTTTCTGTGGAAAATGAAGTATGAAGTGGGCTTCCTGGGACACACCAGCCTGTTCTCAGGGACCCCATGTCTGCCCAGGATGGGCTGTGGGGCTCCTGGCTCAGAGAGGCACAATGATGCCCTGGAGCAGCACAGCACTCCCCTGGGTGGGCCAGGCTCACCTCAGGCAGCAAGGGCCTTGGGGTGGGACCCAGGGGCTGCTGCTGGAGTGCCATGGCTTGCAGGGTCATCTCGCGGGCCTGGGGAGAGGTGGTGGTGGTGGTGACCAGGAAGGCCCCTACCTGGGGCCCCCCGAAGCCCCCCTGCACTCACCAGCAGCACGGCCTGTTTGTGGATGAAGGCTTGCTGCAGAGCCAGGGTGGAAGCGTCCAGACCTGGGACTGGGGGAGCCAGGGCGGAGGTCATGGATCCCAAGGCGTGAGAGACGGGGGAGTGGAAATTCCCTACCATGCCCTGCCCCCCAGCATCTCACCCGCACCACGTCCGTGGCTGCCTCCCTTCTAGCATGGGAAGGAGCTGCGAGAACCGTCAGGGGTCCCGCCCAACCCTGGAACCCCCCCAGGGGCAGGCACTGACTTGGTTTTGGCTTTGGCTCTGGGGGTCTCCTGGGGTTGTCTTCAGTGCTGCTACTGCCACCTCTTCCAGGCTGGCCTCCCCCTTTCATGCGGCAGGCAATGGCCGTTGGCTTCTCTAGGTCCTGGAGGAAGCAGGTGGCTCAAGTGACGGCCTCAGTGCCATAAACCCGAGGTTCCAAGGCAACGGGTACCTGACACCAGTCACCCTCCCCGCCCTGGGGGCCTCCTGCCAGCCATGTCTGCTGTGTGCCCAGCCTCTACCCACACGGCACCCCAGTCCATCTTCCCATGACCTTGTGAGCTCCCAACCCGCCCCCTCTCAGAGAGGAGTAAACTGAAGCACGGAGGGCTGCACAGCACGCCATGGAGGGGCTCCTGGAGTTGCCCGAGTGAGCCAGGGCGCCCAGGGGGCTGGCGCCACGGGAGGTCAGGGAGGGCCCTGGGCCTCTCGCTGTGGCTCTTTCCAGACTCAGCCAGGACCTCGCAAGCATCTCTAACCATGAGGACACCCTCATGCTTTGCCTGGCCCAGCAGACTCGAGACACACCACCCCACAGTTCTGGCTGCGAGAGGCTCCTGGTGACCCTGGGGGTGCATATGACTTGGTGTGTACATGCTGTGCCGCAGTCTGCAAATGCCCCACCCCATCCCTACCGCATCCCCATAGGACAGCACGGGGTCGAAGAGGCTGTCCAGGTAGCAGTCCAGGCCCTTGTGGGGCACAGCAGGGTCTCCAAGGCTGTCCAAGTCTGGTGGGCAGGAGGGAACCACAGAAGTCAAGTTCTTTTCTCCTGCTGATCACCTCCCACGGCCCCCAGGCTCCCTCCCCACCAGACACAGTGGCCACTGCTGGCTGACCTTGGTGGGTTGCTGTCCCTCTTTGGGCCTCAGTCTCCCCATCTGTACCGTCCTCGTTGTGGCTGCAGTACCGATCAGAGTCAGCCACTTTGGGCACATGCCCCTGGGGCCTAGTGGGCATATCCTCATCCGAGTCCCAGCTGTTCCCAAACACCCTGTGGAGAAGGGGAACATGGAATAGCTGACCCCCAGAGAGACCCATGGCTCTCCCAGAAGCACCCCCTGTTCTTTCCTGCGCCCTGGAATTGGGTGACTCTCTCCCTTTGGAGGCAGGACCCTTTGGTAAGCCCCACCTCCTCAAGAAGCTTAAGTTCCGACCTCAGCCTCTCCCAGCAGCTGGGAGGAGCCTCGTGCCTTCTGACGAGAGGCCCAGGTAGCCACCTACACTCTGGAGCCTCCCCTGCTGGCCACAGGCCCTTCTGCACCCACAATGAAGTAAGACTTCTGTCGCGGAAAGTCCCTGAGCAGCTCTAGGTCTGATACGAGGTCCAGCACGTAGTCGTGGCCTGCCAGCTCTGCCCACTGGACCCCATTCTTCATGGCCACCGTCCAGCCCCGCCAGCCATCTGCCAGCCCCCTGGTGACAGCATGCGGAGAGATGGAAATGAGGGACGGAGCCAAGAGGTACCAGCTGGGGAGACCCTGGGATAAGAGCTAGACCCCACGCATGACCAGAGTGGGCCCTATGGAACCCTTTGGGGGATCTGGCCTCCTGCCCCTCCCTCCCTCCTTCCCAGGTGTACAAGGGTGTGCTGGGCAGGGCATTCCAGGAGCCAACCTGTGCCTCAGAATGTCTCCAGCCACCTCTTCCCCTGTACTCCAGGAGTGCACCGGACAGGAGAACTGGTCACCTGGGGCAGCAGCAGGTGCCAGGCTCAGCCTGGGTACGTCTGTGGTCCAGTCCTGCTGCTTCCCCACCTGCTTCCTGCTCTCAGGCCTCCGCACTCTCGTCCCGGACCCTGGAACTGCATCCTCGCTGCCCTGGCTCCCTCCCTCATTCCAGGTCCAGCCCCCACATCCATACGCTCACCTGTTTCCAGTGCCACATCCAGCAGGCCCCTCCCCAGCTCCAGAACCTTCTGTGGCTTTCCTGACTCCAGCTGTCCCTCCATGAGGGAGGGAGGGAAGGTAGCACAAGGTGGGAGAACGCAGCTCACCATTGAAGCAGCCCACATCCAGCGCCATGGCAGCCTTCTCCTGGGTTGCTATCCACTCGAGCTGGGTTGGAGGGAAGGTGCGGGCAGCCCCGGAGCCCTGCTGTTGGGCCCGGCCCATGGCCTGCATGAGGCGATGCTGACACACGGCCTGGAAGCCATTCCGCCCATAATCAGACACAAACCTGATGGGGAGGAGTTAGAGTCAGGCTGAAGAGGGGTCCGAGACGAGTCCGGGGTGGGGAGAGATTCTGAGGCTAGTCTGAGGGAGCCCCAAGCTAGGGTGAGGCTTAGGTGAGGCTGAAAAGGCCCCAGACTAGCCCAGAGTCTGAGACTAGGCTAAAAAATATCTCAAGCTAGCCCAGAGTTCCAGGCTAGCCCAGAAGTATCTCAAGCCAGCATAGAGGTCCGAGGATAGGTCAAAGAGGTTCCAGGTTGGCCCACCTAAACTTGTTGAAGCAAAAAGTCATGGACAGAGTGGGATCGGCAGCAGGGTGTGGGCAAACGCCTGGACCCCGGAGGACCCTGCCTCCATTCTTTCATCAGGTAGCCCTGGGGGCTTACCTGCCCTCTCTGAGCCTGCCTCCACACACTCTCATCCATACGAGACAGCTATGAGGATTCAACCTGACCCAGGACCGAGAAGCTTGGCCCCTGCCAACGGCAGGTACTCCCCATGCCTCCTCCCTGTCCCCCTCCCACCTGCTGCTGGGCCTGGCCAGGAGCAGCAGCAGAGCAGGCCCTCAGAGGCTACAAGAGGAAGCCCCGGACAGGCAGGTAGTGGCCCTACCCTACTGCCATAGATTCAGAAGACTGGCCAAGTGAGACGCCCACCTACTGCATGAGGCCCACGTGAAGCTCTGTACACTCTGGGGCTCACAGCCACCCTCTAAGCTGGGTTCTGTTGCCATCCTTGATTTACAGGTAAGGAAAGAGGTTGAGAGAGGGGCAGTGACTTGCCCTAGGTCACATAGCAGGTAAGTGTCGGACCTAGGATTCACACCCAGGGCCTGCTTGAGCTCTTTTCCTTGCAAATCATCCTTATCACCCAGCAAGGTGACATCATCATCAATCATCAGAATGCTGATGATGGCTGTACTCACATACCACATGCTCTGTTCTAAGCACTTCAGGTGTGTTTACACATTTAATCCTCACACAACCTATGCAATAGGTACTCTTATTATCCCCATTTTATAGATGAAGAAACTGAGGCTCAGAGAGGTTAAGTAATTTGCCCAAGGTCACACAGCTCATATATGGTTAAGCTGGGATTTGAACACAGACTGTCAGAGTCTATCCTCCTAACCACCCGCTATACCCCCATGACATGAGAGGTCAGTGTCTCTCTTCCAAATTCCCCATACCCTGGTCTTGTCACCCTCTGAGTTCTAGAAGTCCTTTATCCAGTCTCACCTGACTCCTACCTTCTGCAGTGAAGATGCCCTTCTTTCTTGCTCTGAGCCCAGTGGAGACAGAGAACAGTCCCCAGCCAGCCTCCGTGACTGAGCTTCCAAGCAGAGACCTCGCTCCTGTCCTGACCTTTACCATCCCACCCCAGTGTCACTGTCCTCATGCCCCAGCCCAACCTAGTTCCACTCACTTGAGCAGGTACTTGTTGAGGCTCGAGGAAGGTGCAAAGCCACTGAGGCAGGCAGCCAGCAGGAGCCAGCCCCGCTCAGCATTGTGGGCACTGGGGTTGCGCCACACTTGGTTGGCCAGCTGTGCCAGGATCTCGTCCCGCAGTTTGGGCACTGCCAGCCCTTTCTGCACAATGTAGTTCCCGAAGATGTTTTCCTGGGCACCGTGCAGGTGGGGGTCGCCCATGAAACGCAGGATCTGGGCCACAAACAGACTCTCCTGGGCCTCTCGAAGGTTGTTCCTGCCAGATCCCCACCCCCAACACGCATCTCTCTCATGTCCTTCCCATGTGTCCCCCTGCCCATATAAAAGTCCCCCATGATACAATATAACAGCCATATCCTATGCCAAAACCGAGGCAGTTCACCCCAACTATGGGAAAAGTCAAGATCCAAAGTACATACTGACTTTCTCTCCTGCTCACAAACCTTCTCTCGCTCCCCACACAGCCCCAGCCCCCTCCCCGCACCCCTGGCCTCTCCTCTAGCTCCATACAGGCCCCAGAGGGTATTTTCCAACATTCATATCTGACCACATCCCTCCCATGGAAGCACCTTCCTTGGCTCCCTAGGACCCTTGGGATGAAATCCGAGCTCTGGGTCTGTCAGTCAAGGCCTTGTGACCCCTCTCACCTTCCTCTCCTGGTCCTCTGTTCTGACCACATCAACTTCCTCTTCTCCCTGTGCTTTCTCCACTCGCCCTGGCTGGGAGATCCTGACTCCTCCTACAACTCTAGCTCAAACGCCCCCTCCTCCAGGAAGCCTTCTCTGACCCTGCCCAGGCCTGATTAGGGGCCCCATCTGGACCCTGCAGCCTCTGTGCCTCCCTCTGTCTGCATCGGTGGTCAGCAGTCAGGTCTGCTCTGCCTCCTCCTTCAGACTAGGAACTTCTTGAGGAGAGGACCTGGATCTATTCTTGGTGTCCCGGGGAGCTCCAGAGAGGCTCCAGGGCAGCCTTTCTGCCAGGAAGATAGCTGAGAGAAGAAAGGCCCCCAATCCCCAGACCCCAGCCCAGAAAGGAGGCCAGACCCCCCTGCCCCTCCCCACAGGAGTCTCTCCTCTGAGGAAGACGCCTGGGCTCATGGCTTGGGCTAGTGGAGGGTCCAGGAGGGCTGGCGAGGGGCCTTGTGGCCAGCCTCTGGCAGGGGCTGGGAATTCACAGGTGGCCTGGGCAGACGCATACCAGCTTGAAGATGCTCACAGCTTCTGCGTGGACCTCTACGGGCAGCCGTGTGAGGGGCATCCTCAGGGGCACTGTCAGCATCCCAAAGGCAGGTTCCTGGGGTCACAGAGCAAGCACATGGGGACAGAGCAGGGACTGACAGGCACAGCTGGATTCACTGCTCTGTGCCAGGTGGGAGGCAAGGGCTCCTGTCCCCAGTGTGTAGATGGGGAAACTGAGGCTCGGAGAGGGGCAGGCACTGACCCCTGGCAAGCTCATGGTAGAGACAGTCTGAGCCCCTCTCCAGGCCCTTTCTGGAGAGCAGGACATTACAGCAGGGGTGACGTGCTGTGGCTCTACCGGTTGTTCCATTTCTGGAATATTTCCAGACCGGCTGGAAACAGCCACTTCCTGAGCTCCTGAGGGCCCTCCCCTGCTACCTAGGATCCCTGGAGCCCCCAGACTCCTCATGACCCAGCAACTGAAGGGCTCACACCCAACCCCACAGGGCGGGGCCAGGAGCCTGCTCCAGGCTGAGCACAGTGTCAGTTCTAACTGGTCAGTGCCCATTGGCCAGAGCCACTTGAGCCTAGGCTAGCTCTTACCTTGAAGTGGCACCGGACAAACTTGGCCATAGGGTAGTTGTTGATATCCAGGGGCAGTGTGACATAGGGCTCGGCCTGGAGCCAGGGAGTCCGCACGGGGGCCACCCGGGCCGGCCTGAGGCCTGTGGAGAGAGAAGAGCAGGAGGTGCTTGGCTCCCTTGCCCACCCCGCCCACCCCCACCACACCGTCCAGTGCTGACATACCTGCCACCGCTTGCAAGAGCCCAGCCAGCTCTGCTGGTACCTCCAGGTGCCCCACAGCCACCACCTCCCGCTTGCTCAGCTCCTGGAGGGACAGCGCATGGTGAGGAGACGGGCCTGCCACATCCCCCACCTGCCAGCCTCCCTTCCTGTCCCCTGCTGCCACCCAGACCCCGCACCCACCTCCTGCTCCCGGAGCCTCTGCTCTGCCCTCAGCTGCAGGAGAGCAGATGGTCAAAGGTGGGAAATGGCGGGCAGAGGCGATGGTAGCCCAGGCCTGGGGGCAGGCCCAGTCTGCTCGCACAAGGTGGCGGCATGAGAAGCAGGGGGTCAGCTTGCCTGTTGTCTGGAGGCAACTGCTCCACTTCACAGATGGGCAGAAGGACAGCCAGAGGAGCAGAGGGGAGGGAGACAGACAGAGCAAGAAAGAGGCAGGAGCAGAGGGAGTGATACTGTGGCACAGGGGGACGTGGGGAAGTAGCCGAGTGTGACGGAAGCCCGGCCCGTTGCTCCACAAAACCTTCAGTCAAAGCCGCACGGTTCTTCGGTACTTTGGGGAATTAACGTTTATCTTTCTGGTGACTGGTTTATACAACGGTGGGCCAAGAGTGGCGTGAAAGTAAGAGCAAAACCTTATCTGTGCTGTTCAGTCGCCAAATTCTAATCGGACCCAGTCACCGAGGACCCCGCTGTGAACCCAGCACCAGGCCAGACCCCTCTTGTGCAGCACCTCATTTAATCCTCTCCACAACCCCAAGGGGTAGAGGGGGAAAGCGAGGCTAGAGAGGGGCCAAAGTCACACAGCTGTGAGTGGCAGAGCAGGGATCCGAATCCCAGAACGTCAAGGCCAACCGTCTCCTCCTGGATGCTAAGTGTCTCCTCCCCACCCCTGCTGTCCCCCAGACCCAAATGGGGCAGGCCTGGCTCCTGGGAGAAGGCCAAGGGGCAGGCCTGCACCTCGAGGTAACGCCGGTGGCTCATGTACGTGTGCACCAGGGACCGGAACTTCACCAGACTCCTCCTCATCTGCTGATATCGTTGCCTGGGGGCGGGGAGGAAAGGAGTGTCTTGGTAGGGAGGCTTAGGGGTTGGGGTCACGGGTGACCAAGGGGCAGAGATGCCCACACCAACCTGGCCTGGGTGCCAGTGCCCATACTTCACTCTGGGGCCCTTTGGCACAAAGGGAAATGGGATCAGACAGGGGCAGTAACTTGGCCAAGGTCACACAGCAAATTAAGTGACAGGTCCTGGATTTAACCACCTGGACCGTGTACTTCCCATCAAGGTTGTTGCCCCAGGGTCCCTGAGATGAAGAGTGGGGCCTTTCTTGGCTGGATGGATTCCCACCCACACACCAGTCACAAGGGCCAAGGGGTGGGA
This sequence comes from Tapirus indicus, assembly GCA_031878705.1. NCBI lineage: Eukaryota > Metazoa > Chordata > Mammalia > Perissodactyla > Tapiridae > Tapirus > Tapirus indicus. Next base: position 1,645,729 of record CM062932.1, on the reverse strand, counting down.
GGGAAGGACATCCAAAAGCAGAGACACAGAGAATCGGATCATCCTTCCTACAGGTGCCCCCACTCCCAGCTTGCATACCTCCAGCAACAGGGAGCTTACTACCCAAGGCATAGCATCTCCCAAGCCTAGCCATAGGGCTCCTGGGAGTCCTGCCCTCCCTGGACTGCACCTGGCCAGGTAGCCGCGGGCCCGGCTTTGCAGCAGGATGATCTTGTGGCGCAGGGAGCGGAAACGCTGCTGGATGAAGAAGCCGCGGAGACGGTGCTGCAGTGTGAGGGCGGCCAGATTCAGGACGCGCTCCCGCATGCTCTCCAGCAGCTGGTGCAGGTGCTCCTTAAGGAACAGCTGAGGACAGGAGGCAGGTGCTGAGGCAGCTGTGGGCCAGGTGACTAGACTGGGGCCCTCCTGCTCCAGAAGTCCATGGAGACAGAACAGACAGGGTGGCCTCCTGGAGCTGAGCGCAGGGGGGGCTGGGTTTGGAGAGGCGGGAGAAAGGGAGATGGTGGATTGCGCAGTGGGAACTGCCTGAGCAAAGTCTGGAGGTGGGATAGAATTCCATTTACCCAGCTCAACGGGCTTGCTCTGGGACAGAGATCTTTAGCTGCGGCATTTCTGAGTCCATGGGCTCCCGTCTCTGGGGGCTGAGTGTGGCGTGGAACTTACCTTGCTGAGGCCAACACGGTACATATTTGGCATGACCATGCACAGGCGGCTCAGCAGCGACACACACACGTCCCCAGTGGCTGGCAGGTTGTGCTTGAGGGCCACTAGACAGCGGTACCTGCAGGGGCCCAGACTCAGCCTGGGGCTGTGGGACCTACCCCAGCTGCCTGCTAGACTGTGGGGTCACCACACCCATCCCCCATCTCCAGGAGGCCCGGGTCCCAGCGGTGGCTCTCCACAGTGTCTTCTAATCAGAAAAAGGGACTCTATCCTCAAGACTTGACTTCTGGGCATCAGAAAATCTTGAGATGATTTCAGCAGAATAAGACACTTTACTGCCATCTGCTGGAAACTTGTCATAATAACTATTAAAATTACTCTGGAATCAACACATATAGAATGAAACTATGAAAAAATGCAAAACAATAAATATATCTTCCACATAACAGCTAACATGTGGTAGTCTTGTGTAGCACACAAGCTGAGCAACTACACATGGCAAGCCCTGTCCTGCCGGGGCTGTGTATTCCCAGAGCCATGGGGGCTGGGTAGGGGTCTGTGGAGCTCAGGAACCACTGACTGAGGTACCTGTTGATGAACACCTGGAAGGGCAGTCGCACCGGAAAGCCCTCCTTGCGGATCCGCACAGTCTCCAGCACCCCTGAATAGCGTAACTGTGCCATTACCACATCTGGCTCAAAGACGCCTGGCTCCTGTGGGGAGGGCCCAGATGGGGAGTCTGCACATTGGCCCACCTATGTGCAAAGGGCACTATTATTGGTGAACAGTCCCCACAGTGGGCCGGGCAAATGGAGGTCCAGAGAGGCAAAGCCACTTGCCCGAGGTCACACAGCCTGGGGAAGAGGATTTGGCTCTCCCAGGGACCTCAGCCATCATGTACCTTCTTGTGGTTGGGCTTCAGGCAACGCACGAACAAGGGGTTACACCTAGGCATGGGCGGGAGAAAGGAAGTGTGAGGCCCCAGAGAAGAAAGGTGCTTATCCCTGAGGGTCATGGAGTAGGATGCCCTCCCGGCTGCCATGCCCACCTCTCCATCTTTTCCACCAGATCCAGGAGTGACTGCTGGAACTTAGCGGCCACTGTGTGAGCCTTGTATAGTCGCGTGATGGAGCTGCTCTTGCCCAGGCGCTGAGGGGCGGCCTGCGGGGCGTGGCTGGAGAAGAGGTGGGCTACCACCTGGGCAGGGGTGGGCAGCAGTCCGGGGCAGTAGTCACAGCACCGAGAGACAGCGAGACAGGGAGAGGTAGGGGCCAAGAGACAGAAATGAGGAGAGAAACAGAGAGGGAGAGAGAAAGGGAGAGAACAAAGAGTCAAGTCTCCGCACCAGAGGGATCAGAAGACTAACCCACTGGACCCTGTCCTCTCTGTAGGGCCACTGTGCTCCTGGCTTGCACACCTCTCAAGTCAGGGTGCTCAGTACCTTCCAAAGGATCCATCCTGCAGTTGGGCTGACTTTTTTCTTCAGTCTGGGGAACACACAGGACTGACTGTGTGCCTGGCCCTGAGGTGGCCTGTTACACACATGGTCATGAACTCTGGCAATGACCTCAGGAGGAGGGTGCCTACTTAACAGAGGAGGAATTGGAGATCCAGAGTCGGGTGGGTGGCTGAGAACAGCAGCAGTTGGGAGAACTGCTCAGGAGGCCATGGGGCAGTGCTGGGTGGGCGTGGCCAGAATGGGCCAGGGGAGAGACAGGGCAGCCAAGTGGGCCCAGCCAGGGGCGTGGCCCTGCAGGGGGCAGGGCCAGGGATGGGAGAAAGGACAGAGCCAGACCCGGCTGGGGGCATACAGGGTTAGGCTTGGGACTGGGGTCAGGGCCTGGCCTGGGCTGGGGTGAGCTGGGGGGCGGCGGGGAGGCGGGCTAGGGTCCCTCTCCATTTGCTGGACTGGGAGAGGAGCCTGCCAGCAGGCTGGGCGCTCTGGGGCAGGGCCAGGCGGCGGGATGCGCGGCTCGCTCACCCGCGTCCGGCTCCGCATGAAGAGGTCCAGCACATCCTGGCGCACCTGATCGTGGTTCTTGTCCAGGAACTTGTGCACCTGAAAAGGGGTCACGGCAGGGCAGCTCGGGCTAGACCCCATGCCACAAACCCTGGGGACAGGGTAGAGGGGTAACCCCCCAGTGTGTGTCAGCCTGCCTGCTCCCCTCCTCCCTTCCTCTTTACAGCCCCTGGGTGGCCCTAGCCCTGCCCCTCCAGGCCTCTGTCTCCCAGTTCCTCCTGCTCTGGTCCCCTCCCCTCAGCCCCCACTATCCTCCCCACTCCTGGGGGAAGAGGGCACCAGCTGCAGCTTCACACGACTAGTCCAGGCCTTGGCCCCGTCCTCAGTGGAGGACCCTGTCCTGTGCCCACTCTACAGACAACAACAGTGAGGCCCAGACAGGGACAGAGGCTTAGAAGCCTGGCCTGAGACACCTACAGGGCAGGAAAGCTCCTGAGACAAGAGAGATGAGAGCAGCCACAGCGACATCACTCCTGACAACAGCCGTGCTTCATCAAAGCCACCCAGCCTAGATTCCTCTCCCTCACCCCATGACATGGGCGCCAGTGTGATCCCATTTCCCAGATGGGAAAGTGAGGCTCAGAGAAGTAAAGCGCTTTGCCCAAACTCACAGAGGTAAGGATCAGCAGGCCCAGAACTAGAGCCACGTGGTGCCTCTGTGTCTCCGACAGCAGGGGATGACGGCACTGGGGGCCGTGGGGCTGCCCTGGGTCTCACCTGGTAGGTGACTTTGCCTGCATAGTGCTTGATGCTGAACTCAGGCAGCGGCATCTTGGGTTTGGAGTAGAGCGGGTTGGCGCCGTGGTGGTAATGGCACTTCTGCAGAAACGTGTGGTCTGTGGCCTGGGGGTAGGTGGGGGTCAGTGGTTGGGCAGGAGGAGGTCTGGGCACTGTGTTCCCAGCCTATTGGCAAATTCTCCAGCCCTGACTGGTCCCTAGCGAGCACTGGGTCACAGTTTCCCGTGGCTGCCCACTGCCCTGAGTAGAGGCCTAAGTGGACCCCTGCAGACAGGTGAGTCTGATTAGTTCCCAGGCACCTCCCGTCCAGCCAAGCTGCCTTTGCACTCTTTTGCCCCACTGCCCACAGCACCCATCCCACCCTTGTGTTTTCCAATCAAGATTTGAGGCCTAATCCCAAGGTCACCTCCTCCACGAAGCCTGTGACTTCTCAGGCTGGCACAGCCCCTCCTCTGGACACCCGTAGCCCTCTCTCCAGCCTCAACTACCCCAGGTTGTGAATGGCAGGTTGGGTGTCCTGAGCCCCCCAGCCAGGCCAGAGCAGAGAAGACTGCAGGACTCAAGCCTGATGAGGACATGAGGCTCAGAGACACTGAGCAACCTGACCAGGCTCACACGGCTCCCGCGGCTCACCTGGGGAAAGCAACACTGGTCGTCGAGGATGCGCAAGATGCCATAGGGCTTCAGTGAGATGAGGTTGATGCAGGGCTGATTGTCAGCGAAGGTGATCTCCCGCCAGTCGATCTGCTCACGGATGTACTCCTCCTGTAGGCAGCAAGAGCTCAGCCTCCAAGCCCTGTCCAGGTCCCACCCACCTTGCCTCCCAGGCTGAATCCATCTGAATGGGCCCGGCGAGGGGCACCTCTGCTTGCACACCTCCTAAGCCCAGGACCTCACTCCCTAGCAGGACAACATGAACCATCTCTGGGCCCAGCTCCTCCCTCCACCTGACACAGCCCTGCAGAGGTTGAGAAGATCCCCCAAGAGGGCTACTTCCCTGGGCTCAGCACCCCAACACCTTCCCTTCCAGAACACAGGCCTTCACATGTGCTGGACCCCAGCTTAGAATGCCTTTCCCTCCATTCAGTTTACTGACAACCACTGATTTGCCCTTAAAGAGCCAGCATATCCTGTCTGTCTCCACGAAGGCCCACAGGCCAGTCAGGATGGGAACAGGGGTGCTCATGGAGGCCCTGCACACCTGCTCCTCCTGGAAGATGATCTTGTTGAAAAGGTACTGAAGGTTCTCGTTTGCATAGTTGATGCACAGTTGCTCGAAGCTGTTGAAGCTCAGGTCCTGCCAGGTGGGTGGTGAGACTGGGCCTGGTCCCTCCTTAGCCAGCAGCCCATCTGTCCCTGCCCAGGGCCCTGTCTGTGCCCCCGCAACCAGCTCAGGCTCAGTGCCCTCCCTGCCTTCCATGGCCACAGCTTCAGAAAGCTGGAGCCCTGACCATAGACCCCTGCTCAGAACCCTCCATGGCTCCCAGTGCACAGGTCCCAACAATAGGCAGCAGAGGTAGTGGTCAAAGTCCCAGGCTCTGGAACCTTCTGCCTGGGTTCCAATCCTGGCTCTGCCACTTTCTATGTGACTTTGGGCCTCAGTTTCCCTGTCTGTAAAATGGGGATAACGACAGTACCTATCCTAAGGTGGTTGTGAGGATTAAGTGACTTAAATGTAAAGTGCTCAGAGCGGCACCTGGCATATAACAGGTGCCAGGTGAGTACCAACCATCACCTTTACTGGGATGACCTTGCCTCACCTCTCACCACTTCCCTCACTGTGCACTCAACACAGCGGTCCCCCCACTGCCCTGGGCAAATGACTTCCAGTTCCCAGACACCATGCCCACCACACCTCTCAGCCTTTGCATATGCTGTTCCCTCCACCTCAAATGCCCTTACTGGTTCTTAAAGAATTAGTTCAGGGATGCCTCCTCCCCCTCCAGGAAACCTTCCCTGACCCCTGCCCAGCTAAGGGTCTTCTCTAGGCTCCCCCAGTGCCAGGCTGCCTCTGTTATGGCTCTGACCATGTGTGTTTGTCAGCATCCATCCCCCACCCTCACCCAGTCTCTCTGGAAGCTCCCCAAGGGCAGGGCCCAGGTCTGGTCCTTCCCAGGGTCCCTGGTATTGCCCAGCACAAAGCCTGGCACCCAAGGCCTCAGGGAATGCCTGTGGCCGAGTGAAGAGATGGCAGGAGATGGGAGATAACAGTGAGGGAGGGCACTGAACAGATAATGGTGTGTACTGTAGGCAGAGAGATACGAGAGACGAAGCCTTACGTCCCCCCGCTCCTTGCCCACCCACGAGGCCTCACCTCGAAGCCGTAGATGTCTAGGATGGCAATCGACAGTGTGTCCTGCTGTGGGGACACCAGCGCATTGACCCTGGCGATGAGCCAGCTGAACAGCAGCGCATACAAGACCTTGGCGATGGCATCCCTGGAGCAGAGATGGTAGTGGGGTGGGTAGGCACAGTGGGGGGCGGCCTGGGGGTCTGGGGGCTCAGGCAGGGAGGGAGGTGGCCTCACCTGGCATCCACAGCGCTCTCCACGGTCAGGGGGGTGAAGATCTTCTCTTGCATTGTCTCCTGGCGAGGGACGTAGCCCCTGAGTGACAGCAGGCTGGCCACCACCTCCAGGAAGTCCCCAGAGGATTTGGGGGCAGGGGCGTAGGGAAGGGAGCCAGAGAGATGGTGTGACTGGTCTCAGGCACACAGTTGGCCAGGGGTGGAACAGGACACCCTCATCCTTCCTTCTGCCTGGCTATGCTGGCAGGCATGGGGGCTGCTAGACTAATGGGGGAGACAAAGGCATAGCAGACACAGGGAGACCAGCCTTGGGAAGGGAGGAGGGGCCAGGGGCTATGAGAGGCCAAAGGAGGTACTGACCCAGCCAGGGGTCAGGGATGGCTCCCTGGAGTTGGGGGGGATACCTGTGTTGGGTCTTGAAGGATGAGTACGTGTGAAAAAGGGAAGAGTATTCCAGGCACAGGGAACAACCTATGTAAAGGCCTGGAGATTGGAGTCTAATGCCTAATGCCTTTGGGGTCTGAGGTCACCCCGCTCTGGGCCCAACCCAGAAGATGGATGGGACAGAGAGGAAGAGGGCGAGGGAGACAGGGCCCACACAGGATGGGGCACGAGGAAGCTCTGTCTGGGTGCCGACAGGAGCCTTGGAGAGAGTCCCCAGAGTCCAGAGACTCACGGTCACTCTGAAGGTGATGGCCTTCTGCAGGCCCTCGGGGGAGACCTGCAGCAGTTCTGCCACGGCCTGGATCTCCCGGGCGCTGACCACCGAGGCCACCTCCTGCGCATCCGTCTATGCAAAATACCAAGTGGAGCATGTTCTGAGCTAGAAAGCTGAGTTTAAAGTTCATATAAAAAACAAAAACAAGCTAGAATAGCCAGGACAATTCTGAAATAGGAGAGGAGTGCCGGGAGCCTATGAGATGATAAAACATCATAAAGTTCCAACAATTAAAACAGTGTGGTGATAGGCACAGCATACGTGCACAGAATACTGAAGCACAACAGAAAGTCTGGAATTAGACATAAATGTTCATAGGAATTTAGTACATGATAAATATGTATTTCTCAAGTTGGGAGATTAGTATAATTGAGTAACCAACTGGAAAAAAAGAAATTGGATCCCTACCTCACACCTTACTAGGATAAATTCCTCATAAACCAAAGACTTAAATGTTAAAAAAAACCACAATACACACAAAACCCATAAAAGTTCTTGAAAAAATTATGGGAGAAGGCTGTAATAATTTTAGAGATAGGTCTCTCTAAAAATGATAAAAAAGGCCAGTCCCCGTGGCCTAGTGGTTAAGTTCAGTGCGCTCCACCTCAGCGGCCTGGGTTCACTTCCTGAGTGTGGACCTACACCACTCGTCTGTCAGTGGCCATGCTGTGACAGCAGCTCACATACAAAATAGAGAAAGATTGGCAGTAGATGTTAGCTCAGAGCGAATCTTCCTCAGCAAAAAGAGGAAGACTGGGGGCCGCCCGGTGGCGCAGCGGTTTAGTTTGCGCTTGGCAGCCCGGGGTTCGCGGGTTCGGATCCCGGGCGCCTGCCGACACACTGCTTGTCAGCCACGCCATGGCGGCGTCCCATATAAAGTGGAGGAAGATGGGTGCAGATGTTAGCCCAGGGCCAGTCTTCCTCAGCAAAAAGAGGAAGATTAGCAACGGATGTTAGCTCAGGGCTGGTCTTCCTCACAAAAAAACAAACAAAAAAAAACAAACAAACAAAAAAAAAAGAGGAAGACTGGCAACAGATGTTAGCTTAGGGTGAATCTTCCTCAGCAAAAAAAAAAAAAACAGGATAAAAAGTCTAAAATTTATACAAGAAAAGATCAATAAATGAAATACCTGAAAATAATTTTTAAAATCTGCATGGCCAAAAAAGCCCACAAAACGCCAAGAAAGCCCATATACAAAGCCAAAATATAAATGATAAACTGGAAAATATATTTGCAATTCATATCAGAGACAAAGGGCTGATTTCCTTAACATATATAAAGAGCTCTCATACATTAATAAGAAAAAGACGGACAACCGCAAAGGGGGGTGGAAAAGAACAAACGATATGTGCGCCGTGTAACCGGAAAGGCAAATACAGATGGTTCTTAAGCCTTTGAAAAGACGCCTGTGTCCCGAGGGTGCCGGGGCCCCGGGGCAGGCATGACGTTCTCTCACCTCATACTTCTCAAAGGAGACATTGCCCAGGTGCAGGATGGAGGCCAGGATGCGGAATATGCTGTCCTGGTCTTCACTGCTGAAGCCCAGCAACTCCATGGCGGCCAGGAGCCGGTGGAAGTCATCTCCGTCACTCTTCCCCAAGATCTCACAGTTACCACCCTGGGCGAGGGCAGGGGCCAGGGGTCAGGGACCCCGAGTGGGGGCCAGGAGCCCTCAAGGTCACTGCTCTGCCAGACCTGCAGCGGGGCTGAGCCAGTCACTCAGCTCTTGTTCTGTTCCCGTGGGCTGGAGGCTCTGAGCAGGTACCACACGCCAGGCTCTGTGCTAAATGCCTGACACATGGTTCCTTCATCTAATCCTCACTACATCCCTGAAGAGTGGTATTAGACTGGGTCTTCCTGTCACAGATGAGGAAACTGAGGCGCTAGAGGGGAAGTGCAGTAGCTCCAGGCTGCTTAGTTCTGTTCTAGGCTCCAGAAAAATGAAGACTCAGGTAGGCCTCCCTGACCCTGGCTTTGGATCCCAAAGATGCCTGACCCCTTGCCGTGATGAGACACCTTAAATCCAAACTCATCCTTCCAAACCTCCCTCACCTGGGCTGACCATCAGGCCACCATGACTTGGCTCTCTAGGCCCACCCGGGCTGAGGGCTGGGGTACTGGCCTGGCCCTCACATGCCTGCAGGCACTCACCTGGTTCAGGTAGAAGTAGGTTTCAGCCTCCTGCAGGCTGAAGGCCTGCCGGAGCTGGGCAGGCAGCCCGGCCAGCAGCTCATAGAAGATGTGGTAGTTCCTCTCGTTTTTGGCCTGCGGAGTGGGTGGGTGGGTGCAGAGAGGGGAGCCGCCCACCTAGGTGACCCCCAGACACACATACAGGCCCCGGTGTGCAAACAAATACAAATACGTGGGCCTGCAGGTGAGACCAGGTACCTCCGTGATGAGTGAGCTCCCAGTCTGTCACTGGCTGGGGGTGGGGGCGGGGGTGGAGAACCCTGGGATGGTGGTGGGGAGGGGGCTCTGGGCAGGATTTAATTTTGTTTAGAGAAATAAGGGAAAGGTGGCCCTTCTCGCATGTGTACCGGCTGTACGTGCCCACGTACATGTGGCTCCACAGACCAGACACACACATACGGGGCCTCCTGAGGGCTCACTCGACCAGAGGCTGAGCACCAACTGTGTGCCAGGTCCTGTTCTAGGGACACGGTGGGGAACAAGGCAGACAGAAGCCCCTGACCTCATGGAGCCCACCTGCTCGCTGCAGACAAGACACTCAGCAAATCACTGATTAAAGCACAAAACTTGTCAGGTGGTGAGAAGCGCTCCGGAGAGAAATAAAGCAGTGAAGGGGGCAGGGAGTACCGGCAAGGAGGGGGGCTGCATGTTTAAATGGGGCAGCTTCCCTGAGCAGGTGACATTTCGGGGAAGACTTGGAGGAGATGAGGGGTTTGGCCATGCAGGTGTCTGGGGGAAGAGTGCTCCTGGTAGAAGGAACAGTATGTACAAAGGCCCTGAGGCACGATGAAGCCCAGTGTGCTTCAGGAACAAGGAAAAGCCCATGTACTTGGAGAGCAAGGTGGGGGGGGACGCGGTTGCATGCTTACACACACATACACCTGGATTCATTCATTGATTCGACATTCGGGGACAGGTTCTGAGTATCTGCACCGCGCCCCCCCAACCCCCTTCCAACACACAAGGGCCTGGGAGGTCCTGGCCCACCTGAAACACAATCCTGGATTTCTCGAGCAGGTACTGGGAGGTTATGGCACCAGAGACCACGCCCCTGCGGGGGAGCACAGTCAGCTCAAGCACGGGGCGGCGGAGGATGGGGTGCACCAGGACATGGAGTGAGCTGCAGGCCTTTGGGGGCTCCTCCACTGTCCCACTTACCCTTCCAGAAAGATCTCCACAAACTTTCCAAAGCGGCTGGAGTTGTCGTTCCTGACGGTTTTGGCGTTACCGAAGGACTCCAAGAGGGGTGTTGCCTCCAGGATCTGGACCCCCAAAAGAAGATGTGGGAACTGTTCTGGGGGCCTGGAGTGGGGAGCATGGCTAGGACCACCCCTAGGCTTCCCCAAACACAGACCCCCCCCCAAGGGCTCCCTTTGTGAGGGGTGACTGGAGGTGGACTCCCCGTGGACGCCTGGGGTCTCCCCAGTGTCCCCACCTCCCGCTGCCCGACCCCCACATGCAGACCTCAGCTACCCCTCACACAGCAGCCCCCGGCCCGGGCAGGCCTTCAGACATCCCTTCCTACCACCACACACGAGTGTGTGCACACATGCACACTCACACACGCATGTCACAGGGGCAAGTGTGCACACATACTCACACACTCTGAGTACCTTTATCTGCAGGAGCAGCCAAGAGGGAGGAGGAGGAGAGAGGAACAAGAACAGAAGCAGGTCACTCACAGGGCTGACCACCTCTCCGCCCAGGACACCAGGGGCCTCAGACCACGGAGGGACCGGCCAACCCCTTCGGGCCCCTGCAGCGGGCAGGAGAGTCGCCAGGTGAGAGCAGACCTGTGAGCCTCAAAGACCCTAGGTGTCTGGCTTGGGGACTGCAGTGTGACCCCAGGGGGAGTCTGTTGGCTCCACCTGTCAAAAAGCTCTGGGGATGTCCTCTTCTCCCCACCCTAAGGCCACCACGGCCATGGATCACCTGGGCTCCTGGAGCAGCCTCCTCCCTGACTCCGGCCTTGCCCCCTCCAGGGGTCCTTTGAAAACCTGCACTGGTTCACGTTCTCCCCACGGCTCCCACCTCACTCAGGCTCAAGGCCAAGGCCTTGCAGTGACTTCCAAGGTGCTGTGCAGCCCAGTCCTGGCTGGCCGGATCGCCATCTCTTCTCCCCTCCCTTGCTCTGCTCAGCACCACAGCCCTCGGGACTGCGCCCTTGACACCCAGGCACACTCCTGCCTCTGGGCACCAGAATTCTCTCCCTCTGTAGCCCTCAGCATCACCGGCAAATTCTCTTACTTCCTTGTATCGTCTGTCTCCCCAGACTAGAATGTCAGCCCCCACAGGCAGGAATCCGTCTACCTGCACACTCTGGGTCCCGTGTCTACAGAGGACCTGGTGCAGAGGAGGCTCTCAAAATCTATCTGCTGAATGGATGCAAGAAGGAATAGCATTTTATGAAAGCAGAGTGGCCCAGAGCATAGCTCATCACAGCTCTTACTCATTAAGCACCTACTGTGTACAGGCCCTTTATCCTCATTACATTGTTGTTAACAGTCCCAGGAGGTGGGTACTAATACCACCCTTGTTTTACAGATTAGGAAACTGGGACTTGGAGAGGTGGGGTGACATGCCCAGGGACTCCAGAGTCTGTAAGAGGGAGATCACAACACTGCGATGAGCACGTGCACAGTTGTGTATACAGTGTTTTCTCTGGCTGAGTCATTTCCTCAGGATAAATTCTTAGGGGAGAAGCAGGGGAGGCCCAGTCTCTGCAGAAATAATAACTGTTACCTTGGGGACGGTGCCAGTTCCCTCCTTCTGCTCACTCCCACGGTCCTGTTTCATCCAGGAAATACTCTACCCATTGTACAGAAGAGTAGACCGAGGCCCAGCGAGGAACGGGGGCTGGCCTGGGGTTGTTCAGTGAGTCAGGGTCTGCCTGAGGTTTGGCCTGTGTGATCCCTCGGCCTTGGAGACCCTTGACGGCACCAGGAGGCGGGCCGGCTGCTTCTCTGTTCCTAGGGTCCAGCACAGGGTGGGGCACGCAGCCAGGGGCTGGGGCAAGGACTGGTGGGCCAGGCGGGTGAACACCTGGCCCCGTGGGGGCATCCAGCCTGGCCCCCAGGTGAGATGGTGCCTGTGGTTTGGGTTGCACAGCATTCAGCCGCCCCCTACCTGGGAACCCTTGTCACATTCCCAGCCCAGAGGCGCAGCCTGTGGCCCAGGCCTCAGCTCGTCCAGGCACGACTGGGTCCAGTGAGGACACATGGCCAAAACCAGTCCAACAAGAGGGAGCCCTGAGACTTTTCCTGGCACGCTGGGAGGTGTGGGCTGTGGTGCTGTGGCACCATCTTGCTCACCAATGGGAGACAGACTGAGAATAAGGCCCATGCATAGGGGAGGGTGGAGCCAAGACAAGGGACATTGTTTAAGACCCTGGATCCAGACGTGCCTAAAAGTGACCCTAGAGCCAGACTGTCCGATGACACTAGCAGAGCTGAGCAGCAGCTAGAAAATGAGCCCACGGCCGTCCCAGCTGGCAAGCACATCCTCACACCTACTGTGTGCCCAGCACAGAAACTCCCAGACCCAGCCACGTCCCATGGCTCCGACTGTCCTCCCAGACCCATCAAGACAGCTCTGTGCTGTGAACTTCAGATCCCGGCTCTTTCACTCCCTCACTTTGAGACACTGAGCAAGTCATCTCCCCTCCCGGGCCTCAGCTTCCCTATCTGTAAACGGACACAAATGTACCTGTCTCCCAGCACTGCTGTGAGGCTCTGGTGTGAAGACATAACTGAAGGCACCCTGCACACAGGAGGTGCTTGATGCACACATTTGCCTGCGTATCTAGCCAGTCCTTCCAGAAGTCTAACCTTAGAGGTTTTGAAAACCCTGCCTGGAGCAAAGGGATGGTCTGGTTGGCTGTGTGGAGACCAGAACTGGCCACCTCAAGCACTGAAGGAGCCTTTGACCTTCCCCGCCCCCACTAACTGTCTGAAGGGATTTGGGATGGAAGGCCTGTCCCAGGGACAGGCCATCACCATGGATGACTCTGAGTATCCATAGACTGGGAGGGTCTTTGCTGGGCCCATGCTTAGCAAAATTCTGTTTACCAGACATTTGCATTTGTAAGGAAAATCTCCATTTGTAAAGGCATCTCCTTCTCTGTACCAGGAAGAAGGGGGGGATGACTTTATCTCTAGGGATCTAGTCGGCGCCAAAGGGGAAAACTTAAATCTGCATATTCTTGTTTATTGTGCTTTTCTTGTAATCCCTCACGGCTGGCACCCCCAACCCCCCAAAATTCCTCATTTGTTTATTATATAAGAGGAGAACCTCTGCCATTTTGTCAAGAGATACTCAGTTTCCCTCAGTTTCTCCCATGCACACATGTTATAAAGCTTTGATTTTTCTTCTGCTACTTGGCCTCATGTCAACCCAATTTGTAGCCCAGCCAGGAAGGACCCAGAGTGGGTAGAGAATGCTCTTTCTCCCCATCAGCTGCCGGGAGACTCAAGTTGGGATGGGAGGTCTGGCAGGCCAAGACAGGCATCAGAGGGGGCCTGCCAGGAAGTAACCCCTCCTGACCACAAATCCTGGGCTGACCCACTCCCCACTGAGGGCCAAGCAGCCCCCACCCGATGCCCCCAGGATCACCTGCCAAGATCGCTATTAGCTACGACACTGTGGCCACTTGCAAACCTTCATGGGTCCAGGGCAGGGAGTCTCAGAGTCAGGTTCAGGAGTCTGAGCTGGTGAGCTTTCGCCTCCAGCCCCACCTTCCCTGAGTTCCAGGCTCCTGGTGTATCCACTGCCTCCCCACCATCTCTGTGTGGACACCTAGCAAACATGTCAACGACACTGGTATCTTCTTTCTGCAGCCCTGCCCACTCAGCTGATGGCATCTCTGTACTGCCTGTGACTCAAGCTGAATCCCTGGGGTTGCCCTTGGTCTGTCCCCCTCTCTTACACCCCTGTCTGGTCCCTCAGCAAGTTGCTGGCTAGCCTTTGAACTGTACCAGGGTCCAGCTGTGCTCACCAACCCCATGGCCACCTCCGTGGCCCAAAGCACTGTCCTCCCTCGCCTGGACTCCACACTGCCACTCTGCTGTCCCTTGAGCACACCAGACTGGCTTGCACCCTAGGGCCTTTGCACTTGCTCTTCCCTCTGCCTGTTTGCTCTTCTCCCAGACATTCAGAAGGCTCACTCCCTTGTCTCCTCAGTAGGAGAAGACACTTCACACTTGACCACCACACTTCAGATTACAATCCCCCAACGCTCCCCACCGGCCTCCCTACTTTTTTTCTCCACAACTTACCACCCTTTCACATATATATAATTTACTTGTGTATTATTTTTCATTCTGATCCTCCACTAGAGTGAAATTCCCATGAGTGTAGGAACATTTGTCAGTCTGTATTGCTGCTGCCTGCCTCCCCAGAGCCAAGCCTGGGCCTGGAACACAGGAGCTCCTTGGGAAACCTTTCCTGACATTTTAACACTCTTAGGATCGGAGGACTCAGCACTCTTAGCAAACCTCCAATCCTGAAGACCCCGGCCCAGCCTCCTCACTGCCCTAGTAGTAACCCCCACCCCTATGAACCTCCCCCATTTAGGCCTGTCCTGCCTCTTTCATGCCCAGGAGCCATACCAGTAAGGTGAAGCCAGGCAGGGGAAGTGGAATGACTTCCCTTGCCCATGTGGCCTCCACTCTGGCCAGACCCCGGGAGCCCCAGTCCTATGAGTCCTCTCTGTGCAACCCTGGGCTCAGTCTCCCCATCCTTCAAGTGGGGCCAAGGAGTCTTGTCTCTTGGGGAGCACAAGGGCCACTCGGCTATGGGCTCTGGAAAGAGAGACAGACCATGCAACAGACAGACTCACCTGCTGCATGACGCCCCGTTTTTGGTTCATGGCAGCCAGGTAACGCAGAATCAGTTTCGTGGCCTCAGTTTTTCCAGAGCCGCTCTCTCCACTGACCAGGCAAAGGGGTAGAGAGAGCTTCAACCTGTTCACTGCCTCTTCCGGGCTCCCTAAACCCCTCCTTGACTAGAGGACATGGGCAGGCAGGCCAGCCAGAGATATGGAATGATTTCCCCAGTCCCACCGCAGGTCTGGCCCAGTACCTGAGATTCCCCCCACAACCCCCACGCACGCATGCACGGCCTCCCCGCTGCTCACCTGATGATGATGCACTGGTTCTGTTTGGCATCGAGCATTTTGGCGGAGGCGAGATTTGCAATCGCAAAGAGGTGCCTGGAGAAACAGGCCACAGGTGTCACTGGGGCCAGCCCCTGCCTCTGTGTTCTCAAACCTCCTGAGGGCAGGCAGGGGGCATCTCTGTCCAACCAAGCAGCCAAGCCTGCACCACTCCCACCCACTCTGGGAAATGCTTCCTGCAATGCTCCCCATCCTGGTCTGAGCAACAGTGGCCCCCTACCCAGAAGGGGCCATGGCCAGGCTCAAGGAGAAACTGTTGGGCTGAGCAGGTGGGCTGCCTGAACCATAGCTGAGGGGCAGCCAGGGACTTGCTGAGCTCAGGCAGGGACCCAGGAGACCCCAGGGCAGTCCCCTCCCCCAGCCCCAGAGACACTCACGGGGGATTCTCTCCCAGGGCCCGCCCACTGTACTGCTGCACCTGCTCCGGCCCGTAGATTCCAAACATTCGGTACGGGTTCACTGATACCAGGATGCTGCCGATATACGTCTGCTGGGCAGACAGTGGCCTCAGTGCCCATGGCACCTCACAGCCCCCTGTGGCCCCCCCTCCCCTGCTCCTGGGATCCTGAATTCCATGTCCGGTGACAGATACCTGGCTGCCTGGTCTCAGGGTTTGTACTTTGGACCCTCTAACAGCTTGATGGGTCATCTGCTCTGGTAGTGGAATTTCAGGCACTGTACCAGGCTGAGGCTGGGAGGAGTCTGGAGGGAGTAAAGCCCCACAGCCACGATTCTGCGCAGGTGGTCGTGCTGGCTCCTGCCTACTTCATTGACTCATAGTCAGGGCCAGGCTCCAGGAGCCTCTGCCACACAGTGAGGTCACACCTCCACTGCCTGGAGTGAGGAGGGAGTTCGGAGCCCAGGGGATTCTGAGGTGGCCAGAGCCCTTCTGGGTGGCCCTGCCTCCTGCACTGTGGTTCTGCACCTCCATTCTATCACTCTGGGGCCAGGGGCTCCCTTCCACCCCCTGGTCACCCCATCCTGGGTTCCAGGTCTATGGATTCTAGGACTCCGGACGCTTTATCCGTCGGGTCCCTGATGGGGTCACACATTTCTGGGTTCCCTGTCTCCAAGTCTCTGCCCCTGGCATCCACCATTCCAAGACTCTGTGTTTCAGGACTTGGGATTTTAGCGCTCCAGGTTCTAGTACGTTATGCTCAAACAGAAACCCCACAGTTCAAACCAGATGCCACAAGTCTGGGGCCCAGCAGGAGAATTCTGTGCTTCCCACTGTGGCCCCAGGAGGCAGGGAGGCAGCTGCCTTCCAGATCTAAGCCCAGGGCAGAGCCAACTCCAGGACTTACGTAAATGAGGTTCCGTTCAAATCTGGTCTTGAGGTTGGACAGCACGGTGGTCTCTTGGAGGTCTCTGAGAGGGCATGGAGAGGGGCAGTCAGGGCCCACCTCCCTCCTCAGTGCAGGGGCTTGGTCAGAAAGGCCTGAATTCAAGTCCTGTCTCTGATACCAACCGTAAGGACTTAACCTCTCTGTGCCTCAGTTTCTCCATCTGTCCAACGGGTATGATAATCACTCTCCCTACCTCACCGGGTTGGGGAAGCTCGTAGGTAGCAGATGTGAGAGCTGAATCACCATGATTGGATGATGATACTGACGAGCACAACCCTCACGTTTTAGGCACCTTCAATGTGCCAGCTGCCTCACAACCACCACCCCACCCCCGTCCTGCAGAGGAGAAACTGAGGCAAAGGGAGGCAAAGTGATTTGCCCAAGGTCCCCAGCTGGTAAGGAGTGGGGCTGGGATTTGAACCCAGCCCCGTCTGACTCACAGGGGTGTGATGTGCACACATTTGACTTCTGTGACACTGCACGACCATCACTTTGCAGAGGAGGGAAGTGAGGCTCTGAAAATGCTCCAGGAAGTAAGGCACCCCTGGTAGAAGGAGGTACTCTGGCTGGGAGTGTGGCCACCCCACACTGACCCCTCACTGACCCCACCGCCCCACCCACTCACTCCAGCTGTGTCATGTCCTCCACGCCATCCTCCCGGTGCTGCTCTCGGAAACTCGAGGATGGCAGGTTGCGGATAGAGTGCATCTGTGAGAGAGAGTCTGTGGTTGGCCTGTTGGGAGGGTGCCCACGCATGGCCCCCTGGCTTGGACAAGACTGGGACCTGCTCCCATTGGGGAGGAGGGAACCTTAAGGCCAGGCCAGGTGGGTCCTGCCAGCCTTCTTGCCTCCAAACACCATGGGCCATGGAGCCTGCACACAACCCTTACTCACAGGCACACAAGCCTGCCTGCCCTCTGTCTGCATGTTCCCTGAGGCGGGTGCTCCCACGTGTTCCCAAGTGTCCTGACCCGGGGGACGAGCACATGCACATGGGCACTGCTCCCTCTGACTTGCTGGAAACCCTCCCAACCTCATGCTCTCCCAGTACTGACACCCTTTCCCAGGGTGGACCCTAAGTCTTTGCTCATGTGACAACTTGATGAACACCCATATCTTGGCGCATGGGGCCTCCAGGAGGGCCAAGACCGAGACTGTCCCATTCAGCACCGTACCCTGTGCCCAGCCCAGGGCAAATATGTAGACCCAGGTGCACAGATATATACACAAGGGTATTTGCAATTCATACAACTCCCACACACATGCAATATGCCTGTGGACACGCACGCAGGCCCGTGGCACCTGCTGGAGGCACACACACGCAGGCACACACTCTCAACGTCCATCTAACAGCTAGGGCTGTCCCCACACTTGGGGGGGGTCTCAAGACAAAAGTCCTGATGCCACTTGTGGGCTGCAGGATTTCCGCTGTGCCCATCTATGTGCACACGGGTGACCCCACGGGTGCCATGTCTGTTCAGACCTTGGCGCGCACACACACGTACCTTCCTCATTTGGCTGTAGTATACCCAAGCACATATCCCAGGCACATAGGCCTAGTGTGACCCACATGACTGAGAGCACACGTGTGCACCCTTTCCAGCTTCTCAGGTCCAGCCCGCACCCCTCCCTGAGCAGGCGAGGAAAGGGGACACCAGGAGGGAGCCCTGTGTGCTAAGTAGGGCACAGCAAGCATCACTCGAGGCCCTGGCCTTCTGCCTACCTATCTGCCCATGTGCGCCAGTGGCTGCAAACCCTAAATAATTCAGCCACTCACGTATTCCAGGGTGAGGAGGGCCCAGGCATCCTTGCCCCTCACCCCTGGGCGCCCTGCGCCCCGCTCCCGCAACGCTGCGGCCCACACAGCACGGGGCACCCGCCGCCGAGGCCAGGGGCCCCCTAGCAGCCAGGCTGCCCTGGTCGCCATTGCCGGGCCCAGCTGGCTGCCCGCTCCCCGGGGCACTTCTGCAGAGGCTGAGAAACGCCTGCTGCCCCTGCATGCCCCGCCCACCCCAGGCGTCCCAGGGGAGGCTCCAGTGACCACTCCCCTCCGCTGAGGGCCAGCCGGCACTGAGCTCGTGTTCCGCCATGACCGTGGCAGCCAGGCACAGGTTTGGCACCCCTCAGACAAACTGCCTGCCCTGCACCCCACAGTGGGCCCACAGAAACTCCTGGCTCAGCCTTGATCCACTGTGTGACCTTCTGGGCATTGGTTTCCCCACTGCTCAATGCAGAGGCTGGAAATTTGGTTTCTGAGCCCCTCACTCTCAGATAGTCCAGAATCCTGCAGCCCAGGGGACTGCCCTTAAGCAGGAACCCAAAAGAGAGTACTCCAATTTGGGGGAGGGTTAGTAGGAGGCAAGAGGAACAGCATGGACATGAATGGGGGGTGAGACAGGGTGGACAGGAAAGTACTGCCGTGTTTACTCAGCCCAAACCTCTGAAGGGTGGCTAAGGAT
The DNA here is from genome assembly GCA_031878705.1 of Tapirus indicus. NCBI lineage: Eukaryota > Metazoa > Chordata > Mammalia > Perissodactyla > Tapiridae > Tapirus > Tapirus indicus. The sequence goes on along the minus strand of CM062932.1, from coordinate 1,626,896 downwards.
GGAAGTGCCATCCAGACTGGACCAGGACAGGGCTGCTCAGAGCCCAGGCTGGGACAAGATCCCTTCCTCAAAGTGACCCGGGAGGAGTTTCTGGCTTCTCTGTCCTGTGCCTGCCTGTGCTGGGCATGCCATTATTCAGTCCTCTAGAGGCTCTGGAAGCCCGAGGCTGTTCTCCCCAACTTACAGATGGGAAGACTGAGCCCCAAGCAGGCAGCACCTCACCAAGGTCCTGAGGCTCTCTTCTGCCCTGTTTCCCAGGACAGAACCCCCAAGCCCTCCCTCTGACCTGTGCCCCCATACCTTGTTCCACCAGCTTTTGGGGCCAACCTCTTGCCAGGGGTCTCCGTGGGGCAGGCAGGCAGCTCCCGGGCCCAGGCAGCAGGACGGGTGGTGGGTGTGTACCCGCGGCCAGGGTGGGTGGGCCTCCCCTGGCAGCCAGAGGCGTGACCAGAGCAGACTCCAGGCTCTTGGCTTGGGGCGGGGCTCTGAGTCCTGGGTGGGCTGGATGGGGGGCTGCAGGGTGGCAAGACCAACGCCCTGGAAAGAGCTCAGCTTTTGCACCTGAGGCACGACCATGGCAAAATGCCCAGAGCCTGCTCGGTGCTGCTCACATACCTCGGGCAAGGGCCCAGGGGCCCCAGTGGGCACCAAGGGGGCTGGGGCCCTGGGCAGTGTCCCCCGGCAGCGCCATGGCGGCCACGTGGACCTCTTCTGGTCACACGTGGCCAGTGGCTGAGAAAGACTAACCCTTAGTGTCTTCTGCTCTGGGGAAGAATCCTTAGGGGGTGTGGGGGTCAGGGGCTCAGTCTCTGCTGGTGTCTGGGGGTCCCCCGGGGAGGCCTCTTCTTCGGGCTTCTTGGGGCTCGGGCCAGTCGATTTGGCCAGCTGTCCAGGCCCTGGTTCGTGGTGTCTACCCAGGAAGACACTAGTCGAGTCAGAGGCTGAGCCCTCCAGCTGGGGAGCAGGTGATGGCTCAGGGCCCACGTGCTGGAGGAAGGGGTTTTCGGGTACCGGCGGTGGCCTGCAAAAGCTGTGCCGACTGCCCACACCTCCTGGCCAGGGTGAGGGTGGGCGCTGGGTGGGAGGCAAGTCCACGTCCCAGCTGGGGGCCAGCGGCGGCACCGTCCAGGGCGTCGCCGAGTCCTCGGGCTCCTGGCGCTCAAGGGCAGCCGCACCAGCGGGCCAAGACCCAGCGCTGGGAGGCGGGTGGAAGGGCTGGCGCATCCTCGGCTTCACGGCCCTGGTGGGCGGCTCGCTGAGGCGACGCCACGTGTGCTGGAGGCACGAGGGCAGGTGGAGGGAGCAGCGCCGCGGGCTGTAGCCCAACAGCGGGGGCGGCGAGGGCGGCCGCGGGGAGGCCTGTGCGGGCGAGCAGGGTGGGCCCGGGAGCCCCGAGGCGCGGCGTGGGGACGCGGGCTCCCGCCGCGAGAGGGGCCGGCGGGGCGGGGGCGAGAAAGGCGGCTGGAAGAGGCCAGCGCGGACGGATGGCTGAGGGGACGCGGGCCCCGAGGGCGAGCGGTAGCCCAGGCTGGGCAGGCTCCTGAGCGAGGGCTGGGGCGAGGGCAGGCGCGGCCAGACCCTCCTCCGCGACGCCCGTGGGGAGGGGCCCGGGAAGCCGAAGGCCGCCCCTCGCCCGCGGGAGCCCCTAAAGGAGGACTGGGGTCCGGAGAAGGCCAGCAGGTCGGGGGGCACCTCCGGGCTCCCGGGAGGGGGCTCCACGAAGGCCCACCAGCTGGCCTGGGGTGTGAGCGGCACGTGCGCGGGGGCGGCCCAGGACGGCGGGTGCCGGCGGAGGGAGCCGTAGGGCGAGGCGGGCCGGGGCAGGCCCGAGAGGGCCGGGGAGAAAGGTGGGGCGGGCGGTGGGCCGGGGCTGGGGGGCCGCCGGGGGGCCGGGGGAGAGACGGGCGCGCTCCAGGGGGAGGGCGGCGCGGGCGAGGGCGCAGGGGGGCGGTGGGAGTTGTTGTTGTTGCGAGCCCGCGCCTGCGCCCTCCGCAGCACGATGGGCGTGCAGGGCCGGTCGGGGTCCATGCCGGCCAGCTTGTAGCCGAAGCGCTTGTAGGCCGCCTCCCTGACCGCCAGGCCTCCCAGCCGGGCCTTTTGGCTGCCCCTGAGCCGCGGGGGGGGCTTCTTCTCTGACAGCGTCTTTCTAAGGAACCGCGCCAACGAGGTGGCCGGGCGAGGCGGGAGGTGCCCCAACTCGGGGATGAAGCCCAGGCCCCGGTGGGCACCGAAGGCCGACAGGGCGCGCTGGAGATGGCGCTGGCGCGGCGTGAGGAAGCCCCAGAAAGGGTGGGCGTATGGCACCGTGGGCACTGGGGGCATCTCCTCCTCGTCGTCGTCTTCATCTGCATCCCCCAAAGGCAGAGGGATGTCCAGGGAGGGGGGCAGGGGCACCTCCAACCTCTCCTTCCCAAACAGCTTCACCTGGGGCCGCGGGAAGAGGCGGAACCTGCGGATGAGGGACAGCTTGGACCTGGCGGGCTTGTCCATGCCTTGCTGCTCAAAGAAGGCGGCGCTGGGCAGGCGGAAGGAGGTGCTCGGCCGCTCCCCGCCGGCCTCCTCCGGCTCCTCCAGCTCCGTGATGTCATCCATGGGGTGGGCGTATGGGTTGTGGGGCGACAGGATGGGCGGCGGCCCCCACGGGTACGCGAAGGCCGGCTGCTCCGGGTAAAGATAGGGCTCTGCCGGGGGGTAGATGGCCTGGTCCTCGCCACCATAGATGCCTTCGGCGTACGGGGCGCTATAGGGGGCGCCATAAGGCACCCCGTAGGGATCGAAGTAGGGTCCGTCGTACGGGAGGTCATATGCGAGGTCGTAGAGCGGGTATGGCGCATCATAAGGTGCGTAAGGATCCAGGTAGTAGCCGTGCGCGTACGCTTCGCCCTCGGACCCGTCGTAGTAGCTGTAGGGAGATGTGTACCCCGACGGGGGCGCATAGGGGGGCTCGTAATCGTCGTAGCCGTAGCCGTAGGTGTATGTGGGGTGGTACGAGCCTCCATAATAGTCCAGGTGGTGGTAGTCATAGGGGTCTTCGGGCGGGTACCTGTGGGGGTGGCCTCCGTAGGGCGGCCAGGCCGGGCCATAGGGGCCATAGCCGGCCAGGTAGGGCTCCTGCACCTCCTCATACTGGTAGAGCGACTGCTGGTCGTAGTAGTCGTCGCCCTCGCGGTGGTAGTCGTAATACTCTCCCAGGTCTTGGAAGCCCTCGAGCCCGTACAGCGACTTGCGGGAGCCCGAGTGCCGGAACGGGGCCTCGTCCTCAAAGGGCAGGAAGCCCACGGGGTCGCCCGACGCATAGATGCTGCGGCTGCGGGGGAACCTCCGGGGGCTGCCTCCATGCCGCAGGATCTCGGCGCCCGACGGGAAGGGCAGCTTGCGGGAGCCCATGCGGGAGCTGGAGCGGTTGAGCCAGGCGTCCAGTGTGGCCTGCTGGCTGCCCGACTCCTCGGCCTTCTTGATGAGGAACTTCTTAGTGAGCCAGTTGATGGCTGTGGACGCCTTGCTGAGTGACCGGGCGCGAGGCCGTAGGTGGCCGTAGCCGCGCCGCCCCGGGAAGCGGATCACCATGAAGGACGGCTTCTTGCCCTTCATGGCCCGCTTCTTCTTGCCCATGCGCATCTGCGTCATGAGCTTCGACGTCGACTTGAGCACGGTGCGCGCCTTCTTCTTGCGTTTGGTCTTCTGGGGGCCGGTGTGGAGGCCCCAGAAGAAGGCCGATGCGCTGCGGAATTGGCCCTTCTTGGAGATCTTGGGCGTGCGGTCGCGGAAGCCCATGAAGAGCCGCGACGTCCCCTTCAGGCTCCGTTTGGGCTTCTCGGGCTCCGGCGCCTTCTTGCCCTTCTTCCCTTTCTTGGCTTTCTTCTCATCTTCTTCCTCCTTTGCCATGGTGGCTGCCTGCTCCCCACCGGGCTGGGGCCGGTGTCACAAACTCAGGGACTTGGAGACAAGGGGACCTGCTGAGTCTCCCGCCCGTGGCTGGACAGGCAGCCTCCTTGTGCTCAGAGCAGCTGGGACTGGCCTGGGTGGCCTGAGGAGGGACAGTCAAGCTTCTTCTGACCGGGACTAGGATTCCAAGAGGGCGGATCCATAATTCATCTCCTCCAGACGCCGCCTTGGGTTTCACCCTCAAGCGGTGGTGGAAAGTGCCTGGGTGTTGTTTACAGGAGCAGGGGAAGCCTGGCCGAGGCCTGTGCTGGGGGACCACCTTGGTCTTCCAGTCGCCATGAGAATGACTGTGCTGACATGGGTCAGGCCCTCCCTGGGGCTCAGCTGCTCAGCCCACCCAAGGGAGAGCTTGGGTCATTGCCACTTCACAGAGGACCACACTGGGCCCCAGAAAGGGTAAGCCACTGGTCCTAAACCACCCAGTACATCTGTTCTGGGCCAGAAGGAGCAGGGTCTCCTGAGCCAGGGTGGGATGTTCAAAACCCACCAAGTCGCCTTGGAGGGGAACCTTGGACCCTCCAGGTCTTGGGCAAGGGAGAAGGGGAGTGGGCAGGGCAGGTGCCCATGGCTGTGGTCAATGTAACTGGAGCTGGCTGGCTCTGGGGAACATGAATAATGCATTGGGGAGAACCAGGCTGCGGGCTCAGAAGGCAGGGTAAGATGGGGTCTTCTCAGTGGAACTCTGGTAGGGCCTTGTGAGGCTGCATGCCAGTGGGGGCTGGGGGAGTAAAAAGGGAGGGTGGGTCAGGCCTGGCTCTGATCCCCAGCTCTGCCACTGACTCGCTGTGTGGTCTCAGGAAAGCCCTTTGCCCTCTCTGGGCCTGTTTCCTCATCTGTAGGATGAGAGTGATAAGCCATGCCCTGTCTCCTTAACAAGGAGGAAGCAAGACCTGATGGTGCTGCTGGGTAGCCTAAATGGCTGGGGCTGCACTGTTTAGGGACCAGGAGGTGGTGAGGGCTGAGGAGAAGGGCAGGGCAGTGGCAGCAAATGGGCACATGGGTCAGGTTGAGGACAGAGAGCTGACCATTGGATGCAGCTACACAGAGCTACAAGGGTGGTCCCAGTGGAGTGGTAGGCACGAGGGTAGTTACAGCCTGATGGGAGAGGGTTCAAGGAAGAAAGAACTGTGGTGGTCACAGGGTGTGCATGCCTGTGAACATACTAAAACACACTGTATCGTACACACTTTAGAAGGTGAACCTTATGGTGTGTGAATTATATCTCAATAAACTGTTACCAAAAAAGAAGGAAGAGGAAGAGAGGAGCCCACTGCTGGGAATCTATCCTACAGAGCCCCTTGTGCACATGGGAAGGGTGTACACAACAAGCTACTCATTGCTACAGACACCATGGTACATTCCATGATGGAGTACTACACAGCTATGAAAAAACGTCGAAGGTGTTTGTGTACTGATAGGGGCTAATCCCCAGGATCTGCTAATGAACGAGCAGGGTGCATCACAGTGCTGTCTATAGTATATACCTAGGCCTTTCTTTTTGTAAGAAGTGTGTGTGGGGGGGAGTATAAATTCGTATTTGCTTTTATTTACATGTAGAAATACTGGAAAAAATACACAAGATATTGATGAAAATGGTTATCTCGCTGTAAACTTTCTATATCAGTTTGATATCTGACCCATGTGAATGCATTTTTGATTCAAACGAACAAACAAAAAAGTAACATTTAAAAAGAAAAAGTGAAAATGGGAAAAAAGGAATTGAAGGCAGTGAGTGGAAACAGCCCTTTAGAGGAGCTCCTGGGAGAATGTCAGGGCCTGGGACCTCAGGGTCCAAACCCGCCCCCAGCTCCATGTGACATTTGAGGAAACAGAGGCAGGAGGAGAGGACAGGGAGGGTTCCAGCTCAAAGACACCTCCCAGAGCCACACTCCCTGCCTGCCCCCATGGGGGTCCTTGGCAGGCATCTTTGGGCTCTGAAGCCCATTGTCCAGATAAGAGACTGAAGCTGAGAGGTGGGCCCAGCTGTAGGAGGGCCCATGCACTCAGAGAAGCAGCCCAGAGGACTAGGGGCCGGGTGGGTCAGAGCTCTGGGTCAGGTTCCGTTCCCGCCCTGGATCTGACCACAGCAAGTCATGCCGCTCCTGCACTTGGGTCGCCTCGTCTTTAAGTGTGGGTGCTAACAGCACCTCCTACTCCCGGGGCTGACGTAAGCGCTAAATGAGATAAAAAGAGAGCCAGGCAGTGTGCCTGGCCTGGGATAAACTGCTGTTATTATTATCACTGCCGCCATCATTATTACAGGCCGCTGCTCCCGCCTGCTCTGGGAAGGTCTGGATGACTGCTGGCACCAGGGCCTGCTCACGTGACCCTTTCTGGGCTCTGGGTTGCCCCAGGTTGCCCCCAGGCTATGGGGACAGTGTCCCCAGTCAACCAGGACTACCCTTTCTCTGGTGGGTTTGGGGTCCCCAGTGTCTGCAACAGGCACAGAGGGAGTGTCAGGGAACAAGTCTCTCATGTATTCACTCACTCCTCAGTATCAGTTGTGGACCAATATGTGTGCCAGGCGCTGTGCTGGGCGCTGGGGGCACAGAGTCAAGCGGAACCAGGAATGGTTTCTGCCTTCGTGGAGCTCCCAGTGTCCTGGGGACACAGACTTGAAGCAAAGGCCCACACTAATAAGGGGGTCTGCAGCCGTGAGCAAAGCTGTGAAGGCAGGGCCAAGACCCAGGTGGGCAAACACTGCACTGGAAGACCAGGAAGTTCCCCTTGAGTTGGTGACCCTGAGCTAGGATCTGAAGAATGAGAGGGAGCCAATCAAATCGAAGAGGGAAAAGTGTTCCCGGCAGATGGAACAGTACATGCAAAGGTCAAGTTGAGAGAAGGGCGGAGTGATGCAGGGCATGTGGAGTGAGAACCAGCCAGGAGGGCAGGAGGGACCAGCCCCAGGAGACTGTGGAGGCTGGAGCGGGACTTTGGTCTCCATCCCTAAGGTAGTGGGGAGCAATGGCACGGTTTTAAGCTGTCAGGAGTGCTGTGACTACATTTGCATTTTGAAAGTAATAATAAAAATAACTAACATTGCCAAGTTTTACTAAGCACCAGGCTTGGTCCTGGATGCTATTCCCATTTTATAGATGAAGGGCTCCGACAGCAGAGAGCACACAGCGAGGAAGGGATGGGGCTGTGCTGAGAACTACCAGGCCACACAGTACTCATTCAACCCTCACTAGAACCTCGGCAAGTGGGTACTACTACTCTTCCCACTTTACAGATGGGAAACATGCCCAGAGAGGTCTATCTAGTATGTTGCCTGAGGCCACACAGCTTGAAACCAGATTCGTGCTCAGGCAGTCTGGCTCAAGTGTCCATGCTCTCAACCACTGCCTCACATTGCTTCTTGGAAGGTGGTCTGGAATAAAGCTCTTGGGCCACCATGTGGAGGAGGATGGGGAGGGGATGCACAGTGGAGGCAGGGAGAGAGAGGACAGTGGCTTGGCCTGGGATAGCTGTGACGGAGTGCAGTGGGCACATTCATTGAGGGGCTGCATGGGGGCAGGGGTGACGGTGGAGCCTGGGGGACTCTCGGGGTTGGCTTGGTGCAGGTGGACAAATGGGGGAATCATTCTCTGAGACGGGGTGGAGTGGGAATATGACAGGTTTGGTCTGGGACATTGAGGGTTTGGGGTGACTGTGGGACATCCAGGTGGAGAGTCACGGATGCTGTTTAGACCCACAGGTCAGTTGAAATGGGGGGGGTGAGTCTGTTGAGGAGAGGGACAGAGCGAGAAGGGGGAGCTACGACTCCGGCCCTGAATGACTGTGCAGGAGAGGTAAGGAGGACCCGCCAGAGGAGGGAGCTGCCACCAGCTGTGCTGAGCTTCCTGGGCCAAGTAAATGTGATTAGAATTGGTTGCTGTGTAGCAGCACGTGGCACCAGGCCTTGGCAGGAGCTGTTTTGGCAGCATGTTGAAGAGGGCTGATGGGTTGAGGAAGGTGAGGGAATTGACATGGCGGGGAGGTGGGGGAGACTTGGGGAAGCTAAGTCATGAAAAGAAGTGGCCACAGGGAATGACCCATCCAAGGGGCTCATCATTTTTTCAATGGGGGAGGCACACAGAGAAAAGGCTGTGTGACAATGCAGTAAGAAGGTGGCCATCTGCAAGCCAAGGAGAGAGGCCTCAGGAGAAACCAGCCCTGCTGGCACTTTGATCTGGGACTTCCAGCCTCTAGAACTGTGAGGAAATACATTTCTGTTGTTTAAGCCACCCAGTCTGTGTTACTTTGTTCTGGCAGCCCCAGAAAACTAATACAGGTTAGTTGGCAAATCAGCGGGACAGATCCAGCACAGATGGATGGATGGATGGATGGATGGACAGATACACAGAGAGAGAGACTGAGAGAGGTAGATGTTGAGACACAGAAGGGATGTTGAATCATCCACGGAGCATGCAGGCCCTGAAGGAGGTGGCCTGGACACGGTCTTTCCATCCTTTGGAGTTCAAGGGAGCAGGGCAGGTTTAGAAGAGCTGCTGAGGCAGGCAGTGCTGTGGGGAGACGCTCAGCCACGGGTGGTGCAGCAGTGCCCCTGGGGCCAGGCCAGAGGGGATCTCGAGGACAGACGGGCTTAGGGTCTCTTGCCAAAGAAGTTTCTGAAATGAAGAACTGTGGAATCTACACTGGAGAGGATGGGGCATGGAGATGAACACACGGACACGGATGAACACTCATGTCCTGGCCCCTTTGCACCTGAGTCGTGTCGAGTGGCGGGAGGGCCTTCCGGGAGTGCAGCCCTGTGGCCTAGGGTATGGGCCGGGTGAGGATGTGGATGTTGTCGACCTTCACAAAGACAGTCAGGCTGTCTGAGCAGGAAGGGACTTGGGGTCACCCTGGCCAGAGCCTCCCTGCCCAGAAGGCCCAGTGAGGGTGAGTGATGGGAACAGGGTGGCCCTCAGTGGCAGGGCCCAACCCTGGAGTTCACTCTGGTGGGGTGGGGCAGGGACCTCTGAGGGTTCTTAGGGGGGCTTCTCCAGCCCCAAGGACACCTCCCCCAGCACGAGGCACTGCGAGCTGCCGGTTGACACTAACCTGGGCATGCACAGCATGTGGCTCCTTGGGCTGTCACGCAGGCCTAGACAGTATAACCGTGGCGACCACAGATCCAGAAAACCAAGGACTCAACATACAGATACAGACTGGGCCCAGGAAACAAACCCATCCAAGGTGAGGAACACGGTGGCTCAGTAGCTGGAGCCTCTGATGCTGCCTGCCCTGAGCCCACACTGCCTGAGGACGCCCAGACCTACGGCCTCATCTACCACCCTTTCCCAGCCAGCGTGGGGGCAGAATAGGCCTGGATCTGAAGCCCTGTGAACGCAGGGCCCTTTCCTACTGTAAGGCAGGAAGTGGCAGTGACCATTCCCCAGGCAGAAACCCTCACTTAGGACCTCATGACCAGGCCTCGTGGCAGTAAGGAGAGGGGCTGAGGTAAGCCGCTGAGCACTTACCTGTTATGGCATCCTACCGTTACCAAGGGGGGTACTTTGGGGGCATCCTCATGCCCATTTTATAGATGAGGAAAGTGAGACCCAGAAAAGGACCTCACAGTGAGTTAGGGGCAAGGCCCCAGCTCTGCTACTGCCCTCTTCCCTCTTCCCCCCTGCAAACTAGGGGGGCTAGTGGCAAACCCCAAGGGCCCAGAGCCCTTACCTGGGTCCTGTGGCCTGCTCCCTGCCTGCATGCCGCCTAATGGGGGTCCTGTGGCTGGCCCCAGGAGTGTGGCTGGCCCAGCAGAGCAACTCAGTGTTGTGGGCAAGAGAGGCCCAGCCCACCACGCCGACCGCCTGGGGCCTCATGTATGTTTAACGATGTCTATTATTCCTGTTTTGTCTCCGGAAAGGAGCCTGAGCAGCTGACAGAGCCAGGAACAGCCTGGAAAGTGGCAGTGGGCCTGCTCCAGACTCCAGTGCAGTCTGAAGACCCCAGGGGAGCCCTCTACCCCTCCTGCCGGCCCAGTGCCTGGCAGCCTCACAAAACTTGTTACCATTCACCCCCAAAAGGTGCAGCTCCGGCAAGAAGCCTTCCCTACTGCTCAGAAGTCTCAGACTGTGGTTCCAATCCTGGCTCTGCACTTACAAGCTGAGTAGCCCAGGGCAAGTCGCTGCCTCTGGGGAACAGACCACCGTGGAGGCGCAGTGCAGACCCCGGCAGGCAGTGGGGCTCAGCAAAGACCTGCTGCCACTCCTCGGCACCAGGCTGAGGCCCCTCCACCCCTGCCTTCCGAGGCAGCAGGAAACGTACACAGCTACTGGGCTGCCACAGGGGAGCCTCCCTGCCAGCCCCAGTTACAAGGGCCTTCTAGGGATGCTGCCCACCTCGGCAGCTGGGCCTGGCTTCGGGAGGGGCCACATCTGGGGCCTATAGCCCCTGGCCAACCCTGCAGGGCAGAGCTCACCCTGGAAGACCCCACTCTCCCTTGCACCCCAGATTTGGGCCCGCTCCCCCATGGCCTAGGCCCCACCTACTCTCTGGTCACCAGGCTCATTGCCGTCTTCTGACGCAACCTGGCAGCTGGCTTCGGCAAATTTATAAAATTGTCCTCGGTCAGAACAGGAACTGTTTTCATCCTTTATTGCAGAAGGGAGAGCTGAGACATCGGGGGCTGAGAGAAAACACAGAACCCCAACTCCAAAGTCCCCACCCCCTGGTATCTGTGCAGGGCCTGGCTCCTGGGGTTTTGTGCTGAGCAGGGGCTGCCCTAGGAGCGGGTGGTACTTCAGGACCCCACTCAGGCTATGGAGGACATGAGCTGGGCCTTTAAAGCCACTGACCTCCAGTTTCCACCAGGGGGCATCTCTGTGTTGGGGGCTTTTGTCCTGGGGGGACCCTCCCTGAGTGCCAGAGAAGCTGGCAGGGGCTGAGGGGCCCCAATAGGAACTATAGCCTCCAGGGACCCAGGCAGGCCGGGCACCCTGCCCCAGCACCAAAGCAAGCTATCTGCATTAGGCCCTGGCTGGAGGGCAGGTGGACAACTTGCTCCCTCAGGGCCTGAAGAGGGCCAGGGGTGGGGCACAGGCCCAGGGTTCCAAACTCAGAATCCCAATCTGAGGGGCCAGTCTCATGGGAAATGCCCCCCACCCAAGTCCCCCAACCTCATCCATCCCTCTGCCCCAACACATTCTTCATCATCTGCCTACTGAAGAAACTTCTGGAAACAGCAGAGACTTAAGAGACCCCTCCTGGGGTGTATTTGTATTTTTCCTGTTTGGGCTTTGGTGTGTCCCACTGGGTCTGACTCCCCAGGGTGACAGGGTGGGTGGGTGGGGAGCCTGGCAGGAGCCACTACTTCTTGACGATCTGGATGACGTCCTCGTGCTCCATGGTGTGGGTCAGGCCCACCCGCTGCGGGCTGTACTTGGTGCTGGTGCCCTGGATGGGGAACAGGGCACAGGGCCACATCAGCCTCGTACTGACCGAGGTCAAGTGAGCTATCACAGGAGGAAGGTGTGAGTGTACTGGGGTGTGTGAACACCAGAGTCTAAAGCAGGGACCCGAGCACTGGCAAACCCCACAGCCTCAGACAGGAGGACATCCCCAGTGGTCTGACCACCCCTGGATCCCAAAGTAGGAGAGGCCTGAGTCCAGTGTGGGTCAGCATGCACACCCTGTGCAGTGGGACACTGTGCAGACGAGCATGAATGCCTGGCTCCTGCCTAACCCAGGGGCTGTGTTGGGCATGACCCCAGCTGCCTTCCATCCAGAGACTCACCCACACCAGCGCATACTTGAACTGGCTGGCCAGCGACCGGTGGATGCGGTGGCACTAGAGAACGAGAGAGTCAATACAGCGAAATGAGGCTGCACCCAACCCTACACCAAGCTTGGCCACACACCCAAACCCTGGGCATGTGCCAAGTAGCAGCAATTCCCAAGGCAGGTGCTCAAACAGCACTGGCCTCAGTCAAGGAACACCACATGCTCAATCCACAGGCGACTGCTATTCACAGCTGCAGGTTGTTCTCACGCCCCCACTTCCAAGTCTGTCCAAGGGCTGTGGTGCCTGGTTAGGACTGTTCTTCACAGAGGAAGGTCGAGGATCTGGCTGTCAGTGGCCCTCTGCCTGCCTTGCCTGAACAACAGCCCGGACAGACGCTCCTTCAGACGGGCAAGGGAGGTTTTCAGGACACCCTGCCTCAGCCTGGAGTCACTGTCTCCCGGCTGCAACTGTGACCTGGAGCCTCCAGCATGTCACATCATCTACCCACATCCTCGAGCACTCCCGGGTAGGGCTGAGGTCACGGGAATCCCAGAGCTCTGAGGAGGCCAGCAGGAGGAGACTATGGGGGACAGCCAGCTCTTCCCAAGTATGTGGGTTCCTCGCTGCGCAGCGCTGGGCGGCGCAGTGGATGTGGGCTGGGGAGAAGACAGTGCGACAGTGCCTCTCCTCCCACGTGTCCACAAGCCCTCCAGGCCCTGGTCAGAGAGCAAATGCCTCAGCCCAGCTTCTGTGGGGACGCCAGGCCTGCAAGAACATTTCCCGAGTGTAGCAAGGGAGCCAGCCTGATCTGGGCCTCCTCTGGGTGGCCACAGCAGAGAGGACACTGCTGCCGGGCTACCAGTGACAAGCACAGATACCCACACAATCAGTTCCAACACTCGCTGTTTCTAGACCAGAGAATGAAATCTGATGGCCCAGAAGTCAGCTCTGGTCTGTAAATATGCATTTTACATTCTATTCAGCTTGTCCGACAACAACAAAAACCCACTAAGCCCACTGGCAAGTTGACAAGGCAGGTCACATAACCACAAGTGTTCTCCCGGGACCCGAGAGCTTCGGGAGCGCTGGGCTGGTGCTCAAGCCCTGAGGCAGATGGGGAGTGTGCGCTCCAGTCTGCCACAGGCTCCACCATGCCCTAGTTCTCTGACACTAAGGCCAAGCATTATCAGTAGAAGCCATCTACTACTGAGCTCGTGGGAGAGAAGCATTTCTCTGTACTTGCATCTCTAGCAATGAGGGAGAGTGGAAGGTCATCCATGGCCATCTTTTCAATATGGGAGAAAGCATACCGTCCGGGGACGGGAAGATTATTGCTCCTCAGAGTCCACTGTACTTCTCACTCCTGAGAGCCCTGCACGATCCTCTCTGCCTCCGAGGCTAGCAGCCCATAACCCTTTTGGAGGCCAGGCCTTTGTCGGCTCTCACTAAATATGTACCAGTGGCCTGGGCTGGGTGCATTACAAGGACCCTGGGGGGTCAGTTACCCCCAGATGAGGAAACTGAGGCACAGGGAGGCCGACAGTACAGGGGAGCCAGGGTAGGACCTCAGGTCTGCCTGGCTGCAATGTCTCCCTGGTTCATCTACTTTGGGGCCCTGTTGTCAGCATTCAGGCAGGCCTTTACGTACACTCCGTGGCAACTGGGACAGTTGGGTGTCCTGGGAGGGAGGCACCTGTGGGGAGAGTGCATAGGGACTACTGAAGAGCAGGCCTCTTTGGGACAAAGGCCAGGCTCTGGAGCAAGGCCTCCAAAGTTCCTCACCATCCTGCCAGGCCCTCCTCACCCCTGGGTCCAGCTACCTGCTGCCTCTGACCCTCCGTGCCAGCTGATGGCAAACAGCTAGTATTCCTCACTTTCCTCCTGCCTCTGGGCCTCTGCACCTGTCATTCCCACTGCCTGGAACACCCATCTCCTGCTACCTCCTGCTTCTCTTTCTGGGCGTGGGTGAAGCCCCACATCCTCTTAGGCAAGTGGCTAAGGGCTGAGGAAAGTGGCCACAGAAGGTGCAGGGTAACCCCAAGGAGGGCCAGAACTCATGGGCACCCATGTCAACAGCCTGCTGGGTCATGGTTCTGAAATAGGCCTGGGGGACAGGGACTCCCACATGGAGCTCCTTGCGAGCAATCTAAGGGGTCCGGGAGGGGTCGCCTTAGCTTCTGCCTAGCATGCAAGCCTTCAAGGCCAAGCCCTGCCCTATCTGTATCAGCACCTCCAGGCAGGCAGAGGCCTCAGGTTGGCCCTGCCTAATGGATGAATGCTTGAAACCAAACTGCAGGCCCACTCACCATGGTCCACAGTACAGATCCTGAGAAGAAATGCGCTACAGGAAAACAGAACAAAGAAAACAAAAGCCCAAGAAGACGGCTGCGTGACCTGGAGCATCTGCTCCTGCAGGGCCCAATGCACTTTCATAAAAGATGCTGCAGGGTCACACCCAGGGGACAAGGTGACCCCCGTGCCTCCAAGAAAGCTCCAGACGCAGAAACGCACCCTACCTCTCGGAGCCCACAGGCTCAGCCAGAGCCCCTCCACCTCAGGGCTTGTGCACACCCTGCTCCCCTACCTGGGGGCTTCCCCCACCCCCAACTCCTCACTGTCAGGTCCCACTTGGTCTCCAGGCCCGCTCAGGTCACCTCCTCTGAGACCTCCCAGCTTCTCTGTGTAGACTCAGCACCACCCCTCACCGCTCCCCATCCCCTTCCTTCACTGCACTCACCTTTATGTGCAACTGCTTAGGTCTGGGACTGGGGGTTTCGCATCTGTTGACCCTAAAGGACCCCAATTCTGGCAGGAACTGGGGCTACTTTGTTCATCGTTGATGCTCAATAAATGTGTGTTGAGTGTAGGAAGCATTCACAGCCATCTCCCGGTTGGGGACCAGGATGTGGGAAGAGGGAGGGGCAGGTCACACTGGGGGCTGAATGGGGGACAGGAAGCCAGTAGGGGCCAAGGGCACGGAAGGTGGCAACTCTGGGTCCTAGGCCAGCCCTGGGGAAACAGGGTGGAGTAACAATACAGAAGTGCCCGGGGCAGCACCAATCCTTGACTCAATACCTCAATGGGTGTGGCCCTGAGGAGCCTGCAGCACAGGGATGTGACAGGACAGGGACGACCACTGCTTCCTGGACATCTACCACATGCCAGGCAGCATGCGAGTGTTTCACATGCTTGACCTCATGCAACGCCAACCCCCTAACACCAGTGGGGTAGGCAGCAGCATCCTTGTCTTACAGGAGAGACACAGAGGCTCGACACACAGCTAGGAAGGGGGGTCGGGATGCAATCCCAGACCTAACTCCAGAGCCTGCCCTCAGCCACTATGCCACAGCAGCGTGTCAGTCAAGAGCTGGGAGAGCCTCAGGCAGAACCCCACAGATGGGATGCAGGGCTCCCTGACACCCTTGTCTGGACAGGTATCGTCAACTCACCACGTGCTCCACTGAGGCCCCTTTCCGGAGGATGATGGCGTCCGTGAAGTCTGGCCTCTCTGCACAGGTAGAGGTTGCAGGGGGTGGGGGGACAGGGAATCAATCAGTCATGGCCCCATGCTGCTTTGTGATTCCTTTCCATAAGGGAACAGAGGCCCTTCCAGCCCCCAGCCTTGGCTTAACCTTCCTCCCACTATTTGGCACACCCTTGCTATGTAGATCCCCATGTAGTCTTCTACAACCTTGACCTTAACACAGAAAATCTACATAAATCTAAGTCCAGGATTCAAACCCCCTGCAACCCCATCAGCCATGAGAGCCCCGAATGAGACGAGCCACGTGGAGCATCTGGACTGAACTGGCAAGACATGACACCTGCTGGGGACCAGTCAGGGGCAGCTGCATCTCTTCCCTTGCCAACTGGGTCAAGCTCGATGCAAACTGCCAGAACAAAGTGGCTGGGTCCTGGGGTGTACGAGGTGTGCAGGGGGTGGGGTCATGGCGAAGGCTCCTGTGTCTTCCAGTCATCTAAAGTTCTGACATGGGGCCTGTCACTGCTAGAGGAGGTTAGGAGGGGCTACTGCTGTAGCCGGTGGGGAACTCCAGGACAGCCTCTATCCTGTTGCCCACCCGCCCCACATGGCACTCTCAAGACCAGTAGCCCCAGAACTTGGCATTCTTTGCTGTAAGGGCTCAGGCCAAGGTCTCCACCAGCCAGAGGGTAGGGGCAGTGCCGGCTCTGAGATGGAAGAAAAGCTGAGACGTGTACAGGACCAGCTAGTCCGAGGCCCTGGGCCCTCTGGGTACCACACGCAGGGCCTGGCAGCCATCTAGGGAGAGGAGGCTCAGCCTGTTTCTCAGGCCACACACCACCCAACTCACGTCCTCTCTTCTTGGTGTAGATGCAGGTCAGGGCCAAGTACTCCCAAAGCATCTCGAGCAAGTAGTCAAGGTTCAGCTTCATGCCACAGCTACCGGGGAGGAAAGCGGCCAGTTAGAGGAGCCCCATAAGCTCAGAGGCCGGGGGTCTCTGCTTTCCCCCTGCTGCAGAGGACAACCCCCATCTGGCTGGGCACAGGCACCAAGGCCAGTGTGCCCCAGCTGGCACAAGTGGGGAACCAAGCCCATAGTTCTGATGGCAGTTTGACACTTCAGCTGCCAGTGCCTCTAGTCACCAAACACAATCACGCCCAGCAAAGCTCAGCGGTCTCTCCTGGGGATCACAGCTGTGCTCTGTGGAGGGCACACGGCATCTCTAATTGACACAGGGTGCCTGGAGGCTGGGCTTTCCTCCTGGCACCTGCTGTCAGGCGACTGGTGAGGGGCTCTGATGGGACTGTGGGCAGAGAATGGGAGGAAGCAGGAGGGGCTGCCAAGCAGCCCAAGACAGCCTAGCAGGGGTCTCAGTGATGGGGTGGCCCTTGGTTTGATGGTCTGCAGTGGTATGTCCCTGAGAGGTATCCCGACATCTGACCTCCACTGAGATGTTGTGAGCATGAGCAGGTAAAGGCGTGGTGTTCAGGTGCTCTCACGCCCTGAGGACGCCCATGTCCTGAGGCAGCCCCTGAGGGAGACTGGGATGCAGCAGGAGGAGAGGAACTGAGGCTGTCCTGCAGGAAGAACGCTCACTCCCTGCTGCACTTTGTGGCAGCTGGCAATGCCCAGGAAATGGTCCCCACACTTGGGTCCAGGACCCTCACCCACCATTTGCACCAGTCACCTCTACTTGGTTCCTGAGCATCTCGCTCCCCCATAAGCCAAGCCTCACTGTGAAGCTAACAGAGTTAGCTTCAGTCTGCCCCAAAAGAGAACCCCTGCAGCAAAGGTGGTAAGTGCACACACAGCCATCAGCCAGAGCACAGGCGGCACCCTCACGACCCACCCCTCCAAGAAGGGGAGGGAGACGGTGACCAAGGACAGCCCTGCTTGCCCGCAGACTTCAGTTTCCTTTTCACTCCCCACTGTGGTGACAGAAGCCTCACCTTCCAGAGCATTGGAAGCAGCTGTCTCACACTCTGGAGCTTTCTGGGGGTCTGCAGTTAACTACTAAGACTCTTAACCATTTACCTTGGTGGATGAAATCCTCCTGTTCTCTTAACCTGAGCCCACCCTGCCCACACCAGTTCAGGGTGGGCCCGGCCACGGTCCTAGCAGATATCAGGACGTCTCTGCCCTGGGCCGTGAGCAGAGGCTGTGCCTGGCCGAGGCAGCTGCGAGGCCTGACTGCCGGGCTCACACACACAGAAAGGACAGCAGGGCAGCAGGATGCTTGGAGCCTTACCTGATGACCACACTGTTGGGTTTCCGGGCCAGGCGGTCCACTTCTTCCATTGAGATCTGGTCGATCTTGTTATAAACCTGGGATTGAAAAGGTGGAGGCAGGTGCTGGGGACGGAAAGGAACAGAGCAGCGCAGGAACAGGGCCCCAGCCAGCCATGACCCAGCCACGGCTCTGCCCCCGCAGTGAGGCATGAGAGGAGGGGGCTACTAGGTGTCTTCCCTCCCCTCATTGCCTCAAGGATGAGGAAAGACTGAAGGGGCCTGGGACCACCGGCCCCCAGAATGAAAGGCTGGGCTAGAACCCCTGTCAACCTAAACACGTCTGCAAAACTCAAGCAGCCACTGGGGTAGAGGGGAGTGAGGGTGGAGATGCCTCCAGGTTCTTGCTGCTCCTCACAGAAGCCTATTTCCCATCTGGGTCAGCCTGGAACAAGGGCTCCCCTCCCACATGGACATCCTGTGGGGTTGGTGCCACTTACATACAAGCAGGGCATGTACACCCGGTTGCCCACAATCACATCAATGAACTCATCTGGGGAGCAGTCTTCTCGGAAGAGCACTTCTGCATTGAAGATCTCTGAGGGGCTCAGGTTAAGAGCAACCTGTGTGCCAGCAGCCTCTCATGCCCCATCAGGAAATGGAATGCTTAAAGGGACCTTGGAAATTATCTGCTTTTGAGGTTTTACAAGATTTTGAAGTTTGGGGAACTCCCTCATTTTTCTTCAAAAGGAACCACAATATGTCAACGTTTCAATCAACAGTTTAAATCTTCATCGTTAGGCAAGAAAAAAAACGTCCTTGCCAGAATCCCCCGAGCAGCTCACTGGACTCCCGGGTCTCGGTGCAGGAGCACTGTCTGAAAGCACTGTTCTCACCACTTTCCCAAGGCAGAACCCTCCTCTGGGGGCCACCCTGCCTCTGTACACACGCCCAGCGACGAGGGCCTCATCGCCTTGCTAGACGGCCCGTCCTACCAGTTCTCCCTGTGCCGAGCTCAGCTCTGTCTCTGGGGCCCTGCCTTGGCATCCAGGCCCCTAGGACTCACCCAGCTCCCCGACAAGACTTCAGTGGTGTGTGCACAGGCTTCTCCAGGCCAGCAACCCATGGTCCTCGGGGGTTGTTTCCCTCACAACCTCATCTTCCTTCCAGACGCGACTAGCCACAGTGCCTAGGCCCCAGCAAGAAGCCAGGAAGCCACTGTTGAGCGTGTGGCTGCGGCCCCACTAGCCTGGAGCCTGGTGAGCACGGAGGCAAAGGGGACAGGAAGTGCCTTGTGCCAGCCAGTTGTAGCTTTCCTGGAGGCTGCTCAGTGGACACAAGGTGGCTTAGGGTGGTCTGCTGTCACCCTGGGCAACTGGGTCTCCTGTCTCAGGTTGCCCCGACCCTGCCCTGAGGGCTGTGGGCCCTTCCTCGCTGCTCTTTCGGGAAGGATACTATATTCGTGCAGGATCAGCTGCACCAGCTTTTCTGAGCACTGGGTCAGCGTGACTGTCGAGTTAAAGGAGATGCCACCGCCTTTCTTGGGCTGAAAGAGGAGAGAGGGAGAGCTGCTGACAGAGGGGCGGCTGCATTCGCCCCCCGTGCCTCAGCTGCCAGCTGAGGCAGTCCCAAACCTGCCCACAGGTGACGGGGCCTCACCTTGAAGTAGATGTTGGGCTTGTGCTTGTTGAGGCGGATGCCCACTGACTCCAGCTCCTTCTCCAGCAGGGACCTGGGTGCCCAAAGGCAGGCTGTGCAGCTTCCACATTACACAGGAAGCCCCTGCCCACCCAGACAGAGACCAATGCCCTCCTCTACCCAGCACGAGCAACCCGGAACATTCCTTCCCAACAACCCGAAGCTGATGAGGAGGAACCTCTGGACCCTCTGCCCAGTTAAGAGGAGGCCAGCTGGGTCTGTGGTCAGTATGCAGAGGCAGGCCAGGACATGAGCAAGGCTTCCGTTGCTTGGGGCTGGGCTCCTGACGAGTCCTGGGCAGTGACTGGGGCACCCAGGCCTCTGCAGGCAGAGGCCAGAGCCAGGACGGCCCGTGCCGTCAAGGAGCATCCAGCACAGGCTTCAGCTGGCACGCACACCACACTCCCCAGCCTCCAGACACCTCTGCACTAGATGCAAGCCTCTCGGAGAGGATGCTCCAAGCTGACTGCACCAGGTTTAGCCTGGGACAGTCCTGCCACTACTCCCACACGTGAGAGGGCCAAGGTCCCTTGGACCGCCCACCATGAGCTCAGAGACACATCAGCTGGAGCCACAGTGTCCCCGTGCCACACCGAGAGGTCTCCCCAGCTGCAGCTCCTCTGCAGCCTGCCCCTGCCCACTCTGCAGACCTCTGCACCTCTCCCTTGGTGGCGTCCAGCATCATGATGACAACGTCAGCTGTGCGAGCCACAGCGATCACCTGCCGGCCACGGCCTTTCCCTGGACAGGTGGAAGGGATGTGGTTACACAGTGACATAGATAGGACCCATGTGACACCTACCCAGCCCACGGTGCCCCAGACTCCTGCCCTTTACAGAACCACTGTGACCTCTGCTATGTGCCACCCCCCAGGCTGTGATTTCCCTGGCATTCTTCTTTAATCCACGTGCTGTTTCACTCGTGGAGACTTGTTTTAGAAGGAGTTCCACCCTCCTCCTGCCCCTGCTAAGTGCTTCATAAACATTCTTCCTCACTGAATCCTCAGAACTATCCTGTATCCTCAGTGTTATCACGCTCATTTTAGATGATAAAACTGAGGCTTGGCTTAGAGCTACTCAGTCACTTGCCCAGGATAACAAAGCTAGTGTGGTACCAGGATTTGTCTCTCCTTTCTGGAAAATGGGGTGATAGAACCCACCCACCCGGTGCTGCAAAAAGGATCACACAAGACAACAGAGGAGGAGGTGTTGCCACGCAAAGCTCAGACCCTGTTATCATCAGACAACCAGAGAAGTCAGGCATCTTACCAACGTCACACGGCAAGTTGGGCCTGAGGTCACAGCACCAGATCCAAACAGTGTGGCTTCCAACCATGACCTGCCTCCTCTTCTGAGAATCCAGGGGTTGGACCAGGTGATCTCCCCATACCCACTGCCCCTGATTCTCACTGGTGTGTTTCCCCTACAGTGGCCAGACCACCTCCAGGCCCTATCATGCTGGCTGGGATGGCAGGTTCCTGGGTGACCATCACTATTCCCCCCGCCCCTATTTAAGCAGGTAGGACCTCGTCCTGATGAGGGTGGTGGAGCATGGGAGAGGGCAGAGGAGAGATGGCAGCTGGACCCCCAGGAATGGGAGGCCCAGAAGAGGGGCTGTGGAGCCAGAGAGGCAGGCGCCAGCCTCAGCTCTAGCACTCTCAGATGCACAGTTGTTAGGGGCAGACCCTTTACCTTCCCGTCCCCAAGGACCCCCTGGCTATGAGAAGGAAATGATGACACTTCCTAAGTCACAGGGCTATCTCAGGAGTAAGTGAGATAATGGTCAGCACACAGCCCGGCATTCACTGTGTGCTGGATAACCATCTGCTGGTAACAGTCTTTGCAAATGCTACAGGCAGCCAGCTGCCACCAGAAGCCACAAGCATGTTCCCATCTCAAAAAACAAAACAACAAAGGACAGGGCTCCAGGACTAGGAGCATGGTCTGAGCTAGCCAGCTAACAAGTGTCCTCGCAGGAGTCCATCCAGTGGCATGGTGGAGCACATGGAGTGGAAGTAGAATTCAAACCTGTCTGGTGAGCTGTGTGACCTTGGGCAAGTCACTTCACCTTGCTGGGCCTCAGTTTCCTCAGCTTTTAAGATGAGGCCTGCCTCCCAGGACTGTGGGAGGCCAGAGTCCCTTAAGTACAGAGCACTGAGCAGTGTGAGGGGTTGTGAGCCTACCCCTACCCGTCAACCCTCCATAGCCACACCCAGCTTTAACAGTGAGGCCAATACGCCCAACACCCTGTGGAAGAGGCTGCCCAGGTGCTGAGCTCCACCCGGTCTCCCAACTGCCTGTTTCCACCTCTCACCTTGTGCTGCGCCTTCAATGATTCCAGGAAGGTCCAGGAGCTGGATGTTTGCTCCTTTGTACTAGGAAGCAGAAGAGAAGAAGGTAAGGTGAGGATGGGTCAGTGCTGGGAAGGACAACTACAACAGCCTGCGCTTCAGGGGCTGTGGGAAACCCAGGGTCAGCCTCTGGGGCCAAGCCTAAGGCTTGTCACTGCCCCAGCCTGGCACATTCAGTGAGCTGAAGAGCCACCTGGGGGCGGGGGGCTCTTGAGTTTTCACAATCCTACAACACTCATTGCTGATGGTAACAGCTCTTCACAAATACATCACTTCACTGTGGGAGGCTCAAGGCCACAGGACCCCAGCTGCCCAAGGCTCCAAAGCCTCATGGGAAACAGGAGAATCCAGCCAACCAGCAATGAGTGACCCGAGCTGGGGTGGTGTGGGGCAGAGGTGCACAAAAGGGCACCAGGGAGAGCTGCCATATGCTGGCTTGATTTCCAGAACCAGTCAGGATCCCAGGACCGGCCAGGCATCCTGGGGTCCCAGCAGCCAGAATCTCCAGGGGTGCCAGTGCTTGAGGGCAAAGCAGCTCAGTTCACAGCCTTCCCCACACAGGGACATCTCCACAAAACACACATATACACAATCACAGGCACAAGCACACACGCTTTCCCCTGGGATCCAGCAAACCCCAACTTACTTCAATGACCCCAGGGATACATGTCAGGGTTGTGAATTCATAGGACGCAGCTTCACTGGCCGTGGAGGTCATTAGACTCAGGAAGGTGGACTAGGAGAAAAAGGAGGTCACTGCAGTGAGGAGTCTAGTCCCAGCCTCCTTAGAGAATCCCCACAGACTGGGACCTGCGGTGCAGGCAGCAGGGAGATCCTCTTCCCCCTCAGCTTGGAAATCTGGGTGGGCGTGAAGAGAACAGCTGGAAAAGGCGCCTCTGGCCCCACCCGGCGGGATTCAGGCAGCAGAGGGCCCCTCTGTTCCTCGGAGGTCTCAAGGCCTGTCCTGGGTGGACACAGGAACCTGGTTTCTAAGTGGGTTCTCCGACTAAATCAGGGGCCCTTCCCTAGATCCACAAAATCCTCCAGAACTTCCTGGGCCCCAGGAAACTTTAAGCAGGAGACAGCCCCATGGCACTCAGAGCTGCTGCTCACCCAGGGAGGGGTGAGGAGATGTGCAAGGAGATATCGACCTTCTGGTCTGAGACAGATCCAGATGTGGAAAAAGGTGCTGCAAGGAAGGAGAGGTGAGCTGGGAAGGATCTGGATGGGAACACTTACACCTCAGTTTACTGTGGGAACGGGGAAGTGACCTGGCCAGGAGTTAGAGAGAGCCTGCCCTGGATTCTGCCTCTGCTGGGGGACCCTGGGCAAGAAACTTCATCCTCTGAGCTTCAGAGTCCTCAGATATAGACTGGACATCCACCTGGTCCCCATCTCATGGGGCTACGTGGGGATTAAAGGCGACAATAAGGCATGTGGTGCACCATGCTCAGAGCACAGCGAGACCAGAGTGGGGCCCAGAGGCCAGCAGAGGGCAGTGCCATGAGGGAAGGAAACCCAGCCCCGTCCTCCCACCCTCATCCTAGTCAGCAGGGCACCTGCAACAAGAAGCCTGAGATACAGCTGCAAGGGGCCAGTGGTGCCTGGACCCTGCCCCCTCAATGGCAAGCAGGAAGGGGGGCACATCTCACTCACACACCCTCAGACCTTTGAAACCCAGAATGGGGCATGTGAAGGGAACAAAGGCCTCAAATCTCCAGAAACCCTCTGCCCTGGAGACCTCTTGCAAACTTAAGGAAGGATAAAAACCTGGTGGGGCAGACAGGTATGGGTGGACGGGGTGGCCCCAAGAGCAATGGCCACCAAGACACTGAGCAGTGGTCACTGGAAGCCACCTGGAGGACACCCCGATCCTGTCCGGCCTCTGCAGGAGAGAGGCCTGGGCCTTCCCATGGCTGGAGAGCACGGATTCCCAATAGGGCAGTGGGATCTGGCCGCAGGGCCCAGACCCCAGGGGCACAGCCCTTGGTAACTACAGCAGCTTCTCCCAGTGTGGGCTTCTCACCTGGGAAAGAAGACCTTGGCAAGGTGGAAAGTAAAATCAAAAGAAAAGGCTAAAACTAATGAGTCCATAATAACACTGGAAGAGTTAAAGCCTGAAAATACTCACATGTCACCCCGTGGGACAGCTCTGAACCCACCATCTTGCTTGGTCATTTAAGTGCAACACACAAGCATTTGGCCTGCCTTTCCAGGTGCACCTTTTCAGGATAACCAAACAGCCCACCCTGATGAGAGAAGTGCAGCTTTACAAAGGAATGTCAGCTGATATGTGAGGAAGGAACAACAGAACTAGAAAATCGACATTTTATAACCACTAATAAGAAGCCCCAGGCAAGGAGAATTCACTGGTGTCAGTCACTAAAAGGATGTTGACAGGGCCTGAGTTCTGCAAGCCATCACAGTGACACCCTGCAGGGGACTTTCCGGTTGCTGGGGGGTGGGGGAATGTAACCACACAGGGGGGGATATGTGGTGTTCCTCCCCATAACCCCGTGGTTTTGGAAACGCAACTAGCTATTGGGCTTTCTGGCATGGCGCAAAATGAGGCACACGCCATCTCCTACATGGAACCTGCCAACAGGGACCTGGCTTTCCATCTGACTTTCAGCTCACAGGAAATACAATGAACAGACAAACAAGCTAACACACCCTACGAGGGAGCAAGCAGACAACTCCGGGGCGCGGACCTTCTGTAGGACAACTGGTCTGGTCTCTACAGAGCGTCAGGGTCTTGACAAAGTTCTAGATTAAGGCAGACGTAGGGACAACACACAGGGCCTGCTGTGGTCCCAGAATGGACCCTAGTTTGGACAGACCAGCCGGAAAGGTCATTTTGGGATAACTGTTGACATCAGAATATGGCCAGGGCTCTAGACGATGACTGGATTACCGTTTATTTTATTTGGTGTGATATTACAGTTTGTGGCTAAGTAGGAAAATGTCCTTATTCTTTGGAGATACAAGCTTAAATATTTAGGGGTGAAGGATCATGAAGCATGACGCCTGCAATTTATTCTCAAATGTTTCAGTCAAAACAAAAACAAACCCCCAGACATGCATACATACAGAGAGCAATATAGCAAAATGCCAATAATCGATGCCTCTAGACAGAAGTTATGTCATACTCGTTCTTTCACTTCTTCTGCAGGTTTGGAAATTTTTATTACACAAAATTGGGAAAAATGAGAAAGGACCCAATAGGCAGAGAGGGAGCTGAAACCCATGCCAGGACAGAAGACTGTGAGGGTGGTCAGCTGGCAGAGGGCACGCCTGGGGGCAGTCCCAGCCCTCTTCAGCTGGAGGTGCTCCTGCAGTGGGGGTGTCCACTCCTTCTGAGGGGCTGAAGCAGAAGGCCCCTCAGCCACTCTGTGTCCAGCTTTTGTGGAGCTGGGGAGTCATGAGCACCCCGTCACTAAAGGTATTTGAGCTCAGGCGGGGAAAGCACATGTAAAGGTGCTCACATTCTATGGAAGGGTGGAAAGGAGTAGGCTAGCGGCTTGGAGGAGGAGCTGCAGGCACTCAGTGACAGGTTTCCAGCGTATTCCATAACTTTCCTCTGCAGCAACTTCCCTTCCTCACTCTACCTGCAGGGCTCAGGTGATAACTAAAGTGACATGCTATTTCCTGGGTCCACACCGATGGAGGACAAAGAGAAAAAGCATGCAGCTGGGTACTGAGAACAAAATCCAACTGGGGTGAGTGTTCCCGAAGATTAGGGAGCACTTAAATGCCATCAAGAAGGAATCCTTCTGTAGATTTCGAAGCAGAGACCAGTCTGACTCCAATCTGCACCTGCCCCAGCACACAGCCCAGCTCTGATGTGAGCAGGCACTAAGAGACGTTCCTAACTGTCCCCAAATGGGATCAGCTAGAGCTTCCTTGGAGGGCAACTGGCAGTGCTGATGGCCATTTTCAAAACTCACAAACCCCTGAGCCACTGTGCTCACTTCCAGGAATGCTTCCTCCAGTAACACCAGCTGGAGGGTGCAAAGATTTGAGCACGAGGACAGTCAGTACAGCACTGTGTGGTCGAACAAAAGCCTGGGGACAACCGAGCTACTATCAACAGGGGAGGGAAGGAACGGACTGTTGGTGATGATAGGACCTACGTGTGGGGTTCCAGGCAGGTGTTAAGAGATGAGTAACTCCAGTGTATGAACATGACAGATATCCACGGTGAAGTACAAATGCCAGTGGCAAATGTAGAAATGATGTGATTTTCATTACGTGAGTATGAAGGGAGTCAGAGAGCAGATCAGTCCCCACTCCCATTACACAGGCAGAGGGGAAAACAAAGAAAAGAAAACACACAGACAGCACAGAGCATCCTCCCCGCCAGCAGCAAGCACTCAAGAAGTAACGGTAGCTGTTACCAACCTCCCCTATGTGTGGCCCAGAGTAATGGGGTTAACACATTTTTCAGCTGAATGGACTTAAAGGCTACTCCACCTGCACCTGGTCCAAGCCGCCTGGTCGTTGCTCACTCAGCCTACATCCGAGCAGCCCCTTCACTTGCCTCCCTGCTTCCACCCTCACCCCAGCCTATTATCCCACAACAGCCAGAGCAATTCTGCTACAAAGTAAGTCAGCAACCCAGATCCTGGGTCGCTAAATACCATTCTCCAATAAAAGGAACAGGGCTCCTTGGGAAAACAGCCAATTCTAGGGCTGGGGCAGGGAATATATAAGCTGAGCCTGAAGCACTTGCAGTGCCAGAAAGTGAGGCGGTGCTAAAAACACAGCAGGAACCTGTCAAAGAAGCCACCTGAAGTAGCCCCAGAGCTAGAACAACCTGAGTCACAAAATAATGCGGCCAGGTTAGAGCCCGGAGTGCAAGGTACCTTCCCGTGAGTCTACACTGATACAGACAAATGGAGGAGCAGACGGATCTCCCGGGCAGAACTCTGACCACATTGTGGGCTACTCCCTCCTCGAGGAGGCGCTAACTCCCCACCCCTCCTAAGAGGGCAGACAGTGCGCACAGGGGAGGAAAACAGTGCAGAAACCTGACGAACGTGACCTAGTCCTGCATGCAAGGTCAACATCAACAGTGACAAGTCCTGCTGAGAGTATGTATCCTGGATACATGATAAAAATGTCGCTTCACCTCTGTCTCTTCCTCCCAAAAGCCCATAACCCCCGTCTAACCATGAGAAAACCATCAGACAAATCCCAACTGGGAGATGTTCTACAAAACACCTGACCAGCACTTCTCAAAACTATAAAAGTCCTCAAATCAAGGCAAGTCTAAGAAAAGGTCTAGAGGATCCGAAGGAGACATGACAACCAAATGTAACGTGGGATCCTGAGACAGAAAAAGGACATTAGGGAAAAACTAAGGAAATCTGAATAAAGTATGGACTTTAATAATAACAGCAACAAGTATACTCTGTTAGTGTAAGATGTAACAGGAGCGGAAACTGGGGGTGGGGTACATGGGAACTCTGGACCATCTTTGAAATTCTCTGTAAATCCAAGACTATTCTAAAATTTAAAGTTTATTAAAAAAAAAAAGCCAGTCAATTCAGTCCCTTTTCTCTCAAAACTCTGCAATGGGGGCCGGCCTGGTGGTATACCAGTTAAGTTTGCACATTCTGCTTCGGTGGCCCAGGGTTCGCCGGTTCGGACCGGGGCGTGGACCTACTCACTCCTCATCAAGCCATGCTGAGGTGGCGTCCCACATAGAAGAGTCACAACTCTACAACTATAATAACACAACTATGTCCTGGGGCTCTGGGGAGAATAAAGAAAAAAAAAAAAGAGGAAGATTGGCAACAGATGTTAGCAGAGGGCCACTTCCCTCAAAAAACAAATACCTCTGTAATGATGTTTATCTTAACTCCCCATATAAAAATTAAATACGGATTTTACACTAAACTAAGCAGCTTACAGAAGAAACCTTCTAGAAAACTCTGCAGTGGCTCCCGCTTCACTTTTCACTTAAAGCCAAAGTTGTATGGTGGCCCACAAGGCCACCCACCCTCTCGAACTCATCTCCTACTGCCTTTCCTGCCACTCAGTCAGACCGGCTGCCCTGGACCCCTGTGGACACACCAAGCAAGCTCCCACTTTATGGTCTTTGCGCTCACCATTCCCTCTGACAGGAATGTCCTCTCCCGAGGGCTCTGCAAGCTCCCACACCAACTTCAGGCCTCTGCTCAACCATCTGCTCACCAGAGCAGCCTTCCTGGACCCGTGACATAAACTGGCAGGACCTCAGCCCCCCACCCCGCACACCATCTGGAGCCATCCTGGTCTACCTGATCTTCTACTCTATTTGCTTACTCTCTCTTCTCCCCCAGGAATGGGGGTTCTGTGTGGGCAGGGACAGAACTGTCCTGGTTCCCTGCCGTATCTCCAGCACCTGGTGTAGTGCCTGGCACAGGGTGCACATTCAGCACATGTTTGCGCACGATGGATGAATCAGAGACCAAGTGGAGCCACTTCTGCTGGAGAGAGGAAACAACGTTCGCTACGTTAGGATGATAAAGGGGTAGGACCTGATCCTGGTGGAGGCTGGGTCTTCTCGGTCCCTGGAGCTAATTCAGATAGGCAGTGAAAGGAGGCGCAAACAGTCACGTTTGAAAGGAGACAACCTGCCTTCCTCCCAAGGCCCACACTGACCATCACTGACCTTACCCACAGATGGGAATCCAATCAGCGCCACACGAGCGTCACCCGACTTCATGACATCGAAGCCCTCTCCTTTGGACGAGGCCGATTTGGACGGTTCCAGGAGCTGGGCCCGATACTTGGCGAGTTTTGCTTTCAGCAGGCCCAGGTGATACTCGGTGGCTAAAGGACGTAAAGCAAGACAGAAGGTAAGTGTCCAGGGTACCAAAGCCCTGTGGGTCAGGTGGGCCCCTCCACACAACCAAATGCTGGCCAGGAACAGAACCAGACAGCAATCATTGTCAAGGAGATCAGGAAAGAAAAAAACCACCCTTCTGCTTAAAATGCCCCCTTGGCTTCTCACTTCATTCAGAATAACAACTAGTCTCTTTACTGAGACCTCACGACCCCATGTCAGTGGTTCCCACAGAGGCAGCACCACTCCCCAGGCATTCTGCTGGCTGTTTTCTGCTGTCACTGTGATGGTGAAATCCTCATTGGCACTTATAAGGCAGGGGCCAGGGAAGCCAGCTACCCTACAAGGTGTGAGTCAGCTCAGCACAGTCAAGAATTGTCCCATGTCTCACATGGCTTTGCACCTCCCAAAGACATCCACAGAGGGAAAACCTGGGTTAGGATCACCTGGGCCTAGAGCCTAACCCTGTTTCACATATAAACACAGGGCATTTTTTACAGTGTTAATAAACACTGAAATTGAATGCAACTACCGTGTATGTGAAGAGAAGACTACAGCATGTTTTGTTTGAAACTTTACCTAGAGGTGCTTACCATCTTGGGATCCCAGGCTGCCAACAGTGATGACTCTTGTAGGGTACCCGAGTCGCCAACACAACACACCCGCATCGGTCTGCACTGTGGCTGCCACATGCCCAGTAATTCTACCCAGAGTGTGCAAGCATCTCACTGCTTTACTGTACCTTCATTACATCTTGGCTGTGCCCCAACATTTATATATTGAAATAAATACTATCTTAATTATAAGTTACTTTGCTTTTTCTCCTCCTTTATACTACTATTAGGGAATTATACTGATTTTTTTCAAATTCTGTGTGTACAAAAGTTACTCTATCGATGGGGAGCTGCATTTCAGGACAGTAAAGGGGGTGTTACAAAATCTTTGCTATAAAAGGGGGTTGCAGCTAGGGGACCTGGTTCCTGGCTTCTTCTCCAACATCTCCTACAACACTCCCCCCTTTTTTTTTGTTTTTGTGAGGAAGACCAGCTCTGAGCTAACATCCGTTGCTAATCCTCCTCTTTTTGCTGAGGAAGACTGGCCCTGGGCTAACATCGTGCCCATCTTCCTCTACTTTATATGGGACGCCGCCACAGCATGGCTGACAAGCAGTGTGTCAGCAGGCGCCCGGGATCCGAAACTGCGAACCCCAGGCTGCCAAGCGCGGACTAAACCGCTGCGCCACCGGGCGGCCCCCAACACTCCCTTTTATTGGCTGTGACTTTCTCTTTGTTTCTTGAGAACATGCTGACCCCATTCTTGCCTC
This sequence comes from Tapirus indicus, assembly GCA_031878705.1. Taxonomy (NCBI): domain Eukaryota; kingdom Metazoa; phylum Chordata; class Mammalia; order Perissodactyla; family Tapiridae; genus Tapirus; species Tapirus indicus. The sequence goes on along the minus strand of CM062932.1, from coordinate 1,597,325 downwards.
AGGACCTTTACACTTGCTGTTCCCTCCATTTCAACCTTATCTTCCCAGGGCTGGCTCCTTCTCAACATTTGAGGCTCACTTCTTCAAAGAGGCCCCCCTTGCCTAGCCTCAGGGAGCAATGTCATGCAGAGGTTAAGAGCCTGTGTTGGAATCCCACCCTGCCATTACTGGCAGTTTTACTTTGAAAAAGTTAATCTTAATCTTCTCGTGCATCAGTTTCTCAACGTGCAAAATAGGGATGTTAACAGTAATCACTACTTCACTCAACTTCTGTAAGCCTTAAAGAAAGCACTAAGAACAATGACTAGCACATAGTAAGCACCCAATTAAAGTTGGTTGTTATTATCTACAGTAACCCCACCCCTCCCTAGGCCCCTCTCTGCCTCATGACCGTTGATTGTCTTCATGGCTCTTATCACTATTTGAAACTATTTTGTTTCTTTGCTTCCTCACTCCAACAGGGCAGGATCCCCAGCTGCCGGCGCACCAAAGGGTGGGTGCTCAGAAAACGTTTTACCACGTGAATGAGGGAATTGATGGCAGTGAGAAATGGTCAAGAATGGGTTCAGCAACAGTCAGGTTCACACAGGCCGTCACCCCAGCTCATAAGACTCAGCAGCTCTGAAGGGAAGGACTACGTCTTCATCCTTTCATCACCTTTATGTCATCTCCTCCGCCACTGCCAACAAGGCAGCATCTCTAGCCTCCCTGCTACTTTCCTTGAGCCCTGTAAATGATACTCCACAGGGAGGTCAGAGGGAACTTTTAAAACAAAAATCAGACTATGTCTCTCCCCTCCTTAACACCCTCCATCAGCTCTCACTGCCCTTAGAACACAACTCAGACTCTTTTCCATGACCTACAAGGCCCTACGTGATTGGCCCTCTCCTTTCCCATCACTGCACTCCAGCCCCAGCCCTTGAAATCCTTGAAAAAGCCAAATTTGTTCCTGCCTCAGGGCATTTGCACCAGCTGTTTCCGCTGCCAGGAACATTCTCCCCCCAGATCTTTGCATGGCTGGTTCCTTCTTCTCACTCTGGTCTCAGCTTATTCTGGTCTGCTGGTCTAAAGACTGAACTTTGAGAACCACTGCTTTAGGGAAAGCAAGACTAGTACATACTCAGCCAATTAAGGTGTATGAACTCCAAGGGAGGGAGGCAGGGGGCATAAACCATATAAAGGCAGGCAAGCCACCTCATGGTGGTCTTCTCTGACCATTCCACCTCAGTAGGTCCAGCCCCCACCCCCGATACTCTTACTATATCACCCTGCTTTGTCTTCATAGCATTTATCGCTGGCTGAAATTATCTTGTTTATTTGGTTACTAGTTTACAGACTGTCCACTGGAAGATCAGTCCATGAGGGCAGGGATGTGCCTGCCGTGTTCACTGCGTTAACCGCAGTGCCTAGCACAAAGTAAGAGCTCGGTGAAGATTTACAGAACAAATGAACAGAAAAAGCCCCCCACTCCTCAGCCTTCAGAACTAGATGGAGCCAAGGGAGGACAGACACCGAGACCAGCCACCTAGCGTTCCTTGTCCCTGCAACCCCACAGCAGAGCTGGCCAGGCACTGGGCCTCACCCACCTTGGCCAACTGCATCTCCCAGTACTCCTTCTAGACTGTTCTCACCGTCCCACGAACACACCATGCTCACCTCAACTCCCACGCCTTTGCCTCAGGAGTGCCCCTCACCTGCAATACCCTCCCCTCAACCAGCTCAAGTTCCACTTTCTCCTAGAAGCCTTCTTGGGTGTCACCATTCTTCTCTCCTCTCCCCTCTTCCTTGAGCTCCTCTAACCCTTACAATCTGAAGTCCAGATTAGATGCTCCATTGTGTGCTATCCATGCTGGGGGCTTTACTTTATATACTGAGCGCTCACCATGTGCCCAGTGCTTTGCAAACACTATCCAGTTTAACTTGGCTGTGAGCTAAGATGGGACAGGGAATTATTATTCTCATCCGCAGATGAGGACACTCGGGCTCAAAGAGGTGAAGTGACTTTCCAAGCTTTCACAGCAGGTGCGTGGTGGGGCCCGACTCCAGAGTCCTGCCCGCCTCCACTCCACCTACGGGCTCCGCGCTGCTGGGTGAGGCTGTGCCTGTGAGAGGTCTCCTCCTGCACTTCTCAGCACCAACTCCCCAGGCCGGGCCCCCAGGAGACCCCGGTTCGACGCCCGAGCCTGCCTCTCTCTGGGTCAGACGCTAGCTCTGTGAGCTGGGGTTTCTCTACTCGGTTACCTGGTCTGGCACTGATCAGATCTCTCAGGGGTCGTCTGCAGTCAGACCCGGGCGTGGAACCCGGATCCCGTCTGGCCCTGCCTGCCTCGGGCGCGCTGGGCGGCCTGGTCACTTCTCCGCGGCCTTCGAGCCCGCTCCAGCTCCACCGCTGGAGTTGTTGCCCCATTTTACAGACAGGAAAACTGAGGCCCCGCCGGGCCGGCCCTCACCCTTGTTCTTCTGCGTCCGAGCGATCTCCTTCTCGATCTCGGAGATCTTCTCCAGGATCCCCATGGCGGCGGCTGAACTGGGCGCACCGACTGACCGTGGCGACACCGGGAACTCCGGCCTGGCGGCGGCGGCTCAACACCGTGCGCCCGGAAGCTCACGTAGAACCGCGTCCTCGTGCGCCCGGCGCTCCGGGATTCAGAGTCCGGGCGGGTGACGTCGAGCGGAGCGCCAGACACTATTGGTTCCGCCCGCTGGGCCGGTGGGCGTGGAGGCCGCCAGAATGGGCCGGGGTGGGGCTGTGGTGTGCTGCATCGGGGCTACCAGGGGCGGGAGCCGGGCGTGGGAGACAGAGCGGGAATCTTGGGCGATGAGCCCTGGACTGCGGGTCCCGAGCGCAGGTGGCTTTGCTGGTTTAAAAAAAGGCGCTGAGGTGAAAGCCTGGTGGCTCCTACTTTGTGTCGAGGTGAAAAGCGGGTCCTCGTTACCACACCATCCACGTGTCCCCGCTTTGCCTCACTGCCTGCCGCCAGACGCCTCCCCATAACGGTGCAGTGTAAAGCAGGCAGCATCTACGCGGAACTCATCCACAAAATACTCTGAGTTTAGACACGAGGAAACATCAGACAAATCTAGAAAGTGATACATTTTATAAGACAGGTGGCCTGGGCTCTTCAAAACTGTCAATGCGTGTGTGTGTGTGTGTGTGTGTGTGTGTGTGTGTGTGTGTGTGTGTGTGGAAGGCAGGGGGACTGTTCTAGATTAAAAGATATTAGATATAATGTGTGGGCCTTGCCTGGATTCTGGTTGAAAATTTAAAAAGCAGCTATAAAAAGACATTCTTAGGACAATTGGGGAAAATTTGATTTTGAGTAGGATATTAGATCTTATGGAGTTATTGCTGATTCCCTTGGGTGTGATTATGTGGGAGCATGTCCTTATTCTTGGCAGACACGTGCGGCGGTATTCAGGGGTTATCTTACTCTGCTCTGGCTGCCATCACAAAATACACTGGATGGCTTAAACAACAGAAGTTAATTTTCTCGCAGTTCTGGAGGCTGGAAGTCCGAGATCAGGGTGCCAGTATGGTTGGGTTCTGGTGAGAGCCCCGTAACTGGCTTGCAGGTGGTCACCTCCTTGCTTACCTTACGTGGCCTTTCTTTGGTGTGCCCGCAGGGAGGGAGACAGAGAGAGAGAGGGAGCTCTCCCACGTCCCTTGTTATAAGAGCACTGATCCCACTATGAGAACTGCACTCTCGTGACCTCATCTGACCCTAATCACCTCCCAAAGACCCATCTCCAAATACCATCACATTGGGTTTAGGGCTTCAACATATGAATTTTGGGGGGACAGAAACATTCAATCCATAACAGAGGTGAAAGGTCATGATGTCTGTATCTTATTTCCAAGTAGTTCAAAATATGTATACATTTAGAGAAAGTATGCCAAAGTAAGTGTGATGATGTGTTAACAGTAGTTGAACCTGGGGGAAGTATATGTGGGTATGAACTGAATTATTCTTTCAACTTTTCTGTTTGTTTAATGTGTGGGCTGCCGGCACAGCATGGTGGCTAATGGAGCAGTATAGGTCCACACCCAGGAACCACACCTGGGCCACCGAAGCGGAGCGCACTGACCTTAACCACTAGGTCGTCGGCGCTGGCTTTCTGTATGTTTTTAATAAAAAGTTGAGGGTGAGGAGCAGGTCCTTGGAAATTACTCTATCTGTGTTCAATTCTGAGGTTCATAACTGTGTGAGCTTGGTTAAATTTCTTAACCTTTCTGAGCCTGTTTCTATATCCTAAAAATGGGAATAACATGGTTGCTATGAAAATGAAATAGATGCAGAGCACCTGGCACATAGTTTGCTTGCTCCCAAGTTCTCCTTGAATGCCAGCGCCACTGCAAGTCATTTCCCCTCTGTGGGTCTCACATCCTCCTCAGATTCAACCCACATTTACTGAACACTTCACTATGCACCGGGCTCTGGGCTCGGTGGGGGATTTGTAAGCTTTGAGCTTGCTGTTCTCATTCACCTTTTACAAAGCAAGGTTACAAGTCATGCAAAGTGCCTGGCCTGGTGGCTCACCCTGTTCAATGGCAGGGCTGAGATTTGAAAGCAGAGCTTTCAATTCCAAGTCCAGTGACCCCAAGGTAACACGGTAGACTGTGAACGGGCCTATCTGCGCATAAGGTTTCCGTGAGGTTTACAGAAGATGATATGAAAGCCCTCTGGGAACTAGAGAGGTCCGTGCAAACGTGGAGGCCTGTAGGAGCCCTGGCCCAAGAGTGGGTCTTGAATCTTCTCTGCCTCCAAATTCTATGTGATGTAGCTCCCTGGGCTTCACTCAGCACCACACTTGTGCCCAGGGAGGTGAGCTCACTTCCGGTTTACATTTGGGAAAACAGAAGTGTTCTGATATGTGACTCACCCTCCAAGGGTGCTGGCACCTTTGCCGTTGTGTCTGCTTCTGTTGCGGTCCCCGTGGGCCTCAGCTTCTTCGTAAATAACATAAGAATCATGCCTACTTCAAGGGTCATGGGATATAACCACATATCAAGTGTTTTCTAGGCGATCACTTTTCCTGCTTGGAAAGTCTGGGTCCTCCAAACCCAAATCTGGGAAGCCAACTATGTACCTTGCTTGTTCGTGTCACCCAAGGATACTTTGAGATAGGGTTTACAAACTTCTGGAGGGGCTGCCACTGGAACTGTAAAAATATTTGATTTGTGGGGGCCGGCCTGGTGGCATAGTGGTTAAGTTCACACGTTCTGCTTTGGCAGCTGGGGTTCACAGGTTTGAATCCCGGGCACAGACCTACATACCACTTATCAAGCCATGCTGTGGTAGGCATCCCACATACACAACAGAGGAAGATGGGCACGGATGTTAGCCCAGGGCCAGTCTTCCTCAGCAGAAAAAAAAGGACAAATACTGTATGATTCCACTTATATGAGATACCTAGAGTCATCAAATTCATAGAAAGAGAAAGTAGATTAGAGGTTGTCAGGTTCTGGGGGGAGGGAGGAGGAGGAGTTAGTGTTTAATGAGTACAGAATTTCTGTTTGGCGTGATGAAAAAGTTCTGGAGCTGGATGGTGGCAATGGTGGCACAACATTGTGATGTACTTAATGCCACTGAATTGTACACTTCAAAATGGTTAAAGTGGGGCCGGCCCAGTGGTGTAGCGATTAAGTTCGCATGCTCTGCTTCGGCCCGGGGTTCGCAGGTTCAGATCCCGGGTGTGGACCTGCTTGCCGCTCATCAAGCCATGCTGAGGCACTGTCCCATACAGAAGAACTATAACTCTACAACTATGATACACAACTATGTGCTGGGACTTTGGGGAGAAAAAAGAAAAAAAAGAGGAAGATTGGCAACAGATGTTAGTGCAGGGCCAATCTCCCTCAAAAAAAAAAAAAGTTAAAGTGGGGCTGGCCCGGTGGTGTAGTGGTTAAGTTCGTGCGCTCCGCTTCGGTGGCCCAGGGTTCACAGGTTCGGACCCCAGGAATGGACCTATGCACCACTTATCAAGCCATGCTGTGGCGGTGTCCCACATAAAGGAGAGGAAGATGGGCACGGATGTTAGCCCAGGGGCAATCTTCCTTAGCAAAAAGAGGAGGATTGGCAACAGATGTTAGCTCAGGGCTAATCTTCCTTACACACATACATAAAAATGGTTAAAGTGGTAAATTTTATATAGTGTATATTTTACCACAATTAAAAAACTTTACGTATGACAGTATAAAATAATTTGCCCAAAGAAACCCCCACATCTTTTGACCCCTTTTCCTCACACTGACTTCCTATGCATTTGCTGTTCCTGTGCAGCAAAAACTCTGTAAGTTGCCTGTTCTCACATGTCGGCTTTCTCTTCCCTTCGCTCCTAAACCCGCTCTGACCCCGATTGGCCCTACCGTTCTGTGGCAGCTGCTCTCATCAAGGTCAGACGTGACCTCCACATAGCTGTACCCCATGGTCAACCCTAAGTGTCACTGACATAGTTGGTTCCTCCTTCTGAACGCACAGCTCTCGTGGGGCTTCCAGGACACCAGCTGCTGGCTCGCTTCCAGCCTCACAGGCTGTTCCTTCTGTCTCCATTGCTGATTCCTCCTCTTGTCTGTGAGCTTTTCATGGTGGAGGCCCCGTCTATCTACTCATGCCTTTGGTGCTCTTGTCCCATCTTATGGTTTTAAATACCCCATCTAGATGCTGACAGCTCTCAAATTTTTATCTTCAGTCCAGACCTTTCTCCTGAATTTCAGATCCATATAGCCATCACCGCTCAGAAGTCTCAGGTGTATTTATCTCAGACTTAACATGTCCAAAGCTGAACTCCTGCTCTTCCCCACAGACCTGTTCCATCTACGGCTGTTGCATCGCACACTGACTTATTGTTCACAAAATCTAGTTCCCTGTCCTTCTGGGCACCCAGCTAGGCCACATTTACCCCCTTACAGTTGGGCGTGGCTATGTGAATGGGCAGAAGCAATGTCACCCCTTCCAGACCCGGCCCACAGAAACCTCCCAGTTGATCCTCCACCCACTCAGGGCAATTGCAGGAGGCACTGGTTAAAGATGGCACAGCCTCTGTCAGCTGAGTCCCTGAAGACTGGTGGAGCGGAACCCCCATCCCAGCTTGTGCCACCTGGAATGGCTGTGAAGGAGCAGTAAACTTCTGTTAGGTCAAGCCACTGAGAGTTCATGGTGGATCTTTCTAGCAGCTGGTGTATGTAACTGTTCTGTGTTTTCTTAGATTCTGGATTTGTCTATTCGACATCCATTCATCACAGAGCCAATTATATTAACTCTGTTTTCTTGTTTTCTGTATTCTTGATGCTCTGGCATTTGTGGCCTTCCTGACTGGGGAGACACTGCCCCTCCCAGAGCCAGCCAATTCTTAGAGATAGCAAAGGGCTCCCCAGTCTCCAGTATGCCTTTCATGTGCAAACAATCAGTCAAGAGCCCACACCTTAGCCACCTCCTTATCAAACGCACACACGAAGCCAACATGTCCCTGCCCTGATCAAGTCAAGGCCAGGTACCAGACAACTAGGGACAGCCTCATGCCCCAAGGCCCACTGGAATTATTCAAACTAGTCAATCTACACTGTTTGCCCTGCCCTGCCTGGCCTCTCCCTTGGAAACCCCAATAAAGACTCTGGCCTTGGCTTTCTTCTCACTCTACCTACCTCCTGGCCAAAACCTAGTGCTCCTCATTTGGCCCTGTATGGCATGGCATGCCTCCTCCTCTTGGGAAATATAAGTAATAAAAATCTTCTTTCAATGGCATTGGCCCCTCCGTGTCTTCAGTCACCTCCATAAATCCAAATTCCACAGGGAACAAATAAGACAGTGACCTTAACGAACAGTGGCTACTCCATCCTTCCAAAAACCTTGGAATCGCCCTGACTCTCTTGCTGTTACACTTCATATCTAGTCCATCGGCAAATCCTCTTGGCTCTACCTTCAGCACACAGGCGGAAGAGGAGCACCCCTCACTCCTCTGCCGTGCTCCACTGCCCCCCCTAGGTCTGCAGTGGCCTCCTCACTGGTCTCTGCTTGCACGCTTGCCCCCTTTCAATCCATTCACCATCCAGCAAGATCTTTTAAAACTGAGCTCAGATCATGTCCCTCCTCTGCTCACATCCTCCAGTGACTCATCTCTGTCTGAGTAAAAGCCAAAGTCCTTATTATGACCAAGGTTCCACTGCATCTGACTCTCCTACATACCCCCGACGCTGTCGTCACCTCCTAGTACTCGCCTCCTTGCTGTTCCTCCAGCACAGCTGGCTCACTCCCTCAGGCCCTCTGCGTGGGTTGTCCCCTCTGCCTAGAATGCCCATCCCCACACATCTGCTTGGCTCACTCCCCCGCCTCCAGGTCTTTGCTCAAATGTCACCTCCTTAATGAGGCCCAGCCTGAGCACCCTTTTTGTGTGTGTGGGGAAGACCAGCCCTGAGCTGACATCCGTCGCCAATCCTCCCCTTTTTGCCGAGGAAGACCGGCCCTGGGCTAACATCCGTCGCCAATCCTCCCCTTTTTGCTGAGGAAGACTGGCCCTGGGCTAACATCCGTGCCCGTCTTCCTCTACTTTATACGGGACGCCGCCACGGCATGACTTAATGAGTGGTGTGTCGGTCCTTGCCTGGGAGCCAAACCTGCGAACCCCAGGCCGCTGAAGCGGAGCGCACATACTTAACCACTACGCCACTGGGCCGGCCCCCTGACCATCTTTCTAACAAGTGCAACCCACACCCTGCCCCAGTCTGGCACTCCCAATCCCCCTGGCTCTGCCTCTTTTCCTGTAACGCTTATCACTTAACATCACATCTAACATTATATGAATTCTTTATTATGTCTGTTGTTACAATCCCCACCACCCGGCAAGAACATAGGCCATTCTTGGGATCTGCTGTGCAAGGATGCATCCCAAGCACGCAGAACAGTGATGAGCACATAGTAAGTGCTCAGGAGCGTCTGCTGAATGAATGAAAGCCCTCATGAAGATAATCACTGACATGTGAAAGGATACTATTGTCTCTTCTCTTTATTTTCCAAGGGCTTAAAGTTCTAGATGGGGTGAAAGTTTTCACTGGCTCTGTCCACACACAAGCCAAGAATGGCAGGCTGGTATTTGCTATTTTGACGTAACGCTACTGAAAACCTGTGTTGCCTCCACCCAGCGGACCAACGCTCAGTGAACCATCACAAGCCTGAAAGCCTTTCTCTCATGTCGGTGGGGAAGGCTCACTCAATCACTCAAACTTCCATGCATATTGGAATCACCTGGGAACTTGAAGGCACTTGGGAGGTTGTGACAGGTCTGGGGTGCTCAGACATAAGGGCTTTAAATAACCCCCCAGGTGATTCTAATGTGTAACCAAGTCTGAGAAGCACCACTCCCAGTCAGTGCCAGCTGGAGAAGGTGTGAAGTGAGGGGCCGTTAACTGAGCAATTATGGAGAGGAATGATGACTAGAGCAGTGAATGATGAGGCAAGTTGAAAAGTCAGAAGGAAAAAAATGGCAAAATAAACTCGAATTTCCGCATATGCTTTCCTACAAATGAAAAGCCTTACATGTTTTTTTCTGCTATGAACAAATAGGGAGTTTCAATCTTTAGACGTTTTGGAAGAAAAATCTAGAGGGAAAGCCGCTCAATTGGAATCCAATTTTCAGGCACTTTTTTCTGTGTCACAGCCAGCTGCCTGTTCCATTACTGAGCAATTCTAATGCTTTCTTTCTTTCTTGGGTTCAATTTGGATCAATGGAGAGAGAACTGATATTTATAGTTTCTCCTTTGTCCTGTCTTGCAGTGGGTTTCACACTTAACACAATCTACACATTTTCTACCATTTCTATGGGTGGCTTAAAAGCAAAGCAAACCAATGGTTAAAATTGGTGACCTAAGAACTGAGATATGAAAGAGGGCTTTGCTAGCTGTGGGGATCAGAAAATGCCGCTTTCCATTCTATTCCAGACTGTTAGTCCCTTGAGGGCAGGGAGCGTGGCTCCTTTCTGCATTACCCCCAACACCTAGAACAGTGCCCGTCATAAGCCTCGGGAAATATTTTGTAGCTTTATTATCAAGTAAGAATAACATTTTATACGTGTGGAGTATTTTTTCAGTTTATAAAATGCTTTCAAGGGGAGCCCTGTTGAATCCTCAACTCTGGGCAGGTAGAGGCTGTTCTCTCCACTTTCCAGGTGAGGAAACCTGGGCTCAGAGAGTTTGGCTGATGCCCGGAAGTCACGTTAGGACTCACAGGTGGATCCGGGAGTGAGAACCCAGGCATCTCAGAGCTCCTTCCCCTCTACAACCACCAGTGAATGGTGTCTTCAGCCACAAAAGTCCAGCAGTGTGAACTGTTCCTTTCGTGACACCACATCTCAGGAGAAAAGAGTTTAGTATTATTGTCCAAATGACATGAGATCAGATGATACTTTATACATGTGGGCACTTTGCCCTGACATTGATGTAAATTCCCTTAGCATTTCAACCTGCTTTAAATTTAAGCCTTTTCGACACTACATTTCCTCAAAAACTCAAATGGTGCTTCCAGCTGTGTTCCTTGGTGCTGCCTAGGGAGGTGGTACCTGAACTTAACACTGTAACAAGAGGGCAAAGTGTTCTGGCATGCTAGTCAGAGTGGTTTGTCAAAATCAAAATCAAGCGTCCCAGGCCAGGTTAGGGCCCTCAACTACAACGTGCAGAGAAACTGAGGGCCAGAACTTGCCGCTCAGGAGCTGATCTACTTTGGGTTCCGGCGTTTCCTCTGAGGAGCAGTCCCTGTCCACATCGCCTGTGCCGGCACCAGACTGTGAAGCAGACAGGGAACAGACAGCTCCATTTGCATTTTTTGTGTGCTAAATAAAAGTATAAATCCTGCACACATGCAAAAAAAATGCTTTCTGAATACAGAAATTAACAAAACGGAGCTCAAATACGTGTTGAGTGGCTGACGACATCCAGACTTAGGGAGCAAGGACATGGCACTCCATCAGTTCCCCAGAGCGGGCCTCGCCCATTCACAGCCCACAGGGGTCTCAGGGCCTTGGGCGGTCGGGAAACCTCCATAGACACCAGGCCAGAAGGAGGGCTGGTTTCTTCCAACAGAGCGATTTTGGTTTAGAAATAGGACAAACTCACTGCTTAAATACCTTTATTATTTTTTAAAAATTATTTGGACATTGATAGCTCTGCAAAATACTTCTCCCATCTCAAACCCTCAAACTCGTTCCACATGTCCTCCCTAAAGAAACAAAATATTCATACTTTGCGCCCATTCAACTCTAATTTTTAAAAACGTGTAAGATTCAAAATCAAATATTACTTTTCTTTCCCAGAACTCGTTAGTAATTTTAAACCACAATGCAACATACTTAATGGCATTTCTTTTTAAAAATTAGCTTATCAGACTATTTTATGAGGAAAAACATCAATTCAAGGCCTTATAGAGAATATAAATTCCCTGTTTCTGAAAGCAAAAGACATTGAAAAGCCCCTTTGCTCCCCCGGAGTCTGAGATTTCCACATTACCAATAGAACCAGCACACAGATGGACTTTCTACTTCGTATTACACATTGCTTTGTTACTTTTGGACTGCAGCTGAAATGCTGTAAAGTTTAAAAGGACGGGTGAGTGGGAAGGAAAAATTCCAGCACAGAAGAGAGACAAGGCTGGGGCTGCAGGATGGAAGGTTCCCGAGCAGTGGAGTGAGAGCAGCCAAACCCCTAGAATCCCAGCTCACAGCAGGTTTGTTTGGGGTAGAGGAAGATGGTAGAAAATCTGCCATCTGCACTAATTTCTGAATGATGAATACAAGTGTCAACCAAAAATATTGCACACTGTACCAGAGGCATGTAAACCACTGAGAAGGTTCAGGTAAGAATAACCACAGTTGGCATGATCCCCAAAGTTCCTTTGGGAACTGAGAGAAAGCGAAGGAGTCGATGTTGATTGTTTGGGAGTTACTAAGAGGTGGAGAAATAACCCCTTCCCCATCCTCAATGGGCAGACTTTTACACATCTTCATCACAGATGTGTACGAAAGGTCTAGTAAAGGTACCACTTCTTCATTTTCCCCAGTACAACCGGTGCACTTCATCACCTAGCTAAAGGAAGGAAGGAAGGAATCCTACAACAGAACCTGGCCCATCTGGGTAGCTGAACACTAACAACAACTACAAATGTCCTTCCCTGCCCACTTGACTGACCAACTGACCGACTTCTCAGAGCCACACATATGAGGACCCGACAAGCTCCTGGGGGTGACCTCACCCCTCAGTGTTCTGAGTGGGGCCTATATCCTTCAAGGAACTTGCAAAATGCAGATGTTTATGAGCAGTCCGTGAGAGGAGAAATGAGGTAAAATGAAACAGCATGTGCTGCCTAAAGAAAGCCAGCACAGTTCCACTGTCACCTTTAATCTTAGGTGACACCCGTCAGCTAAACGGAAGCTCTGGCGAGCGCTGTCGCTTACTGTGCAACCAGCTGGGTTTGATGAGAGCCAGCCATTCTGTTGTCTTTTGAAGTTTTAAAATCAAGAAAACATTTCTGACTCATCTCTGGGAAGGGACGTGAATCATTTCCACTGCAGTCACTAGGGCAACTTTTTAGGGTTCCAGGGCCTTGGCCTTACTAGATGGGGTGGTTGCACCTCTGCACAAAGTCTGAGGACTACACATCCTAGATGTCCCAATGCCCACTGACTACTTCCCCAAGTATTTCTCCTTTAAGGCTTCCCCTAACATTCAATCTCAGTAACATACAGTACATATGTCATTAAAAGTCACTTTTTAAGAATAAAAGATTTTCCCACCATCATCTAGACCAAAGGGTTTTGTTTCCTCACACACTCATGGCTTTGCAACCTTCAGCTTGTTTTGCTCCTGTGGATTATCATGCTGTCTTGTTGTTAAAGCTTTCCCTCTTATATTCCGAGTAAATCTTGTAAACCACCAGAAAATGCCAACTCCCAAAACCCTGCCCGTATCTGCGGGTCACAACCTATTAAGCTTCTTAAACATTAAAACAAAACAACCCCCCCACACACACTTTGGCACGTGAGCCTTGAGTTATTTGAGCATGTTCACGTTCCCACCCTCCCCTGTCCCAACATTTCAGAGTTGCTGTCTTAGGAGAACGGCCCCTTCTGCCTGATGGAAAAGGTCGCCGCGAAGCACTGCAGTTTTGAGTAGCAAAAGGAGGAGGTACAAATGCTAAACTGGCCCCCAAAACAGTTCTCATGTTTAGCACTATAATTTACGCAATGCTGCAAAACTTTTGTACCAGGATGACTAGTTTCAAACTGCTGGTTGATTAGATATACATTTACATATAGATATAGATATAAAAATTACTAAGTCAACATTTGCTGTTTTCAATGTGAAAACGATAAAATGTAATTCTGAATAATTGTGCATTTCCCATAGGGTCCTTGTTAAAGGGACCATAAAAATAATTTTGTAATAAAAAACCTTTTTCTTTTTTTTAAAGTTTAGTATTGCCCTCAAGTTCAAAAGTTTGGAGCAAACGTGCTGAGCAAGCATGACTGGAATCTGTTCCTGCCAGGGATCTGGAAGCCTTAAATTTATCGATCCCTGATGGCAGGCCCAGGGAACCTGCCGGCCACTGACTAGCTTGGCATGAACATCACAGGGCTAGGCAGCACCAGCTGACCCCGTTAAGCAATCAGCCTCCGCCTCACGTTTCACTGGTGGATGCTGCTGCAGCTCCCCAACTCCCTGCACTGAGCTCTGGCGGCATGTGCTGGGGCTCTGCCTTCTCTTGAGCTACCAGACTAGGCAACCAGGCAAGCGGTTGCCGGGGGGAACCACTGAGCACCAAGGCTGAGGGTGACCGGGGGGGCTGACCTTCTACTCGGCTGGAGGCAGGGATGGAGGAAGGAATGGGCATTTCAGTGATAGAGAAGTTAGCTGTGCAGGAAGGAAAAGTGCATTGAAGGTAGCTTAAAAACAGATTAAGACCAAACTGCCACAGAGAGAGAGGGAGAATGGAGAGCGCTCCCTCCACCTGCCCTGCTGGTCGGCCATACTCCTGGGATTCTGTGGGTTAACATTCATGCTTTCTGGTGCGAGTCTGCTCATGAAGAAACAGGAACACACGTTCTCCTGGTTCCGGCAGGTACACAATTTTCTTGGCAAAGTTCTTTTTTGCCAAGTTCAGTTTTATTTGCTTGTCCTGAACCGCTGTCACCGGAACTCATAGATGGGTGCGCTGTGTTCAGGAACGTGCGTTAGATTGAGCGACTGATACCTGCAACGGGGAGAAGACAGAGATGGGAGGCAGTCATCGAAGCAGCCTGGAAACCGAGCAGAGGATGTTAAAAAACTCCCCCCAGCCTTAGCACCCGACAAACCACACACTTAGACTGGAATGGAAATTCATCTCTTCTTCAGGTGAACCGAGTTTGGTTTTATTTCTATTTCTGTGGTTATTCCTCCTGAACTATGCAGAAGATGAGCTGTTTTTAGGCCTTCTGCTCTAACCATGAAGCAATCATAGTATGTCTTATAAAACACAGGCTGAGTAAGCTCTGGGAGAAGACGCAGCCTGAAGCTCTTGCCCTCCCACTCTGCGTCTCTCCAGCACCCAGCATCACAGCTTCCTCTGCAACATCAGGCTGTAATAGCCTCAGAGCTTCATGGCCAACGCAGGCATATCCCAATTCTCCAAGCAGAACCTTCAAAGCACTATGCTATGTGAAAGAAGCCAGACACAAAGGCCACATAGTGTATGATTCCATTTATATAAAATATCCAGAACAGACAAATCTGTACATAGAAAAAGTAGATCTGTGGCTGCCTAGGGCTGGGAGGGGATGGGGAGTTTGGGGTGACAGGGTTTCTTTTTGGGCGTGATGAAAATGTTCTACAATCGATCGTGGTGAACGGCTGCACAACTCTGTGGCTAGACTAAAGCCCATTGACTTGTACACTTTAAATGAGTGAATTGTGTGGCCTGCCTGGTGATGTAGTGGTTAAGTGTGCCCGCTCTGCTTCAGTGGCCCGGGATTCATGGGTTCAGATCCTGGGCCAGGACCTACACACTGCTCATCAAGCCATGTTGTGGTGGCGTCCCATATACAAAATAGAAGAAGATGGGCACGGATGTTAGCTCAGAATGAATCTTCTTCAGCAAAAAGAGCAGAATTGGCAACAGATGTTAGCTCAGGGCTAATCCTCCTCACACACACACAAAAACGAGTGAATTGTGTGGTATGTCAATTATATCTCAATAAAGCTGTTATTTAAAAAGGGATATGAAAAGTTTTTAAAACTCATTTGAAAACAGAACAACAGTTGAAATCCTAGTAACTGTGGCTCTCAGAGGAACTGAGGCACACGGAGCCCCAGGGCATCTGCTTGCAGGGATCATTTTGCTGCCACTGAACAGGAATGTGAGTCAGCCCAGAGCATCATTCACAAGTCACCAAAGTGTGAAACAGTGGAAAGAAAATAAAGTGTTTCCACATTCAGAGAGGAAATCAGGTATTTTATAACATGGTTTGTACTTCAGGTAAAGCAAGGTGATTAAAAAAGCAGCAAGGAGGCAGGAAAGTCCCCGAAAAAGGTGACAAAAGCTAGCTCTTGAGGTGGCATTCAGTCCTTCACCTCAGGGAAACAGCAGGGCTGTTGGCTCCCATGGGCCTAGGTCAGTGGTCTGAAGTTAAGTGCAGGTGGGACCAGCATCTAAGGAATATGAATGCAAAATTAAAAAGGCTGCTGACAGCAAAATTCACACTGTCCACAGCTATATCTTACATTTCAGTTACTGATTAAACTTGGGAGGAATAAATAAATACAAAACTGGCAAGACTGAGATAAACATCGCTGACAGTATAGTACTGCTTGAAAGCATGCAGCAATGGCCTCCTTTATCTGGTACTCCATTTTCACCTCATTTACTCTGCTCTGTGGATAGGGATGAGCCCCTATTAGGAACAACTGAGATCATTTAAAGAAGCCCTAAGCATTCAAACAGCACGAGAACTATGCAGAGACAGGCGGAGAAATTTTTCTTTTGGATTTGGTGAGCCAAGGGAGAGCTGTGCCAGCAAGCCTCCGCCATGGCCTTGGGGTTCCTTACCATTCTGAACTCCTATGGTAATAGTAGCCCTCTATGGAGGCTGCTGACTTCTGGAAGCAGATGTAGTAGAACCCGGCAAAGGAAGCACCACTGATGTCTTTGATCGTGTGGTCTGGGACCAGGAACTGTTCCTGCACACAGATGGAAGGGATCTATAACAGACGTGCACCCCAACCGCCTCTGGGGCCTCTAAGGTTCCACTACCACATGATCCAGCCCAGACTTGCTGGGAGATGGCGAACCTGTGTATTTCACCCCGACTTGTGAATAGCATTCATGTGCCACTCGAGTAGTCTACATACTAACACAGTAAACTGTGTCTTGAGCTCCTAGGATCAGCAACTGAGAGAAAGCGCTGTGGTCCACACAGCTCATAAATGCATCAGTACCTACCTACCTTTCAGAGCCCATAGACAGAATGACCTGGGAAGAGTAAGTTTCTGCTCCACCCCAGGAACTGTCACTAGGTTCCCAATCACCTCTAAAACAACGGGTCACTTCTGTTGGCCTGTGGATTATTCTGAGGGCTGATCAATCGCCACTAGCCCCCGTAATACCCCCTCAAAATGCTCTACACCTCCACAGCAGCAATCGGAATGGTATTGTTCTTCATTGGGCAACTTATGAGAGGGGCAAGTCTGTTATCTCTGGCTAGAGCCAAGAGTTGAAAGGTCACATCTTCATACCTACTGTCCTGGGGAGGTCAGAGGCCCCAGGGCCCCAGGAGGTCTACTAAAAGCTCAAAGGTGAGTCACTTGAGAAATTCTTTGGACACAAAACAACTCCATTGCTTTTTTGATTTTAAGATGCTCTCCTTCCCCTTCCTCAACCTCTGAAATTGTGATTTTTTTAAAAATTAGAACCTTATAAGATATTTCCTTTAAAAGCTTATTTAGTTGGCATATTTCCCACTGGATGGCAAGCTTGTGAGGGCAGGATTCAGCATTTACTCTCTCTGCACCTGACAACTGTCTACTTAAAGAGTGATGATGCCCACCCCCCAAAATTATTAGCTATATAAAGTAAAGACTGGGAAAGACTACCCTAAACGATTCGTCTGTATGAAAGCTGGCAAGATTTCAAGATAAAACAGCTATTTCCTACAGACTGGGGACTATGGCTTAGAGGTGGGTGTATGTTCACAGAGTGATTTAACAAACTTGCTTCATGATTTGCTGTCTTGTGGCTGTAACACATAACCATCGTGCTATCAAAGCAGGGAGCACAAATGATTCCTTAGCCCTAAGCCAATCCATCCAGATGGAGTTCTCTGAGGGCCAGTGAGTGGAAAACCCAAATTCCATTCCTGCTACCTCATTTCCTGAGCTGGAGGGAACCAGAGGAGCTGAGACTGAGCCCAAGGGCAAGGACGTGGTGAAGAGAAGAGTCACTTAAATGGCATCTCAGCCCGTGGCTGAGAATAGGGGATAAAGGATGACTGAGTTCAGAGACAGTCTGGCTCTCCCGAAAATCCACAGAACAGTTGGGATGATTCAGCCTGGAGGGTCAAAGGGATTCTTGGGTGGGAGAAAGGAAAGGGAGAAGACACAAGCAACAGTGTCAAGGGGGACCACCCCCAGGCATGAATTCACCTGCTAGCCACTAAACAGGTTAACCAAAGAGAAAGTCTGGAACACCAGCAGTTAACCCGTGAGCCCTGGAGCTGTGCCTGCTTTTTATGAGTACGTAGAGAGTCTGCCGTGAAGATACACTCTAATAAGCACTGGGCGCAGGAGGCAGGTTGGGGTGGGGAGATACACCACAGGAGCTGGCACAGTCAGAAGACCACCTCAGGGTGGAACCTTACCTTCCACCTCATGAAGACATAATCTCCATTCTTCAGCTCTTCGTAATCAAAATCATCTGAATTAAATGATTTTGCATACTGATAAAAAGCCAGAAACTTGCCCTGAAAGCAAAAAAATAGAGTATGAGAATTGACCAACAGAGGGAAAGGCTGGGGTCAGAACCACCCTTCCGTGCTCAGGTCAGCCGCCTCTTCAAAGGCGTGACAGCCGGTGGATGCGGCGCTGACAAGAGCAGTGAAGCCAGGATTGGAAAGGGAGCCTTTGGTCACCCCAGGAAACTCAGACCTGGACTGTGGGGCAGACAGCTGGACTCCAGGTGAGGCACCTGCCTAGTTAACGTGGCCCAAAGAAAAGACTGCAGGAGGGAAATGGATGCACTTCCAGGGACTTTTTCTCAGAACATCTTACCACAAATAGACAGAGGCAAGAAATTAGTGAGAAGATCTCTGTAAGTAAATCAATAGGAGCAAAGAGACTCATGAAGAACAGCTCAGAACCAGCCGGTTGAGCCTCAGGGGAGAGTGGGTTTAGGAAAGCAGGGTCCTCTGACATAATATAGTCATCTGGGGCCAGCTAGTTAAGTAGAAACTGGAAATGGGTAATGTATGGTTAAGATAATAAAAGGAGACCAGAAATAGGTTACAAAACTATATTTTATGATCCCATTTTTGTACCCCCCCAAAAAAGTATATATATCCAAAAGAAATTCAGGAAAAGGTTAATACCTGTATTAGCTTCAGGTGTTTTCATTAAAGACTTTTTTTTTCTTTTGCTTTTGTTTTTTCAAATATTTTTAAATAAGCATGTATTAATTTTATAAGAAAACATCTTAAAAAATTAAGACAGAGACATTAAGTCATAGAATTTGTCACACAGATATTTTTATTCTAAGTAGATTAAATATATGGAATCTTGACTTTTTAGTACCACCATAATACCAACTTTAAATACCAGGCAGGAAAATTTGAGGGTGAAACACAGTGTCTCTGATTCCAGTTTACGATGGAAAAACAATACCATCAGTGAAGTTTATTAGACACTGTAAATCTCTGACAAACCAAGACACGGTACAGAGCTCCAGAAGTCCCCTATGCCGATCTGGGAATCCTAATGGTTGGGAAAGTTGTGGGAGCATGGAGCACTGCAGAGGAAGCCAGAGATGCTGGGTGAGGAACAGCAGTGGGCCCAGCTCCCTCATCCCCACCTCGCTCAGCGTGCCAGAGCCAAGGGCAGCCTCCTAGTTCCACTTTCACTCAAAATATTTCAATCCAGTCTAACAAAGTCTGAAGTCCTAGATATTTTCCAGTGTTCTAAAGGAAGTCAATGAGAAAAATTAAGAGTTGCTTTCCTAGTATTTAATTTGCAGCCAACCTAGCCTAAAATTGGGTTTTCACTGGGCCTCGGAGACTTTGCTTTTTGCAGGACCAATCTGAAATGGAAAACAGAGTTGAATGGGAGACAGGCTATGGTTCACTACAAGGAAGATCCTTCTCTTTGGAGCTGACCAGGAAAGAGAGGGGCCGTCTCGTGAGGTGGTGCCACGTGGAAGAGACGGCATCAGGCAGGTGGGACCACAAGGCACCAAGGAGCCCTCCACCTCTGCTTCCTGACGCCAGCGCCATCATGCACTACTTGGGCTCCTCTGACCATCTGGATACTAGGATCTTGTTCATTCTCTCATAGAGACACAAATGACTGTCAAACTTTTTGTGTCTATTTGCTATAACAGTCAAAACATGTAACTTTAAAAAAAAATGTTTCAAAAAGCTCAAGTTTAAATTTAATTGAAACCCAGCATTTGATAGATATTCCTTTCCTAACTCAAGTAAAAAACACTAATAAGCAAAGCAGCTAATCTATAGTGAAGTTAACTCAGACGAGAATCTGCAGTAGGAATTCTCTCCAAGGACTACTGTGTCAGAATCAGGAGAGACCCGTGCCAGTGTGAGTGGCAGTGAGAAGAATGAGGAGTTCCAGAATCTTCATTACTGACACAATTGTTTACAGTTGGTTTAGAGGGTGAGCATGCCGGCCTTCCTTGGTGTTAAACAAAAATTCATCATCGCTCTGGTCAATTAAGCCAAAAGGCTATTATGATAGGCTGAGAAATGGATTTTTGAAGACACAAAACTTGTGTGACAACCGACGAAAAGACTTGAGGACAATAACTCTAAGTTGTCGTGAGGGGTTCATTACTAGTGAATGAGAACATGCTTCACATTTGACAGTTAAAAGGCGAGGGGCTGCATGCACATGGATTGGAAGAATAAACATAGTTAAAATGTCAATACTACCTAAAGCAATCTACAGATTCAACGCAATCCCAATCAGAATCCCAATGACATTCTTCATGGAAATAGAACAAAGAATACTAAAATTCACATGGGGCAACAAAAGACCCCGAATAGCTAAGCAATCCTGAGAAAAAATAATAAAGCTGGAGGCATCACAATCCCTGACTTCAAAATATACTACAAAGCTATAGTAATCAAAACAGCATAGTACAAAAACAGACACACAGATCAATGGAACAGAACTGAAAGCCCAGAAATAAAACCACACATATATGGACAGCTCATCTTCAACAAATGAGCTAAGAACATACAATGGAGAAAGGAAAGTCTCTTCAAAAAACAGTGCTGGGAAAACTGGACAGTAATTTTGGAAGTAGACCATCTTTTATTGCCATACACAAAAATTAACTCAAAATGGATCAAAGACCTGAAGGTGAGACCTGAAACTATAAAACTCTTGGAAGAAAATATAGGCCGTATACTCTGTGACATCAGCCATAAAGGGATCTTTTCGAATTCCATGTCTACTTGGACAAGGGAAACAAAAGAATAAACAAGTGGAACTTCATCAGACTACAGAGCTTCTACAAGGCAAATGAAACCAGGATCAAAATGAATAGACAACCCACTAGCTGGGAGAAAATATTCACAAATCATATATCTGACACGGGGTTAATCTCCATAACATATAAAGAACTCACACAACTGAACAATAAAAAAACAACCCGATCAAAAAATGGGCAGGAGATATGAACAGATATTTTTCCAACAGGCACATGAAGATGTTCAACATCACTAATCATCAGGGAAATGTAAATCAAAACTACACTAAGATATCACCTTACACCTATTAGAATGGCTATACTCACTGAGACAAAAAACAGCAAATGTTGGAGAGGTTGTGGAGAAACGGGAACCCTAATTCACTGCTGGTGGGAATGCAAACTGGTGCAGCCTCTACGGAAAACAGTATGGGGATTCCTCAAAAAAATTAAAAATAGAAATACCTTATGATCCAGCTATGCCACTATTGGGTATCTATCCAACGAACCTGAAATCAACAATCCAAAGAGGCTTATGCACCCCTATGCTCATTGAAGCATTATTCTCTATCGCCAAGAAGTGGAAGCAACCCAAGTGTCCCTCAACAGATGACTGGATATAGATGTAGTATATACATACAATGAAATACTCCTCAGCCATAAAAAAGACAGAATTGTCCCATTTGCAACAACATGGATAGACCTGGAGGGTATTAAGTTAAGTGAAATAAGCCAGAGAGAGAAGGACAAACACCACATGACTTCACTCATATCTGGAAGATAAACTAACACACGGACAGAGAACTGTTTGGTGGTTACCAGGGGCAAGGGGTGGGGGGTGGGCACAAGGGAAGCATTTATATGGCGACTGACAAACAATAATGTACAGTTGAAACTCCACAATGTTATAAACTATTAAGACATCAATTTTTAAAAAGGAGGGGGAGGGGCTGGACTTTTCAGTGGCATCCTGACAGTACTGAAGACTGTGTCTTGTCCATCAGGAGCTAGGATGAGAAGCCCCCTGTGGTACTGGCTATATGGATAAGCCAACGGGAGGGGCAGGTTTCCAGGAACCACATCTCACCCAACCCTAAAGTCAGAGACCATTACCATATGTCTCACAGGTCTCCCCAGGTAAGGAGGTTAGAAGGGAACAGTGGACAGGAGATGGACAATCAGGGAGAAAGGATGGGGGCGGTCATAAATTCCTCAGCTCCCAGCAGTCCTGACCAGACCAGATCAAAGGCTTGCTTACCCAGTGTTTCCGATCAACGTCTTCATCCGCATCCCACTTTCGAGTTAAGAAAGGGTGTTTTTTGCTGATTATTTCTCCTTCAAAGAAGGTCGTAAGGGTTGGATACTCCTGTGGTAAAAACCCAAATATCAAAACAAGATGTTGAATAGGAAGAACCTTGCTTTAACTTCTTCCCAATGCTTTGACAAAAACAATCACACTACTAAGCAACAATGCAAACCAGAGTTAGGTCCAGGGACGTGCCAAGGGCCGTGGGCTGAACCTGAACTGAAGGTGCCCAGAGCAGGGGGGCGGGGGGGGTGTCTCTTGGACTTCAGGGACTTGTGCCAGAAGCAGAGAACCCTTCTGTGGCTTCACTTGTTATGTGTTGATCTCTAGAAAAGAATTTGGACGATTTCTGCAAGTAAACTCTGAATATTCCAGCACACAAAGCAGATGGTAACTTAGCAGATTTTACTTTCCAAGAAAAACACCCAAAGAGTCTCCAAAATCACAGTGTTCACAGCTAAGTCTCCCTCAAGCCATGGCCTGGCCCACTGGTTCTCAAACTGGCTCAGTGGTTTGTCCCTTTTACACTAATTCTTCAAGTTTCCAGGTGTGGATTCTTCTGTGGAATACCTTGATATATTAGGGATACATTTAATTCTATCATATGAACTAAGACAATTTATATTAGGGAAAATATATATAAATCAGGTCTGTAGTGGAAAACCACAACCATAAAAAAACACACTGTTGAAAAAATAAGTAAGCTGTCATACTAATTGGGTGCTTAGAAGACTCCTGTTAATTTTATTTGCTATTGCTCATCTGCTAATAAGGAGGCACCAAGGATTTAGAAAAAAAGTTAATGGAAGAAAAAGTTAACACTGAAAAAGTCTACCATTTCTCTGCATTTGTAAAAACCAACCAACCAACCAACCAGCCAAATGACCCCTCAGCCCAGCCTGCCAGCTCTGGTGTTTCTTGGGGGCACAGCGATGCCGGCCACACCTGGCAAACCATGGATTACAGTCCTAGTGTCCCCAGGACCACAGGGGCCCACTTTTGTCTTCAGACCCTATGTAAGCCCCTCTCGTTTTTGCATTAAACATCTACACATTTAAAATAAATCTGTTCTGATAGCTTTGCCAATTCTCCCTGCTTGGTGGGCCACGTCACTCGGGACCATCCCCAGAGGCTGCTACAGCAAAGCCAGGAAACGGCATTGCCGCCACCACTGTAGGGCTGAGGGCCTGCTCGACGACACTCCGCTGGGGCACTCTGTTTTATTAGCAGCGGACTTTGAAATATTATACATTTAACGTACCCCCAAATCCACAACCTCCATACCCCAACACCGTTACTGGGTTCCTCATACAGATATTTATATTCAAAGAGTGAAGAAATTAAAGAGAAGAAAATCTCCTAAATGCAAACTCGATTTTTAAGGTATAAACTAAATTATATTAATCTATTTGAGGCAGGACTATTAAGAAAAAAAGACCTATATAAGTTAGCACCTGACTTGAGATTTTAAATTAAAACCTATTTATATTGATTTTCTGAGTTTTGAACGTCAATATTTTTTCAAAATTCCACAAAGAGAGAGAAGAACAAAATGATAAAGTGGTCCTATTAAATATAAAGAAAATACTTATGGTTCAAATCACTAGTTTTCCTAATGAATGATTCTGCACTGACTTCTCTTTAAAAAATATTTTAGGGGGCCAGCCGGTGGCATAGCGGTTAAGTTTGTGCGTTCCGCTTCAGCAGCCCGGGGTTCACCGGTTCAGATCCTGGGCACGGACCTACTCACTGCTTGTCAGCCATGCTTGAGCAGCATCCCATATAGAAGAGCTACAACCCTACAACTATGATACACAACTATGTACTGGGGCTTTGGGGAGAAAAAAAAGAAAAAGGAAGATTGGCAACAGATGTTAGCACAGGGCTAATCTTCCTCAAGAAAAAAAGAATGTGGTTGTTTAAAAATATATATATATATATTTTAGGCAATATATCATGGTGACTACAAGGTCACCTGATATATTGTTTAATTGTCACCAAACTCTAAGAATTAAATAAAATAAATACCTAATGAATGAGAGTCAATATGTACAGAAGTTACGAAAAAGATAAAGTATGTCTCCACGCAGGACCAGGAAATTCAAACAGTTGACTATAGCCAAACCGGTGGTAATTTATAGAGTCAAAGAAAAAACTCTTGTCAGTGGAAGGAGGGACATCAGAAAAATGAGTCCGAAAGGGAGAGGCAGAGCCAGCACCAGCCCCCAGGCAGGCGTGGGCTTCCTATGGGGGGTCTGGCTATCGCCAGGCATTTAGGCTGCCCAACCCACTCCCCTCACAGATTACAGGCCCACCAAAAACTGTCTGATAATGGGTCTGGCTTTCTATGTAGACCTGCCTTCTGGGAGATTAACATTCAATTGGCCATAAGTCAGAGAGAACTTCCGAACATGCACATAGTTCATTTTATAATTGAGTAAATGAGCATTCTTGTTTACACATCAGTCTCTTATGAGTTTGGTTAGTGTGACCTGTCTCCCTGGTTCTGAGCAAGTCTAGCACAACCTCAGTGGGAGCTTCTAAACCCTTCCAAATCCGTCCAGTGAGTGAGTGGAGGGCCTGGCTGTGGCTGGGCTCCCAGGCTCTATGCCAGCTGCGGGGGCCTCCCCAGGGATGGTCCCTCTTCCCTACTGGTTGCTGGCTCAGACTGTAAAGAGAATGTTATTTGACACTTATTCTTCACAATTCTGGGATTTCATTTTCAGAAAGCGCACAACTTTAAAGCTGTGCTTATTTGTGAATGTGAGGTAGCTAAGAGGCAAATTATCTCCAATTTAATAATGTTCCATGTTGTATAGAAGAGGAAGACTAAAATACAAACCATTCAAATAGTTTCAGCATTTCTGCACACGGTTTCAGGATTTTTAATGCTACTTACTGATTCCGTGCAGCTTCCTATGACCAAAATGACTGGTTTTTGAGTCAGTGTTAACATTCCACATATCAAATTTTGCTGGTTTCCTTATGAAGTTAAATGTTTTCATTCTACACTCAATTAATAAATACTTTTGGCTGCCTAAGAGTTGAGTTATTCTGTTTACTATATGTTTTCAACTACCACAAATTAAAAGGTTAGAGCCCTTCATTTGGCTTTCACCTTCTACCTGCTACTTGATGTGTTTTTAGAGGTGAGGAAGAGATACCTTTTCGTCTTAACACCAAACTTCACGGGAAATTCTCAAACTTCTACCAGAGAAGTAGGAGAGCCAGATGGAACCAAGGAGATGGAAACAATTGTTTCAAGATGGAGGATAACCAGGGCCTTAGTTAGTATCCCATATTTGTATCACAGTGTAGTCTACCACTTACTCTTACATTGTTTCCTCCCCACTAGGACAAGCCCCTTGAGTAGACAGAGCAGGTATTTTTAATTCTCATTTTACAGATGAGGAAACTGAAATGAAGAGAAGTGAAAGGTCATGGAACCAGTAAGGGTTCCAGAGTGAGAATGTCACCCCAGCCCCTTTCCACTTTCCAGACACTGCTGGGCTATAAAGACAGTGAGAACTGAGAAGGCCAATAGGACGCTGCAGCCAGGTCAAGCCCAGGCCCTCACTGTGGAGTGAGGCGGCCAGTTCAGTCACCTCTTTCCTCTTCCTGTTTCACTAGTAGGAAAAGAAAGAATGCTCTTTCTTGCTTTCTATATTTCCAGGAGTTCTGAGGTTTAAAAAGTTAGTTCGAATAAAGGAAAACACTCCACTTTACGTAGTTGTTACTTCTGTTAGAAACAGGATGATCAGTTTTCACTGTTCCAGTGAACTAAGGGGTTTAAAGAACTTCAAAGACCTCCGTTCTCAAACAATTGATGCTTATCTTGGAAATTGTTAAACTTATGATGAATGTGGTAGCTATGTTCTTATTATATTTTTTTTTTCTCAAGAAAGATTGAAAATAAAATCAGTAGTCACATTGTGACTTACTTACAAACTTTTCTTTAAAGATCTGTGAATCTGTGTACTTTCCACAGGACACATCAAAACTGCATGCTTCGTGTTTACCGTACAGTAACAACACTGAAACCAGGCGCTTTAACCAGGCCTCAAAGAGGTGAAATTGCCTGCCTTTCACACTCTGGGACTGCGGAGCATGTGTCCACTTTCTAGTTCTGGTTCATTTGAAGGAGTGCTTACCTCAGTAAGGCCTTTAATCTTCAGGTACCCACAAAGGTAAGAGTTCCCTGTGTCCACATGCTGGAAAGAAAGGACACAGCCTCGTTACAAATGGAGGAACCACCAGGGGACAAGCCGGCGGGACTCTGGAAATCCACACGTCTGTCGGTCAAAGGCGCCTACAGGGCCAGGTGGGGTAAGGGAGGCCTGGAGGTCAGTGCATGCCCAGTGCAGCCCAGGGCTCAGTGGCCTCTGAAACTTTCGTGAGTCCTCCCCATCCACATGCCTGTTCTGATGAAGCAAACTGATCCCAGGGTACTCTCAACTTTCTTCAGCTGAATATCTCGAGACTGAAGTCCCTTTCTGGAATAGGAAGCCTGCTCAAACCTCATTTCACCACTGCCTTCAACACAAGTCTCCCATTAGTCCACAGACTGTGTGTCGCTGGGCACCAGGTCTCTGGTTCTGCCTGTACACGTGGTGTCATCCCTAACCTGGGCTTCACTGGCTTTCTAATGTCTTTCCAGCCTATTTCCATGCTGCTCAATCACTGGTCTAGCAAGGCTACTCCTCCTCTATATTTACACTACGTACCATCCTGCATTATTTCTTTTTTTTTTTCTTTTTTTAGCAGCTGAAAATATCAAACATTTATTATCTCCCTTCTATAGGTCAGGAATCCATGGCTTAGCTGGGTACCTCTGGCTCAAGGTCTCTGGTGGGGTTGCTCGAATTGGAAGGCTTGATGGGAAGGGCTCCCCTTGCAAGCTCACTCATGTGGTTGTTGGCAGCGGTCAGTTCTTCAAGCAGGCTGATGGACTCAGGGCCCAGTTCCTTGGGGGCTGTTGCCACTGGTACCTCCCCATAGGGCTGCTCACAATATGGCAGCTTGTTTCCCCTGCATGAGTTAATCCTGGCGGGCCTGATCCGCCAGGTGGAGGAGGTCTTCTCGCTGGTCATGATCGCCGAGTACTTCGACGAGTCGCTCGTGCTGCTGCGGCGCCTGCTGGCCTGGGACCTCCCTGCATTATTTCTTTATGAAATGGGCAGGATATTCAGGAAAGTCATCTTACAAAGATGTATGAAATATAAACTTCAGTTATGAACCAAAATGCTGCCCCCAAACCTGAAGATGTTGTGAATGCTCACCCCGCCCATATCACACACAGATGCTTGTATTTCTTGAGGAAAAGAGGAGCCTAAAATAAACGGGCTAACAGGCATAGATTGTGAGGTTTAGCAGTCATCAATTACTGGTTGCTGAGACACTGCCAGACACTGATTTCCTACTTTTCCATGCCTGCAGGGCCCAGATCCTGTATTGGCACCTACCCTGCTCCTGCAAGACCTGGTCAACCCTGATGGATCCAAGGCAAACATGTGCCCCCGTCCCCTTGCGAGTCACTGATTTAGGGGTGAGTGACCCACTTCTGGCCAATCAGATGGGTGTGTAAGTCTCCTGGGTGCTTCTGGAAAGATTCTGGTTTTTGAAGGGGCTCTTTTTCTTCCCGATGGTGGCAGTGACCACCGCACACAGTGACCAGTCTTATGGCAGCCATCTAGAGAGGAGAAATAGGCTGGAAAATGCCAAGGATGGCAGCACAGAAAGACGGAAGGAAACGGGCCCCTGAATGAGCCAATCTGGAGCCAAGCCCTCTCTAAACTTCTTGTAATGTGAGGTAAGAGGTTCATTTATTCTTTAAGCTATTTTGAAATCGGTATGGTTACTGGCAGCTGAATGCAGACTAATTAGTACATTTCACCCAAATTTATAGAGACATCCTAAACAGACAGATTTTCAGATTTCATGACAATGGGATTCACTTACAAATTAAACCCCTGAAATTAACGCAAAACAAAGTACAGTGGTACTGTAGCACATTGAGATTTTAATGTTAAGCGAGGTCTCATTTTAAGAAACTAGAAAAGTTTTGTGGAATTTATCAGATTCGGGGACTCCACTACTTCCAACTACACCATCAATCAAATACTAACGCAATCCTCAAAAACTGTAATGAACTCAGTCAGCCAGATGAGGTCAGCACCAGAGCCAACGGGCTTCAATGAGGCTGAAGCGCTCCCAGTTTGGTGCTGGTGACAAAGGTATTCCATGTGAAAACTGCAAAAGCATCTGCTGACCTTGGCACTGGACATTATCTAAAGCAGCTGATCCGCACTAACGTGGTTCAGCAAAGAACTTTTATGATAGAACACACAGCTCTAACCTGAGGCCTTAAATTTCATGTATGCAATTCCCACTGAATTCAATAGTCTGGGGTATCACAGCTGCTGGAAAGAGTATCAGGTGGCAAGGATATTTGCTAATAAGATTAAAAATTGAACTGTAAATTGGCTAACATTTTGCATGGATTATCACATGATCAAGAATCAAAATTTTATTTTATTTATTTATTTTTTTGTGAGGAAAACCAGCCCTGAGCTAACATCTGTTGCCAATCCTCCTCTTTTTGCTGAGGAAGACCGGCCCTGGGCTAACATCTGTGCCCATCTTCCTCCACTTTATATGGGACGCCGCCACGGGATGGCTGACAAGCAATGCGTCGCCTGGGATCCAAACCTGCGAACCCTGGGCCGCCAAAGTGCAAACTAAACCGCTGTGCCACTGGGCCGGCCCCCAAGAATCAAAATTTTAGTTTGGCCTCTGTTCAACCATGTGTCTCTCTCATTCTGCCCAAATTGATCTTGATGACAGTTGGTGAACTCAAATATACCACAACTCAGAAAGCTTTAAGCAAACGACAGGCTAGCATCTCCACGAGAAAGAGAATAAGGCAAATGTTTAGCAAGAAGGTCTCACAGCACAGCTGTGTCCAACAGCTGCTCTTTTTAATATTCTTTTCACAGTGACCCTGGCCTTCACTTCACTCTTGGCTTCCTGGATGGCAGAGGAGAAACAGAATAGTCACGGTAACAACAACAACAACAAAAACCCAGTCAGAATCTCACAAAAGTTTGAGGAGCTCTTCAAACTGGAATCTCTAAAAAAGAAACTGCTCCAACAAGCACATGAAAAGATGTGCAACACATCATTAGTCATTAGGGAAATTCAAATCAAAACCACAGTGGGATACTACTTCATACCCACTGGGATGGCTACAATCAAAAAGATGGACAATAGCAAGTGTTAATGAGGATGTGGAGAAACTGGAACCCTCAGACACTGCTAGTGGGAATGTAAAATGGTGCAGCCACTTTGGAAATCAGTCTGGCAGTTCCACAGAATGTTAGACATAGAGTTACCATATGATCCAGCATTCCACTCCTGGGTATATACCCAAGAGAACTGAAGACATTTATCCAACACAAAAACTTGTACATGAATGCTCATAGCAGCAGTATTCATAACAGTCAACAAGTGGAAACAACCGAACTATCCATCAACTGATCAATGGATAAACAAAATGTCATATATCCATACAATGGACTATTATGCAACAATAAAAAGGAATGAAGCATGGACAAATGCTATGACATGGGTGAACCTTAAAAAACACTATGCTCAGTGAAAGAAGCTAGACACAAAAGGTCACATATTGTATGATTCCATTTACATGAAATGTCTAGAATAAGGAAATCTTAGGAAAAAAAATCAGTGGTTGCATACGGTTGGAGAGGGGTGATGGCTAAGGGGTATGAGGTTTCTTTTTGGGGTGATGAAAGTGTTCTAAAATTATATTTCAGTGATGGTTACACAACTCTGTGGATATACTAAAAACTATTAAATTGTACTCCTTAAACAGGTGAATTGTATAGTATGTGAATTATATCTCAATTAAGCTGATATGAAAAGAGAAAGAAAACTGGAAAGGGGCTAAGTTATAAAAGGCAGAAGTATTCTAGGAAGGTTGAGTCCAAGAAACTAGTCCTGGCTGAAAAACCAGATGATGGGGCAATTCACATGCCACTGACTCGTCTCAGGGATGGACAAACAGCTTACCAATCCAGATGTAGGGCAGCATTCCTGGGCATGACCACCCCCCCACCATCAGACATCCTACTCAGTTGGCTTCCAGCCACCAGCCAGATTCTGCTCTGGGCTGCCCTGAGACACAGCAATCGTGTAACAACGCCATCACCACTTCCACTGGTTCACAAGGAAATTGGCACCTGACAGGAATTCAGAAACAACACACTAATAACAGCTGTTGCCGCAGTAACCAAAGCAGACTTCTCTTGGACACTTAGCTACCCTGCCAGTTGTCCCCTAACCACATCAGAAACCATCCAATTTAACAATGGGCACAAATTCAAGATCATTCCAAACATGGCCCACACTAAGGATCTCACTTGCAGAATTTTATAATTACTTGCAAAAAAGGAAAAAAAAAAAAAAAAGCCTGTACCCTTCACACTAAATTCTCACATTTTAAGCAAAAGGGAAGGGAGATCACCACATGAGGCATATAATTATGAAGACTGAAATACCTCAGACACAATAGTTTTTCCCTTAGAATAAATGTCATGGATCATAACAGAAGTGTAAGTTTATAGACCAAAGATACAGTTAACATGAAGATGTAGCTTTTCCAAATAAAAAAGGAGAAAAATACTTATTCCCACAAACCAGTGAGAAAAGAGGCTGATGAACGCTCTGCAGTTAGCAGAAAGAAAATGCACTCCCAGAGCCTTTTGGGTAGAAGACCTACTTGTTCAGAAGAGAGGTTAAGATTTAAAAATTTAAAAGAGCAAAGGGCAAGCCTAAGGAAAAGACACATCCTACATTCTGTCCTCACACATGGGAGCAGGAAGGCAGCACACTAGGACCTCAAAGCTTCTGGAAGGCCTTTCAAGAGGACAGCTGTTTGGAGGGGCTTCTGGGAACAGCCTAGGAGGTGGGGTATCAGGCTAAGGACAAAGGGGCCGAGGGAGGGGGAAGTGGGTCCTAAGGCAGGTAAGGGTAGGTAGAAAAGAGAAACAGTTTTGTAGGGAAAGGAGAGAAAAAGGAGCATTAACCACTGCCCATTTCCTTTGGCTGGGAAAAAAATGCCAAATGTGTTACCATTTGCATGAGAGGGGTGAGGTGCAGGAAAGGGCCAGGGCAGGTGAAGCTGTAGTTCCAAAGCTATCAGGGCTGGCAGCGGACACCCAGAAATCCAGGTCAAATGGGGGGAGGTGGATGGACATAAGAAGGAACTACCCATGTGAGAAATAAAACTGGGTGAGTTAGATTACCAGTACATGGGTATCAGAGACCGGGAGGAAGCCCTGGCTGTGTAGGTAAAAATTAAGAATAGTTTCTCTAGGAAGAAGAAAGATGAAGGATGGGGTGGGGAGGTCTGGGTAAGGAGGCCAGGGAGAGCAGGAGCAGACTGGGAGTGGCCAGAGAACAGGGGTAGGGAGTATGAGAAGCCTGGGGCAGCAGGCCTGAGTGTCCCCGCCAGGAAGAGACTGGAGCAGTAGGGGATCCCAGGACGCAAGATCCTAACATACTGTGAGAAGGCCCACCCAGCAGCACCCGGGATGTGAGTGTCTGGTCTTGGGAGGGGTAGGGGGGCATGCGCCAGGAATTAGTTGTGGGTTGTGGGCTCTCAGGCTCAGAGGCTAATGGAGGGAGGGTGCTCCCAGGTCTGAGGGAGCTGATTAAGCTTCCTCTCAAAGATGAAACCCTAGGAGGAGGAGGGCCCCGGGGTCTGAGAATTCCTGGGACAGAGGAAAGGGGGCAAAGAGGCATGTCTCAGGTCTGGGAGAATCTGACATGGGCTTAGCCACGGGGAGGGTCTCGAGTCAGGAGAAACCAATGGAGAGTTCTTCAGGATGTGAGAGGGAATGAGGGAGGGCTGATCTTGGGGCGACAGGTCATGGGGAGGAAGGATCCAGGTCTGAGGATGGCGAGTCATAGGGGGCTTCCGGATCCCAGGCGGGCCGGTCACGGGCTTCGTGTCTGGGAGAGTGTTTAGGGTCTGCCAGGAGCTGCTCACGACAGGCTCCGGGTGTGAGGGGGCAGATGAGGGTTGGGGTTCGAAGAGTGTGAGACACGAGCTGGGCAGGTCCCGGGGGTGAAGCGCCGGGTGCAGGAGGCCCGGTGGCGAGGGCCTGGTCCGCGGTTGCGGGCTCGAGGAGCCGGGGGTGGGCACGGCCCGTGAGCGCCGCGAGGAGGCCCTCGGGCCCCGGCCCGGCCCGGCGCTCACCTGCAGCACCACCTCTACGTCGTACGAGTTCCCCTTGCTCTTCTGGTGGCCGCGGAACTTGGAGCCGCTGTAAAGCAGGCTGGTGGCCACGCCGGGCTGCTGGGTGTTGATGGGCGGCGGCGGGATGAGCGAGGCCGCGGAGGCGGCCGAGGCACCGGCAGGCGGGGGACACTCGGTGCGGACCGGCATCGCGGGGTCCCCCGGAGCCAGGGCTGGGGGGAGGGGGAGAGGAACTGCCGCCGGCGCGCGGGAGCCGAGGAGGGTGGCAGGGAGGGAGGGGCCGGGGTGCGCGCGCGCGGGGTTGGGGCGGGAGGGGGGAACCACCCGCCCGCTGCCTGCGGACCAAGCGCTGGGGCCGCCACCGGGACCCCAGGACCTGCGAGCAGGGCCTCCCAGTCCTGAGCCGAGGCCCCCTCCCCACTTGCCCTCGCACACACACCACCCCCTCCAATTGGCTCGGGCGCGCCGAGGGGGCGGGAGCAGGCTCATGCGGCGCTTCCACCCATTGGTGGGTGGAGAAAACACGTGGCGAGGTGCGCGAGCGGCTCTCTGGGACTTGTAGTCTTCTTCCGAGACGCGGCGTGGAGGGGGCGGGACGAGGTGCGTTTGTGATGCTGATTGACTGGGGGTGTGCGCAGGAGGCGGGTGGGAGCGACGGCGCGCCGTTGGTGTCATGCGGAAGATGGCGGCGTCCAGGAGTGGCTGAGGGCTCTGGGGGAGGCGGTGAGAGGTTTCGGTACAGCCCGAGCCTGCGGATCCTTTCGCTCTGTGTTTCCTGCTCTCAGATTTCGCGCCGGTCGTCCTCCCAGTCTCTCGGGCGCAATGTGGAGGAGCTGCCTCTGGCTGCGGGAAGAGGGGCGTCGCCTCCTGAACCGGCCCCGGGGTGGCCTCATCGCTTCCGTGGGGCCGGGGCCAAACCCTCTGTCCCAAGCCCGGGCCTACGCCCCCCCGACAGGTGAGGGAGGCCAGGGCACGTTCCCTTTTGGCCAGGAGCCGAGCCGGGCTAAGGTGGGTCGAGGGGTTCGGCCGTGCAGGCAGAAGTAACTGAGGCAGGGCTCGGGCTCATGAGGTTACGCAGGTCAATAGGATCCTGTTTCAGATCGGGAAAGAGAAGCCCAGGCCAGGGCAGCGACCACCCGAGGGCACGGCAGGAGTCAGTACTTGACATTTGGCAAGAGCGTCTTTTCTCAAAGCTTGTAGCTTTCCTCTCTTCAATAAGGAAAGCAGATGTCATCGTTGTTTTCAGACAAGGAAATTCGGGTTCTGGATCAGGACTACGCCAAGGTCACAGAGCAGACTCTGTGAGAGATTTGTGGAGGGCAAAGGTCGGACTGTCTTACTGCTTTCTTTGTCCCCAGGATCCGGCACAGAAAGGGCCTAGAACCCTGGCATTCAGTCTTCCATCCCGGCCACTTTCTCTGCAGGTTTCCTGGCCCTCCCTCCTACTGCCCTACCACCTAGAAGGAAGCCTAGAAGAAGGTCGTGGCTCGCTCTTTGTTTCTGGGGAGAGGTTTTGGAGTTAAGAGTGGGAGTAACTCCCTTAAATGAGTGAAGAGTAGTTAACACTCTCCTTCCATTCATTTAGTTTTTCTGTGCTGAGGGCAGAAGGCACTATGGTCTTCAACACAGACATACTTCCCACCTGTGTGATGTGCACTGTCAAGTGCAGAAGGTTATACTATGCTGATTAAACGGTTTATAATATCTTGGATAAGGGAAGTGCAAAGAAGCTGTGAGAACACAGAAGCACCTACTCCCATCTTGGGGGTGTTGAGGGTCTAGAAAGGGTCTTGGGTGAAAGGACTTTAAGCTGAGTCTTGATAGATGAGTAGGAGTTTGGTGTAGAGGAGAAGTTTGGTATAGAGGAGGAGGAAGAGTGTTGGGAGGCTAGAACGTGTCCAGAGGTGACAGCGGGGCTTGAGGGACCTTGGTATACCACTGTCTGCTTTAGAAAATTTACAACTCTATAGGCAGTTTGGCATTGTGGTAGAAGTACAAATCTGGGGTCTGATGCTGGCTGACCCTCTGAGGTACTGTGTGATCTTGGGAATGTGACTACTTCCTCTGGCCTTATTTCCTCTGTGAGTTGAAGGACTAGGTTGCCTCTGAGGGTTCTTCTGTTAAGTCCCACAATTTTATACAAATGGGGAAGATGCAGCAGGGGCTGAGGTTTCAGCTATCAGGGGCCAGGTGAAGGGCCTGGAGGTGGCCATGAAGAGCCAGTAAAGAGGAAGAAGGAAGGGCATCTGTGATGTGATCTATAATAGGAAATATATATATACTTAGTCTTTGTCCTGTTCTGGCACACATCTCCTAAAACCCTTGTAATTTACTAAGCAATAAGAGCTATAGGAGAATATTTTGATATAATATTTGGTCTTTTGTCCTGAAATAACTCCAGAGTGATAAAGGTGAAAGGAATGTCTTGTTACTCATAACAAGCACCACATGAGTTTATGTTAATGAGGTGTCTTTTGGAAAGCCCCTAAGGATGGGGGCTGGTTGCCAGGGGAACCAACCACATGATTAGAGGGTTGGTACTTTCAGCCCCACCTCCTGATCTCTGGGGAGGGGAGAGGGGCTAGAGGTTGACTTGATCACTAATGGCTTGTGATTTAATCACTCATGCCTATGTAATGAAGCCTCCATAAAATCCCTGAACTATGGGGTTCAGAGAGTTTACGGGCTGGTGAACACATGGAGATGCTGGGAAAGTGGCATGCTCAGAGAGGGCATGGAAACTCCACGCCCCTTTCCCCGCACCTTGCCCTGTGTTTCTCTTCCATCTGGCTGTTCCTGAGTTGTATCCTTTTATGATAAATGGGTAATCTAGTAAGTAAAATGTTTTCCTGAGTTCTGTGAGCTGCTCTAGCAAATTGATCAAACCTGAGGAGGGGCCCTGGGAACCTCCAATTTACAGGTCAGAAGCACAGGTGACCACCTGGACTTGTGATTGGTGTCTGAAGTGGGGCACAGGGGGAGGGGGGAGTGCAGTCTTGTGGGACTGAGCCCTTAACCTGTGGGATCTGAAGCTAACTCCAGGTAGGCAGTGTCAGAACTTAATTAAATTGTAGGACACCAGCTGGTGTTGTAGAGTTGATGGGTGGGAAAATTCCCACACATTTGGAGTACAGAGTGTCTGTGTGAGTATAAGGGAAAATAAGAGGTTTTGTTTTTTGGTTTTTTTTCCTTTACATCACCCCAGGGAGGCACAACACTAGCAAAGGGGACACATTCCGGAGTTCACTTAAGTTGGCATGAGCAGAGGATTGATTTAGATTAGTGGAGGCCACTTCCCATTACGGTGGCACTTGATCTGCCATCTCCTTTTCCTTTCTATGGCAGACTTACTAGTTTAGGCTCTTGGAAGTGCCTGGTACATGGTAGGTAGTCAAACGTGAAAGAAAACATGGATGAAGGAAAGAAGGAAGCACAGTGGGAAGGCAGTACATCAACCAGGCCTATGAGTGCTCTACAAAGACTTTACCAGTTTGAGATTCTGTGAGTCTTTGGAGTAGTGAAAGATTAGACCCAAGTGGGGCCTTCTCGATGAAGACTTCAGTTGGCAAGATTGAACTTGGCTCTTTAGGAATGGCCATGCTGTTGAAGGTAGTCAGGAAAGGAGGGGGTTAGGAAAGGGTCACTGAGGTGTCGGAGGAGATTTTGCAGCAAGGAGACCTGTGTGAGGCTGTGTGGCAGTCCGTCTCTGTACCAGCTGCCAGAGATCCATCAGCTGCTTAGAGGGGAAGGTGTTCTGGAGAGGCTGCATGTCTGGCTGAGTGCAAAGCCCAGTGAAGTCACAGCTTGAAGTCTTATCTCCTCTGTTTACAAGTTGTCTGTCACCTGGACAAGTCATTTAGCATCTCGGAGTCTCTACCATCTCAGAGGCATTACCTGCCCTGTCTTCATAGAGTGGTTGTATTGGGTTGAGGGAGATTCTGTAGGTAAGGAGTTCAGCCTGCCGCCTGTTTTTATAAATAAAGTTTTATTGGAACACAGCCATGCTTGTTCATTTGCATATCATTTAGGGCTGCTTTCACTACAGTGGCAGAGTTGACTAGTTACAACAGAGATTGCATGGCCTGCAAAGCCTAAAATATTTACTCTGCCTCTTTACAGAAAAACTTTGCCAACCCCTGCTCTGGGTGTTAGAGCAATTTGGAAAAAAGTATGTTTTATCACTTAGACCATTTACATTAATTGCTATGGCAGATACATTTGGCCTGAAGAATTTTTTTAACGGCTTTATTGAGATATAGTTCACTTATAATTCACTCATTTAAAATGTACAATTCAGTGGTTTTTAGTATACTCACAGAATTGTGCAACCATCACCACAATCAATTCTAGAACATTTTCACCCCAAAAGAAACCCTCTACCCTTTAGCTATCACCCTCCCCTTACCCTCTCTATCCCTCTGGCCGTAGGCAACCACTACTTTACTTTCTGTCTCTATAGATTTCCCTAGTATGGACATTTCATATAAATGGAATGTGGTCATTTTTTAGTAAGATGTGCTTTATTATTTTTTTTCCTCCCCAAAGCCCCAGTGCATGGTTGTATATCATAATTGTAAGTCCTTCTGGTTCTTCTATGTGAGCTGCCACCACAGCATGGCAACTGACAGACTAGTGGTGGTGTCCCACAACCGGGAACCAAACCCCAGGCTGCTGAAGCAGTGAGAGCGTTGAACTTTAACCACTAGGCCACAGGGCTGGCTCAGAACGTGGTCTTTTTTGACTGGCTTTTTTTTTTACTTAGCATGTTTTCAAGGTTTATGCAAGTTGTAACACGTATCAGTACTTCATTTTTTTTCATAGCTGAATAATATTCCATTGTATGGACATACCACATCTTATTTATTCATTCCCCCATTGATGAACATTTGGGTTGTTTCCATCTTTGGGTATTCTGAATGCTGCTATAAACATTTGTGTACAAGTTTTTATGTGACCATATGTTTTCATTTCTCATATATTGAAGAGTAGAATTGCTGGGTCAAATGGTAACTTTAACTCTTTGAGGAATTGCCACACTGCTTTCCAAGGTGGCTGCACCATTTTATGTTTCCACCAGCAGTGTATGAAGGTCCCAGTTTCTCCATGTCCTTGCCAACACTTGTTATTAACACCTGTCTTTTTTATTATAGCCATTGTAGTGGCTGGAAGTGATGTTTTGATTTGTATTTCCCTGGTGATGGATGATATGGAGCATCTTTTCATGAGCTTATTGGACTTTTGTACATTTTCTTTGGAGAAATGTCTATTCAGATCCTTTGACTATTTTTCAGTTGGGTTGTCTTTTTATTATTGAGTTGTAAGAGTTCTTTATATCGTTGGCCTGAAGAATTTTGATCCCTGAAGCAGTTGGTAGAAGCCGCCCTAGGATTATGGGTAGAAGGATGCCCTGAGTCAGAATTTCAGCTTTCAGGTTCAAGGCCCGCCAGATGGCACTGTTTAAAAAGACAAAAGGTGTAGAGACAGCTCTGAGAAGGCACTTCCTCTGTTCTTGGTGCACTGTGGGAATTGTAGTTCTGAGGCTTTGAGTCTCCACTTTGAGTCAAAGCAAGGCCAGCCGGGAAATTGAGGCTGGTAGAAAGATGACTCACTGGTCCATGAAGCCTGGGACAGGAAGAGGAGTGTAGGGGGAAGTGACACAGAAAACTGCCTGTTTCTTGTATGGATTAAAGCAAGTTCATAGGAAAAAGGGACCCAATGGACATTAATTTCCAGTTCAGCACTTTTCACATGAGCAAGTTCTTAAAGTTGTTCTCTACCTATATAGCCTGTTTTCTTGTGGCCAGCTTTTTAAATTCAACACTTTAAAAAAAAATTTTTTAGTTTTTATTGATGTCTTAATAGTTTATCACATTGTGGGGTTTTAGTTGTACATTATTATTTGTCCGTCACCATATGAATGCATCCCTTCACCCCTTGTGCCCACCTCCCCCCCCCCCCGCCCTGGTAACCACCAAACAGTTCTCTCTGTCCGTGTGTTAGTTTATATTCCACAGATGAGTGAAATCATGTGGTGTTTGTCCTTCTCTCTCTGGCTTGTTTCACTTAAGATAATACCCTCCAGGTCTATCCATGTTGTTGCAAATGGGACAATTCTGTCTTTTTTTATGGCTGAGTAGTAGTCCATTGTGTGTGTGTGTGTGTGTATATATATATAT
Source organism: Tapirus indicus (assembly GCA_031878705.1). NCBI lineage: Eukaryota > Metazoa > Chordata > Mammalia > Perissodactyla > Tapiridae > Tapirus > Tapirus indicus. Next base: position 1,558,856 of record CM062932.1, on the reverse strand, counting down.
ATATATATTGCATCATCTTTATCCAATCATCAGTCGAGGGACACTTGGGTTACTTCCACTTCTTGGCTATAGTGAATAATGCAGCAATGAACATAAGGGTGCATAAGCCTCTTGGGATGGTTGATTGTCTGTTGGGTAGATGCCCAAGAGTGGGATTGCTGGATCATAAGGTATTTCTATTTTTAATTTTTTTGAGGAGTCTCCACACTGTTTTCCATAGAGGCTGCACCAGTTTGCATTCCCACCAGCAGTGAATTAGGGTTCCCGTTTCTCCACAACCTCTCCAACATTTGTTGTTTTTTGTCTTGGCAATTATGGCCAATCTAATGGGTGTCAGATGATATCTTAGTGTAGTTTTGATTTGCATTTCCCTGATGATTAGTGATGTTGAACATCTTTTCATGTGTCTGTTGGCCATCTGTATATCTTCCTTGGAAAAATGTTCATATCCTCTGCCCATTTTTTGATCGGGTTGTTTGTTTTTTTGTTGTTCAGTTGTCAACCCTTTTTCACATACCCATTTCTTTGTATCTACATAGTCCACAAAATTGTCTCTTAAAAGGCACTGAGTGTGTTTTTGCCACAGAAACAGATACTCTGTAAAGGGAGTGACTCAAAATAGACCTGAGTTCTGTGTGATCCTACAAGGCTAGGCTGTTTCATCCTTAAGGATGGTGCTCCCATTGCTGTCAGCTAGCCCTGTATTCACAGAGAATAAGGAACTTCACAGGCTCCTGGTCTCATGATTTGTTTTATGTGACCCAAGACCTTTGAAGGCTCAGGCAAAGAACCTCTGTCTTTTGACATTGCTGGGGAGCATCGATCCCACCAAATGAATTTTCCAGATCCTGTTCTTGTTTGCCTATGTGGACCCCTTACTTGGCTCCCTCTGCCCTTACTGTGACCTACCCGGCCCCCTCTCCCCAGATCTGGCCCCCACTGCCCTCTCTGGACATCTCTAACCATCCTCTGCTGGGTAGCTACAGTCTTGTCCTCTGACCATCTTTCTAGTTCTCTAAAACTCTGTGCTCTCTTGAAGCCCTGGACCTTTGTGTAAGCTGTTCTGCCGAGAACTACTTCCACACACACCCCCTCCAAAAACAAATCCATCAATACAGATGGGCTAACTCTTGCCTCTTCTTCAGGTCTCAGATGAAATCTGTCTGCTTGGAGGCCAGCCCACAATGAGATTAGGCTTCCCAGTGTGTGTTTCAGTGTTCCCTGTACTTTGGCCATCATAGTCAGTCACTTCCTCATTTGGCTGGTTTCATGTCCATCTTCGTACTGGACAGGTAGTGCCTCGGGGGCAGGGGTGAGCTTTGAGTCCCATCTCCAGGACTTATCACACTTCCTGGAATGGGATCAATACTCACCGAAGTTTGTTCCAAAACCTGCATGACTGCAGTTTGCCCCTCCACGTGTCTGCTCCATTCAGGAGGGCGTCTTTCTAAGACACACCTGAGTGTGGGCCCACCTACGTCTGAGGCCTGCAGCCTTTGTGCTCCTTTTGTCCTGCTGTCATCTCTTTTTCTGCATGGTTTTCTCCCGTCTTGAGCAATTTTGGTTGCCCCTTATTTACCTCTATATCCATTCCACTCCCTTCCAGTTTTTCCTTCTTAATCAGATTCAGAGGTGGGCCTGGCCAGGACATTAATGCCAAGGCCTGACCAGCAAAGCAGAAAAGAAGACTTTCCTCATGCGAAACCCCGCTCTCCAGGCAGCTTTGGAAGGTTCACCTGTCAGTTTCTGGCCCAAGTCCGTTCCTCAGCCCTCACGTCTTGTGGGCTGGAGCTTTGTGGGGCAGTGTCTGAAATGCTGGCACTTGCTGCTAATAGGGTGGACCCTTCCCCCAGTGATGAGCTAGAGCTTTCAGAGCTCTTCCCACTTCCTGCCTGGCCTGGCTTTAGATATGCTGCCTAGCCAGGCCTCAGAGAACATACTGGATGTGCTGGATGCAGACCTCCAGACCCATGTCTCACCCCCATCTGAATTTGACCGGGACAGCGTGTAAAGCAGGGAAATTTAAAAGCACCAGGGTGGTGTAAACTTCGTATTTTAGTGTCAAATGTGTGAGAATCAGTGTGATTTTGGATGAAGGTGGTAAATCGTGCCGTAATAATACAGCATCATCTTGCTGGCCAGATCTGATCACTTTTTAAAAAAATACTTAAACTCCATGCAGACAGGTCTGTTTTATCCCAAGTACCTAGAACAAAACCTGGCACATAGTAGGCACACAAATATTTTTTGCGAGAAAGCAGTTTGGGCCTTAGTTTAGTAAGTGCAACCGTGGAAATGTGATTTTGGGCCCTGTGTTGAAGCATTGATGATAGCAAATGAAATTAATGGAAAAACTAATAGGATGTGGAAAACATAAAAATACAATGTTTGAAGTAAGACCAGATACCCCCCTCCATTACCCACCCAACACATACCAAGTTCTGATGTTCATAGCCTATTTGAATTAATAAAATTTTAACTTAAGCTTGGTTGTTTTTTTTAAAGCATTAAAAGAAGTTAAGAAACATTAAAAACTAATGAATCTCCTTTTCCTCCACATGCTGCATCATTATTTCCAATAAGTAACTTTAGCTAGGGACTCTGAAGGCTTCTAGTACCCAACGAACGTGTGAAAGAATGAACCAGTGAATGAATGAACGAGGGTTTTGGTTTTGTGTTTATCACACATGGTAAAGACCGGGTACGGTTTGTAGCTTCCAAAATGCGACCTGTTTGTTTTTTATTAGTTGAAGGAATCTGTGTAATTCCTTGCAAGGTGCTCTTGGCTTTTAATCCCTTCAGGTAAAAGAGGGGGAATGTGTTTACATTTTCATATAAGATTTTATTTGTTACTTTCAAAGGAAAACAGGGGACACAGATTTTCCCCCTTCTTAAGGGAAATGTTTGGAGTTCCTGTTGAATACACAAGCAAGCTGGTTAATTAGGTTAATTAATTAATTGGATAGAGGGGCTGGGAAATGCTCCTGGGACCTCTCCTTACTGCCTGTGCACCACACGCGTGCACACACGCACACACATGCATGCTCACTCAGGTTTTCTTAGAGGCATCAGAGTCCTCTCTGAAATGGGTCTCTGGCCTTGTTGCATTCAGATACTGTCGTTAGATTCGGGCACATTGTGCTGGTGTGGGGGTAGCGCTGGTGGGGCAGCGTGGAGGGAGCATGCTTAGAAGTTAAAGCAGAAGGTGCTGGGAAAGTCTGTTGGGTCAGACAGTCTGCAGCTTTGTGCTGCTGCGTGATCAGACTGTCTCTGGGCTTGGGGGTGGGTAGGGGCATGACCAGCATGTCCTGTTCCTCCCTCATCCCTGGAGAGTGAATGCCCTCCTCCCCCCAGCTTTAATCAGAATCCGTTGATTATGCTGCCTAGAGTAGGGCAGACCTTGAATGGTGATACAGAAATCAAGCCAGTCAATCAGCATTAGCAGTAATGATACAAGCTGGTCTTGTCACTTTCTGAGCTGTCTCGATGTTACCTTAAACTGCCTTTTTGAAAAATCTTTCTCACAGAAAGGAAGAGGTTTTATCAGAATGTCAGCATCACACAGGGTGAAGGTGAGTGTCTGAAATTTCGACTGCCTCTGTTACTTTTTATTTTCTGTGAATGGGGAGAAACATTTTTCATCTCCAGCGGGTTCGGCGGTGAGATCACCCTTCACGTTTTTGTTGGATGTTTCCGTAAGCTCTCGGTGAAGGGACTGAGTTGTCTTTGTCTTCACCAATGCAAGTAGCTAAATATAGGAATAGTCACCCCATTCCACTTAACAATCCCTGAGAACTTTTCATTTGATCTTTCAAGGTGGCTTTGAAATAAACTTGGACCACAGGAAGCTGAAAACTCCCCAAGCCAAGCTCTTTACTGTCCCCAGCGAGGCCCTGGCTATTGCGGTTGCCACTGAATGGGACTCCCAGCAGGACACCATCAAGTTCTACACAATGCATCTGGTAACAAGTTCACAAAGCTCCAGCCTGGTGCCCGCTGCTGGCTTCCTAGGGCACCTGGCAAAAATTGAGACTCCTTTCCAAATTGCGATTAGGCCCTCTGGGGTGGTCTCCAGCCACACTTGCCTCCTCGAACATACCAGATATTCCCCCTCGTGGCATGGCCCCTGCAGCTCCCCTGCTCAGGGCGCCCTGCTGGATGGCTCGTTCCTCCCTTGGTCTCAGGACAGAGGTCACCTTCCCTGACTGCCCAGCTCTCTTATTTTCTACTACGGCAGGTATTCCTTTGTTTTGTCAGCACTGTCACAATTTGTAATTGACTATTTTACATTGGCACACTTACTGTCTGTCTCCTCCACTGCCTTGTAAGCACAGGGCAGGGCCATGTCTGTCTGACTCGCCAGCGCATAGCCAGCCCCTAGCATGAGGTTTAGTTGGCACTCAGTATTGGTTGAGGGCAAGAACCCATGGGGGCAGGTGGTGAGGTGAGGATGACTCCCCGTGGAGCCAGCCCCCATGCAGACTGGGGAAGGGATTGGCTAGACTGTTTGGGTCCAGGCTCCGCAGCTTCCAAATGGTAACCCAGCCCCACGTTCCCCACCTGTGAAAGGTGAGTGATAACAGTGCCCACCTCGTGGAGTGGTGGTCAGGAAGGGATGAGATAATGCATAGAAAATCCTTGGTGTGGTCCCTGGCACAGAGCAAGCACTCAGTCAGCACCGGAGTTAGTGCTGTGGTCCTGGTCATCGCTGTCCTCAGCCTTGACTTACAGACCCAGGTGGCTTCCTCAACATCTTCACAGCCTGCTTCAGTGCTGGCCTGCTCCTTTGACTGTCTGAGGAGGTTAGGGTGATCAGGGTTACAAATTAATCGTTAGAGGACCTAAGCAGCCTACTAGCGACAAGGCAGATCTGGGAAAATAATCCTGCTCCTGGTTTGGCTGATTTGTTCCCCTGCTTTCTAAGGTGTCAAGGGAGCCAGCTGGTAACCTTTTCAGTCAGATCTGAGTTCCAGTAATGCTGATATGTCTCATTTGTTGAATTTGACCTCTCTGGGCCTCAGTTTCCACATCTCTGAAATGGAGATGAAGATAGTACCTACTCTAAAGAGTTCTTATGAGGATTAAATACAGCAGAGCCTGGTAGTAAATACATGAGACCTCGGGCAAGTTCATTAATCCTAGGGCTGCCGTGAGAATCCCCTGAGCTACTGCACATGGCGTTTGGCAGGGAGCCTGGCTGGAGGAAGCTCTCAGTAGAAGTGCTACAGCTGAGGTTGTGGAGACACCTCAGGTCCAGGGCTTCGGTTTGCACTGCCACTCCCTGGGTGGCGCTGTCTGCTTCTCCCTGGTGCTGTGCTCTGGACGCAGTGTCCTCAGGGAAGCAGTGTTTCGCCTGGGCCCAGCAGACGGTAATGGGGCTCTCTGACTTGTATTCAGACCACGTTGTGCAACACGTCTTTAGACAACCCAACTCAGCGAAACAAGGACCAGCTGATCCGGGCAGCTGTGAAGTTTCTGGACACCGACACCATCTGGTAATTGCTGTTTAGACGGGCATTCCCCTTGGACCAAGTGAGTCCCTTGGGCTGATTGCCTCATTTGCCCAGACAGTTATAAGTGGAAGCAGCAGCAGACCCTTTTCCTTTACCTCGCAGGGCAGGGAAGGTGGTCTACTTGACATCAGCACTTAGCTGCTCTGCAAATCCCTAGAAGGGAGGAATCCTCGAGCTGTAACAGTATCAGAGCATTGGGCACTCCTCTTCTGCAGCCTAGCTGCTGTCCCCTGGTCTGGGGCAAGGTGGGGTGGTGGTACAGATAGCTCTTGCAGGCTCCAGGACAAGGGGGTTACTTGCCAACTCCCAGTGTGGCCTCTGACCCTGGACTTCTGCTCACCGGCACATTCTCATGTAGGTATCCTTGTCCTTGTCAGCTTGGACACAGATGGCCAGATGCTGATATTCAGCAGCTGGCTTCCTGCACTTCTGAATTCTCTCCTCGTGTCCATGTTCTTTAGCTAACTGGCTAGTGATGTTGAAGGAAAGGTGAAGAAACAACTGAAGTGGGTGAGCAGCACCATTTCTGCTGGCTCGAGTGCTCTAGAATCCTGCGTTGTCTCATGGATGACACGTGAAATATCACTGAGGCCTGAGGGCAAAGGTGCCCCTGGAGAGGCAGCCAGTGATGCCCATTTTGAGTTGCTCCATATGTGTTAGGGACCATTAGATTGCAGGGAACAGAAATCCATTCAACCTAGCTCAGGTAAAAAGGATTTCCTTGAATGCGATATTGGGACCCTAATAGGAAATGGACGGTTGGGCCACCAGGGAGGGGAGCCACAAGATTGGATGCCAGAGCTCCTCCCTCTGCCCCTGTCGGGGGTGAGGAAGAGTCCATCCACTCATCTGCTCCTCTCAGCAGCCCAGCTCTTCCTGCACACTCGTGATCTCTCTTCTCCCCTCTGCTCACACTAGACTGTGGCTTTCCATTGGGTTCCCGTCCCATGAGGCCTTGCAGCTCAGCTCCCCTCAGCTGACTGCATCTCTGTATCTCCTGGTCAAAACAAGTGGTGCAGCCTGGCATCAAGTGGCATCAGCTGTCCACACCAGCAGCTGCATCTATAGCCAGGAGGCAGGTGGGCTCATGAGATGCAAGCAGGCAACTTGGTCTGTGGCCAGGGGCACAGTCTCTTAGAAGGGGTCAGGGTAGGTAGGGATGCAATGACTGAGCTTCTGGCACAGCATCCTAGGGTCAAGTGGGTGTAGGTCCAGGGGTACAGTATTAGTGTTTAGAATGGCATAACAGTGCTGCAAGCTTTGACCTGTCAAATAATTGGGGACATTTAGGACAGTGGTTCTCAAACTCAAACTTACATTAGAATCCCCTAGAAGGCTTGTTAAAACACAGATTGCTGGGCCCCACCCCGAGAGGGTCTGATACAGCAGGGCTGGGGCAGAGCCTGAGAATTTGCATTTCTAACAAGTTCCCAGGTGCTGCTGCTGCTGCTGGCTCCAAGGCCATGTTGTGAGAACTACTGCTTTAGGGGAAAGACTTGTGAGGCTGGAGAAGATTTTTTTTGCTGTTGCCTTTTGTGTTTTTCTGTTGTCTGTCACTGAATGAAGAAATTGTACTCTTTTATTAATGAAGGTGATTTTTGCAATGAATTAGCTACAGGGTGGAAGAGCCAGAGACGTTAGTGGAACTTCAGAAGAACGAGTGGGACCCAATCATACAATGGGCTGAGAAGAGGTAAGCTGCACGGCCCCTCAGTATTGGGCAGGCCATTGGGGTCAGAGGGCTGGACACCCAGAGCCCTTAGCTAGTACACTTTCTGAGTTCAGTGCACCCTTGGAATTTGGCACCCCCCAGATGTTCAGGGATAGGGCTTGGAAAAAATGCTCTGCAATTTCTTCTCAGCCGCTGTGCGCCGAGCACCTCCCATCACTTCCCACTGAGCCCAGTGTAGGGGACACACCTCCAGCTCTGCTGCAATTGGCTGTGTGACCTTGGGCTAGTGACTTGATGTCTCTGAGTTTTAGCTTTGTTGTCTGTGAGCAGGGCTCACAATCCCTGCCTCTCAGAGTGTTGTGAGGGGTAAATGAAGTGAGGCTTAGCATCCTGCTTGGCACACAGTGAATGCTCAAATTTTGGCAGTTACCATCTTTAGCATCACCACAATTGCTATACTATCAAATTAAATCACAAAACAGTGTGTATGATATGTACACACATGGAGAAAAGTCTGGACAGCTTCTCACAAAATGATGGGTAACATCCTGTGGATGTATGGTTTCTAGGAATTGATGATACCTAATATTTTTCCTTAGCAGGAAGACTCTTGTGCAAAATTGAATGGACTATTATGTGGTGGCAAAATAAATTCATTTCATTCTCAGGGGAGTTTGGAAGGGCTACTACCTCGGTACTACCGTGACCACAGGATTTTATAAGCTTATGTGGAGTCGTTTGGGGCATAGCATCTTGCAGAAAAGTGATGTCCGTCAGTTTGTCTCATTTGTACACATTTCCTGAGTGCCTACAGTGTGCCAGGCAACCTTGGGTTTTACAGTAAAAGGCATGGCCAGTGCGCTAAAGGATCAAATAAAATGGAACAACTACAATACTGTGTGAGAACTGTGAAGGTACCATGTCATTTTGGAGTCGAATGAAATATAACAATAATTAAGGTGCCTGCAGATCTTTGCTATGGTGCAAAACTGTCAGCTTTTTGTGGCAGTTGAGATTTCTCATTCTTGATAGTTTACAGAAAAACTTGGCCATTCCCTGGGTTCTATTTGTACTATTAGAAATTTCAGCAAAAATGTTTCTAAACCAATGGGAAAAATCAGTGGTCTATGAAAGAAAATTACAAAAATTGCTTTTACTCCATTCTGTTTTTCCTATGTTTTACATAGTTAGGATTATTCTCGAAAATGTATCATACTTGAAGTCAGCTCATGTCCCAGACCAAAAACAATGCCTTATATATAGTAGAGGCTTGATAAATATTTGAAAAAATGATTGAGTGATATAGGACATATACAAATATTATTGTACAGAAAACAGTATTTAAAAGAAATTTTTATGGCCTCAAATGTGAAAAACTTCCTTAAAATATTTAAAAAGCAGGTAGCCCCTGCTTTTGCTGGAGATTCCGGGCAAATGAATTAGAGTTCCAGGCAGCTGCATGTAAGCGACCCTCGTGCTTGCATGAATCACCAACCATGCCTTCATTCAGGGCAGCTTCTTGGTCCTCTGGCTTTTCTCTTGGGTGACAGAAAATTTAGGTCAGGAGAACACTAACCACAGTGGCGGTTGCTCCCAGAAGCCACAGGACATACCCTGAAGGGGCATACATATGCTCAGCAGTTTAGGACTTTGCTTCCTGGGCAAAAGCTGGGTACACGCCAAAGCCTTTTCTTTTCAGATACGGCGTGGAGATCAGCTCCTCCACCAGCATAATGGGGCCCAACATCCCAGCCAGGACTCGGGAGGTGCTCATCAGCCACCTGGCATCTTACAACATGTGGGCCCTACAAGGTATGCATGGCACTTCCTGTGGGCCTGGGAGGGTGGGTGTGATGGCCCTGGGGATCCGAAGCCCAGAGAGTCACAGGAGCACTCTAGGGGTTGGCTCTGATGCTAACCCTCTTACTCAGTCTGAGGGGACAGCAGGCTCACACCCTTCCAGAGGAGGTTGGCTTCCTCTTATTCAGGAGTTCAAGTCTCATTGGCCTGGCCCATGTTACATGCCCATTCGTGAACCAATCACTGGGCCAGTTTCTGGTCTGAATAGCCAGGTTCAGGTCATGTGCCCACCCCAGGTAGGAGCAGAGGAGGGATCACCCCAAGGAAAACCAGAGTGCTTTTTGAGAAGAATGGGGACTGGATACAGAGCCGGCCAAAAAGCGATGTTCTCTGTGACTGTTCCCACCTGGCCCCTTTGCACCTCTCCTGTTCTCTCCTGGGGCTGCAGGGACTCGCAGGAGTAGGTCTAGCAACTGCCCTCTTTCAGGTGGGGTGCCCTAGGTCCTGGCTTGGCTTGTGTCCCTGCAGGGATTGAATTTGTAGTGACCCAGCTCAAGTCCATGGTGCTGACCTTGGGCCTAATTGACCTGCACCTTAGCGTGGAGCAGGCCGTGCTGCTGTCACGCTTGGAGGAGGAATACCAGGTAAGGGGTATCTCAAGTCTCCGCCTCACCCCTCCCCGATTCAGACTAACAGTGGGCGGGTAGCTAACCCATCTGTTTTATGCAAACTTGGTCTTTATTACTTTTGTGTACAAACAGAAACCAAAACTAAGGGCCAAAGTATTGTCAGGTAATAATAATAATAAATAATGATAGTAAGTGCTATTGCTGTGTTCCAGCACTGTGCTCAGCTCTCCCCTCATCGCCTCACCTCCTTTTCTCAACAACCTGGTCAGGTGGGGCTGTTGTTATTCCCATTTTACACAGGAGGAAACCAAGGCATGGGTCACATCCCCGGAAAATGCTGGAGCCAAGATTTAGAGCCAGGTCTGGTGACTCTGGGCCAAGGCCTTCACCCCCAGGTGGAGGTTCACGGGCAGATCCAGATCATTTGGGCCTGACACACCTGCAGAATGGGCCCTGCTGGAATGACTGGGAGCCACGTCTGTGCTCTGACGCACTGAGCCTTTGCACCCTGTGTTCACACAGCCGGTCATCTGGCTGGTAGGGAGGAGACGGGTCACTGCTGTTTGTATACAAGTTTTGATTTAGTGGACTGGGAATCAATAAGGGTTTGCTGCCCTGTCATTCGCATTTCTTAACTCTGAGAATCATGGCAGTCTTTGCAGCCTTTTTGTCTGGTTCTTATTCCTCCAACCTCAGCAGGTTAATTGCTATTACAGGTTGGTTCCTCCGATGATGAAACTCCTTTTGTAATGGCTGTACTTCCCAAGTCCATCTAGTCGTCTGCTCAGGAAAATACCTGGAAAAAAACTGTTTCTGTATTGTAAAAGGGGCTAGCTAGTCTCTGGATGTTAGAGACGATTAAATGGGAAGAGGGATGGCCTGTGGGGGTGTGAGGCTGTGAGGGAGGTGGGAGGTGGGAGCCAGAAAGCCTGGTTTCTGGTCTGGACTCTGCTTTTGACTGTGGGACGTGAGCCAGGCCATCCTTCTCTGAACTTGAGATTCGATCTGCCACAAAAGGGGCAGTAACCTGGATTATGCCCATGAGTGCTCTGAAAGTTAACCTGCTCTTCAGATAACATGTCACAGTTGTCCAGATTGAGACTAGGCTGCCCAGAAATGCTGATAGCTTGTGTGGTGTGGCAGATTCTGAGTTCCTGCATAGGCTGGGGCTGCTGGGCCAGGCCTCCTGGGCCCCCGGCCAGGGAGGAGCCAGCAGAGTCAGCTTGGAGTCGCACTGACATCTGGACAGCCACACTGTGTCCAGGGTTCCTCCCTCCAGTTCTAGAGTCTGGAGCGAGAATCTGCAGCCCTGCCCAGTGTGTGGAGCAGAGGAGCCTCTGCAGGACGGCAGCTTCCCAGGAGTCAGAACTGGAGCAACCATGTGGCCTTGTTTGATCTACTTATCCCGTCTATGCGGGGAGCACTTGCAGCCCAGGCTGGTGAGGCAGCTCATAGCGGATGACATTTCACAGGCTGCCTCATGCTGGCTTCCTTGTGGGAAGAAGCGTGGGAAAAGGGACAGCACAGGTTGGGCCTCCTCGGGGAAGTCACACATGTGGTTTTTGGTACTTGGCCCACCGAGCAGTGGGCACCCACTGGCCCTGGGCCGGGACTGCACTCCTCCCAGACCAGCCATACCCTGTAGCACATGGGTGCCTGCTCTGGCCACCTGCGTGTTCTTACCTGCCTGCCCCCCGCCCCCCCGGCCGCCATGCATGTCCTGTGTATTTTGGCAAGATGAGAGCCTATGGCCATTGGCCCAGCTAGAGGGATAGAATGTGGCTCTGGCCAGCAGGCAGCCAGGCACTAGCCACTCACCTAGCAGCATGTGTTGTCATCCCCTCAGATCCAGAAGTGGGGCGACATTGAGTGGGCCCACAACTACGAGCTGCAGGAACTACGGGCGCGCACGGCTGCCGGCGCCCTCTTCGCCCACCTCTGCTCCGAGAGCAGCACAGTCAAGCACAAGCTCCTGCAGGAGTGAGGCCCGGGTGGCATGCACCACACACCTGGCAGGACAGTCTGCACAGCTGCATGACTCCCCGGCTCAGCCTCCACTTGGCATCGCCCTGAGAGGCCCCCAAGACACATGCAGCTGTCTGGAGTCTGCTTGAGTCCAGCCCTGCCCTGGCCAGCTGTGAGCGAGGGGGACAAGATGCACGAGTGACTTTCTCTCGACCTTGATTTGATAAATATTTCTCCACCCTGGAAGCATGTCGAGCCCTGTTTTCATTTGTGCCTCCACTTTTCTCCATTCCTCTTGTTCGGTCTGGGTTTCAAGGCCCAATAGCTTCCCTCCCACAGCACGTTCTGATGTCTGCTGCCCGTGGCCAGGAACCCTGGGGAAATCACAGATGTGTGTGGTCACAACTCTGTGTGTGGTCCTCAGCCCTCAGCCCTCAGCCTTTTTTTTGCCCGTTTTTTTTTTTTTTTTTTTTTTTTGCTGAGGAAGATTGGCCCTGGGCTAACATCCGTGCCCATCTTCCTCTGCTTTATATGGGACGCCGCCACAGCATGGCTTGAGAAGCGGCGCATAGGTCCGTGCCTGGGATCTGAACCTGCAAACCCCAGGCCACTGAAGCGGAGCGCACGAACTTAGCCACTATGCCACTGGGCCGGCCCCTGGTTTTTAATCAAACAGTCTTTCAAAAGTAAGTCCTTCTTGGTCTGAGCTGGTTGTTTCTCTTTGTTCCTACTATTTTAGAAAAAATGATTTACCCTTGAAAATAGAAAATATACATTGTTTCTGGGTTAAAAGCCCAGGCAGCCCTGGGCAAGGCCATCTGATGTGTGTGTACGTGTCCTGCTCAGGGAGCCTGAGAGTCCCCCCAACCTGGCCACTTGTGTGGTCCTCGGAGGCAGACGCTGTGTCCTGGTGCCGGGGCCCAGTGGGAGGGAAGCAGGGAGAGTCTGGTTTCGGGCAGCAAGGTCTTTCTGAGTGGCCCATTCTTGCACACCTGGGAAACGAAATGGCATCACCTGTGTTCATGGGGCACTGGCCACACGCCTGTGCTTCTCCACACTTCCGTGTGCTCTCCCTGAACCCCTTGATCATGCTTAGAGGAGGGACCGCCACGTCCCCACTTCACAGATGAAGCTTAGGCTGCGGAGGCGGCATGGGATGCCCAGTCTATGCTCCTAACCTCCGGGGGGTCCTCCAGTCCTGCGGCCAAGCTCAGAGCCACAGGGAGCCGTGGCCTCTGGCCTGGCAGGCTGGCCCAGGCCCCAGTGTGGGCTGCAGCCTCTCCTGCTTCACTCCTCAGCGCCCGCCGGCCGCCTCTGCCTACAGCAGGGGGCACACAGCTGACATTAGGCCACTGCGGAGAGTCTAGCCACTGGCAGCCCCCTTGGGAGCTGCTCTCAGTAGACTGGCCAACTGCTCATCTTGGCCTTTTTCTCCTGCTCATACATGAAAGTGGATTCTGATTATTTTTTTAAAGAATGGAGAAAAGGTGATGTAAGTCCTTTATTTTTCTCTACATTTGGAAGAATTTCCAGGGGTGGAAAAGGATGGTGTTATGGGGGTCTTGGGTTGAGAAATTCCCAGGAACTCTCTTCTGAGGTGGTCAGTGAGGTGTGCACTCTCCTGGCCAGGGCAAGTGCCATGTTTTCAAAAGGAACCTCAGGGCAGACACACCCTAATCTACAATATCACTGCATTCCAGGTTGTCCAGTTCGTTCTGCATGTGGTCAATGTATTGATTGATCTCCTTCACTCGCTTGCGGTTCCTCATGATCTCGTCCTTGTGAATCTGAGGGGTGAAACCAGAGCCCAATGTCCTTATGTTCAGATAATTGGTTAATATCTTTTACTGAGTCTAGTTTGGGGGAAAGAAAAGTAGTATTTGAAATTTCTGTAGTTATGTCCCTCATTTACTTCAAAGCCTCCTATGTTCTGCCTATCTATATATTTGAGGTAAGAGAAAAATGATGAAGCACATGGGTTTTAAAGTCTGAATGGGCAATATTAAATCTTCAGCGTAGAATTCTACAATCCTTAATTTTACTTCTTTCTTCATTTCTTACTGCAAATAGTATACACTTCCTACGGAAGATTTCCACTTGCTCCCTGGCTGGTAGCTACAGGAATTGGTGCAGCCTGTAGACTGGGTTGGCACTGACTCACCTTGTCCACTAAATGTGTACACCAAGAGTTGATCCTGGTCACCAGCTCATCTTCTCGATTGTCGATCTTCAGGAGGTGGATGTCATGTGATGCCCCGACAGCATTAACAATCGTGTCTTTGTCGACAAAGAGCTGGTGAGCAAGAAAGATCAAATGAGCGTGTGTGTCTTTAGGCTCTGAGCACAAAGTCAGCCGAAGAGAAAAGCCATGCCTGAAGCAGCCAGGTGCCTGGCGCCCAGCGGAGAGCCCACCTTTGTGTCAGCGCCCTTTTCTCATAGTTCGTCTTCCAGGACGACACCTGCCAGACCCGAGCAGCGGCAAGTGCAATGGGAAAGGGGCAACGAGGGTGTCAACTCTGCAGTCCTTGTTGGGAGTGTGTCTTCTCCAGGGAGAAGGCAGACCCAGGGTGACCTCACTCAGGATGGCTGCTCTCAGGGTGCTTCTCTCTCGGTGGCCCTTAGGTCTGGCTTGCCTGAATCCTGCTGGCTGGGTGGGAAGTGTGAGGCTGGTCCAGGGTCTCGAGGCTGCTCTGAGGACAGAAGACCTTGCAAACTGATGGGTGCGCACCCCACATTGTCTCTCCTCTGCCCCTCACGTTAGCCAAATCAAACCTGGGATTACACTTGGGGTCTCCTGCCTTCTCTTGCTCCTGGCCTTGTTTTCTTGTAAAAAGTTGTTTAAAGTGACCACCCTCTGATAGGCCTGGCTGATTCTAGATGTCCACACTGTGGCTGTTGTGTGCCTGGCACAGTTGAAAATGAGTGGAATCATTTCCCAGGGCAGGGGAAGGGTGCCGAAGCACTTGGCACGTGGTTGCTTCCACTTCAAAGGGGGGTCTTTGAAATGCCAAGGACAGCAGAGGGTCTGAATGTTCACACTGTAGACAGGACTACAAGTGGATGTATGCTTGTTTTTCTTTTGTACAGGAGTGGTTAACTTAGTGTACAAATGTGTTCTGTGGGATCTTGAGACGTTAATATTTCTGCAAAAAGTAGTCTTTGGTCAAATACGTTTGGGAAAGCCTGCACACCCTAGGCCCCTCCTGAATTTCACAGTGCCCAAAGCATTTTTCCAGAGAAGGCTCTGGAAAGTCCTGTGGAAAATAAACCCTTCTAACTTTGTCTCTCTGTTTTCCAACTTACTTGGCCACAGACTTCTTTTCAGAGTAATGCCTGTTAATATCTTTTGGGATGCTGCTTTTCCACAGAATCCCATGTGGAAAAGCCAAGCTAGCTGATGGGAAAATGTGTCTGGGGGACCAGCTAGCACAGTCACATGGGGGAAATGACAAGGGGTCATTAAGCTCTTCCTCTGCCCATAGAAGGTCCCAGGCCAGGCTCTAGGAAGGGTTCAAAGACATGTACAGCCTGCCGGCTGGATGAGCCTCAGACAGTGAGCACTGGAGTGGTCGTCTGGGTGATTTCAGAACAGCTACAACCACAGCATCTACCCATCATGAAAAGGTCCTCATTCTTCATTTTAAAAAGCGGGTCACAGCTGATCTCCTAAGCCAAGCAAAGAAATTGTCCCCTCCAAAGTTTGAACATGCAGAAAACAGCCTTGGAAGCTATGGGAAGTGAAGTCTGCTTAGAAACAGATGAGGTTAGAATTGCTTATGAAAAATTGTGACATTTGTAAAATACAAACAAAAGGAATCTGGTTTAAAGAAATGATTTTAAAATGCAAGTTGTTTCTGGACAGGTGGCCCAGAGTGGTAGCTATGTCAGTTTGCCCTCTCCGAATAGTTCTTATGGGTAGAATATCCCAGATTCCCCTTCTGTTTCTGCAGGTCAAAAGCACTGAGGTAGAAGCAGGGGTGTGCAGAGTCTGGAGGAGCTGTGGCCGCTCCTGGCTCCCTGAGCCGCCCCACCCTGTTCTGTGGGCTTCACAGCCATAAAGACACATTTCTTTTAGAGCAACTTCTTTGGGGGAACTTTTGAAAAGGGCACAGCTGGTGCCCTCCCCAGGATGACCACGATGCTGGTACCTTGAGGATTTGCTACCCCACGCCCACATGGGATCGGATCATTCTGACACACCTGCCCAGGGCACCTGATGACACTGTGGTCCTGTCTGCCACAGAGAAACGAGCAGAGATCCCACCCTGCCTATTCCCTCCTCGGCTGGTGGGGCAGTGACCTGTGCTGCCAGCCCCCCTGCCCAGGGGGAGCCTGCAGGTCCCAGACTACCCACAGACTGCTGGCCTGGCTCACACCCACTGTCACCTGAGCGGACTTTCTAGGGACTCGCAGGTCCTCTCTCTGGCCTGGACCTGAGCATGGCCCTGCCCTTGCAGCTAGACACCCACATGGATGTTCAGAGATTTCAGGGAGGGCGTCTGACCTCCTGCTGCCTGCTAAGCCTGGCAATGGCTCGCTGCAGCACGAGGCTGGCTCTGTGCCGCTGGCGCCAGTGGAGGGAGTCAGAGGCACACTCACCGCCACACTGAACTCACCATGGGCAGCTGTGGCTGCCAGCGCCACTCAGAGGCCCTCCCTCACTGCCAGCTCCAGGCTGTCTCCCTGAGCATGTGCGTTCTGCCTTTTCCTACCAAAGCGGAGAAGGACTTTACAATACAGATTTAGCCCTAAGTATGGCATGAGCTGACCACACTCACTCAACTGAGCAACAGGAGTTTTAAAGAAATAAACAACCTCATCAGTGTGACTTTTTTTGTGTGTGTGAGGAAGACCAGCCCTGAGCTAACAGCCATTGCCAATCCTCCTCTTTTTGCTGAGGAAGACTGGCCCTGGGCTAACATCCGTCCCCATCTTCCTCTACTTTATATGGGACGCCGCCACGGCGTGGCTGACAGGCAGTGCGTCGGCGGGCTCCCGGGATCCACCCCGGGCTACCAAGTGCGAACTAAACCGCTGCGCCACTGGGCGGCCCCAGTGTGACTTTTTATCACGACATGCTGAACAATACTTCGGTAACAGAAACCAGATTATTTTCACTCTGTTCCTCACAAGCTGTGTCATCTTGGGCAGTTTCGCAAACTTCTCTGAGACCCAGTCTTACCTAGTTCTACCACCTGTAAGCTGAGGATGACGACAGTGTTGCCTTTGTAGGGCTTTTGGTGAGGTAAATGAGATCATATGTAAGCCACAGGCTTTACCGCGTGGACACGGTGAGCCCTTAGGGAGCGGAGCTCTGCGGTCAGCACCCACCAGGGTCACCCCCACCCAGTCAGCAGGTGTTGAATGTTCCTGGGGCCACAGGAATGGGTGTCAGATGGCGCCAGGAAGAGCCATTCGGGCAGGAGAGAAGGCAGGCCACTGGGAGCATCAGCCCAGCCTGCTTATCTGCCACTGACTTTCAGGGCCCACCTTTTTCTGTGTCCCAGTAATTAGGGAGGGAGCACATTTCAGTCCTCTGCACACTGGGTGTCACAGACCTGGGAGCCATGCCATGAGTGAACTCCACAAGCCCTTAATGGTCTGTCTAGGCTTCCAGAGTGGGCTCTTGGGAGGAGCCTTACTTCAGGGCTTGGGGAAGATGGTGTCTCCCTGTGTCTGATTAACAAAAGCATTTGGCAGGTGTTTAGGGAGGGAAGGCTGGCGACACAGTGGCCCTGCCACCACACTGCTGAGCTGGGTATCTGTCTTGGCCCCCAGACAGAGGCCGTGGGAGTTGAGCACTGCTCACCTCTGTGTCTGCAGGACTTAGCCCACACCTGACAGCAGGGCTCAGTGAACTGGCACCTTGGCTGTGCTGTGCACATTTGCTGGCACTGGGGAGATATGTGATGGCGAAGAGGTCATCTCTGCCTTCCCTTTGAGCCTATATGTACTGTGAACAGTCACATAAGCAAATCAATATAAACAAGATAGCTTGAAATTGTGATAAGGGCTCTGACAAACGATAAATGGGGTGTGTGATAGAGAGAGCATGGTTTTTCAGGAAGGTGATAAGGGAAGGCCTCTCCAAGGAGCTGACATTTGAGCTGAGATCTGAATGACAAGGATGAGCCAGACACATGGGGACCTGAGGGAAGAGCATGTCTGCCAGGTGGAGTACCAGCTGCAGGGAGCGAGGTCGGTGGCCGAGCATCAGGAAGAAGGAGGGTGGGGGAGGAGGTCACTGAGGTAAGCAGGCCAGGCATGAGGGTCCGGTGGACTAGGGTGGGAGCTTACTCTAAGGGTCACAGGAAGCCATCAGAAGGTGTTAGGCAAAAGCACAAAATGCTATGGTTTGGGTTTTCAGAGGATTTCTCTGGCTGCTGCGTGGAGAAGAGCCCATAAGAGAGCAGTAAGGAGGCCAGTTGTCCAGGCAAAGGACAATGGTGGCTTGATTTGGTGGTGACATGGAGGTGGAGAGAAGCTGAGAACCCGGGAGTGGAATGAATGATAAGAAGGTATCTGGCCCGGGCCCTTCCCAGAGACAGAGCACACACTGCTCCTGGATCCACAGCAGAGGACCTCAGAGCCTCCACAGCACGCAGGCCCAGGCTCCTCGCCAACCGCCTTACCATGGGCCTGCACGTGCTGGTGGGAAGTGGGACAGCGTTGTGCTGCACCCAGGGTTAAGAAGACCTTCAGGGAAATCTCAGGCCTTAGCCTCTATTTGTAACTGCCTCTCTCAGAAAGTGCCAGAAGCCCCATAGAAATGAGCTTTTGGAAACCAGCCTGTTCGTAAGGTGAAACCACCTACTTATCAGGAGCTCCTCTTTAGTTGGGCCCCACTGAGGCCCCACCACGTGCTTTATTTGTCAGCCCATTTCATCTGCCAACCGCCCTGCAAAGGGGGTTATTGTCTCCTTTTGCAGATGAGGAAACTGAGGCTCTGGTAGGTTTTAGGCTTAGTGGAGCCACAGAGCTGGGATGCACTGCATCTGTCTCGCTCCCGCAAGTGTTCCTGGAGCCCCAGCCCCGCCCCCACCGCAGCCCCCCAGCCCCTTCCCCCTCACCGCACGCACGTCGTCGGGCAGGTCCTCGTCGAGCTCACCCTTCGCTATTTTCTCCAGAGTATTTATGGAGATCTCCAGGAGCTTCTCGTGGTGGTGGTTCTCCAGGTCCCGGCACTGAGCCATCGTGCAGCCGTGAGTTAAGCAAAGGCCAGGGTCGGAGCAGGCTGGGCGGGCCCCTGAGCTGGGGGCTGGGGCCTTTGCAAACGCTCAGAGGGCCAGGCCATTTCACTAGAGAACAGACTTTGTAGGGCTGGAGGGCAAACTCTGGGGTACCAGTGCATCATTGCCTCACAGCCACCCACCAGCACACACCAAACCCAGGGCCATCCTGACAGCCCCCCATTCTCTCTCACACGTGGTCATCACTGACCCTCGGCACTGAGCTCCCCACAGTGTCCCTCCATGGTCCATTTCTTTCCAACCCGTGCCCTCCTTACTGGACAGCAGACTAAGATGTGGTCTCCGCCCCCCAGCTCTTCTCCCCACAGCAGCCAGAGTGAGCTCTGACAGCAGCAGGTGGAGGGGACCCCATCCCTCCTGGTGCCTATAGCTCTCCAGAGGCTTCTCACTCTGTTGTGGCCTAATGGCCTCCTTGTGCACCCAGACTTCTCTGGTCGGTCCTCAGGGCCTTTGCACAGACTGCCTCCTCTGCCTGGAATGTCCTCTCCACCTTTCCACTGGCCCCTCTGGCCCACCGTCAGGGAGGCTCTTGGCCCTGGTCTCCATGTGGGCTGCTACTCACTTATTGCCTCCATAACTTCTGTCTCCCTGTGGGACTGTGGGCCCAGGGGGGCAGGACCAGGGGTTAATTCTAGGGTGGCGCACAGCAGTTTGCCACCCCCCCCCCGCCATGGCAGGGCCCTGAGTTCAGGTGGCAGAAGGGTTGGTCATGGAGCCCAAATGTTGGCTCCTAACCTTGACAGTTAACCTGACAAACTCATTATGAACAATTTGTCAGTGTCTTCAACAGGGAGGTTGCCACATCCCCCAGAGTGTGTATACCTGCAACACAGGGGCAGGTGGGGATTCTGGGGTGTTGCCTCCCACTCATTTGAGAACAAACATGCCAAAGCTTCTATTGCAAACTGAGCCCCGCACAGCAACCCTCCTGCGTGCCCAAACCTTTGCTCTAGCAGGGCACCATGTTTTGAGGGTCGGGAAACTCCCTCAGACCCCCTGGAACATTCTTTTGAATATTCCAAGTGGTTTCCAAATCTCCATCCTTTGAAGGTGAGCTTTTTTCTTGGTGAAAAACTGGAGGTTTTACATTCCTCTGATTTCAAAGGTAGAGATTCCCATTAACTAAGACCTTGGTGGAAGTATAGATCTTTCTATAAATCAAACAGAGCGTAGGTATTTCTGGTAAAAAGCAAAGTATGATTACAACAGTGCTGACTTTTTACTGTCTCTGCCAAAGTGTTTAGGGACCTGGGGGCAGTGGGAGGGGTTAGGCAGGTGACTCCACAGGTGGCCACCTGGAAGGGACCCCACTTATTTGCATCCTGCTTAGTTTGTGAAGAAGCTTTACTTTTCTCTGCCTTTTGTTTAAAATGTAGGCACTTCTACCCTAGCTCCCCTGGAGCCCTGGTGTGGGCCAGCATACCCCACAGGCCCAGTGTGGCCTCCCCACAGAGGGTCATCAAGGAAAGGATATAGGCTTTGGACGTTTTCGATGAAGAGTCCCACCAAGTCGATGATGTTTCTTTCAAACATGTTTATAGTCTCCTGGAAATGATCAAGAACATGGTTAACATGCATATTTAGACATGAACTTGACTGGCCCAGTGTAAGAGCAAAAGGCACTCCTTAGAACTTAGCCGGTGCCTCCTGTAATCACAGACCCAGGCAGATGTTTGTGAACTGATCCCCTCTCTCTCCTGACCTCTCTCCCACAGCTCCTTTACTCTCCAGCCATTTCAACTCACCACCCCCTGAATGTTTAATGCAATGCTTTCTCCAGGACTTTGCATGTGCTGATCCCAGTGCAGGAACACCTGTCCTGGCCTTACACCCCTGCCCCTCCATACACACATAGAGCTAACCCCCTTCCTTTGGGCTTCTCATTGGCATCTGTCCATCATGTCCAGAGAAACAGGGGAGGGAGTTGCTGAGAGCCAGACTGCCTGGGTCGGTATGCCGGCTCCACCACTGTGTGTAACTCTAGGAATGTTGTTCAACTACCCTGGGCCTCAACTTCTTCATCTACGAAATGGGTTTCCTGCAAGATACCTGTCTCATGGAGTTGTGATGAAGCTTGAGTTACTTCACACAAAATGCTTTGCAAGGTACCTGGCAGAAAGGGAACCCTCAGTAATGCCCCAGACCTCTCACCATCAGTGCTGCTGTCTGCATGGCCTCCACCTCGCTCCCTGAAGGCACCTCTGCCTTGCTGCATCCCAGTGCTCAGCATGGCACCCAGGGCCTAAGTGGGACTTAATGTTGATTGAGGGAACAATGGAAGATGCATGGTGAAGCCTGCTACCCTGTGAGCCCCCAGGAGGGGTCATGCCCCCGATCTACCAGACTCCAGGGGCTGCAGGGGGCGCCGAGGGCGCAGGGAATCTACATGAGCTTGAGGACTGTCTACAGGATGAATTATATATTTTTCAAATGTGTGTAAACACTGTTATAACGAATAAAAATAGGGTCACTGAAAAGCGCAACTGCACTCATAGCTTTTTGGCCACTGATAACACAAGTACCACTGACCGTGCATAGGTTCTGGGGTATTTGGGCTGTTGAAAAGGGGATCTCTTGGCTTGAAAAGGTTGGGAGTCACTACCTCCCCTCCCCTGCTGTGCCTCATGCTGCTTTCTGCAGTGCCTGTGCACTCTCCAGTGGGGAGCGAGCATCTGCTTTGTGATGTGACAGGGAAATCTCTCCCACGTCTGCCGTGTCACTTGACATGTGAGGAATTGATTAGGTGCTATTTCTTGGCCCAGCCCCAGCAGCATCCACTGAGGTTCGATCATCACAGCACTTCAGACTCCCGCCTCATTGCCTTGTGAACACACAGGTCACGCTGGCCGCTGAGGCATTTAGATAGCAGCACTTTTCCTTGCACTACTTACTGCCGAATTGCAGGCTCCTCGCATTGCCCCAAGATGCAGCAACTACAGGCTGCGATGCGTGGGAGCCTGTGTTTTGTCACCAAGTGGGGGTCCACTTTGTTTTTCCAAGCACGCAGATGGCTCCGTGGGTCTAATAAAAAACCTCTCCCCAGTGAGGCTCTGGGTTTTTCAGGATGGGGGAGAACATTCCAGAGGAATGAGCTCACCTCTCATTCTGCACAAGAGTCACTTGCAATCTAAATGATTGAAATGTATTAAAAGCAAACACAGGGCTGATGAGCAAGAAAGCTTTAGTCTGATACACTGAGTGCAGCTGACTAACAGTGCAGTCCACCGAGTGACTGGACGTTTCCAGCAGGAGTGCCTGTGAAGGCTCCACTCTCGTGTGGTTTCGCAGCTGCATCACCAGGTTCTCACAAATGAGCCTGGCTGGGCACAGTGGCATCACATCTGTGTCCAGGGGCCCGGGCCTCACCTCCAGCTGCTCTACCAACTGCATCTCCAGCGTCATGAGCATGTTGTACAGCTCAGTGATGTCCTCACTGTATTCTACTATCTTCATCTCGATGTTGGTCAGCTCAGACTCATCTCGAATGGCACTTAAACTCTGGAAACAAAAGTGTGTGCTTTAGGAATCCACAACTAAGTGTAATTAGTTAAGGACAGGCGGCAATTTGGTTTTGAGGGTAAGAACTTGACTCTGGGGTCAGACTGCCCAAGTTCAAATGTCAGCTCTGCCACTTGCCAGCTTTGTGAGCTTGTAGAAGATACTTACCCTCTCCATGCCTGGAGGCTCTTAGAGCAGATGTTAGCACTAGTAAGTGCTCAGCCCGTGTTAGCTCAGATTTTTATTAGCGGTGGCTGGGCCGGGTGGAAGGAGGAATGGCTTCAGAGTCAGGTGGACCTCAATTTGAATCCTGTCTGGGCCACTTACTAGCAGTGTGACCTGGAGTGTGCCACTTCCACCTCTAAGCTTCAGTTTCCTCACGTGAAGGGGGAGAGGACGTGTGCTTCACACGTCCTGGGATTAGGCAGCGACTGTAAGGTCTGGCCTGCAGCAGGGCTCCACTGACGGAGGCACCAGTAAAAGGCTGGAGCAGGCACAGGTGGAGAGACACTGGAAACACAGCACAGGTCCAGTCTGTGAGGAAACCAGCTGGGTCCACACAGAAGCCCAGTAGCAAGTGGACGCCGGTGGTACACAGACACTGGACCGTTTGGAACGAGAGGTGCTCACAGGCTGGGGTCACCCTGGGGCCTCGCCGCTGGGTGTCAACGTGTTCCTGTTGATATCTGGTCTGAGTCATGAAGAAGGACAGAGTAACTGGACACAATTCGGGGGACGAATGATGTTTATAATAATGGCTACCCTGTCTGGAGAAAAATCAGGTTCAATCCCTACCTCAAGCCTTACGTGAAAATAAATCCCTGATGGAGTGAAGGTTTAAATGTAAAAGACAAAGCCATAAAAGTACTAAAAGAAAAAATGGAGGATTTTTAATAAATAATCTCAGAGTGGAGAAGTCTTTACTAACTATAACCAGAAGAAAATATTGATAAATTCTACTACATAAAAGTTTTAAAATTCTGAATGGCAAAAGCACCATAGACAAAAAGACAAGAGGAGCAATAAACTGGGAAAAATATTTGCAACTCGTTTCACCAACACAGGGCTAACTTCTCAACCTACAAGGAGCTCCTACAAAGTAATAATTTTTTTAAAAAGAAAGAGATACAGAGGGAGACAGAGAGACTAGAAACCAAATAGAAAAATGAGTAAGGGCATATTATAACAATAAATAGTTCACAGAATAAGAAAGACAAATGTTTGTAAAACATTCGATGCTCACCCCCACTTAAGAGAAAATAAACACATACCCCGACTGTGCCAGATCACCAGAGATGAGGGAGCTCAACAAGGCTGGCCTGACAAGGGAGCAGGCAGGCTGCAGAAGGTGCAGCCTCCATGGAGTGCAGTTGGGCAATAAATATGAAAAGTAGCAATGCACAATTCCACTTCTAGGACTTCAACCTACAGATCACACTTGCTCCAAGTTATTCATTGCAACACTGTTTGAAAGAGCAAAAGGATGGAAAACACCTAATTGTCTATCAACAGGACCGGCTTAATAAATTATGGCTCATCCACGCAGTGAGATATTTTACAGTTATAAAAAAATGAAGCAACTCAAGTTTTAGAAGGCTCTTCAAGCTGCAGAGAGAAAATAGCAAAGTAAAGTGCAGCACAGTGCATGCTCTATTTTCATCACACACAGACACAAACACTTACACATGGGCTGGAGGCAGACTGCACTCCCCTGGGTACATTTTTTATTCCGTGTCTGTGCCACACACTTGTATTATCTATCCTTAGTGACTACGACTACACACAGACCGTCCATCATGTATTGTGGGCTGGCTCTGCTCATCTCATGGTCCCTGCTACAGTTCTGCAAGATGGTTATCTCCATTTCAAAATGAGGAAATGGAGGCCAGGAGAAGGTCACCAGCCACTCACTGGCCTCAAGGCGCGACCCACTGAGCACCGGGAGGGGGTGCTGTGTGAGCCCTGGTCTAGTGGGGGTGGTGGGAGGAGTGCAGTACAAGCCACAAGGGAGGTCCTGTGAGGGGAGGGAACAGGAGGCCTCAGGCCCAGGAAGCCTGCTAACTTCCAAGCCAGTGGGCTCAACTTGGGTTGAGCATTGGAGGCACCTGGGGAGCTCTGAAAAACCCCAGTGGCAGGCTGCCCCACTGGGCCGGGGCATTAGCATGTTGTCAGGGCCCCGTGGATTCCGCGTGCAGGCTGGATGAGAACCACTGCTCTAGGCTCTAGGAGAGGAGCATTCAGATTAGTCAGCTCATCCGAGATGGTCTTTGAAGGTGTCATCATCGTGGGAGCCAGGCAGACCAGTGCCTCAGAAGCAGGGGGAGCTTTACAGACATACACCCTGAACCTGAGAGGTGGACATTAGGGAGCTGGGCTTGGTGCCAGCAAGGAGGCAGCGCTGGCTGTGGCTGGGCCCATGTTCTGCTTCTCCAGGGGACTTGTTGCTGAGGGGCTGACCCAGCCTGGGGCTTCGGGAGAGCTGGCTGGCTGACAGCCAGGCATCCCAAATCTAGTGGCTACAGGAACCAGATAAGAAATGTCAGGGAGGATGTGCCAGACAGGACTGGGGGACTGGAGACGTGGCCTGTCCAGAGGGGACAACTGCCGCTTTGTCCGTGACAACTGCCTCCAGAGAAGCTAGCAACCACATTTTTCTGTGAAATCGTCCCGTTTTTAATGTCAGCAGGATGTTCAAAATGTTTTAAAACCCTCTGCAGGCCAAACAAACATATATATGAGCCAAATGTGCTCCTCTGTTGACAGGTCTGAGCTCCCGCAGTAACACCCTCCCTATAACCTACTGAGGACAGTCTGGGACGTGCGGTCTGTCAGTTAGGCTGATGAGGCGAGGCAGGGCTGGGTGTGGGAGGGCCAGAGCACACAGGAGCCCATCACCAACCCCATTATATCTGACCTTGCATCATCAGGGGATTTGGCTCTACTTTAAGAGTTCTCAACAGGAGTGACTTTATGGGC
Organism: Tapirus indicus; assembly: GCA_031878705.1. Lineage (NCBI taxonomy): Eukaryota > Metazoa > Chordata > Mammalia > Perissodactyla > Tapiridae > Tapirus > Tapirus indicus. The sequence goes on along the minus strand of CM062932.1, from coordinate 1,533,553 downwards.
TCCTTGAAGCTCCTGACACTGCAGGCAAGTGTTTACATACTTGGTGTGTGTGAACAGTTTTTTTGAGGAGAAAGAAGGTCCATAGCTTTCCTTAGAGTCTCACAAAGATCTGTGATTTAGAACAGGTTAGGAATCTGGTCTTTAAAAGTAATGCTAACTGGAGCCAGCCCTGATGGCCTAGTGGTTAAAGTTTGGCGCACTCTGCTTTGGTGGCCCAGGTTTGTTTTCCGGTCACAGAACCACACCACCCATCTGTCAGTAGCCATGCTGTGGTGGCGTCCCAAATAGAAGAACTAGAATGACTTACAACTAGGATATACAACCATGCACTGGGGTTTTGGGGAGGAAAAAAAAAAGAGGAAGATAGGCAACAGATGTTAGCTCAGGGAGAATCTTCCCCCTCCCACACACACACACAAAAGTAGTGCTAACTGAAAGGAACAATTTCTATCAAGTACACATGTCCCCTGCCTAGGCTGGGCCAAGTGGCCTGGGTTAGGCCCGTTCCTGAACACCTGGGGCCTTCCTCCTTGGGGGGCCTTCTCCTGTAAGCCTCAGCCTGAGTTAAGGTGCCCCTGGAACCCCCAAGGCTCCCTGGGCTTCCCTCCAGCATAGTGCTGACCACTGCGATGGCGAAGGCCTGGGTCTGTGCCCCACCAGATGGGAGCTCGCAAGGGCAGGAGGCATGTCCAGCATGGCTCCCAGCGTGGGGCACAGCGCAGGCTCAGAAAATGTCTGTTAGGTGAACAAATGAACAAAAGAAAAGTAGTAGTCATCGTCATTGCCATAATAGTAGTGGTAATAATAATACCATTATTAACAGTAATGATGGTGCTACCTTGAACCCTGAGGACGTTTTAGGTGAAGAAAACCCACAGGCCCCACGCTAGGCTCAGCCTTGGCACAGCTGTGGTTGGTGCTGCCAGTGGAAAGTTGAACCTTGGCTCTGCCACTGAGCTGTGTGATCTCTGGCAAACGGGGACAATACCATGGGCTTCAGGGGTTGTCAGAGGTATAGGGGCTGCAGCCCCTCCAGTGGGGCCAGGCCTATGGCGGTCAGCACCTGGAACAGGAGACAGGAAGGGGTGGGGAGGGGCAGGGCCTACTAGCAAGTGCTTTTCCTCGAACTTGGCAATCTTGTGCTTGCCCTGCTCCTGGTTTTCCTGGATAGCCTCATGGACACACTCATTGAAGGTGTCAAGCTCCACTTCCCGCTTCTCCTGCTGTTTCAGGCCGTACTCGAAAATGTTCAGGCAGATGATGACAAATTTGTCCTTGTAGGTGAGTGGTCGTTAAGGAAGCTCGAGGCTGTCTCAGGGGCAGGTTGACCTAGGGGGGACAGGGAGGGGCTGGGAGCCCAGCGGGAGCCACGCCTGGCCAGGGAGCTAAGCAGTGAGTTTGTCTCTGGTGTGTTGTCCAGAGGGCACCTTTGTCGAGGGCCTGTCCTCGAGGGAAACTGCGGAGGTGGGGGACCATGGGCTTGAAGTGGAGATTCAGGTTCAAGTCCTGGCTCTGCTACTGCTTCTCCCCGGCAAGTCACTCAACCTCTCAGGGCTTCAGTTTCCTCACCTGCAGCACAAGGGCACAACAGAACCTGCCGTGTGGCGTCCTTGAGGTCAGCTGAGATGCAAGCCCAGGTCACCAAGCTCTCCGGAGGCAGAGACAGGCTGGGAGTGCATCTGTCCGGCCCACAGCCCTGCTCTTCACCTTCTCTTAGCCCCACACCTTCACCACGCACCACCCCCTCCTTCCCAGAATGTTGGGTTTTTAAGAGTGAGTTTCTCTCTACCCAGTGACAGCAGCTCCACAGACCCTCTCTGTGGCTCATTGCCTCTTCTCGGCACTCGCAATCTATCCTGAATTGTCAGCTTTCAGTTTAAGCCAACTGTTGGTTGTCATGGCCACGGCCTTGATGACAAGTGCAGATCACATCCTCTGGGCTCCCGCCAACTAGGGAAAGGATGCAGGCTCTTAGCCCCACAGACTAGGGTTCAAATCCCAGCTTCTAACTGCATGACCTTGGACAAGTCAACCTCTCCAAGCTTAGCTTCCCCAACTACACAATGGAATTAATAGCACACATCTAGTAGGGGGTTGAGAAAATTATAAACACTGTATGCAAAGCACACAGCAGGAACAAGTAAATATGGGCAATGAGGATTAGTGCCATGGATGCACATTTCAATCAGTTTTCTACTGCTGACAACCTGGCTTGTCAAGCACGACAGACCTGTGCCATGTTTACCAGACACTCAGTGTGTCCCCTGAAATCTAAATAGCATTTCCCCATGCAGCTCAGCTGACCTGGCTCTGCACTGCCTCTTGGCTACACTGCCCTAAAGTGGGGCTTTTACCTTCCAGGGTCTCACAAGAGAAATGGGGAAACTGAGGTCCAGAGTGGACAGGGTCTTGCCCCAGGCAGGCAGGTGGCATGGGCCCCAGGCTCTGCCAGAGGAGGTGGCCTTGAACTTGGAAGGATATGCCTCGAGGAGCTCGCCGACGCCAGGCAGGTAGGCCAGCTTGTTGCCCTCTACATCCTCAGCGTACATGCTATCAAACAGGAAGGAGCCATTCAGGTGCTCGACGAATGCAGCCTGCGGTCAGAAACACAGCTGGCTCAGGGGTGGATTCATCCCACAGGCCCCGGCGGGGCCTCAATGGGCAGGGCCCTGTGCTGGGCACTGGGGTTGGTGGACACTTCGTGGAGGAGGGGTCGCTACACAGGGGCTTCAGCCCTTGAGGAAGGCAGGGCAGGGGAAGGGCATGCGGCAAAGGGCCTGGCATGTGCAGAGGTCCAGAGGCATATAACTGAAAGTTGCACGTGGCTTGGTCTGGCTGGAAGGAGGGGTGGGGACTGTGGGGAGGAAAGAATCCAGGGCCTCGTGAGCAAGGGACTTGAAACTTCCTGGCTCCCATGGGGAATGCCCTAGGGGTTTTAAGAAAAGGAGCAGCTCTGACAGACTGTTTCAGCACCATCTCCCAGCCTCGCACCCTGCAGGTGGGGATGCCTCGAGGACAAGGCAGGGGCCAGGCAGGGTGAGGTGAGTAGGCATGGGTCTTGCTGCTGGGGCATGACTTCCATGCTCCATCAGAGCCAGGCGTGGCTGCACAGCATCTGTTTTCAATCAAAAGACAGGTTTTCAGGGCCTGGGCCCTGCTGACCTTTGTTGCTGGACTGATGCCCTGTGGCAGCATCTTTGAGCAGGGGCAGGGGAAGGTGGGGAGCAGGGCTCCTCCCTGAACGAGCATACTTTGTGCTCCTCCAGCTCCTCCCGCCGGGCCTGCTCATCCTCCAGTCGTGCCTGGATCAGGTTCTCCCGGTGCTTCAGCTCGTCGATGCTGTACTGGTGCTTAATCTCCGCCAGCTCTTTCTGACGGGGGAATGGGAAGTGGCATCATTACTAGGGACGTTTGGTCCCTCTGAGCCACACAGGCCTCTACCATCCTGTGGCCTCCCAAGCGTGGGGAGTGTGTGGATGGATCCCCTTGTGAAGTCTGTGTGGACAAGAATGGCTCGTTTCCTGATGGCCCTTTCCAAGTATTCTGAGTCTAAGGGAAATGAGGGAAGGACCAAGAGGAGTCGGCGTGGGGGGGCAGCACGACAGGCAGAGGATCTGAGGGGCATCTCCGGGGTGGGAGCCACAGTGACAAGCACCCACATACACAGCCCCACTTGCTCCGCACAACCCTCCCTGGCAGGTGTCTGGCTCTCTTTTAGGGTGTACAATGGGAGAGAGGCCGAGTCACAGGCCTGGTCACGAGGGTCTTGGGCCTTGGCTCTGGGCTCTGCCACCTCCTAGCACTCCTCACCCCTCTGGTTCACCCCCGCACCTGCCAGGGACTGCTGGCACCATGAGGGCTCAGCCCTCACCTTCCCGGCTCCCTCCATGCACCCAGGTGATCTGACCTGTGCGAAGGCTTTATGCACAAGCAGTGCCCTCCTGCATCCTAGGAGGACACGGCACTCGGGGCTCTACCGCCAGCCCAGACCCCACCTCTGAGGACCAGACTTGAGCCTCTGAAGGCCTCATGTCCCCTGGCTGCCTCAAGAGCACTGCCAGCTCACCATGTCCAAGATGGACCTCTGTCCTCCCAGAGTCCTGCCGAGGTAAGTAGCCCCCAGTCAGCTAGCACTGAGCCAGAGACCTGGGAGGCAGCCTGGACCCTCCCCTCCGCCTCAGACCCAGGTTGTGCCCAGGCCTGTCCTTGTCGCCTCTCCAATCTGCCACATCATCTCATGCCAGGACCCCAGCCTCAGCCTCCTAGCTGGCCTCCCCCATGCACCCTGTCCCCCCTCTAGTCTGTCCACCCCATCCCCAGCAAGCAGCCAGAGCAATCTGTGTTAAGTGCAAATCTGATCTTGTTAGCTCCTCTCTTACCTTTCATGGCTTCCTCTTGGGCACAGGGTAATGACAAGCCCCTGCCACGGCCTACAAGGCCCTGCCTGTCTCCAGCCCCCCAGCTCTCCGAGCTCTAGCTACTGGCCTGCTCACTGTGCTGCCTCCTGACACAGGGCCTTTGCACATGCTTTGCCTTCTGCCTGGGCCACTCCTTCACCCAGCTAACTCTGGCCCATCCTGTAGATCCCAGCTCAAAACCACTCCTCCGGGGAAGCCACCCCATAACCACTAACCCTCATCCTGTACATCTCAGCTCATGTCCTCCCCTCCCGATATTTTCATGTATCTGTGGGAAGATCTAATTGTCTGTCTCCCTTGCTGGCATGTTGGCTTCACAGAGGAAGGCAGGGGCTTCCCCAGGGTCTGTACACTTCTGGATCCTGAGCTTTCCTTCCACTGTCCTGTGCTGCCTGAAGCCCATCCCAGCCCCACACCCGAACATGATGTCAGCACCTGTACCACTGTCGTTTTATGCCTTAACTTGGGCCTCGGCTGCAAACAGCGTATATTGCACAGAGTTGAAATCCTTCTAAAGATCTCTTGTTATTCATTGAGCTGTATACTTACACTCTGTTTCCTAACATATTTATACTTCAGTAAATATTTACATTTTTAAATATCTCTAGTATCTGGCCCCTCCTCTCCTCTCCATTCCCACAGCCCTGCCCGGGTGGGGCCACCGCTACCTCCTCTCTCTGTCTCTCTCTCAGGACCACGGCCCCTCCCTTCCTGACCCACATCTCCCCCCTATATCCTCTATTCCCCACACCAGTCACCAGATCCCTGAACTGCTGATCATATCGTGAATTCTGCTCAAAACTGCTCCGGGTTCTCCTGGAACTCCACCTTCAACAGGACAAACCCGAAATCCCAGCACAGCCCTGCTCACTGGCCTCTGCCCTCCTGCTTGTCCCCCGACTCCCCACAGAGCCCCCGAGCTCACAGCCCTGCCCATTCTGTGTGCTTTGCTGGCACTCTCCTCTGTTCCTCAGGGCTGGGCTGAGGGGAGCGCCAGCCTTCAGGCACAGCCCAGGGCCTCAACTTAAAAGTGGCCTGACGGGCACAGGGGGGCCCTCAGAGAGAGCTCCACGGAGCTGGGAGGCACCCGAGAGTCTGCCCTTGACCCCTGGTCATCCTGCGGCTAGCCCCGGCTGTCCCGCTGCCCAAGCCCTACAGTACCAAGAGGCCAGGGGCCTGGGGCAGGCTGTGGCTGGCCCAAGGCCAGGCAGTAATGTGGACAGCGGAGTTTGAGGTGCCCCTGCTTTGCAGAACTCTGTTCTTATAACCTTTTACTAATTATTTATCTTGATGCTTCTAGGCAAGTCTCTGAATCGTGAAAGAAGCCTCTGTTTCCTCTCAGCACAATGGGGATGCCCACACTGTGCTGCCTGCCGTTTATGGAAACTTCTAGGGACCAAGGAGAAAATGCCTGGGGAGGGGCTTTGGAACTGTGCAGTGTTAGGCTGTCCCATGGTTTTATAATGAGCAAAACACATCCCAACAGCTCATTAGCTTATTCCAAGCATTTGAGCCCATGCTGCCTTTCAAATTATTGTCTAAATGAAAAAAATAAGACTTCAGAGTCTTATAATTCAAAATCTCTAATTCTTGTACTGTTAGGGGACAAAAGAAAGCCATCGTCAGAGGAGGGGTAACTCTCTGACCCCACACTGTCTCCGTGGACCTCCCAAGAAGGGCCAGCAAGCAGAAGGCTCCACACTGGTAAAGCAGCGGTCTACCTGGTGGCTGGGCTCTGCCCCACGGTCCAGGCCGGGTAAGGCCAGCACTGAGACCTGTGGGCCAGCCTTCCTCCCTGCTTCCGCTGGGTCTCCTGGGTGCTCCCCACATCACCTCAGTGCCCCCAAACACAGGCTCCTTTCTCCCAGGAAAGGTAACAGCTTCCTGTGAGAAGGAGTGGACAGGTCACATAGTCCTCAGTCTCCCTAGTGCCCAAGATACAGAGACAACCTGGTCTGCTACCAAAGGCTTCACAATTAGGCCAGGTTCTTTTTTCCCAATGAGGAAAGCACCCACAAACTGATCACACTGGAAAGGGTGAGAAGCAAGTGAAAGGAGACCAGCTCATATAGGGGAAGTGGGAAAGAGGCATGCAGTGGACAGACCAGCCAGTGGACAGACCAGCCAGCAGACAGACCAGCCAGTGGAGAGGGGGAAGGCCTTCCTTGCTGGGGTGAGCCCCACACAGAGGCTGAAAGCATGGGCTCTGTTGCCAGACTGCCTGGGTCCAACTCCCAGCCTGCCCACCACTGGCCATGAGATCCCCAGTGAGTCATCTCAGTGTGACAACTCTCCATTGGCAAGCTGGGGATGACAGCAGGGCCCACCTCACAGGCTGTGGGGAAAACGACATGAAATAACACAGTGTGCGTGGTGTGTAAGTGCACAACAGTTAGCTGTTAATATTGCTCCCGGGTCACACAGAGTAGGGATGACTCTGGCTCTGCCACGAGCCGCTGATCCTGGCTAATTGCTGAAGCTCACTTGGCCTCCTCAACTTCTTCGTCTGGAAAACCAGGCGAGGTGGCTGTGAGGTGGCCTGGAGGCAACATCTGGAGGGGCCTGGCTGCTGTGAGCACACCCTAGACAGTTACCACGAGGGTTTTGCTGGAGTCGCTGACAGAGGCAGGTAAGAGGAGTTAGAAAGAGGAAGAGGGAGCTGCCCTTTCCCTCCTCCTCGTGTGGACAGGGAGCTCCATCTCAGTGTCCCTTGGCGGGGGTGGGGGTGGGGGTGGGGGCACCTGAAGCCTGACTCACAGAGCTCGGAGACCCGAAGGGAGACACTTGCCACGTGCTCGTCGATGCGCCGGAAGTCCAGGTACACGAGGTCAGGAAGGTGGGCACAGATGAACATCTTGTAACCCTCTGCCTCGGCTATGGGGTTTCCAGAGAGGCTCAGTGCCCGCAGGTCCTTGAACCGCCGCAGGTAGATGACCTGGGGAGAAATGCCCGCTTTCTTGGCTGCTGCCAGGCTGAAAACGTACCTGGCAGCCTCTGTCCTTGGTACTCTGCTGGAGTTTGTGGCCTGGCCATAGTGTCTTTAGCACAGGGTGGAGTGACAGGTGCAGAGTGAGCATGGGAGTTCCAGGCTGGACGCTGTGCTGAGGCCTTTGGTCAGGCATGGGCTGTCCAAAGAATCGGCAGACCTGGGTTCAAATGCTAGCTGTGGGACCTTGGGCATGCTACCTAACATCTATAAGCCTCAATTTCCTCATCCGTAAAATGGGTATGAGGATGTTATGTCTGTTACAGGTGTTGTAAGGACCAAATGAAATCAGCTATGAAAAGCATTCAGAAGAGTGCCTATCGACTACTCAGCAAATGGTGGTCACTGTTGCTGTCATCATTACTGGTCACTCAGAAGAGGTGTGCCTTTTAGATTGTAAAGCCCTGGGAGAGGTCCAAATCTCTTAAATTAAATGGAACCCAATTTATAGTTAACCTTGGATTAACTAGATAACAGCTAGTAGAACATTCCACTAACTGCTGTTTATTCTTCCTATATACTATTTTTAGTAAAATGGGGAAAAAGTCAACCAGATAGCTAATATTCCATTTTAATAGCATCTTCTGAACACCTAGACACTGTACTATGCAAAAGATAGAAAAGAAACCTAGCATGCTTTTCTGAAGGAACTTCTTTCAGTCATTTGTTTATTTATTCAGTACACATTATTAGGCACTTATGAGGCCTCAGGCAGGTGCTGGCCCTTGGGGGACACAGTGGGAACAAAGCCCACATGGTCCCTGTCCTTATAGCAAGAGCTTACATTCTTAGGGCAGGGCACAAGAATGTTTTTAAAAGTAAATAAAATCATGACTGTTTGGGGAAAGTGCTATAACATAAAGATGGGCCATGAGAGAAAATAACGGGGAGGCCATTTCTTCAGTAGGGGACTCAGAGGTCTCCAGGAAGGTGACATTTAATCTGAGACCTAAGGGAGCCAGCCGTGGAAAAGCAGAGGAGAGTGCATTCCCAGGAAGCAGAAACAGCACAGGCAAAGGCCCTGCAGCAGGAAAGAACATGGCAGGTCCTGGGAACTAAGCAAGGCCAGCTCGGCTGCAGCATGGTGGGGGAGGGGGCTGGAGGAAGGACCTGAGGTGAGATTGGAGACAAGGTCAGGGCTGATTCACTGAAGACCTTGCAGGCTGCAGTCAAGAGTTTGGATTTTGTTCTAAGGACAATGGAAGCCATTGGAGTTGTAAGTATATATGGGGTGGGGAGACAGGATCTGATTTAATTTTTAAGAGATCTCCCAATGAGATTCCATTTCTCATCTTTTATATTGTCAAAGAGAGAAAGGTTTGATAAGAAAGTGTGTTGTGGAAGGTAAAAGGAAATGGTTTTCTCATAATTGCTGGTAGGTTTGTAAATAGTTCTACTTCTATAGATGGCAATTTGGCAAGATCCATCAAAATAAAAAATCCACGTGCCCTCAACCCCAGCAATTCCACCCCTAGGAATTGATCTTACAGATGCACTCATACAGATGCAAAGTAGCCCTGTTCAAGGACATCCATTACAGCCTACGTGACACGCAGGATGTTGGAAACATCCACCCATGGGGGACTGAAAAAATACATCACACCACATCTAAGCAGTGGAATGATCCAGCAGAGGGGGAACCGATGACTCGGAGGAGAGCGGATGACCGAAGGCAGGCGCTTGGAGGGTAGTCAGACAGACGTGACAATTGTGCACAATGTTTAAACAACAAGATGCCTGGAAAGACAAACATGCAACTTAGAAGCAGCCATGGCCTCTGGAAGGGCAAGCAAGGACCGAGGCAGGAGTGAAAGAGGCTCTTTCCTGTGTGCCTTGAGTTCTGCTGAAACACCTGCTTGTTTTTAATGCAATAAACAGGTGTTAAAATAACCTTAGTAAATAAATAACAAGAAAGTATATAATTAGATGTCAGATACCCAGTGCAGAAAAGGGCTAAAATCAAAGATGCTCAGAGTCCACAGGTTATTCTGTTAGGACTCTTTGGGTCGAGTCACTTAGAGGGCTGGCACCTATTAGGTGAAGAGGATCCAGGGGCCCCAGCATCTCTGGGATTTGGCCAGGCTTCCAGAACAACAAGATCTGGACCTAGATACCTCAGCACTCCCTGGCAGCTTCTCCGCAGGTGCCTTCTTCCTTCCTTTTTCTCTCTGGGGACTGGCTTTACCTGCTTCTCTTGTATTCACAAGGGGCCATCTGGCACCCAGTAAACCACTGGGAAAGGGATTTCCCACTGGGATGGGGTTTCTTCCTGCCCAGTCCCTGCAGGGGTGGAGTGGGAGACTGCCCAAGGCCAGGGGAGGGAGTAGGGCATCCACAGCAGGGCCAGGGCATGGACTGAGAGTTGGTGTCCACCTCCACGCCCAGGCCTGACCTTTGTAGGGACAGGGCCTTGGGTCCATTAAAGTCTATAAATGATAACAAGTCAGAAGAGAGCCCTTCACATGTAGGCCTGGGGGTATTGGACTAGGCAGGAACAGCTCTAACTGCTCAGAAAGGTTTTCAACAGCAAGATTTGGGGCTGTTTGGGGCTAACCTTTAATCTGAAAATTCCTGAATAACCGTCACTTTCCGTGTACCCACTATGTGCCAGGTCCTGTGTTAGCCACTCAACACTATCTAATGGATTCAACCCTCACAACAAGCTATGGGGTAGGACTATTGCTATTCTCATTTTACAGATGGGCAAATGGGCCCCCAGAACTCTAAGTCACTGGCCGAAGGTCAGCTACTCAGTGGCTAATTAAATCTCAGCTCTTGACTCAGTTTACCTGGACCCTCCATGCCTCACTTAACAGTCCCATTGGCCAGCATTTGGCTGCCCTGCCCCCACAAAGCAGAGGATCAGGCTGCATCAGGACTTGGACCCTGAAAAGGGCGCTGGTTGGGTTTACATCCTTCTGTCTGGTGTGCAGGGCAAACTTCTGAGACTACACAGGTCCGGGCTTTGGCCCCGCTGGATGGACTTCAGTACAGGTAAGAAGTCAGTGCTTGACCCACTCCAGGACATTCATCTAAGCCAGCTAGGCTGGCCACCCCTCCGCTATGATATTGGTCTGAGGGTAGGCATGGGCCCTCATCAGACTCAAGGGTCACTGTTGGGGGAGATTTCTCGTGCTCTCTATCCTGCTAGATATGGGCAAGGAAGCCTGTTGTCTTGATTGCTTGACATGAAGAGAATCAGCCCAGAGAGATGCTGAGGACGGCAGAGCCAAGCGGCGGAAGGAACCTGCGTCCTTGAAGCCCTGGTGATAAGCCTGCCCCTTCTCGCAGCGCCAGTAATCACAGTGGTAAATGTCCTCATTGTGTGTGGCCGGGCTTGGTTTACCTCTGGCTTCAGCTGCAGCTGGGATGGACTCTTGCTGACACACCAGTCTCCTCCCTCTCTGCCTTAGCTCTCCAAGGCCTACCCAGACACAAGGGCGGGAGGGAGTTAGTCCCCACTTCCAGGTGTCTCTTAGCTCCTGAGGGACAGGACTGGGGAAAAAATGCCCCAGGCTCCCCGCCCTTCGGATCTTCACTTCTAGGAGACATTCTGGACACTTCCCAGTGCCCAGCGGAATCGAGTCCCCCTCACCTACAGCAGCAGCCTCAGTAACCACCTGCATGTTGGTTCTTCCTGCCCTCTGGCTCGCTGCAGCTTCCTGAGATCACCTCCCAAACACACCACCCACACCAAGTCCTTGCCTCAGCTGTGCTATCAGCCCACTTGGCGTGAGCTTTTCTGTAGTTCTGTAGGCAAAGCGCCTTTCTGATGGCGCCATCCTTGCTTCACCCATTCAAACCTATCCTCACGGTGGCGGGGTTTCCTTCCAAAGCGCAGGCCTGCCCTGGACACACCAGAGCACAAAAGCCCTCCAAAGCTCCCCTCTGCCGCTCTGGCCGGCCAAGCCCTGGGCACCACCCTGCACCACACGCCCTTGACCTCGGGTGCTGTGCATTCCCAAGCAGACATCCCAAGTGCACCTCCAGGCCTTTGCTCACACCATTCCCTCCTCCTGGGAAGCCTTTTCCTTCTGCTGGATGGCAGAATTCCAATCATCTTTTAATGAGTCTGAATCAGAAGTCCCCTCTCCTGTCCTGATGCTCTCGGGAAACATCTCAGCCATGGCAGTCCTGCCTCTGTGAAGAACATACTCCAGCCCCACGCTGAGGAAATGCCTTACACTCATCACCTTACTCGATTCCTACAAGAGCCTGGCAGGTGGATTGTGCCATTATCTCCATTTTACAGATAAGGAAACTGAGGTGTGGAGGGCTCAAGCTTTAGGGCATGCGGCTAGGATTTGGACCCAGGCAATCTGACTGACCTAAGCAGAAAAGGAATCTTGAAAGGGTATTGAACAGCTCCCAGGATTGGCAGGCAGGCTGGAGAAGGTACCAGCCATGGTCCTGCCCCAGGGGCAGTCTGGTAATGTCATCTCCGACACAGGACCCTTATAAGTTCTGCCACACCCCCAGTTGCCGGGGTCTTGACCCAGCTTGCTGCTGTGAACCTGCTGTGGAGGTGTGCAGGGGGGCAGCCTGCCTTCTCGCAAATGACCAGTGACCCCTGACCCCTCACAGATACATACCCCTGGCACTCTGGGGCTGAAACCAGCTTCTTGTCACCTTGTGTTTTGATTACATGGGTGTGTGCTGGTTACCCGCAAAGAGACCACACCTTGTGGGTCTCTGTATCCACTGGGCACAGGAAAAATGCCTCATATCTAATAGGCCCTCACCTCAGCAAATGTTTGTTAAGTGAGTGTGGGGCTCAGGAAAAGAAAGAGACCCCACCAAGGCAGAGGCACAAACTGGCACCCACAGATGAGCTTCGTTGTGTTAAGCCTGGTGTTTAAACATTATCAAGTCTCAGCCAGGGGCGTAGTGGTTAAGTTCACGCGCTCCGCTTCAGAGGCCTGGGGTTTGTGGGTTCAGATCCCGGGCGCAGACCTACACACTGCTCATCAAGCCATCAAGGGCGTCCCATATACAAAAAATAGAGGAAGATTGGCACGGGTGTTAGCTCAGGGCGAATCTTCTCACCAAAAAAAAAAAAAAGTGTTCTGTGGTTCCTTCAGCTGGTGGTTCTCAACCCTAGATGTGTATATAAGAAATAACCTGGGAGCTTATTTAAAAAATACCAAAAATAAAAAGATGAATAAATAAACATTATCAAATCTCTCATGGAATAATCTGGATTTCTGGCTTTTCTAGGAAATGGGAGAGATCTGGAAGGCTAGGCCCGCCTTTCCCCTTGCCACAGACTGCTCCCAGCCCCTCCCCCGACCTACTGCTCCTGGCCTCCCCCTTGCCCTCTGCCTGCAGGGGGCAGTCCCACTCACATTCATCATGTTGCCGATCTGGTTGTTGCCCAGCGACAGCACCTGCAGCTTGACAAGGGCGTCCAGAGAGTCGATCTTGGCAATCCGGTTGTTGAACAAGCTCAGGTCCTCCAGGTTCACCAGTGTGTCCAGCCCCTCGATGGCCTCGATGTTGTTGAAGGACAGGTCTGGAAGGAAGACGGTCGTGATGGTCCAGTGACAGGTTAGGGGTGACTGTCCTGAAATAAGCCCTCAGGCCTGGGACTGACTCACTCTCTGGCAGCTTGTGGTTTCTAGATGAGTTCTTTCATGCCGTCTCAGGCTTTCACCACCCTCTCCAGTTCTGCCATTCATCTTCCTGCCTGGGGCACGTGGGCAAATACTCACACCTATGCTCTGTCATTGTCCTGCGATGGAAATGCTTACTGGCAGGTCTGAAACAGTGCATCCTGGAGTGGGGGGAGACTGTTGTAGAGTGTCCTCTTCCCTCACTCCTATGGGCATTTTAGTAACCATATCACTTACCGGTCTGCTTAGCATTTACAGTGTATCAAATGCTTATGAACACCCTGACAACAGCCCTGAGTGGCGGTTTGGAATTTCGCTCCTCATTCGATCAACTGGGAAGCTGAAGCTCAGACAGTCTCAGTGATTTGCTCAAAGCCACACAGCTAACCAAGATGGTGCCAGAGTTCATCCAAGGCTCCTCCCCGGACACGCAACAGGCCAGGTTCTTCCAGCTACATCACAGCTGACTCAGGCCCCTCCCAGCCCCAGCTGAGACGTCAAGATCCTCTCTAGCCCGAGTTTCACATCTTTGGGAATAAAAGTGCTTTTTCCCCACCGCGGGTTTTCAGGTCTGGTTGGGGTTGGGGCTGCAACCCTGTCCCGGAACACCGTGGCTCAGAGGCCCAAACCGGGCATCTTTCAAGAGCTTGGAAATACGATCACGAGAGCTGCAAATTATCGCATTTAAAAGGTGATTTGGGAAGTCAGTTTATCCATGTCTTAAAGACTCCTCGGCGTATCAGGGCATATCACTTGTTGACAGTTGAGACTAATGATAATTCATTGTCCTTTCTCTATCAAGGCCCTGTGAGTGCATTACCTTATTTCATGCTCAGAGCACAGGTATCCTCACCCTCATTCTATGGATGAGGTAACAGAGATTTAAAGGGCCCTGGTGATAATATGCCCAAGATCACACAGCACATAAAGAAGCTGAGGTTCAGAGGGCTGAAATAACTTGTGCAGAATTGCTTCGTTCACGTCAGAGCTGGGATTTGAACTGGGGCCTACCAAATGCCAAGCCTGCCCACTTCCTTTCCCATCATGCAGCCAGGTTCTGTTCTTTGGAGGCCTGGCCCCGCCCCACTAGAATTAGTGTTGTGTTGGTAAATGTTTAACAACAGGGTGGTGGGAAGCCCTGATTTCTAGAGCATGCCAATTTCTGTGGTGTAAATATTCCCACCACGGCCAATTTCAAGCTACCAACATGACATCCCTGAATGCAAAGTTGGGACAAGATGTGCACAATCAGATTTCAAGAGCCAGTACTAGCCGGCTCCAGCACACCCTCAGCCCTGACCGTAGTGGGCCACCAGCAGGGCCTGTGCATGCAGATGGGGGTCTGTGCCTGCAGGTGGGGGGCTATGTTGAACCATCAGAGTGACATCTACCCACCCCGCATCCCAGGGACCCAGCTTTTCCTGGCTGTGGCTGGGTCCCTGGGTGACTAGCGCTGTGGCTGGACAAAGGCTGGCTATGCCTCTCTCAGGGTGGTAGCCTGACCTTTTACCAGAACTTTCCCATTCTGTTCTCTCACCCCAATGTCAGAATACTGGGCATCACAGGAACGTCTCATGGGGACCTGTGGCACTTGTTTTATGTCTGACAGACAGTTGGGCCTGGTAGCTCTTGCCTAAAAACACGGCATTCAGACAGCCTGTGCCTGACAGGCCTTCCAGAGGGGCATGACTCAGGGTCTGGGCTGACCCGGCACCCTCTTCTCCTCCTTCATCTCCAACGGAGACAGATGATTCCTGGTGATTCAGGTGGGCTGCCAAGCCTGGGACTCAGCATTAATGGGTGCTGGGGTGTGGGGAGGGAGTGCTTGCGGCGAGAGATCCGGGTCCAGCAGTCAGGAGACCTGGCTGTGGTCTGTCTGTGCGGCTTGTAGCATGTGACTTGGTCAAGGCTGCCAGCCTCTCAGCCTTAGCTGCTGCACCTGTGAAATGGCAGCATAATCCTGCCTGTGGGGTTGCCGTGGGCTCGCAACTGTCAGCACAATTGCAGCTGAAGGTGTTTTGCAAATCGGGAGGTGCACCGCGACGCCCCAGACTGCCGTTGTTGGGAAGCAGTCTGACAGGATGGAGGAAATGTGGGCTTTGAGGTCAGACAGGCATAGGTTTGCATCCCAGCTCTGCTACTTCTTGGTCGAATAGCTTTGGGCAAGTGCCTGGCCTCTTGGAGGCTAAATTCCTCTTCTGTAGATTGGGATCAGATTGGTAAGATTCCAATCACTTAGGATTGTTGTGAGGGCTAAGTAAGACAAAGTTATAAAGAGCTCTCCAGCCAGCCCCCCTCCCTGTTAGGTGCCCCTCACCGGATGTGAGGGTGCCTCCTAAGGGCCAGCAGATAGACACAGACCATCAAACCCCCTGTGGTCTTGGCCAGATAGAGCTGGGCTGGGAGCCTGATGCCCCATTTACTTGCTGTGACTCAGTTTGCTCCTCTCTACAGTGGGGATGCTGTGTGGATCAAAAGACCTCACAGGGAAAGCACACAGGCCCATGCTTAGCAAGTAGTAATGACCAATGCACACTAGCAGCTGTGATGGTTATTTCTGGTTTCATCTGCTTTGATCTGGGCCCCCCAGACTGGTGGGGCCACGGTTACCTGGCAGCCTGAGTCTAGAGTAACTAGGAGGAGTTCACGGCTGCCCCCTGTCCCCCTCCCAGACTGGGAGGTTTGGCAGGTGGGAGCAGAATATTCTGTCCTGGTGTGTCCAAGCACATCTTTGCTGTTTGCCCAGGAGAGGCTCCAGGCTTTTAAAAAGGGCAGCTTTCTTGCTCCCAGCAGACAGAGCTTCTGCTGCACCTGGGCTAATGCTGGGGTGGCTGCTGAGTACTGCCTGGGGAGGCAATAACCTTGGCAGGGTGTCCGCTTTGATTAGGGCCGACACACACAGGAAGGGGCCTTACCCAGCCAGATCAGGTGTGTGAGGTTCTCCAGGCCCTCGATCCTCTCAATGAGGTTATTGTCCAGCTGTAGCTTCCTCAAGTTCTCAAACTGCCAGAGGTTGTCAATGCGGAGGATGTCTGAAATAATCAGAGGAGACGCCCTGGCTGGTTCCAGTCTCCGGTTAGGGTTAGAGTTTGGTACCAGCACACTGGAGGGTAGTGAGGACCGACACGCTACACACAAGGCCCCACAAGTCTGCTGCCCTGCCCTGGAGTGTGCAGGTGCCCCGGAGACGCGGCCGAGCACCATGAAGCTCCCAGTCCCTACCAGTGCCGCTGCCAGAACCACAGCAGGACCGAATAGGTCCGTAGGGGTGTCAGGGGTGTGGCAGTGGGCTGGACCTGCCCAGAACAAGGGACTCAGTCGTACTGCCTCTGGGGCTAGGCTAGGGGGCTGCCCAGGAGGCTGGAACACCTTGGGGCACGGGACACAGGATACAGGCAGGGGCCCTCCTTCTCCCTTCTGCAGTGTCACAAATAGAATCAAGGCTGCAGGGTGAACACGCCCTTGTGCATTGTTGGTGGGAGAGTCAATCAACTAGCTCAGCCTTTTTGGAGGGCAATTTGGCCACGTTTACTGAAATATTTAATGTCTGTGCCTTTTGACCCTGCAATTTCTCTACTTGGAATTTGTCTGCAAAGACACACTGTGTTTGTGTATGCCCAAAGAAATACCTACAGGCACGTGAGGGGCAGAAAGATAGGGGGAACCCCAAATGTCCGTATATGGGGGGTGGGATAAATCGCCCAGAGAGAGGTGGGTTCCTGATGTCACTGAAGCAACTGGCCCTGCAGTCCCTGAAGACCACCTTTTCAGTCACACAGCCAACTCATTCCCTTTGCTCCTTAGACCAGGCAGCCTTTGGTTTCTGTCACCAGCAGCCAGAGTTCTGAATAACACTTAAGTATAAATACACATATACTGTGTATGTAAAATTCTAGAGGCCTAAACTTGTCCCCTAGTTTTTCTAGAAGCCACAAATAGCTTTTTGTTTATATGCCCCTTTTTTCTATATTTGTTTTTGTAATGATCTCCAAAACTTATAAAATTAGAATATGCTCATTAAAAGAACTGAAATAATATAAAAGTAAAAGGGGTAAAAAAAAAATGCCCTTAATAACCATACATTCGGGGCAGCAGTTTCAATATTCATTCAGAGGGGCAGGGTTTGTGCATGTGGTTGTGAGGTCCTAGGGGAGGCATGATGTCCTCCACACCTCCATGGGGGTAGGTGGACAGTGTTTTGCTGACCCAGGGCCCTGCCTCTCCTGGATTCCCAGGGCCAGGTGGGACTGGTGTGTGTTCCCCAACTTCCTGTTTGTGGCCAGATTTCTCAGGATGATACCAGCCACCATCCCTACCTGTGCTTCAGGGCCCAGTTCTGCCCCAGGATCTCAGCCACCTCCTGCCCTGGTCTGGATTTTCCAGGCTCCTTCCCTGGCCCTGGCCCTAGACTGACAGCCCTTGGCTGTGGCTGACTTCCTGCAGATACCAGTCCCCTAGATGGCTCCCATACTCCTGAGTGCTCTGCCTGGCACTCCTGTGTGCTGGCTTTTCCCTAGGCATCAGCTGTTCACAGGGAAAAGCCAAAACAACACAACAAAACCAGGATGTACTTGACAGTTAGCTCTAAATGAGTTAGCAGCATGACAGGACTGCCCAAAAAGCCAATGTAATCTTCAACATAGACACAGAATCTGCCTCTACTGGCACCATCTTGTCCCAGCCCATTGTCATCACTCCCTGGACCTGTGACAGCAGTGGCTGTGTCACTAGACTCCCTGCTCTGACCTCTGGTCCCCACAGTCTATCCTCCTGCAGCCAGCAGGGTCCTGTGAAAGCCTAAGTCCCATCCTGTCCCTCCAGGGCTCAGAACCCTCCCAGGGGTCCCACTTCACTCACTATAAAAGCCAAACACCTTCTCTTGGCCCCCAAGGCTGATATTAGCTGACCCTACAACCTCTGACCTGTCTCCACACAGGCCTTTGCCATGGTTATTCCCTCTGACTTAAACACTTTCCCCGGATCTCCACGTGGCTCCTTCCCTCACCTCCTTCTAGTCTTTACTCAGTTGTCACCTTCTTGGTGAGGCCTCTGACCCCTGATAAAACACTGCACTCACCCCCAACTCTCCTTTTCTTCTCTCCTTGCTTTATTTTCCTCCATAGCACATATCACCTTTAGCATACACTATTATTCCCTCTTTACTGTATTTGTGTCCCTCACTTGAATGGCAGCTCTGAGGACAGATTTTGTCTTTCTGTTCACAGCTGCATCCTAGTGCCTGGAGCAGCACCCAGCATAACACAGGCGGTTGATAAATACTGGCTGAAGGGATCTCGGGGAGGGGGTGCGGGGGGTGTGGGAAGAGCAAAAGGAAGGCAGTCAAAAGCACCTCTGGTGCAGCCATTGCCCAATCCCTTTAACCCTTTCACCACTGCGGGGCTGGGGCTCAGGGGCCCTTGCTACTCTGGGTGCTGTGCTCTGGGGAGGCCTCTGGGCTTTGGGAGGCTGGGGCCAGGGCCACGCCTACCTCAGACCACTTCTGTATGCCTAGGGTCTGGCACAAGCCGGCTGAGGCAGGGCCTCAAGAATTCCTTGTTGTTGAGTAGATGACTTGGCAGGCCAGTGTTGGAGCCCAGGACAGAGCAGGAATGTGAATCTGACCAGGTCACTTTGCTGTGGCCAGCCTGCACAATACATGAGGGGTTGCAGGAACCCTGCCCACCTCTCTCGCTTCCTCTCACACCCCCGCATTGGCCTTCTTGAGTGAGCTAGACACTGTGCACGTGTTGTCTCACCTTGACCTCCCAACCAGTGCTTGAGACAGGGACTGCAGTCATCCCATTTCACAGATAGGGATGCTGGGGCACTGAGAATCTGCCTGGTCCCCAGCCAAATCTTCCCACTAGGCTGTCCTGCCACTCCTGAAGCTCCTCCCTGCCTCATGGCCCTGGGCCCCTCCCGGTTCCAGCCCCTCCTCAGAAGCTGCTCTCCTAGTGACACCCTCCTCCTCCCCACTGCTCCTGCCTGGCTGCTGAGGACCGCCCTCCTAGGTTCCGTCTGCCAAGGGCCCCACTCTAAGGACATCGGTGTGGAGTCTGTGCTGGAAACAGGGTGACCTTTTTGGTTCACTTAGACTTGGAGTGGGAGAATTTTATCTTTTTATATGGACATTGTGTGGAATTCTGGGGCTCTACAGAAGGTAGAGCAGAGAAAGCTAGGGCCCTGCCTGGTGCACCCACCCCACCCTGGGATACGCACTCTGGAAGTCCAGCTGCAGGGACAGGACATCCTTGAAGAGGATACCCTCCTGCTTGGCCAGCTGCCCAGCTTCCTCCTGTGGGCCCTGCTCTCCCACAGCCAGCTTGAGCATGTCGTCATCCATCACTCTCGGCTCCATTGAGTCGCACAGCCGGTTCATCTTCCCTGAAAAACAGCACGTTCCTCTCCCACAATCTGCTTCTCCCTTTGCTGGAGGGCCAGTTCTGGCTGGGGTCCTTTTAAGGTGCTATGTAGCATTGTGGTAGCCAAGGACACTCTGAAAGTTGCCCTCCTCCCACTCCTTGGCCCACTGTACCTGGGGTTTGTACATTTGCACCCAGGCTGCCCCAGGGCTTCCCCAGCAGCCATCCGCACCCATCCTGCCTGGTGCCCAACCTCAGGGGCGTACCCCTTGGCCCTACAACCAAAGCTGTGACTGTACCCCGAACAAATGGACCGGTGTCCACACTGGTTTCCTGAGCCTCTGGAGTTCAGCTCCCTTACAGCCGTGGCCATCTCAGGCCTTTGGCTTTCTGTACCCATCCTTGTTCAGGTTTCTTGGCACCAAACACTGATCATGATCCTTGCCAGCCTCAGCCAGGCCTACCAGCCTGCAATGCCCCTTCTCTGAGAGCCTCATTCCTTCCAGGCAGTCATGGCTGTACCACCCCCACACATACCACAAGCTGCCCAGTGCCTAGGTGGATACCAACCCAAGCTGGCCATTCACGTTCTCCCCCTGAGAAATTTGAACTTGGGGCCACAGGATGAGTGCCCATCAGAGCTGGTTGCTTGAGCTGGGGAGGAACTGGGGGGCTGTGGACTGGCTAGGCACGTGGTTAAGCAGAGACAGCAAGAGAGGGATGAGGCAGACAGACAGAGAGAAGCAGAGATGGGATCCAGGGGGAAAAAAAGACAAAAGGATAGACAGTCTGAAACAGAGACTGCCTTCTTCTTGCTGGCTTTCTGGTCCCTGATGTCCCTAATTTCAGGACCCGTGAGGGCTTCTGTGGTCCCCGCCTGTAAGTGTCCTGACTTCTTACATTACATCTTCTTTTACGTAAACTAACTCCAGTAGGTTTCTGTTGCTAATGGTCCCAAGGGATTTGGCTGAAATACCACAGGCAAAGGGGGAATATGAGGATTGTTCAGTTACACCGTGAGGCTGACCCTGGACTGCTATTCCTGGCTGGACAGAGCCACAGCCTTGGGAAGCCAGGGAGCTCAACCTCATTCTCACCACCAACATCCAAAACGGCTGGATGCTGTAGGAAGGCACACTCTCCTGTTAGTCTACTAGAAACTTCCAGATTCTTCCTCCTGAACCCTCTGGAAACTTGGTCTCTCCTTCTACTTTCCACCTCTGCTTCTCACCTCTCTGCTGGCTTCACCTTCTACCTTTGTCCACGTGTATCATCCAGGCCTCCCTGAACCTCCTGCCTTCTGGTCCCTGACGCTGGGTAGCCCGTGTTCTGCCCTCTATTCCACTGAGCGCTGCTAGAGAGACTCCTGGTGGTGGACTGAGGGTGTCCACTGCAAACCCAGGTGGGCCTGGCAATCCCACCACCTGGTCTTAGAGACTGCCACTGCTTGGTTGCCCTCCCTCCCTCCTCCCCCACCAGTCACTTGGATGCAGCTTATGAAAACATGCATCTTTCATTTCTGGACTGTCCATGATCAAATGTCCCAGGGCCTTTAACTCTCATGTGTCCTTTCCTTCTGTCTCCAGAGGAGGCACAGCCTCCCCTACTCCCCCCACACCCTCCCCCACCCACACCCTCCCCCTACCCCACATCCCTTCTCCACTGTGCCTTCCATCTTCCCATTCTCTTCAATCTGTCAACACTGGCTCCATCTCCTTAGGGTGAGTGCTTCACCCCCTGAAGATGTTTCCAGTCCTCCCCCCTTTCTCCATTTCCCTACTCTTCCGAAACAAATTTTTCCAAGATTTCCCATAACCTGAACCCAGCTTGCCTTTGGGGAAATTTTACTGTGCTGTATTTGGCAGATGTTACCTGCAAAGTGTTTGTGTTTTTTCAAAAAATGGTGCTGCACTTTGGGAAATAATTCTTAATTATGATTTCAAAACTTTGACTTCTCATCCCTCCCACGTCATCACTTGTGACAGATCGAGCTTGCCTTCAGTCAGGCCCAACAATGGCTATGCAACATGGAAGAGCTGTTATGCACACAAGGGCAAGATTTGGATCCTGACTGTGCATCCTTTGGCAACTCACTTCACCTGTCTAAGCCTTCGATTTCCCATCTGTAAAAGATGAATAATTCCTCCCTCCTACATTTGTTTAAGATCATTTATTTAGTCCACACACGTAATGAATAGCTACTACGTATTATGAATAAAACAGACAGATCTCCTGACCTCTGTTTCAGACGTGAATCAGATAATCATAGAAATGTTTAATTACAAACCATGACAAGTTTGTAGGTGTAGGGAACTATGACAGCATACATTAGGGGCACCTGGCCTGGCTGGAGAAGATGGGGCTGAGATCTGAAGGAGGAGTAGGAAAGAAGAAAGAAGGAACTGCATGGTCAGGGCCCTGAGGTGGGAGAGAACAAGACATGTTCCACTTTGACTGAAGTGATGCAAGGTTGGAGAGGCCGACAGGAGTTCTATTATTATCCTAAGATCCCTGGGCAGCTCCTGGGCCTTAATAAGGGCATGACATGATCAGATTTTAATTTTAATAAGTTCACTTTGGCTGTAGTACTGAGAATGGCAAGAGTCATGAGGTGAGAGATGCCCAGGGTAGTGGTAAGATGTGGATTTGAGAGATCTCTAGGAACTTAATTTACGTGCAGGACTGATCATCTGCAGTTTTCAGATAAGAAAATGGAAGCTAGTTAGAAAGGTTAAGTAATGTGGCCACGTTTACACATTTTGTATACGGCAGAGGCAGGAGAACATGACGCCAGAGCCCATTTTCTTAATCATGACTCAACAGTACCCAGGGTACTGTGGACTATCATTGCCACAGCGTTTCTCATAGCTGTTCTGGGTCAGGGCCAAGGCTCAAATCCTCCTCCCCTAATGGGATTTTATCAGTAATTTGCCACTCAACCTGGGTTCCTGTTGACTTGCTTGAGGACAGTGCCGTTACTGAAGATCAGAGGTAGGAGGTAGGGAAGGCAGCAGAGAGTTTTACACCACTGTCAGCGGAGTCGCCTCCTCAAGGAGAAACAGATCCAGAATTGTCCTGGGAAACAGCAACCTGGGATCAATTGGATCTGAAAAATATAGCCCCTATTGGCCATGAACTAATAAGAAGAAAATCAACCATTTACTGAGTGCTTACTGGGTACTAAGTGCACATGTGTCATTTAATGACCTGTCAGCTCCAGAGGCCATTAGAGAAGGGAGTCCTAATGCCCTAATTTCCCAGATAGGGAAACTGAGACCTGGGAGGGGAAGGAAATTGTCCACAGTCATACAAGGAGCTACTGACAAGAGACAGACGTGGAACTCGAGTATCAGTATTCCCACCTGAAACACTTTATACAGCACCAAGATGAAGAGTGAAAATATGAGAAATAATTTAATGACAGTTAGGAGGTCGGATATGAGGGTTAAATTCTTGAAGAAGTTATCAGTGGACCTTTCTTTCGGGTACCTTTCTTTCCACGAAAGGGATCAGGCTAGGAGACTGAGGGGGTGAAACCCCTTAAACATCTCTTCGAGTTCTGCTCCCCAAGGAAATGCTTCCTTAGCATTTCTTTCTCATCCGCAGGGCTGAAAGCCCGGGACTAGCGTTTTGACTGTCTCAGCGCCGCTGCAAAGTGGCTGACAGGGGACCTGTGTGCTCATTTTACAGATGAGAAGGGCCAGGCCGCACTTCTCGGAGAAAAAGGTCGAGGAAGAGTTACGTTGGGGCGCTGTCTGCCCCTGCGTGTCCTCCCGGAGCCTCAGCTCCGGGTCTCACCTTCTCAAGCGCAGGCTACCGGGCTGGTTCCACGCAGCAGACGCTTTGCCCGGTTGCTAGGGGAACCGAGCGCTACCACTCCGTTGCTAACGGGAAGTCAGAAGATTGACATCCTGGGTGAAAGTTGAGGGGGCACGTGACCACATTTCTGGGTGGGGAAATACTATTACCACCAACCAGCGGGAGAGAAAACAAATGTATCATCTCCAATCAGCACTTTCTATGGGCGGGGATGTCTCTGTCCCTCCCCATTCCCCGCCCCCTACTGGGTGATTGATTCGTCTATTCTCAAATGATGGTAAGGATTCACTAGATTGACCAATATATCGATGAATCAAAGCGCACAGACTCTCGTTCGGAGGCGGGCCAGGACAGGCGCCGCTACGCCTGACGGAGGTTCCTGTGACCGAGCTCGCTCCTCCGCCCAATCGGACATCGCAGGGTAGGTGCGGCTTCGCAGGGTAGGTGGGGGTGTAGGGCCCAATCGGAGGAGGGCCGGGCAGGTGTTGCCCAATAGGGACGCGACAAGGGGGCGGGGTCAGGGGCCGGGCGTTTGGCTTTCTCGAGGGTGGGGCGGGGGCAAGTGTCAGTCGGGTCGGGAGCGCGGCGGGGGACTACGGAGACCCTGTCGGCTGACAGGGGGCCCGGGCGGCTGCCGTGCTCACCGCTCAAGATGGAGTTTCTCCTGGGGAACCCGTTCAGCACCCCTGTGGGGCAGTGCCTCGGTAAGGCCGCGCGAAGGGCGGTCGTCTGGGTGGGCGACGGCGGCGGCTGACAGGGCTGATGAGGATCGCGGGCCTCTGCGGGGCACCGGGGCCACCTCCTTGTCGTCAGGCCTCTGCCCGCGGGTGGGCTGGGCCTGCTCATGGTGCCGGTGCCACCCTGCCAGGCGGCGCCCCGAGGCCCAGCTGGGACTCGGAGATGCTCGGCGCGTCCCTCCCCCTCAGGGCGGCCCTCCCCCTCGGGGCCCGGCTCCTCCCGGCTCCTGGAGGTGGTGCCAGCCGCTGTCGGCCTACCCCTCGCCTCCTGGGAGGTGCCACTGCGTGCGCCCTTGTCCAGCCCGACAGTCTCGCTGCCACTGCCGCCAGGACCCAGTTCTCCCAGAACTCTCTCTCTCCATCCTTGCTCCTCCTCTTCAGGACCGGCAGCCCGCAGACTGGGCACCCTCCCAGAGAACACTCCCGGCTCAAAGACTTGCTAATTAGAGCTGCAACTCGGCTAGGCTGAAGGAGGGACTGGGAAGGGGGAGGGGTTCCTAGAGGGTGATGGTCTTGGCAGGGGTCATGGCATGCCTGCACTGCCTCGGGAAAGAAGGAAGGCTGTGTTATTTAATGATAAGAGCCCTGGACTGGGAATTAGGAAGCCTGGGCTCCCTGTAGAGGCTTTGCCAGTTACTCTCCATGTGACCTTGTGAAAGTCACTGCCCTTTCTGGCTTGACGTTTTCCCTGTCTGTCAAACGAAGTGTTTGGAGGTGAGATGTGGTAGGTCCCTTCAAATTCTAAAGTTTTGATATTCCTTGTAGTAGTCTCTGCACATTGACTGTTGCTTTCCTACTACACTAAATTTGCCAAAGCTGAAATCTTTTGGTGGCAGTGTAGAGAGAGGGGTACTTGGCAGTACCTGTTAATCCTATAGGGAACTCTGGGCCCCAGGAAGAGGGCACCAGAGATGACCAGTATCCTGGGTAAGGAAACCTCAAGGCTAGTGAAGGAACACCAGAGTGGCCACCATATGGGATTTCCTTACTAAAAAAGCAACTTGCCTTTTCACCCAAGGCAGGAGCTTATGCCGACTGATCAGTCAAGAATATTGATTAGTTTCTTTTAAAACTGAGTTCCTCCTGGTTGGTGGAGGGACTGGTAAAACATCTTTTATGAGCAGGGACCTTTGGTGTCCTTATGGGCCTGGCTGGTTTAGACAATAGTGACTTGTTTATTTTCTGCTTTACTTATGAATTTCCAGCTTACTTTTTTCCGCCTTTAGTGAGGCCTGTGAAATTATTGTGGTCTCTTCTGTTGGCTAACTGGCATTTGGGAGCCTTTCTTTTCTTTGGGGTGAAAGGTTTTTGATAAGGGACGATGGACACCGGGCTCGGGAAGAGTCTTTTCCACCTCTACAGACTACCTGCCGTGTTCCTCTAGGTGCTCACGCCCCTTTCTTCCTCATTTCCTTTCCTTAGATGCTCTTTCACTGCAGCCATACTCCAAAAACTCATTTCTCAGTTGGCCATTGAATTCCAACCAGTTTTTGAAGGGAGCCAGTAAGCTTGGGGGACTTTTTTTTCCTCTTCTGCTCTACAACTTTGAAATGCCAAGGTATTTGATGAGGGGTAGAAGTTAAAGGAGATTTAAAAATATACAAATATAAGGTATGTAGGGGAATGTAGCGAATGGAAAGAGCATATGCTTCTGTCAGGAAGACCTGAGTTGAATCTTACCTTGTCTATTTGTTGGCTGTGTGACCCCAGAAGATTGTGTAACCCTTCTGAGTGTTAGTTTGCTGAGAGAGAGAAAGAGACTGATTGGTACTCACAGAGTAGTGTGGCTTAAGTGAGATGATGGTTGTAAGACACTTAGCACAGTGCCTAGAACATAGCTGTGGCTCAGTGAACTGTGGCTGTCACTGTTGACGGCAGAATCCTTAAGTTAGGGCTGGATTTCCTATCTGGAGAGGATATGTGGGACAACTGGCCTATCTGTGAGCTGTGAAGGAAAATACCCCTCCAGGCCCCAGTGGCCACCATCTTATAAAAGACACTTGACCATAAAGAGAATGAGGCCTCCTCATTGCCAGTTAGTCAACAGGCAAGGCCTAGGTAATTTCACAGTTCACTTCCAATGAATGATTAGGGGATGGAATGAGGTACTAATGTATATTCTGTACTGTTGTGACAAAGTGTAAAAGTGATTTTCATGACATTTAGTATTGTTAGTATCCTTTTAAAAGTATATGCCGGGGGTCGATGGGAGGGAGGGGCTACCGAAATAAAATAACAACCACAAAGCTAATGATTAAAAGCAGCAGCTAGAGCTTACACAAAGCGATTCTACAGCCATTATTTGCTCCTTACAGCTGCTCTGCGAAGTAAGTTCTGTTGTCCTTCCCACTTTAGAGGTGAGGAAACTGAGGCTTAGAGGAGTGAAGTGACTGTTCAGCTGGTAAGACGGAGAGCTGGGATTTCACGGCTGTCCCGGTCCTCAAGGGAGTTATGGTGTCAGGGGAGAGAAGAGAGGTGCACGGAACAATGATGACTAACAGAAGGACACTTAGTTCAGTGCTGGGTCGAGTAGTGGGGATTGTCAGTGCTATTCGGAGTCCAAAAGAATTCAGAAGAGCTGGGGTGATGGGGCTGGCTTCTTTGAGTCCAAGGGCTGTTCATGAGGATGGGTGTGAATTCTCCAGGTAGAGAAGAAGATACCTATGCCCGGGGACAGGTAAATGAGGCAGGGAGGGGGTGTGGGCACATTTATGAGCACCAGTCCGAGGGGAACAGAGGTGGCTGTGGGCAACAATGGCAAGTAAGGTTTGGGCCCAGGATGAAGCCCTGTTCTGGCTGGGTGACATCAAAGACTAGATTCTTTAGCTGACTCCAGCTTTTAGTCTCCCGGAACCTCATTTTCCTCATAAAAGAATATCTCTCAACAGCTGTATGGGCCTGTACCTAAATAATTCCATCAGTCCGATTCAGTAGGCATTTTGAGTGCCAGGCTCTGGGATACAAATACTAAAAAGTTGCTCTTAGGGAGCCTTCAGTAGAGATATCACGCCCACCAAAGGTGTCCTGGAGCCGCAAAGCACTAGGCTCATGGTCTGAGGGGTTAGTAGAGTAATTATTACCTGTCTCATGCCTGGGCCTCACACGGACATTCTGACTTGGTGATGCTATTTGTTCGAATACACAGTCTGCCCTCCTGAGCTAGCAGCCAGGCCCACAGTCTAACATAGTTATCTGTGCATTTCTCACATCCGTCCTGCCCTTCATTCTGGAAGGTGGTTCCTGAGTAGGATGTGTGGTTCAGGAAAGAGCCAGCAGTGTGTGAGAGCCTAAGAAGTGTGGAGGAAGAAAAAGTACTTACTTTTATTTCCTGATTTTTCTCTTCTAAAACAAGTTTCAAAATGTTGCTGTCTTATCTCAACCTGGAGTTGGATGTCATACATCAGGAGTTCCCAGAGTCAGGGCCATGGTGCTCTGCAAATGGCCGCAGTTTTCCTTGTGGTGGCTGGAAAACATTTTCAGATAATCCTTTTCTAAGAGTAAAGTTTGGATTCATTTGGGTTAAAAGATCAGTGAGTAGTTAGTTAATTCTGAACAGAATATCAGGGGTTGGCAGGGAAGATCATCTATTCTCTTCATGGTTCTGTTTTAATGAACGTGTAAGAAGCAGATACTCTGTTGCTGGTTTGTGTTTGTAGATTGGATGGCATTGGACATAAACTGCTTCCTAGTGCCCTGTGAATGCTAGTGTTTGACACTAGCATGGGCGTTTGTACCGAGACTGATTAATCATCCCTCAGATTGCTATGGCAGTTGGCAATTCGCAAAGCCCTTTTGCTTCAATCATTTTATTTAGTCGTCACAACCCTGTGAGATACACAGGAAGAGAACTGAAAGGAACATAATTATTAAGCACCTACTATGTGCAAACTCTGTACATGAGATCTCTCTTTCTCTCTCTTTTTTTTTTTTGCTGAGGAAGATTCACCCTGAGCTAACATCTGTTGCTAATCTTCCTCTTATTTTGTATGTGGGTCATCACCACAGCCTGGCCACCAACAAGTGGTAGGTCCCTGCCTGGGAGCTGAACCCGGGCTGCCAAAGTGGAGCACGCCAGACTTAACTACCAGGCCCTTAATCCCCTCAACAGTTGATTGAGTGCTGTTGTCCTTGTATTGCTTATAAGGAAGTTGAGAGGTTAGGAGACTTGTGTGAGGTCAGTGCCAGAGTTAAGCCTAGAATCCACTCCTGATCTAGTGCTCATTCTGTGCTGTCGTGTTGCTCCTGGTTCTACGGATCCCATGATTTAGGGTCATCGGGATCACCTTGAGGGTTTGTTAAAACAGATTGCTGGGCCCAACTCTCAGAGTTTCTGATTCCCTAGGCCTGGCGAGGGGCCTAGCATTCTACATTTCTAACAAGTTCCCAAGTGATGCTGGTGCTGCTCCAGGCACCACACTTTGAAAACGTTGCTCTAGATGAAAAGTTCTGCTTCTTTAATATGCTCTTTATCTTTCTTCAAACATTAAAGGTGGGTTCTTATGGACAGACTATAAGTATGATTATTTAGAATTCATTCAGTGGCTCTATATTGGCTGTAGATTCCAAGCTAAGCATTTACCAGGATGTTCAGTCTAGTAAGGGAGCTAAGACAGGTACCTAAATCAGATAAGATAGAAAGTGGTGGCACAAGATTGGACAGATAAATAAAGTAAGGGAATGGAGGAGGGAAGGGGTTACTTCGATTAGTAATAACAATAGCTAAAGGTTTTTGCTTTTTTTAAAGTTCAGTATTGTATTACTATGTGCCAGGGACTAAAGTAGGCATTTTAAATATGTTGCAGTCCTTTACTCCTCACAAAAGTACTGTAAGTAAGGCATTGTTATTATTTCCATTTTGCACACAGGGACACTGAGGCAATGAGAAGGTCACACAACTAGCAGTAAAGGAGCTGGAGTTGGAACCCAGCATTCTGGCTCCAGAGCTGGTATTCTGTTACCTTCAACAAGGGAGGGGTGAGGAGGAGCACTGGAGGAGGGATGGAAGAACCCGGGAGGACTCAGGAGGTGGTGGCTGCTGAATAGGGCTTTGATGAATGGGTAGGATGTGATTCACGTAGAAATGGAAAAGGAGGCTTGGAGGGCTCTCTCGGCAGTAGGTGGGGTAGGTGGGGGTAATGGGATTGGTTCTGTTTGCCTAGCAAGGGAGAGTGGTGGAAGGTGAGACTGGAAAGGTAGGATAAGGCCTGACTGGAGGGCTTCAGATGTTGGCCAGTAGTTTGGACTCTTTCGTTCACAGCACTAGGGAGCTGTGAAAGATTTCCAGGCAGGAAAGTGGCATGGATATCATTATAGAGGCAGAGAGATTTTCCTTTGGCAGTCACCAAAAGGCCATTCTTCTCTCTTACTATTAAAGCCCCCATCTGTGCAGAACGGCAGTCCTACAAGAAAGTCAGCAGCGGGCAGTGCCAGTTCCTCTGAGTCCCCATCAGAGACAAGGAGGTGCCGAGGCAGGTTAATGGAGCACAGGAAGAAGTCTGGCATACTGAGAGTATTTGTCTTTAACTGCCTGGGCAGGTTATAAAACACCAGACATTGAAAGTCACGTGGTGAGGGTCAACCTACTCCTTCTTGCCCTGCTTTCCGTGTGCAAGAACAAGAGCTGAGACACAGGGCTTTACTGAAGAGGTGCCACTGCTTAGAGTGGGCTAGTTGGGATATTAAAAATTCATATAGAATTGTGCTTTTTATATATTTTTAATATTTCTTTTGGTGAGGAAGAGTGGCCCTGAGCTAACATCTGTTGCCAATCTTCCTCTGTTTTTTGTATGTGGGATGCTGCCACAGCATGGCTTGATGAGCAGTGTATAGGTCTGGGCCTGGGATCTGAACCCGCAAACCCCAGGCTTCCTAAGTGGAGCGCATGAACCTAACCACTGTACCACCAGGCTGGCCCCCAGAATTGTGCTTTTTAAAAAACAATGTATACCCATGTAGAAAATTTGAAAAATATACAAAAATGCAAAGGAGAAAAAAATCACCATAATGTGCTTTCTTATAAACTCATTGAGATTCTTCTTATTTTACATAATAAGTGGAATACTTATGTATTTCACTCTCCATTTTCTCATGGCTTGGAGATGCAATGTTGTAGAACCACTCTTAGCACGTTTTTGTGTAATCTACCTGTTTATTTTTTTGGCGGGAGGGATATACAGCAAGTAAGGGGATATAAATGTAGTGTCCAGAGGCACATCAGTTAAGGGTTGTTGCTTTTGATCTGGCAGATAAATCACTCAGAATTTTTAGGCTAACTTAGTACAAATCTTCCTTGACTTATGATGGGGTTATATCCTGGTAAACCCATTGTAAGTTGGAAATATCTGTAAGTCGAAAATGCATTTAATACACCTAACCTACCAAGCATCGTAGCTTCACCTAACCTACCTTAAACGTGCCCAGAACACTCACGTTAGTCTGCACTTGGGCAGAATCATCTAACACAAAGCCTATTTTATGATAAAGTATGACTGTGTCATGTAATTTTTTGAATACTGTACTGAAAGTGAAAAAACAGAATGGTCTATGGGTACAGAGTGGTTGTCAGTGTATCAGTTGTTCACCCTTGTGATCGCGGGGCTGGCTGGGAGCTGTGGCTTGCTGCACTGCCCAGCATCACTAGAGGGCATCTTACTGAATATCGCTAGCACGGGGA
The DNA here is from genome assembly GCA_031878705.1 of Tapirus indicus. Taxonomy (NCBI): domain Eukaryota; kingdom Metazoa; phylum Chordata; class Mammalia; order Perissodactyla; family Tapiridae; genus Tapirus; species Tapirus indicus. The sequence goes on along the minus strand of CM062932.1, from coordinate 1,502,946 downwards.
AGAGAGCAACATTCGAAATTCGAAGTACGATTTCTACTGAATGCATACCGTTTTCACACCATTCTAAAGTCGAAAAATCGGAAGTCGAACTTGGTAAGTCTGGGACCGTCTATAGTCTGAAAAGATATAAATAACGTTCAGGCTTTTTTGCTGAGCCAGCTTATCATTGTTGGAAGAGGGGCATCTTAAAAAGCAGTCTCAGACTTGATGCCTATTTTAGTGCTTCCTCCTGACCTAGAAGAATTTCTTGGATCTTCTCCATCTAGTCATCAAGGCAGCTGTCTATCAGCACTCACCTCCTCCTCCAGGCAGCCTTCCTAGACCACCCTGTTTATGGTGCTGAATTTCTTCTCTGAACTCACAGTGTTTGTTATCCATATCATTCATTTGGTTCTTCCCTCACCTGTAAAGTAGAATATTACCCTCCAGGTAATTAAATGAGAGAATATGTGTAACAGAGCACAGAGTCCTGCACTCGACTAATATACTCAAACTTGTTGATTCCTTTCCTCCTGCCCGTACTGTTTCCTGTTGTTCTTTATCTTGTGTCCTGTCATGTGTTTATTGCTTTTTCTTCTTAATAAGACAGGAGGCTCCTCAGGGTAGGTTGCATACTTTCTATTTCCTTGTGACCTCCACAGCACGTGGTAGAGTATACTCTGCAGTTATTCACTCCCAAGGTTCCTTTCTATCTTATTTTTCGGCATCTTTCAAAGCTAAAAATATTAGCCGTCATTTCCTGAGCCTTCACTATGTGCCAGTACTTCACCCTACTAAGTACTTTACACACATTAGCTCATTTAAAATTTTTTTTCTCTGAAAACTCCATTAAGTCAGTGGTATTAGCTCCATTATACAGATGAAGAAATGAAGGCTTAGGGGAGTTAAGAAACTTGCCCAAGTTTCAGTGGCTGGTGTAGACTGAGCCGTTCCACACCCGGGGGTCTGACTCCAGAGGTTTTGTTCATATTGCCTTGTAGACAGCAAGCACAGTCTGTTTCCATTTAGACCAGAAAGGCCCTTAACTGGTTCCACATGGGAATTCCATGAAGCTAGCATAGTTCCATCAGTGAATTCCAGAGCAGTGTACATGCCCATTGCCCTCTCTTTGTTCTCTTCCAACATTTGGCACTTTTTGGTTTGGATTGGAGTCAGTCCTGTCTCTGCTTTGCAGTGTGACTGTCTTGTGTGAGTCCATTTACTGTTCTAATATTCAGTTTCCTGATCTGTAAACAGGGAAGGGGTGTGTGTATGACAAGAATAATTGTTCCGTCACATCTTACAGGGTTGTTAAGAGGATCAGTGAGACACAGTATGTAAAAGCAAAATATGTTATGCATCATTTTAGGCTAAATGTCCCATGAGGGCACCTGTTTTTATTTGTACTTACTTATTTACTTTAAAAAAATTGTGGTAAAGTATATATAACGTAAAATTTACCATTCTGACCATTTTAAGTTCAGTTTTGAGTACATTCACATTGTTGTGCAACCATCACCACCATCCATCTCCAGAACTTTTTTCATCTTGCCAAACTGAAACTCTGTCCCCATTCAATAACAACTCCCATTTCCCCCTCCCTCCAGCTCCTGGCAAACCCCATTCTACTTTCTGTCTCTATGAATTTGACTACTGTGTGTATCTCATAGAAGTGGAATCATACAGCGTTTGTCCTTTTGTGACTGATTTATTTCACTTAGCATAGTGTCTTCAAGATTCATTCAGGTTGGAGCATGTGTCAGAATCTCCTTTCTTTTTACGGCTGAATAATATCCCATTACATGTGTATACCATATTTTATTTATCCTTTTATCTGTCTTTGGATACTTGGGTTGCTTCTGCCTTTTGGCTCTTGTGAATAATGCTACTATGAACATGGGTGTACAAATATCCATTTGTGTCCACGCTTTAAGTTCTTTTGGATATATACTCAGAAGTGGAATTACTGGATCATATGGTAATTCTGTTTTTAATATTTTGAGGAAGAACTGGTATACCATTTTCCACAGTGGCTATACCATTTTACATTCCCACCAATTTCTCCATATCCTCACCAAAACTTATTATCATTTTTTTATTTTTATTTTTTGCGAGGAAGATTGGCCCTGAGCTAACATCTGTTGCCAATCCTCCTCTTTTCACTGAGGAAGATTGGCCTTGAGCATGTGTGCCCGTCTTCCTCTACTTTTTTTTAATATGTGGGACGCCTGCCACAGCATGACTTGATAAGTGGTGCACAGGTCTGCGCCTGGGATCCGAACCTGTGAACCCCAGGCTGCCAAAGCAGAACCTGCGAACTTAATCACGATGCCACCAGGCTGACCCCTTATTTATTTATTTTTTATCATAGCCATCCTAATGGGTGTGAAGTTATATCTCGGTGTGGTTTTGATTTGCATTTCCCTAATCATTAGTAATATTGAGCATCTTTTCATGTGCTTATTAGCCATTTGTGTATCTTCTTTGGAGAAATGTCTATTCAAGTCCTTTGCCCATTTTTTAATCAGGTTGGTTTTTTTTGGTGTTGTTGAGTTTTAGTTCTCTCTGTATTTTGGATATTAATCCCTTATTAGATAAGTGATTTGCAAATATTTTCTCCCATTCTATGGAATGCCTTTTTACTCTGTTGGTTGGGTCCTTTGATGCACAAAAGTTTTTAATGCTGATAAAGTCCAGTTTGTCTGTCTTTTTCTTTTGTTGCCTATGCCTTTGGTGTCATGCCCTTATTTCTCAGTAGAGTCTAACACGTGCCTTAAAGACAAGAAGGATGATGCTAATAGTACTAGTTAGCATGACTCCTCACCAGGTACTGAGCTAAGTACCTTATATGCATCATTTCCTTTAATTCCCACAACAGCCTTGTGAGGCAGGTACTATCATTTACATTTTGTGGGGTAGGAAACTGAGGCTCAGAAGTTAAGTACCTTTCCTAAGGTCTGTGGATAATAAGTGGCAAAGCAGGGACTTGAACCCAGGTCTGTGGACTCAAGAGCCAGTGCTTTTAACCAGTAAACTGGAGAGCTCAGTAATTATTTGTGGAATTGAATGAATGAATACCTGAATGAACTTGGTGGCTGAAAATCTAGTAATAGTTGTCTCAAATTCAGATCTGCCTTAGTATAAATTATTCACCCAGTTTCAGTCCTCCTACTGCAATTCAGTGTATAAGGGTCCTCGTCATTCCAGCAAGTTTTCTGAGAATTTGGTCAAAGGCTATGCTTTTTTACAACCTCATTGAGGCTCTTCTCCATACTGGAAGACCTGTATATTTTAGTTTCTCTTTGGATTAGCTTTGGAAATGCAGTGTCAGAGGGAGGAAGAAAGGGGATTTAAACAGATGCTAAGCTGTCTCACTGACCAACCTGCTTTTAAAGACATTACCAGCTGTTGTTTTAATCATTAATGAAGCACAAGCCTTGTAGTCTGGGAGGCACATCAACAATTCTGTTTTGGATTCTGGTTTAAAGTTGAGTGTAATGGAGAGCCTGGTTCTTTCACCTCAGAGAATTGAGCTGCAGGTCTTTGAGAGCTGGGGACAAGGACAGGGCCCTGCAACAGGACACTGTTGAGTTTTTGCTGCTCCTCAAAGGAGAAATCACACAGAATTCTGGCACATCATTAGTCAAAATAGGAAATGAGGCCTGAGAAATGATGTTGCTTGGCGTTGGAAAGCGGAATTTACTGGTGGCTTTCAGGGAGTGAGAATCCCTCATATTAACTCAGCAGATTCTTAAACCAGCAATTCGAAGAATCACCGAATTCTAGCTGGAAGGGCCTTAGCGGCATTTGGTCCAATCCCCTCATTTTTATGGGTAAGGAAACTAAGGTCCAGAGAGGGTAGGTCTATACTGTTTTTACCCTGACAACATTTCTGACACCAAATGTGTGTGTGTGTTTTTCTGACACCAGCTGGGGGTCCTACAATTCAATTCTGACCTAACTACCTGGAGTTATCACAGACCCCACAGGTTAAGGGCTCAGTCCCACAAGACTGCCAGACTTCAGACACCAGTTGCAAGTCCCAGATTGCCACGTGTACTTCTGACTAACTGGCTATAAATTGTGAGTTCCCATGATCCCCTTCTTAGGTTCAGTAATTTGCTAGAACAGCTCACAAAACACAGGAAAACACTTTACTTACATTCACTGCTATATTATAAAAGCTACAACTCAGGAACAGCTAAATGGGAGATGTGTAGGACGAGGCATGAGAGAAGGGGTGCAGAGCTTGCATGCCTTTTCAGGGTGCACCACCCTCCCAGCACCTCCGTGGTTCCCTAGCTGGGAAGTTCTCAGAGCTCCTTTCTGTAGGCACAACTGGTTAGTCATTGGCCACTGGTGATTCACTCAATCTCCAGCCCCTCTCCCTCCTGGAGGTTGGAGGTGCGAGGTGGGCTGAAAGTTCTAACCCTCTGATGGTCTTTCTGGGGACCAGCCTGCATCCTGAAGCTATCTAGGGGCCCCTCAGCCACCAGTCATCTCATTATCATCAAAAGACACTCTTATCACTCTGGAGATTCCAAGGGTTTTAGGAGCTGTGTGCCAGGAGCCTGGGACAAAGAGCAAATAAATATTTCTTATTGTATCACAGTAGGTGGCTTGCCAATGTCCCACAGTGAGTCAGTGGTAAAACTGGGGAAAAACCCAGTTTGTGACTCCCACATGTCTTTCTGTTTACCTCAGGGTCCTTGCCAGTTGTTTGGATATTTATATACGGGCAGGGAGACTAAGCAAAGTAGTAGTAAGTTTGCCATTTAATGGAGGGATTGTTCTTGACTCAGACTCATGAAGGTAAAATACTTTTTTATTGTTTGAAAGTTAATCTGCTGATTCAGACCTGGCTTGGTGAGGGTGACTGTTTAGCTCCAGGTTTGATGATTGAAATGAAATTAGTTTATAAAATCACCTCTGGTCTTCTGTTTTATCTGCTTTTTCTGGCACTGGTCCAGAACAGAGAGACTAATCCCAGGCTGGGACTCTGGGGGTCTGGGATTGGTCACTGCTCTGCTGCTGATTTGCTCTGTGACTTTGGGTGGGTCATGCTCTACCTGTTTACTCATTTGAAAAGCATGGATTGAACAACAGGGTCTCCAAGTTCACTTGGAGGCCTAAAGCTTAAGCCCTGAATCAAAGTGGCTTTTAGTTTTCTTAAGACCTTTAGCCTCCATAGGAAATTCTACTTTCTTTTGAATCTAGTTTATATATTTATTTTTCTATATATATTTGTATATATGTGTGTATATTTTTCTATATGTTTAATATTTTTCATTGAGGTATAATTTCCTTGTGAATTATAATTAGTGAAATACACAAATCTTAATTGTTATAGTTTTGACAAATGCATCCACAGTTGTAACCTACACCCCTATCAAGATATAGACTTTCACCATCACCCCAGAAAATTGCCTCATGCCCCTTCCCAGTCAGTCCTCCCCTCCAACACACCCTTGGAGAGGTAACCACTGATCTGAACTCTATTACCAGAGATTAGTTTTGCCTGTTCTAGAAGTTCCTATCAGTGGAGTCATACAGTATGTGCTCTTTTGTGTTGGGTCCCAGTAGTATTTTGAAGAGGTTTTCTGCTTTCTTCCTCTAGTCCTAAGAAGTCATATACATTATTTTCTTCACCTGACATCTTGAAAGGTCATGTGGTTTGGGGTCCTGCTACTCCCCCTGAGCTACTGTGGTTTGAGAAGTGAGGGCCCTCTGCCAGTGGGCCACCATATTGTCTGCTGAATGTGATGGAAGACACCGAGAGAACAGCTTGATTTCCAGATACGAGGTTGGGTTTATTTCTGTAATTATTGGTGTCACAGTCTTCTCACTTGTCATCTGGACAAATCGGATTCACCAACAGACGAAAGAGACTAACTCTGACACCCAAAAATGTCACCTGTAATGGCACGTATCTGACAAGGTGCCCATGAGATGTATTCATTTCAATTTCATAAATACTTTTTGAACATAAAGGCAGATTGCCCCAGGGAGCAGCAGCAAAAGGAAGGGAGGTCCATAAGGGGCTAAGCAGATGGATGGAGGAGCCAGACTATGGTGGAGGTTCTGTGGGCCTCCCTTGGCTGTAGAGCTTAGTGGGGGTGGAGGGAAGGTTGTTTGTTTTTCTTTATAATATCTTTAGCCTTTGTTTCCTTTTCTTGGTTTTCACCTCCTCTGACCTGGTCCAGCCCGGGGCCATTGCAGGTACCACCCAGCTGGTCTCCTTCCTTTCATTTTCCCTCACTTTCTACACTGTGGCCTCTCAAAATTTCAGACAAATCTACCAGAACCCTCCTGGACTCCCCATCTCCTTTGGAATGATTTATAAACGTAGCTTGCTGTTCAAGCCTTCGCTAACTGGGCTTCTTCCTGTCTACTCTCTAATAGACCTCTGCATGCACTGTGCAATTGTTGCTCCCTCCTTGTATGTGCTCATCCTGTTCTTTCCTCCTGGGTGGCATTCCTTCTCTCTTGCTCATGGTTTAGATCCAGATATCTTTCAAGACCTAGCTTAGATCCTCCAGAAAGCCCAAAAGCTGGCCCAGAAGCCCCTGAACTGCAGTGGCACTTATATTTTGTGTGTATTTAATAATTATCTGACTCTTTATTTCAGTGCACCGTGTAGGGTGGAGTGGGATTTTGAATTCAAAGATGAATAATGTTCTAGGCCTGCCCTGAGAGGAACTAAGCCTGCAGGGCCCAAGGGGAGGTATCCTTGTGTGGGGAAGGGGAAGGAAAAGGGAACTAACGTATGTAGAGCTCCCGCATGGGTGAGGAACAGTGTTGAGTCCTTTGAAGGGTTTATCTCATTTAACCCTCTTGACCTTGTGAACTGGGCATTTTTACCTCTGTTGTGACTTTCTCAGAATCATACAACCAACAGAATTGAAAGCCATTGAGGTCTACAGCGCAGCCTGTGTGCTTCCCAGTGCCCCACCTGGCCTCCTGTGGTGTTGGGTGGGGCTGGGGGCCGGTCAGTGAGTCAGGTATTGCTGTCTCTATACCCTATCTGTGTGCATGCTAGCAGGCTTGACTTTCCTCCTGGGTCAAGACCAGGTGATGCTTAAGGCTCTGCCCCCAGGGGTGTCCTTGTTTGGGCCCTGCTCCCCAACTAAATGGTAAGACCCTTTGGGGGAACCGGGGTTCTCTGTTCTCCTGGGGCCTGGGAACATGACCTGAGGTCTTCCTGCTTCTCTCCAGCAGTTTTCAGGAAGACTTTTGAAACCAAGTTGCTGTTTCCTGATTAATTTACTCTCAAGGGCATAGAACAACTTTCTGCATACTTTTAAAAAAATTGTCGAGCCGGCCCTGATGGCCTAGTGGTTAAAGTTGGGTGTGCTCTGCCTCATCGGCGTGGGTTCGGTTCCTGGACACGGAACCACACCACTCATCTGTCAGTAGCCATGCTGTGCTGGCAGCTCACGTAGAAGAACTAGAAGAACCTACAACTAGCATATGGAACTATGTACTAGGGCTTTGGGGAGGGAAAAATAAGTAAATAAAATAAAACTTAAAAAAAATTGTGGCAGAATACACGTAACACAAAATTTACCATCTTAACCATTTTTAAGTGAACAGTTCATTGGCATTAAGTACATTCACGTTGTACAACCATCACCACCATCCATCTCCAGAACTTTTTTCATCTTGCCAAACTGAAACTCTGTACTCATTAAACAATAGCTCCCATTTCCCCCCTCTTCCAGCCACTGGCAACCCCCATTCTACTTTCTGTCTCTGTGAATTTGACTACTCTATGTACCTAATATGAATGGAATCATACAGTATTTGTCTTTGAGTGACGGGCATGTTTGTCTTAGCATAATGTCTTCAAGTCTCACCCTGTTGGAGCATGTGTCAGAATCTCCTTTCTTTTTAAGGCTGAATAGTATTCCATTGTATGTATATACCACATTTTATTTATCTATTCATCCATCTTTGGATGCTTGGGTTGCTTCTGCCTTTTGGCTATTGTGAATAATATTGCTATGAATATGGGTGTACAAACATCTCTTCATGTCCCTGCTTTCAATTCTTTAGGGTATATATCCAGAAGTGGAATTGCTGGGTCGACCGTATGGTAATTATATTTTTAATTTTTTTGAGGAACCACCATACTGTTTTCCACAGCAGCTGCACCATTTTACATTCTCACCAACAGTGCACAAGGGTTCCCATTTCTCTGAACCCTCACTGACACTTATTTTATTTTATTTTTTTTGAGGAAGATTGACCCTATGCTAACATATGTTGCCAATCTTCCTCTTTTTTTTTTTTCCCCAAAGCCCCAGTACAGAGTTGTATATCATAGTTGTAGAGTTGTAGCTCTTCCATATGGGACACTGCCTCAGCATGGCTTGATGAGCGGTGAGTAGGTCTGAGCCCAGGATCCAAACCGGCAAACGCCGGGTTGCCAAAGTGGAATGCGCAAACTTAACTGCTATGCCACCAGGCCGGCCCGACACTTGTTATTTTTTGTTTTATGGATAGTAGCCATCCTAATGGGTATGAGGTGGTTGCACACTTTTTGGAGGTGTATTATTAAGCATTCACATAGATTTAGGATTGTTCAGAACCTAAGTGAAGGATGTATATCTGGAGGAAGGCAGAACATCATTATCATGGGTAGTATGTTCATTTTTCAGCATTTCATATTTGCTAGATGATGCTGTATGATGTTGTTTTTATACAAATTGGTTTGCTGGGAGGGAGAGTGGCCACCTAGCCTTATGGATTTAGAGGCAATAGTAGAACTGAGGAACTTGAGGTGTCATTGTGGCTAAGTGACAGAACAGAAATTATAGTCCTCAATTGGGCTGGTAGCATTATCTTGGCCATTAGTGAATAGATGTCCTCCAGGAGGAGGTGCCTCCTGTCTTGGGGGCGGCTCACTGCCCTGGGTACACAGGCAGGTTGCAGTGTGATGGTGGGGGGAGGGACAACCTGGGACAACCCCCCCAGGATCTCTGAGTGTCTGCCCTGCTTGGTGCTGGGGATGTGTGAGACACAACTACCATCCTCAGGGAGTTTCCACTGAAAGGGAGACAAACACATCATTTTAGTGCCTAGAATGAGTCTTGAGATGGAAGTGGGGACAAGGCCCCGTGGGAGGTTCAGAGAAGAGCAGAAGGAAGGTTCCTGAGAGGCACTGCCTGGACCGGGTTTTGAAGGATGAGTAGGAGCTGGCCAGAAAAGAGAGAAGGGAGTTGGAGGGTACAAGCTTTTCAGCTTGTCATTGAACTTCATCAAATGCGTGCAGTTGTTTGAGAGAATGTCCCGAGGGGTCTTCAGTTTCAAAACTAGATAGGCTTCAGGAGAAGGGTATGAAATGGTACCTGCCTCAGAGCTCCACCAAGGGACGGATAGAGGCCCGTAAAGGGGAGGGGACCAGCCCTTTGGGTATGGCCTCCCAGAAGCCCCATTGCAGCCTCATTGTGGTGTGGGAAGGCTGCCTTTGAGAAAGGTGCACATACGCTCCCAGCCTTCCTGTAGGGTGGGCAGAGGGGGAAGTGGCGCCTCGGGACCTTCCCACAGCAGGGCCAGCATTCAAACCCCTGTACCCCATAGTTCCTCTACCCCAGAGGCTGCCTTCTCTTTGGTCTTTTGTGCTAGTGCTTTGTTTGCCTTTCAGTGAATGGGTATTGACACGTGTACCCATTCTTGTTTAAAAATTAGACAATAAGAAGTGTATAAAGTGAAAGTAACATATGTACACATTCTTGTTTTAAAAAATTAGACAATACAGACAGAAGTATATTTTGTGTAAAGTGCAAGTCCTCACTTTCCCACCCCCCTCAACTCCCCAGAGGTAACCCCGTTAGCTGCTTAGTGTGTGGTCCTTGTTCCATGAAGTTTCTTTTGTATAATGAGATCCTACTATAGGTTTCATTTTACAACTTGCTTTTGTCATACCATTGTATATTTTGGAGATCTTTCCACGGCAGCACATTTCGATCTACCTCATTGTGGATAAAATTCTATAGCGTGGATATACAATTCATACAGCCATTCTCCTACTGGATTATAAGGATTTTTGTCCTTATAAACAATGCTGTAGCAACATGGCTTTGTTCATTTGTACATTTCTATGGTTTAGACTCCTGGAGGTAAAAACCTGGATCAGACTAGAAGAGCATTTGCAACTTTGATAGAGACTGCCAAATTGCCCTCCAGAAAGGTATTCTGCATAAGACTCTCACCAACAGAGCCCAAGAGGACCTGTTTTCCCTGCACCCTCATCAGTGCTGGGTATCTTTTACATTTCTGCACATCTGAGGAGGGAAAAGGCATTTAGTTGTTGGAGGTCCACGCTCTGTAATGGAAACCCACCTTTGACACCTGTGGGTTAAAGCTACTGCCTTCAGCTAACTTCCTTCCTAAGCACCAAATCCCATGGAAAATGCCTGCTGGTGGAGCTGCAGAGACACACTGTTCCTCCTGCATCCTTGGCTACCCCCTGCCCTGTAACAGGCCAGCCAGGATCTTTGCTTTTCTTGTTGAAAGATTTTTTCTTAAGAACTCTTTTGTGGGGTCGCCTGGTGGCGCAGTGGTTTAGTCCGCGCTTGGCAGCCCGGAGTTCACAAGTTCGGATCCCGGGCGCCCGCTGATGCACTGCCTGTCAGCCATGCCGTGGCAGTGTCCCATATAAAGTAAAGGAAGATGGGCACGGATGTTAGCCCAGGGCCAGTCTTCCTCAGCAAAAAGAGGAAGATTGACAACGGATGTTAGCTCAGGGCTGGTCTTCCTCACGCATACACACACAAAAGAACCCTTTTGTTTACCATTTTCCAGTTGGCTTTCATGTGAAGTATGTCAGTACCTCACTTCTTTGCCCCATCTGCCTGCCAGCTGTGAGGAAACCACATCTTTCTATTGGTGCTCCAGGGTAGCAATCTTTGATGCCCAAACTCACATTCCCTGCCTGTTACTGGTGACATGTTAGTCTTGAGAATCCCCAGGATCTCCCTCCTTGTCTCTACCCTAGTAAGATAAACTGAGATCAGATGTTTTGTGCATCCTTTAATTAGGGTCAGAACAGGAGAGTCAAATTCTGTGTCCCTGAAATCTGGTGAACATTCTCAGAGACTGGATTTCCGATTTGGTTCCCTGCCAGAGTTAGAAAAGATGTGGGTGAGGAGGGAACTGCCATTTATTGAGTTTTGTAGCAACCCAAGGCAGTAGTAGTATTTTCTCTGATTTGTAGTGAGGCTGAGTCAGGTGCCGGAGACCACCCAGGGAGTAAATGGTAGAGCCAAAACTTGAACCCAGGTTTGCCACACACTAAAGCCACTACCCCCTGCTCAAAGCAGATCCCTAGAGATGCCATCCCAGACACCCTCCCCCTGGAGGTGGAGATGAATGAGCACCTCTTCCATTGGCCACCTGGAAGAAGAAACTGCAGTTTCCCCTCCTTCCCTTCCCTGCCCACTGAGGCTCTGGCCTGGGGTTTCCCAGATATTGCAGTTTCCATTCACTCCTGGGAACTAACTTCATGATTCTGACATATCCATGAACGACCTATGATGTTATTTATAAAATATTTTCTTTATATCGACTTACTTTTTTCACTTGGGCAAATTTTTTTTTTGCTGAGGAAGAGTCACCCTAAGCTAACATGTATCACCAATCGTCCTTTATCACTACTGCAGATTGAAAACCAGTTTCACTTGGCATTAATCCAAAGTAACATAAAAATAAATAAATGCAGTGAAATCAAAACAAGATTATTCTAGCTGGATCCTGTTGCCTTCCTAAGGCTTCCAGCCAAGGCTCACTCCTTTGTTAAAACAGGGAGCATTCGTAGTGTTGGCAGAGCCAAACTGGGGCAGAAGCAGGAGAACCTCAAGAGAACCAATTCAGTGTTAGTGAACACCACTTCCCTGACCTGCCCAAAGCCACCCACCGGTAGTCCATGGCCCACTTTTTGGGGAGTACTTCTCTAGCTTCTGGCCACCCCTTTTTGGGGTCCACTGCCTGCCTCTGGGCCTTTGCTTCTGCCCTTGCCTCCACCAGGATGGCTCTCTCCTCTGCCTGTCTTGCTCATGTGGTGAGATTCTGCTTCTCCTGCAGGGCGAGGCTCAAATGCCATGCTTACTGAGACCTGTCCTCTGATCATAAAGCCACCATCATCCTCACCTCAGGTGCCCCAATTAAACCCTGGGAACTTTTTTCATATATCCACCCTGGCACAGATCAGATTTTAGAGTAAGTGTGTGTGTGTTTGTCCTCTGAGACTCTGAACTGTGGGAAGGGGCGCTTTGTAGCATTTACTCTCCTGACTCAATCAGAAGCCCCCGAGGGCTGGGACAGGTTCTTGTCAGAGCTGAAGCCTCAGAATGTGCTATCCCTGCACCAAGCCCTCTGTTCTGTAGTGCTGGATGCTCAGAAATGTTGCTGGGGAGCTAGGACTTCCTGGCAGGCATTCTACAACTGCCACTCCTCACTCTAGAGCAGGTCCTAGTACTGGGAAGAGGTGGGTGTGGGGACCCTGAGTGGCAGGTGGCAAGAGCAGCTGTCTGGGGGTGAAGGTACCTGTGTGAGAAATGCATGACATTAACCCTCATTGAGGGTCCCTGACGGTATCAAAGCAGGGTCCTCTGCAGATGCCTCTGGGGCCTTGGCGTCCCTTTGGCTTCTACCTGCTTTGGCTTCCTGGCTTCATCTCCCTATTCATCTGGTCTTTGGGACAGTCTACTCCTCATGTGGCCCCTCTGGCATTTTGACCCCTGCTTGGCGCTGTCACTTTTTGGCTTCGCCCACTATCCACTGTGAATAGGCCTGACTCTCTACTCCAGCCTTCTCCCCAGAGTCAGCATAACCACATCTTATAGCCTGACTGGCTTTGGTCTAGAAGGGTATGGGAGGGAGGTTGTACGTGCAAGGTGAGGTGGCTGGTGGGGGAGGGAGAACCAAACACTCTCTAGGGCTCCTGTGGCTTTCCATCCACTCTGCTTATCTCACTCTTAGCAAGACCGGGTGTGGACTTCAGGGAGAGCTGCAGGGTTGCTAAACAGTCTGTGCCCTGGGGCCTCTCCCTCTCTGAGAGAGGGGCACCTTTTTCTAATTTGCTCAAAACTAGTTTGCTTGAAGCTCCAAGGGCTGGCAGTGGCCCTGGAGAGCTATGGCCTTCCCCTGTTGGGCTCCACGCTCTCTCCAAGGTAGGGACTAGGGGGCATTCATCTTGGTAGTTGGAGTGCCCAACACTGCCAGTCCCAATGAAAGGCTGATGAATAGAATTTAGTTCATATGTTCTTTCAAAAGGAAACTGTTAGACTGGAGAAGTTAATGAAAGACAAATACAGTGCTGTGATAGAGGCATTTAACATCTCTGAGCATCTGCTTCCTCAGTTATGACTACTGCATACCTCTTAGGGTTGTTTAAAGCTCAAATTGGATAATGCATGTAAAGCACTTGACTCTCTAAATGTTTTTTTCCTCCCTCAAAAATATTTCTGAAATAAATGAATTTTGAATTTGGAAGGTATATGCTGGGAAGAGTACATACTGGCTTTTAAAAAAATGGAACAAAATTTTTTATTTGTTTATTTTAATAGCTGACCCCTTGTGCAGCAGAAAAGTTAGAAATAAATTACAATGTGCACTTCTGGAAAGAAGAAAAACTGAAATCAGACAAACTTCATTTTGAGCCTCAGCTTCCTCATCTGTAAAATGGGAATAATAGTCCTACTTTTAAAAGGGGGGGGGCATTAAATGAGATGTTTGATAGAGCTGCCATAACAAAATACACAGACTGGGCAGCTTAAACAACAGCATTTATGTTCTCACAGTTCTGGAAGCTAGAAGTCAAAGATCAAGGTGTTGGCAGGTTTGGTTTCTCTTGAGGCTTCTCTCCTTGGCTTGCAAACAGCTGCCTTCTTGCTGTGTCCTCACGTGGTCCAATTCTGTTCACATGCATCCCTGGTGTCTCTTTGTGTGTCCAAATTTACTCTTATAAGGACACCAGTCAGATTGGATTAGGGCCTACTCTAATGTCTTCATTTTACCTTAATCACTTCTTTAGAGAGCCTATCTCCAAATACAGTCACATTGAATGTGTGAGTATGGGGGGAAAGCACGCACAATTTAGTCCATAACATTTGCCAAACAGAGGGCTCAATGGATGGTGGTAGCTCTTCCTATTTAACTGGGTGTGCTAGAGTTCTTTACTGTTCCTTGTGGAAGATTGTATGTAGTGTGTGTGGTTGTCCTGAGGGCTGGTAATGCTATTTGGTATCTTCCTAACCCAGGAGATTTCTGTTAAAATTAGACTAATGTGGTAGGCTCACATTGAGAAAGCAAAGCAGGCCTCCTTCAGCTTCTGGACCCACACTACCAGTTATGGGTCAATAACTCATTGTTCAGCAAAACCCAGGCTTGACTTTACAATTAGCAAAGGATTATGCTTTAAATGTATAAGAATGGAGATGGGAAGGAAACCTAACAAAGTGCTAATAAAAATTGAATTAGGTGAAAACATAATGGTAAGTGAAGGAAGCCAGGCACAAAAGATCACATACTGTATGATTCCATTTATATGAAATGTCTAGGATTAGGCCAATTTATGTAGAGAGAAAGCAGATTAGTGGTTGCGGGGGGAATGGGAAGTGACTGCTAATGGGTACAGGATTTTGTTTTAGGATGATGAAAGTATTCTGGAATTAGATAGTGGTGATGGTTGCACAAACTCTGTGAATATGCTAAAGCCCACTGAATTGTACATTTCAAAAGGGTGAATTTTATGGTATGTGAATTATGTCACAATAAAGGTGTTATTAAAAAATTGAATTAAAGTGGTGGCAGGCTTATATGAGTGGCTTTTCTTCTTTTCTCTGTTTTCCAAGTTTTCTGTAATTACTTTTGTTAAGTGGAAAACCCCAGAGTCTTACATTTCATGAAGATTACTTGGGATTCAGTTTTGTGTGGTGCCGAATTACCGCCATGCAGAGAAAATCTCCGTGAAATGTTAAGGGGTCACTTTTGCTCCTAAAATATCAACCATTAACTAAGATTTACAGGCTTATAAATAGAGAGACAATGGGTATGTATGTGATGAAGCTTAATAATGAATTTGATCCTCTGTAACGTGAGTCTCCTAAGAGAGGGTCTGTCTTCTCATCAATAGATCTGTGGTTTGTGGCAGTATTAGCTTAGTATTGTCTGATGGAGTCCAACTAGTGTTGGACATTGAAATCTATGTTTCCATGTGTGTGTCTTCTCCCAGAGAACTGCTAACTCCCAGTTTGACATTGTTTTCAACCCCTTGTCGAGAGATTTCTGCGCCAGATATATTTTTAATATATGTTAAATAATTCATCAAGGAACGCGTGTGTGTTGAAATGTCAGTGGCTACCTCACTTCCAGTTTGACTATTTCTACCCAATATTTAACAATGTTGGTCCTGTAGGCAGTCTGTTTCTTGGCTAACGACATAAAATCATCTTTGAAAGGAAAGCTAAAGACTTTTGTATTACCTTTTGCCAGTGTCTGCTTAAAATCCACCCTTTGATATTTGCAAAGGTCAGATGAGCTATTTTGGTGTCCACAGCCCTGATTAATGGGAAATCGTACATTTCCACTGGCCCCCCGAGGATGAAGGATTAGTGTGGCGGTGGCGGTGGCGGTGGCGGTGGCGGTGGGCAGCATCTGCTGTAATGTCAGAAGCATGGTGTTGGGGATTGCAGGAGCAGCAGGCCCATGAAAAATGGAGGAGGAGGGAAGCTCCTTTAGCGCTAGCCCCTGATGAGTTTTTCCCTGTTTGCAATCATGCAGACATCTACGGGAGGATTTGTTCTCCTCTGTGAAGCCTTGTCACTAAGAATTTAATATGGAGAGCACAAGTGCCCCTTTCCTGAGAGGCCTGTGGGCCCTGAGTGCGGGTCTCTCATTACCCTGCCAGAAGGTGCCTCAGTTCCCTGCGAGTAGGCACGTGTGTGTTCAGCTTTTCACCCCTCCTTGTAGGAGACGTCGGTTTTATTCTAAGTTAAATAAAAATCGTTGTGTTGGCTCCTAGATTTTCACAAGAGAAGCAGGTGCCTGGTTCACTGGGGAGAATAATGAATACAGGGATCTCTTTCCCCACCCAGGAGCAGATGGTGTGTGTCAGTTCATCTTGTGACCTTTCTTTGCTTCTAAGACACCAAATCTCTGATCCCACGGATCATAAATATTCCTTAGGTTTGCAGCCACGGAGGTAAGGGGAGCGTCAAGCTGTCGTTATCATTTTCCATTTGTCTGGAACGTTTGGAAGGAGACTGTTACAGCATTTTTAGACAGTAAATAAGCCTTCTGTAGCCGTGGGCTTCACAGACATGTGAAGGGCACCGCAGCAAGGCTGCCTCAGCCAAGGTCAGGAAGGAGCCCTCTGCTCAGCATCCTGCCGTCCTCCCTGTCCAGTTACTGGGCAGCCTTTCCCAGCAGCCACTTCCCACCAGGCACTGTGATGGCTGGGACAGCTTCTGCCTGCCTGCCCAGGGGCCACATTTTTTAAGTCACTTAATAGTGACATAGCCACCTTGTATTGATCACCCACTGTATAGATGGGGAGCGATAAGGGATGGCCTCTCCCTGCCCCAGAGCCCACATTCTCATTGGAGGCAGACCCACAAACAAGTGGAATGTGGGGGTGTCCTGATAACAGAGGGGTGTCTGCTGTGCTGGGGGAGAGTGAGGAAGTGACATCTGATTTGGTCTCCCACAGGAGTTTATCAGGAGGGAGCGGGGCATGCTAGGAAGAGAGAACATTAGAGAAAAGGTATGTGAGGCAGCTAGACTGCAGGCTCTGGGTGTCCACCTGGGGAACTGCCAAGAGGCAAGGCAGCAGTGAGGGCTGGTTAGTGACAGTCACCCTGAGAGTGAGGTTGAGATGTATAGATGTTATCTGGAGTTAGGGGGACGTCAGGGAGATCTTCAATGCACAGGGGAAGATGTGGTCAGATTTCTGTTTGGGGAAGATCATCCTGGCGCCATGGGGTGGGTGGGCTCTGGGAAGGGAGACGGGAGGCAGTGATACCAGCGGGGGCTTCAGTAATAATCCCACAGAGAGTCGAAGAGGTAGAGCTCAGCCTGTGCAGCCCTGTCCCTGTGCTCACACTCGCTGCTCCTTCCCTCCTTCTCTTCCTTATTCCTGTGTTCTCCTTAGGATCATCCGAATCCTCTCCGCACCCAGCTCCTGCTTCCTTTGTAAGGCCTTCCTGGACGCTCCAGGCATCAGGGGTCACCCTTCCCCTGCACCCCTACAGCAGCATGGGCTGCCACCATTTGACCCTCAATGGAAACTTCCTTGCTCTGGGAATTCCCCAATCTGGATTAGCAGTGCTCTAGGCTCTCGAATGATACCAGTCCCTAGTGAGGCTGGACCATGTGGTAAGGAAGGAAAGAAGGAGTGCTTTAGAGTGATCATTACAGTGGAGTGGAGGGGACTCAGAATTTGGGGACAGACCATACCTCAGTTTGAGACCCACCTCTGCCTGACACAATTCTCTAGGAGATGAGGTGATTTTTTCGTTTTTGCTTTTTATCTTTTGATTATGGGAAGTTCCAGTGTAAAAAAGAATAGGGAGAACGATATAATAACTGTGTGCCCTCGACTCAGCTTCAACCCTTCTCAACATCTAGCCAATCAATCTTGTTTCATCAAATTATCCCCCCACACACATTATTTTGAAGCAGATTCCAGACATTATGTAATTTTATCCATAAATTCTGAAGTATATATCTCTAAAAAATAAGGACTTTTTGTTGAACTCTAGGAGTCTAAACTGTCTGAGCCCCAGCCTTCTCACTGTAAAATGAGAATGATGAAACCCTCATCCCAGGGCTGTTGGGAGTCAGGCCCGTGAAGGCCTTTGCTGGAATCCTAATAGCTACCTTTTCTTTATGACCTGCTGTGTACCAGGTACTATAATGGCATTAAGAGCACAACCTGAGGGACCAGCACAACCCAGGTCCCATTCTCAGCCCCAACACTCACCACCTATGTTTTTGGGCACATTACTTAGTCTGAGCCTTAGTGTTTTCATCTTTAAAAATGGGGGCAGTAATGGCTCCCTCATAGTGATTTTAAGGTTTAAATGAGACAGTGTATGTATCAGCACATAATAAGCTCTTAATACACAGTAGCTATTATGATAAACATCCTTTAAAAAATATATTTCTGATTCTCATAGCAATCCTGCAGAGTATTAGTTACCATCCCCATTTTACAAATGAAGGGATGGAGGCTCAAAACCAAGATTAAGAAACTTGCCTGAGGTCTTGGGGCTAATAAGTTGCAGAGCCAGGAGTTTGAGCCCAGGTCTGACTGCCCCCAAGACACCCACCTTCACTATGGCTGTTCTTCATTGAACCTTGCTATGTGGCCTCATGAAAAAGAACATGCGGATCTTGGGTCGGGCGGACCAAGGTCGTGTGGTCCTTACTGCTGTCTGGTGTTTTCAGCCAGTGCTACTTGTGTAGAAGCTGATGCTCTCTGGTGCAGATTTTTCCTAGACTCCTTTGTCTGCATCTCCTGCCTTCTTTCTGCTTCTCACTGTAGGAGCTTGTTAGTGCTCCTCAGCACCTGCAATGGAGAGAAATAAAGAGAGCAGGTTGAGGAAGAAAATTCAAATAAAAAAAGTTCGCGTCAGCCTTTCTGTGCTAAGTTTCAGTGGAAAGAGGCTGAAACTCTAAGGCAAAATGAGGTTCATAGGTTATCTGTGGATTTTTGTTTTCCAGTTAGCCAAGATAGTGAGGAGTAGACAGGGCTTATTTATTTAATTCGACTGTAAAATTCCTCGGAATGAAAGTTTGAAGATAATGTGGCAAAGCCAGAAGTCAAACCCAGGCCTGACAACCTACTGCCTGGCTGGTTCCGTTGTTCCACACTGCCTCTGGGGGCAGACAGATGAGAGACCCACAGGGGAAGGTGTGGAGAGCTGCCCGCAGAGATAACCCTCTAGCTTGGAATCCCTATTCTGAAAGATCTGGTCTAGTTCTGGCTTAATGGGAGTCAGCATAATCATACAAGTATTCGACTTTTTGCTAGCTTTTTCGCATATGTTTCATTTTCGTGGTTCAGTGAGGTTCTCTGTTATCCAACTTTGTAAAGCCAAACAGATAAGTGAGTCGCTCATGGCCATCCGAGGGCAGAGAGAGGACTTGAATGGCATGTTTAGACTATGCCCAGTTAGTCTCCTGCACTACCATAAAGGCCTCTGGAATGTGCTCATGAGCAGTGCCCCATCCATCATGTGAAAAGCAGAATGCCGAGTCAGAACAGGAGCTCCAGGGGCCCGTAGCTCCGACCCGAAGTACTCCACAAGCCCTGAAAGAAAAGTGGCAGTTAGCAAATGTAAAAGGCATAGCTACTGAGGTGACCTTTATCTACCTGTTTACTGGAGAAATGATCTCCTCTGTGGGTGTGGATGTGTTCTGGGGTATCATGCCTAGACAGCCATCTTCAACAGTGTAGTTTCCTCAGATAAAACACTAGAACAGATTTTAGTGAGAGGTTGAGAGTCCCAGTGGGATAGCTCTTATGGGTATGATTTGCAAGCTCTGTGGAGAAGCCTCCCTTTTGGATAGGAATGCAAAACCGATCACCTCATTGCTGGAATGACAGCTGACTTTCTTGGGATCCAGCCAAGAAAACAATTTATGAGACTGGCCCACACACTTAACTAGCTAAAGCTTTGGGCTGTAATCCAGAATCCTTATTATGGAAGGCAGAGTTTAAATTGTTCCCTCTGAAACTCTGTGGCTATTTATTTGAATTAGTGAGGTCACTCCAATGACAGCTGTGGAGACCAGTCTTTAATTAGGAGAAGAATTTGCCCTGAACTTCATCAGAATGGCATTTCTGAGTGTCTCGAGTACTTTTCTTCCTTACTTCTTTCACCCTTACCTTATTCCTGCTCTTTCTTCCAAGAGTCACAGCTCGTTTATTCCCTGATGCCTTGCTTCTCCACCCTCTCCAGCAGTCACAGGGCTTGCTCCTGCCTGTGGCACGCTCAAGGGAGCCCAGCCTGAGGGTGGGGGGCTGCTTCTAAAATCAGGCTCTACCTCTTACTGCCAGCATGACTTTTTGGACAAGTTACTTTACTTTTCTGAGCCTCAATTTCCTCAGCTATAACCTGGGTCTAATAATATTTATTGAGTAGGGTTGTATAAAGGTAGCGTTTATTGAGTACCTTTGCTGCGGGCCGGGTACTGTTCTAAGTGCTTGACATGTATAAGCTCGTCTCATTTTAGTAACAACTATATGAAGTGGAATTCTTAATGAAACCATTTTATAGATGAGCAAGTTGAGGTATAGAGATCGTACAGTTGGCAAATCAAGTGCCTACTGCAAAGCCTAGTACCTCATAGGCACTCGATAAGTGTTTATTGAGTCTGATTAGCTCCCTCACCTAAACTGCCTGTTACATTTATAATCCATGCCCTATAGTTTTTACTGTAACTTTACTCTGAGACTATTGAGTGTATCAATCTTATCTTCAAATCTGGGTTTACTTTTTAAACTTTGTGTTATGGAAAATTTTAAACATATGCAAAAATAGAATAGTATAACGAACCTCCATATACCCTTTATTTAACTTCAACAATTATCAACTCATGGCCTATTATATTTTGTCAATAGGCCTACCTACTCCTGGCCCATATTATTTTGAAGTAAATTCCAAAAATCATATTATTTCAGCATGTGTCTCTAAAAGAAAAGGGACTGTCTTTAAAAACAACCAGGGGCCAGTCCCTTGGCGTAGTGGTTAAGTTCAGTGCGCTCTGCTTTGGTGGCCCGGGTTCGGTTCCTGGGCACAGACCTACACCACTCATTGGTGGCCGTGCTGTGGTGGCAGCTCACATACAAAATAGAGGAAGATTGGCAACAGATGTTAGCTCAGAGCAACTCTTCCTCATCAAAAAGAAACAAAACCCCATAATACTATTATTTTACTTCAAAAATTAACAATAATTCCCTATTATTGCATATTCAGTTAGCGTTCAGATTTCTGGTTGTTTCATAATGTCATATATTTTCTTTAAGTTTGTTTGTTTGAATAGGATCTAATAAGGTCCAACATTACAATTGGTTGATATGTTTCTTATGTCTCTTTTAATCTGTAGGTTCCTCCTCCATATTTTTTTCATTGCAATTTATTTGTTGAAGAAACCCAGTCATTTGTCCTATGGAGTTTCCCATTGTTTGAATTTTGCTGATTGTATCTCCATGGTATCATTTAACATGTTCACATGTTCCTCTGTCCTCTGTACTTCATGTAAACTGGAAGTTGGATCTATAGTTTGATCAGACTCGGGTTTAATTTTCTGACAAGACTCCTTCAGAGGTAATGTGTTTCTCTCTTGGGAGGTACACGATGTCTGGTTGACTTTCTTTTTGTGATGTTCCCAGCCATTGATGGCCCGGGCTCAGATACGTTGATTCTTTAGGGATTGTAACATGGTTTCCAAACTGGGTTTTAATTACCTTGAGGGCCTGTTCCTCATGATGCCTGTCCCAGGGCTGGGCATGGAAGAAGACTTCACTAGGAATTAGTGTTAGTTAGTGAATACTTGCCTCTCTTAAACATTCTTGCTTACTGATTGGTCATTAAGAAATAGCCATCTTTGGGAAGAGAAATTAAATTGTCCCTTTGACTTGGAGGCCCCACCATGGGCTCAGTAGTCTGTGTTTTTTCTTTCAACCCTTGGTCATTCAGAGGGCACCTGGTGTGTGGCATGACAGGAAGAGTACTGAGGGGTGTGAGGCAGCCTGGGCGCTAACCTGGGGTCTGTCAGAAGTGCAATGTGGTAATCTCAGACAGTGACTGGTCACAGCCGCTCTGAGGCCTCCACCCAGATGAGAGTTAAGGTTCCTTTCAGCTCTAAAAGCTGGCTGCCAACTTTTTGCCTAGTATTAGTCTCAACACCAAAAGGTAGACAGTGTTAGGCGGGGACAAATCACAGCAGAGCCGGCTGGCCTCACTTTACAAGGCTTGGGGAAGGTTTAGTTCAGAGGCTGTCTGCATATCAAGGTTCTTAATTTTATCCTTTTCGTCCCATTCCTGAGTAGCTACATTATAACTTACTGGTAAAGTGCTTGGGTTCAGAAGTCAGACAGAACTGGATTTTAGTCCAGGTCCTGCTTCTTGCTGTGTGTGTGTCTGGGCAAGTCATTCAGCTTCTCTGAGCTTCACCTCCCTGGTGTGGAAAACACGAGAATATAAACTTTCTGTCTTAGTGTTATGGCAAAGATTGAATGAAGTAATGAGGTAAGGTACCTAGGATATTATAAGAAATCAGTAAGGTCAGGGGGTGGTGTTTTACAGTTATGTGTGTCCTGGAATGAGTCCCTGTGCATTTATGTATATGTGGGTAGAAGTAGAATCTGGAGGGGGTTGCAACCTGCTGGCTGTCTTGAGCCTCACAGGCTTCTTCCAGGGAAGCCTACCACTCTGTTCCCTAGTGGAGGCTTGAGTGGCTCCTTTCCTCTTCCTGAGTGCCTCTCCTGGCTGTCCTTTACTGTGTGGAACATCCTAGTCAGGTGCAAGACTGTTTTCAACTTTATGCTGCAAATGAAGAAGGCAGCTTCGGGCCTCTCCAGTGAAATCAAAGCACCCAGAGTCTCAGAGGTGGAAAGGAGCCCTGTGGGTTACCAAGGGCAACATCTCTGGCAAAGCAGTCATCCCTTCTAGAGCGTCCTGCCATGTGGCTACCAGCCCAGACTTGTATTCCTCCAGTGATGGGAAACTCATCGTCTCACATCCCTCTGTTGACGTCTTTTCTTCTCCTTTCTTCATTTTATCTGAAATCTGCCTCCCTCTCATTTCCGTTTGCCAGTTCTGCGTGCTCTTTCCATTACATCACACTGCCATGGATTGGGGTAACTTGGGTGTGAGGTAGTAATACAGAGGGGTCTCTTCTCTTAGTGGCAGTGTGTTTTGGAGAGAGCCCCCCAAAGCAGACATGCCATATGACAAAATCCCAGCCAAGCATGTGGCACTGCCTTTGTGTGGACATCAGTGGAGACCTTTCTGTGAGTGTCAGGAGTGGAGTATAATTCTCTATTAGGCAGTGTTAAATGCAGGTGGATTGGTGAGACATGAAGAGGATTGATGAGGGAACTGCCTTTAAGCTTAAGAACTATGATTTGGAGCCCGGTGTGGGGTGTTAACCTTTCCACCTGCCCCCCCTCCACTGTGCAGCTCTCTCAAATGTCTTTTGTTCTGCTCCTGCGTGAGTGGTGTTCACCCCTGCATTATTTAGTGCCATTTATCCTTGCACTTTCCCATTCCTACAGCCCGCAGGAAAAGAGACTGCAGCATGTGGGCTATGTGTCAATGCCGGGTAGTTTGTCAGCCTTAGAAAGCTGCTAGTGAGCTGAGAGCCCGCGACACCACCTGGTGATGCAGAGCTTGCATACCTTGGGCTCCTTGGTCACTGGGAAAGGTCCTCCTACAATGGTGACACAGAAAAGGAGGAAGGAATCTTTGTTTCATCTAGTTGGTGTGTACCAGCCCCCACTTGCTAAAATCTTTGGCGCTCACCGTCCATACTTGTGAAATTCTCCTAATTCCAAACCCAGTGGGACCAGATGTCATGCACTGAACATGCTGGTTATTCGTCAGGGGTGATACTGACATATGGGTTGCCATTTCCTTGTTGGTCGAATCCTATCAAAGATAAAAGTAAAACTTCTAGTATTCCTTGAATGGGATTATAGTAGAATGCCTGTTCCAAAACCAGGGGAATAAATTTATTAGGCCTTTTGTCTGACATTTCTGTGGGAGGAAGAGATCATATGAACAGCCTGCTTTGAGGTGACCAGATAACTCTGGGAATATGTACCACTGGAGTAGGGACAATTTACCAGGCATTGTTCTCGTTTATTTTTGGGGTGCAGGGACAGATGGCCTCAGCCCTCCTTTCTGCTCCCCTGACATTTGTCACAACGTGCTGTGGGTCAGGAGACTGAGTGGAAGGGTCATGGGAAGTCAGCACTGCAGGGGATGAGAGGCCCCTTTATACTGTCTGACCCTGCATGGTACCAGGCAACTTCAGAGCAATATAGAATTGAAGAGGTTGAATTTAGGCCCTTAAGCCTTTTTGTCCCCCTGAAAATTTGAAAGCATGAAGAAATGTAGAGAAGTAGAGAAAACCATTCATTATCCTACTACCCAGAGGTCACTACTGTAAGCATTTTGGCATATTTCCTTCCTGTATTGTTAATGCATTTTTCTTTACAGAGATTATGCTGTAAGTACAATTTTGTGCCCTGTTTTTTTTTCACTTAACATATAATAAGCATTTTTAATTAAAAACAGCTTATAAATATTTTAAAATGAATACATCATGTTCTATCATGTGGCTATATTGTAATTTACCATTCCCTCAATGTTGGACATTTAGATTGTTTCTTTTCTTTTTTTCCTTGCTGTTGTAATTAATGCAGCGATAAACATGGTAGGGCTTAAATCTTTGTCTGCATTTAAATTTATTTACTTATAATAAATTCCTTCAAATAGAATTACCATGTCAAAGGGTATACTTATTTTTAAGATTCTTGCTCTCCAAAAAATTTATACTGCTTTCTATTTGCTCAGCCTTCATTGAGACCCAACCTGGGTTCAGGTGGAGGGACTAGTGTGTGGAACAGGGTTGGGGAAGGCTTCCTTGAAGAAGGGTTTTTAGGCCACATTCTGAAGGTGTTGAGCATTAACTAGGGTGGAAGCAGATGGGGATGTTGGGCAGAGACTGTCCTAGATATCCAGGCAGAGAAAACAGAATGTACAAATGCCCCAGAGCTGCTAATGAGCACAGACCTGGAGGAGCTGACACCAGAGGATGGGGAAGGTGGAGTGAGATGGGCTGGAGAGGAAGGCAGGGCAGGAGCAAGCAAGGCCTGGTGACAGAATGTGGACTTTACCCTAAGAGCAATGGGAAACCATAAAGGGGCTTTAAGCAGGCCAGTGACATGATGAGGCTTGCATTCTAGAAAGGTCACTCTGGCTGCTGAGTAGAGGATGGATGGGACAGGGCAGGAGGGGATGCTGGAAGACCAGTTAAGACTGTTGTACAAGAGGGGCTCCTCAGACTTTGCTACATTGATAGAAGATAGTGCATACCATGTAAATTTCCATTTCTTTAATTCCTGCTGAGGGTGGATATTTTTAAGTTGATTTGCCAACTGTATTTCATCATTTGTGACTTGACTCCTTATGTGCTCAAGGCTCTTGGAGTGTTAAGGCACCATCATTGCAGACTTGAGAGATGGTGTGGTCAGATCTGTAATTCAGCTTTGCATCGGAGCCCTTGGAGACCTAGCAAGAGGAGATGATGCCACACGTGTCTGAGACCAGGATCATGGCTCCCGGGCACACCATCCTCTGCTCCTTCCAGTCCTCCTAAAGCAGGCACCATGACTGGGGCCTTGGAAAGCATAGCTCAGCCAGCTCAGGGTCTACTGACTGGAAAGAGCAGTAGGAGTGGCATGGAGGGCACTTTTCTGCTAACAGATTTGGAGGAAGAGGCTCAGAATGCAGTAAATTCAACTTAAATCAGGGGCTCCTTAGTGATTGGGGGAAGCTTTATTTTAGACGAAGCCCAGCCAAGGCTGTTTATTGCCAGCAGGCCATAAGCATTTGCTAGACTGGAAAAGATGAGTAGAGAATAGAACCTTAGGTATGAAGTTACCTCCCCAGACCCAACTCACCATTCAGCTGCCCCCCAAGGTTAATAGCATCCAACTTGTAGATCTTGCCTATTAATGTATTTATTAGCTTGCTTGTTTGATAGCCAAAGAGGCTTCCTGAGGAAATTGCGGGCATATGTTTGCCAAGAACGTACCTTGATTGGAAAACCTTTTTAATAGCTGGCTGTTTGCCATGCTGCGGGGTCTTGTGCATTTTAGTCCCTCACAAAGGATGGCTGGCTTTGTACACTGTTCATGGAGCCCCGAGTTCCATCCTAATTGCTGTGTGCAGGGTAACTGAGTGCAGCACAGCGGCTGAGTAATGAACCTGCACTTCCCTTTGCAGCTTCTCCGTTAGGAAATCACAGGGACCTTGAGCCTGTGTTTCGTTCTGGAGTGTTTTCCCCTGTTAAATCGGAACAGTTTCAGATTGTTAAAATGCTACCATTGTAGCCAGTGGCCTTGTCATGATGCCCTACGTACACGATCATGCTCTTGCTTTGGCTGAAGTCCTCCTTATTTGCCACTTAATTTTACACAAAGACCAGACACGATAAGATATAGCATAGAGTTGGATGAGCTGACCCACCAGAGGCCTTCCAAAAATTATTCTATGATTCCTGATGACTGTATAGGTTGACACATTTTTAAAAAATCATAAATCTGGTATTTCTACAAAAGAAATACATATTTTTTGTAGAAAATTTTGGAAAGTTACCCTCCCTCCCCAACACACCAAAATGGAATAAGACATAATTACTCTCACTGCTAAGATGTTTACCACTGTTACCATATTGGGGATTAGCTTTCCAGGCTTTTCTCCTTTCCAAAGGTATACACTTGTAAATATAAAACTGTATGTACTATTTTTATCTTGATTTTTTTTCCCACTTAATAGACGATGCACACTTGCCCACCATCACATTTTTTACCCTAACCCAGTAGCCAAATGTGTCCATAGAGTGCAGGCAAGCCTTTGCAGTCAGTGAGTCACCTTGTTGGGATGGTGCTGTCATCTTGGTCAGGGTCTCATGGCTTCAGCGAGGTTTGGGGGCCTGTCACATTTTTAAAATATTGTCAGAGGTGGCAGATCATCATCCTTTGAAGGCTGGCTTTGATTTTTAAGACAAGCCAATTATTTTCCACACCCCAGTGTCGTATGCTGGGCAAGGCCAAACTTGATATGTGGCTGTAACAAATGAGATTAGGTTTTTCTGGGTGACTTACAGAAGCAAGAAAGAAGATGAGAGTAAATATTCATCGGACACCTATGACCTCCTCTAGGCTGAGCACTTGAAAGCCTGATCTAAGCCTCTGCATGAGCACAGTGCTCAAACCTTGGGGGACTTCAGAGTCTCCTGAGGAGCTAGGTAAAATGCCCATGAGGCCAGCATTGATAGGGGTACGGGGGAGAGAGGGTCAAAGGGACATGAACCTTATCTGTACTTGTAGTAGATATTGCTCATTTCCTACCCAAAACCTGTGGCTCACTTCTCCTTGGTTTTGTTTGGGGTGGCTATGTGCCCAGCTAAGAAATTCTCTTATCCAGTCTCCCTTGCAGCTAGGAGTAGCCATAGGACACAGTTCTGGCCTATGAGTTGGAGGCAGAAGTTCCTAGGGAGAACACCCCTTCATAAATAAAGAGCCCTTTGGCCCTTGTGCCTTCTTCCTGCCTGTTTTATGGCCCCAGCCGCCTTGCAGTTATAGGATGGAAGCCACAGGCCGATGATGGCAGAGCAAGAAGACAGAAAGATCCTGGGTCTTTTATGTAATCTGTGGGTGGCTGCTCTGCCTCTGTACTACCTGCTTCTGCATTTCTTCTTGTTCCATGAGAAAAATAACCCCCCATCTGTTTAAGCGACTGTTAGTTTTTTAATTGCTTGCAGCTGAATGCAATCATAAGCGATGAGGTAATATTTTAATATTTTACAAGGAGGAAATGTATTTACATATTGTGTAATTAAAAATGAAAAATAATTTAAATTCTCACAGATTTCTAGGCCCCACATCAGATGCACTGAAACAGAATCTTTGGGGGTGAGATTCATGTATCTATATTTTTAACAAACTCTTTAAATGATTCTGATGCACAATAAAATGTGAGAACCATTTCCATATTCATTAATACTATTATCCTCATTTTATATGTGAGAACATTGAGGCCCAAGAAGGTTAAACAACTTATCCCAATATTTTAAAGTGAGATTTTCACTCAGATCTTTCTGGTTGCAAAGTGTGCTCACTGCAACGCATATATACCCAGGAAATGAAGGGATATGTGGTCTCTGGCATGTTTGTTACAAAGTGGACTCATAAGTTCTTGTTCTTGCCTTCTGCTTTTGAAACAAAAATTCTTTGAAATTAGTTTTTTCCATAGACTTTCTAGGGTTAAGGTACTTAAGAATTACTACAGCATCTCACCCATGAAAGGAAATTATGGTTGTTTTATGACTGTAGAAGACATATAGCTTGTAAGTGCTAGAGTAGTCTCACATGAGTTATTAGAACCCGCAGTATTCACGTTCTACCAAATTAACCATCTGATAGATTTTATCTGTAGTTCATCAGGGCATTGGTCAGTACTATACATTCATAACAATAAAATACATACCAGCTCCCCTCAAATAGGATCTGTGGGTAAGGTGGCCACCTCAGGTTGTAATAATGTGATTTGCATCAGTATTGGAGACCTGTATGATAAGAACGATTTTCTGCTGGGGAAGAGGATCTTTCCTATGTGAAACAGGAGGTGAGTGTACTTAAGACCCTTGAGGGCTGCGGCATTGCGTGGATAAAGTGTGGCCTGAGAGTGAGGAGCTTCGTGTTCCAGACCTGGGAGCAGCGTGAATCCACTGCATGCCAGGATCTCTCACATAATTCCAAATAGTCAGACTTTCAGGCGACACTCTGGTGTTGAGGTCCCCTCTGTGTAAGGCATTCAAGGAGAT
The DNA here is from genome assembly GCA_031878705.1 of Tapirus indicus. Lineage (NCBI taxonomy): Eukaryota > Metazoa > Chordata > Mammalia > Perissodactyla > Tapiridae > Tapirus > Tapirus indicus. Next base: position 1,474,341 of record CM062932.1, on the reverse strand, counting down.
ACTTCAATATATTGCCTTCAAGGAGCTCCTTTTCTGATGAGGGAGAGAAGACAGATACCCAAGTCTTAACAGTAGCAGCTAGTGTCACCCCTACTTCTCCTGAGGGCTGCTGTGTGTCAGGCCTTTACAGGTGTTCCTTTAATTCTTACAAAAGCTTCGCAAGGTGTTGGTATTATTCCCGTGCTAAAGATGTGGAAACTGAGGCTCAGGGAGATATAGGTACTTGCTCAGGGTCACATAGCCAATAAACAGTAGAATCAGATTTGAGCTTAGGTCAGCCTGATTCCAAATATCCCACTCCTCTGTGTTACTTTGCCTCCGTGGTGCTCCGCCCTGCTGTGGTGGCAGAGGCATTGAAAGTGTGGTGGGAGGAGACCTCTTTTGACTGGGAGAATTGGGGAATCTTTGTAGAGGAGGCAAGATTTAAAGAGTTTAGGGTGGGTAAAGATAAGTATGAGAAGGTCAGTGTGTATTCTGGGAATAAAGAGGAGTCTGGTTTGATTAAAATGTGTAGTTCCTTGTGGGGATGGGAAGGGGCAGGAAGAAGGAAATGAAGCTAGGAAAGTAAATGGGACAAATTGTGAAGGGCACTCAGTGCTGGGCTAAGTTATAAGAAGAACGTTTTGTATTTTATGTGAAACTGTTTTGAAGATGTTGTGTATTGTGTTGTTCATCATTCCTTAATATAGGAATGACTGCAGTAAATTCATCTTAAAACTTTGTGTCGGGAAAAAAATTCCTCCCCCTCCTACATAGAATGTCTTTTATTCTGCCTTTATCAGAAAGTGAGGACTGTGGAACTCATTGTCTTTCTCTTTTTGCCCAGGCTACCAGGAACCCCAGGTTTGATTTAGCATCTAATTGTAATAACTGTCTTATCTCTCTGGTTCTTGGTAAAAAATGTCATCTTTTATTCCATGTGATTTCTAGTCTTCCTTTCATTTTATTTTATTTGCCTTGGGTATACATTATTATTACAAACTACCATAAGTTCTTTTTGGAAGTAGTCAGCATATATCCTTTAAATATGCTTTAATGCTTGGTAAGAAGAAACTTTGACTGACTTTCTTGCACTATCATAGGGAGAGGCAATAAAGGGCTGGAACAGGGCAGTGATATGCTTAAAGCTTCTTGGCATATTGATAAGCTGCTTGCAAGAGGCTGCTGGGAAGGATATTTTATCTCTTGGACAAGAGATGGAATCAGTCAGTCTCTGGGAACCCCAGGAGTTGAAGAGAATCAGGAGGGGCCTGCCAGGTAAATGTCTGCTGTGGGGGCTGTCTTCAGCCCTCCTTGCCCCTGCCAAGTTTGAAGCCATGTCCTTCATGTGCCCAGACCACCTTTTCTTTCATTTTCACAGTAGTCTCTGATTTGGTCATTCCCTGGGACCACCTGGACCAATTTTTTGGCTCTTATTAGGAGAATGGACTAAAGTTTGTGTTGGCAATTCTCTATACCCCACTTTCTGGAGCACTTAAGGAAACCCTCAGTAAAATGATTCTGCGTAATGAATAGTGTTAGCATCTCAGTCCAACAAAAAGAGGCAGTCTCGTGGTCTGACGGCCTTGAGGGTGTCAGGCTTAGCGGTCTCATTTCTGAAGCTCCAGAGTGGAGTGTCTTAGCTGTGGGCCCAGGCACGAGCTCTGTGTATTTCTGCTGGTGGTCTTCATGAAGCCACAGGGCCCCCTAGAGAGCTGCCGCGCATCACTTTCTGTAGGTACCTCACACGTTGCAGCCACCTTGCTATTGTGGAAATTCATGTTGTGTTTAGCTTTTTAAAGTATTTTTTATTAACAGTGGCAGCTCAAGTACCTGAGATGCTCTAGGGCAAGAGTGATATCTGACTAGGTTCAGGGGTTCCTGGAGAACCTGTTAGAAGTGTGTGCAGAACTGTTTATGTGTGTGCACTTTTCTGGAAAGGTCTTAACCAGATTCTCAAAGGGAATTTATTCTTCCTTTAACATTTTATCTGAAAAGAGTTAAGAACCACTGCTCTGAAAAATGACCTTCTACAGATTTCTTCTCGACATTCTTGCATATCCATATCAAACCAATTCCCCCAAAGCCTGCTACTCAAAGCAGCTCTAAGCAGAAGGGATGGAGAGACATCCAGACTGGGTGGGAGATGGCATTGGAGCACTGTGGCGCTGGCTGTGCAGCCGCCTGCAAAAGCCCTTTAAACTCAGGTGCAGTCTCCAGTCTGGATGGGCCGTTCTTGTCCTCCCAGCCTTAACCTTCACTGCTGCACCAGCCACTGAGAGCTGCAGTGCAGTGCTCCCCTTTCAAGCGGCTGAGGAAAGGCTCGTTCTTCAAGCTGTAATTGGGAAGTATCTCCATCATTGCAGTGACTTATGACGAGCTCACAAAACAAAATGACGTTTTTGTCTGTGGTCCAGCAAGGATCTGGACCAGAAGTCACTTGATTTTGTTTTGCCTTGCTCTCTTCCCAAGCCCACGGTTGCAGAAGCACTTTGTGAATCAGAAATGGAAGCATTGTTCTCTGGTAATCGCTGAAGAATGCCTTTCCTGAACCGTTACTGTGGGTGTGAAAAGCTCTACAGAAAAAAACAAAACAAAACCTAAGCAGCTATTTATAGTCCCTTCCAATTGACAAGGATTTATTGAATACCTACTGTGTATTGGTAGAATTCCTGGTCTGTCAGGGAAGGCAGGGCCGTGAGGAGCCATTACACAGATAGGGGCTGTAGAAGAATCAGTGAGCGAGGGCTGTGGGTCCCAGAAGAGCACAATTAATTCAGTGGGTGTGTGTGTGTGCACACGGGGCGGTTGGAGACCTTGCTGAGAGGAGCGGTGGAGCTGAGAGTTACAGGAAGGATGTAGCCACCTGTGTTCTCTTCTGACCCTTTGCATTATGTGAGCACGCAGTTTGACCTCGTGGTGATTAGTATGCACATAATACTTTATGCTGCCTGTTTTTCACTTAGCATTCCTATACCAATTTCCATTTAGTTACTAGGCTGAAGTATTTATCATTTTTAAAAGCCACGTAGCATTTTTAGCCTTACTGATGTACCCTCGTTGCTTAGCCATCCTCGCATTTGTTGGGAACAACTGAGTTTTTCTCAGTTAGGCATCTCTGCAGAATCAGCTCTCCCCTCCCTCTAACTTATTTCCTTGAGGATGTATTGCTAGGTCAAAGTTATGAGTGGTTTTATGCCTTTCCTGCTGAATATTTTTTCTTTTTACTATGGAAAATTTCAAACATATACACAAGGAGAAAGACTGTTATGATGAACTACCATGTATTTATCAGTGAGTTTCAATAATTATCAACTCATAGCAGTTTTGGTTCATCTACAGCCCTACACACTTCTCCTGTCCTGGATTATTTTGCCATAAATCCCAGATATCATATAATTTAATCTATAAATACCTAAGTGTATATTTCTAAAGGATAAGGAATCTTTTTAAAAGTGTAATCACAGCTTCATTATCACATCTAAACAAATTAACCATAATTCTTAATATCATATAATATCTAGTCATCCAAATGAAAGTTTAAGATTTCCCAGTGTTTTCTGTGACCATTCTTAGGAGGCCAAATGGTTGTTTGCACCAGTGTGTTCTCGAGGGAAGGTTTCACTTGACACATCATCCTGAAGTTGGGAGTTCTTTGTGGAGAAGGGCACTCTGCCTGCAGGTCCTGGCCTCAGAGAAGGGCGGAGGGAAGGAAGCCTCTCTTCAGGGCCTCTGCTACTTGCCCTGGGTGATTTGTGCTACATGGGGTGGTGGGTGCTGTCCACCTGTTATTCAGGTTTCCTCAAGTAAACCTGGCTGTGCCACTGTATGGACATACCAGTTTGACTTGGTGCAATGTGCGTAAAATGTCAGGCTCCTCTCTTTGAACTCCACCCCATTGAAGAATGAAATGTCATGATGCTGTTTGTTCAGTGTTGAAGAAGCTAGATAGATATTATTTTTCTTTTTCTACAATAAAAATTCCAAGATGCTAGGAAAATGCCTATTCCCCGCTGGATTTTGATCATCTTATTTGCATGTTTCCCTCGGCCAGCTTTCTTTGGTATTATTCAAGGTGACCCAGTTAGAACTACTGGTTAAAGTCACCTTGTTATTAATAAGTTATACAACCTGTGTGTGATAAGTCTTTTAGCTCTGAATATTGTACAGTTAGGAATACATACTTGTGTTGGGTCTCTTCTTCATGTTTAAATATTGTTCCATTTAAATGTAATCTTCCTGTTTGTTCTTACTGTTGATATTCCTGATTTTTCTATGTTGATGGATAGGAGCAATTTCCCAGATGATTCAGAACCCTGTTGTCTTTGGCTTTGGAATGCAAATCACACGTGCATATTATGCCTGCATCTCGCCCTGTGCCAGCCCAGACTGGCTGTCAGTTTGGTCCTCCTTGACTAGCTGGGTACTCCACCAGGTGGCTAAAAAACAAACCATGGGTAACCCCTCTAGGACAAGGCAAGGATAGTAGGGAGGCCTGGTCGGGATGAAAATGCCTTTGGAGAGATCTTGGGGTTAGAGGGCTTTTATCCTTAGAGAAAATAGTCTTTATAGTCCATAAAAAGGTTTACTTGTGGACAGGACAGCCTTATGCCCTGTGCCTAGCTATTTTTGATGGCAGAATTAAATACCTGGATTTTAGTTTGTGTTATGAGTTTGCCATGTTATTTCTAAGTCTTTTGCGTTGTAGTATTCCTTTTTCTTCTTTATAAAGCAATAATAACAGGAAACAATTTTAAAGATTTGCTTCTAAGCCAAATATTTCAACACATTGATTATTTTTACTCTTTTCCCTTTGTCTTCCAGGCATTATCTGTATGCATCTCTTTTTTAAAAAAAGAACAGTTTTGTGTCTTGTGTTCTTTACACCATTACAAAATGTTTCTGTATGGTTTTAATAATGATTACCTATAATGGCTATATAATATTCAGTTGATATATATATACACCATAATTTACTTAGCCATCATTTTTCTATTTCATATTTGACTTTTAAGAATTTTAAATAATACTATATTGAACATGTTCCTGTGTGTAACTTTTCCACCTTTTTCAACAGCTATAATTCACATACCATACAATTCATCCATTTAAATAAATGTACAATTCAATGATTTTTAATATATTCTCAAAGTTGTGCAACCATTACCACAATAAATCTTAGAACATTTTCATCATTCCGTAGCCATTAACAATCACTTCTCATTTCTCCCCACCGTAGGCAACCACTAATCTACCGTCTGTCTCAAGAGATTTGTCTGTTCTGGACATTTCATATAAGTTGATTCATACAACCTGTGGTCTTATTTTTCCTGTTTAAAAAATTATGATAAAATATACATAACATAAAATTTACCATTTTAGTCATGTTTCAGTGTACAGTTCAGTGACATTAAATACATTCAAATGTTGTGCAGCTGTCACCACCCCCAGCTCCGGGACTTCTTCATCTTCCCAAACTGGAACGTGCTTCCCCTTCGACACTCCCCGTTCCCTCCCCCGCCCTGGCAGCCTCCCTTCATTCTGCCTTTTGTCTCTGAATTTGAGGACTCTGGTGCCTCACGTGAGTGGAATCAAACAGTATTTGTCCTTTTGTGTCTGGCTTCTTTCACTTGGCTTAATGTTTTCAAGGTTCATCCATGTGGTAGCATGTGTCAGAATTTCATTCCTTTTTATTGCCAAATAACATTCCGTGTGTGAATAGACCACATTTTGTTTTCTCTTCATCAGTTGATGAACATTTGGATTGTTTCAACTTTTTGGCCATTAGAATAATGCTGTTGTGAACATTATGTACAACTTTTGTGTAGACATACAAATGTCATGTCTCTGGGATGTGTGTACCTATGAGTAGAATTGCTGGGTTGTGTGTAGCTTTTTCCTTTGAAATATTTGTTTAAGCTGAGTCCTAAAGAGATTATTAGGTAAAGGATAAGAACCTTTTACCACCTGCCCCTTGATATCTGTTGCCCAAATTGTTTTTCCTGAGGGTTCCTAAATGTATGCTACCTTCAGTAGTGTGATGTTCTGGTTTCACTGTAGCCTTTGCTGCAGTGGGTATTATTCTTTACAAAGTATGTGTTAAGAGTATGAATTAACTTCGTTGTTTTAACATGGGTGTTTTTCATTATTAGCTGCTATTCCTCCTAAGACTAGGCCTCTGGATGGGAAAACCAGCTAAGATATGAACCTTACTTGATTGTTTGCTTTTGTCTGCTCCCCACAAATGACTTTGAATACTGCAAATGCTGTGATGGTGGCAAGGAGAGTGTTTCTCTTTACCTAGTTCTGAAGGACAGCTCTTTGCAGGAGTTAGTCAAAGCCCTCTGGCTTTACTGAGCTCAGCAGGTGTGAGCCCTGGGGAACTTTTGGGAGTCTTTCTCCGGGCTTGGAATTTTGTAATCGTTCTTTGAGGCAGAAACGAGACTTTCCTTTCTAGCCTCCTTCATGGTGATGCCTGCAGTCCCTGGCTGGTCTGGTAGGCTGATTGGTGCCTGGTTGATGGAATGCAGCCCTGTCATGGTCCTGTCAGCCCACACTCTGGGAGGGACTTAGGGTGGCCTCCTCACTCTCTGCCTGGAAGCTGCCATAAAAGCATTGGAGACAGTCAACCTTCCCTTCCATAATTCAGTCTTTCCTGAGGTCCAGTCCACATAATGCACGGTTTAAGAATTGTAGTTCATATTTATTGCGCACTCACTATGTGCCTGGTTCCCTGTTTTGTGTTTTCCATCACTAACTCATTTAATCTTCATGACATCCTGTGAGGAGGTACAACTATTTTGCCCATTTTATGGATAACTAAACCGAAGTTCAGAGAGTGTAAGAAGTTTGCCCAGGATCAAATGACCCAGAACTGACCCCTAGTGCACAAATTCAAAACACATGCCCATGACCAGGTGCTGTGCTCTCTCCCTTTTTCAGTGAGCAGTTATGATAACCTGCCCCTGCTTCTCGCCTGCATTCTCTCCACTCCAGTGCAGCCCCTACACTGTTACCAGAATGATCTGTCTCAAACACAGATATTCTTGTCACTCCTGATGAAAAGCCCCATTTGATGCCTCCTGCAGAAAACCCTGACTTCTTACAGAAAAATGAAAGGACTCCCCCAGCTGGCCTCCTCTCGCTGCTTCCCTCCACCACAGCCCTGCGTTTCCATCCCAGCCCTGGCAGGCTTTCACATCTTTGCTCAGCCCTCTCCTACTGCCTGTGAGTCTCCCCTCCTCCTCCTCCAGATTCCTGCTCTTCCAGTTCACCAGGTCCTTTCCTTAGCTTTCACAGACCCATGCTCTTCCCCTCTTCAGCATGATTTACTATTCCTCGGTTAGGTGTTGGTCCATGAGGCTTTCTTTTTTCTGCACACTCCTATTATAATTCATCACACTGTTGACTGGCTGCTTGTTTGCCAGTCTTCTGCCTAGTGACCTCCTTGAGGGCAGTGCCTCCATCTTGCTTATTTTTCTGTCCCACCCTAGCACAGTGCCTGGCGGGGAGAGGCCTCTCAGTTAAAGTTTTTGAATTGAACTGGAAAGCCTTTGGATGCTTTGCATGTTCCCCTTCCCCAAGGGCTGGCATTTAAGTCTCCTCTGAGTACGTATGTCTCTGTAATCAGGAGCAGCTAGAACAAGGGCTGGTACCAGGGCGGTGCACAGTGAAATTTGCAGGCGTGCCTCAGTCTTCTCTCAGAGTGCACATGGGCTAGGTGAATGGCCCTGGAGAGGCACTCTGGAGAAGAAGAAGTTGGCAGCATAATCACTCTGCTTTCATGCAGCTCTAACCTGAGCACTAGCTGCCAGAGGACCTTTTATCTTCCCAGTCAACCAGCCCACCTGCCTGACTGTTAGAGAGTACCCAGGTGGTGGCTGGGCTGGGACAACCCCGCCTGCACTGTCCTCCTGGCCTGGGCCTGGCTCCTGCAGAGGCCCCTCCTCCCTGAGTTGCCCATTGCATCCCAGCCCTAAATCAGCGTCTTTTCCTGGCTCCTTTCCTGCACATTCGTTTAGTCCACACATAAAATATACCGTTAAATACAAAGAAGGGACTACATCAAACCAGTGGCTCTGCTTCTAGAGAACACACCCCAAATGCCTTTTAAATGCGTGGATCCCCCTCAAGGGAATTCCAGTTAAAAAAGAACTGAGATCAGCAGACTCAGGCCTATGTGGCTAATAAGCTTTTGTTTTCTCTGTTGTTGGGCTGGCCTGAAGGGCTGCTTTGTTTGGGGAGTGGAAGGATGTGGTGTCCTAATTAGGCCGAGTGTGGAATTGTGGCTCAGACGGAGGTGCCCTTTGGAACTGAGCTCTCCAGACGGGAGGATAAGTTCGTGATTTTGTGAGTTTGTCAGTCTTTAAAGAAAATAGAAGAATAAAAAGAGGGGAAAACTAAATGCAGTGTGGTATTCTGGATTGGATCCTGGACCAAAAATGGCATTAGTGGAAAAACTGGAGAAATCAAATAAAGTCTGGAGTTCAGTTAAAAGTATTGTGCCACTGTTAATTTTTTAGTTTTGACAAATGGACAATAGTTATGTAAGATGTTAACATGAGCAGAAACTGGTAAAAGGGCTTATGGGGACCCTTTATACAATGTTTGCAACTTTTCGGTAAATCTAAAATTATTCCAGTGTTAAAAGTTTATTAATAAAAAAAGAAGAAGGTTAAAAAGCTGATTCAGCAGCTAATTTAACTTGGCTCTTACACCAGCACTCTATTTTACACTTCGTACCCTGGGGTCTTTACCTTTCACCTGCAAAATCAGGAGGGTGGGCTGCATCCAGGAACTTTGGACCAGTCTGCTCTTGAGGCAAGGGTCTTCTTTGCCCCCACCACCCTCTGTTTGGGGATGGGTCAGGGTCCAAGGCCAGGTCTACCAGAAAGACCTGGGTCATGTGGTTGGCAATGCTGCTGCCTGCCAGCTGTGCACTGTTGGGCTGGTCTCCTCTCTGGGCTTCACTTTTTTCACCTGATAGGATGGGGATAACCTGCCTGGAGGGGGGAAGGGAGGGTTAAATAAGGGAATGCATGTGTAGAACCTGGCCCAAACAGAATGTTGTGCTTGGTAAACATTGGTTTTCATTCTCCCTTCTGCTTCTCCATTTTTTTGTGAAAGGAATGAGTGCTGTTTCCTTGAAGATTTGAGATCAGTGGTTCAATGGTAACTTTGAGGGCAAGACGCTGTCAGTCAGGAGCTGTGAGCAACACTGTGCCCCCCGGAGGTCCAGGAAATGTGACATCTGTTTTGAATGACTCACAGGGAATCTTCTTAATAGATGGTCTCTAAGACCTTTGGGAGTTTTAACATTTGGATTCCTAAGGAAATTGTGCCGTGCCTGTTCCTTCACCTTGCAGGTGGGCCAAGCCATGTGGGGTCTTTTTTCTGAAAGGGGAGCCCCTTGTGGCTTCTGGGCATGGAGCTCCCGCAGCTCAGAAACCCAGAAATCAGAAAGGCTGGAGATATTTGCAAGATCCTAGGGCATTGAATCTGCTGGACGTAGCTTATGGATGGCTGTTTACCTGTAGGTGGCAGTGGTGATGCAGAAATGCTGAAGGAAGGGGGAGCGTAGGGGAGAGTGCTGGCAGAACCCCTTTCAGAAGAGCTGTAGTAATGATAGAAGTAATAGTGATGACCACGGCCTGTGGAGGAATGTTACTCTCCGTTAGAGGCTCTGTCAAGTGCTTTCTGTGTGTTAGTTTACTCTCACAACCGTGTGAGAAAAGTGCTATGATTATCACATTGTACAGATGACGGAATGGCTTGGAGAGGTCAAATTATTGCCCTGGGGTCACACAGTGATTGGCCAAACTAGGACTCACCAAAGTGTGAGTTCAAACTCTCTGCTCGTACCCTCCACTATGACGCCTATTTCTCCTGCTTCAGAGTCCAAAGGGAGAACGTGAGGACAGCTGGGAGCCCAGCTCTAATTTCACTAGACTGCCCAGTGCCTATCACCCAGGGGCCTCAGAAGTGTTTGCAGTCATTTTACTTCTAAAGGGCCCTTATCAGCAGAAGGTCGGGCCCTCCTGAGGAAATGAAGGTGTTCTGCCTTCATGTAGCTTCAGGTTTGGATAGGAAAGCCAAGAATATACTCATGGCTCATTAAGCCAGTAAGATTGGGAGAACCTTTAGAACAGCATTAGAATGGTCTTGAAAGCTCAGTCCTTACGTGGACGATACCTTCAAGTGGTAGAGCCTGTCAGAAGACATCACAAGGGCATTGTATCAAACGAGGTTCTGGAGAGGACATGGGATTAGAGCTAAGCATGGGCAGGTAGGCCGGAGTGAAGGCTGTCCAGACCAGAGAAGTCTGAGTGATTTCCTCAGGACTGGAAGCAGAGATATGAGGCCCTTGGCTTGCAGAGTCCTCTGGATCCTGACGTGGTTCCTGCTTTCACCCTCAGCAGATGACTTACTTTTTCGTGGAAGGAGGACTCAGATGGGTCTTCTCTTCAGCTTTGTCCTCACAATGTGTGACCGGGTTTTTAAAAGTATACGTGAGCCCAAGGATGCCAGCTTTCACCACTTTTATTCAACATAGTATTGGAAGTTCTAGCCAGAGCAATTAGGGAAGAAAAAGAAAGAAAATGCATCCAAATGAGAAAGGAAGAAATAAAATTATCTTTGTTCACAGATGGCATGACCTTATATGTAGAAAATCCTGAAGATTTCACACACAAAGAAAACTGTTAGAACTAATGAACAGATTCAGCAAAGTTACAGGATACAAAATCAACACTCGCTGTTTTGGGGCCGCCCGGTGGCGCAGCGGTTTAGTCCGCGCTTGGCACCCCAGGGTTCGCGAGTTCGGATCCTGGGCGCCTGCCGACGCACTGCCTGTCAGCTATGCCGTGGCGGCGTCCCATATAAAGTAGAGGAAGATGGGCACGGATGTTAGCCCAGGGCCAGTCTTCTTCAGCAAAAAGAGGAGGATTGGCGATGGATGTTAGCTCAGGGCTGGTCTTCCTCACACACACACACAAAAAAATCAGCTGTTTCTATACACTAACAATGAACAATCCGAAAAGGAAAGTAAGGAAACTTAATTTACAATAGCATCAAAAAGAATAAAATCCTTAGGAATTAACCAAGGAGGTGAAAGACTTGTACACGGAAAATTGCAAAACATTGCTAAAAGAAATTAAAGACATACATAAATGGAAAGACATCTTATATTCGTGGACTGGAAGACTTTTTGTGTGTGTGTGAGGAAGATTAGCCCTGAGCTAATATCCGTTGCCAAACCTCCTCTTTTTGCTGAGGAAGCTTGGCACTGAGCTACCACCTGTACCCATCTTCCTCTATTTTATGTGGGACACCTGCCACAGTGTGGCTTTGATAAGTGGTGCGTAGGTCCATGCCCGGAATCCGAACCCGTGAACCCCAGGCCACCAAAGCGGAGCGTGTGAACTTAACCACCACGCCGCTGGGCTGGCCCCAGGAAGACTTAATATTTTTAAGATGATATTACTGCCTAAAGTGATCTACAGATTCAATGCAATCCCAATCAAAATCCCACTGACATTTTTTGCAGAAATAGAAAAATCCATCCTAAAATTCATATGGAATCTCAAGGGACTCCAAATAACCAAAACAATCTTGAAAAAGAAGGACAAAGTTGGAGGGCTCACACTTCCTGATTTCAAAACTTACAGTAATCAAAACAGTGTGGTACTGGTGTAAAGACAGACTTAGACCAATGAAATAGAATAGAGAGCCCAAAATAAACCCTCCCATATATGGTCAATTGATTTTTGACAAGGGTGTCAAGACCATTCAGTGGTTTGAAAGGACAGTCTTTTCAACAGATGGTGCTGGTAAAACTGGATATCCCTGTGCAAAACAATGAAGCTGGGCCCTTACCTAATATCATTTGAAGGGGGAGTTAGGGTTTTATGAGTATGGGGTTTCAGTTTGGGAAGATGAAAAAGTTCTGGAGACGGTGGTGATGGTTGCAAAATAGTGGAGTGTACTTAATGCCACTGAACTGTATACTTAAAAATGGCTAAATTAGGGGGCCACCCGGTGGCGCAGCGGTTTAGTTCGCGCTTGGCAGCCCGGGGTTCGCGAGTTCGGATCCCGGGCGCCCGCGGATGCACTGCCTGTTAGCCATGCCGTGGCAGCGTCCCATATAAAGTGGAGGAAGATGGGCACGGATGTTAGCCCAGAGCCAGTCTTCCTCAGCAAAAAGGGGAGGATTGGCAACAGATGTTAGCTCAGGGCTGGTCTTCCCCACAAAAAAAAAAAAAAAAAGGCTAAATTAGTAAATTTTATGTTATGTGTATTTTATCACAAAGAAGTCACCAATAAAGATGAAAAAATATACACAGGCCAATGTCCTGTCAGAGTGGAGTGCAGGGTAGAGGGTGGGGAGTCAGAGATCATTCGGGCTCTTGCCTCGTCTGACAGGAAAGCCAAGGCCCAGAAAAGGAAAGGGAGTAAATCACCCAAGAACTCAGGATCGCCAGCGGCAGGGCCAGGACTGGAACCAGGGTCATTTGATCCCTGTCCCCCTCTGGGCCGTGAGCTCCATGAGAGCAGAAACTAGGTCTGTTTTGCCTTCCACTGTGTCCCCAGTGTCCAGCACTTGGTAGCTGTGCAGTCCCTTTGTGTCAGCTGGATGACTGTTGGCGTTCCTTCCCCTGAGTTAGGGTTCTGAGCCCTGGCTGCACACTGAACCCCCGGGGAGCTTTTAGAGCACGTCAGTACCTGGGTCTCGTGCCTCAGAAGTTCTGATTGGAAGGTATACGGTGGGACCCAGGCAGGAATATGTTTTAAAAGCTTCCTAGTGATTTTAACCTGCAGCCAAGGTTGGGAAACACTGTTCTACATCATGTCCTCCCCCGGTACTCTGTCTAGCTGAGAGTGAGAGACAGGCTTAGTAGCTTCCTCTGGGACTTCACACAGTCTCTGGCTGGTTCTTTCTGGCTTGTCTTGTCATCCTGTGTGCTCTGCTTAAAGAAACATGCTGTTGTCTGTCACAGTGGGTGTGGGGAGTGCCATTAATTTCCTTACCATCTCCTTGGCACCAGGGCACAGTTATCAAAGCCACCCAGAGTGCTGTGGTTGTCCCCTGTTGCAGCTCAGGCTGGACTGTGTCATGACTGACAGCCTAGCTGCCTCTCCTGTGATACTGACCTCTTAAGGCAGAGCCTTAGCTCCAAGGACAACGCATGGCACATCTCAGGCCCTGCCAATCTCAAGTAAATGGCATGGACCAAGAGGTTTTATTTTGCCTTAAAGTTACAGAGAAAGCTGCCTCATGGTAGTCTGCAGGCTGATCAGATGGTACTTTGTGGACCTTCTTGCTCTGTTTTCTTCCTTTTAAGAGGGGTGAAGGAGGAGTAGGGACAGCTGTCATAGGAAATGACATCCCATAAAGTAGGGATGAGTATTTCAAATTCATTCTCTTGTCTCTCCATTGGAAGCAGAGCAGCTGCAGTTAACATTCACAAAGCGTGTAGGAATCTGAAGCAATGGGCAGTAACGGCTCTGTGTAGAACATCGGGATTGATTTTTCTTTCCACCTGACTGGTAGATGCCAGCCTGCCTCATTAGCATATAGTAACCCAGAAGGTTCATCTCATATTATTGGTGTGTATTATCAGATGAGCTTCCTGCCCATCCAACCCCCTTTTTCTTCTTTCTCCACACCTGGCACAAAGCAACCCTAAATGCCGTTCCTTTGTGCTGGCACCTCTGGGCTTCTACCCACATTCTTGATGGTTAGGGAGGTGGACAATTTGACTATTTTTTCCTCCATTCTCACCAAAAGGATGTTGCTGAATGCAAAATGCTAAAACCAACCCCCTTTTGCCTTCTGGTGCTGGCTGCTTCTGACGTCACTATATTTAACATTGAAGTGTAGAAAGCAGCAGCCAAGAAACCAAGCCACTGGATTGTTGAGGCTCCTCCCAGCCAGACTGCCTTGGATTTCAGACTGCATGGAGGGTGGGGGGCAGAAACATCAGGCCGGAGAGAGCACTATCATTGCTGTTCAGATTGAGGCTTCAGGGTGTCCTGGCCGCCAGCCTACGCCAGGCGGGAGGCAGCCTTTTCTGAATAGAGAAAATGCCTTGGCAACAGCATCAGGATGACATACTCTCTTGCACCGAAGGTTCACTGGGAGCTGTGTCTGCCCTGCCCTGCCCTGCCCTGCCCTGCCCTACCCTACCCTACCCAGACCTGCCCTGCGAAGCCATGCGAAGCCCAGATCTACACCGCCTTGCCCTGCTCAGCCCTGCCCAGTCCTGCCCTGCCCAGTCCAGTCCAGTCCAGTCCTGCCCAGCCCTGCCCTGCCCAGCCCAGCTCAGCCCTGGTCATTAGCATATCACCAAGACCTCTGAGACGTCTGCCCTTTGCAACTGGGTCACTGGTGTTTTGATCTTTATCCATCCCGAGGGCTGGCTGGTAGGAATGACTTGCCCCATTGCTCCCTGGAGCGTTGTATTTCTGCTGTTGCACCAGGATTTATTTTACGTTTTGATTATTTACATGACAAAAGAACTGAGATTAAATTTTGCTTCCCCTGTCCTGGGGACAGGACCCAGTGAGGGAGCCCACATTGAGTGGCCACAGTTCCAGAGGCAATCAGATGCAACTTTGTTCCCATTGCTGGGAATTCTTTTATGAGGAGAGAAAAATGAGAACTGATTTGAGCTCCTTTGTCAACCTTACTTCCTCATCTGTTTCAGCAGAGCCAAATACTCACTGTTGTGTTTTTGTGGCATTTCCAGCAAAATGAAAAGAAAGAAGCATTCTTTTGGGGTTGGTTCTTTATAATCGAAATGAGTATATATCTTTTAGCTTGAAAACTCTGAATCCCAGTAATTGAATAGAATGTGCTGACCCTGAGGATAAGTTATCGTGCTTTGAACCCCTTCCCAGTATTATTAGAGGAAGGGACAGGGTGAATATAAGGTTAATGGATTCTGCTGCTAAACTGAACTTGGAAATGAGATTTCATTGATTTAATATTTCCTCTATTAAGCCTCCCAGGACAGTGTCCCTTATGGCCCTACCAAAGTACAATCGTGGTGCTTTCTTCCCCATGAGAGTTTGTGCTGCAGCCTGTGCTGTGACAGGGACAGATGACCAGTGCAGGAAGGCCCTTTGGCCAGCTGGCCTCTCCCCTGGCTGGCTCAGAAGGGTTGCAAGCCCAGGCCCGCAGGCAGAGCGGCTTTATTAGGATCGGTCTCCTCCTGAGGAGGCTGCTGGATTTGTGACACTCGCCTACAGTGTGTGACCCTAGGAGTGACACCCTCTTCCACCTCCACCCTCTTCTGGGGGTGGACACTTTGAAGGAGAGGACTGTTCAGAGACAGCCAAATGTGGTAGGGAGAACAGTGGGCTGGTGGCAGGGAGAGCAGTGGACTGGAGGAACAGATCATTTCATTCACACGCCTACCAGCTTGGGAACCTTGCTGCGGCCTCCCAGACGGTCAGGGCTTCTCCTGTCTCCTGACAAAGCCCTTAGGCAACGGGAGCACACAGCTGTCTCAGAACTAGATGCTGCTTCCTGCCACCCCTTCAGCGTTCCTGTAGCCTCTGTTTTTTCTTCTCTAGACTATACTGGTGCTTTGAGCCATTCTTCCTGGGTGCCTGCCCCCTCCCCTACCCTTCCCACCCTGGCTGCTCCCCCCACCCCCCACCCCACCCCGCATGGCTCTAATTTGCCCTATAGGACTAGCAGTGCCACTTAACTGGCTTCGTGATGTGGCCTCTCTTCCACATGCATGCAGTGGGTGGGGGGGAGGGGAGCAGCGTCTCTGGGTCCTATCTGGCTCTCATTGGTCTCTGATGCCTCTTCTTGTAGGCAGACATCAAATACTGCCTCTGTCCCTGCCAGACTGGCACCATCTGTGGACTTTGGTTAAAGGTTCTCCAGATCTCAAAGCCTTCCCAGCGCCCTGCCCAGTCCACTGCACACATGGCATTCGTCTGAGGCAGATTCTCACCATTTGTGGGTGGGTTTACTTCTTCAGGGGGTAAAGAGTCTTTGGGTGCCAAGGGTGAAGAGTAAAAAGGGTGAAAAACTTGGGGATATATCTTTTTTGGTAACAAGTAAAACAATGAAGCTTTTTAATGCAGACTAAAGGCTGTTGCACAAATGTTTTGATAAATAGCTATATTTTTGGAGTATGTTGTCGCTGCTTGTAAATACAGCCTTAGTTTGGATGTGTGAGTTCTAGTATGTTAGGTAAAAAATAAGCATCACTTCTCTGTAGCTGCATCCAGTAAAACAAGGACACTTCCACCATGTACAGAGGTCATCTGTTTTATTCAGTATCAATGGAAGCTTGGGGTGTATGAAGTTTTTGTTAAAATGGTGGTAATGAGGCATCACACTCCTTGATTTCAAGCTATACTATAAAGTTACAGTAATTAAAACAGTAGGGTACTGTCATAAAAACATAATAAATCAGTAGAACAGAATTGAGAGCTCAGAAATAAACCCAAGCATATGTGGTCAACTAATATTTGACAAAGGAGCCAAGAACACTCAATGGAAAAAAGACAGTCTCTTTAATAAATGGTTCTAGGAAAATTGGATATTCACATGAAAAATCATGAAACTTAACTTCTATCTTACACTACTCACAAAAATTAACTTGAAATGGGTTAAAGATTTAAATGTAAGACCTGAAACCATGAAACTTTTAGAAGAAAACAAGCTCCTTGACTTAGGTCTTGGTAATAATTTTTTGGAAATCACACCTAAAGCATAAACAACAAAATCGAAAATAAACAAGTGAGACTACATCAAACTAAAAAGCTTCTGCACAGCAAAAGACACCATCAAGAAAGTAAAAAGACAACCTACGGAGTGGGAAAAATATTTGCAAACCATATATCTGATAAGGGATTAATATCCAAAATATATAAAGAACTCATACAACTCAATAGCAAAAAACAAATAATCCAATTGAAAAATAGGCAAAGGACCTGAAGAGACATTTTCCAAAGAAGATATATGAATTGCCAAAGGGTGCTAGTCATTAGAGAAATGCAAATTAAAACCACAATGAGATATCACCTCATGCCTATTAGAATGGCCAACATCAAAAAGACAAGAGATAACAAATGTTGGTGAGGATGTGGAGAAAAGGGAACTCTTGTGCACTGTTGGTGGGAATGTAAACTGATACAGCCACTATGGAAAATAGTATAGAGGGTCCTTAAAAAATTAAAAATAGAACTACCATATGATCCAGCAATTCCATTTCTGGGAATATATCCAAAGGAAATGACAACACTAACTTGAAAAGATGTCTGTACCCCCACATTCATAGCAACGTTATTTACTATAGCCAAGACATGGAAACAACCTAAATGTTCATCGATGGATGAACGGATAAAGTTGTGGTATATAGGGGCTGCCTGGTGGCGCAGCAGTTTAGTTCGCGCTTGGCAGCCCGGGATTCACGGGTTCGGATCCCAGGCGCCCGCCAACGTACTGCCTGTTAAGCCATGCTGTGGCGGTGTCTCATGTAAAGTAGAGGAAGATGGGCACGGATGTTAGCCCAGGGCCAGTCTTCCTCAGCAAAAAGAGGAGGATTGGCAACGGATGTTAGCTCAGGGCTGGTCTTCCTCACACACACACAAAAAAGTTGTGGTATATATACACAATGGAATATTATTCAGCCATAAAAAACAAGGAAATCCTGGGGCCAGCCCTGTGGCCTCGTGGTTAAGTTCAGTGTGTTCTGCTTCGGCGGCCTGGGTTCGATTCCTGGGTGTGGACGTACACCACTCGTCTGCGGCCATGCTATGGCAATGACCCACGTACAAAATAGAGGAAGATTGGCACAGATGTTAGCTCAGGGTGAATCTTCCTCAGCAAAACAAACCAACAAACAAAAAAAAGGAAATCCTACCATTTGTGACAACTCGGATTGACCTTGAAGGCATTATGCTAAGTGAAATGTCAGACAAAAAAGGACAAATACTGTATGATCTCACTTATATGTGGAATCTAAAAAAACCCCCCAAAACAAAAAAAACCCCAGCAAACTCGTAGAAAAAGAGATCAGATTTGTGGTTACCAGAGACGGGGGTTAGGGGTAGGGGGAATAGGAGGAAGGTGGTTAAAAGGTACAAACTTCCAGTTATAAGATAAATAAGTACTAGGGTCGTATTGTACAACATGACTACTATAGTTAACACTGCTGTATGATATATAGGAAAGTTGTTAAGAGAGTAGATCTTAAGAGTTCTCATCACAAGGAGAAATTCTTTCCCTTTTTATTTTATCTATATGAGATGCTGAATGTTAACTAAACCTATTGTGATAATCGTTTCACAGTATGTGTAAATCAAACCATCATGCTGTGTATCTTAAACTTATACAGTGATATATGTCAATTATTTCTCAATAAAGCTGGAAAAAAATGGTGGTGATCGTATCCAGCTCATGAATTGTACAGTTAGGATAGGGCAGGTTTAGAATTTATCTAAGATATCAGCTTCAGATCTGAACTCCAGCTTTGCTAGTAGGTGGGGCAGTATCATGCAAATGCTGAGGCTTTAGAGATAGAGCTGAGATGGAATGTTAGCACCAATTCAGTTATGTGATCCTGGCCAAGTACCCAAACTTGCTGAGCCTCCTTTCCTTCTTTTAAATGTGAGAGGGAATAGTACCAACCTTAGGGGGTTGTTTTCTTAAAATTTTATTTAAAAAAATGTTAAATTGTGTTAAAATAAATGGAACATAAAATTTACTATTTCAATAATTTTTAAGTGTTAAGTGCATTCACATTATTGTGCAACCAATCTCCAGAACTTTTTCATCTTGCAAAACTGAAATTCTGTATCCATTAAACAGCAACTCTCCACCCCCCTCCCCCCAGCCTCAGGCAAACATCATTCTACTTTCTGTCTCTATGAATTTGATGACTCTAGGTACCTCTTATAAGTGAAATCATACAGTGTTTGTCTTTTTGTGTCTGGCTCATTTCACTTATGCTGTAGCATGTATCAGAATATTCTTCCTTTTTAAGGCTGAATAATATTCCAGTATATGCATATACTACATCTTGTTATCCATTCATCTGTCAGTGGACACTTGGGTTGCTTCTACCTTTTGGCTATTGTGAATAACGCTGCTGTGAACATACATGTACAAATATCTCTTAGAGACCCTGCTTTTAATTCTTTTGGTTATATATCCAGAATTGGAATTGCTGGATCATATGGTATTCTATTTTTAATTTTTTGAGTAACCACTATATTATTTTCCATAGTGGCTACATCATTTTATATTTCCAACAACAGTGCACAAGGGTTCCAGTTTCTCCACATACTCACCTATACTTGTTCTTTTCTTCCTTTCTTTCTTTTTGATAATAGCTGTCCTAATGGGTCTGAGGTGATAACTCACTGTGGTTTTGATTTGGATTTCCCTAATCATTAGTGATGTTGAGTATTTTTTTCATGTGCTTGTTGCTTGTTGGCCATCTGTATGTCTTCTTTGGAGAAATGTCTGTGCAGGTCCTTTGCTGGTTTTTTAATTGGGTTGTTTGTGTTTTTGTTGTTGAGTTGTAAGAGTTCTTTATATATTCTGGATATTAACTCCTTATCAGATACGTGATTTGCAAATATTTTCTCCCATTCCATAGGTTGCCTTTCTATTCTTGATTGTGTCCTTTGATGCACAGAAAGTTTTTAATTTTGATGTAGTCCGAGTTATCTATTTTTTTCTTTTGTTGCCTGTCCTTTTGGTGTCATATCAATGAAATCATTGCCAAATGCAATATTATAAAGTTTTTCCCTTATGTTTTCTTCTAAGAGTTTTATAGTTTTAGCTTTTTGGTTTATATCTTTTATCCGTTTGGAGTTAATTTTTGTGTATGGTATAAGATAAGGGTTCAACTTTGTTCTTTTGTATGTGGATATCCAGTTTCCACAGCACCGTCTGTTGAAGACTGTCCTTTCCCATTGAATGGTCAGGAAGTTGTTTTGTGGATGAAATAAAATACTGTGTGTAAAGCACCTAACACCATGCCTGGCCGTGGCTTAAAAAATGATGCTCCCTCTTCCTCCCCCTTATTCTAGATGTAGTTTTTAACTGCTGAAGTTGATTCGTAATAATTATAATAGCATATACCTAATAGTGCTGTGTGCCAGGCTCTGTTCCAAGTGCTTTTACGTATATTAGCCCATGTATTGTCATAACTACTCTATGGGGTAGGTACTGTTGTTTTCACTAGCTTACCAGTGAGGAAACAGGGCACACGGAGGTTAAGTAATTTGCCCAGGGTTGCACAGCTAGTAAGTGGTGGAGCCCGTATTTGAACCCAGGTAGTTTGCCTCCAGGGCTAGTAAACTTAACATCTCCCTGTTTTGGGTGGTTTTTGATGGCTCAGGCCTATCATGAGCCTGAGTCTGGAGCTTGGTGAATAAAGGACAGTGTTATGACATCAGCCCTCAGGTCCGGATCTCTTGCTGGGTGTTCTTTTGTAAAAGCAGCACCCCCGGAACTGCTCTGTTGACTCAGCCCATCCACTTGGGAGGAGAATGTGGTGGTTCTGGTCCCTTCCTGTTTCCTGCCAGGGCCCCCTTATTCCAGGAGAACTGTAAACCAGTTTTCTCTCTGACTTTACAGAAAAGGCAACAGATGGCTCCCTGCAAAGCGAGGACTGGACGTTGAACATGGAGATCTGTGACATCATCAATGAGACGGAAGAAGGGTACGTGTGCTCCCTACCCCCTCCTGTGAAGCTTGTCAGCTCCTGGGTGTCACTCTAAGCCTCTGGGGCTTAAAGGTGTCAGGTGTTTTACTTTTTGTTTTGTTTTGTTTTTAGTCTGTTTGCTTTGGCGTTTAATAAGCTGACATTCTTAATTATCTTTCCTCTTCTTGTCCAACCCCCCCCCCCAACTTCCCCAGTGGCAGTGCCTGGGTTAGACCAGTGATGACCTCTTTTAATAACCTGCTTTTAATCACAAGTGAAAATGAAGTTGCTTGGTTACTTGGTTCCCAGTGGTTGTTAGTCTCTGCAACCAGATCATCACCTTCTCGTGCCCCTCCTTCCTGGCCTCTGCCTCCCCTTCACAGCCATGGGGCTATCTCTGCCCTGCTTTGCTGGACTGGAGCCCCAGGAGTCAGAGAGAGCCCACAGTGTCGATAGAGGGGGGCAGGGAGGAGAAAATACGTGTGAGGTACAGAGCATCTGGGTGTTTCTGGTGTGAGTGGACTTAACCCAGAGGCCGCCTCTCTCACATCCCTGGGCTGCCGGGTCTGTTGTTCTTCTTGTTTTTGTACACTGTATATTCTCTTCTTCTACATTACAGCTACATTCTGTTTATACTTCTTCCAAATTAGTCTGTATTTGGCCCTCTGTCCACACCATAAAAACAGAATTCACTGTAGCCATGGCCTCTTAAACCATCTCCAGAGTGGTGAGGAGAACAGCTGGGACTGGGCCAGCCCTGGGCTTGCATCTTGGTACTGTTGCTTATAGCCTTGCCATGAAAAAGTGGGGACCGGCCTCTTAAGCTTGGTCGTGCTTTCATTCAATGAATATTTACTGACTCCTTTGTACTGGGCCCTAGTGTAAGTACTGAGGACACAATAGTCAACAGGAGAGACAGACTCCTTCCCCTCCGGGAGCTGACAGTCCAGACAGGAGAGGCAGGCCATAAACAAAATAACTAGAACATATAACATGGTCAGCTAGTGAAAAGACTATGCAGAGAAATGAAGCTGGGAAGGGAGATAGGGAAGGAGAAGGCTGGGAATTAGCAATTTTAAATAGAGTAATCAAGGAAAGCCTCACTGAGAAGGTAACATTGAGCAAAGACTTGAAGGAAATGAGGGGGTAAGGTGTGATAATTATACCAGGGAGAACTTTCCAGCAGAGGGAACAGCAAGCACAGAAGTACTGGGACAGAGGGTGTCCGGTGTGTCCGAGGAACAGCAAGGAGGCTAGTGGGGCTAGAGCGGAGAGAATGAGGAAGAGGGCACTGGAGACCAGGTCAGAGATGTGGGGATCCAGATAACGCAGGCACCACAGGGAGTCTTTGACTTGAGGTGAGAGGGGACACCCTGGGAGGATTTGAGCAGAGAAGGGGCGTGGTCTAACGTTCATTTTAAAGAGCTTGTTCTGGCTACAGGGTTCAGAATGGCCTGGCTGGGGGTGGGCCAAGGGCAGGAACAGGGAAACCAGTTAGGAGGTTATTACAGTAATCCTGTTGTGAGATGATGGCAGCTGTGACCAGGATGATAGTAGAGGAGGGAGTGAGAAATGATCAGATTCTGAATGTATTTAGAAGGGGGAGCCTGTAGAATTTGCCAATGTAGGCGTGAGAGAAGAGTCAAGGATAACTCCAAGGTCTGGGGCCTGAGCAGCTACAGGGATGGTGTAGTTGTTTCCTGAGGTGGAGCAGGCTGGGAGTGCAGAGATCAGAATGTCAGCTAAAACCCTTTAGACCTGCCAGTGAGT
Source organism: Tapirus indicus (assembly GCA_031878705.1). Taxonomy (NCBI): domain Eukaryota; kingdom Metazoa; phylum Chordata; class Mammalia; order Perissodactyla; family Tapiridae; genus Tapirus; species Tapirus indicus. Next base: position 1,451,911 of record CM062932.1, on the reverse strand, counting down.
CCCCCAGAGGGTGATGCTGACAGGGTCATGGCACAGAGGAGTCTGGAGTTGAGGCAGTGGCCTGCATTGGAGATGTAAGTTTGGGAGTCTTTGGTGAAAGATGGCCTATTTCTGCCACCTAATTGTAGATGGTCAGCTCAGTGCCTGGCACTGGGACGTGATTCACAAAGAGTTGTTGGGGACTATGTATTTCTAATACCGAACTAACTGGGCTCTCACTGGTCATCTTCCTCAGACCCACTTGGGCTCCTTTCTTCCTCATGTCCCCCTCAGACACCATTCATTCGCTCATGTATCCAGTTGTCCAGCCATATTTATTGACCCCACAGGTGGAGGCGCAGCTGGTCCCAGGACGCCAAGGTGAGTGTACCGTGTCCGTTCTTGAGGCACTCATCAGGCAGGACCAGGAGGGCTGTGGCTGAGGCATGTGCACATTGCCTATGGACTTAGAAGGAGAGGCAGTGGGGATGCCTCTGGAGGGGTGGGCTTCGGGCTGGGGCCTCAAGGATGGCAGAAAGAGAAGTGTGCCATATAGCTAAGGGTGGCATGAAAAGGGCGGCGTGTTGGGGACACAAGTGGTCTGGGCATACAGGAAAAAAGTGGGGAAAGGGAGTATCTGGAGTGGAGGCTGGAAAGGTGGTTCAGGTCAGGTTGTAAAGGTTCTTCCTATGTCATCCTCTAGAGTCAGGCTGTACCCTCCAGGCGGTCCATCTGCCTTTGCCCCTTGCCCTCTGTCCATTCTCCATGCTGCAGGCAGAGGGTCTCCTAGAAACTCAGACCTCATCAAGTTACTCCCTTGCTAACAAGCCTTCACTCAAGGTAAAAGTCCTTAATGGAACCTGTGTGATAACCTAGCCCCTCTGCTGCTCCACTTGGGGCCCTCTCCCCTTGTTCTCACTCTTCAGCCCCATTCCAGTTCCTTGAATTTCCCACATTCCTGTACCCAATTGGAGGTTCTCCACACACTTGAAGAATATACAAATATGTGTTGGAATGGAGCTTCCTCATTCCAAAGGGGCTGAAGCCTCCTTTCAGGGTCTAAGAGGTGGGTCAGCTTCCTTTTTTAATCCTCGGCTCACAAAAGGCCTGGTTGCACCTTCCTCCTAAAGCGGCCCATGCTCCTGTTCCTGAGTTTTTGAGTAGGAGCATCTCAGTGACTGCCAGGGGTTCTCTGTCCTTGCCTCTACCATGAGGTGGCGTCAAAATCTCTTCCTCAGTGGGAGAAAACACCACAAGTCCAGCTAACGGTCGATTACCCAGCCCCTGGTGTTCCTTCTGTTCCCCCTAGCCTCTGTGTATACATAGAAATACATAGTCTATCATTCACTGGATCATTTTGAATCTCATTTCCCGGATACCCCTCTCTCCTAATTTGGGTAAGTTGCCCGGTATGTGATTTCATAATACCCTGTATTGTACTTAGGCTCATCACAGTTTAAACTCACATATTTTGACGTTTGTTAGAGTCTTTCTCGCCCCCAGTCCCCCCTAGACTGTGAGCTCCATGAGGGCAGGAATTCTGTTTTACTCACCATTTTATCCCTAGCACCTGCACAGTACGCACATAATTGGCTCTTAACAAACGTTTGTTAAATAAGAGAATAAATGAATGAAGTCCCTAAGGAACCCCTAGTCTGATGAGGAATGCAGGCATGTGAACATAATCATAACACAGCTTGACAAGTGCTCTAAGAGAGAAGCAGTAAATAGCTAACGAGAGAGAGAGACTAGAGCAGTGGCAGCTGGCCAGCCTTGGGGCTATCAGCAGCGAAGTCTTGAAAGAGGTGACACCCAAGTGGAGTCTTGCATCATATGAGGGTGTCAGCCAGGTGAGGTGGGTGGATGGCAGGTGAGGAAGGGGACACCTAGGCTGGAGGTCAGTGCGTGCATAGAGAGGGGCATGTGATGGGATTAGGGGCACAGGGCCTGAAGCTACCCACCTGGGCTGGAATCCTAGGTCCTCCACTCACTTGCTGGGTGACCCTGAGTGAGTTACTTCATCTCCTTTGTCTCAGTTTCCTCATTCATAAAATGGGGTATCATTAGTACCTATTTTATGGCGTCACTGCCCTTACCCTGTCTGCCATTTTCTGAGTACTTGCCGTGTGCCAGTCCCCTGTGCTGAGCCCTGGATCGCACCAGCTCATGCAACACCCTCAACAACCATATAAAGTAGGGACAGCCCATTTTAATGTTGAGGAAATAGAGTGGTTTGGTCACTTGCCAAAGGTCTCACAGCACAGCTAGGAAGGGCAGATGTAGGATGTCAGCCCAGGTGGACCTAGCTCCAGCCACTGAAGCTCTGCCTGCCCTTTTATTTATTCAGAGCTTCGTCTCTGGGAGGCTGTGGTCTTGGAGGGAGCAGATTTGCTGAGCTGCCCCACAGGTCCCTCCCTGGGCTTTTACCTAATGTCCAGGGCCGAGGTCACCTCCAGCCTGAGGCCTTGTGTGGCAGTCCCTTGTGCCCTGGATCTGTGATCATTAACAAGGAGTTCCTGGCTAAATAACCGACCAGGAATGTTTTAGACCCTGTTTGCCAGGCCTCACCCAGAGCTTCCTAATTAGGGCACAGGCGTGTGGATTTGGTAAGTGCTTCCCAGGCGGTTCTGAGGTGCAGCTCTGATGAGGAATCCTCTCACCTGGGTCATTTTCATGACCCTTCCCTGGACCTTGCCCAGCTCGTTGAATCTTCGTCTGTGCCCCAGCCTCTAAGCTGGAGGGGCCACAGAGGAGTAACTGCCAGATAACTGCAGTAGAGCAAGGTAATAGCTTAGTGCGTGTTCAGGGTGGTAGAGGGGGGCAGCAGCCATGTCCTCTTGGGAGGAATAAAGAGAAAGCATCTCAGAAGCAGCAGTTCTGGAGTCACAGGACAAGTTGAGTTCCATATGACTGGAAAGAAAGGCTCTTATGAGTCTGGGGTCAAGGAGACTTTGAAGAGGCTAAAGATGGCCAGGGGCCAGATCCTGAGGCTTTGGGCACTGCCCTGAGGGTCCTGACCTTTCCTCCAAAAGCTGCCAGTGTGTCAGGGCTCCTCACACATGCCATTCCCTCCTCGTCCCTTCTTCCTGCTCCATCTTGGCTCTTGACTCTTCTCTCTTTTCTTCCTGTTTCCAACTCCATTCTGTCTAATCTGCTGCTGCTGCTTGAAACTTTGCAATTCCTCTGACATGCCTTTGATCCTCCTCTCTGAAGCTTCTTCCCTGGGGAGAGAGATAAATACTTGCTTTTGTGCTCCCCCAGTCACTCTCAGTCTGTACTTCCCATGGATGAATTTTCATTTTAACTGTAACCCACGAGCCTGCTGACTCTCTGATTTCCCTCCACCACCATCACCCCCACACCAGGAGAGCTCTGAGTGTGCTGATGCTCTGTGAGCTATAAGTGATTGCAGCCCTCAGAGGCTATTCCCATTTTTCTTCTTCATGGAAGGTCAGGAGGAGAGGAATGAGACTGGATTGAGAGGGATGGCAGCCATGGGTCAGGGCTAACTGTGGCTTGGCAGAACCTTTGAGAGAGAGGGATTTATCTATGCTCCTGGCCAGTAGCCACTGACCTTCATCAGCTCGAGTTCACAAACAATCCTTAAAGCTGAGAGCTTGTCAACTCCCATATTTGCAGAAATCAGTATCCCTGTTTGGAAACTGCAGCCATACTGCAAACACACTTGGCAGGGACCCATTCCACAGAGAGCCTCATGCCATCAGTCCTTCGACTCAGGAGCCAAGAATTCCTGCAGGCAGCCTTGTTTCAAGTTGGGAACGGGAAATCGGTGACTCGGGGTGTTTTTTTATTTCCTTTAGAAGCCTTGCCTTGCTACTGTGTATTTCTGTCTAGATTGGGCTGACCAGCAGAGCTTCCACCTTCCACTCCCCCAGCTTCCTCACACCTATTTGAAAGAACTTTTTTGTTTGGTAAATAGATCACAAATATTTCAGAGCTGTAGGAATAGGAGGTCCCTGATTTATGGATGTTCAGCTTTGGAAAGACCCAGATATATTGACACGTTGATGGGTGGAAGACTGGAACCTACTTGTGATAGCAAAGGGCAGGCCTGCAGCCACATGGGGCTCCCAAGAGTGCAGGTGCTGGGCATCAGGGGCAGGGGCCTCATGTCAGAGGTAGCTGGTAGTCCCACAACTTTGTTGAATCCTGGCTTAGAATAAATTAAATAACATGTTAGATGCAAGAGCTGCACCTAATAGGTGCTCTTAGAGGGCTGTTAGAACAGTGATTTAAGGAAGAATGTGTTCCAGTTTTCAACAATCAGCTTGTGAAGGAGCTTTCAAATATGGCCCATATGTAAACTGGGGAGTGCGTATAATTCTGCGAGATTCCCTCTGGGAATCCGTATCAAATTCATTATCTAAAAACACACAATTCCTTGGTTCTGAGGAGACTTACTTAAGTTTTCTGAGGGAAAAAGGAGTTTCATGAAACCAGGGAGGAGCTGAACATCCAGGCCTACGCAAGGACCTGGCCATTCTCTCTTCTGCATCTCTCTCTCTCTGGTTTCTTCAATGTACCCGGAGACCAGTGGGTTAGTTATTGTTTTGAATAAATGATGCTTGCAAGTGATACAAAATTCAAAAGGGCTACAAAAAGGCAATCCAGTGAAAAACCTCCCTCTCTCCTCTGTCACCCAGTTCCCCTCCTAAGAGGCAGGCAGAGTTCCCGGCTTCTTGTGATTCTCTGCCCTATGCTGCGTGTGTGCCATGTGTATGTTTGCAGTCTTTTTATAGCTTGGGTGGTAGCATTCCTCATGCACAGCTCTGCAGAGGACCCTATTCACGGATCTTTGAGTTTGCTCCATATTGCAGCTGCACAATATTCCGTTGTGTGCATAAACATGATTTAATTTGGTCATATTGACGGACATTTAGTTTGATTCCAATCTTTTACGTTTACAAACATGCTGCAGCAAATAACCTTGTATATATGCTAGTTCACACAAATGGGGGCAAATCTTCAGGATAGTACCCCAAAGTGAAATTTGCAAGGGTCTTAATATGTCCTTTTCTTCAGGCCAAAGGATGCCATTCGAGCCCTGAAGAAGCGGCTGAATGGGAACCGGAACTACAGAGAAGTGATGCTTGCATTAACAGTGAGTTGCTGCCCTCCTGGGGGTGGGAGAGTGTCTGGGGAAATCCATGCTCCTGGCCTTGCCCCACTCACGGGGCCTTCCCTCCGTCCACTCAGCACAGCCTTCTGTGGATGGTGTGGTACATGTGCTGTTGGAGTGCAGCAGAGCCTTCTCGTAGTGCCCTTGGGTTTTCCTACCCTCCTCTGAAATGGGGAGTGAGCTTCACTCCTGTGTATACCAGCAGAAGGTAAGGCATGGGCAGCACTGACTAGTACAGAGCCCAGAGCAGAGAAGCCAAAGGCCTGGGTTTGGGTCTCCTTTTGGCCACTAGCCTGCTGTGAGACATCTGGGCTAGCTGCCTCTCTGGCTGTCAGTTTCCTCTTTATAAAAATGCTGACTTCCACTCAGTACCTGCTGGGGACTTTCTGAGCTTTTCAGATGCTAATAGATTTCATCACCCTCACACTCAAGAAGAGACTGAGGCTCAGAGAGGCCTAGGGTTTGCCCAGACTTCACAGCTAGAGAGCTACCCAGCTGTGGATGATGGGGTGAAAACTGATCACTGCTGCAGAGGTTCTTGAAAATCGGCCAAGTGACTCCTTTCAGGGACAGACCAGATTTTTGCCCTTCCTTAAAATGTCAGAAAATTAAAAGGGACAGCTTTAGGTGTTATTTCTGTCTTGAAAGCTAACAGTTTTTCAGATGTGGCAACATCTGGGCCACAGTGAATTCTTATAATGGAAACTGTAACAGGTCAGCACGTGGGCTTCTCTGTAGGTTTGAATAGTTTGTTATTTATGCAAGACAGCTATAACATGTTTCCTTTTACAGGAGAGAAACTGTTTGGATTTTTTTGCCCAAGTGAAAACACAGGACTTTTTAGGAGAGTTCTCTGCCAGGAAATTGAGATTTGAATAATAAAGGAGAAAAAGACCAGTTGAGAAATAGGGAGTTGAAAGCTTTTGTTTTGTTCTCAAAATTTGAACCACGGCATTCACTAAACCCAGAGTGATGCTCAAAATGAATTGTTTTCAGTGACTAAAATCACCAGGGACTGAACTGTAACATGTTGGGACATTTTCCTGGTATCTAAAACGTATCACTTTACGTGCCCAACTTCATGGTAACTGTATTGGATGGAGAGCTTCCTAAATTGGTCTCTGCCTTTACTTCCTTCCTACAGCAAAGCATGATAAGCACTGTTTTACCTTTCCTGATGGTCAGGTCTTTATTATTATTATTATTATTATTTTCCCCTCAGCTTTATTGAGATATTATTGACATATATGTAAAGTTTAAGGTGTACAATGTGATGATTTGATACATGTATATATTACAAAATTATTACCACAGTAGGGTTAGTTAACACCTCCATCCCCTCACATAATTAACTTTTTTGTGTGTGTAGTGATAGCATTTAAGATGTACTTTCTTAACAACTTTCAAGTATATACTATAGTATTATTAATTATAGTCACCATGCTGTACATTAGATCCCCAGAACTTATTCATCTTAAAGCTGGGAGTTGTACCCTTTGATCAACATCTTCCCTTCTCCTCTACCCCCTAGCCTCTGGCAACCACCATTCTATTCTCTGTTTCCATGAGTTCAGCTTTTTTAGACTCTCCATATAAGCGAGAACATACAGTATTTGTCTTTCTCTATCTGACTTTTTCACCTAGCATAATGACCCCAAGATCCATCCATGTTGTCACAAAAGTGAGGATTTCCTTTCTTTTTAAGGCAGAATAATATTTCATTGTATATATATGTATACGCCACATTTTCTTTATCCATTCATCCATTAATGGGCACTTAGGTTGTTTCCATGTCTTGGCTATTGTGAATAATGCTGCAAAGAACAGGAAAATGCAAATATCTCTTTCATATCCTGTTTTCACTTCCTTTGGATATGTACCCAGAAGTGGAATTGCTAGATCATAGTAGTTCTATTTTTCATTTTTTGAGGAACCTCCACACTGCGTTCCATAGTGGCTGCAGCGTTTACATTCCCACCAACGGTGCACAAGGCTTCCCTTTTCTCCACATTCCCGCCAACACTTGTTGTCTCTTGTCTTTTTGATAATAGCCATTCTAACAGGTGTGAGGTGATACCTCATTGTGGTTTTGATTTCCATTTCCCTGATGATTAGTGATGTTGAGCACCTTTTCATATGCCTGTTGACCATTTGTGTGTCTTTGAAAAAATGTCTAAGTCCATTTAATGTCTATTTAAGACCAATGTCAAGGAGCATTTTCCCTATGTTTTCTTTTAGTAGTTTTACAGTTTCAGGTCTTAGATTTAAGTCTTTAGTCCATTTTGAGTTAATTTTTGTGAATGGTATAAGGTAGGGGTCCAATTTCATTCTTCTGCATGTGGCTGTCCAGTTTTCCCAGCACCATTTATTAAAGAGACTGTCCTTTTCCTATTGAGTCTTCTTGGTTCCCTTGTCAAATATTACTTGACCATATATGTATGAGTTTATTTCTGGGCTCTTGATTATGTTCCATTGGTTTATGTGTCTATTTTTCTGCCAGTCCCATACTGTTTTTGATTACTATAGCTCTGTAATATACTTTGATATCAAGAAGTGTGATTCCTCCAGCTTTGTTGTTCTTTCTCAGGATTGCTTTGGCTATTCAGGGTCTTTTGTGGTTCCATATGAATTTTAGGATTATTTTTTCTATTTCTGTGAAATTATAGGTGGCTTTGGGTAGTATGGATATTTTAACAATACTAATTCTTTCAATCCATGAACACAGGGTATCTTTCCATTTATTTGTGTCTTCTTCAATTTCTTTCATCAATGTCTTATAATTTCCAGGGTACAGATCATTCACTTATTTGGTTAAATTTATTCCTAAGTTTTTTTGGCTTTGTTTCTTTGATCTGATCAGATCTACCCTGCAAATCTAGTGATGCCTTTGGGAGACTTATGAAATGTGTGGGTCCGTTGTCCCTACATCAAAGGCCCCAGCCTGATGCACATTGCATGGTCTTATGTCTGCTTTTATGGCTTCTCTGTCTTTGTCTTCACTTACCCTGTTAGTCACTCTCAGTCTTCGTGCTCCTTGTGGGCCTTTCCTAACTTCATATCTGTACCCGCCGAGATTGTTAATATTTACCCAAAATAGGAGTTAGTCAGAGATCCTGAGGGGCACTCTGCTTGGGCCTTAGTGTATGGACTTGACGTGTCTATTTCTGATTGCTTAGAGGCGCCTTTTGCTTACTCTGTGGGCTTTGGCTGCATTCTAGAAAATTGCCACTGTGTCTTTCATGCCCTACAACCCACAGGGACAGATTTGCCAAGGGCCTTTTTGGCAGAGTGGCCTGAAGTGGACCACTGGGCCTCCTCAGCTGAGTGGCCCTTACCAGCCAGGAAAGACCTCCTGCATTTCCTATTTTCCTAGGCTTCAGAGCTGCCTTGTAGCACTTCCCTCTCTGTCCTCTGTCCAGGGCATTTCCAAGGCTGTGTACCTGAGCCCCAAAGGCGAGGCTAGGACACTGACTTTAAAGTCTGCTGTCTAGGAAAACGAAAGAATGTGTTCCTTGAAGGTGAGAAGTGTATCCTGGCCCCCTGCTGCCCTGAGTGTGGAGGCGGAGCCACAGCCCCCGCCCCTGACCTCAGCCTTCCTGCTCTTCTTTTTTCATGTTTTCTCCCGTCACACGTGCTTTCCTCTCCAGTCTCCTAAATCATTCTTCCTGCCACTGACCTCAGCCATAGCAGCCTGCATAGTGGCTATTAGGAGGAGGGTTTTAGAGAATCCTAGAAAGAAGGGCAACTGTGAGTTCCTGCCTTGAGGGCAGGAAGAATCCAGCTGTTTCATCTCCGCAGCCCCCACCCGTCACTGTGAGAGAGAATGCTGGCTACCTCATGCTCACCTGGAATCAAGCACAAGCAGAGACTAAGAAAGAATGCCCCTTAGCTGAGGAAAACCTCAGCGGCCCATGGATGCTGAGCTTTGGAGTCCTCCTTGGCAAGCTGAGTGGAACGCGGAGTCTCCCATGGTGCAGCAGCAGTAGGAAAGGAACAGTTATGACTGGCTGCAGGGCTGCCAGGTTCAGGGCTAGTCCCAGTTCTGGCCTCCTCGGTGAAGTTACTGGCATCTGCAAGCCTCAGCTTCCTCATCTCTAAAATGGAACAATACCCACCTTACAGGGTTATTTCAAGGACAAAATGAGGGAATAAGAAATCTAGCACAAGTTGCCTGTCATCTGAGGGACTCTCAGCTGATCTTGGAGGAGAGTTGTGGGGGGGATGGCCCTGTGGCCTCAGTGTGGGTGAGGAGACAAGGGCTCCAGAGAAGGCTGATTGGAGTTCTCATCCTGCTTCTGGCACTGACCAGCAATTTGCACCTTGAGCAGTTTCCTAACCTTCCAAAGCCTAACTCTAAAAAAAGGTGTGTGTGGGGGGATAATAACTTAAAGAGAATTAATTGTGAGAATTAAATAAAATTATATATAATGTGAATGGATCCCTCCAGTGCCTGGCATATAGTCTGCATTTGGACCTTTCTTTATGGCCGTGCTTTGTTGAGGTAATACCTCATTGTATGAGCCCAGCCAGCCCTGTGGAATGGCTGTGTAAGGTAATCAGTGGTCAGGTTAGTTTGGGGAGGATAAGCCATACAGTCAGAAATGTCCCCATTGCTGGTAACATCCTTCTAAGGAGGCATTCCTCAGTAGTCAACTGTGGCATTGGGGGTTGCTGGTGTGGGAAGGGCCAGGTAATCATATGGGTTGGTTTACAGAGAGCTGAGAAATTCAGAAATCTGTGTTCCAGGCTGGAGAGACCCTCCAGCTGGTACCTCTGAATTCCATGGGGCCTCTCCCCTGTCCTGTGGGGACTGAGAAGCTGTCCCTTTACTAGAGTGTGTACAGCAAACTTCTGAATATTTGTTATCATAGTCCTCATTTACTGGCTCCTCCCCCGTGCAGGTGCTTCAAACACACACTCTCTCATCCTTACTACAGTCCTGCAAGGGGCCACTCACATGCCGCCTTCACACGTGAGGAAGCGAGGGCTTGACAGACTTGTCCTGGCCGTTCAGGGAGAAAGCGGCGGGGCTGAGATTCAGGCTCACGTTAGCCAGAGTGCACACCCTGCTTTTCTGAGGGACTAAGGCCTGTGTGCCTCGTTTCTCCAGACAAGGGAGGGGCAGGCAAGGTTTGAAGAGAACACGGGCCTTAAAGCCAACTAGTGGCTGAGGCCCACAAACCATTTATTAAGGGTGGAAAATCCTTTGTCATTGCCAATTTTAGTTGCAGAAGCAGGTTTGTGTGGGGTGTGCGAGGTGTGTGTGTGTGTGTTTACTTCCTCACATACAAGGTCCAATAACTCACTAGGCAGGTCAGGTTGTCACAGCAGCCTTCTCTTGTGACAGAGCCTTTGTCCCATTGGCTAATTAATGCCTCACACCCAGAAGCCCGGAGTGAGGAGTTAAAATGCTAATTTTCAGGGACCAGTCATTTTGATCCCATTAAAACACCAGCATTCTTCTTATGCAAAACTGGTGCCTCAATTATCAACTAATTGCCTGATTACTGTGCAGGGACAGGAGACTTTAGTCAGCAAGGTGCTGCCATCATCCCCAAGGAATGACTGAATTAGAATGTGGGGATGCCTTTGCCACCTCAGTTTGACTCTGGAGGAGACTGTTGGAAAGACGATCTGGGAGAAGGCAAGAGAGGGTGGTGGAAACTCAGCTGCCCTCCTCAGTTCCTCAGTTCCTCCAGCTCCCACGGTGGTGACCTCTCTTTCCTTTCCTCCCACATCAGGTGCTAGAGACTTGTGTGAAGAACTGTGGCCACCGCTTCCACATTCTCGTGGCCAACCGAGATTTCATCGACAGTGTTCTGGTCAAAATCATCTCTCCCAAGAACAACCCTCCCACCATTGTACAGGACAAAGTGCTCGCTCTGATCCAGGTGGGTCAGTTCCCCTTGTCCAGTTTGTTGGGACAGAGTATGATGAAGCCTCTTATCAGTGAGTTCTTGTGCTTTCCCATCACTCAGAGGAAAGAATGGAGGCTTCTGGGTTTAAATATTTGTTGCAAAATACTTATTTTTTTACACTCATCCCACTGGAATGAAACCCTAAGCAGTGGCTCTCCAGCCAGTTGACAGAGCCTTCACCGAAGTTTTCTGGGAGCCTGACCCTCTGCTGCCCACAGGGGCAGGTAGGGGACCTTGACAGGTCTCCGAGCTGTCAGGGACAATGTGGAGTAGGACAGGCCGTATTAGAACCCTGTTCAAGGCTGGTGAGTCGCAGGGCAGGTGGGGCAGGATTGGGGGAGATGGTGTTAAGGAGTGATTCACCGAGGAGATGACGTTTCTATTGGACCCTGAAGGATGACGAGGAGCTTGGTGGAAAGGTCAGAGTCCGAGAAACATTGCTGGCAAAGAGAATAACATGTGCAAAGGACCAGAAGCATCAAAGAGAGCAATTGACATATTTGGGATGTATTCATTATTAATTTCTCTGTAACAAATTACCCCAAAACTTAGCAGCTTAAAACAACAGATGTTTGTTATAGTTTCTGTGGGTCAGGAATTCAGGAACCGTTAGATGGGTGCTTCTGGCTCGGGTGCTCTCATGAGGTTGCAGTCAACATGGTGGCAGGACTGCCTCATGTGAAGGCTCAGCTGGAGCTGGAGCAGCTGTGTGATGGTTTTAAAACATCTTCTTCTCCGTAAGAGGTGTAGTTTAATTCCCCTACTCTTCAGGCTGGACCTGGTGACTCCCTTCTAACCCATAGAGTATGACAGAAAAGGTGGTGTGTGATTTCTGAGATTTGGTCATGAAAGTTGCTGCAGCTTCTTCGTGACTGTCTCTTGGATCACTTATTCTATGGAAAACCAGATGCCATGTCATGAGGACACTTAAGAGGTCCGCATGGTGAGAAACTCGGGCCTCCTACCAACAGTCAGCAGGGAACAAAGGCCTCCTGCCAACAACCGTGTGGTTGAGCCACCTTGGAAATGACCAGAGTGTAATGAAGAATGTCTGGGGCCAGGCTTGTGGCAGGGAGGGAGGCAGGAGATGAGGCCAGAAGGATGGTCAAGGGCTTGTGGGCCATATATGCTGAGGAGTTTGTGCTTTGTCCTGTGGGCAGTGGGGAGCCATTGAAGGTTTCTGAGCTGGGTGTACAAAGTCAGATCTGGATTTTAGACAGAGCACCCTGGTAACAGGATGGAAGGCACATAAGCACATCCAATGTGGGGCGAATAGTGCTGTGGTAGAGGAAAGATAAGGGCCTGCAGGAGCCAAGAGGAAAGAGGAGACCAACCCAGTGGGTGGGAGTGGGGCTGAGAAGGCAGGGGGGCAGTGTGATCAGGGGTGGGCACAGGGGCTCTTGAGGTAAAGGTGGCACCTGAGGCTAGAGAAGAGAGAGGGGCCCGAGCTGAGGAGTCTGTTGGCTCTGTCTGTGCTTTTTGCCTGCGCCGTCTGCCTGAAAGTTCTCCCCGGCTCTTGGGGCAGTTGACTCCTCTCCATCATTCAGACAGCCCTCAGAGGCCTCTCCACCACCTGGTTTACAGCATGCATCTCACTCCCGTCACCCTCTTTTATGGTCTTCAAGTACTTTTGTGCTAACTTTTCTATCATCTGCCCCACTCTGACTTCCCTGAGAGCCCAGGGACATTATGTCCTCAGGGTCTAGAGCAGTCTCCCGTGTAGAGCAGGTGTTCAGGAAGTTGGTTTTCTTGATGAATGGAGAAATGTAGTTCGCTGAAGCTCTGAGAAAGGGGAGGAGTGTGGGTGATGGCAGAGCCCCCTCCCATGCTTCCTTAGGTTGTCCCTCTCCCTTCATTCTACCCACCTGGCATATCTCTCACGTCTGTCTGTCTGTCTGTCTCTGTCTCACACACACACACTACCTCACCCTCTGCCCTCTCCATCCCCACCTCCACCCCCCACAATCCCCTCATTCTGGGACTTCCCCAGTACATTCCCCTGCCTCAACACCCCCAGTAATTGATGTCAAGAAAAAGAATGGTGGCTTTTTCTCACAAAAGATGGGGCACCCCAGCCTGAACCCCTTCTGTATGGCCATGGGTGAGGTGTCCTGGAAGGAGCACTTCCTGCAGAGCTTCCCTCACCCCCAGCCAGGCCCAGTGGGTGGTTGGCTGCCCCCTGGCGAGCACAGCCATGGCAGGGGTCATGATCTGTGCTGCCCCTGCTGAGTGTGTGGGGATCTTGGCTGAGGTCAAGGAGAGTCTTCTGCACTGGTTGTGGCCCCTGGCTCTCCCCGGGAAGGATCCCAGCCAGTGCACCTGGCTCTGACCTCTGAAGCTTCCCCATCGGAGTCACCACCTCCTCTTAGCACTGCTGTGTAACCTCGGGGCTGGTGTTTTAACTTCTCTGGGATTCTACCTCTTTATCGGTAAAATGGGGTCTGAGATCAGCCTGCAGCAGCCCAGTGGCCTGCACCTGTGTCCCCCTGCTGGCCTGGTAGCAGCATGTGGGCCCACCCACCCGGGCTGGAGCGGGATGGGGCCTTGAGGGCCTCTCAGGCTCCTGTCTGGCCAGGATGTGCTGGACCTAGTCTTCGTGATCCCGCTGGGTAAATGCAAGGGCTTTCGGTAAGGATGCTTCCAGATGGGCCTCGTGACCCACCTGGAGAGAGTTTTTCCTCTCCAGGTTTTGAAGCTTTCCTGAAGAACTTTTCCCTTTGGTCATGGCCAACCAACATGGAGAAAAGCAGGCAGCATTCAGAGCTGGTGGATGGCTTGGCTTCTGTAATGGGGTGAACCAAAGCATAAACAGGATCCTCGGCCTTTTTTTTTACTTTTTATTGAATCATAATGTATATACAGGAAATCACACATAAAAAAAGCATATGCAACTTGATAAATTTTTACAAACTGAACACACCTTTGTAACCAGACCTTATGTTGCGAAGCAGAATATGACCAGCACCCAAAAAGCCTCACCCCCCTGGGATGACCGCCCGCCTGACTTCCCACAGCATAAGATGCGTTTTTCCTGTTCTTGAACTTCGTCTGCATGGACTTGGGATGCGGCAGCGCTCTGTTGTGTCTGTGTGTCTGGCCCCGCTGTGTCTGCAGGCCTCACCTCATCTGGGTGTGACCATAGGCCTTCCGTTTCCGTTGCTCACATGGCTATGCCGGTCCTCCTGGGTGAATGTGGCACAGTTTATTTACTCCTCCCACTGTTGATGGGGACTCTGTTTCCAGTTTGGGGCAATTATAAAAAATGCTGCTATGAGCATCTAGCACGTGTCTTTTGGTGAGCATATGTATTTATTTTTATTAAGTTGAATATGTGAAACTGCCATCTTTGTTGGTCAAAAATGGTTGAATATTAGCAATTTCATATGGTTCGACCTAATGCCTGGGAGAGAAATTACCGGGTGGTAAGGAATGCCCACACTCCAGTTTGGTAGCGTTCTCGGTGTTCTCTCCCACCAGCGTGTGAAAGTTTTAGCTGCTTCACATCCTCACCAACCTGTGGTATTTTCCATCTTCTTCATTATAGCCCATCTGATGAATATGTAGAGGTATTGCATCCTGTCAACCTTTTTTTAACTCCTTTGAGAAAGAAGATATGTAAATAAAATCTTTACATGTTGAGTATACTTTTAAAAACTGCATAAGCCCCCCAGAGAGTCTGATAATTACCCGTGGGAGAGCAAGTGCTGCTCCCACTATGAGATAAGAATGTGGCTGGGGGTGACAGATGATAGGCTCTCTTGCCAGCCTGTGAGTAGGCAGCAGGCCATCATATAACTACAGCCAGGCTGAAAAGAGGTTGAGCTAATGTGTCGTGCCAAAACCGTGACAAATTCTTCTTCACCATCCTCGTTATCGGGACGTTTCTTGGTACTCTTCGGGACCCAGCTGCCAGGATGTGGCGCTGGGTCAGTCCTGGCCCTGCCTGCTGGGAGTTAGCAATTTAATGGGGAGACCGAGGTTTGTGGATGATAGAGGGCCAGGGCCTAGCCAGGGAGGACTTGGGCCAGCTTTGAAATATTCGAGGGGCAGCCCTAAATTCTGAATGTATTGGCACTTGAAGAGCTTTTTAAGGCGAAGGGGCTGCACAGACAAGTGCAACCCGCTCCCACCCACGAAGCATGGTTGGGGCTCCTGGCAGAGGTGGAACCTGTGGCTCTGACCCCAGTCTCTGGCCTGAGCCCATCGTCCCTTTGGCTGCTCCCCAAGGGTGGAAGGAGGACTGCAGCCATGTTGGGGCAGGGAAGGAGTCATTTTCCAAAGCAGATTTTCTAATGTCTCCCTGTCCCTGTAGGGAAATGGGTGATAGAGCTTGTCCTCGCATGTCCCCTGGGCCCCCATCCCACTATCTCTTCTGATTTCTTTCCTAGGATGCCTATTACAGGCATCGTCAGCCTAGGATTGGCCACAGCCTAGGATTTGCATTTCTGTCACCATGTTTGGCAGCAGTAGCCTTCTGGGTCAACTATGAAGAGAATCAGTGGATGCCTATCCCTCCTTCCTCTCCAGCACTCCATCTCTCCCACACTCCATCCCTCCTCTCATTGAGGAATCAGTGTCCTCGGGCTGCTCTCTAGCCATCCATAACCCCCCATCTCCCCCAACCCCCCAAAAAAGGCACCCCCCCCAGGTTTGTGTACCCCAGAGGCCCTGCCCTTCAGAATGCCCAAAGAAGACCACACTCCATTTCCCCCAGGTGAGCCCAGTGTGGGAGGTCTGTGGCAGTGCTGTCCTGGAAGCCTTTTCCCGACTCAGGTGTGAGAGCTAGGGGCTTACCCCGCCGCAGGTGTTTGCCTTTTTGGAGTGGGGCAGTCTCCCTGGTAGCATGGGAGGAGAGATGTTGCCAGCAGAGCAACCTGGTGAGCGGCTTGGCAACCCTGTCACTCCCGGCCTTGGAGCTGCCCACAGCTTTTAGCTTTAGCCTGTTAGGTTTTCATACGGTTCCTTGGCTGTCCTTTTGACTGTGTTCCTTTCTGTTTCCTCATGTTAAGTTTCGTTTCTTGAGAAGACAAGAAAGATATTCCCACTTTACACCATCCCTCAGCCTTTCCCTTGAAATTGTTTTCAGGAACAGAAATGATATTATTCTGGTACAGTGACCATATCATGATCATGGCCTTCCTGCCTCCCTCCCCGCTCTCTTCACACCCCACCCGCCATCCCCTGTGCCTCAGCAGGAGAGTCTAAAAATACTCTCTTTCCACTGAAGAAAGTGAGCTGATTGGGGTGGGGATGGGGCAGGAAGAGCTGAAGGTGTTGTGTTCTTGGAAGGTGTCAGAGACCTGGTGGCTGAGCCTTTGGCCAGATTCTGGATGGGCAGCTCCTCGGGGACCCTGTCACTGGGAACAGGAAGTCTGATCCAAGGGCATAAACAAAACATGACAGAAGCCTCCTTTTGTCCAAAGAACAGAACCTATATTAGCAATCAGCAATCTTTTATTGATCTGAAATTTGATGATTTGAAACTTTGTCAAAACTTGAGAGGTACAGAAATGAAGAAGATATGGTTCATGTTTGTATAAGGTTTTAGTCTGGGGTTTGGTGTATAATCTGAAGGAATGAAGGAGATAAAAGCAAGAACTTCCCTCTTTTTTTTCTCCTCACTAGACCTTCCTCTGGGTCTTTCAACCCCCTAACTCTATAGGCACAGGCAGGAAAAGGGAGAATTTTGTAAGAGCAGTAAGGTGGCCACTCAGTCATTAACCAGCCAGCACCTGTGACAGGGACCCGTCAGAGGGTGTCAACACTGCTGTGTGTCACTCTGCTTTCTGATTGGGCAGCCTGCCAGCACCACCTCTGCGGCTCTCTGGCTTCAGGTTGGGGACCCAGAGCAAACCAGACCTTCTGAGGCTTGCCACGCCTCCCCTGGCGTGGAGTCTTGATTCTCTGCGGTGCCAGCTCTCTAGACGGGCCCCTGATTTATCACTGTCACCTCAGTCTGTTGACAGCCTAAGGGGCCATCTTCCTCTGTTCTCTGAAGTAGGACCATAAGAATGCTTAGTAAGCATGAGAACTGAATTCAGTCTAACTTGACAAATGCTGACGGACTGCCTTCTCTGTGCAAGGGCGAAACTCAGTGTGTGCCTTCAAAGATATGACCTCATGGGGAAGCAGACAGGAGCACAGGTATTTGGGCATTATCCCAGGAAGACGCTAGAGGCACACAGCATCTCTGGATTTCTCCCACTTCTGCATTTCCACATATGACTATTCCTTTATAGGTGCCTCCCTCCTGATCCCCCTGTTGGCATCAGAATCTTGTTCATTAGAAAATGCTGCCGTGAACATATGCTCTGTTAGCAGCCACCTCACCTAAACTGCACAGGGGTCCCATACAGGGGTTGAAATAATGGCAAGTGGGAAGGGTGTGGATTAGTTAAGACTGCTTGGTTGCAAATAACAGATGCCAACTCCAGCTTGGCCTAGGCAAAGAGGAGAGTTTGTCATGACAAGGCAGGGCTCTCCAGAACCCTGGGGTGTGACTGGGCCTGGGGAAGGGACAAAAGGGATCAGGAAAGTCCTCCAGATCCTCTCCTGTATGTCTGCAACTCTCAGCACACCAGCTGCACCTTTCAAGGGCATAGGCTATGTCTGCTCCCTGGTCTCGGGCTGGCAATGGTTGCCTCCCAGGACCCGTATCCATAGAGGACAGTTTCACCTCCCCAAAGAGAGCAGCCCAGCTCTCCCTGGGCCCAGGGCCAAGCTCCTGGGAGGAGGAGAATCTGATTGGGCCAACTTGGGATGTGTGTTTCCCCCTCCCTTCTCGGTGCCATAGAAGGGGGGCCTGTTGACTCACTGTTTGGGTAAATGCCCCAAGGAGTATCCACCAACTGGAGAGAAGAGTGATGGTTCTTTAATCTTCATTCTTCTTATCTCAGATTTGGCTGGGATGGAGAGCAAGATAAATTAAAAAGGGTCCCCTGGAGCTGTTTGTCCTCCCATAGAAATAGAGGTCTGAAGTGGCACCAGGAAGAGCTGTCTTGCTTTTTTCTCCCCAGCCTCCCACAACGGGCTGTGAAACTGGTCTTAGATTCTGAAGTTTAGAATCTAAACTAAAATGCTTACACATTTTGAAGCTAGAGTCACAGGAGTCAGCTGGTGTTTGAATCACGTGGTGGCAGCTGAAGCAGCTGGTGGAGGAGGCAGCTCTGGGGCACTCCCCAGGGGGGCAGGCCTCTGGTGGTGCTGCTTTCCAGGTGGCATTCCATACAGGCCTCTGCAGGCTCCTTCAGTCCTACTCAGAATCCTCAAGGAAGTGTTGGCCAAGAGGGGCTGTCCTGATGCAGGGCCTTAAATCCCTGAGTATGCAAATTAAATAAGTGGATCAAGGGAGCCAGGCTGACAGTAATGTTTGTAGTGAGATGCATCAGTCATAATTAACAAGGCTTTTTGGAAGCTGACCTCTTAACTTCAAATGGGTCTGTTGGTTAGAGATAGAGTTTCTGTGGCGGCCTCAGGATTGGTTGGAACACATTGCTGGAGCCAGGGAGGCAATTAAATGCTTGTGACAGCAACAGAATTGGCCAGAGAACTGTGGGCACCAGAGGCTCTGCCTCCTGCTCTGGGTACATACGGTGAGGGAAGGCTCCCGAAGAGCTGGACCCCGTTTTGGGGGAGTCCTTTGGGTATGCTTCTTTTTAAAATATATTCTGTAACTTCCAAAGAACAGAATATATTTTTTTAGTAAATTATTTTATTTTATTTATTTTGAGGAAGATTAGCCCTGAGCTAAAATCCATTGCCAATCCTCCTCTTTTTGCTGAGGAAGACTGGCCCTGGGCTAACATCCGTGCCCATCTTCCTCTACTTTATATGGGACGCCACCACAGCATGGCTGACAAGCAGTGCATTGGTCTGTGCCCGGGATCTGAACGAACCTGCAAACCCCGGGCTGCTGAAGTGGAGCATGCGAACTTAACCACTACGCCACTGGGCCGGCCCCAAGAACAGAATATTATTTAAAAAAAATTTTTTTAGAGTTTTATTAATCAGTGATAAGTGGCAATCTATTTAATTATTTATTCTTTCCTTTCTGTGTTGTTTTCATTTAAGGGAACCTAGTGGTCATGCTTTCCACTGGATTTTCTCATGTGGGCATGTGTAGGTTGACACTGTGGGCAGCACGGGGCTCTCACCCCTAAGCCTCTGTCATCTCAACGAAAGACTGGGCTAGGCAGTCTCAGCTTTAGCATTCTCTGATCTACTGAGGAAACCTGGAGTTAGCCTTTATGTCATGTTGCACATCAATTTCTCCTTTCCTTTCTGCTCAATTTGCCCATGGTGTCTGCCTCCACTGATGAGAGCTCTGCAGAGCAGAGTGTGGAGATGAACATGTGTGCAGATGCACAGAGCTCCTGTCCCAATGGCATCCTGCAGGCACCTCAACGAGGCAGCCTCTTTATGCCCTTCAGCTAAACATCACCAGGAATTGATTTCCTTGTGATTAGGGAAATATCTGCATTTTAGTATGCGCCACAATGCTTAGGTGGTGTTTCTCTGTCTCTTCTCCAAGGAGATACTGCATGCTGAATTAAGTTTTATGTTTTTGTTCACACTCAACAGCACCATTGAGAACCAAGATTTTGCCAGCTGCATCATGGCAGTGCTGGCAGGAAGAGAGGAACACAATAGGTTTGGTGGGTGCGATTTGCATTCGAGTGTAGGAGAGCATTGGCCTCTGAGAGAGGACCTGGGCTGCTTTGTATTTTCAGGCTCTGTGACAGCCCTTGGTGAGAAACATTCCTAACAGGCCTTTTATCCTTCTAGGCGTGGGCTGATGCCTTTCGAAGCAGTCCTGACCTCACTGGTGTTGTGCATATATATGAGGAGCTGAAGAGGAAAGGGGTCGAGTTTCCCATGGCAGACTTGGACGCTCTGTCTCCCATACATACACCACAGCGGGTAAGCTTCCAGCTGGCATTTTCTAGAAAGACCTATTGCAGAATGGGCAAGCCACTGCCACCACCCTTCTGCTGCTCCATTTACATTATTCAGCTGGTCATTGCGCTTTCTTAAAGCTGGAGGGCATTTCCTTTTAATAACAGGGGGACTGCAGGAGTGAGACAGCTGGTTGACTGGTGATTAAGTGGCAGTAGTATCTCCCCCCAGTTTTCATACTGATTGTGGAAGAATGTAATAGAGGGATCAGTGCACACACTTTCATGGAAATGGCTGCTTGGGCAAAGCCATCCTGTGAGGGTCGTAGCGCCTGCTTTTCAGAGGCCCCAGGAATCTGCTATGGGGATGCCAGCATCTCCCTTTGAGAGCACGAGAGTACCTCAGCGTTGGCAATGCAGAGGGGCTGACGATGTCACTGATCATGGGGCAAAGAGCAACTTTCAGTTTTTTTAACTGTACAAGTCAAATGGATCTAAAATTTATTTTCAGCTATGAGCGTTCTGCATCAATCCAGATACCCTTGAATTCCACCAGCCTTGAGATTCAAAGCCCAGGGGAGGCCTATCTAGGGGCCTCCCACTGAAGCTCTTACAATGTGGGGCAGCTCTGTGCTTCAGAATTAAGCATGTAGGCGACACCATCCATCCTCTCACAAGGAAGCTAGTACCTCTACTGGCTGGGAATCAGTCCCTGGCCTGGGGGAGAGCCAGGAAGCTCCAACACATTGCACCTTGCTGGCCTCCATCTGCCCATCCTGAAACAGGGGTGGGAAGTCCACCCTGCCTGTACAGTTCTCTTGCATGAACACAGTTAACGTTTAAGAAGTTATCTGAGATGCCCAAAGGGAAAGCACATGGAATTGTTCTTTCCAAAGCATTATTCTCATTATGATCTCTCCAAACCACTTACTGTGCTTTGTGGAATAAACATAACCTGTTTTATTCTTCCAATAATGACACACAACAGTGTTGCTGTTCCTATAATTACAAAGAACATTCGGCAAATTACATAATTACTATTTATATTAGTCTACTTGTAAAGGCCAAAATGTAATCTTCCGGAACCAAATAAGGATTCATAATTAGCAAAACTTAATCGCAGCCCCCTCTACTCAGATCCCAAGGTGGTCCTAATAGTGGGACCATGACCAGAGCTCTCACAGAGCACTCTTGGTGCTGCCTTTCTGAACTGCTTTGGTTGTCTGTGAGGTAAGTAGAAGGAGGAGCCACTGGTAGCCCCCTTTGCGATGGAGAGACTGGGTGCAGAGGGTGTAGAGGGGTTCTGTGAGCCTCACAGATCAGCGGTAGAGCTGGGCCCCTCCTCTCTGCAGGCATCTGTGGCGGGAAGTGCTGTCCTGGGTGGGGTAGGTGCCAGGCCCAGCCACACAAACAGCCCAGTGAACAGAGGACTTTGTTGTTGCCATGCCAGAGTGTCCCTGAAGTGGATCCAGCCGTGACCATGCCCAGGTCCCAGTTGCAGCAGAGGACAAGTGCCGGTTCCTATTCCTCGCCTCCTCCTGCTCCCTACTCTGCTCTACAGGCCCCGACTCTGAGTGTGACTGGCCCCATCACGGCTAATTCAGAACAGGTACTTCCATACTTCTGGCCCATAGACAAGCCAGCTGACCGTCCGCATTCACCCTTCCAGGAGACACATACTGAGGCCTCCCCAGCCCAGGCACTGTGCTAGGCATCAGCAACACACAGATGGAAGGGCCCAGCCCCCTCTCCTGAGGACTCAAGGTTGAGTCAGGGAGACAGGTGCAAAAACAAGCAGGCAGTGTGGTAGGAGCAGGCCCTGAGTGCTCTGTGAGCCCAGAGTTGAGTAGTACCTAGAAAGCAGCCCAGGGAGTTGACGCTGCCGAGGGTCTCAAAGCTGGAGTGGGGCCTTGTCAGGCAAGGCATGGTTCGGAGGCTCAGAGGAGCATGTCACTCTAGGGAACAGCAGGTGGACAGTTTGGAGGATAGGTGCAGGTGCAGGGTCCAGGAGGGGAGGAAATTGTGGCAGAAGATGGGCCAAAAGCGTAGGAACAGAGTTGAGTTGTAAATGACCTTGAGCATCATGCTGAGAGGTTTAGATTTATCCTGTAAGAAGTGTTGGCCATTGGAGACCAGTGACCTGATCAGCAAGGTGCCTATGTCCCTGCCTAGGACAGGGAGGCCTTTAGGAAGCGCTCTTCCTGCCTTTATCTTTATCTCAAACACTGTCAGGCTTCCTTGGGTTATGTCCTGAGAACTTAATGCCATTTTAACCCCAAATTGGATTTTTTTCGATGAGTTGTGGAGACTGGTCTTTGGGTGAATCTACAGAATTTCTGTTACTTAAAGTTTGAGGGGGCTGGCCCAGTGGCATAGTGGTTTAAATTCCCACCCTCCACTTCGGCGGCCTGGGGTTCACAGGTTCAGATCCCGGGCGCGGACAGATGCACTGCTTATCAAGCCATGCTGTGGCGGCATCCCATATAAAGTAGAGGAAGATGGGCACGGATGTTACCCCAGGGCCAGTCTTCCTCAGCAAAAAGAGGAGGATTGGCAATGGATGTTAGCTCAGGGCTAGTCTTCCTCACAATAAATAAATAAATAAATAAAAATAAACAGTGGGGTCAAACGATTATGTCCAGTTAACGGAAGTGTTGTGCCATGGCCATGCCATTTCAGCTCTTACCCCATGGAGCAGTCGTGGGCTTGATGGGCAGCTGGAAGAGGGCCTGATGATAATCACGCAAGAGCTTTGTGCACTACTGAGGGGAGGAAGTCAAAACCTATAGCTGAAATGCAGAGTTTACATTGACTGTGGGCCTCAGTTCACTGAACTCTGCCCTTCCCTGTTACCCACAATGGCCAGGACCTGTCTCAAAAGGGGAGTCCTGAGGAAGAAGGTCTCTGGCTCCAGGTTCTGCTTCCATGGGCGGAACTCTGCTCCCTTCTGCTCAGAGGGAAGGCGGACGTGTTTGAAGTTGGACAGCCACTGAGACCCTCTACTGAATCGCTGTCAGTGGATAGGAGCTCAGGAAGAGCCCTCCCGGCAGCCAGAACAGTTGAGAGGAAGGTCTGGAATGGATGAGAGGGCACAAGTATTGCCCCTTGGGGAAAATGGAAGCAGAGACAGGCAGGAACCCAGCCTGGCCTAGAGGACCCCAGGGCTTCAGAGCCCACATGGTTTCTAACTGTTGCATTCCTGGGCCTCCCTGGCCAGAAACCTCTTCTCAGCCAAGACTTGGGAGAAGGCCATATGGGCCATCCATCAAGCAGAGCCAGAGGAGAAGAGCCTCTCAGGACCTAGCCCATCATCCTGGTTGACCACTTGTCCCTCTGTCCATCCAGTAAACATTTATTGAGGCCGCCTGTCCCTGTCCCTGTGCTGAGAGTACAGACCTCAACCAGCAGCATTCCTGTCCCCAGGAGCTCGAGGCAAGACAGCGAGGGGCCTGTAGGAGGTCGGAGTGCTGGGTTTCATCTCAGGGAGAGGTAGGGGGTAGTCAGAAAAGGCTTCACTGAGGAGAGGAGGTGTCATTTGAGCTGGGTCAAAATGCAGTTAAGAACGATAGCAAAATCTAGCTCTCTGGACGTTCTAGCAGGAAAAGGACCTAGTCATTATTGGGTCTATGTGTGTGCCAGCACTGTAGGGGCATTTTCCTATCGGTTACTCACAGTCGTCCTGTGAGGTGTGGGTATTATTATCACCTTTCCACAGGTGAGGAAACTGAGGCTCAGAAAGGTTAAGGTCCCTCTCTTATGGTGTCCCTACTGCAGGAGAGATGACCCAGGCCTTAGCCCAGGTCCAGGCTTTGGGGAGCTCTGTTGGATGGATAGGTTGGGTAGCTTTCAAGGGGTTGTGTTATCCCTTGGTGGGAGCTGGGTGGGTCGGGGGTCTCCCCTGTAGTCTTCTCTTGGTCACTCTTGCCACACCAGAAAAGTGCAGTTAATGCTGGCCAGCATCTCAGAGGACCATAGTATTTAGATTATAAACTCCTAGGGGCCAGAATCTATAACTATTATGTTCTTCATTGAGGATCCCAGTCCCGAAGGGACCTTGGTGATCACGCACTCCACCACTTTCATCTGAAAGAGCGGAAAGGAGGCCTGAGAGGTTAATTCCCTACTCAAGGTCCTGTGATGGGAGAGCCAAGACGGCAAACTAGCTCAATCCACTCTGGACCCAGCGCTCCTTCCCTCCATGGTGCTGCTTCCATGTCATAGGTAGAGTCTCCAACGACAAACTTGGTAACCAGGGCCCTCTGGGGTGGCCTGGAGTGAGGGACCTCACTCCCTCATTCAGTTCTCTCTCAGAGCTGCCATCTCCTTCACACACAGACTGGAGTGAGACGAGAGGCTTCTTCTGCTGCACTCATTCTGAAGTGTGACCTAGATGTTACAGTGAATGGGACTGTCACCAGCCATGTACAAGTTGACTGACCTCTCCTTTCTGCTTTCCTCCCTCTGGCCTGAACAGATTGCCAGGCTGCGGAGTGAACTGGATGTTGTTCGAGGAAACACTAAAGTCATGTCCGAGATGTTAACAGAAATGGTCCCCGGGCAGGAGGATTCATCGGATCTGGAGTTGCTGCAGGTGAGGTGACCTCATCTTAGGGAAGCTCTGGGCCTGGGGACGCAGCAGTGAGGGAGCGACTGAGTCCATATAAGCCCGCACTCAGCCTTATGCTTCCCAGGAATGGTCAGAGGCCAATGCCAGGCTCTCTCTTTTTTATTTTCCTTAATAACGTTTTTTCCCTGCTTATAAAATGCCAACTGCAGAATACATGCCCATCAAAAGAGAAAGGAAGTACAAAGAAGAAAATAATAATTTTGTTTAATCCTAGCATGCACAAATAACCATTGTCAATGTTTTGTAGTATTTTCTTTAAGATTTTTTTCTGTTTATTTTTATTTCAAATGTAATTGAGATGATATGCGTATGATTTTGTGTGTCACTTTGCTCCCTCAACATTATGTGATGAACATTTGCAACAGGACCTTCAACCTTTCCTGCACGTAGGAGCCCTTCTAGTCACCCCTCATCCCCCAGATATTCTGAGACTGAGATGAAGCTGAAAAAAGTAGTTGAAGCTACTTTTCTTTTCCCAAACACGGAGGATTCCCAGGCTAAGACTTGCTCACACTATAGTTCTTGAGGATCTGTTGCCTCTCTGCCTCTGGACACCCTGCAGGCCTGGGAGCATGGCAGAAAGGGTCTGGGCGCAGGGCCGCCCTCAGACTAGAGTCAGAGATTCTGCCTCAGGCCTGTTTCACAGGCCAGCCAGGTCCAGAGCTAGTGACCAGATTACCATACCCGACTGGCATTTGTAGAAAGTGGCAGCGGCACTGCCCTCAGAAGCAGTGACCTTCTGAAGGAGTGGAGAAAGGATGCTGTAAACTGCAAGTGCCAGGTCTTTTCAGCAGGAGCCAAGATGATTGAGTGAACAGCTCAGGAGCTAGACTGGCTTGGCGAACTGGCGTGAATACCTCACGACATGCCTGCTGCTGCTATTCTCGTCTGACACTCAGAGTCGTCAGTCTTGGCCCCTTAAGTGCCACACCTCCCACCCTGCTGTTGGCACACACTTGCAGCCTGTGAAGGCTCGGCTCTAATTGCCCTGTCCTTCAGGAGTGCACACAGCCAGAATGGCTGTGCCTGGTCCCAAGCTGCTGCTTTTTATGCCCCCTTCACCCTCTGAAGCCATCAGCTCCTGGGGGTGAGGGTGGGTGGAGGCACACCCTGGGCGTAACACAGAGCAAAGCCCTAGGGGCACAGAGATGCATAGTCTGTGGTTCCTGCTCTGGAGGAGCTCACAGCCTAGCGCAAGAGACAGACAGGAAAACAGCTCACCTCCATGAAACCGTGACATCAGACTGCTCTTGAAGCAGAGATGAGCTCCCTCAGTCAGCCAGAGCAAGGAAGCCTGAGTGGCGACTCTCTACTTCCCAGACTTCACTCCCGACACCTGCAGCAGACCAGGCTTGCCTCAGTTCAGCAGGTCCAGCTGTCCACACGCCACACTCCATGGGACCCAGTGTCCCATTAATGCATCATTGGCCTCCATTCTCAGCCTGATGGGAAGGAGGGGGATTCTTCCAGGCATTACCCAAGGCACAGGAATCTGAGATCAGTCCAGAAACAGTCCAGAAACTGAGAGGGCCTCTTGAGGCAGCTTTGTGCTGTGTCAGCATCAGAATTCCTGCTGACGGGGGGGTTTGCAGTGGACAGAGCTGAGCTCCTGGCAGCAGGGGGTAGGCTGAACAAAGCCAGCATGCTTCCAGACAGCCAGATCGGACCCAGACAGCAAGAGTACTCTGTGTGTGGTGTGCGTGTGTGTGTGCGTGTGTGTGTGTGTGTTAAAACAAGCCCATCAGCCAAGACAAACAGAATCTAATCTCCTGGCGTCAGCTCACAGTTTTCAAAAATAGGTTGCTTCCCATGACGTTTTCCTTCCCTCTGTGGTGTTCCAACTCAGAGCCTACCAGCCCTCACTGCTTTCTTATAAGTCAAACAGAGAAAGAATGGTTCTGGGTGCCAGTGGGAGGCTGTCCTTTCAGCACGGGAGATTCAGGAGTCAGGCAGCTCTGTGGGAACAGATATGGCTCTCCTGGCTACTGTCCTTGCTCCTTAGTCATTCCTAACATCTCTCCTCTTCCTCTTCCCCTGGCAGTCAGAAGCCAGCCGGGCAGGGTCTCCCAAGCGTCGGGGCCACACTGAACAGCAAGCCTTCCACATGGGAAAAATGCCACGGTCTGCTTGGAAAGTGATAGGATCAGAATGTGCCCTGAGGACCCCTCAGTAGAGCTGAAGAGCAGCCAGATTGCTCAGGGTAGAAGCTGTCCAGAGCTCACAGTGCTGGCCAGGGCCATGGAAATAAACATATTTGTGACCAACCCAAATGTTCGTGCCAACAGAAGCTGCTCCCGATTTGAGTATAAATTGCTGGGTAGGAGGTAGAGGAAATGGGAAGAGAGGAAATTGAAGGTGTCAGCCCTGGGATGCACTGGTGTGGCCAGCCATAATCATGGGCCGGTTATGTCCCGATTGCTTTCTGCGCGTCGCAAAGCACTTTCAGGTGTGCCTCACCACAGCCCTGCAGAGCAGCAGGGGAGCTTGGTGGAGAGAGCTGTTTGTCTGAGGACTCATGAGTGAATGACTTGTGGTTGAGGGAGGCCGAGGCCACTCCACCATGGTGTGATGTCAGCTGGAGCCCCCAGGGAAAGTGAGGCAGGATGCCCAGAGGAAACACAGCAGCTCCTCTTAGCCACTGTGTGGAACCCTTCACTCTGAGTTAGGAGAGACCTCCAGGCAGCTAAGTCCAGCTCCATACCTGCACTCAGATTCCCTTGACAGCAGGTTTCCTGGTAGTACCTGCCTCATTTTTCTTAATGTCCTCAGTGACAGGCTGTTCATGTCAGCCCATGGAAGCACTTCCATTTCTGAAGATACATTTTAGTTAGACTTTGAGAAGCAGCACAGCAGGGCAGGAGCAACGGCTTAGGAATCACTGGGTTCACGTCCAGGTTCAACTGCTGACGAGCTGGGTGACGCTGGGCGAGGCACCCACCCCTCGGAGCCTGGAGTAATCACTCTTGCCTTGGAAGGATTAGAAGTCTTCTGTTCAAGTGCTCGCACAGTGCCGGGCACAGGCAAGTTGTCCCCAGGTCAGAGCTTCTGTGATTATTGTCGGCACCCTCTCCACACATCAAGCTCAAGTCTGTCTCCCAGTAACTGCTGCCCTGGTCTGTCTTCTTTAACAACAGAACAAAACAAATTCCTCTTTCATGTGGTAGGTCCTTAAATATTTGAAGACTGCCATAAGCCCCTCCCATGGCTCCATCTCTACGTGGTACAAATGTGACTGTTGGCAACCTACCTAGTAGATGACCAAGGCAGTTCTCGGCAGGAGGCAGACATTATGAAATCGAGAGCTTTCATCAACTGAAAACCCTCCATCTCTTTTTCATGTGGCTGTTAAGCCATATCTTCCCCATCCTGTGTGTGGGCACTTGGGTCCAGGCCTAAAATTTGAGACTCTTCATCTATGTCTGATAAAGTTCTCACCCTTAGCTGCAGCCTGTGAGTCCAACTTTTTGGATTCTTTAAAGATCCTGATGCTGTCATCTGGTGCCCTCTGTCTCTCCCAAATTAGCCTCTTGAGCTTTGTCTTCAATTAATAATAACTTTTAGTTAATCCACCAATGCCAAAAATGGGCATTCCTACATGGCCACCCGTCAGATAATAAAAGAAGCCCTCCTCCATGTTGTTTCTTCAAGTGACAGATGGTATATCCCTTCTTGCTTCTTGCATCTTATTTCACAAAAAACAGGATGGCCAGGACCATTTTCTCTAGAGAAATCTAGTTTATTCTACATGTTTAGCTTCATTATTTCCCCTTTCTCTGCAGCAAAGAATTTCTTCTCCCTCCCCCCCTCCTTTACACCTTTGGAAAGCAGATCTTCAGAACCTTATTCTATGCTCCTTAGAACTTGGAGAGGGTTCAAAGGAACCCCATAAAGATGATTAAAAGATTGTTTTGTGAGGTGGAGATGAGAATATCCCTTGAAGAAAAGATAAAGGCATTGGGATTAATTAGACAGAAAAGAGAGGATATTTTTTTAAGAGAAAAACAAATAGAAGTTTATTAACATGCACGTTGCACATATACATGGGAGCTTCAGACATGAGTAACTCAAAGGGATGGTTAGAACTTGAGCTTATGTAACATCTTAGTAAAAGAACAATAAATTTTTAGAGAAGTAACAAGACAAAGGAAAAAGACTTTGAATTTCTAGGGGTGGCAAATTGTGCAAAGGAAAGTATATGGATTGTTTAGTGAGAGTAAGTTCAGTTTTGTAAGAAACCACCAAACTGTCTTCCAAAGTGGCTGTACCGTTTTGCAGTCCCACCAGCAATGAGTGAGTGTTTCTGTTGCTCTGCACGCTCACCGGCATTTGGTATTGTCAGTGTTGTGAATTTGGGTCATTCTGACAGGTGTGTAGTAGTATCTCATTGTTGTTTTAATCTGCGATTCCCTAATGACATATGGTGTTGAGTAGCTTTTCATACGCTTACTTGCCTCTTTATCTTCTATGGTGAGGTGTTTGTTCAGGTCTTTGAACCATTTTTAAATCAGGTTGTTTGTTTTCTTACTGTGTTTTAAGAGTTCTTTGTATATTTTGGGTAACAGTCCTTTATCAGATATCTTTTGCAAATATTTTCTTCCAGTCTGTGACTTGCTTTATCATTCTCTTGACATTGTTTTTCACAGAGCAGAAGTTTTTAGTTTTAATGAAGTTCAGCTTATCAATCATTTCTTTCATGGATCGTGCCTTTGGTGTTGTATCTAAAAACTCATTGCCATACCCAAGGTCATCTAGGTTTTCTCCTATGTTATTTTCTAGGAGTTTTATAGTTTTGCATTACATTTAGATCTGTGATCCCTTTTGAGTTAATTTTTGTGAAAGGTGTAAAGTCTTTGTTTAGATTCATTATTTTGCATGTGGATATCCAGTTGTTCCAGCACCCTTTGTTGAAAAGACTTATCTTTGCTCCTTTGTCAAAGATCAGTTGACTCTCTCTATATATTTGTGTGTGTGTGAGGAAGATTGGCCCTGAGCTAACATCTGTTGCCAATCCTCCTCTTTTTGCTGAGGAAGATTG
Source organism: Tapirus indicus (assembly GCA_031878705.1). Classification (NCBI taxonomy): domain Eukaryota; kingdom Metazoa; phylum Chordata; class Mammalia; order Perissodactyla; family Tapiridae; genus Tapirus; species Tapirus indicus. The sequence continues at coordinate 1,422,318 of CM062932.1, read as the reverse complement.
GCCCTGGGCTAACATCTGTGCCCATCTTCCTCTACTTTATATGTGGGACGCCTGCCACAGCATGGCTTGATCAGCAGTGCATAGGTCTACACCTCGGATCTGAACCTGCGAACCCCGGGCCACTGAAGTGGAACGCGCACACTTAACCACTACGCCACTGGGTTGGTCCCAGTTGACTATATTTATGTGGGTCTATTTCTGGACTCTCTATTCTGTTCCATTGATCCACTTGTTTATTCTTTTTTTTTAATTGTTCATTTTTATTGATGTCTTAATAGTTTATAACGTTGTGGGGTTTTAGTTGTACATTATTGTTTGTCCGTCACCATGTGGATGCATCCCTTCACCCCTTGTGCCCACCCCCCGCCCCCCTTCCCCTTGGTAACCACCAACCAGTTCTTTCTGTCTGTGTGTTCGTTTATATTTCACATATGAGTGAAATCATGCGGTGTCTGTCCTTCTCTGTCTGGCTTATTTCACTTAACATAATACCCTCTAGGTCCATCCATGTTGTTGCAAATGGGACAATTCTGTCTTTTCTTATGGCTGAGTAGTATTCCATTGTATATATACACCACATCTTCTTTATCCAATCATCAGTTGAGGGACACTTGGGTTGCTTCCACTTCTTGGCTATAGTGAATAATGCTGCAGTGAACATAGGGGTGCATACGCCTCTTGTGATGGTTGATTTCACGTCCATTGGGTAGATGCCCAAGAGTGGGATTGCTGGATCATAAGATATTTCTGTTTTTAATTTTTTGAGGAATCTTCATACTGTTTTCCATAGAGGCTACACCAGTTTGCATTCCCACCAGCAGTGAATGAAGGTTCTCATTTCTCCACAACCTCTCCAGCATTTGTTGTTTTTTGTCTTGGTGATTATAGCCATTCTAAGGGGTGTAAGGTGATACCTTAGTGTAGTTTTGATTTGCATTTCCAAGAGAGGATATTTTAATAAGATGTTCTGATGGATGGAGGGCTTCTGCACAAATAACAGTGACCAGCAGTTCTCCCCTCTGTTGAGAACCAGACAGAGAAGGAGGCTGAAGCTGAAATCTTCAGTGGTTAGGAAATTCCTGTCCCAGCTGTTGCACAGTGGGAAGGACGACCTGGGCAAGCTGTAGGCCCTCAGTGTCTTAGGACCAGAAGACAGTCATTCTGTCTGGGTGTTTTGCAGGTGGAGGGAGGCAAAGGAAGGTTTCCCAACTGCACCTGCCGTGGTCTGGCTGTGGATGACCCAACCACTGGAGGCCATGTGGGTGGCTGGCTGGCATTTGTGGTGGCAGAAATCTTAATATTGTGGTCCTCCTCTCCCCTTCAATCTCTTTGTCTTTTTTTTTTTTTTTCCTGTTTAATTATTTTTAAGACAGTAACTTAAAAGGTTGAGCAAGGAGATGGTAAAACTTTCTCTCTGCAGAGACGCCTGGAGATCCCTGATTCAGAAGCCCCAGGCCAGACTCTATGGACCTGTGTTTAGGAGAAGCTCTTTGGAAGGCTCCTGAGTGCTTCTCTGGGATCAGAGTGTGCAAGGCTCTGCCCGTGGGGTCGGGGGCTGTCTCACCTACCGCCCCAGCTGGAGGCAGTGGGGAGCGAGGCAGAAATACAAGGCCAAAGCAGATGTTTCTGGGCTTACAGTCCAGGAGATTACTGCATTCTCTGCCCTTGGGTCTCATTCTTCCTTCAAGCCAAGGTCATAATGTTAGAGCTAGCAGAGGTCTCAGAAATCATCTAGCACTTTCCAAACATTTCTGTAAAGTAATGAAACCCTTTTCTCCACAAGTAGAATTCTAGAGAGTCACAATGTTTAAAATAGACAAAAGCAGAGCAGCCCTGAGTGCCATAGGGTGAGGAGCACCGAACTCTGTGCAGTGGAGGAGCCTCAGTGGCCCTCTACAGAGCTTCACCACTTCTCCAATCCCTTGTTTTACCCAGGGAGAAACAGGCCCAGGAGTGCTGGAGGCCTGCAGAGGTGATCCAGTCACGGACTACTTGCTGCCTGCCACTTGGTCCCCAGCATCCTGGAGGGACTGGGCTCTGTGGAGGAGACTGAATCCAGCCCTGCCCTCTTCCATCTGGTGGGTCTGGTGCTTTGGGTGTTTGGAGCCGTGTTTTTGAGACACTCCCTGCAGTCTTCTGAGGGATCTGGTTTGGTTCTTCTTTGACTTTGGTGGACCATCCTTGAGGCCTGCTCTTTGTCCTGGGGCTTCTGCTGTTTAGGGTGGAGGTAGGGGCTGGTCTTCACTTACTGGAGATAAGTAAAAGCCAGAGGCTCTGCTGGAGGAGACATAGGTGGCAGCGCTGAGTAGAAGTGTGTCCAGAGTGCTGTGAGAGTCTTGAGGAGGGATGGATGGGGAGGTCTTCAGAAAACATTCTGGGTGGATAGGAAGATGGGTAACTGGGTAGACATGTGGTAATACTGGCACTGTAAAATGTTAATGGTAGAATCTAGGTGTTGGATATATGGTTTCCACTATAAAATTCTTTCAGCTTTGCTCTACTTTTGAAAATTTTTGCGATTAAGTGTTGGAGTGGGGAACTATCCCAGGGCGTTGAAGGATGAGTAGGAATTTGTTTGATGGAAAAGGAGGAGAGGAACATTGCAGGCAGAGGGATGACTTCTCAGGGGCCTCGAGCAGTGCAGGCTAGTGCCTGAGGCCATCTGATATTCTAAGAAGTCCTCAGGTGTGTTTGGAAAAGGCCTATGGGCTCTAGGACATGATGCCACAAGCTTCTGCAGGGCTGGGTGGCCTTGAACTTGTTTCCCATGACATGCTGCTACACACCTCTGGCTTGCAGGTCCTGTGTCTTAGAATTGGCCTGCTGTGTAGATGGAAAGTGACTGACCTCTTCCCTTTCCCCTCCCCATCCTAGGGCTCCAAGCTTTGCATTGCTTATCAGAGATTTTTTCCAGACACCACTGGAGCTGGTCTCATCTGCACCGGGCATGTGCACATCCAGGGAGGGGAGGGACACGCATGGTGTCCCAGGAAGGGTTCATGGCAGACAGCTGAAAGGCAGGCATTGTGCCTCTTTCCTCTGTCCGCTGGCTCCGGCTTTCCCACTCTTCCATCCTGAGCTCTTTCGCCAGGTCTCCAGCATTTCTTTCAAAGCTCTGGGCAAGACCTACTGCCCAAGTATTGGCCAAACGTCTTTTCTATTGTTAGCAGGGGGCTGGTCTTTTAAAGTTAACCTAAATCCATGCTCCCTTGTGAGCCCTAAGTAGATGCTCCCTGCACTCTAATGATATTATAAATTCTATGATTATTTACATTGTTCACTTCAGTCCTGGCTGTTGGAATCCTTCACATGGTCTAATGTGATTGCTTCTTTCATAAGTTCGGGCATTGTTATTTTTATTTATTTGTTATTTATTTTTAATGTTGAGAGCCTGGCTTCATTTTAGCATCACTCATGAGCGTACTTTATTTCTGTAATTAGGGTTTCCACTGTGCTGTTGGCTTTCCTGTGTCTGTGATTGTCCCTGTGGTGACTGGATTTGACCTGTGAGTGTCTATAGGCACCCATGGCAGTTATCGTGTGCCAATCCATCACAAATGGAGACCTGGACAGGCCCTGGCTGGTTCTGGCCTAGGGACATGAGCCATTCACAATGGTAGACAGTGGGTGTTTTGTGGTGTTTCACTGTTTTCTGGACATTAGTGTCCTCTGCAATTAATTTTTGGTATTTGCCTCTTGTTATTAATTTTAACACTTGTCTCTATGTTGAGAAATGCTTACTCCTGGGTCACTGGGGCCTGGGATGAGTCCTAGAGATGGAAGATTAGACTCTGGATGAACAAGAATTCCCCCTTCTCTGAATGAAGGGTGCTGAGAAGAAGGCTAAGCTGATGTGGATCACTGAGCCAGGGCAGTGATGGGGAGCTTGTGGTTTGGGTAGACCAAGGGTTCAGAGCACTTTAGAGTCAAGATCCCTATCCTTCCCATCCAGCCCCAGTCAGGTTCTGACCTTCCCCTCCTCTGCATCTCTACTGCTGATGGGAATGTTACCACCTGCCTAGGCTGATTTGGCCTGGGTGCAGCTGGCACCTGAAGCAGCAGGTCAGAGGTAGGGAGAGAGGGATTGTGAGTACCCAGTGATTTGCTAGAAGCACCCTATTTCCAGGGATGATCCTGCCTTCCTGAAAACCTAAAATGGGAATCTTGAGAGAACCAAGAGTGGGAATCTGTTCATAGAAAAAATTGGAAGGTCCAGGCACTGGGCTTACTGTCCCCATTGACCAGGAGAGATGGACACCATTCTGGCTGTGCAGAACAACAGGGTAGAACCAAAACAAAGGGCAATGTTTCCATAAACCAGATAGACAGCACAGCAAGCCAGAGAATCTCCAGATGAAGCTTTTTTTCTTAAGGTAAACACCAGACTATGCTCTACCCTGCTGCCTAAATCTAGGTACCTTCTGTCTTGAAATATACACCTGTACTGGGGTGATTCTAGGCTGACCCACATGGACTGGGCTTCTTTCCTCAGCTGCCCTCACTTTGGGGGAAGGCACCCCTGCAGGCTGAGCCATGGGAGGAGGGACAGCAGAAGCAGTGTCCAGGCCTGGTGTCTGGCTGGCCATGATCTACTCACTCTGTGATGGGCAGGTCTGTCAAGGTGTCCCTACCTTGCTCTGATCAAGCCTAGGACACTCATTGCCCTTCAGCAGTGAAGGAGGGGTGTGTGTGCATGTGCATGTGTAAGGGAACACTATTTGGATACCTTGGACTAAGTGTGGATGGAAGGAATGCAACTTGCCTTCATTAATTAATTCTCTCAAAAGCAGTTAGGGAGTGGTTCCTACGTGCCAGTCACGGGTACTAGGGAAATGGGGACAAGAGATGCCATCTCTGCCCTCAAGGAGCTCGGTCTAGAGGGGGAGCAGATAAAGAAACCAACTGTAACAGTGTGGTGAGCACTGTGTTGCAGGGCGCTGTGAGGCATGGAAGTTGGCGGGCACTATCGATTCCCTGCTTTGCATTTGACCACCTCGACAGTCCAACTCAGCAGGTGATTACTGGGCCTTTTCAGTGTGGAGCTTGAGGGCATCCCCAAGGGATCAATGATGGCACCTCTTTCACAGAGTTCATGATCTGAGAGGAGGAGAAACCTTTTAGCCAAGCTAGCCAGATTGCATTCAGCAGAAATGAACAGATTGTGTATGTCTGCAGCGAATAGGGCAGTTACTTCTACCAGAAACATTTTCAAAGGTTGTAGTTTTGAGGCTCAGCTGTGGGCAGGAAGGACCTCTGCTTCATCCATTATTCTTTTCACTCACTGGGTCATCAGTTGCCTCCAGTGTCCAGGTAGGTAGGACAGCATCTTACCTCTGCTCCACACCATATGGCCCATTGGGGCTTGGAGTTCTTCCATAGGCAGGGATGCTGCAGGGCCAGCCCAGCAGGGCTCCCAGTTCCCTCCTCTGTAAGGTCCTCTTTCTGGCATATAGGATGGCAAGGAGCCCTGGAAGGTGTTTGAGGGAGCTCAATAAGCAAGTTTCAATGAGAGCATGAGTCAGGCTGCCGTCTGAAGCAGGGAAGGCCCGAGGAAGCCAGGCCATAAAGTGATAAGGGCCTGTCTTTAGGGAGCCGTTGCTTCCAAGGGTAGAGAGGGCTCTGATGGTGACTGGGGGTTCATGAGAGTCACCTTTGGCCAGCTGGGGAGCCATGTGGGAGCTTGCTAGGCTTCTGAGACCTCAGCAAGATGGCAGACATGACACTGAAATATACCTAATGCAGTTGTAAAATACACTTATGCTGTTGCTTGGAGTATGAATAAGCTGATTTCATCTTTTTGAAGGGTCTTTTACTATTACCAATCAATATTCTAAATGACCATACCCTTTCACCCAGAATTTCTACTTCCAGGAACTCACTCTATTGAAGTGCTGGCACAAATGCATAAGCATGTATATATACAAATGTTCATTGCTGCGTTATTTGGGTGAGCCAAAAAAAGAGAGACCAGGGGCCGGCCCAGTGGCGTAGTGGTTAAGTTCGTGTGATTTGCTTTGGCGGCCCAGGGTTCACGGGTTCACATCCTGGGCACGGACCTACTCACCGCTCATCAAGCTCTGCTGAGGGGGCATCTCATATAGAAGAGCTACAACTCTACAACTATGATACACAACTGTGTACTGGGGCTTTGGGGAGAAAAAAGAAAAAAAGAGGAAGATTGACAACAGATGTTAGCACAGGGCCAATCTTCCTCACAACAAACAAACAAAACAAGAAAAATGTAAATTACAAAATATATTATTAAAAACAAAAAAAAGACCATAACCTTAAATGCCCAACAATAGAGAATGGTGATACACATTATGAGACACACATGAAAGGATGAGGCAGTCTGTACGAAGTGATGGGGAATGGTGTCTGGAATATTTTGTTGAAGAGAAAAAGCAAGTTACAGAGAATCATATCCTTTTATTTTAAAAACGATTTATACAAACATGTACTTATGTACATAAAACAGTATATATATAAGAACATTTGTCTATATATTGAAAAAGAACTTGTTACCTCTCAGGGAGGAGGAAGCAGTGAGGGAGGGCCTTCAACTTTGCATTCTGTACACTCTTCTGGCTTTATGGACAAGCATATACTCCTTTTGTGACTCTTAAGAATTAGTACACATTTTTCCAAAGTATGTAGAATGTGACAAAAAGTGTACCCAGCATGCTAGCCACAGGTGTGTGTGTTCCCTAGGAGCTGAACAGGACCTGCCGGGCCATGCAGCAGCGCATTGTGGAGCTCATCTCCCGAGTGTCCAACGAGGAGGTCACTGAGGAGTTGCTGCATGTCAATGACGACCTCAACAATGTCTTTCTCCGATATGAGAGGTGGGAGCCAGGGTCCTTTTTTTTTCCCTTGAAAAGATTGTTGCCATGACAGAGGGATTTCTTTCATAAACGAAAGAGGGAGAGAGAAAGAGAGATTAGAGTTGGAAAATACTCATCAGGGATGCTAATTTGTTCCCAGATGACAGGGAAAATGCTGCTTGTTCTCCTGGGAACCTAGCAGCAGGAAGGTGACATACAGAATTAGGCTCTGTCCTTTGTAAGCCTCAGACTGCTCTGCCTTCCCCACTAGCCCCAGCCCCAGGATGGGGAGAATTGGGGGATCTGGGGGCTCTGGAGCTTCACACCTGCTCCTTTGAAGATCCTTTAAACTTGAAAAGGATTAAAGGGGAACAAAATCTCTACTAAGGAAAAAAGATTTCCTCTTTCCCATCTTTAAAAAAAGAGATTTTTTCCCCTCCCTTTGCAAATGTCAGTGTGTCTGGAGTATTCAGAAAGAGGCAGGGTGTAAGTGGTGGAATGCTGCTGTGTGGGGAAGCATACGCACTTTCATTTCAGTTCTGCAGTCAAATCATTTTTAAGTTTGAGGTAACAAACTTGCAAATTCTTTTCTCTTTCCAAAACCACCCCTTGGGAAACAGCGCAAAGCATCTTATTCAGACACAGTTTTCAATAGGAGATATAATGGCAAATGCAGTTCCCATCACATCACTCTGATGAGTGCCCCTCTGACCTTCCTGAATTACTCAGCGTAGGCACCAGAGAGCACCTTGACTAGGCCAACCTTCTCCTAAGTCTGAGGCCTGAGTCCCCTGGTGACTTGGGGCCCTGGCCCCTCTGCTGATTCACAGCATGGTGATCTGGCATCATTTAGGGTCAGTGTGACAGATCCTTGCTTTTGGGGACTTAGAGGATGATCTTGCTGTGGTTGTCACAACCTTGGGTTTTGTCTCAGCTTTGACGGTAGCCGTAGGGATGGGTGGCCCTGTGCTCATCTGACAGATGAAGAAACCTGCAATAAAAATGTGAGGCCATCCATGGGTGTGTCAGTTAGAGAATAGAAGCAAACCTGAGGTGCCGCAACTCCCAGCCCGCGACCCCTTGCCATGTGGTTCCAGTTTCTCCACTTTAAATGGGCATGGCTTTTAACCCGTTTAAAGCCATTTTAGCCCCTTCTAGAATAGGGTGACAGGACCTAATATGGGCATTTTCACCCAAGTCTGCCAGTTCCAGTGTTGCCATGAATCCAGAGGCAAGCCTGGGGCCAGTAGTCCTGAGGTGTCATTCTGGCTGGTGTGCCTTTGATGAGACTAATTGTCCCTTGAAGAGGGTGTGGGGAAAGGTGCTCCAGGATTGGAAACTTTTCAGACGTATGAATATTCCATTTCTCCTTACGGACCACGGTTGAAATAAACCACACAAGTCTTAAAACCACAGTTGTAACACATCACCTAGCCAGATTGTCCCTCCTGGGGGTCCGTGCTCGCCAGGCGCTGACCCTAGCAAGTGGGGAGACCAATGCAGAACAGCAAACCTCCGTAAAGCCTGGCTTCTCCAGGTTCCAGGTGGAAGAAGTATCTTAGCTACCGCCTTGCCGGTGGCACTTTGGAACTGTTAAATGCAGCGGCAGCCCACACATCTCACAGTTGTTCTTCTATTTCCCGCCTGGTGTGAGAATGACTTGGTGTGGGAAAGGAGAGCCTCTTTGCAGTTGCTTCAGGCCAAGTCCCATCCTCAGCCAGTCTGCAGCCAACTGGCTGGGCGAGAAGACTGGCTGGCAGCCCTCAGTGGTTGGCCTAAGCCTCCTGCAGCTACTGGAGAGCCATTGTACCAGGCCAGAGGCCTGTGCCTGTCCTCCTCTTCCAGGTGCCCGCGCTGTGCGTGCCCACCCCCTTTCCTCCAACAGGGTGAGCCGGAGGCATTTTTAGTTACAGCAGCTAATTACTCCCAGAACAGCTCTGTGAAATAGAGAGGGGGCTGCACTTCTTGCCTGGCTTTGCAGAGAGACATCTGAGATGCCCCCAGGTAAAGTGGTTCGCCCAACCTCCCCTTCCAGGGGCAAGAGGAACACTCTGGGCCCAGAGTGTGAGGGGACAGCTGGGGGTGCTTATAATGGCCTCCTGGATGTGCCCACCAACACCTCCTCCCTTACCTCATGGTGGCCCGTGGGCGAGGCCTGGAGGCTGCTCATCCTCTGGGGCAGCCCCACACAAAGGAAGGCGTGGTAAAGTTGTGCGTGTGTGAGTCCACTCCCCCAACCCCTCAAATGGGCCTGGTTGGTCTCCTTTCCCAGAGCCGGAGCCTTGGTTTCTGGTGGCCTCCAGGAGCTCTTCACAGAACCAGTGAGCATCGCAATGCCAAGTCATCCCTCTCTCCTTACTCTGCTTTCCCTTCCCCCATTAGGTTTGAACGATACAGGTCGGGCCTATCAGTTCAAAATGCCAGTAATGGAGTAAGTATTCCTTCAGAATTCTCTCATCTCTGGAGGCCAGGAGACCTGCCTCAGTTTGGTCTTGTCTTTGTTTTTCTAACTGGGGTTTAAATATTTGCACAATTAAAGAGCAAGCTCCGGTTGATGGGATATGGAGGAAGAGGTAGCAGGCACATCCCTGGCAGGAGGGTGGCAAGGAAGCCCCAAGTTCAGCTTCCAGGGCAGTCACTGTTCTGGGGACTGATTCAGCCTGCCTCCTTTAAGCGGGGGGAGGACCAGTGGGCAGGGGAATCACTAACAGCCAGGGCCCACTGTGGATCCCTGAAGTCGTAGTGAGGGAAACTGCCTCGCTCCTGTACTGGTGCAGTGTCGATGTTTTTCCTCTGGAACCCTGCAAGGTGCCTGCTGGCTTTTACTTTGGAGTGTGACACAAGGGCTCTGGGGCTCACCACCATCTCATGCTCTGACAGGTACTGAATGAAGTGACTGAAGACAACTTAATAGACCTGGGGCCGGGGTCTCCAGCTGTGGTGAGCCCAATGGTGGGGAACACGGCGCCCCCATCTTCCCTCTCCTCCCAGCTTGCAGGCTTGGGTGAGTATCTCATAGGGGTGGAAAGGGCCTCCTTTGCAGGCTACTTCCTGGATGGGAGTCTGAGCTGAGGACGCCTTTCTCTGTCTTTGTTGGAAGGCCTGAAGAGAGCTTTTTGGGGAATCTGTGGGAAAGTGTATTCCTGAGTCCTGGCCAAGTGTACCACCTTCAGTTCATAACTTCTTTCCCTAAACTTAAAGTTTACACCTGTGTTGGAAGGCAGGGGTGAGGGGAGTTCTAAGGAACTGGAAGTTGTTTGCTTTTTAAAAAAATGTGGCTGCTGTGTTTTATCTGGAATATTCCCTATGGTTGAAGTGATTTCCTTCTCAATATCAACTAGGCCAAGGATGGCAAATAGGTTTCAGCTCATTGGCTGCTTGGAACACAAGTCTAAGAAGGATGCTGAAGCCATGTCAGGGCTTGGAAGATGAGTCTGTGATTGATTGCTGATGTCTGCCATGGGCTTGGAAACAGGAAGAGATGACACTGACATATTTGCTCTCCTTGAACTAACAACCTAAAGTGTTCTCTTGTCTGAAACCTAAAACAAGAAACTCACCACTTTTCCACAGTTCATTCAGTTTAAAAGTGTGTATATGACTCTAGATGCTACAGATACACTGGATGATATCAATTTATAATAAAATTATAGTATTGAAATAATAAGCATGGCCCTCTCAAAATTCTTCTACCTTGCTTTTCTGTTTTCTTTTTTTCTTAATATTTATCTTTATACTTTCATTTCATTTCAATTGAATTGAGCTTTTATTTAGTGGCCTCAGTTGCTGTAATTCTGGCTTCTCATTATCTCATTTATCTGTAGCCAGTGTTTCTCTTTCAGAACAGATTTCTCTGCCTTCAGTTCATCCAGCATATGGCAACCAGATTTAATACCCCAAATTCAAATTGAATTCTGCTGCCTCCCTACTTAAAAGAGGTCTGGTGTGGGACCGGCCCAGTGGTGCAGCTTAGGTGACCTGGTTTAGGTCAAGCTTCGGTAGCCCTGGGTTCACGGGTTTGGATCCCGGGCGCCTGCTGACGCACTGCTTGTCAGCCATGCCATGGGCATCCCATATAAAATAGAGGAAGATGGGCACGGATGTTAGCCCGGGGCCAGTCTGCCTCAGCAAAAAAGAGGACGACTGGCAACAGATGTTAGCTCAGGGCTGGTTTTCCTCACGTTAAAAAAAAAAAGGTCTAGTGTTTTTCCCATCAACTCCTGTATCCAGCATTGGAGGCTGTTCACCAGCCATCTCCCAGCTGCCTTTCTGGCCTTATCCTCCTTTAATCTTCACTTCACACACCCAGGACTCCTAGGCCCAGTGCCTTTATATCTGCCATTTACCCCTTCTCCCCACAGCATAGTCCCATTTGTCCTTACAGACACACTCTTGTGTCAATTTCAAGTCTTTCCCACTATCTCAAGCCAAGTACTGCTGTTGTCTGTCTCCCACCTATTCTGTGTGCACCTTGAGGCCAAGGACCACATCAGATTCAATGGTCCAACTCAGGATCTAGTGCTGAACATGGTGGGTACCTGAGAAATATTTGTCAAATAAATAAATGACCCAGGTCCTTAGATACTGTGATTGAGTTAATGAGGAATGCACTGACAAGGGCATTGTGGGAAATCTGCAAGGGCACTGGCCCCAGGCCCTGCCTTCTCGCTGCCAGCAATCTCCCTTTCGTTCATAATGACCCTTTCCCCACCTTGAGCAGCTTGGGGGTCAGCGGCTGTTCTGTCCTCCATTTGGGCCCCACCGATGCCTCCTCCTACACACGATGGGCTGGGAGTGCTGAGGAAAGTCCTGTGTCCCCGCTGCCCAAGGCCCCTGTAAAACTTTAACCTGCCCAACTGGCATCCTAACTCTGGGACCCTCCATTAAGTCCACGATCCACATTTTGTTCTCATCCTTCTCTCGTTTGTTTTGTTGCCACAGACTTGGGGACAGAGAGCGTCAGTGGCACCCTCAGTTCACTCCAACAGTGTAACCCCCGTGATGGCTTTGACATGTTTGCCCAGACGAGAGGGAACTCCTTGGCTGAGCAACGCAAGATGTATGTGGGGACCATTTTAGTGGCTTTTGGAAGATATTGGGGGAGGGTTGATCCAGGTCTGGTCACAGGCCAACACAAAGAGGCCTTTTATTTACCAGGTCCAGGACTGCCAAGAACTTTGAAATACGGCTGTGAGGACTTGGCAGTAGACAGAGATGTTGAATGAACCACCCCCCACCTTGGGTTTGATTGTAGTTGGATTTCTCCTATCAGTCACAGAGTGCTCTGCTATTCTCTTTGCTCCCCAGGCTGCTGCTGCAGAAACCTCGTCTCTAGGAGGAACTGGGAGCCAGGAGGGTGCAGCCAGGCAGGGACTGAATTGCTTCCTAGCAGCATGGTTTTCCTGCCCAGGGGTGTGGGCAAAGGCTTCCCTGACAGGAGCTCTGACCAGGATGAGTCATATGGAATTGAGGGAGTTGATTCCAAAATAGACAACGCCCTACATCTCAGGGAGGCACTAGAATATGCTTTGTGCTTTTTGTTCAGCCTAAAAGCAAGTGAGGAACACTTTTCCCTACCTTTCCCAGGGGCCCAGCATCTTGATGCATTCAGCTTTCTGAGTCCCATGCTCAGGCATCAACAGGTTGACCAGAAACCCAAGGCCCCAAGCACCCTTCACCAGCAAATGTTGGTTTTAAAATGGATACAGCAAAAGAGGTCAAGGAGCAGAGAGGACAACCCTCATAATCAGTGACAGACCCCAATCCCAGACCGTGAGACTTCCTTCCTTGTCAAATGCCACTGAGGCTGCTGCTTTTAAAATAAGAATTAATATTACTTTGCTTTTGTTTAGCCCCTTCCTCTGAGCAGTTTCAGGACACTTTTGACATCCTGTCATTGAGCTTTAGAGATGCCCTAGTATTGTTATGCAAGTGAGGGATGTTGAAGTGTTGTACACTGTCCCAGATCCCAGAGGAAATGAGTAGCTGAGCCAATGCTAGAACCCAGACCTCATAGCTTCAGCTGCAGTCAGACAGACAGCATGAGCCTTTAGCCTCTGCCCAAATGCCAAGGCCTTGGGAAACATTTTTCTGAGTACATGTGAGAGGGGTCCCATGGATAGCAAGTTGATTGCAAGTCACCACCCCATCCCCTGTGACTGCCGGGGGAACTGACTCTGCTTGTGCTACTTTGTCTCCAGGGTAACCTACGAAGATCCCCAGGCTGTTGGAGGACTTGCTTCTGCACTAGATAGTCGGAAACAGAGCTCCGAAGTGGTAGGTCTTTCATCCTGTGTTTCTGCCTGGAGTCCTCTGGAAGGAAAGTCAGACAGTTTGGTAAAGCTGGATGGATAATTAAGCAGGAGCTGGCTTGCATGGAGGGCAGGACACACTGGGGGAGACCAGGATGAGAGCACTGTATTACCCCATTGAGTTCTCGCCCCAACCCGTTGGTGATGCTCTGTCAGCTTTCACATGACACCCAAGAGGAAACAGGCCCAGAGAGCTGGCGAGGTGCTCGGGGCACCCAGCATGTGGAGAGCAAGCAGGGATCCACTCCTAGGAGGTCCGACTCCAGAACCCCTGCTCTCCCTACCTTAGTGGCCCCGAGCTCTCAGGTCATGCATCTCCTATGGCCAGATAGGGTCTCTTCTCAAATGTTCCAGTACCCTGGGGGTGGACAGTGCTCTGACAAAATAATGGCCCTTACAAGGAAGGGAAATGCTGATCTGAGCCATAGCTCTGCTGATCATTTGTAGCAGGCCTAGCAAAGCAGTACCAAGCCCATTAGAAGGCAGCTGATGGTCAGGATTTGTTTGGGGAGCTGGGGCTGGAGGGGTGGGAGGAGCAATTGGATGCTGGCTAGGAGGGTGTTCTGGGAAACTCTGTGTCTGGAAGGGGCAGAGCTAAAGGCAGAGGTATTTTGAAGTGGAGGATGGTGCTTCTTGGAGCCCCAAAATGTAGCCATGGTTTCTGTAAGCCTTCAGATCACTGCAGGGGAAAGGATTTGTGTCTTAATACTTCTCATGAAATAGTTTCCCTTTTTGCCTAACTAAGGAATGTGTGTGGCAGTGTGTGAATGTTTGTTTGCAGGGGCAAGGAGAGGAAAGGCTGTTGGGACAACTGCCCCAGAACAGCTGCAACTCCATTCAGGGTCCCCTAGCTGGGCTAGACAGGGGCAGGGTTCATCTGTCCATTGGATGCGGAGGTTTGCTTCCCAGATTCAATTCTTGGCCTCCTGCAGCCCTTGTCCAAATGGGCCCAGGCAGTGCTGCAGCCTGGTTTCTGTGAGAAAGCTCACCTTGGGGGAAGGGACTCCTTGTCCTTCAGTTCTGGCTCAGCCAACTTAATGTGAGGGCCATGCATCCCTCTGCACTGGCCACCAGGGGGCACAGAAGAGCCAGTCCGGCTGCCTTAGGTTCTCAGCACCCTGCCTTTCCACAGAAGGGTAAGCATGGCTCCCTGCCCCCGCCACCAGCCCCAAACCCCTGAGACGGGGACTCCCGAAATCTATGCAGTGGTCGTGGTTCTGTTTCTCCCATTACTTAGAATGTCCTCTCCCCTAACTCAGGGAGGATGTTAAGGAGCCTGGCCTCCCCTACAGCCCTGTCCCATAGCCAGGTTACCCTGGTTTGCTTCCCACTCTGCCTCCAGGGCCTGCCCCCGTCCATGCCAGGGTGTGTCCTACCACACCTCTGCTGTTATCAGTGCGCAGGCCTGGGTCCAAGCATAGGAGATGTGGCCGGCTTCCCACCCTTCACCCTTTGGGTGCGTGGCTTGGCCTGTCTCCCTGTTTTCAAAGGTCTTGATGACTCCAGCATGTTTTCCACATGATGGTAGGCAGACTGCTTTTCATGTTTATTGCTCAATGGGGTAATGTGGGGAAGCAAGGTCATGTTGGCTGTGTGTGTCTGTGTATGTGTCTGTGTGTGTGTGTCTTTGTATCTGTGTGCACACACACTTTCTCACGTTCATCTTCAGGCCAGTACTTCAGGTTATGTTGTTCCATATCCTAAACCATGCTGACCCGGGCCAAGGGAGAGATTAAGAACACAGTACTGTAAAGAGGAAATAATTGTGTAACCACACCTCCACAGTGCAACCAAATCAGTAGTCTTAACTTTAAATACTTTTATCATTTAAAAAAGGGCAATATACCTAAATTCAGCCTTCAAGTTAAGAGTTTGGAAAAAGAATACACAGCTAACTGAGAAGGAGGAAAAAGAGAAAAAAAGCAGAAATAAGTTAGAAAAAAGTAGGAATTATTTTGTAAAAGCTGGTTCTTTGAAAAGTCAACCCTTTGCCTTCCCCGAGAGCCCTAATTGGGAGAAACAGTCCTGGTCGACCTTCTGTGACCTCATGGAGATTTTTCAAGTATATGGGAATAGTGGGCAGGAATATATGTTACCCTTTTGGGACTCTTGGTTACTAAACTTCTCTTCTCTTTTCCAGGCAGGTAAGGGGGACATGCTAGAGGGGGGTGGGGGCATCGAGTCACATCTCCTTACATGACAAACGATCAACTCTGAACAGTGGCTTTTCTGTTTCCATGATATATACTATTGCCTTCTTTATCATGAGTCTTGCTGTGACTTTTCTTTCTGGGACTTTTCCGTCCTCGGCCCAGAAGAGAGATAAAGGTGGGGACTCTGACCTGGAGCCCATAGACAGCTGGCTCATAACCCAAGGAATGGTGAGAGGTCACCAGCTGAGCCAAGCCCCCTGTCCACCCTAGCACTTACTGTGTCACCTGCTGAGCCCTTGTGAGTCAGACAGTACAAGGCCATTCTCTCCCTCTGACTGGATGCCAAATTTTCCCCTCTTGTCTTTGTATAATCTCCTTAAGCCACAGACCTCCAGACCTCCAGAAACACTTTCTCTGATTTTCTACTGAGGTCCATGCCTCTGGGCCTTAAAGGTCTGGGGCATTTGCAGGAGTGAGGGGAGGGCCCCTTCCCTCCTTTTACTGTCTCTGGAGCTCTTGGCAGTATTCACTTTTCCAGGATGAGCACAAGTTACTGTGGCTTTTGCTTGGGAGGGGATGTTTCTAAGAGAATAGACTCAAAGCATCTGATGGGTCAGAAAAGCCCCACCCCCACCCCGTGAATTTGACAGTCCTAGGCTGATGGGTTTTGGTCTGTAGTTGTTTTTGCCCACTACATCTGCCAGAAGGATTTGATACCTCTTAAAGAAACATACAAACACAATGGGAACAGAATAAAAAGAAGACAAAACCGGGAGAGTTTCATATCATCAACACAGTTAGTTTTCTCATGAAGTAGAGCTTTTCTGGGCCAGAGACCTGGGAGGGTCTCTCCTGCCTCATCTGACCAGGTGGCTCTGAGTCTGGTGCATAGAGAGAGGGTGACCTTGTTCCAGGCTGCTTGCCTTGGAGTGATGATTTCACCTCTTAAGGAGCTGCAGCCCTCACCAAGCACCTCTAACATGGAAACCAAAGGTCTGTGCATGTGTGGTGGGGCTAGAGCAGGAGGGGATGCTGACAAGGAAAGATGATAAAAGCAGTGAAAGTATAGGCCTCTGCCCTGCAGCTGGGGTTGGGGAGAAACTGCATACATAATAGGGAAGAAGCATAACTGATCCCTGGGGACTGTGCCAGGCTATGGCCAGGAGAGGGGTGTTCAGGCTGGGCCAGCATGTCCAAGACTGCAGGCAGCACAGAGGGGTCACCTGCCTGAGCAAGGTGTGACCAGCATACATGGACGTGGGCTACACAGAGCCATCAGAACTATGAGGGCGAGGGGTATCTGTCTGCCGCCCGGCTCGAAGCTAGTGATGTTTGCACAGCCACACTTGGGGGGGCCAGTCTCCCTCCACCT
Source organism: Tapirus indicus (assembly GCA_031878705.1). Taxonomy (NCBI): domain Eukaryota; kingdom Metazoa; phylum Chordata; class Mammalia; order Perissodactyla; family Tapiridae; genus Tapirus; species Tapirus indicus. Next base: position 1,405,658 of record CM062932.1, on the reverse strand, counting down.
GTTCCAGGCAGCCCGTCCTGCTCTGTTTCTGCACCAGACCCCAAGGTCATTCTTAGAGACATGGGCTGCCTGGGCCCCTCGTTTGCTTCTTTAGGGACAGGCTGGTGGTCTGGCCCACCTGTGTGGGTGGCCTTAGAGCAGGACTCCTGGAGACCACATCTGCTCCATTGTCCAAATTGGGAGGATCCAGCCATATGTCCTTGTGCCTATTAATCCTGCAAAAAAGGATACTGCCCACTCAAACTACCCTGAGGGTGGCCTTGACAGCTGGTAGTGGTGCCTGCCTCTGCCCACACAGGCCCCCCCACCACTGCCCTGTCCCCACCTAGAGCTCCAGTCTCTGACTTCCCAGAAACAAACCCAACTAACAGCTAACATGTTATCTCACCTGCCTGACTGCAGTGTTTTTTTCTTTTAAACATGTATTAATTGCTTTGCCTTATTTCCCATAGTGTAGAATCCCTGAGTCTTTCCAAACTTCCCAAGTACAAATTCTTTACTTGGAAACTTTTTGTACTATTGAGTGAGACCAAAGGGCTTTTAGACTATTCCTCACAGTGGGGTGGTGGTGTAAGCATTGTGGAGAGGCTTTCACAGCTTCTCTGGAAATTGTGAACCCCAACCTGCAGAGATTGCTCCAGTTGCACTGGAAATCAGAAGGTTAGGTTTCCTCGTAGGGTTGGAGCTGTGGGAGGTGGGCCCTTGCTTCCCTAGGACTTTAGGTGTATGGAGATCTGACACCAAAGTTAACAATAGCAGCTTCATTGCCAGTTGAAGAGAACACTGAGAATTGTCGTGAACCAACCTGCCTGGAGACTGCTGGTACACATGCTCTCTCTCCCTTGCCTTCTCCAGCTCGTGGGCCTTTTGCTTCTCTTGGCTGGCAATTAGAGAGGAATGTCTTCCTATATGCAGGGTGCAGCCAGGAAAATACCCTGATGTGAATGAATATAAGTCATAACAAGAACAGGAGTAGGTTGGTAAAAAGAGTCTGTTGCTGCCAAAGCCCAGGTTTGGTGGGGCAGGGGGTGAGGGACTCCCTGCTCAGACCTGGAGGACCCCCAGACACAGCAAGCCCAAGGCCACAAAGAGTGCTGGCTGTGGCTGAGCCAGTGGTAGCACCTCTCCCCTTTGGGCAGGTGGCCCTACTGCTCCCTGAGTAGAGCTGTCCTGCCTGCAGCCCAGTGAGGATCAGCTGACAGCAGATAGCTCACCCACTGCTCACGTCAAAATCTGCCACTTCTGGCATCCGCCATGCCCGTTTCTCTTTGGACTCTGAAGGTGGGCAGGGCTCATCTAGCCATTGCCTCCAATGAGCCAGCCCTGTCCAGCTTGTCCTTGGAGGGTGTTAGCTTTAGGTGCTGATCTTTATTAGAGGGTGTTTCTGTCCCAGCTCCCTTTATTTTTCTCTCTTCACCTCTCTTTCTCCCTTTGTGTCTACCTCCTCCAGCTCACACTCTTCTTCAGACCCCATGGACCAACCCTCAGCTTGAATCATTGACCAAGAAGATGCTAAACCCATGGCATGTCAGAGCCTACAATCTCTTAGGGATCAGCTGGACCAACCCTCGTTTGACAGATGAGAACACTGAGGCCTCACAGGGGCCTGGTGATGTGCCCAAGGCCACAGGGCAGAGACAGAGTCCAGTGCCCTCTTCTCTAGTCAGGTTCTCTCCTTTCCTTTCCATCAACCTGGCCGGGGGAGCTTCCTCTTCCTCCCTCACAGTTTCTTTAGTTCCTCTTTGTGGGGCAGTGACATGTTCAGTCTGTGTCTGATAGCACCTACGCTATTAGAAGGAACTTGACCTGCTGTAATACTCAAGGCATCGATTTGCCAGGGCGGCAGGTTTATATAGCTTAAGGTGCCTTACATTAGATAAACTTTGCTGTTAGTGCACACCCTGGCTCCACAGTGATTCACGCCCCGAGGCCAAGTGCCTCTCATACTGTAAGGAGTCAATTCCAATAATTTCTGACATCCCTGGGTTTCTGAATTAGAAAACAGAAACACCAACCTGGAAGTTTGGGACTCAGCGTCCTGACTGGTGAAAGCTGAACACCACCTGGCCATCACCCTGTTTCACAGATGAGGAGACAAGGCCAAGAATTGCCCAAGCCCCTGCCCCTGCCCTGAAGGTCTGAGGCTTCTTAGGACAGCAGAGGGTCGGGACCTCCTGGGTGAAGAAGCAGGTCCAGAGAGAAGTGACTTGCCACAGGTCCTGTGCCAGTAAGCACTGGGACCCAGACGCTCCCGGTGCTCCCTCTTCAGCCTGGCTCCCGGGCCTTTGCTGTTCCATAGGCATACTACTTATTTGGAGAAGTCTAGGAGAGGGAAGAAAAGTGTTCCCATGAACCAGCTTTTGGGGAATTTTTTTTTTTTTGAGGGAATGACAAGTTTTTCAAATGTCAATGTTTATTTTCTGAGTGTGCTGGCTCTCAAGATTAATACTCAAACAAGAAAACTAGAGCATGATCCCTGGCCTCAAGGGACTTATTTTTGAATAGTAACAAAAAAATTATAAGCTAAATCTAAAGGTTTAAGGCCCATGGCCCTTAATGGCTTTTTTCAAGGTTTTGCAACACATTGCAAAGCTCTACCCATCAAATCTCCATTTCTCCTAGGTGAACTAAAGCTGGGTAGGTATAAGAAAGGCCCAGCGTGCACTCCAACAGCTATTGTTGGGCATGTTTTCTCTTTGGAGTTGTGGCGACTTTACAAGCTTTAGTTCTGGGAACTTGGTGTGGCACACATCCTCCCAGAGGCCAGGCGTTCTGACTTATAAGCATCAAGATAATGAAAATTGGCATTTGCTGTCATGGGAACGTGTCAAGACAGAAGTAGCATAGCATTAGCAGATCGCGCCCTGCCATGCCCTACTGCTTTCCTTTTGATGGGAAGGTGGGTGCTGCCTCCGGTGCTGTTAGGAGGTCCATCGGGCATTTGTGCCCTCCAGAGTGAGAAGTACATTTTCCTTGTCCCTAGGAGTTCTTTCAGGGTGATGTGAACTCCTTGATGTTTTTTCATGTCAACATTTGTAAGTCACAGAAATAAAATGGCAACATAGGCAGAATCTTCCTAATCTGATCAAGGTTGCTTGAGCCTTTATGAAAATGCGTGTGGACTGCCCACACTGGGTCTGTAGTTAGGCAAGAGCACATGAAGCTACTGCAGTTAACTGGAGCGAGGGACCCGCCATCTCGCTGACTGACTGACTGTGTGCAGGGCTCCGGCAGAATGGCAGACACCTGCTCAGTGTGCTCCGGTGGGCTTGGAAGTCCTCTCTCCACCGCGCACCCCAAACCCCGTCAGCAGCAGGTTTCTACCTCCTGGAGTAGCTTGTCATGTCAGGGCAGGGCTGGTGATATGAAAGCTTTGTTCTTTTCCCTTGTTAAGGTCATGTCATTTTTTAGATTTGGCAAACACTAAGGCAATCCTCTTACCGATTATTTTAATTTTATTCTTACATTAGATTGTGACATTGGGGTGAAGCCAGCTGTAGACACAGTGCTGGTGATTTTTCTAGAAATCGTGGGCTTGTGAGTGAGCTCCTGGGAGGTACTTCCCAGATCCAGGCTAGGTGAGGAGGCAGGTCACCTCCATTGAGGGCAGTCAACTCATTTCTCTAGGCTGGGAGCCAACATTTCATTAATGCGGCTTCTAGGGAGTTAAAGGTTACCTTTACTTCTTGTCACATTATATCTGACAGCAACTTAAACATTTCTAGCCAAATGCATTTTTCAGAATCATTGCCCCCGAGGCCCTTGGCATAGGTGACCTAGGCATGGAGACTGCTCAGGCACCCATGAGGAGCATCTTACATTTGCTCAGGAGCCCAGTCACTCCCCTGGCCACTGCTCCCCAGATCTCCAGATCACTGGTCCCCAGGTCCCAGTTGAACTTCTTTCTTTGACTACTGAAGCATAGACAGCCATTGAAAGCTGGGAAGAAAGGGCAAGACTAAGGAAGCTACTACATTCAGGGCTGCTTCGTGATTTTCCCCTGAAGAGACACAAAGATGACTAGAGCCCCACAGTCCCTTTTGTCATCAAAGCCCTTATTTTTGCTGTGTTTCTCATGGTGGTGAAATGTACCTGCCTTTTGTCAGCCAGGCTATCCCCAGGCCCCGGTGCTTCTCCTCCCACTCAGAAATGCACTGGGACACACATTTTGAAATGCTTCCGAGGAGCAGACAGAGCCCTGACATGCTTCTGGGGCTGGCTGCAGTGCACCCTGCTTGGGCAGACTGCTGCTTGGCCTCCCCAGTGCTAGCAAGGGCCCACTAGTGTCTCCTCGTGTCACCCCCAGGGACTGGGCTTGACAGCGGGTAGACAGTACTCTTCCAACTGTCATAAACTGATGAGTTCAAAATCAGCCTGCAGGACCAGCACATTCCTGAGATTAGAAGGTGCTTTGCAGCTCTGGGCTGAGAGAAGACCCCATGATGAAAGGGCTGACACATGTAGTCAAAAAGTTATCCATTTCAAGAACGCGTACCGCTGCCCTCCCTCCCCAACCCGGTCAGCCCTGCTTCTTAGAACTAGCCACCTCATTGCTTTCCTCACCACCTTTCACATGTGGCTGCCTTGTGTTGCCCACGCCTGCTGTGCCACTGTATTTTTTTTGCAATTTGTACGTTTGGTTTCGTTTGGGGGTTGCTTTTGACAATTTACTTTGTTCGGTGTTCTGTCTTCCCTCGCTGGCTGTGGGGCTGCCTGGCCCGCTGCTTGCCACCTCCATAGATCCCCGTTGCGCAGCCCTCTGTCATGGACGACATTGAGGTGTGGCTCAGGACGGACCTGGTGAGACTCGACTTTTCTATTTTGTGCAAAGGGTGCGGTGAGGCAGAGGCGCTTCTAAGGACAGGTCTCGGGACAGATGCAGGGGCCGCTTCTCCCTGGGGTGGACGAGGAGGGACACGGGCAGGCATGGCTCCCGCAGCCACCAACTCCTCATAGCTGCCTTCCTCTCCAGCACATGCGGGTACTCGGAGGCCATCTTCAGCGGAGCACTGCTCTGGCACAGCCCTCAGCCTCGCTGCCCGCCGCCCACCCACCATGTGGGCAGGAAGAGGCAGCTGGGGTTGCAGCCTAGCTCTGGCCAGCTCCAAAACACACACTTTTCCCCCGGTGACTTTTCAATTTCAGGTGTGTGTATGCTTGGATTCTTTTGTTTTTTGAGGTTTTCTTCTTTTTGGTTTTTGTGGGTTTGAGGGGTTTTTTTGTTTGTTTTTCATTTCTTTTTATTCTTTTAATTTGTGAAATATACTCAGAGATGAGTCGGGTGTTTGGTTTTTTTTTAATTCACTGCCATTCCCCTTCCCCAGTATCTTCTGCTATCTTGGATCTAAAAGAACCGCTGCCCCAGAGACCATTGTCTTTATCCCTAGAGATAGGGCAGGAAGGCCGGCACATCAGCAGGTGCTGAGAAAGGGGGGCTGCAGTGGCTGGCCCCTTACAAAGCACTTTCAGTCTCAACGGCCTATGTGGGAGGCAGGTGGGATCATTGGCCGGGGCTGATGAAGGAGTGCACTCTGGGAGGGGAAGTGCTTGCCCACAGTCATGGGCTGGTCAGATTCTCCCCCAGACCTGGAAACACCTCATCTCTTGCTCCTAGCTGCCTCCTCTTCAGGGAACCCTGTTCTCAGAGCAGAGCAGTTCCTTTTTTTGGTGAGGAAGACTAGCCCTGAGCTAATGTCTGCCACCAATCCTCCTCTTTTTTTTTTTTTTTTTTTGCTGAGGAAGATTGGCCCTGGGCTAACATCTGTGCCCATCTTCCTCTACTTTATATGTGAGACGCCACCACAGCATGGCTTGACAAGCGGTGCATAGATCCGCACCCAGGATCCAACCTGTGAACCCCGGGCGGCCAAAGCGGAGCGCGCGAACTTAACCGCTATGCCCCTAGGGCTGGCCCCTAGTAGAGCAGTTCTTTAACCACAGGGTCGGCCTGGCTGGCTGCAGGCTGCTGACTTGGACCCCTCCCACACTAGGACACAGACCTCAGATAGGGCCTCTCACTGCTCTGGACCACCTCCCCAAAAGGCCGGGCTTTCTCTAGACATTCATTGCCCAGCAAGGCAGCCACTAGGTGCCAGGGGAGGAAGAAAATGCCTCGTTATATCTTTCCCAAGGGAATGCCTAGAAAAGAAATAGCTCCTCTCACAGAAGCAAAGCAGGAAGGTCCAAGGCCTTCACCTCACAAGGGGGGCCCTGAGGTCCAGAAAGGGGGAGGGACCTGTCTAGCAAGGTTGTGCAGCAGGTCAATGGCAGAGCCAAGGAGGAAACCAGGTCTCCTGGCCCAGCCGGGGCCTTGTCTACTTCCCCCTCCTGCCCCCTTCCCTGTCACTGTCTATGCAGTGAGTTCCCAGGCCCCAGGCAGCCCCAAGAGCTCAATTGACTGCCAAGTTCTACAAAGAAAATCCAGTCTGATCTACTCTCATTGTCGAGAGTGCACAGAACCTCCATGGCTCCTCAGAAGCCAGCAGCTGGTGATGGGACCTGGCCACAGGAGGAGGCTGGCGCAGCTCCTCAGAGTCTGCAGGACATGGCTTCTGGCCAGACAGCACTCCTCTGCCAAAGCACTGCTGGGTGTCAGGCCCTGTGCCGTGGGCATCCCAGCTCTGTCCCTTCCAGACCTCATGCGGTTCCCAGCTGTCGATGTGAACAGTGACTTCCCAGAACCCTGTGGCTGACCACCAGGGGATGCTGAGTAGAGGAGCACCCACAGGGCCCCGCTGTGCCTCTGGCTCAGCCTCCTTGTGGCCCCTCCTGGGAGAGTATTGATGCAGGCTGGGGAGAGGCCGCCCGCCATCCTGCCCTGACGCTCAGCCCGGAGAACCAGACTGCACCTTTTTGGGGATTTTTCTTTCTGACTCTTCTGGATGATCAAAACCTAGAACCTATTCAGTTTTTGTTTGGTTTTTTTTTTTTTTTTTGGTTTTTAAAAACAAATTTCCTTTTTCTCCAAAAAGATGATCAGTACTTTGCTATTACAGAGATCCGGGAACAAGCTGTAGGCAGTGCTGCCCTGGGGTGGCCGCTGGCGGGGACAGGCAGCAGGGCGGGTAGGGCCCTAATGTCGTTCCCTTTGCTCCTCCCACAGAAGGGCGATGACCTGGAGGAGGGCGTCACAAGCGAAGGTACGGCCCGGTCAATGACTTTACAGCCCCCTCTCCCCCACTCCACCATTTGCTGCTCTGGCCCCAGGCTATAGGGGTGCACAGAGGCGGGCACCCCCACCACTTGAAGCCCTTATTGTCAGAGCACCTCCTGATGTCTGGCCTGGGCTGGGCCTCCTGTGCTAGGGGCTTCTTGGCTCTGTCCCATCCAGGCCTCATGCCGATGAGGGAAGTGTCAGAAAGAGCATGTGATTTTCAGAAGGTCACAGAGCTAGTGAATAGTAGGTACGGATCGCCATCCCAGGTCAGCATGACCCCAAAACCTGCACGCCTAACTAGTCTGTCCCCACCCCTGAATGTTCAACGCTGAGAGGCAAGACACATGCCATGCAGTCCACAGGGAGCCTCTCCAGGCCTGGTGTCCTGTGACCTCCTTCTGGGGGGCCAGTCGATGGGTTGGGTGGGGAAGTTCCCATCGTTGTCCCCCCACCTCCCCATGTCCCATCTCACCCCCTCCCTCTCTCACCCCTTTGCCCCTCCCTTAGCCTCCTCCACACGCCACTCACCTCTCCTCTGCACTGCCTCCTCCCCTCTCTGCCAGACCACCTGGTCAGACCCCCCTCTGCAGGTATAGAAGCTTGCTTGGTGGGTGAGGGTGGAGTAGGGGGGATGTTTCTTGCCAAGTCTAAGTAGGAACTCGTCCCTCCGGCTCTCTCTGCCCTGCCTCTACCACTGATCTAGAGAAGGGAAAAGCTCCAAGTTCACAGTGGGGTAGGAACCATAACAGCCCCCCTGCTTGTAGCCAGGCTTCCTGCTTGCCCTGAATTCAGGTGGCAGAGGAAGAAATCAAGGCTGGGTCCCCAGGCAACAGAGTGCCCAGAAGCACCCCTGGCTCTCGCTGGCTGCTCCCCTGCCACTCCATGCCTCCCTCTGTGGCAGGTGGCCCAGGCCAGTGTTGCGAGGTGGGGATTCATGCTAGGGTGACCCCTGTGGGCAGAAGTGAGTGGGGCTCGGTGGGGATGTGGTTGGTTGAGCCTCAGTGTGGGCCTAGCCCCCCACCAATCCTGGCCCTTGCCTTGGTTTTGTATTGCAGAGTTCGATAAATTCCTTGAAGAAAGAGCCAAAGCTGCTGAAATGGTTCCCAACCTACCCTCACCCCCAGTGGAGGCCCCAGCCCCAGCTTCAAACCCCTCTGGCCGGAAGAAGCCAGAGCGGTCAGAGGATGCCCTCTTCGCCCTGTGAGCTGTTCTGTGGTTTGGCTCCCCACATGGCAGGTCACCTCTCGTCCCCCCGGTCCACACCAGGCACTGGCCACTCCTCCCATCCCTAGCCCCTAGTCGGTCCTGCACTGCTGTGTCTCCATGGAAATGCCACTGTGTTTGCTCCCAGGCCTCCCAGTCAGGACCAGCTTTAGCCATCTTCTTCTCTCTGGGTGGTGGGACACCGTCACTGCGGCCAGAGGCCCCTCACCTCCCTGCCCGGCCCCAGCCCCCCGCCCCCAGGCTCCCTCTGCCTGTGTTTCCTCCCAGAAAGAGCAGGCAGCAAGGCTCAGCCCCAGGCCAGGCATTCCCGTTGGGACTGTCTCCTGAGCAGACACCTGGACCGTCTTTCCTCCAGTCACCTGCCCACAGAGAAGGGGCTCAGACCCCAGACCCTTCCCCCATGTGCCCTTTCCCTTGCCTGGTTCATGAGGTCTCCTCGGGCCAGCCTGCCCTCGCGTGCCCCTCTGTTCCTGAAAGGGCTTGTTTGTACCTGTGGGCTTGGTCTCTCTCCCTGGGCTGCTGCTCCCTGACACGTGCCACCTTGTGGCACTTAGTGTGCTCAGCACTTTAGAAGGCTCTGTGGGATGCCCATTTGTGGGGTCTCTCATCTTCTTGACCCTGTCTCTATCACTCAGCTGCTAGCCCAGGCCTCTGCCCAGGCTGGCTCAGCAGCCGAGCCTGGGACCAAGGGGCCCCCATTGGACCCACAGGCTCCTGGTGAGGAGAGAGAGAACCAGGGGCTGCTGGGAGGGCAGCACACAACCCATGGATGGTGGCCACGTGACACTGGTTAGCTCCTGCAGAGATAACACCACTGTAAACCAAACTGCCCCAAGCACACTGCACGCTCTCCCCACACGGTTGGCCCCATCTGTGGAGGGACCCGCACGGGGAAGAATTGCTCTGGCTTGCTTGGGAAAACTTTGTGGGTTTGTGAGCATGCTATGCTCAGGGCTTTGGCCTGGCCTGTGGCAGCCTCTGTGCCTCTACCTCCAGGGCCCAGCAGCAGATGGCTTTGTACCACGCTCGGAGATCCGAATGATGGAGGGGCCAGAGCGACACTAAGGCCCCTGCACTGCTCCTTGGCATGGGCCTCAGTCTCCTCCACAGACTGTCCTGACAGCCTGACCTTCTCCAACCCCAGATCCCCCCAGGCCACCAATTTGTACCCTCTCTCCAAGCCAACCAAGAAGGCTAACAGAGCCTGGGGCCAAGCAGCTAGGGGCTGGTGACTCCTGCTCCTATTCTGGGCTTTGCTGGTGTGTCTCCTGGCTGTGGGCAAGGCGCTCAGGGCTTGGCTCAAGCCTGCGTCCAGCCTGACCCAGCCCTGTGTTGCTGTTGCCCGGAAGGATGAAAAGGCTGTTGCAGCTGCTTCACAGCAGCCCTTGGGTCTCTGAGGCCCCGGTCAGTGTTCCAGCGTGTGCTGCCCAGATGTCAGAGGCAAAACTTGGCTAGGCCACCACGTGTTCCTGACCCATGGTGCAGCCAGCCCTTCCCACCTGGAAGCCCGAGCAGGGAGAAGAGGCTGGGCTTGACGCAGGCTGAGACCAGTGCCATGGACACTTGCAGAAGCATTTAGGACCGAGACTGGAGCTGAGGGCCATGCTGAGCACCAACAGGAACAGTTCTGGTGGAGAGCAAGGCACTGCCCACTCCAGAACCCCGTGCCCAGTCTAGCACTGCCACAGCTTTCTCCAGAGAGGAGGCCTGGGGTCTGGCTGGGGGCCTGTCTGTCAGGACAGCTGGGGAGGTCACACTCCAGTTCCTCAGAGGACACCCAGGAAGCTCCTCCTCCTCCACAACCCAGCCATGAGCTCTGCCAGCCTCACCTCAGCCCTGCCCTCTCTGGCAGCACACGCCATGCCTCCACTCTGCCCCCACCCGACCCTGGGTCAGCCTGCATCTCTCTCCTCAATGTTTCCCAAGGGCAGAGCCCCCTAAAGCCAGCTTGGATATTAAGACGTCTGAAGTCAGCTGGCTTGACACAAGCTACAGAGAAGGTGGCTAGGATGGCCCAGTTGTACCCAGCAACCCCAGCTAGTAGCCCCAGCACTTTGGTGCAGTCTGGAAGGGTTGTCTCTGTGAGGGCCAGGGGCTCATTTTTGCCAACCTGCCAGAGCCAGGCCTGTGGTGGTGGGCAGCTGGGCCTTGGGTGGGCAGTCCTGCGGGAGCCGTGGCACCACAGCAGCTGGGCCCAGTGTCCTCTGAGGGAAGAGCCAGCCTCCCCGCCTTGCAGAAGGGCAAGTCCCCACAAGCCCAGGAGCCTGAGGGGTCTGAGGGGAGAGGAGGCTCCTGGCGATGAGTGAAGCTGCAGCATGCGCCTGCCTGGGGAGACCCCAGCAAAGCTGCTCCCCAACTCCAGCTGGTCAGCTGGACACGGCTTGGAGAGGCCTGGCCACCCCTGAGCAGCAGGTAGTGGTGGACTCCTGTGGGCTGGCAGGAAGGCATTGGCCCGTGCAGAGAAATGTCACCCACCTTCCCGGCCTGGAGCTGCCCTCCTGCTTGCACATCATGTCCAGAGGCAGCTGGCCCCTACCTGGAGGCTGAGGGGACACTTGCTTGAGGCCTGCACAGGAAACAGGTGCAGGCCCTTGAGGGGATTCTGCTCAGCCATCCTGGGATGTCCCATCCTGATGCTGTAGGCACTCTGGGCCACTTGGCTGCTCTGCTCGCTCCATCTGGGGAGCTCAGCCCTCAGGCTGCCTGCTTAGGGAAGGGAGCAGAGCCCTGGTGGGAAGGCTGGCCAGAGCCTACCCTCCAGGAGAGTGAAACCCTCGTGAGCCACCAGCCTCTCCACAGTGTTAGAAATCACAGATACAGTATGTACTTAATTACACTAAATTATTGCTGGGATTCCTTATAAGCACTAATTATACCTGATTATAGGTTAAAATATTTATTTTGTCAAAATATTTTCTTGAGGATGTGTTTAACCTTTTCTGTGTTCATTGTGTGCTGAGATGTGAAAACTAACCGTTGTCTCCTGCCTACCTTTTTGGCCAGTGGGCAGCAGTGAATGGCACTATGTGCAGTTTGACCCAGAGCACTGGTGGGCCTTTGGTCAGCCTGTCCCAGAGCAGTCACTGCCCAGGACCCCCCAGGCCCGGAGCAGGCCACTGGGGCAGGCTGAGAGAGGACCGGCTCACTTATCACGTGCATGGCACAAGGGGTTTCACAGCTGAAAGGGCTTGTTTCTGGCTAGGCCAGAGCGAAGGGTGACTGCTGTCTGTCCTGTCTTTCTGTCCGTCAGCCCCTTCTGTATGAGGGACCGTCTGTCTGCCCTTCCCCTCCTCACCCAGGGATCCACAGCAAGGGGGCCTGGGGAGGTGTGGGGCCAGCACTGTCACTCAAGGCCCCCAACTGGGAGAACGGTGGCAAGGGCCATGGATGGCAGGTGGTAGCAGGCACCCGGCCTCCTCCTGCATCACGGGGCAGACAACTGGGCCGCCCACTCCTGCTTCTCCTCTCCCTTCCTGGCGGCGCACCCCCACTTTGCTTCCATGCACACGCTTCTAACTTGGTCTGGCCCAGCTTTCTGGATAGTTCATGGGAGGCTGTGGGCCAGCGAGGGAAGAGTACCATAGAGGAGTGCTGTGCCCTCTGCCTGGCCTCTGCCAGCCACAAAGCCTCTCCACCGTCTGCTATTAGGACTCTGGGCTCCTCTCCCCTGTCCACCCACATGGGGAACCCATGGCTAAGTGTGTGTGTACTCACAAGACACCCCTGTGGTACCCGCCTCTCCCAGTGACCATCTCCAGCCCTTCCTGTCCACGGGGTCCAAGCCAGGCTTCCCCTGCAGCCACCAGCCTCCAGGAACAGCTCTCAACCCTGGAGTTACACTGCTTCTCTCATGTATAAAACCTCCAGGCTCTCCTGGAGAAAGGGGGGGGTGAATATTTATTTCCTAAAGTTTGCACTTAATTTGTGAGGGTTCTCAGGATTGTTGGGGGCTATTCAGAAAAGGAATGTGTTAAGTTTGTTGTCCAGTCGTCTCAAATGTCTGGTGTTCTGTCACTGTTGTGCGTTTCTGCTGGCAGAGCTGGTTCTGGAGGGTAGGTCGGTGCCCACAAGGCTCAGTGACATGAGAGCATCCATTCACCCACTGGCTCTCCTTCCAGATATTGTCTCTCTAGTTTGGGTTCTTGCATGTAAAATACTCCACAATAAACAACAAACAAACAAACCGTTCCTGTGTGATCTCTGTCAAGTCGGCTGTGACTGTCTAAAGGTCCTGCCAGATCTGACCACCTGCTTTCTCTAAGCAGGGGCTGTTGTGGGGCCCTGCTGGAGGGGGCAGCCTGGGAAGCCCACTCCCCCGCCTCTCCCCATGCCCAGGCTGCTTGAGAAGCCCCTTGGCTGGCCAGGGGAGTCTGGGCCGGAGCGAAATCCCCGCACCTGTCCCCATTTGGCCGTCCTGGGGCACAGCCTGGTTTGGGGGCATTGGTTGTAGCAGCTGTACACCCTCCATGGCCTGCCTGAGCACTCTAGGACCAGGGGCTGTGGTTCTTCCTGTGTCTCATCCCGGGCCCAGGTGTGCGGGGGGAAGCACTTACCCACTTCGGATCATCCGAGGTCTTGAGCAGGCAGGCCTGAGTCACCTCCTCAACCCCACCGCGGCTGGGCTCGGGAACATGGCTGGGCATCCAAATCTTCTGTAGAGCTTGTGCTAGGTGCTGAATTTGAGAGCTGCTGCTCCAAGCCTCCCCCCTTTTTTAGTAACAGCTTTCCTGAGATATAATTCACATAGCATACAATTCACCCATTTAAAGTGTACAGTGAGGTAGTTTTCAGTATATTCACAGAGTTGTGCAACTGTCACTACAACTAATTTTAGAACATTTTCATCACTCCGAAAAGAAACCCCTATTCTTTAGCAGTCGCTCCACACCCCCCATCCCCAGCCCTCTCTCCCTTTTAAAAAGGCTTCTTTCGGAAGTCTCTTCAATAAATGGTGCTGGGAAAATTGGACAGCCACGTGCAAAAGAATGAAAGTAGGCCATCTCCTATCGCCATACACAAAAATCAATTCAAAATGGATTAAGGACCTGAAACTATAAAACTCCTGGAAGAAGATATAGGCAGTACACTAATTGACATTGGTCATAAAGGGATCCTTTCAGATTCCATGTCTGCTCGGACAAGGGAAACAAAAGAAAAAATAAATGAGTGGACTTCATCAGACTACAGAGCTTCTACAAGGCAAATGAAACCAGGATCAAAATGAATAGACAACCCACCAGCTGGGAGACAATATTCGCAGATCGTTCGTCCGACAAGGGATTAATCTCTAATATATAAAGAACTCATACAACTGAGCAACAAAAAAACAACCCGATCAAAAAATGGGCAGAGGATATGAACAGACATTTTTCCAAGGAAGATATACAGATGGACAATAGGCACATGAAAAGATGTTCAACATCATTAATCATCAGGGAAATGCAAATCAAAACTACACTAAGATATCACCTGACACCCGTTAGAATGGCCATAATCACCAAGACAAATAACAACAAATGCTGGAGAGGTTGTGGAGAAATGAGAACCCTCATTGACTGCTGGTGGTGTAGCCTCTATGGAAAACAGTATGAAGATTCCTCAAAAAATTAAATAGAAATACCTTATGATCCAGCAATCCCACTCTTGGGCATCTACCCAATGGACATGAAATCAACCATCACAAGAGGCGTATGCACCCCTATGTTCATTGCAGCATTATTCACTATAGCCAAGAAGTGGAAGCAACCCAAGTGTCCCTCGACTGATGATTGGTTAAAGAAGATGTGGTATATATATTCAATGGAATACTACTCAGCCATAAGAAAAGACAGAATTGTCCCATTTGCAACAACATGGATGGACCTAGAGGGTATTATGTTAAGTGAAACGAGCCAGAGAGAGAAGGACAGACACCGCATGATTTCACTCATATGTGGAATATAAACTAACACATGGACAGAGAGAACTGGTTGGTGGTTACCAAGGGGAAGGGGGGTGGGGGTGGGCACAAGGGGTGAAGGGATGCATCCACATGGTGATGGACAAAAAATAGTGTACAGCTAAAACCCCACAATGTTATAAACTATTAAGACATCAATAAAAATGGGGGGAAAAAAGGCTTCTTCTCTCCTTCTGTCCTGGAAGCTGGGCACCCTGGGCCGTGCTGCCAGGCGCAGTCCACCCAGTAAGCAGGCCTCTCGGCAGGCCCAGAGGCACAGGGGTCCTGGAGGGGCCGTTGTGGGAGCCATGTGGTGCCTGTGTCTTCTCAGAGTGGCTCGGGGAGGTTGGGAGCCCTTTAATCGCTCCACCTCCCAAGGTTTAAGGATAGACCTCAAGTGAGGTGGACTCATCAAGCCCCCAGGTGAACCTGGAATAAATGCAGAGACATCTACCCACCTCTCAAGTGCAGGTGAAGAGACAGGGCTGGAAAAAGCCATATGCTTGTCTAAGGTTGCCGAGGGATCAGCAGCAGAACCAGCACTGAAACTCAGACCTCGGACCTCCCAGGGCCATGGAAGAGTGGGCAGGAAGGACACTGTCTTCGTGGCCAGCAGGCGAAGCCATGAACACTGAACACCAGCCCTTCTGGGAGGGTAGCTCGGGAGGGCGCTGCCCTGCCTGCTGATAGGAGGCAGGTGGGACTGCCACCAGCCCAGGCCAGGAGCAGCAGTGCCCAGCTCCCTTTGGCCTGTTGCCTCCCTGGGCTCTTTGTTTCTGGCCAGTCAGAGTGAGGAATATGGGAGTGGCCCTCTGAAGTGTGGGAGACCCCCAACCCCCAGTCCCTTTGACTAGAAGGCATGGATCCTGAACCCATTCTGTGCCCGCAGCCCTGCGCAAGTCACTGTGGGTGCTGAAAGAGGCCTGAACTGTGTCCCTACCCTGGGGAGGGTGGTAGGCCCTGAGACTCCACTGTGGACTTGCCGGTCCACTTGTGCTTTCAGTCTGTGTTCCTGAGAGTGTGCTGTGTGCCAAGTTGGTGCTGGGGGCGGGGGGGAGGTGGAGCTTCTGGGGTCCTGCCCCCAGGGAGCTCACAGCCTGGTCCAGTTCCCAGAATCAAGAGTGCTGGAGCCCTCTAACAGGGCCTGCAGGGCGGGGCGGCTCTGGGGGAGCAGCCAAGGCCAGAGCCCTGGAGCCGCGTGCAGTTGCAGTGGACAGGCCAGCCACAGGGGAGGGGGAGGGTGGCCACACAACTCTGACCCAACTGCCTCCTGGGAGGGACCTTGAGATCCCTGGTGGGCACTTGCCAAGATGTATTTCCCCAATACATTAAACAGCTATTCCTAAAAAGGAGGGGTTCTATGGAGAAAGAAGTTTGGGAAATGCTGGAGTGAAATTAAGCAGTGTCAGGACCTCTTTGTCCAAGACAAAGGTAGTTTGTGGCCCAAACTCCTCATTTAGAGATGGCATATTAGAACCTTTTTGATTGTGGCAGAAAGAGGTTTGATTTAATCAAAAAGAGGAACTTACTGGCTTATGTAACTGAAAAACTCAGGTAGTCACCTTCAGGCACAGCTAGATCCAGGTGCTTAGGGATTTGGTCCAGAATCTGCCCCTCTCTCTGTCTTGGCTCTCCTTCCTTTAGGTTGGCTCTTCCACGTGGCTGACTGAAGGTCAGCCTGTAGCTGCCTGTAGCTCTAGGCTACTAGCAGATAGAGGGTGCCTCTTTCCCAATACTTCCAGCAGAAGTTCCAGAACCCACCCTGAAAAACCAGACTGTTAGCAGTGGGAGGATGAAATCTGGGGAGGCACAAACAACAGATGGTCACTGCATGTGGATGGAGAGGGCCAGAAATGGGAGTGACACACCTAGGGGCACAGACTTGGACAGAGACAACCTTCTAGACTCCTCTTTCAGTGTTCTCTCCTCAGCCCTCAGTTGCCTCCCTTTATTGGAGCCCCAAGAAGAGCTGCTTTCCAGCTATAGTTTCCCTCCCCAGAGATCTGAGAGAGGGCAGTGTGGGTCCTGCCATGGTTCATGGCCCCCTCCCCGCTAGTACCCCACCGAAGCACCTGAGGAGGATGCAGTCTTTTTCCAACCCACCTCTTTTCCAAGAAAAGGGTCTCTTTTGGGTCCTGAGGGTCTGAGGGTGGGCAAAACCAGAGACCTTAAATAGGCAGGAGTCACTCAGAAATTCCAGTTTATTTCAGAGGAGCCCCTGTCAGTTCTTGCTGGGTGACCCTCAGCATCTCAGGAAGCGAAATCCCTGTTCTCAGCACTAGGGAGTCAGTGGGACGTTTCCAGAAACCGAGTGGACTCCTCCATCTGGTGCCATCTCCTCCCCACCCCCATGCCTGCTCTAAAAGCACCCTACTCCCAGCTGCAGGATTCACTGCAAGTCCCTGAGCAAGTCACTGCCCGTCTCTGGTCTTGACTCTCCTGATCTGTAAAATAGGATCATGGATGGTGACCCCAATGCCTACAGAGGCCTTTTTATTACCCTCATTTATAAGTGAAGTGGTCTAGGTGTGACACGCAGGGACTGATGGAGACTGTGGGGAAGCTCACAGCCCTGGCTCAAGGGGCACTCAGTTGTTGAGCCCAGTGTTGCTCGACAGTCCCGTTTTTCAAGAAAAGCCAGAAATCCAGCCTTCAGGTGAAATCTTCTACATTTGACAATCCAAAATCAGAACCCATGTATAGTTGGATTCAGCCTGTGGGGGGCCAGATGATGCCTGGAGTCCGCATTCACTCTCCCTGCCACCAACTCAACCCACCCCATTCTAAGACTCCCCTCTACACCTGGCCTCTCCCCCGTACACAGCCCCCAGGGGACAGATGCTCCCCTGAGTTCTTCAGGTCTGTGAGCCTCACCCTCACTGTGCAACAGACTTTGGGGTTCAACCAGCTTTTTTGTGGAGGGTCTGTTGAGTGACTCACGACGCCCCTGGAAGTGACCACCATCAGCTAGAAATAACTTGCCCAGCACACAGTAGAGGCCAACCTGGAATGAGAATACAGGGTCATCTAGGACCAGAATCATCCATGCCAATGGCTGTCTGGTTCCATTTTTCCAGATGGAGAAATGGCGGGCAGGGGACCCCAAGGGTCCCAGCTGGTTCTGTGCTGCCTGGGCCCCTCAGCCATAAGCTGGGCAGGTCCCAGCTGAGCTACTGCAGAAATGAAGGATAAACGGCGGCAGGCCCGGGGGCGGAGTGGGGGGCTCCAGGGGTCGGGAGGGGTCTCTGTATCTTCCTAGTCAATGCCTACGGTGGTCAAGCCCAGCCTTCTTGCCCGGTGCCGGCAGCCCTGGCAACTGCGGTGCCCGCGCCTCCACCCACCCCTGAGCTCGGGGATAGAGAACATGGCACGACGAGCGGCCGTGGCAGAGGCCCTGCCCGCGCTGGCCGCCAGCCCAGATGGCTCAGAACCCACAGAAGACGCCTCTCAGTCTCGAAGACGCCCAGGGAAGGAAGAGGGGAGATGCGAACCCCTATCTCACAGTCGGCAAAACCGAGATCGGGCAGGAGCTGGGCTGGGCGACCCGGGCCGCATCCGGTCCCGACGGCCGGGGCACCGGGGGCCGCGGGGCGGGGGGGAGGGGCCCTCGCGGGTCAGCCTCGCCCGGGTGTCCGGGACGCACACCTGGCGGCCGTCCCAGCCAGGTGTCTGGCCTGGAGGCCCGGCGGAGAGAGCAGGCCCAACTGGCCCCAGGGTCCCGGACCCCGCCAGCCCGCACCGCGGCCCCTCCCCACCCCCCGGGCGATCGGGCGCCGCTACTGTGACCCAGGGCCTGGCTCGCGGGAGTTTCTCGCTGACGCCGCGTCACCCCACGCCTGGTCGGGCACCCATTGGCTGCGCCGCGGCCCGCGGGGGCGGGGCTCGTCTGGCTCCGCGCCCCAACTCCCCCGGGTCTCTGGCAGCGCGCGGCCCGGCCCGGTGAGGAGCCAGGAGCCAGGCCCGCTCCTCACTGCCCGACCCTGACAAGTCGCTCCACCTCCCCGTGCCTCGGTTTCCTCATCTGTAAAAAGGGAATGATAACAGCCCCGTCCTCCTAGGACAGTTGGGAGGGATAAATGGGTTAACGTGGGCAAGTGCTCAATGATTGCAGCTAGTGCGGACACAGGCAGCAGCATGCCCCCTCCTAGCCACACCAGGACAGAGGAGCCCACCACCACGGCTTGTGCCCCTCAATGCACCCCGCGCACTTGCTTGTGTGAGCTCAGATCTCCCCAGCCAAGGGGTCCTGAGGGGATTCTTTGGATGTCTCGAGATCTTTGAGGAGGAGCCAAGAAAAACAGCTTTCCCTGAAGAACCGCAGGCCCCAGCCTGGCTTTCGCGCCCTCCCCTTCAGGATGGCCCTGGTAATCTCAGACTGTGGAGCAAAGTTTTGTCTCTTTGGTGGCAAAGATTTAAAGCACCACCACCCCCGACCATGCCCCACAGGGGACCTTCAGCCGGGCTGGAGTTTCAACTGGCGTTTCTAGTTTGGGTTGCAGGTCTCCTGTTCACCTTGCCATACACTTTCCCCTAATTCCTGCAGTTATGGAGTCACATTTATTAAGCCATGCTCTTTACATATGTGGTAAATCATCTGAAGAAGAGTGAGGCAGGTCTGTTGTGACAATGACTTCAATACATCTTACCTGCCTCTGCAATGACTGCAGGAAGGGTTATTCTCATCTAACAGATGCAATCGCTGAGTCAGAAAGGTGAAGTACGTGGTTCTAGGTCACAGAGAAAGCAGGTGAAAAATCAGACCAGCTTCCTGACTTTGCAGAAAGTGGACTTGAGGCTTCGCTCAGCTTCCCTACTCTCCTCACTCCTCTCCCTGGGAAGCGCCATCAGAATTCTCAGGGAAGTCACCAGATTCCCAAGGCCTCCCAAGTGCTTGGCTACTACTTGGGGTGGTGGGGCCTGGGGAGAGTGTGCAGGATGGAGGGAGGCTGAGGAGAAGCCAGATCCCTCTGTGTTCCCAGCAGAAGTTCATCTGGAGGGGCCAGGCCCTGAGTGGATCCCTGAGCAGGGCCACTTCAGGGGGAGATGTGGTTTGGAGACCCCCACAGCTTCTGGTCACCCTGTGCTGGGTAATTTTCCACAGCAGCCACTTCCAGGAGGGGAACAAAGAGAGCTGCGTGTCCAAGCTGAACCCGAGGGACTTGAGCCTCCAAGGCCTCTCTTGGCCCCAGGCACTCTCCTTCTAAAGTGCATCAGTAGTTTTACTCCCTCAAAGGGCGTGGCTGGATAGGCTATATCTGGAGTCCCAGCAAGGCAGTGTTCTGGATGACATGACTCACTGAGGCTGGGGGCTAGGAGGGTCTGGGGGTCCAGACCTGTGATGTCTCCTTGGCTGCCTTCCACCAGGGGTGACTTTATCTGCTTGCATACCTCCAGGGACAGGGAGCTCACTGCCTTACCACTTTCAGATATCTGAATGTTAGTTCTGGTTTATCTCAATCTACCTCATTGGGACCCCTCCCCTGCCACCTAGCTCAGTCCCCAATCCACAGGGCCCGGGGTTCGGTCTCCAGCCGTCTCTCCAGCCAAGCTGCCTCCTCTGACACGACCTCAGCCTGTCACGATCCAGGGCAACCTGGCTCAAGTCTAAAGCACAATCCACCTCCTCTTCATGCCCCCCATCCTGCTGCTCCAAGGACATGCACCAAGCTTGGGAGTCACAGGGCCCTGGGGCCCACCCCTGTGATTGTTCCTGAGGTGCTGTGTGAGCTTGAACAGGTTGGTTCCTTAGAACTCTCTGGGTCTTCCTGTCCTCCTGGTACTGAGGCCAGCCTACCTTCAGGGGCTGGACTGGCTCACTGGTTCCCAAGTCCCTCTGCCATCCCCACAGCTGATTCTGGGAGGAAACCAGATTAAGTCAGGATGGGAAATACCAGCCTCTGCCAGGCTCCCCTTGGGTACCTCCTCCTCAGGAGGCCAATCTGATTTGAGGAGACTGAGAAGGGGCAGGCTGATCTCCCTGCCCAGCCTCACTCCATGTCATCACTAGCGTCCCAGCCAGCCTACTGAGAGGCATCATCAAGCCCCAGTTACAGCTAGGAAACAGGCACAGAGTGGTGATGTAATTGGCCCGAGGCCACACAGCAGGTCTCAGAGCTGTAACTTGGAAGGGTCTGTCTTGTTCTGAAGAGCCAATTTAGGAAGTGAGGTTTGTGGGGACATCTCCGCCCCAAGTCCAGAGACCTCTGGGACGGGCCAGTCCTGGGGATTCCACTCAGTCCCCTTGCTTGGTGCTAGAGAAACAGACCCAGGGAGGGGCCGTGGCCTGCCCGAGCTCCCGCAGCAGTCGGCCGCAGGCTGCCCTGCTTGAGGCTGGATAAAATGAATGACCGGAGGGCACACTGATGGCGGCGCGGGCTGGGGGTAGGTTTGCGGGGCAGTCCCGGGAGCGGGTCCCGGCTCTCTCCAGGTGGGGCGGGGCCGTCTCCCCAGGGGCGCGGCCTCCCGCGCAATGCCCCGCCCCCACCCCGCCCGCCCGCCCAGCGGAGCCGCCCCCGGAAAACCCAGTTTCCGAAGAACTTTTCGCGGGCGCCGGGCCGCCAGTGAGGCCGGGGCGGGACGCGAACGCAGCGCTCCTTGCGAAAGTCTGTGCGCGGCGGCCGGCCCGCCCGGAGGAGGCGACTGCGCCATGGACGAGCCGCCCTTCAGCGAGGCGGCCTTGGAGCAGGCGCTGGCCGAGCCGTGCGAGTTGGACGCGGCGCTGCTGACCGACATCGAAGGTGCGTGAGGGCGGGCAGGGCTCCGCGCGAGTGGGGCGCGCGGGCGGCGCCGGCCTTTGTCCCCCGGGCGGGCGCCGCGCTGTGTGCGGGGCGTCCCCGCGCCTCGGGGCTGCGCGCTGCGGGCCTCGCTGTGCAGTCCGCGGAGTCTCCCCGCGCCCGCCCTGGCGTCTCGGGCCGGGCGCTCGGGGTGCGCCGGCTCCCTTGGAGCCTCGGGGCTGGGGCATGTGCGCCTCTGGGCGTCCCGGGCTCCGCGCCGCGCGGCCACGGAGCCCTCAGCCCGGCGGCAGCCGCGGCGAGAGCTTGGGACCCGGGCGTCGCCGAGGCCCCGCCCCTGCTCCGGCCGTGACGTCAGCGCGGGGTTACTCTCGGTCGTTCCCTCCGGCCCGAGAGTTCAGCTCGCGCAGAGGCTCTTGCGCATGTGCGCGACGCGTCCTCCGGCTCCTGCCGCTCAGGGTCCAGTTCTCCCAGTCAGAGAAGAGCATCGCTTCGGCATATATTTATTGAGCATCTAGTGAATACCAGGCCTTGTCCTAGGCGCTGGGGGTTCACGGTCAGACCCGGGCTCCCCCTTTTCTTGGGAGCACAAAAATCCCCAAGGAACCCCGCAAACGGATGTTTAGTTGCACCATGGGGGTGGGGAGGGGTGGGGCGAGACCTCTCTGCGCAGACTGTTGAGCTGAGACCTGAGAGTTAGCCCCGACCCGCTGGGAAGGATATTTTTTTCAGGCCGAGGGCACAGCGAGGGCAAAGGCCCGGAGTTAGAGGAATGCATAGGAGGTGAGGCTGGGAAGCAGAAAGAGGATCCTTTGTTGGCCAGGGAAAGGACTGGAGCGGAGCAGCGGTGCGGGGGTGCTGACGTCTTTGGAGCACCTCTCTGGTTATACAGAGAAAGTGTTTGGGCACGATAGTGCAGCAGATACCAGTGAAGAGGCTGTTGCCCCACTTTAGACAGGGCGAATCGAAGCCCCCAGCAAACTGCCCTTCATGGTTGCTGTGCAGTCTCAGCAACACTGGCTAAGTTGCACTTGGTTGATCAGGAAACTGAGGCCAAGAGCACAGAACTCAAAGCTCCTACAACCTGAAGAGACATGTCCCTGGGGCCTGCGGCCACCCTGGGTTGGCGAAGCAGCACATCTAAGCCACCCCCTTCTGCCCTCCTGCAGCCTTGCAGAGTAGCCCAGCTGGCTGCCAGCCCTGGCCTTATCAACTCGCCTTCCCCTGGGGCCAGGCTGGGGGGGGGGCAGAGAGGAGAGACCCTCACTGGGGGGCTTTTCCAAAGCAGCCTTCCCCATCACCGCACTCAAGTGCTGACCCCCGAACCCCAGGCCCGGGGGAGGTCTGAGGCCCACCCAGCAAACAGCTCCGTGCACACTGGGCCCAGTGGGTGCGCTGGAGAGTCACCAGGACCTGGCAGTGAGGACCTGGGCTGCAGAGTCAGGACTTGAATCTGGATAATGTGGACTCACTTCGCCATCATGCCCTCTCACCCTCTAAACCTCAGTGTCCCCCTCTGGATGCAAATGCTTCCCTTTCCAGGGGAGTTGGGACTGCCGAATCAGAGCAGGTGTATTCAGGCCACAGGTCTGGCACAGCCCTTTCTCATTGATGCGTTTACAGAAACCTTATCTCCTGAGGCCCAGAGGCCAGGCTTGAGCAGCCATTGGGGATGGGGGCAGTTGGAGATCAGACCCGGCCCCAGCTCTGGTCTGTGGGAGAAAGGGGACAACTGGGGCCCCTCGCTGGGGTGGGCATGAAGTTTGCCCACTGTAGCAGAGGATTTCTCGGTTTTCATCCAGACTTTCTGTTCTTTTCCCCAATTACACAACTAATCTCTTTGCATTGTAGAAAAATTAGAAAGTGCAGGTGAGGAAAAAGAAGAAAATAAAATCTTCCTTAAACCCACTGCCCAGAGGTCAGCTCTGTTAATTATGTGGGGAATTATCTCCTGTGCATGTGTGTGTACATATTTCTTTGGAATGGCTGCACACTCTTGATCCACTTTTTAAAAAAAAACTTTGTTGTATAATTTATCTACCGTAAGATTTACCCATCTTAGGTGTACAATTCAGTGAGTTTTAAGAAATTTACCAAGTCATATGATGATTACCAGTTAGTCGTAGAGCATTTTCATCACCCCAATAAGATCCATCATGCCTGCTTACAACTGTTCCCTGGCCACCCCAGCCCCAGGCAACTTCTCTGTACTTTCATAAATTAGAACAGGGTCTGTTGGCGCACAGCAGATTACAGCCTGTTTTGTTCCATGTCGACAGCCAGACAACAGTCAGGTTCCCTGGTTTATCCACTCGGTCCCCTGTTAATGGACATCTAGGTTGTTTTGTGCTCATAGACTGTGTGGACACCCCGGGGCCAGTCTTGGCCTGGACGGGTCCTCATTGAGTTCCGTGGACAGAGGCTCTGGGAGGGGAACTGCTGGTCAGAGGCCAGGCCTGCTTTAGGCCTGCTTTTCTTTTCTTTTTTTTTTTTTTTTTGTGAGGAAGACCAGCCTGAGCTAACATCCGTCACCAATCCTCCTCTTTTTGCTGAGGGAGACTGGCCCTGGGCTAACATCGTGCCCATCTTCCTCCACTTTATATGGGACGCCTCCACGGCGTGGCTGACAGGCAGTGCGTCGGCGGGCGCCCGGGATCCGAACCTGCGAACCCTGGGCTGCCAAGCGCGGACTAAACCGCTGCGCCACCGGGCGGCCCCTAGGCCTGCTTTTGAGACTTCACCCTGCCCTTGGAGCCGGGCAAGTTCTGGAAGGTCTAGAGAGAGGTGACTGGGGCGTGGGAGGGGCAGGGCCCCTGAAAGGAGTGAGGGTTGAGAGGTGGGCCAGGCAGGCCGTGAGTGCCAGGATGGGGAGCTGGACTGGATCCCGGGGGCTGTGGAGAGTCTGGGGGTCGGAGCAGGGCTGTGCCATGCTTGGGTTGTGTGTCAGGAGTTCTGGCTGACAGCCGTGGTGGAGGATCACGGCGTGAAAAGGGAACACTAACTGGGCACTTACTGTATGCCAGGCACTGTGCTGATCATTGAGTCCTCCCAATGACCCCAAGTGGGGACACTTATGATCTTCATCTTACAGACGAGTGCCTTGAGGCACAGAGAGGTTAAGTGACTTGCCCAAGGTCACACAGGCAGAACATGGTCGAGCCAGGATTTAGACCAAGGCTGTGGGCTCCAGAGCCCATGCTCTTAACTGCTGGGCTCCTAAGAGTGAGGGTAGGGGTGAGGGGCAATGGAGCAGGGAACCCAGGAGGCTGCTCCACGTGGGGCTATGCTGGGGTCTGGAGTAGGTCATAGAGGGGTCAGAGGCCATGTGGCCACCTCCTCCTCCCAGCCCAGAGTAGCCTTTGAGTCATGAGACTGAGGACTGGCACCAGGGAGCCAGCCAAGGGCCTTGAGTCCCACCCAGCTCTGCCGCCTACCTCAGCCAAACCCTCTGTCATGTGAACGGGTTTTGGGGTGGAGCTGCCCCACAAGTCCTTGGTTCTGTGGGTGAAGGCATTACCCTGGCTACCATGCACTGTGACCTCCAATGAGCTCCATCTCCCCCGGGGCCTCGTTGTCTTGCTCTGTGCTCTGGGGACCCTGGCAGCTGTGGGCCAAGGGGCCGTGAGTGCAGCCCTGTGCACGGGTTGGGATTATTGTTAAGCCCACGGCAGTCCATTTCACTGCTGATTAATTCATCAGATCTTTTCTTTTTGCTCTGGGCTAACATCTGTGCCCATCTTCCTCTATTTTGTATGTGAGACGCCGCCACACACGGCTTGATGAGTGGTGCATATGTTCGCATCCGGGATTCAAACCCTTGAACCCTGGGCTGCCACAGCGGAGCGTGCGAACTTAACCGCTACGCCACTGGGCTGGCCCCAATTCATCAGATCTTGCACATGCTTTTAAGTGCAGAAGAGGCACTGGGAGATGGAGTTCTGGTCGGGGCCTCCACGTCTCCCTTGGGGGGCTGGGCCTGGCTAAGGGGCTGCCCTGGGCTCTAGTGGCACAGCTGTTCTCCCCTCTGCCTGGATACCTTTGTGTCAGTCTTGGTCTGTCATACCCCAGGTATCTGCTGAGCTAGGGTGGCCTTCCTGATTCTCGCCTCCCCTCCCCCACTTGCCCCACCTCCCCCTGGGCAGTGCTCTCTTGGCGCTCTCCTGGCCCTGGGGTCCCTCCCCAGGTGCCTAAATCCACCACGGGGACCTGGCCTCCTAGGTTCTGTGTGTCTGGCTGTTTTCTGGGTCTGGGCCAGCCCTGGAGGAGAGGACACATTGGGGGCCACTCTGCCACCCTGCTCCTCTCCCTACAGTACCTCATGCCCATTTCTCTCCCTAGTCCAGCAAGCAGGGCCCTCCTTAGAAAACAACACTCAAGACTGCTTACCGCCCAGCTCCCAGCTCGTAGCTCTTCAGTCCTCAAGCCAGTATGGCTCCCCAGTGCCCCTTGTCTCCACATGCCATTCAAGACCTGCCCGTCCCGTGATGTTTCTCATCCACCTAGAGTCCACCCCCTCAGGTACCCCCATGCCCCTGACACACTCTGCCCTGGGATGGTGCCCCTCCTCTCTCCCTCAGGAGAGAGCCTCTCAGGGGCTCCAGAACCCCTCAGGGGCAGAGCCTGAGAGAGGCCTCTCCTATCAGACATGTTCCCCTTCCCATCCCTTTTTCTGCCTCTTGGTATCCAGCGTGCCCAACCTAGGGCAGCAGAAAGCAGAATGTCCTTCCAGTGTGGCCATGAATTGCTGTTTTTCCTAGGGGAGTTACCTTGCCCTCTCTGAACTTCAGGGGCTTCCCCTGGAAAGCAGGAGATGGAGGCTGTAAGGAGATGCTGCCCCTGAGTCCCTGTGGGTTCCAGCCCTAATGCCTCTGAGGGGACAGGGTTAGGGGGACAGAGAGAAGCGTGCTGGGCGTGGGTCCAGGGAGGCAGGCAGGCAGGCAGCTGGGAGTTACCTCCGGCCTGATGGTCACTTCACTGGACACAAACATCCTGAGTGACCAGGTCAGCCCCAGGCAGGGGTCACTCCCAGACAGAGGCCTGGGATCCAGACTTTGCCCCAACAACAGGTGCAGCCCAGATGGGAATGGCTGCGCTGGCCAGAGGAAGTGTCCCTGGCTTTGTCTCCTGCCAGCCACAGGACCTGTGGATGTGCCCTTTGACCCTGGGGCCTGACTGGGACCGCACACATGTGAGATCCATGTCCCATGTGGCCCCACAGAGAGGGTTGTGTCAGGGGAGGGGGAGCCTTAGAAACAGACTCGGGGGCTCCTGGAGGGGGTCTTTGAGCTGGCCGCAGGTATATGGTTCCCCTGCTGAGTCTGGAACTTGGTGAAAGGTGGGGCAGGGCTGGAGGTCCATCCCACCGGGAGAGTTTGTGGCCTGGAGAGGCCCACCCTGACCTGGAGCCCAGCTCAAGTCCCACTCCAAGATGACCTGCCTGCTATCTCCCAGTGAGCCTGTCCCTCTCAGTCACACCCCAGGCCGCCCCTCCCAGGCCTCCAGGGTCTCCATTTTCCCTGTAGCTGGAAGGCCAGAGCCCAGTGAGCTCATTTAGTTCGAGGGCTTAAGCAGTACACGGCACATAGTAGGCCCACAACCAATGCCAGTTAGTATTATTATCGTCATTTAGAGCACTTAATCAGGACCTGGCACCTAATATGTTTAGCTAAGCAAATGTTAGCAGCAGTTATATAAGGAGGCTGTATTGAAAGTTTCTAGGATGTTCTAGGCTATGGTTCCAATTCTGAGCACCCACCATTTGGTGATTCTGGGTATTTGCGTGGGAGACGAGGTGGGGCTGGGCAAGGCCAATGGGGAGCCCCTCGCCCCTCCCCTGCTTCTCCCCTGGGGAGCAAGCACCCTGCCCTTAGCTACCATTAGAGATAAAGAGACTAAGGCTGGAGGGGACCTTAGAAATGCCGTTGTCACCTCCTTGCCCAGTGTACAGATGAGGAGCAGAGGCCTCTGCATGCCTGACTCACCACAGTCCCCTGCGGCCCAGCCTGTGTGGCCCAGGCCCAGTGGCAGCTGAGGAGGGTGAAGGAGCTGGAGGCTGTGAGGAGCAGCGGGAGGTCAGGCCCAGCAGGGATTGCTTCCCAGGTAGAAGAACCTGCTGAAGAAGCACAGTTTCTAACTGGCAGAGGAGGGCCAGAGAGCAGCAGTGTTTCTGACTCTCTGGCCACAGCTGATGGTTCACTGCACAAAACACCTAACGGCAACCTTGTAAATGCAAATTAAGGCAGCTTTGAGGTTCCAGTCACACAGCTCTTGGGACTAAGCAAAGCAACCAAAAGTAAATAAAAATGATAAAACACAGTGCTGCTGATGCTCTGAGGAAATGGGACACATGGCAGGGGAGGTTGTAAAGGGGTTTACCTTTTCCAGAGAGCAGCCTGGTGGCTCTAAAACAGCACCTGCCTTTGAACCAACACACTTCGAGTTTAAAACAGGCTGCGGGGAAACAACCCAAGAGGGGGAGATAGATATAATTTATATAAAGAAATGCATAGCACTACTATTTAGACTGGGAACACTTGCTTCGCAGTGGGGGTCTGACCCCCCAATTCAGGCCCGTGGGTTGTTTTTCAGCTGCCAGAATGGTAAGTATGTGCCCTGAGCCTACACCTAGGACAAGACGCCTGGATTGGTGCTGACCATCTTGTTTAATGTCACAGGTCGTGTTCAGGGTCACTCAGTTTGTGTAATTGGAAGCTGGTCTGTGGAGTGGCGCAGATGAGGGAAGAATCTGAGAAGGTGACATCAGAGCAAGTTTTGAAGGAGGAATAGGAGTTTGCCAGGTGGACAAAAGATAGTGGGAAGGGCATTGCTGGCTGAGGGAACAGCCTGGGCACGAGCATGGTAGTATTAAATAGCAAAACAGTGATATGATCAGAAGGCAGACAAGGAAACTAGGCCTGGTGAGAGCTTGGGCAGTGGGACTCAGATGGCTGGAGACCAGGACTGGCATGGTGGCTGCCAGTCCATACACCCCCTGACTCTGGTCCCGTCTGTGCTCAGCGCTGTGTTGAATGATACTGAGGTCACAGAGCTGGTTCAGGCCTTGGCCCTGCCTTGAGGGGCTTCCAGCTGAGGCCTGGCCTCTCATGGTGGTTAGGAAGGCTTCTGAGAGGAGGCAGTGCCCAAGCGGAGCCTTAGAGAGCTTCATGCTGCTTCCGCTCCATTCTTGCACTCTGGACACACTTCCTGACCCGAGAGGAGTGGTGATAGCCAGTTGGGGCAGAGCCAGGCTGGAGTTCGGGCTCACTCCTGTCCTTGGAAGGCTGGGGCTGATGAGTGTGGGCTTGGGTTGGCAGACCTGGGTTTGAGTCCCAGATTCTCCAGTTGGCGGCTGTGGGACCTTGGGCACGTGGCTTCCCTCTGAGCCTTAGTTTCCTCATCCGTCTAGAGGGCCCATGCCCAGGTGCACCTGGGGCTCCAGCCATGGGCCCATCCCGTTCCAGGAAGAGCTGGCACACACTCACACCCTCTGGCAGCCCTGAGTGCACAAAGGGCAGCCTGTGCCCCTGTTGCATCCATGACCAGCTGAGGACACATGAACCTGGTGACCTGAGTCCTGGGGAGGATGAAGGAGGCGCTGGTAGGGGCAGTAGGGGCCCGTGCAGGCGAGGTGCAGGCCCGGATCCCGGAGTGCTGGGCGAGTGCTCGTCCCGCCCCCCACCCTCCGTCAAGCAGGCAGAGGTGGAATGCTCCGGGGGTCCCATCAGCCAGACTCCACGTCCTCCTGTGTGGTGGTGCTACTTTATATCATTTACTGTTCTCACAATTGTGCAGCCTTTGTGATCTGCATTGCATGGGACAGTTTGCAGGTCCCTTTCCTGCCCATTCCCTGCAGAATTGGTGTCCTTGGCTCAGGTGGCAGATAAACCTGGGTTGGAATCCCAGCTCCTTGGCTGCCTCCCTGACCTCCATCCCCCCTTTGCTCCCTCTGCTTCAGCCACACTGGCCTCCTCGCTGTCTTGACATCACAGCAAGCTTGCTCCCACCTCGGGGCCTTTGCACTTGCTGTTCCTTCTGCCCAGGATGTCCTTCCTACCTCCTGGCCCACTCCTTCATTTCATTCAGGCCTCTTCTCAGATGTCACCTCCTCAGAGAGGCCTGCCCTAACTGCTTCATCTGCAGTGGTCCCTCACATTCTCCTTACACTGCCTCAGTTTCTTCATGGTACTCACCACCTCCTGCACCCACATTCCTCCACGTATTTGCAAACCGTTGGTCTCCCTCACTAGAATAAGCTCCATGAGGGAAGGTTTTGAGCTGTGTCCCTGTACCCCCCGTGCCTGACACACAGTAGACACTTAGGAAAGAGCAGTAGATATTGTCAGAGAAACAGACCTGGGCTTCATGGACCAGGCCATGTGGGTGAGGTGGTGAGCTCTCTGTCCCAGGAGGCATGCAAAAAGTTTGGAGTTCAAGGCCTCGTGCAGGTTGGATGGGCTGTAGGTTCCCGTGGTGGTCAGAGCTGGGATCCTGCAAGTTTGTGGTGTAGGGCCCTCCCAGGATTTCCTCATGGCCTCACAGAATAAACAGGCCAGAGAATTAAAGGCTGCCCCACATCTGCCCTCAGAGGGAGGTT
This sequence comes from Tapirus indicus, assembly GCA_031878705.1. Classification (NCBI taxonomy): domain Eukaryota; kingdom Metazoa; phylum Chordata; class Mammalia; order Perissodactyla; family Tapiridae; genus Tapirus; species Tapirus indicus. The sequence goes on along the minus strand of CM062932.1, from coordinate 1,376,016 downwards.
TGAAGGTAGAGCCAGAAAGGTGGGGGGTAAAGGAGGGGTTCAGGTCTCCTGTTGGATCCTGATAGAATCAGGCAGGAGAGGAGGGAGGAGAGGAAAAAGGAGTCCGGGCTGGGGGCAGGGTCGGGGAAGGTGAAATATGCAGGGCTGGGAGATGGGCCCACTGAGGCCCAGAGTCTGTGCCCCCTCTTCTTCCTGTGTTTAGAGAGTGCGCAGGGGCCACGTGTGCCCTGAGTCTTCCTTTATGCGGGAAGCTCAGGGCTCAGCTCACTCGAGGATGGTCCACGACTTGGGAGCCGTGGCCGGCCTTTCCAGACCTGCTGTCCCGGCTCCCTGGGACGGGCTGGAGTGAGGCAGGAGTGGAGTGTCCTTACATTAGGCACCCTGGGGCCTCTCTTGCCTCACCCTAGTCCCTGCCCTGTTAACTGTAGAAACAATCTCCGTCAAGTGGTTACGGAGCTCAGCTTGCTACCTGACCTTCCAGTTCTAGACCATTCCAACTGCTGCAGAGGGAATAACCTTTGTCGAGACCTTGCTGAGTGGGGGGTGCTTCACACACTTGCTCTCCCAGAATCCCTCCCTCTGGAGACCAGAAGTGGAGGCTCAGAGAAGGGGAGTGACTTGCTAGGGATTACACAGCAAGTGAGGGGCAGAGGGAAGGTGCATCCCCTTGGCTGTATCTCTGTGGGGTGGCTGCGGGGCTGGCTCCTGAACTCCCACCCCCAGTCTTAGCCCTGGCACTCAGCTCTGCAGAAATGGCCTGTAGAGTGAGATGGGGGGCTGGTCAGGCCTTGAGTTCAAGGGATGGCTGGCCGTATGCCCCTGGGTGCCGTGTGGCACTCTGGCCCTGCATCCTAGCTTAGACTGTGTCTTCTGCCCAAGGCCAGCTCTCCCCTCAGAAGCCTTTCCTGACCCCTGGTACCTTCAAGGGGTGAGTGAGGGACTGTCCTTTCCCTCCTGCTCCTCAGTCTGGATGGGATGGGGGCAGAGCACAAAGGTGTGAGAAATGGAGACAAAAAGAGGCAAGAAAATATGGTGAAGGACCGCATGATTTCACTCATATGTGGAATATAAATGAACACACGGACAGAGAGAACTGGTTGGTGGTTACCAAGGGGAAGGGAGGTGGGGGTGGGCACAAGGGGTGAAGGGATGCCTCTACATGGTGACAGACAGAAAATAGTGTACAGCTAAAACCCCACAATGTTATAACTATTAAGACATCAATAAAAAAGAAAATATGGTGAAGGAGAGAAGAATGGGGCAGGAAGGGGAGGGGCCCAGGCTCAATACCCTCAGGGGTGGCTGGCCCAGGCCCTTGTTGGTCCTGCCGCAGTTCTGGGCCCAGAACTGGGGACACAGTAAAGAAAGAATGGAGCTGTGAGGGTCTGCTTTTGAAAGTTGTGCCTGGAATTCACGCCGCAGTGTCTTCCCTGTCTTAAGTTACTCAGGTGACATCAGGGCCTTTCCAACAGCAAAGTTTTGTTTTGTTTTTTTGGGGGGAAAGGGAGAGTGTGAGCACCCACAGGCTCAGGAGGGAGGGAGGTGGAGGTGTGAGAGGAGAATGCTGTTGTCCTTGGCACCCTCACAAGGCTGTGGAAGGACCTGGTAACGGGAACTGGATGTGAGTCGAGGAGAGGAGGCCGAGTCTCCTTCTTTAGGCTCCTGGAGAGGGAGAGCAGTTGGGGCCAGGAGGGACTCCAGCTCCCCAACACCGTCTGCTCCATCACCATGCCTGCCTGCCCGGGATCCAGCCCCGTCTGCAGGAGGAGGGGCTGATGCCGCATGGGAGGCTGGGTCGGGCCTTGCTGGTGGTCTGCTTAGCCACAAAAGCCTGAGCTGGCAACCTGGGCCGCTGGCCAGGCTCCGTTCATCTGTATGTGTGTCAAACTTTGATCTTATACAGAAGGGGAGATAGGCCTAGGTAGCTCCTCAAAAGACCCCCAGAGGCTGTCACCCTAGGTCTGACACCCTTGCCTCCCTGACCTCTGTCCCAAGGATCCAGTGGGATCTTGGCCTTCCAGGACCTTACAGTGAATAAGTGAGTCAGGCCGGGGGGACTGTGAGACCTTGGGGGGCAGGGCAAACTTCACTGACCCACCCCCATCTCTGACCTAGGCCCCTCTGCCAAGGGACATCAGTACTGGGAGTCAGAAGACTCAGGTTCAAGTATTGCCTGGATGTGTAATTTGGGGTAGGGTTTTCCCTTCCTCACTCTGATCCTCAGTTTCCCGGCAGTGACCTGGTATCAGGGGTCCACGGGGTGGGGGGTGGGCCCCGTGCTGGGGCTGCCCCAGTAGGGGGAGGTCCCCGCACCCACCCACTAGGCTGCCCTTGGCCTTCATTAGACGCTTCTAGGTACTGAGCGCCACACCCATTATCTCCTTTACTTCTCCCCCCATTCGATGCCCGGGAGATGTGACTGTCCCATTTTCTAGAGGAGTAAACTGAGGCTTAGAGCGGTCGAGACCCGTCAGGGTGTCAGCGAGCCAGTGGTTTCCAACACAGAGCTCCGGGGTGCTGGGGCATCCCTGCCTGGGCCCTCCCGGGCCGCGCCCACTCCGCGGCCCTTCTCGGAGGGTTAACGGAGGTGGGGGAGCTGCATGTGACCGCCAGTAACCCCGGCGGAGGTCGGGCGCCGAGCGGGTTCCCGGCCGACGCCCGCGAGTAACCCCGGCCCCATTCAGCGCCGCGGGGTGCAACCTGAGCCGAGCCGCCGTCGGTGGGGGCGGGGCCCCAGTGAGGCGGTGGCGCGACCGCTGATTGGCCGCGCGCCCTCACCCCATGCCCGCCCGCGGCCCCGGGGGGGCGGGGCCGGGGGCGGGGCCGGGGGCGGGGCGGGCGCGCGGGGCGGGGCGGGCGCTCCGCGGGCTTTAAAGCGCGGCCGGGCCCTGACAGGTGAAGTCGGCGCGGAGACCGGCGGGCCGGCTGCCGGGACTCCCCGGGGGCGGCGGGCGCGGGCCACGGAGCCATGGATTGCACGTTCGAAGGTATTTTTTGGAGGACCCCCGCCCATTTATTACGGCGCCGTCGCCGTCCCCGTCCCGTCTGAGGGAGGGGTGTGTGTGGCGGCTGTGGAACTCCCAGGAGGAAAGAACCAGTTCCTGAGGGGACACGCACCTGTGCCCGGCTCTCCCGGCGCTGGTGGACCATCCCCCAGCCTCATGAGTCACCCCACTCCAGCGTTTGCGGGGAGAGAGTGGCTTTCCCACGTCCTCCGCTCCCCGCTGGGGCAGCGGGGGAGGAAGCAGGGAGGAGGGCCGGGGGACCTCCTGTGCAAACCCCGGCTCCCAGTCCCGGAGTCAGTCAGTGTTTCTGTCAGGGCCTTGGTTTCCCCATCTGTCAGAGGGGCTCATGAGGATGAGGGTGAGAGATGGGAGACCCTGCAAGGGAAAGTTCTTTATGCCTTTTGACCTCCATAAACCTGGGGGCCACAAAGTGTTCGCATCTGAGGACCCAGGGAGGCGGTGCCTGGCACCCCCATCTTGCTCTGTTGGAGGCCGTATCGAGGTCCTCTCCCATAGTCATTTCCTGCCTGGGGCCTGGCAGTTCGAAGGAGCCAGGTAATATCAAGTTCCCACTCTGCCAGCTGCCTGCCCCCCAAAACCTCACAGCAGCCCTGCCCAAACGGGTTTAATCTTTTTTGTTGTACAGATGAGGAAACTGAGGCCCAGTGAGGGGAGGCTATTGACCTAGCGTCCCCCCCCCCACCTCAAGTTGGTGGTGGGCGGGGCTGGGAGCTCAGGCTGGAGATCTTGGGGCCACCTGGGGCTCCCAGGGTTGTGCTCCTGGGTCCTGCAGAGCACTTTGATCCAGTGGGTGTCCCCAGTGGGTTAGAGGGCCCAGGCTAACCCAGCCAGGCTGCTAGGTGCCAACTCGAGGAGAGGGCCTGTGGCCAGGCTGGGGCTCCAATGAGGAGTGTGACCCAGTCTGTACAAGGAGGAAGGAGTCACGGCAGACAGCATGCACTTTTATAGAGGGGAAACTGAAGGCCTGAGTGGCCAGGTCCCAAGGCTGCTTGGCTGCAGACAGGGTCTGGGCTTGTACCCAGGATATGCAGAGACACACTGGCTGACACATGCGTGGCCAGCAGCTGGCTCTGCCCCAAGCCTTAATATGTTCCACGGAGGAATGGGTTGGTGATGACAGCTTTCAGGTCGGCAGTCTTGGGCCTGAGCCCCAATCTGCCTCAGCTTAGGTGTGGGGCAAGTTCATGGGCCTCGAGGGGCCCTGGCCCTGCATGGCACTGACCTTGTCCAGTCGTTGCAAGGGCTATTTGATACATGTGAATGAAGCACCAGGCCTTGCTCCAGATGTCACAGGTGCCCAAGAAATGGCTGTGTGTCAAGGAGCATAGGCTCATGTGGGTGGATTTCTGTTTCCATGGCACTGCTCCCACGTGGACAGTTGTGTGGACAAGGGGTGTGCAAAAGTGTGATGCCTTGTACGGGGCCAGCCCGTGCCTGACTGTCACTCACACACAGCCTCTTCTCCTTTCTGCAGACATGCTTCAGCTCATCAACAACCAGGACAGCGAATTCCCGGGCCTATTTGACGCCCCCTATGCCGGGGGCAGAGTAGGAGGCACAGACCTTGCCAGTCCTGATGTCAGCTCCCCGGGCAGCTTGTCCCCACCTCCTGCCACGATGAGCTCCCCACTTGAAAGCTTCCTGGGGGGGCCCAAGGCAACGCCCCCACCCTTGTCCCCTCCCCCGCCTGCACCCACCCCCTTGAAGATGTACCCATCTGTGCCTGCCTTCTCCCCTGGGCCTGGTATCAAGGAGGAGCCAGTGCCGCTGACTGTCCTACAGCCCTCCACCCCACAGCCCTTGCCGGGGGGCCTCCTGCCCCAGAGCTTTCCAGCCCCAGCCCCATCACAGTTCAGCTCTGCCCCTGTGCTGGGCTATCCCAGTCCCTCTGGAGGCATCTCCACAGGTAAGTGGGCTTGTGGAGAGAGGGGAACAGCAGGAGCACAGAGAGAAGGGTCTCCTGTGGTCTTAGGAGAGGAATTTGCAGGCTTTAGAAATTGGTTCCATTACTCCAGTACATGCATTCTTGTTATTCTGGGGTTGCACGTTGCCTCCTGCTCTGCCAGGGCGTCCACATCAGTGCTGCCCTTCCAAAGACAGGTGCCTGCCTGGAAAGCTCACACATTTGCATCAGGGCCCCGAGTGGGGTCTGTCCAGAGGGGAAACTGAGGCCACAAGAGGTAGTGACTCATCCAAGGTCACAGGGTGATAGGGACCTGAGAGGTGGGTTGAAAGTGGATTAGGGCAGCCTGTGTCTGCAGCCCCAGCCTTTATCTCTGCAGGGACCCCTCCAGGGAGCACCCTGCAGCCGCTGCCTGGCCTGCCGCTGGCTTCCCTGCCAGGGGTCCCGCCGGTATCCTTGCAAACCCAGGTCCAGAGTGTGGCTCCCCAGCAGCTGTTGACGGCCACAGCCACCCCCACAGTGGCCCCTGGAACAACCACTGTGACCTCGCAGATCCAGCAGGTCCCGGTGAGTAGGTCTGGTCAGTCATCGGGGAGGTGGCAGCCCCTGGCCCAGACCCACAGCTCATGGACAAGACCTCTCCCCCTGCCAGGTCCTGTTGCAGCCCCACTTCATCAAGGCAGACTCACTGCTCCTGACCACCATGAAAACAGACATGGGGGCCACCGTGAAGGCGGCGGGTATCAGCTCCCTGGCCCCTGGCACAGCCGTGCAGACAGGGCCCTTGCAGGTGGGTGGCATGGGCAGGGTGGAAGTGTATGGGGTCTGCACACATGCATGCCCGCCTGGTAACCTGTGTCTGGCCCTGCAGACCCTGGTGAGTGGTGGAACCATCCTGGCAACAGTGCCACTAGTAGTGGACCCTGACAAGCTGCCCATCAACCGACTGGCAGCCGGTAGCAAGGCCCCCAGCTTGGCCCAGAGCCGTGGCGAGAAGCGCACAGCCCACAACGCCATCGAGAAACGCTACCGCTCGTCCATCAACGACAAGATCGTTGAGCTCAAGGACCTGGTGGTGGGCACTGAGGCGAAGGTGTGGGCAAAGGCATAGACTGGGTGACCCTGGGGAGGGAGGCAACTGGAAGGAAGCGAAAGATTGGGGCTGAGCCTGGACAGACAGGCCCTTGGGCTGCAGCCAACTTGGGCCTGACCAGTGCTGTTTCTTCTGCTAAAGTTTATCATAGCTGAGTAAACTTTTATTCCGCTAAACTGTGTGCCAGGGGCTCTTCTGGGCACTGGGGAGACTGCAGTGGACATACAGACAAAAACCTTGCTGTCAAGGAGCTGATGTTCTAGTAGCGGGAACAATAAACAGGATAAATATTTAAGTGTTAGACTACGCCAGATGGTGATAAGTGCCATGGAGGAAGATAAAGCAGGAAGAGGGATGGTGAGGGTTGCAGATGTGCAGCAGGTGGCCAGGGAGAGCCTCGCACAGGTGATGTACGGAAGCCAAGGCCTGACCGAGGCAAGGGAGGGAGGCTGGAGGTGGTAATAATGATAATAGCGGTTAGCCACTCCACTGGATGCATTTTACACATTAATCCTTATGCCCTTCTGGGAGGTAGGTTCTACTAGGGGAGGAGCATTCCATGTGGAAGGAACAGCAAGTGCAGAGGCCCTGAAGCAGCGGTGTTGCAAAGTAGCACTGCCAACCTTGCTTCAGTGCCCACTTGCCAGGCCTGATCTGCCACCTGCGCCGTCTCCCTCCTACCCCCTGCAGCTGAATAAATCTGCTGTCTTGCGCAAGGCCATCGACTACATCCGTTTCCTACAACAGAGCAACCAGAAACTCAAGCAGGAGAACTTGAGTCTTCGCACTGCCGCCCACAAAAGCAGTGAGTCCTGGCCCCCCAGCGCCCAGGGTTCTGACCCTGCCTCCAGCCCTGCTTAAGCTCTGACCCTACAAGGGACCTGAGCCCCTCCTTTGGCCCTAGCCTGGCCCTCAGGCAGGAAGCCTGCTCCCAGTCGCCCTCCCCCAGGGACCTAAGCTGCTCTGGGCTGGGGTGGGGTTTCTGGCCTTCAGCCCAGCCCTGTTCCCTTTGGGTAACAGAATCTCTGAAGGACCTGGTGTCAGCCTGTGGCAGCAGAGGACACACGGACACGCCCGGGGAGGGCATGAAGCCTGAGGTGGTAGACACGCTGAGCCCGCCACCCTCGGACGCCGGCTCGCCCTCCCAGAGCAGCCCCTTGTCTCTTGGCAGCAGGAGCAGTGGCAGCGGTGGCAGCGGCAGTGACTCAGAGCCCGACAGCCCAGGCTTCGAGGACAACCAGGTCGGGCCTTGCAGTGTCGCCCCTCCCTGTCGCCCGGTGATGCCCTCTGAGCCCCAGGACCGGGTTAGGAAGAGGCCCCTAACGTAGCCCGCCTTCCATTTTATAGACAGGAAAACTGAGGCCTGGAGCCATGTGGGGTCCCACAGTAAGGTGGGCAGAGTGCTGATCTCTCCTTCCCCAGGCCACACTTTCTGGGCCACCCGCTCTGTCCTCACCCTCTTGCCCACCCCCACCAGGTGAAGCCAGAGCAGCTGCCATCCCCCCACAGCCGGGGCATGCTGGACCGCTCCCGCCTGGCCCTGTGCACACTCGTCTTCCTCTGCCTCTCCTGGAACCCCTTGGCCTCTCTGCTGGGCAGCTGGGGTCTCCCTGGCACCTCGGATGCCACCCGCATCAACCACGGTCCTGGGCGCAATGTGTTGGGCACCGAGGGCAGAGGTGGGCCAGGCCAGCACGGGCATCTTTGGGAGAGAGGTGGGAAGGGGACTCTTGGGGGTGTAGACCCTAGGCCTGTGGGCTTGGGGCTCTGGATTTCCTGGGAGCCGTGTCCCCAGCCCTTCTCTCTGCTCCCAGATGGCCCTGGCTGGGCCCCGTGGCTGCTGCCCCCACTCATCTGGCTGACTAACGGGCTGCTGGTGCTGGTCTCCTTAGCACTGCTCTTCGTCTATGGAGAGCCAGTCATGCGGCCCCACTCAGGCCCTGCCGTGTGCTTCTGGAGGCACCGCAAGCAGGCTGAGCTGGACCTGGCCCGGGTAAGGGACCAGACCCTGAGGGTGGGGAGCAGTAGGCAGGGCAGGGACCCAGGCAGCACCTGGGAAGGTGCTGGGCATCACCCATCTTCCCTGCCCTCTGGGTACACCGTAAATCTGCCCTGTCCTCCCCACTCTCGTTTACCTCTCGGACTCCCACTGACCCCTGGGGCCCAGCCTGGTGCTGCAGGGGACACTGAGGTCGTGGTGGGGAGCCCGAGGTGGAGGCTCTCGGGGCTACAGGGGGTGTGTGTCAGGGATGCTCTGCCCACTGTCCTCACTCAGAAATTCTCATCCCCAGGGGGACTTTGCCCAGGCCTCCCAGCAGCTGTGGCTGGCCCTGCGGGCCCTGGGCCGGCCCCTGCCCACCTCCCACATGGACCTGGCCTGCAGCCTGCTCTGGAACTTCATCCGCCACCTGCTGCAGCGTCTCTGGGTGGGGCGCTGGCTGGCATGCCGGGCAGGGGGCCTGCACAGGGACTGCGCTCTGCAGGCAGATGCCCGCGCCAGTGCCCGAGAGGCAGCCCTGGTCTACCACCAGCTGCACCAACTGCACACCATGGGTATGACAGTGAGGAGTGGGCCCAAGGGGCTTCTGCTGCCCCTGCACCACTGCAGCCTCACACCCCGCCTGTTTTCCAGGGAAGTACACAGGCGGACACCTCACTGCCGCCAACCTGGCACTGAGCGCTCTGAATCTAGTGGAATGTGCAGGGGACACCGTGTCAGTGGCCACGCTGGCTGAGATCTATGTGGCCGCTGCACTGAGGGTCAAGACCAGTCTCCCGCGGGCCTTGCATTTTCTGACAGTGAGTGGGCAGTGGGCTGGTGGGGACAGGGCTGAGGGCTTGTCTTTGCAGCTCTGATCAGTGGCTCCCTGGACTAGGGGTGCACAGGAGGAGGCGGTTGGTTACAGGGTGGGCTCCGGGCCCAGTTGGGGGCTCAGCCCAGGGCCTGGGTTTGACCCCCTGCCTGGGTCCAGTGTGACAGCCCAGCTCCCCTCCCCCACAGCGCTTCTTCCTGAGTAGCGCCCGCCAGGCCTGCCTGGCACAGAGTGGCTCAGTGCCGCTTGCCATGCAGTGGCTCTGCCACCCTGTGGGCCACCGTTTCTTCGTGGATGGGGACTGGGCGGTGTGCAGTGCCCCGCGGGAGAGCCTGTACAGCTTGGCCGGGAACCCAGGTGCTCTCTCAGCTCTGTGCCCTCCCCTTGTCCCCCATCCTTTCCCTTGTCCCCAGCTTCATCCTTCGTCCCCCATTCCTCATCCTCTTTCCTGTCCCGTGCCTTGTCCTCTGCATCTCTGGATGTCCCTGCCCACCCTGGTCTGTTCCCTGCATCTGTTGTTGCTGTGGGGCTGTGGGAACAGGAAGGCCTGGCTGGGTCTCTGCCTCAGGTGGGGCTCTTCAGAAGCAAACAGAGATGGACTTGGGGGCAGGTAGTTGATTGGGAGGTGATCCCAGGCAGCATCACTGTGCAGTGAGGAGGTCAGATAGGGCAGGGACAGAGCTGAGAAGGGTGTGTTCCCAAGTAGATGACACTGTCCCAGGTACGTTATGCTCTCCAGGGGCACTTAGGGTATCTCTCCACCAACTGTCATCTGTCCCAGAGCCAAGTCCACCCCTGTGCCCAGGAAAGAGCCCTTGGTGTAGAGAGGAGGGGTGGGACCCCTTCCCACCACTCCACTCACTTGCTCCTCCCCACAGTGGATCCCCTGGCCCAGGTGACTCAGCTATTCCGCGAACATCTCTTGGAGCGAGCGCTGAATTGTGTGGCCCAGCCCAGCCCCAGCCCTGGATCAACTGATGGGGACAGGTGAGTGTTGTCCCTGAGCCCCCCACGAGGCAAGAGCCCTCCACAGTGGAGTCTGGAAATGGCTGTGTCCAGGGACCTGTGTGGGAGGCCAGAGCCGAGCTACTGTCCACTGGCTGTGTGGCTTCAGGTGCATCTCACTTACTTTCTGGGTCTCAGTTTCCCCACCAGTGTGGCAGGAGGAGACAGTGGTACTTTGTAAAGCTGGAGATCAGGCTGTGCTCTGGTGGGGAGGTGAGAAGGGCCAGTGCCCCCAGGACTTGCAGGGCCCCTGCCACCTGTCCTGACAGCCAGTCCTCTCCTGCCACAGGGAATTCTCAGACGCCCTCGGGTATCTGCAGTTGCTGAACAGCTGTTCTGATGCTGTCGGGACTCCGGCCTGCAGCTTCTCCATCAGCTCCAGCATGGTCACCACCGCTGGTGAGCCCTCAGGCCCCTGCCCTGTGACTCCCTGCTCAGCCCCAGTTCCGCATGAGCCCAGCCTCAGGTGCAGTGTGGCTGGGTTTCAGGGACCCCCCCCCCACCCCGCTTGCAGGCACAGACCCGGTGGCCAAATGGTGGTCCTCGCTGACGGCCGTGGTGACCCACTGGCTGCGGCAGGATGAGGAGGCGGCTGAGCGGCTGTACCCACTGGTGGAGCACCTGCCCCGTGCCCTGCAGGAGTCCGAGTGAGTGCAGGCCAGATTCTCCCACCCCAGCAGCGCACCGCCCCCTGGTCTTTGTTCTGTGCAGTGGGGTTGCCACCCTTTCTTCCCTGTGAAGCCAGAACCAGGGCAGTGGGGAGCTCAGTGAGGGCCTGTGGCCTGGTCTGACCATCACTCCACCACCCTGGCCCCAACAGGAGACCCCTGCCCAGGGCAGCTCTGCACTCCTTCAAGGCTGCCCGGGCCCTGCTGGGCCGCGGGAAGGCAGACTCTGGCTCGGCCAGCCTAGCCATCTGCGAGAAGGCCAGTGGATACCTGCAGGACAGCCTGGCTACCACACCAGCTGGCAACTCCATTGACAAGGTGAGGGATGGGGCCAGGGGCCTGGCAAGCCTGGGGGGCACAGCCTTTCCACTCCCCTTGGGCCACAGAAGACTGTGGAATTAGCCTGACAGCACAGGACTGAGGGCCTAGCTGGCCTTGCTTTCTCGCTGAGGCTTGGGTCCAGGGGAGAATGGCTGACCCCTCTGGCCTTAGGAGGAGGGGTGGGTGAGCGGTGTGGCAGGGCCCTACCTGGAGGCTGCTCTGGTGGCAGGTGGCAGGCGTGGGGGCCTGGAGAGGCGGGCGGCCCCGCGGTGCATTGCTGTTGCATTGCACGTGTGTGAGGCGGGTGCAGTGCCTCGGCAGTGCAGCCCGGAGCCGGCCCCTGGCACCGCGGGCCCCCACCCTTCCCCTCCGAGAACTGGAACCCCCCATGACCCCTGCCCTGCCCACCACCCCCAGGCCATGCAGCTGCTCCTGTGTGACCTGCTCCTTGTGGCACGCACTAGCCTGTGGCGGCGGCAGGCCTCGCAGGGCCGGAGCAGTGGGGCCCAGGCCTCTGCCCTTGAGCTGCATGGTTTCCAACGGGACCTGAGTGGCCTGAGGCGTCTGGCGCAGAGCGTCCGGCCTGCCATGCGGAGGGTGAGTGCCCACCAGCCCCTCACCTCTTGATGGGGACAGGAGGCACCGGGTGCAGGGGGAGAATGGGGGCCTGGCCTAAACCCCCCTGTCCTGCCCAGGTGTTCCTCCATGAAGCCACGGCCCGGCTGATGGCAGGGGCCAGCCCCACACGGACACACCAGCTCCTGGACCGCAGTCTGAGGAGGAGGGCAGGCCCCTGCGGCAAAGGAGGTGAGAGGGGGCTGCTCTTGTATGTGGCGGGGGCTGGCCCAGCCTTTTCCTCCCGGTGGGATGGGAAGGGCCCAGACCAGGGTGTGATGGATGCTGAGGGAGACTGTGTGTGTAAGAGGTCGAGGCGCTCCGTAGTGGTTACCTGTTGGAGACTCTACCTGAGAAATCCGGGGGGGCCATTGCCCTTTGAGGGATGGGCGACTGCGCCCGCGGGACCCGAGTCTGTGTTCTACGGGGCAGGCGCTGGGGAGGGCTCTGAGGCCCCCCCGTGAGCTGGAGCCTGGAGGCGGGTGAGGCAGGGCCCTGAGCTCCGTCCCGCGCGGGCCCCCGGCACGGCCCCCCTGACGCGGCCGTGTGCGCAGGCGCAGCGGCGGAGCTGGAGCCCCGGCCCACGAGGCGGGAGCACGCCGAGGCCCTGCTGCTGGCATCCTGCTACCTGCCGCCCGGCTTCCTGTCGGCGCCCGGGCAGCGCGTGGGCATGCTGGCCGAGGCGGCACGCACGCTGGAGAAGCTTGGTGACCGCCGGCTGCTGCACGACTGCCAGCAGATGCTCCTGCGCCTTGGGGGTGGGACCACCGTCACCTCCAGCTAGACCCCGGAGCCCCCCCCCCCCATGCCGTCCGGCCTGCGGCTCGGGCTGGAGCCTTGACGGCCGAAGGCCGCGCCGGAGGTCCCGCTGTGCCCGGTTCACCCACGGACTGCACTGTCTCGCGGGGGGAGGTGGGAGACTCTCGGGGATTTTGCCTCTTGACCTGGGAGGCCGTAGGGAGCGCAATCTCACCACCCGGCTGGCTCCTGAGCCTACGAGCGGCGGCCAGGATGGTGCTGACCTCTGGTGGCCGATCGGGAGATTGCAGGGGCGGGTCTTACTCAGCAGGCACCCAGTGGCTTTGTCTCTCCTGCCCAGAGGGAAGAGAGGGGTACATTTCACTGAGCTGAGGGGGGCCGACTTGGCTTTCCCGACCAGCAGGGGGCCCTGCTCTAAGGCGCCTCTCTCCCTTCTGGGGAGACCTGTGCATAGTGTAGATCAGGGAGCGCCAGCCTCCTGCTCTCCGAGGCTCAAGTGTTACTTTGCCTTTTGCAAACTTTATTTTCATAGGTTGAGAAGTTTTTGTACAGAAAATAAAAAATAAAATTATTTATAATCTGGGTTCTGTCCCTTTGGGAAGGAGAGTGTGTGCTTCAGCTGAAGTATATGTCTCCCGGAGGAGGGCCTTCAGGCCTTCGGTCTCCCCCAGCACTCAGGCAAAGGCTTCCCGCCCCACCCGCCGGGAGGGAGGAAATTACCCCTTCCCGTGTTATGAGCGGCCTGGAGACCTCGAGCTGACCTGGGTCCCACTGATCTCTGGGCCACACACTTGGGTGGGCCGTATCAACCCATAACTCTTAGGACTGTTTTGGTCTCAGCCATCCCTTCTGGCCTCCCGGCTTCTACCCCCATCCCAGGGTGACATCAGAGGATGAGTCACTGTCCTCAAGGATCTGTTGTGACAGAAGGGGCTACAACTTGGTACCCCTTTACGTCTGGGGTGTCGGCCTCACCCCACCCCAGGGGTCATCTATGGCCACCTCTGAGAAAAAAAGCCTGTACTCCCATCAGACCTGAGGCCACATGGTTGGGGGGGGGGGTGTCTGTCAGGCAGCAGGGGCTCACTTCCTCTTCCTGAAATAATGGCCAGAATCCCTGCTCCCCACTTGTGTCCCCCTCCATTCTCACCCCTCACCTAAAGCCTGGCTCCCCTCTCTTGGCTGAATCTGGTCAGAATCCACGGGCTGCAGACTTCCAAAACAATCGTATCTTTATTGACTTTTTTTTTTTTTCTGAATGCAATGACTGTTTTTTACTCTTAAGGAAAATAAACATCTTTTAGAAACAGCTCGATACACACAATCTTCAGTGTGAAGCAATATACTAATAAGAACACTAGTCGTCTTAACATTTACAGTCTTCATATATATTATATATATGTATATGTATACATATATATACACTATATAACGAGGCCAGATATAATACACACGTTTACCATTTTACAGTCATATGTACAGGAAGTTGCTACGGCGGCCCATTCTGGGGGCTGCGTCAGGCCTATCGAAGCACAGACAGAGCTGAGGACACGGACGGACAGGCAGGCAGACGGGCGGGGACTGGCCTGGGCCGGTGGTGGCTGCGTGGGGCAGGGGCATCGCCATAGCCCCATTCCCAGAAAGTGCCCGGTGCTGAGGGGTGCACAGCGGCGACACACGGGAGAAGCGAGCATGTTCCCAACATATATACATTCTATGTAACATATACATAGAGGGGTACACAGGTTTGTACACTAATCTAGCGCTGTCTCTGCTCCCGTGCCCAGTGGGTGCTGCGGTCCCTGGAGACAGGTGGTCCTGCAGAGGGATGGTCACGCATCTGCGGGAGGTGCCCTCTGGTCGCGACTTCATTCCTTTTGCACGCCTAGGCTGGGTTCCAGGGTTGGCTGGAGGACTGGAAAGGGGACGGACAGAAGCCAAAGGGGAGGGCATTCCGCCCACACCCGGGGAGCCCGCATCCCCTGAGCATGGGCCCCGGACTCCCCCCAACCGCTCTGCCCAAACCGCGCGAAAGTTTTGGCAAAAGCTGGGCGGGAGGGCCCCTTGGACGCATTCCGAACAGTCTGTTGAAAGTCTCCGGCCCTCTCCCCCACCGGCCTAGCCCTCTGCGGAAAGGCTTCGGCTCTCCGCACCCCCCAGCCCCCACTTCCTTGAAGGAGCCAGGAGCCACCCCCCCCCCCCGCCCGGGGTGCCCAGCTTCTTGCCACGACCAACAGAGGTGGCGGCAGCACCCATGTGGAATGTGTGCCATGTCGTCCTGGAACTTCCAAGGGAGAAGCGTGTCCCCAGGCTAAAGGTGTCTGGGGCCTGGCCGCTCCGCGGGCTCCCCCTCTCCAAGCCTGACGGGGGTGTGCCCAAGAACGCCCTGCGTCATCTGGTTCCTGGAGCAGGCGGCTCCGGAATGTGTTTTCTTCTCAGCCCAGTACCGCAAGTTTCAGCCCTAGGCGGCCAGATCCAAGATCCGGGGTCCGGATCAAGGATCGGCTCTGGATCCGCGCTGGGAGCAGCTCAAAGGCCTGGGGGCTGTGCAGGCGGCTCCTCTCCCTCGGCGGCGGGCGGGCGGGCTCTGGTGGCTCCTCCGGCCTTGGGGTGATTACAACGGCAGCCTCTGCGGGAGAAGCAGAGACGCCCCGCCGGTGACCGACGGTGGACACGAGTGCGAGGGCTCCGCTCCTCCCCGCCTCGCTCCACGCAAGCTGGGCTGGGGCCTTGGCGGGAGGCAGCCGGCCCATCAGGCCTTTCCATTTTTCTAGCCCCCCAGCTGCCCTCCCTCTGTCCCCTCCCTGGGATGGCCCCCCTCAGGACCTGCCCGGTTTAGACCGCGGGCTTTATGACCTGCGTGTGCCGATCCGCCCCAACACCTGCAGAGTGAACAGGCCGCGCATGAACGGGTGGGGGCCAGCGGCCCTGGGGGTGGGTGAGGAGAAGCCCTCTTTGGGACTGGGCCTGCTGGGGTGGGCAGGGCAGGGCGCAGCGAGTGGGCAAGGCCCCTCTCCAGTCTGGACGCCCTCCGGGTAAGGGTTATGGTCACCTACCTTATGTTTGGGACATTTCAAAGAAAAGTTCTCTTCGATGAATATGCAACCTGTGACCAAAAATAAGTTCAGGTGATTAGGACAGCTACTGGTGTCTTCTCAGGGACAGGAGGGGAGGGCCCACTGCCCTAGGCTGCAGGTGTTCCTTTCCAAGAGTCAATCAGGCCCTGCTTGAATCCTCCACAACCGAAATGCCATCATGGTTGATCTGGCCCTCCGCCCTCCAGCCCTGCTGGCCTGCCCATCTTTCCTCTCACCTCACCTTGCCTGGAGCTCCTGGTCACTCCGAAGGCTCCCTGGCTGTAGCAGACCCCGCCCTCCCCAGCCTCTCTCCAGCTCCCCCTGCCCGGCCAGGGTCCTCGTGGTGGAGAGGTGGATGACTTGCTCATGGTTTCTGCCCCACTGGAAGGCGGGCTTGGCGCACAGCCTTGCCTTCTTCCCTGGCAAAGCCCCTAGAAGAAAGCCCTGACACCCAGTGGGTGCTCAATGAAGGCATGCTGACAGACTGGGCGGTGCGGTCACGGGGCTGGATTCAAGCGTCAGCTACTGCTCTGAGCCTTGGTCTCCACATCTTTGAAACAAGTACAATGCCACCTGCTGTGTGCCTATCATGGGGGCTGAGGAACGTGTCTATAAACCACGCACTCACAGCGTGCCCTCGGGACGCAGGGCTCATTCCCCTGGGGACCTAAAGTGGGAGGCAGACCTGAGCATGGGGGCTGGGGGTGGAGGGAACTGAGGTTTGGGTCTAAGCGAATCCCATCTGAGTGCCCGGGGCACTGCCCACCCTGGAGGAGTGGAGCAGATGGCCGGGCATGACCAGTCCTTGATGCCTGCCCCGGCCTAGGGGTGCACTGGTGTCTCCACAAGTCACCACTCCCCTGCCTGCTGCCACCTACAGAGACCCTGGTTTTTCCCCCAGGAATCCCCACCCACCGGCCCCTGGTGCCCTTCTGGGCTCATCCTCCTTCCTCTCAGGCCTCACTGGCCATTGTTCTGAACAAACCCCAAACCCACAAATAGCTGCAGGCCTGAGCTGGCCAAGCGGGTCCTCTCGTCCCAGCACATTCCTCCTGCTCACAGCACAGCCACCACTGGTGGCTCTGTGCTGTGGTACTATGACACCATGGTGGCCGGTCGGCAAGGTGGGGAAGTGGGGACAGATCTTCAGCTCTGAGAACAAGGCAGGGAAGGCTCCGGGCCGCTCTGAGGCTGTCTCCTTTTTTTCTACCCAAACCCTGCCAGAAGCTGGGGGGGGAGGGGGGCTCAGACCTGACAACTGCCCATGAGTTTCTGCACTTCAGGGCCAGAGGGGGATCAAGAGTTTTTCCCCTTCCCTTCGCTCAGGCAAGCTGGATACAGTTCTGGGACCGAACTCACCCTTTCCAAAGAGCACTGGGCTAAAACCCCAGGCCTACTGCACACGTGGTACCCCCCATCCCACCCCACTGCTTGGGTCTCCAGAAGCAAAGAGTAGGAGGTCACCACTTCTAAAGACAGCTGGCTCAGTAACCCACCAGGATCCACAATGGGCACGGGGAGGGGAACCATCCGGAAGAGCTAGGTCATCAATTCTGGTCCCTCTCTTGGCGTCCTAAGGACCTGGGACCTAGCTGACAAGGTGGTCCTGGGGCCTGAGTGTGGAAAGGGTCGGACAGGATGCCGTGGTGTGCTGGCTTCTGCCAGCCCTTCCGAGGCACTGCTTAGCTCCAACTTGGTGCTCCTTAATGGGGCTGAATGGAGGGCAGGCTTAGTGGGGCAGGGCAGCGGGGAAGGGCAGGGGAGGGCAGCCCCGGTGCCCTGCGGTCTGAGAGCGTGACCCAGACACCTGGAGAGCCCCACAGACCCCCACATGGCAGACCTGGGGATTAGACAGGTACAAGGTACTGACAAAGGCCTAGGGTCCCTGGCTGCCCAGCTTGCTCCCTCAGTTCCCTCTCACTCCCATCCTTCCTGGCGGGCCAGGAGCTGGACGCGGGCCTTGCCTTGGCCTGCAGAATGCAGCAGAAGGGACTGTGCGGTCCTGAGCTTGGCCTGCTAGAGGGTGAGAGACCACGTGGAGCAGAGAGGAGCTGGCCCGACTGGGGCCCCCTAGATCACCCTGCCTCAGCGGACCCAACTGCTGACCACAGCTGCCTGAGCCAGCTCAGCAGAGACCGGTCAAGCACGGCCCCATCAGCAGAGCCTGCTAGCCAACCCTCGTCCTCGTGAGAAATAAGAAAGGATTGGTGTTTAAGCCACTAAGTTGGGCCTGGAAGGGCCATTAGCTAAGCAGCAGTAGCTCATACACGATCGGCACACCCCTGCTCTGCCTCACACTGCCCCTGCCAGGGGAAGCTGGACTGTCAGGCTCAACACTGCCCTCTCCCTCATCCCTCCCACCAGGGCCTGTGCTTTCTGTGCCAACAGTCTCCAGGATGCATGGCTCTCTCTGCACCTGGCAGCCATCCTCTCCCGCCTGGACGACTGCAGTACTCCATCAGCTCTTTCTTAAACACGGCTCTGATCGTGTCAGTGTTTCATCTTCCCAGCCTGCAGGCCCACTTCCTGTCACAATCCCTGGGGCTCTACAAAGATCCCTCTTATATGGGGACTCCTTCAAAGACTTCATTTGAAACAAAAGTTCTACTGCTCCAAGCCTGGTATACACACTACTAACCAGCTGCTGCCTACCTCCCCTGACCTTTAGAGGCCTGGCTCCAATGACACCTCCTCCTGGAAGTCCTCCTGTATTCCCTCCCAGCTCAGAAAAGATGAATCTCTACCACAGCACACCCTCTCTCCTTCTGGTCTGGTCTCCATAACTTTGGGCGAGGACCACAGCTTTCCTGTCTGTCCCACTCAAATGTGAGCCCCTCCAAGAGACTGGACAGCACTGGGGTGGGAGAGAGAGCACAGGATGTGGAGCAAGACAGACAGGGAGTCCCACCCCGGTGCTGTCGGCGCCATGCTGCGTGGCCATGGCTAAGGCAGCCTGTCTGTAAAGATGCGGCTGGAGATGCGCAGGGCCCTGACGCAGGGTCTGGCCGGAGCAGTGCTCACCCCTTGACTGTAGGAGGAGGCTGCCACTCGTGGTAGCTATTACAGGAAGGAAGGCCACATGTCTGGTGAAGCGCCTGAGTCCACATTAAAATCTGGTTCACACTGCTCACAGAGTGGGAGGGTGGAGCCAGTGAGAACCCCCAAGTCCCCTTCTGGCCAGCCCCTCCTAGCAGGGTGCTGGTGCCTCAGCCCTCTCCGAGGAGCTGTCATCGCTAAGGGCCCAGTGTGCTCCTGGGGCGGCCTGGTTGGGGCTGATGCTGGCCCGGGACCAAGCAGGCAGGCGGGGCACAGGGCGTGGTCCCCTCTGCCCAGGTAGAGCCAGGCGGCCTGCAGGTGGGGAGGAGGGGCTCCTGGTCCCCAGCCAGTGGGAGGGGGCTGCCAGGAGATGCCTCTGCCCTGTCATCTGTGAGGCGGCTCGTAAGTTCACTCACTTCCAGGCCAGAGAAGAGAGGGGAAGAGGAGCGGGGGAGGGGACAGAGGTCACGGGGGCTGGCCCCAAAACAGGGCTGGGGCTGCACTTCCGGGGCAGTGTTCAGTATTTCACTCCCTGTTCCAAACAGCTGTGGAAGAAGGGGTTATCATAACTGCCACTTTATCGATGGGGAAACTGAGAGCAGAGACATCAAGGTACTTGCCCAAGTCCACACACTGAAGATGCCACCAGGGTTTGAATCCAGACCAAAGCTGCCTCTAAACCCCCTAAAACACTGCCCCCATCAATGACTGAAATCCCACCAACAGTGGCATCTTTCTTCAGCTGAAATACGGGAGGTCTTTGAGCCTGACTCTCCCTGCCTGGCTAGTGAGGTTCGGGCTCCCGGATCTCTGGTCCACGCAATCTGTCATCCTCTGTGCCTGGTTATAGTAGGTGCTCAATAAATGCCCATGGAACAAATGAATGAGAGCATAGAATGTGGGGAGAGGATGCAGGGGAAGCCTGGTCCTGCCTCCAGACCCTGTTGCTCTGCTTAAAACCTTCTACAGTTACTCCCTGGAGCCAAGAGAAGTCTGTTTTGAACTTCATCTCCTCCCATCTCATTCGGTTTTTTATTGTTGAAGTATATCCTTGCCCTTTTTCTCTGCCCAGTGAACTCCTATTCAGCCTTCAAAGTATCCCTTCCTCTCTGAGGCCTGAAATCCTCCCCACCCCGTGGCAAGGAGAGCTCCTCAAACAACCCTCCATTCTGTAACTTATGCCTCTAGGCACTCCTCCAGGGGGTGGCTGGGGACATACTCATCTCCATGCACAGGTCCCATTAGAGAGAGATGAGGACACACACAATTGCTGGGGCAGGAGAGGAGGGAAGCCGAGGGTCAAATGGGGCGGGGCTGGAGGAGCTGTGCCCAGGGCCCCCTAGACTGCTCGGATGGGCCTCCAGGGCCTTCCTCTCCCCTTGGGCTGGCTCTTACCCGCATCAGTGGCACAAGGGTAATGGTAGGTGTGGTTGCATCCTTTGTGGCAGCACCCAATGGTGGCCCCGGCATCCTGGCAGCTGGAACAAGTCTGGTGAGGAGAGAGGGAAGACAGATGAGTCTGTGGCTAAGGGGCCTGGCACGTGGGCTTTACAGAGAGGCCCCCACAGTCCCTGCCTCCTTTCTCTGGGGATGAAAATGCCCACAGGGTAGATTCTGTGGCAGCCTCTGGGCTGGCACCTTGGTGTGGGGACCCTCAGGCTGGGGGAATGACCACCTTGTGGATAAGCCTACTGGTCTTGGAATCACGCAGACCTGGGTTCAAATCCCAGCTCTGCCACTGTGCAGTGCAGGACCTCGGCCAAGCCCCTCACACTCCCAGGCCTCATCTGTACAGTGGGGGGGGGGCCCCTCAGGGACTGTCGTGAAGACTCAATCAGACACTGTGTACCCGCGGATGACGAGACCCGTGAGGCCAGTCACCACATGGCTCTGGCCACCTGCCAGCGTGCACGGGGGTTTCCAGGGCAGGGCACCTGATGTGTCCTTGCCACTGGCTCCTCCCGACAGCCCTCGAGGCAGGTACCTTTCACGAACCCCACTTTATGGACAATGAAACTGAGGCTTCCATTCCAGGCAAGAGTGAAGGCGGTGAGCGTTTCCCACCCTTTCCGGCAGCAGAGCAAGTACTGACCCAGAATCAGACTTTCTCCCCTCGGGTGGGCCATTCACCCTCCTGAGGACCCAGGAGGCGATAACACAGCCAATCCTCTGGACGCTGAGTTACTGTAAATCTTACGCCACCCAGCATGGCCCCTGGCCCGCTCTGGGTCTCAAAAATGTGGTCTGCTGAGTTCGGGGGCTGCCCGTGCCTGGCCCAGCTGCCTGGAGACAGGCAAGAAGGATGTGGCCAGGACAGGATGGCAAGGGCAGGAAGCCCTTTGGAAGAGTGAAGCAAAACCTGAGGCCTGGGGAGGGACAGGTTGGGGTCCAAATCACGCAGACCCCAGAACCACAGCGCTCACTGTACCGTGGGGGAGTGAGGTGCAGGAGGGAAGTGGAGAGGGTGGCAGGCCCAAGTGCAGACGCTAAGCCACTGAAACAAATAACTGTAGCTTGTGATGTGCCAGGCATGCTTGGAAGCTGCCTCCTCATAACCACCTGTGACACTGGTATTAATGTCCTTTTACCCAGGTTACCAGTGAGAGCTCAGAGAGGCTGAATAATTTGCCTGAGAACACACAGCTCAGAAGTAGTTGGGCTGTGCTTTGACCCCAGCAGCCCGGCTGGAGCACAGGCTGGCAATCCCTCCTCCATACTGCTCGGGGTAGGGGCCAGCTCTATCCCAGGCCCCAGGACTGAGAGAGACCCACCTCTAGCAGCTGGGAGAGGCTAGGGATGAGAAAGCCTTTTCCCACCCTTCCTGGGCCTAGCCTGAGAAACGCCTGGGAATGCTCCCTCTGGCACCGAGGAGGATGGGGGGCTGGGGTACATTCTGGAACATCAGGTTTTCACACAATGCTTCTGGATGGGCAGTTTCCTTCTGGTCAGGTCAGGGCTGAGACCTCCTGGGGCTCTGGGGCCCAACATTCCCCCAATTCCTGGCCCACAAAGGGCTGATGAAGCAGGAGTGGGGTCTCAGACCAGGCCCAAGTGTCCCACCCACCAGCAGCCCTCCCTCAGGTGTTTTGATGGTTAAAAGGTGACAGCCAGAGGGGGCTCCTCGCCGCCTCGCCTGAATGGAGGCCCCCTCACCCCCCGCGGGGCAGGTGTTCTAGACGCAGAGACAGAGGTACAGAGACAGCCTTGGGCCCTTCTGACACGGGCACCAACAGGGGTGCGGCCTGTGAACCTGCCAAAGGGTCCCAGGCCGGCAGAAGGGCCCAAACTGGGGCCCAAGCCGATGCTACGGCCTCCTAATAACGCCCAGTCACAGGCGCAGCCCCGCACCCTCAGCTCCACGGCCAGGCCTCAGCTGGAGAGGAGGGGGATCCGCGGTAGTTCTGAGCAGACTGGGAAACCGGGGTCCCAGGAAGTGGGCATGGTAGGGCTCAGGGACAGCAGCTCGAGTGGGGGTTCCCAGGAGGGGACAGAAGGAAGAGGGGGTCCCTGTGAGCCCACACAGAAGTTCTGTTCCCCCAGAGAGCAAAAGTGAGGCCAAAGTACCAAGAGGCATGAGGGGGCGGGGCCTGTGAACATGGCTGCGCCCTGAGGCTTGCAGCGGGCGGGGACTTGCTGGGGTCACAGAACCCACACTCTGCAGAGCAGGGATCCGAACCGGGGTCTGCACGACTCCAAGGACGTGTGCTGCCACCGAGATGCCGAGGCAGGAAGGGCCCTTGGCGGATTCCGGTGGCCATGAGGAGGCCTGGGCTGTCAGAGGGGAGGGCGCCAAACCGTGACCCTGGGAGGCCCCAGACCCCGCCCTCCGGGGTGTTCCGTAGGCAGCCTACTCCTCCAGGGAGGACACTGCTTTAACGAGCCCCTCTGAGGCCAGCCCAGGACCACCTCTCTGGCGCAGAGGCCCTACAGATCCTGCCAGAGCCACCTCGGGAGAACAGGGAGACACGGTGGGCGACCAGCAAACACCCATTCTGACCGTCCAGGGATGTCCCCAGCAGGGGAAGCAGCCAGGCCATTTTTGGAGCCTGGCACAGCGGGCAGGGATGGGCCGACCAGGCAGAATCTCAGCCCCGGCCCTTAACAGCTGGGTGACACAGGAGCGCCCAGTGCTGCTCGGAGCCCGGGCTTCTTCCTCAGCCCAGCAGGACTTGAGTGACATCAGTTGGTGAGACCAGGGGACCAGAACAGGCTGGGGCAGCAAGAAGCTAAACCCACGCTTGTTGCGGCCTACTCCTCGCCCAGGCCGGTACTGCGGTACTGGGCACAGTGGACTCAGGAAATATGGGATTCCGGCCCTGCCCTCAGAGACGGGGCGGGGGACAGCGGAACCTGGCCCAGAGCCGTGGAAGCAGGGAAGGCCCTGGACATGGGGCCGCTGGGGTGTGTGTGTCAGGGAAGGGCCCGCTGAGAGCCCAGAGCGCACAGAGCTGACGATGCAGGCCCAGAACAGGGCATACGTGGCAGGGGTGCGGCCCGCTGGGGCTGGTGAGCTGAGGGTTAGCAGTGTTTTTAATGACAGGAGAGACTTGAACCTATTGCAGGGCAGCTAGGAAGAATCCAGCAAGAGAGAGAGAGAGAAACAGAGATAGCAAGAGCAAGAAAAAAAAAATAACTGAGAAGGAAAGGGGGGAGCACTTCAGGGATGGGGGTGGGGCCTGGGAAGTGTCAGGTGTCAGGTTGGGGCTTCCTCTGTCAGGCTGGAGGCCAGAGGGCAGACATCTGGGCGTGGAGAGGTCTCTAACCACGCCCAGGACAGTGGAGGGTCAGGTGCAGGAAACACGGGGAGACATGGGCAGCATGGACAGCCGCAGTCGCCCATCCACAGCAGCCCCCACAGCCGACGGAGGGCATAGGGGCTTGTCAGTGGCTGGGGGCATGGAGAAGCAGCGGGTATGCAAGCAGGGCAAGGGGGTGGGCCATGGGGGGAGCACAGAGGCTGAAGGCTGAGGGCTGGGGCCACACTGCACAGTGCCAGGGAGTGTCACTGCACTTGGTGGGCCACCCAGCGACCCTGAGTGCACGTTGGGGGCAGGAGCACAGCCATTCCAGGCACCTTCCTCTGACACCATCAAACAGGTCCAGGGGCTCGGCAGGGCCTCCTAGCTGCTTGCTCCCTCTCGCCCTCTGCACCCCCTCGGCTCCTGAGGAGCTGGGCCCCGCGGTACTCAGATGGTTGTGACACTGCTGCTGCTGACAGGGCTCTTGCCACGGTACTAGGCCCAGCACAGGACCGTCCACAGCAAACACCCATGGGGCACTCAGGCCAGGCACAGCTCGAACAGCTTTATGGGCATGAACTCACTGAATCCTCACAGCCCCTCTGCCGTGGGAACTCATGCCCACTTGAGAGACGAGGAACAGAAGCCCAGAGAGGTTAAGTTTCATGCCCAGAGTCACACAGTGAGCAAGGGGCAGCGCTGGAATCTGAACCGAGAAGCCAGCCCGAGGTCTTGCTCACAGACCTCGGTGACTGGAGTTCCTCAAGGGGCATTTTAGGACCATTCGTGATGGTTCCCAGGCTACCCTGCACCATGAAGGCCGTGTGATCCTGGGGGCCTCCTGCTGAAGGAGACACGTTCCAACCACGAGCTGTTTGAGGCGTTCTTCCCCTAAGCTCCCCGCTCCATCTCAGAGGCCAACGAGGCAGGTACCGGAACGGGGCCAACCCGTATTGCAGGCCACCCTGACGTCCAATTCTGGAAGGCCCCGTGTTCTCTGAGGCCTCAGCGTCTCAGCTGAGAAGGTAGAGCCAGGTGGGCTCTGGGGCACTGGGGCTGGAAGGCGCCAGGTGAGTGTGTGGTGGGCGCTGGGCTGGGCAGGCAGCGAGGGGCTGCAGGGGGAAGTCTGGAACAGGGTGGGTGAACGCGTCCTATCTCAGCCTGGGGTGGGCTTCAACTCCCTCCCGAACTCCCCAGATCCTAATTTGTGATTGTGCGTACGCCTGGCCCGAGCCGCGGTGCTGGAGAGACATGGGCCTCCCTGCTGCCTCCGGACCCCGAGTTCCCCACCCCGGCGGGGCTGACCTCTTACCATGTCCACAGCCACCTTCATGGCCTCCTGCAGCCCAAAGAGCTTCCCGGCCACTAGGTAGACCCCGCCCGTCCACACGGCGCAGGCCTCGTGCACCCAGTGCTCCTGGGTGTCCCCGCCAGGCTCTGCCGGTAGCTCCTTGCTGCACTCATGCTTGCGGCTCTTGTCGGCCAAGGCCACCTCCTCGCCACTGTCCCCCCGACCGTCACAGCAGTAGCAACTCTGCAGCCGCCGGGACAGGCCCCGGGCGCTGGTGCGCACAGAGCCCTGCTTGGCTGGGTCGGCCGGGCCATCAGGCCTGGGGGGCTTCCCGGTGGCAGTGGTGGCAGCTGCACACTCAAGGCCTTTGAGTGTTCTCTCGAGGGGAAGCGAGGCCTCCTCACAGGTGCCCTCCGGCTGCACCTTCTCCTTGAGTTTTGGCTTCTTTTTGGGGAGGCAGTGTTCAGGGTAGTAGGGCCCACAGAGGTCCCCGAGGTCCTTGAAGTTGGCCGGGTTTTGGCAGAGGCAGCAAACAAGGCAAGAGGTACTCAGGGCCTTGGAAACCACGGGCCCCAGATGCATGGTGGAGGAGAGGGGCAGGGAGGGCCGAGGCTGCAGGACAGAGCCTCCAGGGAGCGTGGCCAGGGAGGCCCCAGTCGTGTCCAAGGAGAACGAGCATGAGGATGAGGAAGAAGAGGCGGAGGAGGAAGGCTTCCTGTGAGGCTTGGGCTCCTCTCCAGGGGAGTTGACAACAGTACATACGGTAGTGAATGCATCTCGCTTCTCCACCCGCACGAAGGGTGAGAAGGCCGGGGTGCGACTGTCTGCCCGCAGCCGCTTGCATGAAGAAATGTACTTGAGGCGGATTTCAGGCTCTGCGGGATCCAGGGGCAGTACCTGCTGCTGCCGCCGCCGCTTGGCACGCCCCTTGCAGGGTGAAGAGGTGTTGTTCTTGGCCCGGCCCCGGGTGAGGCGCTTCCGCTTGGAATAGTTGCTGTAGTTGGCGTGGCCCGGCTGCTTCTGTGCCCTTGTCTGGGGCTGGCAGGGCCGGCCCTCAGGGGGCTGGGAGGCCAGGCCCAACTCCTCTGTCTTTGGCTTCTTGCCTCCTCCACCAGAGCCATCCTCCCCGCCCCCCTGCATGCTGTTGGCCCTGTCTCGGGGAGTCAGGAGCAGAGCTGGGCCTATGTGAGACCGCTTCTCCAGGGGGCCTTTGGGGAGGCCAAGGGCTGCAGCCCTGCCTTTCCGGCTTCTCTTCTTAGGTGCCAGGGCGGCTCCCCCCAGCAGCAGGGCCTCTGGGGATGTGAAGGCCTCAGTTTTGAAACAGTCGGTGGAGCACAGTTTCTTGCTGTTCATGAGTTTGCCTTTGAAGGACCTGTTGGTGGGGTTTCTGCATAACGCGTCAGCCCCTGGAGCTCCTGGGAGTTTCTGCCCCACACCCACATTTAAGAGGCCTTCTTCTGCCCCCAGTGGGCCGCCCCCAGCACTCTTGAGCCCATGGTCCTTCTCTGGGAGGGATGGGCTCAGAGGGTGCCTGGGTGGGACCCCTGGCACTTTGCACGCAAACTTCTTCAGGCCAGGCGAGGTTATCTTCTGCACGATGGCCTCCAGCTTCAGGCCCCGACCCTTCCGGGGCGGCAGCACCTTGGTCTTCACGGCCCCCTGGAAGGCCGTCTGAGAGGCGAGCTTCAGGCACGCATCAGGGGTCTCCGGGGGCAGAGGCTTTGAGCTGGGCTCCCCACTGCCCTTGGCAGGCTTGGCCTTCTTGGGAGAAGACATCCTCTTGAAGAGGGTGGGGACGCCCTCGGACCGCTCCTCCTGTACGTCCCCCTCCAGGCCACAGGCGCTGCTGCTGCTGCTGCTCCGTAAGACCAGGTTCCGCTTCTTCGTGGGGACGGGTGCCAGGAAGGCTGACTTCCTTTTGAGTGCGTGGAGGGGCCGATCAGAGAGCTTGCTGCCTGCACCAGGCTTGGGGACCCTCACCCGCTGGCTGGCCCTGCCCTCCTTCTGGGGGCTGCCGGAGACCTTGAACGTAGCAGGCAGGTGGTTGTTGGCAAGGAGCTTCTTGGCAGCGCGGCAGCTGGGGAGCTGGCTCTCTGAGGGCCGCCGCCGCTTGGAGTAGAAGACCTCCTGGGTTTTGGTGCGAGACCGAAGGATCATAGAGCGCTGGTCTTTGCCCGGAGTGCCAGGGGAGTCCGTCTCCTTGGTCTTGGAGCCCATAGGGCTGCTGTCGGAGGCCACAGGCAGGGCAGCCGGGTTACTGGGGCTGGATGCGGCCTTCGGAGAAGGCTTCCCCACCCGCTTGCCTGACTTGAAGGCAGCTCGCTGCTTGCCCCCTAGTTTGTCTGGAGGGGCAGGGGTGGTGGTCAGGCCTGGGGGTCCAGGTGTGCGGGGCTCACTCAGGGCTGTGAAGGAGCGGGTACACATTCTGGGGAGTCCTTCCAAGGCTACCTGGCCTGGGGCCCCCGCCCCCTCCATCTGTCCTGGGGGGGGCCCTGTGCAGGATTCAGGGAGCAGGAGGTCTTTGGGCAGTGCTGGTGCCCTGCACGGGGACTCCTCAGCCTCGGGCAGCCCCCGCTGCACCCGCCGGCTCCGTAAACTTTTGCCGCGAGGCACGGGCTCTTTCTTAGCGATGGGAGCCTCGGGCACAGCAGGCTTGTTCGGCTTCTGCGCCAGGGAGGCGTCTGGAGCCAGGGCGGTGGAATCCCCCGGAGCCAGCGCCCCATCGGGCCCTTCCTCGCCTGGCTTCATGTGGGACATGGAGGCCTCAAACCAGCTCTGGACCTTCGACTCAGCGCCCACGGTGGGGCCCAGCAAGATGACCGACTCCCCGGAGAGGTGGCACGGGGAGCCCCAGCTGGCCTTGGGGTCCAGCACCTCCTCCACCTCCTCCTTGGTGCACATGAGTGGGGCCTTTGGCGACAGTGGGTCCTGCACGCTAGGCCTCTGCTCAGGGCTGCCGAGGAGCTCACACAGGGAGGAGTACTCCTCCTCCGCTGCCAGGTCCTCCTTCCTGTCAGCGGGCGGCAGCAGCGGGAGGTCCCCAAAGTCGGCGGTGGAGCAGCAGTGCCGGCTATCCTCCAGCCACCGGCTGGCCTTGGCCACCTCAGGGCACTGCAGCAGCCCACCTGCCTCCTCCTTCACCCCACCTGCCTCCTCCTGCGGGGAGTCCCGGGGCCCGGCCACCTCCTCCCTGGGGGGCTCCTCCTCCTGGAAGCCCAGGCAAGCCGAAGCCTCGTGGGCATTCTTGCCAATGTTGTCCAAGGCCTTCCCGTCCTGCTCTAGGCCCTTTGTGAGCTCCCCGGGGTGCAGCCCCCACCGGGGACAAGCATCTCCCAAGTTTTCCTCAGGCCAGGCAAAGGGGTTGGCACTGTCCGCCGGGCCGGCGGTGGTCGTGTCTGGGAAGCAGTCAAAAGCTGCCGTGGTCGGGTCCGAGGTGGCCACCCCGAGGGTGGGCTTGGTGCCAAAGGAGAGGGGACCTGTTGTCTTCTTGGGGTCGGGGGAGGCGAAGCCCACAGAAGGGTCTTCAAACAGCCCTGGGCTGAAGTCCTTGGTGTTGCCGCCTTTGTCCAGCTGCAAGGACTCGGGCAGGGCCTCAGGCTCCCCCGGCTGAGGCCATGCATTCTTGGCCATGGCGTCCAGGCAGGCGCTGTGGTTCTCCAGCGAGAAGGGTGGCTTGCTGGCGTCCTTGGCCAGGCCGGGCACCTCGGCCCAGGCCTTGTCGGGTGCCTCGGCCCAGGCCTTGTCGGCCTTCTCGCCGATGGCCTCCTGCAGCCCCAGGATCTCGGAGGCCAGGTCCTCCTGCGCCAGGGCACTGAGCAGCAGCCGTGGGCAGTCCCGCTCGCCCGCCACGAACTTGGAGAAGCTGTCAAGCGGCAAGCTGCCATGCAGGCTCTGGAAGGAGTCATCAGACTTGGTGGACATGTCGTCGGGCGAGGTCACGGAACAGGTGGACACGGACTCGGGCTTGGCCTTCGCGTTGCTGTTGACCCTGGCGGGGCTGCCGCGGGCCTGGCTGCAGTAGAGGAAGCTGCGTTCCAGCGGGTCCTCAGAGCCACTCAGGTAGTCAGCCTCTGGCGGCTCGGCGTGGCTGGACTGTGGCGTGCTGCTCAGCGGCTCTGACAGTGGTGTGCCTGCTGGCTCGGCTGAGTAACCGCTGCCCTCAGGGCTGCAGTGCTGGCCTTTGTGCTGCTCCGGGGTCCTGGACACCAGGCTCTTGACGCCCTTCTTCTGGGGCACAGCGGCCTTGGACAGCAGCAGCTGCTGGACCGTGTTGGAGATGTTCTCCACCTGCGAGGTCAGGGCCGTGAGGCTCTGCAGGCTGAGATCCGACAACAGGTTCTCCGGGAGCTTGTCCTTCGGCAGTGGCTTACAGTTGCCAGCCTGGGTGTCCA
The DNA here is from genome assembly GCA_031878705.1 of Tapirus indicus. Lineage (NCBI taxonomy): Eukaryota > Metazoa > Chordata > Mammalia > Perissodactyla > Tapiridae > Tapirus > Tapirus indicus. The sequence goes on along the minus strand of CM062932.1, from coordinate 1,347,279 downwards.
CGGAGCCAGTAGCATCCGTCGGGGAGGGGTTGAGCAGGGGCATGAAATGGCTGTGGTCAGTGATGCCAGTGGGGAAGGCCCCGGCGCTGAGCGGCTGCTGGCTGTAGGGAAAGTTCTCCAGGTTTGGCATCAGAGGCGATGGAGTGGAGCTGTAGGAAGGCGAGCGCCCCACGGAGCGCGCGGGCGAGTGGCCGGAACTGGGGCTGAAGGTCTGGTAGTACTGCTCCGGCGTCCTGACGGCCGCGTCCGGCTGGCAGAAGCCCGGGCCTTGCTGCCCATAGTGTTGGTACTTGGTGAGGTTTTGGTAATGGAGGGTTTCCTGGGAATGGTGCCGGCTCTGAAGCGCTTGCTGCTGCTGCTGCTGCTGCTTCTGCTGGTCATAGCTGAGGCGGCTGGACTGATAGGCATGAAGGTTCTGGACCCGCTGCCCTGGGGCCAGGCTGGCATTGGCAGTCAGTGGCCTGTCATGGGGCTGGGCAGACGGGGCCGTGCAACTCTTATAGGAATGGGCCCCCTGCCCGCCACCCTGGCCGGTGGAGGAGTAGGTGGAGGAACTGGGGAAGGACTGCGAGTGCTGGGGAAAGTGGCCGCCCTGGGGAAAGGGCAGAGGTGAAGCAACGTCGTTCTGCAGCTTCTGCCTCTGAAGCTTGGGGTACACCAGGGGCTGCTGGGGCTGCGGCAGCTGCTGCTGGACGTGCAGGGAGTGAGTCCGGAAGGGCAGCTGGGCGCCCTGCTCTGGGTACTGCCTGCCCGGGGGCACTGCCGTCTTTTTCATCAAGTTCTCGTCATATTTGCCCAGCCCCCCTGGCAGGGGCTGCGGCTGGGGGGGTGGCGGCTGGGGGGGGCCCCAGGCCTGCAGGCTCTCCTCGCCCGAGTAGCGTCCCGGGTAAGGGCTGCTGTCCTGGATGCCGTAGCCCGAGAATGCCGGCCTCCCCTGCAGGGCCTGCTGGGAGGGCAGGCCTTTGCCGCTGCGAGCCGTGCTGGTGTGCGTGCCAGTGCCGCCCTCGTAGCCCGGGTACTGCTGCGGGGTATAATAGTCCTTGGCCAGCAGCCGCGGCCGGTCGCAGCTCAGCCCAGCCTGGCTCGGCTGCCTGTAATTCTCCAGGCGAGGTGTCTCCTGTGAGGTCTGCTGGTAGTTCTGTTGTTTGCCATGGAAACCACACCTTTCTCGAAAAGACTGCATGACTCGGGCTGGTTATCTGTGAAAAGAGAAAGGGAGAGAGGGAGGGCAGGGAGGGGAGGGGCAGAGGGAGAGCGATTCAGACGGGCCATTTCCTTTCGCCTCAGAGAGACTGCCTCCCAGCCCTCTCCCCGCGCCTGAGCCTCCCCACCAGCTGTGCACATATTGACAACTTCTGTGCCAGGGAGGTGTGCTCTTTAATTCCTGCTCTGACATCGCCTGCAGCTGAGCCTTGCCAAGGACGGCCTCCGCCAAGGGAGGGAGGCGTAAAGCGGCTGCCCAGCCCCAGGACGCCGGGGAGCTGCCACCCCACCCTCCTACTGGCCGGCTCCTCCCTCTCCATTCCCCATCCCACCACTCCCAGCCCTCCCATGACAGCTCAGAATCATTTAGCAGAGCAATTCCCGTTCCCCTGTCCCCTGGGGCCGCTGGATCCTGTAATCTAGTCCCAGCACAGCAGTGTTCAAGCGTGACCCAGCCCTGCTGGGGACTGGGGACCAGGGAAGATTTGCCCCTGTCCCAAGAAGTCACTTACCAAGGCCTGCTGCAGGCATGCGCGCGCGTGCACACACAAACCCACACACACACACCCCTCCTCTCTCACTGCCCTGCCATCTGGAATCTGTCCGTTCCTTCTAGCAGATGTCGATTAGGGGCCACCAAGCCACTGTAGGCATAAAATGTCCCCTTCTCTGACTCCCAGGAACGCAGAACAGCGGCACCTGCCTCCTGTTTTTGATATCATAGGTGCGTAAACAGATTATGTGGCCCAGAGTGAGGGAGCGCATGCTAATGGGGGACAGAGCCGCAGTCCCTTCCTGTGTGAAGAGGCACTCCTGGTCAGGCCCCTCCCCGCCTCCTCAGGGTCAGGGACAGGGCACAGCCAGGCTGAGAGCCCATCTGTTGATGATTTTAAGGGCTGGGGCCCAGGCGGGGTCTAACCTCCCCCAAAGCAGAATCCTGGGTCAGGAGATGACCCCAGGGTGGGGGTGGCGGGCCTTTCAGGGCAGAGCAACAGGATTCACAAGACAGGCCGGCCCTCAGCGTCCAGGCTCTAGGTTCCCCAGAAGACCCTCCAAGGAGGGAAGGAGAAGCAAGGAATGCTCCAGGCTCAGGAGGAATCATGTAGAGGGTCTGGCAGTTGGCCCTGAGTCCCAGGAGGCTTGGGATTCACCCACAACCAAGCCGGCTGGTGTAGGGGTGGGCTAAGAGGCAGGAAGAACTCGCCTCGCCTCCACCTGCACAGCCCAGGCCCCCAGGAGAGGATGGAGAGGGTGGGGGACTTTCCAGTTCCCATTCCCAATGCCCAAAGAGGAAGGGATGGCCCACCTCGGGATACAAAGATTCCAGGGTTACAGGAGGGACCCGAATGGAATAAAGAGGCACAGAGAAGGGAGACACACACAGATGCGAGAAGGGGGAGAGACAGAGAGGGCTGTGGAGAAGCGGAGAGTGTAGGGGCTTCCCCCAGGAGATCCAGCTCTCTCCTCCTCTTCACCTGGATCCCACCTAGACGCCTTCCTCATTGTGTCGGGAATTGACCAGGGAGGGGGACAGGGGAGGGGCTCCATCCAGCTGAGCAGAGCAAGCCCATGGCAGCAGACAGCCCCCAGGAACCCTGTTAGCACCCCAGGGCCCACCTCCCCTGCCCTCAGCAGGCAGCTGGCCCTGACTCAGAGATGGAAGCACCACGGCTGCGGAGAGGGGACCTGTGTCCTACGAAGCAAGCCCCTGCCCACCGGGTTTCTCAAAGCCAGCAGGCTTCATGCCGACGGCAGCCAGCGGCTCCCCTCCAGCCTCTCCCTGGATTTATCACAGGCGTCCCCAACAAGAAGAAATGCACCCGCCCTTCTGACCCACTTCAATCCCAGCCATGGCGGCTTGGATCAAACATTACAGAAGGTGCCTGCTGTGGCATGCCAGCCCAGAGGAGCTGAAGGCAGCACTCGGTTCTGGCCTGGTGGCTGCCCGCCAGGTGGGCAGCCCTGCACTTCCTGACCTGACCTCCCCGGAGGAGGGTGCTGGCCAGACCGCCACAGAGCTGCCCAGGTGGGTGGCCCCCTTCTGCCCCAGGGCAGGCCTACGCCGGTGCCTCCCCCATGCTGCTCATGCCCCGCTGGCAGGTGGAAGCCACCTCTGCTCAGAGTGTCCCCAGCCAGCAGGCAGGGTCAGCAGCAGCCCCTGGTGAGGAAGGCCTGCTCCAGGGCCGAGGACACCACGCCCAAGGTCTGTCCTCCCCGGCCCGTGTTTATGAGCCCAGAATGAGCCAACCAAGGCCCACTCTGAAAGCCGTGGCTCGTATATCTGCACAAATTACATTTCGGCTTTTATTAGTCCCAGATCGCTCTCATTTCCTGCTGAGTGTCCTGTGGATATCATTAACATTTCTACAGCTTTTTAAAAATTTTTTATTTTTTTTTCACATTTTCCAAAATGCATTACCAGAAACATTATTTAAAAAGAGAGAGTGCTATGACCAATGTCCCCCTCCCTTAATCAGTCCAGCTGCTGCATCTTTTAATTTAGCCGAGCTGTATTACAGGCGGGTTTCCCAATACACACGAGCAGCTGGATGCAGTGAAAGCATCTATCTCTAAAAGACAGTTCAATTAAAAACGAGAAACCCAGTGCCTGATGGAAAATGCAAGCAAAAATGCTCACCCCAACGCCACCCTCCAACCCCGGGCGGGGGCGGGGGATGCAGGAACAAAGGCATGGCATCAAAGGCCGCCTCTCAGAGCCCACGAGGTCCGCCAGCTCTGCCAGGAGAAAATGGGGCTCTGCCTCTTTAAGAGCCAGCCACCTCAGGCCTGCCACGGGCTCCGTTGTTATTAATTATTATGATTATGATTACTTTTCAAGAGCACTGGGAAAGGACAAGGAGGGGGAGAGAGGCAGGCAGCAGATGGGATGGGTGGCATCAGGAGAAGGGGGCAGAAAGAGGCCCCCTTGGCAGAGATGGTGACCTTTGAACCTGGGAAGGGGAGGAGGGGCAGAGGGGTGCAAACTGGGCGTTTGACCTTGTGGGTTCAGCTGGAGGGAGGAGGGGTGGGGGTCAGGGGAGGGCAGCCCCTAATACATCCTCACAGGGCTCCTCTGGTCCAGCCCAGCCTTCCCGTCCCACCCCCACCTGCCTCTTCTCCCAGACACCGGGTCAAGGCCTTACCTCCGAAGTTCTTGCCAGACCCAGAAGGAGGGAAGGAAGGAAAAAGAGAAAGGAGGAAGGGAAGGAGGAAGCCAGTCTTGAGTGTCCGCTGAGCCCCAGATAGTTAGCTCTCCCGCCTATGACAACTCCTGGAAGGCGGTCTTCCCAGGCCACTGGAGGAGGGCGCGCACCAGGCTCAGGGAGGACCATGTGCTCAAGGCCACACGGCACAAAGCTGGTTCTGGGCCCAGCCTCGTATCCAGTGCCCCAGACTCCCCTTAGCACAGCAACGGGCTCACTGCTCCCCCAGCCCTCTACACAACCATAAAATGGGGAGGGCTCAGAGAGTGGGGGCATAATGAGACCCCAGACCCCCCACAGTGCAGGCCAGCAGTCCTCGAAGGCCTTTGGCAGCAGGTGAACCAGGGGCCAGCCCGTCCTTCAGGCAAAGATCCCAGCACTCTCCCCTCTGCCCAGAGGCCTGAATGGGGAGCGCTCTTGGCTGTGAGTGCCCACTCTGCACAGGTGAGCTCCCTTTAATATTTTGATTGTTCTGCCTTTTACAGAAAAAGGTGAGGTTCAGAGAAGAGACCATGTATGAGGCCAGGGCAGAGCCCCTGTGAAGCTCCTTTTGCTGGACGCCTGCAGCAGCTGCAACCAGACCAAGGATGGATGCCCCTCACCTGAACCCCATGCCAAGAATTCCCGCTTTAGAGGAAGGCTTCTGGAGCATGACAGCAGGGAGGTACTGTGAGGAAAGGCGAGGGGTTGCAGGCAGCTCACCTCTCCCGAGTCCCCTCTGCAGCCTGAGGGCCCCAAAAGCCACATCAGGCCCTCACTTGTATTCAAGGGGCCAGACCCACCTTAGGGACGTCGACTTATGGGCAATGGTGGTCACTGGCTGCCTGCTGTCACCATGGTAAATACTGTGCCCTGGGCAGCCTCAGAGAGAGGTCACTGGGCCCATAGCCTCTCCCGTCCCCAGGAGCAGGCCCCAGTCAGGGAATGGGCAGTGTGGCCAGACCTGCTGCAGCAACCATGGGGACCCTGATGGGCCCAGCTAGGAGCTGTGGGGAGGGTGGGAGAGTGAGAGAGAGTGACAGAGATGGGGAGAAGGAGAAAGGGAGGGAGAGGAAAAGAAAAACAGAGAGAGAGAAGGAAGCTTCCGTTCCTGGCGGCAGCTCTGAGACGGCTGGTTCCACCCCACCCACTCACCCAAGGTTGTTTTATGACCCGGTTTCCTGATTTGTAGCTGCAGGGAAAAAAAATCTACAAACCCAACCCACTCGAGGCCTGGGAACCAGGAAGAAGGGGAAAGCTACTTGGGTCAGGAGGTTGGGGGGGCAGCGGTGTCCAGGGATGAGTGGAGAAGGTAGGACCACCTCCAGCCTCCTCATCTGTGGTGGGGGATGAACACTAAATATGAGAGGTCGACTAAAATGATAAATCGTTAGCCAGATTCACTGCTGTCCTGTGGGGTCTATCCTGAATCCTAAAGGCCTGGCTTGAATGGGGGAAGGGATGAGCTTCCCAGAAGTCCACAAAACAAACAGCCTGGTGCCCGCAGGACCCCAGGACAGGTTAGGGCCCTTGGGCCAGGGGCTAGTAGAGAGGGAGTGACCTGAGCCAGCTGGGAGAGGCCTGCTTGGGGCTAGGGGGACCAACCTGAGTCATAAGGAATCTGAGAGAACAAGGCAGCCCCACCCCCAAGCATGACCTCTCAAGACCACCCTATGGGAGTAACACAGTTGGTATCCTCATTCGTGGGCACACACATGTTCATGGGAGAACCCCTTGGGGGTCAACACACTCCTCTCCGCAGGGCCTGGGTGGGCGGGCCTTGGGGGCCAGAGGTCCTGAATGCAGAGACACCAGTGACAGGGCGACAAGGGCGAGGAGCAGGAAGACCGCCCAGCACCCTCTCCGGGTGTCAGGCCCCAGCCAGGCTCCTTAGCGGAAGCTGAGGTCCTCAGGTGAGGCCAGGGCTCAGGGCTCTTTGGAGGATGTCTGCCTGGGGACTAGAGGCTTTGGGACTCCCTGGACGTCTGGAAAGCCTTCCCTTGAAGCCCACCGGCACTGTCTCCTCCAAGGACCCAGCTGCGGAGGCAGCAAGAGCCACTCAGCTGCTGAAACAAGGGCCTCCCCTCAGGGTGCAACCCACCTGGGGCTGCTTGCCGGGGTGTGGTGGGGGCCTTGGTGCTGTGCTAGTCCGCTGACGCACCCTGCCCGGTTAGGAAGCCACCACCCCATTTCCAGGAGGAGTGGAGTGCCATGCCGAATCCCCACAGCACAGCGAATGGCAGCAGAGCTGAGATCTCAACTTAGGTCTCTGACTTCTAAAGCTGGGCCCCCTCCCCATGGCCCCATGCTCAACAAGCCCAGAGACCTGGGCCGGAGGGGCCCACAGTCCAGGCGGAGGGGCAGATGGCCAGCCAGCCCCCTCCCGCTGTGAGGCATGGGCAGCAGGAAGGGACCCACAGCAGCTGTGCTGTGGGCACTGAAGAGCCCTCTTGGGGGAGGTTGTGGGCAGAGTGCACCTATCATCAGCTCCATCCTCATCAGTCTCTGGTGAACAAGGATTGTTTGGGGTCATTTTATTCACCACTGAGCAAGAAGCATCACCAACTCTCCTCATCTCCGTCAAGATGAGGAAAAGAAACGGGGGGCAGGGGGGCAACTGCTGGGATGCAGACAGCTAAGAGGGCTGGGCTCTGTGCCCAGGGCCCCAGGCCAGCAAGATCAAGGGGCTGGCCCATGAGGCTGGCATGGGGGTCTGAGGGACAAACGGGGGGGGCTTTCAGTGAGCTCCGTTCTCCCCTCCAAGCCCTTAGAAGTCCTGGTCTTGCAGATGACCGCACAATATGGCTGAGAGAAGATCTGCGCGTCCGCTGGCTTTGAGGGTAGGCAAAGAACAAAATGAAAGGGAGCCCAACTTCTCGCCCCACCCTTGTCCTCACCACCCCACGTGACTGGAGGGACCGTGACTTCCTTGGGGAGGTGAAAGCACCAAAGCACCAAGCTGGGGGTTTGTCTGCTGCTGATGGACTTTGTGGCCTTGGGCACACGTTTTCACTTCCCTGAGCCTCAGGGCCTTTGCACCTGCTGTTTCCTCTGCTCAGATATCTACAGGGCTCCGCTCACAGCCTTTGCTCACGTCACCTTCTCCGGCAGCCTTCTCTGACCACTGTGTCTGAACCAGCACCCCTTGCACTCCCCTCCTCTACTTCTCCAAAGCACTTACCCTCTTGTAATAAGCCATATGCTAGCTGGCAGGCTTTATTGTTGGTCTCTGCTCTTTAGAACAAAAGTTCCATGAGAACAGGGATTTTTGCCTGTTGTGTTCACAGCTATATCCCCATTTCCCAGAACAAGAAATATTTATGAAATGAATAATGTGTAAAATGTCACATTAAAGTATGAAAGTATCCAGAACTAGCAGTCAGGTAGAGGTACAGGGCACATCTGGGTGGGGCCACAGCTCCTCCTCATTCATTTGACAAAGAAATATCTCCCTCAGGTCTGGCAGGTAAAGCACCTGAGTGAAGTGGGCAGGTGGGGATGGAGCAAACTGGGGATCCTGGTCCCAAATACAGTGATGGGGGAGCCCCGCTCAGCTCCGGTGGACTGCTGCCTGCTGGGAATGGGGGCCCAAGGTGCCAGAGCTTCTGAGTTGTTTTCCTTTAAAAAGCCAGAAATCAAAATTTTATATAAAGGGAAACCTCTCATTTTAAAAAATGTTACCAACCAAGTAAAAAGTTTTAACACTCCAGAGGTCAAGAGCACCATGCGTGGGCTGTACTCGGTCACAAGCTCCCAGATGTCAAAGGCTGATGTAGTGGATGCATGTGGAGTCCTGTGTGGGCAAAGGCAGAGCCTTGCCAGGTGGGGAATTTGGGCACCAATGGGTGCTCAGCGAGAAGGAATGAGAGCAGAGGAGCATCTAGCAGCCCCCTGGCCCTGGGAGAAGCCCTGAGACCAGCACAAACCAGTTCAGCTGTGGAGTGGAGCAGGGTGGGCCTCTGCAGCTGTGGCCCTGTGGGAGGGAGGGGCTCAGCAGCCTGAGAAGGAGGTACAGGGAGGGGGGAGCTGCAAAGGTTGAGAGGCCGGAGGCCTGAGGCCCACAGACGTGCTAATAACCTAGCATTCCCCCCCAGGCAATGGATGAGGCCCTGCTGCCCCCCACTTTGCTGGGTCCCTGCAGGGCTCCTTGGTGGCACTCATCACAGCGGTAATTACATAATTAATGGTATAATGAGCTGTTTTACGTGTGCCTCCTTCACCAGAATGTAGCCTGATGAAGGTATGCGCTTCAACTGTTTGGTCCTAACTAAGCTCTAAGCCCCCAAATTGGCCTGAGTAGGTGCCTATTAAATACTCCCTCTTACCTTCACGGACACCTCTGACACTCATGGACAGACGGGATGGATGAGGGGTCAGCTATGGGTTCGGTGCATTACTTAACCCTCACCACAGCCCTATGAGATGCTGCCCAGAGAGAGGGTTGATGACAACGGGCCCCAGAAGCCAGGACACGTGCAATAGCCAATCAGAAAGGAAAGATGAAGCTTACGCTCTGCCCTCCACAGCCCCCTGAGTCACAGCCCCTCCTGTGCCTGCACCCACTTACTTGTCAAGACCATTTCTGTTCAGCTTACAGTCTGCAGTGGGGGCCGAGCTGGGTACTGAGAATATGGAGGAAAAAGCAGCATGGCCCCTCCCCTCCTGAGACAGACAGACACACAAAAACTGCCGGGGTGTGACGTCCAGGAAGCTGCTGGTGTGGGGAGAGGAGGCGGTCAAGAGAGGCTGGAATAAGGAGGACGTAACCACGTGAAGGAAGGAGAGGGCCCCCAGATGGAAGGCATGGCCTCAGTGAGGGTGGGAGGCAGGACAGAGCAAGGGGGCCACTGCGGCTGTCTCTTCTCCTCCACCACCTCAGGTGGCCGGGCTGCTGCAGCCAATGGTCAGATGCCCTGTGTCCTTACTGCGCCAATCCTTGGCAAACCTGCAAAGTCACCCCCATTTGTGAGCTGCCTGCATCACTGCTCCCTGGGGAGCCACTCTCCTGGGTGCCTTCGGGCCCATGGTGTATGGCCCAAGCTGGAGTGGGGTCTCTGGCTGGTTTCTGACATGGTGCTGCCCGCATCCCTCTCTCCCCCGCCAGCAAGGCCAGCTGCAGGGAGCAGCGAGCCATCAGAAGCCACTTTCTGCAGAGCATCTTCTAGGTCAAAGCTCTGTCATTTTGCAGACGGATTAATGGAAGCCCAGAGAGGGACAGTGACTTGTCCAGGAGGTCCAGCAGGGCTGAGATCCCTCTACAGGCCTGTGCCCCAGAGTGCCTGTTTGCCGACCAGAGAATGAACTCAGAGCTGGAGGCCAAAGAGGGGGGGCAAGGTCCTCCTCCTGGACACCCCAGCTTCCTGAAGGAGTCAGGGAATGTTCCCCCTTCCCCAGCCTGGGTGGGAACCAGCCCTCGCTTGCCCGCCTTTGACACCCCCTCTCTGCAACATCCTGATGACACGGGGAGGCACAGCATGCCAGCCCCGTTCCACCTGGGGGAGCCGGGGAATTGGCACCCCTCCCCCCCCAGGCCCCCAGGGGAGGAAGCTGCCTGTCAGGCCGCCACGGCGTGTCAAATCCTCTTGCTGCCTAATTGTGAGACGGCGGCGTTTAAAGAAACGCTTTTCTGGCCGCCTGCCACACCGCAAACTGCTTGGTATAATTTTATTATTAAGGAGAGAGAAAAAGAGGGAGGGGGGTTGGAAGAGAGAGAGAGAGAAAGGGAGAGAGGGGAGGAAATTGCTTGGTCCAAGTCAGCTGGTGGAGTATTCTGCTCAATGTGAAAGCGGGGACGGCTTTCCAGTTGGCAAGCTGACTTCGTTAATTGCGCATTCAGTCTTTACTTAGGGTAATTGAAACGAAGCGGGGCCCAGGTCTGACAATTAGGGTCTGCGACTAGGCTATTAACCCTTTCCGCAACCGCCCACCGCCTCCGATCGATAGCGCGGCACCCTTTGAAAGTGGGGGTGGGCCAGTAGGCGCCTCGAGGGAACCCACTCTGGGGCCGGGGACAGGGAGCCCCACACCGAGGCGTGTACTGCAGCAAGGGGCTGCTGGGCGCGCGCCCAGCGCGAGCAAGGTTAACGCGGCGCCGGAGCCCTGGAGCCTGGCTAGGGCCAAGCTGGGGACTGGGGAGCCACGCAGGGTGTGTGGGGGTTGTTTGCGGCCTCACCGGCCCTCTGCAGCAGATGTTTCAGCCGTGTAAGACAAAGGCAGAGCGTCTGCTGCTGCCGGGAGAAAATCCGCAGGACTCCCTCAGGGGCAGGTAAAATTTCACCTTCTATTTGTGTTTCCCCTCACACCCCCGCCCGCCCCCGCCCTGTTTCCCGGCCTCTGCGCCAATCCGGTAAGCGCCACCAAAGACGCCGCGCCGCCTCCCCCGCAGCCCAACCCGCTGACCCCAGCAAGGTCACGGCGACCTCGGGCTCCGCCAGCAGTGCGCCCGCCCGTCTTCCGCCGGCGAGGGGCGTCTCTCCGCGCCCAGCCCCCTCCTGGGACGCCCCCCATCCGCGATCCACGCTAATTGGAGGTGCCGGAAGAAAGAGGAAGGGGCGCTGCACTCGCCACGAGGCGGAGGCGGCGCTGGACGCTCCGCGCCTCCCTCCTGCCTGCGCTGGGACCCCGGAGGGGCTGCGCCCCCCAGTCCCCATCATTCATCTCCCTGATTCCCGTTGTAGCCGCCCTCGGAAGTCAGCCGAGTGAAGCAGCTGTTCCTTGCACACTCCACTTGACCAAAGATGATGATAAATGAGGCCCAGGCCGCGTCGGGGACGCGGCGGTGGCCGCGGGAGGCGCGAAGGGCGGGGCGTATGGCCTGCAGCCCCCTCCCCGCGACTGGGGAAGGGCGAGGACCCGGAGGATAAAGGCCGAGAGGCAAAATTAAAGGCCCGCGCTTCCCTCCCGGAGCCTTGCGCAGCCCCAGCACCGGGCGATGACGAGGAATCGGACGGAGGTGCGCCCAGAACGCCCGGGCCGAGGCGGAGACCTCTTTCTCGCGGCCTGCGCCGCAGCCCCGCCCCCTCCCCACCACTTCCCCTAGTCTAGGCCTCCACGGCGCCCTTGTCCGCCCCCCCCACACCGTGCCTCAAACCTATTAACGCTCGTAAATAATGAATAATGGAGCGATTCCCTCCAGCCACGCAAGGCTGCGGGCTGGGGTCGCTGCCAGCTGCGCCCGGTCCTGGGGAGGGGGCGCCCGCTGGCCGGGCGCAGGGGGCTCAGGCGTGCGGACCCACACACGTGCAGCCGCGGCGCGCAGGCGGGCACCCCGCCCCGCGGAGGAGGGGGAATCCCGCTCTGCCCTCCCCAACGCCACCTCCCCTGGAGTCCTCTGGCACCGAACGAGGCGAGAGAGCGCGCGCGAGCTTCCCAGCCGGAGAGGGTTATTTTTAACCTGCCCCCCTTTCTATATCTGCCTCTCGGGTTTGCGCGCCCGCCCGCCCGCTCCACCAGCCGAGGACGCGGGCTCCTCACCTCGCTTCGCGGCTCCGGACTCAGCGCCTCCCCCGGCCCGCAGCCCCCGCCCCTGCGCGGGCATCGCGCGGCTAAATCTCAACCTGGAAAGGACCGATTAGGAGCCGCGTGCCTTTCTGCGAAACATTGGAACCGGGTGGGGTGGGGGCGGGGAGCCGGCGCTCTCGTCCCCTCGCCTCCCTCCTCGCTCGCAGAGTGGCTGCGAGAGGCGGCTCCGGCTCTCCCTCCGCAAACGGGGGGCGGCCGGCCCGGGGCGCAGAACCCCTCTTTAGTTTTCGGCTGTCTCTCTTCAATGCCTACCCTCCTTCAGTCATAACCAAACTGGAGCTTTTAACACACGGACCCTCCGGCGGCAGCGGCGGCGGCGGCGCCAAGTGGGGCGCTGCTTCCCCTCATCTCCAGCCTCCTCCCTGAGCCACTCCAAACACATACACCATTTAAACAGCAGCGGGTGTGCAGACCAACAACTTCAAGGCAGACCCCACCCCTGCCTGGACCGTGCCAGGGGCGCGCGGGTGTGGGGATGCTCTTTCCCCAGCTCCCTCCCCCTTCTCTCAGGCACACCCTCCCTTAGGTCCAACTTCGCCCCTCCCTCCCAGCCCCTTCCCCATCAGGCCCAGGAGCTCAGACCCCCGCCCCCTCCTTCCTCTGGGAAATGAGGCAGCAAGAAGTTCCTGTTCTCCGAAAGGCCACCCACCCAAACCCCAGCCCAGAGGAGGGGGTCAGCAGAAGAACTTGCTGAGCCCAGAAACCCCCTGGAGGCTTTGACTGGATCAGTCACTTGACGTTTTCCAGACTCTGCTCAGTGCCCAATCCCTGAGATCCACAGGCATAGGGCCCTGAGTGCCTCCTCCTGAATGAGGTGGGGGTAAGAGAGAACCCTGCAAAACGGGAAAACTGGAGGTCGAGGTGGGCTGAGGAGAAGGGAGAAGGGCATTCCAGCCAGAAGGAGCTGCCTGGCTCAGTGGCTGGAAAGAACAGAGCCTAAGTGGGAACCTGAGTGGATTTCTCTCCCAGCTTAGTTGGGCCGGGGAGAACTGGGCCCCCACCCCAAGGGAGCAGTCTCTGGCCTGGATTACCACAGACAGGTAAGCAGCCTAGCAGGCTGGGGTGGGGAGAGAAGACGCATGTGGAATACAGATGTGAGGACAGCAGTGGCCACTGGACTTGTCTGATGACACCCTCGGGCCAGCGACGAGCTGGGGTGCCCTGCCTGCCCTGGAAGTGAGGCAGGTCCAAGAGGGAGGAGAGAGAGGGCCCACCAGCACAGGCAGGGCCTAGCAGGGCAGAGTGGGGGTTCTCAAGGGGCTTCTACCCCCAGCCAGCCTGGACACAGGGCCTGGGGCCTCCCTCAGATCTAGAAAGTTCTCAGTAACCCTCAGACTGAAGGTGTGGATCTAAGAGCAGCAGCATCGAACAGACAGCATGATGCTAGGCCCCTCCCGTGGCCAAGGTGCCTCGACAGATTTTACTTCTAAGCTTCCAAGTGCCCTGACGTCACATCACCTCTCAGTTCACAGACGTGGAAACTGAGCTGGAGCAGGAAGGGGCCATTCCTGGGGCCCTCCCGTCCCCCTGCCCTGGACCTGTGGGTAGGGCCCCAAGCTTGTTTGCTCTGTGTCCTGGCAGCTGGGATCAGGGAGGTGCCCTGGGGCATGAGATCTGGATGGACAACCATGAGGTCCTGGTTTATGCCTTTGGAAATTTAAAAACTGGTTTTCTTGAGAGAAAAAGAGGGCAGGGATTGGTGTGGTAGGGAGGTGAAGAGAGAAGTCACACTGCCCACCACCACCAGGTCTCCCTCCTGCAGACCCAGTCCCCCAGGGCGCCAGGCCCGTTGAGAGTTCCCAAGTGGGGGTTGCTTCCCAGGCTGCAGTTATTGTCACGTGGCCTGGAGTCCACATGGGCCTCATTTATTCATACGTAGCCCAATATCAACCTCACCCGGCCACACAGCGCTGCTCTTCAAAAGCGTGTAGCTATTGTTGTGAGGAGTGAATTACAAATTCATTTAGGGTCTAGCTGCTCTGGACGGTTATAGCCCCCTCCCACCAACAACAGACTAACAGACAGCTCCTATTTTGATATTAGAGGGGTCTCCGTCTCAGGAGTGGCTCTGGGCAGGGGACTCCTGCCAGATGAACAGCTGGGCACCTTGTCCTCTTGGCTCCCCCGCTGCCCCCACTGCCGGGAAGGGAACTTCCATTTCCAGGCATGGCTTGGCTGGATGGCCCGCTGCCCCCAGCTCTCCCTGCGTGGGGGTGGGTCCTGGCCAGCCCCCCAGACACATAGCCTGGTGACCAGAAGCACTGACCTTCAGGGAAAGTGAACCACCAGCTGCTCCAGAGGCTGGTCCGGAGGCCTGAGACCGCTCTCCTCAGGATGGAAAATATTTGCCTTTGGTTTTCAGCTGCCGCCTCATCCTGGCTGATTTTCCTCTCTTCCACATGACCATGAAATGTGGAGGTGCTTCAGGGTAAAATGAGGCGAGGGCGACTGTCTGAGTCCAACATCTGGCTGTTCTGAACAGCACTTTTTCTCTCAGTGAACAGAATTCTTTCTGCCCATATTCTGTGCACAGGTTTTCTGCGCCTGTGGCTAAAGGTGTGTTCCCTCTTCCCAGGCTCAGGCCCAGCCCCTGGGGCCTCACCTCCATCTGCACCAGACCCTTCCAGAATCCCCTCCGCTCTGGCTTTGGTCACTCAGCATCTGGGGGACAGTGCTCTTCCAGCTGTACACAGCTCACTTGGTGCTTGACCCCAGAGCTGCCTTCTTCTGCAAAGTTGCCGGAGAGTCCCTCCTGGCTGGTTCTGTCTGTGGGTGCGGGGACAGCCTGGAGAGTGCAGGCCTCTTCTGCTCCCGAGGGGGCTTTAGAGAGGGGTCATTCTCCACAGCCATGCCAGCCAACTGCAAGGGCTCGCAGGCAGCTGGCTGTGCGGCTCTGGGGTGCAGAGTGGCGTCATCTGTCCTCACCCCAACCCTGACTGTAAATGCCTAGGGTCCTGATGCCACACGACTCTGGGTTCAAACTCCAGCTTTGCACACTATTTACTGGGTGGCCTCGGGCAATTCACTTAACCTCTCTGAGTTTCAGGTTCCATAGCTGAAACCAGCTCTTACTAACACCACACCTACAGGGTTATCATGAGGCTGAATGAGATACTGTGCTTAGCACCTGGTAGAGATTCAGTGAAGGGTAGCAACTTCCAGCACCCCGGCACTGTCCATGGGGCAAAGGCCAAGTCTTGTAGTGTCTCTGTCTCCCAAGGAGCTGCGTGTGTCTGGTACAGAGCAGGTCTTCAGGAAAGGCTTATGAGGGACGATGCCCCCAAAGCTGGGGAGGGCAGCTGGGACTGAGCATTAAGGACAGGACACACACTGTGTCCTGTCCTCCAAGGCAGGTGGGTTATCTTCCCAGCTGGAGTCTTAGCATTTCTTACACACTACTGTGCACATCTTAGTAAGATGCAGATTCTCATGTGGTGGGTTGGCCCGGGATTCTGCAATTTAACAGGCTCCCAGGTAAGGCGATACTGCCAGCCTGTGGACCACAATGGGCAGCAAGATCGCAATCCTCGGAGACTCTGGGTCCCACTGAGTCCTGCAGGCCAGGCTTTGCGAAGGGCTGGAGGTCCTGTCCTGTCCTATCCTAGGAGTGCCCTCCACGATCCAGGAGCAGGCTCTGGCTCTGCGTCCCTGAGCACTATGTCTCAGATGGGTTCCTGCAGTGGCCTGGGCAAGCCCTGGGACTGCTTTCTGGCAGCAACACATGGGTAAAAGGCAGTTTCACGCTGCTCAGCTCGAAATCACTTCAAGTCCAAGCCTTGTGGGCCTCAGTGTCCCCATCCAGACAGCTGGGATAAACTGATCCCACCCTTACCCTTGATGGCTCCCTGCACCCTCTTCCCTTCCCTGAGCCCTTCCAAAGGTACAACAGACCAGAGACCCAAGCATCAACCAGGGGCCAGGCCCCCCCGCCAGGGGCTGCAGTCCTGGGGTACAAGGCTCACCCAGACTAGCAATGAAGAGCAGCCAGTTCTTGCTTGCTGCATTATGTGCCAGGCACTGTCCGAATAAGCACTTTGCAAATGCAAACTTCATCCTCACAACAGCCCCACGGGGTGGGGACTGTTATCACCCTTGTTTTTCAGACAAGGATACTGGGGCCCAGAGATTGGAAGCCCATGGCCCGAGGTTGCACCGTTGGTAAGGGGTGCAGGGCCTGCAGGGGCTGGATTCCAGTTCCTCCCGGCCTGGCCCCAGACGTGCCCAGCATTTGAGGATTTTCTCCGGGGAAACAACCCATCTGACCTCCTTGGCACAGAGCAGGTGTGGACATGGTGTGCTGCATCCACCTGGCTGGCGAGGGCGTGGGGAAAGAGGCGCCCCGGTCTAGTTGGGGACGTGGCGGGTAAGCTGGCACAGTCTCCTTGGAGACTTTTGGAGCTTTTTGGCAATATGGACCCAAATAAAAGCTGCACGTGCCCTCTGATCAGTAGTCCTGCTCCTGGCCAGGCCCAGCGTTGTCTGCAGCAGCAGCAGACTGGAGAGCCCCGAAATGTCCATCCGAGGAGTGAGGGAGATACACGGGAGGATTCGGTATAGGGAAGCACAGAGAGAGGGAGGAGGGGCTTTGTGGGTTAACAGGGCCGGTCTTCACGTCGGCAGAGACAGCACAGTGTAGAGAGTGTGCAGAGATGCCCCACGGCACAAGACGAAGGCATATTTGATTGTTTTTCCCTTTACCATGAGCATGTGACAACTACTAAAGATTTCGACATTTACTGCATGGGTAGACATCCACCTTCGGGCTATGCGAGATGGCCGAAGAAAGAGCTGGTCCCGGGCTCCAATCTGGCGCCGCCACAGGCTAGCTGTTTGACTGCAGGCCAGTGGGTGACCTCAGTTTCCTCATCAGCAGGATGGGACAAGGCCTGGCTGCCAAAAAGAGTCAGCCACTCTGTGTCCTGCCATGGGCAATGGGCAGGACAGGGATCATTCCCCCATTTTCCCCAGTTTATGAGGAAATGGAAGCCCCAAGTGGGGAAGGGGAAGCAGACCTGAACCCCATGTGGTCTGTGTCCTCACAGCTGTGTGGGTTACATGAGCCAGGACTGCCTCAAGCCCCAGCTGTGTAGGCAGCCAGCGCCACCAGGGCCACTGATAAGCCGCAGGCCCAGTGCTTGCAGGGACTATCCCTGGTCTTACGTGTCACCTTACTCTGTTTCTGCCATATGCTTTCCTCTAATCATCAGAACAAACGCAACGCATGTTACAAGACTTAAAAGCAGAGGCCGTTCCAGGCTTCCATGGGCCCAAGACTCTGGGCCATGAGTGTACGCCTGATAGGTGGTCCAGGAATGTCTGGGCCATATCCTGCTGGGACACTCCCAAGCTGTGGGGCCTGGGCGGGCGGCTCCAGCACCCAAGCCTCAGTTTCCTCATCTGTGAAGCAGGAGCGAGAGTATGTCCCTCAGAGGGTGGTGTGAAGATCACATGAGATAATGGACAGAGTCCTCTGAGCAATGCCTGGCAGGGGAGGGCCCAATAAGTGAGCCGTTATTTCTAAAAGGTAATATTTATAAAATTTTTTATAACAGAGGGAAAGTTCAGGAAAATCCCTGACTGGTCCTGGCTGGCTGTGGAGGCGGGGCCAGGAAGGCAGGAGCTCCTTGGAGTGACAGGAGTCTGGCTCTGGCCTCCAGAGCAGCTGCTCCCTGCCCAAGTGGGTGGACACGCTGTCCTGGCACAGGGGCCCGGCAAGCAGCGGCCAGAGCAGGGCCTGCCGTCTGTGTTCCCTCGTTGGCACGTCGGACGGAACAGACTTGGCCGGCTGGCTGGAGGCCCCTGCAGCCCCAGGCCCATGAAAGGAGGGCTCAGAAAGGCCCCTGTGTTCCACCCTGCTCCAGGGCTGGCTTGTTCCAGACCGGAACCTCATGAATCTTTGGAAAGAACATCAAGTACCTGAGACCTTGCCACCGACTCGCTCTCAGACCTCAGGTGAGTCACCCCACCTCTCTGGGCCTCCGTTTCCTCACCCTTAAGATGGGGATAATGATAAGTACTCTCCCCACGGGGTTGAGCGAAGAATCAATGAGAACATGGACATAAAAGTGCTTTGTCATCATTGCCCTCATAGCTAATTCTCACACAGTGCTTACATGTGCAGGGCCCTGTTTAAGAAGCAGTCTACATATTTTGACTCATCTTATAGATGAGGCAATAGAAGCACAGAGAGGTTAGGCCACTTGTCCAAAGTCACACAGCTTGTAAGGGGCCAGAGGCACTATAATAAGTAAATAATGTGAGGCCTAATATTATTATTATAATTCATGGCTGTGAGGATTTGCAAGCTTCAAACTCAGTTCCTGGAGGCAGCTTTGGCCAGAGTAGGAAAGCCCAGGATGGAGCACTGTGTTATGGTTAGGTGTGACAATTGTGGCAGGTGCTAGGGCAGAAGTCACTCTCTCAGGCATTGGGATTTCAAGTCCCATATTCCCTGGGTGCCCTCTGTGTGCTGGGCATCAAGAGAAGTGCCTTCTTCCTCGTCACATCATTTTAATCCCCAGAGTAACTGTGCAAGGGATACAGGAGCATCCCCATTTTACAGATAGCACGATTAAGGCCTAGGGGCAAATGGAGTTTCTTGGTGAGCAGCAGCATTTGAACTCAGCCTGTACGGATCCAAGTCTCCTCCTCAGGGCAAGGATCCTGGGCACAAGCAAGAATGGTGGGCGTCAGAGTTCCCCCTGGAGAATTCTGGGAAATGCAAGGACTCCAGGAAAGCTTG
Source organism: Tapirus indicus (assembly GCA_031878705.1). Lineage (NCBI taxonomy): Eukaryota > Metazoa > Chordata > Mammalia > Perissodactyla > Tapiridae > Tapirus > Tapirus indicus. The sequence goes on along the minus strand of CM062932.1, from coordinate 1,328,631 downwards.
TTCTGTTCCATGCACTGCCCTTGGAGCACCTGATCTGCTGCCTCTAGGCCTCCACCTTCACTCCAGCTCACCGAGTCTCCTCACTGGCCACAGGAGCTGGGTGGACCATTTTACAGACAGGGAAATTGAGGCCCACTGAGGGACATGGACTTGCCCAAGGCTCAGAATCCCACTTCCTGGTGCCTATGTGCTCCCTTCACAGACCACATGGCCCCTTTATCCACCCTCACACATACCCCATCCATCCATCCATCCATCCATCCATCCATCCATCCATCCACCCATCCACTCATCCATCCATCCATCTATAACTCCCTCTGAGAGTAGTTACTAAGTACCTACCTGTGTGCCACAAAAGTGCTAGGGACTGAGCAGCCAGAGACAATCATGGACTTCTGAGACTCTTGGAGAAGGCAGATAAGTGCCGAAGCACAGGGAAGGGCCCTAAATCATGCCTGAGTGGGCACAGGGGATCCCAGAGGAAAGCCCTCACCTGACACCTGAGAGATGTGCAGGAGTTAGTGAGGGAATGAAGAAAGGCCCCCAGAAGGCAGGAGAGAGTGAGAGTGAGGGTAATGAAAATGTGGCCATGGCTCACAAGTTGAACATGAGGGCAAGAGATGGTAAATGGGCAGGGTCCACATGGTATGAGGCCTTGTGGGCTGCTGTGAAGATCATGGACTTTGTGCTGAGGGCAATGGGGAGCCATAGAGGGTAAGCAGGGGAGTAAGGGACACTACCAGACACGTGTTATAAAGTTCCCAGTGCTGCAGCAACGGAGAATAGATTGGTGAAGAGGGTGAGAGTGGAGGCCAGTGAGGAGGAGGCTGGGACAGTTTCCAAGAGAGCAATGAGAGTAGCCAGATAAAGTGGTGGCAGAGGGGTGGAAAGGAGGGGTGAGATCCTAGAAATGTCAGGAACAGAGCATCGGCAGGACTCAACAGCCAGTTCTAAATACCGGTGGGAGAGGAAGGGAGATGACCCTCGGAATTCCTGAGCCCATGCTCCCAACCACTAGGCAATACCATCCTCCTGGGGTCAGAGGTGCTGCCTCTCCCCGCTCAGCTCCCTTCAGACCAGCCTGACCCAAGCTTCCAGGATGTATCCACCAAGGTAAGGCCGCCTCACAACTCCCGGGCAGGGCCAATGCCCTTAGATGACAAATCCCATGTCTGAGGCCCAGCAAGGGCAAGGGGGCCACACAGCACAGTGGCTCAGAGCCTACCCCCCCCCAGCCCACATCTCCAGCCTCCTCTCTCCCCCCCATAAGCCTGCAGCAGTCTCCTCTCTCCCTGTCTTGCTGCGAGGACAGCGTGACATGTGAGGCCTGCGAGGCGGTGACCTCCTCTGATCGAGCCTCCCTGGCACTGCTGTGTGGGTGTGGGTGGGACGCAGCTCCCAGCACGGGGATGAAAGGCTAGGGCTGGGGACGTGGAAGGGAGCGAGATTCCCATGGGAAAGAAGTGGCTTTGCGCTCCAGCCCCTATAGGCCAGTTTTGGTGGCAGATGAGCCCCCGCAGCTCCTCGGTCACTTGCCCCTCGCTGGGAGACAAAGGCAGAGGGTGGTGACCGTGGACACATGCAGACATCAGCAGGGAAACCCCCAAGCAGCCTGACCTTGCGTTTCTTCTGCCGTGGCTCCATCTTTATTCCTGTCTCCTCCTTTTCAGGCAGACACATCCCGCACTGACCGGGGGCCAACAGGTCCCCTCGCCCCTCCTACCCGCCCCAGGCTCCTTTGTCACTTCCCCTCCCACCCTCAGAGCCACCGCCGGAAGGATTTCTGTCTCCCAAACAAACCGTGTTTAGAGATCACCCACTTGCTCTCTCACAGGGCCCCAGAGCACAGCCATGCAGGGCCTTTGATGGGTGTGAGACCAGGGGTTCCTGAGCCCTGTGTTTGTCGAGTGAATGAGTGAGTGGATGGATGGATGGATGATGAAATTCCAGCCTCAAGCAAAGTCATTGCTATTTTTGTTAGCCTGAGCAAAATATGATTTCCCTAAGGCTTTTAAGAACATGGCAGGTAATTCCTGGGGGTCCCTCGGGTCCCCTCTGCAGCTGCCCTTCATGATGCCTGGGCTGGGGAACTCAGAGGGGCAGAGGGAGGGGACACTGGACCCTGGGCTCCTGCCTCCCCGTGCTGTGTCATCCCAGGGCCTCCAAAGCTCCCCCAGAAGCTCCCTTTCCTGACCCCGACCCCATCGGGGCTCCCAGATACTCTGGGGAATCCCCCTGACCTGTAAGTGTCCCCAGGCCTTGAGTCCCTGGGAGCCTCCCGTTGGGGGCCAGAAGGACATGTGAGGAGGGAGGGGCGCGTGCCTGTTGAGCCGGCCCAGCAGCTTTGCAGAGCCAGAGAGCAGGGCGTTTGTCATCTGCTAAGGACAGTGGGGATGGTTTAAGGTGAAATTTAAGCCCATTAGCGCTTGGCTAATGATATCAGCAGCAACAGCGAAAATGAAGATGGCAGGGAGTGTGAGCGCCCATGAATTGTCAGGGCTGGCGTTGCCTCCGTCCTTGGGCCCGGCTCCCCGGCCCCTCCGCCAGCCTGGGCCCTGAGTCCCGCCCCCACCCCCATCCCTGTGTTGCTGGCAGGCCTTGTCCCTGCCCCAGCCAGGCCCTGCAGGCCCGGCCCCCTGGGTCAGCGTGTGGCTGGGGCCTCAGCTGGGGCGTGAGAAAAGAATCGGCCAGGGAGCCCAAGCGTGGAGGCAGCATCTCCTTACTCTCCCTCCTTTTATAACTTCTGTCTTTTTATGCACACACAAGGATCCCAGCTCAGCCACCGGCGTCTCTTCCCGGTGAGTCGTCTCCCTGCAGCTAATGCCTGACAGCTCTGTTTATGTCTCCCCATAATTCTCCAGTTTTATGGTTTTTTTTCGGGGCCATTAAGCTTCCAGCCACAAGCTCCTTCCCCTGCCCCCGCCTGCCTTTGTCCTTGAGGCCCGGCAGCCCTCCCGCCCTTTGAGAGACTGGCTGTCCTCCGCTAGCAGGTGGACGAGGACCTTGGCTGGAGACCTTGCTCAGGATGGCCCTGTGGGTGGGGACTTCTGGTCCCCAGGCCCTCCTGACACCAACTCCCTCGTCCTCCCATCACCTCCCATTGCAGGTCTTGTTCTGTTTGTCCCCAGGGGAGACACCAGTCCACACCAGTGTCCTGGAGGGCCTAGCAAAGCTCTCTGGCCTTGGGTCACGCCTGCCTCCCCGGTATCGCTGTTCCTCGGTCCCATCCTTTGGCCTCTCTTCCTGGGTGACTTTTTCTCTTCCCAGAGTGCCAGCCACCTCCTGAGGGCAAAGCCACCTCATCTTCCCTCACCTCAGCCCCTCTCTACAGCTCCAGAGCCCCAGACCCAGCACACCCATGGCGTCCTGAGGCCCCTCCGCTCCACAGACCTTGCCCTCTGCCCTAGTCCTCCTGTGGCCTGTCTCTGAAGAGGCTCCCAAGTCCTCAGGTACCCCCATCCAAGGTCTCCTCATCAGACCCCTCCTTCTCATCCTCATAGCCACAGTCCAGAATCTGGCCATGTTACCTTCCACCAGGAATTCTATGACCACCTCCAAGCTGGGTTTCCCAGTGCCCAGCCTCCATGTGGGCTCTCACAAGCTCTGCTCAGGGTGCCCCCTTGCTATAAAGCCTTCAGTGGCTCCTCATTACTTTCACCTACTTGAGTCCCCACTCTCAGCATGGTGCTCAGACCTCTCCAGCCACAGAGCCTCGGGGAGAGCTGGCTGCCGCTGCCCCTGCACTCTTCAGTCTGAGATCAGACCTCAGCTGTCCCCAACAGGGGCTGTCCCATCGCCAGACCTGTTCATGCTTCCTGGGGTGCCCTTCCCCATCTCTGCAGGTCCACATCCAAAGGAGCAAGGGGCCCAGAGGGCCTTTCCTGATTTCCTCAGCCAGAAGCAATTCTTCCCTTTCCTCTGGATCCCACAATCCCTTTTAGTGGCTCCTACAGCTTGTGGAGTCCTAGTCTTCCCCAGGCTGCGTGTGGCTGGCTTCTGCGTGCCCAGGGGCAGATCAGTGTGGCTCTTAGAGCCTCAGTTTCCCCACCTGTGGCGTGGGGCAATCAGCCTGGGGCTGCAGGCAGGGGTTGGGCCCACACTAGGACAGCACCCCACAAAGGCTGACACGGGACATTTAAAGGCAGAGTCTCTCCTTGACTCCCTTTTCTTTTTGGGGACACCCCCTGCCTACCCCCACTCTGGGGCCCAGCACCTCCCGCCCCAGGGGTGACCCAGCCAGGAGGCATCAGTTTCCTTCTAATACGCTGGCCCCACCCCAGGAAACCTGCGTGCTCTGTCTTCCTTCAATTTCCTCTTTTCCTTTCTGCTGAGCTATCTGTGTCAGCCAGGGATCCCTAGCCCCACTGGCCCGCCCGCCCACATCCTGGATGCCCGTTCCCTGCACATGCAGGCAGCCCAAGTCCCACCTGTCCTGTGGACGCTGCTCTGGCCCTGCCCCTGCCCTTTGCTGCAACTTCCTCTGCCTGCCAAGCCCCTGGCACCGTCACCCTGGCCTTCTGGACACCGCGTGGCCCGGTCCCCACTCCTCTCCTCACTCCTCTCCTCTCTACCTGCATGGAGGAGTGCTGGGGGATGTCCAGGCCTGCCTCCCCGAAGACAGAGGGAGGGAAGCAGACCACCACAGCACCTGGGTGCCGGGTGCGGCTGGCCCCTCCTCTTCACATGGGCTCAGCGGCCCAAGCGTTTGGCTCAGTTTCAATCGATTCCAAGCTGAGGCGTCCTGCGTCTCCCCAGTGTGTCCCGCCGCAGCTCTGCAGGCCTCAGTGCCCTGCCTGCCCCGGCTGGCATTCTCCCAGACTTGCTGTCCCTGGCAGGTTTCACCGCTGCACTGGCAGCCCCTGGCGCAACAGCCGGGGCCCTGCTTGGTGCTGCCCCCACGTGTGCCCTGGGTACCGCACCTGACCTCACGGGGCAGCCTTCGTCCCGGCCCTGCCTCTAGGTCATGAATAGCTCCTGAGCACAGACAACACGTGGGGTGACAGCCAGGTGATCCTATGGGCTGTCGCGAGGGATCTTATTGTTAAGAGCATAATACATGGGGCCCAGCGCAGAATGAAGACGCGGGGCCCCTGCTCAGGACAGAGACGGCAGAGCATAAGACAAAGCATGGGCCCTGCGGGGCCACACGGGTTGCAGGCCCACGAAGCCAGCCCTGACTCGGAGGCCACCAGACCAGCTACAACACCCTGGCAGTGTTCCCTAGGCCCCAGGCCCTGCGCTAAAGGCTGGAGGAACATCACGAATGAACCCACAGGGTACACATAACAACAATCATAGCAGTACCAAGAGCTCCCGTTGACTGAGTGCTTACTGTGTGCGAAGTGCTTTGCACGTATTAAGTCAACAAATGATCACAGCTGCCCAACTCCACAGCTTATGAGATGGGGGTCAGAGAGCAATGGCCTGTGCCCAGGATCACGTGGTGGGAAAGTGCTAGAGACAGGAGTGAGCCCAGGCTGCCCCAATTCCAGGGGCTGGCTCCCAACTGAACCACACACCCAGCGGGAGGGCCAGCCTGTGCCCACCCCGCTACAAACATCACCAGGCTCTCCCCTAGGATCGAGGTCAAAACAAAAAGGCCACTGCAGCAGGAAAAACTCTGAGACCCCCAATGCTGCCTCTGAACGGAGCCTGAGAAACCACCCTCATCTTCTCCCTGTGGAGATGCAGGAACTGAGGCTCAGAGAGGGTGACCAACTCCTGCAAAATCACATAGCACAGCAGGACCCCCAAATCCCAGCCCCCAACAACCCTGTTTCCAAAAACCCTTTTCTGCCCCTGGGCAAATGCTCATGACCTGATGCATAATGAAAAAGGCAGGATGCAAAAAGATGTTCAACATGATCTCAATTTTGTTAAACAAACTGGGTAGAAAAGTACAAAAATGCTAACATCACTGTCTTCTCATCAAAGGGGCTAGAGGTGTCTTCTGTTTTCTTCTTCATACTGTGGTATTTTCTATATTTTCCCCAGTGAGATAAGATTTTTAAAAAGACCAACAGCTCTGAGTTTTTTAGAATGAATGGGAAATGGGAGTTTGTGGAACCAAGTTCTGGTTAATAGAGAGTTGCCATAGACACCAAGTCGGGGTTTACACACTCCTCAAGAACTAGGGCACGGCACACTAGCTTTCGGCTCGCACTGGTCTGAGCTTCTCCGCTTCACTGCTGACGGTTGAGAAGGCTCTTCAGGACGTGGGGTCATCCCTGGGACGTCCCTGCCTGGCTCTGGGGGAAGTCAGTGCTCTGGACGGTGTGGGCCCCAGGGAGAGGCTGTGTGGGCTTCCAGGAGCTGCGGGTCCTGGCATCACCCTGGCCGGCTAGGAAGCCGGTCCCAGTGTGTGCTGGTGTCCAGGGGCAGTGCTGTCCTCCTGTCCAGACCACCACTCTGGCTCCCACCTCCCTCAAACTTGCCCCACCCCACCTCCTGCTCACAGCCCGTTGGGTCCCCGCGGCCGCCAACATCCCTGAGACCAGACTCTCGCCCCTCCCCCTCAGCTGGCCCAACACTCTCTGGCCTCGTCCCAACACCCTCAATGTTCTCCGGCCCCTCAGAGACCACGGCTCGTTCCCTGGGCCGTCCTGTCTCCACACCTTGGAAGTCCCACACCCACCCCACCCAGAGCAGGGGGCCGTGCCCCCCTCACCCCCAGTTCCCTGCCATCTCGTGCTGCAGCGTGGTGATCAGAATGGTGGCAAACAGGGCCCGTCTGCATGCCTGTCACTCCCGGCAAACCCCATTGGGCTCATCCACATCCCCAGCCCCCGGGCCTAGCACAATGCCTGGGGAATCCATCCACAGTCCCCGGTGCCCCTTGGAAGTGAGACTGGGTTGAGGCCCCCGCACACCCCACGCTGACGCTGAGCCTTCCACAGACAGCTTTGAGCTACCTCCCGCCCGGAGAGCCCCCTGGGTCTCAGGCCTGAGAAGAGCTGACAGCTCCTTAGTAAAAGCGGGCCACAGATGGGCCTGAGTGACACAGCGCCCGGCTGAGAGGAGGCGGCTTGCATCAAAGCCTCATTTTTCTTCTTCCTGTTAGGACCGAAAGAATTTACATAAAGAGCCCCACATGTGTCTGCGACAAAGATGCATTTCTTCTCATGACTGGCCAGCGTCCCTCTCAGCTTCCCCAGATGCCCCCCATCAGCACCTGGCTCACTTCCAGGAGTGGGGGTCTCAGGGACCACCCTGCGCCTGGGTCACCCAGACACGGGGCCAGGGGAGGCCAGCCAAAAGAAGAACCATGCCATGTATTTGTTAAAACAAAAATGGAAACTGACCACCCCTTCAGGGCTTGGGGGGTGGGGACACACATCCAACCAGACAGTCTAAGGATCTCAGTGGAGCCTCGTTCTGGCCTCAGACGAATAAAGGGGTTTCCACAGGACCAGGTCTGGCTGCACACGGTGGCTTTATGTGCAGCCTGTGTGAAGTCACCTGTGGGACAGACCCACTGAGCAAGTCACCTGTTCAGCATCTCAGACCAGGCCTGGCAGCCAGGCCTCCCTGGTTGTGAGAACCAAGTTCACAGTCACCAGCTGCAGTGCCCATTGCCTCTTCTCATGAACCAGGGGCCGGCCAGGCAGGGAGGCCTGTGGGCTCCAGCTGCAGTGCCCATTGCCTCTTCTCATGAACAAGGGGCCGGCCAGGCAGAAGGCCTGTGGGCTCCAGCTGCAGTGCTCATTGCCTCTTCTCATGAACCAGGGGCCGGCCAGGCAGGGAGGCCTGTGGGCTCCAGCTGCAGTGCCCATTGCCTCTTCTCATGAACCAGGGGCCGGCCAGGCAGGGAGGCCTGTGGGCTCCAGCTGCAGTGCCCATTGCCTCTTCTCATGAACAAGGGGCCGGCCAGGCAGGGAGGCCTGTGGGCTCCAGCTGCAGTGCCCATTGCCTCTTCTCATGAACCAGGGGCCGGCCAGGCAGGGAGGCCTGTGGGCTCCAGCTGCAGTGCCCATTGCCTCTTCTCATGAACAAGGGGCCGGCCAGGCAGGGAGGCCTGTGGGCTCCAGCTGAAGCCCCCAAACGGTCCTGGTCTTCCAACAGCCGAAGACCGAAACCCCATTCTCCTGGCTTCATTTTGGGCAAAGAATTACCCCCTCTTGGTCCCACTATTAAGAAATGCCACCCCAAGAGGTAACGGCAACTCTCACCACCGTGACCCTGGCCCTTCGTCCTGTATGCCCAGGAATGGGGAGCAGAGCGGGGCTCAAGCAGCCAGGCTGCCCCGGGAGTCCCCTCTGACTCAGTGGATGGCCTCAGCCTTCCCGCGTGTCAGATGGGTGATGGGGTGCGACTGGATGACCCTGGGGGGCGCTCTGCACACACTCTCCTGGCAGATGTGAGTTCTATGCATTATGACGCGTATGATAATGACTATTCCTGCTTGCACACCAGAACATGCTGTGTCACTGTGTGACTCATACAGTAAGGCCTACGTGTTACCATTTGGGGCTAAACCCACAGTCCCAAGTGTCTGTGACTTGCCTTGGGATTCTGGGGGGTATGGATCGTATCAGATTTTCATCTTCCAGGTCCCATGGAAGATGAGACTGCACTGGGGTCGTTTCTGGATTCTGAGGCTGAGGGGGCCAAGCACCTGGCTCACCCTCTGTCCCCCTCCCCACTCCTGGCCTGGGTCCCTGCCTTGGTCTCTCACTCATGTCCAGGGAAGCCTTCTTAAATACCATGAGACCATGGCAATTCCACTTCCAGGCATATAGCCAATGGGAATGCTACATGCTGGCACCAAACCACATGTTCCAGAATGTTCATGGCAGGTTTACTCATAAGATCCTCAAACTCTAAACTATCCAAATGTTTGTCAAAGGTAGAAGAGACAAGCTATGGTATGTGCACACAATGGAATACTACACAGCTATGAAAAATAACAAATGGCTGCTGCACACAGCACAGGCAAGTCTCAGAAAACAGTATACTGCGTAAAAGAAGCTGGACATATGAGAAGGCATGTGAATGAAATTCAAAAGCAGACAAATGGATCCTGGGTGGGTAGTGCCTAGTGGGGGCACAGGGGACTTGGGGGCTGGTGATGTTCTTTCTCCTGATTTGAGTGCTGCTTATATAGGAGCGCAGTCAGTTTTTGGCAATTCATAGGCTGTTCACTTAGGATTCCTGCCTTTCTCTGTATGCAGGTCAATAAGAAGTTACAAAGTAAAACAAACGAGACCTTGGCCTCCTCTGTTCAATGCCTCCCCAGACCTGAGGATGAAGTACAGAACCCACCAAATATTTCCTTCTCTCCTCTGCCAGTAGGAGCATGCACGTCCCCATCCCCAAGAAGTCTGGATGGCCACGTGGCCCACTTTGGTCAATGAAATTCAAGTGCAAGTGACACGTGCTGCTTTAGGGAGCAGGGAGGGATAAACCCTGTTTTATGGTGCGGATCTTTGGGGGATGTTTGTTACGAAGCATATCCAGCCTGTCCTGACAAGTGCACCAGGCATTCAAGGCTCTCTGTGGCCTGGTTCCTGACAGACTCTCTGGCTTTGAAACATTCTGGCCATGAGTCCCGTGGATTCTATATTCTAGACACACTGGGATCTCAGCTGTTCAAACACACCCCGTTCTTTGATGTCACCGGCCTTTCATGGGCCAGTGCCTCTGCCCAGCATCCTTTCCCTGCCCTGCCTCCCAGGCAGACTGCCACTTGCTCCCTGAGCACTCAGGCAGAGCCAGCTGCTCCCTCTTCTGGATCCCTCTTTGCTGCTGTCAGCAGCTCCTTGAGGGCAGGCATGCCATCAGTGGGCAATTGTTACTTCCCACAAGGACAGGCAGGGCGGGGAGTACAGACACACAGGCTTGACCTCCAGCTCCTTGGGAGGGACTTCAAAGGCTGCCCCTGCCCTTGATCACAAAGCCAGGTGCAGCCCGGGAGGCTATGGACACCCCGGCCGGTCTCCAGGACCCCTCCTGGCAGTCGCCTCCTGCAGCTCTGTACACGGCTTGTCTTAACACTGGGCTGCCACCCCCACCCGAGGGCCTCCTACTGGCTGGGGAACATGGGGGATGCAAGGAAGGCTCTGGGGGTGCTTGAGGGAAATGGTGTCGCTGATCAACCTGTTTTGGACGATGGAGATTGGAATCCCAGAGAAAGAACATTTTTTTCCTTGAGTAAGGGCTCTGTTTGAGGCTGTGTGATAAATGATCCTAGCTCAGCTGTGGCCTCAGATTCCCAGCTACAAACGCTGGCGCGGAGCCTCGTGGAGCTGCAGGGTTCCAGGGTGGCCAGTCACCAGGTGGCCCCAGGGGAGCCTTGGCTGCATCTGGCTTCCAGCCCTGGCGAGAGGAGAGGGCTGAATGGGGGCGGCGTGGCAGGAGTCTGGGGTGCATCGAGGAGCAAAGTGGCCACCAAAGCATAGGCCTCCTGGACCCCCATGTCACCTCCACTTGCCCCTTCCCACAAGTCCCCCATCACAAAGCAGGAGTGGGTAGGAGCAAACCCCTGGCCGGTCAGAGCTCCGAGGGCTCTGAGCAACCACCTCACCTTCCTCTGCATTGCCACAGGAGAACTCAGAAGCTCAGAGAGGGTGGGTGACTTGCTCAAGGTCACACAGGAAGCTAGTGCTGGGGGTATGACCTTGCTCTCAGGTCTGCTGGAACCCCTCAGCTCAGCGTGCACTGTCCTATGTAAGGGGCACTCCTTTCTAGCTTCACCTCTCACTCTTCTCCCCGCATGTTATCCAGCCACACTGGCTCCCAGGGGCTCCTCATATGCACCAAGCCCTGACCCCAAGACCTTTGCACACGCTGTTCCCTCTGCCTGGGCCACGTTCTCATTGCCTAAAAGTTGCCTCTTCCCGGAGGCCCTCCCTGACTGCCCCCAAGCCCCACAGCTCTTACCGCTCCCTGAAATCACCTCCTTCGTGTATTTGTTGACTGGCTTCTTGTCTGTCTACCCCAAGGATGGTAAGCTCCACGAGGACAGGGTCCTGTCTGTCTTATTCAGGCACACAGTGGGCACATGCCTGCTGAACAGACAGTGGGTGTTGGCACTCCCAGGCCTGAGCCAGGCACAGGGCCTGGGGCTGCAGTGAGACCTGTGGCTGTTCCACTCGGGAATTCCCTGTTCAGCCTGCAGCAGGCCTTGGGTGCTGGGAATCCCCCTCCCCTCCCTCTGTGCCTGCCAGCCTGCCTCCCGAGCCCTCCCCGCCTCTCCTGTCCTACCCTCCTCAGGCTCCACCATCTTGTCCTCACCCAACTCTGCCCTGTGCTCAGAGCCCTCCTGGCCCGTCACCCATGAGACAATGTCCCTGGCTCCCGGGCCTGGCATTCAGGAGTGACCCTGCCCACCTTCCCAGTTCCCAAACCTCATGCCCCAGCAACACTAAACCAAGAAGAGCTACCTGCACCTGCCCGCTCTTCTGTGCCCTCAACCTTCACACAGGCGGGGTGTGATCCTCGGGCACGCCTCCCACTCCTTGTTCACCTGGCTCAACGCCAGGAGGCCTTCTAACCTCAGCTCAGGGTCACCTCCTCAGCTCTCACCATGACTTCCCAACAGACAGCCTGTCCTGGCTTCCCTTCCTGCCCCCGTCACTTGGCCCTTAAGATCTGCAGCTGTCTGCCTCCCAGTGAGCCTGCAGCTTCCGGTTCCATCCTGGTGCCCCTGGCACACAGGTGCTCAGGGAAAGCAAGTGATGTGGACTAGTGAATGGACCAGTGCTGTGCGATTCCAGAGGCCGAAGCTGGTGGCTGGACACGAGTCAGGGATCTAAGAGACTGGTGAGGAATCTGCCACCCCATTCCCCTGGGCACCAGTGAAACTGACAACAGCAGCTTTCACCTGCCTACTAGCAGCAAGCACTATGCTGAGGCAACTGACATATGGGCCATCTCTTCCAGCCCTCATGATGACACCAGTGGTGGTGTTATCCTCAGTGTAGAGACAAAGATGCCGACCAGAGAGAGGACAAGGAACTAGAGCAAGCTCACACAGCCAGAAAGTGGAGAAGCCGGGACTTGAACCCAGGTCTGTCTGACTCCAAAACATACGCCCTTCAACTGCGGTGAGCCACTGTCGCCAGGGCGCACCGTTCCAGGTGTTCCTCCCCAGCGCCCCCACTGCCGTCCATCTGCAGCCACATCTCGTTGCCAAACTGCTCCCTCCCATAAGTCAATCTCCAAATTCTGGGGGGTGGGGGCTTCTTCTCAGCATAGCCCTGGGTGCACTGTGCCACCACCATTTGACAACTGAGGAAACCGAGGTTCAAAGAGGATTCCAACTCTGGCTCTGGCTCTGAGATGCTGTGTGGGTGGTGGTTGGGGCCCACCCTGGTAGGGGACTCTGGGAGTAGGCACTGGGCTGCAGGGGCCCCTCTCTAAGGCAGGCAAACATAGGGCCAGGGCACCAACTAAGCTGCCATCAACCCCAGCATCCAGGAGCATCCAGAAGGCCAAGGGACACTGGAGTGAGCCAAACTTCTGGGTATAGTCCCGGGGACGTTGGTCCTGATTCAAAACCCACTCTGGGTCTGTGGCTCCTAAGGCTTCCTCAGGGTCACTGGCCCCTCACTGTCTACTTTCCCACTATCATAGTGCTGGACACACACCCACATGTCCTGGGCACAAGTCTGTCTCCCCCCAGGCCTGGCAGCATTGTGGAGGCGGAACCCCGTCTGGGTCCCCAGCCCTGTGCACACAGGGTTCTGACCAGGAGGGAGCCCTTAGCAGATGTTTGTTAGATGAGTGAATGGACCATTACATGTTACTTCCCTTCTATAATGTTCCATGGCCCTCCTCCACCAGGAAGCCCTCCCTGAATACCCTACTCCCTCTACCCTGATCATCTAGAGCCCTCAGGAAGCACAGATCTCACCCCAAGACTCAGTTGAGCCCTAGATCCAAATAGCAGCACCTCTGTGGGCTCCACCCAACTTCTGTTCACTCACCTTTTGGGATGGAGCACTCACTTCTTTCTATAACTCTTCACTCAGCACCTACTGAGTGCCAGCCTCTGTGTTGGGTGCTGCATGTACCAGCAAGACAGCCATGGCCTCTGCCACGAAAACAAGCACTGGACATTCTAGGTCAGCCGGGTCCCCTCCAGGTAGCTCGGCTCCTGGCGAATTTCACCCCTGGCTATGTGAGGACGTGGGGAACTATTCCCAACGCATTGAGTGAGAAAAAAGCAGGTCACCAAAGGGATGCAGAAGGAACAGGATGCCACTTCAGTTTTAAAAAAGGTATACTGGGGTTGGTCCTGTGGCCAAGTGATTCAGGTTCTCCACACTCCACTTCAGCAGCCAGGGCTCACGGGTTCGGATCCTGGGCGCGGACCTACTCCACTCACCAGCCACGCTGTGGTGGTGACCCACATACAGAACAGAGGAAGACTGGCACAGAAGTTAGCTCAGGGCTGGTCTTCCTCAAGAAAAAAAAGCGTTGGGGGGGGGGGGATTGGCAACAAACGTTAGCTCAGGGCAAATCTTCCTCACCAAAAAAAAAAATAATAATAATTAATTAAAAAAAAATTAAAAAGGCATAACTGAGCCTGGCTCTGGAGCAACTGGGCCCAAGTGTGACCTGGCACTGGTGGTGGTGAGATCCCAGGGGAGATTATTATCGCGGGACTTCGGTCTGTTTGCTGAATCTTCCCAATGAACATATATTATTCGTCACTAGGGGAGAAAGTCTGCCAATCGATGCCTCCACTTGGCTGGGCTGAAGTCCGCGTCCGGGTTTGCGTCCTGCTTTCTGAAGCAGCAGAGAGAGCGACAACTCCTCACGGGAAGGCGCCCACAGGCCCCTGCTCTGGAGCCTAAGCTCCGCCAGGCAGTCGATCGTCCAGCGCCTCACTCAGACCCTCGCGGGCCCGGGAGCAGCAGCCTCACACCCGGTCCACGCTTCTGTCTTGTCATGGGATCTGTACTGGTCTGGCCCCCCATTGTGATGGCAAGTTCCCCAGGCAGGGACCACGGGCTCAACATGAGGCTGGGCAAACAGCGAGTGCATAATAATGGCTTTTGAAGAAAGTAGCCAGTCTCTCCTGCTTCCCGCCTGGGCAAAAGTTCTCACCTCTCCAGGTCGATGAGGGTGCTAAGAACAGCACCTGTAGATGTTAGCTATCCGCCCACTCCAGGATCCCTAAACACTGGAATCAGGGAGATGACATCTATAGCTCTTCTGCAAACCCAAATCCCACTCTGTTCCTCCCCAGTTTAAAACCTTCCACAGTTCCCCAGTGCCTCGAAATAAAAGCCCCTGAGCTTTGCACCCAAGGTCTTGCACCCTCTGACTCCTGCTCCCTCCTCCAGGTCCCCTCCCCGACCAGAACAGGTCAGGCTATAACCCACCTGCCAACAGGCTGCTTCATGCCCCTGGGCCTTTGCACATGCTAGTCCCTCTGTCCACAACAGGCAGACCCACCCCTGTTCATCCTTCAAAACCCTGCCCAGGCGCCTGTGAAGAGGCCTTCCTGATCCTTTCCCCTCCCAAGACCCTGTTATCTGCTCTCCCCTTCCCGAGTCTGCTCCTTGTACATTGATTGTCGCACTCAATGCAATTAGGGGTTGACGCGTCTGTCTCCTACCAAACCGGACGCGACAGGGACCAGGCCTTTTGTCTTTGTTTTAAATCCCTGGTGCCCAGATACTGCTTGAGACAAACGGGTACTCAGGAACGTCTAGCTGACAGGTGGGTGAGTCGGTAAACAACATCTGCACAGTCCTTTACAGTTTACGAAGCCTCTTCCTGTCCTCTGTCTCACCGGGGCAGCGGCGGGGGGAGGCTCCCAGATCCCAGATCCCTTCAGTGCTGCCTCCAAAGGATCTGGCGACCCCTTCTCTCAGCCTGGGCAGGAGCTGAGGTCTGTAGGGCACCTCCGGCAGGGCTCACCAAGAGCAACCTAGACCCCCTTTCAGCAGGAAGCCAACCTTTTCCCCTGCCAAGGGCTCCCTCCCACCCACCCCCAGGGAGACCCACCCCCAGGGAGAGGCTGGGGGGTGCCCAGGTGGCGCCTGGCCGGGTACAGTCTCAGCGACGGCTGCCATCCCGCCCTGAGCTGTGGGATGCGGCGGCTGTGGCGGCTGCTACACCAGCAAGTCCTGGTAACAGTTGCTATGTAAAACGCTCGGAGGGGGAATTTACTGTCAGCGTTAATAATAGATGAAGGTTTCAGAATTTTTGATGCCTTATGTTCTAAGCCGTTTGATTTATAATGTCTCTGGAAAGGGAGAGATGAGGGTGGGGGTGAGGGAGGAGGCCCAGAGGCATGAGCTTGGAGCTCATCCCCGCCACCTCCGACAGTAGGGAAACCGAGGCCCAAGGGGACTTCAGATGCCCGATGCTGCCCTGGTCCACGGGAGGAGAAACTAAGCCTCGGCCCCTCCCAGCCTGCGCCAGGGGTTGTTTTGATGGATTACTGCTTCTCCTTTTGGCGTGAGCAGGTGTATCTCAAGTAGTCTCCGGAAGCGGCCCCGACGGGCGCCTGTGGCGGGGGCTGATTACAGGCGCCCTGGAGGCAAAATGCAAGTCCCAACTTCCCTTCTGCTTAGCTGCAAGTGGCGGCTGGCATTCAGTCGATGGAGAGCAGGCGGCATGGCTGGGCAGGAAGCAGGGCTGTTGGTTGGGCTCCTGCAGCCCCTGAGAAAGCCACAGAGCCCAAGGTGCTGGAGGGAGGAAGAGTGGGGGCAAGGGCCCGGGGGCTGCCCTGGATGCCGAAGGCCCACGGGAGAAAGCCGTATCATCCCCCTCCGCACGCCTGGACACACACCACCCCCACCCTGCAGGCCGGGCCGCTGCCCTGTGGAGGTGACTCCAGTGGAGCTGGCCTTAAGGCGGTTGCTTCCCTTTGGATTTTCCCACCCCCACCGCCCTCCAAGCCTTTGCCTCTGCTGGGCTTTTCACCTGGAATTCCTCCTGCCTCCTCCAACCCTCCTCAGCCTCTCACTCCAGGCTAGGAAATCTTTCTGACTCTGTAGCCAGATGGGCTCTCTCCTCCCTGGAACCTCAAGACCCCAGTCTTTGGGTCAGAGAAACTGGGCCCGGGACTGGGCACCCCAATACTCAAACCACATCCTCTCACCTTGGCAGCTGTGTCCCCAAAAGTCACACCATCTCCCATTCACAAATGGGGATGTGTCTGGATGCAGGGTCCCCCCGCCTCATTCCTCAGGCCCTGAAGACATCCAGGAGGCCTGGCCAACCCCCACTCCAAGCACGTGGGAGAACCCTGTCCCTCCCTGGGACCCCATTCCCCCCCTCCCAGGGATAAGGCGAAGTTTACACAGGGCCACGGTGCCCAGCGTTCAGCACAGGCCTGGTGTCAACCCGCAAGCAGCCATGGCGCCAGCAGGAGGAGAGTGGCCCCCCTTCCAACACCCTCTGGATAGAGGGCCCACAAATTTTGAAAGGCTGTGGGCATGCTGTTGATAAGAAAGACAATAGTTATAACCAGAACACCATTCTCCCCAGGGGAGCAGCACCTCCTCAGAGAGGCCTGCTCGGTCCACCTCTACAGGAGCCCCTCCCCGGCCCCACCCCCCTCCCTGCTTCATTACTGACCGGCCCATTTGCTTTCTCAGCGCCCCCACTCAAGCATCAGCTTCACAAAGGAGGATTTCTGTCTGTCGGGATCGCTGCCGTGCCCTCAGCACCCAGGACGGCGGGCACACCGTCTGTACTCAGGTGTTTGTCGACAGCTGAATGGATCAAGGAAGGAGGGAGTGAACCCCGCCTGGTCGGTGTGTGCCAAGACCTCCCCGAGCCCTCCCCTGACCCAGGGCCTGCTGGGTCAGAGTCTGCAGCGGGATGGAAGGGCATGGGCAGAATCCTGGGCTTGCCTCCCTTCTCACCCCACCTCCATCACTTATTCACCCACTCACTCATTCCTCGTGCTGGGCTCAGGCATCCCCGGGCACCCCCTACACCAGGCCCTGTGCTGACACTAAGTGTCCCAGGCTTCAGAGTGCCCTCAGATGGGGACCCTGGAGCTCCCGTCCCAAGGGAATCCAGGATACACAGGCCCACCAGCAGGCCCTCGAATAACCACCCATGCCCAGATGGAGGGCCGCCCTGATCCTCCTGGGTGGCTGGGACTCACACAGGATTGGTGGCATCGACGGCTGCACAGGCGGACAGGGCCACCCTGCTCCTCTGAGGCCTCGAGAGCCCCTGCCTGTGCTGCCAGGGCTGCCAGGTGCTCTGCATCAAGGCAGAGGCCTCTCCCAGGGGATAAGGCTTCTGCCTGCCTGGGAGAGAAGTATTGCCTTGCCAGACCCCATCCCACCTCATGTCGTGCTCCTCCAGGAGGTCAGGTTCTGCAGGAATATGCGTATCACTGATTCATTCATTCATTCACTCACCAAATACTCTCTAAGCACCCCCTCTGAGCCCGGCCCTGTGGGGGACACACTCGGGACACTGAGGAATCAGATGTGGTCCCCACCTGAGGGGCAACTCAGGAGAAACACTGATTATTATCTGCATGAGAGGGTATGGAGCAGGTCTTTGGGGCAACAGGTTAGGAGCTGGCCTTCAATCAGAGAGCCACAGGGCAACTCAGCCCTCTCTGAGGGGAAGGGGCTGGGAGAGAGCCAGGCTGGGCCTAGGCTGGGTGGGATGAGCTGGGAAGGAGAGATCTGGGGGGGTGTCCCCGTTTCTGGCTCTGGGAAGCACCCCCGTTGGTAGGAACCCTGACTGATGGTGACCAAGAGTCCTACCTAAGGAGATGGCTTGAAAGCATCATAGGCCCCTGATATTTTCAGGGCCCTGAGTCCCCAGAGGGCAGGGGTCCCTGAAGAGGCTGTGTCCAGCCTGCAGGTGGGAAGGACACAGCTCCTTTGAGGGTCTAAGCTCTCCGGTAGAGACAGATCCCACTGTGGAAACTCCGCCCCAGTGTCTGGCTGCCTCTGCCCTCCCAGAACTTCACCATCGGGGCCCTGCTGCCCTCCAGCCAAACCGAGCTGAGAGGAGAGGTCAGTGAGGGTGGTTGCAGGGCCTTAGTAAACAGGAAATGCCAGCCCACCTTAAGTTGGCTCCAGGGCCTGACGCTGCCCTAGGCCTTGTGGTCCAACCCCAGGCCCATGCATCTCCTTTCTGCTCTGGCCCCCAACCCCAGGCCTCCCAGCCCTTCTGCCCTCACCGAGCCCACTTGCCAGGTGGTGCCTGTGGTGGGCTAGGAGCAAAGCCACCAGGAGACTAGACCCCACGTAATTAGCCCCTCATCACTCATTCACTCGACAGAGCTGAATTTCACACTATGTGTCCGGTCCTGTGTCCAGGGCTCCCAGTCCAGCACCGGGGTGCTGCCAGGCTGCTGGGGAGACAGTGCATCAACAGGCCTGCCAAACCAGGGTGGCAGGACCGTGATAGGAAAGCCTAGACCGTGCGAGTCCAGAGGAGGCCTCTAACCGGCCCACACGTCAGGGCAGGCTTCCAGGAGATGGCGTCACTCACGCCGGCTGGTTGCATGGCCTGAGGTGTTGTAGGGTCCAGCTGTGGCTCCTTCCTCTCCCCTCCTTGGCCTCCTCCCTGTCCCACTCCAAAGCTTTTGTTCAGCGAGTCTCCCCAGATTGGTGGGCCTTCTCCACTCCAAATTACCAGCCCTCTCAGAGCCTCAGTGTTCCTGAGCTATAAAATGGACCCAAGGAATCACTCATGTCAGTTGCATAAATATTCACATAATAGGTGCTCCCCTCCCCACCCCTGATCCCCCCACTCTCTGCTGACAGACAGGCTCAGCTGCTTCTGCCACCTTCCTATCCCAAGTGAGGCCTGTGGGATAGGAACCACTGCCCAATAAAAGCCTAGGACTCTGGGAGCACCAGGAACCAAGCATTAGCAGGTGAGGGCTGCTGGGTCATTCGTCATGGCTTTAATGCTGGAGTTTAAGGAAGGTCAGCTAGTCACTGATAATGCACATAATTTCTGTAACTTCATTAGTGCCGCTGACCTAAGTTGAAATGGGAGGAGGGGACAAGTGAAGACGGGGGCTGGGAGCATGCCATATGACGCCTTTATAAAATATAGGAAAAGCTGCTCCAGGTACCAGTCTGTACAGCTTGGCCAATGGAGGGCAGGCTGGATTTCTGCCAGGAATCCTTGCGCAGTGTACAACCTATACAACTATACACTTTGGCCCTAGGTTCAGGTGAGTGTCAGCATAGAGGCCGTTCCCCAAACAGGTCTCCACTGCCTTTCAGACCACTCAGCCCAGGTATGACAGCTTCCTGACAGTCAAATGCAAAGTTAGTGTGTGTGCACAAGCACATTTTTCTGGAGAGGGTGCAGAGTTTTCCAGTTTCCAAAGGGTACGGAGTCCCTGCAGTAGTCTAGACTTGGGTCTGGGCCCAGGGTCTGGGACGGAGAGTGGTGAAGGGATCCTGCTAGAGCCTAGGAAGGGGTTCAAATGTGTTCAGGGACACAAACATTTGTCATTCCATTTCTTAAAAATGAGACAAGATTCTGAGCATCAAAACCACACAGGCTTGAAAAAGAGCAGATTCCTGGGCCCCACCCCTTGAGATCTGTGATTTGGGGGCGGCCTGAGCCCAGGAATTTGTCCCTGGTACAAACTCCAGGTGGCTTATAAAACCTGCCAAAGCCCCTGAAGCTCTGATTTAACATCGTTACTGGCTCTCCTGTACGTTGCACTTTCTCTTGGTGTTGGTGAGCAACAATGTATGTACCCCAAAGCCCATCAAAGCCTGAAAAGGGGTATCCGGATATAACTGGGAAACCGATTTGTGACTTTAGCTCCCGTTTTGTTGCGGGAGTGCCGTGCGGGTACGGGCTGTGGAGGCTCTGTCATCTCCACCCTGCCAAGCCAGGGAAGGGGACAGTGAGTGCTCCACCAGCAAGGAGTCAGATGGCTGGCCCTCCCAGGGGACTCCGACCCCAATGCATGCCAAGCAGCCCTCACCAGCCCATTTCTGTATCGTGCCTGCTTCCCAAGGCAGGGCCAGCCCCAAGGCTCCCCATCCGGCCAGCACAGTGGGCCATTCACCAAGGGCACACATCAAACCAGGCTCCTGTGGCCTGGGGTCCAGGCCAGACACTCACCCCATGACCTGGCCTTGAACACAAGCTCTTCTGTGTCTGGGAGAGAAGGGGCATCTGTCTCCCTTTCTCCCAAGTCCCAGTGTCCAGCATTGGGCCTGCCAAGGAGGCCTTGGGGGCAGCCGGATGAATGGATTCATTTAACAATATAAACTGAGCACCTACTGTGTACCAGGCCACAGGCAGGGACCCATCCTGATGGCACTCAGTCTGTGTGGGAGGACGCACAAATAAAGGTACAACTTCAAGGGGACAAGTGCTATGCAGAGCAGGCCAGGCGGTCTGTGTGGAAAGCTTTCTATGGAGGGGTGAGGAATCACCAGGGAAAGGTTCTCAGAGAATGACGTGCAAAGGCCCTGTGGTGGGAAGGAGTGGGAGAGGTCAGCGTGGGAAGCACGGCGGTCGGCCCTTGGGGACAGGTCAGCCCCTAAGGACTGACTGGCAGGGGTGGACCACCAAGCGCAAGGTGAGGATTAGGCGGCGCCGGCGCAGTTGAGCCTCTCACTACCAAACCTCGGAGGACCAGAAAAAACTGCAAGAGACGGAGCTGGGTCTCAGGCCGTCCTTTGTTCGGGGGCCGCCATCCACGCGCGCTCACCCCCACCAACCACGCTCCGCGCGGCTGTTCCGGAAGCCCCGCCCCTTTCCCGCCGCGCGCGCCCGCGCCGGCTTGTTAACCGCGGGCCACGCGCGCCAGAAGGCCGCCCCGCCTCGCCCCTGCGCCGCGCCGGCCAGGCTGTCCCGCCCGCTTCCGGCCCGGGCGGGGTCCACGGGCCGCCCACCCCTCCACAGCGTGGCGGCCAATCAGGGGCGGCGGCCGGGGCCTGTGCGAACACAAAAGGCAGGAACCACGGGGAGGCTCACCCGCTGTAGCCATGGCTACTGCGCCCTCGCGCCGCCCCGCGCCCGGTCGCAGGACTGGCCCTCGGGCACGGGAGCAGGAGGCCGGGGAGCGGTTGATGGCCCTCCAGCGGTGCGCTGGGCCGCTCCACCCCACGTGGCCGCGAGACCTCGGCCTCTACTCCCTCGTCAGTGAAATGGGGTCACATATTGCCCAGGGCTGAATTCGCTCATTAATTCAACATTTATTGAGCGCCTACTACGTTCAGGGGCTACAGATCCACCACTGAAGGAGACAGACTAAACACGAAATCCTGCCTTTAAGTAGCTTACATGGGGGGGGTGCAGATGGCAGGCAGCCAATAGGCAAAAACATAAATAAGTAGATTGTACAGGACGATAGAGAATGACTAAGTGCTTCGGGGAAACACAGATTGGAGTAAGGAGAATGGGGAATGTGCGGGTCGTGGTTTGTAGTTTTAAACAGGGTCATCTGGTAGGCCTCATCAAGAAGTGACATTTGAGGGGAGACTAAAGGGGAGAGGGAATCAGCTATGCGACTATCTTCCCTAAGAGCACTGGAGTCAGAGGGAACAGCCAGTGCAAAGGCCCTGAGACATCTGTGTGCATGAAGGATAGCAAGGAGGCCACTGTGTCCGTAGCTCAGTGAACAAGGGAAGAAGAGGACAAGGCCTGAGAGGTGACAACAAAAAGATCCAGGCCCCTTGGGGGCCTCAGCAGGTGCTCAGCCCAGTCAATATCTGCTCCTTTCCCTCCTTACCTTCTTCCTTTTTTCCTCCTCCCTCCTCCTCCTCCTCCCATGCCTCCTTTCCTCCTCCACAGACTAGGGGACATTCCATCTTCATTGTACGTTGGAAGGACCTGGGCCACTGCTCTGGACAACAGACTCAGCTTCAGAGGCTGGGGTAGAGACAGAAGCCTGGAAACCAGACTCTCTCAGCCCTTGCACAGCTGTTCCCTCTGCCTAGTATGCCCTTCCCATCTCTCAATCTGACAGACTTCTGTCTTAGCCTTCAAGGCCCAATCACATATCACCTCCTCCGGGAAGCCTGGGCTACCTGGCTTGGTGAGGCGCCAGATACCCTCAATCCCATCACAGACCCTATCACCCTCTGACCCACACTCCCTGCAGCTTTCCACCTGGGGCATGTGTCCTTTCTCTGCAGAGGTGAGAGGTGGGGGCAGATGCTAAGTGGCAGAAAGGCCGGCAGGAGAGCACTTGTCAATCCTAAGGGGCAGGGAAGACAAAACCCAGAGTTGAGGGCCAGTGTTAGGAGCCATGTATGCGCCTTCC
The DNA here is from genome assembly GCA_031878705.1 of Tapirus indicus. NCBI lineage: Eukaryota > Metazoa > Chordata > Mammalia > Perissodactyla > Tapiridae > Tapirus > Tapirus indicus. The sequence continues at coordinate 1,306,442 of CM062932.1, read as the reverse complement.
CCCTGTGTGGGAGGGTGAGTCCTGCCTCACCCCACCACTCACTGGTGCCCTCCAAAAATGGACAGCTGTGGGGGCCGGCCTCGTGGCTGAGTGGGTAAACTTCCATGCGCTCTGGTTTGCAGGTTCAAATCCAGGGCGCAGATCTACTCCACTTGTCAGCCACGCTGTGGCGGTGACCCACATACAAAATAGAGGAAGATGGGCACAGATGTTAGCTCAGGGCCAATCCTCCTCACGAAAAAAAAGTAAAAAAAAAAAAATGGACAGCTGAAATGATGGAGTGCTGAGCCCTCAGAAACAGGTACCCCTGCCCCGGCAAGGGCAAAACCCTCACAAAGACCAGGAAAATGGGCAGCCAGCAACTGCGGCACAGCCTGCATACAGTTCACTTCTGGACACTGGCCTGCCGATTTAAAGACCCACGGGGTTTGGTGTGTAGAGACTCGGGGGTGAGAATCTCAGCTGGACACCGGTGGTGCGTTTCTAGGAAGCACTTTGGACAGGTGGACTTGAAGGAAGCAGAGCAGGGCATCACCCAACAATGCGGGCCCTCGAGTTGGCTCTGGCCCTCAACAGGTCATTTTTGCCTCAGCCTCCTCATTTGTGAATGGGGTCAATAGTAATACCTACCTTGCAGGGTTGTTGTGAAAACTAAGTGGGCCAACGTGAGAAAAGTGCTTAGAACCATGGGAGGGACTCAGCAGAAGCTGGCCCTGGTGACTGCAGTAACCTGGGTGGGAGCCTCTGGAGTCAACAAAACCTGTGTCATCTCCTCGGAGTCACAGCTGGACTACACTTCCCAGCCTCCCTTGCAGCTGGGCACAGTCACATGACTGGGTTCTAGCCAATGAGTGGGAGCGATGCGCCCCCTTCCAGGCATGAGGTCCATGCCCAGCCACAGGGGAAGGCATGGAGGAAACCGTCCACCGACCAGAAACTCACTACCCTCATGTGTGAAGAATAAACTTCTGGAAATGTTAGGGTTTATGTTACTGCAGCTAGCCTTACGCTAACTAGCAGGGATTCACTTATGCATTCACTCATTTACTCATTCAGTAAATATTTACCAGGGCCTATGGCTCCATATGTCCCATGCTAGGTGCAGGGGAAATGGAGGGTGTGAGTTCTGCCTTTGCGGAGCTTACAGTGTGGCGAGAAAGGCATCCTTAGTAAATAGACACTAAGGGCAGGGTACTGGGGCAGGAAGGCTACCCTAAGGTGAGATCTAAAAGAGGGGAGACAGGAGGAGAGGGCTCCAGGCAGAGCAGCAGCAGTAAAGTTCCTGTGGTGCGAGGGATCAGAGTCCACTTCCGAGAACCAAGTTGGGGAAGATGAGGCCAACGTGGTGAGTCTGCATCTCGTCCCCTTTCTGAGCCTCGGTTTCTCATCTTTAAAATGGAGGTGACACTAATAACACCCTCACAGGGGGCATCGCTGGGTCATAGAGGAGAAAACACCACTTGCAAAGTGCTCCTGGAGGATGCTTGTTCATCCCTGACACGACTGAGTGGGCAGAAAAGCCTCTGCCTCAGGTGTGAGGTGCGTGGGGCGACGGAGGACACCAGCTTGGGAGGTGAGCAGGGTGTCCCTGGGGCTCAGGAGGCAGGAGCAGGGAGGGAGAGCTGCTGCTGTTAAGGCTCCTGCCACGCAGGCTAAATATCAAGGATCGTCTCCAGCCGGGAGAGCTATTAGGCAGCAGCGGAAGTGCTGGCTCTCTGGGGAGGCGGGCAGGACTGTCCCTGGAGGCAGCTCAGCGAGCTGGTGCTAAGAGCGGGAACTCTCTGCTGACGGGCAGATGCTGGCCGCCATTCAATTTCTTTCCAGACAGGGACAGTTGAGAGGGGCACTGCAGGATTTGAGGAGAGGTCCAGGAGGCCTCCGGGGGCACATGTGGTGGGCATTTCCCTGATGCTCGATGCCAGGCTGACTGCTGTCTCCTGAGGTCAGGAACAGGAAAAGATGCACCAGATCTGGGAGGTGTGCTTGCTTCGAGGTACCTAAAAGGGCACAGGCAGGCAGGGGGCTGCTAGAAGCTGGAGTCCCCGGTGACTTGCAGTGGGACCATATCACTCCCTCAACTCACGGACCTGCAGTAGCTCTCGAGCTCTCCACTGGGAGCATTCAAGGCTCACCATGACCCAAGCCCAATTCTGCTCACTCCAGCACTACAGACGGCCACACCACAGCTGCTCCCACTGCCATGCTGTTGCATTCGCTGTTTCTTCTGCCAGGTGTGCCAGATTCATCTCTTACCGCTTTACGTCTTTTCTGTCATCTTTTAAGAACTGCGTGGAGTTCTAATCCAGGCGGAGCGAGTCGGCTAAGCAACCTCTCCTCTGAGCCCTAGCTTGCTCACTGAGAACACGTGGAAGCTATTTCCTATCTCACAGGGTTGTTGGTGCAAATTAAACACGACAATCTATGTGAAAAGCATCTAATGGCATATGGCACAAAGTAGTTATTTAAAAGCAGACCCCCACCGCCACCCCCAAAAAAGCCAACCAACCTTCTTGCAGCAGCACCTCCTCCAGGAAGCCTTCCCTGACCACACCCCCTGGTTTTGATTAGGTGCCTTCTGGTTGGTCCCTAGCTCCCTGGGCATCTGCCCCCTTCCCCACCAGACTGTGAACACCTTGAGGGCAGGGCATTCCTGGTGTGTGCCAGGCTTCATGGTCAGTGTTGGACGAGTAAGTAAAGAAGGGGTGGATGGCACAGGTCCCACCGCAACCTCCTCATCTGTCCCAAGGGCTAAAAACACAGCCTGCCTTGCTCCTGGGAAGCCAGGGGACAAGCCAGGGGACCTCAGCCCAGGCCCCCCAGTCTCCTCCCTGTGCTGTTACAAATGGCAGCTTCCAGGGGTGGGGACAGGCCCACTCCATGTCCCTCATCCTGTGCCAAGCCACCGGTCAGCCAGTGGCTAAGTGCCAAGTGGCCAGCCAGAGCTCAGGGCTGGCTGGAGAGGGGATGATAAAACATCCCAGGTGGCCCAGAGGCTTGGGAAGGCAATGTGTGGGGGTCCACAAGCTGTCTCCACTTCTTCCAGAAACCTCAGGGGTACTGTGCATTTACCCTAAAGCGCCCACACTGACACAAATCCAGCAGTGCCCCTGCTCTGGGCCGGAAGGCTGTCAGCTCGAGGCCCCACTGGCTATCTCCCTCCACCCGAAGCTCAGATAGGCAGTTATGGACGTCTTTGATTAATAAGAAATGGGGCAATGAATTAATCATTATGTAATAAATGCAGTTTGGCAGCTGTATCTTTCACAAACATGGCTAGTGTGTGGGGGAAATAAGAAAGGGTCCCCCAGAAAAGACATAGGGCACGCTGGGGGAGGCTATGGTTTTTGCCCCAGGAGCCCTCGCCATAGGAGGAGGCAGTGACAGCCACGGGGATCTTCAGGGAGTGGCGGGAGCACGTGACCAGGAGCCCGCATTGGGACAGAGGCACGCAGGCAGGCCGCACAGCAGCGGGGTGGGTGGGCATCGGGCAGAGAATGGTGGTGGCTTGTCCTAAACTCCTCAGGACTGGGGCTCTGGGCTCAGCCCACGTTCTCCACCTCCGGCCCAGCGCCAGGGACGGCCAGCGGCTTCCCCGTCCTGGGTCTGCTGCCCGCCACTCTCTGAAAGGAGAGGCACGAACAGATGTTTCCTTGAATCAGGGAAAGAACGTCGGCTCCCAGAAGGGCTGCGCGCAGAAGCGCGTCCTGGCCCTCTCTCCCTTTGTGCCAAGGCCTTTCTTTCTGGGGAGCAGCTGAGCGTGAGAGGGGGCGGGTGGGGGCAGTGGCACCAGGCGGGGCATCTGCTGGCTCGGTCACACCCGCGTCCCTGAAGAAGGACTTGGGGAGCACAAAGGCCTGCGTCCGCTGCTCTTCCCAGCGCGGTGACAGGCGCTAGTAGAGGCCATTCTGCCCGGCCGGGGTAATGGAGGCCGGATGGCAGGGGCTCCCGGGGCCGCGGAGGAGGGCCCTGCGGGCCAGGCCACCCCCCACGTCCCGCCCCTCGCCCCAGACCCCGCCCCCGTCCGCGTCCAATCGCCGCCGGCACGGCCGCCCCCACCCCACCGCCTGGCCCGCCGCGCCAGCCTCCGGGGCCCGGCCCCTCTCACCCTCCTGACCACCGGGCTGGAGAGAGTTTTCAAAAACACACACCGGACCAGGTCACTGCCCCGCTCAACAGCCTTCAGGGGCTCCTGTTACTTACAGAACAAAGCGGAACCCCCGGGGCGGGCACCCAGGGCCTGCCCTCCGACACACCGCGGGCCACAGCCGAGCTCTCATGGGCCGCCTCGCACAGAGGGGCTGACCCTGGCAGTCCCGCAGGGGCCCCAAAGTCCGCCGTCCCAAATCACCTTCTTTTCTCCAATGCTTTTCCATGCTTCCCTCTTCTTTTGGCTACCTAGAAACTTCCAAATGTCTGCGAAGGCCCAGTTCAAACCCCATGGCCCTGTCGAGCCCTTCCTGACTCCCCCACCCGACCCTGCCACCCACAGTTAGCCAATTTCTTTGCGCACCCCCCCTTACCTCATCACCTTACAGCTGGCTCCCCATCAAGGCGTAATTTATCAGCTCACCAGTCAAGTCTCCCCAGCAGGACCGTGAGCACCCCCTAAAGGCAGGTCCGAGTCATCTCTAAACGCTCAGGGTTCCACACACACAGGTGCTCAGTGAAGATTCCCGTGTGTGCACGCAATGCACCAAAAGAACAATCAAAAGGCCCACATTAAACTAGTAAAAAATAATGACGTCCAGAGAAGCATGGAGAGGGACTCTGCCCTATTACTTGATGTACCTCCATAGTTTTTTCCTTTTTACTTACAAGCATTTCTTTCCTTTTGTAACTAAATGATTTTGAGTGAAAAACACACCAAGGCCGCTCCCAAGAAATTGCCTGCTAGGGACCCAGTTCTGTGCAGGGGCCTGGCCTCCCTGGCTGCAGGACAGCCTGGCCCACTTTACAGAATAGCCAAAGGAGGCTCAGGGCAGGGAAGTCACCCAAGACAGATGGGCCGGCATCTGAACCCCAGGGGAATCGAAACCACGCTACCCCGAAGGCTGTTGGGTTTCCCCCAGACAAGTGGGGTGTCAGTGAGAAAGTGGGGCCAATCCTGGCAGTCCTGCAGGGACTATGAAGTCGGCATATGCACAACTGCCACCATTCACACAGTCATTCATGTCTGTAACCAAAGTCTCTTAAGCACCCACTCTGTGCCTGAAAAGATGCAGGGGACACTGGGGTGACTGGTCTCACCACCCAAACCAGAATCTTGGGGAACAACACCTTCCACTGGTCCCCCCACCTGCTCCCAATCCCATCTCCCCTCCCCACACCAAATCCCTTGGCTCTCCCACTGCCCAGCCAGGGAGCTGCAGAGTGGACTGGGCCCTGTCCAGCCTAAAAGATGTCCCTGATCCCATGATACCCCGTGCTAGTTCCCAGCCCTGGCCGGCATCAGCAGCACCCGAGGGGCTTGCCACAGTTTCAATTCCCCTGCCTGTGATTCAGAACAGTGTGCTGGGCACTTCTGTGCGTCTCCTCCAAGCGCCAGACCAGACAAGCCCCAGGCTGCTTCCATGTCTGCTGGCTGAAGCACAGTGGCCTGGTGCCTGGGACCTGGACGTGGGGCAGGAGCAGAGGGCTGCTTCCATACTGGGGCTGGGGTCAGGAGGCAGCCCCAGAGAGAACGCTGTGTATGAGATCTGCCACCCGACATGTCCTGGCATTTCCAGTGGCATAAACAAGTCTGATGGTGCCTGGGTGGCAGCAGTGATGAGCTGCTGGAAGGGAGGGGTGGGGGCAGCTGGGCTCCTGGATGCTGCTGCTCAGGGACCTCCTCACCCTTCTGTGACCCTGGGTCCCAAGGCCTAGGGGGCCCGACACACAGTAGCATGGAACTGAGTGCAGATTCCTTCTAAATCACAAAGGTTACCACTTATCAAGAGCCTGCCTGTGGGAAGTGTTCTGCCTACATGAGCTTGTTTAAAACTGGGCCTGGAATGAAGATATTTGTAACAGCAAAGAAGCTATCCACATGTCCACCCTGCAGAGACAGGGTACTTTACATAAGTACCTACTGCGTGCTTCCTATGCCCCAGGCTAGAGAGTGAGCAGGGGGATGGCTGAGGAACCCAGCGGGGTTGCTGAACAGTGTGTGTGGAAGATCCCATGGAATAAACCCCAAAGCGGGCAAGGAACAGAATTTCCGGTGTCAGGAGGAAGAGCTAAAGGATGGGCCCTGCCTGGGACTCCAGGGGACTCAGGCGTGGAGCTGTGGGAACATAAACTGCCAACTTCACACACAAAAAACCAATGAATGCATGTTATTATTTTTTTTAAAAGATGATTTTGGGCAAAATTTCCAATTAATTCAGTGCCAGGGGTTTGGGAGGGTGCCCGGTTGGTAAGTCCTTCCACACAGGTGACTTCAGACTCTGTAGAGCAGGTATTCATTCATTCAACAAAGGTCCGACCCTCTGAGCAGCTTGCCAGTTACCCCAGGCCTCAGCAATAAGCATTCATTCATTCATTCATTCACCCCACAACTATTTATTAAGTATCTGCTGTGAGTCCCAGGGCCTCGGCAAGAAGCCTGGAACCGTGGCTTGAGGCTGAGCTGGGATGCAGGGGCCAGGGCAGAGTGAGCAGGGCAAAGCCACACGGCACCACCTGCCATCTGCCTCATGCCCCTACGTCCCTGCCCCTTTGCCCCTGTTCAGCATCACCTGTGGCCACAGGAGTCCACTCCTCATTGCCCCAAGCCGGTAGGCACCCAAGATAGGAATTATGGTCTCTACAAGAGACACTGATATGAAGCTGGTTACTGCCTCTTCAGCAACATAATTCCTTGTTATTAGAAAATTAAAGGGTAGGACCGGCTTGCCAAAAGCCAAAAGCACTGAAATGTGCTTTCTTGAGATACGCAGCATCTGATAAAACGGATTTGCTTGTCTCCCTCCTTTTCCACCGGCATCTCTCCTAGCCCAGGCTTTCCTCCATTCATGCCCCTTCGCTGGCACCAAAGCAATGGCCGTGAGCTTGGCTGAGGCGGGCAGGCCCAGCACCCCGATGCGGATGCAGCCAGTGTGCCTTTGTTTCCCAGCACAGGACAGGAACCGGGGGCTCTGCACTGAACCCCACTCCCCAGATTCAAGCCCTTTTAGAATTACCTCGGGGATTCTCTTGCTTTCCTGAGATGCAAAGGCTGCCTGTGGCCTTTGCTGAGCTGAGGGTGTTAGGAGCGAAAGGCCAAAACAATAAAGGACTGGGCTCTGGAGAAACGCGCTCATCCATCTGGAGACCCAGGAGCAGGCGGCTCCGTGGTGGAGGGAGGCGGGCAGGACAGAGCGCTGAGGAGAGGACGAGTCCGTCACCGCCACACAAAAAGCAACTATTCAAAACCACCCAGGGAGTTCTCTCTGATTGAAAAGTCCTTGATTCTTCCCTTTCTGCCACAGAACTCACGAACAAGGGCCCTGTCTTATTAGCGGGGTGATGGATGGGCCCGGGAGGGAGTGTCCTCCTGCGCAGGAAGGTGGCTGAGCCCGCCCCGTGAGTCATTAGAGCTGGTAACTAAGGGAACTCCAGAATCGGATTTCCTTCCCACTAATCTCTTTTTCATTCTTCCCCTTTCTCTTTTTTTTTCACTCTCCTGGTCAGACACTACCTTCCAGTTTCAGAAGGAACCCCAGAGGATGGTGGGGGTGGAGAGGAGTGACGTGAGTGTACATGTGTGAGCACGTGTGTACGAGTGTGAGAGTGTGCGGACCGAATGCTCAAATGGTGACCATGCTCTTGATGCTCTTGCAGGGGTGGGTTGTCTCCTGTCAGGTGTGTCTGCCCTGCCCTCTCCATGTGCCCACCCCTCCCCGCCTCCCTCTCCCTGTTCAAGGGCAAATCCATTCCCCTCACGCCCTCCTTGAGTAACAAAAGGTGAGATGGCGTTCCCTTTCACCTGCTCTGACTCAAGCCTCCGCTTTGGCACATCTAGCAGAGGCTGCTTTGTTCTGGGGGAAACCAAGACAGGGGTCTGTCCTAAGGCCTGCTGGGGTGGGAAACAGGGTGAGGGTGAGAAATAAATACAAAAAACAGCACTGTCCCACAGGCCCGTGCTGCCTGGACCTCTCTCCCTGGGAGCTATGGTCCAGGGAGGCCTGTTCAAATCCTAGTGGGGCCACTGATGACCACTCGTCCTGGGGCAAATTCCTTTACTCTCTGAGCCTGGCTTTCCTGCCTTACACGACAATCTGTAGGAAGCCCCTGGCACAATGTCAGGTCTTTCTGGGACCTGGCCATCTCCAGGGCTCAGAGGGGATGAACCACTTATCCATCAGGCTGCACAGGAGAGCAACAGGAGAGATGGTGACCCTAACTTTCCAGGGGTGGTCGTGTCTTAGGGGTCAGAGCCTCTGGGAGGTATTTCAGAGGAAGAGGGCATACCACTGGCCCCCGGGACCTAGAGTTCCTCTGGATGGAGGACATGCTGGGGTCCCCTGCCCAGAGTCCTCCCCAAAGGATGTCATGGGAACAGCTGGGGGCAGACAGGAGCGCTGGCCCAGGACTCCAAAGGTCTGCATCCTGTGTGTTCATACAGCCCCTTTCCCCCCGAAGGGTCTACCAAGGCTCTAAGTGGATACCAAGCCCAGGGCCCACGCATGGGAGTGACCCCCACCCTCTGGGATGCTGATGCCTGGATCCCTGGCTGTCCCCTTTGGAAGGGGTTCGGCCTGGCCTGTGATTCCCCTGCGGGGGGTGGGTGTTTGCAGCAACAGAAGGCTTCACCCCCTCCCCCAGTGGGGAGAGGGGAGAAGGAGTTGTCTGCACCACGAGTGAGCTGCGAGTGAGCTGAGCCAGCCAGCTCTGTGTACTTGGGGGAGGGGCTGCCCTCTGTCTGAGCCCAAGGTGAGGTCAGCTCAGCAGCGGATGGGCAGACTGGGCTGGCACCCGGGACCCACTCCAGGCAGCTTCTGGGACTCCAGTACCCCCCGACCCCCCACTGCATGGAGGACCAAGCCCAGCTCAGGGTGGGTGGTGACTTAAGACCTCAAAAGCCCCAAGCAGTGGGTCAGGGGAGGCCAGCGGGGACAGCCAGAGGTCAGGGGAAGGGGGCAGGTGTCGGACTATGTCTGGAGCTGAGACAGAGCAGAGCTCCCCAAGCTCTGCAGGCGGAGGGGCCACAGCCCAGGCAGCAGCAGGCCTTCCTGACTGAGGCACGCTACGGCTCCATGGCCACGGCCCGGACCCCTCACTGCTGCCAGATTCTCTCTCTGCACCCTCACCCCTCCCTATCTCTCCCTGTGGCTGCCTCTGCCTCTCCCTCTAAGCAAATGGACTGCAAATGGGATAGTTCATTTTCACTTGCACCCGCCTTCTTCACTTCCCCAGCTCCTGGGGCTGACTTGACCCTTCCAATCTCTGTCCCCTCCCACTTAGAGGGCAGCCACAGATGGCCCCCACCAAAGACGTTTGTGAGCTTCTGGACCAGGGGTCAGCAGAACTGCAGTGACGGGGCCTTGCTGAGCATAGCTCTCATCTTAATGGTTTTTCCAGACAGCACTTAATGGGTGTGTGACTGCCCAGTGTGTGCGTGTGTGAGCCGGTGTGCAAGGAGGAGGCAGCTGCCTCCTGATCCCTCCCCTACTCCTTCCTCATTCCAAATGGCCTTAGTCTCCCTGATGAGACTGCCCGCGCAGGGAAGGGGGGGCAACTGCCTGGGCAGGGAGCCCCCCCACAGGCACCACCTCAATAACACCAACTACAGCTGCTGCCATTCCCCAAGCTCCTACTATGCACATGCGGGGTACCGGGCTGGGCCTGCTCAGGCCTGGGCACATTTATTAACAATAACAGTGCGGAGGACAGCATGTGCTTACAGCGCTGAGCACTTTGCAGGTATTTTAGCCTTGAAAACGCCCCAAGGTGACCACAAATCCCATTTCCCAGATGGGGAAGACAGGGACCCCAGGACCCACAAGCAGGCTTTCTGGTCCCCTGCAAGCACCAGGGGCCAGAAGTGACCACAGCTGCTCCCTCGCGATGGGGCCTAGGTTTGCGTGAGTCTGGACAAATGTGGGTAGAAACTGGCAGCCTCGACATTTAGCCCCAGCACCTCAGAGCCAACCCAGAAGCTCAAGGAGGGACGGGCCCTTGCCATCTGGAGCCCATGGCTTCTCCTGTTTCCCCTGGAGTCCTCTGCCCCCACCAGCAGACAGGCTCAAGGCCCTGTGGGGCGGCAGGGACCACCCAGGTGGAGAGGGAGAGGAGGAGGGGAGGGGAGGGTGAGGGGAGGAGGAGGGAGAGGGACAGGGAGAGTATGTGTGTGTGTATATGTGCGTGTGTGCGCGCGTGCGCATGCGCAAACGAGCGCACATGGTGACCCAGAGCCCAGCCCGGATGCTCCGCCCAGACCGCAGCTGGGAAAACAGGCTCCTCAGCTCCTCAGCTGTCCCCCCAGCCACAGCCCACCCCGCCCCACCCGGCCAGCAACCTCACCCAGCCCTGAACCAGGAACTGGGCCCGCTCTGCCTGAGACACAGCCCCCCTGCCCACCCCCTCAGATCCCCGCCCCACCTGTGAGGAGGAGTGGTCTTGTGGTAGCCCACGCCCTCATGCTATCCTGGCTGAGAGCTGAGAAGCCCCCCTAGACTGCCCCAATTCCACGCCTGCCTCAGGCCAGAGGCCCTCTGGCTCTCAGCCTTACCCCAAACGGTCAGTGGTGAAAGGTTCAGCCTTTTAACTGCAGTTTGCCATTACTGCCTGAACCAAAGCCCACCCTGGACCCCCGTCTCCCTGAGCTGCAGCCCTCCACCCCACACCCACCTCCAGTGTTGGGGCACGAAGGCTTGGCACTGCCTCCCTCCCACTGGGGCAGGGGAGGGGGCTCCCCACCCTTTTCCACCGTGGCCAGGCGCAGGGTCTCCCTGCCTGTCTCGCTTCGAAGGAAGGATCGCTGAGGCTGAAATTTCAATTAAGGAAGAGAAATAATTACTCCCGGGCTCCAGGCTGGCTCAAGTGGTGACAGGCCTCAATATCGGCTTCCCTGGAGTTGGGGGAGGTGGCGGGGCACCCCTGTGATCAGCCTGGACCTGAGCAGGGACCTTGCCCATGTTCAGCCTTGTAGCCCCTCCGCCATCCTTCTACTGAAAAAAGGCCAACCTCAGGGCTGCTCCATGGCAGAGGGACACTGGGGGACTCGAGAAAGGGTAGAGGCACCTGGCAGAGGGGGCTGGGGAGTAAGCCTGAGACAGCTCAACAAAATTGAATTAAATTAAATTTAACCATTCAGTCACTGCCTGTTCCTGCAGTAAGCCTGGAGGCTGCCAGGGCCCCACAAGGATGGGGGTGGGGACCCCAAAAGCAGGATGGAAAAGGTTCTGGGTTCCCTAGGGGAGGATTCCAGCACAGGCCTAGGGGCAGGGGTGGCTCTCGAAAAGTACCCAGAAGGCCTGCTCTGCCACTCACAGGAGGAGTAAGCCTGGGCAGGGGCCTCCCCTCTGGGCCTTGGGCCTACCTCCTAAAAAACAAGGGTCACAAGTGTGGGGTATTCCTGGGCCCCCACGAGACTGTCCCCCATTTACTCCTCAAGAGGCCTTCAAACAGCCAACTTTAGCTATGTCCCCCTCATCTCCAGAAAACACCCTCTCCAAATATGTCCCATCCTTGATCCAAAAATGTCCCTTCTCTAAGAATGACCCATTTCCTCTCCAGAAATGCTTCATTTGAATTCAGAAATTCTCAGCTCTAGAATATTCCATCTGCAGAAATGTTCCATCTTATCTCCAGAAATATCCCCTCTCATCTTCAAATATAACCCATCTCCAGATCTGCCAGTGCTCTCTATAAAGGCTCCATCTTAGCTCCAAGAATGTTTTACTTCTGGAAATATCACATCCCTTCTCCAGAGATGTTCCATTTCTGCTCTAAAAATACCTTAAGTCCAGAAGTGCCCTATTTTATTTCCAGAAAGACTCCAGCATCATCTTCAAAAACACTCCACTTCCAGAGGTACTATAGCTTATCTCTAGAAATATTCCATTTCCAGAAATGTTTCATCTCTAGCAATGTTTGGAATCCAGAAAAGCTTCATCTTTACTCCAGAAAATGTCCTCTTCTATCTCCAGAAATGTTATTTCATCTCCAAAAATGCCCCCACTTCATCTTCAAAACTGCCCTTCCTCCAGAAATGCTTTCCCCCTCATCTCTAGAAACATCTTCATCCTGTCTCCAGAAATGCATGTCTCATTTCTAAAAACATTCCATCTCTGGAAATGTTCCAGCTCATGTCTGGAGCACCATGGTACCTCCAGAAAGGTCTCCCCGTCTGGAGCAGATGCTGCAGAAATTCAGAAACCCACTTCCTTTAGGACCTCCTGGGGAAAGGCTGAGCAGTGACAGGTGGCCTCCTCCTCTTCCTCCTTGTCCCATGGTCCCCTGGGATCTCTCAGCCACCCGCTGGGCCCTCTCTTGTGCGAGGAGCAAGGATGAAATCAAGGGCTTGGCTGGCAGGTGTGAAGGTCCCCGGCAGTGGGGAACAGGAATAGTCAGGGTTTGGGGTAACTGGGAGCCTCCCAAGTCTGACCTGGTGGCAGGGGCGGGAAGGAATGGACCAGGAAGGAGCCGGCAGGGGGCCTCAGCACAGCTCCCCACAGACACACCCTCGCCACAAACACGCCCACCAGCCTAAATGCACACACTCACACTTCACAGTCAATATGTACACAGTGCACAGAACTGCCCACCCCCACCCCACCTCTCACCCCTCAGAGCCATACACAGTACACACTCACAACATGGAAACCCACACTCAACACTTGCAGCCCCACCTACACAAGTGCATAGAACATACACAAATGGACCCACACAATACAGATACACATAAAAATCCACTGTCACACACCACACACACACACATATACACACTATCATCCTTACCCACATTCCACGGGTCTCTCTGGGACAAGTTCTGGGTACACCAAGGGGGCAGAAGCCCTTGGTCAGCCCCTCCAACCAGTCTGGGTTGGCAAGAGGGGGCAGCCTCCATAGCTGCTGTGTGCCAACTGGGGAAATTCACAGCCCCAGGACTTTGGGCTTAGAAGAGACCACAAGAGAGAGGAAGGTGCATATTCAGCATCTGCTTGGATACCTGCTAAGATGGGGTGCTCACTCCCTCCTGGAGCAGCCCAGGCCATTTCTGGGCCACTTCTAAATGACAGAAAGTTCCTCTTTCGGTGGAACTGAAACCCTGGGATGTCATGTCTGTCCAGACAGCCAGGTACTGCTATCCGGCCTCCCGACATGGGCACTGCAAAGCCCATGTCCTGCTGAGATTTCGATGGAGATTCTCTCTTCCCTTTCCCTTGACAGGTGGGAGAGATAAGGTGGACAGCTGTTCTGAGAAAAGGGGGCCTGGAGGCAGCTGAGTGGAGGGTGGGCAAGTAGCAACACATGCACATACACACACACACACACACACAGGCACACAGATATGGATGGCCCCGTGTGTGTCCAAGGACCTCCCATGCAGATACACAGGCAGACACAAATATACCTTCACGCCCTGAACCTGCATACAAGGCAGGGAGGAGGGGTCAGTACCAGGTCTGTCCCTGACACCTCTGTGGGGGAGACATTCTCAGAGCCTCCAGGTCGGGGAGGGGAGGGGCTCTGAACCCCTGATCTCTGTTGCCAGCAGCACTGGTTAGCTCTGGTCTGCTCCCAGAGAAGGATAATTACCATTTATTAAGCCTCCCAATTTAGAATCAGCCTCAATTAACTGGAACCTCCAAGTTCCCTTTTCTGATCCTTTGGGGCCAAGGGCAGACACGAACAGACCTTGAACATGCCCTCACTTTGCCCTCAGCATGAGCCCCACTGTCTGCCACCCCCCAGCTGGCCAGCTCTTGCCTAGAAAGGAAGCTTCCACATCTGTCCCACATGCACCCTCTGCTCCCAATAGCCTCTGGGTCCTGGAGACTCCTTTTCTCTCTATCTAGACCTCCTCCTCTAGGAACTGAGGTCTTCACTCAAAAATGTGAGAACAGAAAAAAAGCCAAACAGTCAAACATGAATCTGAATGAACAGATGGTCCCGGGATCCAGGATGGGAGAGAGCTCGGGCCAGGCCTTGGCGGGGGGTGGGGGGTGGGGGGTGGGAGGGGGCGGTGAGAGGGGCCCACAGGTCTCCCAGCTCCCAGGAGCAGTCACGCTTCTTGAGAGCCTTCTGCATTGGTATGCTCTGCCCCTCACAGCCCAAATTACACTGGCTCTCCTGGGACCCTTTATCGCACGTTGTCGCTTCAGCAAAAGGTTATGTACGAGAACATCGAAATCCTTCCCGCATATTAACTAAAAGAGCATTTTTTAAAATGCACAGGAAAAAGCAGCTCACCTAAGAGCCAGTTTTTACAGTATGTTAGATCAGAACGAGCACTGGACTGGAAGTCAAGAATAGGGGTCCTTGTCGGAGTCCTGCCCTCGCTGGGACCCAGGGCATGTCACTTCCCCTCTCTGCACTCCTCTTTTCTCGTCCACTGAAAGTGGGACTCAAAGCCCCAAAATGGTGCTCTATCAGGGATGCTGTGAGGGAGGGTGAATGATGGGAGTGAAAGGCATGCTGTGGGACCAGCAGAATTCGACGTGCGCGTGTTCAGGTTCCGCCAGGCATGCTGTAACGGGCAAGGAGAGCTGGGCACACTTCCTGAGCACTCTGTGCCCCTGCACCTCCTTGTATTTCCCCAGCCAGTCCCCTCACCTGTGGCACCTTTTCCTTTTTTTTATTCTGCCTGAAGAATTTCTGGAAAACACCTTCAAGATCCAGTTTGGAATTAGTTCTTCAGTTCTGACATTTTATAGATGAGTTTCAAAGGTACGACCTGCCTGCGGCCAGCCCTGATGGCCTAGTGGTTAAAGTTGGGTGCGCTCCGCTTCGGCAGCCCAGGTTCATTTTCCGTTCTCGAAACACACCAGCCATCTGTCAGTGGCTGTGCTGTGGCAGTGGCTCACATAGAAGAACTAGAAGGACGTACAACTAGAATATACAACTATGTACTGGGGCTTTGGGGAGGGGAAAAAATACAAAAAAGAGAGGAAGATTGGCAACAGATGTTAGCTCAGGGCGAATCTATCCCAGCAAAAAAAAAAAAAAAAAGGTACAATCTGCCCAAGATCAGCAAAAGCCACGGTGCCAGGATGGGAACGCAGGTCTCAGCAGGGGGCAGACTCGGCGGAGTGGAACTGCAGAGGACCGGGTGGCCTGGGCCCTGCCGGACAGGGCAGTCTCCGCTCAGCTCTGCTGCAGCGCCCTGTGGGCATGCGGGCCGCTGCACCCTGCCGGTTTCTTGAAGAGAAACAGAAAGCAGGACTGTTGCAGAGGCAAAGGCTGGCAGCAGGACTGAGGACGCATGGTGTACCCGGCTAGGAGACGGCCAGGCAGCAGTGATCTCTTTGGGCCTCAGTGTGTTCTTCTGTCAAACAGGGATAACAGTGCCCACAGCCAGAGCCCCAGATGTGAGAACAGGCTAGAAGGCGCTGGCAGCATGAATGAGGGAGGGAAGGAGGAAGGAGCAGGATTCTCAAAGTTTAGCTCCCTTCGCTGTCAGGGTTTGCTCTCCTTGGCCAAGCCCAATGTTGGGGCTACAAGGAACCCCGAGATAATCCGAGCCCTGTACAGATGCAGAGGTGCCCAGAGAGGGGCAGCTCTTGCTCCACATCACACAGCAGGTAAGTAAGTGAACAGCAGGGTCAGAGGGAGGCCCTGGATGGCCGACTCCCTCCAGTCACTACAGTGTGACCCATGATGCTAGCTCCCGCTGCCCCCACCCCCAAACAGAAGACCCCAAACATGATGGTGTCATGAGAGGTGCGGGGAGGTCTGCCCTGCCTGGGATTCCACCGTTAGAACAAGCCTCCCTTGGGGTTAAGCTGTGCCGGCGCCCTCCACAAATACCCAGCAAGGAGGGTGATGCCAGAATGTGGCCCTGGGTTGCCCAGCCTAGCTTCTTCCTAGGCCACAGGACTTTGAACCAGAGTTGTCTGACTTCTCCAAGCCTCAGTTTCTTCATCTGTAAAACAGGGATGGCAGGAACCTTTCCCTGGGAGAAAGGGGAGGGGTTGAAGACTGGAAATAACCAAGTACTCAGGGCCTTAAGCACCAGAAGGGGGGCAGACTTGTCAGGAAGACTCGCTGAACAATGGGATTCCAGACATCATTCCTACCCCCCAGGCTGCCCTCCTCCCCAGTGCTCCTCCTCTTGCCCTCTCTGTTCCTCTCTCTCTGTGCCCAGCCTTCTTTTAGGGAATTACAATCTGCTTGGTTTTAATTACTGGTCCCTGAGGACCGCCACCTCCTTCCCCAGCCGAGACTTAATAATCCCTCCCAGGGCTCGGCAACTGGCTACAGGGCTGGGCTGAACTGCTCTAGGTTCAGGCAGGAGCTTGGGAGCAGGGTCAGGCCCCCGCTTCCCTCTGGATAGAGCCCCAGGTCCGCACAACAGCTCCGGCTCCGTGGGGAGTGGGCCACAGGGAGGATGCAAGGAAGGAGGAAGCTCTTGTCTAGTCCAGGCCCCACCAGTTAGAGAATTCAGGAGTTCTGGGGGAGGAAACTGAGGCCCTGAAGGGAGAACCGGCAGGCAGCCCCACTCCGGTCCTTTTCTGATCCCCCTTGCTTCTCTTCTCATTGGCCCCACGAGCTCCCACCTCGGAGCCTTTGCTCCAGCTGTGCTCCCTGCCCATGCCATTCTTTTCCCACTGCCTTCAGGATAAATCCCTTCACAGTAGTCAAGGCCTCAGACTCCTTTTCAGCCTCCACTCCTGCCTCTGCCTCCCCCGCTCCCACCATCTGAACTCGGAGCTCTCCTGGCCCTTTCACATCCCCAGGCCTCTGGGCACGCTGTGTGGTACTGCCAATGCCCTTCCTCCTGCAGTCAAATACTTCCCCCTTTTCCAGACCTGGGGCCCTTGTCCCCTCCTCTGGGAGGTCCACCCTGACTCTTCCCTGGGCAGGGCCTGGATGTGCCTCCTCTGGGCCTGACCCATGGGGCTGTCAGCAAACGTCTGCTGGGCGCTGAATGAAGGACTGAAGGAAACGAACCCGGACCTGTAAACCAGGCGCCCAAGAGATACCCACTAACACCTGTCCCCACTGTGCCCTGGGGGGAGGAACTTGGTTATGCGTGCAGGAAGATGGGATCAGGCCACGGTGAGCCCTGCGGACAGGGTCAGGCTGACCTATTCCAGTTGGGTCCAGGCACCCCTGTGTGCGAGCCCTCTGCTCCCACACTGTCCCGTCTAAGACGGCTAACAACTGCTGGGGTGAGTGTGGGACGTGCGTGAGGCTGGCATTGTGTACAGGGCCCCACAGACCGAGGTTCAAGGCTGGACACAGAGGGCGGTCATAGTGATGGCTGGGCCATAGCTAGTAAGCTGAGAGGCTGCAAACTGGCAGCTGAGGGTCCAAATCTGGCTACAAGTGGGTTGCTGGATTGGGTGACAACACGCACAAACGAGGAGACGTCCTGTAAAGATCTGAATCCTGGTTCCTGAGAAGGTTGGCAATGGGCACCCTGGGCTGCATCCTTCTATGCCCTCCTGGCAGAGCTGAGTTGCTGCACCCCATGAGGGCCAGGCGGCCCCACCCCCTCATTAGCACTGTCTGCTGGCTTTGAGAGGCCTGGAGGTTGGCAGCCCTGCATCAAGCAAATCTGAGTTCATCTTCAATCACTCCTTCAAGGTAACATTGCCATTTTAAGCAGGGCCTAGATGCTCCGGCCCTCGGCAGTGATGAAACGAGGCATTTCAGGCCTTGGGAAAGGCAAGAGGCAGGAAGGCAGATACCACATAGGTCAAGGTGCTCCTGGAAGGTAGCACCTTGCAGGGATGACCTGGGGCAGGCATAACGTCTCTGCCTGCTTCAGTGCAAAGGGCTTTTTATGGGATGAGCCAACACCTGCCTGCCTCTCTCCTGATTCTGCCCTTGGGAACAGGGGATGCTGACTTTTCTGGTCCATTCTGCCCCTCTAATTCCTCATGACACCATTTCTGGCCCCAGAGTCCACCCCTTGGTCAAGCTCCCCCTAAGAATGTGGGACCCGGTCCAGGAGGAACGTCCCCTCCCTTTTCCCAGACACTCTACCTTTGATAACGTAGCTTCAGATGGGTCCAGTGAACTTCTTAGCCCTCTGGAGGCTCCTACTGAGATGACAGTCACCTCAACCCCAGACTGTCTCCTAGAAAGCACTGAAAGAGAAACAGCGCGTCTCCCTCCCCAGAAGCAGCAAACCCAAGGCCCCTGCTGTGGCAACACAAAGGTGTCCTGAACGGACAGATGCACAAATGAACACTTAATGAGCAACTCTGTGCATCCTGATGCTGCCAGGTGCTTGAACAAACTTGACCTGGTTTTCCTCACTTTCCCGACAGTGCCGTCAAGAAAAAGCTCTGATCTCCATTGGACAAAGAAGAAACTGAGGCTCAAAGAAGCAAAACAAGTCCTTGCTTGTGGTCAGTGCCCTCACTTGCTTCTGGGTGTGGCTGACCCAAAGCCAGGTCTCCTCCTCTCAGAGAAGCCAGGCTCAGCATATAGACTGATAACGAGAGTGTGGACAGGAAGGGGTAGAGCTGCGGGCCACCATTCTGGACAGTCGGGGCCCCACAACTGCTCAGGTAAACCGGCTCACCCGAGCACCTACCACTCTTATGAACCACAATAACACTTGATTCTGGGGTGTAGGCTGAGTGGTCATCTGGTTTGTTATTATGACTACTTTTTCTGCCACTGTAGCCCTTACAGGGCTGACTGGAGACCAGACAAGCAAGCAAAGCAGAGCATGACCAGGCCCTGACTTTTTCCAGAAAGGTCCTGGCATATATTCAGGAGTGTGGGTATGCGGGGGCCGGCAAGGCCCAAGGGGCACCTGTGGCTGGTCAGTCACTTTGTGGGGACAGTGGGAGGGAGGGGGAGCAGGCCCTGTCCAGGCTGCAAAGGTGACACGAGTCAGACCAGAGCTGCCCAGGGCTGGCGAGTCATGTGGCTTTGCACATGCATGAACATCACAGCCCTCCACTCCAGGCAGCTTGGACCTCAGAAAGGAACAACCTCAGGGGTGCCACAGAGAATGACGGGGCCTATCCTTGGGCACCCCAGCTTCCCAGGAGTCCTGTAGAGGACATCCCTCATCGTGGGGCAGCTGGGAGCTAGGAAGGGGATCTGGGCCTTGGGGTCAGAGGACTGGGTCCAGCCTAGGGTCCCGAACTTCTGGCTCTGTGACCTCAAACACATCACTTCTGTGTAAAACCAGAACCACAAAGGCTGACTCACAGGATCTGTGCAAATGACAGGCCCAGTGCCCAGCACATGAGTGGGTACCCATGGGGCCTGGTGGCTGCCACCCAGCTCCTGGTACCTCAGAGAGCACCACATGGAGGGATTGTCTTTAAAATTTAAAGGAGAAGCTCAAATCAGGCACATACCCCCAACAGCGTGCCACCAGTCCCCCCTCCAAAGCCTGCTCCCCTCGGTGGGCTAGGGCTCAAGCTGGCTGTGCCCTGCAGTTGGACTGTGCCCCATTCTGCATCCTCTGGTCTCAGCTTCATCCTCTCCCTGGCTGAGGGATGTGAGCAGGAATGGCTCAATCAGGATATAATCGTTTTTAATTAACGTGTGGATCATTTCACAGGCTGATCTCCTTGGAGACCAGAGGGAAGACGGTCTTTTAAGATTTTCTTTTGCCTCCCCCCACCCATCCCTCCCAGTCAAAGCCTGCCCCCTTTCACCCACCCAGCAGCAACCTTGAAAGCAGCACAAAAGCCTGCTGCTTGGATCTCTCCTGAGGCCATTAGGAGGAAAGTGTGTGCTCACCCACAAACACCCACATGCCCAAGCTCGGGGGCACACTATCCCCCCAGAAATGCACAAATGGGATCAGAGACTCAGACACGTGCACACACCCACAGACACAGCACACACAGGGACACACACAGATTTGCATACACACACAGGCATGCATGCACACACACGTGCCCAACTTGGAAGGCACACAAGCCCCTCAAGAAACACACAAACAGCATCAGACACACATGGATGCACGTGTGCCTTTGGGGACGCTTCCAAGCACAGAGACACCCCACAGAAATACCCCAATGCCCACACTCATGCGAGGGCTGCTTTTAACCTGACGTCCTGCCAGAGTGCTGGCACGGGAGGAACAGAAGGCCTCTGTCCTGCAACAGGAAGTCAGAGCCATAATCACCTTGACCCTACAAGCACCCTTGGGCCCAACTTGGGGATGCCCTGCCACCTGTCCCCTGGGGAACCGACGAACAGAGAACCCACTGCTGAGGTCTTGCCTCCCTGCCACCCACCTGGTCTGGATCCTTCTGGCCCCCAGAGCCCACCACTCAGCTATCCCACTCAGCCCTGACAGATCCCACCCTGATGTCCAGCCTTTCCTGGCCACACAACACTGGGCAGCCCCAACGCCTGCACCGGGAGTGATGTCCCCAGCCTCCCCTCTGGGTGCCCAATAAGGCTGGGGAAGAGGACTTTCTCTATTCTTTATTTTAAATAGGTCCTTTCCTTCCCCCCATTTTCTTCCTTTCTGGCCTCCTCTCCTTCTGTTTTAATCCCTTTCTCTCTCCCATTGTCTTTGCTTCTATTCTTCCTTTTCTCTCTCTCCTTCTCACCCTGCCTCATTCCCCTTCCTCCCCAGGGGGCTTCCTGGGGTCACTCTAAGACCAGAGGAAAACTGGTCTAAGATGGAGCTGGTCCTTCTTCACTCTCCGACAGGGTTATCTCTGCCAACACCCGCCCCGAGCTCCTGAACAGAGTCAAAGCTAGGTCTTTGGACAAGTAAACTGAGGCACAGGGGCAGAGCACAACCCCTGGGGTCCTCTGACATTTGTAGTCCCGCCCCTCTCACTCCACCTGCTCTGGATCCTTGGCTTTCCCTGCTGGAAAACGGGATGGCAAAGAGGAAGGAGGAGTTGTGAGGGGCAACAGGGAGCCCATGGCTGGCCAACCACAGGCTACTAACTTGGGTGGCCCCAGATCCCGTGGACACGGCCAGTGTGCATGACACAGAAGGGCTTAGGAGCCTGCAAACTGGGTGGTTCTCCTCTCTCGGGGTCTCAGTGCCCACATCTGTGAAATGGGCAAGGACTCTTAGGGACTTGCCTGCTGGATGTGGAAACCAAAATGACAGACCAGTAGCTGGTTCTTGGCTGCCGCAAGTCCCAGTGACTGCTGTGTGACCTTGGGACTCACTTCCTCTCTCTGGGCTCCTGTCTCCTTTTCTGTCAAAGGAGAGGGGTCAGACAGGTGACCAAGGCTCTTTTTGGTTCTGATAGAAGGTTCTAGATTGTGGGGAAGGGAGAAGAATAGCGTCCACTTCTCTGGGAAAAATGAGAAGCCCACTTCTTCCACTGTAGGCACGTTGGAGCCTTTGGCACCAGCAGCATCATTTTGAGGAAATCATCTTAAACATCAAAAAAACTCTCTATACCAAATATATCCACTACCACCTCGTCCATCAGGAGCATCCAGAATGTTGAACAATAAGGGACTATTAAGTAAATGACGGTACATCCACCTCATTGGAAAAGCCTGAAGACATTAACCCGGTGTTTATGAAAAATTGGTTACAAAACAGGAAAAGGCTCCTGTGAGCCGACAAAGAAAGCAGCATCTACACCTGAATATAGAGAATGAAGACAAAGTCTTTAAAAAACAAACCAACCACCACGTCCAAAAAGACTGCAAAGAACGCATCAAAATATCAGCATTGTCATAGCCTGTTAAGACCATCACGAACCTTTTGTTTCTTTTTCTCTATTTTTCATATTTTTAAACGTATATACCGAAAAGGTTTAAAAAAACAAAAACAAAAACAGTGACTAAATGCCTCCAATTGAGAAACTTTCCCCTTCCATTCATTTATTCACTCATTCATTACTGATCCATTCACTCCGTGTTTGTCCACTCAAAACTGAGTGCCCATCTGTGCCAGGCCCTGGCTCTGAGATCCGTCAGGAGCGGTTCTCCCTTGAAGAAAACGGGAACCCGGGTCAGGGAAGGGAGGACAGCCCCGAATAATGACACCCAGGGCTTGTGCCATAACGGGGCCTTGGAGTGAGCAGAATCAGCCCTGCAGGTTCGGCCCTGCGTCCCTGGCCTCGCGGAGGCCTCCCCCAGCTGCTGGGGTCTCATAGCCCACCCTGTAAGTCAGACCCTCACCCCTAAGAGCCAGGCCTCCAGCTGGGGGTAGTGAGCGTGGGGGTGGGGAGTGGGGCAAAGTGTTCAAGGGGCCTCCCCATTCCCAGCCCACCCAGTTCCTGCAGCAATTCCCTTTCCAGTTCCCGTGGGCCTGGCACATAACCCCTTTTCCCTCGGGGCCCAGCACCCTCTCTGGACTCTGATTTCTGCCTCTCCAGACCCCTGAACAAGGCACCACCCAGTCAGGTCCTGTCTGGCTGCGGCTGCTGTGAAGGGGAGCCCAGGGTATGGAATCTGCTGGTTCCTGTCAGCCAGTGTCACAACGTGAGCACGTCAAAGGGTCCAACACTGTGTCTCCGCTGTGTGGGGGCTGACAGGTTTCTGGGGAGGGTTAACTCTTTCTATTCCTGGACTAAGCCACAGAACAGTCTGAAGACAGTCCGCTGCCCACCCCAGGCCCCACATTCCCCTCTTTAAGTAGGGAGAATCTCCTTTGCTGGCCTGGGTTGTCAGCTCAGGGTCCCTGGGTCTGGCTCCCTACCCCAGGACGAGAAAGGGGAAGCGCCCTCTAGAGCCCCCTCCGCTTCGCCTGGGAATCCAACTAAGGCAGATTTCCATGGACTCTTCTCCGCCCCACTCCCCTTCATCGCCCCCCTCCCGTCCCCTCCCCCCGCCCCCGCAAGCAGCAAAAGGATCTGGGAGCTTTGAGTGCTGAGAGGCCTCTGATCCCCCGGCCCCCACTTTGAGAGGAGCCCCCGGCTCAGGACTGCGGCCCCCAGAAATGCTCTGGGCTAGCACTCCCTACCCATGGCCCCAGTGGGAAAAGGAGAAGTTCCCACCACGCCCCTCCCCCTCGTCTTCCCCTCCCCCCAGCCCCTGAGGGAAGGGGCGAGGCGTCCGGATCTCCGGGTCACCAGAGCAGCGTCTGCTGTGGATGGCAGGAGACAAACACTTCGTCACACACACACATCATCCTCGGGATCACCTCTGAAGCCCGCATTGTACCGGAGGGGAGGAGACCGAGTTGGGGGGAGGAGGCTGGGGTGGCGTGGGGGGCCTGGACGTGCCCGAAGTCACCAGACAATCACCAAGCCCAAGAGGGCTAGAATCCACGACCCCGGCCACAAACCCAGGCCCCGTACTTTCACGGCGCCCCCGCCCCCTCCCCCTCCCGGCAGGGCGCCATCCGACATCAACGTCTCTAACCCAAACAAGTCCCTCCCCCTCCCGCTGCCCGGGGTCAGCAGCCCCTGGAGAGCCAGAGCTACGACCCCCCCCACCGCCGCCGCCCACCGACGGCAGAGGCGCCAGATTTTATTGTCAGCCTGGCCACTCGGGCGCGCGTGAGGCGGGGGTGCAGGGCAGGGGTCCATCGGGCAGGCTCTGGAGCGGGGAGTGGGGAGGGGTCTCCAGGGGAAGTGTTTGAAGCTGCTCCTCCACCTCTGTCCAGATCCGGAAGCCGCCGGGGGAGGGAGGAAGGCGGGGGTGGGGAGAGCGCGACCTTAAGCGCTCGCGGGCGGCAAGAAGGGGCCGCAGTGGCCGGAGGAAGCGCCCGGAGGCATCGGGGGCGCCGAGTCCCCCGGGAGGCTGCGCTCTCGGGAAGTTTCCCACCGGTTGCCTGCAGCAGAAGAGGGAGCGCAGACGGCCCTCCCCGGTCTGACCAGCTCCAGGGCGCAGACTGCGAACTTGAGCAAAACTCCTTCCTTCTCCGGCACCCCTCACCTCCCCGTCCACGGCCACCAGCGCCGCCGCCTCAGCCCCCGGCCTTCTGCCAGTGCCACTGTCGCCAAAACCTCTCACCAATGTATTGTGGAGGAAAGGGGAGGGGGGAATCCCCAGCACAACCAAACTGCGGCCAAAAAAAAAGGAAAGAAATTCTTTCTCTCGAGACCGATTCCCTCAACCGGCATGGAAAACCCCCAAACGGGCAAATCTGCAGCTCCAGCCAAGATCTCAGCTCGGCGGGAGGGGTGCCCGCGGCAGGAGGCGACCCCGCCGGCCGCCCCGGGTTGGGGCAGATCTGAGCGCGGTGGCGGGTCGGGGGCTCCGGAGCCCTCTCGCCGGAGCGGTCCCCCGAAGACACAAAGCTCTGCCGCCAACAATACCTGCGGGCTCCTCCTGGGCCTCCCGGGCGCCGGCACTGCGCGTCTCGCCGTCCCTTTCCCCGCGCTGTCTCTCTCCTCCTCCTCTAGCGCGCGCTCCCCCTCGCCTCTTCCAGAACGCGGCGGCCAGATGAAATCCTTGGGAGAAAAAAATGTGAGCGCTCGCACGATTCCTTTCTCTCCGCCCGCCGCTCGCGGCGGCCCAGGGCTCGCTCCTTTCTCCCTCGCGCTCCCGCGCGCGCCGCGCCTCTCGCGCCCCACGTTTTCTTCTCAGCAGCCCCTGCGAGCGCCCTCAGTAGCCATTATTCACGGGCCGCCGGGGGACAGGAGGTAATTAGAGACCGCCCTGTGGCCGCATCCACTCGGCAAGCGCGATGCGGGCGTGGGGCACGCGCGGGGAGGGGCGCGCGACGAGGGGGCTTGGCTGCGCGCAGCCCGCGCCCCAGACGCGGGGGAGGGGCGAGGGAGGGGGCAGGGAGGGAGGAGTGACGAGCTCGGGAAAGGGAGCAGGCGGAGGGGGCGCCGGGGAGATGCTTTCTCGGCTCTCACCGTGGGGGCTCGGGGTCACCGGCTAGGAGGCTCCAAGGCGCTTAGGGACTGGGGGTGGGGGTGAGTGTCTCCGTGTGTGTGTGCGCGCGCGCGTGTCAAAGATAAAAGGGGAAGGAGCGAACGCTTTAATATTTTCCCAGTGACTTACGAGCCCGTGGGTGAGCCTTGGCTATGCGTTTAGATCCATGTGTATCAATGTGGCTGTATATTTCTGATCTGTCCTACGTGTGAATGTCACGGGGTTTGGAGGTCTGGCTACGAGCTTGTGAATGTGTTTCTGGGTCTCGGAGGAACTGAGTGATGCGATGCCTGCGCGGGATTGTGTTTGTGTGTGATTGTTTATGGGGGGGGGTGACTGCGTGGGTGGGACTGAGCCTGTGTAGGGTTGTGTGTGTCCGAGGGGCTGTCTGTGTGAGGTTGCTTCTGTATGAGATTGTGTCTGCGTGGGCCCAAGTATGTCTGAGGAGTGCTGTGTATCCGTGTGGGCTTGTTTGCGAGTGGGCTTGCGGTTGTTGGGGCTGTAGGTCTGCGCGTGTAGGGGGCAGTGCGCCTGTGCAGAGCTGTGGTTCAAAGAGAGGCTGTGGTGTGTGTCTGCAGGCGGTCTTGTGTGTGGCTGCGTGGGGCTGTATTCTGCGGGAGGGTCTGAGCCCTGGCGGGCGGGGGGGTGGGGGGTCCGCGTGGCATCGGGGATCGCACCGCCGCAGAGCAGCCACTTAAGACGCGAACAGCCTGAGCTGGGGTCGGGGCGCAGCGCGACAGGGAGGGGCGGAGGAGGGGCGGGGGAGAGAAGGCGGAGACGAGGGGGGCCTTCATCCCGCGCCTCCCCCCGCCCCCGAGACGCAGCTTGGAGATCCTGGCACTTGACGGCCCCGCGATCCTAGAGGCACTGGGTTTGATGGACCCTGCTGGGCGGGGGGAGACACCTATGGGCTGGGAGCAGCGGGAACTGGGATCCGGGAGCAGCCCAGAAGCGCGAGGCAAGGGCTGCCTGAAGAGGCGGGTCGCGGCCCAGAGACAGCGGAGGACAAGGCCGAGACAAAGAAGAGCGGGTCCGGGAGCCTCGAGGCAGAACCGCACCTCCAGGTTCGCCCCGCGGCCGAGGGGCGGTCCTACCCGCACACTAAAGGCCACCGGGAGCAGTCTAGAGCCCCGGGGACATGGAATTACGCGCCCCAGGCGGGGCTGAGGTGGGGGGCGGGTTTCCGAGCGTAGTGGGCGGGCGCCGCGCCCCGGGCTGTGATTGAGCGCACTCTGGCCCGCCCCTCGCCAGGCTGCTCTCGGCCCACGCAGCCGTTCATTCATCTATCCGTCTCCCCATCCAGCCGCCTCCGCATCCATCCACCCTTCCGTCCACACACGTGTCCGACCTATCGTCCGTCCACCTGACCGCACCGGGGATCACATAGACGTGTCAGACCTGGCTCTCTCCACTTTCTCCGACGCTTCTCCCCTCAGGCCCCTCTCAGTGATTTCTCTCCCCATTTACTAACCCCCCACCCGCCCCTAATTACGAGCCAGCTGGGTGTGGGGAAGCGCCCGTGTCGTGTGTTGTGGTCTCCCCCCTGCCCCGTTCCTGGCTGCCCTGAGTCCTGGCGGCTCCTGAGGGAGGGCAGTGGCAAGCAGCACATTTCTGCGCACTGCTCCAGAGCCTCCCTCAGCCCAGCCCCTGGGGGGGACTGGGGAGCAAGAAGGGGCTTCATGAAAGGATTGCTGTGCCCCCCAGGTCCTCGGCTGAGGCTGTGCAGAGCCTGGTGGCACAGAGGCCACTAGTACCTCAGTGGCCTGAACAGTCACTCTCAAACCTACCACTGGTACAGTGCCAACTGGAAACAAAAAACAGATTCCTGGGCTCTAGCCCAGACCTAATCAATCCAAGTGCTCAGAGCCTTTTTGCTGTTCCCTCTGCCTAGGAATCAACATCTTACAGCCAGGCTTGGGAACCTCTGGCCTGGAGCATCTTACAGCCTACCCAGACTCCTGAGTGCAGCCACCCAGGGGCAAAGAGCAGGCCTTTCTGCCAGAAATGAACCCTAAATGTGCCCTCTGGGCTGAGCCCTGGGTCACCTGGTAAGGATGCAGCAAAAACAAAGAGGCTGACTCCGGGCACTCACTCCCAGCCAGCAGGCCTCTTTGGGCTCTGGTCTCCCCATCTTTAAAATGTGGGCTGCCTGGTCTCTATTTTCAATTATCTGGCCTGGGAACCAGGGTCACTCAGTCCTGAGGCTGTCAGGTGAGCCAGGAGAGGCCCACTGTGTGCACCATTAGACGAAAAAGCCCAAACCCCTGCTGGGGACCACCAACACAGCCACAGACTGACCTGCAACCCCTATCACAGTGCCACCTGATCTTCCGCCTTACACTGTCCCTGTCACATGCTGACTCAGCCACCTCCATGCAGCCACCCACAAGGTCAAGGTCAAAACTGGCAGGTGGGAGTATGAGGATGGTAGTGTGTGCCCCCTTCCCCTGGGGGGCAGGAACAGGTTCCCTCCCCTCCCCTCCCTGGTTTCAGAATGAAAAAGAAAAAAGTCCTCACCGTGGCTGAGGAGATCCCACACAATCAGGCCTCCACTGTCTCTCTGACCTCATGGCTGTCCACTACCTTGTTGACTCGCTGTTCCTTGAATTCACCAGGCACACTCTCACCTCAGGGCCTTTGCACCTGCTGGTCTCTCTGCCTGGAATGCTCTTCCTCACTTTCTAATGTACCATATAATTTACTATTTATGTATTTTGTAGTTATTTTTGTCTGTTTGCTCATTGGTGTATCCTCTACACCTGGAATAGCACCTGGCCCACGTTCAGTAAGTATTTGTTGAATGAAGGAATGAGACTGACCCAAGCCCTCCTCCTGTGAGCCTGACCCAGCCCAGGTCTTTCTCTTCTTTGAACCAACAGCCCCTTTGGAGAACAATGGGAGGGTGGGATGGAGAACATCAGGGCAAGGACAGGTCATGTGACTCATCAGCGGTCAATCAGTGAGTGCCCTTCATGGATTCTGGGATTCTGGATTCTAGACAGATGTCCTAGGAATTTGGAAGAATGAGGTGGTAGGGGGATGGCTTATCTCAAAAGAGAGCAGAGCCCTTCATCTGTTCCAGGGGCCTCTCTGTTCCTGGGGCAGTATGGCCGAGGGGTCCAGATTCACCTCTGCCAAAGGGAGACAGACACCCCCCTACCTAGCCAGGGCCCTTCCACAAGTGTTATCACGGAGGGTCATCAGGACAGCCCCCCAAGTAGGGATCTGCCCATCTCTGAGAGGAGAAACTCAGGCTCAGAGCCATCAAAGGATTTGTTGAGAACACACAGCAAGACAATTTGATCCACACCTGACTATAAGTTTCTAGAGAGATCTTGCTCACCTCTGCTTGGCACAGAGCAGGTGCTCAATATGCATTCTGCAAATTAATGAATGAAGTGACAGCGCCAAGATTCAAACTTAGGTCTGCATAGCCCCCAAACCCCTGCTTGTTACATCAGACCATACCGACAGGATTCCATGGGATCGGGTGGCAGCACCCAGCACACAGCAGGTGCTCCATAAATGCTGAGGGAATGACCAGCAGGGGAGGCTGCCTGGCTGGCAGGCTCCCTGCTCCAGTCAGGAGTCTGACTCCACCACCCACCACATGAGTCCCACCCCAGGCTCAGGGGGACAGGGGATCCCCCTCACTTGGCTGGCAGGAGAGTTCTATGGACCAGGGTCAGGGTGTTCACAGGTCTCAAAGGGCTCAATGCTTCCTGGTGAGGTGTGGCTGTGTTCAGAAGAGCCTGAACAGGTTGCCCTTTTTTTTGCCTAGCACTATCTGAATAGCTGCTTTCCTGCAAAGTGTATGTCCAAATTCCATTCCAGGGTTAAATAATAAACAGGAGCCATGGAGGGGACCCCAGGCAGGGGTCAGCAGGGCTGCCAGATGTTGGGCTCACTGACAGGCCACCAGAGACAGGTGTTAGACAGGTGGCCCCTGGCCACCCAGGTGGGCGGGCACAAGAGGCAGAGAAGAGGGGCCTGGACTCCACCCACGAGGCCAGGCAAGGTGCCACTGAGACCCAGAAGTCAAATTTGAGCTCAGCCCTCATCTGGTAACCCCCAGGCCTTCCTGGCCTTGGGGGGCCACGGCTCTCCAAGGAAAGGACAGGAGAGCATGTCTGCAGGCTCAGGGTTAGAGGTGGGCCAGGCAGGTTTCAACATCTACTCCACACATTTGGACTGCAAATCTCTCTCTACCTTTCCCTCAGATCAGTCACCCTCCCCATTTCAGAGACCAGGTCACTGAGGTCCAAACAACTGACTTGCCCAAGGTCACAGCACTTGAGTGTGGCAGAAGTACTCATCCATTTGCTTGACAGATATTTACTGAGGACCTACTGTGTTCCAGGAACTGTTCTGTGTGTTGAGGATTCAGAGCACGAAATGAGATAAGGCTTCCCTTCTTTCTAGTTGTGACACAGACAAGAAACAGAATGAATGAGTAAGTTATGTTGCATGTTACATTTAGGTGAAGCTTGCTGTGAAAAAACAAATAAAGCCAGGGAAGGGGGCTGGGAGCATCTGGGGAGGGCTGTGTTTTCACATTGGGTGTTCAGGGAACTCTCACTTGAAAACATTTGAGAACAGACTTGAAAGACGAAGATAGTGAGGCATGCAGCTCTCTGGGGGGAATGAGAACAGCAGGTGCAAAGGCCCGGAGGCGGGAGCAGGGTGGGGATTTTCAAGGAATGGCAAAAGCTGGTGTGGGTGGAGTGGAGTGAGCAATAGGGTGAGTGGGAGGAGACGGGGACAGAGAGGTGACAGGGGCCACACCATAGGACCTTGTACACCTTTATAAGAACTCTGGCTTTGACAGGGATTGAGATGAGGAGTGTCTGCAGCGTGTTGAGCAGAGGAGGGATGTGACCTCCCCTAGGTCCTCACATTATCCCCTGGCTGCTGTGAAGAGAACAGACATGGGGCCAGGGCAGGAGCGGGGAGGCCAGGGAGGTGGCCCTGCATGAGTCCAGGTGGTTGATGACAGAGCCTGGGCAGGGTGGGGGCCATGGAGAGCTGAGCAGGCTTCAGATTCTGGATTTATTTTGGAGGCAGGGCTAATGGGTTTAGCTGACACATTTGGCCCGAATGACTAGAAGGATGGAGCTGCTGTGATCAGCCAGTCCTGCCAGGTGAGTGGTCTGGGGCAGGTTCCCTTGGCTGGTAGGCGGGCAAGTCCTCACGAAGGAACCACCCTGCCCCCTCGGACAGGTTAAAGACCTTCAAGCCAATCTGTTAGCTTGGACAGCTGCTGCACAGGGCCCATTTTTAGTGGATGTATCGGGAGCAGTGCCCTGACTGGGTCAGCAACGAGTGACCTGCCAACTCACCTTCCCACTCTGAGCCTCAGTTTCCCATTTTTCTGAGCATGTTGGTCCAGGCCCGGAGTGAATCCATTCCACACATCTCTCCTTCGGGGTAGGTTTATGGAGCGCCCACCAGCGCCAGGCATTGTTGGGGGTGCCAGGGAGACGGCAGTGAACAAAACAGGCAAATCTCCTGCCCTCGTGAGCTGGCGTGGTTACTGCGCAACCCCAGCCTTGTTCCTTTTTCTCCTCCAGCAAAACCCTCTTGTGCCCAGCACTTCCTGAGAGCTGGACCACCATGTGAGGCTGAGAGCAAAACACTTGAGAAAAGGTGTTTCTGTGAAAGCAAAGAACTTGATGTTTTAGCTGGGGGGCGGGGGGAGGTCAGGATTATAAATATCCAAGTTCCCTTAAGTTTTCAGAATATTTTCAAACAGTTGACATGTCCCCCCCCCCAATCCCAGGGGATGGCAGTGGAGGTCAGAGGAAGATCCGGGATCTCTTTATTTAGGTTCTGGCCAGAGTCAGAGCGGGAGAAAGGCAGCCTGGCATCCACGTCTCCTGCCTGGGGGGTGGGAGCACATCACACTCTCTGCCCCGGGCTGGCCCGCAGCCCTACAGGGGCTGGGTTGGGGTCTTCCCACCCGTGCCTGCCCAGATGGAGACCAAGACCAGGTCTCTTTCTGCCTGCCTTTGATCTGTACAACCTTTGATCTCTGCTGTCTGTGGCTTTCTCTGCCATCAGTCTGTCGGTCCATCCTTCTACACTAGACTGTGGCAGGCCACCAGATGAGGTCATATAGCTTCAGACTCAGACAGGGCAGACCCACCCACTACAGGACCCTCTTCATGGGGCATGGGCTCCAGCGGAGGAACCTCGCCAGAGGTCTGTAACCTCTCACTCCCGTAGCCCCTGCAGCCTCCAGCTCCTGGGCGATCCAAGCCAGTGCAGCCGGAAGCCCCCTGCCTGCCCCGCCCCCTCTGGCATTCACCTTCCTTTCTCAGCATCTGAGTGCACACTGAATTGACGTCCCTGAGCTTGGAGGGGTCAGGCCCTGGATTCAGAGAGCAGTGGGGCTGCAGGCAGGGCTCAGAGTGGGAATAAATGGGAGAAAAGTGGAGGGCTGGGCAGTTGGAGAGGAAGACAGGCAGCTGGGGAAGTGGAGAGGAAGGACAGAGGGAAGGGAGGAAGGAGGAGGATGAAAGAGGTGGGAGAAGAATGGAGGGAAAAGGGAGCAAATGAAGGAGAGAGGGAAGAAGGAATGACAGAGCAACAGGGGGTGAGGAGGGGGAGGCGCCAGAGGAACTGGAGGAAAGCACTAGGAGGGGGTGGGCAAGGGTCTCTCCCAGCCTCTCCTCAGCATGGGGAGGCACTGCCCCCCTTCTTTGCATTCTCTGGCTCTGTCCCAGGTCCAGAGGGCACCCCTTGGTTCCTGGCTATGACCAAGGCCACCTACTCCTGGCACATCCAGCCTGGAGATGGGATCCTGTCATGGCTGTGGGAGCAGCTCATGGCAGCCACGTACCTGTGTGGTGCCCAGCAGGACCCACAGGCGCCTTCTAGCCCCCAAGCCCCTACCTCTCAAGCAGCTGCAGCCTGAGGCTCGAACCTGCCCCCTTGGCCAGGGAGCCACCAAGGGCTGAGGCCTAACCTGTCCTCTGCACCAATACAGATGACCAATCCTTAGTCACAGCCACAGCCACATTTCGACCCTTGACCTCAGTCACAGTGTGAGCTCCTCACCCTGAGCCCAGCCATAGACTGACCCCCACCTTCTGCCATGAATGGACTTCTGACCCCAGCCATAGTCCCTAACCACAGACCAACATCTGGCCCCTACTACAGACTGACCTCTGACCACAGCCCCAGCCTGAGACTGAACCCTGACGCTGGCAGGGGTACACTGTGGTGACCATCCCATGGACACATTCCACCAGGCCACCAGGGACCACATGGGAAGGATGGAAGGGGTCCAACTCAGAGCCATTGCACCCCCAAGGTAAGACACACCATCAACCCTGCACGGGACCCATTCTGAGGCCTCAGGGCCATGAGGTGACCAAGGAGAGCCCGAGGCCACTGACACTTCCTCTGAGCCAAGTCCAGCAGCACCATGCAGGAAGCCTGCCTGGGCCAGTACGAGCAGGCCAGACACACACACAGACACACCCAGAGTCAGACAGACCCACACACAGTCAGACCCATGGCCCCAACCCCCGAGACCCTCACACACAAACACACATGCAAACCAAAGACACAACCAGACACGCACATGTGCACACACACAGACTGTCTCCACCCTCTGTCCCTCTCACAGCCTCTCCAGCCCAGGCCAGTGGTTCCCTGGGGCCCAAGAATGGGAATGTTGACAGCCGCCTCCCCTCGCTCTCCTTCTGAGAGGCTGCAGAACCCTCACAGCCCTTCCCAGGGCCCCAGTGGCTTCCTCTGCCTGCATCGAAGGAGACCCAGCAAGAGGGTGAGCAGTACCCCTCCCCCAAACTCAGGGCAGCTGATAATTTACAGAGAGAGCCCGCCCCATGGCACACAGCAGATTGTGGCAGTCAGGACATGCGTAGACACACACACTCCCCTAGGTGGAAATACAAGGCACACCATCTACGTGTATGCACACTCACAAAATCAGAGACACACGTGTGCTTATATGCACACAAGGAGATGTAAACAGGAACATGTACACATGTAAATGTGACACAGAGGCACATACAAGGATACGCAGGTCTTATTCCTCCATGTAAGAGTGCACCCATGCACCGCACACACACCTGGGTGGCAGCCACCTTCCTCCACACATCATTTGTTTCCTGACCCCAGGCAACCCCAGTTTGGGGACCCCAGAGCTCGTGAGTATCTCTGGTTGGCTCCACCACCCAAGTGACCCCTCCAGCCCTTCCCTAGCTCAACTCAGAGCTCTGTGGGCCTCTGCCCTCCCTTGACTTGGTGGCACTGGGGATGCTGCCCCAGGGCTCCTCCTGGCCCCCAGCCCTCAGCCCCACCCACGTAAGGACCCCTGAAGTCCTCTTGACCTTGTCCCGCGTGACGGCTGCAGCTCCCACCTAGATCTGGGCTGGCTATGACATGCCCTCGGTCTTGGGCACGACTTGGCCCACTCCCTCCCTGCTAAGGGAGACTCAGTCCCCCACCTCAGTCTGTCAGCTGCAGAATGGGATGAGAGAGACCTGGGGCCAGCTTCCCCTGGGGCAGGTGGGTACCAGGGAACATTCAAATGAGAAGCCCTTTTTAGGGGTGCCTGAATCTGCAGAGATGGCCTCTGGAAGGATGGAGAAGAAACTGCTGATCAAAGAGAAGGGTCGGGGGTGGGAGGGATGTTCATTGTGCTGTGTGAATTTACCACCACATGAATGTATGAGGAAGGGGAGGGGAGGAGGGGAAGAAGGCGGGGAGCTGGGGAGGAAGCGGGGAGGAGGGGAGGAGGAGGGAGGAGGGTGAGATTATTGTTCTTGTGCTTTTCCTCCTGGTTTGGCTTCATCCCAAAATTCCCCGGTGGAACCCAGATGATTGCACCACGGGGCAGGGGTGGCAGACGGAGACAGCGCTGACTCTGCCAAGCACCCCCCACGGAATGCTCCCAGCAATCCTTTGAGGTACATGTCCTTAGCCCATTTTAGAGACGTGGAAACGGATGCTCAGAGAGCAGAAGAGAGAGGCCCAAGGCCCAAGTGACTCTGGGTCGAGCCTGAACCACTGCCCTGTCCCGTGAGCTTCTCACGGAGCCGTTGTAGTTCACCTGTGACACCCAGGGCCCCTCAGAGCAGCCCAGCCCCGGCATACGTGTGGAGGAAAGAAGAACCACTCACTGCCGACGCCCGCCTGGGCTCTCTAGGAGAGTGACGGGTGAAGAGGTCGGTTTCCATCCTTCCCACACTCCCTCAACCAGGAAAGATGCTGCCGCGCCCGTCCCCAGTGCAAGTCCAGCTCTGCCACAGCCTGGCACTGGGGCAGCTCCACACCCTCTCTGGGCCCAGTTTCCACAACTGAGAAGAGGGATAATGCTTCTTCTCCTGCCTACCTCAGGGTGGGGAGGTGACACAGGCTGGGAAGCAGGCTTCCAAGCTGTCATCTCTCTCCCTTAGAAAAAGCTCATGGTCTGAGACCAGGACAGTCCTCCAAACCCAGCACCAGAGAGGAGGCAGCTACAAGAGCAGACACTGAGGATCCTTTCCTCAACAAGCTGGCAGGGCCCACTGTCCAACCACCCACAGTCAGATGTGCTTCCAGTCTTGTTTCCACACACTTCTGCGGGGGGAGCTTGGTCGATGGTCAGCTTTCTTATCCAGTTCACACCGCTCCCAGCTGTGACGAGACTCACACCCAGCTGTTTCACATGACGTTTCTGAGCCTCGGTTTTTTCACCTTTAAAATGGGAGAACAGCGGGGCCTGGGTTGTGTTGAGGATTAATGGAAATTGGTACATGAAAGTCACTATGGGGTTTGCCACATCATGAGCCCTCGATAAATGTGAGCTGTGATGATGATGATGTCCTCCTGTTCTATGGAGGGATTTGAGTTTTCAATCTTTGGGATAAGTATCACGTTCCAATTTCATGGTGATGGTCTGAACATTTAAGTTAGAAATCCTGCTTGGTTGTGCAGATGAGGCAAAGGCCCCCCACACTTTGTCCCCAGTACCGAATGACCACTGACACATGCTCTGGGCTACTAGTTCCCGAATCCCTTCACAACCTCCCAATAGCCAAGTGAGGGGGCAGGGGGGCCCAGGAGCCCCATGCTACAGACCCAGAAACTGGGGCTCAGAGAGGGAGCTGAGGAGGATAGAAGCAACAGGAAGACAGACAGATTTCACCTCCATATAAGGAAGAGCTTGCCAACAGGCAGAGCTGCCCAGAAATGGAATGAGCAAGCTGCCTTGGGAGGTGGTGAGCGACCTGTGGCTGAAGGCGTGCAAGCAGAAAAAGGTGGTCTCTTGCTGGAGATGGCATGCAGGCAGCTCAGACACTGGACGGGGGGACTGCTGGGACCTCTCGTCCTGTGACTTGACCAAGGCCACGTGAGCAGGAATGGAATTCCAGGTCAGAGCTGGAGGCCGGAGCAAGCGCTGCTGCTCCAAACCTGCCACGGGAAAGCCCAGCAGACAGAGAGAGCCCAGCCGGTTGCAGTGGGAGGCCCGCCCCTGCAAATCAGTTCCCTGTCCACCCCCCCAGGACACAAAGCTCTTAGTTTTTAGAGAGGAATACCTACTTTTAATTTTAAAAGTTGGGAAGTATATAAGAGGAGAAAGGAAAAGAAATCCAGGGTCTCCCTCACCCTGCGACAATATTTCCTTCCAATCTTCTCTATGCCCATGGATTTTAGTTAGAAATCTTGGTGTGCTCCAGATTTTTTAAGTTGAGATACTGTACAATTCACATACAGTCACGCACAGCATAACGACGTGTCGGTCAACGACAGATCACATATACCGTGGTGGTCCCATAAGATTAGTACCACACAGCCTAGGTGTGCAGGAGGCGACACCACCTAGGTCTGTGTAAGTGCACGCTATGATGTGCGCACAACAACAAAGCTGCCTGACGCATTTCTTAGAATGTGTCCCTGTCGTTAAGTGACGTGTAACTGTACTATAAAATTCACCCTTTTAAAGTGGTTTTCAGTATATTCACAGAGTTGTGCAACTATCAACACTATCTAATTTCAGAACATTTTCATCCCCCAAAAAGAAACCAGTACCCATTAGCAGTCACTCCCCAGTCTCCCCCACACCACAGACTGTCACCCACTAATCCACTCTGTCTTTATTGACCATGGCAGTCGCCTCTTCCCGGCCTCCCTGAGCCCACCCCTGCCCACTTCCGCCCTCATGGCAGCCAGAGGGAGCCTGCTAAAGCCCAAGTCAGATCACATCCCTCCCTCACTCAGAACCTGCATGGGTCCCGCCTCACACAAGAGTTAAAACCAAACTTATACCATGGCAACCTGACCTCTGCTACCTTTGACCTCATCTCCTCCCTTTCTCCCCCTTGCTCCCTCAGCTCCAGCCATGCTGGCCTCCTCAAACAATCAAGCATGGTCCTGCCTCAGGGCCTTTGCACTGGCTATTCCTTCTGCCTAGAACGCACTTCTCTAGATATCTGCTTAGCCTTCCCCACCACTCTCTCTGTAGCATTGCTTTCTTTCCCTTCATGACATTTATCACTTGACACAGCTGTCTTTCTGTCCGCTGTCTTCTCCTCCTTGGTGTCTTGCTCGCGCCCAGCATGGAGTTGCAGCTCAGTGAATTTTGGGGCCGTTTCCAATAAAATAAGCAACGTAAAAGCAGCAAAAGCAAAACTGAAGCGTCCCACAGAGCAGGCGTATGAACCGGCGGTCCTCTGCCTGTGGACATGTGTGGTTTAAACCACACTGTGCCTTTTGTTAATTGAGCCAGGAGAGCTCACATTAAAATCCAAATGCCAGCTTCTCTTGAAAACACAAATCTGGTCATCCAGGGTCGTGCACCCATGTGACAACCGTCGGCAGGCACTGAGAGGCTGGGCCTGGGGGGCACTGGGGTCCTGCCTCTGGGGTCTGGAGCTGGGCCTGGGGCCACCTCTGCCAAGCAGGCCCTCCCCAGGCACAAGGCTTCGAGGTCCTGGGAGGTGAGTGCCCTGTCACCCCTCAGAGACAACCCAGAGGTGGTGCCCAGGAGGACGGCTTCCCTCCAGGAGAGCCCCGCGACCTCTGTGGCTGCTCCCTGGTGTCAGCCCTGACTGACCCCAGCCTCGTCTCCCACCCATCTTTCTGCTCCGGCACCTTCCCAGGCTCCCCGAGCTCTCTCTGCACCCCTCGCAGCTGCTGTGCCCTGTGCCTGCTCTCGACTTCATCCTTATGTCCTCTTAAAGGCCCTGCTTCACCTGCCCCCCACAGCCCATAGAGGCCCCTACACACATCTGTCTGTGAGCTGGGGGAGGAAGGGGTGGCACCCTCTTTATCCTGGCCTCCCTTGCCCCTGGCAGTGCCCAGTGCGCTGTAGGCCCTCAGGAAGCTTCGTTAAAGGACTGAACAAATACCACCGTCCCAAGGGCTGGGAGGAATCAGGGCTAACACGTGCACTTAGAAGGGTCCATCTTGGGTCACGCTCACTGCCAACACATACTTGTTAATCACCTACTGTGTGCCAGTGTGCAGGGGCACAAAGATGGGAACCTGGGGAAGGCCTGCGGTGGGAGTTCTCCTCGGTCCTGTTTCCCTACCTGCACACAGGGCTTCCCTGATCACCAGCCTCTCTGGCTCCACAGCTCCATCCCGCCTCCCCGCCCTGGAGAGGTTTTCCTGGTACAGCGGCCCTGCCTTCCCATCCATCAGGATTTTGCTGCATTCCTATGAGTCATTCTCCAAACAAACCCATGCGAGGGAGAGAAGGGAGCAGGAGAGGTAGAGAGGGAAGGCTTGGGCCGTGCCTCCTCCTCCTCCCTGCTCCCCCTCAATACCCTCTCCCATGCACACATGGGGCCCCCACCAGGAGAGCTCTGGAGTAAGAGTCTGGTCAGCTTGTGCCGTGGACTTGCTATGTGACCTTGGGCAAGACCTTTGCCCTCTCTGGGCCTCTGGAGAAAGTGACCCTGAAGTTCCCCACCTACAGGATGCATGGGCTTCCCAGGGGACTGTCTGTCTCAAATGAGGCAGGGCATGGGGGCAAGGTGTGCACGGGGTGTCCTTGAAGCCGCCTCTGCCCACTTCTTTATCTCAGTTTCCCTACCTCTGAAATGAGAGGGCAAGTCTTTGGTAGGCACAGGGGACAGGGTGCACATCTGCCAGGAGCAGCTGGGCAGGGGGCCAAGGCACGGGCAGAGCAGCTTGTCCCAATCACAGGCCAGCCACCAGCCCCAACACTGGGCCAGCGGGGCCTCCACCAGAAGTCCCAGTCTCCTGCACTGAGGCTGGTGCTGGGCAGCCATTTCTCTGGGGAGCAGGGAGCACCAGGGCCCTTTGACTCGCAAAGCCAGAGGCCAGGCAGTGAGGGCGGTCTCTGAGCAGACCCCAGCTCTGAAAAAAGGAGGAAAACCCCCCACACCAGCAGCAGGGAGGGAACCTCTGAATGTGGCTGTGTGCCCGTGTGTGTGTGTGTGTGTGTGTGTGTGCATGCATGTGTTCACGGGACAGGTTCCCCAGACGTCGGTAGCTCTGTTTCTGTGAAAAGCTGGCTTCTGAGTCACCCGCACTGCAGCCACCACCTCTGACCAATGGGTACATGCAACAGCCTGAGTCCCTTGTATGTGAGTCTCTTGTGTCTTCAGAGCCCTGAAGCAAGTATGTATGTGGTCATGTGGCCAAGGGCCGGCTGGCTGTAGAGGGCATGTCTGTGTGTGTGACACAGATTTCTGGAGGGTGTGAGAAGGGGTGAGTGTCCATGAATGTGACCACAAGTGGCAGGGGTGTGTGGGCGTATCTCTGTCTGAGTGTGTGTGTGTATCTCCCACCACAGTGGGCTGGCATCTAGGAATGAGCGTGCATGCAAGCAAGCAGATTTCCTCCTTGGAACTGACCCCCTCTGGGCTCTCTCATTCTTTCTGGCTCCATGACAAGCAGGTTTCCAAATTCCACATGTGCACATACCCCAGGCCCAGGGCTCTTATCTGCGGGCCCCGTAAGATTCAGAGCGAAGCTCTAGTCCCTCTGCCCAGACAAACGTCCTGACACACATCACTTTGGATCTGGTATTAGGGTTCATGGAACCCAGGCAGGGGTCCCACCTTCCCAAGGCCCAACAGGTCCCGGGTCAGACCTAGAGGGCACAGCCCAGCCCAGAAGAGGGAGATCGGGGCCAGAGCGAGGCCAGGGGCCTGGAAGGATATCAGGGCGGACCCGGGGCTGTGCAGGAAGGAGATGTTGGGGAGCAGCCAGGGGATGCTTGGCAGCTGCTCCAGGCTGGGACTAGAACACCCCCCGGTGGCCTGCATGTTGGGGCAGCCGCAGGCAGGGTTAGCTTACAGGAGTGATGGAACAGTGGTAACCAGAGCGGGAGGCCAGGAGCAGGGCAGGGCCTCTAGAGATGTGGGTGATGAGAAGGAAGTCGGGGCAGTGGGCGCCTGGGGGTGGGGAAGGGGCATTTCTGAGTGTGTGGGAGAGACCAAAACAGGGAGGGACTGAGAGGAACCCGCGGGAACTGACACAGCACACTGAGCACAGTGAGCCCCGTCAGCTCCCGGCTCTGCCGCTCACCCAGTGAGCTGCCTGCCAGCCTCAGCGCCTCCTCCACTGGAGCAGGGACCCCGTCCTCCTTACAGGATGAAGCAAGGGGCCCGCACACAGTAAGCGGTCCCTGTTGTTACAGTGATGGTTCCCAGGTTGCTGCTGGAGCACGTGGGAAGTACCCCAGGCTGTGGGCTCCCCTCTTGACATAAGTCCCTTCTGCTCACTGGGACTCAGTCTTCCTGCCTGTAATATGGGGTGCCCCAGCCCCGTCCGCACCTGAGGTAGGAAAGGCCCATGGAGGACTTTAAGACAAAGGGCTCCTTTTGTGCCCGGAGCGGGGAGAGCAGGGGACCCCGGCACAGGGTTCAACTCCACGCCCCAGCAGTTGTAAAGCTGGAGCGTTCTGGGTGTTTCCACACAGGCTTAAGTGCTTGAGCGCAGAGGACAGGCTCCAGTCAGTTAGCTGGTGCCCAGCCTGGGACAGAGAACTGGTCTCTAGACTCTGGGCCATCGCTCTGTGCCCCTCACCTTGTCTGGAATCTCTCAGTTGTTAGAAGGAGAGTGTGGATAAGAGATGGCCACCAGTGAGGGACGGGGACATGGGGGACATAGAGCATCCCTGAGCCTCAAATGTGACAAGCGATGAGCTGCCTGTGGACATCACATCAGGTGTGCCTGGAGGTGTGGGAGACAGTGACCCACTCACCTACTGATCCAGATCCTGCCCCGAGAGCACGCAGACTTCACAATTCTACAATGGGGAGGAGGGTCTTTCCACCTGGTCCGCCTGCCACACACATGAGCACAGCCCAGAGGGGAGGGCAGGAGGATGCAAAAGCCAATTCCTCCCTTGTTCCTACAATGTAGGCCGATGAGCACTTGTGTTAGAGAAAAGGGCTTGCTAAGCAACCGGCTCCCCAGACTTCATCAAGGGTTCTCCTCCCGGACAGGAGGCCAGCCTCCACCCCCGCTGCCACCTTTAGGTTGGTACACACTTGGAGAGACCCAGACAAGCCCACAGGCTGAGGAGTCATTAGAGGGAGGTGGGTGAGCAGCAAAAGGAGCCGAGAGGGGGCCCAGGGAAGGGCAGTAGCTGGAGGAGGGAGGGGGATAAGGATGGCAGAGGGGAGGCCTGAGAGATAAGGGCACCCACACTTCCATTTCTGGGAGATGGGGTGGGGTCGATTTGGCCCATGTAGCCCTGTGAGGGGCCTGAGGACTCCAGGAACTTTCTCCCACTCTCCATGCTCTGTCTGGCTCCCTCCAGGTCCCAGGGAGCCTGTGAGCTCCTAAATCCACTCAGGGCACAGCTCTCGTGGCCTCCACCTCACTCAGAATGAAAGCTGAAGTCCTGGCCATGACCTGGAGGCCTCTCATGAACCCTCTACCCCTCACTGTGCCCCAGTCACACTGGCCCCTTTGCTGTTTTTGCAACATGCAAAGCACGTTTCTGCCTCAGGGCCTTTGCATAGCTGTTCCCTCTGCCTGCCCTTCTCCCAGATATGCACAAGACTCACCGACCTCCCTCGGAGCTTTGCTCACAGGTCACTTGCTCAGTGAGGCTTTTCCTGACTCCCCAATTTTAAACTGCAAACATCTCTCCAACTCCTGAGCCCCTTCCCTGCTCTATTTCTTTTTCTCATTGTATTTATCGCCTTCTAATACCCTCTATAGTACCATCTCCCACTAGAACAGAGCAAGGACCTCTGCTTTGTTCACTGATGTACACCTAGGACAGTGCCTGGCACACAGTAGGGCTCGGGAAACACATGTGGAACGAGTACAACACTCTGTTATTCAAGATAGGAAAACCTCTCTGTTCGAATGGTGAAATCTTTAAAAATGACACACACACACACACACACACACACACACACCCAGGAGTTTCAGTCCTTTTTCTCCTGAGACAGCACACGGGAGAAGAAGAAACATGTGCCACCCTCCCAACTTAGGCGCCACACCAAACCGTCAGACCGCACCATGCCACTATGGGCCGCAGAGGATGAGGAACTGGGAATTTTGGCCAAAAGCTCTAATGACACCTCTAATAACACCAACAATACGAACAGTAGAGGCCGCTTATTGAGTCCTTCCTGTGCCCTAGACGCCAGGCTGAGGACTTGACGTGGACTTTCACTTAATACTCCTGGCATGATTCCGAGGCCAGTACTATGAAAATCCCCATTTTCCGATGAGACAACTGAAGCCCAGACAGTGAAGCAACTCGCCAAGGTCACACAGCTCGTAAGTGGTAGCTGAGATTGGAAGTCACATCTGTGTGATTCCAGGCCCCCATGCACCCCACAGCCTGGCACGGGCTCTCAGCTTCTTCCACCAAGGCTGGCCTGTGCAGAGGAGGAGTCCCCCCTGCGAGGGCCACACTGACCACGCCCGCCAGGAGGCTCCTCGCGCTGCCACATCCCATACCCCAGGTCTCCAAGGCCAGAACCTTGCAGGGGAAGAGGTCAGTCCCAAATTTTACTAAGAGAGAAACTGAGGCTCAGAGGGAGCAGTAACTGGGCCAAGGCCACACCGTGGGGCTGTGCAGAGCCGAAACGAGATTGCAAGTCTCTGCCTACCGTGGTCTGAGTGTCCCCATTGGCCTCGACAGCACTGGGTGCCCTGTGGCATCCTCAGCCTCACAGCCGTTCAGAAGTGAGGGCAGTCCCGTGCATTCCACTTTCCTGGCAGGCAGGTCCACTGGACGTGTGTCCAGTTACTGGCTCAGCAAGCCTGTGGCCCTGACAGCCTGGGCCACCCTCTGAGGAGCTGGGCCGAGCGGCTGGCACCTGGTGGCTCACTGCTCTCAAAGACAGCCCCATCAGGGAGGCCAGAGAGGGATGGAGGGAGCTAAGTCTCTAAGCCAAGGTTTTACATCCAGGACTTCTGGAAACAAGGCCTTGGGGCCTTCAGAGAAGCCACATGGGTATCTGTGGAGAGGGGCACTGAACAACAAAAAAGAGGTCAGTGGAGTTGGAAAACATCCACCTGGAGTGAGATCCCAGCTCTGCTCTGTGACCTTAACCTCTCCAAGCCTCAGGTTTCTCATCCGTAAAGTGGGGTCATGATCAAGAGTACAGAAGATGTACCCAACACACAGCAGGTGCTCGACAAGCACTGTGGCCATTATGATTGTTACTTGTACTTTTTTTGCCCACCAATACCCCTCCCATCAACCTGAGCTCCAGACCACGATTAACATCTTTCCTGGGCTACAGGGAGTCCCCAAACCAGAAAGGTTATGGGTGAAGACTCTCGTTGTCGCTGCTGCAAGCATGTGCTTCTCTCCCAGATCCATCCCAGAGGTTCTGTGCCCAGGAGCCTGGTCAAAAAGAGCCCCCACCTGCTCCCAAACCCCGGCTCAGCATCCATGCCCCAAGCAGTGCCACTGACTCCGTGTGGCTAGCTCCGCCAGCCAGCCTCCAAAGGCAGCAGTCCCCCCAGCCTCCTCTGAGCCCGCCCTCTGACCAGAAGCCTGAGTCTCCGAGTCTCCCTACCCTCCACCTCCCCAGCTCTGATGGTGGGGTGGAGAGGCAGAGTGAGGAGCCTTCCCACCACCTAGGAGCCCTATGCACAGCTCACTGCCCCAATCACCCGTCCACAAGCACTTATTGAGGACCTCCCACATGCAAAGCACTGTGCCAACCGCCATGAGAGAGACAGAGTTGAAAAGGGTACCACCCCACCTCCCCACAAGCCCCAGTCCAGCAGAAACATAGTGTGCATTATGGACACAGCACAGTCCAGCAGTCACAAACAGGCTCTGAAGTTGCACAGACCTGCATTCGAGGCCCAATGCTGCCACCTCCCAGCTGAGTGACTCTGGGCACACTGCATCCCCTCACTAGCCTCAGTGTCTCCATCTGTAGAATGGGATAGTAACAGAAGCCACCTCAGGGGTAGTGACAAGCTACTGAGTACCAAGAGCTTCACGCACAGCCTGGCACAGAGTAGGTGCTCAACCCACGTGAGCCTCACTCCTCGCCTTGACCAGGCAAGGGCAGAGCCTGGAGGCATGCCAGCAGAGACCTCCCTCCAGGTTCCCACCACCTCATTAATCAGGGAGGACTGTCCGCCCGGCTGGGATGCCACTGGCAGCCTGCCCATTCACCTCCATCTTGTCTGCAAGGACATCTGGAGACAGGGAAGGAGTGTGCCAAGTTCTGGCTGAAGGCCAGGCATGCTGGGACCCCAGCAAACCAGAAGAGGCCCACCCAGCAGGCCCCACTGCCACTGAGCCCTCACAGGGTCATCACCAACACCCCCAGCCCCACACACCCACACGATCAGCCCACAACAAACATCCAAGGGTTGGGCTGGTGGTGGGGAACCAGGCTGAGGCTAGGCCTGAAATGAGGGGGTGGCACGAGCTTGCCTGCCATCAGAGGGACTGAATTTGAATCTCCAGGCAGTAAGGAGTCACTGAAGGTTGCTGGGTGGCAAAGGGACCTCTGCCCTCCTCTCCAGCCTCCTCCTCACCACCCTCTAGTGAGCTCAGGCTTTCTGTGGTTGGCCTGTACTCCCCACCACCCCACCGTATCAGGCAATGCTCTGCCCCAGGCCTTTGCTCCAACTGTCCCCCTACCTGAAACCTGCTTCCAGCCCCTCGGAGTAGCTCACGTTATCCTCCTCCAGGCCGAGCTTAGAAGCCTCTCTAGCCCTTCCCAGTGTGGGCTGAGTCCGTTCTCCGCTTCGTCTAAACTGGTCCTTTTGACGGCAGAGTACAAGTATTCCTTTCTAAGGCCACCTCGCCCAGACAGGAGTCCTTGGTGGGCAGAGCCCCAAGATGAAAAATCTTTGCCCCAGCATTGCCCCACACAGGGCAAGGCCGGGGTCGGTGGTCTCTGGCCGGTCATCCCGTTATGCTTTGGGGCTCTGTCTCTGCAATGGCACAGAGGGAGGATGCAGGAGCCCAATGGGGGAGCTGATGTGGTTGGTGCAGACCAGAAAGGAGGAGGGACTGGAGGGGGCAAAAAGGAGAGGCTGGGGTGCAAAGGGGAGTGGAGGCGGGGGAAGGAGAAG
The DNA here is from genome assembly GCA_031878705.1 of Tapirus indicus. Classification (NCBI taxonomy): domain Eukaryota; kingdom Metazoa; phylum Chordata; class Mammalia; order Perissodactyla; family Tapiridae; genus Tapirus; species Tapirus indicus. The sequence continues at coordinate 1,262,066 of CM062932.1, read as the reverse complement.
GGAGCCATCTTGGAGAAACCACATGACCAGTTCACCTACTCCCTCTTCCCTTTTCTCCTTCCCTCTGCTGAAGGAGGGGGGTGAGAGGGGAGGGACTGAGGGAGAGAGAAGGGAATACAGGCCCCCCCCCCAGGCCTGAGGTCCCTCCCAGTGGCTCACCCAGTGAGGGTAGGGAGGGGCATAGGCAGGTCCCAGAGAACACCTTAAGTTTTCAGGTTTCCCTGAGGTTCCCATCATTCCCCCTGCCCCCAGGGTCCCCAGTCTGGACAGAAGGCTCAGGGCAGCACTGCAACCCCTGTGCCATCCCCACGGGGCATGCAGGGACGGGGCAGTCAGACCAGACTGGCCTCAAGGGGTCAGGACATACTCAGACACCCCGGACCCTGGGCTAGCCCTTCCCCCAACAGAGGGACTAGACCCAGACAGATCCCAGGAGGACAGAGGCTTGCCTTGGAAGGGCAGGGATGGATTTCAGGGAGGGTGAGAGAGGGAGGAGAGGGGCCTTTGTTCCAGGCAGCGGGAACAGCTTCTGAAAGGCAAGGAGGTAAGACAGAGAGGCACCTGGGGGCCTCGGAGAGGTCACACGGAACGCTCTCCAGGGCGCCTGGCATGGAATACGCGACCACCACTGCTGGTGCAGAGCAGGGTGGCACCGGGTCAGGGGCAGCAGCCGGTCCCGAAAGGCCTTGAATGCCAAGCCAAAGACGGCCCAGTGCCGGGAGGCCGGAGGCGGCCTGGACAGCGGCCGTGGCCGGAGGAGGCGGGGAGGCCGCCGGCAGAGCAGGGCTCCGCGAGGCGGGGAGGTAAATTAATTCGATGAACCCGCCCCGCCAGCCTCTCCCACCCCGCGCGGCGCTCGGAGGCTGAGCGCACGGCCCGGCAGGCCCGCGGGCGCCGCGGCCCAGGTCCTCCGCCCGCGCGGGCGTGCAGGGGCTTCCTCGGCCGCCGCGCCTCCGCCGGGCAGGTGCGGTCAGACCCGCGCGCTCGCGGCCATTAAGCATTAATACAGCTCATTGGCATAAGAACGAGAAGACGCTTTGATGGCGGCAACGCCCGCAGGGGCGGCGGCGCAGGCCAGCCTGGGAGCCCCAGAGATAGGCGCCCGGTCGCAGGGGCCCCGCCTGGGAGGGGGTTGTGGGTCTGGACCCGACCCCGGGGGCCCAGCCCAGGTCCCAAGAATGGTCTATTGGAAGGTAAGGGAGGAAGCCCAACAGACAGGTGTCTCTTTCCCAAAGAAACAGCTGGGTAAACTGAGGCCCGGAGGTGCCATGTGACTCACAAAGGGTCTCGAAACAAGGGAGCTAGAACCCAGGTCTCAGCTAGCAAGCAGTTCCTTTATTCAACACATCAGTAACAGCAGCCACCACTTTAGCCTGTTCTAAGCACTTAGCAGAAATTCTCTCCCTTAATCCCAAACCCCAGCTACCTCAGGAGCTAGTAGGGACTCACTATTGTGATCCCCATTTTACAGAGCAGGAAACTGAGGCTTGGAGAGGGACTTTGATTTACCTGAGGTCCCATGGCTGGTAAAAAGCCAACAAGAAGATTTGCACCCGGGCAGTCTGGCTCCTCAGGCTGGGCTCATAACCAGGAAACCACACTGCCACGTGTGACATGGCCAGGAGGGGTTACAGGGAGGGGTGGAGACTGTGGCTAGCAGCTAAGTGGAGGCTGTGCCATCCCACCTCGACTGGGTGTCAGACAGTAGCCGCGCCACCAATCACAACCTCTGGGGAAGCCGGCTGTGGTAATCCAGATGAACTGTCACCTGGGAATTGGAGGTGGAATCGCCCAAGGATTACTCACTGGCAGCTCATTTGATTTTTTTTTTCCCTTCAAAAATGGGTCTGTGGGCAGGACGTGGCAGGAGGACCACAAGTTTGCTACCTGGGTCTAACACCTGGCGATTAACAGGTGTTCAAGAAACACTAGGTGAGCAAATGAACGAGCCATGAAAAACATGCCTCCCTCTACAATGGTGGGGGAATGGGGACGATCTGCAGATTTCATCTCTTCCAGGCTTCTTTTGGCCCTGGGGTTGGCTCTGTGAGAGCAAAAGGGCCTAGATGAAACGGCAGGTGGGGCCTGAGGCAGTTGGGCTGTGCCCGGGCTCCCAGCCTCCCCTGAGGCAGTGCCTCAGGCATTCCAAAATCAAGGTTGTTGTCGCAGATGTCTTGAGGGCCCTGGCGGGGAGAGCCAAGAGCACCGGAAGAGGAGACACAGACTGCCTGAGTTCCACTCAGAGGTGATGGAGAAGGAAATTTCTAGCCCCTGAGGAGCTGAGAGAAGCTGGGCAGTTGCCTAACACAGCAAGAATCTGGGTCTCCTGACTCATTCAGTCCTAGCAGAGCCTTTAGCGGTTGCCTGGAGCAGTCCCCAGCCTAGGCACAGGACTCCCTCTGTCCGTTAGAGGAGCTCTGTGCGTATTCTCCACGCCACTGTCCTGGCTGCGGATAACTGTGTTCCCATACAGGAATGTATAATGATGCAAGTAACCCGATTATTTGATTACTGTCCTTCCCATCTTGGCCACACCACCCCGAGAGCAGAGATTATAAACACCCAGATCACGGCTGGTTTCAGTCTTGGCACACAGTGGGCCTGCAAACATATCTGTCAACCAGATGAAGTATTATTACTACAAATAGTCACAGTGCGAGAGAAAATGCTTGCTGGTGTGGGCCTTCCCGCCTCCCCAAGCCTTCTGGCACCCCTCCCCCCACACAGCTGGCTCAGGGGCCTGGATGGGCCTCAGTGCCCCCACAGGCAGGAGCGGGGCTTGGCCCCCCTCTTCCCAACCTGATCCTGAGGCTGGCCCACCCCCTCAGCTGCCGGCTGGCCTGCAAAGGTATCTGTCCCAGGGGGGCCCTCGGCAGCCTCATTAGGCAAGTAGTGACAGGCGCATTAGCTGCTATGGTGGGGGGGTGGTGCTGAGGGCTGTCACAAGGCTGAGGAAACCCAATGACTGCCACTTCCCAGGCCACTGGGCCCCATCTGGGTCAGGGGCCAGGGCTGGGGAAGGCAGAGTGACAACACCCCAAGCGCAGAGTTGCCCCCAGAGCTGGGACTCAGGGCCCAGAGAAGGGATCTTCCCATCATTCCTTGCTGTTCTTGCTGCCTGCCTCCTGGCTGGACTCAGCTCGCTGAGGGATCCTGGACAAGCCCTGCCTCCCCTGTGCCATGGCCATTACAGTTCTGGTGCTCTGTGTGAGAGGAGCACAGGGGCCTGGGAACCCACCCTCGTGTAGCAGAAGAGGAAACTGAGGCCCAGGGAGGGCTACCCCAGAGCAGAGTACTGGAGCAGGAGCTGTGCTCTGCATTAGGGTCCCGGCTTGGCCACTAATAGGCTGTGTGCCCTCTGGACCTCAGTTTCCCCATCTGTGAAATGGGGGCCTGGACCACCTCGATCAGAGAGTTCTCTGTGGTCTCTGAGCACAGGGCAGGGAAGGCCTAGTTCTGCTGGAAGAGGGTCAGGGACTGTCAGAGTCCCTTCAGTCCCCAAAGCCAGTCTTTCCTTGAGCCTAAGGACAGAACTCAGGCTTGCCAGACATCGAGTTCCTCCCAGTGCCCAGGGCCGGCGGGGAAACGCAGATGCCCAGCAACGCAGCCAGTGGCCACTGCCTCCACCACTGACAAAAAGTCCTATGCCACACTCCACACACACACACAGCAACAGGCATCACACCACAGGACATACACACAACCACAAAGACAGACACTCAGCCACACACACAGGTCCCCTGCCCACAAACGCAGACACACAAACCACACACATACACACACACAGAGGAGCACATGCCCCCCTGCGCCATGGATACCACCACACATATGAGCACCTAAGACATGCTCAGACAAACCCACCCCCCAGCTCATTTCCCCAACCCAGCACACACAGCCACACACACAACCACACACTGGTCCCAGTCACAAAGACAGATACCGCCTCTATACACACATATCACACACACAGGCACACACTCAGCAATCCAACACAGAGAGACTCATGCGTGCCTGGGTGCAGCAACCATACAAGAACCATCACCCCTCCATGTACAGAACCCCTCCCCGAAAAGGACAAAGACACATGCTGCACACACACAGGCCCCCAAGCCTGGGAACACACAGACACACACCCATCTTGCCACTTGGTTAAGTCCCACACGGCAGGCGGCTCCCAGCCTAGAAGAGCAAATCCAGATAAATAAATCATGTTCAGAGCATCAATCTCGGCCCCAACCTGGCTGCCTCCTTGCTATAGGTAAAGTGAAACGGGTCTTAAATATTTTATAAATGAATAAACCTGTTAAGAGAATATAATTTACAGGCCCTTGGCTGTAGGCTCACAACATCCCTCCCGCATCCTTCCATTTCAGAGAGCACACAGTGGTGGTGGCAGGCGGTGGCCAGCGGGGCGTGACGTCTGGTGCCCCACCCGCCAGCCCTCTGCCAGGGGTGTTATTCTCAGGCAAAGGGCGTTCTGTGGTTTCCATCCACTAAATCCACTGCTGCTCAGGGACAGGGCGCCGCCTTCTCTTGTCTTCAGCTTTTTCCCTCAAGCCTTGGATGCTTTTAAATGCCAATTCATCCCTGGCAATTTTGAGTTCCCAAGGCCTGTTTCACACAGGGCTTGGATGTGTTAGAATTTAACTGTTCAGGAATGGGGGAGAAGAGAAGGCCTCTCAGCAGGGATGGGTTGGGGGCAAGGGCAGCTTGTAGCTAGGCCTTAGGGGCAGCTGGGCAGCTGGGCCGTGCCTGGTGCTAGGCTTGCATGCCCCCAGGGAGAAGCTAAGGAGCTCAAGGCAGTAGAAATGGCTCTCAGGATGTAGAGAGGGAGTAGAAGGTTGGTCACATGACCAGCAAGGGGTCTTTGAGTCTGAGCATGGCTGGGCAAAGGCGGCCCTGGATGAGGCTGAAGTTTGAGGCCTTGCTGCAGCCTTGCACATCTGGGGCCCATTAAAGCCTGGATCTCAGCTGGGGCCATGAGTCTTCAGTGTCCGTGTCCAGGCTGGGTGGCCTCCTGGGCTCCAGCAAGCAGGACCCCCTGGCCCAGACTGCTTATCAGAGTTAGTGGCAATGGGGAAGAGCTCCTGGGAGTCTGAAGATGGGGAGAGGATGAACAAAGCCAGAAAGCAACCATCCAGGGGCCAGCCCAGTGGCATAGTGGTTAAGTTTGCATGTTCAGCTTTGGCAGCCTGGAGTTTGCGGGTTCAGATCCCAGGCGCAGACCTACACACCACTCATCAAGCCATGCTGTGGTGGTGTCCCACATACAAAATAGAGGAAGATGGGCATGGATGTTAGCTTAGGGCTAATTCTTCCTCAGCAAAAAAGATTTTAAAAAAAACAAAAACAAAAAAGAGAGGAAGATTGGCAGCAGATGTTAGCTCAGACGGGATCTTCCTCACCAAAAAAAGAAAGCAACCATCCAGTCTGGCTCTTTTCTAAAGCTCTCCCAGGAATGTGGTTCCAGTTTTCTCTAGAGACTCAGGAAGAAGGGGCACGTTATACAACATTAAGTGAGAAAAGGAGGATATCCAATGGCATATACAGGAGGAGTGATGGTGTACTTAAACAAACCAAAAACCCCATGAACATGGGGCAAAGAAAACTCAAAGGTGGCTGCCTTTGGAGACTGGGAGTATGGGTGAATTTTCTTTTAACTTGTCATGTTTTCCAAAAGTCTATAACAAGCCTGTCCTCCTTTTAGTGAAAAAAAGCTGTTAAAACCACCAAGTGCCTTGCAAAATATATAGCATGACTCTGGTTTTTTTTGTTTTTTTTTGTGGGGAAGACCAGCCCTGAGCTAACATCCGTCGCCAATCCTCCCCTTTTTGCTGAGGAAGACTGGCCCTGGGCTAACATCGTGCCCATCTTCCTCCACTTTATATGGGACGCCGCCACGGCATGGCTGGCAGGCAGTGCGTCGGCGGGCGCCCGGGATCCGAACTCGCGAACCCCGGGCTGCCAAGCGCGGACTAAACCGCTGCGCCACCGGGCGGCCCCAGCATGACTCTGTTTTATATTTATTATATATTGTTTATCTTACATACAGAGAAAAAATGTTGACAGTGGTTATATCCTAAGCGTGGAATGAAAAGGGATTTTTTACTCACTTGTCTTCCTGTATTTTTAGGTTTTTCTAAAATCAACATAATTTGATAATTTCATTAAAAACAAAATGGTTAGGACTGGGAAGTTCTTTTTGATATCAAGCCTGAGTCCCTCCTGCTACAACCTGCTACACTCTCCTCGTGCGTGTGCCCTGGGTGAGGCTCAAGAAAGGCCAAAGGACAGCTGCTCAACAGGCACAGAGCCTCCCTTCTAAGACCCCAAGGTTAGCATTAAATTGAACCGTCTGCCCGATCCAAGCAGGAGACGCAGAGGACAGCGGAGTCGGTGCTCAGGAGAAACTGTGGGAAAGACGGCGGCCCTGGAGTGACCGCACGAGAGAAGGAGGGTGCGGTGGGGGCAGCGTGGGCTGGCAGCAAAGTTCCGGGGGAGTCTGCCCCCAGAGCAGGCGGGGCGCCCAAGCTCAGGAGGCAGGAATGCGCCTCCGGGCCAGACAGCCCAACGGCTGCCAACCAGGGGAGGGCCGTGCTCCTGGGCTGGCGGGAGGCGGCTGGGCGGCGGGGTTCAGGCCCCGGCCAGGCGGTGTGATGGGGGAGCACTCCCGCTCCTCCTCGCTCTGGCTCTAGGGTAGATGTGGGCCCGGCTGGCCCGTGGGCAGCCCCAGCAAGAGTGGAGCGGGAGGCCCAGGGCCTGCGGCTCAGGGGCAGCGTGGCCTGGAGCCCGGAGCCTCCTTTCAACGGCCCCCCTGCAGCGGGAGCGGGGTGCCGCCTCCCCATTACCCTGACCCCAGAAAGCGTCTTCCCGCGGGCCCTAACGTGGGGGTGCCGGGCTTGGTAAGCCGAGCCGGTCCTGAGGTGGACACGCACAGGACCCGAGCGCCAGCCATAGGCCCGGATGGAGGCCCCGCCCACAGCCCTGCGTTCCCGGGGGAAAGGGCGGGCAGGGGCGGGGCCTAGGCAGCCCCGCCCCGCGGCCCCGCGGAGCACGCCGGGACCGGGCGCTGCCATGGCGACGGGAGCGGCCCGCCGCCCCACCCCCCGCGCGGCCTCCAAGCCGGAGGCTCCCGGCCCCTCCCGGCGCGGGCCGCCAGCCGGGGCTTGTCTGGTCGGACGCCGCGCGGCCAAGATGGTGGGCGCCGCGGGAGGGGCGCCGGGGGAGGCAGGAAGGGCGGGCGTTCGCCCTCTCGCCGCCCCCTCTCGAGGTCGCGGAGAGGAGAGGAAATGAACCCGGAGGCGATAGTCGAGCTGCCTGCGTGTCTGGCCTGACAGCTCCTACCGAAGCCTTTTCCTGAGGCCCGGGCCGGCCCCGCCCCGCCGGCGTCCAGAATTCCACCCCGTCCCCGAAGACGACCCCTCAGCTCTCCACAAGAAGGCCCCGTCTTCCTGGCTCTGTCCCTTCCGCAACCCGGTGCGCTCAGCCCCATAAAGGGGGCGACGCTTGGGTCCCAGGCCCGGGCCTGAGATGCCAGCCTCTACCCACCTACACCTGGGGCGTCTCTTACTGGGCGGTGCGAACCCGATTCCCCTCGGCACTGCTGCGTCAAGCCCCCAAGTCCCCGCAGCTCTGCAGCCATCCCTGCCCGTCCAGGAGACCCAGCTAAGCTGGCAGCTCCCCAGGGAGACGCTGAGCCCCTTGTACCCTGAGTCCTCCCAGCAACGTCGGGGGACAGGGGAGGATGGGCGCCCACACTGACCGCGCCAGGCCAGTCGGGCCAGACGCCTGTCTTCCCGAGACCTACATGTGAGTGACTGCCCTGGCTCAGTGGACCAACAAGCCCAGATCTGTTAAGGAGTGAAGTGGCAGAGCTGGGACTCTGCCAGTCTGTGACTCCAGACGCCTGTCCACACACAGTGGCACTCCCTGCTCCCTGGCTGCCCAGCTTGGGCTCCTCCAGCCGCCTATCTCTGGCCCAGAGCAATGGCCTGGCCTCCCATCCCAGGCTCCCCTTCCCCCTCCCACAGGCCTGGCTTCCCTTCAGAGACAGCAATCTGCAGCCACACAAAGCCCTGTTTGTTTGCTTTCTCTGCTGCTCCCCCTGGATCCCATGTCTTTCTCTGCTACCTGCCGGCCTGGCTTCCTCTCCAAGCTGCCTTCCCAGTCAGCTGAAGGGAAGGAGGGGGCGGCCATTCCAGCAAGCCCTGCCTCTCCACCACCCTATGGTTCTTCAAATCCGCCTCCCAAGTGCCAGGGCACCTAGCTGGGGTGGCCTGACCCACAATGGCTTTGCAGCCCCCTTGCTGCCTCTCAGGATGTAGGGTGCCAGCTGGGTGGAGCAGGAATGAAGCCTGCAGCCAGGGGTTGGGGCAGGGGGAGGGGAGCCAGAGAGGCCCAGCCAACCTCCCCTCTCCTTTTGTGAGCAAGCCTTGTTTTGCTTGTCAGTCAGGAAGGCTGCCCCTGACTTCCCAGCATCCCAACAGCGGCCAGGAGATAAGGAGATGAATGGGACCAGGAAGGCTGAACTGAAGGAGGCGGAGGGACACCCTGGTTTCATGGCCCTCCCACCCCTCACTCTTTCTGGGGTTCCCAAGTTCTGGGATGAGGGCTTACAGGCTGCAATGGGGGCCTCACTTGGTAGGTGCCCTCTCAGGGCCCACCCTGGGCAGGCACCTAGGCAGACCCCTCTGCATGGTGGGCACCCTCTGCAGTGTCTTAGGAAGCCCTATCAGCCTGAGCTGAAACAGGGCTTTCACAGGCAAAGAAAAATAAACACCCACATTCCACACCACCTTCTCCACCTGCAGAGTAGGGGCTGCCCTCTCTCCCCGTTCAAATAAAGAAACCCAACACTGATACTGCAGAGAGATACCACGATCTCGCCAGGTCCCCTCTACCCACGGCTCTTTTATTGTGCCCTGCCACACTGGGTGGTCTAGGGCAGGTCCTAACCTCCCTGGGCCTCCCTCTTCCCCTTCCTGTCCCCTTCCATGCAGAGTTTAACCCTTACGGCAACTCCAGGACAAAGGCATGATTACGCCCACTTGAAAGATGACAGGAGGCTCAGAGAGAGAGAGAGAGAGAGCGCGCGCGCGCACGCCACGGACACAAACTGCCCCGTCAGAATTCAAGCTCCCTTCTGTCTGACTCCAAGCCCTAAAAACTTCCCACTAGGTTGCACTATTATTTCAGTCAGTGATTATCCGCCAAATGGATGAGTGACCACCATGAGGAGGTGAGTGAGGAGCAGGTGGGCTCTGGTTTTGGAGCCCAGTAGATGTAGCCTCCAATCTAAGCTCTGCCACTTGACTGCTGTGTGACCTCAAGCAGTTCACTTAACCTCTCTGAGCTTCTGTTTCCTTGATAATCTGTATAGGGCAGTTAATAAGGCTTAGAGAGGACCACCCAATGCCAAGAACAATAGCAGGCACTCATTAAATGATGGCTTTTCTCCATGATCCCTTTCAGCATCCAGAGACAGGCTGACTTATAAAGGAACCAGGCCTCTCCCACGCCTGCTTTCACCCACCTGGCCCTGCTGCCAGGCATCCCCCCAGTCACCATCTCCAGCCCCCTGGAATGCTCAAGCTGAGGCCAAGGGCAGCCAAGCTGAGCTCTCTAGGCTCCGGGCCTCTCTGTTTAATTAGCTAGGGTGGGGGCCCCAAGGGACAATGTCACCCTAAGGGAACACAGCCAGCTCCATCCACATCCTGCTGGACTCAAAAAGTGAGAACCACTCAGTTAAGTCTGGTTTGGCAAAACGTCTGTTTTTAGTGCTATTTCGGGCCACAGTGGGGATTTTCTGTGCTTGTCTCAAAGGTATCCTAAACCAGATTCCTTCCCACCTCCCCCACCCGTGTTTGAAATGAAAATATTGTTCTTCCTCTTCTCTCTCTCTCTTTTTTCCTGCTTCTCTTTCCCACCTACCAGAGGGATGCAAATGAGAGAAAGGCAGAGGCTGGGCCCCCACGGAGGGCAGCACTCCTCCCACCCACCAGGCCTCTGCAGGTACCTCAGCTCAGTTCCCTCAGACCAGGCAAAGGGAGGAGCTCCTCCGGGCTTTTATCTTCCCCAACCCCCACTGAGGCCAGGTCATTTTCTGCTGTCTCCCCAGACACAGGCCTTTTGATGTTTCGCCTCTGAGCCACTGGTTGGGCTGTGCCCTCTGCCAGGAACACAGAGGCCTCCTTCCATGGGACGGACAGCCTCTTCCCCAGCTCTGCACTCTACCTTCTTAGCTCGCAACGCAATTACGCAATGTTAAATCCACATCTATGCGATTATTTCTTTAATGCCTGCTCACCTCCCAGACCGTAAGCTTCAAAGGGGCAGGGGCAGTATCCACCTAGTCACTACGGTTTCTCCAGGGCAGTTTCTTACCCCCCTCAGCACTGTTGACATTTGGGGTCAGATAATTTGTTGTGGGGCTGTCCTGTGCATCGCAGGATGTTTAACAGCATCCCTGGCCTCTACCCACTAGATGCCAGCACCTCTCCAGTTGAGACAACCAAAGATGTCTCCACACTTCAGTCAAATGTCCCCTGAGGGACAAAATCGCCCCCAATTAAGAACCACTACTCTAAGGCCTAGCAGAGTGCCCCTCTCTCCGCCATAAGTGATTGTAAGACTCTCTCCTCTTCTCCCCCCAATAGAATAGGTGATTTTTATTTTACCTCTTTACCTCTTATCATAATCACGTACAAATTTCATTTTCCCTATCAGACCAGAAGCTTCCAGAAGACAGGCCCATGTGACCTCAGCTGTATATCAATGCTGATCACCATAACTATTTGCTGAAGGAGTAACTATCAAAGGAGAGCACTGGACTAAAACCCAGTTCTAGTCCCCCCATCCCCCACCCAGGATTACTGTGTGATTTTGGTATAGCAGCTAAGCTTCTCTGGGCCTGTGTCTCTCCAGTCATTGTAACACTTCTTTGTCCTGTTGGGCTTGTAGAAGGTGTACAACTTCACATCTCTAAGGAGCTATAGCCCCAAGAAGAAATCTTTCAGGATGTTTTTAATTGACATTTACATTTTCTGAGAATTCTTATTATTACTAACAGGCGACATTTATTAAGCGCTTTGCTTTGTGCCAAGTACAGCTAAAAGTTTTAGAAGCAGCATCTCTGTTAATCCTCTTAAAAACAAAACTATAAAGTAGGTACTTTTTTTTTTCCATTTTTATCGATGTCTTAATAGTTTATAACATTGTGGGGTTTTAGCTGTGCACTATTGTTTGTCCGTCACCATGTGGATGCATCCCTTCACCCCTTGTGCCCACCCCCCCCTTCCCCTCGGTAACCACCAACCATTTCTCTCTGTCCATGTGCTCGTTGATATTCTCACTATTTGGTAAAAGAGGAACTAGAGGCTCAGAGAGATGGAGGGATCTGCCTGAGGACACCCAGATACGGTCTGGCGGCCTCTGGCAGTTTAGGATGTCAATCAGAACACACTTTCAGCTTCAATATTTGATCCTGAAATTCTGCAAGTCTGAAGCCCGCCTGGCGCCAGGCAGACTGAGACCTTTCTGGTGAGCAAGGCCCTCGCAGGGCCTCCCCATTGTCAGGCCTCACCCACTGAGCTCCTGCTGCAGAGAACCAGCTCCGCGTCACCACGGAAGGGTCCCAGAAGGCCAGGAGGTGAGGAGTGCTGATCCTCCCTGGGTGGGAGGCTGGAGGGCTGCCACTCCCTTCTGGGGTGTCACCTCTCTCAGGAAAGCCCTGGCTGGAACTGACATCCCCCAGCACCGAGCTGGTCCATGAGATTCTTCAGGGCAGGAATGAAGAGGAAGAGAAGGAATCATTCTCTACCACTTTCTATGTACCAGGGACTACTTTAAGTATTTTGTCTGCACTAACTCACTAATGCCCCCAACAACCCTATGAGATAGGTGCTGTTATTTCCCCATTTTACAGATGAGGAAACTGAGTAAAAGGAATAAGTAACTTGTCCAGGTGAGTAAGTGGCAGAGCCAGGATCTGAACCCAGGCAGCTGAACTCCCAAATCCATGTGCTTACCCACTATGCTGTATTAGAAACGCATCATGTTTACGGCTGTGTTCCCAGCGCCCTGGTGTGCAACAGGTACTCAACAGGTGATTCACAAATGAATGAACAAATGAAGGAGTTTCTGGTTATACTGCCACATTCACTGCCCCCGAAGTCACAAGTTGCTGGATGTTTTCTCCGGGTCCACCACAGCACTGGCAAAGCCTCTTTGGAAACAGAGACTCCGGCCAGAAAACTGTAATAATTCTCACTTGCCCCACTGTGTAACCAAGACCCACTCAATCCATCCACCTCACCCCGGCTGGAAAAGAAACAGACTCCAAACTCCTTGTTTCAGCCAATGTTATCCCAGGGAAGGCTTAGAGACAACCTCGCATGAACAGAAGGGAAGAATAATAGTGATCTCTTCCATGTGCAAAGTCCTGTAGCAGTAAGAGTAACAGCCACACCTGCTGAGTGCTATGCACCAGCAACCTGCAGGGTCCTGTGATTGTGCCCATTTTAAAGGTGGGGATATGCAGGCTTGGAGGGGACAGCTGGTACCTGGATTTGAACCCAGGCTGACCTAACCCTAAAGCTTGTGTTTATGACCCCAAGCTCAGGGCCTCTGTGCTTTCCAGATCACAAAACATGCCAACACTGTCATCACATTTAATGCTTGCAGCAATTAACATTCCTGTTTTTGACAAGAGAGGAAACTGATCCTCAGAGAGGGAAATGAGTTGCCTGAAGTAGCAGTTGGAACCCAGACCTTGTCCTGATTCCAAATCTAGTGCTGCTCCCACTCCCCCACCACGATGCCCTACGGACAAGCACGGGCTCCAAGAGGGGGACTCAAGGAAAGAGGCCCAAGCTCTGCAAGAGTCTGCACGGCCTCCTTGAGAACCCCGGCCTGGGGTGTGTGGACACTCTGAGCCCCCTGCCCCTGTGCTGTCAGCCCTCTCCAGCGGGTCCCCTACTTTCTCAGCCTAAGCAGTCAACCCTCCCCCACTTGACGGCTGAGACGCAGGCCCAGGGGAGAGGGGAAGTGCCCCACAACTCCTAACCCATGGCTCCCCAGCCCTGCGCCCCTCGGCCCTGCTGCGTCTGTTTTCCTCCTCACAGGACTCACTCCTGCCCCTTCACAGCATCCCAGGCTCCTTCTCCCCTGAGCCTGATCACTTTGTGCAGAAACTGGATGTTTACTGTCCACCTGGCCCTTAGACTTGAAGGGCCTGGAAGGCCAGACCACAGCACACTCATCTCTGGGGCCCAGTGTGAGCACAGGGCTGTGGAGAGGAAACAACACGGGAATGTCTGCTGAATGAAGAAACGAATGAGTGTTCACAGTGTCCCGGGAACCCTAGTACTCCTGGGTATTTCCTTCCTGATTCTAAGCACTCTATTCAGCAACAAGAGCATCTCCCTCACTCTTTCCATCTCTGTCTCTTCTACTCCATCTCCTTCTCTTTCCACACCCCCTGCTGTGTCCCACCACCACACTATCCACACAGATTCAAGAACCAGTAGAGCAAAATCTCCTTTGCCAGCCAAGCCCCAGTCTGCCTCCAGCCCCTGGTACCCACCCTCCCCACCCCCTCCCTGGTGTCACATTCCAGTCTCGGATCCGCAGTGACCCACCCAGCACAGGGCACAGCTCTGCCTCAAACCTTTTCTTCAATCACTGGGGAAACAGGATGAGCCAGTTTCTCCTCAGCCCCCTCGGGGAGCAGCCTGGGGGGGCTGGGCCCCCCTCTGGCCTCACTCATCCCCTCTAAAGTCTGAGAGAACAGAATCCCCTGATCAGCACCCTGAGAATCCGCAAAGATCCCACAGGGGCCCAGAGACACAAAGTCGGGCTCTCTCTTGCCCCATCTCACCTGGCCTTCACTGCCAGGAGGCATTTCTGAGTGTCTCCGTGTTCCAGGCCTCGCCCTTGGAGCTGGGGCTGCTGAGAGGAGGGAGGCGTGCTTTGGGGCCTAGAAGCTCCAGCCTCGTGGGGAGGACAGATGCTGACAGAATTACCGATAATTCCGTGATAAACGCCGTGCCACGGGTATAGACAAAGGGAGATGACTCATTCTGCCTCGGAGGTCAGAGGAGGAGGAGACAGGACGTCTGTTTTGGTCTTGGGAGGCAGGGAGGAAAGTGAAGGGCATCCTAGGTGGAATGAACAGTTCAGGCAAATGCACAGAGGCAAGAACGTATGTGGCTGAACCCTGGGAAGGAGGGCTCTGGTGTGACAGGAGGGGAAGAGGTTGAATGGGGCGGAGCAGGCGGAAGACTCCAGAAAGGATCCCTGCAGCATGGGAAGGACTATGGGCTGCATCTTTATTCAGAGGGCAGCAAGAGTCCCTGGAAGTATCTGCTGTGGTTGAGAAAGATCACCCTGCAGCGTGCCCCACACTAGGAGGGGGCAGGATGGAGGCAGGGAGGTCAGAGAGGAGCGCCACCATTCTTTCTGAGCCAGTTCCTCCCCTCTTGGCCACTGCACACAGGCCACATCTGTTCCAGCCTCCAAAGACTTGCTGATGTGTTCCTCTGCCAGGAACACCCCTCTCACCTACCTGTTCTTGAAGCACCTGCTCCAAGTCCCCTCTTCCATGGAGCCCCCGCCTCCACAAACCCCCCAACTCTGGCCAAGTGTGGGCACACTCATCCCCGAATCCTAAAGCTCAGGTGCTCCGTCCTAACCATCCCGGAACTGAGTGATACACCACCTCCCTCTGCCCTTCTTCATGTGCGCAAGTCTTGCCAGAGACACTCCCGTCCACTCTCCTCCGGGCATGTCCGTAACACTCACACAGTGCTTCCACCGGAGGACCTGCTTCGTGCCCGAGACCTGGCATGTGCTCCCACTGTCCCCTCAGGTATTATCTGGGTCTCAGTCACCCACTGGGCTGTGACCTTCTTGGAGGCAGGTGCATTGAGCACAGAACTTTGAAAATGGAGGGTCCTTGAGAAATACCTGTTCCTTTGGGGCCAGCGAGCCCAGATGCCTCTCCAAAAGAAACGTGGCCCAGTGTCCATTGCTGCGTGCACACACCTTCACCTCGTCCCTACCTGCGGAGCCACACATCAGAAGTGGCGGGAAAGACACAGCCACGGGAGGCTATTAAAAGCAATGAGGTGCAAACATGGACTGCCATGGAAATGGAATAGTAATAATAATGATGATAGTGGCAATTGGCATTTATTAGGATAAGTGCTGTTCTAAATTTTATATGTTTATGTGGATTAACTCATTAAATCTTCACTCCAGTCCTGTGAGGCCGGTATGCTATCATCCCTATTGCACAGATAGGGACACTGAGACAGAGAGGCCAATCACTCACTCAGCACATGGTGGAGCCAGGAGTCAACCCAGAGCCTTGCCCTGAAGCCCTCACCCTCTGACCTTGTCAAGACAAATGGAAAGGAAAAAGGAAGCTGAGCAAGAGCCTGAGGTGTGTTCTCATTTGGGGGAAAAGAAAACAACCTAGTTGTATATCTGATACATGTATACAGACATAAGCAAGTCATCCTGTTCTGTCATCCTGTTACCTGGGGTTACCCGTGGCGAGGGTGGGGTGCAGAAGTCACTTTTACTTTTCCTCTATATAGTTCTGGGTTATTTGCATTTTTCACAGTGAGATCACATCCATGTGTTACTTGAGTAATTAAAAAAGAGAGAACTTGTTACGGACTCAATTAATGTTTGTTGAATGAATAGAAGCCAGATTCACTTTCTAGGCTTGTTTTTTCAAACTCTGGGTATGACCCATTAGTGGATTGTGAAATCAATTTAGTGGGTCGCAACCAGCAATTTAAAAAAAAAATCAAATAGACTAGAACAGAAAGTAACAGGTCAGCAGACATAATAGAGACAAGAGTTATTTCACTAAACTTCTGTTTCAGTTATACATAGTGGGTGTGAATGGAATAGTGACCTAAAATGTATTTCTTACTATAAGTCATGGGCAAGAGTTTGAAAGCCAGCAGTCTAGACTTGGGAGTCTAAAGAGGAATAAGACAGGGGCCCTGCCTGCAAGAGCCTCTTGGTCCACAGGGAAAGAAAAATGGTTCCAGAGTGGGTGAGTTCCCTCTGTTTAGGAAGACAGAGGGGCCCCTGGCTGTTGGGAAAGATCCTCTTTTGCCCACCCCACAGTGGGCTTCTGCGGCCTGGGTCATCCCTTGATACACCTTCCCTCCCTCCAAGGCTTTTGCCTGTAAGAGCCTTTGCTAGAATTTTGGGGTTGAGCCTCTCTGAGACCAGAATGTATTGTGTTCACTTCTCTGTGTCACCCAAAAGGCCACTTCCCCTTGAGCCTAAGGATTCCCTCCTGGATGTTCCTGGGGCCCCATACACCCCCTTGTTGTCAAGGAAGAAGGGTGGGAAACTAGAAGATTCCTTTCCAGCTTCCAGATCCCAAGGGCCACGTTCCAGGGAAGCTTCTGGAAACACAGCTGTGTGGTCAGTCGGGAGGGACCTCCACTCAGTCTGCAGCAAGGGCTCCCCCCATCCAGGGTAAGCCTGACCCTAGGCAGAGCCAGGTCTGCACAGAGGATGGAGTGGGGGGAAAGAAGCAGAGTGGGGCCTGGGGCTCCCAAGGCGCTGACGCCTCGACACCAGAACTCGCCTAACCCACTCCGCTTCCCCTCCCAGGGCAGCAGACAACTGAAAAAAGATAAAATAAAAAGAAGTAATTCCCCTACTCTGACGTCAGCGCGAGGTCTTAACAGCCCAACAGCGGCATGAAACTGGATTGCAACCAGATGTAATGCCCTTGAATCCTCAACGCACCGCTGAGTTGGAAGAGAAATAAGTGGCGGGGGGAGGGGGGAAGGCACTTTGGGTGGGAGGGAACCATGCGGATCCCGCGTGGGTCCTTGAATCAGAGCCTGCTGAAACCATGGGACAGGCGCTGCGGGAGGGAGTGTTGGGAGCGGGGAAGCTCGGGGCCCGGGTCAGCCATTCCGGCGCGCGGCCTCCCCTCCCCCAGCCCCCAATAGCGCATTGTTACGCTCGGTTTTATCCATTCAGAGCCGAAGCCCAGGCACTCCCCTCGACCGAGGGCTCCCGAGAGGAGGGCAAGGCTCCGGCCGCACTCCGGCCCCTGGCGCGGATTTGAGGAGGACCAAGAGCCCCAAGAGGGGAAACCGCTCGCTGGGAAAACGGGCGCCCCAGGAAGCTGGGGCCTCTGCAGCCTCGGGCCTGGCTGGTGTTTCGCTTCCCCTCCGCCCCTCCTCGGCGGCCCCCGGCGCGACCAAGACTCCAAATGTCACCCCCGCGTCCTCCCACCCCCTCGCCCCTGCCGCGCTCGGCGACGCCGCTTTGCGCCCAGCCCCCATGTCCTCCTCCCGGTCCCCTGCCTCCAAGGTGCGGGGGCCATGAACCTGGCCGGCGCGCCGCTGTCTGGGGACACGGGGCTCGCGTGTCCGGTGCCCCGATCGTGACGTCACCCCACGAAGGGCCCTCGCGCCCGGGGCCTGGCCGCGTCAGAGCTCCCGGGACTCTGGGGCCGCTTCCTGCCCAGTCGCGGGGCCTTGGCACAGGCCCGGGCGCCGCTGCCCGCGTGGGGGCACTGCGGGGAGCCCCGCGCGCCCCATCTCCCCACGCACGGCCCTCGCCGCCCCTCGCGGCCTTGGCTCCCACGCGGCGGCCCACGCCAGGCCCCAAGTCCCACACGGAGAAGTCAGCTCCCCGTCCCCCACTCCCGCCCCAGCGCCCTGCGAATGCCCCCACATCCCCAACCTATGCTCGGCAAACACGGCGCACGCAGAGCCCCCAGCCACACTCGACCGTCGCTTCTCGCGCCCCCACGCCACGAACCGGCCCCAACCGGCCGCACGAATCTTCCCGAAGACCCCCATCTGCGGCGCAGGGAGCCCCCACCCTGCAGCTCCCCAGCCGGCCATCCGGTGACCTCGCGCACCCCCCACACCACACAAAGCAATGACCCCGAGGGCCCCCACCTCCCGGCCCAACGCGCGCTCGGCCCCGCACCCGCCTCCATTCCTCACCCTGCCTCGGACCCCGACGCCTCGCACCGCCCCCGCCCCAGCGCAGCACCCCCGCGCCCCCCGCGCCCTGACTCTCGGTGCTCACCTCGGCGCCCGGGCTCACTCGGGGGCCCTGGGTCTGCCGCTGCGACTTCGCGGCCCGGAGGCCCGGGCGGCCATGGGGGTCAGGGCGCGGCGGCCCGGCCGGCCCGCGGCCAGGCAGGAAGGAGGGTGGGCCGCGGCGCCCCCTCCTCGCGCCGGCGCTCGGGCCGCTGGCAGGGCGGCCTCCTCGGCTCGCCTCTCACCCTCGCCGCCGCCTCGCTCTCCAACTCGCCTCTTGGAGCCCAGCCGCGGGCGGGCGGGGGCGGCGCCCGGGGGCGCGGGGACCGGCGGCGCGGGGAGCGGGCCCTGGCCGCGCAGCCGGCCGGGCCTCCCTGGTGTCCGCGGGTGCCGCGGGGAAATGCGATCCCCTCCGCACAGGAAGAGCGGGCGGGCGGCGCGCGGGGGGAGAAGGAGAGCGAGAGCGGGAGGAAGAAAGTTCCCGGGCGGCCTGGCTGCGCTCGTTCGCGTCCCCGGCGCCAGGTGGGTCGTGCGCGCCCCAACAACACCCCCTGGCGGTCCGCGAGCCCCATTGCGCGTCCCCCCGCCCGTCTGGGGGAGGGGGCTTTGCTGTGGGATCCGGGTGGAGCCCTCAAGGACCCTCACACCCTGCCTCGGGCCCGGAGACGCCGCGGTACCGGGCCGGGGTAGGGGCTGGAAGCTCCTGCAGAGGATTTGAACCGGTATCCGGTCCCTCAGGTGCTTCCAGTCCCTAGCATGGTCCCCAGGCCGGGCTCCCAGCCTCACCCCACCGCGAGCCCTCCCGCGACCTCCTCTTTAGAGTTTGGGAAACATTTTCGATCTCTAAACTCAATAGTCCGAACATAAATTTTTTTCACTTACTGGGCACCTGGCACCTTGCTGGGTGCTGGGGAATCAACAGACTAGTGATACCTGCTGTCACGGGGCTGGCATCCTGATGGGGAGAGACAGCAAACAAACGCTTCCATACATAAAGGAGATAATTTTAGGGAGTAATAAGTCCTGGGAAGAAAATTAGCAGGTGACGTGTCGGATAGGGGCTACTTAGCTGGGTGTGAGAGAAGGCCTGTCTGAGCAGAGAACTGAAGAGTAAGAAGGAACCTGCCATGGGAAGAGCCAGGGGAAGAACACTCCTGGCAGAGGGAACAGCAAGTGCAAAGACTCTGAAGCAGGAGAGAGCTTGGTGCATAACAACCAGGGGACAAGTCGGGGGCATGCTGAAGGCAGAGTCATATGGAGGACCAGCATCTTCAGGGCTACTGAGGGCCTGGTGAAGAATTTGGATGCAATTCTAGTGCTATGGGAAGGAAGCCATTGGCAGATTTTAAGCAGGGGAATGTTGAATGAGTGAGTGAGTGAACCTATTAAGTATAGACTTCCTAACAATTGCCCTTCCAGGCTTCGACTCCCACAGCTCAGGCAGAAGCTTGCAGCCACCTGCTCTAGAAGCCTCCCCCACCAACCTCTGGGGTCTGTTGGTCCTATGAGGGGGAGGGGTGTCGAGGCATCAGAGCTCCCAGGTGACCTGGGACTAGTGAGCTCCCATATCAAACCTGAGCTTCCTCACCTGTAAGATAAGGCATTGTGGTAGGTACCACGTGACGCCCTTACTCTGTGTTGGATGACTGTGCCGCTTTCTGGACGTTGTGTCCTTTGACCCTGGCAGCCCCTCTGTGAGGCAGGCTCATCGTGTGTTGTTCATGAGCAAACAGAGACACAGTGGTGAAGTCACTGTCCAGCTTCTCAAGCTAGAGTGACGGAGCCAAGATCTGCACCCGCCCCCCGCCCCAGCTCAGCCACGCACCTCCCAGGATGAGTGTCAAGAGCAAGACAGAAGTGGGATTAAGATGTGAACTGTGTTGTTTTAAACATAAATTCTGGAGGAGAAACATCTGGTTTCTAAATCTGGCTCCTCTGTGCCCAGCTCCGTGGATTTGGGAAAACCACTTAACTTGCTGAGTCAGTTTCCTGATCTGTAAAATGGGGCTAAGAGTAGCACTTACTTCCTGGGATTGTTGAGAGGATTCAGTGAGGAAAGATGTGGGAGGCATTTAGCCCAGAGTCAGGAGTGCAGTGAGTGCTCTTACCATTCTAGGTCAAATGCCAGAGCAGTGGCATGGTCCCTTTCACCCGGCCAGGGTCTTCCTAGCCCCCACCACTGTCCAGTCTCCTGCCCTCCCTGCCTTACCAGCCCCTGGGGAGAACCTATGGGAAGGCCTGGCCCCAGGGTCCTCAGTGGGCGGCAGGAAGAGGAGGCCTCCCCGGGGGAAGGAAATCATATGGGGTCCAAACACCAACAGCTGCCATCAGTGAGCACCCACTCTGTGCTGGATGCCTTCCGTGTGTTAGTTTCCTAGGGCCGCTGTAACAAATGACCACAAAGTCAGCAGCTTGAAACAACACGGATGTATTCTTACAGTTCTGGAGGTCAGATGTCCGAAACCAGTTTCCCTGGGCTAAAGTCACGTGTCGGCAGGGCTGGCTCTTTCTGGAGGCTGTAGGGGAGAGTCTGTTTCCTGCCTTTTCTAGCTTCTGGAGGCCACCTGCATTTCATGGCTCGTGACCCCTTGGTGAGCTCCAGAAGCTAGAAAAGGCAAGGAAATAATTGCTTCTGTTGTCACATCTCCTACTTCCTCCCTTGACCTTCTTGCCTTCTCTTGTAAGGATCATTGTGATTACATTAGGGCCACCTGGATAATCCAGGCCACACTCCCCATCTCAAGACCTTTAATTTAATCACATCTACAAGGACTCTCACCCCTTTTTTTTCAATCTAAGGGAACATTCCCAGGTTCCAAGGATGAGGACCTGGATGTCTCTGTGAGTCGTTATTCAGCCTGACACTCTGTGCGTTCTCTGAACGCTCCCTCTTCACGACTCATTTTTGAGACTCAGAGAGGTGATGTCACTTGTCCAAGGTCAAAGAGCAGGTGAGTTTATTCACCTGTCCCATGCGTATTTACTGAGTTCCCACTGTGGGTCAGACATTGGGTTAGGTTCTGGGTTGCAGTGTAAAAGTTACCTGTGAAAAGCATGCTGTGGAGCACAGGCACGCAGTGTAATGACCCGGTCCTGTCGAGGAATTCAGGAGGGCTTGCTCACCTGTGAGCTGAGATCTGAAGAGTGATCTTTAGCCCTCTTCAGATGGCTGCTTAGCCTGATTTAGCCAGGGAAGCCTTCTGAGCAAGATAGTACCCAGTCAGCTGTGGGCACTGGCGTCTCAAAGGGGAGACAGGCAACTATCAGGGGTCACTGTCAGCAGAGCCAGCCCCCAGGAGACGTCTGCTGAGATCCTGCTTGTTAAACTTAGCTGGAAGTAGGTAGGAGGGCAGGAGGCGAATGGGCCCGCCGTGCAACACAGATGCCCCATAAAGACACTGTTGGTACAGAGGTCTCAAACTTGCAGCTCCAGGGTGGAGCCCAGGCTGCTGGGTTTGTTTTGATTGGAGAGCAGAGCAAAGTGTTTAAAAATTTTGGCCTTGGGCCGGCCCGGTGGTGCAGTGGTTTAGTTCACGCTTTGGCAGCTCGGGGTTCACGGGTTTGGATCCTGGGCGCCACCGACGCACTGCCTGTCAGCCATGCTGTGGCGACGTCCCATGTAAAGTGGAGGAAGATGGGCACGGATGTTAGCCCAGGGCCAGTCTTCCTCAGCAAAAAGAGGAGGATTGGCAACGGATGTTAGTTCAGGGCTGGCCTTCCTCACAAAAAAACAAACACCAAAAAATAAAATAAATAAAAATTTTGGCATTGAAATATGTTTAAGGAATCTAAATTCTTGGGGGCCTACCACTACCTACTGCCTTACATCTAAATCACTTGACTGACCCCCAAAGGCAGTGGAGTTTGAGATATCCTCCCCTCTCCCCAGGGGTCATAAGATCCGGTTCTGCATCTGTGTGGCCTTGGCCTTGAACTCCCCCTCGGTGTTCTCACAGGTCGAAAGGAGACAATGACTCCTGCCTAGGGTGATGGACCCAGGGAGCTGGAGGACAGGGAAGGGGAAGGGATCTATCTCAAGAGAGACTCCTGTACCCAGAGGGGACAGCCTTAACTTTTGCTCACTCGAGAGAATGCGAAAGAGCATTTTACCACAGCACCACTTCATTAGGTAGCCGTCCCCACTGCCACAGCCCCCTTGCTCACACAGGGAAACTGAGGCACAGGGAGGTGGAGTACCAAGACCAGGGAAGTGCAGAGTGGGATTCAGGAGTGCCCAGCCTGAGCTCACCCACACTGCCAGTTTTCCTTCTTGAAGATGAGAGGTCCCAAGGCGCCAAGCCCTTCTTACACAGAATGTCTTCCCCAGCCCCAGCAGAATGCGCAGTGTGCAGCAGGCTCCCATTAGTGGGTACATAGACAGCATTTACTGAGCATTTACTATGTGCCAGGCCCTGGGAGGCAGAGACTTTTATCTCCATTTTGCAGAAGAGAAAGTAGAGGCCCAGAGAGGGGAGGAAACAGTTAGTCAGTATCCAGAGGAGTGAGATGGAAAAGCAGAGGGGACCACTCTTCCCAGCTCTGCCCCTTGCCCACAGCACGACCTTGGGTGGCTCCCATACCCTGTCTGAGCTTCTACAGCACAGCGATGCCCACCTGACGGGCTTCTGGTAAGAGATTGCAAGCCCCACAGTACTGCGGGGCTCTGTATGGCCGCCGCCCTCTCCCCACTCCCTGCCCCTGTGAATGGGCCTGTCCAGCTCCACCACCTCTACTCAAAGGTGAACAGGAATGAGCCATTTCTTGCAAAGGTCTTACCGGTGCTCAGAGCCCTGTGGCAGGAAGGCAGGCCAGGGGAAAACGGTGGGGCGGCGCATATCAGTGTATGTGTGTGGGGGTCAGTGATGGGTGGGGCAGAGCGGGGAGAGACTCTTGGGCTTCCTGCAAGGCCTCTGATCTCTGGCAGAGAGAAGGTGACAGCCCTGCAGGATCGGGGGTGATATGTCCAGTTCGAGGGGTGCCACTTAAGGGGTCCCAGACCAGCTGGCTCAGGGCCAGACAGGCATCACTAGGATCCTCCATTTAATCGCTCATAGGTTTGTTCAGTACACATTAATTGAGGCGAGCCCTGTCTAGACTCCATCTCCAGGAACAAGGTGATGCAGGCCCCACCCACACAGCACCCACAGTCTCGCAAGCGAAGACAGATGTTGGACCCATTCTGGAGGCCTCATTATCCCAAGAAAAAGGCCACTTTGACCATAAATCCCCTGGCACTGGGAATCAACATTTCTCAGTAATTGGGAAAAAAGTTTAATTGGAATTTTATTTTAAAAAAGTGAAATTAAAGCTATGAAAATACCTACATGTTATCTTCCATGCAACAAAATTTAGGTTAATGTGCTAATTCTTAGATTAATGTGCTAATTCTTAGAATGCAAGAGAATTAATTTGAGGAGGCATGGCTTTTCCCACAGAACTGCCTGATGGTCTGGACTAGATCCCTCCCAGCACTAACCGCTTAAAGGCCTCATCACGTCCCCCTGCGTTCTTCGGGCCACTGAGCTCTATGACATTCAGATCACTCTCTTCTGAAGCACAGTCTTGTGGTTCCTCACAGTGGGGGTTTTCATTGTGTAGACAGGGCTGACCCAGCCAGATAGAACCCGGATGTGCCAGCCACCAAGTGCGGTCCCGCGGGGTCCTCCAACACCTCTCTCATTAACTGTGCAATTCTACAACTTTGGCAAGATGACCCCTGCCATCCACTTGGCAGAAAAGACGCTGACGAGAGGGACGGCGAGAGATGCTGGTGCAAGCAGAGTGGGTGTTTGAGTGAGGACTAAGTTTATCAGTGGCCAGGACGGTAACAAATATGGTCGTGTTCTAACTTTTACTTCCAGTGCAGATAACAGATGCTTCGCTGCCAGGGACCCCCATCATCAGGATGAACCAGATCAGCCTGGGACGGATTGCATCTGGAATTATGTTAGGGCGGGATAGAATTCCATCTTGTTTCAGCCATTGTGGATCTCTGTTACAGAGCCTTCGACCTACCTAATACACCTTGTCTTTTGGTGGTAATAACACCTCGATTTTCCTGGAGGAGAACATCCCTTCCCACTTTCAGCCCATGTGGTTCACCCTGGGCTGACCCTACCTCTGGGATTCAGAGGTGTTTACATATGACTTAGGTTTAGCCAATCAAAGTGCCCTATTTGCCTAGCCACAGTGATTGGTTCGGGGATGGCCACATCCCCTAGGCGGTCTGGGAGTTTTGCTGGACGCATTGAGCATTGTTGGAACATCCAGGGGTGGGTAAGCTGGTTGGCTGTGGGCCTGAGAATAAAGCCAATAC
This sequence comes from Tapirus indicus, assembly GCA_031878705.1. Lineage (NCBI taxonomy): Eukaryota > Metazoa > Chordata > Mammalia > Perissodactyla > Tapiridae > Tapirus > Tapirus indicus. The sequence continues at coordinate 1,237,712 of CM062932.1, read as the reverse complement.
GGAGGAAAGCAGTGTCGAGACACATATAGGGACACCATCTAGGCACCTGGATCCAGCTATGCCTGAAACTTGGAAACCCCTGGACTTTCAATTACACACAAACCAATAAATTCACCTGAGTGCATAAACCAATTTGAGTTAGTTTCCTGTCACTTGTCTCAAAGAGAACTGAGGCTGCTTTACTTAGAGAGGAAAAATTAGAGTGAGGAGAGCAGAAGCATGAGCACTGTCTTCAAAGACCAGACGGGCTGCCCTGGCCTTGCGCACTAATGCGCAGACTCTGTGGCTCCAGTGGGTGAAAGGGCTTGGAGCAGCATTTCGATGCTTTATGAGGAAGAACTTTCCCGCAATTAGAGCTGTTCAAAGAGGGCCGTGTGCCACCTCGAGAGGGAATAAGTTTCCCTTCTCTGGGGGTGTGCGAAGAGAGTCAGGATGTGATGGAGGGGACTCGGGCTGGCTCGAGGGACAGTGATCCTGTCATTGGGTGAATATGACTTGGTACCTCGGACCAGCTTTAGTGGACAGCTGGAGAATACCTGTGACTCCCAATTTTTAATTGTAAAATATTTAATATATTCAAGAAGATACAAAAATATTCAGCGATTGCCCCTGCATCCACCATTGCCAGCTCAAACAACAAATCCTCACCAATACAGCTGATCATAGACCCCCGCGGCTCCCACTGTCCCCTTGCTGGACTTCAAACTCTTATGACATGTGCACCATCCTAAGGGGTGTGTAGTTCCCAGGTCTTTCTTAAATAGAGGGGTTAGAATTACCATACTTCCAGGCCCTAAAGATTTTTTGTTATTACCAGTGGTGAAAATAAAAGTGCTTAGCTACTAATAAAACATGTATTTTCTTTCTTTCTTTTTAATAATACAAAAGTATTACAAAAGCAATCCCCAAGCAGTTTTTCATCTTGTTTATGTAAAAGCAATTCCATCGCCTCCCCTCCTTACCTCCCGTGCCCCAGCCTCCTCCACCTCCCCTGACCCGGTGTCTGCACTTGGTCTCCCCTCTGCCTGTGCAGAAAATCACCGTCCCAGGGCTGGGAGGACTGAGAGGAGACAAGGCACATCGCGACTTGGCTCGTCCCCCGGTACGTCATAAGTGCTCAGTTATAGCACTGGTTAGGATTACTGTCATCTAGGGGCCTGCTCCACCACCCAGCCACTCCCCTCCATCAGGAAGCCCTCCATCGCCCTCCTCCCTCTGCTCACCCGCCTCCCTCGTCCAGGCTGTCAGGAAATCCTACCGGTCGTACCCTTTGCTCCACCCGTGACCACAGCCTCTGTAACTGGTCTCTTCACCTCCAGTTTCACCCCCGTCCAGCCTCTTCGCAGTGGCCCAAGCAACTGTTCCCTTCTCCCGTGTCGCTGGCTAGCTTGCCACCCCCACATACACTCCCACAGCTGGCCTGGCCCAGACACATCCTTCCCTGCTCCAGCCCTGCAGGATGACTTGCAGGTCCCTCAATGACCTCATCCCTTACTCCTCTGAGCAGCCCCACACACCGTCCCCTCCGTCTAAAACACTCTTTCCTCTTTGCCCTGTCTGGCTGCTCCCTCCACACCCTTCCAGGCTCACTTAAGAGTGGGCTCCTCCAGGATGCCCTCCCAGACCTCCTCGGGTCAGATCATGCCCTTGCTCCCTCGGCCGCGCCCCCAGACACTACAGTCCTGTGACGTTCTCGGTGACCGCTATTCTTCACGAGTCTCTCTTGCTCCAGGTGGAGAGTTTATCAAGGGCAAGAGGGCTGCCTTCTTCAGGGCTTGGCAGGTAGTTTTTGCACAACAATTTTTAAAACAGTACTACTTACTTTTCTAAGCTCTGTGCACCTACAAACTCATTTAGGCCTCATAAGAGCCCAGGGAGGGACGTCCTGTATCAGCCCGTTTTACAGACGAGGGGGCAAGGCACCAGGGGGCACATATTTCCTGTGGCTGCTGTAAGAAATTGCCACTGACTTGGGGTCTTAAAACGATGCGGATTTGTTCTCTTACAGTCCTGGAGATCAGGAGTCCAAAATCACCATCACTGGGCTAAAGCCGTGGTGCCAGCAGAGCTGTTTTTTCTGGAGGCTCCAAGGGAGGATCCTGCCTCTTTCAGATGCCAGGGGCCGTCTGCATTCCTCGGCTCGTGGCCCCTTCCTCACATCAGTACCACCTCCTGCTTCTGTCATCACGTCTCCTTCTCCTCCTCTGTGTCACATCTCCCTCTGCCTCTCTCTCACGAGGACACTGCGATGACATTTAGGGCCCGCCCGGATCTCAAGATCCTGACCGTAATCACATCTGCAGAGTCCCTTTTGTCTTCTAGGGGAGCCTTCACAGGTTCTGGGGATTGGGACGTGGATATCTTTGGGGCCGTTATTCATGTGGCAGAGCTGAGACCTGGACTTAGGAGGTCCAGCTGCAAATCCCGGAGCCATAGTGCCCCCCGTCCTGGAGGCTTGCCGACTGGCTGACCACGTGGAGCAGGGCATCGGAGGCAGAAGGAAGAACGTGACTCCCCGCCTGCTGGCAGGGAGGTGGAAGCAGAATGGGAGGAAATCCATACAGCTCTGTGGGGTGGAGGGAGGGTGCAGGTCACTTGGACCCTGACCCTCTGTCCAGGGCCTCAATGGACCAAGGGTAGCTTCAGCTCAGGACTCATCTCTGTGCACGCATGTGCACACGTGTGTGGCTGTGCACATAGGCTGTGTGTGTGTGTGTACAGGCATGCAGGGTTCACCTGTCCTTGCCAGTCTCCATGAGTGTCCACCTGGGTCTGTGCCTATGTGCTCCCTTCACACCACAGAGACATCACTGTCCCCTGGAGGCCGTGGCCAGGGAGCCTTTGTGGAGGGGGGGACACACCTGTCCCTCCCACCTTCTCCCCTACACTCTCCGGTGGTCAGCAGGGCCTGGATGCCGGCCCTTCCTAAGGACGCAGCATTTAGAATGTGCCAGGCAGAGGCCACACTGTCTTTCTGCCCCTCACTTAAGTCTTCACAGCCGTAGCCCCTCGTACACCCATTCTACAAATGTGCAGACTGCGGCCTATCGAAGACGCTGGTATTTCTTGAGCATCAGCAGCCACAGCTGTGCCCCGTGCTCCCTGCTCCACAGGTCCACGCTCACACAGTGCTCACAGCGGCCCTGTGGGGAGGTACTGTTAGCCCTCTGACTAACAGCACAGTGAAAAGCCACAGAACACTGCCAGGCACAGGGAGGAGGCCCACGCTGGGTCCAGAGCTGCAGTTTGGCGTGGAAGTGAAGGGCCTCAAGGCAGGTTTGGGAAGACCCGAGGAGTCCCCAGCTACTCCCTCTCAGGTCCCCAAAATGGCCATTCTGCAGCCAGGAGGTGTACAGGCTCTGTCCAGCCACCAAGCAGCAGCGTGGGAGGGAATGCTGGTCCTGGGCTGTGGGATGGGGGCTCAGGGAGTGGGGGGACTGCGAGGGGAGGGGTGGAAAAGGAGTGGGGGTGGGCAGTGGGGGAGGGAAGAGTGGGGAGGGAGTGGGAGGTGGGCAGTGGGAAGGGGGAGGGAGAGGGGTGGGGAGGGAGGGGAGGGAGTCAGGGAGGTCTGGGAGGGTCACCATAGTAACAGGAGCCCACTCTGCTCTGAGGTGGAGTTGCCCCTGGGGAAGGAGATAAAATGTTTTCTATAGATTTCTGTCGGGAAAATCATTAGTGATAAGCTCCTCCAGCCAAGATGGGACTGGAGGGACCGGGCTGGTGGGAGTGTGCATGACAGCTGCCACTCCTGTGCCCACGGTGTCCAGGGTGCCCATCGGAGCTGGGGTCAGAGTGGGAGGTGACCAGGGTGGGACTGGGTAGGGAGTCACATCCGTCTGGTTCAAGCTCCTGCCTCAGTGTCCCCTTTTGCTCAGTGGGGCAGTTACACCCGACTGCCTCCCTCACTTCTCCGGGCTGTAAGGAGTAGAGGGGGCTGGGGGCTTGGCTGGCATGTTGGAGACTGTGATGCTGTTCTCTGCACCTGAAGGTTTGGCTGCAGGAACTTGTCCTTTCTCTTCCAGGGTATTGGCTAGATTAGCCAGGGGCCCACCTGGGGCATCAGCAGCCACAGCCAGGGAAGGGCTGGGTGGCATCAGGAGGGGACAAATACTCCAGCTGCCAATGCTGCCAGGGCCAGGCCCACTGTCCAAGGCCTCACTGGACCAAGGGCAGTTTCAGCTTAGGACCCATCTCTGTGCACGCATGTGCACATGTGTGTGGCTTCATGTGGACTGTGTGTGTGTGTACAGGCAGTCTCCATGAGTGTCCACCTGGATCTGCACCTATGCGCTCCCTTCACTCCAGAGGTTGTGTTAGCGCCTGCAATGCTTCAGGTGCTGGGCTGGGCAGAGGCGCAACCCTGACCAAAGCAGACACAAATCCATGTCCTCATGAAGCCAACATCCCACGGGGTTGGGGGGAGACTGACAGACAAAATAGATAAGTAAATATACAGGCAATGTCATGGGGAAGTGCTTCCTTGACCGAGGGAACAGCAAGTGCAAAGGCCCTGAGGCAGGAGTGTGCTGGGGTGGTGAGGAAGCCTGTGGGGCTGGAGTGGGTGCTGGGGCAGAGAGGGTCAGGAAGGGCTTGGGTGGCCATGAAGAGACCTCTGGCTTTGACTCAGAGTGGGGGGGCATGGGGAGGGGCGTGATCTTCCTCAGGTCCTCACAGCACCCCCTGGCTGCTGTGAAGAGAACAAACGTGGAGCAGGGAGTCCCGTGAGTCTGACCCGGCATGGACAGGGCCTGCCTGGGGTGTGAGCCGTGGGGTGTGAAAAGTTTCCAATCCCAGATATATCTTGAAGGTAAAATGGACAGGATTTGCTGGCCTGGGGTGAGGAAGAGAGGAGGCCAGGGACTCCAGTGTGCTTGGCCTGAGCGACTGGCAGTGTGCTTGCTGGGGGCAAGGAGCCCACGACTCCTGTGGCTGTCTGTTGTTCGCAAGCCCAGATGTTGAGGGCAGGTGTTGAGTGGCCGTGTCTGTGCACGTGAGTGTGGGTGCATGCATCTCTGTGTGTGCCTTCAGAGTGCAAGGCCAGAGTGCAAAGACAGGACAGAGTGCAAGTCTCAGGTCAGCAGGCTGGAGCCCTCCCATGGTCCAACAGTGGCTAGCTCCCAGCCACTTGCTCCCCAGGCCTTCCTCAGCCCCTCCTACTATCCCAGGTAAGGTGTGAGGGTGCTCTCTGCCCAGCAAATCCACCTGTGTCACCCCTGCACCCCCCTCCGCCCCCCAGGGCCTGTGGGCTGGGAGCCGGCGAAAGGGAGAGGGAACAAGGCAGGGAGGCTGTGAGCAACAGGCCGTTGAGAAGCATTCACGGAGTGAGTGTGGGCACTTTAGACCTCCTCCCTCCCTGGGGACCACCTGTTGTTGGGGGTGACGTTGTTGGGTCCATCCTGGGGCGCTGAGAAGTGTGACCTGCCCAATAACAGAGACATTGGGCCCCACCCCCCGGGTCACCTTCTTCTGGAAATCAGACTGCTGATAGCATCTGTTCTGTGGGGTTGTTCAGCCATAACTTCTGCGAGTCTCAGTTTACTAATCTGTCAAGGAGGGCTGTGGGAAGATGAAACGAGACGCCGTCTGTGGAAGCCCCACAGGGACTCAGCACCTGGGCCACCGTATGCCTCCCTCCCACATTCATTCCTTTCTCCCCGCTGGAACCCAGCCCCATCTCCCCACTGCCCCACTCTGCTTCTCTGAGAGCACGCTCCCCCATTCTGGGGAGCTCTCACAGCCCATGAGGCCCACAACACCAGTTCCGGACAGGGTCTCCAAGGTCTGTCACTGTGCACGGCCCCACTCGGTCACCTAACTGGTAAAAGCCAGAGCTGGCTTTAGGAGCTGGCCACGGAGTGTCAGGGGCTCCAGCTCAGATCCCATGTGGTTCACTGTGGCAGGCTGAAAATGGCCCCCCAAAGATGTCCACATCTTAACCCCTGAAACTTATGGATGTCCCTTAGACGGCAGAAAGGGGTCTTTGCAGATGTGATTGAGTTAAGTCTCTTGAGGTGGGGAGATTGTCCTGGATTATCCCGTGGGCCCGAAATGCCATCCCAAGTGTCCTCATAAGAGAGAGGCAGAGGGAGATGTGACACATGTCACCACAGAGACAGGGACTGGAGTGATGCGGCCACAGCCAAGGAAGGCTGCGCCCACCAGAAACTGGAAGAGGAGGGAACAGCTTCTCCCCTAGACACGGGGGCGGGGGTGGGCGTGGAAGGGGGTGGGGGGCTGAGTCGGGGATGGGGGGAGTAGCACGGCCCTGCAGACACCTTGATTTCAGCCTAGTGATGCTGGTATCACACTTCTGGCCTCCAGATCTGGGAGAGAATGAATGTTGTTTTAAGCCACCAGGTTTGTGGTAATTTGTTGTAACAGCCACAGGAAACTACTGCACTTACGTTTGAGGATCTCTTGGCTACCAGCCTGGGACCCCTCCCTGCCCACTGCTCACCCAGAGCTGAGATGTGAGTGGGTAAGGCGGGTGGGTGGTCATTTACTCCTGCGGGTCAGGAGATAGTGGGCGACAGGGGAGGTAGAGGGGAGGGAGGTGGCCGGGGTCCAGGACCTGGGACACGTTAGCGTGCTGTGAGCTGCTGGGCCCTCAGCTGAGGTCTGGGGTCCCTGTTGTGCCAGGAGCAGTGGCTGGGCTGGGCTGCCCTGGCCTGGCTCTGTCTGGTCTCCCCACAGTTCCTTTGTGGGTTGGAGTGGAGCCAAGCTCTACCCTGGAGAAGGCCGCAGGTTCCCTTCAGACCTCAGACCAGAGGGCCCAGGCTGTTACCTGCCGCCGTGTGCTGGAGCAGGGAGGGGAACCTGGGGGTCTGCATGCACTTTGTGTGGGGGCGGCGGGTGTGGTGCAGGTGCACCTGACACGTTGTGGGGCACAGATGTGTAGCGCTTGCACACTGGTAAGAGCAGGTATGTGCACCTGGTGTGGATCCAGCTGAAAACCCAGGTATGCCAGGAAAAACCTGCTGCCTTATATGCTTTAAATCAACTTAAATCTTATTCTTGCTGGCTGGTGGGAAATTGGATCTCAGCCATTACTAGGGCTCCCTTTGCCCTGAGGCTGGCCACCACCTCTGGCAGGGCGGGGGGTCAGGACAGGGTGACTGCCTCTTCCTGGCTGGGAGAGAGGCCAACAAAACTCCCTTAGGAAGAAATGCAAGGGGGTGGCCTGCCTGGAATCGGGGTGTGGGGTAGGGTGGGTAAAAAAATAGACAGAACAGAGCCAAACTGAAAATGGGTATTCATCTGAGCCTTAGAGCCACACTGCTCGAGGCGGGCGTCCTTAGCCACATGTGGGACATCACAGGAAGTTCTACCACCGACACAAATGCTACACTTTTGAATGGAGTAACCTGCCCATTTTACAGATGGGAATGCTAGGACCAGTCACAGAGAGTGACGTACCCCAGTCGCAGCATCTGGAACCTTTCTGCTCCATGGGACAGCAGTGGTGTTTGGCTCGGTTGCCGTAGTAACTCCAGGGCTGCCCGGCAGGGTAGGCGCTGGTCCTCTGCATCTGTGGGGGAGGCCGGCTGTGGGAGAAAGTCCAGCCTCGTGTAGAGGTGCAGCCTTCTGAACTTGGCTTCTCAAGGGCCATGTGGCTCCAGCCCTACCTCGGGTGTGACACTTCACTTCTTTGTGACTCAGTTTCCCCGTCCATGAGATGGCGAGTGTGGCAAATAGGGCTGCCATGTGATTTCCATGAATTAATATTTGTAGAGTGCTCGGGACACAGCCCAGTGCATAGTAAATGCCAAGTCCCTTATCTGACGTTTCAGAGGAATGAGCACTGCTGCATCAGAGTGATCATCGGATGCCTGTGCTCCTCTCCCAGAGGTCGGGGTTGGGATTCACTTAGACTTAGACCCCAATCTTATTCTTGCTTATAGCATTCACTTGACAAACATTTATTGGGCTTGCTTTTGGGGGCCACTAAGCTTGTACGATATAAATCTGGAGCTGTGGGGGCTATCCTGGGCCAAGGAAAGCTGACCTGAGAGTAAAGTGAGCCCAGAGGAAAGTTCCTGATGATATCTGAGAGCTGGATCCAGCTGTTCCTGAGGCTAAGTACTTCCTAGTTATGTTCACCAAAAATTGTTTTTTGTCATTTGCAACTCAGAGACTAATGTGAGGCTATCTCATCCAATCTCTTGCCCTTGATGCCTGGTCCTTCTCCACAGCGGCTCTGACAGCCTCTGCTTGAAAACCACTCACGATGGGGATCTCACTACCTCCTAAGGGTGTTCCATAAGAGCAGGACCAACTCTGGCCTAGTGAGAGCTGATAATTGATTGCTCTTGTCTGGAAAGGGTGTGTGCAGAGAGACGAGACGAGGGGAGGGCCAGGCTGGTCCTGACGAAGCCCTCCTGGCTTAGATACAGTGCAGAGCAGTGGAAAGAAGACCCTTCATGATTCAGCAGGCCTGGGTTCACATTTCCACTCTCCTGGCGACTTGCTATGTGATTCTGAGCAATAGATTTACCTTTTCTGAGCCTTGGTTTCACCACCTGCAAAATGGGTTGCCTGGCAGCACTCATCTGGCAAGGGCGTTGTGAGGACCGGGAGAGAAAACGTGTGAAGTGCTGGCTGCATGCCCGGCACAGAGCAGACACTCACGAGTGGGAGCCACATGCCTCGTGTGGACGATGACAGGGCACATTCCACACATCTGAGGGGGTCTGCTCTGTGCCCGTGAGGGGATGGCCTGGGGGTCTTCAAAGAGGCCTGGGCTGCTCCTGCTCTGGGCAGCATCTGCCACAGCTGTGATGCACACCCTGGTGGAATCCTTCCCCTGGCCACTGGGCGCAGCCTGAGATGTGGGAGCTGTCTGTTGTCATGGTGATGGAGGCCGATTGGAGTCCTGGGCCTGTCAGTCACCTCTGTCTGCTGCTGCGGGTGCATCAGCATGTGGGTGTGGGGTGCAGGGTGCGTGTGGTTTGTGCATCTCTCTGTGCATGGAATTCCTGGGTTTGCAAGGCCATGTGCCTGTCTGTGTGCGTGGAATTCCTGACTGTGTGCCCGTGTGTGGGTGTGTGAACAGACTTCCTGAGCATGTGAGGTCATGTGCTTGTGTGCCTATGGAATTCCTGAGCACGTAAGGTGTGTGTGGGTGCGTGAGCAGAATTTGTGTGTGTGTGAGGCTGGGTGTGTCTGTGTTATGGGTGACTGTGTGTAGGCAGTTTCTCAGTCGCATGTGCTCTGCGTGTTCCTGGGCTGTGTGTATAATGTGTCTCTGTGACACTGGCCCTGAGGCAGGGCGGGCAGGAGAGCAGCTCAGGGGAGGCGGTGTGGACTCGAGCATCTGTCGCTCTGACCATGTGGCCCTGGGGGGCCCTGCACCTTTCTGAGCCTCTGTTTCCTCCTCTGTAAACACAGCAGGTTGAGAAAGGCAATCGCACTTGACATTTCACGTAATCCTCATATGAGTCCTGTGACAGCAAACGTATTCATTCAACATGTATTTATTGAGGGCCGACTGTGTGCCAAGCCCTGGGGATACAGCGTGGTCAAATTTCCTTCCCTTGGGAATGTCTGGTGGGAGACAGACAACTCAGAAGTAAACAAATAAAACACAGTGACACCAGGTATGTGTTGTGAGAAAGAACAAAATGAGGGCACAGAGTGATGGGTGGTGAATACAGAAGATGAGGTGGTCAGGGAGGTGACTTTCGGGCAGAGGTCTGAAGGAAGGAGGGACAAAGTCAAGGGAAGAGCGTTGCAAGCAGAGGGAACAGCAAGTGCAAAGGCCCTGAGGTGGGGCTGAGGTTCAGGTGTCCATGGGACAGTAGAAGGCAGTGTGCTGGAGAGGAGCGGGCGGAACGGGCATGGCTGCACATTCTACAGACAAGAAAGTAAGCACACGGTTAAGAGGTGGTGATGGGAGGGAGAAGGTGAGGAAGGAAAGAGAGACTGGAGCTGTCCACCAGCACCAGGCGGGCCAGGGACCTGGATGCTGGGCCTGGGGAAGGGGTGTAGGGGCGAGAAAGCCTGGACCGCCCTTCACAGTGAAAAGACCCTGTAAGCCTGGGGACTGGTGTGGAAGCTGCCCCGTGTGCGGGGACCCAACAGGAGGGTGGGTGTTTGTTAGTGGCAGCCAACGCTCCTCCCCTCTTGTATGGAGTGATTCTGCTTGGTCCCCCCGGCACACTCTGCTTGGTGAAACAAACCTAGAACTCTCACACGTTCAGAATACCAAGACAAAGAACTCGATCAAGATGAGCGAAAAATCTGAACAGACACTTCCCCAAACAAGATGGACTGAGGGTCAGTAGCACATGAGAAGATGCCCAGTGTCGTCGGTCATCAGGGAAATCAAGTCAAAACCACAATGAGATACCACTACGCCCCCACTAGGATGGCTAAAATGTAAAAAAAGGGATACCACCAAATACTGGTGAAGACACGGGACAACGGGAACTCTCACACATGCTGTGAGGATGTCACCTGATAGTCACTTTGAAAGACAGTCTGGCAGTTTCTCGTACAGTTTCTTGTTTGGTTTCAGCTGCCTTGTCTTTAACCCGGCTCTGTGTGTGTGTGTGTGTGTGTGTGTGTGTGTGTGTGTGTGTGTGAGAGAGAGAGAGAGAGAGAGAGAGAGAGAGAGAGAGAGAGGCAGGGGTTGGGGGCAGGGTTCCATGTGGACTACACTGGGTTCTTCAAGCAGAAGACGGCGGGCACAGCGCTCTGGCTCTCCTGGCTGCACCGGGCAAAGTGGACTGCACACCCCGCTCGCTTTGAAGTCAGGGGTGGCGGGTGACTTACTCTGGCCAATGAAATGTGAGCAGAAGTGAGGATGCCACTTCCAGGGAAGCTGCTTCAAGAGCTGGCTTGCAAGTCTTCACTCTCCCTTTTCCTTGACCTGCTGAGCCCCCACCAAGACAGCGTCTGCAGCCTGGACCCTGGAGTGACTTTCACATGTAGCATCTTCCTGCTCCCCCAGGTCAGACATGCAACATGAGTGAGAAATTAACTTTCTTTTTCTTTTCTTCCTTCCTTCCTTCCTTCCTTCCTTCCTTCCTTCCTTCCTCCCTCCTTCCCTCCCTTCCCCTCTTCCCCCCTTCCCTCCTTCCCTCCTTCCCTCCCTCCCTCCTCCCTCCCTCCCTTCCTTCCGACTTTATTTTTTAGAGCAGTTTTAGATTCACAGCAAAGTTGAGTGGAAAGTACAGAGATTTCCCACAGACCCCTCCCCTCAGCCTCTCCCACCATCATCCCTCACCACAGTGGTACATGTGTTATAATTGGTGAACCTGCACTGACACATCATCACCACCCAGAGTCCATAGTTAACAGTAGGGTTCACTCTTGGTGCTGTGCATTCTGTGGGTTTGGACAAATGTATAATGACATGTAGTCACCACTATAGTATCGTGCAGAGTATTTTCTCTGCCCTAAAAATCCTCTGTGCTCCGCCTCGTCATCTCTCCCTATTTGTGAATCCCTGGCAACCACTAATCTTTTTACTATATCCATAGTTTTGGTTTTTTTAGAATGTTGTATAGTTGGAATCATACAGTATGTAGCCTTTCCAGACTGGCTTCTTTCACTTAGTAAAATGCATTTAAGGTTCCTCAATGTCTTTTCATGGCTTGATAGCTCATTTTTTAAAATTTATTGATGTCAATAGTTTATAACATTGTGAAATTTCAGTTGTACATTATTTTTTGTCAGTCACCATATAAATGCATCTCTCCACCCCTTGTGCCCACCTCCCATCCCCCTTGCCCCTGGTAACCACCAAACAGTTCTCTCTGTCCGTGTGTTAGTTTATATTCCACATATGAGTGAAATCGTGTGGTGTTTGTCCTTCTCTCTCTGGCTTATTTCACTTAACATAACACCCTCCAGGTCCATCCATGTTGTTGCGAATGGGACAATTTTGGGGTTTTTTTTATGACTGAGTAGTATTCCATTGTATGTATAAACCACATCTTCTTTATCCAATCATCACTTGAGGGACACTTGGGTTGCTTCCACTTCTTGCCTGTAGTGAATAATGCTGCAATGAACATAGGGGAGCATAAGCCCTTTGAGATGGTTGATTTCGTGTCCATTGGGTAGATGCCCAAGAGTGGGATTGCTGGATCATAAGGTATTTCTATTTTTAATTTTTTGAGGACTCTCCATACTGCTTTCCATAGAGGCTGCACCAGTTTGCATTCCCACCAGCAGTGAATGAGGGTCCCCGTTTCTCCACAACCTCTCCAACATTTGTTGTTTTTTGTCTTGGTGCCATTCTAACCGGCATAAGGTGATATCTTAGTGTAGTTTTGATTTGCATTTCCCTGATGATTAGTGATGTTGAACATCTTTTCATGTGCCTGTTGGCCATCCATATACCTTCCTTGGAAAAGTGTCTGTTCACAACCTCTGCCTGTTCTTTGATCAGGTTGTTTGTTTTTCTGTTGTTCAGTTGTGTGAGTTCTTTATATATTATGGAGATTAACCCCTTGTCAGATATATGATTTTGAATGTTTTCTCCCAGCTGGTGGGTTGTCTATTCATTTTAATCCTGGTTTCGTTTGCCTTGTAGAAGCTCTTTAATCTGATGAAGTCCCACTTGTTTATTTTTTCTTTTATTTCCCTTGTCCAAGTAGACATGGAATTCGAAAATATCCCTTTATGATGGATGTCAGAGTGTACTGCCTATATTTTCTTCCAGGAGTTTTATACTTTCAGGTCTTTGATCCATTTTGAGTTAATTTTTGTGTGTGGTGATAGAAGATGGTCTACTTTCATTCTTTTGCATGTGGCTGTCCAGTTTTCCCAGTACCAATAATTGAAGAGACTGTCCTTTCTCCATTGTGTGTTCTTAGCTCCTTTGTTGAAGATTAGGTGTCTGTAGATGTGTCATTTTATTTCTGGGCTTTCAATTCTGTTCCATTGATCTGTGTGTCTGTTTTTGTACCAGTACCATGCTGTTTTGATTACAATAGCTTTGTAGTATATTTTGAAGTCAGGGATTGTGATGCCTCCAGCTTTGTTCTTTCTTCTCAGGATTACTTTAGCTATTCAGGGTCTTTTGTTGCCCCATATAAATCTTAGTATTCTTTGTTCTATTTCAATAAAGAATGTCATTGGGATTCTGATTGAGATTGCATTGAATCTGTAGATTGCTTTAGGTAGAATGGGCATTTTTAACTATGTTTATTCTTCCAATCCATGTGCATGGGATATTTTTCCATTTCTTTGTCATCATCAATTTCTTTCAATAATGTCTTATAGATTTCTCTGTATAGGTCTTTCACCTCCTGGTTAAATTTATTCCCAGATATTTTATTCTTTTTGTTGCGATTGTAAATGGGATTGTCTTTTTGAGTTCTCTTTCTGTTAGTTCATTCTTGGCATATAGAAACGCAACTGATTTTTGTAAGTTGATTTTGTACCCTGCAACTTTGCTGTAGTTGATTATTTCTAATAGTTTTCCAATGGATTCTTTAGGGTTTTCTATATATAAAATCATGTCGTCTGGAAATAGTGAGAGTTTCACTTCTTCGTTGCCTATTTGGAGTCCTTCTATTCCTTTTTCTTGCCTAATTGCTCTGGCCAAAACCTCCAGTACTATGTTGAATAAGAGCAGTGAGAGTGGGCACCCTTGTCTTGTTCCTGTTCTCAGAGGAATGGCTTTTAGCTTTTCCCCATCGAGTATGATGTTGGCTGTGGGTTTGTCATATAATGTGGCCTTTATTATGTTGAGGTACATTCGTTATATATCCATTTTGTTGAGTTTTTAACGTAAATGGATGTTGGATCTTGTCAAATGCCTTCTCTGCATCGATAGAGATGATCAGGTGGTTTTTATTCTTCATTTTGTTAATGTGGTGTATCACGTTGATTGATTTGTGGGTGTTGAACCATCCCTGTGTCCCTGGTATAAATCCCACTTGGTCATGGTGTATATCTTTTTGATGTATTGCTGTATTCGGTTTGCCAGTATTTTGTGGAGGATTTTTGCAAATTTGTTCATCAGTGATATTGGCCTGTAGTTTTCCTTCTTTGTATTGTCCTTGTCTGGCTTTGGTATCAGGGTGATGTTGGCCTCATAGAACGTGTTAGGAAGTGTTCTATCTTCCTCTATTTTTTAGAAAAGTTTGAGAAGAACAGGTATTAAGTCTTCTTTGAATGTTTGGTAAAATTCTCTGGAGAAGCCATCTGGTCCTGGACTTTTATTTTTTGGGAGGTTTTTGATTATGGTTTCAATCTCTTTAATTGTGATTGGTCTCTTCAGGCTCTCTATTTCTTCTTGATTCAGTTTTAGGAGGGTGTATGAGTCTAAGAATTTATCCATTTCTTCTAGATTGTCCAGTTTGTTGGCATATAGTTTTTCACAGTATTCTCTTATAATCCTTTGTATTTCTGTGGTGTCCATTGTAATTTCTCCTCTTTCATTTCTAATTTTATTTATTTGAGCCTTCTCTCTCTTTTTTTCTTTTTGCTGAGGAAGACTGGCCCTGGGCTAACATCCGTGCCCATCTTCCTCTACTTTATATGGGACGCCGCCACAGCATGGCTGACAAGCAGTGCGTCGGCGGGCGCCCGGGATCCGAACCTGCGAATCCCGGGCCCCCAAAGTGTGAACCAAGCTGCTGTGCCACCGGACCAGCCCCCCTTCTCTCTTTTTTTCTTGGTGAGTCTAGCTAAGGGTTTGTCAATTTTGTTTATCTTCTCAAAGAACCAACTCTTTGTTTCACTGATCCTTTCTACTGTTTTTGTTTGTTTGTTTGTTTCAATTTCATTTATTTCTGCTCTAGTTTTTTTTGTATTTTTTTAATTATTATTTTTTTATTGATGTCTTAATAGTTTATAACACTGTGGGGTTTTAGTTGTACATTATTGTTTGTCTGTCACCATGTGGATGCATCCCTTCACCCCTTGTGCCCACCCCCACCCCCCTTCTCCTTGGTAACCACCAATCAGTTCTCTCTGTCCATGTGTTAGTTTATATTCCATATATGAGTGAATCATGCAGTGTCTGTCCTTCTCTTTCTGGCTTATTTCACTTAACATAATACCCTCTAGGTCCATCCATGTTGTTGCAAATGGGACACTTCTGTCTTTTCTTATGGCTGAGTAGTATTCCATTGTATATATACACCACATCTTCTTTATCCAATCACCAGTTGAGGGACACTTGGGTTGCTTCCACTTCTTGGCTACAGTGAATAATGCTGCAATGAACATAGGGGTGCATAAGCCTCTTGTGATGGTTGATTTCATGTCCATTGGGTAGATGCCCAAGAGTGGGATTGCTGGATCATACGGTATTTCTATTTTTAATTTTTTGAGGACTCTCCATACTGTTTTCCATAGAGGCTGCACTAGTTTGCATTCCCACCAGCAGTGAATGAGGGTTCCCGTTTCTCCACATCCTCTCCAGCATTTGTTGTTTTTTGTCTTGGTGATTATAGCCATTCTAACGGGTGTCAGGTGATATCTTAGTGTAGTTTTGATTTGCATTTCCCTGATGATTAGTAATGTTGAACATCTTTTCATGTGTCTATTGGCCATCTGTATCTCTTTCTTGGAAAAATGTCTGTTCATATCCTCTGCCCATTTTTTGATCAGGTTGTTTGTTTTTTTGTTGCTCACTTGTATGAGTTCTTTATATATTACAGAGATTAATCCCTTGTCGGATAAACGATTTGCGAATATTTTCTCCCAGCTGGTGGGTTGTCTATTCATTTTGATCCTGGTTTCATTTGCCTTGTAGAAGGTCTGTAGTCTGATGAGGTCCCACTTGTTTATTTTTTCTTTTGTTTCCCTTGTCCGAGTAGACATGAAATCTGAAAGGGTCCCTTTATGTCCAATATCAATTAGTGCACTGCCTATATTTTCTTCCAGGAGTTTTATAGTTTCAGGTCTCACTTTCAGATCCTTAATCCATTTTGAATTGATTTTTGTATATGGCAATAGGAGATGGCCTACTTTCATTCTTTTGCATGTTGCTGTCCAATTTTCCCAGCACCATTTATTGAAGATACTTCCCTCTCTCCATTGTATGTTTTTTGCTCCTTTGTCGAAGATTAGCTGTCCGTAGGTGTGTGGTTTTATTTCTGGGCTTTCAATTCTATTCCATTGATCTGTGTGTCTATTTTTGTACCAGTACCATGCTGTTTTGATTACTATTGCTCTATAGTATATTTTGAAATCAGGGATTGTGATGCCTCCAGCTTTGTTCTTTTTTTTCAGGATTGCTTTAGCTATTCGGGGTCTTTTGTCGCCCCATACGAATTTCAGTATTTTTTTGTTCTATTACTGTGAAGAATGACATTGAGATTCTGATTGGGATTGCATTGAATCTTTAGATTGCTCTAGGTAGAATGGACATTTTAACTATATTTATTCTTCCAATCCATGTGCATGGAATATTTTTCCATTTCTTTATGTCTTCCTCGATTTCTTTCAATAGTGTCTTATAGTTTTCATTGTATAGGTCTTTTACCTCCTTGGTTAAATTTATTCCCAGATATTTTATTCTTTTTGTTGCAGTTGTAAATGGGATTGTCTTTTGAGTTTTCTTTCTGATAGTTCATCGTTAGTGTGTAGAAATGCAACTGATTTTTGTAAGTTGATTTTATACCCTGCCACTTTACTGTAATTGTTGATTATTTCTAGTAGTTTTCCAATGGAATTTTTTGGGTTTTCTATGTATAAGATCATGTCGTCTGCAAATAGTGAGAGTTTCACTTCTTCGTTGCCTATTTGGAGTCCTTCTATTCCTTTTTCTTGCCTAATTGCTCTGGCCAGAACTTCCAGTACTATGTTGAATAAGAGCGGCAAGAGTGTGGGGCCGGCCCAGTGGCACAGTGGTTTAGTTCATGCTTGGCAGCCTGGGGTTCGTGGGTTTGGATCCTGGGCGCCCGCTGACGCACTGCTTGTCAGCCAGGCTGTGGCAGTATCCCATATAAAGTAGAGGAAAATGGGCACGGATGTTAGCCCAGGGCCAGTCTTCCTCAGCAAAAAGAGGAGGATTAGCAACAGATGTTAGCTCAGGGCTGGTCTTCCTCACCAAAAAAAGAGCGGCAAGAGTGGGCACCCTTGTCTTGTTCCTATCCTCAAAGGAATGGCTTTCAGTTTTTCCCCATTGAGTAGGATGTTAGCTGTAGGTTTGTCACATATGGCCCTTATTATGTTGAGGTACTTTCCTTCTATACCCATTTTGTTGAGAGTTTTTATCATAAATGGATGCTGGATCTTGTCAAAAGCCTTCTCTGCGTCAATTGAGATGATCATGTGGTTTTTATTCTTCATTTTGTTAATGTGCTGTTATTATGTTGATTGATTTGCAGATGTTGAACCATCCCCGTGTCCCTGGTATAAATCCCACTTGATCGTGGTGTAGGATCTTTTTGATGTATTGCTGTATTCGGTTTGCCAATATTTTGTTGAGGATTTTTGCGTCTGTGTTCATCAGTGATATTGGCCTGTAGTTTTCCTTCTTTGTATTGTCCTTGTCTGGCTTTGGTATCAGGATGATGTTGGCCCCATAGAATGTGTTAGGAAGTATTCCATCTTCCTCTATTTTTTGGAAAAGTTTGAGAAGGATAGGTGCTAAATCTTCTTTGAATGTTTGGTAAAATTCTCCAGGGAAGCCATTTGGTCCTGGGCTTTTATTTTTTGGGAGGTTTTTGATTACTGTTTCAATCTCTTTACTTGTGATTGGTCTGTTCAGTTTCTCTATTTCTTCTTGATTCAGTTTTGGGAGGTTGTACACGTCCAAGAATTTGTCCATTTCCTTTAGGTTGTCCAATTTGTTGGCGTAGAGTTTTTCATAGTATTCCCTAATAATCCCTTGTATTTCTGTGGTGTCTGTTGTAATTTCTCCTCTTTCATTTCTAATTTTATTTATTTGAGTCTTCTCTCTTTTTTTCTTAGTGAGTCTGGCTAAGGGTTTGTCAATTTTATTTATCTTCTCAAGGAACCAGCTCTTTGTTTCATTGATCCTTTCTACTGTTTTTTTTGGTGTCAATTTCATTTATTTCTGCTCTGATTTTTATTATTTCCCTCCTTCTGCTGATTCAGGGCTTTGTCTGTTCTTCTTTTTCTAATTCTGTTAGGTGCCGTTTAAGGTTATTTATTTGGGATTTTTCTTGTTTGTTAAGATGGGCTTGTATTGCTATGAATTTCCTTCTCAGGACCGCTTTTGCTGCGTCCCATATGAGTTGGTATGGTGTATTTTCTTTTTCATTTGTCTCCAGATAGCTTTTGATTTCTCCTTTAATTTCATCAATGACCCATTGGTTGTTCAGTAGCGTGTTGTTTAGTCTCCACATCTTTGTCCCTTTCCCAGTTTTTTCCTTGAGGTTGATTTCTAGTTTCACAGCATTATGATCAGAAAAGATGCTTGTAATGATTTCAATCTTCTTAAATTTATAGAGGTTTGCCTTGTTTCCTAATATATAGTCTATCCTTGAGAATGTTCCATGTGCACTTGAGAAGAATGTGTACTCTGCTTTTTTTGGGTGGAGTGCTCTGTATATATCTATTAAGTCCATCTTGTCTAGTTTTTCATTTAAGTCCATTATTTCCTTATTGACTTTTTGTCTGGATGGTCTATGCATTGATGTAAGGGGGGTGTTAAGATCCCCTACTATTATTGTGTTATTGTTAATATCTCCTTTTAGGTTTTTTAGCAGTTGTTTTATGTACTTTGGTGCTCCTGTGTTGGGTGCATAGATATTTATAATTGTTATGTCTTCTTGGTGAAGTGTCCCTTTTATCATTATATATTGCCCTTCTTTGTCTCTCATTACCTTTTTTATCTTGAAGTCTACTTTGTCTGATCTAAGTATGACAACTCCTGCTTTCTTTTGTTTGCCATTAGCTTGGAGTATTGTTTTCCATCCTTTTATTTTGAGTCTGTGTTTGTCTTTAGAGCTGAGATGTGTTTCCTGGAGGCAGCATATTGTTGGATCTTGTTTTTTAATCCATCCTGCCACTCTGTGTCTTTTGATTGGAGAATTCAATCCGTTTACATTTAGACTGATTATTGATATATGAGGGTTTAATGTTGCTATTTTATTGTTCATCTTCTGGTTCTTTTGCATTTCCTTCGTTTCTTGTCCCTTATGTTTCGGACTGCAAATTCAATTTGGTATTTCTGCATGCTCATTCTCTTGGTTTTCTCTTTATTTGTCATGTGTGGTTCTCTTCTGGTTATTTGTTTAGTGATTACCATGAGGTTTATATAAAAGATCTCCTGGATAAGATAGTACATTTTCAGATGCCTCCTGTTTCCTTAGGCTGAGTCGATTCAATCCCTTTCCTCTTCCCCTCCTTATTTGTTGTTGTCACTACTTATTCCATCTTGTGTCATGAGTGTGTGTTTACAGTGATGAGGTTGAATTAATTTTTGATGTTCTCCAACTGTAGTTTGTTCTGATTTAGTCTCCTTGCTTTTCTCCTTGCTGAAATCTTTGTATCCCCTTTCTCATTTGCTTTTTTTCAGGCCTAAGGGCCTTCTTGAGCATTTCTTGTAATGGGGGTCTTGTGGTGATGAACTCTCTTAGCTTTTGTTTATCAGGGAGAGTTATTATTTCTCCTTCATATTTGAAGGATATTTTTGCTGGATAAAGTATTCTCGGCTGAAGGTTTTTGTCTTTCATGATTTTGAATATATCATTCCAGTCTCTCCTAGCCCGTAGAGTTTCTGTCGAGAAATCAGCTGAGAGCCTGATGGGGTTTCCTTTGTATGTTATTTTGTTTTTTTGTTTAGCTGCCCTTAATATTATTTCCTTGTCATGGAATCTTGTCAAATTTGCTACTATGTGTCATGATGATTGTTTATTCCTGTTTATATATTTAGGTGATCTATTGATTTCTTTCACTGTTATTTCCATCTCCTTTCCTAGGTTTGGGAAGTTCTCAGCTATTATTTCTTTGAACAAACTCTCTGCTCCTTTTTCTTTTTCTTCTCCTTCTGGAATACCTATTATCCTTATGTTTCTTTTCCTCATTGATTCTGATATTTCTCGAAGAATTTCTTCATTTCTTTTTAGTCTTAGCTCTCTCTCCTCCTCTATCTGGAGCATTTCTGCGTGGCTATCCTCAATAATGCTAATTCTTTCTTCCATATTGTCAGTTCTGCTCTTTAAAGACTCCATTTTTTCCACTATCTCGTTCATTTTGTTTTTCATCTCCAATAATTCTGATTGGTTTTTCTTTATGGTTTCAATCTCTTTTGTGACGAAATCCTTGAATTCGTTGATTTGTTTCTGTGTGTTCTGTTGTATTTCGTTGAGTTTGTTTATGATAGCTGTTTTGAATTCTCTGTCATTCAGGTTACCGAATTCTGTGCCTTCAGGGTTGGTTTCTGGGTGTTTGTCATTTTCCTTTTGGTCTGTAGACATAACAAATCTTTGCAAGGATCCCACGGCCTTACTTTTTCCTCTCATCTTGAAGTTGGTCCTGCAGTTTCCACCTGCTGCCACTGGATGGAGATCGGGAGCGGTGTGCTCTGAGCCCCCTGCAGCCCCCGGAGGGATTATGCTGAAACGCGGGGTGGGTGGGGGGAGGGGTCCTCTCTTTCTCTTGCTCAACCCAGGAGTTTCCTTTCTGGCTCTCTTGGGGTGTTTGCCACACCCCCAAAACCGTCTGTCGTTGCTTCCCAGTGGGGATCTCTCGACAGCCTGTGAGAGCACCTGGAGGGCTATAGTTTTTCCCGCAGAGGGCCGTCCCTCCCCCCTCTGTCTGTGAGCCACGCTGTCTGTCTTTGCCGATCGATTGGGGAGGGGGAGTAAATCTTCTTACCTGTCCTCGTGTCCTTTGGGGCTTCCTGTGTCTCCACCGTCCAATGTACAGCAGCAGTGGTTTCTTAAAAGTCCTTTGTAGTGTTTGATTGACGTCTGTTGGAATGTGAATGATGTTTTCTTTGTGTCTTAGGGGGCAGAGATTCAAAAAGGGTATCTCACTCTGCCATGATGCTGACGTCACTCCTCTGTTCTAGTTTTTATTATTTCCCTCCTTCTGCTGACTTTCGGCTTTGTTTGTTTTTCCTTTTCTAGTTCTGTTAGATGTAGTTTAAGGTTGCTTATTTGGGATTTTTCTTGTTTGTTAAGGTGGGCCTGTATTGCTATGAGTTTCCCTTTCAGGACTGCTTTTGCTGCATCCCATATGAGTTGATATGGTGTACTTTCATTTTCGTTCATCTCCAGATATCTTTTGATTTCTCCTTTAATCTCATCAATGATCCATTGGTTGTTCAGTAGCTTGTTGTTTAGTCTCCACATCTTTGTCACTTTCCCAGTTTTTTCCTTGTAGTTGATTTCTAGTTTCATAGTATTATGGTCAGAAAAGATGCTTGTTATGATTTCAGTCTTCTTAAATTTATAGAGGTTTGCCTTGTTTCCTAATATATGGTCTATCCTTGAGAATGTTCCATGTGTACTTGAGAAGAATGTGTAATCTGCTGTTTGTTTTGTGTGTGTGTGAGGAAGACCAGCCCTGAGCTAACATCCATCGCCAATCCTCCTCTTTTTGCTGAGGGAGACTGGCCCTGGGCTAACATCGTGCCCATCTTCCTCCACTTTATATGGGACGCCGCCACGGCGTGGCTGACGAGCAGTGCGTCGGCAGGCGCCCAGGATCCGAACCTGCGAACCCTGGGCTGCCAAGCGCGGACTAAACCGCTGCGCCACCGGGCGGCCCCTGTAATCTGCTGTTTTTGAGTGAAGTGCTCTGTGTATATCTATCAAGTCCATCTCGTCTAGTTTTTGGTTTAAGTCCACTATTTCCTTATTGACTTTTTGTTTGGATGATCTATCTATTGATGTGAGTGGGGTGTTAAGGTCCCCTATATTATTGTGTTGTTAATATCTCCTTTTAGGTTTGTTAACAGTTGCTTTATGTACTTTGGTTCTCCTGTGTTGGGTGCATATATATTTATAAGTGATATGTCTTCTTGGTGGAGTGTCCCTTTTATCATTATATATTGCCCCTCTTTGTCTCTCATTACCCTTTTTATCTTGAAGTCTGCTTTGTCTGATATAAGTATGGCTACACCTCCTTTTTTTTTGTTTGCCATTAGCTTGCAGTATTGTCTTCCATCCTTTCACTCTAAGCCTGTGTTTGTCTTTAGAGCTGACATGTGTTTCCTGGAGGCAGCATATTGTTGGATCTTGTTTTTTAATCCATCCTGCCACTCTGTGCCTTTTGATTTGAGAATTCAATCCATTTATATTTAGAGTGATTATTGATATATGAGTGCTTAATGTTGCTACTTTATTCCTCATTTTCCAGATCTTTTGCATTTGCTTTATTTCTTGTGCCATGTGTTTCCGACAACCAACTCAGTTTGGTAGTTTTGTATGATAGTTTTCTTAGTTTTCTCTTTATTTATCATATGTGTCTCTCTTCTGAATATTAGTTTAGTGGTTACCATGAGGTTTGTATAAAAAAATCTCATAGATGAGATAGTCCATTTTCTGATAGCCTCTTATTTCCTTAGACTAAGTCGATTCCATCCCTTTCCTCTTCCCCTTCTAAGTTATTATAGTCACAACTTATTCCATTTTGTGTTGTGATTTTGTGTTTAAAGTGATGAGGTTATATTTATTTTTGCTGTTTTCCTTCCCTTGATCTTTGATGTTATAATTATTTGCTAACCCATTCTGATAGAAAGCTGCAATTTATCTGATTTTGTCTACCTATTTTCTCCTTGCTCAAAGCTTTGTATCCCCTTTCTCTCTCTCCTTTTTTTTTTCAGGCATGAGGGCCTTCTTGAGCATTTCTTGCAGTGGGGGTCTTGTGGCCATGAATTCCCTTAGCTTTTGTTTATCAGGGAGAGTTATTATTTCTCCATCATATCTGAAGGATATTTTCACTGGATAAAGTATTCTTGGCTGAAAGTTTTTGTCTTTCAGAATTTTGAATATATCATTCCACTCTCTCCTAGCCTGTAGAGTTTTTGATGAGAAATCTGCTGAAAGCCTGATTGGAATTTCTTTGTACATTATCTTTTTTTCTCTTGCTGCCCTTAATATTTTTTCTTTGTCATTGACTTTTGCCAGCTTTACTACTATAGGCCTTCTAGGGGGCCTTTTTTTGTTGATATATTTGGGAGATCTGTTGGCTTCATTCACTTGTATTTCCAGCTCCTTCCCCAGGTTTGGGGAGTTCTCAGCTATTATTTCTTTGAACAAGCTCTCTGCTCCTTTTCCCCTCTCTTCTCCCTCTGGAATACCTATAATCCTTATGTTGCATTTCTTAACTGAGTCAGATATTTCTCAGAGAATTTCTTCATTTTTTTTTTCAGTCTTAGCTCTCTCTCCTCCTCCATCTGGAGCCTTTCTACATTCCTATGCTCAATAATACTAATTCTTTCCTCCATATTGTCAGCTCTGCTCTTGAAAGATTCCAGATTTTTCTTTATCTCCTCCATTGTGTTTTTCATCTCTAACATTTCTGTTTGGTTTTTCTTTATAGTTTCAATTTCTTTTGTGAAGTAGGTCCTAATTTCATTGAGTTGTCTATCTGTATTTTCTTGTAATTTGTTGAGGTTTTTTATGATAGCTATTTTGAATTCTCTGTCCTTTAGGTTATAAATTTCTGTGCCTTCAGGATTGATTTCTGGATGCTTGTCATTTTCCTTCTGTTCTGGAGATTTAATGTATTTTTGCATTGTGCTTGATGGTGTGGTTTTATTTCTCTTCATCCTGAAGATATCTGGTTGCAGCATCCACCTGCCACCACTAGGTGGGGGTCAAGAGCTGTGTATTCTGAGCCCGCTGAGATCTGTGGGCATTCTGGCTGGACTGAAGCGTGGCTGAACTGGGTTGCCGAGGTGGGGAGGCACTTACTTTCACCTCCTCGGTCCCAGGGACTTCTGGTTCCTCTCTCACTATGTGCACTCCTTGGGTGTTAGTTTGATGAGGACACCCCCGCAACTGTTCCTTTCCCTCTGCATGGGAGTTCCCCACAGGCTGTGAGAGAAGTTGGATAGTGAAGGTTTTCTGGTGGAGGGCTGCCCCTCCCTTGCCTGTCTGAGAGCTGCATGGTCTTGGTGTCAGGGTTGCTGTCATTGGGGAAGGAGGAGAGCTTTCCTTACCTCCTTCTACTTCCTCTGGGGCTTCCAGCACCACTGCTGTCAGATGGAAGTCTGCATGGGTCTCCCAGACATCTTACGTGTAGTGTGGAAGACCTCTGTTGATATACGAATGAATTTTTTGTTGTATCTTAGTGGGGGAGAGTTTAGGGGAAAAGCTCACTCTGCCATGATGCTGATGTCACTTCTAGCTCATCTCTTTTTAGTGCTAAATAATATTCCATTGCCTGGATATAGCACAGTTCATCCATTCACCTACTGAGGGACATGTCAGTTGCTCCCAAATTTTGGCAATCATGAATACAGTTCCTGCAAACATCTGTGTGCAGGTTTTTGTGTGGACATAAGTTTTCAACTCATTTGGTAAATACCAAGGAGCATGATTGCTGGATTATGTGGTAAAATTACGTCTGGTTTAGTAAGAAACTGCCTGTCTTAGTCAGCTAGGGCTGCCAGAACAAAATACCACAGACTGGGTGGCTTAAACAATAGAAATTCATTTTTCACAGTTCTGGAGGCTGAGAAGTCCAAGATCAAGGCACAGCAAGGTAGATTTCAATCTGAGGCCTTTTCTTTTGGCTTGTTGATGACTACCTTCTCACTATGACCTGTCATGGTGGGGAGAGAGAGAGAGAGCTCTCTGGCGTCTTTTCTTATAAAATATGAATCTATTGGATTAGGGCCCCACCTTTATGACCTCATTGAACCTTGATTACCTCCATAAAGGCCCTGTCTCCTAATACTCCTAACACATTGGGAGTTGGGGCTTCAATATATGAATTTGGGGGGACACAAATATTCAGTCCATAACACTGCCAAACTGTTTTCCAAAGTGGCTGTACCATTCTGCATTCCCATCAGCAGTGAATGAGAGTTCCTGTTGCTTCACATCCTCACCAGCATTTGATGTTGTCCATGCTTTTTAGTCATGGTGTTGTCCATAAATTTTAGTCATTCTAGTAGGTGTGTAGTGGGATCTCACTGCTGTTTTAATTTGCAATTCTCTAACGATGTATGATGTTGAGCATCTTTTCATAAACTTATTTGCCATCTGCACATTTTTGGTGAAGTGTCTGTTCAGATCTTTTGTCCGTTTTTTAATGGGGTCATTTTCTTATTGTTGAGTTTTAAGAGTTCTTTGTATATTTTTGAATAGTTCTCTATCAAATGTGTCTGTTGCAAATATTTTCTCCCATCTGTGGCTTTTCTTCTCATTCTTTTGACAGTGTCTTTCATAGAGCAGAAGTTTTAAATTATAATGAGGTGCAACTTATCAATTCTTTCTTTGATGTATCATGCCTTTGGTGTTGTATCCAAAATGTCATCACTGAAGCTTTGTTCTTTTAAGGCTCAAAAGCCACTGAGATTTTGGGGCTCCTTGCTACCACAGCACAACATCACCTGTCCTGACTAATGCAGCAATTAGCAACAGAGTTGTTGCTTGGCCTGTAGAATCAGGCTCCAGAGCTGACCCTCCAGCAGAGCTGTGGCTCTGATATAATCCAGACAGTGGGGAATCAGTAACTCCCCACATAGGCAGGGCAGGATGTCATTACCACCATAGCAGCCTCTCACAAAGCTGGAGCCTGGAGCCCAAGTGGCTGCAGCAGCAAAACACCTTCCAAGCAAGGAGGAGCCCTTCCTTCACTTCCTCCTTCCTGGTCTCTAGAGTCAGTGCATCAAATGGCCAGAGCCAATTTTGAATCCAGAAACTAGCTGCAAGGGATCCAGGAATGTGGTGTCAGCTTTCCAGCCTCACCATCCAAGGAGGCATAGGAGGAGGAGGTAGGAATGGATCTGAGGGCCACTTGACCATGGTCAACACGTGGGAGGTGGGAAGGAGGGGCACCACTGCAGAGCAAGAAGAGGCAGAGAAGGAGGCTGAGAGGGAGGAGGCTCAGGGTGGGCAGAGGGGCAAAAGGAGGAGGGTGCTGTGGGGAAGGGCAGGTCAATGCTGGCATGGAGAGAGAGAAGATTGGGGAGGGGTGAGAGAGGGAAGGATGTGGATTATAGTTTGATCCTGGCTGTAGAGGGTTGAAGTGTTCCCCCAAATTCATGTCCACCTGGCCCCTCAGGATGTGACCTTATTTGGAAAGAGTATCTTTGCTGATGTAATTCGTTAAGGGTCTCAAGGGGAAATCATTCTGGATTTAGGGTGAGCCCTAAGTCCAATGACTGGTGTCCTTATAAGAAGAGAGGACGCAGAGATGCATGGAAGAGAGCCATGTGAAGAGGGGGCAGAGATTAGAGGGACTCGTCCACAGGCCAAGGAACTCCAGGAGCTGGAAGAGGCAAGGAGGGAGGCTTCCTGGGAGCCTCCAGAGGGAGCGCGGCCCTGCCGACACCTTGACTTCAGACTTCTGGCCTCCAGAACTGAGAGAGTACGTTTCTGTCATAAACCATCCAGTTTGTATTCCTTTGTTACAGCAGCACAGGAAACGAATACGCTGGCTCAACATCTATTTCTTTACCCAAGAGGCTGGGAGAATGGGAGGTCACACTGGAGCAGGGCTGGGCAGCCTGGGGGAGGAGCAGGGATGTGGGGGGCACCCCAGGGGAGGTTGTGTGGCTCATCAGAGCCCAAGAGCATCCCATTGGTCCCTGGGGGCAGAGAGCCCTGATAGAGCCATGGCTCTCAGGACCCACCAGGGTGACTGGGTTTGAGTGTGGGGCTGGGACATCTTGCTGCTGGTGGCACGAGGATAGTTGGAAGTGGAGGTGGGGGCTGCCCCCCACCCCCGCCTCCAGCCCCTGGCCCCTCTCTGGGGTTCTACCTCTCAACACCTATCAGCTTTTTCCAACTTGCTGGGTGACCTTAGACAGGTCATGGCACCCCTCAGCCCCTTTGGAAGACCCAGAGAAAGAGGATGGGAGAAGTAAATTTACTGAGACTTTTCATGTTTGAAAATGCCTCTAGTCTCCTTCCTACTTGGATTTTAGTTTGGCTGGGTATAAAATTGAAGATTGGAAGGAGTTTGTCTTCAAATATTTCAAGGGCACTGTTCCATTGCCTTCTGGTTTCCAGTGTTGCTGCTGAGAAGTCTGAAGTCAGATTTCTGACACTTTGTGTGAGATCCCCCTCCCCACTTTTCTTTCCTTTGTCCGTAATTTTCACAACAATGCACTTTGATGTGACTCTATTTTCATTCAGTGTCTGGGTTCCTGGTGAGTCCTTTCAATCTGCAAATGGCAGAAAAAGCCCTTTCAATCTGGGACATTTTCTTAAATTATATGATTGATGATTTCTTCCCCTCCATTTTTTCTGTGCACACTTTCTGGAACAGAAGTTAGATGCTGGCCCTCCCATATGGATCTCCTACCTTATTGTACCTTTTCTCTTCTATTTTCCGTGTCAGTACCTCACTGCTCTTGGAGATTTCTTCAATTTTGTCTTCTAACCTTACAATGAGATTTTAATTTCCATAAGTGTGAATGTGTGTGTACACACACATATATACAATGTCTACAAAGGTAACATATAGTATATATTATGTCAATAACATAATGTACAATATTAACACAGTATAGAGATATAGATGCAATGTCCTGGGCTCTCTCCTGTTCTCTGGATGTTCCTTTCTTGTTGCATCCTGTTATTGTTTCATGGTTGCAGTTCTCTCACCTCTCTGAGGATATTACTGAGATTGTTACTAATTTTTGAAGTTTTCTTCTTCCCATAGAGTCCCTGTTTCTTTTAAGTTGCTTTTCTATGTTTGTTGATTTTGCTCCCTTTCTTTCTCCTCAGAGGTTTTCCCCAGATTTCTGGTGATCACTGGAATCTTTAGGAGCATTGCTGACTCATCTCCCACATGAGGTTGCTGGGGCCACCATAACAAAGACCACAGACTGGGTGACTTAAACACAGAAACATATTTCCTCACAGTTTGGGAGGCCAGAAGTCTAAGATCAAAGTGTCAGCAGGGTTAGTTCCTTCTACGCCTCTCTCCTTGGCTTGTAGGTGGTCATCTTCTTCCTGTGTCTTCACTCCGCACGTGTTTGTCCAAATTTCCTCTTATAAGGACGCCAGTCAGATTGAATCAGAATGGGCTCTAATAGCCTCATTTTACCTCAGTAGCCTCTTTAAAGACCTTACCTCCAAATACAATCACATTCTGAAGTACTGGGGATTAGGAGCTCAACACATGAATTTTGGGGGACACAACTCACCCTATCACATCTCCCGTGCTCCTGAACCCCCAGCTCTCTGGCCCAGTTCCCATCACTTCATGGAAACAGCCCTCCCCAAAGTCCCCAATTATCTTCTTGTTGCCAAGTCTGCTGGACAGAGGCTGTTCTGTCCTCATCGATCTGGGCCATTCCACAGCATTGGATCCGATGGCTCACCTGCTTCTCCCTGAAATTCCATCCTCCCTTCTCGCGTTGGTCTCCTTTCTCCCCAGTTTCCCTCCCGCTTCTCTGCCTGCTCTGTCCCAGGCTCCCAAGCTTCTCACCCTCAGCCTGTCCCTCACATTTTGGGCTTCCCTAGGGCTCTTTCTTCTCCCCCTTCAGCTCTACCAGGACTGTGAGGTCCTGTGGCCACCTGCATCAAGGTAACACTGGGCGGGTGGGTGGGCTTCAGGTTAAAAAGCCAGATTCTCAGGCCTCATCCGAAGCTGTCTAAACCAGAACATGTCGGGGTGGGGCCCAGGAATCTTCCTCTTCCATAAACTCCCTAAATGATTCCCCTGCACACTACACAGTAGCTAACATTTCGTGAGCAATCTCCAGGCCCCTATCTAAGCACTCTGCAAATAATAACCCATTGATGCCTCCTCACAACCCTAGGAGATGGGAACTATGACTGCCTCCACTTTACAAATGGGGAAGGAGGCTCAGAGAGATTAGGTAGTTCACCCAGGCCACCTGGTTCAGAGCCCACAAGGCAAACTACCCCTGTAGGTTGTCACCAAGCTTTCAGAGCCCCTGTCCCAGGTAATCTCACCCATCTAGCAGCTTTATTCTCTAAGCGGGCTGTCCCAGGTCCCTGTCACCTGCCCAGACCTTCCTCCCAGGCTGCTGGCCCGGGTGCCCAGGTGTCTGCAGGCAGCCTCTACCTGGCCGGCTCTTGGGCACCTCCAAGCTGACGCATTCCAGGCCTGTCTCCGTCTCCCCCAGAGGGCTCTTGCTCCAGCACTTCCATCCCCGCGAACCCTGGGCGCTGAGTCAGCCAACCTGAGACCCGGCTGGCCGATGGCCCTCTCTCCCCCGCCCCCACCTCTGCCGTCCTCCTGGCCGCACTACTCCGGCCTGGTCCTGCTGCGCCGCCCCCCAGACTCGCTTTAACTCTTCCTCACCCTGCGTGTCTCCTGACCTCCAAACCTAGCCACTCCCCTGCTTAAGAGACACCGCGGCTGCCTGTTGGCATCTGACTAAATTCTAAACCCCTTCTGGCTCTCGGGCCACACACCATCCTCTCTCTTGCCAGCTTCTCTGGACGGTCTGCAGTTCCTGGAAGACATCCTGCAGTTTCAGGCCTCGAGGCCTTTGATTCTGCTATTTCCACTGCCTGGTACACCCGTTCTTTCTTTCCTTTAAAAAACATTTTTTTAATGAGGTAAAATTCAAATAACATAAAACTTACCATTGTAACCATTTAAAAGTGCACGATTCAGTGGTTTTTAGTATTTCACAATGTTGTGCAACCACTTCTATCTAGTTTCAGAACATTTTCATTGCCCCAAAGAGAAACCGTGTACCTCCTCGTTCCCGCTCCCTCCATGTCCTGGCAACCACTAATCCAATTTCTGTCTCTATGGATTTGCCTGTTCCAGACATTTCATATAAATGGTATCGTACAATACATGACTTCTTGTGTCGGCTTCTTTCGCTTAGGAAAGTGTCTTCGAGGTTCATCCACCTTGTAGGGTATGTCAGTACTTGATTCCTTTTTGTGTTGAATGATATTCCATTGTATGGATGTACCACATCTTGTTCATCCATTTGTCTGTCGATGACACTTGGGTTGTTTCCACCTTTTGGCTATTATGGACAGTGCTGCAGTGAACACTCACATACAAGTGTCCGTGTGGACATACGCTTTCAATTCCCTGAGTATGTTCCTATGAGTAAATTGCTGAATCACGTGGTAAACTATCATTCACGCCATTGGTGTCGGGGGCTTTGGGACTGGGGGCTTGTTACCCCGTCTTGAGTTCAGAGACTCGGGTGGATGTGTTCCTCCCACCTCCAGGCATGGCGGTCTCACCTATAAGTGGGGGTCCCAACTCCTGCTTGTAGCTGGTTCTGTGGAGGCCTGTGTTAGCGTCTAGGCCTGCCATAACAGAGGCCATACCCCCGGCCCGGGCGGATTGAACAACAGAAACTTACTGTCTCACGGTTCCGGGGCCAGAAGTCCAAGATCAAGGTGTGGGCAGGGCCGTGAGGGGAGGAGCTGCTCCAGGCCCCTCTCTGTGGCTTGCAGATGGCCGTCTTCTCCCCGTGACTCTTCACATCGTCTTCCCTCTGTGCGTGTCTGTCTCTGTGCCCAAATTTCCCCTTTTTATAAGGACACTGGTCATGTTGGATTAGGCCCACCCTAATGAGCTCGTTGTGACTTGCTGAAATTATGACTGAAGACTTAACCTGATCACCTCTGTAAAGACCCTGTCTCCAAATAAGGTCACATTCTGAGGTGATGGGGACTTCAACATACGAATTTTGGGGGACACAATTCAACCCATAACAAACTTCCAGATTAACTACTTTCCCTCAGATCCTTGTTTCAGGGCCTGCTTCTGGGGGCCCACTGGAGCCCAGCTTGGTGAGGATCAAGTGAGCAATCACAGTGTTTATGGACCATCTGCTGTGGGTTGGCTCCTGTGCCTGGGCCCTGAGCTCAGCACTCAGCACAGCAGACAGAATCCCCACCCTTGTGGAGCTCATGGTCTAGGACAGGGGTGGAGGTGGGGCAGACCACCATTTTAGATAGCAGGATGTCTCTGAAGAATACGAAGCAGGGAGATGGTGGAGGGTGTGCCTGGAGAGGCTAAAAAGCCTGGGCTGGTCAGGGAAGGCCTCACTGAGAAGGTGACATTTGAGAACATTCCGGCCATGGCAGGTGTTGGGGGAAGAGCAAGCCAGTTAAAGGAAACAGTAAAATGGTGGTGCCCCTGCCCTTCTCTTCCTGCCCCCAGCCACCAACACTTGACTGGAGGACAGCAACCTTGGGGAGAAGAGCCAGACTTAGATCCCAGGAGTGATGATGGAGGAGGTTTACCCTGGAGGAGAAAAGCAAAGCTTCTTTTGAACTTCTGAGGGGCTGTCAGAGAAGAAAAGAGTTAGACAAGCTCTTTATGGAGGTAGGAGGAGCACAGAGTGGATGTTACAAGGAGAGATGAGGAAGAACTTTGTAAAGCAGAGAGTGAGCTCCCCATTCCTGGAGGTATTTAAGCCCAGGCTGGATGCTCTTTTGTCAGCATACTGTGGAGGGAACTCAAGCATTGCACTGGAGTTTGAGCACCCCAAAAGTCTGGGCTCACTGTTAGAAGCACCCAGGTGTGGTGAGCCCTCCGATTTCCAGCTGTGACAACACAGCAGGGCTTCTGTCCTATTCCTCTTATAATTCAAAGAGAAGAACTCTGCCCTGGCCCTGAATCTCAGGGGCCCCTGGGACCATTTCCCAAGGCTCACACAGTACTTGTAGCACCCCTGTCTTCCACCAGGTGGCACTGTCTGCTTGGTGTTGGGGCCAAATTGTTATCCTTACACATTTTTTTAAAACAGTGGCACAAACAGGGCCATCCCAGGGTTCCAGGTGTTAAGAATGGCCAGATGAAGCGTTGCTGAGTGTGGGAAATCCTTGCAGACCATCCAGCCATGTGTTCAGATGTGAGTGGGCATAGAGGCCTCGTGAGAAGGGTCAGGCCTCGTGAAGGCCCTTCTCAGCTCTGCCACCTTCTAGCCATGTGACGTTGAGCAAGTCACCTCTAGGAGTCTCATTTCTTCCCCCAGGAACTGGCACCATCTTGAAATTTTGCTGAGAGGATTAAGATGGGTCCACAGTGCCCGGCGCACAGCAGGTGGTCAATGAAACACGGTGCTTGTCAACTGTCGGGTCTGCTCGTGGGAACTCCTGCTGCAGCCCTTCTGAGTTCTCCCAAGCGAGTTCTCAGCGTCCAAAGGGCTCCCGAGAGCCTTCGGCGGCCCCTCTCTCATCCGAGTCCCTTAGTCCTGTGGTGGGGCCTTCGATGGCCTTCGGAGGCCCGGGCAGCTCTCCCAGGCCAGCAGCTCTGCTGTAGAACCATGTTCCTCCTTTCAGGGCTCACTCTGCTCAGGCAGCTTCTCCCCTGGTTCCAACTCCATGGGAAATCGGTCTTTTGGAACAAATGGTGTTCCTTTCCTCTCACAGCTTGCCTTTGTTATTTGTCTTGTTGATAAAATAAATAGAGGCTCTTAAGTCCCTCAAAACTGTTCACCGTAGAGTGTGAAGGCCACAGTTCCTCCCGCAGTGGTAAGCACTGTTCGGAATTTGGTATGGATTCCCTCAGGGACCTTTTGTAAGCCTACATTTATATAAAAATTATGATTGCTTTTGAAAAGTGAAAACATACTGGTGCATTCATTCACTCATTCATGCATGCTTTCGTTCTGTGCTGGGCACTGCCAGCCCTCGGGTACAGTGAAAAACAAGGCACTTAAAAATCCTGCTCCACGCAGCTGAAGTTCTAGCCGAGAATGAGATACGATAAATAAATAATAGCCTCTGATGACAGCTGGTAATGCAGAATAAGAGGTTCGGGAGGGTATTTGTTCCTGCGGTAACACAAACAACAGAAATACCTTCTCCCCCAGCTCTGGGAGCCAGAAGTCTGAAATCAGCGTCACTGGGCCAAAGTCAAGGTGCCGGCAGGGCCGCGCTACCCCGAGGCTCTAGGGGAGCGTCCCCTCTGCCTCCTACAGCTTCCGGTGCTGTGGCCCTCCTTGGCTGAGGCCGCATCACTCCCATCTTCAAGGCCAGCATCTTCACATCTCCCTCTGCCTCCCTCTTAGAAGGGTACATGTGCCTGCATTTAGGGCTCACCCCGACAATCCAGGACAATCTCCCCATCTCAAGATCCTTAACTTAGTCACATCTGGAAAGCCTCATTTTTTTTTTTTTTTTTTTTTTGCCATAAGAGGGAACATTCACAGGTTCCAGGGATTAGGCCATGGACACCTTTGGGGGCCACTTTTCAGCCTGCCACAGAAAGTGTCTGGGAGGGTGGAGGTGCTATTTCAGGTACAGGGACAGTGAAGCAGAGGCCCGAAGGAGGCGATGGGACGGCTGCGCAGGCCTCAGCCTGACCCATGGTGGGTGGGTGCAGTTGACCAGCACGTGGTTCAATCAGTGACCAAGTAACAAGGCTGCTGGCGATCTGTCTCTGAGAGCACACATGCCGCAGCTGGTGACTGAGCACCGCCTGACATCCCAGACAGCAGGGCACGAGCAGTGAGGATTTGCTGCTGCTTCTATTCTCCTGGCCAAGCCGAGCATCTGAATGGGCCGGTCTGCAGCTCGGGGCAGAGGCCGATGCTTGCCAACAGCTCCTCCCCACTGCTGTCTGCACCTCCAGCATTCGTCCTACAAGGTCACCAGCCCATGAGAGTGACCCCCGGCAGGTGTGTGGTGGCCAGGGCAAGAATGAGGGACCCGGGGCTGGCAGAGCCTGGCTTCTGTCCTTGCTGTGTGGCACAGCAAAGCCTCTTCCCCTCTGGTCACTGAGTGCCAAGCCCTCCCGGGCCAGGGTCTCAGTGGCTCCCTGCAGGAGCCTGTTCTCCCTCTGTCTACAGTCCTGACTCCCTGCAGCCCTGATGCCTGATTCCCTGATGCTTCACAGGACCCGCTGCTGCATGAGGCTGCCTGCTTTCTGGATGCTGGCAGGCGCAGGCGTGGGGCCGTGCTGGGAGACGAACAGCCCAGTGCCTGGTGGGCCAGGTGACACCTCTGACCGGTGTCTCCTGGCCCATTCGCCATGAGCCTGGTGCCGAAAGGCAGCCAGGCTTGGACCTCAGAGGCTCTGCTCTCAAGATGCATTTCCCCATCTTGAAGGTGCTGCAGGACCCTGGGACCACAGCTGACACTCTCCATGGTCTCCCAGGGAATTATACCAATCAGGCTGTATTGATAAGAGGGGACGTTCACTGAGCACTTCCCATGGGCCTGCATGTCCCAAGCATCGTGCCCTCACAACTGCTCCACGAGGCCTGAGCTCATCTTCAAGGAGAAGAAACACTGAGAGATTCGATGATGATCCAACAGCCAGGAAGCAACAGAGTCAGGAATTGGGTTGGGCCCGCCTGGATCCAGAGCTGTCTGTGCCCTGAATGTGCCCCAGGCCCTCATGTTCCCTGGGGCTCTCTTAGCCTGTGAGAGGGGCAGGCTCAGGTGCAGGGGGTTCACAACCCTCGGGGAGCAGCCCTTGGCGGAGAGACAGCAATAAGGAGCTTGGGCCACACTGCTCTCGATGGCTCCTCCCTCTCCACCTCACTGCCTCACTTCCTACCAGTGCTTCTGGGGGCTGGGGGGGGGGCATCATCTCCCAAATAAATCACTGCTCTGGAATCCTTGTCTCAGGGCCTGCTTCTGAGGGACCCAGCCTGAGACACACTGAGCCCATGCGGGCCAGGCCCAGTGCTGGCCACTCACATCCATTGTCTCCTTCACTCCTCCAACAGCCCCGTCTCATAGTCAAGAAACAGAGCGTGGGCCGCCTGAGCTCACCAGCTGGAGGTGGCCACATGGCTGCATGGCTGTAGGGCCAGCTGCAGAGAGCTGAAGCCCGGCTGTGCAGTGTGCACTGTCCCCCAGCTGCACCGACAGTCCTGGGACTGGATCTCCCAGGATGTACCCAGGACATATGGGCTTAGCGGGACAAGTGCTCTGGGTGGGCTGGGCAGGGGACTACAGTGCCTGTGGTCTATCCTGAGGGCCAGGCCCAGCAGGGCAAGGCGCCCCAGGGCACTAAGGGGCGAGGAGCCTGCTGTTTGGAGCCTGGGAGCCTATGGCCCACACTCTTCCCAGAACTGGCTCTTCTTGACAGGTGCCAGTGCCAAGGGCAGCCCAGGCTATTCTAAGGACGCCAGGACACGCACCGCGGAGGCCCAGTCAGA
Source organism: Tapirus indicus (assembly GCA_031878705.1). Classification (NCBI taxonomy): domain Eukaryota; kingdom Metazoa; phylum Chordata; class Mammalia; order Perissodactyla; family Tapiridae; genus Tapirus; species Tapirus indicus. The sequence goes on along the minus strand of CM062932.1, from coordinate 1,202,575 downwards.
CATCCAGCTGAGACCCTCCCTGCAAGCCAGTGCTCCGTCACAGAGAGCAACATTGATAAATGCTGTCCTTAGAGTACCTGCTGCTTGCTCAGCCGCCCCAGGGCAAAGCTTCAAGGTCAGACCTGAGAGATGGCTCTGGTGTGCCCCTACCCTCTTCACTGAGCAGGCCACCTGTCTCTGTGACCCTGGCTGCCAGAGCTCCCATGAGATGAGAGGGCGGGCCACAGAGGGGGGCAAATACCAACTGCCATGGAGCCCATGGAGTCCCCAGGTGTGGTGTGGGTGCTTATTGTCAGCAAAGCAAGGAGAAACACTGGCATAGTTAAGGAGTCAATACTCCTTAAAGTATTAGAAAAATTATACATCCAGCATCAGACATGATGGTACGGGTGTGATAGCTTGGGAGCATGCCAAATTTTAATAAGTGAATCAAATGGAAGAAAAACATTAAGTGACTGATACTGTAGGACCCTCTTCTATGTACTGGATTAGAAAAAATTAAGCAGTCTGATGATGCCAAGTGTTGGTGAGGACGTCGAGTCTCGGGAACCCTCACCAATCCTGGTGGAGTGCAAATCAGTGCAGCCACATGGGGAGACAATTGGCCTTATTTAGTAAAGTCAAAGATGTGCATTTCCAGAGCAGAGCTTCTGGAACTGTGATGTGCACACGAATCACCTGGAGACTCTTGTTAGAAGGCAGATTCGGCCTCAGGAGGTCTGGGTGAGCCCAGACAGCCCGCCTTTCTGAGCAGCCTGCAGACTTCTGTGCACATGCTCCGGAATGTTCTCAGCAGCACTGTTGGTGGTAGCACCAGCTAGAAACAGCCCGAATGGCACTGTCGGGGGACTGGATAGGGAAATTGTGATACAGCTGCACAGGGAGCACTATACAGCCCAGAGGGGGCCTGGACCTGCCCTAGGACCTTGGATGAGTCAGAGCAGAGCCAGGAGATGGGCCAGGTCTCCCACCCCAGGGCTGGAAACTTCACGGAGCTGCAGGTGGCGGTGATGAAAGTGGGAAGCCCATGGCCTTGCCAGCCAGGCTCCTGGTAACATTTGAATTCGGAATCCTGCAGTTCCGGGTTGGAAAGAGCTCGTGGTTGCTGGCTGGAGGCTGACTGTGAGGTCTCCCAGGCCCCAGCCAAAGCCCTGGGAATCCTCCCTCAGGGACTCTGGTTCGAATCCCAGCTCTGCTGTGTGACCTGCTTAAAATGGAAGTGCTCACTGCTCTCTAGCTGGTTTCCACTGAGAGCTGGCCCACATGTTGATCTGCTTGCCTCGTCCACTGGTGAATGCCCAGTGCTGGCCACACAGTAGTGTTCAAACGACGTATGGAAGGAAGAGAAGACCGAGTGAGAGAGAGGGAGAGCCAGAGAACTGGTACACACCAGGTGGGAGGAGAATGGGGGGAGAGCCGCGTATCTGAACACCCGATAAATGCGGAAAACCAGGGGCAGCTGAGGGTGCCTGGGCTGGACCTCGGGGGGGCTGCCACTCAGGGGGCCCATGCCTCCTGCAGGGACAATGTCAGGCCAAAGTTCTGGACCTACTCAACAGATGCTCAGGAAGGCAAGGGGCAGCTGTTTCATCACTTGGCCACCTTGGGGCCAGGGCCAAGCCTGGGCAATGGGCCAGAGCGGCCAGAGGGAATCGTGGTGCCGGGCTGAGAGCGCCGGGTCCGGAGCTGGCTGCACAGGGGCAAGTCCAGGGCAGCCTGCAGGGAAAGACCCCTTGCTGGGGAGGGAGGTGTGGTTCCAGGTTGGCTCACCCTTCTCTGGCCTCGATTGCAACAGCTGTGAAATAGTCGATTCTCTAAGGGTCCTTCCTGGGCCACGAAAAGGCTCCTCTGGTGTGCTTTCTTAGAGGCAATTTGGGCCCTGAGCCCCTGACTGCTCGGGTGCAGGAGAAACAGCCCTTGTCTGCCTCCTGCACCTGGAGGGCCCGTCTCAGGCACTCGGCCCAGGGCCCTGGAGCAGCTCACGCTGACAGGCCGTCCTGTCCCGTCCTTTGTATTTCTTGGGCTACCGGGCAGGAGTGCGGTCTCGGCACGTTATCATCACTGGTCCATGGAGATCACCTCTCATTCTGTTGTGACATGTTCCCTGCGCTCCAACCCCACTCCTGACCCCCAGCCAAGGCTCCCACTCAACAGACTGGTACTGGTTCCTTGGCTGTGTGTGGAACTTGTGAAAATATGCAGGGCGTTTCCGGCCAGTGTCGTGCTGCATCTCGCACTCTTCCTCATCGCCTCCCTGTGCCCCGCGCTCCTCCAGGTGCCGTCAGCGCGGGGACCACGAGAGCACCCGTCGTGTCTTCCTTTCCGTTTCCCTCGGGCTGGGCATCTGGGTGGGTCACAGAGCGGGAGGACGGCGTGGTAAGGCGCAGTGAGGGTTCCCTCTGTGGAACCGTAGGTGGGTCCCGCCCCACAACGGAGCAAAGGAGGGCCCTCGAACTGAAGACCCTGCCCTGAAAGGGAGGTGCAGATAAGGAGAGTCGATACTGGCCAACATCTTTGTGACCACGGGGTGGGGCAGGTGTCTCAAATGAGCCCTCAAATGTCCCAAATAAAAGAGAGAGAGGGACATGTGTGCAAATGTGGGAGCCCCGGATCTGACTACATGAGAGCGAAGGCCGTCCACCCCCCAAAAGATGTGCACAAAGCACTAACGGACAAGTGAGGCTGAGGAGAGTTCCCCAGACAACGACGTATGAAAGACCACGCGCCTGGCTTGCCAGAGGTGGCAGCTGCTTGTGACCAGTCGGGGTGTCCTGGCTTCCCTTCACAGCTTTGCGGGTGCCAGGCAGTTCCCACACCCCTTGCTCCCCTTCCCAGGAAAGGGGAGCAGAAGCTCATGGGATTCCGTCCTCCTGGTTGGCTTCGGCCATAGACCCTCCCTGCACCATCCTGGCTCCCTGGGCCAACCCAGGGCCAAACTTCAGACTGACCAAGACCCTCTGTAGTCGGTCCTGGAGGGGCCCCCTCAGAGGCTGCTTGGAACATCTGCCCCTATTTTACAGATGGGGAGACCAAGGGCCAGACAGGCACGCAGGACGTGACGTCAGAACCAGAGTCCTGTTGCCTGTGCAGGGACGCCCCATAGCCAAATACCCAGGAGAAATCTCACCTCGGGGATCCAGCAGGCCTCCAGCCCTACCCAACGGTCCCCCCAGTGCTGCAGCACTGCTGGACAGGACTCCCGGGCCGTCCACTCCCAGGACAAGAGCTGCAGCTTAGGGGAGCCTGCGTTGCCTCTGCAGCCACAGAACAAGACTTCTCATCGATTAGAGGACCTGAGGCTCTAATGGTGGACCTTCAGGCACAGTGCAAGACCACCTGCAGGGCGTATCTGCCTGGGCCGCCTTCAGATCATGGCAGTGGGGGGCTTGGCAAAGGGGTGTGATGATGGTGGTGTGAGGACCCACAGGGGGCAATCCCCCTCTCGGCACCTCTGTGGTGCGGTCTGCCAGTCTCCGTCTCTCCATCTGGGGTGGCCAGGAGGGCTGCTCCCTCTGCTTCCTGCAACCCACAGACCCCTGAATCCTCACCCGGGCCACAGGAGCCCCCAGGGAGAGCTGCAGAGAGGAGACAGGTGGGGCAGGAGGGCAGTCTCTGGCCAGGTGTGACCCCGCCGTCAAGGGCCGTCTGCCCGGCGGCTGAACTTCTCTGGGCGATGGAAATCTGGCTGTGTATTATTTCCATTTTTCTGTTTTTCAAACATTTTTCTCAAAAAGGAAGAAAAAGAGTCAGTAGGACTTGCCGGCCCAGGGTGGGTGTTTGGAGGAGGATTGTGGAGCCTGGTTAGGATTTCACGTGGGAGTGTGGGCGGGTGGGCATGGAGGTATCTGTCTCCCCTCATCTTCCCCGGAGTGGGCACAGGGATCATGACAAGGGCTATCATAACCCAGCACCAGGATCAGCCGGGGACCCTCCACACACCCCTCTGTCCCATCCCACAGCCCCAGCAGTCCTGTTTTTAGTTCCCACTTTTCAGAGGAAGAAATTGGGGCTCAGAGAAGTGAAGTGATTTGCCCAAGGTCCCACAGCCAGCCAGAGGCAGAGCTGGGGTTTGAACCCAGGTCAGCGCTCTCCTGATCTGCACAAGGGGGGCAGGTTGTGTTTGCACAGTTCCAGGGGGAGCTGTGCCCACTGCAGATCCCTGATGTGCGGTGCACAGCCCGCGTGGCCCAACGTGGCAGCCCTGGGAGGTTCTGTCTGCTGGCCCCAAGGCCCAGGGTGGCAGGAGGGCCCGCCTGACCTGGGAGGAGTCAGGTCCTGTGTGCATGACTAGGGGAGCCTCCCACTGCCCCGAGAAGGTGGGACCCAGCACAGCTCATCAGTGCTCGACATGTGTGAGTCAGCTACGGGTACCTTGGAGTTGACATTTCCCTGACCAAGCTTTTCTTCTTAGAAAGAAGACACAGGATGTAGGGCAACTCCAGCAGCTGTGTTTAAAATGCCAGAGAGTTCATTCGACCTTCAGAAGCAGAAAAGACTCTCATGTTTCTCCCAAACATTCCCTTCTCTTCTCAAGGGAGCCCCTTTACTTACAAACACATCAGTTTCACAATCACCATGACTGCCAGACCTCACTGTGCAGGTTTGCACTGCCTAACTCTAGGGAGGATGTCAGTCACATACAAGCCTGTATGTGTAATGTACCCTTGTTGGGTTGTAAATGTACCCTTGTTGGGTTGCACAGTGCCCAACCTGTGCAACTGTGCGTGGTGGCCCTGAGCCCCCAAAAACATTTCCACTAGGTAGACAGGTGAGTGGGTCCCCAAAGCTTTGAGTGGGTAGGTGTGCTTCCCTTCTTGTTGATATACATCCCACTGAGCGGGAGAAATTGACCAGTTGCTCCTACAAAAAGGACCTGGAGGTGAACAGCCCGCCCTCTTTGATGAGCATTGTGCAGATCAAGCACAGTGTCTTGCTTGCCTTCTGGCCCCGACTCTGACGCTCACATTCCAGTGGGTCCAGGCTTGGCTTGTGTTAAAAGTTTCCGCAGTGGCCCTTCCCCTGGACTTGGCTCTAAAATTCTTGAATGGACTTTTGATTTCCCGGCTGCCGTGTCTTCCGTCTCCTCTCCCATCTCCACTACCTCCCTCTGCTACCAACGTTGTTCGTTGCTCAGGCCCCAAACCCTGAGTCCTCCCTCACCTGCCACAACCCAGGCCCAGCAAGTCCTGAGAGCACTGCCTCCAAGACCCCCGGGTCCCCTCCTCTCTCCCGCCGGCAGCATCCCTCATTGACGGTAGCCCCAGCCTCCTCTGGCCTCCTCGCCTCAGCCATGCCCCACCTTGGACCCTCCTCCTCCTGAAGCAGCCAGAGGGGCCTTTAAGAAATTAAATCAGAAGAAGCCAGACACAAAAGGCCACCTGCTGTAGGATTCTGTGAGACGTCCGGAGCAGGCAGATCCACAGGGACAGATAGCAGACCTGCGGTTGCCAGGGGCTGGGGGAGGGGATAACTGAATGGGTTCGGGGTTTCCTTTTGTGGTGGTGAAAATGTTCTGGAACTAGGTAGTGGTGGTGATTGTGTGACACTCTGCACGTACTAAATGCCACTGAATTTGTACAGTTTGAAATGGTCACGAGGGTGAATTTTATCTTATGTGTACTTTACTGCAAGAAAAACAAAATTAACTCAGACCACATCTGAATAAAGCCCTCCACTGGCTCCCCAACGCCCCCACAATAACCCCGAATTCCTGAGCGGGTCCGCAGGCTCCAGCCCCTGCCTCTGGTGGGCTCTGCCCTCATCTCCCTCCCCGCCCTCCACGTGTCCTTTGCATCTCCCCCTGGGGTCCCTCTTCCAGGCCTTTGCACGGGATGTTCCCGCGCCTCTCTAGACCTCCTGGGGCTGCCTCTTCCCCACCTTGGAGCCTGCACCCCTGACTCCTCCTCAGAGAGAACCTCGACCTCCTGTCCACAGACCCCCTCGCCCCACTTCCCGTTCCTGGGCCCTATTTTATTCTGAGCTATCTCTGCCGCTTGAAATGATCGTGTTCATTTATAACTTGACTTACGAATTCTCTTTCTCCTGCCGGAGGTATGTTTACAAGGGGCAGGGGTTTTCTTTGCCAGCTTTGCTGATGACTCCCGAGTGCCTGGGACACCGTGGCGGCCTGTACGTGCTGGACAAATAGAACACACCAGCTGAGCAGGCTGCTTCTGCGGACGCAGCTTCCAGCCACTGCTCGGGGTCCCGCAGTGGGTCAGCCCTCATCCTCCTGTGGGTCTACCAGAGCTGAGCCCTGAGTACGGCCTCCCCAGGGGCCTGGCTTCCTTCTTGCCCTTCGGAATGCTTTCTCCTCTCAAGAATCACCCCTTCTGCATGAGCAGTCTTGCTTTCTGCTTCTGAAAACCCTCTGGGCTTCTGTGTCCCTCCCTGCCTAGTCTGTAAGTACTTCCGACGTCCTCCGGCTTTGGGGAGAGGTTGTTTAGAGAACCAGGACCAGACCCAGACTCCGCACATGCCACAGGCTGGACGGCTGAGAAGAGAATGACTGCCGCTGACTGCTAATGCTGTGGGTTGGGATGGGCAGCAATGGGGCTTGTTTTGGAGTGTTTCTTTGTGTGTCCCTATGATGATTCTGAAGTTGAAGGTCAGGAGTCTCTGTGCCGTTTCAGCTGCTGGGGCTGCCTCTATACGCCCTCAAGACTTCACCCGTCACCTTCTCAGTGAGGGCTCCTTCCTACTCAAAGTCGCACCCTCCCCCACTCCCTCCCTGCCTTCTTTTTCTTCAGAGGGCTCTTCACCACCTGGTGTCCCGGATGTTTTCACCGCTCATCTCTTTAGTGTGTGTCAGCCCCGTGGAGTTTTGTGTCCCCTCAGCCCCTCACCTGGAGCAGCGCCAGCGCGTCCACCCCCTCCAGGGCGCGTCTGCCCTCTCCAGGACCACTGCCCCGCCCCCGCCTCCAGACACCTTGGCAGGGCTGCCCTAAAGCGGAGCAGGTTGCACCAGCTCCCCAGCTCAGCACTGATGGGGGTCTTCTCAGCCTTGGCACCACTGACATTTGGGGCGGATGGTCCTTTGTCACGGGGCCGTCCTGAGCGTTGTAGGATGTTCTGCAGCGTCCCAGGCCTCTACCTATGGGATGCCTGCGGCGTCCCCAGTTACAAGTAAAAATGTCTCCAGATGTTGCCAAACATCCCCTAGAGGGCAGAACTGCCCCTGGGTGAGACCCACTGTGCCAAAGTGATGCCTTTGTGGTCTGGCCCCATCTCCTCACCAACCTCATCCCAAAGGGAGCTGCATCCCCATCCTAATAGGACCCAGGCTCCCTTGGTCCCATCTGCCTCTGCACATGTTGTCCCCTCTCCCTGGAGCGCCCGTCCACCTGCCCCGTCCCAGTCTGTTTACCAGCCTCTGCTTGGCTTCCCACTCCAGAGGCTTCCCTGATCCCAGGCTGGGTTAGGGTCCTCCTCAGTCCTCCCACAGCCTCCTGTGTGTCCCCCATCAGAACGCTGAGCTCACTGATGCTACCATTTACGGTCCCTGGTGGACAGGGGAGAAGTCACTGCGGGTCTGCGGAAAGAATCAATGAATGAGTGAGGACCACCTGTCACTTCCTCGACTTTTCTCCAATGGATAATTCCAAGCAGATACAAATCGGAGAGAACAGTGTGAAGAACCCCTGGACTGTCACCAGCTGCACAGCTATCAACCCTCGGTCTGTCTTGCTTCGTCCCTGCATCTGTTCATCCCCTCTCTCTTATTACCTTGAGTCAAATCCCAGACATCGTATTATTTTATCTGTAAATATTTCAATTTATCTCTAAAAGATAAAGACACTTCTTTTATCAAAATAACTATAGCACCATTATAACACTTAAAAAAGAAAAGTAACGACAGCTTCTTAAAATCATCAGATAGCCCATCGGGGACCACATTTCTCTAAATGGCGCAGGCGTCGTCGTTGTTGCCTACCGTTTGTTTGAACGGGGCGGGAACAAGGCCCAGCCCTGCAAACAGCTGACATCGTCTGTCTCTTCTAATCCACAGGCGCCTGCTCTCTGAGCACTGCGGTTGGCTGCTGGAGAAAGCAGCCGTCGGCACCGTGGAGCCTCCCACAGCTCCGGGACGGCGCTCCTGCGGTGCGTTTGTATGTTCCTCCGTGTCCCGTATTCCCTGGTCGGGTCTGGCGCTTGTGCGGACGCGGGTTCGACTCTTTTTGGCGAGAACGGTTCGGAGGCAGCGCTGCGTTCTTCTAAGAGGAGGCGCTCGGCGTCGGTCTCCGCGTCTGCGGTGTCAGCCCTTGCCTTCAGTCCTGGCGGCTCCAGCCCTGGCTGCCCTGAGCCTCCTCTGCCTGCCCTGGCTTGTTGGGGGACCACGCTGCCTCGGGCCTGCGGGGGGAGGCGGGGAGGGGCGGATCCTCAATGGCTGGGCTTGCTCTCCCCAACATTGTGGGACCCCGAGATGGGGGACGGCATCGTGCCTTGAAGACAGTGCTGTGCGCCACAAGAAGGGGTTCCTCACAGCCTGTAGAGGAGGCGTCCTAACCTCATCCTCAGACGTATTGTGTCTGCTGGTGGTTGTGCTGTGATTCTGAAGTGCAAGGCCTCTGGTGGGCCGGCATGCTCCCGCTGGATGGGGGGCCCTGCCACTCCCTTTGTCATAAGGCACCTGAATGCATTTGAGTTTGAGCTCCCTGCTATGATGGGAGACTACACAACCGTTAGGGTGATCTGCGCACTGAGACCAGAGAGGAGGGGAGAGCTCTGCTGGCTCTCAGAGAGAGTGCCTTTTGACCTGCTCCCTGAAGGCCAGCCCTCCTCTGGACACGTGGTCTGTGGGCATTGGGGCCAGCACTAGAGATGTGCTTAAACACTTTTCCAAGGAGGTCAGCCCAGAGCTGGGGCTTGACATATGGGAATGGTTTGGAGCGGTCAATGGGAAGAGGAAGGCCACTGTGGAAGTGGGTGACAGCCTAAGCAGAGGGACAGAGATGGGCGGGAACTAGCAAGTCAGGATTCATAAAACCAGCTACTGGGCGTCATGCTCAGCACTTTACATGGATTATTTTATCGCAGCAACCCTGGGAGGATGGAAGTCTTACCACTATTTAACAGATGAGGACACTGAAGCTCAGAGCAGCCAAGTGATTTGCTCCAGTCACGTAGCTCATAAGTGGTAGGGGCATAATTCAAACCCAGTTCTGAGTGATTCTAAAGGTGATACTCACAAGATAGAAATTGGAACTGGCAGGTAGTAAGAGATATCTGACTGTAGTTCCTTAAACAAATTAGAGATTTATTTTCGCATAAAAGATGGAGGTAGAGTCTAGGGCTGGCTTGGCAGCTCCACAGAATCATCAGAGACCCAGGTTCCACCATCCTCAGTTTACAGCTTCCGTCCTTAAAGTCACCTCACAGTCCAAGATGGCTGCTGGAGTTCCAGTCATCTCATCTATTTCATAGGCAAGAAGAAAGGATGGGAGCAAAAAGACCTGACTCCTAGTTTAGTTGGCTCTTTAAAGAGGGTCTTTATTAGTCCCACTCAAAGACTTCCAGCTTCCAGATTATTGGCCACCACAACTGCAAAGGAGGCTGGGAAATGCAGTCTTTTAGTTGGGCATGTTGCTGTGCCAAAAAAGGCCAGAGGTCTATGAGTGAGGAAGAGGAGGATTATGTTACAGGGCCTCCCTCCCGACTCCATCCCCTGGAGAAGCCCTGCCCCGTGCCTTCCAGATTACTCCAGACCGGTGTGTCCCTGGACGCATGGAATCTAGACCCACTGATGCGAGTAACTTGAGGCTTTGAAAGTCACTCAGCCACTCTGTCCTGGACTGCTTCGCTGGGGGACACAGGCTCAGAGGGCCACACCATGGGCCGTGTGCTGCAAAAAGGTGTCATGGCCTCACTGCCCATCGTGGGCTTTGCTGTGCTCTCCTGAGGGGACGCACTGCACTGCCTGGTGGGTGAGGAACGTGTCCTCCTATTAGCCAGAGGCCTGTGCTCAGTGGCATTAGGCTGACTGGTTGGTGGTTTAGAGTGTGGGGGCTGGGGTCGGAGAGCCCCGGCTTTGAGCCCCGGCTCCAGCTTTCACGGGTGGCATGACGATGGGCAAATGCATGACTGTCTGCAAATTTCCCCTCATCTGTAAAATGGGCATCAGAAGACTTGCACACACGCAGCCAGGCCCTGTTCTGAGTGCTTTATGGGCATTAAAATGTCAAGTTTTCCCAATGAGCCCGTTAGCTGGTACTGCTGTCGCTCACATCCTGCAGGTGAGGGAGCTAAAGTACAGCAGGGAATGACCAGCTGGGGAAGAGCCCTGACCTGACCACAGAGCTCACGTTCTGGACTCCACTCTGGGCATTTCCCCGTGAACCTCAGCTTCACTCTCCAGGATGGGGTGACAACGTGCTTCCTTCCCCGGGCTGGCTGGAGGGTACAGTAAGGCACTGACGCCTGTCATGTGCTCCATTCAGGATGCCACACACAGGAGGTGCTTGGCACCTGTTGGCTGTTAGTCCCTGTTTCCAGTCCCCCTGACTCCTCCCTTTGTTTCCCGTATCTGGCTAAACGTTGTCTCCCTGGGAGAACACCCTCCTTCCTCTGGCTGTTTTTACTTCCATTTCCTTGGAATTCTGGGTTCTACATGTGGGTTTCAGTGGTTATTTGCAGCTCGTGTGGGAAGGCCAGGGCTAGGGAAACATGATAGCTTCTCCAACGCGAGTCACTGGGAATGCTGTTTTTATTCTGCGGAAACCACTGACCCAGCCACCTTTGCTGGGAGAGTGACTCACTGACTCTCCTTCCATCTCCGGGGGACACAGTCCAGCTTTGCCAGAGTGGCTGGGCAGGCCTCTTTGGGGGGAGGCTGTAGGGACAGTGTGTGGCGGCTATGCCATAGACTTCCTGAGAAGAAGCACAAGGACAGAGCAGCAGGTTGACGTGGGAGGGTAGGCAAGGAGCCCTGAGCTCTCCTGCCACTTTATCCTCACAGAGCCTCAGGCCAGCGGAAGACCAGGCATGAGGGTCCTCTCGGTCCTAGGAGAAGGGGACTTTCTGGCTACAGCCCCAGAAACAGGACTGGAAATTGAGACAGACATCGTTGGCCTGTTTTCTAATACCTATTCCCTTTGTGCTAATAAAACATTGATCAGTCTGAGCTGATCATGACTATTTTGTTACCAAATTTCCCAGCCTCTCATGTGGTCATGCGACCCAGTTCTGGCCAATCAATCCTAAAGGAGAAGTTGGCTGGGGCATTACTGGGAAAGGTTTTGCTCTCCTGATGAAAAGAGACAGGTGCCGCTAGTGTGGCCCTCAATCTTTCTCTCGCCTTCAGCTTGTCCTTAACCCAGTTGTGATGACTAGAGCTGTAGCAGCCATCTTGTGACTATGAGTCCAAAGCCTGAGGCTGAAGGGTCACTCATATTAGGGATGGTGGAGTCAGAGTCGTGCTAGCAACTGCTTGCCTTTAGTTGTGTTATAAGAAGAAAAGAAACTCTCATCTATTTGGTTAAGCCTCTGTTGGTTGGATTTGGTTTTTTTCAGACAAATGTATTCCTAACTGATACATACAGGAAAGCAGAGGGTGGGCTGGGCCAATGAGGGGCATTGCCTGCTCAGGGGTGTCCACAGTTCCTCAGGACTGCTGGGTATGGGCCCCCTGCTGGGCCTTAGTGACATCCAGCGCATCAGGCCCAGACCCCCCCCCCAAGGGGGTCACAGTCCACTGGAAAAGATGACGCAAATCGTGTAACTGGTGCAAACTGTTGCATAACTCTCAGGGTGCAAGAAATCCCTTTGCTTATTTTGTTTTTTCTTTTTTCTCCCCAAAGCCCCAGTAAATAGTTGCATATCCTAGTCGTCGGTCCTTCTAGTTCTTCTATGTGGGACGCCACCTCAGCCTGGCTTGATGAGTGGTGAGTAGGTCCACGCCCGGGATCCGAACCCACGAACCCCGGGCTGCCGAAGCGGAGTGCGCGAACTTAACTGCTGTGCTACCGGGCTGGCCTCGTATTTTTAAAAATCGGATTAAACCCTACTTGAGGGCCCATGTGGCAAGGCTGGCAACAACTATGAAAGAGTGTGACGGAGGAAGGGTGGATCAACCTGGGATCTTGGGGTCAGCCCTGACAAACTGAAGGGGACCTTCGTCTTCCACCTTTGATGTTCCTGCTGCCCCAGTCTGGTTTTAGTTAAACAAGATTGGCTGCTATAACAAGCAACCCCCGAAGTCTCAGGGTGCAACATAGTGAAGACTTTTTTCTTGTTCATGTCATAGTCCCTTGTGGGTTGGCAGGGTCGGGGTGTGGTAGCAATCATTCAAGGACCTAGGCCCCTTCCATCCTGTGGCTCTGCCTATCTCCAGATCTTGAGTCCTCTCACTTAGCAGGGAGATGGGGAAAGAGAGAGGAGGGTGCATGGGAGGGTCTTATGGGCCAGGCCTCGAAGTGGTGACCTCACTTCCTCTCACACTCCATTGGCTGGAACTCAGTCTCTCGGTCACATCTAATTGCAAGGAGGGCTGGGAAATGGAGTCTTGTTCATACCCAGAAGAAGAGAGAGCATAGACACCATGGACCCAGTTGGCCCTGAGAGGCAGTGGGACACAAGCTCCCTTCCTGGTCTCTCCACGCCCTTATCTGCACCTCCTCCCAGACCAGCCAGCCAGTGTCCTCGAGGCACCTGGATCTTCCCAACTTAAAAATTTGAGCATGGGCCATGTCCAAGAAGCCGACCTGACCACCAGGTGGTCTGGTTTTAGTTAAATAAGATTGGCTGCTATAACAAGCAACCCCCGAAGTCTCAGGGTGCAACATAGTGAAGATTTTTTTCTTGTTCATGTCATAGTCCCTTGTGGGTTGGTAGGGGTCGGGGTGTGGTAGGGGTCTGTTTTGAGCAATCATTCAAGGACCTAGGCCCCTTTGACCCCGAAACACACACACATCTGTGTTTCATCCTAGTATTAGAACAGGGTTTCTCAACCTTGGCACTGCTATATATTGGTTGTGGGACTGTCCTGCACATTGTAGGCTGTTGAGCAGCCCTGGCCTCTGCCCACTAGACGTCCATAGCACCTCCCAGCTGTGGCAATCAAAAATGTCTCCAGACCTTGCCCAATGTTCTCGGGAGGCTATATGTGGCAGAATCCCCACCCTGCCCCGTTGAGAACACTGGATTGGCAGATGCCAGAACATTCAGCAGACAAGGCTGCCTTCTCCTTGGTGGAGGTTTGAGGTGTAGGGAGAGAGGCGCATGTCATGTCCCAGTGTGTCTATCGCAGTAGAAGATAAAACCAAGATGGCAATGCATTTCCCAGAAAATCATAGTTAAAATAACACTTGGATGACATCAACACTGTGATGAGGTCTCTACTGAGCTTGGGGGCCAGCGCTCAAGGGCGCTCAGTGAGTCAACCCCACGTAGGGGGTGGAGGGGCTTCGCAAAGGAGGAGACACTTCCACCAGGTTGTGAGGGCTCAGAGGAGTTTGCCAAAAGGGCTGGGCAGGGGCGTCTTTAGTGGGTGTGCAAAGGCCCAGAGACACAGACCACACGGCGCATTCTGGGAGCTGGAGGCGATCTGGCATGGCAGCAGCGGGAGTGGGACTGGGGAGCCGCATCCTCCAGGAGTCCCCCTTCAAGCTGGGTTTGGTCCCCTCCTCTTTGTCCCCATTGTCCCTCTATGGGACCATTGTACCGCGAGTCACCCTGTAATGTCTTGCTTCCCTGGGAGTCCTGTCTTTTGTTCCACTGTATCCCAGTCACTCACACATAGTAGGTGCTCAGAGGACGGAGTGATGGAAGGAATGAATCAGTGAAGGAACTGACTCAGGGAGGGTCTCCTTTGCCAGCCTGCGAGGACTGGGTTTTGGTCTGGGCAGTAGGAGCCATCGCAGGGTTCTGAGCAGGGGCGTCCCCAGCTGTTGGGAGGAAGATGCTTTGGAAGGGTGGAGTCTGGGAGACCGGTGACCTGAGAGTCCAGGTGAGAGCAGATGAGGCCTGAGCAGAGCTGGTTCAGAGGAACAGTTGTGGGAGCTGATGACTGATTGGTTGTGTCAGGAGGGGAGGGAGGAGTCACAGTGGCACCCTGGTGGGGACTAGGGCGCGTCACAGACTAGGGAGTGGAGGGGCTGGGAGCGAGGTGCATGGAAGACCCCCTCGGGGAGGAGTCCAGCAGGTGGAAAGAGCCTGGAGTCTGAAGGAGAAGTCTGACTGAGAAATGGAGACTCAGGAGTCATTTATGTATAGTGACTGGAAGAAAAGCCACGGACCCTATCTTTAAGAAGCTGGCTGTTTCTGCATACACACAAGGCATCGGCAGCACTGACGTTTGGAGAGAGAGCAGCTCTTTTCTGGAAAAATTCTTCAAGAGCCCTTGATTAACCAAAAGGCCTTGGGCCTGCCTGGAAGCAGCCTCACAGGGGAAGGAGTGCTCCGTTTTCCCCAGAGACCGGGGAGTGAGAATGTGGGAGGATGGGGCACCTGCATGACAGGAGTCTCCTCGGGCAACAGGGCCGACCACTTTGAGAAGCTGAGATGTCCGACATTCCATTCTAAATGATTCCTGATGTGTAATTTACCCTTTATCTTAGAACTCAGTAATAAAAAGGCAAATAACCCAATTAAAAATGGGCAAAGGATCTGAACAGACATTTCTCCAAAGGAGGTATAAAGATGGCCAATGGCACATGAAAAGGTGCTCAACATCATTAGCCATCAGGGGAATGCAGATCAAGACCACAGAGAGATACCACCTCGCACCTGTGAGGATGGCTATCATCAAAAAGACAGAAAACAACCAGTGTTGTTGAGGATGTGGGAAAATCGGGACCCTCGTGTGCTACTGGCGGGAATGTAAAATGGGGCAGCCCCTGTGAAGACAGTCTGGAAGTTCCTCAAAAGGCTAAATATAGAGTTACCATATAACTCAGCAATTTCACTGCTAGAGAACACCCAAGAGAAGTGAAAACGTGCACCCATTAAAAAAACAACCACCGGTACATGAACTGTCTGCTGCAGCATTACTCACAGTGGCCAAAAGGTGGAAACAACCCAAAACCCAACAGAGGATGAACGGATGAACAAAACGTGGTGTGACCATATGATGGTATATTATTCAGTCAGAAAAAGGAATGAAGCAGAGGCTGGGCTGGTGGTGCAGCAGTTAAGTTCACGAGCTCCACTTTGGCGGCCCGGGATTTGCCAGTTCGGATCCTGGGCGCAGACCAACGCACCGCTCATCAGGCCATGCTCAGGCAGCGTCCCACATAGAGCAACTGGAAGGATGTACAACTATGACATACAACCATCTACTGGGTCTTTGGGGAGAAAAAAAAAAGCAAAAAAGGAGGAAGATTGGCAACAGATGTTAGCTCAGCGCCAATCACCCTCAAAAGAAAAAAAAGGAATGACACAATACAACGTGGATGAACCTCAAAAACATTATGTTAAGGGAAAGAAGTCAGGCACAAAAGGCCATGTACTGTATGATTCTGTTTGTATGAAACTTCCAGAATAGGCAAATCCATAGAGACAGAAAGTAGATTAGTGGTGCCAGGGGCTGGAGAGGGATGGGGAGCGACAGCAATGGGTATGGGTTTTTATGTGGGGTGGTGGGAATGTTCTGGAATTAGATTGTGATGATGGTCACACAATTTATAGATGTTCTAAAAACCACTGACCTGTACACTTTAAAATGGTTAAAATGATGAATTTTATCTTAATACAAAAAAAATTTTTTTAAGTATATGGGAAGTCTCTGTACTTTCTGCTCAATTTTTCTGTAAACTTAAAGGTACTCTAAAAAATAAAGTCTCTTAATTAACAAAACAAAATGAAAGACGAAGTGGCCACGAGGAGTCTTCAGTCTGTGGCCCTAGGCTCTGTGGTGCCACCTGCAGGCCTTTGGGCATGAGGACCCCCCCCCCCTTGTGCATTCACAGCTGTCACCACCAGCCGACACCTCCCCAAACCCTCCGGGGCTCACTCTTTCCTCTTTTTGAGTGAGTTTCCCACGGGGTCAGCAGAGGCATCTAGAGCCAGAAAACGTCTTGCTGCCTTTGACCCTCCTCTTAACAAGCCCATGAAGAAATAAGGGCTCAGGGAGATCAGGACATTTGCCAGTGACCTCAGTCAGCGGGTAAGCGGCAGAGCCAGGACGGGCCTCCAGGCATGTCTGGCCCAGTGTGGGCAGGAGAGGGGCACTTGGGACAGCCTCTGGACGGCAGTGCTCCGAGTCTGGAGACACACACGGCCAATACCCCAGAAACACAGACACACACTCACATATACTGAAACTGGGATATGCACGTCCCATATACAGCTGACACACGCACCCCACTGGCACTGAAACACAGGCAAACACACTCACAGACACACATACCCTCACACTGAAACAGTCACACCCATTTACACACACACAGAAAACCAAACACACACTCACGTAGGTACTGAAGCACACTCCCACACCCCAAAACACACACATGCACACTAAAACAGACATATGCTAAAACACACCTTGAAACAAACATATGTACACACCTAGTGAAGCACAGACACAGACAACTCACATGGACACACACAAAGAAACACAGACCCAAACACTGACACTCACTAGGGCCTGGGCCCGTCACCGGACTCCTGTAGGTGAAAGTGCTGGTGACGTAAGTCCTGGGTTGCAGGAGGGGACACCCATTAGGGAGGGGGCGGGTTGGCTCTGAGTTTCCTGTGGCCTGTGGGTCGTGCTGACCCGGCCTGGCCTCACCAGCAGGCACTGGGCCTTCTGGAGCCCAGGCTCTCTGGGGCCCACTCCAGATGCTCACTGGGTCAGGGGGAGGGGCGACTGTGGGACTAAGGCAGGGTGCTCCTGGGGCCACCCCTTAACCTGGGGCTAACGCTCCTTCCAATTCGATGACATCAGACTGTGGGAGTCCCTGAAAGTGGAGGTTAGGGCTCTTTACTGAATCCTGAGGGTCATGGCTCGTCGTAACAGAGGTGATAGTAAGATGGTATCCACATTGCATAGTAACAGCAGTAGCAGTGGCGATAGTCGTCATGAATAACAATCTTCTTGCCAGGCACTGTGCTGAGAGCATGCCCACCTTCCAACCTCACAAGAAGCCATTATACAGAGGGGAAACAAAGATCTGCTGAGGCAAAACAACCTGCCCAAGCTGGTCCTTGAACCCACCTTGTATCCAGCAGCCTTGCTGCAATAATGCTGCGTAACAAACCAGCCCCCACTCAGGGGCTGACAGCACACATGCTCATGCCTCGGCTCTGGGTGTGAGTGTGGGCTGGCTGCTCTAGACTGGGCTCAGCTGGGCAGCTCCACTTCAGTCTGCTGGCCGGCCAGACTGGACTGAGCTCAGGTCTCCTTTGCAGGCGTTTGTTCTGGGCCCAGGCTCACAGGGCCCAGGATGTGTGCTTCTCATGGTAGGTCCCTGGAGTGTGAGAAGCCAAAGTAAATCACACGAGCACATTTAAGGCCTCTGCTTATGTCATGCCCGTTCTCATGCCACCAGCCAAAGCAAGTTCCACGGTCAGGCCCAAAGTCAAGGGCACGGGGAAGTCTGCTCTGCCCACCACGAGAGGGGAAGAGTGAGGGGGAGTATTTGCTGAGCAATAATGCAATCTCTCACTCAGGTTTAGGTCAGAAACCTGGGTCATAACTGGAGTGTGACACTGCCTCCTTAGTGCACAGCAGTGAACAGGATGGGACGGAGGAGTCAGCCCTCTGCCACTGAGGGCCTGGTGCCAACACCTCCTGTTGTTGCTTAATGGTCCTGGGCCTCACTTTTCTCATCTGTAAAGCGGATTCTTCTGAGATACGAGTAGGACAATGTGTATCAAGTGCTTGGCACAAGGCCAGCACAGAGGGAGTCCTCAGCACACAGCACTGACATCATCAGCTATCCAGCTGTTCTCTGGGTACAACCCCTCCTTAGAGCCATTGGAGATGTCTGTAGGGTGTTTCGGGGTGGGGGTATATTTCAAGGGCGAGGGCCAGAGACACTCAATGTTTGCAAGACCCGCCCACACCACAAAGAATTGTCCCACTCAAATGCCGGTCGCCCTCATCAAGACACCTGAACAGATTCGAACCCAGGCACTTCCTGTTACAGATGGAGAGACCCAGGCCTGGGGAGGGGCAGAGGCTGGACCAGGAGCCTGCCCAGGGCAGATCTGCCCTAGATGGAGCTTGGGCTCTGCCCTGGAGGCTCCTTTGGGTTGTCCCCTGGGGTCTTCCATAAATTCATGAGTCTGTTTGTGCTGGGATGTTGGCTCCTCCATGGGCCATCTTCCCTTCAATCTCAGGGCACACAGCTCCTCTCCTGCCTCGCAGGCACTCACAAGGACCAAGTACATCGACTAAGTACAAGGGGCAACTGGCAAGAGGCTGGGATGACAGCTTGCCCCACTGTCAGCCTGGACACCATGGAACCTGGCTGTGTCTGAGCTGCCCTCCTGAGCTGGACTATAAACCCCGAAAGTGTTACAAATCAATAAGAACAATATGCCAGTGGGCGACCACAGACCAGGTAATTCAGAGGAAAGGAAATAGCTGAACCCCACAAGCCTCTTTGGAGGAGAGACTTGAGCTTGCAGGGATCAGAGCTCATGCACCGGGACGGGCACGACATCAGGTGCTGAGGACGCAGCAGCATGTAGGTGACGTTCTGGCCTGCAGCGAATCATGAGGGGCTTCAGACAAAACCCACCCGAGGGGCAACTTGCAGAATACCTGACCTGTACTCTCCCCAAATGCCAGTGTCATGAAAGACAAACACAGACCAAGCAATGTTCAGATCAAAACTGGCTAAAGGCAACATGTGATCCTGCACCGGAGCCGGGATCTGAGGAAAGACACTCCCGGAGGGACGGTGTCAGACAATCTGGTGAAATTCCAAAGGTGACAAACTTCCTGATATTGACCATTGTACTGGGGTTTCTGAGGGGAATGTCTTTCTTTGTTCTTAGGAGACAGCCACTGAAGGATTTAGGGGAAAGCCTGCAACTCACTCTCAAATAGTTCATAAAAAAATAACTACATGTAAGCAGATAAAGCAAATGCTGGGAACTGATAATAGGGAAATCCAGGTGGAGAATATATGGATGTTTATTGTATAATTCTTGCAATTTTTGGTAGGTTGGAAAATTTTCCAGGTACAATATTTTTTAATCACTTAAAAGTTACAACAGCTCGATTCATTTAATCAATACATTCAAGAGATTGCTAAGACTCATGGCTCACGAGTCTTTCTGAAAGAAGGCATAGGAGGTGCACTGGGAAATGGTGCAAATGAATCACTACTCTAGTCAAAAAGAAAAGCTGTGGGAAAATAGCCAATATCACAAATAATGGGGAAAAAAGCCAAATTAAATAAGGTACAATTATTCAACTATTAAATTAATATAAACATGCTTGGAATAGTAAGACTCTCGGCTGGTGGGTGTGCAGCGAAGTCGGAACTTCACTCTTCCGCGGGACACAAACCTCTAGAAAGCACTCTGGCTGTCTGCCTCCTCCCAGCTTCTGCGGTCAATCCTAAGGAAATAACCCTAAACCAGACCTGCGCGTTAAGCTGACCCATGTGCCACAAAAGGGGCCGTCTTTGTTGAGGTCCTCCCCGTCCTTAGCTCTAACCATTTTTGCCTGCAGCGCTTACATTCCGTGCAAACTCCTGCTGAGCAGTTTTCGCTCTATCGCTCTATCCTAGTGACCTGCTGTGCTCTAGTCACCTTTGAGCTTTGGGGAGGAGGACTACTGATTATCGCACAGCGCCCTGGGAGGCCCTGCGGCACTCAGCCCCGCGTGCACGTGCTCCACCCCCACCCCCACTCCTCCACTCCCCAGAACCAGGCGATTAAGTGGCAAATGGCCACTGGTGCTTGACTAGGGTTGGTATTTGACCCACCCCAGCCAGGCAGAGCGCCCACACCTTCAGCCACCCGTTTTGGTCCACGGATGGACACCTGACCCAGGCAGGACTAACTGGGCCTTGTCTCTGGGGTTTAAAAAAAATGTATAATTTCCAAACATTGGAAGATGTTTACGTTATCTTGTTTTCTAGCTTAATTGCATTGTGTTTAGGAGAATAAATGATGTGGTCTCCATCCTCTGAAATCTGTTGAGATTTGCTTTCTGCTCAGCATGTGGTCGATTTGGGGAAATGTTCCGTGAGGCCTTGAAAAGAATGTAGGCTCTGCCGCCGGAGGGGAGTTCTGCGGAGATCAATGAGGTAGAGCTGGTTCATCACGTCGTTCAAATCCATAGCCCTACAGGGTTTTTCCTGCCTTTTCTCTCAGTTACCAAGATAAATATTCTCACCCCCACAGGATATTTTTACTGTTAGGAACATCTCATATTCGTTTAGACTTCCCTGCGCACCCACCTCCTCCGGCGCGCCGCATTCCTGCCCGCATTCCTGGCTTCCGAGACTCGTTTTCCTGCTGCCTGAAGAACCCCCTGGTGTTTCTCCTCAGGTTGGACCTGCTGGTGACAAATTCCCTTAGCCTTTGTTTGTCTGAAAATATCTTTACTTTGTCTCCATTTTTGAGGGATAATTTCACAGGACTAAAATTCGGTTTTGGCTTTCATTCATTTCTTGCCTCGCTTTTTTGGTAAATATTCGATGAGTGCCTGGGTGTGTGCCAGATGCAGGAGGTGTGGTGTGGCCAAAGCAGGAAATGTCTTTGCTTTCCAAGAAGAGAAGGGAAGGGTGTGCCTGGCAAAGGGAATGAGGGATGCAAAGGCCCTGTGGCTGGAAGCAACCGCGAAGAGGCCGGATTGGCTGAGTACAGAGACCAAGAAGAACTGGAAGGCGGGCGGCACCTGAGGCCGTGGTGAGGAACAATGCTTTACCTTCGCTGTTACAGGAGCAGCCAGCCTTGCCAGGGAAGCCAAAGCTTTAACTGGACCTTGAAGTGTGGGTGCGATGGAAAGAACAGAGAAGGGCAGAAATGGGATGGGTTTTGAGCACTGAATGTGTGCGTAAGTGCTATATCCTGCACTGGGTCCTGTGATGGCCTTTTTACATCATTTCCTCCGTCCGAGGGGCGCAGCACTGAGTAGCAGTAAAAGGCCAGGTTTGGCTTGGGGCTGGCAGGTTTCCAGCCATGGCTAACTCCGCTGTGTGAGTGTGGGCCAGTCCCTTCCACATGAGCGTCTCCTCACCCAGAAAGCCAGAACACTCCCTGCCTCACAGGGCTGTTATGAGGCTTAAAGAAAACAGTGGTGAGCACTGGGCCTGCAGCACTGCAAGAGCTCAACCATCTTAGCTATTGTTTTTATGGTGAGGATTTTCTCTTCCACTGAGACTCAGAGAGGGTAGGTCACTTACCCCAGGCGACACAGCCAGGAAGTAGTGGGCAGGGACTTGGTTTGATTTCCTATTGGCAGATCCCACCACCCTCCTGTTCCACAGACAGGGTCACTGAGGACTAGGAAAGTGGCTTGCCCAAGGTCTCTCAATTTGGGAGTGGCAGAGGTATTCACTCATTGTTGATGGAGTACGTGCTTCGTGCCAGGCATGATCCAGGTGCCAGGGAGAGAGCTGTGTATAAACAGATAAAAATCCCTGCCCTTGTGCAGCTCATGCTCTCCTGAGGAGACTGACGCTACACAAAATAAATAGGTGCACTCAAGAGGTCTGTTCAATGGTGATAAGGGCCATGGAAAGAAAGAAAGTCGGGAAGGGCTGGAGTGTGTGGGAGGCCGACGTGTTCAGTAGAGTGGAGCGATACTTGACATGCAGGAGGGGACGGAAGGAACTGTGAAGCCATTTGGGGGAATAGCATTCCAGGCAGAGGGCACAGCGTGTGCAAAGGCCCTAAGGGTGTGCCTGGGGTGTTCCAGGAAAGGCACAGGAGGCCAGCAGGAGGGCAGGGCCTGTCTGCACTGTGGACGCTGAGGGGGCAGGGAGGCCACGCCAGCACCAATGTCTTGCTGGCGCCTCCCAGGGTGGCCAGGCTGTGGACAGCTGAATGCAGGTGAGTCCACTTCCGAGCCCTCTCCCCAACAACAGGTCACCGGGGCAGGGACTCCGTCCTCGGACCGGGTGGAAGGGAGGGCTTGCTCATCATCCGCAGTGCTGCCTGCCCCAGCTCCCACCCTGGCTCTCTGGCTCCTGGACCCTCCGTGGGCAGGGTGGGGCAACCAGGCCTGAATCTAGCAGGGGCACTGGGCATCATGGCCACGGTCCTTCATTTCCCTCCTTGGTTTTAAAGAACTTCTGATGACGTGGTTTCCGGTGACCTGCCGTGCTCCCTGCCCCAGCCTGGCCTGCTCCCCAACCCCCAGGAGAGGCTGTCTGAAGAGCCTGGCTCCTTCTCACCCGTGTCGTCCTGGGAACTTAGCAGGCCCCTGAGCGGCCACCCACCTCTCCTGGGCCCCAGTGCTGGGCCGATCCTAAACCCCAGCGTGTCCATGAGTGTCATGAGGGTGATCTTAACAGCTGAGTCTCAGGTACAAAGAAAGGAGGGAGACACATTTCTGGAGAAGCCACTGTGCCGGGCACTTGTGTGACATTATCACCTCTGATCGTCACAAGAGCCTCACTGGAGAGATATCGTTAGGCCTATTTGACGAACAGAGAATAGATTCAGAGTAGGGAAAAGTTCAGGTTTTACTTGAAGCCAACCAATAAGCAAATTTTAATTTTAGTAATAAAAGCCCATGTTAGTGATTGCCGCGAGCAAAGCTGTGCAGCCAGATCCAGTGCCACGGGGTGGGGCAAGGGGAGGGGGAGGAAGGCACTGAAGAAATGGCTTTTAGCTTTGATTCCCTTGTAGTAAGGGTCAAACTCCTGGCCAGAGGGGTCATCTGCAGATGTTTGCCTGGGAGCCGACCGGGAGATGTTCCATCCCATATCTGAAGAGCTATCGAGGGGCAAAGAGATAACCCTGAGGGTAGAAAGGAGCTCTATTTGTTAAAGCTTCAGGAACGGTGACTTTGGGTCTGTATCATGAATAAACACCCTGTCCAACAGTGGAAAAGGTGGTTAACTTCCCATCACTTGAGGCATGTAAGCAGAAGTGACTCTTCCATTTGCCAGGGTTGCTGGGAGAGGAATATTCCAGTGAAAGATGTTGGCCTGGATGATTTCCCTACAAGCTCTCAGACCTGGGAGTTTTCAAAGGGCCAGGCAAAGACTTCTGCCCAAAACTATCTTCGGCAGGAGGTTTCTGCCCGATCACATTTGAAGCCGCAGCCCGGCTTAGGCTTCAGCATGTCTGGGTGTTTTCTTTTCACAGAGGAGAGTGGTAGGGGGTGGGTTAGGGGTAGAGGAGTGGATTCTTCTAGTTGCATCAGCTCTGATGTGACCTCTGAGGTTTACCTTTCTTTGTTCCCAGATAAACCAAACATACAAAAACCTATTTTCCTGGCTTAATAAAACAATGGGAGCAGCCTGGTAGGTCAGGAGAAAACTAGGGATTCAGTGAAGTAGACACATGGTGGGGGGTGGGGGGGGGAGGGAATGCTCGCTGGGAGCCCTCCCCCTCGGTAGGCTCCCCAGAGTTGGCTCCGGTTCCAGCAGGCCCTGCCTGGACACCCCGAGCAGGGGAGCACTCCTGACCCTTGTGAGCAACAGTGATCAGTAGACAAACCAGCCCTTGAGCATCTATTGTGTACCCTGCCCTGTCAACGGCCAGTGGTTATTATGCACTTCCCAGGGGGCAGGTCCCCTGTGGTGAGTTTTGCCAACATGTATTTCCCTTTTACTTTTGAGGAAACTGAAAGGGGCCCACAGTCACAGAGCTAGTGCCTGCTCCAAAGCCAGCATCCTTCCTGTCTCGTGGGTGGGTCTGCCCCACCCTAAGGATGTTGTGAAGGTTGGTCCTATCTGTAAAGCAGTCAGCACAGGGGTGAGCGTACAGGGGTTGCTCGGTGAATGGTGAAGACTGGTCGGTGCTGAGGGCCGGGAGAAGAACAGTGGGCCGCCTGAATCAGGAGGCAGCTGGCCTGCAGAAGTCCTGTCTGGGCTGCCAGCTGGCTGGGGGACTTTGTGCAAATCTGGGAATCTCTGTGTCTATTTCCCCATGGATGTAACACCTGGCTACAGAAGCAGTTCTCTTGGGATCCAACCATCTAAAATCCCACCTACTTTTCTAAACTCCTTCTTCCCTCCCACACCCCCCCTCCACCACTGCTCCAGAGTTCACCAGCCTGTCTGGATTCCTGAAGTACCCCTAATTCTGTCCTGTCTCCCAGGCTTTGCACGGCAGTCCCTCTTCCTAGTCTACCCTGCTCCCACACTTTGCATGTCTGGCACCTTCTCATCCTACCAGATTCTCCTTCAGGGGCTTTCGAGCATTCTGAGGCAGTATCCCATGTTGTCATCCGACCTCGCCCCCAGTCTTTCCATCACAGTACTTATTCAAGTTATAATCCTTTATTCATGTTTTATCTCTTATTTCTGTTAGGAGACAGTGAGGCCAGGGACCTTGTGTTGCTCGCTACTGTACTGGTAGCACACAGCCGAGCTCAGCACACACCGGTGAGTGAATGCGAACGAATGAAGGAACTTATGAGTGGAGGAGGTGTCTCGGGCTGAGCCGCGGAGGCCGCGGGGAGGGCGCCCAGGGTCCCGAGGAGCAGCCTCGCTGGAGGCTACAGGGCGCGCTCGGTCTGCACCGCCTCTGGGCAAAGCAAATCTCGGAAGGGGGCGGGGGCCCCCGAGCCTGGGCCAAAGTCCAAGTCCGCAGGGGGCTGCACAGGAAGCTACTTATACCTACGACCCGCAGCCGCTGGCCTCTAGCCCCACAGCCGCCAGCCAAGGACAGGGACGCCAGGTCGGTCGGCGGGCCGGGTGCGGGAGCCGGGGACTAAAGGGGCCAGGGCGGGAGGCCGAATCCAAGCGGACACTGCCGCGTGGCCGCCTCGGAATTGGCAGTCACTGCAGTGTGCGACACTGGGACTTGTAGTTCTCGGTTTCTCGAGATGCCGTCGCGAGCTACAGGAAAGTGGCGCTTCGCGGGGACAGGGAACTACATTTCCCAGAAGGCTGGGAGAAACTGTGGTCACCGAGAAAGCGTCCCGGCCGGCGGCGCTTCCCTGGCACAATGGGGCGGGTTTTGGGGGCGAGCATCTGCCGCGTGGCCCCCGCGTGGTCCCTCCAGAGACGGCCCCCAGGTGAGAGGATCTGGGGGCCCGGGGCAGAGCCTATGAGCAGCTCGGTAGCGGGGCCCTACTGCTGCGGAGGCCTCGGCAATATTGACTTTAGGAAGGTACTGACCACGCGGGGCCTCTGGGGGTACCGGGGACGGATCGGGATGGCGAGCCGGGTCTGCAGATCCCTGGGCGCCGCCTCCATGGCCTGGTGGGCGGGGCCCCGTTACCAGGCGACGGGGGCGGGGCGTATGAGGGCGGGGCTGCGTGTGCGCGCGTGCGCGCCTGTGAGATAGGGCGTGTCTGAGGTAGTGAGTCTCTGAGACGGCGTGGTCAGAGTTACCCTGAGACGGTGTGTCCGGGAGTCTGAGTGTGAGTGTGTGACTGACCGTTGAGTGTGGAGGAGGCGGAGCCTGTGTGAGAATGGTTTGAACCCTGGCTCCTCTGGTGGCTGGGCCGGAGCCGGCTGCAGAACCTCGCTCCCTCCCGGGTGGGTGGGTGGAAACAGAGCGACCTGTAAAGCACTGGGCGAGGCCGGGCCGGGCCCGGGTGGCCGGAGGCCCGGCTGGGCAGGCGGCGCCCCTTTGCAAAGGCGTAGGCCAGGGAATTTGCCTTCTCGTGGCGTCTCTCCCGGGCTCCTGTTGCAGTGCCTTTTCCTCTCTCCTGCATCCTCCCTTCCATCAAAGCCTCCTCTTGGCTTATTGATTCACCTTTCTCATCAGTCAGCCGCTCTCCACGGAGCCCGAAAGATAACGTCCCTGCCCAAAGCAGCCTTCAGTCCGGTTCACTCACTCCTTTTACTCGTCATTGATTCAGCTGGTCTTGACTGAGATTCTGTGTCGGGCAACAGTTAAAGGCCCGCTCTTTCTGAGCTGTCATTCTAGCGAGGGTGTCAGTAAGCCTGGAAACAGAAAATTCTCTGAAGGAGATAAAAGTGGTCAAGTTTTAGAGAGTAGCTGTTGGGGAGGTGGGATTGATCCCGAGATAGCTGGTTCCCCATCTGTGAGGGGGTGACCTGTGATCTGAGACCTGAGTGGTAAGCCAGTGGGGTCAGATTCTCTCCGTGGAGGGACAGCAGGGCAAAGGCCTTGAGGGAGTATTTGTTCAGGGAACAAAGAGAAGGCTAGCACCTGGCCCTGAGGGAGTGTGGGTCGAGTTGAAGTGGATGGGTGGGAAGAGAGAGGAGGAAGACTATCATTATTATTTCAGTAAACTTTTTCTTGACTGTGCAGTCAGATGAGTGATGGATCACAGGGTACAGCTCATGCGTTTTCACAAGTGAACACACCATGTACTCAGCACCCAGATCAAGGCAGATCACCACCCGCCCTGGGGAGCCATCCTTGGAGAATGATTGTATCCAATGGAATCCTTAGAATCTTACGCTGTGAATGGCCATTAGAGCCTCTCTGGACCCACATGGTCAGTGGCAGCACTGTGATTCATGTTTTCTACCACAGCAAATCTCAGATGAAAAGGGCACTTGGAATGCCAAAGACAGACCCTCAGCATTGCCTGGCTTAGGGGTAGATGCTTCATGGCGAGCGACCCTATGTGGGAGGGTGGGTCACCAGTAACTGGAGGGGGGAAGCCTTGGGCCACAGGGCAGAATGCAGGGGGCAGTGGGCCCAGCGCAGGCCTAGCTGGAGGGCTAGGGGTCTGTCCTTGGGTGTCTGAGCAAGGCCTATGTTCCAGAAGCAGGAGGTGAGACTCGGCCATGGGTAGGGAAGTTAATGGGGGGGTGTGGAAAGGCCCTTTCTGCTCTTTTCCCCTTCCTTCCAGAGCCCATCATGATGGGGCTGTGCAGTTGGAAAGAACTGGGAGCATTTGGGGGGACAGGTCAGGGTGACCCTAGTTGACTAACATTCAGTTTTTTCCACTGCTGCCCTTGTTGGTCAGTTAAGCTTCCTGTTGCTAAGGGATTTTTTTCTTCAAAAATACCCACAACAACACAACATTATCTGTTTGTCTTGTGCAGAAACACTCCTCCCTCAGTCAAAAGTCTCCGGTTTTAAAGGATGTCAGTCCCTGGCAGGCCCAGGGAGCGTCAAGGCTTCTCCTCACCCCATGGGCACCTGAGCTGCAGGGGCTCAGCAGCTTGCTAGCCCAGTGCCCTCCAATAGGAATATAAAGGGTCACATTGATAATTTAAACTTCTCTAGTAACCACATTTTAAAAAGTAAAAAGAAATCGGTTAAATTATTTTTAACAATATATTTTATTTAATTCAGTATGTCAAAAATATTATTTCATCACGTGGCACCTCAAGTACTCAACAGCCACCTGTGCCGAGTGGCTACCACGTGTGCGGAACTGTGTGGCCGTGGGGTGCAGTGCCCTCAACCAGCTATCTTCTGGGCCTGCTCGAGCTGGCACAGAATCTTGGTTTTGTTTTTAATTTTAAAAAAAGAGAAATCACTTGTTGGGTGAGGAGGGTACCCGCTGTGGCCTCCCCGCCCTCCCTGCTCTGCCTGCGGTGGAATTCCAGAGCCTTGCTCCTCAACTTGGCAGCAGCATGAAGCAACCTAGCTAGCGAGTGGATGGGAAGAGGGACTGCCCACTGGCTGTCCATGGGCAGGGGCACCTCCAGAACTCAGAAGATGGCTCCAGTGGGGCCTAGGGGTGCTGGCTTCTTGGAGAACCCAGTTGGCAGGGTGCAGTCAGGTGGGCCCTTTCATGCCCGGGTATCAAGTCCCTTTTCCATATGTACTCACCTGCTCTCGTGAGCAGATGAGTGGTGTCACCTTCTCAGTGTAGGTGTCACTAGGTACGCTTCAGTTTCTTGATCTGTAAAATGGGGGTAATAACGGGGCAATTGCCAAGACCAAATGAGATAGGGGTGTAGAGGAGCTTTATAAATTGTAAACTGCAGCCCACCTGAGGGTGATCAGAAGGCAAAGTCCCTGTATTCAGGAAGCTTCGAGGCAGGTTGGCGGATAGGCCCCTTTAGTTGCAGTCCCCATTTGCCACATGGGAAGCTGAGTAAGCCACTGGAAGCAAAATCCTGATGGCCAATGTGGGGAGTCTTGACTGCCTTTCAGGGACAGTTTGCCAGCTACATAAAATTGTTTTACAAAATCTTTTGGTGTTATCACTTTAGTTAGAATAAAGATCGGGCCGTTGTATTGGACGACTTATTTTGTGAGGTGCTCGAGGCCATAATTTTTGTCTTCAGTATTTTTTGGATCAGAGTCCAGACAGCAGGTTGGGGCTTTCCTCTGCCTCTCCTTGTAACCTTGGGCAAGCCACTGAAACTCTCGGGCCTCTGTGGAGATGATCCTATGGCTTTTCCTCATTTGTCTATTTATGTATTTTTATTATTTTTTTTTTCACTTTTATTGATGTCTTAATAGTTTATAACATTGTGGGGTTTTAGTTGTACATTATTGTTTGTCAGTCACCATATAAATGCATCCCTTCACCCCTTGTGCCCACCCCTTATCCCCCTTCCCCTTGGTAACCACCAACCAGTTCTCTCTCTCGTGTGTTTGTTTATGTTCCACATATGAGTGAAATCATATGTTGTTTGTCCTTCTCTCTCTGGCTAATTTCACTTAACATAATAGCTTGTAGGTCCATCCATGTTATTGCAAATGGGGCAATTCTGTCTTTTCTTATGGCTGAGTAGTATTCCATTGTATATATACACCACATCTTCTTTATCCAATCACCAGTTGAGGGACACTTGGGTTGCTTCCACTTCTTGGCTACAGTGAATAATGCTGCAATGAACATAGGGGTGCATAAGCCTCTCGTGATGGTTGATTTCATGTCCGTTGGGTAGATGCCCAAGAGTGAGATAGCTGGATCATAAGGTATTTCTATTTTTAATTTTTTGAGGAATCTGCGTACTGTTTTCCATAGAGGCTGCACCAGTTTGCGTTCCCACCAGCAGTGAATTAGGGCTCCTGTTTCTCCACAACCTCTCCAACATTTGTTGTTTTTTGTCTTGTTGGTTATAGCCACTTTAACAGACGTAAGGTGATATCTTAGTGTAGTTTTGATTTGCATTTCCCTGATGATTAGTGATGTTGGACATCTTTTCATGTGTCTATTGGCCATCTGTATCTCTTCCTTGGAAAAATGTTTGTTCATATCCTCTGCCCATTTTTTGATCGGGTTGTTTGTTTTTTTGTTGCTCAGTTGTGTGAGTTCTTTATATATTACTGAGATTAATACCTTGTCAGATATACAATTTGCGAATATTTTCTCCCAGCTGGTGGGTTGTCTATTCATTTGATCCTGGTTTCATTTGCCTTGTAGAAGGTCTGTAGTCTGATGAAGTCCCACTTGTTTATTTTTTCTTTTATTTCCCTTGTCCGAGTAGACATGGAATCTGAAAGGATCCCTTTATGACTGATGTCAATTCCTCATTTGTCTATTAATGTGGTGAATTACATTGATGTTTTGATCATCGAACCAGCCCTGCATTCCTGGGGTGACCCCCACTTGGGTGTTATCCTTTGTATGTATTGCTGGATTTGATTTCTCTTATTTTGTTGAGCACTTTGGCGGCTATGTTCATGAGGAATATTGGTATGTTGTTTTGTGGTGTCTCTGTCTGGTTTCAGTATTAAGGTAATGCTGGCCTCATATTGTCAGTTGGGAAGTGACCCCTTGCTTCTGTATTCTGGGAGAGACTGTGTGGAGTTCGTGTTATTTTTTCCTTAAATGTTTGGTAGAATTCATCCAATGAAGTTTCTGAACCTGGAACTTTCTTCTTTGGAAGGTTTTAAACTATGAGTTCAATCCCTTTAGTAGATATAGGGCTATGTCTTCTTGAATGAGCTTTGGTAGCTCATGTCTTTTCAGGACTGGCCGGCTTCGTGTGAGTTGTTGGATTGCGGGCATCGTCTTGTTCTTCATGTTCTCTTAGGACCCCTGTAATGTTTGTGAGGCCAGTGGGGAGGCCCCTCTTTTATTCCCGGTTTTGGTTATTTGTCTGCTCTCCTTCCTTGGTCAGTTTGGTTAGAGGTTTTTTGATTTTATTTTTTCACAAAGAACAAGATTTGCGTTTGATTTTTTTCTTTCTATTTTTCTGTTTTCAATTTGATTATTTTTGCTTTTTTATTTTTTCCTTCTGCTTGCTTTGGGTTTAATTTACTCCTCTTTCTCTAATTCCTTAAGGACAAAGCTTATATTACTGACTTGAGACTTTTCTTCTTCATTAATATAAGCTGTACATTTCTCTCTTAGCCCTGTGTCCCACAATTTCTATGTTGTATTTTTATTTTCATTCAGTTCAAAATATTTTACAATTTCCTTTAAGACTCCCTCTTTGGCCCATGGATTAACAAGTATCCTTCTGTTATTGATTTCTAGTTTAATTCTGTATGGTTCGAGAGCATACTTTTATGCTTTCTTATTCTTTTAAATTTAAGATTTGTTTTTCAGCCCAGAATGAGTTCTGTCTTGGTGAATATTCCACGTGCACTTGAGAAGAATGTGCCTTCTGCTGTTACTGTGGGTGTTCTATAAATGTCACTTAGGCCGGGCGGTTGACAGTGTTGTTCAGGCCAACCATGTCCTTACCAATTTTCTGCCTACCTTGTCTACCACTGAGAGAGAAGTGTTAAGGTCTCCAACTGTAATTGTAGATTTGTCTGTTTCACCTTTTAGTTCTGTCCATTTTGGCTTCATGTGTTAGCCTCGGTTTTTTAATCTGAAAAATGGTCATGCCTCACAGAGTTGTTGCATGGACTGAATAACACAGTAATAATAGCTAATCTGTCAAACTTCGCTGTGTGCCAGACACTATGCTAAGTGCTTTCCTTGCATTATCTCATTTAATCCTCCTGACGGGCGCTTCCAAAGGAGGACACGTGACTCGCCCAAGCTTACACGGGGCGTCTGGCCCAGCCAGTCTGGGGTAGACCCTGTCTTGGGACCATTCTCTGCCCTACCTCATTAAAGCTCTTTGCCAGGGCTTGGCGCCCAGTAACTTCCCAGTGAAGGTCAGCTGGCTTATTGTTATTATTGCTGTTAACATATAATGTGTATTTAAATAAATGTACTCAGTAGCACCAACCTAGCTGGGGCCCTTGAGGGTGAATGAAAAGGGGTCTGCAGCTCACAATGACGCAGAGGAGATGAGAGAGGGAACCCAAGGTGGAGGAGATAAGGGTCTTGGGAAGCACAGGGCCCACCCATGGACCCCTCTCCCAGGGAGGGGGCTCACTTTGGCCCCACTGATTAGGGAGCGCAGAGCCTTTTTGCACGTGGTCCAGGACACACTTGTTGAATGAAGAAGAATGAAGAAATGTCTTCCCCCTTCCTGAAAGGAGTTATGGATTTGGGGAATTGGAGCAGCTGCTGGCCGTTTTTTTTTTTATTGTGGGATTTAGGAACACTTCAAAGCAATGCTTTTCCTGGAATTATCTGCAGCTGATCACCGTCCCATTGTGGCTTGCCAATAAACCTCCTGCCTTAAGATGGTCTCCAGGGCCACTCCAGTTCCAGCACGAGGGCTGTGTTCCTTGGGCCCTTCAGGGGTGAGGTGTCTGTCCATATTAGTTAGCGTTAATCAAACTGAGGGAGGGGACGGAACACCCTCTGCACCTCGTACTCATCTGTTCTCCCCTCTGTCCAGAATGTAAACTTGGGGGGCCTTTCTCATCACCCCCATTTCACCAAAGGGAAACCCAGGGCTGAGATTGGTCATGGGAGGCCTGCTTGTGGTCCCTCCTGGAGGGTCGGAACGCCCTGATCCCAGCCCAGATGGTGGACTGCCCAGAGACGACCTCTGAGTCAGGGCCCCCCCGCCTGCCCCGTGCAGAGGAGAAAAAGTGAGGTCAGGGACTGCCTTAGTGTAAAACTTCTTCGAGGAAAAGACTCTGGCACATTCATTCTGTGTCTGTGCCAGCACAAGGCTCTAAGCAAAAGTTGCCCAGTAAAAGTTACCTGATGTCAACAGAGAATGCCAGGCACTTGGCTTCCCCGGGAGAGGCAGAAGGGGCTGTGGTTCAATAAGTGTGTTTTGCAGTGATGGAGGTCCTGTTGCAGGACCCTGTCCCCGCTGGCTCTCCAACTCCCCCGCCCCCATTCCTCCTGCCCTTTGCTGTATGTGGTGTGTGGATTCCACTTGCGATCGATGTGACTTTGACTCTCTGGGCCCCTGCTGTTTGTTTGGATGTCACAATGTGACCCTGGGTGCTGTTGACCTGTGGCAAATCATTCCCTGAAGTGGCCTCAATCCCTCAGTAAAGTGGAATTGCTATGAACCGCTTCCTTACCAACCGTGGGGTTTCAATAGGAGCCCATTCATCGGTGACTCAGGTGGAATTATTCCTGGTTGTGGTAGGTAGTGCCTGTCCTCTATCCAAACACGGAGAGCTCTGCAGTCTGTGTCCATTCTTAGAAGTACCAGGTAGCAGAAAGCCAGGACTTCTGCTGCATTAATAAGGTTGGGGTGGGGAGGGGTGAGGGTGAGAGACCCTCCCCTTAGTCAAGGTGGCACACAGGTGTGCAGGGGTGATGGAGGGCCCTGGGAACCTTCTGCTCTGCTTATGTCTGACCCAGGTTTTTGGTTCTTTTCTGCCGCTCCAGTTTCAGGAGGGAGATCTGCCCTTCCAAGCGGGTTTTGGGAAGTGACAGCAATCAGGAAGGGACCTTTAAGTCTGTGGAGTGGGAAGCCAAGGGGTGCTCCCCTCTGCTGCCTGGAATGCCACTGTGAACCATTACTCATTCTTTCCTGCTGAGCAGGTCCTTCTCCAGGCAACACAAATCCTCCTTCACTCTCCACTCTCAAGGTGACCAAGGTGACCGGATATTTCCCTCCCACCAAGACAGGTTGACCTGAGGGCACTGGGACCTTGGTGGGGGCTGAGTTTCCAGTTTTGACCAGTTCAGCCCTGATTGGGAGTTGCTGCCAACATTGTCAGCTGCTGCCAGCTTCAGCCAGTGTTAGCTGGTTAACCTTTCAGTGCCTCAGTTTCCCTCCTCCACCTCAGCTCCCACAAAAAGTGAAGGAAGCATATTTCTGCTTGCTCATTTGCCCGGTCTCCCTGGGAGTGTTCAGGACTTTTATTCTTGCCCCACTGGTGGGTGGCGATGGCCCCAAGTCCTGAGGGAAAGCCCCAGTTTTTCTTAGGAATCTGGAAGGGCCAGGCTGGCCAAGGCCAGCTGTGCTGTCAGGCTGTGATCTGGGGGCTTCTCAAAGCCCCTGGCTTTCTTCTGCAGACTAGGCACAGTAGTAGAGCTTTTCTCTCCAGTGGCCGAAAGGCTTGCCTGAGATGGGTATGTGAACTTTGAATAAATGCTCTTTGATCTTGTTAACTGGCATTGTGAGGTTTCTTTAGAGGGTCTTAGTACCCCGTCCTGGTTTTGTTTTGTGTTTTTTTTTGTGAGGAAGACCAGCCCTGAGCTAACATCTGTTGTCAATCCTCCTCTTTTTTGCTGAGGAAGATTGGCCCTCGGCTAACATCCGTGCCCATCTTCCTCTACTTTACATGGGACGCCGCCACAGTGTGGCTTGACAAGTGGTGCGTCTGTCTGCGCCCGGGATCCGAACCTGTGAACCCCAGGCTGCTGAAGTGGGGCATGTGAACTCTACTGCTACACCATCGGGCTGGCCCCCGGTCCTGGTTTTATTTGTCCCAGACTCCCTAGAGTCGGGCCTTCCCAGTGGATGCTCAGTATCTGTCGAATGGTGCTGAGCTGAAGTCTTAAAAACATCTTCAGCATTTCAAGAGGACCGTTCAACACACTTCAAGTATTCCTCCCAAGGGCCCAATAGGGAAATGAGTGACATGGTCCCAGCACTGAGGCCCTTGCTAACTGTCTTTTCTGGAGGGGTAAATTATACACGCTGAAGTGCACAGGCCCTAGTGACCATTAGAGGGGTCTGACGTGCACGCTCTCTGCTACTCAGATTCCAGTTGAGATAGGGAATATTTCCATCACCCCAGAAAACTCCCTGGTCCCCTGCCAGTCAGCACCCTGCCTTGCTCCCCAGCAGCTGCTGTCGTTGTGGCTGTGCCTTCTTAGGCCTCCCCTGAACCATTTGCCCCACTCTTTCCTTCCTGCTCTGTGTCCCCAGGGCGGGGTTCCCAGCTGTGAGCCTCTAGCCGCTGTCTGGACCCTCTCCCCAGCTAGTCGAGACTCTGCTCTGTACCTCACACTTTACCCTCTTTCCTCTGGCTTGGTCCCACGGGCCCAGGGTCAACTCGCAGGGCAGGAGGCACAGCACTGAGGGCACAGTGGGTTTGCCTGGGACTGTGGGATTTCCAGTCCTCGAGAAGGTGTAGGTCCCCTTCAGCCAGCCACTGGCTCCCCACTAGTTCACAGTGAAAATGATGAAGACCTGAGAGTTGCTGAGACAGGGCAGGCTGTACGGGGCGGGGCCTTAAGAATAAGACCCACGGGGGTCTGAACCTGGGCCTCAGTTTCTTATCCATCAAACGAGGATGCTGCTGCTGCTGCTGAACGTATAGCACGCAGGGTTGGTGGGAGGATTTCAGGAGAGAATAGTTTACTTCTCTTTACCTGGTGAGAATGGACCACAGCCAACTGTAGACCCTGACTGTTGGGGGCGTTTTCAGAGACGTGAACACGAACTGCCTGGCTGCACCGAGGGCGGGAGAATGGAGGAGTAGAGTTCTGGCTTAGAGGAGTGGTGGCCTCGGAGAGAACGCTCCTTTAAGGGGGGTCCGGCTGACAATAAAATCCTTGTCTTAGAGTTGCCCTATAAACTCCTGTGGGAATTGTCTGTGTAAAAGTTCGCAAATGATACAAAGTACATTTCATGCTCCACACGTGCTGGCCCTAAGCTCCTCTATCTGATGATTCAGAGGGCCAGGCGGTCTTAGAGGACCTTCTGTGGGGAGCTGCGGGCGAGGGGGCTGGCTATGGAGTGGACGAATGATGACACTGGTGCCTGGAGGCTGGGTCACTGGAATTCGGGGAGGGCCAGGTCTCCTCCCTAAACACCTTCCACCCAGCTGCCCACCCCAGGGACAGGCAGGCCTCAGCCGGGGAGACTGGTCTGCCTCGAATAGATTCCATCCGCAGGATTCCCAAGAACCCAAGGAAGCCTTACCCTCCTTGGTGTGGCCATCCCCTCCTGCCAATGCTCGTGAACATTGCTCGATTTCTCAGCCTAAAAGCTGCCATAAAAATGAATATTTATGAAGCACAGCATCTAGGCAGCTGGTGAGTCTGTGGCCTTGGAAGAGGCCGTGCTCCTGTGTCCAAAGGGATCTGCTGGCTGCTGCCGCCTGCTCACCCGCAGAATCCCCACAGTGGCCACTTGGATGGGTTCCTGCCTCCAGTCCAAAGCCAGAAAGAGAGAATCAGAGCCCCAGGAGCACAGGCAGCCAAGGCAGAGAGCTCCTCAGAGACGTACCTTCAGCTCCTGCTTTTTATCGATGAGGAAACGAGGGCCACTGTTCACTCAGCAAACATTTACTCTTTGTGTCAGGCAGAAGATACAAAAGATGGAGAAAAAAATGGCCCTTAGCCTGGAGAACGATTACAAGACAGGGACAGATAAACAAGTAATTGTAATGGGGTGTACACTAAGGACACAAAAGAGGGTGCCGTGGCTGAGGGTAGAGGAGATGCTCCTGCTGGGCTTGAGGGATGAATAGGAACTTGCTGGAGGGTTACAGGGGTAGAGTATTTCAGACGTGTGCAGAAGCCGTTGTGAAAAGGTCTAGAGCACGGTGTTTGGTGTGGGTGATGGGGTGGGGCAGGAAGGATGGCAGATGAGAGACAGCCAGGCTGTGGAAGGTCTTCTCAGTCCTGCCAAGGAGGTGAATGTGTCACCTGTCGATGAGTGCTGGGGTGAGTGAGCCCCATGTGGGTAGGAGGCCTGGGGTGCAGAGTGTGGCAGGAGGTGAGGCTTGGACACTGGCCGGGGTGGGAGTACCCCATCCTGAGGGCAGTGGGAGGTGTGGGAGAGGTTTTGAGCAGGAGAACAATGGGGTCACCAAACAGATTGGACTTGTGGAGGAGAGGAGGGAGGGGCCGACGGGAGGCAAGTTTTGGCTGGGGGTTGAGATGGGGACCAGGGAGAAGAGGCGGGGGTGGGAGAGACTTCCGCCCGGTGAGGGCCTGCTGTTCACAGGGAGCAGGGACCTTCCCTCAACTCACTCTGTACGAGGACCAGAGCGGGGCCCCGGGTGGGACCCCGGCCGGCTGTCCTCCCTCCCTCCCAGCGGCTCCTGCCCCACCATCAGCCCGCCACGGCCTCTCAGTGGAGAGCGCCTTGCCTTGAGAGGTGCTTAATAAACGTTTCTTGTCAAACGGAAGGTAGAACATCCTCTGGTCCAGCCCGAGTTCTAGAGGCTTCGGGGCTGAGGCGTGGATGTCTCCCTCTCGGGTGGGCAGCCTGTTTTGAGGCCTGTTCCAGCTCTTTTGTCCTTTGTGAGTGGCTTCACCTGTCTTTGCGTGTTCTCCAGGGGAACTTGAGACTTCCGTCACAGCCCATGGCTCTGTGAGGTGCCTGCTCTGAGAGCGCCGAGTCTCGGCCACTCTGACCGAGGCTGGGAGTCTGCAGGGGTGCGACCTGGGACAAGACAGAAGGAAGCCGGAAGGCCGTGTGGGTTTGCATGCCTGCCAGGTGGGCGTTAGCAGTGCCCAAAGGGTGCCCGAGGCTGTGGTCAGCCTGCGGCAAGGCCGTGCTTTCAGGGTCCCTCTTCCCTGTTTTTCTGAGTGGTTCTTCCTTCTCATGTATTTATTCATGCACCTGTGCACTCCTGTGGTCATTCCCCTGCCGCTGCATCCACGTGTGCACCTTTGGCTCCTTTGTGGGTTCATTCATTCTCCACTCGCTCGTGGACCAGTCTGGGTGGAGAGCTTGCTGTCCTCTTAGCTCTGCCCTTGGCCACACAGAGGTGAAGGTTTGCCCTTGAGAGATGCGGGCTGACTGGGAGAGGAGGCCCACACGTGTGAAGGACATGCCAGGCCACACTCCATGCTCAGTGACTTTCTGGAATTTTCCCATTATCACACTCAGCAGCGCTGTCTGGGCGGCAGGCTGAGTTATGTCAGGAGAAGGTCACTTGGTCGAGCGAGAGTTGGAGTGGAGCCCTCCTTGCCCTCCAGGGCTGGGCGACCTGTGGGGCAGACCAAACCGGGAGCATCGTCTCCTCTCGGCCCCAGAAAGTGGGAGGCTTTCTGAAACAATGTACTATATCCCCAGATGAAACTAAACAAAACACCCTCAAAGTAGACATTATGGGAAAGATCAGAACTCTGATGGATTTAGACTTATTTTACAATTTAGACTTATTTTACAATGTAGACTTATTTTTGCTTTGAATTACTTGTGGAGAGTCACTGTAATATTTTCACTGGGCCTCTAAATTTGGGCCTCTAAAATCCTTTCTAAAAAGAAAAAGTACAAAGAATAATGCAGAGACTCAATAAATACCACTCAATGTCGAAGGCATCTCATCTTTTTAAAGACAGAAGTCAATATGGAAAGTGTCCAGCTGTTCTTTCCTCTTGTCCCTAGAGGCAGGAGGTCTCAACTGCTGGCGATTCTGCCCCCAGGGGACATTTGGGCCACAACT
This sequence comes from Tapirus indicus, assembly GCA_031878705.1. Lineage (NCBI taxonomy): Eukaryota > Metazoa > Chordata > Mammalia > Perissodactyla > Tapiridae > Tapirus > Tapirus indicus. The sequence goes on along the minus strand of CM062932.1, from coordinate 1,164,991 downwards.
GGAGACTTTTCGCTTGTCCCAACTGGGGAGGGCTACTGCTGTCCAGTGGGTGGAGGCCAGGGGTGCTGTGACGCCTGCAGTGCGGGGCAGGGCCCCGCCATGAAAAGCGATGCAGCCCAGGAGTGAACAGCATGCAGGAGTACCCTGCTCCAGGTGCAGCCACTGCCATGGACTCTGTATCTCCAGTGCCAGGCTCGTGTTTAAATACACACACAGAAAGAATATTTTGTGCTACATGGTCGTGTGTTGTTTTCTTTCTAAAAATGTACAGATGTGCTCTGGGAATTCTGCAGCCTGCTTTGTTTATTTGATGTGTTTTTGAGAACGTCACCTGTTGACACATACATCCAATTTATGTAAATTCTGTAGTTTAGCTCTTTTCACAATGGGCCACCTTTTAATTATGCATTCTTCCGTAGACGGACACCTAAGTTTCTAATCATTTTCATCGAAACATACCGATAGGAACATCTTTGCACACGCACTTTGCACACCCCTGTGAGTTTCTCCGGGGCAGATGCCTGGGGTGTTATTGCTGGCAAGTGGGTGCACACCTTTCCAGTTCAATCCCTCATCAACACTCGGGACTGTCCCTCGTGCAGTTTGCTGAGAAGAGGCACGTTGCTGTCGTTTTCGTTTGCATTTACCTGACTACTGGTGAGGCCGAGCATCTCTTCACACAGATGTCAGCCCTTGGGTTTGCTCTGGGGCCTCTGAACACCTCCACGGGGTCCCGGTCACAGCACCGGTCTGGTGACCCAGACATTGGCCCCAATGGAGTCACTTCCCCTCGGGGTGCTGGACGCTCACCCTCAGAGCCGCTGGTGTCCTTGTCTGGCGTCTGCACACTGTGCTTCTGCTGTTGGCCCAGCCGCCCTCCCGACAGGGCATGACACAGCTGATTGGGTTTTGGCTTTTTATCTTCAGTTTTATGAGATTACACTGTAGTAACCTTTGCTGGACCTGGTTGTGCCCGAGCCTCCTGGCGTGTTCCCAGAGGGTAACTTTGTTTCCGAGTTCTGGGTGTCTCTTGTTGGTCTCCCCCACCCCGCCGTGTCCGGGCCAGGAAGGGGCCGGCGGTGCTGGCGGGGGCTGGCGGGTCTCCTGCTGATGCCAACTCTGTCCTGCAGGCAGACCTCTGCGTTATGACCCGGCTGCTGGGCTACGTGGACATCTCGGATCCCCGCTTTGTGGCTGCCATCCTTGCCATCACTTTCAATCCGCTCTTCTGGAATGTGGTAAGCGCCCTCGCACTGACACTGTCCTGGTGGGCTGCACAGACAGACAGACAGATGGCTCTTCCCTCCCCCTGTCTGTCTCTGCCTGTGTAGAATCATCCTTTTTGCTTCCCATTGAGGTTGGCACCCAGTTAGGGGATGCTGACCAGGGAAGGCCCCTCACCTCTGGGATCCTGGAACATCTTGGCATCAGCAGACAGCCTGGGCTGCTGCTGGGCTGGGCTGGGCCAGCAGGGCTGTCCTGTGATGGGGCTGCCCACGTTTGCCCAACGATCTCTCGCATGATCTTCTAGTTGGTGAAATGGATTCTCAGTTTAGGGGCTTTCCTCCCTCTCTGCCATGCCTACAAAGACACCACTTTCTTGTGAATGCCCATCCCCTCAGATGTGCTCCAGAATATTGTTCCTAAACGAGCTTCTTGCAAAATGGTTCACACACCACTGGACTAAGTTGTGCTGGGTGGCGAGAGCCAGCCGACAAGAAGTGAAAACAGGAGACAGCAGTACCCAGCTCTTCTGGGGACGCTCGGGCCGGAGAGCTGGGGTGGGGCCGGGCTGCGTGGGAAGGGACTCTGGGCCCTCGGAGGAAGGTGTGGGAGGGAGGGCAGTCTCCCCGCTGCAGCCTTTCTCTGAGATGCCCCCTCCCTGCCAAGATGTGGGGGAAGCCCTTGGGGTTTCTGGTCCAGCTCTCCATGGTGCAGCCATCTCCAGAGGGATGGAGAGGAGCGGCAGTGGTGTGCCTGGGCTGCTTCCTGACGCTTCCGAGCCGGTGGTCCCTGGGGCTCAGCCCAGCTTGAATTTGCTGATGCGGACATCCTGTCATCACCCTTGAGGGCGGCCTGAGGAGTAACGCCAAGCTCAGCGTTAGCAACGCACTGTTCCAGACCGTTGTCACTTCAGGTGACCCTTCGGCCCCAGGGGCAGAACAGGACATGTTTTTCATCAAGTTTATGAGTTAGGTCTTTTCTCCCTCTGGGGAGATATGTGGTGGGTGGGAGTGGGGTGGGGGCAGGGCTGCTCGTCTCAAAGAGGCCACATTCTGAGTGTGCTGTCCCTCCTGTCCTGAACATACCGGACCTGCCCTGAGAAGATCGGCGCCAGCCTCTGGCCAGAGGGGAGGAGCTGTAAAGGGAGGGAAGAGCTCTGACGGAAGGAGGTCCAGAGCTTGCTTTGTCCGAAACCATTCTTCAGGCCTCCTGGGACCCTCGCCACGTTCCTGGCAGGCCTTGGCCCCCCTCTGTGCCTGAGCTGGCCCTGACCTCCTACAGGAGCTAAGAGCTGGCCTCATTGGATCCCCAGGGGCCCCTCAGCCCCTCCGCCCTCTCCCCACGCCCTCTCCCCTCCTTCTCCTCCCCCTTCACCTTTTCAGCATCTGCAGCACGAGCCTGTGAAGAGTAAAGAGGGTGTGGCAGGCTGAAAAATGGCCCCCAAAGACGTCTGTGTCCTAATCTCTGGAACCTGTGAATGTTCCCTCTTATGGCAAAAAAAGGGGAGGGCTTTCCAGGTGTGACTAAGTTAAGGATCTTGAGATGGGGAGATTGTCCTGGATTGTCGGGGTGAGCCCTAAATGCAGGCACATGTACCCTTCTAAGAGGGAGGCAGAGGGAGATGTGAAGATGCCGGCCTTGAAGATGGGAGTGATGTGGCCTCAGCCGAGGAGGGCCACAGCACCGGAAGCTGTAGGAGGCAGAGGGGACGCTCCCCTAGAGCCTCGGGGTAGCGCGGCCCTGCCGGCACCTTGACTTTGGCCCAGTGACGCTGATTTCAGACTTCTGGCTCCCAGAGCTGGGCGAGAAGGTATTTCTGTGGTTGTAAACCACCTAGTTTGTGGTAATTTGTTACCGTAGCAGCCACAGGAAACTAACACAGGGTATTAGGGAGGCCGTTGACCCCTGCTGGAAGACACCCTCTGGTCCACAAGCCTCTCCCCGCAGGCCTGGCCTCGACCGCAGTCACGCTGGTCTCCCAGCGCTGGGGGCTTGGCTGCCTGCTGCACAACCGGTCCTGAGGACACTTCGTCATGCACAAGCGCCTTCGGTTATTTCCTTCTGGCCCTTCCTACAGTGTGTTTTGTGAGTTCATTTTGAAGCCCTGCCGTGGCCCACAACAACGTCCGTAACAGCCGCGAGGTTGAGGTGCGTAAGATTTGGGGGACAGGCAGCTCGCGCCTGTGCGTTTGTCATAAGGCTTTTTTTCTTTTGTCATATGTTTTTGATTTGCCTTACTTTTGAAACATTATTCACTGGAACAGTTTGTGGTCATTAGTGGGAGAGAGAGCTCTTCAAAGTCGTTTCAGAATGAGAAAAGTTACAGAACATGTTGCGGTTGAGTGGGCTGCTGCCCAGGAGAGCAGCAGAGTGGCCCTGGGAGGCAGGAAACACTGGACCCCGACTCTGGGACGCCGTGGGGACGGGAGTCCCAACCTCAAGCAGCAAGAGGTCGCACCCGTGTAAGCACATCATGAACGTAATAGGTGATACTTGGCAGGACTTGCTATGCTTGTGCTGAGTGCATTCTGTGCAATATTTCAGTTAATTGTCACAGCAAAGGCTGTTATTATGCCCTTTGGAAATCGGGCCTTGAAGAGGTTCATTCATTTCTTCTTCAAATATTTATTGAGGGCCCACTATGTGCCAGGCCTTGTCCTGGACGCCAGGGGCACACGGCCCTGGTCCTTATGGAGGTGACATTCTAGGAGGGGGCAGTACGTGAATAAACATGTATACTGCACGGTGGTGGTAAAGTAGGGGAAGGGGAGGGAGAGACAGGGAGGACCAGTCAAGGCAGGGGTGACCTTTGAGCAGATACTGCTCCTCACATGGGAGGGGGCCCTCGGCTGTCTGGGGAAGAGGAAGTAGCAAGTGTAAAAGTCCTGGGCAAGGGGCCGGCCCGGTGGCGCAGCGGTTTAGTCCGCGCTTGGCAGCCCGGGGTTCGCTGGTTCGGATCCCGGGCGCCCGCCGACGCACTGCCTGTCAGCCATGCCGTGGCGGCGTCCCATATAAAGTAGAGGAAGATGGGCACGGATGTTAGCCCAGGGCCAGTCTTCCTCAGCAAAAAGAGGAGGATTAGCAACGGATGTTAGCTCAGGGCTGGTCTTCCTCACCAAAAAAAAAAAAGAAAGAAAGAAAAAAAAAAAGTCCTGGGCAAAAGTCCTGGGTGATTTCCAGGAAGAGCCGTTGGCTAGAATCTGACGGGAGAGTGGAGGGCAGCTGTCACAGGTAGCTGGGACGATGGTGCGGGCCTTGCAGGCTGTGGGGAAGCCTTGCATGGATTCTGGGCTGGGAGTCTTGGCATGAGTGGCCCGATCTGACTCAGGTTTTCAAGGGTGATGAGGGTGACCTGGGCTGCTGTGATGAGAACAGATGAGGGGGGCAAGGGCAGAGCTGGTAGGCTGTCACAGCAGTTGAGGCCCAAGATGGCAGCTTGGACCAGAGTGGCACCAGCGAAGGTGGGAGAACTGGTCAGATTCTGGGCGCAATTTGAAGGCAGGAAGAGTCAGCAGGATTTACCATCTTTTGTTTGGGAAGTGCAAGAGAGAGGAGGATGGCCAGCCCCATGGTTGGGACCTGAGTGACTTATAGTAAGAAATATGTTTTAGGTCTTCTTCATGGCACATAGCTCCTAAAACCCTTGGAATTTCCTAAGTTTTGAGTGAGACCAAAGTGTCTTTTGTTATGTTAATGAGGCGACTTTCAGAAAGCACCAAAGGATGGGGCTTGTTGCCAGGGGCACCAGCCAAGTGATTAGTGGGTTAGAACTTTCAGTCCCACCTCTGACCTTTGGAAAGGGTAGAGGAGCTGGAGATTGAATTCAGTCGCCAAGGGCCAGTGAATTAATCAATCATGGCTATGTAATGAAGCCTCCATAAAAACCCAAAAGGATGGGGTTCAGAGAGCTTCCGTGTTGGTGAACACGTGGAGATGTGGGGAGAGTGGCGTGCCCAGAGAGCGTGGAAGCTCTGCGCCCCTTCCCCATACCTTCACCCTACGCATCTTTCCATCCGGCTGTTGATTCTTATCCTTTATTTATTTATTTTTTGTGAGGAAGACCGGCCCTGGGCTAACATCCGTGCCCATCTTCCTCTACTTTATATGGGATGCCGCCACGGCATGGCTGACAAGCAGTGCCTCGGCCAGTGCCCGGGATCTGAACCCGCAAACCCCGGGCTGCCAAAGCATGACCTAAACCGCTGAGCCACGTGGCAGGCCCATGATTCGTATCCTTTAATGTCCTTTGTAGTAAACTGGTAATCTAGTGAGTAAGCTGGTTTCCTGGAAGCTGTGAGCTGGGTAGCTGTGTCAGAATTGAGCTGAATTGCAGGACAGCCAGCTGGTACCAGAGAACTGCTTGAATGTGTGGGGGAAAAACCCACACGTTGGAGTTGGGTGCAGAACTGTAGAGGGTGTGGCCATTTGCTGAGATGGAACAACTGAGGGAGGAGAGGGTTGTAGAGGAAGAGAGCTCAGTTATGCCAGGTGGAGATGGAGACCATGTGAGTCTGGAATCCAGGGGAATGTTTGGGGTCTGGAGATGATGTCTGAAGTGGCAGAGAGTGGCTGCTCGGGGCTGAGTCTGGCCTTGGGCCCAGACCTTCTGACTGCTTCAGGGCGCAGTGTCCGCCTCCCTGGAGTTGTGCTCTTGGAAGTGTGGATGCTGGCTGGAGTTGTCAATGCCAGCATGTAGACATGTGGTGCATCCGCCCCACCAGCACCCCGGCCCCGTCTCTGTCCCCTCCCCTCCCCTCACACTTTGCAGCCGGTGTGTGTTTCCTCCTCTGTTAGGGTCTTTGCTCCCAAAGCTTCAAGTTCTTTGTTGCTCAGTCCAAGGGAGGCTTCTGCCTTCTCTTCTTGGATCTTTGGGGGGAACTGTAACACTCTGTTGACCCTCGCTCTTTCTTGAAATCCTGCCCTTCCCGTGCCGTACCTGCTTTTCTGGCTCACTCTCTGCTGCTCCTTGTGCACTTCTTCTCCGCTGACGTCCATTCATTCAACAAATGTTCGTAGAGAATCTGCTGTGTGCCAGGCGCTGTTTGAGCCCGCAGGAGCCAGGGAATAAACCTGTGCAGTCTCTGTTCTCAGAGACCACAAATAGGTTTGTAATTAAAATTGTGAAAAGATCAGGTGCTACAGGGGAACTAATTGGGGCTTTTCACTTTGTCATCCGTGACTCAGTCTCTGGCCAGAATCATCTCAGAGTGCCAGGAGCTTGCGTCCAGGTGCTGTGGCCTCACCTGGGCATGTCCGGGCCCAAAAGGGAGCTCGCTGTTTGAACCCTGGCCAAGACCTCCCTGAAGTGCTCTCCTTCCCCGTCTTCAAGGAGGAGGCCACCCTGTCCCGGGGGCCCGGGGTGGAGACCCAGGGGCCAGCCTTCACTGCTTCCTCTCGCCTGCCCCCCAGGCTCTGCCCTCACCCGTGCTCAACATGAAGGCCACCACCATCACCCGGTTGATGCAGCAGCCTTCTCGCCAGGCTCCCTGCCACTCCCTGGTCCTCGCCAACCTTCCTCAAGTGACACTCACTCATTTGCTCATCATAAACATGGGACCAAGGACTGACCCCACCCAGTGTCCCACCACACTCTCAGTTGCTCAGAGGCGCCTGTTTCTTCTAGAAGAAAGTGTAAGCTCTTTGCCTGCCCCGTGCCCTCTCTGTCGGGCGTGCTCTCACCTGCACCCTCAGTGACTCCTGGTCCCTGCTCTTCCCCAGGTGATTTACCCTCTCATCCCTGCACACCTGTGCCACCTCTTCTGGGCAGCCACCCTGCTCCCCACAACCCCTCCCCCACCCCACCCTCCCGGTCGGTCGGCATTGCCTACATTGGTGTGGTTGACATTTTGAGCTGTCCTCTGCACTGCAGGATGTCTAACCACATCCCCTGTCTCCGCCCACTAGGTGTCAGTAGTACCCCTGCGTCCTGACAGTCTCAAATGTCTCCAGACATTGCCAGGGTCCTCTGAGGGGCTCAGTTGCCCCTGTTGGTCTGGGTGAGGTAGCCCTGTGTGTATACCACGCATGTCCTGTGTGCCCTCTGGCATCACTTCTTGGCCCATGGCCTTCCTCATAGCCCCAGTGTTCCAAGAGAGCTGAAGCGGCTGCACCCCCAGCCCCAGCACGCCGGGCACCATGTGCTGCCTGCCCTGCAGTGTTGAGGGCAGAGGATCTGCTTTACCTCTCCTCTCGCGCCTGGTGCCACCCGCACAGACGGACCTGCAGTCAGTGTTCACTGGTGTCACCCGTAGTTGGGCTCTTTCCCAGTTTTCTGCCGCGGCTCCCAGTGGACAAGGCCCATCTCCATCTGTGCGGCATTTGCAAATGCGTACCCTCACTCTGCAAAGAAAGGGCATTGCAGGGAAGTGAAGCACAACCGGCCCCGCTATTCCTGGCATCTCAATAAAGATAAGATAGGCTGCGGCCCTGCGCAACTCCAGCTCTCCAGAACTCCCTCCATGTCAGGACACACTTTGTTATAATGTAGCCTTCAGCTCACCCGTTGTTTACAAAAGAGAATTGTTCCCATGCTTTGGTGCCTTAACTATTATCGAAGACAAATTGCTGTCATGGGCGTCAAAGTTGATTGAGATGTCTCAGTATGTTTGGATACCCTGGCCAAACTAGGTGAGGTTATAGACAGAGTGACTGTATCGTTAATCTTCCACATGGGGACCCTTGGGAGAGGGAAAGGGGCATTATTAATAATCCTGCCAGGACAGCAGGTGTAAATGGGGACTGTCCCGGCAAATTGATTTCGTCATCCTCGAGAGTATGCTTCTGAGGTTGTGCTCTTCCAGCCTCGAGTGGCCGGCCCCCCTTTCTGCTCCCCGTAGCATGCCTGCTTTCTCATGCCCATGCCTCTGCTTGTGCTGTTTCTTCTGCCTGAGACCCACCGCCTCTCCTTGCAGGGTCAGCGCAGCCCCCCAGGACAGCCTCCCCACGGTGGTCCCGGCCTCAGACCCTTCTCTCTGAGGATGGAGTCTGCAGCTGGTGTCTGGGGCAGCTCCTTCCCATGTGCTCACAGAGTGAATGTATTTGGTGGGTCAGCTGCTGACACACATTGTGGGCCTCACAACCAAACCACGGCCCAAGCCCCCAGCCTGGGCCCTGCTGATGCAGTGGTGGTTCCACATCTGAAGCAGGACAGCCAACCTGCCTGCTGGCCCTTGGGTCTAGCCTTGAGAGTCCCGCATCCCTGGACCCCCTCAGTCCTGGTTGGTCACCCTAGTCTGCAGAAGGACGTGGTCCCCACCAGAGGGCAAGTTTGGGAGGAGGCGGCTCCTCCTCTCCAGGAAGTGGGGGAACTCACCACCCCACTGAGGGGTCCTACCGAGAGGGACACTATCCTGCCGAATACCTGTGGTTAGAAGCTGAAGCAGCAGGGTGGTAGGTGGCGCTGTGGGCAAGTTGAGACGCTCCTTGAGACGCTCCCAGGCTCCTGCTCCAGGATGGAGGAGGTGACAGCCAGGGAAGGGCAGGTGGGTGTGCTCCGAAGCCTGTCCTGCCCCTCACTGCCTCCTCCCCTGCCTGACACCTTTAGTGTACATTTGCTGCCTCATTTTCTGCTTTCAGATTCCCAGCCAGCAATCCATTGGCTTGTTGCGGGGTGCCCTGGGGGGATCCCCATAGGTTCCAGGAAGCTGACCCTGCAGATGCTGCAGACTGAAGCCAGGGGACTAACCTGGCACACAGGAGGGAGGCCCAGGTCCCATCCCCTGTGTTCACACCCCATCTGGGTCTTGGTTTCTCCATCTGTGGGGTGAGGACACCCCGCTGAGGTCCTGTCAAGCTCTGAAACGCTATGACCCACTCACTTTACCAAGTCCCACCCTGGGATGGCCCTGTGCTGGGCCCAGGGGATGTCCCCTGCCTTCCTGGAACTGGTGCTTGGGTCAGCAAGATAAGACCAGATGTCAGAAGTGCAGTCTAAAGGTTGGGACTTGATTAATAATAAAGCTTGCAACTAGAGAACAGATCCAGAAGACAGGTGAAGAGAGGAGTCGTGAGGCTCCCTGGCTTGAGGGCTGCCTCAAGGTGATGGCTGGGCTTTCCAGAGGAGGTGAGGGTCGAGAAGATCAAAGAAAGGGGGTGTGTGGAGAGAAGGTGGACAGTGGGCCCAGGCCCCAGAGGGAGGACCCTGAATGCTGGCCTGTGACCCTGATAGTTTGCTAGAGGCTGGCAGTGAGTGTGCGAGTGTGAGTGTGAGTGTGTGTGGCTCACTCAGACAGGCAGGGGAATCGGGCCAGGGCATGAACCAGGCTGTCTGAGACCTGCCTCCGGTCTGGCTGAGAAATCTGGCTCCCAGGGCACGGCCACGTACCCACTGGGCTCTGAGCCGGTGTTTCTGTGTCAGAGACCGTTGTCCTCGGCCAGGGCGCCTCTTGCATTGTGGGGATGCTGAGCTGGGCTTACTGGTGTAGCCCGCGGCACAAGAAGAGGTTTTCTCTGAGCAGAGCCAGCTGGCTGGCCGGATCTGACAGAGACCTTGGCTCTGAGAGTATAGGGCTCTAGCAGGCTGGCCACTTGTCCTTTCTGACTGATGTCACCTAGGACACCATAGCATCCCCAGCCACCCCCCCATCCCTGCCCGAGCTGTGCTCAGAGCTGGATTCCTACAGAATTAATGGCATGTCTGGCCTCGGCTCCATGGCTGGGGACAGTCAGCTCCTTGTCACCAGGGACCTACGCTCGTTTCCCTGGCCTCTCGACTTTGGCTGAAGTGCAAGATGTTCCGTGGCGTGTACGTGTTCTTTTCAGAACCGGGGAGTAGACATGTGCTTTCAGCTGGAAGCGGCCCTGCCCATCCCCGGAGGCCCCACACCCCCTGAAGGGAGAGCCGGCCTGGGCAGCAGCGTCACTCTGGAGGGCCGCTGGCGGCCTTCTGGAGGAGCGACACGCCATCGGGCAGGGCAAACTTTAGAATCTCAGTGTCTGAGCAACATGGTGAGAAAGTGTGCATGACGCCTCAAACCGGGTCAGCTCACAGTCTGCGCCAGGATCGCTTGAAGACGCAGTTGAGAACAAAAGGGGGGGAAGCCAAAGAAGGCTGTCTCCCCACCAGAGGCTCAGGTGAAACCCGGCAGAGCTGGGTTTCTTCCACCAACTCATCCTTCCCCTCAGCTTCCTCATAGTCTAGAGATGCAGTTTGAGTTTACTTAGGAAGTCCGTGCTGTGAGGGGCGGTGGTGGGGGGTGTCCAAGCACATCTTCCTGCTGTGATCTATTTTTGGTTCTGGCCTCTGGCACGTGAGGACATCAGACAGCATCGGTAAGTGTGGAGTCAGCGCGACTGAAATGCAGTGGGAGGGGCTCCTGTCGCGTGGGTTGGTGTAGATCTCTCAGGATCCTTCCCGCAGGGATGGGAGCAGGGTCCAGGGCTGTGGGCAGTCTTATTACCTTGCCTTTTCTTGGCTGTTTTCAGCAGATCCGGCCTCCTACTTGGATCTTTCTGCAGGGCTCCGTGGCTTTCAGGTTGAATGCGTGGCCTAGGGGGTCGTTCATGACCTGGACCCACCCACTTCCATAGGGCGCATCTCCTGGGATCTCCTCCCAGAACTCTGGCCCTCCGCCCTCTGCCATTCTGCAGACGTGTCTTCTCTCATGGCCCCGTGCCTTTGCACAGTCCACTCCCTTTTCCTAGAAGGGCCTCCCCTCCCCTCTGCCACCTGCCTCCCATTTCCCTCACAGGTCTTTTTTCGTCCTGCAGCCAGCCTTCCCTGAGCCCGGACCCCGAGCGGACATGGCTGAGACCCCCTTGGTGCCTCCTGACCCTGCTGCACTGCTCACCCGCAGCTCTGGGAACCCTGTTCACTGGGAGCTTATGTGTCGCCTGCTCCCCTAGACTGAGAGCTCCTGGAGCGAAGGGCAGGGCTAGCCCAGTGTCAGGGGGATGAATGGAAAGCTGTCCCTCCTTCAACAAGGCTGAGCCCTGCGGTGGGCCAGGCAAGGTGGTGCCTTCCCTTCTCCATCTGTGAGAGGGGTGGTGGGTCCTCCCGCAGACCCCGCGAGTACACCGTTAGGAATTAATGAGAGGAAGTCTGGGAGCGAGCCTGGTTGTGTTGTTGGCTTTGCCCCCTTCCCGGGTCTTCTTTTGAGGGCATGGAAAATTTCCAAGACTTGGGTTTTTGTCTCATTTCACCGCTAACTTGCTCTGTGACCTGAGCAAGTCACTTCCCTTCCCTGGACTTCAGTTGCCTCATCTCTAGTGTGGAGGAATTGCCTTTGCCCCCACGTTTCCCAGACCTGGCAGCGAGGCTGTCGGGGAGGGAATGGGTGTGAAAGCGTTTGGAAGCACGAGGTGCCGAGAGTCATATTTGGCTCGAAGGAGAAGCAACTGTGGGGGCCGTCTGGTTGCAGGCGCGTCCAGAAGTGCTCTTGCATCCATGGAAACTCCCAGAGCCTAGCCACTTCCCCAAGCTTCAGGCCAAGTGCTTTCACTTGTCCCAGAATCTCATGCCCAGAAAGTTTCCATGGCCTCGGGATACGTCTTGGAGAGTTTTCCTGTAGCTGGTGGCCCGTTCCTCGTCTCCAGGAGTCAGGAAGCAGCCAGGGAGAGACATGGGTGTGTGGCTGCTGGCGGTGCTCTGGGCCTGCAGCCGAGTGGGTTGTCGGGCCCTCCAGCGTCATGGGTGCCGCTGCCAGGCTGCAGAGTCCCACTTCGCCGCTTGCCCGAGAGGCAGCCCTGTTCTTGCCACTTTTGTCCCCGATTCCCGCCCTCCTTGTTCCCTGCCTTGGTGCAGTGAGACTCAGAAGGGCTACGATGGGAGATGGTCAAGTGCCAGCCCGACCGTGTGGGCCTTGGCCAGTTTCTGAAGACCCTGGGCAACACCCCATTGCATTTCAGGGCAGGTCACTGTGTTCGTGTTGCTCCTGGACCTGAGATAACAATTTCAGTAGTTTATTCAAAGAGGGGACGCCAGCATAGGCCGGGGGTGCTGGGCTTCTAGGTTTTGGTGGTTAGGGAGCCTAGGCTGGCTGTGGGGGTGCCGAGGTGTGCACTGGGCAAGGGGCAGAGGTCACGCAGAGAGCCAGAAACCAAAGCTGAGCAGCCCAGCCTGGAGGTCCTGGGTGGAGAGGGATGGAGAATCCAGCCAACCTGGTGGAAAATGGGGAATGAGGAGAGGGCCTGGGGGTTGGAGCTGAGGGTGGGAGGTGGGGCCTGCAAAAAGCCCCCGACGGTAGTTTCCAAAATCAGGTGCCTATGTTCCCAGGCTCTGGCCCAGCCTCAGAGGCCAGCCCCTGTACACGGGAACAGGCTCTGTGGGTGGACAGGTGATCACCCTGCCTGCTAACACACCTTTGCTGCTTTTTCTTTGCCCCACTGCCCCCTGCTGAAAGTGAATGCTCCAAGGTGGGCCCACTCCTGCTGGCTGGGGAGGCAGCCCCCGCAGTGTGCAATGCACCCTCCCTGCCTCTGCAGCTCGACCTGTGGACTGACCCCAACTAGCCACAAAAGGGCACACGCAGCAAGTGTGACGTTCTCCAGCCTTCAAGGGCTGTGCCCATTTTGAGGGCTGTGCTCCCAGGCGGAGGGACCTGCGGTGAGGACCGTGAGGGCTCCGGCCCCTTGTCCCCCTGACTAGATGGGGTTATCCGTCTTCAGGGTTATACTGCGGCCTAGATAAGGAATAGAGTGGAAAGTGGGTGACATGCTCCTTCGCCTCCCACCCCCATCTGTCCGCCCATAAGGTGGGCGGGGTTGTCATGGGCACCAAGTGGAGAACGGGTGTGAAGGGGGTTGGTGAGCAATAAAACTCAGTGTGAGTGGAAGAGGTCATGTGAGGTTGTGATTTATGATAAATATGTGTTTGCCCTATGTCCCTGTTTCTGGCAGAGTTCCTCAAACCTTTGGAGTTTCCTAAGTGATGAGAGCGATAAAGGTCTTTTGTTATGTTAATGAGGTGACTTTTGGAAAGCCCCTGGGTCACGTAAGAATGGGACTGGTTGCTGGGGGAACAACCATGTGATTAGCAGGTTGCAACTTTCAGTCCCACCCCCTGACCTGAGGGGAGGGGGGAGGGGCTGCAGGTTGAATCAGTCACCAATGGCCCATGATTTAATCGTGCCTTTGAAATGGAACCTCCATAAAACCCTAAAAGGATGGGGTTCAGAGAGCTTCTGGGTTGGTGATCACATGGAGATTTGGGGAGAGTGGCGTGCCCAGAGAGCATGGAAGCTCCCCGCCCCTTCCCCACACCTGCCCTGTGCATCTCTTCCATCTGGCTGTTCCTGAGTTGTCTCCTTTGTAATAAACAGTAATCTAGTAAGTAAAATGTTTCTGTGAGCTGCTCTAGCAAATGAATTGAACCCAAGGAAGGAGGTCGTTGGAACCTCCAGTCTGTAGCCAGTGGGTCAGCAGCACAGGTGACAACCTGTGGACTTGGAACTGATGCCTGAAGTGTGTGTGGGGGGTCTTCTGGGACTGAGCCCTTAACCTGTGGGATCGACACTACCTCTAGGTAGACAGTGTCAGAACTGAGTTAACTGCTTAGTGGTGTTAGAAGCAGCACATGTATTGGAGGTTACTATTACTGTTAATTTTGTTTGCTTGTGAAGTTTTAATTACCTTTTTGGCCATCCCTCTATCTTGGGCCCCAACTTGCTCTTTCTTCCTGAGGTGCCTCTCCCTCTGTGTTCTGCTGGCGAGCTCAGTGGGAAGTGGAGGGAGGGAGGCACATCCCTCTGAGAGCCTGGTGGGTGAGAGCATTTGCCAGTGTAGCTGGGGGGGCTGCAGTGCTCAGAGACCCGTGTGGCCCCTCGCCCCCCTGCCGGCCAGCAGCAATAATAACCCTTGCATGGATTGCATCATGCCCAGAAGCCCCCTGCCATCCAGGAGAGTCTGTGCCCTCCTGCCTGCTCCCACCCCTTCCCGCCTGGCCTGGGTGGCTCTGCAGCTGGCAGTCCCTCTCCGGGTTGGCTCGTTGCCAGCCACTGATTCCCGAGGCCCCAGCAGAGTTCTGTGTATGCACCGCGAGGCTGGGGCGTGAGGCGGTCTCTCGGGAGGGGCTCCAAGGGCAGATGTGTGCTGTGGGCAGCTCTGGAAGGCCTAGGGGCCCTCAGAGGAAGTGCCGCGTCAGGAAGGCAGCTTGAGCTGGGCAGCGGGTCCCATGCCGCCCTGGAACACCTGCGGAAGGGCATGCACCGGACTTATTTTCCCCTGGGGACCATTGGCGCTGCCTCTGGGACCGCCCCCCCCCTGCCTGCTGGGGTGGACGAGTGCTCTCCCTCCACCTGCCCCACTGCAAGCACATGGGAACCCTGAGAGTCTGGCTGTGGCCTCCTGCCCCCAGTGCCAGTGCTCAGCTTCTCCTCTTGTTGCTACAAGACAGACCCTCGGCCTCGCTGAGCTGTCCTTCATGAGGGGTCAGAGGGTTCTTCCCTTGGCACTGCAGAACGCTGGAGAAAGGAGTGCTCTAGGGAAGAGGATGACTGTGAGGGTGTCCTCCGCAGAGCCGTCTGTTTCCTGTCCTATAGAATCTATTCCTTGTCAAGTAGGTGGGAATCTTGGATGTGGTCACGAGGGAGGAGGGATGGGCGTGGGCAGCCTGTCCTGTCAGCCGGCTGGTTGGGTGTGGGGGCTCTGCTCTGTCCTCAGCATAATCTCCTCACCAGCCTCTGAGGGCAGGACAGACGGATGGTGGCCTGCTGTGAAGGGGCAGCACAGCCCTGGTGAGGGGAGGGAGCCGCGCGCTGGACCAGGACCCACATGAGAGGGAGATTGTAGGCGCCGCCAGCGCCACTGCTCTTACCGCCAGCGCCACTGCACTGCCGGGACTACTGCTGCTCTGTTTTCGTTCTCCCCGTAGCCAGCTTGGTGCCTGCTTCACAATGCACGCCAAATGGAATGGGTTCAATTTGGCAGGCCTCTGGGGGTCAAGCCCAAATTTTTCAGAAGCAGCAGCTGAAGACCAGAGAGATTGCTTGAACTGCCACCTGCCCAGGTCACACAGCTGTGAATGCAGAGTTGGGGCTGGCAACTGGGGCTCCCGCTCCTGTGCATTACCCTCTTACCCCCATCCCACCCCCTGGAGGGCCTGCCTGCTGCAAACACAGCCCTAAGCAGCAGCACGGCCTGGCCCAGATGGGGCAGAATGCTGGGCCCTACTGGCAGGAAGAGGCTTCAGAGCACCCGTCGAGGACCCGGCCCTGTGGGTCTTGGCGGGCCTGGCGAGACCTCAGGTGGTCAGAGCAGACGGTAGGGTTCAAAGGCTTCGTCCGCCTGACCCCCCGGCATTCAAGGTCCAGGATGCCCCCCAAGCTGGGGAGAGAGCAGGTGCGGGTCTAGTCCAGTCACACACTGACCAACCAGCAGCCAGGGCAGGCCATCTCATCTGTCCTGAACCTGAGTTTCCCCATGCAGAAACTGGAGGAGGGGGACTGCATGGTGGCCTTTCTGCTCCCACATATTTGAGGCTGTTCTCTGGCCCTGCTCTGTGCCCCAGAGTTTCCTAGGGATCCCAGCCGTGACTTGCCGACAGCCCTGAGTGTTCACCCCAATCCAGAGCACCCAACATCCCCACCCCCGCCCTGCTGCCTCCCCAACGGCCACAATGGCCCGCCCACCGTTCATTCCAGCCCTATTGGCCTTCCGGTGCCTCTGAGGACCCGTTGTATGAAGGCTCAAAGGCCCATTTCAAGGAGACTCACCCTGAACTGCTCCCTAGTTAAGATGACTTCCATCCCTCTCTCACACTGGGCTCCTGGCTGGCTGGCCTCCTGTCCCAGCAGTGCCACTAAGGGGCAAGCATGGCCTTTAGCTGCCTGGGCTCCAATCCTGGTTTTGCCCTCCTCGGGCACATCGCTTAACCTCTCCAAGCCTCAGTGTCCTCTTCTGTGAAATAGGCCCTCTCCCCATTGGCAAACCCTCTGGAGGAGTGGGGCCAGCTCTTGCTCCCCTGGTTGATGCCCCATGGGCTCTGGGATGCCCTGGCTTTCCCCAGGACTGCCCTTCCCAGCTCTGAGGGTACTGCCAGTCCTGGACCTCTGCCTCTGCCCAGATTTGGGGCATAGCCTGCTGTGGACCCCGGCTCCTGCAACATCACCCTCCACTCCGCTGTGATGACTGGGCCCGTCCCACTGCAGTCCTGCTGAGGTTTGCTTCAGGTCTTGATTCATTCAGCAAACTTTTCCAAGGCACTTGCCCCATGGAGGGCACCGCTCTGGGAGCCATGGGGTGTTAGATGTGAATAGGAAGCTGACCCTGAAGCCTGATGATGGACTCACAGTCGGCTGTGGTCTGCTGGAGCATCCCTGTCTCCACCCTGGGTACCAGAACCAGCCATGAACTGCCTGAGACTCCTGGAAATGGCTTTCTTCGAAGCCTCAGCCTGCAGGAATTCTGAGCCAACTCCCTGGCCCTTCCTCCTGGACTTCATGTGTGCACCAGCAGCCCTGGCCCCAGCGCCTTTCCTATTTCTCGTCTCCCATCTGTTTGCTGTGTGTATTTTTGTAAGCACCTCACGTCCTTCTCCTAATGAAGCTGGGGATAAAGAGATAAAGGCCAGCAGAGCCCAGTGCAGGATGGGTGTGTCCCCGAGTGGGGCAGGCTGCACAGAGGTGGGGGAGCAGGGGGCAGCGGTGAGTGCACAGGCTCTGGGGGAAGCCAGGGAGGAGCGAGGTGGAGGAGGGGGTGCCAGGCAGCACCGTGCCCCCCAACCAGACTGAATCCTCTGGGGCGCCAGAGCAGCTCGGTGATGTGAGGAAGAGTGAGGTGGAGAAAGGCAAGTTCTGTCTCTGGACAGTGCCAGTGGCCCTGGACCCTGGACAGTGGACGTCTGCATCTTTTCGGCAGAGCTCTACGTGGTTTCCCACCGAGAGCTGTGGGACCACAGGGGTCTGCAGGGGTGTTCTGCCATTAGCAGTAAAGCTCCTGCTCCAGGAGCCTGGCCTGCAGACCAGGGGTGTTTCAACTATCTTCTCCATTCTCACGTTGCTTTGAGAGACTCATTCGGCACCTGGGAGAGGGGAGGAGGCTTTGGACAGCCCACAGGAATCCATCAGAAGGTGGGCTCTGACCAGAATGGTCCTGGCCTTGGCTGGCACCCTGGCCAGGCCCTTCCCTCGGAACTTTCCTGTCTGGGGCTGCCCCAATGGCCTGATGACTGGGACCACGTTTTAGGGATGCTAACCTGAGCCCGACCTGGCCCTGTTGTCAGGAGTTACCGTCCAGGGGAGCCTCTGTACCTGCCTCTCACTCCCCACGTCACTTTCCTGGTCCCCTGCCTGGGCGGGTTGTGTGACACCTGTGTGCCCCGTCTTCTCTCCGAGGAGGAACGTGCTTTGCTCATGGCTGAATCCTGGTGCCCATCACAGTGCCTGGAATCAAGAGCCTCAGAGATTGTTTCCTTAAAGCCACATCATCTGTGAAGTGAGCACAGTGCCAGGCCTGCCAGCTGCGCAGCCTGACAGGCAGGACCCCCTCCCCCCACCGCTGGCAGGACGAGCACTGGGAGGACAGTCCCAGGGGCCACTCACACAGCCCCCTCAGCCTTCTAGGGAAGGCACTACAGACACTCCACCCAGAGGCCTATTTTCCAAGAGCCCAAGGCAGTGAAACATACTTGACTTCACACATGGAGGATGAACATGTGTGTTTCTGCGTGACTGGAGAGCAGCTCGGAATCTGACTGGGCCCTGGAGTCGTCATGACAGGCATCAGGGGTCAGCGTGGACAGAGGACCAAATCAGCCTTCAGAGAAGCCGGGAACACTCTCTGAGCAGAGCCCTCGTACAGGTCCTGCAGGGGCCAAAGGAGAGGGGAGCTTCAGACTCAAACACTTTGCTACAAATGCCTCAGTTTCCTCCTCTGTGAAATGGGCATAGTGAGAGTACCTGCTTACAGCTCATTGTGAGAAGTCAGTAAGTTGGTCCCTGTGCATTGCTCATGTAAATGTGCTGTGGCCGCCCTGGAGCCCCATCCCAGATGGCATAGAGGCTGTGCACGGTCTGTAAATGTAGACAGAAAAATGAATGAATAGAAATGTGCCCCCCTTTCACTTCTGTGCTGAGTTCTTTTTAAAAAATCTGCTCAGGGGCCGGCCCGGTGGCGCAGCGGTTTAGTTCGTGCTTGGCAGCCCAGGGTTCGCGAGTTCGGATCCCGGGAGCCCGCCGACGCACTGCTTGTCAGCCATGCCGTGGCGGCGTCCCATATAAAGTAGAGGAAAGACGGGCACAGATGTTAGCCCAGGGCCAGTCTTCCTCAGCAAAAAGAGGAGGATTGGCGATGGATGTTAGCTCAGGGCTGGTCTTCCTCACACACACACACACACACAAAAATCTGCTCAAGTTGCACTGTTTGGTACCGATGAAAAACTGCAATGGAAGGGCCCCGTTTGCGTGGGCCCAGCTCAAGGCAAGCTCTCCCACCCCTGCTGGCAGAGCACCGTGCCTGCCAGAACGTCTTCCTGCACGATTAGCCATACTCAGGGGCCATATTTATGCCTCCGAAGCCCCCGACAGATCGTTTTAAAGCAGGATCAGGGATGTTTACATCTTTCGGCCTCTTCACTGACCGTCAGGAACATCCCCTGTTTGCTGAAGGGCAGAGGCCTGATCTCACCCCAGGCTGGTGGCAGAGGTGAAGGGGTCCAGATCCCCTAGTGCTCTCTCCTTCACTGACTGCCAAACGCCTCTGCACAAGCTGTGTCTCAGGAGAAATGAAGAGGAGACGTTGAAAGCGTCTGGGCTTGCTATGGCTTGCTGGATTCGGCTACAAGGCCTCCTGGCTTGGCCTCAGCCTGCCTCTCACGTCACAGGTCAAGTGCCCCCCTCCCACAGAAGCCTCCAGCCATCCGGTCTGGAGTATCCCAGATTCCCGGGCAGGGTGTGTGTTAGGCGGGAGGGAGGAAGGAAAACTGACTCTCCCAAATGCAGCCCATCATCTGCTGTGGCTGGGATATGGCATCTTTCAAGACAGGCAAAAGAAATAAAGGGGAGTTATCCACACAAGAAGTTTCTGGATTTTGCTAGACTTCCCAAGGAGATGTGCAGAGTTGGAAGGAGCCGTGAGGCCTCGCTTTGCTGAGTTGCTGACAGAGAAGAATGCTGGGGAGGTCACTGGACGTGGTTTTCCCAGGAGGAGGCCACTCACGATGAGATGTGAGGGCCCTTCCCAGGAGGGGTGCAGAATTAGGGGTGCTCCAGAGGGTGAGGGAGCTGGGAGTGCAATTTCATGTGAGGGTCCCTGAGACAAAACCAGGGCGGCAGTCGGAAAGGCGTTCCCCGTGTGTGGGGCACGTTAGCCTTCTCTCTCTCGGGTACACACAGGTCCCTGGGAAACAGAGGTAATTACAGGTGAGAAGAGAAGATGGAAAGTTGGAGCATTCCCCCCTAGCTAAGGCCTGGACGCTTTGCTCTAAGCCCAGACAGCGGCCTGGGGGGGCCTCCCCCACCAACTGCCGGGTGATAGGCAAAAGGCAATTCGGGGGTCTCCCTTTCTGGCGGGGCTGTGGCGCCCTGCCCCCTTGCTCCCTGGCTCCAGATCTGACCTGTGGCCTTCGTGGAGGGCAGCTGCTGGGTCTCTGAGGACTTGGTCCCAAGGACGCAGTGTGGGGACCTCACAACCTTTCTATTCCCGGTCTGCCAAGTGCCCCTATACTGAACGGAAACCTGCGCACCGGTTTCTACGAAGAACAGGTTGAGACTGGGGTTTCTGGAAGTGGTGAGTGGGGAGCTGGGACCACAGCCTCCCAGGTGAGAGAGCTTCAGTGTCTCCCAGGCCCTTAGTGGGACAGCGGGCCTCCAGCCCAGGCAGGGCCGGACAGCGTGTTCAGAAGACACTGTTCCCTGAGTGCGGATTTGACACCTTCCACAGTCAGCGCAGAGACGCCTGCTCCCCGGGAGCTTGGGAAGTTGGGTGTGAGATCCAGTGGGCTAATTTTAGACCTTGGGTCTCTATGTCAAAACAGCAGCTGATAGTTAAAAACAAAAGACAGAAAGGAAAAACGACAGCTGCCCTTGACCTCTTGTTAACTGTGAAGCCAGCACATTTTCTCTGGGG
This sequence comes from Tapirus indicus, assembly GCA_031878705.1. Lineage (NCBI taxonomy): Eukaryota > Metazoa > Chordata > Mammalia > Perissodactyla > Tapiridae > Tapirus > Tapirus indicus. Next base: position 1,144,768 of record CM062932.1, on the reverse strand, counting down.
AGGAGACAGCGCCTGCAGGCCTGCCGTTGCTGCATTCTGCCTGCCTGGGGGGCCTCGGTGGCACCCAGACCCTCAGCTGCCCGGGCTCAGGGGCTGTGTGGCTGCGCGGGGCTTCTCAGCATCACTGCAGGTGGTGTCCCCGCCGAGAGGAGAAGCCCGAGCACACAGCGAGGAACCGGGCAGAAGAGGTGGCCATTTGTCCAGCACCTTCTGGGGGAATCCATTTCGCATCAGTGAACCTTCCAGCTTTTAGTGAAACTTTAAATGCCCTGAGTTATTTTTGTTCTGTCTTCTTTTTAAATCACACTTTTGTTCTTTCTAAGGTCCGACATAGCCTCCCCTGCCCTCCTCAGTAGCGCAGACACTAATGGAACCACGTTGTGGTGACGCAGGGCCCAGAGCTCCTCTCGGGCCCCTGGAATCCGGGGCCTCCTTGCCCCTGCACTTGGTGGCCCCAGACGCTACACGTTCTCAGGGCTCATTTCAGTATTTCTGACCCCTCGTCAGCTGTCACGTCTCACTGCCCACATCTCATCTGCTGTTTTGGGCGTCTGTGCAATCAGGCTTGTCAGAATCGTGTGTAAAGTAGGAGCCTGTTGCCTGAGGTAGGAGTAACTGTTCCCACACCAGCCCTTGGCTTGGGGGCCCGTGGGGTGGAGACCTGTGAGAAGCTGCATAACCTCGGCACCTGGGTTGGCCTTGAAGGTCAACGACAAATTCCAGCTTCCAGCCAGGGTCCCTACCTTACCGGACGCAGCTGCCACCCCTCTCCGTGGGACAGTGAGTTTGCTGTTGCCATCTCTGCAGTTATTCTGTTTAAAATTTTCAGTGTTAAAGCAGGCAGTACATCTGCTCGATAGAAATTCAAACAGTGCCAAAAGGCACAAGTGGAAATGTCTCCTCGAACCCCTTTCCCTGGCGTCCCCTTCCTGAGATGTTCTCTGCTGGAGGCACGTCTGTGTGCACAGAGATTCCCTCGTACAGCATGGCAGCCTCTGCACATCCTATATCTTTCCCTTCACGTGAGTGGAGGATGCTGATCTTAGGACAGTAACGGGAACTCACATTTACTAGTGTCTCCTGAGTGCCAGACCCTGCTCTAATTAACCCTTTAAGTAGAATCAGCGGATTTTGGAGATTGTTCACTTTCGCGTCCATAGATCTCCTTCATTCTGTCTGATCACTGTGTAGTATTCCACTGTATGGATGTCCTATCCTTTAGTCACCCTTCTCCCACCCATGGACATTTAATTTGTTTCAGACTTTACCATACACAGTGCTGAAGAAAACATCCTTGTCCTGCTTATTTGCACTCACCGGCAAATATGTCTTTGGCTCTGCTTCTGGACCTGGAACTGCTGGGTCAGAGAACCAGTGTGACTGTGACTGTGATGGAGATTGGCAGGGAGTGGAGTGTGTTTGTGAAGGCCCGAGACCCCGTGTCCTAAATTAGACCGCCTAAATTGAACCGTGGCTTGTGCATGTAACTCTTGACCTGCCACAGGAGACCCTAAACCCTGTCCCAGCCATGGACCTGCAAAGCCAACAGGGGCTCCTGTTTAAACCCAACCTGATCAGTGTTGGTACAAGATCATCCCCAGAGAGATCACGCTGCGGCTGTGCCTACAGCAGGCAGAGACTGTGCTGTTCTGTCTCGTCTCTCCCTTTGGGGGACAGAGAACCATAAATGTCCCTGTCCTCAGAGCTCATGGGAAGTGTTCTGGCAGGGAGTTATTAGCACAGAACATGGTATTTTGAACCCAGCAAGGAGAGAGAGTCCTTGTGCCCAGCATGCTGTCCTCTCGCTGTCAAGAGCTGTTTCAGGGACAGTCGCACCTCTCTGTGAAGGGGATTGGGTTTCTGCAGGATGCTGCCTTTTTGTATTCCTCCTGGCTGTTGGCAGGGGTGGGCTCCTCTCCCTCCCTTGCTCTGCCCTGCCACTGTCTTCACAGCCTCGGGGAGGGTTAGGGCCTGGTGTGTGCGCTCGGGGACCAAGGGGCCGTGCGGACATGGCGTGGCTATGTGGCCGTGAGGAGTACATGCCCCCTCCCATCTGCCAGGCTGGACAGCTGCCGAGTCCTCAGACCCCACAGAACAGCACCGCTTTTGCCCAAGGAGTGGACAAATTGTCTCAGCTGTGGTTGTAACAAATGGACTGTGGGTCCAGGAGGCGTCAGCCTCCGGAGAGCTGACCGGAGGTGCACAGGGACTCCCTGTGTTATCTTTGCAACTTTCTGGAAATTTAAAAGTATTCTGGAATGAAAGGTTATTTTAAAAATGCCATGGCTGCTTGTCACTGCTGAGGGCTAGTCCTGTGCATGGTCAGTGAGCCTTCCGGACAAATGTCACCAAGTCTGGGCATGTGTGTGCCCTGTGCCACCTCTGTACTCCACTGCCTTGTGGACTTCTCTCCCGTTCCCAAAGCCTGCTTCCACCATGAGGACTTCATTGACTCGGGGACGCGCCTGGCCACAGACCTGGGAGACTCCAGTCTCTTGAGGGCACTGGCGAGATGATCCCATTCCCATTCAAGGCCTCTCAGAACCGCCCCCTGCCCGCCGACCCCAGCCTGTGGGCTCCGTCCTCACTGCTCCCGCCTCGTGTCTGCACCCCAGGCACCCGCAGCCCTTGCAGAAGGCCTGGTGTGTGCAGCTCAGCCAAGTCCTGAGGCTTCTGTCTGTGGACTGCGGTGTGGCAAGGTCTCAGGAGTTCTTGTGCAGATGGGGCCGATGCTGGTGGGTGCTGGGGACGGGTGGAACAACCCGCTGGGCCTGTCTCCCGCTGGGTTTCTTTGGTTAGGCCCGTGGGCTGGTGCTTCTGATTTGAGGACACTCCTGGAGATTCACATTTCCTTCCTCTTTCTCTTAGCTCCTTGGTTCTGCCCTCTCCATGCCCTGCATCCAACTGCTCTTGTCGAGGTGGTGATTGGAATTATTTCCCCGACTGTAGTGTGACTCAGATTTTCTGTGTCCCTCCCTGGTGCCTCTGGCTTCTCTCATGTGAGGACACCCTACCTTGTTAAAAACCAAGTCAATCCCCACCCCCCTCTTCCGAAGCCCAGGCACTGGGGGTCCGGGTGGTCCAGGCACACACGCTCCCCAGAATTTAGACGTGAGGAGGGCATGAGGCCTTTAGGTAGAGCCTGGCCCGGCACAGAGGCACCGGCAGGCCTGGAGCACGTGGGAAACAGGCCTGTCTGGGCCTGAGGGAGAGCGCCCCAGGGACTCTTGCCCAGAGGGCCCTTCTTTCTGTGTGCTGTGTGCATCTTAATTTCGTCCTTCAGGCCTCGGCATGAAGGGCGCCCTGCCAGAGAGGCCTCCCTGACACCCCCGCCCCAAGTTATTCTTTTTCTCAGTACCCGTTCTTTGGCGATCGCATCTCTGGCACGTCTACCCCACACTGGAGGCCTCCTGGGGGCACGTGCCTGGCCTGTTCTCTTAGTACCCGGGGCCTGGCGCTTGCAGATGCTCCACAGCTGCCCAAAGAGCAGACCTGAAGCATGTGATGCCCAGGCCTGGCCTCTGCGTGCAGCTGGGTCTGGGCTGGTCTAAGTGTTTCACTTGGCCTTGGCAGGTGTGAAATAGCATCGCTGTGCTCCTCGCCTGCTGAATTATTTCCTGTTGAATTAATTATCCTGTCTTGGCAAAGGCTGCCTGCGTTAACAGCTGAGCCACCAACCGGGAACATTAGGTGCCACCGAGGTGGAGCTGTGCTTTGTTGTGCACACTTGCAGCAGGAGAGCGGCCTTCAGCCTGGCCCCGGAGAAAGGTGCAGGCTCCTCCAGCCTCCAGTGCATCGCCCAGCTTCGTGCAGCAGGTCACTTAGATTCATGTGGAGGCCCAGACCCCTGGCCACCTCATTTCTGTTCTTTAAAAGGAGAGAAAAGAAAACTAAGCCCAGTGGGCAGAGGCCTGCGTCAGCATGCGGCAAATGAAATAATCCCAACTTACCTTTGATGGCAGCTGTGGATGATAAGAATAATAAGGCAGGCTTTGTTGGCATCTAAGCTTGGCAATTATCAGGAACTAGTTGGGATTTCATGGCCTGCCTCCAGATTCTGAGCCCTGTCAGGTCACCAAGGGCCACCCTGTCCCCTTGGCCACAGGCGAGATCAGCCCTCCCCCTGGAATGGAAGCCACTTCTCCCTCTTACACCCACACTCCCAGCAGTGACAATCACAGCTGTTGATCCCCACCCCCATGAAGAGTGAGGCCCCCTTGGGGCCAGATGCAGGCTGGCTTCAGAGCATCTTTGCACTGCATCCATGAGCAAGAGGCCTGGTGGGCCGGACCACCAGGGGAGGAAGGAGGTGTGTGTGACGAGACCACTCCAAGCTGCTGCTCACAGCCCCGCAGACGCCGTCGTCTAGCAGATGGTGTCTGCAGGGCGGTGAGCAGCAGCCTGGACATATTTTCTTTCCGTGCCCTTAGCAGACATAGCAATGTCAGAAGTGCTGTGGTGGCTTAAATCCTATCATGCCCACCATCCCCGGCCTGACCACGTGAGGTTGGCACCAGCTTGAAGCCTGCTTCTGCAAATGTCTTGGGGAAAGCCTCACTGCTCCTGAGGGACCCCAGGCCATTTGAACGTCTACCGGTGGATTCAGGACTGCCAGGCCGGTGCCAGGACCTGTGGAAGCCTGTGGGCTGGCCAGGCCACAGTGGCAGTGGTGTTGGGCAGGTTCTTGCCCACACCTTGGCTGCAGCACACGCTCTTCTCCACTGATGTTGTCATTTCCTTTCTTTCCCCATGAGTGATGGCTTTGCCTGGGCCACCATAAATGCAGGGTGGCAGTGGGCATGAAGGCTTAGCATGTCAGGGATTCAGCCACTGTGCCATGTGCAGGACCCCAGGCAGATGTGGACAGGAGCAAGGATTGAGGGGGGCCCCTCCCCCATGTTCATAGGTGGCTTGAGGAGGTAAGGTGGGTACGGAAAGGATTTCAGGGCTCAGAAGGTGCCGTGCTAGAGCAAGGCCCGAGGAGGGATCCAGGGGCTTAGAGAGGGCAGAGCAGAGCAGACTGAAGGCACAGAGCCCTGAAGGAGGCAGGAGTTAGCAGGAAGAGGTGAACGGGAGAGAAATGGCTTTCTCAGGCAGAGGGGAACTCTCTAGATTGACAAATCTCAAGCATACAGAAAAGTAGAGAGAATGAACCTCCCACCACTGTCACCTGGATTCCAGAACATCTTGCCATGTTTGCTGAAGTCACGAACTCTGTGACATGTGCCCTTCAACCCTTCATTGTAGCATCTCTAAAACTAAGGACATTTCCTACCTCAGCACAACTTCATGACCACAAGAGAGAACGTTGTGAGCGAAAGTTTGGAAGCAGGCAAGAGTAGGGTTTGCTCTTGAATGGAATGGATGAATGAGTCACTGGGCGTGCTCAGCCCCTGGGAGGGATGAGAGGAGACAGTGTAGGCCCTGTCGTCAGGAGTCGGGTGGAGGAGATGAGGCCAAGACCAGGACGCATGGCAAATGGGGCTGCCCCACAGGCCCGTGGGAATGGCTCCTGGGGACAGCGGCCACAAGAGGAGGGTCTCCAGGGTGGTCTGACAGCACGGCTGTGATGTGGCCAGAGAGCAGGGCGTGGCTCCTCCGTGGAATGAGGGCGAGGGGTGAGGCCTCTCGGGTGAGCTGGGTGCCTGGACGGTGCAGGGCCTCACAGCGATGGCCTAGTGTGTTTGAGCTTACTCGGGTGACCCGCATGGGTGGGTGAGGTCCCTCAGGCTGCAGGCTGGGTTCCATCTCTGAGGTCCCATTCCCCGCCCCCCTGTCATGTGCCCAGGAGAGGTCAGGCTTTATAGGTGTGGCCTGGCAAGGGACTGCAGGACACGCAGGCCAGACAGCTCCACTGTGGCTGCCCTGTGGGAAGTTGAGGACACCAAGTGGCCCTTGGAAGGGCAAATGCCCTGTGGGGTTGATGAGGGCCTGGAGCCAAGGGGAGCTCCCTCAGGAGGAGCAGCACAGGAGTGGTCACCTCTCGTCACCTGGATGTGGCCTTCCTCCTTCCTTCCAAAGCACATTTCTAGACCCCTTGGTAGAAACACTGGAGGTTGCAGTGTGGTGGCTCAAACTACCTGCACTTCTGCCCCAATTTCACAGACATGTAAAGGTCCTGGTTGGGTGGGAGAATGCTCTTGGGACCCACACCTGATGGCCAGGAAGTGGCCCCATTTTGCTGCTGTCATTGGCACTGCAGGATGTCAGAGCTGGTGGGAGATGTTAGAGAGTCTACCCTTTATATGTGAGGAAGCCACAGCAAATCGGGGGAATCAGCCAGAAGGAGAGCAGGCCTGAGCTTAGTGCATAGAAACACAGGCTCTGGGTTCAAGACTGGGCTTTCCCACTTCTCAGCTGTGTGGCTTTGGGTGAGTCACTTAACCTCTCTGTGCCTCTGTTCCCTTGTGTGTAAAATGAAGTGCTTTCCTCATGGGTGGTGGTGAGGACTCTGTGAGACAATCCCCGGGCAGTGTGCTGCACACAGTAGGTGCTCAGCTCTCCTGACCCCTGTCAAGTGCTTCCCCCCAGCCACGCCAGCCTCTAGGCCTTTCCCAAAAGAGGCGGGAAGATGTCTTCTAGCTAGGCTGAGTTACTGAGATCCGCAAAGCAGGGAGCTCGATGTTTGAGCTCTCTCCTCCATGGTGGCAAAGCTTCATGTTGTTACAGGTAACTGACAGTCACTAGGGTCACCTCTGGCGAGTCACGTGATGGTCAAGCTCAGAGGTCAAAAAAGGCAAGAGCTTGATTTTGCCTTCTGCTATGGGAATGGGCCTTGAGGCGTGTCTCAAGGAGGTGCTGTGCCGTGCTCTGAGCTGGGGGTCTGGGCTCGAGGCCTGTGCTGCCTTCGGGGCCTGCTCCAGGGCCGAACATTCGGGCCTGGGAGAGGGCCAGCAAACTGTCAGGAGACGTCCAGTCCTCACCCCGTCTCCCTCGCTGTGGGAGTCACTTGCACCGTGGAAATCACACTCCCTCACCAGCCACGTGCCCCCGGCAGTCAAAAGAGGAAGGGTCGATTGTGGAGCAAGGACGGCAAGTACGGAGGCAGAGCCGTTGTGCTCACACTTCCGGAGAGCTTCCTGGCAGTGAAAATGGTTAAGGTGGAGTCAGTAAGCGAGTGGGTGTGTGGGGTCCTTCAGAATGTTGTAGAACAGCACAGCCTTCCCGGCAGTCCCCAGGGATCTGGTTCAAATGCAGACTCTGACTGACAGGGTGTGGGGTGGGGCCCAAGAGTCTGCATTTCTAACAGGCTCCCAAGTGGCACCCACGCTGCCGCTCTGGGGACCACGCTGGGTTTGACAAACTGGTTTTGAGGCGGCAAGGAGGCCAGACTCTGAGGGCAGGCAGCTGGAGCAATGGAACTGTGTCCCCAAACCCCTTCTAGTGTTGGGAGGCTCCAGACGGGGCAGCATCTCTGAGGAATGGAAGCATCACTCCTGCCATCCTAGGGAGGGGCCCTGGTGGCCTCCGGGCCCTGCACCCCCAATGGCTGAGCATGGGCAGCGAGGATAGCCCACAGGCCCGGCCCGATGCAGCCTTGGCCCACATTCGGAGTGCCCACTCCCTCGCAGGCCCCGCTGAGGATCTGACAGACTGCCGATGTGAAAAAGCCTCAGAAACCCGAGAAATGACACAGATGACAGGATTGGAGTGCTATCGTGGCTGAACGGTTCAAATTGTACTCTTGTCTTTCTTCCATGAAAGAGAATCCCACCAAAACACAAGGTCCTGCCCTGGGCCTGTTTGTGTGCTTGCGGCAGGTCAGCTTGCTCATGTGAAGTCCATTATGATCAACTGAGAGCCGGGCCCCTCCCAGCCCTGCAGGCGCCCTGGGGTCCTCATTGGAGGTGCGCTGGGGTGAGCCCCTGGGGTGAGGCCCGAGAGGCAATCCAGGGCCACTGTGAGGTGAGCGCACTCATCTGGGGTCACCTGAGCAGGCTCTCTCTGTCCCAAGCCAGGGTCCTGCTGGCTGTGTCATCCAGTCCGTGGAGACCGGGCCTCTTTCCGAATTAACTGCGAGGGAGCTCAGTTACACAAACCACTTCCTCAGCACAGTGCTTGCCTTAAAGAATAACAAGATCAGCTGCACCCTTCTGGCTCAGGCACTAACATTCTAATATTCACTAATGGGGCTTCGCTGGACCTGAAATACCTCGGAGGCAGCACGGGGAAGGTGGGTGCTTGGGTGCTGGGCCCAAATGGCCATCGCTCATCTAGTTGGCCTTGGAACCAGGGCTGGCAGCCCTTTTCTCTCTGGGCAGGGGCTCACAAGGAAACCTTTCTGCAGTTGCAGACCAAGCTGGCAGCCCCGAGTCCCGGCCCTGTCGCTGTGGGCAGGTCACTTCCCCTCTCCGAACCTCGGGGTCCTCGCCTGGAAAATGGACATGGAAATATTTACCTCTGGAGGCTTGAGAAATGTGTTTTAGCTTCTGCTCTCTCCCCCCACCTCCTGGCAGATGCCACTACTGTCCTGTTTGCTGGAGCTGGGGATCAGGCCCTTGAGGATGACAGACCACCCACACCTGCTGCTGCTGCAGCCGGGCGATCCCAGGGGTACTCTGCAAGTAAGCAGGCAGCTCACCTTCACTTGCCCAGCTATGCAGGGACAGGCGGCTGGCTGTGAGGCGGGCACCATAGGTGTCCGGCAGCTCTGCACCCTGAGGGGCTGCAGAGGGCTCTGCGCTGCTCCCTGCTCCCCAGATGGTGGGCAGCCTGGGCTGTGGGGAGGTGCGGAGCTGGGGGGAAAGAGGTCTGGCCTCAGGCCTCAGGCCTGCCACTGTGCTCTTCCCCACCCCTGTGAGCCCCCAGGGCCCCTTCCCTGCCCTCCATGCCCTCCCCTGCCTGTGGACCGCTACGCTGGACTCTTGCCTTTCTGTTTTGCTTTCAAGTCTCAGCTCAGATCCTCTTTTCCATGAAGGGTCTCTGTCCCCTCAGCCCCCAAGCTTTTGCTTGCCGCTCTCTTGTGCCTCTGCTCCGCATCCTGGCTGTGGCCCCAATGTTTTGGTGCGTGTCCCCCACCTGCTCCTGGGACTTGGGCTGTGGAGCGTGGGAGTGCTCTCCTGAGTGGTGGGGGTGTGGGCGCCGCGAGGGCTCTCTGTCATCTGCCTGGTCAGTCTTCCCTGCCACCCTCCTGGGGTGCTGACACAGCAGTGGGTGGGAGTGGGCACAGAGAGAGGGGTGTGGAGCCTGACAGACCAGGTGCCTCAAGGGCCCCAGCTCCCTGACAGTGACCTCAGCCGACTCGGACCACTGAATGGACACCTACCCTCCAGCCCGGGAGACCTCGGGAGAAATGAAAACAAACACACATGCACACAAAGCCCTGTAAGCAGCTGTCTACGGCAGCCTGACGACCACGTGTCCCTCAGCTGCGGGGGCAGAAACCAACCATGGTCCATCCATGGGCCACGGAATCCCTTTCACACGGCCAATGGAAAAGAGCAAACCGCTGCTGCACGCAGCAGCTTGGAGAAGTCGCCAAGGCTCCCTGCCGAGGGAGGCTGGGCCACAGATTGCAGGATTGCACGTGGCTGGCACGCTGGAAGAGGCTCCAGGAGGGGCGCGGACTGGCCTGGCTGTGAAGGGCACGGACTTCCCAGGGTGACCGGAGTGGCATCTGTCTGATTTGGCTTCGGCTACGTAACCATATGTGTTTATCAAAACTACATTAAAAAGTTTCTATTTGATGTGAATTTTATTTTTACATTTTATTTTAAATTTTACATTTTATTTACATTTTATTATAAATCTGACTAAAAAAAACTTTTTTAAGTCTCCTCTTCTAAACCAAAACTTTTTTCAGAAAAAGAAAAAAAGCTGGCTGAGTGTAGGTGCTAATACTATGGTGATGTTGATGTTGTTGATGGTGCGTCTCCACACCTGCCCCCTGTGATGCCCAGGGAAGGCCCGGTTGCTTATCAAAACCCTGTGTCTCCAGACAACCACTCTGGCCGTGCACCAGATGCATTCAGACTTCCTTTCCGAGGCAGGCTGAAGTCCATGTAAATATTGACCAGAGAAGGCAGACCGGGTTTGGTACTATATTTGGTTAATAGTTGAAGAGCCACTCAGTGGCATTAAATTCATTCAACTTCTTGTCCTCCCTTCACCACCATCTGTCTCCAGAACTCTTTTCACCTTGTAAAACTGAAACCTCACACCCATTAAACAACAACTCCCACACCCCCTCCCCCCCAGCCCCTGGCAGCCGCGATTCTACCTTCTGTCGCTGTGAAGTGGAATCATACAGTGTTCGTCCCTTTGTTTCTGGCTGATTTCACTCAGCATAATGTGCTCAAGGTTCATCCATGTTGGAGCATGTGTTAGCATTCCCTTCCTTTTCAAGGCTGAATAATATTCCATTGTATGTATAGACTACATTTTGTTTATGCATTCATCCATTGATGGACACTTGGGTTTTCACCCTGTTTTAGCTATAGTGAATAATGCTGCTGTGAACACAGGTGTGCAGGTATCTCTTCAAATCCTGCTTTGAATTCTTTTGTTATAATACTCAGAACTGGGATTGCTGGATCATATGGTAGTTCTATTTTTAATTTTTTGAGAAACTTTCATACTGTTTTCTGTAGTGGCTGCACCATTTTGCATTCCCACCAATGGTGTACGAGGCTCCAATTTCTCCGCATCCTCGCCAGCACCTTCTTCCTGTTTTTTGATAGGAGTCCTCCTAATGGCTGTGAGGTGGTACTTCACTGTGGTTTGATTTGCATCTCCCTGGTCATTAGTGATGTTGGCATCTTTTCGTGTGCTCACCATTCGTACGTCTTCTTTGGAGAGATGTCTATTCAAGTCCTTTGCCCATCTTTGAATTGGGTTGTTTGTTTCATTGTTGTTCCTTCTTTCCAGGCAGCACTGGCCCAACATTTAGGACATGGCCATTTTTGTAAACAGGGTCTTAGAGACCTTGGTTTGAAACACAAGAAAAGAAGCCAAATATGTGGTCGTTGTCCAGCCCTGAATCTCTTCGAGTTCACTCGGTCTGCTCCTCAGCCGTGGAAGGCTTCTGAGGCGGGCCTTACCTGCAGAGTTAGACCGAACGCTCCCGGACCTGCCAGGGCCTGGTTTTGGCCCTGGCTAAGGGTGGCTTTCCCATGGGTTTGGGGTGTGGGCCCCATGCCTCCCCCCTCAGGCTCAGATAGACCGTCAGTACCACGAATGAGAGCAGCTCAAGGAAGAGCCGATCCTGCCTGACGAGCCCCAGGTCCCCACTGGGCCAGACCACCTCCCACACCATTCCAGCCAGTGCAGGGGGTGTGCCTCCACACCTCACCTGGGCGGAAGGGCCCCGGGTGTGACAGCCCCTCGTGAAGGGAGGGCTGCTCTGTGCCATTATGGCCCTGCCCAAACCCACAGGAGCCGCATTTCAGTGAACTCACCTTTACCAGGCTGTTCTTTTCACCCACCTCCCAGCCTCAAGCAGGGGTGCTGATGGAGTGCAAGTTCGACAGAGGATGACAAGTGTTCCCAGGCTCTCTTGCCTCAGCTGCCTGGTGTGCTTTGAGACCAGAGGTGGTTGCTCTCTCCCGGGTAACTGGGGCAGGTGGCGGAGGCCTTTGGACATGACTTAAGTGGTTGGGTGAAGCCAAGGACAGAGGCTCAAAATCTGAGTGAGGGGAGAGGGTGCCCTGAAGGTGGGTCTTGGGTTTGTTGTCCTCACTAAGCCTCACGGCTCCCAAGAAGGCCCCACAGTGCTGCCAGCTGGGGCGATGGTAAGATTCCGACGAGACAGATGGCTGCCAGGGCTCCTTGTGGGGGAGGGTATCTTTATGGATGAAGAGAGGTCAGCAAGGTGCTGCAGGATAACAGACTTTCCTGGGGTGGGGGTGGTGCAGAACCTCCCGGCCAGAGCAGAGGCCCGGGGACGTTGCAGGCCACACCCACGCAGGAGTGGTCAGACCAGAGTCAGACCCTGGGTGAGAAGGCACTTACTCGCTGTGTGTCCTTGGCAAGTCGTCTCCATGAAACGGGCACACCATTGTCCGTCCCTCACAGGGTTGTTGTGCGGGTTAAATGGCAGGGTAGATGACAGCAAGCGCTGTGGAAGCGTCAGCTGCCATTCTGAGAGTGTGGCTGTTAGTATCCCACCAGAGCCCTCACTCCACAGGCGAGGAGGCTGTGTCCTGGAGGCCGCCGTTGCAGGCGGAGAGAAAACTACAGGAGCCACAGCCACTGCGGTTATTTAACCAGTTTACGTTCCCGGTGCACGAGGCCTGCCTTTTCTCCACATCCTCACCAACACTGGCTAATCTTTGTCTTTTTGATAAAAGCCATTCTGACAGTATGAGGTGGTATCTCATTGTGGTTTTGAGTGCATTTCCTTGATGATTACTGATGTTAAGCATCTTTTCATGTGCCTGATGGCCATCTGTATGTCTTTGGAAAATGTCTGTTCAGATCCTCTGCCCATGTTTTAATCAAATTATTTGATTTTTTGCTGTTGAGTTGTATGAGTTCTTTATTTCAGATATTAGCCCCTTATCAACTGCAAGTATCTTCTCCCATTCAGTAGGCTGCCTTTTCATTTTGTTGATGGTTTCCTTTGCTGTGCAGAAACTTTTTGGTTTGATATAGTCTCACTTGTTTATTTTTGCTTTTGTTGCCCTTGCCTGAGGAGACAGATGTCAAAGAACTTACTGCCTGTGTTTTCTTCTAGGAGTTTTATGGTTTCAGGTCTTATGTTCAAGTCTTTGATCCACTTTGGGTTGATGCCATTCTTTCATAGATATTTGTCTGGTTTTTTTGTTGTTTCAGGTAAGAGGCTAAACTCCGTCCATCTTGGTTGGAAGTAGAAAGGACAGCAGTAATGTCTTAATATCATTTAACATTCAGCCCATGTTCAATTTTTCCTGATTGTCTCAAAAGTATCTTTTTACAATTAGTGTCTTGACTCAGGACCCCAATCAGGCTACACACTGCATTTGGCTGATGTGATCCTTGAGTCGCTCCTAACTGGGAGCAGTGTCCCATCCCTTCTTTCCGTGTCAGTGACTTATTGAAGGAACTGGGTCATTTGTGCAGCAGAACTTTCTGGGTTTGGGTGATTATATCTTTGTGAGACTTTCTAACATGTTCTTCTCTTCCTCTATATTTCCTGTAAACTGATAGTTAGATATAAAGAATACTCCATAGAATATGCTACGTGTTCGGTTGAAATATATGAAATTGCCGATATTTGGCTGTTTGCCTTACAAAATGGTGGTTTCCTACCGTTCAACCTCATACTTCCGCTTGCACCAAATCACGAAGCCCCACTGTGAGTGACACTGAGATTGACCAGTGGATTCGGGAGGTCAGCCTGACCCTCCTGTCGGGTTCTCCTCCCCTGCCCTGATGGCTTCAGTCACTGATGCCCGGTGCCTGTGTCCCTTATCTAATTAGGTGTTGCACAATGGCGATACTTTAATTCTCTCGTTCCTCCTGCATTTGTTAGCTGTGATTCATCTATAAAGAAGAATTCTTCCTCATCAATGATTTAGTTACCCTGAAATACAGTCCGTTTAGCAATGGCAGGATGAATGTTTAATTTTACCCCTTTTGAAAACCGATTTTCAGGGGCCGGCCCGGTGGCAGAGCAGTTTAGTTCACGCGCTCTGCTTCGGCAGTCCGGGGTTCGCAGGTTCGGATCCCGGGCGCCCGCCGACGCACTGCCTGTCAGCCACGCCGTGGCGGTGTCCCATATAAAGTAGAGGAAGATGGGGACGGATGTTAGCCCAGGGCCAGTCTTCCTCAGCAAAAAGAGGAGGATTGGCAACAGATGTTAGCTCAGGGCTGATCTTCCTCACAAAAGAAAAAAAACCAAAAACCGATTTTCAAAATAATGTGTTAAGTGTTCTAGCAACCTCCAGAAAGGTCGATGATTGTGTGTGTGTGTGTGTGTGTGTGTGTGTGTGTGTGTTATGTGTGCGTGTACGTGCATATATTTGACACTTTCAACTTGCTGTAGTTGATTTTGTTGCTCCAAGTGTCCCTTTTTAGCCAGCTTGGAGTTTTCCTCAGTGTTCTGACATTTCCACTCGTGTCTTTGATAGCGTCCATTCTCAGGTTCATCTTGTACGTTTCCTATTCTAGGCCTGGAATTGGCCTTTGGACAAGGAGCTCTGGTGGCCGTGAGTGGAAAGTTGTATTTAGAGACCACAGCCTGGGTGCAGGAGTGCTCACGGCAGCTGGAGTGACCTCTTTTGTGGATTGAGCTAGGAAAAATGAATTTTTTAGAAAGAAATAAATCATAAGTTCATACTGATATTTCCATTCTGAAAGTTTTTTTTTCAGAATGGAAATATCAGTTTTTTAATTTTTATTTTTGTATCCCTTTTCTCTTGTGGGAATAATTAACATAATTAATTTTATATATAGTCTAAATAACAATACTTATTACCTGTATTATTACTAACAGTATGTTTACTGGATGCAGTTTAGAATTTCTGGTTCTTTTTGTCCTTAGGCTATATTATTGCATGAGGGAGAATTAATTGGAATACTATGTTTAAAATTATTTGAAAACAATTTCATATACAGTTAGGTTCCTTTATTTCATTTTTGGATTTTTAGTGATTGCTTTGTTTTTACAAAACATTTATATGGTCCCATGGTCAACATTATAAAACAAAAGACATTCTTAAATGCCTGGCATCTGTCCCCTCCCGCTGTCCCTTCCCTCACCTATAGGTAATAGTTTTCATTAGTTTTTGGGTTATCCTTCTACTCTTGCATTTTGAAAACATAGGCACATGTTTGTGCCCCTTTTCTACACCACGTTCTCCCTCACCTGCTTCTTCTGCCTAGCGACATAACCTGGAGCTCACAGAAGGACACAGGGTGGAACTCCTCCTGCCGTTCTCCAGGGTGGGCACCCACGGTTTATTCCACCTGTCACCTGCTGATGGACACTGGGATGGGTGCCCTCTGTAAAGGATGTTATACACAGTACTGGAGCCAGAATGTGGACCCAGAGCCCCTGTTCTTGACCATTTGCTGGGATTCGCTCCCCTCGGCTCTTTTTCCAGCCCTGCATCTGGGCCCGCTGAGAGCACGGCCTGCCTCCTGCATCTCCTCTTCCTGCTCCACGGCCACTGTAAATGGGGTGTCAAAGCAGAGTGAAGGGGTAGGAATGCCAAGTGCAGGCAGGAGACCCAGAGCCACCGCTTCCCTCCTTGCACCATGGCCCCTCAGGTTGACGTGGTCGTGCTGCTGTGCTGGGACCTCACTGACTGTCTGCGGGTGGGCAGCTGGTGCCAGGTTAACAAAAGGCTTTGTGCCCTGGCTTCCGAAATATGATTTGGGGACCCTCTCCCAGGCAGTCAAGTCCAGATGTGAATTTACTGCAAGGGGAAGTCTTGGATGTACCTCAAAATTGATTTGTTCACTTGACAAGCTGGTGGAAGTTGTCGAGTGAGCAGATGATGACCAAGTGAGGTTGTGGGCAGCGGTGAAAAGGCAGTTCAGCTCTGGGAAGCTGTTGGATACTGCCCTGTGTTGCTGGTTCTGCATCTTGGAGGGGTCCTGGCCCAGGCTTTGGGCTCCGAGGACTGAGAGGGCACCCTGGCCAGATCAGGGCAGGCCTCAGAGAGGAGCCGGTTCTGTGCACACCTGAAAGGACAGGGCGGAGCTGGGTCTCAGGGAAGTACAGGTGCGAGCTGGCCCACATGCTCAGTTTCTCATTCACTTGCTGGCTCAGGTCTCCCTGAGCAGAGACGCAGCCCGGCTCTGCCTCTCTTTGCCTTTCCCCAAGGGCCTGTGGACCCCTCCCCTCTACGCGGAGCTCCCCAGCTTCCAGTCAGTGGCTCCCTGCTCCTCCTGGCCCCTCTGAGCCCTTGCTCACCTAAGATGGAACCACCTGGGCAGGCTCCACCGAGTCTCCCTGCAGGGTGGGCAGAAGCAGAGGAGAGAAGGTCAGAGAAGTTACTCACCAGTCCCGTTCAGTGGGAGGCCTCTGAGCTTTCATACGTTCGTTCCTGCATTCATTCATTTGTGTAGACTACTGTTCACTGGGCTCCTCCTTTCGTGACATCCCTGTGCGCTACAACGGTAAGTACAGACAGAGGTGGGATGTCATTTGAACTGTTAAGCCAGGTCCAAAATTCCTCAGGTGAGTGTGTGACAGGAGTTCGGAGGAATAAGAAGGTTCTAGTTGTGGCTGGGGTGAGCCAGGGCAGCTCGTGGGGGTGGGGCCCCATGGCAGGTGGGAGGAGCTGGAGGCACAAGCAGAAAGGCGGAAAGACAGCAGGAGCGCCTGTGTGTGTCTGGGTGGGGAGTGGACTGCATCGTCTGCACTGCTTCATGAGAAGAGGGGTTCTCACTTTTGGGCCTGTGGGCCTCTTTGGAAGGCTCATGGAAACTCTGGCTCCTCCTCAGCAAAGGTTACAATGAGAAAGCACTTTGCTCTTTGCTTCAGTTTGGGGATGTTCACTGAGCCCTATAATGTGCCTGGGTCCCCAAGTTGAGAACCCTAGACTAGATTATGGGGGGCATGACTCGGCTGAGGGATTCAGAGATGCTGTGGCTGCAGCTGGACTTTGAGTGGGTTTAGCCATGGAAGCACACAGAGAGTGAGAGGACAGGCCTTTGGTGAGCACCAAGGGCTGGCCAGGGCTGGGAAGGACTGGCAGCTGGGCGGGCCTGGTGCCCAGTGTGACCCAGGGTCCGTCCGTCCTCTCCTGGGACACTGGTCCACAACAGACTTTCTTCATCTGGACTGCAGCAGCCTGTCGGGCCAACAGCCAGGCCTCCTTATGCCTCTCAACTCCCACCCAGTTGTCCACACCACCACCATCTGAAAGTTTGCCACTCCCCAGACCTGCACTCGGAGCTTTTTTGTGTGTCGAGGAAGATTTGCCCTGAGTTAACATCTGTTGCCAGTCCTCCTCTTTTTGCTGAGGAAGATTGGCTCTGAGCTAACATCTGTGCCCATCTTCCTCTACATTATAAGGGATGCCTGCCTCAGCATGGCTTGACAAGCAGTCCATAGGTCTGTGCCCGGGATCCAAACCTGCGAACCCCGGGCAGCCGAAGCAGAGCGCGTGAACTTAACCTCTATGCCACCGGGCCGGCCCTAACACTCTGAGCATTTTATGTGCGTTAACTCATTTGATCCTCACAGCAACGCTATGAGGTAGTATATTATTAGCTCCATTTTAGAGGTCAGAAAACTGAAGCAGAGGGAGGGGAGCAGGAGCTGGTGTTTGAACCCAGAACCCAACGCCCTTAACCAGCATGCTATCCTGTTGGGCGTCAGGGTAGATCCTCAACGATTAGTTGTTTAGTGAACAGCAAGGAGCCTGTCTTTTAAATAAATGGGGTATTTAAAAAATCCATGCTCAGTAGCCCCCACTTCAAGGGCGTGTAGAAAATCTGAGAGGCAAAGGGGAGGATGTGCCCAGAAAAGGGCCTCACTGAGTTGGAGAGCTGGTTCTCAAAGCCTCCACTTGGGCTCTGCGAGTCTCCTCCCGTGGCCCTGCTTTTGTCATGTGGACACCCAGAGAGAGGGGCTGGTGCTGGTGCGTCCAGTGAATGAGGTATCTTTGGCTTTAATTATCATTGTTAAATTGCACATATTGCATAAAAACAAGCACCATTGCTATAACTTTTGAAGTAACTTTCTATTTTTTTCCCCTATTTTCTTTTCAAAACTCTACTATCTGGCGTATAGTAGATCCCCCAGTAAATGTTGGATGAATGGGTAGATGGACGGGTGAATGAGTGGGTGGATGGATGGTGGGTGAATGGGTAGATGGGTGATGGGTGGCGGATGAATGGATGATGGATGGATGGTTGGATGGGAGGATGGATGGACAGATGAGTAGGTGGATAAAGGGTGGATGCATGGATGGATAGGTGGGTGTGAGGATGGATGGATAGGTGGATGGATGGGGGGTAGGTGGATGGACAGGCAGATGAGTGGATGGATCGGGGGGTGTAGGTGGATGGATGGGTGGATGAATGGGAGGTAGGTGGATGGACGGGCAGATGGGTGAATGGATTGAGTGGAAGGATATTTCTCATAACCTTCCAGAGCTGGAGAGTTTCTCTGGTCTTTGAACTGTAGGCACTGAAAAGACCTCTTAGATCTCCATATCTCCATCACTTGTGCCCTCACCCACATGCCTCTCATATCAGTTGCCATCACCCACACGCGCTGTGCCCCCAGTGTGATGCTCAGACAGTCACAGGATGCTTGGCAGGTCTTGGCCCTCCCAGGTTCTAACAGTTGCCACTGGGTTATCAGCAACCCTGAATGAGAGTCTCCCAAGAACACACTTACTGTTACCTGGCCCTGGGCTGAGCACATCATGTAGATCCTGCATAATCCCACAGCAACTCTCTGTGGCAGCTATTGTTTCAAGCAGAGAAGATGGCCCGAGGGAACACAGTCTGTAAAGCCGGGCCAGGATCCACGCCTGGGCCTGTGGGGCCTGTGGCTCTCGGGCTTGCTGAACCTGGCAAGGCCCGTGCTGGTTTACATGCAGGAGTTCTAGGTCGCGAGTTGCCAACGTAACCAGTCACACACTCTGTGCTTGTGCCTGTGGTCCCTGGGCCTTAAACCCAGAAGGCCTCAGGTCTGAGTGGCAGGGACATGTCACCATGCGTTGCTGGTGGCTCCTGGCTCAAATACATCACATTGTCTTGGGACTTGCTGAAGGCAGATTTCTGCTTTCCTGTGGACACTGACAAGAGTTATCTTTGCAGCTAATGGGGCTGCCCATCCCAGGGGGCGCATGGGGTGCAGGGCTGACATGCTGGGGGCCTGAAGTATGAAGTCACTGTGCTGTGCCTGCTGGAGGCTTATGTGAGCAGTCCTAGCATGTGAGCAACCAGGAGTTGTTGTCTTTTTTCGTGTGTTGCAGCTGACTTGGTTGAGGTAGCATGGAATTAAGTGATTTGCCTGCAGACACGCGGCTGGCTGGTGGCAGTCGAGGCTAGAATGGCCCCTGGAATTCCATCCCATCCCAGTTTTCCTCCGGTTCCACGCCACTAGCCTGTTCCTGTCTCCTGCCGTAGCACAGAGCCTGTGTGAGAGATTTGTGAAAAAAAAAAGGGACACAAATACAGAGCCTCAGTTCAATTTGGGTTTCAGGTAAACAAATGCAACATTTGGGACAACTGATACTAAAAATTATTTGTTGTTATCTGAAATTCAAATTTACCGGAGGTGGGGGGCTGTGTTTTTCTGGCAACCCCAGGGAGAAGGAATTTGGGCATGGGGTAGGGGAGGGTTGGGCTAGTTCATCTCCATTTGGGGATTCTGGAAATCTAGAAGACAAGCAAAGCCATGAGCCGTGACAGCAGAGCACCCTGTCATTCTGCCTGCTGCTGCACGCACAGCCCAAGGTTGGTGACCCGCATCATCCCACAGCACAGCCCCTCGTGGCCAGCCCCCTGTGGGCGTGCTCCATTGCCTGCTTCCGGCCCCTTAATGGGATGAAGTGTGCAGCTTTGTGCACGAGGAAGGGGAGGTGCAGCTGCCATTCAGGGAGGGAAATTAACCTCGGTCAAGCGAGGCCAGTGACTACTGATTTATTGATTGCCTTCAAATAACAGCCCCATCTAATAGAAGCCAACCAGAAGGCAGACAGTAGTTATTCATAGGATTCACCGTTTCCTCTTTCCCTTTCCCACATGGCCTGGTCCCAGGCTCAGCTGCCTTTTGTTATTAGATTGCTCTGAAAGTGCATTTATCACCCCACCGTTTCCCAGGTGAAGGGGCAGCTGTGGGGAGGCCATCTAGGGGGCCAGGGGAGGCCAAGTGGTCCCTAAAGAGCCCTTGGAAGAAAAATGTTTCATTGTCCCCAGACAGAGGAGGCATGGTGGAGGGCCCAGCCTGTGCAGAGGCCTGAGTGCTCACCTGGGCTCTTCTGAGCCCTCGGTTTGCTCGGCTGCAGAATGGGCTCCCCTCCTGGCCATCCAGGAGTGTCCTGTGACTATAGAAGGAGTGGGAGGAGTGTGGGCTCTGGGCTGGGGTCTGGCCATTCACAGTTGGGCGTCCTTGGACATGTCTGGTACGCCTCATTAAAATAGAAGGAAGACCCCCCAGCTCTCAGTGGATGGACTCAGGACTCCATGGTGTCTCGTGCGGAAGAGTCTGCAAGGGCACAGACACTGGCAGCCATTCCCATCTGTCTTTAGAGCTCAGATTCAACAAGGACTGGATTTTTTAAAATCAGCTTTATTGAGGTATAGTGTATGTAGAATAGAATGCATACATTTTTAAGTGTACAGTTTGATGGGTTTTGACAATTGTGTATGCCCTGATCAAGATGTAGAACATTTCCTTCCCAAAAATGTCCTCTTGCGCCCCTTCCTAGTCAGTCTCCCCTCCCTGCCGCAGCCCCCAGCCCAGCAATGCTGCTCCGATTTCTGTCAATATAGGTGGGTTCTGCCTGTTCCAGAACTTCGTGTACATGCAATTAGACAGAAGGCTCTCTTCTGTGTCTGGCTCCTTTGGCTCACATAAACTTGATGACAGCTGTCCCTTTGCACTGCCAAGTAACATTCCATCGTGCAGGTGGGCCACACATTGTCTATACGTTCCATTCGGCAGGTGGGGGGTTTCAGGCAGAGCTGTCATCAGGAGCACAGAACACTATCTGCTCCCACTTCCACCTCATTTTAGTGCTGTGGAAACAGCTCCAGAGGGCAAAACTGGCTTCCCAAGTGTGGAGGACAAACGGGGCAGGTCTGGGTCCAGCACCCAGGGCTCCTGACTGCCCCCCTAGTGCTCCCCCAACACCGGGCCTGCCAGGGAGGTCAGGTATAAGGACATGACACCTTATGTAATTTCTAACAGACTTCAATGTCATTTTGAAAGCGTTGTCCCATCAACTGGGAGGAAAAAAAATCAATGGACTTTGAAACTATATCTTAAAATCACTTAAGTCACATGGCACAACGACGTTTCAGTCAACCATGGACTGTATACATGGTGGTGGTCCCATAAGATTATAATGGAGCTGAAAAATTCCCATCGCACAGTGACACTGTAGCTGTCGTGACACATTACTGACGTGTCTGTGGTGATGCTGGTGTGAACAAACCCACTGCGCTGCCAGTCATAGAAAAGTACAGCACATGCAATTATGGGCAGTACACAATACTTGATAGTAATAGTAAAGGACTATGTTACTGGTTTATGTATTTACTACACTATACTTTTATAATTATTTTAGAGTGTACTCTTTCTACTTATTAAAAAAAAAAGTTTACTGTGAAACAGTATGCCCTGTTACACCAGCAGTAGCCTCATATATCCCGTGTTTACCGCATCTCTTGTTTGCACAATTTTCTCTTGTGCTTGATTTAATCTCATGTCGTTTTGTTCATCGTGGCCCCTGAGCATACAAAATCCACTGCTAATGTTGCCAGTAAGAGGCCACATCAAGTGATTGACCTGGAAAAGAAATTAAGAGTGATTAAGGACTACAAAGGTGGAAAATCAGTGATGGTTACTGCTCACCAGTCGGGCAGGTCCCATTCCACCATGGCTGTGATCTTGAAGAACAAGAACAGAGTGACAGAAGCTGTTAAAGGATCTACTTTGTTGAAGGCAACGAGGCTAACAAAAATTTGAGAAGGGCTGATATCAAACATGGAGAAACTTCTAATGACCTGGATTGAAGACCAGACACAGAAGCGTATCCCTCTCAGCACCATGATGATCGTGGCCAGAGCAAAGAGTTTGTTAGCAATGTTGAAAGAAAAGGCTGGACCTGACTATGATGTTGAATTAACTGCTAGTTCTGGGTGGTTTCAATCATTCAAGAATCATTGTTCATTACATAATGTGAAAGTCAGTGGTGGGTCTGTGAGTGCTGATGTGAAGGCAGCTGAAGAATTTTTGGAAACTCTAGATAAGCTGATTGTGGAGGAGAATTACCTGCCAGAGCAAATATTCGCTATGGATAAAACCTCCCTATTTTGGAAACAGATGCATGAAAGGACTTTCATCCATAAGGAGTCAAGTCAGTGCCAGGTTTCAAGGCTTTTGAGGACAGGATGACAGTCTTGCTTGGGAGCAGTGTTGCAGGCTACAAATTGAAACCCTTTATGATCTGGCACGGAGAGAACCCCAGGGCCTTCAAGCATATCAATAAGCACACACTGCCAGTGACTACAGGAGCAATAAGAAGTCATGGATGACCCCACTTCTCTTCCAAGACACCCTCCTGAATTGCTGTGCCAGCGAAATGGAGAAGTACTGTTTGCAGAATAACATACCTTTCAAGATTTTGCTTATTGTTGATAACCATCCCAGACATCCTTCTTTTATTGGTGATCTTCATCCCAATGTCTAAGCAGTGTTTCTCCCTCCAAACACCACCTCTTTTTTTTTTTTTTTTGTGGGGAAGACCAGCCCTGAGCTAACATCTGTTGCCAATCTTCCCCCCCCCTTTTTTTTTTTTGCTGAGGAAGACTGGCCCTGGGCTAACATCCGTGCCCATCTTCCTCCACTTTATATGGGACGCCGCCACGGCATGGCTGACAGGCAGTGCGTCGGCGGGCGCCTAGGATCCGAACTCGCGAACCCCGGGCTGCCAAGCGCGGACTAAACCGCTGCGCCACCGGGCGGCCCCTAAACACCACCTCTTTGATCCAACCAATGGACCAAGGAGTTCGCAGCTGTTAAGGCCTACTACCTGAGGAGGACATTTGCCCAGACTATTGCTGCAACTGGGAAGACACTAATGCAATTCTGGAAGGATTACAACATCTATGACTGCATCAAGAACCTTGCTTGGGCTTGGGGTGATGTCACCAAGGAGAGTATGAATGGCATCTGGAAGAAGACACTCAAGAAGTTCATCCATGACTTCAGAGGATTTGCCGAGGATGAGGAGGCTGCAAACATCAACAAGGCTGTGGCTGAGATGGCACACAACTTATCCCGGGTGTGGATGAACGTCACATTGAGGAGCTCCTAGAGGAATTGACTGAAGAATTGACTAAAGTAATGAGGCGTTGGAACTGGAACAGGAACGCACAGCTGAAGAAGAGGTAAGAGAAGAGGAAACTGCAGGAGAAGAAAAAGAAGAACCCCCAAGAAAACTCACAGTGGAGGGTTTAGCGGAAGTGTTTGCAGACCTCAACAGGCTCCTTAAGGGTTTGAAAACATGGACCCCAACACTGAAAAGTTTTCATTAATAGAGAGGAATGTGCACTCCTGCTTGCAAACAAATCTATGGTGAAAAAAAGAAACAAACCAAGCAAACCACCATGGACATATTTCTGAAAAGAGTGAAACTTCCTCGAGAAGAGCCCCAGGCAGGTCCTTCAGGAGATATTGCAGCAGGAGGCACTGTTCTCACAGGAGATGGCAGCTCCATGCATGTCGTTGCCCCTGAAGACCTTCCAGTGTAAAAAGATGTGAAGGTGGAAGACTGATATTGATGATCCTGACACTGTGTGGGCCTAGGCTAATGTGTGTCTTAGTTTTTAACAAAAAAAAATAGTTTAAAAAGTAAAAAAAAAAAATTAAAAATAGGAAAAAAAGCATATGGAATAAGGATTCAAGGAAAGGAAATATTTTTTACAGGTATACAACGTGTTTGTGTTTTAAGCTGTGTTATTACAAAAGAGTCAAGAAGTTTTAAAAAATTAAGTTTGTAAAGTAAAAAGTACTGTAGTAAGCTAAGGTTAAAATATCATTGAAGAAAGAAAAATATTTAGTGTGGCCTAGTGCGCAGTGTTTGTAAAGTCTGCAGCGGTGTCCTGGGCCTTCACACTCACTCACCGCTCACTCGCCGACTCACCCAGAACAACTTCTGGTCCTGCAGGCTCCAGTCATGGTGAGTGCCCTATACAGGTGCACCATTTTTTATCTTTTTTTTTTTTTTTTTTTTTTTTTTTGTGGGGAAGACCAGCCCTGAGCTAACATCTGTTGCCAATCCTCCTCTTTTTGCTGAGGAAGACTGGCCCTGGGCTAACATCGTGCCCATCTTCCTCCACTTTATACGGGACGCCGCCACGGCATGGCTGACAGGCAGTGCGTCAGCGGGCGCCCGGGATCCGAACTCGCGAACCCCGGGCTGCCAAGCGCGGACTAAACCGCTGCGCCACCGGGCGGCCCCGACCATTTTTTATCTTTTATGCTGTATTTTTACTGTACTTCTTCTATGTTTAGGTATGTTTAGATACAGAAATACTTACCATTGTGTTAGAATTGCCTACAGGATTCAGTACAGTAACGTGCTGTACAGGTTTGTAGTCTAGCAGCAATAGGCTGTACCGTAGAGCCGGGGTGTGTGGTGGGCCGTACCATCTGGGTTTGTGTAAGTGCGCTCTATGATGCTGGCACAAAGACGGAATTGCCTAACGATGCATTTCTCAGAATGTATCCTCTTCGTTAAGAGACACATGACTGTGCTAGGAACAGGTGTGCCAAAGGTAGCTCGTTTGAAAAACAACTGGGCTAATGAGGAGAGTGGCAAGCGAGGCCTCCTGTGGATAGAAGGAGCCCTGGGTTAGGAGCCTGAGGGTTGTTCTGCTGCCCTCTTTCTGGTTGTGTGACCCCACCAGTCACTTCTGAGGGGCCTCTGCTTCCTCATATGTAAATGGAGCTAACATCACCCATGCCCCAGGCCTGTTTTGAGGGTTAAGTAAGCTCAAGTAAAAGCACTTTTGAAATTGTGAGATGCTGAATCAATGGTCATTGTGATTTTTATTGTTAGTGTCTTGGAGATCCCTGGGATTCTTGGACGGTTGCCGAAGCCTGCTCTTCCCCCTGGAGCTCCCTCTGCCTGGACGTCCTGTCCACCCCTGCTGCTTGAGTCTGTTGATGGTTTCCTTTGCCGTGCGGAAGCATTTTAGTTTGATGTGGTTTCACTTATTAGTTTTTGCTTTTCTTGCCTTTGCTTTTGGTGTAAAATCCAAAAAGTTATCATGAAGACCAATGTCAAGGAGTTTACTGCCTATATTTTCTTCTAGGAGTTTTATGGTTTCAGGTCTTATGTTCAAATCTTTGAACCATTTTGAGTTAATTTTTGTGTGTGGTGTAAGACAGGGATCCAGTTTCATTCTTCTGAGTGTGGCTGTCTGATTTTCCCAACACCATTTATTGAATACACTGTCCTTTCCCCATTGCATATCTCGGCTCCTTTATTGTGAATTAATTGACATATATGTGGGTTTATTTCTGGGCTCTATTCTGTTCCACTGATCTGTGTGTCTATTTTTATACCAATACCTCACTGTTTAGATTACTACAGCTTTGAAATTTAGTTTGAAATCCGGAAAGGGAGGTGACACCTCCGGCTTTGTTCTTTCTCAAGATTGCTTTGCCTGTTGAGGGTCTTTTGTGGTTCTATACAAATTTTAGGATTGTTTGTTCTATTTATGTGAAAAATGCCATTGGAATTTTGATACAGATTGCATTGAATCTGTAGATTGCTTTGGATAGCATGAACATTTTAACAATATTAGTTCTTGCAATCCATGAGCATGGAATATCTTCCATTTATTTGTGTCTTCTTCAATTTCTTTCATCAATGTCTTATAGATTTCAGTGTACAGGTCTTTCACCACCTTGGTTAAATTTATTCCTTGGTATTTTATTCTTTTTGATGCAATTGTAAATGGGATTGTTTTCTTAATTTCTCCTTCTGATAGTTTGTTATTAGTGTTTAGAAATGCAACCGATTTTTGTATATTGATTTTTTACCCTGCAACTTTACTGAATTTGTTTATTAGTTCTAATAGTTTTTTGGTGGAGTCTTTAGGGTTTTCTATACATAATATCATGTCATCTGCAAATAGTGACAGTTTTACTTCTTCCTTTCCAATTTGGATGCCTTTTATTTCTTTTTCTTGCATAATTGCTGTGGCTGGAACTTCAAATACTATGTTGAATAAAAGTCACAAGAGTGGGCACCCCTGTCCGTTCTTGATTGGGGAGGAAAATCTTTCAGTATGATGTTGGCTGTGGGTCTGTCATATATGGCTTTTATTATGTTGAGGTATGTTCTGTCTCTACCCTCTTTGTTGAGAGCTTTTATCATAAATGATGTTGAATTTTGTCAAATGCTTTTTCTGTGTCTATTGAGATGATCATGTGATTTTTATTCTTCATTTTGTTAATATGGTATATCACACTGATTGTTTTGCAGATGTTGAATCATCCTTGCATTCCTGGAATAAATCCCAGTTGATCCTGGTGTATGATCCTTTTGATGTATTGTTTTGTTTTTTAATTAATTTTTAGTTGAGGTATAAATTGACTTTATATTAGTCTTAGGTGTACAATATAATGATTTGATATTTGTATATATTGCAAAATGATCACCACAGTAAGTCTAGTTAACATCCATCACCATACATAGTTACAGAATTTTTTTCTTGTGATGAGATCTTTTAAGATTTACTCTCTTAGCAACTTTCAAGTATGTCATACAGTATTATTAACTATAGTCAACGTGCTCTACATTACATCCCCTAGACCTATTTATTTTATAACTGGAAGTTTGTACCTTTTGATTCCCTCACCCGTTTTTCCCATTCCCAACACCCTGCTTCTGGCAACCACCAATTTGTTCTCCATATCTATGAGCTTATTATTATTTTTTAAGATTCCACATATAAGTGAGATCATATGGTATTTTTCTTCCTCTGTCTGACTTATTTCATTTAGCATAATGCCCTCAAAGTCCATCCATGTTGTCACACATGGCAAGATTTCATTCTTTTTTATGGCTGAATAATATTCCATATTGTGTGTGTGTATACATATATGTGTGTATATATATGTATACATATGTATATATATATACATATATATATATTGCAAAATGATCACCACAGTAAGTCTAGTTAACACACACACACACACACCACATTTTCTTTATTTAATGTATTGTTGAATTTGGTTTGCTGAGGATTGAGGATTTTTGCATATATGTTCATTAGGGATATTGGCCTGTAATTTTCTTTTCTTGTGGTGTCCTTGTCTGTTTTGGTGATCAGGATAATACTGGCCTTGTAAAATGAGTTTGGGAGTGTTCCTTCCTCTTCTATTTTCTGTAAGAGTTTGAGAAGAATTGGTATTAATTCTTTAAATGTATGGTGGAATTTACCAATGAAATAATTTCATCCTGGACTTTTGTTTGTTGGGAGGTTTTTGATTACTGATTCAATCTCCCTATTAGTAATCAGTCTGTTTAGATTCTCTATTTCTTCATGATTCAGTCTTGGTAGGTAGTATGGTTCTAGGAATTTATCCATTTCTTCTAGGTTGTCCTATTTCTTGGTGTATAATTGTTCATAGTGGTTTCTTATGATCCTTTGTATTTCTGTGGTATCAGTTGTAACGTCTCCTCTTTCATTTCTGATTTTATTTATTTGAGTTCTCTCTCTTTTTTTTCTTGGTGAGTCTAACTAAAGTTCTGTCCATTTTGTTTATCTTTTCAAAAAACCAGCTATTAGTTTCATTTATCTTTTCTATTATCTTTTTAGCCTCTATTTCGTTTATTCCTGCTCTGATCTTTGTTATTTCCTTCCTTCTACTGACTTTAGGCTTTGTTTGTTCCTCTTTTTCTAGTTCCTTGAGGTGTAAAGTTAGGTTGTTTATTTGAGATTTTTTTTTTTTGTTTCTTGATGTAGGCACTTATTGCTATGGACTTCCTTCTTAGAAATGCTTTTGCTGCATCCCATAAGTTTTAGTATGTTGTATTTCCATTTTCATTTGTCTTAAGGTATTTTTTGAATTCTTCTTTGACCCATTGGTTGTTCAGTACTTGCCTGTCTTTTCTGAGGGGCAGTCACTCTGAAAGAGCTTCCCTTCACCCCTTGGTCCGGCTGCTTGGAGGGTGACTGTGTCTTGCAGGGGCCTCCAGAAGGAACCCTTCATAGGCCACACAACCTGTTCTGCAGTCTGACTATCTGAGAAACCCTCCCGATGTTGTAAAAATCTGCCCAGATAGTTTGTGTGCTACAGGGACAGGCACGTAGACAGAATAATACTGTGTATTATCCTGGTAGATTCTGAGCTACCTTGAGGGCAGGCCTGGTGGTTTGTTCATTTTTGGAACCTCAGCCACACTTGGTGCAGTGCCGAGCACACCAGCAGGCCCCAGAGGAAGGTTGGCTGAGTTGGGTTGAATCCTATAGGGCAAAACAAAGTGCCCCATCAAAATAAAAAACTTTTATGCATCAAAGGACATTATAAGGAAAGAGGAAGACTACCCACAGAATGGGAAAAAATATTTGTAAATTATATATCTGATAAAGATCTAGTATCCAGAATATATAAAGAACTCGTACAGCTCAAGAAAAAAAGATAATCAACCCGATTAAAATAAAATGAGCAAAGGACTTGAACAGACTTCTCTCCAAAGAAGATATACAAATGGCCAATAGGTACATGAAAAGATGTTCAATGTCATCAGTAGTTAGTAGGGAAATGCCAGTCAAAGTCACAATGATTTGCCACTTCACACCCACTAGAATGGCTACAATTTTTAAAAATGGAAAATAACAAGTGTTGGCAACGATGTGCTGATGGGAATGTAAAATGGTGCAGCTGCTGTGGAAAACAGTTTGGCAGTTCCTCCATAAGTTAAAAATAGATTTACCATATGACCCAGCAATTCCACTTCTAGATATATACCCAAGAGAAATGGAAACACATGTCCACACAAAAACTTGTGCATGGGTGTTCATAACAGCATTATTGACAATAGCCAAAAGGTGGAAACAACCCAGATGTCCATCAACTGCTGAGTGGATACACAAAACGTAGTATTTTCATATAATGGAGTATTATTCGTAATAACAAAAAGGAATGAAGTACTGATACATGCTAAAACATGGATGAACCTCAAAAGTTATGTTAAGTGAAAGAAGCCAGACACAAGAGGTCACACACTGCATGATTCTATTTATATGAAACTTACAGAAGAGGCAAGTCCATAGAGACAGAAGGTGGATTAGTGGAGCCAGGGGCTCAGGAGGGATAGAGAGTGACAGCTATGGGTACAGGGTTTCTATGTGCGGTGATGGAAATATTCTGGAATTATACTATGTTGATGGCTGCATAACTAAAAACCACTTTGAATTTTGTCTCAAAAAATTTTTTTAAAAGCACGAAGTGTCTGTAAGGAGTGTGAAGTCTGTGGCCTTGGGCCCCATGGTGCCGACTGTAGGCCGCTGGGTGGTACACTCACCGCCCCTGAAGCACTCACGCCTTCCTCTCTGAGTGAGGAGTGAGCTTCCCACGGGACCAGCAGAGGCCGCCTGCCTGGAGCCGGACAAAGGGCTTGTTTACCTTCTGAGAGGATTGGGCAGTGGTGCCAACAGTGGAGACCTGATTGAGGGGAAGGCCCGGGAGCCACCACACTCACCTCTCCTTCCCGTAAACTTCAGCCTATACCCGCCTCTCCCCGCAGCGTGTTCCTGCCCGGGAAATCTGAGGACAAGCCCAGGAGCCGCCTCCAGGGAGAGTCAGAGAGTCGGTGGCCTTGGGCCAAATTGCTGGTGGACCTGGAGCTGCTAATCACTGCCCGATGATTAATTGCCGGGAAGGGCAGGTCCGCTTGGGCAGCAGAGCCATGCTGCAGGCAGAATCACTGCTGAGGCTGTAATGGAGACAGATGGCCCATGGGATCCAGTCCTCCTCTAGTGTCCCAGAACTGCAGAGCACCAGCCAGGGCCTTTGAGATGCTCCATACACACGAATGTTTTCCTGTTCGGGGCCCTGATGGGTGACTTGCTCACATAATTAGAGCACAGCTACCTTGACTCCCAGCCACCTCCTCTCCAGCCCCTGCTATGTATTTGCCTCTTTCCACGCCCCCCACCCCCCACCCCGTTCATTCGCCAGTGTGCACGGTGCAGTGGAAGCCCGGCGTGGCAGCGATGTGGGTGCGGGGCGGCTGGGGTGGTGGAGATGAGCAGAGGCCAGAAGGGCATTTGTTAGCGCCGTCTGCTCACCTCGCTCCACTGTCAGAGGTTGAAGGTTGATCATAGATGTGATTAATTTGAAAAAATAAAACAAGGATTCTGTGTCTAAAAATTAAAAGCTTGAAAGTCTGTGCCTCAGGGAGCAGGGGAAGCAGGGGTGAGGGTCCGAGGTGCCCCTTCTCAGCCCTGCCGCAGGGGCACCTGTGCAAGTGCCTGGCTGGGTGTGGCACGGCAGAGCTCCTGTCCTCAGGCTTCCGGGGCTCCTTCTCCTCGACTGTTTTCTCCTCCTTGTCTGCCGTGGGCATTCTGGAATTGTGTCTAGTGGGGCCCTAGGCCTGGAGGGGGCCCCGAAGTCCAGTCAGAGCCCTGCATTGCCCAGGGGTGTTTCGGGGGCTGCCGGGTCTCGTTCTGCTTCTTCATGTGTTGGGGGTGTGTTTGGTCAAAGAGGCTGCTTCCAGAAGGACCTCGTGGTCCGCGTAGACAGAACTAATCAGGAAGTGTGGGAACCCCTGCGGAGCTGCTCCTGAGTCGCCCTCCCTCCTCGGGGTCAGGGCTTCAGAGCCCTGGACCACAGACCTGCTCCCCACCTCCACCCTCGCCCCGGCTTCTCCCCATTCCTCCTCCTTCTCTCCTCCCCCGTTTAGGTTGCGAGATGGGAACAGAAATCCCGCAAGCTGAGCAAGGCCTTCCGGTCCCCGTACCTGGCCTGCTACTTCCTGGGCTGCGCCATCCTGCTCCTGAACTTCCTGCGCTCACACTGGTAAGCCCCCAGGCCGGCCCGCCGAGTAAAGGCCATTTCCATAGCAAGAATCCAGGGTGCCTGAGGGGAAGGGGGTGGCTGCTGCTGGCGGTACTGGGGGTCCATCAGGAGGCGGGGAGCATCTGAACACACAGGGAATTCTGCTCTCCGAGGCCTCGTGCCACAGCGAGGCACCCCTTACCTCTCTGGGCCATTAGACTCCTATCAGCAGAGGAGTCCTCATGACCTCGGGAAGGGGACAGCGCCACTTGCCTGGGATCCAGGCATCCAGGAACAGGGTGGATAGGGCCTGGGTGGTCCCCAAGCTCGCCTCCTGGACTCCAGTGTGCAGACAAAACCGCTGTAGAAGTCCCCTCCGGGAAGTGCTGGGCAGGAGGCAGTTGCCCCTTGGGGGCCAGGGCCTCACCCAGGCTCGGGCTGATGTCAGCAAGCTGCTCAGTTCACCTCTGCACCTGGCGTGTTACCCTCCTGCCATCAGAGAAAGAGGCCAGGTGGGTGAACTTGTTCTAGAAGATGAGGCACTGCATGCAGGAGCCAGGCGAGGTGAGGTGAGACTCCCAGGGTCAGCGTGGAGGGAGGAGAGTGGGGTCAAGTGGTCAGACATGGCTATGCCCAGCATAGCCCATCCCTGAGCCTTGGCTCTCATCTCCTCGCGTTCTGTGGGAACCGTTGCGGGGCACACTAGCTCGTGGACTGACCGTGGCCTGTGCAGTGCTTTAAAAAACGAGAAATGACACATGAGAATTCCAGTCTCCCCACATGGGAGCCATCACTGGGGGCCAGGTGGCAGCTGCTCCTTTGGACAGCTCCCCTGTTCCCTGTGGCCCTGCCCCACCCCTGCAGGCGCCAGGGTGAGAAGGTGAAGCATCATGCTGGGTGCTCTATCCATGGCTCCTGGGCAGTGGCCTCTGTAGATGCCAAGGGCAGGGGTATGGGTGTCGGCTGGGGGCCCTCCCACTCCCACTCCCACTGAGAGGCCTGGCCTGGCCTGGCCTTCCCTCTCCCCATCCAGGGCGCCTGTGCTGTACACCTCGCTGTCTTCCCGCCTTGAGGGGGTGTGATCAGGAGGGGCCTGCCAAGGCCAACCTTCCCCCTGGACCTTTGACTCCAGCCTGTGCTTCTTGGCCTTTCAGGCTGCCTGTCGTCTCCTTACTTCCTTCGCTCCAGGGCAGGACGGGTATCTCAAGGGTCAGGGTCCTCAGAGGGGCTGCAGCCCAAGGCACCTGCCACCATGGGTTGAATGACATGAAGACATTCTCCAGAGAGGCCTATCCATGGCACAAAGGGGCAAGGGGCTTGGCTTGCAGCGCTGCCTAGGGTGCCTCCAGGCCTACCGGCCCCAAGGGAGCATTTTCGCATTTGTAGGGCAAAGAAGGGTCCTATTGCACAGATGAAGAAAGTGAGGCATGGCAAGAAGCAATGATTTGTTCAAGATTTTACAGCTCACAGAGCCTGACATGGCAGGAGATCAGGCGGCTTCAGGCTCAGCCGCAGATTGGGGAGGAAAGACTCGATTCATTTAGGCCCAAGGAATGCGGTGGTCACAATGCTAGTGTACCCGCCCCAGGCTGGGCTCATGGGAGTAGGAAGTCTGGAGGGAGATGGAGAGGGTCCTCTTTGCCCACCCCTGCCACATGGAGTGTCCCCCTTATAATGGAGGGGCCCTGGGCTGCCCTCAACAAGGTGGGAGTACAGGGCCCTCCAGCAGGACAGTGGGGAGGCTGCTTCTCAGCAAGCCCTGCCCCAGGGCCCCCTCTGGACCCCAAGCACACACTCCCAGGTCCCCACAGGGGTGGTGAGGCTGAGGAAGAGCAGAAGGCTGGAGAGAGCTCGCCTCCATCCCAGAGCATGCTGGGACTGCTGTCAGGGCTTGTGCTCTGCCAGGAGAGGGCTCGAGCCCCACAGCCCTCAGCCCAATCAGCAGGACAGACCAGGTGTCCAGAGGTGCCCGTCCATGCCCCAAGTCGCCACCACTGCCGAGGACCGGGTGTGGGCAGCCATGCCGCCTCCTGACCGTGGCACCCAGAATTACAACAGCACTTGGGGTTGGGTATTTGAGCCCACGCATCAGATGGGGGCCAAGGCTGGTGAGTGGTGGAGCAGGTGGCAAACCCGGCTGTCCTGGCCGTGTGGCCCTCCCCAGGGAGCTTTCTCTCTCTCAGTGCTGAGTTCTGATTTCCTTGCTCCTCCCTAGCTCGGTCATGGAGGCCTGTCTTCCCACTTGCTCAAGCCAGAAAACTTGGAGCCATCCTTGATTGTTTCCTGTCCACAGCACAACCTGTAATCCACCGCCGGGATCCATCCCTCTCCCTTCTCTGTCTTTCTGGACCACGCAGCAGTCTCCTCACTCCACACAGCTGCACGGGGATCTTGTCAGAATGAGAATCAAATCGTGTCATCCCTGCCTTACACCCCCACCCCGGCTTCCCATTGCAGTAAGAATAACATTAAGATTCCTCACCTGGCCCCACCATTCCCATGGCAGGGTCTCTGCCCCACCCCTTCCGCCCGCCCCACTTGAGTCTCGCTTTTCCTCCCGCCTTGGCTTTCATGGGCATCTAAGGCGAGAGCCCTCCCCGACCGCACCCTGGATGCAGAAGTCCCAACGTGGGCAACCAGACCCAGCTTGGCTCCTGCAGCATCCTCAGCACCTTGTCCACTTGTCAGTGCTAATGTAAGACCCGCCTCTCAACAGACTGTAAGCTCCAGGGGGCTCAGGACTCTGTCTGTCCCGGGAACCGTTTATCCCCGGGGCTGAGCGCCGCCCCTGGCTCAGTGAGTACTAAGGCCAAATGCGGAGTGGACAGAGCCTGCACTGGGAGCCCAGCTGACCGTTGACCTTGGAGAGAGAGAGGTCATGGGATGGCTGGAAGGCTCCAGGGAGGTCTCTAAAAACCGGTGAGAGCTCCAGATGTTTAAACAAGTCACTCACTCTTTGCCCTGCCCTTCTCTCCCCTGGGCCTCCCTCCGACTGCGGTTACAGTGTCAGGGTTCCAGACGGATCTGCCTCCTCCTCCCACTGCGCTCTCCCACGGGGAAGGGAGGGGCTGCCCCAGACAGACCTGGATCTGTCCTGCCCACCGCGGCCTTCCAGCCTCAGTGTCCTCAGCTGACCAGCAGGAGAAGCCCCTCTGGCAGGGCCGCCACAGGTGGGCGCTCAGCATGGCCCTTACTTCCTGGTCTTCTGGTGGCAGCAAGGGGCCTGTCCTCAAGGAGCTGCAGACCTGCAGGCCTTGGATGAGCGGGGACTCGGGTTAGATGTGGGGAGGAGTACAGCGGGCCTGTGATGCATAGAGGGCCTCTTCCTGCTGCTGCCTCCAGCTGTCCTCCAAGCCTACTGGCATCCTCTCCTCAGCCAATGGCAGGTCACGTATTTAAAGGTGATCCACTTGATAAGAACAGTACCTAGGGGTGCATGGCGCAAATCCAGCCTCCCTTGGGTCTGGGTCCATGCCTTGGACGGGTCTGCCCTTCTGGGACCTCTGTTATCCGCTTCTTTGTGCCCTTTGGGAGACCGTCTCTACTTAAACCCTGTGCAGGCGTGTGCCACCGTACACGTGGCTGGCGCGTGCCTGGGCTCGCTTAGCAGAGCTGGGTGGAGGCTGTCATAGAGCAGCAGCCGTGGGTCCATCTGGTTCTCTGTCACTGCCGCACACAGTCCCTGTGGAGGTGCCGCTCTCCTAACCAGCCTCCACGCAGCGTTTCAGTTGTCTCTAGCCCCTGACTCTCTCTGCCCTGCAGCACAAGGGCACTTGCCCAGGTCCCTTGGCCGGTTCCTGATCCCTCTGAAATGGGGGGCCTCGCTTCCTCCACTTGTATATGCACCCCAGGAAACTGGCCTGGGCTGGGCACTGGGCTGGGTGGGGTGGTCTAGCAGTGGGCAGCCTGTGGTGGGTTGGGTTGGATACGATGCTTGGGGTCAGGCAGCACCTGGGATGTGGTAGGAGGGGGAGCCACAAAGGTTTTGTAGCAGAGGAGGGAATTAATTTACCGAGTCGGTGTTTGAATTTGCAAGGGGCTTCCCAGCCTTCGTGAGCTAACCTCACCCCACGCTGCTGGGCTCCGAGGGACCCTCCCTTTGGTTCCCACTTGGAGAAGGAGCCTTGGCTGGGGGTGCTGAACCCAGAGAGAGGTGAACAGTGACCTTGAGAACTGTGGGGGAAGGGAGGAGGGCTTCCCCTCCAGGCTTCGGAGAAGCTGTGCAGAGGGGGCAGCCTGCGGGGCAGGCAGGCTGGCCTGTGTCCGCTCCAGGGTTGTGAAACCCTCTCTCGGAGTTGTCTGCTGGGCATGTTTGGGCTGTTGTACTGCACATGAGCCTTCCTCCCCTAGTGGGGGCGTCACCCAGTTGCTCCAGGAAAACTCAGCTGGTGGGGAGACCGAAACAGCCTCCTCCTTGTTCCCCAGCCCCACCTGGGCCTGCAGCCCAGCCCAGTTGGCTACTTTTCAGCATAATTGATTTTTTCCTTTGTTTTCTTCCCTAACAAGCCTTTGCTTACAGACGCTCAGGTCCTTCCTTCCTTTCTTCCTGAAGGAATGAATGAATGAGTGGGCAGATTTCATCCAAAATGGCCCCTTTCTCCCTAGCTATCGCTGAAGAGGCATTTAAAGCTCCTGAAACATCAATCTCTTCAGCATACAGGACCTACTGCCTTTTTTCCTGAAATAATGTACTGTTTTGTGTTCTGGACTTCCGAGTTCTTGGCTTCCTGGATCCCAAATGTAGAGAAAAATCTCCAACCGATCTTTCCTTAGCCAGGTCTCTGCTGGTTCCTAGTGGCTGTGGAGTTGGGCGTTCGATCCCTGCCCTGCAGACCGGCTGCGCTCCAGGTGGGCTGTGCTGTGCGGAGGGGCTGAGGGGCCAGCTGATGGGACTTATTTCTGGGCTGAGGCATGATCTCCTGTGGCCTAACTCCAGCCTCCCTTGCCGGCCCTCAGCGAAGGCAGATGTCCTTGGAGACAGTCCCTTTCCCTCTCGTTCTGTTTCCCGGCTGGGTGTTGGACTAATTCAGGGGTTGGCAAACTGTGCCCTGCAGGCCACACCCGGCCAGCTGCCTGCCTTTTTATGGCCCACGAGCTAAGAATGGTTTTTACATTTTCACATGAGTACCTTATTTTTTTATTGTGGTAAAATACACGTAGATATTTACCATTTTATTTACCATTTTAGCCATTTTTAAGTGTACGGTGGCATTAAGCACATTCACATTCATTGTTGTGCAATCGCCCCACCACCCATCTCCAGAACGTTTTCATCTTCCCAAACTGAAACTATGTCCCCACTCAACACTGACTCCCCATCCCCCTCCCCCAGCCCCTGGCAGCACCCTTCTACTTTCTGTCTCTATGACTTTGACGACTCTAGGTGCCTCATATGAGTGGATCACACAGTGTTTGTCCCTGTGTGTCTGGTGTGTTTCACTCAGCATCATGTCCTCCAGGTTCATCCATGCTGTAGCACATGTCGGCATCCCCTTCCTTTTTAAATCCTGCCATTTGCAACAACATGGATAAACTTTGAGGACAATATGCTAAATGAAAAAAAGCCAGACACAAAAGGACAAATACTATGTGATTCCTCTTATATGTGGAATCTAAAAAAATCAAACTCAGGGAAACAGAGTAGAATGGTGGTTAACAGAGTGGGGCATGGGAGAGACGGGTGAAGGTGGTCGAAGGATACAAACTTCCAGTTATAAGAGGAGTATGTTCCGGGGATGTGATGGACAATGTGGTCACTGTATCAACAATACTGTCTTGTATACTTGAAAGTTGCTAAGAGAATAGATCTCAAAAATTCTCACCACACACACAAAAGGGTAACTATGTGAGCTGATGCAGGTGTTAACTGACCTTATTGTGATGGTCACTTCACAATATATCCGTATATCAAATCATCACGTTGTACACCTTAAACTTACACAGTGTTAAATGTCAATTATATCTCAATAAGACTAGTAAAAAATAAAATAAAAGCACTTTGAAAAAAAATTTTTTTTAAAGAATTTCCTTCCTTTTAAGACTGAATAATAATTCATTGGATGCAGAGACCACATTGTGCTGATCCATTCCTCTGTCATGGACGTTCGGGTTGTTTCCACCTTTTGGCTACCGTGACTAGCGCTGCTGTGAACGTGAGTGTACAGATGTTGGAGTCCCTGCTTCTGATTCTTTTGGGTCTATACCCAGAAGTGGGATTGCTGGATCATGGTAGTTCTAGTCTTAATTTTTTGAGGAATTTCCACAGCAGCTGCACCATTTTATATCCCCACCAACAGTGCACAAGGGTTCCAATTTCTCCACATCCTCACTGATACGAGTTATTTTGTTTTTTTGATAATAACCATCCTAATGGGTGTGAGGTGATACGTCATTGTGGTTTTGATTTGCATTTCCCTGATGATTCGTGATGTTGAACATTTTTTCATGTACCTGTTGGCCATTTGTGTGTCTTCTTTGGAAAAATGTCTATTCAGTTCCTCTGCCCATTTTTTTATCCGATTGTTTGTTTGTTGTTGTTGAGTTGTATACATGGTTTCATTTTAAATGGTTATATAAGTATCTACATAATTTCCTGGGTTTTGTCTCTTGGGCTGCGGAGCTGAAAGTATTTACTGTCTGGCCTTTTGAGACAAAGTTTGTCAGCCCTGGACTAGTGACGGCTAAGGTCCCTTCCAGCTCAATCAAATTCATAATTTTGACTGTCTACATCAGGTGTTGGCAAACTTTTTCTGTAAAGGGCCAGATAACAAATATTTTTGACTCTGTGGGGCCACACGGCCTCTGCTGGAACTCCTCGGCTCTGATGGAGACAGCCGCAGACAAATGAGCGTGGCTGGGTTCCCATAAAACTTTATTTACAAGAATAGCCAGCAGACTGGATTTGGCCAAAGGCTGTAGTTCAGCGGCCCCTGTCCTCCATGAAAGGAAGCTCCCATGGCCGCCTTTGGGCATCTGGGGACGCCTGGTTGATGGCGTCTGGAAATGAGTCAGAGCAGGCCTGGGCAGGTGCTCTGGGTCAGCCTCAGCTCTGCTCCTGATGGGCTGACCTTGAGCAGATCACTTCAGCTTCTTGGGCCTTGGTGTCCTGTCTGTGAAAAGGAGCAGGAGTCCCTGGCCCAGTCCCCAAGGGGTCATCCATCCTTCACTGGCCAGCTCCTCACCGGCTGTGCGGCACATGCAGGAATCCAGGGCTGAGGAGACACAGCCCTGCCTCCGGAGTCAGACCTCAGAGGTGTGCGCAGCCGTGGCTGCGTCAGAGTGGGAGGGTCTGGCAGTGAGGGAAGATGGGCCCTGCTGCAGGAAGCAGCCTGGCTCGGTAGGTGACCCAAGAGGGAGAGAAGGCGCCATGCAGGTGAGGCTGGAGGGCGTGACTGTAGAGTGTCGGCACGGAGGCAGTCATTTCACAGTGACGTGGGTGGGGCAGTGACGTGGTCAGACCCCCATGAGCAGGTCCCTGTGGCTGCCTGCAGGGAGCAGTAGGACTGGGTAAAGGAGGGGCCGCTGTCTCCTGCACAGGGTGCCAGCAGGAGGCAAAAAGCTCGAGGGCCCTGATCTCTGTCCCTGGTCCTGTGGCAGGGTCCCTCCTTCCTCCTCCAGGCCCCAGCCCAGTGCTGGGGGTCCCTAGAAGACCAAGGGAGCAGTCCCACGCACAGCCCAGCCCCTGATGTGCAGACCCCAGCAGAGAACTCTCCTGTTTGTTCTTGCCTCCTGGGCCCTCAGGAGAGCCCCTGCGTAGCTGGGAGGAGGTCATGCCACGTCCGACTTCTTACAGAGCACAGCCCTACTCTTCCTTCTCTCCGGCCCTCTCGACGTCAGTGCGGGCCTGGCCTGGTGTCTGCCTTCTCTTGGTTGAACTGGCCATCCCAGGAAAGTTCTGGGAGAAGAGAAAGGACCCTCACAGGCAGAACTGGCTTTCTCTTCTCGCCTTTCAGATCTCCAGGCAGCAACTGTGCTCCAGCACTTTCTTCCTCCTCCTCGATCTCATTGGTCCTTCCCTCCACCGGCCATCTGCTGCCCCCAGGCCCTGTGCCCCGGCTAGACTGTGTCCCCAGTGACAGTACCGGGTTGTCTCCCCTCCACACCGGGGACGCTGGGTGGGCAGACGGGGCCCTGGGGGGGTGCTAGTGAGTGAGGCCTGTGGCCTCCTGGGCCCACACTGCCCCAGCACCCTTTCACACATCACTCCATTTGATTCCCGGGGGGGGGGGGTGTTTGCTTTTTTTTGTGGTAAAATACACATAACATAAAACTTGCCATTTAAACCATTTTATTTTGACAGCCTTTTTTTTCTGGTGAGGAAGATTGTCCCTGAGCTAACATCTGTGCCCATCTTCCTCTATTTTGTATGTGGGTCACCTCCACAGCATGGCTGGTAAGCGGCGGTGTGTAGGTCCACGCCCAGGATCTGAACCTGTGGACCCCAGGCTGCCAAAGCAGAGCACACAAACTTAACCATGATGCCACTGGGCTGGCCTGGTTTTAACCATTTTAAAGTAAACAGTTCAGTGACTTTTAGTGCATTCACAATGTTGTGTGACCACTTTTGTCTAGTTCCATAGCTTTTTCACCTCAAACAAAAACCCCACACCCATTAAGCAGTGACCTCCCTTCCCCCAGCCTCTGGAAAATACTTGTCTGCTTTCCGTCCCTATGGATTTGCCTGTTCTGGACAATTCCAATGTGTCTGTTCTTATCTCCCTGTAAGCTACAAGTTCTATGAAGGTGGGGGCAGCAGCAGTCCAGGCCACGGGGAGAGAGAGCGTGTGGGTGTGCGCACACACACACATGATGGAATGGAGCCAGGGTTATGTGCCTATCAAAGCCCTGGGCAGGGATGCCCAAGATCGCTGGGCAACTGGCCTGCCAGGCATGAGGCCAGGGCCCGGTGGTCACTGGAGGGTGCAAAGGGGCAGGGCGAGACAGCTGTGTCAGCTGGTCTGCACCTGCTGGGCAACCAGAGGTGGTCTGGGGGGCCGCAGCAGGATGAGCAGACTCATTGTCTGGAGGCACTTAGCACAGACCTGTTCCCTCTGGCTGTGAGGCACGAATGAGGAGGGAGGCCTGATGGGCTCCAGGCATCTGTTGAAGCCCCTCCCCAATGGGCGCACCCTCTGCACAGCTGGCCTTAGTGGGAGCCTGGCGGCCTAGGGCCTCTGCCCAGTAATGAGCCTGGTGTGATGGTGCAGCGTGGACAGCCAGGCAGGGCCGAGGTTTCACGGGACTGGCACTGCAGCTTTCCCCCACCCTGCTGTCTTCCACCTGGACAGAGGCCTCAGGGCAGGTGCACAGAGGTGTTCAGGGCATCGGGGAGCCTCAGGTGTCCTTCATCAGTCACTTGATGGAGCTGTATTCCAGTATGGTTCAGAATTGCCCAGAGTCTTATGGAAACAGGGGCATGCAAGCACGGCGGAGGGAGACAGGGGACTGGGGTGCACTCTCAGCTGGAGCGGGGCTGTGGCCGTGCGCAGAGGGAGCAAACCTTCACCAGTTGCTTGGGGGCAGGTGTGGACCAGTCAGATTGGCGGATGTCAGCGCACATGTGGCTCTCTTCCCTGTGGCCATCTGTGTGTCAGTCATTGCTGCATCCATGTCCGTCTGGAATTGCTCACGGGACGTGGTCAGGACAGGCGTGATGGCCCAGAGGCTGCACAAAGGAGCAAGCAAATGGGGCAGATGGGGAACAGTTTACTGTAGTGGAGGGTGGTCAGATGTTGCAGTGAGAGCTCGGCCAGAAAATGGGTCAGGGCCTCCTCCAGGCTCCCTGGGTGTGAGCAGGACTCGGTTCCTTGCGGCTGCAGGATTGAAGCCCTCAGCTACCACTTCCCGCCGTGGCCCTCCCCACAGCACGGCTGTCAGCTTCTTCCAGGCCAGCGGGAAAAAGTCTCTCGGACTTCTCTCTGACTTCCAGACCTCTTTGAAAGTGCCCCCCTGCCACCCCCAGGGTAATCTCATTTTCAGTTAAAGCAGGGTCAACTAAGATATGCCTTGACCTTGCCCCATCTCGGGAGGGAGACCCTGGTGTTCACAGGTGAGCCCACATTCAGTGGGAGGATGATGCAGAGCATGTGCTCCAGGGCCCTGGGCGGCCCCTTACAGGTCTGCCTGCCCTACAGTGGAAGGGAGCTCTAGGTTGAGGGAGTGGGAGGCGCAGGTGGGGTCAGCCTTAACTCTGCAGGCTGTGGGGGCCATTGGGGGTCTGCCTTGAGGGAAGAGTCTTGGTTGGAGGTGGATGCGTTGGCAGCTGCTGGAGGTGCTCCGGGAGGAGGCCGAGGCCTGAGCTGGGGAGCAGCCGGTGGTCCATGCAGACTTAGAACCCTGAGAATGGGCAACTGGATGTGGAAGCGAGGGGCTCCCCTCAGATACCTTTCACCCCTGATGCCTAGATTTCTGCTGTCACCTGCCTGGGTCAGTGGGCTGTGGGGGAGCAGAAGCCTGAAGCCCTCAGCTGGTGTGGGCAGGAGCGTGGAGCAGGGTCCAGGTGGACAGCTGGAGAACTGGCTGCCAACCAGGAGGGGCCCAGGGAATGGGGTTTGTCTACTTGGGGCAAAGGGGCGTGGCTGTGGGAGTGGGGGAAGGCCAGGCAGAGTGGGCCTTCCCCTGCAGAGCCGGGGCTGAGGACACAGCTGGGGAGGGAGAATACGACCCCCGCCCTGTCTGCCTTCCCACCCCGAGGCCCGTGAAGAGTTGGTTGTCAGCCTGGGACTATCAGGCCAGAGGGGGCCATGGGAGACAATGATACGAGTCCTGCTATTCACTGGCCGTGGGAAGGTAGGAGAAGCTGCTTGCCTGGACGTCTGCCTGTCCTACCCCCAACCCAACTGTCCTTATTTGTAAGACAAGACAGCCCCTCTCCTGGCTGTGATGGGTTTTGGAAACACTTTGAAACGGTGATGTGTTCAAATGTGCAGAATCAGTACAGCACCATAGTCCTGAACTCTGGTCCCTTGGTGATTTTGGGGGGTTACATAGATGAACATTTTGTTGGTGTTAGTAGTTAGGTGTTTATTTTAATGTATGTTAGAAAAAAGCAAGTACGCCCGTCAGACGCCTACCTGCACGGGCAGTTTTGCCTAGCACGGGGTGAACTGTGGGGAGCGAGTACCCTGAGCCTGAGATGAAGGAGATTGGACGGTAGAACCACTCAGCTGCACCGGGACCGGTCGTGAAGACAAGCCTCGAATGGCTGATGTTTGTCAGGTGCAGGGAGAAGCGGGAACAGGCTGGGACACAGCGGGCAGTGACTCCCTCTCCCACCTCTACCCAGGTTCCGGGATTGCAGGGGAGCAAAGCACAGACAGCCTCAGGTCACACTGGTGACTGGAAGCTCAATCCAAGTTTAAAAAACAGAACCTGAGACAGATGAGTGTCTCTACCCCCACCCCCAGTGCAGAATATTTCCAAAGGACATTGCCTCCTATTGCTTCACTCTTATGGAGTACGTGGCCACAGAGACATTCATCCCTCTCAGTTTTCCATGGGCAATGGACTGTGCTTTCCTGGCTTAATGGAGAAGCTAGAACACCACAGATCACCTGACTCGGGCCGGGCCACTCCATTCCTGTAAACCTGCAGCTTGTGGTCCCAGAGCAGTCGCGACCCGCTGTGCGCAAAGCGCCCCTGAACAGAAGCCGTGGGAGGGCTTTTGCCTCGTTTCTGCTGACCTCCAGCGAAGGGCCCCTGGAGCGCTTTGCAGGGTGTCGTGTGCCGCGGTGCTGAGGGAGCCTGGAAAGGTGCTTCCCCAGCGGGACCCTCTCCCTGCTGGTGAAAGAGTGGAAAAGGAGGCCCAGGTTTAAGTCTGGGGCAGCCGTGAGGCCATGTCAGGGCCTTCTCCCCCATCACTGGCCCTAGGTCTGCCCTTTGTCAGGAATCTCCATCTGTTTTCAACCAGATGGCTTCTCCCGTAGAGACATCCCCCCAGGGAAGCTGCTCCAGGCACAGCGTGGGAGCGAGAAGATTCCTTCTGTCTGCCCCCTGCTGCGTGCACTCACGCAGGCAACGTGCCTGCTGCGTGGATGATGCAAGTGAATTCTGGCAGAGGAGCTGGAGCCCTATATCTGCCTGTGGCTGCGCTCCCTCAGCCCCCCGCCCCCGGCGCTCGCTCCACTATTGCAATAGCCTGGCTGGTCTCCCCACTCTGCTGCTCCCAGCAGTGACTCCGCCCACAGAGAGTACATGCCAGACTCCACCGTAGGCCAATGAGGCCTCCTCTGCAGGCTCCGTCCACATCGTTCTCCTGTCCTGGGCTCTCAGAAATCCAGACCCCGGCCATTCCTCTTTCTGGAATGCTCTCCTGGCCCACTCTCCTCCCCTAGTGAATTTCTCCCATCAGATCTCAGCTTAAGCCTCACCGTGGCCTTCTGGACCCCCGTCTAGTGTGCCTGTCCTGCGGTGCCCAGTGCTTCATCCCCCGCTGTCACCCTCAGTGCACTCCTCTGTCCTTCCCACTGTCCACAAATCCTATAGCAGAGCCCAGCGTGTTCCCTGCTTACCAGCATGTGCACAGCCACCCAGCAGCAGCTCCGCACG
Source organism: Tapirus indicus (assembly GCA_031878705.1). Lineage (NCBI taxonomy): Eukaryota > Metazoa > Chordata > Mammalia > Perissodactyla > Tapiridae > Tapirus > Tapirus indicus. Next base: position 1,101,585 of record CM062932.1, on the reverse strand, counting down.
GGATATGGGAGGGGTTACTGTCACTACCTCACGGAGGGAAAATAGGCCCAGGGTACCCAGGTCTGTCTGAAACCCAATCCGGCTCTTCTGCGAGGAGTGCCACGGGGTGCCCCTCAGAGAACTCGAGGCAGATGGGTATGCTGGGCTCTGGGTGGCCTGTGTCCAGCTAGATGGTGCCGGTAGGCCTCATTGTCCTGGGTTCGGGGGCTGGGAGTCAACCCAGGGAACGGAGATGCAGGTGCCGCAGCAAAACAGGTAGGCAGGGAGAGCCTGGGGCCAGGCAGTGTGGGGGTCACCCCAACCTGGGGGAGCACTGAGGTCTGAGCGTCACCCTCCTCCCCACCACACACACACTCTCTGCTGCATGGTCCCTAATGCAGTGGTAGCCGAGGAGCCAGGGGCTTGCCCATGAGCCTGTCCTGAGTGGGGCCGTCTGCCTTGCCAGGGCCTGCACCCTCTCCATGCCGCCTCCCACCATCCACAGATGGGAGAGGTGGGGCTGGGTGCCAGAGTTGCCTGCTCTGTGGCCGCAGCTGCTGGGTCTGCAGGGTAGAAGGTGTGCCTGGGTCACAGGGCTGCCCAGAGGGCACGGGCTCCTGGTTTAGCAGAAAGTCAGGTGAGGGCATGGAGGAGTGGGGCATGGGCGTGGGGAACCTGGCACAACACTGGCTGTGAGTGGCCCTGAGCCAGTCCCAGTGGCTCAGCCTGGAGCTGCAGGGTGACCCTGAGCCCAGGCAGCAGGAGGGCTAAGAGAAGGCAGTGGTGGGTGGAGAGCTGGGGGTGTGGGCAGTGTGACCGGTGGCCAGGTGTGCCCTGACACACATGTGCCACTGTTTGCGAGGTCACCATGCAGGCTTCTTTGCAGTGTCCTGTTTGCTGTTTGTTCACGGACCTTTCTCCCTGTCCCCTTCCTGCACTCGGGGGAGGCGTGCCGTGAGCTCCAGCTGATGAATATGGACAATAACCCATTCTGCCTGTTGTGTGCCAGGGAGATACTCACAGGAAGGAGAAACAGCTTCTGTTCTCTAAGAGCTGGAAGTAGTTGGAGGAAAGAGTTCCAGGGAGGCAGTTGTTAGCTTAACATAAGGATAGTTTTACAACAGTGTGAATTTACCAATGGAATGAATGAATGAATGAAGATGGTGAGTTTGTTCTGCTTGAAAGAGCCTGGCAAACAGAGATACTTTATGATGGATGCACAGATAGATTGATGGATGAAAGGATGAATGGATGGAGGGGGCATGGATAGGTGGAAGGATGGATGGATGGATGGATAGAGGATAGACTATGAGATGGACGGATGGATGGGTGGCTGGGTGGCTAGATAGGTAGAGGGTAGACAGGTGAATGGAAGGGTGGTGGGTGGATAGTGAGCTGCCATGCTAGAGGGAACCTGGTGAAGAGTGAATGCACGTAGGTGCCCTGCATGAGGCAGGAGATCTCCCTGTCTCCTCTGAGTGTCATGATCGTGGGGGAATGGGAAGTGTGTGTGTGGTACATGCATGCACTTGCTCCCGTGCACATCCTTTCCTTTGAGTGTGTCACTCCCACCAGTGCCTGTTCCCCCACAATGAGGCAGACCTCGAACCTTGCTCCTACACATTACCACAAGCCTAGTTGCTTTGCCCTACCTGCATCAGGCCTTCCAGTCTTCAGGAGCCAACTGGAGAACCTGAACCTCCAAACCTGCTAGCATAGTCTCCCCCTTTTGGTCAACCCACTTGCCTTTTAACTAGCCTTTCCATGGTTTGGCCCCAAAGGGAGCCTGCTAAAGGCGTTTCAGGTGTGGAGGGAACACATACAGGACCTCTGAGCTGCTGCCTGGGATGTGGCCAGCCCTGCACAGGGGCCGTGGAGGCCAGAGAGTGGGCAGAGCATGCCCCAGGCTTCAGAGCCCTGAGTCCACTCGGGCAGTGGGATGCCACGGTTGTGCGTGGCACACGCCAGGTGCAGAGGCATGCAGGCCCCGAGGCCTGCCGCAAAACCTGGGGTGTGCATCTTTAATTTTCTGAGCCCTACTTTCCTCTGCAGTTCCAGGTGCTAACTGGATAGGAGCGGAGGTTGCAAACCAGTAGCCTTTGGGCTGAATCCAGCCTGATGACAGGCACAGAGTCCAAAATGGTTTTCATTAATTGCCTGTTTCTAAAAATTAGGATATTTCACATACAAGTCAGGATTGCTGACTTCTCTTGAAAAACCAAAACATCTGGCAGGCCTGGGCCCCCATTCTGGTCACTTCCCTGGTCGTAGCAGGGGGCTGGTGCTGCAGGGGGCCTTGGGCAGGATGGTGGTCTCCAGGTGCCCTGCACTCCACCTGCAGCCACTTTGTCTCCTTCCAGTCCCCAGCAGGCACTGAGTTTGAGACCCCTGGACTGGCTATTCTGGGGGCCACATGAAGGACAGGGGCAGGGTGGGTGGGGTGGCCCCTCTCCACGTCAGTGACCTCCTGTCTCCCCTGTCCCCTGCCCCACAGCTTCACGCAGGCCATGCTAAGCCAGCCCAAGATGGAGAGTCTGGATAACCCCACGGCCTACCGCGTGGGCCTCGCGCTCCTGGGAGTGGGCAGTGTGTTTGTGCTCTCCAGCTTCTTTGCACTGGGCTTCACCGGGACCTTCCTAGGTAAGACCCCAAAGGCTGGGGGACCTTAAGCAGACCCACTCAGGTTCCAGGGGAGGAGAGGGGCCAGGTGGCTGACTACCCTGCCATCTGTGATGTCTGCATGGGAGCTGTCTTTCCTCCTCTCAACCTTGGCCTTCCCTTAGGTTGAGAAGCTGGCTCTTGTATCTCACCTAGCTGCTTGGCTGCCAGGCCAGGAGGGATTTAGGTCCACTGTGTTTGGGCGACTAGCCAGGGCTGGTGCGGGTTTGGGGCAGGTGAGGAGTTGGGGGACACCGTCCCTTCTCTGCAGTCCCTCCTGCCTGTGGCTCTGTGCTTTCAGGCTGGGAGCCGCGTGCTGGCCTGGCCGGATGTCCTCATGACATCAGCAACTTCCAGCAACTTGGAAGCCCCAGAAGGAAAGCAGCCGGGGGGAGGGGCAGGGGAAGAAAGGGGGCAGCACTGCCTGCAGAGTGAGCCCCAGGTGGCACGTGGTGCTGGCTCTCTGGTGGGCTGGTTGAGGGGCTCCCAGGCCCTCCTCGCTCTCAGCCGCTCCCACTGCAGAGTCCTGCCCGTTTCCTCTGTGCCCGGGGTGGTCTCCGGCGCCCAGCTTGCCTGGGTGACTCTGCCCACAGTCTGCAGGGCTTCAGCTTCAGGCCGGGCTGTGCAGGCTGCAGTAGGGCTCACAGCTCCCAAGGAGTTTGTGTTCACAGGCAGGTGAGTTGCACTCAGGAGTAGCTGTCCTCCGAGGGCCAGCGCTCCTGCCCGCCCTGCGGTGGGGCCCGGGCACGGACTGTGGTGCCCCCAGCAGTGGGGCACCAGCAGTCGGTTCAGTGCCCTGAGCTCAGGCAGGAGCCATAGGCAGCCGGTGCTGGAAGAGGGTGTGCAGGCAGGAACCTACGGAGAGGGGAAGTTGGGTCCACTGGGTGGGAGCAGCTGGGAAGGAAAGGCCTGTGAGCAAACAGCAAGCTCAAGGGTAGAGTGGCTGGTGCACAGGAGCCAGTAGGGCCAGGGCTAGAGGCTGGGGTGGGGGCACAACACATGGGTCCCCGAAGGCCATGCAGGGGACGGAGCCTTCACTCCCAGGGAGGAGGGGGCCGTAGGAGGGGTTGGAAAGGTCCTCTCCCAGCAATGAGGAGAATGGACTGGTGGGGCTGAGACCAGGGGGGCCAGGGAGGAGGTGGGGATCATGGTGTGGCCTGGCAGAGCAGGGGATATGGACTACGGGAGGGAGGAGAGGCTGGGGCCCAGTGGAGGGGCACCGTGCTGTCCAGTTCTGGTCCTCTGGAGACCAGGGGTAAATAGCCTTCTAGCACAGGTGCTGCCCACAGAGTGGGCCAAGAGCCAGGGAAGGGGCTGCTGGACCCCCCAGGGCAGCGTGGGCTGCAGTGCATCGTCAGGGCCATGGGGACATCCCCTGGAGGAGCGAGTCAGGGTGGGGATGAGTGGGAAGGTGCCTGAGAATACCGGCCACCGCAGTGCACCCCCACCCCAGAAGAAATGGCCCAGAAACTCCGAGGGGCCCGCCGGGCTCTGGAAGTAGAGCACGGTGGCCACTTCCTTGCCATGAGTCACCCCAAAGCGGGTTTCTGTGCCACCTGCCTCTAGGTCTGCAAGCCCACTCTGCCTCCTGGGAAAAAAGCCTCCCGCAGCCCCAGGCAGCTCCTCGGCCCCCAACACCGTTTGTCCCCAGACAATGGGTGACGCAGCTCCCGCCGGCCCCTCCTGCGTGGCTGCCCTACTTCTGCCTGAATAAAGCTCTGAGGGACTTCTGGGGAGAGGAGGCCAGGAGGACACAGCAGTGCCCTTTCCTGAGCGGCCGCGGTGCCCGGGGGCTGAGCACCACGTGGGGCCTGCTCCCACCTCGAGGGAGGCCTGTGGGGTTGCGAGGGCTGGATTCCTGGCCTGTCTGGGATTGGCGGTCTGGTGGTCATACTCTCCACTGTGACCAGCTGCTCCGGCCGGCTGCTGGCGGGAAGGTGGTAATACCAGGGCCGACTTCCCAAGTGATGGGGGCCTGGGGTGGAGGAGCAGAGCAGCCCCCTTGTCTCCTTGGGGGCAGGGAGGAACTCTCTGAGGCCACATCTGGGGCAAGGAGGGAGGGGATGGGGCAGAATCGTGAGCAGCAGGCAAGCCTGCCTGAGACGGTGAAGTCTGGAAAAGTCTATCAGGAGGTGACTTGGGCCGTAGGGGAAATGGCCAGAGGAGGAAAGGTGCCTGCTGTACAGATAGCAGGGAAAGGCATCCTAAGTAGAGGGAACAGCATGTGCCAAGGCACAGAGGAGAGGAGCAGATAGTAGCGGGGGTGGGGCTCAGTGCCTCAGCTGCCTCCCCAGCGCCCTGGAGACCTCATGCCCTCTGAGGTGTCTGCACACCTGTGGTCTGAGCGGGCCCGCCACCCGGGCTGCCCCCATGTCAGCATGCTGTTAAACCTGCTCCCCACTGGCCTGGAGCCTCCCGGAGGCCAGGCCCCCCTGAGCTGACCCGGGAGGCCTCTGTCAGGGCTCAGGTGTGGCCAGGATGTGATCCTGCGCCCCTGCCTCACTTGTCCACAGGTGATTACTTCGGGATCCTCAAGGAGGCACGAGTGACCACGTTCCCGTTCAGCATCCTGGACAACCCCATGTACTGGGGCAGCACGGCCAATTACCTGGGCTGGGCCATCATGTGAGTAGCAGGCCTCCCCGCGCCCTCCCTGCCGGCCGCCTCCGCCAAGAAGATGGTCAGCCTGCGTGTCCTTCGTGGAGCCCGAGGAGGCCAGTCAGGTTTCTGTCCCTCAGGAGTTTCTCATCTGTGGGCACAAACGTGCCCTACTTCCAGTTTGGCACACTCTCCCTAAAGGGCCAGAGATAGGGGGCTCCCGGCCACAGGCGGGGCGCAGGCCCTGGGAGACGGCAGGTAAACAAATGCGTGTGACCAGGGCCTCATTTACAGACACTGAAATTTGAATTTCATGTAATTTTCATGTGTCACAAAATATTATTCTTTTGATTGTTTTTTTCACCATTTAAAAATGTAAAAACAGGGGCCGGCCCAGTGGTGCAGCGGTTTGGTTCGCCCGTGGCAGCCCGGGATTCGCGCATTCGGATCCCGGGCGCCCGCCGACGCACTGCCTGTCAGCCATGCCGTGGCGGCGTCCCATATAAAGTGGAGGAAGATGGGCACGATGTTAGCCCAGGGCCAGTCTTCCTCACACACAGAAAAAGTAAAAATGATCTTGGCCCGTGGACCACAGGCTGCTGACCCCAGGCTAGGACATTAGGGCCAGAAGGCCTGGGAGTGAGCCCGCGCGCACGAGGCTGCAGAGATCCTCATCCCACAGAGGGCAGGAGGGGCCCCAGAGCTGGCTGCTACCGTCTCAGCCAGCTCTGGGCACTGACAAGTGACCCCTGGGGCTCAGGCCTAACCTTCCACTCCTCAGAGACCCCAAGGTCAAGGAGGCTGGCACAGGGAGCCCTGCGGGCTCCGGGCTTCAAACCACGCACCCCTGCAGAGCGGTTCCCCTATGACCATTTTCTGTATTGGGGCTCTTTCCATAGGAGGTTTTTCTGTGGAAAGTGTTCTTTTATTTAACACTCGAAAACCACTTGCCTAGAATGTTGCAGGTGCCCCCAGAGAGCAGAAAGGTTACAGGACCCAAAGGAATGAGTCTCAGGTGGTGTGATGGCAGAGCAGGGTGTTCCCGCGGCCCCCACCCTCGGGGCTCGCAGCCAGCCCCCCAGGTCCAGGCACTGGGCTGAGTGACGAGGAGCTGGAGGGGGCTTGTGGGTCTGACTGGGACCCCACCCATCTGCTTTCCGGCCTGGGCCCTCTCACCCAGACTTGGGCAGTGGGCTCCTGAGGGGCGGGCTCCACCTCCCCAGACTCAGCCACTCCATGGAGCATCTGCCACACAGGACCGACAGGATGAGCCCCACCGAGGTCCTCCCTGCAGCCTCTGGATTCCTCCACACCGAGCTCCCTCTCTTCTCCCTGCCAGCACACATGCTGTTCCCTCCCACTTCTACCTTCAGTTGGTCCTTCCAAACCCAACTTGAAGTGTCCCCTCCTCCAGGAAGTCCTCCCTGACTGCTCCCCCAATGGGAGCCTCCTCTGCGCTCAGATAGGGCTCTCCAAGGGCAGAGCTGACACGTGGGTCCCCTCTGTGCCCGGGTCACCCCCCCATTAGGGCTGTCCGGCCTGGGCTCTCAGGAACATGTGAGGCCCTCTGGAGGCCGTCAGCGCGGCACCGAGGAGAGGCCTGGCTGTGCAGGGGTGGAGCCTCTGCCTGGGCGCTCACAGAAGGTGGGCTATCACCCCGCTGTGGGTGCCCCAGCAGGGTGGCTCCCAGGCTTCCGTGTCCCATCTATCCCTCTGGCCACGGGTGGGGCTTCCGGCACCTGAGCAGCCGGGTGTGGGGCCCTGGTGGGATCCCTGGGGGCACCGGGCCTAGAGCCCTCCCTGGTCCCCCAGCCTGAGTGAGGCGCCCCTAACAAGCACAGCAGGATGCCTGGGACCAACCTGCCGTCCCAGGCTCATGACCGGGCCTGGGCTCTGGCATATGGCTCACTCTGGGCCTCAGTTTCCTCATCTGCACAGTGAGACGATCATCCCCACACAGTGGTTAGGATGTCAAGACCCAGGGTGTGGTAGCATTTTTAAAGGGGAGTTTCATGTTGACATAACAAGCAGGGAGCCTGCTCGGTTCATGTTCTCGGGCCCAGTGCTGGGGGCTGACGCAGGGGCAGCCGAGGCTGCAGGAGCCACATCCACCCCTGGCCTCAGGGGCTCCTGGTTAACTTGGCTTCCCAGGCAGGGGGTCGTCAGTCTTAGGGACACCGTCGCCACAGAACCCTGGCCCCTGGGCTGGCCAGCGACAGGTCCACCCAGGTGGGGGTCCAGCCTGTTGTCCACCGCCTCCCTGGCTCCCGGGTGCCTGGCTCGTGGGTGGGGAGGCTCTGCTCACTCTGGACCACCACACTGGGGCCAGCGAGCACAGCTCCCGGGGGCAGATTTCATTTCAGCCCCGAGCGTCTGCGTCTGGCCTCTGGGGCGGCAGCGGGAAGGCGGGAGGAGCGCCCTCCGCCCTCAGGGCTGATTCGAGTAGAGCCCACAGAACGGGGGACGGGGCCTTCATGAAGGGCTCGGGTCTCCACTGGCCCTCCCGGAGCGCCCAGACAGACAGACAGTGTGGTCCTGAGATGGGAGGTGTAGGGCAGAGGTCCCCACAAGATGCACCATGTCAAGCCCCTCTGCCCTGGGGCCCCACCGTGGCCCCACGAGCCGGGGCCCCGCCCCTCTCCTCCCTGGCTCTCTGGACCAGCGGCCCGGCCCCTGAGGAGCCCGTGGGAGCAGAGGTAACTGCGGACAAGGTGGGGACTGCTGACGGCAGGGGCTCCCAGGCCCCTGGGTGCGGCGGTCGCGGCAGCGAGCCCGTGAAGAGGCCCGTGGAGTGGACACTCCGCCTGGCTTTGGGGGCCTGGACCCATTTCTAGAAAACAGTCTCCTTGCCTGAGAACTCTGGTGGGCAGGGGTAGCGTTTTCTGCGCCTGGCGCATCCTCCTGTGCAGAAAGGACACTTGGCTGCTCGGCCATTCTGAGAGGCCGGTGTTCCTTCCTGCTTCGCTCCTGCTCTGTCCCGAGCTCCCGGCTGAGGGCTGGAGACCCGAGAGAAGGGGTGTGGCCCCGCCCTGAGGAGCCCAGCCAGCCCGGACAGTCAGGCGACGAGCTGGTCAACGGGTCAGGACCCGGACGGCGGGGGCCCTGGAGCGAGAAAGCTGGACTCAGGAAGGGGCCCCCGGCGCGGCTCGTCGGGCTGCAGGACCCGCACATGGCAGGGACGGCCCGGGCCGGCTGGACCGCTGATGGCGCATCTTCTCCACAGGCACGCCAGCCCCGCCGGCCTGCTGCTGACCGCGGTCGTGGCCCTCGTCTACGTGGTCGCTGTCCTGTATGAGGAGTGAGTAGATGCTGTCACGGGCCCTGGAACCAGGGCCGCTGTCTGATGTCAGTGTGACTGCCCAGCTGGCCCTGCCTCTGCCTTCAGGCCTTTCCCCCGACCAGGGCAGCTCAGGCCAGGCTGCCAGTCGGCTAGGCCACACCAGGTCACTGTCAGAGTAGACAGGAAGCCTAGAGGGGGCACAGTGGGGCATGAGGGCCCCAACAGGTGGTGATGAGGCAGCCCTGGGCCCTCCTTGCCCCACTCGGACATCCTCACTCTGTCCATGCTGGGGTGGGGGCAGGGCCTGGAGAGGTGGCATCACTCCCAAGACCTGCTGACCAGAGCCTCTCTCCCCGCCCCCATAGGCCCTTCACTGCTGAGATCTACCGGCAGAAAGCCTCCCAGTCCCGCAAGAGAAGCTGACTGGGCCAGCGGCCATTTTGCTGAGGGTCCGCTGCCTCCGGGCCCAGCCCAAGTGACAAGCCCTTTGAGGGCTACGACGGTGCCTGACTGCAGCTGGGTGCTTGCGCCCTGTGTGGGCCACTCCAGTGCCTTGGAAATCACTGCCTTGGGGGCCCTGGACATGCTGCCATGTGGCCATTGAGGCTCCCTGCCCCTCCGTCCCCACCACATCCTGACGTACCAATAAAGGCACCCTGAGCCCAGCATCCCCCCGGGTCTCTGTCCATCCAGGTGGGGAAGGAGCAGACTTCGGGTTCTGGGAGGGGCGTTCCCTCAAGGGGTCCAGGCCGGGCTGGGCGGCCCTCCCTTTCACTGAAACCTCACAGCCCGGAGGTGGGGCACTGCCCACGCATGGCAGGGAGGGACTTACCCTGGGGTCAGGCCTCTGCCACCTTACCCCTGCCCCAGCACCTCCTCTTCTGCCACTTCCCTTTGGGGAGTCAGCCCAGCCTCGGGGTGGAGGTGTCATCACACTGCCCGGTGGCTCAACACCCCCACATGCCAGTGGGCTCCCAGCTCCTGTAAGCTGCTGTCCAGGGAAAATGATCGGAGAGTAAAAACATGCTGAAAATTTAAAAAGTGACATGAAAGTACTTGGTGGGGGTGGGAGCCCATGTTAGTTAGCCATGGTGGCCGAGGGAGGCCTCTCTGAGGAGGTGACATTTGAGCTGAGACCCAAATGACCAGAGGGAGCAAACTGGAGGACAAGCACTCCAGGCAGCAGGAATGGCAGGCACAAAGGCCCTGGGGTGCAACAAGCTCCGGTGCCTGAAGTGACACGCTCTAGAGGACTGAGTTAGTGAGGGCGTTGGCTAGGAGGCACCTGGCCCCTCGGGGGTCAGGCCAAGGGGCCAGGGTCGGGGCCCCTTGGGGCACCAATGCCTGTGCAGAAAGCTGGACCATGACACTCGTGTTCTCTAAACCCCAGATGAGCTGGCCTTGTGGACAGGTCACTTTTGTGGGGTGAGCTGAGGGTTATCGGGAAAGTCTAAACGTGCCTGAGCCTATGCCGATGTTGCACTCCTCTTTGGCCTACAAGGGACCTGTCTCTGGATGGAAATGTGTACGGCCCTGGAGGCTGACACAGAGCAGCCGTGGGAAGGTGCCAGGGCTGGGGAGAGGGAGAGGCTAACTTGCTTCTCCAACTCTGACTCTCAACACTTGAGCCTGGGTGGGAGGGGAAGGGACGGGGTGGGGGGCTGGGCCACAGACCATTGGCACACACCTACTCTGTGGCCTGAGTCTCGTGACTACCAAACAGGCGGGGGTCACGCCGTTTGGTAGCAGAAGACTTGGGGTTCAGAGAGGTGGGGTGACTTGTCCCAGGGGCACCTGAGTGACAGCACGAGGACTGGAGCCCAGGTCTGTCCCACCCCCAGGGTGAGAGGAGTCGCAGTGATGGGGCTCCCAGTGCCATCTGGGAGGGCTTCCCACCCCCCACGCAGGCCGAACCCCATGTCTCCGGTTACCACTGACATGATCTCCTAATTCCTCGTGGACCCCGTGTCGCCACGAGGAGCAGGCCAGTTGACCAGTCGATGCCCGTTGTCTAGCCTGACTGTGTCTAGCCATGTGGGCGGGCCTCCTCCTGGCCCCTGGCCTTGCCTGTTGGGCCTTTTCCCCAGTTCAGGGGATTGTGAACACAGGGTTGGCCTTTCCCAGGTTCAAGTTGGGAGACCAGGGTGATCTCGATCTCCACCTGTGTGCACAGTGCTCAGACCCTTGGTCTCCTTGTCTGTGAAATGGCCGTCAGCCATACCTGCCTTGTGTATACAGCAGGGGCTCAGGCAGGGCTGGCTGGGCCTCCCTTGTCACCGTGGAGCTCCTTAAGTCTTTCTCTTTGCTTTCTGGAATTCTGAGTCTATCTCAGGACTTGAGGGGCCACAAGAGGCATCTAGTCTGATCTTACCCAATGCTTCAATCCCCGCCTCTGCTTGCACACCCCTAGGAGCAGAGGGCTCACTCCTCCACAAGGACCTCTGTCTGCACACAGCTTTTGCGGACAGGCTGGCTCCCGACAGCCTGAGCGCCCCTTTGTTAGGGCAGGACTGCAGAGCTCTAGGCATCCTGACCTCTCGGTCCACACGGCCGTGGGAGGTGGGGCCTGAGGCAGGGCCAGAGCCATTGGCTTCTGCTGGAAGGGTCTGCTGTGAACAGAACAGCTCAAGGCTGGCAAGGAAACTGAGGAAGGGAGCCTGTGGGGGGGATGGAAGCAGCTCCATTAGCCCCTTCCTCTGTTCAGGTGGCTGTGGACCAGGGCGGACTGGGCTGTGGCGCACAGACAGATGGGGCTCAGGGTCCTCTGCAGGGAGCTGCGAGGGATGGGCTCCGGCCAGCATGACGGCACTGATGTGGGGTGCTCGCGGAGGACCCCTGACGAGGCCTGCCTGGGCTCCTCCAATGCAGCGTTTAAGAACCTTCTAAACAGCTCTGCTGCCAGACCAAGCTGTGGCAGACGTTTCCTGCCTTGGTGGCCCACTGTCCACCCCCTGATCCACCCCCAACACTTGGTCAGATAGTTTTCAAAGTTCCCATTCCGCTCTGAGCAGGACAGCTGCTGCCGTGTGACGAGATCCTGTCTATGTGGGCTCAGCCTCAGTGGGGCTGCTCAAATCCACAGGAAACAGAGCTGTGGGTGACCACTATAAACCTGGACGACATACACATGATGTTCTGGCTGCAGGACGGGAGGCAGGAGTGAAGGGAAGCCGGGGGTGCACATGTTCCCTCCCCAGTGTGGGGCCCAGAGCGTCCAGGGGCGGGGCTGATGGCTGATGGTCACATGGGATTGCGAGCGTCCCTGCTCACCTGATCTGAGGACTCACCTGTGGAAAATATGCCCCCCACCCCGGGCCACTCTGGATTCAGCCAGCCTGGGGCAGGGCCCAGTGTAAGGTCACTAAGGCCACCCCAGAAGAAGAGAAAAGGGGGCTTCCATGAACAGTGGGTGGGTGGTGGGTGTCTGTGTGGGCGCCTCCCCCAGTTAGCCTCGCTCCCTGGGGGGTGGTTGGAGAGGAACTGCTTCCCGTTCCTTTCACTCTGTCCCTTTCTGAAACAGTTTGGATATTTTAAAAACATGAGCATGTTACTTTGTAAGAAAGAGATACACCTAAAAAAAGGAGGTGGGAATGAGGTGGCCCAAGCTGACAAGTGTCACTGCTGTCTGCTTCCTGCGGGAGTGAGCCCCCGGCCAGCTCGCGGGCAGGCAGGTACACAGGCTTTGGGGCATGATGAGCTCAGGGCTTAATGAACTCAGCTGACTTGGGAGAAGGAGTCTTATAACCTGGCATCTGTGGGGAGGGGTGACATGCCCAGAAGTTACCAGGCATTGTCATGGTTGAGAACCCAGGCTGGGCTCAGTACCTGCCCCTGTCACCAGCTGGAAGGAGCTGCAGTGATGTCAGCCTCAGCCTTGACATTTGACCTGGGGTGGAGGCGGGGGGGCTCAGAATCTAGGCTGGGTCCTGGCCCACTGGATCTCCCTAGGGAGAACTGGGTTCAAATCCCTTGACCCTGCCACCTCCGGGCCTCTGCTCACCCAAGTGGCCCTCCTAGGACTAGAGGCCATGCAGGGCATGGCTGCCTGGGAGCCACTTTTACTCTGCCCTCAGCCCTGGCCATCAGTACGGAGCCATCCAGTGTCAGAGCCCGGCTGCCCACAGGGGGCCTTTGTGGGAGGCAGGGGAAAGGCCCCTCGTCTGGGGGTGTCACAGGCCCATGTAGCGACTCCCGCTTGCACCCTCAGTTGGCCCTTTCTGCAGGGAAGGCCCTGCCCACCATCCACGGCAGTCCACGTGCAGGGCACAGGCTCAGTCACTTCTCACCTCAGACCGAAGGGCAGGGAAGGACAGCCTTAACAGGGCCAAGAGCAGTGGGGGTGGGGGAGCAGCCCAATTGGCCTGTGGGACAACTCCTGCAGAAGTGACACCAAGAATCAGAGCCAGGCTGGTCGCCATTTCTTAGATCTGGTGGTGATCCCTTGGGTGCTTGATGATGTGTGCCTTTGAAATCCCTCCTCGACAGTGGGCACGAGGCCTGGGGACAGCGTGGAGCGGGCAGGGAGTAGTGAGGAGTGGTGCTCCCGAGGAATAGGGCACGGGTGTCCCACAGCAGGTGGAATCCCATGCAGCAGGCAGAGCCACAGGTGGAGGACGAGAAGAGTAGACGGTTAGGAGCCAGGACTGCCAGCCCCCTGGGTTCAGTCCCCAGCCGTGCAGTTACTAGCTGGGCAAGTCACTTCCCCTGCCACAGTTTCTCCATCTGTAAAATGGAGAGAGTGATGGTTCCTACTCCTCAAGGTTGCTACGAGGAAGGACTTAGAACAGTGCCTGGCATGGAATAAACCCTCTCCTGGCATTGCCCCACAGAGGGTGTGAGATTCTGCTGGAATCTTGGTCATAGAAGGGCTGGACGAGATGACCCTTGAGAGCACCCCCCTGCCCCGGGGCAGCTGAGATTCCACAGGCCCGGTGCAAACAGCTGAGGGGTGCACCCTGGCACTGCCCAGAGCACCATGACCAGTGTGGATGGGTGGGTGGCAGCAGCTAATGGCTCCCTGGCTTTCTCCCAAATCAGACACGCCAAAGCAAAACAGCACAGCCTCGCCTGTCGCTGCAAGGAGCGATGGCTTTTTCATGAGCTCCAGGCTGGAGCCACTTAGCTCCAGACAGCCTATATCTAGGCCTGTCAGCAGCATCAGCCCACTCCTGGTTACTGATCAACCTGTTGCCCCCTGGTTTGCTCCTGAGCCCTCCCCCCCCACGTCTGGCGGCCTCATGGGTCATTTACTATTGTTGTTATTACCAGGTCCTGCCGCCTAAACTGTTTGCACTTTCTCATCCACGATCATAGAACCAGAACCACCATCTTCCAAACGAGGAAACAGGCCCAGAGAAGGCAAGAGACTGTGCTGTGCGCCCAGGGCTTTCCTGGGCTCACTCTGTGGCTTTATGAGACCCAGCTCCTACAACTATAAAATGGGAATGTTGGCCCAAGGGACTCTAAAGGCACAAAATGCTATGAGGGAGGGGGGAGGGGACATTGGCCTAGGCCTGATGGAAGAGAGGCAAGTCTCCGGGTCAGGAAAAGGATGGGGATAGCCCCAGGGTGGAAACCCCTGCCAGGCCCCAGAGTGGCTGGGAGAAAGGAGAAGCTGAAGCCTGCAGTAGAGCACGGGGTTAGAGGCGGTTCCTGCCAGGTCCCAGCCTGGCGTCCCAAGGCCCGAGCCCGCACCTCCGCAGACCCCCATCCTACTGCTGGGCCCCCATTCTAGCCCTGAGCGCCGCCGGCGGGGCCCTCTGCTGCCCTCTGGTGGCCAGAGGGCGGCGCCGACCTGGGCACTAACGCCGCCGCCCGGGAACAAGCACCCGCCTGTGGACGAGAAGGGGGGCTGGCGCTGGGGGTCTGTTCTCGAGACTGAAACAAATGAGGCACGCAAAGCCCTGGGCACGGTGCCTAGCACCTGGTAAGCACCCTTTATTACGGGGTTACTATTGTTATTCTCTGGGGAAACTGACGTCCAAAGAGTGTGTGTGTGTGTGTGTGTGTGTGTGTGTGTGTGTGTGTGTGTGCGCGCGCTGTACGTTGTTGTGTATGTTGATGGTGGGATCCTTGCCCGAAATCACAGAGGGTCAGAGGCACAGCCGGGACTACAACCCCGACGCCCTTTCGGCCGCTGAGCCCAGTGCAGTGGGAAAGCGCAGGGTCTGCGCGCCCCCAGCCCCAGCCGGACCCTGGACGCAGTTTCCTTCCCGCGCCGGGGCAGGAGCGGGCTACGGCCCGCGGAGGTCGCGGGAGGGAGTGGCGGGGGCCGCGGGACATGACGCACCGAGGCTGGGAGGGCGCGGGGCGGGGCGGCCACGCGGGCTGCCTATAAGGGCGGCCGCTGGGCGCGGAGAGCCAGAGCGAGCGACCTTGTCCGAGGGTAGGAACCGAGCCGCCCGGCCGCTCATCCCCGCGCCACTCCCGCGACCCCGGCCACCCTCTGCGCTTCTCTCTCGGCGCCGCGCCCGCCCCTGCGGCCCCTCTGCCCAATGAAACTGGCCGCGATGATCAAGAAGATGTGCCCGAGCGACTCGGAGCTGAGTATCCCGGCCAAGAACTGCTACCGCATGGTCATCCTCGGCTCGTCTAAGGTGGGCAAGACGGCCATCGTGTCGCGTTTCCTCACGGGCCGCTTCGAAGACGCCTACACGCCCACCATCGAGGACTTCCACCGCAAGTTCTACTCCATCCGCGGCGAGGTCTACCAGCTCGACATCCTCGACACGTCCGGCCACCACCCGTTCCCGGCCATGCGGCGCCTCTCCATCCTCACTGGTGAGCCGGGGCCGGGCGGGGCAGCGGGTGCAGGGAGGGAGCTGCGCCACCGGGAGGGGCGGAGACCCCTCGTCCAAGGGCGCGCGGCAGGGCCCGAGCTAGAGGCGCAGTCCGCCCGTCCGCCGCCGCGTGCCAAGTTTTGCGCGGTGAGAGGTCAGCGCGCCCCGCGCGAGGCTGCTGGAGCCCCGGTGCCAGGCGGCCGGGTGGCCCCAAAGTCAGCCCAACTTAAGTCGTCCTCTTGGCAGCCGCCCTCACCTTCTCCTTTTCTGCTCTGTGTCCCCCATAGGAGACGTTTTCATCCTGGTGTTCAGCCTGGACAACCGCGACTCCTTCGAGGAGGTGCAGAGGCTCAAGCAGCAGATCCTGGACACCAAGTCTTGCCTCAAGAACAAAACCAAGGAGAACGTGGACGTGCCTCTGGTCATCTGTGGCAACAAGGGTGACCGGGACTTCTACCGCGAGGTGGAGCAGCGCGAGATCGAGCAGCTGGTGGGGGACGACCCCGAGCGCTGCGCCTACTTCGAGATCTCGGCCAAGAAGAACAGCAGCCTGGACCAGATGTTCCGGGCGCTCTTCGCCATGGCCAAGCTGCCGAGCGAGATGAGCCCGGACCTGCACCGCAAGGTGTCGGTGCAGTACTGCGACGTGCTGCCCAGGAAGGCGCTGCGGAACAAGAAGCTGCTGCGAGCGGGCAGTGGCGGCGGCGACGCGGGCGACGCCTTTGGCATCGTGGCGCCCTTCGCGCGCAGGCCCAGCGTGCACAGCGACCTCATGTACATCCGCGAGAAGGCCAGCGGCGGCGGCCAGGCCAAGCACAAGGAGCGCTGCGTCATCAGCTAGGAGCCCCCCAACTCCCCGTGCCGGCGACAGATCTTAAGGAGGACCTTTGTGTTTAAAAGTCAAATCTGACATCCGGGCCAGCCCCGTGCGCCCGGACCGCGTGCGCGCGCTGACTGGCGCCTTCCTTCCCGGTGACCCGGGCCCGCGCACTGCGGAGACGCAAACGAACGGAGAAGGGGCCGTCACCTGCTCTGGAAGGCAAGAGGACTGGCTGAGACCGGACTCCCCCACCTCCGATTCCCCAGGGGCGCCGCGGCTCCCACGACTTGGGGGGCATGGGCTGAATTTGTCTTGTTTCTCGCGAAGAGCTAAGAATGGGGAGAGGGGGTGGAAGTTAATCTGCCACTGTTAGGCTTCACGAAACTTGTCCTGTGGTCAGGACAAACGGGGCATTATCTTGTCTGTGATTCTGGGTTGCCGTGACAGCTGGCAAAGCCTTTGCCCTCCTGAAACTGAGGGGGTGTGGGTCAAATCATAGCCAAGGGACTTGTTTACATGTGTGTGTGAAATTGCACAAAGGAAAAACAAAACATAAAACTTGCACTTTAATAGTAGTTCTGGTATCATGGACATGAACAAAATCTTATCGAGGTGTTTATACAGTGTGTGTGAGACAATCTTTAAAGTTATTATGTTTTTTAATACAAAATAAAATGCAAAACCATGCTTTCTTTGCTTTTAGAAATGGCTAGAGGGGCAGGGTGAGAAGGGAGCGGCCAGGTTTCTACTTCTGTGGAATGAGCCACCTTCCCCAGACCTGGAAGAGAACCCTGGCCTTCTGAAAGCAGCTACAACCCTTCTGGGGGAAAAGGCTCCAAACCAGCTCCCAACGACTCTGCTGAAGCCCTTCTGTTTGGGGAGCGGTTCCTTAGAAAGCCAGGACAAACCAGCGATGTCAGGGTCCCCCCCCAGAGATGCATCTTTCTAGCCACGTACCTGCTTCCTTTTCCCTGGGCCCAGCCGTTGTCCTATACTTGGTGCAGGCCCTGAGTGACAAAGTGTTAAACCTGAACCTCTCAGATGGTTTGAGGTGTCACTCAGGCCCTGCTTTCACAAATAAGGAAATGGAGCCTTGGGGACCCTCATCCCCCAACTCCTCTCAGGGTCTGCCACATGGCTGTGTGGAGACAGATAAAATCCCCCATCCTCCTACGCCCTTCCAGCTCCAGGAAGCACTTGCTGCCCCACGTGGGGGTCCAGCACCCTCCTCTGCCTTGCTGGCTCCTTTTCTCAGCAGTTGAGGGCATCTGCTCCCGACTCAGGACCCAGCTCTCTGCCACTCACAACTGTGCAAGCCTCAAATTCCTCACCTGTGAAATACAGAGAACACCCTCTGCATGGGGTTGCTGTGAGGATTATGTGTGATGTCTGAAAAGTACTTAGCACACGTGCCTGCCACCCAGTAATCCAAATAATTGGTGGCTTCAAGAGGGTGCTCAGCCCTGTGAGGAGCATCCAATATTGTCCCAGGGGAGGAATTTCAACCCTGCTCCGGTGAGTGCTGTGCCCTGCCAGGACTGAACCCACCTCCACAATGAGGGATGGTCTCCGGGGCCAAGCACAGGCAGGCAGGATGACCCCCCCCAGGCCAACTGCACCTTTGGGGACAGACAGGTGCCGCTCCTAGGAGGCGTTACTGTTTTTGCTGGTTTAGCTGGTATGTGCTGGGGGGTAAGGGAGGTGCAGAGTGGAGGTTCCATCTCCTGTAAGCAAAGTGAGTGTTTTCTTCCCAATCATCCAAAAGAGACATCCTACTATAAACTCCTCCGTACAAAAACCAAGTTGTCCTGAGAGCAGAGCACAAGTTCTTTTAATTGCACTCTAGAAAAATGTCACCAGTCAAAACATTAGATAGAGGAAAGGGTCCATCTCCCCATGCCTCCGGAAGAGCCCTAGTTCAGTTCACCCTGCAGCAGACCCAACAGTCTCGTGTTTCTACGTCCTTTGTGTTTCATGGTATTTAGTCAGAGCCTTAAAACTGGCCCACGTGTCAGAGTGCTGAAATTTCAAGAAAATAACTGATTCAGTTAAATAACAGTCCCAAGGTAGAACTGGTCTAACAGGTGACTACCCACCTAAACTCAGAGCCTGCTCTTCTGTCTAAAGCCACTGAAACCTAAGAGCCCCCTTCACACACCCCTGGGTTCCCAATACGCGAGACGTCTTCTGACAGGTGGCTGCAGGTCCACACAAATGGAACCCCTGCTAAAAACATCTTCAACCGATATTCTGCCAACGAGGTCAGTCAGCAGGCATCTGCTAAGCCCCTGAATTGGTCAGCATAGGTTATGTGCCGCTTCTATATCTAAACAATATTCGTTACTTCTCACCTCATCCTTAAGAGGCAAGCGAAAGAACAGCTCTTACCTCCATGTGACGGCCAAGGGAAGAGCATACAAATATAATATTCCATGGGGAAGAAATCAGGGGTATTTATCACACTTATGAATAGAACTTGGCTGTACAACTTCCAGTTCTAGCTCGCCCCACCTCCTCAGAATGGATGCAGAACTATACGGCCACACCCGGCCAAGGGACGATCAGACCTGTCACTTAGAGCTGCCCTTCCGTGAACACAGGTACATCATGAACACCTCTATGTGCGGTGCACTAAGTGTTCATGGCTGACTCTTTAGTGAGAAGGCCAGAGGGGGAAATAATGTTTTAAACCAGGACCATGGGAATCTAAATGCTGGAAGAGGCAAGGTCTCCTCACTGGGAAACCTGTCTGAGCCTTGTGGAGAAACAACAGTAGCTTCCAGCCCTATGGGAAGCACTGTGGGGTGAAGTGGTTTGGCCATTCTTGGGCATTAAATGGCTAAACAGGCTGACTGAAGGTGACAGGGAACAAAGGAAGCAGGAGCTAAAAGTAACAAGAACCCTGGCGCAGGCTGCAGAGAACCTGTAGACAGGCGCCCAGCAGGGCTCTGGGCTGACACCCCCACGGACACAGCTACATTCACTGGCTCAAACATAAAAGGAAACAAACTGTGCCAGGGGGAAACCCCCCTGGTAGTCTTTCAAAACAATGTGCTTTCTCTCACGGCCTTCTTTTACCATTTAAAATCCATGCCATATGAATGCAGGCCTAATTTGTCCAGTGAAGTCTATGCAAATGTTTCATGACACTGCTGTTCACAGAACAATATGTACCTGGCACACACTGATCATATCCAGGGGCGGAAGGAGAGGGAGGGTAGGAAGCATAGAGGAGTCTCCTCCTTTCCTACTGTGCTCTTCAGATCTGCCAGTGGAACCTGAATACACAGCAGGTGGCCCCTCCCCAGAGGCAGGGGTAGAGTCCTCCACCCCCTCCCAGCCTCTAGGAACATTCTTTCTTCCACCAGCAGGCACTCAAGTTATTATGCATCTAGACACATGGATATATACAAGGAAGCCCCAAAGAAGTCAAACTTGTGAGTTGGCTCCTCACACAGCCAAGTTCAGCGAAGGAAGCAGTAAAGCAGTACGATGTCTCTGCCCCACTTGGCTACAAAGTTCAGAGCCGGGGTCTGAAAGAACCATACTCCAAGCGAGTGGTGGGGGAGACAGTAAGGCATGTGCTCTCCCCTTTCCTTCTCGGCCATTCCTGGAAGCCGGCCTCACTCTACTCCTTGGGGATCTCGAACATGCAGAGGCTCTTGTACTTCTGCAGAAGTTCACTCTTGGTCCTGACTTGTTCCCGGAGGCTGTGCAGCTGCTGCTGCTGCTGTTCAGGGCTCAGGTGGATGCCAGGCATGGTGTTAATGGCCTTTCGCATCTCCTGGAACTTGGTTTTGAGGGCATTCAGGTCCTGATGGATGTCCGGGCTGTCTTTGTCCATGCTGCAGGGGCAGAGGGCAGTCATTAGCAATCGCAGCTCAGACTGAGGCAACGCCTGGCTTCCCTCCAGTACACCCCACAAAACTTTCCAGTGTACCGCACAAAACTTGCCGTCTATTTACACTATCGTTTATAATACCTTGTTTTCTGTGACTGTCCCCCTACTAGGCTGTGCGCCACCAGAGAACAGGGACCGGTTCTTTCTTACTCAGCCTAAGGGCAGGCAGATGATAGCTGCTCAGTACAAGCGGTTCTGCACCTAGCAGTGCCCGTGCAGCCCCTCACAGCACACTCGCAGAATCAGACGCTCGGAGGGCATGGGCCGCGTCTCCCTCGCCCACAGCTGTCTCCCCAGTTGCTGGCCAGACCCTGGGCGCTGCGGGCACTCAAGTAACATTTGTTGAAAGAATGAAGGCTTGGCAAATAAGTTCATAAATGTCTGTTGAATGAACGAACAAACCATTACCAATATCAGGTGACAAATGGCAAGCAAAACTTACTGAAATACTACATTTCTTCTAATTTGAGCCATTTCCAGGCCAATCAGGAGACTTTATCAGCTAGAAAGAGCTAATTTTAGCTGATGTTTTGACGCTTAACTCTGTTAACATAAAGACTAATTTCCACAGAGCTTT
The DNA here is from genome assembly GCA_031878705.1 of Tapirus indicus. NCBI lineage: Eukaryota > Metazoa > Chordata > Mammalia > Perissodactyla > Tapiridae > Tapirus > Tapirus indicus. Next base: position 1,080,993 of record CM062932.1, on the reverse strand, counting down.
CCATAAATTTTAAATTAGTTACAAGCTACTGGAACTGTTTCAGTAGGTATGAGCTCTCTCCTACCAGTCATGCAAACTCCCTGCCTTTGGGTCAAGCTCATTTTAAAGGCAGGATTATTCACTTCATCTCACAGCTATTATTAGCTGCCCAGACATCCATGCTCCCCTGTCAATACTAAATTAAAAACAGAACAATAAGAATAAAAACCTTCACCTCGGATCAGAGAAACAGCCTGCCAGTTGCTCTTATACTTTTAAAAGTTAGTAAGTGGATAAGCTTTTGACAACAAGCAGTTGAGACTAAAAACTAAAAGCCAATTCAGTAGGCTGTTCTAAAAGTCACCCATTGAAGCATAAGAGGGGAAAACTGTCAATGATCATTTTTTTTAAATAAGCGTTCAGCCCTGATGGGAAATTTCAACCCAGATGGCGCTAATTCATGTTTATTATTCATCATTTCTCTGCTTACGCAGACAGAATATGCATCTTTCCTGGAGATCCACTGGTTAGGGTTCATACCTGGCAAATGAGATGGCCACCAGGGCCTGCTCGCTATTTACCAATAGCTCTAACTCAGACGCAAGATACGGAGAATCAATCATTTATGCTAGGGAATGAATGGCTAGCCAAACATTTCTTGTCATTTGATGCCCTTATTAGACAGATCTTTAATGGTATACCTTATCCCAGGGCCTAGGGAGGAGTAATTGGTATTCAAGAGAACTACAAATCATGTAAAAGGAAGCAAATAGGGAGCATCTTTTAATTCTTTTAGGTCTCAGCTCAACTCCACAATTCTGGACAGAAACCATCTGGACTTCTGGAATCATTATACTCAGACGGCATATGTGTTAACACATTGTTACAGATTTAAGTCCCAAGGGAGTTTTGAAATTAAAATATAGTTTTGAGAAAATGGATTCACATCACATGAATCTGAAAGGACACAGTAAAAACAAAATACATAAAATAAAAATTTGGAAGGAAGTTATGATAATCCAGTTCTGGAAGCAAACATAACCTATCCCAAAAGATTTAATTCTGAAGGTAAAAAGTGGGCCATGTTTAAGATGATCATTTCTGAAAACTCCCAGACCTCAAGGGCTGTCCATTCTTTACCTGGTGAACTTTTGGTAAAGGAGACAGTCTTCAGATAATAAAGAAGGAACCATATAAAAAGCCCACCTGGAGGGGAGCTGAGCTGAAAGTGGGCCATGAGCCCACAGCCTGCCCTAGGTGGTAGAGGTAAATAATGTGGAACTCCTGGGGCAAGGAAAATACTCTCTTCAGGAACTGGCTTGAACCAAGTGGGAACCTGCTAGGCCAGGATGACTGTGAAATACTCAAGCCAAGAGAAAAGAGACAGGCCCAGATATCAAGCAAATAAAAGCAGAAAGTTCCAAATGGGCCTGCCTTTTTGCTCAGTGTTAGTCATCATCCAACTTTAGAAGGAAAAAAAAAAGGAGACTAGGCCAGGACAGGAAGCACAAAAATCATACAAACAAGGGCAAGGTTAGGGCACTTTGGTCCGGCCTACCATAGTTTTTAAACGGTGGACAAAAATACCACTGCAACGGCTTGACTGACAGGCCACTTCCTGACAGTCTTTTGTGCACATCCCGGATGATACTTGGCAACATTTCAGCAGTGGACACAGACGTGCTGCATTTGTGTCACCAGACTCCAGGCACATATCACAGGTTTAGGTGGGTGAGTCTAAGAATAATGCTCAGTGTAGGTGCTAAGTACAGCACAGCTTTCGTTTTTAGTATAGTTGCTTTGGGACTTGAAGATGCAAACCGGCAACAACTGAGCAAGTGTGTCCACTGGTAACTCAGAAGCAAAAGGAACCCCTCAGAAGCCAATCTCCTCCCAAACCTGAGGGTCACTTCTTTTGACCTCACGGTGGCATCTAGCTCAATTCCCCATTTCTTCCTCCTCAAAATTTCCATCCCCCTTGGCTTCACGCCCCCACCCTCCTAGCTGACCTGCCCTGGGACTAGTCCTTCTCACCCTCTCCTCCTCCCACACTAACTTCAGTGGCTGGCATTTTTTTAAAATAGTTGGGGGGGGGGCGTTGTTTTTGTTTTAAGACAGTAATAGGCACTTGAAGGAAAAAATTAAAAAATGAGACACTCAAGGCATAGAAAAGGAAAGTCCCTCTACTGCCACGTCCCAGAGATAACCTCTTTTAACAGGAGGTGTGTGTTCTTTCAGATGACTTCGAAATACATAGTAATAGGCAAATACAGTCGTCCTTTGGTATCCGAGGGGGACTGCTTCCAGGACCCCTGCGGATACCGAACTCTGCAGATGCTCGAGTCCTTTATATAAAATGGCATAGTATTTGCATATAACCTATGCGCATCCTCCTGTATACTTTAAATCATCTCTAGATTACTTGTAATACCTAATACTACGTAAATAGTTGTTATACTGTATTCTTTCGGGAATAATAAGGAAAAAAGTCTGTACACGTTCAGTACAGACACAACCATCCTAGGCCTTTCAAGTGCAGTCGGGTGAACCCACAGATGTGGAAGTGCGGATACCGAGGACCAACCGGACACACACACTTTTTTGTTATTTTGACCAAAATGTGACCATACCACACAAATGGTTCTGATTCTTGCTTTTTTCCCTTAACAACATACCTTAGATGTCTTTCCATGTTAACACATATACAACTATACGGCTACATTATTTGGCTGTTGATGGGCATTTGAATGTTTGCAATTTACCACTTGCAGTCAGAATGACCATGAACATTTTGCACCTCTATCTGTATGTACTTGTGTAAGTGTTTACTAAGATAATTTCCTAGAAGTGGGATTTCTGGGTCGAATGTATATTAAATTTTTTGACAGATTACCAAAATGGCCTCCAAAAAAATTGTAGTGATGTACACTCCCTGTGGCCGTGGACACGACACTTGTCCCTCACACCGTCAGCTATTACTTATCTAGTGGCCGCCTGTATTCTTCTGCTCCACTTCTGCCAGCCCCTAAGGGACCTCTGGGAGAGGGGCTTTGAACCTCACACCCCTGTTTCATCTGCTCACAGGGAGACATGTGAGAAACAATCTTTTTAGGGAGGAGTAAAAGGTTCTGCTAAAAGAAGTTTGGAAAGGACGCTGCTCCACAAAATCGCCCAGAATGTGTTCATCCGCTCCCACCTCTTCTGATGTCGAGAACTCCTCCCTAGCCCTCCTTCCTGAATTTCGGCTCCCTTGTTCCAACAGTTACCAAGTATTTTTTTCCTGGAGTCTGGGAGACCTGCAAATGTCCATAGTAGACTCCCCGCCTCCTCAGCACATCCCATCTCAGATGGAGGGCGCCCCATCCACACAACTGTGGTGAACTAGAAGGCTGCACTCCCACACACACTTCTGTGTGCCCCAATGTTCACCCAGCCACCAGTCCTGCCACTTCCTCCTACATACCCCTCAAGTCCCCCCCACCGCCTCCTCCTTCCACTGTCACTGATTTCCTCCAGACCCAGGTCCTGTCCTCCTCCTAAACTCCTCTGCCCCACCTACCTTTACAAAACCCAAGTCTGAGCTCAGAAACTTCAGATGCTTCCCCTACTCCCAGACAATACCTGCCAGGCAAGTTCACACCGTGAAGGTGGCACCCAGGGCCACCCACGAGTGGCCTCCAACCTTTCCAAGCACAAAGTCCCACTCTTCCCAAGACCGAGTGTAAATGCTCCACTGTGGCACTTCCGACGCTGCACTAAGTAACTGCTAACCGTGTACCCGCCTTCATAGAGCCTGTGTTCCAGCAGGTGCTCGGTAAGTTATGCTGAATGAACAGAGGTGAAGTGGCAGAGAAGCAGATCCAGAAATAATTCTTCCAAACAGTTCACAAACATTCCCCATCTGGGCACTCATCCTTTTCACTCGGACTTGGCTTAAGGAGAAGAAAGTGAACAGCAGCGAGCCAGCCCTGATGGCCTAGTGGTTAAAGTTCAGCGTGCTCTGCTTTGGTGGCAGGGGTTTGGTTCCCGGGCGCAGAACCACACCACTCACCTGTCAGTTGCCATGCCGTGGAGGTGGCTCACATAGAAGAAGTAGAAGGACTTACAACTAGAATATACGACTATGTACTGGGGCTTTGGGGAGGAGGAAAAAAAAAAAAGAGAGGAAGATTGGCACCAGATGTTAGCTCAGGGTGAACCTTTCCCAGCAAAAAAAAAGAAAGTGAATAGCAGACAGGGCTGCAAAAAAACGAGTGCAGAAAAGCCCCATGGAGCCAGTGGGGTCACTTCACCAACTTCTCTGCTGATGTGGGGGCCGCCTCCTACACAAGCAGAGGTCAGGACTCAGCTGGCATGGAAGGCTGGTCGGATTAAAACAGATACTTACGTGGGAAGAAGTAGGTCAACAACACCCCATTCCCACAAAAGAGGTCTTGCTGATCTGCCTCAACAACACATGACTTGTTTTAAGCAATATGGCCTCAGCTTATGAGTAAAGGACAATGTAGTGTTCATCACTTAACTACCTCTGTGGTGTCAAAGATGGCTCCCCTCTACCTACCCAGCACCCTAAAAATTATTAAAGAACTAAAAAATTTAATTTAAAAAAGCGTTTAAGGGGGCCGCCCGGTGGCGCAGCGGTTTAGTCCGCGCTTGGCAGCCCGGGGTTCGCGAGTTCGGATCCCGGGCGCCCGCCGACGCACTGCCTGTCAGCCATGCTGTGGCGGCGTCCCATATAAAGTGGAGGAGGATGGGCACGGATGTTAGCCCAGGGCCAGTCTTCCCCAGCAAAAAGAGGAAGACTAGCAACGGATGTTAGCTCAGGGCTGGTCTTCCCCACAAAAAAATAAAATAAAATAAAAAAGCGTTTAAGGGGCCGGCCAGTGGCGCAGCAGTTAAATTAGTGCATTTCACTCCAGTGGCCGGGGGTTTGCCAGTTTGGAGCCTGGGCACGGACTGACACACTGCTCATCGAGCCATGCTGAGGTGGCGTCCCATATAGAAGAGCTACAACTATGATACACAACTATGCACTCGGGCTTTGGGGAGACAAAAAAGAAAAAAGGAAGATTGGCAACAGATGTTAGCTCAGGGCCAATCTTCCTCTAAAAAAAAAAAGTGTTGCAGTACTGACAGAATACTTTTACTAGGTGAGCCAAAACCATGGGGCAAGGCAGTGACAACTGCAATTCAGAACTCCTAGGTTGAGACACAGTTCCAGATTCAGATTAGATTTGGCAAGTTTGAAGGAAAAAAAATTATAACTTTCCCTGGTCCAACAGGCCTCATTTCATTCCTCCTCTATTATATATGTACTTCTATAATGAGGTTTCTATACATACCAGGAAAGATCTCAGAGTTGGTATCTACAAAATTTCTTATAGGCATAAAAAAGAGATTTTTCTTTTCTCTTTCCTCATTCTTTGCAAATAACATAAATATGTAGTTTTCATCATTCATTCAGCTAAGGGGAGACACTAAGAGGGATGAAAGTGCTATGGGCTGTGGAGCTTCTCTCTGACACGAGGCAGTGTGCACCCCCAACAGGAGGACTCCAGGAACCAGGAGGTCTCCAGGGAGAGGAGGTGGCCTCTGAGCACGTCTTTGAATATGTGGCATTTTCCTGGGCAAAGACAGGGCATGAAGGCACTGCGGCAGAGGGGCTCAAGTGTGTACAAGCCTGAAGGACTCCACCTACCCACAAGGCACTTGCATCAGACTGACTCACTCTGGGCTTTGTTGCGTAGTCCAGGCAGGTGACTTGAAGATGGTCACAGAGACCTCTGAGCAGAGTGCTAAAAGTTGGGAAGAGCAGGGAGTGCCAGAGATTTTTGAGCAGAGACAAATTAACCTGATAATATGTACAGGATGAATTAGAGAGAGGAGAGGATAAAGGCAAAGAGACTAATTAAGAAGAGATTGTAAGATCCAAAAATGAGATTAGAAGACCTGGACCATGAGGTATCAAGAGGCTTGGAAGTAAAGGAGCAGATTAAAGCCTAAATGTTCCACTAACCAAAAGCATCATGTAACTCAGACCAGCAACTAGGAGACAGGCTGGGAAAGGTAAAGATGCCATGGGTAAATACTGACAAGAAAGAGGAAGGAGAGAAGACTAGTCTTGAAAGACAATTAAATGTACCATGAAGATTTGAGAATTAAAACAGTTTGGTACTGGAGAAAAACAGAATGTCCAGAAGTAGATCAGAAAGCAGGGAAAATAATGACTATTCAACAACAGCAGTGGGAAGATGCAGCTAACTGAGGAAAAAGTGGCCCCCTCCCTTTCCATCAAAATAAATTCCAGAAGCATCAAAGAATTAAAAGCAAAAAATGAAAACATAAAAATTCTAGGAAAAAAGAGATCAATATCCATCATTTTATTAGAATTTGAAGGCTTTTCTAACTAGGACCAAAACTCAGAAACCATAAAGGAAAAGCTTAACAAATCTACCTACATAAAATGATATGCTTCTGAATGACAAAAAATACCAGGAACAAAATCAAAAGAAAACCAATAACTTGGGGGAAATATTTACAACACACTTAAAAAGGCATACTTTCCTTAATGTACAAAGAGTTCATAAAAGAGGAATGAATAGAAAAATGGGCAGTTTATAGAGAAAAAATACAAATCACATATAAAGCTGCATATGAAAAGATGCTTTACCTGATATAATAAAAGACAGATTGATACAATATATCATTTCTGACCTATCAGATTAGCCAAAGTTAAAAAGTTAATAGTGACGGCAGGGGTGTGGAAAAAAGACACAAGTACACTGTTGTCAAAGTATAAATTGGTGCATTCTTTCTGAATTTGCTAATAATAACCAAAATTTTAAATTCACATATCCCATGGCCAGAAATGAACCCTTCAGAGACTCTCAAGAGTTTACAAGATGGCATTTATAAAGAGGTTCACCACAGTGCTGAATGCAACAGCAAAATGCCAGAAACAATGAGTATCCTTGGGCAGGGGACTGCTTAAAGAAATGGCATCCTCATAAGGTGGAATATTACGCAGTTTTGGGACAAGGGAGGGAGCTGGGAGGAGTGGAGGGAGAGGCTCACTTGCCATTTTATATCTATAGGTACTCTTTGAATACATCTACAACTTTAATTTTTTTTTAATGTTTTCTGGGTCATAAATTTATGGGCCATTTTCGGTTTATTGAAGCATCCAGTTTACAGGACTGTGCTTTGAAGAAAGAGCTAAAAAGATGCAGCACTCTAAATTTAGCAATAGCTATCAAAATTAAAAATGTATGTACCATCCGCTCCAGCAATTTCACTGCTGAAGATTTACCTTATCATAAACTTACTCAAATACAAGGATGCTAACCCCAGCACTGCTGGTAATAGCAAAAATTAGAAAAACACCTAAAAGTCCTTAAACTGAAAACTAGTTACATAATTTGTGCTGCAGCCACCTTATTGAGGAAGACCTTCATGTGCGAGTATGGAGTAGTAATTGAAAAAACTGAAGTACAGTATGATCTCAATTTGTATAAATTTTTGAAAAGACATGCACATATAATTCCTGGAAAAAGTATTAACAGCTATCACTGGTGAAGGAACATAGGAAAAGGAATCCTTTTTTCATTTTATGTGTTTCTGAATTTGCAATAGTTACTTTTTCTAAATAAAAATTTTTAAAAAACCTAAAGAATGAGACCAAGGAAGGCTAAACTCACTTCAGCTTTTACTTCCACATTCACCCCCTGGGCAAGCAGTAAACAAATGATAAAAGGGCCACTGGTGAAGTTACAGGAGAGGAAGAGACGGAGGGCCTGAGTTACTGAGCTAGTCCTGGCCCTCATTCCCTCTTGCCAGGCCTGCCAGGACAGTGTCCTAACTGGCTTCCCAACCTGTCCACTGAGATGCCACATCCATCTTGAAAACAAATCTGACCAAGGCTCCCTGGTTTGAAAGCTTCCCTCACTCCCCATCCCTCAGAGGACAAAATCTCGCCCCCTGAGGGGGATGTGCTGTCATCTGTAGGCTGGTTCTTCTCACCTTGCCAGCTCTTCCTTCCTACCTTGGATTTATGCTCCAACCCCACCAAACTGAGAGTTGATGCTATTTCTCAGCTCCCCCCGTTCCTCTCTCCTCCCTTTCATAACTGAAGGCTCGTGGTTGGCATCACCCCTTAACAACCTTCTGACTCCTCCAGGTTCCATCAGGTCTCCTCTCTCATCACCGTCCTTATCACAGTCTGTCTCCTTCCCCCATTAGCCTATAAACTCAAAGACATACCTAGACGTGATATTTTAAAATCGGATCCTAGCTTTTTCATGGTTATAATATCTCTCCTTCTCTCTATGCAGACTGTTTCCTCCAAGTGGCTTTTTTCTGCTCATTTTGTCCTGTCTTTTTTACCAGGGGTTTTCTTCACATGCTTAGTGACCTGGGCCCCAGTCATATGAACTGGCTAGGCTCTTTCTTGGGGAGCCCCCAGTGATTTTTCTCTTGGGCTGGTCAGACACCCAAGAGAAGGTACCTCTATTCTCTTTGGCTGCCAGTCTAGAAGCCAGGTGGAGGAAGAAGGCTAGGGTGGGGGGGGTCTCAATATTCAGTGTTTGAACTTTCTCTTAATCCCTATTTTCAATATGGCTCCCTCCCTTGAACTCCAGCACTGTGCCTGGTGTCCCCCGAGTCCAGATAATCTTTGGCTTATTCTTTCCACAGAATAAATCTTGGGAAAGAATAAACCTTTAACTGTCTGCCAAGATGGAAGACAAGTCACCTGTCTGCTTAAGGTGAGGGGAGAGGACTGTGGGGATCTGCTTCTTAAGTAGACTTTTTTTTTTGGTGAGGAAGATTAGCCCTGAGCTAACATCCACTGCCAATCCACCTCTTTTTGCTGAGGAAGACTGGCCCTGGGCTAACATCTGTGCCCATCTTCCTCTACTTTATATGGGACGCCGCCACAGTGTGGCTCGACAAGCAGTGCGTCAGTCTGCGCCTGGGATCCGAACCTGCGAACCCCGGGCTGCTGCAGCAGAGCGCGCAAACTTAACCGTTAAGTAGACTTTTAAGTAATCCTCCCGTTCTTAGTTCCCCTTCATCTCTATTTCCAGAAGTCCTTGGCACTGCCGAGTCCTGAGATTTGGGGAGAAGCCATGGTCAAAGGCAGCTGCTTCTGCCAACCAGGGGCTGGCAGGTGGGTTAGCCCTTGGCCATCTGCTTTATGGCAACTATCTCCTCTCCTGTTCTTTTGGGGTTTATGCTTAAAAAAAAAAAACCCTCTTCACTGTCCTTTTAGAGGAAACAAACAACCTACCATCTTTCACAGGAGGATGCTCTTGAGTAGACTTCACAACAATCTCATGATTTAAGTATTATTAGTTCCATTTCACAAGAGAAAGAGGCTCAGAGAAGCTAAGTTGTTTGACCAAGGTCACCCAGTCAGCACACTATAAAGCTATAGTTTGAAACCACTGTTTGAGGTCCGTTATTATTATCCACATATTAGAGATAAGAAAATAAGGCCTAGAAAGGTTACACATTTACCAAGATTACAAAGCAAGCAAGTGTCAGCCTGAGACTTGAATCCAAGATTATCTGACTTCCAAGCCCACGTTCTCTCTGGTGTACCTTACTGTCCCATCTTTAAGGCCAGCCCAACTCAGCTGCTCTACCAGGGCTTGAGAACATACTCTCAGGGGTCCAAGAACCGTCCTTGAGAATGTGTACGTTTTGTGTTTTCATCTTCCCACGTTGTTCTCAAAACGAGTATATTTAGATTAGTCTGGATAGCCCCTTTATAAGCTGGCACCGTGCTAGGATTGCAGGGTCTGCACCTGCAGTTGTGTTTGCAATCTCACTGCTGCTGAGAAGTGCTACTTGATGAGCACAGGCTAATGAGAACAGAACAGAGTCTGCCTGACCCTATAAACAGTGTGTTCACCGAGTGAAGCCAAACCATGTCAGCATCCAACGTGAGAACAAAGGCTTTGTGTTGTTTGAAAAGTGGAGGAAGCATCAGGTCAGCCCACATCAAGTGAACGTAGTCTGGCTAAACTTACAAGAAGCTGGGCCGTGAACAACACTTGCATGTTGTGAGTAGAAATTCCATTTTAGCAAAACATTTAGCAAAGAGCACGTTAACGTTCACTTGAATGCTACTGTAACAGTAATTTTTGTTTTAATTTACTTTGTTTTGGTTTTTAATGCTTGAATAAGAGTTATAAGCCTAGTTTATACCTGGTATCCTGTGGATATAAATAACATAACAGTAAAAGTAATTTAGGCAAACATGGGGATCAGAGAGATTTTTCATTGTGTGTGTGTGTGTGTGTGTGTTTTCCTTTACAGGGTCAGTTTGAAAACTCAGACTAACCTGAAGCCTGGTCAAAAGGATGAGGATCACCCCCTCGAGACCACGTTAGAACAAAGTCAGTACTACAGGGATGGATTCTGCTGGGGCAACTTCTCTGTCTTCATTTTCTGTAATGTTTCCCATCACCACTCCTCCAATATTTTTCAATTATAGGTAATTCCCTTTCATGTCTTTCTTTGCTTCTAACGATGAGCAACGTGGGGGTGAGAAGCTAGCCCTTTTTACTCTGTGCGTCCCATAGCACGTAGCAGTGTGTCACACAGGGAAGACGATCCATATCTTTGGATCTGTCGGAAGAAAGAAGCCAAGTGAGTGTTACCGCTATGTCACAGGAGAAAGCCGAGGCTTAGAAGCCTGTCCCTCTCCGGATCACCAGGACGCACAGGCGAGCAGTACGACTGCTGAGCCGTGCATCTGGCCGCTAGGCTGGCTTCATTCTCGAGAACAGCACCTGGCCATCCACCACGAGGTCCGGCAATGCGAGGGCTCAAAGCGATTGCCGAACTCACGGGCCGAGCCGGTGTGGTCCTGGGAGAGGCCTCGGCCCCTCCGGGCCTCAGTTTCCCCATCTATAAAGTGGGGGCGTACCCGAGAGCGCCCGGACAAGAAGCGGGAGGGCGCGTGGTGCTGGTCCTCTCCGGCCCTTACCATTTGATGATGCTGTGAACCAACGGTAAAAAGGAGAAGTTCTCCTCCTCCTTCACGCCCGCCGGGGACTGAGGCCTCGGCGCCGGGGACCGCTGCGGCTGAGGCGCGGACACCGGCGGCGGCGCCTGCGGAGGCAGCAGCGGCTTCGCCTCGGACAGCGGCGGCTCGGCCGTCGGCGCTAACCCATCCTCGGCCTGGCGCCCGGCGGCCACGCCGGCGGAGGCCATGGCGCTCGAGACTCCAGTCAGGCAGCCAGCCAGACCGCAGCTGTCAGCCAGCCAAAAGCGTCGCGATCCCCTACGTCACTAGCGCGCGCCCGCGGGGCGGAACCCAGAGGAAGGCTGTGAGCGTGCGCACCAGGGCGTGGGGCGGGGCCAAGGCTCGGGGCCGGGCGGCTGTTTCTAGGCAACAGGCGGGTGGGGGGTCTGCGGTGGCCTGGATTTGGTTGTGTCAAGGGAGCTAAATTATTAAACAGTCAGGAGATTTATTTCAGAAGTAACATCTTATTCCTATGCACGTTACGAAGAGGGTTCCAAAGCAACTAATTCAGGAAGCCTTGAGATAAATAAGGCCCAGCACGGCCCAGCCCTTGGAGAAGGTCTCCCGAAAAACCAAGTTGAACTGCGCGCAGAGTAGACAGCTCCTACCGAGCACTGGTATGTGTAAGGCGCCGGGCCCTGCGGGCGTTGAGAAGCCGGAGAGGAAGGACCTGCAGCTCCTACGCCGCGCAGGAGTCTCCAGGAGGAGAGGCAGCAAACCCCGACTGGGCGGATAGTGCCAGAGCGTGTGCCAGCCCCGAGGACCAAGAGACGAAAAAATGGCGTCTCTCAAAGCTCGGCAAAGCTGAGTAGGGAGGAACTAATAATTCAACATTTAATATGCATCTCCTGGACAACAGACGCTGTGCTAAATGTGTGGGGAGGAGATGGGGAGCCTGTCTTAACTTCAGTATAAAGCAGAAGGGGATCAGTGCCAGGAATAAATATCATATCCTAGAGGAAAGTCAAGGTCAGGTACTCTCCATACCTGTGGGCCAGTTCCTTAAGTCCCTAGGTCCCGGTTTCCTCGCCTCTATGATCTTTAGTTCAGGGTCATGGCAGAGCCTAAACTGCTTTCTAACTTCAGATGCAAGGCTGACCTCCAAAGGTCTCGTTTGCATGAGGACCCCCTAGGATCCTAGGCCAAAGCAGGGTACCTGTAGATTTATGGTTATGTTCCTCAAAACAGTATGATATGGGGGCTGTATAATCAACTTCTGAGCAATGGGGACATGATCTTAAGTTTAGCTAATGAGTGGAAGAAGACTTTAGCTAGGAGAGTCCCGTCCTTCCTTAGTCTACTGTCATGGGCCTTAGAGAGGCAAAGAAGTCCACATTCAGGTAGCAGATGACAGTAGCACTTAAGAGCAAGGTGGCTGATCTCAAGGAAAGCATCAGTGCTAGTATCTTCAGATGCATCAGGAGGGGTTTATGGAGGCAGATCCTAGGGGAGCAAGACCATAGGAGGAAGTAGGTGTTGGAGGGTGTGCTGTAGAGGCTCTTGAGTAACAAGTCTCAGTGCAGCTTTCTTCAGCAAGAGCTGCCCAGAGCACTCCAGAGGGCGAGCAACGGGAGGGAGAAGGCTGCAGGGTTTTCTTCCTGCTAACTGTGGACCTCTCCACCTAAGGGAAGAGTTCAACAGCCCTGGTAGATAATGGAGGAGAAAGGCCTGTTGGGATAGGACCAGATGTGCTTGAAAAGACTGTACACCCTTGGAGTCATCTGGGGAAAAGAATGATGGTATAGTAGTAATAATAATAATCGTGATTACCACACTACCATGGAATAAAAATAGGGACAGTCATCATCTCATTTTGTGTGTGTGTGTGTGTGTGAGGAAGACCAGCCCTGAGCTAACATCTGGCCAATCCTCCTCTTTTTGCTGAGGAAGACTGGCCCTGGGCCAACATCCGTGCCCATCCTCCTCCACTTTATATGGGATGCCGCCACAGCATGGCTGACAAGCAGTGCGTGGGCAGGCGCCCAGGATCCGAACCCGCGAACCCTGGGCTGCCAAGCGCGAACTAAGCGGCTGCGCCACTGGGCTGGCCCCAGTCATCATCTCATTTAATCCACAAAAGAGGGCTAGAAGTATATCTTAGTATCTCTATTTTATAGATGAGGAAATTGAGGCTTACAATGGTTAAGAAACTGGCCCTGGGTCACACAGCTTGCTTGACACCAAGCCTCTGTTCTTAACCAACACATAGGAGACCTCGGGTCCCTACCAGTTCTGTAACTTTATGACTCAAAATGTTGAAGATAGGTTTTTACTCAGAATTCAAAAAGCACTCCAATATTCTTCAATAATATCTCCATGGCAACTGCACATCATCTTTTCCCTCCCAGTGTGTTTTATAACTTAATTACAAGCCCCAGCTTTATGTTTGGCAGGATAATGAGGATGTCTCTTTTTAAAAAAAGAAAAAACACTCCAGGTATAAATAGATCTGGCTAAAAAAAAAAAAAAAACAAATTGGAAATGTAGGAAGCATGAATGGGTAGAGTGCGTTGACAATTTGCCCTAAAAATAGTTAATCTAATTAGTGGCAAAGTGTAAAGCTGACTTCATAGTATTGCAAGCAGGAGGGATGTCAGAAAAATACTGCCTGGCCTGTGCTGGTTTCATTAAAGCTAAAATTGCCACAACAAATGTGTGTCTGTTCATAACCGCTTTGTTAAAAGCCAAAAAGTCTCCATTGATATGTGAGGATGGTATATTGTTAGAGATGCCAAGTTAAGCTATCTGGTTATTGCTTTCTTAGGCAGAGTCACACTGTTTCTCATAGGGCCTTTCCAGTCAAGTCGGTGGTTACAAGTTGTGGCCAAGGAGCCAGCCTGCCTGACTTCAGTCCCAGCTCAGTCTGTTTGAAGTTGTGTGACTTTGGACAACTGCACAACCCTACTTTGTACAGCCATGCAACCTCCCAGGAGGGTTGAATGCGTTATTATATATAAATCACAGAGAAAAGTATATTTGCACAGAAAATATTAGTTCTTATTATTCAGATTTAGGGCTGGCTCCTTCACCAATTAATAAAACCCAGATTGATGGCAGTTAAGAGGAATGATCTAGGATCAGAGCTCTCCAATAAAAATATAATATGAAGCATAAATGCAAGCCACATATGTCATTTTCAATTTTATAGTAGCCACGTTAAAAAAAAAGAAACAAGTGAAATTAGTTTTAATATTTTCCTTAACCCATTATAGCCCAAATATTATTTCAACATGTAATCAATATTAAAAATTATTAAAGAGGTATTTTACTGTTTTTCATACTGTCTTTGAAATCCAGTATGTACTTTACATTTACAGCACATCTCAAATTTGAATAGCCACATTTCAAGTGCTCAGTCACCAAATGTGGCCAGAGACTACCGAACTGGATGGTGCAGTTCAAGAGATCAATACATATCACTGTAGACAGAGCTCACAATCAAAATGGTGAGAGGAAAAAAGCAAGTTGCACAAGAGAGATAGAGTATATTACTACTTATGTAAATGTTTGAAGCATGAAAAATAACATTATCCATCGTCCATAGATACAAGGCATATATATAAAAATGTTTTAAAAAGGAACTGAAGGGTATACCACACATTTCTGGGACAAGGGATGGGAATATATCCAGCACTGCAACTCTCTGTGTAGTGTTATATTTCTTTTATACGTTATAAGAGGACTTGAAGCAACTAGGAAAAATATGCACAGTTGCCAAATAAAGAGGTGGGTACATGGGAGTTTGGTACATTAGAATCCAGGCTCTGCTACTTTCTGGCTGTGTGACCTTGGACAAGTCATTTAACCTTCCTCTGCCTCATTTCCTCATTGCAAAATGGAATCATAACAGTACCTTCTCTAATAGGGCTGCTGAAAGGTTCAAGGATTTAATGTCTATAAAGGGCTTTGAAAGTAAGCACTATTTAAGCTTTAGCTACTACTGCAACTGTTTTTTTTTAAATTTATTTTCTCAACAACAAAACCCTCATAATTCCTTATGAAACAAACTGTTACTACAAGAACAAATACAAAAACCAGACTGGATGCCAGAACTGAACGTTCAGATGCTCTAAGTGGACCTACTCCACAAATACCTATGAATATGATTGTGACATATTTCTGCTACGTGAGATCCAAAAATAGCCATCTCTCTGTCAGACAAATGTCACGGGGATTGTTAAACTGGTCATGTCATTGAATGATCCGGGGCTTTTTCAAAGCTATATTCTTACCTGTGATTCATCCTTCTCCTTCATCACCTGGAGCCTCAAGTAGGTTGGAAAAGCTACCTGATACTTTGATTTTTTGAGTTAAGGAAACAATAGGCAGCGATCATTGTTCAGGCCAAACATAGTGCAGCACGTACCAGGAGTTGGCTCCCTCCAGCCACGCGCACCTCACTGCTTCCACCTCGGAACAAAGCCTCTTCCTCAGAGCCACCCTGAGATTGTGTTTCTTCTCTTTGAACTCACTTGGATTTTTTTCTTTTTATTCCTTTCAACCCTTCTGTCCTTACTCCAAAATACTCCATTATGCCCAGTTTCTCAACTCCCTCGTTTTGGTGGTTTCAATTCTCAGAAGCACTCTTTATGGGGCCTTTCAGCACACAAATTCAAGTACATTTCTTTTAGACTCAGAATTTCCTCCTTAAGTCCTTTCCTTTAGTCCTTATTCCTTCTTCTTACTATTTCTCTCCAGACCTCCACCAGCTTTTGATATAATACAAATGAGAGGCAATCCATTCCAGGAACTAGTTTTTGTCTAAATGGTTCATTTTGTTCTGATATAATATTCCTTCCAATCTCTTTACCAAATCATTTTCATTCAAATTATTTGTTAGCCAGTTTTTTTTTTTTCTGTCTACCAGCTGTTCCCCCAAAGCCTCAGCCTTATCCCCTTCTGTTAATCCTTTTTTAAAAAATAACCTTTTTGTCATGATGACCTTTTTGGCTTTTTCTCACTCTTCATTCCTCCCTTTTTCCAGAAGCTACTTTGTTTTCCTTATTGTATTTATTGAAAGTCTTTTGACTCTTGACTACTAACTCCAGTTGAAAATTATAGTTAAAAATTGTTATGCAACTGGAGCGCTGGAGGAGGGAGGTTATGCTGCATGTGAGTGCTGTGTGGCTAGTCTTCACGTTCCAGGCCTGTGGCTGGGTTTTTAAACCTTTGGGGACAGGAGGAGATCGCCTGTAACTGCAGACATTCAGAATATCCAAAACTGTAGAAGCCAAGAAGTTCCGAGCTGAAAAATGGAAGAAGCATTGAGAGGGAGCAGCAGCATCCATCCCATTATCTTTCACCCTCTCCTTACATGTCTTTGAAAATGTGGTTCTGTGAGCTGCGAACATTTCCTGCCCATTCTTTAGCTCAAACTGTGTGACACTAGAGCTGTCAGGAAATACCTTCCGCCTGTCCACACACCGTGTTTTGGGTACCAGCATTGCGCCTAGGACCGTGCCAGGATCTGCTAGACGGAGGGGAGGACAGGGAGTGCTCCAGCCAAATCACAGGAGGACGGACTTGTCATTTCAGAGCTGGAGGGATCCTGGCGCTTTGTCTCGTGATCCCCTCATTTTGCAAATGAGGAAGCAGGGGCCCAGGGAGGCTGAGTGATTCACTTAAGGTCATACATCCAGTTGGTGGAAGCACTGGGACATGGAAATGGGAATAAGTGTGTGATAGTGAAATTAGGAAGAAACCAGGAACCAAAGAGGACAGACGACCTTCAGTGATAACAGAGTTTCCAGCCTATTTATGCTACCTTCCCAGCATCTTTACTGGTTTTAAATTAACAAAAAATGCACATCGTTGTTGTTTTCCTTGCTTTGGAAAAATTCAGGGCTGGTAGTAAGGAGAGTGCTTGAACGCAGCTCCAGAGCAGACGGTAATGAGCACACAAGGGTGTTGAGCCCCTGGCAAGCCATTGCTGGTCTATGTAAGTCTTGATTTTTCAAGTGGCCTTGGTGACAGTTGGCAAGGGGACTAGGGATTGCGCAACTGCAGTGAGAGAAGAGAGCGTGGGAGAAGCCATCCCCAATCTAAGGAACCGAGGAGCTTCCTGCATGTGAAGTTCAGGGCATCTTCTGAAATCTCCTTTGCAGCCACCCTATGAAAACACCAGCAGCAGGCTGAGCACTCCCAGGAGAGTTAAGGAAACAATAGGCAGCGATCATTGTTCAGGCCAAACATAGTGCAGCACGTACCAGGAGTTGGCTCCCTCCAGCCACGCGCGAGACTGATCCTCCAGGTCAGCCTCGGGACTGTGCGCTGGAGTCAAGCTAGTGTCCTGAGCAAAAGCTGAGTTTTCTTGCAGGGTCAATCAGTGGAGAAGGAATAAAGGTGCAAATAACCTATGAAACAATGAGAGGAGGCCAAAAGCCAAACAGTGATCGTCAATAACAGGGCAGCCCCTTGTCACACGATCTCGGGCTGTGGAGAGCACTGCCCGAATTGTGTCCCCTGAGGGACGGTCGGGAGGAGAGGCACAGACCCCACATTTGCCAAGTACCAGCTCCGTGACCTTGGGCGAGTAATTCAACCACCTTGTACTTGGACATCTCAGTGGTAGAATGAAGGTAATGTTACTCCACTCTAAGGCATCCGGGAGAAGAGACCACATATGTCCAGCACCAGGCCGGTGCCTGGAGCTCAGGGACCCTCTGTGAACAGAGTTAAAGGTGTGATTCCTGCCCATTTCTTCAGGCAGTTTCCTGTTCTTTCTTCTTACATCTGTGGTTTATACATCTTGGGAATTGCCTGCACACGGTTCCAAATTAGCCAACAGCACAGGAAAAGAAGATCAGAAATCACTCAGAGCAAATAGAAAACATGTTGCATCTTTTTCCCTGCACTTTTCGCATTTCAGCTGTTGCTTGGGTGTCATGCGCAACCAGACTCACAATATCGTCATCGTGTGACACTGCTCTGGTCATGAAAGGTTAGGAGAGTAATCAGTACTCACTGAAGCCCTGCTCCATGCAAGGCCACGTATTAGGTGCTGTGAGGAAGCGAAGGCTAAAGGAGTGGTGGTTGACTCAGGAAGCTTTTAATCTTATGGGGGAAACAAAGCATTCCACGAATGACAAGGCTCTCTGGCGTTAGCCGAGAATTAATTTCCCCAGTGGAGATATTTGCTTACTCTCCATCTGCTCATCTCACACGCAGATGCCACTGAGTCTGGTCTGAATGGTGTGGGCCCTGCCAAGGAGCTCTCCAGTTCAGCCTCCCGCGCAAGGGGTGGGAAGGAACACAGGTGCAAGGAAAGCACTGTTAAAATCCCTTCGTGGGAAGATGGGAAAGAAGACAACTGCAGGATTGTTGTCTGAGGAAAAGGGGGACCAAACCAGACGGCAGCAAGCAGCAGAAACAGATTTGGGGTTTGGCACAGCTCAATTTGAGAAGCTAAAAGCACATGGCTGACAAAACAAAATCCTCCAAAAGCTGGAACTGAAATCCAAATTAGTTGAGCCCCCACAGCTGAACTTCTAAAAAGCAAATCAAATGTGAATGAGAACGCACATAAGCGAAGGACGTTATTTCACAAAGGTAAAGGAGCCCATGAGAAAAACCGGTGGGGCCAGAAAGAGGAGCACGTCCTCCACAACGCCACTCCTTGCCTCCCACGGATCTCAGCTGGGCGCCCAGCACACGGGGTTCACTCCCTTTTCAAAATGCATCCCTGTCTGGCACTGTGTTTGGCACCTCCTCCAGCCGGTAACTCTGCGGTCCCTCCTTCACACTCCCAGCTATCACTCTGCAACTGCTCCCTGACACTCTGCCGGGGATGCTGTTAATAATGAGACATGGTTGCTGCTCCTCGGAGATCTCGTCCTCGGGGGGTGAGTGGGGGTGGGGGGGGTTGAAATAATCTATAGTACAATGTGGACATTTCTTGCAAAAAAAATTTTTTTGGTCAAAAATCATTAGTTGCCTAAACATACTCTACCCAGCCTCCACTCCAGCCCTAAGAGATGAAATGTGACTGAGCTGAACTAGTCATGATCATCTCATTCCCCTTGGCCAATGACTGGTCTAGAGGTGGCCATGTGACCCAGTTCTGGCCATTGATATATCAGCAGAAATCTGTTGAGTGGAGCTTCCAGAAAAATTTCCATTATTCTATGAAAAAGGGATAAATGAATGTGGCTGGGGCTACTAGTTCCTCCCTTCTTTCTTGATGGGGTGTGGATGTGATGCCTGGAGATGCATAACCACATTGAGACCATGAGGTCACAACATGCAAAAATGACAGAATACAGAGAAAGAGCTGGGGTCTGTGACCACATCATTAAGCAGTTGCACAGGCCAATCTCCAGGCTTCTTATTAGGTGGGAAAAAGAGGTCCTTCTGTTACTAGCCTCCAAATATGTCCTTAATGATAATTTCCTTAAATAACTTTTTTAACATAAAAATAATATTTATTAATTTAAAATCTATTAACAAAACAATACATATTCTATGGAGGAATTTTTGGAAAGTGCAAAAAAGCACATAAAAGAAAATAAAAACTTTCCTTAAATACCTAGAGATAGCCACGCTTAACGTTTGTTGCCTATCTTCTCCTACATTTTAAATGTTTGTGTGTTTTTTGAACAAATTTGGGGTCATATTGTTTTGTAATCTGCTTTTTTTTCCTCTTAACAATTTGCCATGAATGGCTTCCCATGAAAGCTAACATTTATTTAAAACATGGTTTTCAGTAAAAGGACACATGAAAGAAAAAAAACTAAACCGAAGAGAAAAAACAGCAAATTCTTACAAAAGGGCAATGATAGTCAGGACTGTTTGCCGGGCCAGGCACCCTAAGGAGCCGTACAGGGTTTCAGAGGCTCACGGGGCTTCAGAACCGGAACCGTAGCAATGGGAGGTAAACTTCGGGGACCATTTTTATTGAAATGAGGCAATTTTCACCTCCTCTGAGATTCCTATTTTTTAATTTTATTTATTTATTTATTTTTTTGCTGAGGAAGACTGGCCCTGGGCTAACATCATGCCCATCTTCCTCCACTTTATATGGGTCACCACCACGGCATGGCTGACAGGCAGTGTGTTGGCGGGCGCCCGGGATCCGAACCTGCGAACCCCGGGCTGCCAAGCGCGGACTAAACCGCTGCGCCACCGGGCAGCCCCAGATTCCTATTTTTTAGACTGTCCTAAAATCTCATTTCAGTCTTTTAAATTTTTTTAAAAGGAAAATTGTTTATTATTGGTTCTCTATTATCTCCTTCTGCCAGCGGGCAAAGGTGTTAGCTCTTAGAGATTAAATACATCTATATATATGCCCATGCACACAAACCAACGTGCTGCGCACAGCACAGTCACCACTGGCTTACAGCCCTGGGTGCAGGCTCCATGCTGTTGGCTGGGGCAGGGCAGGTGTGTAAAGAAGGCACTGCCCTTTGACAGCCTGGCCTTGATGCCTCCCAAACTGACCACTGGGGTTTCCAGTGAGTGTGGAACAGACCAGCCCTTGCCTTCACACTCTTTCCTCTACCATTGCTCTATCAAAGTCTAAACGACTTGTAGGCAACATAGTATTACCTTAAAGAAATCACTGGAAAGGGATGTAAATCCTCCCTCTGCCTGGCTACGACTCTGCATGTGTTTACTTCCCTGCAATGGCACCCATATGAAGCCCCGATGTGCAAGCAGCAAAACACAAGCCTTCCACTGTAGGCTCCGAGAATCCCTGAAGAACTGGGAAGGACTTTGAAGGGCGTCTTGTCACTTTCACACTTTGTACAAAACACAAATGCAAACGCTGCTCCTCCCAGGGGAATTTACAGTGTAAACACACCCACACACCCACACTGGAAGGGAGATTAGAAACTACGTTCAAGGGCAGGTTTGGGATATTTTTTTTTTTTTTGCTGGAATTAAAAAAACAAGCCATTGGAATTCCCAAATAGGCCACCAAGAGGTCAGTTACCAGGGAAAACTAAGTTTTGAAATGTAAAAATGAGGTCCCGTGGGCAGGGCGAGAAGAGAGTTGATGGATTTAGTGTGGGGGTAGAGGTAGGTCTTAGAGGAAAACAGCTCCAACCACGGCAGAGTGCTCAGTGGTGTATCCATTCCATACAAATGTGGGAAACAGTCCCTAAGTGTCCCAGGGGCTGGCCTGCAGTAGGAAGCACAATAAAGTCCCTGCTCTCACACAGCATTTGTGCTAGGCCAGAGACACTTTCTGCTTTGCTCCTATAATTAAAAAAAAAAAGAATTACAGGGCCGGCCCAGTGGCATAGTGGTTGGGTTCCTATGCTCTGCTTTGGCAGCCCGAGGTTCGCAGGTTCGGATACTGGGGGCAGACCTACACACCACTCATCAAGCCACGCTGTGGCAGGCGTCCCACATATAAAGTGAAGGAAGATGGGCATGGATGTTAGCCCAGGGCCAATCTTCCTCAGCAAAAAGAGGAGGATTGGCAACAGACTTTAGCTCCGAGCTAATCTTCCTCACCGAAAAAAAAAAAAGGATTACCGTTTAAAAAATCAACAGATATTATAGAAAAATTTCCAGATTTCCAGTTTCTCTTAAAAAATGCCAAGTCGTCAACACTAGACCTGTATCCCACATGGCAACAGTGGACTGGAACCAGGAAGCAACTGCCTCATTTAGACCCACATCTCCGAGGGGCCCCCAGCCCGTACACCGTGTGTGTTCACTTGCCCACAGCTCCACTCAGGTAGCTCGAGGACATGTGCATTCTTGCTTCCTGAACCATCCTAATGAGGTTTGGGTTGTTTCCTGAGCATATTAGAGCAATGCCTATGTACACATCTCATCTTGGTCACTAGACTGGAAGAAGCTTGGGAACAAGGGCAGTGTCCATGTGTCTGTGTCATGCTCCTCTTGGACATGCCCACCATCTCTCGGCCCAGCCCCAACTCTGTTGTGGTGACCAGGTCTGCACAACCTTCCCCATTCATTCGGCTCCTCCTGAGAGGTTAGGCCTGTACCATGCGGCACTGTGCACTAGTATCTCGCCAACATTTCAGGGCAGGGCGTGCTGGAGCCCACTCCACACTCACACATGTGCAGCCCAAAGTGCAAGCAAGTTACCATCAACAGGGAAGCATCTGGCCAACATTTCCCTTAGACGAGTAGTCTCAGGGTGCGTTCCAAAAGATGGGTGGAGCAACCAATCTGCCGGAGAAGGGCCAGCTTGATCGTGTGTCCTTGTATCTCCCTGTGTCTCCCTCATTACCTGTCCTTCCCCTCCCCATCACTCAGCACTCCTTCCTGGGATCATCTTCCCAAATAAGTCCTCAGGCTCTCCTATTTGGGGAACCCAGGCTACGAAAGATGGCACCAAGCATGGCCCCGGGAAGCCCGACCTCAGGATGGCCGCCACTGCTGGTTGTGAGTGGGGAGCTGACAGCTCAGGCATGCAGCAACAAAGCAATTAGTAAGACACCCACATGGCTTGCTGGAACGGAGTTATGGAAAGTGTTGAGTAAGAGGTAGCCACGGCACTGGAATGGTCTGGGGGCAACGATAATGACAAGGATTCTGAACTGGGTAGTTTTTGTTACCTGCTGTGGAAGCCTTAAAAAGAGAAAATGGCTG
Organism: Tapirus indicus; assembly: GCA_031878705.1. NCBI lineage: Eukaryota > Metazoa > Chordata > Mammalia > Perissodactyla > Tapiridae > Tapirus > Tapirus indicus. The sequence goes on along the minus strand of CM062932.1, from coordinate 1,058,414 downwards.
GCCCAGGTCAGCCAATTGTCAATGCAAAGTGTGCTGTGAAGGCCAGTGAACCTCCAGGCCGGTGCTTAAGAAAAACTTGTCTCCCGAGTCAGGACCAGGGTCTGATGGCAGGGTGACAGCTGCACAGGAGACTGAACACGCAGCCTCAGGGGATCTCCTGTGTGAAAGGCAGGGCCCTGATGGGAGCGGAGTGCAGCCCTGAGCTTGCAGTGGAGAAATTTGCGTGTACAAGCCTGAAAACCTTGGACTGTGTATTTCTCCAAGTGCTCCCTGCAGAGAGAGCCACTCCCACCTCGTTAGAGGGGAGCAGCCTCCTGCAGTCTGGAGACCCTGCAACAACTCCACCCGAGGCAGGTGTCTCACAAAATGCACTTGTCCTCCTCAACACTCACTGCTGCCGCCCTTCACTGCGTCCAGCTGACGGCCGGGGCCAGGTGCCAGCTGGGCCGGAGGGAATGCAGCCCCTGCTTGGAGATGAAAGATCTTCCACACTGATGGGCTTGCAGACTGTGCAGCATCATCAGCAGGTACTTGGAGAATGGCGGTGGGGCTGGGCCCTGAGGGTGTTGAGCTAGGGGTGGGCTGGAAATAAAAAGCTGGGTAGGAAAGACTTAGTGACACAGAGACACTCACCTGTGACTCAGGATCCGTGTTATGAGAAAATCTCTTGGAGCTCGTTCTCATGCCCTGCTGGGATGTCCCTGATGATGGCCTACAAGAAATTAAGCAGAGATGCCAGAACGACCATGGCACAGTATCGAGGAAAGGGTCCGAGGGCTCAGGGTAGTGGGTATATGACAATGGATTTACTAGGTGAGACCAGAGCCCCCGTCCCCTGACTACGGTCCCCAGGAGGCCCAGAGGACACCCTTTTCACTACTGCAGAAGGGCAAGGAGGCACTGGCATCTTTGAGGACTCAGTGGCAGGGGTCCTCTGTAGGCTGGAGCTGACAGTGTGAGGTGCTGCCATGAAGCTGCCCCTGGCATCAAAGGGGATTACGTGGCAGATGCCAGGAGGCAGCCCGTCCCCATCAGAGGCAAAAGGATGTCATTCTATAGTCAGCAGCAAGGCTGGGGTGGCAAGCAGGGCTCCTCAACCTGTGACAATGTGGGTGCGTGATGATGGCCAATGGAGCAGAGTGTTCCAAGGACTAAGAGGATGGAAGCCACACAGGTGTTACTCGACTTGTAAAATTAAAAATTAAATGAATGAAAATAAAGAACTGGTGACCGGAAGGCTGAAGTCTGCTGCCACAGTAGGAGATGGCAATCCCTTACCTGGGAGATCTAAGTCAGTCACAGCCTCAGAGCCCATGGGAGGAAGGGAAGGCCAGGTGCCCTAAGGAAGGATCCGGCAGGACCTGATAAACAGTCATCTGCTCACCAGGACCGACAGCTATTTACCAGGGTAACTGCATGGGGCAAAGGGGAGTGCCCAGATTTTTCACTGTTGGATTCAAGCTCTGATTGACAATGACACTAGGGGACTGGAAACATCACCAGATCCTCCGGATAGAGTGGTGACTTATAGGAGCCACGTCATAATTCTGGCCCAAGTTCCACTCACAGTGGATCCAATCACCTCACACCCTCCCTTATTTTCCTGTTCCTGGTTATGTAATTGAATAGATATACTTGAAACTGGTAGCACTCACAAACTGGTTCTCTTTCTAGGTAGTAAGAGCCATCATGATAGGAAGAGTCAGGTGGAAGATCCTCTGCCAAGAGAACAAATCAGAAGCAACTCTTCATCCCCGGAGGACTTCCTGAGATTAGTACAACCATCAAAGATGCAGGTGTGATAATCTCCATTCGATCCACCTGTCTGGCTCCTGGAAAACAGATGGATCATGGTGGATGATGGAGATATCAATAAAATTAACCAAGTAGTAACTCAGTTACAATTACCACACCAGAGGTGGTTTCTTGGAATAGATCAACGTAGCCTCTAACACTTGGTGTGCGATAGTAATCTGGTAAATGCATTCCCTTCAGTCCCTGTTGATAAGGAGTGAGCTTGCACATGGAAACAGCAGCAGTTCACATTCATTCACTGCCTCTACTGTGTGAATCCCTCTCAGCATCTTGATCACATTGAAATTCCACTGAATGGCATGCTCATCCACATACTGATGACCTCGTGCTGCTTGGGCCTGGGACAGCATCATGTACCCCAAATGCTGAGATATGTGCATGCCAGAGGGTGGGAGATAAACCCTGTCAAGGGTCGGCGTCCTGCTACATTGATGAAGTTTTAAGGAGCCCAATGGGCTGGGGCCTTCCCGGACATCCTCTCTAAGGTAAAGGGGAAGTTGTACCACGTACCTCCAACCACTAAGAAAGAGGCTGGAGGTGGGACATACGGCATTTGGGAATACTGCCCCCATCCATTTTTGGGTTAATCGTAAAATTATGAGTTTCAAGTGGTGCCCAGAGCAAGAACAGGCCCTACAGGAGAACCAGGCTACAGTGGAGTCTACCCTCACACTCAGCTGTGTGAGCCTGACCTGGTAGTTCCAGAGACAGAGAGGCAGGTGAGGACGCTGTGTGGAGTCTCTGGAACGCACAGCTAGGAGAGCCTCAACACAGAGTCTCCAGAAACAGGGACATGCACTCTCTAGTGGATAACTACTCCTAGTGTTTTTCTGGGCCCTAGTAGAGATTAAGCATCTGACCCTGGGACATTAAGAGACTGTATGGCCAGAGATGACCTTCATTATGCTCAGGTGGGTGCAGAAACAGTTAATCAAATATTCAAGAAATCGTCCATTCAGGATTGGGACTGAGCAGGTGCAGGGGCTCAAGTAAATTACACGAACGGATCACTCAGAATCCTGTCATCCACTTCTGTTGCACCAACACCTCTCCCTCAACACACACCTATGGCCTCATTGTGCAGGAAGGGGGAATTCTTTATGGTTGGTTGACAGAAGGGAAAACCCCAGGCCTAGTTCACGGGTTGGTCTGTGCACTGTGTTGATCTGGCGAAAATGGGCTTCTGCTCACTAGAGCCCCACTCAGTGGAAAGGAACGTCCTTCTAGTGGGTAGGGTTTTGAGCAGTAAGCCTGGTTATCATCTTAATATGGAGGAAGTGTCCCGAGATATGGGTGTACATAGATTCCTGAGCAGTGGCAAATGGCTTATCTGCTTGTTCCGGGACCTTGAGGGTATGGTTATCAGATTTAGCAAATAAAATTATAGGATGCCCAGTTAAAATTTTCAGATAATCTTTCAGTATAACTATGTTCCAAATATTGCATGGGATACACTTATAGTAAAAAAAATATATATTTGTCATTCATCTGAAATTCAAATTTTACTGAGTGTCCTGTATTTTATCTGGCAAACCTACTTGAGGAAGTAATATCAGAAGACAGGAGACAAGGAAATCTGGGGAAGAGGCATGGAGACGGATCTATGAGAGTGGACACAAAGTGTGTGAATCTTTGTGTCTCACATAGTGCCCAGCAGATGGCATCTGCTGAAGAGGGGACACTGAGCAAGCAGATGGGTAGGATGACTTGTCCTGTGGGTATCAGCCAGGTTCTCACCTCCACCACCCCAGGATGACACAGTTGGCCCATGAACAGAAAGACCATGGTGCTGGTGTGGATGCTATGCATGGTCCCAAGAGCATGGATTCCCTCTCACCAAAACTGATTCAGCTACAGCCACTGATGAATGCCCAACCTGCCAGCAGCAGGGACCAGCAATGAGCACTTAATATGGCACCATTCTTTGAAGAGACCTCCCCAAATCATTTGGTGTCAGGCTGATGATATCAGACCTTTTCTAACCTGGAGGGAGAAGTGATTCTCTGGGTATACGTTTCCCTTCTCTGACCACAGTGCTTCTGCAAGCACTATTATGTGAAGGGCTATGGAATGTTTGGTCTATCTATCAGCATAATATCCCACCCAAAAGTGCCTTAGACCAAAGAACCCTTATGGCAAAGGAGGTGAAACAATAGGATGGGCACATGACACAGAAACCATTGGCCTTAGCACGCATTACATTATCCAGAAGCATCTGGCATAATAGTACAGTGGAATATGGTACTTTATCTCCGAATGTCAGAATACAAGGTCCAAAACTCAATGGATGGAAATAAAACCAGCCTCTCTCACCATTATGTCTATGGATCCACTTCTTTGATTTGTGCTTCTCATCCCCCCAGTCTTAGGCTCTGTTGCAGCAGAGCCTCTGGTTCCTTGTGAGGATGGGAAGGGGATGCTTCAACTGGGCAATATAGTAAGGGTGGCATTGGACTTGAAGCTACGACTACCACCTGTTCACTTTTAATGTTTAAGGCCAAGGGACCAGCAGGCAGCGAAGGGAGTTACTATATTGGTGGAGGCAATCAACCCTGATTACCATAATGGGCTGGAGTAGCTGATACAAAATGGGGACAGGGAGGATTATGTTTGGAAGCCAGGGCATTTATTGAGCTAATTCTTGGTGCGTAAGTCCCAGTGATAATGGCAGGCAAGCAGTTGCAGCAACCATGGCCTAACAAGGGCAAGGCGTCTAAGACTCAGACCCCTTAGGGATGAAGTTGGAGATCAGACCAGCTGACTAAGAGTGAGGGAAATCTAGAATGACTGGTGAAGGAGGGAGATGGCGAATATCAATTGTCGCCTCAGGATCAGCTGCAGAAGTAACTCTTGTATGACGTTTTCATAGATGATGGCTGGCCACCACCCTGAAGAGGCCTCTGAGATAGATTGGCCCTGAGGACTGAACTGGATCTGAATAGTGTGAGGGGCAGACTATTGAACACCTCTGTATTCCACTACAAATCTTCTTGGTCCCACCTATTATTCCATCCGTGACCATGTGGTCAGTTCTGTGAAAGCTTTGACCAGCTTCAAGCAGGTGCAGCGTGAAGGCTCAGATCCATACCAGCTACCTCTCATTTCCTAACCTAGAACTTCTCCGACATTGTAGAACAGAACGCCTGCAGTGTACCCACACATGGGCTAGCTGGAAGTTGTGTGTGTTGTGTCCCACCTTGGACAACAGGTGACTGGATTCTGTGCATAAATGCTTCTCTTGGTCTTGAGACACATTTCACAAATCTTCTAAGATGGTCCCATGCAGAATTTCCAAATAAACTATTCACTGCTGGGAGCTAAATAATTGCCTGTGAACTTAACTGATTAATATGCAGCTGCTGCCAGGAATTGCTGAATGTAGTCAGGACGGGCATTGGAAACAATCTGGAAGGTGCTATTCCATCTTTACGTAAAATCACAGTGTGTTTGCCTCTAGAATACTATGAGTCCTCCTGGTCACCTGAAGAAAGACAAAATAACATGGCAAGGAATGATCCAGAAGAGGCCTAAAAAGAACTTGAGAAGGGAACAGTTAAAACAAGAAGCTTTCTAGAAAGATAATGGTTGTGATGAGTAGGAGGGACAATTTTAAAGCAGCAAGTCAGTAAACACCAATGCTGGCTGAAATCTAGATAAAATAATTCAATGAAATACCCAAAGAAGTGTGATTTAACTGAGTGGACAGGAAATTCCTTGAACTAATTTATGCCAAGAGATGGCACAGGAGGAAATTTTTTTTTTTTTTTGGTGAGGAAGATTAGCCCTGAGCTAACATCTGTTGCCAATCCTCCTCTTTTTGCTTGAGGAAGACTGGCCCTGGGCTAACATCCGTGCCCATCTTCCTCTATTTTATGTGGGACGCCTGCCTTAGCATGGCTTGATAAATGGTGCATAGGTCCACGCCCGGGATCCGAACCTGTGAACCCCAGGACGCTGAAGCAGAGCGTGCAAACTTAACCACTGTGCCACCGGGCCAGGCCCCAGGAGGAAAATTTTTTAATTCATAAAGGATTTAGGTAAATTCTTCTTTGATTGTACCATGACTTAAGGGAATATAAAATGTTTAGAGTGAATCTTTGAACTTTAAGATTGATACAATCATCATAACAATATATCTGCATATCATTTTATAGTTCGCAGCAAGCTTCCACTAAACCCCACGGCCCACATGTACTTCTCCTCTAACCCCTCACTTTCTCTCTCTGTCCCATTATACCCAGCACAGACTTGCACACAGTGGGCGCTCAATTAACCTTAAATGAACAAATGATGTCCTTTGATCCTCACACCTGATACTGTCTCTTTGTAGGGCATCCAGGCCCTCCCACGATATTTCTGTTTTTTGCTTTGAAGTATCACATACATACAGAAAGGTGCACAAGACTTGAAGTGTACAGCTTGATAAATTTTCACACAGCAAACTCACCCATGTACCGAGCACCTAGATCAAGAAACAGAACATGACAAGCATCTCGGAAGCCCCTCTTGTGTCCCCTTCCAGTCACTATGCTCCCCAAGAGTAACCACTCTCCTGAATTCTAACACCACCATGATTAGTTTGTCTGCTTTTGAATTTTAAATAAGTGGAATCCTACAGCAGGCACTTTTCTCCTGGCTTCTTTTGCTCAACATTATGTTTGTGAGATTAACCTATATCAGGAAGATATAGCTGCAACTTATTCATTTTCACTGATGTAAAGTAACCTATTATGTGAATATCCCTCTACTGTGGATGAGCATTTAGGAAGTTTCAAGGCTTGGCGCCATTACAGACAGTGCTACTATGAACATTCTTATGTATGATTTTTGGTGCTCATTTGTAGACCTGGGAACGCAGTCAATGGGCCACAGGCTTGCATGTGCTCAGCTTTAGTAGGTACTGCCAGACAGCTTTCCAAATTGGTTATTCCAGTTTACACTCACATCAGCAGCACATGAGAGTTCCGGTTCCTCCACATCCTTGTCAGCACTTGATATTGCCTGTTTTTTTCACTTTAGCCATTTTGGGGGTATGTGTTTGTACCACCTTTCACAATCTTTTACAAGACAGCTTGGGGACAGGTAACAGGAGAAAGGTGTCATGGCAGTTTGTGTTTTCCAAAAATGGCTGCACAATCTCTCCCATCCCACACAGTTTTCTTATTCTGACTTTGACCTTCCTCTCGTCAAGAGATGGGATCGGTATTACCTCCATTGAATCTGGATGGGCTTGGCATTATGGCCCAAGTGACACTATGTAGCTTCTAAGGCTGTCACAAAAGATGATACAGCCCAGAAATAAACTGTCATGGTCATGCTTATGGTCAAACGATCTTCCACAAGGGTGACAAGACCACTCAATGGGGAAAGGAAAGTCTCTTCAGCAAGTGGTGCTGGGAAAATGGATATCCACATTCAAAAGAATGAAGTTGGACCCTTATCTTACATCATACACAAAAATTAACACAAAATGGATTAAAGTTAAATAGTTTTAACTACAAAACTCCTAGAAGAAAACAGGGGGAAAGCTTCATGACATTGCACTTGGCAATGATTTCTTGGATATGACACCAAAAGCACAGACAACAAAAGTAAAAATAGATAAACGGGACCACATCAAATTTAAAAACTTGGCACATCAAAGGACACAATCAACGGAATGAAAAGGCAACATATGGAATGGGAGAAAATATTTGCAAATTATATATCTGATAAGGGGTTAATATCTAGAATATATAAAGAACTCTTACAAATCAACAAGAAATAAAACAACCTGATTAAAAAACTGGCAAAGGGCTTGAATAGATATTTTTCCGAAGATGATACACAAATGGCCAACAAGCTTATGAAAAGATGCTCAACATCAGTAATCATCAGAGAAATGCAAATAGAAACAGCCACTAGGATGACTACTATTACAAAAAAGCAGAAAATAAGTGTTGGTGAAGATGTAGAGAAATTAGAACTCTTGTGCACTGTTGGTGGGAATGTAAATTGGTGCAACCACTATGGAAAACAGTACAGAAGTTCCTTTAAAAATGAAAAATAGAACTACTATATGATCCAGCCATTCCACTTTTGGATATATATCAAAGAGAATTGAAAATGGGGTCCTGAAGAAATATTTGCACACCTATGTTCATAGCAGCACTATTCACAATAGTCAAGAGGTGGAAGCAACCCAAATGTCCATCTATGGATGAATCAATAAACAAAAATATACATACAATGAAATATTATTCAGCCTTAAAAAGGAAGAAAACCACAGGGAGGAATCTTAAATGCATATTACTAAGTGAAAGAAACCAATCCGAAAAGGCTACATACTGTATGATTCCAACTATATGACATTCTGGAAAAGGCAAAACTATGAAGACAGTAAAAAGATCAGTGGTTGCCAGGGGTTGAGGGGAAGGATGAATAAACAGCACAAGGATTTTTAGGGCAGTGGAAATACTCTATATGATACGATAATGATGGCTACATGTCCTTGTACATTCATACAAACCCATAATGTACAACACCAAGAGTGAACTGTAATGTAAACTATGGACTTTGGGTGATTATGATGTGCCAATGTAGGTTCATCATTTGTAACAAATGTACTACTCTGGTGGGGAATGTTGATAATGGGGGAGGCTATGCATGTGTGGGGGCAGGGAGTATGTGGGAAATCTCGGTACCTTCTCCTCAATTTGGCTGTGAACCTAAAACTGCTCTAAAAACACGTAAAATCTTAATTTAAAAAAAGGAAAGAAATCTGTCACATGCTATATAATGTGGATGAAGACATTATGCTAAGTAAAATGAGCCAGCCACAAAAAGACAAATACTGTATAATTCCACCTATGCGAGGTATCCAAAGTGTCAAATCCACAGAAACAGAAAGTAGAATGGGGGTTACCAGAGCCTGGAGGGAGCAGGGAAAGGGAAGTTGTTGTTTCAGATTTGCAAGATGTAAAAGTTCTGGAGATCTGTTTCACAACAATGTGAATATACTTAACACTACTGAACTGTACACCTAAAGTGATCGATAGCCAATTTTATGCTATGTGTTTTTTACCACAATAAAAAAAAAAGTAGCACAGCTCCTTCCCCATTCTCTTGGGATCCACACTCTTGGAACCCCGTGGCCACGTTGTGAGGAAGCCCAAACTAGCCCAGGCAGAGGGACACATGGAAAGGCCCCAGCTGAGCTCCCAACCACCAGTCAGCGTCAACCCCAGACTGTGAGTCAAGGCAACGGCAAGTGGCCCCCAGGCTTTGAGTCTTCCAGCCGACGCCCGGACACGGCGGAGCGCCAATGAGCTGATCCCGGTGCCTGACCCACAGGACCACGAGCACGACTGAAGGATTACGGTACGCCACCAAGCTTTGCAGCAGTTTGTTTCCAGCAATAGTGGCTGAAACAGGTGTCTTAGAAATCACTTCTCCCCAGGAGGGTCTTCCCTCACTCTGTGCGGGGTGTTCTGAAAGGGATTTTGCATGGCAGCAATGGCAGCTGGCAGAGCCTCATTCCCTTCCGCTTATTCACAGTCCGTTTCCAAGAACAAGTCCTGGGTCACGATGCTCAGCGTAGTTCCCTCACAGTCCAAACAGCGTCTGGGGCTGAACACCCGACGTCCATGCCCTTGCTCTCAGTGGGCCTGCTTTTCCCTCTGGCAACACTGATTTTGTCCCCAAGTGTTGCGAGTTCCCTGGGACAGGAGACGATCACCAGCACAATAACCTGCTCTTGCTGTTGTGGCCCTGAGGGTGTCTACTGCGTCTTAGCATTTCCTCTCAATCCTTCTGAGGAGGGAGAATTCTCTCCCGGCTTGCAGGGAGCGGGTGCAGGAGGGAGAGAAGCTGGGGCAGCTGCTGATGGAGCTAGCACGTCTGACATCCAGGTCTCACACAGCACAGAGACAGCGAGGGAAGGAGGCCCTGGGCTGCTCATTCCTTCAGCTAATGGTCCCCAAGCTCACGCGGCCCTGCAAGGCTTAGCACCAAGACAGACCCATCAACCAACAAGAATCACCACATTTCCAGATGTTGATGACCATCACGTAATCACTGGATCTTATTTCCATACACTTTTTTGTGTGTGTGTGTGGGGAGGACCAGCCCTGAGCTAACATCCGTCACCAATCCTCCTCTTTTTGCTGAGGGAGACTGGCCCTGGGCTAACATCGTGCCCATCTTCCTCTACTTTATATGGGACGCCACCACGGCGTGGCTGACAGGCAGTGCGTCGGCGGGCGCCCGGGATCCGAACCAGCGAACCCCGGGCTGCCAAGCGCGGACTAAACCGCTGCGCCACCGGGCGGCCCCTCCATACACTTTCAAAATTGGTTATTGTCAGCAAGTCATTTAAAATTTTTTATCTTAAGTCTGATTTTTCTATCAGTTTTTAGTTGATTCTTTTGAGTTTTCTAGATAGTAGACCGTATCGCCAACAATTGAAGATGGTTTTGTCTCTTGCTTTCTAATCTTTATAACGTTACTTCCTTTTCTTGCTCTGTGTGCTTGGCCGGGACGCCCTGAATAACAGTGGTGGTAGCTTCAGTAGCCGTTGTCTTGTTCTTGACTCAGTGGGAGTGTTTTACTAAATGTGATATTTGCTGTAGGTTTTTGGTAAAAGCCCTAAGTTAAGGAAATTTCCATCTGTTTTTAGTGATCAACTTTTTCATGATTTTCCTGATGTTCTTAATCCATTGATAAGTTTAACTTCGGTTCAATAGACCGTCTTTAAGACTGGAAATGGCCAACGGGTGACTGGATGAGGAAAGAACGGTTTGCCCGTGCAGCAGAATTCTCCCTGAGACGGGAGTATGTCTGGGGAGTCTGAGGAGCTGCTGGAAGGCCCACCCGCTGGGGCATCCCCTCTACTCCCTCCCTGTAAATCTATCACGTAACTCTGGACATCAGTCTCTTCATTAGTAAAAGGAGGGAGCTGGACCAGGTTTCTGGCCATAAGATCCTATGGCTATGAGTCTCTGAGACTTTAAAAGGGACAGTAAACTGAACAGTAATAAATATTCAAACCCCAAAATAGTTATTTGGTGGTAAGATATGGGTGTTCTTTATTTTTAAAAAGTTCTTTAGTATTGTTTTATGGCCTTTTTCATAAAGAAGGATGTATGTGTGTATGTGTGTGTGGCATGTTTTAACCACAAAAGGTGCACTACGGCATTCTGTGTTCCAAAGAATTGGGAAAACTGGATTTAACAGCCTGAGTCTAGAGGATTACTGAGGGGTGAATCGCCCAGCTATGGGTTCTGTTTTCCCATCCTGTTTCTGGGGCTTAAGCAAGCTGCCCTTCCACAGAAGAACAGAAGCCTGCACTTGGGCTGCCACAGAACTGCACCAAACTGAAAGGAAAAGTCCACTCCTGTCGAATTTACCAGAATCTTCCACCAGGCCCAGCAGGCAGCAATAAGAAGCTGGCAAACGGCAGCCTCCCTCCTTCACACACAGACATCCTATGAGTACGGCATGTGAGACCCAGCGTGGGGCAGCAGAAAGTCATTCTGAAATGGGGTCAAGAAACATTTGCTCCAGTCTTGCAATGTCCTCTCATTTTGGCCAAAATGTTCACAGATGCTGAACCCAGACTGGGTTCAAATCCCAGCTGCACCACTTACTAGCTGTGTGCCCTGGGTATGTATGTGGCATCCATTTCCTCATGAGTAAACTTGGGATAATAATAGACATATTTACCTCAGAGGGCTTGTGAAGATTAACTGAATTAATCCATGAAAGGGGCTTAGGACTGTGCCTGGCACACAGTAAGTGTTCAATAAGTGTTAGCAGTGGTGATGGTGATGAAGAAGATGATGATGGTAGCCATGATGATGGGGATGGGGATGTTGGTTATGAACCTGGTGACAACAACAGCAATGATGGTGGTGATGATGATAGAGGTGATGACAGTGATGGTGTAGAGGTGGAAGAAATATCCCCCTACCCTTCTAGGTTCTTCCTGGCTGGTCTAGGAATTAAATTAACATGAGACGGAATAACAGGAGATAATCAAACAAATTTAATAACATGTATACATGGGAGAAACCCGGGAAAACTGAGTAACTCACCAAAATGGCTGAAGCCATCACCTTAAATACCATCTTCAGCTAAAGACAAAGGAGGATGTTGGAGTAGTGGTGTGGGACTTCAAAGGGGAGGAAGGCAATTCACGTGGAGATGGAAAAGCAAATATTTGGTAAACGAATGTTTGCCATGCCTTGCAAAGACGATGAGACATGGAGAGGACTTTGATCAAATGGGCCTTGCTAGGTTCCTCCCTGTCCACCACACCTAGTTCATATTATACTATAGTTATCCAAGGTGAGAGCTCCTTCCTGGAGCTATCTTAATTTCTTTTAGGCAGTTAGGGGGGAGGTCAAAGTTTCTTCCTGAATCTTTTGTTCTTTAAAATAATCAAGCTTCCCGGGTCAGCCCGGTGGCGCAGCGGTTAAGTTCACGCTTTGGCGGCCTGGGGTTCACAGGTTTGGGTCCCGGGTGCCGGCCGATGCACCGCTTGTCGGCCATGCTGTGGCTGCGTCCCATATAAAGTAGAGGAAGATGGGCACAGATGTTAGCCGAGGGCCAGTCTTCCTCAGCAAAAAAAGAGGAGGATTGGCAATGGATGTTAGCTCAGGGCTAGTCTTCCTCACAAAAAAAATAAAATAAAATAATAATCAAGCTTCCCTACAATGGTGATGATGATGATGACGGTGGTGATGATGATGAGTGGTGGTGATGCTGGTGATGATGATGATGGTGATGATGGTGATGGTGACTGATAATGGTGATGGTTATACTGATTGCTTTGTGTTGGTCTCGGCCTATCAATAGTGATGTTATGGCTGGGAATGCCTGGGGCACTCATCTGGGCCTGTACTACTTGTGGGGAGCTGCCACAGACATTTCCCCTTTCAGAACCAATGTTGTAGGTCACAGGTCAAGAGAGAGAGAGTGCAGACCTGGGGCTCTGCCTTTATTGGAGTCGAGGGTGGGGTGTCCAGGGTTTTGCAGGTTCACTCTTTATTGATGAATTTAAGATGTACGAGCGAGAATTAGGGCCCTGGAAGGGAAAAGCGGGGTCACTCAAGCGGTCAGTTATCTGGTCACCCAGGGCTTTCTAAAAGGAGAACTTCATGGGAGGGCAGCCTGGCTCTTTAGCTAGTTGTGTAGCAGTAACTGTGTCGCACAGCTGGGTCATTCGAGATGGATGTCTGTGAAGTAGATGCCTCCGCAATCAAAAGGGTAATGTCAGGCACCTGTATTACAGTGATGGTGGTCATCAGTAACCCTTGGGCCTGTTTCTACATCAGGAAAAGGAGGGGGTTGACAAACCAGTCTCTAAGCCCCATTCCATGTAGTCTTCTACGAAGTCTTTCATTATCCATGAAATCAACCCAAAGATATAAGCAGCAGGACTACATGTCAGCAGGGCTCTGGAGTCCCCTCTTCCAGCCTGAGTTTAGCTTCTTTGGTTCACTTGGGCCACAGAGCAAGCAGTCCAGGCCTGGTTTCCACAATGATGTGGGGTCCCACAGTTACTGAACTGCACTGCTCTGTCTCAGTCTGGCCTATCCACCTATACTTCTGGGCTAGACTCACAGAACAGTGACCCACAGACCCTTTCATCTCTCTAGAGAAAGAATGGATATTCTCCGTATGTTTGTGGACAAAACTTCCCCTCCCCATGCACCTGGTACATTAGCGGGTTGACTCCCAGAAGGCCTGAATCCGTCTGTTTTAGAGTCAGTGAATTTCACAAGTTTGCAATCACATAGCAGACCTTTTGGTACCCTCACTCCTCACCAGCGAGGCCTGTCTTTGGAACACTGGTACAATAACATGCAGCACTGGTCTATAACTTTATCCCCGCAATCCCTCACAATGACACTGCAAAGCTGGCGACTGGTTTGATGACCCCCATTCCGTGATCGGGAGGCTATGGCTCAGAGGGTTGAGCATCAGTGACCTGCCGCAGCCCCAGGATGGCCAACGTTAGCTGAGCGCTGCGCTCGCCTGGGGCAGTTCTGGGACTGTGACATGAAATCACTGTTCTGTCCTCATTTTCCATTTCTGGCCTCATTGATGACTCTGAACTTCACTGAAGAGGGAAGAGAGGCACAGAGTGACTGAGCCACAGTGTCGCTACATAAATGGTTGTGCTGCTGGGGAGAGAAGGTGCTGCCATTCTTCTCACTTCTGTGCCCTTGCTCCTACCAAGAGACAGCCTCATGGAAGGGGTAGGCTTGTTGGTGGAGCAGCCAAGGACTGAAGATTGGGAGAGCACGCCTGGGTGAAGAGGCTGGGGCAAAGCTGCAGGTCAGTGACCACCCAGTGCTCAGGGGCAGAGTCTTCCTGACACTTTTGACATCCTCGCTTCATTATGGGGGGCATATTGCTGCTGTCCTTAAAAAGCCCTTTTCTTCTCTTGTCTGTTCCTCCCATGTGAGCCTGATGAGGTGGCTGTCCTGATGGAATTAGGCCCAATTAGGTGATTAAATGAAAGGGAGAATGGATTCTGTTTTGGGAGGGAATTAAAAAAAAAAAAAACCCAAAGCATCCTGATTCCTGTTTGGACTCTCCTCAGACTGGGTCCGTCTGCTCTGCTGAGTATGAGCAGCCTGTCGAAGCAGAAAGATTGTAGAATTAAGCACAGTTGACACCCCTTTCTGTGCTAGAAGTCTTCCTCATTCTTTAAATCCATTTTTTTAATAAAGTAGCTTTGAAAAAAAAATTGGTCTCAACCTAAATACATTTTAATAAACTGTAATCATGAATCCACTAGAGCCAGTTGGAACTGACCCCATTTCTTATCAATAGAGTGATTAAGAATTGTCTTTCAGAAAATTTGCAAAGTCACTTAGCCAGAGCATGCACAGAAGAAAAAAACTTGACCTGAAATGACCTCAGGACCAAAGATTCTCCTCCCCATGGAACCAAAGGACCGGAACATGACTGGAACTTGAAAGTTGGACTCTTATCAGAAGTGAGGGGTCCCTCACTCAGGAAGATTCGGTGTTCAAGTTCCTTCCCCACTTCATCATAAATGTTTAGAACCCTGTCATAAATGTTTAGAACCTTACCACAAATGCTTGAAGCTCACCAATCAAAACCTGTCCCACCAGCGTTTCCACGTGCCAGCCTGTTCTCCCTAACCTCTTAAATTTTGTCCCAAATCCTGAATTGGAGACACAGATCTGAGGGCACACGCCCCGTGTCTCCTTGAAGATCGATCTCAAAAAATAAAGCTTCATTTCTTTTCCCAAAGGCTGACGCCATAATACATTGGCTCGATAAGCGCATCAGGTGGTGAGCCCTTGCTCTGCGCTGGGCGTGGCCTGGCAGGTTTTCCATGTGTTGTCAGAGCTTCCTTTGAACACGCTATTCAGAGTATCCCTTGAAGACAGAATACTCAAGGTTTTTATTGGCCAGACTGACATCCCTGGAACTGGTTCCTGGAGGGCTGTGACGAGGATTATATTAGTGAGTATGAGACAGAGAAAATTCAAAGGAAAAATTTCAAGCTTGGTTTAAACTCCTAAAATGCAGGTACAGTCCAAGTACCACCTCCCCTCGACAGGAGCCGGTCCACACTCGCTGGGCCCTGCAGAGCACTTTCTTTGAGCTGTACACAGCCTTGGCCCTGGCACAGAGTCAGGCTGGGATGACAGCAGGGCCTGTCTTCCACACAGCAAAGAGCTCAAAGCCGGGGCCCAGAGCAGAGGGCTGCGGCCAGAGCCAGGTCTGCAACAGAGAGCTGTGCTGGGTGGGGCGGGCCGCTGTGAAAGGCCCAGGGCGGACTTGACAGAGTTAGAAAGATGGAGCAGAGCCATGCCTACCCAGAGGTGACAGGGATGGTCCACATGGTGCCCCGCTCCTAAGGAGAATGGCTGATGTCTCCACCATCGCGCCCTCCCACAGCCCTCGCTGTATTTTTCACCTCTAGCTACTGCTATTCAACACCCTACACATTGGTGGCGGTTATTTGACTACTGCAGATTAGTTGCTCCCCTACTAATCTGTAAGCTTCCTGAGCATCAGACTCTTGCACAACTCCTGCTCCAGGTGCTTAGGGACTCCAGGTAATCCAGGTACTGGTCCACAACACCTGCAGCAGGTACTTAGACAATGCTAAACACATTAATCAATTTGTTAACCAATCACTTTCTCCCTTGCTCTCCAAACCGTATTCCCAAGCGGTCACTCAATCAACATACATTTTTCTCCACTAAGTGCCTGACACCATTCTAGACACAGGGGATGCAGCTGTGAACAAGACAGGCGAGGTCCGTGCTCCTGGATCCGAGAAATAACAACGGGCAAAGAAATAGTAAAACAATTTCAGATGGGATTACGGACTGAGAAGAATGCAGGGCGGAGCAGGATTGATAGGACTCTCTTCCCAGGGGAGGTGACATTTGAGCTTTGACCTGAATGCTGAGAAGTCGCAGTGGAGGAGAGAGGACCACGGAGCAGGGGAGCCGCGGGGCAGTGGCGGGGTGCTGAGGGGGAGCTCAGGAGCGCTCAGGTCGTCGTCAACGGGGCACAGCTGCAAGGGGCAGTGTGGGCCGCACAGGAGTATTTGAGGCTATTGGGCTGCTTTACTGTTCACAAAGGACTTCCACGGACACCTCATTTTCATCTCTCATCACAATAGCCCTGGGAGGTAGGTAGGCTGACATCTGAGACTCGGGAATTGACAAGGCCCACGTTATCAATACATAAAATAAGCCCTTAGTGCCTTCCCTAGCTGTAGAGAAAAATGAGGACAATTCTTTCTAAGGATTTGCTTCACTGCAAAAAATCCTGTGAAATGAGTGTTTTTCTGTAATGAGGACAGTTGCAACAGAACGGCCCAGTGTGGGCTATTGTCTACGCCGGCTCAACAATAGACTGCTTGCGTTTGAATCAGGCCCATTTGTCTTGGTCCAAATGTCAAGATTTATGTTCAGTTGGATTTCCGAAGCTGCGTCAGGTGTGCTGCTTGGCAGAGGGAAGCAGCTAATGCAAACAGCCCTCCTGTGCTCCAGGCGGCCTGACCCAGTTAGCACACACGCCCAGCCATGGGAACACGGGGTGGCGCCCAGGGTGCGGTAAGTGGGGTCGCCGAGCTCCTGGAAAAGCCCAAACAGGAAAGAGGAGAGGCTGAAACATGCTGACACCCAGTGGGAACAGCTCCCACCGCTGCAGCCTGAGCCGGACTCTGTCTTCAAGGCCTCGGTGAATTGTCTCTCCCGATCCGGTCACTCATGGGGCTGTGGCTGGAGTGTTCTCACACCCACACGGAGCTGATGGTTTTGAAAGCCCACGGGCCCAGGTCAGGATCTGGGGCTCGCTGCAAGGCCCTGCATGGGGTGGGGGTGGGCGGCAGGGGGCAGCGAGAATTAGAGTCTGAGAGAGAAACCCTGAAGGCAGGGGGGCAGCTGCGCTTGACTAGGAAGCACGGTGGTGAAAAAATAGCACCAACCACATTCGGAGCGAATGAGTTTCCTGTACATATGTTATCTAATTTAATCTTTAAAAATCTCCATTCAATGATAAATTTTGATCTCCTACTACATGCCATGCATTGTTCTAGGTGCTGGGATACAGCAAGGAGCAAGAAGACTTTCCAGAAGGCTTGGTCTTTGTGGGACTTCTAAATGGGAGAGAAAGACAACATATCAACGAAAACATAACTTCCGTTGGTGAAATGGTCAGCTCTAGCTTTGATTCCCAGCTGTATCCTCGGGGCAGAGACTGCCTAGTTGTCCTCCAATATCTATGTTCTTCCATAGCAGCAGAACCCCAGGTTTTACTTGCATGCATGGTCACTTGGAACAAAGACTTCATTTTCCCAGCCTCTCCTTTTGCTAGGTGAAGCAATTGACTAAGTTGTGGCCAACGGGATGTAAGCTGAAGTCAAATGTAACATTTTAGGAAGTGTCCTTTAAGGCACAGGGCATAACCTTCCTTCCTTTCCTCCTTTTTTGCTGCCTGGAATGTGGACATAATGGCTGGAGCTCCAGCAGTTATCTTGGACCATGAAAAATAAACAATTTTGTTTAGTCTATGGTTCTTTGAGGTTTTATTTCTGTTATTCGCAGCTGAACCTAATGTTAGCTAATTTGTCACTTGTACTAACTGTGTAACTTTGGGCGACTAGCCTAAACCTTTAGAGTCTCCTTTTCCTCAGCTATAAGATGGGACTGATCCATATGGTTGCCCTATGCCAGTGGCTTTCAAAATTGAGCATGCGTCAGAATTACCTGGAGGTTATTAAAACACAGAATGCTGAGCCCCACCTGCAGAGCTTCTGATTCAGTAGGAACTTGAAAATATGCATTTCTAGCAAGTTCTCAGATGCTGCTGCTGCTGTTTAGAGACCATACTTTGTAACTACAGCCCCATATGAGCACCTCTGCCCCTTGCCGTCAGCCCCCAGGAAGGGACACGAGGGCGGTCTAGACTGCACACACAAGGCAGTATGTCTGGTCTCAGCATCCTGTCACATGTGCCACCAGTGATCCCTCACCTCTGTGCTGGCTCCTGGGCCTCCGGGGCCCTGACCCCTGCTTTCTGGAGGAGTGAACCTGACTCAAATGCTGTTTGCAGAGGGTTCTAGTGGAGGGCCCATGGTCCGTCCCCAGGAGAGACCCCTGTGTACAAGCCTGGCCCCTGGCCCGCTCCTCCACCTACAAGGAAGCGCCCCCACTCCGCTGAGCCATGGGGGTCCATTGACTGGGCCATTCAGCAGAAGCACCACCTGCCAGGCCCTCCCTCCTGCTACCATATGTCATCCTGCTGTTGGCAGTGGCAAGCTGGTGGGGACAGCTCCCTGGTAGGGGCTGCCAGAGGGTGAGCAGGTCCAGGACGCACTCCAGACACGCACCTGCCATAGGAACTGTCACTCCCACACGTAGGAGCCACGTGAGAAGTAGAGGGTGAATCTCGAGGCTGATGCCCTTTCTCCACTAGCCACTCCAGCGCCGCTCTGCTCAGTGGAGAAGCCTACCTTCTTGTCTAGGGGAAGCCCCGTTGCTCTCGGGAGGGGCCTCCCTCTCCCATGCAGCTCTCTAGGAGAAGACCCATCCTCTCCTCAGGCACCAGCCCGCGTCACGAACCCATGTCCAGGACAGCACGTGGGCAGCAGATCTCTGCCCCACTCCCTCAAGCCCCACCAGCCTCATCAAGGGAGTGGGTGTTAATATGAAACTGCTGCACAGTATGGGGCTGGAGGAGGAGGAGGAGGAGGGCTCAGATACACACATGTCCCTGAACCAGTGGCTAAGTGGGCAGACTCTCGTCCAAATCCCCACTCTGTTGCTCTGTTACTCCTTAGTTTTGTGACCGTGGGCGAGGGGCTGAACCTCTCTGAGACTCGGTTTTCTCGTCTGTAAAATGGGGGTAATTATAGTGTCTGTAAACTACATCCATCAAGGTGCTTGGCTGTAAGCAACATAAACCAGCTCTGCTAAGTTAAGCAGAAAAGGCCTTTCTTAAGAGGATGTTGATGTATACACCTTAGGTGCCAAAAGACAGGCACAAGAGTATTCCTTGCAGCACCATTCATCCATCACAGCCCCAAACTAGAAATACCAAATGCCCATCCGTAACAGAGAAGGTGCATTCACACGGTACAGCAAAGAGAATGAAGACTACGTACCACAACTACACACCATGGTGCGCGTGAATCTCACTGACGATGCTGAGTGGAAGAAGCCAGACACGAAGAGTGCACACTGTATGCTTCCATTTATATAAAGCTCAGAAACATGTGAAGCAAATCTAGAAATTCAGTGGTGATGGCTTTTGGTAGGAGGGACGCTGGGGAGGCTCCAGGCTCCTGGCCACGTTCTGCTTCTGGATTCTGGTTACTCAGGTGTGTTCACTTTGTTAAAATTCATCGAGCCATACACTTAGGATCAGTGAACTTCTCTGTAAGTGTAGGATGCTTGGTAAAAAAGTTAAATTTGAGTTTTACAAAAAGGCCTGTTTTGTCGCTCACAGAAGCTCTGGGAGGGTCAGAGAGCTGGGCCTGAGGGCTGCATAGTCCAGAACAATGTCCAAGTTCCAGCACTGAGCCGGTCCAGGGAGGGCACCTCGGCTGCTCTGGAAGTAGAGAGCTAGTCTTTAGTTCTGGAACCCTGGACAGGTCACTAGAACTCTCTGAGCCCCTGTTCTCAGCTTGTACCACCATCACTGTCAACACCGAATCCTGCCCTGGAAGTCCAGGCCACTCACTGCAGAATGGATCCTGGGTGGTCCCGCTCCTTGGCATCACAGCACCCAGCTCAGAGGCCAGGGTGAACATGTCTGCTTGGCCTGCCCTGGACACATGCCCACACCCTGGCTTCATGAGAGGCTGAGAGCAGAGTCTGGTACAGGGGGCTTCCATAGAGCCCCAGGAGGTGGGCTCTACCAGACGGGGTCAGTGTGTCCCCACATGCCCCCAGAGGTTTACTGATCAGGGAAGAGGCTGAAACACTACCATTATTATTTTTAAGCTCCCCAAAATGATTCCAAGGTAAGTCAGAGTTGAGAACTACTGCCCTGAATCTTTATCTTTGAATCCTGAAAACTTTTTTAAAGGGGAACAATGAAACTATCCAAAAGCCCCAGAGCCTTTAGAGTTTCTATCCATTCAAATCTAGCACTAATATATCTTGCTTTAAATTAACCTAATATATGATCATCTAAGCTTAGCAAACTCAGCCCTTGAGGGATCATTTGCCAAAGGACTGTTTTTAAGTGGTTCTTAGCCGTTAAAATACGACTCAGTTTCACTGTACCTTAACTGCTATAAAGAATCCCACACGAGGTGGGGCGAGGAACAAATACATAGTTCTGTTCCGGAACAGAAAGGGCTCTTCTGGTGGCTTGGATGGCCTGGTGATCAGCCAGCCACGCAAGACCTGGTGTCTGGGTCTTGACTGTACTTAGGTTTCACGGAGCATTAAAAAGAAATAAGGAAATGTGGAAGAGAGTCAGCTAATTCTGGGAATAAAGCTAAGACTGCCATTAACTGGGGATCGGCCAGGTCATTGCTTCTTTCCTGAGTCATTTTTGGCCATTCTTTTCTTTCATAGTCGGAAAAGCCCACCTGTTTCAATTTCCTAGGGCTGCCATAATAAATTGCCACACACTGGGTGGCTTACAACAACATAAATTTACTCTCTCATAGTTCTGGAGTCCAGAAGTCTGGAATCAAGGTGTGGGCAGGGCTGCCTCCCTCTGAAGGATCTAGGAGAGTATCCTTCCTCACCTCTTCCAGCTCCTGAGGGCTCCGGACGCTCCTTGGTTTGTGGCCGCCTCACTCCAGTCTCCGCCTCTGTCTTCACCTCTGTGTGTCCGTCTCCTCTTCTGTCTCTAATAAGGACACTGTCATTGGATTTAGGATCCACTCGGATAATCCCTGATGATCTCTTCTCAAGACCCTTCATTACATCTGTAAACACCCTGTTTCTAAATCAGGTCACCTTCACGGGTTCTGGGATGTGACATGTCTTTGGGAGGCCACAGTTCCGCCCACTACACCAACTTTGTTCAAAGCGTGTTTCTACATTAAACCTAGATTGCTTCAGGGTTCTGAATTCCAAAGTATGCTTTGACCTAGCTCTGGATTCCGGATTTGGCAGAATATCCACTTCCGAATGGCCCTTCTTAGAGATGGCCTCCACTGAGCAGGGCCATGATTCTTAAACTCCAGAGCTCTGCTTCTTGTAGGTTAAAGATTCTCAGATCCCAGCTGAGTAGGCCTGCAGTGGGCCTGACAGTCCGCATTTCTAACAAGCTCCCAGGTGATGCGCATGCTGCTGGCCCAGGGCCCACACTTTGAGTAGCAAGTGCCTGGTGAGCATGAGAAACACCTGGGCCCCACCCCTAGCCATCCTGATCCAGGAGGCCCATTCTCTCCAGGTGACGATGACGCAGGCAGCCTTCCAATCACATTCTTAGAACCTGGTCCGGCAGCCCCTCCTTCACGCTCAGGAACAAAGCCAGGCAGGACTGAGCCCCGCCTCCGATCCTCCAGTCTGTCCTCCCAAGAATCCCAGAATCCCTCGGAATCCTGGAGGCGGGGGGGGGGGGGGGGGGGGGGGCAGAGGGGGGGATACTCCTCCTTTGGTTAGGAATCCCAATAGAGCCAATGACCTTTCAGGAAAATCTGCGCTCTCCCCGCCCCCTCCCTCCTACGACCCTGCCCTCCAAACCCCTCCCTCTGACCAAGTGCACACTCCTGTACTCAGATGAGCCCTGAGCGCCATGGCGCTGCCAGTTACCTCCTCGTCCACACAGTGGGGCGGCCCAGATGAGGGCACATATGGCACGCCTCCCCGCAGCCAGCCTGGGGTGCAGCAAGGCTACCAGCACAGGGACAGTGAGCCCAGGAGAAAACCGGGAAGAGACCGTGGATATTATAAGTGGCTCCCAGAAAATTGTGTCGTTTCCTCAGCGGTGTAAGCTGAGAGCCCCTGGCAGTGTGGCAAATGCAAGTTGTCCTTTCTGGTGGGGAGTGGCAGGGAGCGACAGAGAGACCCCGGGGAAGAAGAGGCTCCTGTGCTCTGTCCACCCTGCTTGGGGGCCGAGGAGGTGGCTGGGAGAAGGGTGATCTGAAAGCGACTCAGCAGTGACGCAGTGACCATGTCCTGTGTAGATGGAGGCAGCAACGTCCCACTGGGCAGAAGACATGTCAGACGGACTGGCCAGGCCTGGAGACCGATTGATGCGACTGAAAATGAGGGCAGACACCTCGAAACTACTCTGCTTGTCTTTGAACTTTGAGATTTCACATGCAATTGTGAGAAGGAAACTGAATTTATTGTCTTAAAAGAGCCGCCCATGTAATATGACCCGGACGGTGTCCAGCTGTCTATCCCCTTAATCTGATATGAGACGGAATGGAGGCACTGACGTCATCTGCAAACAGCTACGGATTCCTTTAGGAGAAAGTCACACCCCACAGAGGATACATTTACTCACACACTTACTTGTGGTTCGCAGCGCTGTTTGACTTTCCTCCCCGCTCTGGCCACACTGGGTAATGGCCAGCCGGACGTGCCTTGCCTCATGTTTGGCTGATGTCGACGCTGACCTTCCCAGGAATGCTTCCAAACCAGGCATCTCTGGATGGCTTGCCACATCCCTTTCTCTGCTCCCCACCACCCTGCGTCCCCCAATAAGGACATGGCTATTTTAGGCGAGGGAAAATGAGATGGCAGGATTTCCCCAAAGGCAGCTGTGCCTGATTTGGGGTGGAGGTGCTCTGTGCCGTGCCAGAGGACAGAACCCAGCACCTCCCCTTGTTGACAGCCCTGTGTACCCAGTCCGTCCATTGGAGACTGATGGGCAACAGGGAAGGCAGGGAGGGAGGAGGAAACACGGTGATCAGGGATTGGTGTTCTTCGCTCTTAGGCAGAACTGGCCAGTGGGTGACAGTCACAGAGAGGAGACCAATTCCACAAAAGGACTGACTTCTGGGAGTAATGAGCTCCCTGTCACAGAAGGTATGCAAGCAGAGAAAGGATAAGGGGACCATTTCTATTTAGTCTCTGCTATGAGGAACATAAGAAATGGATGCTAAACTTGAGGAGCCTAAAATTCCCCTGGAAAGACAGTGTGGAGCTGACAGTAAAAAGTGAATATCAAGAGTGTGCTGATGGGAGTGGACCGTTGCTGTTTTTCAAATGATTGTCCCTAGCAATCCCGTTTGCTCTGAGGAAGGACCTCTCCCCAACCACGTGGGCCTGGGGGGCTGTTGGTCATGTTGCCCTGCCCTGCCTCACGGGACTGTTGGGCCGACACTCCACGGAAACCAGAGAGGGAAGGGGCAGGAGACAGAGAGTCCTGAGGACGCTGCTTGAGCCCTGAGCCAGTGGGTCACGTGAACCTGTCTGCATTGGGTTTTCTGTGACTCACAGAATCCTGGCTGGTACGCTAAGTACTAAATTGTGTGGCATTTCTTTTAATTATTGGAGTTCAGCGATGGGCAGGAAGGGAGATGGAGAACCTTGGAAAGTTTCCCAGAAGAGCTCACGATGAATGGTAACATCTGGATCATCAGGGGAGGAAAAAGACACCCAAGTGACTGCACAGGATCGGAAATGTGCCCGGCATGAGGTGCCCAGGGATACTTAAGCTGTCATGGCAGAGTGGGGCATTTGAGGAGCGTGCGCAGGATCTACCTCTTGATTCAACTCCCCTCATTCAAACAGCCCGTAGTTGGACTGCCTTGATTTCTGGCTCGCCTGCCAGGGCAATGCTTCAGCTGGAAGCCCACCTGTGGACTTCGCTGGGGTTCAGAATCCAGGGACTGTCACTGCACATCACCAGCACGATTGTACCATTGAGCTGCGATAGCCGGCCTGTGCCACGATTGCTCTTAATAACACGGAAGGTGACCGGCAAGTCTTTGAAGGCATCCTCCCTGTTCAAATCCCAACTCCTTCTATATCTGGTACAGAACGGGGAGAACAATAATTTCTTAAATCTGCAAACTCACAGTGTTGAGACAGTGGGAACAGCCCTGTGGTATCGGCACGATTCCACTGTGAAATTTAGATGTTGTAACAATCACTGATCCGGTCATTGAGAAGTGCTTTGAAAATGATCCAAGGAAACCTTCCGAGTGACTCTGTCCCTACGAAGTAGGAAAGAGACCATAACCTGCCTGGACCAGTCATCTACTGCTGTTTAGCAAATTACCCCCCAACTGAGCGGCGTGACATGACAAGGAACAGTTCTTACCTCACACAGTGTCTGTGGGTTGGGAATTCAGGAGGGCTGAGCTGGGTGGTGTGGGCTCAGGGTCCCTCGTGAGGCTCACCCGGGGAGCCAGCAGGGCTGCGTCATCTAAGGCTCAACTTGGATGGGAGGAGCCGCTCCCGAGCTGGCTCACCCACATGCCTGGAGCTGGCACCGGCTGCTGGCTCCTCACCGCGCGGGCTCCTCCATCGCACTGGCCTCCCTACAGAATGACCCAAGGAGAGCAAGGCAGAAGCCACGATGTCTTTTCTGCTCTAGTCTTGAAGTCATTTCTGCAGTATTGTATTGGTCCCAGGTCGTCCTACTTGGTGGGGAGGGGACCCAGGATATCAGTCAGGAGACAACCCCACGGGAGCTGCTACCACAGTGTGGTGTGGTCCGCCCCTCTTGGGAGCACTTAGTCCTCACTCGTGTGGTTTGATTCAGGAATAGTTAGAAACTTCTCAGCTTTTGAATGCAAGGAGGTAAGCTGACCCTTCAAAGTGCGCCAGACTGGCCATGTTAAGCACACCCGGGTGCGAAGGGCCAGAAAAGTCTGTATTAGCTGCTCACCCCGAATCCTTAGAGTCTATTCACACTTTCTACCGTCAGAGTCCACTGGTGTAGACACTTGTGTCTGCCACATGTCTTCATCTACCCCACATGGGTCCTGTGGGGTTGCTGGTCACATTATCCTCTGGCTGCAGGCATGAGCATGGGACCCAGGTCTGGCCGACTCTGGTGCCCTGTTTCTCCACCCAGAATTATTGATCCAAGGACAGGGCAAGTGGCCAAGCAAGGCCATCAGAATCCCTCCACAAGAGGGATCCTGGAAGAGAGAGAGGCTCTTTCTTAATCTGAAATTGTGATCTGAAGTTTCACTGTGTATGCTTGAAGCTGCCAGAGAATGAAGAGGGAAAGGAGAGAGCATGTGAGAGGAGATTTGAGCACCTGGATCCAGCTATGACTGAAGCTGGTAGATCTATCTTTGTTCTCTCCAATCATGCAAGACAATAAATAATAAATCTCTTTTTTGGAGGTTTTGCTTGTTTACTTTTGCTTCAGTTCATTTGATGTGGAATTCCATCATCACAGCTAGAAACTAATGGCGTTGGTAGCAGTAACAGGCAAACGCAGAGCAGATTCCACTTCTTTATTACAGCCTTCAGTGGACCGTGATCCACGCACGCTGTACTGTCTCCAGGCCACAACAACAGCCCTTCCTCCACCCCAAGAAAAAAAGCTAACCAAAATTAGGAGCAAACAGACCTGAAAGCAAGCCACAGCTGCCTCCTGGTTTGCACCAAGTGCTCCAGCATCAAGCTGACCCCACACAGAATGGTTTTCTCAGCGTCTAGCTGTCCTCGAGCTCTGCGAGGGCAAAGACGATTTTCTGTTTTCGCAGCCAGCTGCTGCATGGGTATTTACAAATACACATTTGAAAACGGCTTCTTAAATGGACTAAAACACGCAAAGCTTGTTCTTTTAACAATAGCTAGTGTTGAATGAATCCTAGCCATGCTCCAGGCACCAGGCCAAGGCTTTACCTGCAATATCCATTTAATCACCACTGGGGGGGAGCAGTTTCTATTACTACCCTCATTTTACAGGCGGTAAGACTGAGGCCCTAAGAATTGGTAACTTTCCCAATGTCACAGGCTGCCAGAGGGGTGACCTTGATCTTAACACCAACATGTGTAACTCCAGTGTCTTTGCCCGGAAACATCGATACACACACTCTTACACACACACACACACAAACACACACACTCACTCTTCGCTCTCACTGCCTTGGTTGTCTGGACTGGCCAAGGGCTTGAAGCCAAAACACAATGTTCTCTCTGTGTTATTAGCCATTATTGGACCCGAAAGAGCCCAAGCCGCGTTTCCGAGAAAGCCTGGGGTGGCCTCTGGAGCTGAGGTACCCAGTGTTCAGCCTGGTGCTTCACAGGCCACTCGTGCACGTCTCATTGTGTTTTCTGTGTCAAAAGGGCGGGCTCTGCTCGTCAGAAGCTCATCAGGACCCCAGCCAAGGGCTTGTTTGTGACTTCAGGGCTGAGTGAGGAAAGTGCAGGGCAAGGATTCTGGCTCCAAACAGGCCTCCTGCTGAGCGGTGACTCAAGTGCCCAAGTCAGCTCCCACCTCCCCACCCCCACCCCCGTTTCTGTTTGTTTTCCCCAAGCCTCAGTTTATTTTACTCCTGCAGATAGAAGTCAAAGAGACTATGGCTAGCAGTGGGCATGGGAAGATTTTTCTGGTCCTTCTAGAAGTGGAGCAAGCTGGGCTAGTCCCTTTGTGCAGGAGGACTGAGCTGAGCCAAAGCAGAAACTCCCTTAACCTCACCGACCCGGTGACGCCAGCCAATAAGCCGGCAGCCCCGTGTCGAGCCCCTGCCGTGAGATGAGTGTGCATTCCTAGCACAACTCTGGTAACGTGGCTCCCTGCGTTCCCAGTCAGGACCCATGGCATTAGAGGAAACCCTAGTACTTTGCTTGCAATCAGGGCATCCTGCCAGCAGGAGGACCGAGGCACTTTGGAAAAGACCAAAATAGCAAGGCTTCTATCTCAGGCCCAATTAAATGTCAGGAAGATGAATCTTCCTTTCCAGTCATGATCTGTATCATACTGAACTCTCTACACAAAGCAGCACCAAAACAATGTGGCATTTAGAAATACTTGGCTAATTTTTTAGTTAATTTAATTTTTTGATTGTGGTAAAATTTATATAATATGAAATTTACCATTTTAACCATTTTTATATGTACAGTTCAGTGGCATTAAGTACATTCACACTGCTGTGCAACCATCACCACCATCCATCTCTAGAACTTTTCTCGTCTTGCAAAACTGAAACTCTATCTCCGTTAAACACTAACTCCCCATTGCCCCAACCCCAGCTCCTGACAACCCCCATTCTACTTTCTGTCTCTATGAATTCACTACTCTAAGTACCTCATATAAGTGGAATCCTGCAGTATTTGTCCTTTTGTGACTGGCTTATTTCACTCAGCATAAAGTCCTCAAGTTTCTTCTGTGCTGTAGCACATGTCAGAATTTCATTCCTCTTCAAGGCTGAATAATATTCCAGCATGTGTATATAGCACACTTTGTTTATCCATTCATCCATCGATGGACACAGGTTGCTTCCACCTTTTGGCTATAGCGAATAATGCTGCTGTGAACATGGGTGTACACATATCTGTACATGTCCCTCCCTGCTTTCAATTCTTCTGGGTGTATATCTAAGAGTGGAATTGCTGGGTCATATGGTAATTCTATTTTTAAATTTTGGAGGAACCGCCATATAGTACCCAGTGAAATTTAACGTTAATTCAACATTTATTGAGCATCTGCTATGTCGCCAGCTGAGCTGGGGGGCCTCCAAAGAGCTCACAGTGTAGACAGAGAAAACTGTAGATATGTGGAAAATGAAGGCATATGAAACTAGCCACCCTCTCTACTACAACTGTAACGAGGGCAGGGCCTCACAGGACCCCACGTGTCACCGACTAGATGCCTTGAGAAACTCAGAGGTGGGTTCAGAAGCAGTTAACTGTTTTTCCAAGTTATTTCTTTTCCTTTTGTATGTTAGGGAGATGTAAACACCAAAACATCCTGAAACTGACCAAGCCTCACCACAAGAGCTACACCGGTGATCTTTGCCTTCTTTTTAATGCAAAGATCTCTCCAGGAGGAGCTTGGGCCTCATTATGTGGAAGCATGTTCTCCAACTGAGCCTGTGCAGGCAAATACCTGCCTCTCCCTTTTGAATATTCATTTCCCAACTGAAATAAAAGTTCCTGCTTCCTTTTGTTCCTGGATGCCACAACGTTGGAAATGACTCCTCATGGCCTCATATTTGCTGCAAATACACTTTACTTCGTGAGACAACTAGTGTAGAGTCTTATTAACTCACCAGGAGGAGAGCCCACTTGGTTTGGTAACACACGGGCCAGGCTTGGCTGACAGCCTCACATAGAGATGAACGGTCAAACACGGGAAGTGATTGGAAAAGGGATTCCTTTATTAACGTGGGTCTCTCCTGCTCTCCTCTAGACCCCAACTGGATTCCCTCTTGTTCTTTTGGGGGAGAAGAGGGAGGGAGGGACAGCCCTCCCCAGCCCATCTGCCCACAGCAGCGGCATGGGAGGGCAGAGAGAAGTGATGCTGTGAAACAGAAGGCCCGAGACAGATTCTGACAAGTGTATCCTGACCCTGCGTCCCCGGAGGATGCTGCCACATGCCCAGCCACACCAGACCCTTCCTCCAGGGCCAGAGACAGGTGGCAGCCTTGAATGACGCTGGGTGACAGTGTGCCATTGACAAGCCCTAAGCCATGTCAGGCTCTGTGCTAACTGTTCCACATACCTTAGCCTCCCCGTGTGTCAGGATACAGAGGGAAGGGATGCTGTTGAAAGCGTTCCTGAAATGGGGTGATAAAGTTTTCTGCCCTCCACATCCAGAAGAACATTTTACTAGACTTCCGGCCAAGGTCAGAGGGTGAAATAGCCCAAGCAAAGAGCAGTTCCTGAAACGAGCCAGAGAGAGGCCAGGAATCAGGTGTTCACCAGCCCTCTAAGATTCTAGAGGGACAGGGTCGTGCCAGCTCTCAAGTGACCTTGAGGAAGGGAAGATCGGTGGCTTAACCTGACTCCCGGTTATTCAGACTCCAGACCACCAGTCTCCAACAACCAAAAACCCTGTGAGCTTGTGCCACTCCAGCTGGTGGGGACTCACCACGACCAGCCTCAGGCCCCACCAAAAACTGGGGACATGCCCTTTGCATCGTCAAGGAGGAGTAAAACGACCTTCAGTGTGATTTTAGTGGTTTTATTGCTTTTGTAGTCTATTATATTTTAATATTTTAAATTTTGATGATGTATAATGTGGCATATAAGCGGATACTCCACTCACCGAGACACGTGGTCAAGCAGTGCCCCGTCTCCTGATTCTCGTGAATGAAGGAGGGCAGCGGGGGGCGGAACCTGAAGAGTCGGGACAACTGCAGCCAAAGGGAAAATGAGCCACAGCCGAGTCTGGGACCTGGCCACACGCATCTTCTTGTCTCTGTTTTGTGGATGGCGTCATTTGCAGCCAAGACACAGACACGGAGCCTGGCCAGGTGCTGCGCTCATGTACCATCTGCAAGGGGAGAAGCACTGCTGATGCAGTGAAGACTTGTTAGCCAGCTGCGCCTTCGGAGGCCCAGGCAGTAACTTCACTGCCAGCCCACAGCTCAGCGGCACCCTTGGGGGCGGGGGACTCGTCCTCCAGCCTGGGAGCTGCCCCTGACCCAGCCCAGGAAAAGTGACTCATTCACACATCTCCCAGAAGCGATGAACAGCCTGGCCTCTCCCACCCTCAGGCTGAGTGCTTATGATGCTGTCAGCCCTTTGCAGGCAAAATTTCCTTTTCTCCAAGTATGTTCAACAGGGTGACTCATTCTCTGTGACCCAGGTTAACCCAAACACACACAGGCACGGGGTGATGCAGGCCTCAGGCTCCTGAGGAGGGCGTGGAGGGGTATAAGAGAGAGGGGTGGGGAAAGGGTGGAGGAGCATTCTGATTCCCACTGTTACAGCCACGAGAAGAAACTAAGTCCCAGGGGATGGGAGCAGAGGTGGGTGTCTCAGTGCTGTGTCACTTTCACACAGAGCTCAGAAAATTTCCCAGGGAGGTTCTTGAGTCATTGTCTGCTATGACCAGACAGTGGCTTTAAGATTGTCCACCCATCCACAGCCACACACAGTGACTTTACTGCATGCATACAGGTGCTGCGCTCAGCACTGTGGAGGATATGGAGGTGCTCGGGGATGGATCCTCCTGCAGCAAGCCCACAGTGTAGTGAGGGGGGAGAAAACTATGATAAAGGTGGAAAATGATCATTGTCCAAAGAGAGGTGCCTACTGAATGTAACAGACACTGTGGTTACTCTTCCCTTCCTACTGATAGAACCTGATCTTAGGCAGGGATGGAGTAGAGATCTCTAGATTTCAAGGAAGATAGTCCCTTTCTCGGGGTGGGCGTGTGACCCAGTTCTGCATGATAGAAATATGACAGCAGGCTTCTGGGAAAGACTTACTGTGCCATCCTTACTGAGGCCACACAACCTGTGGCTTTGAGGTTTTGTAGGTGGTATGATGGCTAGAGCCACAGCAGCCATCTTGTAACCAAGAGGCAAGAATGTTTTGTTTTGTTTTTAGGTTTCTTTTGTTTATTTCCTGAGGTAACACTGGTTTATAACATTATATAAATTTCAGGTGTACATCATTATATTTTCATTTGTGTGTAAATTACATCATGTTCACCACCCAAAGACTAATAACCATCTGTCACTGTACACATGTGCCCTATCACCCATTTTGCCCTCCTCCCTCCCCTCTTCCCCTCTGGTAACCACCAATCTAATCTCTGCATCTATGTGTTTGTTGTTGTTGTTTTTATCTTCTACTTATGAGTGAAATCATACAGTATTTGACTTTCTCTGACTTATTTTGCTTAGCATAATACCCTCAAGATCCATACATATTGTCGCAAATGGCAAGATTTCATCTTTTTCTAGCTGAGTAGTTTTCCATTGTGTATGTATACCACATCTTTATCGATTCATCCATTGGTGGGCACTTAGGTTGTTTCCAAGCCTTGGCTATTGTGAATAATGCTGCAATGAACAGAGGGGTGCATATATCTTTACGCATTTGTGTTCTTGTGTTCTTAGGAATAGATACGCAGAAGTGGAATAGCTGGATCATATGGTAGTTTCTATACAGTAACAATGAAATAGCAGAAAGAGAAATTAAGAATACAATCCCATTTACAATTGCAACAAAAAGAAAAAAAACACCTTGGAATAAATCTAACCAAAGAGGTGAAAGATCTGTACACTGAAAACTATAAAACATCGTGAGAAGAAATCAAAGAAGACACAAAGAAATGGAAAGATATTCCGTGCTCATGGATTGGAAGAATTGACATAGTTAAAATGTCCATATTACCTAAAGCAATCTACAGATTCAATGCAATCCCTATGAAAGTCCCAATGACATTTTTCACAGAAATAGAACAAAGAATCCTAAAATTTATATGTAACAATAAAAGACCCCGAATAGCCAGAGGAATCCTGAGAAAAAAGAACAAAGCTGGAGGTATCACTCTCCCTGATTTCAAAATATGCTACAAAGCTACAGTACTCAAAGCAGCATGGTACTGGCACAAAAACAGACACACAGATCAGTGGAACAGAATCGAGAGCCCAGAAATAAACCCAGAATGGACAGCTAATTTTCAACAAGGGAGCCAAGAATACAATGGAGAAAAGAAAGTCTATTCAATAAATGGTGTTGGGAAAACTGGACAGCCACATGCAAAAGAATGAAAGTAGACTGTTATCTTACACCATACACACAAATTAACTCAAAATGGACTAAAGACTTGAATGTAAGACCTAAAACCATAAAAATCCTAGAAGAAAACATAGGCAGTGTGCTCTTTGACGTCGGTCTTAGCAGCATATTTTTGAATAGCATGTCTCACCAGGCAAGGGAAACAAAAGAAAAAATAAACAAATGGGACTATATCAAACTAAAAAGCTTCTGCACAGCAAAGGAAACCATGAACAAAACAAAAAGACAACCTAACAATTGGGAGAAGATATTTGCAAACAGTATATCTGATAAGGGGTTAATATCCAAACTATATAAAGAACCTGTACAACTCAATGACAACCCAACTGGCAGAGGATATGAACAGACATTTCTCCAAAGAAGATCTACAGATGGCCAACAGGCACATGAAAAGATGTTCAACATCACTAATTATCAGGGAAATGCAAATCAAAATCACAGTGACATATCTCCTCACGCCCATCAGAATGGCTATAATTAACAAGACAGGAAACAAGTGTTGGAGAGGATGTGGAGAGAAGGGAACTCTCATACACTGCTGGTAGGAATGTAAACTGATGCAGTCACTGGAAAACAGTATGGAGACTCCTCAAAAAATTAAGAGGCAACCATCTTAAAGACCAATAGGCAACACAATGAGGACAATGGAGAAGGAAGAACAGATTTCCCTGGGTCTTTAATGGCTCCATTGAGTAGCAGAATCAATGCCTGTAGCTCCAACCTCCCATTTCTCAATGTGTGGGAAATATAAGCTCCAGATATGATAAAGCCATTTTTGGATGGGTTTTCTGTTACTTGCAGCCAAAAGCATTCCTGACTGGTACACGGGGATACTGGGGGAGTATGGAAAAGAGAGAAATTGATTTTCAGTTGAATGGATTAGGAAAAAAAGATTGAGAGGCACTAACTTAGGCCTTAACAATATGATTTGTATGTAGGAGGCTGGAGAAAGGGCATTCTGAAGGAAAAGGCCATCTATGCAATGATAGTAATAATAACATTTATTTAGTAACTACTATGGTCCAGGCAGTGTTCTAAGGACTCGACACATACATTATCTCATTTAATCCTGGCAGTAAACTGGTGAGAGAGAGGGCCTCATCATGTGCATTTTGCAGAGAGGAAGTGGCTTCAGAGAAAGTAGGTACCTTTCCTCCTAAGTGGAAGAGGCAAGATTCAAACTCCAACCTGTCCGACTCCAGAGCCTTTCTTCGTAACACTCGCGTATTGCTCTTAATCTGAGAATATTTCCCACTAAAGTGATATGTAACCCAAGAGTTGAAGGATGAACAGGTGTCAGACAGGCAAAAATTGGGGGGACAGGAGAGCAGGGGAGGGGGAGGTATTTGAGGCAGAGGGGGCTTGGGGCAGGAAGTGGGGCGAGAGAAAGCACCAGAAATGATGCAAGCACGCGGTTCTTCACCGCAGGGCTGTTGGCAAGAGCAGAAGAGTGGATACCCCCACACGTCTGTCCCGGGAGACGGGTTCAGTACACTGCAGCACCTCCACACAGTGACGGACGCGCAGCTGTGTGAAAGAATGAAGATTCACACACCGATCAGAGAAGCTCTGCAGAATGTAGGAAGTGAAAAGGCAAGATGTAGAGTGGCTGTTAACATGCTACTTTTCCTGTAAAAAGGCTGACAGGGAGTGAGTGTGTGCGTTTGCTCGTGTAGGCATAAAACCTCTGGAAGGAGAAACAAGACACAGAACCATGATTACCTACATGCATGTGGCACTGTGATTTTGAACCATATGAATGGTTACCTACTGGAAAAAAATCGTACAGGTTCGAGAGAGAAAGTACAGGCAGTTGGGGGAGCTGCCGTGAAGAGGGTCAGTGGGCCGGGAAGGGGGACGGGGGGGCAGGTGGAGGGAGGCTGCAAAGATGGGCCGTGGGCCACGTGCTGGCATAGGCCTGAGACAAAGAATCTGGCCCTTTCCTACAGGTGGTGGGGAACCGGGATGCTCTTTTTTAAACTTTTTATTAAGGAAAATTTCAAACATGCACAAAAATTAAAAGAGTGGTATGGTGAACCTCTCCGTGCCCTTCACTGAGCTTCGACAGGTATGCCTCCCTCCCCTCCGACAACGGGATTATTTTAAAGCGACTGCAGACTTCGCGTGGTCTCTGTGAGCACTTGACTATGTGTCTCAGTAAGAGCTCTTCTTGAACACAAGCACAAGACATGATCACAGCTAAAGCAACCCGGGAATTCCTTAATACTGTCAAGTAGCCAGCCAGTATTTAAATTTCTATGATTGCCTCATAAATGAATATTTTCCAGTTAGTTTGTTCACTTCAGGCCAATTCAGGATCCAAACGGGTCCACGCGTTGCGCTGGGTCAGTTGGTCTCTGCAGTCTTTCAGGCTCTCCTCCCTCTCTGTGTCCCTTCCTCTTTGTTTGCTGAAGAAGCCAGGTGGCGTGGCATGCTCCCCTGTCCCTGTGCTCTCTGTAAATGGGGGCTCCAGAGCGTGACTGGGTCTAGGCTCCCTTTTTCCTGTTCTCCTGCATCACTGCTTCAGAGACGGTGCGGGGCGCTCCCTCCCGCGTCCACCCAGAGTTGTGAGAGGTTGTCTGGCTCTCCTTTCTAAGTGCTGACTCCAGTCGGGCCTTTCCCACGTCGCCAGCACCAAAGCTTTGGGCAGAGGAGAGCCAGGAGCAGATTTGGATTTTGCAAGGTTCCCTATGGCTGCGGTATGGAGAACTCGGATTTAACTTCACCCTCAGGATTTTGGGGAGGAGATCGGGGAGACCCTTCTAGGTCTGGCCTGAGGTAGTGGGACAGAGAGAAGAGGAAATCTTTGCAATATTAAAGAGATGGAATTGACGTCACTTGGCCAGTGACAGGCTGCGCAGCTGAGGGAGGGCTGCAGCTTGAACAGCAAGGTAGTCCACCAGCCCCTCTTTGAGGCCATTGAGATGGGAAATGTGAAGAGGACGAGGGTTGAGAGGCAGATGGTGAGTTCTGCTTTGGACACGTGGAATTTGACAACCTGAGATATGGTTAAGAGGGATGTTTAGTGGCAGCTGGCTAGTCAGAGCTGACCTCAGAAAAGAGGCCAGGGACAGAGGGGCAGATCCGGAATCATCAACACTAGCTCCCCACAGATGACCCAGGAGTGAGGAAGATCTCTCAGGGAGACTACAGAAGCAAAAAGAGATGAGCCAACGTTTATGAGGCACGAGCTCTGGATGGAGCCATGCGTCAAGGCTGGTCCTGGCCTTATGGGGGTGAGCAACCACAAGGGGCAGAGCAGACATGGGGTGCAGGGACTTGAAAATTAAAGCAAAGGCATCTGCTTCCTAAACTGCAGATCTGATTAAAACCCTTCCATGTGAACTGGTCCGACCACCCAGGAAAACAGGCAGGATGGACTGCAGGGGAACGGATGTCTACTCCACGACCCGGCGATTCCGTTCCCAGGTCAACCCCCGGCAGACACTGGCTCAGACCTGCACCAGGAACACAGGAAGGGCCCCAGCAGCTGTGCTCGTGGTAGCCGGCGCCGGCAAAAACCCCGGCGTAGCCTCAGCTGCAGAAGGAGTGACTGACTGTGCTCTGCACCATGCAGGGGACACCCCTCAGCTGTGAGACCAGACAAGCCCCAGCTCCTCTCCACTTGCGGCCAGGCCTCAGACAAGAATGCTGAGTCAAGGAAGCAAGACGCCGAAGCGTTCCACTTACAGGAAGTCCAAGGACAGGCAAAACCAACGTCCAGTGTTAGAGGTCAGAGAGTGGTGACTCTGGGAGGAGGCCGAGGGGTCCTGGGGAACTAGTTCTGATCTGTCTTGACCCGGGGCTGGCAGCACAGGATTCTCCAGCATGAGGACACCCCTTGAGCAGTGTGTGCCTCTGCACGTGTGTGAGACTTCAGGAAAGCTTGCTAAAAAAATAGCCAACTAGAGAGGCAGCCAGTGACCGCTGAGATAAGCTCCACACCCTGGGACAGGCCTCTGCTGCCCTGCCCCTGCCTCATCCTCATCACCTCCACCCCTTCTGCCTGGGACACCTTCCACAGCCCATGCTGTGTCTGACAGGCTCCTACACGTCCTGCAGGGCCCTCCCAGACCTAACCCGAGTGGAGGGAGGCCCAGCCCTCTGTGTTAGCGGCCTTTACTTTAAGGGCCTGTGAAGGCAAAAACAGACCCCTCCTGCCCCCTCCGCAGCCCCGCGAGTGGAGGTACCTGCTTCCATGCTCCCCTGTGGAAATGTCTGTCCTGCTTTGGCCACACGTCAGGCTGCACAATGCAGATAGAGCAGGGCCTGGGAGTTTATAGAAGGTTGTGATCTCAAGCGGATCGAGACTGCAGCCTGGCCGTGCCTCGGGGCCTTCCACTCTCAGCGTGAACGTCACTCCCTCAGAGCCTCCCCGGCCCTCACGAGAGATGCGGGGATCTGGGTTCAGGTCCTGCTCTGCCGCTCTGCTGTCAGAAAGCCTTGCACAAGTCTGTCACCTCTCTGAGCTTGTTTCCTCCTCTGATAAACGTGCCTTCCTATAGGACTGTTGTGAGAAGTAACGGTGTTCCAACACATCACCAAAACCTCACCGGCTCCATCTTCCGCACAGATCCAGAATCTGAGCGCATCTTGCCTTCTCCACCTGCTCCCAGCCCCCCGTCGTCACTCCCTGCACCATCACCGGTCTCCCTGCTTCCCCCAGTGCCCCCACAGGCCATGATGGACAGGCAGCTGGGGGCTCAGATCAGGCCCCTCCTCGGCTCAGAGCCCACCAGTGACTTCCTGGATCCTCTGGAGCAAACCCAGAGGCCTTGCAGTCTCCTGAAGGCCCTCCCCAGACTGCTTTCTGCTACCCCTCCAGCCCCTCCCGCTGGCCCTCTCTCTCACTCCACTTTAGCCACACTGGCCCCCTTGCTATTCTTTGAACAAACCCGGCACACTCCTGCCTCAGGGCCTTTGCACTTGCTGATCCCTCTGCCTGGAATATTGTTTCTCCAGATATTTGGTGGCTCCACTCTCTCCACGTCTTTGCTCAAATGTCACCTTCTTCATGAACTTTTCC
The DNA here is from genome assembly GCA_031878705.1 of Tapirus indicus. Lineage (NCBI taxonomy): Eukaryota > Metazoa > Chordata > Mammalia > Perissodactyla > Tapiridae > Tapirus > Tapirus indicus. The sequence goes on along the minus strand of CM062932.1, from coordinate 1,021,448 downwards.
AAATGCCACCACCATCAGCCCAGTACTCACTGTTCCCTTACCCAGCTTTGATTTCCTGTATGACTATTACCACCATCTGCCACAGCAGACATTTTACTTCCTTAGCTGTTTATTGTCTACTCCTTCCCACTAGAACAACAGATCACATGGCAAGGATTTGGACTTTTCTTCACTGGCGTATCCCCAGCACCTGGAATAGAGCTTGGCATACAGTAGGTGCTCAGTGAGGGCCCTGGTGGGGGTCCACTCTGATTACTCAGGGCCTGGGCCACACCAGCTACTAAGATCTGACCACCACTTCTGGTTGGGTCCCGACAGCCTTGGGTTTGTAGAGCAGAGAGGAGCCAGTGCGGTAAGAGGGCTTCAAATTCCTCTGAAGCTCCCGTTCTTTGGGGTTTAACTCATTCTCTGTGCTTCTGTCGTCAAATGGAGATACGCCAGAGCCAGCACTCCAGCCTCTGGCGTGGTGGAGGCTGCCGCCCTCAGACACTGTGATGCTGTGTAACAAACCGGCTTCAAAAATAGCCATCTATCGGGGCCGCCCGGTGGCGCAGCGGTTTAGTCCGCGCTTGGCAGCCCGGAGTTCGCGGGTTCGGATCCTGGGCGCCTGCCGACGCACTGCTTGTCAGCCATGCTGTGGCGGCGTCCCATATAAAGTAGAGGAAGATGGGCACGGATGTTAGCCCAGGGCCAGTCTTCCTCAGCAAAAAGAGGAGGATTGGCAACAGATGTTACCTCAGGGCTGGTCTTCCTCACAAAAAAAAAAAAGCCATTTATCATTGCTCATGAGTCTGCGGGTTAGCAGGGGATGCTGCTGATCTCGGCTGGGCCTGGCAGGCTCACTCACACATGGGAGGCCTGACTGCTCTGGGAGCCGTGTCTTCCGTGGGCTAGCCCGGGCATGCCCTCATGGCAGTCCCAGGGATCCGAGACACGAAGGAAGCTGCAAGGCTGCCCAAGGGCTAGGCTGGGAGTTAGAGAGGCTGCCGCTTCTGCTGCCTCCTACTGGCCACAAGCCAAGCTGAGCAGAGGCCGGGGAGTAGTCACCTCGAAGGATGCGGGGGGGTGGAAAATTAGGGCCAATTTTTTGTATCGATCTTTAACACTCCTTCCAATCTTCCTTTCAAATTTAGGATAAGGCAGAGGAAACAATTAAGTAAATAAATACACAGATCCTGCGACAAAGAGCCAGTTTCTGGGTCTATTTCCTGTCTCTTGGAGCTTCAAGCTTCCTCTCGCCCAGCTTAGATCATCAGCCTGTGGAGCACGTTGCAACAAAGCTCTGTGGGCTCCTGCCTATCCAAAAACGCAGCCTTCCACACGAGGTACACGGTCCAAGTCTTCCCTGGGGATGTCATTAATAGCACGAATGGCTCGAGCCGAGCCAGAAGTGAAGGTGAGGAGGTGGCAGGGTCATGCCCGCGGTGACTAATTACTGGCTTTTTGGCCTTGTTCCTTCATGTCCAAATTGCATCCATAGTTTATAACTCATTTGGTTTATATTCAAAGAAATGCAAACACAGAACACAGTAAGAAGTGTGCCATCTCTCAAGCTGCCTGTTCTCCTGGCGGCGTATCTGCCCAACAACCTGAATGCTGGAGCGGGCACGTTTGCGCAGGACCCAGAGCTTTTCTTTGACATTCCACAGCGGTAGAGCCACACTGGGACCTCTCGGTGTGGTTTGTGCTCCTCGGGTTTACAAAGCGTTCGTGTACCTTCTCTCTTCACCACCTCACCATGACTCAGCACTGTCCTTGTTTTAACTAAAGCTGTTTTCAAACCAATGACACCTGAAGGGCTGTCTCGGACAAGCTTTCCCACTTGGATTTCCCATGGGGCCACGGCCACTGGCAGAGGGTCCAGCCTGCAGGAGTGTTCAGTTTGTTCTGCAATGTGTTTAAAAAAAATGAGTCACCATTTAAAAATCAGGATTTCACTTAAAAATAGTAGCTGACATTGATGGTTACCTACCCAGTATCTGTTTCTTCTGCTTCTTTGGTTATGAATCCTGATTTTAGACAGGTCAGCAATGTGCCCTGCTAAAAGACTACATTACCCAGCTTCCCTTGCTGCAACGTAAGGGCAGTTCTAGCCGATAAGATGGAAGTGAAAGTGGGTGGTGGGCACCTTTTACACTTCCCTCCTTTCTTCTTCCTGCTGCCCGGAACAAGGATGAGTGGCTGGCGCTCCAACAGCCATTTTGAACTATGAATTGACCTTGAGAATAGAGCCACAGTGGATGGTGCAGAAGAAATAGAGAAGGAGCCTGAGTATCCTTGGTGACTCTAAGAAGCCTTGAACTATCTGCCTCCTGACTTCTTTCCCAAATTTTTTTCTTACGTAAGCCACTGTAATTGTGGGTTTTCTGTTATAGATAGCTAACCTAATCCAGAGACACTGCCTCTCTTGAAAAGTCAAAATATCTGGTAATCTGGGTATACACTCTGTCTTAATAAGTGCTTTATTGAGATATAATTCACATACCATACAATTCACCCATTTATAGTGTACAATTCAGTGGTTTGTAGGATATTTACAGAGTTGTGCACCCATCATCACGATCCACTTGCAGAACATTTCATCACCCCAAAAATAAACTCTGTGCCTGTTACCAAACCTGAAGTGGGTTTGCTCACCTGTCGTGCAGCAAGCCAATCTCTGACGCCAGGTATAGTGGAAGAAAGTGGGAATTGTATTGCAAATCACCGAGCAAGGTTAACGGGCAGCTCACGCTGTAGTCCCGAACCCCCCAGAAAGCTACAAGGAAGGGTTTTATTTGGGGTTTTAGGTAGGGGAGGGGGAGTCCTCTGTGCAGGCGTGACTGTCTTTCATATTTTTTCATGGGTCGCATGTGCAGATTCGGGGCATTCTATGTGTTGCATGCAGTGGATTTTTAGTCTGTAGACTAAAGTCTACACTCGGTCATTTTAGCTTCTCAGTGCTCCTGTGCGATGTTTAGTCAGGTGGGGGAAATCTGGCAGCAGCTGCTCTCCTGTCAGCAGGCCTCCTGCTGCTCTGCAAAACCAGCTCAGAGACTGTGGTTACTTTGTTTCCCATGTCGACCTTGTGGGTACAGGCACCGTGTCACCCTAATCCAGGAAAGTTTAACCCCTTCCTCCTCCATTTTACACGCATTAGCAGTCATGCCCCAGCCCCTGGCACCACCAGTCTACTTTCTGTCTCTCTGGATTGGCCTATGCTGGACATTCATATGCGTGGAATCAGATAACAGGCGGTCCTCGGTGACGGGCTTCTGTCACTCAGCGTGATGTTTTCAAGGCTCGTCCACGCTGTAGTGCGTACCAGGACTTCACTCCTTTTAATGGTTGGAAATATTCCACCTCATGGGTACACCACATTTTGTTGATCCACTCAAGTGACATACACTCCTGATGGGTAGCCGCTGGCTGGAGTTGAGTCACGGCTGCCCGTAGCTCTCCAGTCCTTCCGGCCGTCTTCCCTGCCCGAGACTGAGTGTGGGTGGGCATTTATCACCGCCCTTGCGCGTGTCGTTTCTTATAGAAGGAAAGTATTTTGTGGTTTCCATGTCTCTAATAAAACCAGGAGAGAAAAAGGCCAACAGAGACTGCCACAAGCCCTTTTCCTCCATCCAGCCTGCTGCGCCCGACCCCTGGGCATTTGGGTTTGCAGCCCCTGGTCTAGTTCAGCTCCTCACTTTTAAAAAGACATGAGGTGTGTCCGGCTCCCTCTCTGAAAACTCCCCAGCTGTTGCTGTTCCTCTTAAAGAGCAGTAGGGAGGGAAGGTGCTCAGAGATGGCAGGAGGTCGAAGGGGCCAAGTGCCCACGGAATAAAATGGCACATTCCACACTCTTCCCCTGGACAGGAGGCTGGGCCACGGTCTCAGGGCTCCCCTTCCCTCTCTATCAGCCCGGAGTGAGAGGGACCCAGACCCTCCAGAGCATGTGCCCGGCACTCACACTTGGCCCTTGCAGCCGCCCCAGGCTCGGAATCCCAGGCTCCACGGAGAATCTCTTTCATGGAGGGGTGCGTGGCGAATAGGATTCGGTCCTGTTCTTCCTGCCTGGGGCTTGTTCCCACTGCCAGGGGTTCCGAAAGCGTTGTCGCTGATGAGGCCTTGCTGGCACTCCCAATTAAGGGTAGCGTGGTCTGCGCAGCGCATGGCTGTGTACATGTGTCCCTGTGTGAGGCACCTCAGGGAGGGCTTGCCAGATCTTTATTCTGAGACTCTTGTCTTACAGCTGTTTTTTTGCAGGGCAGGGGGTTAAAATAGCCTTTATTCCCCTGTACTGATGGCCATGGTAGTTGATAATTTGATTCTCCTTTTAATACCCTTAACTGATGACGCAAAAAGTTGGCAGTCTTAAGGCAGTCCCCAAAATGTTTTTTTTTTAATTTATTTTTATGATCCAAGACTGGGAACCACCCCACACCACAGAGTGCTTTAATCCTCTGTCTCATCTGGATCCTTGGAAGGAAACTGTGAAGCGGAGAGGACAGACATCTTTATCTCCACTTTACAAATGAGAAACAGGCTTTGCTCAATTGAATAATTTGTCTCCAGGGGGCCCTCAACACCCCCCCCCCACCTCCCCACTGTGCTGCTCTGAAATGTCTGTTGCACAGAATAATTGGAAATTACCATTTAATCAAAATCTTAAAGGTCTCGGGACTTCTAGACCAGTGACAAAGTGGCCAATGAGTGGACTCAAACCTAGTCTTCTATTACTGCTAAAGCGGCTGAGCGCCACCCTCCCTCCGCCATCCACCTGACCAGGATGCAGAAAAGGCAAAGGGGAGCAGGGATGGATGCACACACCCTGGAGATAACACCCTGTGTTCTGGCTCACCCTGGTCCGTTTGGGAGCTGTGCTGAAAACTCTGTCTTGCTTTGTAGTTCGTGGGAGAAAAAATGAAAATCTTGGTTTAGTCTAAGGTTTGCAAATTAGTGTGCATTGTTCCAGGGTGTTCAGTTCCATTTAAACCTCTGGAACGTGGAAGCTGGTAACCCCACAGGCCCCCAGGGACAGCTGTGCCTTATGGTGGAATCATCTTTAATTGGCAGAGGTGTAGCCTTCTCTGCCTTTTCCTAATTTCTGGTTTTTCACAGGCAGATAAACACCAGCACTGAGTCAGAGCCGATGAACCGTCACCCATTTCTAAGGTCATTGGTGGCCTGGGTTGGGGTGGAGAGGAGCAGGCACAAAAAGCTGAGCTACTCCTCCTATTGGGATGCTCCCGGGGCAAACCAATAAATGTGTATTTCCATCCTTCCTTACGACAAGCCCAGAAAATCTAGCAGATGGCTGCTGTGTCCTTTCTTTTGAAGGTGGCAGGGGTGAAAAGCTCTTGGATTTCTCTGGCAGGTCACTGTCAGGGTTTGGGGGGGGTCAATATATTAGGCAACGGGTGATTCCGTTTGAGGGCTTAATCCATAATTTTTCCCTTCCTTGATGTCACTGGCAGGGCATAAACCCAAAGCAGGAGAGAGGAAAACAGAACCCATTTTGAGCCTATTCTGTGAGAAGCCACCTGCTTGGCAAGGTGGGGGAGGAAGGAGAGAGAGGAGAGATGGTTAGGAATTGGTACCCTGGTGGTCTCCCGGTGCCAATGCTGGGAAATCTGGTGCTCTGGGGAGACTATGGGTGCACAGAGTGCAGAGGGTGGCTGAGAAGGAGCTGTCCCTTACAGGGGAATGAGGGACTTCCTGGAGGAGGTGCCCTAGCGGCCCTAGGTGCCCTAATGGAAGGGTAGGAGGGTTTCTGCAAGGGGCATTCCAGACAGAACGAAGGGCCTAAACAAGGACAAGCGGCTGACTTCTACATGTGAAAGGACGGTGGAAGAGAAATCAAGAAGAAATAACTTCTTGGGAAACATGACTGGCAAGTAAGCACATTAGTCAGGGAGATGCACGTGAAGACCAGAGGGAGGCACCTTCCAACACCCACTAACTGGCAGAAAGTAAGAAATCTGACAATACCGCGGTTGGGCAAAGATTATAACAACAGGAATGCTCACCCACAGTCGGCGGGTGTGTGAACCCCACAGACATGTGGGGGAACAATATAGCCTTTTCTAGTCGGTGGAACGAGCACATCCCCTGTAACCCAGCAGTTCCGCTCCAGGTGCACACGTGCTTCGGGCCATGGACACAAGACACGCTCAGCAGCCCCGATCACAGGGGCGAAGACTGGAGAGGGGACAACCATTCACTGGCAGGTGGAGGGACACATAGACCCAGGTGCAGTCACACGTGGGACCCAAGGCAGCAGTGAAAATGGGCGGTACCTCTCACCCCACATGGATCCTGGGCTGACTCCCATTGGCAGTGTGGGGGATCAGAACTGGCCATCTCAAGATGTGTCTCTTCCTTGCTGTGAAGGAGGCTTTGACCTTCACCTCCCCCCGACCCCCACCCCCCTAACTCTAAAGGGATTTGGGATGGAAGGCCTGTCCCTGGGACAGGCCATCACCTTGGATGACTTTGGGTATGGATAGACTGGGAGGGTCTTTGCTACGCCCATTCTTATCAAAGTTCTGTTTACCAAACAGAACATTTGTAAGGAAAATCTCCATTTGTAAAGGTGTCTCCTTCTCTGTACTGGGAAGAGGGGTGGACGGCCTCATCTCTAGAAACTTGTCAATGTGGAAGGTGAGGCCTTAAATCTGCATAATAGCCTTACTGTGCTTTTCTTGTAATACCTCGTGGCTGACACTCCCAACTCCCACAAAAATCCTTGTTTGTCTATGTAAGAGGAGACTCTCCGCCATTTTATCGAGAGAAACTCCCATGTTTACATGTTATAAAGCTTTGTTTGATTTTCTACTGCTATTTGGCCTCACGTCAATTTAATTTGTAGCCCAGCCAGGAAAGACCCAGAGTGGGTAGAGAATGCTCTTTCTCCCCATCAGCAGGGACAGTGTTTCGGGCCCAACCCTGAGTCAGTCATTTGGCCAGGCGGACAGAATATGCTAATTGCTTAAGCCAGGCAGGGCTCCCTTCTGAGGCCCCACCTAAACCAAAACTGGGCTGAAGGTGGGGGAGGAGTGGGTCCCCAAAGGAAATAGGGGTGCGATAGAGGACATTGTTGGTGCCCTTGATCCCCGCATCACTGTTTACGTGTTGTGCCCCTGCCCCAGCGGCTGTGAGCTCTCGGGCTCCCACCTCAGCTCCTGGAGCCCTGCCCTCCCCAGGGCAGTCTGTGGCCAGTGACTGACTGGTGAGGGAAGAGGACGGCAGGACAAATGGGAGGTGTGATTTGCAGCTGGGAGCTGCTGCAGGATCAGGCCTAGGTGAGGGCTTCCCCTAAAATCTCATGCTTGGTTTCCTCCCCTTCCTTCACTCCCTCCCCAGGCTTCTTCCAGCAGCCTTTGAATCTTTGACTCAGCCTCTGTTTCTCAGGGAATTTGACCTAAGACAGGTGCTATTTTAGTGAGAGAGAAGTGAAGAGAGACTGAGCTACAAACACGACAGACAGCAAGAGGAGCAGCGTAGGGAAGTGGGCTTCATAACCCTGGATGAATTGCAAACCTCTCTGGACTTCAGCTTCCTCATTTGAAAACAAAAGTTTAAGGAAGAAACAGCTATGAATGGCCCAGAAATACGTGGACATATGCACAGCATCGTGAATGATCAAAGAAACGAAAGAATTTTCCCTCTGTCAGATGGCAGGGATCAGGGAGAATATTATCCCCAACATTGGCTGGCTGCAGAGCGGGCCTCTCCTACTTTATTAATGGAAGCATAAATTGATACGATCTTTTGGGGGGGTAGTCGAGTGGTATCTATAAAAATGTTAAATGGGAAAACCCTTTGACCCAGCGATTCCACTTCTATGAATTTATCTGCAGCAATATATGCACAAGAATGCAGAGAAATATGTAATTCAGCACTGTCTGTGATAGCGACAACTTTAAACAACCTAAATGTCCTCCAGCTGGGGATTGGTTAAAAATGACAGAGCACTCCTATGATGACATCCCAGACAGCCACCAGTGGATTGCGGTCTGGCTCTGGGTTCTGATGAAGAAACTCGCCCCTGATCTACGACCAAGTGAAAAAGGCAAATCACAAAGCAGGACGTACAGTGAAATTCCCTGTTCGTAAGAAGTATTTCTCGATATAAACACTATAAATTTGCAAATGCATAGAACACAATCTGGAAGAATGGACACTAAACTGTTTGAACCGTAGTTACTCTTAGGAGTTGAGGCTGGGAGTTTTCTAGGTAGCTTTTGGGTTCTTTTTAGTGTTTGAGTATTTTTAAGAACATGGGTCACTTTTGTCATTTTTTTTTAACTTAGAAATTTTAAATAGGAGTAATTAAATGCCTAATGATCAGGCCCTCTGCCATGAGCTTTACTACAGAGTAGGCTGTCTCCTCCTCATGGGAGCCCTGTTGAAGTAGGAATCGCTACTGTCCCCCAGATGAGGAAAGAGATCCAGAGACCACAGAGGTCACAAGATGCAGAGCCAAGATCCAACCCAGACGGCCTGACCCCGGGTCTGGACTCTTAACCACAATGCCACCTTACCTCGCAAGAGTAGAATGAGGTTACCCAACTTTGTTCTCTAGTACCAGAACCCCTGTCTTCAAATCCATTGAACGGAAGCCCAGTTTGTAAACCGGATAAGAAGAGGCCGTTCTGGTAGAAGAAGTGAAGCTGAGAAACCACTCTGCTCTCTCTGCCCTCCCTTCATCAACACCCCCACTGAGGGCCAGGGGATTCCTAGGACCCCAGTTTGAAAGTCTTGAGCCAGGTGACTTTGAAGGCCCTTCTCTTTTTTTTTTGACACACCAGGATTCTAATAATACCGCTTCATTGAGAGGGAAGAAGACAGAACTGTGTTACCGGGTCATTCAAAACCAAGTGAGGAGTCATCTCGCGCTTTAAATAAAAAGTCAGTGCCACGTTGCTCCTGATTTAGCCTTAGCAAGTGGGTGGAACCATTGCCCCATGGAAAGCTTTTGGGCGGAAGACGCTAGGCTTGGTGAATAAAAGCCTAGACCCTCAACATCACCAGCCTGCAGTAACATCTCCCCCCACACGCTTTGTTCTTTGTCTCCCCTCATTAGCACAGGCAGCAATTTCTGCCCGTGCTGCTCACTGTTATGCTGGCACATAGCAAATGCTCACTAAATGTCTGACGAATGAATGAATGAATAAACAAACAAACAAACACAGGTTTGACTGATCAACCTTCATGCAAGCAGGCACCAACTAACAGTCCTTAAGCCACATTGGCCTCAAGATTTGAGCAACAGATCAAGATAAATAATAGCACTGGATTTTAACTCATCAAATTAAGTTAGACATCTGAGTCCACAATGATGTAAATAAATGATTGTGTAAATAAACGGGGAAGAAGGGACAACTCTTCTTTACAACAGAGTCCCACTGAACAAGTGGAGAAGGAATGAGGGAGACAGCCGGTCACCAGGACACCACGGCGATGACTGCCGCGGGCAAGAGCCACTCACGGATGCTAAGGTCGGTGGGAGAACGCTTCAGGAGGAACTGGATTTGCACAGTCGCAAAGTATTTCCCTCAAAATATTAATTTATTAATTACAAAGGGAAAAATAATAACTTTACAATAAATAAACTGGGCAGACACCACTTTAAACCAAACGGTCAAGGTTAATGTCCCCAGCAATGGGACACACTGACATCACATGCCTCCTGGTGTGACGCACCAAGGACACATCATCACATCTGTGCTAATTTTTCCAATAATGCATAACCTGAATAAAATCATAAGAAAACATCAGACAGATCCAAATGGAGCAACGTTTCACAAAATATCTGACCAGCACTCTTCAAAAATGTCAAGGTTAAAAAAAAAAAGAAAAGACAAGGAAAGACTAAGGAACTATTACAGATTGGAAGAGACCAAAGATACGTGACAACTAAAGGCAACGTCAGATCTGGAACAGAAAACAGAACACCAGTGCAGGGGCCAGCAGACTACAGTCTGTGGGCCAGATCTGGCCCTCTGCCTGCTCTTGTAAATAAAGTTTTATTGATACACAGTCAAGCCTATTTATCTATGTATCGTCTACGGCTGCTTTGCAGCTACAATAGAAGAGTTGAGTGACTGCAACAAAGACCATGTTACTCACAAAGCTGAAAATATTTACTATCTAGTCCTTTACAGAAAGAGTTTGCTGACTCCCGCGTTAGTGGAAAAACTGGTGAAATCCAAAAAAGTCTGTAGTTTAGTTAGTAGTATTTTAACAATGTTAATTTCTTAGTTTTGAGAATTGTCCCATTGTTCTGTAAGATGTAAATGTTAGGCAACCAGATGAAGGGAATAAGCAAACTCTTTGTACTATCTTTGCAACTCTTCTGTAAATCTAAAATTATTTCAAAATTAAAAAAATTTTTTTTAATGAAAAAAATAGCCCAGATGCTTGGGCAAGAGAGATGTGTAGGCAAAGGAGGCCAGGCTCAAAACTGGCCACGAGGAGCCACCATAGGTGTCGGAAGAGGGACTTATCTAACTCGGGATGCTTGGGCTGCAAGAAAGAGAAACCCACTCCAGACTACTCGGGGCCAAAGGGAAAGTGATTCAAAGCTGAGGGTGCAGGTGCACTGCAGCTCCCCAGAGCCTGGAACCAGGAACCAGGACAGTCACCATATGAGTGTGTGTATGCGCGTGTGAGTGTGAGTGTGTGTGGTGTTTCTCTCAGTGTCTTGCTCTATGTGTGTCTCTCTGTATCTCTCTGCATCTCTGTGTCTTTCTTTCTCCCCGACTTCTCCCATTTCTCTGTGTATCTCTGTCTCTGTGTGTCTCTCTTCCCGTCTCTCTCCCTGTTCTATTCCATTTCTCTGGTGTCTGTGTATGTATCTCAGAGCCTCTCTCTTGGTCTCCCTGTGTGTCTGTCTCTGTTTATCCCTCTGTCTTTCAGCATGTTTCTCTGTGTCTCTGTCTCTCCCCGCCCTCTCTGACTCCCTGTATATCTTCTTGTGTTTCTTCCTGTCCCTCTTCTGTTCCCTCTCAGTCTGTTTCTCCCTGTGTCTTGCTGTGTCTCTGTGACTCTCTTGTCTCGTGCGGCACCTCACCTCTCTGCCTCCTTCTAGACCCCCATCATCCCTCTTTCCACAAGCTGCCCACAGCACCCAGGATGACAGAACCACAGAGATGATGCCCCAGTGGCACGGCTGGGCCCAAGTCTACATCCTCCAGAGACAAAATCTGGCCAGCCCATCCTGGGCCAGAGGTCATCCCTGGCCCAGTCAGTGGTGAGCAGGGGCAAGGTCATGGCACACAACCTGACCTCTGGGGCCTGCACCTGGAAGGCGGATTATTAAAGCGAGAATACCCCGGGGCTATCCAGCTAACACTGTGGGGTGGAAATGATCGATCCAGCAACAGACTAAAGGCTAATCAGAGAGATGGAGGAGAGCAGAAAACAGACGTTTACTGATCACATTCGTTTCCTACTGGTGCTGTAACCAATTACCGGAAACTTAGTGGTTTAAGACAACAAACATTTATTCTCTCACATTCTGAAGGTCAGAAGTCCAAACTGGGTAAGCAGGTCTGCACTTTTTCTGGAGGCTCTAGGGGAGAATCTGTTTCCTTGCCTTTCCCAGCTTCTAGAAGTTGCCTGCATTCCTTGGCTCATGGCCCCTTCCTCTATTTTCAGAGCCAACAGTGCAGCATCTTCAAATCTCTCTCAGACTTCTGCTTCCATCCTCACATCTCCTTCTCTCTCTCTGACCTCCCTGCCTCTGTGTTATAAGGATCTTTGTGATTACATTGGACCCACCTGGATAATTCAGAATACTTTCTCCATCTCAAGATCCTTAACTTAATCACATCTGCAAAGACCCCTTTGCCATGTAAGGTGACATATTCCCAGGTTCCAGGGACAAGGATGTGAACCTCTTTGGGGGAGAGGAGGTATGACTCAGCCTGCCACACTGATCATCCACTAAGGTCAGACATGTTGCATAAAAGATGCCTGCCCCACCTCTGGCCTCACATGCCCATTCTGGGAAGTAAGATGAAGAAGAAGGAAGGGGCAGCACCTCTTTTAGGAAAGGAAAAATCTTTCCCAGAAACTTTAGCATGTTTCCACTTGGGTCTAATTGGCCAGAACTGTGTCCATTGGTATTGAATTCTGTCAAACACTTTCTGCATCAACTGAGATAAGCATGTGGTTTTTCCCCTCATTCTATTAATGTGGTATGTTACATTGATTTTCATGTGTTGAACCATCCTTGCATTCCAGGAATATATCCCACTTGGTCATGGTGTATAACCCTTTTAGTATGCTGCTGAATTCAGTTTGCTAGTATTTTGTTGAGGATCTCTGCATCAATGTTCACAGGGGATATTGGTCTGTAGCTTTCTTTTCTTGTAGTGTCTTTGTCTGGTCTTGGTATCAGGGTAATGCTGGCCTCTTAGAATGAGTTAGGAAGTGTTCCTTCCTCTTCAGTTTTTTGGAAGAGTTTGAGAAGGATTGGTCTTCTTTAAATGTCTGGCAAAATTCACCAGTGAAGCCATTTGGTCCTGGGCTTTTCTTTGTAAGGAGATTTTTGATTACTGATTCAATCCCCTTACTAGTTAAAGATGTATGGTATGAGAATTTGAACCAGGTTTATATACCTCCACAGACTCTGGTACCCACAATAAGATGTTTTATGAGTATGTTTACTCTGTGTGTGTGTGTGTACTTATGTGTGTGTGCAGCCACAGATAATAAGGTGAAGAGACAGCATTTTCTGCTTTGGACAAAACTCCATTAGACTGTGTGTGATTTGAGGGTAGAGATTGTCTTATTCTTTATTTTACTCCCAGTGATTAGCACTCAATAACTATTTGCCCACAAAGAAAGTCAACTTTCCCAAAATCTTATATTGAATTACACATCCTCCCCCAATATTTATGGGACCTCCTTTACAGTATGTCTTAGTTTAGGTTCCACCAAAAGCAGAGCCTGCAACAACGCCTAGGTGCAAGTAGTTTGTTTGAAAGAAAGATGATCCCAGGAGGGAATGGGGAAGGGAGGTAAGCCAGTAACAGCTGTGTTAATAAATGGGCAAGAGCCGTGAGCAATCAAGATTCAGTCCTGCTGGGGACACTTTGAGAACTGTGCCTCTGGACAGCGGGGAGGCTGGGAGATTGATTCACCAGCTCCTAATTCCTAATGCTGAGCTTCAGAGATGTCCCTGTGGTGGAGGGGGTTGCTGAGGAAAGGAAGAGAGACCCAGGCACCTGTCTCAGGTTCTGGTTATCTATTGCTGCAAACTAACCACCCCAAGTGTAATGATGTAAAACGGCAAGAGTCGTTCTGTTATTGTCTCTTAGGCCTCTAGTGGTTGGCGAGGCTCAGCAGGGTGGTTCTGCTTGGGGTCTCTCCTGTGGTTGCAGCCAGCTGGAGGCCGGGGCTGGGGACATCTTGAAGGCTTCCTCACTCACATGCCTGCTGGTGGTGCCAGCTGTTAGCTGAGATGTCAGCTGGGACTGTCCGCCAGAACACCTACTTCTGGCCTCTCCATGTGGCTTGAGCTTCCTCAGAGCTTGATGTTCCAAAAGTGGGTTCCAATAGCGAGTGTCCCAGGAGAGCCAGACAGAACTGCGTTATGACCTAGCCTTCCACAGCATCACTTCTGCCCATGTCACAGTGCACCCAGATTCAAGGGGGGGAACATAGACCTCGCCTCTTTGTGGAAGGAGTGCTGAAGATGCATTGTGAGGAGAGCATGTCTCATGGGAGGTATCATTTGCCCATTTTGGAAGATGCAAGCACCACATGTGGGCAGCTGATCACATGCTGGGTATTGGAACAGCAGGTGACCTCAGGTAGATGGAGGGATACAGGGGAGGGGGACAGCAACCACTTCCTCTACTGCACCTCATATGAGGTTCTCACATGTTTCTGAGTCCCCTGAGCGGCTCTGCTGCTCAATATATGCACTATATCTGTGTTAACTAATGTTTGCTGAATGTGTGAATGAACACGGGTGTGGCTGGGTTATCCCTTTAATTGGCAGGGCAAGGACAGCAGAGGCAGCAGAACTGGGAGTGTTTTCTATGTTTCTCCAGAATGTGATGGATAAGATGCAAGTGAGGAACCAAGAGATCTAGATTCTGGAAAGACAAGACAAGGTGATGCAAGGGAAGGATCCAGACCACAGAGCAGGAGACCTGGGTTCTAGTCCTGATTCTGACTGTCGGCATGTCCTTAACCATTCTGGACCTTCCAGCCAGACTTGAGGCCCAATGCCCCTTCTTAGTCCCTTTTTAGCTCGATGCTTCATTAATGACTGGGGTCCACTTGGCCGCAGAAACACTGACGAGCTCACGTTGGGGTCATGTTAGCCTTTGGGGGGCCTTGATAGTCACAAAGCAAGCATCCCCATTTGCAGATGAGGAAACTGTGGCTCATTTAGCCCCTTACTTGTGGTCTCACCTATAGGAGGAAGAAAGGAGATGTTCAGACATTCCTCCATGTGCCGAACACTGTGCTTGGAGACTAATAGACATCAACTCTTCAACCCTTGCTGGAACCCTAACCCTGTGAGTCAGATAAAACATGCCCATTTTACAGATGAGGAAACCAAGTCTTGGTGAATTGAAGTGATATTGCCCCAAATCACACAAGAAGTAAGGGCTGGAGCTGATTTCCCATGTCCTTCACACTTTTGTCATAACAATGTGTCCAAGTTGATTAACTTGCTTGCACTTCCCTTTATACGCAAGGCCCTCCCAATTCCCAGAGGAGCAGGAGATCCACAGCCCAGTTGGTCAATTCCCTATGTGCCCACAGAGATCTGGGGTGGGGCTCAGGGCAGGGAGGGCATTTTCTCACTGGGGGACAGGTAGGTGCATCCCCTCTCACGTTGGGGGTTTTCCGCGGGAACCTGTGACTGGCTACTTCGGGACAGACTTCCGCACCAGGGCAGCAGGAGTAGATGCAGCTCTGTTTGTTTTGCTTTTTCTATGTTCTTCCCCAAGTTGTGTTTGGCAACAGTGTACGAGCCCTGTAATCCTCCCTCCAGCCCTGCCTCAGCACAGCATGTCCCCACAGACGCCAACAGTCAGACATACAGTGGGGGGGAGTTAGCTCTGAGCCGACTGGACACAGAACCTCCCATGACATCAACTAGAGTGACATCACTGAGACAAGCAGGTGCCTCAGACAGCACCATGCCTCAGGAAATCTGCCTCTGCTGGGCTCGCCGAGGCCTCGGAGCCCCAGGTGCCCCGTGGAGGCCGGCAGCTCCGCACACCCCATCTCCACCTGCAGTGAGCCCTCTGCCTCCCCTTTGCTCTCTATGCTGCGCTCCTGTGTAGGATGCTGTTTGAAGAGACAGCTCTAGGGGAGAAGGGGGTGTAAACCATCCAGCCTCCACCCAGTTGCTCCTCTGGACGGGATAGGAAGCAGCCCAGGGAGGGGACAGGGTTGCCCAAGATCCCCAGGAAGTGGGCTGTGAGCCAGAGTGCTCTGCCCACGTGGACGGTCTCCCACCCGCCACGTGTAAACCCACGTGGGGACAGCCCCTCCGAGCTCATCTTGCTCCTGTCTGACTTGTCAGAACTGACATTTGTTTAGGGCAATTTGCACTTTGTGGAGCATCTCTCATTGAGAAACAAAACCAGGTCAAGGGGAGGGCCAGACAGAAATGTCTAGCATCTGTAGGAGCCCAATAGTGCTTCTTGGGGCCACCCCTGAAGTAGACCTGGCCCCCCATTCTTCCCCTATATTGCCTTGTCTTGTCTTTCCAGAACCTTGAACTCCTGGTTCCTAATTTGCGCCTCCCCCCATGTTTGTCAGAAATATCCGGAACATAACAAGCACCCCGATTCTGCTGCCACGTTGTCTCCGCTGTGCGTGCAGGTAGAAGGCATAACCCAGGTGCACGCAGAAGGCCTTCCTGTGTGGGGCTTACTTTCCCACCATCTCCGAGTAGATGACTTGGACACAATCTTAAGGACACTTCTCATGGATGTTGCCTACTGAGTGTTGCCAACTGCGTCCCGGAGCCCTTTCCTGTCAACCTTCTCATGGATCCTCAGAAGAAGCAGGAGGCAGAGGGGAGCGGGGAGGTGGGATGGAAATGATCGCAGACACTCAGCTCTGCATCCATGGTCTCCATTGCACCCTTGTAACAACCCCAGGAGGGGCTCTCCCTGCCCCGTTTTCTGGCCAGGAACCAAGGCTCACAGAGGCTGTGCTCAACAAGCTCGTGTGGTGCCCACGCCAGCCCCTCCGCCCACTGCCCCTGACTCGGGACTCCCTCAGGGGCGACAACCAGAGGTGTTTGGGGTTAGGAGATGGAGACGTAGGTCCAAGCCCCCCTCTGATGCTGCCAACCTTTCAGACTGTGGGCAAGTTCCGCAGCTTCTCAGTGTCTTCGTCTAGAAAATGGGAATAGGCAGTCGAGAAAAGTAAGCCCGAATACCTAACATGCCAGATCACCAGTTCTACCCACCCTGACAGAAGGCAGGGTCCTGGCAGGAAACGGAATTCACACACTAATGGGGATAGGAGAGTTCACTAACATCACCAGGGACAGTTGACAGGGACAGGCCCAGGGCTGGCAACAGAGTCCCCACCCCTGGGCCTGAAGGGCAAGAGGAGGGAGCAGATCCTGGAAGCCAGGAAGAGCTGCAGCTGGAGGAGCGGAGGCTGTCTTCAGCAGAGAGCAGCCACTCAGCCTGGCAGGGAGAGGGCAGACAAGCACCCCAACCTCTGTGCCTCCCGCCCTCATTCCACCCACTGAGCAAACCCCGTGGGGGGCCAGAGCGCGATGGGGTCTATGCAGGCCAGCCTCCTGGGGCACGGACGGAGCAGAGCGTGGACCAGGTGCACAGGGTGAGGTGGGGACAGGCGGAGCGCGCAGCAGCCTGACCTCACCCGCTCCTGGCTCTGGGAGTCCTTTAATTTCACTGTCCCGGTTGAGCAGGTGGCTTCCCCAGCTGCCAACTTGCCGGGCTTGTTTTTCTCCTCTGCCCACCCACCTCTTTCCCCCAACCCCTATTTTGAGTCTGCAACAGTAGTCGAAAGGCAGCAGCTGCCAAATTGCCCTGAGAGCACAGAGGAGGGAGGAAGTGTGTCTGCTGCTTGTGGGCTGATGGGGGAGTGAGCGGGGAGGCACTCGCCAGCCACTCAGCGGCAGAGATGGAGGCTCTGGGGCCTCAGAATGGCAGGCCAGAGGCAAACATCCTCCAGACCCCCTCATTTCCCTGTGAACACACCTGAGGTTGAGTGTGGACACAAGGAAGTTGATTTTTTCCCGGGCATATTTTTAAAAGCTCGGTTTGGATGGCCTGTTGCTATTCTGGGTGCTCGGGCCCCCTTCTGGCTGCTTCTGATACATAATCAGGGCAAGCAGCACAGCCAGACACCTGCCCTGCGGCCCAGGCTCTTCATGAGTTTTCTCACTTCGCCCTCCTGCCGATGGGAATCATTGTCTCCCTTTGGCTGCCGAGGAAATGGAGGTTCAGGAAGACCTGCCGGCTCCATGAGCAGGGGGAAGACTGAGACCTGCTCCTGGGCCTCGCTGGACCCACAGCTCACCGTGTGTCTACTCCACCTCGCTTGCTGTTCTGACCTGCAGAACTTGCTGCCCCTCGGCCCTCCCCCCGCCCAGTGCCCCTTGGGGAGCCTGCCTTGACTGGCACGCATAGCCTTACCCAGGGCTGACGCTCAGCAGGAAGAAAAGACTGGAATGTGTTCATACTTAGACGTTCATAGCCTGAGCCCCCCATCCAAGTGACACGGCCCTTCCTCTAGGAACCCCCAGACCTCCCTACAGGCCGCCAGGGAAGGATTGGCGTGGCTAGTGCTCTCGCAGCACCAGCTGGTAAAGAGTTTGAACCCCGGCCCCGCCCTGGTCTGTAACTAGCTCTGTAGACCGCCGTGGTCTCTGGTCATTTGCTTTCTTGATCTTTTTTTTTGAGGTAAAATTCTCACAACATAAAATTAACCATTTTAAAGTGTGTAATTCAGTGGCATTGCACTTTCACAACACTGGGCAACCACCACCTCTCCCTGGCTCCGTGGACGTTGCATCAAACAGAGTGAGGCGGTGCTTGTTCTTCTGTGACCAGCTTCTTTCACAGACTGTAACGTCCTCAAGGTTCATCCTTGTGGTGGCGTGGCGGTCCCTGCCGTCTCTGACTGAAGGCGGTTCCCTTACACTGACTTACCGCATTTTGCCTCTCCGTGCCTCTGCTGACGGACACTTGGGTTGTTTCCATCTTTTGGTGAGTAATGCTGGTGTGAACATTCGTGTGCAAGGTTTTGTCTGAATACTTATTCTTAGATTTCTCGGGGAGGCGTCTAGGAGCGGATTTGCTGGATTCCAGGGTAACTCCACGTTCGTTGGGGCCATGATGTGCGGCGTATATCCCTCTGTCAGGAGAGGGCGGGGCTCTCTCCTGTCTGGTCTCCTCCACAGTGCCCAGTTCCAGCTCAGTGTGCAGACTCGGGGCTCCCGGAGCTGTGGCAGCCCCGTGGGCGCGAGTGTGTGGACCCTGCCCAGGTGCTGGGGTGCTCAACTGTGGCCTTGCCAGGCACATGCAACCACCGCCATGAACCAGCCCGCGTCTCTCTGGGCCTTTCCAAGATGCTCCCCAGCCTCTTCCTGCCCCCCAGGTGCCCCCAGCTACCACATTCACACCAGAGCTATCTTGGTCTGTGTGTCTCCACGAGCCCCGCCTCCTTCAGGGCTGCCATGTACGGCTGTGCAGGTTGTGCCCTGCCCAAGAGCATCCTGCCAAGGGGGCAGTAGTGGTTGAAATCCAGCCCACACTCTGCCATCCAATCCCTGTACCCTGGGGACCCTCAGGGGGCACGTCTTCTACTTCCCATGAGGGCGTCTTGTGGGCTAACGGCAGCCCCAAGCCCTCAGTGTTCCCAGCACGGGCGGGTGTGCCCTCACTGACTCCCCCGGCACGACGGCAGCTCTCCGTTCTCCTGCACTGTTTGTGACCTCCCCTCTCACCTGTGGATGTTCACCCCCTGGAGCTTACACACCTACGCATGGGCCTGGTCTTTCCTTCCCCTCACCCCTGGGCGGGGGGGCGATGTCTGTGGTTAAATCTGACAGACACAGATCCCACGAGCGTGAGCACACGCGGGAACCAAGCCAGGAGGTTCCACAACACGGCTTTGTCTGCTTCGTGGACCCTCCGCTCTGGGAACCCCATGCAGGCCTCGTAAAGCCCTCCCCTGGCAACAGGCTGGAGCCGGGAGCTTAGTGACTCTGGGTCCTGGGGAGGGTGGAGAAACCCAAGGACGAGTCAGGAGTCAGGGAGGCAAGGAAAAGTGGAGGGCGAAGGGCCCTGGAAGCCCCTCCAGGCCTGATTTCACGGGAAAGGTCAAGAAATGATTTGTTCCCACCTCTGGGTGCTGTGGAGTTCACGGTCTCCTGCGAGGAGGGAGGAGCTCATTCTGGGTGACTTTCCAGGGGCCGAGGGCCCTCGGGGGAATGCCCAGACTGTGCATGCGTGGCGGGAGGATGAGAACATGGCTCCTGATGGCGGTCCCTATGCTGGCTGCCTCTCTTCCTGCCCTAGAGGACGTTCCTGGGTCTCTCCCCAGCAGGGCAGTCAGGGAAGCGTCATTTAGAAGGTGACATTGAAACAAAGTCTGAAGGAGGTAAGGGGGCAAGCTCTGTGGATGTCTGATGGAAAAGAATCACAGATGAAGGAACAGCCAGTGCAAAGTCCCTGAGGCAGGACCGTGAGCGCTGTGGCTGTGGTGAAGCGAGCAGGGAAAACAGGCAGGCAACAGGCCAGAGGGAAAATGGGGCCAGGGCACCTCAGCCCTTATGGCCAGTGTAAAGATCTGGCCTCACAGAGAGAGGAGGGAGCCTGGGAGGGCTTCGTGCAGAGGAGGATGTCTCCACTCTTACCAGGACCCCTCTGGCTTCTGGAATGAGAGCAGGCTACGGGGACAGGGGCAGGGGTGTGAACAGAGAGACCAATTAGGTGTTATCAACCCCACGATCCGAGCCTTCAGGCTGAGGACCTGAAGGGTCGTGGGCAGCGTGGGAAGGGTGAGTCAGGGTGGCAGGGTAGGGCAGTGGTAAGGGACACAGGCTCCAGCATCAGACTGCCTGGGTTCAAGTGCCAGCTGTGTGACCTGGGGGCAAACTGGTGTATCTTTCTGGGTCTCCATTTTCCCACCCCCAAAAAGGTAAATAATGGTAGATAAGACATGGTATCAGGCCCCCAGGATCTGGTGGGCAGACATCTGCAGGTCTGATTCTAATTTTCTTTTAGCTCTATTGACATATAATTGACAAATAAAATGGTAAGATATTCAAAGTGTCCATCGTGATTTGATATAGGTAGGTCTGATTCTAATTTAAGGGGCGGGTGCTAAAGGTGAGGGGTGTCAGGGCCAGACCTGGGTGGGCAGGGAGGTGTCCGCTCTCAAGGTTGTGCAAGTCCAGGTGGACAGAGGCTCTGGTTTTCTCTGCTCCTGCTCACAAACCTTTGACCTACTAACAATTCCTCTAGCTCCTCACTTCAGATGCTCCCGCATTTCCCTTATTCTTCATGATGAGTCCTCCCCTCCTCAAGCTGTAGGTAATGTAGTAATAGCTTTGGGGCCAGCCCGGTGGTGTAGTAGTTAAGTTTGTGCACTCCACTTTGGTGGCCTGGGGTTCATGGGCTCCGACCCCGGGCATGGACCTATGCACCTCTTATCAAGTCATGCTGTGGCAGCGTCCCACGTATAAAGTGGAGGAAGATAGGCATGGGTGTTAGCTCAGGGCTAATCTTCCTCACAAGAAAAAAAAAGGAATAGTTTTGTCTGTCCCCAAACATTATGTTCCCAACTTGTGCCCTGCTTGCTTGTTTTTCTTTTTTCTTTTTTTTTTTTTAAGTTTATTTATTTTTTATTTATTTATTTTGGGGGGGGGGAAGACCAGCCCTGAGCTAACATCTGTTGCCAATCCTCCCCTTTTTGCTGAGGAAGACTGGCCCTGGGCTAACATCGTGCCCATCTTCCTCCACTTTATATGGGACGCCGCCACGGCATGGCTGACAGGCAGTGCGTCTGCGGGCGCCCAGGATCCGAACTCGCGAACCCCGGGCTGCCAAGCGCGGACTAAACCGCTGCACCACTGGGCGGCCCCCTGCTTGTTTTTCTTAAAGGCAGCATTATCTTGCTGGGTTGAATTTATCTTGTGGTCCACTGTGACACTCAGATTTTTTTCTGCTAATTGCAGCCTGGATTTATAACTTCTAATGTGCTTTTTGGAAAATGTGTCTTATGTTCCTATTTTGATGACTGCTCATCTCTACAGCAGGAGAGGCCATGAACTGTGTCTGGCATCCTCCCCAGAACCACATGGAGTGACAAGGAAGACATTCCCTGAAAGAAGGGGGTAGATAGGTGGTGCTGATACCAGAGCCTGGGCAGAGAGGAACAACACTGATCCACACAATGGCTGAGCAGAACTCGTCCCCTACCTAAAGCCCACCTCACACTCTGCTGAGTAGGGTGTGAGAGGGTGGGGGTAAGCGGGCTCCATCTGAGGCGCACTGGGTTCCCTCCCTGTCTCCCCCACAGAAGTCCAGTGTGACTTTGGAGCAGGGTGGGGTGTTCACTTATCCTCTCTGAACCTCCATTCCTTCTAGAAAATGAGTAAGTGGAACACCAAGCCCCTGCCTCCCTGAAGACTTCACATCAACACTGGCCTGACAAACGTCCACGCAGTTCAGAGAACAGAGGCTAACACCAACCTGCAGCCACACGATTCTTCTTCTTATCCTTATTACCCTGAAAGGGGGATCATGTGACCTACTTAGGGGCGCTATCCTGACGAATGGCCCCGGCGGGCCACGAGAACAGCGAATGTGAGCGGGAGGTGGCGGTGAACCCTCAGAGCTCAGACTGATCCTGCACACGGGTGGTTGAGCCTCCTGGCCCCGCTCCTTTATCTTGGTCAAAGACTTTATGAGTATTGCTGGGGAGAGACTCGAAGGCTGCGGGCCCTCCTGGCTACTGCTGTGAGCTTGGCGGGGGGCTCGTGCCAGAAACCCATTCCCTCCAGCTGAAGGGAAACAGGACGTTTTAAGACACGTGAGGTCTTGTGGTCTGAACACAAGGGCAGGAATGAGGTCAGACTTCTCTGGAAGGCCCAGAACCAGGGCCTGAAATGGTATCAGAACCCCCAGTCCCCTTTGTATGTTACATCACTCATGTTTTTTTATTATTAAATACAAGAAACCTGCAGCAAAGAATAGAAAATAATGTGATAAACACCTGTGTACTCACCAGCAAGCTCCACCTTCGCATTTGCCTCAATTTTTCACAAAGAAATTAAATTCAGTGGTGGCCTCTGTGTGCCCCTCGCAGCCCCACTCCCTCCCTCTGTGTCCAGAAGGGACCACTCTGACGCTGGGATCTGTTATTATCACGAGTGCTCTGGTGCTTTTGCTCCCACGTGTGCATGTGTCCGTAAACGCTGCCTCATCTCGCTTTGTATGCTTGTAAACATGGTATCAGGAGTTTCCCACTGGATTTATCTTCCTGCAGCTCGCTTTTATCCACCTCACATTAGGTTTTGGGGACGTCTCCAAGCTGATTGAGGTGCTTCCAATTCCGCCATGTTCATGGCTGTATTGGATTTGATGGGCATTAGATGATCCCTAAGTTCTCACCATCCAGCTTGCCTTGGCTTGGGTTTCCCCTGAAAGCAGAGCTGAGACAAGGATTTGGGGGCAGGCAGCTGACTTGGGGGGTGCTCTCAGGAAGGAGGTGTGAGGATGTGGGGAGAGTGAAACAGTTAGTCTCACTATTATCTACTGCTGTGTAACAAATTATCCCAAAACTTGGTGGCTTAAAACAACAATCAGTAGAATACAGAGCCCAGAAACAGACCCCCATGAATATATAGTCATGGACTACATAAACATGTCAGTCAACCACAGACCGCATGTACAACGGTGGTTCCATACAATTAGTACCATAGAGCCTGGGTGTGTAGGCGGCCAGACCATCTAGGTTTGTGTAAGTGTGCCCTATGATGTTTGAACAACAAGGAATTCACCTAATGACACATTTCTCAGAATGTATGTATCTGAGTCATTAAGCCACACGTGACTATAGTTGGCTGATCTTTGACAAAGGACCAAAGGCAATATGAAGGAACCAAGACAGTCTTTTCAACAAACGGTGCTGGGAGCACTGGACATCCACATGCAAAAAATGAATCTAGACACAGATCTTACACATTTCACAAAAATTAACTCAGAATGGATCACAGACCTAAATGTAAAACAAAAAAACTATAAAACTCCTAAAAGATAACATGGGAGAAAACCTAGATGACCTTGGGTATGGCAATGAGTTTTTAGATACAACACCAAAGGCACGATCCATGAAAGAAATAACTGATAAGCTGGACTTCATCAAAATTAAAAACTACTGCTCTCTTGGAAAGACAATGTCAAGAGAATGAGAAGAGCAGCCACAAACTGGGAGAAAATATTTGCAAAAAACACATATGATAAAGGTTTTTCTTTCAGTCCATTTGGGCTGCTGTAATGAAATACCACAGACTAGGTGACTTATGAACAGCAGAAATTTATTGCTCACAGTTCTGGAAGCTGGAAGTCTGAGATCAGGGTGCCAGCATGGTCAGATGAGGGCCCTCTTCCAGGTCAAGACTCCTCCCTGTGTCCTCCCCTGGTGGAAGGGGCTAGGGAGCTCCTGGGGCCTCTTTTATAAGGGGATTAACCTCATTCCTGAGGCTCCACCCTCGTGACCTGAAGACTTCCCAAAGGCCCTCTCGAGGCCAGGAAAGCTAAGCCAGGATCTTGTACTTTGCCTGCAATACATACAAATTTGGGTGAATTCCTCTGTTCTGGAGGTTCCCCAAAATATTGAGGTTCCTTGCACCTGCCAGATAAGTGACATTCTTTACTCATCCAGTAAGTGTTGCTGTTTGGAATGCTGTACAGAAGGTACCAGGCCAATATTTTCACGTGGCTTTATTCCATAAAGTCCAATCTTTATTCCTTACAACTGTCGTGTCATATCTGAGTCTGTATGCTTTTCAAATATGACATCCCAGCTTTGGTAATATAACTAATGTTTCCAATTATGTCCTGTAATAAGGAAAACAGATTCTTGTTGAACTTATGTAAATAACTATATTGCCATTGAAATAAGAGTATTCACTTACTAAGAGTTTCCAAATTCTGGAGGGATCAGGCAGAAAGAAAAAGATAAATGTCTCAATTTTGCTTACAAAGGTGTAATTCACCAAATTGCTAAGCCACAGTTAGCTTGAAAGAAAAGAGAAAAAGTTTTCCTTAAGTGTAAAAAAACATTTAAAAATCAACAATATAAAAATCGTAAAAATTATAATCAACCTCATCAGTTCATTCAGTCCTGTGTCATAGGTCCTTGATCTTAATCTTGTTAGCAGTTTCATAAAATCATCAGTTTCTCCGTTAGAGTCCTGTGATTTCTTACCCAGTTCAGTTAATGATCTGAAAGTTTGTCAGAAACCTGCATTCTAGAGTAAACGTCATAATCCTTTCCATGAATCTCTCTGAAGATGAACATGTTTGCAAAAAGCAGAGTAAAACAATACTGTCTGTAAACAACAAAAGACTTAAAAATGACGTTTGACAAAGAAACTTGATTATTTTTGTGACATACAACACCTTAAAATAATAACCAGAACCAGACTGGTAACCAGGATAGATCAGAATTTTAGGGATGTTATATCATTTCAAAACACCTATATCAATAACACTTACCACCACAGTATCATAGGTCCCCAAGAAACAATGCTTAGCTATCCACTTAACCAGCATGATAGTTAAAGATTTTTAGGCAAATGCAGAAAATTAAATAGCTGTATGAAAAACCTTACCACCTGTGATTAAAGACGTGATAAAAACAATACAGGAAATTTATTTTGATAAAACACAAAAACTCAGGGGCCGCCGGGTGGCGCAGCGGTTTAGTCCGCGCTTGGCAGCCCGGGGTTCGCGAGTTCGGATCCCTGTCGCCCGCCGACGCACTGCCTGTCAGCCATGCCGTGGCGGCGTCCCATATAAAGTGGAGAAAGATGGGCACGATGTTAGCCCAGGGCCAGTCTTCCTCAGCAAAAAGGGGAGGATTGGCAACAGATGTTAGCTCAGGGCTGGTCTTCCCCACAAAAAAACAAACAAACAAAAAAAACACAAAAACCTTTTATAATTTCTCTACCAGAAAGCAGACTAAAGTTCAAGAATATTATCCTTTAAAAGAGAATCAAATTCTAATTTTGTACCAGATTACTTTTTGACATTAAAATTCATTTCTTTAATTGGATTCATTTTAATCCTAGGCAACTTGACCATGTACAAAACTCCTCAGGTTTTATTTTTACAAACTTTCTGTCACTTACTTTTTACATTCAGAATTTGTTCTATACCTTCTCCCTTTTTTCCCTTCCAGTACTTTGGGACAAATTTATCTTTCTTAAGAAAAACAAACAGAATATTTCCATTCTTCATACCTTTCTTTTTTTATTTACTAAAAACATTTATCTTACTTTCTTTTGAATACAAGCATATTTTTCTTAATTTTTAGTAGACCTAATCACACATTAGAATTTTAACCCTTAGAAACCTTAATTTTTAAATAAAAACTAAGTAAACAATTATAAACTGTCATTTACATTAGAATTGGGTGGCCTGATAAACCTATAAACACTTTTCACAATTTCTGGAAACATGTTACTTTATAGTACAATCTTAATAAAACACAAGACATGTTTACCAACAGACCCAAGACACCTTTTAGTTTTTCTGTAGTAAGAAGCCAAAAAGTAGATAAACTTATAATTAATGTCTAATATTTTATCTTATTTGGAAATGATCTAGATATTCAATGAATTTCTATAATTTAAATTTATTTAACCTAGCAAACTTCAAAGTTCCCAGTTACCAAAGAAATTTTAGAAGTTATTTTAAGTGTGACTTTATAATTATTGCTAAACTCTATAAACTCTAAATCACTTACATGTAAGTCATTTGTTCCCAAAAAGTTGTGTTTTAGATCTTTTTTTTTTCTTTTTCTTTTTTGTGGGGAAGACCAGCCCTGAGCTAACATCTGTTGCCAATCCTCCCACTCTAAATCACTTACATGTAAGTCATTTGTTCCCAAAAAGTTGTGTTTTAGATCTTTTTTTTTTCTTTTTCTTTTTTGTGGGGAAGACCAGCCCTGAGCTAACATCTGTTGCCAATCCTCCTCTTTTTGCTGAGGAAGACCGGCCCTGGGCTAACATCCGTGCCCATCTTCCTCCACTTTATATGGGACGCCACCACGGCGTGGCTGACAGGCAGTGCGTCGGCGGGCGCCCGGGATCCGAACTCGTGAACCCCGGGCTGCCAAGCGCGAACTAAACCGCTGCGCCACCGGGCGGCCCCCCAAAAGGTTGTGTTTTAGATAACCGAAGAAAACTTCACAAGACATTGGAGAAAAATCAGCTATCACTTAAAGCTATTATTTTGGTAACCAGTTTTGTAACAGCATATGATGTTAACTTGAAAGACATCTGGGTTAGTTGCATTTAGAAATCATTTTTGTAAGTGCTTACTTTAAGCCAATTAAACAGAGCTCTTAATTTTAGCCTTACCATCCACAGGTAAAATATCACACACGCACACACTCACAGAGATTCCACAGCTATTGTTTTAAAATTGCTATCATGAATCCGGTGCAGTAACACAAAGCTCCCCAGTTACGAATCCAAATCTTGCTCCAAGCCTCCTCCACTACCATTTGTAGAGGAGACACTCAAGACGCCAGACCCCTGGCAAGCGTATTCCCATCTGGCCCTTTAGAGATTTGTAAAATAAAGATGGTTGCTTCCAGTTCCCCAAAGAACTGGATTACAGTTTAAATGACAAAGAAGTTCACCCACCCTTCCAGCCACATTTTTTTCAGTTGCCTTTTTTATCAGGGAAACTGTTAACTTAAGAGGTGAATTAGGGGCTGGCCTGCTGGTGCAGCGGTTAAGTTTGCACTTTGGCAGCCCAGGGTTCGCGGGTTCGGATCCCGGCGCCCGCCGACGCACTGCCTGTCAGCCACGCCGTGGCGGCGTCCCATATAAAGTAGAGGAAGATGGGCACGGATGTTAGCCCAGGGCCAGTCTTCCTCAGCAAAAAGAGGAGGATTGGCAACAGATGTTAGCCCAGGGCTGGTCTTCCTCACACACACAAAAAAAGAGGTGAATTAAAGATTTGCAGGTTCTAAAACTTCAGGACAATGTACCACACTTTTAAATCTTTGCACCTCTTTAAGCTTACAACGTAATCCTAAAAAAACAGTTTACCTTGGCGGGGGGGCTTATTACCCTGACGTTAGCCTCTAGCTTTTCTCTCATACAGTGTGGGCTCAGGCAACCCTACTAACTTCCCTACTGTCTTAAGGGCAGATGTATATGCTGTTTTACAATCAGGCGGGGAAAATGTTCCCTTTTCTCAGTGAGACGCAATGTCTAGCCCCACAATATAATACAACCAGGCAAAAAAGAGATAATCACTTTACATAAAACCCATAAAAATATCAGTTTTTCTACAAAATTTCATCTGAATTCCTTCACATCTTATACATCTCATCATAGTTTTTCATTAGGACTTTATTAGGTCTTGGTTTTATAATTTTGGACAAGGGAAGCATTCCCAGTCAGACATTTTAAAACATATTCAGGCAAAGCTGACATAACCTCTTTATATAAAATTAACTCAAACATTTTAACCTTTATAATCTGATCAACACTTACACTTTTACATTTTTTTTCCTTAGGCCCCTTCTGTTAAGCACTTGCACAAGTCTCAGCATGAAGCCAACCAGAGTTCGGAGGGGGAGGCTGCCCAGTCAGGAGCTGATGGGATTTCAGAAGCTCGATTTTCCACTTTTCTTTTAGTTTTGTTTTGCTAAAGTCTGAACAATACCTAAGGACAGCGTAGTGGGTCGGGAGTGTGCTGCTTGAGTGTTACCACTTAAAGGTTGTAACACCCTCTTACGTGCCTCAGTTTCTCCCGCCGGCAGTCTAAGACCGCGTGTGGGCTGGGAGCGCGGGTGACCAACCCTCACAGGCGCTTCTCTGGACGAGTCTTTAATTAGTTAACGTGAACGATAGTGGGATAGTGGAGTTCCCTATGGGACCACTACACGTCGTGAGGATCACCTGACACCCCCGCTGAGTCCCAGTCACCTGAGAACGCCCTTGGGCTGGAGGAGCAGTGTCCCTTTTCTTCGGAGCTGACTACGTTCAGTCTCTCATTTCTCTGTCAAGCAGTTTATTCAGACTTAATAAACACAATTTTTTCCAATTTAAAGCCAAATTAAAAGGTCAGCCTGCCCCACTCACTCCAAAGTTCCCCTTAGGCTCACCTGGCCTAGGAATTCCCCCTAGGTTCCTTTTCCCTAGGGTATGTACAAGGCTAGTCAAATTTTTCTTTCTTTCTTTTTAATCTGGCCTTTTTACAATTACCAATAACAATTATGACGAGAGCTCTCACAATTTTCCCCCCAATTTAGATGTTTTCCCAATTGAAACGATCCATCGTCTGGCCACATTGAGGAGTACAATCTTAACTTTATCAGCGGCTCACCAAAGCTTTTTATATCCATGGATGCAAGAGGCGCCCCCAAAAGCGATCCAGAGAATTTCACTCCCAAAATAGCCTAAGAAAGAACAAAGGTTAGACAACAAAGGCCCCTTATGAAAGCAAATGGGACCCCTTATGACAAACCCCTGAGAGCAGACACAGCCGGACAAAGAGTGAGTCTCAGAACCCCAGTCTAATGACTGGCCACCACGTGCACCCCGGCACACACATCTTCTGGATGGCAGAGACCAGAAAGTTCACAAAGTCAAACTCTCAAGACATAGAACAAGACAAAAGCCCCAGACAACAGGCTCATGGAGATGCCTGTGTGATGGGATTTCAGAAGCTCGATTTTCCATTTTTCTTATGGAATCAACCAAAGACAGAGACAAGGAGAAATAGTGACTATTTCCGGGAGGAAAAGGATCAGAACCAGTGAGTACTCAACCATATAACTAGAGTCACTGAGTCCAAGAAGCTAGCTCCACCACAATTGTCTCCTTCTATTCTAAATTTAGAAATGAGAAAAAACTCACCACTCTCGCTTCCACTGGACTCTGCAGGCAGAGATCCAGGAGACTAACATGGTAAGAACTCTTACCTCCAGCTGGCTCTTCTCGGGGGTCCGGGATCTCTCGGCTGCAGCAGTTCCAGGAGCGAGGAGTGTCCAGCCAGTGAATTTTTATCCCGTCCAAGTCGCCAAACTGATGGGGAGAAAGAGCATTCACTACCCACTATGGGTCCTTTCTGGCTGGGCTACAAATTAAATTGACATGAGGCCAAATAGCAGGAGAAAATCAAACAAAGCTTTATAAAACATGTATACATGGGAGAGACCAGGGAGTGTCTCTTGACAAAATGGTGGAGATTCTCCTCTTATATAGACAAACGATTTTGGGGGGAGTTGGGAGTGTCAGCCACGAGGGATTACAAGAAAAGCACAGTAAGATTATGCAGATTTAAGGCCTCACCTTCCACACTGACAGGTTTCTAGGGATGAGGTCATCCACCCCTCTTCCCAGCACAGACAAGGAGATACCTTTACAAATGGAGATCTCCCTTACAAACTTAAATGTTTGGTAGACAGAACTTTGATAAGAATGGGCATAGCAAAGACCCTCCCAGTCTATCGATACCCAGAGTCATCCAAGGTGGTGGCCCATCCCAGGGACAGGCCTTCCATCCCAAATCCCCTTAAGACAGTTGGGGGGTGAAGGTTAAAGCCTCCTTCAGAGCAAGGTGAAGAGACACATCTTGAGGTGGCCAGTTCTGGTCCCCCACACTCCCTACCCCATAAATATCCCTGAGTCCCTGTTTTCAGGGAAGCGGATTTGAGATTCATTCTCCCGTTTCCTCACTTGGCTGCCTTGTGATTAAACTCTCTCTCAGCTGCAATCTCGTTGTCTCAGTGTTTGGCTTTCTGGGCAGCGGGCAAAAATGGACCTGGAGTGGTAACGGGACTCTTAAAACTCAACAATAAGAAAACAAACTGGTTAGAAATGGTTAGAAAATGGGCCAAAAACCTTAACAGACACCTCACCAAAGAAGATATGCAGACAGCAAATGAGCATATGAAGAGATGTTCCACCTCATATGTCCTCTGGTAAATGCAAATTAAAACACCTATTAGAACGGCTTAAATCCAGGACACTGACAACGCCGAGTGCTGGCGAGAATGTGGAGAAACAGGAACTCTCCTCCACTGCTGGTGGGGACGCGGGATGGTACAGCCACTCGGGAAGACAGTTCGGAGGTTTCTTGCGAAACTAAACATACTCCTATGGTGCAATCCAGCAGTGGTGCTCCTTGGAGTTGAAAACTTATATCCACACATCGTCCAGTCTGGTCCCTCTGTCACAGACAAGGAAACTGAAGCTTAGAGAGTACAGGAGGCTTCCCGAAGGTGACACAGTGGACCAGCGTCCAGACCCGCTCTCTGGCAACCGTGTGCTACTTGACGTAATAGGAAAATGCTTGGTGACACAGAAACCCTGAGATAGAGTTCTGACTCTGACAGAAGCTTCACAGCAGCCCCACTCTATCCCTCCCTGCCCAACCCCTGTGGCTTCCCAGACACAGGTGACTTGTGCCCACAGGCTTGCAACACCTACTGCCTGAAATATCCGCACCCCCGCCTTGCTGGAGTGCCAACCCAGCCGGGAAGCACAGGAGGTGCCCCCTCCAGGACGGTTACACGCCGTCGTCTCTTGCAGACTGGGAGGTCCCTGACCACTGTGTGCCCTGTTCCCAGAGTCCTCCTCCTGCGCAGCACGTGGGAGAAGCATAACAATGAATGAGTGAATGAAATAGGATTCTGAAGTCACTTCTGGCAGGACTGATCCAAGAGGGCAGTGTGGAGGGGGTGGCCTTTGAGCCAGAGGCTGAGTCATATGTTAGGAGTTCAGGAGGTGGGAGGAGGGAAGAGGGAGCACCAGGTG
Organism: Tapirus indicus; assembly: GCA_031878705.1. Lineage (NCBI taxonomy): Eukaryota > Metazoa > Chordata > Mammalia > Perissodactyla > Tapiridae > Tapirus > Tapirus indicus. The sequence continues at coordinate 990,433 of CM062932.1, read as the reverse complement.
GCAGAACAAAGCCCCCGAGTGGGAGAGCAGAGGTGTTTGTGGGGGAGCGGTGGTACCCAGGGAGTGCACTTGATGAAGATGGTGTCTGGCAGGCTCTTTAACTGATAAGTACTTTTGCAGAGAGCTACGTTGAGATGATGTGACTATTCCATTGCTCATCAAACTTTCCATGTATTCATTCATTTACTTATATCTACAAGGACTTATGGTTTTCTATTTATTCCATGGGTTATAATGTCATGATGATTGTTTATTTTGATGCTTACATTATCCCTGATTTGGGCCAGTGAGAGCCCCTTTCAAGATGGTGCCTGTATTTTTTTGACAAACCTCCATCATATTCGGAGCACTATTTAGGTTACGAGGTTCCAGGATCTTTTTGTGTCCTCCCTGTCCTGGCTCTGATTCAAGCCGTTTCTCTAAAGAGTCTGCTATTCGAGGCGGATGGTATGAGAAACCAAGATCCGGGCCATGGATATGCTCGCAGCCATGGATGTGGCTGGGGAATCCACCTTTCACCACCATGTCTGGCCTACGCAGCGATTGTGTTGGCAGTGGCAGAAGAAATGGCACCCTCGCCACTTTCTCCACCTCCCTGACCTCTCCCATCTGTCCTAATGACTCTCACCACTCTGGGAGCCCTGCTCCCTTGTGTTAAACCCATGACCCTGATGGGGAGAAAGAGAATTCTCTACCCACTATGGGTCCTTTCTGACTGGGCTACAAATTAAATTGACATGAGGCCAAATAGCAAGAGAAAATCAAACAAAGCTTTATAACATGTAAACATGGGAGAGACCAGGGAGTTTCTCTCGACAAAATGGTGGAGAGTCTCCTCTTACATAGATAAACGAGGATTTTTGTGGGGGTTGGGAGTGTCAGCCACGAGGGATTACAAGAAAAGCACAGTAAGGTTATTATGCAGATTTAAGGCCTCACCTTCCACACTGACAAGTTTCTAGAGATGAGGTCATCCACCCCTCTTCCTGGTACAGAGGAGATACCTTTACAACAAATGGAGATTTTCCTTACAAATGTTCTGTTTGGTAAACAGAACTTTGATAGGAATGGGCGTAGCAAAGACCCTCCCAGTCTATCAATACCTGGCGTCATCCAAGGTGAAGGCCCATCCCAGGGACAGGCCTTCCATCCCAAATCCCTTCAGACAGTTGGGGGGTGAAGGTCAACGCCTCCTTCAGAGCAAGGTGAAGAGACACATCTTGAGGTGGCCAGTTCTGATCCTCCACATAACAAAAAGGGGCGGTTAGACCCTGGGCTCATATAGCATCTTAACAAAAGAACTAAGTTTTCAGAGAAATGGCAAGACAGAGGAAAAGGACTTTGAACTTCTAGGGCAGCAAATTGTGGGAAAGTAACTAGATGGGGGAACTAATGGAAGGTGAGGGCTGGTGAGTGAGGTCTGTTATGTCGGCACCTGATAAGGGTCTGGAGTTGTCTCTGGTGATTAACTTCTGTCCTTCCTGGTAGAAAGGGGAGGGGGACACCTTAACAAACTTGTGTCCTGCTTTTAAGCAAAGAGAAGGAAGGCAGAGAGCTTTCTCATATTGGCTTCTTCTCAATTGCCTTCAGCTCAAAACACTCCTGCCACAGCATACTGGGGTGGTGTGCTCTGCTACCCTTCACAGCCAGCGTCTCAGCGTTCATCTGCTTTTCACCCTCTCCATACTTGTGACTCTCTCCTCCAGTGAGGCACCCCCTCCCAGGACCCTCCCACTTCACTGTTATTCAGTCTCCTGGAGGGAACCACGTGCCAGCTCAGCTGCCGCCCTCGTCACCCTGCTGGGCCCTTCCACCCACCACTGAGTCTCCGGCAAGAAACAGTGTCTGTGTCCAGGGCTCCACCGAGGCACTTGGCCAAGATCCCTGAGGAGCAGGCAGTGTTCTTCTTCTCCAGCTGATGAGCTTCGAGAACAAAAGATTCCTCGGGGAAGTTAGCTTTGGGCAGTGAGTTCAGAATTTGAGGCAGATCAACAGAGGGTTTTACTGCATTCTCCCCACCTTCCTGAGCAAACAGGAGTGTTTACTGGGGAGAAGTGTCTAGCTCACTCCTTCTGTGCCTGCCCCACAACCCGTGCAGATGAAACCACACACACACCCTCCTAGTCAGATGCTGAAACTCGACCCTTTGGGTTCCATATTAAAAATGTAAATGCCCCTAGGGAGAGGTGATCCTTTAAATGAGGGCGGGGAATGAGGAGGGCGGCCAGGCTCCCTGGCCTGGGCTGTGGGTTAACTCTAAACTGAAGGCTCTCAAAGCAGGAGGTGAAGATGGGGGTGTGGAGGGAGCTGGGAGGTGGTTGGGAGCCCCCGAGACTGTTTGTTCCTGGAGTCAGCAGGCCCCACTTGCCCAGCTCTGCTATCACCCTAGGGGGAGACCGTGGGTGTGGTAAAAGGGGGTGTTAGACCCCGAGGAGCTCTGATGTGATTTGGCTTGTATTATTTGGGACACAACCATGAATCAGGGTCCTCAAAGTGCAGACCCTTCTCTGAACCGGCCAGGTCACTGGACAGGGTTCTCGGGGCACTGCCGCCAGGCCTGTGGGAGGCCACCCTGTGCTACCTATGCCAGGCGGTGGGTGGCCTGGGTGCAGGACCCGTGTGAGGGCACAGTGCTGTGGTGGGGATCCTTCCCCCACGGTTCTAGCATTTAAGAAGGTCTGTGTTGAACAAATAAGTGAGGGGGATTGAGAGAGGGAGGAAGAGGAAAGGGACGGTTGTAAACCACCCACGCTCAGGAAAAAAGCGGTGGGGAGGTGGAGACCTTAGCAGGTCTTTGATTTATTTTCTAAACAGCAGTGTTGCAACAGAATTCACACACCATACAGTTCACCCACTTAAAGTGTATAATTCAATAATTTTTAGTATGTTCACAGAGTTGTGCAACCATCACCAGTCAGTTTTAGAACATTTTCATTGCCTCAAAAAGAAACCCTGCTCCCTTTAGCTGTCACCCCACTGTCTGCCTCCCACCAGCCCCGGCAGCCACTCGTCTACTTTCTGTCTTTGTGGATTTGCCTGTTCTGGACATTTCATATGGGTGGAATCATACAGTATGTGGGCTTTTATGGCTGACTTCTTTCACTTGGCATGTCTTCAGGATTCAGCCCTCTTGTGGCGTGTGTCAGAATTTCCTTCCTTTTTAAGGATATTCCATTGTATGGATGCACATTTTGTCCATCCATTCATACGCTGATGGACATTTGGGTTGTTTCCACCATTTGGCTATTTTATTATGAATAATGCTGCTGTGAACATTTGTGTACAAGTTTCTGTGTGGTCTTTATTTTTAGAACAGTTAATTGTTGAATAGATACTACATGCAGCTTGTACAAAATCCCAGGTGTCTGTTCCTGGGAGGTCCCTGCCAGGGTGAGGGAGCCCTGCCCTGACCTGCTCCCTCCCTGCTCTCCCAGGCTGGTCCCTTCAGATGGTCCCCCACATCACAGCAGAGGCTCCTTCCTGAGAGGTTAATGGCTTCATCTGTCCATGCGGCTCTGGCAGGGCCTTGACCAGAGGGCCCTGTATTCCGTGATGGCGACACCCGTCAGGACACAGTGCCCTCCACCCACCAAGCATCCGCACATCTATCAGAGCCTTGGGCCCCATGAGGACCGTGGGGGATCAGAACTGGCCACCTCAAGATGTGTCTCTCTCTACCTTGCTCTGAAGGAGGCTTTGACCTTCACCCCCCAATCTCTAAAGGGATTTGAGATGGAAGGCCTGTCCCTGGGATGGGCCTTCACCTTGGATGACTCTGGGTATGGATAGACTGGGAGGGTCTTTGCTACACCCATTCCTATCAAAGTTCTGTTTACCAAACAGAACATTTGTAAGGGAAATCTCCATTTGTTGTAAAGGTATCTCCTTCTCTGTACTGGGAAGAGGGGAGACGACCTCATCTCTAGAAACTTGTCAGTGTGGAAGGTGAGGCCTTAAATCTGCATAATAAACTTACTGTGCCTTTCTGGTAATCTCCCATAGCTGACCCAACCCCCAGTATCCTCGTTTGTCTATTTAAGAGGAGAATTCCCACCATTTTGTGGAGAGACATGCCCTGGTCTCTCCCACGTATACATGCTTTATGAAGCTTTGTTTGATTTTCTCCTGCTATTTGGCCTCATGCCAATTTAATTTATAGCCCAGCCAGGAAGGACCCAGAGTGGGTAGAGAATACTCTTTCTCCCCATCACGACCCTGAGAAGCACCGAGGGAGGACTCTTATCTCCATTTGTAGACAAAGAAGCTAACACAGCTTCACGTAGTCACCCCAGCCTCTGACCCTCATTGAGCTCTGAAAAGGGGTAGCATTCTGGGGAGTGGGCAGACCTGGCTGTGAGCGCCAGCCCGCCACTGGCCTCCGAGCAGCATCTCCAAGGCCTGGTTTTCTCCTCTTAAGATGTACCACGCTGGGACTGTCATGAGGATGAGGTGACATGGCACACGTTGAGTGCCCAGCGGTCGAGGCAGGGCATTTCAGCACTCAGTGGAGGAAGCCAGGATTACTGGAAACCCAGCCAGGTCCTGGGGCGCCAGCTATATGAGATGCCTGGAATAAGCGAGTCCATGGGGGCGGGAAGCAGAGTGGGGTTTCCAGGACCCTGGGGACAGGGGTGAGGGCATGGAGTTTCCTTTCAGGGTGGTGAAAATGTTTTGGAACTAGAGGTGCTGGTTGCACGACATTGCAAATGTACTAAATGCCACTGAATGGTTCACTTTAAAATGGTTAAAATGACACATCTCATGTTGTGTATCTTACCTCAATTTAAAAAAAGCAATCTAACCATAGTCAGAAGTGCATGGCCCCAAGGAGCCTGTCTGGCTGAGAAGGTGCTCACAGGGCAGAGTCTTGCGGCTGTTGCAGCTGTTTTTAAGTGTGTGAAGCAAACTGTCGGGCTGCTGGTGGAGTCGGGGCACTAGCATCATCATCTGGTCCTCATTTTGCTGGCAGCACTGGTCTTGCGGTTTCTCCCCAGAACTTGTCAGTCCACTCAGGGGCAGGCTCTGCCGGAAGGAAACACTGGCTCACTGGAGAGCCGCTGTGCACAGCTCGCACCCTCTCCAGATGGAAGCGGGTGGGGTGCTGCTCCCAGCACCTCTCCGCTCCAGACCACACTCCTGCAAGAAGTCACGGCCCCGCGTGAACCCGGACGGGTTGTGAGCCCACCTCTTGGCCGCCTCCTCTCCGCCTCTAAAGTGGGAACTGCACCTGTGTCTTCTAAGTCTCTTCTCACCCCACACTCTGGCTGTCATCTCCAGCTGGAGACCCCAGAGCCCATGGCGGTCCTGGGTCAGGCCTCACGCCCCGCTCCCCCACCCCCAGCAAGAGGTAGCAGCGGTGCCAGGAACGCGAGCTCCCTGAGGGCAGGGCCAGGGCTGGCTTCCTGGGCCTGTGACCTGTGCAGTTCGAAGGGCCTCTGCTGCCCCCATCTTGAAGTTCTTCACAATTTTTGAGCAAGGGGCCCTGCAGTTTCATTTTGCACTAGGCCCTGCAAATGTCACAGAGGACATAACCTGCTTGCTCGGCATCATATCCCGGACATGCAGAGTGGTTCCTTGCAATCAGTAATCGTTCTGCATTTGTTGAGCGAACCACTAAACGCTCAGGCTCCCTGTGTGAAGCACCTCCCGGCCTCCTTTCCTCCCCCTCTGCTGCAAGTGGTCCACTGGGCTTTGGCTGCATTCCCAGGTCTGACGATGGAAGGGAGGTGGGGGTGGTGTGGACTGTTGGGGACATCTGACGCCCTTGGACTGGGAGAGAAGGGAGGGGCCTGGGGACCCAGGAGTCCCCTTGCCCACTTCCAAACACCCCAGCCTGGCTGCTAGGACTCTGCCAGAAGGGGCACTGACACCCTCACCCCATCCCTGAAGGGAGCCCCTGCAGGGTCAAGCCCCAGAGGACTCCCTGCCGGGAGGAAGATGTCCCCTGGAGGGCAGGGGTGGAAGGGGAGGGAGGCTTGGGAAAGGACCCAGCTGGCTCCAAGCAGACAGCTGGCGTGGGAAGGGGACGTAGCAGGGCAGGGAGATGATTGTGAAAGCTTGGTGATGTTGTTTTACTGTGTTCCCATTCGGTGAGACGCCCACAGCATTGCAAAACCATCCTCCACTTCATCATCCCTGTCTTCAGCTACAACCCCAAGAGTGTTCAGAAACAGCTCACAGTTTGGCGGGTTCTCAAGAAGTTAAACACTGAATTACCACATGACCCAGCAATTCCACTCCTAGGTGTACACCCAAAAGAATCAAAAACAGGTGTTCAAAGAAAAGCTTGTTCACCGATGTTCATAGCCACACTGTTCACAATAGCCAAAAGGTGGAAACAGCCCAAATGTCCATTGACAGACGCACGGATAAAGAAAATGTGGTATATCCATTCAATGGAGCATAATCCAACTGTGAGAAGGAATGAGCTGTAGACGCATGCTGCAGTGTGGTTGGACCTCGAAAACGTTATGCTGAATGAAAGAAGCCAGACACAGAGGGTCACATACCTATATGATTCTATTTATATGAAATATCCAGAATAAGCAAACCCATAGAGATATGCCGTACTGAGTGGGTCCCGTCCGACCTTCACCATTTACTTGCTGTGTGACTTTGGGCAAATCACTGAATCTCTCTGTGCCTATAAAATGGGCATGAGGATAAACGAGCAACTTTATACTGTTACTGGGAGAACTAAATGAGCTAGTACTTGCAAAGCACTTATAGTCATGCCAGTTCCTGGTAAGTATTCTGAGTGTTTGTACTTCTCATTTTCAGGAAATGAAAGATTTTCAGGAAAGGCTTCACCGAGAAGACACTGGGCCTTGAAAGACAACTAGGATTAAATAGGTGGGGAGAAGGGGCTCATGTCAGCCAGCATCCACGGTGGGTCAGGCCCAGGGCCGGGCATTTTACAGCCCTTCTCCCAAGGGAATTCCCCAACAACCCTATGGTGACTGCCATCATTGTCCCCAGTTTACAGAGGAAGAACTAAGGCTCAGAGAGGTTCAAAACTTGCCTAAGGTCACATGGTTTACAAGTGGTCGAGCCAGGATTTGAACCAGGTTGGTCTCATCGCCAACACTTCCTCCACAGCCTGTGGAGGACTGTCCTGGGGGCAGCTTCTTTGACAAGGAGATGGTGATTGTGCAAAGTTTCTGCAACCTGGTTACCTACAGTTCTCTTATCTTTTTCTTTCTCTCTCTCTCTCTGTCTTTCTCATACTTGATTGTATAAAAGAAGGAAGACCAGCATTTCTATTCCCAGGTATTTACCCAAGAGAAATGCAAACATGTGTCCACACAAAGACTCATACACAAATGTTCACAATGGTTTTATTCCTAATAGCCCCAATCCAGAACAACTCAAAGAATCAACAGATGAATGGTAAACAAATGGGTGTGTCACCTGGTGGCATACTAATTAGCAACAAAAAGGAACGACCTACAAATACAACAACGTGGATGGATCTCAGAATAATACACCCAGCAAAAGAGGGCAGCCCCGCCCAAAACATACATGCTGTATGACTCCATTTATATGAACTTCCAGAACAGACAAATCTAAGCAATGGTGGAAAGATCAGAACAGTGGCTGTCTTATCAGAGGATGGAAATGAAGGAGTGAATGTCCACTCTCTGGGGCGACGGTAATGCTCCGTGTCCTGAAAGCATTGTCACACAAGTGTGTGCATTTGTCGAGACTCATTGATCGCTACCCTCACAATTTGTCCATTTCACTGTATGTAAATCTTACCTTAAAAAAAACTGTTAACAAATATTGCCATCCAGGTAATGACATGCATGCTGAAGCATCTAGGGGTGAAGTGTCCTGATGTCGGCAACTTCCTTTGAAATACATCAAAAAATAAGATGGACGGATGGACGGAGGGAGAGCTGAATCTGTGTGCAGGCAAGCAAGGGCAGTGCACAGTTAGCAACTGTCGACGCAAATAATCCATAGCCAATCTATAAATCAAAATTGGGGTGAATTTATTATGAGCCAAATTTGAGGACCATATAGCCTGGGGCCTTCCTTTCCCAAAGAAGCGGGGTGTACAAAGTGGTTATATACCGTCAGAGATCACATATGACTGCAGTGTCCTTTTTACAATAGTCACAAGATTGCCCTGTCGGCAGAGCCTTTGATGGGCCCAGCCCAGCCGAGAGCGGGGAGCGGGGAGCGGGGCTGGGACTGGTGGGCAGCCCAGAGCCTGTGCCTTCATGCTTGGGCTCTTAACAAGCCATCAGCCACTGACACAACTGTGCCTAATGGTCCTGCTGAACCCAAGGGAGGCTTTCCCTCCCTGATCTGCCTGGCATTACCCAGCCTTGAAATGATGGCAATTACCCCCGCGGCTGGGGAAATGGCTGTGGGAGGAGGTGAAAAGCTTCAGAGCCTTGACTGTAGGTAGGCAGCCCACCCAGCCCTGCCCCTCCCTGCTTCCCTGCCTCTCCCTCTCTCTCCGCCCGCCACTCCCCTGACCTCACAACGAGGACCCGAGCTAGTGCTCTCAGCCCTCTGACTCCTGATCTAGGAACTCCCTCCCCGCCAACATTTGCCAAGTGCCTCATGCACACCGAGAGTGCTCTTCCCACCCTCTTCCCTCCTCCATACACAGCTCTGAATAGATTCATTTGTCTCCTGGGGAAATTGAGGCTCAGACTTCAGTGAGTTGCCTAAGGTCCCCCAGGAAGGAGTCAAGCCGAGACTCAGATCCAGGAGCCCTGACTCCAAGGCCATCGCTCCTTCTTCAGAAACAATCATGCTCCCCTTCGCTTTGCATGTTGCTGCCACCTGGGCCTCTGAGATGGTGGCCAAGAGGCAGAAGGCATGCTGGACTGGTTGGTGGCCTTGTCGAGGTTGCTCGACCTCTCAGCCTCAGTGTCCTCATCTGTAAAATGGAAACACTTGTACACAAATGTTCACAGCAGCACTAACCACAACATCCAAAAAACGGAAACAACCCAAGTGTCCATCCCGGATGAATGGACCAACAAAATGTGGTCTACCCAGCAATGGAATACGATTCAGCCATAGAAAGGGATGAAGCACTGACACAGGCTACCACACGGAGGAACCTCCAAAACATTATACTAAGTAAAGGAAGCCAGTCACAAAAGGCCACATATTGTAAGATTCCTTTTATAGGACATGTCCAGAATAAGCAAATCTATTTATAGAGAAAGTAGGTTGCCTAGGGCTAGGGAGGAGGGGCCAGGGAGAGTGATGGCTAAGAGGAGCTGGATTTCCTTTGAGGATGATGAAAATGTTCTAAAACTGATAGTGCTGATGGTTGCACAACTCTGTGAATATACAAAAAGCTATTGAACTGTATACTTTAAATGGGTGAATTGTGTGGCATGTGAATTATTTCTCAACAAAGCTGTTAAGAAGTGGAAATGCTAACAAATTAATAAACCATCTCTTAGTGTTTCCGGGAAGATGAAATGAGACGATACAAGTAAGGGCTTAGCACTGTGCCTGGCACACGGTAAGCACTCAGTCGGTGTATCTACACCCTCACTCAGAGTGTGGCCCACAGGCCAGCAGCAGCACCCGGGACCCTGATGGAAACGCAGAATCTCGGCCCTCCCTGGGGCTGCATCAGGATCCACATTTTAATGTGATCCCCGGGTGAGTCTTGTGCACTTTCAAGTTTGAAAAGCACTGAACCGCAATGATAATTCTATCATTATTCTAGGGCAGGGGTCCTCAAATTTGAGAGCACATCAGAATCCCCTGGAAGACTTGTTAAGATATAGATTGCTGGGCCCACCTCCAGAGTTTCTGATTCCGGAGCTCTGGGGCTGTGAGCCTGAGAATCTGCATTTCTAACGCATTCCCAGCTGGTGCTGATGCTGCCGGTCGGGGGACCCCACTCTGAAAACCGCTGCTCTGGGGGTCTAAGCAGTTGCACCTGCCTGTCTCCCAGGACCGCAGGGGTGGCTGACCACTCAAGACAACAGGTATAGGACAGGCCTTGGGACCTCAACCCTGGCTGCACACGGCAGCAGGAGCCTTTACAGTTCTGTGAAAGAAACTGGACCCTCTCCCTGGTCTAACAGGTGAATCTAGCAAGCAAGCTGCAGAGGCTTTACAGTCAGCGCAAAAATCCGTGCTGCGTGCAGCTGTGCAGGCCGTCTCCAGCCTGTGTTAGAATGACCTTGCAACCCCACACCTCGTGACTGAAGACGCCAGCTGGACAGATGCACAACAGGAAGAGGTAAAGGGTAGCTGGTGCTCACATTTCCCAGCTGCATTTCTTAGAGATTGAGGGAATAATTAGCGACCCTCGTCCTTGTCTCCCTCCACACATACTAACATCGGCATCTCTGAACTTGTCTGCCATATAACCAAAAAGCTCTTGTTCTCGTTCTCTTTGCAGTAGATGAGTATTAGGTGCGTAAGCCCTTTCCCACACACACTGCTTTCTGAAAAAATATAAAAACTGCACCAGATCCGTAGACCTTGATTATCAAATAAACTCCTTTAATTAACCTTTACCCAGACTCTTTACTTCCATGGACAGTTCCCACACTGGGCCCCACTCCAGACCAAGTGACCAGAATCCGGGGGGTGTGGGGGGTGCGACCGGGCAATAGCATTTGGAGAGCTCACCCAGTGACTCCCAAGTGCAGCCAGGGCAGAGACACTGGGGTGCTGCCCAGAGGCGAGGCCTTCTTGGCCGTACCCTCTCCTCACACGGGGGGGGGGGGGGTGGCGGGCGGGGGCGTGAAGTGAAAAGAGCCTGAGGCACCAGGGCGCCACCAGGGTCTCACACTCGTGGGGAACCCAGGCCTGGGCCCTAAGGGCCCCAGGGCCCCACTTCCCACCCCTTTCAAGATCTGAGCTTCCTGGGCAGAGGCTGACAGGCGGGTCATCCCACAGTGGAGCCATTCTGGGTTCCAAATAGAAAGGGACTGGGGGGCAGATGGAGGCTCCAGAACAGAGAGAAACGGAACAGGCTGAACTGAAACTCGGCCGCCTCTGCCCTCTGCCTGCAGAGCGTTTCAATGGTGCTTGGCTGCCTCTGTAACCCATGTATTAAAATCTCCGGCTAAGAGCAATCTCTGGATTGTTGGGACTTTTTTCCTCCATATGGAACAATTTATATTAAGCAGACTCTAAATAGAGCTCTTTAAGACAGGATTTGGTTAAAGACACCCTGTGTTTAATGGGCTTGGGGCTGGGGGGGTGCTCTGGTGCTAATTGCCTGTCGGTCCACTTGGAGTCCACTTTGCTGCCAGGGTCATCATTTCTGCAGCTGTCCACGACTGGTTTCTCCTGGGCCTGACCACTCACTCACTGTTGTCTGCCTCCATTTATCTGGAGGATCAGCGGCTCTGAGGCTTAGGGGGCCAGAGACCTTCTCGCGGAGAACCTCACCCCTCTGGTTTCTGCAGTCCTATCTCAAGTCAGAACACCTCCTTGGGGGAGCTGCTGGCTTCCTGGAAGACAGAGAGGAGCTAATGAAAAGAGAGTTGTCCACGGGGCTGGGGAGGTAGAATACAGGCAGGAGGATGGAGTCTCCTGTGTAAATGAATAAAAACTAGGTTTGGGGATAGAGACCAAGGAACCACTAATTCATGAAGCCCCTTTGAGCAAATTAGGAAAGACTCCTCTTTCTCCCACAGCACAGCTTGGTGGGAAGAGCACAGGCTGATTTCGGCTCCCCTCGGCCCCTGGGCCAGACATCTTTGCAGTGCACAACCTGAACACCTTCACAAGGGGGCCTGCGGGCACTCGCGCACCCCCTCCTGGCGCCACAATGGTACTGCGCACAGGCGAATGGGACCACGGACTCACCAAACGCTCTTGTCGGCTGTGCGCTGGGGATCCAGCTGAGAAAGGTCTCTGCATTTCAGATCCAGTCTGCTGGCAGAAACAGATAAGAAAACCATCACTTGCGAAATGAGGTGAAGGTGCAGTGCTTGAGGAAAAGCAATTAGAGTGAAAATGAGGCGAGCCAGGCCTGTGCTAAGGGTATTATCAGGAGTGCTCTCACTGAATCCTCTCAACAGCCCTGGGGTGTAGAAACAGAACTAACCCCTGGCTCCAAGGAGACACACTAGCAAAGTGACTACTGACAGTGCCTTAGACAGAGTTCAGGGAAAATCAAGAGGTCCCCATAGGACAGCCACAGGGAGAAGCTGTTACCACCCCCCGGGCCGGCAAGGAGGAGGCCGGGAAGAGACTCCCCGAGCGCTCCCTCCCTCCCTCTGCTCTCTGATGGCACCTCCTGTTGAAGCCAGAGGACACAGAAATGCAGCCTGAAGGGTCAGTGCCCAGGGCCACAGGCAGACTAGAGAAGGGTGGAGGCTGAGTCTGAAGGGGCAAACATTATTCACCTATTTTACAGATGAAAAAACAAAGAAACTGAGGCCCAGAGACATTCAGTAACTTGCCCGAGGTCACACAGCTCATAAGTGGCAAAGACTGAGCCGGTAACCACCACATTGGAGCCCCCAGAAGCACAGGGGGCTGTAAAGACCCAAGTGAGGACTGACGCCCCTGAGAGGGAAGGTCAAAACGCCTTCCCCAGAAGCTGAGAGCTAAAGCTGAAGGCAGCTTAGAGGTGGGAGGAGGGAGGAGTGGAATAAAGCTCCAGGTAGAAGAGTGTGTGGGCAAGAACCTGAGGGCAGGAGGGCGGGGCCGGCACTGGGGCCAGAGAGGTCAGGGGAGGCCACCCAGGACAGGCTTCCCCAAAGAAACTCAGAAGCTGGGGGAACATTCAGTGAGGGTAACCTGACCTATTTTGCATTTCCGGAGGATCACTCCAGGGTAAGGGTGGAAAACGCAATAACAGTCTGAAGGTGAGGAGGCTGGTGGCCTGGGCTTGAAGGCTGGCCACAGGAGTGGTGAGCTGGACAGACTGGAGAGCTGCTAGGAAGTAGAACTGTCGGTCAGAGCTGGGCCTGGAATGGAGGGAGAGGGAGGAGACCAGGATGGTTGCTGGATTCGGGGCGTGGACAAGTGGAGGGACTGTGTCGCCTTTTACTGAAAGCAGGGAGGCCAGGGCTTGGGGAGGGTGTGTACCGGTCAACGTTCTTGGTTGCAAATGATAGACTCCACGCCAGGTGGTCGAGGCCCAGGAAAGATTTATTGAAGGATAAAGCCAGCTCCCAGGCTCTTCAGCAGGGTCCAACGTTCTGTCCAGTCACAGCCCAGGAGAACACCACCAGTGCCCAGGACCAGGCGCTGCAGCTAGTGCTGGTACCACTAGACCCTGCACATCCCAGCAGCCGCCCTCACCAGATGCTTCTGCAGCATCTCACGCAGGGGGTGTGACTGGCTGAACCCAGATCAGGTACATAGGCCCAGTTGCAAGGGACACTGGGAAGCACATTTCTCTCCTACAATGTGGGAAATTCCCCTAACGTAGGAAGGATGTCCAAAAGTGCCAGTCAGCCAAAAAGCATGACCAGTGCTAACCAGACAGATCTGTTGGGGTCGCGTTCAGGTTGCGGGGCCTGTGAGACACCCAGTGGAGACATCTGGTAGTTCCAGGTGCAGACACCTAGAGCCCGTGGGGTCTGCCACGTCACTTGCACCACTTTTCCTCAGAGATTTGAAGCAAACTCAAAGTGTTGTTCTTGAATTATGTGAGGAGTTTTAATCCCCACTCAGATTACAGTAAGAAAGTATTGTGACGCTCAGTTTCCGTGATTAGGAAATTGTGTATTCAGTTGTGGCCTAATTGATATATTGATTCATTTACTCAAAAAAATGTTAAGATTCACTAATATTTGCATTTGGGTTGAGCTGGACAAATTCCAATCTTGAATTTGGGAGTCATAGAATTTCTCACCTGGAAAGAACCCAAGAGGGTCCCACCGTGGACACAGGCTCCACCACAAAGCCCTGGACCGATGGGGCGGGGGCACGGCCTGGCCCTCAGGGAAGCCCGGCCTCAGACCCGGCTCCACCTCTGAGCTCCAGGCTAAACGGGGATCAGAGTCCCCCCTCCGAGGGCTGGTGAGGAGCGGATGGGAAACAGGGACAGGACTTGGCTCGGGCTGGTACCAGGCAGTAAACCAGGGAACAGTCCTCTGCTCCCTATAAAAACTCCAGATTTTTGAAGACGAGTATCCAAATGAAAAATTTTAACTGTATCATTTATCATCAAAACCAAAAAGAGCCCATTATGAATAAATCTAATGAAAGATATGTAAGACCTCTACACTAAAAGTTATGAAACATTATTGAGATAAATTTTTAAAAGATCTAAATAGAGAGATATACCATGTTCTTGTACTGGAAGATTCAGTGTTGTAAGCATGTCAGTTCTACCCAAACTGATTTGTAGACTCAACACAAACGCAATCAAAATCTCAATAGGTGGTTTTTTTTTTTTTTTTTGTAGAAATTGACAGGCAGATTCCAAGTTCATATAAAAATACAAAGGGCCAAGAACCATGAAGGCAATACTGAGACAGAAGAGCAGAACTGGAGGGCTTCCACGGACTGACAGCACGGCTCACTACGAGGCTAGGATCAGGGGAGGGTGCGGGTGATGCAGGACGACCAGATAGAAAGGATGGAAGTGAGTCCAGAAATGCACACACGTACAGGTTGTCGAACGGTCGGGAAAGCGCAGTGGGAAAAGGGTGGTCTTCTCGATAAACGGTGCTAAGTCAATTGGATATCCACGTGGAAGAGAGACATATCTTGACCCTGACCTTACTCCACACTCAAAAAACAACCTCCAGATGCACTCTAGATCTCTACTGAAAGGTCAACAGTACAGCTTTAAAAAGAAACCATGGGAAACAAATGTCCACACAGAAACATGTACACGAATGGTCACGGTAGCATTATTCACAGTAGCCAAAAGGTAGAAACAACCCAAATGTCCTTCAAAGGATGAACAGATAAACAAAATGTGGCATATACATACAATGGAATATTATTTGGCAATAACAAGGAATGAAGTTCTGATTCGTGCTACAATATAAATGAACCTTGAAAACATTATGCTGAATGAAAGAAGCCAGATACAAAAGGCCACATACTGTAAGATTCCATTTATATGAAATGTGCAGAATAGGGAAATCTGTAGAGACAGAAAGCAGATGAGTGGTTGCTTAGGCCTGGGAGTCAGGGAGGGACAGGGTTAGGGGTGTGATAGCTGAAGAACATGGGATTTCTTTCTGAGGTGATGAAAATGTTGTACAATTGACTGTGGTGATGGTTGTGCAGCTCTGTGACTCTCCTACAAATCACTGGATTGTACGCTTTTGATGGGTGGATTGTATAGTATGTGAATTATTTCTCAGTAAAGCTGTTTTTAAAAATGGGGGAATATCTTCATGATCTTTGTGAAGTTAGTGGTTTCTTAGGACACTAAAAGTGCTAACCATAAGGGGGAAAATGATGAGTTGGACTATGTTAAATTAAGAAGGTTTGTTCATGGGGCCGCCCGGTGGCGCACCAGTTTAGTCCGCGCTTGGCAGCCCGGGGTTTGCGAGTTCGGATCCCGGGCGCCCGCCGATGCACTGCCTGTCAGCCATGCCGTGGCGGCGTCCCATATAAAGTGGAGAAAGATGGGCACGATGTTAGCCCAGGGCCAGTCTTCCTCAGCAAAAAGGGGAGGATTGGCAACAGATGTTAGCTCAGGGCTGGTCTTCCCCACAAAAAAAAAAAAAAAGAATGTTTGTTCATCAAAGGCAGCATTAAAAGAGTAAAAAGTCAGCCCACAGTTGGAGAAGACAGTTGCAACACACATCCAGAATATATAACAAGTCTCCTATTTTTTAAGCTACTTTTTTTAGTCCCTTCACCCATTCCTGATATGTCTTAATTTCAAATCCCTTCACCACCCTGGTTGGTTGTGGTGGACACTGTTGATGGCCACCCCAAAACCCACCACCAGTTCCTCTGCATTTGTAGCCTCCTACAGTAGAGCCTGTGAAGCCCCCAACTCACTTTCCCAGTCTTCTTATCTCTGCTCTAATCTTTATTATTTCCCTCCCTCTGCCAGCTTTGGGCTTAGTTTTTTCTTCTTTTTCTATTTCCTTAAGTTGTAAAATTAGGTTAATGATTTGAAATCTTCCTTCTTTTTTAATGCAGCCATTTACAGCTATAAATTTTCCTCTTAGCATTGCTTCTGCTGCATCCCATAAGTTTTGGTATGTTCTGCTTTTGTTTTCATTCACATTTCTTTATTTTTAAAAGCCATTTTAAATCCTGTTTCAGCAGCCTCTCACCCATTGTTGGGGAGAATTTAGAACCAGTTAGTGTTGGGATCTCGTCCCTCCCTAGACCCAGAGAATGAATGAGAACTTCACTGTCCCAGGACTCTGTGGGCAAGTCCTGATCCTTGGGTACAGGGGATCCCAATTGGCATTGCCCCTTGCTCAGACCACACTGAATGTCTGGTGGCCACTAGCTCTCCCAGTCTCTGAGGGCCCAATGCCCTGTCTGGGAGACCCCAGACCTCTTTTCCTGCCCCATCTCAAACTTGTTGGTCAGAGGCCTTTGGGTGATGTCTCTAGGAGCCCAAAAGCCTTACGTTGTCTTTTCCAGCCCTAAAATCCGAAAGGTTTTCACTACCTCTGGGGGTCAGGAGGGTGCAGACTCTTGTCCCAGGCCAGGCCAGGGCCCTCCTGGACAGCAGAACTTCCCTCTCTCCTTTGGGAGGTCTTTACAGCATCACACAGTGCAGAAGCAATTCCTCAGTGTGACACCACTCTCCACAGATTTACATGAATCTCTGGGTCTTGAGTTATTTGCTTGAATGCTTTTCACCCCAATTCAGTTATATGTTCCTTTGAGGCCTTGTCTTGAATCCTCCTCCTCCAGGGCCTAGAAGGTGCTAAATAAGTGTCCAAAGGAAGGGTGAATAAATGATGGGTGCCTGGAGTTGATAAAACAGAAAAGTCATCAGCGACGGGGGCAGGGGTGGGGGCGAGGGAGTGCTTCCAGGGACAGGGGACAGACAAAAGAGTGTGCGCATGCACAGGGATGGGGTCTGTACTGGCCACCTCGAGTCCTCCCTATGGATTGTCATGCTCATGGCTGATCCTTGTTCTTTCCTCATTGGCCTTAATCCCTCACATCATACCCAGCATCTCATCTGTCTGTGCAAAAATCTGGGCCAAGCAGGGTCAGATATTACAACCAGGGCCCAGAGAGGTCCTGTGTTTTTCCCAGGGTCACACAGCAAAGGTGGAAGAGCAGAGACCTTCCCAGTCGTCCATGACACTGAGAAGACTGGATGATTGCCGAGTGCCAGGCCCTGCGCCAGGCCCTTCAGTGTGCCTGATCCCATTCAACTCTTCACAAGAGATGAGGAAACTGGGGCTTGGCAAGAGGAAGTCTCCTGCCCAAGATCGTGCAGTCAGCAAGCCCCAGCGTCAGGATTTGAACCCAGGTCTGGCTGACTTCTAAGCCAGTCCCTTACAGGAGACTCTCCTGTGTCAGTGTAGCCCAAACAATCTCGTTTTAAAGATTAGATTTTGAAAACCAGAGAGACAAAGTGTCCTGCACAAGATCACACAGCTAAGGAAGGTGGAGCCAGGGTTAGACGTTGCCTGACACCTACTCCAGGGCTCTTTCTGGCCCATGCTCCCCCAAAGTCCAGCACTGGTCATGTGTATCCCACGTTGGACAGCAGAAGTTTCTTCTTCAGTTTCTTAAGAGCCTAAATGGAACCACAAAATGCCAAGAGTGAGAACCTGTCCTTCGCCCCCCCCCCCCAACCTGGTGCCGCCGCCTCTCTGAAGCCACCCTGCTTCCTGGCCCACGGAGGCAGCAGGAAGCGCAGGGGCAGGGTGGGTGCGGCAGGACCCTCCCCGGTGGCCCCTCTGCCAGCTTCAGTGCAGGCGCTGGGGGAGGAGCTGGGCCGTGGGCCGGCTCCCACGTCAAACCCCTGGGCTGGCGTCCAGCAGGCTCCAGAAGCTGCTCATCCAGAGCACGCCTGGCCTTGGGTTGCTCCTGCGGGACATTTCTACAGACGCAGAGCTGTTGGTCACAGCAAAAAAGACATAGTCCCTTCCCACCAAGGGCGTAGACCCAGGACTCGAGGTTCTATCCTGATTTTGCACTTTTCCCACCAAGAGCGTCACGATTCAGAACCCAGCCAGGAAGTCAGATGGGCTGGGGTTCATGTGGGCTCTGCCGCACACTCAACTCTGGAGAGCCTCGCTCCCTCATCTGTGAGGTGCGCTGTCTCCCACGCTCCTGTCCTGTGCTCACCAACAGCTCTTCAGTACAAGCCCCGGGGCCTCCACCCAATGACTCCCTCTGGCCCAAGAACATGTGCACGGGGCAAGCCCAAAGGCCAGGCAGCTAATGCTCCCAGGGGCCGCGCTCAACTATGTAAAGACTGGTGGGAACTGATGGGCAATTCCCCAGCTTCCTGACCCTCTGGGCTGGGACCATCTGAAGCAGGCTGACCACAGCCTCCCAGAGCTGCCCAGCAGGACCGAGCCCCGCTGCCCACCGCAGTGAGCCACTCACCCCTACACCCCGGAACTGGAGCGCTTCTCCTTCCCATCTCACTTCCCCACGCCCCTATCTGTGCTTCTTGGAATCACTTTCCAAATAAACTTCTTGCATTCAAATCTTTGTCTCAGGGTCTGCTTTAGAGGAAAACCCACCTGAGACATCAGAATTCGTATTACAGTAAGAGCCAGCACTCAACTGAATGCTCACAATGACCCAGGCTCTCAACAAGACAATGGGGAATATTTCACTCTTATTATTTGTTTTAATCATTGAATCAGTCAAGACAGTTATTTTTATGCTGCTACAACAAACAGCCCCCCAATCTCAATGGCTTAAAACCACAAAGGTTTGGCTTAATGGGAGGGTCTCTCTCATGACACCACCACCTTAACGTGGGGCCTCAGGGTTTGCCAAGGCAGAGACACGGACATCACACATTGGCTCTTCCTCCCGGAAGTGGTGCCAACCACTTCTGCTCCATTTCACTGGTCAGCAAGTCACAGCCACACCTGGCGCTGAGAAGCGGGAGTGTGGAGCGCACGGTCCTGTGTGCCCAGCACGAAAGAACTGGAACCCCTGGCGAGCACGAGCAAAGGTGATGGCAACCGTCATCCCCCGCACTGCCCTTGACAGAAGAGGCCCCCGAGGCCCAGAGAGACCGGCGCAGCAAAGGGTCCACAGCTACTCCATGCCAAAGCCGCCCGCCAACCACAGTCCTTCCCGAGATTTCTGAAGGAGAACCTGCTCTCCAGCCTGCCTTCACCACCTCTGAATCAGCCACTATTGCTGCAGAATAAAGCATCCCAAAATTTCATGGCTAAGACAGCAGTACTTCACTGGTCCTCACAACGTCCGCAGGTCAGGAGCTCTCTGAGGGCTCCGCCGGGTGGTCAATATGCAGTTGCAGTCCTGAGCCCCGGGGGCAGACCAGGCACCTCTTCTCTTGATGTGACCTCAGAGCTCATCCTTGTGGCCTAGCTGGGCTTCCTTACAGCATGGCGACCTCGGACAGCTGCACCCGCTTACGTGACATTTTAGCAAACGAAACGGAAACCACATCGCCTTTTCCGCCCTCACCTCGGGTTGCTTTGCACATTCCATTGCTCCTCAGTGAGTTTCACGTCCCCCCAGATTTGAGGGGAGAGGTCAGGCCACGTTGCAGAGAGCGTGTGGCACAGAGACGTTAGTGTGGCCAGCACACCCTGCAGAGGAGGAGGTCATGGGGGTGAACCCTCGCCACGTCCTCAACTCTGACCCACAAGGGAGACCTGAGAGCCTCCACTGCTCCCTGCCAGGATTAGCTCAGAAATCATCCTGCCCGGGCAGCTGCCCCATCCCTGTGTCTACTGTCATGTGTGTTCTGGCACCAGTAAGTGCTGAGTTAATATCTGGACTGGAGTACATGAAAATGGTGGCATTGAAAGGACTGCAAGTATTGTCAACCACACACATATCGTGACAGTAGATTCCCACCAGGGCTGCATGAGGCAAGGAGAGCAGGCATCCTTACCTCCCTTTTAACAGATGTGGAAACTGAGACCCAAAAGGTTATGTGTGTTGCCCAAAGTCACACTGCAAGTGAGTTGCAGAGTCAAAACTAGGGTTCAAGGCTGCTGACTCCCGTCCCCAAAACCTCCCAACCCATTGCCAGGGGCCTGCAGGACCTTTCCTCTGGGTTAAAGAGTGGAGCCTTTTTAGGGGAATTAGTCAAACGGATGGAGAAGGAGGGGATAGTGAAACAGAGGAGGGAGCCTGCCTCCCCATCACACCCATCCCCTGCAGGGAAAAAGTTCTTTAATCACGCAAAGTCAAATGAGAATCAACTCATCCAAACTTCTCTTTTTCACATGGTAGAAACTGAGGCACAGGAGGGCAATGGGCTTGGCCAAGGTCACACAGGGAGTGAGTGACAAAGTGGGGCCTGAACAGGGTGTCCGGAGCCCCTGGGCCCTCAGGCAGGGGACAGGATGCAGTTAATTGGGACAGAACATAGATGTCATCCTGCTTTCCAAACAAAACAGCTGGCACCCAGCTTTTAAATTTTTTAATTTTTGTGTCCTTTTAAATGTTTTCGTCAGCCATCCCCAGGGCTGTAAAAATAGAGCCTCACAGACGCAGGCAGGGCTAAGCCGACAGTGGCCTGAATATTGAGAGGAAGAGTGCAGAGCTCACAGCAAAGCCTGATGAATTAACCAGTGTCCCCGAAGGGGACAGCGGCCTCGCCCCCACTTCCTGTGGTTCCCTCCCAGGCCTGGGAACCAGGAGAGGGGAGCCTCTGCTAGAAGGGGAATGGGCTGGGTCTCTGGGTTCCAGGAGGAATGGGTCAGAAGCCCCCCAGTAGGATGGGGCAAGCCAACTACCATGGGTTTGCCTCTTCCAGGAAGCCCTCCCAGTTTCCAAGAAGGTACTTTACCTCCCAGAGTTGTGGAGAACTTCTTTCTCGTTCTCCCTGTCTGGCTCCTTTAAATATCCCCCTTTGCCTTCTGGAAGCCCCACACAGGGGGCTGCCTACCCTCGCCAGGAGTTCAGGGCTACAGCAGGGACGCAGGTCCCTAGACCTGACCTAACCCTCGTTTCTGTCTCTCTGTGAGATTGATTGGTTGATTCCCACATCTATTTATTTATCCATCCTACAGACACTCACCAGGCGCCGACCAGTCCCTGTGCCACATGAAAGTGACACTGAGAGAGGCAAGGCTGTGGCCCTGCAGACACCACAGTCACCCAGGGCAGCAGGGTGTTCGCAGGCCCTGTGACAGGGGCTGATGGCCGAAGGTGCCATAACTGGCTGAGGCCACGGGGAGGGGCAGGGGGAGGCTCTGGCCACCTCTGTCTCCTCCCCACCTGCTCCTCGTCCCTCCTACACTGGCAGCCACAGGGGTCTCATTTCAGCCCCCCAAGGCCACCTCCCTCCTGTCCTGGGGTCCTCACACACCCTTTCCCTACCATCTCCTCTCCTAGCTAATTCCTGCCCCTCCCTCTTGTCCCAGGCTAAACGTCCCTCCCCGTCCCCCTCCCTCGTCTCTCCCTCTCTCCCGCGATTCACAGGGCAGTGGCTCCACCGTTGGCACCTGACCTTCAGCTTTGTGGGCCCAGGAATTGTCTTCTAGAGGCCCTAGTGAGGAAGGGGCTCAGGGAGCTGGAACCAGGACACCAGTGTATCCACAAGGAGAGCCGAGGTCCCCCAGCCAGTTGGACTGCTCAGGTGGGAGGGTCCCTGCTGGCCTAGGGTGCCCAGGGCCTCGAGAGGTGGCCCGGCTGACTCAGAATCCACACAGGGGAGAGAATGGGCCTCATGGCCTCCGGCCACCTTCTCCTTTGCTTGTGTGGCCGTGCTCAGGAAGGCAGGGACGCAGCCTCCACCCCAGCATGGTCTTGCTCCTAGACCTGGGCCGGCACACTGAGGAGCCGGTCTCCACCTTCTGCCCTCAGAGATCAGCTTGAACCTGAGGTGAGCCAGGCTTCGAGGGGGCAAGAGGCCTAGCACAGCTCCTAACGCAGCTGCAGCCGAACACCCAGGCTTCCTGCAGGTGCATGGCTGCAGAAGGTGGGCATGTGGTCCATGGGGTTCTGACCAGGGCACAAGGCTGACCGGAAGGCCAGTCTCTGTCCTGGGGGACGGAAGCCATCCTGTCAGCCCTGAGGCTGGGTCGTCACCTGGGGAGAGGCTTGTGGAACAGCCGCCGGCCGGTGTTTGCGGCACGTGGGCTCACGGGCTCTCAGACACCCTCACCCACCTCCACCCACTGCCTGGGGCTTTGATTGAGTTGTGGATTACACTCGGTGCCTGTGCACCCTCTGCTCCCAGCCCACCAGTCCCATGGGGATACGAGTTGTCCCACCAGGAAATGGCGTGTACGCGTTCCAGTCAATGAACAGCATCAGAACAAAATCATCGTCTCTCAGCCAGCCGTCAGCTCCAAAGTGCTTCCTGCCATTAGCTTCCATCTGTCCACTCACCCGGGGCCAGCAGGCCCTCGGGGCCACAGCAGCTGGGAAATGCAAGATCTGATGACTGCCAGCCCCACGGCAACCCTCACTCTGACCTCACCCCCTGAGAGGGGGCGCTGCTCCCAGGAGCCACCATCTCTCCTCCTTCTGTCTGTTCTGGAGTCTGAGTCCTAACCCCTGACCTTTCTTTCTTTCCTCAAAGCCAGCAGGCTTTTCTACTGTTCCCAGGAGCCCAAGCATCTGTCTTAACCCCTAAGGAGACAGACCGCCTGTTTCAAACCCTCACTCCACCACTTACTAGCTGTGTGGTCGTGGGCAAGTCACGAACCTTTCTGAGCCTCCATTTCCACATCCACAAAATGGGGACATATTAGTACCTGCATCATGGGCTTGCTATGAGGAATAAATGAGAGAATACGTGTAGTTAGACCAGCAGCACACAGTAGTGGCTCATCACCTGCTGGGACCCATGCTGTAGGGACACTGAGCAGAGGCAAGTCAGAGAGAAGGGGCAGGTGCAGGTGGAGCAGATCTGAGAAAGGGACAATGTGATGGGAGGTCAAAGGGGTTGTGCGGGTGCGGGCTGCGGGTCTGGAGCTCAGGAGAACAGGTGGGACTGCAGCAAAGATGCAGGTGCAGCAAGGCAGGGGTGTGGGGGAATGTGCCAAATGCAGAGAGCAAGGGCAGTGCAAATCCACCCTGCTGTGGGAACCAGTCTGGAGGTTCCTCAACAAGTTCCACAAAGGACCACCAAATGACCCCGCAATTCCACTCCTGGGTGTATACCCCAAAGAATTGAAAGCAGGTGTTCAAAAAAAACTTGAACACAAATGTTCATGGCAGCCCTATTCACAATAGCCAAAAGGTGGAAACAACCTAAGTGTCCATCAACAGATGAATGGGTAACCATTAAAATGTGGCATATCCACACAATGGAGTATCACTTGGCTGTAAAAAGGAATGACGTCATGATATATGCTACAGCGTGGATGAATCTTGAAAATATTATGCTAAGTGAAAGGAGACAGCCAGAGAAAGCCACTGTCTGATTCTGTTCACATGCAATGTCCAGAACTGGCAAATCCTCAGAGACGGAAAGTAGATGGGTGGTTTCCAGGGGCTGGGGGAAGGGAGAATGGAGAGCGACTGCTAATGGGTTTGGGGCGATGAAAAAGTTCTGGAACTAGATAGTGGTGCTGCTCACACAACATTGTACTTAATGCTACTGGATTGTACATTTTTAAATGGCAAAATTTATCTTATGTGTATTTTACTACAATTAAAAAAAACCAACCCAAGTCACACCATCTGGCCACAGGCTAAAGTCTTATTCTGGTCCCATTGTTGCCTCGCAGGCTCCTGGGGGGGACTGGGGACAGTCTTCCTTCAGCCCTGGGAGTCACGCTGTGGGCAGAGAAGCTGGGCCACCTCAAGAGAGTGTCAGCCATTCCCTGGCTCTGGCCATCAGCCACCAACCAGCTGTAGGACCATGGGTGACTTGGGCAACCTCTCTGGGCTTCAGAGTCCTTATTTGTAAAGTGACAGGGTTAGACTAGGGATGATCTCAGGAGAGTCTGTCTCTTCTTGCTCTGAGAGCCTGAGTGGAACCAGACATCCTGTCCTGACCTGTGGGAGCATCAGAATGGCCAGTGCAGTCTATCCCAGGACCCCAGGGGCGGCGGGAGCCAGCACCCTCCCCCATGCCAGGCTCTCCAAGTCCCTCGTTTCCAGCTCGGAAAAGTGTCCCAACATGTGAGTCAGGGATTCTTAATATTTTCTGGATCATAGACTTCCCTGAGAATCAGGTAAAGCCGATAGACTCTCTCCCTAGAAGAGCTCCCAGAGCAGGGTGACTTACACACTCTGCCTGGCTCAGGGAGTAATAGCAGCACTGGCACTAGATGGACCCAAGTCCCAATCCCCACCCTGCTGTGATTTGCTATCCCTGTGTACATCTCAGGTTTTCCATCTGTGAAGTGGGTATATTAATAGCATCCACCTCAAGGATTAGATGAGATAAATCATATAAACCACTTAGGACTTGCCTGGCACTCAGTAAATGTTGGCAAGCCCAGACACCTGCCCTGTGCCTTCCCTACACTTTGAGACTATCTCTTCCCAGCCCTCACCTCCTCAGACGGAAGAGGCCTCCTTTTGTCATCTTGTCCTCTCTCTCCCAGCCCTATTGCCCCGCCTTCCCAACGTCATCTCTCACAGCTGTTCTTCTCTTCCTGTGCCCACTGTCAGAGGAGCAATGGTTTTGCAGCTGATCTTATAATCTGACAACTTTGCTGAACTCTGCCATTAGTTCTTTCTCCCTTTCTGAAGGAGATGATCATATTGTCTACAAAATAACTAGCTTTATCTCTTCTTTTTCAATATTTCCATTTCATGACCATGTATATTTGAAAATAATGTAATTTCTTTTTTGAACTGTATATATATATGTGTGTGTGTGTTTATACACACACACACACACACATATATGTATATATGATCCTTATTTTTGCCTCCTTTCAGTTTTGTTTTAAATATTTTGAAACTATATTGTTAGGGGCATAAAATTTCATAACTTATTTTGATGGTAGCTTGTCTCCTTTAGCAACATAAATCCAACTTTGTCCTTTTTTCTTGTTTTTCCTTTGAATTCTGTTTTGTCTGATATTGATGTATACTCACAAATATCCTCTTGTGAGGATTTACTTGTGTACCTTCTCCTAGTCTCCTATTTGGAGCCTTCCTGGGATCATTTGTACGTCTCCTAAAGACAGGATTTTATTTTTTGTCTGTGGAAATTTTCTCCTGAATAGATTAATTTAACCCATTCACACTTACTGCAATTATTGAAATGTTTGAACTTATTCCTGATATATTACTTTTTGTTTTCTATTTCCTATGCTTTGTTTTTCTTCTCTTTCCTAGAAAGAGAAGGTGGATTTGTGGGGCTGATTTCATTTTTCTCATTTCAGTTTTTCCTTCTAATAGTTTACAATAGTTAATATTATACATTTTGCTTCTATTTTAATGGAGATTTCCCATAACATTTTCACACACATACTTAATCTTGTTCTTCCAATACTAGAATTAATCAGAATCTATATCCACCTTCCAACAAGACAAGAACTTTATCACACTTTTATTCTCCTCTGTTCCACAAACTCCTTAACTTCTTTGCTGATAATATCTATGATTTTAGTTCCAGATTGTTATTAATTCTTAAGCAATCAACACTTACTCAGATTTAATAAGTTTTATTGATTCTTGGCTCACCATTGTCTCTTGTATCCCATTTCTTGGAATAATTTTTCCTCTTGCTAGAGCACATCAGTTAGTAATATTTTCAAAAGGAATTTTTTCAATGCTAAACATTTTGAGACCTTACATGTCTTCAGGATGTTTTTATTCTTACATTTGGCTGAGTATAGAATTCTGAGTTTGAAATTATTTTCCCTCAGAATTTGAAGACAATTACTTCACTTTCTTCTTGCTTCTAGCATTATGTTCTTTTACAAGTAGTCTGACATTTTCTGGAAATATTCATAATTTTTTATCCCCAGTGTTGTAAAATTTCAACACTCTGTCCTGTTGTTGATCCCTTTTCATTCATCCCACCTGTCACTGGTGGCCTGTTTTTTTTTTAAGGTTACGTTGTTCTTTTATTTATTTATTTTTGTTGCGGTAACATTGGTTTATAACATTATATATAAATTTCAAGTGTACATCATTATATTTTGATTTCTGTGTAGACTACATCATATTCACCACCCAAAGACTAATTACCATCCTTCACCGCACTCATGTGCCCTGTCACCCCTTTTGCCCTCCTCCCTCCCCCCTTCCCCACTGGTAACCACCAATCTAATCTCTGTCTCTACGTGTTTGTTTGTTGTTGTTGTTGTTTTTATCTTCCACTTATGAGTAAAATCATCCGGTATTTGACTTTCTCCATCTGACTTATTTCATTTAGTATTATATCCTCAAGGTCCATCCATGTTGTTGCAAAGGGCAAGATTTCATCTTTTTTATGTCTGAGTAGTATTCCATTGTATATACACACCACCTCTTCTTTATCCATCCATCCACTGATGGACACTTAGGTTGTTTCCAACTCTTGGCTATTGTGAATAATCCTGCAATGAACATAGGGTGCAAATATCTTTTGACTTAATGTTTTTGTGTTCTTTGGACAAATACAGACGTGGAAGAGCTGGATCATATGGTAGTTCTATTCTTAATTTTCTGAGGAACCCTCATACTGTTTTCCACAGTGGCTGCACCAGTTTGCATTCCCAAGAACAGTGCACAAGTGTTCCCTTCTCTCCACATCCTCTCCAACACTTGTTATTTCTTGTCTTGTTAATTATAGCTGTTCTGACAGGCGTGAGGTGACATCTCATTGTAGTTTTGATCTGAATTTCCCTAATAATTAGTGATGTTTAATATCTTTTCATGTGCCTGTGGGCATCTGTATATCTTCTTTGGAAAAATGTGTGTTCGTATCCTCTACCCATTTTTTAATTGGGTTGTTTGTCTTTTTGTTGTTGAGGTGTATGAATTCTTATATATTTTGGAGATTAACCCCTTATCAGATATATGATTTGCAAATATCTTCTCCCAATTATTAGGTTGTCTTTTCTTTCTGTTGATGGTTTCCTTTGCTGTGCAGAAGCTTTTGTTTGATGTAGTGCCATTTGTTTATTTTTTCTTTTGTTTCCATTGCATGGGGAGACATGGTATTCAAAAAGATACTGCTAAGATGGATGTCAAAGAGTGCACTGTCTATGTTTTCTTCCAGAAGATTTATGTATATTCAAGTCTTTAACCCATTTTGAGTTAATTTTTGTGTACTGTGTAAGATAACGGTCTACTTTCATTCTTTTGCATGTGGCTGTCCAGTTTTCCCTGCACCATTTATTGAAGAGACTTTCCTTTCTCCATTGTATGTTTTCGGCTCCCTTGTCAAAAATTAGCTGTCCATAGATGTGTGGGTTTATTTCTGGGGTCTTGATTCTGTCCATTGATCTGTGCGTCTGTTTTTGTGCCAGTACCATGCTGTTTTGATTACTGCTGGCAGATTTCTGGGATATTTTCAATCTCAGCTCTGGGAAATCTCTTTCCTGCATTCTTGTCTCCTTTTGGACTAGGAAATGAAACTTTGACTCTATCCTCCGTATCTCTTTTTGTTTGTTTGTTTGCTTGCTTTTTAGTGGGTTTTTTTTTTCATTTTTATTGATGTCTTAATAGTTTATAACATTGTGGGGTTTTAGTTGTACATTGTTTTTTGGCCGTCACCATGTGGATGCATCCCTTCACCACTTGTGTCCACCCACCACCCCCTTCCCCTTGGTAACCACCAACCAGTTCTCTCTGTCCGTGTGATCACTTATATTCCGTATATGAGTGAAATCATGTGGTGTCTGTCCTTCTCTCTCTGGCTTATTTCACTTAACATAATACCCTCTAGGGCCATCCATGTTGTTGCAAATGGGACAATTCTGTCTTTTCCTATGGCTGAGTAGTATTCCATGGTATATATGCACCACATCTTCTTTAACCAATCACCAGTCAAGGGACACTTGGGTTGCTTCTACTTCTTGGCTATAGTGAATAATGCTGCAATGAACATAGGGGTGCATAAGCCTCTTGTGATGGTTGATTTCATGTCCATTGGGTAGATGCCCAAGAGTGGGATTGCTGGATCATGAGGTATTTCTATTTTTAATTTTTTGAGGAATCTGCTTACTGTTTTCCATAGAGGCTGCACCAGTTTGCGTTCCCACCAGCAGTGAATGAGGGTCCACGTTTCTCCACAATCTCTCCAGCATTTGTTGTTTTTTGTCTTGGTGATTATAGCCATTCTGATGGGTGTCAGGTGATATCCTAGTGTAGTTTTGATTTGCATTTCCCTGATGATTAGTGATGTTGAACATCTTTTCATGTGTCTATTGGCCATCTGTATCTCTTCCTTGGAAAAATGTCTGTTCATATCCTCTCCCCATTTTTTGATCGGGTTGTTTGTTTTTTTGTTGCTCAGTTGTATGAGATCTTTATATATTACGGAGATTAATCCCTTGTCGGATAAACGATTTGCGAATATTTTCTCCCAGCTGGTGGGTTGTCCATTCGTTTTGATCCTGGTTTCATTTGCCTTGTAGAAGCTCTTTAGTCTGATGAAGTCCCACTCATTTATTTTTTCTTTTGTTTCCCTTGTCTGGGTAGACATGGAATCTGAAAGGATCCCTTTATGACCAATGTCAGTTAGTGTACTGCCTATGTTTTCTTCCAGGAATTTTATAGTTTCAGGTCTCACTTTCAGGTCCTTAATCCATTTTGAATTGATTTTTGTGTATGGCGATAGAAGATGGTCTACTTTCATTCTTTTGCATGTGGCTGTCCAGTTTTCCCAGCACCATTTATTGAAGAGACTTCCCTCTCTCCATTGTATGTTCTTCGCTCCTTTGTCGAAGATTAGCTGTCCATAGGTGTGTGGTTTTATTTCTGGACTTTCAATTCTGTTCCATTGATCTGTGTGTCTATTTTTGTACCAGTACCATGCTGTTTTGATTACTATAGCTCTATAGTATATTTTGAAATCAGGGATTGTGATGCCTCCAGCTTTGTTCTTTTTTTCCAGGATTGCTTTAGCTATTTGGGGTCTTTTGTCACCCCATACAAATTTCACTATTTTTTATTCTGTTACCGTGAAGAATGACATTGGGATTCTGATTGGGATTGCATTGAATCTGTAGATTGCTTTAGGTAGAATGGACATTTTAACTATGTTTATTCTGCCAATCCATGTGCATGGAATATTTTTCCATTTCTTTATGTCTTCCTTGATTTCTTTCAATAGTATCTCATAGTTTTCATTGTATTGGTCTTTCACCTCCTTGGTTAAATTTATTCCCAGATATCTTATTCTTTTTGTTGCCATTGTAAATGGGATTGTCTTTTTGAGTTCTCTTTCTGTTAGTTCATCATTAGCGTATAGAAATGCAACTGATTTTTGTAAGTTGATTTTATACCCTGTCACTTTGCTCTAGTTGTTGATTATTTCTAGTAGTTTCCAATGGGTTTTTTGGGGTTTTCTATGTATAAGATCATGTCGTCTGCAAATAGTGAGAGTTTCACTTCTTCATTGCCTATTTGGAGTCTTTTTATTCCTTTTTCTTGCCTAATTGCTCTGGCCAAAACTTCCAGTACTATGTTGAATAAGAGCAGCGAGAGTGGGCACCCTTGTCTTGTTCCTGTCCTCAAAGGAATGGCTTTCAGTTTTTCCCTGTTGAGTAGGATGTTAGCTGTAGGTTTGTCACATATGACCCTTATTATGTTGAGGTACTTTCCTTCTATACCCATTTTGTTGAGAGTTTTTATCATAAATGTATGTTGGATCTTGTCGAATGCCTTCTCTGCATCGATTGAGAAGATCATGTGGTTTTTAGTCTTCATTTTGTTAATGTGGTGTATCACGTTGATTGATTTGTGGATGTTGAACCATCCCTGTGTCCCTGGTATAAATCCCACTTGGTCATGGTGTATGATCTTTTTGGTATATTGCCGTATTCGGTTTGCCAATATTTTATTGAG
Source organism: Tapirus indicus (assembly GCA_031878705.1). Classification (NCBI taxonomy): domain Eukaryota; kingdom Metazoa; phylum Chordata; class Mammalia; order Perissodactyla; family Tapiridae; genus Tapirus; species Tapirus indicus. The sequence continues at coordinate 960,442 of CM062932.1, read as the reverse complement.
GATTTTTGCATCTATGTTCATCAGTGATATTGGCCTCTAGTTTTCCTTCCTTGTATTGTCTTTGCCTGGCTTTGGTATCAGGATGATGTTGGCCTCACAGAATGTGTTAGGAAGTATTCCCTCTTCCTCTATTTTTTGGAATAGTTTGAGAAGGATAGGTGCTAAATCTTCTTTGAATGTTTGGTAAAATTCTCCAGGGAAGCCATCTGGTCCTGGGCTTTTATTTTTTGGGAGGTTTTTGATTATGGTTTCAATCTCTTTACTTGTGATTGGTCTATTCAGATTCTCTATTTCTTCTTGATTCAGTTTTGGGAGGTTGTATGCATCCAAGAATTTGTCCATTTCCTCTAGGTTATCCAATGTGTTGGCATAAAGTTTTTGATAGTATTCGCTAATAATCCCTTGTATTTCTGTGGTATCCGTTGTAATTTCTCCTCTTTCATTTCTAATTTTACTTATTTGAGTCTTCTCCCTTTTTTTCTTAGTGAGTCTGGCTAAGGGTTTGTCAATTTTATTTATCTTCTCAAAGAACCAGCTCTTTGTTTCATTGATCCTTTCTACTGTGTTTTTTTTGTTTGTTTGTTTGTTTGTTTCAATTTCATTTATTTCTGCTCTGATTTTTATTATTTCCCTTCTTCTGCTGATTTGGGGCTTTGTCTGTTCTTCTTTTTCTAATCCTGTTAGGTGCAGCTTAAGGATATTTATTTGGAATTTTTCTTGTTTGTTAAGGCAGGCTTGTATTGCTATGAATGTCCCTCTCAGGACCGCTTTTCCTGCATCCCATATGAGTTGGTATGGTGTATTTTCCTTTTCATTTGTCTCCAGATAGCTTTTGCTTTCTCCTTTAATGTCATCAATGACCCATTGGTTGTTCAGTAGCATGTTGTTTAGTCTCCACATCTTTGTCCCTTTCCCAGTTTTTTCCTTGAGGTTGATTTCTAGTTTCACAGCATTATGATCAGAAAAGATGCTTGTAATGATTTCAATCTTCTTAAATTTATAGAGGTTTGCCTTGTTTCCTAATATATGGTCTATCCTTGAGAATGTTCCATGCGCACTTGAGAAGAATGTGTACTCTGCTGTTTTTGGGTGGAGTGCTCTGTATATATCTATTAAGTCCATCGCGTCTAGTTTTTCGTTTAAGCCCATTATTTCCTTATTGACTTTTTGTCTGGATGATCTATCCATTGATGTAAGGGGGGTGTTAAGATCCCCTACTATTACTGTGTTATTGTTAATATCTCCTTTTAGGTTTTTTAGCAGTTGTTTTATGTACTTTGGTGCTCCTGTGTTGGGTGCATAGATATTTATATTGTCTTCTTGGTGAAGTGACCCTTTTATCATTATATATTGCCCTTCTTTGTCTCTCATTACCTTTTTTATCTTGAAGTCTACTTTGTCTGATATAAGTATGGCAACTCCTGCTTTCTTTTGTTTGCCATTAGCTTGGAGTACTGTTTTCCATCCTTTTGAGTCTGTTTGTCTTTAGAGCTGAGATGTGTTTCCTGGAGGCAGCAAATTGTTGGACCTTGGTTTTTAATCCATCCCACCACTCTGTGTCTTTTGATTGGAGAATTCAATCCATTTACCTTTAGAGTGATTATTGATATATGAGGGTTTAATGTTGCTATTTTATTGTTCATTTTCTGGTTCTTTTGTATTTCCTTCATTTCTTGTCCCATGTGTTTCGGACTGCCAATTCAGTTTGGTAGTTCTGCATGATGATTCTCTTAGTTTTCTCTTTATTTGTCATATGTGGTTCTCTTCTGGTTATTTGTTTAGTGGTTACCATGAGGTTTATATAAAAGATCTCCTGGATAAGATAGTACATTTTCAGATGCCTCTTGTTTCCTTAGACTGAGTCAATTTGGTCCCTTTCCTCTTCCCCTCCTTATTTGTTGTTGTCACTACTTATTCCATCTTGTGTCGTGAGTGTGTGTTTACAGTGAAGAGCTTGAATTAATTTTTGATGTTTTCCAACTGTAGTTTTTTTCTCGTTTAGTCTCCTTGCTTTTCTCCTTGCTCAAACCTTTGTATCCCCTTTCTCTTTTCTTTTTTTTTTTTTTTTTCAGGCCTAAGGGCCTTCTTGTAGTGGGGGTCTTGTGGTGATGAACTCTCTTAGCTTTTGTTTATCAGGGAGAGTTATTATTTCTCCTTCATATTTGAAGGATATTTTTGCTGGATAAAGTATTCTTGGCTGAAGGTTTTTGTCTTTCATGATTTTGAATATATCATTCCAGTCTCTCCTAGCCTGTAGAGTTTCTGTCGAGAAATCAGCTGAGAGCCTGATGGGGTTTCCTTTGTATGTTATTTTGTTTTTTTGTTTAGCTGCCCTTAATATTGTTTCCTTGTCACTGAGTCTTGTTAACTTAGCTATTATGTGGCATGATGCTTGCCTATTCTTGTTTATATATTTAGGTGATCTATTGATTTCATTCACTGTTATTCCCACCTCTTTCCCTAGGTTTGGGAAGTTCTCAGCTATTATTTCTTTGAACAAACTCTCTTCTCCTTTTTCTCTTTCTTCTCCTTCTGGAATACCTATCATGCTTATGTTGCTTTTCCTCACTGAGTCTGATACTTCTCGAAGAATTCATTTTTTTTTTAGTCTTAGCTCTCTCCCCTCCTCTATCTGCAGCATTTCTGTGTGGCTATCCTCAATAATGCTAATTCTTTCCTCCATATTGTCAGTTCTGCTCTTTAAAGACTCCAGTTTTCCCATTATCTTGTCCATTGTGTCTTTCATCTCCAAGAATTCTGATTGGTTTTTCTTTATGTTTTCAATTTCTTTTGTGAAGAAATCCCTGAATTCATTGATTTCTCTGTGTTCTCTTGCATTTCATTAAGTTTGTTTATGATAGCTATTTTGAATTCTCTGTTGTTCAGGTTATAGATTTCTGTGCCTTCAGGGTTGGTTTCTGGGTGTTTGTCATTTTCCTCTTGGTCTGTAGACATAAGATACCTTTGCATAGATCCCACTGATTTACCTTTGCCTTTCTTCATCTTGAAGGTGGTCCTGCAGTTTCCACTTGCTGCCACTGGATGGAGGTCACGAGCAGTGTGCTCTGAGCCCACTGCAGTCCCCAGAGGGGTTGTACTGAAGTGCAGGGCATGTGGGGGAGGGGTTCTCTTTCTCCTGCTCAACCCAGGGGTTTCCTTTCTGGCTCTCTTGGAGCGTTTTCCACACCCCTGAAACAGTCCGTCATTGCTTCCCAGTGGGGATCTCTCGACAGTCTGTGAGAGCACCTGGAGGGTGATAGTTTTCCCTGCAGAGGGCCGCCCCCCCCCCCGCTGTGTGTGAGCTGCGCCGTCTTTGCTGATTGGGGAGGGGGAGTAAAACTCCTTACCTCTCCTCACGTCCTTTGGGGCTTCCCGCGCCTCCACCGTCCAATGTATGGCAGCAAGGGTTTCTTAGAAGTCCTTTGTAGTGTTTGATTGACCTCTGTTGGTACGCGAACGATGTTTTTGTTGTGTCTTAGGGGGCAGAAATTCAAATTCACTCCGCCATGATGCTGACGTCCTCTCATCCTCCATATCTCTTTTATCTTGTGCTTTCTACCTCTTTGCCCTTTTGTGCTACATTCTAGAAGTCCTCAGATCAATCTCCCAACTCACTTATTTACTCCTCAGCTATGTTCATTCAGCTATTCAGCCCATTTTTTTCCACAACAATCAGATTTTAATTTCCCAGATTCCCTAGTTGATCTTTTTGAGGATTCAATATTCTGACCTCTCTCTTAAGAATACAGATTATACCTGTTCTAAATTCTTGTTCTGATTACATTAACTTCATTTCCTTGGGTGTCAATTCTCTTGTTTAGGAGTTTAATGCCTATCACTCATGGGGCTCATCTTTGTATCTGAGGTTCACTGTAGCTGCAAGTATCACATCTGTTTCCCACAGCCTGCTCCACTTGTGGGAGAGTAGAATGCACCACTAGACAATCCCCAACATTCTGTGCTTGGGGCTGTCCACTCTTCCTGGGTGTCACCAGTCCTCCAGGACACTGCCTGTCTCTGCAACCCTCACATCCACACTCACTCTCCCCACTCCCCCAAAACACAGATACCTGTGTTCTCTGCTTGGCCCAGGTGGGTGAGTGAGAGTGTGTGTGTGTGTGTGTGTGTGTGTGTGTGTGTGTAGTGGGGAAGAGGGTTCAACTCTCCTGGCAGCTCCTACTGAGGTACCCTAAACAATTATCCTGCCAGGGTCCCAGGGCCCTCTTGAGTCCCCAACCGCCCCCCACCCCAGGGCCTCTAGCCTATTTCACATTTTGCAGCAGCCACCCCCTCCCACAGCTCCCTCCTTCCATCACGCCCAGCTGCCTTCCACCTTTAAGGCATTTGGCACAGCTTCTGGTTCACCAACATCATCGTTCTTGTTTTTCAATGTGGTTGGGATTTGGGAGCAGGGGGAGGCCTCAGTGTGAGTCAGCCCACCATCTGACCCCTCCCTCTGTCTCTGTGGTCTCTGGGCTTCTTTACTCACGATGCCTCGAGGTGCTGAGCTCCCAGGGCAGCTTTGGATGGCGGGAAGGGCTTCACTTTCTCAGCTTCAATTTTCACAAAATTAAAATGAGCTTATCTCTACCTTACCTGATGGTCACGTGGGAAGATGAATGACGTGATCAAGTGTCTGGCATATGCTCAATAAATGTTGGGTCCTTCCCCTTCCTCCCGACTCTCTTTCCACCTAATCCACAGAAACGCCTCCCCTAGAGTCTAGGGTGGAAGTTTGTGCCTCAGGCAGTGAGTGCTGAGGGGTCAGGAGAGACAGGTGTGCGGGGCAGGGCAGTCTGCAAGGACCGTCTTGGGGGGCGAGCAGGGGTGAATGACCTCGAGAGGAAAAGGGGGGATTGTGGGCTGGGGTGGGGTGGGGTGAAAGAACAGGGCTAGGTCAAGCGAGCAACCCTGAGCAAACAGTAGTACGCCTTGTTTAGAGTCAGAGGTCAGGGACTCAAATACCAGCAGGAGCCCAGAGATAACCTGAATGTGTGAGTAGGCCTGGGTCATGGAGGGGGTGGGACAAACCCCAGCATGCACACGGGTGTGAGAGGACACAGACCAAGGCTCCGCTCAGTGCTTCCCAACCAGACCTGCTGCCAGTTGTCCTCGGGGCCAGATGCCTGGAAGCTTGCAGTGGGAGGGAATCAAGGTGCCCCGGAAAAACCAGCCAGCTAGCAAAACACGTCGGAGGGCTCCAGTCTGCACCTCTGCTTGGTGTGCAGCTCCTCGTGAAGGTGGGAGCCAGGAAGCACGGATGGGACCCCACGACAGGGAAATCTTAATGAGAACAGATACCTATGAGGCCTTTCAGCGCCTGCGTTCTCCCCTAGCCAGGCCCTCCCAGGACCACAGTCTGCCTCCGGGTCTGTCTCTGGAGCCTGAGCAGCCCCCACAGCACTCTGCTCTTCTGGGTGAGGGGTAAGGCTGATGTGATTCTACTCAGCCATCGGTACCTGAGGTCCCCTCTGTGTCCTACCTACAGGAGTTTGCACAATGTACAGAAGTCAGAAGAGACGCTGGTAGTTGGGAACACCAGTGTGGGACCAGAACATGGAGCAAGTCTGGTCCAGGAGGCCGACTACCTGCTCCAGGGCCCCAGGGAGGCGCCGAGCAGCCAGAACGGCTCCTCTGGCGCCATCTTGTGGCCGTCTGCGTGAACTGCAGCTCCGGCAGGGGGGCCTGCACCACGTTACCTGCCCTTCCACAGAAGGGCAGGCGCTGCAGAACCTGGGTAAGAACCCTGTTGCATCACCGGCTGCGTCTCCTCGGCCTCCTTCTCTCCCGGCTTCTAGATTTAAATACCTTGATCATTTCTGGCCTCCTTTAGACCTCAGCCTGTGGGTCCAAGCCAGCTTTGCTAAATCTAATTAAGGATTTTTTTTTTAAATTTCATCCAAATTGCCAACAGGGCCAAGGTGTTTACTGGGCAGGTGATTTGGTTCCTACTACTACACATTTCTATCCTTAAGAGCCACTTCATCACGACCTGGCCCAGTCTTCTGAGGGCTGCTGCTTTGTGACTCGGCCGGCCTCTCCCTCACTGAGGCCCAGCCTCCAGGACTGGGCAGTTCTGCATAAAATCCTGCTGCTGGCACAGATCAGCCCTTCACTCCTGCAGATGGTGTGGGGCTTGCTGAGACGACAGCCCAGCTCCCCACCAGGAGGTCGGAGGTCAGGGTTGGTGCAGAAAGGCCTCCAGAAAATGGAAGCAAACAGCATGTGCAGACGCAAGTAAAATGCAGTCAAGGAGCTGCAAGGAGTCCAGGGCAAATGAGAGACAGGGGTGAGCACAGGTCATGAAGGGTCCTCCGTGAGTGTTAAGGAGTCTCCATTTTATCCTCAATGCGACAGGGAGCCAGTGACGGGTTAGGTCCCGGCCAAGGCAGGCCTGGGACCTGCACGAACTCCTGACTTGGAGGAAGGATGACTTTTCTCCTTGGGCCACCTTAAGGTCTTGAAGGTGGCAGGTGTTTGAGGTTTGTGGCTGGAGGCAAGGTTTCTTGCTGCCTGGGCAGGCTAGACACGGGTCCTCAGCCTCCCTGACACCCAGGGCCTGACCTTGTCCACAGCAGCCTGGGAGGAAGAGGCAAGAAGAGCTGGTCCAGGAGGGCCAGAAGGGAGCTCAGGGAATGTGGCCCTTCTGCCTTCTTTCCCTGCAGCTGCCTGTGCACTCACTAATCACTAGCATCCCCCAGCTCTCCCTCTCCCTCTGTCTCACACACACTCTCTCCCCAGTCCATTTCAAGTCGGCTGTGGGGCTGTGCTGCCACCTGGTGGCCAAATCAGGACAAGCGCCCCTGGTTCCCATGAGAGCCTCCAGAGTCCGGCCCTCCTCCCCAACTGGGGCTCCCACCACCTTGTTTCACGGAGCAAGTCAGTTTCCTCCACTGAGCAGCAACATTCTGGAATAAATGTCCCTATTTCCTGCAATCCTTTCTCATGGAAGCTCACCAACTCTGGAAACGAGCTCAGAGAGAAGTGGCTTTGCTGAGTCCACACAGCAGGCAGGTGGCCAGGCAGGCCCCTCTCTCCAGGCTGTTCCAAGTCCCTCCCACTGCAAGCTGCCTTCTGGCTCTTCCCTGCAGGTTCTGGGAGCTAAGTCTGGACCCCAGCCCTGCTGGCTGGGTGGCCCCAGGCTTGTCAATGAACCTCCCTGTGCCCTGGCTTCCTGGGGATGACAAAACGTGTCTCTCTATAGATACACTAAAACCTAGATGTGCAAGTTAGTGTTCACTATTAACTGTAACTGATTACTATTTCTTTCTTTTAATTGCCAATTAAAACTAACTCAGTTTATTTCCACCTAAAGTGGTCTTTGGTCTCTAACTCAGGCTCTTTCAAAAAGCCCTTAGTCAGTTCCAAGTCCCCACTCCCTGAAGGGGCTGACACCCCTCTTGCTCTTCACAGGGTCTCCCTCATTTTTGTCCCTGTCAGAGGGACATCTGATCCAGGAGCCAGCTTCTGCTTGGGGCACTGGTCATGTCACCCAGTTTTGGGCCGGGGACCTCTGCCCTACCTGCTTCCACTGCCAGCCCCTACCCAGGGGTGACAAGGTCTGCTCGCAGCCAGGCAGACTGAGGGGCCCTCCTGCAGCCCTTGGGCCCAGAGTCACTTTGCCCCTCCTTAGTGGTCCCCTATTGAGCACCCAGCCAACGTCCTCATCTATCTTGTCTCCCCCCACTCCCCACCGATTCTTTCCTTTCCTTGCCAGAGGGAGAGGAGGGGTCTTGGGGGCCTACCTCATCTGCTCAATGGCTCCACTTTGGAGGGGGTGAGGGGCCACCTCCCAGGGACCTGGCTCATCCTCACTCTAGCTGTGGCCATGGCCTCTGGACCCAGCACCAGCAGGCCACTTTCTCTCTAGCGGGGATTTACCAGGCCGTCTCCTCCTTCCTCATCCCACGGGCTTCCTATTCTAGACCCCTGCCCCACCTTTCCTTGGGGCAGTGGGACTCTGGCTTCACTGGATGGCAGGTGTGCAGGGGAGGACCCTGGTAAACTGGGGGCAACAGGGGTGTTTATGAAGCGTCTTCATTCCCATTACATACGTCCCTCCACCTGGCTTCCCTCCTCCCCACACCCCTTCCTCGGGCTTGTCACTGAGGGCCGTCAGCCAGCCCTTCTGGCTTCTGGGAGTCAACACAGCTCTGGCCCGACCCTTCCCCACCTGCGCCAGTGTCTGTGGCAGGCTGAGTGTCTGAGTACCCACCTTCAGAGGGAGGCCCACCTGAGCCCAGACTCCACCTTATCCATGGACACCAGACCCCTCTGGGAATTCTGGATTGGAGGATAGGGCTGTGTAGAGGCCCCAGAGCAGAAGCCCCAGAGCACGGCTGCATGGGCTCCATCCTGGTGGCACCACTGACCTGGCTCACCCTCCGTCGGGACACATGACCCCGCCGAGCCCAGAGCCCCATCAGTTAAGTGGTCAGGAGGCAATGTTAAGTGCTGTCAGCAGCCAGAACACAAGAAGTGCTAAGGAAAGGGTTGTCTTTATGGTTGTGATATTGGAATGAGTCCCCACTGGGAAACTCGGACCCAGAAAAGTACAGAAACTACACTAAGTCTTTCTGCCTAAAACCCCTGGCTGACCTGAAGGACACCGCTCCTTCCAGGGGCTCTGGTCCTGAAGTCCTGAACATTTTCAAAGGGGTCAGTCCCCAGTGGACAAGAGCTGAGGCATTTCGAGGCCAGCCAGTGAAGGAGGCGAGGGACCAGGCTGGCGCGTCTCCTATCTGGGGGTGGACTTCCTTTTCTGCGGTTCACTAAATGGTTCTGAAGCAAAACATACACTTCTTAAGCTTTGAAGAAAGTCACCTTCATATCAATTGGGTGTGTCCTGTTCGACAAGAGGAAAATCATAAGGCCTTGTGGTCCTGGCCTACGTCCTCAGTTCTTCCAGGTGCCCTGTCTTCCCAGCACTGAGGGCAGCACATGGCCACGGCAGCGTGCCAAGGGGTGGGCAGCACCTCTGCACCTGTCCCCCAGGCTCCACCTACCACCTCTTCTCCAGGTTCCAGTCCTGGGACCTTCTTCCCTCCTGCACTCCTCAGCAACTCCCTCCTGCCCCAGGGACTCCGCACTGCCTTCCCTTGGCAGGAACGTTCACCCCGCTTCTACTCGGACCTCAGTGAAGACGCCTGATGGGCGGGCCCCACTCCACCTGCTCCCCCAGCACCTGACTCCTTGCAGCACCCTCCGTACTTATGTGGGCTGGTCTCGATTTTGTCTGGGGGGCCACACTCCGAGGCACTGACAAAGCCTCTGCAATTACTTTTTCTCCTTTAAACTAATTAGGCAACTGAGTGGCTGCTCCCTCAGGGTGAAGGACCCCAGCCGAGCAGAGAACAAATGTGTCCACTTGCAGCTTTGGAGTTTCTCAACTGGCCTTGAAAACTCAGAGCAGCATCCACTTAAAAGGAAAGGTCTGAGAGGCATCACCTCCTGAGAACCAGAGCAGAAGACCCCTCCCACAGCTCTGTCAGGAGCGGGCCTCGGGCATGGCCAGGGGCGGCCACAGGGTGGGCGGATGCAAGTGGGCTCTGTGCCCTAGCCTCCCGCTGCCCCGGGGCCCCCAGAGCGCCCTGCATTTCACCAGGCCCCAGGATGGAGGGAGAATCAGCCACAGGAGGTGACGTGCTGTCTCCCTGTGGTCAAGGGGCTGTCCACCGGACCTGGGGTTCCCAGGCTGACCTCAGGGGGACAGGCTACCTAGGCAGTGCCGGCACCACTGGTCCAGCAACACCAGCATGAGGATGAGGGCCACAGGAGACCAGATGCCCCTCACCACTGACATCCTTGCAGGAAATCAGCAACCCCGGCCTTGGGACACTCCCTGGGGAGGAGGAGGGAGAAACTAGATGTGGCTGAGAAAAACCTCACGGGATTAAGTTTCTGTCATCAGGAGAACAAGGCCTCACAACAGAAATGAACTAAATGACGTTTTTGCTGCCCCACTTTGCTGTCTGCAATGATTTGAGGGTGGGGCTGGATAGGTCTGGTTCACTGCTGTGGCCTCGGGGCCAGCACACACCCTGGCACGTGGCCAGGAAGGCCAAGTCCAGGGGAAGACACCGCTCCCATCAGGCCAGACACTGCAACACCCCCGAGAGTCCCGAGCTGGGGGTCTCAGGAAATCCAGACCTGACAATGCTAAGCAGGAGAAGCTCTTTGAAGAGAAGGTGTGGAGGACCAGACGGGCAGGCCCGTGCTGGTGACTGGGAGGAAGAGAGCAGAGTGAATGGGCCCAGGAAGAAAGAGAGGCACCGCATCATGCACGTGACACAGTGTCCTCTGTCTGTGTCCTCGTGTAACCAGTGGCAGAGGGTCTTGGGGAGCAGCCGGGGAGCCAGCACTCCAGGGTCTCACTCCCTTCCAGGACCATCGGCCAGGACACTGCCCTGCTTGGGCCAGGTGGCCTCTGGATCACGTGATACAACCCCAAATATACTCTTCATCAGGATGACCTGCAGAGCCGTCACCCCAAGGGATAAAGCCAGCCAAGGGGAGGGGCACAGCAGGGCAGTCCCTCCTGCCTGACCTTGTGAGGCCCTGAGAACCAGAAAGCCAAGCAGCTCTGCCAGCCCCAAGCCTCGGGCACCTTCCCTCATCTTCCTCCCCACCGACCCTATCACCAAGGCAGCCCAAGAGCTCCTGTCACAGAAGGCTGAAAGGCCTGCCAGAGGATCCCAAGATGGGACAATAAAGGGTCCCCTGCAAGGGCAACGATGGGGAGGCAGCGGGGGAACAGCAAGTGGAAGAGTGCGGCCAGAGGCCTTCAAGAAAGAAAGCTGGGGAGGTGGCTGTTGAAGCTGCGGACACATCAGCCTGCTCCCTCCCACACAGCTCCTGGGATCTTACAGGAACCTGGCCCTGGGAGAGGAGCAGAGGCTGGGGGACTAGAAGGGGCTAGAGACCTGGGGGGCAGGCATGGGAACAGGGTACTTGAGGGGAGGGCACTTCTAAACTTCACCAGTCAGTGCAGGGTGTGGGGGTAGACCGAGGGGACCACCATGGCCGCCAGCTCCACCACCATCAGCGCCCTGTCCCTCTTGGGTCCTCACACAGCACCCACGGTGGAGTAGACGGTGAAGCCACACTGCCTCCTGCCTCAGCCCTTCTCATCAGTGCAGAGCACGACCCAGCCACTTACAGGACGTGCAACTGGGACCCCGGGGTCAGACGCGCAGTGCCGAGGACCTTGGGGCAGGGGCTAGAGGAGGCCACCGCCTCGGGTGACACATGAACAGCATTTATTTTTCATGCCTTCAACACACATCCAAGCCTGCTGACTCTCTGCTGGGCCCTGAGCAGGGCCCCATGGACACAGGTACAAGAACCCCTGAGCTGGTCAAAGGCAGGGCAGCATGTGGCCCCAGCACAGAGCCCGGCGTGCCCTGGAACTTGGCATGTTTGCTGAATCCATGGCGGGTCGCTTGGGGACATTGGACTGGCAGACAGGGGGCAAGGGGCTCATCCCCAACTGCTCCTGCTTGTCGCCCTCGCTGATGGGAAGAGGGGACCTCCCTGAGGGAGGGCGGACTGCTGGCCCTCTGAATATGCCCTCGGCTCCTCCCCATCCGGAGGCCTTGGCCCCAGGCAGCTTGGCCACAGCAGGGGTCGGCCTGCACTGCCTGGCCGCACGTATCTTGCCCAGGCCCGCGGGCCGCCCTGCCCGAGATGGGTTAAGGCCTGGCAGGGCTGGGGAAGGAAAGAGCCATGCAGAGGGCTGGGGGTGGCTGAGGGAGCCCCAGCCGGAGCACCGGTCCCCAGGCCCTGAGCTGGGAGCCCTGAGGTCAGGAGCCCACAGGGGAGCCTGAAGCACAGTCGGGCTCAGTGGGCCGCTTGCTGTCCAGAATGGCCTTCCAGTCGTCTGCCCATGAGCGCAGCCTGCGGCGGGGTGGCTGCAGCTGCACATGCCGGTTGTGGCAAGCGGTGAAGAGGACGTGCTCCCAGCTGGGGTTTGGCTCGGCCCCTGTGGGCGGGAAAGAGCACTTCAGTCCAGCATCAGGGGCCCCGGAGCGCAGCCGCTGGGGACCACACCCCGCGAGTGCCCTCAGGCAGGCAGCCCGCCTCTCAGACTCGGTTTCCCCGTGGGTAAGGTGGAGACTGCACTAGCCCGTCTCTCAGGAGGTCACAAGGATTAAAGGAGATGCTGCACGGAGCCCTCGGCACGCCACACGGCGGTGCTCGGCAGACAGGGACTGCAGCGGTCAGACTGCCACCATCACTATTGGAGGCCGAGCCTTGCAGATGCCCTGCCCCTCCCCTCTCCCATGCCTGGCTGTCCTGCACTGGCCAGCGCCAGCTTCCCAGCTCACCAGCTGTCAACCACAGGCCCTGCGAGTTCCCACGCTTCAATCTCTCACTTCCACATGTCCACACTGGCACTGACTATGGTGATCGTGCCCCTCGGGTTACAGCGTGGCCCCCAGCTCCTCCTGCACAGGCCTCTCCCCTGCTCCCCGTCGTCAGAGATGGAAGCCGTCAGAGATGGAAGCCGAGTGGGTCTCTGGGCCCCTCAAAGTCACAGCCCTTGCTGGCACTGTGTGCTGACTCTCCTTGGGAAACTGCGTGGTTTGAGAGGTCGGGGGGGGGGCACCCGAGGATTCTACCGTGGGGACACAATGCCTAGTGTAGAGAGGGTATGTTTCCCATGTCAGCTCTAAAAGCCATTAGGGAAGAAATATTCCATATTTTCCCACTGAGGTGTCCAAAAGAATAGGATTTAACCCTGAAACCACTGACGTCTACCAGGAGGGGAGAGCCTGCCTGAGTATGAAGGCAAACCTGAGCAGAGCAGAGCCAGGAGTTAACAAAACTAAATTTTCACTGATATCGTTTGAACTCCTAGTTCAGCTGTGCCTGAAGTCCTCTTGCCCCACCTTTTCAGTTAGATGCAACAGTAAATTTCCCCTCTCCTTTTTAAGCCAATTCAAGGTTTGTTGGTTTCTTTTCTAGAGAGGGGGCATCCACAAGCAAAAGGAACAAAGACAGCAGCCAAACCACCTTCAACTGGAAAGAATACGCTTTGCTTTTCTGTTTTATATATTAGGTTCAGTTCAAATTGCTTTGAACTGCTGCTAAAAACAAACGTGTGGAAGCCAGAGTTGGGCCCTCATTTAACGTGGCAAGGCTTCCAGGTATGAAGTGACTCACCCAAGGCCACCCGGCAAGTTACCCCCGAACTGGGACCCGCTTCTCCCGACCCCCAGTGGTGCCCCTTCTGAGGCCAGATGCTGAGAACTCTGTCTTCCCCATAGGGAAGAGACTCAGTGCCGGGCTCAAGGCTGGACACCTGATACCTATCTGGTGATTAAGTGGGGACCACTCAGGAGCGGGGATGTGGGGCCAGCCCACGAGCTGTCCATCCGAGCAGCTCTCAGCCCTCTGTGCTCGCTCCCCAGCTGCCACAGGCCACTTGCCTGTGATGTCCGGCCGGTCATCTATGAGGAGGTCAGCACAGACCACGGTCTTGTCTCTGGTCAGCACGATCTGCTCCAGAAAGTCAGGGCCAAAGTGCTTCTCCACCCAGGCATACTGGAACGTGAACAGGCGGGGGGAGAAGAAAGTGCCGTCAGACCTGGCACAGACCACAAGCTGGGACACAGCCAGCTTTCTCCAGGAAGGGCTGCATGAGGGAGACGTGATTATCCCACTGGCAGCCAAGGAAACTGACACTCAGGGAGACTGTGATTCATCCACATCCCTGTAGCTAGAAGGCAGTAGAATCCTGGCTCAGTCCGAGGTGGCCCCCACCCCACTCCAGTCCTGCACAGCACCACCTGGACATGACGGCCTCTCCATCCGTCCAACGCTCATGAATGCCTTGTGGGTTCCCAGTGTGTGCATGCACTCTGTTAGGCTCTAGGGACAGGAAAGGGGGGACAGAGCGCAGAGGCACACTGAAACAAGCTGTTACATGACCCTTGGGAAAGTGCCACCAAGAATTGGTCTGCGGGCCCTTGACACAGCCAGTCCATCCTACCTGGGGGGAGCCAAGGAGGGCTTTCTTCAGGAAGCCACTGGCCAACTGACTCTACACGGGGGGGGGGGGGCAGGGACAGCATCTCAAGCAGATGGCGTTTGTGAGGTGCTACAGCAGAAAGGAGCAGGCATGTCTGGGGAGCCGACAGAAAACCAGTGAGCTAGGGAGACAGGGGCCCAGGGGCGGGCAGGCCACACACAGGGCCCTTCGCTGTTGTTGGGCTGTCCATCCTCCCCTTTCCCTGTGGGCTATGGTCTAGGGGGATGCCCTCCTGCAACAGAGGCTGAAATGGCTCCTGGCTGCTCCCTCCAGGCCCTCCTACCCCTCACCACCCCAGTGAAGCCAGGCACTGGGCAAGATGCCTGAGCCCACCCCCTGGGCTCTGTGGGGCAGCGCGAGGCAGCCGCACAAGGACAGAGACAAGTGGCCCCTCCCTGCCAGGCCCACAGCAGGGAGCTCCAGAGCCACCCGGCCCACCCTGATGTCCTTCCAACATTTCTCAGTTTCTATCATTTACAAAGAAGCATTTTAACTGACAGACCCTGTTAGGACTCTGGATTTTAACCAGCAATGTGTTTTAAGCAGTGGAGGGATCACATGTGCTTTTTTCAAAAGCTCCCCCTGGTTCTGGTGTGGAGAACAATCGGAAGCCACAGCCCAGCCGGGTGTGGGCCCCAGGCCTCAGAGGGAGTTCCGTGTGGTCTCTTGGGATCTAGTGCACAACCCAGGGCAAGTCCCCGCCCTCCGCAGGTCCCCATCTCCCCATGTGTGAAATGGGGGGTGAGACCACGACGGCTACGGATGGCTTCTTTCTGGTGGAAAGGGCATTGTGCTAAGCCCCACAACAGCCCTAGGACATCTCCTTAAAAGGGGCAGAGGGCAGGTCGGCTAGTGAGGCTGAAGTGGAGACACACCCAGCCACACCAGGCTGCAGGCCCTGTTGAGACCTGCTGGCTGTAGGACAGCTGAGCAGCCCTGCCTGCTGTTCCAGCTCTGACATTCCCTGTCGTTCTCTGTCTATGTCCCACTTACAAGGACCTTCTTTTGATTTCTTGACTGTGTTATGCTTTTTCCTGCAGCTTCACACAGGCCATTTTCTCTGACCAGAACACTTCCTGTCGCTGCTCCATCACGCACACTCACAAACACACACACACATGCACGGACACGCACACACATGTGCACACACCCTTTCTCCCAGCTGTGCAAGCTCCTCGTCCTCCCTCAGCCTCCCCTGACCTATCACACTCTGTTTCACACCTATCCGACCTGCTACACTGAAAATTCCTTGAGGTCAGGGACCATGTCTCAATGAATATTTGGTGAATGACCAAACAAACATGAAAAGAAGGAACGGGTCCACTTCGGCCAGCCCCGCCCAAGGGAGAGGGTGCTCTGGACTCTGAAGACCTCGTGGCCACAGTGGCAGGGCGGCCCCATGGTGACCTGCTGGCCATCAGCTGCCCCTTTGCCACTCTCTGGCCCAGTTCTGGGCTCCCCAAACATCCTTCTCCCAAGTGGTCTTACCCAGCAGGCAAAGGACCCTAAGCAAATGGCCACACTGGCCATCTTCTCAATAAGACCCCCATAAGAAAAGAACAGGGTGTCATCAGGTTCACAAAACAGCTTACTGAGTCTCAAATCACCTGCCCCAGCTGAATCGACGGAGGACAAGCTGATCACCAGCACCATCCACCTGGGGAGGGCGAGGAGCTCTCAGGTACCACACCAGAAGGGGCGCTGGAGGGCCAGGGCCAGGCAGCCATGGTGTGGGTGCGTGTTGCCCCGCAGAGGCAGGAATGGCCTGGAGCTAACATTTCCAGGAAACCTATCCATGAGCACGCATCACCCATCACCTTCTTTAAGCCTCACAACCACCTACGAAGCAGGTAGCATTCTCCTTATTCACCCAGCACTGACTGAGCTCCACAGCCTGAGGGACGGGTCTAGGAACTGGAGAGAAGCTCTCGTGGAATCCACATTCTTGAGGGAGGAGACAACACACAGACAAGCAATTTCAGGTGGAACAACTGCTGTGAGGTCATGAAACAAGGAGCTGTGACAGTGACGAGAAGGCCTCTCTGAGAAGGGGGTGTCTGCGACTTGACCTCATGACACGGCAGAGCCCAGTGAGCAAAGGTCTGGGAGAACGTCCCCCACAGACGAATGTTCTATGGCAGGAACACACTTTGGTGTTTATCTGTGTGGCTGGGGTGCAGAGAACAGGGGGAGGAGGAGGGAAGAGTGAGGGGCTGGGCAGGGCCAGGTCCCATGGCCTCGTAGGCGATGGTGGGAAGACACGACTTAGTTCTAAGTCCACGGGAGTCCGTTAGAGCCGGGTTTTACAAACTGTACATGGAGAAGGACCAGTTGTTTTCTTTGTTTAATTTCCAATTTATCCTGGACCGATACTTCTGTAAGATATGAAATCCAATCATGTGCTTGGGTGCTGCATCCATGTCAAACAACCACGTAAGTTTCCCATCACTCACACCCAATTTCTGTGTTTCTCTTGACTCGGGCCAGCACCTGTCGGCAGACCACAAGTGGAGAAGTACCAGATAACTACAACAATAAAATAATTTTATTTAGGAAAATGATACGACTAGATTTACATTTTCAAAGGGTCACAGAGTCTGGCAAACAGATTCTGTCCACATGAAGAAACTGAGGCTCAGAGACGTTCAGCAAGTGGCAGAGCCCCGATCACCACCTCGTCTGCGTCCCTGCCTCGCAGCTGTCCCCCAGCACGGGCTGTGACCGAGTGCTGTGCTTCTCCTACACAGGCAGTGCGGGCTTCTCATCACCGAGTCCCCCCCCCAGCAAGCTGCCTGGGCCATGCGTGGTAAAACAGCTAATAACAGTACAAGCTCAGCCCTCCTCCAGGAAGTAAGTGGGCAGATGCAGGCAGAGGTCCTGGCCTGGGGCCTGGCACACAGCAAGTGCTCTACACACGGCAGTGGGACAAAGGGCTCTGGCTGGGATCCTGTCCCTCCTCTCCCGTGGCCCTGATGCATCTGAGCTGCACAACCTCAGACAAGCCGTTTAACCCTCTAAGACTCAGTGTCCTTTCAGTGTCGCTGATAAGATTAAATAAAATAAAATCTGTGGGGGCCAGCCCCGTGGCCTAGTGGTTAAGTTCGGTGCGCTCTGCTTCAGCCACCCAGGTTTGGTTCCCACCACTTGTCAGCCACGCTGTGGCAGTGACCCACATACAAAATAGAGGAAGACTGGCACAGATGTTAGCTCCGGGCCAATCTTCCTCAGCAAAAAACAAACAAACTATGTAGGACACTTAGAGTACCACCTGGCACACAGTAAGGACTCAACAAATGGTATTACAGCTAAACTTGAATAGCCCAAATAATATATTAAAAAGCTACTAGAGGGGCTAGCCCAGTGGCACAGTGGTTGGGTTTGCACACTCTGCTTTGGCGGCCCAGGGTTCACAGGTTTGGATCCTGGATGCAGACCTATGCAACACTTATCAAGCCATGCTGTGACAGGTATCCCACATACAAAGTAGAGGAAGATGGGCACAGATGTTAGCCCAGGGCCAACCTTCCTCAGCAAAAAGAGGAGGATTGGCAATGGATGCTAGCTCAGGGCTAATCTTCCTCACCAAAAAAAAAAAAAAAAAGCTACTAGAACTAATAAGTTTAGCTAAATAGCAGGATACAAGGTCAATATACAAAAATCACTTATATTTCCATACAATGGGATATTGAAATGAAACCTTACAGTAGCACCAAAAATATGAAATAGGCTGACTATATACTTAGAAATGGTTTAGATGATAAGTTCTATGTTACATGTACTTTACCACAATCTTTAAACATTTAAAAAAATAAAAAATTAAAAAATAAAGACAGGCTCTATGCAAAAAAATACAAAATAGGGAGAAATTTAACAAAATATGTGCAAGACCTATATACTGAAAACTACAAAACCTTGCTGAGAGAAATTTTAAAAGATCTAAATAAATGAAAATGCATGAATGTTCATGAATCAGAAGATTCAATATTAATAAACTCCACAGATACAATGCAATCCCAATCAAATTCCAAATTTTTTTGTTGGCTTTTTGTAGAAATTGACAAGCTGATTCTAAAATTTATACAGAAATACAAAGAACCTAGAATAGCCAAGACAATTTTTCAAATGAATAAACAAGTTGGAGTACTCACACTGTGTTCAAGAGTTACTATAAAACTACAGTTACCACGACAGTGTCGTATTCGCAAAAGGATAGATATTTTGATCAAAGAAACAGAACATATTTAAGAAACACCCAAAGGGGGCCATCCGGTGGCACAGCGGTTTAGTTCGCGCTTGGCAGCCCGGGGTTCGCGGGTTTGGATCCCGGGCGCCCACCAACGCACTGCTTGTCAGCCATGCCGTGGCGGCATCCCATATAAAGTAGAGGAAGATGGGCACGGATGTTAGCCCAGGGCCAGTCTTCCTCAGCAAAAAGGGGAGGATTGGCAACAGATGTTAGCTCAAGGTTGGTCTTCCCCACAAAAAAAAGAAAAAGAAACACCCAAAGATGCCAAGGTAATTCAAGAACGGAAGGATGTGCCTTACAACAGAACAACTGGACATCCATAGGTAAAAAAGAAAAAAACCCAACACAAAATTTCCTACATACATAAAAATTAACTCAAAATAGATCGTAACCCAAATACAAAAGCTAAAACTATAAATGCTGTTCTTCAAGGACACTGTTAAAAAAATGAAAAGATAACCACAGACTGTGAGAAAATATTTGCAAAACACATTATCTTGATAAAGGACTTGTATCTAGAATATACAAAGAACTCTCAGAACTCAACACAAGAAGATAAACAAGCCAATGAAACATTAGTCCAAAAAAGCGAACACTTCATCAAAGAGGGTATATGAAGGGCAAATAAGTACTTAAGAATCGCTCAACATCATCGGTCATTAGGGACACGCAAACCAAAACCACAATGAGATATCACTAGGCACCTACTAGAACAGCTAAAATTAAAAAGACCGACAATACTGAGTGCAAACAAGAATGTGAAGCAACTAGACATCTCATACATTGCTAGTGGGAACGCAGGATGGGATAGCCACTTTTTTTTTTTTTTTTTTTTTGTGGGGAAGACCAGCCCTGAGCTAACATCCGTTGCCAATCCTCCCCTTTTTGCTGAGGAAGACTGGCCCTGGGCTAACATCCGTGCCCATCTTCCTCTACTTTATATGGGACGCCGCCACGGCATGGCTGACAGGCAGTGCGTCGGCGGGCGCCCGGGATCCGAACTCACGAACCCTGGGCTGCCAAGCGCGAACTAAACCGCTGTGCCACCGGGCGGCCCGGGATAGCCACTTTTAAAAACAGTTTTGACAGTTGCTTCAAGTTAAACACACACTACCATACAACCCGGCCATCCCACCAGGGTTCATATGTCCACCCAAAGACGTGGACATGAATGTTTACAGAAACTGTATTCACAAAAGCCAAAAGCTGCAAACAACCCAAATGTCTATCAACTGGCAAACGGAAAACACGTTGAGGTACAGCCACTCAGTAGAATAGTACTCAGCAATAAAAACGAATAAACTACTGATACATGCAATACGGATAATCTCAAAAGTATTATGTTAAGTGAAAGCCAGGCACAAAAGGCTGCTTCCATATGATTCCATTGATATGACATTCTGGAAAAGGCAAAATGCAGGAATGGAGAACATATCAGTGCTTCACCCAGACTAACAATACCTCATGATGGGGAGAGAAGGGGGAATGGAATGACTGCAAAGGGATACAAAAGAGTGCTATTTTTTTTAATAGACTTCATTTTTTAGAGAAGTTTTAGGTTCACAGCAAAACTGAGCAGAAAGTACAGAGTTCCCACATACCTCCTGTCCCCAAATATGCACAACCTCCCCAATTATCGACATCCTGCAACGTGTTACACTTGTTACGTTCAATGAACCTACACTGACACATCATCATCACCCGAAGTCCACAGTTCACCTTAGGGTTCACTCTTGGTGTTGCACATTCTGTGGGTTTGGACAAATGTGTAATGATGCACTCACCATTACAGTATCATACACAGTGTTTTCACTGCCCTAAAAATCCTCTGTGCTCTGCCTATCCATCCTTCCCCTCTCCCCCAACCCCTGGCGACCAGTGTTCTTTTTACTGTCTCCAAAGTTTTGCCTTTCCCAGAATGTCATATAGTTAAAATCATACAGTGTTGTATCTTATTCAGATTGGCTCCTTTCACTTAGTAATATGCATTTAAGGTTCCTCTATGCCTTTTTATAGCTTGATAGCTCATTTCTTTTTGGTGCTGAATAATATTCCACTGTCAGGATGTACCACAGTTTATTTATCCATTCAGCTACTAAGGAACATCATGGTTGCTTCCAAGTTTTGGCAATCATGAATAAAACTGTTGTAAACATCTCTGTGCAGGTTTTCACGTGAATGGGTAAATACCAAGGAGCATGACTGCTGGGTTGTATGGTAAGAGTATGTTTAGTTTTGTAAGAAACTGTCAAACTCTTTTCCAAAGCGGCTGCACCATTCTGCACTCCCACCAGGAATGAACGAGAGTTCCTGTTGCTCCACATCCTCTCCAGCATCTGATGCTGTCAGTGTCCTGGGTTTGGGCCATTCTAATAGGTGTGCAGTGGTATCTCATTGTTGTTTTAAGTTGCAATTCCTGGATGACATGTGATGTGGAGCATCTTTTCATAAGCTTATGTGCCTTCTGTATATCTCCTTCGGTGAGGTGTCTGTTTAGGTCTTAAGCCCATTTCTTAATCAAGCTGTCCATTTTCTAACTGTTGAGTTTTAAGAATTCTTTGTATATCTTGGATAATAGTCCTCTATCAGTTATGTCTTTTGCAAATATTTTCTCCCAGTCCATGGCTTGTCTTCTCATCCTCTTGACATTGCCTTTCCCAGAGCAGTTTTTAATTTTAATTAAATCCAATTATTTCTTTCATGTATCGTGACTTTGGGGCTGTACCTAAAAAGTCATTGCCATACCCAAGGTCATCTAGGTTTTCTTCTATATTATCTTCTAGGAGTTTTATAGTTTTGCATTTTACATTTAGGTCTATGATCCATTTTGAGTTAATTTTTGTGAAAGGTGTAAAGTCTGTATCCAGATTCATGTTTTGCATATCAATGTCCAGTTGTCCCAGCACCATTTGTTGAAGAGACCATCTTTGCTCCACTGTATTGCCTTTGCTCCTTTATCAAAGATCAGTGACTATGTTTATGTGGCTCTATTTCTGGGCTCTCGCTTGGCTTCACTGATCAATTTCTCTATTCTTTCGCCAATACCCATTGTCTTGATTACTGAAGCTTTATAGTATGTCTTGAAGTCAGGTGGTGTCAGTCCTCCAACTTTGCTCTTCTCCTTCAGTATGGTGTTGCCTGTTCTGGGTCTCTTGCCTCTCCATATAAACTTTAGAATCAGCTTGTCAATATCCACAAAATAACTTTCTCAGATTTTAACTGGGATTGTATTGAATCTCTAGATTAAGTTGGGAAGAACTGACATCTTGACAATATTGAGTCTTCCTGTCCATAAACATGGAATATCTCTCCATTTATTTAGTTCTTTGATTTCATTTATCAGAGTTTTGTAGTTTTCCTCATACAGATCTTGTACCTATTGTGTTAGATTTAATCCCAAGTATGTCATTTTTGGGGGGATGCTAATGTAAATGGTATTGTGTTTTTAATTTCAAATTCCACTTGTTCATTGCTAGTATATAGGAAAGTGACTGACTTTTGTTTATTAACTTGTATCCTGCAACCTTGCTGTAAATCCCCTATTAATTCCCAGGAGGCTTTGTGGGGGTTTTCTGGTCAGTTCTTTTGGATTTCCTACATAGATGATCATGTCATCTGCAAACAAAGGCGGTTTTATTTCTTCTTTCCCAAGCTATCTACCTCCTACTTCCTTTTCATTAGCCAGGACTTCCAGTAAAATGTTGAAAAGTAGTGGTGAGAGAGGACGTCCTTACCTTGTTCCTGATCTTAGTAGTTTCTCACCATTAAGTATGATGTTAGCCATAGGTGGTTTGTAGATGTGCTTTTCTAAATTGAGGAAGTTCCCCTCTGTTCCTAGTTTGCTGAGAGTTTTTATCATGAATGGGTATTTGATTTTATCAAATGTTTTTTCTGCATCTATTGATATGATCATATGATCTTCCATCTTTAGCCCAGTGATATGGTAGATTACATTAATTGATTTTCAGATGTTCAACCAGTCTTAATAGCTGGGATAAATGCCACTTCGTCATGGTATATAATTATTTTTATACATTGTTGGATTCTGCTTGCTAATATTTTGTTGAGAATTTTTGCATTTATGTTCATGACAGATATTGGTCTATAGTTTTCTTTTCTTATAATATCTTCGTCTGGTTTTGGTATGAGAGTAATGCTGGCCTCATATAATAGATTGGGAAGTATTCCCTCTGCTTCTACCCTCTGGAAGAAACTGTAGAGATTGATATAATTTCTTCCTTAAATGTTTGGTAGAATTCACCAGTGAACCCATCTGGGCCCGGTGCTTTCTATCTTGGAAGCTTCTTAATTATTGAGTCAATTTCTTTAATAGATAGAGGTCTATTCAGATTGTCTATTTCTTCTGGTGTGAGTTTTGGCAGATTGTGTCTTTCAAGGACTTGGCCCATTTCATCTAGGTTATCAAATTTGTAGGCATAGAGTTGTTCATAGTATTCTTTTATTATCCTTTTAATTTCTGTGGGATCTGTAGTGATGCCCCTTCTTTCATTTCTATTATCAGTAATTTGTGTCTTTTTTTCTTAGTCTGGCTAGAGGCTTATTGATTTTATTGCTCTTTTCAAAGAACCAGCTTTTGGTTTAATTGATTTTCTCTATTGATGTCTTGTTTTCAATTTCATTGACTTTTGCTCTTATTTTTAATATTTCTTTTCTTCTGCTTACATTGGATTCAATTTGTTCTTCTTTTTCTAGTTTCCTAAAGTGGAAACAAATCATTGATTTTAGATGTTTTTTCTTTTTTCTTTTTTTTTTTTTTTTGCTGAGGAAGATTTGCCCTAAGCCAACATCTGCTGCCAATCTTCCTCTCTTTATGTGTGAGCCACCACCACAGCATGGCCACTGACAGACAAGCAGTGTAGGTCTGCACCATTGAACCAAACCCAAGCTGCCAAAGTGGAGCGCACTGAACTTAACCACTAGGCCACCAAGCTGGCCCTCTTCTTTTATTTTTTTGGTGAGGAAGATTCACCCTGAGCTAACATCTGTTGCCAATCTTCCTCTTTTTTTGCTTGAGGAAGACTAGCCCTGAGCTAACTTCTGTGCCTATCTTCCTCTATTTCATATGTGCGCCACTGCCACAGCATGGCTGACGAGTGGTGTAGGTCTGCACCTGGGATCCGAATGCGCAAACTCAGGCTGCCGAAGCGCAACACACCAAACTTCACCACTAGGCCATGAGGCTGGCCCCTTTTTTCTTTTTTAATGTATGCATTCAATGCTATAAATTGCCCTCTAAGCACTATTTTTCCTGCATCCCACAAATGTTGATAGGTTGTATTTTCATTTAGTTGTAGATATTTTAAAAATTTCTGTTGAGATCCTTCTTTGACCCATGTGTTATTTACACTGTATTGTTTAATCTCCAAGTGTTTTTGGATTTCCCATCTATCTTTCTATTACTGATGTTTAGTTAAATTCCACTGGGTCTGAGAACATCCATTGTATGATCTCTATTATTTTACATTTGTTAAAATGTGTTTTATGGCCCAAAAGGTGATCAATCTTGGTGAATGTTCCATGTGAGCTTGAGAGGAATGTGTATTTTGCTGTTGTTGGATAAAGTAGCCTATAGACGTCAATTAGATCCAGTTAATTGATGGTGCTGTTGAGTTCAAATCCGTCCTTACTGATTTCCTGCCAGTTGGGTCTGTCCACTTCTGAGAGAACGATGATGAAGTCTCCAACTGTAATAGTGAATTCATCTACTTCTCCCGTAGTTCTATCAGTTTTTACCTCACATATTTTGATGTTGTTAGGCACGTACACATTAAGGATTGCCATGTCTTCTTGGAGAATTGACCCCTTTATCATTATATAAAGCCCTTCTTTACCCCTGATAATTTTCCTTGGTCTGAAGTCTACTCTGTCCGAAATTAACATAGCTACTCTCACTTCCTTTTGATCAGTGTTAACATGGTATGTCTTTCTCCATCCCTTTACTTTCAATCTGTTATGTGTCTTTATATTTAAACTGTGTTTCTTGTATATTAGTCTTCTTGTATATTTGGGTCTTGTTTTTTGGATCCACTTCAACAATCTGTCTTTTAATTACTGTATTTATACCACTGATGTTTAAAGTGATTACTGATATAGTTGTATTAATACCTACTGCATTTGTAACCATTTTCTATTCATTGCCCTTCTTCCCTGGTCCTATTTCTGTCTTCCACTCTTTTTCTGCCTTTTGTGGTTTTTAAATGAGCATTTTATTTTATTCTACTTTCTATCCTTTCTTAGCATATCAAAAAGCATATACTTTTTCTTTTTTACTTTTTTTAGAGTTTGCAATATACATTTAACAACTAATGCAAGTCTACTTCCAAATAACACTGTACTGCTTCACAGGTAGTGCAGATTCCTAACTTCTCCCTCCCATCCCTTGTATCATTGTTGTCATTCATTTCACTGATACATAAGCTATAATCAGCAGATACACTGTTGCTAATATTATTCTAAACAAACTGTTAGATCAATCAAGAAAAAGAAAAAGTTTTTATTTTGTCTTCATTTTTTTCTTCTCTAATGCTCTTCCTTCCTTTATCTGAGTTTCAGGTGTATATCACTTTCCTGCTCTCTTAGGAGAGAACTTCTTTTAACATTTCTTGACATGCAGGTCTACTGGCAAAAAATTTTCCTTGATTTTTGTTTGAGAATGTATTTCTCCTTCATTTTTGAAGGATCATTTTGCAGGGTACAGAATTGTAGGTTGGTGGGGTTTTTCTTTCAACACTTCAAATATTTCACTCTACTCTCTTCTTGCTCACATGGTTTCTAAGGAGAGATCAATGTAATTCTTATCTTTACTTTTCTGTAGGTAAGGTGTCTTCACCTCTGGCTTCTTTCATGATTTTTTCTTTATCTCTGATTTTCTGCAGTTTGGGGATGGGGTGCCTAAGTGCAGGTTCTTCTGCATTTATCCTGTTTGGGGCTCTCTAACCTTCCTGGATCTGTAGTTTGGTGCCTTGACTGTTAATTTGGGGAAAATTCTCAGTCATTACTGTTTCAAGTATTTCTTCTGTTCCTTTTTATTTCTTCTCCTTCTGGTATTCCCATTACACACGTTACACCTTTTGTAGTTGTCCCACGGTCCTTGAATATTATGTTTTTCCCCCTAGTCTTTTTTTCTCTTTGCTTTTCAATTTTGGAAGTTTCTATTCAGATATCCTCAAGCTCAAAGATTCTTTCCTCAGCAATGTCTAGTCTACTACTGAGCCCATCAAAAGCACTCTTCATTTCTGTTACAGTGTTTCTGATCTCTAGCATATTTTTTACACTTGATTTTTCATCTCTCTGCTTACATTATCCATCTTTTCTTGCATGCTGTCTACTTTTTCCATGAGAACCCTTAGTGTATTAATCAGAGTTGTTTTAAACTCCTGGTCTGATAATTCCAACCTTGTCATGTCTGGTTCTGATGCTTGCTCTCTCTTCAAACTGTGTTTTGCCTTTTAGTATGAGTGGTAATTTTTTGTTGAAAGGTGGACATGATGTACAGCTAAAAGAATCTGTGGCAAATAGGCCTTTAGATGGGGTGGGGAGGTGGGGGGAGGGAAAGCATTCTTTGGCCCTAGGATCAGGTCTCAGTCTTTTGATGAGCCCGGACCTCTGGTCTGTGAACTTCACAAGTGTTTCTCAGTTTTTCCCCCTCTTGAGTGGGACAGGATGGCAAGAGGGGCTGGAGTTGGATGTTTCCTTTCCTCCAGGTTGGTTAGGCTCTGGTAAACCCCATCAAGTTAGGCTTTGGCAAAACAGCTTCCCTTGAGGGCAAAGACCTTGTTAAGAAGAATAGAATATTCTGACATATTTCAAAATAGTTACTTTTTTCCTCCGCCTGCCAGAAGCTTAAGGGGATTTTTTTCTGAGCTTCACTGTGAGAACCTGGTGAAAACTCACAAAAGTGTGGGGCCCCCATGACTGGGTCCCACGAGGGGGCCTTTTTGGGTGATGGAAATGTTCTCTATCATGATTCTTGTGGTGATTATCCTTTGAGGTGGTCAGTTTCATAGTTTAAATTATATCTTAATAAACCTGATGCAAAAAAGGATAATAAGGGCAATTTTTTAAGGATTTTGAGTATTCTGCCAAATTACCAACCAGAAAGGTTTTATCAGTTTATTTCCACCAGCCATATCTGAAAATGCTGGTTTCTCCAAACCTTTACCAATACTATTGATTATAAGTTTTAAATATTTTTCATTCTAATACAGAAAAATCACTTCAAGCTTAATTTCCTTACTAATCTGTGCATGTTCACTGTGTGTTGGTTCAGGTCCTCATTCTATCCACCTGGATCCCTGCAGCAGCCTCTACATGGCCTCCAGGTGGGGGTGGCTTCCACCAGCTGACCCCACACTGCTGCAGGCAGCATTCAGAAACACCAGTGGCATTTATGACGGCTTTGCTTAAAAACTCTCCAGAGGCCTCTCAGTGCCTGTGGCCTGAAGTGCAAAGGCCTGATTCCTGAAGACCCTGCCTGCCCCTTCAGCTCACCTCCAGCCTCTCCCTTTACCCTGCCCCCCGCAGCTCCCCCTTACACATCTTTGTGTCTGCACATCCTCTGTTTGCTCACCACTCAGACTCACTCTCCTCTGCTTTCTCATTTCCACAATTCGACTCAATTCTTACTTTCCCCAAGAAGCCTGCCCTGGCTTCTTCCTCCTGTGTGACCACAGAGCCTGCGACGTGTTGATAACTGGCTGTCTTCCAACCACACTGTCATCAGCTCCTGAAAGCAGAGCTGGGCACGGCAATTTTTAAGTGCTGTAGCAGGTGCTCAGTACATGTTTGCTGGAGGAATGCCAACAGCAAAACATTTACTTTTTTATTGCAAAAGTAAGAGCTTATCAAAGAAAATTTAGAAAATCGAGGAAAATTAGAGAAAGAAACATCTACATCAGTTGGCTGTATTTCTTTCCATTTTTTTTCAAATTTGCCACTTTTTTTTAAACATAGTTGTAATTTAACTGTGTAGGCAACTTTGTACAAAACTTATTTTTCCAAGATCCAAGGAGCAGAAAAAAACTAATTGTCTATAGAATTGTCCAGGCTTTCTGAGAAAGATGTGCTGAGCTTCATTCTTTCTTTACTGCCAGGAGGGGGAATTTGGGGACAAATAGAAGACAAGAGGATGACATTAGCTGCCAGCAAGCATAGGGCTAAGTGGTTTATGTAAGTTTCTCCTTCACTTTTTTTTAATGTATTTTCATTGAGATATAATTGACATGTAACATCGTATAAGTTTAAGGTGTATCATGTGTTGACTTAATGATTACCACTCAGTTTTCTTTAATAACGCCCATGGGAGGAGCTACCACAACTGTACTGATCAAGAAACCAAAGCTCTGAGAGGTGAGTGGAGGAGCTTACAGGCGGGTCACAGACCCAAAGACGAAAGTGTGAGTCCTATAGACTCAGCCAGGGCTCGGTGGGGTCAGCATCTGAGGGACACCTCCGAGGACGAGGCAGTGTCTGTTAGGTTTCAGAAGAGAAGGGCGGCTCATTAGTCACCTGATTATAATTTTGGTTCCCGAAAATACTTGGGGATAAAACAGTTCAGCCCAGATGAAAGTAGAGTTATCCAAGTGTAAAATGGTGTTGTTATTCCTAAACTGGAATCTGTCAAAATGACTGAAACTGAGAATAAACTACTTGTAGCAAGAGTCACCGGGAGGACTTTCAAGGGAGGCAACCTCCCTAGGCCTGGGGTATGGGTGGCAGGTCCGTGAGACCAATGACTATGGGAGCCAAGGGTTCTGCGAGTGAGGACAAGGGGGCAAGGTGATGAGGAGTGTGCTAGAAGGGACAGCAGGGGCAGGACATCTAGGGTGGCAGCAGTGGGCCTGGGGCAGCTTCCAGACACCACCTCACAGCCCTCTCAACTGTTGGATGGAATCCTCCCAAAAGTCCTGCTCTGCTCAGATGAGCAGATCCCAGGGCAGACCTCAAATCAGGGAGGAGGGGAGCAAGTGCCGGAAGGCGTGGGACATGCCACTGCCCAATGATGGGCATCATCATTAGTGGCCTACTTCATTTAGCAAGAGATGTGAAAAAGAATACCATAAAGGGCAAGGTTTTCAGGAAAAATGGCTTGACCCAGGACCCTGTAAAGGTATCACACACTTCTGTCCACACCCCCATTAGGATGATAAAAGGACCACATCTAAGCAGAAGAGGGTTAGTTTTGGAAGTACCATTTCAAGAGCCAATTTTTTAAAGATATAATTCACATACCATAAAATTCACCAATTTAAAGTGTACACTCCAGTGGTTTTTAGTATATCCACCATACCAAGATAACGGTCTGTCTTGCTGAAGGTTCTGTGTGCACTGGATGAGAAAGTCTATCTGCTGCTGTTGTGTGAAGTGCTAGGCGATGCAAGCCAGCTGCCGATTCTCTTCAAGCTTCTACATCCTGACTGGTTTTCTACTTATTCTATCAGTTATTAAGACAGGAATATTAAAACCTCTGACAATTGTGAATTTGCCTATTTCTCCTTGAAGTTCTATTAGTTTTTTAAAAATTTTTATTCAATTTATTAAACTAAAAAACAGTTCACCCATTTCCCCCACCCCCAACCTCCTGCCTCTTGCGATCATCAATCTGCTCTCTGTATCTATGAGCTTGGTTTTTGTCTTTTTGCGTTTTGTTTTTAAGATTCCACATATAAGTGAGATCATGATATTTGCCTTTCTCTGTCTGACTTATTTCACTTAGCAGAATGCCCTTGAGGTCCATCCATGTTGTAGCAAATGGCAAGATTTCATTCCTTTTTATGGCTGAATAATTAATATTCATACACACACACCACAATTTCTTTATCCATTCATCTATTGGACACTTAGGTTGTTTCCATATCTCGGCTATTGTAAATAATGCTGCAATGAACATGGGGGTGCAAATTTCTTTTCAAGTTATTCTTTTCATTTCTACAGGTAGATACCCAGAAATGGAATTGCTGGATCATATATAGTATTTCTAATTTTTTGAGAAACCTTCATACTGTTTTCCATACTGGCTGCACCAATTTACATTCTCACCAACAGGGCACAAGGGTTCCCTTTTCTCCATATCCACGCCAGCATTTGTTATTTCTTGTCTTTTTGATAATAGCCATTCTAACAGGCATGAGGTAATACCTCATTGTGGTTTTGATTTTCATTTTCCTGATTAGTGATGTTGAGCACTTTTTCATATACCTGTTGGCATCTGTATGTCTTCTTTGTAAAAACGTCTATTCAGATCCTCTGCCCATTTTTTAATCGGATTGTTTGTTTGTTACTGAGTTGTGTGAGTTCTTTATATATTTTGGATATTATCCCCTCATCAGATATGATTTGTAATAATTTTCTCCCATCAATTAGGTTGTCTTTTCACTCTGTTGATGGTTTCCTTTGCTGTGCAGAAGCTTTTCAGTTTGATGTAGTCCCACTTGTTTATTTTTGCTTTTGTTGCTTTTGTCT
This sequence comes from Tapirus indicus, assembly GCA_031878705.1. Classification (NCBI taxonomy): domain Eukaryota; kingdom Metazoa; phylum Chordata; class Mammalia; order Perissodactyla; family Tapiridae; genus Tapirus; species Tapirus indicus. The sequence continues at coordinate 930,683 of CM062932.1, read as the reverse complement.
TTGGTGTCAGATTCAAAACATTATTGCCAAGACCAATGCCAAGGGGCTTATCACCTGTTTTCTTGTAGTAGTTTTATGGTTTCAGGTCTTACATTCAAATCTTCAATCCATTTTGAATTAATTTTTGTGGATGGTGTAAGATAGTGGTCCAGTTTCATTCTTTTGCATGTGCCTATCCAGTTTTCCCAACACCATTTATTGAAGAAACTGTCCTTTCCCCATTGCATATTCTTGGTTCCTTTGCAGTAGATTAATTGATCATATTTGCTGGGTTTATTTCTGGGCTCTATTCTGTTCCATTGATCTATGTGTCTGTTTTTATGCCAATACCATACCGTTTTAATTACTTGAGTTTTGTAATAAGTTTGAAATCAGGGAGCATGATGCCTCCAGCTTTGTTCTTCTTTCTCTAGATTGCTTTGGCTATTCAGTTTCCATACAAATTTTGGCAATTTTGTGGTTCCATACAAATTTTAGGATTGTTTGTTCTATTTCTGTCAAAAATACCATTGAAATTTTGATAGGGATTGCATTGAATCTGTAGGTAGCTTTGAGTAGTATGGACATTTTAACAGTATTAGTTTTTCCAATCCATGAGCATGGAATATCTTTCCATTTATTTGTGTCTTCTTCAATTTCTTTCCCTAATGTCTTGTAGTTTTCAATATACAGGTCTTTTATCTCCTTGGTTAAACTTATTCCTAGGTATTTTATTCTTTTTGATGCAATTGTAAATGGAATCGTTTTCTTAATTTCTCTTTCTGATAGTTTGTTGTTAGTGTACAGAAATGCAACAGATTTTTGCATACTGACCTTGTATCCTGCAACTTTACTGAATTTGTTTATTAGTTCTAACAGTTTTTTGATGGAGTCTTTAGGGTTTTCTATATATAATATGTCATCTGCAAACAGTGACAGTTTTACTTCTTCCTTTCCAATTTGGATGCCTTTTTTTCTTTTTCTTGCCTAACTGCTCTGGCTACAACTTCCAATGCTGTGTTGAATAGAAGTGGTGAGAGTGGGCACCCTTGTCTTGTTCCTGATTGCAGAGGAAGGCTTTCAGCTTTTCCCCATTGAGTACGATGTTGGCTGTGGGCTTGTCACATACAGCCTTTATTATGTTGACATACATTCCCTCCGGACACACATACCCTGTTTTACTGAGTTTTGCAGATACTGTGTTTTTTACAAGACCTTCCACCAGCAAAAAGATTACAACCCGCTGAAGGCTCAGATGACAGCATTTTTTTAGCAATAAAGTATTTTTTAATTAAGGTCTGTACATTTTTTAAGACATAATGCTATTGCACACTTAATAGACTACAGTATAGTATAAACATAACTTTTATATGCATGGGAAACCAAAACATTCACGTGACTCACTTTATTTTGATATTTGCTTTATTGTGGTGGTCTGGGACCAAACCTGCAATATCTCCAAGGTATGCCTGTATCTGCTTTGTTGAGGGTTTTTACCATAAATGGATGCTGGATTTTGTCAAATGCTTTTTCTGCATCTACTGAGATGATCATTTGATTTTTTTCCTTCATTTTGTTAATGTAGTGTATCACATTGACTGATTTGTGGATAGTAAACCATCCTTGCTTTCCTGGAATAAATCCCACTTGATCATAATGTATGATCCTTTTAACATACTGTTAAATTTGGTTTGCTAATATTTTGTTTAGGATTTTTGCATCTATGCTTATCAGGGATATTGGCCTATAATTTTTTTTGTGGCGTCTTTGTATAGTTTTGGTATCAGGGTAACGCTGGCCTTGTGAAATGTATTTGGAAGAGTTCTCCCCTCTTCTATTTTTTGGAAGAGTTTGAGAAGGATTACTATTAATTCTTCTTTTCATGTTTGGTAGAATTCACCAGTGAAGCTGTCTGGTCCTGGACTTTTGTTTGTTGGGAGGTTTTTGATTACTAATTCAACCTCCTTGCTAGTAATCAATTTGTTCACATTTTCTATTTCATCACGATTCACTCTTGGTAGGCTGTATGTTTCTAGGAATTTATCCATTTCTTTTAGGTTGTCTAATTTTTTGGTGTATAATTGTTCACACTAGTCTCTGAAGATCCTTTATATATCTGTGGTATCAGTTGTAACATCTCCTTTTTCATTTCTGATTTTGAGTCCTCCTTTTTTCTTGGTGTATTAGTTTTTTACACTATAAAAAGCTGCTTCCAGGGCTGGCCCAGTGGCATAGTGGTTAAGTTCACGTGTTCTGCTTTGGTGGCCCGGGGTTTGTGAGTTCAGCTCCCAGGCGCGGACCAGTGCACTGCTTGTCAAGTCATGCTGTGACGGCATCCCATATACAGTAGAGGAAGATGGGCACGGATGTTAGCCCAGGGCCAGTCTTCCTCAGCAAAAAGAGGAGGATTGGCAATGGATGTTAGCTCAGGGATAATCTCTCTCACACACACACACAAAAATAAGCTGTTTCCATTTATTCCACTCTGTAGTCAGTTTTGATATATAGTTCACATATCATAAACTTCACCAATTTAAAGTGTACGATTCAGTGGTTCTTTCATAATCCACTATGTTGTGCAACCATCACCTATCTAATTCTAGAATGTTTCTGTCATCCCAAAAAGAAACCCTATGCCAATTACAATGAACAGTCAATTTTTAAATAAATACTGATTCGGGTCACAACATGCCATAAGCCCCAGTTTTAGATTACTAGGTAGCACACAAAGTGGGAGGTACCACAAGGGAAAGTGTAATGCTGGCAGCGCAGCTCTCACACTGTTCCTAAAAGAACCCATCGTTGCTTTCAGTAGCAAGAAAAAGTGACATGTCTTTTAGTACAAGTCTTAAAAGAGGTCCACGTGCTGGCAACAGCTGGACAATTTGGTGTGAAATACATGAAAAAAATTGAATTCATTATCTTAAGTTCAAAAAATGGCCTACATTTTTTTATTTCAGGTTAAGTGAAGAGTCTCAATTATGAGGTGGAAATGTTTAACATTTATTCTTAAAATCAAACACAGAATCTGGCAGACATATGATCTGGAGACCAGACTTCAAATGACAAGAACATGTCCCACTGTTACATCGGAGCATCTCACTTAATCCCACTTGTGATCACTCACCTTGTTGAATGAGGAAAAGAAAGAGTAAAATGTCATGTCTGAGTGTGAAGAATTTGCCATGGATTTTTTTTTTTTAAATCTCTCTTCGGGAAAAAACAGTAATATCATGTTAGCTAAGTTCCAAGTTATGTGAAGCGAGAGAAGGGAGGCAGCGTAGCACAGAGGTGCAGGTCACAGGCTCTGGAGCCAGACTGCCCAAGTCTGACTCGCCATTTCCTGCTGCTGACCTTGGGCAAGTGACTTAACCTCCTGCACCTCGGTTTCCTCATCTGTAAAGTAGGGGTAACAACAGAACCTCCTTCAGACGGCTATTAGGAAGGTTCGGCACAGGTAAAGCCCTCGCCTGCATATGCTACCACGTCATGTGTTAACACCCACTACCATTGAGCAGGTTTGGGTTTAAAACATCAGCAAACTCCAGGCAGAAAGAAGGTTCTAACAAGCTGAATGTCACCCAGTTCTGACTCCCAGGTATGATCAAGGAGATGAGCTCACAGCAGTCAGGTTTCCAGTCTTTGACTGGGTCTTGAGGGGCATCAGCTGAGGAGAAAGGCTCCCGCTTCTGACACCTAAGGCTGATGCTGCTCTGGTGGCCACGAGCTAAGGGACATTGTGAGAGGTCAGGTATCGAGCGCCAACCGGGGCTGCCCTGGGGACAGACCATGTCCTGAGACCAGCCCCCAGCCCTTCAGTGTCCCCGAGGCCCAGGAGAGGCATCGTCAGTACCACCTGTGCCCAGCCTCGGCTAGCCAAGGGCAGAAGTACCATGTACTGGGGACAAGAGGCTGCGAGGATGGGAGGAGAAGAGGCGGCTGGAGCTACCTTCATCTCTTCACAAGACACAGAGTCCATCTGCTTCCCCTGTCTTAGTTCCAGGGAAAAAGCTGTCATCGTGGCTGAACTGTTATAGGGGGCTGGAGACTGCAGCTAAGCTAGCACCCCCAGCCCGGCCCAACCCCACATTCTAGCCAGGCCCTCTAGCCACCGGCCAACAAAATTCACCCAGAGCTCCTCAAATAGACTCTGCATTTTCCTGTCTTCGTGTCCTTGCTCAGTGCCCCACCTCCTCCACCAACAGCCCATGCGGCTCAGCCTGGCCCCGCTGGGAGGGGTACTCTGCCCAGGCCAGCGCAGCACCAATGGGACAACTTTCCCTGCAGTGTGTGTCACAATCCACCTCTCCTTGTGGGACCTAAGAATTCTATTTCTTGGAATTTACCCTATGGACATAATCATGAAAAGATTTATTTACGAGATGACTTCAGCTGTTGGCAATCATGTTTTTGAAGAATATTTGGTGACAGAAAAAAAGCTAAAAATACATTAGATAGAAGAAGGATACTAAACCACACAAGATTTAAGTTTTGTTAAAATATACATATTATATTTAATACGCATTAAAGAAATACTAGAGAGAAACACATCAAAATGTTAACAGTGTTTCTATTGCCAGGAGGTAGGATTGTAGCCATGGGTTTCTGTTGCTGTCTTTCCTTTGTTTACTCTGGTCACGGCATCCACCGTCACTGCACCCCTTCCTCTCCTAACAGCACCTCAATTTTTCTCTGCAAAGCCACCACCATCCTTAATGGGATGTCAGTCAGGGTGCCCACCCTCCCCTGACCAAGGGCTGGCATGTGACCCAAGCTCAGCTGGTAGCCTCTCTCTCCTGGGAACATGTATCTTGGGCAAAGAAACCCACGGATGGAAAATGAATGGAGCTGCAGCATTTTTCGAGCATATAAGCTGAAGAGACTGTCGGCTCTGGCTCCCAAGCTGTTTGTCTAAGGCCTGCTTCTTCAGATTTTCCTTTGATTCTCTAAGCAAACCAACATCCTTCTAATAAATTCTACTTTTGTTTAAGTTAGCCAAACACCACTGATGCTGCTTGCAACTAACGAGTCCTAAGTGATATCCTCTTCTTACACATTCACTGGATTCCGAACCCTCTACAGCGAGCGTGGGCTGCTTGCAGAAGCGGCTAAAAGTGCTGGCTCCAGGACGCACAGACCTGGAGCAAGTCCCACTGCCTGCGTGATCACAGACTCAGTAGATGGACTGCCTCCCCTCTCTCAGCCTCTTTCTTCAGTTGTCAGATCAGAAGAGTATTTTATTTCACAGGGAATTGTGGTAAAGCCTTAAAAATGATAATAAAAAGGGGCCGCCCGGTGGCGCAGCGGTTTCGTCTGCGCTTGGCAGCCCGGGGTTCGCCGGTTCGGATCCCAGGCACCCGCCGATGCACTGCCTGTCAGCCACGCCGTGGCAGCGTCCCATATAAAGTGGAGGAAGATGGGCACGGATGTTAGCCCAGGGCCAGTCTTCCTCGGCAAAAAGAGGAAGATTGGCGACGGATGTTAGCTTAGGGCTCGTCTTCCTCACACACAAAAAAAAATGATAATAAAAGTATAGTGCCTGGCATATTAGAGGCGTCAAATGGCAAACATTTAGAGGCGTCAAATGGCAAACATTATTACTGAAAGATGTTGGATAACTGTCTGTAGCACAAATGAATCTATTTGTCCAACAACAAACATGGAGTGCATAAAACATGCCAGGCCTTGTGCTGGGGCTGGGGTCAACGGCAAGCAAGACAGTCATGGTCCCTGCCCTCAGGGATCTCGCAGTCTAGTAGAGGAGACAAATAGATAACAAGACACAGACAAAGAAGTAAACCCATTTCAAATGGTATAAATGTTACACAAGAAACAAGGTCTGAGAGATGGTACAACAAGGTGGAGAAAGAACGTACCTTAGATCTAGTCAGAAACTGTGGGGGAGCTGGGTTGAGCCCTAATGTATGAAGAGGAACCAGGCATGAAGAGGGCCCAGCACGTGTGAGGGCGAAGCAGGAACGCCTGGCATGCTCAAGAAACAGAGGAACGTGGAGTATCATGAGTGGAGAGGACGGGAACTTAAGACGGGTGGGAGAGGTGGGTAGGCAGGGCCTTGAAGGTTATGGTGAGGAGTGTGTGAGTGTGTGTGTGTGTATATTTAGTTCTATTTTAAGTGCAGTGGGAAACCATTAAACGGTTTTAAAGTAGGGAGTTGACATGATCTGCTTATGAAAAACCTACTCTTGCCCTGTGTGGAACTGGACAGTTTAGGAGGGTATCTTAGTAATTCTGGAAAGAAATGCTAAGGTGGTGGCAACGGAGAGAGAGAAGCAGACAGACGCCAGATACATTCAGCAACAGCATCAACAGGAAATATGACCTTCTGACGTGCTGGATCTGAGGGGCAAGACGGGTGTCACCAGGATGGCTTCCGACTTCCAGCCTGAGAGGGGAGGGACAGATGCGGGATGGGGACATCAGGACCCCAGGGACAGACACATCAGGTTTGAATTGTCTGGAGCTCAGAGAGTCCTGGCTGAGGCTACACAGGCAGGATGGTGGGCATAAAGATGGCACTGAAATCCATGGGAATAGATGAATGACAGCCACCCTATCAATCCAGGAACTACTGGACGATCATCCTAACCACCTGGTACAATCGTAGCTGAAATCATTACTCTAGCCCAGCAGTTCTCGAACTTAAGGGTTCACCTGGCAGGCTTGTTACACGACACAGAATTACTCCCAGAATTCCTGATTCAGAAGGTCTCAGGAGGGGCTGGAGAATGTCACTAACAAGTGTCCAGGGGATGCTGACCCCACTGGTCTGGGGGATATGACTCAGGACCACTGCTACTAGACATAGTGGACCTGGCCCTCAGTCCTAACTCCACAATTACTGACTGTGGGTAAGTCATTAACCTTCCTGAGTTTCACTCAACTCATGTTCCTCGTGCTAAAAGGGTGTAGGGATAACCACAGAAGAGGGTGCTGTGAGCATGTGATGAAATGGTGGACGCCAAGTGCCTCGCATGATACCACTATAACTGCTCAGTAACTGTCATTTCCCGCCCCATTTAAAGCACACCGAAGGCACTTAATGTTGGCTGACTGTGCACATTTTGTTTCTAACATGGAGCTGGAAAGAGGAGAGGTGATGTGAAGACACTTGAGAGAACTCCTGCTGAAGGTCGTGCCGAGCCCACAGAGCAGGGAGGTTCTGGGCTCCAAATCCAACTTTCCTGGACTTGGGAGGCTGCCCTGACTTCCCTGGGGGGGGCCAGGCCTGAACCACCTCTGGTGTGAATGCCTGCCTCGTGGGCAACCGATCTTTCCTCTGCATTTGGTAACCAGAGATTCCCCACTTCCACAGAAGTCTCAGTTTCATGTAATTCTATTTTTTTCAATAAAGTGTGTACCAAAACATAATATAACTGTTTTACCTTTGTAAGACTTTTTGTGCAGATAAATTCACGTGCCCTAATATTTGGGTTCAGGTTGCCTCTAACCCCTCCCCTGACACATTTTTTCTCTTTGTCCATCCTTCACAAACAACACTGCACTAAAATGTGGATGGTCACCCTTCCCAGAGAACCTGGCATCTTCACCAGGCTCCATCCAGAGACCATGACAACAGAATCTTAGACTGGTGCTAGAGAAGGTCTTCAGGAGAGCAGACCCTGGCAGAGAGACAGGAGGGATCAACAGGAAAAGAGGCAGAAATGAAGCCACCCCAGTCAGCCAGTGGCTGCATTGAGGGTCAGCACCCTTCTTGCTGGGCCTGCTGAGCGTCAGCACCCCTTACTTGCCACACAGGGGGTACAGGTGACAAGAGGTGAAGCACCAGCCTGCTCCAAGTGAGCTGCACGTCTTACCTTCTCGTAGGGACAGTACTTGTACATCTGGATGGGGCTGGTGCAGATGAAGACGTCAGTGCTGCAGGAAGAGGAAGCACAGTGAGCCTGCAAGCCCACATCCCCGTGGCCTCTGTCACCCCTCCTGCCCTCCCACTCTATGGGCACTGAACCCTCTCAGAGTCTGCGCCCATCACCCAGAGTGGGAAAACCCACTGCCCTGCGCTGCTCTCCGTACCAGAGACATCTGCCCATCCCACCACCCTGGTCAGCCATGTGCAACCCCACCCCTCGGCCCAGGGAACCAGTGCAGGTGTAGGCATCCGACTTATGGCAACTCTGCATGGCCAGACCCAAAAGGTTAGCTAGGCTAATAAGTGCCCTCTCTGAGATCTGAACAGGGAAAAGACTGAGAAAGAAGCATTTAGCGTGGAGAGGAGCATTAAAAGGACACAGAGCAAGTTACTTGAGGAAAGATCAGGGCCTCGTGCAATTCAAAGTAAAGAAACAAGGAAGAAGTCTTCCTAAAAAGTGTGCCAGCCAAGCCCTCCGTTAGGTAGGAGCAGAGAGGAGAGCCCAGATCTACGCTGGCTAAGCTCCCCGACAACAGGAGTCCCCTCAAGACAGGCATGGCCTCTGCTGAGGAAGGCCCCTTCCCCACGGTCTGTGGTTCTGTTCTGGGTCAATGTGGGGGCTGACCTCCCAGGAGCCTGCCTCTCCCCACAGCCCCTAGCGTCCCAGGCCCTCACCGACAGAGCCAGTTGGTCCCAACATCCTCATAAAGCCAGCATCTGCCTGTGGAACTGGCATCTTCTGCTCATCAAACTGAGCCTGTGGAGGACTGGATTCCCTGGCTCCTTTTCTCTTTGGCAAATTAGTCCCCTGAGAGTCATGCGTAAGACGGCCAGGTCCCTGGGCAGAAGGCACATATCTTCCAGTTCCCCGAGTCTCCACTCTCTCAGCACTGCCTCGGCCAAGTTCGTGTGCCCTCCCACGTGCAGGCTCAGTCCCCCGGATACTCAGCTTCTCCCCAAAGCTCTCTCACCTCTTGCCTGCGCTGACCTCACATGAAGACACCGCCCCCCGCGTGCCACTGAGTGCAAGCTGCTTTCTCCTCACACCCCATGTGCTTCAGAGACACAAGGTGAGGAGAGTGTTCCTTGTTCTCCACTGCCACTTCCAGACCACTTCTCCTTCACACTCCGGACTCCTACAGCCACCGCCCTCCTGCCCCCGGTAACTGTCACCTACACTGGCCCAGTTACTGCCCCTTGTGCCCTCCCCCACTTTGCAGGCTCACCGTTGTCCCTCCATCCCACTCCTATCATCATCCTCGACCGTAACACGTACATGCACACTAGCACACATGTGCAGATCCAACCCCTCAGCGCTTTAGGCCCTAATCTGCTCACCTCCAAAAACCCCGTCCTCCACCAGTCTCCATGTCTCTCCCACGGCCGTCGCTGGAGCTTGCAATCACTCCCACCGAAGTCTCAACTTCATGCTTTGCTTCTGGGACCACTACCTACTATTCCTCCAGTAAACTCATTCTAACTTCTTCGGCTCAATCCTTCAACCTCATCAAGACAGACCGCCCACCGAAGCTTGCTGCCCTCCCACCAGCCCTGGCCGCCCGCCTCTCCCGCTGGGCTCTCCGGCTGAGCACTAGGTTCACCCTGCTTGCCTTTCTCTTCCTCCACTGAGGTCTGGTTTGCCAGGCCCCTGAAAGAACCCAACTGTCCAAGTTCTCCCACCTGCACCCAAGCAACTCCATGTTGCTGGAGAGAAAGAAAAAACTCACACAACCAGTTTGGCCAGTTTCACTTTAAATTCATAACCACCACCCCAAGGCATCTGAGCCCCAACCTTCCCCAGGCCCGACTTTGTGCTCGCTTACCGCTTTCCTGCTGCAACATGCCTTCCTCCATCTCCTGAGACTTCTCGGCTGATGAGACCCCTTGTCTTCTCATCGTGAAATACAGAAAGTCGCCTGTATCTGAACTTCTTCCTCCCTTTCCACTGCCGGGAGGAAGCAGCACCCCTGCCTTCTCTCGAGCAGAGCCCTCCACGTGTGCCCTGGATTTCATCCCCTTACCTTCACAAGGACATATTGCCCCTGCAACATTCCCTCTTCCTATACTCCGCCTCCATTACTCCTCCCCATTCCCCCAACATGTTCTGGTATCTCCCATCTTAAAACACTTATGTACACACATGAGACCCTGACCCCACACCCCCCCATTACCGCCCTGTATCTCTGCTCCCTTCGCAGCACAACAAACCTAACAAGTGGCCTGCACCTGCTGACTCCACTTCCTCACCTCCTGTGCCCGCTTCAACCACTACAACCTAGAGTCCCACTCCACAGAAACTGCCTGTCGTCACCACAGACCCCCATGTTACCATATCCAATGCACACCTCACCCTCCTTCTCCTCCTCCTCACCAGCACCCAGCCCAGCAGCCACGCCCTCCTCCATGACAGTTCTCCTGTTCTGGTGCACCTGCCCCTCACCAACTGCCCCAGCAGAGTCTCTGGGCCTCCCCGGGTGGTTCTAACCCTCCGTGGCTCTCCATCTACACTCCCTGCTCGGTGATGTCATCCAGGCCTAGGGCTTTAAACACCATCTATATGCTGGTACCCCCTAAATTTACTTTCACAGTCCAGCTCTCTCCTGTGTAAGAAAAACCACCCAGTTTTCCCTCCGGTGTCTTTCCTTCCTGTGTGTCTCACTTCCTTTCACACTACTTCCATCCTCACGACACTTCTGACACCAGATGTGGGGGGAAGTCCCCAAACCAATCAATTCTCTGAGACCCCAGCTGGGTGTCCTACAATTTAACTCAATTCTGACACTATCTACCTGGAGTTGGCGTCAGATCCCACAGGCTAAGGGCTCAGTCCCACAAGATCACCCCCACTTCAGATGCCATTTGCAAGTAGTAGGTCCCCAGGTCCCCCACAACTTCTCTACAATTTGGCTACAAGTCGGGTTCCCATGACCCTCTCCTCAGGTTCAATCAATTTGCTAAAGCAGCTCACAGAACTCGGGGAAACACTTTACTTACTATTACCGGTTTCTTATAAAGGAGACGATAAAGGATACAGAAGAACAGTCAGATGAAGAGATACACAGGGTGAGGCCTGGGAGGGTCCTGAGTGCAGGAGCTTCTGTCCCCGTGGAGTTGGGGTGCGCCACCCTCCCGCTGTGGACGTGTTCACCCACCTGGGAGCTCTCTGAACCCCCTATTATTGGGGTTTACGGAGCCTTCCTCATGTGGGCATGATCGATCATTAACTCCATTTCCAGCCCCCTTCCCTCTCTGGAGAAGGGGGTGGGGCTGACAAGTCCAAGCTTGCTCTTTCTGGTGACCAGCCCCCATCTAGGAGCCCCCCCAGAGTCACCTCAATAGAACAAAAGATGTTCCTAGTGCTCTTATGACTTAGGAATTTACAGGGGTTTAGGGGCTCTGTGCCAGGATCTAGGGGTAGAGACGTGTGTGTGTGTGTGTGTGTGTGTGTGTGTGTGTGTGTGTGTGTGTGTGTGATCTCCGCTCTCCCCTGAGCACCAGGCTTACATCCTTAATGGCCTATTAAATATCTCCACTTGGACATCTCACCCGCATCTCAAACTCGGTATTTCCAAAATGGAGCACATGATTCTCCCTGTCCCCAAACCTGTTCTTCCCTCAGTTAATGGCATTACTATACACATATCTAGCTGCTCAAGCAAAAAACCTAAAAACCACCCTTTTTCCTACCTTTCCTTCACCCCCAATATCCATCACAAGGTCCAATGGGTTCTGCCTCCAAAGCATGTTTCAGTCTGTCAACTTCTCTCCGTGGTCATCACCCCAGCCGAGAGCACCGCCACCCCTCACTGAGGGCACCGCCACCCCTCACTGAGAGAGCACCGCCAACCTCTCACTGAGAGAGCACCACCACCCCTAACTGAGCTCCTGCCAACACCTCCAGCTGGTTCCTCAACTTCCAATCCTGCCCCTCCGAAGCCATACTCCACCCAGCATCCAGACTGATTATTCTTAAACAGCTTTATCGAGGTATAACTGACACACAATAAACTACACATATTAAAAAGGTACAGGACCGGCCCAGTGGTGCAGCAGTTTAGTTCGCGCTTGGCAGCCCGGGGTTCGCCAGTTCGGATCCTGGGCGCCCACTGATGCACTGCTTGTCAGCCATGCTGTGGCGGCGTCCCATATAAAGTAGAGGAAGATGGGCACGGATGTTAGCCCAGGGCCAGTCTTCCTCAGCAAAAAGAGGAAGACTAGCAACGGATGTTAGCTCAGGGCTGGTCTTCCTCACATACACACACAAAAAAGGTACCAAATGGTAAGTTTTGACACGTGTGAAAGAGATCACCACAGTCAAGATAATAAAAACATCCAGCATCCCTTTGTCATCTCTCCACTTGTCCTTCCCTATCCCTCCCCCACCTCCTGGGCCCCAGGGGACAACTCATCTGCTTTCCATCCCCATAGACCAGACTGTATTTTCTAGAATTTTATATAAATGGAACCACAGAGTATGTACTCCTTTTTGTCTGGCTTCTTTCATCCAGTAAAATTATTTTGGGGATTCATTCATGTTGTTAAATGTATCAATAGTTCCTTTTTTTCTAATTGGGCAGACTGATTTTTTTAAAGTTTCATTGAGATATAATTCATATACCATGACAGCCACCTATTTTAAGTGTGTAATTCAATGAATTTTAGTATATTTGCAGAGCTAGACAACAAACACCAGTCAATCTCAGAACATTTTCATCTCCCCCAAAAGAAACCCTGTATCCACCAGCTGTTACTCCCCATTCCTGCCCCTGGCCTTAGGAAACCACCACTCTACTTTCTGTCTCTGAGGATTTGCCTACTCCGGACATTTCATATAAATGGAATCCTATAATATGTGGTCTTTTGTGACTGGCCTTTTTCACTTAGCATCATGTTTCCAAGGGCCATCCATGTTCTAGAATGTATCAGTACTTCACGCCTTTTTATTGCTCAACAATATTCCACTGCATGGATATACCACATTTTGTTTCACGTTGATCAGTTAATGGGCATTTGGGTTGTTTCCACCTTTTGGCTATTGTGAACAGTGCTACCAAGAACATTCATGCTCAAGTTTTCACATGGACATATATTTATTTTTCTCTTGAGTATATTCCCAGGCGTGCAATTGCTGGAACACATGGTAACTCCATATTTTTTGAGGAAATGTTTTCCACAGCAGCTGAACCATTGTACAATCCCGTCAGCAATGATAAGGGTTCCAAATTCTCTACATCCTCAGCAACACTTACGATTGTTCATATTCTTTATTATCGTCATTTGAATAGATGTGAAGTGGTTTCTCATTGTGGTTTTGATTTGCTTTTCCCTAAGGACTAATGACGTTGAAGCAAATTTTCCTGCATTTAGCGGCCATTTGTATATCTTCTTTGGAGAAATGCCTATCCAAACTCATCACCTCAAGCCCATGTTTTTAAAACCTAAGTTACATCCCATCATTTTCTCCTCACCCTCAGCCTCTACCGCTCCACCATCCCAGCCTCCTCCACACTCACTCAGTTCCAGCCATACTGGTCTCCTTTATGTCACCCAGATAAGCAAAGTCCTTGCCCACCTCAGTGCCTTTACACCTGCTCTTCTCCCAGCCTGGAGGGCCCCACCCCTGGCTCTGAATTAGTAGTTCATTCTTACCCTCAGGTCTGAGGTCAAATGTTACCTCCTCGGAGAAACCTTCCTACCCCACCTGGAGTAGCCCCTTCCTCATTTACTCCCAGCACATCACCTTGTTTATTTCCTGCACAAACCTTATTGCAATCTGAAATTATTTTGTTTACTTGTTGTCATCCTCCCCACTGTAATGTCAACTCCTTAAGGCCTGAGACCTTAGGTGTCTTATTTACAAATATACCCCCAGGGCTAGACAGTGCCAGGCAAATAGTAAGTGATAAACAAATATGTCTGTTTAGTGGGTGAATGAAGAGTCTCTTATTCCAGGCTCCACAACAGAGTAATGAGAGCCATGTTTAAACACAGGTTTAAGCACATCTAAACTTATCCTTCTAAATGAGTGGTATTTCCTTCAAAAGTACTCAAATACTTGTTTTGACGAACACTGCTACTGCTACATGTTTGGAGTTTTACATGTTATAATAACAACTATGGAAAAAATATATATATATGAAAGAAAATTCAAGCAAAAATACCAAAATGTAAGAAAGGGGTGGTTTCAAAGTGGTGAGATTATAAATAACTTTTTATCCTATATTTTAATTTTCCAAAATTAACCAGAACCTATATTTTTTTAAAGCAAACATTTTTAGGCCTTCTTTTAGGGACTGACTTCCCTCTGACTCCAGTTACAATCACATCAGAAACTACTCATTGTTTCAGTTTTTTTTTATTCAACATACACTGAAATCCATTATATCCTAAGCATTAGGGAAATTCAGATATGACTCACTTGTTTGCTGGCATTGACTCCAAACAAGTTTTGGCTATTTTTACATGTCAAATGCCCCTTTCAAGGACAATTTACATTGAATGAGGGCATTTTGTGTGGCATATACTGTGCTAGTTAAGAGGGAACATCTACTAAAAGGATAGCATGTATCACTAAATATCTACCAACAGTTTAAGTGCACATGGCTTTGATCCAGCTAGTCCACTACTGTACAGAAATACTTGCACATGTACTCCCAAGACTCTCACTGCAGCCCTGATATACAAGAAAAAATGAGAAACAAAAGTCTTATGGAAATCATTAAATAAATTATGGTATACATGTATGATAAAATGCCATGCAATAGTTAAAAAAGAATAAGATAGTTCTACAGAGTTGATACGGAAAATATCTAACACATATTGTTAAGTGAACAAGAGAAAACTACAGAATAATCCCAACAACTACCACGTGAATATTCATGTAGCAAATATCTGAGTGTGTACCATGTGCCAGGTATCACTCTAGGGCCTGAGACTATAGCTGTAACCAAGCCAATCCCTGACCTCTGGGAGCTGACATTCGAAAGAGGAAGAGACAAGCACAGACACACAATTTCAGCTTAGAGTACATACCCAGGGTAACGGGGCAGAATGACTAGGAGGGGACGGTGGCCACTTTAGCTGCAGCAGTCAGGGATGGCCTCTTTGAGGAGGTGGCATTCAAGGTGCTCAGAGCTGAAGGATAAAAATGATGTGGCCATGCAAAGAACTAGAGGAGAAACTTTCCAAGAGGATATAATAAGAACAGAGGCCATAAGGCCAGAAATAAGCTTGGCACGTCCACAGGGCAGAAAATAAGCCAGCGTGCCTGGAGCAGGTGAGAAGAGGTCTAAAGGTGGCAGGGCCAGGTTGTGACGACAGCCTCACAGGCCTGGCTGGGTTAGGGTTTTATTTCAGTGCAACAGGAAGCCAAGAGAGAGTTTTAAGAAGGGACTAACATCACCAGAATTTGGTTTAAAAATATCATTCTGGCTGCTGGGTGGAACATGTAAATTACAAATCTATATACAAATATATATGTAAACGCATTTAAAAATGTCTGGAAGTATACACCCCACACCATCTACTAGGGCCAAAAGAGTGGGATGGAGGGAGATGGATGTAGAGAGAGAGGGGAAAACGGGCAACTCACGTTTTCACATATCTTCACGCTGTTTGAGTTTTTCATAAGGATATAGTCGTGTATTACTGAATAATAAAAACGAGATTAGTGGCCACTGAAGGTATTTCAAGCAAGCTCTTCAGGCTGTGAGGCAACCAGTGCTACCAGAGTAAGGACGCACATGCCAGGGAGACGTCTGAGGAGAGCCCCTTGGGTGGGCAGGTGAGGTCCTGCTCACACTGTCCCCCTCCTACCTGAAACCCTGCTGCCTTCTCCACCCAGCAGATTCCTTTTCATTCTTCAAGATGGCAGCCGCAGCATCACCGCCACCCTGGGGAGGGTCAGCCGCTGCCCATCTGCACTCCACACTCCGTTCGCACACCCAGCGCAGCACTTTTCAAACTGCGTCCTAGTCACTCGGTCACCAGTGAGCTCTGAAGGCAAGAACTCTCTCTTATCTACTTCTGCATCTGTAGCACCTGGCACAAGGGCTAGCATGTAGCAGGTGCCTGACAGATATTCGCCCAGTTACATTTGAAACCTTGGACTCTGTCTGCTTCAGCACTGGACACAGCCGTCCATTTAGTTACTGACCAGACCCCTCTTTTTGTCCAGACTTGGGCACCGACTGACCTTAAGAATCTTCTAACTAGTTAAAAGCCAAAATAGAGGTTAAGGACCAATGGTACGGTCTGGACTTGCATTTCCCAGACTGGAACTTCTGCAAACGTGTTAATAGGGAAGCTGTGGAAAGAGTGTTCCAGGCTAGAATACACTTGACGAAGGCTGCATCTTCTGCCACACCAACAAACAGTCACAATGCACTTCAGCAAACCAAAAGCTCTGAAAAGTCCTACGGCAAAGAAACCTTCTTCACTCAAAGTTTGCCATTCTGCTTTGGTTAAAGAACGCCTTTCTTGTTACAAATCTATTAAATCTTGCCGAGCAACAGCAGCAGCAGCTGACATCTACTGCGCATCTACTCTGTGTCAGGTGCTATCTGAGGACTTTCTCATTATCCTCATCTTGTGGATGAAGAAACTGAGACCCAGAAAGTTTAACAACTTGCCAACAGTTAGATCCTAGAGAAGCCCAGGTGTGAACCTAAGCAGTCTAACTGCAGTTAAGACGTAACCTTAACCACTACGCTATCCAGCTCCCCAGAAAACAGTCAGGTGAAGGTGGTCCAAGAAATGCTGATCCAGACAAGAGAGTTTTTAAAACCTTCAGTGCAAATACACATACTCTTTGCCTCTCCAGGCTCTTGCTACAGACAGAAGAAGTTATACAACAATACTCCACTATACATCAAATTCAAATCACAAACCAGAATAAAATATACTACTTTGCAGGACCTGGACTCAAGTCTAAAGATAAATTACCAACCAAACAAGTCTACAATGCAACCCAAACTCTAAGCATTTTGGGTCTCACTGATGCCTTTTTATCACGTTAGAACTTCGAAAGTTCACAACTTTTGGAGGCATTCATATGGCACAACAAAGGCCACATCACACCTTATGTTTCATTTGTCATTCAGGTTGCTAAATACAAGCAAAATTGTGATGAATAAAAGTTATACAAGCCGAGAAACAAATCCTAACATTTACAGTCAAGTGACTTTTGACAAGGAAGCCAAGACAATTCAATGGTGGAAAGAAGAATCTTTCCAACAAATGGTTCTGAGACAACTGGATGTCCACATGCAAAAGAATGAAGTGGGACCCCTTCCTTAAACCATATGCAAAAATTAGCTCAAACAGATCCAAGATGTAAATGTAAGACCTAGAACTATAAAATTCTTAGAATAAAACATGGGAGCAAGTTTTTGTGACCTTGAATTTGGCAAAGGATCCTTAGATATGACACCAAAAACACAAATGACAAAAGAAATAAATATATTGAACTGTATCAAATAAAAACTTTGGGTTTCAAAGGACACTTTCAAGAAAGTAAAACAACAATCCACAGAATGAAGGAATATATCTGCAAATCATATATCTGATAAGGGACTTGCTATCTAGAATATATAAAGAACTCTTACAAGTTAACAATAAAAAAGACAACCCAATTGAAAAAAATTTAGCAAAGGATCTAAACAAATATTTCTCCAAAAAAGATACACAAATGGCTAATAAGCACACAAAAAGATGCTCAACATTATTAGTCATCAGAGAAATGCAAATCAAAACCCTGATGAGATACCACCTCACACCAACTAGGATGGCTAGAATAAAAAAAACCATAAGGAGTGCTGGCAAGGATATGGGGAAGCTGGAACCCTCACACATTGCTAGTGGTAATGTAAAATGGTGTAGTTGCTTTGGAAAACAGTTTGGCAGTCTTCAAAGTGTTAAACATGGATCTATCATATGACCCAGCAACTCCACTCCTAGGTATACATTAGAGGTATACACTCCTAAGAGAAACGAAAACATACAACCACAAAAAAACTTGCACATGAATGTTCACAGCAATATTCTTCTTAATATCTAAAAAGTAGAAACAACCCGAATATTTATCAACTAATGAATGGATGAACAAAATGTGTCATACCCATACAATGGAATTATTCAGCAATGAAAAGGAATAAAGTACTGATTCATGCTATAACGTGGACGAACCCTGGAACATTATGCTGAAAGAAGCCCGTCACGAAAGACCACATACTGTATGAAATGTATATGAAATGTCCAGAATAGGCACATCTACAGAGACATAAAGTAGACAGTGGTTGCCAAGGGCTGCAGGGGGAGGGCAGGAATGGGTAGTGACTGCCAATGGGTATAGTTTCTTTTTGGGAAGATGAAATTGACTATGGTGATGGTTGTACAACTCTGTGAACATACTAAAAACCACTGAATTGTACACTTTAAGTGAGTGTATGGGGGCCAGCCCAGAAGCATGGTGGTTAAGTTCGTGCGCTCTGCTTCAGCAGCCCAGGGTTCACAGGTTCGGACCCCAGGCATGGACCTATGCACTGCTTATCAAGCCATGCTGCAGCGGTGTCCCACATAAAGTAGAGGAAGATGGGCACAGATGTTAGCCCACGGCCAGTCTTCCTCAGCAAAAAGAGGAGGATTGGCAACAGATGTTAGCTCAGGGCTAACCTTCCTCACCAAAAAAAACAAGGGTGTATGGTATGTGAATTGTATCTCAACAAAGCTATTTTTTGTGTGTGTGTGTGTGAGGAAGACCAGCCCTGAGCCAACATCCGTTGCTAATCCTCCTCTTTTTGCTGAGGAAGACTGGCCCTGGGCTAACATCCGTGCCCATCTTCCTCTACTTTATACGGGACGCCGCCACAGCGTGGCTGACAGGCAGTGTGTTGGCGGGCGCCGGGATCCGAACCTGTGAACCCCGGGCTGCCAAGCGCGGACTAAACTGCTGCGCCACCGGGCGGCCCCTCAACAAAGCTATTTAAAAAAAAAAAGTCCTCAGGGAAACACATCATGTGTGCCTGCTAATGGAATTCAGTGGATGGTGTGCAATGGCTACAGAGTGGGGGTTCAGCTACAGAACCAATCATTTCACCAAAACAAACTCCCTCACACGGTACTCCTCCTCTTCCTCGACCACCCCTTCTCATCAGGTCTCCTGTTCTACCTTGTCATACACCTTGTCTTTTTCTCTCCAGCATTTATCACAATCTGTAATTATCTTCACGCGTGATTCTTTGTGCAACGTCTGCTCTCGGCTGGACTGCAGGCTCCATGAGGGCAATGACCACGTTGTGTTCGCTGTGTGTCCCTGGTGCCCAGCAGAATCTAACAGTCAGTTCTCAGATATTAGCTGAACAAATGAACTCTGAACATCCAGTGAACCAGGTCAAATTAGACTCAATATTTTCTCAAGTTACTGAATCAAAACATCTTAATAGCCCACAAACTTGAGTCCAGTGGTGATGAAACAAGCATGGCCCTGTGCAGAGGGTGAGGAGAGAGAAGGGAGGGAGACAGAAGGAGCAGGCAGAAGCAAGAGAGGAGGGGAGGTGACGGCAGGAAGACGTGGACGCCGGGCAGAGGGGGGACAAACTTACTTTTCTAGGTCGGCCATCTGCTTCACAGCTTCCACAGCCCCAGGAAGAGGCTCAAGGTCAAAAAAAAAATTCTCCGACTCCCATATGCTAATGGCCTTCTCCTGCGAAGACGAGAGAAGCAGGTGACTTCCATGGTCCTCAGCACCCTGCCTCACCACAGAGGATGTCATGGCTGGAAAGGGCTGCTGACAAGAAGGTGGGCCTTCCACGTTCCCCTCACCACCACCCCCACACTTCCAAGGACATATCTTCCGGAGGGAGGCAGAGGGTCACAAAGAGCTTGTGTGTGATCCAGCCCCTCTCCAGGAGGGGTCTTACTGGATCCAGCTGAGACCAGTGAAGGTGTCAGGGACTGTGGATTCTGAAGCATGCTCCGCTGGAGGGACTGCTGGAGCCACCTGGGACAGAAGGCCAGTCATCATGAACATCATGTTCACTTGATTCTAACAGCCAGAAGCATCCTGGAGGCTCTAAGGATGGACCATGTCTTGCCATAGCACCAGAGTCCTTAAATTCAAGAGCTGGAGAAACTCAGAGATCCTTAAGAGCACTGCTGTGCCTTGCGGAATAAAGGGGGTGTGGGTAGAAGGCCAACTGGTCAGGGCTCCAGGCTCCTCACCCACATCAACCAGAACGGCTCTTTTGTCTGTTTTATACATTGAGATACCAATAAATACTTTGTTTAAAAAAAGTATTCTGCTGTTTTTCAAGTTTGCAAGCCAAAAATCCAGACCCTCATTTCACATATAAGAAAACCAAGGCTCAGAATGGGGATTTACTTAATGTCACACAGCAAAACAGTGGCCAAACTGGAAGTAGATCCCCATCTCCCAACTCCCAGACTAGAAGTTTCTACCTTACACTGCCCCGCCAAAATCAAGTTTGCAGAATGCCACACCTTTCCAGGGCCAGGACAAGGTGAAAGTGACAATGGGAGGGGAGACAAATCCCAGCCTCTGAAAAGTAGGAACCTAAAGCCCACGTGTGCAGTGCAGGTAGTGCCTCTGCCAGGTCAGAAGCTGCTCCAGAACAAGCACTTCCCCACATCACTTGTGTGGGTAGAGTACACTGACATCACACTGGCAACACTCCTGTGAGTATATGGGGTAAGCAAATCAGTGCTTATCGCTAATATACAGTATCAAGGTGATATTGTCAGAACTTGAACTTGGGGCTTCTGACTCTGACGGAGGCAATGTGGAGTGCTGGAAAGGACACTTGACCTTGGAGTCAGAGGACTGGCCCTTGCTGTGTGACCCTGGGCTAACCACCTGACCTGAGGGATCAGCACCCCAGCATTCCCTCCCTCCCTCCTTCACTAACTTGCTCTGAAACACTGGTCAAGACACTTCCGCTCTCTGGGCTCAGTTCCTCAACTGTCCTAACTGTGTAAGATTCTAAGTCAGTTAAAATAAGCTTTGCCTTCCACCTCTGCCCTGCTTACCTCTCAGAGCACTATGAAGATCAAAGGGAACAAGATAGAGTGGTATTTTGTAAAACAGAAATGCCTACATATGTAAGCGGGGTTGGCTAGTTTTTTGGGGTTTTTTTTTTCATTTTTGTTGATGTCTTAATAGTTTATAACATTGTGCGGTTTTAGTTGTACATTATTATTTGTCCGTCACCATATGGATGCATCCTTTCACCCCTTGTGCCCACCCCCCACCCCCCTTCCCCTTGGTGGTTGGTTATTTTTAACAGCAGATGCTGAGCCAGCTCAGCCAAGGGGAGACCCAGGGATGTCCTGCTGTGAGCTGTGCTGGGGATGAAGGGCATGTGCTCATCTATTAAAACCCTGTTCCCTGCAATGCTCCCAGAAGCAGAAGAAATTAGCAGGTCACTCCCAGAGCACCCCCTCCCTAGTGCCCCAGGAGCTCTGCTCCTTTGCCTTGTACTTGGAAAATGATAATTCATCTCCTGCACATCTGTACGATGGACTGGAAAAGCTGCTATCCGTTCTAGAGTCGGGGTGGGCTTAGTTTCATCTCCCCTAACACAGTTCTGGGAGGAAGTCAGTGCCCAGACTGCCACTGCTACTCACTGTCTGGAGAGGAACCACACACAGTGCAGGACGTCACTGAGGCCGCAAACGTTACCAGGGTACTCGCTCCAGTTCAAAGTTTCTGATTAGGTATCAGGCCTGGGAGAAGTCAGTCCACCCAGCTCTGGGAAAGTCGCCTTCTGAAGTGCCCGGTGTTAATGAAGAGAAATGGTACTCGATTTCCTTTTTAACACCTGCCCCTCAACAAACCAAATTATTGTCAAGGTGCCTTACGTAAGTCAAAAGAAATGTCACTCGTTAGAGAGGGACAGACAACAGGACTTTGGAATGGGGAAAGATAAATGTGCTTGGGAGGCAGAAAGACTTGGGTCTGAATCCTAGCTGAGCCCCTTACTAGCCACATGACTTGGGACAAGTTTCCTCACTTGCATAATGGAGATAATAATGCCTACCTCACAGAGGAGATAATGCAACTTGCGGTTACAAAACACGCTCTAATATCGTCATCAGGTCCTCTGGGAGTGACTTTAGGTGGCCAATGGAGGAATACCAGAAAACATCCAGCCTCTTTAAGTTTGTGCATGGCAAAATCCCCTGTTCCTTTCACGAAATAGGTTAAATTTACAACCAAGCGATCTGTCTGTAAACCTGCCTGGATACTTGCGGGCATCCACCACGGACTCAGAGAACACAGCACAGCCGGAGTCAGGTGGGTGTGGTGAGCTCAGGTGCTCAGCAGGGCCAGTAGAGGGAGGGGACAAGCCAAGGAGTAGACCCTACCCTACCCTACCCCGACTACTGACTCACTGTATGATGTCCAGAAAGTCACTCAACCTCTCTGGGCCTCAAATACCACTGGGAGCTATGCTTTCACGGAAAAGGGCAAAAAAGAATGGTAAAGACACTCACCAAATTCATGAGAGAAAGAAACGGGAATGTGACTGCAGCAAGGAGCAAAGTGGACTTCACTTGCAACGTTTATTTTATTAAAAATAAAAATAAAAAAACTAAAGACTTGAGGCCAAACACACTAGAAATTAGAGTCAGCGGAGATGGAGAGTTAGGTATATTATGCTTTATATTCTCCTGAAATTTGAGAAGCCCTCGATGCCAGCCTACAGTTAGTGAGCGCAGGGCTACACCCGGCGCGGCACCCCAGGTCCTCCCCAGGACCCTGTTTTACAAAAAGCCCACCCGGGGCTCGGGGCGGCGACCCACCCAAGGTCACGCGGGGCCAGGGCTGGGAGGTTGGGCCTCAGTCTCCAGCGCCGGGGGGCGCGCGGCGCTGGGCGGGGGATGCTCACGCTCAGCCCAGGCTGCAGGCGGCCGTACTGCTCCGACACCCAGAAGCCGCGCCGGTCCTCCAGCGCGATGAAGGGCTGGTCAGGGAAGCGCGCGCGGAACTTGCTGAGAAAGCCGCCCTCGAAGTCGGCCAGCACGCCGTCCATGTCCACCAGCACCCGCAGGGCGCGGCCGCCCGCCCGGCCCGCCTGCCCGCCCGACGCCCAGCGCCGCCCCGCCGGCACCGCCGCGCCGCGGGGCCGCCGCGCACACCAGCCGCCCAGCCGGATCATGGCCCCTCGCGGGCGTTCGCTGCGGCCGCCGGGGCCGCGCCGCCCGGCCGGGCCGCGCCGGGGAACATGACCGCCCGGGAGGAGAACCGCCGCCGGCCGAGAAGCGGGGCGCGCGGCGCGGAAAGCGCGGGGCGCCAGCGCGCAGGCTCCGGCGCGCACGACGCCCTTAAAGGACCCGCGCCCCCGCGGAGGCGGGGCCCGAGGGGCGTGGCTTTGAGGCCGGCGCTGGTGGCTGGGAGATCCACAGTCCCGGGCTCAGCGCTCGAATCTCTTCCCAGGACCCTGGACCCTGCAGCAGCGAGGGTGGAGGAGCGGTGCATGCCCATGGAGCAAGCCTGCGTCACTGCGTCATTTACTGACCACTTACTGTGTCGGGCTGTGGACAAAACAGAAGGTTCCTGCCATTCTGGAACTTAGGTTTAAGAAGGGGAAACAGACAAAAATGCAAATAAACCTACCAAATGGGCAAAGTGATTTCAGGGAGTGACAATAGCGTGAAGGAACCAAAACAGGATACTGTGCACGCTGAAGTCTCTGCTTTAGAGTGGACATTTGGGGAGAGGCTGGTGTTAGCAGAATAAATGAAGACCTTGCAAACATCACAGGGCCTTCATAAAACTGGTGATTTTCAAATAAACTTGTAAATAAATATTGTTATGTACCCCTGTATAAGTTGCTTTAAAAAAAAAAAAGAAAGAAAAGCAGGATGATGTGATGATGGAGAGGTGGGAGGGATTGCCAGGTGGTCAGGGAAGGCCTCTTGTAGGAGGTGATGCTGGAGCAGAGACATAAGTGATGAGAAAGAGCATGCAGAAACCAGAGACAAGTGGTCCAGACAGCAAGCTCCAAGACCTGAGGCAGGGCATGAGGCCTCCGGGGTGGGGAGAAGGCCGGTGAGATCACAGTTGTCACTCTTCTGTTTCTTTGGCACAGACTTGCTGAGCGTCTCCCACGTGCTGGGCTGTGGATATTGAGTGGTGAGCAAAGTCCCCATGCTCACGAAATGGATGTTTTTGGATCTTCCTGAAAGTGTGGTGAAGGAAGGGTGGTCCAACCTGAGGTCAGAGAGACGGTCAGGGGCCAGCAAGGAAGCAGTATGGCACAGCTGGAAAAGTATGTGGGCTGTGGGGTCCCACTTACCCATGCCCGGACGCCAGCCACATAGAAGGTCCTCAGCACCCTGGTACAACTGGTCACCCTCATGGCGTCTCCCAGATTCAAGGGCGGAGACCAGGTCTGATTCATCCCTGCATCTTGAATGAATGAGTGAATATGATCCCTGCAATAACCGTTTCTGATTATTTGCTGACCCCCTAACTAAGATTTCACACCGTGTTTTTCCACCTTGATATTCATTCTTCAATTACATCACCATGTCTTTCTTCATAATTTTATTATGAAAATTTTCATACAGGAAAGTTGAAAGAACTGTACAAGGAAGATACATATGCCCACAACCTGGATTCTGTAGTGACCAGTTTGCTGTATTTGCTTTAACATACCTGAGTGCATCTCTCCATCCCTCTACCCATCCATCAATCCGTCTTATCCTTTGATACATTTCAAAGTAAGCTGTAGAAAGCAGTACACTTCACCCCTAAACAGGTCAGCCTAGGTAGCTTTAAGTGAGTTCAATATATTTGAAGGTAAATTTTACAAATGAAATGCACAAATCTTAACTTTACCATTCCATGAGTTTTGACAAATGCATCCCTAGAAGGTATAGAACAATGCTGCCCAATAGAACTATCTGCAACTCTGGAAATGATCTGTGATGTCCAGATACAGTAGGCACTAGCCACATGTGGCTATGGAGTAATTCAAATGTGGCTTCTGAGACTGAAGGACTGAATTTTCCATTTTATTTAATTTTAAATAATTTAAATGTAGCTTTCCGTGCCAATAGCGCTCTTGCAAACATGGTGAACATTCCTAAAATCCGCCAGATTTTCTGTAAGTGTAGCAAGCACCAACCCCATACAGTGACACAGTACAAGAAGTGCAAGGATTCTCTGTATGCCCAGGGAAAGCGGCGTTATGACAGGAAGCAGAGTGGCTATGGTAGGCAGACTAAGCCGATTTTCCGGAAAAAGGCTAAAACTACAAAGAAGATTGTCCTGAGGCTTGAATGTGTTGAGCCCAAATGCAGATCTAAGAGAATGCTGGCCATCAAGAGATACAAGCATTCTGAACTGGGAGGAGATAAGGGCCAAGTGGTCCAGTTCTAAACTTCATCTTTTGTTTTATTATGAGGGCAATAAAAATTTAAGGTTATGTTTACTTCCAAAAAAATTAAAATAATTTAAATTTAAACAAGCCACGTGGCTGGCGGCCAGCATGTCAAACAGCACAGAGATAGAACATTTCCATCTTCTAAGAAAGTTCCTGCTCCTTCTCCATCAGCCCCTTCTCCCACTTCGCGAATTTTTTTCACCATAGATGAGTTTTGCCTATTCTAGAACTATAAATGGAGTCATACGCTCTGTACTTCATTGTGACTGACTTCTTTCCCTCAGCATATTTTTGAGAGTCATTTGTGTTGTTGATGTATCAAAAGTTTGTTTCTTTTATTGCTGAATTCTCTCATTGCATGAATATACCTCAGTTTGTTTGTCTATTCTCCCATTGATGGTGATTGGTTTCTAGTTTTGGACTATTATGAATAGAGCTGTTATGAACATTCATACAAGTCTTTGTGTGGATGTATTTTTTTTCTCTTGGGTAAATAAATACCTAAGAGTGGGATTGCTGAGTTATAGAATAGATGTATGTTTAATTATATAAGAAACTGCCAGACATTTTTCAAAGTGATTGTGCCATTTTACACTCCCACAAGCAACGTGTGAGAGTTCTCTTTGTTCCACATACTCACCAACATTTGATGTTGTCAGTCTTTTTAATTTGAGCCATTCTGGCGGGTGTATAGTGGTATCCCATTGGGTTCCATTTTGCATACATCATCATAGTTTGTTTTCTTATCATTTCAAAAATTATTTTCTTTATTGTTTCTTGTGGGTTTTTATTTTTTGTCTCACCCTTTGGAATGTATGTTCTGTGAGGGTAAAAACTTAGTCCAGTTTGTTTACTGATGTGTCCCTAGTGCCTAGAACAGGGCCTGGCATATAGTATGTGTTCAGTAAATTCATTCATGCATATTGTCAACAAATAGTTTTTTAGTGCCTTGAGCAGAGCAGATATTAATCCCATTTGACAGGTGAGAAAATTGAGACTAAGAGACAAGAGACTTCACCATGTTCAACATAGCTGATAAATGCGAATCATAGCTAACAGATATGGAAGCCTACTATGTTTCAGGCACCATTAGGCTCTTTATGCAAATTGTCTCACTAAATCCCCACAAAATTGCCATGAAGAATACTATTAACCCATCTTAAAAGAAGAAAACACTGAGGCAGAGAGAGATCAATAATTTGCCCCTTGATGTGGTAATTTAAAACAAACAATTTTGATATTCCTCCCTTCTAGAGATGGAGCTGAATTCCTGTCCTCTTGGATGTGGGCTGGATTAAATTATTCGCTTCTCATGAATAACGTGATGGAAGAGATGGTGTGTGACTTCCAAGAATAGGTCATAAATGGCATTGTGGCTTCCTCCTTACTCTCTCTCTGTTTCCCTCTCTCCCTGTCTCAGATCACTCACCCTGCCATGTCTGAGGACGCTCAAGCAGCTTTATGGAGAGGTCCTCATGGTGAGGGACTGAGGCCTCCTGCCAACAACCAGAGAGGAACTGAGACCTCCCAACAACAGCCATATAGGTGCACAATCCTGGAAGCAGGTCCTCCAGCCCCAGTCAAGCTTTCAAATGATGCAGACTCAGCTAACATCTTCACTACAACCTCATAAGAGGTCCTGGCTCAGAACCACCCAACTCAGCTGCTCCCAGATTTGTAACTTAGAAACTGTGTGAGATGATAAACATTTGATGCTTCAAGCCTCTAAGTTTGGGGGTAATTTTTACACATCAGTATATCACTAATACACCAGGTAATTGTTAGAACTGGAATTCAAATCCAGTCTGACTCCATTTGCCATAATGTTCATAATGATACTACAATTTACTGAGTGTCTCCCATGCACTAGGCTCTGTAAATGGTCTCCATGCATTCGTGACTTTAGTTGGAGGCTGGTCTTTGCACTGTAAAGCAGTGATTGAGGGCACAGGCTCTGGAGCTCAACTGCCTGGGTTTTAGCCCTGACTGTCACTTGTCAGTTGTGACACTTTGGCATGTCTCTAATCGCTTGGATTAAATGTCCTCATTTGTAAAATGGGGATAACAGTAGCACCTTCCTCCTAGGGTCATTACAGAATTACGTGAGATTTACATTTAAAGCATTTGGAACTGAGTCATGTGCATGGTAAGCACTCGGTACGTATCAGCTGTGTTACCGCACATGTAGTTTTCTATCATCATGATGACTTACACACAGTACGCAGAGCAATTCATCTCATTGTGTCTTCACAATGACCCTGTGAGATAGACACCACCATTTCACAGGGTGGAAATAGCTTCAGAGAAGTGAAGCAACTTTTCCCAGGTCACACAGTCGGTACTAATACAGTCAGCCTGTGAATCAAGCCCATATGACTTCAAATCAATCCTTCCCATTGTATGATCTTCCAGTCTCTGCATTAACCTAGATTTTCTGCTAACTGGGTGGGGTAGGCAGAGAACTCACATTTACTGAGGATCTACTGTGTGCCAGGCACTGTGCTAAGAGCTTTCCAGATGCTCTTTCATTCACCCACATGCCAAAGCACTGATTCTCTTACCACAACATATTCCCCAGCTTCCTTCCCAGCTTAGCACGCAAAAAGCATGCAAAGAGTTCTTGTTAAATTAAAAATAACCCAAAGTGTACAGAAGTTGACTTTTATGATAGAAAGGATTATTTTGCCATATTGGCCGAGGACCCAGCCTGCCTTAAATACTGTTTTTGGATAAAATAGGGAAGGAGCTCCTGACCGGCGACCCCACCACTTGGGCCTGTGTCCTCTTCCATCTTTCAGGCTAGCATTCACTGGTGGTCTCTCTCAGCCAAGACAGTGCCTGCAAGGAGAAGAAATCTTAGCATCTTTATGGTGGCGGGGGGCAGAACCTCAGATCTGCTCGCTGTTCTTGCTGTCTCTGCAGGCCGTGGCTGCTTGTACTTGTCCCTACCCTTGTGCTGATCTGCACTGAGGTAATTGTGACCCTCTTAGCCTTTTGGGGTGGCCTGCTTGCCCCTGCTGTTGAAGCCTATTGTCCTGGCCTCTTGCCTCTTTGCAAAGTCCTCTCATTGCAGCCTCCGTGTTCTGACCACTCTGCTTGCAGTACTGGGTACATCTGGGTCACTGGCATACCCTGTGCAGAAAGAACGCTACCTCAGATCCGCTTAATACTAGATACCTCCCTCAGATGTTGTGGGCCTGCCAGCAAGGGCTGTGCTGATCCAGCACCATGTGAACACGAGCCGTCTCAAAGAGGGCTTAACCTCTGGGAGCACTGCGGTTTCTAACTAACCTACCCCTTGGGAATTTTGACTCAGGGTGAGAAGCAGCCAGGGCCAGCGTCTGACTGATTCCGTATCAATTTTCCTCTCAACCTCCCAGTCCTTTCCAATTTCTCCCTAGGTACCTGGGAACTTCCTTTCCATAGAGTTCTCTTCACATAGGGCTTACAGCAAACCTCAGACAGAAAACCATGCTTTGCCTTCAGTACATAGAGGGAATTTTTGTAATTTAGAAATCTCAACCAAAAGGCTGACTTTGAGTCAAATGACCTTTTTGTTCTAATTGCTGCTATCTGCCCTTCTCCTTCTGGAGCTGCAATAAACCTTATGGGTTAGGTTTATAAAGCAGAAGGGGTAAAGAGAAAGAAGCCAGCTGACTGATAAGGAAAGGTATGTCAGGATGTATTTCAAATATACTGCACCCAAGCAACCAAAGAAAAAATAAAGGACTTCGTCAAAATTAAAAACCTCTCTACTTCAAATAACTCAACTAAGAAAGTGAAAAGATAACCCACGGAATGGGAGAGAATATTTGCAAATCATATATCTGGAAAGAGACTTGTGTTCAGAATATATAAAGAACTCTTACAACTCAACAGTGAAAAGACAAATATATACTCCAATTTTAAAATGGGCAATGGGTACAAATAGACATTTCTCTAAAGAAGATATGGTCAATAAGCAGAAATGGCCAATAAGCACAGAAAAGACACTCAATATCATTGATCACCGAGGAAATGCCAATTTAAGCTGCAATGAGATACCACTACACACCTACTAGACAACTAAAATTGAAAAGACTGAAAATACTGAATGTGAGTAAGAATGTGAAGCAACAAGAAATCTCATACGTTGCTGTAGACACGCAAAATGGTGCAACGACTTTGGGAAATAGTTTGGCAATTCCTCAGAAAGTTAAAGATAGAGTTACCATATGACCCAGCAACTCCACTCCTCAGTGTAAACCCAAGAACATTGAAAACTTATATCCACACAAAAACTTACACACGAATGTTCATGACAACATTATTCATAATAACCAAAAGGTAGAAACAACACAAATACCCATTAACTGATGAACAGATAAACAAAATGTGGTATATCCAAACAATGGAATATTATTCAACCTTGAAAAGGAAGGAAATTCTGATGCATGCTACAATATGGATGAACCTTGAAGACATTACGCTAAGTGAAAGAAGCCAGATACAAAAGGTCACATATTGCATGATTCTATTTATATGCAACATCCAGATTAGGCAAATCCCTAGAGACAGAAAATAGATTAGTTGTTGCCAGGGGATGGAAAGAGGTGGCAGGAAATGGGAAGTAACTGCTAATGAGTATGGGGTTTCTTTTTGGTGTGATGAAAATGTTCTGAAATTAGATAGTGGTGATGGTTGTACAACCTTGTGGCATACCAAAACCAACTGAATTGTAAAAGAGTGAAAGATTATGATATGTGAGTTATATGTCAAAAAAACAGAAAGGAAAAAATATGCTATGCCCTGAGTATGTATGTTTCAGTTTCCTTTGAAATGAAGTAGATAGAAGATACCAAAACATTTACAGGCCAGTTGGTTCTTATGTAAAAATTAAAGGCTCAAAGTTTTTAAATACTAAGATGTTTGAGTGTTGATTAGCTGTTGTGGGGTTTTTTTAGGATTTTAAAACTATCATTTTTAAAATATAAATGCAGAATTATGGACTTTTTATAGAGTAGAGTTTAATGAGTTTTAACACACATATAAATCATGGAACCACCACCACATCCAGAATACAAAACAGTTCCCCACAAAATCCCTTGTGCTGGCCCTGTGGTCACACACTCCCCCCACACATAACCATTGGCAATCGCTGATCTGTTTTACATGCCTACATGCAAAATAGAATGTCATATAGACATGTTATAGGATGTCATAAAAATTGAACTGTACAGCATGTGATTTTGAGACTAGCCTGTTCTGCTCAACATAATGCCTTTGAGATGAATCCAAGTTGCCTGTATTGCTGGTTGGTTTCTTTTTATTATTGAGCAATATTCCAAGACATGGATGTATCACAGTTTGTATGTCCATTCACCCGTTGAAAGGAAATTTGGGTTGTTTCCAGATGTTGGTAATTATGAGTAGAGCTGTTATAAACATTCATGTACAAGTGTTTGTGTGAACTTACTATTTCGTTTGTTTGGGGTAAATACCTAGGAGTATGTACCTAAGTGTATGTTAGGTACATAAGAAAATATTGAACTGTTTTCCAGAGTGTCTGTGTCAATGTATGAAAGTTCCTGTTGTTCTGTATCCTCCAGCATTTGGTATTGTCAGTTTTCTGTTTGTTTAGTTGAGTTTTGTTTGTTTGTTTGTTTTTTAGCCACTCTAATAAGTAGTGGTACTTGACTGTGGTTTTAATATGCATTTCCCTAAGGGCTAGTCATGTCAAGCATCTTTTCATGTTTGCTTGCCATCCCTATATCTTCTTTGGTGAGATTTCCATTTAAATCTCTTGAAAAAAATTTATTGGGTTGTTTGTTTTCTTACAACTGCATTTTAGCAGTTATTTAAATATCCTGGATGCAAATTATTTTTCTGATATGTGATTTCAAGTCTTGCCTTTTCATTCTCTTAATAATTTATTTCACTGAGCCAAAAATTTTAATTTTGACAAAGTCCAGTTTATCTATGTTTCCTTTTCTATGTTTTCTTTTTTAATTTTTATAAGGTTTGATGTTTAGGTTAGAGTTCATTTTTTAAAATTGTGATAAAATATACATAACATAAAATTTACCATTTTACTCATTTTTAAGTGTACAGTTCCGTGGTATTAAGTACATTCACATTATTGTGCAACCATCACCACCATCCATCTCCAGAATTTTTTTGTCTTCCCAAACTGAAACTCTGTATCCATTAAATAGGAACTCCCCATCCCCTCTCCTCCCAGCCCCTAGAAACCACTATTCTACTTTCTGTCTCTGTGAATTTGACTGCTCTAGGCACCTCATATAAGCAGAATCCTATAATATTTGTCCTTTTGTGACTAGTTTGTTTCACTTAGCATATCTTCAAGGTACATCCATGTTGTGGTGTGTGTCAGAACTTCCTCCCTTTTCAAGTCCAAATAATATTCCACTGTATGTATATACCACATTTTGTTTATCTGTTCGTCTGTTGATAGACACTTGGGTGCTTGCACCTTTTGGCTATTGAAGTAATGCTGCTGTGAACATGTGTACACAATATCTGTTGGAGTCTCTGCTTTCAATTCTTTTGGTTATATACCCACCAGCAAAGCACAAAGTTTCCAATTTTACCATATCTGATATTTGTTATTTTCTGATTTTTTAATAATAGCCACATTAATAGGTGTGAAATCATCTTTTTTGCATGTAGATGCCCAATTTTCCAACACTTTATGATGGAAAGACTATTCTTTCTCCATTGAGTTGACTTTACACCTTTGTAAAAAAAAAAAAAGTCACTCAGCCATATTTGCATGGGTCAATTTTATTTATTTATTTTTTATTTTTATTTTTTGTGAGGAAGATTAGCCCTGAACTAACATCTGTTGCTAATCCTCTTTTTGCTGAGGAAGACTGGCCCTGGGCTAACATCCATGCCCATCTTCCTCTATTTATATGGGATGCAGCCACAGCATGTCTTGACAAGCAGTGCTTTGGTCCACATCCAGGATCCAAATCTGCAAACCCCAGGCCACAGAAGCGGAGAGCGTGAACTTAACTACTATGCCACCGGGCCGGCCTGTATGGGTCCATTTTAGACTCTTTATTCTGTTCCATTGATCTATGTGCTTATCCCTATGCCAATACCAAACTGTCTTGATTATTCTTGCTTTGTAGTAAGCCATAAAGTCAGGTAGTGTGAGTTCTATAATTTCTTTTTCAAAATGTTTTAGCTATTCTAGTTCCATTCCCTTTCCATATAAATTTTAGGATGAGCTTATCTGTATCTGCAAAAAATATCCTGCCAGGTTTGATTGGAATTTCGCTAAATCTGTAGATCAATTTGGAGTGATTTGAATTCTTAACTACATCAAGTATTCCAATCCATGAACAGAGAAAGTCTCTCCTGTTTTCTTTGATTTCTTGCATTCACATTTTATAGTTTTCAGTATACAAATCCTGCACACATTTTATTAGATTTTTACCTAAGTATTTTACTTTTTAGTATTTTCAAAATTTTGATTTCCAAGGGGGCCAGCCCGGTGGTGCAGCGGTTTAGTTCGTGCTTTGGCAGCCAGGGGTTGGGGGTTCGGATCCCAGGCGCCTGCCCATGCACTGCTTGTCAGCCATGCCTTGGTGGCATCCCATATAAAGTAGAGGAAGATGGGCACGGATGTTAGCCCAGGGCCAGTCTTCCTCAGCAAAAAGAGGAGGATTGGGAACAGATGTTAGCTCAGGGCTGGTCTTCCTCACACACACACAAAATTTTTTTTTGATTTCCAAGTGTTCATTGCTACTATATAGGAATATGATTGATTTTTGTATGTTGACCTTGTATCCTGCAACTTTGCTAAATTCAAGTATTAGTTCTAGAAGCTGTTTTATAGATTTCTTGGAATTTCCTACATAGATAATTTTGTTGTCTGTGAATAGGGACAGTTTTATTTATTCTTTTCTAGTCTATGTGATTTTTTTTTTCTTTTTCTTGCCCTATTGTATTGGCTAGGACTTCCAGTATGATATTGAATAGGAATGGTGAGAATGGACATACTTAGCTTTTCCCCCATCTTAGGGGGAAAGCAGTCACTCTTTCACCATTAAGAATCATGTTAACTGTGGGGCCAGCCTGGTGGCATAGTGGTTTAGTTCACGTGCTCTGCTTCAGTGGCCAGGGATTCACAAGTTTGGATCCCAGGCATGGACCTGTGCAGAGCTTATGAGGCCATGCTGTGGCAGATGTCCCACACAAAATGGAGGAAGATGAGCACAAATGTTAGCCCAGGGCCAATCTTCCTCAGCAAAAAGGGGAGGATTGGCAACAGATGTTAGCTCAGGGCTAATCTTCCTCACCAAGACAAAAAAAAAAAGAATCACATTAACTGTGAGCTTTTTGTAGATACTTTTTATCAGATTAAGGAGTTCTTTTCTATGCCTAGTTTTCTGAGAGCTTTTCAAAATCATGAACAGATGTTGAATATTGATAAATGCTTTTTCTGCATGCATCAATTTATATAATCATATGCTTTCTCTTCTTTAGGTTGTTAATATGATGGATTACATTGATTTTCAAACAAAGAACAAGGCATGCATTCCTGGTATAAACCCCACTTAGTTGTGGTATGTGATTTTTTTATGTACTACTGAATTCAATTTGCTAATATTCTGTTGAGGATTTTTGTGTCTATGTTCAAGAAGGATATTGGTCTGTAGTTTTCTTGAAAATTTAGATTGTTGATTTCAGAACTTCTTTTCTAATGTAACATTTAATGCTACACAATTTCCTCTAAGCACTGCTTTAGTTGCCTCCCACAAATTTTGACATGTTGTATTTTGATTTTCATCCAGTTCAATATATTTTCTAATTTCCCTTGAGAGTCCTTCTTTGACCCATAAACTGTTTAGAAGTGTGTTCTTTAATGTCCAAGTATTTGGAAAGTTTCCAGTTATGTTTTTGTTCTTGATTTCTTCTTTTATTCTATTTTTTAAAGAACATGCTTTCTGTAATTCCAATTCTTTTTTATTTATTTATTTTTTTGTGTGGGGAAGACCAGCCCTGAGCTAACATCTGTTGCCAATCCTCCTCTTTTTGCTGAGGAAGACCGGCCCTGGGCTAACATCCGTGCCCATCTTCCTCCACTTTATATGGGACGCCGCCACGGCATGGCTGACAGGCAGTGTGTCGGCGGGCGCCCGGGATCCGAACTCGCAAACCCCAGGCTGCCAAGCGCAGACTGAACCGCTGTGCCACCGGGCAGCCCCTGTAATTCCAATTCTTTTAAGTTTGTTAAGGCTTGTTTTATGACCCACAATATGATATATCTTGGTGAATGTTTCATGTGCACTTGAAAGGAATGTGTATTCTGCTGTTATTGGGTGGAGAGTTCTATAAATGTCAATTAGATAAGTTGGTTGATGGTGTCGTTCAGTTTTTCTATTTCCTTGCTGATTTTCTGTCTGCTTGTTCCATCAGTTACTTACATAGGAATGTTAAAGTCTCCAACAATAGTTATGGATTTGTCCATTTCAGCTTTTTAAAATCAATTTTTACTTCACATATTTTGAGATTCTGTTAGGTTTGTACACATTTAAGATTGTTATGTCCTCGTGGTGAATTGATTCTTTCATCATTATGTAATGTACCTCTTTATCCCTGTTAACTTTCCTTGTAGGGTATATCACTACAGAATCTACAAACATTGTAAGAGTAATAAAGGAATACTATGAACAACTCCCTGCACATAATTTTACCGTGGCTGATATTAATATAGCCACCTCCAAATTTCCTTTGATTAATGTTTGCAAGGCATATTTTTTTCCCATCCTTTTATTTTTTATCTTTTCATTAGTTTGAGGTGAGTTTCTTGTAGATAGCATTTACTTGAATCTACCTTTTTTTTTGGTGAGGAAGACTGGCCCTGAGCTAACATCTGTTGCCAATTGTCCTCTTTTTGCTTGAGGAAGATTGTCCCTGGACTAACACCTGTGCCCATCTTCCTCTGTTTTTCATATGTGGGACACCACCACAGCATGGCCTGATGAGTTGTGTGTAGGAGTGTGCCCGGGATCCAAACCTGTGAACCCTGGGTTGCTGAAGCAGAATGCGCAAACCCAACAACTACACCACAGGGCCGGACCCTTGAATCTACTTTTTAATTCATTCTGACAGCCTCACTTCGCTAATTGGTGTGTTTAAACCATTTATATTTAATGTAATTATGTGTATGATGAGATTTAAGTCTGCCATTTCATTATTTATTTTCTGTTTGTTTCCTCTGTTTTTCATTCCTCCATTTTGCCTTTCCTGCCTTCTTTTGGATTATTTGAATTTTTTTAGTATTTCATTTTAATGTATCTATTGAAATTTTTACTACATCTCTTTGGATAGCTTTTTAGTGGTTACTTTAAGGATTACAATACATACTTAATTTTTCACAGACTACTTGGAGTATTTTACTGCTTCAAGTGGAATGTAGACACTTCATCACCATTAGGTCCATTTGCCCTCCCCCTTTCTGTTGTAGTTGTCACATTTCACATCTACAAACAGTGGAAACTATATCAGATAATATTATAAATTTTGCTTTCAATGATTACACATATTTTAAAGAATTTAAGAGGAGAAAAATAGTCTATTAGATTTACCCAGATATTCCTCATTTCTGTTACCCTTCCTTCAGTCCAAGTTTCCCTCTGGTATCCTTTCCCTTCCATCTGAAGAGCTCTCTTTATCATTTCTTTTAGGTCAGGTCTGCATGTGATAAATTCTTACTTTTCTTTCCTCTGAGACTGTTTTTATTTTGCCTTCATTCCTGAAGGATATTTTTGCTGGATGTAGAATTATGTGTTGGCAGTTCTATTCTTTCAGAACTTGAAAAATGTTCCACTGTCTTCTGGCCTCCATGTTTCCTGATGAGAAATTTGCGATCACTCAAAACATTCTTCACCTATATATAGTGCTTTGTTATTCTTTGGCTGCTTACAACATTTTTTTTTTTGTCTTTTATTTTCAGTGGTTTAATTATGATGTGTCTGGGGATGGATATGTTTGAGTTCATGCTGTTTGGGGTTCGATGAGCTTCTTCAATTTGTAAATTTAACTGTTGCAAAACTTGGTAAGTTTTCAGCCATTATTTCTTCAAATATTTTTTTCCACACTGTACTCTTTGTTCTCTCTTTTTGGAATTCCAATGACATGAATGTTAGACCTTTTGATATTGTTCTACAGATCCCTGTGGCTCTGTTTATTTTTTCATATTATTTCTCTTTGCTGTTCAGCTTGAACTATCTTCATGTTCACTTACCTTTTCCTCTCTCATCTCCATTCTGTTATTCATCCTATCCAGCATTTTTTTTTTAGTTATTGTGTTCTTCAGTTCTAAAGTTTCCATTTGGTTCTTTTTCATATCTTCTATTTCTTTGCTGAAACTATCTTTTCATGTGTTTCAGGTGTGTTCATCCTTATTTCTTGGAACATGGTTATAATAATGTCTTAAAGTCTATCTCATAATCCCAACATCTGTGTCATCTCTGAATTGACATATGATGAGTGTCTTTTGCCTTGTGAGAATTTGACATTTTCCTCGTTCTTAATATATTAAGTAATTTTGAATTGTATCATGAACATTTTGAATATTATGTTATGAGATGCTGGGTCATGTTTAAATACTGTACAGAATGTTGATTTTTTTTATTTTGCTTTGTTTCAGCAGGGAATTGACCCAGTTAGCTTTAATTTACCATTTGCTTCCAGCCTTCTGTGGACTGTGGCTTCATTAGGTCAATTTTCAAAACTGTTGCAGTCCTATTTGGATCTATCCTGCATGTGCACCACCCAGTGGTCAGTCTCAGACGTGGGAAGTGGTCCACCTCATAGTTCAGTTCCCAAAGCCTTTGGTGTGCAATTTAGGTTCCAGTTCACGCATGCATTGCTTGGAAATGTGATCAGGAATTCATACACAGCTTTATGGGATCACTTTCTTGATATCTGTGATTTTTTTGTTGTTGTTGAGGA
This sequence comes from Tapirus indicus, assembly GCA_031878705.1. Lineage (NCBI taxonomy): Eukaryota > Metazoa > Chordata > Mammalia > Perissodactyla > Tapiridae > Tapirus > Tapirus indicus. The sequence continues at coordinate 893,438 of CM062932.1, read as the reverse complement.
AGATTTGCCCTGAGCTAACTTCTGTTGCCAATCTTCCTCTATTTTGTATGTGAGCTGCCACCACAGCATGGCCACTGACAAGTGGTGTAGGTCCATGCCCAGGAACCAAACTGGGGCCACCAAGGCAGAGAGCACCAAACATAACCATGGCCACTGGGGCTGGCCGTCTGTGATTTCTTTAATACTTTCCAGTCACAGAAGAAAATGCATTGCTGTAGTTTTCTTCATCTTTCTTGTATTTAGGGTTTGTTGAGTTTCTTGACTTTGTGGGTTTATAGTTCTCATCGAATTTAGAAGGTTTTTCAGCCATTATTTCTTCAAATATTTTTCTGCTTCCTAACTACAGGAATTCCAATGCTTTGCTCTAAATTCTATTATGGCCTCAATGTTATACATGTTTGGAGTCCTCGTGCTTGGGAAAACCAAGACACATCATAATCAAATTGCTCAAAACCAGTGATAAAGAGAAAAATCTTAAAAGCCTCCAGAGAAATAAAGACACGTTATCTACAGAGGAACAAAGATAAGGATGACAGCAGGCTTTCCTGTCAGAAACAAATGGGGAAAGGACTTGAATAGACATTTCTCAAAATAACATACATGGATGGCCAATAATCACATGAAAAGACGCTCAATATCACTGATCATTAGAGAAATGCAAATCAAAACCACAGTGAGATGCCACTTCATACCCATTAGGATGGCTATTATAATTTTTTTTTAAAAACCAGATAATAACGAATGTTGGTGAGGATATGAAGAAATCAAAACCCTTGTGCACTGCTGGTGGGAATGTAAAATGGTACAGCCATTAGGAAAAATCATACGGCAGTGCCTCAAGAAATTAAAAATAGAATTACCATATAATCCAGCAATTTCACTTTTGGGCATATACTCAAAAGAACTGAAAATAAGGACTTGAACAGGTATTTCCACACCCATGTTTATAGCAGCATTATTCATAATAGCCAAAACGTAGAAGCAAACCAAGTGTCCATTGACAGGTGAATGGATAAACAAAACGTAATATATACACACAATGGAATATTGTTCATCCTTGAAAAGGAGGGAAATTCTGACACATGCTACAACATGGATGAAGCTTGAAGTAATTATGCTAAGTGAAATAAGCCAGTCACAAAAGGCCACATAGTGAAGAATTCCATTTACATGAAATGTCCAGAATAGGCAAATCTATAGAGACAGAAAGTAGATTAGTGCTTGCCAGAGGTTGTGGGGAGGGTGGAATTAGGACTAACTGCTAATAGATATGGTGTTTCTTTTTCACTAAAACCCTATGAAGTATACACTTCAAAATGGTGAATTTTTGCTGTGTGAATGATATATAAAAATGACTATAAAGGTAGAATAAAAGGAAATAGCCTTTTATAACATATAAAGCTGCAAGGAGAAATAGATGAATTCACAATCATTGTCAGAGATTTTAATACCTCTGTCTTCAAAACTGATAGAACAAGGAGACAGAAAACCAGTTAAGGATATGGAAGACTTGAACAACACTGCCAACCAAGTTGACTAACTGACATTTTTATAACACTCCACATAGCAACAGCAGAGTATACATTCTTGTCCCATGCACATGGAACATTTACCAAGATAGGTCATATTCTGGACCATAAAACAAACCTCAACACATTTAAAAGGATCCAAGTCATACAAAGTATGTTCTCTGACCACAATGGAATAAAATTAGTAATCAAGGACTGAAAGATCTCTGAAAAATCTTCAAATATCTGTAAACTAAAAACACACTTCTAAATAACCCATGGATCAAAGAATAAATCAAAAGAAAAATTAGAAAGTATTTGACCTGAATGAAAATGAAAATACAATATAACAAAATTTGCAGCAGTGTCAGTTATTTTAACAGACTTTTCACGGAAGAAGATACACAGATGGCCAATAAGCACATGAAAAGATACTCAACATCATTAGTCATCAGGGAAGTGCAAAATAAAGCTACAATTAGATATCACTTCACATCCACTAGCATGGCTAAAATTAAAAAGACTGACCATAGCAAATGTTGGCAAAGATGTGGAGGAAGTAGAAGTCTCATACACTGCTGGTGGGGATGAGAAATTGTACAAACACTTTTGAAAACATTCTGGCAGTTTATTAAAAAGTCAAACATGCAGCTACCACGTTATCCAGCTATTCCACTCCTGGCTATGTCCCCAAGGGGAAAGAAATGTTCACATGAAGACTTGTGCATGAATGTTCATAGAAGCTTTATTTGTAATAACCCAAAGGTGGAAACAACCCAAATGTGTCCATCGACATGTGACTAGATAAAGAAATTGTGATACATCCATATAATAGAATACTATTTAGCAATAAAAAAAGATCAAACTAATGACAAATGCAAAACATGGATGGGTCTTAAAGTGATTATGGTGAATACAACAAACCAGACAAAGAAGAATATGTACAATATGATTCCATTTAAATAAAATTCTAGAAAATGCAAACTGATCTATAGTAACTGAAGCCAATCAGTGGTTGCCAGGGAACTGGGGGATGTAGGGAGGAGAGAGATTACAAAAAGACACAGGAGAACATTTGGGGGTGATGGATATATTCACTATCTTGATTGAGGAGATGGTTTTGCAGGTGTGTAGATAAGTCAAAATGTATCAAATTTTCATCAAACTTTAAATGTGTGGAATTTTTTGAATGTCAATTATATTTCAATTTAAAAACAAAAATTTTACTCTTAAAAAATAGAAAGAAAGAAAACATAGGTGAAGTGGAGACAATGTTCAGATTGCTCTACAGTATTGCCAGATCCAACTTTTCCTGAATCAGCAATCAGTTCACCTCTAAACTTTTTTTTTTGTTGAGGTAACATTGGTTTATAACATTATATAAATTTCAGGTGTACATCATTATAAATTGATTTCTGTGTAGATTACATCAGGTTCACCATCCAAAGACTAATTACCATCCTTCACCGTACACATGTGCCTAATCTCCCCTTTCACCCTCTCCCCTCCCCCCTTCCCCTCTGGTAACCCCCAATCCAATCTCTGTATCTGTGTGTTTGTTTGTTTGTTGTTGTTGTTGTTTTCATCTTCTACTTATGAGTCAGATCATATGGTATTTGACTTTCTCCCTCTGACTTATCTTGCTTAGCAGAATACCCTCAGTGTCCGTCCATGTTGTCACAAATGGCTGGATTTCATCATTTCTTATGTCTGAGTAGTATTCCATTGTGTATATATTCTACACCTCTATCCATTTGTCCCTTGATGGGCACTTAGGTTGCTTCCAAGTCTTGGCTATTGTGAATAATGCTGCAATGAACACAGGGGTGCATATATCTCTATGCATTTGTGTTTTCATGTTCTTTGGATAAATACCCAGCAGTGGAATAGCTGGATTGTGTGGTAGTTCTATTCTTAATTTTTTAAGGAATCTCCATGCTGTTTTCTATAGTGGCTGCACCAGTTTGCATTCCCATCAGCAGTGTATGAGAGTTCTCTTTTCTCCACATCCTCTCCAACACTTGTTGTTTCCTATCTTGTTAATTATGGCCATTCTGACGGGCGTGAGGTGATACCTCATTGTAGTTTTGATTTGCGTTTCCCTAATAATTAGTGATGTGGAACATCTTTTCATGTGCCTGTTGGCCATCTGTAGATCTTTGGGAAAATGTCGGTTCAGACCTTTTGCCCATTTTTTAATTGGGTTGTTAGTTTTTGTTGTTGTTGAGATGTATGAGTTCTTTATATATTTTGAATATTAACCCCTTATCAGATATATGGTTTGCAAATATCTTCTCCCAACTGTTAGGTTGCCTTTTCATTTTGTTGATGGTTTCCTTTGTTATGCAGAAGTTTGATAGTTTGCTGTAGTCCCATTTGTTTATTTTTTCTATTGTTTCCTTTGCTTGGTTGTACATGGTATTTGAAAATATGCTGCTAAGACCGATGTCAAAGAGCATACTGCTTATGTTTTCTTCTAGAAGTTTCATGGTTTCAGGTCTTACATTCAAGTCTTTAATCCATTTTGAGTTAATTTTTATAAATGGTGTAAGATAATGGTCTACTTTCATTCTTTTGCATGTGACTGTCCAATTTTCCCTCACCATTTATGGAATAGACTTTCCTTTCTCCATTGTATGTTCTTGGCTTCCTTGTCAAAAATAAGCTGTCCATAGATGTGTGGGTTTATTTCCGGGCTCTCAATTCTGTCCCATTGATCTGTATGTCAGTTTTTGTGCCAGCACCAGGCTGTTTTGATTACTGTAGGTTTGTAGTATATTTTGAAATCAGGGAGTGTGATACCTCCAGCTTAGTTTTTTTTCCTCAGGATTCCTTTGGCTATTTGGGGCCTTTTGTTGTTCCATATAAATTTCAGGATTCTTTGTTCTATTTCTGTGAAAAATGTCATTTGAACTTTGATAGGGATTGCATTGAATCTGTAGATTGCTTTAGGAAGTATGGACATTTTAACTATGTTAATTCTTCCAATCCAAGAGCATGGAACATCTTTCCACTTCTTTGTGTCTTCTTCAATTTCTTTCAACAAAATTTTATAGCTTTCAGTGTACAGGTCTTTCACCTCTTTGGTTAAATTTATTCCTAGGTATTTTATTCTTTTCATTGCAATTGTAAATGGTATTGTATTCTTAATTTCTCTTTCTGCTACTTCTTTGTTAGTGTATAGAAATGCAACTGATTTTTGTGTGTAGATTTTGTATCCTGCAACTTTACCATATTCATTTGTTATTTCTAAGAGTTTTTTTGGTGGATTCTTTAGGGTTTTCTATATATAAAATCATGTCATCTGCAAATAGTGACAGTTTCACTTCTTCCTTTCCAATTTCGATTCCTTTTGTTTCTTTTTCTTGCCTAATTGCTCTGGTTAGGACTTCCAATAAATACTAATGTTAAGTAGGAGTGGTGAAAGTGGGCATCCTTGCCTGGTTCCTGTTCTTAAGGGTATAGCTTTCAGTTTTTCACCATTGAATATGATATTAGCTGTGGATTTGTCATATATGGCCTCTATTATGTTGAGATACTTTCCTTCTATACCCATTTTATTCAGAGTTTTTATCATAATGGATGCTGTATCTCATCAAATGCTTTCTCTGCATCTATTGAGATGATCATGTGATTTTCATTCTTCATTTTGTTAGTGTGATGTATCATGTTGATTGATTTGTAGATGTTGAACCATCCCTGCATCCCTGAAATAAATCCCACTTGATCATGGCGTATGATCTTTGTAATGTACTCTTGGATTCGATTTGCTAGTATTTTGGTGAGGATTTTTGCATCGATGTTCATCAGTGATATTGGCCTGCAATTCTCTTTTTTTGTGTGTTGTCATCTGGTTTTGGTATCAGGACAACGTTGGCCTTGTAGAATGAGTTAGAAAGCTTCCCCTCCTCTTCAATTTTTTGGAAGACTTTGAGAGGGATAGGTATTAAGTCTTTGAATGTTTGGTAGAATTCACTAGGGAAGCCATCTAGTCCTAGACTTTGGGGAGGTTTTTGATTACTCTTTTGATCTCCTTACTGGTGATTTATTTATTCAAATTCTCTATTTCTTCTTGTTTCAGTTTTGAAAGGTTGTATGATTCTAAGAATTTATTCATTTCTTCTAGATTATCCAATCTGTTGGCGTGTAGCTTTTCATAGTATTCTCTTATACTCTTTTGTGCTTCTGAGGTGTCTGTTATAATTTCTCCTCTTTCATTTCTGATTTTATTTATTGGAACCCTCTCTCTTTTTTTCTTGGTGGGTCTAGATAAAGGTTTGTCAATTTTGTTTACCATTTCAAAGAACCAGCTCTTAGTTTCATTGATTTTTTCTGTTTTTCATCTCTATTTCATTTATTTTTGCTCTGATTTTTATTATTTCCTTCATTCTACTGATTTTTGGGCTTTGTTTGTTCTTCTTTTTCCAGTTCCTGTAGGTGCACTGTTAGATTGTTTATTTGAGATTTTTCTTGTTTGTTGAGGTAGGCCTGTATTGCTATAAACTTCCCTCTTAGAACTGCTTTTGCTGTATCCAATAAATTTTGGCATGTCATATATTCATTTTCATTTGTCTCCAGGTACTTTTTGATTTCTCCTTTGATTTCTTCATTGACCCAATAGTTGTTCAGTAGCATTTTGTTTAATCTCCATATATCTGTGGCTTTTCCAATTTTCTTCCTGTAGTTGATTTCTAGTTTCATACCATTGTGGTCAGAAAAGATGCTTGGTATTATTTCAATCTTCTTAAGTTTACTGAGTCTTGTTTTGTGGCCTAATATGTGATTTATCCTGGGATATGTTCCGTGTGCATTCAAAAAGAAAGTGTATTCTATGGTTTTTGGATGGAATGTTCTGTATATATCTACTAGGTCCATCTGGTCTAATGTGTCATTTAAGGCTAATGTTTCCTTATTGATCATCTGTTTGGATGATCTATCCATTGGTGTAAGTGGAGTGTTAAAGTCCCCTACTATTATTGTCTTACTGTCTATTTCTCCTTTTATGTCTGTTAATAATTGCTTTATATATTTAGGTGCTCCTAGGTACCCCTCCATTTTCCATTGACATGGGTTGGTAAATTCCCTTTTAAAATTAAACCAGTTTAAATTGTGCTTTCTATCACTTGTAACTCAGGGTTCTGAGTGATACAATTCTGACCTCTGATTGAATGGGGTGCAGCCTAGAATGGGAATAGGGTATGGGTGTGAGGAATTAGAGGAATCAAATACTTTTTGGAATTTTAAAAGTAGAAGTTGGAAGGAAAGGAGAGTAGATCCTCCAGAAAACAGGTGGGAAGGCTCTTGATTAGCCTTCAAGCTCTGTACAATGTATGGCTTGTTTGGATGAGCTTGTGCTATTAACACATGAAGGACATTGATATCTGCTTTGTAGGATCTCTATGAAGTTGCCATGTGCTGTCATGAAAAGAAGCCTGGACTGGGATTCTGGCAATGTGGGTCATAGTCCTGTCTCTGCCACTGGTATGCTGTGTGACCTTGGGCAAATTACAGCTCCTCTTTGGCCTTCATTGACTCATCAGTAATAGGAAAGGGTTGGCATAGTGGTCTCAGACAAATTTTCCTTGATTCTGTCCATCTTCCCAAGAAACAATTTCTGCACGTGGCAGTGGGTGGAAACTTGGACCTGCTAAGATGATAGAAGAAACATGGTGAATCTGGGAATAGTGAAGCCAGTCATTTGGATCACTATATCATAGGAAATACAGAATTGTTAGAAAGCAGATTACAAGAGGGTGGGGCATGTTTCTGTTTGGGTTCTTTTTTCTCACCTTCTCACCCCAAACAGTCTGTAGACCATAGCTGCTATGGAGGGTTGCTACTGTCCCACTGATCAAAATTGAGTGCTATTCCCATCCCCATATTTCCCGCTCACCCAATGTATACAGTGAATAAAAGTTCAGGCTCTGGAGTCAGACAGATATAGGTTTGTTTGAATCCTAGCTCTGCTGTGTATCTCTGGCCAAATTCCTAAATCTCTCTGAGCATCAGTTTCCTCTTCTGAACAATAGAGAATAAAAATTGTATCAAATAAGGATAGGCTAGGTTAAGCTTCAGTAACCATCAACCCCAAAATCTCAGTGGCTTAACAAAATTTTATTTCTCACTCATTGTGGCAGGCAAAGGGAATTTGTTGGCTCATATTTTTTTGGCTAAAAGGTCAAGAGTCAGGATTGCTTCAGCGACTCAATGATGCATAGGACTGGTTTCTTTCTGTCTCTCTTTTCAGTATTTTGAGATATAAGCTTCATCCTAAGACTTGCTCTCCTCAGAGCCCCAGCTTGGCCACCAGAAGCCCCTGGGGCTGGGACAGGGAAGAGGGTTCACAGAAGTCTTGGGTTTATCTCTGACTGGATCAGCCTAAGCCATATGCCGGAGGTGGCCTGAGGGGATGGTGATGGAATTTGAGGGTGGTTTCCCTAGGTCACTCACTCAGATCTCTAAGTCAGCTTCCGTGGAACCACACAGATCTCCAGATAGAAATGGAATGTGTGGAAAGTGTTTACACCAGGGCCTGACACTGTTTATCCCCCTCAGGACTATCTACTATTCCTTTCTTTCAAGTCACTTCACTTGGTGAAGATATTTCAATGATGAATCTGCAAATGTCTACTGGATCTGAAAATGCTTTGCAAATGGAAAAAGCTGGACAATTGTTAAATGATCGTTACGACTGTTACAGACAAGCAATATTCAACGGAGACACACCAAGATCCTCCTCACTCACTATATTCTAGCCACACTGGCATTTTTTCTTTTCCAGAAACATATCAAGCTTGTTTGGGTTTTAAGATCTTTGCACACTGCTTTTGTTCCCCTTCGTCTGGAATTCTCTGCCCCTAGATCTCTTTTAACTGGCTCCTTTTCATCCCTCAGGTCTCAGAAGCATTTCTTGACATTTGTATACCCCATCACCATGTTTTATTTTCTTCGTTACTACTGTATTACCATCTGAAATTATTTTGCTTCTTTGCTTGCGTCTTGTCTTACTCCCCAAACCAGAACTTCAAAACAGCAAGGACTTCAAGTCTTGTTTACAGATCCCCAGCATCTGGCACAGGACTTGAAACATATTAGACACAAAGTAAATGTGTGTTTAAAGAATGAAAGAACAGATAATTAAATGTAGCATCTCCATCCACTGCTGTGCTTTGTTGTAAGTTGTGTCTCAAGTAATTGCCAGATTTTAAAAATACTAGCTTTAAAAAATACAAGTTACAATATATTCAAGGTTACCCCGTAAGCGTATCTCTTTCAGTCTCTTCTTCCTTGAGAGGCAGAGAGAAGGGTGGAATGACTCTTACCTGTTTTGAAATAAGTGTAATTTGTATCCTGGCTCCTCTGTGCCACAATCCAGATGTTCTCAATCTTTTTTGTGTGTGTGTGAAGAAGACCAGCCCTGAGCTAACATTTGCTAATCCTCCTCTTTTTGCTGAGGAAGACTGGCCCTGGGCTAACATCCGTGCCCATCTTCCTCTACTTTATATGGGACGCCACCACAGCATGGCTGACAAGCATTGCATCGGCAGGCACCGGGGATCCAAACCCGCAAACCCCGGGCTGCCAAGCGTGAACCAAACCGCTGTGCCACTGGGCCGGCCCCCAGATGTTCTCAATCTTTAGGGTGCATCAGAATTACCTGCAGGGCTTGTTAAACTCAGATTACAGGCACCACCCTCAGAGTTTCTGATATAGTAAATCTCGAGTGGAGTCTAAGAATTTGCATTTCTAGGAAGTTCCCAGATGATACTGATGCTGCTGGTTGGGGAACCACACTTGGAGAACAGCTGCCACAATCTAAATAGGCAATAAATTTTAAAGTATGATTAATAGCTGGGGCTATTTTGAATTATTGTAGTGTTTTACTTCTCTGCAACATTTTTGGCTCTCACTGAAATCCACGTACATCCATGGAAATGTGTCCTATAAGTAAAAATATCTGTCTTGTGTGTTGCAAGAGATCAAAGATCGAGAATCAAATGCTGCCATGGAGCATTCAGGGGCAGTTCCATGTTAGAGTACAAGTGTTAAAGTCATTCATCTAAATACGTCCCAAATTCACCAATTTATTTCCATCTCTCCTTGCAAGGTACAATTATTACTATTATATTTCATGTCAATTACTGCAATAACTTCCTAAATGGCTCTCTGAAGTTGTCCAGATGAAGCCAGACAATCTTTTCTAAATGCAAATCTGATCATGCTACTTGCTTGCATAAAACTCTCAATGGCTTCTCAATCTTCTCAGGAAAAGTCTAGTATCTTTCACATAGCTTACTTGATATGGTCCCTGTCTACCCTGCAGCCCCATCTCATACTGCTCCCCTCCAACCACCATGACCTCATTTCAATTCCTCAATCTCAGAAAGAACACTCCCTCCCAATACAGGGTCTTAGCACATGCTGTCCTCTCACTTAGGAAAATTTCTTCCCCCTTATCTTATTAACTCCTATTCTTTCTTCAGAGCGCAGTTTGTGTCATTTCCTCAAGAAAACCTTCCCTGTCGTTCCCAGGCTAGGTCAGTTTCCTCTGTTGCATGATTTTATAGAACCTTGTTCCATTCCTTCAGAGCACTACCCATTTTTTCTTGAGTCTGTTTTTGTTCATTATCTGCAGAGGAGAAGGATAGTGACTGTTTTGACTCACCAGCATATCCCTAGTGCCTGGCACAGCACAATGTAAATGCTCAAGCAATAATGTGTTGGATGAAATTTAAAATGCGTTTATTTACTCAGTCCTTACTGTGATCCAAATCCTATGCTAGGACCTAAGCAGGTACAAAGATGAGTAAGACAGTTGCTTGACCTCAAGGAACTCCATGCCAGTCAAGAGCAACAGACATGTATGGATTATGGAGACAAATTTCTGCAACAGGGTAGAAGTGGCTATATGAGAGGAACACAGTGCTTTGGGAGTCAAGTGGAGGAGGGACAGATCAATTCCAGATGGGGAAAGCAATTCATTCAAGATATATCTTGAATGAAGATATAGTTCTCACTATGTGCTAGGCATTGTTCTAAAAGTTTTACGTGGTTGAGGTCATTGTAAGAATTTTACAGATGGGGAAAACAAGGCAGAGGACGGCCAAGTAACTTGCCCAAAGTCACACAGCTACTAAGTGTTAGGAAAGGGATTTGAACCCAGGCTGCCTGTCTGGCTCCAGAGTCTACGTTCTACTACCCACAGGAAGTTTCACGGAAGAGGTGACAATTAAGCCGGGGCTTGAAGGATTCGGCCAGGTGGAAAAAGGGGCGGCCATTCCTAGCAAAATCCGGAAAATATGTGCCTAATTAAGAGTTTAGTTTCTTCCTTTGCCCCGGTCCCCACTAGACACAGGGAGAGATTTCACAGGAGCACAGAATGAAGACAGAAGGAAAAGAAAGCTAACTTCCCGCTACAGAGAGTAGCGAGACCGCTTCCATGGAAACAGTAACTGCTTCCCAGGTAGGTGAGATCTCGCGGTGCCTGAGCCTGCGGAAGTGACGTCGGACGCTCTTGAGGCCCCCTGGGGGGACCGCCGCGGCCCCTCCTTCCAGAGCGGCCGCCTTTTCCCGCGCGAGTTGGCTGTGCCGCTCGTGCCGCGCGGGGGAAACATGGCGTCTGCCCTGGAGCAGTTTGTGAACAGTGTCCGACAGCTCTCGGCTCAAGGTGAGGCTCTGGGCCGCCGGGCTGAGCCTGGGCGGGCCCTCCGGGCCGCAGGGACCGGCCCGCATGCCCAGCCGCCAGCGGGGACGGCTGGGTCCGCCCCGTGAGTGCCGAGCCTCGTCTGCGGGGCTGGGCTCGGGGTTGCGGCTCGTGGGCCAGGGCGGGGTCGGCGCGACGGATTTTTGCAGCCTTTTTCCACACTCGGGTTCCGTTGCCCCCGCGCCGGCCCGTGCGGTCGGCGACCCGGCCACCTTCCCTCCGTGAGGCTGCCGGACCCTCCTCCCCCGGGCCGGGCCCCTCGACCAGGCGCTTCGCTTGACAGTTTGGGGGCGGGACTTCCGCCTTGGCCTCCCTGGGCGCGCATTGGTCCCTGCGGCCTCCCTGCCTGCGGTGATTGGTGCGCCGGCCCGTCTGTCCCCCGCGCCTGGCCGCTCCGGACTAGGCCGCGGGGCGAGTGCGCTCTGGTGCCTTGACTTGGAGGCTCCGGTTGGCCGGCCCTCAGCTGCCGGTCGGCGTGCCCTTGGGAAGCCTGCGCGCCTATTTTAGTCCTGCGGAATGCCGCCGGAGCTCTCGCTCGTAGGACTCCATTTCTAGGGTAGAATTGTGCCCATTATTGCTTTGCTCTCAATTTTCATGCCGTTTGGTTCATTCACCTCATCACCTGAATCTAGAGCCCTGGACTCAGAATTGAAATAATTAGCTGCTGGCTGTGAAGGCCCCTTTAACTATCCTGTTCTTCATCTGTAAAAATAAGTCCCTACTTAAGAGAGTTGTTAAGATTGAATGAGGGAAGCCATGTAAAAGCACTTGGAACGGTTCCATTCATATGGGGTGCAATAAGTACAGTTACAAATTATTGTTATTGGCCATTAATTGTAAAGTTCTAGGAGCTGTGTCACCTTGGTCAAGTCACCTTTAATCTCGAGTCTCTCTTTTTCCATTTGTAAAAATGGAAAGGTGTATCTACCTCACTGTTGTAAGGCTCAACTGATCTGGTACAGAGCCATGCTTAATGAAATACTTCTCTCTCATTTCTCTTATTATCAATAGAAATTAGATCCATAGGTAAGGCATAGACTTGCAGTGCCTGTGAATGAAGATTCATTCATTCATTTATGCCACAAACACTTAGTTTCTGTTTCCTGGGATGTAACGTGGTTAGAAGATTTGGATTGGAATCCTGTCTCAGTCACTGCGTGTGCAAGCCACTTAATATCCCTGGGCCAATTTTCTCATTTACAAAACGGAAGGAGGACTGTTGAGCATCAAGTGGGGTTACTTATCTGAAAGCCTTGTGTATATGATCTGTGCAAGACGCTGCTTTAGGAACAGTCTGCAAGGCAGAGATAAATATACTTTCACTGCCCTTGGCCTCTGTGCTTCACATTCACTGCATAGAAAATGTTTGAGTTTCTACTTGCTCTTATTCAGAATTTTCTAACATAGACCTTAAGTGAAGGGAATATTATAATTTCCAGCTTTTCCTAGAGGAAATTTCATTGACCACTTCTCTGGTTGGGCTCATATCAGATGCACCCTGTGGCACTTAAACTTACTTATGACTTTCCGCTTGGCCCTGCACTGGTTAACTCTCTTCTGATTTTATAGTGACCCAGCTTTTGTTTTAAGTCTGAACTCAGCATTGGTTATTTAATTGGGGAAAGAATAATGGACTGAAATGCTTATTTCTGGGTGTTTCAAATCACTGTAAATGTATTTAGAGTAGTGGGTTAAAAGGGCACATTATTTAACTGGAAGAAGCTGTCTATTTCATACCTACCAGTGAGATCTATAATAAAATAATGGTGAGTTGGTACTTCCCACTTCAACTTACGTCATCATCTTGAAAGATGATACCTAATGAAATCATAGATTTTTTTTCTTTTTTTTTTTTTTGTGAGGAAGACCAGCCCTGAGCTAACATCCATCGCCAATCCTCCTCTTTTTGCTGAGGAAGACTGGCCCTGGGCTAACATCTGTGCCCGTCTTCCTCTAATTTATATGGGACGCCGCCACGGCATGGCTGACAAGCAATGCATTGGCGGGCGCCCGGGATCTGAACCTGAGAACCCCGGGCTGCCAAGCGCGGACTAAACCGCTGCGCCACTGGGTGGCCCCGATCATAGATTTTTTTTTTTATTCTTGTGTTGCAATGCATGTGATAAAGGAATATTTCCTTTCTTTTTATTAAAACTTATCAAATTTAAAAGTATAGTATAGAAGCCCCAGAAATTAAATTATCAAAGTTCCTAGCTACAGTCACTTGGATTTTAAGCATTATACTATTTGTAGTGTTTTTTAATAAGGAAAAAATCACCCAGCTACTAAATAGAAATAGCTGGTATGGGTGGCTTGAAGTCCAAAATGTAAAAGAGAACTACTGAAGGAGGAAACTTGAGGTTGATGCCCATGGACTTATAAATACCCACCACCACCGGAAAGATAGCTAGTAGGATTTAGGAGTATAGAGTGTGGCCATGGTGTCTGTTATCAGAGTAACCTATTAAAATCAGTGAGTCTACTTCAAAGTACCAACTTGCGCCTAATTAGATACTGTAGTTGTTAAAACATAACATTGTGGTATAGGGGAAAGATCAGTGGATCAATTTGGAGATTAAGTTCAACAAGCTGCTTGTTGATTGATCGGCTGTTAAGCAAGCCCTGTATTCTGAAGCTGGAGAAACGAGATAGTCTCTCCACCTGCGTTTACATTGAATTACCTAATCACCACAATCCCAGGTGATGCAAAGAGGGCACAGAGAGGACAAATATCCAAGTTAATCATGGGGAAGGGGCAAGGGGTGAAGTGAGGGTCCAGGGAAGGCCTAGGCTGACTGTTGAACGAAGAGTATGAGTTGGTAGTGGAGGACTTGGGGGAGAAGAGTGAAGGAGGGAACACTAAGCATGGAGAACAGCATGCATGGAGGCATAGAGGTGGGAGAACATGGAATGTTGATTGAAATTTCTGAGCTTGATGTGACCAGAGAGTAGGTGTGTGAAGGGAAGTAGCAGGAGGTAAGACCGGGGAGGCGCAGGGACCAGTTACTGGGCTGAGACATTTGGACTACTTAAAGCCATTGGAGTAATTTGATTGAATTTTACATTTTGGAAAGATCACACAGATCCAATATGGAGTATGTGTTGGAGGAGAGAAAGACTGAAGTAGATGGACCATTTAGAAGATTATGATGTCATACAGACAGGAAATGATGAGGATATGAATTAAGGCAGGGGAGAGAGAAAGGAATGGAACTAAGAGACTTAGGAAGTAAAATTAAATCATATTTGGTGACATTTGGGATACAGCAAGGGAGATGAGGGTGCTGGTGATAGTAATGTGTACATTTTTGGCCTGAGAGACCAGAAAAGGCAATGAAGGACAAGGAGAAACATTTGGGGCTGGAGGGAAATGGAAGGTTTAGTTTTGAGGCCGTGGGCAGGGTTGTTTCACTTCTTAGGCTCTTCTGGGATCTCATCTGAAATGGAGGAGATATAAGAAATTATCCTTAGGATTTCTTGCTCTGAGGAATGAAGTCTGTGGTTAGACTTCCTTTAGTTTGGTTAGTGCTATAACTGAATATAATTCCTGTTATTCCTGTTTTCCAGGGCAAATGACTCAGCTTTGTGAATTGATCAACAAGAGTGGGGAACTCCTTGCAAAGAATTTATCCCATCTGGACACTGTGCTTGGGGCTCTGGATGTTCAAGAGCACTCCTTGGGCGTCCTTGCTGTTTTGTAAGGGCATCTTCTTTTATAGTTTTGTATAAAACTATACAACTATAAGCTTCTTTTATAGCTTGCTACAACTGAACACTATGAATTTTCTGGCTTCATTTTTTTGGTGTAGGAACTAAGCCAAGTAAATAGCATTGAGCTCTTTTGTACAACTAACGTCATGTCATAGTAGTTACATTTTACTCATCCCAGCTAATCATTGCTTGTTATATTTTGTTCACTTTTGTCATTTTTTAACTCTTATGTTTATATAAACTTTGAAATTTATTTTTAAAAATGAATGGCCATCTCAAATTGTGGGCACCATAGTTTGCATTTATCTGAATACTTTTATTCATGTAATCCATTGGATTGTCCAAATTTTCTAACTTGGAAAGAAAATAAGGAAGAGTGATGGAACAGGGCATGGTGGTGAGTGAAATTACCAATGTTTCAAAACAACATTGCTTTGAATTCCCTTCAAACAAGTTTAATCTACTTAAGACCAAATTAAATAGACCTTATTTCAGTTGGGGTTCCTTGTAACTCTGTGTACTTGACAGTAGAATTCTTTTTCTCTTGATGTTTTAGTATTATAAATTGGAATGTTACGGTTGTTGTGAGAGTTGAAATAATGTAAACTGAGAAGAAATTGACCTAAACCGAGGGTCTGGCTTCACTCGTGCTGGGATTCCTGAGACAAAGATATGTGTCAGGAATAGAGTTTAAAGAAGACACTTTGTCAGAATGAAAGGGTCTAGAGCTGTACTCTGCAGTACAGCAGCCAGTAGCCATATGTGGCTCTTTAAATGTAAATTAATTAAAATTAAGTCAAGTTAAAGATTCAGTTCCTCAGTTGCACTGGCCACATTTTAGGTACTCAGTAGCCGCACGTCACTCCTGTATTGGACAGCACAGATATAGAACATTTCTATTGTTGCAGAAAGTTCTGTTGGATGGTGCTGACTGGTAAAGATTTCTCCTGTATGAGTTTGCTGATTAAAAGAATGGCTAGCAAGCGTGTTTTATACACACATAAACTTACATGTACATATATATGAAGTGCGATAATGTACATGTAAGCGTTGTGCAACTATGAGATGTTTTACCATTATATGTCAGTAAGAGACAACCTGGAAAGAACCCTGCACTTGTTTCTGAGGAATGTGGATTTGAATTACGTTCTTCCAGTTATGAGTTGTAGGGCCTGAGCTTCATGTTTTTACTTATAAAATGGAAATTACAATGGCTTATTGACCTATTAGGAAGCCCATAGGTCATGAGATTGTTTCAGACACATTTTGGTAATTAAAAAGTATAATTACGGATGTAAGGTGACATGGGTAAGTCAAATAATACTTTATTTGGAGGTTAAAATTGAAAGATATAGGAGAAATTGTGATTAGGCAATAATATCCATTTCATTTTTCTTGAAATTAGTGTCAACAGTTCATTTTTTTGAAAAAGAAGGGCTTGAAATTTACTTGTAAGCAATTGCCAGGTGGTGGTAGCTTATATGATTTCTTCCCCAAAACCTATCTCTGACTGCCTCTCAGAGTGTTTATCGTGGCAGTTGTAAGGCACCATCTGCCAAGTGACTCAGGATGGATCATCTGAGTCCTCCCTCTTCTCACCACCTTCACTCCGTCCTGATCCGCCTATCACCTAGTTCTCTTTCCCAGAGGGACCACAGCATCTCCTGAGTCCTGGCAGCAGCATCTTTAACCTGAACCAATGCCACAGCCTCCAGCCAATCCATAGCTTTCTTGCCCTGCTTCAGTCTGTTGCACTCAGAGCAGGAAAAGCAACACCTGGTTTTTTTTTGTGTGAGGAAGACCAGCTCTGAGCTAACATCCGTTGCTAATCCTCCTCTTTTTTGCTGAGGAAGGCTGGCCCTGGGCTAACATCCGTGCCCATCTTCCTCTACTCTATATGGGACGCCACCACAGGATGGCTGACAAGCAGTGCGTCGGCAGGCGCCCGGGATCTGAACCCACGAACCCCAGACTGCCAAGCGCGAACTAAACCATTGCGCCACGGGGCCGGCCCCAACAACTGGTTTTTAAACGAGTAAATAGTCCTGACCACATTGGAGCTCAAAAGAAAAATATTTTTTAAAGTTTTTGGGTAAAAGTTTATTTTCAGTTCCTTCATTAATATTAGATGACCTGATATTTGTCCTCATTTAATGGAGTTTTCTTTTTTGAAAGTTGTTCTTATTTAAGCACATTTTCTTAACCTCTATTTGTGTCTATTTCTGTGTCTTGATTGTGCAAACAACCAGGCCAGGAGAATTTCATAGACTGTTCCTTTTTTTTTTTTTATCATTATTATTTATTTATTTATTTATTTTGTGAGGGAGACCAGCCCTAAGCTAACATCTGTCACCAATCCTCCTCTTTTTGCTGAGGAAGACTGGCCCTGGGCTAACATCTGTTCCCCTCTTCCTCTACTTTATATGGGACGCCGCCATGGAGTGGCTCACGAGCAGTGCATCGGCGGGCGCCCGGGATCCGAACCTGCGAATCCCAGGCTGCCAAGCGCGGACTAAACCGCTGCGCCACTGGGCGGTCCCATCATAGACTGTTCCTTAATTTTTAAAAATATTATGACTCATTTAATTTCAGAGTATTGGAGATAGGATGGACTTCTGCCGTCAGTTACTTCTACGTTTTTCCCCATGAAATATCAGGATAAATTGATTCTTTTCTTTTTATTCCAGATTTGTGAAGTTTTCTATGCCCAGTGTTCCTGACTTCGAAACATTATTCTCACAGGTTCAGCTTTTCATCAGTACTTGTAATGGGGAGCACATTCGATATGCAACAGACACTTGTAAGCTAAATACCATTTTGTTATTTTCCACTGAATGTATTTTGCCTGTGTAGTCATTTATATTTTCAATATTTTGTTATTGTTGTATCTAGTTGCTGGGCTTTGCCATCAGCTAACAAATGCACTTGTGGAAAGAAAACAGGTAAGCAATGTTATCCAAGTATTTACAATTTTATTATGAAATATATCTAACTCATATATCTGTAATATATATCTAACAATGAACTAATTTGTTAAGGTTCCAGGTTAGTGCTAAGCATCCTAACACTTAGATATATAGTCATGTGTCTCTTAATGACCGGAATACGTTCTGAGAAATGCGTCATTAGATGATTTCGTAGTGGTGCGAACATAATAGAGTATGCTGAAGGGGAACAAAATTTGCCACCCAAAAATGTCTCTTTAGCATGAGGGTTATTTTAGGCTGATTATTTTTAAGAAGTAAAAGACTCATAAAGTTTTTCTTGTTACCTCCCCTTTAACTGCCTAAAAGAATTCAGGTAAAAATCCTGTCTCAGGAAGCGAGCTGTCACCTTAGCTCAACATGAACTAGGTGGTAGACGGGGAGAAACCTCGAAAAGCCTGTTTGTTGGGCTTTCCTCTGTGTTCTTCTGTTTTTATGTGGCAAAAAAAACTACCTGTTTTCCAAACATTTGCTCCTTTTCACTTACCTGTGAATTGCTTTCCTTCCCTTTGAAGTCCCTGACTCTTCCCACCTCCAACATCTGCTTTTGTCTTTAACTAAGGATGGTATTTAAGGTGAGGGCTTCAGCCATTTGGTTTTCCTGTATTTCTCCCGTGTATACATGTTATTAAACTTTTGTTTTTCCCCTGTTAATCTGTCTCATGTCGATTTAATTCTTCTAACAACCAGAAGAACCTAGAAGGGTAGAGGGAAATTTCTTCCTGCCCTACAGTACTTACAACAAACCTAGATGGGATAGCGTACTACACAGCTAGGCTCTGTGGTCCTCATCTTATGAGACCGCTGTCATATGTGCGGTCCCTCGTTGACTGAAATGTTGTTATGCTTCGGCATTTGCTGTAAGGACAGCTGCCTCGCGCAGGTGAGGCTCTGAGATGCAGGATGAAGTGGCGCCTCAGGAAAGGCTGCTGCTGCTGCTGGTTTTTAT
This sequence comes from Tapirus indicus, assembly GCA_031878705.1. Lineage (NCBI taxonomy): Eukaryota > Metazoa > Chordata > Mammalia > Perissodactyla > Tapiridae > Tapirus > Tapirus indicus. The sequence continues at coordinate 874,583 of CM062932.1, read as the reverse complement.
AACTACCGTTCTAGGGCCCTTATGTTGTAATATGCTGGGGTTTTTTGTTTGTTTGTTAAAACTTTTCTTTTAAGTTTTAATTATGACATAATTTTAGCTTTACAAAAAGTTGCAAGAATAATAATAGTATAAAGATTCCCATATACCCTTCACCCAGATTCTCCAGATGTTAACATTTTACCACACTTACTTGTCCTTTTCTCTTTTTTTCTGAGCCATTGAGAAGTAAATTGCAGATATGATGCCCCATACCCTAAATACTTCAATGTATGTTTCCTAAAAACTAGGATATTCTCTTACTTAGCCACAATACAGTGATCAACATCAGGAGATGAATGTTGATATAATCCTTTAACAAATCTACTGACCTTATTTAGATTTTGCCAGTTGTTCTGCTAATGTCCTTCATAACAAGAAAATCGCAGATCATGGATTGCATTTCATTGTCATGTCTTTTTGTCTCCTTTAACCTAGAACAGTTCTTTGGCCTTTCTGTAACTTTTTTTTTTAATGAGTCGTTTCTCTCTTTCTCTTTTTTTTTCTTTTTTTTATGGGCAAAGATTCGCGCTAAGCTAACATGTAGTGCCAATCTTCCTCCTTTGTCTTCGTTTTTCCTCCCCAAAGCCCCAGTACATAGTTGTGTACAGTTGTAAATTCTTCTAGTTCTTCTATGTGAGCCACTGCCACAGCATAGCTACTGACAGAAAAGTGGTGAGGTTCTGTGCCTGGGAACTGAACCCAGGCCACTGAAGTGGAGCACACCGAACTTTAGCCACTAGGCCATCAAGGCTGGCTCATCTTTAACTTTTGTGATATTGACACAAGTTGTAATTTGGGTGTTTTTTTTTTTTTTTTTTTTGGTGAGGGAGATTAGCCATGAGCTAATGTCTATGCCCATCTTCCTCTATTTTATATATGGGACACTGCCACAGCATGGCTTGATGAGCAGTGTGTAGGTCCGTGCCCAGGATCCAAACCCGCGAACCCCAGGCTTCGGAAGCAGAGCGCATGAACTTAACCACTACACCACCAGGCCAGCCCCAGGGGTGTTTCTTTTTGATTTTGAAATTGAACTTTAACACTAGTGGTTTGAAGGAGACTGAAAATAGAAAGAAACAGTTGGTATTTTGTAGGAGTACTAAATAAATTGTGGTTTGAAAAGAGATGGTTAAAAAAAATCAACATCTTTATTGAAAAAGTCATGTAAGTTATGCAGTTATTTTATAGTGATAACTCCTGCCCAGAAACTGACTGTACCTCACTAGAAACTTGGTCTTGTTATTTATATTCAAGTCAGGAAACGATCTGTAATTTGTGGTATCAGTTTCAATAGTAAGTTATTATCAGGTAAGAGATGTTGTTGGAGAGAATTTACGGTTGATACCTAGACTGCCCTGTGGGAAAATACCAACATCCTTTTCCACAATTAAGTTTGCTAAGCATAGGCTCTCATCTATCATAAATATTTGGAAAATCTTTGCTTGTTTAGATATAAATATAATGAACTTTTGAGAAAGTAATATTGCTTTTGATTATTGATCTTCATTGTAAAAAAGCTTTATGATTTAAAAGATTTTTCCAAATTACCCTAAATATCACAAACAGCTTAAGAAAACATTTTTCTGACTAAATAGGGACAGAGATTTCCTGGAAGAGTATGGAAACCTCATATTGTTATTTAAAGGAACCTATCAATTAGTGTTATTTTTCATTTGTAAGTGACAACATAAGATCCAATATGCTGCCATCTTTGAGAACTTATCTGAAAGAGGTGTCGTTTCTGACAGCCCCTGCGAGGAATTGGCATCCTTAAGCAAGCCATAGACAAGATGCAGATGAATACAAACCAGCTGACCTCCATACACGCTGATCTCTGCCAGGTAAGAAGCCAAAGAGTCACCCCGAGTCAGAGGTAGAAGGTTGGTTGGGGGTTTGCTCAACACCGGATTAAATATATGAAAGCAATTTGGTGGAGACTGTGATACATTTTAGAAGTTGAAATATGTAGGTATATCTATTCTATTAGTAAGCGAAAATTTTGGGAGTCTACTGGATGCAAACTGTAGAATGGGGCTCAGCTAGTAGGTTTGTGATGTGAGTAAAACAGATAGAGTAATCAGTGCTTGTGACATTAAAAAAAATTCTAAGTCATTTTCTTTTTAAGGAATTGTGGAACCTGAGAATAAGCACACATAACTTCTTATACCTTAAAATGTTATTCATTTATTTTATTTTACATGGTTCAAAATCCAGAAGGCAAAAAGGAGAGTGTATAATGAAGGTTGTATACCACCCTGCTCACTAGCCACCCATCATTTCTCTCCAAAGGAAGCCAGTGTTAGTAGTTTCTTATGTATGCTTCCAAAGATATTTCATGCACATACAAGCAAATACATATATAGTTTTTGTCTCGGTTTTTTTACACAAATAGTAATAATCTGTATGAACTCTAATGTACTTTGCTTTTTTCTACTTAATGTATCTTGGAGATGATTCCATGTCAGTGCTTCACAGCTGCGTAGTATTCCATAATATAGATTTAACCAGTCCCTATACGGTATTTAGATTGTTTCCTTAATGAATAACATGGTACATGGATTATTTCAAACACTTGTTCTAGTTTCACATGATGGTGTGCTTTCTTTTTTTCATTTTCCTTTTTAAATCTTTTAAAAAACTTTTGTGATTGAGGTATACCATACGTACAGTAAAGTACACTAATCCTAAGTGTACAGTTCAGTGATTTTGTACCCATGTCTTCACCTGTGCCACCGTCATCTAGATACAGAACAGTGCCATGTGCTTGCTTCCTTGAGTTGCACAATTCCCTACACGTACCTAAAGGATTCAGAAATTGAAAAGGAGTAACTGAAGAAACAACTTCTGTTTGTATCACACCATGCTGGTCTATTTCTGTTCCACTAGTTCCGCAAAGAGAAAAATGACTCACTTGTTTGCACATCTGTAAACAGAATGGGTGCTAGGTGGGCTAAGTGATGGCTGGGCTTTAAAGCATCTGTGGAGTACTTTATCTCATGGCTGGTTAGTCTTTTATAAAGAAATGCTATCTTCTGAATGCTTAAGAAAATGGAATAATGTGTTGACATTTCGATTATGTTAATAAAATGTAAAACAAAATAATCATTTTCTTGAACTTTCTGGAATCTATGAATTTGCTCTTTCTGCTAATGCCTGCCAAAGTACAATTAAAATGACAATTTAATACAAGTTTTTGCACAGCTTTGTTTGCTAGCAAAATGCTTTAAGCCTGCCCTTCCGTATCTTGACGTGGACATGATGGATATCTGTAAAGAGAATGGAGCCTACGATGCAAAGCACTTTTTATGTTACTATTATTATGGAGGGATGATCTATACTGGGCTAAAGAACTTCGAAAGAGCACTCTACTTTTATGAACAGGTAATCATCTCTCTAAATGTCCCTGAGGTTGTTTTGAACTTGTGTAATCAAAGAAGTGCATAGCTGGAGCAGAGTGATCCTGCGCCTCTGAGCTTCAGGTGAAGGTGCTTTCAAAGGCTGTTTCTCTGTGATCACGTAGATGGTGGTAATCTGTTCCTTAAATTGAAGGGCAGTAGCAGTGGAGGGAAGAGCACTAATAAGTGGGTCTAATCTAGGCTTTGTCACTTACACCCTGTCTGATTTGGGTTAAATTCTGTACATCTCTTGACCTTTATAGCTTCCTTTGTGTGTAGGGAAGAGATTGAACTGAATGATCTTTGAAGTGTTGTCTTGTTCCAAAACCATGTGTAGTGTTTTATTTATTTTAATGAGTAAAACATTCTCTTAGTTCAAAATTCAAAGGGTATTAAGGAGTACACAGTGAAAAGTCCCTTCCACCTTTGTCTCTGTGTAATCGCCGCTGATCTGTGTAATGAGACATAGTACACAATTAGGTAGGATATTCTGGAGGTTTACTCAGAGTCTAAAAAAGAGATTTACAATATTGACTAATACTAGTGTTTTAAGGTAAATTTGTCAGATGTTCATAAGTTTCTATTTTATTCACAGCACATACTAAGGTAATTAAGGATATTCTAAGCCTTCAAGGAGCTCACAATTTAATTGAAATGTTAAACACATAAATACACATGCACACATCTGTGTCTGAGCATTGCCTCAGTGACTGGGGCTTAACAAGCACTGCCGAGGGGACCTAGGGAAGGGTCACCAGAAGATGCTGCTAGGCAGGTGTCATTAAAGGATGTGTCTAGTCAGGTAAAATCTTCAAGGTGACTTCTCTTTAAGAGTACACAAGTCAAAAATTTCCATTCAGAAAATAATAAACACACACTTCATAGCTACTGAATGTATATAATAACAATAACTGATGAGCATACTAATGATCTAGAAATACCAAGATGGTGTGGGCATTAAAAAGGCAGGAAAGTATGAAATACACTTAGAAAAATATTTCTATCACAAATAGTTAAAATGTTAAAAACAAAACATTTTTGAAGTTTATAGATAGAAGCCTTTTACCGGAAAATATACCTGTTCCTGGGCCTGGTCCTTTGGCCGAGTGGTTAAAGTTCTTCGTGCTCTGCTTCGGTGGCCCAGGTTTGCAGGTTTGGATCCTGGGTGCGGACCTACTCCACTCACCAGCCATGCTCTGGCGGTGTCCCGCATACAAGGTAGAGGAAGATTGGCACAGATGTTAGCTCTGGTCTGATCTTCCTCAAGCAAAAAAAGAGGATTGGCAACAGATGTTAGCTAAGAGTGAATCTTCTTCAGCAAAAAAAAAAAAAAAAAAAAAACTTGTTCCCTGATTTTGCCCTAATGACAAGCATTGTCTAGTGTTAGTCTATTTCTTGCAACTGTGTTTTCATAATATGCAGTTTATAGATGGTATAGATGGTATTAGTACCTTAATTTCAGAAGGTGATACACATTTTTTTACTGCTTCAAAAAAGAATTCCAAAAGAAAGACATACTTATTGAAAAAAATTCAAATCATCCAACATTCTGTAAAGCAAAACATGAAAGCAGCCTCATCTTCTCATATGCCACAGATAGACCTAGTTAGTTTACTAGTCCTCAGTTGATGGAAATGTAAGTTGATTCTGGTATTTCACTATGAAAACAGTGTTACCGTGGGATCATTGTACGTGTATCCTCAGGCGCTTATATGAATGTGTCTGTAGAATAATCTCAAATGCCTTAACAGGCTCAGTGGTTTGGGTTTTGATTTGAAACATGCTGATTTGGGCATGATAGTTTTCAGTTTTTCTTAACCTTCATAAATTCAGGTAAAAGAAAGTAAAAGGCAGCCACTGAATCGGAGAAAATATTTGCAGATCATATTTCTGATAAAGACTTGCATCCAGAATATACAAAGACCTCTTACAACTCAACAATAAAAAAACTAAAAATTTTAAATGGGTAATGGATTTGAGTAGATGTTTCTCCAAAGAAGAGATACAAATGGCCAATAAGCACATAAAAAGATACTCATTATCATTAGTCATCAAGGAAATGCAAATCAAAACACAAAGTGTTGGGGGCCGGCCAGGTGGCGAAGCGGTTAAGTTCGTGCGTTCAGCTTTGGTGGCCCGGGGTTCACCGGTTTGGATCCTGGGCGCGACCTACTCACTGCTCATCAAGTTATGCTGAGGCGGTGTCCCATACAGAAGAACTAGAGGGACCTACACGTAGCATATACAACTATGTACTGGGACTTTGGGGAGAAGAAAGAAAAAGAGGAAGATTGGCAACAGATGTTAGCTCAGGGCCAGTCTTCCTGAAAAAAAAAAAGAAAGAAAGAAAGAAAAAGAAAAGTAACTTTAAAATAAAATAAAGACCTTTAAAAAAAACACACAAAGTGTTACCAATTCACATCCACTAGGATGGCTAAAATTAAAAAGAGACAGCCAATAATAACAAGTATTGACTATGTGGAGAATTTGGAACCCTCATAATTGCCAGTGGGATGGTAAAATGGTGCAGTCACTTTGGAAAACAGTTTGGAGTTTCTCAAAATATTAAACATAGTTACCATATGACCCAGCAGTTCCACTCCTTGGAATATAGCCAGGAGAAGTGAAGACAAATGTCTACACAAAAACATGTACACTGGGGTTCATGGCAGCATGGCCAAAAGGTGAAGACAATCCGAATGCCCATCAGCTGAGGAATGAATAAACAAAATGTTATCTGTCCATACAATGGAATATCATCCAACCGTAAGATGGAGTGAGGTACTGATACATGCTGCATCGTGGATGAACGCTGAAAACATGTTAAAGAAGCCAGTCACAAAAGACCATATATTTTTGATGCCATTTATATGAAATGTCCAGAATAGGCAAATCCATGGAGACATAAAATAGAATAATGGTTGCCTGGGGCTGAGGGAAGGAGAGAATGGGGAATGACTGCTAATGGGTATGGGGTTTCTTTTTGGGGAGTGAAAATGTTCTGAAATTAGGTAGTAGTGATAGTTGTATAACCTGGGGAATATAACAAAATCCACTGAGTTGTATACTTTAAAAGGGTACATTTTATGATATGTGAATCATATCTCAGTAAAGATGTTATAAAAAATAATAGGACATTTAATATAAGTATTGTTTTTTAGTTAAAGTGATACATGTGGTCCATTGCTCTTTCATGCTCCAGTGTGCTCTCCTCACGGTAAGTGTTCTTCTCTCGCTCAGGCTATAACTACCCCTGCCATGGCGGTCAGTCATATCATGTTGGAATCATATAAAAAGTATATTCTAGTTTCTTTGATATTGCTTGGAAAAGTACAACAGCTACCGAAATATACGTCTCAAATTGTGGGTAGATTCATTAAGGTGAGTTTTTAAAATAAAACTGATTTCTTCAGTGACATGTTAAGTCCATAAGGAAATTGTAATGATACATAGTTCTGTAATTTTATTTTATAGTGACTTAGCTCTCCCAGCAGCTGCAAATTAGCAGACATTTATTAAATGTTTCCTCGGAGTCTGGGAGCTGCAGTTGTGGAGAATTTCTAACTCCATCCCAGTCCCGACACCCTCTGATCACCTGGGGGTGGAATGTTTCCCAGGAATCTGTCTTCAAACTTTTGCTCTGGGTAATTATAGCTATAGATGTTTAAGCTCCTATAAGAGTTGATTTTTTTCTTTTCTGTTACAGTTTAGTGAAAATACTGAAAAAGCAGTGCTGATTTGTTGAACTCTAAATTGGCCCAAGGGTTGGGAAATCTTACTAGAACCCTGTACGAAGACCACAAATTCTGCCCACTGAACTTTGGTTTGTCTTCACTGAGGACCCAGCTTCAGGACCACGTTAAAAAATAAACTAACTATTTTTTAAAAACTTTTTGAGGGGCTGCCTGGTAGCACAGCGGTTTAGTTCGCGCTTGGCAGCCCGGGGTTTGCAGGTTCGGATCCGAGGCGCCCACGGACGCACTGCTTGTCAGCCGTGCAGTTGCAGCGTCCCATATAAAGTAGAGGAAGATGGGCACGGATGTTAGCCCAGGGCCAGTCTTCCTCAGCAAAAAGAGGAGGATTGGCAACAGATGTTAGCTCAGGGCTGGTCTTCCTCACACACACACAAAAAAACAGTAAAAACTTTTTGAAATACATACTCATGGTTTTAAAGAAATTGAGCAGTTCAAAAGGTTATGAGGTCATGATCAATTTGATAACAATTTTACCTTGTTTCTCCTTGTACCAAACTCAGAATTTCAGGATATCAATTTGAAAATCTTCCTGATGAGAAGATTTTTATGCTGTCTTTCACCTAAGAGCCCCGTTATGGTTCTCAGGGCTCTAGGCTGCCTAGTCATAGGCGAGGGGGGAAGGGAAGGTGGCAGAGTGGAAGAGTGGTAGGCAGGGTGGGGTTAGGGTAGCTTTTCTCAGATGGTTTTGGAGAAATCACATGGTTCCCTCAGGTAGCCCTTGAGCTGGCCTGTTTTAGAAAGAATGCTTTCATAAAGTGGTGTCTTCATGACTCGAGGGCATCATTCATAAGCATTAGTAGTTTATGATATCAGAAATGGTGAAAAGAACACAAAACTTCAGAGTGGAGGTATAGGTTTGAATCTGGTGTCTACCTGTGCTCCTCATGACCACTTCACATTCTTGTGCCTCTGCCCCGAATAGAGGATTTGTTGTGAATGCCATCGAATTGATTCTGACTCCTAGTTTCCCTGTGTACAGCAGAGTGGAACCCCGCCTGGTCTTTCTGCGTCATCCTCTCACCTTCCGGCGCTCTATCAGACAATGCTCCTCTGCTATTCATAGAGTTTTCACGGCCAATTTTTTCAGAAGTGGGTGGCCAGATCCTTCTTCCTACTCTGTCTCAGTCTGGAAGCTCCCCTGAAATCTATCCATTGTGGATGACCCTGCTGGTATTTGAAGTACTGGTGGCATAAGCTTTCAGCATCACAACAACATGCAGCCACCACAGTATGACAGCTGACAGACGGGGGTGTGGTTCCCTGACCAGGAAATGAACCCAGGCTGCAGCAGTGAGAGTGCTGAATCGTTAATGCTAGGCCACTAGGGCCGGCTCCAAAAGTAGAGGGTAACATGTATGAAAAGCCTAAAGCAGCCCAGGCTCTTAGCAGGTTCTCTGCTCCTGTCTTCCTCCTCAGCAGAAGTAGCAGATTGTCCCGTTGCCTCTGGTGAAGTGTATATGTACATATGAGAGCACGGGAGTTGGATGGAAATGCTGCCTTCTTTCTTCCCAGTGTAATTTATCAATAGAAAAAAGGAGCCACTGATAGAGAAAAAAGACACACATGCCTTAACTAAATGCAGTGCACTTTCACCTGCTATGCAGTTATTTGCCCTATACTACAAAGTTTTTTTGACAATAAATTACTTCATGGGGAATGTCTATCCTTGGTCTTAAAAACTGGGCATTTGCTTTGGGTAAATTATAATTTGTTAGGTAACAATAAAGGATATTGAATGTACTTGCTCAAAATACAGTACCATGTTTGCTTTTGTTTCCTATACAAATTTTATTCCTCTAACGTTTTAATCTGATTTTTTCCCCCACCTTCAAACCTTTAGCCTCTTAGCAATGCATACCACGAGTTAGCACAAGTTTATGCAACCAATAATCCCTCAGAACTCCGCAACCTGGTGAACAAGCACAGTGAAACTTTTACTCGTGATAACAACATGGGACTGGTGAAGCAATGCTTGTCTTCTCTTTATAAGAAGAATATTCAAAGGCTAACCAAGGTGAGGCATCTCCTGACTCCCCTGGGACCTCCCTCTCTCCTCTTTCCCTTCAGAGTGCTGAGAAAGCAGGTACAGGGATAGTGTGGTAGGATTTCTGTGCTAAGAACTCTCGCAACTGATTTCTTAGAAAGAGTTTGATTTATACCTTTTGGTCTTTTCAGGGCTAGAGCAGGGTATTTGAGAAGAGGAACAGGTGAAGAGGAAGACAGGCAGGAAATACATCTACACTGGGAGGGAGAGAAAGGTAGCCTGAGCAACGTAAACAGTTCCAAGGGCAGATGGGGTCATACTAACGATGCAGACGTGAGTCCCTCCTGACCTTGGAGCCTCTCAGCCTCTCAGGCTGTGCTATCTCCATTTGAACTTCTTACTTGAATACATTGCTACTCTGACACTGCTATTAAGGCCAGGGTTGAATGAGCTATGTACAGTTGAACTGTAGGAGGTAGGCTAATTATATAATTTTTATTTTCAAAATGAAAATAACTGACGGTTTTTGATGATAGAAAATATGGTATTATCAAGTGTTCAACAATACAGAAAAGTATAAAAGAAAAGTGAAATGCCCTGTGAGCTAGGAAAGCATATGCAGCAGGTAATAGGAAACTAAGAGCAGCTTAAACAAATAGAGGATGGTTTCTCTCTTCTCTTGAGAAGTAGTGTAGTCAGAGCTGGTGAGAACGTGGTGAATCTGTCCCTGTGCATACCCTCTGCCCTATGTCAGCAGTGCAACTGGGTGAAGATCGAGGAGTAAGAATGGGAGTGTCTGGGGGCCAGCCTGGTGGCTTAGCAGTTGGGTTCGCGTGCTCTGCTTCAGCGGCCCGGGGTTTCATGGGTTTGGATCCCGGGTGTAGACAGACGCACCACTTGTCAGCCATGCCGTGGTGGCGTCCCACATAAAGGAGAGGAAGATGGGCACAGATGTTAGCCCAGGGCCAGTCTTCCTCAGCAAAGAGGAGGAGGATTGGCAACGGATGTTAGCTCAGGGCTAGTCCTCCTCACACACACACACAAAAAAAGAGAATGGGGGTGTCTGTTGCTAGGTGACCTAGCAATGGGGGCAGGCCACTGGAGGCTCCAGATGGAGGATAGGGAAAGGATGATGGATCTGACAATATGGGGGCCTGGAGAAGCCAGAGAAGAAGAGTGGTGAGTAAGGGATTGTCGTGCAGACAGGCAGGCAGACCATCCTGGAGGAGAAATGCACCTCCAGGAGAAGAAGGAGGAAGGTGAGGAGATGGTCACTGAAAAAGAAAAGGAAACTCCTTGAAAATACTCTAGAGAGAGAAACTGTAGCTTCCTGACTAAGAAAAGGAAATCAGCAGAGAATTTATAAAAAGTTAATTTGTAAGAGGAAAATGAAGAACGTGAACGAGAAAGCAACTCAAGAAAGATCCAATACACATGTAGCCTGTCAGCCAGGGAAAAACCAACTTGACCCACAGGCAAAAAAGACCAGGATCTAAGAGGTTTAGGGTAACAAGCAGCCTAATTCTCCCCAGAAAATTTTCTATTTGGTACAGGTGCTAATAGAACCACTCTTAAGTAAATTCCTGTCTCGCCATCAAGAGGTAGCCATTGAAAAATAGCTGCACCCCGGTTGTGACTAGCATTTGAGGTTTAGATAAAAGAATCAAAATGTTAACAAGGATAAAAGATGGTGCATTTCAGAAAAATGTTATTTTGCAAAATGGCAAATAAAAGTTAAATGAATTAGAATCTAAGAAATCTAATAAGTAGACGTCACTGCAAAAGTAAAGTAAGTATCTTGTGAAATAGTCAACCACAGTTCATCACTTTGGGATAAGTTGATAGTTTATGCTTTGAGAATTCAGTATAGGTAAATGCAGTTTTCTGTTTTGGATCAGATAAATCCAGAACAAGAGTTTGGCCAAAAAAATAGCAAGAGCCTCGAGGTGGTCAGTCCAGGCCTGGGGCAGTGGCTCCACCGTTATCAGTGTCCTGGGTCCTGTGTGTTCTGACTCATGGTTAATTGAGGTCTACTGGGCTGATAAGCACTGCCCAGGGGATCTAGGGGAGGGCCACCATAGCCACTGGTGGGGAGGGACAGTGTCATTAAAGGATGTGTCTAGTCAAAAGGTTAAATCTTTGATGGTGGCTGTTACACTTTTTGGTCTCACGTCCTAGTGCCAGAATAATAGAAGGGGGGAAAAATCAGGAGTTTTCTAGCCATGTTAGTCTCTTTCTTATTCAATAGTCAGAATATCAAAGCTTTTCAAGAAGTCTCAACAGGTAGAGTGTATGTCAGTGTTGGTGACAGGAACCGTGTCCCATGGCATTGCTGGCTGGAAGGCACCTAGAGACAAGGGATTATCATGTGGGAGTAAATCTTCCACTCTATATTAACCTTTTGGTGGACATTTATCTAGATTCCTCTTGCTTCTCTGTCTCTTCTCTATAGGTATATGTAGACACTCCCAATTAAATGTAATTGGGATCATATCTGCATGCTATTCTGTACCCTGCTTTTTTTGTTCAATATGTCTTAAACCTCTTTCCATGGCAACATAATCCTATACACAATTACCCTACATAGTAGTCTGTTGTACGGATGGATCAGAATTTATTCAACCAGTCTTCTGCTGATGGACATTCAGGTAGAAGTTTCTGTTTATTTTGAAATAAGAAAAATGATAGTTCTACATATTTAGAAATGTTCACTTTTTTTGTGTGTGAGTAAGATTAGCGCTGAGCTAACATCCATTACCAATCCTCCTCTTTTTGCTGAGGAAGATTGGCCCTGGGCTAACATCCATGCCCATCTTCCTCTACTTTATATGGGACACTGCCACAGCATGGCTTGGCAAGTGGTGCATCAGTCCGCGCCTGGGATCTGAACCTGTGAACCCTGGGCCACCAAAGCGGAGGATGCAAACTTAACCACTACACCACCAGGCCGGCCCCGAAATGTTCACTTTTGAGTCCTCATTTGTGTTAAACTTTTGGGTGCTACTCGCTGAACTAAAGCATGTGTAGATTTTTTGGTTATTTGCTTATCAAGAATTTTCAAGATCAGAATTTTAACAAGTCCTACTTTGAAAATGCTGTTGTATATATTGCCAGCTTTTCTGGAAAAAAAAAAAACTTTTAAAATTTGTTTCTAAAAGGGGGCATTTTCATCAAGTCCCAAGCAGAGCAGTGGTAAACACTGGTTTCCTTCTAACCTCCCATTTGTTTACACCTTTTAGCTTTGAATTTTGAAGGATGCATGTGATATTTTCAACTTTATTTTATTTAATAGGTAAGACATTCATAATATGAAATTAAAAAGATACGAAAATCTTCATCCAGTTTCTATGCCCCAGCCACCCTTTTTCTTTCCCCAGAGCCAACCCACTGTTACCCCTTTCTTGGGTATCATTCTAGAGATTGTCTGTGCACATGTAAGCACACATACATGCACTCTCTCACACGAACATAAACATTTTTTCCCTTTTACACAGATGTTAGTATGTCATGTACACTAGTCTGCATCCTCCTTTTTTACATTTCATGATGTACATATCTTGGATTCTTTTTCAGTTCATAAAGTGTCCTCACTTCTTAATTTTTTTACAACTGCATAATAGTCTGTTTATATGATTGCACTATACTGTACTTAACCAGTCCTCTGTGGGTGGACATTTAGGTAGTTCCAGTCTTTTGCTATCACAAACAGTGCTACAGTGAAAACCTTGCATATATGTCATTTCAGATATATAGGAAAGTATGTGTAGGGTACGTATCTCAAAGTCATTACTCCTTTAGAAAATTGATGACTGAAACCACTGGGTTCATCAATTTCAAGTCATCTTTACAACAAAAAATTATTTTGTACAATAATGGAAAGCAGATTTTTAATGCTTCAGTAGAACTCTGTACACTTTTAATAAAATTTCTTTCCTCAGTTGTTTCTACCTGTGATTAATTCTGCTTCTGAATTTCAGACCTTTTTAACACTATCATTACAAGATATGGCAAGTCGTGTGCAGTTATCTGGACCTCAGGAGGCAGAAAAATATGTCCTACACATGGTGAGACTGTTGTCATTTTTTTTAAAGTTAATTGGGATTTTTGTCCTTGTAAAAGTAACAGATGTTCATTATGGAAAATACAAACCAGAAGAAAAAGTGGGACATCTGAAGTCAACCACTGTAGACATTTTGGTTTATTTCACTACGATCTCTGGAGTTTTGCAGTCATATGTGCTCATGTGATATACCCGATGTGTCCTACTTGTGCTCCTTATTTATGTTTTCATTGTCAGAGTTTTTGTAAACATCATTTAAAACACTCATAAAATATATCAGATATACAAAGAGGCATAAAGCTGTGCTCTTGCCATGCTGGTCCGTGACAGGTCATGAACTTGTGCCCATATATAGGTCAGGACACTGCTGCCTGCACCCAGAAAGTCCTGTTCAGCTAGGTGGTGTGCTTAGAGACGTTGTTGGTTGCAGTCTGACTTGAGCCCCTTACCTCCTCACCGAGCACTGTCAGTCCGCGACTACATTCAGAGTAGCGTTGACGTAAAGGGTGCTAGAGCAGGCACCCATGGTCTCGCACCAGCTTCAGAAATCATATTACCAGTACACTTGACACCCATGTTTATCACTTCCCAGTTGCATCTCCCCACTCCCCAAGTTTGGATAAGCATCATTTAAATGACATGGTAACCCACCAAGTTGCCTACCTACTTAGTTGTATAAATACGTGGCTCTGATCTGATCCACCAAACAAACCTATGTCCTCAGCCCAGGTCAGGCAAATCTTCTTACATGTAGAAAGTCAGTATTGTACATTTTTCTGCTAGTGATCTCCCCTCTTATTTCAGGAGCACTGCCATATCAGGATTAGGAATAATAAAACTATTTCCCATTGTGATAATGGAGTATTTTATTTCCATAGTTCAATTTACAAATGTTTTGAGATTTTTTTTCCTTCAACCTAACCCTCAAAACACACACATACGTCCCAAACAAACAAAACCTGTCCTACTTAACCAACCTTGGAGTGTCTGCTGAGAGCAGCTTGCTAACCCCACAGGGGTCACACAGAATGAGTAAGCTACAGAGTCTCCCCCCAGGGAACTCGCTCTTTACTGGTGGGTAAGAAGAACTATATGAGTGGTTATGACATCAGCCAGGACACTCGAGCTGGTGCTTTTAGGGGTCAAAGGAGGGGCATGGGTTTTTGAATACTGCATGACAGACCTGACAGGCTGTGGATCAACTATGGGTGTTTTGTCTGCCAGGGGACATTTGGCAATATCTGAAGACATTTTTGGTTGTCACAGCTAGGGATCCTACCCATATCTAGTGGGTAGAGGCCAGGGATATTGGTAAACATCCTACAATGCAGAGGACAGCCCCACAACAAAGAATTAGCTGGCCCAAAATGTCAATACTGCCAAACTTGAGAAATCCTGCCCTAGAGTGTAAGGTCCAAGAGGGCAGTGATTTTTTCTTTTTAATTTCTTGTTACAACTTTATTTTTTTAGAGCAGTTTGAGGTTCATAGCAAAATTGAAGGGAAAGTATGGAGATTTCCCATATACCCCCTGTCCCCACACAAACGTGCCCTCCTCCATTATCAACATCCCTCATGAGAGAGGTACATTTGTTACAATTCATGAACCTACATTGACACATCATCACTCAAAATCCATAGTTTATATTAGGGTTCACTCTCGGTGTTGTACATTTTATGGGTTTGAACAAATGTATAATGACATGTATTCATCATAGTAGTATCATACCGAGTAAATTCACTGCCATAAAAATCCTCTGTGCTCTGCCTTCTCATTCCACCCCTGGTAACCACTGATCTTTTTACTGTCTCCATAGTTTCCCTTTTTCCAGAATGTCATATGGTTGGAATCATACAATATGCAGCCTTTTCAGATTGGCTTCTTTTGCTTAGTAAAATGCATTTAAGATTCCTCCACATCGTTTCATGGCTTGATAGCTCATTTCTTTTTAGTGCTGAATAATATTCTTTTGCCTGGATGTAGCACAGTTTATCCATTCACCTACTGACGGACTTCTTGGTTGCTTCCAAATTTTGGCAATTATGAATAAAGCTACTGTAAACATCCTTCTGCAGGTTTTCATATGGACATAAGTTTTCAACTTCTTTGGATAAATACCAAAGGGCATGATTGCTGAGTTGTATGGTAAGAGTATGTTTAGTTTTGTAAGAAACTGTCAAACTCTTTTCCAAAGCGGCTGCACCATTCTGCATTTCCACCAGGAATGAACGAGAGTTCCTGTTGCTCCACATCCTCTCCAGCATCTGATGCTGTCAGTGTCCTGGGTTTGGGCCATTCTAATAGGTGTGCAGTGGTATCTCATTGTTGTTTTAATTTGCAATTCCTGGATGACATGTGATGTGGAGCATCTTTTCATGTTTACTTGCCATCTGCATATCTTCTTTGCTGAGGTGTCTGTTCAGGTCTTTGGCCCATTTTTTAATCTGTTTTCTTATATTGTTGAGTTTTAAGAATGCTTTGTATACTTTTGATAACAGTTTTTTGTCAGATGTGTCTTTAGCAAATATTTTCTCCCAGTCTGTGGCTTGTCTTCTGAAGTTTTTAGTTTTAATGAAGTCCAGCTTATTGGTTGTTTCTTTTATGGATTGTGTCTTTGGTGTTGTATCTAAAAAGTCATTGTCATACCCATGGGCATCTAGGTTTTCTCGTACATTATCTTCTAGGAGTTTTATAATTTTGTGTTTTACATTTAGGTCTGATTCATTTGAGTTAATTTTTGTGAGGGGTGTAAAGTCTGTCTCTGGATTCATGTTTTGCATATTGATGTCCAGTTGTCCCAGCACCATTTGTTGAAGTGACCATCTTTGCTCCATTGTATTGCCTTTGCTTCTTTATCAAAGATAGTTGACTATATTTATGTGGCTCTATTTCTGGGCTCACTCGTCTGTTCCATTGACCTATTTGTCTGTTTTTTTGCCAATGCCACATTGTCTTGATTACTATAGCTTTATAATAAGTCCAAAAGTCAGGTAGTGTCAGTCCTCCAACTTTGTTCTTCTCCTTTAATATTGTGTTGGCTATTCTAGGTCTTTTATCTCTCTATATAAATTTTAGAATCATTTTGTCAATATTCATAAAGTAACTAGCTGGGATTTTGACTGAGATTGTGTTGAATCTACAGATCAAGTTGGGAAGAACTGACATCTTGATAATATTGAGTCTTTCTGTCCATGAACATGGAATATCTCTCAGTTTATTTACTTCCTCTTTGATTTCCTTCATCAGAGTTTTGTAGTTTTCCTCATACAGATCTTGTACATATTTTGTTAGATTTAATCCCAAGTATTTCATTTTGGGGGGGATGCTAATGTAAATGGTATTTTGTGGTTTTATGTTGTTGTTATTTTTTGAGGAAGATTGGCCCTGAGCTAACAATCTGTTGCCAATCTTCCTTTTTTTTTCTTTTTCTCTCCCCAAAGCTCCCATTACATAGTTGTATATCCTAGTTGTAGGTCCTTCTAGTTCTTCTGTGTGGGACGCTGCCTCAGCATGGCTTGACGAGTGGTGAGTAGGTCCACGCCCAGGATCCGAACCGGTGAACCTCAGGCTGCCTAAGTGGAAGGCGCAAACTTAACCACTGCGCCACCAGGCTGGCCCCAGTATTATGTGTTTAATTTCACATTCTACCTTTTCATTCCTGGTATATATGGAAGCGACTGACTTTTGTGTATTAACCTTGTATCCTGCAGCCTTTGCTGTAATCACTTATTAGTTCCAGGAGTTTTCTTGTTGATTCTTTCAGATTTTCTATGGAGACAATCATGTCATCTGAGAGCAAAGACAGTTTTATGTCTTCCTTCCCAATCTGTAGACCTTTTATTTCCTTTTCTTGTCTTAACTGCATTAGCTAGAACTTCCAGTACAATGTTGAGAAGGAGTGGTGCAAGGGGACATCCTTGCCTAGTTTCTGATATTTGTCGGAAAACTTCAAGTTTCTCACTGTTAAGTATGATGTTAGCTGTAGTTTTTTTTTTTTTTTTACCATTTTTTTTATTGATGTCTTAATAGTTTATAACACTGTGGGGTATTAGTTGTACATTTTTGTTTGTCCGTCACCTTGTGGATGTAACCCTTCACCCCTTGTGCCCCCCCCACCCCCCTTCCCCTTGGTAACCACCAATCAGTTCTCTCTGTCCGTGTGTTCACATATTCCATATATGAGTGAGTTCATGCAGTGTCTGTCCTTCTCTCTCTGGCTTATTTCACTTAACATAATACCCTCTAGGTCCTTCCATGGTGTTGCAAAGGGGACAAGTCTGTCTTTTCTTATGGCTGAGTAGTATTCCATTGTATGTATATACCACATCTTCTTTAACCAACCATCAGTCGAGGGACACTTGGGTTGCTTCCACTTCTTGGCTATAGTGAATAATGCTGCAATGAACATAGGGGTGCATACACCTCTTGTGATGGTTGATTTCATGTCCATTGGGTAGATGCCCAAGAGTGGGATTGCTGGATCATACGGTATTTCTATTTTTAATTTTTTGAGGACTCTCCATACTGTTTTCCGTAGAGGCTGCACCAGTTTGCATTCCCACCAGCAGTGAATGAGGGTCCCCGTTTCTCCACAACCTCTCCAGCATTTGTTGTTATTTGTCTTTGTGATTATAGCCATTCTAACTGGTGTAAGGTGATATCTTAGTGTAGTTTTGATTTGCATTTCCCTGATGATTAGTGATGTTGAACATCTTTTCATGTGTCTATTGGCCATCTGTATCTCTTCCTTGGAAAAATGTCTGTTCATATCCTCTGCCCATTTTTTGATCGGGTTGTTTGTTTTTTTGTTGCTCAGTTGTATGAGATCTTTATATATTACTGAGATTAATCCCTTGTCAGACAAACGATTTGCAAATATTTTCTCCCAGCTGGCGGGGTGTTTATTCATTTTGATCCTGGTTTCATTTGCCTTGTAGAAGCTCTTTAGTCTGATGAGGTCCCACTTGTTTATTTTTTCTTTTGTTTCCCTTGTCTGGGTAGACATGGAATCTGAAAGGATCCCTTTATGTCCAATATCAATTAGTGTACTGCCTATATTTTCTTTCAGGAGTTTTATAGTTTCAGGTCTCACTTTCAGGTCTTTGATCCATTTTGAATTGATTTTTGTATATGGCAATAGGAGATGGTCTACTTTCATTCTTTTGCATGTTGCTGTCCAATTTTCCCAGCACCATTTATTGAAGAGACTTCCCTCTCTCCATTGTATGTTCTTTGCTCCTTTGTCGAAGATTAGCTGTCCATAGGTGTGTGGTTTTATTTCTGGGCTTTCAATTCTGTTCCATTGATCTGTGTGTCTATTCTTGTACCAGTACCATGCTGTTTTGATTACTGTAGCTTTATAGTATATTTTGAAGTCAGGGATTGTGATGCCTCCAACTTTGTTCTTTTTTTTTCAGAATTGCTTTAGCTATTCGGGCTCTTTTGTTGCCCCATACGAATTTCAGTAGTTTTTGTTCTATTACCGTGAAGAATGACATTGGGATTCTGATTGGGATTGCATTGAATCTGTAGATTGCTTTAGGTAGAATGGACATTTTAACTATATTTATTCTGCCAATCCATGTGCATGGAATATTTTTCCATTTCTTTATGTCCTCCTCGATTTCTTTCAATAGTTTCTTATAGTTTTCATTGTATAGGTATTTGACCTCCTTGGTTAAATTTATTCCCAGATATTTTATTCTCTTTGTTGCAATTGTAAATGGGATTGTCTTTTTGAGTTCTCTTTCTGTTGTTTCATTGTTAGTATATAGAAATGCAATTGACTTTTGTAAGTTGATTTTATACCCTGCCACTTTACTGTAGTTGTTGATTGTTTCTAGTAGTTTTCCGATGGAATTTTTTGGGTTTTCTATGTATAAGATCATGTCGTCTGCAAATAGTGTGAGTTTCACTTCTTCATTGCCCATTTGGAGTCCTTTTATTCCTTTTTCTTGCCTAATTGCTCTGGCCAGCACTTCCAGTACTATGTTGAATAAGAGCGGTGAGAGTGGGCACCCTTGTCTTGTTCCTGTCCTCAAAGGAATGGCTTTCAGTTTTTCCCTGTTGAGTAGGATGTTGGCTGTAGGTTTGTCATATATGGCTCTTATTATGTTGAAGTCCTTTCCTTCTATACCCATTTTGTTGAGAGTTTTTATCATAAATGGATGCTGGATCTTGTCGAATGCCTTCTCTGCATCGATTGAGATGATCATGTGGTTTTTAGTCTTCATTTTGTTAATGTGGTGTATCACGTTGATTGATTTGCGGATGTTGAACCATCCCTGTGTCCCTGGTATAAATCCCACTTGATCGTGGTGTCTGATCTTTTTGATGTATTGCTGTATTCGGTTTGCCAATATTTTGTTGAGGATTTTTGCGTCTATGTTCATCAGCGATATTGGCCTGTAGTTTTCCTTCCTTGTATTGTCCTTGTCTGGCTTTGGTATCAGCATGATGTCGGCCTCATAGAATGTGTTGGGAAGTATTCCATCTTCCTCTATTTTTTGGAATAGTTTGAGAAGGATAGGTGCTAAATCTTCTTTGAATGTTTGGTAGAATTCTCCAGGGAAGCCATCTGGTCCTGGGCTTTTATTTTTTGGGAGGTGTTTGATTACTGTTTCAGTCTCTTTACTTGTGATTGGTCTGTTCAGATTCTCTATTTCTTCTTGATTCAGTTTTGGGAGGTTGTCCCCGTCCAAGAATTTGTCCATTTCCTCTAGGTTGTCCAATTTGTTGGCGTAAAGTTTTTCATAGTAGTCCCTAATAATCCCTTGTATTTCTGTGGTGTCTGTTGTAATTTCTCCTCTTTCATTTCTAATTTTATTTATTTGAGTCTTCTCCCTTTTTTTCTTAGTGAGTCTGGCTAAGGGTTTGTCAATTTTATTTATCTTCTCAAAGAACCAGCTCTTTGTTTCATTGATCCTTTCTACTGTTTTTTTGGTTTCAATTTCATTTATTTCTGCTCTGATTTTTATTATTTCCCTCCTTCTGCTGATTCGGGGCTTTGTCTGTTCTTCTTTTTCCAACTCTGTTAGGTGCAATTTAAGGTTATTTATTTGGGATTTTTCTTGTTTGTTAAGATGAGCTTGTATTGCTATGAATTTCCCTCTCAGGACTGCTTTTGCTGCATCCCATATGAGTTGGTATGGTGTATTTTCCTTTTCATTTGTCTCCAGATAGCTTTTGATTTCTCCTTTAATTTCATCAACGACCCATTGGTTGTTCAGTAGCATGTTGTTTAGTCTCCACATCTTTGCCCCTTTCCTAGTTTTTTCCTTGCAGTTGATTTCTAGTTTCACAGCATTATGATCAGAAAAGATGCTTGTAATGATTTCAATCTTCTTAAATTTATAGAGGTTTGCCTGGTTTCCTAATATATGGTCTATCCTTGAGAATGTTCCATGCGCACTTGAGAAGAATGTGTACTCTGCTGTTTTTGGGTGGAGTGCTCTGTATATATCTATTAAATCCATTGCGTCTAGTTTCCCGTTTAAGTCCATTATTTCTTTATTGACTTTTTGTCTGGATGATCTATCCATTGATGTAAGGGGGGTGTTAAGATCCCCTACTATTATTGTGTTATTGTTAATATCTCCTTTAAGGTTTTTTAGCAATTGTTTTATGTACTTTGGTGCTCCTGTGTTGGGTGCATAGATATTTATAAGTGTTATGTCTTCTTGGTGAAGTGTCCCTTTTATCATTATATATTTTGCCCTTCTTTGTCTCTCATTACCTTTTTTATCTTGAAGTCTACTTTGTCTGATATAAGTATGGCTACTCCTGCTTTCTTTTGTTTGCCATTAGCTTGGAGTATTGTTTTCCATCCTTTTATTTTGAGTCTGTGTTTGTCTTTAGAGCTGAGATGTGTTTCCTGGAGGCAGCAGATAGTTGGATCTTGGTTTTTAATCCATCCTGCCATTCTGTGTCTTTTGATTGGAGAATTCAATCCATTTACATTTAGAGTGATTATTGATATATGAGGGTTTAATGTTGCTATTTTATTGTTCATCTTCTGGTTCTTTTGCATTTCCTTCATTTCTTGTCCCTTGTGTTTCGGACTGCAAATTCAATTTGGTATTTCTGCATGCTCATTCTCTTGGTTTTCTCTTTATTTGTCATGTGTGGTTCTCTTCTGGTTGTTTGTTTAGTGGTTACCGTGCGGTTTATATAAGCGATCTCCTGGATAAGAAAGTACATTTTCAGATGCCTCCTTTTTCTTGAGGCTGGGTCGATTCAATCCCTTACCTCTTCCCCTCCTTATTTGTTATTTCTTTATTCCAGATTGTGTCATGAATGTGTGTTTCCAGTGATGAGCTTGAATTAATTTTTGATGTTATCCAACTGTATTTTGTTCTGGTTTAGTCTCCTTGCTTTTCTCCTCTCTGAAATCTTTGTATCCCCTTTCTCATTTGTTTTTTTTCAGGCCTAAGGGCCTTCTTGAGCATTTCTTATAGTGGGGGTCTTGTGGTGACGAACTCTCTTAGCTTTTGTTTATCAGGGAGAGTTATTGTTTCTCCATCGTATTTGAAGGATATTTTTGCTGGATCAAGTATTCTCGGCTGAAGGTTTTTGTCTTTCATGATTTTGAATATATCATTCCAGTCTCTCCTAGCCTGTAGAGTTTCTGTCGAGAAATCAGCTGAGAGCCTGATGGGGTTTCCTTTGTATGTTATTTTGTTTTTTTGTTTAGCTGCCTTCAATATTATTTCCTTGTCACGGGTATTCTTCAAGTTTGCTACTATGTGGCGAGATGATTTTTTATTCCTGTTTATATATTTAGGTGATCTATTGATTTCATTCACTGTTATTTCCCTCTCGTTCCCTAGGTTGGGGAAGTTCTCAGCTATGATTTCTTTGAACAAACTCTCTGCTCCTTTTTCTCTTTCTTCTCCTTCTGGAATACCTATTATCCTTATGTTGCTTTTCCTCATTGAGTCTGATATTTCTCGAAGAATTTCTTCATTTCTTTTTAGTCTTAGCTCTCTCTCCTCCTCTATCTGGAGTATTTCTGCGTGGCTATCCTCAATAGTGCTAATTTGTTCCTCCATATTGTCAGTTCTGCTCTTTAAAGACTCCATTTTTTCCACTATCTCGTTGAGTTTGTTTTTCACCTCCAATAATTCTGATTGGTTTTTCTTTATGGTTTCAATCTCTTTTGTGACAAAATCCCTGAATTTGTTGATTTGTTTCTGTGTGTTCTCTTGTATTTCGTTGAGTTTGTTTATGATAGCTATTTTGAATTCTCTCTCATTCAGGTTATCAAATTCTGTGCCTTCAGGGTTGGTTTCTGGGTGTTTGTCATTTTCCTTTTGGTCTGTAGCCATAACAAATTGTCGCAAGGATCCGACGGGGACGGCTTTATTTTTTCCCCTCATGATAAAAGTTGGTCCTGCAGTTTCCCCCTGCTGCCACTGGATGGCGATCGTGAGCGGTTTGCTCTGAGGCGGCTGCAGCCTCCGGAGGGATTATGCTGAAACGCCGGGTGCGTGGGGGGAGGGGTCCTCTCTTTCTCCTGCTTGACCCGGGGGTTTCCTTTCTGGCTCTCTTAGGGTGTTTGCTACACCCCCTAAACAGTCCATCGTCGCTTCCCAGTGGGGATCTCGCGACAGTCTGTGAGAGCACCTGGATGGCGATAGTTTTCCCGCTGTGGGCCGCCCCTCCCCCCTCTGTCCGTGAACCGTGCTGTCTTTGCCGATGGATTGGGGAGGGGGAGTACAACTTCTTACCTCTCCTCCCGTCCTCCTGGGCTTCCTGCGCCTCCACCGTCTGATGTATGGCAGCAGGGGTTTCTTAGAAGTCCTTCGTAGTGTTTGATTGAGCTCTGTTGGAATGTGAATGATGTTTTCGTTGTGTCGTAGGGGGCAGAGATTCAAAGAGGGAATCTCACTCCGCCATGATGCTGACGTCACTCCTGTTAGCTGTAGTTTTTTTGTAGATTTTCTTTGTCAAGTTAAGAAAGTTTCCATCTATTCCTAGTTTACTGAGAGTTTTTATCATGAATTGATATTAGATTTTATGAAATATTTTTTCTGCATCTGTTGATAATGATCATGATCTTTTAGATGAATTACATTAATTGGTTCTCGAATGTTCAACCAGCCTTGCACGCCTGTGATAAATCCCACTTGGTTGTGTATTATTCCTTTTATACGTTGTTGGATTTGCTTGTATTTTGTTGAGGATTTTTGCATCAATGTTCATCACAGATATTGGTCTATAGCTCTCTTTTCTTGTAATGTCTTTGTCTGGTTTTGGTATTAGGGTAATGCTGACCTCATATAATAAGTTGGGAAGTATTCTGTCTGCTTCTATCCTCTGAAAGAGAGTGTAGAGATTGGTATAGTTTCTTCCGTAATTGTTTGGTAGAATTCACCAGGAACCTTCTGGGCCTGTTGGTTTTAATTTCAGAAGGTTATTTTTTTATTTTTTATTTTTTTTGTGAGGAAGACCAGCCCTGAGCTAACATCCGTTGCCAATCCTCCTCTTTTTGCTGAGGAAGACTGGCGCTGGGCTAACATCCGTGCCCATCTTCCTCTACTTTATATGGGACGCCGCCATGGCATGGCTGACGAGCAGTGCGTCGGCGGGCGCCTGGGATCCGAACCCGCGAACCCCCGGCTGCCAAGCGCGAACCAAACCGCTGCGCCACTGGGCAGCCCCCGAGAAGGTTATTAATTATTGATTCAATTTCTTGAATAGAAATGCTTATTCAAGTTGTATGCTAGGGATTTTTTTTAAGTAAACATTTTATTGAAGTATAACCTACGTAAAGAAAACTACACTTAAGTGTATAGCTAAATACATTTTCACAGAGTGAAGACACCTGTGCAACCAACACCTAGATCAAGAATCCAAATATTACCAGCACCCTAGAAACATCTGTCATGCCTGCTTCAAGCCCTACTCCTGGCTAGAAAGATTATCATCCTGACTTCTAACATCCTATTTTAGTTGTGTTTGTTTTTGAGCTTTATATAAAAGGAAACATACAGAATATACTTTTTTGGGTCTGGCTTTTTTTGCTCAACATTATGAGATTCATACAGGATGTCGTATGTAGTTTTAGTTCATTCATTTTCAGGGCTACGATGTTCCACTGCATGAGTATACCTTCCCATTCTAATTAGATGGACATTTGGGTTTTTTGTAGTTCCAGTTATTACAAAAAAAGTGCTGCTGTGGTGAATCTAGGTTTGCATTTCATTTGGGTGTATTCCATCCACTTTTTAAAGAGGCAGCTCTCTGCGATCACATAGTCGGATAACTATGAATTCTATTTAATATGGGTTGGGCTGGTTGCTGTTTCATTAAATAGCTTCTATTCCTTCCAAAGCTAGAAAGGAGTAGGCAAGTTTAGGCAGCTCAGTCCCACTGTAACAAATGGACTAATTGTTGTCACCCTGTGGAGCAGTTTGTTAGGAATAACGATACCTGTTTAGGACTTTTATTGGCTTCACACTTTTTAACTTCATGGACAGGATTTGGCTATGAGGATCAATCAAATAAATCCCCAGTCACTGATGCAAGTAAAGCACGTAGACCTTGAAACTACCGTGGAATCAGCATTGGAAGAAAAGTTTTCTTGAAGGATCAGAACATAATTTCTACTGAAACAAAAATATGTTAAGGTTTCACTTTTTAAAATGTAAGGGCAGTGTAAATTACATTTCAATGAAATTAATGTTTAAAGACACAAGGGCACTTTGAAAGCATTATGTTAAGAGAAGCAACATACAAAAGACACATGTTATATGATTCCATTTCTATGAAATGTCCAGAACAGGCAGATCCACAGAAGCAGAAAGGAGATTGGTGGTTGCCAGGGACTGAGAGGATGGGAGAATAGGGAGTAACTGCTTAACAGGTTTAGGGGTGATGAAAATGTTTGGGAACTACATAGAGGTGGTGTTTGTACATTGCAAATGTATTAAATGCCACTGAATTATTCACTTTAACATGGTTAATTTGGATCATGTGAATTTTACCTCAATTAAAAAATGCAAGAGCAGGGATGTGGTGTGTGTAAGTTTTGCACCCCGTAGCATCTATGATGGTGCCTAGCACGTAGTAGGTGCTCAAGAAATACTTGTTGAATAAACAGATGGTGCTTAAAAATACACATGAATTAATTTATTTATTGCTGTCTGTGCTTTCCCCTGATTATATTGAATCACTATAAATTCACTTGGTGTTCAGATCTGAACTGCTTTCCTGATTTCTTTTTTTATAGATAGAAGATGGTGAAATTTTTGCAAGTATTAATCAGAAGGATGGTATGGTCAGTTTCCATGATAACCCTGAAAAATATAATAACCCAGCCATGCTTCATAACATTGACCAGGAGGTAAATATGAATGCCAGGTTTTGATTTTTTTGATTGATGTTTGAGATGTTGTATTTGAAATACTGCCCCTATGCTCCAGGATAATTTTAGTTTTAAATACAGGTAGTTCTCAACTAGTTTCTAGGAACATCTTAGTTTCTAAAAAGTTAATTTCAAAATGGGCTGCCTAAAACTTCCAGATTGCATGGTTATGAGTAAATGGTGGGTTAGATTTCCCGTCTAGCTCACCAAAGCCTACTTAACTCCTTAAACACTTGAAGGGTCTTACAATTAGTACAATTTTATCCTTACCCAACCGCCACTTATAATGTGGAGCCTTGTTTCTGTGGTAAAATGTATTCAGAGTTCCAGGTTGGGAGGTCAGAAAACATCTCTCTGTGTTAAGAGTGGGGGTGAGTGGGGTGGCTGGAGGAAGAGAGCCGTCCCGCAGTCCTGTCAGGCAGCAGCTGGGGCCACGGAGTGGCCACCACTTCATCTTCTGCGGTCATGTGCTCTGAGTGCCATGCTGGGTTCTGAACAGAAACTGGGATTGTGTGGGCGATCTGTGTTTCTTACATCTGATTAGGGAAATGGATTGAACCAAACATTGAATCTCAGAGACCTAAAAGCAATGCATAATAGCATAGTATACTTCCACAATCCCTTTTTTGCAATTCAAAAATCCAAAAAAACCCTGAAAATTGGAAGTTTTTTTGGTAACTCATTTGATGGCAAATGTCACTATACATTAGTATAGTCTTATCCCACTTAGTGGGAATATTTTTAGGTTTCACTGCAAAAGATATTAATGTGTTTGGTTATGGGGTGCTACCCTAGATCCTACTGGGCTGTAAGGTAATATACAGTACTTGTATTGTATTAACTTTCTGAATTCAAAAAATTCTGATTCCAAAACCTATCTAGAACAAGGGGTTTCAGATCAAGAGATTGTGAACCTGTAGCACCCATATTAATAGTCTAGGTTAAAAAGGGTGTAATTGGGGGCCGGCCCAGTGGCATAGTGGTTAAGTTCGTGTGCTCTGCTTCGGTGGCCTGGGGTTTGCAGATTTGGATCCCGGGCATGGACCTACGCACCACTCATCAAGCCATGCTGTGGCAGCGTCCCGCATATAAAGTAGAAGAAGGTGGGCACGGATGTTAGCCCAGGGCTGATCTTCCTCAGCAAAAAAAAGAGGGGGGGGTGTAATTGACCTAAACCTGTTTACTAACCACCTTCAAACATGACTGTCACTCAGATGCTAAAGTGCATAGAGCTGGATGAGCGACTGAAGGCCATGGACCAGGAGATCACAGTGAACCCCCAGTTCGTGCAAAAGGTGATTAGGGTTCTGCTCGTTAAGTAGAAGTGGGCTGGATGAAGAAGGAGGGGTGTTCCCACATCAGGAACGTGAACTTGATTTCAGGTTAAATGTTTAGTTGCCAGAAGTTTTTCACAACCTTTATCACTAAATTCACAGAGACTCGCTGAGAGCATCTTCACACTTTGGCCTGGAAGTGTGCTTAGGGGGATGTGCAGGGTGGTTCCTGGAATGGCCTCCTCTTCATTGTACAACATGGTGACTGTCCCCGGGAGGGACGAGGTGTGCTTGTTTGGGGTTGGTGGGAAACCCTTGACAAGGGCAAACATGAATACACTGCCTCGCTGTCTCCTCTGCAGAGTATGGGATCACAAGAAGATGATTCAGGAAACAAACCATCTAGTTATTCTTGAAATTAACATCCATCCTGAGTTAAAGGAGAGGAGGTATCACCTCGGCCAGTGGCAAGTGTTTGAGGGCAGCAGGGAGGACCAAGCCTGTTTCACCTGGACGTTTAGAAATTACATTTTATTTTGACGTCTTCAATCCTATGTGCTTTCAGAAAACCATTCTCTGCAAAGAAAGGAACAAAAATTTTAAAGTCTGTTGTGGATTTATTTATCCTCAGATTAATGTTGTTATTCATTAAATCTACCTTCTTGTTTTAAATTACTTGAACATTGATGTGTCTTCTATATCATTTTTTCCCTCTGAATAGTTTTTAAAGAGCACATTCCTTATGAACAGAAATAGTTAGATTTTAGGAATTTTTGGAAGATTTGAATCTAAAGTGGTATCAGTTGCCTTAAAAAAAAAAAGGTGGGAGAGGGGCCGGCCCAGTGGCGCAGCGGTTTAGTCCGCGCTTGGCAGCCCGGGGTTCGCCGGTTCGGATCCCGGGCGCCCGCCGACGCACTGCCTGTCAGCCATGTCGTGGCGGCGTCCCATATAAAGTGGAGGAAGATGGGCACGATGTTAGCCCAGGGCCAGTCTTCCTCGGCAAAAAGGGGAAGATTGGCGACGGATGTTAGCTCAGGGCTGGTCTTCCCCACAAAAAAAAAAAAAAAAAAATGGTGGGAGAGTCCATAAGGCTGAAGCTAATTTTTTATAATTAGAATTAACATGCAATTTTAGTGACAGTATGAATTGTGAATTAAAGAGATGCTCATGTGCTTTTTCTAACTTTTGGCGTGTGCTACACTCTTGTATAGTCTTGAGAATGGCTTTTTTTTTTTTGCTGAGAAAGATTCGCCCTGAGCTAACATCTCTTGCCAGTCTTCCTCTTTTTTTGCTTGAGGAAGATTCGCCCTGAGCTAACATCTCTCCCATTCTTCCTCTATTTTTGTATGTGGGTCGTCATCACAGCATGGCTGACGAGTGGCGTAGGTCTGTGCCCAGGACATGAACCCGCAAACCTGAGCCACCAAAGCGAAGCATGCCGAACTCAACCACTCAGCCACGGGGCCAGCCCCAAGAATAGCTTTTTTATGAGACAAATGTCTGACTTTGCTGCTTTTCCTTGTAGAAGCATTTTCAGTTAAACTGCACAGCTGCATTTTAATTATGTTCAGAGTCCCTCCTCTACAGAACTCTGAAATGCATCTGACTAGGGTTTATTGATTGAGCCCCAGAATGGTGAGGAGCCTTTGTAAAGTGGTCAAATTAAACTAGAATTTGGTCCTGAAAAATGTTTCTTTCTTGGGGTCAGCTCCGTGGCCTGGTGGTTAAGCTTGGCACGCTCCACTTCGGTGGCCTGGGTTTGGTTTCTGGGCACAGACCTACACCACTCATTGGCAGCCATGCTGTGGCAGGGTCCCACATACAAAATAGAGGAGGACTGCCACAGATGTTAGTTAGCTCAGGGCGAATCTTCCTCAGCCAAAAAAAAAAAAAAACTTTAAAAAAATGTTTCTCTCTCACCAGCAACATTCACTTTTTAAAAATGTGTCACCTTGTGTAGTCAATCACATTTTCATTATTTACAAAAAGGAAACTCTGAAACCTCATGAGAGAAGCCTCATGAGTCACAGTAAAAAGTTGCCCCTAAGAGAGGCCTTGGGGGTCCTGTGGTCTATTGTGAGAACTACTCTGCTTCACTGTAGGGAAAGCAGCCACAGGTGGGCGATCTGATGGGTCAATGAGTGGCTGTGGCTGCGGCTGTGTTCCAATAAAATTGATATAAACATAGGCAGAGGGCAGGACTTGACCCCTCATTTAAACCCTCAAATTCTCCAGCTCAAATTAGTACTGCTGTGGGCTGCACATTTTCACTTATGTTTACACATTCCTGTACTTAAGAAAGAGAAAACATTTAATGGAAATGTTCCTTTTATCGGTGTAGTGAATTATGCTTTTTTTTAAAAAAACCAATTTGGACAACTTCTGATTTACCCATATCTGAATTGAAATCACGTAAAATGTGTTTGAGAATGCTAGTAGCTGCCAGTCACAGCTGTTTACAGAGTAACTCAGGGCCGGGCGGTGGCACAGTAGTGAAGTTCCACATGCTCCGCTTTGTCAGCCCGAATTCACGGGTGCGGATCCTGGGCACAGGCCTACACCACTCATCAAGCCATGCTGTAGTGGTGTCCCACATACAGAAGAGAGGGAGATGGGCACAGGTGTTAGCTCCATGCCACTCTTCCTCAGCAAAAAATAAATAAAAGAGAGTAACTTTCTTGTGGGCTTCTAATGAAGGGGGCACTTAGTTTTTTCCCAAAATGGATTAATTAAAACATTATTTTGAAACTTGGAACTGAAAAAGGGGTATGGTATTTAGGGCCTCATCGTACTATTTGCAAACCACGTGTCCTTGTCCCTCTTGTGTCAGTGTTGGAAGGGCAGTGCTGGTTGTTCTCTCACCTGTGCACTCACCTTTATATATTCTTTCTGATTCTGGGGCTAGAACTCTGCAAACCACTTTTTTTGCCAGCAGGAGGCAGACTAGAAGGCTAAGGAGGAAAAAAGGACAGGCTCCTTGCTCTCTGTGTGCTGTTGAAGAGTAAGACCCCAGCAACAGCCCCTCATCCTGACAAGGATGGTTCAGCAGCAGCAGCGAGCCCCATGTTGATTGTTTGCACACTCCTAGAATCAGCCTCATCACACCCCTCAGAGATACTGGTCCCAGAAGGCGGGCCTCCCTACCTCCCCACCCAGGTTGGGGACCCAGTCTCTTCCCTTTGTTCCCCAAGCCCTAGGGTGGTATCTGCTTCCTGCAGTTACCACTTTGGTGAGATTTTTTTTCCCTTCTCCAATACCTGGTTAATGGATCTATTAAATTATTTCTGTTAAAGAAACTGGTGAGTGGTTGGTCTCTTCTGACAGGAGTTACTTTTGAAAATCTTACGGGGTTGAGGAGATGAGTGCTCTTATTTGTCACTAAGAAGAGAATATAAGACTTTGCACTTTCTGCCTCTGGAAATATGCTGCCTGGCCATCCCTGTGTCTTGTTTTTGAGTACTTATCAGAATGTGTTTGCTGGATAGTCTGCTGGCCAAATCTGTTTGAATAGTTAATATAGACTTAGCTGTTCCTTTGAGTTAATTCTCAGCAGCAAATTATTTTGTGAACATGTCTATTTATGAATACCTGTAGCATTTTGATAGTGCCAGAAGATGGTGATTTGCACCTAGAGAATTAGTGCAGTTTCTGAGGTCCAAGGATGGAGCCTTGGGTTGGTGTTCATTAGTGGACCTACCAGTTCTCTGAGGACTTTTCAAGTTTGTCTTTTCATGGTAATCTCAACTGTTAATAAATACTCTGGATTAATGAGAATAATTGCCCTCAGAATTCAGTACTGAATTATGTATGTGTTTTTATTCATATTGGTACAAGTGAACTGCCCAAAGGGACAATGTTTAACTTTTAATATAGGCTTTCTTAAATATGTATGCTTTGGTTTGAGAGATCTCCAATTTGGGACATATTGGTAAAAGGTATTCTTTAAAGAAACATCTGGCTGCATGTTTTTGAAATGGCAGTAGATGTTTTCTGAGCTAATGAGTGTTACTAACGGGCAATAAAGGAGTGAGAATTTCTGCCCCGTATGCCTGTATGGATGGCACCTTCCTGACTTTGTTTAGTAAATTGAAATCCCAAATAAAACTAGGTAATAGAACATTACTGTGAAAGATACCAACTAGCCTTAGCAATACAATAATGTCTGTGTAATCTAATCAGGGACAAATACTTTTACTTTTCTAGCAAACAATTTGGCAGAGGGGAAACTTAAGTCTTAGGTTTTTAGGTGTGCTGAACTGTTGGTGTTCACTGGTGGACCTACCTTGTTCAAGTTCCCTCCTTTTTCTATGCCAATGGTCAAATTGCATACTAATTCTTTCCCATTACTTGCTTTTCAAAGATGCAGTTTTGGGTTTAAGCCCTAAGTTTCTGGGTTGCAACTTGAAATGGTAGCCAATTTGTAGAAGAAAACATTGTTTGCACATAAGTCTGAGCAGTTGCAAAGGGCCCAGAGAAAATACATGACTGGGTAAATCAGATATTTATGAATAGGAAAATGTGATGGCTACATTTTTTCAGGCAGCTGAATTATTTAATGATGGTGAACAAAGACAAAATCCTATCTGCCTCCTTTCCTGAAATCAAAAGTTGAGACCAGGGTCAGCCCAGTGGCAAAGCAGTTAAGTTCCCGTGTTCTGCTTCAGTGGCCTGGGACTTGCTGGTTTGGATCCTGGGAGCAGACCTACTCATTGCTCATCAAGCCACGCTGAGGCAGCGTCCCACATACAAGTACTAGAAGAACCTACAACTAGGATCTACAACTATGTACTGGGGCTTTGGGGAGAAAAAGAGGAAGATTGGCAACAGATGTTAGCTCAGGGCCAATCTTTCTTAAAAAAAAAAAGTTAAAACCAGAGAACTTTAATTGTAAAATGCATTTAATAACCCTGGATCCATAATGAATTCTTAAAGTTTATTATAAGACTAAAAAGAAACCTCTTGGTTTTTAATAAGCAGCTAGTATTAGATTAAAACACAAAAAGCCAATCAGTTGAATTCTCACTGTGGGGAAGGGGTTAATTTTTAAAAGCTTTCTGAAAGTGCTATGGTAAAAAATGCTAAGTTAATATTAGCAGTTTTCTTTTTCTTTTGCTGAGGAAGATTAGCCCTGGGCTAACATCCATGCCCATCTTCCTCTACTTTATATGTGGGATGCCACCACAGCATGGCTTGATAAGTGGTGCGTCGGTCCACACCCAGGATCCAAACCTGTGAACCTGGGGCCGCCAAAGCGGAGCGTGTGAACTTAACCACTACGCCACCAGGCCAGCCCCCTGGTTTTCTTTTTTTTAAGAGAAAATATTGGACTACTAATAGTTCTTGCCTTGCAGCTGGCTCGACACTTTATCTGCAGAGTTGATAGTCTGATAACCTAAAACCTCAAACTGACTTAGAGGTTGTGCCTGACTTCTGCCTTCTGAAATATTACCCATTGTTGGCTGCCTTTCAGCAGCCGGCCAGATTCCCAAACTGTTATACCCGTCTGAAAACACAAGGAGTGTTGTCTTGGCTGCTGGAAGAAAGGAAAGCTTATAATGTACAAATAAAACCCCACAATGTTATAAACAATTAAGACATCAATAAAAATTTTTAAAAAAAGGAAGGCTCAGATCATCAATTTTTTTGTAACAGGGAATCTATTATAGTACCCTTAAAATAATCTGATGTGATTTAAAATATTAGATCCTATTGCTTACAAATGAAACATACCTCTTCTTCCTAAAACTGAAAACTGAGTCAGGGACATGGTGATTTGACTCAAAGATAAAGCCCAACTGTATTTTATAGCTACGTGACAGCCTGTGTTGGTAAGGGTACACTTAAAAACCTCTGCAAGAAATTTCTCAGTGAGACTTGATTTTACTTCACTTGGCTTCATGGTCTTGGCAACTGGTATCCCTGAAGCGCTCTGTCAGTCTGGATGCTCAGCTGTCAATGCCTATTCAATTAAGCCTCTTAGTTTAGCAGTAGGAAGGCAGACAAGCATCAAGAAATCTTTAATTCCAATTGAGCCCATTTCAGTGGTGGAAAAACTGTAAATGCCAGGCACTAGTATATCCGATGCTTCTGGTAACATTTCGTAAAGCTCCTGTTATGGATAGTTTCGTATAGCATTTGTATTTCATTTGGTTGAGCGTTGTTAGGTGTTATTGTCAGTTTTGCTTTTTCACTGATAACGTGGGATACATTTTCTGACTTGTAAGATGGCTCTTTTGTTAAATGTTCTTGAAAGTTTACACTCGGAGAGAGCCCAGTTTAATTAAGGTTTAGTACCATTCACTGAGGCAAGGAATTGGCATGTAGTCATTACTTATAAACAGATTTATAGGTTTATTTGAAAAAGTAGCTCCAAAAGAGGTAGGTGGCTGAAGCCAGCAGTGCTGGGAAAGATACTAATGACATAAATGGAGTCCACTGCAGCTGAATGTACTGAATTGTACTGAAAATGGCAGCGGAAGAATAAACCTTCCTCCACTTGTGACCTTCATTAGCCTATCATCACAGAAAGGATAATCTGAGCAAGGGAATGACCACTAACAAACTGAGGAAGTTAATTCCTGGAATTAAAGTTACAAGATGGAAAAATATAGTTTTTTCTTATCTTAAAACCTGACTAACCAATGTTAGTTTCAAGTACACCTACCCCTAAGAGCAGATGAGAAAAAAAAAGATTACAAAAAAGGGGGAAAAATATTCCTATTTTCCTGATGGAAGCAATAGCATATACAACTGGATTAAAAAAAAAAAAAGACAATCTCCTTGTTACATGAAAACAGTCATGGTGACTAACTGAAAATTTTGGAAAGTTTTGTAAGTTCTTTCCTTATGTGTGGAAGTGTGGAAGTCAGTTAATCGGATTCGTATTCAGAACTGCTGTTGCGGCCATTTTGAGGGTGAATCCTGTTCACTTTGACAATGTGGAAACGATGTTTTCTTTTAGAAATTGGAAAGGCACAGCCACACAGGAGGCTGCAAACATTTCTTGCACCTTTCCGTTAACGTTTTCAAAGTATTTTGCAATCTCAATACAAGTATCTGAATTGTTGATGACGAAAGTAAAAATAGAATTTCAAATCAGTATACCCTTGTGGGTTTTTTATTGTTGTTTGCTTCAGAAATTGTCTTGTGACTTACTGGCCAATATATTAAGTGCTGTCCAGTGTCAAGAGGAGCTGGATTGGTAAGAATGATGAAACACATAAAGGTGATGCCTAACCTCATAGCTCCACCCCATACTCCTTAGTCTTCACCACAGCCGTAAAAGAAGGCAGAAAACAAACTGCAATTCGTCCTTTTCTCATGTCCTCTCTTCACAACACGGAAATTCACAAACAAGTGACCTCGGTGACTTAAAACAAAACCGCGTACGTCTACTTGAGGATGCCTGAGGGTTTCTCCCCGCACGTCGCGACACCCGGTCTGGACACCCTGCCGGAGCCACGGCGCGCACGGTCCCGCAGTGAACCCTCAGCGGGGGCCGGGGCCTTTGGGTCGGGTCGGACGCAAGGTGGCAGCACCGTCTCACGGGTCAAGGGTCTGAGTCGCATTTCTCTAGCTCTTCACTCTAAAGACCCATGTTACGTCATGAACTGATGGGGTTAAGGTTAACTTTTAAGTAGGCAGACTGAATAACAGGCGCCCGGGTTTAAAAAAAATTATTCACAAAGGACACTTTTGTGAGTACTTGGACACACCGCTCGCGTCGGGGAGGGCGCTAGGGACATGCGCACTCCCGCCCCGCCGTGGGGTACAGGCCCAGCCTCCCCCGCGTCGCGCTCCCCGCCTCCTGCCGGCACGTCCCACCGAGGACGGGGTCCATCGGCAGTTTAATAAAACCTACAGTGAAACCAGAAGAAATTACAGCGCTCTTTATAACGTCGAGACGTCACCTCTCTTGCTCTTCCGTGTGGACCGGGAGTCCTGGCTGGCTATATTTTTCCTCAAGTCTCTTTTAAAAATGTTTTTTAAATTTAAGCGTCCCGCCTCTTGGAATGGTGTCGTCCAGTGGCCCCCGCCGGGGCGGCCTGAACCATTCCGTCGTTCTCCGCGGGGGCGCGGGGCGGCGGGCGCGGGCGGTGTGGCGCCCCTTCCGACTCCCGGCCCCTCCCGGGAGGTGCCGCCTCACGCAGTCTCCTCGGGCGTGCGGCTGCTGGAGAGGCTCCGCTCGCCTCGCGGCTGGGGGCCCCCGCGGAGCGCCGATGGTACGGCCTGGCCGAGTCACGCGCCTCGGCCCGGCGCGGGCGCTGCGGCGGGAGCCGGGTGAGCGCGGCGGCCGGGGGCAAAGGCCGGCGTCCCGGCGGGGCGGGGCCGCCGAGCTCGGAGAGGGGGACGCGCGCGGCCCGAGTGCGGTCCTGGGCGGGGCGGGGACGAGGTCGCCGGCGCCCCCGTGGGCGCGGGACGGGTGCGGGCCTCTCCTCGCCCGGGCGGGACCAGGGTCGGGGCGCGTGGCTCTCCAGTGAGCCCGAGGCGGGGCTGTCGGGTGTTCAGTGGCAGGGTGAGCGAGCCGGGTTCCGGAGGGGGCTGGGGAAGGGACGGCGGGGCTGCGGGGCCGCTGGGGGCGGGGCAGCCTGACGGCCTTCCGGTAGCCGAGGGGGCGCCGCTGAGGTTTGAGTTGGTGCCAGGTGGGTTGTTGGTGCCGGGGTGGTGAGGGGCCAGAGCAGAGGGGTTACTCAGGCCCTGAGTTGGGAGGGGGTGGGGTGAGGGGCAGAGCCGTTAACTCGAAGATGACCTGGTCAGCGTCGCTTATTTGTCCTCCTTCCGTGTTGCCTTGAGACTGCGCTCTCGGCCTGCCTCCCCTCTGGTCTAGGGGAAAGGGTGTGTGTCATAGTTCCTCTTCTCCCAGCCAGCGTTCTGAGGGGCACTCGATGAGCCGGAGGCCCAGATTAGTGTCCTCCAGGGAGGAGAGGAGACGTTTCTCTGTATCCTTATCACCTGGAAAGAATGTTTAGCCCAGGGATTGGCTTGTTGTGGATTGGGGTCCAGCGGGTCAGCAGCAGCCATCGGAGGCAGAGGGCAAGGAGGAGCTTGCTGAAAGGAAGTACTGGTTCTCCAGTCCTTGGATACCTGGCACCACCCATGATGTCCATCCAGGGTGGCAGGAGGGACTCCATGTCACAGCAGAGAGAGTGCTGGAGGCGCTAGGTTGTCGAGTAATGGAGTAATAGTGGCACGTGATGCTGTGTTTGCTCTTCTAAATGTCATCACGTTAGGGAGCTCTGTAAACAGAAATCCAGATGAAGTCAGTAGAAATAGTAGAGCCACCATGTTAGTGAGTCTGAGCTGGAAGTAATCCCCTGTGGAACTTTTCTCCTTGCACCTCCTGGGATCCCCTTCATGAGGCTCCCCTGTGGGAGACTAGTTAAAGAAGTTGCAGGGGAGTCTGATGCTTACCACTGGTTAAGAACCCTTATGATACCGTATTTATCTGCCAAGTGTTCTACTTAGTGACATCTTAAATCCTCCGTGGTCCTATGAGAAGACCATGGGAAATGGGGCTGAAGTAGATCCAGGGCCAGGGTGCATCACAGGAGTAGAAGGATAATTTGGATCTCACTGTGTGGGTCTGAGGGCTCAGCCACGGTGGGAGGGAGATGTACATGGACAAGGACCCTCCCTCTTTGAGGTATTTGAATACTTGGTTTGAGTATAATGTTGAAGAGACAGTTGGGCAGGGGGGGATTTCTCTGGATTCTAGAAAGTTTGTTGGAAAGGAAGAACTTGGACATACTCAAACCAGATCGTTTTTCTCAGCAAACATCTGGTAGAGATTGGAATTGGGGAGTGAATAAGGGACTGATCTCATGCTACCCAGAATTCTGATTCCACATGTAGTGGTTAACTCTGAGAGGTAGGGTTTGGCCTGTTTCTCAGCTTTAGGGTGGTGCTGAGAGAGATTAAGTAACATATTTGAGGTCACCTGGCTCATAAGGGCTGGAGACAGGCGCTTTTCCAACCCAGTAGGTTTGTGTGACTCCGGAGCTAAGTGTCATCCAGGGTACCTCACTGCCTTCCACTGGCTGCCTGGGGCTGTGGCACTCATGATCCAAATAGTCAGAACTCTTGTCAGACAGGAATGCTTTTCTTGTTTAAAAAAAAAAAACCTAATAATGAGTAGCCCATGTTGGTCCTGGATACTGGGAAGTAGCTTAGCAACATCGCTTCTGGTCTCTCCCATCTGAGGAGAGAAACTTGTAGGCCCACGGTCTGAAGGGTTAAATTGGCATGATGCAGGTGCTGCCAAAGCCGCCCCTTTATTACCAAAAGTTGGAAGGATGAGGACTTTATATTTTTTAATACTTTATATCTTACAAAGATACTTACACGTAAATGTATTTCAAGAGATCCTCTGAAATACTACCGTAGAGGTGTACAACTTCAGTGAAGACTTGGGCTGCAGTGTCAGCTTGCCGTCAGCTACTGTTCAAAAGACAAGAGGCCTGCTAAGCCATTCAGAACTGCCGGAATCCCCAAATCCTCTGTAGTGATGTTCTAATTTGAGGTTGGCTGTAAGCTGCTTGAATTTTTTCACGCCACAAGGCCCATTGCTTAGAATTAGCTCTACTTTCTTTTCTTTACCTAGAAAACGTCAGGTCTTAGAGCTGAAGTATGACTGCTGTTGCCCTTCCTGACTCATTTGTAAATGGCCTTGTGTGCTCTGGTCTAGGCAGGACAGTGGACGTGTGATTCTGCTAAGTATAAAGGTTCGTGTCGATGCTCTACAGATGGGGTGAACCTTGGCCGGGTGCTGCTTTCACGTGGATATCTTGCTAGAAGGAATCTTATTTCTCTTCCCTTTTATGCCTCTCAAAGGAAGACATGGCCTCCTTTTTCAGGGTTAACACCTCTGCCTTTACTTTGGGTCTCAATACCTCTTCTTCCCAGGTCCTTAGTCCATCAGTGGTCGCCTCACCCCAACTTCCACGATGGATTTTTAAACCATTGTTTTCCCCAAGCTTACCACAGTGAGTCCTGTGGACCCTTTATTTAAATTTGGTTTATTTTTTTCAGTGATACTAGGCTCTCTAACTCTGGCGTTCTCCATGGTTGTGCTTTTGAACCTTTCCTGCCGTAGATACCCTCGATGAGCTCTCCACTTCTGTGACAGCTGTCTTCTTTCGATGGGCAGCCTCTATATTCACTCATTATCTAACACTTATTAATTTGGAGACTACTATCTGTTGGGAACTGTTGTAAACTAGACAAAGTCTGCCCCCTTGGAACATTCATTCCAGTAAAACAAAGCAGGTAGGGGAGAGAGTGATGGGGGTGGAGGTGAACGGTTGTTCTGGGTGGGCTGATTAGGGGTGGACCTTTCTGAGCAGGGGACATGCAGGGAGAGGCTGAGTGGTGAGGAAGAGTGAGTCAGATGAAGGTCTGTGGGAGGCGTTCCAGACCTTTATCCCCAGTCCTGCCCTCTCTGATACTGCAGTCCAGAGTCTCCATGGAACTCTCAAGGCTTTCCAGCCAAATGTTCTCCTGTCTCTTAAACTCTGTCTCCTCTCCCGCTGCCCACCTCCCTCCAGGAACACCCCGTGCACCGGCTCATACCTGCCAGCACGCCTCAGGTCCTCCTGTCTGATCCCTGTGCCTGACTCACCATCGGCCCAGCTGACTTTCTCTTCAGATGTCTGATTTGTGCCAGCTTCTGCCTTCCACTTCCAACTTCTACACTTCCCATTGTAACTGCTCAAGCTCCAGCCCCTGCCTCAGGTACGAGGTGGCAGTGGCAGCCATGTCAGCTGAGAGGTTGATTGCAAAACATTAGGTGGGTGGCAGAGTTAGGCGGCAGGCTAGAGAAGCAGGCTCTGAGCACAGCTGCCAGCAGGGAGGCTGCTCAGAGGGCACATTGAGGGACACACCATGAGCAGGTTGTTGAGGATGCTGTCCCCCGGGACACACTCCTCCGGGGGACTCCCTGCCCCCAGTGTGCATGTTCATACTGTCTGCACTTTGCCTCCCTCCTCTAGGTTCAGCGTCCCAGGCAGGCACTTCTGACTGGCCAAGCCATGGTCTTGCCTGTGCCTGCCTGCTAGGTGATGAAGACAGAGGATGTCTGACCTTCTTTTTGCTCTGTAATGGGGGACAGGGTCCTCAAAAGAGAAGACGGTTTGGATCCTGACCAGTGTCCACTATTCACTCAAACATTCAGCAACTTAAATGGTTCCTCATTGTTTTTAGCAAGGCTGTCTAATAGAACTACCTGTGATGATGGAAATGTTCCACGATCTGTGCTGCCCTTTTAAAATGGTGGCCATGAGCCATATGTGGCCTGTGAGTACTTGAAACGTGGCTAGTGAGACTGAGGAACAGGGCTTTTCTTTTAATTAATTTAAATCTCAGTTGCCACGTATGGCTCATGGCTGATGTATTAGACAATGTGGGTCTGCAGAATACATGTTCCCTCGTTAGCCTAGCTTCCAGGCCCTCCTGTGTTACACGTGTCAGGTAAGCTGGGCTGTTGTTGTCCCACCTCTGTGCCTTTGCTCTTACATTCTTGTTTCCAGAGCTCCTCTGCCTGTGAAAGCCCAGTGGACACTCCCCCACCTTTAAAAGCCTTCCCTGCTTTTCCCAACCATAGGACATTGCATCTGTGTCCACATCCGCTGCTCTCCCTCCCTTATGATGGGTAAGCTGCCCCACTTGCTGCCCAAGCCCAGCTCTCTGCTTGTGCGTTGGGTCTCATCCCCCACTGCCTGCTCCAGGACTCTGCTTCTCTCCTGATTTGCATTTTGCCCACATAATCTCTCGGGGGACACTGGAGTTTGCTTCACTGCCTGTCGTTCTCTTGTCACCTTGGCCAGCTCTTCCTCCCCTCCACATCTGAGCTCTGGGGGTCCCCAGACTCCATTGAGGCACTCCCATCCCACCCAGTCCTGACTGCCCCTCTCAGCTCCACCCTCATCTCCCATTGCCCATCATCATCATCTCCACTTGGAGGCTTTGTAGGCATTGACTCTTGGCCTCCTCCTCCTCTCTTCCACAGTCCGTCCTTACTGGTCCAGACAGCCTTGCTCCCTCCTTCATGCTCCACAGCCCACTCATGAACAGAGCCTGCTGGCTCTGCCTTGGGAATACAGTCACAATCTGACTGTTCCTCACCACCTTCCACCACCCACCCTAGCCCAGGCCACCATCTCTTCTCACGTGAAACAGTGGGATTGCTCCAACTGGTTTCCCCGCCTCCACCCTGGCTCCTGAAGTCTGTTTTCTGCACAGCTCCAGAATGATCTTTTTAAAGTAAGATTCAAATGTATCATGTTTCTTATCAGAACCCACCAAAGGCTCTCCAGTCTTTGAAAAAAGTGCAGGCTCTTACCGTGGCCTAGAAGGGTCCCTAAAATCCACTTCTTCCAGTCTTCTACCCTTATCCCCCAACTCTGCAGGCACTCAGACCCCTAGTTGTGTCCTCTTCTCAGCCCTCCATGGCTCCCTCCATTTCTTCAGCTGTCAATCGGGGAGCCTTTCTGTCTAAAACTGCCTCCCACCTCCTCCACTGATTCTCTGCCCTGGACCCACTGGACTTCCCTTCCTAACACTGTCACCATGTGTGAGGAAGCAGTTTCTCATGGTCCCTCCCCTCCTAGAAGGTCAGCTCCATAAGGGCAGCATGGTATCACCTGAAACATTGCCCAGCACGTGGGGAGGGCTCAGCCTCTCCTCCTGTGGCTTTTGCTGCATTGTCACTTGTGCGTGTGTTCCTTTCTGTCTGCCTTACAGCCCTGTCACGCTTCTGTGTGATCTTGAATTACATTTTTCCTTTTCTGTTGTAACTCTCTGTGGGCAGGGACCGTGTCTGTGTGTCTGTCTGTCTTGTTTCCCCTGCACCTGATGCAGTGCTGGTGCAGAGTAGGTGCTCAGCCAGTGCTGCCTGGCTAGGTCCCCTGCCTCTGTTAGACAGGAAGCCTGTTGACCACACCTGCCCAGTTCCTGTTCTCCAGCATTGCGGGCAAGTTCCGTGGTATGAACACATGCTGACCAGCTGATGGTGTTTCCCATCCTCCCCCCATGCAGGCCTTGTGCCATCTCCAAAGCATCATGAATGCCATCGTCGCTCTCTGCCACTTCTGCGAGCTCCACGGCCCCCGCACTCTCTTTTGCACAGAGGTTCTGCATGCCCCGCTTCCACAAGGCGCTGGGAATGGGGACAGCCCTGGCCAGGGCGAACAAGCTGAGGAGGAGGAAGGCGGCATTCAGATGAGCAGTCGGATCCGTGCTCACAGCCCAGCAGAAGGGGCCAGCGCAGAGTCCAGCAGCCCAGGACCCAAAAAGTCAGACATGTGTGAGGCAAGTGTCTCTCGTGGTGTTGGGGATGTTTCTTTCTCTACAGGGGCTCATGCTTGTGCTGTGTGTGTGACCTCCTGGGGGGTGGACAGGAGGCCCTGTGGTGCAGTGGAGGTGACCTCACTGAAGTTGTGGTCTTAAGGTGATGTGTGTAGACCATTCTCCATGGGCCCTGTGGGATATGTTTGCTTCTTTTTGTGTCCTGTCAGTTTTTTCCCTTCATCTCAGCTTTAGTTTGTTCAACCCACTCTATGCCAGCAGTTGCCACCACCATCCTGTTTGCCTTTCAGCCACCCCTCTACATGCTCGTGTTCGCACGCTGGCCCATCCTGGGCTCCAGTTCCCTCGGCCCCCCCAGTCTTCTTGGGGAGTAGTTTCCTTCTCAAGGAGTCCTGGGTGTTCCTCTTTGTGCTGCTTCGTGAGCTCTGGGGAATGGAGTTTAAGTTCCCTCCCACTCCTTCACTTCTTCATGTGAAGGACCTGGGATGGGACCCAAAATCAAAGGTGGAGTTGGACCTGCCACTACAGTGTGAACAGGGATCCATCTCCTTTAGTGTGGTTCCTCTGAGAAGCAGACAGTGTGCACGAGGTTGATTTATTGCTGGAAACACCTGTGAGGAATCAAGAGGGTGGGAGCAGAAGGTGGGGGAACCTTCTGGCTGTGAATAAGTCTGACACCTGCAATGGAGAGGAAGGAGGGCTGGGCAGGGAGCCTCCTGGAGGAAGGTCCTTGAGCTGAATTGCTGTGGGAAGAGTCCTGCATCTTGCAGGGAGGGGCTTGCCTTAGCGATCTCTTGTGCACAGTCCCGGCTGGAGGCAGCCTCCAGGACGCACACCAGCACCAATGTGGCAGTGGCTCCAGAGGGGCAGCAGTGGGGACTGCCAGTCCAGTCCACTCTCCGCAGCAGGGGTCTGAGCTTGCAGTCTCAGGCTGCCACGCCAACCCTGAAGTCTGAGGCATGTGCCTGGGTCCCTGCTGAGGGGTTGTGTCAGGACCAAGGACAGAGGCCAGCACAGAGCACTGTGTGAGCCACTTCCCAGCTCTGAGCCTGAGTTTTGCCTTCTGTAAGATGGGCCTTCTCACTGTAAATGTCTCAC
This sequence comes from Tapirus indicus, assembly GCA_031878705.1. Lineage (NCBI taxonomy): Eukaryota > Metazoa > Chordata > Mammalia > Perissodactyla > Tapiridae > Tapirus > Tapirus indicus. Next base: position 832,311 of record CM062932.1, on the reverse strand, counting down.
AGCGTTGTGCTTTAGATTAAATGAGATGACTTGTGCAGAGTTCTTCATAGTACCTGCCACGTAAGTGCTCACTAGATTACGTTGGTTCTTCACACCCTCTGACAGCCTTTGTGATCCTGGTTTTCATATTCAGGAAGCATTGAAATCCTCTGATAAGTACAACTCTAGTAGCCAGGTTTTTTAAAATAGAAAACAGATAGCGTTTTCTACTTCAGATTTGCATAAGGGTAAGAAAATGTGTTGCCTGCTTTCCGAATAACTGGTTTTCTTTTCCTTCTTGTGGGCAGGGCTGCCGGTCACTTGCTGCAGGGCATCCTGGGTATATCAGCCATGATAAAGAGACCTCGATTAAATATGTCAGTCACCAGCACCCCAACCACCCCCAGCTCTTCAGCATTGTCCGCCAGGCCTGTGTGCGGAGCCTGAGCTGTGAAGTGAGCACCTGGAACTCCGGGGCAGTCCGGGGGGCTGTCCATATGGGAATCTCCCCCACACTCCTGGATGCGCTGAACCAGTTCAGTGTTGGTTATGGAAAGGAAGACAGAAGTCAGTCCTGTCACGAAGAGGACGGGCAGATCAGTGAGCGGGGAACACTGGGCAGCCAAGTTCTCCAGAATTCCAGAATAGGTTGTATTGGGCTCTAGTTTTCTAAATGGTTGCTAGCTTATCATTTTAAGCACCAAACTTTTGTCCATTCTTCATGGACATATTTCTAAGATATGAACTATTACTGGGATATGTAGGTCACCATATCAAACATCACCTTTCTTGTTGTCTCAGTCATTACAAGCCTCAGTGATTGGTCACGTGTTCTCTGAACCTACTGAAGAGTGAATCGATTTGTTTCTGAACTATATGGCTGCTGTTATTGAGTTGGAGTCTTAGTTTTTATGTTTTCATCTGTCACAAAGAATTCATAATCTAGTTACTGAGACTTCCCGTCGCTGTACCCACTTGATCAGACACAGTGAGCTCCCCCACTGTTCTCTCTTACTGTTGCCTAGCTTCAGCAGTTTCCCCTTTTTTTTTTTTTGGTGAGGAAGACTGGTTCAGAGCTAGCATCTGTGCCAGTCTTCCTCTATTTTGTATGTAGTTCACTGCCACAGCATGGCTTGACCAGTGGCATAGGTACACACCTGAGATCTGAACCTGTGAACCCAGGCCGCCAAAGTGGAGTGCGCCGGAATTAACCACTATGCCATGGGGCCGGCTCTGGTTTCCCACCTCTTGATTTCCTGCTGCTAGTCTGCTAGCAGACAGATGATCATGTCTGATAGAATTGTATGTAAAGGAAGAGTGAATATTGTCATGAGGGAGACCTGAGTTCTCTCCTGTAAATAAAGCATGCAGATTTTATTATATGGACTCTACAGTGGCAATTTTGACCTGCCAGTTCTCCAGTATATTCCAGATGAGTGACATTGGTAAATTTTAGTCTGAGATAGATATGTCTGTACAGGTGTTATTTATGGCTCAAGGTAGAAAAAAGTAATGAACCTACTTTACTGGCCTTTGCATTTATGATAATAAATGTTATCTTTAGAAAGTTTGATCCCAGGAGCAGATGAAAGCAAAGTTTTCCTCTCTCGTCCCCCCCCTTCCCACTCTCCGTATAATTAATGCTGGCTAATTAGTGCAGAAAGAAGTCTGAGAAGGAGGGTTTGTCTTTATATCCCTGTAGCAAGGAGAGGACTGTGTCCTGGAGTGGCTGTTGTTTTGTCCCAGGTCTGCCCTGGCCGTGAAGGCCCCATCTTCTTTGGGGATGAGCAGCATGGATTCGTGTTCAGCCACACCTTCTTCATCAAAGACAGCTTGGCCAGGGGCTTCCAGCGCTGGTACAGCATCATCGCCATCATGATGGACCGGATTTACCTTATCAACTCCTGGCCCTTCCTGCTCGGGAAGATCCGCGGCATCATTGATGAACTGCAGGGCAAGGCGCTCAAGGTGACCCCTGACAGCGGGGGCATGGGGGCCTCACACTTGGGGAGGGGAGAGGGCGAGCGGGTTTGTTTCCTCTTGGTCCTACAGCAGCCACTGTGTCTGAATTGTAGTCTCCTGGCTTCCAAGTCGAGGTTGTGGTAATAAGCTTCACAGCCAATTAGTCCTGCTTGCTTTACTGATCTCTCTCGAGTCCGTTGTTGTCCTGGTTCTCATTCTGCTCTGGCTTCTTTACTTCAGTCAGATTCCCTGGTTTTATCCCTGGTGTTTTTGCTTCCTCTGACTTTCATTTCAGAGGCCTGTCTGTTAATCATGTTGCAGACTCCTCACCTAACGTAGACCTCCAGCTGTGGCGCTACATCTCTCAGGCGAGGCCAGGTTATCCCTTGTGATAAACAGTCCTCAAACCTCAGTGCTTAAAACCACACAGTTTGTTTCTTGTTCATGCTCTGTCCACTGCAGGGAAGCAGGGGGTCTGCTCATTGTCATCCCAGCAGGTGGGGCAGTGACTGTGTTGGAATGTTGCTCATTTGCCTGCTAGAGGGCAGACAGGGTACTGGAGGGCCTCGTTTCTCTCACCTCATTGCCGGAACAGGTCACATGTCCCACCCACGAAAGGTCTGAATAGTGAAAGCCTCCGTGTGCCTGGCAAGGGGAGGACTAGAAATACTTGAACGCTGGTGATCACCTCTAGCACACATGCCACCAGATTCCCCATTGAATGCCTAATGAGTTGGTTGTAGGAGGGGGGACAGAGAAATTCTTAACCGATTCTTCTCAGGTGGCTTCTAATCCAGCTGGGGAAGCAAAACCATTGTTTGGAGTTATGAGACTGGTGGCACTTTCTGTCCTCCACGTCAGGAGAGCGGAATGGGCCAGAGTCTTCAGGAGGAGTATTCCTGAAGTTGGCTGTGAACGAGCTGGATCTGGGCTGTTGGGCTGGTTTTGTTTTGTTAAAGGGCTACCCCTTCCCTTTGTTTTTTAGGTGTTCGAAGCAGAACAGTTTGGATGCCCGCAGCGTGCCCAGAGGATGAACACAGCATTTACCCCGTTTCTGCACCAAAGGAACGGTAACGCTGCCCGCTCACTGACATCCCTGACAAGCGACGACAACTTGTGGGCATGCCTTCACACTTCCTTTGCCTGGTAACGAGATGCTCAGGTCTCTTAGCAGCTCTTAGAGTAAGAGCAGTCAGTCTGTTAGTTGGATTGCGCAGGAATTTGGGGCAAGTTCCCCTGGGTGCCTCTGTGGTGTGTACTGTTCGTGAACGCTGAACTGGGTGGCATCCTCCCTTCCCTCTAGGCGTCTCCCCTGAGTGGGCAAGACCTATTTAGGTGGAACTCACTTCCCAGTAATATTTTTTAAATATTCCTGTATTGAGACCAGCAATCACCTTTTTGTGAACAACAATAAACGTGTGTCTCACTTTGGCATCTCTGGGTCAGGAGTTGGCGACTTGCTTGGCTGGGTGGTCCTGACCAGGTTCTCAGTTAGTTTTCTGTCAGCCGGGGCTGCAGTCCTCTGAAGGTTTGGCTGCCTCCCAGGGCTGGCTGTGGGCAGGAGGCCTCAGTTCCTCACCATGTGGACAGCGTGAGCTGACTTCCCTCAGAGTGAGTGATCCAGGAGAGAATGTGGGGGGATCTGCGAGGTCTCATGACCCAGCCTCGGCAGTCACACCCCGCTCTCCTCCAGCACATGCTGTTTGTTAAAAATGGGTCGTGTCACTAAGCCCAGCCCAGTCAGGAGGAGAGGATTAGTCTCCATCTTTTGAAGGGAGAAGTGTCAACAAATTTGTGGACATACTTGAAAACCACCACCAGTCTGTCTTCTGGCCACAAATTGTTTTCTGTTCCTTCCATTGCAAGATATACTCCTTCCAAAGACTGCCCTCACTTCTCATTTCTGTGTAGCGTAGGCTTGAAGTCTAGGGTGTTGTCATCTAGATGACAGCCTGGTGTGGAAGAGGCGCTTCAGATTTACATCCTTGAGTGCATCTCCTGAGGACCTGCGAACTAAAGAGGAAGTGTCTCCTCCACCTGACATATAATTCCTCCTGTCTTCAAAATAATTCTTATTAGGGGAATTTTCAAACAGACCCAAAGTAGAATAAATAGTACAATAAGCTACACACCCTATCATCCAACTTTTTCAGTTATCAACATTTTACTGCTTTGTCATCTATCTCTTCATTTTCTTTCCTAGAATATTTTTTAAAGCAAATTTTAGTTGTGTTTTCAACCATTAAACCCTTATCATATCCAACAAAATGGACTAATTCTTTAGTGTCATCCAACCCAATTCATGTTCACTTTTCTCATTTTTCCTCAGAAATGACTGTGAATTGGGATTAGAACACCAGTGCATGGTCTGTAGGTTGTTCTAAGTCTCTTAGTCTGGGGAAGTTCCTCCTGTGCCCCGCCCTGGTTTTCCCATGCCTTTTGTTGGAGGACCTGGGTCATTTGTCCTGTAGAATTCCCCTTTTGGATTTGGCTGATTGTATCCTCGTGGTGTTGCTCAGCACATTCTTTTATACCTGTACTTTTTGTACACTGGTAGTTAGATCAAGAGGCTTGATTGGCTTCGGGTTCAGTTTTTCTTTTGGCAAGAACACTTCATAGATGGCGCTTTGTTCTCCAGGCTCCTGAAAGCGTGTGGCAGCCGGCTGACTGAGAAGCTCCTGGAGGGTGCGCCCACCGAGGACACCTTGGTCCAGATGGAAAAGCTTGCAGGTGAGCTGGGAGGTGTTTATGCCCGATGTTGATTGTCGGGCCATCTCGCAGCCACCAGACCCTCCTCCGTTCCAGCAGGAAGAGCTGATGAAGGGGGCCCTAGGATGAATAACCCCAGGAGGAGTATCTGCAAAGCTTGCCCTTTAATCTTGGTGTTTGTATTGTGATTTCCTGTCTCATTTCCCCTCACAGTTGCATGAAAGAGTCTGTTACCCCGGGCAGGTTGGGAAAATCCACTCTTAGAGCTGTCAGTCTGTGGAGAGGATTGGTTGAAGGTTTTCTTGTCCCTGTTTTATGATGACCAAGTGCTTGGCCTTTCTAGACTGTCTCTCATTCTTTGCTCTTTAGCAATAAAATGTTATACTTCACTTGGACCCGAGCTTTCCATCAAGGGCAGTGGTTCCCAAACCTCACTGCTCTCAGGGCAGCCCGCCCCAGGTTTGTGATCAGACCTTCACACCTGGGACTCGGGCCTGTGTGTTAAGTAACTTACCAGGGGATCCTGGTGTGGCGTCCACCAGCCCAGGAACCTCTGGTCTCAATCCTGGCTGTGCTTTTCCTTTGGAGATGATTTGATTTTGAGTGATCTAGGTCCATGGTCTCAACTGTGGAGTTGGGTAAACCAGACTTGTGATGTGTGTCGTGTGTAGTTTGTTACTAATAACACTTGACACACTTCAGTGTGTGTATGATTGACTTTCTTAATAAGTTGGAGCTGTGTCAAGGTTACTCTTGTAGTCAAGTGACTTGCATACATTGCATTCAAATGTGCTTTACTAAGTAGAGAAAAAGGGAGTAGTTTCCACGAGAGCAGAACATCCTCAGAAAAGACAAAACCTTGCAACCCACCTTCATATCCTCATGGATTGGTTTGCCCTAGAACTGTTTATTATGGTAGTGAGTACAAGTGTCTAGGCTAGCAAAGATGGCAAGGGTCATCTGTTGGTGAGATTTATTTGCACAGAGCCAAGTATATCAGGATCAGCCAAGTAATCTTGTCACTTTTAGGAGAGACAAAGATGCAGGTGTGCAGGTCTTGCTGTCGTGTCTTGGATTGTATTTGGTCACAAAGAAGGTGAGCATAGGGGGTTGGAGCACACACTTTGGAGTCGGGCAGATCTGGCTTCAGATCCTTCAGAGCTTCGCTGCTCTCGTGTGTTCTGTGTGCACAGGCAAAGCCCCTTCCCTATGAGTCTTACTTGTGTCCTGGAGTGAAGATGGCTGTCATTTGTGAGGGTTGTCATGAAGATTAATTGAAATAAATATTTCTTTGTAAAATGAGAATAGTACTGACCTCAGGACAATTGAAAGGATTAAATGAAATAAGGTGTGGAAGCCCTTAGAAGAATGCCTGACTGAGGACACGCTCGGTAAATATGAGCTGTTGTCATTCTTACTGTTGGTGTGAATTTTCCCGCCGACAGTGAACAGCTTGCAGTCTTGCAGGTGCCTGCTTTATAGTGCGGAGTGAGGCTCTGGGCTAACAGCACAGCAGACTGAACCCTCCTGGCACCCCCACTCCCAAGGGCTCTGAGGGCAACAGGTGGTATCAACAGCTGTCCAAAACCAGAAATCAGTAACCCTCTGCTCGGTGTAACCAGAGATGCCTTGGGCTGTAGTGGTCACATAACGAGACTGTTGCATCCGGGGAATGAAGGAATCCAGGGGCAACATGTTTTGTAACTGTCTTTGTCATCCGTCTTGCAGACTTAGAAGAGGAATCAGAAAGTTGGGACAACTCTGAGGCTGAAGAGGAAAAAGCCCCTGCCTTGCCAGAGGGTGCAGAAGGGCGGGAGCTGACCAAATGCCCAACAGATTCTTCTTTGCTTTCAGACTGTGGAAACTGGCAGTCCCGAAAGCTGTCTGTCTTTAAGTCCCTTCGGCACATGAGGCAGGTAGGCAGCAGAGGGGTGGAGCCCTGAACAGAAACTCAGAAGAGCCCAGTCCTCTCCTTCCAGCTCATCTCCAACACACTTTGTCCTTTGGGCCTGTTATGTTCAAGACCCAGCGGGAACTGGTTAGCTAGGAGTAACGAAGAACCTTCTTGGTGAATAGCTGAAGACAATGGTGGGCATCTTGGGTGTCTTAGCCACAGGATCAATATTCTTCTTTTATTTACAATGTAGATGTTTTCTTTAAAGAAAGGCCTGCATGGTTGGCTTCTTGTGGTCCTCTAATCTTGTCATTCTAGAACCTTCTAAAGAAATTGAAGAGCACTATTGGTTTGCATGCAGTCTAGATGCTTTGCAAATTGAATATTATGCCATTCTTAAAATTGGAAACATTCTGAATGTCCAACCATAGTAATTAACATTCAAACAATGGAATATCATTATGTACAAAGCAAGCACACAATATGTTGTATAGGGTGGTGCTTGTATATTTATATATTCATACCAAAGACAAGACAGATGCCTCACAACAAAATTTGGTCAGACAAGAGGAAGGGTTCACTAGATTATGAGGACAGATTGTCCCTTTTTACAATAGTTTTCAGTATTTATTTTTACAGTGAGTGTGAATTTTATCAGCAGATAGTTATTTCTGTTTTGGAAAATGGAGTAAAGACTGATTTAATGGCACATGCAGGGGCTTCTGGATGAAAAACATTCATCCATCAAAATCATGTATTTGGCTGAAATCATCCTTGTTGATTGATTAACATGGATTAAAGTTGGAAAGAATCTTGAATTCCACTGGAGGTGGGAGTACTTTGCGATTATTGGGTTTGGTAAAATGTAGTATTGTGGCCTCTTTTGTTTTTTATTTTTTGGCTGTGTTTATATGCCATAAGACAACAGACTGAACTCTTCTAAAATGTCAGTGTAAAATTAATAGAAGGTGGGGTGGAGAGAGGGGATGTTCTAGATTAAACCAGAATAAAGACAGGACAAATAGAGCAATCGTGATCCTTGAGTAACTCCTGGAGTGAGAGAATAATAGCATAAACAGCACAGTGGGAGGTTTGGGGCTCTGGATATTGGGTTTATTACATCAGTGTGGTATTTCTGGATGTAGTATGTTTTGAGATTGTGTAGAAGCCTTTGTTTGTCATGGGTTCTGGAGAGTCATGATGACTGCCAGTTCCAAATGGTTCAGCAAAATAAAGTGTGTATAGAGAGAGAAGGTAAATGTTGCAGAAAATTAACGCTTCTTTTGGTTAAAGTTTCTGAAAATAAAATTGAGGAAAAGATCTTAAAGTTGTACAAGAGCTTTGGGATCAGGCTTTTAGGTGCAAATCCTGAGATTTACCTGTTTCCTTTCCTTCTGACCTCCGGCAAGTCACCCAGCCTCCCCAAAAAGATAAGTGACTTTCTCCTAACCCATCTTCTTTCACTATACAGAGAAAGTTTCTTGATGAGCACACAAATAAATTCAATTGGATGGAAAGAAAATTCAGGGCAGAAAGTAGTGAACTATATTTTTTAGGTCCTGGGTGCCCCATCTTTTCGCATGTTGGCCTGGCACGTTCTCATGGGGAATCAGGTGATCTGGAAAAGTAGAGATACGGACCTTGTCCAGTCAGCTTTTGAAGTTCTTCGGGTAAGAGTTCTTTTTTCTTATGTGTTTCATAGCAGGACAGTATTTGCTTAGTGGGTTTTTAAAAAATCCTGACCTTCTGACCTTAGGTGTGAATGTAGGATGCGTCGATGGCTCAGTGCCAAGGTTCATGTGGGAAAAGTCAAAAAATAATCCAAGAATTAACAGTGCAGAGCAAGAGGCAGCCCGAGTCGTGTGTGACTGACTGCCAGCAGGAGAGTTGGGGCTGAGTCAGCAGGACCCCCTTCTGGGAGGAGGGAGGCTTTGAGCTGAGCTGCAGAGGGTGCATGGAGTGCAGATGGTGGAGACAGGCAGGGTGGGGGTGTTCCAGCCGATGTCAGTTCTGAGTTGCTCTGTCCTCTCCAGACCATGCTGCCGGTGGGCTGTGTCCGCATCATCCCTTACAGCAGCCAGTATGAGGAGGCCTACCGGTGCAACTTCCTGGGGCTCAGCCCACATGTGCAGATCCCCTCCCACGTGCTGTCCTCGGGTGCGTGCCTTTCCTGTCTGGTGTGAGTCCCTACATCTCAGGGCTCAGAAGTAGAACTGGAGTTGAGCTGTAGATTCGAGGATGCCGCCTGCTGGCCTCAGAGGCAGGAGGACCCATGTTGTAGGTCCAGCTTTCCCACTGGCGTCGGGCCTCTGTTTTCTCTTTTTAAAATGAGTGAGGGTTGGACTAGACAACCTCAAGTAAGGGTGGCTTGCTAGAGCATGGGGAGCAGGTCACAGTCCTGGGGGTGGGAACAACACAACTGGATGTCAGGATCCTAGTGCCATCCTGTGAGTGAGTCAGTGACGCCATTGAGATTCAGGAGCTTGCTGGACTGTGATGGCACGCCCTCTGTGCTCCGTAAGTCTCCTGGTCTTCCCTTACTCTCTCGCTGTTCTCCTGTCATACTTCCATGTCCTCTCCAACTTTTGTCTTCCTTTTATATGCCTTAAATCCATCCTTATGTTCATTAGTATAATGGGGCTTTCTCAGCCCTGCTCAGCCCTCAGAACTGACAGGTTTACTCCTCTAGGCAGAGAACCAGAAAGCTAATCAGCATCCCTCATCTTTTGGTTTGGGGAATTCAGGAGTCAACCTGGGTGCAGATTCTGGCCTCCCCAGGCAAGTCAGTGACTTCTCTGAGCACATCTGTGCGAGGCAGTTGCTGCCCTCAAAGGCAGTCAAAGGTGGCTCGGCAGAGCATTTGGGACTGGCAGCCCTGACCTGCGTCCATTCGGTACCCAGGCTGGGTCCTGAGTCCCTCAGAGGCAGCACCTTTCTTCTGGGTAGTGTTTAGAACATAGGCTCTGGTTTCAGAGATGGGCTTGAAAATCTTACCACAGCTAGCTGTGTGACCTTGGGCAAGTCACTTAGCTTCTCTGATTCCCTGTCTATAAAATGAGGGTAATAGTGGGATGACTCCCATAGGGCTGTTTAGTGTCAAGTGAATTGAGGTATATAAATAATCAGTAGTTGTTGTAATATAATACATTGTTAATTTAACTGAGGCAAAAGTTAACCCTTAAATCTATTCACAAATAAACTACAAAAGGTTGTAAATGCCAAAGCATTAATCTCAGAAGACTGGAGTTTTTCCCTAGTTGATCTGAGATAATTTGGAGTGGCAAAATGAGGTGGGCTTGTTAAGGGGATAAAGAGTGTGTTTTGTGTTGCCACAGAATTTGCTGTCATAGTGGAGGTCCATACAGCCACTCACTCCAGCCTGCACCCAGTCGGGTGTGAGGATGACCAGTCTCTCAGCAAGTATGAGTTTGTGGTGACCAGTGGAAGTCCTGTAGCTGCAGACCGAGGTGGGTGCTGCTGAGTGAGGCCACCTTTCACCAGAACAAGAGTGGGAAGAAGGGCACCTCTCACTCCTCCTGTGCTGACCTCTGTCCTGCTTTGACCTCGCCTTTGTTTCCAGTTGGCCCCACTATCCTGAATAAGATGGAAGCCGCTCTGACCAACCAGAATCTCTCTGTGGATGTGGTCGACCAGTGCCTCGTCTGCCTCAAGGAAGAGTGGATGAAGTAAGCACTCACTTCCTTGGCGGCCAGGGTCTGTCTGACTGGGGAGGCTGGGCTGCCAGCAGCAGTGTGTTCTGCTGAGGAAAACCAGAAGCTGTCTCCAGAAAAAGCATTGAGGCCATGGCCACTGGGAGAGGCGGTGCATAGTAGAAGTTAAGAGCATGAGTTCAGATACCAGCTCTGCCACTTATTGTATTAACTGAGTGACCTTGAACAAGTGGCCCAGCACCCCCAAGCCTCAGGCTGCTCCTCTGTGAGATGGGGGTGGGGCCTGTCTCCCAGGGAAGCAGTTATTTTTGCTGCTTAATTAACTTTAAAAATCTGAAAGTCAGGGGCCGCCCGGTGGCGCAGCGGTTTAGTCCGCACTTGGCAGCCCGGGGTTCGCGAGTTCGGATCCCGGGCGCCCGCCGACGCACTGCCTGTCAGCCATGCCGTGGCGACGTCCCATATAAAGTGGAGGAAGACGGGCACGGATGTTAGCCCAGGGCCAGTCTTCCTCAGCAAAAAAGAGGAGGATTGGCAATGGATGTTAGCTCAGGGCTGGTCTTCCTCACCAAAAAAAAAAAAAAAAAAAAAAAAATCTGAAAGTCAGATAACAGATATTCCCTTTTTATTAAAGCAAGTTACTTTATTTCCTCCTGCCATCTTAGTAATTTTTTGTCAAATTTAGTCAAATATTGTCCTGATTTCAAATAATACAGTGAAGCTTAGGAGCAACCAATTTCTTTCATGAATTTAAGGAGAATTTTCTTTCCTTTTTTCCCCATTTGATGCACTAGCCATATCACCTAGTTAGACCTGATGGGCGGGTGAGAGATTCTGAAGTGTGAGGGTGTGAGCTGCTGCTGCTGTGCTGTCTCTTTCTAAGTGTTTGAATTCCCGCTCCGCTTACAGAGCTGTCGCTGGTCCCGAAGCCGTTTGGGCCCCAGGACCAGAGTTCTGGCGGCGGTGCTGTGGTGTCTCAGTGTTTTGTTTTTGCTTTTATACAGCAAAGTGAAGGTCCTTTTTAAGTTCACCAAGGTGGACAGTCGGCCCAAAGAGGACACGCAGAAGCTGCTGGCTACCCTCGGAGCATCCGAGGAGGACAATGTCAAGCTGCTCAAGTTCTGGATGACAGGCCTGAGCAAAACCTACAAGTCACACCTCATGTCCACAGTTCGAAGCCCCACAGCCTCAGAGCCTCGTAGCTGACGCCACTGGAAGTCTGTGTGCCTTCCGGGAAGCGGTCATGGTTGTCTTTGCCACTGAGCTCGGAGGTGGGTCTCTGGCGGCAGTCACAGGCTGCCCTCCTATTTCTGAGGTGCTGGTATGGAGCTGTTTCCTAGGAAGAAATGGAAACTGTTGGGGCTGAACTTTGTCCTGTGTGGGATTCGGCCTGGTGCTCTTGGCACCATCCCGCAAGCTGTTTGAACTGTTCCAGGCCTGAAGAGGGCAGTGGGTCCCTGCGTTTGTGCACCCTCTGAGAGAAGACTGAGGAAAGCTGCATCTCATGCCTCTCATGAGCTTAGAGGGAAGCATGTCAGACCAGGCCCAGCTTGGGTATTTTAGCCACAATATCATATCCTCTCTCAAGGTTAATGTTCAAACCTTTCTCTTCTAAAATTCAGCAAGAGTTTTCCAGGTTTTGTGTGTGTGCGTGTGTATTTTGCTATAGTTGTGAATTTTCAGGACACGTGATCCTTAGTCATTTTTAGTAATCTAGTTTTGAGTTAGGGCTCTGGGAAAGGCTTTTGGGGGTGGAGTAGATGTTTTCTTCATCTTTGGATCCTCTGGAATTCATGCTCTAAAGTTACGTGACTACCAAGTCTCCTGGCCATCCTCTCCTGCATTTGCTTTGAAATTGCCCTACAGCTGGAGGACAAGCCCCTGAGCTTCGTTCCTCAAAGACGATACTTTGCTGAAATGTCAAATGGAGCCATTTCACTTGCCTAACTCACGACATGTGGAGTTGAGTTTTATTCCATATCACTTTGCCCTTTATTGCTTCTTTAAACATTTACATTTGGCTGCAGTTAATTTTCAGAATGTGGGGATTTAAGACAGTTTCACCATCCCAGTGTACATTTTTAATGATTCATGGTTTAGAGGGATCTTCCAGCAGTTTGGCTTATTTGTGTATAGTTTTCTGTGTTTAATTTATATTTAACATAAAGACTAAGTTTATGAGACTGGGTATCTGTATCGTGCAAGAACATTGAAACACAATAAAGATGTATTTTTATAAACTGTTGACTACACGGTTTTATTGGTTTGTTATGTAAAATTTTCTTGGGCTCAGTCACAGAAAATATTATAACTATTTTTGAACTCTGGAGTCTGAAGTCTTGCAGCTTCCAGGAGAGACTTGGAGGGTAAATTGTGGTTAATTTTGGTCCATTTCAGCTCTTAGCACAGTAGCAGCTACCCATCCCCTACTCCCAGCCATGTGGCAGGCAGCTGTGCCTGTGTTCCTGGAGCAGCTTGCACACAGCATATGGGAGCAAAGGTGGGTAAAAAGGACTCTTCCATCTATTGGGGATCTGTGCTCTAATTGCTGCTTCTGATCACAGAGGTGCAAAGAGGTTGGCGGCCATTGTTGTGCAACCCCCCCCCCTTGTTGCAAGCCCCTCCCTCTCAAGCTGAAGTGACTGCCAGGAAATTTAATGGGCTGGCACTTCCCCCCACCTTCATTTGTCACTTTTCCCCTTTTGGGAGGCAGACTAGGACATTCAAAAACAACTGCATATATGGGGGAAAATTAGAAAGTGTGCATGCCCAAAGAAAGGCTCAGAAAAGACCTGAGAAAACTTAATTTACACCTCAGGCCGATCCTTGGCAAAGAGACAGCCTACAACGATAAAATACAAACAATAAAAAACAGCAAACCCTGGGGAAAGGGAGGTATCTGATTTCCAGAATTATCACATTATTAGATTTGAATGTCCAGTGTTCAACAAAAAACCACAAGTCATACAAAGAAACAGGGAAGTATGGTCCATTCAAAGAAAAAAGTAATTCAACAGAATCTGTCCCTGGAAAAGACAATGGCAGATATAGTAGACAAAGACTGAACAGCTGTCTTAAAGATGCTTAAAGAACTAAAGAAGGATGTGGAGAAAGTAAAAAAATTATGTGGGAATGAAATGGAAATGTCAATGAAGAGACAGAAAACCTAAAAAGAAAGCAAAAAAATTCTGGAGCTGAAAACTACAATAAATGAAAAATTCACCAGAGGGTTGCAAAGGCAGATTTGAGCAGGCAGAAGGAAGAATTAGTGAACTTGAAGATAAAACAATAGAAATTATCAAGGCTAAGTAATAGAAAAAAGATAGAGGAAAAGTGAACAGGGCCTAAGAAACCTGTGAGACTTCATTAAAAGGACCAACGTGGATCACGGGAGTCCCAGAAGGAGAGAAGAGAGAAAGGGGTAGAGAATATTTGAAGAAATAATGGCTAACTTCCCAAATTTGATGAAAGATATGAATATAAACATACAAGAAGCTCAGCAAACTGCAAGTAAGATGATCTCAACAAGATCCACATCAAGATGCATTATAATCAAACTTTAAAAAGAGAAAAAGCAAATCTTGAAAGCAGCAAGAAAGCAGCAAATCATCACATACAAGGAATCCTCAATAAGATAATCTACAGATTTCTCATCAGACATTTTGGAGTCCAGAATACAGTGGGCTGAGATATTCAAAGTGCTAAAACAATAACTGTCAACCAAGAATCCTACATCAAGCAAAATTGTCCTCTAAAAGTGAGGGAGAAATCAAGACATTCCCAGATAAAAGCTGAGGGAGTTTGTTATCACTAGACCTGCCCTGAGGAAATGCTCAAAGGAATCCTGTAGGGTGAAATGAAGGGACACTAGACAGGACCTCAAAGCTGTAGGGAGAAATAAAGGTAAATACCTGGGTGATTATAAAAGCTCACATTATTATAACAATGATTTGTAACTGTACTTTTTGGTTTTAACAATTTAAGAAATATTTAAAGAAAAATTATTAATGTAAAAGCTACTATTACTGTAACTTTGTAATCCCAAGTCTTGTTTTTTACACAATTTAGCAGGCTAACATATTTAGAAGAATTATTAGTTTGTTTTTTGGGTACACAATGTACAAAGATGTAATTTTGTGACATCAACAACCAAAAGGGGTGGAGAAGGAGCTGTAAAGGGCAGAGTTTTTGCATGTTATTGAAGTTAAGATGCTATAAATTCAAATTAGAATGTTATAACTTTAGGATGTTAAATGTAATCCCCATGGTAACCACAAAGAAAATAGCTATAGGATATACACAAAAGGAAATTAAGCAGGAATTTAAACATTTCACTACAAAAAAACACAACTAAACATAAAAGAAGACAGGAATGCAGGAAATCAGGAATAAAAAAAGTTGTAGGGCCGCCCGGTGGCGTAGCAGTTTCATCCGTGCTTGGCAGCCCGGGGTTCGCCGGTTCGGATCCCGGGCGCCCGCCGACGTGCTGCATGTCAGCCACGCTGTGGCGGCGTCCCATATAAAGTGGAGGAAGATGGGCACGGATGTTAGCCCCGGGCCAGTCTTCCTCAGCAAAAAGAGGAGGATTAGCAACGGATGTTAGCTCAGGGCTGGTCTTCCTCACCAAAAAAAAAAAAAAAAGTTGTAGGGCATATAGAAAAACAACAGCACAAGGACAGAAGTTAGTTCCTCCTTATCAGTAATTACCTTAAAGATAATAGATTAAATTCTCTGATCAAAAGACAGAGATTGGCAGAATAGATGAAAACACATGATCCAACTAAATACCATCTACAGGAGACTCACTTGAGATTCAAAGACAAGCAGGTTGAAAGTGAAAGAATGGAAAAATATACACCATGCAAATAAAAATCAAAAGAGAACAGGAGTGGCTATACTATATCAGATAAAACAGACTTTAAATAATAAAAAAGATTACAAGAGACAACGAAGGACATTATATATTAATGAAACATTCAATATAGAAGATACAACAATTATAAACATTTATACACCTAGTGACAGACCATCAAAATATATGAAGCAAAAACTGACAGAATTAAAGGGAGAAATAGCTCTACAATAATAGTTAGAAACTTCAGTACTCCACTCACAATAATGGCTAGATCAACCAGACAGAAGATAAGTAAGAAAATAGGACTTACAATGAACCAATTAGATCTAACAGGTATATACAGAACACTCCACCCAACAACAACGACAGGTACATTCTTCTCAAGTGCACTTGGGACATTTTCCAGGATAGACCGTATGTTAGGCCACAAATTAAATCTCAATAGATTTAAAAAGATAAATATACAAAGTATCTTCTCTGGCTACAGTGGGATGAAGTTAGAAATCAATAACATAAAACTGGAAAATTCACAAAATTTTGGAAATTAAACAACCAATGGATTAAAGAAGAAATCACGAGGGAAATTATAGAATACCTAGAGATGAATGAAAATGGAAACACAAAATACCAAAACTTAGGGGATGCAGCGGAAGCAGTGCTCAGTGAGAAACAAAGCTATAAGTGCTTACATTAAAAAACAAGAAAGATTGCAAGTCAACAACCTAACTTTACAACTTAAGGAACCAGAAAACGAAGAACAAACTAAACCTAAAGCTAGCAGAAGGAAAGAAAGAAAGATTAGAGCAGATTGAAAAGGTTAATATTTTGTGTTGAAAAACCTACTTATCTGAATAAGCTCTCAATTATAAATGAAAGGGTGTTTTTTGTTTTTGTTTTTTACTTTTCAGTTGAAATAGCAATATGTGTAAAAAGCAATGTTCTGGCTTTCAATCTTACAAGCTTTTGCAATATCTAGAATATGTGTTAGGCATAGTCCTTTCTAAATATTCTTTTTGAACTTTTTGGTAGGGGATGATTCCTGGGGCTGCTGAAGGATTGGTGTCATGGGTGACATCAGAGACAGTGGTTTATTGTTCTCTACTTGTCCTTTTTTATGTGGACCACACTTTATGTCCTCTGTCTTATCTCCTTCCCTTTCTCTTTTCTTGTTGATTAATTTCCTCCATCCAACAATATTATCGAGTGCCTACAATATGCCAGGCATTATTCTAGGGGCTAGAAATACAGTTCCCTGCTCTCTTGAAACTTACTATCTTGTGAAGAAGGTGAACAATAAACAACTTAAACAAGTGAAAATATTCACTATGAATAGGCCAAGACAGTAGTGAGACAGAGCAGTGCAATATTGTATGGGAGGATGAGGGAAAGCCACTCACCTCACAGAGAAGTTGAAACCTCAATGGTAAGAAAGAATAAGCTGTTTCTTTCTTCTTGTGCATGTTTTCCCTTCGTTCTAGCCCACAGATTAAAAAACAAAAAAGGATTAGAGCAGAGATAAATGAAATAAAGAATGGAAAAACAATAGAGAAAATCAATGAAACCAAAAGTTGGTTCTTCAAAGAGATCAACAAAATTGATAAACCTTTAGGTAGAATTCTAAAAAAAAAGAGAGAGAGAGAAGATTCAAATTACTAAAATAAAAAATGAAAGTGGGGACATTACTACCTATTCTGCAGAAATAAGAAGGATTATAAGAGAGTACAATGAATAATTGTATGCCAAAAGATTGGATAACCTAGAGAAAATAGACAAATTCCTAGAAACACAAAACCTACCAAGACTAAATCACAAGGAGATAGAAAATCTGAATAGACCTGTAACTAGCAATGAGATTGATTTAGTCATCAAAAATGTCCCAAGAAAGAAAAACCCTGGAGCTGACTGGCTTCATTAGTGAATTTTACCAAACATTTAAAGAACTAATACCAATCCTTCTCAAACTTTTCCAAAACAAATTGAAGAGGAGGGATCACTTCCTAACTCATTCTATGAGGCCAATATAACCCTGATACCAAAGCGAGAAAACACTACAAGAAAACCTTGTAAACATTGATGCAAAAATTGTCAACAAAATACTAGCAAACAGAATTCAGCAGCATATTAAAAGGACTATACACTGTGACCAAATGGGATTCATTCCAGGAATGCAAGGATGGTTCAACATATGACAATCAATTAATGTACTATGCCGTGTCAACAAATGAAGGAAAAACCCACATAGTCATCTCAATTGATGCAGAAAAAGCATTGACAAAATTTAACACTGTTTCATGATTAAAAAAACAACAAAATAGGAATAGAAGGGGCCTGGCCTGGTGGTGTAGCAGTTAAGTTCACGCTCTCTGCTTTGGCAGCCTGGGGTTTGCAGGTTCAGATCCCAGGTGCAGACAGGCACACCACTTGTCAAGCCATGCTGTGGCAGTGTCCCATATAAAGTAGAGGAAGATGGGCACAATGTTAGCCCAGGGCCAGTGTTCCTCACACACACACAAAAATAGGAATAGAAGGAAACTACATTTATATAATAAAAGCCATATATGAAAAGCCTGCAGCAAGCATAATACTCAGTGGTGAAAAACTGAAAGCTTTTCCTCTAAGACCAGGAACATGGCAAGGACGCCTGCTCTCACCACTTCTCTTCAACATAGTACTGGAAGTTCTAGCCAGAGAAATTAGGCAAGAAAAAGAAATAAAAGCTACCTAAAATGGAAAGGAAGTAGTAAAATTATTTGTTTGCAGATGATTTGCTCTTATATGTAGGAAGTCCTAAAGACTCCACAAAAAAATCTGTTAGATCTAATAAGTGAATTCAGCAAAGTAGTAGGATACAAAGTCAACACAGTTGCATTTCTATACACAAACAATGAATGATCTGAAAAGGAAATTATAAAAAAATTCCATTCACAATAGCATCAAAAAGAATAAAGTGCTTAAGAATTAACTAAGGAGGTGAAGACTTGTGTAATGAAAACTACAAAACATTGCTGAAAGAAACTAAGACATAAATAAATGGAAACACATCCCATATTCATGGATTGGAAGACAATATTGTTAAAATGTCAATATTACCCAAAGCAATCTACAGATTCAATGCAATTCCTATCAAAATCCCAATGACATTTTTTGCAGAAATAGAAAAACTCATCCAAAAATTCATATGGAATCTCAAGAGACTCCAAAAAGCCAAAACCACTTTGAAAAAGAAGAGCAAAGTTGGAGGACTCACACTGCCTGATTTCCAAACTCACTACAAAGATACAGTAATCAAAAGAGTGTGGTACTGGCATAAAGACAGACATATAAACCAATGGAATAGGGTAATGAGCCTCACAAATAGGGTCAAATGATTTTTTTTTAATTATTTTTTTTTATTGATGTCTTAATAGTTTATAACATTGTGGGGTTTTAGTTGTACATTATTGTTTGTCCGTCGCCATGTGGATGCATCCCTTCACCCCTTGTGCCCACCCCCCACCCCCCTTCTCCTTGGTAACCACCAATCAGTTCTCTCTGTCCGTGTGTTCATTTATATTCCATATATGAGTGAATTCATGCAGTGTCTGTCCTTCTCTCTCTGGCTTATTTCACTTAACATATTACCCTCCAGGTCCATCCATGTTGTTGCAACTGGGACAATTGTGTCTTTTCTTATGGCTGAGTAGTATTCCATTGTATGTATATACCACATCTTCTTTAACCAACCATCAGTCGAGGGACACTTGGGTTGCTTCCACTTCTTGGCTATAGTGAATAATGCTGCAATGAACATAGGGGTGCATACGCCTCTTGTGATGGTTGATTTCACGTCCATTGGGTAGATGCCCAAGAGTGGGATTGCTGGATCATACGGTATTTCTATTTTTAATTTTTTGAGGACTCTCCATACTGTTTTCCATAGAGGCTGCACCAGTTTGCATTCCCACCAGCAGTGAATGAGGGTCCCCGTTTCTCCACAACCTCTCCAGCATTTGTTGTTATTTGTCTTTGTGATTATAGCCATTCTAACTGGTGTAAGGTGATATCTCAGTGTAGTTTTGATTTGCCTTTCCCTGATGATTAGTGATATTGAACATCTTTTCATGTGTCTATTGGCCATCTGTATCTCTTCCTTGGAAAAATGTCTGTTCATATCCTCTGCCCATTTTTCGATTGGGTTGTTTGTTTTTTGTTGCTCAGTTGTATGAGTTCTTCATATATTACAGAGATTAATCCCTTGTCGGATAAACGATTTGCAAATATTTTCTCCCAGCTGGTGGGTTGTCTATTCATTTTGACCCTGGTTTCATTTGCCTTGTAGAAGCTCTGTAGTCTGATGAAGTCCCACTTGTTTAGTTTTTCTTTTGTTTCCCTTGTCCGAGTAGACATGGAATCTGAAAGGATCCCTTTATGACCAATGTCAGTTAGTGTACTGCCTATATTTTCTTCCAGGAGTTTTATAGTTTCAGGTCTCACTTTCAGGTCCTTAATCCACTTTCAATTGATTTTTGTATATGGCAATAGGAGATGGTCTACTTTCATTCTTTTGCATATTGCTGTCCAATTTTCCCAGCACCATTTATTGAAGAGACTTCCCTCTCTCCCTTGTATGTTCTTTGCTCCTTTGTTGAAGATTAGCTGTCCATAGGTGTGTGGTTTTGTTTCTGGGCTTTCAGTTCTATTCCATTGATCTGTGTATCTGTTTTTGTACCAGTACCATGCTGTTTTGATCACTATAGCTCTATAGTATATTTTGAAATCAGAGATTGTGATGCCTCCAGCTTTGTTCTTTTTTTTTTTTTTTTTTCGGTATTGCTTTAGCTATTCGGGGTCTTTTGTTGCCCCATACGAATTTCAGTATTTTTTGTTCTATTTCCTGTGAAGAATGACATTGGGATTCTGATTGGGATTGCACTGAATCTGTAGATTACTTTAGGTAGAATGGACATTTTAACTATATTTATTCTTCCAATCCATGTGCATGGAATATTTTTCCATTTCTTTGTGTCTTCCTCGATTTCTTTCAATAGTGTCTTATAGTTTTCATTGTATAGGTCTTTCACCTCCTTGGTTAAATTTATTCCCAGATATTTTATTCTTTTTGTTGCAATTGTTGGTCAAATCATTTTTGACAAGAGTGCCAAGACCCTTCAATGGGGAAGGTACAGTCTTTTCAACAAATAGTGCTGGGAAAACTTGATATCCACATGCAAAAGAACAAAGTTGGATTAACTAACACCATATACAAAAATTAACTCCAAATGGATCAAGGACCTAAATGTAAGATCTAAAACAATAAAACTCTTAGAAGAAAACATGGAGTGAAAGTTTCTTGACATTGGATTTGGCAGTGATTTCTTGGATATGACCAAAGGCACAAATAACAAAAGAAAAATCAGACAAATCAGACTTCATGGAAATTTAAAAATTTTTATACATCAAAAGACACTATTCACAGAGTAAAAGGGCAACCAACATAATGGGAGGAAATATTTGCAAATGATCTTTCTAATTAGAGGTTAGCACCAGAATATATAAAGAACTCCTAAATCTCAACAATAACAACAGAACAACCCAACTCAAAAATGGGCAAAGGACTTGAATAGACATTTCTCCAAAGATATATGAATGGCCAATAAGCACATGAAAAGACACCAACATCACTAATTATTAGGGAAATGCAAATCAACACTACAATGAGATACCATCTCACATCCATTAGGTTGGCTACTATCAAAAGAACAGAATACAACAAATTTGGTGAGGATGTGGAGAAATTGGAACCCTTGTGCACTGTTGGTGGGAATGTAAAATGGTACAGCCACTGTGGGAAACTGTATGGAGTTTCCTCAAAAAATTAAAAATAGAATTACAATATGACCCAGCAATTCCACTTCTGGGTATATAACCAAAACATTTGAAAGCAGGGTCTCAAAGAGATATTTGTACACCCATGTTCATAGCAGCATTATTCACAGTAGCTAAAATGTGGAAGCAACCCAGTGTCCATCGACTGATGAATGGATAAGTAAAGTGTGACATACGTTTCCCCCACTATCGGAAGGCTCGCTTTACTCCACTTCATTTTTACAAAAGACCGACATTAATACCTGTTTTCACTAACCTACAGAAATCCAAAGAGGATTTTCACTTTGAGGAGAAAAGGCAAAGGGCGAAAATAGTGTTCAGGGTTTGTTTTGCAGTGAGCCATTATAGAGACAGTGCACACCCTGAGCAGCGAGAGTGGCGTCGCCAAGCTCCTTCCCTGGGAACTATACTCAGCATCTCAGCATCAAGCTGCCATAGCTTTGAACTGTGTCTATGAGCAGCTGTGCTTCATTTCCATTTATTCTGATAGGTTATTCTTTGGGTCTGCTGGGAATGCTCAAAAATTTGTCCCATATAAATTAATGAAAATTTCTTTTTTTTTTTTTTTTTTTGGTGAGGAAGACCAGCCCTGAGCTAACATCTGTTGCCAATCCTCCTCTTATGCTGAGGAAGACTGGCCCTGGGCTAACATCGTGCCCATCTTCCTCCACTTTATGTGGGACGCCACCACGGCGTGGCTGACAGACAGTGCGTCGGCGGGCGCCCGGGATCCGAACCTGCGAACCCCGGGCTGCCAAGCGCGGACTAAACCGCTGCGCCACCGGGTGGCCCCTACCACCACATTTTCTTTATCCATTCATTTGTGGATGGATATTTGGGTTGTTTCCACATCTTGGCTATTGTGAATCATGCTCCACTGAATGTTGAGTGCTAACATCTCTTCAAGAAGCTGATTTCAGTTATTTTGAATAAATACCCAGAAGTGAGATTGCTGGATCATATGGTAGTTCTATTTTAATTTTTTTTTGAGGAAGCTCCATACTCTTTTTCATAGCAGCTTCACTATTTGGATTCCCACCAACAGTGTACGGGGTTCCAATTTCTCCACATCCTTGCTGACACTTGCTGTCTTTTTGTTTTTTATAATAGCCATCCTAACAGGTGTGTGGTGATAATGTGGCTTTGATTTGTATTTACCTAATAATTAGTAACATTGAGCTTCTTTTCATATACCTGTTGGCCAACTGTATGTCTTCTTTGGAGAAATGTTTATTCAAATCTTTAGCCCATTTTTAAATTGAGTTGTTCTTTTTTTGCTCCTGAGTTGTAGGATTCCTTATATATTTTGGAAATTAACCTCTTATCTGGCATATGGTTTGCAAGGCCTTTTTTTAAGACTTTATTTTTTAGAGCAGTTTTAGGTTCACAGCAAAACTGAGGGGGAGGTACAGAGATTTCCCATATACCCCTCACCCCAATGCATGTATAGCCCCTTCCATTATCAACACCCCCCACCAGAGTGGTACGTTTCTTACAACTGATGAACTCACATTGACAGTTTGCATAGACTTTTAAAAATAATTTCTATTTCTCTATTGACAGTCTCTGTTGATTCATTGTCATTATATTTTCCTTTAGTTTTTTGAACACATTTATAAGAGTTGCTTTGAAGTCTTTTTCTGTTAAATCCGACATCAGGGTCCACTCAAAGTCAGTTTATATTGGCTGCTGCTTTCCCTGTATGTGGGTCACTCTTTCCTGTTTCTTTGCATGTCTAGTATGCTTTGGTTGAAAACTGGCATTTTAGATGATATAGTGTAGTAACTCGGGATTCCATTTTATTTTTCTGAGACTGTTGGTCTTTGGAAACTTGCCTGGACTTAAACTGAAGAATCTCTCCTTCAGCAGTGTGCAGCCACTGGTGTGTCTGCTCAATTTTTAAAAAATTCTTGTTTTTATTTATTCCTAGGGGTCACCCCTGTGTCTTCCTAATGTAATACTCAGCCAATGATTTTGGCAGAGGTTGTAACCAAATACTTTGAGCCTGTAGGACTGCCACCCTCTGCTGATCAATCTGTCTGTGGGTGGGGAACCCTTTCAAGGCTTCCTTGGCTTTCACTTTTCCCTGGGCTCTCCTGGGTCTCTCCCATTCACGCATAGCTCCCCAGTTATCCAGAGATGTGTGGAGAACATACCTCAGCCCTTCTGTGGGTTTCTCACTTCACATTTCTGGCTGGTCTGCTGCTCACCCCAACTTGGACTGGAAGATTGGGCTAGTAAGGATGCAGGTTTTTCTCATTCATTCCCAACTGAATCCACCACTTTAAGCCAGCAAAACTGTAGGTTTCTGCAGCCAGTCCACATTGGGAAGACCACCATGTCTGTCAGCCAAGCTGGGGGTGAAGAATGGGAGATGCTTCAGTCAACGAGGCCGCAGACTCCTGCTGCTCCCAGTCAAGTTCGAGTGGTTTTTCCAAACTGCTGCTTCTCATTTGTTGTCCGCCTCTGGTGGATTTACAGTGCCTTGAAGTGGCTGTTCTTGACCATTTTCTCCACTTTTCTGTTTGTTTTTGCAAAGAGGAATTGACTGCCTCTTTACACTGCCATAACAGCAAGTGCCCCTTCTCATTCTTTGTTGTCATTTTAGACGAAGAAAGTGAAGCTCAAAGAGATGAAGCAACTTGCTCTAGGTCGTGCATCTAGGAAATAGGGAAGCCAGAATTAAACTGAAGAGCTGTATTTTTAAAAAAACCGTTTTATTGAAGTATAATTGACATATAATAAATTATACTTATTTAAACCATACAATTTGACAAGTTTTAACACGTTAAAACCATCCCGTGAAACCATCACCACCATCAAAATAACAAACATATCCATCACTTCATATCTCCTTGTAATCTCTCCTGTCCTTCCTCCCATCTCTAGGGAACCACTAATCTGCTGTCACTATAGTTTGCATTTTCTAGTATTTTACATAAATTGAATTATACAGTACGTACTCTTTTTGTCTGGCTTTTTTCACTCAGCATACTTGAAGTTCATCCATGTTGTAGTATATACCAGTAGTTTGTTTCTTTTTTATTGCTAAATAGTATTCCATTGTATAGCTATGCAAAAGTTTATCTATTTATTTGTTAATGGACATTTGTGTCATTTCCATGTTTGGGTTATTACAATACACCTGCTATGAACACCTGTGTCCAAGTCTTTCTGTGGATGTATGCTTTCATTTCTCTTGTGTTATACCTAGGAGTGGGATAGCTGGGTCCTATGGAAGGTGATGTTTAACATTTTTAATAAACTTTTAATTTGGAATAACTTTAGATTTACCAAAAAGTTTCAAAGACAGCACAGAGAGTTCCCAGTTTCCCTTATTGGTAGCATCTTACATTACTATCATACATTTGTCAAAGCAAAGAAACTGACACAGGTTAAACTCCAGACTTTATTTGGATTTCACCAGTTTTTCCACTAATGTCATCTCCCTATTCCAGAATCCAGTCCAGGGCACCACATTGCATTCAGGTTTCCTCTCTCCTCATCTCCTCTGGCCTGTGATGGTTTCTAAGTTGTTCCTTTTTTTTCACGACCTTGGCAGTCTTGAAAAATACTGTGGCATGTATCCTGTGGAATGTGATAGCATGTCCTCCAGTCTAGGTTTCTGATGTGTTTCCCTCATGATTGACCTGGGGTTTTGAGCTTTGGGAAAGAATACCACAGAGGGGAAGAGCCCTTTTCATCACATCATATCAGAGATACAGGACATCTTTGGTGATGTTAACTATCACTTGGGTAAGGCAGTGTTTACCAGTTCTCTCCATGTAAATCTTATTTTTCTGCTTTCCCTACTGTAGTCACTAAGTCTAGCCCACCCTCAAAGGGGCAGGGAGATTTAGTTCTACCTCCTGTGGGGGGAGTATCCCCATATATTATCTGGAATCTTCTGTAAGGAAGACGTGTCTTCTCTCTCTTATTTATTTATTTAGTCATTTATCCGTATCAGCATAGGCTCACGTCTATTTTCTTTACACTTAGGTTACAATCCAATACTGCATTATTTATTTTGTTCCTCAAATTTTTTCAGTTTTGGCCATTGGGGGTTCTTTCAGGTTGGCTCCTGTGTCCTTTGAACATGCTGTCATTCCTTTGTTTTTTTGAGCACTTCCTTACTTTCTGGTACTACAAGATGCCTCAAGCTCATCTTATATTTTCCCTGCCCAGTCCTGGAATCAGTCATTTCTCCAAGGCACCCTGGTTCCTTTTGTTGGAGAGTGTATTTAGAAACCAAGATCTGGAAGCTAGGTGTGCTCATTGCTGCTGGGCCTCCCAGGGGACTGAAGTAGGTGCTGTATGTATGTCACTGCTGACATTTTATGTCTATTACTATACATAGTAAGCTAAACACAAGTTTACACTGGTGTCTCCGACTCCGGTCCAGTCCCACAGGGATCATTCTAGCCTCCCCCTTGCTTATCTCTAGCTTCTCTGGTCAACAGAGAGAACCCTGGCTCCTGCTACCCACCAGCCAGTTACTAATTTGTTCAACCCCAGTGCACGTGTACAGCAGCTTCAGAATTGCTAGCCTGCTCCCCTTGGGGAGTAAATGGATCAACCAGAGGACAGTGTTTATGTGCAGCTCCTTTTGTGTTTAGCCTACAGCTTCCAGTCAAAACACCATTTTCCAGTTACTTAGGTCGGTTCCTTCTTTTCCTCCATCCAGGGTTGTTTTTTTTTTTTTCTTTTTTTTTTTTCGTGGGGAAGACCAGCCCTGAGCTAACATCTGTTACCAATCCTCCCCTTTTTGCTGAGGAAGACTGGCCCTGGGCTAACATCCGTGCCCATCTTCCTCCACTTTATATGGGACGCCGCCACGGCATGGCTGACAGGCGGTGCGTCGGCAGGCGCCCGGGATCCAAACCAGCGAACCCCGGGCTGCCAAGCGCGGACTAAACCGCTGCGCCACCGCGCGGCCCCTCCAGGGTTGTTTTTTAACAGATGGAAATCATGGAGACCATCAGCTGGTTACAAGAAGGAGATTGTAGAGGAGGCTGTCATTTCCAGTTAAAGACCATAGAGAGACTTTGATTTAGCCCTGAAAAATTCCTGACAGGATTCAGGAAAGAGGAAATATGAAAAATTCTTACCCTGTCTTCTCTTTTTTCTCCCTGTGAAAAGTTAACAGCCCCTCCCACGTGGTAACAGCAGGCCCAGTGCCTGCTTAGTCAAGACCATGGACTTCTTACTTTCACTCTGTTTATGCTTCAAGTAGAATAGGCAGCTTCAAATAATGAAACATCATATTGGGAGAGTCAGAAGAAACACAAGCGGCCTAACGCTGGACTTGGGGCCTATTCCCATCACACCACTGCTTCCAGCATTTTTGTTACCGCACTGCAGGCCCAGGTTGCTTGATGTCACGTTGTAAAAGAATTTACAGAACAGCAAGGAGGGGTACAAAGAGTAAGAAGTTTATTAGAAAGATACACTCCATAGACAGAGCCGATACACTCCATAGACAGAGCCGGCACACTCCAAGGGAGAAGCTGCTCTGAGCGGTTTTGCCATCACATCTTTTATATTCTTCTTTTGGGTAAGGGGTCCTTCTGCATAGGGCAGAAGTAAAAAGCGAAGGCAGCTGTGACTCAGGGCAGCAGCGGCCAGGGGAAGAGCGGCAGGGCCGCAGCTTCCGTAGATCAAGCGGTTCAGTCCCCCTGCAGGCAGTCAGAAGAGGTTCAGAAAACTTGCCCCTACCTAAGCTATCTTAAGCTTTAGTACAGCATGAAACTTCTATTAGCAGGTTATATTAACTATATGCTAGCAATGTTCCCCCCCCCCATCATGACCCTCCTGTTCCCTTGCAGTGCCAGATCCCTATGCTAACCTGCCTGTCTCACTTTGGGCTCAAATCCTGCCACCAGCTAAGTGTTAACTGACATTCCCTGTCTGTTTTCAGACCCTTCTCCCCGCCCTGCTGCCCCACCACAAAAGGGAAAGAGTGAACTGAGAGGTCCGCGCTGCTCTGTCGCCTCCGAGGGGAGGAGGACCCGGGCTGTTGCAGGTTTTGTGGGCAGCGAGTGGCGGCGGGGTGGTGGGCGCAGACGGCAGTTTCCGGCCTTGGCAGGTGGCGGGCGGTGCGCGTGCACTGGCGCGGAGCTGGCTAAGCCCTGCCGTGTGCACGTGCCAGGCGCGCAGCACGGCTGCCAGCATCCGCAGCAGCGGCCTGACGGATGGCGGGCGCGCAGGCGCGGTGGGTGGCGAGGCGGTGGGTGCACGTGGCCCGCGGGCGCGCAGGCGCACGTGGCCGGCGGGCGCGCAGGCGCGGTGGGTGGCGAGGCGGTGGGTGCACGTGGCCGGTGAGCACGCACTCTCGGTGGGTGCACGTGGCCGGCGGGCGCGCAGGCGCGGTGGGGCCAGCGGCGGCCTCGGCGAGAGGCTGGGGATGGGGCGGTTACGCTGGGAGGTGGCGGCTGTGGCGGCCGTGGGCCTCGCGCTGGCCTTGGAAGCGCTGCCCTCGGTGCTGCGCTGGGTGCGGGCGGGGAGGCGGCGGCCGCGGCGCGAGGTGCTCTTCTTCCCGTCGCAGGTGACCTGCACCGAGGCCCTGCTGCAGGCGCCGGGCGCAGGGCCGTCGGGGCCCCCCGCGGGCTGCCAGTGCAGCTTGCCCCACGGCGAGAGCTCGCTGAGCCGCCTGTTGTGCGCCCTGCTGGCCGCCCGCGCCAGCCTGGAGCTCTGCCTTTTCGCCTTCTCCAGCCCGCAGCTGGGCCGCGCCGTGCAGCTGTTGCACCAGCGCGGGGTGCGGGTCCGGGTCATCACCGACTGCGACTATATGGCCCTCAACGGCTCACAGATTGGCCTTCTCCGCAAGGCAGGTAGGCTGCGGTCGAGGCGGGGCATCCCAGGCCTGGGGCTTAGGTCCGAGGAGCCCTCTGGGGAGGGGCCTCAGGCCCCGGGCCCGGAGGATGATCTGACCCCTGGGATCATGGGCAGAGGGGAGAATGTCAAAGGTGGGTACTTGGGAGCAAGGGGTCTGAGGACAGGTGAAACCCTATTTATTTCCCGTGGCGGCCTTGTGAGGTCAGGATAGTTTTCCCCCGAGAACCTCCAGGGCTGTCTATAAAGAGCTCCTACTCGGTAGGTGAGGTTCTGTGCAGAGGGGGATTATTTCTTGTTTCTGAATGTGAGCTCCAGGGAGTCAGCAGGCTGTGTTCCCAGCTGGTGGAGGACGGTCTT
Organism: Tapirus indicus; assembly: GCA_031878705.1. Taxonomy (NCBI): domain Eukaryota; kingdom Metazoa; phylum Chordata; class Mammalia; order Perissodactyla; family Tapiridae; genus Tapirus; species Tapirus indicus. The sequence goes on along the minus strand of CM062932.1, from coordinate 804,188 downwards.
GGGGATTCTGAGAGGCCGGCGCCTGCCCAGGGACACCCAGGAAGTGGACGGAGCCCCTGCGATTCCCTGCGTTCCCGTGACCCGCATTGGCCTTGGAACCCAGTGGGGGAAACCGTGTGCCTGGGTAGAGCTGGGGGTGTGGGCTGGCCAGCTGAGTTTTTGACTCTTGCAGCCTGAAATGAGGATGGCTTAGTCTGACAGTGCTCAGGAAATCAAGGGCGAAGGCTGCAAACACATCTGCAGGCCCCCCGCTGGCAGACTGTCAGAGAGCCTGCAGTTCTCTCAGTGATGGTGCTCGCGGGACAGGTGCTCAGAGGGCAGTGGTTGGACTTCAGGACTGAAGGGCTAACGCAGGAAAAGCCATTTCACCTTAAACCCAATGTCATGCTGGGGCTTCTAAACTGAATACAAACAGTATACTCAGGAGTGGAGCTAAAATGTTTAGTTGGTGAGCAGTTAACTTGTTTCTGCAGCTGCATAACAAAAGGGAAGACGGGCCTGCCTCTCTCACTGGAGTGGGGGACAGATGAGCCGGGAAATAGGAGTAATTTTAGAGATGTTCTGAATTCAGACCCTGGTCTTACCTGTGAGTTGTTTCATTCTTCTACCTCAGCGTCATGGTGTGTCCTGGGAGCTCTCTTCCTTGTGTTTGCTCTGTCAGTTGCACGGAGCCTGAACCTTGTGCCTCTGTCGATTGCTCAGGCACTCAGGAAAGTCATTGCTGCACGAGCCTCTGTTGGACCCGTCAGTTCTGGTTGCCACAGTGACTGAAAGATGTGCGGAGCCTGTGAGCACTGTCCTGGCAATGCCGTGGTTCCACACCGCTCTCAGTTACACAAGCACAAGCATGGGCCTCTTGCTGAGCTGGGAGGACACAGGAGCCTTTCCGGGAGTCAGGCTCAGCTTCCCGTCTGCTCGTGTCTGCTCAGGCTCTGCAGATGAGAACGCACTTCAGCCCTCTGGTGCTTGTCGCACCCCACGTGGGCAGAGTTGGAAACGTAGTTTAGATGTTGAGGGTGCTCATTTCCACTCGTCTGGGCAGTCATGAGTTGTCCTAACTCTGTTGGTCCTTTTAATGGGGAAACTTGGGAGGTGTGGGCCATTTTAGTTAGCTTTTGAGAATCATAGAATCTCAGGTTTGCAAAGGGCACTGCGACCAGCCTCCATCTAAGGCTCGATTCCCCTCTGATGGCGTCCCAGCCATCATTTCGTCATTCATCTGTTCAACAGATACATCTGTGCACCAGTATTGGCCAGGCCCGGGTTCTAGGCGCCAGGTCCAGTGGTGAACGAGTCCCAGTCCACCACTGTGAACGGGGAAGCTGATGGAGGCATGAATATTAAGGGAGTAAGAAGGGTCAGGAAATGTAATAAAGCAGGGTGGGAGGCATGGGGTGGGCTGGGACAGCTGCTCAGAGGTGAAACGTGAGAGCAGAGAGTAGGGACATGGTGGATGTCTGGAGGGGGGGTCTTCTCATTGGACAAACAGCACGTACAGATGCTAATGTCATGTGTTTGAGGAACTGCAAGAAATTCCCTATGGCTAGAGGTGGAGTAGTAACAAGGAGAGGCTGGAGGGCACGTGGGCGTGTAAGGCACGCAGGCGTGGAGGGCACGTGGGCGTGTAAGGCACACAGGCGTGGAGGGCTCGTGGGTGTGTAAGGCACGCAGGCGTGGAGGGCTCGTGGGTGTGTAAGGCACGCAGGTGCACACGGGCGAGTAGGGCACGCAGGTGTGTAAGGCATGCAGGCGTGGAGGGCACACGGGCGAGTAGGGCTGCTTTCATGCAGGGGGTGTTTGGACCCTGTTCTGTGAGATGGGAAGCCCTTAAAGGTTGGTCAGCAGGGCAGAAGGGACAGAAGGCCTCACAGGTTGTCTAGGCTGCTCTGAGGAGCGTGGGCTTGGGGGCAGGAGCGGGTGGTGTGGGAACAGAGCGGGGAGTGGGCGGTGGATGTCAGTGCTGGAGGTGCGCAGGAACGGTCGGACTGAGATGTGTCTTGAAGGTAGAGCTGACAGGATCTGCTGGTGGGTGGGTGGTTATGGGGTGAGCAGAAGTGACGCCGGGATCCCTGGGGACGAGGAGGCACGACTTTCAAGGCAGCGTTGCTGGGCAAAATACAAAGATGCCCAGGTGAATTTGAACTTCAGGTAAGCAAAGAGTCATTTTTAGTCCTGGGACTAAATTGCATGCGACATACATACCTTCAAAAATTGTTTGTTGTTCATCTGAAATCCCAATTTAATTTGGACATCCTGTACTTTTATTTGCTAAGTCTGGCAACCCTATTGCAAAGCAGCTATTTTAAACTCTTCTTTTGAATCACGTCTCTAAGGGTCTCGTTCGCAGGTAAGTAGTGAGGCAGGCGTTCTTCCAGGGTTGACAGCGCCCCGGTAGATGGACAGATGAGGTCCTGCCACTGGGGCGTTTGAAAACAGTGGGAGAGACAGAGTCAAACAGTAAAACAAAAGGCAAGGACTACAGGGCCTTTGCTGAAGGAAATGGAGATGTGAAGGAGAATAATTTGTTTTTATATGAGGTGGGGCTCTTTCTGCCGCAGAGCTCAGAGAGGCTGGGTGCCCCTGGGAGCTCACCTGGCCAGAGCCCGCTGACTCCGGGTGACACTTCATTCCCTTGCTCCGCAGTGCCCAGGGCCGGTTTCTCCTGCGCTCCTCCCTCAGACTCGTCCCCTCCCCTTACAGATGGGGTGCATCCCGGCCCGGGTGGTATTTATGGGGCATTCCAGTCCTGGGCAGCAGTGGGAGCTTAGAGGCAGGGAAGCCCAGCAGATGATTCTTGCTCTGATCGCCTGTGTCCAGATTAGTGACTGGTCCTCCTGGAACGGGTACTTCTGAAGGGTTATACTGGTTGCTCTAGACTCCAGAGGCCTGTGTGGCTGGGTTTCCGAGGAGTGAGTAATGTCAAGAGAGCAGTGTTTCCGTGTCTGCCACGCCGCTGTTGCCATCCCACCCCTTAGGACTGTGTGTGCCCCTCCCTCACTGGACTGCTCTGCATTCCCTCCTGTGAGCTGGTTGTGGTTGGTCACCATCGGGCTCAGCTGCCACCACCTGTCCAAGCATGACAAGCTTCCTCTTTCCTACCAAATTGGAAACAAATAGCAAAATCCATAGCTGTTAGACATGGTCCACACTTGAGTGGAGCTCGGATGCTTGCATGGAGTGTTGCAGGACGCAGTAGTGAAGGCTGACTTGCCCTTTTTGCAGGTATTCAGGTTCGGCATGATCAGGACCTTGGCTACATGCATCACAAGTTTGCAATCGTGGACAAGAAGGTGCTGATCACCGGTTCTCTCAACTGGACCACGCAAGCCATTCAGAACAACAGAGAAAATGTTTTGATTTTGGAGGATGAAGAGTATGTGAGGCTTTTTCTGGAAGAATTTGAGCGTATTTGGGAAGAGTTTAACCCTACAAAATATACCTTTTTCCCACAAAAGAAGAGAAGTCACTGAAGCTGCGCTCCCGTCTTCAAAGTTGGCGGGCAGAGTGATACTTACGTCACAGGACTTTGGTGCCTCCAGTCAGAGCCAGACCAGACTACAAAGAATGGGACCCGGGATCCGCCGGTGCCCTGCCTGGAGCTGCTGCAAACTTTGGTGCCAGACTGCATTCTGCATGAGAAAAACCTCAGTGTTAGAAAAAACATTCAGTCTAAGTTCTCATTCTTCACAGCACTCACATGGACTGAAGAGGTTCAGGGTTAACAGGAGAGGGAGTGCCTGTCACAGCAGGTCGGTGGTTTGGGCCTGAGCTTTGGGGATTTTCTCTCTACCAAGAGTCAGTTCAGCCACAGCTTTCTTACAGATGTTTGTTCAGGGACCTGACCTGGGGCCTTGGTTCAGAATTGAAGGGTTTTTCCTTCTGCCCCACAGAAAAGGCACAGTGCTTGTTTCAGGGTTGAAAATCCGAGTTCCTCTCCTGATGCTAGAGAATCTCCTTCTGTTTGGCTGACTCCGTCAGGTCAGCCCTTTGGTACCTCCTGAAACGTCCCCTCTTCTCCTTTGGGCCTGGCTGGTTCCCACGCAGCACAGCTGGGGCCTAGGACCGGCTAGAGGTCGGCAGTCTCGTCATCCCTGCTGTCCCCAGCTCCTTGGTGGCTGATTGGCAGGTCTGAGTCACAAGAGGCAAAGGAAAGAAGTTAGGAAGAGGGCTGGGAGAGGAGAGCTAGGCACAATGGGGGCAGGGAGCTGCCTTCCAGGGCCCTCCTGACTGCAGGCGGGTCATTTTCTTTCCTGGGTTTCCGTGCATAATTAGTCTCTGGGACAAATACACATGAAGATGTGCACCCTCGCGGCTCCCCTTCTGCTCTCACGTGGTGAGGTGCACGTGGTCTGGCAGGAAGGACAGTTAAGTGGCTAGAAGCTGCTGCTGTTTCCAGATGTTATGCTTTTAATTTTTAACATTCTCACATTTAAGGTAATTTTGTTGTGCATTTAGAAGTGACTTTCACTTTAGCAGCCGCGGACTCGGCTGATGGGCATTTCTGGCTCAGTGTGGTCCATCACGAGTTACCCAACCATCTGGAGTAGAGGGAAGGCTGGCTTCAGGCTGTGGTGACTCACAGATCTATTTTTATTCTCAGCTTAGGGTTTTGCACTCACAGGTAATTAGGAGAACAGGTATCTTACATACATTTGTGAAATGTTCCAAATTAATTTTTTCATAATGTGTATCTTTATATATAGATAGCTTAAATAACATCAGAGTAGTTATGTGACCATCTTGTCCTACTGCTTTATGTAATATGCTGTGTGACGGGTCCTGAAGTCTGGTGCGTCTGTGGGTGTCACCACCTGTCCCGCTCACATAGCTACCTGGAGACACACTTAGTGTTGCGTGTTGTTCCCTTTTTAAAGTTACCTTTGACTTACATTGTTAGGCAAGTAAAGACGAAGTTAATCTTTCTTACGTAATTGAAGCTGTAAAATATAATTTATGGATTGGAAATCACAAGATATGGTTTACACTCGACGTGTTCTGTCATCCGAGTCCATGCTCCAGCAGTCTGTGTCCTGAAAACAGCACTGGAGAAGTTGCAGAGTGTCTCCTGAATGATGAGCTATGTTGCCCTGGCCTTCCGGTGCATTTGAATAAATGTGTCCTTACTCTGGAGAGTTAGTACCTTGTGTCTTTGCCTTTTGCTCTGTCATTCAGATAGTGGCTGCTCTTCATTGAACAAACACAACTTTTTTTGGTGGTGGGGGCAACATACAGCTGATACAGCTAATTGGAAACCATTGATCAAGACAAGAGCCTCTCAGAGAGGAGTCGGATCTGAAGGTGTTACCTGGGGACCTCCTGAAGGGTGCTCCAGGGTGCCCACACTGCTTGGAGTACGATTTCCAGCCATTTTTCTCTCCCACCACCCGGTGTGTGAGGGGCACATGTGCAACCCATGCCCTCAGCGGTGCCCAGGTCTCTGCTGTGATCGTACCCCCTTCTAGAAACAGGCTGGCATTCGAACGTAGATGAATTAGTGACAGTATGCAGATAAAGTAATCTAGTCGAGCTGTCCAGATCCGTGTTTTAAAAATTGTGAAATGATCTCATCTAATTTTTTATTTAATGATTTTATTTATATTATTTTTTATTTTCATCATCTTAGCAGTGGTGGGAAATTGAATCTAACAGAAAGTTTCAGATAATAGTTAACCTTTCTGAAAAGAACTCGCAGTAAAATAAAACTTCCTCTGAGAGCACAGGGCTGAGGAAGGATGGTACTAAAATATACCTCCACAAGGAGGCCGTTTTGTCTCTGTAGGTGAGGTGTTCGCACACAGCGGTCGGAGCCCCTGGCCTCAGGACTTGCCACGCCCCCTCTGACAGGAGAGCTTGCAGGGGATGGGGTTGGGGGGGGGTGGCGGCGGCCCTGGGCGCTCGGGCGACTGTGGAGTGCCTGGTCCACCAGGTGAGACGGTGGGGTTCGCGTCAGAGGCTGTGGCGAGTTCCCAGGTTTCAGGGTCTGTAAAAGCACGCGATCTTTAGTCGATTCAGAAGATACTTCAGGCTGAGTAAGTGGCTTTGTCCTGAGCGGCAGTTATTTGGGGGCTAGTCCAGGGATGGGCTGTCATGCTGAAGAAACCCCTTGAACTGTGGGTCTGCCCTCCGCCTGATGTCCCTCGGGCAGGTGACACGAGACAGTGGCCTGAGCACCGAATGGAAGAAGGCTGGGAGGGGCCTTGTGTGGAGTATGTGTCGCCTGAAGCTGCTCTCTGCCTCCAAGGTTCTGTCATGGCCCCTACAGAGAAACTTTAAAATAAGTGATAAATTCCCCCAGGAGGCTTGGGAGTCCCTTCACGAGAGGAGTCTGGAACATCTCTCCTCTAACTGCACCCCACTGCCCCCATAGGCTCTGTCAGCCTCGTGGTTTTGGTTCAAGGTTGTCATTTTAACTATGGGGCAGTGATACAGCTTAACAAACCTGATGTTGGGCAAAGTTAAACACTGGCACAGTTAACTTCATTTTAAACTCTTGCAATCCTTGTGATTAAAAAAAATTGTCATGGTAGTAGTATATGGCCTTAATAGTCTACCCACAGCTATCAAATAGACCAAGAATGTTTGAATGATCTAATGCAACTACGTTGTATTTTAAACCACCATATTGGTTCTATTAAATTGGTTTTGAAAGTGACTTATTACTTTTTAAACTTCATAGAGATTCATATACTATAAAATTCACTCTTTTAAAGTATGCAGTTCAGTGGGTTTTAGTATATTCACAGAGTTGTACAACCATCACCACTATCCGATTCCACAGCATTTTCATCTCCCCAGAAAGAAACCCTGTCCCATTAGCAGCCACTAACCTTTCCCTCCTACCCCTGGCCCCTGACGATCACCCATCTACTTCCTCTCTCTGTGGACTTACTTGCTGTGGACATTTCATATAAATGGAATCCTACAATATGTGGCATTTTGTATCTGCCTTCTTTCACTCAGCATAATGTTTTCAAGGGCCATCCATGTGTCAGCATTTCACTTCTTTTTATAGCTGAGTGATATTCCATTCAATGGATAGAGCACATTTTGTTTATGTGTTCATCAGCTGATGGACATTTGGGTTCCATCTTTTGACTATTACAAATGCTGCTGCTGTAAACATTCATGTACAAGTGTTTGTGTGGACATGTTTTCATTTCTCTTGAGTATATACCTAGGAGTGGTATTGTTGGACATCTAACTGTTTAACCATTTGAGAAACTGCCAGACTATTTTCCAAAGGGACTGAACCATTTTACATTCCCACCAGCAAGGTATGAGGGTTCCTTTTTCTCCACATCCTTACCAACAACAAGTTATTGGACTCTTTAATTGTAACTCAACCTATTGGTTGTGAGATGGTGTTTCATTGGGGTTTTGACTTGCATTTTCCTGATGACTAATGATGTTGAGCATCTTTTCATGTACTTGTCATTTATGTATCATCTCTGGAGAAATGTCTATTCAAATCCTTTGCCCATTTTTTCATTGGGTTGCCTTTTTATGAGTCATACGAGTTCTTTATATTTTCTGGATACAAGTTCCTTATCAGAAATATGATCTGCAAATATTTTCTCCCATTCTTTGGGTAGTCTTTTCACTTACTTCATGGTATTGTTTGTAGCATATGTTATTAATTTTGATATAGTTCAGTTTATCTGTTTTTACTTTTGTTGCTTGTGCTGTGGTGTCATATCTAAGAAACCATTGCCCAACCCAAGGTCATAAAGATTTGCTCCTGTTTTTTTCAAAGAGTCTTATACTCTTGGCTCTTATAAATAGGTCTACGAACCATTTTGAGTTAATTTTTTTATATGGTGTAAAGTAGGGGTCCAACTTCATTCTTTTGCATGTGGACAGCTAGTTGTCCCAGCACCATTTGTTGAAAAGATTATTCTTTCCCCCCTTGAATGGTCTTGGCACCCTTGTTGAAAATCAAGTGATCATAAATGTAAGGGCTTCTTTCTGGATTCTCAACTCTGTTCCACTGATCTATGTCAGTCCTTAGCCAGTACCACACTGTCTTGATTGCTGAAGCTTTGTAGTTAAGTTTTGAAACCCAGTAGCATGAGTCCTCTTTGTTCTTTTTCAACATTGTTTTGATTATTTTGGGCCGCCTTACATTTCCATATGAATCTTAGGATCAGCTCATCAACTTTGCAAAAGCAGCTGGGATTCTGATAAAGACTGTGTTCAATCTGTAGATCAAACTGGGGAGTACTGCCGGTCCAACAATATTACATCTTCTAACCCATGAATATTTATTCCTAAGTATTTTATTTTTGATGTTATCACAGATGGAATTGCTTTCTTAATTTTTGTTTGATTGTTCATCACTAGTGTATAGAAATACAACTGATTTTTGTATATGAATCTTGTATCCTGCAAACTTGCTGAACTCATTTATTAGTTTTAATAGATTTTTTTTTGGTGGATTCCTTAGGATTTCCAATATACAAGATCATATCATCTGCAAATAGAGACAGTTTTACTTCTTCCTTTTTGATAATAGATGCCTTTCTGTTTTGCCTACTTGCTCTGGCAAGAATCTCCAGTACAGTGTTGAACAGATGGTGAGGACAGACATCCTGGTCTTGTTCCTGACCTCAGGGGGAAAGCTTTCAGTCTTGCACCGTTGAGTGTGATGTTAGCTGTGGGTTTGTCACGGATGTCCTGTATTGTACGGAGGAAGTTCCCTTCTACTCCTTCACCTCTGTTCCCTTCTAGTTTGTGGAGTGTTTTTATCACGAAAGGGTGTTGGGTTTTCCAAATGCCAATTGATTTTTTAAATTGCATTTACATAGCTTTAAAAAAATAGTGTGTTAAAGCTATCAGAGCACCAGTATATTAGACCAGTGTCCCAAAACTGTACTTTTGACTAATTTTTTTAAATGGGCAAAAATTATTGAAACATCCTTAAACAACTGGAATAGCACACTGAAAATATGTATCCTTATGTCTGTACTTTATTTTTGCTAAGTTTTATAAATTCTATAAGTTGATTTCTAATAGGTGGAGTCAGACTTTTAATTTTTTCCTGTTTATCTGAATAAAAGTTTGGATTCCCACACAGTCATTTTCACATATTTCATTCCAAAGGTTGTGGCAATATTGGGGGGAAAAAATCTAGTTTCTTATTTTAAATTTATTTAATGAGTCACAACTAGAATTTGAAAAATGAAACAGAATAGAGACATCAGAGTATATCCTACTAAGGGTGCATTATTTTGTGAAATTTTGGGTTGTGGTTGGGGTGTGTGTATTGAGGCACAACGTAAAATGCATTTTCTTCTTTTTTTGTTCTTGTGAGGAAGATTAGCCCTGAGCTAACATCCGTTGCCAATCCTCCTCTTTTTGCTGAGGAAGACTGGCCCTGGGTTAACATCCGTGCCCATCTTCCTCTACTTTACATGGGACACCGCCACAGCATGGCTTGACAAGCGGTGCGTTGGTCTGCACCCCGGATCTGAACCTGCAAACCCCAGGCCTCCAAAGTGGAGCTTGCGAACTTAACTGCTATGCCACTGGGCCGGCCCTGCATTTTCTTTTAAACAAAAAGTAAAACTTACCATAAATAAATCTATTACTAAAGGCGCAGGTATGGGAGAGTTATAGTTCCTTCTTCTCCTCAGTATTTCTAATTGTCCTTTCAGCCTCTTGAAGTTTTCTGTAACTGAGCCAATGAACCTTAATTAGATTCTGGATGTAAAATATTTCTGACTGTGCTGTGTGTGTGAATATGTGAAATCTGAACTTTATGTGAAATCTCGATTTTAAAATGCAGACAATGAATCCATCACTTTAAAAAAACACTGTAAAGGGGCCAGCCTGGTGGCAGAGTGGTTTACTTCCCGCTTTGGCAGCCCAGGGTTCGCGGGTTTGGCTCCTGGGCGCCTGCCGACACACTGCTGGTCAGCCATGCTGTGGCGGCGTCCCATGTAAAGTAGAGGAAGATGGGCACGGATGTTAGCCCAGGGCCAGTCTTCCTCAGCAAAAAAGAGGAGGATTGACAATGGATGTTAGCTCAGAGCTGGTCTTCCTCACACACACAAAAAAAAAATGTAAAAAAAAAAGGCAGATTATAAAAATAAAAACAACAACTCCATTGTAAATCTCTAGGGTACTGATCAATTTCTGACTTTGGACCTAAATGCATATTCTGCATATGTCTCTCCATTAAACAAAACTGCATTCACAGCATGCAAAGAGTGATGCAAAAATAGTTTATTATGATAGAGTTTATGTAAAGTTAGGTAATATTTACAAAATACAAATGATCAGCTACATCCATGGGAATCTAGCATGTCATAAAAAGGAATAAATATTCTGACAAAGTAACACTTCAATTGTAGCGCAACAGTTGATCAGAAACTTTTTTTTTTTTTTTTTAAAGCTTCAAAGTAAACCATAAAGGTCTTGAATTGTCAGAGAGAGCAGCTTCACTGACTAGGCTGTTCTCTTCGGGAGGACCCCGGCCGCCTGACGGAACTGTGGCTCCAGCTGGAGCTGGGGGCCGTGTGTTCAGGAGTCACCGGGCTCTCGTGGCCTCTGCTTTCTCCTGCGGGTGACTTTCAGTCTGGTGAACATTATCATTTAGCGTTACTACAGAAATTAAACACCAGTTAAAATTATACAAGCTTGTTCCTGGGATGTGTTATCACCTGACTTGTTGAAATAGCTGTGGCAGAAGCACTTGCTGTGAAATATTTCCAGACTTGTCACAGCAGAAGGAATTATCTGTATTTTTCACTTTGTTCCTGTATCAGCTCCCCCAGCAATTTGGCATAATATGTTTTTATCTTTAGTAGCTGAATTGAGACATTCACCCTGATAGAGGAGTATATTTGTGAGAAAAATCATGAAGAATTATAATTGAGGAGCCACTTAGAAAGTTTACGTTTTATAAGTATTACTTAGGAAAACCACATGAATTCTTATCTGGTTTTGAATCCTAACAATTAGTCGTTAATACTAAAGGTAAATCCTAAAATCCATTCTAATTGAAGTTCTGTGATATTAACATAGCACAATAATGAATTTAGTGTTCTTTATACTCTATTCCTAGCTTTCTATGAAATAAAACTGAAATATATGATACAACTGGTTGTAAAGGGCATGGGAAACGTGATGGGTAGCAGGTGGCTGTGTCTGGTGACTCCTTCCTGGTGAGCTCAAACCCAGGACTCCGCAAGCTGAGACCAGCCGCCATGGCTTGCCCCCTACAGGGCATTCTAAAGTATTTTGTGACTAAATGTTTCCTTACCAAATTGACGTAGACACATATTGTAAAATAAAAGGAGTACAAGTTTTGCGACCTCCATGTGATGACACAATATAACCCAAGAGCTGGGGAGATGGAGCTGCTCGGCTGGACTCCGCCCGTGGCCCTGCCCGTAAGCAGTCACAAGTCACTATGCTAGAACTGTGCTGCAAACTAAGTCACCTTACAAGTCTTCAGTTACTAAGGAAAGGATCTGGTCAGGATGTAACAGGACTCTGAATGGCTCTACCAAGAACAAGTATTACAGAGTCCTGTCAGTGCAGGGTTAGCATTAGTTTAGGTACTGAATACAGTCTTTAAAACTACCTGTTAAATGACCAAAGCTTTTAAAAAGATGTATCAGTCATTAAAAACATTTCTTTGTTGGGTGGAGTTCAGTGTTGTACCCAAAGCTGTTCTCTTATCTTAAAAAGGGATGTTTGTATACGATTTTTAACAAAAACCCACACGAACTTTGTCACAAAACCCCCTGCAGTCACTTCTGAGTGGTATTTACACTGCTTGCTCTGAATAATATATAGGTTATTATGAAGAAGATAAACACAGCTGCTTCTAAATATAGAGAAATTGGAAGCCACACTGTGCGTGCAGCAGCTGCTGTGCTGAGTCCTGTGTGGACTCCTGGAGGAAGGGCCCGGGAGGTGTTTAAGCAGGTTGTCACTGTTCCACTCCCAGAGGGGTAGTGGTGCGCTTCTGCTCCTGCTCTGGTGAGTCTTCTGTGAGAGACTTCAGAGAAGGGAGACCGCTTCCCTTGACAGGGAAACAAGAATACTGGAAACTCACTGTTTTCAAAAGGGCAAGAGAATGGGGCTGGGTCTTCTCCAGCAGGCAGAACTTGAGGGAAACTGACAATGTTCATTTCCATGCTGGCTTATGTCACGTTGTATCTGAGAGCCCAAAACCAGTGGTTTTACTAGACCTCTCTCCAAGCTGATTCTGAACTGGGGCAAGTATGACCTTGCCAGAAGTGTTTGTACATGCATAAAAATAGATAAAACTGTACATAAGTACAACAGCACTCATCTCCTGAGAGTGGTCTGAGGAGTGACTGGCCTTGGCCTGCTGTGGAAGGAGGAAGGTATCCCACAGTGACCTGCTATTTGGTGTTGAGAACAACGAAGGACTTGACCTTTTGACCTGATCTCAGGTGAGCAAAAAGACCTTTCCCAGGATTAGAAGGCTGATGTCTGAGCTCAGACCTTTTAGGGGTTTGGTGGGAAAGCAAGGAGAGGAGTTTGCATCCTGGTAAACTTCCAAGTGTGAAGTCTGTGGAAAACCCCCTGGAAGTTTCTCAGTGTTCTCTGACTGAGAGAGCCACGCTCTAGCTGAGCAATCTAGCAATTCCACAAGAGCGACAGAAAATAGAAGAGCCTACAGTGAAAGATGGAAAAAAATGGTGTGCAAATACTTTAAAGAGCCTTTAGAATAAGTTTTCAGCAACGTTCCTGCCAAGTCCTTTATGCGGGTGGAGGCCCCTGGACCAGGGGACTGAGACTGTTCACTAACATCAACTGAGGAGAAAACACGAGGGCAGCAGTTGGAATGTGCTGATAAAGCACAGTTCTACTGAACACAAAACAGTAACAGCTCAACCTCCAGGATTTTCAGGGTGTGAGGTATTCTGAATGACTGACGTTCCAGAGAAACAAAGCTTCCAATTGATGAGCCAAACTTTTTTTTTCTTTTAGTATTTAATTCCTTTTAAGTATAATACTACACATTTCCCTGTGCTTTGTAAACTTTGAAAATACTTAAATTTCCTCCCCTATCATCTTGGTGAAAAGGGGTCACTGAACCCTGTATTTAGTTTTTTGAAACTGTGTCTATAAAGGAAAGTGTCAAATTTTAAGCTTCTCTAGGACAATGATGAGCAAACTTTTATTTTCAGGGAAAATGTTGATAGGTTGCATTCTTTTCACTCTAACTGAACACAGCTTTGACCCCTTGGAGAAGAACAGAGTTAGAACTCGACACGTGAGTGAGTGAGTGGCAGGAGGAAACGCGTGTGTGGTCAGCCGTGAAGAAACCACGCAGGCACCAAGGAGCAGGGGTGGAGTGCTCTCCCACCCTGACAACAGCCACAGACTGCCCTCAAGGCGGGTGGGCCTTCAGGAGCCAGGCGAGTTACCAGCGAGTGGAAGGGGAGACACCTTTCCTGAGATTACACTGCCTGCCGGCTCGTCTGTGTAGGGAATACACCTGGGAGGGCCTGCAGTATTTCACTGCTGGAGCTGCTGGGGACCCCAGCACACCCTCATCGTTTTATAGCGCAAGAAAAGGGGTTACAGGGTTGGTGCTCAGCCTCCAGGCCCCACAGGTGGGGCTGGGGCAGGCACCGTGGTACCTCACCCACAGGAAGAGCTTAAAAACAGACTTATTAAAGGGACCGCCAGGCGGCAGTGATAGGAAGGATCATGTTCCGTTCTCAGGCCACAAGTTAGTGTCCATCTACCTCTGTGGTGAAATAAATGGCATTAAATACATCTCCATAAAAAATGTTTTTTAAGCCATCAATTTTGTTTCCTGGCCTTATCTGTCTGAATGCCTTTCAGGCAGACTCCAAGGGTCATAACTGTGTTTTTTAAAAACCACAGTTCCATCTCTTCCCTAGTCTGGCCTGTGTGAGGCCCCCAATGCCTACCTGTTGGGTCAGTGAGCAAGTGAATGGACCTGCATGCCACGGCATGCCAGCATCCACGTAAGTGGCCAGAGCCCAGGGCCTTCCCTTCTTCTCTGCCTCTCTACCTGCTGGACTTGCAGGGAGGGGCCTCTGAGCTCAGTTCTTGATAAACCCACACGTCCCACCACAGGCTCCACCAGCCATCCCAGGATGCCACTGCTTCTTCCCACAAATTTAGACCATTGTGACACTTTACAGCACAAGCTTCAGTTTCCAATGGCAGAGGGCTCTGCCCGCCGCCTCACCCCACATGCTGTCACACCTCTGCCAGGGAGGCTGCAGACAGCCACAGTCACCTGGAATGCTAGCTCTCAAACCCACTCGGGCACTGGCACCACACATGCCAATAAAGGAACTCAGCCAGCAGAAGGTGGCCACTCCGTGCGTGTGCCCCAAAACAAATGAAGTCTGACTGCCCCGTTTTTCTATTGATATGTTTGGCACGGCTTTCTTGCAGGTGCTAGCAGATTACAAATGAAGTAGTAACCATTTACAGGAAAATAATTATAAGTATGAAGTCGACCTGTTAACATTTCCCTCCCCTGGGAGGTGGGGACGCTGTCACCGCTTGGTGGGCACAGGCGAGCACCCTGCGCTCACACGCACATGATCCCGTCCACAGCCACTGCAGGGTGGCCCAGTCCCCCCAAGGGCCTTTCTCTGCCAACACAGAAACCACCTCAACTTCCACATTTTTATTCTTTCTTCTCTCTGGAATTCGGCGGCTAACTTCCTCTCCAGGGGTTTGGGTGCCTGCAGGGTGCATACGGAGGACACCCTGTGCGCAGCAGGGACCGTGGTGGGACATGAGGGCGGTAAGTGAAGACCTTCTTTATTCTGTCCTGCCTGCTCACTCCGCCAGAGGACAGCACCCATCAGCAGGAAGCTTAGACCTGGTTCTGAGCCCAACAGTAGCTGTCACTATGCAAGGACACAGCAATGCCAGGGGAGGCTCTCGCAGGAGGAACGTTTTGTGAGGAGCCAGAGTGCCCCATTTCTCGGCTGGCTCAGCACCCGCAGTCCATTTCCTGGTAACCCCCAGACTAAGCCAGCCCCAGGGCAGTGAGGCCTGTTGTCTCCAGGATGAGCAGAAGGGGCCTTGACAGAGGCTGCAGTGACAAGAGGAATCTTCCTCAGCCTCGCCTTCAACCCCCAAAGGCTGCACTCAACGCACTGCTTCCCCAGGACTCCTGAGGTCTGACCTCCAGGGGTACGTGACAAAGACAAGTGAATAAAAGCACTGCGGAGTGCAAGCCTGCACGGCATGGTCTGAAGGCAGATTCAGCCTGACCCCATGCACAGACCCTGTACAGAAACCTCTTGGAGGACTGGAGGGGCTGGAGAAGGCCCACAGAGTCCCTAGGGGCAGCAAGGGCAGTCACGAAGGAAACGAGCTGTATGGGGTCAGCTCTCTGAAGGAATGACATGAAACCACAGTGACCAGATGGCCTGTGCAGAGACCGGCAACACGCCCTGGCCCATCAGACCTGCCAAACATCACATTCCTCTGCCCCAGAGGACACGTGCTGAGACAGTGTTCTGGGCCCCAGGGTCCAGAACGCTCCTTCTGTGTACTCCCATTCTGAGCATGACACAAAAAAGTCACAGTCCTCTCTAAAAACGCCTCCAATTACACGGTGGGGGTGTCTGATAAGTAGAATTTTAAAAAGGAGTTAATACTCTCTTGGTTTTACAAAGTAACAGTAGCGAAAGGAGTGAACAGGCATGGTGGAGACTCGCAGAAGCTGGTGAACAGGGAGGCTCGACGCCGTGAGGGCTCTGCGTTGACTCCAGTGAGAAGACGGACGAGGTGTGTGTGTTCAACACAACCCCAGGGCCTTCTGTTTTGTCCTTCCAGGACTTTTCCCAGATGACCTTGTTCATCAACTTAAATCTAGAAACTGAGCAAGATGATCTCTACATTTTTACCCCCAAAGTATCCACGTACCCAGAGACTGTCAGCCTAACTCAAGCATTAGTACAGAGTGAGGACACGCTCTTGGACCAACAGAGGGCACAGTGAGAACAGAACACCTTCCTCGCTACAGTCAGAGTCCCTGCCTTGCTCCCAAGGGAGCAGAACCGGTTCCTGCTTGGCCAGGGCTTGTTTATAACTCCTTGTCTCAATAGGATGAAGAGTTTTCAGGGGGCCATAATAGAAACCCCAATTTAAGAGATTTTTAAGCAGTGGTGTAGAATGTTTTGTGGCAGTTAAAAAGGTCTTAAACTGTGAGAAAAAGCAAAATTGTTAGTATAGGTTTACTTTAGGCTCTCTGCTGCAAGAGAACTTTTCAGAGCTCAGATTAGAGTTAAGAACACAAAATAATGGGCAGTTTTCATCTGATTCTAACATCCTCTGTACTTTCTTCCTGACTTGCTCCTCTCAACCTTTTCAAAAGCCATGTGGAGGTTTCTTCCCAGAAAGGTTAAAGAAATGAATACTCTTTCCCCTTGAATGATTCCTGAGGGAATTCATCATCATTTGCAATCACAGTCTGAAACCCCAGGCTGAAGTAGTTATGAAAAGACCAGGGTTGCTGGTGACCAAGGAGCGAGCGTAGGAAGGAATGAGAGGGGCCGGGGTTTTGTGCAAGATTTAATAAAAAACAAACAAAAATAGGAATGGCTGCTTTCAACATTTTCCAGGTTGTGAAAGGTTTACCATGATTATCTGGGGTGTGGTTCTGAGCTGTGTTAGTGAAACGATACAAAACACTGTCCTTCTCCCAAGCCAAAAGGGGTCATTCAGTTATAAACCACGCCCCCTTGACCTGCTCTCCTCACTCCTCCGGCAGGCTAGTGAGTTGTCAGTGCTGTGACCCAGGCAGAACCACGTCCTCGTGGCTTGTTCTCTCTCCAAGTGACCCGCCCGGCCCAACTCCACACAGTGCACTCGCGAGACAGAGCTAGCTTATCGACAGGCGGCTGGCCTTAATACTGACGGTGAGTGCGGTGGACTGCACCGGGAATGGATCCTAACATACCCCCAAGTGGCTGGCGCGGTCGGCAGTCCCAGCCCTAACTGCTTGGCTGATTTTAGAATACCATGGATAAAAAGCTTTGATAAAGACAATAGGAAGTCAGAATCAACACAGCAGGGAATGGTGTGAACAACCCATAAACCAGTCTTTCATGCATCCATACCAACAGTTAATGATGACAATAATAACAATAATAATAATAAAAAAAATAAAGGTACAGACAAAAAGCAGCGCCTGGGTTGTGCTGCCGCAAGCTGGGAAGGGTGTGGTTCAAGTCGAATGGGACACAGCTAGTCTTTCTTCAAGTCCCTGGATTCAAAGAGCTTCAAGCGTTCTTGCACCGTCAGGCCTTCCTTCAGACTCTGGGTGGAGATGAGAGCAGGAGAGAAAAAAAACAAGCCGTTACCCACCAGGCCCAATGCTGTGGGTGAGGCTGCAGTCAGAGCAGAGAGGTACGGGTGCCAGGGTGGAGGATGGGGGCGGGAAGGGCTCCTCGAGAGATTAGTGGGGCATGCTAAGGAGAGAGACGTCCCCTGTGAAATGGTGGTGTTATCTGGATGAAAAAGGAAAAAATCAGAGAAACAAGACCATGTGTGTAAGAAGCTGAATTCTGAGCTGAGGGCTCTCTAGACAAGCAGCAATCAGACCAATTCAGCAGGAAAAGATTGTGCCAAGAACTGGAAAACCGCCTAGCTATGTCCTCCTCCTGCATGTGTCCCTGTCCACATCTGGTTCCTGTGTGATCGTCAACCTGAGACCTCGTGCGAGGAGCTCCAGAGAGCTCCCAGGGTGTCACTGGCAGAGCTCAGGCCATGGCAGCACCTGCTTCCCTCAGACCTGCTCTTGGTCCTACCTGATCAGAAACCCTGTTGGATTTACTGGTATGGGGATTTGGGAACGTGTCAACACATTTACGAAGATTTTCAGAATGTAAAACCAGTACCCTGTTCATGTGGGACCTTGGTCACGTTGAAATCTGTGTGTCCTGAGATGAATGACACTTCACTAATTGGAGGACAGAACATTTCCCATTTTATTCCTGGAGGCTTTTCCCAAAGATTTAATTTCTGGATGAGAAATTACTTCATCACTTCAGAGCATGACTGGGAGAGAAGGGGATGGTAGCACCGGCTGGGACGGGCCTGGCGCCTGAGTCACCATCTGATCTTGGTGGCAGGTCTCACCATCAGACCCAGACTTGCCAGTTCCCCCGGCAGGCATGTGCTACAGCTGACACAGTATGGGCTTCACTAAGACATACAAAACTGGCACCCAGCATAGGATCCAATGATTACAGCAGTTTTAGCAAAACTCAGAGCACTGTAAAATAGAATGTCAGGGTGCAGCACCATGGATGGGGTCCCATGGCCTGGAGAGCCCAGCCTGGTGTCTCAGCTTTGGCTCAGTCCTTGGAGCTCCTGATGCTGTGGAGGGGCACCCGGAGCGGTGCAGCCCAATGTTTCAGAGCATTTGTGAGTGAAGTCTGTGGGAAGTCTGTGGTGGGCTCTGGTGTCCCCACAGTCTCACCCACAACAGCTCTGCTTGTTTATTTTTATACTGTGCAGCTGTGTGTGTAAATGAATAAACTTTTTTTTTTAAAGCATTCTACTAGTAAACTCTTTGAAATTCACTGGTCCAGATGGAGCTCCCTGTAAGCAGCTGGTTAGGGTCACTTTTGAAGCTTGCCACTGAGTGGGTGGGAGGATGGGGCAAATCCACATCCCATTCTGAACTCAAGCTTTCCTTAACGCACACAATTGCCTCAAATGCTCTTGAGTCTCTTCTCCCAAGTGCATGTGTTCAGGTCCGTCTCGTACAGGTGCTGGGCACATGTGTGCCCATGACACAGGAGGGCCGGCACTGTCACATGGCATACCACTCTGTTCTAGCTGGGGTCCTTCCCTCAGGACGGCAGTGAACTGCCACCCCTGAGACCTGAGGGACAGCAGGCGTGCTGCCTCCGGGTATGCTTGATCCGTGCACTGTCAGACACCCTCAAGTGACAGTCCCTACTGTGCTCAGGGACAGGCAGCTGGGGTGCAGGGTGACAAGGGGCAGCCCAGGGCTGCGTACTCAGTGCCACACACTGCTGCCCATGACAGCTGTAAGGGTGGAAAGCAAGTAAACCCCACACTGGGCCCACACACTTGGAGAAGGAGTGAGGTTGGCTCCCTTGGGCTCATTCTTGCCGCAGGGCCGGTCTCTCCACCAAGTGCCTCCGTGACCCCATACTCAGACCACCAGACACAGGCCTCCAAGAAGACCCCATGGGAAACGTTCTCTCTGGTCTCAATCCCAGAAAAGCTGTGCTGCTCTTAGGCAGCAAGCTTGCTTTGATTTTACGGGTGCTGATACTGTCTTCTTTTGAGTGAGGCAGGATACAGAAACAACAGAAATGCCAGACATAAACCCATCCAGATCAGATCCCATGTCAAAAAGGACCAATGACAGGTTCTTTCTGGGCAACTTCATTCCCATCTTCCCGTGGGGGGATCTCCAAATACAATCAGCTGGGGGAGAGCACACACCCTTGTGAGTGCCTGCTGACCTCCACCACAGCCCGGCTCCTCTCCATGTCACAGCAGGGGTCCCTGAGGACGGCTGCAAGGTCCCCCTCTTTCTACTCGGGCCAGCAGGACTACCCCTGGACACCAAGGGCTTTCTTCTTACACTGGAAACTTGGCCAAGCCAAACACGGACTCTAACACTATTTTGGGAAAACCCCATCCCTGGGCTTCTTTCCGCCCTTGTCTGGGTTCTGGTCTGAGAGCCCGAGGCCACTCTGGAGGCCAAGACAGACTTCTGTGGGTGTCCTGACAGTTTTCTCACTATCTGCCCTTGCTGTAGCTATTTCCTGGCCAGGCTGAAAGGTTTCCCAGTGCAGCTCACTGCAGAGGCCCTGCTGATGAAGCTTTCCACTGGCTCTCTTGCCTTTTGTCCAGAGCCCCGTGTATTCTTATTTCCCTGGAGGGACTCACACCCCCCAGATACACGCTCCGTCCTAATAGGGTGGGCACACTGCAGCAAGTCTTCCTTGGAAGGGTCCTGGCAGAAGCTTTTTGTCACCCGTCATTTACAGGCACGGGCAGAAGGGCCCGGATCACTCACAGTGAACTTACAGCAACTACAATTCAGCCTTGAATGGAAAGTAGAATATTCAATCAGAAAACCATAAACCAAAGAACAAACCCAAACTAAGTTTTCAATCAAGCCTAAGCCATATTTGGTTATAAGTTACGTGGGACTGTAGAAAAATAAAACCAAACTGACCAGGTTTAAAATATTTGGATTTTCATAAAGCTCTTCCTCAAGCAAAGCCGTTTCACCCAAGCCTTGGGCTGAGCCCCTCAGCTGGAGGCCGCGGGGCCGTGGATCCCACCCGAGGGGGAGCTGTGGGCACCTGAGGCCACATCATCGTGCCCTCTGCCCAGCCCCGTGTTCTTCCTGCTGTCCTTAACCTCCTCCTCGGGGAATAATGAGATCAGATCAGCGAAGCCAGTGAGCAGGCTCTGGAGTGAGCGACCGTATGGCCGTGATGAAGACAGAGAGTGTCCAGGTGTGGGACCCGTCGTCCTCGTGTTCATTTTCAAACAGGCTGATGTTTCTCAGCCAGCACGCCAGTCCCTCCACCTCCTTTCCTTATAACACTGTCTTCAATGGCACCCAATGAGAAGCTTTTACTTTGTTTAAAAAAAAGTGCTGGTAAATACCCAGCCCAATCCCTTGTAGTCATCTTGCTCTACTGAGCCGTCTTCCTGAGCCCCGCCCATGAGGGACCAGCTCCCTGGATACCTGGGCTCAGCCTGCCTCCGCCTGTTAACTGGGTGGGGGGTTCTCCAGCGATGGGAGACCTTGCTTATCAGTGGCCGCCAAGGTGTCTGTCGAGTCCACCTCTTCACAGAGGACAAGATGGGTTTCCCAAGAGAACCTGGGGTCACAGATTATTTGAGATGCATGGTGACTGGTGCCAGGAGCCGCTCGCATGCCTGTGCCCACCTGAGATGGTGGCTGTGAGCCAGGCCCCCAAGCTGGGAGGGGAGCTCCTCTTTGCAAGGGGTCAAGTCTGTTAAGAGGTTATAGTGCCAGTTAACTCCCCAGAACAGCTTAAAGAAACGTCACTTGGATTGTGTATGTGCTTGCTGGAGCAGGATGAATTTAAATAAAGTAACAATAAAACAAGTAGCTGCTATGGAGGTGTGAGCAGTGCATGCAGGTAGCCACCCCCTCGAGGGCGGCAGGTGGGTGGGTGGTGAGAGGCGGTTTACCTACATGACAGGGGACCTGGAAGCGGGCTCGTTTCAGTTATCCCATGAGACCTGCTCAATTACGGACTGTCAGAGGAAAGAGCAAAAAATAAGACACACACACAATAAATCCGATGTGCAACATGCTTGTCACTCCCCACCCTCCGCCCATCCTTCCCGTGGAGAGGCGCACAGGTGGTGGGGGATGCACGCTAGGGATTTACTACCACATGGTCGGGGGTAAAGGGTACAGGCAGCTTCCTCTCTGGAAGGCAGACGGCATCAGTATTAAACTAGGGATGTGTAAGGAGCAATACAGACAGAGTGGGACTGACGCAGGAGGGCCTGGGGTGAAACTCAGCCTCGGAGGTCCAAGGCGGAATTCGCCCCAGCCCTGCTTCCTGTAGGCCTGCCCCTCAACTCTGTCAGGAGGTGGTTCCACTGCTACACGAAGGATACACACAGCTCGAAGCCACCAGAACTAGCCCATCAGGGTAAGTGCGTGGGGCCGGGTGAGTATGGGACCATGGGGACCCTCCACTGCAGCCTGTGGTGGGCTCTGACCACAAGCCCCACACACCCAGGGGCTGAGCCCAGGCTCACCTTGGACCTGACGTTTCTTAGTTGCCGGCTGACACAGGATCGGTCTTTCTTCAAGAAGTCAGGGTTGCTTTTAGATTTCATTATATCTGAAGGAACACACAAACGCATTACTTTGTTTTCTAAAACCCTCTGGAACCAGACTGATGTTCAAAAATTTCCCAAATTTTTACTGTTACCCCCACACACTTACCACATTTCTTTTAACAACTTTAAGGGAATTCAAATCTAATAACCATAAAATACTCTAGAGCTTTCCCAGAACAACTCAAAGCACTGGAACGACTGGAGGGCATCTGTGGGACCTCTGAGTGAGGGGGCAGCACTCTCTGCGATGAGGGCTGCGGCACCTCCCTCGGGACTGTGCCCGAACTGAGCACACCTACTGACCCCACTATTCATTTCTCCCCGCCTTCCTCCTGGGAAGCCAGGACTGCGATAAACTGAAGAGTAAGACCAAGCCCTTCTCTTTTTTTTGTGGGGAAGACCAGCCCTGAGCTAACATCTGTTGCCAATCCTCCCCTTTTTGCTGAGGAAGACTGGCCCTGGGCTAACATCCGTGCCCATCCTCCTCTACTTTATATGGGACGCCGCCACAGCATGGCTGACAGGCAGTGTGTCGGCGGGCGCCCAGGATCCGAACTCACGAACCCTGGGCTGCCAAGCGCGAACTAAACCGCTGTGCCACCAGGAGGTCCCCCAAGCCCTTCTCATAATCCACCCCACTGGACAACAGCCCTTAATAGTTTAGCATTCGGTCCTTTACACTTCTTGAGAATGGCCATTTAAACAAACAGACATTGGGTCATTCCATACCATATGTCCTGTGCCTGCTGGGTTTTTTTAACTTAATGTATTTATGGATCTCTTTCCATGTCAAAGCAAAAATGTCTCCTTGATCTCTTTTAAGCATTACACAGTATTTCACTGTGTAGTGATGCCATAATTTAAACAATCCTCCATTAGATACAAATACTTGATACAAACAGAGGATTGTTCAGGTGGAATCCAGTTTTTGCTCCTGTATTCTAGTGCTAAATATCCTTGTTTGCACATTTCTACTCACTTGTTTTTTTCAGAAGTTAAACTGGTAGTCACAGGATATATGCATTCTCCCTCTAATTCTGTGTCTTCCTCTCTCACTGTCCCCTGGCCATCCGGGCTCCTCCTCAGAAGCAGCCACTGTTACCATCTCGTTACCCTTCCAAAGTGAGTCTGTAGTTTGATTTTAAATTTTGCTACATATTGCCTGCCTTCCGGAAAGCCTGCTAACTTATCCTCCCAGCAGCAGTGCAGATGATCTATCTCCGCCCGCCCATCAGCATTCCACTGTCACTAATCCGTGGCTAGTCGAGAGAAACAAGTTGAATTTTTTGGGTGTTAGTGAGTTAGGACATCTTTTCAGTAGGAAGTGTCCTCCCCTGCTCCTCTCCCCACCCACGTAGCCTTTTGCAGATTTTATGGTAAAACCCCAGGATCAAGCAACTAGTGAGAGCTACTTCCCTCAAACTATTGAGTTCTTTAGGAAAACAGAAAAATGTAACTTGTTATTACTATGAAAGTATGTGCTGATGGTGTGATTTCCCCTCAGTACAATGTCCGCCACCCGCTTGCCGAGAGGAGAATGGTTTCCCAACCCAGGGCACCCTGTGGAAGCAGGGTACCCACCAGCCCTGGGGCCGGTGCCCTCCGCTGTTCTCTACGAAGGAACGTGAGTCTAAAACAGACACAGGATTCCTCTGCTTTGAATCAAGCACCAGTAACTGTACAACCAAATCTCCACGAGTTACTGAGTTGTCACCCAGAGCCTGAAGAACTCACCATATCCTGACACAGGAGTGTTTTCAGGGGATTTTTCACCCAGGGCTTCCGTCGCTGCTTTCAGCTGCTCTTTCAGCCTGCTGATGTCACAGTCGGCCTTTGCCCTCACGATGCTGAGCTCCGTGTAGATGTCTTTATACTTGTCACTAGCATACTTCTTGTCCTTGGGGATAAGAGGACAAAGCAAATGGTAATTATAGCCAGGCGAGGCGGTCTGTTTCCCCGGGCTGCAACACTTCTGGGGAATGACTGGGGAGTGCACTAGCAGCAGAGGAGGCAGGTCGACCCTGTTTTCCAGAGGCAGGAACCAGACACAAAGTAAAATGTGAGTCTCTGTCTGGACATGGCACAGAATCCCCGGGAGCTCCAGCAAGTGCAGGCGCAGCAGTGCCCCAAGCGGTCCACCAGGCTGGCACAGCCTTGAACCCTACGGGCCTCCCTGTGGCTTCAGCCTGGAAAACCCCTTACTGTCTTGGATGTCCTAAGTGCCTGAATGGCCACTAGGGATTCTGTCATCTCCTCTCTGATTCCAAGAATGCCCTGGAGATTGGCAGGCCTGAGCAGGCTCTCATTTCCCAGGATGACGTTTCTCTCGAGTCTCACTGTCCCCATCAAAGCACACAGGAGGCAGGGAGAACCAGGACGTGGTGAGACCAGGAGGGCTCCCCAACTTTACATCTGCTTGCAGGCTGGCATTTTAAGAGAACTCAATTTTGAAACCACATTCCTCATGAAAATGAAATCTACTCCAGAACAGCCTACGACAGGAACTCACAGGGACCTTTGTCCCTACCCTGCCCCGAGTCCACTCTCTAGGTCCCCAACCCCGCAGTGATGCACCGTACCCGCAATGCCGTCTGTAGCTCATCCTTGAGGGAACTGATCTCCTGTTTTAGGTACTGTATTTCTGATTCCTTGACCCGCAATAGGACCTAGAAGGAGAGAGAAATTAGGAACTGACATTCAGGAGCAAAGGGACTTCCAGAGTCTAAAAGGCAAAAGCTGGGAGTCAGCAGGGAACTCCCTTCCACACGGGGGTGTGCAGGCAGGCTTCTCGTCCTCCGCTGAAATGCCAGCAAATATAATTTAAACATTGCTAACAGCTTAAACATTACACATAAAAATAGAAACAAGAGGAAAGAAATTGCTGTGATTCCTCCTGGACCCGAGAACCTCTTTCTCAGTCTGGGGACCATGGTGAGCTCCGGGGACTGAGCCCACAAAGGCATCCTGTTGAAACTTTTGTTTAACTCACTCAGCCTCTCCCACATCATTTAGTATGAGATATTTTCATGATGAAATTTAATTGAATGGGAAGAAATCTAAGTGCTTTCATAAAAAGGACACCTTATATATAAAAATCATTCTGACTTAAAATGAACCTCCTTGATCCTTAGTAATAGGGCATGACAGAATCTCAAGCAGCTGCGGGGTTCGAGTGGTCAGTGTTTGTGGCAGAAACAGAGGGAAGCAGGGTAGGTGAGTGAGGACGGGGTTAAATGTCCTCGCAGCAATACGGGGGTCCCCACTCCTGCCATGGATCCCATACTGCCTGGCAGCTAACTGTTCTCTTTTACCATCATGGGGTGATTTGGATCTTTCCATGTTCTTCTCCTGCTGTCTCCAAGTCTTGTCCCTGCAATGATACTGTGAGCTAGGGGCCACCCCTTGGTCCCCACTTGGCGCTGGTGCGATGCAGAGCTGGGTAAAGAGGGGCTCTGGCTCTGAGTGGTACCTCTAACTCATAGGCGTCCTTGCCCTGCGTGAGAGGCGAGCCAGCGGACTCCCCGCCGGTGTCCCCGGTCAGCAGCGTCCGTAACCGTGCGATCTCTGCAGCCAGGCGGTTGTTCAGCTCCTGGGGGACAACAACACAACAAAACAGGTATGCTCAACAGAGGTGCTTGGGGACGGCAATCACACAACACAACCAGGACAGGTCGTTTTCTTCCCAACAACAGGCAGAGATGTTCGAGTGCAGGAGGCCGTGAGCAGTGCTGTGTACACTGTGGCATTTTAGATTACCATGCTAGGTTGTCACTGCCTGCACTTCAGATCCCTGCAAAAGCCTCATTTTACGTGGGCTCTGTAAGTACGTGTAGAACTGTGTATGCAGGATTCCATAATCCTTAACACCTTTCTGTCACTAGAACTAATGTTAATTCGTTTTATGGTTTGTCCCATTTAAGTTTCTACAGGATAAGGCCTCCTGCCACCCATCCTGCTCACTTTCTGTACCTTTTTTCCAACTGACAAGTGGTCGATCACCTTAGGCCACTGCAGTGGCTGAGCAGAACCAGTCCTGCTGGAGCGCCCTCACACCGGGTGGCTATGGGCCCACAGAGACCTCGAACCTGAACCAGGCCAACAGGTTTGTCTGCTCAGTGCCGGGGAGGGTGAGCGGGTGGGTCATGCGGATGGCGGTCCAATTCGGTACCCACAGAGAAGCTTTTGTCAAACTAAACCTATCTCAAGCCTTCCTATTAGCCAGGATTTTAAATGCACCCCAATTTTCTGAGAAGGCAAAACTTTAAGAGAATAATCTGACAGAAATAAACATGAACAGTGTATGGTCTTAACTGGGAGACACTTAAACATGGGCCCAGCCTTGGGGATAGGAGACCGGGACCGAGTATAATGACCTTCCCAGGCCCTGCCCAGCAACGACAAAGCAGAAATTCAGAGATTCAGAATTCTCTGAATTCAGAGAAGAAACTGAGACATCTTAGAGTCTGCAAAAGGGCTGGAGCCAAAGTCCAAATCTACATAGCTGGTTCCTGTAGCAGGACGGCCCGGTTCCACCATCTGCAGTGAGTTTCTGTCACCACTCTGGGTCAGCGACCTCAGGGCCACCTTGCATGTGAGGTCTGGCCCTGCTCCAGCATGGGCTCACCTGATTGTGGGCGTTGAGCTCCTGGTTCTCGCGCTGACACTGCCGCAGGGCCTGCCGCTCGGCCTCCAGCGCCTGGGCCAGGTGGGCGTTCTCCAGGCACTTCTGTGAGTACTGCTCTGAGAGGACCTCTAGCTCCCGCTGCACCGACTGCAGCTCTTCCCTGGGGAGAGGCCACTGCTCACTCCTTTGCCCTCACCCCAGGCCCACACCTCTAAAAACCTCTGTGTCCCCTTGGCAAAACTTGAGGGTGACAAGCCACAAAAGAGAGAGCTGAGCGATAAGAGGGCTGACCCTAGGCATTTTGTTGTCTTAACAAGTTTGTAGCCAGCTAAATAAGGGAACAACTTAAAAAAAAGTAGTTCAGGTTTACAGAAACCTATCCTGAGGACTACTCCCCAGTCCTCCTTCAAGTAACTTAATAGTCCCACGGACAAAATGTCTCTCGTGACGTCAGGAGAGAATTCACTCACTCGTGCCAAAGCAACGGCCTGTTTCTGAAATTAGTCAGACTGGTGATTTGTTTTCAACACTAACTTTGGAGGCGATCTGTGTCTGATAACTCAGTACCAGGCTCTGTCAAAGCCTCATGACACTGTTCTCGGTCACCCTGGACTCCTTGAGCAGGGCTGTTTCTCCCACTGTTGGAACCAAGGACGAGGGGCCTCAGGGCTAGCCGTCTGGGCCCGTCACCCCCTCTAGCTGAGGTGAGTGTGACTGCACAGAATGGGAGCCCCAGAGAGGCAGGAACCCTGATTCTATCACGTTGCAAAGACCCCCAGTAAAGGTTAGCTGTGCATGGCTCTCGCGGGGGACAACTCAAGGGCTCCCAGTGGTGTTCATCCTACTGAGGGAAAGCTCCAGAATAGCTGTGCTGGTGTGTGTTCTTCATTCTCTCGCTTACGAAAAGGGGATCAGCACACAGACTTTTCCATAAATGTAGGGATTATGGCTGCTTCTGCCACACAGCCACAGGGTATCAGGCACCAGGCACTGGACAAGGTCCCCTCCCCATGTGAGCTACTGAGGCAGCAGCTGACAGAGAGAAGATTCCAGGGGATGGCCCCTGAGATCAGTCTGAAGAACAGCTAGTATTGGTAACATTTCCTTTGCTGCATCTTATCCTTTAGATTTGAGTGATTAGTTTCTGTTGGTTTCAGTAACAGGGAGCCCACTTGGGCCATGGGAGCTGGTGGCTCACTGACCTTCACACGGCACTCAGCCCCCTGGGAAAGAAGGATCTGAGCTGCACTCAGTGCCATGGGCCTCCACCAATGCCACCTCAAGACCTGCATCTTTAAGGCTCTTGCAAAGACACGGGAAAGGCGTTCCCCTCCTCCTGAAGGAGCTCCCTCCAGCCCCTCCCATCAGGGCTGCCTCCCTGGGCAGGAGGCTGACTCACAGGTACTGCCGCCGCAGGGCCTCAATGTCCGAGTTGATGCTGCTGATCTGGGACCGCTGGCTCTTCTCCAATTCACGCTCCATCTCCTCCCGGTGGGCGTTCTTCATGGCTTCGATGGCTGCAGGCAAGGACATGGCCATCAGCACCAAGAGGCTCGGGGGGTGGGGGGGCAAGGTCGACAGAACAGTGACCTCTGCCCACTGTTAATGCTGAACCCTTCGGTAGTCAGGCTGGCCTCTCCCCAACCACTTCTCTGAGGGAGATGCAGTCTGGGAGAATTCCCAGGGAACTGCCCCCCAACAAAAGGGATGCAGGTGCATTTTTTTTTTTTTTGATGTTAGAAGAAAACCAAACCAATTAAATAAACATGAAGGCATTAGTTTATATAACAAACAAGCTTTCAGGTTGGTGTATTTTCTTCCTTGGTACTAATAAACTACTGTAAAGTATAATTATGTAAAGGGAGGGCAACACAGACCTGACGGCGTTGTGCTTGCTCAGGGCAGAGCACACTGGCTTTGTGAGAGCCTTTTTGTCAGGCAGAAGCTACAGAACCTCTGTGCTCTGCTGTTACAGGGCACTCCAGGCAGAAACAGTCTTATGCTGACAGGTGTCTATCAGAGGGAAATGCCACTGATCAGACTGACAAGGCAGGGACAGCCCCTTGTGTGTAGCTGGGTGTGTGGGCTCTAGGCTTGCAAGCTCTCAAAGGGCTCCTAAAACCAGCCTTTTCCTCAGAGAGAATTGTCTAAGAAGAATTCTCTTGGATAATGAAGCTTAAATCGCAGCCAAGAGGCAGTGTGAAGGCTGCTCATTCCTCTGAGCTGTCCATTCATTTTAGAAAAAACCTGCCATCTGTCCTGCCTTGGGGTTAAACCAGCCACTAGGCCCACGCCCACCTGAGATGGTGGCTGCGGTCTCTTCGGCCAGGAGGCGGTCCTTCTCCTCCCGCAGTTTTTCCAGTTCCCGCTGGTGCTGCCTCTGCAGGTCCTCAATCTTCTTCTGGTGCGTTTCTTCCATCGCTGCAAACCCTCGCTCGCATGTGGCCTACAAGATGTAAGAGGGACTTGATTTTTTTTCTTTACCTCTAAGTTGGGTGTCTTGTTTAAGAAATAAACCAGCAGCCCTACTCTTCCAGGCTCCCTGGTATGGAGAGCATGCTCTCTGAAGCTGAGCACTGAGCCAGGGGGCCACCTGATGGCTGTCTGCAGACTCTCACTGGTGCTACTGGGCATTTTTATGCCATCAGAGCATTTAGAAATGGCTGTTTACATCTATAAATTCTGTCTTATTTCTGTGATTGCTCTGAATCCCCTTTCTGAAAGAACTGGAAATTGGAAAGAGTTGGTATTGTGGGTGGGAAGAGGTTGCAGCGGAATTTAAAGTAGCCAACCCTGGACCTCTATAGAATCACTGCCAGGTAGGACTGACAACAGAGAGGGAGAAGAGTGAACGTGCAGAGGCTGGCCGTGTCTGGTTTGAGTTGTACAGTGAGCAGCTCTCAGTGCCAGTCCCAAACTGGGCATTTCATAGGCAGTCATAAACAGTGGTGAGTCTTTGTCAGCTGGAGGGAGCCAAGGCCATCCTGCGAATGATGGGTAACCCATGAGAACTGGGCGGGGGTGCACGGAACCAGGGGGCCCTGCACTAACCAGCTGGCCACCCTCATCTGGTCATTTAACCTCTCAGGTGTCCACTGAAGGAATTACATTAGGCTATATGATCTCCTCCCGTCCAGCCTGCATCTCCCTTCCTTTTTATTTTGAAGGAGTACAAAGAGGGGCATTAACTAGGGACTCCACTAACTGTCCCGAGACACAGAACAAAGGAACTGCTCTCTAAATTCATCCGTGCCTCGTTACAACCTGGGTTGGTTTATTACCTGGACATGAGTGCAGGAGGACAAGGTAGGCCCTGAGAAGGGATCAAACCATCCCACACATCCACACTGGGAAGGCTTATCAGAGTCGCTCTTATCAACAGGGCAGGTGAGCGTGTCACACAGCTGTGAGGGGTGTGATGTGCGGCTGTTTTGTGTATGGAAGCACACTTTCTGTCTAAATCCCTTGCAAGATCTGTTTCAGAGTAGGGATCAGGCCTTTCAGTGATTTTTAAAAACTAGAAGAATGTGGCCATGTTACACTGCAAGCATGGTGGGGCTACCCCCTCCTGACCCTATACTATTTGGTCAATCTTCCTGCACATGGATTCAAGGAATCAAATCATCATGCCTGGGTGTCTTTGTTTGCACCCCACAGTAACTAAGAGGCCTTTCTGAGATCCTCCATTCAGTATTTTCAAACTCAGGGTCACAGTCTGGACTTCACTGCAACAGATCTGCTGCATGGGGCAGATGGTCTTAATTGCCGTCCACCAGTACCTGGGCAGTCCTTTTCCCAGTGGCTCCCATCTGGAAGCCAGCGGCCTCCCCTCACTGCCCTCCTACCACAGGACAGCTGGAGGAAGCCTAAAGCTGTGGCCCCAGCCCTGGGCTGGCTCGAGCCCCTCACCTTCCCTACTGCAGGCTTTGGTTCACATGTGGCTTTTCAGTTAATATACAGCTAGTAGGTCTTACAAAGGTTAGTTTGATTTGAGTGCTCTAGACTATTTAAAGATAAGGGTCAGAATTCTTCCTACAGAAATGCTGAGGTATCTTTAAAGATCAGCTGATTCCTTGAAGAGAATATGTATTTAAAAATGATTAATCTGTAAACAAATTTAAATGTTTAAGCCAATAATCCCTGGGATCAATGAAAGTTCCTCAATGACTACTGTGCAGAGTCGTGAGGAAAGGTGTCAGCTTGCGGCTGTCAGAAGAGGATCTGGCAGGCCAAGACCCCAGTCTCCCTGACCTGGGCAAAGATCCGCACCAAGTAATAGCTCTGAGCTGGGCCCCTCAAGAGTGCTGTTTGGCTGTAATTTCTGCATGTCTCTGGGGTCAGTGAGAACCCTGTGGATGGACTGGATGCTCACAGGCCCAGGACAGAGGACGCATGGAACGGGCAGCATCCAAGCCCCCAGAGAAATGCTACCAGGGGCCCCCAACCCAACCTGCATCACTGCTGGGGGCACTGGGTCCCAGCACAACCTCCAG
Source organism: Tapirus indicus (assembly GCA_031878705.1). Lineage (NCBI taxonomy): Eukaryota > Metazoa > Chordata > Mammalia > Perissodactyla > Tapiridae > Tapirus > Tapirus indicus. The sequence goes on along the minus strand of CM062932.1, from coordinate 773,198 downwards.
CCAGTTTGTCAACACAAAGTAGTTTTCTCCTTTCTGATTTCTTCCTAACTGGTGATATATTGTAACCAGTTTGGGCCTTATCTGTGCCCAGCTGATTGACGTGGGGGCTGAAAGTGCTTCGCTGTGGGGCAGACAGCAGCAGTTCCCTATGGTGGTGAGGAGCACTTGGCTCCCTGGGCACACAGGGTGTGTGTGTGTCCAAACGCCCGTCCACAGAGACCTGCCGGATGTCGCAGGAAGCTCCTGGGTGTTCTGCGGGAAGGGCACTAGGAAACTGTGCAGATCACTTTTAAAGGCATGCCTGGCCCATCTGAATACTGTGCTCATCTACACTGACTGCCACAGGGGCATCTTTTGTGGATTTTTGGAAAACAGCCCTTAAGGCTTTCTCATGATTCATAGCGCTTCTCAAAAGGTTTTAACTGGTTTGGGTGAAGAACAGTGAAAATGGTCTCTCAGCCGTCCAGTGACCATATGTGCCTGTCTCTGGTCAGTGGGCTGTGTTACCGCGCCAAGGTGAAGAACACACTGCTGACTCACAGCACATTTCTCTTTTTCTCTCAGAGCTGGAGGAATGAGCTGCTGGGGAACAAAACCACAGGGATCCTGCTGGATAGCAGCATTAGCGCAGTGTTTGGCAGGAGCAACAAAGCAGCTGTCTGTAGCCCCGGGGCCAGCTCTGCGCGCAGGCTGAGGGAGGTGCCATCTCGTTGGAGGCCTGACTGGGGATGGAGGGCTCGCGAGGGGCCTGGGCATCTACTGGTGTAGCTCCAAGGGGAAGCGAGAAGCTCAAGAGGACAATGCCAAGAAGCTTAGGGGAAGTTCTGAGCAGCCACATGAACACTTGCAGGCATCTCTGGTTACAAAGGGGGTGGGTGAGAACCTGGATGGCTCCATATAGCCCAACGCCCAAAGGGACCCAGGACTGTCACCTTCATGCGCCAGGGTCTGTGTATTCTGCCTAGTGAGGCAGAGTGTGAAACAGAGTGGGTGGGACAGTTACTGAGGAAAGGTCATTTCTCCGAGCCCCTGAAGAAGGAATACCAGTGGCTGAAAGCCATGCTGGGTAGAAAAGCCCTTCGGACATTGAGGGCCCATTAAATGCCACTTCCTCACAGAGAGTTGAGACAGGAGAGTGACTCTCAACACTGTCTTGTAAATGCTCCTGGTTTTTGGGAACCCCAGCTCTGCTCTCTTAGGTATAGACAGAAGGAGACAACCCTCCAAGGGAGCCTCTAGCAGTCTCTCCTGGGCTCTTCCCCTCAGGTTTGGGTCTGCACGGGTCTGGAGGTGCAGGGTTCTATAGGGGTGGGAGAGAAGGTGAGGCCGAGAGGGGGAGAGCGGAGACGTCCCCTGCTGGGGGGACACGGAGGGGCTGCTTGCTTTCCTCCCTTTCTCGCCAGTGATCCTGTTCTCCTTCTGCTAGTCCTCTTTCCTGGTGGGGGATGTTGAACAGGAAGGAGGCTAGACCCTCGCCCAGGCCCTGCTCTGAGACCGCACCACAGCCAGTGAGGAGTCAAGGGAGGAGCAGAATGTTGACTCAATTCTGCTTGTACAGTAACTCAGAGCCAAGAACTGTCTCCCAGCTCCACCCCAAGAGACCGATGGCCAGACACCGCCCCGCCATCAACCAGGAAAATGCCTGTCCCTCAACTGCTTTGCAAATTAACGATGCTTCAAAACCTTCAGGTTCTCAAAGTCTTTCTGGTACTTCTCCCGCAGCATGGCCGCACTGCCCTCCAGGTCCTTGTGCTCCAGCTCCTCCCGCATGACGTCCATCTGGGCCTCCAGTTCCTGGATGCGCTCTCTCAGCCCCGTCATGGCATCGGCCTCCCCTGCGGCTGCCTGCAGAGCACCCCTGGGCTGGTCGGCTGGCCAGCTGGAGGTGGGGTGCTGGTGGGGGCTGCTCAGGGGACTGGGGGCCGGCAGGGCTTCCGGGTGTTGCGTCTGGCAGCGGCGGAGGGCCTCCTGCAGGCACTGCAGGTTTTGTGAGTAGTGCTCCTGCAAGGTCCTCAGCTCTTCCTCGTGGATTGTCTGCAGCTCTTTGATCTTGAGCTGGAACTTGTCCTCCAGGGTCTGCATCTGCTCCACGTGGTGCCTCTCCATGTCCTGCCTGTCTCTGACTGAGGCATCCAGCTGGCTCAGGACTCTGCTGTGCTCAGCCTGCAGCGTGTTCTCTGCTCTGTTCAACTGCTCCACCACACACCTGATCTCCTCCTCGTACCTCCCTTGCAGGGCACACATGTTCTCGCTGTGTTTACTTTCCACTTCTTCCAGACACCTCTGCTGATGGTCTAGCTGCGTGACCTTGGCTTTGAGCTCTGCATTTTCCCTTTCAACGATGGCAATCACTTCCACATACTCACTCTTCTGCTTCCGCAGCAGTTCCTCGTACTGCTCCCTCAAGGCCCCGGCAGCTTGCTTGTGCTCCTGGGAGGAGGCTGCCCTGCTCTGCTGGGACTCCTGGCGGCACTGGTGCTCCTTTTCATACTCCAGCCGGATTTTGCAGGCTGCATAACACACCTGAGCCTGAATAATTGCATCTTGAACTAGTAACGAAGAATACTGACCAAGACCTCCCAAACAAGTGTTATAGGAGAGATGCCGGGACGCCTGGAGAAGCTTCTGACAATCTCTTACCGACTCCACAGGGGGAAGTGAGGTTAAAGCCAAAGATATCTCCCCTAAGAGGCTGGCCTTATCTTTAAGCTGCAGGGCGAGTTCTTCCTGAATAGCAACAAGGGCCCCAGAGCTCTGGTTGGACAAGTCAAAGGGCTCCTGGGTGCCAGCTATGTCCTGACTCAGCATTTCTCCCAATGGGCTCAAGTCCCAGGACGCCTGTGCACCATCTTCAATGTCCCCTGGGAGCTTGAGGGCTTCTGAGACCTGCTGCATCACTCTCTCGAAGTCAGGGGTGCGGTAGGCCCCCAGGATTTCCCGCAGCATGCACTTGTGCTGCTGCAGGGCTGTCTGGGTCCCCTGAAGGGTCTCCTGGATGCTCTGAAGCCTTCGCTGGAAGGACTCCCTCACCGATTGCACAGCGAAGCTGAGCTCCGCCCTGACCCACGTGGCATCTGCAAGGGCAGGGACCAGGGCCTGCGGGATGCTCCTCTGCCCTCTTCCCGATGCACCAGCTGCCTCTCCTGCAAGGGTCCCCAGGTGCTTACTCAGGGACTCAACCTGGCTCCAGAACTCACCATCTACCAGCACCTTCTTAGCCCAGGTGTCTGCTGGGGCCCCAGGACAGATGGCAGCACTCGCAGGTTCCAGTGGCAACTTTCCTGACTGAGCAATCTCGTGGAGAACGCGCGAGATATCTGATGTTGTGTTTTTTAAAGAGTCTGCTATTTGATTGATCAGTGAAGCTTCTAGAGCTATTTGATCAGAAAGGAGCTTCAGCTGTTCCTCCTCGGTCAGCTCAGGCTGATGTGGTGGCTGCCGTGAAGTCGCTTTCCCTTTCTCCAAGAAACTTCCTTCCTCTAGCTGAGCATGGGCCCCGCTGTCTGTAGGAGCTGGCCAGGGATGCAGGGCCTGGATGGCGCTGACCAGCGCGCTCTCCACGCTAGCCAGGGGACTTGCTCCTGCATCCTGTGCTTCCTCCTGGCTGGCCCCTGGCAGAGATCGGAGCTGTTCTCGGCACTTTTCTAAGCAGGCTAAGGCCTGACTGTTTTTCACCTGGAAGTCGCCGAGCTCCCCGACATGATCTTTGACTATCTTTGCCCTCGCTTGTCTTTCCTGCTCCAGCTGGGAAGCCAGTGCTCCGACCTGGAGCAGGCTGGCACGGAGCTGCTCACGCAGCCGTGCCTCAGTGCTGGCCCACTGCTGGTGCAGTGCAAGCAGGGCCTCCTGGCTCTGGCCCTGCTGGCTCTCTAGCTTCACCGTCACATCTTTGAGCTTCTCCTCTGTGATGTAGAGTTTGGTCTCCAAGGAGTGTATTATGGAGAGGTAGGTGTCAGAGTCGCTGGTCGCAGGGAGTGAGCTGGGGGTGGCCTCTGAGGACATGCTTTCCTCTGAGGGTGACCGGTCCTGACTGGTGTCAGAAGATGTGCTGCTGGTCCAGGTCTTCTCGGACCCGTCGGGGTGGGTATACTTTTGGCACTGGATTGTGGAGAACCGGATTCTTTGCCTTTTAATACCGGGTATTCCTTGGTCAGGTTTTGTCGTGCTCTGCAGGTGCCCCTCCCTGTCAGGCACTTCAGACTTTGGGGCCACCATGCTGTCTTCTCTCCTGGGGCTGCCGCCACCACGTTCCTCCCCCAGGGTAGCCCCCGGGTCCTCATCCTCGAGCACCGAGTGTGGTAAGCCTGGAGGTGTGCCAGTGGCTACAAGCTGCGGGCCTGAGAGCACGACGCCATCCTCCTCTGCTTCTTCCAGGGAGCTCCGAGGCTCCTCTGTGTCCTCTGAAGACACCTTTGTAAGTCTCCTTAAAATCTCTTCCTTTGCCTGGAGGTTCATTTCTGTTTCCTCTAAACTGCTTCCCAAGGCAACCATTTTAACCAAAGCCTCATTGAGATCCTGATCTTTCCTTTCCAGAACTTTCTCATGCATTTCCTTGATGTGCTTCAGCTCCTCCTCCTTGTCTTTCAGCAGCGTTTGCATGCTCTGGAGCTGGCTGGCCACCCTCCTGTAGGAGTGCTCGAGGCTCTGGTAGTCTGCCTCTCTTCCCCTCAGCTTCTCCTGAAGCTCGGCAATGTCCCCGTCAGACAGGGCCATGCGATCCACCAGCTCCTGGAACCGCTGCCTAATCAGGTCCCGCTCGTCCCTGAGGCTCTGGATGTGCTCGGCCAGCTTCTGGATGCTGGCCTCCTTCATCTCCAGCTGCTCCTCCAGCTGGTGCACTACCTCACTTCCCTCAAACTTGGCGCTCAGCTTCTCCTTTTGGAGGACCTCCATCTGCTGCTCGTGGTCCTGGAGCTGGTCCTCGTAGGCGCTAGCCTTGTCTTCCACCTCCTTCAGGTTCTGCAGCAACACCTGCTTCTCCTTCTCACAGCTCTCGAGCAGCAGCTCATAGTTCCTCTGCAGCTTCTCCTCCATCAGCCTCTGGGCCTGCTCGCTGGCGCTGAGCTGCTGGCTGAGGTCAGCGATGCGTTCCTGCAGCCTTTGCACCTCCTTCTGCCGGTCCCTCTGCAGCGCCTGCTGCATCTCCAGGTCCCGCAGCTCCTGCGTCTTCTCCAGCAGCAGGGCCTCTGCACTCTTGAGCTTCTGCTCACTGGCCTGCAGCTGACCGCTGAGCGCAGCCTCACTGTGCTGCCACTCCTCCAGCTGCTCGCGGACCTTGTCCTTCTCCAGCCTCAGGTCGCCCTTGAGCTTGGCCAGTGCCTGCTCCTTGATGGTGAGCTCGGCGGCGGCATTGCTGAGCCTCGCCTGGAGGCTCCGGATCTCGGCCTCGTGGTGCCGGATCGCATCCTTGGCCTCCCCATAGCTACGCTTCAGGGACTGGATCTGCTGCGTGATCAGCTCCTGGCGCTGGCACTGGGCCTCCAGCTCACTTTGGAGATCTTGGTTGACTCTGTGGAGCCTCTGCCAGGCACCGGAGGGGGAGGTGGCCACTTCAGTCTTAAAAAAACCGATTAAACACTGGTTAGTAACACTCGGGCCTCCCAGTCCTGAGTGTCACACCTCTGGCCAGCGTCAACCACAGAAAAGTTCCTTGGTGGGTTTTTGCCTTTTATCCTTTGCACAATTTTTTTTTAATTAAAAAAAAATCCAACAAATCATCTTAAATTTTTTGCTAAATAGCTGCTTCTAGGTAAACAGAAAACATGGACAATAACATCAAAACAGCTCTAACTGAATAGCTTCTAGGAGAAATAAACCAAACGAAACTGAATAATGGAACACACTGATAAGCAAAACGAAGACTGAAGGACACGGAACGCCAGGAAGGAGGACAGGGAGGAGCAGAGCATGGGCATCTGCTTGTTTAATTGGAAAAAAAAAGGTACACGGCTCTAGACAACAAACCCTAAAAAAGCGCAGACCAGGGTTCGGGTGATGATGTCACTTCCTTCTAGGACAGGGAGAGAAGGAAGGGAGGCAACTGCTGGGGATGTCAGCAAGGTGACATGGAAACATTTTCCTTTGGGAAGTGGAGCCCGTCCTCTACAATGACAGGAAGAACTAATCTCTACCTGTAAGAAGACAAAACGAAGGGAAAACAGAAACCATGGAGTAAAATATGATAATCAACAAAACAAACAAACCTTTGTGAAATTTAAAATAAAGTGAAGCATGCAAAAAACAAAACAAAACACAAATGAAACAAAACTCCCCAAACTGAAAGGCATGCAGAATAGACAGAACTAATTTAATCTAAGAAACACAAGAACATGAATAAGAGCGAGAAGAGCCCAGCCTAAGAATCTGGCCTGCCTGTGACTCCCTCTAGGTCTGCTGGTGGGGAAGCCACAGATGTGACACTCAGGTACCTTAAGTTAAAGTTACACTCCACACTCGATGTCCAAACCATGCAAGCTCCTCCTCCCAGCACAGTTAGCGCAGTGCCCACCCTGAGCGGCCAACTCCTCCTGACCCTTAACCCCAAGGGCCCCTTGCTCATCTAGACTTTTGATTATTAGCATTTCAAAGCATAAAGGAGGGTTAAAAGTAACCCATGATTAGACCTAGCAGGAAAGTGTTACAAGACCACTCTGCCCAGTGCTGACTGACAAGGGCTTCAGTGGAGGCTCATGCAATCATCCAAGCTAGACATGGAGGCAGATTCTTAGGTTAGCAATGTGCAAAATCTGCTGCTAGTTATCTTTACCACCTGATATGAAATGCACTTGTGTAGGATGGGGGCCCAACCAGGGTTTAAAAAGATGCCCCCCAAACCTGGAGGGTCTGCACGAATGACACAGAAAGCCCTAGAGTGAGACATGTGGAAAAGAGGGAAGCCCACCATCACCAGTTCCCAGTGCCCAAGAGTCTGAACCAGGCACAGCAGCAACTACAGCTGAAGGGGCTGGGGAAGAGGGTCCAGGGCAAGCAGGGTGCCCAGGGCCATGGTCAAAGCTGGGGGAGAAAGAAAAGGCAGAGGAAACGTACAACAAAAACGGTGTGGAGAGAGGCAGGAGGTAGACTCTGCCAGACAGTCCACATGCTGCCCGGGATAGCTCAGACTGAGAAAGCCAGTGCGCTGCAGTCTGGAAATGTCGACACAGCAACTTGTCACAGAGACTCTGGGTCCCTGAGAGCTGGAAGGGCCCTCGGGGCCAAGGTCAAGTCTACACAGGCAAGGAGGCTGATGCTGCAGGTCAAGGGCACCAGACTCTGCTGGTCAGTGGCAGGATCCTGACTCGAATGCCATGTCCTTAGGCTTGGCTGAGAGCTGAAGTTCTCCACCCCATCATTCCATTTTGCTTTTCCCCAGCAATCATTCATCAATCACCTCTCCCCACCAGCACATAAACTTGATGGGCAGGAGCGTGTTGTTTTCTACTCCAGAACTAGAACAGGGCCTGGAATGCTGCAGGAGAGTCAGCCTGCGCTGGCTCGCCCCGTCCTGGTGACCTCCTGCCTGGCGAGACAGGGCAGCAGTGCTCCCTGCTCTCTGTGAGTCTGCCTGCTGGCCAGGGTTCTGGCACTGAGGTCTCAGCAGAGGATGCTGGGTGTGGGCTCTCCATTCACGACTCCTGCTGCCGGTCGCATTGGCTCAGGGCTGGGTGGCCACGTTTTCCCCCTGAAACTTCAGCCTAGGCAGATATTAAGAAGTGGGGCCTCTAGGCTTGTGGCAGTAGCCCCAGGTTGCCCTGTGGGTGTGGTACAGACACAGTCAGGGATGGAACCAGTTCTAGCTCTGCCACGAACCTGGTCATAAGGAGGCACCTGCTAGCTGTTACCCAATTTCTCACTCTGTAAAATGGACCTGATACTGCTATTGTGAAAACAATGAGAAATGACATGCAAATATACGGTATTTATAATAAATATATAGTGGGTACTTTGAGAGCCAAAAGGAAAGATAACCAAAGTTATTTTGTTAAAAAAAAGAATAAATCCTTAGATATAGAGGTTTCAGGCAGATTCTCCAAAATGTCATACTAGGAGGAAAAATAAACTGGGCCCACTGCATTGAGAGCTCCAATCCTGTGGCTCACTGCTCACAGCACTTGGGAGTGGCTGCCCCCTGCTCAGCCAGGTTTTGCACATTCCTAGCCTGCCTGGGTCCTTCATACTGAAGTCCCTGAGCACACTTGGAGGGCCGTGGCAGTCCCCCAGCCCTACCTGCAGCACGTAGCCCTCCCGGGCACTCTGCTCCCGGCCCAGAGCCACCCTCAGCTGGTCTTGCAGGATCCGGTTCTGCTCCAGAAGGTCCGATGCCTCCTTCTGGCTCTGCTCCAACTGTTGGCAAAAGACAAACGTTTTTAAGCAAAACGATGGTAACAAACAGAAGCAGTAGCACAGCATAGGCCCACAGTGGCATTTCCAACTCTAGCTGTGCTGGAACCCACATGGGCTCCTTTGCTAGCCTTCCACGTGGCCACACTGCAGTGGATGTGCTGATTTGGTCTTTGTCTGCGACATTTGGAACTGAAGGTGCCAGCTCAAGCCGTAAATAACACCGGCAGACCTGTTACCCTGAGTACCAACATCATTTTCACACCTGCTTAAAGACCTGACATGCAGATCCCACCAGGAAATGTGGGCTTTGTGCCTGCATCAGAAGGAAGACCATGCCACTGGGTCTTTTTGGTTCTCTCAGCGTGGTCAAACACCAGTGCTGCCCCGAGGCAGGCCTCACTCCAGGCCCTGCCTTGGCTTCCCCCGAAACAACTCCGTTTGACCAGCTGTAAAAGATGGATTCCATATAAAGATCTGTTTGCAAAAAGGGTTCCTGAAGGGTTCCACAAGAAGTGGAAAGCGAGTAAGCTACCTCACACCCTTCTTGCTTTCAATGGCTTTGAATTCAGTCATTCACACATCCACCTCTTCCCCGAACATTCCCCAGTGCCTACTGGATGCCGGGCTATGTGGGCCACCCCACCCTGCCCTGCCCCAGGAGCTGTGGTAAGTGGGAGATGGGTGTGCATGGGTGGGTAGGGTGCTGCCAGGCTTGCTGTGAGAGTACGGAGACCCCTGACTTTCAGACACTGCCTTCCAAAACAAATTTATGGTTCAGTGTGTGGCCTGCTGGCCGGCAGGCTTGTTTTGGCAGTTTAGAGCAATGTGAGATTGAACTCTTATTTTATTGCATCTTGCCTTTCTTACTGTATTAGCAGGCATGGAAAATAGAAAAAAAATCAAAGTGCTGATGCTAGTGAGAAATGTCAGTCTCATGAATTTAATAAAATAGGAGAAAGACGAGAAGTGCAGGCAGGCCAACGTGGCAAATCTTTAACTTGAATTAGCACTTATGTACAAGAACATATTTGAACCATGCTGTTCAGTGCTCCTAAAAAGCAGGTACGAGTTGCTGTACTCCTTGGCCATGGAATTCCCTGTGCAGACGTAAATCCACTGTTGGAGTTTCCCAGATTTGATTTCTGGATACATTTTCATGAAGGAACATATTATGTTACAAATGCTAGGACTGGCTTACTCTTCTCTGTGTCTGGGATGCCCTCTGGGGCCTGCTCTGGAGAAAGCTCTGCAGCCTGTGCTGAATGATGACTTTACAGGGCCTCCTTCATCTCGGGGGCATGGCGGGAATCACCTATCCTCCGCCAATGTCACCCACCCAGGGCCTCTGTTTTACATCCCGAACATCCAGAATCCAGCCTCCTGCTTCCTGTCCTGTACACCGTCAGGTCTCACCGACAGTCACCAGGCTGCTGTGAAAGCATTGGGACTCATCTCTGCCTCCAGCCTGTTCAACCCAGGGCCACCTAGTACAAACTGAAACCTAAGTCTGCTCACATCTCTCTCCCGCCTAAAATCTCTAATTGGTGACTGAAACAGGGTAGACAAGGCCCTGCAACCCCGTTAGCCTAGTCTTTGGCAAACCCCAGCTCTAAATGGCAGTGCCCCTGCTGCATGGTGAACTACTTTGTCCTTTGGAAAGGCCCAGCACCCCCTCCCTGCCACCCTGCACAAGTTGGCACTCTCTCATATCTCAGCACCTGCGCTGTACTCTGAAGACTTGTCTGTCCGTGTGTCCATCTCCCTGAGTTGTCTGCAAATCCCTGAGGGGAGGGACTGCACCCACCCCGTGTGATGTGGCTGAATCACCCAGGCCACTGCTGGGCACAGCAGGTGCTTGGGGAAGGTTGCGGCATGGAACCTGTCCACCTGCCCAGCATGGCTGCCCCTGGCTGTTACCTCCTTCTCCAGCAGAGAGGTCAGCTCGTGAGTGGAGAGCCGGTCACTTCCATCCTCAGGAGAGGACAGGTGCAGGGGGGCAATGGGCACCTGCTTTTCTTCCCGGAGAGGGGTGGTCTCCACCTGATGCCACCGCTGCTCAATCTCCACGTGGACATTCTGTGTCTTGAGGTCAGCGGGTGGGGGCAGCCCCGGGCTCCGGTCGACCTCCATCCTCAGGGCCGCATCATCAGCACCTGGCCCGTCCACGGAGTCAAGCATCCCGAAGCGCTTACGGCGCTCTTCCCGCCGCCTCGCGCGCTCCCGCTCCAGCTCGCCGGGCTCTGCCTCGGGGTGGGCATCGGAGGGCCCCGCGGTGCTGGCCTTCTGAGCCAGGGCTTGCTGGATGGGGCGGAACTCGGCCCAGTCAAAGGTCTTGGAGCGCCCCTCCCGCCTCCGGTCCCGAGCACGGCTCCTCTTCTGCTCCGGGTCCGGCTCCCTGTGCTCCCCATCCTGCTTGTCACTTGGCCTCGGGCAGGTCTCGCTGGAGGGGCTGCTCTGGTTCTTCTCATCCGGCAACGAGCTGGGGGCAGACAGCCTGTCAGGTGTGGCTCCTGTGAAAACCGCCCACCCCAGCAGAGGGCCCAACTCCAATGCTCTCACCACACTCTCTCTCTGTCTCAGCTATGGCTCCTGTGGGGTAGGGAAGAAAGGATGTACCTTTATTGTCATCACTTCCTGGGAGGGAACCCAGACCAGGTTCTGAGTGGGGACAGGAAAGAAGAGCTGCAGATGGCCCAGAGATTTCCCGCAGAATGACACTAGGAAGATCCCCTAATCGAAGAGCTCCTCTAGAGGAGTGTCACCATGGCCTGTCCCTGGGATCATGGAGCAAAGGGAGTCCCTGCCCCACCCAGAGCCAAGGCCAAGAGCCCTGTCAGGCTGCACTGGGCATGACCACCATCCAAATAAGGTCATGAAGGAGGCCGACCCTGTGTCATGCGTGCACTGGGCAGTGGTGACAGAACGACCAGATACTTCTCTTGAAAGGTTCAAAGGTTTTGAATAAGTAAAGAACATGGTCAGGTCTGTGTTTTAATAACACCACACTGGCAGCTGGCATGACAGATGGATCAGAGTGACAGGACCAAGACCACCTGTGGGCAAATGAGAGAGATGGTCCAGGTGGCACCCACGAGCCTGCAAAGATTCCTGAAGAGGACCCAACCTGGGCAGGGGCAGGGCATGGGGCATCAGCCATAGCAGTTTGAGGCAGAGGTCTCTGGGCTCCGTGGACAAGCACCCGAGACCCAGCCTGAGCAGAGTGGCCTCTGGTCCCGCCCAAGCCCTCAGAGTTGGAAGCCACCTGGGGTCATGAGGGCCAGCAGGGAGCTCCAGGGAGCACCTGTGTTTAAATGGGGGCCAAAGAGAAGGGAGCCTGCGAAAGAGGTACTCAAAAAAAGAGAACGGGGTCACCATCACCTCCTGGGGCCACCTGTCCTGGCAGCTAACTAGTAAACTAGTAAAACTGAAAAGTGCTTCAGAGTGGCAGGACCTGCAAGTTTCCAATTTAAGACCACACGTGCATCTGAGTAAGAATTCTCCAGAACAGATCTTTCAACACCACCGAACTGAGAACTGACCCAGGCTAACGACCATGTAAGGTGTTAGACAACACAGAAAGTCAGCCACTCTCTCCAGGAGAGGAAGCCTCTCCTCAAGGCCCCATGAGCGCCCAGGCAGGAAGCCCCTGTAACTGCTCACCAGAGGCACAAGGGGACTATGGCGCGGCTCGAACCTGCACCTCTGACATTTGTATGTTTCTAATTCCTTCTTGGGACTTGGCCTTGTAGCACTAAAAAATCCATATTTTCCTCAGACTATAAAAGCCCACAAAGAACGAGCACGAAGGCTGAAAACAAACTGGGGGAGGGCAAGCTTCCTGCTAACTTTGAGATATGCTCTTTCTGAGGTAAATTCTAGTCGAGAAGACAATTGCCACGTTAACCTTCCTACACAAACAAAACGCCTGGTCCCCGCCGCAGAGCCAACCCCTGAGGATGGAAGGGAAGTGTGAACGCCGGCCGGGGAGGCGCCTCTCCCGAACCACGTGCACACACGCAGGTGCTCGAGTGCGTCCTTCACATGTGTTCTGAGGCCAAAGCCACATGCCTGCCCTGTGAGATCCCAAAGCTGACTTCTCCCAGCAGGGACCCTCAACCTGTGCATGGGGCCAGGCCTGTCAAGCAGCCAGGGCCAGCGGCTGGGAGAGGCCTCAGGCCCTCTTGTGTCCACTGCCCACGCCACCCTGCTCCCAGAGCACATGCAGCAGCCTTGGGAGAGAACCCTGAGGTGCCTTGCTTGCTTTGCTCCGGGGGCATTCTCAAGATGCTTGGAAAGAGCGTTGGGCTTGTAAAGTTTCAGCCTCTGCTCCTGACTGGGAGAGAGCCAGGGGGAAGCACTGAGGCCTCCGCAGGACATAGCCCCAAGAGGGCAGGAGTGCCCACTTCATCTTCGCATGCAGGAGGTGTGCCACTAATGAACAAGCCAGCTCCCTAACAGGACACCCGAGAGCCTGTCCCGCCACCAGCTCCTGGTCTCACCGACTCAGGAACAGCCAAATATTCTGTTTGTTTAGGAAACGAAAGGAATGAACAAACGATGCCAATAAACACAGGAAAGGACTAAAGAAAAGAGTTAATGTAGGTTCTCTTCCTGCCTTCTTGTTTGAAGAGGTGCAACATCACCTGGAAGGAGGCAAGGACTTGACAAAGACTGGGCGTGACCACAGCTGCCCAGACTGCCGAGGGGGACACAGTGGGCACCAGGGACGCCACTCCGGGCACGCCTCTCACCCAGGAAATGCGCTTGAAGAGTCATTCAAACCACATGACCTGAAGAGTGTGAGCAAGAGCTCTCAGGACAGGTGGAGGCTGGGAAGCCTTCAGGTGGAGACACAGGGTTCTGGGCACCACAGAACCAGCCCCACACACTAGCATCTTCTCCTCTTTCTTTTAAAATGAAAACAGCAAGTTTCTAACCTCAGGGCAAGGGGAGGAAGGCACGCAGAGAATCACAGGGTCTACAAACCACGGAGTATTACACATGGTGGAGAACACACCTTTCCAACTTGGGCTCCAGCACTCAGTTTCAAAGAGAAGTTTTTCCTGGTTGCAAAGAAATCCAACAGATGCAGGAGTGAGGCAAAAAGACCAAGAAAAAGAAACAATATGACGACCTGTAAATGCAGCAGCCAGGGCTGCCCTCACCCACCAGAGCACAGCCGCCAGAGAGGCCTGTGCCCAGGCTAGAAGGAGATTCTCCACAAAGTGCAGTCCTGGCAGTGGCGTCAATGCTACCTGCATGGCTGCGTGGGGCAGGCCTAAAGGAGGAAAAGGTAACCTGAGGCAGAAAAACCAGGCAGTCAAAAGGAGACTGAGCGGGGCCAGCAAATGGTGGGACCAAGGAGGCTGCACTGAGATGGGAGTGGGCTCAGGTCCCAGAAGAACAGATCTGTGAGAGAACGAGGCGGCTCCCTCTGGCACCCTGACTGACTTACCTTGTGACATCCGGGGCGGAGGTTGGGTGGACATGCTTCATGATGGTCTGGATCCAATTCCGGCGGATTCCCGACGTCATAGCAGAGAGGGTGAACTCACCCTCCTTTGTCTACACAAGAGACAAGGCGTTATCAGTGACTGTCATCTCCCCACCCCAAAGGAAGTCCCTTAGGGAGGACTGTGGCCAGGCGGCTGTCCTAGGAACGCTGTGTGTGCCCCACTCAGGATAAAAAAGCAAAGGAAAGAACAAAGCTGTGGATGCTAACTGCTTTCATGGTGATCGCCACCTCAGATCTCCCTCTCCGTGGGTCCAGCAGGCATTTACTGAGCACCTGCGACGTCCCCACACCGAGACGACCTGCCCTGTTCTTTAAGGAGCTCACAGACTGGAGGGAAGGGAGTGTGACCGATAACAAAGCCAGAGTGTGGGGAGCAGTGGGAAGGGGGTCCACAGCACAGCGGGGCCAAGCTGGGCCTTGCAGGGTGAGGAGGGTCGGCAGGTGGATGGGGAAGGGGTGCACGTCTCGTGAGGGGGAACAGCACAAGCCAGGCCTAGCGCCATGCTGCCATGCACATCAGGCACATGGGTGATGGGGAGAGGAGAGAAGCAGGCATGAGGCTTGAAAGGTGGGTTGGGGTCTGAAGGAGGCCATGTCTCTCAGGCTGAGAAGAGGCAGGGAGATCTGTTGGGCAGCTAGGGCAGTCATCCAGGTGATTAGAATGAAGGTGGTGGCAGAGGCGACAGAGAAAAGGGAGGTTCCAAAGAGGTAAAGGAGTTGGTGTGCAGTTTGTCACTGATACGATGTGGGAAGGGAGAGGGGCACTTCTAGGACAATCCCTGGAGCCCTGACGTGGGTGAGCTGGTGGGACGTCAGTCACCACGGAGGAACATGTTTGCAGCGGCTGAGGGAGAGGACTTGCTCTCCAGTGGGACACCGTGCAGACATGAGGGGAGGAGAACCAGCGAGAGGAAGTGGCCTCTGGGACACAGTCCCTGTGTGCCTGGGTGGCTCTGCCTGGCACCGCTCAAGAAGGGGAGGGCTGGCGGTCTGCATGAAGCCCATCTGCCTGCTCCTGCACCCACAGCCCCTGTCTCACGGGGCAAGGGTGTCAGTCCTGTTCGTTCAGCTGCTTGGGCTGCTCCTAAGTGGACATGTGAGACGTATCAGCGAATCAGCTGATACGACGATGAGCTCACCAAGACTGGCGTGCCCCAGTTGAGAGAGCCCACAGCCCAAGTCCCAGCTCATCTCTCCTGCATCAGTCTCCCCTTGAGGTAGGCCAAGGGTGGGGACACGGCCTCTGGGCTCTCTGAAGCCCATCCTGGCCCTGCCGGTGCCCGAGACCTGCTCACGCTCGCCCCAGGTCCTCTGCCTCCTCCCACTCCCAAGTGTAGGTGTTTTTGGAGTCTGACCTCAGCAACCTCCACGTTCTCTCCCACGACCTCATCTCTTACCTCCAGCGAGCTCTTTCCAACTCTACATCCACACTCATGGCTGCCTGTCTACCGTTCATTCTCAAACACACCATCAACCAGAATTCCAGAAGGCTCCACTCCTTCTGCGAAGTTGCCTCTGCTGCCTGACTTCTGCACGTGGCTCACCAGGCTCTGGGGCACCAGACTTCATACCCGCCTCCTCCCTCACCTGGCCAGAGCCGTGGCCATGTGCTCTTCCTCCACAGTGCCTCTCAGCCACTCCTTTCTCTCCTTGCCCACCACCACTGTGTGGGGCCTGCTTGGCCTCCTGCCTCTTCCTTCATCTCTTTTCTAACTGCCCTGCATCCTGCTGGATGCGTCTTACTGATGCACAACCGCCTCGTGTCTTCCAACACGTTCCAGTGCTTTCCACGACCCCAGGAGGAAACACTTCTGACCTGGCAGTCCGGGCGCCCATGGTGCCACCTCCACCTGGCTTCTGCACTCAGCTCCCTCACAGGTGCCACAAGGGCTGGTGGGTGGCTGCGGGGTTAGGGGACACTGCACACTCAGCCCTCCAGCCTTGCCTCTCAAGATCCTAAAGCTCCCTAGTGACCCAGGCTGAGCCCCTCCAAGAAGCTGCCCTCCTACACTGAAAGCAATCTCTCCTGACTCAGAACTCTCCGTCCATGGGCTCATGGACAGCATCAGAACTTGGGATAAGCTCACTGCCCCCAACCCAGGGAACAGTGAAGAGGGGTCAGACTGAGGGGCGACCAGCCAGGGAGCGCAGGTGACTCAGAACTGCTCTCATCTATGACTAGGAAAGCAGGCGAGTTCTCAGAGCAAACCTGCACCTGTGTGGTTCAGGCCATGGCCTCTTCACACTGAAAGCGACCCCAGAACAATTCAGTTGTAACCTGCTCAGTGACGGGAGCTGACTGAGTGATCAGCCACCTCTTACCCCAGGAGGCCCTGCCCGGAGAAACCTGCTCTTCAAGGTGGGGAGGTGGGGGCGAGGGAGGGGGATGCAGCGCAGGGCCCAGAAAGCCAGAACTCGTCACTGTCCTAACACTGTCCAAAGAGAGGAGGCTCAGCGTCTAGCTCACTGAGCATGTCTACTCCTCCTGGAGGGATGAGGGGCAGAAAAGCATCCCAGCAGGGCCGCACAGGCCAGCAAGACTCACCAACCCATGCCCTGGTGCCAGGCCATCGGTGCGACCTCCAACTACGACTTGGCGCCCCACACAGGTGCCCCACATGGAGGGAATGCCACGACCTGCAGCCCAGTGGGCTGCCAGCTGGGTTTTTCCTTATAATGAACTCACTGGCCTTCGGGTCTGAACCTCAGTCTCCTATAAATTTGGTTAATATGAGTCAGTCCCAATGTGCCTGATCTGAGTCCAGAATACAGTTGAGTTTCTGGGCCCAAAGATCTGAAGACCCTGTTAAAGGTGACCCGACTGGAGTTCTAGCTGCTCCCTGTGAAAAACCAAGTCCCAGGGGCCAGCCCCCGTGGTGACAGCTCGGTCAGGCTATTCACTACCTCTCACACTCTCCTAAGGCTCTTGTGAGGGAATAATTATCTTTGCCCAAAGAGAGGTCTGGTCTTTGTCCCAGCTCCTGAGAAATAACCTCTGAATCCTTGTTCTTCAGAGGGGGGCTGGCCACGCCAGGAAGACTAGCCATGAAGTGAGAGGGCTCGGCCTTTGGGTCACGTGAAATCAGCCAACCTCTGGGGGAAGGGCTGGAGAGCATGTTCCACCACATGGGCAACAATTCAATCACGACAGTTACGAAGCCTCAGTGCAAACTTTGGACAAGGTGGCTTGGGCGAGCTTCCTGGGTTGGAAGTTCTGTGTATGGCGATGCATCAACGCCGAGAGGGTAATGCGTCCCCGAGGACGTGGAAGCTTGGTGTCGAGGGCTCCCAGTCCAGTTCTCCACGCACCTCTTCCTCTGGCTGCTTCTGGTTTGTATCCTTCTGCCATAATAAAACTACAACTGTAAGCACAGTGCCTTCCTGTGTTCTGTGAGTTGTTCTGGCTGATCCTTGAATCTGAGGGTGGTTCTGGGCACCCCTGAACGTGTAGCTGGTGTCAGAACACGGGCGGACGTGGCAGGTTGGTGCCCTAACCTCGAGCCTGGCTGCCTCCGGGTAGCCCTCGAGCCACAGCTTTGATGAAATGGCCCATAAGAACTGTTTTATTTGCCCAATCAGATTGTTTTTGTGAGGGCAGGGGCAATGCCTTGACTGTGTGAATCCCTCACAAGATTGTGGGTAAAAAGACTTGTGAGTGAATGAATGAATGAATACAGGAAAGAATAAGTGAATAAAAACCTAGTACTCTGAGATTTAAGTAATTAACACTTTCATTCTTATTTCCCATACCCTACATCCTTCCAACTGTCCCAAACTACAGCATTTAAAACGAAAGGAAGAAAAAGAAAAGAACCTTCAGTAACAAAAAGCTTCTAAACAGTCTTGAGAAGATGCTAATGTCTAATATTTTGTTCAGATCACCAATTGGGTGTGGGGGTCAGGTGCTATAAGGGACAGGACAAGGTGCCAACCCTGATGGAAAAGAACATATGCTGACCAAGCATGTGAGGTCAGGCCTGCCGACAAGTGTCCTTGGACCAGGACATCAGGTTCTCGGAGAAATGTCCCAGGCGGTAAAGCCTGTGTCCCGCACCTCCACACCAAGCCTGTCTCCAAACTCCACCCCAGGCTCACATGTATCTGAAAGCCATAGTTTCTCTGGACTGGATACTCTGTGACATCGTAACACGTAGACAAGTCGATTTCCCCATCCAAGTCAGCTGCCTGCAGAGAGACATGAGAGAATCTTAAGAGATTTAAAAAAGCAAAAGTCAATGCCTAGACAAGCAAATTTCGATGTTAGCTTTGTTTTTAAGGGGCGTATACACTCACAAGCAAGGATAATATCTATCCTACACTACCTGGAAGCATCAACACCGCCATTTCCCATGCATTCTGCCAAAGATAGCCCATGCCGTGGTTCTCCATTGTGCTGATGGTGGAATTCCTTTATGCTCTTAAAAACTGAGGACCCCAAAGAGTTTTTGTTTATGTAGGTCTTATCTATTGATGATGTATAGCATATTAGAAATTAATTGAAAAAAAGGTAAACATATTTACTCATTTAAGAACACAAATAAACCCATTTCATTTTTTAATAAAAAATATTTTAAAAAATCAGGAAGAGATTTTTGCATATCTTTTTAATGCTTGGCTTCTGAGAACAGCGGATTCTCATACGTGTTTCTGCATTCAGTCTGTCTGACATACTGTCTTGGCTGAAGTATCTGAAGACAGTCTGGCCTCACACAGACATGGAGCTGGAGAATGGAGGTGTATTTTAACAGTCTTTTCAGATAACTGGGGCTCTTCTTCTTTGACAAGTGGTAGTTTCTTAAAGGTTAACTGCAAAGTGGAACCTGAAATCGTATCAAGGAACTTTCTGTACTCTTTTATATTAAATGCACAGTTTTATCCTGCCTTTTGGATGGATCTCTTACCCACGCACAATTTTGTAACACTACCTATCGGTCATTTGCAAGATGCTGAGTTATGCATATCTTCCAAATGTTGACATGTTTCATTATACAAGATCAAAACATCGCGTTTCTTAGTATCACTACCTATTTCATCAGAAGAGTCTGTAAGCAAAGGGAAGCTGTCAAGTCCATGATGGGGAATAGAAGTTTTCCAAAGTTCCGATTTTGCTTGAAAGCTCAAATTGTATCATTGGCAACAAACTCTGTCAGTTGTTTTCCTTGAAGGAATGGACTGACTCGGTTCATTTTCAAGAAAATGCCTGCCAACCACCCAAATTGAATTGAATGAACAGTTTGTCTGTCAGTGTTCTTTTAAGTAAAGATGGTGTTCCATGAGGAGGAGCCACCAGTTTAGCTGGCAGTGCAGACTGGGGCACAAGTCTATCCCCACAAGACAGCCATCATAGTTTAGGTATGTGGCAAAGGTGACTTATGCTTACTTCCCATTTTGAACCATACAATATTAAAAAGATGGGTATTCAAGGATTGAGACTTAATAAAATTAGTAACTTTTCCTGTCCCATTAAGGCCCTCTCTTTAATGTTGTGAGTATGTGGCAGTGGAGAACACGTGACCATTGGCCATGTGCTGCTGCAGCCTGACTGGGCTAAGGCACCAATGGTTTCACCCACTATCGAGCTTCTGCCATCAGTGCAAACGTCAACACAATCAAAAAAGTCAATGGCATCTTAGTTTTACAACAATAGTTTTGCGTATCCCAGCCCCCCTGAAAGGGTCTCCAGGGGTCCGTGGAACGCACTCTGAGAACTGCTGGTCTATGTCTGTACAACCAACCAGTCACACATGGTCCTGTACTCCCTGAGTCTGGGTACCACGAGAGGCCCACCCCACACCAGTCCACATCTACCTGGTATCACTAGCATCTTCCGCTGCAGGCCATAAGAAACTTAGTTTATTTTAGGTTCAGGGTATGTAAATATATAACCAGCCCCCTAATGACAGATATTTAGGTTCTTTCCAACCTTCTGCTATTACAAAAGTGCAGGAAGGACTAACCTGGGACACATCTTTTTCTCTATGTGGGAACACATCTGAAGGATTCTTGGAGTGGAATGCAAGGTAGAAACATAGACTTGCCAAATTGTCAAGAGAGATGTTTTTTTGTAGGTGAGGAAAAAAGAGCCCCTTCTGGTTGGTCTTTGACCATGGAATCAGGACTGTCAACTGGGCCAACCAACTTCATCTGCCACATCCCATCCTTGTCCAGAAGACAAGGGACAAGATTTGGTTCAGTTCTTCAAAAGACTCAGTTTACCACAAATCTCTTTGTAGAAAAAACAAAACTGCTCACCCTAAGTTTTAAAATAAGACATCTTTCATTGTTTTTCAAAGACCAGAGAAAAGAAAAACTGCTGAAACCCACTGCACCCAGATGTCTGAAGCAGGGCCTGGAGATAGCCAGCGTTCCAGAGAGGAGCCAGTCAGGAGAATGCCAGGCTGGTCATGCTGTGCTCAACCGCCCACAAGATCTGGACCCGGAAACCCACAACGGCAATGCAGACGCCATCAACAGACAGAAGGGGACTTCGGCCCAGGAGAAGGGCTGGTGCTGGGAGCTTCTGGCTCCTTTAGCTATCTCCACAACAAGAGCAAAGCCAAGACACTCACCTCCTCAGCCACCGAATCCCTGTAGTATCTCAGGCTTTGATCAGCAAGGACAAACCAGTGCTTCTTCCACTAAAAGGGAAGGGAAAAACAAGACTCAACTACCATGCAGCACACTCACTGCTCCAAGGCAATCCACAGCCAGAGTCCTGGGGACACCTCCCAGAGCACAGGTAAAGCAGAGGGCAGGCGGCCCCTCCCGCGAGTGGCAGACACACAGGACTCTGCTCAGGCCACAGGCAGCCATGCGCACATGACCTCAGGGCGCTTGCTAAGCCACGGCTCCCCAGTGACAAGGCAGCACGGAGAGCTGGGGTGGGCCGCGGGACTGTGGGCTCTCTGTAACCCACAGGGGTGTGGCTGGTGAACAGAGCTTCACAGTCCTCAATCTCAATTCCAGAGGCTGCAGACTCGGGGCTGGGCCCTCAGAGCTAAAGGTGGCTGTGAAAACGGCATCTCTGTCCTAAGGTGGCTGCCTGCAAGCCACAGCCACTGGCTGGCTAACCAGAGGGGCGCGCCCACCTGCAGCCAGCAGGAGCAAACCAACCAGCCAGATTCCCAAGTCTTCACTGTGAGTAGCAAGGAGGGAGACTTGAGTCTTCAGGCAAGGCCAAGGGGATTGATATAGAGGAGAGAGAAAAAGAGGATGTTTTGGCACAGTTGCTCTGGAAGTAGGAAGGGGAGTTCGGGCCTCTTGGTTGGACCTAGCAGGCTCCTTCATCACGCCTCCTTGGAGGCCTGGCCTTCCAGCCCCAAGCGAGGTCAAGGTGGGGCTGGCAGGTCCAGCTGCAAATAGCTCTTCCGGCTTGAGTCTGATGGCAAGAAGGTACCACATTGGCTCCTCCCAGGACTGTGGCTGAGATGGTATCTCTGACACAGTCTTGCAGCCCTCACCTTCTGTCTACTTGGCTGCCTTGTATGCAAACATAGCCAACCCCACAACCAGAGTCTTTCCCTGTCTGTTCCCGGGAAGCCTGGGCTCTCAGGGTGCTTTTAGGAAAGATCACCAGATGGGGAGCTGTGCTGTAGGGCATCCCCACACCCTGACGCTGAGATCCCTGCCGGATGCAGGAGAGCCATCTGTCACACTGGCAGCAAGTGGGCCTGGCCAGTGCCTCTCCAGAGGCCCCACCCCCACTGCAGAACCAGGGGTGGAGGGAGGCTGCACGCCTCCACTCGTCTGAGGAGATGGGGGTCTCGGCCATGGTCCTGGTCCACGAGACAAGGGGGCACGCTGGGAATGGGGGACGGAGCCAGTGCTCATACACCTCGGGGGCCACAGCAGCTCCGCACACTCACCTGGCCGTCCTCATACTGCTTGGTCAGCCAGCCTTTCTTGAAATTCAGCAGGTCGGGCTGAGAGAGGGAGAAGAAAGAGCAGTTCAGAGGAAAGCACCGTGGTATCCCAGGCACGGGCCAAGGGTGACTGATGGGCAGCACTTCTGTCCAGATGAAGTGGGCACCAGGAAAAGGGGTTTTTCCACCTGCTAGACAGGCCGGCACGGCCCCCTCGCCCTGGTGGGTGCTGCCTGAAGCTACTCCACAGGCCGCGAGTGTTGAGGAAGGAAACACCGGGCTCGGCGGGCTGATGGGAAGGGAAGGGCAGGGCTTCACTGCCCTGTGTGCAGCGTCAGCAGGGCTGCCCCGCGGCTCCAAGAAAAGGCCCTGCTGCATCAGTAGCAACCACCTGGGAGGCAGAGGAGAATGGCTCAGACAGTCACTCAGCACTTTACGTGAAGGGGAAGATCTGCAGTGATGGCTGAAAGGAGAATTCCAAATTCTCACAGAACCACAGAAGACTGAGAGAGGAAGACTGAGGAGCAGAGACCATGTCTGGTACTGAGTAAGACGCAGCAGCAACCCTACCAAGACCCTCAGGACACTTATCTATCAGGATGAATTTTAGTCTCTATTTCCCTATAAGATGCAAAACCAGCACAGCAGACTGGAATGTAGGGGTACAGGTCCAACAGCAGGCCCTGAATGGGGTGCTGTCCCTGCTGGTCTCTCCTGCAGCTGTGCACCCGGGCCAAGGAGCAGCCTGAGAGAGCAGCTTTAGGACCACCTGCAGCCACCTAGGCCTTGCTTGTGTTCCACATCTGGCACGTGTAAGGCCAGTGCCTAAAGAGATGTGGATCATCCCTCCCCTTGCCTCACGTGCTCTCTGCTTTTCTAAAGCCATCTTGACCAGAAACGGGGTGATGTCTTTTTGTATTCCAAGGACTGGGAGGGAGTTAGAGAGAACGGGTGCAAAATGAAGTGGCAGGACAATGACCAGCAACACGTGTTCTGGGAGCCTCTGCTCCAAACCCTCGAGAAAAACCCAGACTTAAGGAAAAACCAAACTTCTTCCAGGTAAGAAACCTTCCTGTCCTTGCTCCACGATTTCATGTCAATCGTGGTTGGTGGCCCTGCAGCCTGGGGGGAGAGGTGGCACCAACCCCGGGCTCCTCAGAAGACTAAGGACAAAGCAGGGAGGAGCCCCAGGTCTCTGCATGAGCAGCTGTCCTTCACCCCTAGGGCCTCTGGCCTGCCACTCTTGGCTCCCCAAGGGAGCAATGGACTCCATCTGAGCACTCCCTACCTGCACCCCCTTCTGCAGCTCAAACAACCTGGAGCAAAGGCCTCTTGCCCTCCGCGTGAATAGGACAAGTGCTCCCAGCAAGAGGGAGCTCCTGCCTCCAAAATGTTACAGAAACAAACATCCAAAACAAGAATAAGAGAGGTTCCCTGCTGAGGCCCTAATCCCCTGGAATCAGGATTTTGCCGCCTTGTCCAGGTGGCCTCCTCTGCCATGGACCTCAGACCTGCCCACGTAGCGCAGAAAAGGGAAAGAAACACAGCGTCTGTTTCCCACACACAGACACGAGGGCCCGTGCACAGAAGAGACAGTCAGTGCAGATGCAGAGACAGAAGCAGACAGTGACCCCAAGTGACAAAAGCAACAGGACCAGTGTCTCCGGGCCTCAGTACGCGGGCGCCTGGGCTCACCGTCAGGGAGGACTCCGTGGACCTCCTGTCCAGTGACTTGGCTCTTCGGTGTGGAGACAGGGGGGAGGCTGAGGCATCCGGGAGAGGAGCTGTGGGGGCTTCGCTGGGGAGGTCCTGTGGCAGAGAGTAGCCGCCAGTCAGTACAAGCCAGTCAAGTAGGGCAGGAGCAGGGAGACCAGCAGCCAGAGCTGTGGGAGGAGCAGGACTGCACGGGCTTGATTCCCAGGCAAGGAGGGGAGTGCTCTGTCTGGGCTCCTGGGGCAAGTCTGTGCCAGAGCGGGGACAGGAGCCTGCGTCCCGGGACTCCGTACAGTGCCTCCCTCCCACGTCACACAGCGGGTTCTGAGGTGCCCTGATTGTTGGAGCAGCTGTGTCTTTCAGATGCACCAGTCACTATCACTCTCCTGGGCCCAGCCCTGCCCCCTAGCCTCTAGGGGCACAGAAGGAAGAGCCCTGGGTCCTGCAGCAGCGAGGGGCAGGGAACCTCAGGAGCCAGAGAGAAGCTGGGGAAGAAGGTGAAGATCGGATGTGGCAGGGCCACAGGAGGTGAAAGGCTGCCCGGGAGGAGCAGGAGGATTTCCAAAGTGGAATCTACCGTGCAGACTGAGTAGAGAAACAAGGGCTACAGCCGCCACTTGAAAGAAAGAGGAAGGAAGGTGTTCAGCCTTGTGGTCAGGCCACCCCAGAAAGGAGGAGAGCGGCTCTAGTTAGGACTCAGGATCTAAAGCTGGTTAGAACAGCCTTTAGCAGAGACGGATGAAGTTCTGATAGGAAGAGGCAGAAGACAGGCCTTGCCCTCAAGAAGTTCACTAACTGGAGAAGGAGACGCGAGACACAAGCAAACCGCCACAAAACGAGAGCGTGAAGCCCAGCAGAAGTGCGTCCCGGTGCGGGGGGCCCCGGAGTGGGTGTGGGGCCATGTGCGGACCGTGCCTCAGCCGGCTCCACGAGGCATCGCTCGGGCCTCAGGGCTGGCCCTGGACCCCAGATGCTCACCCGCTTCCTGGGGAACGCCCTCTTCTCACTGCGGCCCTGGCGAGTGTCGCTTGATGGTGAGGGCCCAGCCGACGAGGTGGTCTCCATGTGCTCTGCCTTCTCAATGTCCAAGGCCTCAAATTTCTCAATTACCTGGGACCTTCTGCAAGAGAGGACACAAGACTGCTGAGGGGGAGACAGGGTCCCCCTGCAGCCTGAGGTGGGCTTGGTCTCAAGTCGCAGAGGGGCTCCTTCAGCCAACACCCCCAATGTCTGGCCCATCCCAGCGCTCCTGGAGCCTCCCCTTCTGCAGGGCATGTAGGCTGTGCACACAGCACACTGGGCCAGTTCACCCCTGACACCCTCCCCAGGCTCCCTCTCCCACCAACATGGAGGCAGAGCTGTGCAGGGACTAGCAGCAGCTCATGGGCAAGGGCCTTTCCTTCTGCCAGGCCTGTACTTGCCCTCTGCCCCCCACACTGGAGGCCCCTGCTTGGCAATCACACAGCTCATCACCCAGCATCCTCTCCTGAGCCACAGACATGATCGGAAGGCAACCACCACCTCAGAGGGGGCCGGCCTCCATCCACATCACATTCCTCAACAGATCATGATGCAGCCCCCACCCCAGGGCATCCAAAATTTAGCAAGAAAAAGGCCCATGAATTAACATTGTTTCTGCCAACAGTAAAAAAAATAATAATAATAAAAAACCAAAATAAAACAAAAACAAAGCAAGTTGATTTCGTGTGAAAGGGCTGGTGGCATCGTCAGGCCATCTACGGCTGGAGACGGAGCTGAGATGGGAGCGAAGCAGGCGGAGGAAGGGCGAGTAACGTCACACAGCGACACAGCAGGAGAAGGTGGAGAGGGGCAAGACCTGAAAGAAAATAAGGCTGGAAAATGAATAAACAGAAAAGGACTGATTTTAAAATCAAATAATGGTAAATCAAAATTATCCAAAGAATTAAAGAAACAAAAACTCAAGGTGATCACTGAGAAGGGGAGACCATCCTTGTCCCAGAGTCACAAGGTGCGGCCATGTGGTGTGGGCAGGGAGGCTGGGTGGGGCACGCTGGCTGAGGCCTAGTCCTTGCCCATGTGGATTGCCCACCCAGGACGCCTGGGACTTGGACACAGAAATGTCACTGGACCAGAGGCCTGTCTTCCCAGGGATACGCAGGCAAGCACCCTGAGGTCACCTCGTGAGGGGCGGAGGGGTGGGTTACTTGCATTCTGGACAAGTGGAGAGTCGAGGGGAAGTAAGTGAAGGGCCTCTGAGCCCAGAAGGCTAAAATCTAACTCTATAAGGAAGAGGAGAGGAAATGGACTCAAATCCTGAGATCCCTCCAAGAGGCCAGCTTTTTCTCAGGGAGGGTTACCAGTAAAAATTTTTAGGGTTTCTTCATCAAGGAAGGCTTAATACCAAGGACAGAAGTCCCGGGGCATCTGGCTCTCTGCTCCTCCCCGTGCTCCCACACAAAGGGTGGCCACTCCAGTGCCCTAAGGTCCTGCGGAGTCTTCCCCAGAGCTTGTTCCCAGGCCAGCCTGCCAGAACCGGCAGTGCAGGCGGTGGCTGAGGGAGGCAGCAGGAGGGCAACAGCGCAGGAAGTTAAGGCAGGGCAGGAGTCCTGGGAACCAGAGGAAGCTCTTGCAAGTGCTCAGCCTGGCCGGGTGTGAGGCACCCTCCATGCCTGACTATCTCTGTGGGATTTAGATAAGATTCCAGGCCCACTCATAGGCCTTGGTTCTGCCACTTGAGGAACAAGAGCCCTTCCAACTGAAAAAAAAAGCCCCAAGCAGGCCATGAGGGACAGCGCCTGGCCAAGTCACATGCGAGCCGCATGCTGCAGGACTGCCAGGGCCGCAGAGAGTGGAGTCAGGCGAGAGGAGAGGAAGCGGCACCTCCTGCAGCCTCTCCACACACGTGGGCTCGGTGAGGTCAGGCATGATTTCTTTGCAAACTAGGAAGTTTGTAATCTGGTTCCCTTGAAGTACTGCAGGCATGACAGCAAATGCCTCTCTGGGCTGGATAACAGCACAGAAAGGAGGCGCCGGCATCCCGCTCCTGTCCCCTCAGCACTAAGGTAAGGAGACAGGTAAGACTGCACAGGAGCTGGCCCTGGTGTCAGTCACCAACAGTTCAACAAGGGCCACAGCTGCCTCACACTCACTGGACAGCAGCTCCCCACCCAAGCAGTGCTGTAAAGGCTCTGGAGCAAGTTTGAGGAGTGGAGCTGATCAGCCCATCCAGGTCTGCTCCAGGGCCATGGCTTTTCAGGAAACCAACCCCCATAGTCCCCCAGCCTGGCTCGGGGCAGGACTGGCTCTGCTGACACTCTGGGTAACTGTGGCCAATGTCCTGCCGACCTGGGGTTCTGCTCTCACCCAGGGCACAGGAATCCAGTCAAATACAGGGTGGGCTACTTTGGCCTCAGAAAGTGACAGCAGCCAGTCAGATATCATCAGGGTCAGTAAGAAAGTGACATTACAGTGTTAGGATGCAGAACTGGTGGGCCCCAGGGTTGCCAACACCAGGTGAAAACCCATCCCCATGGTGGCAGAGAGCATGCGGAAAGCAAAGCCCCAGAGATGCCGCCTACCCCAGGCACTAGACGAGGACAGGGTCAAAGCCAAGCAGGTGTGCTGAATGTTAATTCTTTGGTCTGCTGCTAAACCAGGGCATGGCTGCCCACTCAGGAGCCTCCAGGACACGCAGCCTGCTCGCCGGCCAGTGCAAACCCTCCTCTACCCCAGCCTGTTGGCCTCCTAAATCTCTGGCAAGTCCCTTTACTTTTATATTGACTTAACTGCTTAAAGGACAGCCTTGGCCCAGTCCTGGGTCATGTCATGGGAGCAGGGCCTTCCTAGTTAAGGGCCCAGCTGGGACGTGCGTCCCAGCTCTGCTGCACTGAGCTGTTTCCGCGAGGAGTCACCCTGCTTCTGAGCCCCCATCTCTGTATCTAAAGATTGGTATGGTAATGTAGGCGCCTCTCTGGGTTACTATGAAAAGGGAAGACAGCTAAGTGCTTGGAGGGCACCTTCCAGGCCAGGTCAACTTCCCTCTTGCTCTCCCTAGGAATTAGGCACATTCTGTTTTCTTCTCAAGACCAATTCTGGGCGTCTTTTCCTTATTCTGGAGGTTGACCAACAGATCCACAGGTCCTTTCCACCTGGGGCATTTGGGAAAGGGGTGGCTGTTAAGAAGAAAAGGGAACAGGAGAGAAAGGCGCTCTGCTCCCAGCCGGCCTCTCGAGGGGGAGCCCGTCCCCACAGCATGCCCCAACTCTGAGCTTTACTCAGGCTATGGCAGGGCGGGGAGGACACTCTGCAAATACTTCCGGAACTTAAGTCTGATCCTCTTTTTTGGAAAGTGAACTTCTTTGGGAACCTAATGGAAACTATGGATTTTCTTTTCCCAGAAAAATGTACATACAGACTCTCGAATCATGTTGAGGGGTTCATGGACCTCCAGCAGCCTACCGGTGGACCTGAGTGAGAACCTATTTTCAGGGCAAAGGCTCCGTTTACAGACTCAGGGGTGAAAGCTCCTATTGGAGGGGCACTCAGGTGCTCTGGTCTAGGAAGCCTCAGAGACAGAGCCAAGCTCTTTCCTCACTTCTCCAAGAAGAGCAGGGCCAGTGGAACAAGAGAAAGAAGAGGGCAGAGCCCCATCTCCTCAGACAGCAGCCGAGTTTTATGTCCCAGGCCCTAGTCCCTGCCCTGGGCCCATCTTCCAAACCCCATCTCCCCCCAGGAAGCCGTGGCTCTGCTCAGCCTCCCCATTTCACACTTCAGCCAAGCCTGGATTAAGACTGATACTGTCGGGCCCTTGGCTTCCCTGTGGCTTCCTGTGGGAGTGAGTGCTCGAGGGAGGACCTGTGCTGCCCACCCCACCTCCCTGGGCAGGACCGTCTTCCCCCACATCTCCTTCGATGCCCTTCACCTGCGCCTGAGACTGCAAGGGTAAGGAGAGCTTCCGCCACCATCTGCATCTCCGGGGTCTTCCTGCCTCCACGGTCACCTCAGAGAACAGAAATGGGCCAGGAAGGAAAAGATCCAGCCACACAAGGCCCAGGCAGCTAAGAACCCCATCCAGGGGCTCTTAAGGTCCCAGTGTCAGGAGGCACTTATAGGAAGCAGCTGGCCCCTGGCCTAGGCCTCTGGATGCCCAGATATCCTACATTCTGGCTACCAGGGGCTGAGTTCTGGGACCTGACTCCAGGATCAAGAGGAAAGGTTCCCCATGTGCTCTGAATAGAAAGGGAGAACAAGCGTGCTCCCCCAAGGAAGGCTTAGGGAACACGTGTGTGTCTGTGCGCACATGTGGAGAGGGGAGGGGAGGGAGAGAGAATGTGTGTGTAAGAAGGTGCGTGAGAGTGTATGTGAGAAGAGTGTATAAATGAGTATGTAACAGAATACATGAATGTTGAGTGTACGTGTGAGTACATGTGTAAGAGAATGTGGAGTACACGCAGCAGAGACTGTGTATAAGGGTAGAGGGAGAGTGTATGTGTGTGCGCACATGCGCATGTGGGCATTCAGCCCTCTAATCCCCTCCTTACCTCCGCTCGTTGCCAAACAGACGGGCCACCTCTTCCCTGCCAGGGCTCCGGGCCCGTGTCCGACGCTCCAGCCGCCTTCTCTCCACCTGGAAGGCTTCTCGGTGGCTGATCCTGATGGCCTTAGGGACGTCGGCCAGAGCGGCATACTGCCTGCTGGCTTTAAAGGCAAAAGTGCGCCCCGGTCTCTCTGCTCCCTGCCCCCCAGTGCTGCCAGAGTCCATGTGGGCAGGGGGCCGGCTAGCTGCATCCAGGGAGCCGAGGGTGCTGCTGCAGACCATTCGGCCAGGGGTTCGAGGACCTGAGGAAGGAAGGGGATGACCAAGCTCCTGGGAGGGTGGTCCGGGGCCACTATACCTGTTGTTGGGGGTGCTGGGGCTGGGAGGGGAGAGCGGTGGAGGCAGCTGCTGCTCCTCAGCCTTCGAGTCCTGTTTGGTCTTCTCCAGGGAAAAGTAGCCGCTCTCCACCCGGACTTTGCGGCCACAGTCCATGCGGTCGCTGCTCATGGTGCCCTCCTCTGAAAGGGAGAAGGGGGAGGCAGGAGACACACTCAGCCTGCTGCTATCTTTGGTTTCTGAGGATTTTTGTAAAAACCCATGCAGATCCAAACAGGGACCATGTCTCTACCTTCCATCTCCAAAGGCCAACATGGCTTGACAAGGGCAGAACCACGGGACAGGAATGAAACCTCCTTCCCACACCTGTGCCTCACCCATCTCTCCCTAACCTGGCTGCCTCTCTGCCAGACTGTCAGGGAGCCCCTGGGCTTCCAGTCTGGGGGCTCAGCAGGGAGAGCAGGTTCCCTGCAGGAGAGATGTCCCACCAACTACTTCTTACTGAACATCAAGGAGGAAACCAATGGCCATCTAGCTGTTTAGTCTTTTAGTAAATTTTTGGGGAGGGAAGGGACTTGTGCAGAAATGAGAGGAGTGAATGGATTTCAGATGTGGATGGGCGTGTGCTACCAAAAGGAGGATTTCTGCCCAGAGCTTGTGCAAATGCATTTTGGCCTGAAAGAGCTAGGCCAGTCCTAACTGTCCACTCCTCTTCAATGATTTGGACAAAATATAAATGGGAAAAGCCAGCCTGTGTCCTGCAGAGCCCTCTAGGGCCTGGGCAAGGGAGGCAGAGGCTACCGCCCTGCTTCTACGCAGGCAGCTCCAAGTGCTAAGTGGAGAAAGCATGGTGATGCCGACCGTTTCCTCCCCAGCACCCTCTTCCCCTCCTTCACCCAGGGGCCTGGGCAGGATGGGACAGGGAGGAGAAGGACACGCCTGCCCTAACTACTGCTGCTCTCTCAGGACACAGTGGACTGCCAGGGTTAACTAGGCCATGGGCACGAGAGGCCTCCTTGTTACACAGACCTCGTTAGGGTGTTTTGATTCTCACAACACCAGCCTGGGGCTGACAGAGCAGGTGCCGTCTTCCTCCTTTACAGGTGGGACTTAAGAGCTAGAGGGGCAAGGCCAGGGATCCCAGTCCCATACTAGGCCAGGCCCTGCCCGGAGCTGATGGACATAGAAGGTGAGGGAGCCCGAGACCCAGGGCTCACGACTGGACTCTGCAGGCCCCTAGGTCCCTGGTGCCAGTTCTGTCAGGATGTAGGCCTGTTCCAGCACCGGTGGCAAGGTGGGGCACCAGGACAGGTGGGCATGAGGGCCAGCCTGGCCACCACTTACCATCTTTGCTCTCCAGCCCAGGTTCCCTCAGGGCACTGGCAGGAGGAGGCTGGCTCTGGCTAGGACTCTGAGCTGGACTCAGGCTGCTCCCATCTGGCTGGTCCTTAGCCCTCATTTCTTCCTGCCAGAGTGTAGACTTGGTGGTGGGGACTTTCTCAGCACTGGGGATGCTGCTGCTGCTGCTGGTGACAGCCATCTTGGCTGGTCCTGGCTCCTTGGGGAGAGAGCGGTGTCTGTGTGGGCACAGGAGCACACAGCCCAGGCTGGTGCACAGGTCCTGGGTGCCTGGCCACCAAGGATACCAAGGTCAACTACATAGTGTCAGGGGGTCAAAATCTGCAGAAGGGAAGGCTCTAGAGACGTCCTGGTCAGGGTGGAAGCTCCTTCTGGACGGTACTGTGGCCTTTTCTCCTCTGCAGCCCCAAAAGTGCTTGGTCTCACTGGCCTCAGGACAGGTTTGGCAAATGCATGGAGCAGAGGCTTAGGGTTTCTGCTCGGAGCCCCAACACCAAACACATGCAAGTTCTCCCCATGCACAAAACCAGACAGAGCCCAGAGCAGAGAACCAGGTCGAAGGCGAGACCACAAGTGGCTGGCTCAGAGTCTGTCATTCCTAGACTTCCAAGTGCTTAGGATATAAGCGGGGGAAAATGGGATGGGGCGAGGAAAGAACACACCATTGAGATGGGCCCCCCTGGTGTGAATGCAAAGCATGTGTTCACACTGCACCCACGCTGGGGCCAGCCCTTGGCCTCACCCACCCTCCCCTTTTTGGTCCTAGGAAGCTAAAATGGAACACCTGAGACACTATGTGAAGGAGAGAGTCATCAGAAGCAAACCAAACATTCCACTCCAAGCTGCACTCCCACCCTCCTGCACAACCTAAATGGCAGCCTGCAGCCCAGCTGGGAACACTGTCAATCTCGTCTCTCCCCAGGTCAGAACTGGTGCTACTGTGGGAGAAGCATTTGTGTGGGAAGTATTCAGCCAGACACAAGGAGTCCAATTCTGGAGCATGCAGAACCTTAACACTGCAAACCTCGAGCCCAGACAAGGGCAGAGCGGGGATCCCCAGCTGCCCCACAGCTCACACCCTGGGCCCAATCCCCCTGCCTTGCCCAAGGTCCTGGGTGCCAGCTGCTAAGGCGGATGCCAGAAAGACAGCTTTGGGCCCTCTCAAAAGTGAGGCATGTCTCTTTATCTTCCCAAAAACATGAGGGGTAATGTACAAATGCCCACCTCCCACTCCCATCCTGGTGGCTAAGCCTCATTTTTAGAAGCCTACCTTAACGCATCTCCAACTTGGGGCCCTTGGCCACAGTCATAGATGACACAGGTCATGTGTATATGCACGCACATGTGCGCAGACCCAGGATAACTAACAGGTTATTTATTTACGGCCACTGAGCGCTGACCATACGCTGGGCTCTGGCTCACCACTGCATCATCCAGTCCTCACCAAGCCACCTCACAGGGGAGGGTGCCTGGACTGAAAGAGGAGGTGGCATGCCCACGCTCACATGGTTAGTAAGGGGCAGAGTGGGGCTCCAAGAATCTTCCACCACCAGGAGCCCCCAGGAGCAGGAGAAAGTCCTGGGAGGGGGTTGGCTTTGCCTTGGGTGGGCACCCTGGAGGACCCACCGAGAAGCCAGGCACCATGTGTCCCAATGTGAGAAGATGGGCATTTCCCCAGGTCCAAAGCTTTCCTTAGCTTTGCAAGGATTCCAGGCCTCGTGAAACAGGATAAAGCCAAGATGGCTCTTCCCACAAAGCCAGGGCACACCTTACTGCCCATTTGGTCAGAGCCACCAGCAGACTCAACTCCCAGACTGGAGATTCCCAAGAGCTTTGACCCACTGTGAAAGAAGTGGACTTCTTGGAAGAAAACAGCAACGATTTCTGACAGTTTCCCGAAGACTCCAACAGAACCAGGCTCCGGTGACCCAAGGAGACCTGGCCCCAGGGCCACCTGTCCCTCTAGGCAGCATACTGCCCTCACTCCATGCCCCAGCAGCCACATTTCCCTAAAGGAGAAGTCACTCCAGGTATCCACAGATCTCTCCCCAAGTTCCCCACTTCTGGAGGACTCATCTCAGAGAATGAGGGCTCTGAACAGCAGCCAAAGCCTGATCAAGTCAGTGGGGACAGAGGGACAGTCTGGCAGCAGGAATAAAGCCATGCTGGCTTCTAGGAGAGGGGGCTGGATGGGTGATGGGTGGAAGCCTGGTCTCTGGATAAAGTCGCTTCTCTTCTCCAAAGCAGATATGTGGAGAGTAAGATGCCATACAGGTCAGGCCAGGGCCACGTGGCACTGCCTCCGCTCCCCACACTGTCACTGCTGTGGTAGAGAGGGGTGCTGTGGCTCACGCTGACACAGACCCTGGGTGCCGGTGCACTAGGAAGGAGTGGAGGTGCCAGGTTTTCCATGCGCTAGTCCCTGTGTGGCCGGGACAGCTGCATTGCTCAGAGCTGTCAACGCAATAATGAAGTCTGCGCTATTTATCCAGCTGCTCAGAAAGGGTTTTCAAAGCAGGAAGGAAAGAGGAAACAGGGCAGGAAGGCAGGCCCTGACCAAGGGGCCTCTGTAGCCTCCACATGCTAAGCAGGCCCCCTCTCTAGAAAGGGTTTCATAGAAAACCTTCCTTTCTACTTCCTGGGCACAGGAACACAATGAGAAGGAGGGTTCTGACCTGCAGTGGGGTGTAGCAGCCCCCATTGGTTTGACCTGAAACTTTCCCAGGCCATGGAGAAAGAGGCCAGGTATGGGATTTGGGTTCTCGGGTTCTCGCCTCTACGGGGGCCCTGAAGGCTTTAGGCTTCCGCCTCAGCTCCCTCTGGGGCACTAGAATGCCTTTGGTGTCCGGCCGCAGAAGGGAGGCCTGCCCAGAGCTCCCCAACTCTCCTCTGGAAGGCCCCACATCACCCAACGAGACTAACTCACAGCAGCATGGCCCTGATGAAAGTTTACAGGTTCCAGAAACCAGCAACCTCAAATGTGATGCTTGGAGGAGCAAGGGGCAGAAGAAGAGAGACCCTGCAGGGCTGGCTCTTGCTGGGGCTCAGAGGTGGGCTAAATGGAGGAGGCTGGGACCCCAGGTGCCCTGGGCTCTAAGAGACCCTCAGGGCAGTGGGTAACCTCCCCGCCCTATGATCACGCATCTCCTGCTACCAAATGAAAAAGTAAAACTGGGCCAAGGCTGGCAGTATTTGCGGGTAGGGGATGTCATGGAGGAGGGAACGGCAGGGGAGCAGGGACACCATCAAATTCCCCGGTCTGGGCTGAACATGTCTTCTGCACATGTAGTTGCCTTATTTGGAGGCAGGAGCTCTGCTGCAGCACTGTTTCCAAGGCATCACTAAGGAAACGCAATGTAACCCTAAACGCTGTTTTTCTGCCTGGGATTTTTCTCTCAAACCAGGCAGCTTTGGGGGGATCTGCGTGTGTGATTGCTGTTCCCCAGGAGGAGGTACCACCCTTCAGTCTCCAGGAACAACTCCAGCTGGATTTTGCCAGGGGATGCTGGCCTATGACTCCTTGGGGAGGGTGGACGGAGAACAGACAATGACCATCAGCTGAGAGCAGGCCCAGGGCAGGCACACCCAGGGAAGCCCCAGTGGGGTGTGGAGGAGAAGGGGGACCCAGGCCAGCACACACCTCCCAGTCCCGCCCAGGCCCACCTCCGCCACTCAGTGAAGCAGAGAACATCAGGAAGGACTGCTGGGCCCTGGGGGTGGCCATATGCTGCCAGGGCTGGCTCTCTGCCAGGCTCTGGGCCTTGCAAGATGCCCAAGGGACCCCAAATCTCCATCCTGCTCATGCTCAGGGTTGCTGTGAGGCTCGATCAGGCAAGAACACTTGGTAACAGTGAAGTCTGAGCAGAGAGGAAAGGAATAACATTTACTGAGCACCCACAATGGGCCCAATACTTCCTTTCATGTTCACAATAATCCTATAACTAGATCAAAACAAGCCCATTTTGCAAATCAGTTCATTAAGGATCAGAACACCTTCTGGTGCCGTGAGTCCCTGCAGACTGGTTGGGGAAGAGAAGGAAGAGGAGAGTGGTCTTTGGGGAAGGACTAGACCTGGTGGGACCACCCCAGCCAACTCCCACTCTGGTCACTTGGGAGTCAGAGCAGGGGCACAAAAATCAAGGCCAGTACCAGTTTTTTCCATTTATGGTCAAAGCCCAGAACAGGAGTGGGGTCCCCTGAGAGCCCCTCACTTGGCTGGGACACTCTAGGACCCTCCCTGCCCGGCCCCTCTTCTTAGCCTGCTGTCTTTCAGGGTTATCTCTGTGTGGAAAATGGAACTGAGCTGAATCTTTTCCTGGACTGTGGTGCACGAGGAGTGTGTGCAGCCAGCAGCTGGCAGGACAGCCAGGGGAAGGGACACACGCTGTGCTACTGCTGCTCAGCACTTGCCCACTGGCTGGAAACCTCCTGGGGCAGCCTAGAGCACACAAGCAGGCCACCCTGTCCCTGTAGTGGGTCTTGCCCTGTGGCTTGGAGAATGCAGCCTGTAGCTCACAGACCATTTTAAGGACCGAGCGGACATGCAGGGTTGATGACTGCCTCAGCCCTGACCTGACTCCTTCCTTCACCCCCAATTTTAGGCTGGGTCCTAAAGCCCTCTAACTTTCTGGGGCACTCTCACTTTGCCCCATCTCCACCAAGGGGATGCCACCCGGCAAACCCACTGCCTACCTGCGGTGTGGGTGGCTCGACTTTCCGTTTCTTCTTCTGGTTCTGCTTGTTGGTCCTGGGATAGACCATGAGCATCTCCAGCCACCTGGGGAGAGAAGAGAAGAGAAGACCGGGTCAGACCCCTGCTCTCAGGGACTAGGACCCCACCTTGCAGCACTGTTTCCAAGGCATCACTAAGGAAACGCAATGTAACCCTAAACGCTGTTTTTCTGCCTGGGATTTTTCTCTCAATCCAGGCAGCTTTGGGGGGATCTGGCACCAGGCACCAGGCCCAATGCTTCCTGACTGGAGGCATCCACCCAGTGGCCAGGCCTTTGGACACCCAAGCAGGGCAGAGCACTGCCCAGATTAGAGCCTGCAATTGCTGGGGCAGGAAGTGCCAGCAGCACAGCTGAGGACAAGCACAGGCTGTGCTGGGACCAGGCCCGGACGCTGACCTTGCAATGACCACAGCATAGGCGGGGAGGGCCCTGTGGCTGGCCTAGGGATGAGGCATGCTCCACCCTGGCAGAGTGGCAAGCCTGACCACAGGCCTCAAACTGCAGGGCATGTCACTGTTTCCATTACTGACCCCATCTTTAGGGCTTAGACTTGGCTCTAAAAACGCCTTCCTGGAGCAGATTTGGCTAGTGCACAGATGGGCTGTGACTGGGAACCATTTGGGGCTATTGAGGCAGGAAACCAAGAGTCGTGCTATGCAAGTTCCCTACAGTGGGTCACTTCGAGAGGCTGAGCAGCTGACCTCCCAGACCCATTCACTCACCTCTGAGCCCCACCTGCACATTGAGGGTGCCAGGCACCTCGGCTTCGGGGTCAGCCCAGCAGAGCTGCTCACACCACGGCCTGCATGCCAGGAGGTCCACTCTGGACCAGTAGCAGGGAAGGCAGCAGGGGAGTGTGGGGAGAACAGGGGCTGGAGGCAGGAGGCTTGGAGTTGGATCTGGCTCTGCTACCATCTAACCATGACCTTGGGTGGCTCCCAGCCCCTCTGGGCTTCAGTCTCCTAATCTCTAACACCAGGAGCTAGATTAGGCCAGGACATGACCACTGCTTGCCTCATTGGAGCTTCATAACATCTGGGAGCGTTGGGGGAAGAGGAACAGGAGGAGCAGAAGGTGGGAGGGCGCATGGTGGTGAAGTGCAGCCCCAGTGCTTTCTCCAGAGGGGAAGGTACTGCAGAAGACTCTGGTCCACTTCTTCCTAGAAAACTAGGGTCCATGCTGGGCCTGCTGCCAGCCTATGGGGCCTGGTGGCAGTGGCTGAGCTGCAAGGTGAGGTGGAGTCTGCACTGCTGGCACCCCGGCTGGAGGCTGCACTGACCACCAGCACTCCAAACCTGTGGCAGGGAGAAGGGCTCTGTCTTTAGCACTTGGAGGTGCTTCTTTAATTTGGGGTGGAGAAAGGGGTGGGGAAGGAGGCCAGTCACAGTCAGTGGCCTTCTGGGACAGCCTCAGGAGAGTGTGCTGGTTGGGTGTTGACAGCTGGTGCCCGGGGAAGCAGGTTTGGGTGTGGGGAATCACCAGCCTAGAGCAGGTAGTTCTCGATTTGCTGAGAGAATGAATAATCGCCTCAGGGAGAGACCTGAGGCACAGGTCCTATGGGTCACTTCTCTGTGGGCTCCAAAGCAAGAAGGAGGCCATGACTGTATCTGCACAGCCAGCAGCTGAGCAGAATCGCTGAGGGCCACACTCACGTGATTTGAGTTCACATGCTTGTAGGGTTAAAAGACCTGCTTTCCAGCCTGCCCTAACGGCTGAAATGTCTTTTGGGCACTCCAAAGAACTGTGCCTGCAGAAGGCCCCTCTTACAGCTTTACCTAGGGAGGAGAAGAGAATGCTCCGCAAAGCCACCTCACCCTCCAGGTCCCCAGGAGTGCGGGGAGTGTGGTGGGGAGGTGCAGGCCCTTCGGGGTGCCCTGAGCCCCTGCACACTGGTCCAGTTGCTGCCAAGTGGAAACACTAACGAGCTGGCGAATCTGAGAGCCTTGCAGGCCAGGCCCTGAAGGAGAGGAGAGAAGACCTGCACTGCAGTTGCACTGCTGATGAGTGGAGCTTCCGAAGCTCCTGTGCTGCCTGGGCAAGGCCGGAGACTCGGGCAGGGCACGGACAGTCCAACTAGGTACCCTCAGTCCCCGGGCAGTGGTCCTGCGGCTGGAGGCTGAGGGATGCCAGGTCCAAGAACAAATGACGGAATGTGGCCCCTGCACTCAAATTTCTCACGGAAGCCCAGTAGGAAGTGTCTAACGTTATCCAGATGGTGATTGTTAAAAATATACCCAGGGAAGAGAGGCGAGGGGCAAACGTGGACATGGATTGGTGGTAGATGTGGGCAACAAGGACATGGTTGAGCAGGCTCCCCAACTCTGAAGGCAGAGCCAGGATGAGTGAGAATGGGGGGGACAAGCTGAAAGGCAGGGGTACAGAGAAGAGGGGAAGCTCAGATGCAGCCCAGCTGGAGGGCACAGAAGAGTTCCCCCTGCCAACTCCCACCTAAATCCCACCTCCTCTAAAAGAGCTGTGTGAAGCTGTGGCCCAAACATCCTGGAGGCGTGCTCCTGGCACGAGGAGCCGGGAAAAAGAACGGCTGACGTTCCCCATCCAGCTCTGGGGGAAACGCAGCTGCCTCAGGCTGTTTAGGCGTATACATTCAGAGAAGACCCTGGAAAGAAGGCTGGATGGACTGTCCCCAACTCCTCCCGCTCTAAGTTGGCCGGGAGGAGTGTCTGCACCTCTTTAGGGACCCATGCGCTTAGATCCATCTTGGGGCCCCAGAGTCCACAGATAAGGTTACTCAGCAAAGGAGCTGTGCCAGGCAGCGAGACCCCGGAGCCTACAAAGGAAGCCAAAGGAAGGGGGTCCGTCCAAGAAGGTGAGAAGATGAGAGGCAGAGGAGGCAGAGAAGGTGGAGGCAGAAGTCTGTCCCCAGGGCATACTGCCCACCTGATTCCCATGGGATGAGGAAGATGAAGAAGCTGCTGCACAGGGTCATGGGAGGGGCTGCAGGGGCCTGGCAGCAGGCTGCCTCGGTGAGAGCCCTGCCTATTGGGTAGGAAGAGGAGAGGGGAAAGGCATCAGGTGACTTGCTCTGGCTCTGGGTATGCCACCAGGCCACCACACAAGCCTCCCCCCTCAGGACTGCCCGGCCTCCACGCAGGACTCCAAGGGCACACTCGTCTGGTACCTCAGCCTGCTAACGACCTTGTCTACCCAAGCTGCGTGGGAATGGCAGGCCCCAAACATGCATACAGAAGTGACCACTGGAGAGGGGCTCAGGACAGAGCCGAGGATCCCTGGCCTGTGCCAAATGCCTGATGGTAAGACTTAGACCACTCACTGGAGGCGTCGTCAAATGCCAGATGTCATCACTCTCCTAACTCCATGTGGCACCACTCCATCCCTGACCTGGGCCCCAGCTCACACACTTCCTACCTGCCCTGGGGTGATGGGGTACCCCTTTCCCACCCTACCTGTCATCCAGACCCCTCCCAGGACCTAGCTCCCGAGGGGAGGGCTAGATCTCCCCAAGGAATCCAATTCCTCAGCAGTGGAACACCAGCCCAGGTGCGCCTGCCAGACAAGGCAGTGGCAGCAAGTGTGACCCAGGAAGTGCCAATGGTTCCACACTGCCACTCACATCCTGAGGGGGCCCCTGATCAGGAGCCCTCATTTCTAGAGCCTCAGTCTCCCAACTGCAGAATAAGGGCTCTGTGTGCAGGCAATGGAGACAATGAACAGGACACAGCTTCCACTCTCAAGGGCCTACACTGAGGAAGCTGGACGTGCACACAGACAATCCCTGTCTTTTGTAAGAGCCAGCTGATGGAGCCAAGTGCCACCTGGGGGAGGGCATCCTGGAAGAGTGGACACTCATGCTGACTCAAACGGCCTGGAGGATGGAGGGGTCATCCCAGACCGAGGGAAGGGCGGGAATGAAGGCAACAGGGGGACATGTGGTGACAAGCAGCTCAGTGCTGAGGGACAGAAGGGTGGTGGGGGTGAGGCTGGAGGACTGGGAAGGGGCCGCCCAGGGCCAGTCAAGGAACTTGGACTTGGCTTCCAGGTAATATGGTATCAGGCAGGAGGGAGGCAAGGTTGGGGACTGCTTTGGGGACTGAGTCCTTTGTGGTTGAGTAATAGAAGGTTGAGGTGCAGTGAAAATGGAGGTGGGGAGACCAGTGAGAAGCCTAAGGAAGATGTGGCAGTGCTGGAAACAAGGCAGTGCCAGCAGTGGGAGACCCCCCCTAAGCAGGATGCAAGGGGGCAGGCTTGGCAAGTGTGTAGACATTGGGATGAAGCAAAGGCACATGGAGGGTGAGATAGTTTCTCGTGTGGTGACCAGGCACACAGTGGCACTATGAAGGGAGCGAGGGGACTCAGAAGAGGAAATACAATTTGGGAAGAAAATGATGGTGATTCTGCCCCATTTGTGCCAAAGAGACCTGGTTCAAGGACCCATGGGCGGCTGGGGAGTGCCTCCTCCCGAAATGTGCAGAGAAGACTCACCCGCTGATGATCTCCTTGGTCTCTGCTCGGATGAAATGCTCCCTCTCGGGGGTCAGAATGCACAGGGAGAACTTCTGGCCTGTCCGGCCCTCACCATCCACCACGTCCGTGCACTGGTTCATATTGATGGTGCCCTGAGGGAGGGTTGTGGGCTGCAAGAAGAAGACAGGGCAGGGAGTCACTCAGAGGCCAGCTCTAAGGGGGCAGAGTAAGGCAGCATGGACTCTTTCTGTATCCCTAGCCCTGTCTGACCCTTGCTGCTTCTTGACAGGCACCTGACCCTCTTGGTGTTCCATGGACCCTCAATTACAACAGAGGCATAGGGTAAGCCCCAGCCCTTGCTGCCTCACTTCCTACCTACCCATTCCCAGAGAGAAGTGGTGACAGGCCTGCTCTTCGCAGAGGACATCCAGCTGGACATTCCTTACTAGCTGGGAAACAATATCCCAGCTGGTACTGGTGGAAGGGGGAGAGACAGGAAGGGGACAGCTCCATGAGGACAGCTGGGATGACAGAGGCGGCCAACAGCCTGGTCTCAGAGGGATTACTGATCCAAGAGAGCAGTGAGAAAAAGCTCCAGAGGAGGTGGTTTCAAAATAGCAAGGTTATTTTTAGAGGCAAGGAGGGAGCCAGAGAGAAGCCACATCCTTGAAGGCAGGCTGTGGGGCTGGCAAACTGGAGCCATGCACATCATAAATGCTTTAAAGTAGGCCAAGCCCGCTTGAGGCGGATGACCCACCGCCACCTTCCAGGGCTGCCCATGAGGAGTCCTGCAAGGCTGCCTGGCCAGAGCGGGAACAACAAAGAATAACTTTTTTTCCTTTTCTCACAGCAAAAGCTGTTAGACACTGGAAATAAGTACAGAAAATCAAAAACAAGAAAAGAAAGCCCTAAGAAATTCCTACTGAGGTGAAGGGTTAACCAAGAGGACCTTCCTAAAGATGACTTGTTAGCCCTGTATCCTCTGGCCTCTCACTTCCCCCAAACACGAGGAAGATTCTGGAAAGGAGACAGGTTGCCATGGCTGCCACCACATCATGTGCAAAGAGCTCCTGCTCCGGAGCAGGGTGAGGCTGCTCCCTGGCATCTCTCACAGGGAGCGAAGCCTTGGCCAGAGCCCCAGGCAGCTGGGGGGCAGGCTCTGACTCCCACCCCGCCTCTGGAGCAGCTGCCAGCTCCCCCTGAGTTCCCCCAAGAGCCCGGAACTTCCTTGGTCCTGTTCCTGGAGAAGCAGCAGGGGAGAAAAGGCCAACAGCGGCCAGCTGGGGGTGTCTCACTCCTAGAGGTCTGAGAGTGGGTCCTACCCCCACACAGCTGTGAGCTCCCTGCTGCCAGGGCAGAGGGAAGGGGCCTGTTCTGAAGACCAGGACGCTGGGTCTGACTGGACGTCGAGCTCAGACCAACTACTCCCCACTATCCTTTTTCATCTGAAAAATGAAAGGAAGAAACTCCCAGACCCCTCCAGCTGGAGCACATACGATCTTCCTGGTACTTTCCAGGCCAATCTACAAGCTCTTCTGACCCACCACCACCTCCTTTCTCATCCCCTGGAGCCTGACTGCAGAGTCAGACCAGAGGGGCACGGGGTTCCCAGAGCCCTCGCCCCAACATGACTGCCAGCTTGCTGGTCCATAGGCAGGGGAGAAAGCAAGCTTCCCAGCTCCAAAAAACCTTTCCTTATGGGGCCTCTGGACTCAGCCTGTCCCCCTTGAGCCCCACTCAGAATGGAGGTGGCAGGGCAGGGGGCCCAGTGTGAGCTCACAGGGAGGCCTCTGATATCAGGTGGGGAAAGAACATGTACCCTCAGCTATGTGTTCAAAGTGTGTCCTGCTGCAGAACTGACCCCTAGGTGGGGACATGAGGAGGGCACGAGTCCCTCTTCTGAGGGTGGGCCACATCCATGCCAAGCCCAGTGCTCTCCCTAAGTGGCCTTGTAGTATCTCTTCCAGGCATTCCTGGAGAGTCCTTGAGCTGGGAAAGGGAGCTGGGTGGGTTGTCCTGCAACCAAGCCAGGGCGGGGGGTGGGGGTGGTCCACCGCCTCTTGCAGTGGGCAAGGGAGGTGGCCTGGGACCCACCCGCCTGCCTTCTGGCTGAGGAGCCCCACATACACCTAGGGCCTGGCTCCCCCTCCCCAGATGACTACTGTTCCCACAGCCACGGGACATACCCTCTAGCCCAGGGCAAGGC
The DNA here is from genome assembly GCA_031878705.1 of Tapirus indicus. Classification (NCBI taxonomy): domain Eukaryota; kingdom Metazoa; phylum Chordata; class Mammalia; order Perissodactyla; family Tapiridae; genus Tapirus; species Tapirus indicus. The sequence continues at coordinate 731,170 of CM062932.1, read as the reverse complement.
CTGCATGGTCCTTCTAGCCTTCCCAACTTCCTCGTTCCAGTTCCTGCCCCTCCATTCTTCAGAAGTACTAATCCTAGGCCTTCTCTGGCATCATGCCAATGCCCTGTCTGAATCCTCTTTGGGCAAACAAGAGTGGTGACTGCTGCCTTCTTGGAACCCAGACTCCCCCACACAGCAGCACATGTTCCTTTGGCCCCAACAAGGCACATGGTTTCCCTGAGGCAAGTCCTCGTGTGTGTGAAAGAGGACACTGAGGCCGTGGACTGCTGTGAAGATTAAGGCCATGAGCTGCGAAGTTTGGGCACCCTAATGGGACTCGTTTCCAGAGTGAGCCAGGAGCGGGCTCACAGAGTCAGGAGAGGGGACTACAGAGGGACTTTTCCATGGCAACGTTTCCTCCCCTGTCCTTGAGGCCCACACCAACCCTGGGGCCCACGGTCTCACAATGCTGCCCACGTACACCCACCTGTGACACACAAATGCATGGACTTGATCAGTTATCTGTGTGACAGCACCAATACCTTATAAACTGTAACACATACATAATACACACACTGGTAAGTTAAATGGGGACAGTAAAACACATCAACAGAAATTCTAATATCTTCTTCTCACTGGACCACCTAGTGGGCCCTCTGGAGGCATATGCTCCTCTTTAGAGACTACTGTCTCAAGGCTCAGGGTCACCGAACTGCTCACTGTCCCCTCCTGCACAGTAATTGTGTTCACCGGGCACATGGCCACCAGCTACAGACGAGATTTCCCAGCCGGCCCTGCAGTGGGACATGGTCAGAGGACTCAGTCACCAACCACACTGCAAGGTTTCCAACAACCTCTCTGGGCCTCAGTTTCCTTGTGTCCAAAATGAGGCCTTTACCTTCTTCCAGAAAAGCTTTCAGAAGTGCCAATAAAAGGCAAAGACATACCAAGCTAGGGCTGAAGGAGATGAACATTTACTTCCTACTGTGTCAGGCCTCACCATTTCCACCTCTCTCACACCTCTGTGAACACGACTGACTGTGGGTCAGGTGTTATCTAATCCTAGTACACACACAGAAAAGGGAGCAGAGAGCACACAGTGGTCACAACAGAAGGGAGAAACGCAGCGCTGGTCCAGGTCCACACTGACAAGTGCCCTGAAAACAGTTCCTGCACAGTGCCACCTGAGGGAGGAGGCACTGCCACCAGGGCTAGCAGCAGCACCTGCTGTGACGCCGCCCTTTGCTGCACGCTGACTGAATGCCAGGCCCTGGTCCAACATGTCCTCTTACTGACCACTCGCACCATCCCCTGAGGCTGGCAATACTATCACGCCCATTTGCCCCTTCACTACTCTGCACTCAGTCGCATCTCCTGCACTCACAAGAGCTCAGGTGGATTTAGCTAAGGGTCTCCAGACAGCCTCCAGGCCTAGTCCAGCCCTCCCCAGCACTGTCCAGGAGCAGGCCACCCCCGCACATTCTCAGCACTCTGGGGAAGGAAGAGAACATACCCTTTAACAACCTCTTTCCTGGCTAGGCTGGACCTTGTGCTGGGAGAGCAAGGGCAAATATCTAGGCTGTAACCCAAATTCAGCCAGAGGGAACCCCTCACCCCGAACGCTGTCAGCAGAGAAACCAGCTCTGTCTGACGAGCTCCCTGCCCTGATTCTTCACCTCCAGAGGTTAGGAATCCAGGCTTCCTATGAGGCTGAGCATCACCTAGTTTTGCTTGTTTCATTTTCCAAAAAAGGGATGGCTGTCTGCAGGCCATCCAACTCCGCTACATTGCCAAGTTATGGGTTCTGTCCTCAGCCGGCCTCTGGTCCTCTTCTGGTCTCCACACTGTACTAGCTAAGATGGGAGAACTGCTACAGGGCTGAAGATTGTTTTAAGCATGAGGTGACCAAGCAAGAGGGCACAAGACAAGGGCCTCTCTCCAGGGACATGAACACACCTGGCTGAGAACCTAGCCTTCCTCCCTGTCACTGCCCACTGGCCCACCGGAGGCCAAAGGAACTCCTGCCCACTGCAGCCAGAGCACCTGTCAGAGGCCCACTTAGGAAGATCCTACTACAGCAGGCTCACTACCTGGGGACCCTCCACTCCCACCCCTGACCCAAGCAGGTGTGCTTTAGAGAAAACAGGCCTCCTCCATTTCTTGTTGGACCCTGGGAGTTTGAGAAGGCGGGCTTCTAAGAGCCAGAGAGAAAAAACAGGAAAGTAGGACAGAAATACAGAGAGGAGCCATCAACAGGGAGCCCTTTCCTCCAGGCAGCTATGCTTACAGAGCCAGAGGCAAGGTGGCTCAAATGCAAGACTCGGGTGGAAGGTGGAATGGGGATTGCCCACTCTATCCCTCATGCCCTCATTCAGAGAAGAAAACAGAGACCCACAGAAACAAAGGCTTTTCCCAGGGCAAAGAAGTCCTCACAAAATCTCAAGGTCAGAAAGTGCCTTTCAAGGTGAAGCCCAACCCCATCCACTGAGGTCCTGCAACAGTTCATTTCTCAAACTCATCTGACTGCGACTGACAGAGAACAATGCATTTCACGTTGGGATGGACACATGTATACACACGCACACATATGGGGAATGGAAAATTATAGAATAATACTTTTACCACATGCAGTGCATTCTGTATTATTGTTTTGTCATACTCACTACGACCCACTTAAGGAGAGGAAAAGCACTCTATTGATGACAGCGGTCAGCCAGCACTTCTGCACACTGCCAGGAGCAGGGGATCAGTGTACTCCAGGTAGGACATGAAGAAGAATCTACCTTTCAGTAGGAGCCACCGCAGCAGGAATAATACTGATCATTTACTGGGTCGCACAGAGTTCTAAATAAGTAGTTATAGGTACTGACTCATTCACCCTGATGACAGCCCCAGGAGGTAGGCACCATTACGGGCCCAATTTACAGATATACAAGCTGGGGCTGAGTGGTGAAGGGACTTGGAGTCCCTTGGGCCACCCGGAACAAGTCTGGGCCCTCCTTCGTGTCTTTTCTCCCTGGTCTTTCCAACTATTTTGTATAAAGTCATGTCCAGAACCTGGCAGAACCTGTAGGTGGGCCATGAGGCCTGACCCAACAGGGGGCTTGCTGAGCCTGCCCTGCTCACAATGGGATCAGACAGGGCCCAGGGAGGAACATGACATCCCCTGCCCTCCCCAAAGGTGATGACAATGGGGCCCAAGAGCTCCCTGAAGAGGTCTGTAAGCATCCATGCTGGAGGCTTAGTCAGGCCACTTTACCCAGGTCTAAAAAGAGGTCTTGTCCTTTCTTTGGGATTGAAGAGGGTGGACCCAAGTTCTCTACGGAAGGAAGGTGGCCCTTGGGGAGCATCTGCTGAGTACTGCACCCCATGGCAGGCATCCCCGGAACCCCACGTCCTGGTCAGGCTCATAGAGACCATCTCCTGGCTCTTCCTGCTGCTGCCAAGCGGCTCACAGAGCCTGAGTCTAACACATCATGAGTCCCTCTCTCAAGAGGCAGTGCTGGTAACCAGCCCAAATGCCACCCAAGTGTAGAATGGGCCACCTGACTCTCACCCTCCAGGGCCACCATCCTCCCCAGCGAGCAGCACTCTTTAGACGGGTATCCCCGAAGCCCATGTTTTCGGAGGAAAGTGGAAGGACCCATGGAAAAGGGATCTTAAGACATACCCATGAGATCATTATCAGACCCAGAGTGAGCAAAGCCCCTGCCTGGTCCCTCTGACAGCTCAAAGAAGCCTCCTGCCAACCTGAGCCAGGGGCCATGGGGTAGCAGGGATGGGCAAGGGGCCACAGGAGGTGCCCACTAGGCAGAACTTCCTTACTCCCATTCCTCACGTGGCAAGAAGCCATCAAAGCCCCTGCCCAGTCGGCCTCCTGCATATTCTACAATCCTCGAGGTTTACGGGGCAGTTTCACAACCATCCTCCACACTGGAGCTGCCAGCTGCATAGAGCAGCCCCGAAGCTGAGATGTCCTGTAGTCTTGTTACAAGTCCTCAGGTGCCACGGCTGTTTCCTCGATTTCACATGGCCTCCTCTGGAGGGAGCTGTGATTCTGCACCCTCCCTGCCCTTTAGGTCTCCAACATGAAACTCACCTGCTACAACTCAGCTGCCCCCGGAAGGATGCTTGGCCAGCCAGGCTGGGGGCTATGGAGTGGGGGACCCGTCACCTGGGCACCCATCACCCCAGGACAGGAGGGAGGGCAGGACCCAAAGACAACTGTGCTTCCAGCCCCTTCTTCCCCACAGAGGTTTGAAGATCTAATGTAGACTCTGGGCTATAGGTGTCCAGAACCCACTAGACAAGAACAGCCCACTCTCAGAACAGAATCCTAGCTCTGCCACTCACCATCTCTTAATCTTGGGCAAGTTACAAGTCGTGAGCCTCAGTTTCCACAAGTGTAAAATGGGGGTAAAAATATCCCTCGCTTCAAATGTAAAATGGAGTAGCTGCTCTGGAAAATAGTTTGGTAGTTCCTCATAAAGTTAAAAATGGAGTTACCATATGACCCAGCAATTCTATTCCTAGGTTTATACCCCAAAGAAATGAAAATAGGTTATTCAAACAAAAACTTGTATACAAATGTTTGTAGCAGCACTATTCACAATAACTACAAGGTAGAAAGAGCCTAACTGTCCATCGATGGATGAATGGACAAACAAAACGTGGTATATCCATACAAGAGAGTATTATTCAACCATAAAATAATGAAATACTGACATATGCTTCAATATGGATGAACTTTGACAACATTATGCTAAGTGAAGGAAGTAAAGACACAAAAGGACAAATATTATATGATTCAATTTTGATGAAATATCCAGAATAGGCAAATCCATACAGACAGAAAGCAGATCAATGGTTGCCACAGGTTGGGTGGAGGAGTGGAGAGTGAAGAGTGACTGCTTAATGGGTGTGGGATTTCCGTGTGAAATGATGCGTTCCATTTCCATATGGAACTAGACAGTGGTGATGGTTGCACAACATTATAAACGTACTAAATGCCACTGAACTGTACACTTTAAAGTGGTTAAAATGATGAATTTTATGTTATGTGTATTTTACACAATAAAAGAAATCCCTCACCTCATAGAGTTTTCATGAGACTAGAGATGATACTGTTCACATGAAGCGCAGGCTCAGGGCTGGCACACAACCCAGGCTGCTTTCCCTCCCGTTTCCCAGCGCACGCACACACCCCACACCACGGCAAGGGAGTGGTGGGAACAAGATAATTTATTCAATACATTTTCCCTGAGTGCTTGCCACAGGAAGAAGGGAGGAAAGCGTTGGGCACGTGTGTTTCCTACCCGGGACAGAGAGGAAGCCAGCAGGGTGAAGAGAGAAAACTGGCCCAGCTGGACTGGAAGGAGCTCCAGGCATCACAGACTGCCCTCTCCCAGAGAAGACAGGGAAAGCCAGGCCTCTCTGCTGACACTGGAGGCCAGCTGCTGGCCCTAAGGTGGCAAGGAGTAGGCTCTTGAAGATGACAGGCCAAACAGAGGGGTTTATCCTTGCGGCCAAGTGGCTCACAAATGTTCTCCGTGCTTCGAGGCGCGGGGGAGATCAGAATCTGGTTTCCTGACCACACTTCAGTGGGGTAGGAGAGGTCTGCCCTTCTGCGGAGCAGCAGACATTTCACCTGCCCTGCGTCCCAGCCCTCCTCCCCACAAGCTCCCAGGCACAGGCAGGCCCGGGTCTGAGTGTTGTACCCTCCTCTTTCCCACTGCCCACCCTCCAAACATCCTACTGCCCAATGATCCAACTCGAGTCCAGGAGGTGGGATCTGTTCTGTGGGGGGCACAGTAGGAGCAGCTGGCGTACAGTGCTGAAGTCTGTGGAGTCTATTCTCCCATGCACGGCACTCGGCTCCTCAGCGCCGTTCAACAGGAAGAACCCAGGGCTAGGCCGGCCTTGGTTATGCTGGTCTCTCTGCAGTTGTCAGTACTGGCCCCAGAACGACATTTCAGGAGCACAGATCTGGCCAGGCCATTCTCTGCCTCAGCTGCTCCAATGACCTCAAGCCCTGTGTTTGAGGCCTTCAACCGCCCCGGCCTCACCACCTGCCTCTGCTGACAGGCCTGGGTGACTCTCAACCAGCAGGTGCTCCTGTACCTAGGAGGTTCCCCTTTCAAGATTTGGCTCTGGCCTCATCCAAGGGGAATGTAGGCTTTCTGAGGCATTCAGGGCTTCCACGGATTCAGCAGAAAGGGACCCACAAAACAGAGGAGTGTTTGCTAATCCCAAGCAGCAACAGGAGCTGCTGTGTCCAGCGTGGTACCCACAATGGGGCTGTGGCCTCAGAGCTGTGGGAAGAGGAGGGATGAGTGAGCCCGATGCTGGACATACTCAAGTGCTCTGGGGGAGCCGATTGGGGCCTGTGGAAATGACCCATTCAGGGCTTTGTCCACTAGCCAAACTCCCTGCCTTCATGGGGCATTGTTAGGGTTGGCTAAACTTACTTCTTTAAGGGAGAAGAGAACACAATAAGGACCCTATTCACTTGCTGCCAAGGCCAGGAAGTTCCTTCTCACACCTGCTGTGCCAGATTGGCCTGCTGGTTCAGGCCGCTGGCTGGGCAGCAAGACGCCCAGGCTCACGCCAAGCAGCCAAGGGCCCTCTGCCAGGGGAGTTTTCCTCGGGAAGTCACTGCCACCCAGCCAAGGCCCACCTTACTCCTAAGACTGGGGGCAGGGGAACACAGGGAAGAACAGTTCTCATCCTCCTCACTCCACCCAAGCAGCATGGGAGCAGAACACCAAAAGAACCAAGTGCCCACTACACCATATACGACTGGATCAAACACCTCCATGTGAGAGCAGAAGCTATAAAACTCATAGAAGACAAGGGCTAACAGCTTCATAACATTGCATTTGACAATTATTTCTTGGATATCACACCAAAAGCACAGGTAATAAAAGAAAAAATAGGGGCCGGACTGGTGGCGTAGCAGTTAAGTTCGCACGTTCTGCTTCGGCGGCTTGGGGTTCGCAGGTTCGGATCCTGGGCACAGACCTACTCACCGCTCATCAAGCCATGCTGATGCAGCGTCCTACAAAAAGAACTAGAAGGACCTACAACTAGGATATACAACTATGTACTGGGGCTTTGGGGAGAAAAAAGAAAAAAGAGGAAGATTGGCAACAGATGTTAGCTCAGGGCCAATCTTCCCCACCCCCCAAAAAAGAGAGAAACAAAAAAAAGCTAGCACTCAATTAGAAATTACTTCTTGTAAAAAAAAAGAAAGAAAGAAAAAATAGACAAATAGGACTTCATCAATTTTGTGCAATCTAAGGACACTATCAAGAGAGTGAAAAGAAAACCCACAGAATGGGAGGAAATATTTGCAAATCACCTATCTGATAAAGGATTAATATCCAGAATACACAGAGAACTCCTACAAATCAACAGCAAACAAACAATTAATAAATGGGCCAAAGACTTGAATAGACATTTCTTCAAAGAAGACGTACAAATGGCCAATAAGCACAAGAAAAGATTCTCAACATCATTAGTTATTAGTGAAATGCAAATTAAAACCACAATGAGATACTACTTCACACCTACGAGGATGGTTATAATAAAAAAAACTCTGAAAATAACAAGTGTTGACAAGGCTATAAAGAAATTGGAACCCTTGTACATTGCTGGTGGGAAGATAAAATTGTACAGCCACTGTGGAAAAGTTTGGCAGTTCCAAAAAAAAATTAAACATAGAATTATCACATCATCCAGCAGTTCCACTTCTGGGTAAATACCAGAAGAACTGAAAGCAGAGTCTCAAAGAGATATCTGTAATGTTCATAACAACATTACTCACAATAGCCAAAGGGCAGAACCAGCCTAAGTGTCCACTGATGGATGAATGGATAAACAAAATGTGGTATATTATCCAGCCATAAAGAGGAAAGAAATTCTGACACATGCTCCAACATGGATGAACCCTGAAAACATTATGTTAAATGAAATACACCAGACACAAAAGGACAAATATTAGTGTTTAATTGGTATGGAGTTTCAGTTTAGGAAGAAGGAAAAGTTCTAAAGATAGATGGTGGTGATGGTTGCACAACAATGTGAATGTGCTTAATGCCACTAAAGTGTACACTTAAAAATGGTTAAGGTGGTAAATTTTGTTATATATATCTGAAAATGCACACACACACATGCACATATACACATACACAAAGAACCAAGTGTCCAGGCCAACTTGGATTCCTGAATTCGGAATAACAACAACATAAACAGTGGGAACAGAAACAGGGCAGCAGGCAGAAAGAAACGTCTCATTTAAGCCAACACACTCCTTGTGTGGAAATGGAAGGTGGTCATTCTACAGATGGAGGCTGGCCAACTCTGGCCTAACTCATAGTGGCCTCCTGTGAGCCCTCCCCAGTGGGCAGACCTCAACCCTCCCACCCTCCAGCTTCCTACCTCTCCCCATTTCCAATCCTCACTTCAAGGGCGGGAGTAGTGCCTTTCCAACAGCATGGGCCCCCAGGATCCTGCTGCTCTCCTCTCCTATAGGGTATCAACACCCCATACCACAGCCAGACCTAGACGATGTAAGAACCATTTTCCTGGAAGGTGTGGTGATCTGAGGTACACACGAGCACCCATTATAGGTACAGGCCTTCTGATGTAAACAGGACTGTACAGCTCAGCACACTGGCCTGGTTGGCCCCAGAGCCAGGAAACTCACTTCCTTAGCTCCAGCCCTTGAAGTCAATCCATCTCCTTCCCCATCAGCGGAACCACTACACCCTGCCTCTACAGTTTTGCCTTTCCTGGTTTCCACCTGGCACCTATGCCCCTTCCTCCCCAGTTCTTCTGCCTGCACAAACGTCCCTTTTCTCGGCCTCTGCTCTTGGTGAGTCACATAGTCTTTGGGAGCCGACCGAGAAGACTCCTGGAGGAGTTATCACCTGTCTGACTCATGTCTGGACCTGTGGACCCATGACCCCTGCCTAAGTTCTTGGCTCTGACTCTAGTTCTACTTTACATTTATAGTCACATCTACTGATAGTGAGAAAAAAAGAAGTCTTTAAGGCCCTGCCTAAAAAACCATGTTATCACCTGAGAATTCACTAGACAAATGTTTGGGTACAGACAACAGGCACTTACTGAGCACCTGCTCTGTGCACGGCACTGTGGCTGGCTGGTGCTACGGACAGAGGCGAGAACAGGACAAAGGCTGCCCTTGAAAAAGCACACTTCATCCTTGTGGTGATGAAGGGAAATTAAAAAAACCAAAGAACTATCCCATTTCAGGTAGCGATAAGTGACAGGAATGAAAGGAAAGCAGGTAAGGAGCTAGGGAATGCCCGGGGGATGGACATGCATGGAGCCCAAGCAGACCGAGGGAAAGAGAAAGTGAGCACTGAGGCCACCGAGCAGGGACAAGCTGGCTCCAGCCTGAGAAGCTGGTGGGCAGGATGCTGGCAGGACTGGGACAAAGGGGCCCGGAGGATGTGCTCTGCTGTGGGGGTGTGCCCAGGAGAGGGAGGCAGCTTGATGGTGGCTCACAAGAGCACTCTGACCCCAGACACATGAGGCAGGCAGAGGAAACAGGAGCCTGGACTGGAACACAAATGGTGTGTGGGGTGAACAGTGGTTGGATGTGGGATATGTTGAAGGTGGAGCCAAAAGGACTAGAGGTGTGTGGTGGGAGAAAAAAAAGAGCAGCCAGGGATGACTTTTAGGATTTGGGCCTCAATGACTCTTTTTTTTCTGTGCTTGGCTTATATTCCAGCTTTCTCTGGCATTTCTATCCCCCTGCCTTCACAGAAAACAGGCCCTTTTAGGCTAATGCCACAAGCAACGGGACTGGGACAACCAGGACAAGAAAGGAAGCAGAGCAGGAGTGGCAGAGAGAGCAGGGAGACAGAGGCCAGCAGCCGTCTGGAAGGCAAGATCACAAGCTGGCTCGTGAGGAAAGCAACTGCCACCCCTGAGCCTTTGTTACAGCCACCCTTGGGACACAAAACAGTTCCAGCAGCAACCTGAAGTCCCCAGAAGCATGGTACTCAAAGATCACGGGAGCTAAGGACACAGAGAACCTGAGGTCGACCAACTGCTGGAGCTGGACAGGCCTCTGGAAGACAGCTAAGGGCTGAGAGGACAGCCTTGCTGGGGCAGGGGTGTGGCAGGAAAGGGAAGAGGACAAGTCCGGGAGAAGGGCAGAGCAGGAGAGTCTCACTGCGCAGAGTTTGAGGAAGGAGGGACGCTAAGATGCAGAGCAAGAAAAGGACTTGAACTCAGCTTTCTTCTCAGATGCAAAGGAGATGGAACCAGTGTGTTTATGTCAACAGTCCTACGTCACTTCTCAACAGAAACAGCTTCCTTCTGTCAAAAAATCATGTCCATCAGAGCTGGAGGGCCTGAGACATCAGGTACTCAGTAGATGAAGAAGCAGAGCCCTGAGGGGCAGACGGCCCAAGGACACACAGGCAGCTGGGCAGAGCTGGCTTCAGCACCCACGAGGCCCAGGGCCACCAGGCGGTCTCCTGGAGCCAGGGCAGGAAGGACGTGGTGAGTTGGGAGCAGAAAGGCTGCTGGTGCCACCAAAGGAAATACCCAGCTCCTGCGGCCTGTGTCCTGTCAAGGGGGAGCAGAGCAGGACGCTAGCAGCTTACACACAGTCCAGGGTGGCTCTGTCCTCCCTTGCTGCCCCCCAGTCTCCATCTGCTGCTTTGAAATGCCTCTCCAGGCAGCCCCACCCCCAGTCCAAGGAGGCCATCTTTCTCTAGCGAGAAAGGAGTACAGAGAAGGTAGCTTGGGGACAGGGCTCACACGAGTCAGGACTTGATAGAGGCCACAAATAAACAGAATATGGTTCACAGGAGCGACAAGCAGTGGAGAAAAGGGTCCCAAACTGAATTCTACAGGAGCAAACTAAAGGAGCCAGAGATGTTTAACCTAGAGGATGAGGGTTGACTGAGAAGGGGTTGGGGGTACAGGATAGGGCTGCTGTCTCCAGAAATCACTAATTCAATAAATAGGCACTGGACGTCAGGCCCAAGGAACACAGTGACGAGTAAGACACAGCACCCTACCACAGTGAGATCAGTGCTAGAATGAAGGTATGAACACAGCCTGTGGGAAGCACAGTGCAAGGAGGCCAGGAACGGAGAAGTCAAATGTCTTAAAGGCTTCTTGTGGCACAAGGATCAGACCTGTCTGGCAAGGTCCCCAAGGGAAGAGCTAGGCTCAGAGAGCAGGAGCTGGCAGCAGAGATGGAGCTCAGCTAGAGACAAGGAAGCACATTTATTAAGGACCTTTTGATGAATGAACACTTTGTCCCCATAAACTGGAGGCTGGCATCACCTCCATTGTAGATACATGAAAAACACTCAGAAAAGCAGGGCAGCTGCCACCAAGAGCACTCACCCATTTAGTAGATACTTACTGAGCACCTACCAAATGCCAGGTACCATTCTGGGCACTGGGAACACAGCAATGAACAAAACTGGGAAAAACCTCTGACCTCATGAAGCTGACCTTCCAGCCTAGAGTCAGACAAGGATAATGAATAACAAAGGATGCAGAGTGTTTTTTGGTTGGTGGTGAAGGGCCAAGGCCAGAAACGATGCAGGAGTGGGGAAAGAGGAGTTGGGGGTGGGAGGCCTTTTGAGTAGGTCAGGTGGTAAAGGCCTCTCCAGGGGCAGGGAAGGAGTAAGGGAGTGAGGTGCAGTAATGGGAGGGCAACCCTAAGAGAGGGGGACTAGAGCGCGAGTCTGACCTCAAGTCCAACACAGGGGAATCGGGAAGGAGGGAAGGCTGCCAGTCCTCCAAGTGCTGATGGAACTGCCGACGGATGAGTCAGTCCTCAATCCCCCCATTTTGGTCCCGGCTGCCTTGGTTTAATCAGACAGAAGAGACTGAAAGAGAGTCTTAGAACTACAGTACAACCAGTTTAAGCCTCAACAGTCATTCCCCAGTGTACTCTCTCACTTGAGGCCATCACCAGGCCCCCCACTGTAGAGGCAGAAAACTGGTTCCCGGATAAACAGGTCACAGTGGCAGAGTGCCCCGGGCCACAGGGAGATGGAGGGAAAGCCCTTGGTAATGTTCTGACCATGACCCAAGCCCACCCACTTTCTAACTTCCCTCCCGTGATCCCAGCCCCCCTTGTCCTGCGCTGGATGCCAGCCTGGGCTTCCTGGCCAGGGGGTGGGGTCCTCCCTTCCCTTCAAGGGCACTCCAGGGGCACCTCATTGCCCAGCCTTTCCTGGCTGCCTGGCCTAGAGTGACTTCCTCTTTCTCCCAGTTTTTAATGGTACTTCTTCTTCTTTTTTTTCTTGTTAAATAAACTTTTTATTTCAGGATAGATTTAGATTTACAGAAAAGTTGTGAAGGTATAGTACAGAGAGTTCCCATGTACCCCACACCCCATTTCCCTTATTAACGCCTACACCTTACACTAGTGTGGTACATTTATTACAATTAATGAACCAGTAGTGATCTATGACTATAAACTAAGGTCCATACTTCATTCAGATTTCCCTAGTTGTTTTCCTCATGTACTTTTTCTGTTTCAGGATCCCACATTATACTCTGTTGTCTCCTCCTGGCTTTGACAGTTTCTCAGGCTGGCCTTATTCGTGATAACGTTGACTGGTCAGGTGTTTTGTAGAACACCTGATGTTTTTCTCATGGTTAGACTGGACTCACAGGTTTTGGGGAGGAAGACCACAGAGGTAAAGCATGCTTCTCCTCGTGTCATATCCAGGGCCCAGGACTTGTCACTGTTGATGTTGACCTTGAATGCAGGGCTAGGTCGCGTTCGTCAGGTTTCTGCACTGTAAAGTCCCTGTTTTCCTCTCCTGTGCACACTGTCTGCCCTCTTAGGAGGGAAGATGCTGTGTGCAGCCCACACATCAGGAGTGGGGAGTTAGCGCCACCTCCTCGAGGAGGGAGTAGTCACACAAATTGTTTGGAATTCTTCTGTAAGGAGATTGTTTCTTCTGCCCCATTTGTTCCTTTCTTCATTCAATCATTTACTTATATCAGTATAAACTTGTGGGTATTTATTTTATGCTTTTGATTATAATCCAATACTACATTATGTATTTTGTTGATCAAATTGTTCTAGCTTTGGCCACTGAGGGCCTTTTCAGTTGGCTCCTGTGTCTCTTCGACATACTTCAACAGTGTATATGCACATGTGCATTCTCAAAGCACTTCTTTACTATCTGGCGTTACAAGATGCTCCAGGCTCAGCTTGCATATTTCCTACCCTGGTCTTAGAATTGGCCATTTCTGCAAGGAGCCCTGGTTCTTTTCATTGGAGAATGGAATTAGAAACCAAGACTGAGGCACGAGGTATGCTCACTGCTACTGGAGGGCTGCTGCCTCTAGGCCTTCTGAGCTGACAGAACAAGGAAATATAGGTGCAAATAACCTGTGTATATTCATTCATCCACCTGCCATCCATCCATCCATCCACCTACCTACCTATCTATTTATGTCTCCTTATGTGTCTCTATTAAGCTAAACATACTGAGGCCCCAACTCTAATCCAGTACCACACGGATCATTCTAGCTTCTCTTCTTGCTTGCCTGTAACCTCCCACTCCAACAGTGGCCCCACCATCTGTCATCCATTTACTTACTTGTCCAATCCCAGTACACATGCATAGTGGTTTCAGAATTGATAACCAGTACCCCGTGGGAAAGAACTTTATCAACTAGAGCACAGTGTGAATGTATAGTCCCTTATGTCTTCTGTCTTGCAGACTCCGTTCATTTCCAAAGGTACACACCTCCTTTTTCACACCACTGCCTGGAATCTCTTCCAGCGAACTCCTGGAGAAGAAGAACCTGCTGTTCTCAGAAGAGGTCAGCAATGAGTGCAGTAGATATTAGTGGAATATTTTATACCTTCAGCGTGAGTTTTTCAGCTCTCTCTTCCAGGGCATGTTGGATAGAAGGGAGGGGGGGAAACTGGAGGGAGTAAAGAGAGGACACAGAGCAGGGAAAGAGAGGGGGCTAAAAGCATCTCCTGGCAGAAGCTGCCCTTCCAGCCTTGTCAGAGCTCTCTTCAGAGATGGGGGCAGGTGGGAGGGAGCTGCTCTGGAGTGCCGGCAGAGGCTGACACGCAGGCATGCAGGCAGGCTGGAACAACGGTGGCCTTATATGGAGATTCCCACAACCCAGCTCGCCAGGCCTTCAGCTGCTGCCACCCCTCCGAATCTGCCTCAGCCTAGGAGGTAGAGAGTGGTGCTGTTCCACACGGTTTAACTGCTTTCCTGCCCAAAGTCCCACTATGTAAATCTAGAGAAAGGACGTTGCTGTTTGCTACACCAAAACTGAAGGCAATGCAGCTGCTGGGTCATACCATCCACCAGGCCCCATCTGCAGTGCCCTCCTGCTCACCCCCCAGTGCTGGGTCTGAAGCAGGGAGAAGAGGCTCTAAGGACCACAGCCTCACCAGAAAGCCTAGGAAGAAGGCAAATGGTCTTAAACTGGAAGGTTTCAGAGCTTAAAGCTATGGTTCTCAACTGTTGCTGAATAATGGGCAGATTTTTAAGTAGAGGTTCCATGCCCAGAGACTCAGATTTAAATCTTCTGGGGTGGGGCCTGGATGTCAGAATTATTCAAAGGTCCCCTAGTACTTCTAATGTCCAGCCAAGGTTGGGAACAACTGCCTCAAAGGGAGCCCCTGATCTCTCTTGATGCCACAGCAGGTTCAGCTCTGCTGGCTGTCCCAGGCGGGCCATCCAGCTGTATTCAGGCACTCATAGCTTGTGGCTGGGCCAAAGGAGACCTGAGGGAAGCAACAACAGACAGGGGGCAGAGACAGAACCCAGCTGTGAAGAGCTTGCAGGCAGTGGGGGAGCTGAGGGGCCGAGGGGGTGCACAGGGGCAGTGGAAGCTACTGGACATGTGATTTCATAAGGTGCTCGGGTTAGCACCCCAAAGGATCCTGCCAGCCACAATTAGTAAAGAAAATGAGGGGCCAGCCCGGTGGTGTAGTTGTTAAGTTCGTGCACTCCGCTTTGGTGGCCCAGGGTTCACAGGTTCGGATCGTGGGCATGGACCGACGCAATGTTTATCAAGCCACGCTGTTGCAGGCGTCCCATATAAAGTAGAGGAAGATGGGCACGGATGTCAGCCCAGGGGCAATCTTCCTTAGCAAAAGGAGGAGGATTGGCAACAGATGTTAGCTCAGGGCTAGTCTTCCTCACCAAAAAAAGAAAAGAAAAGAAAAAAAAGAAAATGAAACCCTAGGGCAGCTTGAGGGGAAGAGGGGAGGAATGGAAGTCTTCTCCCCTCCAGGGACACTATGAGAACCCTGGGAAAATGGGAAGTTGGGGACCATGCCAGGCAACCATACCAACCTTGAAGAGATGTGTGAGAGGTGAGGGAACATGGCCAGGGCTGCTCCATTTCTATGTGATGAGAGGGGGTTTGGTCCAGAAAGTCCAAGAAAGCCCCTCTCTCAGGCAGTGCCCTGAGTAACCAGCAAGACAGGTAGACTCCCACCTCCATAGCCCCTGCCCTGAGCTCAGGGTCTGGCTCCTTTGGCTTCTGCTCAGTGTAAACGTCAGGCTGGAGCAGGGCATGTAGGGGAGCTCGGTGCCAACAGAGTGATGCCTTGAACTGCAGAGCACACAGGTGGAACACACACACAGACACACACACCCTGCTATCAATCATGTTGCTAAGATTCACAACCAAATGGGCCTGAGGCCACCACAGGGCTTTGGCTTAGCAGGACCCACACAAGCTGGAAGCCCAAAGGACTTCAAATCACCCTTGAAGAGAAACTCTCAGATTTATTCCAAGAATCCAAACGAGTGAAAGTGAAAGAAACTCAAGACTGAGCTCGCAACATATCAGGAACCACTGGGCTTTTCCAGTCATCCAGCTTTTGGAACACAAGGGGCTAACAAGGGGATAACGAGAGGCCGCTGTCAGGAGACTCTCAGGATGCCTTGGGCATAGGGCCTGCGCACCAAGTCCACCAGAACACAGGCCAGGCCAGGGTCACAGCCCTCTAGCCTGTTCCTTCCCCCTCGGAGAAAGTAGGACAAAGGGCAGAGGAAGACTGCCCTGTGGTCAGACCCAGGTGTCTACCTTACCACCAGTGCCAGGCTCCAGGTGCATCTGCTGTGCCTCGAGCTCCTGCTGCGTGCTCGGAGAAGGAGGCTGGCCTGTGACTGAGAGCCCCAGAGCTCTAAGGCTAGGCCCTGTGCCCAAGACCATGGAGTCAGGAGCAGCCTGAACAGGGCCCAGCCTGTCTGGGTTCTCTCCCTACCCCACCCTAACTGGCAACAGGACTGAAGTCCCATCCTATGCAGGCTCCTAGGCTCCTTCTTGAGGATCCCTGAAGTTTGTCACTGGGAGGAGCTGGAGCCACCCAGTGAAGTACAGAGCCCTGCAAGAAGCACCCCGTTCCTCTCAGCCCAAGTGCTTCTTCTCGCTTCACAGAAAACCCCACAAGCACCAACACCTCCCTGTTGGGGCAGGGAGCCCAGAGGACACTGAAACAAGCCTGATGCCCTACCAGATAAACTTCCAATGGCAGGAGCAGGAGCGAAGAAGGAACAAAACGTGTGGAAGGTATAAAACCCTCAGAGAGAAGGGGCTTGAAATCAAGTCTTTCTTCAGCTTATTCTCTGCTTCCAAAGACTTCACCCCTCCACATAATGCATGGGTTTATGAAGATCCAGGATCCTTTGCAAGCATCACAGGAAGGTCTGCATTTGAGAAAGAAGTCCTCATCTTGGATGCTCTCACTTGTCTCTCTCCTACAACAATTTCTCAGAAATTCACACTTCCTGGAGCTCTGCATTGACATGGTGATGTTTTAAGAGCCATCTTTAATGTGGTGTATATATATACAATGGAATACTACTCAGCCAGAAAAAAAAAGACAGAATTGTCCCATTTGTAACAACATGGATGGACCTAGAGAGTATTATGTTAAAGGAAATCAGCCAGAGAGAGAAGGACAGACACGACATGATTTCACTCATACGTGGAATATAAACTAACACACGGACAGAGAGAAATGGTTGGTGGTTACCAAGGGGAAGGGGGGTGGGGGTGGGCACAAGGGGTGAAGGAATGCATCCATATGGTGACGGACAAATAATAATGTACAACCAAAACCCCACAATGTTATAAACTATTACGACCAATAAAAATGAAAAAAAAATCCATCTTTATAATTTGCCACTCCCAGTGTGTCCTTCCACACAGAGTGGCCAGTGACGGAGGCTCAGCAGCAATTTTTGTGTATGCACGGGGTCCTTTTCCATGATGCTCCTTAATCTCAATGAAAACCCAGCCTCTGAGATAAGCAGGGTTATCTCACTCACAACAGGGGCTGACCTGCTTCCCCGTCCCATAGCTCTCTAACTGGCCTGGCCAGAGGCTTCAACTGGTCAGAGGCATTGAGGCACACAGGAGGACACAGTTCTGGACCAACACCGATCCTGCAGTGGGCCATGTCCAGGCCCCACAGCCCATGCACAGCACGAGGGGAGGCAGGACAGCCTTTCCCAGCCCTGAGGCCTGTGGGGCTTCCAATGGGCCTGGGCAGGGGAGGATGTTTCGGAGAGTGGTCTCCAGAAGAGTTCTTGGCACCTCTCTCAGAAGCTGTCACGTCTCAACTCTGTGGAGACCACGGGCCTTCTCACCTCGGGCTCTGTGCGTTCTCACACTGTCAGCCACCATCCAGTCCTCTGGGCAGAGGTGCTTCTGCAAGCTGACCACAAAGGGCCAAGAAACAGAAATGCCGGAACAACCACAGGCTTGCTGGGAAAGATCCACAGTGTGGGAATCAAGTGTCCTTTCATTCATTCAGCCATTCAATGGACTAGTAAGTACTGAGCATCTCTGCTGTGGCGGGTGCAGCAGGGTTGAAGGACACATGGAGGCCTAGGACAGCACCCCACAGTCAGGTAGGGACGAGCTCCCCAAACCCACCTGGAGATGGTGCACTTCCTGATCTAGGTGCTGGCTACACAGGTACACTCGGTTTGTGAAAATTCATCAAGCTGTACCTTGCGGTATGTGTGCTTTTCTCTATGTATGGTTGATTTCAATAAAAGGTTTTTTGAAAGTCTCCCTCTGGGTAGAAGATATCCTATCCTATACAGGGCAGGAATTATCGTTTTAAAGATCAAAAAACTAAAATATATTAAACAGGCCCTGCGCAGGTCACAGAGCTTTGCGCCTTCTGCAGAGTTGCATGGTTTCCAGAGGATTGGCCCCTGGCTTGAAACCATCTCCTCCTTACAGGACTTTAAATGGTCAGAAATGGCCTCTTTGGTGCCAGGGCCTCCAACAGAACCACGACTACCAAGTAACCAACCACCCCCTCAGCCTTGAGGGATGTGACTTAGAGGCAGAGTCTGCCAGCTGGCCCGGGAGATACGGGCTTTCCCATCTCTGATGGGGACCTCTTCCCTCTACCCCTGTTCTCAGAGGGCCAGAGCAGTTCTGCCCCAGGAAGAGCAGCGCTGCAGGGGGTGGGGTGGGAGTCCCACTCAGTTTCAAGAGCAACCCTGCCTACCTACATCTGCCACAGACAGTAACAGGCAACCCTGGGACTCAGGAGATGGCCGGGCAGGATACGGCAGCAGAGGTCCCTGGGGAGCTGGCCTGGAGCCTGCAGGCGAAACAGCCTGACAGCATCATCCTGCCCCTGCCTTGGCCCTCTCCTACCAGGAAGGCAGTTAGAACTGCACTGCAAGACAGGAGGGAAACAATGCCCACCTCAGGTTACTTTGAATGAGATTAGTGTCTACTTGAGGATGAACAACAGAAGTCTATTTCTAGGCTTTTGTGTGAGACTTATGTAACCCTAAGGTGGGGAAACCATGATACGAGAGGAAATACAGGAGAAAACACCAAACCACACACAGTGGAAATTTGGGACTGTTCCATACTGTACTTGAAAGCAATAAGGCCCCTCTCAGCTCCACCATATGCCAACCACTCCCCAAACCAGCAATAACCCTAACAGGGCAAGTTTCTTTTGAGACAGAAAATCTTACTAAGTATCCCACAGCAGGGCCCCAGAGTGTCTCAGGGAAATAACAGAATGGGGGCTTAAGGACAGAGCTG
Organism: Tapirus indicus; assembly: GCA_031878705.1. Taxonomy (NCBI): domain Eukaryota; kingdom Metazoa; phylum Chordata; class Mammalia; order Perissodactyla; family Tapiridae; genus Tapirus; species Tapirus indicus. The sequence goes on along the minus strand of CM062932.1, from coordinate 712,105 downwards.
GTGGCCCGCATCGCTGGACCTCAAGTTCTCTTTGGGGGGAAAGATAGAAGGCGAGATGGGAGAGGCAGGCCCACATTCAGAATGGAGGGGCATGCTCCCTGGAGCAAGCTGGCTGGCCCTGCACCAACCTGCTCACTGAGCCCTCCTGGGTGACCTCGGGAGAAGCCACAGCTGAAAGAAAACAATCAAGTCTCTGTCCCTGTGATGCAGGACAGGTACTCCGCCAGCAACCAGGGGAGGAAGGTAACAGGGACAAAGGAAGGATGGAAAAACAGTTCTGCCTTAGTGGCTTCCCGCCCAGACCTGAGAGCAGCCCTGGACTATTTAGCAGGAAGAAAGGATAAAAGATACAGCCACCCAGACAGCAGGGAACCACTTGTGCCCATCCTTCCTGGTACATCTTGTCTACCGGGGACACAGAAGTAATTCTCTATCAGAAAAGGAAAAATAAATTCTGGTAATTCACCATCAACTAGCCCATGTGGCCAAAAGCTCAATGCAGCAAATCCCATCAACATGTAGTCCAAGCAGGATCATGCCTGGCATAGTTCACCATGTGCATCCAGGAAATTGCTGCTAGCACACCAGGAAACGCCAGGTACCGTGTTAGTCATCATTCAAATGGCAGCACAGCAGTGTGACGTTGGACAAGTTACTTACACTCTCTAGGCCTCAGTTTTTCTCATCTACAAAATGGAGGTGGAAACAGTGTCTGCTTCATTAAGGCTATCACAAGGATTAAATGAGCTAACACAGATGGGGCACTTAAGAACATCCAGCACACAGTAAATGCATCAAGAATATCTGACAAACAAAATACACATTCTTCATTATCTTCCTAGTTTAACTCATGAGAAAACCCATTCAGAGAGGTTAAGAACTGACTCAGCCATCAAGGAAATGCAAACGAAAACCACAATGAGATGCCACTTCACACCTACTAGGATGAGTATAACGAAAAAAGATGGACAATGAAGCGTTGGAGAGGATGTGGAGAAATTAGAACCTTCACAAGTTGCTGGTCAGAATGTAAAATGGTGCAGCCACTTTGGAAAACCGTTCGGCACTTCCTCAAAAGGTTAAACATAGAGTTCCATATGACCCAGCAACTCCACTCCCAGATATCCAAGAAAACTGCAAACACAAATGTCCTTAACAGAAACCTGTACATGGATTGTCACAGCAGCATTATTCAAAATAGCCAAAAAGTGGAAACAACCCGGATGTCCAACCACAGAAGAATGGATGAACAAAATGTGGTATATCCACACAACAGGATATTATTCCGTCTTAAAAAGGAATGAAATTCTACAACACGGGTGAACCTTGAAAACATTGTGCTTAGTGAAAGAAGCAGACACAAAAGGCCACATATCATATGATTCTATTTATATAAAATGTCCAGAATAGGCAAACCCATAGAGCAGAAAGTTGGAAAGGAGGAAATACAGGAGAAAACACAGCAGGGCTGTGGGGTATTAGAGAAAAACGGGGAGTGACTGCTAATGGGTTTCTCTTTAGGGTGATGAAAATGCTCTGAAACTGTGTTGATGCTGCACAACTCTGTCAATACACTAAAAACCATTGAATTGTTCACTTTAAATGCATGAACTATATGGTATATGAATTATATCCCAATAAAACTATTATCAAAAGAAACTTTTTTACTTGAAGTTACACAATTGGCAGCTGCTGAGCCAAGGCCTGGAGGTCAAAGTCCCCGCTCGCCCCCGGCCCTCAGCCACCCTCTGGGGCCTCTCACAGGCCTCGTTCCTGGGTGTTCTGGGCATACCAGCCTCCACTTCGATATCTTCACATATCAGAATTTATGAGAACTCATGCAGCCTATGCCAAAGAGAAAGTAAGAAAAAAAATGTTACATTTGCCATGGGGAGATTTTACATTAACAACCAAACCTGCCAACCTGACCTCAACTCATCTGTCCAACCTCATTACTGTTCTGGAGGTCTCAAGAGACCACTTCCCGTGCATGGGACCTTGAGCCGGCATCCTCTCTATACCAGGTTCTCATCCAGGACATGGTGCTCAGAAGGAGGGAGGGGATAGGAATCACACGCACACACACACACTCACACACCCCATCCAGCTAAACCCAGAATGTCCGAAACATGGACAACAGGGGCAGGAAGGAGTTTCACCCTCATCCTTTGCCCACACAGATGGCATGACCCCGAGACTCCTCCAGGCAGGCTAGTCTACCCACTCTGCTCGTGGATCTGAAAGCTGCTGCCTCTTCAGAGGACCTTTCGTTCACCCATGCACAGCTCTCCAACCTTACCTCCTCCAGGTCCGGTATCACATGGACCTGTGATATCGGACCTGGAGGAGCCCTCCCTAGGGAGCCCCATCGGCTGCCTCCAGCTCTCCTCCGCACCCCTCACCTGGTAGCTGTGATCAGGCTGAAGTATTTCCCTCCTCAAGAGTCTGTGTGTCTGCCCCCCAGCAAGGTCTTGGGCTCCCTGAGGTTGGGAGGCAGGGCCCCTCCTATTTCTCAGCTCAGTAGCAGAAACAGTGGATGCTGAGAGATCACCGAATGAATGAACACATGCACAAACAGCAAGGTACCTCCTTTCTGACAGAAAAGTGAAGGCCCTGTGTGCTCAGCTCATGGGTCTGTTATGGAGTGCTAGTCAGGGCAGTCATCAAAAAACAAGGCACCCAACGGAACGGCCAGAGCACATCACTTTCCAGAAAATGCCCCTTAGAACAGAGGCCGAGAGTTAAGACACCCAGGTCACTGTGCTAGGTCTGCTGGCCCAGAGACATCAGCCAACATTTATTTCTGTTTCCTCAACCTTCTGGAACACCCTGGCATAAGAAGTGGCAGGTCCTTGCCACCATGACAGAGAGTGCACACCAGCATGCTCCAGCAAGGAGGCTGCGTCCAGGTAACGGAGTACTTTTCAAATTTACTCCCCACAGAATCCATACAAAGTAGGTAGGATCCCTGTGGCAGTGCTGAAGAGGTGGGTAGCTTAGACCTACTGAGAAGCTGGGAGGGCCCTGAAAGTTAGGAAGCAGCTGAACTAGGCTTGGGGCCCTGGTCTTACTTGAAAACCCCACGCCCACACAGCAACAGCTGTCCTACAAGCAATCTGGATAGGCTGCATCCCCAGAAGCGTCCAGAGGGAGTCCTCTACCAGCTTGCTGCCACCAAGGTCCTTCTTGCTAAGGACCCTCCCAACCCTACACGTCCAGTCTCCCTCCCTCGCACAACACACATTCTAATTAAATGCCTTGAGTTAATTTTAGTCCCAGGATTTCAACACTTGGGACGAGCCAAGGGGCCAGGGGGGTTTACTGGATGACCTCAATTGTCTCTGAACCGTTGGCCCTCAACTCCAGATGTTGGGGGTCGCGGGATGAAACTCTCATTCAGGTTGCGAACACATTCCACCTGCTAATCCCACTGCTGCTTAAGTCACAAAACGTCCCTTCTCTTTGGGGAAAAGTTAAATGATGACTATTCCCAGGAAAATACCCTGCCTCATGTCCTATGAGATGTCCTGTTGCTAAAAAGGAACAAAGAAGCTTTACTCAAAGATTTAACTATTCCAGCTTAAAATAAAATGAGGGTGTCAGAAGTCAGGGAAATTGTGTGCAAAAGGCCATTGTCTGAGGCAGGATGTAAGGAGGGCATATTTGAAACCAATCTGTTTTCCTACAGAGAATTATGCTTCCATCTTTTTCAATACTTTCTTCACTTCCATGATGTCCTGATACAGCAGAGAAGAGAGGAAGACGCTCGTTCACCATGAGGGGTCATATCAGGAAGGAACCAGAATCCATGCTGACAGCCCACTGGAAACTACTTAGGAGCCAGAGCAGGGCCAGGGAGGGGCAGGGTTTCAACAGTGAGAGCCTTTGTCTCCAGCAAAAACAGATTTGCTTTGGTTGGGGAATGAACTTCAACTCCTTCCGTGTAAAAAGAGAAGGCCAGACAGAGGATCAAAGCACAAGGTAAGCTAGCTAAGCTCCACAAGGGCCTCCAATTAGGTAGCTTACTAAAAATAGAGGCCACTGCTTCCAAAACAGCCAGGGGAGCTGGATACCAGTGATGCCACTGCTGCCCGGTCAGAACAGACAGTCTGAGCTTCCCTAGGATGGCAAGCATGGGGCTCCAGAGCTGGCCAGGCCAAGGACAGGGTAGGCCCATGGTGACAGGTCCCTCTGTATGGGAAGCGGACTAGAATGGAGAATGAGGCAAGCGAGGCCTCCTTAGCTCTACACTTTGCCAATACTTTTACTGCAGACTTTCACCAAAGTGCATCTGATGCAGGCCAGGTAATGGAAGTGTGTTAGTCCATGGCTGCCTGGAGTGACTGGGCCTTCTGACTCAGTCCAGTATTTGCTCTACCACACCACATCGCCTCAAGGGAGACAAGACCTCCAGCGGTGGAGGGAACAGAATAAACATCTATGGATAGGGAAAGGGGAGGGGGAGTGCCTCACAGGGAGAACTGAACACGACAGGCTAGCTGTCCCTGGAGTCGAGCACACATGGGTCTCCCAGCCCTCTGACATCTGTGCATGCGTTATGGACACACGCTGCTTCAAGTGCGTGTCTCTCACACATGGCATCAACTCCAGGGGCACATACCAGACAGAATGGTTACAAAAGGGACAAATAAATGAGGTCAAGCCACAGAACAGCACAGGGTTTGGTTGGGTAAGGGCAGGAAGAAGAATCGCATCCAACTGTTTTTCCAGAGGTCGGCCCAGAACAAAGGGCACGGGGCCTTCCTAGAGAAGCTGTTTGCAGAGACTGGGGCACCCAGAGTTCTCTGGAAACAGGCACCCGTTAGCTGGGTTGGGAATGCAGAAGACAGAGAGGGTGGGTGTGCCACCAGGAGGTGCCACCTTGGCCACAGAGGTGGGCACACCCAGCACACCAGGCACTCAACTCCTCAGGACACTGACATGGAGGCTGTCACCAGTGCAAGAAATAATTCCAAAAAATAGAAAAATATAAGCACAACCAGAGTCCTCACTGCTGTCTATGCTGTTGTCAAAATGTTTCTCAAGTTTTTTTCTTTTAAAAACATGGAAAATGTATATTTTTAAAAACCTGGATATAGTATTACCAAATTGTTAAGCTCTGCTTCTCAACCAGTTGGCAGGCATTCCTGGACCTGTGAGCACGAAGAGCCTGCCTTCAGAGTGAAGCATGCCTCTGCTTTGCTTGGAGGGCCAAGACAGTAGAGCAGGACCGGCCACAAGTCTCCCTCCCCTCTCCCTGGCACCCGAGACAAATCCCTGGGGAAACATAAGAGTGGCAGGGAAGACAAAAGGGAGCTCCACTATGTTCTTGTTTAATGTCTACAATCATTCTAAAAAGCTGTTATTAATCTCCCCATTCCACAGATGAGGAAATTTAGATTTAGCGAGGTTACAAAAAGTGTTCATCGTCAGCTAGCAGATGGTAGCGTTGGAATTCAAACCCACACATATCAATCCATGCATTTTCTGACAAACTGCTTGAGGACAGACTAATTCAATTTAGTTCCATTTTGGTTGGTTCCACAGTGGGAGGAAAGCCTAGCTTGAAACAATCTGTAAGCCTGGACTGCCCAGGTTGGCTGTGCTGTCTTCCCCAAAGACCATCTGTGCACGCTGGGCTCCCCCAGCCAGACTTACCTGGAGCACTCAGGAGGAGCAGCGAGGTGCTCTGGATAACCTGGATCTTAAGTCAAAGTCCCTTTGGGATGGACAGCGGTAGGTTTCCTGGTCAACTTGTCACCCCCCACCACCTGTACCCATCTATGCAACCCTCTGCCCAGGACAGCTGCAGTGCAGACGTAGAGCCTGTTGGAGTCACTGAAGGGCCTCTGTTATGGACTGAATGTTTGTCCCCCCAAGATTCATATGTTGAAACCTATCCCCCAGTGGGATCGTGTCAGGAGGTGGGGCCTTTGGAGGTGATTAGGATTAGATGAGGTCATGAGGGTGGAGCCCTAATGAATGGGACTAGCGGTCTTCTAAGAGTCATGAGAGAGCTTGTATCCTCTCTCTGTTCTCCGCCATGTGAGGACACAATAAGAAGTCAGCTGCTTGCAACCTGGAAGAGGGCCCTAACCAGAACCTGACCACAATGGCACCTGATCTTGGACTTCCAGCCTCCAGAACTGTGAGAAATAAAGTGTATTTTTTGTAAGCCACTCAATCTATGCTGTACTTGTTATCGCAGCCTGAATGGACTAAACTTCCAAGAGATGGTCCCCAACCCAGCACCCCCAAGGAGGGATGCCACCCCTACAGAAGGACATGTCCATTCCACCCTTTACTGACCACCCACCTGACAGGCTAATGCCAGAGATATGATGCCTGAAAGGATTTCTCCTTTGGGAATAACTCTAAGCAAGTAAACCAAAAAGGGCCTATCATCATTTAAAGCCCAAAATGTTCACATCAGAGGATTTTTCTGGATAGTCGGTTTATCTTTTTATCTTTGTGCTTTCCTGTTTTTACAAAATTTGTACAATAAATATGTTAATTTTATAATTGGGAAAAACATTTGTAACAGCAAACAGTTTTTGTGGCATTTGCTCTCTTGCATATAACCACTCCTCTTGGTTTCAAGATCCAATCCAGTCTTTTATGTATTTTTTATTGCCTATATTTTAGCCACAGATTTGTTTCACTTTAAGAAATCTGAACAGGAAAATTCAAAGTTACAAGAAAAGTAAATGAAGGGACAACTTTTGACATTAGGATCTGGCGACCCATCAGTGCCTCGGTTACACTTGGGAGTTCCCTGCTGGAACCAGTGAGGGCGCAGGCCTGGGTGGCTCAGTCCTTCTACAACTGGGCAAGAGCTTGGAAAGAAGGGGCCCGGTGAGGAAAAGGGAGGGGGGACTGAGAAGCAAATGGCTTTCAGCTGGCTCCCCATTTGCAAGGCTTGTGCCTTTGACGTGGCTATTTTTGGGTTTTTGAGTGGGGAGAAAAAGAAATTCTTCCCACAGCTGCCTTGCTTGGCAGCTCCTTTGCCCTAGCTCCCCCTCCCTGCCCCCTCCACAGCCCCTCCGGGATGAAGGAAACAGACCCTTGAAGATTCCTCTCCCCCAAACCACCCCCCCTCCCCCCACCCCCATACTCTTAGAGTATCTGTAGGCCTCACCCACTTGCCTGTCTCTTTATACAGAGCTGGGAAAATGTGGAAATAAATAAAGCCTCAATTAGGCAGGCATCCAAGGATTGGGGGGTGGGGGAGATGGGGGGAGGGGTCTGAGGCTCTGTCCCAATCCGGAATGCCTGAGAAAGCTCTGAAAGCTTCACGCAGCCTCCAAGGTTGGAAGCTTCCCACAGACTCCTTTTCGGTCTGCGCTGACCAGGCGCGGCCAGGGGCCTGGGAGCCCAGCTTCATTCCCACACCAAGACTCACTGCAGGCTGCCCACCTGCTGCAGGAGAGCCTGGCCTCCCTCTGCCACTTCACACACAGAAGGAAGGGAGGGGTCCTCGCTTTTGTCCCCCTCTTTCTTCCTCCTTGAGTCCCTTCCCAGAGCAGGAGGCAGGACCCTCTGAGTGTGGACCTGGATCCAGCGCAGTGGCAGCCCTCCAGACAGAACAAAGGCAGTTTCTCCCCTTTTAACTGTGGAAACTCAGTGTTTCTTACTTATTCCATTCTGAGCCTGGAAAGAGCAATGAGAGGGAGATCTTATTTCTTCCCCCAAGTCGAGGGGTTGGGGAGAGCAGCAGATTGTGTAGGGAGGAGACTGGGCGGGAAGAGGCTCACAGATATTTTTAGGGACATGAGAATTAAGCAAGCAGGGACCTTCTGGGGCCGGAAACAATTTTGTTTTGATCCCAATTCTGAAAGGCCAAATGGGTGATGGAGAGTAAGGGGTCTGGAGACAGGGTGTGGCAGGGGCAGGATAAGACTCTAGGGACAAGGAGAAATAAGCTGAGAGCTGAGATCCCTGCAGCCACTTCACCCTCTGTGCTATTGCCTAGTCTTTTTCTGCACTTATAAAAGTCAGGCAAAGGTCACCACTTCACAGCAGCATTCGGTGGCACTGAGTGGGCCGGGGTGCCAGACCCCAGCAGGGCCACCCCTCAGCTGCCTGTCCTCAGTGCCAGTTCTCAGAAGTGCGGGCAGGTGGCGAGGGGCAGGGGTGAGATGCCAGTCACCCCAGCTGCTTTGCTCCTGGCTCTGGGTTGACAGTGGAAGAGTGAAATGAGATCTAAAATAAGATTTTTCAATTATCTGCAGGCTTCCAATGAGTCAGGCTACCTCAGTTAAGACCACAAATATGGTCTGAAAAGTCTGTGGGGTGCCTCACTGAAAAAGCATCTCTCTAAGAACTGGCTGGTGGTTACCAAGGAGAAGGGGAGTGGGGGTGGGCACAAGGGGTGAAAGGATGCATCCACATGGTGACGGACAAATACTAATGTACAACTAAAACCCCACAATGTTATAAACTATTAAGACATCAATAAAAAATGGGGGAAAAAAAGAGCATCTCCCTACAACCTCCAAACAGCCACACAAATCTGCACATAAGACACAGAGAAAAGGAAAATGAAGAAAGTGAGCGACCGTGGACGTCGTCCTACTGCTGAGTGAGCGCAGAGACTCTACAGCGCGATTGGGCAATAACTATCAACTGGCTCAAAAACGTGCACACTCTGGACCCAGCAATGGTACTTCTGGGAATGTCTGCTGAAGCATTATATTACAAAAGAAAAGAAAAAACTTGAAGACAACGTGAATGTCCAACAGTATGGAATAGAGTAAATGAATCAAATATAGCCACCTGATGGAATAATATGTAGCTAATAAAGACTACTTCAAAGGTGACATAGGGAACCCTTAGCATAGTTTTATTAAAAATAACATTCTTATTTTTACACCTCATATAACTATACAACTATACAACTATATACCCTAAGAAGACATATCAACAGACTTCTATATCTGGGTAATAAGATTGAATGAGCAACTTTTTTCTGCATGCTTTTTTGTGTTTCTCAAATTTTGCACCATGAACATATTTTCTTTCTGGCATTGAGGGGGGAAAAATCACTATTTCTTTAGCCCCATCTTCTACCACTGTCTCTGTGCTCTGGCCAATTCTGCCTTCTGCACTGGACACTCCCTCTAACTAGAAGCACCTTCTCACCTCCACCTCAGATAATTCCTAATTTGTTCTTTCCCAGGGAGTCCCAGAGCTTTCCAGCCTGGCTCCCATGGCCAGGCAGGGCGTGCGTGTCTATCTCTCTTAGCACTTACACAACTCGTGATGGTTTGCCCCTCCATTTTCCTGACTACAGACCATGAGATCCTGGAGGGCAGGGACCCTTTCTCACCTTTATTTTCCAACTCCCAGCCTGTCCATGGCACACAGCAAGCAAGCAACGAGTGAATGAATAAATTCAACCTATCATGGTTTCCAAAGGTCCAAGGGAGAGAGTCATTGAGAAAACATTTGGTGTGGGGAGGGAAGAAGGAAAAGACAACAGCACTACGTGGCCCTGGGATAAGGGCAGGCCTGAGTCCCAGAACTCCCTGATGGTATTTCTCAAGGCAGCCAGAGCATCAGTTGCAGAACCTGCCCAGTCCATGACAACAAGGGTCTTATTGTTGCTGCAAGTAGGTGACGGGGCCCCATCAGTAAAGGGCCTTATTCACTAGAAAGAGATTAGATAAACTGTCTCCCTCTAACTTGTCTAAAACAGCAGTCACCATTAACCCTTGTGTTTCCAACCAAAAGAATCTGGAATTTCAACTATTTATGAAAGTATCTCTTCCTCATAAAAGATGTTGAAGCAAATTATAGACAGTACATTTAATTCAGGAGGTGAACACACATATAACCCCTGGCAGGCATGTGTGCATCCACTCTCAAACATGCACACACACACTCCCCCCGCCAAGTACATACACAGAGCTATAGAGACCCAGAGCAACAACACGACCCACACGGGACAAAACTGGGACAGAGAAGAGAAGGGAACAGCAGCACAGAAACAGGGGTGGGGAGGTAGCAATGGCTTGCCCACAGTGGAAACCAGCACACGCTGCACCCTCTGTGCAGACCGATACCTGAAACGCATGCATCGGGGGCCTCCAGTGAAACACAGCCAACTGAACACAGCAGCGTGTTCAGGTTCCTGCCAAAACCCTAAAAAAATGACCACAAAGGAATTTTTAAAAGGTATAAACTCTCAAGGACAAAAAACTGCAGACAGAAGCAGATATGGGATATAAATTAAACTTTGGAACATAGAAAGTGGCAGCATACATGGCAAGTGACTAAGTAGAGCAGAGGAAGCTTCCGGAGAGAAACCAGGAGGAAGCACGCTGACACCGTCCTGGAACACCTGCAAGCTCAGGGCCTGGAGGCCTCAGGCATCTTTGACAGAGGAGGCAAGGCCGAGAGCAGGATGGGTCAGCACCTGTAAGAGAAGCAGTCAGACCCCAGGGGCCCAGCTCCCACCAGCAGCAACCAGAGGGTGCTCTCTGGAAAGGCTCTGGACTCTGCTGGGGGGAAAGGAGGGGAGGAAGATTCCATGAATGTCTGCATCCTGAAAGGCGAGATCCCCCCCATTCCAAGTCCTTCTGCTGCCCACAGGTCCCCCTAGACTGGAGATGAGAGGACTGTACCTGGGGAAACTGACCAGCCTGAGAGAAAAACCTCCTAAAACTGGCATTCTCCATAGACTGAGATGAGAGGATTTGTATCTGGGGACATTTGAGGGTCCCCCCCCAAAGTTGCCAGTTCCCTGCCTGACTGTCCTAGGGCAAAGCCAACCAGTCACCCCTACATGCACCCTGCACACACACAGTCTCATTCTTAAATACAAATGCACAGCCAAGGGTCACCACTCATCTGACAAAGCCCAAGACCAAAAGAGGCAGAAAGGGAACTAAGAAGAAAGTGAGTCAGACCATAGACAGACTAGAATTTCAAAATAACTGAAATTGTGAGAGAAAGTATTGCATCCATAAAACACGAATAAGATGCTATAAAAAGAGATACACAGAGAACAAAGAATGAGCCCTAAGAAACTAAAATATAATAGTGGGCATAAGAATCAGAATAAAAATAAGATAACTGGAATAAGAAACAGGAGGATTTAAGGCAAGGTTCATGAAATCTCAGGCATGACGAAGCAATGCCAAAAGACAGTAAAATTAGAGACTCTGTCCAAAAGAATCGACAGCCAAATACTAGGAGTTCTAGAAGTAAAGACCAGGGAAATGAATCAAAGGAAATTACCAGAGGAAAAAATTGCAAGAAAACTTTCTGGACCAGAAGGACAGAACTTTGCACAATGAAAGGTACACAGGCTTCTAGCTCAATGAAAGAACAGATCCATACCAGGGCATATCTTCATGAAATTGTACAACTCAAGGGATAACAAGAAGCTTCTCAAGTTTTCAGTGAGAAAATCATGTTCATTACAGAGGATCAGGAATCAGGTCCTTTACCTGCAGTTCTCAACAGTAATGGTGGGAGTTAGAGACAGAGAAAAATGACTTCCAAATTCCAAGGGAAGATTATTTCCAGCCTAACATTCTACAGCCAGTCCAGCCACCAATCAAGACTGGGGCAGGAAAGGCATTTTCAGACATGCAAGGTCTCAAAACTTCCTCCCTTGTGCCTTTCTCAAGAGGTTTCACCAAATGGAGAAGTAAACCAAAAAAAGAAAAGAAGAGATTGATCTAAAAACTCAGGAGGAGGAGGGAGGGAATTCCCAGGGTAATGGAAGGCAAATCCCAGGTCAAGAGCTACGCAGCAGGCCTGGAGAAGAGCCAGTCCAAATAGGAACAAGAGGATTAGAAGGCTCCATGAGGGAGGCTACCATGAAAAAAAAAGGATCACTGCAGTAGGTACTTGCCCACACTAAGAGGAGTTCCATAGTCCTGTCAGAAAGTTTAGAGCCCAATTAAGGCTAAACAGACAGTCAAATAAATGAAGGTGGGAAAAGGGCAATTATTAACTGCAAGAGAAACCAAACAAAATATAACTATGGTTTACTACATGGCTTGAATGCGCACACTTTTTACATTGTCATAATAATTTAAACACTACTGATTCAACCCTAACATTTAATGTAATGTAACTATATTGGCAGGATGGAGGAAAGACGAGAGATGTGAGAACGTACGTGTACCTGCACATACGTGGGGGTGGGGGGGAGCAAAGCCATGCAGGTCAAAAAACTAAATCCTATCTTATGGTGTACAAAATCAATAGATAACACCTTTAAAAACTCAATAAATAGCAGTATAAACGTGTTACTTACAAATACAGAGGTCAGTATGAGAATTCTCTAGTTGCATGAGTGGGGAATGGCCTCCTCTGGGAACAGACTCAGGAGGAAGGAAGAAGGGGAAAGGGTAGTGCACTCTTTTGTATTATAAGTGTTGTGGTTACATATCTGACTTTTTAAGCTATGTACGTGTATTATTTTGGAAAAAATAAAATAAATAAAGCCCTCATGATGCCTTTACAATTCCCATCTGGCCCATTTTCAGCCTTCATGTATGTCAGGGAGCACAGTAAGATCCTAGGGTAAACACTGAGCTATAGGAAGAGAAATGGATGTATAACCCTGCAAAATTCTACCCCACTGTCCCACCAACAAGAATATAAAACAACTTCCACAGGTCTGGGAGACTGACCCCCAGGCCTCAGATCAGCTTCTCGTTTGGGTGTGTTCATGTATGACTTCCTTATTGGGCAAGGCCGTCAAAAATAAAAGATGCTTGCTCCTAAGTCAAAGACCTCACCAGGGTAGTCCCTAGAGGGAAGTCTGTGTGCTGCCCAAAGGAGTTACGGAAAGATCATTTCTGAGGTTGTTACAGTTTGAACACTTGATCTGGGGGCTTAACACAAAGTTTAAATCAAATGATCAGATGTGTTCTAAAATTAGGCAAATGCTTTTCTTCCAGATGGGAAAAGGCTAAGAATATATGGGGGAAACCAAACTGGTAGCATGGCCAAAATTGCTACCAAGCTATCAGATGTTCATATATGCTACCAAACCTAAAGGCTGAAGTTCTATACAGCAGATCTCTCCCCCTGCCATCCCTCCAAATCACTGCACAGGCCACCCGCACGGCATCCTTTAGGAACAAACGCCTGTGGCTGGTGAACGGATGAATGAACAAAGAGAACAGATATGTGCTCCCATGTCCATTCTTTTTTGCTGATAACTGGGCCGTCCTTTTCCCTCTGGGCAATGGTGACAGCCCACCCCTGGACTGGTCGGTCACTGCTCTCCTTGCCTCCACAAAAGCCCACAGCAATAGGACAGGGGGTCCCACCCAAGAAGATATCCTGACATCCATCAATGTCACCTATACAAGCTTATGTCTTTCCCTAGAGGGCCTACATAGAAAAAAAAGATAAAAATGGCTAAGTGACCCTAGGAAACTTTCACTCCTCTTTTCCTGCTTTGGAAAGCTAGGACTTGTGTGTATTTCAGCAAGCTAAGAAGGAAGCTCAGAAGCTTCCTTGTCATATGGTCCAGTGGGCCAAGGGAAGCAAATGAAGAGAAAGAAAGGAGCATCAGGGAAAGCCTTCGAGAATTCCCACCAACCATGTTCTGGCCTCTCTGTCCCACACTCTCACCCTGGTAAGAAGAAAGGGAAGACCAAGGATTAGAAATGTGCACCTTTCTAAACCCAATGATTGAGGACAGGGCTGTTGTTTGCGTCGAATAAATGACAACCGGTGTGCATGTGACACAGAGTCACAGCAGTTACTCTTTTTCTGATCATTTAACACGAGCTTTCCACACTATTACAACAAGTCTCAGGATACGAGGCAGAGGAAGTTGAGTCTGGCTATATGAACAATGTAAGTTTAGTTGAAAACGGTGGCCCTGTGTGTCTGCCCCACTTTGCATTGTACACACTGCCTAAGCTCGGAGGAGGGAGAGAGGACGACTTGGAGTATATGTTGGATGAAAGCAATGAGAGAACATGGACAATCCAAAGAGAGAGCGAGTGAGTGAGTGAGCCCCAGGCAGGACCAAGTGAAGTATTTGGGTTATTTCCTGCTAAGAGCCCTGATCTGAAGCTCAGCCCCAGCACCTGCCCTCTCCCAGCGTGGGCCACCACATGTCACTATAAAACAGTAAAGCTCCATTTACAATGATACTTTGACTGCACTTCCCTCTCTCAAATGTCAGTGTTGACACAGAAACCATGTCCAGGTATACTTGGGCCAGGCTGGACTGTTTTCCTAACCTTTTCTCATAGAGCATGAATTGTGTTCTCTTCTCCCTCTTGGAATGGAGGCCCCCAAAAGATAAGAAAGCTGATGCGTTCTCCAGACACACAAGCCTCCACTCTCCTGCCCCAAGCCCAGGTCCACAACCACAGCCTCTCACGTTCCTCCTCCCCATCTTTGCACCCTCAGCTTTTCCAAGGGTGGGAGTCCCAGTGGCTTCCAGCTTTCTAAGCTGGGTAGGAAGGAGGACTGTGAGCAACATGGCACAGTGAAGAGGGCCCTGGACAAGGATGGGCTATAATCACCACTGCATGACCCTTGACGATGCAGTTCCATTCTGCCTCTTCCACGTGTGCTGTCCCATTCCTGCACAATTACTGAGCACCTACTACAGATGCGAGGATCTGCTGGCATAGAAAATATGGAAGTGTGTGTTTCTGGGTAGCTCACAGTTCATTAAGGACACTGCCCTGTTCACACACAATCCCAACTCCAGGCAGTGAGAGCCACGGCATGAAGGCAGAAGTATCTCTCAAACCTACTGGTGGGTGACCGTGGAGACCCCTCCTCCTTGCTGGTCTCTGTTTCCTCATCTGTCAAAGGTGAGGGCTGGACTAGAGGATGTCTCCAAGGACCCTCCCCACACTACACTACATCTGCCATTCCCTTGGGCCCTTCAGATACAGCCAGAGCAGCCCCCTAAATCACTGGGACCAGAATATGTGGCAGTGCTGCTTGGGTCTCCTTCTGAGAATGTACTAGAAGTTAGGGCCAGGCACATCCTCCACACACAGGTGTAAGTCAAACCTCACCCAACTCCAGTGGATTCTTCAGAAATAAGTTGCCTTAGGGGAATGAGGGAAAGAGGTGGCCCAGCCCTTTACTGCCCCTTGTCACTTCTCCGTGCCAGCTGGGCATGCTGAGGGCACTTCGGGCACTCAACAGGTAGGAACAATCCAACAGCTTTAGTACCAGTCACACCCCAGAGGTGTAAGACTTCTGCTACTGTTTATCCTGACACACCAAAGCTCTTCAAACATTAACCAGGCAAAGCTCTGGAATCTCTGAGCCAGGAGGAGTGTCTAGGCCCTAGCTCACAGTATAGGGACAGAGCTCAAGCAGCTCCACCCACAGGCCTTCGACCCATGGCTTGATGCAAGAACCCTGGCTCTGCCAGGGGAAACCTTACCCTTGGGCAAGTTCCTGCTCTCCCCACGAGACCATTTTAAGGATTAAATGCAAACCCAGTGAGAGCAGCTCACACTGTGATTGGTGCATGGTTTCTTTTTACCTCTGCATTTATCACAGAGGCTATCTGGTTCCAAAAAATGTACATGGCTACCTGGAGGAAGGGAGCCTCAGGCTTCCACCCTGGTGACAGCCACTATGCTCCTAAGACAGACAGCCTCATGCCACTGATAAGCCTCCGTGTACACCACTTTCCAGCTGGGGCCTGGGCACCACAAAGCACTGTTGGACCACCATATCCTCGCTGTTGACGGGGAGACAGTACAACCCCTGCCAGTGGGGTTAAAGCCTCCATGGCTTTGAGGGAGTTTCTGTCCTCTTCCACCTGTGCTGACCCTTTCCTGCACCTTAGTGTCCCATCGGCTCGGTAAGCAATACCACTCTGGTTAGAAGTAAACACAAAATCAGTCTCCGCAACAGACTCCTCAAGGACCATATCGAGATTCCTCCTGCCCTCCCCCTCCCAGGGGGCTGGCTTCAAGAGAAGGACGCCAAGTGGGCTGTTTGTGGCACCTTCCACTTTGAGGGGCTCACCTCAATGAGCTGACTCGAGCCAGAGCAACAGTCAGAGCTCTACAATGCCAGTCTCCACACTGCCACAACCCGGGCAAAATCACTTCTCTATCCCCCTAACCTACAGAAGGGCGGGTCCTTCCAGGTCCTTTCCCACGCTGATGGACTCACTCTGAAAACACAATAGCTGTGGAAAGTGGGACATGTTGACACCCAGGTGGGGTCTTTGCGGTCAAAGACAATCCTCCATGGCCCCATCTCTCTCCTTTCCATCTTCCATGTACTGCCTTTCTCCTTTCTCGTCCCCACTGCCTGTCTCATGCCTGGCAGTGGCATCCATGAGCACTACTCAACCCTGCCCCAAACCAGAGCTGAGGAAAATACAGGAGGGTAAGGAGGCAGCCACACCCTCTGGTCACGGGGAGGTTACACTTCTGCCGGGAAGGTGGATGGCCCTTCCCCCTATCTCCTGGCTGGTCTACGGCAATGCCATTCCAGTATCGCTTCTGTGAAACCTTCCAGGCTAGCCCATCTCTATTTCCAGAGCACTTTGCATTAGCTCCCTCTGATCATATCCTCTGTGGCAGCTGAATAATGGCCCCAAAGATATCCACGTCCCAATCCCCAGAACCTGTGAAGGCTCCCCTAGAAGACAAAAGGGACTCTGCAGATGTGATTACGGTCAGGATCTTGAGATCCGGGCGGGCCCTAAATGTCATCGCAGTGTCCTCGTGAGAGAGAGGCAGAGGGAGATGTGACACAGAGGAGGAGAAGGAGACGTGATGACAGAAGCAGGAGGTGGTACTGATGTGAGGAAGGGGCCACGAGCCGAGGAATGCAGACGGCCCCTGGCATCTGAAAGAGGCAGGATCCTCCCCTGGAGCCTCCAGAAAAAACAGCTCTGCTGGCACCACGGCTTTAGCCCAGTGATGGTGATTTTGGACTCCTGATCTCCAGAACTGTAAGAGAACAAATCCGCATCGTTTTAAGACCCTAAGTCAGTGGCAATTTCTTACAGCAGCCACAGGAAACCAATACACCTACCATGTTATGTATTATTATCAGTATCCTCCCCCCAGAAAGAACACCTTGAAGTTCACTTCTGACACACTACCACTTAATAGATGTCTGTGAAGAAATGATTCATCAATGTGCATCTGCACATGGGCTGGACCAGCCCTTCAGAATAGGTTAGTACATGGTACAGCATGAAGGATTCCCTCTTCCTTAAGATACCTCCACCTGCTTACCATCATTTCTGAGATTCTACCAGTGAAATCATTCCCTGGGTTCAGAGAGCTTTCCCACCATAAAGAACATCCCCTTTCCTACCCTTCCCTGCAAAGAAAAGATTCTTCTGAAGAAGTGTTTTGCGGAGGGATGGGAGGGCGGGCAGGAGAGATCAAGACACTAATCTATTAAGCTGCCTACCCACAATTAACACCTTAAGTGGACTGGCTTATCAGACTGTCAGCACTGCCCATTTCCCAGGAGAGTCCCAGGGTCAGGCAGGGAGAGCTGGGTATAATGACAGTGGGATCCTGAGTAGGGGGGAAGTGTGAGGGGGCCAAGAGGAAGGCTGCAGGGACCTTGCCCCTGGAGGACTCTGCAGTCTGGCTTCATGCTGCCCAGCCCTGCATTTGGGTACGAGTGTACACGTGTGCAAGCATTGCAATGTGCACACATGAGCACACTAGTACCAGTCACTTGGCTTTATTTTTTCAATCCCAAATGTTTTCTGTTGCTAACTCCCATAAAATGACTCTTTCTCAACAGTTCTTCCCCTGCTGCTACTTAATTAGTTTCCTAACCAATTATTCTAAGCTGTCCACTTTCCTAATACCTGAAGTCATTTCTCGCTCTGCAGGAGGGAGCCCCCCAACCCATTATCACCAACGCCCACCCCGCAGGCCACAGACGCAGCTGCTGCAGAGAAGTCCACCTACAGCTCTGAAGATCTCCAACAAGGGTGCCAATCACAGCCCATCCTCAGCTGCTGTCCCAGTGCAGAGCGAGGGCCACAGAAACCCCTCCACCAACTCAATAGACCTGCTGCTCCAACCACCCCCCCATCACCTCCTCCCATCACTAAAAGAGCTGTGCACATGCAAAGGGCTAGACAGATGGCACTCAAGTGGATAACAGGATGTAAAACCATCTTCAGCCTCCTCTGTTAATTAATCATGAATGTCCAAAAGTCTCCCCACTCAGTAGTTGCAGGCACACTGGGGGAGGCAGAGAGAAGAACATGGGTATTTCATTATGGCTCATGGCCATTGAACACAGGTAGGCAGCTAATTACTATTTTGCTGTCCTTGACTCACCACTTATGTAACTGGGAAGGAAGGGAAGCATACTAGATGGTCCCAGTCAGACAGAAAGGCACCCACTGGGCAACTCGAGATTGCCAAATCTTCTCAGTGTGGTCTGAAAGTCAAAGAAGGCGGATTCTCAGGGGGAAGCCTTCTTAAAATGCTTACAACCGAGACTCAAGCACCAGAGTCAAGGAAGACAGCAGACCGCTTCACCACCTGGCCAGCCAACATGCGCCGAGCTTCTCCCACACCTGGGTGTTATTTCCTGTCCTGTCAATGCAGGCAAACCCCAGGCCCCGCCTCAAGGCGCTTGCTGTCCTGCAGAGGGAGCCCCACATGGAAAGAAATGTCCTGGGGATGAGGGACAGAGGAAGGAGGAGCACATCTGACCTGGACCCACCCAGGAGTGTTCCAGTGTCTTCTCTCAGTTCTGGTGGAGGATTTAGGGTTCCCTGCAGAGTCCCTGCCCTACTTGGCAGGTATCTGTTAGTTCCCTTCTACCGGACCCTCTTTACACACTCATTCCTGCATGTCCTTCTCTAACCTCGTTCCTCTACAAGGCTCGGGCCTCCATGTAAAAGACCCCAATGCTGGAAGCACAGAAGGTCTGCTCCAACCCAGACTCAGTCCCCTGTGTGTAAAACAGTTAGCCCTTCCCTCTCCACCCACCCCACTCCCCAAAGGGCAACCCACAGGCAGCAGATGGGGACCAGGGAATCAGGGAACCTGGCTGCTTACCCCACACCTATTGGTTGAGCCCCTGTGGGCTAGTTTGTTACCCACGTCCTCTGTGCTGGGTTCCCCCTACCTAAAATGGATGTCTGGACCGGGGCATCTCTAGAAACCCCTCTGCTGTAACCCTCAGGAGTCTGCTCTGTTCTTTGTCCAACAGCCCCATGAATAACCACCAGTAGCTTCTATCCCCCAGCTGTCCCATATGTAAGAAATGTCACCTGGGCCAGCATGCAGAGTTCTAAATGACCAAAAAAAGCTACCAGAGGCAGAAACCTGCACTTTTCCAATAGATACAAGCCTGTGTCCTCAAGCTCCTCCTCAACTTACCTCAAGGGGAGGGGAGGGCAGAGGAGAGGAGGGACTTAAAAGTTTGGCCCCCAGTTTCCAAAGAACAACATCCATACCGAAGGTCCCAGAGAGGCACAGGGAAGATGTCCCTGCATCTGCCTGCTTTGTTCTAATGGGTGAAGTCTCCTGCATCATAGTGAATCAAACTTAAGGAAAAAAGGCGTGTGGCCCTTGTAAGCTTCACCACTGACCCTCAACCTTTGGGGGTCACTGCCAGCTGGGAAGAGTTCCCAATCCCACACCTGGGTTCACCTATGCCATCCCTTGCTCACTCGCTTTAACATTTCAAAATAACTTACAGCTGGCCCAAAGATGCTCTAAAGCAAAGTGGCCTGCAGGAAGCTCAGGGGCCCTCTCAGCACCCACCCTTCATCCTGTCATCCACCCCCACTGCCTCCAAGAAATCACCACACAGACTCTCCCACGACTGCACCAGTACCTCACCTTCCAGTGAAGGAAGCCCTTGTATCCACAACATATATTTCAGATTATATTTTATCTTCACATACATAAGAGTCATTAAGGAACTAATTGTTACAACATTCTTCCGAAAGAGATGAGAACTATGTTGAGTTGTCACGATTAAGTAAAGATGGGATAAGAGACTTATCTAAGGCGCCCATGTGCAGAAAACCAAAGCAGGCAGGGGTGAAACACCTCAACACTCTGGAATCACCTTCTAAGCACCCTGGCTGGTCCATGGTTCCTGAACACTCCCCGGCTGTGCCAACCCTGATAGCCAGCACATGGGGCCCTGGCCCCCCAAGTGGCCGGTGGCCCCTTTCCTGCCTTCCAGCCACTTTCCACTTTTCTTCACAAACACCAGCCCCTGCATAGGTCTCAGAGTTTACCTAGAAAGTTGGGTGTTGTTCATACACCAGCCAACACTGGCAAATGTTTAAAAAATAAGCTTATTATTTTGGAAAAATAAGTTAATTAAATGGTTGACACAAGAAGAGATGCCTTGCCCATGCAGGCACGTGGACTGGGCCTTTAGGCACCTAGAAGGAGGTCCATCCAGTCAGGACATATTCTTCACTACAGCTGGGGGTGGGAGGGGGGGCAGTGAAGGAGGGGTTATGATTATTTTACAGCTTCAACTAAAGTAGCACCAGATTGTATCAGTTTTTAAACGTGTATGAGGCTCTGTGCAGAATCCCACTTAAAGACAGAGGTCTCCCAGCCTGTGTGTGATAGCACCCAGAGACCCCGGGGGAACGTGGTTCATCCAAGGGCCTTGAGGGGTCACTTCCCTCTTTAACCGCCCCACACTGCTCTCCGGGCTAGCATAAGGATAAAAACACTTCCAATCCAGGGTTATTTTTTAAAACTACCATTACTACCACAGCAAGCACAGGACTGGAGAAGAGCGGCTGAGCAGAGAGGGGAGGAAGGAAACACAGCTGACTGCAGGCCCAACAACCCCACGAGATTCCTATGGAGGGACAATGGGCAGGAAGGGGGCCCGGCTCAAGGCCACTCAGCCAGAAACAGAGGAATTGGCTTAAAACCCACATTTACTGGACTCTCAAACCAATGGTCTCTCCCCACACTCCTCGGGCTCTGGCACCTTGATTCAGTAGGCCTGCCTCCATCCCCCGAGTAGGCCTGCCTCCATCCCCCACAGGCTGAAGCCCTGTGGAAGAGTACAAAGGCCTGAGTGAGGCCGGACACGTGACCGATTTAAAAAGAAATCTAAAAACATGAGACTAATCTGTTAAATATCTTCTCTGGTTCCCCATCCCGCCCCCATCCTTTGAGCATGGAGGTTCCCCACAACTGAGGAAGCTTCTCTGCCTCTTGGACAGGCACAAGGATTCCTTACTGTTCTGATTTCCACACACCTCTGACTGTATGTTCATATACCCAGACAACAGGCCTGAAGGTAGTTTTGTTCAACGAGCTTGAAGACATAAGGGAAACTACTGTAGCTGCCAGTTTGCAGCTACAGACAAACCCAAGGGGCAGGCAGGATGCTGAGAGCCCAGCGTGGCCCTCTGCCAGCACTATTCCCCTCCTGCACGAAGGCAGCAGATGATGGCTGAGCTGACACAGTGAAGGATGGGACCACTGGCGATAAGACACCATCATTCTCCCAGAAGGCTTCTCACCTGTTTACAAATCCCAGTTTTGTCACTCATAAGTTGAGTGATCCCATGATCTCTCTGGGCCTTAGTTTCTTCATCTGTGAAATGGACATAATATCTATCAAACAATGTCATTGCAAGGACTGCATTAAAGATCGTGCCTGAAGAGCCAACACAGAGCACCAGACAGAGCACGCTGCTCCTCCCCAATCTCTGTGACAAGCAGGAAGGTGGCCAATGCCCCCTCCTTCCTCCCAGAAGACTTTATGACTCCCTGACCACCCACTGCCTTGAAAAGTGTGCACATCATGGTTTTGGAGAGCATGCCACCATGGCTACCAATGAATCAGACATATCAGCCTGCTGAGGAAAGCCCCAAGCAAGGGGGAAACAAAGCCAGAAGTTAAAGCTGGACTTCTCAAATGTTGGTGCCCCTGAAAACCACAGGGAGTGGCTATCTAAACTGTGGACACCTGGGCCTTGCCCTCAGGATATGCTTATGCAGGGGCGTGTCTGCAAAACAACGCAATGGAGGACGGAAGGCTCGCTGCACAGGAGGAGAAAACCTCAAAGACAGTTCCTAGAGGCAGTAGAGCCGAGCTGTGCTGTCCCTCCCTCTGCACACTCCTACAGCCCTGGGCATCTGTGTGCTACTCAGGCTTTGACACACCAGAAGTAGCCGAAATTCATCAAGAATGAAGTGGGCAAAGGTCCTGAGATCAAAGCAACCTCTGGGATTCCGTCCTGCAGGAAGCAAATCCCAAAGGAGCCAGAATCCCAAGCGGCTAACACTCAGCATCCTTTGAAGAGCCTCAGACCAAGCCCACCGCTTTAAACACGAGCACAGACACCCTGAGTAACCTCCCTGGTTGGACCTTCACAACCTACGGGGTTGACAAAGCCACAGCCACCCCCGAAAAAGCACGTACCCAAGAGCTAAAAGTGTTTTCCCTATTATGTCTGGAGATATGAACTGAGCTAAAGGTCCTTGGCAGCATGGCCCCTACAAAATCGTGCAGCTCTGGTCTGTCCTGACTCCCAGGGCGGAGGAGGAAAAGAAGCCCCACACAGTGAAGGGCAGCCCTCAATACCACACACCTGCCTCGGATGTAAGTGCACGGTTTCCACGCGGGAGACACCAGGGTCAGTCTGTTTCAGAGCAGACAGGGCTCAAGAGCATTAGACTCACCACAGTTTTTTTTTAAAAAGGAAGAAGATGCTGACACATGCTCCAACATGAATCAACACTGAAGACACTATGCTAAGTGAAATAAGCCAGACACAGGACAAACACTGTATGATGCCACTTATGTGGTGTTGTCAAAATCAGAGAGGCAGAAAGTAGAATGGATGGTGGTTGACGGGCTGGGGGAGAGGAGCTGGGGAGTGAGCATTGAATGGCAACAGAGTTCCAGTTTTGCAAGATGAAAAGAGTGCTGCAGATGGATGCTGCACAATGTGAGTGTGCTTAATGCCACAGAACTGGACTCATAAAAATGATAAATTCTGTTACACATATTTTACCATAATTCAAAGAAAACACAGCTTAGACCATCTTTTTGCCTAGCTTCCAAGAAGGAAAAGGAAAAGAACATGAAAGCAAGAGACTAGGCTGCCCAGAGCTCAGCAGGGGCAGCCCCACTGCGGAGCCCCATGGCCCAGCGTGCTCCACCTGAGACTCAGGGGTCCCTCTTCCCCTCTGGACTTGATGCTTCTCCGGGAAAGCCTTCTAGTGACCTTTGGGCTCTGAGGACACCAACATCTTAGTTTACATCAGTCCCCAAAAGCTCAAAGTGAAGTGGCAGAATTTGGTACAATAATGGGCAGATTATGGGGGAGAAACAGAAGAGGAGAGAGGCAGCAGTTCAGGTTTCCAGATTCTTCACTCCATCCACTCCTGAAAAACCAGAGGCCCAGCCAAATTGCTCAGGCTCCCACTTGTCTATGAGGCTGCCCTGAGCCCACCTCACCTCAGCTTGCATTTGGGAAATTTCCTTTTTTGGGAATTTGCCTCTCCTCCACACCCACCAGTTACAGGGTATGTGGGTGTATCGAGAAAGAAATTTCCCAAAAAAGGAAAAGTGATTTCCAAAGGTTAGTCCCATCTCAGAGCCTCCCAGAAGAGAAAGGCAACAGTCAGCCCCCAGAGCCAGACTAGGCCTGAAGACCCCAAACCTAGCAGAAGTCCCCAAGCAGAAAGGCCTCTCAAAGCAGCCCTTGAGGCAGGCATCAACCCAGGAGACTACGGTCCTCCTCCTCCTCTGGGACCTCCTGATAACTACCGTGTCCCTCTCTCGGTCCCAGCCCGGCGACACACAAACACACACACACACACCCCTTCCCCACTCTGCTTTCTGGAGCCCTCTGGAAGGCGTTCTCCCTTCAGCTGAGGAGGCACTAAGAGCTGCAACGCGCAACACACCTGACCCCTCTCCCAGAAGCACCCCAATCCCACCTTCTCCCCACGCTGAATGCAGAAATTCTGCAGCAATGCATTTACAAAGTTGGGTAAATATTTACTAGGTTTGTGCCACCCAAGCCCAGGCCAGACAATGCAGAGGGCTACCAAGAATTATCAGAGGGCCCAACAATGAAAAAAAGTCACAATCTAGTTGGTAAGATAACATTTAAACAAATGAAAATGAATAGTAATATTGTATAAAAGTCAAGCAACAATTTGAAACAAGACTGTAACTAAGTGTTAAGAGAACAGCCAGGCCATAAAACGTTACAATTTATTACTGCAGCAGATTAGCTCAGGAAGGATGGGTGGTTGGGAAGTGGGAAGGGCTGGAGCTAAGCTTTTCACAAGAGGTAGGATCACCAGTAGCTACAGGCTGCTCAGAGCTGCTACTCTTGGAGACCAGCCCCAGGATGGGGCCATTATACAGGCACAGTGGTCTGAGCATGCCGCGGGAGATGAGTGGCACATGCTCCCCGGGTAAAAGCACACACAAGCAGTTCTGCTAGCCTGTGATCACCTAATGTGCAGGGATACCCCACAGAAACCCCTCCACACCAGGAATAGGCCCACCCCTATTCCTCGCCTGGCACTTACCACACCAGCCAGCAGGCTAACCCTGACTCATCACTCTCCTCACTCCCAGAAATCTGACAGGTGAATCCTTTCACACCTTTTAAGAATGGGTGATAGCAAGTCAAACTTATGTTTTCATTTTTAAAAATAAAAATAATTTAAATAAGCCACTGACCAGATCACGTAGGGTTCTCAGCCTCGGCACTGCTGTCATTTGGGGCTGGATCATTCTGTGGTGTAAGTGGCTGTCCTGTGTATTGCAGCAGGTTTAACAGCATCCCTGGTCTCGACTCACTAGGTGCCAGTAGCAACACCCCTCCACCTCACACAGTTGTGAGAATCAAAGGCGACTCCAGACATTGTCAGGTGGCCCCGGGAGGCACAATGGTCCCCAGTTGAGGATCACGGTTCTAATTCTAGGTACTCAATGAGAAAACGTCGAGCATGGCTGGAATTCAGTTCACACAAGAGCCTGCCTGACAAGTTCTCCTGCTTGGGGTCTTGGACTCTGCTGGCCAGGTCAAGGCAGGAGTCTAGGCTTCAGGAAAGCTGACCTCTGGGTTGGAGCTCCAGGATTCTGGACTGGGCTCATCTGGGGAGTGGCCATGAAGAACAGAGCCTGATGTAGACCACTGGGGTGGGAGAAGCCCCTCCAGCCCCTGCAAGAAGGAGCCCGCCCACAAGCTTCACAGCAATGGCCATTGACACTGGCCACGGGGCAGCTGGCATCTGACTGCCTCCTTCACCCAGCCTCTCCTCAAGTGCAGCCCAGATGCTTCCTTGCAACTTTCCTCATAGGACCTTCCTAGTACAACAGGGAAAACGCTCACATGCCTGAAATGCTGGCCTTAAAAGTATTTCAATGCAACTGCCACTGTTTTTCCCATAGACATAATGCCACTTTATTCCCTGCAGCTGCAGTGTATCTGCACCGCCCAGTCTGGGCAGATTAGCACTAACTGGCTCACCAGTGCAGTCTCTTCAGCTGCCAGAAAGTGGCCCATGGCCCAAAACTCTCAATTCTAGGCATCCCCCACCAATGCCCTCTCTGCAGTCCAAGTTCTTTCTAGGGCTTCTTTCTCTTCCCATGTCGCTGGCACAGTTCCACCTCTGCCCCAGCAGCACATGAAATAATACCCAACCAACATTCAGGTTGCTGGGAGACCAAAATGCACACTGCAAGGTGTCAGTCCTGACAGCTCGACAGCCTCAGCTATTTAGGAGTGGCTCTTGGGATGCAGCATGTGCTCTGCATTTGTGTCGACACAAAGGCATCCCCAGCAGCAACCCTCTTTGTGCTTGTGCAACTGAGCTGAATGGAATAATGGATTGTGCTGGACTCCAGTTAGACCTAGAGAAAGATTTCCTGACCAGAATAATCAGTCTGCAAGAAAAGTCCAGGGAACTCTGTTTTTCAGGATAGTTCATGGCCCGGCCCAGCCTGTATGCAATCCAGTGACCTCTAGGGCTCCTTCTCTACTGTAAGTCTCAGTGGGACTTCAGAATGGGCCAGCCAGGCAAGGGAGGACAGAGTAAACCTCAAGGTTCGTAGGAGCCCAGCTCTACCCCAGGGCTACTGCTCGCATGATGGACAGCCAAGTGGGAAGAACACAGAGGGGGAGTGCTGAGTCTGCCTCCAGGCCTGCTTCCTCCCCCAAAGGAACTGAGGGTCCAAGCAAAGCAGTTCCCTGCTCCCACCTCTAGGAATTCTAGCATTCTCCTGGCACTCACCTCCAACCCAGTTGCCTCAAACTACTCTGGACCACAGGTGGCTCCAGGGCAAAAACCCTCTGTGGTCCATCTACATTGTGCAAATATGCTCACCAGAAAGAATGAGAAGGAAGAAAATTCTTTTTAAGAAGGAACTAATGAGGTGATAGTCAATATAGAGCTGGGTATCATACCTATTAATTCCATATCTAGATGTCATACCCATTAATTCACCCCAGAAACAAAATAGAGAAAGCATCACATCACAAAGATTAGGACCTGCATGTGGAAATGACACGCTTATGGCCTATTCACACATGAGCTTTAATAACTACCCTAAAATTCAAGTGTCCCAACAGTCTACAACGTCCTTAGAGAGGACAGTCATCTCTGCTCACACTTCCAGAATGCTGCTGTCACCCCTGCAGCAAAGAAATGACCTCTGGGTGGGATGGGGTCAACCTATTTTACATGGTGTGACTACATTTTTTAGGACAGTCCCAATTTCAAAATGCTGCCCACATGAATGCACACACATACTCACACTCAAATGGATCAAGAAAAGGTGCTCAAGTCTTCCATCTTCAACCCTTTACACAGCTTGGAATTTGGTAATACTGCAGATTAGTTAGGAGAGACCAATCTCCTTTAGAGAAAAACTCAGGAAATGAAATGGGGGGAAAAAGAAAAAGCCAGAATGTTCCACTTGGTTGGTTTTCAGGTTTGCCTCTGGACCAACAGCAGTAAACACTCATCCAGCCCAGGAAGCAGGAAGCAAACCAGGTAAGTAGCAGGGCAGGAAGGAGCCCACATACCATAGCTTAGTGACCAGAAGAACACTGACCCCATGACCAGGAGGCCTCTGAAGATCAAATGGGACGAGAGAGACCACTCACAGCAACAGAACTGAGAGGCAGTCCTGGGATTACAGCATGTGAATGCGCGTGTGCTCAACTTGCACACGCCGCCCAGGGCCAGCCCTCCATCTGCCCCACAGGTCCACAGCCTGCTCCCCTTCTCTCCACCTAGGAGTGCTCTGGCCAAGTCCAATTCCTATCAGTCTTGAACAGAAGTGCCCTCCTTCCTCACTATGACTCTCACCCGTGACCACTGAAGATGCCTCAAACAAAAGGTCTGGGTTCTAAAGGCCATATCTACCAGTTGCCACAAGTTCTTAAAAAATTCCAAGCTCCCAAACAGAAGCCCAAGCAAGACCACACAGCTGCTGTGCTCACAGACGACACAAATGAAGCCATGCCGAGGGGCCTGGCAAAGGCTGGAGACGGGGAGTGGGCAGAGAGGACACTCACCATCTCGTCCAGGGCGTAGCGCAAGAGGCCGTGCTCGTAGAGGATAAAGAACCGCCGCTGCCATTTCTGCAACGGAGCACAGAGTGGGTAGTTAGGAGGGCTCTGGCCCCGATCTCTGCTTGCTGAGTCCCTGTGTCTGACAAACCTGTATTTAAGGAACGCGGGCTCCACAGCTTCCACGGCTGAGGCAGACAGCATGAAAAGAGGGACCCAAGGTGAAGAATGGTGATCTGTTAGCCAGGACAGAGGCCCAAACCACCCAGTGTGATTCCACACGAGTTACTGAAATTTAACAAGACACCTGCTTTATTTTAATTTGCAAGCTCCTCAGGAACAAAGATGATGTCTTAGTCACCTTTTTGTATTTTCTATGTACTCAGCACAGAGCTTATCATGTAAAATGTGTCAATATTTATTTGATGAATTATCTGACACAATATGGGATAACCTGAGAATGCCAGGCACTGATTCCCCACTTCTGAAAACATCTGGGAAACTGCTATAAAAGGGTTGTTCCAATGATCCACAGGGAGGGGGAGACAGGGAAAAAGACAGCCAGGCTCCAGTGTTCACTGAGGAGGAGTGAGTTAACAAAAATCAGAACTGAGAAAGAGCAACACCAGCAGGAATGACTCCGACGTCCAGGGAGTGACCAACCGGCAAAGAGTGCCCCCTCTTTACTCTCCACCCAAAGGCCAGACTGCTGGGGGCCAACGGCACTGAAAGGAGAATAACAGGGACCATGGGGGTATACTCCTTCCTTTTTGTGGGGGGGGAAAAATGTCTAGAACGTGAGACTGTTGGTCCCTGAATCCCAAAGATTATTATGAGGATCCATGACCTATTTTCAACATTTCAAAAAGCCCAACAAAATTCATACTTTTCTGGCAATAAGGCCACAAGAACTAACTAAAATACCACGTCTCTGCTTTGGGCCAGAATTATATCATTTATAATAATGATTTTCCCATCAGAAGCTGGAAATGGCAATCTTATATGACCTAAATATAAAACAGAAAGGGGAACTGCTCCCAGGTTACTGCAAACATTGGAACACAGTCACCCCTGTTGTCCTCCTGCCTGAGTGGCAGGAACAGGATACTCAAATGGCCTTGCAAAGAGGACCTGTAGAGGGCTGATTCCACCCTTGGTGTCCAGGGAGAAGCCACATGGATTCTTCTCGAGAAATATTTCCAGGGCTCCTATTTGTTGTCTTTAAAGTCAAAACCCATTCCAGGAGGAATCCCAAAGATCCCAGATACAATGCAGGGTCTGTGGTGGCACCGCAGCCCCTACCTCAGAGTGTAGCATTCAGGCTGGAGGCAGCAGAGGCTAAGAGGCAGGGCAGAAACTCTCCGGGGGAGCAGGGGATGGGAAGAGAGCAGAGCTGGAGCAATTTATAGGGTATAGGTGGCAGCACTTGGAAGAAAGCCCAGGGAAAAGGCAAGCATATGTTTTAATTGGAGTCAAATCCAAAGGGGCTCCCTGGAAGAGAAACAAACCACTGGAGAAGGACAATGCTGGTTTGACTATCTCACTGTTCTCAGCAGCCTGTGCACAGCAGGGACCTGCCCTGGGCTGCAGTGCCCAGGAGAGAAGAGGCAAAAGCAAAGTTGGCCCTTGAGGTCCCCATCCCTTCTCTAGGCTCATTTACTGAGCCCCCAGCTGGGAGGACGGGAGGGAAGGAGGGAGCTGCAGGAGGCAGGGCCTTGGCACTGAAGGAAATGGGAGCCTAACTAGCATAATGCAAATGCTTGCTAAACTACTCTTCTGCCTTTTCCATTTAACTGTTTCTAGAGTCAAGATGACCCATGAAACAGGTGGTACCATGTGAGAACACCTCATTTTGAAGGAAGGACCGATAAGCTTACCAAATGGGGGTTCCCTGCTGATCCTGCCAACCCAGAACCCACTGTTCAACTCCCCATCTCCCTCTTCCACTCTGTCAATTTGCCCTTAGATGGGCCCCTCTCCAGTCCCTCCTACCCTGAGAATTCACTCTGATGCCCTTACCCGAGACCGATGCACTGGGTTGTCAAAGTCAGTCCCATCTGGAGCCAGGAGCAGCCAGCCACCGTAAATGGGTTTTGCCTGGAGGAGTAAAAGGAGGGCAGGTTATCAGTGGCCTTGGACCAGAGAGAAAACAGGTTCAACAGTCAAGTTAATGACAAGCACTCTCTGGAAACAGAAGTCACCTCTGCTTAGCACACTCCACGCATCTCATTCCCCAGCCACAGGCTGAGCCTCCACGAAAGATGTCTGACAGCAAGAACCTCGTGGGGTGTCTGCAGCATCTGGTGTGGAGAGGAGAATGCAAAACCCGGAATCTGAAAAACTCTAGAGTACAGGAACTCCTAGGAAACAGATGCCTCCCGCAAGTTCCTGATCGAGCCACCAAGATCAGAAAAAATGGCATTTTCTTCCATAACCATGTGAGTCCCAATGTGTGCCAGACACTAGGTATATCACATGAACAACACAGTCAAAAGTCCTCATCCTGATGGCATGCAGGGCCTGGGAGAAGACACCGCTTCGGTGATCGCAGCCAGCACAGGCCAAACCACCACTGACTTCCTGGTTGTATGACCCTGGGCTGAAAACCCTCTGAGTTTCAGTTCTCCCACTTGAAAGGTGGCAGTGAAGATGCTTATTTCTACACCTCAAAACTTATGTGAGGATTGATGAAACAACGCAAGTAAAAACATAGCACAGGAAGAGAAAATAGTGCAGCCACTGTGGAAAACAGTCTGGCTGTTCCTCCAAAGGTAAACCAAGAATTCCATACAACCCAGAATTCCACTCCTGGGTATATACACCCAAGAAAACTAAAAGCAGGTGCTCAAATAAAAACGTGGATATGAATGTTCATAGCAGCACTATTCACAATCACCAAAAAGTGGAAACAACCCCAACGTCCATCAGCTGATGAATGGATAAACAAAATGCAGGCTATTCACACAATGGAATCTTATTCAGCTAGAAAAAGGCATGAAGTACTGACACATGCTACCACATGGATGAACCCTGACATTATGCTAAGTCAGAGTAGACCCAAAAGACCACATATTGCATGATTCCATTCATATGAAATGTCCAGAATAGGTAAATCCATACAAACAGAAAG
Source organism: Tapirus indicus (assembly GCA_031878705.1). Taxonomy (NCBI): domain Eukaryota; kingdom Metazoa; phylum Chordata; class Mammalia; order Perissodactyla; family Tapiridae; genus Tapirus; species Tapirus indicus. The sequence continues at coordinate 681,473 of CM062932.1, read as the reverse complement.
CAGATTAGTGCTTGCCACGACATGGAGGGAGCGGGAATGGGAAGTGACTGCTAATGGGTATGGGGTTTCTTTCTGGAGTAATAAAAATGTTCTGGAATTAGACAGTAGAGATGGTTGTATGACCTTGTGAATATGCTAAAAACTACCCTGTAGCTTAAGAGGTGAACTTTAAAAACGGTGAATTTTATGGTATGTGAATTGTATCAGAAAAAATTGTAGGAGAAAAAAACACTGAGCACAGTGTCTGGCCTATAAATGCTTAATAAATGTTAGCTATGATTATATTTTTTATACCCAAAAAGTTTCCCTTCCTCAAGACCACGGCAGTATGAGCTCAACATGAGCTAAAAGACCTGGACAGACACTCTGGCTCCACCTCCCTTTCAGCCACACCCAGCTGGGGAGAAAGGGCTGGAAAAGGCACAGCCAGGCCAATTTATCTACTACCCTTTAAGGGCAGCACCACAAATTAAAACCCAAACCCTCCGCCTGCAGCTGCCGCAGAGACTGATCTCAGTAAGCCTCAGGGCTTCTCTTACCATGCTTTTTATTCAACACTCTCCAAACTTGGAGGCCCTGTCACACCACCTCATTTGACAGCCATGGAATCTGTGACGCAGAGAGGAAAGGTCATTTGCCAGGTCACACAGCATCTGCCAAGAACTCTCTTTTCTTGGCTTCCGCAGGGTCCTCAAGGTCCCCCAGGAAAGCAATGGCTTTTCCCTGTGAATGTGAACAGGGCATGTAAAAGGGGCTTCGGACAAGGGGTATGGGGTGGGCTGAAGGAAGGAAGTGAGAGACTGGCTTTGATGGAACACAAGAGTGGGTGCTGGCAGGGAACTAGGGGTTAGAGGGACACGATCCAGGAGGGCCATGGGTATGTGTAATGAAATTCTGTCTGGGAAAGCAGAAGCAAAGAGAGTAGAAGTCTGTTTTCTTAGCAAACACCAGCAGCGCCCAGCCATCCCTCAGGCAGGCGAGCACACTCGGCCTCTCTCCCACACCCCTCAGGGATTCACACACTTATCAGACCCTGTCAAAGTCCGCACACAGGATGGAGAGGTCAGTGCCAGGGCAGGACAACTCCCTGTGTGTATCCTGGGCCAGGTGACTTCCCTACCTCACCTCTCAGCCTGCAGTTCCCTGACCTGTGAAATCAGGAGGTTAGACCATGGGGCCATGTCTCCTCCATTACTATCTAGCTTTCATTGTACACCATCCTCCCAGTCTCTGGCTGCAGGGCTTTGGGACGACTTCACATTATCAGCCACATCTATCTGACCTTTCCCCAAAAGGGGCAGGCGGAGACCTGAGGACTGGCACAAGTTCCCTCAGAACCCAGCCACAGTCACCCCAGCCCACCATCAGCGTCCTTATTCACTCAACAAACATCTACTCAGCCTACTGTGTGCACAGCTCCCACGTGCTGTACACCAGGGAGCCAGACAGCACCCACCTCGGTTGGCTATGACTTCTTTATACAGATCACCCCAAAGGAGACCCTTCTAGGTGGGCAGGTTGTACTGAAAGGTGGGAAGGCCAGGTCAACAGAGGGCATAGGGACAGAAACAAGTGATCTGGGAGGAGGACCAGGCTGGGAAGTGGGTAATGTTCTGTCAAGAGCATTTACCAAGGCAAATCCATAGTGACACAAGGCAGATTAATGGCTGCCTAGGGCTGCAGGGATGGAAGAATTGGGGAGTGACAGCTAAGGGGACAGGGTTTCTTTCTGGGATGATGAAAATGTTCTAAAATTGACTGTGGTGATGGTTGCACACCTCTGGGAATATACTAAAAATCATCATATTGTACAATTTAAATGGATCAACTGTATTGGTATGTGAATTTTACCTCAATAAAACTGTTAAAAAAATGATTTACCAAGGCCTGTGTCAGGCAGTGTGGAGGCAGAGATAAATAATAAACTGCTCCTACCTTCATGGGTTCACAGGCCAAAGGAAATGTAAACTAAAGAGTCCTTCTCCCAAACCTAAGGAAGCCAAATCTGAGGAGGGACTAGGAGGGTCACTATGTAAGTTTTCAAGTGACTCTGCCCCCACAGCCAGATTTGGGAAACTTCATTCAAAGAGACAGGGACAAAGGTTTCAAAGGGCAATGACCCAGTCCATTGGTTTGTAGGAAGAGAGCTAGAAGATGCCAGACACAGAACCCAGAGAGGGAGCAAGAGGCAGTGGGCACAGGCCTGACAGGGTGGCAGGTGGAGCAAGGAACTCCTAAAGAGGCTGACTTGGTGCCAACAGCTGGATGACAAGACTCCAGATGTCTGCTCTGCAATTCTAGGTCATCAGGAGATAGGAAGGTACCTGCCACCCTGCACAGCCATCCAAGTCAGCAAACGACTGTGAAGGAGGTGAGGACCCCCCGCCACCCCACAGGAGGGCGGCCTGAGGTGGAGAGGACTCTCTGGGCATGGGCACAGCTAAAGCAGGGGCACAGAGGCAGGGACAACTGCACCTGTGGGGCTGGCGAGGAAGGAGTCAATTTAACTGTGCAGAGCAGCTCCTGCTGCTTCCCTCCTTAAAATTCTCCAGCACCTCTTACTGAGAGCACCCAGACTCTGGAACCTTCCACAAGCCCAGAGAGCCAAGCACCAGGACACCCCACTCTCTGAGCTTCCTTCACCTCAGATAACCTGCGGTCCTGACCTGGCCACCCTGCCCTTGTCCCTCAAGCATGGGAAAGGCCCCCCGGGAAGTGCTGCTGCTTCTCCTGCTATTTCTCAGACTGACTGAAAATGCTGACAGCAGACCTGGCCATGTCAGTAAGTCCAGAATTACCCAGCAGAGCCACTGTTCCCACAGGACAAGGGCTCACGAGCGGTTGTGTGCGGCAGCAATCCCCCCTCTCACGCCTCACCTCCTTTCCTGGGGAGGGGCCTCCGACAGGCCTGAAAGCATTCTCTTCCCGATAGCCCCATAATAACGGACACACAGACTTGGAACAGACAACCCAAAAGGAAGTTGGCACAGGGGAGCATGTCTAGAAACTCCTAGTGGTATGCTAGTCTTGTTGTTATTTTCTGACTGGGTGGCTGGGTTTGTTTGTTTTTTTTTTTTTTTTTTTTTTTTTTGAGGGAGGGGAGGGGACAGGAGAAGCAGGTATCTGTTCTTGATACTGAGGATCTGAGCTGTAAGGACCCAAAGGACAGGACTGAGTTCTGTCTCAGGCAGCCACCCCAGAGGAACCACACTGGTCCAGACCCCATGTAAAAGTTACCACACAAGAGTGTCCCCTGAGCTACTTTCCTTCCAGTTAACCTCAGCCTTCCTCCACAGACCCAATAAACTGGAGGCTGCACTTCTGGCTGGTCTCTGGGAAGAGGCCGCTGGTGGCCTGGGCATACTCCTCAACCCAAAGCCCTCTCAAAAATGGTTAACTGAAACTTCTGCTTCCTGGAAGATGGGGTAAATGTAATTTTCCCTATTCCTCCTCCTAAGTACAAATAAAACCCTGGACATTGTATATAAGACAAACCTAAGAAGACTGTGAAAGATGGAGAGAAGGCAGACAGGCTGGGGACCTTGGGACCTGAAGAACAACATGGAGGTATGGTGCCCTGCGTTTTCTTTTTGCCTCCTATCCCAGACTGGGAGACAGTCCTGGGGCTGCAGGAGCCAGCAACCTGGAAGTGCACAAGACAAGGCACAGACAAAACAGGCACAGACAACCAGGCACAGACAAAAAAAGCTCCAATAAAAGCCTGCTCTCTCTGCCAAAGAACCAGGCAAGGGAGAGCCAAGTAAGACAGAAATCTCTTAGACAATAACCACCCTACTCCAGCCACACCCACAGAAAAGATACATCCCCACCCCTACCCCCACCAGCAAAAGCTAGACTTCCACCTTACCAGCTAAGAGGTGCCCCAGCATCCCTGCCAGGGAGGTTCCAGGAGGCCAGACAGGGAGCTGGGACTTTCATCCCCACCCAGCAGTAACGAGGCCCCCTCCCTCTCCCTGCTGAGGTGATGTCAGAGGAGGGCATGTGGGGAGCTGAACTCCCACCTCCCTTGGCAGTAACAAGGAGCCTCCCACCGCAGGCATCAATGGAGGCCAAGTGGGGAGCCTGGACTTCTACCTCCACCTGAAAGTAAAAGGGGGTGGTCGCCCTTCCCCTCCTGGAGCAGTGTCAGAACGAGCCGACTGAAAGAGAAGGGTCAAACGCAATCCAGAGTCACCGAACATAACATGAAAATGTCCAGGTTTCAATCGAAAAAATCATCATTATACCAAGAAGCAGGAAGGCTGCAAACTGAATGAACAAAGACATTCGACAGACGTCAACACTATGGTGATAGACACATCAGAACTAGCTGACAAGGATTTTAAAGCAGCCATGCTAAAAGCTTCAACAAGAAATTATGAACATGCTTGGAATAAATGAAAACACAGAAAACTTCAGGAAAGAAACAGGCGATATAAGAACCAAATGGAAATTCTCAAACTGAAAAATACAATAACTGAAATAAAAAGTGCAATGGATGGGCTCAACAGCAGAATGATGGGAACCAAGGAAAGCATCAGTGAACAGGGAGACAAAACAATAAAAATTACCCAATCAGACAAGAGAGAGAAAACAAACTGAAAAAAAAAATAAATAAGAGAAGAATGGAGGCTGAGGGACTTGTGGGACTATAAGAAAAGATCTAATATTTGTGTCATCAGAGTCCTGGAAGGAGAGGGGGGTAGGGCAGAAAAAGCACTTGAGGAAAGAATGGCTGAAAACTTCCCAAATTTGGCAAGAAGCCGAGTGAACTTCAAAGGATAAATGCAAAGAAATCTACACCAAGATAGAAATTTAATTTTGATATTAATTAATTTTCTGAAAACTAAACACAAGGAAAAAATCTTGAAAGCAGCCAGAGAAAATAACAGCTTATGGACAGGAGAAAATCAAATATAACAAAAGTGGATTTCTCATCAGGAATCATGGAGACCAAGGGAAGTGGCACAACACTTTTCAGGTGCTGAAAGAAAAAGAACTGTCAACCCAGAATCCTATACCCAGTAAAAATATCCTTCAAGAATGAAAAGGAAATCAAGACATTCCCAGATGAAGGAAAACTGAGAGAATTTGTTAGCAGACTTACCCTAAAAAATGGCTAAAGGAAGTTCTCTAAACAGAAAGGAAATGATAAAAGAAGGAAATTTGGATCATCATGAAGGAAGCAAGAACACAGTAGGCAAAAATATGTGTAATCAGGCTTTTCTTCTCTTGAGTTTTCTAAATTATGTTTGATGACTGAAGCAAAAATTACAACACTGTCTAATGTGGTTCTAAACTATGTAGAGGAAATATTTAAGATACATAGGGAAGGGTAAAGGAATGTAAAGGGAGGTACTCCCTTTACTCAAACTGGTAAAATGACATCACCAGTAGACTGTGATAAATTATGTATATATAATGTAATGCCTAGAGCAACCATTAAAAAATCTATACTGAAAAAAATCACTATCGATAAATCATAAAATTTATCATAAAAAATCAAATCCTAAAAAAAAAAAATTCAAGCAGGAAGAGAAATAAAAATCAAACAGAACAAACAGGAAACAAAAAATAATTATGGCCTAACATATCAATAATTATATTAAATGTAAATGGTCTATATACACCAATTAAAAGACAGAGACTGACAAAGTGGATTAAAAAAAATGATCCCACTATATACCGTCTACAAGAAACTCATTGCAAATATAATGATACAGGCAGGTTGAAAGTAAAAGAATGGAAAAGACACATCTCGCAAATATTAATCAAAGGAGAGCAGAGTTGCTATATTAGGAACAGATAAAGTAGACTTCAAAATAAAGAAAATGATGAGAGACAAAAGAATATTATATCACAAAGGCTCAATTCACCAAGAAGACAAAGCAATCCTAAATGTATATGCACCAAACAACAAATCTGCAAAGTAGTGTGAAGCAAAAACTGAGAGAACTAAAAGTAAAAACAAATAAATCCACAATTACAGTTGGAGACTTCAACACTCCTCTTTCAATAATTGATAGAATAACTAGACAGAAAATCAGCAAGGATCCAAAAGAAATCAACAATACCATCAACCAATAGAATCTAATTGACAGTCATTAGAACAGTTCACCAAACTATAGCAGAATACACTTTTTTTTTAAGTGCCCACAGAACACATACAATGAAAGATCATATCTTGGACCATAAAACAAACCTTAATAGAGTCAAAGAATTGAAATCATAGAGTATGTTCTCTGACCACAATGAAACCAAACTAGGTATTACTAAGAGAAAGATAACAGGAAAATCTCCAAACATTTGGAAACTAAACAATACACTTCTAAATAATTGTTGGGTCAAAGAAGAAACCTCAAAGGAAATTTAAAAAAATAATGACATGTCAAAACTTGTGGGACACATCTAAGGCAGTCCTGAGAGAGAAGGTTATTGCACTAAAATGCTTAAATTAGAAAAGAGGAAATCAATAAACTCTCACCTCAAGAACCTAGACAAAGAAGTACAAAATATACCCAAAGCAAGAAGGAAATAAAGACAAGAGCAGAAATCAATTAAATTGGAACAGAAAAACAGTAAAATCAATGAAACAAAGAAGTGGTTCTTCGAAAAGATCAATAAAATTGATAAACTTCTTGCAAGACTGACAAAGAAAAAGAGAGAAGACAAAAATTAAAATCAGGAATTAAACAGGAGATATCACTATGGATCCTGTAGACATCAAAAGGACAAGGGAATACTATGAACAATTCTACGAACAGTAATTTGACAACTTAGATGAAATGGACCAATTTCTCAAAAAATGCAGATAATCTGAATGACCCTATAACTATTAAGAAAACTGAATATGTAATTTTAAAACTCAAAAAAAAGAAATCTCCAGGCTCGATGCCTTTATTGGAGAATTCTACCAAATGTTTAAAGAATTAACATCAATTCTACATAGTCTTTTCCAGAAAATCCTCTTCCAGAAGCGGAAGAAACAGTTTCGAGTTCACTCTATGAAGCTAGAATTAACCTGATATCAAAATCGGACACAGTATCAAAAAAAGGGGAAGGAAAAGAACAACTACAGACCAATATTCCTCATGAATCTAGACGCAAAAATCAACAAAAGAGTAGCAGGTAGAATTCAGCAACATGTTTAAAGAATTATATACCATGACCAAGTGGAGTTATCTAGGGACACAAGGTTGGTTTAATATTTTAAAAATCAATCAATGTAGGGGCCGCCTGGTGGCGCAGCGGTTTAGTCCGCACTTGGCAGCCCGGGGTTCGCGGGTTCGGATCCCGGGCGCCCGCCGATGCACTGCCTGTCAGCCACGCCGTGGCGGCGTCCCATATAAAGTAGAGGAAGATGGGCACAATGTTAGCCCAGGGCCAGTCTTCCTCAGCAAAAGGAGGAAGATTGGCGACGGATGTTAGCTCAGGGCTGGTCTTCCTCACAAAAAAAAAATCAATCAATGTAATCCACCATATTAACAGGCTAAAGAAGAAAAACTCTGTGATCACATAAATTAATGCAAAAAAAGCATCTGACAAAATTCAACACTCATTCATGATTTAAAAAATAAATAAATAAAAATAAAAAAACCTCTCAGAAAAGTAGAAATAGAAGGGAACTTACTTGATTGATAAAGAGCATTTACAAAAAACCTAGAGCTAACTGTCCATAATGGTGAATGGTGAAAAACTAAATGCTTTCCCTCCAAGATCGGGAGCTAGGCAAGGAGGTCCACTCTCAGAACTCCTATTCAACATAGTGCTAGAATTTCTAGCCAGTGCAATAAGGCAGGGAAAGGAAATAAAGGCATACAGATCGGAAAGAAGAAATAAAATGTTTACAGATGACGTAACAATCCATGCAGAAAATCACAAGGGATCCATTAAAAAAAACTCCTAAAACTAGCAAGTAAGATTGGTATATGAAAATCAATTGTGTTTCCATATACTAGCAGTGAATATATGGATACCAAAATTAAAAATATAGTATCATTTACAATCACTTTAAAAAATGAAATACTTAGGAGTAAATTTAACAAAGCATGTACAGCACTGCATGCCGAAAACTACACAAATGCTGATGAAAGAAATAAAAAAAGATATAAATAAATGGAGAGACAGAGACTGGAAGATTCTAAGATATCAATTCTCCCCATATTGATATACAGGTTTAATGCAATTACTATCAAAAACTCAGTCAGATCTTTTGTAGATATAGACAAAATCACTCTAAAATTTATATGGAAAGGGAAAGGAACTAGAATCGTTTTTTAAAAAATTAAAAAAGAAGAATAAAGAGGGAAGATTCCATCTACCCGATTACAAGACTATACATCCACAGTAATTAAGACTGTGTGGTATGAGTGGAAGGTTAGACACATATATCAATGGAACAGAATAGAGAACCCAGAACAGACCCACACAAACCTGCCCAACTTAATTTTTGACAAAAGTGCTAAAGCAATTCAATGGTGCCTTTCAACAGATGGTGCTGGAGCAACAGGCAAAAAATAAATAAAGCTCAACCTTATACAAAAATTAACTCAAAATGGAACACAAACTTAAATTGGCAAATTGGACTTAATTAAAAACCTTTGCTCTGCAAAAGGCCCAACTAAGAGGGTGCAAAGATAAGCCAGAGTGGGGTAAATATTTGCAAACCACATATTTAACAAAGGACTAGTATCTAGAATATATAAAGACCTCTCAAAACTCAGGAGTAAAAAAAACAATCCAATTACAACATGGGCAAAAGACATGAAAAGATATTCCACAGATGGCAATTAAGTACATGAAAAGATGTCCATTATTAGCTATTAGGGAATTGCAAATGAAAACAACATGGGATATTACTACACACCTATCAGAATGGCTAAAATTAAAAATGCTGACAATACCAAATGCTGGCAAGGATGTGAAGAAAGTCTATCACTCATACATTGCTGGAGGGAATGTAAATTGGTAGAACCATTCTGAAAAACAGTTTAGCAGCTTCTTAAAAAACTAAACATGCAACCACCATATGATCTAGGAACTGCACTCCTGGGTATTTATCCCAGAGAAATAAAACCTTACATTCACACAAAAACAGTACATGAATGCTTATAGCAGCTTTATTAGTAATAGCCAAAAACTGGAAACAACCCAGATGTCTTTCCACGGGAACAGTTAAACAATCTGTGGTACACCTCTACCATGGAATACAGCCAGCAATAAAAAGAACAAACTATTGATACACACAACCTGGATGAATCTTCAGAGAATGATAGTGAGTGAAAAAAGCCAATCCTGAAAGGTTACAGGTCCTATAATTGCATTTACGTCACATTCTGGAAATGTGGAATTTACAGAAATGGACAACAGATTTGTCAGTGGTTAAGGAGGCAGTCGTGGTGGGGGGACAGGAGGTGTAGCCGCGAGGAATCCTGCAATGATGGAAATGCCCTGCATCTTGGCTACATCCATGTCAATATCCTGGTTGTGATCTTGAACCATAATTTTACAAGACATTACCACTGGGGAAACTGGGGAAAGAGTATGTGAGATCTCTCTGTACTATTTCTTACAACTGCATGGGGAACTATAATTATTTCAAAATAAAAAGTTCAATTTAAAAAAAATCAATGAGAGGGTGACGTCAGCATCATGGCGGAGTGAGATTCCCTCTTTGAATCTCTGCCCCCTACGACACAACGAAAACATCATTCGCATTCCAACAGAGCTCAATCAAACACTATGAAGGACTTCTAAGAAACCCCTGCTGCCATACATCGGACAGTGGAGGCGCAGGAAGCCCAAAAGGACGGGAGGAGAGGTAAGAAGTTGTACTCCCCCTCCCCAATCGATCGGCAAAGACAGCACGGTTCGCAGACAGAGGGGGGAGGGGCGGCCCACAGCGGGGAAAACTATCGCCATCCAGTACTCTCACAGACTGTCGCGAGATCCCCACTGGGAAGCGACGACGGACTGTTTAGGGGGTGTAGCAAACACCCTAAGAGAGCCAGAAAGGAAACTCCCGGGTCAAGCAGGAGAAAGAGAGGACCCCTCCCCCCACACACCCGGCGTTTCAGCATAATCCCTCTGGGGGCTGCAGCGGGCTCAGAGCACACCGCTCCCGATCTCCATCCAGTGGCAGCAGGGGGAAACTGCAGGACCAACTTTTATCATGAGGGGAAAAAATAAAGCCGTCCCCGTCGGACCCTTGCGACAATTTGTCATGGCTACAGACCAAAAGGAAAATGACAAACACCCAGAAACCAACCCTGAAGGCACAGAATTTGATAACCTGAATGAGAGAGAATTCAAAATAGCTATCATAAACAAACTCAACAAAATACGAGAGAACACACAGAAACAAATCAACAAATTCAGGGATTTTGTCACAAAAGAGATTGAAACCATAAAGAAAAACCAATCAGAATTATTGGAGGTGAAAAACAAACTCAACGAGATAGTGGAAAAAATGGAGTCTTTAAAGAGCAGAACTGACAATATGGAGGAACGAATTAGCACTATTGAGGATAGCCACGCAGAAATGCTCCTGGTAGAGGAGGAGAGAGAGCTAAGACTAAAAAGAAATGAAGAAATTCTTCGAGAAATATCAGACTCAATGAGGAAAAGCAACATAAGGATAATAGGTATTCCAGAAGGAGAAGAAAGAGAAAAAGGAGCAGAGAGTTTGTTCAAAGAAATAATAGCTGAGAACTTCCCCAACCTAGGGAACGAGAGGGAAATAACAGTGAATGAAATCAATAGATCACCTAAATATATAAACAGGATAAAAAATCATCTCGCCACATAGTAGCAAACTTGAAAAATACCCGTGACAAGGAAATAATATTGAAGGCAGCTAAACAAAAAAACAAAATAACATACAAAGGAAACCCCATCAGGCTCTCAGATGATTTCTCGACAGAAACTCTACAGGCTAGGAGAGACTGGAATGATATATTCAAAATCATGAAAGATAAAAACCTTCAGCCGAGAATACTTTATCCAGCAAAAATATCCTTCAAATACGATGGAGAAATAATAACTCTCCCTGATAAACAAAAGCTAAGAGAGTTCGTCACCACAAGACCCCCACTACAAGAAATGCTCAAGAAGGCCCTTAGGCCTGAAAAAAAAAAAAAATGAGAAAGGGGATACAAAGATTTCAGCAAAGAGAAAAGCAAGGAGACTAAACCAGAACAAACTACAGTTGGAAAACATCAAAAATTAATTCAAGCTCATCACTGGAAACACACATTCATGACACAATCTGGAATAAAGAGATAACAAATAAGGAGGGGCAGAGGTAAGGGATTGAATCGACCCAGCCTCAGGAAAAAGGAGGCATCCGAAAATGTACTTTCTTATCCAGGAGATCGCTTATATAAACCTCACGGTAACCACTAAACAAATAACCAGAAGAGAACCACACATGACAAATAAAGAGAAAACCAAGAGAATGAGCATGCAGAAATACCAAATTGAATTTGCAGTCCGAAACATAAGGGACAAGAAACGAAGGAAATGCAAAAGAACCAGAAGATGAACAATAAAATAGCAACATTAAACCCTCATATATCAATAATCACTCTAAATGTAAATGGATTGAATTCTCCAATCAAAAGACACAGAGTGGCAGGATGGATTAAAAACCAAGATCCAACTATCTGCTGCCTCCAGGAAACACATCTCAGCTCTAAAGACAAACACAGACTCAAAATAAAAGGATGGAAAACAATACTCCAAGCTAATGGCAAACAAAAGAAAGCAGGAGTAGCCATACTTATATCAGACAAAGTAGACTTCAAGATAAAAAAGGTAATGAGAGACAAAGAAGGGCAATATATAATGATAAAAGGGACACTTCACCAAGAAGACATAACACTTATAAATATCTATGCACCCAACACAGGAGCACCCAAGTACATAAAACAACTGCTAAAAAACCTTAAAGGAGATATTAACAATAACACAATAATAGTAGGGGATCTTAACACCCCCCCTTACATCAATAGATAGATCATCCAGACAAAAAGTCAATAAGGAAATAATGGACTTAAATGAAAAACTAGATGCAATGGACTTAATAGATATATACAGAGCACTCCACCCAAAAAAAGCAGAGTACACATTCTTCTCAAGTGCACATGGAACATGCTCAAGGATAGACCATATATTAGGAAACAAGGCAAACCTCTATAAATTTAAGAAGATTGAAATCATTACAAGCATCTTTTCTGATCATAATGCTGTGAAACTAGAAATCAACTGCAAGGAAAAAACTAGGAAAGGGACAAAGATGTGGAGGCTAAACAACATGCTACTGAACAACCAATGGGTCATTGATGAAATTAAAGGAGAAATCAAAAGCTATCTGGAGACAAATGAAAAGGAAAATACACCATACCAACTCATATGGGATGCAGCAAAAGCAGTCCTGAGAGGGAAATTCATAGCAATACAAGCTCACCTTAACAAACAAGAAAAATCCCAAATAAATAACCTTAAATTGCACCTAACAGAATTGGAAAAAGAAGAACAGACAAAGCCAAATCAGCAGAAGGAGGGAAATAATAAAAATCAGAGCAGAAATAAATGAAATTGAAACCAAAAAAACAGTAGAAAGGATCAATGAAACAAAGAGCTGGTTCTTTGAGAAGATAAATAAAATTGACAAACCCTTAGCCAGACTCACTAAGAAAAAAAGGGAGAAGACTCAAATAAATAAAATTAGAAATGAAAGAGGAGAAATTACAACAGACACCACAGAAATACAAGGGATTATTAGGGACTACTATGAAAAACTTTACACCAACAAATTGGACAACCTAAAGGAAATGGACAAATTCTTGGAAGCGTACAACCTCCCAAAACTGAATCAAGAAGAAATAGAGAATCTGAACAGACCAATCACAAGTAAAGAGATTGAAACAGTAATCAAAAACCTCCCAAAAAATAAAAGCCCAGGACCAGATGGCTTCCCTGGAGAATTTTATCAAACGTTCAAAGAAGATTTAGCACCTATCCTTCTCAAACTATTCCAAAAATAGAGGAAGATGGAATACTTCCCAACACATTCTATGAGGCCGACATCATCCTGATACCAAAGCCAGACAAGGACAATACAAAGAAGGAAAACTACAGGCCAATATCACTGATGAACATAGATGCAAAAATCCTCAACAAAATATTGGCAAACCAAATACAGCAATACATCAAAAAGATCATACACCACGATCAAGTGGGATTTATACCAGGGACACAGGATGGTTCAATATCCACAAATCAATCAACGTGATACACCACATTAACAAAATGAAGACTAAAAACCACATGATCATCTCAATCGATGCAGAGAAGGCATTCGACAAGATCCAGCATCCATTTATGATCAAAACTCTCAACAAAATGGGTATAGAAGGAAAGGACCTCACATAATAAGGGCCATATATGACAAACCTACAGCAAACATCCTACTTAACGGGGAAAAACTGAAAGCCATTCCTTTGAGGACAGGAACAAGACAAGGGTGCCCACTCTCACCGCTCTTGTTCAACATAGTACTGGAAGTTCTGGCCAGAGCAATTAGGCAAGAAAAGGAATAAAAGGACTCCAAATAGGCAATGAAGAAGTGAAACTCTCACTATTTGCAGACGACATGATCTTATACATAGAAAACCCAAAAAATTCCATCGGAAAACTACTAGAAACAATCAACAACTACAGTAAAGTGGCAGGGTATAAAATCAACTTACAAAAATCAATTGCATTTCTATACACTAACGATGAAACAACAGAAAGAGAACTCAAAAAGACAATCCCATTTACAATTGCAACAAAGAGAATAAAATATCTGGGAATAAACTTAACCAAGGAGGTAAAAGACCTATACAATGAAAACTATAAGACACTACTGAAAGAAATCGAGGAGGACATAAAGAAATGGAAAAATATTCCATGCACATGGATTGGAAGAATAAATATAGTTAAAATGTCCATTCTACCTAAAGTAATCTACAGATTCAATGCAATCCCAATCAGAATCCCAATGTCATTCTTCACGGTAATAGAACAAAAACTACTGAAATTCGTATGGGGCAACAAAAGAGCCCGAATAGCTAAAGCAATTCTGAAAAAAAAGAACAAAGCTGGAGACATCACAATCCCTGACTTCAAAATATACTATAAAGCTACAGTAATCAAAACAGCATGGTACTGGTACAAGAATAGACACACAGATCAATGGAACAGAATTGAAAGCCCAGAAATAAAACCACACACCTATGGACAGCTAATCTTCGACAAAGGAGCAAAGAACATACAATGGAGAGAGGGAAGTCTCTTCAATAAATGGTGCTGGGAAAATTGGACAGCAACATACAAAAGAATGAAAGTAGACCATCTCCTATCGCCATATACAAAAATCAATTCAAAATGGATCAAAGACCTGAAAGTGAGACCTGAAACTATAAAACTCCTGGAAGAAAATATAGGCAGTGCACTAATTGATATTGGACATAAAGGGACCCTTTCAGATTCCATGTCTACTCGGACAAGGGAAACAAAAGAAAAAATAAACAAGTGGGACCTCATCAGACTAAAGAGCTTCTACAAGGCAAATGAAACCAGGATCAAAATGAATAAACAACCCACCAGCTGGGAGAAAATATTTGCAAATCGTTTGTCCGACAAGGGATTAATCTCAGTAATATATAAAGATCTCATACAACTGAGCAACAAAAAAACAAACAACCCGATCAAAAAATGGGCAGAGGATATGAACAGAAATTTTTCCAAGGAAGAGATACAGATGGCCAATAGACACATGAAAAGATGTTCAACATCACTAATCATCAGGGAAATGCAAATCAAAACTACACTAAGATATCACCTTACACCAGTTAGAATGGCTATAATCACAAAGACAAATAACAACAAATGCTGGAGAGGTTGTGGAGAAATGGGGACCCTCATTCACTGCTGGTGGGAATGCAAACTGGTGCAGCCTCTATGGAAAACAGTATGGAGAGTCCTCAAAAAATTAAAAATAGAAATACCGTATGATCTAGCAATCCCACTCTTGGGCATCTACCCAATGGACACGAAATCAACCATCACAAGAGGCGTATGCACCCCTATGTTCATTGCAGCATTATTCACTATAGCCAAGAAGTGGAAGCAACCCAAGTGTCCCTCGACTGATGATTGGTTAAAGAAGAGGTGGTATATACATACAATGGAATACTACTCAGCCATAAGAAAAGACACAATTGTCCCAGTTGCAACACCATGGAAGGACCTAGAGGGTATTATGTTAAGTGAAATAAGCCAGAGAGAGAAGGACAGACACTGCATGAACTCACTCATATATGGAATATAAGTGAACACACGGACAGAGAGAACTGATTGGTGGTTACCAAGGGGAAGGGGGGTGGGGGGGGCACAAGGGGTGAAGGGTTACATCCACAAGGTGACGGACAAACAAAAATGTACAACTAAAACCCCACAGTGTTATAAACTATTAAGACATCAATTTAAAAAAAAAAGGTAAAAAAAAAAAATCAACCAAACCTGTTACTTCCTGAATACTCCCTCCACCCACATACAAGCATTTAACACTGGAAGGGGACCCGCCACAGGCCCAGAGCACAGAGGCTCCAGCCTCGAAGGCCTCTGCAGTCCACAGGGGTCTTCCCCAGGCAAGGCCAGCCCTCCACAGCCCTCAACTGAGCTGCATGAGCTCCACCAGCATTTCCGACAGCTTCTCCTGGAGGCCACACACAGCACACAGACACACACCCTCTTCTCAGGCCTGTCTACTTGACCAAGGTTCTTCCACCCCCTTCCCCTCACCACCCTCCTTGGGCAGACCTTTGTATCAGGGGGAGCCCACCTGCCTCACCTCAGGCCATGTGGGTGGGCCACAGGCAGGGGAAGGAGCAAACGTTCTGGCCTGCTTTACACAGCATTGTCAAGCTGCCACACTGATGCTTCCCAGAAACACACAAGCCTCTGGACACAGACACCTGATCACAACCAGCTCCAGCGTGTCCAGAGCATTACACGCTTGGCTCTCAGCTCCACGCGGCCTTTCTGCGGCTTCAAGAGCGGGGAAGGCAGTGACAGATTTCTAACAGGTGGTTAACCTCGCTTTTCCTGTACCCTCAGATTCACCCACCCTCAGAGTGCACATGGTGTTGAGAAAGGCAGTCAGCACATCCCACCATACGGCACTGAAGAGGGAGCACCCAAAACTATCGATGTGGAAATGTGGGTCCCACCCTTCTCACCACCCTGGTAACTTCCTGTCACCTAAAGGCCCTCTACCATCTGAGGCTGCCCCACCTTCCAAAGCTCACCTCCCACATACACACACCTCTACTTCATAGAACAGGGTGATTTATGGTCCCCTAAGCAGGCCCCCTCAAAATTCCATGCCCCTTTCAAGTACAGAAACCAACCCAAAGCCAACTGTTTACTGAGAACTTACTGTAGCTGCTGCCGCCATTAATCTAGAGCACTGCCGCCTCCCCCTTCTCTGAAGTGCTGTTACACTTGCACCGCCCAGGGGAAAGACAAATGTTTCAGGCCTCTGGGCTGTGGACAAGCAGTTCTCTACGTGGAGGGCCCTTCACCCCATCCTGCTGGCAACTCCCTGCTCACTATGTCCAAGGCCCTTCTCCCAACCCCAAGCCATCTGTGTGCCTTCTCTCTTACAACACCTCAGCTCGCTGTGGACCCTCACCTTCCTCCAGCAAAGTGCCCAGGACAAGGCAGGGCTGCAGCAACTGAAAAAGCAAACACACAGATGAATCAATGGACATGCATGTTAGTTATGAGCTCCCTCACTGTTCTGGAGTACTGCTGGCAAGGCCTTCCCAGCTAAGACCTAGGTGAGCCCAAGCCACACCTCTGACTTCACACACAGAGCTCCCAGGTCACAGCACCAACACTGGGGGACAACCAGCACACTGAAGAGCAAGCAGATACACTGAACCTCAACTGTACTTCTCCCTTCTCTGAATCCCACCACCAGTCACACCACTGCGTGCACCACGCTGGCGAAGACAAAAGGCAGAAGCATTGCGGGAACCCTGGTTCTCTCAGAGAGCAGCGATGTGATCACATGCGGCAAGGACCACGATGTTCCCATGCTCCTGACCCAGTGACCCCACAGCCAGACACTGAGCCTAAAGAAATAACACAGACAGAAGAAAAAAGTTCCATTCATGATGTGGGAGGAACTCAATGTCCAACAAGGAAATGGCTACATGAATGCTGACATATCAACTCACTAAAATATTACACAGCCATTAATTATAAACAACTATGAGGAATTCAAGAAACCCTCTAGAGTATGTACCCACAGGACTCCATCAAGCCAGGACTTCTTGCATAGAGCCCAGTGGCTTCATTCGCTCTGTCTCCTGTGACTGGCACCCTCTGGAGGTGTTCAGCAGAATTTCCTGGGGAAATCAAGGTATCAGAGATAAAAAACATGAGGTGCACACACCTTTTCCCTCAGGGTCTCTCTGGCTAGTTAAGGAGACGAGGCATGTGAACAGGCAGCCAGGGTGGGATGTGAAGCATGGTCTATGATTATAAACGCATAAGGACAGAGAAACATCGGGAGTCACAAGAAAACAGCGATTGTGTTGACTGTTGGCATCATCAGCAAGTCTTGGGGTCTGTTTGTGTTTACCATTTTTTTGTAAAGTAATGCAACTATATAGCACTTACCAGATATTATTTTTTAAAGGAAAGCGAAGACGTTTGCCTGACCATGTACATATGACTGCTCATACGGTACTAGCAGCATGTCTTCCCAAAAGGGGGGCCTGATCGTTCCTGGCAGAACAAGAAGCAGGTGAGGTTAGGGAAGCCCTATACTCCACTCTCTATGAGGGCATGACCTCACAGCTCTGGATAATTAGTGTCAAGACCCTGGCCTGGGAACCAGGAGGCCCAAGTTCAAGTCCTGCTCTCATGACTTAGTCATTGTGTGGCCAGGGCAAGACATTATCTCTGTGAATCTCAGTTTCATCATTTACAATAATAGAAAAACACACATATTCTTTCCATACCATTTTTTAAAAGTAACATCAGACACAAACACACACTGGGTCACTGAACAGTCAATGCCTCAGAGTCAGGGACATATGTCCCAGCACCTACCCGGGGCCATGCACACAGCTGGTGCTCAAGCCAAACTGGGGGTTGGCAGTGCTCAGGGGAGTGGGCCTCACAGTGGAGGTGGCGAGTGTGTGATGGGCAGGACTGCAGCATATTCGAGGCCAGTCCAGAAGGACCCCAGGGCTCCTGACTCTGAGTTAGGGGCAGAGCACACAAACCCCACACAGGCTCCCTCACACCAAGCTACACACCCAAATTCCAAGCACAGTGACCGTCCCCATCAAAGTTCTTCAGGAGGAGAAGTCCCACACAGTCCTGAAGAAGGGAGATTCCTGGGGCAAAGATTTCTCTGGACCAAAGGTAGGGGCTGGGGAGCCACGCTCAAGCATGAGGTGGGAGGCAAATGGCCCTCTGTAGAGGATTCAGTGAAAGATCTATGGGCAGATTGTGTGTAAATTGCAGCTAATAGATCTGTGGTTTTGAGATTGGTTCCTTCCCTTTCTTTTTTTTCCAAAAGAGTTTCTGTGGAAACACTTCCACACTCATAGCAAACAAGCTGTTTAATATTTTCTGCATTTCAATTCCAAAAGGAGAAACGATGCCTGGGTACCAGCCATCTGGCCATCTTTATAAGCTTGTAAATCATGGGAGATTTCAAGGTCGCCTGTCTTTTCTGGGACGTTTTGAGGTAAGTCAGTAAAAGGAGACGTGAGCACATGTCAAAGTCAGTCTCAGGCTTTGCCCTTGCCAAGAACTCACTGTGTCCTACGGCCACCCAGATGGACAGTGAGAGGACTAGACAGCTCTAAGTCCAAGCACGCTATGGAAGGAAGCTTGTCAGCAAGCCATGTGCCCACCTGCCTGATCCACACCAGGGATCAGCACACACCTCTGACCATAGCCAGTAGGGCCGTGGCCCCCAGAAAAGAGGGGCTTCTCTTTTAGAACAAACCTGCCAGGGAAAGGCAGCATTTGCCATCACTGCAGACCCCTCAAGAGGCCACACACAGCATGTCCCCATAATGCTGCATGGACCAAACTGTGCTGGAATTCCTCTCTAAGACTCGTCCATGGGGTCTCAAGCCCCAGAGAACACAGTCCTGTTGCTTTACAGCTTTTCAGTCTGGACCCAAACTACATTCCTCAATATGGGCACTGTGTGCCAGCACAAGCTTCCAGGGCCTGTCATCTGCCTCCGAAAATCAGCAGAGAATAATCCGCCACTATGAAGGCACTCAAAATCGTGCTGGAGCCACTGCAAGTGATTCAGGTGATCAGGACCCAGGGCCGAGTGACCAGGCCAAAAGGCCAGCCTTCCTAGTGAGAAAGGCTACTGCCCACTAGCTGGCAGGAAAGCGTCAGGTACGTGGCCTAGAGGACTCACACTCGATCTAAGTGAGCATGCTGGAGAGTCTGTTCAAAAGACCCATCAGTTTCCTCTCTTGGTCACCTCTGTCCTGCTCCCCACTGTCATCAGAGCTAACACTCATGGGTTATGAGGCCGATCACTGCTCCAGGCACTTCACATCATGAACTCTTCGATCTTCTCAACAAACCTGTGAGGTATGTACCATTACTACCTCCATTTTACATACGAGAAAACCGAAGTGCACAGAGAGATTAAGTGACAAATCCAAGCAGGGTGTGAGCCAACGCCACCCGGCCCCATATCTGGCCCTTAACCACTCACCACCGCTCCACATCAGGGAGCCACTCCCAAAAGTAAAGGGTGGCGCCATCCCAGCAGGAAGCATGTTCCCAAGTGGGGTATTCTCCCAAGGGATCTAGTCCTGACCAGCACATCACTCCCCCAGACAGCCTTGCAGCCGAGGCGTAGGGCACGGTGTGTGGCACCAATGCACGGCACCTGTAAAGAGTTCATCATACAGGATGCACCAACCACAAACCACCCTTCCATGGAGCCGCCCACCCAGCTTGCCCAGGTGTTCAGGGAGCTGACGGAGATCACGGGGCTCATCTCAGGAAGGAGGAGCCTTTCCTACCTGTGCAAAGACATAAGTGTGAGCACAGGCTCCTGCCTCCACCCAACCCCAGAGAAAGTAGAGCCTTATATGCAGGGTACCCTTGTAATTTATCATCCGAACTGAGATACCATGGGAAATGAGTGGGGATCCTACTAACTACGCCAGGACACGTGGCCCTGGAACTCAGAGAAAATGCACAGTTTACTGACCTTTGCTGCCAAAAGCCAGGACGCAAGGCCATCAGTGCAAAGATGACAAAGCCACTGAGAACACCCACAACGAGACAAATGCACTAAAAGCGGAGAGAAGGAAGGGAACTGGCACCGCGAGCAGAGAGGAGCGGTCTGGGAGAGACTTCCCTGAGGAATGAGTGAAGGACAACTTCAGAAATCGAAGCCAGGGGACACGAGCCCAGGGAAAGCTGACACAGGTGAGCCACTGGGAGGCCAGATGGCATGTGCAGAGGCTCACGCTTCCCTCCCAAGGATACAGCAAAGCCTTCTACACAGTACTGCCTTGGCTCAAAGAGGAGAGGGCACGTCCCACGAACTCCATGAGGCCCAGCATCTTTGGGGCCGACTCCCCAGAGCTATGTCAGAGGCCTCAGACCTCAAGACAATCTGCTGACAGTCCCACCCTTCTGCTGAATGAGAAGAAGCACAGGGTAGAGGCAAAGACAATGAATATTTGCTGAAACAATCACCCGAGGTCTGAACAATGCTATCGATGGCCCGGTGGTTTCGGCCCAGAACGTTTCCACACTACTGCCACACACGTGACCACGGCTGAGCCCCACGCTGTGTGTGAGCACACGCATGCACAGGTGTGTGTGTGAGAGGGCAAGGCCAACACCATGCACATACAGTGTGCTCCTAGGGACCTGTAACCAGGACCGAGGGCAGGACGGAGGCAGGATCTATGGGATCTGTGGTGTCAGCGAGGCACAGGCAGCAAGTGTCAAACAGATAACAGCAAGACGGGAACCGAAGACGTCAAATACTGGTCTGGCAAAGTGTAAACCACGAGTACAAACCAAAAACAAGGTAAGGGTAGTAACTGTTTGCGGATATTTTTGTAACAACTTTTTTGAGGTATAATTCACCTACCCTACAACTCAACCACTTAAAAGTGTACAATTCAATGGTTTGTAGTGCATCCATCACCACAATCAATTTTAGAACATTTTCGTCACCCCAAAAAGAAACCTTGGACTCTAACTATCATTCCCCAAACGCTCCGTTCCCCTCAACCCAGCCCCCGGCAACTACTAATCTACTTTCTGTCTATATAGATTTGCCTATTCTGAACATTTATATAAATCAGATAACGTGGTCTTTTGTGACTGGCTTCTTTCACTTACCGTGATGTTTTAAAGGTTCATCCATGTTGCAGTATGTGTCAGTATTTCATTTATTTTTATGGCCAAATAATATTCCAGTGTATGGAGAGACCACATTTTGTTTATCCGTTCAAATGATAATGGACACCGAGGTTGTTTCCACCTTTTGGCAGCTGTGAACATTTGTATACAAGTTTGGTGACTGTTTTAAACCTCCTTTAAGAGAGACCAAAGAAGTAAACACCACCTATCAATGTGAAGTCCAGACAATTAACTCCTCAAAAGCCAAAAAAGGAAAGAGTTGAAGCGGGTGCTGGAAGGGCGGGTCCTGAGAGGCTCCCATAAGCAGATTGGGGGAAGCAGTCCAGCTATATAGACCAAGCTCAAGCTGAAAACCTGTCCCAGGAAACCGGCACCAGTCTTTCACCACGGACAGGCAGGAAAGGCAGAGCCATGGGCAGAGAAGAAAGGGGCAGGGAAGACGTGTTCTTTAACAGATACCATAAAAACACAGTCATAACAAAAACTGTGGTATAACTAAAAGATCTGAGTCCATGGGGATAACATTTAACATTAAAGATATCAAAATTCCTGTCCAGCCACCAAATCTAAGGGGCAGGACCTGGTTGGGGAACATTTTAATCCCAAAGACAGAGGTAATTTTCCTCTTCTGAGGGTTGATCCAAGCTTCTTCCCAAAAACTAAAATAAAAAAATCCCAATTGTGTCACTTGAGACCTCTGGGGGCCTCCAAGATTCCCTTGAATCCCCTTCCCGCCCACATGCTTGGAGGGCCCAGGACTCGACCACCACTCCCAGACCGAAGAATCAGAATCTCCCTCTCCACCCTGACTTCCAACCCAAGTCCCAGCCCTGCATCTCCAGGGAGAAGGGGTGCTCCACCTGGCCACCACCATGATTCCAACGCATGTGTCCAAACACCAAGCTCCAGGTCAGGAACTGGGATGGGTCTTGGAAATTATCAAGGGCCAGCAAGTGAACAGATGAAAAGACCCATGTCGTCTTGCCTTCTGGATGCAAAGCACATCAGTGGCGGAGCCCCGAGGAGAACTGCCTTCCCCAGTCTGTTAGTTCTCGGCTGCCTCTTGCTCCCCACATCAGCAGCCCGGCCCTGCAGCCACTCCAGTCTCCAACCTAAAACATTCCAGTCATCTCTGACCCCTCTGTTCTGAGAGCCAAGGAAGGCAGTGGTGAAATGCAAAAGCAAAGCAACTTCCTTCTCCTAGCCTCAGACTCTTGTCAGTGCAGTCAGGAGCATAAAACCTACCCCACTGTTTTCACATCAAGTCTCTACCACGTGCTGCATACATTACTCGCACTTCCTTTATTCCTCAGAGAGCCCTTGGTGGCAGGAAGCAAGAGTGAACCAGTCCTGGAATGTGCCGGCTGCCAGAGAGAGCAGGCACTTGTCCACAGTGGCCCCCTTGTCCCCTTCTGCCCAGCCCACATCTGACGCCTCACCCCAAGGGCTGCCTCGGGTCTCTGCCCTGATTCTGCACCCACGTCAGTTCCATCGTGACAGGCGTCCTCATTGCTGCTCCTATCAAGGCATTTGGGGCCTTTAAGCAAATGGCCCGACTGGAGCTAGACCATGGTTCTCAATGAAAGGCAGTCCCTGAGACCCTTACTGAGGACCGTGAGCCAAAACTATTTTTATAAAAACACGAAGTCATCACTTGTCTTTTTCACTCTCATCCTTTCACTAGTGAAGAGTAGGGTTTTCCAGAGGCTACATGACATGATACCACAGCAGACTGAATGCAGAAGATACGAGAATCCAGCTGTCTTTCATTATGACAGATGTTACAGAGATTTGCAAAAAGGTAAAATAATGCAACTCTTCTCAGCAAAATATTTTTTATTTTGGAAAAGTTATTTTTCAGAATACACCTGTTATTTATGTGAACATGTAATAGATTTATTTTATTTTTAAGTGAATTAATAAATATTTTAAATTTCTGCTTTAATTTCTAATACAGTAAATACCATGGATGTAACCCACATAAACAAAAGCCCTTGAGGGCCTCAATAATCAAGAGCATAAAGGGGTCCCCAAAATATAAAGTTTGAGAACCGCTGACCTAGCCAACTGCCCCACCCCCACCCCCACACGTCCTCAGATCAGTAACTGGCCCACCCTGCCCCCACAACACCCCTGCTTCTCTCAGGCTCTGCTTGCAGTGTCACCCAGCTGACGACACTTCTCTGGCTCTCTGTCAGCCCAAACACAAACGAGCCTTCAGATCCGCGTCCGGATTTCAACTCGGAGTCCTTTCTCCTCAACAGCACTACCTTAAAAGGCCACACATACAGCAGACTTGCCCCCGGTAGCTGCGTTACAGTCCATCTGGAAATGAAACAGACTCCTACACACAGCCAGGCAGGGAAACCCTCCTCTCAACAAGGTGCCCCTCTGCCTGGAGAGGGGGCTGGGCTCAATGGAGGCAACACCTGCTGGTGGGTCCCTCCCCTGAATCCCAGCAGTCAAGAGAGGTTGAAAGCCCAGAAACTACCAAGCGCCTTGAGTGCTCTGCAGGAACACGGTACAGATATTGCACACAGACACTACTTACACTCTTGTACACATCAAATATTTCATTCTATTAAAAAATATCAATGCAAGGGTTACAGTAAATCAGTGGTTTTCCAACAGTGAAAATGCCTGGAAGTCGTGTTTCAGGGGCCACTGAAGAGCACAGGTGGGCAGGAGGTTGGAGTGGGCTCATAAGTGGCACCGTTTTTCATCCAGCCTTCACATGTGAGTTCCACCTTCTGTTTCAAGGGGCTCTGTGTTCTACTGCTAAAGAAATAAAGTTTGAAAACTGGTAGCAGAGTGGTGAACAGGCCAGATAAGGTCTTCTCCCTCTAACTGACCCCAAGATCCTTTGGAGGCCGATATGAGCAGCTTGCCACGAACCTCACCACTCGAGTGCAGCATCTCCCTACGTCGTCTGGCCTTCAACCCCCATGGCCCCTCAGCCCCGCTCCCAACAATATTAAAGCCCCAATTTAGTCCCTTGCTGGCAACTCAGCTGATCTTCAGGTTAGACAAAAAGGGAAGAAAGGAGGGAATGAAGCACAAAGGGGCTCAGCCACCCCCGCACACAGGCACAGCCCCCTCTGCCACCGCCTCAGAGCTGCACACAGGGTTGCACCCCCGAGGGTTCTCCACCCAGGACTCCCCGACACGAGGAGCACTGGGCTTGGGGCAGCATCATCCTGGGCCCACCACTCCCTCCAGCACTATCTCCACTGTCTACCACCCGACAGTCTGCAGTGCTGACGTCTGGCTTGACATGCTGATTCGAAACACAGGTCACTAACAGAATTACCACAGGACCCCAAAATTCCACTCCTAGGTCTCTACCGAGAAGAACTAAAGTAGGTGTTCAAACAAAAATGTGTATACAAATGTTCATAGCAGCACAATTCCCAACAGCCAAAAGGTAGAAACAGTGCAAATGTCCATCTACAGATGAACAGATAAACAAAATGTGCTATACCCATATAATGGAATATTATTCAGCCACCAAAGGGCAATGAAGTACTTTACCCATGCTACCACGTGGATGAACTCTGAAAACATGCTAAGTGCAAGAAGCCAGAAAAAGGCCTGGCTTCCATTTTGACGAAATTTCTAGAATAGGTAAATCTATAGGGACAGAAAGCAAATTGGTGGTTGCTGAGGACTGGGTATGGGAAGTGAGGAGTAACTACTTAATAGTTCTGGGCTGTTCTTTTGGGGTGATGAAATGTTCTAAACTACAGAGTGGTGGTGTTTGCATAACATTGTGAAGGTGCTAAATGCAACCAAATTGTATACTTTAAAATGGTTAATTTTATGTTATATGAATTTCACCTCAAAAAACAAAACCCACACACAGAGCTCACTAGATCCCAGGCCCAGAGAAAGCGAGGGCATGCAGCAGCTGGCCTGCTCTCCATTCTCCTCGCCCACTCCCCAACTCCACTGCTCGCCCCTCTGCCCACACACGTGCCCTGCAAGCCCAGCCCATGCTCAGGGCCCTCCTGCACTGCAGTAGATGGAGGGAGAAGGGAGCGACATTTAAAAGGCCTCTTCCCTGTTTGGTCTGGACAAGGAGCCCACGGCCGCGGGATTTTTGGAACATGACGCCATTCGTGGCAAAGGGAGGAATGCTAAAGAATGCGTGGGGAAAAACTTCTGGGGCAACAGCTTTGCAGGAGAGTCACACCCAGTCCCTCAAAAAGCAGTGCTTCCCATTAAGAAACAGGTAGGACAGGAGAGTGCGATGGGAAGGAAAAAAAAAAGACGGGAAATCTAAATAACTTCAGCCCAGGCCTCACCCTCCAACCCCACCCTTCCTGGCACACACACACACAGCCTTCCAATAGGACAGCCCCTGGCTCCTGAACGCGAGGGGGCGAGGGACTAGAGATCTAATGCCCAGAGGCCCACCTGCCCCCACTGGGGTCAGCACGGGAAAGAGTGGAAGGAGGAGGCCCTCCGTCAGACTGTATGGGTTTGTGTGTCAGCTCTACCACTTACTGGGTCGCCCTCAGGCAAGTTACATGGCCCCCTCCCATCTCAGTGTTCTCATCTCTCTACTTCATAAGGCTGCTGTGGACATAAATGAGTTAACAGTAGCCTGGCACACAGCAATTACTATTAGCTACGAATGCTACCACTGCCACAATAAATAATCCCACAGCATGTCAACTGCTCCTTCGATTCAAGTATAGGAAAACCTCCCACCATAGAAGGCTGCATGGCCATGCTAGCCAGCCCAGCTCCCCCAGGAAGAAGACCCCTAAGCTCTCAGGGTTTCTAGGCAGGAAGGGAGACATGGGAACTAAGAGTCAGGGGACTGTTTGCCGAGATGGTGTCTGCCTGTTAGGAGAGCTTGTTCACAGGCTCTCGCAAGGAGCCACTTCTACTTGTTTAGACGCAATAGAAAGGTCCCCTTGACAGAAGTTTCCACTCTCTGGAAGAGTGAGTGATTTGTAAAGGCTGGGGGGCGGGGGGAAGAAGGCTGGAAGGACCCAGCTGCCGCCGAGGCGATGAATCGTTGCTGGTGACCAAAGAGCCAGAACACGCACTGGCCAGATCTCCCACCCACCCGCCCAGTGATTTGGGACTCGACCTGGGCTGCTCTCTACCCTCCTCTGGCCATTTCACCCAGGCACCGAGGCATGAAGACTCTGATTCCCAGATAGCTGTTCCCAGGGACACCAGTGGGATAAGTGGCTTCTCTTAATCCTCTCCCACCTTGCTGATGGCACCCAGACACTTCCATGTCAAGTGACTTCTGAAATCAGGATCTGCCATTGCCATTCCTGGGACCTGGCTGTGCACTCCTCTGGGCTTAGCAGGGGCTTGGGGGTGGCTGCTGTGCTGACCACTGCCCTCTGGAGCAGCCCACACCCTCTAATGGCTGATGGCGCCTGGCCTCTCCACTTCCTATCCTCTAAAAATTCTTAAAAGTAGTTCAATCTCTATACTTAAACATGCTCTGAAAATCAAGCCCACACAAGCTAACTGACTATGGCCCTTCCAATCCCTGGGGGCTCACATGAGGAAGTGGCCAGGGTGGCGCCAAGGAGCTCCGCAGGAGGGGGCAGCCCGGGCTCTTGTTCTGTGGACCTGGCGGGGAGAGACAGAGTGTGAGGGTCAGCTGTCCCACAGAATCACAGAGAAGGGTCCCCTCTCTGGGTCAGCGCTGGCAACACGAGCCCCACTCACTGAACCCCCATACACACCCAAGCATGTACAGGTTTTGCACCTATTTCTTGCATCTTCAACCACCCTCACAGGCACTCAGACATGGAGATTATTATGGCCCCAGCGTTCAGAGGAGGGACACAGACACTTAAACTCTGAGTAACTTACTCAATCAGCATCAAAAAGCCAGGATGCGAACTCAGATCTGAGCTGAAAGCCCCCACTCTCGACCATTCCATTCCCTTACCCGAACACATTTAAATGAAAAGTGGGACTGTGCCAGATTTCTAGGTCAGAGCAGGTCCCCAAGCAGAAGACAAACGAACGCCCAACCCCACAGAGCCCTGAAACTCCCTGTGCTCCAGGGCTCTCACCAGCCTCTGAGTAGAGGGCCTCTGGGTGTGGCATCCCGAGACCCAGGAGACATGGACTCTTCCTCTGATCCAACTGGGACTCCCAGAAGCTTCTCCCAGCCCCCAGCCTCTTTAGCTACAGGCCAGGACTATTTAGGACGTAAGGGGGGACCATGTCTGAAAGTGCACCATGAAGCCTCCCTGGTCCGCCTGTTCAAACTAGCGCTTTAGGACCCACAGAGATCAAGGACACAACTATTTCCTGATACTGAATTCCTCAGGGGGAAAAACAGTGCTTCCTGTTCAGGGCTGTACCAAAGGTCAGGAGCCTGTCTGGGGGACAGGGGACACCCCGAGGCTGAGGAGATTTTTTAGGACCCGTGCGATGTCCCACACTGCTACCCCGTCCACATGCACTCCCGCGCACCCCAGAAACTAAGGAATCCAAGTCAGCGCAAGGCCCTGCTTCTGAAAGCAAAGGTTAACACTTGTTATCAGACACAGGGAGGCCAAACAGAACTTTGGAAAAAAACTCACATTGGCCTTCCTGTAACCCAGGCAGGTCGCTGAACCTCTCTGGATCTCAGTGGCTCCATCTGTTAATTGACAACAATCCTTCACCTACCTAATGGCAGGGGGATCACCTCCTCCCAGGGCTAGGAATTAGAAGTCCATTAAACAGCTTTGATTTAGTTTGCAATACCCCAACCTCCTATAGAAACAGTATCAAGTTAACAAATCAAAATGGCCTTCACAAGGGGAGGGAAGACAGGCTCCTTGGGAAGGCTGGTGTGGAAGCTGCATGGAACCAAGTTTTGTATCACAGCCCCATCGCTAGGGAGCACAGTGACCTCGGGTGGGCTACCCAACCTCTCTGAAACTCCATGTCCCCTCCTCCACCAGTGGCCACGCTGCCACCAGCCCTGTTCGCCCCTTCAGCTGCCGAGATGGAATGAGACCATGGTACACGACTGGTTCAGTGCAGTGAAGACTCAGGAGGATCCAACAGGCCCATCCACTCACTCTCACTCCAAGCTGCCCCACAGACTGGCTCAGGCCACCAGCCAGGGCAGTGCACAGAGGCCACGCTGAGCACAAAGGAGCCCGAAAGGTCACAGGCTCCAGGCAAAAACTAGGCTGTGGTTTCATGTGAACCAGGATGACCCTGACTGAGAAAACCAGCAAGTGGTTTGGAAGATTCCAATTCCAGTCTCCAGAGACAAAATGCCAGCAAATCAACCCACGGGCTCTCTTGCCCCCAAAAGAAGTGATAATATGACGGGAGCAGCGGGGCTGGGCATTTGGAGGTTCCATCCCAGGGCAGCTGAAATCACTGCAGACGATTTCACAGCACCCTCAACTACTAAAACTGGAGGAAGCACAAAATCTAGAGCAGAGTTTTCAAAACCTGCCCCTTGTAGGCCCCAGAGATGACTGGAGCCCCGTGGGTAGGAAGTAGAGGTGGCGGGAGGCCAAGCCCCAGGCTCCGAACCTGTGTTGTCCAGAACCGTGTTGCCTTTTCTGTTTCATACATGGCATTTGCATACAAGATGCCTCTGAGTAGAAGGTTCCACAATTTAATAAAAGTTTGAAAACAAATGACCTGGTCCACTGTGTCATTTCAGATGGGAAAGTGAGGCTTGGAGAGTGAGTTTCCAAGGATAAAAGAAAAGTCTGTTTTCTCAGGTTAAAAGCTTGCAAACTTGCCCCCAGTGCTCTTCACCCATCCCCTGCACCTCCCTCCCCACAGTATTAGGGTGTCACTTTCCTCTCATCTCTCCCCTGATTGCTGTTTTCTGACTGGTTCTCTCTCCTCTCTTTGAAGACTAAATGGCAACTTGGGAACAATTTAAAGATAAACATTCCAAGTCAAATTTCTTTATTTCAGCTAAACAGCATCAGGGCTTAGTCATCAGGAGATAGCCAAACAAAGGCCATTCCCCACAGGAGAGGCTGTCAGTGTGCTTCCTGGAATATTAATTACCACAAAGGGGATTCAGTAACCTCCACAGGCTTGGCCGGCCCCTCCATCCATCCCATTAGCACACTGCTCCCTGTAAACAGAATGTGGGCACCTGCTTTATAGGTGGAAAACCGAGGCTCAGAGAATGTAAGTGACCTTCCTGGCTCACCCTGCACATCTGTGCCAAGAATAGAACACAGGTCTTCGATTGTAGTCCTTCTGTGTGGCAAGGGAAAAAGAGCTCGGGAGAGAAAGGTCAAGCAGCAGGCTAGAGCGCAGGGGAGAAAGCAGCTAGGAGAGGGCTGCAGAACACTGGCCAATACAAAGGGCCAGGTCAGAATGCAGTGTGCCTGGGGTCACGCCAGCCTGCCCTCATTCGCTCCCCACAGCTCCCCGCAAGGCCCCAACCGGCACCCTTCTCTCTTCTGTCCCTGGTGGGGGAGTGGGGATCAGAGCCCCAGTGCTCTCCAATACACTAACAGGAGTCACCAAAGAAGATGTGACTTTCAAAGAAAGAACCCCCAAAAGCTGGCAAAACGACACCAAGCGGGGGACACAAATGGGAGTAATGGTGTGAGAAAACCAGCGTTCCAGGAATCCACCAAACACAGGCTGTCTGCACGACACCCCCATGGGGGTGGAAATCCCACAAGCACAGTCTTCCCATCCTGTACTTCCCTGAGGGGCTCAAGGGCCCAGCTGTGGGCCAGGCCGCTGCACCAGTGCTGCCCCGGTCCAATGCTGTCAGCACCACCACGTGTGGCTACTGAGCACCTGGAAAGTGACTAGTCTGAACTGAAAGGGGCCATAAAGGTAAAACTGCACATAACTTCTTTGCGTGTTGAAATGATAACATTCTGGGGGGTTGGCCTGGTGGTGTAGCGGTTAAGTTCGCACACTCCTCTTTGGAGCCTGGGGTTCGCAGGTTCGGGTCCTGGGCGCAGACCTGCGTACCTCTCATCGAGCCATGCTGTGGCGACATCCCACATACAAAATACAGGAAGATGGGCACAGATATTAGCTCAGGGCCAATCTTCCTCACACACACACAAAAAAAGGAAATCATAATATTTTGGATGTTAGCTTAAATAAAGTATACTTTAAATTAATTTAACCTGTTTTTTACTTTTTTAACATGGCAACTAGAAAATGTACAACTACGTATGTGACTCGCATTATAGTTCTATTGGACAGGGCAGATCTCACCCAAGAGTTGGCAGGCTATGCCCCAGAGGCCAAAGCTAGCCCATCAGCTGTTTTTTTTAAGGCCCCAAAACCAAGAATGGCTTTTACATTTCTAAATAGTTATATAAGTAACTACATAAACTCCTCGATTTTGCCCATTGGCCTACAAAGCCCAAAATATTTACTATCTGCTCCTTTAAGAAAAAATTTGCCAATTCCTGGTCTAGACTCTAGAAACAATCAAGATATTCACTCCAATGACACATGGAGCAGAGGGTAGGTTTGGGATTTGTGTGTGTGTGTGTGTGTGTGTGTGTGATTCTTCCACATTCGTTTTTTTTAATCGAGGTAAAATTCACCTAACATAAAATTAATCATTTTAAGGCAAACAATTCAGTGGCATTTAGTACACTGAATGTTATGCAATCACCATCTCTATCTAGTTCTAAAGCATTTCATCACCCCCAAAATAGAACCCCAATCCCATTAGCAGGCACTCCTTGTTCCCTCCTCCCCCAGAACCTTGGCAACCACTAATCTGCTTTCTGTTTCTATGGATTTACCTATTCTGGACATTTCTTATAAAAAGAATCACACAATACGTGACCTTTAGCATCTGATTCTTTCACTTAACATCATGTTTTTGAGGTTCAATCATGTTGTAGCATCTCAGTACTTCAATCATTTTTATAACTGAATAATATTGTATGGATATACCACAATTTGTTTATTCATTCATCCACTGATGGATATTTGGGTTGTTGCTACCTTTTGGCTATTGTGAATAGTGCCATTATGAACATATACATAAAAATATTTGTTTGAATACCTGTTTTCAATTCTTCTGGGTATATGCTAGGAAGTGAATTACTGGGTTATATGGTAATTCTTTTGAGGAACTGCCAGTTTTCCACAGCGGCTGCACCATTTTACATTCCCGTGAGCAATGCACGAGGGCTCCAATTTCTCCGCATCCTCACCAACACTTATTACTTTCCCTTTTTTATTACAGCCATCCCAGTGGATGTGAAGTAATATTTCATTGTGGTTTCAATTTGCATTTTCCTAATGACTAATCACGTTGACCATCTTTTCATGTGCTTGCTGGCCATTTGTAAGGTCTGGGATTTTTGACATTCCCCTTGACAAACAATCTACAAATGTGCACATAAATTACTAGTCTTCCAAAAAGGGTAGGCATGAAATCTCCCCACTGCCTTTGAGATAAATGTGAAGTCAAATAAAGAAGTTCCATAATCTGGAACTCCTAAGAGTGTCACAGAACAAGGAAAGCCGATGAGATGATTCACAGAGACCAAGCCCTGGCCCACCCACCTGTGTCTGGGATCGCTACCCCAAGGCCCCTGCAGCCCTGGCAGTGAAGTAAGGGCACAGCGAGGGGCAGGATTTGACCAGGTCTGAGAATAGACGCAGGAGGACTGGAAGAGCCTTGGGAGAGATCAAGACCAACTTCCTCATTCTCTAGATGGGAAAATCGAGGCCTAAGGAGGGAAAACAACCCAGCCAAGGTCCCACAAAAATACAACAGTAAGCCCGGGACTAGAACTTAAGTTCCTTCCACAAAAAGCGATGCCTAAAGTTGCACAAGTTGGCAGGAGAATGAGACATCATGTCAGGTCAGTACCCACCAGGAACCCGGGAGACCCACACTGAGGCTGGGAAGAGAACTTGGAAGCTGAGAACCCTGGGTTCCAGGCCTGCTGCTCCCACTAGCCACCAACCCCTCCCATTCACCTCCCTGCCCCACCTGTTCACTCTACAGGGCCTCCTGAGTGACTGCATTCACTCCCATGACTTCAGAATTCCTCCCTCAGCCCCCACCCTCCTCCAGCTCTAACCACCTGAATGTGTGATTCCACCTAAAGACCAACTGGATTTCCACTGCCATCAGGTCAAATTTACCATATTATTTTTGACTCCTCCCCACCCCCAAATCTACTCCAAATCTGTTATTCTCAATCTCTGTTAAAGGTACTTTTATCCGCCCAGGTTTCCTCAATCCCCACCTCCAATCAACTGCAAATATCCTGTCCCTAGGGCTTGAGACTCCTCCCGTCCTGGCCAGCACTAACCTAGAGAAGAACTTTCCTGTAATTTACCTGGACTACTTCAAGAGCATCTATTAGAGCTTCTGCCGTTAGCCAGAATTATTTTCCTAAGACACAAATCTGATGGATTAAAAAACTAAGCATAAAAATAACTATAAAAGAACTAAGAAAATATTAGACTCTTTTATAATCCTGGAAAGAAGACCTTCATAAGCATAAGATTAAAACTGCCGATTATAAAGGAAAACATGGAAATGTAACTCCATTCATATTTAAAACTACCAAATGAAAAAGAGAACCGGGCATCCAGAAAATTAAAAGACAAGTGACACCTGGGGCCGGCCCGGTGGCGTAGCAGTTAAGTTCCCATGCTCCACATTGGCGGCCCGGGGTTCACAGGTTCAGATCCCGGGTGTGGACTGATGCACCGCTTGTCAAGCCATGCTGTGGCGGCGTCCCGTTTAAAGTAGAGGAAGATGGGCATGGATGTTAGCCCAGGGCCAGTCTTCCTCAGCAAAAAGAGGAAGATTGGCAATGGATGTTAGCTCAGGGCTAGTCTTCCTCACACACACACACACACACACACACAGACAAGTGACACCCTGGGAAAGAATACCTGCAATTACGACAGGTGTCAGATTAATAGCTAGAGCAGGGTCAGCAAACTGTGGCTCACAGGCCAACTCCTGCCCCCTGCCTGTCTTTGTAAATAAAATTTTATTGGAAACAACCATACCCATTAGTTTATGTATCTACAGCAGCTTTTACGCTACAGTGGTAAAGCTATGTAGTTGCCACAAAGATCATATGGCCCACAAGGCTAAAATATTAACTATCTGGCCTTTTACAGAAAAAGTTTGTGGACCCCTGACCTAGAGTATATATAGAAAGCTCCTACAAATCAACAGGGAGGAGAAACTAACCAAACAGAAAAACGGGCAAACAATACCAATGGGCAATCCACAAATATTCAATATTATAAAAAGAGGCTTAACCTCACTGGTAATTAGGGAAATTATGAAAGAATTAAATCATCTGATAACATCCAATCCCGGCAATGGTATGACACAGCCTTTTTTGGAAGGCAATTTGGTGATATCTGTAAAAAAAAAATTTAATGTTCTTGATGTCAACCCAGCCATTCTATTTTTAGGTATCTGCCCCCAGAGAAATACTTGCATTCGAGCACACACACACACACACACACACACCTCCTCAAGAGCATTTAGAAAGCTGTTTGTTGAAGCATTCACTTTTTATAACAGCAAAACCTGGAAGTAACCTTGCTGTCCATCAATAAGGGAATGGTTAAACTATGGTACATCCCTGATAGCACACTATGCAAAACTATTTTGCTATATTTATATGTAATACCATGAAAAGAGCTGTAAGATGTGTCATTAAGCAGGAAAATATATGTTGCAGAGCAAATGTGTACACACAGTTTAGCTTAAAAAAGGTTTTAACTGTGTATTTGAGTCCACACTTATGTAGAGAAATGCACAGAAGGACTGAAAGATAAACGCCTTAAAGAGGGGGTGGCCTCAATGATCGCTGATCTATCTTCCAGCCTTGACCGTCTAAAATAAGCTCCGGGTGGGTGGGGAGGGGCAGCAGGAAGCAGGGACCAGTGGGGGAGACTGATGGGAACCGATTGGCTGAGGTTTTCTAATGGAGCCACAAGGATGAGAGTAAGAGGCTGGGGGGAGGGCCGGATGCAGAAAGCAGCAGCTAACATTGTTGGCAACAGCCTTGAGTCTCCCTCTTTCTCTTTGCAAGAGCAATTTCTTCCTGAAAGATCCCAGGAGGTAGAAGGCTGGCCTAATCTCTCCCAGCACAAATAACCCCACTCATTATTTCAGAAACTACCATTCCAGTTGTGCCCTGGAAGACTCAGGCCTATTTCAAAACCCACAATTAAACTGTGAATACAGTGAAAGAGTAAAGTACTTCACATTTTTGACATCCTCCCTTGAATCCAATTAATAATCAACAGATTTTTTTAAAAGATTCAACTCAAATACACAGTTTTCATTCTAGTTTATCTAAGCTTAAGAATCAGAAAACAGGCCCCATGAGGTGTAAATACCCAATTTATCAATTTTGGTGGTTGCTTGGAATAACCAGGAATCTCTCTCAGAACAACCCTTGCCAAGCCCAGAAACTTCCTAAATCCAAGTTTATTACTCTGTAGGCAATGTTTGTTTGTTTTTTAAATTGTAAGAGAAGTTTAATAAAACCATTCCTTTCTTTTCACAACAGCCTGGTGAGGGTGGTAAGCCAGGGATCCCTACTCCCAATTTATAGACAAAGAAATGAAACTATAGAGGCAAAGGGAATTGTTCAAGGTCATGCAGCTGAAAATGACAGCCAAGATTAGAAGCAAGGTCTCCTGACTCCTGGTCCAGAACCCTCATCAGTACATAAACTGCTTCCCAGAAAAAGACATCCAGTCAAGACGAGAGAATCTCTCTTAAAGCCCACCCCACACCCCAGACCACCTCACCAGGAAATGGAGATCTATCCTTCCCAAGCCGACCTGGCCCTTCTATCCTAACAATCTATGACTTTGCAGCCTTGAGTGTTTGGTTAAGCTTTTGGTTTCAGATAAAAGGAATCTTTTCCTGGCTGTTGGGAACCTGACCTCAGAGGAAGGCACCATATCCCAGGCCATAACCCCTGCCCTGCCACCCCACTCTGGTCTGCCATATAAACAAGTCAAACCCTGTAAGCACTTAAGCAGCATTAAAAACAGCCAGGCCGGTACACTTCAAAGCAATGTTTTCCATCTAAGGGCTTCTTCTGCAAAAGGAGTGGCTACACCTAGGTCACACTGGACTGGAATGTGAAGGGAGCTCCCCTGGCCTCATTCAAGGGGAACAGAGAAAGCTCTGAAGAGGATGGAGACTGGGGAAGAAGGCAAGGAGGGGCCACAGGCACATCCCAAGAAGATGTACACAGGCTTGGTCAGGAAATCCAAGGAATCTGCATGTCCTAAAGCCCTGCCCGAGTTCCAGAGAATCCTGGAACACTGGGAGCTCAGAGAGCAACCAGCGCAGGGGCTCCCAAAGGCCCGTGGGGACTGCAGCTCAACTTCTCAGGGAGCTGTTACCAACACAAATTCCCTCCTCTCCTAAAATACTTCAGGGACGGAGCCCCAGGACTTTGTATCTTTAAAGACTGTGACTCTGATGCAGATTTGGGAGCTACTAAACTAGTCCAAAGCCCTTATTTGACAGAGAAGGCTGGTAAAGTGAACCAACTTTCCCAAGGACCTACAGGTCCCCTCATTCCTTGCCAAGTGACCACAGAGCTGGAATGGCAGCGGGGGAGAGGACCCTCCAGCTCTCCCATCAACAAAAGGCCCTCCAGTTTAAGTTTAAGGGCAAGACCCTCCTCCCCAGACTTCAGGATCCTTCACCTCTCTCCAGCCACTGACAGTGACAATGATTTAGAAAAAGGGCAGGCTGCATCTGACAAGATAGGAGCCAACAGTCCACCCAGACAGTCTAACTCCCTTAGCCACTCTAGGTGAAGTCTAAGTCTGCTCCTAAGACAGACTCTGAGGGGAGTCCTGCGAAGCAGCAGGCAATTCCCAAGCACTTTGTTCCTACTAAGAAAACCCAGGCATTTTTGAGTCACCCAAAAAGCATGAATCACACGGCAGGCAGGACTATGGGAACGGGAAAGGATGTTATTTTTCGGCATACTTGAGGATTTTCCCTTTGTCCCGAGTCTATCAATACACTTCCCGCCCCCCCCCCATCTCCATCCTCACCCCCAGGAGTCACGCACATTTTTCTGCTCCGTTTTTATTTTCCCCAGGAGCCTTCACGCACCCCCACCCCTCCCGCCTCGGGCACTGGGCAACGTCCGCTCCCTTTTCCGTAGCAGGAGGGTGGTCCCGAGCGTCAGAACCCCCCGCGAGGCAGGGCTCGGTGCGACCCCGGCGGGGCGTCCGCGCGCCCGGAAGCCTGCCGCCCCCGCTGCCCCGGGACGCCGGGCTCTCCGCCTCGGGCGCCCGACCCGCCCGCTCACCTGCGTCAGGTCCTCGTCGTTGAGCAGATGGGACTCGCGGGGCTTGAAGCAGTTCTGACACTTGCTCTTGTTGAAGATGTTGGCCTGGAATTTCCGGCACGGGTTCTCCTTGGCCGCCGACATGGTCGGCACGGCGGCGGCGCAGGCCCGGAGGCCCGGCCCGGCCCGGCGCGCTCGGCGGCGGGCGGCGGACGGCGCAGGCGGGCGGCGGCACCATGCACGGCGGGCGCGGGCGGCTCAGCGCGGGCGCCGCCGCATGCCCCCCGGCCGCCGCCTTTCAGCGGGCCGCGCACTCGGCAGTCGGCGGCCTCGCGGCGCGGGGTGCGGCCGGCCTCCCCTCGCACGACAGCCCCGCGCCCGGCCCTCACAGAGCGCGCGGTCCCCACCGCCCGCCCGCACGGCCGCCGCCCGCCCGCCGCAGGCCCATGGACGCGGCTCCGCGCCCGCCGCCACTCGCGCTCCGCCCGCCTCTCAGGCGCCGGGTCGTGCCGCTCCGGGTCGGTGCCGCCACCGCTTCCCTCAGCGACCCGCGGCCGCAGGGAACGGGAGCGGAGCGGCTCGCGCACTCCGGGCGGGGCGGGCGAGCGGCGGGAGGCGGGAGCGGCGGGGCCGTGCGGGGCGGGGCCGCAATCCCGGAGACCGGCGGCCCTGCCGGCCAATGGCGGTGGCTCGCCCAGGCTAACAAAGAGACGCCTCTGCCAATGGGGGCCGGGGGCGGGGCGAAGGGCCGCCGGGCGCAAGGTAACTTGTGCAGGCGCAGGAAGGTGGGGGCGCGGGGACGGGACGTTCAGGTTTGGTGGACTGGCGCCCAGGCCCTAGCCCCTGACAGCTGCGGGGGCCGGGCGGCGGGCGGCGGCCCGCGGCGGGGCGGGGACGACCTCGCTTCCAACCTTGTCTTCTCGCGCGCGCTGTGGACACCCGAGCCCAGCTCTGAGCGGATTACTTTTAACATGTCCTATGCGCCAGGCCCCCGTCGTAGTAGTCCTAGTTAGCATTATTAATAGGGTTAGATAATGTCCAGGTGCTCGATACACATCAGCTCATTAAAGTTTCACAGCCTCTCCATTATCATCTCCATTTTCCATATGAGGAAACTGAGGCGAGGAGAAGTTAAGAAGCAGGAGGTAGGGTTTCCAGGGATGACTAAGAAAAGATGTCAGCGTTGAAGAGCTGTCAGTTCTATTATGGGAGATGAGTGAAGGCTGACTCTCCGCCAGGTACTGAGCTCGGCATTCTTTCCCCCATTATGTGCTTGAGGAAATTAAGGCTGCGACGCCTGCAGTAATTTATGCAGGAGCGCTCTGCTAGGAGGGACTGAACTGTCACTCAATCCTCCGCTGTCCAGTCTGGTGACCAACAAACCACTTGGAGAAGACTGTAAAGGAGACA
The DNA here is from genome assembly GCA_031878705.1 of Tapirus indicus. Classification (NCBI taxonomy): domain Eukaryota; kingdom Metazoa; phylum Chordata; class Mammalia; order Perissodactyla; family Tapiridae; genus Tapirus; species Tapirus indicus. The sequence goes on along the minus strand of CM062932.1, from coordinate 643,302 downwards.
CAGGCAGAAGATTCGGGAGCCCAGAGATGGGGAAATGTGCTCTTTGGGAAAATTAGGGGCAGCTTCAAGGAGGAAGGGAAATATAAGTAGCCAGTGAGAGGTTGAGAACGGCAAAAAGTGGAAGAAGAGGAGGAAGGAGCAGGACGGATGAGGATGAGGGCCAGATCACCCAGGGCCTTGGATTCCAAGCTCAGACATTTAAATGTCATCCTGCTGGCAGCCAGAGTGATGAGGGGAGTTTTGAAACAGGGGGGTGAGCTAAGTCAGCCCTCACAGAAGGGGTGAAGGGGGTGACACTGAAGCATGTGTTAGCAGCAGCGACAGCAGCTGTTGCTTCAGGAGTGGGAAGGTTTTAGGAGAAGTGGCAAATGCTCCCAGAGCTGTGACTCTTCCATTGATCATCTGCTGAGTATCTTAGGGAGGTGGATTTCAACTTGGTGTAAGAAAATGCTTTTCTCCAAAGGGAGCTGAAGGAAGGTGGATCAAAGTTATGGGCAGCCTAAGGGGGAAGGCAGCTCGCCAGCTCTGTGGCCTTGGCCAAGTCCCTCCACCCACCTGCTGCCTCAGTTACCTCATCTACAAAATTGGCATGATCATATGTTGTAAGCATTGTTGTGAGCATGATATGATATAATGCTTCTAAAATATTCAGCATAATGTGGCAAAATGTTACTTAGTGAATCTAGCCGAAGGGTGTTTATTGTACAATTCTTGCAACTTTTCTGTTGGTTTAAATTTTTGCAAAATAAAAAAGGGTGTGTGTTGGGGGAGGGGGGACCCATGATTCTTGCCTGCATAGAATACTCAGAAACTGATACCAATGGTGGCCTCTGGGGAGGGGAGCTGGGTGGTTGAGAGGTGACCTACTTTTAATTTTCACTGTAAGCCCTTTTGTTCTTTTTAGATTGGTATTGTGTGCATGTACTGCTTGTTTTAAAAGAATTTTTTAAAGTCCTACCAATGCCTCAAGTTCAACTCAAAGGCCACTTCCCTGAAGAAAATGCTTGGCATGTTCTGCTCAGGTTGGTGGACACATCCAGCAGCTGCCTTGAATGGGAGGACTCCAAAGCTGGGGGATAAAGACACGTTTGATTCAGGCCTGCCTACAAGGAGCTCACACTCAAGCAAGTGGAGACAAATAGAAACAGGAGATAGACAAACAAATCCATTCCAGGGTAGGTGTGGTGAGGGTCCAGACAAGGGCACCCAGCTCCATATGCAGCTTTAGGGAGGGCTCCTTGGAGGAGGCAGTGCCTGGGCTGAGTTCTGAGCTGAGCTCCCAGCCAGGGGAAGGTAGAAGAAAGGCATTCCAGACAGAAGGAGCACGTGAGCAGAAGCGCAGGGTCTGGAAAGCAAAGGGTGTATGCATGAATACAAGCATCTCAACATTACTGGGTTGTTCAGAGAGACGGGAATGGTGAGCCGTGAGAGTGACTGGGAGGAGCAAATAGATGGGGCATGCGAAGGGTTAGCACACATTGTATGAATACCTATTAGGACAGATTAAAGCTCAGCGTCTTCAGGGACACAGGTGTCGTTGTTATTGTTTATCATTATTATTATTATTATTTTATCTCCATTGTCCAGTAAACACTCATAGGGCTCAGGACATTTAAAGAACTTGCCTATGGTCACAACATAGACCTTCTAAGTGAGGATTCAAGCCCACACAGGCCAACACCGGAGCTGCCTGGGCAATGGGGAACCACGAACTGGATTTTTTAGATTGAGCACTTAAATAAGGGCTGTTGGCCTGGAGAATGACTCAGAGGTGGAGGACTGGAAACACGATCTACGAGGAAGCTACTGCAATAGCCCGGAGAGTAGAGAAGTTGGGGGCCTGAGCTAGGACACAGTCAGTGAGAGGAGAAAATCAGAACGAATCTGGGAAATATGCAGGAGGTGGAATAGCTGTATCTAACCATTCACTGTGCTGCTTCCAGAACTTGACTAGACTATAGGCATCATGAATGCAGGGCTGGATCTCATTCCTGCTGCATTTCCCATGCCTACTTCAGTGCATGGCATATGGTGGATGCTCACAAAGCCCACGCCGAGTGAATGAATGAAAACTTGCTGTTCTGTCTCATATTGTCATATCTCCCACACCAGATTATAAAAGCCACCCAACAGGGTCTGTGCCTTATAGCCTTGGGTTCCGTTTCTAGTAGCCTATAACAGCCTGTTGCACAAGGTCAAATACCCAGTGGAAATATGTGAACATTCTCTGGGCTATACACCTGAGATGTGCTCACTTTATTGTATATATCTCAGTGTACAACGTGTATCTCAAATGAGCAATAAACAAAGAATAGAGCAAGCACAGGTGTCTCAGGTGGGCCCCAAATGTAGGTGAGTCCTTCTCTGTACACCTGATGGCATCCTGTGAGGGAGCAGAACTTACACACACATACACAGGAGTGTCCACTCTCAGATCAAGATTTGGAACCCCCCACACACATAGGCACACACACAGAGGTGACCACTGTGTGATCTCTGTCACCACACATCAGTCTGGTTTGTCTGTGAACTGTCCATAAGTAGAACCTGCCCTCTCTGTGTCTGGCTTTTCTCACTCAACAGTAGATCTGAGCGATTCATCTGTGGTGGTGTGTGTCTCAGTGCTTCATGCTTTTCACTGTCGCCTCACAGTCCATTGTGTAGATATATTGTAATTCATCTGGCCACGCTCCCATGGATGGCCATTTGGGATGTTTCCAGTTTGGGCCATTGTGAAGAAAGCTCTTAGGGACATCCTTGTGCATGTCTTTTGGCAGACTTAAGTACTTATTTCTGTTCAGGACGCCCAAGCGGAGATGGCGGGGTTCCTTGGCAAGTGTCTGTTTGATTTGACAGGAAACTGCCCCACAGTTCTCCCGACCTGGGAGCTGGCTCTCCTCTCACCCTTTCTCTTCTGAAACTGATACTAAGATTCAGCTGGGTGGGGAGCGCGCTAACTCTACAGGCTTCCCATGGAAGTTCGGAATCGGTGTATCTGTTGGAGCTCGGGAATCTGTTTTTAAATAAGTGTGCCAGGCATTCCTTATCTTTAGGCAAGTGCTGGAAATAGTGGATGGAGCTGTGGTTCGCAGATCCTGGGAGGATTTACAAAATACCTACTCTGGGCCCCCGTTCCCAGGTATTTTGATTTAATCAACATCTGGAGAAGCTCCGTGGAGGATTCTAATGTCCGTGCAGAGGGCAGACCACTGGTTAAGGGACAGTGGATTGGAAAAGACTTTGAGGTCAGATAGACCTGAGACAGTTCCAGTAGAGGTCATGTCTACCCCTACGGAACCAGCGTCTTCACCGCCGTCTTATTGCCTCTCACCGTTCTGTGCGTTGACTGGGCTCAGAGAGCAGTTCTGCTGGGCTTGCCTGGGGGTCTTTCATGTGAGTGCAGTCAGATGGTGACGGAGCTGGGCCCTCTCGAGGCTCGACCAAGACTGGGCCATTCCATCTCCTACAGTCTCAGAGCCTCTCCTCTCCCCAGGGCTTCTCCCTGCATTTCTCAAGTGGCATCTCAGGGTTCTCCGAAGTGTTCCAAGAGGGAGGAAGCACAAGCTACCAGTCATCTTGAAGGCTGGGCCTGGCACTGGTGCACCATCACTTCTGCATTCTATTAGTTAGCACAAGGCTGCCCAAGATTCCAGGGGGTAGGGGACCACATGGGGCATGAATTCCAGGAGATGTGGTTCACTGGGGCCATCTTTGAGACCAGCTGCCACAAATAGTACTTCATAGGGTTATTGTGAGGACTAAGTAAATTAACATATGTGACATGTTTAGAATGGTCCCTGAAACATAGTAAGTGCTCAAGAACTATCAGCATTTATTATTATGCCTATTACCCCGATGCTGGGATTGGCAAATTTTTTGTCAAGAGCCAGATAGTAAATATTTTAGGCTTTGCAGGCCATATGGTCTCTGTTGCAACTGCTCAACTTTGTCATTGTCACATGGAGGCATTCATAGACAATACATAAATGAATGAGTATGGCTGTGTTCCAATAAAACTTTATTTATAATAACAAGTAGAGGGCCAGATTTGGCCATCTGTCTTGGGTCCCCTCTTTTCCTGTCACTTGGGTCTCCCTGTCCTGGCCAGTCTCTCAGAAAGGTCAGTTTCCCTGGTCTCAGTCTAGCCCCTGTCAGCCATCGTGTCAGCTCTCAGGGCATTCCACGGCCATGGAGCACTGACGGTGTGCTGGCTCAGTGTTGGGGGCTGGGTATCCATCATGTATGATCTCACTACACCTAAGATAACCATTGGAAGTCAGCTCTGGCAGTGTCAAGTGGTGCCTGAGGGGATCCTTAGTACCCCCTCCATCCTGTCAGTCTCCCCAAAGCTACCCCAAATGCACATATACTTTAATTTAAATGGTATGAATGCAACTTCAGGAAAAGCCACCTAGCCGCTCCCTGACTGCCACCCAGGATTAGTATCACTCACAGTTTGCAGATTAGGAAACTGAGGCACAGAGAGATCAAGTACATTATTTAAGGTCATACAACCAGTAAGTGGATTCAGACATGGGCAGCACGTTCATAACCACTGCTCTACACAACCCCCAGCCTCCTAGGGTACTGCTGCGAGTATGGGCAGCCTGGACCCTACCCTTCCCTGAGGCTCGGGTGGCTGCCCTGAGCACAGGATGGGAAGATCTTGGAGGCCCCCTCCAGCTCGGACTCCATGATGCTTTTCTACTGCAGGCACCAAATGACAGTAGTCCTCAGATGTGTTCCAGGAGAGAATGTTACACACTGGGTGTGCAAAGTCCACCAGAAAGGCAACTTAGCTATTGTATTAAAATTTTAAGTAGGCACACCCTTTTACCTAGCAATTCCACATCTAGAAAGATAGGCCATGGAATTGCTCACTCAGGTACACAAAGGTGTATTATGTACAAGGATGTTCACTGCATCATTGTTCTTATGAGCAGAAAATTGGAGATGTGCCAGCTGTCTACCATTAGAGAATCAGATAAATAAATTATGATCCTTTGATACTGGAGACTGCCACGAAGCTATCAAAGAATGAGAGCGTTGAAGTGGCCAGCCATCTGCAAAGCGTGGTGAAGTTTAACAGCGAGCAGGAAAATGGCATGAATAGTGGCAGCTCGTTCCTGTTTTGAGTATATATGTATGTGCAACATACAAAGTTAGTATATGCACAGGAAAAGTCTACAGGCCCATACACCAAACTGTTTGGTGAGAGTGGGACTCTCACCTAAGCTATAGATTTATATTGTGTGTAAATTTTTTTTAACAAACTTTTAGTTTTTTACTAATACAAAGAGTTGTATGATGAAGATCAATGTTCCCATCCCCCAGCTTCAACAGTTATCAACTCAGCCGACTCTCATTTCAGGCATGCTCCCCGCCAACTCCTCCTCTCCCACAGGAGAGGGAAGCAAATCCCCAACTCATATCATTTCTTCCATAAATACTTCAATGTGTGTCTCCAAAAGATAAGGACTAGTTTTAAAAAGTAGCCACAATACCATTATCACATCTAAAAAAACCCAATAATTCTTTAATATCATCAAATGTCCAGTAAGTAATTTCCAGTTATCTCATAAAAACATGAATTATTTTTGTAATAAGAAAAAAAAGATTGAAAAAGAAAAAAATGTGAATCCAGAGCGTAGGCTGGTACAACTTTCCTGGAGGTTTGTTTAGTGATACTTATCAAAAACCTTAAAAATGTGCTTATCTTTCGACCCAGCAACCCAACCCGTGAATTTATTCCAAGACAACAAAATGAAAGAGGTCCACAGACACTGTTCACCAGAGTGTGCAGTGCCTGTTACGGAGAAGTGGCTTGAAAAATATTTGTTGATTCTGAGGTTGAGCTACAGCGTCATTCTTTGCAGCTTTGTTTGTAAAATGACATGTATGACATTAGGGTGCCAGCTAGATAAATAACAGCAGATCCATAAAATGGAATGATGTCTTGTTATTAAAATCAGGTTGTAATAACACACATAGATGCCCCCCTCCAAGAGGTAGAGCTTAATCCTACCCTTGAGTGCGGTGTGGACTTCATGATTGGCATCCAAAGAATGGAGTAAGGAAGGGGAAAAATAGTACTTTTACAGTGGACAGACCCAGCAGACGCTCCCTTCCCTTAATATCAGCAGAGACAAGTGGTGCAGACATCGGGTACCCTGACCTGATGCAGTGAGAAGGGCACCTCGCCTCTGTGGCCTTCTCCCTCCAAAACCGTAACCCCGGTCTCATCATGAGAACATCAGACAAACCCAAACTGAGAGGCATTCTACAAAACGCCCGGGCAGTGTTCTTCAAAACTGTCAAGGTCATGGAAAACAAGGGAAGACTCAGAAACTGTCACAGACCAGAGGAGCCAAAGGAAAGGACTTAGACCAAATGCCATGGGGGACCCCGGATGGAGTCCTGGAATAGCAAAAAGACTTGTAGAAGAACTGGCAAAATCCTAACGAAGTCCATAGTTTAGTTAAAATTTTACTGATGTTAATTTTTCAGTTTTGGCAAATATAGCATGGTTCTGTAAGATGTTAACATTCAGAGAACCTGGGTGAAGAGTGCACAGGAACTCCTTGTGCTCTCTTTGCCATAAACTTAAAATCATTCAAAAATTTAATATTATTTTTAAAAAGCAGAATGTAGGTATTTATTAGCATAGAAATGTATTCATGATATATTAAGGGGAAGTCTGTGTATGGTCTCATACAGTTTCTGCTGAATGAGCCCACTTTTGTAAAACAATACCGATAAGGTATGTATATATATATATATATATGAATGGATATACGTGCACATACACACGCACATGCAGGAAAACACAAGTCTGGAAAAACATACTTCCAGGATCACAGCCTCCAGGGGCTGGGCGGGCGAGGACCACAGTGGCTGTGGTGAGCTGGATTGTTCACGGTCCTTCTAAAAGAGGCAGCAGTTTCGTGACCCTAGCCATTTGCTGTCCTGCGGGACTTGGAACCAGTTCTGACAGATCGTCTCATTTTCCAAAAGAAACCGAAATCTAGGGCCCACCCAGCTATGGGGAGGAGGCCCTCAAGGTCCCACGGCCACGGAGAAGAAGTCCGGGACCACAAGAGGCAGGCAACACAGGCCACCAGCTGGACTGCCCCCTCCTTGGCCCCACCATCTGCACCAGGGCCTGGAGGACAGCCAGTTGGCCAGGGCAGGGAGAGACTGCTGCTCTTCCGGCCTGCAGCCCTGCATGTGGCCAGGCTAGCGGGTGGAGGTTTGCTCAGAGCCTGCATGCCTGAGTTCTGACCCTCCGATTCACCGGGTCACTGCAGGGGTCATCCCTCTGCATGTGTGCGTGCATGTGTATGTGTGAGTTGTGGGTATAGCATCTCCTTGGGCATCCATGTCCATGCATGTCCAGGGGTCTGGTTGCCTGCGAGGGTGAATATAGTCATGGCCATGTGGTGGCTCCACATGCGTTTTGGTGTGTTTGTCCGCGGGACCATGACTGCCTGAGTGTGCCTGTGAGTCATACAGTTGCATACATCTGTGTATCTGTTGTGTGTGTGTGAGACAATGCCATGTTTATGTGTGTTTATGGGCAGCTGCACTATCTGGCTGCACTGATGCCTACATATCTGTGTTTCCGTGGATTTGCCTGTGTGTTTACACTGTGTGTGTGTATGTGTGTGTTTGTGTGTGCTCTGTCCGGTTGAGTTGTGTTTGCTTGCATGTCTGTTGTACTTTATGGGTGTCTCGGTTATGTCCATGCCTCTGTGTGAGTGTATGTCAGCGTCTGTAGCTGTGTGTTACATCTGACTGAGTGTATATACATGTGTGTGTGTTGGATGCTGGGGGTCAGGGGACAGAGTCACTCACAATCAGCACCAGCTTCTCAATTCCCTCTGCCTGGTTCCTGCTGGTCCCCAGAAGAAGGTAAGGTCCAAGTAAGGTCCGAGCAGCCCCTGCCAGCCCCTGAGACCCCACCCCAGGGTGAGAAGCTCAAGGGTGGGCCAGCTGCAGAGTCCAGGCTTGGAGGGCCCTGGAGTCCACTCCCGGGGCCACACACATTGCAGCCGCCAGTCTGCCCTGGCCTGGCTCCTGGGGACCCCTTGCCCTTGGCCAGCCGGAGAGTCTTTGATCCAGGACACAGTCGCCACTTCATCATCTCCCACAAGTATAGCTCGAAGGCCATTTGTTCATAGGCCTGATTTGATCACTCCCCAAACTCAGGCTCTGGGTACAGGAAGTCTGTATAGTCGCCCTTCCTATGAGGCGGCTAGGGAGGCTGGGGAATAGAGGAGATGTGTAAATGAAGGGCAGCTAGGACAGAGTAAAAGAAGCAGGAAGCCTCAGCGCCTCGGGGCCAGAGGGGCCCTTGGAGACCCTCTGGTCCAGCCCCCTGTTTTACAGATAAGGACACTGAGGCCGCAGAGGGCAAGAACCTCACCTGAGGCCACACAGCAAGTCCCTGGCAGAACTAGCATTCCCTTCAGAGAGCTGGGTAGCTCTAGAGTTCACGGCCCACAGGAGTCCTTCATTCATTCAGCAAATATGTATGGTGCACCTCCTACAGCCAGGCCCAGTCCAAGCCCTGGGGACACAGCAGTGGATGAGACAGACATGGCCCTGACCCTCACGGAGTGTACACTGTAGTCAGAGAGACCGACAATAGGCGCAGAGATGATAAGTTCCAACCGTGCTGAGGGAAAGGGGATGAAAGTTCACCTTCTGAGGCCTTGGAGTCGCGCCGTCCAGTACGGCAGCCACTAGCCATATTTAAGTTTCAATTAAGTAAAATTAAAGGTTTCTTGGCCTCAGTAGCCACATTTCACGTGCTCATTAGCGACATGGAGCTGGTGGGTACTGTGCTGGGCAGCACAGAGAGAGAGGACATTTCCATCATTGCAGAAAGTCCGACTGGACGGCACTGGTCTGGAGAGTGAAGAGAGGAGCTGGGGTGTTTGGATGACTGAGGACGGTGACATCTGAGCTGTCCTGATGAGAATGGGCTGGCCGTATGATGATGTTTCAGGAGGGAACAGCAGGTGCAAAGTCTGTGAGGTAGGAATGAGCCTGGTGTGCTCAAGGGACAGAAGGGACAGTGAGGGGAGAAGACAAGGAGATGGGATTGGGAGGTCAACAGGGGCTTCTGGGGCCTTGATAAGGAGTTTCTTCTCTATTTTAAGGGCATCAGGAAGCCATGGGTGGTGATTTAAGCAGGGGAGTAACAGTTTTTAAAATATGTGGAGAATGGATTTATGGAAGGGCAAGAGTGGAAGGAGGGAGACCTAGTGAGAAAGCCATTATGTCACAGAAAGGAAGGTGACTGTGATTCAGATGATAATTGGGGAGAGAGAGAGCCACCAGTCATATGCCAAACCTCAGGGTCCTGGATCAAGCCATACATGAAGCTAAGATTTGCTTGATCCCCAAGCTCCCTCCTTCTCTCCTCTTGGTTCCTGGGCACTGACATGAACATCCTCATTAGTACAACCTACCTATTTCCCCTCCCCCACAGCCTGCCTGAAAACCCTCCAGTCCCTGTATGGGGCACTCAGACCAGTTCCCCAGGCTTAACTCAGTGTCCCGGGTTGTTTTCTCCCATGGCTTTGCCCCTCTCACCGGGGCTGATAAGATAGGCCCATCTTGTTGCCTTGGGTTTGTGGGAAAATGCTTTAGGTCATTTTGTGTTTCATTAACTTTCCCCACCATGATGGTTATCTTGTAGCTGGTGAGGAGGAGGCAGGAGGAACTAGCTTGCTCTGGGTCCAGGGGGCCCTCCAAGGGAAGGCTTAGGCTTCAGATGTGACAGGAGGAACTTTGGTTTGGTCTTAGGAAGAACTCCCTCTCCAAAAAAAGCTGATGGCAGAGCCCTGCATTACCAGTGGAGGGGCCCTGAGAACAGGACAGGTAGCCCGCTCCCTGTCATGATGCTGCAGAAGCCTGCTGTCCGCTCTTCAAACACTGCAAGTTCATCCCCTCTCAGGACCTTGCACTGGCCCTTCTCTCTGCCTGGAGTGTTCTCCCCCCGGGCCTTTCCTCCGCCTACTGTTGTGCTCACTCTGAAATCTCGTTTATCTCCTGTATAGGAGTATCAGGTCTGTGAGGACAGAGCTGTGGCTTATCTCGTTTCTTTCTGTGCCCCTGTGTCTGAAACTGTGCCTGGCATGTGGTACAGCCTCCCATGAGGTTTCCGGAATGAATGGATGGTCCATGTGAGCATCAGCTGGCAGCCGCCATCCATACAGAGCCTGGTGCACCACACACCCTACTGCCTGCTCTCACTGCACCCCTCAATGGCCCCCTGAGGAAGGGGTCTGAACTGTTGGCTGGATCCAGAAACTGAGGCTGGGAGAGGTGAGGTCCTCTGCTCGAGGTTACACAGCAGTTTGCAGCAGGCCCGGCCTCAAGAGGTCTGGAGGGGCGGCAGGAGGGGCAGAGGTTGGGCGAGTCTGAGGGCACACTGCCTTTCCACGTGACAGCTCTCCATTCACCCTCAGGCCTCTGCTTCCTGCTGAGCTGGTCTGGGCACCACCCCGCCACTTCTCCCCGTGACCCCCCCCCCCCCCCGCCCAAGGTCCTCAGGTACCACTGCTGCTTGAGGGCCCTGGCCTGTGGAGCTCGGTGCTGGGCCCCACAGCCCAGGGGTGCAGGCAAAGGGAAGAGGCACCGCTGGAAAGTGAGCCCACTGTGGCCTCAGCAGGCCCCGCTGGCAGACGAGCCCTGAGCACGCATGTGGCTCCGCGGTCACGGTCACGGTCACAGGCAGGCAGACTCGCCCTCCTGGGTGCACTTGGGCACGCCCTGGGCTTACATCAGCCGGGTGGACTTAGGCAGCCTCTCCAAAGAATGCGGCTCATTGTTAGTGATCTGCCGGGATTCCTTCCCGACTTGGCCCCACCCGGAGGCCGGTCTGTTCAGGCTGAGAGGGCGGCAGGAGGAGGTGTTGGAGGAAATCTGGCCCCTCCTCCCTGTGACAATGGTCTGAGCAGCTCTAGGAGTAAGGACGGGAGTCCCCATCACTATCTGACCTTTCAACCACACACACATATGACTTGTATAACGACAGAGTAGAAAAACAATACACGCTGTAGAAATGATGTCTGTAACACTCAACAGCAGAACTATTCTAGGTACTAACTCATTTAATCCTCACAACAACTCTCTGAGGGGAAATTGTGGTCATCACCCCCATTTTGCAGATGAGGAAACTGAGGCCCAGGTGACTTGGCCAAGTTCACAGAGCTAGTAAGCAAGGGAGCCAGGACTCACAACTAGCATGGCCCCAGATCCTCCCTGCTCTTAAACAGCACCCCCAAACAGGTCTCAGCATCACGGTGGACACCGGCTCTTGCCCCGAGCCACGTGGTGGGGCCGAGGGCGTAGGGGATTTGGAAGACGAGTTCCAGTTCTGTTCCACTCTTGCTTATGACCTTGGGCAAGTCATTTCCCCTCACTAGGTCATTTCCTCATCTGATACTGCGCCCCCCCAGCCCCAGTGGGCTGTTTGTTGTGAGAGTAAAATAAAGTCCTGGATGCAAACTGTCAAGTATTATGTCCTAGTGAAGGGCACCTGTGGCACCTAGAGCCTAATTTGCATGGTGATTATTGGTGCAGGATCCTTGTCTCTCCTCCTTGACTGTAAGTTCACTGCACATGAGAGATCACATCAAAATCACCTAACCTTCCACATGGCCTGGCCCAGAATGACCATGTGACCCAGCGTGCCGCGATGGCTAAAAGCACAGGCTTCGATTGGTGCAGGCACTTTGGAAAACTGTTTGGTAGACCTACTAAAACTAGAGAGATGTGCACCCAATGACCGAGTCATTCCACTCCTGGGCATCAACCCAATAGAAGTGGGCACTTATGTCCACCAAGAGAGATGTACAAAAAATGTTCATACTGGCTTTATTTGTAATAGCCAAGAACTGGAAACAGGGGAACGTGGTATATTCACACCACAGTCTATTCTCACACACGTTCATACTCCACACTGGAAAACAAACTGCTGATAAGTGCAACAGCGTGGATGAAGCTCAGAGACACTGTTGAGTGAGAGAAGTCGGACACAAGAGAACACATGACGCGAATCCATTAGCAAGAATTTCAAGAAGAGACAAATGACTCTAAGGTACTAAAAGGCAGACCAGTGGCTGCCTCTGGTGGAGGAGGGCGCCACGTGAGAAGGGGCACCCGGCAGCCTGCCAGGTTGCTGGACATGCCCTTGGTCTTGATCAGGGTGGTGGTCACACAAGTGTGTGCGTGTGTTCATAGCTGTACACCTCAGATTTATGCACTTTGTGGTATTGGAGTTGTACATAATTTTTTAAAAGATGAATGACTCTGAAAAAATAAATATAAGCTCTAGAGCCTGGCTTAAATCTTTCTGCTACTTCCGAGCTGGGTGTCCTTGGTGAGGCATCTTCCCTGCCTCACCAGGCCATGCCACCCTCTCTTCGTGTGGGGATGATGCCACCCCTGTAACAGTGGGGTCTCCGGGGGCGGAATGGGGCATGAACCACTCAGCACAGTGCCCAGCCCAGAGGAAGTGTTCAGTAATTGGTAGCTGTTATTAATAATGAAAGATTTACACCCCAAGCCATGAGACCTTGCTTCCACAAATATTTACTAAGCGCTCCATGCGCCAGACACTGGGCTGGGCCGTGCGGGTAGAGCAGAGAGCAGGACAGACTAAGCCCTTTCATGAGTTGACGTTCTGGTTCCTTCGCTCAGTCAACACACAGGCACTGTGACTTGCCCGAAGTTGCACAGCTGATAAATGCTTTGGCCAGGACCCCTGGCTGGCTCCTCCAGCTGTGCCACAGGTCCCAAAAGATGGTCCCTGCCCAGCCAGTGGGCCTGTCACCACGAGAGGGGCAGATGCAAATGCTGGGAGTTAATACCAATGAGGGATGTGAGTTAGCGAGTGAATCTCCAGCCTCCTTGCCTCGCGGTGGGAAAACCAAGGGATGGCCCCCATATCGTCAGGGTCCCCAGGGGGAGTGCGCCAGTGGCAACCTATCACTATCACACATTGTACTGGCCTCCCTCTGTCCCCGATCCACCTCCTCATTCTCCTACCGCTGCTTCTGGCATCACCTCCCCCCAAAAAGACTTGTCCCCAAATCCTTGTCTCTGAGTCTGCTTTTAAGGAACCCTGCCTGAGAAAGCTGGCCATTGGCCATGTGGTGGGGAACCAGAGGGAGCAAGGACAGACCCTGGCTGGGGACGTGGGCTCAGCTGCCCTCCAGGACAGCTGGCCATGAAGCCTGCTCTCTTTCAGGAAGGTTCTGTGAGGGCAGAGAGCCTTGCTGTGGCCTTGACCATGAACTGGCTGTCCTCTCCACTTCTGAGTCCACTCATGGCCACAGTCACCCAGGGGAGGAGGGCTAGCTTTCAGCAGGACAGTGTGGTTGGTCCTGGCCCCCGGGGAGATGGGACCCACCCACCTGGGGGATGGAGTCAGGCACCCCCTGGGCAGTGCTCGTCTAGAGCCCCTGGAGAAGAGGGCACCTCAGGCACCCCTGCTGTCCCACCTGCTCTGGCCCCACAGGGCTCTGGCCCTGCGCCTGGCCAGCTAACCAGCCCCGAGGCTGAGTGGTTTCCCCGACGGTCCCTGAGGCTGTGTTTTGACTTCTGGCCCGATGCTTCCTGCCTGTGCTCTGCTCCTAAGGCTTCTGGGGCTTTATGACTTTTGCAGGGCAAGGCATGCTGTTCTGGGGTTTGGTGCTGGGACCACAGGGCACAGGGTGGTGTCAGATCAGGTGTCTGGAGTGTGGGTGGCAAAGCCCCCTCGGAGGGCCAGGGAGATGCTACAGGTCTGGATCCAACAGCCACGGATGCTTCAAGTCTATCCTTCTTGCCATGAACCCTCCTAAATTCTGCGTCAGTAACCACAGCAACAGGAACAATAATAATGTTTCCTCATTTGGAGATGGGGTTGTTACAGAGATGATCAAGTCCCAATGAGGTCATTAGGGTGGTGCTAATCCAACATGACCGGTGTCCCTATGAAAAGGGAAAATTTGGGCACAGGGACAGACACCCACAGAGGGAAGACGATGTAAAGAGTCACGGGGAGAAGACGGCCATCTGCAAGCCACAGAGAGGGGCCTGGAGCAGCTCCTCCCTCACGGCCCTGCCCACACCTTGATCTTGGACTTGCAGCCTCAAGAACTGGAAGACAGTAAGTGTCTGTCTCTTCGGCTCCCCCCGTCTGTGGTGCTCTGTTACAGCAGCCCAGCAAACTCATACACAGCTTTGTTGAGATGTAATTCACGTATCACAAAACCACTCATTTAAAGTGTACAATTCAGTGCTTTTTATTCTGCTCACAGAATTGTGCAGCTCTCACCATGATCTAAAGTTAGAGCATTTTCTTCACCCCAGAAGGAAACCCTGTACCCAAGAAGCAGTCATTCCTCATCCTCTCTGCCCCCAGCCCCTGACAACTACTAATCTGCTCTCTGTCACTACAGATTTGCCTATTCTGGACATTTTGTATACATGGAATCATACAACACGTGGTCCTTTGTGACTGGCTTCTTACCCTTTGTGTAATGTGTTCAAAGTTCAAAGTGGGAGCGTGTGTCAGTGCTTCATTCCTTTTTAAGGCTGCATAATGTTCCATTATATGGATAGACCACACTTTGTTTATCCATTCATACGTTGATGTGTAATGTAATTTTGTTTTAGAAAGAGGATCTTAAATACGGCAAAATGTTCACATTTGTTAAATCTGAGTAGTGAGAACATGGATAGTTGTTATGTTTCTTTATATTTTTCTGGATGTTTGAAAGATTTCATCATTTTTTAATACTAATCAATATATTTAAACTATGTATATTGGAAGAGACAGAGAATGAGCCTCCAGCCATTGAAGGGAGATAACAGTCACTGATATACTAAAGGAAAAGATGGGTAATATTAAGAAAAAAGAAAAAGCGTTCTTGAACCTTCTTTTCCAACTTCCTGCTTCCCTGCTGACCCCAGTGTCAGAGGGAGAGGGATACTACTTAACAGCCTCGGATGTGAGCCCCGCAGGGACCAGGACCATGTCTGCTGTGTTCTCAGCTGCCTTCCTAGCACTCAGAGAAAGCGTGGAACATTTCTTGAGAGTGGTGGGCCTGACCACCATGGTAAGGGGCCAGCTAGACTCCCTCGGCCCTACCTGGGTCCCCAGCCACTGCAGTCTTCCCCTCTCCCCACCTGAAGGCTCATTCCACCCAGAATTTGGTAACCTGCCTCATGCACCGACAGGGAGCTCACTCCCTTATGAGGTGGTCATCCCTCTGCCAACCACCAGGGTTGGGCACTCCAGGATCCCCTCCCGCTGGGGAGACAGTCTGGTGGCATGCCCTGAAATAACAGAGCTCAGAGGTCAAATATGTTTGGGGACCTTATGTGATCTAACACACCAGCACCATGTATTGAGCCCCGGGTGTTTGTCAGGCGTGGCCCTGGGCTTTATGCTGCTTGCCGTCCTCCCCCAGCTCTGAGAGGAGGACTCCATTATCCCCATTCAAAAGATGGTGCTCCGAGGGGCAAAGCCCTGGCCAAGGTCCCAAACCTGGTGAGAGGCACAGTCAGGGCTCAAGTTTATCCCACACCCACACCCTCCTGTTAACTCACAGCACCACCAGCAGACAAGGGCCCAGCTTAACTGATCATGTGGTCCCTTCTCCCCTAATCCATGGGAGCGGCCTGCAGGGCCCACCTTGGGCAATGCAGCTCTGGGCCTCCCAAACCAGCTCCATCTGTAGGCCCTGCTTGTTTACAGAAGCTTTTCCTGGGCATCTGTGGCCAGGCATGGAAACAAAGCTTCTGTGTTTCCTTGAGCCCATTTGGAGTTCGTCCTGCTTGTATCTCACAGCAGGGAAATCTGCATTTTCACCCAAGGTGATGCCTTAACGAGCAGGAAGCGTGCTGTGACCGAAATGCAGCCCTAGGCCCCGAGGAGAAGCCAGTTCAGATTCTCATGTGGGCTGGCGGTGGTGGGGAGGGCAGTGGTCTTGCTCATCCCAGTCTAAGCATGGGCTATGCCCATCCCACGGCCACATTGGCTGAGCCCAGAAACATGTCAGCGGGTTGCATCCTTCAGGGAGAAAGTACAAAAGCGTTTCTCAGGAATGAGCTTCAGGGAGAGCCAAGAGGGGGGTGGGAGGGAGGGCAGACCCAGTCTTCCCTCCCATAAGACTGGCATTCTTTCCTCAAAACCTTGCAAAATGAGACTGTGTGGCCTCCCTGTTGTGGCCTGGTGCTCCATGGTATCACTGAGATGCTGGGAAGGGCAGGTACCCTGGCCGCCTGTGCCTGAATGGTCGCCAGCCGAACTGCCCTGAACACGTGCAGCTGAGCAAGTGGGCCACTCCCACTTCATTTGAGTCCAAAGAATGTTGTCATCTGGCCACCCACAGCCTTATCAGCGAGGCCTTTCTCAGGATTGCTGGGACAAAGGGCGTGGGTGTTCTCAGGACTCGGGGGGATTCTGGGAATGCATCTTTGCCTCTCCAAATCGCCCCCTCTCAGAGCTGGACAGGACCCTCAACCACCTCCTCACTGAAGGGGAAACTGAGGCCCAGAGAGGACCATGACTTGCCTGGGGTCATGACAGGTAACGTTTTGTTACGTTACCTTGTTCTTGACCTTTTCCCTAGGAGAGAGTGCACACCAGATCCCTTGGGGCCCAGGTCAGGGATCACGGCCCCGCGGAAGCCCAGTGGCCACAGCAGAGGCTGGTGGTGACAGGGTTTCAGTGGGAGGCCCAGATGAAGCCGACAGAGCACTGGGCGGGGAGCCGGCACGCTTTAGTCCTCGCTGGCCCAGACCTGCTGGAAGGACCTCTAAGGAGCGTCTCGTTCCAGCTTAGGAGCCTGGAGGCCAGAGGGGTTAAACGGGCTCTCTCAGCAGCCAGGATGAGACAGGAAGCAGCGGGGGTGAGGTCAGCTGGGGGTTCAGATCTGAGGTCATCTAGAGGGCCTCGCAGGTGAGTTGGGGCCATGAGGAGCCCAAAGGTAGAGGAGGGCCATATCTAACTTCATCCCTTCATCTGCCCGTTAATTCCCCAACAGCCCCGTTGCTGGTTTGCTCTCCTTGAGTTATCTTGCTTTCTGGCCAGGGAGATGAGCAATTAAACAAACCGAGACCCATGAGGACACAGGGTGGCGGTGAGGCAGGGTCACCAAGCCTGTGCACCATGCTGCGCCTGCATTGCTGCAGAAACACGGGCCACCGGGCAGATGTGGTAAATCCCCTCCCCTCCTTCCATTTTCCTCTCTCTCTCTCTCCCAGTATTTCTTCCAACAGACCCAAAGGCTCTTGTTGAAATGACAGGTGCCCCAGCAGCCACCTGAGGCTTGTGAGGTGGTGGGAAGACTACAGCCATGGCATCAGCTGTACTCATCCAGGTACGGTTTGAGGGAACAACTCCCTTCTCCTCTCTGAGCCTCAGTTTCCTCAAGTGTAAAGTGGACAAGGGGCCGGCCCAGTGGCATAGGGGTTAAGTTCTCATGCTCTGCTTTGGTGGCCCGGGGTTTGCAAGTTCAGATCCTGGGCGCAGACCAACGCACCACTCATCAAGCTGTGCTGAGGCGGTGTCCCACATAGAGCAACTAGAAGGATGCACAACTATGACATACAACCATCTACTGGGGCTTTGGGGAGAAAAAAAGCAAAGAAAGGAGGAAAATTGGCAACAGATGTTAGCTCAGCGCCAATCTTCCTCAAAAAAAAAAAAATAAAAATAATAAAGTGGGCCCAGGGCAGTGGTGGATGCTGAAAAGTCATGATAGAAATCTGTGTGATGGCCCGGTTCATGCCCACGCCCCTCCCCAGGGCCCACGTGAAGAACAGTCAAAGCCCAGCTACTGGTCTACCTTCCTCTGGTTGGGCTCCCAAGTCCTGACTGCACAGGAGTCTATTGAAAACACAAACTCAGTTCTGGTCACCTTCCTGCTCAACCCCCTGGCCAATGGCTTCTCAGCCCACCCAGAACTACACTTGGTTGGCCCCATGGTTAACTGGCCCTGAAGCTTGGCCCTGCTTCCCTCTACTGCCTCATCTCTCTCCCCTGCCAATCTCCTTTTTGGGGTCTCAAAATGCCTCCTCTTTCCTGCCTCAGGGCCTTTGCACTTGCTGTCCTCCTGCCCAAACCAGTCTTTGCAGGCCACCCCCTCTGAGCCACCTTCCACATTCACCCCCTAAACCTGCCCATCTGTCCTTGGCCCTCAGAGCTGCCCACTCGTTCCCTGCCTAGCACTCAAGGCTTTGAGGACTGGAATGCTTGCTCCATTTCTGGCTCCCCTACTAGCTAGCCTGGACGTCCCATCAGATCAGGCAGCAGATCTTCACTGCCCATTGCTGTGTCCTTGGCCCAACCCCAGCGTTTGGCACACTGGAAGTGTTCAGTGATGACAGACAGATTCTGGAGTCCATTCTGGGTTTCTAGAAGAGCTGAGCCCTGTCCCAGGGTGTGGCACCAGGGCAGATCTGGGGTAGGCCTTGTCCAGTGAGGGGCCTGGGACTGGGAATGTCTTGTCTGACACCACCTGCCCCTGAGTGGGTGGATGGGGTCCTGGGAGCCTGGCACCCAGCCAGACAGGCTCCCCAGCCGGTTTGGCAGGATTGCTGTGGACAGCACTCGGCCCTGCAGAATGGCCCACCCTGACCCCCATGGTTGGCTTACCTGGTCAAAGGCCTTCGAGCTCTGGGCCTAGGCCTGGCTGAGCCTCTCCCTGGCCTCTCTGCAGGACCCACACCCTGTAACACCCACCAGATGCCTTCCATCTGCAGGCCCTCTGCCTGGGCTGGGGGGCCAGCAGTGAGCTGGAAGGAAGGATGGGATCCCCGCCTTTTGTGGAATTTAGAGGTCAGGACCATCAGACTACATTGACTGGCTGGAGTGTGGGAGTGGGGAGCCACAGTTCTCTTGCAAGGAGGATTAGGGTTCCCCCAGCCTGAGATAAGACTCCTAGTGCAGGTGGCTTACATGGAGGTAAGCAGAAAACACCCATAGGTGAATGGCAAGGTGAGACAGGGAAGAGAAGGAGCCCAGATGGGCTGCCTTGGTGGGCAGGACTCCACTGGGGGCACCTGGGGCCCCTCCCCCCTTGAACTCCCCCTAGAGTCATCCCAGTCCCACCGCCAACCAGCCAGGTCACTGACCCGCCAGCTCCCACCAGGCGTTGGCTTTGGGTTGCTCCAGGGTTGGGGTGAGGAGGTTAATTCTGCAGTTCCCCTGGGGTGCAGTGTGTCACAGAGAAAGTCCTTCCCAGCTGAGATCTGGCGTGGGCTCTGTGACAGCTTCTGCTACAATCTTTAAGGCCCTTTCTGAGGCCATCTGAGGAGTGGCAGGTTCTACAATAAGGCACACTTCTCCCCCACATCACAACACGCGCATGTAAAACTTCTGAGGGACACATAGTTATTCCCAAGAATGCTCAGAATCAAAGCCAGTCTCTGATCAGTGCAGCCAGCAACAGCCCCCACCCGCGTTCAGCCTCTTCCTGCCTGACTGCAGCTCCAGGGCCTTTCACATGCCATTCCCTCTGCCTAGAATGCACTCTGACCTGTTGTTTCCGTTCTCGTCTGGTCTTGGTCAGGGAATGGTCTCCCTGACCGATATCCCTCCCCCACTGGACAGTCTCCCTTGGGCTCCTTGCTCCCTGCTCAGCAGTTATCGGGGCTGTACTTCAGCTGGGATTGGGTGCTCACTTGTTGGGTGGCCCTGTCTGCACACTGTGGTACCCAGCCATTCAGGAATGTTTGCTGGAAGAATGAAGGAACACTTGATCCAAAACTGGAGTCCCAGGCCCGCAGGTGTCCCTAACTCAGTGTGCAACCTGGGCGAGCGTTTCCTCTGCACCGTGTCTCTTCTGTCCATTGAGGTGTGGGTCCCCAGGCTCCCTAGGGCCCTGTGGGTTCAGGTCTTTGGGGTTCTGGGATATAATGATCAAGAGAAACTTGCTGTCCGCATTCCCAGAGCTGGAAGCACCAGCAAACCCTTAGACCAATCAGTGCCATTGTCTTTCAAATGAAGAGAGCGGGACCCCTGGCCCAGATGTAAGTACGGGGCAGAAAAGGGTGGAAACGCTGGGGAGGCTCACTAGTCACCTTGGCCTGGAAGTGGGGGAGCTGCAGAGAAAGCAGGGAGTCCAGGCTGGAGGAAGGAGAAGACCCCACTCAGATGCTTCCCCCTGGAACCTCAACCTAGGAAAGGAGGGCTTATACATCAAGATTCCTTAAACAACTGAAATCCACTCTGGTAAGTTAAGCCAAAAGAAAGCAAGCAAAGAAAGTATTTGGAAGATATAGGTTAGCTCACAGAAGCAAAAGAATAAGTGAAGAACCAGACATTGGAAAGGAATGGTCTGGCTGTGAACTTTAGGCAACAGAACTCATGGGCAGGCTTTGGGATGAATGTACTCCCTCTGCTTCCGTTTTTGAGTCATTCTGCTCCAGACTGAAATTTCCTTCATATGTAAAGAGTTCCTACAAGTCAATAAGACAAATTGAAAAAATAAGCAAGAATACAAAGGAATAGTCCACTGAACAGGAAATACAAATGACTCTTAAACTTATGAAAAGATGTTTAGTCACAATAGAAGTGCAAAATGAAACTACAGCCCAATACTACTTTTCACCTATCAGATTGGCAATGATGCAAAACTTTGATAATACTGTGTTGGCATGGGTATGGGGAACAAGTCCTGTCATACATTACTGGTGGGAGTGTAAACTGGTATAGCCGATATCAAAAATTTTTAAACATGCACATGTGTTTTGACCTAAAAACTCACTCCTAGGAATTTATGCTTCAGGGACATTTGCAAATGTAAAAATGACAGCACAAGGATATTTATTGCAACATTTTTTTGGTAATAGTAGAAGATTGGACACAACTTAAATACCCATCAATAGAGGATGATAAATTCCATAATAATATATCCACTCAGTGAACACTGCAGCTGTTAATAAAAAGAATGAGGCAGCTTTATGTGTTTTGACCTGGAATGCTCTCTAGATAGACTATCAGGTGAAGAGACCAAGGTTGAAGGACAGAGCATTATGTATGCATACATGTGTGTTAAAGCCTCAGCCTTCAGCCTCTTAATTCAGGACACTCCACTTTGTCCTGTAGCAGGTCCTGTCCATGCTCCCCCAGGTCCCATCTGAGGGGTATTTTCCATGCACCCCTGCTTTGGCTTCCAACTGACTGCATCTGAGATTCCTTGGAGGGAGACTGCCCTCAGGCTACTGGAGTTCCTTGTTTCTCCTTGCAGAGAGCTGGAAGTGTCTCCCAAGATGGCCCTTCACTGGTGACTGACTGGTGGGAGAGTGTGAAAGCTCAGCATCCTAGCTCAGGCTGGGAAACACTGGGATGTGGCTCAGTCCCCTACAGGGTTGGTGGAGCTCCCTCAGTAAGACTCCGCCTGGGCTCACAGCCTCACCCAGATACTTCCCTTCTCTGTCTGCTCCCCCCACTCCCTTACCACTCTCCCTGGGTGCACTTCCTGAGTAGGTCAGGCCACAGAAATCAGGGCCTACTCCAGAGGAATGTGACCAGGACACCTCCTCTCTTCACCTGCTCCTCCTTCCCTGCCTTCCCACATGCACGGAGGGCTAATGTGCTAGATATCTCCTCACAGGGGTGTTGTGAACAATATCAGTAAAAATACCAAGAAAGTAACGTTAACTAAATAGCTAACAAGTGCTGAGCAGTTTCCACATGCCAAGCCCCAGGTTAAGTGCTACCCAAGCATTACCCCTCTAAGCCTCACAATAGCCTTTATGACTCAAGTATTATGATTGTCCCCATCTTACGGGTGGGGACTCAGGTTCCAGAGCTAGATGACTTGCCCCGGGTCCCAGTTAGGAAGTGGCAAGTTGTTTTGAAGTCTGGCTCCACTGCAAACTCATATCCACTATGACGTTGAAAATAACGTGACACAGGGAGGATGACAGCTCCACAGCAAGGAAAACCTGCATTTTCAGAGCAGGTAAAACAAGGGAAGGTCATTTACTTTTCCAAAAGATTCTCTCCTTTGAAGTCTTTCCTCCATAAACACACACCCCAGTCTCAGAAGCAAATCCTGAGATGAGAATTAAGACATTCAAGGTCGGCAGAGCCCCCTGGAGCAGCCACGTTTGCAGAGGTGGGAAGGGAGCCTGCCACTGGGAAAGGCGCCCTTGGCCCCACCGCAGCAAGCTATGGCCTCCTGATTTCCCCGGGACCTTGGGTATGGGAAAGAGTGGGCAGACTGTCTGTATATTTGCATACTTTATCAGCAAGGCTTTGTGCATTTCAACCCTGCTTCTTCTCCACCAACCACGTGCCACCAGGAACCACAGGACCCCACCCCTGGCCCTAAACCTCAGTGTCCTGATGCCAGGCTGTGAGTCAGCCCCAGGAGGAAGGATTCCTAGAAGCCAATCCCACATTGGCGTGACTAGAAACAACTTGCCTATACAAGGAAGCATCTGAGAGCCACGTAAGTATGGCCCATTCAGCCCAAAGGAACCCCAGACGCAGCTCGCCTCCCCATAGCATCCATATGTCCTCAGATGCCCGTGTCCACTCCACTACCATCCCCCACCCAGGGAAGTGTGACAGAAGGGAAGACAGGCTGCAAAGAGATGGTGGTCTTAACCAACTGTGGTCAAATATCTTACTTGTGCAAAGTGTTGCACAGCAAGTGCCCATGTGAGCACATGGCTAGAGGTCTTGGCAGGCCCACAGCACTGCTGAGGAAGGTCGGGCTTTTTTGCACAAATCTCAGTCTTGCCTGTTGATCCTCCCTTCCCACCCTGGCCACATCACAGACCAGCCGAAGGCCTCCAGACGTTGGTGGGACCAGAGTCCTAGGAGGCCCCCTGGCCTGAAAGCTTTGCCCCAGATTGCCCTACACGCTGGACAAATGGCCGTCACTGCCCTTCTCTCTGTGGCACGGGTGCTTGAGTTTGAGTCCCACCGAAGATGGGTTGGAAAAACAAAGGCCGCCTCAGAGGAAGCCGTGGACCCAGGAGATGTGGAGAAATCAAGAAAAGGGTAGTTGTACTTCGGCGGCAGACCCTAAAGGGATGTCAGCTCCTGATAGAATGAGAGGATGGGGTCTCCCTGAACTTGACCCTCTCGTTCTCCTGGAGGCCCTGCCATGTGGCTCCTAGGAGGAATCTGGGTTCCTTTTCCTAAGCATCCCTGTGATAAGGCACCTGAGCCGCCACCTGCAACCAATTGCCCCCGGCACCCACATGGGATCTGAATAGATGTCCCTTGCTCCACTTAGTTCACTGCTTTTCTACATGCAGGATCTTGTATTCAACCCCAGAACTTATGAGTAAATCAGGTGCTTTTGATCACATTGACTGGTAAGAAATATTGTTACCGCACTGCAGGTCCAGGTTGCTTGATGTCACGTTGTAAAAGAATTTACAGAACAGCAAGGATGGGTACACAGAGTAAGAAGTTTATTAGAAATACACTCCATAGACAGAGGGGGCACACTCCAAGGGAGGAGCTGTGCCTAGTGGTTTTGCCATCTCATCTTTTATATTCCTGTAGGGGTCCTTCCGCATAGGGCAGAAGTAAAAGCTAAGGCAGCTGTGACTCAGGGCAGCAGCAGCCAGGGCACGAGCGGCAGGGCTGCAGCTTCCGTAAATCAAGCAGTTCAGTCCCCCTGCAGGCAGTCAAAAGAGGTTCAGAAAACTTGCGGTTACCTAAGCTATCTTAAGCTTTAGTGCAGCATGAAATTTCTATTAGCAGGTTATATTAACTATATGCTAGCAATATGCCAGCAACATTCCAGCATGACCCTCCTGTTCCCTTGCGGTGCCAGATCCCTACGCTAACCTGCCTGCCTCAATATCACGAGATCGTCAATTGCAAGAGTGAGGACTATGCGTTGTTCCCTGCTGTGTCTCTGTCTAAAAGAGCGGCTGACACATAAGAGGCTTCAGGTGGAGGAAGGACAGTGACCGTTTTTTGGGCCCTTTGCAAAAGGCATGGGCACGCCCTTGACGTGGATTATCTCCTTCGGTTCTCAGTACAGCCCATTTTCCAAATAAGTAAATAAAGGCTCGGAAAGGACAATATGATTGTCCAGGGTCACAAGGAAGTGGTGAGGTTGGGATTTGAACCCGTCTGTCAGACTAAATACCTCCTCAATAAAGATCAGAAAAGGGAGCTGCCTCATCCTGGTTTTAGGAACCCGGCCAGGAGGGCCAGAGCTGGGCCCAGAGCCCTGCCTCCCTCGCGCTGGTACATGAAGGGTTCACGTGGGCCTCCTCTTCTTCCGTTCGGCTCTTTTCTTCTTTGCAAGACCCCGTTCTCACTGACCAGACTCCTTCCTGGGGGCACAGAGCAGAGAACAGAAGAGGCCCATCCAAGAAAAGTGTGCTGGAGGGGATGGGGTGCACAGAGGGCCCCCAAACCTGTGCCCCATATGGAGAGCAGCTACCTGCAAATTGAGTGTCTGCCAGCCAAGAAGTGTCATGGGCATCCAGGGAAGAGACTGAGGGAGGAAGGAAGGAGCCACTCCTTTTCAAAGGGGCGCCTGCCCTCAGTTCCTGAGGAGCCCTCTGTGTTTCTGTCCACGGAGACCAGTCGCGTGCAGGAGCACTGTCCCTCCCCCAACCCAGGGCCATCTTCAGAGAAGCTGAGAGGACAGCCCGCTCATCACTCGCCATGGGGCAGAACTCCTAGGCAGCCACCTCTTAGAGTCACTGAATTCCTGAGCATCGAATATAAATATAAAAAACAAAGTAACTTGTGTTCTTTGTAGAGGTTTTAAAAACACAGAAAAGTACAACAGAAAGATAAAATAGCCCTCCACTTAGAAATAACCACTTTCCCCTAACATTTTATGAAGACAAATTACGAACGTACAGAGCAGTTGGCACAATCGCACAAAGACCTCCCAGGCACTCTCCACCTCGACTCTGCGTTCACACTTCCTCTGGGGCTTTCACACGCCTCTCCATCTATCTCAGCTCGATTCATCCTTTGATTTACCTTCTTTTTCATGCATTTCAAATTAAGTTGAAGACAACTTTAGCATGAATACTATTAATTAGAGTAAAATAGCTTTTTAAAAAACTTTTATTATGGAAATTTTCAAATACATGAAAATGGAGAAAATAGGATACCAGAGCACTCATCACTCAGCCTCACTGTCAACATTTTTCCAATCTCTTTTCATCTATCCCTCACTGTTTTTTAGAAGTAGGTTTTACTTTGAATTGTAAAAATAATACATCCTCACAACCATCAGAAAAATCATTGATTCGGGCACTTGGATGCTAAACCATGAGTAAAGGCTTAGTGGGGAACAGGGTATTCACACAGAAACTGCTTATTAATTACAAAGGGAACACTTACGTCTACACTGGAGAACCTGGTGGATGCCACCCTAGCCAAGTGGTCAAGGTCAAGTGCACCAGCGCAGAGACAAGCTGACCTTGTGTGACTCCTGGTAGGATACACGAGAGAGGACGCAATATCACTGCTGTGAGATTCCAAAAACGCACAGTGTGAAACTGATCACGTGAAAACATCAGACAAACCCAGTGTACGGACAGGATGCAAAGCAACTGTCTGTACTCCTCAAAAAATCAACATCGTGAGAAACAAAGAGACTGAGGAATCGTCCTGGGATGAAAGGAAACGAAAGAGATGTGACGCCCAAAGGCAGTGTGCGGGCCTGGTTTGGGTGGTGGGTCAGGGGGAAAGCGCTATGAAGGATGCTGTTGGGACATGTGGCAAAATCTGAACTTGCACTGTACACTAGACAGGTGCATGCTAGATTTCTGAAGCTGAGCACCGTACTGTGGTTAAGAGAATGCCCTTGATCTTAGGATCTTAGGGAATCACGCTGAAGTAATTAGGGGCTCAGAAAGCAACTTCCTATATGTATACATATGATATATCATTATATGTAATTATAACATGTGATATATAACATATGTAATTTATAACGTGTAATATGTAATATATTATTATACTATATATTATCACAAAGAGTGAGAGAGAAAATAAGGGTGATAAAATGTTAATAACGGGTGACTTTAGGTGAAGTCTATATGGAAGTTATCTTTCTTGTAAATTTTTTGTAGCTTTGAAATTATTATTTCAGAAAAGAACATTTAAAAGTATGACATGCACACAGCAGAGACTGCAGCCATTCATATAGCATGCAGGGAAGCAGGGCTCGCCACTCACCGGGGCCGCGGGCACTTGTGCTCTCTCTGAGGCAGCCTCCGTAATGGCCTACGGGCAATCACATCACCCTCTTCTCCAAAATACACATAGTTTTGTATCCTGCCCTTTTTGTCTAACATCATATCATGAGCATTTTCCTGTGTTACAAAAATTTCCTCACACATATTGCTTTTAATGGCTACCTAGCATTTTGCCCATGATTTCTTTAGCTATTCCCCTTTGTTAGAATTTGTATATTTTTCTGCTTTTTCACCACTGTAAATAATGCTGCTATGAACAGCTTTATATGCTCATCTCTGCTGTGCCTCTGACCAGTCTCCTCAGGAAGAAAGGAGGGAGAGACTGTGGGGGAGGTGGGTAGGTCCTGCCATGCAGCGTTCCAGCATTCCAGAAAGGCTGTGCCAGCAGATGCACCCACCAGCGTGGGCACCTGCTCCACGGCTCCCTGGCAAGCTTGGAATTATTAGAAATCATCGAAATCATTAAAGCATTTGCCAGGTCAAGACATCCCCAGTGGATCTCCTTGTTTTCTTTGATTATGGATGTTTCTGTTTTCGTTTTTTTCCTTAATGTGCATCGTCTGTTTGCATCCTTTGCCCGTTGTTCTCGGTCTGTCACCATGTTTTTCTCATCGGCTTGTGGTGGCTGTGAGGACTAACAGGAATTAAGCTTGTGAAGAGCCGCACAGCACAGGGAAACACTCAGCCCGCGCCATCTGGGGCGCCACAGCACTGCCTGGGTCAAGGTCTGGTTCTGCTGCTTGCTGGCCGTGCCACCCTGGCTGGGGTGCTCACCCTCAGCATGCCTCAGTTTTCTCCTCTGTGAAAGTGGTGGTTGTAAGGATAGCAGGAGCTAATGCATGTGAAGAGCTTGGAACTGTGCCCCTCACACACTAAGCACTCAACGCCAGTTACCATTATTTGTACATTAACTAAATCAGCCCTTCATCCCGTTTGCTGCCAGTTGCTGCCTTCCGCGTCCGAAAGCTTTGCAGTGTAGCTAACCCAGCAGGCTCCCCTGGGAGCGGGGCAAGGAGCCGAGGCTGGTGTTCACGGAGCAGTGTCTTGGAAAGAACGTCTACTACTTGAAAACATTCTCAGAGCCATAAAGATAGGCCTGGTTGGCCCCAAACCAAAACCCAAATTAGACCCAAGGAAGATTTCGCAACTTCCTTCGAGAGATGCCTCCCAGCATCCCAGGCTTGGGTGGGAGAGTCTCGCTTGAGGGCTAACCCAACTTCTCTCTGCTCTCCTAGCTTCTCTCCACCCTCCCTGGGGGGAGGTGGCAGGGACTCTACCCCCAAAGGAAGCCCTCCCAGGGTTTGGCAGGTGCAACTCACCTCAGTGCCAGGTAAGGCCACGAGGGGGTGAGACTGGGCCCTCTCAGCTTAACCCCACACCCTGTTTCCATTCCCTTCTTGTGACTCAACAGGGGAGGGCCCTGGTGCCACTTACCCCATCTTCTCAACCTGCCCCTCTTCCCTGGGTGCCTGGGGACCCCCTGGTCTGTATGGAGGAGCTGAAGCAACTTGAGTCAGAAGTGAGCGTCCAGGTTGGGGCAGCTTGAAGAGGCCACACCTGCCACAACTGCCTGGCGTTCGCCTCCTGGCCTCTGGAGAGCAGCCTGGAGCTTGCAGCTGCATCTCAGCCCAACCTCTGTGCCCCGTCACCCGATCCCCAGGGTGACCCTCCTTGTTGGCGTGTAGACAACTCCACTCACTCCTTCACACAAGCCTCTGCCACCCCCGCTTGAGAGCCAGCCAGCTGTGTGACCTTTTAGAAACCTTTCGCATGTGTGAAACCATGCTAGGGAGGATGCCGCACCACCACACAGGAAAAAATGTTTCTTACATCGCTGCTATATGCAGAGCAGGGGTCCCCACACCGAGGCCCCAGCGCCCAAGAGATGTCTCCAACAGAACGCCACCAGCCCTGGTGCCCAGCCAGTAAGAGCACAGGCCTCAGGCCCTCTGGGTGACTGCACCGGGAGATCTGGCCTGGCCCGGCCCCAGTGGACAGCACTGCCTGACTCCTGGCTGAGCTGGAAGAACAGCTCCCTCAGCTGGAAGGGATCTGGCCCTGTCGGGACTTGGGCTCCAAGGTGGTGCCACACAGCAGGCCACGGAGATGGACAGAGGAAAACACCTTGCCCTTAGACAGCTTGGAGCAGGGGTCGGAAAGCATGAGAAGGGTCTGGCATCCAGGTGGAACAAGTACTATGTCCACCCACAGAACGTATCACATTCCACAACAACCGGAAACAAGTGTTCCCCAACAGCGGCCTGACCAAGCGTGCCACGTTCACACCACGCGGTACCACACAGCAAAGAAAAGAGCAGACTCCTCCCTCATGCAGCAGCCTAGACGAACGTCACAGGTAAAGCTGGAGAATCCAGACACAGGAAAAGCACGAACTGCATGATCCGTTTGCATGAAGTTCAAAAACAGGCAAAACTAATTAATGGTGATGGAATCAGGGTAGCAGCTTGCTTGGGGCGGGGGGTTGTTGACTGGGAGGAGGCACAAGGGAGCCTTCCGGGATGCTGGACACGTTCTATAGCCTCATCTGGGCTGTGGCTACAGTGGTGTACACATTTGTAAAAGTGCAACGAGTTGTACACCTAGGTTTGTGCACTTTGCTGTAAATTATACCTCAATTTTAAAAAGAAGAGAAAGGAAGAAGATGAGACCTGTTAGAATCCATTGCTGCTGATCCTTGAGCGTCAACTCATTCAGTCCTCCCAGTAGCCCAACAAGGTTAGAGCTGGAACTATCTATGCCAGTAACACAGATTGCCAGCTCCACACCCAGAGTTCCTGAGTCAGGAGGTCGGAGGTGGGGCCCAGGAATCTGCGTTTCCAACACTTCCATCTGTCTGTCCACAGGCAGTACTGAGGCTCCCGGTGCAGGCAGGGTGCTCTGAGAACCAACCGCTGATCTGTGCTTTAGAACGGAAGGGAGGAAGGAGATGTGCTGCTGCGGGGCCACGGGATCCCGCAAAGGTTGGGAAGGTTGGGAAGGTTCCAGGCAAATTCAGGAGGAGGTGCCCTTGAAGGATAAATAAGATCTGAAAATGCCAAATGAGTGGGAGCTGGGGGTTCCAGGGAGGGAAACCAGCGTGAGCCAAAGCAAGGAGACAGGCAAACGAGGCAGAGAACATCCAGACCCTGGGGTGCAGAGTGGTGAAGGTGACATTGGGCTTCTGCTTGAGGGGGTTTCTTTTGAGTGATAAAGCTTGAAAATAGGAGGGAGCTCACACACACACACACACACAGTGGGGGTTTATGTTCCAAAGTCAAGAAGTGAAGCAACTCACCTGTGGTCGTTTACCTGTGACAACCCATCCATGTCCCGTGATGGGGACACCAGAGCCCGGCCCAGTCATGCAGATGCTGTTTCACTGGTTGGGCACCAGATGAAATCATGTGTGTGAACTGAGGGGTCCCGCTGAGTGACAGCGTGGATGAATAGGACCTCAGCCCTGTCCTATAACCTGTGGGAGCTGGGGAGGTGGACTGAGGCAGAGGGTGGCTGGGGTGGGTTGGGGAGAGCCCACATCTGCTGGTAGATGGGAGGACGAGCTCACTACAAAGGGCTAGCCAGAACGACCTTCCTCCAGGGGAACTGGCCTTCTCTCACAGTGCTTCCCTGCACTGTTGGCTTTTCAACTTAGCCTGAGAGCGATCAATGAAGAAACCATGGTAACAACTAGTTAAAAAGTCACGTGTAGAACTAACATGTTATCCAGTAATTCCACTTCTGGGGATATTTATATATATTCCCAAAGCAATTGAAAGCAGGGACTCAAACATATTTGTACACCTATATTCACAGCAGCATCGTTCACAATAGCCCGAAGGTAGAAACAACCCAAGTGTCATCAACAGATGAATGGATGGACGAAATGTGATATACACCTACAGTGGAATATCAGCCTTAAAAAGGAAGGAGATGCTGACACCTGCTCCAACATGGCTGAACCTTGAGGACATTATGTGAGTGAAATGAGCCAGTCACAGGAAGACAAACACTGTGATTCACTTACGTGAGGCACCTAGAATAGGTGAATTCATAGAGACAGAAAGCGGAATTGTGTTGCCAGCACCTGGAGGAGGGAGGATGCGGAGTTAGTGTTGAATGGGGACAGAGTTTCAGTTTGAAAGGATGAAAAAGTTCTGGAGATGGATAGTGGTGATGGCTGCACAGTAATGTGAATGTACTTAATGCCACTGAACTATACATGTAAAATGGTTAAAATGCTAAATTTTATGTTATATATATTTCACCAATAGAAAGTCATCGTACCCAAAAGGCATTCCTCCCTCTGCTGCCCCCACCCCCAACTAAGCTTCTGTGCTGAGGGCTGGGGCTTGCAGGCTGATTGGATCTTTTTACAGCCACTATTTGTTGGACAAAGTCCTGTTGGGGACAAAGAGACTGGGATCCCTGTATTTAGGGTATAGGTTCAGCTACATGTACCAATAGTGGCTTAAACAGATGGAAATCCATTCTTCCCTCATACAGTCTGGAGGTATGCAGTGTGGGGCTGGCATGGTGACTCTGCTCCATGGAGTCACTCAGGGACCCAGGCTCCTCTCTGGCCATCCCTATTTCTCTCACCTATGTGGCTCAAGGTGATTTACCGCCATATCCATGTCCTTAGCAGTGGACGGAAGAAGGGGCATGCTTCCTTCCTTGAAGACGCTGTCCCTGCGTCTCTGTATTAGAAGGGGAATGCAACTGCTGTTTGGTGTACTGTCTGTGCCCTGCATCCCCCAATAGGATGTCAGCTGTGTTTCTTCTTGCCTGAAGGCGGGCTGCTCAGACCACCCTCCAGAGAGAAGCTGACAGCCTCCAGCTGTAGCGCCTTCAGGAAGCTCCGCTGGGGCAGGCTTTGCTCTGGAGCACCCGGCGGGCTGGCTGTGGCTCCCCATCGACCTTCTGCCCGCCTCCTTTGTGGGTGGGAGGCTCTCCCAGCTTGCTGGTGCTCCCTGTCCACCTGTCACAGGCATTCTCCAACACATGTCTTGCACTTCTCACTGTCTTGTTGCTGGCTTCCTGGAGGACCCAAACTAACACCTTTTGCTCAAGGCTGCACCCCCGTCACATAGAAGAGTGCCAAGCACATAGTAGGCACTCAACAAAATCTCCCAGGTGACCCAAGAAAATGCAGCAGGTACTCAATAAATACATGTTGACCTGAGCAGACTGCAAAGCAGCTGGGAACCAGCCGTCTGCCTTCACCTGAGAGTGGAGTTTCCCTGTCACGTTAGCTGGGGCCCTTGGCCAATGAAAACAGGAATGGAAAGTTAGAACCAGATCAGCTCCAGCCACGGGGCCCCTTTCCTGCCACCTGCAGGGCAGGGTCTTCCTGATCCCACAGAGGGCACAGAGGGAAACATCTGCTCCCGGCCATGCAGCCACCCTGGCATGGGCACCCCAAGAGTCCTGGTCCCGGGAGCCAGGAATAACAAGGAGGCCGCCAGGGCTGGCGCCCTGGGACCTGGGCCCAGGGCAGCGTGGGCCCCCCTGGCTTCCTGGCCAGGAGGCCAATTGGGCTGGATGGGGTTTGTTGACAGTGACACTTTTTCCCCTACAGCGGCTCCATCTGCAGAGATATTTTCGAGGCCCTTCATGCCCCCGACTTCCCCTGCTGCTGGCAAGGAGAACAGCCTTCTAATGGCCTGTTTGTTTATAAAAGAACCACAGAGTCTGTTGTAGGAGCTTGCATCGTGTGCTTCTCTGGTCTCCTGATCTGTGAGGGCGGTGGTGGCATATGACAAGCCTGGTCTGTAGGTCATGTGCTGCATGAGGCTCGGTAATGGGCATGGATGGGCCAGGGAGGAGCAGCAAGTGGCTTGGGCCACACGCATAGACATAAGGGAGTTTGGTCTGAGAAGGCAGGAAGGAGGCACCAGTGGGAGCAGACCTAGGGGAAAGCTATAGATGGTTCCAGATCGTTCCAGAATCATCTGGAGGACTGGATGATTCCCTACTGGTAGAAATAAAGACCTTGTTGCTGACCCCAGGGGCTGGGCTGGGGGTATGTCCTGGCCTGGCCAGGGGTGGGATAAGTAGGTGTGTTGATTGCACTTAAGAAGGGTGTTGTTGTCAAATCAGGGAGGTATAAGCAGGCTGCACTCCTGAGGCTCCAGAGAGGAGGAAAGTGGGAGGTGGGCCTCCAGGCATGTCAGGGGGGTGGACGGGGGCAGCGGAGGTGGGGTCCTGGATGGGGTCATGGGCCAGGCAGGGGTACTTGGGGCTTGCTCTTAGGGAGCAGAGAGAGGAGGATGCCACCTGGCTTTACATGAAGGACAGAGAGAATGGACAGGGGGAGAAATCCAGAGAGAATGGCAGCTGGTCTGAAGAGGGAGGTGAGGAACGTAGCTTACAAGTGGGGAATTCCTAACACAGAAATCAGAAATGATGAAGGAAAAGGATGACAAATCTGATTACAGGGACACGAAAAGCTTCCAAACACCAAAGACGAAAACAAAACAAACACGCCAATACCCATCAACAAGGCTGAAAGGAAAATGATTAGTTGAGAAAGTATATGCAATCTGTCGACCATGGCCAACAAAGGGTTCAAATCCAATATGTAAAAATACTTTACCAATCAATAAGAAAAAAGCAAACAAATAGCAATTTGGAAAAGTGTACAAAGAGGCAACGAGCAGAAGAAAAAGTGCCAACAGCTGTCAAACAACATTAAACACGTAATCCTGGATCAAAGAGGCAGGAAACAGAATGACAAGCTGCTAGTCTGTCCGTTAAGGTGGCACAGATTTAACAGCAAATGCCCGGTGCCGCCAAGGGCGTGGGGAAAAGCCCTGTGGTGAGAGTGCAAACTGGGGCAACAATTCTGCAAGGCGATTCGGCAATGTCTGCCAAGTTATGGCATTGTCATCTGTGCTTCCCCTTGACCCAGGAATACCACATAAGGAATACTCCTGGAAGAGTGCTTGCTCAGGTGTGCTAAGGTACAGGCATAACATTTTCTATTTCGGCATTGTGTGTGATATGGAAAAGTTGGTAACAATTCAAATTTCTATGAAAGGGAGAATAATTAAATTATAGTGTGTTCACAATATGGAAAACCAGGTAGCAGCTACAAACAATGGAGTAGATCTACATGGCCTTCATGGAAAGAGGATGTTGCATGAAAAAAGACAAGTAGAATGATGTGTAGAGTATGATGCCATTTATGTATTTAAAAACACAAAACAATCCTATATGTTTTCTATTAGTTAGCATAGCTGTAAGTAAATGTTTAGGAAAAGGTGTGCAAGGATATGTGCCAGAATGACAATGGTTGTTACTGCTGGTAAGGGGAGCAGAGGCAGGGCCTGCACGAGCAGGTCAGGATGTGCTCTGCACAAAGTTGCCCAACCAAGGGAGAAAGTGGTGTCCAGCCTGTGCTGCATTCTCCAAGTCAGGTGCCTTCAGGGCTGAGTCCATACAGAGGCGGAACCTTCTCCTCATTCTCCCAAAGGTGCTACATGGGCAGCTATCTGCCTTGCAAGGGGACCAAGACTTGGGAGTCAGGGGCATTAGAGGGAGGTTTAGCAGTGTTTGAACTTTTTTTTACAAGGAAAATATCTATAAAGCACTTTTACAATCACACATACACATACATACACCCCAAACACTTTATAAGTGGGGGCTCTGGAGTCAGACAGACCTGAGTTTGAACTCCAGCTCCATCATTTACTAGCTGTGTAAAGTCGAGACTCAGTCTTCTCATCTGTTACACGGGTAGAGTTGGCATTTGCATTTTTGCCCACTTGACTTGTAGAGTGCCCTAGTTTTCTCTAGGAAGGCACTGCACCTGCACTGCTGTTCTGTACTGTCTGAGGGGCCAGAATCACCCCCTTCAGGTCTGAGCACATGACCAAGGGCCTAGCTGAGCAGGGCCTCAGTGATTGGTTCAGGAAAGAACACATGGCCACATTTGGGCCCAGAAACCCCACTTTTGTGACTTTCACTGGAACAGCAAGAGCAGCTCCCTTTCCTTGGGGTTGTGGGGACTCCACGTGAGGGGCACCATGTGGAGATGCTGAACATGTAGGAAAAGTGAGCCAGGGCATGGAGAGAGGGGATGGCTTGTGACATTACCCAGGGCCCAGGCTTAGCATCTGCTTTCCTGTGACCTGACCCTGCCGGTGTCCCCTTGGCCTTCACAGAGGTCACCTGCAGAACTTGCCCGCTGGACCTGCTCGTGTGTGAGGCAGAAAAAGCAGAAAGCTAGAGTCTCAGAGTGACCCTCAAGCAGTAAGGAACGGGAGTTGTTTAGCGATAACTGCCTGGCGTCTTTGGTGTCGGGACGATCCCAAGATGTGTGCTGGAGGCTCCTGGAGCTCCCCCTGTGGTCACCGCTCATTAGTGCACCTGCGCTGGCCGTCCTCTCCCTCTCCTGCTTCCCTCCATCCACACAGCACTTTCTGGGAGCGGAGCCCAAACTAAGACGCTGAACCAACAAATCTCTTCCCACCCCCACCTTCCCCCTCTCTTTTTCTTTTTCTCCCTCCTCCCTTCCTTTCTCCCTCCCTCTCTCAGCTCCCTCTCTCTTTAAGCCAGTTTGAGTTGACTTTCTTCACTTCACTTGCAACCAAAAGAACCCTGGTTAACACTCTGCTTACAGCAACAATAACTAGCTTACGGCCTTACCCACTATGGCAAAGACAACCTCGTGCGTGTGAAGTCCTTTCCCTGCGCCTGGTGCACAAGACACGTGGTTTCCTGCTGCCGCCCCAGCCCCGTGACACAGAGACCAGCGAGCCTCAGGTGACGGCAGGGCTGGGCCTCCTGGTGTGCAGATGGGTTTAGGCTGCTTGGCTAGACACGCGCCATATACGCTCCCCCATACCTGCCGCAGCCCCTCAAGTGCCCACGGCGATGGCCATTTTTTTGAATTAAGTCCCCTCTCAAAGCCAACTCAGATGCTAGGGAGCACCCAGCCCTTTCCATTGAACATCCCACATGGATCATAACACACATATTGAGACCCCATCATGTGCCGAGTGCTGCTGGGGACTTTGTTCTGTGATCTGCCAAGATGAAGGATATCTGCCCGCTCCAGGTGTCATCACGACTGATTCTTCCTAAGTTCAAGACACACAGAAATGTGCACAAATCTGAATTGTACAGCTCAATGAATCTTGAAAAGTGAGCACACCCGTGTGACTACAGCCCAGATAAGAAACGGAACATGACCACACCCTACAGCCCCTCACCCCATCGCTGCCTTTCCCAAGGGTAACGGCTGTCCTGACTTCGCACCCACAGATGAGTTTTGCCTGGTTTTGAACTCTGTGTTCAAAATGAAATTGTACAGTAGACACCCTTTCGTGTCTGCCTGCTTCTGTTGGACATTATGCCTGCAAGAGCCATCTGCGCCACTGCGCAGTGGGAGGCTGCTCACTGACACCACTGTGTGGGATTCCACTGGGGGACACGGCACAATTCACTTACCCCTTTCACTGCATGTGGACATCTGTCGTTTCCCATGTTTTCCCCACTATCATGAATAGTGCTGCTTTGGCACTTTGCTTCTTTGTAACTGTAATTACATGGACTGTAGGATCCACAGAGGGAGAAATGGGACAGAGCGTTTCACTGTCCTCTCTCCCTATTCTGTGCAGGGCCACAAACTACCCAGGTGTCACCTGTCCCTACTCTGGCCCCATGCCAGCAGGTGGAATTCTCCAATTGTCTGAAGCAGGCCTGGGGCCCAGAGCTGGTGTGGCTTTCTCAGTGATATAAAGGGGTCTCCCGCTCCTTGCAGTCAAGTCTCTGTGAGCAGGACCAGGTGGCCCTGTTGAGGGAGGGGCTGGGAAGACAGAATCCTGTTGTTTCACTTAGGACCAGACTGTAGACCTGTGATCACATCAGTTGTACTTAGGAATTGTATCCAACGGCAAGTAGCAAAGACCTGGAAAATGGTGGCTTAGATAAAATAGAGCTTTATTTTCACAGGTCAAAGAAGTCAGGGACTCCCGGGACGGGTATGGTGGTTCTAGAGCATCATTAGGAAACCACAGTCCTCTGTCCTTCTGTTCCACCATATTTAGAGTTTAGCTCCATCCTCAAGGTCACAAAATGGCCACTAGAGTGTCAGCCATCATGTATATATTCCAGGCAGGAAGAAAAAGGAAGAAGATAAAAAGGGCACATACTAGCTTGTTTGGAGCTTTTCTGGAAGTCCTTCCCAACAACGCCTGCTTATATACCATTAGCCATTCTTATTTACTAGGGAAGTGGGAATTGTAGTCTTTTAGGTGCTCACCTGGTCACCTTAAAAGAAGGGGAGATTGGATGTTGGGCAGGCAACGAGCGGGCTCTTGCTCAACACCCAGTCCTAGTTTTCGTCTACCTTCTTTGGGACACTGAGAGATAAAGAACTCTCTAATGCCAGCAATTGCTAAAAGCGAGTACACTTGATTTTTGAAACGAGATGCTCTCAGCCAGGACTTTGCTGATGTTGCTGGTTCTCCTCCTTCATGATAGACTTGTGTTGTGCCCTTGGGAGGGACGCACGACTCTCCTTGAGAACAGTAGGTCAACACTGGAGCCTGTTAACCGCACATGCTTTCAGAGATGAGGAAATGTTCTGTTACATGGTCATGGCGGGTGGGCTCAAGCTCTGGGGGGAGCTATGCACGAGTGTTCGGCCGATTCTGGAAGCAGCACTGAGACAAGTGTTTGTGTGCAAGTGGTTTATAGAGGAAAAGCCCCAGCCTCAGCCTGACGCTGCCGGAAGCTCAGGGGCATAAATTCCGTGTCAGAGAAAGTTGAGACTGGAGCTGGGCTTTCAGACTTCTGCTCTTGTCAGCCATTAGTTAAGGGCCCCTGGAGCAGGGGTGGAGGAAGGGTCATTTGTAGGCACTCCTGGCTCTGCTCCAGGAGCCAGGGGCACCCTCTGAGAAAGGGTGCAGGAGGGAGCGGCCTCAGGGAAGCAGGCAAGCAGTGGCCAGGGGTGGGTGCGCAGATCCAATGGAAGGGCCCCAGGGGGATGTGTCTGAGCATGAACAGCGTCCACTGCGTTATGTACCTCGTTTACACCCACAACACCCTGAGGGCTCAGGTGGGGAAACTGAGGCTCGAGGAAGAAAAGTGACCTGTTCAAGTGTCAGAGCTGGGATCCTAACCCAGGCCTGAATGTCACCAAAGACCCAGGTTCCTGTCAAAGCTTACATTCCTCCCTTGCTTATTCAATAAATTGACAGGCATTTGCTGAATGCCTACTGTATACAACGCCCGAGCTTGGCCCTCCAGATGGGAGGCTGCCTGCCCCAGGCGCTCCTGGGTGTCATCTCCCAGCCTGAGCTCAGACTCATCCAGTCCTTCTCCTCTGGATGATGTCGCCAGGAAGCAGACAACCTAAGATGTAATCAAAGCGTCCAGGTGTTTAAACCTGGGGCATTCTGAGGAGCGGGCTCGCGGGCAGGCAGGTGACGAGGCCCGCCAAGGGGGCCCAGGAGAAGATGAGCCGGAGAGGTCTGTGGTTGGATCCCAGCAGGAGCTGGGCTGGGACCAACTTCTCCTTGGAGTGAAGGAGGTGACTCAAGGACAGACAGCCTGCAGTTCCAGAAGGTGCCCCTGGGGGCGGGGACTTGGAGAGCCTGTGGGTCCCATCACAGTGGAGGCAGGGGCTCGGGGGCAGTCGGCTTGTGCACAGGCACACAGAGCTCAGAGCCCTCACAAATTCCAGCTTTACTGAGATTTTACCACTTTCTGGCTGTGCGACCTCAGAGCTGAGCTCTCCTGCCTCAGGCGGCCGCACACCCACCTGCACCACCGAGGCGCCCGTGGCGGTGGCTTTGGTCTCTCCGGGTAGTCACGAAGATGGTAAGCTCTGGGGAACATTCCTCGAGGGCCACGATGCAATGGACGTCGTGCTGAGGGAGCACCTTTTGTGGATTTGCCCACGTCACCCCCACACCCCTTTGCTCAGTTGCCCCCAGGTTGGGGGCCCAGGGGGCTTGCAGGCCCGGCTAGCTGCACAGCCTATGCAACCCATGCTGTGTGTTGGGGGTCACGGGACAGGGCACAGCTGGGCTGCACCCTTGGCACCAGGCCTGGGCCTGTGCACGGTGAGGGCCGAGAAGGATGGCTGAACGAGGGGGCGGGTGATGAGCAACGTGTGAGCTTGTGTCTGCTCTGCAGGACCCACCTCCTGCGCTCCAAGCAGCTGGCTGCTCAGGAGGTCCACATCCAACTGGAGAGGACACGGACAGCAGCCGGCGCTGGCACAGGCGGGGACAGTGACAGCTCAGACAGACAGCACTCTCCAGCAGCCTGAACTCTGGGAGGCTGGGGTGGGGGTCCCTCCCTGGAGGTCTCTTCCTCCTCCAGCTCCTCCTGCTGAAGGCTGCCAGGCCTGTGCCCTGGGGACCCTCGAGGGGCTGCCCTGCCAAGTGCTGGTGCCACAGGGTGGTGGTAAGAAGGCTTCTGGAGGGACCCAGGTGGTCCTGCCTAGGACGGTGGTCAGTGCTGCAGTCACTGCCGGGGAAACCAGCTCAGGGGGAGAGAGACACAGGGAATGAGAGGGAGGGGCTCCTGGAGGCAGTGCTGCCTTGATCCACCCCCAGGAGAGCACTGGACAGGGCATGGGCTCCCGGTCAGACGGGCCCATCTCTGCCCTCACCCTGCGTGGAGGTGCGTCTTCACCTTCCTCCGCTGTGAAAGGGAACGGCACAGGGCTTCCTTATGGGCTCCTCGGATTCCTGCTTGCTTGACAATGTGTCGGGTAGTTCTGAGCCCTTGACCTTCACTCAACTCAGGGAGGCTCCCGAAAGGTGAGGATGCAGACGCACAGACAGGTGGAGCTACCCCTGAGGCCACACAGCTACTCTGTGGCCAGAGTGAACCTCATCACTGTCCTGCCCCCAGACCTCCCCCAAGGACCCATCTCCTCATGCCAAAGGCCAGGGACCGTGCAATAGGTGGCAGCTGCTAATGTTATTTGTGTTGCTGTTGTTGTCTGAGGTAGGAAACAATACGTTTGAATGCTCCTCCCAGCTCCCACCTTCCAAGACTTTATATAGTCGCAGGCAGCGTGGCAAGGATCGTGACCTCAGTGAGGATGAAATGTATCAAAAAAGACACAAGATTCCTGGGCCTCTGAGATGCTCCGAGGGACTTCCTTCTAGCCCCCTACCCTCTGCCTGTCTCACAGGATCCCTCACCAATGGTCTTTTAGTCTCTACTTGCATACCTCCAGGGACAGGGGTTTCACTACCTCTCAAGGTCACTTTTCTAATTATTTGAAAGCTTGTCTCTGTACTGAGCCAACATCTACCTCTTCAGTGGCCTGGCTCTGCCATCTAGGAGTCAGTGAAAATCCTGTTGGCTCAGGAGAGCCAAGGCCCAGGCAATGTGACCCCTGAGCTGTCGCTGTCCATCCCTCAGCTCTTCTTAGGCTGCTGAGCTACAGACAGACCAGGCACAGCTATTCTTCACTTCTTCTTCTTCTTCTTCCTACTGCCCCCAACACACACATTCTCCACCCCCAAACGCACCAGGCAGCTTTAAAGCATTTACGTGTCACATGAATACAGTAACATAAGTATTACGTGTGCATGATTTTAAACATCATAAGTACTGAGGTTTCAAGGTGAACGGATCCTTTATCTTTTTTTTGGAAAAGATATTTGAACATGGGACATTCTTAGGAGGAAGAGTGACAGGTGTAGGTGGTTCTGTCTTGGAAACCCGCCTTCCCTGGCTTCTTGGCTCAGTGGGACAGCTGGGGGATCAATCAGTTGCAAATGTGATTGTTCTCTCCCGGCTCTGGGTTTAGAACTCACTTTGCAAGCACAAGGCCCACAATGTGGATGCCAGAGAGGGGACTTGTCCCACGACAGTGGGTCCCACGCCTACAGGGGATCCTTAAGAAACAAGCACCGGAAAGACAGAGACCTAAGCATAGAACCTCTGGGCTAGCAGGGGAGCAGACCGCTGGCCCCAGTCATCACAGTGGTCGCCAGAGCCCCGAAGGAGGGCTGTGCAGGACACAGATATCTCCTAATGGGGACATTTGTGCTAGTCTGGGAAAAAGGCTTCCCAGAGAAAAGAACTTGTTTTATTTTTACTTTTTTACTGTACAAAGTACTCACATTTTAAGTATACAGTTCAATGAACTTTTACTGATGTGTATACTGGTGCAACCATCACCCTGATCAAGATGTAGAACACTTCCAGCCCCTAGAAGGCTCCCTGGGCCCCTCTCAGCCAATACTTCCCCCAGAAGGAACCAATCTTCTCGGCCCTTTTGTCATAGATTAATTTTGCTTCTTTTTGAGCTTTATATGAATGGAATCATATGGAATGTGCTCTTTTGTGTCTGGCTTCTCCCCTCAACAATTGTGTCTGTGAGATTCATGCATGTTGTTACACGTGGTAATAAGCCCTTCTTTTTCTTTGCTGTATAATATTCTGTTGCATGAATACACCAGTTGATGTGTTCTCCTGTTGGTGGATATTGGGTTGTTCTAATTTTCATCTACTGTGAAGAAAGCTGCTGTGAGAAAGTGACATTTTTAGCTGAGTAGAAGTTAACTTGACATGTGGAGACAGAGTAGGGAGGAGCTCTCCATAAGGAGGGAATGATAGCTGTAAAGGCCTTTGGCAGGAGGGAGCCTGCAGGCGAGTATGGCTGAGGGGCCCCTTCGTGGCACCGCATTTCTTGGGGATGTTAACAACGGCTACTGGGTGCCAAGGCCCTGTTGAACTCTCATGGAGTGTGGCCCTCCGCGTCCGTCCCCACCTCCTCACGTGCAGAGGCTGGGAGCCAGAAGACTCCGCTGGTCAGGCTGCCTGCAGCTAGGCCCCGGATGTGGGGGAGGGTCTGTCAGGTGAACACACTGAGGGAGAGGAAGGAGGTGGGGGAGGGGCCCTGTGCTTGCTGCTTTGGGCTGTATTGTACTGTCCAACAGGGCCGCTAGGATGTGGGATTTTCTGCAGCAGCATCCCAGTGTCTGATCTTGGACCCTGTGGGACAGGGCCCCGATCCCAGCTCCCTGCACCGGGGGGGAGATGTGCTTGAGTGGTGCCCCCCCATCCACCTGGCTGCCTGGAGGGGCAGTGCCCTCCTGCCCTGCAGGTCAGTTCTGCAGGGCTCTGGGAGGCGCCCCAGGAGGCCCTGCCAAGGGTCTCTTAGTGATTTTGTAAGTACCCATTGCTTCAAACACCTGGAGGAATCATCTCACGCCCGTTAGGGTGGCTACTATCAAAAAACAGAAAATAGCAAATATTGGTAAGGGTGTGGAGAAATTGGAACCCTTACACGTTGCTGGTGGGAACGCAAAATGGAGCATCCGCTGTGGAAAGCAGTTCGCAGGTCCTCAAAAATTAAAAATAGAATTACCTTTTGATCCAGCAATTCTACTTCTGGGTATAAATCTAAAAGAATTGAAAGCAGGGTCTTGAAGAGATTTTTGCACACCCACATTTATGGCAGCATTATTCACAGTGGCCAAGAGGTGGGAGTAACTCAAATGCCCATTGACAGGGAAATGGATAAACAAAATGTGGTGTATGCATGTAATAAAATATTGTTCAGCCTTAAAAAAGAAGGGAATGTGACACATGCTCCAACGTGGATGAACCTTGTAGACATTACGCTGAGTGAAGTGAGCCAGACACAGAAAGACAAACACTGTATGATTCCACTTATATAAGGTATTTTACATAGTTTCATCAAATTCATGGAGACAGGAAGTAGAAGGGTGGTTGCCAGGGGCTGGGGGGAGGGGAATGGGGAGTTAGTGTCTAATGGGGTGTTTTAGTTTTGCAAGATGAAAAGAGTTCTTTTCATTAAAATAGTAAATTTTATTTTACATGTATTTTACCACAATCAAAAAAACCCCAAAAAGCAAAACCCAAAAATACCCAGAGAGATTTCTCCGCTGTAAGCCAGCCCTGCGAGCAGAGCCTTTACAGTGTTGTTTTGGTCAGTTCGCACAACCTCTGTGCAAGACGGGTGCACTAATTCAGGCCCACTTCACAGCTGAGAAACCAAGGCTTAGCGAGCAACAGGACCAGCACGGCTGGTGGATGGCCAAGCCGGGAGTGGGTCTCTGAGTCTGACTCCAGACTCTGCGCTTTTCCTACTGTGAAACATCTCCCTTTCCCAGACCCCCAACCCCTCCCACTCCCATAAAGAGTCAGAGTGCATGCGTCCCTCAGGCGACCAGCATTCCTGAGCCCTCTGGGGCCGCCCAGAGGGAAGAGGGAGACCACCGCCCCCAGTGATCCCATAGGAAGCTGGGCTGCTGCCCGCCCAGCGTGCGCTGCCCTGACCTCCCTGCAGGCAGACACTCTCCTCATTCTCAGCGCACGTGGATCAGGTGGCCGGTGGTGGGAGGATGGCGGGTGGGCCCCTGACGCAGGCCTCAGAATCGGGATTGACTCCCAGCGGCCCATGCTGAGCTTCCAAGGAGCTCCAACCAGGCCATTCTGATTGCTCAGGCCGCCCTGCACCTCCTGTGACATTTCCCTTATGGTCACACATGCTGATACACACCAGTGACTTGTCAGCAGGAACACTGACAGGCGAGTATGGGGGACCCATTGTCTTCCTGTGCCCCGGCTCATGGGGCAACGTCCCCTTTCCCTGGTTAGAGCCCTGTGTCCCTGGGAAGTGTCCTTGCTGTCACCTCCGTGACATCGGTACGTAGAACAATACAAACTCTTTGAAGCCTACACCCTCGGAAGGGAAAGAGAACTCATCTCACCCCATCTGCCCCTGGGGACCAATGCCCTGCAGAGGGAGGGCTGCATGGCCCCACACCCAAGGCCTTGTTGGAAGGCAAAGAAGCCCAGCCCACCGGTGCTCACCCCTCAGTGTCGGCCCTCCCTGGCCTCTCAGGGGAAGCAGCCAGCCCAGGGCAGGGCTCCCTTGAGCCTGACCTAGAACAGGCTGGGGAGAGGGGCCAGAGCATCAACCAGGGGCGCCACCTGCTGGTGATAATCAGGAGAGCCTGCGCCCCATTGAGGTGATGGGGGCGCTTTCCTGACACATTTCCTTTCTGCCGTAACAAGGTACTACAACCTGGGGCTTAAAGCAGCAGAATTTTATTCTCTCAGAATTCTGGAGCCAGAGTCTGAGGTAGTGGTGAAAGCCCCCTCAAGAGCTCTAGGGGAGGCTTCTGCTGCTTCTTCCCCGCTTCTGCTGGTGGCCAGCATTCCTGGCCATTCCTCGGCTTGCAGACACACCACTCCAAACACTGCCTCTGTCCTCACACGGTCTTCCTCCCTGTG
This sequence comes from Tapirus indicus, assembly GCA_031878705.1. Lineage (NCBI taxonomy): Eukaryota > Metazoa > Chordata > Mammalia > Perissodactyla > Tapiridae > Tapirus > Tapirus indicus. The sequence continues at coordinate 599,844 of CM062932.1, read as the reverse complement.
TATCTGTATGGAGGCTGCCCTCTTCCTGTAAGGACATCAGTCATTGGATCAGGGCCCACTCTAATCCAGTATGACCGCATCTCAACTTGATTATGTCTGCAAAGACCCTATTTCCAAATAAGGTCACTTTCACAGGTCCAGGTAGACATGAATTTTGAGGGCACAGCATGGAACTCTGCACGGAGGCCCAGCTCAAATGCTGCCTCCTCCAGGCAGCCTTCCCTCATCCACCGGGACCACCTCCTGTCCTCTGAGCCCCAACAGGGCTCGTGGGCTGCTGGGTAGGGTCTGCACCACATTGCACTGGACAGGGTGGCTGTGTAGTGTTTTCTCCCCGACATTTGCCTCTCAGCACCCAACTGAGGCATCGCCTCCTCTGGGAAGCAGACTCTGTGCCCTGAAGCCGCTGTCCTGCCCCTTCTTGGGCAATATGAGTGGGACAGTCCCCAAGTCAGTGCTCAGGCTGCAGCAGGAGTTTTCCCCTCTTATCAAGGCACCACTGATGCCTAGACTTGGAGTGCCCAAAATGGAATTCAGGTTTTACAGGAGGAACCCACAGAAAGAACAATCAGGCTTCTGATAGTTCATTTCATAAAATGAATCTCAAGAAGACCGGCCTTTATCCAAGCTGCTAAATGAAGGGCTATAGTTTAAATGGCTTAAAGCAGCAGCATAGTCAATACTGTCATCTGTGGTGTCTAATTCTTGAAGAGGTGTGGGTCCCTGCCAGACAGCAACTCTGAGCACGATGGTCAACATAGTTTTTTTTTATTTTGTTTGTTTTGTTTTTTGTTTGTTTAGTGTTTTGTGTGTGTGAGGATGAGTAGCCCTGAGCTAACATCCATTGCCAATCCTCCTCTTTTTGCTGAGGAAGACTGGCCCTGGGCTAACATCTGTGCCCATCTTCCTCTACTTTATATGTGACGCCACCACAGCATGGCTTGACAAGCAGTGTGTGGGTCCACGCCCAGGATCCGAACCTGTGAACCCCAGGCCACCAAAGCAGAGTGCATGAACTTGACCACTATGCCATGGGCAGGCCCCCAAGTCAAGATAGTTTTGATTCAAGTGCTTAGAAAGAATTGGGACAGTTTGGGCACCAAATGGATTTCGGCCCACGGCAGCTCCTCTCTCAGAGGCACCCAAGCGATATACAGATTCAGTGCAATCCCTATCAAAATCCCAATGGCTTTTTTTGTACAAGTGGAAAAGCTTATCCTAAAATTCATATGGAATTGCAAGGGACCCTGAATAGCCAAAACAATTTTGAAAAAGAACAAAGTTGGAGAACTCACACTTCCTGGTTTCAAAACTTACTACAAAGCTACAGTAATCAAAACAGTGTGGTACTGGCATACAGATAGACATTTAAATCAATGGAATAGATTGAGAGTCCATAAGTGAATCCATAACAATATGATCAATTGATTTTTGACAGAGGTACCAAGACCATTCGATGTGGAAAGCATGGTCTCTTCAACAGACGGTTCTAGGACAACTGGATAGCCACATAAGAGAATTAAGTTGGACCCTTACCTCACACCATATATAAAAATTGACTCAAAATGGATCAGAGACCTAAATGTAAGAGAAAAAACTATAAAACTCTTGGAAGGCAAAGGGGAAATCTTCATGACATTGATTTGGTGAAAATTTCTTGGATATGACACCAAAAGCACAGACAACAAAAGAAAAAAATAGAGAAATTGGACTTCATCAAAATTAAAAATGTTTATGCAGTAAAGGACGCTGTTCAGAGATAGGCAACCCACGGAATGGAAGAAAACATTTGCAAAGCATGTAGCTGACAAAGGTCTAGTATCCAGAATCTATAAAGAACTCCTACAACTCAACAAGAAAAAGGCAAACAACGCAATTTTAAAACGAGCAAAGGATTTGAATAGACAGTTCTTCGAAGAAGATATATAAATGGCCAACAAGCACATGAAAAGATGTGTAATGTCATCAAGGAAATGCAAATCAAAACCACAATGAACTACCACTTCACACCCACTAGGATGGCTGTAATTTTTTTTTAAAGGAACATAATGACTGTTGGCAAGAATGTGGAGAAATTGGAACCCTCCTACATTGCTGGTGGGAATGTAAAATGGTGCAGCCACTGTGGGAAACAGTTTGACAGCTCCCCAAAAGTTAAACATAGAATTCCCATATGGCCCTACATGTCCACACCTAGGTATACACCCAAAAGAATTGAAAACAAATACTTGCATATAAATGTTCACAGCAGCATTATTTGCAACGGCCAGAAGGTGGAAACAACCTAAATGTCCATCAGCTTTGATGAACACACAGAATGTGGTCTCTCCAGACACTAAGATGTCACTCAGCCATGAACAGGAATGAAGTGCTGATTTATTCCCAGCATGGATAAACCTTAAAAACATTATGCTAGGGAAAGAAGCCAGACTCACAAAAGTGTGCTTCCATTCGTGTGAATATCCAGAGTAGGTAACAGAGGCTGAAAGCAGGTCTGGGCTGAGGGGAGGAAGGATGGGGGTGATGCTAAAGGTACAGGGGCTCCTTTTGAGGGGATGAAAATGTTCCCGAAGCAGAGAGTGGTGATGGTGATGGTAGCACAACATTGTAAGTGTACTGAATACCACTGAATTGCACATTTTAAAGTGGTTAAAATGGTGAATTTTACCTCAATAAAATTTTTGAAAGATCAGAGCTGCCCTTGCATTAAAGGGCTCTCTCCATTACATTATCTACCCGGCTCCTGGGCGTTCTGTGGTTTGAGACCCCTACTCTTGATCCAGAGAAAGTTTAATCAGTCTACACCACCACTCAGGATTGAGGAGGGAGATGTTTTCACCCAACTTGGTCAGCACTTTGATCTCTCATTTCAGTGAGGAAAGAATTGAGGTTCAGAGATGTTAAGTGACTTGCTCAAGGACATACAGCCAGTCAGGACAGAGTCTGGACTAGAGCTCAGTTCTTCTAATCCTGAGCCCAGTGACCTGTGTGTCTCTCATGCCACGTTGCTCTCATACAGCCTGGGAAGCCAAAGAATAGGCCTGTAGCCCCATGTGAGGGTTTCTCACCTCTTGGAAACTGACTGAAGCCCCCTCGGAAGCCCTCAGTTGGGATGAATTCCCCAGCCAGGCGAGAGACAAGGCCTGTTCAGACCTCTGAGTCTGTTAGCTGGTGTCAGTTACTTTGTCGTGGGGCTATCTTCCCCCAACACCCTATGGAGTAAGATCCACCACGTGGCTTTTGCTTAGAAAACTTTCAGCAGGTTTTGCAGCAGCATTTTCCTAAACCTGAGCAAGTGCAAGCAGCTTATTTACTTTCTTTGCAAACAGATATCTTCATATCTTCTGTAGCACCTAGAAAATGCCTTATCCTGGAGGTGCCTAGTACGGGTTTGCTCATTTCCAAGATTTAAATCTTCTCATTGCTTCCATCCCATGGATGGACAAAAACCAGTAACCACTACACGGGGTAAACCAAAGAGAGCTGTTATTCATTCATCCATTCGCTCAACCTCGGTCAGACATGCAGCACACAGGAGGTCCTGCAGGAGGACACAGAGCATGAATCAGGGTCCAGTTAGGAGACAGAAACCACAGCATCATTGGGATAGGGAATGTTTAATATAAAGAATTATTAACAAAGGATTAGAGTAACAAAGATTCACTGAAGAAAAGTAAACATAATTCTAAAGAATACAGGAATAACAGAACAAGGAGCAACCACTACACCCAGGGCGGAGATAGAGCACCCGAGGAACACCCCACCACCCTCCCCACTGGAGCCAGGGCTGAGACCCAGACCCCACTGGAGAGGACGTGGCACGGCCAGGGAGTCACTGAAGCGGGTGACCTCAGGACTTCCTAGAAATCCACCTCTGACATGCTAAGGGACACTAGCCACAGGGGGGAGCCGTGCCTCAGGACTTGCTGAGAAGCCACATGAGGGCTGCCTGGGGAAGATGTTGCATGGCGGGGAGGTGTGAACTATACTCGGTAGGATGGTCAGGGAGGATCTTCCTGAAAAGGTGAAAACTGAGCAGAGACCTGAAAGAAGTGAGGGAATGACCATGTAGGTTTTGGGAGGAAGACCAGTCTGAGCAGAGGGAATAGCGATTGCAAGGGATTCAAGGAATTGCAAGTAGCCGTGGGTTGGGGTGGAGAGAGCAATGGGGGGAGGTAGGAGAGAGGCAGTGGGGGTAGATGACGCAGGGTGTCGAGGCCAAAATAGGAGCATTAGCTTTTATTCTGTGTAATGCACATGCATTTCAAAATAATAAGTTCATAAGTATGTGTAAGAGATTAGGCGAGTTTAGAAGAAGGAAAGATGGCTTCCGGCTTGGGGCGGGACTGATGAGAGGAGCAGGAGATGCGAGAAGAGCATTGATGAGGCAGGAGGAGGGAAGACAGTTTTCAGAGGGGCAAAGGCTCAGCCTCCCCCCAAGCAGGGCTGCCTGTGAGAACCAGCCTGTCCACAACAGGTTAACGAGATGAGACACAGATCAGTGCTTTCCGATAGACCCTTCTGTGGTAACTGGAGTCCATCGGTGTCTGCGCTGTCCAGTACGGTGGCCACTAGCCACTGTGGCTATTGAGCACCAGAAATGTGCCTGGTGGGACTGAGAAAGTGAATTTTTAATTTTGCTTGAATTAAACTTAAATAATTGCCAGAAGATACTAGCAGCCACCATGCTGGAGGGTGCCCATCCAGACTCGTGGCTTACATGCACTGCAAAACCAAGTTCCCTGCCACAGCCTTCACCAGGTGAAGCTCAGACAGGTGCTAGAGCAAACGGAACCTTGCCTTGCAGACCCCTCATGCCCTGACCAGCTCTTTGAAACCCTCAAGATCAGCTCATCACCACGTCTCACCCCAAGTTAGCAGTCAGCAGATCCTTCCACTCTATAAGAAAGTTATTTCCTGTTTGCACATGAATCTTGGTCTTTGCCATCCAGTCTCCCAATTGTTTGCTCCCCGTGTGAATGGGGGCGGGAAGGAGCAGGTCAGGACGAAACCCCACCGCCCCAGCAGATGGCTTGTCCAACATGAGCACCTACCTTTTTGACCAGGAGCCAAGAATATGCAGGTTGCTAATTTGAACCCAAATAGTGAAGTTTCTCTCTCTCTCTCCTCTTTGGGTACCTATTCTGTAATTTCAGTTTTCAAAAACAAAACCCTTCCGTATGCAAAGTTCTTAGAACGGTTGTGGTCTCCAGCGTGTTCCTTAAAACGCAAATGCATTTTGCTTGTGGTTTTACAGGTTTCATAATCATCCCACACAGGAGCTGAGCAGTTTTGAAGGAAGGCTGGCACAAAGCAGTACGTGAAGGGGATCAGTGTGGAGTGTTTAGATCAGCGACCAGTGTAGACCAGGGCTTCTCCACTTCAGCACTGTTGACATTTCGAACCAGATCATTCTCTGTTGTGGGGCCGTCCTGTACATTTTAGGATGTTTGGGAGCGTCCATGGCCTCTGCCCACTCCATGCCACTAGCTACAACCCCCTGCACCCCCCATGCCACCACCGAGACAACCAAAAATGTCTCCAGACACTGCCACGTGTCCCCTGGGGGGCAGAATTGCCCTGGTTGAGAACCGCTGGTGTAGACAAAACCTGCCTAAGAGGAGAGGGATGTCTAAGACCTCCGGAGTCGCCCCTCTTGGGGACGAAAGTGCGGGCTCTCTGGACCCCAGCAGGCTGGCATTCCCTTAGACAGCACTGTGGGGGCTCTGCGCCTCGGACAGGACGAGCGCGTCTGTGGGAGACTCGTGCCGGCGGCCTTCGTCCACCGCTTCTCACACATTCGTTGTTCTGAGTGTGGTGACGAGTAAACTGATAAACTTATTAATTCATTCATTTATTGCCTCTGTGCCAGGTACTGTTCTAGGCACTCGGTGTATTAGTCAGAGTTCTGCAGAGAAACAGAATTTTGTATGTATAACTAAAACTGCATGTGTCACACAGTGCTTCAATCTGCTTTCCCTTCTGGATTTCTCCATCCACATGAGTCCTTCAGCTCGTGGCAGGCACTTGGCTTCTGTTGGCTCTGGCCTGAAGCAATCACAGACTTCCGTATATAGTATACTATCCATGTATACATATAGTTCTATTTCTCTGGAAGACTCTGAATGTGTATATATCTTATTCATATGGAAGTGCAAAGAACCTAGAATATCCAAAACAACTTTGAAAAGAACAAAGTTGGAAAGCTAACACTAATTGGTTGAAAGCTGGTGTTAAAGCTGCAATAATCAAGAGAGTGTGATGTTGGTGTAGAGATAGTGGAACAGAGATAATGGAAGGGAATAGAGAGTCTAGAAATAGAAACACATATCTGAACAAGAGATTTTCAACAAAGATGCAAAGGTAATTCAATGAAGAAAGGATAGTCTTCCAACAAATGGTACTAGAACAATGTGAAATCCATATGCAAAAAAAATGAACTTGGATCCACATACAAAAATTAATACAAAATGTACTTAATACACCATACATAAAAACTGGCCCAATGTGGATCATAGACCTAAATGTAAAACCTTAAGGTATAAAACTTCCAGAACAAAATATATGAGAAAACCCTGGTTAGGCAAAGATTTCTTAGATACAACCAAAAGCATAATCCATAAAAGAAAAAATTGTTAAATTGACTTCATTCAAATTAAACACTTCTACTGTTCAATAGATGCTGTTAAGAGAATGAAAAGACAAGCCACAGACTGGGAGAAAATATTTGCAAGGACTAGAATTAGAGCATATAAAGAACTCTCAAAAACTCAACAAGAAAACAAACAACCCAGTTTTTAAAAACAGGCAAAAAATTTGAACAGAGACTTCATCAAAGAAGGTATATGGATGGCCAGTAAGTGCGTGAGGAGATGCTCAATGTCACTGTCATCAGAGGAATGAAAATTAAAATATAATGAGACACCCTGCACACCTGTTAGAATGGCCAAAATTCAAAAGACTGACCTTACCAAGTGCTGATGAGGATGCTGGACAGCTGGAACTCTCACCCCTGCTGGTCAGAACCTGGACTGTATGAGCATTTTTGAAAAAGGTTTGGCAAGTTCTTGAAATTTTAAATGTATACCTATAAGATGATCCAGCAATTCCACTCCTAGACCTTTGCCCAGTGAAGGAAGAATATGTCCATGTAAAAAAGTACATGAATGTTTGTAGCAGCTTCACTGGTATTCATCAAAAACTGGAAACAACCAGGGGCCGGCCTGGTGGCATAGCGGTTAAGTTCACACACTCTGCTTCAGCTCCCTGGGGTTCGCGGGCCCGGATCCCAGGCGCAGACCTGCACACTGCTTGTCAGCCATGCTGTGGTGGCATCCCACATGTAAAGTAGAGGAAGATGGGCACAGATGTTAGTCCAGGGCCAGTCTTCCTCAGCAAAAAGAGGAGGATTGGCAACAGATGTTAGCTCAGGGCTAATCTTCCTCACCAAAAAAAAAAATTCTGGAAACAACGGAGATGTCCACCGACAGGCGAATGGAGGTATCCATATAACAGAGTGTTACTCAGCCATGAAAAGAACAAGTGTGTCCTGGAAGGAAGGTGTCCTCAAGAACCCTGTGGCCAGGGTTTTAGAGATGGAACAGTCAAATCCCTCAAGCCCTCCCGTGGCTCCCATCTCACTTAGGAGCGCTGACTCTCCCACAACGACCACCAGGCGCTGGGCACTCAGATGCTATTCCCTCAGCTGCCTCGCCTCCTCCCACTCTCCTCACTCACTCTGCTCCAGCCACACCAGCCTCCCTGCTGTTCCTCAAACTTGTCAACCATTCCCTTTGCACTGGCCATTCCTTCTGACTGGAATGTTCTTCCACAGAGAACCACGAGCCTCCTTTTCTTCTTCTTTCATGTCCTTATTCAAATGCCACCTTGTCGTGAGGTCTCCTTTACTACCTATGGACTAAATACTGACCCACAGACAGCCGATCCTAATCCCTGGAACCCGTGTACATTCTCCTACAGGACAAAGGGACTTTGCAGGTGTGATTTACCCAAGGATCTTGAAATGGGGAGATGATCCTGGATTACGGGCCCTGAATGGGATCTCAAGTGTCCTAGGAGAGGGAGGCAGAGGGAGACTCGACACAGAAGCAGCAGGTGAGGTGATTGACGCCACTGGCTGTGAAGATGGAGGATGGGGCCACGAACCGAGGGACGCGAGGAATGCAGCTCAGGAAGCTGGAAGAAGCGGGGGACGGATCTCCCCGGGAGGCTCCATGAGCCAGACCTACCGAGGCCTGGACTTCAGCCCGTTGAGCCTGATTTTGGACTTCTGACTTCAAAATTATGAGGGAATAAATGTGTGTCTTTTACCGTGGGAACCATAGGAAACGAATCCACTGCCTTACTTAACATTGCCATCTCCACCCCTGGAATTCCTGTCTTCCTTCCCTGCGTCATTCTCCCTCATGGCCCTGATCGGCATCTGACACCCTATGTATCTCTCTTATTTGTGTGCCTCTCCTAAGTGGACCATAAACTCTGAAAAGGCAGAGATACCTGGTTGTACTGTGCTCTATACCCACATGCTGGTATATAACAGGGCTCAGCAAACTCTGTGCTGAGATCCACCAGTTGAACAAATATAGAAAAAAATGTCAATATTCAGAATAGCACAATTTGGCAAGCACCCAAACGGGCCTTACTTACAGCTGGTTGAGTTTGCTCCTGTTTTCCTTTGAGATACTAAGTGTTGCACGTAAAGTTACAGGCCCTTCGACCAAGCCCACCCGCATCATTCCCCTCCCCAGAGGGAACCATTCTTGTGAGTTTGGTTTGTGTGATTCCAGTCCATTTTCTATATTTTACATACAGAAGTAAGCATATAGAATTGTACCTAGTGCTCTCTGGGGTCTGAGTTTAAAATTCACACAAATGGAGCCACACTGTAACCTGCCCTTCTTTGCTCGTTGTGGTGTTTTGGGGAGACCCACGGTGGAGACGCACGTAGGTCTGCCTTATTTCTTTTACCTGCCGTACAGTGTTCCGTTATGAGAACATGTCACATTTTACTCAGCCATTCCCCTGTTGGTGTATCAGGCAGGGTCTGACCAGGAAACGGGACACTTGAAACGAGAAGGAACGGCATGAAGGGGCTGTTTAGAAAGGGGTGGGCAGGGCCAACGAAAGCAACACATGTTGTCTCTCGTGTTGTTTGCTGCTGTAAACGGTGCTGCAGCCGGTGGCACTGTCCTTGTGCCTGTGCACAAAAGCTCCTCCAAAGTCCCCTGCAAGGGCTGGCTGGGCCGGGTGATTCTCAGACCCTGCAATGCCCAGAGCTAGTTTCACCTAAGAAGGTAGAGAATGGCTATTTTGATCTACAAGTGAATGCACCTCACCAAGGAATTCACCCTGCGTCACCTCCTCCAGGAGAGTCACCCAGGAGGACTCCTCATGGGGCTTTCTTCACACGGTTTGTCAGCACGACCCTCTTGAACAAACCGCAGTTCACAGAATGCTGTAAGACAAAGAAACCTGGTCCAGCCTCAGCCCCACCCCCATTAGCTGAGAGTTTGTACTTCTGTCCCTTCATCATCAGTGCTGGAGCGGTTGGAGCCCCTCCGTGCCAACCCCACAGACAGAACCGGTGGTGGGTGGTGGGGGCTGGGTCTGCACCAGGCCCCGGGGAGCGCCTGGAGGGTCACTGCAGAAACAGTTCTTTTCCGCAGAAAGAACAAAAGTGCCCGCCTTTCTCTCACTTCCTTTTTGGGGCCTGTGAGTGTTGGCCTGTGAGTGGCCAGCTGCTATTTATGGGCCTTGGCTGCTCTGTGTGAAACCCCAGGCCCTCCCGAGAGGAAAGAGTGGAGGGAGGGGGGGGCTGCCAGGTGACCTCGCCTTTGGTCCGCGGTGCAGCCGGCCCAGGTGCGACGGTTTCAGTCGGAGTGAAACCCACGCTGGAAGTCAGGACGGCTGTGTGTGGCGGGTTTCCTGGCAGACAGCACTGTGTACACGGCACGTATGGATGCTCAGAACATGGAGTGGGGCTGCTTGTTCCATGACGGCATCCACTCTCCTGATTTTGACAGAAGGGGAAACTGAGTCCCAGGATGTCAAGTGCCTAGTCTGAGGTCACACACTGAGCTTGACATCAACAGGACTAGAACCAGTGTCTGGACCCCCTCCTCGGGGTGGGGTGGGGGCGAGGTTGCCTGTTTAGAGCAGAAATGAGATGAGTTTTGAGGACCCTTGCACATCTTCCCCCCACTCGCCATTTCTGAGGTCCTGGGCATGCTGGTACTGTCCCGAGTCCCTGGCGGACGGGCAAGGCTGAGCAGTGAAGAAGGAAGGCACAGCTGAGGGGGCAGACAAGGGGCTGCCCAGACAGGAGACTTGCAGTCACGTCTGGGGCCTCGAAATCTGCATCAGGCTGACTAGCAGAGCTGCCCTCCTCCCTCTCCCACCCCATTTGTGTCGGCTTTTGTAATCTGTTTTCAGCACCACATGGGCTGCTCTTTGGTGTTCATCGTAACCTGATTTCACTGGAATAAAAATGGCTGTGTGGTATTCCTCCCTCCCTCCCCATCTTGGTGAGCATGTACTATGAGCCAGACACCATTCTAGATAGAAGTGGTCAGGGTTGTCCTCAGTGACAAGGCAAGATTTGAAAAAGATTTATACGAGGTGATGGATTACCCAAGCAGCTATCCGGGCAGAGGGGACAGCAAGCGCAAAGGCCCTGAGGCACCTGCAGGGTTGACAGTCTTGAGGCCCAGAGGGGAAGTCCCATGTCTGGGGTGGCACAGCAGGGGGAGAGCAGCAGACAGCTCAGAGAGAGAAAGGCCCAAGTTCAGTGACCGTCGTAAGGATTCAGGCTCTCACTCAGAGTAAGCTGGAAGCCAGCAGAGGGCTCTGAGCAGAGAAGGGCGAAGCTGTGACTTAGGTCAACCAGTCACAGGGGTCCTGGGTGGGGGTCACTCTGAGGAGGGGCATGGGCAGAAGGAGAGAGGCCAGTGAGAATACCTGGCCAGTCCAGGCGAGTGTGCTCAGACCGGGGCGGGGTGGGGGTGGGGAGGCAGGGAGGGAGTGAGCAGCGGTCGTCTCAGTGTGATTTGGAAGGTGCATGATCTGCATGATCTGCTGGTGGGTTGGATAGAGTGGGATCTGGAGGGAATACAGGAGGCCCAGCCCACCGCCCTGTGCACAGTGCATGGCCACACTGGCTGGGCTCCACTTCCAGCTTGGCCAGCAGCTAACTGTGTGATGCTGCCCTGGCTGAGCCTTCCTGAGCTCCTGCCCCCGGTCTGCAAGCGAACGGCAGCCCCCGGGCTCCAGGCCGCACGTGTCCAGCATCCAGCTCAGGGCCTGGCCCGCTGCCAGTCCTGGGAAGTTCTGACGACGCAGCGCTGGCAGTCACCGTTCACCGTGCCCTGGGGCAAGTCTCTTCCCAGATCCACGCCTGTCTTCCTCTCTGCGAAATGCATGCAGCCGCTGGACAGATGCTTACTGAGCTCCACTCTCCCCTGCTAGGGACACAACCGTGAACTAGACCAGGTTCCTGCCCTTGGGCTGGGTGCCACCTGAGGAGACATACAACTACCTATTAGCAGCTAAAACATGAAGTTGTTGTAAACTGTGAAGAAGATGAACAGGGCTGGAAGACAGGGGTGAATGAGTGGAGTGCGCTTTAGCGATGGGGGCCAGGAGAGGCCTCCTGAGGGGGGACATTAGAGCTGAGGCATAAAGGAAGAAAAGGCATCTGGCAGGCAGAGGATGGGAGGGAAGAGTGTTTTTGTCAGAAGGAACAGCATGTGCAAGGGCTCTGAGCTCAGACAGGGTACGGCATATGTGAGGACTGAAAGAAGGGTGTTTGTGAGTGTGGACAAAGGCACTGAAAGGAGTTTGCAGGCAGAGAAGTGCTGTCTGGGTGGGCCCAGGGTTTGTGATACAGGTGTGGATGGTTGTTACACAGGTGTGGGCGGTGGTTGACACAGGTGTGGGCAGTGGTTGTGACACAGGTGTGGGCGGTGGTTGTCACACACAAGTGGGCACTGTGCATTCCTTGTCCCCAGAGTAGTTCAACACAGGGTATCTCACAGGCCCGTTAACACAGGTCAACGCAGGGGCAGGGAACAGGCTGGAAGGAGAGCCCAATGCTAGCCTTGCCCCCGCCCCGAGCCTCAGGCTTTCCCTGAGATGGGGGTGCCATCAGGGGCGGGGGCCGCTGGGACTCAGGGCGGGGGCAGGGGCAGGGCCCTGTGCCGCCCTGCTCTGGACCTAGCTGGGCCCCAGTAGATGGTGGCTGGGCATGAGGCTGGCACCCACACAGCCCTTCCCGCTGCTGGAGAACCCATGTGGAGGGGAGGGAGCAGAGCTCTGGGGAGTTTAGAGTGGTCCTGATCCCAGAGGTGGTTGTTTCTGGAAGCGAAGATCCAGGGCTTACCCTCCTGGGACAGGTGAGGCCTGGCACCTCAAGCTCCCCAAGGCGTCACACTGAGTGAGGGAGGGAGGCATCTTCCTGTGGATTCTGAATGGAGAAGCATGTCACTTGTGGCAATCAGCACTGGGTGAAGAGCTTAACGTGCTTCATCTCACCCAGTCCTCACCACAGCCCATGAGGTCCCGCGCAGAACAGCTAGAAAGATGTACAACTAGGTACACAACTATGCACTGGGGCTTTGGGGAAAACAAAATTATTTTTAAAAAATACTTAGTGAATTTCTCGTTAACATAACAATATGTTATTTATCTTAACAAGTAGTGGGTTTATTATTGTTGTTTTAAAACCAATCAATCAATAGATGGGTCTTTAACTTCTCAATCTGAATTTCTAACATGGTCACTATCGATGGGTGTAACCCACAAAACAGAAGCTCTCTGGGCTCCTTCGTCCTGATTAGGCCTCGGCAGGGGTCCTGGGTGGCCTGGCCAGGTTCAGGGAACGCGGGCCCAGGTGAGGGCAGGCACCTTCCTGGTGGCACGGGGAGGAGGGGACTTCATGGCCCGGCACAGTTTTCTGCAAAAAATGTCCTCCCACCTGGTCCCCTCCTCCGGGCCCTCTCAGCACCCACACTTGTTTCCTTGGTAAATGTGCTCACAGCGGGCTCTGAAATCTATCCTGTTGGCACCTCCGTGCTGCTCCTCGGACCTGTCTGGGTCGGGAAAACAAGGAAAGACAGAGAAACTGTCAGGTCAGAGAAGACAGAGGAGACAGGACGAGTCAACGCAGAGTGTGGGATGCTGGGGTGATCCTGGAACATATATAGGCGGTTAGGGATAAACCACTGAAATCTAATAAAAACGGCAGCCTTTATTATTTCGTTAATAACATTAGTTAGTAGTTAACTTTACTCTTTAGCCAATAGTGCTGCACGCGTTGACATCTTAGTTCTGACAAACACAGCCGGCTCTGTGGAGTGTGGGTGTGAGGAACACTGGACAGTATCTGAGAACTCTCTATGGTAGCTCTTTAATTTTTCTGTAAACCGAAAATCACTCCAAAATTAAAGGTTCATTTTAAAAAGGAGGCAGTTACCATTCCATTATGTGCAGTGCCACCCCAGGCAGGCTGGGGGTTTGGAAGTCAGAGCAGGGGGTACCTCAAGGAGGGCAGAGGCTGTGGGGCTGGGCACGTTCTCTTCCTTGATCTGGCGGCTGGTGTGCTCAGTCTATAAAAAAGTCCTTCAAGCTGCACACTTACAACGTACGTAAGTCATATCTTAATGAATATCCGAAATTGTAATTCACAGGAAAAGCTAGGTTTCGGCTGTGGGGCCTCAGAGTTTTGTCCAGCTGTGAGTGATGGCCTGAGGCTGCCCACGCCGCTCCTGAAAACATGGGCCTGGGCACGGAGGGCATTAGTCCAGACCCAGGGGACCCAGGGGACTGTGGAGCGGGGTTGGGGAGAATGTAGTTTTAAATAGAAGGTCAAGGAAGAATCACCAAGAAGGGGACATTTGGGCAAAGGGCGAGGGAGGGAATTGAGGCAGATGCTGGGCAAAGGGCATTCCAGGTGGAGAGGGGCCCATGCCAAGGCCCTGAGGTAGGAGCCCGCCTGGCCTGTTTCAGGAACAGCAAAGAAGCCAGTGTGTGTGGAGAAGACAGCGAGGGAGGTGGGTGGGAGCAGTCAGGGTTGTGGCGGAGTGGGGTGAGCGCTAAGGGAGGGGTTCAACACCCAAAGGACGAGATCCAACGGTGCTCACAGGACACCTCCCTGCCAGCTGCTGCCCTGAGAACAGCTAACGGGGGGGTACCCTGAGACCTGTGAGAATTCAATTGATGCGATCCGGGGCAAAGGGGGCGAGGCTGGAAGCAGACGGTAAGGTGGTAAGAAGAGGTTGGAGGATTCCTGGGATATTTTGAAAGCAAAGCCAACATAGTTTGCTGCCGGACTGGTTGAAGGGAGGGAGACCAGAGAGAGAAGGGGAGAGAAGTCAAGGACGACTCTGAGGGTTTGGGGCCTGAGCAATTAGAAGCGTGGAGCTGCTGGGTATGAGACAGGGACAGCCAGGTGGGCAGGCCAAGGAGGTGGGGTCAGAGCGCACTGTGGCTGCGATGCCTGAAAGGAAGCCAAGAGGAGGCGTGGAGGAGACCAACGGCACCCAACTCTGGGTCCAGGGGGAGGCCTGGCTGCAGGTGTGGATTTGAGTGCTGTTGTCATTATTACATGCGTTGAATGTAGGCCAAGTGCATTAGTCAGAGTTCTCTAGAGAAAGAGAATTGATGTTCTGAGGGAGAAAGATTGATTTCTTGTAAGGAATTGGCTCACACGGTTGTAGGGCTGGCAGGTCCAAGATCTGTAGGGCAGTCTGGCAGGCTGGCAGGCTGGCAGGCTGGAGACCCAGGGAAGAGCTGACATTACAGCTTGAGTCCAAAGGCTATCGGGGAACCTTGATCTTTTTCTCTTAAGGCCTTCAACTGATTGGATGAGGCTCACCCACATTATGGAGGGTCATCTGCTTTACTCAAAGTCTAGTGACTTAACTGTTAATCTCATCTAAAAATATCTTCACAGCAACATCTGGACTAGTAATGAGACAAATCTCTGGGTTCTGTGGCCCAGTCGAGTTGACCCATAAAATTAACCATCACACTGGTTTCTGTCATCACATGACAGGACAAAGATGTCAGAGACCCAGGGACAGCCCCAGTTTCCTTCCAGTTCCTTCCTGGGCTTGTCAGGATCTCAGTCCAGGTATCAGGAACTCTGAAACCCAACAAGGGCCTCTCATACAACAAGACCCCCTACCATGCCAGGCCGCCGCTCCACTGCGGGGCTGCTGTGCCCACTGCAGGGCGCAGCGAAAGAGCAGGGAATTCATGGACCCGGGAGCAGCCCTCCACCAGCAGGGCTGGCAGGCACTGGTGCATAAATGCCCAGCCCGCTCACCTGGGGCATGAGTTTAACACCACGTTCCCGAGTTTCCCCGCGGGATTGAGCTCCGGCTGCCCGCCATGGTAGCTGCATAATCACATACTCTTCTTGGCTGCCTTCCCCTCCTGTTACCTGTAATTCCCAAACAAATGACTTGTACTTAATCTTCATCTCAATGTCTGCCTGTGGGGGAGCCTAACCTAAGACAGCCCCGGCCTCACAGGACTTCCATCTAGTGGGAAGACAGATAATAAACAAATAATAGTAAATCAATATACAATTTTAAATTGTGGTAAGTGGTGTGAAGGAAAGAGCAGGATGTATATAACAAAGGTTAGGTGGGGGGAGTGTGAGTGCATGGCTGAATGTGTTAGAATGCAAGGTCAGGAAAGGCCTCTCAGAGGAAGTAACATTTCAACAGAGACGTGGTGGATGAGGTAAAGGAAACAACATTCTAGACAGAGGGGAAAGTGCATGCAAAGGTCCTGGGGCACGAAGGAGCTTGGCATATTCAAGTTACAGGAAAAAGCCCAACATTTCACTACAGCGTAGCAAGCAAGGGAGAGAGTGGTGTGACAGGAAGCTGGAGGGGTAGGCAGTATCTAAGTTGTGTATTGCCTGGTAGGCAGGACAAGGAGTGTTTACTTTTCTCTGAAGATCATTGAGGGACTTCCAGCAAAGGTAGACTAGATTATTTCAGACCATTCCTCCTGCTGAGAACACTAGAAGGAAAAACACATCTGTTTGAAGGTACCACCAAGGCAGGGAGAAATTATAAGAACCATGGGGCCAAGGTCTAGGAAAGGATGGCTGCCCAGAGAGGCAAAGCTGGCAGTGGACACTATTTTTCCCCTCAGGGTGATTACTGATTTGAAAGTGATGCCTGAGCAGCTGAGAGGCTGAGCAGAGCTCTCATCAGACTCCTGGGGCTTGGAGTTTAGAACCTACCAAGGAGGAGGGGTGCATAAAGAGCCAAGGCTTTGATCTGGGCTTCTGAAGGGCTGTGTGCTAAGAATAATGGTGAACAAGAAATAGAGCAGCCCTCACAGCGACTGAATCCCAGCTGCAAGCCATCTCAGTTCTTCACCGGACTAAGTGGTCTGAGACTGCTCTAGTGGTCTCAGCCTAGCTTCCTGCCAGGAGCAAAAGAAAGGAGGAAGATGACATCAAACTATCTCTGTAAGTTTTCATGTTCGATGTCTAGGTTTATAAGAAAACAAGACTTGCCAAAAATCAGGGGAAAAAATCGCACAAACAAACAATAAAAACAGATCCAAGGGGATCCAGATAATAGAGTTGTCTGACACAGACTTTAAAATAACTATGATTAAATGTTCAGTGAATTAAAAGACAAGATGGAGAATTTTGGCAATGAATGGGACTCTAGAAAAAGGAATCATACAACTAAACGTACTCTTACCATATGACCCAGCAATCACACGCCTTGGTATTCACCCAAATTAGTTGAAAACCTACATCCACACAAAAACCTGCACATTGTTGTTTATAGGAGCTTTATTCATAACTGTCAAAACTTGGAGACAACCAAGATGTCCTTCAGTAGGTGAATGGAAAATAAGCTGTAGTACACCCACAGAATGGAATATTACTCAGCACTAAAAAGAAATGAGTTATCGAGCCATGAAAAGACACAGAGAAAATTTAAATGCATATTACCAAGTGAAAGAAGGCAATCTGAAAAGGCCACGTACTGTATAATTCCAACTATATGACGTTCTGGAAAAGGCAAAACTATGGAGACAGTAAAAAGATCAGTAGTTGGGGTGGAGGAGGGAGGAATAAGCAGACCACAGAGGACTTTTAGGGCAGTGAAACTACTCTGTATGATAGCATCATGGTGGATACACTGTCATTATACATTTGTCAAATCCCATAGAATATACACCAACAGTGAACCCTAATGTAAACTATGGACTTTGAATGATGATGATGTGTCAGTGTACGTTCATCAATTGTAGAAAATGTACCACTTTGATGTGGGATGTTGATGGTGGAGGAGGCTGTGTGTGTGGGGAGCAGGGGGTTTATGGGAACTCTGTACTTTCTGCTCAATTTTGCTGTGAACCTAAACCTGCTCTAAAAAATAAAACCTAATATTAAAAAAAAGACTGGAAGGAAATAAACCAAAAAAAGATAAAAGAAAGAAAAAAAGAGGGAATCAAATGGAAATTGTAGACCTGAAAAATTCAGTAACTGAAATTAAAAACAAAAAAGAATTTTAATAGCTGATTAGACACAGCTGAAGAGAGAGATGTAAAAAACTGAAAGATATGTTAGAGGAAAATATCCAGACTGAAGAGACAAAAGAGCATAAGAGACATATGGGACATGGTGTAATAGGTCTAACATATGTGTCAGTGGAGTCCCAGAAGAAGAGGGAGAGAAAGTATTGGGCAGCTGCAATAGTTTAAGAGATAACAACTAAGAATATTTTCAAATGAGTGAAAGACATCAAGCTGTGGATTTGAGAAGGACTATGAACCCTTAAATACAAAGAAAACCACATCTAGGCACAGCACAATAACATTATTGGAAATCAAAGACAGAGAAAAACCTTAGAAGTAGATAGAGGAAAAAAAAAAAGGTCAATGGCAGGCCATTAGAGAGATTTCAAAGAGGGACTGATATGACATCATTTATGTTTTGAAAAGATCTGCAACTGCTAGAGGAGAATGGGTGCAGAAGACCAGTTAGTGGCTCAGCAGAGAGATGATGGTGGTACACGGAGGGTAATAGCAGTGGGCTTGGGAGAGAAATAGCCATGTCAAGGATGTTCTGTGTTTAGGGGTTAAAATAGACAAATTGGTGATGGGTAAGATGTGGGAGTAAGGAAAGGAAAGAATCAGGGTCATCCCCAGATTCCTGATTTGAGGAATTTCATAAATGGTGGTGTCATTTACTGAAATGGGAAAGACTGAAAGAGGAAGTGCTTTTGGGTGTGTTATGTTTAGTAGGTGATTCACTCTCTCTGTGCCTTGTTTTCCTCCTCTCTAAAGTGGGGTCATATTTGTACCCACTCACAGCTTTATTAGCTGCTATTACTATAGGCATCCAAGTTGAAATGCCAATCGACATTTCAGGGCAGGCAGCTGGAAGCAGGATCCTTTCATTTCTACCCTGCAGCCCCTGCGTCCTTTGGCACTTTGGATCCAGAGCTGAAACTACCAGCCCAGCCCGGCGGTGTGGCATAGCGGCCCTGGAGCTGGACCGGAGCCAACCTGCCACCTACAGGAACAAGAGTGGCAGGAGATTAAACTCAAATCCTGCAACACAAAAGGTCTTAAGTACTTTTTTCTCCTTTACCCAAAACTTTTAAATTCTGCTTCTGCAGCCTGAGACTTGCTAATCGGCCTTATCCCATCTGCACGTGTTGTTTGGTTTGCTAACCACCCAGAAATCAACGTTTGCCCACGTTGTTCCTGGAGGGAATCTCCCTGTGAGACAGGCTGCATCCGAACTGTGGTTTTGGTTTTGGTTTTTCCCAAGCAGGGAATTCATCATTCATCGGATTCAATTCAGCTCAATTCAATTCAGATATTTCTGGAGGAGCCTCCCTGTGCCAGGCTCTGAGGGAGCCCAGAATGTTATTTCAGTCATTCCTTCTTTCGGTACACATTTCTCCCTTGCTCCCACGCCCACCTCCACAGGTCTTGTTTTCTACCCTGTTGGTATGCCAAGTTTACCCACTGCCCGGACCGCCCTTCACCTAGACCTTTGCATGCTGCCCGTGCACCCGTCTAGGCCGCCCTGCCCAGCCACTCTTCTGGCACTCCTGAGCCTGTCACCCACTTACCGCAACGCAGACCAGTGTCTGACCGTCTGTCCTCTATGTATGTTGATGTCCCCCCCTCCGACCATGAGCTCCACGAGTGCAGGAACTTTGACTTAAGCACCGCTGTATCCCCAGCATCCCCGCACACCGTAGGTACTCAATGCTTGTGGACTGAGTGAGTGAACAACTCTGCTTCTGGGCCTACATGTCCTCTCTGAGAGGGTCAGGGGTCCCTGGGCTGAAGAACATCAGGTCAGGCAGGAGCTCAGGCTCATATCTGGGACCTGATGAAAATTCGGAACAGCCCCAACTGTTCCAGGAGCACCGGCTTTAGGGGCAGAGATCATGGGAGGAAATCTTGGCTCCACCACATCCCCAGCTACAGGCAAAATGCTCAGTCACTCTAAGCCTGGACTCCCTTATCTGTAACCCGGGGGTCATGGAGGCATCTGCCTTATTCTGAGGATGAAGCGATTTAAAATAAAGTTTGTGTCTGGCACATAGTAGGTGTTCAACTAACTGTAGTCAGTCATTATTTGCCTAATGCCCACCCAGTACACAAACACACACACACACATACACGCCAGAGGCCTCACACGGAAATCAGCTCTAGCCCCCTCTTTCTCATTCACACGGAAGCTGTGTGTTGGGTCCCTTTCACGTGCCAGGCACAGCTCCAGGTACCAAGGACACGGTGACATCAAGATGGAGCACTGGCCTCCTGGAGCTCACATTCTGGCGGGGGAGCAGAGGGCTCACTGGGGAGCACATGAACAGGCTGGCTCGTCCTAAGCAGAAGTAAGTGCTCAGAGGAAAGCAACCAGATCAGAGTGGTAGGGCTGGGCTGGGGACTCCAGCCAGGGTGGTCAGGAAGGTCTCTTTGAGGAGGTGCTGCTGGAGCTGGGACTCAGCCATGCAAAGAGCCGATGGTCAAGGGTTCCCAGCAGGGGAACAGTAGGGACAAAGGCCCTGGGGTGGAAATGTGTCTGGCATGTCTCTAGAGTGGGGGGAGGTGGAAAGGAGAGCAGGAGGCGGTGGGGCCAGGCCATCTGGGCCCTTTTCCAGATTCCTCTCCTGGCTTTGTACTTCTCCCCCAACAGGACGTGCGTGAGTCAGTGGACTGTGGACGTGAGTGCTCGCTGAGTCACCCACCGCCTCACCGCAGGGCCTGGCCCCATCTTCTCACGGAAGACCCGGTTCATTGATTCTTCTTCCTCGAATTGGTCACTCCACCCAGCAGAACCCAAAGGAACCAAAAGCTCGAGGGTTTTGTTTGTCTTTAATTGCCAACCTCTCATTCATTCATTTATTCATTCAACATCTATTTATG
This sequence comes from Tapirus indicus, assembly GCA_031878705.1. Taxonomy (NCBI): domain Eukaryota; kingdom Metazoa; phylum Chordata; class Mammalia; order Perissodactyla; family Tapiridae; genus Tapirus; species Tapirus indicus. The sequence continues at coordinate 579,393 of CM062932.1, read as the reverse complement.
AAATGTATGGTGTATGCTGCATGCTTTGCTGGGCTCTGAGGACAAGTCAACACTTTGGGATCCTCAAGCAGCCCAGAGCCTAGAGGTTTCAATGCCTCAGCTTTCCCATCTATGAAACGGGTAGGCCAAACCCAAAGTCTGTAAGATACTCCTCTTCTAGAGTCCAGATGACAATGGAGAAGTCTGTAAATATTCCTGCCCAACATCACATGTACAGCAGAGGGCTTGGAGAGAGACAGAGAGGGAGAGAGAGACAGAGAGAGAGACAGAGATAGAGAGGCAGAGGTAGAGAGACAGAGAGACAGAAAGAGAAAGAGAGAGACAGAGACAGGGACAGGGACAGACAGAGACAGAGAGAAAGAGACAGAGAGAGAGATTCTTTCGCTCTCAAACTTAAGATATAAAAGTTCCCCAGTTGAGTCTTGTGGGTCCATCTCCACCCACCCTGGCTGCACCAATCCAAAAACTATAAGAGATTAAGAGATCACCAACCCACCTCTCTTTCCTGAGCCGCAGGGAGAGAGAAATACTTTCAACTGCCTTCTCTCTTTGTCTCCTAATCCAGTAGTAACCTGGGCCAGTGGGCTGGAAGCTATTTGCAAGGCTGCACTTTTTGGTTAACAAACAATTCCTCTGCTCGTAGCCAAGGGGAGGGGCAGGAAAATCAGAACCGGACTTCTTCTTTCAGTAAGAAGCCATCTTTTATTCTCTCTGGGAACCCTCTGGGCATGTGTGAGGAGTGTGGAGAGGCAATGCTGTATAGAGGGAAGGGTTTAGGCTCTGCAGGCAGATCACTTACCAGCTCTACAGTGACCTTAGGCAAGTCACTGTACTTCCCTGACCCTTAGTCTCCTCTTCAGTAAAATAGGAATAATGATAAACGAATTCCTGAGAGGGTGAAATAAGGTCTGTAAAGTGCCTGGCACACGGTAAGCTAGTAATAAGTGACAAGTATTATTATTAATACAAATATAGAGATGCTGTTAATTGAGAATAATTACATTCCCTCCATGATATCCACCTGATTAGCTAATGTAGCATCTCTCTTGGCTTAGGGTGGGCTTCACGGGCACCCCTCCTTCCCAGGGAGTGACTGCAAGCCTTCAGGTTGCAGCTTCTTCTCCCAATGGCCAGTAAACGTCTGTGCACCGCCTCGCTAGTGTACAGTCAGGAAATGTAAATTAAAGCAACTAGATACCATTTCTCACCTATTAGACTGCCAAAAAATCTGATACTAAATGGAACAGTCTGATACTTTCCCATGTAGGTGAAGATATGGGGGAATGGGGACAGTCACACGTTGCTGGTGGGAGTGAATATTAGTGTGGCCAGTTTGGCAATACCTACTGAAATTGGGAGAGGGTAGACCCCACGATCCAGAGATCCTGTTTGAGAACATCGACCAGAGAGAGACTCTCATATGTTTGCACAAAGAGGCATCACAGGTCTTCCCAGAACAGCACTGCTCATAACAGCAAGGGCGTGGAAACTGTCCCTCAATGGAGGAGGGCTGGAGGAGTAAGTGTGGAATGCCACACAGCAGTTGAAAGAAATAAACTAGCTATCTACGAATTAGTACCAGTTGATCTCAACAATGTTGGGTGAAAACAGGAAGATACATAAAGATATATACAGAATACTATTTATATAAAAAATTTAAAAATAACTCATGCAAAACAGTGCTACACACTGTATTGTTCACAGATAAACACGTACTTATAATGGCATAAAAATGATGCTGGAAGATCGAGCCACATTTCTGCTGGTGGCTCCTCCTGGTGAGGAGAGGAGCCGGGGGCAGGGTGGGGGATTTCACAGCTTTCACTGTAATGTTTCCTTCTTAAAAAAAAATTTGAAGGTGATTATGCCAACCTTTTAACATAATTCTAGGTGGTGAAATATGGGTTTTGTTTTTTATTCATGGTGATTTTCTATATATTTTTTTCCAAAAAGGAAATAAGAAGAAAGCTCTCCTTCCCAGAAAACACCAGCTGAGAAATGCAGGAGGAACGATAGGAACAGAAAGCCACCATCTTGCAGGTGTATTACTTGTCTCAGCCAAGGACCATCAATGAAGCTAAAGCTATCTGCCCAAGGTGGTTGGGGACCAAGATGCACAAGGTGCCAAAGTATCACCCGCAGGTGACACTAACTGCAGAGGGGGCAGGGTGCTTTACATGGGGACATCTGGTGTCCCCACCTTAATAGGTGATTCAATTCAGCATCACTGCGTGTGGGACAAGCTGACATCATGCACCTCCCGATGAGGTCCAGTAGGAAGTACAGCCGTCACCTGGGAGGTCTTCCCCCGAATGTGTAACCTGGACCCTGTGAGCGGGTAGGCCTGACGTTCAGCTTCCAGGAACTCACAGCAGACGGAGGATAAACTATACCAGGAGGGAACTGGCAGAGGTGCAGATGTGGGGCCTTCAATAAGACAATGGCCAAGTCCATGTCAAACAACAAAAGAAAGGAAAGGAAGGTAAAAGAAAAAGACCTAAAGGGAGGGGACTGTTCTGGACAAAAAATGACTAAAGAGACATAACCAAACGTGTGTGGCCCTTGGCTGGATTCTGATAAAGAAGCAGCCATGAAAAACTTGTTAGGACAACTGGGGAAATTGAAATATGGACTAGACAGGGAGTGATGCTATTGAATTCTTATTGACTGTCTTAGGTGTGAAAAGGACGGTCTATGTGAGAGAATGTCCACCTTAGGAGACGTCTGCGAAGCACTTGGGAGTGAAGCGTCAGAATGTCTTCAAGTTGCTTTCAGGCATCTGTGTGAACAGGTATTGAATACTGGTGGAAGGGTCCATGGGTCTTCATTTTACTTTACTTTTAACCTTTCTCTGAGTTTTTAATTTTTCATAATAAAAAGTTTTGAGGGGAAAAATTTTAAATAGAAAAAGAAACTAGGTCTTCCCACTAAAGGTTGGGTGCTCTTACTGTAAAGAAATCACTCTTTGCTTCTTTGAAGTGGGTTTTGCTAAAATAATGGTATCCAGCATTTCTGAGAAATTAGTACAAATCAAGGGAACGGGTATGTTAGCAAAGTAGGAAATTCAGCACATCTGAGTCGTATATGTAAATTGCAATCATGAAAATCAGGGCTTTCGCTGCATTTCTAAGAAATGTCCTTTTTTGGGTAGTCTTGCTTTTATCTTTCCTCTAGGACTCTCTTAGAGAAGGTTCAACGGCACGGCCTCACAGGGGCCAGCGCGGGTAGCGGACACGAGGGCGGGATGAGACAAACGCTCCCTGCCTCAAAGACTCCGAGACCCCGGAGTGGGCGGGGCCCTCCGGTTGACGCACTTGAGTAAATATCAGTCAACATGACAACGGTCCCTCTGACCGAGTAACTCCGCCTGAGGAATTCAAGCCATTCAGTGCTCACGGAGAAGATAAAATAGACATTCAATGAACACGCGAAGTGTTGGAACAGCGCCCGGAGCACAGCGGGGGGTTCAGGAATGCTCGCTACTGTTCTGATTCCTAACGAGCACTTTAAGAGCTCATTTAGAAAGGTCAGGATTGGTTGCCAGGAATATATCAAGTGAGAATAGTAGCGCGTTCCCAGTGTGTGTAATCTGGACAGGCCGGCAATTCTGTAAAAAAAAAGTGTTGGGGGGGGGCGAAATCTGTCCTCTAGCAACACAGACACCCGGGCCCTGCTGGGAGGCCCAGTGAGCAGACATGCTGGGGTTGCTGTCTGAGGAGGGGCTGCAGTCTGGTGTATCCAGATGGGAGAGAAATTGGTTTTTTGCTATATTCTCTTTCACACAGTTTGAATTTTTCTTTATCACATGCTCATTTCAACTGCTTAAATATATGTATATGAATGAACCAGCTCCAAACCTTGAGGTATACAAGCTATCTTTACTCTGGGTTCCAAAACTCTTCTGTCACCTTGACTGTGGAGCTTAAAATTAGAACTCTGCACCCCCAGGGAGACAAGTCAGAAAGGGCTGGTTTCAGAATGAGGTTTGGAAACCTCCACCACCTGTCCTGAGGGAGCCCAGTGTGTGTGTGGGGGGGGGTGGAATCTATTGTCATGGGTCGTGAAATCCAAGCATGCCCAATAACAACAGTAATTGTAATTCCTTGCAATTGTGTGGCCCTGGGGGTAGAGGTCACACGTGCTCTCATCTGTGCTGTCCTGTTTGAGTTTGTGCTCATCCATTTGATAGATCAGGAGAAAATGAGGCCCACAGAGATTAAACAACTTCCCCCACAAATCTCCCACAACTTTGTTCTGTCCGGTTTAATAAAATCTAATATTGAGTGAAAGAAACCAGAAGACAGAAGTGGATAATCCCATTTGTATGTTCCCATTTACACAAGGTTCAGGAACAGGCAAAGCAATTCTATGGAGAGAGAGGTCAGAATAGTGGCTATTCTGGGGTGAGGTGGAGTGTACTGCCTGGAGGGGGAGGGAGGGAGCCTTCTCAGGCCCGGGGGGGGGGGGGGGCAGAAAATGTTCTAAATCTTAATGTGGGTGGTGTTACCTAGATACGCACATATGTAAACATTCACTGACCTTCCACTTGACATGCATGCATTTCACTGTATGTAAATGACACCTCTAACTAAAGAAAATAGAAAGCAAATAAAATCCATTATCTTTAAACTGTGTTTGCGAAAAGCATTAACAAGCTTGTTAACGAGACATCAGGGAACACTACCATTCAATCTCAGCCACCCCAAAAGTCAGGTCAGATTTTGTGTGCTTGTTTTTCAGTTCTTGCCGAACCTATGCTGGCTTTAAAACTCCAAAGTGCTATCTCATTGACGGAGACCATGTGTGTGGCTTCAGAGAGCAGCAATCAGTCTGGAGGGTGCGTTTCTGGAAGGCACAGTCTGTTCAACAGACAGAGACAAGCTTTCTAACGGTCAGAGCTAACCCCCTGGGAGCCAACTGCTTTGTGAGGCGGTGAGAGGCCTCAGCCCTGGGAGTGTGCAAAATTGAAGGTAACGAAGGGATGCAATGAGGGCATCCAACAGTGACTCTGGACTTGCCCCATTTCAACAGGCAGAAAGTTCCTGGCAACAGAATCTGTGATTGCCTCAGGCTCACACATCTACCCTACCAGCCCAGCTGTGTGTTTGTTATTTTTCATTGACACAAGTAATGCGTGGTATCTTCTCCACGTGAAAATTAAAACGTTACAAATAGGGCTAAAGTCCCCTTTGACCATCATCCCCAACCCTGGTCCCCTCTTGCCCTACCCGGAGGCAGTCATCGTCATCACGCACATCCTTTCCGACTTGCATCATATTCACATGTACGCGATCGTGGACAATACAGAGTGGCCTTGTGTGTGATCTGTTTGTTTGTGTTTTTGTTTTACTAAAAGGCATCTTACTGTAAGTATCATGCTATAAACTATGTTTTTTTTCCACTCAACGATCTGTCTTGACAATCTTTCCAGGTCACTGCTTACAGACCTATCTCATTCTTCTTCAGTGATGCGTAGTATTCCTGGTTATGGTGGCCTACGTACCTCATTTATTCAGCCATCCTCTGTTGGATGGGCATTCACATTGTTTCCAGTTGCTCGCAGTTATTAATTATGCTTCGGCGAACATCCCTCTGCACCTGTGGCATAGGGAGAAGAATTTCTGGGTCATGGGTTAGGTGTATGTTCCACATTTAATTGACCCTGGCAGGTTGCCCTCCAAAATGGTGGTACCAACCTCTCCCTCCCCCCCCCCACCTTTCCCCAGGTCACCTCCAGCCCTCGACAGCATCAACTTTAAGACTTTGCCAACCTGATGGATGAAAGTTAGTTTTTCGTTGTTGTTTAAGTTGTACTTTTCTGCTTATTGGTGAGATTAAGCATTTTTTAGAGTTACCAGCCATTTGTATTTCCTCTCCTGTTCTGCTCACCAGCATCCAAACTGGCCTTTGCTTCCCCCCCACCCCCGCGCCCCTCCCGCCCTGGAAGGCCTGCCCTCCTTCCCTCCACCCGCCCAGTTCCTTCCCAGCCCTCAAAGGTCCCTTCCTAAATGCCATGGGCTTCCCGTGACTTCTAAACGCATCCCACTCCAGCCTTAAGCTGCTGGGTTTCCTGTCCTCACGGAGGCCTCAGAGGAGCTGGGAGGACATAAAAGTTACAAGAGTGTAATGAGGGCTGCAGCACTCATCTCGGTATCGTTTAGTGAGAACTTACTCTGTGCCAAGAACTTGCTCTAAAAATTTCACTGTGTTAACTCACTTAATTCTCATAAAAACCTGCGAGCCACGTAGTGTTATTATACCCATTTCACAAAAGAGAAAATGGAGGCTCAGAGAAGTTAAGTAAACTGCCACCAAGGCTTCCTGCTGGTAAGTGGCAGAGCTGAGATTCAAACCCAGGCTTTAGTGTCAGCCTCTTGGAGTGCTTTGATAGGGGTAAAGATAGGGCTTAGGAAGCACAGAGAATGGGCACCTAACCTGGCCTGGGGCAGGCAGGGATGGCTTCCCAGAGGAGGCAACACCTCAGCTGAGCCTGAAGAAGGAACAAGAGGAGATGACGGAGCAATGAAACAGGAAAAGGTTGTCCAGGATGAGGAAAGGGCCTGAGCAATGCTTGGAGGCTGGAGAGCTGGTTCACTCAGCTGAGCCCGCTGCTGGTGTCTGCAGCGGGGCAGGAGACCAGGTCCAGGTGGGGGGTCAGGGCCAGATCTGGGCCATACCAGAGTTTATATCTCATCCCAAGGCTTCGCCAGGCCTTCCCCTGCTCTGCGCGCCGGGGTGGGCAGCGTGCCTGGGGGTTCTGCAGACAGTGCCCGACGGGACTCCTGGGGCATCCGGCCAAGTCCTCCCACTGCAGCTGCTGAGACAGAACGCGCAGGCGCGGGGGTGGGAGGGGGTGCCGCTCATTTACATCCTACAGGTTGCGGGGAAAACCCAGGAAGTGCAGCCCAGGCACTAATCAAATCTAAGGCTAATAATAAACGTCCTGAGTAATGAGTGGCCTGGGCCAGAGCAGGCGAGGTGGCCGGAGCCTGGCGGGCCAGGAGGAGCGGTGTGAGTAGCCGGGGAGGCGGGCAAGCGGGGAGAGGAGGGCTTGGCCTGGGGCTCCCGGCATGGGTTCCGTGGGGTTCGGTGGGCGTGACACCCACAGCAGATGGGCAAGCTCAGGTGGTCCAGGAGCCTCCCCAAGCCCCCGCCCATGGAGAGCCCCGAGTCTGGGGACTTTGGGGTCTGTGCCTTGCAGTCCAGGAGAGGAACCGCGAGGCTGAAGAGTCAGCCACACAGGCAGGAATTCCCTCTGAGACCCCTACCCCAAGCTGGCCAGAGGACTCAGAGCCAGATTGGCCAGGACATTTTAAAAATATTTTATTTTGAAGTTGACACTTAGGCAGAAGTAGCGAGGAGAGTTGAACCAACCCTCCCGCGCGCATCACCCAGCTTGGCCTGTGTCAGTACACGCCCAGGCCCCGGCATCCAGGCCCGCGTGCCCCGCAGCCCCACTGGGGCATTTTAAAGTGAACTCCAAACATCGTGTTGTTCGATTTGTGGATACCTCACAATTTATCTCCTTTAAAAAACAAAAACCAAAAAACTAACCATCATGCCACGACCACTTCTGAGAAGGATGATTCCTCAGTCTCTCCCAATGGCGGGTCAGTGTTCCAACTGGCTGATTGTCTCATCTGTGTCTTTTCCTGTTGCTTTGTTCAAATCAGGATCAAACAGCCCACGTGATACCTTTGGGCGCATGTTTTGATCTGGCACAGTTCCCATTTTTTCCCTGCTGTTTATTTGTTGAAGAAGCTGGATTATTTATCAGGGCAGGTTTTAAAGGTTTGTTCCAAAGCAGAAATCTGGAAGTGTAGGTCGCTAAAGCAGACAAAAGGACCCAAGTCCTTCTTGTGCAGACGGGCCCAGGGGCTGGATCTGAGGGAGTGTCGGGGCCCACGGTGGCACAGCCTACTCTGTCCCCCCATGCATCAGGGAGGGAGTGTGTGTTTTCTCTGATTCCCCCTCAGCTAAGGGCTCAAATGTATAAAATTTCTGAAAGAGTTGGACCAGGCGGGGACCACAGGTCGCCTTGACGCGGGATGAACCTGCCTGGGCCCCAGGACCACAGCTGGGAATCGTTCAGAGTTGTGACCTGGCGCTGATGTGGGCTGTCTTGTGCAGCGGACTCAGTCCTAGCCGGGTGGCAGGAGTTCTAGCTTCTGCTGCTCATGGACTCGCTGTGTGACCCTGGATAAGCCCCTTCACCTCTCTGGGCTCCTTTTCCTCAGCTGTAAAAAGAAGAGCCTCTGTTCCACCAGATGCCCCTCAAAAACACAGAAGGCCTTTGAACCTGCCAGAGCCCCTCTTGAAGAGTCACAAGCTCTGAGAAGGGCTGCCGTTAAAAAAACACACTTTGACTTTCTTTAACCCGGCATTTTTCAAAGTAATTTGACCACAGAGGTCTTTCTTGGTGCAGCACCTATTAATAAGCCAAGCACGTGAGGAAGCACGGGCAGGGGGCTCTAAGAATTGTCCCTTCTGGCTGCTCTCTGGTCTCAGGGTGCAGGGGAGCTGGGCTGTGAGCCTGGTCAATAGATGAGGCATGCAGGACTCCTTCCCTTCTTCCCCATGTGTCACGGAGCGTCTTTCCCAAGCTTCTATTCTGCCTGGCCAGTGTCAATCTTGGGGTTTTTCTGTCCTCTTTGGGGCAGATCATGGCTCTGGCATTTTCCGTAGGTCCAGGTGGTGGTGGAGAAGGGAGAGAGGGACAGCACCCTCTGGCCAGTTGGGCACTGTCTCCCAGTCAGGTCCGGCGGCGTGGTGGCTTCCAGGCCACGTGTCTTGAAAGCTCTCTCAGGCTGCCCTTGTCCGATCTAACCCACTGTCCACCCAACCACCACTTCACAGGGGGTTGGGGTGGGTGGCAGTCTCTCCCTCTTTTCTCCCCAAATGAGGGAAGGGTCAAAGTGTCTCTTTTCGTTTGAATTGTTTGTTTTTTAAATTTGCTTTTTGAATATATAGTATAGTTACATGGTTGGAAGCTCAGAAAGTAAAAAAGGTATGTAATAGAAAGCCTTCTTTCCCTCCCTGTCCTCCGTCTGCCCAGTTCCTGCCTCCCCTAGAATAAACAGCTTTATTGAGATACAATTTATATGCCATAAAGTTCTCCCATTTAAAGTGTACAATTCAGTGTTTTTTAGTATATTTACAGAGTTGTGCAACCATCACTATAATCTAATTTTAGAACATTTTCATCCCCCAAAGAAGCCTTGTCCCTCATCATTCCTCCCCACCCCTAGCCCTAGGCTACCACTAATCTACTTTCTATCTCTATAGATATGCCTATTTTGCACATTTAATAGAAATGCAACGTGGTGTTTTGTGACTGGCTTCTCCCACTTAGCATAATGTTTTTGAGGTTCATCCATGTTATGGCATGTATCAGTACTTAATTCCTTTTTATGGCCAAATAATATTCCATTTCATGGATATACTACATTTTATTTATCCATTCATCTGTTGATGGATATTTGGGTTGTTTCTACATTTTTGGCTATTATGAATAATGCTTCTATGAACATTTGTGTACAAGTATCGGGTGGACGTGTTTTCATTTCTCTGTGGGGTGGAATTTCTGGGTCACATACTAATTCTGTGTTTAACATTTCAAGGAACTGCCAAAGTGTTTTCCAAGGTGGCTGCACAGTTTTATAATCCTGCTTAACATGTGAGGGTTCCAATCTCTCCACATCCTTGCCAACACTTGTCACTGTCCGTCTTTTTCATTATAGCCATCCTAGTAGGTACTCAGTGTGGTTTTGATTTGTATTTCCCTAATGACAAATGATGTTGAGCATCTTTTTATGCGCTTATTAGCCATTTATATATCTTCTTTGCAAAAATGTCTATTTAACTCCTTAATCCATTTTTAACTTGGGTTGTCTTTTTATTATTCAGTTATAAGAGTTCTTTGTATAGTCTGGATACAAATCCCTTATCAGATGTATGATTTGCAAATATTTCCTCCATGTCTGTGGATTACCTTTTTATTTTCTTGATGGTTTTCTGTGAAAACGTAAGTTTTTAATTTTGGTGAAGTCCAATTTCTCAATCTTCTCTTTAATCATTTGTGCATTTGGTGTCATTGCCTAACCCCAAATCATGAAGATTTACTCCTGTTTTCTTCTAAGAGTTTTGTTTTAGCTCTTACATTTAGATCTGTGATCCACTGTGAGTTAATTTTTGCGTATGGTGTGAGGTAGGGGTTCAAATTCATTCTTTTGTATGTGGCTATTCAGTTGTCTCAGCACCATTTGTTGAAAAGACTATCCTTTCTCCCTTTGAATTGTCTTGGGACCTTTGTTGAAAATCAATTGACCATAAATGTTAGACTTTATTTTTGGTCTCAGTAGAATAGAATAATTCTATTCTATTGATCTACGTCTATCTTCAGGCCAGTATCACACTATCTTATTTACTGTTGCTTTGTAGTAAGTTTTGAAATTGAGAAGTGTAAGTCCTCCAACTTTGTTCTTTTTCAAGATTGTTTTGCCTCTTCTGGATTTCTTGCATTTCCATATGATTTTCGGATCAGCCCTGGCAAATTCTTGAGAAAAGCCAGCTTGGATTTTGACTGGATTGCATTGAATCTATGGAACAATTTGGGGAGTATTGCATCTTAACAATATTAAGTCTTTCAATCCATGAACGTGGGATGTCTCTCCATTTATTTAGGTCTTCTTTAATTTCTTTCAACAGTTTTGTAGCTTTCAATGTACAAGTTTTGCACTTCTTTCATTAAATTTATTCCTAACTATTTTATTTAAAACACTGTTTTTGGTTTCTTATGTTTCCTTACAGTATTTCTTTATGTATATACCAACACTTAGAAATATAGGTTAGAACTTTCCCCCTTTTTTGTAAAAACAAAAGAAAGAAAGAAAGAAAAGGAGCTTATGAGTCATGCTGTTATGTGCCTTGTTTTGTTTTTATTTTTGTTTTTCCACTTAATATATCCTGGATTTCTTTCCATAGCAATATATAAACAGCTTCCTTATTCCTTTTTTTAATAGCTCCATAATAGTCCAGGGTATAAACGTACTATGATTTACTCTTTTGATGGACCTTTGGGTTATTTCCAATCTTCTACTATTATAAATATTGCTGCAGTGAATTTATCATTTCACACTCTGGGATAAATCCCCGAGTTTAATCACTGTATAAATACATCAGTAATTTTGACAGATGTTGCCAAATTGCCCTCCATCAGGGCTATCCCTATTTCCTCTCCCTCTATAATGAATGAGAGTGCACTTTCCTCATGACCTTGCCCATAAAAGCTGTCATTAAGCTTCTGGATTTTTAACAGTCTGTTTGAGGAAGATGGCATCAGTGTAGTTTGCATCTGCCTCTTAGGAATGTGACCAGCGTCTCGTGCTGCTCCTCCCTGTCTGTGAACTGTCTCTTCATCACCTTTGCCCAATTTCTGTTGGCTGATGGTCTTCTTCTTTCTGTTTACTCTTTAGATATGAGTTGCGAATGTTTTGTTCCCATTTTTCATTTGTCTTTGGACTTTCCTTAAGTGTTGTCTGCCATGCAGAAGTCTTTTGTTTGGTTGGTTGTTTGTTTTATGTCATCTATTTTATCAATCTTTCTTTTATAGATTTTGGATTTGGGGTCGTAGTTAGAAAGGCCTTTTGTACTCCAAGGTTATAAAGAAATTATCGGATGATTTCTTCTCTAGAATTTTTTATAATTTTATTCTTTTCACATTTAAACCTTTGGCCTATTTTTTTAATCTAGGGGAAATTATTTTCTGTGCTGGTTTTCTGGCACAGTCACTTTGTTTGTGCCAAGAATGCTCTCCCAAGTTTTGAAAGCAAAAGCCAGGATTTCTGCTGTCCCCCTCCCCCTACTGGGACACCTCTGCCCTGAGTCCTTCTTGAATGGAGGAAATGCAGGCAGGGGAGGAGGGCAGAATAAAATTCACATATTATCCTAGCCTGTAACACAGTGCAAGAAGGTACACTGCTTTTCATTCCACAAGTCTTTACTGAGGACAGCTAGGTATCAGATTTTTGGTCATTTAGAGCGTTTATCAAGCACCTGCTGTGTGCCTGGTGTTGTGGAAGGCACTGGATTCAGAGATGAATGAGACAGTGTAAGGAGGCAGAATGGCTACTCTCCCAAATGTCAAATTACAATACAAGAAACATCACCAGGGAGAGCGTGCTCAGGCCACACAATCATACAGGAAGGCACCCGTGAGACAGCTCAGAGGAGAGGCCAGGTGACAAGGCAGCTGTGGGGACACGTGTTTGGAAAGTCGTGATGCTTGAGCCATGAGCTGAGGTTCGGAGAGCAGTTCCCAGTCCTGGAGTGCTAATTTGATACTATCATTATTATTAATAATAATATTATAATCATTTTATATTACTACAAAATGATTATAACTAATCCATTATATTTTATACTACTTACAGAAAAATAATAACTACCATTTGGCAGCCATGTCTTGGGCCAGTTACATGCGTGTCCTGTACATGTCCTTGGGAAAACTTCCTCTGCAAAGGAAAGGCTGTGATCCCCATTTACAAAGAAGGAAAATGGAGGTTTTGTGCTGCCCAGGCCCTTTCCTAAGGTGACTCAGTGGTGACTCCAACCTGCACTTTCCCCACCACGGGTGCCTTTGCTCGCATACACGTTCTGTCACTGAATGGTGGCAAATCAGTTTTCAAAATGACCTAACAGGAGGCAAAAGTTACAATGGGTAAAAATGGGCGCCCCTATTTTATACACCGAAAACGGAGCAAGGGACTTGAGGAGTCACTCAGGCCTTAATTTAGTTCTGACTTTAGATGCAGCGTGGGGATGGGGGCTCACCACCCTCAGAGTTTCTGACAGTTAGTTTTGGGTGCGCGTGGTGCCTGGCAGGAGTAGGTCTTAGAGCTATTTTCAGTATTTCAAAAAAGCCTGTGAGAAATCATGAACTGAATGAAATGAAATGACTAACTGAAATGAAAAGCCACCTTTTTCTCTTCCTTCTTCTTCTCCTCCCCTCCCCCTCTTCCTCTCCCATGTCTTCCTCCCTTCCTCCTCCTCCTTCTTCATGATTAATAAAATTGAGGATGTAAATGGCTGTTGTCAGTTCTCCTGCATCACCCAGGTTTTAGGCTGTGCCCTCGTCCAGGGCACACACCCATCTCTTCACACTGGAATCCCCTCCTGCCCCCACCCCACCCGTGAGAGCCTAGCTCATAGCCCCCAGCTCACATTGCATTTGCTCAAAGACTGGATGAGAAATTTCTCCTGTCTTGAAGCTTTTATTGTCCTTTCTTTTCAAGTCACAGTGACAGATTTTCTTGGCAAAATTGTAGAGAGCAAGAATGAGGAGCCAACATTTCTACCCGTCCTGCTCCTTTCTCATGGGGCCCAGAGCCCTGTCCTCACCATGAAGAAAGAGAAGGAGGCGGCTTAGCCCCTCATGGCAGGAATTGGCCCTTCTCTTCTCTCCTTGCCCCAGGTCCAGGCCTTGGCCAGCACAGTACTCTGTATGTGAGGAGCAATATTAATAAGGGCAGTGGCTCAGGGAGGGAGGCTTTACTAATGAGCTCAGCACCACGCTCAGCGCAGCCCTTGCCATGCAGATAATGCTCACCGTGGCTGTATGAAGTAAGCCCCCACTTTCCAGGGGGGTGAATCTGGGTCTCAAGGAGGTAAACTTCTACCCAAAGTCATACAGCCGGAGAGGCTGGACCCAGGCTTCACAGTCCAGTGGTTCCCAACCATTGCTGCCTGGCGGCTTCACCGGCTCATCCTCAGAGAGTCTCAGAATATAATATGCTCACACTGCTGGCTCTTAACTCCTCAATTTTAGACAGTACGTATTGATTTCCTGCTTTCTAAGATGAGAACTTAACTCTTGCATCACCTTACAGCCACATACACACAACTTCCCCTCCACCCAGCTTCCCATAGTGGGGTGTTTAGTTAGATCCGTGTAGACTGTGAGCAGTTCTGATGCAAGGAATGGGGCTGACCCCATGGTGGACATAGTGACCCCAAGTGGATGTGGGAGGATCAGCAGACATTACACCCAGACAGCCTGGCCCACACTGATGCCCTCAGGGTTTTCTGGAGAATCCATAAGCAACTGAAATTGTCTTAGAACCCCCTAGCCACCTGAGGTGCTCAAGGATAGACTGCCCTCTTTGCTGCCAGCTAGTTAGTTTGCCCCCAAATGTAAAACCCTTGGCAGTTTTTTTCTGCCCCCTCTCCTTCCTCTCTCTTATGTTATTACTGCCTTGGTTCGCTCACAGTGGTCTAATGGCGGTCTCCCCTCACAGGAGTGAGCAAGCTATTTTATAGTAGACATAATTCAAGGTCTCTGAGTTAGTCATTGGTTAGTTGTTCACACACTTATGCCAGTGTAAATTTTGTTCACAGCTGAGCCATACATGCACTTTGATTTTCCTGGAGTTGATAACTCAGTTTTCTCTGCATGTATCAGTAGTTTGGCCCCAGCTCTGCGACGATCCAGCCTATCAACTGGTTAAACATACTCGCTGATCTATTATTCCCATTGGAGACACTCCTTTCTCCTTTCTCCTGTTTTAGCTGGGATAGGATTCCCTCTAGGCCTACAAGCAGCTGTCCCTGGGGAGGCTACCTTCATCATCATTCTGAGACTTTCTGCCTTCCTCTCTTTGCTGAGATGAATTCTGTTTTTCTCCCCCCTCCTCATATTTTTGTTTACTCTCTAGCACATGGAGTAAACAAGGGTGTGCTCCATAGGAGTGGAGCACATCCTCCAGTAGCTTACCAAGAAATGGTGCATGGATGGAAGATAAAATTTTTGAGATCTTGTATGTCTCATAATGTCTTTTTTCTGACTGAAAATAATTTTCCATCATAAATTTGAAGCATTGTTCTACTTTCTTCTTCCTTCTTGTTTTGCTTTTTTTGGTAAAATATATGTAACATATATGGTAAAATATCTATAACAAAGTTTACCAGTTTAGTCATTTTGAGGTGTACAATTCAGTGGCATTAAGTACATGCATAATGCTTTGCAACCATCACCACCCAAAACCTTTTCATAATCCCAAACAGAAATTCTGTCCCCATTAAACAGTAACTCCCAATTCCCGCCACCCCCACCCGCACCCCCACCCCCCAGCTCCTGGTAACCTCTAATCTACTTTCTAACTCTGCAGATTTGCCCACTTTATTTACCTCATATGAGTGGAATCATACATATTTGTCCCTTTGTGTCTGGCTTATTTCACTCAGCATAATGTCCTCAGGGTTCATCCATGTTGTAGTGTGTGTCAGTACTCCACTCGTTTTAATAACAATAACATTCTAGTGTATGTATATATAGCACAATTTATTTGTCCATTCATCTGTTGATGAACAGTTGGATTTTCCACCTTTTGGCGACTGTGAATAATACTGCTATGAATGTTGGTGTACAAGTCTCTGTTTGAATCACTGCTTTCAGTTCTTTTAGCTATATGCCTAGGAGTGGAATTCCTGGATCATACGGTAGTTTTATGTTTAATTTTTCGAGGAACTGCCAAACTGTTTTCTACAGTGGCTGCACTTTCACATTCCCACAATCAGTTGGTGAGGGTTCCAATTTCTTCACATCCTTGCCACCACTGGTTATTTTCCCCTTTTTTGATAATAGCCATCGTGAGGGGTGTGAGGTGGTATCTCATTGTGGTTTTGGTTTGCATTTCCTTGATGGCTGATGATGCTGAGCATATTTTCATGTGCCTGTTGGCCATTTGCATGTCTCCTCTGGAGACACGTCTATTCAAGTCCTTTGCTTGTTTTTAAATTGAGTTGTTTGTCTTTCTGTTATTGAGTTATAGGAGTTCTTTACATATTCTGGATATAATCCCTTATCACATATATGATTTGCAAGTATTTGCTCCCATTCTGTGAGCTGTCTTTTTACTCTTTTGATGGTGTCTTTTGATGCGCAAAAGTTTTTAATTTTGATGAAGTCCAATTTATCTACGTTTCATACCCAAAGTGTCATTGCCAAATTCAATGCATGAAGATTTTCCTCTATGTTTTCTTTTAAAAGCTTTTTAGTTTTAGCCCCTAAGTTTAGGTCTTTGATGCATTTTAAGTTAATTTTTGTATATATTGTAATGTAAGTGTCCAACCTCATTCTTTTCCATGTGGATATCCAGTTTTCTCAGCATCATTTATTGAAAAGACTATTCTTTCCCCATTGAAAGGTTTTCACATCCCTGTTGAAAATCAATTGACCATATATGAGAGTTTATTTTGGGGTTCTGTTCTATTTCACTGGTCTGTGTGTCTGTCTTTATTCCAATATCACACTGTTTACCTTAGCTTTGTAGTAAGTTTCAAAATCAGGAAGTGTGAGTCTTCCAACTGTGTTCTTCTTCAAGATTGTCTCAGCTTATTTGGGGTCTCTTGCAATTCCATGTGAATTTTTAGGATGAGATTTTTTTATTTGTGTAAAAAAGTCTTTGGGATTTTGTTAGGGATTGTATTGAATCTGTAGATCACTTTGGGTAGTATTGACATCTTAACAATATTGAGTCTTCCAATCCATAAACACGGGATGTCTTTTATTTAGGTCTTTAATTTCAGCAGTGTTTTATAGTTTTCAGGGTATACTTCTTTCATCACCTTGGTTAAATTTATTCTTGGTATTTTATTCTTTTTTATGCCTTTATAAATGGAATTGTTTTCTTAATTTCCTTTTAGGATTGTTCATTGCAAGTATATATAAGTGCAACTGATTTTAAATCCTGCAACTCTGCTAAATTCTTTTATTAGCTCTAACAGTTCTTGTGTCTGTGTGTGGAATTCTTAGGGATTTTACATATAAGGTCATGTCATCTATGAACAGAGATAATTTTACTTTCTCCTTTCCAATTTGGATACCTTTATTTCTTTTTCTTGCCTAATTGCTCTGGCTAGAACTTCCAGTAGTATGTTGAGTTGAAGTAGTGAAAGAGGGCATTCTTGTCTTGTTGCTAATCTTAGGGGAGAAGCTTTTAGTCTTTCACCACTGAGTATGATGTCAACTGTGGGTTTCTCATATACGACTTTTATCATATTGAGGAAGTTCTCTTCTATGCCTGCTTTACTGAGTGTTTTTACCATGAAAAGTGTTGAATTTTGTCAAATGCTTTTCTGCATCAATTGAGATGGTCATGTAGTTTTTTTCTTCATTCTTCTTTTGTTTTGTGTGTGTGTGTGTGTGTGTGAGGAAGACCAACCCTGAGGTAACATCCATTGCCAATCCTCCTCTTTTTTGCTGAGGAAAACTGGCCCTGGGCTAACATCATGCCCATCTTCCTCCACTTTATATGGGACGCTGCCACGGCATGGCTGACAAACAGTGCATTGGCAGGCACCTGGGATCCGAACCTGCAAACCCCAGCCTGCCAAAGCACAAACTAAACTGCTGCGTGACTGGGCCGGCCCCTCTTCATTCTTTTAATGTGGTGTATTATGTTGATTGATTTTCATATGTTGAACCATCATTGCATTTCAATAATAAATCCCACTTGGTTACAGTGTATAATCCTTTTAATATGCTGTTAGATTTGATTTGCTAATATTTTGTTGAGGATTTTTATATCTATATTCATAAGACAATTAATTTTCTTTTCTTATGATGTCTTTATTAAGATTTGGTATCAGTGTAATGATGACCTCATAGAATGAGTTAGGAAGTGTTCCTTCCTCTTCAATTTTTTGGAAGAATCTGAGAAGGATTAGTGTTAATTCTTCTTGAAATGCTTGGTAGAATTCACCAGTGAAGCCATCTGGTCCTAAGCTTTCCATTGGGAGGTTTCTGATTACTGATTCAATCTCCTTACTTGAATAGACCTTACTAGGTCTAGTCAGACATTCTTTCTTCATGTGTCAGTTTGGGCAGATTGTGTTTATCTAGGAATTTGTCCATTTACCTAGATTATCCAATTTGTTGGTTTTAGTCATTTGAATCTTCTCTCTTTTTCTTAGTCAATCTAGCTAAAGGTTTGTCAATTTTGTTAATCTATTCAAAGAACCAACTTTGGGTTTTATTGATTTTATTTATTATAGTTTTTCTATTCTCTATTTTATTTATCTCTGCTCTGATCTTTATTATTTCTTTCCTTCAGCTAGCTTTGGGTTTAGTTTGCTCTTCTTTTTCTAGTTACTCCTGGGGTACAGTTAGGTTATGATTTGAGAATTTCTTCTTTTCTAGTGTATGCATTTACAGCTATAAATTTTCCTCTTAGCATTACTTTCACTGTATCCCATAACTTTTGGTTTGTTGTGTTTTCATTTTCATTTATCTCAAGATATTTTATAATTTTCCTTGTGATTTCTCTGTTGACCCATTGGTTGTTTAAAAGTGCATTGTTTGATTTCCATGTACTTGTGAATTTTCCAGTTTTCCTTCTGTTATTGATTTTTAGTTTTATTCCATTTTGATCAGAAAAGATACTTTGAATGATTTCAATCTTTTAAAATCTATTAAGACTTGTTTTGTGATCTAATATATGTTCTATCTTGGAGAATGTCCCATGTGCACTTGAGAAGAATGTGAATCTGCTGTTGTTGGGTGTTGTGTTCTGTGTGTCTGTTACATGTAATTGGTTTATGGTGTTGTTCAAGTCCTCTGTTTCCATATTGATCTTTTTTCTGGTTCTTCCATCCATTACTGAAAGTGGAGTATTGAAATATCCAAAATATTGTAGAACTATTTATTTCTCCCTTCAATTCTGTCAGTTTTTGTTTCGTATATTTTTGGGCTCTGTTGTTAGCTGCACATATATTTATAATTGTTATATCTTCTGGCTGTATCAAACATTTTATCTATATATTGTCTCTTGTAACCTCTTTTGATTTAAAGTCTATTTTGTCTGACAATAATGTAGTCACCTCAGTTCTCTTTTGGTTATTATTGCATGGAGTATACTTGTCCATTGTTTTACTTTCAATCTCTTTGTGTCCTTTAATCTAAAGTAAATCTCTTGTAGACAGCATATAAATGGATTGTGTTTTCTCTTTTAATCCACTCTACCAATCTCTGCCTTTTAGTCAGGTAGTTTAGTCCATTTACATTAATGTGATTACTGATAAAGAAGGATTTACTTCTGTCATTTATCTGTTTTCTGTGTGTCTTACACGTTTTTTGTTCCTCCGTTACTGCCCTATTTTGTCTAGTTGATTACTTGAAGTGTATCATTTTGATTCCCTTTTTCTTTCCTTTTCTGTATTATTAAAGTTATTTTCTTAGTGGTTACCTTGGGAACTAACAATTAACATCTTAAACTTATAACAACTTAGTCTGAATAATACCACCTTAGTTTCAACAGTATACAAACACTCTGTTCCTATATCTCTGACCCTTCCCATTTATATTGTTATTGTTACAGATTAACTCTTTATACATTTTATAGCCATTAACATCAGTTTATAATCATTATTTTGTGCATTGGCCATTAAATCATATATGAAAAAAGAGGAGTTACAAACCACACAAGAGGTACAATAATATTGGCTTTTATATTTACCTATGTAGTTATCTTTACCAGCGTTCCTATTTTTTCATATGTCCTCTAGTGTCCTTTCATTTCAGCATGAAGGACTCCCATTAGCATTTCCTGCACGGCAGGTCTGCTGGCAATGAATTCCCTCAGCTTTTGTTTATCTGGAAATGTCTTAATTTCTCCTTCATTCTTGAAAGATGGTTTTGCTGGAAATACAATTCTTGATTGACAATTTTTTCCTTTCAGAACTTTAAGTATATCATCCTACTGCCTTCTGGCCTCCATGGTTTCTGAGGAGAAATCAGCTGTTAATTTTATTGCGAATCCCCTGTATGTAACAAGTGCTTCTCTTTTGCTGCTTTCACAATTCTCGTTTTGTCTTTGGGTTTTGATGATTTTATTATAATGTGTCTCAGGGTGGGTCTCTTTGAGTTTATACTGCTTGGAGTTCATTGAGCTTCTTGAACATGTATATTCATGTCTTTCTTAAGATTTGGGAAGGTTTTGGCCATTATTTCTTCAAATATTTTTTCTGCCCCTTTCTCTCTCTTCTCCATCAGAAAGTCTTATAAGCATATGGTGGTTCATTGATGGGGTCCCAAAAGTCTCTCGGGTTCTGCTCATTTTTCCTCATTCTTTTTTATTTCTGCATCTCAGACTAAATAATTTCAATTGTCTTATCTTCAAGTTCACTGATCCTTTCTTCTGCCTGCTCAAATCTGATGTTGAACCCTTTTAGTGAAGTATTTTTTTCACTTCAGTTATTGGACTTTTCAATTCTAAATTTCTCTTTGCTTCCATTTTTTAATAGACCATTTTTTTAGAGCAGTTTTGGATTCACAGCAAAACTGAGTGGAAAGTACAGAGAGTTCCCATGTACCCCCTACCTCCACACTTTCCCGGCTTTCCTCACTTTCAACATCTTGCACTAAAGTGGTACATGTGTTACAATCAATGAACCTCCACTGACACATCATCGTCAGTCAAAGTCCATAGTTTACATTAGGATTCACTCTTGGTGTTGTACATTCTCTGGGATTTGACAAATATATAATGACATGTATTCACCATGATAATACCATACAGAATAGTTTCACTGCCCTATAAAATCCTCTGTGCTCAGCCTTTATCCCTCCTTCTCTGCAATCCCTGACAACCAGTGATCTTTCTACTGTTTCCATAGTTTTGCTTTTTCCAGAATGTCGTATGGGTGGAATCATTCAGCAGCCTTTTCACCTTGGCTTCTTTCCATTAGTAATATGCATTTAAGTTTCCTCCATGTCTTTTCATGGCTCAATAACTCATTTCTTTTTAATGCTGAAGAATATCCCATTGTTTGGGTATACCACAGTTTATTTATCCATTCACCTACTGAAGGAAACTTTGATTGCTTCTAGGTTTTGGTTCCTTTTTTTACAATTTCTATCTCTTTATTCATATTCTCATTTTGTTCATACATAATTTTCCTGATTTCCTTTAGTTCTTTGTCCATGGTTTTCTTTAGCTCATTGGACATATTTAACACAATTGATTTAACATCTTTGACTAATATTTCCAATGTCTAGGCTTCCTCAGGTATGGTTTCTATCAAATTCTTTTTTTTCTGTGAATGTGCCATATTTTCCTCTTTCTTTGTATGTTTTATAGTTTTTTTGAGAACTGGACATTTTGAGTATTATTTTGTGGTAACTCTGGAAATCTAATTCTCCCACTTAGGGATTGCTGAATCTTGCTTGTTGAGAGCTAATCTGTTTGTGACTTTTCCAAATTACTTCTGCAAAGTATGTATTCCTCATGTGTGGTCACTAAAGTTTCTGTTACTTTATCTCTGCAGTCAGCCAGTGACCTGACAAAGATGTCCTTAAATATCTGGCCCCCAAAAGGGTGGGGAAGAACTGTCTGTCTCTTTAAATCCTGTGGAAGCCACATCAGCCATTGGGGGTTGAAACAATGGCCGTCAGCCCCTGTTCTGGCTCCTCAGTGATCAAAAGCAGCAATAAGCAATCAGAACCCCCAATCCCAATATTTGGAGTATGAGGCCCTTACTGCCCTTCCAGGCTCCAGCAAGTTGCAGCAGGAATGTGGGCAGCTGTCTCCAGTGCTGCCTACATGGGGCTGGGGGCTGGAGAAGGGTAGCCACCATCGTGTGATAGGCTGAAATGCACTGAGATTCCTGAAATTTACCAGCCTCTCCAGCCAGCTCTCCTCTGGACGCTTCCAGACAGTTACTTCAGACCGTCGCCGCCAGCTTGAGGGCTGCTTCGCCGGCGGCAGGTTCCCGGAGCTCCCCACACTGCTGTCTTCCCTGCTGTTGCTCTCCTCACCTCCCAGTCTCGTCTCGAGATGCTCACCGACTCCGTAACTGACAGAGCTCTGTGGGTAGCCTGCTTGTTCTCAAGAAGGTTTTAGGATCTGCTCTTAATCTCTGGTGCGCCTAAATTTCATGATGCTGGGTCTTGGTTTGTGAGAATTTTTTGTGCCAGACACCTGATTGGCTCTTTGAATCTGGAAGCTAATGTCCTTCAAATCTGTTTTTCCTGGAACTCCCATAAGTCAACCTTTGGGCCTCCTGAAATGATTCCATAATTTTCATATCTTTTCTCTCCCTATTTTCTGGTAAATTTCTTCAATTACATCTTACAATGCTTCTACTGATGCTTTTATTCTGGCTATTATATTTCTAATTTCTAGTAATTTGTATTGTTCTACGAATATTCTTTAAAAACATTATACCATTTTTTTTTCATAAATGCAAACATTCTCTTACCTTTCTGAGGGTTTGAGTTGTTGCTGTTGCTGTCCTTCAGTTCCCTGCATTCTCTCTGTTGGCTCCACGCATGTTTCTTCTGCTGCTTCCTTTGAGTTCTTGTCCCATGGAGGCAGTGTTCCAGCATCACATGGCTCTGGGCTGTCAGTTCACAATTCAGATTGAGGCACTGACAGCTGATTGGAAGTTCTGGGGTTGTTGGCATAGCAGCTCTGCTCTGGCGTGGCCAGGCGGCAACATGGTCCTTTTCTTAAGAGTCCGTCTCATTCGGTGCCCCCAGGTCTTTTCCTTCAGGTCAGTTTTCCCAGAGCAGAGTCTGACGATTTCCTGCCAGTTGCAGGACTGAGAAGGAGACATTTTAAAAAACCGAGCCACAGCACTCCCTAGGTAGTGGCTGGGAGAAGGTGGACCTTCCTGCTGCCCTCAGCTGTGCCTACGGAGACTCCAGTCTTCTGCTTGGATGGGCGAGGGGCGATCACCTGCCTGGGGATGGGGATCTGGCTGGGGTCAAGCCCTCTTTATAGAAATTTCCAACTAATTCTTCTACCATTGCTTTGGCCTCCCCTCCCCCACTGCCAGAGCTTCTTGGTGCCTCCAATTCCAGAGTCTTCCTGGGGTTCTGTGGCTCATATCAGCTTCCTTCCCCCTATGGGCACCAAAGAGAGATCTTAAACTGAAGTCAGTCACTCCAGTACATCTGCCTCCTGTCTCCCAAAATGTTACTGACATTTGTACCCTACTGTGGTAACTTCTATTCTCTTTATCTTTGAGGATAAACTTCCTTTTCTGTCCTTTTGGTAGGATTTCAAGAGGGAAGGAGAATAAACTCATGTGTTTAAGCTGCCGTGTTGAACAGGGAGCCACTGGTCTTTCCTCAGCTATTTTCATTAAAGGGTAAACGGATGCCTTGCAGAGTGTTGACGAGAAGTTGTTGGCAGAGCGGATATCCTGAGGTCAGACAGAGCATCGTAGGAGGGGTGATGCGCTCACACAACGAGGCTCAACCACACAAAGTGAGCTGCTGGTGGAGCCTCCACGGGGTTGAGGCGCGGGTGTCTTGTGGCACCAAGGAACCCGGACACAAAAGCCCAGGATCAGGCAACATTAAAAACCTGCAGTGTCGGGGCCTCCCGGTGGCGCAGCGGTTTAGTTCGTGCTTGGCAGCCCGGGGTTCGCGAGTTCGGATCCCGGGCGCCCGCCGACGCACTGCCTGCCAGCCACGCCATGGCGGCGTCCCATATAAAGTGGAGGAAGATGGGCACGATGTTAGCCCAGGGCCAGTCTTCCTCAGCAAAAGGGGAGGATTGGCGACAGATGTTAGCTCAGGGCTGGTCTTCCTCACAAAAAAATAAATAAATAAATAAATAAATAAAAAAACCTGCAGTGTCAAAGTGAGAACAGAAGTCACCTCTGGGAGCGGGTATTGGATGGGAGGGCCCGAGAGAGTCTTTAGGGGCAAGAAATCCTCTCCGCCTTGATGTGGCTGTAGTGACAGGTGTACACATACGGAAAAATTCAACAAGTGTACACTTAGGGTTTGTGCACTTTACACACACATTGGGTGTGTCTCACACCTCAGCGAAAAAGAAAAAGGGAAGGAAGTTGACATGGATTGAGTGCTTGCAGTATGCTAGGCACGGGCCAGGTCTGCTTTTCTTTTTGTTCGTTCATTTAATGAGCTCCTGCTCTGTCCTGGGCACCAGCTGGGTTCTTAGGACCCAGCAGCAAACAAAAAATCAGAGTCCCTGCCGGCATGGCGCTCAGTGGGGAGACGGATCAAATACTCACACTTGTGGAAGTGAAGTGACAAGTAACAGGCATATCAGTGTGCAGAGCAGGTGTGCATCCTCGTCTGGGGGGAGGGCCAGAGAGGCTCCCTGAGGAAATGAAGCTGAAACAGTTGTCTGAAGGACCAGGAGGAAGTAACCAGCTGAGGAGCGGGAAGAAGAGCATTTTACGCAAAGGGAACAGCATGTGCCAAGGTCCTGTGGCAGGGAGAGGTATGGCCCACTAAAGAAGGCAGAGAACAGGGCCTCCAAGGGCACAGATGCAAGGGAGGGCCTCAGAACGGCTGTTTCACAGATGGGGAAGCTGAAGCCAGGGAGGTGAGGTGGCTGCCCCAGGTCACCTGGCCAGTGCAGCTGGGGTTGGAAGCCAGCCTTGTGCGGCCCCTCTGCTCACGGAGACAGAAGAGGAATGTGAGCAGAAGAGGCTGTCCGGGTTCCAGCGTCTGGTGGGGTACCAGCTGTCTTCACGTGCCCTGCCTCTCAGCTCCACAGGGCCTGCGGGTGGCAGCCATGGAGCCCTGCCCCGAAGAGCAGTACTGGGATCCCCTGCTGAACGTCTGCCTCTCCTGCAAACCCATCTGCAGCCATCAGATTCCGCGCACCTGCGCAGCCTTCTGCAGTGAGTTCTGGGGCTGGAGCCCAGGGGGTGGTGGGAGGAGATGTACAACATGGCACCCTTTCCCCCTCGGTCTTCCTGCTCTGGCCACACTGTCCTCCTTGCGGTTTCTTGAACGTGCTGTGCTGTTTTTGCCTCAGGGCCTTTGCACATGCCGGACCGTCTGCATTTCCCCATTTATCACTCTGTTCCCTCCTCCCTAACCTTCATGCTAAGCCCAGATGTCAGAGGTCGTCTCTGACTGCCCAAAAGAATTAGGCCCGGCTTTGTCTTCTCTGTTCTTACTTTCCTTTGAAACTTTTTATTATAGAAATTATCAAGCACAGAGAAGACAGCATAATAAACCCGTCTACCCATCATCAGCTTTAAAAATTCTGCCTTTTTATTTCCCAACCGATTCTTTTGCTTGTTTAAAGCAAAGCCAAGAACTCACATCATTTTACCTGTAAATACTAGATCACAAATCCCTAACACACAAGGGCCTTTAAAATATAACCTTGATGTCTTATCACCCCCAGCAGTAATCCCTTAATGTCATCTGTATTCAGCCCAGACCTAATTTTCTCTGATTATCTTGAAAAAATATATTTTGCTTGCTGCTCTTTCTCATAATTTGTCCTTTTTCTCAGTGGAACTGAACACAGTTTGTGTTATGTTTTTCATGTGTATCTGTTTCCTGTCTGTCTCTTTGAGCTCCTTAAGCCCAGCACAGTGCCTGACACATGGTAAGTGCCTCACAAATACTGCTTATGGAGAGTGGAGCTCAGAGAGGCTGAGTGACCTGTCTAAGATCACACAGTGTAATGGAAGAAAAGTTAGGATTTGAACCAGGACTCTCTGACTCCAAAACCCTGACTCTGCCCCACTGTCTGTCAGTGAAGTAGAACATTCAGTGTGTCATTCCACAAATATTCGTGGAACTCTCTGCCCCCTTGAAAATAGGAATCTGACATGACCCTTTAAAGAGGCTTTCATTTAATGTGAGAAATGACTACATTTTGAGGTAGAAAGTAAAGTACCATAAAATGCTACACAGTTGGGAGAGACTCCCTCTGGCTGATGTGCTGGAGAATATTCCTGGAGGAGGTAGCCCCTGGGAGGGATCGTGAAGAGTGCGTAGGGGTGGCAGTGGGGGGAGGGGAAGGCACCCCTGCAAGAGGGACCAGTGTGGACGAAGGCATGGAGGTGGGAGGTTGTGCGGTCAGGCAGCGAGGGAGCTCAGGCACCACCTGCGACAGCCACGCTGGGTCCCTGAGGACGGAGAAGTCACAGAAAACCCAGGAACCCCACCGCCATCGGCCGTCAGGTTCACGCCATCTCACGAGGGGCGGTGGCTGTGCTCCTATGGTTCAGCGGATGCCTGGGGCAGGGCAGGGCCAGGGCGGAGGCGGTCGCAGGTCTCATCAGGGCCATCTGAGTCTTCCCCGAGTCCCAATTCCACCATCTTTCTGGTGTTTTCCTTTACTCTGTCAAGGACATAAGAGTTGGTCTGTTTGCATTGCAAGGAGGCACAAATGAAGATTCTACTTGAATCTTCTGGTAACTTAGCATTTATTTATTATGTGTCAGGCCCTGTGCTGGGAACTTCAAATCCTCACAACAACCTTAAGAAGTCACTATTATTGTTATTTCTCTCTTGGGAATGGGGAAACTGAGGCACGGAGAGGTTAAGACCTCATAACCGGCAAATGGTAGAGCGAGGGAGGCCCCAACATCCGTTGGGCGGTGGAGTCTGCATTCTTAACCTCTGCCTTACGCTGCCTCTGAACCGTGCCCTCAGCCTCCCCGTGTGCACCACAGTTGCATAGAAGCAGAGTCCCGTTTGAAAGACGAGGACAGAGGACCCGTGCGGGAGAGCGTGGACGGCCTGCTCTCACAGGAGCCCTCCTGAGGCCCGCGGGTCGGCCTTAGTTTGCCAGCCTTCTGCTCCTTGGCACCCATACCTGGTTAAGCTCCTGTAATTTTCATTCATTAAGACACAAGAAATACTATTAATTCGAGCTTTCCCACCTTCCTTCCCCCTCCCCCAACTTGCCAAGGCAGACTCTGCCTTCCCCCTCCAATCCTTACATTCATATGAAATATGTTTCTCCTTTATCAGGTTTGGAAACTGCAAGTAAAGAACTTCCATGACAATATAATAACCTAGACATCAATTTTAAAAGATAACTAGAAAATCCTTATATGTTTAGAAACTAAGAAATGCACTTTTTTTTTTTTTTTTTGGTGAGGAAGACTAGCCCTGAGCTAACATCCATTGCCAATCCTCCTCTTTTTGCTGAGGAAGACTGGCCCTGGGATAACATCCATGCCCATCTTCCTCTACTGTATATGGGACGCCGCCACGGCATGGCTGACAAATGGTGCGTCGGTCCGCACTCGGGATCGGAACCTGCGAACCCCGGGCTGCCCACACAGAGCGTGCGCACTTAACAGCTATGCCACTGGGCCGGCCCCAGAAACGCACTTTTAAATAAGCTATAGGTCAAGGAAGAAATAATAATGAAAAGTAAAAGCACTTCAAACTAGATATAGAAAAAATACTACATATCAAAATGTGTGTAATCCAGCTAAAAAACAGTACTTAGAGGACAAAGTACAGCCTTATGTTTGCATATTGGAAAAGGACTTGGATTATTCTGGAGTTGCTTTTGGAGAATTGGATTGTGGTTTTTTCTTTAACTCTGATGCCCTTTGAGGCCAGACCCGCAGCTCCTGCAACCTTGTCACCCAGCACCGTCCCTTGTTTCTGTCTCCCAGAGTCACTGAGCTGCCTCAAGGAGCAGGGCAGGTACTACGACCAGCTCCTGAGGGACTGCGTCAGCTGTGCCTCCATCTGCGGACGCCACCCCAAGCAGTGCACACACTTCTGTGAGAACACACTGGAGAGCCAAGTGAACCTCCCCAAGGAGCTCAGGAGACAGCAGACAGGGGAGGTCGACACCAGGCCAGACGGCTTGGGAAGGTCCCAAGGATCGGAGGCCAGAGGCGCAGAGGCAGGTCCAGGTAAGTCACGTGCAGTTGGCCTGCGTGGTGTCTGAGGGTCAGAGGGGGTGGAGGGCCAGGCACCAGGCCTAAATAATGGGGGTCTGCAAAGCAGGAAGTCAGAGTCCTGGCAGTTGGCCAGAAGCCAGGAGGGTCATCGCAGGAGAATAAAAACCTTAGGCAAAATATCCAGAAGTCTGTGGGCAAGAAGGAAGCGGGAAGAGAAAGACCTGGTGGTTGGGAGCCTCATAATGGAGGCTGAATGAGTTCTTAAAACACAGGACAGCAAGCAACCAGCAGAGCTAACCTTGTGAGTAAGATCTCTTATTCCATTCAGAGGCAATGGAGACTTCTCAAGGATGAGAAGGAAAAAATATTACCAGAAAGCTTAAGATGGGGGTTGGCCAAGCATTGAAAAGAAGATACCTCTTGGCTCGCTTGCTCTGTGGTGTCAGGAAGGAGGGGAGGGGGGAGGCCAAGTGGATGCGTAGACACTTGAGATGTTACTGCTCTGCTCTTGGCCTGTCAGTGGAGAGAAGGGTGACGCTCCCAGCGTGCGGACTGATTTCTTCCCTTTGCTGTGAATCCCTCATGATGGCATCCTTTCCACGCGGCCAGGCCCTGGTGCCAAGATACCCAAGGGCGAGCCTCGTGTGCCCTCACGATGGAGGTTGCCCATCCCCAAGTTCTACTTGGTTAGACTGTTGACTCTTCCTCTGTCTGCTCCCTTGTCTGTGAGTTGCTGCTGCATCACAAACAGCCCCCAAACTCAGTGGCTTATTCCTCACGAGTCTGGGGTTCGACTGGGGTCAGCTGTGTTCGGCTGGCTCAGCTAGAGGTGGCTCTGCTCCATGTGTCTCTCATCCTCCTCCTGGGACCAGCGGGCTGGCAAGGCATGTCCTTCTCATGATGATGGCAGGAGTGTAAGAGGGAGAAGTAGGCAAGGCCTCTGGATGCCCAGGCTGGGAGCTTGCATTACACCATCACCACTGCCTCCTATCACTCAAGTTGCGAAGCCAGCCAGATTCAAGGAGGGGAAACAGACGCCACCTCTTGGTGGGAGGAGAGGCAAAGAATTTGTCACCTTGGTGAGTTTTAATCTAGCACAGCCTCTCCAGAGAGACAGGAACTGCACAGAGGGAGCAATGAACCAAACCATGAAGCGGGGGGCATACATGCTCCCCTGGTGTCTGGTGACCCTGTGCCTGCCTTGCAGTCAATGATGTATTTGATTCTTCCAGCCAAACCTGGAACCTTCCCCACCTCTGATGCAATAGATTCCTCTTCAGATCAATCCTACCCACTTTACAGGTCGAGAAACTGAGTCTCAAAATTTGATGTGACAAGCTGAGGGTCGCACAGCAAGTGCCTGACTGAGCTGGGATTCAGGCCAGTCTGTGGGTTCCAAAGTCTGTCCACTCTGCAAGAGCAAAAATCCCAGAGTGGAGTCCACAGGATTGCCACTCCCTGAGGGTGACCTGCTGCCCATGGGACATGATTAGCCATTCCTGTTTGTGACCATAGCCAAGCCCCATCCCTGGAGTACCCTGGGTGGAAACTGGGAGCCTCATCTTGGCTCCAGAGATAGATCCCCAGGATGTGTGGGTGGGGGTGTAAGGACATGTTGGGGAGCCAGCAGGGTCAGCTGTCCCACTCTACCATGGCATGGCCAGGGGACACCATGGGGCCTCCCAGGGTCTTGGGGACTTGGTGACTGTCTTGCCCCCTGCCCCTGCTCTGTGTCTCTCCTGAGGTCTGGGGTTTAGGTCCATTTTGCTCTCTCCTCTGACAGCACGTGTGCTTCTGGGGCAGGAGCTGGACTTGGTGTGCACTGTAAACAGAAGTGCCAGGGCCACATGCCCAGGAGAGGGACTAGGTGTGGACCTGTTTGAGGGGAACTGGAGGACACTATGTGACCAGGCCGTGTCCGGCTGCACACAGTGGTGGAGCTGAACTGTCCCCTGAACCCCCGGTGGGCTCCCTGAAGCCTGCCATCTCTCCACTCACTCCCCTCCCCCCTGCCCCGCCAGGCCCCCCTCAGCCCCGCTCGAGGTCTCTGGTGTGTGCCTCTCAGGCCGTCACTCCCTCAGTGCTGCGTCACTGTGGAGGGCTTGCTGTGCATGGGGGTGGTGGCAAGAGCAAGACAGATCCTGTCCCTGACCCCATGGAAGTCACAGTCTAATGGGAGAGGCAGAAAGTGGACAAGACTCATGCAAACGATAAATTAATCTCCGTGCGTGGTGGCAAGGTAACCCAGCCAGGGGTGTGATGGATGGCAAGGAAGGTTTCCCTGAGGAGGGGCCTTTATGGCAGATTGGGTGGTGGTGTAGGCTATGGAGCCAGACCCTGGTTCCACCCCTCACTGTGTGACCTTGAGCAAGCTACTTCACCTCTTTGAGCCTTGGTTCTGCAAGACTGAGGTGACACGCCGTCGTGGAGTTGTTGTGCAGGCTGTGGGAGAGTGCTCAGGCTCAGTGATGCCCCCCAGCATACAGCACAACTGCTCCTTTAAAAAGAAAACGTTTGAGAGTCAAGGTGGAGGAAGGGTGTCCCAGGCAGAGGTAACAACACGTGCAAATGCTGGGAGGGGCAGAGGAGCTGTGCCATGGGGGGCGAGAAGAGCTGGGGGGAAGAGACCAAATCCTGGCATCAGGGGCTCCCAGTCTTGGGGGGGGCCACTCCACAGGGGCAGGAGGGACCCCCAGTTGTGGATGTTTGGGATGTTGAGATGGCTGCAGCACACACTGGCCAGGAGGCACACAGAGGCTGTGGGTCACAGGGTCAGGCTCTTGGGGCAGAGGGCCAGGCAGGTCCCCGAGCTGGTCTGGACACGGCGTGAGAGGGCGTGAGAGGAGCCGGCTGGGGGTAACTGGGGGAGAGTTCCCACGTGTGGAAGGGACTTGCGTGGCTTGAACCCCATTGGCACCAAAGGAGGGCGCCCCTGGGCTTGCCCGACAGCTTCCTGTGACATGGGGCAGAAAGGGAAGCTTCAGACATCGAAATATGGAGTCAGCTGTTCCTCCAGGGAGACAGACAAGCGGACAAGTCCAGGCCACGTGACGAGCTGCCTGCCAGGGCCAGGGTCACAGTACAGGGAGCAGGCCCTCTCCCTGGGGAGACTGCACAGGAGGCACCCAGAACAGGGGGAATGGCGTGGCAGGAAGGAACAGAGACTGAGATGGGCCGGCAGGGACTCAGGGGCGGCTGGAGAGGGTCCTGGGAGGGACGAGACGCCAGGTGACAGAGAGAGACTGATGCGCTCCTGGAGGCAGGGACAGCCGCAGAACAAGAGGGGCAGCACTGCCCCGGGGGATGGACGGGCGATGGTGGCAGGGGCCCTGCGAGAGGCTGTTTCTGGCAATAATGAAGGCCGCACGTGACAAGGACCTGGGATGGATACGGAGGGGTGGTGCTTTGGCTGGGGACTGGTGGGGCGGAAAGGCCCTCGTGTCTGGTCAGCGGCGGAGGGAGGTGTTGAGCACAGCTGGGGTGCTCAGCTGCTGCCCCCCTCACACCGGGGCGCTTGAGCCCTTCTAAAGCGCAGCAAACAAAGCAAGCAGGGTTACAAAGAAACCAGCAGTGTTGAGATTCTGTCAAAACAGTATCTCAGAATAGTAAACCAAATTAAATATCAAATCAAAACATTACCAAAATATCGCACAGACTGGGACATCAGACTGAATCTACGTGTTTCTCTATCAACATGTTGAATAACAGGATGGAGTGGTGGCTGGATGAGGACAGTGATTTCAAACTACCAGTGAGCACAGGGGACACTTCAGGCTAAATCCACTGAGGCGGGATACGGAAACACCCATGGTTCTGCTCTCAACAAAGCCACAGTCACTGCTCAGACAACTGGGGGCTGTGGCCTCCACGTCCAGTGGAAGCGAAGTCTACATTTCAGTTGGCGGGCAGTGAAGATCAAGATTTATTTTTCTTATCCAAGTCCACAGAGCCCCCCGACTCCATCCGCGGCCCCCAGGTCCCAAGTTAAGAGCTCTGGGACGTTGTGAGCAGGGCCCTCAGCCAGGCTGCCTGCCCCTGGATCCATCCCCACCTCCCGGGTGACCCAGGGAAGCTTCTAGATTGCTTGTGCCTAACTGTCCCCACCTGGTCCCATCACAACAGCACCTACCCCACAGGGCTCTCAGGAGGCCCAGGTGACTTTGGGTTTTGAGCGCACAGGACCATGCCAGGCACTTAAGGGACCTTGTTGGGTGGAAAGGGCAGAATGTGGGTCCTTTCCTGGGTGGGCTGTTAGCTTCCCGTGGCTGCTGTAACAACATGCCACAAACTGGGGGACTTGAAGCAACACAAATGTCATCTCTCACAGTTCTGGAGGCCAGAAGTCTGATATTGGGGTGTCAGCAGTGCTGCACTCCCTCCGAAGGCTCTCGAGGAGAATCCTTCCTCACCCCTGACAGCTTCTGGTGGCTCTAGGATCCCTTGGCTCGTGACTACATGGCTCCAGACTCTGCCTCCAGCTTCACATGGCTTCTCCTGCGTGTGTCTGTCTTCTCTCCTTTTCTTCTCTTCTAAGGACACTTGTCATTGAATTTAGGGCCCACCCTAGTCCAAGATGATCCTATCTTGAGATCCTTAACTTACTACACCTGCAAAAGTTCTTTTTTTCAAATAAGGTCATATTTGCAGGTAACGAGGGGTCATCTCTTTCGGTGGCCACCATTCAACCCACTACATGGGGTTGGGGAAGGGAACCAAGAGGGACCAAGAGCACTGAGTTGGGTCCCCCATGGGAGGGTGATGCCAGCCTTGGGGGCAGCCAGGACCCCACATGGGTCTGGAGCTCTGGGGAACAGCTCACCTGGAGAACTTGGATTTCATTGGCCTACAAGGTGGCAGCTGTGGTCACAGGAATGGAAAAGGTTACCCAGGGACCCAGGAGGTGTGAGAGACAAGGACTGAGGAGGAAACCCTACTGGGGGAGTCTGTATCCCAGGGGCCAACAGAGGGTCCCACAGACATGCTGGGAAGGAGCAGTCAGGGAGGTCAGAGCAGAACCCGAAGGGCTGTATATCCACCAAGGCAAACAAGGAGGAAAGTTCTAGAAGGAGTAGGTCACACCACAGAGAAGGGTGAAAATGTCCACCAGCTCTGGCCACAAGGCGGTCAGGGGACCCTATGAAGGGCCATTTTCAGGCATCCCCAGGCAGAGGCGCTTCGACCTGTGGAAATGGCAGGGGGATAGGCAGGGGCTGTGGGCTCTCCACCCACAGCCAGGGAGCCCCTCTCCCTGTCCCCGAGGCCAGGAAGCCAGGCCTCTTCTTCTCCCCTTTCCCCACTGAGCTTCATTGTTTATCAGCCCCTTAACATCCCCGGGTCCATTTTAACCTAATTCCACCAGACACGAATGCCTGGGGGCACTGGGGGACGGAGCAGCACAGACTGCCCTCCAGGGCCCTGCTTGTTCACCGGTCAGCCCAGAACGCCCAGCCTGGGCCTGGAGCGCCATCGGGAAGATCGCAGGCGGTGGGCCTGAAGCCAAAGCGGGGGGTCGGTGTGAAGCCACCGAAGCTGGTGTGGCGGGAGAGCTGACAGGCAGGTCAGAGCTGGAGGGCTGGCTCACAGCAGGCGCTGGGGACCAGAAACCCAGTGACTAGGCTGATGGCTGTGCAGGACGTCTGTGCAGGAGGGGAAACAGCCGCTTTCTTGCATGGGGTCGCATCCGTAAAGTCGGGATCAGCATTGTGGGGGCTGACACTGCTTTTGTCCCAGGAGTTGCTCAAATGGGAACTAGAGCTGGACTGGGTGCCCAGTGGCTGGTTTGATCACTGGCTTTGTGTTTGTTTATCTCAGGGTGCGGAGTGTTTTTTCTCTCTCCCCCCCCCCACCCTCCAACTGTGACATGCAAGGTCACAGTGCAGGCACCGCACACCCCTCTGCCTGCCCAGGGCTGATGTGAGGTCCCTGAGAGTCCTCTGTGAGACCCGCTTCATTAGACGCTGGGGCAGAAGCCCGAGAGGCAAGGGTGGACAGGTGAGCCAGAGGTGGACGGCAGAGGCGGCCCTGGGAAATCAGGCTGTGGAGGGAGGAGGAGCAGGCAGTGCTGGAGCAGGACGCGGTCAGGGCTTCTCTGTTCACAGAGACTGGAGCCGCAGGAAGGCCGGTGAGTATGACCCAGGCCAGGGAGAGGGGCTGAAAGTGTGCAGGAGCAGCCCCCTCCCCATTCTGCTGCGGCCACGCCTGCTGCTCCCACCAGCAGGATGGAGGGTCACTCTCAGGGAGGTGGCACCAGAAAGAATGGAGCTCCGGTCGCCAGGCCCTGATGGGGGTGGGGGTGGAGTGGGGGATGTGGCATTCTGGAAACAGCACTCCCCACCCGTCCTTTCCCAAACTTGTCTCCCAGGATGATGGCAGCCAAGTGGCTCTCTTTCTCTCTTTCTCTCTCTCTCTCTCACACACACACACAGGAGACAGAGGTGTCCTCTGTGGGAGAGGCCCACAGATATGGACACATGGGGCCTCAAGGACCTCATAGCAAGGCTCGCACTCCCTGCAGGAAACCCCATCTGAAGTGTGGTCAATCGACTCAGCAATAGCAGCATGTGTAGAACTCGAGGGAAGAACGGAGGGTCCAGGCTGCTGGGCAGTTGTCCAGGACGTGGCCCACAAGCCATGCACTGGGGTCCTCCGCGAGAGAGGAGGAGCAGAAACCTCACGTGCCTGGCGTCATACAACTGTCACCCCAGCCTCACTCCTTCCCAGGGACAGACCCCTGCCTGCTGGCTGAGCCATGGAGGCGTGGGGATCCTTGGGGACTTGCTGGAACGTTCCACCCAGGGCTAGCTGCCTTGCACGCACTTACACGCGTACCTCGGATGCCAAGCAATGCTGAGAGAGAGGAGTGCCACACCCTTTACAGATGAGGCAGTGAAGCCCGAAGAAGCTGAGTACAAGGCTCAAAGCCGCGTTCAACTCAAGCAGTTGTGACTGCGGGGCCCAGGCTTAAAACCATGCCTTCCCGCCTCGGCTACACCGGCTGAGGCAGTGCTGTCTGGATTCTTGGCCCGGCCCTGCCACGGCCACAAAGGCCCCCTGCTCTGCCCCTAAGGGACAAGTGACAACGCTACCCAACTGACCAGCACAAAACTGAGCTGTGGGCAGCAACATTCCGGGAAATTCTGTTTTTACGTGAGAGATGGCTTTGAAGACAGTTAAAAAAAACAAAAGAAAACCAAAACAAAAAGCAGCTTGGAAATAAAGCGTGCAGAGCCGCGCGTGATGCCCCCTGGGGGTGGTGCTCGAAGCTGGCTCCCCAGGACACAGTCTTCAGACAAGGACAGAGAACGCGTCCCTTTTCCTGACAAAAACTCGTGACTGTGCCCCTCTGCTCGCGGGGTCAGCAGGCCGTGCAGCACGGGCGAGGCCTCTCCGTCCCGCGGGGGCCGGGTCACTGAGGCCGGCGGAAGGAGGGCCGAGCGGCGCAGAGGCAGCGTGGGGACGGCCTCCCGGTGGCGGCCGCCGGCCCTGCCTCCGGGCCTTCGGGAGCCTCTGGCGCGGCTCTCCAGAGGTGTGGACCGACCCGCAGGGCGGGGCGGAGCTGCTCTTCTGTTTTGAGCAGATGACTCATACGGATCGCTAAAAGCAGAAAAAGAAGGTATTACACCCAAAGGTTCGGGGGAAGTCTCCAGCCACCGCGCGCCGCCTGGGTTCTCTCCCCGGAAGCGGCGCCCCCTGGCGGCGCCCGGTCTCCGTCCCCGGCGCGCTGTCAGCCTCCCGGGCGCGCCGCGTTCGCGTGCGGCCCTGAACACAGCTCCAGGGGCCGCGTGTGTGCGCTGGTGGGCCGCGTCCCCGGAGGCGGAGTTGGTGAGTCCGCAGGAAGGAGGAAAGTGCGTTTTCAGTGTTGGCGGATGCTCCCAAATGGCCCCCAAACGGGCCGCCCGACCTCCGAGGGGGCGGCGCCTGTGCTCCCGCGCCTCTGTGAGGTAGGTGGGAAGCACGTCTGTTGCGGTTTTAATTTGCATTTCTCTTCCTAGTCCAGGGGCTTTGTAAGCGTGTGTCGGGGGAGGCCGCCAGGCGGGCACTAGTTCATTTCCCACAGGAAACCTCAAATCGCTGGTCAGGGCAGAGGGACCGAGAGGAGCTGAGACAATTCGTTCACTCCCTCAGGAGCAGGGACTCTGTGCTGGTTGTCTATTGTGGCATCCGAAGGCCACCCAAAACTTAGTGGCCTACAAATAACAACCAACTTATCATCTCCCACGGTTGTGTGGGTGACCGGGCTCAGCTGGGCAGGTCCTCTGCTGGTGTTGCTTGGGGTCGCCACGTGGTTGCAGGCAGACGGTGGCTGGAGATGGAGTCACCTAGAGACTCAGCTCTGACACTGGGATGGATGGGCCTCGCTTCTCCTCTCCCTAGTCTCAGGGCTTACCACTCTCCGCGTGGCCTCTCCAGCTGGACTTCTCACGTGGTGGCTGAGGGCTCCCTGCAGAGCATAAGCAGAGGCTGCCTGGCCGCCTTAGCGTGCAGGCCAGGACTGGCACGACGTGGCCTTGGCTGGACTCTCCTGGCCACAGTGAGGCCCAGCCCAGCCCAGATCTGAAGGGCAGGAGATGGGGGTGTGGTTCGTTGGGGATTTGTCTCTGAACACTTGCTGCCACAGGCTCAGAGTTGGTCTGGATGTTAGGATTCGCACTGAAAACATTGAAACATGCAGATGTTTGGTCTTTCTTCCTGAATCAACACGGCAATTTATTTGTACTTGGCAGCAATCTGGTGGCTGGGCTTCCATCTCTGATGTGAAGGCTGCTGGCCTCTGCCCTGTTGATCCAGCCAGTACGATGTTTTGATTTTATTCCAGAGGCAAGTAGGAGGAGGTGAGCAGATGGAAAGACCTGGGAGTTGGGAAATGTGGACATTGCCCTGCTCTGCCCTCTGCCCCGTGACCTTTCCAGGGATCCTCTCACCTCTTAGGCCTCAGTCTCAGCTCTGCAGCACCAGTGTCTTTGCTTTCCCTCCCCCATGGCCTCTCTGAGCTCTGGGCAAGGGGCACAAAGGACAGCATTGCAGGCCTGGGGTGGTGACACCAGCCTACCCGGAGCTTCGCTCTCCCTCTGTGGACACCTGTCAGCTCTGTCACTCGATAAATCTCCTGCCTCTAAGAAGCGTGTGTAAGGAAGAAGGACAGTGTCTGCCCTCATTGCCTTTATGCGGCTGCCCAGGAGCACTGGCCCGGAGTCGGTCAGGCCTGCTCCCAGTTGCAGCTCTGTGATTGGGAACAGTGTGACTTGAGACTCGATTTTGTCATCTGCAAAATAGAGTGTAAAACATTGCAGCCGCAGACTGTGGAAAACAGTCTGGCAGCTCCTCAAAAAGTTAAACATGGAGTTATCATCTGACCCAGCAATTCCACCCCTAAGTATCTACCCAGGAAAACTGAAAACATACATCCACACAAAAACTTGTACACCCATGTTCATAGCAGCATTATTCATAATAGCAAAAGGCAGAAACAACCCAAATGTCCATGGACAGATGAATGGATAAGCAAGTGTGAGATGAGCGTACAATGGAATGTTATTTAGCCAGAAAGGAATGAAGTCCTGAGACACGCTACAACATGGATGAGCCTCAAAAACATGCTAAGTGACAGAAGCCAGACACAAAAGGTCACATATTGTATGATTCTGTTCATAGGAAACGTCCAGAATAGGCAAACCCACAGAAACAGAGAGTAGAGCAATGGTGCCAGGGGCTGGGGGGATGGGGATGGGGAGGGGACTGCTAGAGGGCACACGGGTGATAGAAATGTCCTGAAATTAGATAGTGCTGATGATTGCACCACCTGTGAATATGCTAAAAACCACTGAGTTGTACACTTTAACACGATGACTTTGATGGCATATGAATTATATCTCAGTTTCTAAGGGGGCGGTAATAAGTCCTCCTTCACGGGAGCAGGGGAACTAAGGGAGACAGTACAGAAAGTGCCCACACATCGTCAGTAGGTGGTCTAGTCATGAGTACATTACACACACATTACACTAACCCTCTCCCCTGCCCCGGGCCTAGGGGGCACCCCAATTCCAGGGGCCAGGAGAAATTTCAAGGGGAGGCTTTGGCTCAGGGCTGAGTCTTCCTCTGGCATCCAAGCCAGAGGCTCAAGGCCCTGAGAGGTGGAGTGAGCAGCACCCCATTTCCCCAGGGCCCTGTGGTTCACACCTGCTGCCTCAGACTCTAGCAACCACACCTGGCTCACCCTCAGAGGATGCGCTTCCCCAGAAAGGCTCCTCCTTGGAGGAAGGCCCAGGTCAGGACAGATGGAGAACCCTTCCTGGACTATATTGTCCATTCGTTCATCTGTCCACCTCTGGAACTGTCCCAATCTACATCCCATAGCAAGGGGAGACGGCAAAAGGGCCAGCTCCAGAGGCGTCCAGCTCTGAGGTCCTGGAAGTGGTAGCAGCCTGAGGTAGAGGGGGCTGATTTCCTGTAGGTACAGACAGCGCATCAGCCAGCCTCAGGGTGAGGAAAGGAACCAGCTTCCCCAGGAGGCAGATAGGCCCACAGCAGGCTGTGGGCTGGGGCCTCGACCCTCCAGGGGGCATGGGCATGGGCATGGCCATGTGGCTTGCTTGGGCCTAATGAGGGGAAAGAAAGATCACAAGACCAGGGGGCTGCTTGGCCCGAGGGGGGACACTTCAGAGAAGGAGCCTGGGCAGTGATGGGCCCCTCCTGAACTCGGGGCCTCGGGCTGTCTTGCAGTGCCCCCTGGGTTGAAGCTGAGCTCCGATCAGCTGGCCCTGGTCTACAGCACTCTGGGGCTCTGCCTCTGCGCCATCATCTGCTGCTTCCTCCTGGCTGTGGCCTGTTTCCTCAAGAGGAGGGGGGACCAGTTCTCCTGCCAGCCCCCCACAGGGCCGTGTCAGACTCCAGCCAAGTCCTCCAAGGGTGAGCATGAAACGGGGGTCCTTGCCCTCCCACTGCTTCTGGGACAAGCCACGGGCCATGCCTCTGTCCTGGCACTGCCCCTGCTTCTAAATGTAGAGCACTTGGCCAGCTCTTCCTGGGCGAGGTCTGGGGCAAACCCCTGCAGCGTCTTTTCCCTGTTGTTGAAATCAGGTTCCAACATCAAGGCAAGAAGAGGGGACCTGAGGAGGGAGGGTGGAGGGTGGCGGCCATCGGGTCGGCAGGGGGCTGGAGGGTGGCCAGGACACAGGGCTTTCAGGGCTGAAACCGAGAGGAGGTGGTCATTCTGGGGGTTTGGGGACGCGGGTAGAGCGTCAGCCAAGTATGAAAGCCTCTTGCACAGGCTCCCCCGAGTGGAAGGGGAGCTGGCGTCGGCCGGGGCTGCCTGGGGGGCGGCCGGGTGGAGGAGGGCACGCGGGGTGCAGGGCAGTTGACGGTCTGCGGGAAGCGTTTCCTTCTCCCGACAACCCGGCCGGCTGTCCCCTGGGTGCAGGGGTCGGGGCCAAGGCCAACGCCCTCTCCTCTTCTGCACGCAGATCACTGGATGGAAGCTGGAAGCGCGGCTGGCTGGCCCCCCGAGCCGGTGGAGACCTGCAGCTTCTGCTTCCCGGAGCGCAGGGCGCCCACCCAGGAGAGCGCCGGCGCGCCCCGGACACCCGGCCCCGAGCGCGCTGTGAGGTGGGGGCGCCGCGGCCGGACCGTGGCCGGACAGCCCTGCGCGCGCGCCCCCGACGGCGGCCTCGAGGTTTTCTGCGCTCCCGCCCAGGAGGGAGGCCCAGCCACGTGAAACTGGAGGGGGGGACGGTGTGAGGGGGAGTGAGAGAGGAGGGGGGCGGGGAGAGAGAGAGGTTGGTCGGGGAGAGACAGGGGGAGAGAGGGTGAGAGGGAGAGAGAGCAAGAGAAAGGGGTAGAGAAGAGCTGGGGGAGGGAGGTGCCAGGGCAGGATGCCGTCCCTGTCTTTATCCCAAGTCTCCACTGTAGGTCACCATCACCTAAACACACCTGCAATAAGGTAGCCCGCGCCTGCCGGACACAGCCCCTAAGAACCCTTCTGTAGAAATAAAACCTCCCACGGCTGCCCTCTCCTCACGGTCACTTCTTTGGGTCATGTCTTCCCCTGGGATGACTCGGGACCGCCCCACCTCTCACGCTGCCTCCTTTGGCTCAAGGCTCCAGCACAGGCAGCCGCAGCCGCCTGGTTTCCGAGGAGCTGCGTGTTGACTGTCTCTCCAGGCTCCGAGAAAGTTTGTGGACCTGTCTCGGGTGGGAAGCAGTGGATACGCGCTGGGGTCTGCTGCTCACTTTCATTTAGGAGGGAAAGTGGAGAAAGGGGAAAGCTGGCGAGCGGAGTGGGCGTGTGGGCAACACCAGAACCAGGGCTCGGCTGCCCACATTTCTTTTACAAAGCAAATTTCCACCTTGCCTCCTTAGGGAGGGCATGAGGCCGTGTGTGCACAGATGCACGTGTGTGTGTGTGTATCGGGGTGTGGGGTGGGCAGGTAGGCTGAGCCCAGACCCCTGCGTGACTCTGAAAGGCTGACGCTGCCTGGACCACAGCAGGACGGTTCTCATTTGCACCCACCTTTGACCTTTGGCCACATCTAGCCGTCAACCTGCACTTAGTTGCTTAATATTTTTCTTTACATTAACTCACCTTTTCTTCTAGACCTCATGCTAAATTTTATGGGTTCCGACTGATAACAGTAAGCAATAATATCTGAGCAGTCACAAACTTTAGATGTTACCTGTATTTTATGTGAATATTTTTATTAGCATTGAAACCTATATTTTAGTAGCATTTAAACCTTAAAAATGCATAACTATTCTTAGAAGCATTTATACTGTAAGATAAATACATGATTATGTAAGTTAAAATTATTCATCCTTCACCACTCAAAATTACCTTGCACACCTATATGCACCATAAGTTCACATAACACTTTGGGAGGTGTAGGCAGGAAGGCTGATGCTGCATCTTTTCACCTTCCGCGGGCTAACAGGCTGTATTAGCTTCCTAGGGCTGCCGTAACAAAGTGCCACACACTGGGCAGTTTACACCACAGAAACATACTGACAGTTCTGGAGGCGAGACGTCCAAAATCAAGGTGTTGGCAGAGTTGGTTCCTTCCGAGGGCCATGAGGGAAGGATCTATTCCAGGCCCCTCTCCTGGGCCTGTGTCTTCTCCCTGTGTCTGTGTCCAAATTATTCCTTTGTGTAAGGACAACAGTCATATAGGATTAGGGCCACCCTAACGACCTCATTTTAACTTGATCACCTTTATAAAGACTCTACCTTCCAATAAGGTCACATCCAGAGGTGCGGGGGGTTAGGGCTTCAACGCATGAGTTTTGGGGGACACGACCCAGCCCAGAACACAGGCCCTCCTCCCTAAGTCCACCTCTGCTTCATCTCTGTCTGCAGGCAAGTTGGCTTCTAAAGACTATCTGTCGAGACGTGTGTGTGACCCGTTGTACAGTCAACCCAACGTGGCAAACGGCAACAGCTTGGTTGCGGTGTTTACTACCACCGTGCCCAATGCAAGGAGCTTCTCATCTTATTACAGATGGACACCAACACCGTGTAACTGCTGTAGACAGCAGCTGGGTGTTGGCAGTGTAGTAGCACATTTGGGAGCTGCACAGACACCACACAGAATACTTGTCTGAAAGGTGTGCAGGTTTCTATTCCTTCTATAGTTTCCAAATTCTGCTCATCTGAACCTGGGGGCTCTGGGGATGTTTCTGGTCCTGTGGGGGGAGTTAGGCCTGCTGAAAACACAGGCAGCTGGGTCCCCGACTCCAACTTCCATCGGACAGAAATAATCTTGGTTTCTGTCACTTTTTCAATTGACCTTTTGTATAAGTTTATGGTTTTTGTTTTTTTAAGACAGAGATCCCTTGCTAGAAAGAAAATCTGAAACTCTCAATACTGTCCATTTTATCCATGGTCTGTGTTCTGTTGGTTCTATCTCCAAAATATATTCTGATTCCCGCCACTTGTCACAGCCTCTTGAAGCCGGGCTCCTGTCACTTCTCACCTGGGTGACTGTACCAGCCGCCACTGGCCTCCCTGTGGCCACCTTGTCGCCTAGCCCAGGGCTCAGGAAGCTTTTCTGAAAAGGACCAGATAGTAAACATCTTGCGCTTTGTGGACCACACAGTCTCTGGGGCAGGCCCTCAGCAATTACTCAGCTCTGCCAGGGCAGCGCCCATGCAGCCACAGACGAGAAGTAAACAAGCGGGATGACCACACTCCGACAAACCACGACGACTGATACAAACGGGCGGCGGGCCAGCAGGCCAGATTTGGACCTCTGGCTGTGGCTTGCCAACCCCACCCTACTTCACAGCAACCCTGAGCTTTTTTCTTTTCAGCTTTATTGAGATGTAATTGATGTATAACACTGTGTAAGCTTAAGGTGTCCCACGTGTTGATTTGATACATTATGCAAAATGCTTACCACTTTCCCTTTAGTGAGCGGGGAATCTCCATCCCAGCACGGAATTAGCATTTATTTTTTGTGGTGAGAACATTTAAGATCTATTCTCTTAGCAACTTTCAAGTATATGATCCAGTATTGTTAGCTGTAATCACCACGCTGTACTTTAGATCCTCCTTGTTAACCTGATAACTGGAAGTCTGTACCCTTTGGCCAACATCTCCCATTTCCCCAGCGCCCAGCCTCTGGTAACCACCACTCTACTCTGTTTCTCTGAACACTGATCTTTTTATTAATGCTTCTTTAAATTTTGTTGAATAGTTGTTTACAATACACACATCTTTACTTAATCACAGTCAACCCTCAAATAATATCACTTCACATGTAGTGTAAGAACCTTACAACAGTAGACGCCAAGCCCACCCCATCTTTTGTGCTGCTCTTGTCATACATTTTTTACTTTTACATATTCTATAAACTCACAAGACACTGCTACTATTTTTGCCTTAGAAATTCAATATCTCTTCGAGTGATTAAAAATAAGGAAAACAATGCCTTTACATTGACATTCATTTCTGGAAACCTTTTTTTGTGTGTAGACCCCAGTCTCTATCTGGTATCATATTCCTTCTGTCTGAAGAACTTACCTGAATATTTCTTACAGCGCAGGCTGCAGGTAATGAATTCTGTTTGTGTTTGTTTGGAAAAGCCTTTATTTCTCTTATATTTTTGAGAGGTATTTTTTTCTGGGTATAGCCTTTGGATTGCCAGGTTTTCCTTTCATTGTTTTAAAGACATTACTCCATCGTCTCTGGCTTGCATAGTTTCTGACAGAATACTTGCTATAATTCCAATCTTTGTTTCTCTGCAATGTGTGCCTGCAAGTTTTTCTCTTTTATCTTATCTCTTGTCTTTGTTCAGCAGTTTGAATATCATGTGTCTTGAAGTTTTCTGTCGTGGTTAGGTTTATTTTGTTATTTATCTTGCTTGGGATTCTCTGAGCTGAGATTTTGGATCTGTTGCTTGATATTTTCCATTATTAAAAAAAAAAACTATTGGCCATTATCTCTTCAAACTGTTTGATATTGTCCCACAGCTCAGGTGCCCTATTCTTTTAGGGTTTTTTCCCCCCATTCTCTTTTCTTTTTGTGTTTCAGTTGGGGTAACTTCTACTGACCTTCCAAGTTCACTGCTTCTTTCCTCAGCTGTGTTGGGTTCACTGATGGGTCTCTCAAAGGTATTCTGCATTTCTCTTACCATGGCCCTTTCTTCTGGCACTTCCATGCAACTCCTCTTTAGCGGTTCCATCTCTGCTGCAGCCCCATCTTTTCATGCATGTGTTCCCCATTTTCCACGACAGCCTTCCACATATTAATCTTCATTATTTGAAATGTCCTGCCTGATGGTGTTGATGTCCAGACCATCCTGTGTCTGGCTCTGCTGATTGACTGGTCTCTCGGCAGGGTTGTTTTTACTTGCTCTTTTATGCTCTCATAGTTTTTTATTGAAGGCCAGACCTGTCAGGGGCAGCAGAGAGACTGAAGCAAGCAGTATTTGTGCCCGGAGATGGGCTCATCTGTTCCCCTGCCAGGTGGTTAGTGATGGGTTGAGCCAACCGAGTCAAGCGTTGGGCTGGGCTGGGTTTTCTTGTTGCTAGGATCTCTCTCAGTGCCTCACTGGCTTCAAACCCCCTGGCGTGACCATGTTCTCAGGTGGGGGCTGGGTCAGCAATACTGCTCCGCCCTCAGGCCCCCCCCCCCCCCCCCCCCCGCCCAGGCAACCGTGTGCCGCTGCCTCGGCGAGGCCTTCACGACTTCTACCCTCCCTTGCTTTGGTGATGGATCACTGTGACTTGGTGCCTGGTGCCCTCGGGGGCTGTCTGTTGTCCTGTCCGCCTCAGTCTCAGGCAGGCCTTGTGTTCCTGGGCTAAGGGACTGAGGCTTTCCAGTGACC
Organism: Tapirus indicus; assembly: GCA_031878705.1. Lineage (NCBI taxonomy): Eukaryota > Metazoa > Chordata > Mammalia > Perissodactyla > Tapiridae > Tapirus > Tapirus indicus. Next base: position 535,426 of record CM062932.1, on the reverse strand, counting down.
CTTCCCTCCCCTGGGAGTGGAATCCCTCTCCTGGATTGAGCCCCAGGACAGATTCCTGGCCCCCAACTGCAGTGGAGGCTATCTCCTTTTCCTTCCTACCACCCTCAATAGGTTTTCACCTGTATCCTGATATGGCTTTTGTTTGTTAGGTGAGAAGGGTCTGGGTGGGGCTGTGTGCCCCAGGCCTGCACCACTGCAGGCGGCTCTTTCTGGTCTCCAGCTCTGCGTTCGATCTCTGTTTTCATGAGGCTCTGTGGAGTCTGTGGAGAAGAACCTGCAAGTGGGTGTCAGTGCCCCCGTCTGCAGGTCCCAGGAATACCACACGCTCCTGCTAACGCTCACTCAGCCCGTAGCAGTTCCTTAGAGCGTTGCCGAGCTCCTCCGACCCACGTGCATGCTGGCTCTGCCTTCTTCCCCGAGCTGGGCCACAGGTGGCCAGTGTTCATGTCCCCTCTCTCCTTGGAAGCACTGCCTCCCTTAGAGAAGAGATGATTCTGCATATCATCTGGCTTTTTACCGCTGGGAAGGACTGGTCCCCTCTCTCTGGATTTCTGCTTCCTTAGTGGCAGCTGAAGCCAGACTCATCTTTTAAAAAATCAATTAGATCATGTCTCTTCACTGTTTAAAACCTTCCAGCGGTTTCTCAACACAGAATAAAATCCCAGCCTCTTACAAGGGCCTTCGAGCCCCCTGGTCTAGCCCTGGCTTCCTCTCAATCTCCGCTCATACCATGCTCCGGGGCCCACCACCAGCCAGCCACACTTGCCCTGGTCCTCAGAGACCTGGCTCCACTCCTCACTCCTGCCCCGAGGCCCCTGCCGTCGCCTCTACCAGGAATGCCCTTCCCTCAGGTCAGAGGGGAGCTCCTGGTCATCCCCTCCTCTGTTCCACGCTGCCCTCTCAGAGGCCCTTCCCTCTATCCAGAGTTGCCCCTCTCCCTAATTTCTTACAATTTCAAAGATCTCACTGCATCAGATATGGTTTTGAAGACTCTGAAAATTAACTTTTGGGACAAAGGGGCGTGAGAAGGGCAAGACAGCCCCAGCTCTGCCTCTTCAGCTCCCGGGTCTCCTTCATACCCGCCCCACGGCCTTCCCCGACCATCAGGCTCCCTGGAGAGAGCCTGTGAGAGCCCGGGGTGCTGGGCCGCCTCACGGCGTGGCCGGGTCGGGAGGCTCCCTGGATTCCCGGGGGCAGCGGGGCTTAGACCAGCTGGTCTGGGCACAAAACAGGCCACGTCACTCACCAGCCTGACATTCAGTCCCTACTTCCAGCAGAGTAGGGAAAGGCCCCACATCTGCCGAGCAACATACCTTGTTTTCCTTCCTAATTTTCCTTGACATTTTCTCATTTATAGACTAATCAAAGGAAAAACCAAATGTATCCTAGGAAACTGACCTGTGGGCTTATTACTGCATTTTCCCCTTGCTAGTCAGAAGACAAACATGGGTCCCCAAGAGCCCCAGGCTTTGATACATCTCAGGTTTGGGCTTTTAAAAACATTTATATAATTCTCACTACATGGCAAGCATTTTTCTAAGCACTTTACATGCATTAACTCGATTTTTCTGTATAATAATCCTCTGAGGGAGGACTGTGAGTGTCCCCATTTTATGGAGGAGCAACTGAGGTCAGAGAGTTTAGGTAGCTTACCTGAATGTACCCAGAACTAGGATTCACGCCCGGGCAGCCAGCTCCATATTCTCTCCTAATCACTGGACTATATTGCAGAGGTTAAAAATTACAATTTAAAATATTAGAGAAGCTGGAACTTCCATGTTAGCATGCAGTGACGAGCCTCTGACGGAACAGAGAAACCACATTTTAACACACTGGCATGGAAAGCATGAAAAATTCTGGCTAGAGACCAAGAGGAATTTTCCCACTAGCACACCATGACACCCAGGCTGCGTCGTCGGTCAGAGCACACACGGGCCCTCCTGCAAGCCTTGGAGCCACGGCCTTCAGAATAAACAGGAAACAAGCAGTGTGGGCTGGACCAACAGTAGATGGCGTGAGCCCACTACAGTGCCCCCTTGGCCTCCATTTTCCCATCTTCAAGGACAGGCTGCTCCTTTTACCTGGAATGTCCTACCTCTGGTAGCCTGTGCTCACTCTCACTTCACTCAGGTCTCTGCTCGAGGCTGCTGTGATGCAGACCCTCCACTGCGACCCTGGACAAGAGGCACGCCCGCTGCACTTGCCCCTCGCCTGTCGCTTGTGCACGGCGCCTTCCACAGTCTGACGTGGACTGTGCCCCGCCAGACCACAGCCTCACGAGACCAGGCCTGTGGTCTCTCTTACTCCCCAGTGTCCAGAACAGTTCCTGCATGAAACACGGCCGTCAAACAGTTGCTGAAAGAATGAATTCAGGAGCCCAATCAGATCACTTCTAAAGGCTTTTCTAGTTTTAACATGCCACAAAAATACAACTTATTTACATTTCCTCTTCCTGTTCTAGCTACTGGCATTTAAATCCATTCATGGCTGATTGGAATAACTATCAGAAGCAACAAGGGCAAAAATCTTTAGATTCATCAAATATCAGGGGTGGGAAGGACTTTCCAGACCATCCACATTAAGCTCTCCCTCCTCCCGTCTTACAGACGAGGGGCCAGGGGCCTCTGAGGGAACTCGCCAGCCCCAGGAGCACAGCCAGTGAGTGTGGAGCCCTGGCTAGAACATGCCTCTCGTGTCTCCTGAGAAGAGTCTTTCCCACTATGTCACGCTGCTCTCTGCAGGAGCAGGCTGACCTGCTGACAGAAACAGAATGAAGTGGGCATGTGAGCCCTAATTAGTCCATGTTACTCTTCACAAATGTGTTAAATGAAGAGTATTGCCTCAAACTTAAACGAGTTGCCTCAGTGGGATAAAGTGCGTAAGCTTTCAGGTGGGTAAATTTCTTCCCATGAAAAAGGTGGAGAATGCCTCCCTCACCGGCAGTCATGTGTGCAAACAGGGTGCTGGGGACCCAGAGAAAACCCGGAAGGAAACTGTCCTCCCATGAAACTGGTCCAGTTGGTGCTTCAGTTTCACTCTGGGTTAAACTGGCCACCCTGCCTGTTGCAGGATGGGACTTTGTGCCTGGACTAATGCAAGAATCTGAGAGTTCCGGAAGTCAGAGATGTCACTGAGTGTGGTGGACGCTGCGGTGCACGCCCCAGTCCCCTCTCTGGAGGAGGGCTGCCTGTGGTGGCTCACAGCCAAGTCCTTCTCTAGGAACTGCCCTCTCATCAACACAGCCACCTTGCCCATGCTTCTTCCTGGGGATCACCTGCACCCACAAGAGCCAGGCAGCCCAACTGTGCAGGCCAGCCCAGCCCCAGAGCTACCTACAGGGATGGCAAGGCCTCTGCTGACTGCCTTGCACCCCAGCTTCTCCCACACTCAGTCTTGCTCCCCTCCCTCCCGCTGTTGATCCTGAGAGCACTTCCCAGAAGTCCACCCACATGCTAACCTACATCTCAGTCTTTTCTAGGAAACCAACTGGTCACACTGGACTCCTCATCAGAGGCCTAGACGGCAGATCCTTAATCTTTTTACCCTTAACTGACCAGATGGGCTCCTCCTGTTTACATGGCTCTCCTAGGAGGATCCTTTTTTAGGTTGAGATTCTACCTCTTCGTAACTTCCCTTTCATCTGCTTCTACTTTTCAAAGGCACCTAGAGCCAAGTTTTATTCTTCTTCCATCAGCCAGCCCTTTAACTGTAGGAAGTGATTCCACAAATCTTTTAAGACACAGCTCCTGTCCTCAGCATTCCTGCTGTGGCCCACCTTGGAGTCCACTTGCCATCTTGTGGTGCTGCTCTCAACGTCTCTAACTACAGTCTCTCATCTCTCCTCTCGTGTGCTCCGGCCTCTCCAGCCTTTCAGCATTCACCAGGACCCCCGCTGCCCCGGGGCATTTGCCTGTGCTGCCCCTTCTGCTTGGAACCGCCATCACCCTGTCCTGCTAGGCTCCCACCTGCTGTCAGATTGCTGGAGCGCTGTATACCTTCCTTTGTCCACATTGCTCACAGTCTGTGTGAATACTTTATCAATGCTTATCTCCCTTCCTGCAAGTTCCTTGGGGACAGGGCCTGGCCCCCTTTTGCTCACCCACATATTCTACTTGGGATATTATTATGGGAGTCATGAGCTAAGTAGGATAGCCCTTTATTTGATGAATATTGTGGACCAGGCACTATGTTAAGTGCTGTGGATATGAAAAGACTAGATCTGGCCCCTCCCCATTTTTAGATATCATTCTTTTATTGATACAGCCCAATAGTTTTTTTTTTTTTTTTTTTTTAACAAAACTTCTATTTCTTGCTCACTGACATGTCCATCAGCAGTCACCTGCAGGTTCTCCTCCATGTCATCCTCTATCCAGGATATTCTGGTTGGGGGAGTCTGCCTAACTGAACCTTGCCAGTTGGTACAGCAGAGGGGAAAAGAGCAGAGAGAAGCATGCACTGGCTCTCAAGAAATTCTGCCCAGAAATTATACAATTTCTTATTTATTTTTCATTGAAGTATATTTGAGCCATTCTGTGGTTATTTCCCCAGTTCCCGAGTATATAGTGGGCATACTTGGCAATTGGTAGGATCCCCATATTACCTCTTTAATACACTGGGTGGGGGCTGCTGTGGTTGGAAGAACTATGTGGAAGCCCCTTGGCTTCACTTCCCTACCGAGAGAGTAAACCAGAAGCAACACTGTTCCGGGGATCCAAAGATGAACGCCCCCATCAAAGACTGAAAGCAGAAGCAGTGACAGTACCTACCCCAATTCCCCTTTAACTCACCTGTTTGGCCCATGCAGAGTCTGATGGATCTTACAGAACAACTGCAGACTATTATAAACCTAACCAGGTGCCGTCAAATTGCAGCTGCTGGCACAGAGGCATCTTCACTGGAGCAAATCAGCATGGCCCCTGGCACAAAGTCTGCATCAACTGACCTGGCTAATGCCTTGTTCCTCGTACCAATTTGTAAGGACCACCAAAGCAGTTTGCTTTTACCTGGCAGGGCCAACAGTATACCTTCACCGTATAGTCTCAGGGCTACATTAATTCTGCTTTCTGCTATCAGTCTACAGATATATTGACCATCTTGATATTCCATGAAACATCATTCTGGTCCCCTATATTGATGACATTTTGCTGACTGGATCTGATAAGCAGGAAGTAGCAAATTCTATAGATGCTTTAACGAGAAGTGAACCAAAGCATAAGAAACAAACTGCCCAAAACTCAGGGGCCCCAACTCAATGAAGTTTCTGGGGATTCAGTGGTCTGAAGCACATCAAGATGCCCCCTTCAGTGTGAAAGCCGAGCTGCCGCACCTGGCACCACTGACTATATAAAAAGAGGCGGAGAGGGGCTGTCCCAGTGGCGCAGTGGTTTAGTTCACGCTTGGCAGCCCGGGGTTCGTGAGTTCAGATCCCGGGCGCCTGCCGACGCACTGCTCGTCAGCCATGCCATGGCGGCGTCCCATATAAAGTGGAAGAAGATGGGCACGGATGTTAGCCCAGGGCCAGTCTTCCTCAGCAAAAAGAGGAGGATTAGCAACGGATGTTAGCTCAGGGCTGGTCTTCCTCACAAAAAAAAAAAAAAAAGAGAGGCAGAGAGCTCGCCAGCCCTTGTCGGGTTTTGGGGGCAGTATACACATCTGAGCGTGTTAATTCAACCCATCACCTGGAGGCCCCATATGGCTCCCAGTTTCAAATGGGACCTGAGTAAGTTCAGGCTGTCATCCTGAACTTGAACAATGCAGTGCTGCATTGACACTCAAATGTTATGATCCAGAAGATCCAAAGAAACTCAAAGTGTCCATGGCAAATAAGGATGCTTTATGGAGACTCTAGCAAGGACCAAGAGGAGAACAACAGAACAGACCTCCAGGATTTCAGAACAAATCAATCTATTGATATTCTGCAGATATTTATTCTCCTTTTTAGACAAAGCCTCTGCTTGCTCCTTGGACTTGAGAGTTGAGAGTGAACACCTAATCCTGGGACATGAGTTGACCATGCAGCCGAGCATCCCGTACAAAATGAGCGTTATCTGAACCACTTAGCCTTAAGGTGGAGTGTGTGCAGCACCCACCTCTCATCTAGGGGAAAGGGCATGTGACAGACTGAGCTTGGCAATGTCCAGAAGGTACAAGCAATGACATGAGCAGGTGGCTCAGACTTTCAACAGACACCTGTTGCAAGGCCTCCTCAAGTGTTCCTTGTGGCCAGATGACAAGATGATCCTGAAGGATGGTGACGAAGGAAAGTCGTGTGAGTGGCATTTCGAGCTGTACATCTGGTTATCCCTCTCGTCTGGAGTGAGACAGGGCCAAAACTACTGGTCTATGTTGATTCACGGGGAGTTGCTAATAGCTTGGTTGGATGGTCAAGGACTTGGAACAGGATTGAAAGATTAGTGACAAGATCTGGGTGGGAACAGGCCTCTCAAAATGGGCACAGACTCTGAAGATTTCTGTATCCATGTGTGCCCACCAGAGAATCCCTACAGAGGACGCTCTTAACGATCAGGCGGACAAAATGGCAGGCCTTGTGGATGTAGTCAGCTTCTATCCCAAGCCACCATGCTTGCTCAGGGGACCCATGAACTAAGTGGCCATCAAGACAGGGGTGGAGACTAGCATAGGCTCAATCTCATAGACTTACGGTGACCAAGGCTAACTACTGCTGAGTGCCTAACTGCTAACAACAGGTCCAGCACTGAATCCCGGGAGCACTTCCTAGGAGGACCAACTAGCCACCTCGTAGCAGGTGGACTGCACTGGGCCTCTTCCACCATGGAAGGGGCGGAGATCTGTCTTCACGGGAATAAACCCATATTCTGGATATGGATTTGCCTGCCCTGCCTGTCAGCACCACCATCCACCATCACGACATTCTACACAGCACTGCTTCATCAGAGAACCCAATTCACAGCAAAGGACTTGCAGCAACAGGCTTGTGTCCATGGAACTAACTGCCCCTGCTACCTCACTCCCCACTTGGATGCAGCTGGGCTTACTGAAGACTCAGTTATGGTGAAGGGATGGGGTTCTGCCTTCCAGGACGACTTACGCTTCTAACCAGAGACCACTGCATGGTGCTGACTTCCCCACAACCGGAACATGCAGGGCCGAGTGGGGGTGGGATTGGCACTTTCACTATTATACTCATTAACCCAGTCACAAGTTTTCCTGTTCCTGTCCGGAAAACTCAGGCTTTGTGGGTTTGAAGGTCCCAAGGCAGGAGCTTCCCCTGGGGGACACAACACTGGTTCTATGTAATCGGAAAAGACTGCCACACAACGGGGACAGGAAGCCTAAGCCTGGAACCCAGCAGGATTCTCTGGCGCCTCTGGGTACTTCCACATAAGGGAAGTACCAAGGCATCCAAAGAAAGATGCCTCAGGAACGAAGGTGTAGGTCAACCAGGTAAAAACCAGCCACGGTTCCGAGGGAAGGGGAGTGTGGACAGGGAGTGGAAGGAGGATGTCACAAGCGTCAACTACAGCCCTGTGACCAGTTAGTTACAGAGTCTAGGGCAGCACTAAATGCATACTTCATCTTTGCTTGTTCATTTACATATGCTATTTTCCCATCACCTGGGGAGCTTGCTACACATGCAGATTCCCAGACCACATGCTAGGCCTCGTGATCAAAATCTGGCAGGGATTCCTGCATTCAGAGAAGCCCCTCAGGTGACTTACGCACGCCCAAGTCTGAAGGCCCATGTAGCCCTGAATCCTGGATATGGCATCATCCTGCCCACAAGAGGGGGAAGAGAAGGTCAAAGAAGCAGTGGGCCAATCACAGAAACGAGACAAAGCGGCTGCACGGCCTTTCCAACGTCCAGAGCTGGCACAAACCAAGACTGCAGCTCTGGCGGCTGAACTCGGCAGGGTTCCTGTTTCGGCAGGGGCTGCCCTGCTGGTGTCCACAGAGCAGGGCCTCTCATCCCCTTCTTTGGCTGCTGGCGTCAGTAAGGGGACAGCCGGCTGATTTTCAGAATAAAATGTAGCTTTATTATGACACAGGAAAGACTACAAGCCATTAAGGGGGGGAAGAGTCAAACAGTTCCTCAAAATGACAGGGAAAAGGGAGGTGTCAACATCTCGGTAATAAAGTCCACAGCATGATCACTGGAATCTTTTTCTTACAATTTTTGTTTTCAAAGTTATAATAAATCAAAGTCACTTGAACTGTCAAAAGAAAAGCAATCTTACATAATGAAAGCACACACACCGAGCCAAACTACAACAGCACAGGTACACATGGTCTGCTGCAGGAAGGGTCCTGGGGTGTTCCGGCCTGCAGCGGGGTGGGGCGGTCTGGCCGCTCGATCCTTGCCCTGCCCCACTCTCCCAGCACTTTACACTGCTCAGAACTCACTCCGGACACCTGAAGAGGGAAGTCCACTGTTTCACTGTGAGGTGCTGAAACGACAGCCATCATCTCAGAAACACAGGATATTTTCAACACACTGGTGGGAGTGGAGGGGGTCACCCAGATTCCTTAGTAGTCAGACGCACTTGGCAATGATTGGAAAACCTACACAGGGGTGATTATTAGGAAACAAGAAAACAAACCATTTTCCTGACTCTAATAGCGGGATTGGGAGCTACAAGGAAAGAAATTCCCAAACCCATCCTGTAATATTTTGTTCCCAACAAGGTAAATATAACCGAGCAACCCCCTGCTGGGAGCACAGGACACAGTAGCAGTACCACCCCAAGGCCACCCCCCAAGCAGTTCTTCCAGTTGTGGGAGAATTTCTCAGCAGCAGATAGAGAGGTAAGTGCTTAGAATGCCAATGCGGAAGGGAATACAGAGAATGAATTTGAATACAAAAGTTTAATGTCTATAAAAGATAAACATGGCCTGCCTCTCCCCAGTCCTCATGTTCTCAGGGCAGCTGAGCATCTGAACCCGAGAGGAGACAGGAAGGGGTGCAGGAGAGGAGTCACGGGGGGAAGCAGGGCTGGCCAGGCCACAGGGAATCTGCCAGAACACCCCAAGGCCAATCCATCTGCCTTGTCCCCACTTTCCATCTAGGGCACCCCAGTGAAGGGAGGCAGCCAGAAGACGGCACACTGCAAAGAGACTTCATGGCTCAGAACCGCGGGCCAGCTGCAGTCAACCCTCCTTCCTTTCCATTAGATTTGCTCCTTGTTAAAAGACAGCACCTCTCCCAAAAAGACATCTTCATAGCACAGTCACACACACCCACACACCCCTTGGGCACATGGGGCCATTTCTGAAAATCTTGTACCCACCCTTATTTCTCTGATAATGCTTACTATTTTAAAACATGCTTTAAAAGTTGCATTCCTTAAATGCAGAAATACAACTGAGAATAAACAGCCAGTGCTTAAAAAATTGTATCACTAAGGATTTTGCGCTATATGACGATTCTGCAGCATATGAATGCTGATTCACACATTCTAGCGTTTTCCACACTGAGCAATAACTACTCAACTCCTAACTTAACTGTCTAATGAGCTAGATCTGGGCCATTGACTGTTTTTTTATGGCCTGTCACCTAAGAAGAGTTTACACTTTTTAAATAGTTTAAAAAATATATAAACCATGATGTGAAATTCAAATTTCAGCATCCATAAATACAGTTTTATTAGAACACAGCCATGCTCATTTGTTCACGTATTATCTATGACAGAAACCACATGGCCCACAAAGCCTAAAATATTCACTATCTGGCTCTTCACGAGAAGAGTTTGCTGACCCTTAATTAGATGATTCTGCTTCTTCTCCAGGAACAAATATTCCACAGTTCAAATGCAGACTGGGCTCCCAGGACAAGCACAGCTTGTTTTACAAACTATATTAAAGCAACTTTTCCCCTCCATGTCTCTGGGTTGTAATTTCTCAGAAATGGACAATCTAAGTTTGGGTTTGAATACATAGATGCATGCAAGATATCTTACAAGGAACAATTCACATTGTTGCGTCTCCTCAGTCAACTCTTCCACAAGCTCAATCACAAAGCCATTTTTTCCTGCTGCAACTGCAACTGCACTGAATATAACACAGAGTGAAGTGCAGCCTCCACTGGGAGCCACTCCAGCTTCAGTGCGACACACCAGCCAACACGCAGTGGCAGGGCCAGCCAGTGGGACAGGAGGCCAGGAAGGAAATACGAGGAAGAGAAACAATGAAACCACTGAAAAATGCTTCATTTACTCAAAAGACTAACATGATAGAGACAGTTATTAGCTGCAGCTTGATTCTCCCCTGCTGCATCCGCCAGCTTTAACCAGGACACGGATGCATCCAGAGGGGAGGGGAGAAGGGAAGCAACAAAAACAGCACCAAAAGCAAGATTCACTCTCAAGAATAAAGGGAAAACTATCTAAATTTCAGTATAAACTCAGTAATTCATTCACATTACTATCATTACATTTATGAAATTCACCATTGTGGAAAAAGAGGAAAGGAGAGGGGATAAGAAAATGCCTATTTTTAGAAAACCAAGAGAGAACACCTGGGCTGATGCTTCCACATGCAGTTTGATGCTAAGTTCTCTGCAGAGCAGACATGACTGAAAACCCGTTAGTGTCTTCAGTTCCACAGGCTCGGGGGTTCTGTCTGTCTGCTGACAAAACAGAGGCTAGGAGTTCCCACTACGTGTACTTAATACTAAAACTCACAAAGAGAAAGATACTTGCAAAGTCCTTGGTCCTTGCACAATATCTTTGTCTCCTCTACTGCTTTAATGGACCCATAATTCTAAAGTGGGCTGGCGCCTTTTTAAACTCTGCACTATCGTGCAGCTGAACTGAAGCCCCAAGGCAAGGCTGCTCCACATGGAGGGGACCCCTGTCAGCCACACACTTTCGTGAGGAGCACAGGAGATAGGCTTGTGACACATCTCCTCCGCCCCTTCCCACGCAGAGCACAGCCTTCCTGTCCTGCAGGTTCTGCAGCCTCGCCTGACTGCAGTGCTTGTCCATTCAAACACCACAGGCACCCACTGTAGCCACCTCTGGACACTGCAGAGGACTCGATGCTCTCGGGGCACTTCCATGTGGGTGGCGGTGTCCTGTCGGGGAGGTCGGGGATCATCCTGTGAGGCTTGCCAATTCGTCACCTTCATTTCTTCTGACCAGCTGTGGATAAGGCTACTCATACTCCAGGAACTGCTTGTGGTAGAACAGCAGGTATCTGAGGAGGTGAAAACAGGAAGAACGCTTATGTTCTAATTCCTGATACGTTAAAGCAAAACCAACCCTCCCCGACCAGGAATACTTGCACCATGGCCTCAGCACGCGACGGCAGTCTGATTGCTTGGTTGGATGGTTTTTGGTTCTTAGTCCCCATCGAGGAAGGTCCTTAGCCAGGCAGTGGCAGTGCACCCACCTAACGCCCAAGCCCCCCAGGCCCGTCCATCTGCCCGTCTACTGGCCAGTCATGAGTCCAGTCAGTCTTGCCTCCTACACAGCTCTGGAACCCAGCCTCTTCTGTCCGGGACTGCCACTGCCTTTGTGTCGGGGGCTATTTTGATAAGACTCCTGCAACGGGTTCCAGTCTAAACCCACCTCTCACTGCCAAAGGCTGTCCTGTCAAACACAAACTGCTCTACGTACACTCTCCCAAGGGGCTTCCCCACTGCTCGGAAGACCAAGTCCAGGCACCTCGGACTCTGAGTCCGAGTTCACAGCAGCTCATCTCTGGGGCTAGGAACCCTACTGACAGGCTCAAGAACTAAGGACTTAGCAAAGCTAAATGTGGAAGATGATGTGCCAGGAAGGAATAACACGAATAAAGAGAGGAGCTGCTAAGGAAGCGATGTGCCAGCTCGTGCCGTGGTTAAAATTCATGACCACCACCATGTTCTCTGTGTTAAGGCATTAATCAAGAGTGCCCTGGTCAGGTATATTCTCTCCTATCCAGTGACCGATCGAGGCTGACATCCTGTCCAGAATAAGCCTCATGACTTCAGCAACTAAAGGTGAACATCCTTGAACCATACTAAAAACAGACATGGATTTGGATTTAGATGTACACATGGGGAAACTAGCTGCCACCCTGAGACGTACCCCTCACTGTCCAGCACATCCTCAATGCTGGCCTTGGTGATGATGGCATCGTCACATTTGAACCACTGGTCCTTGTGCTGCCTGATGAAGCTGGTGTAGTGGCCACTCTCCAGGGTCCCCTGGTGGTTAACTACCGCAAACAAGGAGTATCTGGTGTACCAGGAAAAAGTAGGGAGAGATGGAGCAGTTAACTCAACTTTATCACCACCGGTAACCAGACAACCCACACAGTTAGAAGGCTGCACAATGAGGGGTGGCCCGCTGACCCCAGATGGCACCCCCGCAGGCAGGAATCCAAGCTGCCGCACAGGGGGCAGAGTGCGAAAGTGCCTGCATGGCCCCTTGGCTCTCGAGCTGCTCTCCTAGAGCCACCTTCAGTGGAGATGGTGTAACCACGTTCTCCTTCCACTCTTTCTACCACAGCAACAGTAACAAGCATGGTGAAGGAAAGAACAGAGGCTTCGCGACAATGCTGTGGAGGCAGAGGCCAAAGGGGCCAGATTTCAGATGCTGAGCTTTCTCTCTTGGACTGCAGCGGCCAGATCAACCCTCACTCACACACAGGGGCCAGGGGAGAGGGGTCAGGCTCCTATGGCAGGAGGGAGTGTTTATGAGGCAGGTGTGAAAAGTCCTTTCCTAACGGAGAGCTTAAGCATTTTCAACACAGGTCAATGGGCAGCAAGACAGGAAGCAGGCCAGTGGCCAAAAGGAACAAGAGCTCTGTCGCTGCCACTCATACAGGTCGGCTCCCTGGGAAATGCTGCTGGCCCTCTCGGACTGGAAGCCCCACACTCCCTGCTCGCCGCCGGGACGCCCAGGGCACACTACAGGGGCCACTTACTTGTTATCGCTATTGAGACTATCCATGGGCTGCTGGTACTGTCCATTCATCCTGCTCTCTTTGCTGTAACAAACAGCAAAACTCAGCATCATTCAAAATAATGAACCCAAAGAGATGCCCGGCTTGAATGTTAATACCAATATTGCTGGGGGCCCACTACGCCAGACACCACACTGGGTACATCTTACACACGCCTTCGCGTTCTTCCAAAACTCTCTGTTTTAGGAGAGATTACCCCACGTTAAGGTGAGGAAACCGAGGCTCAGGCTGGTGAAATGAGCCTCTAAGAGCCACTGGCCGTGAGACAGGAGCCAGAGCCAGGCCCAATCGATGTGGTCCCAGCTCCAACAAGGAGTGGACTCTTCCCTCAGCCCTTCCAAGGAAGTGTAGCCCTGCCAGCCCCTTGTTGCTTAAGTGCCCCAAGTTTGTGCTAATTTGTTACAGTGCCCCTAGGAAACTAACACGTCTAATATATTACTGCCGTGGTTTTTGTGGAGAGTAACTTTTAAGTGGTCTATGATAGAAAGATTTGAAAGCAAGAGAAATGGAATCTACAATTGCAAAATCAACTGTGTTGATCTGTTGATCTGTATTCCCAAGACAGCTCCATCATCAAAAACAACGCCTACCTACTGTGATCCCACCTTGACAACTTTCCAAGTCTGAAAGTTGATAAAGGACTGCTGGGGAAAACCTAGAGCTAAAACAGAATATTGGAGGAAAAACAACTCATTAAACTAAAATGTGGCCTGGGTTAAGATCAGGATGATAATTTGGTCTGAGCAGGGGCGGTTGTATTGATGTCTACAATCGCCTCCCCAGGGACCCAGTGCTGATCACTGGCCTAACGGAGCCACACCCCTCCTGACCCCAGACACAGCCCTACAAACCCTCTCATACCTGGACGCCATGAAGGGGGTCATGTCCAGTTCCAGGGGAAAGGACACGTATGTGGTAATCTTCCGCCTCAGTTTGGCCGAGTGTTCAAATCGCTACAGAAATGGGGGAGAAGTGGGAGGGGAGGAGAATGGAGCTATGAGGGGCTTCCTCCACCAGAGCGTCTGCACTCCTCACAGTGGGCTTTCCATCTACTTTCTGAACTGCCTTTTGGGCACGTCTAGAGCTTACAGACTCAATAACACAGTACCAATCCCTATAAATCTAATCTATCGGGCTCAGGCCAAGTGCTGAAATGACACAGTTGTTCTAAGTGATAAACAGCAAGTGTACAAAAAAGTAATCTTACATCAAACCCAGCAAAGTGCAAGGTGATAGAAAACAGAACAAATAACCATAACGTCTGGGAGCAATACCAAATATATTATTTCTTTCACCAGACACAAGACATTCCTCTGACCAGATCAGGGGCCACCAAATCCAGCCACCAAGCTAGGAATTTTTTTTTTTTTTTAACATTTTTAAAAGGTCATAACATAAAACAAAGAGGAATATGAAACAGAGATCACATGTGGCTGTGAAGCCTAAAATATTTACCATCTGCCCCTTCACAGAAAGGGCTTGCTGACCCTGGAGTAGAGCCTGGTGCTAAGGGTCTTTGTTTGCTTTTAAGTAAAAGAAAAGCAGAAAAGTTGGGGGGCAGATGAAGAATTTAGGCAGAAGGAGTAGGAACACAGCCCCATCTCCAGTGGAGGAACTCATGCCCCATTTTCCTGATGAAGTAATCACTTCTGTTCTCTACAACAAACCTCTCCTAGCAAGGGAAGATGGGGACGGTTACAACCCGCTGCCCTCCTGTTTCTTTAGCCTTCCTGACTGGGTCTCCGCAGTTACAAAATGTACTCTACACCCCACCAGTAGGCCCCAAGTTGTACTGGGGACTAAAAACTGAGTCTGCCACCAGAGTTTGTTTTCTGGAAACTTACTTTGAGATGAAAACAGGCTACAATGGGCAGTTTCTTCATGGTGAGCTGTTTAGTGGACTCCTGGTAGCTATGGCAACCACTACATTTGATCTTGGCACTGCTTCCTAAATGCTCTGGTCTGGTAAATCTATAATGCATTGAAAAAATATATTTTTAGGAAAAAAAGATGGGAGAGATAAGAGAAAAAAGAGTTATCACTTCAATGGTTTCAATTAACCAATTTCCCTACTAAAAACATAAAGTTAGGGATGTTTATAATTTCACAACGAAAAAAAACAAACTATTTCTTCCTTCATCCTTTCTCCTTATCACTTAAAAAAAAATTTAAGATAAATATTTTTTGAGAAGTCTGGTGAAATAGTAGTAATTTTCTAACTACCATAAGATCCAGCAATCAAATTTGTCTCAGAAAAACGAAAACTTGAGTTCACACAAAAACTGTACATAACCCAGATGTCCTCCCACAGTGAATGGTTAAACAATCTGTGGTACATCTATACCATGGAATACAGCCAGCAATAAAAAGAACAAACTATTGATACACACAACCTGAATGAATCTCCAGAGAATGAAGATGAGTGAAAAAACCCAATCCTGAAAGGTTACAGGTCATATAAGTGCATTTATGTTACATTCTTGAAATATGGAATTTACAGAAACAGACAACAGATTTGTAGCTGCCAAGGGTTAAGGAGGCAGTTGTGGTGGGAGGGCAGGAGGTATGGCCGTGAGGGATCCTGTAGTGATGGAAATGCCCTGTATCTTGGCTACATCCATGTCAATATTCTGGTTATGATCTTGAACCATAATTTTACAAGACGTTACCACTGGGGAAACTGGGGAAAGAGTACACGCGATCTGTCTGTATTATTTCTTACAACTGCATGGGAAACTACAATTATCTCAAAATAAAAAGTTCGATTAAAAAAAATGAGACATTTGGGGAAATGGTAATTTTCTAATGATGCAAATAGATAATGAGACAGACTCAGCTGGACTAGCTGAATCAGCAAGCATTCCCGGCAGAGGTGGTAGCTACTAAAGATAAAAACCCATAGAGCAGGGGCCAGCCCAGTGGCATAGTGTTAAGTTCACACACTACACTTCAGCAGCCCAGGGTTCACAGGTTCAGGTGCCAGACCAACACACCACTTGTCAAGCCATGCTGTGGCAGGTGTCACATATAAAGTAGAGGAAGATGGGCATGGATGTTAGCCCAGGGCCAATCTTCCTCACCCCCCACCCCCAAAAATACATAAAACAGAAGTTTCAATACAGTTTATGCCAAATGTTTAAAGTTTAAAAACAAACAGAAAATTCAATCTTTTCACAACCATATCTAGAAATACTCATTTATCCTTAGGAAATTCTGTCACCTCCCCAGGGTGAGAGACAAAGCCCCCCTGACCGAAGCTGAGCCTGCCCGCCCCATGAGGTGCCAGTTGTGGAAGCATAAGGAGAACAGCTGGATCTTGTGGAGGAGGAAGGATGAAGCAAAGCATCTGAGTGCGCTCAATGTAACTGTGAGAACTGGCCCACAAATGCATCACCAAAACCCAGAGCATGGAGAATCTGAGGACAAACCATCTTGTCTTTTCAACACAGAAGTGGCCTGGAAAGAAAAGGGGGCAGCTGAAGCCTGTGGATTTGAAAGGGACTTATGAGACCCATTACCAAATGCAACATGCAGACCTAGTTTGGATCCTGCTTTGTGGGCAAAGCTTCAATCCTATTGAAACTTATGACTAAATTTAGTTTAGTTACAAAGACTTGCTTCAAAAATGTTTTCTGCTTTTGATTGTTCATTTGCTTATTTTCCAAATTAAAAATTGGATGCCCCATTTCTATCTAGACCTATCAGTGTAACAAAGCTGATGCATTTTAAAATTCTACACATGCACCTTTGGGCCTGCTGACTACACAGCAAGGTAAAAACCTAGAAGCTTGTCCCTATTCATAAGGAACACTTAAACCCAACAAGGACTCATCTGCAGTGACCTTCAATTAATGCAATTAAAAGAAAATAAGAGCTATGAAACACAAAACTCAAAGTTTCAGAAGAGTTTCTGGTTTCCCCACAATTGTGTGTGACTGCTATTTAAATACATTTTACAGCAACTGCATCCTAAATCTTACCACTTGTCTCAACCGCTGACGTGAAAATGGACAAATGCAACCCTGATTCTGAGTGTGGAACTCCACAGGCACGTTCTCAACACCTGCAGAAGAGTCCGCTCTTCCAGCGCAGATGCTGGTGCAGGTTATCACCACAAAAGGGGGAGGAACTTCACATCTGCTCTTTGCTCTGTTAATTTACATGGCGGGGCGGGGAATAATAGCTGTGATACAGACATCCTACAACACAAAGTGGGATGGACACAAATATCTAGTCAACTTACAAAAATGTGACAAACTAGCAGGAGTCACTGGGCACCACACCAATGGTAGCCATCTGCAGGCAGACATGTCTTCTCTCATGTTTTATATGGGACATGTGAAAGAAAATCCTACTGGGGCCCCAGGTGGCCCTGAATTTATTAGGACTTTACTCTGACAGCCTCGAGGCAAGGTGATGACCGCCGGCCAGAAAAGGCCTTACTTTCCCTAAAAGCGCAGACAGGTTTTTTACCTTCGCAGGCAGTCCGTAAGCGTAGTGGTTCCCGACACGTGGCTTTCCCCATTCACCACGCTGCCCTCGCTCCCTGGGCTCAGGGGCCAGAAAGGGGTGGAAGAGCCAGGCAGATCTAAACTGATGTCCCAGAAGGGGTCTATTGTGGTGGAGACTCCACTAGAAGCAAAGGGAGAGGAAAGCCCATGAGCACCGACATCCACGCACAGCTGCAGAGACAGCCCCTGGGGGAGTGAATCCCAGCATATCCTTTCACAGCTCTGCCCTGTTATCCAAATGACATAGGTCAGAAAGAGCAGGAATGCTCACACCCAATGTGTCTTGGGCTCCCGAAGTGGCCCGAGGGAGGGAGAGCATGTAAACCACTTAAGGCAAAGGCTTCTCCTAAAGCAATGGTTTCCAAAGCACAAGATCAACAGTCATTTGGGGAATTTTTGAACAATACAAATTCCTGGGTCCCAGGTCCAGAGGTTCTGAATCAATGAATCTATCTCAGCAGCACCTGAGAACTGTAGAGTTTTCCGCTGGGAACTAGGAACTGCTAGCCTGTGCACTAACTTAGACCTCCAAGCACACTTCACACTGAGAGCATGCACCGACCAGGCATCTCATGCTCGATTTAACAAAGCCAATTCCCTCCTAAAGGTCTATTTCAAAACATGCAAAAAGAAACTCACAGATTAGGAAATTTACTACACATACTAAATAAGATATAAACCTGAAACAACCTCCTACTGATGGACTTCTGTAGCATAGGGCCAACAAAAAGGTTATTTAAAACTATGGGTCTAACAATGCTTAGGGGGACAGCCCATGATGACATACACTACATAACAGAAAACTGCATTTGTAACACAAGCAAAACTGACCATTTTCCAATATCTAGTCTATCCTATAAAAATTGCAAATGGTAATAATACATTATAGGTTCTGAAATAATTTTCGTGGCTCATGACCAGGGTTTTTTAAAAAGTTGAAATGGAATAAAAACGTGGGGGTGCAATGAGGTCGAATGGGAGGGTTCATCTAACCTCACCAAATCAATGCACTCTCCTCCTGGAAAGAAAGTTTTGAGCTCAAGGCACAGAGACTTCACTTCTAAAGAATTAGGGACACTACTTTGGAGAAAATGGAAAAGGAAATCGTAAAATAATTACAACTGACACCCTTTGGAGCATGGATGCTAAGTATCTGCCACATGTGGTCCAGTCCTTCTTGAAGGGGGCTCTCATTAGGCTCCTGGGGTCAGGGACCCTCAGGAAGGAAGAGATGTGGGGGAAAAGCTTCAAAGCACACAACGCTGGGCCTGGACAGTGACAAGACGGCCTCAACATGAAGGGCCGCACATCCCCCGGGGACCTTGCCCCAGGACAACGTCAGCACTCAGGGTGATCTGCTAATTTCTCCTGTCTTTTCTGTTGGAGGTGTTTCATCTTAACACATGCCATTGGCGTGGCAGCTCCTGCTTCTCAGCTGGTTGCTGCTGCAAATGTTGCTTTGTTAAGAGCCACATGGCCTACTGACATATCACCAAGAAGGCACAATTAGAGTGGCGCCGACTAAACGTTAGGCTCCAAGAGCCTAAAACCTTTAAAAACCTCTCCGAACAACAGTTTTGCTGACTGATAACACAGTATGATGTTCGCTCAGCAGCACCCAGAGTGCAGTCAGTCTCACTAGTAGGACTGGGGTCCCACATCGTGGTCTGCCGAGCACAGCCCAGACAGCGTCCCGTGTTCCAGACACACCACTGTCCCGTGGAAAGCCTTGCACTTACTGGCAGACCTGGCAGGTGACGTCCGACTGCAGCCCGCCTGTGAAGATCTGGTCTATGATGCAGCTGCAGTGGTTGGGGTTGTTGGCCTTCTTCCCATTGTCATCACCTGGGGAAAGAATGCAGCTCTGGGATTCACGTCCACATCCCAAGTCAGCAAGTTTCCAAGAGCCACAGCCCATGGGTGAGTCCATTCACCCACATAGGCAGCATGAGGCCAGGAGAGCCGACACTTCCAAAGGGCAACAGAGAAACTTGGTGGGGAACGGGCACAACCCAGCCAGTTTATTTTCAATTTTCTTTTTCTCCACCCCCTAAAAAAGATCTCCTTAACTTCTATCTTGGCACCAAAATGTATCCAATGCCCAATAACTAGGAAGTTATTGATTCCCTTTTTCAAGCAGAGAATAACTGAGTAAATAGTTTTCCACTGAGGTGGCCTGACATGTTGTGGGTCAAACACTCCTGTGGAAGCTCTTCCTTCTCACCCTGGACTAGATATAAACGGGGTCCTCACTTCAGAAGGCGTCACTGCAGGACACCCAATCAGTCTGCTTTTGTCATCAGCTCCTGCATTCTGGAACTTCAGAAACAGCTCTGCTTCCCAGTCAGCTGTATCTAGGTAAGTACCACTCCCATCCTCTCCAGCTCAACAGAAGTTTTATTTATACTTGTGTGTAAGATACATGAATATATGGTAGAGTATGATACTATTAATATATATTGTGTATACATTCTATTAACTTTCATTCAACTAGACAATGTGGATAGAGTATGCGTGTCCATTTGTATACATACATTACATATCAAAAAAGTAAAATTATCACAGAGGAATAAAGGTTGGACATTGGGTCTTCTGAGAGCAGTTGTCTAGAGAGATTAGGGAGAAAATGCTATCCAGAAGGATTTGAAATTCATGGGACAAAATATTAGGATATGGGAAAATACATACAAGAAGACACAAAGAAAAATAAGCCAAAAAGACACGTGAAGGTCACAACCTCATACATGAAGAACACTTAACCCAGTACATGGTGGGCCTGGCTAACAACCCGGTACATGGTGGGCCTGGCTACATGGCCTTCCCACGTGCTGTGAACCAGCAGCCTAACGAATCTGGAAGAATTCTGATGATGTGCTTCTAACGAGAAGAGCCTTATCAGACGTTTCAAATGGAATTAAGTCAGAGAAGCAGATCACAATGGTTTCATCAATTTTTTTTGTCATATCAACATTTTAACAGCAATGCATTTTCAAACAGCTGATTTTTAGAATAGATTAATGCCGGTTACAGAAGTCTCCCAAGTATTCTCAAGTGGTGGGGTAGTAATTTAATAATTTTTCACAGTAGCTCTTTTCTGTCTGGTTACACTCCACACTAGGAAACCAAACCCCAACCAAGCTATTAAGCAATGTCTATCTGGTTCCTTGGGCAAGCACTAAAACCATCATGTGTATGTTTTCAGGAGAAAAAAATGAAGCACAGTCACGCGTTGCTTAATGACAGGGACACGTTCTAACAAATATATCGGGCGATTTTGTCGTTGTGCGAACATCACAGCGTGTACTTACACAAACCTAGATGGTAGAGCCTCCTACACACCTAGGCCGTACAGTACTAATCTCATGCACCACCATCGTATGTGCACTCCATTGTTGACTGAAACGTTGTTACGCGGTACAAGACTGCACATACACACGAAAGCCCTAGAACTCAAAGCAATGACGATCAGAACAAGCTGTCTTATCTCTGAGCCGTACCCTCAGACACAGGGAACTTAGAGCAGCCCAGTGGCCTGAGACTGAGAAGGAGCAGTATGAAGCCACTCGACAAGACCTGGAAGACCAGGGCTTTGCTCCTTAAATGATATCAACGTAAAAGAAAATTAGCCAGTAGGGTGTCACCTATGACTAGCTGTACCAGTCCAGAGACCACAGGTAACCAGGTAACTCCACTATCCCAGCACACTTTGGTTCCACTTGAGACTACGCTCTCTGAGCCAGCAGCAGCATCACCTAGGAACTCACTAGGAATGAAAAGTCCTGACTTCACTCCAGACCCACTGAACAGAAATGCCAGCGAGCTGTCCGGGTGACTTGCCCCACACAAGTTTGAGAACCACCCCACAGCTGATACCCATGTCGGTAAACTTCAGCATAAGCCCCTCCAATTGGGAGGCCTGCAGAGGGGAGGGCAAAGGAGGAACCCACTGAGGCTTGTTATTCAGTCCTAATCTTCCGCCTCCAGCCTGAAAAGCTGCTGCCTGCCATCCCTCCCCCAAACTATCAAAACCTCAAAATCCGAAAACTCTAGTGAGGTCGCCACCATCTGGGGCCAGGCTGTGGGACTACACCATGGAGGAGCCTAGCTCCAGTGAGATCCTAAGAGAGACTTTAAAGTAAAAGGCCCTTGGTTGTACCCAAAATGAACCTGACTTAGGGTCAGGGAAGTACCGGTGAATGTGCAGGCTCAGTTTTGTTTTCCCAGCTCTCTCTGGCTCCTTTACAGTGACGATCAATCAGTCCTTCTGGAGACTTCTCAAGTGGAGGGAGCCAGTTTTGATGGTGAAGCTGTATCTGGAGCACATCTGGAAGCTCCTGGCCTGCCATGGGCCAGGACAACCCAGAGGAACCACAGACGAGCTCCCTCCCAAATCAGGCCAAGCAGAACCTGGCGGCAGAGGACTCGAGGCAAAGGCCCATCAAGAACGGAGAGCTCACTGTCCACCATCACAGATGAGAGGACCAACCGCCATGCTGCTCCACTCCCAGCAAGGTCAGAAGACAACACCCAAAACGGTTTCCTCCTCTCTTAAAAACTATGAAGAGGGGCTGGCCCCGTGGCGCAGCAGTTAAGTTCGTGCTTGGCAGCCTGGGGTTCGCGGGTTCAGATCCCGGGCACCTGCCGACGCATTGCTTGTCAGCCATGCTGTGGCGGCGTCCCATATAAAGTGGAGGAAGATGGGCACTGATGTTAGCCCAGGGCCAGTCTTCCTCAGCAAAAAGAGGAGGATTAGCAACAGATGTTAGCTCAGGGCTGGTCTTCCTCACAAAAAAACCCCACCAAAACTATGAAGAACCTGTCTGAGGTAATAATGGTGCTTTTCTTAAGGGGGAAAAAATACAATCGTAAAACAAATCAAATCTAACAGGTCACCCGCACTGTTTCCTCCAGGGATGAGGGCGCAGGGCCACACCTTTGCAGTGCCGGTGCAGGACGTCCAGGGCTGCGATGAGGAATTCGTGGGCATCCTGCTGCTCGTAGCCCGCTAGGTGCCGGGCATGAGTCCAGACCAGGTGCAGCAACTTGTACGGGATGTGGGGGGACCGGTGCCCAGAGTAAAACTGCTCAGAGAGAGAAAGGAAACAAAACCACTTGTCAGGAATAAATGCCACAGTCTGAACACAAAGCGCACACAATGAAAAAGTATCCAACAGCTACCTTGAATTTCTTATGACTAGTTCGACAAAGATGATTCTATTTTGTTTTCCTCTTTTTTGCAAACTGTATTTTCATTGGACTTTTTGTGTCTGCATATCCGTTTTTCCCTTCCCACACCTGTTTTCTACAGAGAAGCCAAAATGATGACTTTCCACATGCATTTGTCAAAACAAAGAGATCTGTACACTAAAAGGCGAATTATGCTGTTTATAAATCATACATTAATAAACCTGAGCCTAAAAAACAATCTGATAGAGACGAATTTATCACCAGAAGTGCCCAGTGAAAACGAGGGATGCACGCGTGCGCAGCCCACCCCCATCAGTGTCTCAGCCATACCACCTCCCTCCTCATCTGGCCCAGAGATATCATTTCAGCTTGTTCACTGCTGGAACCCCAGCCCCTGCACGCTGTGGGTGCACAGGGACTGGGTTAGGCTAGACAGCACAGGATTCCAGCCTTGTGGGCCTGATGGTCTCTGCTGCAACGGCATGACCGCTCCTGCCTCTGCCGCGTGAGGGCAGCCAGCACCCGCTACGTCAACAAGGGGTGGCTGCCGAGTAGGTGTGAGGTGCTGCAATCAAAGGTTATGAACAGGGGGTGCTGGGGCTGGAGGAAGGACGCGCCGGAGTGGGAACGCCAGGACTGAGCGAGCAACAAGACACACCACCCACTGACGCCGCAGCCACCTGGGGCAGAGGGGCATGGACGCTCTGCCTGAGTACAGCAAGAGCCAAGGAGACTCAAACCCAGCAGTCATTCCACACGCAGTGGAAGATATTCAAGGAGATGACAGATGTCTCAGCACAACCCATTTGTCCTGGACTGTAAAGACAAACAACCTGACGTACCATTTGTGGGGGGCTCCATCGTGCAGTTAATGCAGTAGTATGAGACATGGCAAGAGTTTTTTCCCCACCTCATGTACCGAATTTTGGAATTGGGGGAGACACAAGACATGTTTTGTGGAGACTAGAGAACGGAGAACTGGAGAATATTAAACCTAAGGCCACTGTTGTCTGGGTAGGAACAAACAACCATGAAAATATGGCAGAAGAAACAGCAGGTGGAATGAGGTCATTGTACAGCTTATCAACACAAGGCAGCCACAGGACAAAATCATTGTACTGACCAACTGTGAGGTCATCGTTTATCTGCTCATCCTTGTTTAGAAGTGGAAATCCTTTGTTGCCTCAGGGTTTGTTACCTCGAGGTGAGAAGCCCAACCCTTTGAGGCAAAAGAACGCCAAGGTGAACCAACTCCTCAAGGTTTCCCTGCCGAAGCCTGCCAGCTCCTAGATACAGATGGGGGCTTCATGCGCTCGGAGAGTACTGTCTCCTGCCATGACACATTTGATTTTCCGCATCTCACAGGAGGGGGCTACACAAAGATCTGCAAACCTCTCCATGAACTGATCATGCGGTTGTTGGAGGAAACACCTGAGGAGAAACAAACCGCCACTGCCTGACCAGCTCCCAGCAGCGTTAACAGCATCCCAGCTTCCTCAGATCAGTTATATCACTGGCACTACAGAATCCTTCTCTTTCTTAAGGCACTTTGCATTGTAGAATGTTCCTGGATGTTCATATCTAGTGTTTGAAGGGGAGGAGGGATTTAAGCTGCTCCTATACATAGGTTTGTTTGACACAAGAAGAAAATTAGCCAAGGAAGAACCATGCTTAAATTCATTTGAAACCAGAAGGGGACTTTTTAGTTGTATGCGCGACACATTCATTGACTCATCACTGTTTTACCTACGACAATATCAAGCCTAAGTACTGAACAAAACAAAGATTCTTTTCTTGGCCTTTCTATGGATTATGTCATATGTAATAATCAGAATCACACCTACTTGGCTTTAAAATAGATGTTTCTTTCTAGTTTTTAAGGTTCATAATTTAGTCTTTTGTTTTTAATTTGCTTTACTCATCTGTATTCTCCAAGTTTTCTTAACATATAGCATCAGATTGGACTTGCTTGTCATTCAAACATAGGAGATGCTGTACAAGTGAATTTGTTCCACACTCTTAATTTCTCCCATGCTTAGCCATGAAAAACAGGTTTTGCCCCATTTGGGGACTGTAAGGAGGGTATTACTTTTATACGACTGAATATCATGTCTGTAATAGACCCATGCATGCAGCCTTCCCCCCGGTCCCCCTCAGCCCTCTTCTTTTTTGGTCCTTGTTGACATTACAAGCTTGTAACACATTTTCAACCTAGGAGCTCTGTTGCTGGAAGTCTCAGTCCCCAGCCAGTTCTCTCCTGATGATATAACTGACGTGGAACGCACTCCTGTGTGGTGTTCTGTGCTACAGTCTGTGTACTGTTCTCCATATTCAGAGTTCTGTTTGTTTTTCCCTTAAAACCTGTTACAGTTCTCATTTCTTTTTTTCCAAAAAAAGGAAACTGTATTTCCCATTTCACAAGCCCTGACATTATTTTAAGTTTTACAGTATCTTAAGGTATATATTTTTTACTGGCTTAGTTTTTAAATTATATCAGCCCAGAAAAATTTGGCCTTTTCTCGTGGGAGACAAGTGAAGCTGCTCTTCAGAAAAGACATCCTGCTTCATCCCACCATAAAAGAGAACCAGGTTCACGTAACTCTCAGGATTTCCCCATAATGTTTCTTCATCTGTAATTTCTTTTAAGAGAGCTTTTTATAGTTTTCTTTTTGTGTGTGTGAGGAAGACCAGCCCTGAGCCAACATCCGTTGCCAATCCTCCTCTTTTTGCTGAGGAAGACTGACCCTGGGCTAACATCCGTGCCCATCTTCCTCTGTTTTATATGGGACGCCGCCACAGCGTGGCTGACAAGCAGTGCGCTGGCGGGCACCCGGGATCCGAACCCGCGAACCCCAGGCTGCCAAAGTACGCCCTAAACTGCTGCACCACCAGGCCAGCCCCTAGCTTTTTATAATCTTAATGGTTTGCTTGAGCTACAAGAACTGCCATTTTAAAAAATAATGGGACAGTAGATGGTTAATTGGTCAGTATATCTAAGGAATATATACAAACTGGACCTACAAGCACAGATTTTAAACTGGACCGGGTGGGTATTGAAGTCACATGCCAAAATGTGCTTTGCAGTGATTCTGCTTAACATTAAAGTTCAGTAACTAAGGCACATGTTTTATGTTCTGTGTGCAAGGCAACTGGCAGTGGTTTTGTGCTAAGAGCCACTTCTGATTGAGAGCAACAGAACTTGGGCTGACTTTTTCTTGTCAAGCTTCTTCCCAGGAATTTGTTTGTGTTTTTGTTTTAAAAAGAAATACATTTCTGAATATATCATGTCTTCATTAACAACAGAAAATACACATGGTGTTTACTAAAAAAAAGGTTATGAACAAAAACAGACTCGGCTGTGTCTGCTGACTTGTGTTAGACACTGAAATACATGCAGGTGCTGTCAGCACCTGTGGGGCAGGAAGCAGCCCCCGCTGCGGCCACTTCACCCAGAGGGCCTTTGCTAAGGTCGCTGAGCTGAGTGCAGAGGGTCCAGCCCAAGGACACCTGAGCCCAGGCCTGAACTCTGTCACGCTGTAAGCGCTGTCTGGGAACAGACATGGCTGAGTGCAGCCCACGATCCAACCAGCAGAGAGAACCTGAGGTTCAGAACAGAGGGTCACAAAGACAGGGACGTCTGGTGCAGCAGACTCAGAAGGCCTGGCAATAGAAGAGAAGACCCTCTCTCCTTGAGAGCAAAGCAGAAAAGTGGGCTGTGCACATCCATATGCCTCACTGCGAACGAGGACGGCAGACATCACGGGGAGAAACTGCCACAGTATTTAAGGACAAATGTCCTAAAAATGATGCCAATAGCCTCTTATCCAACAATCTCTTTTAGAAAAAAATGTGTGTTCCATAATAAATGCACATATTAAATATTTACTAACTATATAACGTTTTAGAAATTTGCCTTCCTTTTTTATAGTCAACCTTATTTTATCTTTTTTTAAAGGGAAAAAAACCTCCAGTAGTTACAGAAATGTCATGCTGCAAAAGTCAGCAGTGCTCACCTCCTGAAAAAGCGATGACATCTCGCAGACCAGACAGGAGCTGGGGCTCTGCATCTCACACCTGTGCCTGTCGGAGAGGAAGAAGTCCCGCAGGAGCGGCGTGTGTGTGAGAGCCTGGACGATGCAATTCATGAAGCAGGTGTTGCCAAGGTTGATCAGCCCTCGCAGACCTGGGCAGGAGGCAGGCGGGAGAGGAGTAACTCGGGCACCGAACCACAACAGTCCCCTCTTATCTTTGGTTTTGCTTTTCGTTGTTGCAGTTACTGAGATCAAACTCGGTCCAAAAATATTAAATGGAAAATTCCAGAAGTAAACAATTCCTAAGTTTTGAACTGTGCACCATTCTAAGTAGCACGATGAAGTCTTGCGCCGTCCTGCTCCGTCCCACCCAGGAGGTGAATCATCCCTGTGTCCAGCGTGTCCACAGTGTGTACACTCCCCGCCCAACTGAGTCACTTACTCACCCTTTCAGTGATCAGATCAACTGCTGGGTGTCACAGTGCTTGTGTTCAAGTAATCCTTATTTTACTTAATAATGGCCCCAAAGACAACTTTGTCATTATTGTTGTTAGTCTCTTACTGTGCCTAATTTATAAATTAAACTTTATCATAGGTATGTGTGATAGGAAAAAACATCGTATATACAGGGTTTGGTACCATCTAAGGTTTCAGGCATCCACTGGGGGTCTTGCAGCATACCCCTCACAGATAGGGGGACTACTGTGTACGTACTACGGAATCCCAATAGCACTGCAGTGGCTTCCTTTACATTATGTACTCACTCTTTTACTCACTCATTCAAGAAGCAAAACAAATGTAATATTCTTCTAATTTTTATGCCACTTTTATATGAATTGTCCTGAGGAATATTCACCATCATTCCCCCAACTTCAGCCATTATATGTTTTGACAGAATTACCAAAGATACTCTCTAACAACAGGCCAGGCCAGAAAGAAGCCTCTCTAACAAACAAACTTTTAAAAAAGTTTCTAAGGGGGCCGGCCTGATGGTGTAGCAGTTAGGTACGCACACTCCACTTCAGCAGCCCGGGGTTTGTAGGTTCAGATCCCGGGCACGGACAGATGCACCGCTTATCAAGCCATGCAGTGACGGCGTCACATATAAAGTAGAGGAAGATGGGCATGGATGTTAGCTCAGGGCTAGTCTTCCTCACACACACACACACACAAAAAACGTTTCTAAGACGTATTTCTTGAAGTCTTAGAAAACCAGGGAACGCTCCCACATACACACTTTCTCTTCCTCGAGATTACTGTACGCAACATGAACCTGGCCAGAATGAACTTGAGTCTTCTCACAAGATGGTGTGAGGGCCACGGGGCAGGGACCGTGTCTGCCCATCACTGCGCCCCAAACCTGCTGCAGGTGCCCATAGAGAACAGGGGCTCAGGAAGTGGTTGGTGAGCAATCCGACGAATGGAAGGTACACAGGGGCTCACAGACAACCATGTTATGAACATCAGCTATAAACCCTGAGAAGCGAGCCTGACTGGAGTGAGAGCAGACCCCGCCAAGCACACGCCCACCCACCTATGGTGCAGTTGGAGGTGATCTTGCGCCTCTTTGGGTTGTGTTTCAGCAGTTCAAGTTCCCGTTTGGTTGGTTCCCAAGTGGAAAACTTTTCTCCAACACCTAAGAAGATGAAAGACAGTTCCAGGTGCTGTTAGCTCAATTTTCATCAAGTGTGTTTATAAACAAAAGCGGTAGGATGTAATACTCCTCAGGTAGTATTTCAAAGAGGGACAGCCATAGCACGAGGTCCTTCTAAATCCCGATCACACTGCAACAGACTACACAGAACGCGCGAAGGAGTTTCTTCTAGAGAATGTGCTGTGAACAAGCTGTTTCCTGCGAGAAGGAAAGCAACACCTCCAGTCAAAGCTAGCCTAACGCTAAGGCCAAAACGATGGTTTTTTCCAAAGCCTTTAATCCTTGAGTAGAGAGACTGCAGCATCAGCACCAATGGGAGTACACAGCAACTCAGATGAAGGCTTCTTCTGGGAGGGAGTGAAACTGACTGCAAGGAAACGCACTTGTTGAAACATATTTTGAAAATACATCTTGTTGAACAGCTGTACCCATAAAAGATTTAAACGAAAGACAATAATAGTGTAAATGCTAACAGGCATCACATTTCAGCCTAATACACATCCTATTCACTCAGAGGTGCTCCTCCCACGCTCCCTAAAATTTCTGCATAATTCGATAAGCTTTAAAAGATCAGCATCTCGCTGCCAGATGGAACTGCGCAATGATTTTAGAAGAATTCTCTTTTTTTCTGGGACATGCATTTCTTAGCCCTGTGGTTTAAGTGATCTGCACAAAGAAATAATATACTCAGACTTAGCTAAAACGTTACTAAGTTTCTAAGTGGGAAAAAAATAGCAAGTTGGTTCAAGAGACTGTTCTCCAGAAAAGATCTGTTCAACACTAAAGGATTCTCACCATTGAGAGCACCCGTTTCTACTGTTCCACTCCCGGAAAATGGGGCTATTTTTAAAGCAGAACAATAAAGGCAAAAAAATTGTAAAACAGGTGCTGAATTTATATCTTCTCTGTGTAAACAGTGACAGTTCTGCTATTTCAGAGATGCTCACCAGTCAAGTAGGGTAACTATACCTATTACTATTGTTGTAACCTGTGGGCATCTGTTGAGAATAAAAACAAACAAATCAGGGGAACCAAAAAGAAAGAAATGAACAATAAGAAAACAGCTCAGGATGCATCCACATGGTGATGGACAAAAAATAATGCACAGCTAAAACCCCACAATGTTATAAACTATTAAGATATCAATAAAAATGAAAATTAAACAAAAAAGAACACAGTTCACAATGTTCCTGTGTACCCCTGAGTATGTACCGATGAAGAAAGTATGCATGTGGCCAGGGAAGTGATGGCAAGCGAGAAACTCACACTGGGACCATAACTACTGTGAGGTAACAGAAAACATATCTAACAGTCTCTGCCCTCGGACCCCGGCACAGAGCTCCTAAACCCTTGTGATTGCCTAAGTGATACGAGTGCTAGGAGCTTCTTTTGTTCTAATGAGGTGACTCTGGTGGGGCTCCTGGATGGCTCCTGGATGGGGGCTGGTCACCAGAAAGACCAAGCCATGACTAGAAGCTTGGAACTGTCAGCCCCACCCCCTTCTCCAGAGAGGGGAGAGAAGCTGGAAATGGAGTTAATGATCTATCACACCCACGTGAGGAAGCCTCCATAAACCCCAATAATAGGGGGTTCAGAGAGCTTCCAGGTGGGTGAACACGTCCACACCGGGAGGGTGGCGCACCCCAACTCCACAGGGACAGAAGCTCCAATGCTCGGGACCCTCCCAGACCTCACCCTGTGTATCTCTTCATCTGGCTGTTCTGTCGCCTTTGCCATCTCCTTCAATAAACTGGTACACGTAAGTGCTTCCCTGAGTCCTGTGAGCTGCGCTAGCAAATTAATCAAACCCGAGGAGGGGGTTGTGGGAACCTGCCATCTACAGCCGGTTGGTCAGAGTCTGGGCTTGCATCTGAAGTGCACGTGTGTGTGAAGGGGGACAATCTTGTGGGACTGAGCCCTTAGCCTGTGGGATCCAACACCACCTCCAGGGGTAGGTACTGTCAGAATTGAGTTAAATTGTAGGACACCCAGCTGGGGTCAAAAAGAATTGCTTGGTGTGGGGAAAAAAACCTCTACACATTTGGTGACTGTTAAGTGTCAGAAGTGAAGTGTTCTGCGTGAGTAGTAAAGGGGACACTGGGAAGAAACGCACAGTAGGGAAGAACAGGGTTTTTCTCTACACAGGAAGGAAACAGACTAGAGGTTTTCACTTATAGCTACAAAGGCACTTGCCAGAGAGCAAAATCCTAAACTAGGGCTGAAGTGGCAGACTCTTGCATTTTCCACCTGGCAATTTTAATTCTCTACATAACACAAACAGTGAAGAGTTTTAAAAGAGAGTCTATAATAATTTAATCAGAAAATAGTCTACCCTCCTGGAAGGAACCAGGTGCATACAGTTTTAATACTACTAAGGAGACTGCTTTCTGGAATCCTGGAGAGCTAAGGGCAGACTACTCTTCAAAGACACATGGGCACTGAATCGTTTGTCCACCAGACGGGGATGTGGTCTTGCTGGTGCTGCATCTGGTTCAGTGCCGTGTCCGTCAACATGCCCTTAAATGGGAGAGCGTAAGTGTTGGTGTGCATTCTTTCTCAACCCCAGCAGAGTCCCTCGCAGCAGCCGCAGGCCCACGGGGGACCTGGGGCAGAGGGACAGCTCCGGAAGGCTGTTATACTCACACCTGAGCAGACAGTCACCTCACCTGCCTCACTTGGCTCCATGGCAAGCCCACAGGGGGGAGGAAGCAGGTATGGGCGCTCTTCCCACCAGATCAGAACCCAACCTGCAAAAACCCAGCTGCCATCCTATCTCCCCACACTCCCTCCCTCCCTAGATACTCATCTTTCTTTGGTGAGTTTTGCCCTTGGCAGACATGAGAGAATGCAGGACTAAGAGACAAATCAGGCACATAATTCTAGGCAAAACCAAACCTTGTATTTTCCAAGCTTTCCGTTGCTCCTCTTTGGCAATGATTTCTATGTCTTTGTCGTATATGTAGTCCTGACACAAAAAGCAGTAGATACCGCCATACATAAGCTCTATGGCTGAAATGAGAAAGGAGGGAAGAGAGATAAAATTTAACTAAAAATTAAAAGTGCATAAAGACACAAACATACAAGGTTTCTAGACATTTGACTGTTTGCACCATCTTTCTACTCTCAAATCACAGAACCTTAGTATTACAAAAAGATTTCCTCCCAAGGCAGACAGTTAATCCTGAGTAGATGAGGTGTGTGCACTTCCTCTAGAAGCTCTTGCCAAGGGCTGAGGGGTGCGAGTGAGAAAGAGAGGTAGAGAGGTGTATATCCATCTTACAAAAGACCTAACACTCCCGTGTCAGGAGCTTCTGCCTTTTCTCCGAAAGAGTGGTATTTAAAACAAGGGGAAACTTCCATTATTATCATCAGTCCACAAGGATTCTTGGCCACCTGACATACAGCGACCGTGTTTTACTATGTCTAGAGTTCCCGATACTATTACAACAAGGAATCAACTGCTATTAACTGGAGTCAAGTGCCTACTCTCACTTTAAGGACAGTAGTAAAACATCCTCTGATCAGATAACCAGGGCTGCCTGCTGCCCATCTGTGAGTGGGTCCTGCACACTTTCTCAACTGCGCCATCTATAAAACAAGGATGACACTGGATTCTTAGCTACTTCATTATACAGATAAGATAAAGTCCGTTGAACACCTAGAAAAAAGGTACTATCTCTGTTCAACAATTGAAAAGAATTTTTTTGGCTTAGATTCACCAAGCAATATCAGACGTTTGAGAGGCAATGTAGCACAGAGGAAAGAGTACAAATTTATAATAACTAGTAATCCTAGCTTTGCCACTGACCAGTTACGTACCTTTGATAAATTATACTTTTCTGAGCCTCAGTTTCCCCTTTGAGACAATGGTGATAGTAACAGCACTAACTCCTCATACGTTTGTGTGGTAATTAAACACATATAACTTAACTACAGTACACCTTCTGGTAGACAGCAATGTTTTAATAAATCACAGCTTTTATCATATTTCCTGTCTTAAGTTACCATGACACAGATCAGTAATATTGTGATGGATCTTTCAAGTCCTCTAAAGCACATCCATTAAAACTCAAAATAGCAATTTAAGAATCCAACGCCTACCCCTTGCCTCTCCCCAAACCTGAGAAAACTCCAACAAAATCTGTGACAGGGGGTTGGAGGGGGGGGGTCCCGCCTCGTGGCATAGTGGTTAAGTTTGCACACTCCCCTGCGGGGGCCCGGGGTTCACAGTTCAGATCCCAGGCACAGACCGACGCACCGCTTGTCAAGCCATGCTGTGGCGGCGTCTCATATAAAGTAGAGGAGGACGGGCACAGATGTTAGCCCAGGCCCAATCTTCCTCAGCAAAGAGAGGAGGATTAGCAACAGATGTTAGCTCAGGGCTAGTCTTCCTCACACACACAAAAAAAGAAAATGCAAATCAAAGCCACAATAAAATACCACTTCATACCCATTATGATGGCTAAAGTTACAAAAAGAAGGAAAATAAATGTTGGCAAGAATGTAGAGAAACTGGAACCCTCATGCATTGTTGGTGGGAATGTAAAACGGTACAGCAGTTGTGGAAAAGATGGATGATTCCACAGAAAATTAAACATAGAATTACCATATGACTCTGCCATATCACTCCTAAGTATACATCCAAAAGAAATGAAAACACATGTCCACATAGAAACTTATACATGAATGTTTACAACAGCATTAAAAGTGAAAACAACCCAAATGTCCACCAAGAGATGAATAAACAAAATATGGAATATCCATACAACAGATTATTCAGCCATACAAAGGAATGAATTACTGATACATGCTGCAACACGGATGAACCTTGAAAACACGCTAGGAGAAAGAAGCCAGACACAAAAGGTCACATACTGTATGATTTCTTTCTTTTTTTTTTTTTTTTATGAGGAAGACCAGCCCTGAGCTAACATCCGTTGCTAATCTTCCTCTATTTTGCTGAGGAAGACTGGCCCTGGGCCAACATCCGTGCCCATCTTCCTCCACTTTATATGGGACGCCGCCACAGCATGGCTGACAAGCAGTGCATCGGCAGGCGCCCGGGATCCAAACCAGCGAACCCTGGGCTGCCAAGCGCGAACTAAACCGCTGCACCACTGGGCCGGCCCCCGTATGATTTCTTTTATATGAAACATCCAGAGTAGGCAAATCCAGAGACAGAAAGCCAGGGGCTGAGAGGAGAAAAGAATGGGGAAGTGATTAGTTAATGGAGATGGGGTATTCCTCTGAGGTGATGAAAAAATTTTGAAAGTAGAAAGAGATGGTGGTTGCACAACATAGTGAACGACTAAATGTCACTGAATTGTACACTTTATAATGGTTAATTGTATGTTGTGTGAATTTCACCTCAATATAAAATTTAAAAACCCAAAGCAACACCCACAATCAAGGTAGTTCCCTTGGAAAACTAATTCATAGTCAAGATAACTATTCTAAGGATGAAGCCATGCTGTGTCAAGACAAAAAGATCAAGTACAGGAATACAGCCGCCTGCATGAGAGCAAAATGTCGTCCGGTAAGTGTGGAGACGGGCCCTGGTATTGTGGGGCTCTCCTATTGGTTTTGTTTTTAGATCTCAGCTTACTTGGGAATTCCCAAGCCATCAGCTGACATAGGCACCTCACCGTGCTTGGGCAGGTCCTTTTCCCTTGGGTCACAGGACGACCTTGAGAAAACATCAACTCTGAAGTGAGCTGATATCCGCAAGCCCCACCCCCACACACATACTCATAATCTTTTTTTGGCAACTAAAATAACTCTTCTAAGATGCATGGAACAAAGCTTACGGCGTTATTTTTACACCTTTTGTGACTCATACAGGCAAATCCACATACCCTTGTGACTCAACATAAAACAAAAACTTGTATGAAACTAAAAAGTATGAAATCAAACAGCTCCAGGTTTGTCATCTTCCTCTACTGCACAGGCCTCACGGTTATCTGAGATCCCAACATTCCGTTTAGGACACCTGCCAATACAGATGGAGTAGACCCGCAAATCTGACTGACTGCACCACATTAGAGTAAGTTCTTTTCTCTGAAGTGGGTATTTTATCACATTACATCAAGGCAATTTAAGAAGGCAGGTTGGACAAAGGAAGCAGGGCCTTTCATCAGACTGCTGTCAGACCCTTCCTGTCCCACGCTGTACTGATCTGTCCTTGCACAAGGCCACTGCTCCCAACACTCTACCTGTAAGTGCATCTCCCACAATATTCAGACAGGACTCACAGCAGGCCTCTCGTGCTACTCCAATTAAAAACTGGATGCCCAGTGAGAAATGTTTCTGATAACCCACTTCAGGTACCAGTATTCTCCTACTGGATATTCTAGCAGGTAGAAGAACTTGGCCACAAGGAAATTAAGGCTTCTTGCTCCAACACTAGGCCGCTCAATTAAGTTGCCCTTGAACTGTCTGCAAAACACCCCCCATAAAATGACAACCAAGATAGCAATAGCCTGCGAAGTGGCTCTGTGGGAATGGGCAGGAGCAGCAGAGTGAGAGGCACAGCGGAGGACGAGTCTGCGCTCACTGAGTTGGGTCACTGAGACAAAGGGCTGCTCACCCCCGTTCCCTCCTCAGGCAGGTTGACCCTTCACTTCCTCTCCCGTTCCCTGCCCTCCTCCCGACCTGGACACACAAAACTAATTTCTACCTTTGTTAACAGACACACATGCAGCCTTCAACAAATTCATGGATTCGAACACAGCAAAGAGGGGAATCTTCCTCCCATTTCCTAGTTCTGTTTCTTCAAGCCAACTTTCTACAACTTATTCATTCTAGCAAAAGTAGACGCAGAGTTTATCTATCAGGTTGATAAAATGAATAAACACCACAAATTTCTGAAGAGACTTTTGTAGATGATGCTGGGTAACAATAAGATTCTTCTGGAAGCTTCTTAAAGTGCAGAATATTTCCCATTTTCCATAACCCTTTTAGCCACAGGGAACCACAGCCCAGCATAACAGCAGCCTGAGTGGTCTGGTCTGAGACTCAGATACAGCAGGAATACTCTCCCTTTACAGCATCACAAGGAGAGATCTCCACTAAGTCAATGCACAGAGTCCCGTCACATCCACACTGCCCTGGTCAGTGCCTTGTTGCTCTGGTCACTCAGCGTAGGAAGGGATCAGTAACTGCCTCGCCCTCGTGGGATAGGCAGCCTGTACATCCACAGCTCACGAGAGCACTGCTAGTGCCATTAGCTCTCCTTCCAAAAAGGTCAACAAGCTCATGGTCACAACCTGAGTCTCCAATTCCAAGGAGACTTTTTGCAAATGCTCGTTGTGAGATAACAGTCACAAATGAGATATGTCCACTAGAGATGACTGAGCTAGTACAATTCCAACTCTATTACTTAAAAAGGCCTAAAAAAAGTCTCTAACTGGAAGTGCTAGACCCACATAAAGTATTTTCTAGAATAGGTTCTCTGGCTTGGACCTTTTGAAAGTGATTTTCTTTAGGATACCCTAACAACTTCATAATCATTTAACAGAAAACACTATTCTGAAGGAGAGGAACATTCAATGACCACAGTCAGAAAACAAAGCCAAAAGCAAAACTCTGCTTTACGTAACTTCTAGAACGTATGATGACAGTTTGAATTCGTAAGTCTATGAACTGTCAATTATTTTTTTTAATGCTTTATTTATTTATTTATTTTGTGTGAGGAAGACCAGCCCTGAGCTAACATCCGTTGCCAATCCTACTCTTTTTGCTGAGGAAGACTGGCCCTGGGCTAACATCCGTGCCCATCTTCCTCTACTTTATATGGGACGCCGCCACAGCATGGCTGACAAGCAGTGCGTCGGCGGGCACCCAGGATCCGAACCGGCGAACCCCGGGCTGCCAAGCGCGAACTAAACCGCTGAGCCACTGGGCCAGCCCCTGTCAATTATCTTCATGCTACAGTGTTGTTAGCCTTTTCATGAACCTGTATATTATTGAGAACAATGAAAATCCATTACAGAAAGCAATAAAAATCACCTATGTCCACCCAACTCCATGCTGACATCAATAACCTAACACTGCATTTAAGTTCTCTTTTTGCAAATTTCTGCGTAACCTAATACTTAATCATGCTTTTCAGAGGAAAAGATGAGTCTCTGATATTGCATTAAAGAAAAAGCACGTTTCCAAGAAAGTTCACTGAAACAGTGAGCCACCATAATTTATCACTTAAGGTTACATAAAATATTAACACCAACTTAAATGCCTTAAGGCAAGCTGGGTACATGATCCATTCGAGTTCAGTTTATCCATTCCATCTCCCCTGTGGAGTTTCACAAGGAGGGCACAAACAACTTTAGATAAAAGAAGTGGGGGGGCGCCCGGTGGCGCAGCGGTTTAGTCCGCGCTTGGCAGCCCAGGGTTCGCGAGTTCAGATCCCGGGCGCCCGCAGATGCACTGCCTGTCAGCCATGCCGTGGTGGCGTCCCATATAAAGTGGAGGAAGATGGGCACGGATGTTAGCCCAGGGCCAGTCTTCCTCAGCAAAAAGGGCAGGATTGGCAACAGATGTTAGCTCAGGGCTGGTCTTCCCCACAAAAAAAAAAAAAGAAGTGGACTTTTGGAAGAGTGGAACTACAAATCAAAATTCAAAGAGCAGAATCGGGGGCAAGGACTACTCCCAACGCCCAGTGAGACATCACAGAAGGGCGCCTTACCCAGGTGGTGCCGTTTCGACTTCGCATGTTCGTGAATATGTTTCTTTGTGAAACAGCCAAAGAAGACACAGTGGAGGCAAGAGTGAAGCCTGTTCAGGTGGACACCACAAACATGACAGACGCACGACTTTGCCTGAAATTCAAAGAAGAGAATTAAAAATCAGCCCGTGGTATGACAGGAGATCCCGGAGAGAAAATTCAAGCAGTGACCCACAAGGGGCACAGCTATGGAGGAAAGGAAGGCATGGATTTCCTCCCAGTCTTACTACACTAAAAGATCACTGTGTTAGTCATTTCAATTGCCCCAAAAGTACTTCGTTCGTTTAACTCAAAACTAGCTCCACGTAAGAAAACTCAGCCCATAATCTCAATTACCAAAACAGTAAGCTTACCACATGAAGCTTTCAGAGCAATCAAAGTCTGTGTGTTCTCCTCCAGGTCCCCACAGGGTGCCCCACCCCAGCTCCCATCCCCATTCCAGGCCAGCAACTCACAACCTAGTCACCCTTAACCTGGATATCATTTTAAGCTTCATATTCCAGGTTCCTGGACCAGGGCAAATTTAGAAGCAATCAATCAAACAATCAGTCAAGAAGAACGTGAATCAAAGCAATATACAGGAACAGGGAAAAGGAACATTTATGGCCAAGAACTAGACCCCAGAAACCTAAAATTTTAATCACAGCAATTATGAGCACAGTGGTAAACAACTCTTATACACCCACATCACCCTGAACACCACTGCTTTCTAGCACAGTATGACAATTACACTTAATGTACATTAACTATAAATCCACTGCAGATTATCAAATTGAATTTCCAGCCTCTGGGATGACAGCACAGTATGTAATTCTCTTCTTTTTCGAGGGAGGGCGGAAGGAGGCAGGGAGATGAACGAAGGTAGAAAATAAATAGGTCATGGGGAAGGGGAGGTTAAATAAAACAGCAAGGGCCTCAGAAAACCAAGGCTGGCAACACCAACATTACACACTACCTGCTGGGTGCACAACAGACACGAGTGCTGGGAGCTTTCAGCCAATTTATCCCATTCACTCCTCACAACCACCCGAAGCCCTTCTGACATATGAAGAGACTTTACTCCGTGTATTGGCTTGTGACCACATGGCAGGGGGACACAGCTAGAACGTGGACTAGGACCTGCCTGACCCCAAGAGCCCACACTCTCCCACTCAGCCCCGAGGAGCCCTTCTACACTTCACTCTGCACACACAGGCTCAAGGCAAGTGCCAAGCCTAGCAGAGACAGGCTGAGCACTCACCTCAGTGGAGGGCAGTGGGACAGCAGGACAGGGCCTGTATTTACATAGAACACCAATCACGGCTTTTACGTGGGTGGTAACTGCCTTGAGGGAAGCTGCACTGGGCCATTAACTACTCCTGTGGCCTCCAGAGGAGGCAGAATCCGTGCGGGTGAGTCAGGCAGGGAGGAAGTATGGATGTACACTCCATAAAAACAAGAGCACCCTGAGGCTGAAGTGCAAGGTCAGAAGACAAAGTAGACAAACTAGAACTGTGCACGCATCCTGCAGTCAAATCAGAGCTGCTCCTTTCCGTCAGCTTCTCAGAGTGCAGCCCAACCAGGCCTTGTGAGAAACCAAATCCTCCCTAGCAACCCTGGGTTCAACAGGCCCTGCAGGCCATTCCGGGGCTCTCGTTCCAGAACCACAGCCTGGCAAGAAGCTCAGCATGCCATCACCTCCACAGACAATTTTATCTCTGGACTCAAACTCAAATCTGATCGTTAAAGCTACAGTTCTTCTTGATTAAGTAGTTACCCTCAATGGTTACTTATTTTTATTTTTATTAACAATATGAAGAGGTTGTCTCTGCGATCCCCATAAGGTTTGGCCCCATCGTGGGACCTTCGACAGCAGCACCACCGACATCTGGGGCCTGATGACTGTTCGTGTGCACGCGGGTGGGTGTGGGGTGTTTCCCTGCACTGTAGGATGTTCAGCAGCACCAGCAGGAGGAACAGTAGGTCCACCATCTGTTTCTCCTTCCAGTGACAAATCAAAGGAGTTAAGTAACTGTAACTGCTCTCGGTAATGCAGGGGAAGATTTTTAATTACATATAGTTATAGTTGATGTATAACAAATGACACTACCAAATACAGAAAATTTCCCTTTAGTTATAAATACCACTGGGAACGGAATCCTGGGGAGTCTTAGCTATAACCCCAAGAGAGAATTTACTGCTTACTACCACTACAGAGGTAAAGAAAGGGGAAGATTAAGAGGTGTTCTTTATTTTTATCACTCAGGGTATTTTAAAGGCATGGTCATGATTTTTAAAAAATTCCTCTATGAGGAATAAACACAATAAACAAGTAAACACAAGTAAATCCAATTCTATTTATGTAACAAAAAATTCTAGACTAGCATTATCCTAAAAATATAAACTTATCAGGATAAGGATGTAATTTTAACACATATTTCCCTTAAAACACACAAAAAAGTTTTAAAAACAGATGAAAATTAACCCCTGAATTTTAAATGTAAAACTGTTATCACCTGTTCTTTCACAGAACTTCATGAAATAAAAATCTGCCTAAAGAAAAAGGGCTTCAAGAATTTTAGCTTCACAAAAAGGAAATGTAGCAATCAACCAGAAACACAGAAATTGATCATGTCCTGATACTATCAAGTCTGGGAAAGAAAGCCTCAACTACAAATACACACAGTCACTATTCAACTAAATCTTCTCCATTTAAATCAAGCCATGCTCAGTACTCACCCCAAAGTAGTGAATCCTATTTCATAACTGGGGCTCTCCCCTAACATGTAATCCCAAGGACACCAGTGATGTACATCACAAATCTATTATCCACAAACTCCAATGACTTGCCACATACCTCACGCATAACAGTTCTTGAATTAACTGGTGCTTCCTAAACAAGAATGACCATCAGTGGACACCTCTTGAAAGCCATTGCCTCCAACACTGATGGGGGAGTGTGAGAAGGAATGGAAGCCAGCTGAAGGAGTTCCCGCTGGGCAATTCTGGCACAGTTTGAGTATAAAAATGAATAACAAGAATGCATTACACATCAAGTAAAAAAAGAATCCTTAAACCCATTCTGAAATTAATAGTATACATACACACACATACACTTAGGAGTCTTCTTCACAGAATTCCATCTAATAAATGTAGTACACAAAAGGCAAAATCACAAAATTTTCATTTTATAATCATCACAGTAATAACTAATTCAGACAAAACTCATCAATGGAAGCTAAAACCCTGGGGTAAAAAAAATATTGGGCCATTCATAATAGTTAAAAGGTAGAAACAACCCAAATCTCCTTTAATTGCCGAATGGATACATAAAATATGTCTACCCACACCGTAGAATATTATTCAGCCGTAAAAAAGAATGAAGTTCTCAAACAAGTTACAACATGGTTGAACCTTAAGAACGTCATGCTGAGTGAGAGAAGATGGATACAAAAAGTCACATACTGTATGATTCCATTAATATGAAATATTCAGAATAGGTAAATCCAGAGAGAGAACAGAGATTAGAGGTTGCCAGGGGCTGAAGGGAGAGAGAATGGGGAGCAGATGAAAATGATGTGAAACTTGACAGAGGAGGAGTGGTTGATTGTACAATATAGTGAATGCACTGAATTGTGCATTTAAAGTGGTTAATTTTTACGTTATGTGTATTTCATCTTAATAAAAATACATTTATTTATATATGTGTGTATACATATGTTTGTATATATGTACACTGGGACATCACATATTTAGTCTCAAAGTGTCACCCCAGAGACCACTTTTGTTGATTAAAAGCAAAAAGGTTTCCTTTACAACAGAGAACTCTAGCCAACACCACCTTAACCAAACTTAACATCCCCCGAAGGAGAACAATTGATGAATCCAGATAAATGTATATAATATTCATTTTAGTATTCCTATTTTTGCAGGTTTCATATTTTCAAAAATAAAGGGAAAACAACTATTAAACAGTATCTAACCTGAACATGGTAACTCCACTCCTAGGTTATACATGACAGAAATGTATACTACATTAAGGGCACCAAAAGACACACAAAAGAATATCACAGTAACATTAATTGTAATACCACAAACATGAAAATAAACATGAACGTTCACCAGAGGTAGAAAGAATCAACTGTGGCACCTTCGGTGGAGGGCGACAGCAATGAAACAACGCACTCAGGGTTTGTCCAGCAGCACGGGCAGTCTCATGACACACCACCAAGTGTGCGGCCACAGGGAGGAGCACACTGCACACCCCGGCACAGAAGGACGGAAGCAGGCAAAGTTGACTGACAGTTGGGCGAGGCTGCACAGTGCACGCTCCTGAGGGCAGAGGGCTGGGACCAGGAAGGGGCTCGAGCGGGCTTCCAGACGGCTGGCTGCTGCCCACTCTCCTCTCTGCAGCAGAGACACGAGCGTGTTCACTTCATGAAAATCCATTAAGGTGTCCGCTTTCTTTAAGAGCAGGGATGAGAAGCCGTAATACAAAATAATAGCCACACAGAGGTAATCTACGTGTGGGGACTGAAAGAAATGAAACGCCCTGAAAATTAAAAGGAGCACAATCATATTGATTAAGGAGGATTGGGGAAACCAGAAAAGTCCGTATACGAGAGGTGGAATTTGAGCAGAGAGCTCACATTCTATGGAATAAATGTTTCTTACAAGGGGTATGATCTCAATTCTCATGGAGTAAAGAGAATTAACTCAAAGCAGGAAGCCCTACTATCCACAAGAGAAAGAAAAAGACGAGCATGCTCATTAAGGACCCAATTTCCTCCTCTGGGTGGCTGGTTACGTGTGTAAAGGCCAAGGATGCCCAGCTGTGCGCAGGAGACTCAGCACTGGCCAGTGAAGACACCCCTACTGAGCTGATGGGTTTCCAAGAGCCAAGAGACCACTCCTCTAACAGTAATCATGTAGCCACCCAACAGGCAACAGACACTAAATACAGAAAACAGAAATCCGTCTTAACGGATCCTCATAAAATCTTAACATTGTCTTTTTTCTATTGATATCTTAATAGTTTACAACACTGTGAAGTTTTAGTGGTACGTTATTGTTTGTCCGTCACCATATAAATGCATCCCTTCACCCCTTGTGCCCACCCGCCCTCCCACTTCCACCTGGTAACCACCAAACATTTCTCTGTTCATGTGTTAGTTTATCTTCCACATATGAGTGAAATCATGCACTGTTTGTCTTTCTCTCTCTGCCTTATTTGATTTAACATAATACTCTCCGGGTCCATCCATGTTGTTGCAAATGGGACGATTTTGTCTTTTTTATGGCTGAGTAGTATTCCAGTGTGTGTGTGTGAATTTATATACACACCACATCTTTATCCAGTCATCAATCAAGGGATACTAGGGTTGCTTCCACTTCTTGGCTATAGTGAATAATGCTGCCATGACCATAAGGGTGCATAAGCCTCTATGGATTGTTGATTTCAGGTTGGTTGGGTAGATACCCAGTAGTGGGATAGCTGAGTCATAAGGTATTTCTATTTTTAATGTTTTGAGGAGCCTCCATACTGTTTTCCATAGAGGCTGCACCAGTTTGCCTTCACACCAGCAGTGAATTAGAGTTCCCATTTCTCCATAACCTCTCCAACATTTGCTGTTTTTTGTCCTGGTGATTATAGCCATTCTAACAGGTGTAAGGTGATATCTTAGCATAGTTTTGATTTGCATTTCCCTGATGATTAGTGATGGTGAAGATCTTTTCATGTGCCTAGAGCCCATCTATCTTCCTTGGAAAAGCATCTGTCCATATCCCCTGCC
Source organism: Tapirus indicus (assembly GCA_031878705.1). Lineage (NCBI taxonomy): Eukaryota > Metazoa > Chordata > Mammalia > Perissodactyla > Tapiridae > Tapirus > Tapirus indicus. Next base: position 492,620 of record CM062932.1, on the reverse strand, counting down.
CATTTTTTGATGCGGCTGTTTGGTTTTTTGTTGTTCAGTTGTGTGATTTCTTTATATATTAGAGATTAACCCCTTGTTGAATATATGATTCGCAAATATTTTCTCCCAGCTGGTGGGTTGTCTATTCATTTTGACCCTGGTTTCATTTGCCTTGTAGAAGCTCTTTAATCTGATGAAGTCCCACTTGTCTGGTTGTTTTTTTCGTTTGTTTCCCTTGTGCAAGTAGACATGGAATTCGAAAAGTTCCCTTTTTTAGAGACGTCAAATAGTGTACTGCCTATAGTTTTCTTCTAGGAGTTTTACAGTTTCAGGTCTCACTTTCAGGTCTTTGATCCATTTTGAGTTAATTTTTGTGTAAGGTGAAAGAAGATGGTCTACTTTCATTCTTTTGCATGTGACTGTCCAGTTTTCCCACTACCATTTATTGAAGAGACTTTCCTTTCTCCATGGTATGTTCCTTGCTCCTTTGTCAAAGATTAGCTGTCCATAGATGCGTGGTTTTATTTCTGGGCTTTCAATTCTGTTCCATTGATCTGTGTGTCTGTTTTTGTGCCAGTACCATGCTGTTTTGATTACTATCACTTTGTAGTATATTTTGAAGTCAGGGATTGTGATGCCTCCAGTTTTTTTCTTTTTTCTCAGGATTGGTTTAGCTATTCAGGGTCTTTTGTTGCCCCATATGAATTTTAGGTTTCTTTGTTTGATTTCCGTGAATGTCATTGGGATTCTGATTGGGATTGCAATGAATCTGTAGATTGCTTTAGGTAGTACGGACATTTTAACTATGTTTTATTCTTGCAATCCAAGTGCATGGGATATTTTTCCATTTCTTTATGTCATCCATTTCTTTCAATAGTGTCTTATTGTTTCATTGTATAGGCCTTTCACCTCCTTGGTTAAATTTATTCCTAGATATTTTATATTCTTTTTGTTGCAATTGTAAATGGGATTATCTTTCTGAGTTCTCTTTCTTAGTTCATTATTAGCATATAAAAATGCAACCGATTTTTATAAGTTGATTTTGTACCCTGCAACTTTGCTGTAGTTGTTGATTATTTCTAATAGTTTTTCAATGGATTCTTTCGGGTTTTCTCTGAATAAAAACATGTCATCTGCAAATAGTGAAAGTTTCACTTCTTCATTGCCTATTTGGAGTCCTTTTATTTCTTTATCTTGCCTAATTGCTCTGGCCAAAACCTCCAGTACTATGTTGAATAAGAGCGGTGAGAGTGGGCACCCTTGTCTTGTTCCTGTTCTCAGAGGAATGGCTTTCAGCTTTTCCCCATTGAGTATGATGTTGGCTGTGGGTTTGTCATATATGGCCTTTATTCTGTTGAGGTACTTTCCTTCCATACCCATTTTGTTGAGAGTTTTTATCATAAATGGATGTTGGATCTTGTTGAATGCCTTCTCTGCATCAATTGAGATGATCACGTGGTTTTTATCCTTCATTTTGTTACTGTGGTGTATCACATTGACTTGTGGATGTTGAACCATCCTGTGTCCCTGGTATAAATCCCACTTGGTCATACTGTATGATCTTTTTAACATATTGCTGTATTCAGTTTGCCAATATTTTATTAAGGATTTTTGCAACAATGTTCATCAGCAATGTTGGCCTGTAGTTTTCCTTCTTTGTATTGTCCTTGTTGGGCTTTGCTAGCAGGGTGATGTTGGCCTCATAGAATGTGTTAGGAAGTGTTCCATCTTACTCTACTTTTTGGAAAAGTTTGAGAAGAATATGTATTAAATCTTCTTTGAATAGTTTGGTAAAATTCTACAGAGAAGCCATCTGGTCCTGGACTTTTATTTTTTAGGAGGTTTTTGAATACTGTTTCAATCTCTTTACTTGTGATTGGTGTATTCAGATTCTCTGTTTCTTCTTAATTCAGTTTTGGGAAGTTGTATGAGTTTAAAAATTTCTCCATTTCTTCTAGATTGTTGGCATATAGTTTTTCATAGTATTCTCTTCTATTCCTTTGTATTTCTGTGGTATCTGTTATAATTTCTCCTCTTCCATTTCTAATTTTATTTATTTGAGTCTTTTTTTTTTAGTCTGGCTAAAGGTTTGTCAATTTCATTTATCTTTTCAAACCACCAGTTCTTTGTTTCATTAACCCTTTCTACCATTTTTTGGTTTCAATTTCACTTATTTCTGCTCTAATTTTTATTATTTCCCTCCTTCAGCTGACTTTGGGCTTTGTTCTTTTTCCAGTTCTGTTAGATGTAGTGTAAGGTTGCTTATTTGGAATTTTGCTTGTTTGTTAAGGTGGGCCTGTATTGCCATGAGTTTCCCTCTCAGGATCACTTTTGTGGCATCCCATATGAGATGGTATGGTATTTTCATTTTTGTTTGTCTCCAGATATTTTTTGATTTCTCCTTAAATTTTATCAATGATCCATTTGTTGTTCAGTAGCATGTTGTTTAGTCTCCACATCTTTTCCACTTTCCCAGTTTTTTTCTTATAGTTGATTCCTAGTTTCACAGCATTATGGTCTGAGAAGATGCTTGTTATGATTTCAATCTTCTTAAATTTATGGAGGCTTGTTTCCCAACATATGGTCTACCCTTGAGAATGTTCCATGTGCACTTGAGAAAAATAAGTAATCTGCTATTTTTGAGTGGAGTGCTCTGTATATATCTACTAAGTCCATCTCGTCTAGTTTTTAGTTTAACTCCACTATTTCCTTATTGACTTTTTTTGAGTGTGTGTGTGGGGAAGACCAGCCCTGAGCTAACATCCGTTGCCAATCCTCCTCTTTTTTGCTGAGAAGGACTGGCCCTGAGCTAGCATCTGTGCCCATCTTCCTCTACTTTATATGGGATGCTGCCAGAGCATGGCTTGCCAAGCAGTGCATCTGTCCGCGCCCAGGATCCAAACCTGCGAAAGCCCAGACCACTGAAGCGGAGCATGCAAACTTAACCGCTGTGCCACCGAGCCGGCCCCTACTTACTGACTTTTTATCTGGATGGTCTATCTGTTGACATAAACGGAGGATTAAGATCCCCTATTGTTATTGTGTTGTTAATGTCTCCTTTTAGACCTGCTAATAGTTGTTTTATGTACTTTGGTGCTCCTGTGTTGGGTGCATAGATATTTATAAGTGATATGTCTTCTTAGTGAAGTGTCCCTTCCATCATTATATATTGCCCCTCTTTGTCCCTCATTATCCTTTTTATCTTGAAGTCTACTTTGTCTGTTATAAGTATGGCAACACCTGCTTTCTTCTGTTTGCCATTAGCTTGCAGTATTGTCTCCCATCCTTTCACTCTGAGTCTGTGTCTGCCTTTAGAGCTGAGATGTGTTTCCTGGAGGCAGCACAAAACCTGGGTCTTGGTTTTTAACCCATCCTGCCACTCTGCCTTTTTTTGTTTTTTTTTTTTTTTGGTGAGGAAGACCAGCCCTGAACTAACATCTGTTGCCAATCCTCCTCTTTTTGCTGAGGAAGACTGGCCCTGGGCTAACATCCATGCCCATCTTCCTCTATTTTATATGGGATGCCATCACGGGACGGCTGACAAGCAGTGCGTCAGTGGGCACCCGGCATCTGAACCCACGAACCCCGGGCTGCCAAAGCGTGAACTAAACCACTGCGCCACTGGGCGGCCCCTACTCTGTACCTTTTGATTGGAGAATTCAATTCATTCACATTTAGAGTGATTATTGATATATGAGAGCTTAATGTTGCTATTTTATCACTCATTTTCAGTTCTTTTGCATTTTCTTTGTTTCTCGTCCTGTGTGTTTCGGACTTCCAATCCAGTTTGGTAGTTCTGTATGATGATTCTTTTAGTTTTCTCCCTATTTTTTGTATGCGACTCTGTTCTGATTATTTTGTGGTTCTCATTAGGTTTGCATAAAAAATCTCAAGGATGAGATATTACATTTTCTGATGGCCTCTTATTTCCTTAGATGAAGTCGATTAGATCTTTTTCCTCTTCCCCTTCTAAATTATTATTGTCACAACTTATTCCATCTTGTATTATGAGAGTTTAAAGTGATGAGGTTATATTTATTTTTGGTGTTTTCCTTCCCTTAATCCTGATGTTTACAGTTAAGTGTTTGCTAACCTATTCTGATAGAGAGCTGCAATTTTTCTGGTTTAGTCTTCTTTTTTTCTCCTTGCTCAAAGCTTTCTATCCTCTTTCTCTCCCCCCACCCCCTCAGGCATGAGGGCCTTCTTGAGCATTTCTTGTAGTGGGGGTCTTGTAGCAATGAACTCCCTTAGCTTTTGTTTATTGGGAAAGTCATTATTTCTCTGTCATATCCAAAGGATCTTTTTGCTGGATAGAGTATTCTTGGCTGAAAGTTTGTGTGTTTCAGAATTTTGAATGTATCATTTCAGTCTCTCCTAACCTGTGGAGTTTCTGTCAAGAGACCTGCTGAGAGCCTGATGGGAATTCCTTTTTATGTTATTTTTTTTTTGTCTAGCTGCCCTTAATATTTTTCCTTTGTCATTGCCTTTGCCAGCTTTACTACTATATACCTTGGAGAACATCTTTTCATGTTGATATATTTAGGTGATCTATTCACTGGTATTTCCAGCTCCTTCTCCACGTTTGGGGAGTTCTCAGCTATTATCTCTTTGAACAGGCTCTCTGCTCCTTTTTCCCTCTCTTCTCCTTCTGGAATACCTATAATCCTTATGTTGCATTTCCTAATTGAGTCGGATATTTCTCAGAGAATTTCTTCATTTCTTTTCAGTCTCAGCTCTCTCTCCTCCTCCATCTGGAGCATTTCTGCATGCCTATCCTCAATAATACTAATTCTTTCCTCCATACTGTCAGCTCTGTTCTTTAAAGATTCCCGATTTTCCTTTATCTCTATTGGGTTTTTCTTCACCAACATTTCTGATTGGTTTTCTTTATGGTTTCAATCTCTTTTGTGAAGAAATTCCTGATATCACTTAATTGTCTACCTATATTTTCTTGTAATTCGTTGAGCTTTTTTATGATAGTTATTTTGAATTCTCTGTTGTTTAGGTTACAAATTTCCATGCCTTCAGGATTGATTTTGGGTGCTCGTCCTTTTCCTTCTAGTCTGGAGATTTAATATATTTTCCCATCATGCCTGCAGATGTTGGCTTGTTTTTTCTCATACTGAAAATATCTGGTCGCAGTTTCCCCTTGCTGTCACTGGGTGGGGGTCAAGCACTGTGTATTCTGAGCCCGCGGTGATCCGTGGGCCCTCTGGCCAACCGGCTGTGCTGGAGCGATGGGCAGGCAGGGGGAGGGGTTCTCTCTTTTGCCTGCCTGATCCTGGGGACTTCTCATTCTTCCCTCGCTATCTGCCCTCCTGGGGTGCTAGGATAATGGCAGCATCCCGCAGCAGTTCAGTCTCCTCTGTGTGGGAATTCCCCACAGGCTATGAGAGAACTTTGAGAGCAACAGTTTTCCCACAGAGGGCTGCCCCTCCCCCCTCTCTCCCTGGGAGCCACGCAGACCTGGAATCGCCGAACAGGGAAGGGGTGGATTTCTCTTTACCTCTCCCCATATCCTCCAGCAGTTCCAGCACCTCCAACTTCAGATGTACCGCTGCATGGGTCTCTCAGGCATCCTTTATATTGTGTGAGTGTACTCTGTTGGTATGCAAGTGTCCCCTTTGTTGTGTCTTAGCAGCGGATGGTTTAAAGGGGAAGCTCACTCCACCACGATGCTGACATCATTCTAACATTGTCTTTTGTGTTATTACTTCTCTCTGTATCAGCACCATCCAATAGAGGGTTATGATGTTGGAAATGTTCAGTATCTGCACTGTCCATTACAGCAACCACTAGCCATACATGGCTAGCGAGCTCTTGACGTGTGGCTAAGGCAACCAAGAAACTGGATTTTTAGTTTTATTTCATTTAAATAGCACATGTGGCTAGTGACTACCATAATGGACAGCACAGTCCTAGATCCTAAAATGAGCAATTACTAAATTACACAGAGTTGTTTTCATAATATCTGTCTCCTGAGTTCATTTCCTACAGAAGCCAGAGCAACTGGAATTAACCCTGGATGCCAAAAGAAGTATATTAACATCTGCACATTTGAAACCAAATCTCAAGATGTTTAAACAAAGGCAGGTGATTAATACCACCAAGAACTAGTGAAAATAGGTACTAAGGTGAATTACTCATCCAAAGCCAGCCACTGACTTCTAGTTTAATTCAGTTGTACCCAATACTGTGAAGGGCTCAACATCTGTTACAGGACACAGAGTGGGTTCAACTCCTGCTTCTGCCACTTCCTGGTGCAAGACCCGGAACAATTTACATAATTCTCTTTGCCTCAGTTTCCTCATTTTCAAAATGTGAACATGTTTCTATCTCATACAGCTATTATGAGAATTAAATGAACTGATGCTTTAAAAGTACTTAGGGGGCTGGCCCCACGGCGTAGTACATACTGCTTCAGGTTTGGTGCATACTGTTTCAGCAGCCCAGGTTCACGGGTTCAGACCCTGGGCGTGGACCTACACCACTTGTCAGTCACTCTGTGGTGGTGTCCATGTACAAAGTAGAGGAGGACTGGCACAGATGTTAGCTCAGGGCTAATCCTCCTCAGCAAAGAAAAATAAACAGTACTTAGGACATTGCCTGCACACTTTAGGATTTGTAGTGGGCTGATGCTGGCCCCCAAAAAGTTATATCCCTGTCCTAATCTCCAGAACCTGGGGATGTTACCTTATTTGGAAAAGGTATTTTTGAATATATAATTAAGTTAACAGTAGAAATGAGATTATACTTGATTATCTGGGTGTGCCCTAAATGCCATCACAAGTGTCCTTTTAAAGAGAGAGGCAGAGGGAGATTAAACACAGGAATGAAGGCAATGTGAAGATGGAGGCAGAAATTGGAATGAAGGGGCCACAAGTCCTCCAGGAGCTGGAAGTTCCTGCCCTAGAGACTCTGCAGGGGTGTGGCCCTGCCAACACCTTATTTCGGGCTTCTGGCCTCCAGAACTTGTTCTAAACAACCCAGTGTGTGGTCATTGTTACAGCAACCACTGGAAACTAATGCAGAGTTCATGTTAGCTATGATTATTCTAACTCCCTAGACAGTCTTGCCACACTGGCTGTGGGCTGAGTGAGTTCAGGGAGCAGCACAGGCATCTGCTTTCTGGAGTGGGAGGCTGCTGCAGAGGTGGTGCCGCCCCTCCATGAGCGAGTCACACAGCTTCCTGTCAGGAGGCAGCATGGGCAACCTGCCGGTTCTGCAGAGGCAGGAGGATTCCGGGGGCTGTCCACTGTTCCAGGAAACTCAAACTAGAATCTACTGCTCCTGGAGGCCCTGCAACGATTTTTGTACTAAATTCCTTTCTCCTACAAATTAATTCAAGTAGCTTCAGTAGCCTGCAAGTAAATCCTGAAACACAACTATGATTTGTACATGACAGAAACACCAGTGGGGGATCAATAATTTTTAAACTAACAGTTGTTGATTTTACACAGTGCAAGAAACACACTGAAAGTCCATTAATTTGGCCCCAATACTAAGAATACTCCTTTGGATATCTTAATCTCTATTATCTCCTTTCTTATCTCCTCACCCCAAGAAAGATGGGGAGGGGGCAGAAGAGGTACAGGTCCTTGAAGTCAACACACGTGGGCTCACACCAGTGGGATGACTCAGTTGTACAGTGAATTGAGTTCAATTTAAAGAAAAGTACGAACACAAGCTAGCACCTTGAGAGCCAAGTCACATCTCACATGTGACCCATGACTTCCAACTATTCCTGGTCTATTAAAACCTGACAATTTTGTGAAGGTAAGTTTAATTCTTGTGCATTCCCTTCAATGACTTTTTCAAGGTCTCAAAATACTTTTCTACCATCGTGAACTCTGATATACGCAAATGGACAGGTATAAACATTCCCTTTTCTACATGAACAAACCAAAGCACTAAAAGGTAAAGACCTGACCAAAATTAGACAATCTCCTCAAATTTCCCAACCTCAGAAAGCCAGACCCACACCTTTGCATCTCTGAGCTAAAACAGATCTTAGGATCATTCTAGTCCAACTCCTTCAATTTACAAAAGTGTTGACATAATTGTGACATAGTAAGAAATACATATTTTGGTCTTAATCCAAAGTTCCAAGCACAAATCTCCTAAAACCCTTGGAATTTCTGAAGTGATAAGATTGACAGAGGTGTCTTTTGTTATTCAAACAAGTCTTTTTCAACCATGTCTAAGTTTCTGTCAATAAGGCGACTTTTAGAAAGCTCCTGGATAGCTCAGGATAGGGACTGGTTGCCAAGGGAAACAACCATGCGATCAGAGGGTTGGAACTTTCAGCCCCATCCACTGACCCGCACCAATGGCCAATGATTTGATCAGTCACGCCTGTGTAATGGTTTGACCAACGCCTATTTAATCAATCATGCCTACATAATGAAGCCTTCATAAAAATCCTAAATGACAGGGTTCTGAGAGCTTCTGGGTTGGTGACTATATCCATGTGTGGGGAGACACACCCCAACACCACTGGGACAGAAGCTCCTGTGCTAAAGGCCCTTCCAGACCTCACCCTATGTACCTCATCTGTATCTTTTATAATAAATTGATAAACATAACTAAATAGTTCCCTGAGCTTTGTGAACCATCTAACGAATCACTGAACCCAAGGAGGGGATCATGGTCCGTTAGAAGCAGAGGTGACAACCCAGACCTGTGACCGGCATCTGAAGTGGGGGCAGTCTTGCAGGATCTTACACTATCTCCAGGAAGTGTCAGAATTGACTCAAATTTGTAGGACATCCAATTGGTATCTGCTGAGATTGGACAATTACTTGCTGGTGTTGCAGAACTTTCCAGAATAATTTAATGGGAGCATGAACTTTAGAGTCAGACTGGCCTAACTTCAAGGCCCAGATCTGGCATTTATTACCAGTGTCTTTGGATAGGTTAGGACACCTACCTGCCAAGCCTACCTAAAAAGTGTATCATGAGTATCAAAACCAAAATGAAATTACATATGAAAAATGCTTTATAAAATGTAAAATGCTATGTAAATATAAAGTACTGTTATCATAAATGAGAAATGAGTGAAGCCCAAGAGAGATTTGGGGACCTGCCCAAGGCCACATATCTGGGTAGAAGCAAGCCCAGGGCAAAATCCCCTCGGTACTGACCACCTTGGGCTACTGTTAATTTAAAGTTTGGATCACTTCTCAATTGTCAGTTACAGGCGTGAATAGGGAATGATCAGATTAAGCTAAAACCTTGTTTTAACCTGCTGTTACCTTTTATTCCCTCAAGTCTTTTACCAGAGCTGCTAACAAGTAATAATAAAGGTAACTGGCACACGGTTGTTTTATGTTCTTCACCACACTCTGCTGCAAGTGCTGGCCATCATAAGATGCGAAGCAAGAAACAGCCCTCAAATATCTGTAAGGCAGGTCATTTCAGTCCCTGAAAACTGAGCTTACTTACTTCCCACCTAATCTTCTGAGTGTCTGCTTGATAACTATCTCATCAGGTCTGTGCACTAAAGACAGCAGAGTCTTCATAAAAGACATGACACTACTTAAGTTATCACCAAAGGATTAAGCTCAAGTCTGATGGAGCCTCTGGATCGGCTACCAACGTGCAGGAGATACAGAGAACAAAAGGACACGCTGAACCTGCATCATAAGCATACAATCAGCAAATCCAGACCATGGGGAGGTCAACAAGTCAAAGGCCCAAGTTCTTCAACAGGTAAACTGTAAGGAAGAGAAAGGGATGAAAGGAGAACCTGCAGAATAGGAGACTTAAAGGACATATTGTTACTGAACCAAAGTGGGTCTGCTTCTTGGTGACTTGAAATCAAAACCTTCACCAATAGTTGTCACACAAAGTAAAGTTTATTTGCAGCAAATAAGGAGCCCACAAGGAATTATATCCAAAGCCGTGGCCCCCCAAGCAAGGGAAAGCAGGAGCCTTTTATTTTGGATGGGGAATGAATATTCAAAAGGGGACTTTCATCATCACACGTAGAGGTGGGTATAAGCCTGCACAGGCACAGGTGGAAAACACGCTTCCACATACTTCACATGTTATGGTAACAAGGCCTATGCTCCTGGAGGGGGGGGGCGGTGATCTTAACATTAAAATGAACCCTTGGGCATTTCTCAGCCATCTGCACAGGTGTCACTCTTGCGGTGGGGTGGGGTTTGGACCGGTTCAGGGCAGTTGGTAATTGCATCTCTTAAGATAACTAAAAAAGATTATTTTGAAAAACGGTTAAGTGCTTCTGAAATCTCCTTTGAGTTGCTTGGGGCAGTTAGTCGGTGACAGCATCAGTACAGCCATACAATGGGATACTATTCATTGATAAAAAGGAATGAACTGTCAATCCGTTCAACACTAACTGCATATTGCAAAACAAAAGAAGCCAGTCTGAAAGGCTACATACTGCGTTAACTCAACTGATACGACATTCTGGAAACAGCAGAACTACATAGATGAAAAACAGCACAGTGGTTCCAGGGCTTTGGGTAGGGTGGAGGAGATGAAGCATGCGGATTTTTCAGGGCAGTGAAACTGTTCTGTACAGCACTGTAGTGGTAAAAGCATGACACCATGCATCTGTCAAAATTCATTCAACTTTACAGCACAAAGTGCAAACCTTAATATACACAAATTTTTAAATAATTGGTGAGGCAGTCAGAGGATGGAATGCAGGCTACGACAAAAGAATAGGATTGTATTACAAATGTATGACAACCTCACTGAAGTGGGGCGGGGCACAAACCACCTAAGTAACATAGAAACGAGTGGAAAGTACAGAACTAAAGGCAAAAGGAACCATATCTAAGCACTCTACTCTAGGTGATAAAGTTGTTTCCCAAGAGAATACAGGTTAATAATTCTGAAACCTGTACATGTGCACTGAGATTAAACAGTTAAGTACATGGATGGTAGACCATGGGAGCTAGCTTTCCCTCTGTTGGACAGAGAAGTTACAGGTAAGTGAAAGGGGAAGGCTACAATGATCCATGGAGTACTGGATTAGAGCTGGAAACATCAGTATGAACTCAGGCATAGTTTAATATGGGTGGAGATGGATCTATATATACACTTATGTGTCACTTAACAACTGGGATACACTCTGAGAAATGCATCGTTAGCTGATTTTATCATTGTGCAAACATCACAGAGTGTACTTACACAAACCTAGACAGTATAGCCCACGACATACCTAGGCTCTATAGTACTAATCTTATGGGGCCTCTGTCATGTATGTGGCCCATCGTTGACTGAAACATCGTTATGCAGTGCATGACTGTATTGAAATTATTGTAGACATGTGTTAGTATACACACATCTGTCTCCTAGCTCTGTCCCCTGAAGGCTGAGAAGACACAACACTCTAGCATCAACACACACAGCCAGCACCCAGAGTGTATTTTCTAATTCCACTCTCCAACAAAAGGAACCAAGGCTCCTAGAAGAAATGGCAGATTCCAATGCTAGGGCAGAAAATACACAAGATGTCCTAGAAGATCTTGCAATACCAGAAAGTAGGAAGTGCTCAAAAACAACAAACAAAAGGTATGTCAAAAGGACACAGAAAACAACTGGAAGAGCTCTCCGTGGCTGAAGGTGGAACAACTTAGGCAACAAAGTGAATAACACAGTACTGGATTACAACCCACAGTGCAAAACAAATATCCACCAGTCCATACTGACATAAATGACTGAATAAATACTCAATGAGAAAAGACAAATCTTTCACACAGAAAAATTCCAAGTGATTTATGTACAGATACTCCGGCCTCAAGGACATGGAAAATTACTGTCCACTCCTTAAAGTGTGACCTGTACAGAGTGACTTCATTCCAAAGAAGTCAGTATGGGAAGAAGGGAAAAAGAGTCACCTTCAGTGGAGCAGTCTGACAGCCATGTGGTCCCGCTCACCACCAACAGTGGTCAGTCATGTTGACTGCACCACCCTTGACAGGACCTAGGAAGGGCACTTCACCTCTATGCTTTCTTCCAAAACCCATAACCAGTTATGAACCATGAGAACATCAGACAAACCCAAATTGAGAGACATTCTACAAAATACCTGAGCAATACTCCTCAAAACTACTAAGGTCATCAAAAACAAGGAAACTCTTGAGAAACTGTCACAATCCAGAGGAACTTAAGGAGACATGACAACTAAACATAATGTGAAATTCTGGATGACATTCTAGGAAAGAAAACAGAGATTAGGGAAAAATTAGTGAGATCTCTATGAAGAATGAAGTTTAGTTAATAAGAACATCAAGCTCGGTCATCAGTTGTGATAAAACGTACCATAGTAATAATGTAAGACGTCAACAATTGGGGAGATTGGGGCGGGGGTTGATACAGGACCTCTCTGTGTTATTTTAGTAACTTTTCTGTAAATCTAAAACTACTCTTATTAATTTGCATTGAACTAAACATACACACACAAATGAGTACAAATAAACTGGGGAAATCAGAATAAATGGGTGGATTGCATCGAAGATGGACTGCATCAATGCTGACATCCTGGTTGTAATACTGTATTACAGTTTTGCAAGTCGTTACCACTAGGGGAAACCGGGTAAAGGGTACACTGGATCTGTCTGTATTATTTTTTACAACAGTATGTCAATTTACAATTATCTCAAAAGAAAAACTTGTTCCATTTTAGACCTTTTACTTGGAATGGGATGTCCTCTGCTTAGTATGAATGGTGTAACGTTTCATCATGATTTGAAAGATCCAATTCATCAATAAATAAAGCAAAAGTTAATTCCTAAAAGCAATAAAGTTTGAAAAGGAAAAAAGTTTACTTAAAAAAAAAAAGGACATATGCAAAAAATGAACTGGAAAAAAAAAGGATGAATGACAGGAGAGAGCTCTTAGCAGCATTCTCACCATCATGTAAGAGCCTGGCCGAACCAGTGAAGATGAACTGAGTTATTGGTGGAACCGGTCACATGCACATATTTCTCACGGCTCTCAGTCTGCTATCTACCAGACGGTGTGTCTTGTCACTCCAGGTATTATCTAAGCCAGGAACAGCAGAGCAGTTATTCCCCAATGATGAGGTCTACTAAGAAGTTCAAACATAAGAGATTCATTCACATCTGAAGAGATGAATCTCAGACTCCAGAACTGAAACAACACTGATAAAAAGAGATGACCAGCAGAGAACCCTAGAGTAAATCTTTTTCTAAAAACATGGCAAAGTACCACTGACTGAAGAAAAATAATATAAGACAATTTTCCACCTGAAATGACCTCCCTTTCCACACCACAACCAAAGCCCTGAACCACACTCCTAAAACACTACCTACAAAAGCTACTCTTTTCTTAGGCAAGTGTCCATAGGCTGATAATCTATATACATTCATTTTGTAAAGATACAAAAAGGAAGTCAGGGCATTACACTTGCATTCTATGAAACGACACTATCTTAAACTTTTATGTTTTACGTTTAGTTTTTGTATTTCTCTTCTTTTAACTACCCCCTGCTCCCCACCGTTTCCCATACATAAAATTGCACTTTTTAAATACATCTCAGGTTTGATGTCAAGTAGACAAATCACATTTCAATCCCTCAGCAAACCAAAATATACATAGTTAAAAATGTCTTGCCCAAGATTATTCCTTTTTTAAACTGATTACCAGGCTTAAGTTTTACAAATTCTTAGTATATCATCCAAATTGAAAGCTTGGGGGAAAAAAAGGAAAATACACAATGCTGTTTCCATTCAATGGAATATTAATTGCACAGCCTGACAGAGTGAGATTTATATGCACGGGCAACAAGTGAAAAAAGGAAACAATACACAACATGTTATTTACATAAGTAAAAACAAAAATATGTAACTTTGCTTTGTAGGTACACATTTAGCTGCAATTTTTTAAAAATCTGGAAGACCCAGGCAGCAAATAGATCTCAACAATGGTTATCTGGGGCCAGGAAAGGCTCACCTTCTATGTTCTATAAGCTTTTAAGGTGTTTTATTTTTACAAATTGAGAACATATTCGTATTACTTCTGTAATTATTTTTTAAAGATACACAGATTCATGGATTTTAATCTTCCTCAATAAAACTCAGTGCAAAGGGTCCCTGGACCCAATTCCAACATGTGTGCATGTGCAGTCTTCCCCACACCAACACGCAGTTCTCAGATGCCAGCAGGGTGTGCGAGAATTCAACTCACTTCTGACACTATCTACTGGATATAGAATCAAATTCCACCAGTAAAGGACTCAGTCCCACAAGACGGCCCACATTCAGATGCCAGCTGCAAGCCCAGGCTATTACCCGTCCTTCTGACCGACCCCCTCCAACACAGGATGCCAACCACAAGTCCAGGCTGTTACCTGTCCTGACAGATCGGCTATAAACCCGAGGTTCCTATGGCCCCCTCCTCAGGTTCAATTAATTTGCTACAACAGCTCACAAAACTCAGGGAAACACTTATGTTTACCAGTTTATTAAAGGAGATGATAAAGGACACAGATGAACATCCGATGGCAGAGATGCGTAGGGCGAGGTATGAGGGAAGGGGTGTGGAGCTTCCATGTCCTCTCCGGGCACACCACTCTCCCAGTACCTCCATGAGGTCACCAACCAGGAAGCTCATAGGAAAAAGACTGCCAAGCTGTCCTTTTGGGTCTTTATGAAGGCTTCATCACGTCGTCACAACTGACTAAATCACTGGCAACTGATTCAATCTCCACGCGCCTCCCCCCCTTGGAAATCAGGGGTGGGGCTGAAAGTTCCAATCCTCTGATCACGCGGCTGGGTATCCTGGCATCCAGCCCCCAACCTTGGGTGGGTCCAAAAGTCACCTCATTCACACAAACAAGAAATTCCAAGAGTTTTGGGAGCTGTGAGTCAGGAACCGTGGAAGAAGACCACATGTATATGAGAAACATATTTTGGTCCTCTGAATAACCAAATATATATTTCTTATAAACCACAATATCACAGTTACCAACATCTGAGCATCTACAGTTCTTTCCTTTATGTATATTTCGGCTATAACTATCCTATCTATAGAAATCGTCATTGGACATCCACAAATACTCTAAATTTTAAGGCAGATATTTATTATCTTGCTTTTGACCCTTATTGTTCAAGTGGCTTTTTGACAATTATGATTTCAATTCCTCAAGACAGAAACCCTGGCAGGATCAAAAGTTGACTCTGGACTGAAGAGAGAATGGGAGGTCAAAAAATATGGAATCACGCCACTTTCTTCCAAAGGATGCCCATTCCACGTTTCCTTCAATAGTGGTGTTAAGGCCACAGAGAAACAGAAAAAAATGCTAAAGTAAGGTATGACTTGTGGATCTTAGAGCCCTCTGGCCTCTTACCTATCATGTCTCAGAGTTCCTCCTCTCTAGCACTTTTCTCAAACAAAACATTTCCCTAAGATTTTCTACCTAAAAGGTTACATTAGGCCCCAAATTTTGTGCCTTAGAAAACTTCAAAAGCAGTTTTCCACCCTCCAGATTACTGCCCAAATTAACCCAGAATTGCTAACGGTATGCTTGACCACTCTTCTTCACTTGTGGCAAAGCGCATCTGATAAAAGTATTTACTATGGGCTACAAAAGGGCTCTGTGTGGGGGGTTCTTTTGGTGGGAAGATTTTCCCTGAGCTGACTTCTGTTGCCAATCTTCCTCTATATTGTATGTGGGTCACCACCACAACATGGCTGACGAGTGGTGTAGGTCCACACCCAGGAACCAAACCTGGGCCACCAAAGCAGAGCGCACGAACTTAATCACTATGCCAAGGGGCCAGAAGGGCTCTGTGTTTTGAGGACAAGCTGCTGGAAAATTTGAGAGTCACAGAAACAGTTCAAAGAAGAAAGAAATGATTATTTAAAAAAAATTACCTGTGCCCCCAAGTGCCTATATATTCAAAATATAATGTAGAGTATGTTAAGTCATATATAATAACCAGTAGAACTGAAAATTCCTGATGTTTTTATTGCCAGTTTCTATTTTCACACACAAACTCTAATGCAGTAAGATATGTGTTCTATTTAACACACACCAGAAACGCACAGGAGAGTCACTGTGGTAGCAATGGGTCCTAAATCCGAGGCACATTTTTACATTCAGTAGTTAATGAAGTTTTACTGCAATTCGAGCCTACATTGGGCAGGTTTTCAAATCTGATTATGTTCTCACTCTCTACCTATCAAAAGAAGAATCAAAGTTTGGATATAAAAACCATAACCCACCTCCACTTAGACTAGACAAAGTCTTAACTCCTGTTCATCCTGGGATTCATTTCATAGTTACGTCGTAGCTGAGACGTCAGCCTCAAAAGGCACCTGTGTTTGTTTATGAAGATTACAACTTAACTTTAAATATTTTTGTAAGAAACTTTATATCCTTAAAACTAAAAATGTACCGTCTATAGATCTGCTGAGAACCCAATGCAAACTGTCAAACGTGTGTTATTCACTGTCTCTCAAACCAATTCTTCCTTGGCTGAGCCACTAGAGAGCGCTAGAAATGCAGTTAAACAGGACTCCAGTGGCACAAGAAAACGACCGTCAAAAATTCAGAGAAAAGAAGATGAAGGACATTAGGATTCACTGCTGGTGGACTACCAAAAGGTACCACAATACTGACAGACTTGAACTGTGAAAGAAGTATTTGCCACCACCTGTCTACCTGTAGCTCAAGCTCTTACTGGTGAAGTTCAACAGCTTTCCAACTGAGCAACTGACGTTAGAAGACATTAATCCAAGCCATACATAGCAAACAAATGTGATTCCTTCCTCGAGAAAATAAGGCAAAGTTAACGATGGGTTAAACTTGACTCTTTCAGGTTTGTTAAAAATTACAGGGGAGGGGAAGGGGGAAGACAAGGATGGAGAGAGGGAGTAGAAAGGAAAAGAGCAGGAGATTCCCCACTTAATCCAAGGTGGAGATGAACTTTACACACATTACACGAATCTTAACCAATTAACTAACAATACACAGCACTAACATATTATCGTTTCAACCAGGCGATTTTTTTAAAGGCACACAATTCCATTAGCAACAATCTCATTCTAATAGAAATTTCATCTCTTAATTTAGTTCATCCTAATAAGTAATGCTTCCCAACACCATTACTGATTTTTTAAAAAACTGGTGCTTAACAGTCCCTACAATCTCAGCGGATCTGTTAGTTTTCCCCCCAAAAATGCTATTCAAGGTGGAAACTGCCTAACACCTCCCAACCCTGCACGTTGTAAACTGCAAAACTGCGTTACATTGTAAAAACAAGGTTTATTCAGGTAAGAGAAAAGAATATCGCTATTTTCTGATTTCCAAATCATTAATAAACCTAATCGCTTAGATGAGACATATATCTGAAAATTTAACACTAAACACAATTTCCTCAGCGTCTCATGGAGGTGGATCAGTACCCTGCTAAAGCCTCTTATCCCATAAGGCAGGCCAAGCCCCACTTTCTCATCACACTAATCTTTTAAATCCAGTCCTCCATAGCTACAAGTGATTCTCCCAAACCACAATCGTGCTGATAACGATACGGCTTTCCTACGTAAGGCTCTAAACGGCGGCATGACTTGCTGCATTTCTCACCGCCCACTCGCTCACCATCCCCATCCACATCCAAATCTGAGATGGGGGAGGAAATGTCATCCCCCTATATTGGCTCTTACAGATCCTGGACCCGGTGAGTGTTCCGCCCAAGCACCGCAGTTTTAACTACACTCTAATAACCCACAGTCCCGACATACGGTTCTATTTCCTTGGCCCAGATAACCCTTAGTGGATACTCCAGAATAATGGACACTCAGTATGGAGGCAGGGGACTGATCGACAGCAGGCCACCGACAGGCCCCGGATAGTTTTCGTCCCTGTATTAGTTTTTTGTCCTATGTTTTCTCGGGGCCCCCATCCCCGCCCCGAACCTTCCCACCCCTGAGAGTTCCTCGGAGAAGCCTCGCGCCGGAACGTCGGAGACTTTCCTCCTCCGTCCCAGGCTTCCAACGCAACCCTGCCAGAGAAGGCTGCCCCCTCCCAGGTCTGCGCCCGCCCACCCCCGGAACTGGACTCGCCCTAAACCCCGCCCTGCTCGTCCCACCCTGCGCCCCGGGCGCAGGAGAGGGGGGAGGGGAGACAGGCGGGAGGGCAGGGAGAGGAGGCGGGGGAGGAGAACAGGAAAGAGACGCGCCTCGCGCCCCTACACCCTGGCGCAGCCCTTCCCGCCCCCACGGGACCCAGAAGCCCCCCCACCCGGGGGCCGGGCAGCGCTGCTGGGGTGCCTCCGCCCCCGCCCGCGGCTCTCGGGGCGCACCTTGCGCTTGCGGGCCTCGGCCGTGCCGCTCCACACGAAGCACTGGTAGATGGCCCGCAGGTTCTGCTTCCAGTTGTCCACCTTGAAGCTGCCCAGATGCGAGCAGCCCGGCGGCGTCACCACCAGTTCCGCGTCCATGGCCTCGCTGTCCGGCTCGGGCCGAGAGACCATGGGCGGCAGGGCCCGCCCGCGCGCGGGGGGCGGCGAGGGCGACGAGGACGACGCCAGCGCGGGGCGGAGGCTGCTCGCTGCGCGCCCGGCCGGCCAGGTGACGGGGCCGGCGGACAAAGCCGGGACAGCACGGACGTGGAGGGGAGCGGCCAGCCAGGCGCCGCCCGCGCTGCGCTGCGCTTGCCCAGTGTGCGGAGAGCGCCGGGCGGGGCGGAGGCCGCCGACGCAGGTTACGTCATCCCAGGCCGGCCGCCGCCCGCACTGCGCAGGCTCCGGCGGCCCCCCCCAGCCCCGCCCCGCCCCGCCTCGCCTCCTCCCCCTGCGCCCGCAGGCTCCGGGCTGCCGGAGCCCGAGCCCGAGCGGGCGGTGAGGGGCTGGAGCTAGCAAGGGCCCTCCTCTGCGCCCATGCCATTGGTCCTCGGCCGGCCCGCGGCGCCAGCGGCAGTTGTCATTGGCTATCACTACGGTCCGTCTGGTTCAGAGCCGCCTCCGGGGACGCTGGCCGCTCGACGTTCTCGGTCTCCCACCGAGAGCTGGGGGCACGCGGTGGATTGGGTGGCGCGGGATGTCCGTCAGGGCACTGAACCGGTTTGCACCGGCCTTGAGCTCTGCCGCAAAGAGGCGGAGCCACGGGCTCGGCCATACAAACCCTTGCAGCCCAGCTCAGCCTCAATCTCCACGCGAAGCGCAGCTCCAGGCTGGGTACTCTCGCCCGTGCAGAGCTTCGCTGGTTCAGTCAGTCCCCTCGGCCACAGGAGCCTCTCGTCTGGGACTCTGCAGGTCTCTCCCGTCCTTGAGGACTGCCCCGGCACTACAGTGCCACCGCTGTGCCTCGGAACTGCCACTGCCTGCCTTGCGCTGCTTCAAGGAAGCAAGCAGGGGTCCCTCCCCGCCGGGAACCGCCGTCTCCTGAGGGTCTAATCCTGCGCTATCCAAAGAAACAAATTTTCTAATTTGTTTAAAAATTTTTTCATTTTTTTAAATGAAAAACTAGTGAAATTAAGTAATAACATACTTTATTCAATATATCATCATTTCAACATGTAAGCAACATTGTAAAATTATTCATTGAAATGTTTTACGGTTTTGGGATGAATTCTGCGAAATCTGGCATTTTACACTTAACAGCACATCCAATTCGTCCCAGCCATATTTGAAGTGCTAGCAGCTACCTTATTGGACAGGACAGGTCTAATCAGTATGTACGTGACTGAACCAGGGCGGGGCAGATTGTGAGTCGATCTTTAAAGACAAATGCAAACAAAGCCGTGGCGGAGAAAGGGCCCAAAGGATCCGGGAAAACTTGGAGGCAGCCTGGTGCTACTCGCCTGTACTCGTCGCACTGCTAAATGCTTTGCTGCATTCCTGGACAGATTGAGACAAGCGCGATTGCTGTCGAGGCCAGTCCAGAGCTATCACAAGTTTAAAAATAAGTAAATAAAGACAGTCTCATAGCGATGAAAGCTGCAGGGTTTGAAGGGCGGAGGACTGGGATAAAGCATTTGTGGTTAGGACAAATTGCCAAGCACACTTTTGCCTCGGGTCTTGCCGCCTGCAGTCCCCTCTGCCTGGAATGTGTTCCGTCCCATATTCCACGATTGTGCTCCCTGACCTCCTTCACGGAGTATCGGACACTGCCTTCTCAGTGAGGCCTCCCCCGCCACCCTATTGAAAATTCCAACACTCAAATTCTCCATCCTCTTACCCTGCCTTATTTTTCTCCAAAGAATTTATTTACTTGTTTATTTTTTTATTATATATTCCCTCAGTAGCATGAAATCTCCATGAGGGTAATGATTTTTGTGTGTTTTATTAATTTCTGTATCCACCAGAGCCCAAAGCAGTACTGGCTACATGCAGGTTCTCAAAAATTAATGTTGAATTAAGTAATTAATTAACCCAAACAAACTTTTATAGGCGAATCTAATGAGATCATTCTCAGAATAAAACACTGGTTCAGTAAGGCACGCTATAGATATATTAAAGAAAGGAATATCAGTTTACTAAAAGGTGAGATCATAAATGGGCTTACTGGGCTTACACATATGATTTGGTCTCAAGAATGTACACTTAGCATTCAGATCCCTAATATCTATCAATAACATTTTTATCAATATGGTCGTACTTGAATTGTGAATATATTCTGAAGAAGCAGTCCCGGGGCCGGCCCAGTGGCGCAGCGGTTTAGTCCGCGCTTGGCAGCCCGGAGTTCGCGGGTTCGGATCCTGGGCGCCTGCCGACGCACTGCTTGTCAGCCATGCTGTGGCGGCGTCCCATATAAAGTAGAGGAAGATGGGCACGGATGTTAGCCCAGGGCCAGTCTTCCTCAGCAAAAAGAGGAGGATTAGCAACGGATGTTAGCTCAGGGCTGGTCTTCCTCACACAAAAAAAAAAAAAAAAAAAGAAGCAATCCCTAAAAGAGGCATGGACAAAGCTGTTTAGTACTGCTTTTTTTTTTTTTTGGTTGCTCAGACACACAATCTTTATTTTATTGAGGTCATAATGGTTTATAACATTGTGTAATTTCAGGTGTACATTATTATTTGTCAGTTTCTGTATAGACTGCAACGTGCTCACCACCAGTAGTCTACATTTAATCCATCACCATACATATGTGCCCCTTTATCCCTTTCGCCCACCCCTCAACCCCCTTACCCTCTGGTAACCACTAATCTGTTCTCTTTATTCATGTGTTTATCTGCCACATATGAGTGAAATCATGTGGTGTTTCTCTTTCTTTGTCTGGCTTATTTCGCTTAACATAATACCCTCAAGGTCTATCGATCTTGTTGCAAATGGGACAATTTTGTCTTTTTTTATGGCTGAGAAGTATTCCATTCTGCATCTTCTTTATCCAATCATCAGTCAATGAGCACTTGGGTTGCTTCCACGTCTTGGCTATTGTGAATAATGCTGCAATGAACATAGGGGTGCATAAGCCTCTTTGAATTGTTAATTTCAAGTTCTTTGGATAAATACCCAGAAGTGGGATAGCTGGATCATGTGGTATTTTTATTTAATTTTTTGAGAAATCTCCATACTTTTTTCCATAGTGGCTGAACCAGTTTGCATTCCCACCAGCAGTGTATAAGGGTTCACTTTTCTCCACATCCTCTCCAACATTTGTTATTTTTTGTCTTGGTGATTATAGCCATTCTGACAGGTGTAAGGTGATATCTCATTGTAGTTTTGATTTGCATTTCCCTAATAATTAGTGATGTTGAACATCTTTTCATATGCCTATTGGTCATCTGTATATCTTCCTTGGAAAAATGTCTGTTCATATCCTCTGCCCATTTTTTGATCAAGTTATTTTTTTGTTTTTGAGTTGTATGAGTTCTTTATATATTTTGGAAATTAACCCCTTGTCAGATATATGATTTGCAAATATTTTCTCCAAGTTGGCGGGTTGTCTTTTCGTTTTGTTCATGGTTTCCTTTGCCTTGTAGAAGCTCTTTAGTCTGGTGTAGTCCCATTTGTTTATTTTTTCTTTTGTTTCCCATGCCTAAGTAGACATGGTATTCAAAAAGATTCTGCTAAGACCAATGTTAAAGAGTGTACTGCCTATATTTTCTTCTAGGAGTATTATGGTTTCAGGTCTTACTTTCAAGTCTTTAATCTATTTTGAGTTAATTTTTGTGTCTGGTATAAGATAATGGTCTACTTTTATTCTTTTGCATGTGGCTGTCCAGTTTTCCCAGTATCATTTTTTGAAGAGACTTTCCTTTCTCCATTGTATGTTCTTGGCTCCCTTGTCGAAGATTAGCTCTCCATAGATGTGTGGTTTTATTTCTGGGCTTTCAATTCTGTTCCATTGATCTGTGTGTCTGTTTTTGTGTGCTGTTTTGATTACTATAGATTTGTAGTCTATTTTGCAGTCAGGGATTGTGATGCCTCCAGCTTTGTTCTCTTTTCTCAGGATTGCTTTGGCTATTCCAGGTCTTTTGTTGTTCCGTATAAGTTTTAGGTTTCTTTGTTCTGTTTCCGTGAAGAATGTCATTGGGTTTTTATTGGGACTGCACTGACTCTGTAGATTGCTTTAGGTAATATGGACATTTTGCTTATGTTTATTCTTCCAATCCATGAACAGGGAATATCTTTCCATTTCTTTATGTCATCTTTGATTTCTTTCAATAATGTCTTATCGTTTTCAGTGTATAGGTCTTTCACCTCCTTGGTTGAATTTATTCCTAGATATTTTATTCTTTTTGTTGCAATTGTAAATGGGATTGTATACTTGAGTTCTCTTTCTGCTAGTTTGTTATTGGTGTATAGGAATGCAACTGATTTTTGTAAGTTGATTTTGTACCCTGCAACTTTGCTGTAGTTGTTGATTATTTCTAATAGTTATCTGGTGGATTCCTTAGAGTTTTCTATATATAGGATCATATCATCCACAAATAGCGAGAGCTTCATTTCTTTCTTTCCAATTTGAATACCTTCTATTTCTTTGTCTTGCCTAATTGCTCTGGCCAAAACCTCCAGGACTATGTTGAATAGGAGTGGTGAGAGTGGTCACCCTTGTCTTATTCCTGTTCTCAGAGGGATGGCTTTCAGTTTTTCACCTTTGAGTATGATGTTGGCTGTGAGTTTATTATATATGGTCTTTATTATGTGAGGTACCTTCCTTCTATACCCATTTTATTGAGAGTTTTTGTCATAAATGGATGTTAGATCTTGTCAAATGCTTTCTCTGCATCTATTGAGATGATCATGTGATTTCTAGTCCTCATTTTGTTAATGTAGTGTATCACATTGATTGATTTGCAGATGTTGAACCATCCCTGTGTCCCTGGTATAAATCCCACTTGGTCATGGTGTATGATCCTTTTAATGTATTGCTGTATTTGGTTTGCCAATATTTCTTGGGATTTTTGCAGCTATGTTAATCAGTGATATTGGCCTGTAATTTTCCTTTGTTGTTTTGTCTTCATCTGGTTTTGGTATCAGGGTGATATTGGCCTTATAGAATGAGTTAGGAACTGTTCAGTCTTCTTCAGGTTTTGGGAATAGTTTGGGAAAGATAGGTATTAAATCTTTGAATGTTTGGTAGAATTCTCCAGAGAAGCCATCTGGTCCTGGACTTTTGTTTTCTGGGAGGTTTTTGATTACTGTTTCAATCGCTTTACTTGTGATTGGTCTACTCAGATTCTCTGTTTCTTCTTGATTCAGTTTTGGGGGGTTGTATGAGTCTAAGAATTTATCCATTTCTCCTAGGTTATCCAATTTGTTGGCATATAGTTTTTCATAGTATTCTCTTATAATCCTTTGTATTTCTGTGGTATCTGTTGTAATTTCTCCTCTTTCGTTTCTAATTTTATTTATTTGAGCCTTCTCTCTTTTTTCTTAGTAAGTCTGGCTAAGAGTTTGTCAGTTTTTTTTATTGTCTCAAAGAACCAGCTCTTAGTTTCATTGATCCTTTCTACTGGGTTTTTTTTTTTTGGCGGGGGGGGGCGTCTCTATTTCGTTTATTTCTGCTCTAATTTTTATTATTTCCCTCTTTCTGCTGACTTTGGGCTTTGTTTGTTCTTCTTTTTCTAGTTCTGCTAGGTGTAGTTTAAGATTACTTATTTGAGATTTTTCTTGTTTGTTGAGGTGGGCCTGTATTGCTATGACTTTCCCTCTTAGAACCACTTTTGCTGCATCCCATAAGAGTTGGTATGATGTATTTTCATTTTCATTTGTCTCCGGGTATTTTTTTGATTTCCTTTGGTTTCTTCATTGATCCAATGGGTGTTCAGTAGCATGTTGTTTAGTCTCCACATATTTGTGACTTTCCCAGCTTTTTTCTTGTAGTTGATTTCTAGTTTCATAGCATTGTGGTCAGAAAAGATGCTTGATATGATTTCGATCTTGTTAAATTTATTGAGGCTTGCCTTGTTTCCCAATATATGATCTATCTTTAAGAATCTTCCATGTGTACTTGAGAATAATTTGTATTTTGCTGTTGGAACATTCTATGTATATCTGTTAAGTCCATCTGCTCAAATGTTTCATTTAAATCCACTATTTCCTTGTTGATTTTCTGTCTGGATCATCTATCCATGATGTAAGTGGAATGTTGAGGTCCCCTACTATTATTGTGTTGCTATTAACTTCTCTCTTTAGGTCTGTTAATAGTTGTTTTATATACTTAGGTGCTCCTATGTTAGGTGCATATATATTCATAAGTGTTATGTCCTTTTGGTGGAATATCCCATTTATCGTTATATACTGCCCCTCTTTGTCTCTCATTGCATTTTTTATCTTGAAGTCTGCTTTGTCTGATGTAAGTATGGCAACACCTGCTCTCTTTTGTTTGCCATTAGCTTGGAGTATCATCTTCCATCCCTTCACTCTGAGCCTGTGTTTGTCTTTACTGCTGAGATGTGTTTCCTGGAGGCAGCATATTGTTGGGTCTTGTTTTTTAATCCATCCATCCATTCTGTGTTTTTTGATTGGAGAATTCAATCCATTTACATTTAGAGTGATTATTGATATATGAGGGCTTAATACTGCCATTTTATCTGTTCTTTTCCAGTAGTTCTATATTTCCATTGTTTCTTTTTCCTTGTATTTCTGTCTGCCATTTTAGTTTGGTGGCTTTCTGTGATGGTTTTCTCAGTTTTCTCTTTATGTATGATTTGTGTCTCTGCTCTGATTTTTTGTTTAGTGGTTACCATGAGATTTGTGTAATAGAGCTCATAGATGAGATAGTCCATTTTCTGATAGCCTCTTATCTCCATTAACCTAAGCAGTTTCCATCTCTTTCCTCTTCCCCTCCTAAGTTATTGTTGTCACAAATTATTCTGGCTTGTGTTGTGAGTTTGTGATTAAAATGAAGTGTTTATAGTTATTTTTAATGCTTTCCTTCCCTTTATCTTTTATGTTATAATTAAGTGTTTGTTAACCTTTTCTGGTAGACAGCTTCGGTTTTCTGATTTTTTTCTCTCTATTTATCTCCTTGCTCCAAGGCTTTGTAAACTTTGCCTTTTTGTTTCAGTTATGAGGGCATCCTTGCTCATTTCTTTTAAGGGAGGTCTAGTAGCATTGAACTCCCTCAGCTTTTGTTTATCTGGGAAAGATTATATTTCTCCATCGTATCTGAAGGACAGTTTTGCTGGACAGAGTATTCTTGGCTGAAAGTTTTTGTCTTTCAGTAGTTTGAATATATCATTCCAATCTCTCCTAGCTTGTAAGTTTTCTGCTGAGAAATCTGCTGAAAGCCTGAGAGAGGTTCCTTTGTAGGTTATTCTCTTCTGTCTTGCTGCCCTTGATATTTTTTTCTTTGTCATTGACTTTTGCCAGTTTTACTATTATATGCCTTGGAGAAGGTCTTTTTGCATTGATGTAATTAGGAGTTCTCTTGGCTTCATGTACTTGTAAGTCCAGTTCCTTCCCCAGATTTGGGAGATTCTCAGGTATTATTTCTTTGAACAAGCTCTCTGCTCCTTTCTCCCTCTCTTCTCCTTCTGGAATACCTATAATCCTCATTTCCTAATTGAGTGAGATATTTCTTGAAGAGTTTCTTCATTTTTTTTTAAGTCTTGGTTCTCTCTCCTCCTCCACCTGAAGCATTTCTATATTTCTGTCCTCTAAATTACTAATTCTGTCCTCTGTTATGTCAACTCTGTTTTTTAATGTTTCTAGATTTTTTTTTAAATCTCATTCATTGTGTTCTTCATATCCAGCATTTTTTTTTTTTTAGAGTTTCCATCTCTTTGGTGAGGAATTCCTTCTGCTCATTAATTTTATTCCTAAGTTCCTTGAACTGTCTTTCTGAGTTTTCTTGTAACTCATTGAGCTTCTTTATGACAACTATTTTGAATTCTCTGTCATTTAGATTGTAAGTTTCTGTGAGTTCAGGATTGGTTTCTGGAGACTTGTCATTTTCCTTCTACTTTGGAGTGTTAATGTAGTTCTTCATGGTGTTTGATAAAGTGATCCTTTGCCAGTGCATAGTGGTAGTATCAGGTCACAGATTCCACCTGCCACCACTGGGGGGGGGCCAGCAGCCGTGTTTTCTGAACCCACCATGTCTACTGTAAGTTGTGCCAGTAGGGTTCGTCTGTTTGCCCACTGGTCACAGCCACTTGGCAGGTCACACATGCACATGCAGGTGCTCTGGTGCAGAACTGCAGCCTTGGCCAGCGACCAGCTGAGCTGGTGTGCTACCAGAGGGGGAGGAGGGACGCTTTTTTCGTGCACATGCGGACCCGCTCTGCACTCATGGGTGGTTCACCCAGGTTGCTGCACTTGGTGGGGTGCCCACACAGTAGCTGAGCCATGCCACTCAGTGTGGAGTGTTCCTGCTGGCCAGGCTGCAACTCCGAGAGTGAAAGTATTCACTCAGGCCCACCTGCTCCCCCACCTCCTCTTATAGTCACATGCTGGGTGCTGCATGAGGACCTGTGACATAGATCGCTGCCACTTGGGAGGGGAAGGGGATGCACTCACCTCCTTCCACTGCTTCCCAGGGATTCAGTACTCCCACCTTCAGATGTATGGCTGTGTAGATCTCTCAGACATCCTGTTGTGCTTTGTAGGGAATCCTCTGTTGGTTAATGAATGTCCATTTGGTTGTAGCTTAGAAGGATGAGACTAAAGGGACAGCTCACTCCACCATGATGCTGACATCACTCCAGCATTTTTTCTGAAGGTAAAAAAGCTGAAAATATCCTAAATGACTCTTAATAGGGGAATGGTTGAATAAAATATGGAATAGCCATTACAGGGAATTCTATGCAGCTGTTAAAAAGAACGAAATAGATCTAGAACTACTAATATGGAAAGTCTATATGACATAAGTGCATAAAACAAGTTGCGGAAAAATACAGATAGTATGCTGACATTTATCGAAAAATAATACCACATGTAGGTGTTACTGCCAAAAAAGGGGGTTCTTCTCCTTGCCACAAGACAAGCCAACAGTCAAGAGGAAAGGTGGTAGGAGAGAAAAGGTTTTTATTGCAGCTTTGCTAGCAAGGTGGAAGACGGGGGGACTAACATCCAAAAGAACCATCTTACAGAACAAAGACCACAGGCCAGTTATATAGGGGCTGGTCTCCAGGTGGGGCAGACATCTGATCTTAGTTCCTGATAATATTTTGTTTTACTGGATATGCATCGGAGACCAGAGCAATGCCTTATACCCTGATTTAGTTTAAAGATAATAAGAATAAAATCTTTAATATGTATAGTAAAGATTACTGTTTATGTGAGTGGTGCCAACGTAGGTATATATTAAAGGGCTGGAAGAAACAAACAAATCCATCAATCATGGTTAACTTCTGGTGAGGGAGAATTTTACAATATTAGAATTTTTTTACAGAGAGAATTAATTATATATTATTTTGTACTTCAAAATCACTAAAACTTAAATGACAAAATATCATGATACAAGGGAGCATAAAGAAACTAAGGCCCAGAGAAAGAGGACTTGCTCAAATTCACACATTCACACTGTTCCACAACATCTAGAAAACAGTCAGGGGTCCAAAACTTCTATTTATTCATCTATCCAGAAAACAAGTCAGACTGCTAAATTAGAGTCCTAGGTCTAATTTAAACTCTAGAGTCCACCATTTACTATCTGTGTAACCTTGGGCAGATTGCCTAATTTTCTCAGCCTGTTTACTTATCTGTTAAAATTGGGGTAATATCAGCTCAGTGCTTACAGTAAAGTGTTGTGCCAAGGAATAAATGAGATAATCCATGCAAAGTTCTTAGCACATGCCTGTCATTTATTAAGAGCTCAAGCAACATTAGCAATTATTGATCTGTTAGTTGCTGGGAATTGAGATGACTAAGACAATATCCTACTTTAAGAATCCCACATTGTAGTGCGATAAACAGCAACATTTGTAGGCAATTATAGTAATATGAAATTGCAATAATAAAGGAAGGTCCAGGTAATATGAAAACACTCCAAGACACCGCTCACCCTAACCCTGCCCAGGCAGTCATAGTGGAGGGGATCAGGAAATGTTTTCTCTGCCCTACCTAAGTGTAGTAGGATGGGTAGAAGTTGGCCAATTTTTAAAAATAAGTGATATGGTAAGGGATTTCCCTCAAAAGGCATTTCCCACCATCCATCAGATTAGTGGCCTCAAATTTTTTTCTCTATGTTTATCTGTTATTTATTTTATTTTTGTTTTCAAACTTAAAAAAATTTGTAACACCCATGGAATTATGCTTCCAAGGTGGTCAAATAATATCCTAGACCAGTCCTTCCTCAGAGAACAACTATGAACTCTGGACAGAATACAAAAGCAAGGCACTGGAGAGTGAATCAAAGCAGGCCAACTTGGGAGGGAGTAGACACTTGGGAGAAGGGACCTGCCCAAAGGAAGTAACCTGTTCTTTATGGCTTTTAGGACAGGCTACACTTGGAGGAGCCCAGACAGGGAGGCTGAAACTCTGATAGAAAATCTACAGTCTTTCTGGACTGAAGAAGTGGAGAACAGAGTACAGAACAACTGAAGGTACTGAAAAGTGAGGAGAGAGTCAGGGAAGGGGGGTTCCAGAGTCTGCGTATAAACTATATCCAAGTATCTAATTGACCACCAAACCACTCGTGTGGAGCAAACTCCCAGCAGCCCAACTACCACAAAAAGAAGGGAGCAGAGATTTAAGCTGCTGCCCAAGAAATAGTTAAATTCTAAATTCATTGCCTACTAAAACAAAACTATCAACTGTATTTTCAACAATATAACATTCATAACATTCTAGATACAATCCAAAATTACTTGACATAAGAAGAAAAAACAGAAAAATATGATCCATTTTCAAAAGATAAAACTGAAAGGTGAACAATCCTAAGATGTATCAGATGTTGAAATTAGCATATGAGGACTTCAAAGCAGCTATGATAACTGTGCTCAGTGAAGTAAAGGAAAATATCCTTGAAATGAATGAAAAGATAGGAAATATCAGCAGTGAAATACAAACTATATAAATGAACCAAATGGAATTCCTGGAACTGAAATATACAGTATCTCCAATAGAAAGGTCACCAAGTGGGCTTAAGAGCAGAATAGAAATGACATAGGAAAGAGTCAGTAAACTTGAAAATAGATCAATTGAAATTATTCCATTAGAAGCACAGAGAAAAAATATTGAAAAAAAAATGAACAGAGCCACAGAGACCTGTGGCTAAGGTCTAACATATGTGTAATTCAAGTCCCAGAAGGAAAGGGGAGAGAATATGAGATAAAAATATATTTGAAGAAATAATGGCAGATATTTTCCCAAGTTTGGTGAAAAATATAAATGTACAGATTCAAAAATGCCATTGAGTCCCAAGTAGGACAAATGTGAAGAAAACATGCCTAGGCATGCCATAGTTTAACCACTGAACACCAATAATAAGAGCAAATCTTGACAACAGCTATATAAGAACAAGCCATTATATACAGGGGAACAATGACTTTTTTTTTAAATCAGAAACCATGGAGGCCAGAAGACAGTGGAAGAATATCTTGAAAGTGCTGAAAGAAAAAAATTGTCAACCCAGATTTCTATATGCAGTGAAAATATCCGTAAGTAATAAAAGTAAAATAAATGCCCTCCAACGTGGATAACTGATGAAATAAGAGCCCAGCACTGAGGTACATGATGGACTCAGGGCAGGCAGCAACCACCCTGGCACCAAGGGACAAAACTTTAATCAACAGTGCTTTCTATCAAAAGATTATTGATCAAAAGGGGAAAATAACAAGAGATTTTCACATATTGAGGAATATGGGGTAACTATTTGGGTTCAAACTGATACAGCTTGGGGCCGGCCCAGTGGCGCAGCAGTTTAGTTCGCGCTTGGCAGCCCGGGATTCGCTGGTTCGGATCCCGGGCACCTGCCGACGCACTGCTTGTCAGCCGCGCTGTGGCGGTGTCCCATATAAAGTAGAGGAAGATGGGCAGAGATGTTAGCCCAGGGCCAGTCTTCCTCAGCAAAAAAAGAGGAAGATTAGCAACGGATGTTAGCTCAGGACTGGTCTTCCTCAAAAAAAAAAAAAAACTGATTCAGCTCTAACTAAAAAGCCTGACTTATGGCCTATTGTACATCTGCTTAACGATTAAAGAATGCACTCTCTTAAGAATGCATACTTCCCTTCCTACACCCTATTGGTAATGCCCATATTAGTCCCTTTCCTGACATCGGGGTCATGTTGACCTGCTAATTTGCAGCTACACACCTCTTTGAAACTTCAATGAAAATGTATCCTGAGTGTGTTTAATGTATGTTCTTTTTTCTAAAAAGATATGAGACTGTATTGAAAATCATCCTCCTCCAGAACGCTTTCTAAGGCCTTCCTGGGTTATTCAAGCCTCACTCTGGCTCAAGTAAACTCACCTTATTTCTCTTAATGGTTATTGGTTATTTTGCATCAACAAGAATAGAACTTAAATGTTCTCACCAAAAAAAAAAAAAAATTTAACTTGATGGAGGAATCCTTTCACAATGTATATGTATACAAAAGCATCATGTTGTATGCTTTAAATATCTTACAATTTTATTTGTCAGTTATACCTCAATAAAGCTGAAAACAATCAACAATAAAAAAAGTAAAATAAATAAACTTCATATAAAAAAATAAGAGAATTTTTCTCCAGCAAATCTGTACTACAAGAAATGATAAGCAAGTTCTATGGCCAAAGGGAAAAGTACTGGTTGGAACTTGGATATTCAGAAAGAAATGAAGAGCATCAGAAATAACAATTTTCTGGGTAAATATAAAAGCCTATTTTTTTATGTGTATTTATTTTAAAATACACATGACTATTTAAAGCAAAAACTATAACGTTGTCTTAAGGGGTGCTATAGACTGAATGTGTCCCCCCAAAATTAATATGTTGAAAACTAATCCCCAATGTAATAGAATTTGGAGATGCGGACTTTGGGAGGTAATTAGGTCATGGGGGCAAAGCCCTCATAAATGGGATTAGTGCCCTTATAAAAGAGACCCCAGAGAGCTCCCTCCCCAATTCTGAATTCAGGGAGAAGACAGCTGTCTATAAACCAGGAAGCAGACCTTCATCAGACACTGAATCTGCTGACACCTTGGTCTTGAACTTCCTAGCCTCCAGAACTGTGGAAAACAAGTTTCTCACAGTTGTTTACAAGCCGCTCAGTCTATGGTATTCTATTATAGCAGCCCAAACAAACTAGGACAAGGGCTTTATATTATAATATATATAGAGAGAGAATACATATGACAACTATTACACAAAGGACAGGAAGGAGGGGTCAATAGACTTGACTTATAAGGTTACAAGATTTCCATATTTTATGTGAAGTGATACAGTACTAAATTTAAGTAGATTATAAAAAGATAAGGATTGATATTATGATCCCTGGAACTAAAAAAGAATGCAAAGCAGAATAGCTTAAAAGTCAGTGGATAAATTAAAACATAGAATTATAAAAATATTCACATAACCCAAAATAAGGCAGGAAAGGAGGGGAAAAGGAATAAAAATCAGAGGTAACAAACAAAAATCAAATAATAAAATAGCAGACCTAAATACAAACATACCAATAATTCCATTAAATGCTACTAGACAAGAAGACTTCCAATTCCACCCATGATGGAGAAGCAGGGACAGGCTTGCCTCCTGCTGTAAACAACAACAACAAACACAACCAGACAAAATATAAGAAACAATGGTTTTCAAATGTTGGAAACCAGGAAGCACAGACCAATGATCCCTGATGGAAAAGAAACAAATGTGATGAGCCCTCTGGCTGGCAGAGCTTCCTGCCTGGACAAGCACAAGGAAAGGGATCCCAGGGGAGCACCTGGGATGTTCCCAGTTTTAGCACTGAAAGCCCTGTATCCTGAGAACCCCCTCAGTCCTGGGTCAATGGGGAAGGTTGGCCACTCCACCAATCAGGGAGCAATAATCTCCATGACTTGAGGATGCAGGGAGGTCAAGGTGGTTAGAATTCACAGGACAGACAACCAGCAAAGAGAGAGTTGCAGAGAGA
Source organism: Tapirus indicus (assembly GCA_031878705.1). Classification (NCBI taxonomy): domain Eukaryota; kingdom Metazoa; phylum Chordata; class Mammalia; order Perissodactyla; family Tapiridae; genus Tapirus; species Tapirus indicus. The sequence goes on along the minus strand of CM062932.1, from coordinate 460,202 downwards.
GAGGGTTCCAGAAATCTGCGCATGCCCCTCAAGTCTTCAGCTTACAGGCCAGTGTAGACATGTAGGTTAACCTGAGGTGGGGGAATAAATGCCAGAAAGGAACAGCTAAAACAATTCCTGGAGTTCACATAGGGCTGGAAATAGTTCATATTCCCAGGAGCCAGAGTGGAGAAACCTTTAATAGGTGGGGCATCGGGGAGAGTACTGGGAGGGGTGTGACGTGGTTGTGGGGGCAAAGCAGCCCTAGGATAAGGCTGCTGGGTCATTCCTTGTAAAGCATGAAAGCTTGAAAGGATCAAACTGCTTCCAGTAACTTAACCGTGATCCAAAATGAAGGCAAAAAATACTTAAGGAATACAAAAATATTAAAAAAAAAAAGAAAAGAGGAAACAAGTGCCAAACTAGGTAAAATTCACAATATTTGGCATCCAATCAAGTATGCAAAGAAGCAGGAAAATACAAGCCATAATGGAGAGAAAAATCAATCAATAGAAATAAACCCAAAACAAATCTCATGGCAGATTTCCTAGACAAGGACATTAAAAGAGCTAGTATAAATACATTCCGTATGTTCAAAAGCTAGAGGGAAGATGGAACATGGTAAGTAGAAATATGGGAGATATAAAAAGACAAACCAGCAAACAAAACAAAGAGAGCATCGGTGAGCTGGGGGCAACTTCAAGAAACCTAATATGGTGTGATTGGAGTCCCATTGAGAGGAGGGGGATAAATTCACACACCCAATCACTCCAAACATACTTAAAAGTTTTCCAATAACTGAATGAAGTTCTTCAACTTCAATTAATTAAAATTAAATAAAAGTAAGCATTCAGTTCTTCAGTCACACTAGTCACATTTCAAGTGCTCAATAGCCACATGTGGCTAGTGGTCACCATATTGGACATCACAGGTATAGAGGTAGGAGAATAATGACATTTACATATCTTAAGAGCTTCTCAGGGTGGGCGGAAGCTGCAGTGCTCCATTAGTAAACAGAAGGGGTAGGCCATGTGCACAACTTAATCCAGAGATTTGGGTCATTTTGAAATTACAGTCACTGACATAGCAACTGTAACTGGCAGTCAGCTCAGTCCATTTGAGTCACAAACCAGAACCTGGGCACAAGTCTGTTCATAGCTGAGATCACTGCAACAACAGAGGCTGCAGATGGCCTGCTTGAGGCCCTCAGTTATCACAATGGATGTGCGTGGTACACCTGCAGGTGTGCTGACTGGGAGGTTCAGATCTTAGAGAATCACCCACAGGCAGGCGATGAGGCTGTCACACACCATCCAAGCAACTGGAGAAATTTGGCCCCCAAACCAAATTTCTACCAAATTAGACATTGCTTAGACATGATATAGTACTTATTGCTTGAATGTCTCTTGCCATATAAATTATCTTGAATTTTATAGTAACAAGAAGAAAAAAGCCATATCAAACAGACATTTTTTTCTTTCTTTTTCTCCATTTGTGTCAGAGTTTGCAGTTACAAATAATGAAACACACTCCAACTTGTTTAAGCAGTAAAGGAGACCACTGAAACTCTGACAGGAGTCCACTGAAAGGAGGCCAGAGAGTCCAACCCTCTCCACAGTTACCTTCGCCAGAACACGGGTCCCAGGAAACGCTTGTTGCATCCCCTGCTGCTTTCTTCTAAAGCAGTGAGTGTCACATAGGCACACCAGACTGGAGGTAGAATCTGGTCACAAGTCCACACATTCATGGAAAGAGAGTCTGGGACAGTGAGTTTCTGGCTTTCCTATCCTGAAGAAGAGAGACCCTTAATGTGGAACACTGCTCAGACACAGGATGGCTGTTTATGAAGTGCTGCCAGACCATCGAGAGTGACAGAGGTCCACTCCAGCACCCAGCTAGAATAGCAAATGGAAGTAGAAACTTAATGTATTTCCTTTAATGTTGGCATTGAAGTATAATTTTCAAAATGTTAAAAAATATATAGTTCTTTTACAAATAGGTAGTGAGAGACACATAGATCAATAGAACAGAATAAAGAGCCCAGAAATAAACCCACGCATATAAGGTCAATTAATTTGTGACAAAAGCGGCGAGACTATACAATGGGGAAAGGAAAGTCTCTTCAATAAATGGTGTTGGGAAAACTGGACAGCCAAATGCAAAAGAATGAAACTGGATGCCTATCTTACACCATCCACAAAATCAACCCAAAAGGGATTAAAGACTTGAACATAAGACCTGCAAACATAAAACTTCTAGAAGAAAACATAGGTGGTAAGCTCCTTGACATTGGTCTTGGTGATGATTTTTTGGATCTGACACCAGAAACCAAAGCAACAAAAGCAAAAGTAAACAAGTGAGACTACATCAGCCATGGGGATGTGATGTACAGCATGGTGACTACTGTAAATAATACTGTATTGTATATTTGAATGTTGCTAAGAGAGTAAATCTTAAAAGTTCTCATAACAAGAAAAAAAATTTTGTAACTATGTGAAGTGATGGATGTTAACTAAACTCATTGCGGTAATCACTTCACAACATATACATATATCAAATCATTATGTTGTACATCTAAAATTAATATAATGTTATGTGTCAATTGTACCTCAATTTAAAAAAATAGGTAGTGAGCACACATCAAAGTTTTGTTTAACTTATTAACAAGGAAACCAGCAGGAAGATACAGATGGGTCAAAAGACTGAAACTGAGAATGAAGAAGTTAGAAATCTCCCCTAGAGCAAAAATTCTGAGATAAGCTTTGCTAACTGCAGTTGTGCACACTCAGTATAATCAACTGTTGCTCAAAATTAACCAGGTCTCTCCGTCCCTCTTTAGTATACGAGTGAGCTGTCTTTCTCAGGAAGTCAAGGTCCAGATATCAAGATTCAGCCTCACAAGGCCAAATGCAGGCTGAAGGTGAAAACTAACCAGAAAACTCCAGACAGTCAAGGGAAAAGAAATTCAGTCTTCAAGGCCAAAAGGAGGCCTTGGTGGGAGGGCACCAATCAGCAAGGCCACATGCTCCCCTACCTAAAACCCCAGCACGTGCTCCCCCTCCCCCACCTAAACCCCAGCACATGCTCCCCCTCCCCTACCTAAAACCCCAGATAAAAACCCCTACCTTTTTCCCTTTGAGGAGGTGGATCTGAATTTTAAATCCCATCTCCTTGTCTGGCTGCCTTTCAATAATAAACCTCTTTCCTTGCCACGAGCTTGGTGTTTCCAATTTTCAGCCCTCCTGTGTGGCAGATAAATGAACCTGTGTTTGTGTTTGGTAACAAGATCATATGGGAAAATGAGATTTTTATAGTCAGTGGGAAAAAAGGGAATGGTGAGATAAGATTTGCTAATTAGATTAAGACTTAGTTAATGTCCTGCGGTAGCAGTTCTCAAACTTGAGCACTCAACAGAGGAAACTTGGGGTGCTGGGCTCCATGCCCAGAGTCTGTGATTTCATAGGTTCAGAGTGCATTTCTTGCACATTCCCAGGTAAAGCTGATGCTGCTGGTCTGGGGACCACACTTTGAGAACCACTGGTCTCCAAGGAAATGCAACTGTAAGCTTTGGGGTCGTCTTTTTTGCTGGTCATAAAAGAAAATCATTGCACCTTATTAGTCGTCTATGACTAATATTTAAGTTTAGAGAGTTGTAAAATGTCTGGGTCCTAATCAAAATCAATAGTAGGTTAAGCAGAACTGCTTTCCCTGGAGAGCAGACGATCCATAACGTCTCCAGGACGTTAAAAGTCATGCAGTCATCTTTTACCTTTTTTCCAAGCTTTTGATAATTTTTCTTAACAGTAATACTGATTATACAAATGTATTATTAGATGATTTCTTTTGCACTGAGTCATCCAAATTGCCAAAGTAGAGATTGCCATAAATCACTTTGGATAATATTTTCCACTAAGAAGAGAAAAAAAATGGAGAAGAAAAATAACATTACCATTCTTGTGTATTACCCTTTATAGGTTTCAAAGGGCTTTTACGCATATTATCTCATTTGACCCTGGTCAAAACCCTATGAAGAACATGGTTTCATCCCATTTTTAGGGACAGGTAGACCGAGGCTCAGGGAACTTAAATCACCTCCTCAAGGTCACAGTGAATGTGGAGCATGTCCTTGCGCGGAATGCGGTGTGAAGGACTCCTGAAGTCAGCTGAGAGTCTGGTTCCGGCCGCAGCCTCGCAGCCTCATCCACCCTCACCATTTTGTTATTTTGTTGCTAATTCAGTTTTACAAAATGAAAGCCTTGCTGGTTTGCTCTAGCATACTGGGCCTCTTGAAATAGCTTGGCTATTAAAATTCTCCTCTGTATAAAAGAAAGTGCAGCAGAAAGGTTTTTCTAAAATGTGGCATTGTGCATCAGAGCTAAAGTCAGAAATTCCAACAACCTATTTGGAACTTGACAAATGTCTTATTTCTTCCAGGAGAAATACTTTTTGACAACTGTGTTCTGCCACTCATCAGCCTGCGAGGGACTCCAGAAAGCAAATCACAGCCCGTGGCTGGTCTCCAGACTCTGGGGACTGGACACCTGCCCTGCTGCGCTGTGAGCTGGCAGTGCTGCCTCTGCCCAGGAGGGCACCTCTTTAGCAGTCTGAGCACGCAGTGTGCTGGGCTGGAGATGCTCTGCAGCCTAGCAACAAGGTCCACTGCCAAGGGACAGGAGAGGGACAGTGGCTCTTCCTTTACAAAGCCACCCCTCCATTCTCTTTTTCTTTTTTTTAACTTGTACTCCCATCTCCATGTCATCTCTGTGGTCCCTGACAAGTCGTTTCTGCATGTACTTGACGAGCAGGGAGAAGGCTGGGTTTTGAACACTGATGATGCATGCAGCCGGAGAGGGAAGAGATGGCTCAGTGCTGGGCTGGCCACGTATTCTTCCCTCAGTAAAGGAGTTGCCATGCTAACAAAGAGGCTCCCCTGCCCACTTCCAAGAAAGGAAGGGGTGTGTGTGTGCGCGCGCGCATGTGCACGTGCATTAAGACACACCTACAGGTCACTGAATACTTGAACCAGACAGCTCTCGTCTCCTCCCCCTTCTACTGCCCCTTTCACATTGTTGCCCATCCCCCAGGCTTCTATCCTGACCCCTTCTCTGTTCCCACTTCCCCTTCTCTGCGGAGCAGGGGCAACAGAGCATAGTGTCTAGGAGCATACGTCTGGGACCAGACTGCCTGGGCTCAATCCCGTCTCCAGTACTTACAGGCGTGTGACTTCCAGCAAGTCAGTTAATCACCCAGTGACTCAAGTTTCCCCATTTGTAACATGGGGTGACAACAGTATCCACTACATGGGGCTGCTGTGAGGATTAAGTGAGTTACCACCAGGGAAGAATCCAGGACCACGCCCAGCACTTGGTACACTGAGTCACGCATCTGGCCCAATCAGCATATGTACCATGTGATTTAGAAGTGTGGGGACACAGACCAGAGGGGATCTTATGGAAATGAACACCATCATCACTACCAGAGCATTGATTGAATACCAACTGTGTGCAGAGCATCATGCTGGGCATGTGAGACCCGGCAACCTGAAGGGAGGTGTTATGAGCACCCCTTTACAGATAAGGGATTGGGACCAGACAACCTGCCCAAGGTTACAGGATGTCCAGTTCCCAAACCCAAGTTCTTCCCCTTGTGCCCTGCTGCTCTGGCCGTGGAGTGGGCCGGAGATGGAGCCTCCTTCTGATTTCCACACTTGCTGTTAACATCATTATTGTCCCATAACAAAACAAGTACAGATCGCCTCATGCAAGCTTGCTCCATAAGTCTCTGGCGAGGCAGGGAGGAGAAGTGGGTGGCTGCCTCCCCAACCCAGGAGTAGGAAGGGCTAAGAACAGAGGAAGATGGTGTCTATAAGGCGAAACTCAGTAAACTTCATACTTTCCTGGGCTCTAGCACTGATTGTTCACACTAGGGGCTTTGAATGGGGCAGGAAGTCAGTTCCCCGGAAACTTCCAGCCCCACCCTGCAGTCATTCTCGGTGTGGTCTTGACCCTTGGGGAGCTGGACACCAAAAAGTCTAGCTCAGTGTGGAGTGGGAGCCATCACTCACATGCCTGCTTTGTGTACTGGGCTCATATGTTTTTTAAGGGACCAGAGACCTAGGATGTGCCAATGGGATGAGAAGACAGCTCTTTACTTGCTTCTGCCAGGAGCCCTAATGGTAGAGGCCTCTGTGGGGTGCCATCCCTTCTGGCATCAGGATGCCTGAGGCCCAAGGGTGACGAGAGCTGAGCAGACTGCAAATGCATGCCCTGGAACGGCTGCTCCAGAGCTTCCAGGGCCGATGCAGCCCAGGCGGCAGCCGGGGAGCAGCTAAGTCTTTGCAGCACACAGAAAGGAGGAGGGGGTCCCACTGGCCACCACTCACCACTCAAGCCAGGCGACTCAGCTGGCCCCTAGGATGGAGGCCTGGAGGCCGGAGCACAGGGCTCTCATTTCCATCCTCCAGACATGCTTTTCAGTTCATGGGTTTTTCTTATTCAGGTGATAAAGGGCTCTGTTTTGCGTTTGCCTCCCATTGCTCCTGATGTCCGAGGAAGCCCTCTGCTCTGCACCCAGGCGGCACTCCAGCACATTAGAGACTCTATAGGGCAGCGAGCACAGCCAGCCACAGAACGAAGGGCTCACAAGAATCCAAGAACTGGAGGGCTTGTCTGCAGGTTGCCTGGCCTGCCCTCCAGCCCCTTTCCCTTCCAGCTCTTGGGGCTTCCAGACCGCGCTGTCCAGACTGGCCATAGGAGGGCCAGCACCTCCACTGCTACCACCCTCGGCCAAACGGCCACTCTCTTCACCTGGATGATTCCTCTCGACCCCAGCAGGCCTCCCTCCCTATCTGTTCTCCTGCAGCCGCCAGAGGGATCCCGTCCTTTGCTTGGAGCCCTGCAACTCTGCCCCTCACTCAGAGTCAAAGCAAAGTCCTTGAGACAACCTAAACACCCATCAGTGGACGAGTGGTTCAGCCAGCAAGTTGTGGGGCCATCCCACACAATGGCATTTTTTTCATCTGTAAAAAGGCATGAAGTTCTGACACTCACTACAACATGGATGAAGCGTGAAACTTTACAGTCAGTGAAAAAAGCCAGACACAAAAGACCACATATTGTATGATTCTATTTCTATGAAATGTCCAGAATAGGCAAATCCATAATGACAGAAAGTAGACCAGTGGTTGCCAGGGGTGGAGGTAGGGAAGAATGGGGAGTGACCACTTAGCGGGGACAGGGTTTCCATTTGGAGTGATGAAAATGTTCTGGAACTAGATGGAGGTGGTGATTGCACAACATTGTGAATGTATTTAGTTGAGGTGAATTGTCCATTTTAAAATGGTTAACTACATGTTATGTGAATTTCACCTCAATAAAACATATTTTTAAAAGTATTGCATTATATAGTAAGAATGGTTAAGGTGATAAAGATTATGTTGTGTTTTACCACACACACACACACACAAGTTAAGTCCTTACCGTGGGCCGTCCCCCCACAGCCATCTCCCGAGCTGACCCCTGCTCTTCCAGCCACACTCGCTCCTTCCAGCTCCTCCCACACCAGCAACACTTCTGCCTCAGGACCTTTGCACCTAGCGTTTGAGGCCTGGAAGGCTGTTGCCCAGATCTGGTGTGCTTCCTCATCAAGTCTTTGCTCAGATGTCACTTTCTCAGTGAGCACTTCCCCACCATTCTACTTAAAATTGCAAACATGTCCTCACTCAGCATTTCCGATCCTCTTTAGGATGCTTTATATTTTTCCATATCACATTACTTTTTTATCTTGTTTATTTTCTCTCTCCTTGCACCAGAATGTAAGCTCCTTGTGGGTAAAAGTTTTTATAAATTGATGCGTACTCAGGCCCTAACCCATGCCTGACACTCAGTAATCTTGTAAATGGGTCAGTATGTTCACCAACCTGAACACCCGCCTGCCCAGAGGCTCCAGCATCACCCCCTTTTCCCCTGCATCCCCCTTCCCCCCAAACCCTGCAGCCCTCTCCTCCCCAGGGCTCTGCCCTGCTGTTCTCTCAGCTGTTCTTTCTCTGAGGAACTCCCCCTGGGCCTTCGCGGGCCTCTTCCTTCTTGTCCATCACCAAGTCCTGCTCATTCTTCACCCAGGGAAAATCTCCGTCCTTCCCTCTCAATGTCCATCCCCTGGTCCTGAGTCCTCCACAGCCAGTGGCTCTGCCTTGGTCCTTGGTCCCTTATCCAGAGTGATCTTTTATAAGCACAATTCAGATCACGTCTCTCCATTTGGTTTCCATTGCCTTTGGAGTAAAACTCAAACTCCTTGCCACAACCTTTGGGGTCCAGAGTGACCCCTGCCCAACTCACTCCCACCTCAGGGGAGTGGCACGAGCTCTTCTCTCTGCCCCGGATTTTTACCATCACTCAGGTCTGCACTCAGTGGTCAGACCTCAGGCGGCTCTCCTTGACCTCCCTAAGAAGCCTCTAAAGGGGAGAAAGAGCTTTCTCTACCCACTCTGGGTCCTTCCTGGCTGGGCTACAAATTAAATTGACATGAGGCCAAATAGCAGGAGAAAATCAAACAAAGCTTTATAACACGTATATATGGGAGAGACCAGGGAAACTGAGTTTCTCTTGACAAAATGGCGGAGGTTCTCCTCTTAAATAGACAAACAAGGATATTGGAGGTTGGGTCAGCTATGGGAGAGTACCAGAAAAGCACAGTAAGGTTATCATGCAGATTTAAGACCTCACCTTCCACACAGACAAGTTTCTAGAGATGAGGTCATCCACCCCTCTTCCCGGTACAGAGAAGGAGACACCTTTACAAATGGAGATTTCCCTTACAAATGTAAATGTCTGGTAAACAGAACTTTGATAAGAATGGGTGCAGCAAAGACCCTCCCAGTCTATCCGTACCCAGAGTTATCCAAGGCAATGGCCCATCCCAGGGACAGGACTTCCATCCCAAATCCCTTTAGACAGTTGAGTAGGGGGTTTAAGGTTAAAGCCTCCTTCAGAGCAAGGTAGAGAGACAGATCTTGAGGTGGCCAATTGTGATCCCCCACATCTCCCTGCACCCGGCAGGCACCCAGCATGGCATCCTGCCTTGTTTCCTGTAGGGCACCAAATCTCCTCTCACAGCCTGGCTCCCTTCCCATGAAGATGCCACCCCTCAGGGACTTAGAGTGTGTATCCCAGTGCAGAGCAGCAATCTGCAGCCCCCACTGCTCTTTAGGAGACTTTTTACAAAGGTTCACACCCCACACCTTTCAAATCCCTTTTAATCATTCTGGGGTAAGACAGAAGTATCGTTTGTTTGTTTAAGCTCCTTAAATTATTCTAACATGCCACCAGGTTTGAAAAAAACACCTATTCCTGCCATTTCATAGCCATCGAATAGTGTTTGTTGAACAAGTGCATGAACTTGGACTCAGCAAACAATTATAGCATCTTCCTGTGTGTGGAGACCTACTGAGGCTCTGGGGATCCACCAGGTGAGGCTGGTCCTAATGGTATCATCAGGCTGCCTTCCACACTGGTGAAGGGGAGAAAGAGCATTCTCTACCCACTCTGGGTCCTTCCTGGCTGGGCTACAAATTAAATTGACATGAGGCTGAATAGCAGGAGAAAATCAAACAAAGCTTTATAACATGTATACATGGGAGATACCTGGGGAAACTGAGTATCTCTCACCAGAATGGCAGAGGTTCTCCTCTTAAATAGACAAAGGAGGATATTGGGGGTTAGGGGTGTCAGCCATGAGGGATTACAAGAAAAAACACAGTAAATATGAGTATGCAGATTTAAGTCCTTGCCTTCTGCACTGACAAGTTTCTAGAGATGAGGTCATCCCCCCTTCTTCCTGGTACGGAGAGGGAGACACCTTTACAAATGGAGATTTCCCGTACAAATGCAAATGTCTGGTAAACAGAACTTTGCTAAGAATGGGCCCAGCAAAGACCCTCCCAGTCTATGGATACCCAGAGTCATCCATGGTGACAGCCTGTCCCGGGGACAGGCCTTCCATCCCAAATCTCTTCAGACAGTTAGTGGGGGCGGGGAAGGTCAAAGCCTCCTTCAGTGAAAATGATCAAGGTAGAGAGACACATCTTGAGGTGGCCAGTTCTGGTCCCCACACTGGGAAGTGGGTTACGTGAGTAGGGAACTAGTTGGGTCAGAGGCCAACGAAAGGATGTGGTGATGAAGGAGTCCTGACATCTGTTGAGGGACTGATGTGTGCCAGACACTGGTCTGGGTGTTAACCAACACTGTTTCATTTAATTTCATTTCATGAAATCATAGATATTATTTGTTTCCCTTTCAAGGAAGGAGCTCAGAAAGCAGAAGTAGTAGGGGCAGAGCAAAGATTCTAACCAAGTTCCTGGAACTCCAAAGTGGTGGGCTGAATAATGATGCCCAAAGATATCCACATCCTAATCCACAGGACCTTGAGATGGGCAAGGAGCCGGGGTCATCCAGGTGAGCTCAAGGTAATCACAGGGAGGCAGGAGGGTCATTTAGCAGTAGCAGGAGACGGGACAATGGAAGAGGTTGTGGTGATGAGAAGAAGCACCACAAGGCGAGGGATGCAGGCAGTCCCCAGAAGCTGAAAGGGGCAAGGATATTCATTCTCCCCTAGAGCTTCCAGAAGGAGCCAGCCCTGACAACACCCTCACTTAGGCAAGCGAAACCGATTTCAGACTTCTGACCTCCAGATATATCCTCCAGGGAATAAGTTGTGTGTTTTAAGCCACTAAATTCATGGTAATTTGTTACAGCACCTACAGGAAGCTAATACACTCTCCTTCCAGACCAGCCAGCTGGTGGGGATGCCAAGTGAGATTTCCCCAGAGATAAGCTGCAGGAAATCCTGGGGAATAGTCACCAAATACAAGAGGAAAAGGACCCAGCAGAGCTGCTAATAAACACTTTGTCTGTCTATTCCCTCACACATGGCTGACTGAAAGTGACTGACTGAAACAAACAGAATGAATTTGGGAGGCTATAAGTGGGCAATGCTCTTGGACAAGGCCACAGGTCCCAAGCAAGCCAAAACCCAGCAGGGCAAAATCAATTCGATTTCAAGGCCTGAGATTAATCTTCCAGGGCTTGATGATTCACCCTCTGGGCCTGTGGTAGTCCCATTGATCCCCACTTCTAGGCCCACAGAGGCAAACACCCTATCAGCCTCCCTGACCTCTGAGCCACCACCAGAGTCATTCTTTCCCTTTCTGCCTGTAGAATCCCAGAAGTCTGGCAGCCTTCCTTCATTTCATGCTATCTCTGTCCTCTTCAATCCAAGCTGGCAGTGTTTTTGGTGCTATACCTTTCTCCAAACCATTGTAGGTCTCCTATGTATGTCAAGGGGATCCACACCATTAAGCAAGGATTCTCCACAGATCCTTCCTGTATAATTGCATCTCTATTCCTGGCTTCTGCTTAGACACTTAGTTGGATCCATGAGCCATTGTCCAGCCACACCCGTGGTGTTCTCCCCAGACCATTCCTTAGCATATTTTGCGTATGGATACACTGAGAACCTCCCCAATCCTCAAGTCCTGGTTTCTTTTTGCTAACAACTTATTCCTCCATTTATCTCTTTCCTCTCACATTTTACTATAAGCAGGAAGGAGAAATCAGACTGCACTTTAAACATGTTGCTTGGAAATCTCCTCACCTAAATACCCATGTTCATCCCTTATAAGTTCTACTTTCCAGGGGCCAGCCCAGTGGCGTAGCAGTTAAGTTCGTGCTCTCTGCTTCAGAGGCCCGGGGTTCGCAGGTTCAGATCCTGGGCGCAGACAGATGCACCGCTTGTCAGCCATGCTGTGGCAGCGTCCCATATAAAGTAGAGGAAGATGGGCACAGATGTTAGCCCAGGGCCAGTCTTCCTCAGCAAAAAAGAGGAGGATTAGCAATGGATGTTAGCTCAGGGCTAGTCTTCCTCACAAAAAAATTTTAAAATTAAAAACGTTCTACTTTCCACCCAACAGCAGAACACAATTCAATCAACTTTCTGCCACTTTTAGCAGGGATTTTCTTTCTTCTAGTGTCCAATAACATGCTCATCATTTCCTTCTGAGGCCTCACCATATGCACCCTTAAAGCTCACATGCCAGGCTGCTGACCAACAGCCCGTTCACAATGATATATGTATTCTCTAGGATGAGAGAAGCTTTCTCTACAGCTCTCTTTATTTCTTTCTGAGCTCTCCCCAGAATCACGTTTAACATGTATATTTCTATCAATAATCTCTTCAAGGCAATCTAGCCTTTTTCCATCATGCACCTCAAAATTACAACAGAAACATATTCTCTCACAGTTCTGGAGCTACAAGTCTGAAATTAAGGTGTCGGCGGGGCTGGTTCCTACTGGAGGGTCTGAGGGAGAATCTCTTCCATGCTCCCTCCTGGCCTCTGGTGGTTGCCATGATCCTTGGTGTCCCTTGGCTTGTAGATACATCGCTCCAATCTCTGCCTCCATCTTCTTATGGCATTCTCCCCTCTGTGTGTCTGTGTCTGTTTTCTTTTCTTATAAGGACACTAGTCATTGGATCAGGGCCCACTCTAATCCAGTATGACCTCACCCTAACTTGATTACCTCTGCAAAGACCCTATTTCCAAATAAGGTCACATTCACAAGTACCGTGAGTTAGGACTTGAACACATCTTTTGGCTGCAACTGGGCCAGGAAATAGTGGCTCTCTAAATGGCTGGTGAGAGCCAGGTTGTGGAAAGAAGGCACTTTTCTTCTGACTCAAGGCTGCCACATGCCCTTCAATTAGGTTGCTGAGCTCAGTTTTTCTCTGAGACAGGAACAACTAGTGACTGCATCCCACACCTGGTCATCAAATTGGCCCTTCAGCATTGTCCCAACTCAAATGATTGCTGCTACGACTAATAATGGAAATGTACACTAGCCCCACCAAGTTCAGTACAGTCCAAGTGAAGCAAGGGAGGAAGCCGTGGAGACATGCAGGAGAAGAACATTCCTGGCAGAGGAACAGCAAGGACAGAGGCCCTCAGGCGGAAATGGGTCTGGCGTGTTTGAGAAGTAACATGGCAGAGAGCAAGCAGGCAGTGCTGCAAGAGTGAACCCAGGAGGGGCTGAATAAGACAAACTCAGTTTTGTCTCTCAGACTCCCTAATCAGATAAGTTAGTTGCCTCCCTTAAGGTGTGTCTTCCCCACAAATCTCCCTTCTCAGAAGTAGAGTTGAAATTCCTTCTCTTATCAGGAAACGTCAAGTGTCAAGGAATAAGTGTGTACAAGGGTTAACTCAGCAGGCTAGAGTTACTGAAATTCTGCACATTCCAAACAAAGCACTGGTCCTTGATCAGCTCCTGGGAGATGACCTGAGCCCTGGAATATCCTGCCTGATACGAGTGTCATTGTTTACCTGAGACTCTGGCCATGCCTATAGTTTCTGCTAATAATATGATTTATGGTGAATGCCTCTGTTTATTTGCTGGGAGCCCTGGGCCATGCTGTAGTGGTTTGACCTCTGGATGGGTAGGGGCTGGAGAATGAGAAGGTGAGGTTAGTCGTGTGGACACTCCATGCCTATGTGACTGACACCCAATAAAAACTCTGGACGCCAAGATTCAGGTGAGCTCTTCTGGCTGATGATACTTTGTGCATATTGTCACAGGGAGAATTAAGCACTGTCCATGTGACCCCACTGGGAGAGGACAACTGGAAGCTCACCCCTGGTTTCTCCTGGACTATGCCCTATTGCATCTTTTTCTTCTGCTGGTTTTAATCTCTATCCCTCCACTGTAATAAACTGTAACCATAATATAACAGCTTTTCTGAGTTTTGTGAGTCCTTCTAATAAATCATTGAACCTGAAAGTGGTCTTGGGGACCCCTGACACAAAGTTGACTTTACTCCATCTATTTTTCCCTCATTCAGCTATTCTACCTAGGGGTCAAAAGGCCAGCAGGACGAGTCTGATTGGCTAAACTTGAGTCACCTGACACCCCCCCCCCCAGGCCAGCGGAATTCAGGGCACCTTGATATATAGCCCCAGGAAGGCTGCCTTGAGTGGGAAGGAAGATTCCCAAAATTGCTGTACAAGAAATGTAGATGGATGCTGTTCAGGACAAACAGCTAATTTGGCACCAAGTGAAAGATGGGAGCCCAGGCTAGCAGAAAGAATCTGGAGTCCTAAGGAGACAATTCCAACAATCTATGTGGTATCCAGGTTTGTGTCCACCTGCTATTGGCATCAGGAAATCATACCAGACTATGGAGGGTCTCACCTGCAGGATGGAGACAAAGAATGTCAAAAATTTAGAGACTTTTGTTGTGTGTTGAATTGTGTCCTCCTCCCTCCCCCACCAAAGATATTTTAAAGTCCTAACTCCCAGTATCTGTGCATGTGACCTTATTTAGAAATAGGGTCTTTACAGAGGTAATCAAATTAAGATGAGGTCATACTAAATTGAGTCTTAAATCCAATGACTGATGTCCTTATAAGGAGAGGGAGACAGATGGGTGACACACAGACACAGAGAGAAAAACACCACGGGAAGATAGGCAGAGGTTGGAGTGCTGCAACTACGAACCAGGGAATGCCAAGAGCTTCTGACAACCCCCAGATAGTGGAAGAGGCCAGGAAGAATCCCCCGGCAGAGCCTTCAGAGAGCATGGCCTGCTGCCATCTTGGTTTCAGACTTCCAACCTCCAGAACCGTGAGAGACTACATTTCTGTTGTTTTTAGCCACCTAGTTTGTGGTAATTTGTTACAGCGGCTCTAGGAAACAAATACAGTTTTTGGTACCTGGAAGTGGGATGCTGCTGTAATAAATACCTAAAAAAATGTGGAAGGGGCTTTGGAATTGGGTTATGGGTAGAGGCTAGAAGAATTCTGAGACACTTGACAGAAAAAGGCTAAATTGCCTTTGCCCACCTAAAAATAAAACAGCCAGTTATTTTACCAGCAAAATAGATTTATTTGGGAATAACAAAGGAATTGCAATTTGGGACAAGCCAAGCAAGCTATAGCAAAAGCCATAGGCAAGTCCAGCAAGCAGAGAGGAATGCTATTTTATAGAGAAAAAGGAGGAAGTTGGGAGGGGTTGTTTTGAACAAAAGTCCATTGGTGGAATGTGAGAGATCAGGGTGGTGACTGTTTCTCATTGGCTGAGTTGCTGGAGTGGTCTTTCTTGTTGGGAATGCAATGTACATCTCTTCCTGTTGGGATCTGCAACTGACAATCCTTTCTGTAATTCGTGCAGAGTGGTAGTGCCTGAGGGCTCCTCCTTCTGGCCTCCCCACCCCATTTTAAAAGAGGTTTCCCTTTATTAATTTTCACATCTTGAAGAGACTGTTGATAGAAATATGGACATCCAAGGTGATTCTGCTGAGAGCTTCTGAAAGAGTGAGGAGAGTTGTAAGAAAGTTTCTGTTGTCTTAGAGAATATATATGCCATCATGAACAGAATATTGGTATGGCACCCTGGTTTATGAATGTTAAAGGTGCTTCTGGTGAGGCTTTAAAGGAAATGATGAACATGTAATTGGACACTGGAGGAAAAGCAATGCTTGTTATAAAGTGGCAGAAACTTGGCTGAATTGTGCTCTGTTGTGAGGTGGAAAGTAGAACTTGCAAGGGATGAACTTGGATATTTTGGTGAGATTTCCAAGCAAAATGTGGAAGGTGCAGCCTGGTTTCTTTCCTGCTTGTAGGAAAATGCAAGAGGAAAGAGATAAATGGAGGAATGAATTGTTAAGCAAAAAGGGAACCAGAACTTGAAGATGTGGAAAATACTCATTTTGTCCAAAAGATGAGAAAGTGTGCCCTGAAGAGAACACGAAGGGTGTGGCTGGACAAACCTCTGCTTGAGAGATTAGGAGTGTGACTTGTAGATCTAATGACCACTTCTGCAGAAACACTGCCAGGTGGGACTGAAGAAGAAGAGAAAACAGAGATATACAGACACACAGACACACAGGAGACAGAGACTGGAGTGATGCATCTGCACATCAAGGAGTGTCAAGGGCTGCCATCAACTGCCAGAAACTAGGAGAGAGAGGTGTGGAACAGTTCCTTCCTCAGAGCCTCCAGTAGGAACTAACCCTGTCAACACCTTCATTTCAGACTTCCAGCCTCTAGAACTGTGAGAGGGTACATTTCTATTGTTTTAAACCACCCAGTTGTGGTAATTTGTTATGGCAGCCCTAGGAAACTAATACACAAACTTTTAAAAGTAATTACATAGCACCAACCTTTGGGGAGGCAGGTACCCTGAAAGGGTAAACTGGAATAAGTTCTTGGAGGGCAATTTCTATAAAAATATGAATCCATGTGCCACTTGACAAAGCAATTCTACTTTATACTTGGTTACATACATTACAACATTGTTTGAAACAATCAGCAGGCATCTGGATGGATACATTAGGGAACATCCTTTCAATGTAATACCCCACAAAATGAATACAACAGAGTATGTAACATCTTACTTCTTCAAACTTGAGGCAAATATGGTGAAATGTTTTTTAGAATAAAATCACATCATGGGGGTGCAATAGCAAAATATACAATGGGTGGGGGGACCTCCACAGGACAAACCATCCGATTTCTTAAACAAATAAATTACAAGGAAGCAAAAAACAGAGGGATGAGACATCTATAGCTTAAAAGACATTTAAAGGGTTCTGTTTCTGGTGTGGCAGAGTAAGCACCTACTGGAGCCCACCTGTCTGCAGAGAACAACTAGAAACTCTGAACAAGACAAAAGCAATGACCATAAGATATCAGAAAGTGGACAAAAGCAGGCAGTTTCTAGAGAGCAGTCAACACCTGAGAGAAGGACCAACTTGGGATGAATTTCCTGTTTTTACAGCTTTTAGCCTACGGGTGAGCAATAGTCCATGTGGCATGGGACAGCTAAAACTCCAATAGGAAACCTACAGTCGTTCCGACCTGCCAACTGGAGCACAGAGTTCAGGCAAACCACCACTGCTAGAAAGTGAGCAAGGAATTCTGGAAAAGAGGAGACAGAGAGAAGGAGCCCTCAATTGACCTTCCCCAGTCTCTGGCTTATCCCTAAACTGCACATGCACGGGCAGACTCAAAGCAGCCCAGCAAAGAATAAAGGACTGAACTGAGATTTGAGCTGCCATCCAAAAAGACAGAATCTAAAGTTTGGGTTCAAGTGAGCAGGTTAATTGCCCACTAAAATAAGACAATTTTTCCTAAAGCACTCTTCAGAAGACTGTAACAGAGTTTAGAATCTCCACAACATAACATTACCATTATCTATGTTACAATAAAAAATTACTCCACTATGAAGAGTCAGGAAGAAGTGACCCATTCTTAAGAGAGGAAACTATCCTTAGAGACTAATCCCAAGATGACCCAGATATTATATAGCAGACAAGAATTTTAAAGCAGAAATCATAACTATGCTCAATGATGTAAAGCAGAAGTCAGAAAATTCTTCCATAAAAGGTCAGGTAGCAAATATTTTTGGCTTTGTGGGTCACACAGGATCTCTGTTGCAACTACTCAACTCTGTGATTGTACTGTGAAAGCAGTCATAAACCATATGTGTAAACAAAGGGTATGGCCCTTTTGCAATAAAGCTTTATTTACAAAAACAGATAGTGAGTCAAATTAGGCCCACAAGACTCATTTGCTGACCCCTGACATAAAGGAAAATATCATCATGATGAGTGAAAAGATAGGAAACCTCAACAGAGAAATAAAAACTATAAAAAGAACCAAGAGGAAATTCCACAACTGAAAAACATGATGCCTAACATAAAAAATTCACTCGATTGGGTTTAACAGCCAAATGTAGATGACAGTGAAATAGTAAGTGAACTTGAGGATAGATCAATAGAAATTATTTAATCTGAAGAATAGGAAAAATAAAAACCAAATAGAATCCCAGGGATCAATGGGACAATATCAAAAAGTCTAACATAAATGCAATTTGAGTCCCAGATGGACAGGAGGCAGGGGGAGAGGGTAAAAAAAAAAAAAAAAGAAAAGAAAAGAATTAATAGCTTAAAATTCAACAAGCAACACTGATTTAAAAATGGGCAAAAGGTGTCAGCCCAGTAGCATAGTGGTTAAGTTCCCAGACTCCGCTTCTGTGGCCCAGGGTTCACAGGTTTGGATCCCGGCCGTGGACCTACACACCGCTTATCAAGCCATGCTGTGGCAGGGATCCCACATATAAAGTAGAGGAAGATGGGCAAGGATGTTAGCTCAGGGCCAATCTTCCTCAGCAAAAAGAGGAGGATTGGCAATGGATGTTGGCTCAGGGCTAATCTTCCTCAAAAAAAAAAAAAGGGCAAAAAAATTTACCTGGCAGAGAAGATACCATGATCAGAAAGGTGGTTTTCCCAGGGCAAGGCTTGGCCAATGCTAACCCCTGCAATTTCCCCACATGTGCTAGGAGGCGACTGCTCTGCTGTTCACCCTTTCCCCTTAAAAAAAATGGGCAAAAGACCTGAACAGACACCTCACCAAAGAAGATATACAGAGGGCAAATAAGCCAAGTAATTCATGAGTCAAAGCCATGATCACAAGAAAAATTAGAAAAGATTTTTAACTGAATGACAAAAAAAATCAAAAATACCAAAATTTCTGGGCTACAGGTAAGGCAATGTTTAGAGGAAAATTTAGAGTTTTAAATGCTTATATGAGAAAAGAACTATCTAAAGTCAATTGCCTAAGGATCGACCTTAATAAGCTAGAAAGCAACGAGTAAAGTAACCTCAAAGTAAGCAGAAGAAAGGAAATGATAAAATTAATGCCAGAAATTAAAAAAAAAAAAACAGAAAACAATTTTTAAAATAGCAAGGCCAAAAAGTAGTTCTTTGAAAAGATCAACAAAATTGATACACCTTAGCTAGAGTAATTAAGAAAAAACAGAAATACACAAGCTAGCAAGATTAGGAATGAAAGAGGGACTATTGCAACAGAACTTGACAGCATTAAAAGAATGATAAGAGAATATTACAAACAGTGTCAGGCCTACAAATCCAATAACTTAGAAGAAAGGAACATATTCCTTGAAAAATGCAACTTATCAAAACTGACACAAGATGATAAAATAGAAAATATAAATAGCATTGTGTATATTAAAAAAAGTTGAATTCATTTAAAAAAAAATCTTCCACAAAGAAACTCTAGGCCCAGATGATTTCACTGGTAGATTCTACCAAATATTTAAGGAATAAATAACACGTATCTTAAATAAATTCTTTTAAAAAACAGGGGAGGATGGAACACTTTCCAAGTCATTTCATGGAGTCAGTAGAACTCTGATTCCAAAACTTAAAAAATACATTTTTAAAAATTACAAGCCAATAGTCTTCATTAACATGGATGGAAATATCTATAACAAAATATTAGCAAATTCAATCTAGCAGTAGATGAAAAGGATAATCCATTATGATCAAGTAGGATTTATCCCAGCAATACAAAATGGGTTTAGCATTAGAAAATCAATGTAATTCACCATATTAGCGTAATAAAGGAGAACCATGTTTCAATAAATTCGGGAAAAGCATTTGACAAAACTCAACACTCCTTCATAATAAAAACTCTCAGTAAACTAGGAATAATAATGAAATTCCTCAATCTGATAAAGGGCATCTATAAAAAAAAACCCGACCCTTAATATCCTGTTTAATAGTGTTCCATAAGATTGGGAACAAAGGAATACCAAATCCACTCAACATTGTACTAGAGGTCCTAGCCACCACAATAAAGCAACAAAAACAAAGGCACAAAAATCTGAAAGAAGATTTAAAACTGACTCTCTTTTTTTTTTTTTTTTTGCTGAGAGTTTCCCTGAGCTAACATCTGTGCCCATCTTCCTCTATTTTGTATGTGGGTTGTCACCACAGCATGGTGTAGGTCTGCATCTGGGAACCAAATCCAGGCTGCAAAGCCAAGCACACCAAACTTAACCACTAGGGCATGGGGCCGGCCCCCAACTCTCTCTGTCTGTTTTCTTTTCCTGAGGAAGATCCGCCCTGAGCTAACATCCACTGCCAATCTTCCTCCTTTTTTGCTTGAGGAAGATTAGACTTGAGCTAACATCTGTGCCAATCTTCCTCTATTTTGTATACGGGTTGCTGCCACAGCGTGGCTGACAAGTGGTGTAGGTCTGCCCCTGGGATCCAAACCCATGAATCTGGGCCACCGAAGCAGAGCATGCGAACTTAACCACTATGCCACGCTGACTCTCTTTTTTGATGATAAGATTGTTTAGATAGAAAATCCTATGTAATCTACAACTACCAGAACCTGAAAGTGAATTTAGCAATTTCACAAGATACAAAATTGCTATACAAAATTTAACTGTATTTTATACACTAAGAGCAAACAATTGGAAATAAAATCTTAAAACATTTCCATCTATAATAGTCTCCCTCAAACCATGAAGTTACTAGTAATAAATTTAACAAAAGACTTGCAAGACTTCTACACTGAAAACTATAAAACATTGTCGAGAGAAATTAGGGAACATTTAAATAAACAGAGCAAAAGATCATACTCGTGAACTGGAAGGCTCACTATCCTTCAGATATCAACTTCCGCCCATGTTGATCTATGGCAGGGATTGTCATACTTCTTAAAGGGCTAGATAGTAAGTATTTTAGGCTTGTGTGCCACATGGTCTCTGTTGCAATGACTTAACTCTGCCATTGTAGCGTGAAAGCAACCACAGACAATAAAGAAATGAACAGGCAGGACTGTGTTCCAATAAAACTTTATTTACAAAATAGGTGGCTGGCTGCCACAGGCCACGTTTGCTCAAATTTATAAATTGAACACAATCTCAATCGTAATCCTAGCAGGATTTTTGTGGAAATTCACAGCCTGATTCTAAAATTTATTTGAAAATTCAAAGAATTTGGAATATCCAAAGCAATCTCAAAAGTGAAGAATAAAAAGAACTTACATTATCTTACTTTAAGACCTATTATAAAACCACAGTACTCAAGAACGTGTGGTACTGGCAAAAGGATTGACAGATCAACAGAACAGAACAGAAAGCCCAGAAATAGACCCATATTTGTATAATCAGTCGGTTTTGAAAAAGGCATCACAGCAGTCCACTGAAGAGAAGAGAATCTTTTCAACAAGTGGATCTGGACTCACCACTATCCTCATGGAAAGAAACGAAGCTCAGTCTCTATCTCACACCATACAAAAATCAAAACTAATTCAAGATGAATCATAGACATAAACATACAAGCTAAAGCTTTTAGAGGAAAACAGGAGAATATTTTCAGGATTTGAGGAGTAGACAAAAGTTTCTTAGGTCACAGAAAATAATAATAAAATAAAAATTGATAAATGAGATTTTATTAAGTTTATTTTTAGCAGAAATAAAAAATTCCTGTTCATTATCAGGTTTCATTAAGAAAAATAAATAGACAAGCCACACTGGGAGAAAATATTCACAAAATATATATCTGAAAAAGAATTAGTGCCCAGAATATATTTTTAAAATTCCTACAATCAATAATATAGAGACCAGCAACTAAATTTTAAAATAGGCAAAAAATTGGAACAGGCATTTTAGAGATGTATGAACAGCCAATAATGAAAAATACTCAACATTGTTCATCATCAGGGAAATGTAAATTAACACTAAAGTACACATCCATCAGAGCGACTAAAATTAAAACAACTGACAACGGTAAATATTTGTGAGGATGTGGAGCAACTGGAAATCTCAGACACTGTTGGTGGGAACGTGAAATGGGACAGCTATTTTGGGAAAAGTTCTGGTAGTTTCTTGTAAAACTAAACAAATATCTGCCCCATGACACAGAGTTCCACTTTTCGATATGTGCCGAGAGAAATGAAAGTATATTTTCCCAAAAAGCCTTGCACAATAATGTTCACAGCCACTTTATTCATAATAGCCCCAAACTGGAAAGAGCCCTAGTAGCCAACAATAGGAGAATATTTAAACAAACCATGGTGAATTCACTGGAATACTATTCATCAATAAAAAGGAATGAATCGCCGCTACCCACAATAAAGATGAATCTCAGAAACATTTTCCTGAGGGAAAGAAGCCTTACACAAAGGAAGCATAGTGGATGATTCCATTTTTATGAAGTTCTAGAACAGGCAAAATAAATCTATGTAGGAAAAAAAATCACAACAGTGGATGCCCTGGGAGATTTACAGCTGGGGATTGAGTAGAAAAGGGCATGAGGAGACTTTTTGGGCTGTGGTAACAGGTAATGTTCTGTATCTTGAGTTATACACATGTATGTTTTTGTCAAAACAGAATATGCAACCTACTATTTGTGCATTTCATTGTATATAATATTTTCCCATTTTTTTTATTGTGGTAAAATATACGTAACGTAAAGTTTGCCATTTGAACCATTTTTAAGTGTACGATTCAGTGTCATTAATTACATTCACAATGTTGTGTAACAATGAACACTGTCTGTACCTGAAACGTTTTCATTACCCCAAACAGAAATTCTATATCCATTAAGCAATAACTCCCCATTTCCCCCTCTCCCAGCCCCTGGTAACCTCTGTCTACTTTCTGTCTCTAAGAATTTGCCTATTCTAGATGTCAGGAGCTCAGCTGAGCGGGGAGAGCTGAGCTGTCAGGTGTTGGCCCATGAAAGCAACAAGCCCAGAATGAAGGAGTTCAGCTTCAATCACCTACTCTGAGGACATAAGCAGGATCTAAAACCGGAGAAGGCACCGACCCACCCTGTTCCGTCCTCCCCATGGAATGGCACCTGTGCAGGGGCAGGGGGAGCAGCGCGCGTGTTGAGGGGCAGTTCCACGGAGGGAGGATGAGGTGCGGGTGTGAAGGAGGAGGGCTCCGAGTGGACAAGCACTGGGCACTGAGTCAGAGAGGGAGGTGCCCTCGAGGTCCCCCCTCGTCGCCCACTAAAGAGGCCTCACAGAGGCGCCCGGAGAAGACCCCTGCCGGAGATCTCAGATAAAGAGACCCAGGAATGAAGGCCCCCGGGCTAGGAATGCAAATGGGCGAGGAGCGCGCCGCCGGGGGCCTGAGTCCTTGACTGCAACTCCCCTCGGAGACCGAGTGCAGTGGCCGGCCGAGCCCCAGCCTGCTGTGGGGATGGAGCTCCACCCCTCCCCGCGAGCCGCCGGGGAAAGCCTTTGTGATGGCCTGTGGTCAGGCCTGAAAAGTCGCACAAAGGTTTTTAACCAGGAGCCGGACCCCTCACTACCTATTTCAAGTGTGGAATTGTACAATATTTGTCCTTTCGTGTCTGGTTCATTTCACTCAACATAATGTTTTCATGGTTCATCCACGTTATAGCATATATCAAAACTTTATTCCTGCAGGCCAGCTGGTAGCCTAATGGTTAAGGTCGCTGGCTCCGTTTTGGCGGCCCTGGGGTTCACAGGTTCGAATCCTACGCATACCAAGCCATGCTGAGGCCGTATCCCATATACAAAATAGAAGATGGGCACGGATGTTAGCTCAGGGCCAATCTTCCTCACCAAAAAAACACACACAAAAAAACAAAAACCATAACGAAAAACAAGACTTTATTCCTTTTTGTGGCTGAATAGTATTCCATTGTAGTATATACATTTGGTTATCCGTTCATCTGTTGATGGACACTTGAGTTGCTTCCACTCATTGGTTATTGTAAATAATTCTATGACCCTGGTGTAGAATTATCTGTTTGAATGGTTTTCACTTCTTTGTGGTATAATACCAAGGAGTGGAAATACTGGGTCATATGCTAATTCTACATTTAACTTTAATGACCTGCCAAACTGTTTTCCACAGCAGCTGCACCATTTTACACCCCCACAAGCAGGGCGTGAGGGCTCCAATTTCTCCACATCCTTGCCAACAGGCTCTTTTTCTTTTGATTATAGCCATCCTAGTGGGTGTGAACTGGTATCTCATTGTGGCTTTGATTTGCATTTCCCTGATGACTAATGATGTTGAACATTTTTTCCTGTGTTTATTGGCCATTTGCATGTTTTCTTTGGAGAAATGTCTATTTAAGTCCTTTGCCCATTTCTAAATTGGGTTGTTTGTCTTTTTGTTGTTGCGTGTAGTTCTTCATATATCCTGGATATTGATCCCTTATCAGATATATGATTTGCAAGTATTTTCTCCCATTCTGTGGGTTGTCTTTTCACTTTCTTTATAGCGTCCTTTGATGCACAGAAGTTTTTAATTTTGATGAAGTCCAATTTATCTATTTTTTCTTTTGTTGCTTTTGTTTTTGGTGTCAGATTTAAGAAGCCATTGCCAAATCCAAGTTTATGAAGATTTTCTCTTATATTTTCTTCTAAAAGTTTTAGCCCTTAAATTTAGGTCTTTGATCCATTTTGAGTAAATTTTTACATATAGTATAAGGTAAAAGTCCACTTCATTCTGCAAACGGATATCCAGTTTTCCCAGGACTATTTGTTATAGAGAGTATTATTTCCCCATTGAGTGATATTGGCACCCTTGTCCAAAACCAATTGACCATAGATGGGAGGGATTATTTCCAGGCTCTCTATTCCAATTCATGTGTCCATATGTCTATCCTTATGCCAGTACCACACTGTTTGATTGTTGGAGCTTTGTTATAAGTTTTGAAATCAGGAAGTGTGAGTCTTCCAACTATGTTCTTTTTCAAGATTGTTTTGGCTATTCAGGGTCCCTTGAGATTCCATATGAATTTTACGTTGGGTTTTTATGTTTCTGCAAGAAATGCCATTGGGATTTTAATAGGGATTGCATTGATTCTGTAGATTGCTTTGGGTAGTATTGACATTACTAACAATATTCTTCTGATCCATGAACACAGAATCACAGAATGTCTTTACATTTACTTAGGTCTTCTTTAATTTCCTTTAGCAATGTTTTGTAGTTTTCAGAAGGAGGATTTTCTTCCACATTTATCTATTTGTTTTCTGAATGCCTTATATGTTTCTTGTTTCTCAATTCCTCCATTACTGCCTTTTTTGTATTTAGTTGATTTTTTGTAGTGTATCATTTTTATTTCCTTATTTTTTCCTTTTTGGTATATTTTTCAGTTATTTTCTTAGTGGTTGCCTTGTGGATTACAATTAATGTCTTAAACTTATAACAACACAGTTTGAATAATACCAATTTACTTTAAACATACACACTCTGCTTTTATACTTCTCCATGTCTCCCTCTTTATATTGTTATTGTCACAGATTACATCTTTATACATTATGTGCCCATTAACATAAACTTATAATTATTGTTTTCTGCATTTGCTATTTAATCATATAAGAAAAGAAAGAGGAGTTATAAACCAAAAGTACAATAATACTGGCTTTTATATTTACCTATGTAGTTCCTTTACCAGTGTTCTCTCCTTCCTCATGTGGCTTTGAGTTACTGCCTGGTGTCCTTTCATCTCAGCCTGATGGACTCTTTAGCATTTCTTTCTTTCTTTTTTTTTTAAGCTTTTCTTTTGGGTGGGGAGGAAAATTAGCCCTGAGCTAACATCCATTGCCAATCCTCCTCTTTTTGCTGAGGGAGATTGGCCCTGGGCTAACATCCTTGCCCATCTTCCTCTACTTTATATGGGACGCCGCCACAGCATGGCTTGATAAGAGGTGCATTGGTCCGCACCTGGGACCTGAACCTGCAACCCCCGGGCTGCCAAAGCAGAGTGTGCAAACTTAACCACTATGCCACCAGGCTGGCCCCTTTCTTTCTTTTTTTTAACAATCTATTCTTATTGCCCCTCAGTGTTTTTTGGTTTTTTGCTGGGCAAGATTCACCCTGAGCTAACATCTGTTGCCAATCTTCCTCTCTTTTTTTCCCTCCCCAAAGCCCCAGCACATAGTTGTATATTCTAGTTGTAAGTCCTTCTAGTTCTTCTATGTGAGCCGCCAACACAGCATGGCTACTGACAGACGGGCAGTGTGGTTCTGCACCTGGGAACTGAACCAGGGTCACCAAAGTGGAGCACGTCAAACTTTAGCCACCAGGCCATCAGGGCTGGCCCACTTTAGCATTTCTTATAGGGCAGGTCTACTAATGACTAACTCCTTTAGCTTTTGTTTATTTGGGAATGTTTGAATTTCTACTTCATTTTTGAAGGATAATTTTGCCAGATATAGGATTCTTAGTTGACAGTTTTTATCCTTCACCACTTTAAATATGTTATCCCACTGCCTTCTGGCCTCCATGGCTTCTGATGAGAAATCAACTGTTGATCTTTTTGAAAATTCCTTGTATGTGACAAGTTGCTTCTCTCTTGCTGCTTCTCAAATTTCTCTCTTTGTCTGTGGCTTTGACTGATTGATCATAATATATCTCAGTGTGGATCTCTTTGAGTTTATCCTCTTTAGAGTTTGTTGTGCTTCTTGGATGTGTAGATTTATGTGTTTCATCAATATGGAAAGTTTGGGGCCATTATTTCTTCAAATTTTTTTGTTCCTCTTTCTATCTCTCTTCTCCCCCTGGGACTCCTTTGATGCATATGTTAGTACTTTTGCTGGTATCCCACAGGTCCCTCAGGTTCAGTTCATTTTTCCTCATTCCTTTTTCTTTCTGTTTCTCAGACTGGATAATGTCAACTGACTGATTTTCAAGTTTTTTGATTCTTTCTTCTGCCTACTCAGATCTGCTGTTGATCCCTTCTAGTGAATTTTCATTTCAGCTATTATACTTCTGAACTCCAGAGTTTCCATTTAGTTCCTTTTTATAATTTCTATCTCATTTTTACATTCCCTATTTGTTCATACATTATTCTCTTGATTTCCTTTAATCTTTCTCCATGGTTTTTTTTTTTTTTAGCTCATTGAGCATATTTAAGACAGTTGATTTAATGTCTTTGAGTAGTAATTCCAAAGTATGGGCTTTCACAGAGATAATTTCTATCAAATCTTTTTTCCTGTGAATGAGCCATATTTTCCCATTTCTTTGTATGCTTTGTAACTTTTTAGTTATAATTGGACATTTGAGTATTATAATATGGGAACTCTGGAATTAGATCTCCCCTCCTCAGAAACTGCTTTCGTTTCTTGTTGAAGGTTGCAGTTGTCTGTTTGTGAAGTGACTTTTCCAAAATATTTTTCAAAGATTGCTTTTCCTTGTGTGTTGTCACTGAAGTTTCTGTTCCATTATCTCTGTGGTCAGCCAGTAGCCTGATAGAGATTTCTTTAAATGTATGGATCAAAAATAAAACAAAGTAAACTAAAAGATGTGTATGCCTCTTTAAATCTTCTGATAGATGCTGCCAGGGAAGCTGGTACAGCTGATGTCCAGCAGCCTGTCCACTTGTCCAACGTCTGGCCACATTCCAGAGTTCTGGAAGAGTCGATTCTGACCCTTCATTCTAGTTTAATGGTTATTTCAATGGGGGGAACAAGCTCTGGATCTTCCTATCCACCATTTTCTGAGACTCACTGTTATGCAAATTTTACATGAAAAGGAAAATGTAAACAAAAGTTGGACTCTAGTTAATGATATGCATGGTAAAGTATTTAGAAGAAAGTATATGATGGCTGAAATTTATGTTGAAATACATTTAAAAATACACTGGCTTAACAGATAGATAGAGAGATGGATAAATACGTGACAAAGCAAGTACATCATTTGGATTCACTAGAGAAGCAGAACCAGTAAAAGATGCACATTAAGAGATTCACTGCAAGGAATTGTCTTACACAACAGTGGGGCTGGCCACGTAAGCTGAAGTCCACGGGCACGCGGTCAGGAGGGGCTGGAACGTGGACATGGCTGAAGCTGCTTCTCTCAGGGAAGCTGCAGCCCTGATTTATGGCCTTTCCATGGATTGCCTCAGGCCCACCTGGATTAGTCTAGGTTGTCTAGGTTTAATCACATCTACAAGATGCCTTTATAACAACATCTAGGTTAATGTTTGATTGAGTATCTGGGGATTGAGTCTAACCCAGTAATCTCAAGAAAAAGACCATACAGTCCACCCCAGTCCCTCTAAAATACATAACTTATGTATATGTAGGATATCTCTAGAGCAAAATATATTAAAAAAAAAAAAAAACCCAAAACACCATTTCCTCTGAGGAGGAAGAGGGATAGGTAGAGACTTATTATATCCCTATTTTGCATTGTTTGAATTTTTACCATGGGCCTGTATACTTTCTTGAAGAATAATTTTAAAATATATAAATACCCCAGCTATTGTCTGGGGGTACTCTGCTTCACACCTGCTGTGCTATAACTTCCTTGTATTTCCAGAGGTAGAAGCCCCAAAACTACGTTTCCCAGCTTCCCTTGTCAAATGCAGGCCAATTAGCTTCTGCCAGTGGAAGGCCAATGAGTGAGACTTGCAGACGGGAGGAAATAGGAAGCTTCTCTGCTGCTGATGACTCCTCTGCAGCAGCAGTGTTGTGCGGGCTCATGGGTTCCACTACAAGGCCGCGGCCAGCGCCACTTCCTTATCTCTCAGTAACACTATCTTCCATTTTATTCCTCTAGGCTTTTCAACAAACTTGATCTCTGGCAATGACTCGAAAGGAATTGGGGAGGAAGATATTGGGTGAATTTGGATAAATCTGAGAACCCAAGACTTTCCTTGCTAGAAGACAATATAGTGACCACATCTGAGGCAGTTGCTTTGTTACCGATTTCCTCCAGACCCACTTCCACCTCTCCTCATTGCCTTCAGACCTAACTAGAGTCAGATGCCAGCAGGCCCCAAGGAGACAAATGAAAGGTCTGACGCCGGAGGAAATAGCTTATACATCAATACTTAAGGAATTGTAAGATTTCACTAACTTTTATCTGCTAAAATCTGGAGAAATCCATAGAAATGGATTTTAAGGGCACTAGATCAAGGAGAACAGAACATTTTGTTGGACTGGACAGAATTTAGAGATATGGGTTCATTTACTAGGAATTCTGGATTGGATGTATTAGCATGAGCAGCTGGAAGTGGCTTTAATGGATTGTTTGATTGGCCAACTGAATCCTGAATTCATCTCAGCCTACATTCAATGAGGCTGAGACGCAGAACATTCCCAGAACAACATTAAGTAGCTGTTCTTCTGTGTGTTGGGGGCCTCTTAAAACACAGGCTCCTGGCCCCCACACTGAAAGACTCTAACACAGTAGGTTTGTGGTGGGACCCAAGAACTTTCATTTCTAACAAGTTTCGCCATGGTCTGGGACTGCATTTTGAGAACCATTGATATTGAGGACAGAGCCCAGGCTGAGAGAGCTAAACATGTTGGAGGGAATTTCTGGTAAGTGACTTGCCTGAACTCCCTCCCCCATATGTCCCCTGGAGTGCACAGAGAATGCTCCCTTCACTGGCGCATTTCAAAGCCTCAGCATCTTTGAAAAGCTATGAGGCTTTTAGAACGTTGGTATGGCCAATAAAAGACTTAGTTTTTGTGCCAGCTGAGAGACAACACCTGCAAGGTTGGGAGGCTGTCCTATAGGATGCAGCACATACTTAGAGCCAACGATCAACATATGGGGCTGTTTTTCTCCTATAGCCAGAACCCTGGGGATCACAGGTGGGACTGGTAATGGCTCCTAGCATTCTTTTCTCTTTTTTTGGTGGTAAAATACATAGAACATAACCATCTTAGCCATTTTTAAGTGTACAATTCAGTGGCATTAAGTATATTTACACTATTGTACAACCATCGCCACAATCCATCTTCCAAACTCTTTTCACCTTGTAAAACTGAAACCCCATACCCACTAAACACTGACTGCCCACTCCCCTCTCCCTCCAGCCCCTGGCAGTCACCATTCTACTTTCTGTCTCTATGAATTCACTACTCTAGGTACTTCATATAATTGGAATCATACACTATTTGTCATTTTGTGACTGGCTTATTTCACTCAGCATAATGTCCTCAAGGTTCATCTATGTTGTAGCATGTGTCAGAATTTCCTTCCTTTTTTTTTTTGTGAAGAAGACTAGCCCTGAGCTAACATCTGTTGCCAATCCTCCTCTCTTTTTGTTACTGAGGAAGACTGGCCCTGGGCTAACATCTGTGCCCGCCTTCCTCTACTTTATATGTGGGATGCTGCTACAGCATGGCTTGACGAGCAGTACATTGGTCCGTGCCTGGGATCCGAACCTGCGAACCCCGGGCAGCCTAACTGGAGCGCAAGAACTTAACTGCTATGCCAACGGGCCGGCCCCCACTTTTAGTTTTTTTGAGGACCCTCCACACTGTTTTCCACAGCAGCTGTACCATTTTATATTCCCACCAGCAGTGCACAAGGCTTCCCTTATCACCACATCCTCACCAGCCCTTATTCTCTGGGGTTTTTTTTTATAATAGCCATCCAAATGGATGCGAAGTAACCTTTCATTCTTACACATAATAATTCACTTGCAAAAATTTTGCTTCTGATCCCCATAATGTTGGGTAGAGGTTCTTAGCTCCTAACGGAGGAATGCTTCCACAGGGGACACAACAATTATTTGACTTAACTGGAAGTTAAGACTGCCTCCTAGCTATTTTTAGCTCTTCCATTGAACTAACAGGCAATTAAGGGAGTTACTGTACTGACCTGGGTGATTATCCTGATTACCGAAGGGAAATGTGTTGCTGATTCGAATTGTGGGCAGGGAAGACCACGTTTGGATCCTATGGGTTCTCATAGAGGGTGTGTGCGATTCTTAGTGCTTCCACGTCCAGCAGTAAAAGTCAATGGAAGATTTTAGCCACCTAATAAAAATGAAACCCTAAGGGCTCAGACACTTCTGGAATAAAACTTTTAGTCACCTACCAGGTACAGACCCCTGATAAGCTGAGATGCTGGCTGAGGGTAGAGGTAAGATGGAGTAGGTGGTGAAAGAAGGAGTTATAAACATTACTTATGGCCTCTGACCAGTTATAGTAAAGAAAACTGCAGTAAATATGCATACTTTTGTCTTTGCTTGTAGTTGTGTAAATTAATCAATTTCAGTTTTCTTGGTTCCTCTTTTCCCCAGTGATTTTTAGATGAGGAAAATGGTGGTGATTAACCTCCCAGCCTTTAGGTACAGACTAGACTACCCAGGACTGTGACTGAAATAGAAGAGGAATTCACATCACAGAGAATTGTATACAGTGACTGATGGGATTTTGTGTCTCCCCTTTTAGGGAAAAAGATGAGAACTTGTAAGAAGGAGAGTTACATATGTTAGACAGAAGCAAGATGTTGTTATGTGGAAAGTCAAATAAAGGTGCCCACCAAAAACTGCTACTTGGTTTTCTTGATGACCTCAGGACTCACGTTTCTTATTGAAACATCTCATCATTCTTTCATTCTTATTGTTTCCTCTCCCACTTCTCTCTGAAAAGCCCACAGCAGAATCCACTGACTCCTTCCAAATAGGGGAAAGGCCTGTTTGTTAATGAAAATTAAAACTTCACCAAATCGTATTATGACTTTCCAACCAGAATTAAGTGTTGACAAAGTAATTTTAACTGTAATATTTGATTTGTTGTTAGTGCCATCAAGTCAAGTCCGACACCTAGCTATCCTATGCACAGCTGAGCAGAACCCTGCCTGGTCTTTTGGCGCCATCTTCTCACCTTCCGGCGCTATATCGGACAATGCTTTGCTGCTATCCATAGGGTTTTCATGGCCAATTATTTCGGAAGTGGATGGCCAGGTCCTTCTTCCTAGTCTGTCTCAGTCTGGAAGCTCCGCTGAAACGTGTCCACCAGGGGGGACCCTGCCGGTATTTGAAATACCGGTGACATAGCTTTCAGCATCACAGCAACACACAGCTGCCACAGTATGACAACTGACAGACGAGTGGTGTGCTTTGCTGACCAGGAAATGAACCTGGGCCACGGTGGTGAGAACGCCGAATCTTAACCATTGGACCACCAGGGCTGGCTGTAATATCTGACATTACTTTGAAATTGGTAATGCCCACCATATTCAAATACGAAAAATGGATATCTTTAAAAACAATTTCTAAATGGAACAAAGTTAATTTCTGTCCTGAGCAGGCTGAATTATCACAATTTCTTAGTCAGCAGAGTTCAAACTTGTAATTTAAACTCTCAAGCTCACTGTTAAATAGTAAACCCAGTTTCCATCATGCATGTGGGAAAAGAGAAAGAGGCCAATGATCCCCTTCAGATTTAACAGACAAACCTTAAAACTATCTATTAAGAATAGAGATGTCAATTACAATAGTATTACCCCCCCCAAAACAAACTATCAACTAAGAAAACCATGTAGAAATAATGTCCTTTATAGTGTTTGGGGGCTTTTTTGGCAGGACATGGTAACAATTTCTAAAGCTTTTTTGTTCAAATAACACTCGCAAGGAAAAATTTATTTTAATCACAAACACAACAAATTGGTAACTGTTATAAATACCCAAACAACTCGCAGTCATGCGGCAGAGGGTAGAGGCTGTGACCACTCTCAATTTACCATCTAACCAATCAGATTATTTTAAATTAATTTCATCATAAACATGATTATAACAGATTAAGTAGCTTAGATTATTCAAAATAGGTTATTTTAAATAGCTTATGATGCAGGGCATACTCTCTAACCCTTGCATCCTGGATTCTTTCTGAGACTTCCTTTGTTAATTCTTAAGACTTATAATTTTTTAAGGCCAGGCTCTGAAGTGGCACCACTCAGCATCACATGCAAAGAACAGACCTGCAAAGTGCCTTTTCAAGGGTAGAAATGGAGAAAAGACTA
This sequence comes from Tapirus indicus, assembly GCA_031878705.1. NCBI lineage: Eukaryota > Metazoa > Chordata > Mammalia > Perissodactyla > Tapiridae > Tapirus > Tapirus indicus. The sequence goes on along the minus strand of CM062932.1, from coordinate 427,605 downwards.
AATATGGATTTTACTTAGTAACAGCGAAATGAAAATGAAGAGTATATGGAATTTTTCTTCTCTGAAACGAATTAGGCTATCCTGTATTTAGCTTTCTTTGTGAAAAGATTCGACATATTAATACTCTCTTGTGCTTCTTGAAACAACTATTTTCCCACCTATACTTTTGTGTGACTGTCACGGCAGCCCGTGGAGCAGGTGTTAATTTCCACCTTGCCCACAAGGGACCTGAAGCTCGGAGACTTCACTCCACACAGCCTTGGCGGCAGCGTGAGGACTGGGAGCCTGGCTTTCTCAGGCTTTGATGATGGTGGTGACAACAACAGCAGTAACAACTCATATCTGTTGACTACTTAGTGTGTACACACATACGACGTGATCCCAGGACAGCCCGATGAAGTAGTTCCGGCGACCAGCTCTAGCTCACATCGATGCACTGGACTCTTCAGCCCGGAAAATGTTTACACTTCAAAAGGTAAAAAGCTTTACATTTCTAAAATCTTTGCATTCTGAAAGGCCATGAATACAGCAGCTTCCAAAAAGCACTGAAGTACAAACATCAAAAGCTTGGCATCGTTAGAATGAACCATGCCTTGGTTTTTATTAATAAAAGATAGGAATTTCTGGTTTTCATCAAAAAGAATACAAGCACTATTCAATCAGAACCGACTATTTGTATATAATAACCTGAACTATAAATAAGTACTATCTCTTTTTATCTGCCAGCGAGGTGTTCCGGAAGCCACGCTCCTTTGTCTGTTTTACGTGGGAAGTAGAAACTTTCAGGGTCTTAATTGGCCCGGCCTGACACCGCCCACCCCTGGAGACCTCTTGATTGACAGCCCTACCAACCTCCGCACAAACCGACTGAGCGGCTGGCGGGAGGCCTGACCCTCGCGCGCACGGCTGGGAGAAGGGGACAGCACTTGGGGGTGGATCCAGGGGAAAAACACTACCAGACCCAAACCAAAGCCACGCGCTCCTGCAGCTCTCCCTAAGCTCCCCGAGGCAGTTTTCGAGTCACGGAGCTGCATGGCAGGGGGAGCTGCCTCCCGTGATGGGGACATAATTTGCATCTCTCCTCTTTCAATTTAAGGTGAAAAAGGAGAAAAGCAGTAACTCATCGGGGTCAAAATGTGACATCTGATTCCCAGCAATTACCAGGAGGACCGTTTCCCGCAGAGCCAGAAACCTAGAGAGAGGAAAGAAAATCAGAATTTAAATGAATTCAGGCAGCAGGCATTTTGGAGACTTGCCACCAGTCTGTCCACATTCAATAATACACTAGTCTGCGTTTGGACCCCGTAGCACTTTACAACCTGGAAATGACTATATCACCTAGATTCACTTTATAGGTAAGTACCCCTGTGACTTCAAACATCAATCAGTACCTAAATTACAAGGCAGAAATTAAGCATTCATAAGCACAAATTAAGGTAAGATGCTTTAAAGTTTCATGTCTTCAACTTTCCTCAACAAAAAGGTTATTAATAGGGATGGGGAGAAAAAAGGATAAATAGGTGGAGAACAGGAGTTTTTTAGGGCAGTGAAAATACTCTGTATTATATTACAATGATGTATATATGTCATTATATTTTTGTCCAAACCCATAGAATGTACACCAGCAAGAATGAACCTTAGGGTAAATTGTGGATTTTGGATGATTATGATGTGTCAATGTAGGTTCATCCTTGGTAAAAATATATCCCATTCTGATGAACTGATGCCAAGGGTGGTTTGGATAATGAAGACTAATGTGGCTAATTTGTTTCCAAGTCTCCATGTGATCAGAGCTATGAGAATACCAAAAGGCTCTGAGAATGGGGAAATTTTTTTCAACCTGGAGAAGGGGGCAGAGTTGGGAAGGCTTCATGAGGGAGGAGGCATGTGAGAAAACAACACGACATCATCAGCATTTATCTTTTGCATACATTAAATACCTGTATGAAAAGCACATAGGGCTGTGGAAACGCAGATACAGCTCTTGTCCTCTAGGTGTTCACAATCAAAAGTATGAGGCACAACGTGGATTTTTTTTTCTGAGTTACTTAAATTTTATTCACGTGGTTCAAAAACATTAACTTAATACATTAATAGGCTCAACAAATAAAGTATAAAAAGTCATTCAGTGACAGTGTTCCCTCTCGTCCTTGTCTCCACGGGCCCCTGGTTCTGTGCTCCCGTCCTTTGAGTCCCTCTGAGCTCAGCTTCATACGCATCTCTCCTCTGACTGCACTGTTGCTCAGCAAATCTTCCCTCTCCTCACCTCTCCCCACTGTGGTAGAGCTGACTTCCCTTCTGCTGACTTTGGATTTGACTCTATATTTCCTTTGGCTAATGAGAGTTGGGCAGAAGTGGAAGTGCTCTATTTCCAAGCTGAGGTTTTTGGAGATGGGGCAAGTCACCCCTAGAACTCTTGCACTCCTGCTGTCTACTATAACAAGAGCTTGCCCCAAGGAATATCTGTGTACCTTCAGGCTGGGTCCCAGAAGAAAGACGTGTGGAGTGCACCTGAACCTGACTGGCAGCCTGAAGCATCCGGAAGCAGCCTGACCCACTGATCTGTGAGCAAGAAAATGTTGTAAACCAGTTAGATGGGGGGAAGGGGGGGCAAATTTGTTAGGCAGTATTATTGCAGCAAATTCTAGTCTCACTTTGCTTTCTTTTACTTTATATATGTCACCAAGATATATAGTGACTTCCCATATTGGTACATAGATTTTCTTCTTTGATATTCCAGTGTATGGCTGTGCCCCAATGTATTTAACCAACCTTCCATTAATGGATGCTTGATTTAGTCCAATCTTTTGCTGACACAAATAAAGATGCATTGAATAGTCTTGGACATATGTCATTCTGCATAAAGGTCATTTTGCAACGGTATCTATAGAGTTGTGGGATTGCTGGCATGGAAGGAATATGAAGTTTGAAATATTGAAAGATATTGCTCAATTGCCCTACTTAGGAGTTGTATCAAGAACAATGATATTGATCAACAAATTAAAACTGGATGAGATTAAGAAGACACTTTAGTTTCTGTGCCTGATGTATCCCTGTTCTCATCTTTCTCTGAGGGTCCCCTCCTACATCTTCTCTTCTTCTTTCTATCCCTAAATTCACCAAGGATCTGTCCTTGACTTTGTATCAGTCAGGATAGGCTAGGTTATGCTGTGTAAACAATGACCCCCATATCTCGGTGGCTTACAACAACAAAATTTTGCTTCTTGCTCATGTACATGTCCACTGTGGGTCTGCTACAGTCCTACCCCTCACTTTTTTCATTCCAGGACCCAGGCTGTTGGAGAAGCCTCCATGTGGGACATTGCTGATCTCAAGGCAGAAAGAAAAGAGACCTGGTAAACCACACAGTGATTCCTACAGTTTTTGCTCAGAAGTGACACATGTTATTTCATTGGTTATGTAGCTCTTATGACCACTCCTGAGTTCTGTAGGGCAGAGATGCTTAATCCTCCTGCAGGGTGGGCTACCACATATGAGTGAACAATAATTTAATCTACCACAGCCCTATTCTTTTCTTACCCCACAGTGTGGACTTGGGGCCCACACTTTTCTCTAGGGTGGTCTCATGAACTCCCATGGTCTCTGCTCTGTTTCCAGGCCTGACGAATTCACAAATCCAATGCTTGCGGGGCTGCTCTATTGGGCTCCCTTGCCAGAACCTCAAACCCACACATCTAAAATTGAACTCATCTCATTCCCCTCCCCACCTGCTACTTCTGTGATACCTACAACCACCCCGGATCCTGCCCAAGCTGTGTTTGGTCCTCTTGCCCCCTCCCCTTCCATCCAGCCCATTGCCAAGCCATATTGAGTCTATGCCTACTAAGTGTCTCGATTCCAGTCTCTTTCCTCTCCATGTCTACCCTCACGCCCCTAATTTTGGAATTCATTCCCTTCGTTTATCCCAAGTCACCTGGCACATGGTAGGAATGCAAAAAATATTTGTAAATGAATGAACGAATTCCTGCTTAACTCCACAAGTATTTTCTGTGAACTTGCAATAAGTTCAGTGCTAGGGATACACCTGTGAGCAGTATTACTCCTGCTTCCTAACTGGGCTATCTGCCTCTACTCTCAACTCTATTCAGTCCATCTTTCAGAGAGCAGCTGTGGGAATCTTCCTGATGTGATACGCAGAGTTGGTCAATTCCCTGCTACAAAGCCCATCGTGGCTCCCCACTGCAGAATGAATAGAGTCCACTCTATCTACTTTCCCACTTCTCATCTTCACCCACCCTGTACAGCAGCCACATCAAATGAGTGACCCGCTGTGTGTTCCTCTGTGCCCTTGCTAATGTCACTAAGGGTGAAATGGACATGTCCAAATTCTCCTTATCCTTCATAGTCCCACACAAGTATCTACTCTCCCATGAAGCCTTCCTGGATACCCATCCTTACTCCATCTGCTCCTAAATTTCCACGGCAGTGTGACTGAAACCCTTCTATACTGCATGCCATTTTTCTCCTGTTACAGCTAAGTGTGTACGTATCTTCTCTCTCCCCCAGATCGTGAACTTCTGTGGGCTGGAGCTGTGCCTGCTTTACCCTTGTACTCCCACACTACCGGCACATAGTAAGTGCTCCCTAAGCATTTGTTGAATGAACACAAAGGGGATGGAAAGTAAGGAAATGAGGTGCATTTCTCCACAAAAGACTCCTTGATTGGGGAGAATGTCTTCTCAGTACTCTCCTGAGCACTTACAATATATTAAGACCAGGCCTGAGGTCTTGGACTCCAAATAGGTGACTTGGCAGGCTCCTGGGCTCTCACTGTACGATCTTCCACACCCTCCTGGGCAGCAATGGTGTGAGCCCTGGCTTCCCATTTCATCTTATGGATCAGACAGGTTTAAGTTAACACAGAAATGTCACAGGCCCCGTGCCATGGCTGATGGGGCATATGTGGGTAGGAGGGGTACAAGTAGGTTTTTACAGATCCTTAAACAGAATGTTTGAGGATCGTGTTTTCAAAAATCCAAAATATCTTCTCGATGGCACAGCGTCTTTAAGTTGCTAAATGGCAGATGTTGCAGCTTTTTGAGGCTTGACAATTCCATTCCTTCCTGGGGAAACCCTGAGATGAAAGCTTATTTGTCTCTGAGACAGAATTTCCCTGCCTCAAAGAGGAATGTGACCACCTCAGGAATACAAACATACTCAGAAATCCGTGGGCTCTTTGGATGAATCTATGCTAAAGGAATAGAGAAATATGGAACTGACCAACTCTCTGTCTCTCTCTAGCCTCCCTTAAATGTCCTCTCTAAACAGTGAAGGGGAAATGGAATTGCTTTATGAAGCTGTTTCCTTAAGGAGATAGAATGAAGAATGGAAGAAATCTACTCTGCTTAGCCAGAATTATTTATACGCAATTTTAAAAAGAGGAGCTTAAAGGGTAAGGTAGCTGGCAAGAAGGGAAGAAAGGGAGAGAGAAGTCACTCTTCTCAGGAATGGCAACACCAACGTCTCCCGGGAAACGGGAGAAAATGGAAGCTGAACGGGCCTGCTCAAGATGTCTCCTCAGGGTCGTCGCTGCAGTCCCGGCGCCACCTGCTGGAGGGGTTTGGAACACACCCTTCTGCAGGCGCCGCTTCCCTGCGGGAGGCGGGACACCCCACGCGTGGGCAGGCCTGGTCCCCGCTCGGCTTCCGAAGGGTCCTCAGTTTAGACTTCTGACTTTAGTGCCATGTGAGGCCACAGAGTCTCGGATTAACGCTGACAGGGGAGAGGAAAACGTCTCTCCTCACGCCACCTACGCTGTTGTCCTGGCGCCACCTCTGGGGCAGCTGCCAGTAGATTTTCCCACCGATTCTGCAATTGTCTGATAAGCAACATGAAGCATCACATTGTATTTGCGTGTTAAAACCATTCATTTGTTAAATGGAAACTTTAAATATATCCCATTGATGCCAGCCCTGATCTAAGTCCCCCTATGTTAAACCCAGCACATACGGGGTTAAAACCGAAAGCACTCATCCTCTTTCCCCGCTTCTGTAAGTTACATTCATAGGTAAGATTTGGTCTTTTTTTAAACTTTGTACCCCTGAACTTCACAAGGCAAATAGAAGTTACAAATTATTAAAAGCCAGGTGGCCTCAAGCTGGGCTCACCGCTGAAGTTTTAGCTAATTACCAGTTCTTGAGGTTGTTACAGGGAAACGGGTATCCAGAGAATGTTGAGAAACTGAAGCTCCCCAGACCTCAGCTCCTTGGCCTCCTGGCCCCAGAATCCACCGTCCACCACGGAGACAGACAATCAAGGACACCAACCTGCAATTCCCTTATCTCACCATCCCGCTCCCTGAAAACAGCCTCATAAGGCCAAAGGCAGGCTGGTAGGAAAGCACTGACCAGCAAGGCCAAAGGCTCCCCCTCCCTACAAGCAGCAGCATTCCTCCCTTGCCTCCCATCTTTCCAGGAGATGGGACAAATTTGGGGGCTCACTCTTGTCTCCCAGCTGGCGTCACCCAAAATAAAAAATGTTTCCTTGCCATAAGCCTGGCGTTCCAGTTTTTATTTTGGCCCCTCTTGTGTGGCAGGTCAAGAACCTGGGTATGTGTCTGGTAACACCATCAGTATTGTAATTCCATTTGGGGATTTTTTTTTTTTCATTTACTAAACACACCAGGAGATTCAGAAAGTGGAAGCCCTGGGATCAAATATAGAAGAGAAAAGCATGTAAGACCATCTCTTATCAAGCCAGGATTAAGATGTAGCAACCATTAAATTGACATATTCTGATTCAAACAAAAGCTAAACAATTCCTGGTGAACATAAAATGGAACTGGTTTCTTGGGAGGTTTCCTGCACTTTTTGCACATATCTGAGGCAGGGCGTGTGTGTGTGTGTATGTGTGTTGGACAGGTGTGTATGTGTGTTGGACGGGTGCTTTTGTGTCCACAGGACCTGACTCAGAGAATTTACGCCCTGGACTCCAAGTGGAGACAGCCATGTCTGGCTGCAGAGCTGTGCTCTCTCACCAGGAAAGCCTGCGGTATAACTGCTTCCAGGGGTGTGCTCTGGAGCCAGACTACCCAGGCTCAATCCCCAGTGTCTGAGGGATGATTGTTTTCCATTTGACATCAGCTCATTGTCTGACACACAGATGTCTTTAACAAGAGTAGAAATATTTGGTGGAAATAACAGAGGGGTTGTTTTTCAAGGCTAACGTGCCTTCACGGTGACTCCTCTCGGGCTGTCCTATAGAACTTTCTGAGATGGTAGAAATGTTCCACATTTTTACTGAGCACTTGAAATGTGACTGGTGTGACTGAGGAACCAAATTTTTAACTTTATTTAATTTTAACTCACTTGCACTTAAATAGCCACATATGGCTAGTGGCTGCTGCATTGTATAGCCGAGTTCTAGCCCCAAATGCCACCAGCTTCCTTTGGAAAAATAAATTTTATTAAAATGTTTATTCTAGGGGCCGCCCGGTGGCGCAGCGGTTTAGTCCGCGCTTGGCAGCCCGGGGTTCGCGAGTTTGGATCCCGGGCGCCCGCCAACGCACTGCCTGCCAGCCATGCCGTGGCGGCGTCCCATATAAAGTGGAGGAAGATGGGCACGATGTTAGCCCAGGGCCAGTCTTCCTCAGCAAAAAGGGGAGGATTGGCGATGGATGTTAGCTCAGGGCTGGTCTTCCCCACAAAAAAAAAAAAAAAAAAAAAAAAATGTTTATTCTATTTGACACTGTTAGCCTTTATGGATATTTGTCTTGAATATTATATCTGCTTCAGGATTTGAAGAAATACAGTGTAGATATTATTTGTCAGAATAGGCCTACGGGGTTTTTTTATTTTAAAATGTTATCAAGCCCTCCTCCCAGGGAGGAGACATAGGCTTTCTTATTTCTGAGAGTCACAATATCTGTGCTGCAGCCACCAGCACTTGCTCTTCTCAAGTTCCAGTGAATAGCAATAAAACGTGCCTTCCTGCCAGCAAGCTGAACATTTCCCAGGAACCACAGATAACAGGACCTGTCTATGTCGGCTTCATGCTCTCTGGTCTCACAGCAGCGATGGTCTCAAGACCGCACTGCTGTTCTTCCGACCACTCAGCAGCTCCAACATAACATCTGTGCTCACCAGCACGCCTCTGAGAGGAAGAGGGGTATGACACGCGCGAGTACAGATACTGCCACCCACTGACTCAATTCCAAGTGCTTTAGGAACGTGGTGGTCTTTCCCTGCAGCTCAGTTTGGTGGAGGAGGCTTGGAGAGGGTCCTTTGTATCACCCCTCAGCCTGCAAGCAGCATCATCCAAAGCTCATAGCAGAAGGAAGTAGATTTTATTAAAAGATCCATGGGGGAGGGGTCATCTTGGAGTTCCTGTCACTAATAGAAAAGTTCTCCTTAGAGCTTTATGAACCTGTGTAGTCACCTCTAAAAACATTTTTTCTTTTTCTTCCCTCATCAGAGGAAAATACGGTTATGCATCCTTGTACTGCAACAATTCTACCACCAACAGCAATGAAAACAACAGCTACGATTTATTGAGTATTAACTTACATGGCACTTTACAAGTGTTATTGCCTTTGGTCTCACACTTCATCTCCATTTTAAGGATGAGAAGGCTGAGGTATGGAGGTGTTATGAAATTCAACATCTGCCTTATTTTTTTTTTAATTTTAAACTTTATTTTGAATGAATTATAGATCCACAGGAAGTTGCGAGGGTAGTATAGAGCAGGGTAGAGCCTGGTTATAGTACAATATCAAAACCAGGACTCTGACAATGTGTGTTTGTGTGCATGTGTGCAGTTCCATGTCACACGTGTAGATTTGTGTAACCGCCAATGCAATCAAAATACAGAACTATTCTATCACCACAAAGATCTCCCTCCTACTACCCCCTTATAGTCACAATCACTCCCCTTCGACCCCATTCTTAACCCCTGGCAACCACTAATCTGTCATTTCAAGAATGTTGTATAAATGGAATCATAAGTGTGTGACCTTTTGAGGTTGGCTTTTTTTTTTTTTTGAGGAAGATTGGCCCTGAGCTAACATCTGCTGCCAATCTTCCTCCTTTTTTTGCTTTTTTTTTTTGTCTCCCCAAAGTCCCAGTAGATAGTTGCATGTCATAGTTTTGCATTGTTCCAGTTGCTGTATGGGGGACACCACCTCAGCATGGCTTGATGAGCAGTGAATAGGTCCGTGCCCAGGATCCGAACTGGCGAACCCCAAGCCCCCAAAGCAGAGCGCACGAACCTAATGGCTAAGTCACTGGGCCGGCCCCAGGTTGGCTTTTTTCACTCAGCACAATGATCTTGAGATTCATTCAAATTATTGTATGCATCAATAGTTCATTCCTTTTTTCTTGCTGAGTAGTATTGCATGCTACAGATGTACCACAGTCTGTTTAACCATGAGGGACAATTTGGTTGGTTCTAGTTTTTGTCTATTATAAATACATGTTCTTTAAACAATTGTGTTCAGGTTTTGGTCTCTTTATAAGTTTCCATTTCTTGAGATAAATGTAATTACTGGATTATATGTTTAGTTTTTTGTTTTTAGAAACCATCAAACTGTTTTCCAGAGTGGTGGTATCATTTTATGTTCCCATAAGCAATGTCTGAGAAATCCACTTTCTCTGCATCCACTCCAGCATTTGGCATTGTCATTATTTTTTTATTTTATTTTTTTGTGGGGAAGACCAGCCCTGAGCTAACATCCGTCACCAATCCTCCCCTTTTTCGGTGAGGAAGGTTGGCCCTGGGCTAACATCCGTGCCCATCTTCCTCCACTTTATATGGGACGCCGCCACAGCGTGGCTGACAGGCAGTGCGTCGGTGGGCGCCCGGGATCCGAACTTGCGAACCCTGGGCTGCCAAGCGCGGACTAAACCGCTGTGCCACCGGGCGGCCCCGACATTGTCATTATTTTTATTTCAGCTGTTCTAATAGGTTGGCAGTGATATATCATCGTGGTCTTAATTTACATATTCCTCATATCTAATAATGTTGAACATCTTTTCATGTACTTATGTGCCATTTGTACGTTTTCTTCAGTGAAATGTTCATGCCTTTGTCCATTTTTAAAATGAATTGCCTATTCATCTTTTAAAATAACCAGCTTTTTGATTAATTTTCTCTACTGTTTTTTTTTTTTTAATTTCATCGACTTCTGCTATCTTTATTACTTCCTTCCTCCTGCTTGCTTTGGGTTTATTTTGCTCTTCTTTTTCTAATTTATTTTTAGCCTGTTTGATTTGAGATTATTCTCTTTCTTAATGTAAGCACAGTGCTATAAATTTCCCTCTCAGCACCACCTTAGGTGTGCCCCACAAGTTTTGATATATTGCATTTTCATTTTCATTCAATTCAATGTATTTTTAAAAAATTTCCCTTGAGACTACCTTTTAGACCCATGGATTATTTAAATGTGTGTTGTTTAAAAAATAAAAATAAATGTGTGTTGTTTAGCTTCCAAATGTTTGGTGATTTTCCTGTTTTCATTGTCTCATTGATGTCTAGTTTGATACCATTGTAGGGGGTACACACTCTATATAATCTCAATTCTTTTAAAGTTGTTGAGGTTATTTTTTATGGTCCAGGATATGGTCTACCATGGAATGTGTTCTGTGAGTGCTTAAAGGAATGTGTTTTCCGTTGCTGTTGGGAGATGTTCTACAAATGTCAATTAGATCCTGTTGGGTGACGGTATCGTTGAGCCCTCTCATATCTTTGCTGACTTATTCGTTATATCAAGCATTGAGAGAGGAGCATTGAAGTCTTCAGCTACAATTGTGGATTTGTCCATTTCTCCTTTCAGTTCTATCAGATTTTGCTTTGCATATTTTGCACCTCTGTTGTTTGGTGCACACAGATTTGGGATTGCTATGTCTTCTTGATGGATTCTTCCTCTAACATTATGTAATGTATCTCTGTCCCTGCTAATTTTCTTTGCTCCGAAGTCTATTTTATCTGATATTAATATAGCCACTCTTGCTTTCTTTTGATTAATGTTTGGTTTATCTTTTTCCATCCTTGTACTTCCAACCTACCTCATCAAGTGAGTTTCTTGTAAATAGCATAGAGCTGGATTATGTTATTTTTATCCACTCTGCCAATCTCTTTTAATTTTTGTATGTAGACTTCTTTCCTTTAATGTAGTTCTTAATATGTTAAGGTTTAAGTCTGTCATTTTATTTTTTGCTTTCTCTGTTTTTCTGTATCTTATTCCTGTCTTCCTGTGGGTTATTTGAACATTTTTAGATTTCCAGTTTGATTTCTCTATAGTATTTTTGAGTATATATCTTGGTAAGGTTTTTTGAGTGGTTCGCCTAGGGACTTCATTATATATACATAACTTATCATGGCCTACTGGTGTCTACATGTTATCACTTTGTGTGAAGTGTAGAAAGCTCACCTCCTTTTATGTCTGTATCATTTCCCATTTATAATTGTTTTAAAATTTCCTTTACATACATTTAGAACTATATTACAAAGCATTATAATTTTTGCTTCAACATAATTTATAAAATTTAAGAGAAGAAAAGTCTATTTTCTTTACCCATATTTTTACTCTTACAGTGTTCTTTCTTTCTACATCTTAGAATCTAACGTTTTAAGATTCCTTCTTTTATCATTTCCTTTCTGTTCAGAGCACTTCCTTTAGCCATTTTTGTAGAGCAGGTCTATTGGCAACAAGTTCTCTTAGTTTTCTTTCATGTGAGAATGCCTTTGTTTCTCATGCCAGTGGAGCGGGGAGGGGGATAGTGGCACCTCTTTGTGGCCTCACTTGGGATGAAGTCTAGGCTTTCCACTCAGCTTTTGCTGGCAGGGGTGGGTGTGGGGCTGAAGTTTTTTCTGTAGTTTTGGCTGGAGCAGAGCTATTATTGTCTAAGTTTTCTTTCTTCCAAGGGCGCCCTTTTTCTTGTCCTCTGGCTAGAGAGAGCAGGCTTTTCTTGTCTGGGCCCAATGGCATTTCCCATTTCCCACTTCCCTGCTCCTCCAGTACCCAGTCTGGGATAAGGGGGCAAAAAGAAAACCCAGGGAACTCATCACCACATTGTTCCTCAGGTCCTGAGGTCCCTAACCAGTCTGTCTTCTCTCCAATTTTCAGAGTCTTCTTAAGCTTGTTTTATGTATAATGTCCATGGTTTTTAGTTGTACTTAGCAAGAAGAATAGGGAAAAGTGTGTCTATTCCATCTTTTTGGGGACAGAAGTCCTCTGTCCTGTTTTCATTGCAGGCCATGTTCCTACACTAACCAGTGGGGTCTATTTGTATAATATCCTGGCTGGAAAATTAGAGTTCTTACACTTGCATTTGAGAAAAGAGTCAACTGAAATTGGCTACAAAAACATTGGAATGTATTGTTTTGCTTCCAGAATGACTCCAAGCAGGACTGAAATGTGGGTGGGCTAGTGGGATGGATCATGGGCCTGGAAAATTAACCCTAAAAAATTGGCTCTCTTGCCATAAGGAATCAGGATCATGTTGGGTTTGTTACTGGGATATTCACACGTTGTGAACTGGCAAGCAGAAGTCTAGAGTTTCCAGAACAGTGGAGGGGGCCAGGAGAGAGTACAAACTGCTGTGAACATGTCAAAGGAAAACATAGTGAACATATTATTTGATAAGGTAGCTAACATTTAGTTAAAATTTCCCCTATGTTTCTAGATTTTGTGGATACCTATGAGGATTTCTATGATATATTAATTGACTAAAGTGAATAAAAGCAACGTACAGAGCAGTGTTACAGGTATGCTGTTTGTATGACAAGGGATGGGGGATAATGATGAATTATATATAATTGCTTGATTATGCATAAGGTAGTGCTGGAAAGACACACATAGCTAATAGCTTCGTGACTGTGGGGAGGAGCACTGGGTGCTGCCGAACACGAGGGAGATTCGTCAACTTACACGCTTTGGCCATCTCTTGAATTTTGAACTACGAGGATCTGCCCAGTTTCTCTCTCGATATCCTCTTTGCACGCTTCCTCTTCTACCACTTCCGGTCTTTTAACAAATGTATCTGCAAGAACCACTTACATAGTCTGAATAAGAGTCATTCCACACGGATGTGCCGCCGGCCTCGCCTCCCCTCGCTCGCCACTCCTCTCTCAACGCTTCACGCCTCTTAAGCCAACGAGCCCAGGCCGCCAGGCCTCCTCTTCAGGGTCGGGACTTTCGTGTCCACTGTAGTCTTCTCGATCCCTGCTCACGACACCCGCTGTTCTCTAGAGCTGCATCCTCCGCAGTCGGGTCTACAGTCCACTCGAGCTGCTCATCGCCTGCGGCGGGAATCGGGGCTCATCCCCACGCCGCGCCCCCAGGACGTTCGATTGACCCAGCACCAAGTATTTATTGAACATTTCTGGCCTCTTTCTTCCTTTCCATTGATGTTTTTATTTCTCTCCGCATCGGTATCACACTGTTTCAATGATTACGTCTTTATAGTAAGCCTCGATAACTGTAGCATATATTCTCCAACTTTGTGTCCTGTCCGGAGAGTGCCCGGAACCCAAGCCGTGACCTTCCGCATTTCCCTCCGGAAGACGGAGGGCGGGCGCCGTTCAGACCGCAGCGTGGGCCTGAGCAGCCTGAGGGCGGGGATTGGATAGAGCCGCAGGGCGGGGCGGGGCCGCGGACGTCACTTCCGAGGCGGGAGGACGAAGTCGGTCGGCCATGGTCTCTGCGGCCGCTAGGTAGGGCTGGGCGGCAGGAACCTGGTGGCGAGGGCCGTAGGGTCCGACCCCAGGGCCGTGTCGGCCCAGTGGGGACAGGAGCGGGCGGGGAGGCGGGCGGAGACGCTCGGGCCTGCGCCGCGCCCTCGCCGCCGTCTCCGGGCCGCGGTCTGCGCGGCCGGGTGGTGTGGGGGCCGGGCGGGGCCGGGCGCCGGCGCTGGGGCTAGGGGCGCTCGGGTCAGCGAGGGGGACCCGGTTTTCCCAGAGGCGGGGAGTGCGGATGGTTGTCTTCTGCCTGCGTCTCTGCCCTGCCGCTCCCGGGCCGTGCGACCGGGGCAGGTGTCATGACCGCCCAGCGCCCGCGTCCCACGCTGCGTCTTTGGGAGGAATCCGCCCACTCATGAAGTTGCGAGGCGTAAATGAGATTGCGGGTGGAAGGCACCCAGCTAGTGTCTGGCACGTAGTAGGTACTCAACAAATGGTTCCCATAGAGTTTCTTTTCAGTTCCCTTTGGTATAGTGATTTAGGAGTTGAGAAGCTATTTTTGAAGTAACTTCTGGCCCTCGTATACACATGTGTTCGGTGAGCATAGTAGTTGCTTCTCTTAGTGGAATTGCCAGGAAGTGCTTTTCACGTCTTCCAACCTGTATGGGGGGGAAACAAAGAGGAAGTCAGTTTCTCGAAAAGTGGCAGATGGAAAAAGGGATCCTTAGCTTGGTGATAAAGAGAGAGAATTAGCAAAAATGATCTAATTCTTCAGAAGGATAGGGAGAGGAGTTAACTGTTCTGAGCACTCACCAGAATAACTGCTGTAGACGTCTCTGGTGTAGACTCCGCACCACAAGGATGAAGTGCGAGGGATCACGGTATGCTTTCAGCAAGCTTTGGAAGCTGAGAAAACCCAGAGAAAATAGTGGGGGAGACAAGCTTTTAGAACGAGGCCTCTGTGTAAAACCCACTCATTCTAGTACAGGGGTTGCGTTTGAAGAGATCCTTGTTAAAGAACTTATATTTAAAAGGTGATCTGGAAACTTGCCATAACATAGCTTATCAACATATAGAGGTCCCCCAACTTTTTCCTAAGGTAATGGTGCTTTTATTTCTCCTGAGGCTTATGATGGAGGGGATGGAGATGAAAGAAAGGGGTAGGCTCATGACTGGGCCTTGGTCAAGGATGACCAGTAAGTCACTGCTCCTTCTTGCTGGAATTCCCCAGGATGGCATTCTGCTATGCCCAAAAGCAACGTGGTGATGCTTCCAGATTAACAGTTGACTGAAGTTTATGTAGTTCTAATAGGTCTTGCTTTAAAGGAAGGCATTATAAAAATGGATATACGTAAATTGCGTTTTGCTGATTTAATCTTTTTGGGGGACAAAGGGCCACCTAATTTGTTAAATTATTTTCCTTTGCAACATTTGGAGCTTCTTTGGGATTATATATTTTATTCCAGTACATAGGGTGGGGGGGGGGGTTCTTTTATTGTAGAAAACATAGACTCTAAAAAAAAAAACATTTATACCATTGGAAAGGATCTTTGTTTTAATTTTTTTCTGGGTTGTAGATTGATTAGGGATCTGGTAGAAACACTAAAACAATAGTTACCATGTGCTGGTATATGGCGTGTACTGTGCCGTTTAGCCAAGAGGGAAGTCCTGTTTTAGTTCCATCTCTACAGATGAAGAAATTGAGGCTCGGAGAAGTTAGATGATGGGTCCAAAGTTGGAAAATCTAAGAGAGGACAAAAACAGAGTTAAAGGGTTTGTTGGGAAATGTAGGATGCACCACGAAGAGGGATGAGGTGACCTTGGGATGCTGGAGAACACCAGAGTGAAGGGACATTTTCTCATTAAGGCATGGAGTTTCCTACTGGGAGGGAATAGCGACTGTCTGAAAGGCAAAGCCTGTTGTTCTGTCTGCGCGTCCTGGGCTAAGATCAGCACGGCTGGACGGAGGTCCTGTAGGTTTTGAAGCCCAGCCTTGGAACCCTGCTGCCCTGAAGTAATGGATTCCTGATGTGCTCTGCTTTGAAAGAACCTGACACTGCACAAGAGTGTGCAGGCCAGATAAATGCATCACTTCATATCCAAAAAGATTCTTGGTTTCATAAACGGATCTGTCTTCTAGGTAATACATTCCTATAGTATACTGAAAATATTTGTTTTATTCAGGTTTGCAACTATATGTTTGCATAAAGGGAGCTATGTTTGTGACCTAGGCAAGAGCATGGAATGTGCCTTCCCTACCATATACACTCCTCTTTTCTCCACTCTTTAAGAAGAATAATAATAATTAATATCCATTAAGTGTTTATTATGTGCCAGGCACTATGCTAAGCATTTTAGTGGATTATTCAATTCTCACAATAACCCTGTAAAGTAGGAATAATTATCTTCATTTATAGAGGAAGAAATGGGCTCAGAGATGGTAAGAAATTTATCCAAAGGCACAGAGCTAGTAAGGGCAGAACCAATTCTGTGTCACTCCAAAAGCTCGTACTTATGTATGTAGTTCATTCGTTCTTTCAGTTATCAGGTATTTATTGAACACCTACTCTGTACCAGCAGTGTGCTAGGTCTTGGGGATACAGTGATGGCCAAAACAGACACAGCCCCTGTCCTCAAGGTTCTTTTAAGTCTAGCAAGGGAGATAGAAAGTAGAGTTACAAAGTAAGCATTAATTACAATTGTGGTACATGCTATGGAGGATGGTAGAGGGTGCTATGAGACTATATAATGGGGTCATTTGGCACCGGGAGGGAGTTAGGAGAGACAGGGTAGGCTTTCCTGAGGAAAAAATAATTTATCTGAGACCTTAAGTACTAAATTGGAGTTAAATTGGGCAAAGAGAAGGGTGAAGAGCTACCACGGAGAGGGAGGGACATGTGTGAAGCCTCGAGAATAGGAGGAACTTGTGTCTTGTTCCTGAAAGATCTGGGTGGCTAAAGGGTCAGACACACAGTGTAGGCAGAGATCTTGTCCTGAGAGCACTGCTGCTCCCCAGTCTTGGTTTATTTGCTTATCAGAACATATAATCAACTCCACAAACCATATCTATTTTTCAGCTCTGATTAAAGTCCAAACTCCTCCTTCAAATATGCAGTTAGACCTCTGGTTAGACCACAGGATGGGGACTGGGGATGAGAGGAGGGTTAAGTCCTAAATGTGAGACTTAATCGGCACTGGTAATTTGCACTGCAAAGCTAAATAGACAAGGAGTGCCAATATTGTATTTCATCATATTTGTCTCTGGTTTGCCAAATGATTTAACGAACATTTTTTAGCCCTGCTATGGTCCAAGCCCCATGTTAGCCACCTGGGTTACAAACATGTATAAGGGCACTGTTTCTCTCTACTGTGCATAATTTAGGTAATGTTTTATTTGCCTTCCATTTAAGATGCTACAGTTTTATCAACACTATTCTTCAACATTTATTTATTTGGCATCTACTATGTGTTAGGCCCTGTGCTAGCGCAGGTTCTAAGTACTTTCGCCATAAGTATCTTTTTCACAAGCATTTTTGCTGCAAACTTTTTCACCAAATAACTAATGGGCCGTAAGGCAGTTTTGCCATAAAAGATAAAATAACTGGTTGACAGTTTGATTTCATTGACAGTTTGGTTTCATTTCTCCATTGATGCAGTACTCCCATTTTTATATTATGTAATTCTTAGCCCTTAATGGTCCATACAGTGGCGCAGAGTTGAACCCACATTTCCCATGGACCTTTGGAACATCTGTCAGCAGACATGTGACAGTGTGTAAGAACAAACAACAGCAGTGTAGAAGACTTTCAGAATGCAATACAGAGCTCAGTTACAAACATGTGTCCTAGGATTTGGAAACCAATGCCTGTCTTAATGGAGGAAGAAATTTTAGCAAAAAAGAAAAAAATGCGATGCTGATTGAGGAGGTAAATCAACAAGCAAAACAATGTGTAATGCTATGAATGAAAGATTTCGAAGACAAGGACTTAGGTACAACCCACAAGATCAATTGCTTGCACAGTTGTGCCATGAATCTGCACACATTTTATATGTATTGAGATATTTTGTATTTTGCAATAAAGTCTTTTGTTATTCACTTTTCATGTTTTATTATGTCCTTTTTAAATTGATGTCATAATAGTTTATAACGTTGTGAAATTTCAGTTGTACGTTGTCAGTCACCACATACATGCGCCCCTTCACACCTTGTGCCCACCCCCCATTATTGTATCCTTTTTAATGTTCCTCTTTTTATTTTTTGTTATTTTATCTTTTATGGCAAAATTGCCTTATGGCCAATTAGTTATGCAGTTAAAATGTTTGCAGCGAAAATGCTTGTGGCAAAGATGTCTGTGGAAAAGCAGCTTATGGGGAAAATATCAGACACGGTGAGGAATACAGCATGAGCACATAGGACTGGTCTCTGTCCTCATGGAGCCTAAGCTCCCAGCAGGGGCTGGAGGACAAGGAGGAAGGGAGAGAGTCAGGGAGCTGAGGTTGGAGGGTAGGCAGTGGTCAGACCATGCGGATCCCGTACGTCATGCCGAGGATTTGGGGCTCATCCTGAGAGTGGTGGGAAGCCACTGAAGAGTTTCACTCGGGGTAGCACCAGCAGGTCTGTGTTTATAAAAGGTCACTCTGGCTCCTCAGTGGAGGCAGAAGTTGCTGGATTTGAGGGCTGTTTAGGAGGTAGGATCAACGGGGCTTGGTGATAGGTTCATTCTGGGGTGAAAAGGGAGAGGGAGGTGTCAGGGCTTGTTCTTCCTTTTCTAGCCTGTGAGATAGGAAATCGTGGAGGAAGAGTGTAGGTTCAGTTTGAATAAGATGTTTCTGAGAGAATCCAAGTAGAGGTGTTGCAAAGGCAGTGATACAGAGGAACTGGCATTCAGGCAGCAGAAAGGGGTCAGCCTCTAAAAGCTCTTGTCAGGGAGGAGTATTTTTCCTGTATTGAGGAAGCCATCAAGACGGGGAAAGTGGTAGTGAGATGGCCCAGTAGAGTGTGTGGAATTTCTTCACATTTGTGTTAGAGAAAAGTTAAAAATAAAATCTCTTGGGGCTGGCCCGGTGGCGCAGCAGTTTAGTTCGCGCTTTGGCAGCCCACGGTTTGTGGGTTCGGATCCTGGGTGCGCCCAACGCACTGCGTGTCAGCCATGCTGTGGCGGTGTCCCATATAAAGTAGAGGAAGATGGGCACGGATGTTAGCCCAGAGCCAGTCTTCCTCAGCAAAAAGAGGAGGATTAGCAACGGATGTTAGCTCAGGGCTGGTCTTCCTCACATACACACAAATAAATAAAA
This sequence comes from Tapirus indicus, assembly GCA_031878705.1. NCBI lineage: Eukaryota > Metazoa > Chordata > Mammalia > Perissodactyla > Tapiridae > Tapirus > Tapirus indicus. Next base: position 408,675 of record CM062932.1, on the reverse strand, counting down.
ATGAAATCTGCCAACCTAGAAAATGGTCCCACAAATGTGGAAAGAAGGAAAATAGTTCTCTTAACTGAATAATTATTAACCCAGACGGGGATGCAGCACAGGTAACCTGCTAAGAGATTACAAAACTAAAAGAAGTGCCACCATTTACAATCCATTACACACATGGTCTCAAGGTTAATGGTAATTTGTCCTCTTGTAAGAAGACTTGACAGCACCACTTGCTGTACGTGGTTTCATAGTCGATCCTAAATTCACCTGGTAATTAGGATGGCGATCTGTGCTAGTTAATTGCCTTTATCTAAAGGAAAAATAAGACATCTATAATCTCTATGATCAGGTAGCTGCGGTGACAGGGAAATGAGGCACTGTCTTCCTTGATGTTAACATTTAAGAGATGGGTCCCAGGCCCTTTAGAAAAACATTCATGGGTTTTACCAGTGGCTAGAGCTAGCTTATTTAGCCTTTAAAAAGATTTGCATACATATCAAAGGGACAGAGGAAGGATCTACAAATACAGATTTTTCAAAGAAATATTCTTAAGAAAAAGGAGGGAGAAAAAAAGACCTCCTTCCCTTTTGGCAACAGGGAAAAGTCAATTTTTAAAATTTACTTACAGCACAGTAAGATGTTCTACTGAAGCATGCACAGTATGGAGATTATTCTAGAGATGATTTTTAAGTGAGTTCCATGTCGTTGTGCATGGTTAGGATGCCCTCAAGTGGTTAAATCTAGCCCATAATTTCTTGTAACATTGATTTAAAGAAAAGTGTAGATCCAAATCCTGCTGTTTTCCGGCCAAAACTCTTGTCTCTGGTAGTTAACCCTTCCAGGACTTGTCCTCCTTAATGTCAATAATGTCACTTCTCCTACCAGGTGTTCAAAAACAAAATTCCACTGAGTAAATTTTAAAGATCTTATTGTCTCTATTTGGTGATTCATGAATCAGGCAGCATCCCATCTGTATCTCGCAGATAGAAAGGAGCCCTGAGGAGCTGGACAAAATGAGAGACTTCTATAGGCGGAAGGGAGCGGGAACAAGGAAGTTATAGTAGCTAAAAGTGGGTTGGTTGTGGCAGGGTCAATTCCTTTAGGGGACAGCAGGGATCTGTCAGGCAGATGACCTCACTAGTGCTGACCAGGTGATTCCTGATAGCCTGGTTTAAGATTCCATTTCTGGGAGAGGCCAAAACTATAATTAAATCTCGGTTTGGCTTAGCATAAGTGACTCCATTTGGGGTCTGTTGTCTTGTTTTTAACACGAGTTATACACATATGAGACTTTTTTTGGTAGGGAATATTATGATTTTATTGCAAAAAATGAATTTTCCATTAATGTATTCCAGAAGGCCATAAAAACATGGGGATGAAAATTGGAATCGTATGGCATGTAAATTGAGCTTGGAAGCTTCTTGCCACCCAGCAAAGTGGGAAATACAACAGATTCTTTTAGATTCTACCTGAGCTCTCCCTCCCATCTTCTTAGGTTCACGGTAACCTGAGACTCGGCCACTAAACTGCTTAGTAGAGGGATAGGTCTGCTGATGGCAGCTGAATTGAACATTGCTTACAAGTAGTCGGAGCTTGTTTGCTAGTTAGCTCTTATTAAGTAAGGTCACGTTTATACTCAGAACACTGAGTTTTGAAGGGAGATGTTAATTTTTCCAGGTTTATGTGAGTAGTACTTAGCAGTCGTTAAATTGGAAACTGTGTTAGGAAACTCTTATTGCTTCAAAATTCTCTATGCGTGTGGTATTATAGTCCAGATTGGCTTAAAGTATTAGCTAAAGTGAACCAAGGAAATTGTACTCAATTCCTGTTAAAGCAGTTAGCTTGTATACATTCAGTTCTTGCATAAAAACTTTTATATTCTGTTTAGGTGACTGGAACTGAGTATAGGGATCTATTCATCTCCTACACAGTATTAGAATCCCTCCTGTTTAAGGTTCCAAAGGATTAATTTCTTTTTTCATGACCCCCCTATTTGATACACTTAAGAATGTGGACTTTAGAGTCTGAATAACTGGTTCAAATCTCTCTTCAGCTGTTTGCTAGCTGTGTGACTTTTAAGTGCTTTTTTCATTTAGCAAGTGGAAATAACTATCATACTTACCTCTTAGGATTGCTATGAGGATGAAATGAGATCATGGGTCTGAAGAACATAGACCAATATATTGCCAACACTAAAAAAAGTTAGTAATTGTTCATTTTTCTTTCCACAATAGCCATATATGGTAACAGGCTAAAAATTACTTTTTTAAAGTAGGATTTGGACATCTGTGTAATATTTTTGTTTCACTTTTAAAGTTGTCATGTATGTTAGAAACAGTCACAAAACAGGCAAAAGATTAATTATATTAGGAATAAAAATAAACTTCTGGTTTGAGGAGTTGGAGTATTTTCTACCACATTTTCGGAGGAATGGAGGATTGTCACATTACATCTCGTAACATTTTGTAATAATATAAAAAGCATCTGAAAGCAGAATGGTCCCTCTTTTCCTATCAGTTGCTGGGTCTTTACAAAAGGGTGAGCTTTATTCTGTCCTCTTAACCTGGAGATTTACAAATTGTGACAGTAAAATAGTGGTTCTTACATCCTTGCATGTGTCCCTCCCAAGCGCCTAACCCAGCAGCTTGCACAAAAGAGTCGTAGTTTTCACTCACCACTTACTCTTTGGATTGGCAAATGGGGCCCTGAAATTCCAGTTCCTGAGAACTAGGAGATAGGAGTACCATGAGGGAGCCCAAGGTGTGAAAGGTGTTCAGTTTGCTCATTTTACATATGCTGTTCATTTGTTCATTCCTCATTCAGTTTGTTCATTTCACATAAACTGTTCATTTGTTCTTCACTCATTCAGCAACATTTGTTGAACATCCACTTTGTGCCTGGCACAGGAAACAGAGATAAATCAAGCAGCTTTTCTTAAGCCACCAGAGACCACGTGTGGACAGATCAAGTGCGACCAAGTGTTGTAGGGGCTCTGGCAGGAGGCACCAGACACTTCTGGGCTTTCTCGTTCTAATTTCATACTTTCAGGTTGAGGAACACTTACTCAAGGTAGACATGCAGCAGCAGAGGATGTTTCTAGCAGCTGTGAGGTAAGTAATTCTGGTAGACCCCACTCATGTAACACTTCATAGTGCATGAGGAACTGTTACCTCTTTATCTCTTAACTCATAAGTGTCTTGAGATGTGGGTAGAATGAGGATTTTCCCCCCAGTTTATAGGTAGGGAAATTAGGGTCCAAAGTGGATTAGTTCCAGTGTCGAACAAGAAGTAAATGGTGGCAACATTTTGACTCCAAATCAGTTGCTCAATCATGTGGGAACTATAGTGATTTGCATTTCATTTGTAATGCTGGACAGCCTCAGTTTAAGGAATCTAGATTTATGAAAATCCAGGTTTATTAGTTCACTCAGGTTTAAGAGGTGAATATATGCATTGCAGAAGGATTTTCCCCAAAGGTAGGTGTTCATTGGGGTATACAGATGGGCTTCAAGGGCTTCAACATATTAATTTAAAAATTACGTTACTTAATTTTTCTCAGACAATGCTCCTAAGACAGTAACTCTCCAAAAAATTTGTTTAAAAAATAGTAACATTTAAATGCAACTTTATAGAAAAATGTCTATGTTTCTTAGTATGTTGCATGTGGTAGAATATTATACTGTGTAGAAACATCTCAACGAAAAGGGAAATAGAAAAGAGGTCACTTCATTGTTCATTGGTGGATAAGGAGAGATAAGGAAATTTAAACTAGTTAGTGTGGCCATCCGTTAGTGTTGGGCACAGCAAGGAAGAAGGTTAATTTGTCTATTTTGTTTGTTCCTTCCCTTCACCCTTTCTGACATTACCTACCATCTTTCTAGGTAGATAACCCAGCAATTGTATTGATAATTGCTATCATTTGTAGTCCTTCCTGCAACTGTGTAAGGCAGATATTAGACATATTTTGCAGATGAGGAAACTGGCTGAAATATTAAGTAAGTTGTCTAGAGATACTCACCAAGTTAGTCTGATTATTGGTATTTGAACCAAGGTCTTCCTGGTTCCAAAGACAGTTTGCTATATCAATAAACATTTGAAATTATCATTCACATCTCTCATTTATATCTCAACAAAAAAAATGGTAGCTGGCAACTTGACCTTAGGCAAAAAGCAAGACAGACTTAAGTTTAAAGAGAAATTATTTCATGGGAAAAAAACACTGAATTGTAAGAAACAAAATTTGGTGTTCTACTGTATCAGAAAAAAGGTGTGGTTGGACAACTGTACCAGGCCAAGGGTTCTGGATCAAGTGAGGAAATGTGAATTCTTACGACAAGGAAGTTCACAATGATCTAGTATCTTTAGCCCAGGACCAGTCTTCCTCAGCAAAAAGAGGAGGATTGGCAATGGATGTTAGCTCAGGGCTGGTCTTCCTCACACTCACACACACAAAAGTCCTTGGGACTGGGGAAGACTTCTGGTATGGCAGAGTGAGGAGGTTGGCAAATCGCCTCAAAACCAACTATAACATAGGGTAAAATTGTCAAAAACAACCATTTCAGAAGTCTGGAAATTGACCAAAGACATAACAACAAATTGAGAAGCATTTATTCTTGAAACACCACTGAACGTTAGGTATGACCAGTGGGAATCTGTGGCGTTCTTGCCTGGGGCTGCTCCCATCTCATTCCCTCAGCTCAGTCAGTGCAGTAGTTCAACCAAGGCAGGGGAGGCAGTGAAGACTGGCAGTTTCACTATTAGAGGGAGCTAACTATTTGGAACAGAGAAAACAAAACAAAAAACCATGCCTAGCAGCTTTGTCAGTAAGGGTAGTGATCTTGGTGGTGAGTGGGGAAGGCCAGCAGCTTTGCTAGTCTGAGATTGTGGCCCTAGTTGGGGAAGCAATGGATCAGTAGACTAGCTAGAAATTTGATAGAAATCCTGTAAGTGAGACAGCCATAGACAGGCTTGATAAACTCCCACACATCCTGGATGACTGGAAAGCTACATGTATGAGCATAGTTGACCAGAGAGGGCCCAGATTATCCATGCATCCCTGGATGACCGTGTCGACATACAGAGGAGATGTGACAGGGCCTGATGGAAAGTAAAAATGGAGGAAGACTTGAAAATTGCCTGAACTTTGAATATGCTTCCTATTCCATGCCCACGTCCATCTGCAAAGGGTAAAAACTGCACTTGTTCAAGGAGTTTGGGCACAAACTCTGATATATAATTGATTGACCACTAAGATATTCAGATACAGAGTTTACCCTGGTAGGAATCCAAGAATAAATAAAAATAAGAAAAAAAGAACTGAGTAGAGACATCAGTGGCCACACACTGTAGATGAGAAAATGCATAGGTTTAGTACAAGCAAGTTACTAAACAAATAAAAAAACCAGCTACTCTACTAGTCTCCAGAGGGGAAAATGAGAATCTGGAGTTGCTACAGTGTAATATTTAAAATGGCCAGTATTCAACAAAAAAATTTATAAGACATGTGAAGAAACAGGAAAGTGTGATTCATACCTGGGGGAAGAAAGCACTGAAGAGAAGCTGTCTCAGAGTGGCCCAGATATTGAACTTAGCGGACAAAGAGTTCAAAACAGCTCTTATAAATATGTTCAAAGAACTAAAGGAAACCACATTTAAAGAATTAAAGGAAAGCATGATGACATTGATTCTACAAATAGTTTCAATAAAGAGGTAGAGCATATAAAAGAGAACCAAGTGGAAACCCTGGAGTTGAAAAGTACAATAACTGAAACGAAAAATTCTTTAGAGGGACTCAAAGCAGATTTGAGATGGTGGAAGAAAGGATCAGTAAGCTTGAAAAAGATTAATAGAAATGACCCAATCTGAAGAACAGAGAGAACAGAGGTTGAAGACAAATTAACAGAGCCTCAGAAATCTTTGGGACAACATCAAGTGTAGCAACATTTGGGAGTTCCAGAAGAAGAGAGAATGGGGCAGAAAAATATATAAGGAAATAATGTCCGAAAAATCTCCAAATCTGATGAAAAACATTGTATTAGTTTCTCGTTGCTGCTGTAAAAAGTTACCACAAACACAATAGCTTAAAACCCCACCAATTTTTTATTTATAGTTCTGGAGGTCAGAAGTCCTGAAATCAAGGTGTCAACAAGGCTTATTCCTTCTGGAGGCTCTAGAGGAGGATCTGTTTACTTGCCTTTTCCAGGTTCTGCAGGCCACCAGCCTTCATTAGCTCAGGGTCCCTTCTTCACATTACTCCAGCCTCTACTCCTGTTGTCACATTTACTCTATGACTCAACTCTCCTGCCTCCCTCTAATGAGGGCTCTTGTGATTATATTGGACCCACCCAGATAATACAGGATAATCCCCCTATCGCAAGATCTTTAATTTAGTCACATCTGCAAAGTCCCTTTTATTATATAAGGTAACATACTCAGATTCCAGGGATTAGGATGTGGACATCCTTAAGGGATATTATTCGGGTTACTGTAAACATTAATATACTGTTTAAGAAAGTCAGTTAATTCCGAGTAGGATAAACACAAAGATTCACACCTAGGTACATCATAGTAAAACTGTTGAAAGCCAAAGATAAAAGCAATAAGAGAAAAACTACTAATCACATACCAGAGAACAACCATATGATTAAGTGGCTAACTTATCATCATAAAGAATGGTGTCAGAACTTCTGGTTTCCTGTTCACATAAGGAGCTTAGAAGTTGCCCTTCCATCTTAAGAACAAGTAAAAAGCTGAACAAACTGAAAAGTCAACCAGCTCTTCCTAGATCCATCAGATTCATCAGGTCACAGGGCAAACTGCTGCCCCCCAAATTGGAGAGCCAGGCAGATAGAGAGAATCGCAACTTACTGGTGCAGAAACCTCCATGAGAGGTTTGAACATGAGGTACTTGAACTGTAATTGACAAATTGCTGGAGGCTCAGTATGGACAAGTCGAAGAGTTAAAAACTCCCGAGGGACCCAGTCAAAAGAAAGCCCTACACTTTTGTGTGTTTTATCTCTAGGAGCTCTACCAGGCCCTCATAGTGAATATTGGAGGAAAATTCCCTTGTGCTGCTGGTAGGGGTAGGGGAAAAGGAACCATTTTGAAATGTGTCAGAGTATTCTCTTTTTAACAAGGCCTGCCCTCAGGAGAAACTGTTTTACTACAGCCTAACCTATCTAGGGAAATGGAAATACTCAACTCCAGCTCCCTGTCGCCATCCTGTCTCACCTAACGAGGGAGAAAAAAACTGAAAAGCACTGGTGAAGTTCACAGTCCAGGGGCATAGGCTCACTGAAAGACTGAGACCTGATCATAGAAATGTAGAATGCTTTCCCTACCCCTGCATTACTAAAGCCCTATTTACTGCCTTTATTTTTAATCAATACTTTACCAATATTTTAATCAAAATTTTTGCCTTTTAACAAAACATTATGAGGCATACTGAAAGGCAAGAAACCCACAGTTTGAAGAGACTGAACAAGCATTAGAACCAGAGTCAGATATGGCCAGAAAGCTGGAATTATCAGACTTTCAGTTTAATGGAAAAAATAGACAACATGCAAGAAGAGATGGATAATGTAAGCAGAGAGATGCAAAGTTTAGGAAAGAATTAAAAAAGAAATGCTAGAGATAAAAAACACTCTAAGAGAAATGAAGAGCGTCTTTGATGGGCTTGTTAGTAGATTGGGCATGGCTGAGAAAAGAATCTCTGAGCTTGAGCATATGACAGTAGAAACTTCTAAAACTGAAAAGGAAAAAGAATATCCAAGAACTGTAAAACAACTACAAAAGATGTAACATATGCATAATGGAAATACCAGAAGGAAAAGAAAGAAACAGAAGCAATATTTGAAGAAATAATACTGAGAATGTCCTCAAATTAATCTGAGACACCAAACCACAGATCCAGGAAGCTCAGAGAACACATGTAAGATAATGCCCCAAATCACACCTAGGCATGACAGCTCAAACTTCAGAACATCAGAGATAGAGAAAAAGTCTTAAAAGAAGCCAAAAGAAAAGAAATACCTTAGAGGAGCAAAGATAAGAAATACATCTGATCTTTCCTCAGAAACCATGCAAGCAGAAAAAGATTGATGTGAGATATTTAAAGTGTTAAGAGAAAAAAGCCTATCAATCTAGAATTCTGTACCCTGGGAAATTATCCTTCAAAAGTGAAGGAGAAATAAAGACTTCCAGACGAACAAAAATTGACGGAATTGGTCACCGGTATACCTGCCTTGTGAGAAATGTTAAGAGACCTTCTTCAGAGAGAAGTAAAATGAAGTATGTGAGAAACTCAGATCTACATGAAGAAAAGAAGAGCATTGGTGAAAGAATAAGTGAAAATAAAATAAAAGCCTTTATTTTTCTTATTTTTTTTTTTACATTTTTTTTTATCGATGTCTTAGTTTATAACACTGTGGGGTTTTAGTTGTACATTTCTGTTTATCCGTCACCTTGTGGATGTAACCCTTCACCCCTTGTGCCCACCCCCACCCCCCTTCCCCTTGGTAACCACCAATCAGTTCTCTCTGTCCGTGTGTTCACTTATATTCCATATATGAGTGAGTTCATGCAGTGTCTGTTCACCTCTCTCTGGCTTATTTCACTTAACATAATACTCTCTAGGTCCTTCCATGTTGTTGCAAATGGGACAATTGTGTCTTTTCTTATGGCTGAGTAGTATTCAATTGTATGTATATACCACATCTTTAACCAGTCATCAGTTGAGGGACACTTGGGTTTCTTCCATTTCTTGGCTATAGTGAATAATGCTGCAGTGAACATAGGGGTGCATACGCCTCTTGTGATGGTTGATTTCACGTCCATTGGGTAGATGCCCAAGAGTGGGATTGCTGGATCATACGGTATTTCTATTTTTAATTTTTTGAGGAATCTCCATACTGTTTTCCATAGAGGCTGCAGCAGTTTGCATTCCCACCAGCAGTGAATTAGGGTTCCCATTTCTCCACAACCTCTCCAGCATTTGTTGTTATCTGTCTTTGTGATTATAGCCATTCTAACCGGTGTAAGGTGATATCTCAGTGTAGTTTTGATTTGTATTTCCCTGATGATTAGTGATGTTGAACATCTTTTCATGTGTCTATTGGCCATCTGTATCTCTTCCTTGGAAAAATGTCTGTTCATATCCTCTGCCCATTTTTTGATCGGGTTGTTTTTTTGTTGCTCAGTTGTATGAGATCTTTGTATATTACTGAGATTAATCCCTTGTCGGACAAACGATTTGCAAATATTTTCTCCCAGCTGGTGGGTTGTTTATTCATTTTGATCCTGGTTTCATTTGCCTTGTAGAAGCTCTTTAGTCTGATGAGGTCCCACTTGTTTATTTTTTCTTTTGTTTCACTTGTCTGGGTAGACATGGAATCTGAAAGGATCCCTTTATGTCCAATCGCAATTAGTGTACTGCCTATATTTTCTTCCAGGAGTTTTATAGTTTCAGGTCTCACTTTCAGGTCTTTGATCCATTTTGAATTGATTTTTGTATATGGCGATAGGAGATGGTCTACTTTCATTCTTTTGCATGTTGCTGTCCCATTTTCCCAGCACCATTTATTGAAGAGACTTCCCTCTCTCCATTGTATGTTCTTTGCTCCTTTGTCGAAGATTAGCTGTCCATAGGTGTGTGGTTTTATTTCTGGGGTTTCAATTCTGTTCCATTGATCTGTGTGTCTATTCTTGTACCAGTACCATGCTGTTTTGATTACTGTAGCTTTATAGTATATTTTGAAGTCAGGGATTGTGATGCCTCCAGCTTTGTTCTTTTTTTTCAGAATTGCTTTAGCTATTCGGGCTCTTTTGTTGCCCCATACGAATTTCAGTATTTTTTGTTCTATTTCCGTGAAGAATGACATTGGGATTCTGATGGGGATTGCATTGAATCTGTAGATTGCTTTAGGTAGAATGGACATTTTAACTATATTTATTCTTCCAATCCATGTGCATGGAATATTTTTCCATTTCTTTATGTCCTCCTCGATTTCTTTCAATAGTGTCTTATAGTTTTCATTGTATAGGTCTTTGACCTCCTTGGTTAAATTTATTCCCAGATATTTTATTCTCTTTGTTGCAATTATAAATGGGATTGTCTTTTTGAGTTCTCTTTCTGTTGTTTCATCGTTAGTGTATAGAAATGCAATTGATTTTTGTAAGTTGATTTTATACCTTGGCACTTTACTGTAGTTGTTGATTGTTTCTAGTAGTTTTCCGATGGAATTTTTTGGGTTTTCTATGTATAGGATCATGTCGTCTGCAAATAGTGAGAGTTTCACTTCTTCATTGCCTATTTGGAGTCCTTTTATTCCTTTTTCTTGCCTAATTGCTTTGGCCAGAACTTCCAGTACTATGTTGAATAAGAGCGGTGAGAGTGGGCACCCTTGTCTTGTTCCTGTCCGCAAAGGAATGGCTTTCAGTTTTTCCCCGTTGAGTAGGATGTTTGCTGTAGGTTTGTCATATATGGCCCTTACTATGTTGAGGTACTTTCCTTCTATACCTATTTTGTTGAGAGTTTTTATCATAAATGGATGCTGGATCTTGTCGAATGCCTTCTCTGCATCGATTGAGATGATCATGTGGTTTTTAGTCTTCATTTTGTTAATGTGGTGTATCACGTTGATTGATTTGCGGATGTTGAACCATCCCTGTGTCCCTGGTATAAATCCCACTTGATCGTGGTGTATGATCTTTTTGATGTATTGCTGTATTCAGTTTGCCAATATTTTGTTGAGGATTTTTGCGTCTATGTTCATCAGTGATATTGCCCTGTAGTTTTCCTTCTTTGTATTGTCCTTGTCTGGCTTTGGTATCAGCATGATGTCGGCCTCATAGAATGTGTTGGGAAGTATTCCATCTTCCTCTGTTTTTTGGAATAGTTTGAGAAGGGTAGGTGCTGAATCTTCTTTGAACGTTTGATAAAATTCTCCAGGGAAGCCATCTGGTCCTGGGCTTTTATTTTTTGGGAGGTTTTTGATTACTGTTTCAATCTCTTTACTTGTGATTGGTCTGTTCAGATTCTCTATTTCTTCTTGATTCAGTTTTGGGAGATTGTACGCGTCCAAGAGTTTGTCCATTTCCTCTAGGTTGTCCAATTTGTTGGCGTAAAGTTTTTCATAGTATTCCCTAATAATCTCTTGTATTTCTGTGGTGTCTGTTGTAATTTCTTCTCTTTCATTTCTAACTTTATTTATTTAAGTCTTCTCCCTTTTTTTCTTAGTGAGTCTGGCTAAGGGTTTGTCAATTTTATTTATCTTCTCAAAGAACCAGCTCTTTGTTTCATTGATCCTTTCTACTGTTTTTTTGGTTTCGATTTCATTTATTTCTGCTCTGATTTTTATTATTTCCCTCCTTCTGCTGATTCGGGGCTTTGTCTGTTCTTCTTTTTCCAACTCTGTTAGGTGCAATTTAAGGTTATTTATTTGGGATTTTTCTTGTTTGTTAAGGTGAGCTTGTATTGCTATGAATTTCCCTCTCAGGACTGCTTTTGCTGCATCCCATATGAGTTGGTATGGTGTATTTTCCTTTTCATTTGTCTCCAGATAGCTTTTGATTTCTCCTTTGATTTCATCAACGACCCATTGGTTGTTCAGTAGCATGTTGTTTAGTCTCCACATCTTTGTCCCTTTCCTAGTTTTTTCCTTGCAGTTGATTTCTAGTTTCACAGCATTATGATCAGAAAAGATGCTTGTAATGATTTCAATCTTCTTAAATTTATAGAGGTTTGCCTTGTTTCCTAATATATGGTCTATCCTTGAGTATGTTCTGTGTGCACTTGAGAAGAATGTGTACTCTGCTTTTTTTGGGTGGAGTGCTCTATATATATCTATTAAATCCATTGCGTCTAGTTTCTCGTTTAAGTCCATTATTTCCTTATTGACTTTTTGTCTGGATGATCTATCTATTGATGTAAGGGGGGTATTAAGATCCCCTACTATTATTGTGTTATTGTTAATATCTCCTTTAAGGCTTTTTAGCAGTTGTTTTATGTACTTTGGTGCTCCTGTGTTGGGTGCATAGATAGTTATAAGTGTTATGTCTTCTTGGTGAAGTGTCCCTTTTATCATTATATATTGCCCTTCTTTGGCTCTCATTACCTTTTTTATCTTGAAGTCTACTTTGTCTGATATAAGTATGGCTACTCCTGCTTTCTTTTGTTTGCCATTAGCTTGGAGTATTGTTTTCCATCCTTTTATTTTGAGTCTGTGTTTGTCTTTAGAGCTGAGATGTGTTTCCTGGAGGCAGCAGATAGTTGGATCTTGGTTTTTAATCCATCCTGCCACTCTGTGTCTTTTGATTGGAGAATTCAATCCATTTACATTTAGAGTGATTATTGATATATGAGGGTTTAATGTTGCTATTTTATTGTTCATCTTCTGGTTCTTTTGCATTTCCTTCGTTTCTTGTCCCTTGTGTTTCGGACTGCAAATTCAATTTGGTATTTCTGCATGCTCATTCTCTTGGTTTTCTCTTTGTTTGTCATGTGTGGTTCTCTTCCGGTTGTTTGTTTAGTGGTTACCGTGCGGTTTATATAAGCGATCTCCTGGATAAGAAAGTACATTTTCAGATGCCTCCTTTTTCCTGAGGCTGGGTCAGTTCAATCCCTTACCTCTTCCCCTCCTTATTTGTTATCTCTTTATTCCAGATTGTGTCATGAATGTGTGTTTCCAGTGATGAGCTTGAATTAATTTTTGATGTTTTCCAACTGTATTTTGTTCTGGTTTAGTCTCCTTGCTTTTCTCCTTGCTGAAATCTTTGTATCCCCTTTCTCATTTGTTTTTTTTCAGGCCTAAGGGCCTTCTTGAGCATTTCTTGTAGTGGGGTTCTTGTGGTGACGAACTCTCTTAGCTTTTGTTTATCAGGGAGAGTTATTGTTTCTCCATCGTATTTGAAGGATATTTTTGCTGGATAAAGTATTCTCGGCTGAAGGTTTTTGTCTTTCATGATTTTGAATATATCATTCCAGTCTCTCCTAGCCTGTAGAGTTTCAGTCGAGAAATCAGCTGAGAGCCTGATGGGGTTTCCTTTGTATGTTATTTTGTTTTTTTGTTTAGCTGCCTTCAATATTATTTCCTTGTCACGGGTATTCTTCAAGTTTGCTACTATGTGGCGAGATGATTTTTTATTCCTGTTTATATATTTAGGTGATCTATTGATTTCATTCACTGTTATTTCCCTCTCGTTCCCTAGGTTGGGGAAGTTCTCAGCTATTATTTCTTTGAACAAACTCTCTGCTCCTTTTTCTCTTTCTTCTCCTTCTGGAATACCTATTATCCTTATGTTGCTTTTCCTCATTGAGTCTGATATTTCTCGAAGAATTTCTTCATTTCTTTTTGGTCTTAGCTCTCTCTCCTCCTCTATCTGGAGCATTTCTGCATGGCTATCCTCAATAGTGCTAATTCGTTCCTCCATATTGTCAGTTCTCCTCTTTAAAGACTCCATTTTTTCCACTATCTTGTTGATTTTGTTTTTCATCTCCAATAATTCTGATTGGTTTTTCTTTAGGGTTTCAATCTCTTTTGTGACATAATCCCTGAATTCGTTGATTTGTTTCTGTGTGTTCTCTCGTATTTCATTGAGTTTATTTATGATAGCTATTTTGAATTCTCTGTCATTCAGGTTATCAAATTCTGTGCCTTCAGGGTTGGTTTCTGGATGTTTGTCATTTTCCTTTTGGTCTGTAGCCCTGGCAAATTGTCGCAAGGATCTGACAGGGACATCCTTATTTTTTCCCCCCCTCATGATAATTTGGTCCTGCAGATTCCCCCTGCTGCCACTAGATGGAGATCGTGAGCGGTTTGCTCTGAGGCAGCTGCAGCCCCCGGAGGGATTATGCTGAAACGCCAGGTGTGTAGGGGGAGGGGTCCTCTCTTTCTCCTGCTTGACCCAGGGGTTTCCTTTCTGGCTCTCAGGGTGTTTGCTACACCCCCTAAAGAGTCCGTCGTCGCTTCCCAGTGGGGATCTCGCGACAGTCTGTGAGAGCACCTGGATGGCGATAGATTTCCCCTCTGTGGGCCGCCCCTCCCCCCTCTGTCTGCGAACCGCGCTGTCTTTGCCGATCGATTGGGGAGGGGGAGTACAACCTCCTACCTCTCCTCCCGTCCTCCTGGGCTTCCCACGCCTCTACCATCCGATGTATGGCAGCAGGGGTTTCTCAGAAGTCCTTCCTAGTGTTTGAGCTCTGTTGGAATGTGAATGATGTTTTTCTTGTGTCGTAGGGGGCAGAGATTCAAGAGGGAATCTCACTCCGCCATGATGCTGACGTCACTCCCTATTTTTCTTATTCTTAATTGACCTAACAGATAACAGTTTGCTCAAAATAATAATTGGAGCAATGTGTTTAATATTTGTATATGTGTGTGTGTGTGTGTGTGTGTGTGTAGAGTAGAAAAACATTTTTACTTTGTGTGTAGAGTAGTACATACTATATGTGTGTACTCTACATGTCTGCTTATGTATAAGTGGAATGAACAACAGCAATGATATAAGAGATGGAAGAAATGAATTAGGAATATTTTGTCACTTGCATTACCTGTGAAGTGGTATAGGGTTATTTGAAAGTGGGCTTGAATTAGTTGTAAATGTATACTGCATTCTCTAGGGCAACCACTAAAAAAAGTTAAAAAAGTATAATTGATATGCTAAGAAGAGAGAGAATAGAGAATTGTATAAATGCTTAATTAAAACCATAAGAGATAGAAAAAGTGTGGCAGACAAAAACAGGAACAAAGAACAAGGACAGCAAACAGAAAACAGTAACAAATATGGTAGATGTTAGTCTAACTATATCAGTAATCACTTTAAATATAAATGGTCTAAATACACCAGTTAAAAGACAGAGATTGTCAGAGTAGCCCAAAAAATAAGACCCAACAATATGTTGTCTATAAGAAACCCACTTTTTTTTTTTCTGCTGGGGAAGATTTGCCCTGAGCTAACATCTTTTGCCAGTCTTCCTCTATTTTGTATGTGGGTCACCACCACAGCATGGCCGCTGCCGAGTGGTGCAGGTTTGTGCCCAGGAACCAAACTTGGGCCACCAAAGCAGAGCACACCAAACTTAAGCACTAGGCCACGGGACCAGCCCCAGAAGCTTACTTTAAATATGAAGACATATATAGATTAAAGGGATAGAAAAAGATACACCATGCTAACACTAATCAAAAGATGGCAGGAGTAGCTATATTAATTCAGACAGAGCAGATTTCAGAGTAAGGAAAGTTATCAGGCATAAAGAGGGGCATTATATAATGATAAAAGAGTCAGTACTCTAAGAAGACGTAACATTTCTCAATGTGTATGCGCCTAACAACAGAGTGTCAATATAACATGAGGCAAAAACTGATAGAACTTCAAAGAGAAATGGATGAATCTAGTATTATAATTGGAAACTTCAACACCTTTCTATCAGAAATGGACAGATCCAGCAGGCAGATAATTAACAAGGGCATATTTGAACTTAGCACCATCAATCAACTGGATATAATTGACATCTATAGACTAGTTTGTCCAACAGCAAACAGCAAATTACATGTACTTCTTAAGGTCACATGGAACGTTGACCAAGATAGACCACATTCTGGGCCATAAAACACACCTTAACAAATTTAAAAGAAATCATACCATGTCGGCTCTCAGACCACAATGAAATTAAAGTAGAAATCAGTAACAGAAAGATAGCTGTAAAATCCCCAAATGCTTGGAGATTAAACAACACACTTCTAAATAACACATAAGTCGAAGAAATCTCAAGAGAAAATTTAAAATATTTTGAACTAAATGGAAATGAAAATACAACATATCAAAATGTGAGATGTAGCAAAAACTATACTTAGAAAGTTATAGCATTGAATGCATATATTAGGAAAGAAGGAAGATATAAAATCAATATTTTAAGCTTCCACTTTAGGCAACTGGAAAAAGAAGACCAAGTTAAATCCAAAGTGAGCAGAAGAAAAATAATAAAAATTAGAGTAGAAATCAATGAAAATGAAAATAGGAAATCAATAAAGGAAATCAACAAAACCAAAAGCTGGTTCTTTGAAAAGATCAATAAAATTGATAAACCTCTAGCCAGACTAAAAAAAGAAAAAAAGACAAATTACTAACATCAGAAGTGAAAGAGGAGACATCACTACAGATCCCATAGACATGAAAAGGACAATAAAGGATTATTATGAACAACTCTGTGCCCGCAAATTTGATAACCTAGATGAAATAGACCAATTCTTTGAAAGACACAATCTGCCAAAACTCAGGAAGAAATAGACAATCTGAATAAGCCTATATCTATGAAAGAAATGGAATGAATAATTAATTGTTCCAAAACAGAAAGCTCCAGGCTCAGATGGGTTCACTGGTGAATTCTACTAAATATTTAAGGAAGAAATTATACCAATTCTTAAAATCTCTTCCAGACAATAGAAGCAGAGGGAATACTCTCTTATTCTATGAGACCAGTATTACCTGGATACCAAAACCAAAGATATTACAAGAAAAGAAAACTACAGGCCGATATCTCTCATGAACATAGATGCAGAAAGGCTCAACAAAATATTAGCAAATTGAATCAAAAAATGTATAAAAAGAATTATACACTGTGACCAAGTGTAATTTATCCCAGCATGCAAGGCTGGTTGAACATTTAACAATTAATGTAATCCATCACGTTAACAGACTAAAGAAGAGAAATTATATGATCATATCAATGGATGCAGTAAAAGTGTTTGACAAAATCCAATACACATTCATGATAAAAACTCTTAACAAATTAGGAATAGAAGGGAACTTCTTTAACTTAAGAATGTCCACACAAAAAAACTAGAGCTAACATCAACCTACTTAGTGGTGAGAAGCTTGAAGCTTCCCTGCTGAGATCAGGAACAAGGCAACAATGTTCCCTCTCACTACTGCTTTTCAACATAATACTGGGAGTCCTAACTAATACAGTAAGATGAGAAAAGGAAATAAAAGGTATACTATTTGGGAAGGAAGAAATAAAACTGTTCACAGATGACATGATTGTGTAGAAAACCCAAAAGAATCAGCAAAAAAACTTCTGGAATTAATAAGCAATTATAGCAAGGTTGCAGGATACAAAGTTAATATATAAAAAGTTAATGCTTTCCTATATACTAGCAATGAACAAGTGGAATTTGAAATTAAAAACTATCATTTATGTTAGCATTCCCCCCCAAATGAAGTACTTAAGTATAAATCTAACAAAATATGTACAAGATATATATATATGAAGAAAGCTTTAAAACTCTGATGAATAAACGAAGAGCTAAATAAGTGGAGAAATATTCTAGTTACATGGATAGAATGACTCAATATTGTCCAGATATCAGTTCTTCCCAACTTTATCTATAGATTCAAGATAATCTCAATAAAAATCCCAGCAAGTTATTTTATGGATATTGACAAACTGATTCTGAAGTTTATATGGAAAGGCAAAAGACCCAGAACAGCCAACTCAATATTGAAGGAGAAGAACAAAGTTGGAAGATCACTCTACCTGATTTCGGGAGATACTATAAAGCTACAGTAATCAAGACGGTGTGGTACTGGCAAAAGAATAGATCAAAGGAATAGAAGAGAGGGCCCAGAAATAGACCCATATAAATATAGTCAACTGATTGTTGACAAAGGAGCAAGGCAGTACAATGGAGCAAAGACAGTCTTTTCAACAAATGGTACTGGAACAGCCACACATCCACATGCAAAAAAAATTAATCTAGACACAGACTTACACCTTTCACAAAAATTAACTCAAACTGGATCACAGACCTAAATGTAAAACACAAAGCTATAAGACTTCTAGAAGATAATGTAGGAGAAAACTTAGATGACCTTGGGTATGATTATACCTTTTTAGATATAACACCAAGACACAGTCCATGAAAGAAATAATTGATTACCTGAACTTCACTAAAATTAAAAACTTCTGCAAAAGGTTGTGTCAAGAATATGAGAAGACAGGCCACAGACTGGGAGAAATATTTGCAAATGACACATCTGATCAAGGAGTGTTAGCCAAAATATACAAAGAACTCTTAAAAACTCAATAAGAAAAGGAACAACTCAATTAAAATGTGGGCAAGTGACCTGAACAGACACCTCAGCAAAGAAGATATACAGATGGCAAGAAAACATGAAAAGATATTCAACATCATATGTTACTAGAGAATTATGAATTCAAACAACCATGAGATACCAGTACACACCTATTAGAGTGGCCAACACCCACAACACTGACAGCACCAAATGCTGGGGAGGATGTGGAGCAACAGGAACTCTCATACTTTGCTGGAGAGAATGCAAAATGCTGCAGCCACTTTGGACAACAGTTTGGTAGTTTCTTACAAAATTAAACATACTCTTACAATATGATCTAGCAATTGCACTCCTTGGTATCTACCCAAATAAATTGAAAACTTATGTCCACACAAAAACCTACAAACTGATATTTTCATCAGCTTTATTCATAATTGCCAAAGCCTGGAAGCAACCAAGATATCCTTCAGTAGGTGAATAGGTAAATAAACTGTGGTGTATCCAGGAATGTTATGTATATTTTTTGTCGTACAAAAGAGTGTTATTCAGTGCTAAAAGGAAATGAACTATCAACCCATGAAAAGACATAGAGGAACCTTAAAGGCATATTACTAAGTGAAAGAAGCCAATCTGAAAAGGTTGCATACTGTAGGATTCTAACTACAGGTTTCCCCCACTGTCCGAAAGTAGAGTGTTCCTATGAAACCTTTCATAAGCCTAAATGGCGTGAAGGAAAGAAGAAATTTTTGCTTCTCATCTTTTTTTGTAAAAGCAAAACTTCTCTTCGAATTTCTTTCAGTTACCAAAAACAGCTACTATGTAGGTCTTTTGTAAAAGTGAAGTGGTGTTAACGCGAACTTTCAAAAAGTGGGGGATATCTGTGTATAACATTCTGGAAAAGGCAAAACTATGGAGATAGTAGAAAAATCAGTGGTTGCCAGGAGTTAGGGAGGAGGAAGGGATGAATACCGGAGCATAGAGGATATTTAGGGCAGTGAAGCTACTCTATGTGATAGTACAATGATGGACACAAGTCATTATACATTTTTCAAAACCCATAGAATGTACACCAACAGGGAACCCTAACATAAACTATGGACTTTGGATGATAAGGATGTGTCCATATAGGTTCTTTGATTGTAACAAATGTACCACTGTGATGGGGGATGTTGATAGTGGAGGAGGTTGTGCATGTGTGGGGATAGGGGGCATATGGGAACTCTGTACTTTCAATTTTGCTGTGAACCTAAAATTGCTCTAAAAAATAAAGTTTATTAATTAAATAATTGAAAAAAGAATGGTGGCCACAAAACAGTGGAATTATATATTTAAAGAAAAACTGTCAATCCAAAATTCTGTATTAAATTCTATATCTAAAACTATCCTTCAAAAGTGGAAGTAAAATAAAGATATTCCCATATAAAGACTGAAGTAATCTATTGATTGCAGACTTACTTTCAAGAAATACCAAAGAAAGTCCTTTAGGCCAAAAGGAAATGACTCCAGATTGTATCTTGTATCCACAGGTAGACATAAAGAGCACTGGAAATGGTTAATTTGTGGGTAGCTATAAAAGACTGTATAAATATATTTTTGTGTTTTCTTGTGTTAACTTTTGTAGAAGTCCTAAGATTGTATTAAAGCCATAATTATAATGCTATCGGGTTTATAACATGTTTAGATATAATATGTATGACAATAAATTTACTAAAGGAGAGGGGCAGTTGGCCCGAATGGGATGTTTGAAATGAAGATTATAAAGGGTGGCTGTTATTGGTAATGACAAGGTCAAGTGTGTGACTATGGGTGGGTGGCTGAAGTAGGATGGAAAACAAGATAATGAAGGACAGGAGGTCACGGAACTAAGAGGCGTGGATAGGAGCACCCATGTGGATGTGAAATCGCCAAGAATTACAATGACAGGAAATGTGCTGGAGAGAATGACAGTGAGTCACTAGCTAAAAATCTAAGTAAGGAGGATGGGGGTCCTTTTCCAAGAGGAAAGCGGATGATTCTAAGGAGGGGCTGTGGGTGATGTAGTCTGACAGGAGAGTCGCAGCTGGGTGGTTTTAGGGAGAAGGAGGGAGAGTAATAGGAGCAAAGACGACCCTACAGTACCTGTGAGCCAGCATATGAGGGGCGTGGGGGGAAAACAGCCACCACTGCAGAGGTCTGCAGGGTAATCTGTGTCCTCAAGAGGAGCCAGACATTGTTGGAGCAGGAAGGTGAAGGGGTCTTCAGAGTAGAGCTTGAAGGTGCAGGGGATTTTGCTGCTGACAGACCAAGAGTACCGTAGGGTTTCAGAATATGGGGAGGGGTGGGAGATGGGGTCAGAAAAGGGAGTGCACAGGATGGTTTGTGGTTTGGGATCCTGGGGATATCTCAGGGGACCTGGACTTCTTGTGGTGACTGATGTAAACAGGGCTAAAGGGCATGACGAGATTGGTCCCAGTGGTTTCCAGGCAGATGGGGGTGGTGAGGTTGGACATTGGGGTAGGGGTGGGGGTGGAGGGCCTTTACTGGCTTCCACTGGACTCCTGTTGACAGAGGCTGGAAGAGAGGTGATTATCCCTGACCCTGTGGGTGGAGGTTGGCAGATAGCCTTGTCACCTCCAGAGTGGCATGTCTTTCTTGGTAGACAACTGCAGGGATCTTCCGGGGCTTCAAACTTTAGTAGCCATTAAAATCGTCAGAGGAGAGTATTAAGAGTCCAGATTCCCAGGTCTCATCCATTCTGGTATTATCAATTTCAAAGGTCTGCATTGGATGAGGCCCTGGATCTGCATTTTAACAGGTGCTTCTCATGCAGGTAGTTATTAGATTACAATGAGTGACATGACTCTGAGCCAGCTTGTTCATAAAATCTATCAGGACGTGAGGCCTGGAAAAGTCTGTTCACTTACTCTGCAGTCACCTGGTCTTGGGTCCCACGAAGGGTGCATATTAAGACCCTACCCACCATGTTGCCCCGTGTAGATGCCACTATAACTTGACTTTAATCAGTTTGTTTCTCTTGGTGTTCTAGTTGGTGGTATTTATTAGCTAATTTTATTTTGCAAGGTTGATACTTCTAGTGTAGTTAATTATTCACTTTTCCAATCTCGTTTTAGCAAAGTTGAGCATGAAGGAGAAATTATAGAAATGCTCAAAGATGCACAAAAGTAGAATAGTACAGCGAACCCCCATATACCCATTACCCAGCTTTAACAACCATCAGCATTTTGCCATAGTGTAAGAAACTTAAATTTTTATTTCCTGACTCATAAATTTGATTTTAAAATTTGTTTCCTTTCACCTCATTCTGAGCTTATTACTATGACCAGAAAAAAAGTTTTGTTATGTAACAGTGTTTATTGACTTTCTAGTTTAAATGCAGTTTGAAAAGACAGCCCTTATTCTGTTACATGCTTTGACAATAAAAATGGTGAATATATAAAAGACATTTTCAGTTTAAGATACATTTCTTTTAATATAGACTCTGGAATTTGCCAAATAGTTTTCTTAAGCCTGAAAAGGCTGAGAGAGAGAAATAGGGGGGAAATTATGTATGGGGAAAAGTGAGAAATCTACTAGCAGTGAGTGACATAAATAGATTGATTGACTGCTTACTGTGGGCCTGTCCTGAGGAGACATAGCCGTGTCCTCTGGGAGCTGCTTGCTAGGACACTGGGAAAATAAAGTTATAGGGCACTTGCTAGGCTATTTTTAAATGAAAGCTTACAAGTTGGCTGTGGAAAAACCTTGTCAGGTTATTATGCTTTCCTTTTCCTTTAGTTCTTCCAGTACATGAAACTCCTTCCTATATGTTTTCTGGCATTACGTCAGCATACTACGAGTTTTAAGTAGAAACTTTATAAAAACTGCTTCAGAGTAAAGGGCATTTTTTACTTAAATTTCACAATAATATTTTTCAGTTCTAAAAATAACTTGGAATTCAGGGTGAACCATCATCCTAAAAAAATTACTCTAGGGTGGATTGTCCTAGAGAGAGATAGTGGACAGAGGCAGATGGTGTATACAAATCCATGAGGAAACTAAGACAGTGACTTAGAATTTAAAATCATCTGATTTTAACCATGAGCCTACTTGAAATTACACAGAATTTAATGTTTAATCCTTTGTGAATGACATACTTAATTTTTTTTCTTTTTTTGTGATGAAATAAACATAACATAAAACCAGTTTTGTGGTATTAAATACATTCATAATGTTGTGCTACCATCACTACCAGTTCAGAACTCTTTTCATCTTGCAAAACTGAAACTCTGTACCCATTAAAAAATAACTCCCTATCCCCTCCTCCCCCCACCCTGTTCCCTGGCAACCCCCATTCTACTTTCTGTCTCTATGAATTTGACTACTTTAAGTATCTCACGAAAGTGGAATTATACAGTATTTGTCCTTTCGTGACTGGTTTATTTCACTTAGCATAATGTCCTCAAGATTACATCCATGTTGTAACATATTGCAGAATTTTCTTCCTTTTTAAAGGCTGAATAATATTCCATTGTATGTTTATACCACGCTTTACTTATCCATTTACTGGTTGATGGACCCTTTGGTTGCTTCCATGTTTTTTATCTCTTGTGAATAATGCTCTTGTGAACATGGGTATACAGATATCTCTTTCAGACTGTGCTTTCAATTCTTTGGGGTATATACCCAGCAGCGGAATTGCTGGATCCTATGGTAATTCAATTGTTAATTTTTTTAGGAAACTTCATACTGTTTTTTCAGTGGCTATATACCATTTTACGTTCCCATCCACAGTGCACAAGGGTTCCAGTTTCTCCACATTTTTGCCAAAACTTATTATTTTTTTTATAATAGTCATCCTAATCGGTGTGAGGTGGTGTCTCATTGTAGTTTTCACTTGCATTTCACTAATGACTAGTGATATTGAGCATCTTTTCATGTTCTTATTGGCCATTGGTATATCTTCTTTTGAGAAATATCTATTCAAGCCCTTTTCCCATTTTTGAATCAGGTTGTTTGGTTTTTGTTTTTGAGTTTTAGGAGTTTTCTGTGTAGTCTAGATATTGATCCCTTATCAGATATATGATTTGCAAATATTTTCTCCCATTATGTGGGGTGCCTTTTTACTCTGTGGATAGTGCCTTTTAAGGTACAAAATTTGAAAATTTTCATGAAGTCCAATTTGTCTGGTTTTTCTTTTGTTGCCTGTGCCTTTGGAGTCATATCCAAGAAAATATTGCCAAATCCAATGTCATGAAGCTTTTTGCCCTATATTTTCTTCTAAGAGTTTTATTGTTTTAGGTCTTACATTTAGGTCCTTGATCCATTTTGAGTTAATTTTTGTATAGGGTAAGAGCCCAACTTCATTCTTTTGTACGTGGATATCCAGTTTTCCCAGCACCATTTGTTGAAAAGATCGTACTTTCCCTATTAAATATTCTTGACACTCTTGTCAAAGTTCATTTGACCATATATGTGAGGGTTTGTTTCTGGGCTCTCTGTTCTGTTGATCTATGTCTGTCTGTATGCCAGTACCACAATGTTTTGATTACTGTAGCTTTGCAGTAAGTTTTGAAATCAGAAAGTATGAGTCTTCCAGCTTTGTTTTTCTTTTTCAAGGTTGTTCTGGCTGTTCAAGGACCTTTGAGATTCCATATGAATTTTAGGATGGGTTTTTCTATTTCTGCAAAAGACATCATTGGGATTTTGATAGGGATTGCATTGAATCTATAGATCACTTTGGGTAGTATTGACATTTTAATAATATTAAGTGTTCCATTCCATGAATATGGGGTGTGT
This sequence comes from Tapirus indicus, assembly GCA_031878705.1. Taxonomy (NCBI): domain Eukaryota; kingdom Metazoa; phylum Chordata; class Mammalia; order Perissodactyla; family Tapiridae; genus Tapirus; species Tapirus indicus. The sequence continues at coordinate 384,839 of CM062932.1, read as the reverse complement.
TTCCATTTATTTGTCTTGTTTAATTTCTTTCAGTAATATTTTGTAGTTTTTATCATACAACTCTTCACTTCCTTGGTTAATTCTTAAGTATTTAATTCTTTTAACTGTTATTGTAAATGGAATTGTTTTTGTAATTTCCTTTTCAGATTGTTCATTGTTCATGTATAGAAATACAACTGATTTTTGTGTATCCTGCTACTTTGCTGAATTCATTTATTAGTTCTAACACCTTTTTGTGGCGTTTTTTATGGTTTCCTACATATAAGATCATATCATCTGTGAACAGGGATAATTTTACTTCTCCCTTTCCAATTTAGATGCTGTTTTTTTCCTTGCCTAATTGCTCTGGCTAGACCTTCCAGTACTATGTCGAATAGAAGTAGTGAAGGTGAGCATCCTTGCTTTGTGCCTGATCTTAGAGGAAAAGCTTTCAGTCTGTTACCATTCGGTATGATCACTGTGGGGTTTTCATATATGTCTTTTATTATGTTGAGGTGGTTTCCTTCTACGGTCATGTGCTGCATAACGATATTTTGGTCAAGCATGGACAGTATATACAATGGCGATTCCCTAAGATTAGTACCATATAGCCTAGGTGTGCAGTAGGCTATACCATCTAGGTTTGTGTAAGTGCACTCTTGTGATGTTTGCACAATGATGACATCACCTAACGATGCATTTCTCAGAATATATCTTTGTTGTTAAGTGATGCTTCACTCTGTTTCTATTTTGTTGAGTGTTTTTATCACTGAAAGGTGTTGGATTTTGTCAAATGCTTTTTCTGCATCAAATTAGATGATCGTGTTTTTTTTTTCCTTCAGTTGATGCAGCGTATTACATTGATTAATTTCCGTATGTTGAACCATCCTTGTAGTCTAGGAACAAATCACACTTGGTTGTGATGTGTAATTCTTTTAATTTGCTGCTGAATTCAGTTTGTTAGTATTTTGTTGAGGATTTTTGTGTCAGTGTTCAAAAGGAATGTTGGTCTGTAGTTTTCTTATACTGTCTTTTTCTTGGTATCAAGGTAATGCTGGTCCCATGGAATGAATTAGGAAGTGTTCTCTCCAATTTTTTGGAAAAGTTTAAGAAGGACTGACATTATTAGTTCTTTATAAATGTTTGGTAGAATTCACCAGTGAAGCCATCAGGTCCAGGACTTTTCTTTGTTGAGGAGTTTTTTGATTACTCATTCAATCTCCTTACTAGTTATAGGTCTATTCAGATTTTCTATTTCTTAGTGATTTAGTCTTGGTAGGTTTTGTGTTTCTAGGGATATGTGCATTTCGTGTAGGTTATATAATTTATTGGCATACAATGTTCATAGTACTCTCTTATAATCCTTTTTATTTCTGTAGAATCAGTAGTAATATCCTAGTTTCCTTTTCTGATCTTAGTAATTTGTCTTCTCTCTTTTTTTTCTTAGCCCATCTAGTTAAGGTTTTGTCCATTTTGTTGATCTTTTCAAAACACCAACTTTTGGTTTCATTATTTTCTCTATTGTTTTTCTATTCTCTATTTCATTTGTCTCTGCTCTAATTTTTATTATTTCCTTCCTTCTGCTAGCTTTGGCTTTAGTTTGTTCTTCTTTTTCTGGTTTAAGTTACCAAGTTATGTTGTTGATTCGAGATCTTCTCGTGTTATAATGTAAGCATTGATAGCTATACATTTCCCCCTTAGCACTGCTTTTGTTGTATCTCATGTTTTGGTATATTGTGTTTTTATTTTCATTTATCTGTAAGCATTTTCTAATATTCCTTGTGATTTCTTCTTATTCCATTGATTGTTTAATAGTGCGTTTTTTAATTTACACAAAGTGTGAATTTTCCAGTTTTGCTTTGGGTATTGATTTCTAACTTCATCCTATTGTGGTTGCAGAAGATATTTTGTATGATATCTATCTTTTATTTTTTTATTTATTTATTTTTTTGCTGAGGAGGATTTGCCCTGAGCTAACATCTGTTGCCAATCTTCCCCCCGTTTTTTTTATGTGAGCTGCCATCACAGCATGGCCACTAACACATGAGTGGTATTGTTCCGTGCCTGGGAACTGGACCCGGGCCACCTAAGCGGAGCACACCAAACTTTAATAACCACTAGGCCACTGGGGCTGGCCTCTCTATCTTTTAAATATTGAAACTAATTTGAGACTTAATTTGTGGCCTAATGTATGGTATATCCTAGAAATTGTCCCATGTGCACTTGAGAACAATGAGTATGCTGTGGTTGTTGGGTGGAGGGTTCTATGTATGTCTGTTAGGTCTCGTTAGTTTATTGTGTTAAGTCCTCTGTTTCCTTACTTCTCTTCTATCTAGTTGATCTATCCATTATTGAATGGTACTGAAGTCTCCAACTGTTATTATAGATCTATTTCTCCTGCAATTCTGTCAGTTTCAGCTTCATATATTTAAAATCCATTTTGTCTGGTATTAGTATAGCCACCCCTGCTCTTTTTTTCACTCCTGCTGTCTCTTACTGTTTGCAAAGAGTATCTTTCTCCATCCTTTCACTTTCAACCTGCTTGTGTCTTTGGATCTCAAGTGAGTCTCTTGTAGACAGCATGTAGTTGAATCATGTGTTTTTATCTATTCTGCCAAATTCTGTCCTTTGATTGGAGAGTTTAATCCACTTACATTTTAAAGTAATTACTGATAAGGAAGGACTTACTTCTGCAATTGTGCTATTTTTCTTCTTTGTGCCTTGTACCTTCTTTGTCCCTCATTTCCTGCATTACTGTCTTCTTTTGTTCTAGTTGATTTTTTTGTAATGAAATATTTTGATTCCCCTTTCATTTCCTTTTGTGTATTATTCTACAGCTATTTTCTTTGTGGTTACCATCAGGATTATGTTTTATATCCTAAAGTTATAACAGTCTAATTCGAATTTATACCAGCTTAACTTCAATAACAGACAAAAACTGTGCTCTTTTATAGCTCTGTCATCATCCCTTTTGGTTGTTGATATCACAAAATTACATCTTTATACATTGTGTGCCCAAAAACTTAAACTAATAATTATTTTAAATGTATTAATCTTCTAAATTATGTAGGAAACAAGATTTGGAGTTACAAACCAAAGTTCCAATAATACTAGCTTTTAGACTGAAAATTGGTTTTTTAAACATGTGTTAGTCTCTTAAATCATATAGAAAACAGAAAGTAGAGTTACAACCATTGTTATAATAATTCTAGTTTTTATAATCAATCATGCATGTATTTACCTTTATTGAGATCTTCATTTCTCCCTACGGCTTTGAGGTCCTGTCTACTGTCCTTTCATTTCACCCTGCAGGACTCCCTTGAGCATTTCTTGCAGGGCAGGTCTAGTGAAAACAGACTCTCTCAGCTTTTGTTTATCTGGGAATGTTTTCATTTCTCCCTTTCTTTCAAAGGATAGTTTTGCCAGGTATAGGATTCTTGGTTGACAGTTTCTTCTTTTAGCACTTTGAATATATTAGGTCTTTGCCTTTGTCCTCCAAAGTTTGTGATGAGAAATCCGTTCATAATCTTATTGAGGACCCCTTGTATGTGATGAGTCGCTTCTCTCTTGCAGCTTTCAAGATCGTCTTTTTGTTTTTGTGTTTTGAAAGTTTGATTATGATGTGTCTCAGTAAGGGACCCTTTAAGTTCATGTTACCTGGAGTTCATTGAGTTTCTTGGGTGTTTATGTTCTTAGGAAGTTTTCAGCCACTATTTTTTTCAAATACTCTCTCTGCCTCTTTCTGTCTCTCTTCTCTTTTTGAGACTTCTACAGTGCATGTGTTGGTCTGATGTGTCCCACAGGTCCCTTATGCTCTTTCATTTTTCTTTGCTTTTTTTTTTTTCTATTCCTTAGATCCAGTAATTTACATTGTTCAATCTTCAAGTTTGCTGATTCTTTCTTCTGCCAGATCAAATCTGCCTTTGAATCCCTCTAGTGAATTTTTCATTTCAGTTATTCTTCTTTTCAGCTCCAATATTTCCTTTTGGTTTCTCTTTAGGTTTTCTGTCTTGTTATTGATATTTCCATTTTTTTCATACATTATTTTCTTGACTTTAGTTTTTTGAGCATCTTTAGACATTGTTTTAATATCTTTGTCAGGTAGATCTACCTTCAGGTCTTTTTCAGGGACAGTTTCTGTGGTTCATTTTTTCCTTTGGATGACCCATAGTTTCCTATTTGTTTGTATGCCTTTTGATTTTTTATTGCCAACTGGACATTTCAATCTAATAATGTGCTCTGGAAATCAGATTTTCTCCATTCTCTAGTGTTTGCTGTTTTTTGTTATTGTTTTTATTTATTATTTTTGATTTTTGTAGGCTGTCTCCGTGCCAAGGATCAGCCTGAGGTATAAACTTAAGGTCTTCTCAGGTCTTTTCTGAGCCTGTGCCTTTCCCTGAGCATGCACAGTCACTTTCTAATTTTCCCAGTACATTCAGTTGCTTTTGAATGTCCTACTCTTTTAATTACTGGCTCCCAAAAGGGGAAAAAGAGAAAAATGAAGGGAGGATAAAATGATGCCAATCCTTTCAATACCCTGCCAGTCACTGCCTCCAGAGGGGGAGGGGCTTGCTACAGTTAGGGAGGTGCAACAACAATGGCTGCATTCCTCCTTTTTGCACCTCTGTGATCAGAAGCAGAAATCAGCAATTGGGCACAAATCCCCGATATTAGGAGGACAGGGTCCCTTTTGTCTACACTCATTCCCACAAGCTGTGTGCAAGTTGCTCCAGGATCTGATGCACAGCTGCCTGCCCCTAGGGTGGAGGATCTGTATCTGTTACTGTGCTTAGAGCTGAAATTGACTGAATTAACCACAGTTTACCATCCAAGCCTTCTCCTGGAATTTGCAAGCTTTCATTAGACTCCAGAGTTCCAAAATAGTTGTATCAGACAGATTCTGCCAGTGCAATTGTTCTGTGGTTGGGGAGACAGATTCCTGGTGCTTTCTCCTCTACCATCTTCCTAGAATCCTTCTAATGTATATTTTATTTGTTTATCTTTTATGTTGTTATATTTTATATTATATATTGATATGTCATCTCCATGAAGACAGTATTTATTATTTCCCACTTTGTTCACTGTACCCCAGAGCCTGGAAAAATTGACACACAGTAGATGCTCAGTAAATATCTGTCATGTGAATCTATACTATAGGAGAGATGGTGGGTAATTGTGCTCTATCTTGAATGAAAGGACAGTAAGGTACTGTGTTTGATTTTTAAGTTTCTGAAGCTGATGCCTGTGTACAGTTCTTATTAGATATTTGGTTTGGGCTCCTGCAGCTCCTTTTAAACATACTGCGTTCCTGACTCACATTTACACTGGCACCTTGTCTGTCTTATTGATATTGTTATAGGTAGTTTTTTAAGGTAATAATCTAAAACTTAGGAGCCACAAACTGGCAGCTGCCCTGGGCCAGGTTGTATGTTGTGTGGTCAGCACAGTGGTTTGAATTGTTTTGACATTGAAGTAAAGCTTTAGGCAAGGCTTGTCCTTTAGACAGGCCACTACTCTGTGGTTTTACAATGATTGTTTCATCTTCACAATTTGAATCGTTTACTTTTAGTGTTTCTTTGTTTATTGTCAGCCTCTTGGTCTAGGCTTTGAGCTCCATAAGGTCAGAAACCATGTCTACTTGGTTCATCACCTTGCCCCCCGGTCCTAGCCCAGTGCCTGGTATTAGACGCATTTGATACATAGTAGTTAACGGATGAGCGAGTGACATCCAGGACCTGAGATGATCCACAGTATATGAGGTGTGGATATAAAATAATAAGTTTGGTTTTCTTACCAAACATATTTAAACATGAATAGTCTTTAAAGCTGCCCGCTTGGCTGCCATTGCTCAAGTCCTTTCTGAAATCCTTTCTGGGAATTGCTTTTTTTCAGTCACTTTATGAGTTAGCAGCACATTTGTTCAGGACTTTAGCATTTACAAAGTGCTTCCCATGTGTTTTCTCATTGGAGTAATCATCCCCATTTTGAAATTAGGACACTTAGTTGCAGATAGAGGTAAATTTACCCATGTCACATAGCAAGTACACAACAGGGTGGACTCGAACCCAGCTCCCGAGGGCTGACTTGGTGCTTTTTCTGCTTTTCCCCCGACAGTGAGTGCCTTGTCTGGTTTCTGTCAGAGGGCCTAGGCCTCTTGTGTGTTTTCTAGGATAGAGGGTGGGATCACTCCCACATCTTCCAGTAATACTAAATTCATTTTATAAATCACATTAGAAACTAAAATTGTTTTTTTGTGTCAAGGTGTCTAGGTAGCCATGATTAATGCTGTTTTTAAAAACTGAACTAAGACTTTGGCCCGTATTAGCAGTTAGCCTCCAGCACCCTGTTCTTATGTCGGTAACCTGCTCCGCAGGGTCTGGAGCTGTGCTTGGCACCTCTCTTCCCACCCTCCCCAGCAGGGGCTGCTTGGCAGCGTGTGCTCAGCGTCTCACTGGAGAGCAGCACTCGCTTCAGCATGGTTGCTCTTCTCAGGACTGGGCATTCAGGACTCCAGTCTGAAATAGTCTCTGGCCTTTCCTTTGGTTTTATTTTTACTAATGCCAGCCGGCACCCCTTTGAACTAGGGGCCCTAAAGCTGGCATCCCAAAATACACCCCACAGGCCACTCGTCTGTGATTTGTGCCAGCATTCCAGGGAGATCCTGCTGAACCGAAGGTATCCTCTGGCCTCTAGTCTAGTCCCTCTGCCCCAGGTCAAAAGACCAGAGAAGACACTGGCACCAGGACCCACCACTGGCACAGTAGCTGCCATCTAAGGTAGGACATCATTCTTTCTTTCCAGTCGAAGACAGCCTTAGCTGCCGCTTCTCATACGCTTCTGACCAAAAGAGAGCGGCTTTACTCTGCTTTTCCTTTCTGAAAATAGATGTGTATTTTCAGATACATTTCCAGATGTGGGTCCTAAGCACGACCCATAGCGTATGTCACCTTTAATAGACCAGCTGTTTAGAGCTGGTCGTCAATTACAAAATAGAACCATGGGTGTAGGTTTGTGGGAACGGGATCCTCACTGCTTTTGGTGCTATTAAGCCACTCCTTGCCGCATGATTTCAGCATCCTGCTTCCAGTTGGAACCCCTCTCTGCCCTTTAGCCTGATTTTCATGTACGTAACATGTCAAATTATTTCATGACTAATCCTTCTTACAGACCTGAAATCGTTTTTAGTTTTGAATTTTGGAGAGTTTTCAGATCCCCTCCCTTGATTTTCAGCTGTGGTGTCAATGGTTTAATTTCTATGTGTGGTTTCTGAGTAGATTCCAACAACCTGTTTTCACTGATGGTTCAATTTATTTTATTTTTTATAACTGCTTGAGAGAAGAAAGGAATCTTAGGAATGTACTGCAGAATTTTGGCTAGGATGAAGAATGGAATAGATGGCATAAAGGTGAGTTTCTGCTCAGAGTTGATTTCTTGGTGATACTTGTTTCTCGTTTGAGGTCCTGAAAGCCCTTTCAAGCACCTCTCAGTGGAAAATAAGGGAGCAGCTGAATTCCAAAGTCACGGTGAGAGCTCGTGAACTTTCTGGCTGCCCAGGCCTGAGTAGCACACACTCGTGAAGGGACTTGACACTCTGTTCTCTTAGGTCTGGAGCCCCATAGTGTGTGATACATGAAAATACCAGCAGACGGGCTGTTTGAGCACCTGAGCTGTCTGACTTTCTCACACCAGTTGATGGGGTTCATTAGCATAAGGTCATGCTGCAAGTCACTTCCCTGTCAATTAAGAGGGTGGACGTGACTGTGCATGCGCACATTTCTGTTAGGCATTGTGCTCTGTACTTCCAGACCACATGTGGTCTGTGGTTTCTGTTTGAGGGGGGCTACTCACCTTCCTTTTCTGACCTCTCTTTCTCCATGTACCTGTCCTACTCTGCTCTGGCTCGCAGTGGTGCCGGGCCAACTCTCCCTTCTTTCTACAAGCTGATCTCAAATGCTGGAAATCGTAAGCAAGATTTTTTCCCACTTCCTTTTTATACCTTCAATCTTGCTTTCCCAGTTATATCTGAAACTAGCAGTTAAGAAGCATTTTAGTATAAAATGCAAAATTTATAAACATATTAAAGTCCTTCTTATATGTCATTTTCAAAAAAAACAGGTCCCTTTTGGCCTTATTTTACACAGGAAATTTATTTTCTAATCTGGAAATGTGACTGTCCAGGACACAATTCCTTTCTTCCACTTTGGAGCTGTCCCTTTTGCTCAGAGAAGGCCCCCAGTCACCACAGCAAGGCAGTGGGGTAATCTCTGTGTCTCTGAGCTCTCTTGGCCATTCTGACTGCCAAGGGTGAGACAGGAAGGAGTGACACAGCTGTCTGAGAGCCCAGGAGGCCCAGCGGCCCAGGAACCCATCGGTGTGGCCATGTGCTCTGCAGAGTAGAATAAAAGTTGGGAGGTCTTGAAGAATTTGAAAAACTCCCAGAGAGAGTTGGGATTGCCAGTATGACCAGCTTCACCTGGAAATATAACTTCAGGAAAGTTATCCTGAAATTGAACCTGATTCTCTTGCTTTGGAGTGTCTTTTCCCGCTACCATCATCCTGAGTTAGCTGGGCAAGGTCAGCGCTGGTTTCTTATTTACTTTGCATTCTGATTCTGTAACAACTTGCGAGACTGAATGCAGATGTGCGCTCTCCCCACAGAAGGCCGGCCCGTGGGCCGAGGATGGATCCCATTAACCTGGTGTTGTATTTGCCTTGGGCAAAGTGGTCCCCACCGCCAGGAGACCAAGGCTGGCATGCGATGTTGTGTAGGTGCTCAGGGAATCCCAGAAGCACACAAGACGGTGTGTAGTCTTCTCTTTTCTTCATGTCATAGATTGCTGGCTGGGGTTTTAAACAGGCGCATGAACATGCGGTTTGCTGGGAGATGTGCCTGTCTTACTGTGGGAAGCCTGTGTCTACAGTGGGAGCCTTGCCACGTGGGTTTATTCTCATCCTGCTCCTCCCTGGGTGTAAAAAAGAGTCGAAGGGACGTTTCAGCACTTGTCTGCTCTCTCTGTGCTGTGTTGGCCTCGATGACTATTATGGTAGCCACAGTTTCTGATATAAACCTTAGGATATGGGATCCTGACTCCTGACAAAGTTGGGTTTGGTTTTCTTTTTTTTCCCTATTTGCTAATTTAATTAAACTAAAAGGTTTATGAAGATATAAAAATTAAACTACAGTGAGCTATATGTTTAATGATTTTCCCTTTTTTGGAAGAAACCAGTTTTCATAAACCAGGGACTTTTTCAGACAACCTTGGAAATCTGATTGCTATGAAACTAATTCCTGGGCCAGGAGCTCTGAGTTAGTCGTGGGTCATGATGATGCTGATGGCAGTTACATTTACTGAGCACTTACCTCACTGGGGCCCATGCACACATGTCTATGTATTAATTCATTTCACCTCATAACAAACTGGAGGGTGGGTACTCACATGCCCCCATTTTACAGATGAGGATACTGGGGCCGAAAGCAGTGAGGCCCCTTACCCAGGCTGGCAAAGGGCAGAGCCAGGCTGTGAACCCAGCCGAGCTGGCTTGAGGGTTACCCTTGTAGGCCCTGCACTGCGGTCATCTTGCTGCAGTTCGTTTTTGTTTTCCAGGTGGTCTCTGAAACCTTAGAATTTTGAGAGGCAGCAGGCTGCATGTTGGTGCTTGACAGCCCACCACTTCAGTGGGGTTCTGGCTCAACCCCAGGTTGCAGGTCCGAGATGTGCAGATTCTCCGGGACTCTGGTCTCCAGGGGCTGTTGAGGAGCTTGCAGAGTTGTTTCCACCAACTGACCTCATGGAGCTCTGGGCCACAGCCAGGGGCTGAGCCATGCTGTCCTTTCGTGAGCAGCGTCCCCACCCCCCTGGTCATCCTGCCCAGACAGTGGCTGGGCTCCAGGTGATTCTGGGCCTGGCAGGGTGATCCACCTTGGGACTTGCCTGGAATAAGGATCTGGGATTGCACTGGGGAAAGAGGCTTCCCAAACAGCCATCCTGCTGGTTGAAATCCCCCCCAAGTCTATTACATGAAAGTTCTGAGCTATGATTACCCTGGGGCCTACCTGTTTTTTCTGTCAGTTGCTATAATTTTCTGGTAAAGCTACACCAGTAAACTGGCAATCATTCCTGCCCCCCAGCAGTCACCCCCTGCCCCGGGAAACGCTCGCACACCCTGCCATTCCTCAGGAGCTGGACCCTGGGAAGGCCCCCAGGCCACGCCCACAGACCCACAGGGTGGCAGAGGCGCTGATGCTTGCGCTTGGTCTTTTGAGTACCCCAGGTGCCAGACGAAGGATCCTCGGGTCCTGGCATCTGGCCTGGGGGCCAGAACACCTGCCTGAGCTTCCTGTTGGGGGAGGGGTGGTGCCAGTATTACCCAGGGAGAGAGCTTGGCACTTCAGAAACTGCTTTAATTGCCAGTTCTTCCGGGTGTAGGCTTGGTACCAGGTAGGGTGAGAGGGAATGGATCCACTTAACAAACAAACAGTAGCTGGGCATTTTTCAGAAGTTGGTTAAGTGCAGGTTGATGGGAAACAGCCATTTTTACAGATGTTTGTCTAAGAATGTTGTTAATCTTGTATGGTGAACATGAATTTGGAAAGGCAGGTAAAAATTAAACTAAATGCTGAACTAGTTGACAGTTCAAATTGGAGCAGAATCCTTTTGTAGTGGAACCGCTTAGCTTCTGTGGAGACAGCCCACCCTGAACCTAAGCTTCAGGATCAAAGCAACTCAGGATGTAGGTGGATCCCTGTTGGGGTTCAGCAGGTTCCTGGCTTCATGGTGTCCACAGAGTTGATGTCGTCTTGGGAAAGGAAACAAGTATTTTTTTCAGTATGTGCAGTTGAGGAAATGCAACATTTAGTTGGTTACTCTCAATCTGGTGAAATTGAAAGTTCAGGCTGCTATGCGGGAACTCTGCCCTTGGCTTCCAGTCTCTTCCTTCCTGAAGAGGGTTAGTGTGCTCCTAATGTCACAGTCCTGGAGGTGGACTGTGGGTGGACATTTGTGTCATAGACTCTGGCCCACTTGTCAAGTGGCCTATAGGGCATTTTGTTCAAAGGGACACACATGCTCTTGCTTCTCACCAGTGCCCTTGACCCTCCTTTAACCCTGTGTACCCTCTTAGCTGTTGCTCTGGGCACAGAGGCATGGGGGAGTGATGAGGAATGGGGGAGGCTTGGAGGGATAAGGAAGTTAGGGGCAGTGGTGGAAGAAATGGATATGTTTCCTCAGAACTGACTGCACACTGTTGTACAAACACTCATGTGACCTCCCAGTTTCATCCAGCTGCTGTGGCTCACCGTGAATGCAAGGTGGGCACACGCTCCAGTGGCCCAGTAGGGCAACCTGCTTACAGCCAGAGTTGGTGCCTGTATGCGGCAAAGGGCAGCTCCGTCTGCCAACTTCCCTTTGGGTGTCTGTGAGGCCTGGGAACAGGAGTACACTTGTAGGCCATCGTGGATACCATCCAGGGTTCGCCCCACCCAGAAACATCCATCTACCCACAGAGGAATATAAGGATTGGTATGGTTTTCTCTTTAAAAAAGATTTCTAGTTTCACAAATATTCAGGGATTAAAAATGGTAATGGGTATTAACTTTCCCAAAACCGATTTCTGAAGAAGAATCTGGTGAGTACTGATATGCCAGTGCCTCTGGTAACATTCACTGGGTTCCTGAGTCCTAAGCTGAATGACCATCTCAGCTTGTTCTGGGGTCACTGTGCACCTCTGAGAGGCATTGTGAAGTCTGTGACTTTGCTGTCTGCTCATGTCAGTGCAGAGCGAGAGAAAACAAGTTCCACGATGCTGAACATTTGGCATAATGCGCAGGGCCCGGAAAGAAAATCGGTGGTTCAGAGCTGAAGTCCACACAAGAGAGATCTGGGGTCTGTATCAGACTAAGGCCAAGAGGGTTGGCACGTCTCCTGAGTTCTCCCATTTTGTCACTGATTCATTTGGTTCTTCTAGGAAGAGTCTGCTGAAGGTGAGGGTCATGGACTTGATCACCTCTACGGCCATCCTGCCCCTGTTGTTTGGCTGTGTGGGGCTCTTCAGCCTCTTTAAGCTGCTGCAGCGGATGCGCATGAAGGCCTACCTGCGGAACGCTGTTGTGGTCATTACAGGTGCCACCTCAGGACTGGGGCGAGGTGGGTCCTGGAGGTGGTGCTTTCTGGGGGCTAGGGAAGTTGGCCAGGCTGGGGACCTTGGGAACAAGGGTGTGTCACTGTCCTTGGTCCATTTGGAAGATGGAAGAGCTTCAGTGCTATAAGTGATGGTCCCTGGCTTTCAGCATCAGTTTTGGGAGGCAGAAGCCAGTGAGGAAGACTGTGGAAAACGGGATACTGCATGTTCTAACACGGGGGCACCTTGCTCAGCTCCAGCTGGTTGTGGAAATAGACACTTTTATGTGAAGGCTTCCAATTTTCAAATATGGACAACTAATTTAAAAAATGTTTTTACCTCTGTGAGGGCCAAACAAAGCATGCCTTTTCCTGTATTCAGCCACCCTCCCCTGTATATGGCTTTGCTGTCACCTGCTCCACACCTTCCCCTCACCAGGCCATGCCTCCACCTGTACCCCGGGCACAGCCTTGGCAGGGTTGGAAACAGCCTCAGCTGTCCCTTAACCAGGTTCTCCCAGTTAGTTCCGTTCTGATTTGGTGACTACTTGGAGCTTCTAGGTCCCAGGCATTGTGTGCTGGACACAGGCCTGGGGTCAGTCACCTGCATCCCTCACAAATGCGTGTGCACAGCTGCCCTCGTTTCCCTTCCACACACGTGTATTGACTTGGGCAGAGTGCACAGAGGGCAGATGCTGGCGTGTCACGTGGAGCCTCCTGCCCTTTCTCAGCATCCACACGTGCACCTCACCGCACCAGGATGTCATCCGCACTTGAGCTCAGCTCCATGAAGAGGGCTGAGGGGTGCCCTGAATTGTGGTCAGCCCACCACTGCTGCACATTCGGTTGGTGATAGCGTAGCCAGCGCTGATGGAGCATCTCGCACATGTGAGGCTCAGGGCCAAGTGCTAGGACAGACATGAAATGAAGGGTCCCTTCCCTCAGGGAGCTCATAGTCTGAGGGAGAGAGGCAGGGACTTAGCTCAGTGTGTTGCCATTTCAGTCATGGATGTTCCCAGAGGCCTGGTAGAAGAGGCTCATTCTGTGTCTGGCTTGTGCTTTGTCTCACTGAATCCTCACAGCTAAGATTCAGAGAAAGTATGACTTGCTTTAGGACCTCTAGCCAGAAAGTGTGAAGCCAAGATTCAAACCCATGTCTCCCTGACTCCAGAACCTGCAGTCTTGTCTCACTTGAGGGGGAAGATAGCCAGGGAAAAGGAAGGCTTGGGCTAGCAGGGAGGGCATTACAGGCAGGCCCAGAGCCGGGAGTGGGAGGGCTGTGCAGGGGTAAGCACTTGGGTGTTACAGGAGCACAAAGGAGCAAGCAAGGCCTTGTCTGCAGGGTGAGTGACTTGCAGTCAGCCAGGGGGAGCCTGGGAAGGCTTTAGGTGGCGTGGATTCATTTGTACGCCACTGTGATGTTTAGGTGAGGTCTCTGGGGTGAACCCTGGGTCTGGCTGGCATTAGATATCCAGACCTGCATGGGGACAGCTGCCTCCAGGCCCTTTGCCACAGTTGGTCCTCTGACCTTACTCAGCTACTATATATAGGGTAGCCAGCAGCCGCTGCTCTTAATCTCAGAGAGAAGCATTTTTTTTAAATCCTTGAAGAGTATTTGAGTTGACTGAGATGGAAAGGTGAGTTGCAGGTGCTGTGAAATGTGGACATTTGAGAAGGACACTGTCCTCTTCATCATTTCACATTTCCTCTTCCAGACACCAAGATTGTGAAGGGAATAGAAAGTGTAATTGAAAAAAAAAAAACAAAAAACTTGCGCGCGTGTGTGTGTGTATATATATAATATATATATATACATAGTATATTATGTCAGCCATTTCCTGAATTCCAAATCACTCTGCTTATATTCTGCCCCATTTAACATCCTAGGGAAACAGGACTCCGTATAGTTTTTTCCCCTCCAGGCAGATAAAACAGGAACAGATTCTTAACCAGCGTCTCAGGTACAAACACCCTCTGCTGGTGACCGCCAAAGGCTTGCTGCTCCTTAGCTTCTGTGAGGAGGAGACCCCGCTGCCCCTGGTGGCTCTGCCCACCACGTTGGCTGCTCTGAAGCTTTAGGTTACGTGATGAGTCTTCAGACAGCTTTCTGCAGTTCTCCTGTTTTGTCTCTTATTTCGTATCTTTAAGCTACATGAGCTTATCCTTGTAAAATAATAGGACCATTGACTAAACGAGCAGGATGTTCTGGATGCCCACTTTAGCCAGCCTAAGCCCTGAGGCCATGAACACGATCTTGATGTACAAGCCGGTGGTCCGGCAGCATGGGAGAACTGTCTGGCAGCCCTGGATAAATGGTACTTGGGACTGTCTTCCTTTTCCCCTTGACCCTCCTGCCTCCCTGTATCAGCTTTTTCAAGAAAGTAAAATGGAATCCTTCCAATCTGTTTTCATTTCTGTCACTCCCTACACAAACTTTAATTTCCTCCCTTTTTGGCTCTGCTAGGAAGCAAAGTTCAAGCAGAATGTAAGTGACCATTTTCCAGAAGCTATTTAGACACCAGTGTGCCTCCTCCCACCTTTGGTTCTGCGTGTCTGCACCCTTTGGTGGTACCTCACAAAACGTCCATTGTGTTGGTCAGCACAGGATGAAATGAGGTGAGGAAGCCATCAGGGCCAGAGAGTCCTAATCTCTGGGCATGATTTAGTAAACCGGATGAGCAGTTCCAGCCTCGGGCATGCTGGATCTGGGTCTGAGTGCAGCCCCCACCCCTCCGTGAGGCCTTTGCTGCTCTGCTGAGAAGGACAGCAGGGTAGGCGGAGTGGAGGCTATGCCCCCGGCCAGACCCCCCAGGGACAGGCAGAGCAGGGGCTGCAGCTCTGTCTGGGTTTACGTTCTTTGTTGGGATGAGCCGGTGAACAAACCAACGAGATCTCCAAGGAAGCTGATACAGCACACCTGAAAATGTATTGATTTAGTCTACTGAGCATCTCCTTCCACGTGCAGGGAGGTGCTGGCCTGGGGATGGCAGTAAAAGAAGCTAAAGGAAGAGCTATAGAGTGCAAGGAGAGGGCTCTGCACCCTGCGACAATCCAGATGTCAAAGAACGTTCTCTGTCCTTTCCTGAAGGACGCTGAAATTTCTTCCCCCCTCCTGTTTTGAACCCTTCCAGCTTTAAGGAATTTTGACAGTTTTGTGGGGGAAGGGCTGTCAGCCAGTGCACCCTGCCTGGACCCTGAAGCCTCCTCCTCTTCTGGTGAGGAAGTGACAGCCTTGATCCCTCACCCTCGCTGCGTGGCTCCCAGGGCAGGCCTGTCCCTCTGTGAGCCAAGTGGGGACTAAGACACCACTTGACTGCCTGGGCCTCTGAGATTTAGTCTGGGACCCAGAAGTCAGCGAGGGGCTGAGGGGTCTGCTCATACCTGCTTGCTAGACCTCAGGTGAGGGCGGGCAGTGCTTTAATCCCTCACATTTCAATTCTTACCAACGGTCAGTTTTTAGAACATTTTAAAAAGGCAGCTTAGAAGTACAAAAACAACACTTCTGGAGTGCTCTTTTCTATACTGCCTTGTATCTACTGTACTGTATCTACTTATTCAGTCCCAGTGCCATTTTTATCTGCATTTCACAGAAGAGGAAAGTGAGAAACAGAGGTTATAACTTACCCCAGATCACAGAACCAGTAAGTGTCGGAAGTCACTTACACACAGGAAGTCTAGCTCGAGTCCATTCCCTTGTCCACTGGGCTGCCCTGCCCTTCATAAGCTGTAAGTTTTTCAGGGCACTGAACATTTAGTTAAGACATGTTTGGGGACAGGGCAAGCAAGAAGCAAGAGGACCTCACCCTCTGCTTCCTCCCTGTCCCCCTGCCGGTTAGCTCCCGGCTTCTGGTAGTCTCCCTCCCTGCCCCTCTGCCGTGGCCTCAGGGAATTTACATGGGACGCTTGCTGGGATGGTCCTAGTGATGCCGCCCACCCATCCCTACCCCCACCCCATGACTGGTCATAGTCCCTCCCTGGGATTTTGGCACCAGAGCTTGGAGGAGACAGTCAGAGGCCCCTCTCCTGTCTGGCAGAGGAGTTGTGTCTATGTGAGCCCAAGACTGCCCCTAGCCCTGTTTCCATCCTGTGGAGAAGCCAGGCTGGGGGATGAAGTGGAGAAAGGACCTGCCAGCATTGAGAGAGGCTGGTTCCTGTTGCCAGGTGCCCTGAGCAGCCACCACTCCTGTTTCTCCCAAGTCTTGGCCATTCCGTTCTTTCTTTTAATTCCTGAGCTATCCCAGAATCCTCCTGGTAAATCCTCTTTTTGCTTTGCCCCACTGTGAGTTGAGTCTCTTTTCTTGCCACCAAAAGAACAGAGGTGCCCAAATAGTTCTGGACTCTCCCCTGCTATGGTCTTAGTCAGCGTCCTCATCAGTGGTCGCCTGGAATGCTCAGCAGGGCCTGGTCTCCTCCGGTCCCCTTCCTTCCCACCCAGCAGGAGGGAGCCTTTTGAAATGTAGCCACCCTTAATAATCCTTTGCTGTTGTAGCCACTCAGCGTGCTTCAAGTCTTGAAACTACAGTTGTGTCATATCCCAGCCTAGCAAGGCTGTTACTCTCCACTTTCTGCCCCAGCTGCATCTGCCCGTGGCGCCTCAGCTGCTTTGCATACTCTGCTCCCTCGGGCCTCTTCACCCCTTCTCAACAGAGCCCTGTGCCCACTGTGTTTCTACAGAGCCATGTCAGTACCCCCAGTAGATATGTGCCTGTTGCATTCAAGTGACTTAGGAAGCAGCCTGGGTTGTGCTGGAACGTAGGCCTCGGCAGACCACAGCAGCACAATACTGGCCCTGCCTGGTCACTGGGCACGTTGCTTGACCTCCCTGAGCTTCCTCAGTTGTGAAAATGGAGATAATGCTCACAGGGTTGTTCAGAGCTAAAGATCATTATAGAAAGTTCTGAGCATAGTACCTAACAAACCTGTCTACCGGTCCCTGGCTTCCTCTTGCCTGTGGATGTCTGTCACACCACTGAATATGAGCTCTCTAAGGGCAGCAACAGAGCTCATTTATCATTGGGCCCTAAATCCTAGCTCCGTGGCTGGTCCACAGCAGGGTCTAATACGTATGTGTTGAGTACGTGAAGAAACAAGTACATATTCGGAAACATTGGGTAAATTTGAACTGAACTGCACTGGGGAAGAAGGGCATTGAATTTCCTTGGCCGTCAAGGTTCTTTCTTCTTCTCTTAGAATGTGCCAAAGTCTTCTATGCTGCGGGCGCTAAGCTGGTGCTCTGTGGCCGGAACAGGGAGGCCCTGGAAGAGCTCACCAAAGAACTCGCTGCTTCTCGGGCCACCAAGGTGAGCCCAGGGGTGTGTTTTCTGTGGGGAAGGGTTGCAGTCCATCCTCTGCAGGCATCTGAGGAGATCGCAGCCCACTCCTGGGCTGCTGGATGTGCAGGGTGTCCACACAGTCACACTGTACCAGGGAAGGCAGCAGGTTTCCACAGCAAACCAGGCTCCACGGCCTCAGGAAGAATAACTGTCCTATGGTTCAAATCCTGACTCCACCACTTACTAGCACTGCAAGTTTAAGAAGTTCCTTCTGTGAATGCTCTCCCCTCCCCTTTTACCTGGATAATACCTACTCATCTCTTTGGGGGATGTGGGGGAGGTTGGAGATGAATTTTAAAATATTAGTTGTGGAAAAATATATATAACATTTATCATTTTAACTGTTTGTAAGTGCACAACTCAATGGCATTAAATACACTCACAGTATATGTAATTATCACCACTCTATACCCAAAACCTTTTCATCGTCCCCAACAAAAATTCTGTACCCATTAAATAATAATTCTTTCTCCCCCACCCTCCCCAGCCCCTGGAAACCTTTATTCTACTTTGTCTCTCTGAATTTGCATGTTCTAGATACCTCATGTAAGTGAAAAAATACAGTATTTGTTCTTTGGTGTCTGGCTACTTCGCTGAGCATAATGTCATCGAGGTCCATCCATCTTGTAGCATGTATCAAAATTTCATTCCTTTTTATGACAGAATGATATCTCATTGTGTGGATATACCAGATTTTGTTTACCGTTCGTTTGCTGATGGACACTAGGGTTGTTTCCATCTTTTGGCTATTGTGAATCATGCTGCTCAAAACATTAGTGTACAAATAGCTGTTCGAGTCCCTGCTTTCAATTTTTTTGGATATATACCTAGGAGTGGAATTTATGGGTCACATGGTAGTTTTATGTTTAACCTTTTGAGGAACTCCCAAACTTTTCCACAGCAGCTGTGCCATTTTACATTACCACCAGCCATGCACAAGGGTTCAAATTTCTCCACATCCTCACCAACACATGTTATTTTCTGGTTTTTTTTTTTTCAATTGTACCCATCCTAGGAGGTATGATGTGATATCTCGTGGTTTTGATTTGCATCTCCCTAATTACAAGCGATGTTGAGCATCTTTTTGTGGGCTTATTGACAATTCGTATATCTTTGGAGCAATGGCTGTTCAAGTCCATTGCCTATTTTTTAGTCAGATTGTTTGTTTTTGCATTGTTGCTGAGTTTAGGAGTTCTCAGTATATTCGGGATATTACTCCCTTATCAGATAAATGATTTGTAAATATTTTCTCCTATTCATTAGATTGTCTTTTCACTTTCTTGATGGTACCCTTTGATGTACAAAAGTTTTTAATTTTCATGAAGCCCAGCTTGTCTATTTTTTCTTTTATTGCCTGTGCTTTTGGTGTCATATCCGTGAGGTTGTTGCCAAATCCAGTGTTACAAAGACTTTCCCCAATGTTTTATTCTAAGAGTTCTGTAGTTTTAACTTTTACATTTAAGTCTTTGATGCACTTGAGTTAATTTTTGTATATGGTGTAAGGTAAGGGTCTAACTTCATTTTTGTATGTGGATATCCAGTTTCCCCAGCACCAACTGTTGAAAAGACTGTCCTTTCCCCTTGGATGGTCTTGGCACCCTTGTCATAAATCAATTTATCATATATTTGAGGGTATATTTCTGGGTTCTCTATTCTATCCCATTGGTCTATATGTCCTTATGTCATACCATGTTCTAATTAATGTAGCTTTGTAGTAAGTTTCAAAGACAAGATGTGTGAGTCCTCCAACTTTGTTCTTAGTCTTCTAGATTGTTTTGGCTATTCTTGAATAGCCATTGAAATTCCATATGAATTTTAGGATTTTTTTTCTATTTCTGCCAAAAATGCCATTGGAATTTTGATAGGGATTGCACTGGATCTGTAGATCACTTTGGATAGTATTGACATCTTAACAATGTTAAGTCTTCCAATCCATGAACATGGGATGTCCTTCCATATTTAGGCTTTCTTTAATTTCTAGCAGTGTTTTGTAGTCTTCAGTATACAAATCTTTCAGCTCTTTAGATTTATTCCTAAATATTTAATTATTTTAGCTGTTATTGTAAATGGATTTGCTTTCCTAATTTTATTTTCAGGTTATTCATTGCTGATGTATAGGAACACAGCTGAATTTTGCATGTTGATCTTGTACCCTGCAGCTCTGCTGAACTGATTTATTAGCTCTAATAGCTTTCTGTGGATTCCTTGGGATTTTCTATATATGGAATCGTGTTATCTGTGAATAGAGATAGTTTTATTTTGTCCTTTCCAATTTGGGTGCCTTTTCTTTTTCTTGTCTAATTGCTCTGATTAGAGTGTCCAGTACTATGTTGAATAACTATAGTGAAAGCAGGCATCCTTGTCTTGTTCTTGATCATAGGAGGAGCACTTTGAGTCTTATACCATTGAACATGATGGGAGCTGCAGGTTTTTCATAAACACCCTTTCCCATGTTGAGGAATTTCCCCTCCATTCCTAGTTTTCTGAGAGCTTTTATCATGCAACGGTGTTGAATTTTGTCAAATCTCTTTTTTTGCATCAATTGAGATGATCATGTGGTTTTTTTTCCTTTGTTCTATCAATATGATGTATTATATCGATTGATTTTCTTATGTTGTTCCACCCTTGCATTCCTAGGATAAACCCCACTTGGTCATGATGAATAAATCTTTTAATATGCTGTTGAATTTGATTTGCTAGTATTTTGTTGAGGATTTTAGCATTTATACTCATAAAGGATATTGGTCTGTAATTTTCTTGTGATGTGTTTATCTGGCCTTGATATCAGAGTAATGCTGGCCTCACAGAATGAATTAGGAAGTGTTTTCTCTTCAGCTTTTTGGAAGAATATAAGAAGTACTGGTGTTAATTCTTTTTTAAAGTTTGGTAAAATTCACCAGTGAAGCCATCTGGCCTAGGATATCTGGCCTAGGATAAAACCACCTCTGTCAGGTGGTTTTAGGTTACTGATTCAATCTGTTGACCTGTTATGTCTGCTGAGATTTTTCTATTGCTTCTTGAGTCAGTTTAGGTAATTTGTGTGTTTCAAGGAATTTGTTCATTTCTTCTGGGTTATCTAATTTGTTGGCATACAGTTCTTCATAGTATTCTCTTATAATCTTTTTTATCTATGTTAGGTACCACTTTCATTTCTAATTTTAGTTATTTGCATCTTTTTTTGTCAGTCTCACTAATGGTTTCTCAATTTTGTTGATCCTTTCAAAGAACCAACTTTTGGTTTCATTGATTTTCTTTATTGTTTTTCTATTCTCTATTTTGTTTATGTCCTCTCTAATCTATTATTTCCTTCCTCTGCTAGCTTTGGGTTTAGTTTGCTCTTCTCTGGTTCCCTAAGGTGTAAAGTTATGTTATTGATTTGAGATCTTTCTTTTTTTTCAATGTAGGCATTTACAGCTGTAAATTATCTTCTGAGCACTGCTTTCACTGCACTCCATAAGTTTTGGTATGTTGTGTTTTCATTTTCATCTGTGTCTATATATTTTGTAACTTCCTTTGTGAGTTAGTGGTGGTTTAAGAGTGTGTTGTTTAATTTCCATTTATTTTCCAGTTTGCCTTCTGTTACTGATTTCTAGCTTCATCACATTGAGGTTGGAGAAGATACTTTATATCTTTCTTTTTAAATCTGTTGAGACTTGTTTTGTGGTCTGCATAGAGAATGTTCCATGTGTGCTTGAGAAGAATATGTATTGTGCTGTTGTTGGGTGGAACGTTCTTACATACGTCTGTTAGGACCAGTTGTTTATAGTGTTGTTCAAATCATGTATTTCCTCATTGCTCTTCTGTCTGGTTGTTCTATCCATTATTGAAAATGGAGTATTGAAATATCAAATATTATTGTAGAACTATTTCTCCCTTCAATTCTGTTGATTTTTGCTTCATATATTTTGAGGGTCTGTTATTAGGTACATAAGTATTTATAATTGTTATATCTTCTTGCTGTAAGATACCTTTTATTATTATATAATGTCCTTCTTTGTCTCATAACAGTTTTTTATTTAAAGACTATTTTGTCTGATATTAGTATAGCTACCCTCACTCTCTTTTGGTTATTATTTCCATGGAATATCTTTTTTTGTCCTTCACTGTCAATGTATTTGTGTCCACAGATCTAGTGAGTCTCTTAAAAGACAGCATATGATTGGATCTTTTTATTTTTATTTTAAATCTATTCTGCCAATCTGTCTTTTGATTAGAGAGTTTAAAGTACTTAATTTAAGGCAATTATTCTTAAGGAGGGACTTACTTTTGCCATTTTGCTATTTGTTTACTATATGTTTTATAGGGGTGTTTTTTGTCCCTCATTTCCTGTATTACTGTCTTGTGTTTAGTTGATTTTTTTGGTGCTGAAATGCTTTGATTCCCTTCTCATTTCCTTATGTGTATATTCCAGAGCTGTTTTCTTTGTGGTTGCTATGGGGATTACATTGAATATCCTAAAGTTTTAACAATCTAATTTGAATTTATACCAACTTAACTTCAATAGCATACAGAAACTCTACTCCTGTACAGCTCTGTCCTCTCCCTTTTCTGCTATTCATGTCATAGATTACATCTTTATACATTCCTTGCCCAGTAACATAGATTAATAATAGTTTTTAAATGCATTTGTCTTTTAAATTATGTAGAAAATAAAAAGTAGAGTTACAAACCAAAATTACAATCATACTAGGTTTTTATAATTGCCCTTGTATTTACTGGAGATCTTTAGTTCTTCATATGGCTTTAAATTATACTGTCTAGCTTCCTTTCGTTTCAAACCTAAATGACTCCCTGGGGCATTTCTTGCAGGGCAGGTCTAGTGGTAACAGACTCCCTCAGCTTTTCTTTACCTGGGAATCTTAATTTTTCCCTTATTTTTGAAGGATAGTTGTACCAGATATAGAATTCTTGGTTGACAGTTTTTCTTTCAGCACTTTGATATATCAACCCACTGTCTTCTGACTTCCAAGGTTTCTGATGAGAAATCAGCTGGTAATCTTCCTGAGGATCTCTTTTATGTGAGGAGTAGCTTCTCTCTTGCTGTTTTCAGGATTCTCTCTCTGTCTTTTGACAGTCTGATTATAACGTGTCTTAGTGTGAGTGTATCCTACTTGGTATTGAGCTTATTGGAGGTGTAGATTCATGTTTTTCATTAAATTTGGAATCTTGTCAGCAATTATTTCTTCAAATATTCTTTCTACCCCTTTCTCTTTCCTCTCCTTCTCACATCCCCACAATGTGTATGTTGGTTCACTTGATGGTGTCCCATAGATCCCTTAGGCTCTGTTCAGTTTTCTAAATGCTTTTTTTCTTTTTATTCTCAGACTTGACAATTTCTGTTGTCCTTTCTTCAAGTTCACTGATTCTCTCTTCTACTCACTCAAATCTGCTTTTGAAACCCCTCTAGTGTATTTTTCATTTCAGTTATTGTACTTTCAAGCTCCAGAACTTTTTTTATTGATAGTCTCATTTTATTTATACATCAATTTCCTGCCTTTGTCCATGTCTTCCTTTAGCACTTTGAGCATCTTAAAGACAGTTGTTTTAAAGTCTTTGTATAGTAAGTCCATCATCTGGACTTCCTCAAGTATGTTTTCCGGGGCTGTATTCATTGAAAACCAAAGAAACAGATGCAACTCCTTTAAATCTACTGGAAGCCACTTCAGCTGGTGGTGGTTAAAACAATGACAACCTGTCCCCCTGCTGCACCCCAGTGATTAGAGCTGCAATCCACCATCAGAACAATACCCTGACATTTGGAAGACAAGGTCTTATTGCCTACCTTGGCTCCCTCAGGCTGCACCAGAAATGTGAGTTGCCTTTCCCACAGCTGCCTGCCACAGGGCTGGGTGGATGGGGATGGATAGTCACCACTGAGCTAACAGCTGAAATGGACCAAAATTATCTATAACTTGCCAGCCAAGCACTCCCTTGAAAGCTGCAAGCATTCACATAGACTCCAGAGTTCCAAAATACTCACTTGAGTTTCTGCCCGTGCAGTTGTCCAGGGGGAGAGATGGATTCCTGGCACTTCTACTCTGCCATTGTCTCTGATTTCACAACCCCTCATCTATTTTTCTTTTTGTGAGGAAGACCAGCCCTGAGCTAACATCCGTAGCCAATCCTCCTCTTTTTGCTGAGGAAGACTGGCCCTGGGCTAACATCCGTGCCCATCTTCCTCTACTTTCTATGGGACACCACCACAGCATGGCTGACAAGCAGTGCACTGGCTGGCACCCGGGATCTGAACCTGCAAACCCCGGGTTGCCAAAGCACGACCTAGACCGCTGTGCCACAGGGCTGGCCCCCAACCCCTCATCTTTTTGATCTCTTCTTAAACTCACTTCCATTGGGAAGCCCTCTAAGTTAGATTGCTCATTCATTTCTCTAGCCTCTTATACTTCTTCATGGCATTCTTTACAATTATAGAATTCATCTCTCCTCCCCACTAGACTGTATGCTTCAGGAGGACAGGAACCATGTCTGTCTTGCTTTCTGCCACGTCCCCACTGTCTGGCACGTAGAGGATATATAAGAAACATTTCATGATAAATTAATTAAAGTGACTTAACCTGAGGATAGCACCTCTCAACAGGGCCACTATTTAATGTAATGACAACATACAGCACAGTGCTGGCACAAGGCAGCAAGGGGCACTATGATTAATAGCTCTTGTGGTAATATGCTACAGTAATCTATACCATACGTGATCCCTGCCCTGGGGAATTACAGTCTGGCTCCAGGAGTCATTTTCAGTTCAGTAGAAAAGCTGCCCAGGTCGGGTATGAGCACCAGGGGCAGAATCCTCCAGGCCACATCTCTTCAGAAGAGAGGTGCTGCAGCCTGTGTCATTTCATGACCAGGGGACCACTCCCAGGACTCTGAACAGGTGGCTCACATGGCCTGTCACTCTGAAGGTGTATTTGGTTTCTGTTGTATCTGACCAGGTGCAGACACACAAGCCTTACACGGTGATGTTCGACCTCACAGACCCTGGGGCCATAGTTGCAGCAGCAGCTGAAATCCTGCAGTGCTTTGGCTATGTGGATGTGCTCATCAACAACGCTGGGATCAGCTACCGTGGCGCCATCGTGGACACCACCACGGACGTGGACAAGAGAGTCATGGAGACAAACTACTTTGGCCCAGTTGCTCTAACGAAAGGTAACAGTCTTGGATTAAAAGAAAAAAGAGCACTGATAACATTGGCATTTTTTTTTTTTTTTACTTCACTTGGTTCCTTTCTAGTGAATGTTGCCTGTCCCCATCCTCCGTTTCCCCTGGGACAGGTGGTGTCATTACACTTAGGTGTTTGCCTTTTCCAGGCTCTGTTTGCATTCTATCTGCTTTATAGCCTTAAATCAAGGTGTTCTCAGCTACAGCTTCATTTGTACAGCATTGCCTCCATCTCCTTCTCAGGGTGTTTGTAAACCCCTACAAAGTGGGGATACTTTTATGTCCAGCCACGGATTTCACTCCAGGGGAGAGGCTCTCCTAGGAAAAGGGAACTGAGCTGACTACTAGTGGTGATTAGGCTTCTGTCTGCCTCCCTCCCTCCCCACCCCCATCCCGGCCCACTGGCAGTCTGCTGGGGCAGGAGGCCTCCCCCTGAGGGGCTTCACCATTCACCTCCCTTGCTCTGACTTCATCTCATCAGCAGGCTGTCTCCTCTCAGCGTTGGTTGCAGTGCGCTGAAGGAAAGGCCTCTTCTACAGCCTCTGCCTCCTTTCCTTTAGCACTCCTGCCCTCCATGATCAAGAGGCGACAGGGCCATATCATCGCCATCAGCAGCATCCAGGGCAAGATCAGCATTCCTTTTCGGTCAGCATGTGAGTACTTCCTTCTCACCCCCAGATGTTCTTTTTTTTTCCTGATTATAAAAATAACACGTTTACAATCCAGAATTCAGACACTAGAGAAATACTCAATGCAGAATGTGAAGGAACTTCATCAGAATGTGTCCTCCTGAGCAGAATGCCTGGGTTCACATCCCAGCTCCACTCCTCACCCCCTATATGTGACCTTGTGCAGGTGTCCCACCTACAGAGAGGCGACCCACCTCTGTACCCCAGTCCTCATCTGCAAAATGGAGACGGGGCCTTCCCAGCCTTGGAGGGCCACTGGGAAGATTGAGTTCATCTGTGAGCACTGCGAGTGAGGTGCCTGGGGCAGTGCCAGGCAGAGGTGCCTGGCACGTGTCATCCCACGGATACTGTCACTTTATCACTCTGTGGCATATGCCTCCAAACTTTTTTCTACATGTGATCAAACATACAAAAATGAGATCACATTATCCATCCTGTTTTGTGGCTTGTTTATTTCCACTTGACAGTCTTGTCTTTCTACCTCAGCATATACGGATTTACCTACTCCTTTTAAGTGGATATACAGTAGTTCATTGAATGAATATGACATAGTTTATTAAGCCATTTTCCTGGACACTTGGTTTTTTTCCCTTCAGTCTTTGATCATTAACAATGATGTGCTACATAGAACATCTTTAAATATTCATATCTCTGGCACTCACGGGAGGGTTTCAGTAAGATAAATTCCAAAAAGTGGGAATATTAGGAAGGACCAAAAATTAAAACTGACAGATTGACTTCCAGTTCACACCCTCACCTCCATGTGTGCGAGTGGCTACGCCAGCATTTTGAGATATCGTTTCATTTGTCTGTCTGCCATCGTGCTGCAACAGTAAGCAAACAGAATCTGGTTTTGTTAAAAGATTTTAAAGGTAATTTCACAAACCGTCCTAGCAGCTACTCTCTTTACTCCACCATCTGAAAGGAAATGCTGACTCGGAACAGCCTCCTGGGAGTGCAGACTTGTCAGAGAAGGAAGGGGAGCAGGACACTTTGAAAGCACAGTAACTCATATCCAGCTGGGTGATGATGTAGCCAACTCTCTGGGCTGGAAATGTAACAAACACTGTTTCTCTCAAGATTGGACCCCGGCTCTACCTTTTGGTTCTAGTTGCATGTCCTTGGGCAAGCTATTTAACTTGTCTGGCTCTACCTTTCCTTACTCATAATGAGACTTAACAGTCATCATACATGCTTCACAAAGCTGTTTTAAAGATGAAATGAGACAACTGGAGATGAAAAGTCCTCTGTAAATTGACATGCTGCATGCGTATTTGTATTCTTTGTGTGCCGGTGTTCTGTTTCAACTCTAGCAGCACAGGACAGCCATCTAAGGCTGCTCGAATGGTTCAGGAATAAATATCTATAGAATCACAAATGACAAAGCAAATGAGGTAAACTATTCATAGTAGGTAAATTGGGGTAAAGGATATACAATGTTCTTTGTACTAAATTATTTCCAAACTTTACCCTGAGTTAATCTCACTGCATTTTGTTCTCTATTTGGGCTGTGACTGCAGTAGGTCACACATGGTTGGTCTGGCACTTTGTAACAACCAGATGGAATGTGGTGGTGCCTCCTGGGCATCCAGGTTACCCCTGACAAGCAGCAGTGTCCTCTGTAAAATGGGAGAGCAGCGTCATCTCCCTCACACGTTGTTGTGGGGATCACTCGAGGTGGTCCCGGGGGCGTAGTTAGCATGTGTCCTGCAGAGAGGAGGGCTGAGTCCTGTTGACAGTGGTGCTGGGGGTTTAGGTCAGCACCACCTGGCTGAGGACTCACAGCCTGAGAGCTATGGGAGACCAGTGGTCAGGGTGCAGCCCTCTGTTCTGGGGACCGCCCGTGGGTGACTCACTCTTCTCAGTCCTTGTGCCTGGGCTGCACCCCTGGAATCACGGCTGATAGGAACAGTTCTCTCCACCCACCTACCCACAAACTGCTCATCCAGCCCCCGACAACTTGGCCCAAACCAAAGGAGCTGGCTGCAGAAAGGCCCTGCAGCGAGCCCAGAGGCTGTTGGATTTCTCATGCGACCGCTGCTACACTTCCTTGCTTTTTTCCTTCGTTTTTTTGGCTGTTGGATGCCCTTTTCCTAAGGCTAAAACATTTAGAACTCTGAATTGGAGGAAACTGATTTTCAGTGGGGATGCCATGTTTCCTGAGAATGCCATTGTAGGGTCACTGTCCCCTTGAGAGCACCGTTCACCACGTTGTGGAGCCGTCGCTGAAGAGCAGAGGTGGCTCCATTTCTCACAGGTGGAGCAAGCTCGATAGCTCTTCCAGATGAAAAGCCACTTCATGGAAGTTTGTCAAATGAAATACGCATAGGAAAGGCAGGCACAGAGTTTACACACACACACACTCCTGTGCATGAGGGGATGCTCACTGTAGCACAGTTGCAGTGACAAAACTTGGAGACACCCATGAAGGCCCACTGATGAGCCAGTTCTGTCATCCGGTGACCCACAGAGGAGCGTGGGAGGGCTGCATGGCCGTGTGGCACACAGGCTCTCCAGGCTGTGTCACCAGGTAAAGAACAGTACTTGCAGGAATAATATGAATATGAGCTCATTTCTGTAAAAAAAAATGTTACTTATGTGTAAAATCACATGTATGTACATAGGATATATAAAAAAATCCTGAGAAACCGTTAGCTTACCTCTGGAGAATGGAATTGGAAGGCAGAAGGAGGCCTTTCACTGTTTTACTTTATATCCTTCTGTACTATCTGAATTTTTACCCATTAGGCATTAAGGTTTTTTTTTTTTTAACTTTTAACATGGAATAATTTCCGACTTAAAAGTTGTAGGAACAGTACAAAGAACTCCCATGTCCCTTTCATGCAGATTCCCCAGGTGTTAACATTTTAATGCACTTGCTTTATCATATTCTCTGTGTATGTGTGTATATATGCAAATATACATGTATATGAAATTTGTAATTTTTTTCCTGAACCATTTGAAAGAAAGTTGGAGACATGATGCTCCTTTCCTCCTAAATACTTGAGGGTGTTTCCTAAGAACAAGGATACAGTGCACTTCTCTAAATCAGGAAATGAAGATTGCTATAATACTGTAATCTTCGATCATAAAATCAGTTTTTTAAATAAAAGAGAATGAACGAGGATGAACGTGTATAGGCTTGTTCCGGGCCATGCCCCCCACCAGCTCACTCACCTGCCTTTCTGGCCACCGACTTTCCAGATGCGGCCTCTAAACACGCCACCCAGGCCTTCTTTGACTGTCTGCGTGCCGAGATGGAGCAGTATGAGGTCGAGGTGACTGTGATCAGCCCCGGGTACATCCACACCAACCTCTCTCTAAACGCCGTCACTGCTGACGGCTCCAGATATGGAGGTGAGGCCCGTTTCTCTTTTCTTCTCTGGAAAGCTGTTGGCGACAGTGACACACACGGCTCTTACCTGATGATTCTTTGGTCATTTTCATTTGGAATATAATTTTTAAAACGAGAAAACTTGATGTGTGGGTGTTGGTTATATACACTGTTGAATAATCTTCATTTACCACGGACCACCCTTAGCCTGAGCATCACCATCGCAGCTATCGGACAGGGCCCTGTAGCCCAGGACTTGGAGGGCTGGAAAGGAAGTCCCCAAGCTGATACTTCCAACTGACCTGTGTTCTAGGGAGTTAAAGTGAATGACCCTCATGGAAAGTATGGGTTGCTTGACCCCAGAGCTCACCCAGTATGCTTGAGAAATGACTGAATTCAAGGTACTGAAAGCAAAGAGCCCCGTCCTCTGGGGTGAGGCTGGGTGTGCCTGTCTCAGACTCTCCATTTTGCTTCCGCCAAAGACAGTGCTGAGCTGAGCTGCAGTCACCACTAGTGGGCCTAATGGCCTGGCCCCAGCACACAGGCTCAGGCCAAGCAAGGACCAGTTGGCTTCTGCCTCCCAGGTCAGTTGATCCCCATGTGCTTTTGCCGTGGGGGCCAGCTCTGCTTTCCCAGGCTTGACCGGGGCCTGCCCACCCCTTGAGTATTGTCCTGCCATGTCCTGCCTCCCTGGATGTGATCTCTTGGGCCTGTGCTGTGGCATTCACCAGGGGCCTCCTGTCCTATACCCCACCCCAGCCAGACCTGAACCAGGACTGCCCATGCCCTGGGTGGCAGGTGCTCTCTCACTCAGCAAGTCAACAGAAACCATACAGAGACATAGAGCCAGAGAGGTTCATACCTATTTATTCCTAGGAGAATCTTCAAAAAAAATTCCCTCTGGCATTTAAAAATCAACAATCAGAAACCTCCTATTCGTCTGTGTTAACAAAAACACAGAACAGATGCTGGTGAGGAAGCTCAGGTAGTCTGGATAACTTACGAGTGGTTTCAGATGGTCTGCGGCCTCTCCCTCTCCTCTGTGCCTGCCAGCTGGTCCTATTTTGTCAGCACAGTTGTCAGATTACTAGGGAAGGAGGAGTGGCAGTTGCTGATAACCAGCCTAACTCCTCCTAAACTTCCCACCACCACCTCTGACACCGCAGACAAACTGAGGTGTTCTTTCTTTCTCCTATCCAGGTGACACATGACAGCTGTTCCTGACTCATTTCTTACCCTTCACTTCAGTGAGCTCGTAGTGCACATGGGGTTGTAGTCTCCCCATGCCGTCTGGTAGATCTCAAGCCAAGCTACCCAAGACAAATTCGATGGTACAGCGTCCTTAGTTGTTGGTTGTTCCAGTAGGTAAAAATTCCCAAGGTCAGGAAGCTCCTCAGTTGTGGTGTGAGGGGCTCACTCTTGGAGACCCCATCTGGGCTGGCCTTCGTCCTTTGTCATAGACCAGCAGTTGTAAGCACTGCTTGGGGCCCTGTCGACCTTGTTCCCAAGTCCCACCCACATCTCCCTTATCTCCACTCACACACACTGAACCGCAGAATGGTTCCTCATTTCCTTGGAGCACAGAAGAGTCAGGGATGGGGCGTACTACCTGCTTCCTGACCAACTGTGGGAAGACCTTCCTAGCAGCAAATCTAGCAAGCTGACCCAGTGCGGTCCCCATCAGCTCCACTGCTCTAGAGAGGGACTTCTGCTTACAAGTTCGTGTGTGTGTTTTATTTTGTTTATTTTAGTTATGGATGAGACCACAGCCCAGGGCCGAAGCCCTGTGGAGGTGGCCCGAGATGTTCTGGCTGCCGTGGGGAAGAAGAAGAAAGATGTGATTCTGGCCGACCTGGCGCCTTCCTTGGCCATTTATCTGCGAACTCTGGCTCCTGGGCTCTTCTTCAGCCTCATGGCCTCCCGGGCCAGAAAGGAGCGGAAATCCAAGAACTCCTAGAGTCACAGTGGGGCCAGGTGGAGAAGCAGCACCTGCACGGTGGCTGCTCTGCAAGGACGGCTGTGTTTGCTGAGACTTGCCTGGATATTGGTTCCCTGGGTGGAAAAGATGGAGATACACCTCTGCAGGTCCCTGGTAGGCCCCTGCTGGCGGAGAATGGGAACCAAAAAAGGCAACGGGCTTCTTCCCAGGGGTGAGGAATAAATATGGAGCTGGGTTTTAACTCTTAAGAATATGAAATAAATGAATGGAACAGTAAGTCATAGTCTTCAAGAACTGGGAGAACCATGCCTCCTTTGAATTCCAGACTCCGCCAGCCCCTAGAACATGTTTCAGTGTTGAAATCAAGACACCTGACGTCACCTGATCTGGTTGTTCTCATATTTGACTTATCCAAGACCACTTACCTATGTGTTTTGGGAGGGTCCACCTTCAGCACTCAAGGGAAAAGGCTGTAGTTTGAAAGGGTCATTACTCATATCCATTTCCAGGGTCCTACAATCTCATTCTACACAGCAACACAGTGGGCTAATATGTGATCGATCATTTGACATATCTCAAGTGACACTAGCTTTAGTACCTAAAAGGGATTCCCCACTTTCCCTGTCAGCTTTCACTCGAAGCCCTGTAGGACCAGGCACTGCTCCAAGCAGAAGATGAACTTACTAAGGAGATGGCAGCCCAAGGGGAGAGGAGAGTCCTGCATCGTCCCTTGTGTCCTCTAGAAAATAAGGCTCAGAAAACCAGTCATGTGGGGAGGGTTCTAAAGCAGCATCTGGTCCCCAGTGGAAGCAGTCCATTTGTTAGCTGTGACTGTTGGAGCATAGCCAGAAAGGATGCCTGCATCCATCTTTCTGATTTATTAAGAATACATGGTTGAGGTTCACTGAGTAAATCAACTTCACATCTGAAGTTTAGGATGAAACTTTATCTATGATTGAAGCTGACAGTGGAAATTGGGGGTCCATTGTATAGGCTTCCCCAAATTGGAATAAAGATCTCCTAGCATATTGTACTGGCATCTTACACTATGTCCTAACTCTGGCCCTATGGAGCTTGTATTTTAAACAGCTGCCCCTGAAATAAAAATGGCCCATGCCAGCCTGTGGTTAGGGTGTTAAAGGCTCTTCAGTTACACCTGGGAGTAGGGGGACAAGGAGTGGATGATTAGATCTGGTGACCTTCCCCAGCTCCCAGCACAGCCTGGACATTCCAGGAACCTGTGGTTGAAATGTGGATACAGGCAGGATGGGTGGCTTTTCCTTTTCCACATAAACCATCTACCTCCCCTCTGACATGGAAGATAAAGATCTCCTTAGTGTTCACATCAGAGCTGAGAGAGCCAGGGGATAGTTTGACCTGAGACAGCAGCAGCAGCTACACCAAAGCCTGGCCCGTCTGAAGCCAAATAAAATTGCCAAGTGTGTAACAGGTCCTCAGGAAGAGGCAGTGATAGGGGAAGCTGTCCCTCTAAATGGGAATGAGAGAACATCTCTCCTTGGACACTTGTTGACTGGCCCTTTGAAAAGGGCCATGTCCAGGTGCTGTCCTTTCCATTAAATAAAATGGTCCATAGCTGGAGACTGACGTGATCTACTGCCCTCTGAGGAATGTAAGTTTAGCAACTGCGTACCCCATCCTCAAAAGATGGCATCGCTCTCTTGGGCATCTACCCAATGGACATGAAATCAACCATCACAAGAGGCTTATGCACCCCTATGTTCACTGCAGCATTATTCACTGTAGCCAAGAAGTGGAAGCAACCCAAGTGTCCCCTGACTGATGACTGGTTAAAGATGTGGTATATACATACAATGGAATACTACTCAGCCATAAAAAAAGAAGTGTCCCATTTGCAACAACATGGACGGACCTAGAGGGTATTATGTTAAGTGAAATAAGCCAGAGAGAGAACAACAAACACCACATGATTTCACTCATATGTAGAATATAAACGAACACACGGACAGAGAACTGGTTAGTGGTTACCAAGGGGGTGGGGGGTGGGCACCAAGGGGTGAAGGGATGCATCCATATGGTGACAGACAAATAGGAATGTACAACTAAAACCCCACAATGATATAAACTAGTAAGACATCAGTAAAAATGAAAAAAAAATGGCATCACTGTTGGGGTTGTTGGTTTGGAGCCTTGTGACAGTGGCTGGGAGCCCACCAAGCCCTGACCCCCAGGTGTGGGCTGGTATGTGGAGCTTGGAGCAGACGTGAAGGGTCTCAACCTCAGTACGACACTTGAGCCATATCCAGCTATCACTGGATGTTTATTTACCTAATACTTTAAAAAATGCAACTCACTTTCTAAAACTTACTTTAGAAATTTTATTTCAACTGTATAAACAGAAAATAATCTAACACAAACAGAACCATTAAAGTCGAGCTAGATCTGGCTGGCTGCTCCCGAGGATGTTGGCAGTCTCAGAGAGGCATTCAAGATGTGCTCGCACCACACAGATGCTCTTTGTGGCCTCTGAGGCTAGGAAGAGGACAAAACGGGCCAGCGGTTCAGTGTTCTTTAATGTCCACATTGCACCTAGAGCCATTGCAGGTGCCCCTGGGGTTATGCGCCCTCCCTGGAGAGCACTGGGTAAAGATGGGCTTGTTGAGTCTGCTGGAGTTGGTGCGACATGGACACAGCCGCAGCACTTTCCTGAGGGCAAGCGCCCCACCTGTGCTATGCGCGAGCATCCCAAAGAGGGGAGCTGGGCCAAGACCCAGCCTCGGCATTTTGCTCTTGAAATTTGAAACCAGTGTTTGAGGGTGAACATCTGCCACCAGGGGTAGTGGTAGTGGTGGTGGTGGTGGTGATGTTCCAGTTTCTCTTTTCTGTCCTCAAAGGTTTGTCTTCCTATTTCATCCTGCAATTCTGTGGGGGTAGGTTTGAAAAGCACGATTCTGAACTGACAAAGTTCAGAGACACTTCCCACTTTGCTCTGCAAGCCTCCTGGTGCTTCACCGGGCTGAGGGCAGAGTGGGCTCTCTTGTGCTTCAGGCCAAAATTAGAGGTTTTCCAGACAGCAGAACTGTACATCCGTGTGCTGCAGAGTGGCCGCAGCTCAGGGTGACCAGACAACACAGTGAGTGCACAGCGGCTGCAGAGCCAGATGTGATCACTTGGGAGGGAGCTGAAAGACACAAGGAGAGATGTAGCCAGGTCTGCTTGTCCCCATTTCCTGATGAGTTGGCCTCTGCTCTTCTCTGAAATTAGGGTGAGAGGGGAGTTAACTGAGACTCACGTACTAGGTGAAGAGCATGATCACAGCAGGGGACACATAAGACTCAAGGACGAGCTCTTTGCAGAGGAGGACCCAGCTAACTTGGCCTTTGCTCTCTCTCAGTTGGCAGTTATTTTGTGCTGTTTCTTCAAGAGCCCTCTGGCATGTCACAGATGAGCATAACCCACTTGTCAGCGCCGTCTAAATGGGAAGGTGGCAGACAGAAGCCAGCCCCAACAGAAGGCCATCCAGACATGAGAGGTGGTTCTGCTGCTCTCCTTCCCAGCCGACTTGGGGTGCAGCTCAAGTTGAGGGGCCTGCACCACAGACCCCGTGCCCTGTGGTCCACAACAGCTCACCTCCTTGGCAGGGACGTTTAACTAAGACAGCCTGTTGGGATCTGGGCTGGTCCACCCAACAAGAACCACTTTGTTTGGGGTGCTGGAGCCAGCCCATTTGTACCTGGCTTCTATTTCTGGTGAAGGTTTCTCCTTTGCTGACCCGAGATGGCCACTGCTTGTCTGCCTCCAGCCACCTCCCCCATGAAATCTGATCTGCAGGCAGAGCGTGGGGCTCCCTTTCCAAATCTGGGCTGTTCATTACAAAAACACCTACCATTCCTGCCCAGCAGGCTCAGGAGCCAGCAGACACCAGAGGGTTCTGTCACTGCACTGTTGAGATGAGGTCTGTTTGTCTGGGATCAGTACCAGTTCACTTTTGTTCTAGAAGGCCAGACTGCTATGTAAACAACAGTGTGCACCCAACTCCATGTGCCACCCAGCACTCAACCGAGGGATGAGTATCTCTAGGGCCTTTGGAATTAAATCCGTTTCTCGGACTCTTTGTGGGGCATGGGTCTCTTTTGAAATCTTAAAAGCTCTGGCTCTCTCCCTATAAAACATGGCCATCATCCGTGAGTCCTCTGGTGCCTTCCCGCATCCCTTCAGGCCTCTCTGGTGTCAGTTCTTCCTGGTGGGTCCTTTACAACAAGGTGAGAAACCAATCGGGTTCTCTCTTAAATACAGGCCCTTTAGAAGGAAGTGCTATGTAGCTCTTCAAGGACGACAGAGAGCAGAGGGCTTAGGAAGGCTGCAGTCAAGGCAGGGGCCCGACCTCTTTGTGGAGGGAAGTTTTCCATTTATCCAAAGCTTTAGAAGGAATGTGGAAGATGATGCACAATATGCCCTTTGGTGTGGAAGAGGGGCAAGGGATTCACGCCTCTGGAGGCTGCTTTGAGAGCTCTCCCCTCAGCTAGGGCGGTGGGCTGAACTCAGGGTCCACATAAGGAACAGCTTCAGTGCTTTAAGAAAAATACAGATGTCAGTTTCTGTCTTCCTAAAGCAGAATTTTTGGACAAGAGGTCCCAGGGCCCAGTTCTCCACGTGAACCCAAATGGAGACCCAGTCTTCCCTAGGTCTCCTCACCCTAACATGACCCTGAACAGCACTGAGCGGTGCTGGCTTTGGAAACAGGGCCACGGTAAGACATGAGACTGCTCTGGGAGGGGTCTGGCCCCAGGACCTTCTGTTCAGAGGCCCTTCCTTGCTGCAAGTGGTGACACCAAGCTGCAGCACGGAGCAGGGAGCTTCCGTGGTGCCTACTCCTTCCACATGCAAGCTGCCACCCAGAGGAGACCGTGCAGCAGCAATGCAGGCAGTCATGGAAAGAGAAGACACCTGCCATTGAAATTCTCATCATTTTAATAGTCAATAGCTTCTGGTTGGCTCTTAATGGTACAGTTAAACAACAGACTTAAAGACCACCACCCCCCCCCAAGCGCGTTCACACCGCTCATAGCATTGCTTCCATCAGCATTCCACCGCCCAGTCAGACTCCCACAGCCTCAGGCCCCGTGGGTTGCAGAAACCCACGTCTTAGTGTGATGAGTTGAAAAAACCCTCGGTACACTTATGATCTGTGTTATTTTTTAAAAATAACAAATGTTAAACACCTTCTCAGGTCTGCTGCCTCAGAGCACACATGGCCCTGCAGCAGTCTGAGGCCTCTGGTCTCTCGTGGGCTGGGTTGTTCGCATCTCCCCGCTCTGCTCAAGTCATACAGCATAGAGTTCGTAAATCTTCTTTACACAGTACACGAGGGCGGCGAGGGCTATCGTGTTGTGCAGTCTCTTTCTGTGCAAGTCGTCCTTCCGGACCAGCACCACCGGGGTGGAGGAGGTGAGTGTGTGCAGGGGCAGGCGGGACAGTTTGTAGGCGTCGTACTCCACTTGGTACTTGCAGCAAGGGTCGAACTGCCAGGAGATCCCGTAGAGGGTGCAGCAGGCCAGGCTCAGCACGCCGGCGGGCAGGGAGATGTAGTGGGAGTAATCCAGGGGCAGGGCCAGTGGCGTGAAGAGGCAGGCAGTGCCTGCCAGCACGGTGGTCTTATGTAGGCAGTTGCCCACGGTGATCCAGCGGGCGGTCTCGTCACCGATGCGGGTGGGCTCTATGACGATGTACTTGTACTGCGCCTCCAGGGCCTGCTCCAGCTCGTACTCAAACTGGTCCTGGGCACTCTCCCCATTGTAGATCTCGTGCACGATGTAACAGTCTGTGGCCGAGACGCTCACCCTGATGACAGAGGGGCAGGAGAGAGAGGAGACAGTTATGCTGAGAAGCACCTACTGCGCATCTTTGCTGAAACCAGAGAAGTGCCCTAAGGAGACAGCTGGGCCTCAGGCTCCATAGACGGCATGAGCTCTGGAGGGCACATCTCACTTGTGTTTCGTTTTCTGGGGTTTTTTTTTTTTTTTTTTTTTGCTGAGGAAGATTTGCCCTGAGCTAACATCTGTGCCCATCTTCCTCTATTTTGTATGAGTCGCTGCCACAGCATGGCCAGTGAGTGGTGTAGATCCATGCCTGGGAACCAAACCTGGGAACCCAGGCCATCGAAGTGGAGTGCACCAAACCTAACCACTAGGCCACAGGGCCAGCCTCTCACTCATGTTGTTATCTCCCTAAGGACCCATATACAAGATAATCAGTAAAGAATTTATTTTTTCTGAAAGAATAAAATAGTGAAATACAGGGGCCAGCCTGGTGGTGTAGTGGTTGGGTTCACAGGTTTGGATGCCGGGCACAGACTGAGGCACCGCTTGTCAAGCCATGCTGTGGCAGCATCCCATGTAAAACAGAGGAAGATGGGCACGGATGTTAGCCCAGGGCCAGTCTTCCTCAGCAAAAAGAGGAGGATTGGCAACGGATGTTAGCTCAGGGCTAATCTTCCTCACAAGACACACACCCAAAAATAGTGAAATATAAAGACACAGGAAAAGGAGTACCCTGACCTCTAAGATGACAACCTCTAAAGGTACTGGGCCTGGCAGTTAGCCGAGTGCAGTGGACAGATCTGTGAGTTAGCAAAGGAGCCCCACGGAAAAAAGAATGATTTCAGCCCCAAGTCACATGAACACACACACAAGCCCAAGGTCGGCAGGATGAGACCTGCTCTGGGTTCATGGGGGCAAGTGCAGAAGGAGGATTCTCTGATGGAACCAACAGAGCCAAGGCAGACAATGACCACACCCTGCCCTTCGCATGGTTCAAAGTAGTCCTCGTTGGCCTGCAGCAGAGAAGGTAGATAGGCTCACCTTCACCTGGGGTGACTGAGAACAAACTCCTCTGGCCTTCAAGGGAGGATACGCTGCCCAAAGCCCCCAAGGCCCTTTGCAGGCTGGCAGCCCCAGAAGCCCCAGCCCACTGCTCAGAAAAAGCAGCTGTTTGGTTTAGTTAGCAAAAGACAATGCCTCAAGAACAGCAGTGACTCTGAAATCATGGGCTAGAGACTCACATGAGAAGCCCGCAGATGCTCTCGCTACTCTGCCCCTGCTGGCCCAGGACTCCGTACTGACTGCGGGTAGGTGCCTCTCTCATGCACAGAAGCAGCACTGCTCAAAGACCCGCTTCAACAGGCTGAGCTGGCCCAAGTCTCCCCTGAGACTAGGGAGGGCTGACATGGCCCTTACCAGTGGAGGACCAGTCGGAGCCTTCTGGAAGGCTCAGCTCATCAAAGTCAGAAAGCAAACTGGTTCCACCCTGGCAGCAACCACAGGCCAAAGGGGCCGTTTCGGCCATTGCAGGATTCTCAGTCTGAAGCCTCTCCAGTACGAACTTCCCACACCTGCGACGGGCAAACCTAAATACACACCTGTACAGGTCTTGTCACCTTCAACTGGCTTGTTTCAGCCTGTCCACATCTTGCTGAATCTCCATACTGCCATCCAGCATGTAGTGTTTCTCCCAGTTTTGTGTTATCTGTTCATCTGATAAGAAGACTTCTCTATCTAGCCTCTGAGAGGGACGCTGCTAGACACAGCTCTTGAGGCTGCACCAAGCTGCTTAACTCGTGATGTGATTACCTGGCTGTGCAAAGCCATCTTCTGTCACATGCCTCAGTGAAAAGCAGCTCCTTCCCTTCAGCAGCCCTTGGTCCCCAGGCTGGTCAGACTGTCACAAAGGAGACGAGACCCAGGGACTCCCATCTGACTCCTCGTGATCACTGCACGCCCCCCCATCCCCCGCCAAGTCCACAGCCCTCCAACTGGGGCTCTGGAACAGTGTACTGGGCCACGTGAGGATGAACACAGCCCACCCACCTGAGCTCTGACTGCAGCAAGAAGCACGGCCCTCCGTGCTCACAGACACAGGGCCCAGGGGCCTGGCATGTCCCAGCCGCAGCACACCATGTGGCTGTACAGTAAGGACACAGGGAGCTGGGCTCCGAGCTTCCTGCTCAGGGACCGTGCACATCAGGGACCAGTGAAGGCTTTTCAACAAGGTCACCCCGGAACCTCTAAGTTTAACATTAAAGTGGTCCCAGCCCTCCATCCCAGATGAAAGCAGTGCCATGTTAGGGGTGGTGGGAACTGGATTGTCAGGGACAGACTTCAAGCAGAGAGGACAGGTGATCAGACAGCCAGACCATCGAGCACTCTTTCCAATTCTTCCTCCCAGGTGGGACTCAGTGCCATAAAAGCTACTTTTAGCCAACAAGGCAACCCAGGAGGCAGGGTTTCCCTCTAGTTGGATAAACACCTGATTAATGCTCTCCTGTGGTCACATTAGAAATGAAAAGTTCTTGGAAGAGGGCCAACCGTGCCCCCAGTACAGGGGGGGGGGGGCGACATTAAACATAGGCACAGGCTGGGACTCAGGCAGAGGGGCTCCATCCTGAAAAAGGAGCTGTCGTTAAGCTGGGGTCAGGGAACCTCCTAGTTAAATCACAGGCCCTGATTAACTGGTGCCCTGGGGAGAACTCGCTCCTTGGGGGGGACAAGAAGCCTCCTGATCTTGGGACACTTGACAGTGTGCCAGTGGTCAGGGCTGCCTTTCCAGTATGGGTGAATGAGCGTTTCTCTAAGAATCCACCGGAAGTTTTTGAAATGAGGAACGTCAGGTTTTCCATCTGAAGGCCTTTGTGGGGTTTCTCCACTGGGTTTTAATTCAGAGAGGTGAGGAGAGGTGGCGTCAGTTACTCCTCCCAGGCAGGGGTCACCACTGCCAAGGCCACCGCTGGCGAACATGCAGACCTCAGAGGCAGGGTTTCCCTGGGTTGGATGAGGCACAAGAGGAGGAAAGACTTCTGAGGCTGCCTGCCCCGCAGTGTGCGGGAGGGGAGGAGCATTCCTGGTCCAGAGAACTCCTCTGTGTTCTCAGCTTCCTCACGCAAGAGAGCAGAGGGGAGAGGAGAACAGGGATGGGAGAGGCCTGAGGAGGAGGCGCTCCCAAGGCAGTTGTGTGTCCTGCCGACTATCAAAGCAAGGCCGCCATCAGCGTCCACCTCGCCGCCGGCACCTGAGACGCACTTTCTGGCCACAAAATCCCTCTGGAACACTCAAAAGCAAAACGTGGCTGTCAAGGTTGGATTACAGAACGTTCTTGCCAAAACCCAAATCTACCTTAGTGCAGTGCCCTCCTCTATCCAGCAGACTGTAGCCACCCTGAATGTAGTGAGAATTTGCTGCCAGGCCCAGTGAGAAAATGCAAGTTGAAACCCCAGCACCTGGAACAGACTGCTCCATCTCAGAAACACATCAGTGGGCAGATCCCACCTCGCCCCCACCCTGTGTCAACCAGGCCCCCCCAGCTCCCTGCTGCCAGCCCGTCCAGGGGCAGGCTCCCTCTGGTTCCTCAGAGCAGGTGTAGTTGGCACTGCGATCTGCAGTCATTTGTTAACACAGATTAGTGGGTGTGTCCACGGGTCCCATCAAGTCTGCAAGTGAGAGAAAGGCCAGTACCCTCCAGGCTCCTGTCTCACTGCTGTTCTCAGGTGTGCCCTGTGTCAGCCCTGACAGCACAGGAAGTGACGGCAAGTGGACACAGGGAGTCACTCACCCCTCTGCCTTCGGTTGGGGGCAGTCACACCACCACGGCTCTGAGAGTGTGTGCAGACACAAGGGCACTCACCCAGTACACGCACTGCAAGCCTGCCACAGCATGTTGCGGCCTCCTGGAGCCTCCAGGTCTTACTGCGGGCAGATCACCCCACTCCCATCCATCACTGTCAACCAACTACTCACAGTGTGAAAACAAAAGAGCAGAAACCACCCCAGCAGGTGGTGTCATATATACCACCCTAAGACTCACCAATTCTGCTTTTGAAGCCAAACCCGCTATACCCAACTCAGGAAAAGGGTTTGTAGTGTCCACTGGGAAAGGATGAAATCTGAAGTCTAGAGAAGTGATTTCCAGGATTCCATCTGACATACAAGGAAGGAGATGGCAAGGTTCAAAACAAACACAGACACATAAGGAGGAGGCCCCCTTTGTCAGAGATCACCCCACCCAGCAGTCAGCACCCACACCTTCCACCCCAGGCTGCAGCAGTTAGGTTTTCAAGGCTGCCCAGACCACAGGATGCAGTTCTGCATGGTTGACACAGACTGTTACTTCAGAAGCCTGGTGGCTGAGGAATCGCAGGAGAGCCACGTCCATCACTACTCAGCTACCCCAGCACCCACCCATGTGTGGCTTGCTTTTTTTTCTAGGTCAAATGTAATCCAACTAAAGAAAGAACCCAGGTAGAAGCTTGCCTAGAACATTTCAGAGCATCACCAGCCAACCCCCAACTTGAACCCTGGTACATGAAAGC
The DNA here is from genome assembly GCA_031878705.1 of Tapirus indicus. NCBI lineage: Eukaryota > Metazoa > Chordata > Mammalia > Perissodactyla > Tapiridae > Tapirus > Tapirus indicus. The sequence continues at coordinate 343,934 of CM062932.1, read as the reverse complement.
AGATTAAAAAAAAAAATGTAGGAAGTAATAACCAATTGGAATCTTCTGAGCCCTGGGCTTTCTAAGGGACTATATTTTTGCTTTTCATTTGTATGAAATGACCAGTAAGAGAGCATAATAAAAAGAGTTTGTGTTAAAAAAAAAAGAGAGAGAGTGCATTGATAATGGAGAAGGCTCCAAGAAACAAAGTTAAGTGAAGAAGGTGAGGACAGAACAGTGTTTACGGTGCACTATTGTTAGTGTGCCTTTAAGAAGGTGCACCTTTGCTTTCATATGCACAGAACATTTCTGGAAGGACATACAAAGACCTGAGAGTTGTGACTGTGGCTGGGGGGGACGGAATGGTTCTGGAGAGAAAGGGGGTCCCTTTTGAACCTTTAGAATTGGCACGCTCTGTGGTCCTTATGTTCCAGGGTCTTTCTCCTCCACACGCTCTGCCAGCGTGGAGAACGCCGTGCATGTGGGGCCCTGAACTGGCCCAGAGAGCAGAGCGCCAACCTGTCTGAGCTCGAGCGGCTGCTGCAGACGCTGCCTCACGGTCATGGCCACTGGTGACTGGGCTCTTGAATGTGCCTCCCTCCCTCTGCCTCCAACCAGTCGGCCTGAGACCCCTCTCTCCCCTCTCCTCTGAATCAGCTCTGGTGGTCCTCAGGAAACAGTCATCAGAGGAATCCCCTGGGAACGCTGGCATTCAGGGAGAAGGTGGCCGTAATGAAGAGTCAACAGGACACACTGTTTCCCCCAGGATCTGGGCACTCTGGGCACGCGTCCAGCAGCCTGCCCAGAATCTGGCCCCATGGTCCCCTGCACCATCTCAAAGCCAGTCTCAAAGGAATCTGGGATTACAGAAGTAGTCTCAAACATGGGATCCCCAAAGTCTGGTGACACCTCCCCAAAAGTCAGAGCCACACAAGAATGTTCAGAGCAGCACTGTTTGGTGAGAGCAAAAGATTACTGACAAAAGAAGAGAGGAATTGTGATGTCCTCCACAAAAGTGAGGACGGAGACCCAGCTGCAGCCTTCCCAGCAGAACCCCTCACGTCGGGTGGAAGAGCAGGTGCAGATGACATGTCACACGTGAGCCCAAGACATGCAGAACTAAAGGAGGTGCTGCTGAGGGATGTGGTCATGTGGGAACTATGAAGAAAAGCAAGGAAATGACAGACAATGCAGAAGCAAGGTGACCTCTGCCTGGAGGAAGGACACGTGGGCCAGGGCATTGCCAGTTATCTACTTCTTAAGCTGAGCAGTGAGCACACAGGTTTATTTATTTTTTAAATTATGGTAAAATATACATAACATAAAATTTACTATCCATCTTTTTTTTTTTTTTCGTGAGGAAGACTGGCCCTGGCTAACATCTGTGCCCACCTTCCTCTACTTTACACATGGTACACCTGCCACTGCATGACTTGATGAGCGGTGCGTAGGTCCATGCCCAGGATCCGAACTTGCGAACCCTGGGATGCTGAAGCAGAGTGCTCAAACTTAACCACTAAGCCACCAGGCTGGCCCCACTATCAACCTTTTTTTGTGTGTGTGTGTGAGGAAGACCAGCCCTGAGCTAACATCCGTTGCCAATCCTCCTCTTTTTGCTGAGGAAGACTGGCCCTGGGCTAACATCCGTGCCCATCTTCCTCTACTTTATATGGGACGCCGCCACAGCATGGCTGACAAGCAGTGCATCGGCAGGCACCCAGGATCCAAACCCGCAAACCCGGGGCTGCCAAGTGCGAACCAAACCGCTGCGCCACCGGGCCAGCCCCCACTATCAACCATTTTTAAGTGACAGTTCACTAGTGTTAAGCACATTCACATTACTGTGCAACCAATCTCCAGGACTTTTTCATCTTGCAAAACTAAACAACCCCACCCCTCCCCACCCCACCCTACTAGTCTACTTTCTGTCTCTATGAATTTGACAACTCAAGGTAAATCATTAAGTGAATCATACAGTGTTTGGCCTTTTGTGTCTGGCTTATTTCACTCAGCATAATGTCCTGAAGGTTCATCCATGTTATAACATGTGCCAGAATTCCCTTCCTTTTACATTTTGTTTATCCGTTCACCCATCAACGGACACTGGTTTGTTTCTACCTTCTAGCTACTGTGAATAATGCTGCTATGGGTGTACAAATATCTGTTCGAATCTCTGCTTTTAATTCTTTTGGATAGGTACCAAGAAGTGGAATTGTTTGATCATATGGTAATTCTATCCTTAATTTTTTGAGGAACCACCACACTGTTTTCCACAGCAGCTGCACCATTTTACATCCCCACCAACAGTGCACAAGGGCTCCAATTTCTCTACATCCTTGCCAACACTTGCTATTTTCTGTTTTGTTTTTAAGAGTAGCCATCTTGATGGGTGTGAGGTGGTATCTCATTGTGGTTTTGATTTGTACTTTTTTGAATAACAGCTTTATTAAGATAGAATTCACATACCATACAATTCACCCGTTCAGAGTGTATAATTCAGTGGCTCAGCATTTTCACCAAGTTATGCAACCAACACCACAATCAACTTTAGAACATTTTCAACACCCAGAAAAGAAACCCTGTCACTCTCCATTTCCCCCAACCCTGCCCAGCCCCTGGCAACCACCAGTCTACTTCCTGACTCAATGGATTTGCCTCTTCTGGACATCTCATATTAATGCCATCACATGTATGTGGTCTTTGCGACTGGCTTCTTTCAGTTAGCATGTTTTCAACGGTCATACATGTGGTAGCAAGTTTGTGACTTTTCAATGTTAGAAACATACTTGTGATGTATTTAACATATAATTTTTAAAAATCCAACAAAAAATATCTGGGGGGAAGTATCAAAGGTGCTATACACAAAAAAAGGTCAACAATGGTTGTCTTTGGATGGTGGCCTAACAGGTGGACTTTTATATTTTTCTTCATACTTTTCTGTATGGTCCAAAAAATAAAAAATAAACAAACGTGCTTCTTTTGTAATAGGAAAATTAATTATAAACTTTTCCTTAAAAGGAAAAATCTTGTTCAACAGCCCTGGATCCTTTGGGGCGAAGAGACCAGACAGCCATGGGCCCTCCACAGCCAAGGGGAACAGGAGGCGGCCCACTTCCAGCTCCAGCAGCTTCTCAGTGCCAGAAGAAAAGCTCACGCTCCTGGGGAGCAAGACCCAACCTCCCGGGGAACAAGCCCACCACCACAGCTGAGTCTGGGCACAGGTAGCTTCTCAGGGCTGAGGTGTCATGCTGCTCTGACACCCCTGCAGTCCTGCCAGTGACAGGAAGGAAGAGAATTCCATTCCCGTTTCACTCAAGCAAGCACTGCCCAAGTTGCCTGCAAGCCACCATCCTTTTCCAGTCACGCTAGAACCAGAGGAACCAAATCTAACTGCTGTGGGAGCACGTGCTTTGGGCTCACGGGCAGGGCTGAGCTGTGAGCTCCCATCCAAAGGACAGAAGGGTGTCGACTCCAAGCTCCTTGAAGGCAGACTGTGTTGTCATCACTGTCTCCAGCACAGGGCCTGAATGTGACAGGTTCCCAACAGGCACAACTGCAAGTACATTTGAAAAGAGTGACAGGAGGAGAAAAACAACTATAATAACTAGGAGAGCTGGCGGCTGAAAGAGTAAACCAGGTCCATTCGTCAGGTTGCTTTTCACCTAAAAGCTTGTGGTCCCTGATCACCGATGACGTGTGAGGCGGTGACTCTACTTCCACCCCCAGTGTAGGAAACCCACTTTCAGCTGATAAAAAATTGCTTCCTCAGGAGCCAAAGAAAGCTGTAAAATTCTATGCCAGTTAGGACAGAAAGGGACAGGCATGTTGCCCCAAACATTGAGGATGGTTCCAAACAGGCCAAGGAACTTCCACAGAGCACCTGACATCTTCGCCTGTTTCAGAGAGCCCTGTGCAAGGGGACACGTTCCTCCTCTGCGCTCTGGGGCGTGAGCCACTCTCTGCTTTGGGAACAAGAACACGGTGCACCAGTGTGGGAGTCAAGAGGCCTGGATTCAAGCTCCCTCTCAGTCACTCACTGGCTTTGTGTCCAAGGGCAAAACCCCTCGCTGCTCTGAGCTGGCTTCCCTCAAGTCAAATGGGGCACGGGCCCCAGCTCACCCAGAGTGCCGCTGTGGAGAGGGGACAGGGGCCAGTGTCAAACCAAACGACAGTGGCAAAGCACACCCAGGGTAAGGCCCACGTGGCTGTTCAAATCTAAATTAATAAAATTCAGTTCCTCAGACACACAAGCCACATGTCAAATGCTCAAGAGACACATGTGGCTAATGGCTACCCTAATGGACAGTGCAGATACAGAACATCTCTGTCACAGCAGAAAGTCTTACTGGACAGCCCTGAGCTAAAGAACTGTCATGACTAGTAAGTGATTACTGTCTTTCCCAAGAATTCTGTGGCCCATCAACTTGCTGCCAGCACCAGGGACAGAACATAGTGGCAGCTGGGAGGTTCCGGTGTACTCGCTCTTTGGAGGACTCCCCACCTCCTCCCACTGCCCTCACGCAGAGGAGCACGCATGTGCACGAACACACACACACTCACAAGCGCACGCAAGCCCAGGGCAGAGAAGCCCAACTCAGGCTTGGTCTCAGCCTCCTCCTCACCTCCCTGGACACAAGATCACCCCTCCCTTCTTCAAAAAGTCAGGACTGAATTGGAATGCCGCCTAAGGGACTGAACCACTGAGACACAAGTTATTGTAGCTGGAATCCAGATTGCTCAGTGAATCAAGGAAGACAGAAATTCATGCTGAAGAGGATGAACCCCAGCAGATCCTAACCTACAATATCCAACTTCTGGGACCAGAGTGTGTGGCCCAATCATGCATGACTCGACCTTCTGGTAGCCAGCTGAGCGGGACCCACAACCCTCAGGGCTGCACACCTACAGACCTGGGTGCAGATGCTGTCCCTGCGTGGCTCATCCAGACCTGGAGGAAAGAAACGTTTCCACCACCCACCAGAGCCAGAATGGGAGTCTTTCAAGAGTAATAAAATACCAACCTCTAAGGGTCCTCAGTTCTAAAAGGCAAGGATCAGATCAGAACGAGGGGAACGTCACCCCAGGAATGTGAGCCACCTGCCTGCACGAGCCACAAAGTGGTGCATCTGTTGAGCTGGACTGCAAACTAAACCGTCCACTGGCCATCCAGGACTGAGCCCGTCCAATTCACAGATTAAAGCAAAGCTGTCAAAGAGGAGGACCAAGTCCCAGGGAATAAAGTGTGGTACAGAAAGATGTGGAAGGGATCCTATGGCACTGGCTGCCTAAAAACGCTGGAGCAGACGGCTGCATAAGCCAGGGGAGGGGAAAGTCACAAAAAAAGTGACTTTACCCTAAAACCTGAGCATTCACTGCAGTGCCCCCAGCCCTCTAAACATTCCAGGCCTTTGAACAGCACTGCTCCCTCACATCATGATCAGAATCAGATCAAGTACATCTTCATGTGATGATAAAAACAGGAAGTGAGAGCACAAGGCTATCCTCACACTCCAACAATCACGGAGAACTCAGGGATGCTCAGGGGCCCTGAGCGAGTGAAGACAAGCAGCCCAGTGGCACAGGCAGGACCGTCTGTGAGCTGGTCCAGGTTGGCACCCAAGATACCTGCACTGTGCCTTCCTAGATGGGCAAGTGTGTCTCAAAGACGCCGACAGGACAAGTGGCAGTCTGTTTCATGTGCTCGCTGCCAGAGTGCCGAATTTTGGACAAGAATACAGCTCAGAGTGTCATGTTCTTCATTACAAACATTGTTGATTCCCTAGATTTAATGGAGTAGAGAAAAATCAACATGCAAGCAGCCACCATTTTGCTGTTCCTACCCCTCTCCTATTTTAGCCTAAACCAGTACTGTCAACAGAGCTTTCTGCAATGATGAATATGTTCTATATCTGTGCCGTCCAATATGGTAGCCACAAGCCACATGTGGCTGCTGAGCACTTGAAATGAGGCTAGTATGACTGACGAGCTGAATTTTCCATTTTACTTAATTTTAATTAATTTAAATTTAACTACTACATGTGACTAGTGGCTACTGAATTAACACAGCTCTAGACTCAAGAACCAGGTAAAGCAAGAATTCACACACTGTGTATTCTAAACTAGACCATCATTAACACACAGCTGAAGCCAGTAATTCTTGTGGACAATCTGGCACCAGGCAAGGCCTTTAAATACAAGGCATGGTTCAGAGTTTGTATCCGCTGGCAAACCTGGAAGTTTGCCCAAAGCATGGCTCTGCCCCAGCCCCAGCCCCGCTAGACCATATTCCCTTCAGTTTCGGCAGAAAGCAGATTCCAATCAGGTGTGTGCGGCAACTCGGGAAAGTGCGGGTGCAACGTGGAGCTGAGATCTGAGTCAGCACAAATGTGACATGGAACAAAGTCATTTAAGAAAGCCATCAACAGCCTACTTCAGTCACAAGAGCCAATAATATCCTCAGGCCTCATCATCTACGGTTCTGGGCAATCAATTAATCTGGCCTGCCCCACCTGGACAGTCTTTCCACCCACTGAGCAGGAATGGAGGTGCGCCTAGAAATTAGCTAGCTGGCCCAGTGGTGGGTCATGTGTCCATCCTCTGCTCAGCATGGGAGGATCTTAGGGAAACTGGGTTCAGACAAACAACTCCTCCAACAGAGCCCAGCTAGGGCCTCCACAGCAAAGGCCAAAAAAAGGGGTACCCCTCCCCCCAGCCACACCATGTTATCTGGAAGGAGGAGAGATGGTGCCACCCAAACCACAAAACCAGACACTCCATTCCTGGCTGACACACAATATCTGCATGTGTGAGCAGAGCCTTCAGTTCCGGGCCAAAGGCTGCCACCTGAACCCTAAGGAGAGCAGGCAGGTAACTGCAGTGAGTCAAGCTGTCAGGCAAGGAATGACGAACTAGAGAGCATGCGCCCCGACCAAAAACCAAAAATGTGGCCCTACTCAGCTTTTCAAGGAGAGTTTGATGTGAAATCTTTCAACTTATAAGCGTTGGTTAATTTAAACTAATTTAATTTAAACTCTCTGAAAAACTGAGGGTCAACACTCCAGGACTGGATTCCGCCTATGGGCTGCTGGTTTGCAAACGCAGTTTTGAATTAATGCTTGTCTCGAACCAAGGAGGAAAAATCCCCAATATCTAATTCCTTAGATCAGTAAGAGCTTAACTTTTGCTGTCATGGCCCTGTATGATGCCTGTGCCTCTTCACTTGGCGTTCGGTTGTTTTTATCCAGTAAGGAGGAATGGCTTTCTCTCTGATGCTGGGTTTTCTAAACAGGTTATTCCCCATTACTAAAGGATTGTTTGCATTAAAGATCTCAAAAACGTTTACTAGTTTTTAAGGCCATCTGGAAACCATCGAGGTCACTTCTTTAACTTCTTTCTATTGCTCAATCTAAGAAATACCAGGTGGGAGTTGGAAAAACAAAAATATCTGCTTGCCGTTCACTGCTTTTCCAAGGAAGACGAAATGCAGAACATACAATGTTGGATAACTCTGAGCTCAAGAATAAAATGCAAGCTGAAGGGCTCTATCACAACCACCAAGGACGAGGAATGTTCTGAGGTGGGAAAACCATCTGCAGGCAACAGCAATGAATATGTGATGGAATCAGTCAAAGAAAAGGAATAATGCAGAATAGTTGAGAGAAAGAAAGAGGAGAGGGGGTAAAGGGAGAGACAGAGAACTGTTCTATTTGATAATCATCACCACAAAGACAAAAAAAAAACCAAACACTCAACTTTTCTTTCTTGCTGCCCTCTGCTATACCAGTCAAACCATAATAGAAAGATCAGGACAGTTTAATCCGGGTGACTCCACCAATACACATCCTTTCCCAAACTTCTAGTGCCTGAATAGCTTCTACTAGCTGAAATTGCTTTCCAGAAGTAAAAACTGTAAACTCAACACGAAACACGAAAACTACTCCAATCTCATCTTCCAGAAATCAGTTCTCCAAATCGAGACCCTCCTTGGAAGAAGCGAGCTCCTCGCTCCCTAGCCACAACCATTCATTAGGAAAGGTCACTTGAAAGGACTTCCAAGGCAGGGGTGCTTGCAGAGAACCCTCAAAAAGTCGACCCCTCGAGGAAGCGGCCGGCTCTCGGCCCGGGAGACACAAGTAGGGAAGGTTACGGCTCCCCCTGGTAAACGTGCAGACCTCACTGCCCTTCCCGTGGCCGGCCCGCTCTGTGAAGGATTCCCCTTCCTTCTCCCTCCCGGGAGCCATTCCTCACCACGTCACGGACCGCGGCCGAGACGATCACGCGCGGGGCCAGGCGGGGCGAAACCTTCGGACACCACTCGGCCTGCAGGCAGCCAGCCGGGTCCCTGGGGCCTGCGCGGGACGACCAGTCCTCTCCGCGCGGCCCGGCCCCGGCCCCCACCCAACACAGCAGTGGCCCACCTCGCCCGGTCCGCCATTGACCCCTCTCCTGCGCTCTCCGGGAGGCCGCTTCGGCCCGGCTCGAGCGGGCGCCGGCTCCCAGCCGATCCTGAGTCGGCCCAAGCTGGACTCCCGCGTGCCCGGCGGGGGGACAGAGGCGGCAGGCGGGCGAGGAGGGGCAGCCCGGAGTCTACGGCAGGGAGAGCGCTGCATCCCCCGGAGGCCCCACCGGCTCCCCGGCTCCTGAGCCACCCGCCCTAGGGGAGCAACACGGCCGCGGATCTCACCTCTCTCGGGCGCCGCCGCCGCTGCTGCCCGGGCCAAGACGCCTCCTTCCCCAAGCGGCCATCTTGGAGACACTCCGCTCGCCACTGTCTCGCGCCAAGGCGGCCTCGGGAGAACGGACGGGCGGAAGGGAAATGTAGTTCGGCCCAGAGCCCCGGCCAGGCCGGGAGGCGGAGACCGAGCCCCACCGGACTACAGCATCCACAATGCACCGCTCGCCGGAAGCCCCGCCTCCCAAGGTCTCCTGGGTAATGCAGTCCTCAAACCGGGCGGAGTGTAGGGCGCCCCGGTAAGAGTCCTGTTCAGTGCACGTTTCTAGAAATTACGATCCCCGAAGTTCACAACCTAGGAACACAGGCGCCCACCTGCTTGTACGTCCTTGGGCTTCGAGAGCACCGAGCCGAAGGAGCGCGGAAAGGAAAGCTCCTACAATTCCCAGAGCGCCGCGCGGGAGCGTCCCGCCGCCCGCCCCGCCGCCGGGGGGACGCCGGGCTCTGTGCCGCCCCCGCGTCGCGGTCCTGACTGCGCTGGCCGCGCGCGCCTCCCGCCCGGCGCCTGGGCCTCGCCCTTCGCGGGGGCGGCCCGACCTACCCTCGACTAAGGTCACTGCGAGCTGAAGGCGCCGCCGGGCCCTGCTCGGAGGCAGTCGCCGCTCCCCACCATTCCCCCAAATTCTCTGGACTCCAGGGATGCATAGGAGACGAGACCGACGCGGTCCCTGCTGCCACGGAGGTCCCTCGTGTAGGCTGTGGGAAGGAAGAGTCTGAAAGCAAAGAAGAGGAGGAACTACAACATGTGATTATTGCTACGAGAGAAATAGGGTTCTGCGATAGAGAAAGCCCATGTTAGATAGGGCCACTAGGCCCTTTTAGTCCCCGCACGCATCCTACCCTGTCCTGGCTGCGGTGACGTGAATACAGTGTCATACTTCGGAGGCTTTGAAGGCGTATGCTGGGCAACTCATCCTCCTGACGGGAGCCCTGCCCAGGACCTGGCATTTCCCTGCCTGGACGCCGCTGCAGGGAGTCAGCATCAGGGTGGACCAGACGGAACCCAGTGATGCCTAGATGCTGCTCCCTCATACCTGTGGGCTGTTTTGGGGGGATCCTTTGCAGTTTTTAAACTTCCGGTCCCTCGCCTGCTTTCCGCAGTGTTGCTAGTCATATTAGTTGATCCCCTTAAGTATTGGAGCAACTCTCATCTGCCGAAGTCTGCTCCAGATTTCGGAGATGGGGAGAAGCACAGCGCCTGCTGTCTGTACCCAAGTCTAGCGGAACTGGGCAAGCCGGGGCGGGAGGGCTGTGATGGGACTCTCATCTTTGAGGAGTCCTTAGGGTTTCCTTCTAGCTTACATTCCGCACTAGTTGTAAGTGCTTGAGGTTCTCTCACAGTCCCTCATTACCTACAAGATGCAATTCAAGCTCCTTAGCACAATCTAGAAGCCCCCTCCCACCGTGGTTTGGAGGTTGTCTACCTCCAGCTTCAGCTGCCCCTTTCCTGTCTGGAACTTGCTAGGCCAGCAGAGTCAGAGGGTTTGTAGGTCCCCAGATGTTCCATGCTTTGCCTAAAATGCCCTTCTCTTCTGGCCAACTGTGCTCCTGGAACTTGGGCCTGTCTGGTCCTTTGGAAGTCCCTGCTCTTCCTGTTGGGTCGCACAGCCCTGCCTCCTCGTGCCACTGTGCAGTGCATGCTAGAGTTACAACGTTACTGCCTATGGATAGGTCTGTTTTCTCTGGACCACTGTGGGAATTAAGAGTTTCTAGGGGTTCTAGAACAGCTGGGTTTGAAGCATGGCTCCAGGCTCTGGATCTGGGACTGCTTATATAACCTCTGTTTCTGGGCCTCCTTGTTTGTGATGCGGGGGTGATGTTAGTGCCTCCCTTCAGAGGACTGCTCTGAGGATGACATATGATGATGCAGGGGTGGAACTTGGAGCAGCATATAAGGTAATGATGACAGCTGACTGCTATGTCATGCCAAGCCCTGTTCTCAATAGTTAAGTGATTTAACTCTTGATCTTCACAACGACCCCATGAAAGTGACACTGTTATTATCAACATTCTCATTTTGCAAATGAGGAAACCAAGTTACAAAAGACCTGAGTGACTTGCCAAGGTCACAAAGCCAGTCAGCGATGGCGCCAGGATTTGAACCCAAACTGGTTGCAGGGATTACACTATGCTATGGCACCTTTCAGGAAGAGCCCCGGGAATGCCATTGTCGTCGTTAAGGAGGACAGGTCCCAGGCCAACATCTAGTGCACAGACAATGTAAGAGCTCAAACAACCCTAGGATGGACCTAGGATGATCTTCCTATCTCCCCAGCTCTTGCACTTAACTTCTAACTGGCCGTCTGTTTCCAGTCTGCTGACTTGAGCTGAGATCCCCAGAATGTTGCCTCTTGATCACTGTCAGTGCACAGACACCTTTTGGAAGGTTCATAGGCAGGATGATGTACTCAGCATGTAGTAACTGAGCACCCACTGAGGGCACGACCTGAGTGGTAGAATTGGGATCCCGAGATGCCCAGTGAGGCCTCTGAACTGCTGGCACAGACACAGCAGCAGGAGAGGTGGGTCCTGGATGGTGCTTGCAGTCATCTGCCACTTCTCTTACTACCCTTTTCACTCATTCACTCTCATAGCAAATAATTATTGAGTGCACAACTCAGTGACAGGTACCGAGTAAGACAAATACTGTTCCTGGCCTCGGCTTTCCAGTCCAGTAGGATAAACAACTAAGTAAATAAATATTTTCAGAGTGATAAGTACTAAGAAGAAAATAGGTGGGATGATGTGATAGAGTAACTTAGAGATTATGGGTGGCTAAAGAAGGTCTCTTTCAGGAGGTCACATTTACATAGGACCTGGATGAAGAGAGACTGCACGTGAAGAGCTGGAGACAGAATGTCGCGCACAGAGGGAGTCAGCGTGAAGGCTCTGGAGTGCGAGTGAGCCTGGTGTGCTCCAGTCACCGGGTGGGGTGGCTGGAGCACGGTGAGGGAGGAGAGGCACTGGGTTTGCCTTCGGTTAAGTCACTTCTCTCTGAATTTCAATTTTCTTAGTTGTAAAATGGGGGTAATTTAACCTATATTAGTTAGTGTCTAATTAGAAAAAAAGCCACCCTACGTATTTCAAACAGAAGGAATCTAATACAGGGCATTGTTTGCAGAGGTGTTGGGAGGGCTGGAGAAGCCAGGGGGCAATAAGGACACCCACAGACCAGTCCCTGGTGAGGACCGGCCCCCCTAAGGCTGGAGGAGCAAAATGAAAAATAGTGTTTCCCAGAAACTGTGCTTCCTGCCGCCTGAGCAGGAGCCAGGAGCTGCACTTGCTGTGGACGCTGCTGCCATGCGGCTGCTGCCACTCCTGTGGCCTAAGGTGCCACCAGAAGCCCAGACTGGGATGGCTTTTCCCTCTCTCCCATCTTCCGAAGCCCTGCCAGTGCCTCCCTCCGGCAGAGTCAGCTCTGGGGGTCTGGGAAATGTAGTTTACAGGCTTCCAGTCCTGGCTGCAGAGGAGTCTAGAAAAGTGTGGGATGAAGGCAGCAGACACCATTCACACACCAGCTACCTTGCAGGGCCATTTTGAGGAGTGGAAGTGAGTATGTACTCAATAAGTTATGCCTGTTCTTATGCTTCATAGCAACAGTAGGCATTCGAGAAAGGCACATCTTCCAAAAACATATCTTTGGTATAATATTTCTACAGAAAGCTTTGAACTTACAATTAAAACCATCAAAAATAAGCATTTTAAAAATAGAATTTTAATTCCAAATGGGTGATATATTCACATGGTATAAAACAAATTACAAAACAAGGTGCAGTGAACATAAGATTCCCTTACCCTGTCTTCGCGTTACCTGGTCCTCAGCACCAGAGGGCCAGTGCTGGTCCCTGTCCTGTGCGTCCTCTGCAGATGGTCCATGCACGGGCGAGTATACACACATTAGACAGCTGTTTCCTGTTACGTTATGTTTCCGAAGGGCGCATACTCTACACCCCGGTCTGTCTTGTTTTTCCACTTAACTGTGTCTTACAGGGGCACTGCCAGCACACAGCTGATCTGTTCTCGCCGTCCGTGTGTGGTGCTCCATGTCCAGACGGGCCAGAACTTTGTCATCCAGTCCCTGAGAGGCACTGTTTCAGACGCGCTGCAGTGAATGCACTCACACAGCCTCTGGTGCCCGGCATATTTGCGGCGGCTGTGGGAAGACGTCCTGAGACCTGGCTGGGGCAGAGGGCGGGGCACGTGTTGTTTTGATAAATATTGCTGAGCTGCCCCCCTACACATGTGACAGTGCCTGTGTCCCTGCAGCTTTGCCAGCACGATCTCTATGACCTCCCAGCTGAAGCGCCAGATGAGGGGCAGAGACAAGCCCCCTGCTGTGCCCTGTCTGGGTTCCCAACCCACAGACGCCACGAGCAGGATAAAATGGCAGTTGTTCTAAGCCACTGTGTTTTGAGGTGGCTTGTTGCACAGCAATAGATGGTTGAGACAGCTCCTTTTTGGGATCCTGTCGGCAGATGTTGTCCACTTGGTGAGACAAAAGGTGGCCTAATGGTGCTCAGGTACAGAAGCCCAGTTGCTAGCCCCACTACAGGCAACCAGTGTCCCTCCAAGATGTCCCTGGGGAGCCTCAATCTTCCCGCCCGTCAGCGTCCCATCTTGGACACGGGAAAGGCCCTGGGGGCGTGTGAGAACAATATAGAGCACACGCCAGTTCCTGAGAGATGAAACAGTGGCTGCAGTCGTACAGCATAAGTCGGGGAAAGTTCATCCTAGTGTCCTCCTCAGTGGAGGCCTACAGCAGTCAGCAAAAGTAGTGAGCCCCTCGGCAGTCATGGAGACTGTGGGAGGTGTGTCACTCACTTGTCACAAACCCTTGCTGAGCACCTGCTCTGTGCCACTCCTGGAAATGCCCTGGGGATAGAGGAGGAAATGGATTGGCCAGCCCCTAATTCAGGGGTTGGGGGCGAACAGAGCAGGGGTGCAGAAGGGGGACCCGGGAATTTCAGTTTTAATATCGGGAGGTCCTGGGCCAAGTTGGTCACGCCAGGGTGTAGTGAGGAAGGCACAGATGGCCTGATAATAATTGTGCCTTTTTATAGCCCGCTTTGTAGCACATACTGCCCATGTGACAGGCTGCTGAGGGGGTGAGACATCTGTCAGCACCTTGATTTCACAAGGTGGGGCTGGGGCTGGCCAGGGAAAGGGGAGATTTGGGATATTCACAGGGCATCGAAACAGTCACTCTGTGTGGGTTTGCTAAGGCTGCCCTACTGAAGTACCACAGACTGGGGGCTTCAACCACAGAAGTTTATCTTATCACTGTTCTGGAGGCTGGAAGTCCCAGATCAAGGTGCTGGCAGGTTGGTTCCTTATGAGGCCTCACTCCTGGCTTGCAGACGGCCGCCTTCTCGCTGTGTCCTCACGTGGTCGTCCCCCTGTGCACACACACCTCTGGTGTCTCTGTGAGTCCAAATCTCTTCTTGTGCGGACACCAGTCAGAGTGGATTACCACCCACCCGTATGACCTCATTTCAGCTTACTCGCCTCTGTAAAGGCCCTGTCCCCAAATACAGTCACATTCTGAGTGATGGGGATTAGGACTTCAACATATGGATTTTCGGGGAACACAATTCACCCCAAAACACACTCTTTCCCAGTTTGGACTGAGGCCACAAAATGAATGGAGCATCATCCATGCCCTGTGGGGACCATCACTGACCTCCAGCCTAAAAGAAGTTGGAGGTTGGGGGGGGATTGGTTTGGGGCAAGGACAGTTCTCTGGGTCCCCCGGGTTGGGGCACAGTGGGCTGGTGGATGGCCATGTGCGAAGGGATCTAAAAGGGAGAGGCTGCGCTGGCACCTCAGGTGCCTGGACACAGAGAGAGCCGGGCTTGTGCTGGGGCTAATTACATCCATCAGCTGGGCAGGAGCAGATGGGAGTGAGAGTCTGACACTATTTTAAACCCTGTCTTGCCCTAGGGGTCGCCTGGAGGGACAAGGGGCCCCCTCAAGGAGGATGGGCCACCGGATTCCTAGGCAGTGAAGGAACAGGAAGGCTGGCCATCGCAGGAAGTAGAATCAGAAGTGCCTGGCGGTGGGGCCTCTGCAGAGAATACAAAGGTGACCATCAACCGTCATATTCAAACAGATCCTTGTACACTTATGTTTTCAGAAGCACTATTCACTATCACCAAAAGGTGGGATACCCTGAGTGTCCATCCATCGATGAACGGATGAAAAAAATGGGGTCCATCACACATAAAAAGGAGTGAAGCTGTGGGGGATCAGAATTGGCCATGCCAAAATGTGTCTCCTTGGTGTGAGGATTATTTTGGGCTGGTTAATTTTAAAAACTGCAGACATGGAAGAGGCTCTGAAAAGTAGAATTTACCCTTTGTAGGAGACATTTACATTTGTAAGGGAAATCTCCATCTGTAAAGTTATCTCCCTCTCTGTACCAGGAAGAGAGGGGGATGGCCTCACCTCTAGAAACTCTTATCAATATGGAAGGTGGAAGGCAAGGACTTAAATCTGCATAGTAACCCTACTCTTGTTTACTGTGCTTTTCTGGTAATCTCCCATAACTGACTCCCCCACCCCTAACATCCTCCTTTGTCTTTAGCTGAAGATGGTATTTAAGATGAGAACCTCCGCCATTTTGTCAAGTTACACAGTTTTTCCTGGGTCTCTCCCATGTATACGTGTTATAAAGCTTTGTTTGATTTTTCTCCTGTTATTCTGTCTCATGTCAATTTAATGCGTAGCCCAGCCAGAAGGACCCAGAGGGTAGAGGAAATCTCTTCCTCCCTACAAAGCACTGACACATGCGACCACACGGATGAACCTGGAAAATATTATGCCGAGTGAAACAAGCCAGACACGAGAGGAAAAACTGTATGATTCCCTGTGTGTGAAGTGTCCACAATAGGCAGACCCACAGAGACAGAAAGGAGGTTAGTGGTGTCAGGGCTGCGGGGAGCGGGTGAGGAGTGACTGCTGATGGGGTCCAAGTTTCTTTTTGGGATGAAGACAATGTTCTGGAACTAGGTAGAGGTGATGGTTGCACAACATTGTGAATGTCCTAAGTGCCACTGAATTGTACTCTTTAAAATGGCTAATTTTATGTGATGTGAATTTCACCTCAATTTAAAAAAAAGTGACCACGAGAATGAAATCCAGCTGTAAACATCTACCTCAGCCACGGAACCCCCAGGGCCCACCTGGGTGGCGTCAAGTGGAGCTCTGGGCCCCTCGCTCGTTGCTTTCCCAGCCCTGGCCGCCAAAACAGCAGGTTGTGGAGAATCATAAGTTGGCTGCCCCAGCCACTCACTCACTTCCGTAAACCCCATGCCAAGATGAAGGGGAGACCACCTCTGTGGGCCTCCAGGGGGCCTGGCACTGATGATAAAGACAGCGTACAACCCACATTGTAGTTTTCCAGTAACCACATTTTAAAAAGTGAAAAGAGACAGGGGAAGATAATTTTAATAATGTATTTTATATTTAACCCAGTATATCCAAAAAATCATCATGTCAACATGTAATCAACTTAGAGTTTATGAATGAGATATTTACATTCTTTTTTTTTCATACTAAGTCTTCACAATCTGGTGTGTTATTTCACACTTAGTCACATCTGCATCAGAACACTGAATTTTCATCAGGAACACTTGATCTGTATTTATAGATTTCATTAAGTTTATGGTTGAAAAGCAGATTCACATAGCCCAGTTGTTCCAAACATACTCAAAAGGTTTCCAATAACTGAATTGAGTATTGGTTTTAAGAATTGCATTTAAATAAGTTAAAATGGAATAAAATCGAGAATTCACCACCTGGTCGCTCTAGCGCCTTCCCCGCTCCACGGTGGGCTCTCCTCCTGTGTGCTGGGCGGCCGCTCCACTTCTGCCTCTGCAGCAGGAGCAGCAGGAAAGCTGGGGTGATGGGGGCTTTGACCACAGGCAGAGGGCAGCGGGTGCCAAAGGCCAGCTGGTCACCCACAGGAGTGGCAAGGCTGGGCCAGGCCCTAGGAGCACCCATGAGGAGTCCCTCCTCAGCTCCTGCTCCCTGCAGCCCTTGTGAGCTCGGTGCCTCGGAGGAAACATTCCTCGGTGGAGGGCAGAGCGGGCTCTCACTGCCCACTGTGGAAGGGAAAGGAGCCGATGGGACGAGAAGGAAGGTCATGTTGCTCAGGGTCAGTGTGCGCTGGACAGATGCCAGCTGAGCCCCGCACACCCCAGGATGCACACAGAGGGGCGCCCCAGGCTCGTGTGCCCACAGTCATGGGGCTTGGAAGCAGGAAACTAGATTCGCACCCATGTCTGCCTGACACAGACCCTGAAACTGTGGACTCCGAGAAACTTCTCTCAAATCTCAGAGCCAGGGCAGACCAGGTCATCTTGCCTCCCCACTGAGCTTCCCTCTCCTGCCCCGCCCCTCCCCCCAAGTGCGCTGCTCAGCTAAATGGGGGAAGGAAGGGGTATTTGAGACTGTATCTCATCTGATTTGGTTTTAGGATGGAGATGGAAAAGAATGCCTGGAACAAAATAGGAGTTGGTGGGGAGGAGGGAGGCAAAGGCCCTGGCCCTCCTGTGTTCACACTGCTGGGGAAAGGCAGAGTAAAGGAGAAGGAGCTGGGGAAAGAGACAGCAAGGCAAGAGAGGCAGGGAGGGAGGGAAAGCATGGAAGGCTGTCGTGGGGGGCGTTAGATTAGCTTTGGGGAGCTGCAAGGGCAAGACCCAGGACCAGAGGCTCGAGTCTGTATTAGTTCCCTGGGGCTGCTCTAACAAAGACCACAAAGAGGCAGCTGAAAGCAGCAGACGTTGACTCTGAAGTCTGAAGACAGATGTGGGCAGCGCACCCCCACCCCCACCCCGACCCCAAGGCTGTAGGGGAGAATCCCTCCCGCCTCTTCCAGCTTCTGCAGGCTGTAGCCTTCCTTCTTCCATGGCCTGTGGCCGCATCACTCCAGTCCTTGCCTCTGTGGTCACATGGCCTCTCCTTCTGTCTCAACTCCCCCTCTGCCTCTCTCTTATAGGGACACTTGTGGGATGTAGGGCCACCTAGATAATCCAGGACAATCTCCTCATCTCAGGATCCTTTACTTCATTGCATCTTCAAAGACCCCTTTCCCTAATGAGGTGACATCCCCAGGTCCCAGGGATCCAGATGCCAACATGTCATTTTGAGGGTCACCATTCAACTTGCTACAAAGTGACAGGGGATAGATCACTAGCTCCACATTAAGAAAAGACTCCATGGTGGCCACCAGGCAGGTGACCGAGGAGGGAGTCCCAGTGTGGAATCCCTCTGATCCCGGCCTGGGTGGGCTGGACTCGGGGATGCGCGAGAGTGGAGGCTGCAGGGGAAGCTCCCGCGCTGGCAGCCACATAGGGGAGCAGCGGGGGCCTTGGACCCTGGCCCTGTCACTGGTGCATCTGTGTCTCTTTCTGTTGCCTGAAAGTTTAGGTCAACTTTTGGTAGAAAGGGGTAAATTTGCCACCTCTCTAGCTCTGTCTGGGGGTCCCCGCCCTCCTCGCCCCAGCCCAAGGCTTGCTGGTTTCCGCTCTGGAAGTTGGCCTCCCGGCTTGAGAGAGCGGGACCAGAGCTGCCTGACAGCGCGTGTTCCAGACCGCCACACGGCAGCCCGAGCTGGGGCAGGAGCCATGGGCAGGTGCCATCTCAGGCCTGTGCATCTGTTGTAGACAGGCGGGAGCTAAGGAAGGAGACAGAGGGTGGGGTCCTCTGAGGAGCAGGGCTGGAGGGGTGCAGCGGGGAGGGCGGGGAGACAGCTGAGGGGAGGCGTGCACCCAAGAAAGGCTGGGGGAGCCCAGTGTGCTGCCTGCAGATGGGGCCACTGCTCATCAGTTCACTGTCCCCCTCCTGGTGGACACTCTTCCTCATCTGTTCTGGAGTGTTCTGAGCAGCGTCAGGTGGAACTGCTTTCCTAGGTGCAACCCCAAATTAGGTTTCCGCCCATTCTGGTGCCAGGTGAGACGGGTGGTGTGCATACGGGGATGCATAATTGGGAAACCCAGAACTGAGGCTTCTCCCTGACACCTTTAGGCTACAGGGATCAAACTGAGTTTAGGAGAGGTCTGATCTGGCATATTTAACCCTTGTTTAATTAAGAAAGTGTAGTTTTCTCCATTATTTATCCATTCAACAGGCTTTCTTTCAGCTAATACTGTGAGCACCGGTTTTATGCTAGTCCTACCTGTGCAATGAATTCTAGGGGTACAGCTTGTTTAGAAGTGTAGGCGTTTCAGAGGGAGCGGTGCCCTAGGAGCAGCCCTCGCCCCTCCCGGCTGCTCCACTGACCCCTGAGAAGAGCAGAGGAGCCTGTTTCCTGGGCTTGGGCACTGGGGTGCCATGAGGGCACCAGCAGGGGTAGACTTGGGAGCCTGTAGCAGCACCCCCAGCCCCACCTGCCCGTCCAGCCCAAGGAAAGGACTGTGACCTCAGTGGGACGTCTGTCTGACAGGGCCACTCCTGGTAGGCAGACTGTCCACCTAAAACACGTTGCCATGGGAAGGGCTAGCGGGTGTGATCAGTTGCACGAATCATCTGGCCCAGGCGTCTCGGATCTTGGGGCTGCAGTCGGAAAACACTGCCCCTGCTTTTAGGACAAGCCCTGGAGAGGGAGTAAGCGACCTGGGCTCCTGCCTCCGTGACGGGGAGCTGCAGTGCCCCAGGGAAGGCTGCTCTGCGCCTGCGCCTCTTCCCCACATTCAGAAATCTGCCTTTTGTGCCAGATCCTTCCTTAGTCCACTCTTCATGTTGCTCTGTAAATGGGTTCACTCTTTGAACTGAAATATGTTTAAAAGGGAAATGCTTTCACATGAGTATGTAAATGGAATGTCTGTGTCACGTGCCCGTAGCTGCAAAAACAAATACAATGGAAAGGAAAGGTTATTTGGTTCTAGTTAGATGTCCTCGCTCCTCTGACGAGGGAGCCATTCGCCTGGAGGAGTGGGCTGCCCTTTGACACTGGGCTTTGCACCGCCTGGGATGGTCTTGCCAGCCAGCTTGCTTTTGAGGAGACGCGGCCTCACACTATGAGCCAGGAGCACCCCCCCAGTCCCAGGAGGGGGCTTTTTCTCCCCCTCCATTCAGGCCTCAGAACCCGAGCTCCTTGTTCACATGCCTGGACCCTGCAGGGGACTCGGCTGCTGCTGTGACTGCCTGGAGGCCTCACAGAGTCCAGGGAGGCCTGAGGCTGCACTGGGAGGTGTCCGGGGCTCTGAGGCGGAAGGTCTGGGTTTAAGTCCTGACTCTGGCACCAAACCAGCTAAGGGACTTTATTATTCATTCACTCAACAAATATTTATTGAGCATTTCCTATGTGCCAGACACTGTGCCAGGGCTGGGATTTTAGTCATGAACAAGGCTGAACAAGAGATGTGTGGTCTTGCTCTACTGGAGCTTTCATTGCAGTGACAGGAGATTGTCAACGAGGTAGGAAACAAGTAAGAAAATTCCAGGTAGAGATATAAGATCAGAATAAGATGGGGTAACAAGATAAAGAGTGCCCAGGGAGGCAACATTAGATGGGGAGGTCAGGGAGGGCAGCATCTGCCTTTCCTCCTGCCTGGAATATGGATGTGATACCTGGAAGTGCAGTAGTCATTTTGTGACCATGAGGCAACAAGCATAAGGGCAAAAGCCAACATACTAAGGATGACATAGAGGGAAATGAAATGAGCCTGGGCCTTCAATGACATCACTGCACCAGGGCATGAGCCCTGGAGCTTCATCCTGCAGACTTTGTGATACATAAGATAAAAGAAATGCCACTGTGAGTTGAGTTTTTCTAGCAGTTGAATACATGTCTAGCTAAAACAGACCTAAAGGACAAGGAAGATTAAACTATGGTCATATCTGGAGGCAGAACATTTCAGGCAGAGGGAACAGCAAGTGCAAAGGCCCTGAGGGAGGAACAAGCTTGAAGGATTTGAAGAACAGAAACAAAGTCAGTGCAGCTGAAGTGTGATGAAGCGGAGGGACACAGGTGAGCAGGGGCTGCATCAGGTCACGTGGGTTCACCCTTGGGTAGAACAATGCACTGGGACGGCACTGGGGAGGGTGGAGCAGGAGAGAGACATGGTCTGATTCAGGTTTTAGGAAGATCTTTCTGGCTACAATGTGGACAGCAGCCCACAGGGGGCAAAACAGCAGTCGAGAGACCAGAAGGTCAGGTGAGGGGTGACGGGCCGTGGCCCAGGTTGGCAGTAGTAGCGATGAGTCTGGGGGGGCGTGAGTGGACACACGTGCCCCTGACACACAGGGCCTCTTCCACCTGGACAGACTCCAGTTTGACTCCTGCCCTGCCCCTGTCAGCTGTGGGACTCTGGGACAGGTAACTTAAACCCTTCAGACCTACCCATGTCTATCCTCCTGCCCCTGTTGTCCAGGGCATCGTTCCTCTCACCGGAGGCCTGCCATGGCCTCCGGACCCTAATCCTACCGCAGCCTTCACCTTCCCATCCTTTCTCCACACTCCAGCCACCATAACTCTTTTAAAAAGAATACGCCCGAGGCACTTCCCTGTTCAAGCTCTTCAGTGGCTCCCCGTAGCCCTCAGCAGCGACAGGCCCGCCAGCCCGCGTGTTTGTCAGCGTGTTCCTGGTCTGCCAAGTAGACTGGGCTGCACGTCAGAGACCAGACCCGACTCAAGCGGCGCCCCCGCCGGCCTGGAGCGCGGCCTCTTGCCCCCGGACTCAGGGCCTTGATCGTGGGCCTCACGCCTCTGTCACCCCCTTTCGGATCTGCCAGTGGAAGGGGAACGCGGGGTGGGGGGGCGGGCACCCTTTTCTCAGAGCCTTGTCCACTGCGGTCCACACTTAACTTCCGGGGAGAGGGGGAGGAAATGCCGTCTGGGAGTCCAGGAAGGACTGGAAATGGATTTTTGGTGAATTACTGAGTCTCCAAAACAGCCTGTCCTCTGGCATCTGAATGGCAGTTTTCCCCTTTCTTCACTCACACCGTCCCCCAGAGGGACATCCCTGCCCCACCGGCCTCTGCGGATCTCCTGTCTCTCAGGGACGCACCATGTTCGCACCAGCAGCAGCCTGGGATCTCGAAGTAAAGTCTAAGTTATGCCCACTCTGACCTCGAATGCATTGCTGCAGCGACGGGGCAGGGTACGTCAGGACAGGCTCTCATCACAGAGAGGACAGCCAGAGGCAGTGCGGCAGCCGGGAGCACCCTGCTCCTCCACTTTCTGAGGAGGGGTCTGCACACGATTTGCTGCTCCTTTCCTGCCCACATAGGTGTGCCTTCGGGAGCCAAGTCACAGGCGCACGGATTCTCTGGCAATACAATTCCCTCCAAAATTTAGGGAGTTTTCCTTCCAGTAAGTTCCCTGTGATGGTACTCGAGGTTCTTTTCTAACAGAGCTTCCAAGTGGCTTTGTTTCTCTGTTTCCTCATCCCTCTGCCTCTGTGTCCACTTGCTGATACTCACCTCCGGAGTGTAGCAAACAATTACTAGCAGGCCAAGGCCACACGCTTCACCTGATCTTGGCCGTGGGCTGAGGCTTTCGTCTGTAGAACCGAGAAAGTTGTCCTGGGCCTTTGTTGCTGAAGACCTTTTTCAGTTTTATTTCCTGCTATTTGGGGTCCAGGAGCAGTTGCCTTTTCCAACGCTTCAAGGCCTCTGCAGTGCAACCCTCTCGTTGCCCTTTCTTCTGTTTGCAAACCGTCTGCTTGCATACATTTCTTTCTCAGACCTCACTATAAACTGAAGGAACAACCAACACGCATTAATATCCAGCTCGTTCCCACCGTCTTCCCTGCAACCACAGGTTTAGTCGATCCCTGGTCTGCCCTTCAAGTTATTGCAGGTTACGGTTTTAACAAACATTTTGCCCCTGCATAACATGAATCTCCAACTTTCCACTCTGCAATACCTATGTCCGTGTTCCCCGCTGCCTGACCACTAAGCTAACACTACATATTTCAGGTTTGAAGTGGTGGAAGCACCACACTTCAAGGTATTATTCAGTACACTATTTGGTAGAACAAACAGACCCCAAAAGGTAGAATGCTTAAAACACTATAGAAATGTACTTCTTGCTCATGTAATAAGCCAAAACGAGAGTTTGCTATTGGCAGGTGACTCTTCTCCTTGCAGCAATTCAGAGACCCGAGTTCTTTACAGCCGGTAGATTCACCATCGCCAAAGCCTTGTCATCGGCTGCATCCAGCAATGGAGTGGGAATGACAGAGCCTGGGAGGAGCCCGCCTCATTTCCACACACATTCCTTCCGCTAGAACTCAGCCCCAGGCGCACGCCTGCTACAAGGGGGACTGATAGGTGCAGCTGTATGTCCACGAGTGGAAACATGTTGAGCTGCAGGCAGCCTCTGCTGCACCCTCAAGGTCTGCCGGCATCTGGCCCCACCCACCTCTCCAGGCTCCTTTCCTGACTCTCCCACTTGCAGCCACGCACAACCTCAGAAGACGCTGTTCGCTCTCTCACCGCTCGGCCTCGGCTCATGCTGTGTAGTCTACGCAGAAGCCTCCTTCCCCTCGCTGTTCCAGTCATTCATCCGTCCATCCATCCATCAACCCATTAAATATCGTTGAGCATCAAATACATGCCAGAGCATGATCTAAATGCTGAGGATATCAAAGCGAACAAAGCAGAAAACAACCAACTCCTGTCCTCCTGGGGCTTGTAGTCTAGCAGGGAGCTGCAGACAGCATATAATGAACAAGTTATAGATGACAAACCAGTTATATATGACATCAGAAGACAACAATGATTGGAAAAAGTAGAGGGGGCAAGGGAATCAGAAGTAGGGGGGGCAGCGACTTAGAGGGGTAGGATCTGGGAAAGGAGGCCTCTCTGAGAAGGCAACAGACAGTTGGGCACAGACCTGAAGGAGGTGTGGGAGGGAGCCCTGAGGATGTCTGGTGGAAGAGCATTCTGTACAGAGGGAACAGCAGGTGCAAAGGCCCTGAAGTGGGAGTGGCTTCTCGGGCATGAGGAACAGCACTGAGGCCTGTGTGGCTGGAGAGCAGTGGGAGATGAGGTCAGAGCCCAAGGGGACCAGGTTGTGTGGAACCTGTAGGCTGGTCCCTTCACAAAGCCCACTCATCTTTTCGTTTTCAACCTAGAGATCCCTTCTTCAAGAGAGCCTTCCAGGGCCCTCCACGCTGGGGTGTGCACCTCGCCCATGTCCGCCAGCAGCCTTGTCACAGGGTTTTCTTGTTGTGTGTGCTTTCTCATCCCCACCACCCGCACTTGAAGATGGAGCCCCATCCACCTTGGTCACTCTTGTGTCCTCACTGAACACACAGTGGGTGCTCAACGTGGGGACGGGGTGGCCTTTGGAGCCGTTGCATCTCCACCTGGAAAGGAGAAGGGCTCCCCTCTCAGGCATGCCAGGAACTTTGAACAAGATGACCGGTTTTCTACCCTAGTCCATGCACTTCGCTGGCCTTTTCGTCTTAGAAGGCAGATAAAACACCAATAAATTCTTACTCTCCAGTTCTCCTTCTAGATTCTGGAATGACAGTGGAGAGGCTTATTCCTGTCCCGTCTCAGCATCTTGCCACATCTAACATGAGACTTACTCATCACCTCTCCTCCTGAATCAGGACAGCCTTCAGAAAGAAGCCTCTCTCTCCTGGGGCCGGCCTGGAGGCGTAGTGGTTAAATTCACGCGCTCTGCTTTGGTGGCCTGGGCACAAACTGACGCACAGCTTGTCAGCCATGCTGTGGCTGCATCCCATATAAAGCAGAGGAAGATGAGCACAGATGTTAGCCCAGGGCCAGTCTTCCTCACTAAAAAACAAAAGAAAAAAGGAAGAAGCCTCTCGAGGGTCCTCCCCTGACCTCATGTGTTCCACCTTCTCCCTAATTTGGAAGATTGCCCAACCTTAACCAGCCAGATCACCCACCCGACTCCCTGATTCATGACTTGCCAGGGTCCCCCGTGACCCTACTACAAGCTCAGGATGCACCAGCCCACCCGGTGCCAGTGCTGGTGATGGCGGAGCACCTCCAAACGAGAGCTGTCGCCGTGACCGTGTGGCGAGTTGGCCTGGTGTTGGCACCTTCCTTCTCTACCAGGTGTGTCTTCTTGCCTTTGGTGTGGACAGATTGGCGTGTTGGATGCCCCACCCCAACTCCGTCTGCTGGCGTCCAGAACCCTTCCTCCCCGACCACGGAGGGGCTGGATGCTGCCCAGGAGCCATATGTGTGGGCTGCCCGGTACCTTCTGCCCACAGGTGGCACTGACCAGAAACGAGAAGGCAGTGAAGCAGAGTTTCTGAATTTGGGATGATTTTCGTGGCAGCGGCAGCGGTGACCAGCGGCCAGGAACCCCGGGTTTTGTTCAGGACGGGAGGTCCTGACAGCAGCCAGATCGCCACTTTGAGTATCCGTCCTGCCCCTCCAGCTCAGGGAACAGCTGCTGCTGCAGGCAGGCGTATTTGGGCCACCTCCCCTTCTTGCTCTTGCTCCTCCGGGCCTTCCTTTAGTACCCAGTCCCCATGATGAAATCCCGTTCCAAGCACTGGGGCAGGTTCCGTTTTCCCGACTGTTCTTGGTGGCAGGAATGACCTCCGAGGAACGGTCTCTCAAGCATGGAAACCTGGGGTCAGTTATCTGACCCGACTGGGTCACAGTCAGGATCTCACTGCCCAGAGGAAGTGGGACCCTGGGAGTTCACAGCACCCAGTGGCAACGCCACTACTTAACATCGCACCCATTTTAAGGGCCTGGGGTGAGGTGCCTTTTTTTTTTTTGTGTGAGGAAGACCAGCCCTGAGCTAACATCCGTTGCCAATCTTCCTCTTTTTTGCTGAGGAAGACTGGCCCTGGGTTAACATCCGTGTCCATCTTCCTCCACTTTATATGGGACGCCACCACGGCACGGCTGACAGGCAGTGCGTCGGCGGGCGCCCGGGATCCGAACCAGCGAACCCCGGGCTGCCAAGCGCGGACTAAACCGCTGCGCCACCGCGCGGCCCCGAGGTGCCTTTTGAAGGCAAAGCTTGGGAGACTGATTGGCAGTGCTTCCGTTACCGTGATGGTGACAATGTAGCTACAAAGGCTCTGGGTAGGCTGGCTGCTGGGACCGCCCTGGAGTCGGCAGAAAGAAACCCGGGGACTCAGCTCCAGGCGCAGTGTCGGACAAAACGGAGAGCGGCTCTGACAGCAGAGAGAATCCCCAACATCCTGGAGCCATAAGAACAATGCAGCTGGAAGCCCGACCCTAGGGGACCCTGCAGGCTGCAGGGACAGGTTGACTTCACAGCCTCACTGGACCTGTGATATGAACTTGAGGGCACTGAACTGGAGGGAGTGGGGCCCTGAGAAGAGGGAAGGGCATTTGGGTGCACTTAGCCAACCCGAGTCCTGGACTGAGGAGGGAACAGCGAGTGTGTGGTTGGGTCTCCGCCCACGTTCCCGTCACGACCCCAGCTTCAAATGCATTGTCTTTGCTGCGCCTGTCAGCCCCCCTGGCTAGCCATGCACCTTGTAGCTCCGGACAGACCCCCTGCTGCCCTCCAAATGAGCAGGGAATTTGCCAGAAGTGTTATCTGTGTATTGCTGAGGCCGACTGTCACCTAAAGTGGACATGAGACCTCACAACACACAGGGCGCATCATTTTATAAGGGGTGGGCACTGGGTGTGGACCCTGCTCCCCTCACCATCAGACCATGGGGGCTGCACCCCAGAGGCTCCCCCACGCCAAGCCTCAGTTTCCTCGTCTGTAAAATGGGCCTAATAACTGGCACCTCATGGAACTGCTGTGAGAATCAGGCTGGACGAGACTGTGAAGGCCCGGCGACGGCATGCCCTCCTCTTCCTCTTTTGTTTGGGACAGTGTTGCAATCCCCAGCGTGAGAACTAGGGGGGGAAAATTCCCATTCAGGAGTCGCTTCCTCGCTGGGCAGCTGGGGGACAGGGAGTGGCCCTCAGGCCGGTGCACCATGCTGTCTGACCTCATGTGCTTGGACGGTGATGGAGCTGGTTTACCCCACAGGCCTGTGTGGGCGGCCACCTCCCTCCACTGGACCACAGGCCCCAAGAGAAGGCTTTTTAGGGGGCAGAGGGACACATCCAAGGGCAGCAGCTGATGTGACGTGACATGATGTCACAGTCTCTTCCCAGTAAACCCCAAATCACTGCTCTGCAGGCAGGTGATGGGGAGCCCAGTGTGGAGTGTGCTGTGCCTCAGGCCTCCACCTGGGGACCAGGCGGGGCTGCGGTGTGGTGTGTGAACGGGCACAGATGGCAAAGCCCCCGGATCCTGTCTTGCTGTGAGACCTCAGCCAAGCCCCGGGCCTCTCAGCCTCGCGTCCCCTCCCTGCGAACAGGGGTTGTGCTGCCAGTCAGAGAGCACCCGCCTCCTCCCCTCCTTCCTCAAACTGTGGGCTCCAGAACCTTCCTGGGCGTGTTGCCTCATTGGTAAAGCAATGAGAGACCGACAACCAGACGGCCGTGGGGATGGAGCAGGGTGCACGGACAGCAGTTTCAGCGCCACACTAGGCCAGGCCTTTTATTGAAATGTACGTCATGCAGTCTGTTCAAGAGTGTGGAAAATAACTAAGGGAGGTCTGAGGACCAGCCTCGGCCCAGAACCACCTGGAGCAAGTCCTGAGTAGGAAAGGCACATGAGTGACCACCAGTTTGATCGGGCAAGAAGGAGAAACCCACGAAGTGAGACATGGCAGGAGAGCATGGGGCCCTCAGGGCCATCTGCTGGGAGAGGGCCCAGATGAGTCCCCAAGTGTACCCCTGCCCCCGCTGGTGGCACGAACTGCCCTATGTGACCTGCCTCCTAATCAAGGGCTCCTGGAGCATCCCCAGGACTGGTGGGGGTGAGGCTGAGACGCCAGACAGTCAGGGTAGCACCGGGGGGCAGGCCAGCTGTGAAAGGGGGCGGGGACTCCAGGGTGGTGTCTGCAGCAGGGTCCCAGCCTGGGAGACTAGGTTGTTGCTGCTGCCGGAGCCCACAGGCCAGGCTGGCCACAGCAGCCCGCCACCCCCACCCCGGGAGCAGGGACAGTGGCACTTTAAGGCAGCCCAAGGCAAGGAGGCCCAGGTGACACCTGCAGGAATTGGGGACAAGCTGTTCCTGGGCCCAGGCTGCACAGGGCCCCTGAGATCCCATGTGCCTCCTGGTTCAAGTACTAAGTGTTCTGTGTGTGCTGGCTAGTCACCTGCTGTGAGGGCAGAGGTTCAGGTGGGACATAGTGGGGACAGGGACAGGTCCCTCCTGGTGCCACCTGGCTCTCTCCTCCTCAACAGCCTGTTTGCTCCGGGTTCCCCTGGGGTCCTGTGCCGCCACTGCAGGGGACCCTCGTGGGTAGCCCCCTCCTGGAATCAGGTCATCTCGCCCCAGAGGCTGCAGAGGGTAAAGCACCAGCTTGCTGAGCCAGTGAGAGTTTTCATGATGAGTCTGTGCTTGACCTTGGCGAGGAACAGGGACATGTGGATGGGGAGGGGGTCCTAGAGAAGGAGAGAAAAGGCCCAGACCCTGGGCTGGTCTGTCTGTCCTTTCTTGGGCCTACAACCCATTCTTTTCTTACAGTGTGCCGGGAATGGGACACCCCTGGCCTCGGAGGGGACCCAGCAGCTGAACCTACCTCCTGCCCGTGACTTCTTCCTGGCCTACAACTCTCAGCATGGGGAAGGCCCAGCAGCTTCCCTGGCCCCTCACAACACTCCTTTGCAAACAGGAGGTGGGGAGCCCAGTGAGAAGGGGAGGGGTGCCCTCGGCCCTCTCAGGAATTCGTGGAGACCAGAGCAGGGCTGGGGGCTGGGACGTGGGAGGGGGTGGGGGATGCTAAGGATGGTGACTCTGGGGCTCAGGGACCCCAGTGGACAGGCTGCCTGGCCTCTGTGCCTGTGCAGACACACTGAGGTGTTCCTGCCCCTGGGTGGGAAAGTGTCTGCACAAAGGTCCGGCTGGGCTCAGGCTGCTGCAGAGGTGGTGGTGGACGGCTCGGTGCCAAGACTGGCAGCACAGGGGTGAGCGGAAAGGTAACAAGGGGTCAATGCCTGGCAGACATTGGAGACAAAGGGAGAGGTCATCGTGGCCGCCTATGTCCCCAGCACCCACCCCTCCTGGAGCCTGCCCCCAGCCGGAGCCAGGGATTCACTGTTAACTGACATCTCAGCCCCAGAAGGACCCTGACTCCTGGGTTCCCATTCAGCCCCAAAGAGGAGCAGGCGTGGATTTGACCCTTGTGGGGAGCGGAGCACAGGAAGTCAGGCCTCTGAGCCCAAACCAGCCCCCAAAAGGAAGTGCACAGGGCACCCTGAAAGGCTGGCCCCACAGAACAAAGGGTGCCCGGTGCACCTCCCAGGCCATTACCAGGAAGGCTGGTCTGCGAGGGGCCCCGGGACCCCAGACAGGCAACAGAACATGCCCAGCCACAAGCTCGCCACAAAAGGGAAAGATGCTCTGCTGTCTGCAGAGGAAATCCCTCCACAGAAAGGCTTCTTCCTCTTGGGTGGGGAGGATGGTTTATTGAGGACAATTTGCCTCCCTCCCACCACAGCTCCAAAGGGTCCTCTCTGAGAAAGCCCACCCACAGGGTGGTAAAGAGCAGTGAGGGCGGGGGTCCCCAAGAGGCTCCAGCTGTACTTGGAGCTGGCTCCCGGTAGACAGGCAAATGAGGGGGATGGGGACCTTGGTTTCCTGCAGAGCTGACGGACAAGGGGGCAAGGAGCTCGGGGAATAGGTGCAAGGGGAAAACACCCAGCGCTCCCCTCACCAACCTCTCCACCGATGCAATTCCTCACCTAGCGTCCAGTGTGTGCGTGTGCGTGTGTACAGTTGAGCCCAGGTCTGTGCCCTTTCCTGGCCTCGCATGTCAGGGAGAGCTGCCCCCACCATGGCCACCCCAGGGCACAGGAGTCGGAGGAAGGGAAGGGGCAACGAGGGAGCAGTCACAGCTTGGCCCCACCCCCTCGGAAGGTGGCACACAGGCGTGTTATTGCTCCTCTTGGCTCAGGGAGCACCCTCCTCACCTGCAGGACACAGACGGAGGCAGTGGCGGTGGGGGCCCCAAATCAGCCCCCCTGCCAATCACAGAGCAGGGAACGGCTCTGTGGGTGGGACCAGGATAGGGACACCCCTGCCCACGTGCCAGTCCAGGCCTTGGGCCCTGCCGGGCCTGCCCACAAAAGTCTGGGGCGGCCTTCGGAGACGCTGGCCAGTGTCTGCAGAGCGGGAGCTGCTGGGACTGTGGCCACCTGGCTGTGCCTTCGCTATAGTGGCTGGACTGTTGCCCATCCTCGGCCAGCTGCCTCTAGGGGCCACAGAAATGAGTCCTTACAAAAATAACTCTGAGTTTGTCCCCGTGGGGTCCAGGTTTCCTGAGAGCACACAGAAGCCCAGGGTGAAGGCTATGAGCAAAGGGCCGGCAGAGGCACCCACCCCTGCCGTGGTGCCGGGGCTACGGCTGCAGGTGCTCCAGGTACTGTGGCAGGGGGTTCTCCTTGACGTACTTCTGGATGTACCAGCACGTGAGATGGGCCTTCAGGTCCTCCTCCACCACGAAGTCCAGGGCAGCCTGGCAGAGAGAAGAGCGGTCAGTGCCCGCAGCCCAGCCCCATGCCTCCCAGGCCATTCTCTCTGAGGGTGGGGGCTGGCTGCCCAGGGCCACCTGTTCTACCTGGTCTGCAGAGGAGGCAGGGAGGCGCCATCACCACCCCGTGTTCCAGTTAGGGATACCGAGGCAGACAGCTTTGATAAACTGCCTGAAGCACTCTGCACAGAAGAGAATGAGCCAGGACTGGATCCAGAGCCCCTGCACAAAATGCCCCAGGAGGCGGCCTCTGCACAAGGTGGCTGAGAACAGAGCAGGACGTGGGCAGGGACCACACGTGGAGAATGCGCCCCTGCTGCGTGGCTTGTCTGTCTCAACGCCCCACCTGGAGCCACCTGTCTCCACAACACGGTGCCCTTTCCAACCTCAGGGCCTCCTGCTTGCAGGGTGCCCGCCTAAACCCCACTTCTTTACTCGTTCTTCATGTGGCAACTCAGCTGATGCCTCCTCCTGGAAGCCCCCTGCAGGCCGGGTCAGAGGCGCCCCAGGGAGTCCCGTACCCACCAGAGGTCACGCTGAGGTCTTGCAGGGCTCCCACAGGCATGTGGGGGGCTTGGGGGTGCCAGTGGGGGCCCTGGTCTGCGGCTGTTGTCCTTGTCTCCGATGAGCTCAGGAGGCGGAGTGCAAGGAGTCTGGTGCAGCCCCCTACCCCCTGGTGCCTTGAACACAGTGGGTGTTTAATAAATGTTTGCCAAAACAAAGCAGAGGATAGCCTGGCGGGGTTGCTGGTCTGATGCACAAGGAAGGAGCGGGACTGAGCACCACAAGCTGGCCTGTCCGTGGTTGGCCCACTTGGCCTTCCAACACCCGAGCTGGTCTTTGTCGTCTCACCATCCACACCTGACCCCAGGGTTTGCGACCAGAGACCCTCTAGTGACAAAACTCCATTCTGCAGATAAAGAACCTGAAGGCCCAAGAAGGCGCTGGTCAGAGGCCACATGGGGGGCGCCCTCATGCCCTGGGCAGACAGGGCTCAGGAAAGCCACGGGCCCCATAAGTGGCTCCCAGCCAGTGGAGCCCCCAGGGTGAGGGAGCCCACCTCCCCTTTACCCAGGTCAGTAACACTCGGACGGCCCCCCAGACCCGCTCACAGGTTGGTCCTGCAGAAGAAGAGAGGACAGCCCCTTCTGCAGGCATAGCCCTGCCCCCCCAGGCCTGGGTGGAGGGGGCAAAGGGCAGAGGCCTGCGGGTTGAGGGGGGGTGGGAAGAGCAGGCAGAGGGAGGAACCGCCCTCAGGGGAACGCAGGCCACTCTGGGCTCCTGGCCACAGTGCCCCTCCTTCAGCCCAAACTTCCTCTCCCAGTGGCCTGGGGTTCGAGACGCTTTGGGGATGAAGGGGGTGAGGACGGCGAATGGGGCGGAGCCAATTTCACTGAACCATCACTTATCCACTCACTTAGCAAGGATTTCCTGAGCACCTACTACCTGCCGGGCGCTGGCGAGCTCCTGACACACAGCAGGTGTCGTGGCCCTGGAGGGTTAGCTCTGTGAGCTGGCCTGGGCCCAGCACCCCACCGCCAGCCCAAGGGACCGCTGACAACCACCTGCTCTCAGCTGTAACCTGCTGGCAATGCGGGCACTTGCCTGCACTTTGGCCAAACAGGCCGGCTCGGCCACCATGGCCGCAGTCTCCTCTAAGTGGGAGGGCGGCACCTCCCCACCCCCACCTACCTTGGCGAGGTGCTTGGCGATGCCACGCCCGCGGTAGGCGTCAGGGACCTCCGTGTGCTGCAGGTCCACGATCCGCTTGCCCACATACTCGTAGAGCAGGATGGCCCGGTCGTGACATCCTGCAGGGGAGGGAGGTGGACAGGTGAGGCTGACCAGGCACGGCGGTGGGGGTGGACAGGCACTGCAGCCAGGCTGCCGGAGCTGGATCCTGAGTTACCTCTCTGTGCCTGTTTTCTTTTTTTTTTTTTTGTGGGGAAGACCAGCCCCTGGGCTAACATCCGTCGCCAATCCTCCCCTTTTCGCTGAGGAAGACTGGCCCTGGGCTAACATCCGTGCCCATCTCCCTCTACTTTATATGGGACGCCGCCACGGCATGGCTGACAAGCAGTGTGTCGGCAGGTGCCCGGGATCCGAACCTGCGAACCCCGGGCTGCCAAGTGCGGACTAAACCGCTGCGCCACCGGGCGGCCCCCTCTGTGCCTGTTTTCTCATTCATAAAGTGGGGATATAACAAAACATCCCTCATGGGGGTGTTTGGAGAATTAAATGAGGTAATCTCCACAAAATGCTTAAAGCAGCACCCAGAACACACGCTCCATGCGAGCCTTTGCTGTATTATCAGTCTCAGTGCCCAGCGCCCCCAGCACCCTCTGCACAGCCCAGCTCTCTGCGTCCCCACCTGAGCACCCTCCCAGGGGTGTGGGGGTCGAGGCCCAGTGCTGGATGCAGAGCAGGCTCAGCAAGTCCCCAACTAAAGCAGAGCCCGAAGAGATAAGGGAGCAGGCCGTGAGATGTGTCAGGACCCCCTGCCAGACCCACGGACGATCAAAAAGTGTAGCACCAGCACTCACAAGAAAGTGACACTGGGCACAGGAAGCATGAACAGGCCTTCAAGCCGTCTCAGGCCTGCCAGGCCTGCCGCTCACCAGTCCACCCCAAACTCCTGTGGGAAAAACATTTAACTGGAGTTCCTCCAACCACAGCCTTTAGTACCCTATCCGTCTGTCTGTCTGTCCATCCAAACATCCATCCATCCATCTCCCATCCGTCTGCCCATCTACCTACCCAGCCGTCACACCTGTCCATTTGTCCATCTATCCATCCATTCCACTCGACAACTGTTTTTTGAGCCCCAGGCACTGTTTCAGGTGCTGGGGACACCAGTGAACAGCCAGACGAAGAGCCCTGTCTTCTGGAAGCAACCAGAGAGGAGACAGAGAATACACAAGGAAAGTGAGTTAAGGGTAGCATAGCAGGGATGGAACAGGGGCGGGGGAGCGCTGGGCAGAGGCAGACCGGAAGGAGGCAAGGGGGTGGGCCATGTGACATCTGGGGGAACTGTGTCCTAGGCGGTCTCAGCCCACGGTGCAAAGGCCCTGAGGTCAGAGTAGACAAGTCACTGTCCCTAAAAGAAAACATGTCAATGCCAAGTGTCTTTCTCTAATTTTTAAAAGCAAATTATATTTCATGTGTTTTTCACTTTAAAGCACCGTAGAGAATTTGCTCCTAAACTCTGCTTGGGCTCCCAGCCCACGGCGAGCATCACCAAGTGGAAGACTGCCAGGCTGAGAGTTACAAATGATCAGTCCAGGGTCTCACAGCAAATCGGACAGGCTTCAGCCCCAGCCAGAGGAGGTCCAGCTCTCTGCACAGCTCCCGGAGCGAGGCCACAGCTCATCTCCCGGCTTCCAGCTGCTTCTGCCGATGTCCAGGGGTCAAGTCCCAGGGCGAGTCCGAGGTGAAGC
This sequence comes from Tapirus indicus, assembly GCA_031878705.1. NCBI lineage: Eukaryota > Metazoa > Chordata > Mammalia > Perissodactyla > Tapiridae > Tapirus > Tapirus indicus. Next base: position 310,269 of record CM062932.1, on the reverse strand, counting down.
TGGAACCCAGGCGTCCAAAGCCGGAGGCCAGTTCTCTCCTGCTCTGCCCCAACACGCCTCTATCTCCGGCCTACAGGCCTTTGCCCAGGCTGTTCCATCCGCCTGGAATACTCTTTCCCCTTTTCAGGCCGGCTGAGGGTGGCCCCCTGCACCTCCTCCTCATGGCCCGCTGTGCCCACCCTCTGGCCAGGGCCCAGCTGTGTAGCATGGGACTCCCTTGGCTCCTGCACTTGCTGGGGCTAATGCAGCTCACCCAGGACAGGACAGCAGAGACTGGGAGGCTATTTGGGGCCTGACCCGGTCACCAGTCACCGAAGGAGCTGCCTGTCTGTCCTGGCCATTTGATTCCCCAAAAACTCAGTGAGGGCCTAGTACATGTCTGGCAGGATCTCAGTGCTGGGCATGCAGCAGTGAATAAAACTGACAAAATGCTCCCTCTTGGAGTGAGACAGACAGTAAGTAATGTCATGGTAAACAATACAGGCTCTGCAGGTGAGGAGGTGGAGAGCAAGACAGCAGAGGAGGGGTGGGGCAGCCTGCTGTTCTGAAGAGGGTACACAGGGGAGGCCTCTCTGGAGCAAGGAGGTAAGGGATCCAAGAGGAGATGTGGTGGATAAGCAACCCAGGTGGGGAGAGCAGCATGTGCAAAGGCTCTGGGGTAGAATGTTCAAGAAGCAGTGAGGAGGCCAGCAGGGCTGGACCCGAATGAGTGGGGGAGAGCTGTAGGAAGCCATGTTGGAAGTCCTGGGGCCAGATCACACAGGGCCTTGCAGGCCACTGAGAAGACCTCTGCCTTTGCGCCACTGCTATCCCTGCGGGGACCTGGAACCCTCACAAGCTTGCTAGTGCTCCTCTGTCCACTTGTTACTCCTTCCCTCAGTCATGCTCCCGGGGTGGCCACTCAGGCCTTCAACAGACCAGAACCCAGGAAGGCCTGGGGTTCCTTGCACCCCCAACCCCATCAGCTCCTGGTGGTCACATGGGCTCGGTCACCACCACAGCCTTAGCGCCCAGCGCAGGGCAGATACCCAAGAAATATCCGTCCCACAAGCAGCTGCTGCTCTCTCGCTGCCAGACACACGCTCGGGTGTGAGGCCGACGCGCAGGCTACTGGATGCCCAGCATGCCAGCCTGCCCAGGGCCCAGCCCCCGGCTCTCTCCGCACACCACCCGCCATGGGAACCTCACAAAATGGGGACGATTCTTAGAGCCCTGTTTACAGACAGGGAAACGGAGGCTCCAAGAGGCAGTCACACAGCTTGGTGGCGTGTGGAGCTGGCTGGAGACAGGCGAGCTCCCTGACCAGGGTCTTCCGGCTGAGGAAGAGAAGGCATCAGGGGCCCCAGGAGTGCACGGGGCTACACTAATGGCCCCCACTGGCCAGACCACACCACACTGGGCCGGGGAGGAACCAGACCCTAGTGGACAATCCCTGGGCGCCTGGGCCTATGGCCTGGCTCCTCAGCCTTGGAGGATCCAGAGACCAGCCAGTCCCAACCACCCACACCTGACGTGGCCCGACTCTCCTCCCCCAAACCCGCCGGGAGAGCCCCAGAAAACAGCCATCCCCGTGGTTCAGGCCAAGATCCTGGTGCCCCCATTGCCTTGTCTTTCCGACTCTGATCTGATCCTTCGGCAGGTCCACGGGTATAACTTCCAGAACATGCCTGGAATCTGGCCACTGCTCACCTCTCCACAGGTCCTGCGTCTGCCCGTCTGTCCTCTGCTCGGGGCCCTGGTTCAGCCACACTGGCTGCCACACTGCTTCCCACACACACCCACTCTCGACCCCCCACCTTTGTGGGACTGCCCCTCCACCTTGCACCTCTCCCCTCAGGGCCTCCCAAGGTTGCCTCCTTTTGAATCAAGGTGAGCCCAAATGTCACCTCTCCAGAGGCCTCCCTGACCGTCAGCAGAAGGCAGGCAAAGACAGTGCTGTCCGTCACCTCTCACCCTGGGCACCACTGTCATCCTGCCACTGGTGGCTCGGCCCATGGACACGGCTGTCTCTGCTTACATGGGCACTGTGGGCGGAGCCTGGGCATGGCCTGCTGGACCCCAGGCCTTTCTCTGAGCTGCGTCCCATGAGCTGCCACGAACCCCAAGCTTCAGACTAGCAGAGGGGGTCAGTACTTGCCACTTAGAGGCCACAGGAACAAGCCCAGGGCAGGGCCCTGGGTTCCAGTGCCAGCTTTGCCAGGTGACCTCAGAGCAGTCCTGACACCTCTGTGCCCTAGACCTCATTAGAGGGACCCTTCCCTGGGTCTCTCCACCCCAGTACCCTGTGCCGGCCCCAATCCCAGGACCAAAGGCCCCAGGAAGTTATCAGGGGAAGTGTCACCGAGAAATCCTCTTCCCTGGCAGGCAGGGGAGAGGAGCAGGGGTTCTAGGTGGGAGGTGCGGGGTCTTTGCAGAGGGCGTTGACTGCCACGATCTCCACTCTGCCTGCACCCGCCCTGAGAGGAGGGCCAGTGGATCAAAACACCCACTGTAGAGGAGGAGACTGAGGCAGAGGCAAAGCCAGAACCCAGGCCTTCTGCTCCCTGTGGGAGCTGGGGCAGCAGACTGAGAGCAGGTGCAGGTGCAGGCAGCAGGCCTCAGAAGCACCTGGGTGGTCTTCTGGGCGTCTGCACGTGCAGTACCTTGTTTGGGGAAGGGTCACATGTTGGTGGCTCACAGGTGGGTTAGGCAGAGTGGACTGTAGCCTGGAGAAGCTCAAGGGGCCCAGCCAGGAGGCATGTGAGGGCAGACCCTGGGGGTTATCCGGGAAAGTCCACCCACAGACCAAGCTGGTCCCCTTGTCACACCAGGCATCCTCTCCTGCCCTCCCTGCTCAGGGACACCGCTCTAGGTGTCGTTATGGGGCATGGGGGGTCCCTAGGGGCAGCAATGTGGGCTCATACAGGGGCCTCACACCCAGACCTGGGATCTGAATGCCGTAAGACCTGCTGCTGCACTTTCAGGCCTGCTGCCTCTGGGTACTGAGGGAGGTCACAGGCAGCTGCTGACTCTCTTGGGCCTCGGTTTTCCCATCTGCAAAATGGGGGTCAGGGAGTATGCAGAAAGCATCAAGATTCTAGAACCTCCAATGACCCTTCTCTGCAAGTGGGACACTCAGCCCTGGCTGAGAGGGGAAGGGGAAGGCCAAGGACGGGTCCAGCAGGGGGCTCAATTCTGGCTTAGCTGCCTCCTGGCTGCGTGCTCTGGTTCTCCCACCTACAATATGGTGATACAAAATCTAGTGTTTCAGAACCCGAATGTGGGGGTCGGACAAGCCTGAACTCCAGCAGTCTCCGACACCCCATGTGAGCAAGGCCTACCCACCCTCCCTTCAACATCAGTTTAGGAGCTGGCCATTTCTCCCCACCCCACTCACACTGCCTGGACTAGTGCAGTAGCCACCTCCCTGCTCTGTCCTGCCCCGCAGAGTCTGTTTCCCTCAGAGCAGCCAGAGGGAGCCTGGGACATCCCGTCCATCCCCTGCTCGGGACCCTCCCAGGCACCCACCTCACTCAGAGTCAGAGCCAATGCCTTCCAAGGCCCCAGACCACCTGCCCCTGTGACTTCTTGATGGTATCTGTGAGCCTCTCTCCGTCTTCCACTCCCGGCTGCTCTTGAGACAGGCACCGCAGGGCCCTTGCTCTGGCTGCTCCTTCCACTTGGACTGTCCACTTGCTGGAGCTCCCTTCCTTGTCTCCTTTAGGTCTTCACTTAAACACCATCTTCCCAGGGCAGCCCTCCTGGAAACCTGATTTTAAACAGCAACTCTTTCCCGACATGCTCTCCGCCTGTGCTGCTCTGTTTCTCACCAGGCCCTTGTCTCCTAGGACACTTTACACTTTACTCATTGTCCACTACCCCTCTAAACTGTCACCCCATGCGTCCCCAGCACCAAGAACAGTGCTTGGCATACAGCAGGCGCTCAGTAAGGATTTGTGCAATGAATCCCAGCTCTTCCACCTCAGAGGCACCAGACCCTGGGCACGTCAGTCACTTCTCCATGCCTCAGTCTCCTCATCTGTAAAATGGGAGGAGCAGTTTCCCCTCCCCCCAACCAGCAGTGCCATGAGGATACAGTGCCTCTCTGTGCACGATGCCTGCCTGGATCATGACAAGGACTTAGTGAACGCAGCTGCTCAGACGCCTCCCCTCACTGTTGCTGGGAGCTCATCAGCCTCACTCTGCCATGGGGACGGCCTAGGCACACGCCTGTGCTAGGAGCCCTAGGGCTGCTTCGTCCCCCAGCCTCAGTGTTCATTTCTTAATGGGCACAATGAGCCAGCCTCCAGGGCTTGCCTTGCAGTTCAGGAGACACTTTTTTTTTAATAAACATTTTGTATCTTGCTTTATTTTTTCCACTTAATGTTGCCTCATAAACATTTGCTAAGCGGCTGTAGAGACTGCCTCATAACCATCATTTAAATGGCGGGACAGTGTCCTTCAGGAGACACTCTTGACAGCTGTTCCCCTCCCCAGCTGAGGCAGGGTGGGGCCCAGACACAGATGATCCCTCTCTCGCACCCACAATTACACACTCAGCCTGGGCTGCACAGGCCCTGCCTTGCAGGCTGCAGAGGAGTTGGTGGCCTTGTGCCGCTCCCTGGGCTTGGCTGGGGATCCCCAGTCCACTTTCTAGTTAGCCATCTAGGCAGTAGGTTCTGGAAGGGGGCAACTTCAGAAATATGGCTGGCACATCCAGCCCCGACCACAGCCAACTCTAGAGGGGTGTCCTTTGGCTCTACTCACTTGGAAGAGAAAGCAAGAAAACCCCAAACATTCCCTTTTTCTTCTGTCTCGGTGAGGGTATAGAGCCTCCTGAAGCCCCAAGGGAACCAGAGCCCTCTCTGGAACCTCAAAAAACAGGATTTGAAAATCCTCACAAGAGTGGCCAGGGCCCTGTCATGGCCAGCGGAGCCGTGGCCAGCACCACGGTGGCAGGACTTGCTTCCACGTGGAAAGAACACGGTGTCTGAGTTCTGGCTCTGGCACTTCAGGATGCTGGGCAAGTCACTCCTTCCCTGTGGTCCAAGCCTCAGTTTACTCATCTGTAACGTGGGGTGGTGATGGCCACATCATAAGGATGTTATAGTAGCGACGTGCTGAGGCCCAGCTCAATGCCCAGCACAGCCCAGATGGGGGTCTGAGGAATGTCCCTGCCCCGGGGCTCCAGCCCTCCTGACTGTGTCCAAGCGCAGGTCGCAGGAGCCCAGGTCCACCAGTCAGACCAGGTAGGACCCTATCCCAGCTCCGCCCCAACTCACTGCCTGACCTCAGGCAAGCCTCTTTTTCTGGGCCTCAGCCTTCCCTTCTCAGAAATGGGCACAGTGGTCTCTGAGGACCCTTCCAGCTTGGACACTGCCACACGGGCCCAGCTGGATGAGAAGAAATAGTGATTAATGCAGGAGGTGTGGGACACAGGGAATTCACGGTCCTCGATTTTACAACTCTGTTGTCTAGCCCCCAGAACCCTTGAAGGTGAGTGGGTGTGGGCGAGTCAGCGGCAGAACTTTTCTTTACAGGAAGCGAAGACTTGACTTCGCTTTCTGGTGTTGAAAATAACGACCAGGTCATGTCGATCGGCGGCGCCGTTCGAGTCTCCGCTCGGACCACTGCGGCTCATGCCCGCAGCAGGCCGGCGGCCCGCGCCGGGGCGCCCAGTCTCCACGGGGAGGCACCGGGGCGCGCAGAGGCGCGACAACCTGGCCGAAGTCTCGGCCGCTCGGGCCCGCCGGCCAGCCCTCCCTCAGCCGCGGCCGCCTCCGCGCGGAAAAGCGACGATCCCCGGGGCAGCAGGAAGCCGGGGGGCGGCGGGGAGGGGGTGGCGCGCCGGAGCGGGCTCCCCGGGCCGAAGGGGCCGGCGGCGCGCGGACAAAGGGCGGCGGCGCGTTACCGTTGAGGCGGACGGAGAACTGGCGGCGCCGGCGATCGTGCTCCACGCGGACGGGGCAGCCCTGCTCCGGCGGCCCGGCGCCCCCCGGCTGCGCCATGGGCGGGCTCCGCGGGCGGGCGGGCGCGCGGGCGCCGGGAGCGGCGCGGACACCGCGGGCGGCGGGGCGGCGACGGCGCGGGGCGGGGCCGGAAGCCAGCTGTGCGGTCACGTGGGCGCCGGCCGCCCTCCGTGCGGGCGCCGGCCCTCGCCCTTAAAGGGGCCGCGCGCCCCTCGCAGCGCCGCGCGCAAGCCCGCGCCCGCGCCCGCGCCCGCGCCCGCGCGGCCTTGCCCTCCTGCGTTGGACCCACGGGCAGCTTTGGGGCCCCCAGGCGGACCGCTTCTCGGGAAGATGTGACGACTGGTAGGGAAATTCTAGGCATCTCCTCGCAGCCACCCCTGATGGAGCACTTGCTGTGTGCACGGCCTGCGCGTGGCAGAGCCCTGGAAAGCGCCAGGAGGTACTCGTGAGGACTCCTGCGCTCGGTGAAAAGTCTCCTCAGAGGCCTGAGAAACGGGATGACTGACTCTCTTTGACAGATGGGGAAGCAGGGGCCAGGGCAGTGAGAGACCTTCGTGAGGGCGCACGCGGCGGGGGCGCCGGGAGGACAGGGGCTTGCTGAGGAGGGAGTGTCCCGAGAAGCCGTCGGGGTGGCGGTGAAATGCAGCCTCTCCCCGGGAAAGAGGCGGAAGTGCAGGAAGAGGCCGTGCAGATCCCTGGGTCCACTCCACAGATGGGGAAGTCGAGGCCCAAGAGGGCCAGGGACTTGCTTGAGGACACACAGGACTCTGGGGAGCCCAGACTTATTGTTTGAAAGGGGACTTGACCAGCACTCCCCCCCCCCATCTTAGCTGCTCTCGGAATCATGTGACTCGAGCCTACTTTTTACTATTAAGGTGTAAGCTTAACATTCATTGCCGTGTGAGCATCACCCGAGTCAAAATACGGGACACTGCGTTTCCCTCAGCCCCTTCCAGGCAGTGCCCACCCCTTGCGGTGACCACTCTCCTGGACTTCTAGGTTCATTGCCGAGTTTGCTTTTCCTAGAACTTCATGTAAGCAGAACTGTGTAGTATGTACTGTTAGTGTCCAGTTTCTTCTGTTCCACATTTCACCTGTGAGATTCATCCATGTTGTAGCAAGTATCTTTTTCATCACTGAGTAGTATTCCATCCTGGGCATATACCACAATTGATTTATCCATGCACCTATTGATGGGCATTTGGGCTGTTCCTGGGTTTTGCCTGTTAAAAACATGCCTGCTGTGGACGTTCTAGAGCACGTCTGTTGGTGTCTGTACTGTGGCATGTCTCTTGTGTGGTCACCAGGAGTGGATTGCTGGGTCTTACGGTAGGTGCACCTTGAGTTTTATGAGAAATTGCCAGAATTTTTTCCAAAGTGGTTGTAACATTTTACACTCAACATTGTCACCAACGGTGTCGAGAGTCACGCTCAGTGTTGTCAGTCTTTTCAGTCTTGTTCGTGTTAGCCGTCCTGATGGGGTGAAGTGGTCTCTCGCTGGCTTTGGTTTGCGTTTGCCTGGTGACTGATGATACTAGCCTTTTTCAGATGTTCCTTGGCCATTTGGATACCCACTTTTATGAAGAGCCCATGTAAGTATTTCACCTATTCATTTTCCTTCTTTTTGATTTGTTGGATTTCTTTTTATAGTTTGGTTGTGAGTTTTGTCAGGTATGTTAATTGAGAATATCCTAGCAGATGTTTTTCTTTTTTCCACAGGTGTGTGTTGTATCACGGAGTCTGGAAACAAAACAAGGCTGAAGAGTGAGTTATTATATACAAGGAGACAGAAAGGGATCCTGAGGTCAGACGGGACCTTGACCTTAGCTGAGTCAGGGCTGGCTGCAATTCTGAGCAAGCAAGATGTGACCTTGTGTGTGTCTCAGACGACTTCTGTGTGTCCAGAGAACTTGAGTAGGGTGGGGAGGCCAGAGCGAGTTGCTGGAAATTCCATGAACAGGCCATGCTGTTTCCCACTCTGGGCCTTTGTGTGTGCTGTTGCCCAAACATGGCCTCCTCTGGGAACCTCTCACTGATGCTCCCCGGCCAGCCTGGGTCCAGGGGCTCTCTGAATAGGTCCCTGGCAGGGCCCAGTGCACACCAGGCCCAGCACAAGAGCCCAGGTGCCTCTCTGTTGTTGACTCTCTTCCTTCTGTCCTACTTGTAAATGTCTATTAGCTTGTTGGGGTCTTTAAACGTTGTAGAACTCCTTTGTGGAACGAGGCAGTGGGTCAACAGAAGAATAGAGCAAACAATTAATGTTTGCTGAGTTGAATGGATTTGCTCTGTCTTTTGACCCTAAAGCATGCTGATCCTGGAGGAGACCTTGGGGAGGGGTTGCTGAATGAATGTGTGATCCCTGAGGTGAGAAAGAAAGGCTGGGTCCCAACAGTCTTGGTAGATGGGCCCTGGGTGCTGAAAGACCCTATGGCTGGGGTCTGGCAGGAGCATGTGGAGACCCGTCATATAGGGGGTCTTCTATAGGGTATATAGGATATCATTTATTTAGTCAATCATTACTTCATTTAGCAAACGTATATTGAGCACTGCCTCTGTGCCGGTCACTGTTCTAGGGGGACACACCAGTGAACAAACACACCCCATTCCTTGCCCTTCAGGAGCTTCCATTCTAGGGGAGGGAGAGACAGTAAGCAAAGAGGGAAATAAATACATGGTCCATCTCATGGAGACAAGGGCCCTGGAGAGAGATTCGGTGGGGTGGGGGGGGTGAGCTTTTGGGGGTTTCGGCCAGGGTGGTCTGGCAAACCTCAACAGACTTGGGCTCTTTTTATGGGAAGCTTGAAGGAGGTGAGTGAATGGATCAGGAGATGTCGGGGAAGAGCAGTCCAGGCGGAGAGAAGAGCCAGTGCAAAGGCCCTGAGGAGTGTTTAAAAAACATGCTGAGGCCAGTGTGGCTGGGACCAAGTGAGCCAGGGGAGAGGGGAGAGGTTGAGGGGCCTGAGGGCAGATCAGGGGCCTCACCAGCCACAGTGGGGCCTTCAGCTGTTACTCTGAGCCAGGAGGGGCCATGGGAGGCTTTCAAGCAGACCAGGGACATGATCTTAGTTTTCTTTAATATTGGAAAATTTCAAACGTATATGTAAATAGAATAATAAAATGAAGCCCAGTGTACCCATTATGGCTGAGGTTTTTATTGGTGGGTTTTTTTTTTTTTTGGTGAGGAAGATGGTCCCTGAGCTAACATCCATGCCCATCTTCCTCTATTTTGTGTGTGGGACGCCGCCACAGCATGGCTGATGAGTGGTGTAGGTCCATGCTGGGGATTTGAACCTGTGAACCCTGGGCCGCTGAAGCAGAGCGCAAGAACTTAATCACTACGCCACCTGGCCGGCCCCTGCTTGTGTTTTTTTAATTAAAAACTTTAAGGTCGTATTTACCTACAGTGAAAATGACCCCTTTTGGGGTCTAGTTTTGACAAATGTGTACCCTCATGTAGCTGCCACCACAACCGGGTATTAGAACAGTTCATCACCCCCAGGTCCCCTTTGCCCCTTTCCACCCTCTGCCACACCAGCTGACCTGTTTTCTGCCCCATCGTGTGGATTTTCTGGGGTGTCCTAGAGACGGAGTCAGGCGGCGCACCCCATGGGTGCCTTTGCGGTTGGCACAGGTGCTGCATGTGTCAGCAGTCTGCTCCGTGGGCAGTGCAATGGCCGGTGTCCTGAGGATCTCTCTGCCCACCGCATGGGCATGGGCCATGGGGGGGAAAGGCGAGAGGCAGGGAACCCTTGCGCTAGTCCGGACGAGTGGTGGTGACAGTGGCTGATGCCCGTTGTCCTGAGCTCTTCGGTTCTTGCAAGAGCGCTGCGTGGAAGGGCTGCTGGCAGCCTCATTTTACAGATGAGGTTCAATAAGTTCCTTGGGTCTCACAGCTGGCAAGTGGCAGAGTCAGATTCCAACCCAGCCCCTCCTGCTCTGTCTCTAAGGCTGGGACAGTCTCCAGGGCATGCCAAGAGGCTCCGTGGACATTTTCAGATGCTCTGACCCACCACTGTGGGGCTCCTGGGGGGCAATTGAGCTTGACCGCAGAATCCTAAAGGTCAACCTCAACTGCCACCACCGCCTGGGGGCCCGCCGTGCGCAGGGAGCATGAGGGCTTGGCACCGACAGGACCTCCCCATTGCAGGAGCGGGAGCCCCATGAGGAGGAGGGTCCTGTGAGGGTAAGTGACAGACTGAGAATCTGAACCGTGTCTCCGTGTCCCCTCCAGCTCTCCACCCTGGGCCTCAGTTTCCTTGTCTGTGATATAGAGTTAAGGGGTATGAATAACTTTATCAAGTGTCCCAGTGTCCTGATGTTGGAGGCTGAGACCTGAGAAGGCCCTGCTGTGCTACCCCAGGCCAGCCACAGGCCCTCTCTGGGCCTCACCTTCCCTCCCGCAGCCCCAGCCTCCCCTGGGCCCTCAGCTCTGCCAGGCCCTTGTGGAATGAGTGTGGGCGGGTGGGGATGCCTGCCCTGGTCACCAGCCCAACTTCTTCCCAGGAGACTCACCCCTTACCCGATCTGGACCCCACCACCTCACTTTCCTTTTGAATGCCCTTACTGTTCCTTCCTGATTAGAGGTACGCGAGGTGCTCGTTGAAAATTTTCAGAATAAACAGAAAAACATCAAGAAGATAAAAATCCCTCATAAACCCACCTCCAAAGTCCACCACTGTTCACAGTCTGGCTATGTGTCCTTCTGGACATCTTGTTCTTGTAGCCATTCATTCATTCATCCGCTCTTTCACTGATTCATTCGCTTGCTTGTTCACTATTTATTGGGGGACTAGTATGTGTTCTAGATTCTGGGAGCACAGTCGTGCATGAGGCAGACAAGTGTTCACATGGAGTTCTTTACACACAGATTTTTCCAACAAAAATGTAATTATATTCACTGTTTTGTAGTCTTTTTTTCCATTTAGCAATATACTGTGAACAATTTCCTTTGTTAATGTGTGGAAAACCACAAAATCATTCTTTAAGAATATTTTACATTTAATTTTTGATTAGGTAACATATGCATATGTTTCAGAAAGTAGAACAGAATACGTGCAGACACAAGGACAGTGTAGCTCACACCCGCCTCTTCCTCCCTGCTCTCCTCATTGCTCACCGAAGCAGTTTTACTTGTTTCTTATGAAGTTTTCCTGTTTTCCACACATAGACCCAAGTAAACACAAGTATATATTCTTTCTTCTTATTTTTTAACCCAAAAGTTAAACGCATCACTTACTGGTGTGTCCTGGAGCATATCATGGAGTCGTCACTTCCTCTCCAGCTGTGTGCTCACCTGCTGAATGAGCACATGACGTCGCTAACAAATGACAGACCCTAACCATTCTCTTTGACACAGTCCTTTATTGGTGGCTATTTGGGTCATTTCTAAATACAGCATCTTTGCCTCAGCTGCTGCCTCTTCCATCTTACGGATATGATGATCGTCTAACCAGTTCTCTGTTGTTGGGCATTTAGGTCACTTTCCAATTTTTCGCTGCACTGAGACGAATGTGTTCATAGAGATGTTTTTGCCACCTTCACTGTTATCTTCTCAGAAAACTTACACCTGATAAGAAATGTTTACATAGTACAGTATACGGGGAAGCCACTCTGGTTGATACCCGATTCGGCCCGAATTTCATGTGAACTGAAGAAGTCTGTGGAGCATCCATTGTACCTGTACTTTACCTGTCATGGTGAGGGGCGCGTCCGTCACTGCCCTGCAGGAAGGAGTGTACTCTTTGAAGAGAAGAGTTAGTGCTCCCCTTCTTGTGGTGCCAGAGGAATCTCCCTTCCCTCGGCACCAAGTCATGTTGACCTGCTGTATACGTGCTAATCTGTAAACAAAACGTCTCCTTGAAACCTTGAGAAAAAAATCTGTACACCTGTCATGCGTGATGTATGTTCTTCGTTCTGAAATGGTATAAACTGTGTGAAAACCAGGCTTCTTCCGAGGGCTTTCTTCCTTGGTGAAGACTGCACTTCCAGGCTTGTCCTTAGCTTGGCTCTAATAAAAACTCTCTTCCGCGATAGGCTGATTATCGATTCTTTGCGTTGACATGCCCACAGCAGCACCTTCTGAGTGCTCCCTTCCTGCCAGGCGCTGTGCTGCGTGCTGCGGGAGCACGCTCTCCTTTATCCTTGCTCCCACCCTGAGAGCAGGGCTCATGCAGATGAGGGGCTGGGCGTGGAGAGGCTGGGGGCAGGTCGTGGAGTCCAGAGTCAAACCTGGGTGAGGCTAAGTCCAGAGTCTGACATCCCGAGCAGAGGAAAGGCCACGGGACGGGCCTGGGCAACAGGAGCCTCCTGAGGGGGGGATGGCGTCCTCCTGAGCACCCCCGGAGGCACTCTGAGACCATCTGGAGTAGGTCTAGGATCAAAAACACAATGGGTGCAGGGCCCAGGCAGGTTACCCAACGGAGGGAGATGGGCTGGGTGTCAGACAAAAGGGAGTGGTGTGGAACGTGGCAGAGTGGGGACCAGCTGCTGCTTGCTCCAGCTGGCGGGTCCATGTGGGAGGTCGGGGGCTTCTGCTTCTTCAGTAGGAGCTGGAAATCAAAGGATAAAGTGAGGTCTCCTGATGTTCAAATGATGGCAATTGATTAAAAAACACAATTATATGTGTCTGCTGCAAACTTTTAAATTGTTAGAGGAGGGAGAGAGGGGATCTGCCAAACTGTTAACACTTGATGGTCCAGATGAAGTCCACGTTCATATTCATTGCAGGATTCTGGCCATTTCTCTGGAGAGGTAGATTTTTTCAAAATAAAAAATTGAGGGGAAAAAAAGAGATAAAACCAATGGAATATGTGAATCTTGGTTAGATCCTGGTTCAAAAAAAAAATAGAGCCATAAAAGACATTTTGGGGATAATGGAGCACTTGAATATGCACCGTGTGTTAGATGGCTGCAGAATTATCACTTTCTTTTTCAGGTGTTATCATCGCCTCGTGGTTATGAGGAGAATGTCCTTGTTCTCAGGGGAACACTGAGAGTCGAGAGCAGAAGGTTACGCTGTCAGGAACTTGCCCTCAAATGACTCAGAAAGTGTCTGTGTCTCCGTGTGGCGGGTGGAGCGAGCAAGGGCATGGAAGCGTGCAGGGTGCTGCCCAGGCCTCAGCTTCCTGTGCGCTTGACATGCTTCATAGTAAAAATTTGGGGAAAAAAGCAACAATGGGGGTAAAACAAAATGTACGTGGGTGCTGGAAATGGCCCCCAGTGTCATTTAGCCCAATTCACTGCCACTGCGAGATGGGGAAACTGAGGCCCAAAGAGAAGCAGGGAGTGTCTTTTTTTTTGCCACTGATTTACCTTCCTCACTGGGTCTCCTCACCCAGAGTGAGAACAGCAGGTGTCTGGGCCGCGGACAAGGCACTTCCTCTCCTTTGTCTTCTCTCTTCTGAGCCCAGTGCTGTTTTAGCTCCATTTTACAGAGGTGGAAACGGGCCCAGAGGGAAGAAATGATTCGACTCAGTTGTACATCAATTTGTGGAGGGAAGCTGGTCCTCAGGGCCTCTCATCTTCCCTTCAGTCCCTGGAGCAAGAACACTGGCTTTGGGGTCAGCAGGCCCTGCTCTGCCACCAGCTTTGCTGTGTGACCTGAGGGACTCACCTAACCTCTTTGAGCAGAGCTTCGGGTGAGCAGTTAATGGGAGGTGACACGTGAGAAGGTGCCTGACCTGCTGCCCTGCACATGGTCGGTGCTGTCACATGTCCCTCTGCCCCTGCAGTCCCTGAAATCTCTGCATCCCAGTCATTGTGCCCATCCAGGCTGCCCCGCAGGGCCATTGCCGCCACCTCCAACCCATCTTGCTCTCCAGCCCCAGCTCCATCTACCTGCTGTTCCCCAGCCTCACTGCAGGTCTTTGTGTCCCCCTGTCAGGGTTTGCCACAAGTATCGGAGCCATCTTGTTTCCCTTCTGAGCGTCAGTTTCCTCGTCTGTAACACGGCAGTAATGGCCCCAACTGCTCAGGGCTTTTCTTCTTCATCAAACAGGCTTCCCTCCTCCTCCCTCAGGTTTAATGAGGTGTAATTTACATACAGTAAAATTCACCCATTTAAGTCTAAGTTGCACTATTTTTCAAAAATGCATACAGTTATTTACCAACCATTACAAGTGTCCTATAGAACGTTCCCTGTAGTCCCAAATTTCCCTTATGCCCCTTTGCCATTATTCACTGCCACCCCCAGCCCCCGGCAACACCAGTCTGTTTTGTGTCACTGTAGTGTTGCCTTTTCCAGAATGGCATACAGATGGAATCATCCCGAATGTTGCCCTTTTAGCCTGGCTTCTTGGACCCAGCATAATGCACTTGAGACTTGCCCATGATCTTGCCCGTATCTGCAGTTCATCCCTTTTTCTGTTGCTGAGTGGTATTTCATGGATGGATAGACCGTTAATTTGTTTTTCCATTCACAAGTTCACGGACATTTGGGTTCTTTCTAGGTTTTAGTTGCAATGAAAAAAAGCTGCTGAGTATTTGCATACAGGTTTCTTGTGTGTAAACATAGCTTTTCATTCTTCTCTGGAGTGGAACAGCTGGGCCGTAGGTAGGTGTACATAGGTGTACGGTATATGTAATTTTGTAACAGACTGCCAAGCTGTTCTCCAGAGTGGTTGGACCATTTTGCATTCCCACCAGCAAGGTGTGAGAGTTCTAGTTTCTGCATATCCTGGCTGATATTGGAATTGTCAGTCTTTCAAACTGGAGCCATTCTAGTCGGTGTGCAGTGGGATCTCACTGTGGTTTTCATTTGCGTTCCTCTATTGACTGATGACACTGAGCGTCTTCTCATGTGCGTATTTGCCATCTGAGTATCTTCATTGGTGAGGTGTCTGTTCAGGTCTTTTGCATATTTTTTATTGGGTTGTTTGTTTTCTTACTTTTGAATTGTAAGAATTCTTTGTATGTTTTGGGTGCAAGACCTTTATCAGAGATGTGTTTTGCAAATACCTTTTCTCAGGGTTGTTTTGAGGGTTAAGTAACATCATAAATGCTTAGCGAGTGAGTGCTCTTGTCGTTATTCTTCTTGTTACTACTGTTATCTGGTGACTCTATTTTGTCTTTGTGGATAGAACAAGACCTGATGCCTCTCAGCCCAGAACGCCTGGGGGCAACTGCGGACAGAGGCTCCTTGCTGCCAAAATCCCACCACTCAGGTCCCCTCCACTGGAACTCCCGGGGGAGATGTAGCCTCCACTGGAGTCCGGGACATCTGTGTGTTGTTTGCTATTTATAGTATTCATTTATCAAAACCAACCAGCTGGCCTCGGCTGCTTGGCTGGCCCAGAGGCCTCGTCCTCCCTGCTGGCCTGTGAGACAGCCACATCCCTCCTCACCCCAGCCTGCACCCCCGGTTCTTGTGTGCTGGGCAGACACAGACACATGTCCTCACTCGAGCCTCGCCACGGCCCCCGGGGTCTGACTCCCATTTACCAGATAAGACAGCTGAGGCTTGAAGAGGCTGTGTGGCCGCCTAAAGTCTCACAACCCAGAAGGGATGAACTGAGACGTGACTGCAAGTTCTCTTGTACGGACATCGTCGTTTGTTCACGCTCTCGTTCATGCAACATTCACCTCTTGCACATATTGCTGGGCTGAGCAGAGAACAGCCGGAGGCAAACAGGTTCTATTTACTGAGCACCTGGCAGGTACTGAGCACAGGGCTCCACATGAATTCTCTCACTCAAGGGAGTAGCTGTTATCGTCCCATTTCACAGATGAGGAAACTGAGGCTTAGAGAGACCAAGCGACTCACTCAATAAGTTGGTGGCAGAGCAGGATTTGAATCCAGGCACCCTGTCCCTTCAGCCTGAGTGCTTGACTGCTGGGCCAGACTGAACTCAGGGCCTCTGTCCCTTCCGTGGGGCCTGCCCCCGCCTGTGTGGCCAGCAGTGGTGGGGGCGCCCAAGCACGGTCTGTGTGCTCACTGACTGTCACGATACCTCTCAGAAGTCCATCACGCCATCCCCGCTTCGCCCGTGACGTCCCCCTCCCTTCTCCCTCAAGCTCGTTAGGACTCCCATCTCTGCAGCCTCATCCCTGCAGTGCAGCTTCTCCGCTGAAGCCGCATTCTTATTCATTTAAGTCTTCCCTTGGAGGCAGGCGGCCTCAGACACCCTGCTGGGCCAGCCTGGGGAGGGCCCTGGCCTGGCTGTATTATGATGCACCTGCCCCAGCCAGCCCCCTTCTGCACTGTCTCCCTCAGACACCCTCGCAACGGTGTTTGCCTGAGGATGACCATTGTAAGGGCATGAGCCTGGAAGGCACCCAGACGCCTGCGAGCAGGGCCGGCCGAGGGCGCTGCGGGAGAGCTGTTCAGTGGATGACGCGTGGCTGTGAGAAGGTGAGGTCGCCCTCTGCCCGCTGAAGGGAAGGCCACGTGGGATCTAAGGGGGATGTGAAGTCACACAGATGTGCAGCGCAGCGAGAAGAGCCCAGGCGGTGCCTTGTCCCTGCAAGGATACACACGGGACTGAGCCCGGGAGGCGCCCTGGTGGCTGGGGGACAGGGGTGGAGATGCTTCTCACGTTATACCTTGTAACCGTTTGAATTTCGAACTGAAATTTCCCCCTCCTCTGGGACGCCGCCTCTGATTCCACCACCTGAGGGCCCACCCACAGTGTCGTTTTGAGTAAGTTAGAAGTTGGGCACAGGCCCCTCCCTTTTCTACATCTGGCTGCCCCAGAGTTCCTGGGAGGTGCCTCCCACCAGCCCCTCCCTTGTCTGTCTCTGGGTCAGACTGGACCCCCACCCTGCGGGGAGGGCCTGGCTGAGGCTTATCCTTCAGGGGCCCACGCGTCCAGCTCAAGATCCTAGGCGGGCCCTGCTTGGCCCTGATCTCGAGGCCTCCTCCTGCCCCGGGGCTTCAGGACGGGGCTGACTTCATAGTCAGGCCTCAGTGAGTTCTGACTCTGCCAGGCACATCCTAATCCTCACCCTAACTCTTTAAAGGGAGGCAGGGAAACCCCCACTTGACAGAGGAGGGAACGGAGGCCCAGAGCAGTGAAGAAATCCCACAACTCGCCGAGGGCTGCACACTAGTAGGCGGAGGAGGCAGAATACACCCGGGGCTCTGGGCGCCCTGGGAGGGACATTGGTTTTCCACCAGCTGGGAGGCCCCTCAACCTGCAGGTGCTTTTCACTTGCCCTGGAGGAGACTGGGGACCCAAAGATGCAGCAGGCCTGGGCCTGTGGGCTCTGACCCAGTGTGATGACCCAACACAGCGCTTCTGGCAGCCCAGAGGAGGCAGCAGTAATTCCACCTGGAGCAGCAGCAAGGGCTCCCTGGGGGACGTGGCGTTCAGCCCAGAAAGATGAGGTGGCTGACAGCCCCTTCAACTTAGCACGTTCCCCACTAAGCTCACTATCTTCTCTTCCCACACCTACTGCCCCGCCCAGTTTTATCTTTGTGATTGGCACCCTCCTCCTGAACCCAGAGGGGGCTTCAAGCCTCCCTATCACCTGGCCTCCTCTCTCGGCCTCCATCCCCTTCCAGCCAGCCACTAAGGCCTCTGAATCTTTCTCAGATCCTGCCCCCACCTTCCACCCCCACACTGTTCCATCCGGACTTGCTCTGGCCTAGTCACTGGAGGAGGAAGTCCCCGCGGGGGCCTCCCCTGGGAAACATGCTGACACACAGGGAAGGGTGGTAGGTGAATGGCCTACTGTCCATGGTAAGTTGCAGAACAGGTGTGGAGGTTTTGAAAAAACGGCTGCAAGTTCTCTGCCGTTCCTCCCGTTGTGAGGTTGGGTCCGTGTCTCCTCCCCTTAGAACTGGGCGGCTGCTCTGACCGATAGAGTAGGAGAGAAGTGACACTGTGTGACTTCTGACACTCCAGCCTGCTTCTAGGACACCCACGCTGGGTGCCTGTCCGCCATGCTGTGAGGAAGCCCCGGCCAGACCCAGAGGCTGCACGTGGTGCTCCTGCCCTCACCCCCAGCAGGCCAGCCATGGGGGCCTCCTGGCCCAGGTGCCCAACATGGAAGTGAAGGGGCCCCAGACGTCGTGGGATAGAGACAAGCCACCCTGCTGTGCCCCGAGCATCAGAACATAGCTGTGTCACACGGCTGAGTTTAGGGGGGTCTGTAACCCAGGAGGAGAGAAGCAGGAGGGGATTTTGTGACTTGCTTCATCTCTGCGCTTTGTTCCTTTCAACACACCTCTGCTGGGGCCTGTGAGAGGCCGGGGGCTGCAGAGGCAGTTCTGGCTTGGAGCTTGGCCCACAGTCAAACCCTAGAGCCACTGTTTACCCCTGCCCTGTGAAACAGCGGGGCTAGATTAGAATCAGGGAGCACTGGTTGTGACCATCTGCCTCCCACAAGTCACTACACACACCCAGCCCCTGACCCCACTGGAGTCGGAGTCTTGGGTCACGTGGGTCACAGGGTGTCAAGTCCTGTGAGGATCTCAGTTTGGGTAATCCAGGAAGGCTACATGTAAGAGGCAGGATTTGAGTTGTAAAGAACAGGCAGAGTTAAAAATAATGACGATATGTTTGTTTATGTGAAAATCTTAAGTTAACATTAATTATATTAGTTGACTTTATTACCATATTAAAATACTATATATTAATATTATTAAAAATAATACATGGTTCTTGTAGAAGTGTTTGACAGAAAAAGCATAAAGAAGACAAACACATTTCCCAGAAATCACCATGGCTGACCTGCTGGAGTATTTCCTACATTCCCACCATGCAACTTGGACCAGGCTGCAACTTTTAGCGAACTTTCCCCATGGCTCAAGCAAGGCAGAGCCCAGCTGGCAGAAGGGAGAGTTCCCACCAGCAGCAGAAGAGGCCCCCGGGGCGGGTGCTGGCTTGGTACCCTCCTTCCCTGCCTCTGCACAGCCCCCAGTGACAAGGTCATCCCAGCAGCTCCGCCTACCGTGGCCCCAGCTCTGTCTTTCACACAACAGCCCTGTGGGGGACACCTCTGAGTGTGCAAGACTGACATCCTTCCTGCCACTTCCTGGCTTGCTCATCCCCAAGTACAATCAATCACCTCCAGACCCAGGGCAGTGGAAATCTGTGCTTAGGAGGGCAAAGGAAGCCACTTGTCTGTGTGCTGGGGGCATCCTGGCCGCCTGCCCAACAGAGCTCTGAATCAGCATGAGTCCTGGGCACTGGAGAGGAAAACAAATCCTTCATCGGTGGCCTCGAGGACTTCCCAGCAGCCTGCCTACCCTGCAGGGACACATTCTTCTTTCCACCCAAGAATGTTTGCAACCCTCCAAATGCCCGTTTCCCAAGATCAACCGCGTGAACCTCCTTTCTCCCCTTATCTGAGGAAGACCTGTTGGTTGCTGGGAAAGGTCTGGAGACGAGAACATTTTGAAAGACGGGATGGCTGAGCCTTGGCCCCCAGAGCAGGCTGGGAGTGGCAGCCAAGAGCGCTGCAGGAGGTGGCGCTTCTGAGCAAGCGAGCGAGCACAGGGCTGCACGAGCACCCCAGGGCCCAGTAGCTCCCCGCGCTAGGCCTGGACCTCAGGCCACAGCTGGTCCGAGGAGGTTTCTCCTGAGGAGACACGGCCTCTGCTTGGCGTGGGGAGGTGGGAAATGCTCATGAAAAAAATGGACATTTTATAGCACTTTTCGGCTCGATGGTGTTTGTCACAGCACCTGCAGGACCGTCCAGGACAGGTCTGGTGCCTGACTTCGAGTCCAATGGCTGTACGGCCCCAGATATCTCCCCGCAGGCCCCTCAGAGAAGCCCTTGGCCTGGGCCAGCAGTGGACACAAACAGCAGCCTCCCTACCCAGTCCTGCCAGGACCTGCGAGGACCAGAGTGGACACATGTCCCCCTTCTGCCTGCCTCGCAGCTGCCCCTGGCCTGGGGGCCCCTCCAGCCCCTCACTCCTGGGCAGGGCCGCTGCCACCGCAGAGGAGGGACACCGCCTGGAGTCCCTGGAGTCCCAGCCCGCTCTGTGCTGCGTGATGGGGTGCCCCCAAGCAGACGGCCGCTCCGGACTCTGTAGGGAAAGCTGGCTTGGGGAGGGGGCGGCAGGCTCCTCAGCGCGGGGGTGGCCACAGTGCCAGACCCAGCAGTGCCACCGTGGCGTGTCTTCATCCACACAGCTCTGGGAGTGGCTTGTGCCTTTTTTCCTGAACCTGAGGCTGGCAGGCCGGAGAGACCTCGGGTGACTCACGATCCTCTAAAAACATTCCTTTTCTGGCCTTCCAGGACCTGGCCTGCTGACCTCCTAGCCTCGCGTCCTCCCTCCTGCTAGTGCTGTGCTCTAGACACACTGGCCTTTTCATTTTTCCTTCGAGTTTACTTTTTATTTTCATTAACAGCACTACGAGGCTTATAAGAGCAACAACAGAAAACAGCAGCCTCCTGCTTGCACCTGTGGGCAAACGGGCATGGAGCATCGGCTGCGTGCCAGGCTCTGTTCTAGGCACTGGGGATACAGTGGTGACCCAAATGGACCAGGTCCTGCCCTCCCAAGGCTGACACTCCAGTGTAACCGCCTCCAGCCCTCTTAGCTCTCCCTTCTCTGGTCCTCACTCCTTCTCAAGCAACCACATGCTTCTGTGGCTATTTCTTTCCTTTCAATTTTGGACAATTTTAGACAGTATCTGATGGCTCTGTCCTACAGCAGGTGAAGATTTAGTTCTCTTACAGATGGATCCCTGCACTTCTCCTCCCCCAAGTTCCCACTCTTGTTTCATCACAATTTTGGGGTACATCAGTATTTGGTGCTTATGATATTATGATTATGTAAATATTGTTCCCAGCTGAGCTGTGCAGTACTTTATTACTACATTTTTAATTTTGTGTTATTTGTTTTTCCAGGAGTTAATAATTGCCTTGTTTTCTTCTTGCATCAAGCTGGGCACTCAGAGGATCCTTTCAACCTGGAGACACATGACCTTTAGTTCTGAGAAGTTGGAAGGCATAACTACTCTTTTTACAAATTCTTACCTCATTTTGTTTCCATCCCCATCTGCCCCTCCACGTCCAGAGGGCTCGGGGTGCTTCCCAGGCTGAGTGTTTCCAGGGGCCGTCGTGTCGGTGGTCTGGCTCCTTCCCCTGCAGACTTTGATTTCACCTTCCTCCACTCTGCTAAGTTGGTTACCATTTTTCTAGTCATTTTTCAGCTTCAAAAATTTTGTAGATCCCTTTTGTCTCTGTCATTGACTTTCCTGTTCTTTTTGTCCTTGTGAGTTTGTGCCTTAAAGTTTTTTTATTTTACTGTCATTTTAGTGGGGTTTCGGGAGGGAAGGGAGAAAAATATCCCTGTTCAGTTCATGTTAACTAGAAGGCCCCCTCACTTTCTCTCTGAGCACCTATGGTGTGCCATGGACTATTTTAAGTCAGCCTCTACTCCCAGTTTCACATGGCTCTTTTTTGTTACCCAAGTCTGAGTTCAGAAGACACCCCCTCCAAGAAGGCCTCCTTGACTACCCCATCTAATGGAGCCACCCCAGTGCCCCTCTGCCACATCACGTTGCTTTACTTTTGTTCATAGCCCTTATCGCTATTTGATATTATTCAATATATTTACTTTCATTGATGTATTTGCCTTCCTTCTCAACCTCCCCCGGAAGGCAGGGGCCTCGTCTGTCTTGTTCTTCACTGTCTCCACAGTGTCAGGCAGAAATAGATGCTCAGGGAATATATGTTGAATGGATGGATGGACTTGAGCTTGGGATCTCCAAGAAGCAAACTTCAGCATAACTTAAGGAAGAAGATGGTAATGGTCAGAGTTTCCTGGGAATGGAAGACACAGCCAGTGAGAGAGTGAGAACCTTGTTATGGGAGAGATGCAAGCCCAGGCTTGGGGGTGGCTGAAAGGAGACTGAAACACTGACGAGAACAGATGTGATGATCGCCAAGGCCTAGCTGAGTCAAGCGATTGGCTTGAGGTCGCTTAGCTCCATCCTGGGGGAGCCAGGACACCCCTCATACTTGGAAATAGCCCTTTGCAGGCAGATACCGGGCTGCGCCCAGGTCGTGGGTCAGCCTGATCCGGGTGTAGCCGGGATCTCCCTGGTCGTGTGATCCTGGGTAAGTTGCTTGCACCCATGTTTGTGCTGTGTTCCCCCTGTACCGTAGTGATAAGAAGAGCTCCGAGGTTCTGGGTTCCAGATAACAAGCATGAGACTTCTAGAAAAATGCCCAAAACATAGTAGGCTGGTCTGATGATCTGGGTTAAAGGCCTGGTTTCATCCTTCCTGGTAGTGGGAGCCGGGCAAGCTGCTTGAAGCCTTGGGCCTCAGTTTCCCCATCTGTTAGATGAGGGTCTATGCACACTGGCCTCGCCGGGTCACGTCAAGTTGGGCTTGGAGCACAACAAGTATCAGTCAACACACAGGCGGAAAGTGCCATGTGGGACGCCCTGGGACAGTCAGGATCCAGGCCAGGCTCCTGGGATGCCCGGAGGCCCTGGGCCACCTAGACAGGGTCCTGGGCAGTCTCAGGGTTTCCGTGCAGCTCTGCAGGGCAGCAGCAGCACAGACCTGGGGGCTCCGTCAGAAGCACAGGTCTTGGCATCTTTCCAGAAAGCAGCAGCGGGAGCTCAAAGGCCGTTTGTTTTGCTCAGAAGAGGGCCGCTTGGGCAGGAAAAGGCAGGGAAAACTCTCTCCACCTGGCAGTTCCAATAAGTGCTCCGCTGGCACCAGCGACCCTCGGCCACTCCCTGAACCTCAGTGTTCTCAGCTGTTAACAAACAAAGGTGACAATAACAGCAGGCACCTTGCTGGGGTGTTGTGAGCTGTCCTCCATTCCCCAGTGGTTCACTGAGCACCTGCTGCGTGCTGGGGACGCTGCCCCCGTGCAGCTTCCATTATAGCGAGTCTGCGAGATGCTGCACTTTGAGGGCTCAGCACGCAGTAGGTGCTCTAAAAATGGTACTTGCAGTTTAGCTAGTGGAGCCATCTAACTCATGTGAATTCACCCTTCGGTGCTCGAGAGGAGCGGCAATTTAAATAGAGCAGGTGAGCCCCATCCTCCCTTGTGATTTTCTCCTCTGTACACTGCAGCTTCAGAGCCTGAGCCTGCGTGAGAGCCTCCCACCTACCTCCAAGCTCCTTGAGGGTAACTTCTTAGTGCCCCAAAGCACCACCCCTGGCCAGCCTGGCCCGATGATGGGCCAGAAGGAGCTAGCCCCAGCCCCTGATGTGGAGCAGCACAAGTCCGATGCAGAGGCAGATGAGGCTGCAGCCACTAGCAGAGCTGGGGTCCCTGATGAGAGGGGCTGGGGTCTGTGCCCTGGGGAGGGGTCATGGAGAGCCTCCCCTCCTGGCTTCAGAACTGGGCCTTGAAGGGGAGTAGGAATGAGTCAGTGGAGAAGGCAGGGAAGAGCATTCCCAGTCAAAGGAAGAGCCTTTGCAAAGAAAGGTTCAGGGAGGAAAGCTTGGGTTGGGAGTGGCTGGACTGGGGAGATGTCTGGGGAAGTTCCCCTCTTAGGGAGACTTCGCTGGATTTGGAGCTTGGCCAGCCCTGCATTTTGGAAGGTTCTCTCTGGCAGCAGTGTGGAGGAACTGGGGGCAAGGACCACAGAGAGGAGGAGGAGGAGCAGAAAGGGTCGCTGGCACTGCCCAGGGCTCCAGAGTGACCTGCTCACGTGCAGCAGGACTGGCCACGAGAGGGTGCTGTGGATCAGCAAGCCAGGGGAGCACCTGCGGCTCAGGGCCATGTGTGGGCCCAGCTGTGCACATGGAGCACAGCTGTGAACGTGCCTGAGCCTGTGTGGCCCTCCATGTGCGCGTACATGCTTGTGCACCCCACTGTGTTCATGAGTGTGTGCAAGTGTATTTGGGGGGTGTGTGGACTTACACAGGTGTGAAAGGGGGCATGTGGGGTTGGGACTGTGCAAGTGCATGTGAGTAAGCATGTGCACGGGGTGCATGTAGGTGAGAACAGGGGCCCCTTCATCTCCCACTACTCCAGCTGTGCTGTTATTCGCCTACAAGCCATCCACCTCGGGGCCTTTGCACATGCTGTTCCCTCTTCTTGACATGCTCTTCCCTCAGACATCCTCATGACTCTTCCTTCACTTCTGCAGATCTGTGCTTACATGTCACCCTCCAATGAGGCTTTTCCTGACCTTCCTCTTTAAAATTACGGCCCCCACCTCCAACACACTCCCTGCCCCCTTCCACCCTTTTCCCCATGGCAGTGATCTTCTGACAGACTATAATTTAACTTAGGCATTTTGCTTGTCTGGCTTGCCCACTGGGCCGTCACCTCCTGAGGGCAGGTCCTTTTCAATGTGCCCTCAGTTCTAGGCACACAGCGAGTGCTCAATAAATAGTTATTGAATGAATGAATGAGTTTCCCCAATCCTGGGTTCAGACCATTTTCTCGTTCCAGTCCTCTGCCACCCCAGGTCCTGCTCACACTCACATCCTGATGTTGGCCACACCCCTTTCCACTCTGTGCCTCAGTTTTCCTGAGTGTACAGAGAGGCATGTTTGGGACTTTTCTCCTAGGAGTCAGGATAAGAGGCAGCCTGTTGTGACCGCGTCAGATGCCCCTCTGGTTTCTGAGTGGCCATGGAGTCCCCCAGCTTCCCTGTGCTACTTAGAGGCAGAGGGAGGCTAGCTGATGTTGCTGCAACCAGCCAGGAAGAGAAACAGAAGGTCCTGGGGGTGCTCCTTACTCCACAGCAGTGCAGCTCTGCACCCCAGTCTGGCCTCACATGTGGCCCCTTTTGCACCTCCAACACTTTCCAGGAGACTCATACTTGCTTCTCTGCCTGACAACTTCTACTGGTCCTTAAAGGCCCAGTCTCAAAGTCACCTCCTCTGAGGAGCCTTCCCTGACCTCACCCAGGTGGAGTCTGGCCCTTCCTGGGACTCTTGCTCATGCATCTATTTATAGCACCCCACGTGGAGCTGTGTGGTTCTTGGGCTGCCTGTCAGGCTCCCTGACTAACCGTCAACTCCTCCGACTGGAGGGCCTTGTCTGAGTCAGACAGGCGCCTGGGAGGCTGGCACGGAACTAGAATCACCTCACTGATGTCTGTGGCATGCTTGCCGTCCTCCCTTTGTTCATTCTTCAAATATTTGCTAGGTGCCTACTATGTGCCAGGCCCTGGGCTGTGCATCAGGAATGCAGCAGAGAAGTTGGCAAGATTCCTGCCCCGGAGGGGCCGCCGGTCTAGAGGAAGAGCTGGGTTAGAGCAGAGTCAACAGGAAAGGCATCGGTGGCACCGGTGCTGTGCCGAGAATCAGAATGGATTTGGGGCACGAGCGAAAAGGCCTCATAGGGGAGTTTACTGAAGAGGGGACCTGCAGGATGGAAGGGTACCAGCCCCAGAAATGACGGTGGTGGTGGGGAAGATGTTCCAGCAGAGGGAGCAGCAAGGGCGCATGCGCTGAGGGAGGACTGGTATTGGTATGTCCAGTGGGCAGCACTCAGATGCTTGAACACAGCGAGGAGCAGAGAAGGTGAGGGGGAGCGTGGGAGGAATGGAAGTCCTAGAGGTTGGCAGGGGCCTGAACCCAGAAAACCCCCCGGACCAGGCTTGCAGTCCTGGAAGGGAGGTAGCTACTGCCGGGTGCCCATTTTACCCAAGCTCCCGGGGTGAAATGACTGGCCTAGGGCCACATGGCCCATTTGGGAAAGAGTGCTCTGGGCCACTCCAGACACCCTGGAGCAGTAAGACTGGGAGGGCTGCCTGTAGGAGGTGGCCCACAGTGTGTTTACAAACATTTCCTGGGCACCCGCCAAGCCCGAGCTCATGAACCAGTTTGAGAGGCCTCACTGTTCCCATGGGCCAGGTGAGCAGCCCAGGCAGGAAGCTGCTCAGTGACCTTAGGAAGTGGCAGAGTTGGCATTGGAACCCATACCTGAGTCCATAGCTCATGACTTTCCTCCCACTGCCTGGAAAGGGTGAGCAGGGGATGCAGGAAGAGAATAATGGTGATTATGAGGTCTTGCCCTTATCTCATCTGGCCCTCCCCATCACTGCGTGGGCTGGGCTGCCCCGCCGGGATTCCCCCCTGTTTTACAAACGGGCAAGCAGAGGTCAGCCGCCGCCTCAAAGCGTTTCTGGCAGGTGGTGGAATTTGCTTCCCACAGGAGAGGGCCTGCGGGGGACACACACTCACGCCTGCCGCAGGTGAGGGGCTGACCCCTTGAACTTTGCCAGGCGCTTCCTGTCCTCACTAGCCCGTGGCTTTCCCATCGAGTCACCTGGTCCCAGTGCCAGATCGCTCAGTGACTCCTGAAATCCCTTGAGGCTCCGTGTGGGAGTGGAAGGAAGGCCCGGCCCGTGTGGCCATTGTACGGATGAGAGGACTGAGGCCCCACGAGGGAAGGAGAGAACCTACGGAGGAAGCCGGGATGAGACCGTGGTCAAGGCTTGCCGAGTGCAGTAAAATGCATTGAAATGCCATCTTCCTCCCTCCGAGACTCGGTTTCGCCACGGGTAGAACGGAGGGCAGTGACCACACAACCATTAAAGCTACAGTTACTGACTTCTCCCTGGGCACCTCAAGCTCACCGCTGTGTCCCCACCCGCGGCACGGCGCCGACACAGGGTGGGCGCTCGCGGGACGCTTGCTGAGGCGGGAACGAACGCGCGCGCCAGGCATCGTGCCAGGCCCCTTTCGACTTTCAGTCAACAAACCTTTCCTGAGCGTCCGCGACAGCCCGGGCCCTTCTACCCGGCGGCGCCAGGCGGCAGGGCTGTCACCGTCACTCTTTTACAGGGGCGAAAACGGAGGCTCAGCGGTTACCTGACTTGCCCAAGGTCACCCTCGCTGGCAAGGAGCGGAGTCGGGGTCTGAGCCCAGGTGTCACCCCGGCGCACACTTCCCGCAGCGTGCGGCCCCAGCCGCGTCCCCCGACATGATCTGGGCTTTCTCGGGACGGTGCACCCGCGGCGCGCGCGCGCGGGCTCGGGGGCCGGGGCGGGGGCCGGCGGCGGGAGGGACCCGGCTCTCCAGGAGGGGCGGAGCCTGGCGGCCCCGCTTTCCCCGGTGGAGGGCGGGCTTGACAGGCAGCGGGAGGAGCCGGAGCCGGGCCCGCGGGGGGCGCGGCTCGCGCTTGACGGGCAGGCCCGGGCCGGCGTTGGATAGGCAGGGGACGGGCCCGGAGACGGGCGGGCCAATCGGCGCGCGGGGGCGGGGCCTGCGTCGGCGCCGTCCGGCCGGGCCCCGCGGCGCTGCCCAGTCTAGCCCCGGCGCTGCCGCGGGAGCTAGTCGTCGCGCCGCCTCAGCCCGCCGCGCCCGGGGCTCCCGCTCGCGGCCATGAGCTCACTCCGCCCGGCCCGAGCCCGCCGCGCTCTGGAGTAGTCCCCTCGCCCCGGACCCGCCTGCACCATGGAGTCGCCCGCCTCGAGCCAGCCCGCCGGCCTGCCCTCGGCCAAAGGTAGGAGCGCCGGCCGGGCCAGCGCCGCGAACCCCGACCTCTGGGTGGTCCCGCCCCAGCCTGTCCCGGACCCGGGCAGCGCCGCGGCCCGGAACCTCTTCGGATTCGGGGACCACGCCCAGCCTGGGACCTCACCTGAACGCCCAGCTTAGGCCTGGGGACTGCACCCAGGCCCGAACCCAG
The DNA here is from genome assembly GCA_031878705.1 of Tapirus indicus. Taxonomy (NCBI): domain Eukaryota; kingdom Metazoa; phylum Chordata; class Mammalia; order Perissodactyla; family Tapiridae; genus Tapirus; species Tapirus indicus. Next base: position 282,808 of record CM062932.1, on the reverse strand, counting down.
GCTAGGATCTCCTGATCACCTCGCTCCGGGTCGGGAACCGCACTCGGACCTCCTCGTTTGGGCCTTAACTGCACTCTGGACAGAAACTCCCCCAATTTAGGCCCGTCAGCTGGACCCGTGTGGGATTCGCTCTGATCCTGCGCCCGCCCCCTTCACTCCTGGGGCTGGATTGAACAGACTCGCCATCTGGGCCCTGGCGATGCTCCCTTGCTGGGGATTTCACTGTAACCTCCGCCCCCCCCCCCCCGCTGCCACCCCCCCCGCCCCGCCATGTGGGTGCCCTGGCTACACTCAGACTCAGAACTCCCTGTTCTCCCCCAACTCTCTGCATCCTTGTGGGCCCCACATTGCCCCAATTCTGGCTGGCCTGCACCCCATCCTGCAGCCCCCCCACAACCTCTTTTGGCTTCCCACCCTGCCCTAATGCATAGCCCGCTCTCCATCAGCTCTTCCTTGTCTTGACTTGAAAGCTTCTGTCTGCAACTTGGGGAGCTCACCCCTTCTTGTGCCCCAGTGTCTCCAGGGTTGATTGCTCCCAGGCCTGTCTCTGTTGCCTGTGGGTCCTGGGCCAACTGCCAGGCCAGGGTGCTGGCTGTGCAATGGGCTTGCTCTTGTCTTCTCCAAGTAGCCGGCCTTCCTGGAAATTTTTGTGAGGTGGCGGCTGCGGCAGCAGGATTTGTCATGCAGAGGGGGAAGGCCGAGACTTGGAGGGCAAAAGGGGGATTTTTTTTGCAGGAAGAGGAAAGGATGTTTTTGACATGTTGGAGTCTCGGCAGGCTGGGTTGTGGGCGAGAGTTCCAAACCAGATGTAACTGTGAGGAATGGGCTGCCTCCTGGCTCTCTAAACCTGCTGCTGCCTCACCCCAGTGACATGAGTGACTGTGGCCTCAGTTTCCCTATCTGTGAAATGGGGGTAATCACACCTATTTTCCGTGGACTTCTGGAGTATGATGTAAGATAGTGAATACTAAGGAGTTTTAAGCAAGCAAGGGTGATGAGATGAAGACCTCAGTTCCTGGTGCATAGTAGGTGCCTAAGAAGGGACAGTTGCTGTGCATTTTGTTTTTGTTACCATTTTTCTTACTGGAAAGGCCTCAGCCATGCAGGGTCAAGGCCTTGCCCCTGTTTGGGTTGCAGCTGCAGAGTGAGGGGGAGAAAGGTAACAGCTGGCACTTAGTGGGCCCCTAATCAGGGGGTTGTCCCTACCTCTCTTTCTCTGGAGGGGCCCAGGCCTTGCGAGGGCATGTGGGGGCCTGGGGAGGGTGTGGGTCCTTCCCTGCCCCTGCTGCGGGCTGTGGGCCCAGAGCCCAGCCTGCCGGCGGGTGGGCAGGATAATTACGTCTTACATAAGTGGGAGGCCTGGGAGGCCGGATCCCTGACCATTGCCCAACCACTGTGAGTAACTCAGGAGGCACTTGAGGGGGGAGGTGGCTGGGGAGGGACTTGTACTGCGCAGGCCTCGTGGAGCTTGGGAACCGGGAAGTCACAAGCTTCTCCATTGTGCAGAACCGCGAAATCAGACACTTCTCTTCTCCAGCTGGGGGTTTAGGCCTCGCTTGGTCAGTGCTGTGGGACTTAGGGCAGGTCCCTCAGCCTCTCTGGGCCACGGTGTTTTCACGGGCGGAAGGAAGATATTGGAAACAGTGTTTGTTTTTGAAGGCCCTTCCAGGTTTTCCAGGCAGGGAATGCCTTATCAAAATAAAAATTCAAGCTGCAGGGTTGTGAAGGGAGAGGGATCATGGATGTGAAGGGATAAAGCACTTTGGGGAGACACTGCTTGATCCCCATATGCTGTGTGACTTGAGTCCTGGCATTGCTCTCTCTGAGCCTCTTTGCAGAGAGAGGACCAGGATGAATTTCCAGTTTGTGAGTCCAGGTAACACATGATGTTGGGTGGGCTGGATGGAGGGTCAGGGGCCTCCCTAAGACCCAGGGACTCTGTCAGCCTCTTTGGGGTCTGCAGAAGGATGTGGTGGGGACCCACAATGCCCCCTCACCAAAAACCCCAAGAGCTCCCACTTATCAAGTTTTTTCCCATGTGCCATGCACTCTCCTATTTATTCCTCACAGCCCCATTTATTTCCCATTCCTCAGGAAACTCAGGAGACTCAGAGGCATTCAGTGCCTTGCCTGAGGTCACGCAACTGTGACAGGTGGAGCTAGGGTTCCATCCAGGACTGTGTGTCTCCAAAGGTCTCCCCACTGCTCCTCTGTGTCCTATTCCTGGGCTGGAGACTTGAGTTGAACTGGTGGGACACTCCCCCCACTCCCCCATTACACCTTGGTCCAGTTGGCATCTCCTCCAGGCCGTGCCAGACCTGGAGGACGGACTGAGTCAGAGGTGATGCCCCTTGGGTGCACAGCCCTTTACAGTTGACACATTTCATACTTATTTCAGTCTGACCCATTTGACAGATGACAAAACCGAGGTCAGACAGAGGGAGTAGTGGGACCGAGTCCACAGAGCCGAGGGCTTGCCTGTGTCCTCCCTATGCTGGGCCAGGCCCCCCAGTCTCATGCTCGTCTCTGCCTTCTCAGAGGAATTTGAACAAAGCGGGGTGTGGTTGGCACTTGACCTTAAGGGAGCTTTACCTTTGAGCTGGCAGCAGGTGCCCTACCCGTCCTCCGTGCCACAGGCCCGTGGAGTTTTCCGTGAGCACATGAGGCCCCAGGCCCCAGAGCCCTGCTGGTTTCCCCGGCCTTCTCGCCTGCATGCATCCTTGGCTGGGGTCAGAGGCCAAGGGCAGCTGGCGCTGGGGCCAGTGGGCAGGGAGGGGCACATTTGGTTGGCGTGGTTTGGGTCTGCTGCCTCAAGCCACGTTTGTCCTTGGGGGCGCCACACACATCCTGTCACTGCCCCCGCTGCAGGGTGAGTGCTGCCCACGCGGGCACTTTGTGGTTGATCTTCACGTGGCTCCCGGCTGCCCCGCAGGGACACTGAGGCTGCAGGGAGCGAGCGCTGTCTGTGTCCTGACCCTGCCTCCCATGGCCACTGCCCTCCCCTCTGTCCTGTCCCATCCCGGCTGTTGGAAAGACTGGAGGGTGGCACCTTGGGGACTTTCCCCACCCCTGGCGTGACGCACAGGAAACTCTCTATCAGCCAGCCCATGGCTCAGGGCTTGAAGGGACCAAAGTTCTCCATGGCCCATGTGGGGAGAGGGAGGCTTCCGGCGGGTGAGTCAGCGGGCACTGGGCACTGACTCACCCACTGGGCATGCCAGCCGGCTGCTGCTGCTTCAAGGGGTGAAGCTGCTGGGGGGTTGGGGAGGGGGGCTGTGAGCCCTGGCCTTCAGGTTGCCATCTGGCCCTGAGCCGGGCACCGGAGGTGGCCCCCTTCCTGGACCTCGGACTGGGCTGGGACCCCCAAGCAGGCCCTTCTGGCCCAGTGCCCGCCCCGCCCAGGAACTTCCTCTGTTAGGCAAGGGCCCTGCTTCCTCTTGCTCGGGGAGCAGGAGCAGGTGGCAGTGGCTGTTCTTTGCCCCTGGCCCAGGCACGATGCGCTGCTGGGGGCTCTGGGAGGCTGAGGAGCAGAGGTCGTGTGGGGTCCACTTGGGGTCCACCCTCCCGGAGGATGGGTGTGAAGAGGTGAAGACTCTGTGGTCAGACCCCAGCTCAGCCCCTTCTGCTGTGTGATGACATTCACTGTGCTCTGTAAATGGCTTCAGGCCCCTGGGTGTGGCCCAGCTTTCGGATGGGAGGCCTCAGTTTCCTCACCTGCAGAATGGGAACAGCCCCCCCCCCCTTCCTGTCTTGCTGGCAGCCACAAGGATGGATGGAGACAACCTTATTCCACTCTTGCTAACTGTCAAGTACTGGGCGTAGCAAGACTGTCCACTGTCCACAAAGAACCTTGGCAAGACAGGAAGTGGGGGCAGAGCCTGGGCTTGGGGGCTGGATGGGCCTGCGTTTGAATTCTGACTCACTGCACTGCTTTCTGACTTCCTCATGTGCCCTCTCTGATGCTGGGTCTCCTCTTCTGTAAAGTGGGAGTAATCACCCCTCCCTTGCTTGGTGCTGGTAAAGATTGGAGATAGTGTTTGTCAAACGAGTGGCATCTGTTATTATTTTCTTATTGTTCTGGTCATGGCAGTTGGCCATTGGTAGACCAGGACCTCTGATGATGGACTTGTAAGCTCTCTGACGTGAAGATTCTCTCTCGCTGCAGGGTCCTGTAATGCCAGCCAGAATGTACCAGGCTCTTTCCCCGCTGGTCCCCAAGTGGGAGCTGGGGGCTCCCATTGCCTCTTGGGCCTTCCCGGGGAGGGCCCGTGGGAAACAGAGAGGACTGAGTGCCTGCCTCTTTCTGCAGGTTGCCTCCCCTGAAGCGTGGGGAGGTGTGGGATGGGGATTCAGGGGGATGGCCCCCTCCTTGGCCAGCCCCTCAGTTGGTGGAACTTCATTGTGCCAGGCACGGTGCTGGCCATGGGGCCGGGCTGAGCGAGGAGTGCCTGGCTGTTGAGGAGCTCTGCCTGGGGAGCAGAAGGGGGCCTTGGGACAAGTGGTTCTGAGGGTCCAGATCCCAGGTCAGGTGTGTTGGTGAATCAGGGCCTGGCTGGGTACAGGCGGCCGTGGGGAGTGTCGTCAATGCCTCAGGAGGATGTGTGGTGTCATGTTGGGTCTCAGAGGAAGAATGCTGGGGAGTAGCACAGAGGACGCCACACCAAGAGCCCTGTCCTGGCCAGATGGGTACTGAGGCAGGTTCGCTGCCCCCAGCGGCCATCCAGGCCTCCCCCTCAGCTGGGCCTCTTGGCGTTGCCCACGTAGGTCAGGCCTGTCTGCCCAGCTGCTGCTGTAGATGCCTCCCCGACCAGTGGCCATGGAAACCCCAAAATTCTTTGTAGAAAAGGCATGAAGAGCAGATAGGGCTGGGCACTGGCGGTGGCAGCCTGGGAGGCCCCTCTGCAGCCCACGAATGCCAAGCCGGGGCCCGCATCTGCCTGCGGAGAGGGTCACCAGGCTCACCGCTAAGGGCTTTCCTCCCCCACCCCGGGCACAGGTCCCTGTCACCCTCCCTCTGCCCTGAGGGTCCCTCTCTGGGGTGTCATGGCTAAGCTGGCATTCCAGGGCCTGTCTGGCTTCCCTGGGGAGGCCGTGTCCAGTTACCCCTCTCCCAGCTGGTGTCCGGTCCCCAGCGGCTCTGCATGGACCCTCCTGCCATGGCTGGGCCGGGCCTGTGCCCTGTTGTGCTGACACCTCCTGGCTAAGCCCCACCCAACAGGTGGGCCTTCCATTACTTTTTAATTATTTATTTGTGAATATATCAGAGACACCAGAAGCGTATATAGAGTGAATCTCTGTATGTTAAAGAATAAAAGTAAAATGAATTCTGTTTGCCCAATACCCAGCTAAAGAAATTGAGCATTACCATGCCCTTGAAGTCCTCTCAGAGAAGCATCTCCCTCACGTCCGTCCTGACTTTTGTATTAATCATTTCTTTATTATTGTTTTAATTGAGCTCAGTGTCCTGCAGAGTCCCCCATGGTGCGTGGGGCCAGCACTGCTTTGTGGCGGTGGCAGGGAGGCTCTAGCCGGCCGCTGGGCTCAGGCCTGTCTCCTGCACTCACGAGCTGTGTGGCCTCGGTTTCTTTGTCGGCATCCTGGGATGGATGCTAGGGCCTCGGTGGCCGGGTTGTTAGGAGGGTTTGGTGCGCTAACTCGGGGAAGAGTGATCATGGGGGCCGGTTCAGAGTTGGTGTCTATGAGGGTGTGCAGCTCTGTCGCTGTTGCTTTAAGTGCATCTGAAATTCCCAGGCCCGACCCGCAGTGCCCGGTCTGTGCAGCTGTACTGGCAGTGCTGACGCCTCTCGTCTGCATGCCTGATGCTGCCGGCTGCAGAGGTGTGTGCTAAGGCTCGCCTGAGCCAGTGGCCGTGAAGGGCCTTGGATGTGTGTGGAGGTGTGTGGGCACAGTCAGTAGTAACAGGGAGCTGAGGGATGTCGCTGTGCACCCGGTAAGTAGGGGCTTTGTTGGTGTTGCTGGTCGGTGGCTGCTGAGGCGTGGGTGGGAGGCCTGCCCACGACTGCTCTGGGTGGGGGCTGGAGAATGTTCCTTACCCTCTTTGTCCTCCGAGTCGGTGACTTGGCCTTCTGGTCTGTGTGCCCTCCTGCTGGTGGCACAGTTCACCCCATCCCGGGTTGCCTGGGGCGGACCCCAGGGTGGGGCAGTTGGATCCTCTTGGATGAGGCTGTAGGGACTTCCAGCGGGAGGGGCTGGTTCTAGGCCCAGCTCTGCCCGACATCCATTGTGACACCCCACACCCCGGGCCTCAGTGTTCTCATCTGAACAAAGAATGAAAACACCCGTCTCTCAGGGCTGCTGTTGAGGGTGAGAAGCAATGAGACCAGCCAAGTCCAGGGACGTCGTAGGCGCCCAGTCAGTGCTGAACTTGAACCTGGGCTACATATCGGCGTTTTTACCAAGAATACTTTTTTAGGTATTTCTCCCCATCGACCCTATGTCTATAAGGTTTTGTTTTGATCCTACTGATAATGAAACCAAGAAGGGCATTTGTTAAGGAAAGGTGCTTTTACTCTTCTCCTGAGTAGGAGCATGGCGCCCGGCTGTGCTCCTGGAGGCGGGGGTGGCATGGGGATCACACGCCAGGCTGAGTGGAGGCCTGTGGCAGTTCAGCCCCAGCCCAAGTGTGAGGAGCGCCCCGCTTCTCTGAGGCCCCGAGAGGGTCAGGCGTCACTCAGGGAACATCCCTCCACTCACAGCCACTCGAAGCCTGGATCTTGGGCTTCACAGTCTGGGGGCCCACCCTGCCCTCTGGGGGCTCACCCTGCAGTCTGGGGCGCACCCTGTGGTCTGGGGATCCACCTGGTGACTGGGGGTCTCTGGGCCAGGGCAGCCGCTGAGCTGACCCATTCTGTCCCCAGCGTTTTCTTTCTTCGCTCTCATTTTGCCCCATGGTTACCCAGCAATGTGGTGTGTCGTCACTGAAGGGACGGAGTACATGGCCGAGAAGGGGGTTACTTGCCTGAGGTCACATAGGTCTGTCCTGGGAGCTTGGCTGTGTCTTAGCAACCCTGACCCATGCTTATCTTCTCCTGGAGGTCAAGGCCATTGCACTCTCTGAATGTCAAGGGAGGATATTGAAGCTCAGAGAGGGGTTGTGGCTTGCTCACAGTCAAACAGCAGCTCAGGTCTCTTGATGCCGAAGCCCATCCTTCCCCACTCACTTTCTGTCCACCTCTGCCAGAGTGGCTTGGGGGACGCTGTCGTGGCCATGGGGGAGGTGTGGGGAGCCAGGATCTGGTGGTCCTAGGGAGAAGCGCAGGCCCAGGAGCTCGGGGCCTGTGTTCTAGTCCTGCCTCTGCCGCTGCCCGGGTGTGTGACTCTGGGTGAGTCCCTGGGCCTCTGGCCTCAGTATCTACGCTGGACAGTCTCTGGGGTACCATTCAGTTCTGAGCAGGCCTACTGCCAGGAGCCCTTGGGAGGAACGCCTGTGAGCCCGGCTGCCCACTTTAGACGGAGGAGGGCCCAAGGCCCAGACCTGCAGCAGCCCGGGGCCCGGGGTTAAACAGGGCTTCTTCATGTCTTCGTTATTTTATTTGAGTTATTTACATTTAGGTAGCTGATATTGCATGTAGTTAGGAATCTCAAAGGTACAAAAAGGTAGTTTCTTGCTTCTCCTTGGAATCATCCATGCAGAGCCAGCATTTTCTCTCTCTCAAATCCTGCCACGTGGCCTTGACTCATGTCACCTTGCAGAGAGCATGCTCGCCTGCTGTCCGCGCCACTTCCCTGGGCTGGTCATGGATTTTCCCAGCCCTGTCCTCAGTGTCCTCCTCTGTGGAATGGGGATCCCGCTCGTCCCGGCCTCTCGGGGTTGCCGAGGGATTGAGGGAGACATGAGGAACGCCCCACGCAGGCGTGGCGCCCGCGGCTCAGCTGTGTCGGCGGCTCTCTCTTCCTTCCGTCTTGGAGGAGTTGGGGCTCAGGGATGAGCTCTGCGAGGTGGGTCTTCTGAGCAGCCGGGCATTTGGACGGTGCCGAGTGGCACTCCAGGGTGCTGGCCTGGTTAGCTTGCCCCTCCAGTGCCAACGGAGGGACCCCAGGCTGCCCTCAGCACCCGCCCCTCCCTGCCCACACCCCGCTCCGGCCCCTCTCCCTCCCCTCGCTCCCTCTGAGCCCACGCCCCCATGCGCTTGTCCCCTGTGCCTGGACCACCCTGGCTCTCGAGCCTTCCGCGTCAGCCTCAGCTCAGATCTCACCTCAGAAAGGTCCCTGTCCTCTGCTGCCTTCTCCAGAGCACTGAACACGCAGGGAAGCCTTTGGGACATCTGGCCTCCCACATCTCCACAGTGGTGTGTGGTCCCTTACCTGCCAGGCATGGACACCCGGGACCCAGGACTTGTCTCGTGGAGTTGGAAATCACGAGAAGCACCCGAAATACCCAAAAGTAGGGGGCAGGAGTAATAAATTGGGAAACCCTGGGATGTGACTGAATGTGTGTGGTAGGGGTTTCCTCGTTGAGCGGAGGCCCTGGCAGTGTCGTGGTGAGGGGTTGTTCCGCCCCTGCCTCCTCACTCCCGTGGACGGACCCTGAGAAGAGAGGGGCATGGTCTAGTCTAGGTGGAATCTCCCAGGGGCCCTGGGGCAGGGTGGTGGCAGGGGCGGGGAGGCCCCTCTCTCAGGCTGTCAGTGTTTGGTCGTTAGAGCCAGACAGGCCTGTGTGCACATCTACTCCCTGCAGATGCTCACTGACCCCCTTGGCACAGCAGACCCATGAACACACTTCCCTCGTGGGGCTGCTGGCAGTATTAACAGAGTGGCTGTTTGGGGCTGAGGGCCCGGCGTTATCTCAGATACTGCGGGTTTCCAGATGGCTCAGTCCAATCTTCCATGGTCAGAAGCTGCTAAGGCATGGCGCTGATAACTTCACTGGACGTGCCCGATAACCCTGGGTTGTTGGTCCATTATCCCCATTTCACAGTTTAGGACATGATGCCCAGAGAGGTTAAGTTGCTTACCCGAGGGCACACAGCTAAGAAGTGGTAGAGTTGCAATTTGAACTCAGGCTGCCTGGCTCTAGAGTCAGTGCTTATAAGCATTTTGCTGGCTCCCTCTGAGATAGTAATTACAGAATGGTGACTTGTGAGAAGTTACAGGAGAGGAGCCAGCTGGACACAGGGAGAGCTGGTAACAAGGGGGCTTAGCTGGAGCAATCAGGAGAGCCTCTCTGGATAGGCGAAAGGTGAGGATCATATGCCAGCTCGGACGAAGTTGCAGAGAAGAGCATTCTAGGCAGAGAGGACAGAACATGCAGAAGCCCTGAGGGGGGAAAGAACGCGGCTTATTGAAGGTGTGGTGAGTGGGAGGAGAACGGGCAGGGCTGTCGCGGTGGTGGGATGGTCTGAGTCTAGGCACCTCTCTTTACTGTCTGTGCCCCGCAGGTCAGTGGCTGCATTCCTTGCTCCCTGCCTGTGGTGCTGCTGGGAGAATGGAGCCAGCCGAGGACACACAGATGCTTGGTGCTGAGCCCGTCTGTGCTGGGAGCCCTGCAAGCCAAGGCTGGCGGGCTTGTTGTGGTTTGCCGGTGGTGGCCTGCGAACCTCTGTTTGTTGTGGTGACAGTCACCATGGTGGGCCCACACCTGGGCAGCCCGGGGCTGCCTGGCCACCTGGGCCCGGCGCTGACGTCTTTGGCCGACAGTGGTGGCGGCAGGTGGCCTACGTCCTGTTCTGGGCTGTCTGCAGGGCTGCCTCGCCCACTCTCTCTGACAGCCAGTGCGATTGCCCCATGGAGTCCGTGTCGCTCCAGTCGCAGGTCTGATGACCCTGACGGGCAGGAGGGTGAGAAGGCCAAGACCACAGTCCTGCCGCCTGCCTGGCCCCTGTGATCGCAGCCAGGAGGAGGGGTGGCCGGGAGCCCACCTTCACTGCGTGCCTCGTTCCTCTTCACATGGTCCTCGCCCACCTGGCCCGGCTGTGAGCGTGGAAGCTCCCTTGGCAGATGGGGAAACTGAGGCTTGGTGAGAGGGAGCACATCTTATGACGTTCCCAGATCCCAGAGTGGGAGAAGGGTGTGAGGCCAGAGCCAGAGAATGGTGAGAATGGAGCCGAGCAGGGAGAGCTTGGGGGGCACGGCCATGACCCCACAGAACCCCGAGTGGATGGCTAACTTTTCACAGAAAATGTTTTACTTTCTGGTTACAAAAAGCATCAAGTCAAAAATGAAAGCTACCTGTAATTCTCATTACTTGGGAAGGATTTTTTCACCTCTGCGGAGAGCTAATAATAACCATGGTGATCATTTATGGGCCATTATAGGGCCATCGACTGTGTGCCAAGCTCTGCGCCTCGCACCTGGCAGAGGAGACCTTGCCGTGTAGGGCAGGCGGGCATTCTCCGCACCCTGTTTCACAGATGCGGAACCTGAGGGGCAGAGAGGAGGGTGTGCTGGCTCTCAGCCGGATGCAGAGCTGGACTTCCTTGGGCTGCCACACGCCAAACACAGTGTTGGCAGCACTGGCCTAGCCAGTGGCCTGCGCAAGCCTCGGGGCCCCCACTCCCACCTCAGAGGTGGGTGGTGACTTCTAACCCAGGGGCAGCCCAGAAGTGGCCTCAGGAACTGACAGCCCCACATGCCTTGCCATTTCTCAGCGTTCCTCTTGCATGTGCAGTGTGCTGGGCCCAGCATGAGACGCCGCAGTGCTTCCCATTGGGGAGAGTAGCAGACCTGTCCCTCTGGCCACGAGGAGAAGCTCCTGCAGGAGGGGATGCTTTGAGCCACTGCCCAGCCCGTTGGGGTCTCCGAGTCAGCAAACCCAGGAGTGACTCCCAACTGTACCCTTGACTCGCTGCAGCAACTTCACCTCGCAGCCTCAGTTTCCCCGAGTAAAGCGAGGCTAAGAGCTCGTCCCCCTGGGCGTTAGGCACCTGAAATGGACAGGAAGGGCTGTGTGTCGCACATGGGCTGCTGCTTTGGTGGGGAAGGAGCTTTGGAGGGAGACCCGCTGGCCTGACGACCAGCTGTGTTGTCTCATCTGTACAATGGGACAAGGCTTGTCCCACGTGAGGTCGTCATTCGGCGACTGGGACTCCCCAGGGCCGGGGGAGCGGATGGTGGGCACCTGGTGACGCAGCTGCTGCTGCTGCTGTTAGTGCCTGTGGAAGCTTGTTTCTGGAGGCCCCCGGGTCAGGCCAGACAGGCTGGGGCTGGGTGCAGAGACGGGCAGTAGCTCTGGTGCAGGCCGAGCGCTGTCCCGAGTGCTGTACATGATGACTCGACAGGGTCGCTGCTGTGTCCTTCCCCACCCGTGGATGAGGACACTGTGGTTCAGAGAGGTCACGCAGCCTGTACGGGCAAAGGAGGGATTGGAACTTGGGGAGAGAGCCCACGCGTTTGGCTACAGAGTTGCACAAGAGCTGCGCGGGGCCCCCACCTGGCTCTGGGGCAGTGGACTGTGCCATCGGGCACTAAGTTGGCATCGGGCAGGGGGGCTGCCGGGTTCAGGGCCTTTGGCCAGGACTGTGGTTCTGCTCCTGGCCACCAGAGCACAAATAGATGCACCTCAGGGCCTGGCATCTGGTGGTTCCTGGGGTAGCTTCTGTGGAGAGGCTGCAGGGATCTTCCTGCATTACCCCTGTGCAGACACAGGGACCCCATCCCCGCCGGGGTTGTTCTGTTTCCTGGGTGTTCATTAGGCTCTGAGGACAGCTGGGCCTGGGCCTCGTTTTCCCCACGGCGGTGACAGCCCCATCCCTCGCTCGACAGCGGTGCCTGGCCCCGCATGCGTGGCCCCCAAGCTGGGTTCACACATGAGGCACTGAGGCTGCATGGCGGGGCATGGCAGATGCTGGGTCTGAACCTGGTTCAGAGGTGGCTGCAGGGGCTCGGGTCTCCCAGTGCTCTGTGCACACCATGGCAGGTAATGTGGGGCCTTGGGCGGTTCCCAAGTTCCCCAGGTGGCCAGAGCGCAGAGGCAGTTGGGGGCAGGTGATGAGGGTGGGGCAGGTGAGAGAGCCGTGCCTGGGCCTGGGGGCGGGGGCAGGAAGGACGCTCCTGCAGGGTAGGCATGTGGGCGGCACCGTTTCTGCGCTGGGTGGTTCTGGGAGTCATGGTCTAGTCCCAGCTCTGCCACCCGCGTGCTCGGTGATCGGGCAAGTCACTTCCTTCCTCTGGAAAATGGAGCCCCTCGTCCGGGTGCCTGGGAGCGGGGGCTCCAGGCTCAAGCCCACCCGCTCCTCACCACCAGGCTCCCTGGCATCTCTGAGCCTTGCTCTCCCACCTGTAAGATGACGCTGCACCTTCTTCAAAGGGAGGCCGTAATGGAAGCCCCCTCCATGGTGCCCAGCCCGGCTGTGTCCAGCGCCCCATATGCTGGTTCCCTTTTAGCCCCGGCTACGTGCTGGGCACCTGGCCACTCTCTCAGCTAGCCCAAGAGGTTTGGATACTGGGGCTTGGAGCAGTGACACCACTCGCCTGTCCATAGGGGTAAGGGCGAGGGAGGTGCTGCCTTGAGACCCAGGCCCGCCCAGTGCCCTGGGAAGGGAGCAGTCTTCCTGGGGTGCCCTCGGAGAGGGCAGCAAAGGCAGGAACTTCTTGGGGGTGGGAGAGAAATGGGCAGCAGGCTTTGGCCAGGGGCTCCCCAGCCTGTATCCACTCCAAGTCTCCCAGTGACCCCTGAGGTGGTCATCTGTTCCAAGGTGACAGACAGGGAAATCGAGGCTCAGAGAAGGGGTGTGCAGCACAGCTGGGACCTGCGTGGAGCTCTGTCTACCTTAGATGCCGCCCCAAGGTGAGCACCACAGGGGGGTTGGAGGTCGGACCAGTTTCCTAGGGCCGCCAGGACAAAGCACCACAGACCAGGGGGCTTAACAGAAGCTTCCTGTCTCCTAGTTCTGGGGGCTGGGGGTCCTGTCAAGGTGTGGGCAGGGCCGTGAGGGAGGAGCTGCTCCAAGCCCCTCTCTGTGGCTTGCAGATGGCCGTCTTCTCCCCGTGACTCTTCACATCGTCTTCCCTCTGTGGGTGTCTGTCTCTGTGCTCAAATTTCCCCTTTTTGTAAGGACACCGGTCGTGTTGGATTAGGCCCACCCTAGCGAGCTGGTTGTGACTCGATCACCTCTGTAGCCACACCAGCTCCATTGGGGTCACGCTCTGAGGTACTGGGGCTTAGGACTTCAGCACGTGAATTGTCAGGGGGCACAACCCAGCCCTTAACAGAAACCTCGGGCCTAGGACTCCTGCGGGGCCGATGGAAACCTCGGGCCTAGGACTCCTGCGGGGCCGATGGAAACCTCGGGCCTAGGACTCCTGCGGGGCCGATGGAAACCTCGGGCCTAGGACTCCTGCGGGGCCGATGGAAACCTCGGGTCTAGGACTCCTGCGGGGCCGATGGAAACCTCGGCTGCTCAGACTTGGCCCTGCTCCCTGGGGTGGGCTCCGCCCGTGGGGGCAGATCCACGATGGGGCTGTCTCCTCGGAGCGCGTGCTTGGGGTTCAGTCCTCCCTCAGGCGGCTGTGGGGCGGGAGGGCTCCGTGGCCTGTCCCAGCACTGACCACACTGGCCCTCAGCCTCTGTCTCTGCCCCTGGAGGGCAGGGGCCCCAGTCGTCTCTGTCCCCAGCTTTGTCCGGCCCAGGGGAGCCCAGGGACGCGGACTGACTGAGCACTGACCAGAAGCCTCTGTCTCTGCCCCTGGGCCCCAGTCGTCTCTGTCCCCAGCTTTGTCCGGCCCAGGGGAGCCCAGGGACGCGGACTGACTGAGCACTGACCAGAAGCCTCGCCTTTGCTCCTTCTAGGAAAATCCAAGAGGAAGAGGGACTTACGGATATCCTGCGTGTCCAAGCCGCCTGTGCCCAACCCCACGTGAGTCGGCCTCAGTTTCTCCCTGGGCTCAGCCTGGAGAGGCTTCCTGAAGGGGCTGGTGGAGGGGAGCAAGCAGCGGGCGCCCGTCCCAGGCGGCACCTCCTGCGAGCCGGGCCCCGGCAGGGTGGCTGAGGGGCTTGCAGGCATCGCGTGTCTGGCCTGTGCCCTGTCTCACCCATCTCAGAGGGGGAAGGCAAGGCTCCGCCCGTTTCCATGTGGCCGCCCCCCATCCTGGCACAGCAGATGCTCAGCAGTGGGTGAGATGACGGGCCCTGAGGAGCGCCGCCTCCCAGGACAGGCTGTGCCTCTGGCGCCCTGCCAGGCCCGGTTGCTCCTTCTCCCCAGGGGAAGGGTGTGGTCCCCTCTGAGGCTCACGGGGTCTGCTCTCTCCCTGCAGACCGCCCCGGAACCTGGACTCCCGGACCTTCATCACCATTGGAGACAGGGTGGGTGCTGGCTGCATGCCTGGGTGGCCCTCCTGTCTTTTGCCTCAGTGTCTTCATCTGACGGTGGCCCCACAGGGCCACCAGGGGTGGCGGACAGAGCTGGGCTTTGGAGAGGAGCATTGCTCCCTGGATGCTGGTTGTGTGACCCTGGGCCACCCATGCTCCGACCTCCCATCTGGAATGAGGCTGCCTCACTGGCCCTGGTGAACCAGAGCTGGCGTAAAGTTTCCTGGTCGCAGAGTTTGGGTCATAGGCCACCTGTGCCCACGTCACCTGTGGGAATAGTGTGTTGAACATGCACTCCTGGCCGTGCCCTTAGGTTCCCCTGCCTGGGAGCCTGCATTTCACATGCACCTCCTGATGGCTTGGGCACTGGCGATTGGGACCCTGGCTCAGGGACTGTGCGTCCCCCACAGGACATGCCAAGGGTCTCCTGGAGGCCTCTCCTCGCTGACAGCCCCTCCCTGGCTTATTTTTCCCCCAACACTGTCACTGTCTGGTGTCCTGTTCATCTACTTGCTTATTCCTTTTTTGTCTGCCTCTTGCAAGAGAGAGTAGGCGGCTCAGGGCCACATTGCCCCTGTGAGGGCAGGACCTTTGTTTTGTTATCTCTGCGTCCCCAGTGCCTGAAATAGGGACTCATGGGTGGTAGGTGCTCAATAAGGAGTGGTTGAATGAGTGACTGATTCTGACCACCTGACTGGGGTGGGGGCGAGAGGGAAGGGCATCCCTTGGCTCTCCCTGTGCTGCTGGGAACGTTGCACACACCTTCTTATGTCTCACAATGGCCCTTGTACATTTTTGCTATGAGGCTTAGAGAGGTGAAGTGACTTGCCCCAGGTCACACAGTAGGAAGTAGTTGGTGCAAGATTTGGGGACAGATCCGATTGACTGGCTGTCTTCTCTTTCCGCTGCCCCAGCTATTTTCACTGGGCCAGGTGTGAGGGCTGGCTCCTGGCTTGGCTGCCACCAACCCTCTCTCTTTTCTGTCCTCCAAGAACTTTGAGGTGGAGGCTGATGACTTGGTCACCATCTCGGAGCTGGGCCGTGGAGCCTATGGGGTGGTGGAGAAGGTGCACCATGCCCAGAGTGGCACCATCATGGCTGTTAAGGTAAGCAGAGCCCCCCCACCGCCCCAGTCCAACCCTGCTAGGGCTAGGGGGCACCTGGGAGGCTGCCTGGAGGAGGCATAGGGGCTGAGCCTGCCTGTGGGCTCAGATAAGGGGTGGGATGCTCGCCCCTGTCATGTGGCTCCTGAACCACCGCCCTCTCCCCTGCAGCGGATCCGGGCCACCGTGAACTCACAGGAGCAGAAGCGTCTGCTCATGGACTTGGACGTCAACATGCGCACGGTCGACTGCTTCTACACCGTCACCTTCTATGGGGCCCTTTTCAGAGAGGTGAAGCCCTGGTGGGAGGGTGGGAGGTGGGTGCTGGGTGGGGGGCTGGGAGCTCAGGCTGCCCTCCACCAGCCGTCCATCCACACACCTGCCCCCATCATACTAGCCTGCAGCCCACCGTCACTCGTGCTATGACCCCAGCAGACACTTGCCGAGCACCCCTGTGTGCCAGTGCCGGGCACAAGAGAGAGTGAAGACAGCAGAGCTGGGCTCTTGAGAGCTCAGGCCCGGGAGCCAGACCACTTGGCTCCCTTGCTTCCTGGCCCTCACGGCCCCACTCGGTGCCATCGTTTCCTTGTTTGTGAAATGAGGCCAGTAACTGTATCCATTTCACAAAGTTGTCATGAAGATGAGATGACGTGGCGCAGGGCCTGGCACTCAGTGAGTGTGCCACACGGTCCTGCCTCTGTGACCACCTGCTTCACCAGTGTCCAGGCTGGTGGGTTGGGGCTCCGACCAGGGGCAGCCGTGGAGGTGGGCGAGGGTCCGATTCTGGCCTACTGGAAAGACTGGACGTGGGTGAGAGAGGAGTCGAGGGCCAGGCTGGAGCGGGGGAAGGATGGGCTTCTGCCGAGGACGGCGGGAAGGACCGGAGTGGGTGCGGACGGAGACCAGGAACCCGGATTGGATGTGCTGTTTGTGGTGGTGATTCACCACCTAGAGCTCAGGGCTGAGGTCAGGGCTCCCCGAGCACCTGCGGGTCCCTGAGCTTGCTGGATGCAGTGGACCCAGTGGTAGATCAGCACCTCATTGTCCACTATCTGATTGACTAATCACCCGCAGTGTGCCGGGTACGTGTGTCTGTCCCTGTGCCGCTGGGGGACAGACACACCCGGGCCTCACCACATGCCAGCTCAGAGCTGCCAGGGAGGCCCAGGGGCCTACGGGTACCCCAAGGAGATGCTGCACCCAGCCTTCTCAGAGGGTGTCCTGAAGGATTTGTGGGGGCTTGCTGGGGGACTGGGGTAGGGCGAGGGGGACATGGCATTGCAGGTGTAGGAGGGAACAGTCTGCCAAGGTCAGAGCTGGACGAGCTCTGTGTGCTGGGGGCCATGGAGCCGAGGCAAGGAGTCTGCTGGGCTGGCTCATGGAGCTGAGCTGGCGCATCCAGGTCCCAAGAGCCCCTGTTGGAGGGACACAAACAAGCGTGTGTTTTAGTCACTTGTCTCTGGAAAGTTCCATGGAGTTGGGGGTCAGATGGGGGAGACCAGAGGCGACAGAGCTGGGGAGGCTCGTGTGTGGACCCGGCAGTGCAGGCAGAGCTGGATGGTGGAGAGGCTTCAGCAGGCAGAGTGGCAGGAGCTGGGAGCTGAGGAAGTGCCTGCGGGTGAGGGGTCGGGCTGGTGCTGGGGAGGTGGGGTGAGGGCTGGCGCTGGCCCCGGGCAGCCTGTCCCGTCACAGGGGACCCCTGGGCGGGCCCAGGCTGACCTCCAGTCTCCACCCACAGGGAGATGTGTGGATCTGCATGGAGCTCATGGACACGTCCCTGGACAAGTTCTACCGGAAGGTGCTTGATAAACACATGACGATTCCAGAGGACATCCTGGGGGAGATCGCTGTGTCTGTGAGTGGCCTCAGGCCCAGGTGGGGTTGGGGGGTCTAAGGGACACAGCCAGGGGCCCCAGCCCTGCCCCAGCAGGCGCAGAGCCCGGCCTGGGGGTGTGTCTTGGGCAGAGCTGGACCCCCAGTATGGCCCCCAGCTGTGGCCCAGAGCCTGGGCCACCTGTCCGCCAGAGGCCCAGCTCCCACCCTGGACCAGAGACTTCCTTCTGAGGGGACCCTGGGGCTCCTAGAGACACACAGATTTGGCAGATCCTGGATCTCTAGGTCTTTGTATGCAATTCCTGACCTTCCTAGGCCATTAAAAAAGGGACTTAGCATTTACGTCTTACTTCTACTAAAAATGCCCTGAGGAGCTTGCAGAGGTACTGGCTAAGTTGGGCGAAAGAAAAGTTACATCCAAATACTTGCCTTTTGAGG
Organism: Tapirus indicus; assembly: GCA_031878705.1. Classification (NCBI taxonomy): domain Eukaryota; kingdom Metazoa; phylum Chordata; class Mammalia; order Perissodactyla; family Tapiridae; genus Tapirus; species Tapirus indicus. The sequence continues at coordinate 265,168 of CM062932.1, read as the reverse complement.
CTTAATGTTCCTAGATGAGGGCAGCAATCCTGGGCTTGAGCATCCCGGCAGCCAACGTGAAAAAGGAAATGGAACCATTTATTCCGGGCTTCTCAGTTCTGACTGCCTTTGGGGACGTTTGAAACATACCTGGCCTGGGTACTGAATCCCAGTCTGTGGGGTAATTCCTGAGGGGAATGGCTCTAAGCATGTAGGCCACTGGCTCTGCTGAGGGAGGGGAGAGGAGGCAGCGAGGCTGCAGAAGGGCTGGATTTTACCCAGGAGCCTGGTGGGGCGGTCACAAGTCTCAACTCTGCAGGGGTGTTGGGTAGCTCATGTCCCTGGTAAAGGCCTGGGCCTGAGACCTGGTCTACTCAGAGCAAAGCAGGAGGCTGGACGTGTCTGCACCTGGATTGCCAGGACACCAGGGCAGTGCTGGGATGCGGGCAGGAGCCTAGGGTAATGAGGGACTGGGGTGTGTACATGGGGGAAGGAGACAGATGGGCACGGGTGGGGGCCTTATGTCTCTGTCACTGTTGATGCGATCAGGAATAAGGTCATTTGTGTCTCTCCCCTCATCCCTTTCCCAAACTCCAGATCGTGCGAGCGCTGGAGCATCTGCACAGCAAGCTGTCCGTGATCCACAGAGGTCAGTACTCAGCCGCTGGCCGGTGGGGAGGGGCCCAGCCGTGGGGGACCCACTGGCTCCTCACACAGGGTCTCATGCAGTCCTGCAGGGCGGTGGGCCTCTCCCTGCTTTCAGGGGAGCCAGTGGAGGCTCAGGGGTGATGGGCAGTGACATGCCTGTTGGGTCAGGAGCCGAGCCTGCTTCCCAGCCCAGGCCGCTCCCCACTTCTCCAAGCCATGTTCCTTGGCCCCCACCCCCTGGCCATGACCCCCGCCTCCCTTAGAGCCAGGACCGTGTGGACCTTGTCCTGGGAGGGCTGACTGGTTTGTTTTGACCTGTCATCTGCGTGTTGTGAAATGCAGCTGTAGTTAGCCCTCGGTGGGTCTGATGGGAGTTCACACCAAGTGGCCCCTGCCCTGTCGAGATGCAGCATTTCCCCTCACCCCCCCCAGAATGTCCTCTAGGGCCTTCCTGGGCAGTCCCTGCCCTCACAGTCCCCACACCCCTCGTCTGACCCTTCCCATCCCAGCCCCACCCTAGGTCATCGCTGGTGGCAGTTGGGCATGGAACCTTCCGGTCCTTCTGTGCATGTCTGTCTTCATGCACGTCCTCCAGAGAGTAGGTGGGGTCGCATGTGTCGCGTGTGCCTTTGCCAGAGGGTTTCTGTGGCGCACCTGCCCTGTCAGCCTCGACCCCGAGGTGAGGCGGGTGCGCAGGCTGGTCTGTGTGTGTCGTGGCTGCTGCCTGAGCTTCCTGGCCACACCTGCTGACCCCTTGGTGTGGACGTCTGAGTGGTTTCTGGGTTCTCACCCTGTCAGTGATGCCCCTTCAAGCCCAGGAGGACCCCAGAGCTAGAGGTTGTGCCGGGAAGCAGAGGCCGAGTCCCGGCTGTGAGGCTGCGTGGCTGGGGCGGGCCTCTGCCTCTGGACCTCGTCTCTAAAGTGCTGGTGGTGGGCACAAAGGCGGAGGCATGTCTTGGCTGTGCCACCACCCGCTGTGTGACCTTGGCCTGGGGCAGCGCCTCTTGGCGCTTCAGTCCTTCATCTGCTCCCTGGACCCAGCAGCATCTGTCCTCTGGGCAGCTGGGGCATGGGAGGAGCCTGCCGGCCTGTAGTCGGGACTCCACAGCTAGGAGCTGACAAAGGTGTGTTCTGTCCCTGGCAGACGTGAAGCCATCCAACGTCCTCATCAACAAGGAGGGCCACGTCAAGATGTGCGACTTTGGGATCAGCGGCTACTTGGTGGATTCCGTGGCCAAGACGATGGATGCTGGCTGCAAGCCCTACATGGCTGTGAGTGGTCCCTGCGCCACCTGTGTCCCGGGCCCTGGCTGAGGTTCAGGAGAGGGCACACCTGGGAGAAAATTGCCAGGTCTTGACCCCTCCAGCCATGTCCTCTGTCCGTCACCTCCCCTAGACTCTGCATTTCCTGCCACAGAGGGGGCAACCTGCTGCCCCACCTGCCCACGCAGCTCCTTTTTATCCCTGTTATTAACTGTGTCCCCCAAGTGCCCATTTGGATGATAAGTTTCCTGGACTCCCACAGGGAGGCGGCTCGTGGGGTCGGGGCGGGTCCTGCCCCTCCCCCAGTGTCCTGAAGGTAGGACCCCCCCGGAGGGCGGGTAGGTGGGAGGCAAGGCTTGGGTCTTCACTGCAAGACCCTGGCCCTCGCTGGCCTTGGTTTCTTCATTTGTTCCGTGGGGAGGTGGGACAGGATGAGACCTGACCCCTCACTTTGGGCTGGGGGGGCAAGACTTAGCTGAGGGAGCCTTGGGTGGCCCCTACGCTGGCCCCTACCCTGGGGTGGGCGTTCACACCTCACTGTCCCCTCTTACAGCCCGAGAGGATCAACCCGGAGCTGAACCAGAAGGGCTACAACGTCAAGTCGGATGTCTGGAGTCTCGGCATCACCATGGTACTGTCTGGGTTTGGCCCAGCCCTGCTGGGCGGGGTGGGGTTGTATGGGGTTTGTGCCCAGTTTGTGAGCTTGGGGGTGCCCATGAAACAGGTTAGCCTTGGACAAAGTGTCAGCTTCAAAAGCTGAGAAGAAAATGTGCCATCAAGAGTGGCGGTATCTTGGGGGCCGACCCAGTGGTGTAGCAGTTAAGTTTGTGCGCTCCGCTTTGGTGGCCCGGGGTTTGCAGGTTCAGATCCCGGGCGTGGACCGACGCACCACTTGTCCAGCCATGCTGTGGCGGTGTCCCTTATAAAGTAGAGGAAGATGGCACGGATGTTAGCCCAGGGCCAGTCTTCCTCAGCAAAAAAGAGGACGATTGGCAACGGATGTTAGCTCAGAGCTAGTCTTCCACACACACACAAAAAAGTGGCAGTATCTTTAAGGGAATGCCTGCAGGAGACATTATGCCCCTCCTTTTTGTGAAGGTGTACCCGTCACAAAAGTTCTTGACATCTGTGGTAACTTGTTCATTGAACTTTCCCCAGAGTTCATGGTACTTTTGAGAAATCACAGTAATTCCAAATTAAGGGAGCCCCTGGTACGCACTTCATTTCAAAAACAAAATGGAAAAAATCTTAAAAGATGTTTTTCTCAGTGAGAAGTCTGTTGCCTGTGGGGTCCTGATGCATTTCCACGGGCATGGCAGGATGGGTGTGGTGGGTGGGCTCTCAGTCCTGGGCCTGTGGGGTCTTGGGTGGGGGGGGAGCAGGTGCCTGGCCCTCAGCTGGGGTGGCTGTGTCTGAGGTCCAGGGGCAGGGCTGGGCCCGTGTGCCTCTTGTTCTTTCTCGAGCTGCCTGCCAGAACCCCCACCTGGCCTGAGTCAGGGCTCGGCCCCGGTGTGGGTGGAGTAGTTAGGAAAAGCCTGCTCTGGCACCCACGTGGAGAATGGGCTGGGGGGGACAGCAAAACGACTCAGGTGCAAAGTCCCCCTGCCAGCGGTCGGGGGGAGTTGGGCCTGAGACCTGCGTGTGTAGAGAAGCACGGCTGTCTCGGGCCAGCGTGCCGGGGTCCGTCCATGATGGGCAGCCTGTGTGCTCGTCGGCGCCCCCCTCCAGCCTCTGGAATTGCTGGGTATGCCCGGGCTGTGCATTTGTCCCTGACGGCTGTGGTGTCAGCGCCCTCCCTGCCCCAGCCCCTCTGGCCTCCTGGTGTGGGGGCAGGGACGGTCCATCATCAAACCAGTCAGTAAAATGTGTGGGGAGGAGGGGTGTGGAGAGGAGCGGTGGGCAGGGACTCCCGGGCGGGGGGAATAGCAGCACAAGCCCTGAGGTGGTGAGGGGGCGCAGGGGTCTGGGGCAAGGCCCTGGGGGGTGGGGTTGGTGGGCCTGGGTGGCTAGATCCGAGGGGAGTTCAGGGTCAGCGTGGGTGTTCTGGGTCTGTTCACATTGCAGTTGTTATCGTGGTCCTGTCACCGTCGGATGACTGACTTGATGAACTGTGTCTGTACACGGTGACGGGGAAAGGACAGAATCACAATCATTCTGTGTCGGAGACGTGGAATTAGGTCATACCTTCCGTTGCCCTTAATACTGCCAACACGTTATTTTCAATTAAACTGTTTTTCTTTAAAGTGAAGAGGAATATCCAAAGTCTAAAGGTGGATACTATCCCTGCCGATAAGAGTTTTCCAGCTCCTGAGTTAAAAAATAATAGGAACAAGTTCCTGCTGTATTTACAGACTCTCCAGACCTCGTTGGGTGTCAGGGACCACACTCATGACCTCTCCACACATGCACTCACCCTGCCCCCTCCCTCCATCTGTCCATCTGTCATCATCACTGGAGACCTTCTGATGTCTCCGGTGGAATGTGCACAAATGTGTGCTCTGTGCACATTTCAGTCACCGTTCCAGAACCTGGTGACTGAAACCAGCAACTCCTTATTAGTTCTCGTGTTTCTGCAGCCGGGCTGGACTCAGCTGGGCGGTTCTTCCACTCCACCTGGCTCTGGCTGGGGTCAGGGCTGGGCTACTGGAAGGTCCAAGAAGGCTTTACAAACTTGGGTCCTCCCTGCGGTGGGGAAGGCTCTCATGGTGGCTGGCTTCCACCAGGGAAGTGCTCTCGAGTGCACGGCCTGCACTGGCCCAGGTCACTTCCGCCTCAGTGTGCTGGTCAGAGCAGGTCACAGGCCAGCCCAGGTTCCAGGGGAGACAGACTCCAGTGTGGGTGGGGCCTGGTGGGTGCACCCCAGGAGGAGAAGCCCTTGAGAGACGAACTGCGTGGTGCAGGTTAGGTTTTTCCCCACAAGCTGCACGAGGAATGGAAATGCTCTACAAACACACAGAGGAAACGTTAGAGGGAACAACGCATCACACGGCTGTCGACTCAGAGACACACAGCCCTGCTCCCCGTGTCAGCTGCCAGCATTAGGCATTTCCTTCTAGACATTTTGGCTCTTTTTAAAAAACATATGTAGTTTTTATTTTGCTTTTTCCCCTTAGCATCACATCATTGCTGTTTCTCTGGGTGGTTGTCAACCCTGCAGGCCTCTCTTCCTAAGACTGCGCAGCCGTCTGCCACCATCTCTTCAGCTCTCCTCATGCGGGTGGGTCACTGGTTTCCCATGTTTCCTGTCCTTTGGAAATTGCAGCTGTTGTGCGGGCGACGGGTGAGGCACTGTGGGCTGGGCACGCCCTTGGTGGTCTCCCTCTGGTCCTCGTGGAGCTCCCCTGAGTCACCCTGTGGGCACCTGAGCGCAGCCATGGGATGCAAGGCCTCAGCAGGTAGACACGGCTGATGCTTGGGAAGGCTCTCGCCCTCACGCGTAGGCCACGCCGAGCACCCACACCCCGCCGCCCTGTGGCAGGCTGGCCCCTGCCGCCGGATGCTTAGGCTGCTTCTCACATCTGCTGTTACAGATGATGCCACATCGTGCAGCTTTGTGCTCAGAGGCTGTTTTTTCAGTTTTTGAGCTTTTCAGAAAGAATTACCAGGAAAGGGATTCCTAGGTCAGGATCTGGACACTTTTCCATTTTCCTGATTATAAACTCGGGCAGGCCACTGGGACGCTCAGTTCTGCTTGCTGGCATCAGTGAACATTCTCGGAGGAAGCGCTGAAGTCTGTCCTGTGAAGATGCCCACAGACAGGGTGACAGCCCGTCCCGAATCTGGCGCGTCCTCCGTCTGTGGAGTGTTTACGTCTTGGCTGGAGGGGGGCCGTTAGCCTCATGGGAAGGCCCTTTCTCAGCATGATAATTAGTGATCTGTTCAGGCGCCAGTTGCCCACACGAAGCGTTTGTTTGAACCGAGGCCTCTATAGGTCACACAGTGACCATGGTGACCACGGCCGTCGATGAGAAGCCTCTGTGCATTCCAGGTAGGGCCTGGGCTGACCTGATGTGTCCTTTTCACCTTGGCATCAAAATCAGAACCCAGAGTCTGTCGTCAGCTGGCCAGTCTTTTCCTCAAGTGACTCCCGCCAGCTGCAGGCGCAGCGCGGGGCTAGACGCCTGGCGTGCGTGCAGAGGCTGGGCGGCCCTGGTGTTGCCCGTAGGGAAGTCCAGGTCTGGCAGAATTAATGAGGCCATGGGGGCCATGTGTCCAGGGGGTCAGGGAGAAACAGTGATGGGGGCTGAGAGGAGAAGGCTTCCTGGAGGAGGAGGCATTGGAGATGGGCCTTACAGGGTACCAGTGGGTGGGCAGATGGGGGCTCTACAGAGACGGAGGGGCTGTGAACTTCAATTCCTAGTGGGCCTGCTGGGCTGTTGCAGAGTGAGGGGCTGATCAAATGCGGCCCCGTGGTCTGACATTGCTTCTGCAGCCTGAGGGAGAGACAGGTGGAGGAGACTCATTTCATTTCCCGTCTGCCTCCTCTGTAAGAACAACTGCCCAAATAAATGGCAGCAGACATTAAGACAGTCTGGAGACATGAGGGAGGGAGTGGCTTGTGGTGAACAGGGACGCTGGTGCCTGTCTAGTTGCTTTGCCGACTGCTGCCTTGCAGGAAGGGGGCCCAGGGGTGCCAGCTCCTCTGATTTTTCCAGATGAGCTGGAACCTGGGTTAATGTAAAATCTTCAGAATTCAGATTGTTTGAAACCCCAGCCATGGTCAAACCAGTCACGACCCAGGACTGGATTTGCTCCATGAGCTGTAGTCTCTTGCCAGCTGGGTCAGAGGAACCAACTACTTGTGTCCCCCTGGCTTTCATCTTTCATCTGTCACATGTCAGCCCCTTGACCTGCCTCATGGCCCAGCTCCAGGCGCTGGGCCAGGACAGGCAGGTTCTGAAAATGCCCTGCTTCTGGGTGCAGAGTGTGGGTGCATCTGACCCCATGCCAACTGTCTCCACTGCAGATCGAGATGGCCATTCTACGGTTTCCTTACGAGTCATGGGGGACCCCGTTCCAGCAGCTGAAGCAGGTGGTGGAGGAGCCATCCCCCCAGCTCCCAGCTGACCGTTTCTCCCCCGAGTTTGTGGACTTTACTGCACAGTGGTGAGTCTCCAGCCCTGCTGGGCCTCTGGGCCTCCTCGAGCCCCAGTCAGCAGTCTGCCTGCCCTGGCCACATCCCCACTCCTCCCTGGGTCTGGTGCCCTTCCCCTTTAGCAAATAAACCCCAAACAACGCATCATCACAATATGCAAGGCAGAAATAGAGCACAAGGAGAATTTGACAAGCTGTGGTCCATGGGGAGATTTTAATATAGTCCTTCTAGAAATGGACAGACCAGGTGGACTGAAAAAGAAGACAGAAAGCATGTGGAGGATTTGAATAGCATAAACAAATTTGCTTTTATTGATGTTTAGAACTTTGTGCCAAATTAAAGAATGCCCACGGGAGCCTTATAAAAATTAATTGTGTTTGAGGTTACAAAGGAAATAGGGAAAAAGAAAAAGGCAAAGACACGTTCTCTGCGTATAATTAAATAAAAGGAGAAGTCCATAACCAAAGAGGGAAAAGCTCCATGGAAATTCAAAGTAAATTCTTCTAAATAACTCCTGGATTATGAAGAAGATTTGAACAATAAAATGACAAACTATTTAGCAGTGAAAGACAATGAGAACAGAACATATCGCCATCTATGTGTTGTGGGCAAAGACAGACTCAGAGGACAATTTGTAGCCTTTGTTTCTTTCATTGGAAAATAAATGCTGAAAATAGGTGAGCCTGGCAAACAGGGTCATTGGTCACCTTGACCACTTTTGACTGGGGCCTCTCCTCTCCCCGAGGAATTTCCCCTCTGATATGATTGTTAACCACAGCATTTTGGTGTCATTTTGGTGTTGGGATCTTTGGGAATTCCCTAGATCACTATGGAGACAAGAAGGTAACAACCCAAGAGGCAAAGAAACTGGGTCCTGGTCTCTGTAGTTTGCACCCACAGATCCCACTCCACCCCTGGTAGCTCCCAGAACAGTCCTGGCCCTTCTTCCCCGAGCCCCAGGAGCACGTGTGTCCCCTCACTGCCTGGGCTGGGGTGAGGGCTGAACTCATCTCCTTCATGTCGGCCTGGCTGTGGCCTGCCCTCTTCTCTCCTAGCCTGAGGAAGAACCCTGTGGAGCGCATGAGCTACCTGGAGCTGATGGTGAGTGTGGGGCTTTCTGGTGAGGGGGCTACATCTCCTAGCACAGAGGTGGGCAGCTCCTCTGACTTACCCCTGCATTAATTCATTTAGGAACTCAGTCACTTATTCATTCCATGCCAGGCCCTGTGGAGGGGCACACAGGCAGTGCTGTGACAGACGGTGCAGAGGGATGGGGGGGTGGCCAGCAGGTGGACCATTTTATCCAAAGACATCAGGGAAGGCTTCACAGAGGAGGTACCATTTGAACTGGGCCTGGAAGGATGAATAAGGACTTACCTGCTGATGGAGAGGGTGGAGCGGGCATTCCAAGCGGAAGGCAGAGGCCTGGCATGTGTGGAGAGAAGTGAGTTCAGTGTGGCCAAAAGATGGCTGCAGGAGGGCGGAGGAGGAAGCATTCAGCGCTGTCTCTAATAAGGAGGGCTTCCTGGGGGCTGGGTCCTAGAGGGATGAGTAGGAGTTTGCCAGGCAGGAGGAGCACACAGGCTGGGGCTCATCTGAGGAGGTTGGGGCACTTCCACCTCACCCCTTCTCCTGTCCCCCACCAGGAGCACCCTTTCTTCACCTTGCATAAAACCAAGAAGACGGACATTGCTGCCTTTGTGAAGGAGATCCTGGGAGAGGACTCGTAGGGGGCGGGGCCTTGGACCCCATACTGGACCCCCAGTGCCCCACAGCCCCCTCTGGGGAAGCAGTGCTTGTCCACACCCCTAAGCTGCTGCCCTGGCCTGGGGTGCTCCAGGAGGAATCGAGGGGGCTGCTCCCACCTGGCTCGGCAACAGGCCATTGGTCGTCCCAAGTGCCAAAGAACCAGACCACTGGGGCCCCCAGCTGGGCCCGTGTGGGTCCCACCAGTGCCTCTGCCCCTGCTGCTCCAAGGACCCCAAGTCTCTAGCCCCCAAGACCCTGGACTTGGAGGGGCTGGGACGCCCCCCGCCAGACGCTGCTGCCCCTCACAGAGAAGGCAGCTGGTGCCTGTGTGCAGGCCGCTGCCCTGACCCAGGCCTGGATGCCACCCAAGTTGTATATTTTTTTATCTCTTGACTGAATGGACTTTGCACACTTTGGCCCAGGGTGGCCACACCTCTGTCCCAGCATCGGTGGGGGGGGACACACAGGCGGATAAGCCACATGAATCCCTCTGAGCCCCCCACGAGGGAGATGCCAGAGCTGCCCAAGGCCTTCACCCCAGCACTGGCAAACAGGGCCTCCAAGGGGCACGGGGGTTGCTGAGCCCCGCCCACCACCTCTAGGGGTGTCGTTTCACTTTTTTTTTTTAATTTATCCTCTTGAGTTTTTCTTCTGCTTTGTGGGTTTGGCTTGTGTTTCTTGCATGGTTTGGAGCCCATCACTTTTTTGCCACCCCTTCGGGGACCAGCAGGCCAAGACCGGCCCTCTCTGCTCAGGTGGTGGTCTAGGGGGATGGACCCAAGGTCTCTGCTCAGAGAGGTGCTAGGGGAACCATCCAGCTCATTCTCCCTGGGGACTGGCTTGACAGGGGCTGTGGATCTGCTTTTGGTGTTGTTTTAAAAAAAAGAAAATATATTTTTTTGAAGAAAGGACTGCCTGTCCTGGGTCCTATCCCTGATGTCTTAGGGCAGTTACTTGATTGCTATTTTAATTAAAAACAAAAAACAAGAAAAGGTGGCACAAAAGGTTGTGTGAGCCTGTATCACAGCGGCGAGCCCCGCTCCTCCTTGGGGAGGGTCTGGGGGCCTAGAAGGGACAGGGCCAGGGCCGTATGATAAGGGGAGCAGGGCCTGCCCACTCATCCTCCTCATGTGAGGACACCAGAGCCCAGAGGGTGGTGACCAGGCGCCAGGCCCTGTGCCGGATGCTAGGCAGAGAAGCGGGCACAGGCCCAGTCCCTTGGTGGGATCACCTGTTCCGCTGTCATTGAAGATTCACTGCCAGATGCACAGAGCAAGGAACACGTCAGGAGCTGCACCCAGGGCTTGATACTGTCACGTCATTGAGAAAACAGGCCCAGAGAACTGAAGTAACTTGCCCAGAGCCATAAAACTTGTACCATGGAGAAGCGGAGGCTTGGGGATGGGAGCAGCCTCCTGGGAAATGGCTCTGAGAGGAGTGAGGGCAACCTTGCCAGGGTCCAGTCTGACTCTGTGATCCTTGAGGCCTGGGCCGGGGCAGAAACCCTCCCCCATCAGAAGGGAATTTACAGTATTTGCTCATGTAAGCAGAACTCTGGCTTCAGGCACAGTTGCATCCAGGAGCCCAGTTAATATCCTGAAGAACCTGTGTCCGCCTTAGCTGTTTTCTCAATCTAAGTTCCATACTCCCTTCATGGGGACTACTTAGGACTCAGTAACTCCCACAAGCTTAGCAAAGGGGCCCAGAGCTCCAGCAGAAGTCCCAGGGCCGGCTCTTCTTGGCTGGGAAGGGGTCATGTCCTCATCCCCAAGCCAATCACAGGCCAGGAGGATCCAACTTGGGAGAGTCACCCGCCCACACCTCAAGGTCTGAGAGCAGGACCTCCGCAGTCCTCCAGGGGAAATGGCGGTATGTCCCCAGAAGGAGGGCGTGGACTCCCTTGGGGTCCCTCTCTCCTCTGCCTTGACCTCCACTTCTCTCATCCTCAGTTCAGCCTGAGACAGGCCTCCGTCCATCAACCCTTCCCTGGCGCAGCATTTAACAGCTTCAAGGCGCTTTCGTGCCTCCCTCCCACCATCATGAAGGCTTGTTCTCACCTCGGGGCCTTTGCACGGACTGTACCGTCGGCCTGGAACCCCCGCCCCCATTCCTGGTCTCCTGTGTCACTTGCTGGTCCAGGCAGCCCCGCTAGCCTACCTGCCTTACCTGGGCAGCTGTGACCGGCCGCTGTCGTGGTCCCGGAACTGACGCTGCCCGAGCTCAGTCAGCCTTCGTTGAATGAAAACACGAATGAATGAATACATGGAAGGATGAGGGCGTGAATGAATCCTGGTCTGTGTGTGGGTGCGCACGTGGACACGTGCGCGTGCGCGGCTCGGCCCGCGTGCGAGTTTGCGCGCACGCGTCTATTTGCGCGCGTACGTGTCCTCCCCGCGCACAGGACCGGTGGACCCAGACCCGGGGCGCGGCCCGAGTCGCTCCTGCTGCGGCCGCCAGGAGGCAGCAGAGCCCCGGCTGTGACCCGCGTCCCCGGCGCCCCGCCCCTCCGCGCTCGGGGCCGGGCCGGGCGGTGGCGGGGTGGGGGGGGTGCCTGCGCTTCGGCTCCGCCCCGGCGCCTCTAGCCGACCGCCCGCCTGCGTGCGGCTACCCTCCCTCTGTGCCCAGGCCCCGCGGGGGAGCTCTGGGGTGACGGAGGGAGGCGGGCGGGAGGGCTGACTCATCCACAGGTTCTCAGGTGCACAGCCCTCTACAGCTGGCAAGCACTCTACGGTTTATAAAGGACTTGGTAGTGCGCAAAGCTTGGGCTCTTTACCAAACAGCTCACAAAGGAATTTACAGTTTGCAAAGCCTTCTACAGGACTACAAAGCTCTTCATAGTTTACCAAGTAGTTTACTGGCCAGATTAAAAAGCACTTTAAAGTTTGCACATTCCTCTACACATTGGTGCCAACACCGTTGTTTCCAGGTTCGGTTTCTATTTACGGAACCCTTCAGCGTTTACAAGGGGTGTCCCGGCATCCAAGCCGGGGGAGCCAGTGTGTGGATCACTTTGACATTTACGAAGTACATGCCCGGTGCCCCGGCCCTTGACAGTTTATACAGCCCATGACCTCAGCGAAGGCTCCCCACCCCGAGTAGCAGGGCCCCCTCTTCCCTGTCCCCTATGAGGCTGTGAGGCACAGGCACTGGACCGGGCCCGTTGCTGGGGCTGGTTGTTTCCGGTTCCCTCCAGGCAGCAGGGTCTGGGTAGGCGCCTATCCCATACCTGGGGCCAGGGAGTCTCTCTGGACCCACAGACTGACGGCGGGGGCGGGCGGACTTCCTGTTCTAGGTACAGCCGTGACAGCCTCATCAGGCAGCACTCCGGGCTGGGGGAGAGGGGGAGGCAGCCCCGCAGGGAAGATCCAGCGAATTCCCTTGAGGCCAGGGAAGGCAGCCTCCCTTGTTGAATATCAGCTCAGCCTCCTCTCCTCAGAAGCCCGCTGTGGCCCCCACTCATCCCAGGCCAAGCCTCGCAATGGCCCACAGCGCCCACACCAGCCGGCCTTCCCAGACCTCCCCTCCCACCACTCCCACTCGCTCGCTGAGTTTCAGCCACGTGTTGCTCAAACACACCAAGCCTGGACCCGCCTCGGCCTTTGCACTAGATGTCCTTTCTGCCCAGAACGCTCGCCCCCAAGGTGTCCTCCTGGCTGGCTCAGATGTCTCTGCTCAGATGCCACCTCCTCACAGAGGCCTTCCTGATAGCCCAGTTACTTTATCCCCTCATTTTCTTCATATTTATTTATATTTTTGTCCACTGACTGCCTCCCCCACTAGACTGGGACTCTTTTAGGGCCGGGATGGGTCTGTCCTGCTCAGAGCCTGGCATGGGAGGGTCTGGCAATGACAGAGGAAACAGCAGGTGCAAGGAAGGTGACCACCAGCCTCAAGGCTGAGCCCAAACCAAGGCAGTGGGGCCCAGGGAGCCGAGGTTTGGGTCAGGGTGGGGGTGGAGCTGAGTTCTAGTTATTCTGGGGCATCAGTCCTGGGAGGCCCTCTAGGGGCAAAGCAACCTCCTCATTGTACTGACTGGGGACTCTGTGCCTCAGAGAAGGAAAGCAATGAGCTCCAGGCCACACATCAAGCGGCACTGAAGCTGGGGCGTGAACGCCCACCTTGGGGTCTCCCCGACATCAGCCGGCTCACTCCTCGACTGAGGACAGGGCTCCTGGGGTGGCTGCAGACTTGAGCACAGCAGTCTCGGGACCTGAGATTAAGGTTTCTCTCTTCTCCGGCCAGTGTTTTTAAGCCCATCCAGGTAAGTCTGGCCCAGGGAAGGCGGAGGGGCCAGCCGGTGGCTCCCACCATCAGCTTTACTTCTGGTTGTGTCCCGGCCTGCTTTGAGGGCAGGGGCGGTGACTGAGCAAGCAGGGCTGGTGTCATCTTCTCTCCCAGAAGGCATTTAGCAGCATCTGGCCAACATCTGTCCCAACCATACCCCCAACAGGGACTGTGGCCTCTGCTTGCACACCTCCCTGATGGGGAGCTCATTCCCGTTCAGATGTGCTTCCTGGAGGGATCAGAGGTTCTTCTTATCCTGGTTCTACTCCCGAGGCCTGTGACGTGAGGGCCTCGTGTATAAACTCTGGCACTCTCTAAATGCTCATTTCTCCGCTTCTTGTGGGAGCCGCCGCGAGTCCTTCTGGGAACCATGTGGGAGGGTCTATATATACACAAGCTGTGCTATGTTTAGCTCCTCGCTGTTTGTCCTCAGCCAGGGCAGTCATTCTCCTGGAGGTTGCAAAGGCTCTGCGAGGGTCCAGCCCTGCCTGAGGCCCCCAGAGTGTGAGGCAGAGCTGCGTGACCCAGAAACCCAGGAGTCCTGCCCACCCTCCGCCCCCTCAGCCTGGACTCTGCCCCCACCCCAAGGGAGCCACCTGCCAAGCGGGTCTAGCTGCAGAGGCAGTGACTGCTCTGCTCCCATCCTGGGCGGCCTCCTGACGGGACCAGATGGGAGGAGGCTTGGGAGGCCGCAGCTGTGATCTCCAGGTGGGGATGTACCAGCCCAAGAGGTTCTTCCCTTCTAGGCTCCCAAACCTTCCATGGCTCCCCACTGTCCAGGGATCCAGGGAAATGGGGCCCAGTGTGATTCTCTACAGCAGAGCCTGGCTGGATTGTTCTCTGCGGGGCTCGGCACATGGACGGTGTCACCTGAGCACCTTCTGTATGCCAGGCGGAGTTCTAGAATGGGAGCTTCGGCAGGACCAAGACAGACCCAGGCCTCCCTTGGTGGGCTTGGTGAGGGGGTCAGACCCCGCAGAAGCAAACTGACAGAGGCTTTAAGTGGCGTTTCCCGTGTCTTTTCCATGATGGCTCCCTAAGGAGAAATAGCGAGTTAAATTCAAATCAATTAATTAAATCATTTAAATTAATTAAACTTAATTACAATTAAGTAATTAAATTTGATGAAGTAAATTACTTAAGTTTATTTTCTCCCTACTGAGAGATACAATACTAAGGAATAAGATTTTGTCATGTAGGGTCACAAATAATTGTAGCATCTAAGTTTTTTTCAATCTCCCAAGAACCAACTTTTGCCTCCCTTGAAAATGCATGACTGAGAGGGTTATCACCCATGCTGAAGGCCATGAAAGAAGAGGGGGCACGTGAGACGGAACTCCTTCCTGGGTGGGTCGTGGCAGACGGCCCACAGCCTCAGAAGACTCATGGAAGGGGAGTGGGGGCAGGATTGAGGTGGGTGAGGAGTGGAGAGAGCATGCCAGGAATAGCCTGTGCAAAGGCCCTGAGGTGGGAGGGCAATTGGTGCCACAGAGGAGACTCAGGGCTTGGGGGCAGATCCCGAGGGGCCCTGCAGGCCATGGCAGAGAATCTAGACTTTCTTTTCAAGGCGGGAGGGAAGTCACCAGAAGACTTGAAGCAGGAAAGAGATGGATGGGATTTACATGAAGAACAACAGTGACAACAGGACTGTCTTTCTGAAATGTCCTTGTCTCTGCCCGCCCCGTGCTTTTTTGCCTTTGCAGCCCCCCTCCAGGCCCCCCGCCCGCCCCCCCCCCCGGCTCATGGGACAGGCGGCCCTGACTTGACTCACCCTGGGCTGTGTGATCTGAAGATGTCACAGCACCTCTCTGAGACTCAGTTTCCTCATCTGCAAACTGGTTGAACTAACGCTGATCTTGCAGGATGGAGGGTGGCTTCAGTGAAACCGTGGAGGGCAAAGGCCTAGCACGCAGCAGGTGCTCGGTAACGAGCCTATGCCTCTGGCTCCTGCCTCTCCCAGGCCCTCTGGGGCTTCTCCGGGACCAGAAGGTGAGTGATGCTCTCCAGGCTCCATGTTCCTTCTTCTCAGAGCTGCCTGTAAACCAAAACCTCGTTCCCTATGGTCCCCTCAGGACACGGAGGGGTGGCCGAGGTGGGCTTGCCTTTTAAACCTTGGTCTCAGCGTCTGTCCTGGGACTGTGACATTCCACAGGCTGCTGTGGACCTGCCCATCTTGGACCCGGGCACCCCGACTGGAGCGAGGGCAGAGCCTGGCCAGGTGTCCAATGCTCAGCGGGAGCCCACGTGGTGCCCTCTGTCTATGGGCTCCGTTTTGTGGTTGTGAACTGGATTGGGGAGCCTCCCCCAGCCTACCTACTGTGGGATCTTTGTGGAACTATGTGGGGGAGGGGCAGGGCCAGGATCACCAGAGCAGTCGCTCCCTTCCATCTCTTGCTCATTCTGGTCTTTCTGCCAGGAATTCCCAACAGAATTTTTGGTTGCAAGCGACAGAGAAGTGACTCTGTCTACCCTCGGTGAAGGGGGTCCTTGGCTCAATCTTAGGCTTTATGGAGTGGACCGGGAACTCTCGGGGGCTAAGGAGGCTACAGGGGCCTGGGCATCCAGACCAACCGGGTCAGGACCCTTCTGTGGCCCTTGCCCCAGATACAGAGCTTCAGAGCCCCAGGCCGGAGTGCCCTGTTGGCCCAACTTCAGCTTCTGCAGTGGGAAACAGGACACTGCCCCCGGACTCCTCACAGGGCCTCCCTCCCAAATAAGAAGGGGTTTGGATGCTGGACAGCCTCCCCACCCCAACACACGTCTGCACTACTCCTCCCTTTTCTGCCTGTGAACTCCTACTCAGCCCTCAAAGCTCACTTCTGCTGGCTCTGCCTCTGTGAGGTTTTCCTGTGTTAGTCACTCTCTTTTCAGGGTTCCCGCAGCCCCTTTGTCCCCCATCCAGCCCCATCACACTGGTGTCCATGTCTGTGTCCAAGTCTGCTCCTGCGCCAGACTCTGCTGATCCAGCATTTATTAAGCGCTCACTCTGTGCCCAGCGCTGCTCCAAGCACTTTGCGCGTTTAGTGCATTGAGTTCTCACCACAGGCCTAGGAGGCGGGTTCTGTTGCCTTTCCTATTTTACAGATGAAATCGAGGCAAAGAGATGCTAGGCAATTTGTCCGAGATCACACAGCTGGGGAGGGGCAGACCTGGCTCCTGAGTGAGGAGGTGTCCAGCCCCCCTGGGCTGTCTCCGTCCAGGGCAGGGTCTGGCCACTTATCTGGTCTTCTCGTCTTGGGTGTCTGAAGACAGTGGCCTTCTTTCACCAAGAGTGGGTTGATCAAGCGGAGTAAATAAAATGCCAATGTCTGAATGGAAAGCTCTGCGTCATTCGAATCCTGAAATTGTTAAAATAAAGAAAGCACACGGGTCTCAGAACACTGGCAAATGCTATTTCCAGAGCTGAAAGGGAGGACGAGCTGGAGAGAGAGAAAAGATCTTGTGTTCTGGGTCAGACAGGCCTGAGGGCACGCTTCGTGGCCGTGGGCAACTTCTTCCCTCCGTGTGGGGGAATGAAAACGGCCCTGCCCCGGCGCCCCTGTGCACACCCCTGCCCCACGGCCCTGCCCCGGCGCCCCTGTGCACACCCCTGCCCCACGGCCCTGCCCCGGCGCCCCTGTGCACACCCCTGCCCCATGGCCCTGCCCCGGCGCCCCTGTGCACACCCTTGCCCCACGGCCCTGCCCAGGCGCCCCCGGGGAACTGCGCTGAGAACACACCCTTTATTGGCTCCTTCCCGCCCCATCTCACTTCTCCGGGGTACTTCCCAGGATTTCCTTGTACCCAGATCCTTCTCTCAGTGTCTGCGACTGGAAGAACCTAAGGAGACGGTGCCTCCCAGACATCGGTGCGGAACGCAGGAGCTCACGGAGGCAGAGGTGTAGCCCTCAGCTGTGCTCAGTATGTCACACCTGAAGTCCTTCAGGGATCCTCCCTGCTCCCCTGGGGCCGCCCAGCTCCCATGGGCTCTCCCGGCTCCCCACAGAGTCGTGGGTCTACTTCTTCCAGGTTCTGTCATGGCTTTAGGCTTGTCTGTAACATTGCTCCTCCCCCTGCCCACCTACCTCTGTCCCTCCACTTTAGCTGTGTGGTCTTGGGCAAGTTGCTACACCTCTCTGATTCTCTATATTCTCAGCCCCATGTGCTGGGAACTGTTGCCTTCTCAGGGCAAGTGCCACCATGATTTACTGGGCAGCTGACTCCCAGGTCCCACGGCCTCTGCCAGTACTCTCAGCTGAGGGTCCCAGGGGAATATCTTTGGGGCAGTGGTTATTTGTCTCACTGGGGCCACTGTGTGAGGAGGTGGGCCGAGGCTGGTGGATGAGGTTGACAGAGTGAGAGGCACAAAGGGCCTAGAAGGCCCCTACTCCGTGTGCCTTGCCCAGGCCTGCAGACCTCCTCCTGGGAACCTCACACTTAATCCCCCTGCTCTGTGCTTTCCAGCTGACCGCTCACATCTCGGTCCTGATTCAGAGACTCGTCCTCGGGCCTGCTTCCCCTCGTACTGCAGAGCTGGTGTGTCTGGGAGATGACCCCCATGTCTCTGGGCACCCCCAGCCCATCTACAGCCGCAGGCAAACCCTGCCCCCTGCTTTAAGACAGCGCAGGCTCAGCGGTGCAATCTCTACTCCAGGGCTCCCTGGATCAGCCGGCTGGGATGGAGATGCACCTTCTTGGCTTCTGCTCTCCCCTGTTTCCCTTGCTCCCTTACTAGTTTCTGCCTGGAGAACTTCCTTCATGAAGCCCTCGCACCTGAATCCTTACCTCAGGCTCTGCTTCTGGGGGAACCCGACACGAGACAACTTGCTGGCACTGGGTGCCATGGGCGCATTCCATTTTTATTTATTTGTTCGTTTGTTTGTGAGGAAGACTAGCCCTGAGCCCCTGAGCTAGCCCCTGAGCGAACATCCCTTGCCAATCCTCCTCTTTTTGCAGAGGAAGACTGGCCCTGGGCTAACGTCCGTGCCCATATTCCTTCACTTTATATGGGACGCCGCCACAGCGCGGCTTGACAAGCAGTGCATCCGTCTGCGCCTGGGATCCGAACCTGCGAACCCCGGGCTGCCAAAGCCGAGCGTGTGAACTTAACTGCTATGTCACCGGGCTGGCCCCATGGCTGCGTTTTAATAGAGTAAGTTTATCAGTTAGGATCTAGGTTTGGTTTCTTATTAAAAACAGCAACAACAACAAAGCCAAACTGATGATGGTTTAAACCAGAGAGGTGGTTGTTTTTTCTCTCTCCTGTGATGGTCTTGAAGGTTGCTGGTCTCTAGCAACAGCAGTGGCTTCATGGTGCCAGGGCCCAGGTTCCTTCCATCTCGTCGCTCCGCCACTTCTAGAGTGTTTGATGCCTTTGTCCAGATGACCCAGGAGGGTTCCCCAGCGCTAAGCCCACGTTCTGGGTGATAGGAGGGGCAAGAGATGAAGAGGCGGCACATGCTTCCCTCGAAGGGCAAAACCCAGAAGTGGTGCAGCATTGCTTCATATCCCATGGGCCATGCTTCCGTCACATGGGCATCCAGAGCTGACAGGGCGGCAGCCAGCGCCCGTCTCAACACCAGGGCTCTGTGCTGCAGGAGGAGGGGAGATGGGGCAATCCGTTTACGCCCACCACAACTGGGAGGACAAACTAGTACTTTAAAGCTGGAACAAGGGGCCGCCCGGTGGCGCAGCGGTTTAGTCCGCGCTTGGCAGCCCGGGGTTCGCGGGTTCAGATCCCGGGCGCCCGCCGACGCACTGCCTGTCAGCCATGCCGTGGTGGCGTCCCATATAAAGTAGAGGAAGATGGGCACGGATGTTAGCCCAGGGCCAGTCTTCCTCAGCAAAAAGGGGAAGATTGGCGACGGATGTTAGCCCAGGGCCAGTCTTCCTCGGCAAAAAGAGGAGGATTGGCAATGTATGTTAGCTCAGGGCTGGTCTTCCCCACAAAAAAAAAAGCTGGAACAAGATCTCTCAGAGAGAACAGTCCTTGTTTAAGAAGAGATGCTGAGGATTCTGTGGGCATGTGGCGGGGGCTCTGCCTGGGAGGAGCTGTGGGACATTGGTTGCTGCAGGGCATCCCAGAGGGAGAGGTGCCGGGGGTGAGGAGACCCGCGCTGCGAACCCCGACTTCTCCCCGTCTCGGTTCAAGTCTGGCGCCCGCGGCAGCCTGCGCAGGGTCGCCGGTTCAGGAAACAGAGCCCGAGTCAGCAGGCGTGCGCCGCGCAGTCGGCGGGAGCGTGTGAGAGACACGGGCGCGGGGCTCAGGGGGCCTCGGGCTGGTGGCGGCGGGGGCTCCCGGGAGCTCTGAGGGCCCAGCTCCTCCACGAGGGGCAGGTCATGTTAACTTGAAATATTCACGAGTGTCCCATGAGGCTGAAAACTGAGTCCCATTCACTTTTCACACGTTTGCAAAACCAGAATGTGTCCGACGTATGGATGTGCACCCTTGGTTCACACAGCGTGAGTCTGAGGCCTTTTGTCCAATAATCACCGTTTTGGAGGCTGCCTAGCATTCTGTCATCGTGATGTGCTGACCTTCACTGAGACAGCCCCCAGCTGTTGGATGTGCCTTCACTCCAGGAACTAACCCGGGGTAGACATCCTTGCGCTGGCAGCTTGAGGCGCTTCAGATTTTAGACAATTTCCCTGGGCACGATGCCCAAGATGGAAGTGGGGCCAAGGGCGGCACATTTGCCTGCAAGGGCCACGGTTTGTGCCGCTAAATGGCTTCCTGGCCCGGTTGTGCCAAGTTACCCGTCCGCCTGCAGAGCCCGAGAGAAGCCTTCGCCAGTGGGAAGGGTGGGCTAGTTCGGCGTCGCCTTTCTTTCCCAGATTTTTAAAGTGCTACATGTTCGTTAGAAATTTTAGAAGATATTGAGTATTTTAAAAAGAAGACTTACCTATAATCTCATCTGCCAGAATTATTTATGGCTAGCATTTTTAAAAATTTGTTTTTTGGGGATATAATTGATGTACAACATTGTGTACGTTTAAGATGTCCAACTAGCATTTTGATTTATATCCTTCTAGGCTTTTTTCTATATATGAATTTTGTGTGTGTGTGTGTGTGTGAGGAAGACTAGCCCTGAGCTAACGTCTGCTGCCAATCGTCCTCTTTTTGTTGAGGAAGACTGGCCCTGGGCTAACATCCATGCCCATCTTCCTCCACTTTATATGGGATACTGCCACAGCATGGCTTGACCAGCTGTGCGACCGTCTGCACCCGGGATCCGAACCTGTGAACCCAGGGCTGCCAAAGCAGAGCGCATGAACTTAACCACTATGCCACTGGGCTGGCCCCTATATATGAATTTTTTGTTGTGCAAAAATTTACATATGTAAGCCTTTTATTATGAAAGGGTCAAACATATACACAATTGGAGAAAGTAGCGAGCCCTCAGGTTCCCCAGCACCCAGTTTCAATGGTGATCAATGCACGCCAGTCTGGTGTCCTCTTTACCCTCACCCACTTTCCCTCCCAAATTATTGGGACATTCATCTCATTCATTCCAGACCTCATATAATTTCATTCACAAATGTTCAGAAAGATTAGGACTTAAAAAACAATGACAAAATCATTATTTAATACATCACATATAACAATCATTTCTTAATATCAGTAAATATGCAGTCTCTGTTCAAATTTAGAATTGTCTCATAGATGTGAAAATGAACAACAAAGGGTTTGAATCACGGTCTGAATAAGGATCCCATGTCACCCTGGCTGATATGTCTCCCGAGCATCTTTCCTCTCGAGGTTGCCCCTCCACATGGTCTGCCTTGTAACTTATCTGTTGAGGAAACTGGGTTGTCGGACCTGTAGAGTTGCCCACAGTTTCTGTATTTCTGTGAACTGGGAGCTGGGTCTAGAGATGTGATAAGATTCGGGTTGGATTTTTTTCTGGCAAGAACACTTGGTACAGAGTTCTGTGTCCCCTAGCGGGAGGAGCGGAGTCCTGCCGTCTCCGGGGCGTCAGCAGCTGCTGGTGCCCAGGACCCGGATTCACTCATTTATTCATGATCGCAAACGGGCGGTATCCCAGCTCTATCATCCTGCTTCGTTTGTTAGCTGAGATATTTCCACGGAGAGAAATGTCCCCTCCTCTATGATTTGGCCCCCTGGTGGTCTGGTTTGCAAAGGAAAGGCAGGGTAGATGTTTGCCCTGGTCCCTTTAACAGTTCTCTAAGTTAAACTGGTATTCCAATGATGACCAAGTAGGGATTAAAAAAATAATTATGAACTCAGATTCAAAAAGATATATATATATTTGTGTGTGTGTGTGTGTGAGGAAGACTGGCCTTGGGCTAACATCTCTGCCCAACTTCCTCTACTTTATATGGGACGCTGCCACAGCTTGGCTGACAGGCAGTGCGTCGGCGGGAGCCTGGGATCCGAACCCGCAAACCCTGGGCTGCCAAGCGCGAACTAAACTGCTGCGCCACCGGGCCGGCCCCAGATGCAGAGATATTTTATGTGTTTCAACCAGCAGAGTGTGGCAGAAGCGATGTTCAGGGACATCTGAGCTAGGTTGTGCAGCACCACAGAGCCTCCACCCAGCTTGCTTGGGATGCTGGCGTTTGGAGCCCTAATTGCTCGGAAACCCAGCGGGAGAGGCTGCATGCAGGCATGCCAGTCCACAGTCCCCGTGAAGCCCAGCCTTCCAGCCACCCCGCCAAACACCAGTTATGTGAGTGGAGCCAGCCTGGATCCTCCAGACCAGCCTGCCTCCAACTGGATGCCAATGAGTGGCCTCCATCAACACTGTGCGGAAAATTAAAACCCACCCAGCCAGCCCTGCTGAGGTTCTGACCCTCAAACTCATTTATATGATCCAGTGATCGTTTTAACTGACCACTGGAGGAGTTTGTCATGCTTCAACCGACACTCGGAACACACTTCCTTCTGTACTTCTTGCGCACACCGGCTCCTGTCCAGGGGGCTCCTCCTCTGTTGGACAGACACCAGCCGGCGCGGCCACCGCTCTCCCTCATCTTCTTCACCAGCCGCTGTGTTCTGGCTGCCACTCCGGAGAGACGCAGAACGTGCGTGGCGTTGGAGTTTCCTTTCTTAGCCAACCCGAAAATCTTTTTTCTGTTAATAGGTGAGTTAAGACAACGTAATCAATATGTGTAGCCTCGGCTCTGTCACAGTGTTTTATGTCACGTTGATGCCTATGTAAGTCTTTTACACAAATTCTCTTCATTATGGTTCTCATTTTCTCTCTCTCTTTGACTTTATGTTTTCGGTACTTAGGAAAGGTTCGTATTTCTGCCCTAATTGCTACCTTTTTACTCATATCCGTGTGCCATACTTTTCATCCTCCCTTTTTGTCTGTTTGTTCTACTATGAGCAATATTGAAACTTGGTACCATCCTCTTCCCACAGCATCTGATTTGAATGACTGTCCTTTTGCTCTCAGACATGAACTACAAGGCAGTCAGAAAGCTTATTCTATTTTTATATGCCCCTCCCACTCTCCCTCAGATATTTGATGGTTATAGTGCATCCTTCTATACTATATCTGTCATAACCATTATTTGATCTGAATGGTACAAGTAACTGTGTTCTCTATGTTTCTCCTCACCATTAGCCCTCACGTTTGTGTTGCTGTGGTCGTTTTGGCTGTCTGGGCTTGTATTCTGATAGGGTCCTCAGAAGGCCCACAGAGGAACACGAGTTTTGAAGTTCTTGCATGTTGATAACAGTTTTTTTATGGCCTCTACACTTGAAAGTCAGTTTGGCTCACACCTTAATATTGTACATGTGCATTTTGTGCTTCTGGCAGGAAGGGTTGATGTTGGGAAGTCTGACGACAACCTGACTTTCCTGATAAGTAACGTCATCTTTTTTGCTTGGATTCCCAAAGGCATCCATAGAATATGTGGTAGAATATGTCTGTGGATATTCTGGGTCAGTGTTTCCAGGCACCCAATGTTGTTTCAAATTATTTATTTCAGGGAAGTGTCCTCTGGCCTCTGTTGGAGTCTCCAGCTTTGGCCTCCTTCTGCAGTGACTTCTGTTCTACGTACGTTAGATCTTCTCACCTGCTCTTGACATAGTCACTTTCTCTTGAATCTTATTTACCTCTTCCTTTTTTGCTTGTTTGTTTAAAAATTACCCACTATGTCATCTTCTGATCCTCTCAGGCATTGTCTGTGGTCTTTATTTGCTCTTGTGTTCCTTCTAGTTTGGTCTTCATTCTTCAGTGAGTTTTCTTCTTTTATTTCTAATTCTTTCCGCAGTTCTAGTACATCTTTTCTGAAGTCTTCTCATTTTGTGTTGTCATTCTTTTGCATCTTTTATCACTTTCCTAATTTCTGTTGACTGACTTTAAAATATTTGGAGACAGTTTCTGTGTTTTCAGCACATGTTCTGTGGGCGTGCATTTCTGGAATGCCCTCTTTATCTGCAGGGACATTGCTCATTACTCTCATTTTACTTATAATCACTTTGTATAAGATTTAACTACAATCTTTTTCTGATGCTCCTTTTTATATGGAATGAATTTTCTGAACTTCCAAGGAGGGGAGTGGGTCAGAATCTCTTCTTAAGCTTCATCGCTCTAGCATTCCCTCTTCTGCTGTTTTTATGAAACGTTAAAGAAATACTCCTGCAGCCGCTCTTCTTCACCTTGACCTTCTCTTCCTTTCCTTCTTCCTCTCCCCCCCCCTCTTTTTTTTTCTAATTTTTGATCCCTATTGTGTCTGTTCTGCCCAGGTGGATTCTCCTTTCAGCAGATCCTTCTGAGTGCGAGGCCCTGGCCTGGAAGGGAGTTTGAGTTGATTAGTACCTAGAGTTCCTAGGGTCTGCACTGCTCCAGCCCCTTCGGACCCTCTGTGGACCCCTTGCAATCACCCACATCTGGGTGTGTGGAGTGAGTCCTTCCAAGTTCCCCAATGCCTGTCACTTCCAGGCAGAAGCAGCTAGGACCTGGTGCGCCTCCTCCCCCACCTCTCTCACTGCTGTAACTGTCTTGGAAGACAGTGCTGCGTTGAAGGAGGAGGGGCCTGGGCCCCTGAGTCCTGGACCCCCCATTTGTCCATATCAGACCATGTGTGGGCAAACAGTAAATTTTTATAGTGGTGAGCCGTTGAACTTTTGGGGCTTATTAATACAGCCTGTTCTATTTTGACTCATACAGAAACTGGTATGAAAGAGAAATGCTACCATTGCAAACCCTGAAATAGGTGGCACTGGCTTAGCAGTATAGGGGCAGATGGCAAGGAAACTGAGATCAGAGACTGGAAAGACAGAGATCCGTGTTACAAAGAGGCAAACCATTTCACAATCTGTCTCCTATGACAATTTGGAAAGTACACCAAGTGATTCCTGAATTGATAGTTCTAGGGAAAGAAGTGGGAAAAGAGGACATTGGTCAGGTTTCTTTGCTGCTGTTGGCTGCGTTTGGCAAGGATTACAAGAAAGAAACCCTGTCAAGAAGAGTGAAAAGGAGTTGGGATAAGTCAGCAGCTCAGGCCAGACCAGGGCCGAAACACCAGCTGCTTCTTGATTCCCAACAGTCAGGGGCGGTGTTAAAAGGCTTTGGGCCGGAAACCCAGCCACCTCTCACTGGACTTAAGGAGCCTGGGGGTCAACGTCGACAGAGGCTGTGGCCTCCCCACTATTGTTTCAGACAGATTCAACCACTGCATTGAGAGAAAGAGGCCCAGAAGGTGATAACGCAGAGGCACACGGGGGCGAGGGTTATTGCTTGTGAAGAATGTGGGGTGGTGAGCGGCACACAGGCCTGAGGCCAATAGACCCGCTGTGGCTGGGTCTTTAAAGGGAACATCAGGCCACCGGCACCCCTGATCTACAACTGGAGACTTCACACGGGATGAAGTGATGCTAGGGCTGCTGCCTCTTCAGGAGACAGGCAGTAGGCTGAGAAAGTGAGGAAGCTCACTCCGGATGTGGCAGAGACCGAAAGTGAAACGGGGAAAGAGAAGAATACCCCCAGAAGGCAGAATGAGAGGCCATGGAGGACACTGGACTGGGAGTTTCTCTCATGGAGGACTCAGGGCCTAATTCAAGAACCTTCTCACCCTCAAGGTGGGGGCTGCACAAAGTATGCCAGTGGGCTCTCAAGATAGCTATGAATCCTGAACTTCTAGATGTTTCCTATTAGAAATTCGGGATGGATTTTGAAATGTCTTGATAGGCTCCAAATGAGAATGTTTATTGTGGTTGTCAGATCCCTGTTCCACTGTGGTACACTGGGTGAGTGTGGAAAGGGGTACATAACTTGTGGTTCCAGTTCAGAAGGCTCTGGACTAACAGGAACCGCCCACAGAGGTGATCACTGCCCATGGCCCCCTGAGCCCGCGCTCTCAGGCCACCTCTTCATTGCTGAGTAGTACTCCGTAGTGTGGAGACCTCACAGTTGTTTACCTGCCCACCAGCTGATGGACACTTGGGTTATTTCTAGTTTTTGACTATTGTGAACAAAGCTGCTATGAACATTGGTGTCCAAGTTTTGTGCGGTCACGCTTTCATTTCATTACCCATTCATACTGGGTAAATATCTAAGAGTAGAATTCCTGGGTTCTGTGGTAAATGTACATTTGACTTTAGAAGAAATTGCCGAACTGTTCCAAAGTGGCTGTACCATTTTGTCTTCCAATCAACCATCTATCGGAGTATATAACCTGCTTTCTAATTTAGCTAGTATATTGTCAATATTTCTCTGCTTGAGTAAACATTTTTCTGAAACATGGTCTCAGTGGTTTTGATCATTCAAACCGTCCCCTGCTGCACTGTGTTTACGTCATGTGCATTTCTCCTGACTGTGGACATGGTTGAAGGGCATCTTATACATGGATTTGAGTGCACATCTCTGGTTGTTTCCTAAGGCAAACTTCCTGAAAGTGGGACTACTAGTTTTAAAGGGTATACACTTTTCTTTAGATTTTTGCTGTATATGTGTAGTTATAGCCTTCTCCAGCTGTGGTACCCACTTTGTGTTAGGACCCACAGTGTGGGTGCGTGCTCACTCTTTCCTTGTCTGATGTGGAGACTCCTTCATATAGTGGGGACAGCAATCTTTTCTGTGTTTTGTATGCTGTTAATACTTTTCACAGTTTGTGTTTTGCCTTTTTAACTCTGCTTAGGGCATTTTTATCCACAGACATTTTAAACTGATTTGTCATCCAACACGTCAACCTATTCTTTTGTGACCTCTGTCTTTGGTGTTTTGCTTGGAAAGGCATTCCTCATCTGAAGGTTATAAAAATAGTCACCTAGATCTCTTTAAGAACTTCAGTCTTTACCTTTAGCACTTTATGTGTTTATTTTTTAACTGTGAAATTTACGAGATGTGCCAGAGTCTATGACACGTATGCAAGTTTAACTAATAATAATAGTAATGCGCACCCTAAAATAATTGGGGAAAAAAGAAGTCACAGAAGAGACATAGTGTTTGCTTTACTTATTTCATTTATATGGAGGTTAAGACTGAGCAAAACTGGACTAGATATCATTTAAGAATATACCTGGCAAAACTGTAAAGGAAAGCAACACAGTGATGGACACAGCGTTCCAAAGGGCAGTTTCTTCTGTAGGGCAGGGTGGCAGGAGCCAGGGACACTCAGGGCTTCAAACGTCCTGTGACGCTGCCTCTTCAGACGGGCTGCTGGGGTTCGTGTATCACTCTGGTTTAAACTGGACAGGCATTTATATCCTCCTTTGTGTACATATATTCCACACAGCAGTTAAACATTTTTTAATTGTGGTAAAATACACAACGTAAAATTCACCCTCTTTACCATTTTTAAGTATACAGTTCATTATTGTCACATACATTCACATTGTTGTGCACCCAATCTCCAGAACTTTTTCATCTTGCAAAATTGAAACTCTGCGCCAGTTAACCAGCAACTCCCCGTCCCCTCTCCCAGCCCCTGGCAGCACCACTCTACTTCCTGTCTCTATGAATTTGATGACTCTAGGTACCTTATATGAATGGAATTGCATATTTGTATTTTTGTGACTGGCTTATTTCATTTAGCATAATGTCCTCAAGGTTCACCTATGTTGTAGTATGTGTCAGAATTTGCTTCCTTTTTAAGGCTGAAAAATAGTCTATTGTATGCGTATACCACATTTTGTTTATCCATTCATCCATCGATGGACTACCCATAGAATTTTAAAGAGAGAAATAGAAATGTGAACTCTCCTTCTGCATTTGACTCTGGAGTTGACTAGGAATGTATTGGGTGTATGGTGTGAGGTAGGGAGGCAGCCTACTTTGAATTTCTCCACTTCTGAGGACTGTGAGCAATTCAGTCCTCCATTTTACAAGCTTTAGCGTAAACTTACATCATGTGTAGGACATGGTGGGGATGCTAAAATAAAGTATCCACAGTATTCTTTTATTCACCAAATATTAATTGAATACCTGCTACTTCCAGGCACTTTTGTAGGGCCTGGGGCTCCTGCTCCATGAAGATGAATATAGACCCTGCCTTCACTCTGCCAGAGACTGGAGCCACATGCTGGAAGACAGGGACCGATTTGGGATTACAGGAAGGAGTGGTCACTTCCAGCTTTGTGGGGGATGTTTGGAGAATGCCTCTAATAGGAGGTAGCCCTTGATCTGGGCCCTAAAATATGAATGGAATTTGGAAAGAGGTGAGAAGAGAGACGTTTCACTTAGAGGGAACAACTTACTCAGAGGCCTGAAAGTTGAATGCAGGTATTGTTTTATAGTTTATCAGTTATAAAACATTCAGCTGCAGGTGACAGAAATCCCCAGCTACAGTGGCTTGAATAACAAAAGACAGTGAATTATCTCATATAAAGAAAAGTTCAGAGGCAGCTAGTTTCACAGCTCAATGGAGTCCCAGTCTCCTTTTATCCTTCTGTTTTGCCCCCTTCAGTGTGTCAGCTTTTGTTCTTAGGCTTATTGCATTATAGCTGCAAGATGGCTGCCTCAGCTCCAGCTATCACATCCTTTCACTATGGCTTTCAAAGGCTGGAGGCAAGAGGGTAGCCAATGTGTAAAGGGTCTGCTCCTCTCACATCTATCTCTCCATACCAGGAGGATCATCTTCCCAGCATTCCCGTATGTCTCACTGTTTGGTAGAAGTCACATGACAACCACAGACTGACTACTGCAATGGGGATGGGATGCCATGGCTGGTGTAGACTCATGAGGATTGATCCTCTAGAGCAGAGCTGTCTAAGAGGACTTTCTGCAATGATGGCACTGTTCTAGATCTGTGCTGTCCACTAGGGCAGCGCTAGCCACATGTAGTTATTGAGCACTTGAACTGTGTATAGATAGTGACGCTGAGGAACTGAATTTTTTAAAATTTAATTGTAATTAATTTAAATTTAAACAAACTCCATGTGGCCAGAGGCTACCATAATGGACAGTGCAGCTCTAGAAGCGGGGCACTCTGCTGAGTCAAGTCTGAGTTCACTTATCCAGGGAGAAGGGAGATGGCTGTCGAGAGGTTTAGGGGTCTGCCCAGTGCAGCCCCGTGTATAGACAGGAACCAGGTGTGTGTAGGGGGGCGATAGGCGTGGGAAAGAGGCATTAATGTGGCCTGTGTGCCCTGTGTGGCCTCAGTCCTTCCAATTCTTTCTCTAGGAGGGCAGTTGGAGACAACTCACTCCGTGAATCAGCCTGTGTGCTGGTTTCACCACTTCCAAGACCTTCAGGCCCCAGGCACAGCTTCCTCTCCAGCATCTCCAAGGACCCTCCAGCTCAGGTTGCCTGCTTCTGCTAAGTGTCTGGATCCCTCTCAGGTCCCTCCAGCTGAGGGCCCTTCCCCAGAGCTCGGAGGGACTGACACAGCAGCACAGCTCCAAATGTCCTTGATCCTCTCCTAAATCACACCCTTCACCTGCCCTGCCCACGGACCAGGGTGTCAGGACCCGAGGAGCCAATCGCAGACATTACTGGGGAAATGCAAACAGGAGCCCGCAGGGCAGGGTGCACTAGCCAGGTCAAAGGTGAGAAGGCTAGTCATACACCCAACTGAGAGGGGGATGTCCCTGGTCTGGCTCGCGGGAGCGCGGCCTCCTCTGAGGCCTTTGGAACCAGGGCTAGAAGCAGCCACAGGCGGCAGCCCATAACTCAGGGGAGAGTCTATGGAAATGTCATTGGGAGGTATTTTTAATCTCGCTGACTGTGGGCTGAGAGGACGGCGCCGCTCTCCGCGCCTGGGAGGAGGAATGGGTGAGGTGGTGGGCAGAGGTGTCTGGCTGACCGGGCCTGTCGGGGGAGTCAGGGTCGGCAACGAGCCATGACCTAAGGATGGGAAACTGAGGCTCAGAGGGGTGGGGACATGGCCGAGGTCACACTGCATAGGGACAGAGGACAGAGCTGGAAGTCAAAGGACTGCTAGGCTCCAGTGTCCTCCTGCCCGGGTGGAGCCGCGGTTGAATCCCAGCTCTGCTCTGGCCCGTGGTGTGGCCTTGGCCTGTCATGTCAACTCTCTGTGCCCCAGTTTCCCCATCTACAGAATGGTCTCACAGCTCTACCTCCTGGCGTGGACGTGGGCCCAGAGGCTGCCCATGGCGAATGCTCAAACCCAGTCCTCCGGTTCGTGTCGCTGGCTCTGATGCGAGCACTTTCCGCACCAGCCCCGGTGGACCTCCACGGCAACCACACAGGCTCCATCATCATCGAGGGGTAGGGACACACAGTCTCGTGACTGGAGTGGGTGGGGAAGATGTGAGCCCAGGAGGCCTCACTTCCCAGCTGGTGCTCCTAACCAGCACCCTTCAGGCCAGGTTGGTTCTGGGCTGTTAGTGGCAGTGCTGTTTCCCGCGCCCTGGGTGCTGGCTCATACGCACCCCATCCTCTGCTGAGGCCCCAGCCCCAGCCCTCACCGTGTGGATCTCTGCCTCTGCTCCTTGGAGGCCTCCACTCCCCAGGAGGTTCTGAGTCAGGCCATCCATTCACTTACTCATTTACTCATTTATTTATTCACTTACTTATCCAGCAAGTATCTACCAGCCCTGCTGTGAGCAGACTGTCTGTGGATGCAGCACTGACCACGACCTGCCCCCATGGAGCTCAGTCTGATGGGGCTAACAGACATCAAAGAAACAATCATAATTACAGTCGTAAGAGGCACTCATGGAGAGGGACGAGGCAGGGGCTGCTTTTCCAGTATTTGGTTGAGCAGTCTGGGAAGTGTCTCAGAGGAGGTGACATGAAGGCAAGACTTGAATAATGAGAAGGAGCCAGCCATGCAAAGAGCTGATGGACAGTGATCCTGGCAGGGGGATGTGCAAAGGGCCTGTGGTGAGGTACAAGGAAGGTCTATTGGTGGAATGGAGAGGGACCAGTGTGGCTGGAAAGAGCAGGCCGCTGGGATGTCCAGGCTGGCAGGACCGCTGGGCTGGCGGTGGGCTGGGGGGGCAGCTGCAGGGCCTGGAGGTGCCACCAGAGAAACCCTGGTGCCTCTCCAAGTGCTGCCTCGGCCTGACCTGGCCCATTGCCATCTAAGGGGCTACAGGGAGGCCCGGGCATCTGCTGGGCATCTGTGGCCCGAGTGTCACAGACCACTCATCCTGTGGCCCTGAGAGTGGGGAACTCCCTCCCATGGTTCAGAGGCACCACGGAGCCCACAGTGGTGGCAGGACTTGCCAAGGCCACAAGGCTGGTGGGGTGAAGCCGGGACTGAGCTGGATCTGAAAGTCTCTGAGGCCAGAGTCTCCTCCTTAACACCAGTGGTTGTCAAATGTACTCATTTTGTCAACCTTTGTTCCAAGATTCAGCTCACAGAGCAGACACCTAAACCCAGCTCAGCACCTGTTACACGCGTCCACCTGGGTGGCTACCATCCCAGTCAAGAGACAGGGGACTGCCAGCCCAGCACCCATAGGCAGTGCCATTCTGACCTGGATCACGGGAGTCATGTAGCCTGTTCCTGACCTTCACATCAGTGGAGTCGTGCAGTTTGGGCTGTTTTGTGTCTGGCTTCCCTCATGGAGAATGATCTCTGCGTGGTTCGTCCACCTTGCTGCTGGGTCCGTGGCTCGTTCCTTTGGGCTGTGTTGTATTCCACTGCATGAACTGGCACCACGTGTTTCCCCTCTCTCCTCTGGGTGGGCTGCTTCCAGTGGGGGACTATTCCGAATAAAGTGGCGAGAACACTCTGGTGCGTGTCTTCTGGTGGAGACGGGTCTTCGTTTCCTTTGGGTTCACACTCAAGGGGGGACTTGCTGCCCACGGGTTGTCCGTACCTTCAGCCTGGGCAGACACTGTCAGACTGCTTTCCAAAGTGGTTGTTCCGCCCACACTGTGTGCAAGTTAAACAAATCCCCTGAGGGGAAAAAAACTTGCTTACGAACCCTGATATGTGAAACAGGTTGGAAGCGAGGGGCCAGGTGCAGAGCAGGCAGGAACCTGCCTGGGCGCCCCTGCGGATCCGCCGCTCTGGAAGCCAGTTTGAAAACCCTGGTTCCAGCCCAGCCCTCCCCATGTGTAGGAGTCACAGGCATAGGCAGAGAGGGCAAGACTTGTTAAAATACAAATTCTGGAGCCCCATCCCCGTAGGGTTTGATCTGCGGTCTGAGGTGGGGCCCACCATCCGTAAGTTTTTACAGCTTCCACCTCCCTGGACCCCACCTGGTGACTCAGCCCCACGACTGGGTTTGAGCCACGGAAATGCTTTTCCTGGGGAGGTGCAGCCAGGATGCTGCCTAACTTTATCTCCCCTCACTGACTTTGGTTCAGGTCAAGGTAAATGGACATCGTCAAGTACCTGCTGGGACCCAGTCCTGCATGGGGCTCGAGGACAGGGTGTAGGGAGCACAGCTCCTGCCCCTGAGAGCGTCCCACATGGCAGGAGAGACGCTGCTGGACTGATCACTTTAGCTCACGACTGGGAGCCAGAGGGCCACTGAGAGACGGATCTTACCTGGAATCAGGGGACAGTGAGCAGGGCCAAAAAAGAATGCCCTCGGCTGGGCTTTGAGGGCTGCACATGAGTTGGCTATGGTCTAGTGAAGAAAGAGGGAAGGGTGCACCAGGCAGGGGGACAGCAGTTGCAGAGGGGTGGCAGGTGCCGAAAACACCAGCTGGGGCTGCAGGTGCACAGGGGGAGCCCCTGCCAGCCAGCGGGAGCCAAGCTGGCTCTGAGCGCCCTTCCTTTCCTCCTCTTTGCCACTATCCAGAGCATAGCCGACCTTTCGGATGGAGGGGAAGCCCCCTGCCCCCAACTCTTGGCCCCAAAGTTGGTAAGGAGGAGGCTGACACTGGCCCTTGCACTGTCTCTGGCGGGGGCCAGGCAGCCCGCTTGCTCAATCAGTGAGCAGCTGGTGCAACAGTGTCAGCAGCAATTAGAAGGCACCCTTGGCAAGAGCTCTATCTGCAGCAATATATCTTTATTAATGATGCTTTCAATGATGCAACCAAAACACCTGGCAGACACTCTCCCGGCCGCCCATCCGCGGGGCTGCACTTTTCATTTACTGCTGCTGCAGCCTCTGACTTCCTCTGATGGGAGAGTGGGCAGAATGTCCCTTTGCAGATGGGGATAAGGCCTTGAGTTTTGCCCTTGAAACCTCAATCTCCTCACCTGTAAAGTGGGGATATGACGTGTATCAATTAGCTATTGCACTGGAACAAACATCCCCTAAACTCAGCCATACAAAACAACAATTTTATTTAGCTCACAGTTCTTTGGGTTGGTGGCTTGGGTTGGGCCCAGCTGTTCTTGGCCGGGCCACTGCGACTTCAGCTGGGGCAGCTGGGCCTCGCTCTTCTGCAGCAGGCCAACCAGGCCAGTCTGCTCAGTGGCAGAAGGGTCTCCAGCACAAGAGTTGCAGCTGCAAGGCCTCTTGAGACCTAATCCTAGATCTAGCCCAGCGTCACCTCTGCCTTCTCCTATTGGCATTGCAGAAAACATGAGTCCAGGGGATGGGAGATAGATTCCATCTCTTCATGGAAGTTGCTGCAAAGAATTTGCAGCCATATTTGCAATTTACACGTGGAGAAAAGCAATCATATGTTCAGTTAACAGACATGCTCTGAGCCTCCAGGTCTCATGCTGGTGTTGCTAGGGCCACAGAGAGAAATCGGACTCAGTTTCTGCTCTCCAGAAGCCTCTGGTTTGATGGAGGAGGCAGACATCACCAGATGGGGGGACATCCAAGGTGCTAGAAGTCAACGGAAGGTTTGGCCTAACACAGAAATGAGGCCATGGAGGTGGGGTGTGGGGCATAGACTCTAATGGGCTTTATAAACTATAAAGTGCCCTATGGCTGTATGGGACAGGAGCTGCCACTGATTTTGCACTTATTATTCACCAGACGTGTTTGTGACGGTCTTGTCGGCTCAGAGCTGCTGAGGTCACACAGCCCGAGGTAGGTCTGGGATTGGAATCCAAGTGTGTCTGGCTTTTGGCATCTGTCCCAGGCCAACTGGCTTTGACCTCAATGATTCAGTCGGTGAGACATTCCCGGTGAGCCAATGACGCTCAGGTACCGACACACAGGTGTGTGTGCAGGTATGTGAGCAGGTGTGTGTGCAGGTGTGCTTGCGGAGGCAGGAGGTCGGGGCTCAGGCCTGGAGGCTGGACTGGACCCACTTGGAGCCTCCAAGATGCAGGCAGGAAGAGGGTCTCCAGGAGACCCATCCCAGGGCCGTGGCCAGAGCCCCCTGTTCCCCACCCCTGCTCTGCCTGGCTGTGCCACTGGGTCTCCCGTCTCACAACCTTCCTCTCCGTTCTGACGTGTTTGTCCTGTCAGTCTTGCCGGGAAGGGAAGAGGGAGGCACAGCCATCAGCTGCTCCTTGTCCGCTGGAGGGGAAGGTCCCTCTGAGGACACCTGCAGGCCCTGAGTCTCCCAGGCTGGGCCTGTCCCGAGGAAGCCTCGATGGGTGCTGGTGTCTCCTGGCTGGCAGGGACCGTGGCAGTGGTGGCAACAGCAGCGACAGTGTCGTTTGTTGAGTGCAGTCCCCGGCTCGCCTCCTTTCGTTCTCACGATAACATCCCAGGTCAGCTGTTCTTAAGCCTGTTTTGCAGGTGAGAAAACTGAGGCCCAGGAAGGTGAAGTGGCCTGCCCCAGGTCACACAGCGAGTCAAGATGCGGCCCTGCTCCTCCCTGCTATGCTGACCGGCCTCAAGAGCTGGGATGCTGCACCCTGTGGGTCCCAGCCAGCTGCTTTGTCTGTGTCATGGCACTGGACATCTGTAACCACCTGTGATATGGGCTGCTGTCACCTGCGTCTTAGAGATAGGAAAACTAGGGCACAGAGAGGGGCAGCAACCCACTCACAGTCACACAGCTGCTAAGTGGTAGAGCCAGGAATCAGCCCCAGGTAGTTGGGACTCTGAAGGCCCTGGAGCTGAGCTGTATGGGGAGCAGGGCTCCTAGGGGCCAGGGAGGCCCTCTTTCCCTTTGGGGAAAGTCACTCCTCAAATCTTTGCTTCCCTGGGGTCTGCTCTGAGCTGGCCAGATGGAAGAGAAGAGAGCCTAGGAGTAGAGTTCTGGCAGATGGGAGGCTGTGGGGAAGAGTGACGGGAAGCCTCACCCAGCCCCAGATCCGTCTGCTTGGAGGGCCCCTGGTGCCCCCAGGCCTCTGTGGTCCCTGGCTGTCTGGAGGCACCTACCCCACCCTCCAGTTGGTTTCAGGGCAAGGAGGGGTCTCAGAGACCCCTCACTTTACAGCAGCAGTGATCACAGCTGCAAGCTGTCTCCCGCGTGGAGCCCTGCGGGCGAGAGCGCCCCACTCCCACGTTATGGAAGAGAAAACAGAGGCACGGAGGGTTGAGGACTCACCCCACCGCCAGCAAGGGGAGGGGCCAGGGTTGGACTTGGATCTTGCTCTCTTCACTTCAGACCCCTAACTGCTGGGGAAACTGAGGCCTGGGGAGAGAAGAGGTCTCACTCTGGTCTCCCAGCAATTAAATGGAAGAGCCAGGACCCAAAATGCTGGGTGCCAATGATGATGGAGTGATGATGATGAGGCCCCATGTCCTGTGTAAGTCCCTTCACCTCCCTGGGCCTCAGTTTCCCCATCTGTAAAATGGGATGCTAATGAGAGCTGCTGTCTGAAGATGGAGTTAACACAGAGCTCTCAGCACAGTGCCCGCCTGCACACAGTGACACCCAGGGAAGCCGGCAGCCGTGACTGTGTCAGGAAGTGGCCTGGACGTGGTGCAGGCACGTTACCTCTCACCACAACCCCATGCAGTGGCTGGTCCGCTCGCCACAGATTACAGACCAGGTCATGGAGGTGTGGGGGGTCTGAGGTCCCCAAGCTGGGAACATGGGTGGCAGATGCAGGCGGTGGTGCCACCCCAGCCCTGCCAGAGGGACAGAGGAACTGACTGACGGTCTCACCCACCGGGGCCACTGCTGGTGTCCCCTCACCGCACTTCCTGGCTTCAGCCAGGGCCGGCTGGCCTAGCGGGGACCGGACATGTGGCTTGGACACTTTGGGGTACCCCCTGGTGGCAAGCGGGGGCTGCCCAGCAGTGACTTTCCCTGATTATGGGTGAGGCCCCCCATGTTTCACTGACCGAAAAATTAACAATGGAGACAACGCTCACACGGCCCTTCTGCCAGGCCAGGCTCATTCTCGACGCCGTACACACTCACCCAATCCTCTCCCGGGCACACAGCGTCAGCCCGTTCTGCAGACAGGAAAACTGAGCTGCAAACTGCACAGCGGGGCGGGGCTTTGAACCCGGGCGGGGCGCCCAGAAGCGCACCTGAACCCCCACCCTATGGGGTGGGTACTTTTATTGTTTCATTATGTGTTTGTTGCTGGGGAAGCTGAGGCCCAGAGAGGCTTTATTTCACGCGCGCGTGCGCGCGCGCGTGTGTGTGTGTGTGTGTGTGTGTCTCGCCCAAGGCCACCAAGGCGAGAAGGGGGAACTGAGATGTGAACCCAGGCTCTCCAGCCACAGAGGCTATGGAAGCTGCCACGACACCCTCAGCCTCACCACGGCCACCCCGAGCCCCCTGCCTGCACCCTGCTGACCCCACTCCCTGGGCCCAGCCAGCCCCTCTCTAGTTGGTCCACTCTTCCCTCCCGATCAGCTTGACTGGGCCACATTCACCTCAGGCCAGGTTGGCGTGTGGCCTTTGGTGGAGGCCTCGTGTGCCCCTCTGAGAAACGGCCTCACAGTCTCTGTCCCGTGGGCCTCACAAGGGCTGGGGGAGGAGGGGTCTCCAGGATCCCGGCCACGCCTTGCCCCTGTGCATCCTCCTGGGCCAGTCCTGGAGGCCTTCATCGGGCTGCCGGGTTCTGCGGTACTCCTGTGCGCCTCACCCGCTGGACGTGGAAACTCGCCTGGCCCTTGTGGGACACGGTGGGAGGCCCTTTCCATCCTTTAGGAGTCTGGTCGTGGCCTCGCCCTCCTTGGCCTGTGTCTCAGGAAACTGAGTTAGGATTCGGGGTGCATCTCCCCCCAGCCCCCGGGCCCTTCTCTTCCCTTTGAACTGCCCGTCTTGCCGTGGAGGAAGCTATTCATAGCCAGATGATACAAAATTTATAAACTGTTGCTGGTAGAGCTGAATCCGCCCTGGTGCAGGCCACACTGCCCCCTCCCTTCACTCTGGGCTGCTCTTCCTGTGTGTGTGTTTGTGAGAGAGAGAGAGAGAGGGCCGGCTCCCTCTCCCGCCCTCTCCCTCCACCCACTTTCTTCCCAGCCTCCCCTCTTCCTGGGCTCAACACAGTCGGTCTATTTAGGATGGAGGGGACTTAGCCCCCTTTCATGTTCCAGCCAGCTCCACTCACCACCCTCTGTTTCTTCACCTCAAGAGTGGGTTGTTTTAAGAATTAGACACAACAAGAAGCCATACCTGTAGAGCCGGGCGCTGTGCTAACAGGCTCTTCAGTCCTCACAACGCCCTACTAAGTAGTTGCAATTATTATCTGCATTTTATAGCTGGAGAGACTGAGGCCCAGAGAGGCCCAAGGGGGGAGGGCTGGGAAGTGGTGGGGCTGGGATTCGAACACTCGCCTGTTGCTTCATCACGGCTGCTGACCCAGTGCATGACCCTGCCTCCCTGTCCATCATGTTAGTCCATGGCCTTCCCCTGGAGATTCCAGGAGCAGAAAGGTTCTGGGGCTGGGAGCTTCCTAAAGGACTGTGTCTATCCCCTTCCCAGATGGGTAGGCGAGGCTCAGGGAGGAAACATGAGCTCACCAAGGACACAGAGAGATGGCCACTCTGGCTCAGCCCTTGGTTGCTGGAGGGCTGTGGCCCCAGAGGTGGTCTGGGGCAGCTTGGGAGCCTCCCTGACCTGGGCAGCCAGGCCTGCCTCTTAGACCCCTGCAGGTGGCTGCTCCGGGTTCTCCCAGGGAAGGCAATGACAATGTGTGGTGCTTGTGGTCCCCCACACACTCATGCAGTCCTCACAGCAGCCCTTGGGCTGGCGCTCTTCTCACCCGGCTGCACAGACGGAGAGATGGGGGATCGGGCAGCTGAAGGGTTGAGCCCAAGATCACATAGCTGGCAGGTGGCTGAGGAGGCATTTGTGCCCTGGTGGTCTGGCTTACCATGTCAGCAGCTGTTTCTGCCATGGTCCTGTTGTGTTCTTGGTGGTTCCCCCCCTTTTTATTGAGGTAAAATTCACATAACACAAAATTACACATTTGAAAGTGTAAATTCAGTGGCGTTGAATATATTTGCAGTGTTGTGCAAACATCTCCACTCTTTAGTTCCAGAACATTTTCGTCACCCCAAAAGAGCACCTTGGGGGATGGCCCAGTGGCGTAGCGGCTAAGTTCGTGCACTCCGCATTGGCAGCCCAGGGTTCGCAGGTTCGGATCCCGGGCGCAGACATATGCACCACTTGTCAGGCCATGCTGTGGCGGCGTCCCATATAAAGTAGAGGAAGATGGGCACGGATGTTAGCCCAGGGCCAGTCTTCCTCAGCAAAAGGAGGAGGATTAGCAACGGATGTTAGCTCAGGGCTGGTCTTCCTCACAAAAAAATCCAAAAAACGAAAAACAAAAGAACACCTTTTACTCATGAGCAGTCACCCCCCATTCCCTTCCCCCCAGCCCCTGGCAACCTTTAGTCTGCTTTCTGTCTCTGTGAATTTGCCTATTCTGGACTTTTCATATAAGTGGAATCATACGGTGTTTGTCTTTTTGCATCCGGCTTATTTCACTTGGCATAATGTCCTCAAGGTTCATCCACATTGTAGCCTGTGTCAGAACTTCATTTCTTTTTTATGGCTGAGTAATATTCCATTGTTGGATAGACCACATTTTGCGTATTTGTTCATCTGCTGATGGACCCTTGGGCTGTTTCCACCTTTTGGCAGCTGTGACTAGTGCAGTCATCAGCATTCAAGTCCCAGTTTTGTGTGAACACTGCTTTCAGTTCTTTTGGGCAGAGACCTTGGAAGGGAGTTACCGGTCACAGTCCCTGGTGTGGTAAGGATGCATTTTCTTGCTGGTGAGGACTTGACAACAGTCCTCGTGACAAACACCCCCACTTTGCTCAGCTGGAAGCCCACCACTTCCCTGCTCCCCTCACTGGTCTGACCCTGCACGTGTCCTCTCTTCTGGGCACACGCCCTCCTCTGGCCCCCCAGGGCTGTACTTTGCTCCCTCCTTTCCTTGTTTCCGGGGGCTCCGGCCAGTGGCCCAGGTCACAGATGGGGAAAGCAAAGCCCACGGGGAAAGGGGTCTGGCCCCGCGAGGAGGAGCCA
The DNA here is from genome assembly GCA_031878705.1 of Tapirus indicus. Taxonomy (NCBI): domain Eukaryota; kingdom Metazoa; phylum Chordata; class Mammalia; order Perissodactyla; family Tapiridae; genus Tapirus; species Tapirus indicus. The sequence goes on along the minus strand of CM062932.1, from coordinate 226,531 downwards.
ACTGGGATTGGCCCATGGCCATGGGACCCCCAAGTCCTGGTTCTTGGCATTGTCACACGTGTCTCAGATGGGCACATTATCCCCGGAGAGAGCCAAGCCATAGGACACTCCCACCCTATCTTCTTGGGACACTGGGGACACTGCCTCGAAGTCTGGGGCAGCACACGACACATCCGTGTGAATACAAGCCCCGCAGGGACTCTTCAGCAGAATGCCAACCTCACGTGAATTTTTCTTCCTCAATCAGAGGTGTGCAAAAATGTCCTGGCTTAGCTGGGCCAAGACAAGCCCGGGAGCCGCCCTGCAGCCCTGCTGCTCCCAGGCAGGGATGTGAGTGAGAGCCCCAGACAACCTCCTTGGGGGGTGCGTTTGGGAGGGGTCTTTGTCATCCCTTTCCTCCCTCACAGAGAGGCAGCCACGTCCTGCCCCCATCTGGCTGCCCCGAGCCCTCCTGAGCCTCTCTGAAACTCCAGGTGGCAGGGAGAGAGACTCGCCGTGGGAGCACGGCCCTCCTGCCACTGTCTCTGGCGTCATTGAGGCTGTGGCATTAGTTTTTCTTTCTCCAGGGGCCCTGGCTCCACTCAGGTTGCAGCCCCTCCCGCTCCTTCTGGGCAGCTGTGGATGCCCCATAAATACTGAGCCGATCAGTGGATCTGCCCCCTGGCTGGACTGGGGTCACTAGCAATGGTGGCCATCTTGGGATCCCATGAGTGCCCCTGAGACGGTGGTTTGCCACCCCCTCACTGTACAGGTATGGAAACTGAGGTCTCCAGTGGGGTCAGGCTTTTCCAAAACCCCAGACCAGCGCTGTAAGGGTGGGGACGAGTGGAGAACCAGCTCATCCGACTTCTGCCTCAGGCCTAAGTGGGCCTCCTTTCAGAAGGCCCGGGGCCCAGTGCCGCAATGTCCTCTAGTCCCAGATCCTTGATGTCCCATTGGCCCTGAACGCTGGCCCCAATGAACACCCGCAGACTCCAGGGAGGAGATGAACCACCCACTCAACAGGTGTTGACTGACCCTCTACCCTGAGCTCGGCAGCCCTTGTGCATCCAGGGGTGCCTGAGACAAGGATCCTGACCTCACGGAGCCGATGTCCCCTGGGGAGACAGACACACCGACATGCCCGGTGGACATAGTGCCGTGAAGAGAAATAATGCAGGGAATTGGGAAGGCAAAGGTCAGGGGAGTCCTCTTGGAGGAGACGACATTTGAGCAGAGATCTGAACAAAGTGAGGGAGTGAGCCATGAGGTGTCTGGAGGAAGAACTTTCCAGGACGGGGAGCAGCAAGTGCAAAGGCCTTGAGGTCAGCACATGTGACACGTTCAGGGAAGTGGCCCGAGGACTGGCAGATACCGCGGGCCTGTCCAGCCTGCAGACACTTTCACTTCGCCCTTGAGAGAGTTAGCTCTCATGGTGGTTTTACAGCTTTGAATGAGTGACTAACATTTTAAAATCTGAGATTTTTTTCCCAGGAAAATCCAGTTTTCCAGCCTCTTTTAAGAAATCAAACTCGGGGCCACCCGGTGGCGCAGCGGTTTAGTCCGCGCTTGGCAGCCCAGGGTTCACAGGTTTGGATCCCGGCGCCCGCCGACGCACTGCCTGTCAGCCACGCTGTGGCGGCGTCCCATATAAAGTAGAGCAAGATGGGCACGGATGTTAGCCCAGGGCCAGTGTTCCTCAGCAAAAAGAGGAGGATTAGCAACGGATGTTAGCTCAGGGCTTCCTCACAAAAAAATAAAAAAAAGAAATCAAACTCCGACAACACTGAGCCCTTGTTCTTGGGAGTCTCTCAGGCTCAAACAGCATCCTCCCCTTCGCCTCTCATCTCTTCTCCCTTGCGTCGTCCTCACACAGTCTTGCCTGAGTCCTGCAGGATTGGTGTCTGTGGCCCCTGGCACCGGTCACTGCGTCGTGACAGACAGGGCACAGAGGACTTAGGTATCATCACAGGTTCCTGCCTCTCCCTATTTCCTCTGGGGGGAGACTTGTTAACTGAAACATTGCAGCACCACTGCCACCGCACAAGGCAGGACCGGGAGGGGACATGACGGGGTTGTCCCAGTTCTTCCTAATTCCCACCAATTCTCCCACCTCTGGAAAGTTGGGGGTCCGCTCAGCCTTCCTGCAGCTGTGCTGCCCCAACCATGACATCTCAGGCAGGTGGCCTCGTCACGCAGTCAAGTTACTCCACTTCTCTGCCTCAGTTTCCTTCTCTGAGAGTGGGGGACATAGACACTGCCCTGCCTAGCTCTGGACAGAAATGGGAGCAGTCAGGGCTTTGATGCTTTGGGGCTACAGATCTTATTTATTCTCAATTTAGTGTCAAAGAGAGAAGATCTGGGGACACACCAGCCTTCGGGTTTGAGCCAAACCCATCCTGGCATTCAGAGCCCTGAGATCTGGGATGAAATGCACCCCGTCTACTTCCCTTCCTTCTTCCTTCCTCCCTGGCCTGTATCTCCCATTCACTGTTCAGCTCCTGCGTGTCAGCCCCTGGGGTCAGGTCTCCTGCTGGAAGTCCAGCTAGCCCTCACCCTTTCCTGCCTGGAGCATAAAGGGTGGCAAGAGGCTGTTTCGCCCGCTCCCTCTCTGCCTTGGGCAGCCTCTCTGGCAGCAGCTGCCACCAGACGCCCCACCGAGGTCCCAGCTCCTTCCCCTGAACCTGCCCTGGGATCTGCTTACCCCATCTCTGTCCTCTGTGCCTCCAGCCTGCTAATGCCTGGATTCCCCCCGTGCCCTCTTTAGCTTCTCAGAACCTTCATCACCATGTCACCAGTCCCTTGGATGCACATCTCTGTGGGAGAGACCAGGAGGGCTTCTGCTTCCCGGCTGGATCCCACCTGCTCACCTGGCCCACACCCTGGCTGCACAAACTAGAATCATCGGGCTCTGAGTCTCTTCCTTTGCCCAAATCCTGAGCACCCTGAGCATAGGGACCATCTGCTTCCTTCTGGGTTACAGAGCCCAGGAATGACATGGGGTAACACTTACGAGTATTAGTCATTTCCATCTTGCAATTACCCTGTGAGTCAGTCATTCTATAAGCCCTAGGTGCATTTTAATAGTAGGTAAACTGAGGCACGGGGAGGATGAACCATTTGCCAGTGGCCGCATGGCTGCTACTTGGTGGCTGTGGGATCTGCAGCCTGGCTGTCACACCTGTGCTCTTAGCCCAGGCTCACTTTGCTGCCCGCACAGCTGGGTGTAGAGGCAGTGCTGGCTCGGGCTTTCTTGCATGGATGGATGAATGAATGAATGAGAGGAGCAGGGCTTTGTGTGTGTCTGGGGGATGGGAGCCGGGCCTGAGCCCCAGGCTTGCTAGGGATATTCCCAGCACCGCCCAACTCCCAATGCTCAGGCAGAGCCACCACCCACCGTCCGTGTTCAGCCAGAGCCTCATGGGCTCAAGGCAGCTGGGGCCCTGAGATGAGCGTGAGCTGGTCCTGTTGTGAGACGGCGATAGGTCTCAGGGCTGCGCCAAGGAACCGGCTCTCCTCCTGGTCCGGCCACCTGCTCTCCACCCACCCACTGGAAGGGGCTCGCCCCTGTCCCAAGGATAAAGAAGCTATTCCCTCAGACTTCCAGCCTCTACCACCTCACCTCTCCAACCCGAGCCCCGCGGCTGCATTTCTTGCCGCCTTCTCCCTCCTGAGCACCCCGCCTCCTTCCAGCCACGGGCTTGGCTCTTGCTCTTCCCAGGCTCGGGGCACTCCTCCCCCAGTTCCTGCTCAAGTTGCGGTTTTCAGGACACCCCTCAGGGAGGCCCCCCGGGGTGCTGCAGACACTCACGTTTGGGGGCTCACCAGCAGTGTTCTTGTCACCGAATGTGATTACACACTTGCACCCCCACCATGCCGGGGGCAGGGACCAGCTCACCCCTTGGTCACCACAGTATCTGCCCCAGGCACCCGGCACACGCAGACGCTCTGTCAGTACTGAGGAATGAATGAAGTCCGTTGAGTCCCGGGTGCTGGCATGGACAGCTCCTAAGTGCTGTAATGAACCCATCTTACAGAGGAGATGACTGAGATTCAGGGAGGCGGAGCAATCTGACCAAGGACACACAGCTGGGCAGTGGCAGAGGTTAAGGGTGGGGCTGCATGTTGCCATGACAACACCCTGGTGGCCATTGAGGGGTTAGGGTGAGAATGAGGACTTTGTGGTGATTTGGGGCCAATTTCCAGGCCTTGGGGGCTGGGTTTTCTTTCCCAGGGCACCCATGGCCCCAGGCTCACCTTAATGGTCCTGCCATTCATGGGGTGACCCCACCTTAGAGAGGGGAGAATCCAGGTTCGGGAGGACATGCAACTGTCCCAAGGTCACCAAACAAGGAAGTCAGGGCTGCAAGTAACAGACACCAGCTGTGAGGGCTTGGGCTTTGAGGAGACCTCTGATGATGTCACTTCTGGAGTGAGCGGAGCCAGGCCAAGTTGGGAGCAGAGGCTCAAGGACACCATGAAGAGCCAGTCGCCCCCCCCCTGGCCTGCGTGTGGCCCCCACATCTGAGCCTGGCCCCTGGAGGCCCCTCAGTGGCACCTCGTGTGTGCAAGGTGCATCCTGCCCAAGAAGAAAGGGCTCCCTGTTTCATGGCCGCCACAGACATCCCCTTGGGTCCCAGTGGTCAGGACTGGGGCACATGCCCACCTAGCAGTAAGGGAGGCTGGGCGGGAGACCCCTACCGTTCCAGTCTCTGGGGCAGAGAGGACTGGCCGGTCATCAGGGCCTGCCTTGACCGCTTTCTGCTGCTCCCTCAGAAGCAGATGTGGGGGCTCTGAGCCCCACCCAGGACTCCTCCTCATTCTCGTTCCCACGGACTCAGAGCCTCACAGCACACGGGCCTGACTCCCCCCTAAACCCAGCTTGTTCTTAGGGCCAGGTGTATGTGGGCTCAGCACATCTGTTCTCTGGCCTCAACTCTGTGGTTGAGCCCAGCCCCTCTTATACTGGCTGCTCTAGGAATCTTGAAAGGGCCTGGCCTGTGGGCTTCTGGGATCCTTTATATACTCTGAGAAAGGTGGTCCAGAGAGGCAGAGTCACTTGCCTGTGGTCACATAGCACCCACCCTCGCTGTGCTCCATCTCCAGTCCCTCCTGTGCCCTCACTCCTTCCTCCTCTGCCTTTTTTCCCAGAAGCTCGTGACTGGGGGGCCAAGTGGGGCTTAAGGGCTCAAGTAGAATGTGCTCCTTCTGCCCGTGGTCACACAAGACCTTGCCTGAGGTCACACAGTGGTATGCAGCAGGTGGGAGACCAGGCCAACGTGAGTCCACTGCCTCCACTGGCCTAGTCCTTGGAGGGCACCAAGTGGGTCATGTCTGTGGAAGGAGGGGGCGCAGTAGTTTGTGGGGGTGACTAGGCTTTCGAAACTCCTCATGAGCCCCCCATTTTGTCCTTCCCCACTTGTTCCTCGGTGTGGGTATGAGACTGGGAGGTGCGTTGGGCATGGGTTTCTGTGGGCCAGAGAGCCAGTTTGGTTGTGTAGGGAAGGGGAGGGAGGCATCTCCCTGCCTCTGAGCCCAGAGAGGAGCAGCTGACGTGAGTCAACCGGCCAGCTCCAGGGATGGCAGCCTGCAGGGTGGCTGGTAGTGGGGCCTGGGCTGCCTACTTCTCTGGTGTCCAGCCCCACGGCGGGGACAACGATGATCAGGTGTGGCCTTGTCCCAGAGGAGCAGCAAGGACATGCACACGGGGGCACACACAGGACAGCACACAGACCCTGCTAACCGCAGCCCACTTAGCCTGGGTTGCGTCGGAGTAAGCTGTGGGTGCTGTGGGCTGCCCTGCTCAGCCTGGGGGGGCAGTGAGCCCAGGACACACCCTCTAGCCCCACCAGCAGTGCACATTCTCAACAACACCGAGAGAGGCAGGAGGAGGAGGCTGGAACCCTGGGCCCAGGCACGAGCCCTGCAGACCGTCCTCCATGCAGTGACCATGTCTGAGCATCCCCCTGCCCGACACCTTCCGGCCACGCTCCTGCTCACCAGCCATGCAGGGGCCTTTCTGGGCCATCAGGTCCTTCTGAGTGGACAGTTGTCATGCTGCCGCGGGCCCCACTGTGCACACGCTGGACACCGTTGCCTCCTGCTGGACATCGGGCCATTTCCACTGCTTAGGCATTCAAATGAGGCTGCTGCCACACCCTGAGGCTCTAACTCCCACGGGTCCCAGTTATTTCCAGAGGCTTTGCTCACCATAAAATTCCCAGGTCAGTGGGTCAGCAGGCTTCATTTTTAAACTGAATTTGTAATGGACAGTGTGCACGGAGCGATAGGGTGCCATGGGGACCTCTCCCACCCTGCCTTGTTCCTTAGCCTCTCGCTCCTCCTCTCTAGAGGCAACCACTGGATTTCTGTGTGTCCTTCCACAGGCTTCGTACACACAGAGCATTGATACAAAATCTTTTTTGTGGTTCTTATTTTAAACAGAAAAGGTAGGATGTGTGAATGCTGGTCTGCACCTTGCATTTTTTTTAACATAATATATCTTGGAAGTGTCTCAGCTCAGGAGCGAAAGAGCCATCTTGTTCTTTGTCTCGCCTCTGCAACATTCCATGGTATGACCGATATTTACTTTCCATGCCACCGATATTTACTGCTCCTGTGGGCATCCTGGTTTCTGACCTTTTGCTCTCGCAATCAGGGTGCAGGAAGTGTCCTTGCTCAGGTGTTGCTTCACACACGTGCGAGAATATCCATCAGCTAAAGTCTTCAGTGGGCCTGGGTGTCAGGAATTTCTGGCAATCTTGTGCATTGGCCCTCCAGGGCAGCCATCCGGCCAGTGATGAATGTGGTGCCCACCTCCCCACGCCTTGCCGGGGTCTTGGACAATCTGATAGTGAAAGTGGCATCTCCAGGTAGATTGAATTTGGTTTGCCCGTTTTAGAGCTGGCAGAGTGGGAGGGATGGGTGGAGGGAGGGACCCCGCTGCCAGGCTATCAGCTGTCACATGGGGTGAGACATCACTAACCATGCCCCGGGAGTGCAGGGGCCCGGCGTGTCCCAGGTGCGGTGGAGGGCAGGCAAAGCCTCCTGAAGGACTGACATCAATGGCGCCTTGAAATGGGTGAAGGATTTCCTCAAGTGAGAGAGAGGGAAGACCATGGACAAAGGCCGGAATGGGTGGAGGTCAGGGTAGGGGAGGGAGCGGCGAGGGGTGCTGGCTTGGCGGGAGGGGACAAGGACAGGCCATCTCACTGAGAACCTCAGTTTGTTCTCTGGGCACTGGGGAGTCAAGCCAGGAGAGGGAAAAGGGAGGCCCAGGGAGGAGGCGAGCAGGGGCGACCCTAACAAACGAGGCCTGTCCCCTTTAGCAAAGAATGAACCCAGAGTGGAGCGAAGGCCGATGTTTTATTCATGGCTGAGGCAGAGCCATCAATTACCAGCTCCCGCCACCCAGCCCGGCACCGCCTCCATCATCCTGCCATCCCAGGCTATTTTGGGCTTGGGCTTGGCTTCACCTCCCCCATCATCCAGGCCCCTCTCCCAGCCTGGGTGCGGGCTGCTCATCCTGGTTGGGGGCAACAGGCCAGAAGCTGTAGGTCCACTACCGCTGAGCATTTGGGTAAACTGAGGTTCAGAGAGGTGTGGGGTATGATCAGGTGCCCACAGCTGAGGAGAACCAGGGCCCTCATCTCCCCGTGCAGCCCCTGAGGCCGGTGGGGGGTGATTACTGCCGTTTGACAGGAGGAAAATGGAGGACCACAGGTGCCAGGTGACAGCCCAGATAACACAGAGAGTCAAGACCAAGCCAAAGCTGGAGCTGGCGCCCACCTGCCAGGGCTTTTTCCAGGCTCTTCACGCCCACCAAGCTGCCTCTGGTCCCCCCCAGAGCCCAGCTCCAGTGCTGCTCCCTCAGTAACTCCACTCCCCCTCCCCCCGAAGGTCTCCTCTATGCTGGCCCCTGGGCCATGGAGAGGGGCAGCTCTGGCCCCTGCTGGGGCCTGGGAACGTCTCGCCCATACTTCCCTCTCTGCTCACCACAATGGGTGCAGCACAGGCCCCTGCAGGGAGGGGCGAGCATCCCCGAAATCCCGGAACCTCAGGGGTCCTGGCAGAGCTCCCTCTGAGGACCAACTAGAATCCCCAGGCTCAGAGACAGAGGAATCCACCCGAGGTCACACAGCACAGCACTGACAGGGAGGGGAGGGCAGAGGGAGGAGCCCAGTTGTTACCATCTGTGCCCGCGGCATTGGGGCTGCATGGCTCGGTGCACCTCAGTTAATCCTCCAGACGCCCTGAGGCCTCAGCGATGAGCCTAGAGCCATGACCCCCACCCAGGGCTCCTTCCCCATGACCGGGGCAACCAGCCCCCAAGCCTGGGCTGTGGGGAGCCAGAAAAAACAAGACAAATGCTGTGCCACTTGATGCCAAATGTCCCCTCCTGCCGCCTGGAGATGAAATGAATGGGCAGAGCAGCAGGAGCCCATGGAGCCACTGCATCACTGGGGCCTGCAGGCTTCTCAAAGCGGGGTTCCCTGGGGTCCCTGGGTGGCAGGAGCACTTGCTGTGACCAGGCATGGGCCTGTCACATCCCGTCTCCAAGGCAAAGCAGAGGCTCGAGCTGTGGGCTCCACAGGGAGCCTCCGGCATGGTGTCACTGAGACTGCGGCTGCCCGAGATGTCTCCTTGGTCCAGGAGCTGTGCCTTGTCTGATGCTCCAGGAGGAACAGAGTGGACTTGTAGGGGGTGGCCAGTGGCCAGAAGAAGGCTTGGGGCTGGATGGTGAGGGTCTTGTCACCAGGTCCCCACCTGTACACAATGATGTCCTGTGTGAGCCCAGGCAGAGGGCAGGCAGGGTCCACCCCACACTGGCCCCATGGTCACTGACTTCATGCCCTCTGAGCTTGCTCCATGGGGACGTGTTGCTGTTTCATGTGGGTGAACAGCACTGACCCTCTCTGCTGGGTTCCAGGGGGCCACGCCCGGTACCAGCGGGCTCCTGCCGTCAGGCCCAGGCACCTTGCAGGAGACTCTGGGTGGCCGTGGGAGAATGGGTACCACTTCCTCTCTGCTCCAGTCATGAAAGCTCTCCCTAAAGGGCTGCGGGGAGGGCTCCTTGCCCCCAGCAAAGCCTCCCTCTGCCTCCTGCACCCTCCTCATGCCATGTGCCACTGGTCCAAGGCGACTGCTGCGCTGCCCTGCCTCTGGCCCTGCCCTCAGAGGTTGGGGGCGCAGGAAGGGGCAGTGCTGTCTCTGTCCCCCGTCTCCTGCTCCAGGAGGACCAGGAGGTCGCCAGGGCTAGACTGGGAGCGTGGGAGTCAGCATCAAGCCTCATGCCCTCCCCTGAGAAGCTGCGAGGCTCTGGATGAGCAGCTTCCTCTTCTGAGCCTCAGTCTTTCCATCTGTGAAAGAGGCACGTTCCTACAGCTGGTGTGGGGTGAGCGTGCCAGGCTGGCCGGGCACCCTGGCACCCTGTGCCCTGTGTCTTTCCCACGTGACCCCTAGCACTGCCTGAGTAGTCCCATTTTCCATGGATGCACTGGTACGTGTATCACTGGTCTTCCTCTCTGGAATGTCGCCTCCTGGAGGACAGGGTCACCGTCTGACTAGCTAACCCCCCAGTGCCCAGAACAGCACCTGGAGGTGCTTGATAAACACCGTGGATTGAGTGAATTGATGAGTGAATGACTGTCAGCTCCCTACTTGTTGACGTTGGCCCCCAAACCCATTCCCTGTCAGTCTTTCCTGTCCTGTGACTCTTACTGGACATGTACTGTGTGCCAGGGGCCAGGGGCCCGGTGGAGACAGAGCCACAGTCCTGGAGTTGTCATGGAGTTGACATTCGAGTTGGGGGCTGATAAATATCAGGTGGTGATAGGAGCCTTGGAAAACTCAGGCCAGAGAGAGGGACCCCCCACCTGCTGGGGTGGGTGGGGCTGCAGTTTGAGACCCGGTGGTGGCCCCGGAAGGCCTCCCCAAGAAGGCCACAACTGAGCAAAAACTGAAGCAGGGGAAGGAGAAAATGAGAACCCATTGGGCAAGAGTGTTCCTGGCAGAGGGAACAGCAAGTGCAAAGCCCTGAGGAGGTGGGACCATTCCTGGCATTTTCACCTCAGGAAGGGGCAGCTCCTCACCTTTCCTCACCCCACACCTAGCCCCTCAGCAAGCCTTCAGTTCTACCTGCTGAACTCCCACCCAGCCCCTTCCCTGGCTGCACTGCCACCAGCGTCGCTCGACTGGACTAGTGCAGTGGCTGCCTCACAGCCTCGCTGTGCTGTGCTTGCCCATCCAACCTCCTCTTCACATGATAAGTGGAGGATGGCATGAAAGAGACCATTGTGCAGCTGCTGTGAAGAACTTGGTGGCTAAGCATAGAGCTACTGTGTGACCCAGCAACCCCCTTTTAGGAATACACCCAAGAGAGCCGAAGACAGGCACTCAGACAAGCACAGGGACATGCGTGCTCACACACCACTGCTCACAGCCACCGAAAGGTGGAACAACCCAGTGTCCAGCAACAGATGCACGGATAAACAAAATGGGGTCTATCCGTATGATGGAAATTACTCAGCCAGAAACAGGAATGAAGGACTGACACACGTGACCACTTGGATGAACCTCAAAGACATTATGCTAAGTGAGACAGACCCCAAAGACCGCACAGCACAGGGCTCCATTGACAGGGAATGTCCGGAATCGGCCAGTTCAGAGGCAGAAAACAGATGGACAGGTGGGCAGATGGAACAGTGAACAGATATGTGAGTGTATGTATGGAAAGGATGGACAATTGGATGGGGTGAGCAGGTGGATCGAGAGGGGTGGAGGGATTGATGGCTGGGTGGATGGGTCGATGGTGGGTGGATGGGTCGATGGTGGGTGGGTGAGTAGGTGAGTAGATGGGTGGGTGAGTTGTCCCCAGCCTCCCCCTCTGGCCTGAGTTGGAAGCTGTTCCTGAGAGTTTGTGACTGTGGTCCTGCAGCCCAGATTGAAGAGGTGAGCCACGGTCATGGGGGCTGGAGGGGAGGGGATGAATGGCAGGCGAGTCATGCACCAGGCCTCAGTTTCCCTGCCTGTAGCGAGAAGATGGAAGGCGATGTCGTCTCCCCACATTCTAAGCTGGTTTCTAGGCTCCCTGAGCTGCCTGAACGCCAGGGTGGAGGAGGAGGTGCTTGCTCTTTCCTTTCTTCCCTGCCACTTATCCACTTAACAGCCCTGATGACCTTGGACCAAGAGGGGAGGGCCTTCTGTGGGAGGGGCATCTCAGCCTCCCTTTCGCTCTGTTTACAGCCCCAGGGGAACCAAGGGGTCATCAAGTTGCAGCTGTGAGGCCATTAGCAGCCCATTATCCCCTCCATCCCCCACCTCCACTCCAGCCTCAGGACCTGCCCTGCACTTCCAGGCAGAGCTTCTGGCCCCTCACACCAACCCCCGCAGGCCTCAGAGGCCCCCATCTACAGCTAGGCGGTCAGCCTGTGCAGTGCTGCAGCTGAGCCTTGTGGCTCTCTGGAAGACAAAGGCGTGGGACAGCCTGGCGGTGTGAGTCGGGGGCTGGACCCACCGAGCAGGTGCTGACGGCAGGTGGAGAGATGGGGGCTGTGGGCCAGAAACTGAGCAGAGTCCCCTCTTTCCCTTTGCAAAATAGGAGTTGTATGCTGTTCTCTGCTTTCTCTGCCCTGGCATATGTGAAGTGCCTTTTACCCAGGACGAGCTATGCCAGGTCAGTCACTCAACCAACAAATGTCCATCGAGCTAACAATGAACAAAGTTTCATCAGACCTGGCGCGGGAAGGCAAAGATTTAGGCCCTCCTAATTACAGAATTCATTCACTCACCAACAAACATTTATTGAGCACCACTGTATGCCAGGGTGTGAGGCACAGCAGTGAAAGAGGCAGACATCCCAGGGCGGAGATGGAACTTGAGCATGTGAAGGAGCAAACAGGACAATTTGTAAAAGGAAAGTGCCACGCAGGAGATAAAACATGGTGTCACGTGAGACAAGGGTGGGGTGGCCGCTGTCGTCTGAAGATTCGGGGGAGCCTCTGAAGAGACCTTTGAGCTGAGGCCTGGATGGTGAGAAGGAGCCTGGTAGGTGGAGAGCGAGGGGAAGAACGTTATAGGCAGCGGGAACAGCAAGTGCAAAGGTTCCTGGTGAGGAAGAGAGCCAGGACGCCAGTGAGGCCGGAGAGAGAGGTGGGAGAGGCAGAGGGAGGCCCTGAGGGATGGAGGAGCCTGGGTGCTTCTTGTTAATGCAAAGGACAGGTCTTAGAGGGTTCAGAGGAGGGGGATATGATCTGCTCAAATTTCACAGGAAGGGTCCCTCTGGCTGTGAATGGGGTGGAAAGGGGGCAGCAGGGAGGCCCGTGAGGTGCCTGCCACCTGTGTCCCGGGTAGCGAGACGGGGCTCTAACCGGGAGAGTCGGAGGAGGGTTGGACTTGGGTGAGTCTGAGTCATCAGGAATTAGAATCCTCGTGAATCTGAGCCAGACTCCTAATTAGAACTAGAGAGCGGAGCCTCGTAGGATCTCGGCCTTAGAAGCTGGTGGGAAGCTCAGGGGACCTGATCCCTCTCCTGTGCCTCAGCCCGGCCCACCACCCGTTCCCCCTGGGCCCCACCCCGACCCAGGGCCTCACCCCAGGCCCCACCCCAGCCTCTGTCTGACACAGCCGTTCCCTTGGCTCCGTCTTTGACGCTCTGAGCTGAGCTGCCCCTAAAACTAACTATCCTGACCCCCCCACCCCTACCCAAAATGTATTGGTGGCCCTAAAAGGCCAGCTGCTGAGAGATTGCATCCCCCAGCATCCCTGGTGGCGAGGCGGCCGTGTGACCCAGCCCATCCCATGCTGAGCTTCACGATATGACTTTATTTGCTCCTTGCGAGGATCTGACGAGAGCACGCCATTATTCTCCCCATTTTGCAGATGAAGAAACTGAGGCTCACTGAGGGACGGGATCCTGCCCCTCTCAGGGCCTGACCCCTGGTGAACGGGGCCGGAGAGGGTCAGGGAAGGCAGGCAGAGAGAGTGCACACCTGGCAGGCGCAGTATTTTTAGCCGCTGCCTGCCCTGCCTGCCAGGGGAGGGAAATCAAAGACGTTCTTTATGGGAGGAATAGCGTCAAGAGATGTCTTAATTGGGATCCTTGAGGAGAAAAACTGTTACAAGTGCTCAATTATTTTATAATGAGCCCGCCAGTGCGAGGAGAGAGCCACAAACACGTGCCAGGCTGAAATCTGTGTGTGGTGCTGACGCGGGGGGACGGCGGTTCTGCCTCCTGATGCGAGGACGAGTGCGTGTGCCCGTGCCAGGAAGGCCCTCCTGCTCCACCACTCACTTCCCCAAAGAGCCACTGATGGAGGAGTCTCAGGCACGGTGGGGGACATTTTGGTGAGGGTCCAGCAGCCCGCAGACCCTCTCTCCTTGCCCCTGCTGGGCGGAGAAGGAGTGCAGATGCAGGCAGAGAAAGAGGGGCACCCTGGGGAGGACCACCCACATCGATCCCTGTCTGGGTCACCGCTAGCTCAACACTCTCTACGGCTCTCCGTCGTCCTCCTGATAAAGTCCCAGCTCCGTGGCCCGAGTGGTCCCCTGTGACTGGCCCTGCTGACCCTCCCCTGCCCTCCTCATGTCTCCACTTGGAGCCACTCTCGTTCCAACAGGCTCAGCAGGTTCCTGCCCCCAGCCCTTTGCCTGCTCTTCCTGCTGCCTGGATCACTGTCCTCCTTTCTTTCATGTCTGAAAATCTCACGTCATCCCTCAAGGCTGGCTTCAACTGTCTTCTCAGTAAACCGTCTTGTGTGTCTCACCTGCCGAAGGGCAGTCGCCAGCACGGCCTTGGGTAACGCAGGTCCTGTTAGCTCCTCTAGTCAATGGGGAGGTCAGACTGAGATTCCGGAATTCTGAAATGCGGGGCTGGGAGGAACCAGGGTGCCCAGCGTGCACAGGAGCCTCGGGCCTGGAGAAGGTTTCCACAGAGGTCGGCAGGAGATCAGACCCCCCCAGAGGCTCTGCCCCCAGTAGAGCCTGGCCCCTGGCAAGTGGTCAGGACCTGTGAGGCAAAGCTGAACATTATGGTTTCCATTTTACATTTTAAAAATTTAAATTTCAAACTAATTTTTAAAAACATTATTTGCCTTCACAGGTATGTCTGGGAATGGAACAGCGGCTGGGAAATGGGAGCCGGGTGGAGAATCCTTGCTGGCGCTCTCAGGAGCTGGCCCCAGGGGCCTCCACTTCCCCATCTGTGAAATGGAGACGCTAATTGTCCCTGTGGTCTGGGGGCCGAGATGAGGCCTCCAGGGGGCTGAACTCCCTCTGTAGAGGCTCTGGGATACTGAGACCCTCTGTGATGGCCTGGGGGGTGGGTGCGGTGAACAGCCTGGCCTCACAGACTCCGGCCAGGCTCCTTGGAGTCCTTCTCAGCATCCCTCTCCGCCTGATCTGGAGCCTGGGTGCTGCAGCCGGGGTGGCAGGAAAGGAGTAGGAGTGGGAATCTGTGGAGGAAGGGAGCCCTGTCCCCAGAGGCCCACAAGAGCTAGGGGCTGCAGTGTGGGGCTGCCAGGGACCCCTCGGTCTGGCTGGGGGCACTGTCCCATTCTACACGTGGGCAGTGGGGGCCTCGGAGGTCTGCGAAGAGGAGGGAGAGGAGGAAGAGCAGAGACCCCTAGCCCAATCCTCATTCATTCATTCACTCACTCACTCACTCATTCCTTTGATCATTTATTCTCTTGTTCACACCACCCTTCTCCCCCTCCCTTCTTTATGTCAGTAAATGTTTCCCCAGCTCCTCCTGTGCATGCTAAGTGTGGGGGGACAATGGGACAGACACAGGCTCTGCCCTTAGGCCCCTCCAGTCAGGTGAGGGAGGCAGTCACCTTCCAGGACCTGTGCATGAGTATTCACATTTCCAGCCACCAGTCCCGCTGAGGGTCTTGGGGGACGAGCCAAGGGGGCTCACCTGTCAGGCTCACTTATTTTGCTCCAGAGGCCTCTCCTGCCTCCCTTTTAAAACCTCAGTCAGCTCAGGCCACCCTCCGGTCAAAACCTTCCCATGGCTCCCCCTCCCTCGGAGACAAAGACAAAGGCTTCTCAAGGCCTCCAGGCTTCCCCTGACCCCCTGACCTGAGCCCCCACCCCTCTTGCCCTTGTTGCCTCTGCTCAGCCACATGGGCGTCTCCTTAAACTCACCAGACAAGTCCTACCTCAGGGCCTTTGCACATGCTGTTCTCTCTGCCTGGATGGAAGAATGATGGATGGATGGGTGGATGGATGGGTGGTTAGATGAAAAAAGGATGGATGGACAAATGGATGGAGGGATGGGTGAATGGAAGATGAATGGATGAGTAGGTGGGTGGATAGACAGGTGGGTAGATGGACAAATGAGTTAATGAATGGATGGGCAAATGAATGAATGGATGATCAATTGATGGGTGGTTGGACGGGTGGACAGCTGCATAGGATGATGATGATAATAATAATAATAAACAACTATTATCTAATGAGTGCTTCCCATGAGCCGTGCATGCCCTTCACTTAATCCATCTCATTTAATTCCCATGACAACCTTATGAGGGAAGCGTGTATGTCCCCATTTTACAGATGGAAAAACTGAGTCTCAGAGATGTGAAATGACTTACTAAGGCCTCACAGCTGAGAAGAGGTTGAAGCTAAAAATTTTTGCACAGGTCAGCTTAGCCTTCATGGCCGCCTTGCTGTTCAGGAGGGGGACCCCACCACATGAGTGGGCACCTTCTGGGACAGGCAGCCCATCGGGGCATCTCCAAAGCCCCCCGCTGGCCTCTGGGGGAGGAGGGCTCCACTCTGAGGTCAGCAGCTGCATTTGGCCTGAGACAGTGGGAGAGGTGCAGCCACACCCCTCCAGGCTGCCCTGTCGCCGAGGCCCTACCCACAGGGAGGGGGGAACAGGTGGGAGGGTGGCCAGCAAGATTCAGGGCAGAGAAAGGGAGCCGGTGCCGCCCGTCATTCCCGGCCCTGTGCTCCCTGCAGGCTGGGGCCCTGCTGCCCCTAGCCTCATGCCCAGTGGGGGCAGCAGGCGTCCTGGCACCCAGCTGGCTCCTGGGATGTTGGGAGGTGAGGGAGACAACGAAAGGAAAGGGCTTGGCACGAGGAGGTGGTCAGCGTCTGCTGACGCCGATTCCAACCGGCGCCACTGAGTCCTCACGGGGGACCCTGGGCAGGTCACTTCTCCCTGAGTCTCAGTCCCCTTCTCTTTAAAACGGGGAAGATTCTGTTCTTTAAACAAAGCTTTATTTTCCCCAGAGCCTCTAGGTGCTGGGGACAGGGCAATGAATAAAACAGACAAACATTCCTGCCTTTGGGGGGAGACAGTTGACATAAAAATAAGTAAATGACACCCCATAGCATGTAGGGATAAGTGACAGAGAGAAAAGTAAAGCTGGGGAAGGGGTGATGGAGTGGGGAGGGTGTCATTTTAAATAAGGTATCCAGAAAGGCAATCCCTGCGAAGAGACCTTTGAACCGAGACCCGAGGTTGGTGAAAAAGTGAGCTGTGCAGACATCCGGGGGAGAGCAATCTGGCAGGCAGAGAGGCGAGTGCAGAGGCCTGGTGTGTTGGAGACACAGCAAGGAGGAGAGGGATAGGCAATAAGATCCCAGAGGAGACGGGGTGCCTTGAGGCTGTGGCTGAGCTGGGAGTCACGGGAGGGTTTAGAGCAGAGGGTTTTCACAGGCTCCCCAGGCTGTGATGTGCAAGGAAGGGTCTGCTTCTCCCCAGTGGGGCAGCCCTCTCCCGGGCCCTTCCCCACCCCTCCCTTCCACCCCACCCTGGGCTCCCTGTGGAGGCAGCCGGGGGCAGGTGCTGCCCCAGCCAGGCCCAGGCAAGGGCTGGCATTAGGAGCCCAAGAGCGTGCGGGGCCCAGGCTGGGAGACAGCGCCTCCGTCGGCCCCGCCCAAGGACCTGAGACCCCAAACCTGGGCTCCTGGCTACAAACGCAAGGAGACTCAGGATGGGCAGAAAGGCACGTGCCAGGAAGTGGCTACGCAACTCAGCGCCAAGCCTGCATCACCGCTAACGTCACCGTTAGAAACCGTCTCTTTTCCCTACAAGCAGCTTGTAGTCTTTCCCACGGCAGAAACCTCCAGAATGCTCACGGCACACCCAGGCGTCAACTGAAATGGTTTCAAAAGCAAAATGATAAAAATCCCTTCTCAGCCCCCCACTGCCCTCCTCAAATGATCTGTGGTGCGGGGAGTCTGACTTCTAGGGCCCTGAGACTGGCAAGGCAGACAGGGCCACTGGGAGTGGGGGCCCAGCCGGGAGGGGCGGTGCCCACCTCGCCAGCGTGAGCTATGTGCTGACACAGAGCCCTGGATTCCCCATCTGGCCTCCCTCACTGCACCCATTTTGTGTCTAAGCCCTGGCTTGATCGAAGGCCCAGGAGGGATCTGGGGACAAAGGCCCCCAGCTCTGGGCACTGACTGCGTGGCCATGCCCGGATGGGCCTGATCTCTGCACGCCCCCCTCCAAACACACACACACACACACAAGCACACAGACACACACGCACACAGACACACAACACAGGACAATCTGACGGGAGCCTCCACCCAGACGTTCCAGGCCTGCCACTCAGGGCCAGAAGGATCCTGGCACTTGCACACCTCTTGTGACATGGCCCTCACTACACCCCGGGGCAGCCGTGTATGGCTTTGAGTTGCTAGGGTTGTAGGAAAAACTGTCTTTTCTTCCTCACCAGTGCTGAAAGAGGCTGAATTTTGGCCTTCAAGAGACCTTGGTTCCAATAGCTACACACGCCCGGTCCCTACCAGCAGCCTGTTGTCCTTACCGCTCTCTGCCCCAGTGCCCTCCCTGCCCCCATTCTTACAGTAATGCTGGACCTTCAGGCAGCAGAGAATTGAGGGGAACTTGAATTTTGAAACTGCTTTCTTCCGGGAAGGGAGCACATGCAGCGGTCATGAGCATCTGCTCTGGAGTCGGCCACTTTATGGCTATGTGACGTTGGACTTAACGTCTCTGTACCTCAGTTTCCCTCATCTGTAAAATGGCAAAAATGCTTTAACTAAGGGAATGGAGATGTGAATGGAGAGGTTGCCTGGAGAATTCCGTGCATTTGTCTCAGGGATGAGCTGAAACACCCTGAGGTCCTCGGGCCTCCCCGAGAGGCAGGGGATCCAGGCCCCCATGTTCAGCTGAGCCGCAGGCTTTGGGGATGCAGGGAGGGCAGCTTTCTCCATGCAGCCCACTTGAGAGTGCCTTATTGTGGACAGATCCTGCACCTCCTGGCCTCCCAAGTTGGGGTTGCATGCCCCGCTCTTCTTGTTGCACCCCACCCCCATCTCCTGAGTGCCGCTCCAGGGCCGGAGACGGGGGCCTATGGGGTGTTCTGCAGCCGCCAGAGGCATTAGAAGACTTGGCCAAGATGCTGGGGGGACTGAGACCTGCGCTGGGGGTGTGAGGGTCTTGGGCAGACTTGGAAATTGAGGCTCCAGGGCTGAATGCATGAGGCCTCCAGGGCACGAAGGGGGCAGAGGCACCCCAAACCCCAATACCCCTGCCTGGTCCCCCAGCCCAGGACTCAGACATCCCCTTCTTGGTCTGACCCCCTGAAGGGTCACAGAGACACTGGAGCTTGTGCCGACAGAGGAAGGGCTGGCTCAGGGCCCCGCGGTATGTGGTGACAGGTGTGGAGTCGTGGGGTCTCGGCTGGAGGGGACCATAGGTCAGTGGGTCCAGCACCATTGTGGTGCCATCCACACCTCTGGCCCTTTCCTGTGCCTTGGACTCCTCCTCAGAATCCCAGTCTTACATGCATCAAATAACACACAGGATTCCAAAGGAGCCAGTTATCATAATAGTTAGAAATTGCATTTGTGATATGGAAAATATGCACTTTTTTATAGATGCATTGATGATAAGATTGAATGGCGGGTTTAACCCCAACCATAATTTTAGGCCAGAGATGAATGCAGTTGACATTTGGAGAGGTCTGCAACCCCGGGAGTGGGTATGAGCCCAACTGTGACCTTTCCTGGTGACCCAGTCCCACGCGCTGCTGCTGATGCCGGCTTTGCAGCCTCGCCTCAGAGGGGAAAGAAACGCGAAACTCCAGCTGGAGGTTCCCCCATTCAAATATGTGAAGCCCAAGCTCCCTCACTGACCTTCCCCTGCTGCTGCACTCCCTGCCACGAAGAGCAACAGCAGCCACACCAACAACGCCACATGCAGTGAGTAATGGCGACAAATGAAAAACGTGGTCAGACCACAGTCTGGTCTTTGTGGACCTTGTATTGTGCCAGACACTGGGCTAAGGGCTCTCCCCCAGTCTGAGCCTCCCCACAACCCTGCAAGGCAGGCACTAGTGCAGTCCCCATTGTGCAGAGGAATAAACTGAGGCACAGGGAGGTTAAGTAACTTGCCCAAGGTCACACAGCTCATGAGTGTTGGTGCCAGGGTTTGAACCCAAGTCTGTCTGACTCCGGAGTCGGTGCTGTTACCTGCCTCCCACCCACAGTACAATGCCTGTGCACACAAGTGGGGTTTAATTGACGTGTGGTCCATTTAAAGGGTCGTTGCTGAATCCTCTGTGTTCATGGAGGGGTGTTCCCCGGGGCTGGCTGGGCTCTGTGGATTTACAATTGATTCTATATTTATCATCCCCATCCCTAGACAGGTTAATGGATTTTAAATGGAGCTAATACTAATTGCCCCTGTGCTGTGGATGGGCCAGCCTGCAGGGAGAGTTTCCTTCAGCTCTGGGACCAAATTCCTTAACACAGACCAGCACTGAACCAGTGGGGAGGACGTAAATAGGCCAAGATGCACATATGGAGGGCGCGCCAGCTGTGGGCAAAGACACGGTGGTGGGATCCTACAGACCTACTAGGGGAAACGGGCATGTCCCTCATACCAGGAAGTCCTCCTGGTGCCTGGGCACAGGGCAAGGCTGTCCCCAAGGGGAGCAATGCTGTCCCCAAGTGGGGGATGATCCCACTCCCTGGAGTTTCTGTAAGATTTGGGTCATCACAGAGTGTTTATTAATCACCATGGACAGGATGGGGTCAGGCAGCTCCTCGGGGAGTCGGGAGCGGGAAGGAGCTCAGCATGGAAAGGAGCCCAGGAGGAGCTCCGGACGGCATGGGGGCCACGGTTCTCTGGGCCAGTCTCCAGGCCATGGGAAGCCCTGGGATGGGGAAGTCTCCCTCTCCCCTCAGTTCTGGGCTATTTTAAAATGAATGAATGCTGGGGCACGTGGATCCTTGACCAGGGTATAAAGATAGAACAGACTCACAGAGACTAGCTCACCTCCCTCCTGCTCCCCTAACCTCCCAGTTCTCCTCCCAGTGGCCAGTTTCTGGTGTCTCTTTCCAGAATATTCTACCAAACACCTATGCATGTATGCATACACATATCCTGCTTTAAAAAAAAAATCCCAGTGACGGTATACAATCCTCTCTCTTCTGCACTGTGCTTTTTCACTATGTCTTCAAGAACTTTCCCCACTAGATTTGTTCGAGTATTTACTGAGCACCTGCTGAGTGCTCCCCACCTTCACAGAGTCTGGGTCCCAGCTCCCCCACAGCTGTGCCCTGCTCCCCCACACCAATGTGCCGGGCTGTGTTCCGCTTCCCAGGGACGCTGTGCAGGCTGCTGCTATTACAAAGTGAGTAACTTTGGACCATACCTCTTGGTAACTGAGTGTAAGCTTATTGGTGGGATAAATTCCTAGACATGGAATTCCCAGGATAAACGAATGTGTCTTCTTAACTTGACCAGCTATCACCAGATCGTGGTCGAAAGTCAGGGTTTAGGTTTCAGGCAGAGAGGTGACCCAGGCTGGAGGTGGTGCTGATGTGGTTGGAGAGGGGGGTATGGGGGACGGAGGTGGGACCTATTTGGGGGTGGACAGCAGAGAAGCCCCCTCAGCCACCAGTCTGAGGGGGAGGCAGGATTGGAGAGGGACAGTGATCCTGGAGAGCTGTGACGGGGAAGCCCAGGAGGCTGTGGGTGCCCAGTGGAGGCATGGGATCTGGCCTGGGGGGAGGGAGCATCCAAGGAGGCTGCCAGGAGGAGGCCTCTTCACGGAGTACACACTGTGCATCTGTGGCTGTGCTGGGCCCTTCCCTCATGTTCTCCCCCGAGAGATCTGCATCATCTGTCCACTTATCCAGTGAATAACCCAAGGACCTACTGGGCGCTGGGCGGTGTACTAGGGGAGCATCATGCCCCTTCTACAGCCGGGGACACTGAGGCTTGGAAACAGAAGGCAAGAGCTGAGAACCCAGAAATCCTGTCTCCTTGCTCCTGCCTTGTCCCTGAGAGCTGCCCCGGCTGTGGGGGCTCCTGCAGAGAGGAGCGTCCAGCCCCACGGGTTCCTGGGCTGGACCTCAGGACACCAGGAAGCCTTGTCCTCCCGGGGCTGTCGGGCTTCGTTACATGGATGAGATGACTGGACTCAGAACAAAGTTTCTGAAGCAACAAATGCTTTCTGTACAAACTTCAAACAAAACAGCCCTGAGGTCGTCTGATGAGCCCATGTGTCGCACGCATGCAAACAACTCTGTTCCTCACGCGGAGGCTGAACCCTGTGGGCCGCCCTCAGAGGGGAGTGGAGGGGTGGGACACCCAGAGGGCTGAGACCAGAGCCATCAAGAAGCAGGTGGGGACATCTGCCTCCACACAAAAGTGAAAGAGGAAACAGGTCCCTTCCAGGAGGACACTCCACCAGCAGCTTTGTTTCCAAACTTCCAGATTTTTTGCGTTACTAATGCTAATATAGCCGTAGTTTTTCTTAACATAAATAGGACCATGCACTAGGCTCTATTCTGCCTTTGGATTCTTTCTGGGGGACAGGGAAGGGGAAACAGTGTGTCTTGACCAATTAACCCTCCACTGTCAGGCCTCGCAGGTCTATCTCTTTCCCTCTCCGAGTCAGGCCCACCTCCTGGCAGAGAAGAGTGAGGCAGAGGGCTCCAGCCCTGCTCCCTCGTGAGGAAGGAGGGGCACGCCAGTCACACAGCAGAGGCCCCATCCATGGAGTGATGGCCCCACGTGGGGACCACAATGGGGGGGTACAGGGAGGAGGCAGGCAGTGCCCACCAGGGTGCAGGGAGCCCGGTAATTGGCTGGATTATCCCAGCAGGGAGGCCTCCTTCGGGGAAGCTATTTTTAATTCTGAGAGAGATTGAGGCGCCCTCCCTCCCTCCCTGTACTGCCTTTTGGTCCTGTCCACCGCTGGGGGCGTCTGAGGCCTGGGTGGCGGACCAGTGTGTCCAGAACAGGGAGGCTGCAGGAGAGGTGTGATGAGGGCGGCTGGGTCCTGGGGACTTGGGCTCTCACAGCTGCCCTGGGAGGGTTTTCAGTGGCGCCTGGGCCCCACCGGCCTCCTCGAAGCTCCATCCCTGTGGAGGAGGGAGAGGACGTGCAGCCTGCACCGCAGCCCTTAGCCCCTCAGTCCCGCCAGGCAGCTCTCCGCACCCCATGTCAGAGAGGAGGAAAGGAGTTCAGAGAGTTTGAGGGACATTTTGGAGGCCTTGCTGTCTTTTTACATCCACCACCTCCACCAGCAGCCCCTTGAGGGCATGGAGAGGAGTCTTAGAACACATCTCAGAAATCTCGAAAGTTAGAAAAATGATTGTTTCCATCACAAAACTCGAAAGTCCAGCTGTGGATTTAAAGGCCACAAAGGAGCGTGTTCAGAATCTTGCTTTTCTCCATATGTCAGCTCTGCTTTCCCCTGGGCGGGGCTCCTTTCAGGGGGGCTCACCTCATGTAGGGGCAAAGGGGTCTCCAGGGGCCCCTGGGAAATGGGACTCCTTTTTTCCCAGCTGGCTTTCACTGGTTGGCTCCGATCACATGTCCATCCCTCACCAATCACAGTAATGCTCACAGCCAGGCCTGGGTCACTTGTCCACCCTGGGCCCTGGGGATGGTCCCAGCCCCCCAGGAAGCCGGGGGTAGAGAGTATGGGGCACAGGTGGGTGAGTCCCTGAAAGGCAAGGTTCCCAGAAGAGGGGCCTAAATAGTGGGAGGATGGGGACCACCAATGCCCCTAAATGGCCCGACACCCAGGAGACGCTGGATGGAGTGTGGCCAATAGTCTGGCCTTCAGCCCCAGTGCCGCCCCTCTGGCCTCCCTTAGCACATCCTCCTGACAGCTGCAAGGAGTAGGGGAGAGGGCGGCCGGGCGAGCGTCAGAGCCTGTGCAGGAGGGAAATAAGTCAGCCGGCCAGCTCCAGGCTGCGCCGATCAATGCCTGCTTCCTGACTGACGGGGTGGGAGGGACTCAGTGTCCTGTTTCCAAGGCTGTCATCCGTTCCTGAATTTCTGCTCTTCTCAAATCAATGCTGCAGGGTCAGCCTGGGGCCTGTGGGTGCCTGGGGACTGGGCAGGGCGTGTGGCCATGAGGACACAGGGCAGTCACTTCCTTGACCCCTCCAGCAGCATTAGCTCTCCACAGTACCCCTGACAAAGGGCCTGGGCCTTGGCCTGCACACTTTTGGGACAGGCAGCTCACGTCAATCCCTTCCAATCCTTTCCTCTGACCTGTCTGGGCGTCATTTCTTCAGCCACCAACAGGGGTGGCGTCTATCTGCCTATCCACTGGGGTAATAACAACATTGTCCTTCAGAACAAGTTTGTGCAGGTGGTCATTTAACCCAGAGCCTGGCACGGGCCATATGCACAGTTAGGGGCAGCCATGGTTACTGTCGTTGTTGTTGTTATTATTATGTCTTGGGGAAAATGGCATTGAGGGAAGGAACTGGGCTGAGGGCAGGACTCCTAGGCCGGGGATTTTCTCTGCTCTGCTGCTCACTGCCTGAGTGGTCCAGGCCTCTCCTCTTCCCTGGTCCCAGCAGAATGCAATCCTATGCCTTGACTGGCACTAGGGCTTTGTGCCTCCCCCCAGAAATGCGTATCCTGGACCAGCAAGGCACAGGTCTCTCTCTCTTCTGGGGGGTGGGAGTGAGAGGCAGGGTAAGCCCCGGACCCTGGCCACCTGCCTGGTGGAGGTGGCAAGGCTTCAGCTGAGAGCCGCCTGTGATTGCCTGGTCGCTCCATCCTGTGTCCATTTGATCTCGTTCTGCAGACATTCAACGCATACCCACTGTCTGTGGGCCTGGGCTGCAGACACACTGGACAGACACTGCCCCTTCCCTCGTGGAGCTGAGCCGCCTCAGAGGCAGGGACAGTAAACGAGATGCCTCTGAGACTGGCCTGCTTGGGAAGAAAGTAAAACAGGGACGGTCATGGATGGGGAGGGAGACCTGGGTGGGCTGCCCCTGAAGTCTGGGGAGAGAGTCCAGCGACAGAACCAAGCTGGGGGCCTCCGAGGCCTGGATGGTGGGCCAGTCTGTCTGGAACAGGGAGGCTGTGGGGAGAGGCCTGATGAGGGCAGGCAGGTCCTGGGGATTTCAGTTCTCACAGCTGCCCTGGGAGGGTTTTCAATGGGCATGCCGTGAGCCCAGTTTATGTTCCAAGGGTATCCTGATTCGGGGGCTCAGGCTGGACCAAGGTCTAGGGCAGGCAGGAAATATCTGGGTGGGTTCCCAGGAGGAGGCAGCCCTCGAGGGCTCTGATGCTGGGAGGAGTCCAGGGGGCCAGGGAAACAGACACAGAGGGGCCTGTCTGGTTTCCCACCTCCATGAGTGAGTGATTTGTGGCTGAAACAAACGTATTGGCATTGTCATATTGGGATATGAATATCACAAGAGCCGGCAGCTCTGAGCTGGCTGCCCACTGGGACCAGCAAACCCCAGCTTGGGCTGCCGCTTCCCTCCCCCAACGGCTTGGTGGCCTTGGAGGCCACCTCTGCTTTCTGGACTTTGCTTTCCTCAAACAAAGGAGCGGTTCCAATGGGCCATGGGGCTCTTTGGCCCCCAGGCCTGTGGCTCTGAAGATGCCCAGGTCAGCAAATGTGTCTTGAACAAATACCATGTAGCAGGCCCAGGGCTGGGAGCGACTGGGCCCCACTTGGAGGGGAAGAAAGAGAGAATTTCAGATTAAGCGAAAGCAGTGAGGGGCACACTCAGGGGTCGGGAAGGTGTGTGCGTTGCTAGAACTCCTGTGGTGTGCAGGACAGCTCCCTCCCATCCACCTTGTTAGCTTCTCCCTCAGCCTGTGAGGGGTTATTGTTCTCACTGCTGTGCCTGTTATGGTCATGCCCCTTTTACAGAGAAGGAAGTGGGATCCCAGCAAGGGATGTGTCCAAGGTCCTCCTGCCTGGCCTACTCGGCCCCCTGGACACCAGAGGGAGGCGTGAAGGTCCCGCTCTGGCTGTGGGCATTGTCCTGGAAGGGCGGGGAGCTCCTCTGTCCACACACAAAGAGCCCTGCAGCAGGTGTGGGAGCTGGTGAGAGAGACCTGCACGTGTTCCTGCCCCTGTCCCTGCATCTGGAACGTGGGCATGCTCTCTGGCGGGGCTGGAGCCCCACATGCAGAGGGCCTTGCGTCCAGGGCCCATGCCAGCTGCGTGGGCTGTGATTATGATTAAGGATTGAATTCCGACCCAGCAGGGAGGTCAGAAGAGCAGGGTGCAGAGCCTCAAGGGCAGCAGCCTGGGGAGTCAGGCTAGCTCCTCTGCAGGGACGTTCTTTGCTGGATGACCTTGGGCAAGACACTTGCTGTCTCTGTGAAATGGGTCTGATAATGGCTCAGGGAGAAGACCCGTCTGGCCTTACACTGGCCCTATTGGTAAGCAGTGGGTGGAGACTCTGTGCGCATGGGGGTGTTCTACGGTGGAGGATGCCCTGGACGCACCCCCTTGTCCCAGGAACTGTCAGAATCCCAGACACGGAGGTGACCTGAGGTGTTTGCCCTGAGGTGTTCCTGTCCATTCCCCAGCCAAGAGCCTTTGCTGGAACCATCTCCCAGCTGAGGCATTGCCGCTGGCTCCTTAGGGGACCCACAGTGGGGCCTCCCAGCAGGCCTGTGTTGGGGTCTGTTCCTCCTGGGGGGCAACTCTGGCCTCTGCCTTCTGGGAAATGGAGCAGCGGAGGGTGGGCAGCTGAGTCACTCCCCTCCCTGGTCACTTAGAGGGAGGAGGAGGGAAAGTTTCCCGAGAGCTTTGCTCCCCTGGGAGGCTGGCCTCCAAGGAGAAGGAGGAAAGCAGGACACGGTGTCCCAGGAAGGGGCGGGGTGGGGTGGGGCTGGAATCCCCTGGGATGCCCCCTTCTCTCACTGCAGCCCTCAGCAGCTGGCGATCCGGGGCCGGGGGCTCTCTTCCTAGGGACAGACCTGGCTGGGAGTCCTGGCCCCACCTTCAACAGCTCTGTGACAGGCAGGTGACCACCCCTCTCTGCACCTCAGCTCCTTTACCTGTAAAATAGAGCCAGTGAGCGTATCAACTTGAGAGGGTCTTAGTGACAACGAAAATAATTACAGCCAGGTCCTTAACACAGAGCCATCTGAGTACTGAGTGCTGAGTCGGCGTTGGCTCTTTCCCCAGCTGGGGGCTGTGCTAAGCGCTTTAGGTGTACTCTGTACTCATCTGACCCCTACTCCAGGAGGTGGGCATGCTCGCTGTCTCCATTTGACCACCGGGAACGTGAGGCACAGACAGGTGAAGTGACCTGCCTCCACAGCTGCTCAGTAGAGCTGGTGGGATTCAAACCCTGGACAGTCTGAGGTCACCTGGGGGGCCTAGGTGCCGGCCACACCTACCAGCTGCTTGGGGCCAGGAGCCCGGGGCTAGTGGGGCCTATAGATCAGTCTGGCTGAGCCGCCAGCGATCTGGGCTGCGGCCAGAGAGCCATCCTCCTTGGTTAGAATCCTGCAGCCAATCTCCCTGCTGTGCAGACACATAATTATATTTCACATTAAAGGGGAAGCTGGAGGCCAAGGGGCCGGGAGCCCTTTGAGACTTGTGCTCTGGCCATAGACCTGCCTCCTTGGCCCAATTCTGTGGCCCAAGGCTGACCAAGGGGTCAGACCGGTGATAAAATGGGGTCTCTCTGGGCCAAGACCCAGCCGGGCAGGTCTGTCTGCCAGGATGAAAGGCCTGGGCTCTGCAGGAGGCTGGAGATCTGAGGCCCAGACAATAGGCCCCAGGAGGCTGGGAGGGCAGGGCGCTTGGGGACAGGCTGGGAGGAGAGCCTGAGCCTTCAGAGGCAGCGGTGGTCAGAGAAGAGGGTCACAGGGGGGTCAGGTCGGCAGAGAGAGAGAGAGCAGGGGAGGAGCAGGGAGGAGAAAGCAGGAGGTGGGAGAAGCCAAACAGTACAAGATGGGGAGGAGAGAGCTGCTCTTAAAGGGGGGCAATGAGGGGTGTCTGAGTGTGCATGCCTGCTGTGCAAGGGGGAAAGATTCCATGAGAATGTACAAACCAGGATCTGTGTGCACGTGTGCACACGTGCAGATACCACCCTGCATGTGCACGCATGAGTGTGTATGCACCGTGCACCTGCAGCCATCATGCATGTCAGGGCGTGCATTGTGCGTGTGTAGATGCGGAGGCCTGAGCTTGTGTACCCGGCCGTGTGCACGTGTGTATGTAAGATTCCTTTGCCTGTGTGTGCGCTCACCATGCACCTGTGTGTGCGCGTGTCCCTGGAGGACATGCCTCTGGGTGTGTGTGTGTGTGCGCGCGCGCGCGCCCCAGTGCGCAAGTGGCTGGCGGTGTGTGCGTGGGGGGCGGCCCGGGGCTGAGGGGCTCCGGTCCACGCCAGGGCACGGGTGGGCGGGGGCAGCGGCAGCGAGGCGCGGGGCGGGCGTGCTCTCGGCGGAGAGTTAGAGGAGTTACCTTGCGGAGCTGGGTTCTGGCGGCAGCGGGGCGTGGAGCTGGGTGCGCGCCGAGCCTCAGCCTCCAGCCGCCTCCTCGCCCTCCATTCCTCTCTCCTCGCCTTCCTCAGGCCTCGCCGCTGCCGCCGCCTCCCTGGGAACGGTAGCCGGGGGCGAGGGGCTGGCGCGGCCGGAGCAGGCGGGGAGGCGCGGAGCGCCGGGCATAGGGGAGCGCGCCCGGCCCTGCCCGGGATCAGGTAACAGCCGGCGGGGGAGGGTGTTGGCCGGCCGCGCTCCCAGCCGGACAGAGGGACAGACGCCTGCCGCACCAGCCAGAGCGAGCGCGCTGAGGCCGGGGGCGCCGTCCAGGCGCGCGCCCCCGACCCGTGGCTGGACCTGGGCGATCGGCGCCCCGGACCGACGCGCCCTTTGGCATGGGGCGCCCCCGGAGGCTGCCCTGAGGCGGCGGCGGCGATGCAGTCAGCGCGGCGGCTGCCGGGGCCAGGAACGGCAGCCCGGAGCTCGGAGGACGAGGAGCGCGCCGCGCCCGGGGCACTGACCGAGGTAAGTGCGCGGCCGCCCGGCGCACGGCCCCCGAGGGCCCGACTCCAGCTCCCCGCAGGCCCCCTCACCGACCTGGAGCGAGCGCGAGGGGTGCCGCCACAGGGGAAAGGGGGGCGGGAGGGTTTTCTTCCTCTCGTTTTCGGGTTGTTTTTATCTCCTTTGGTGAGCCATCGGAGGAAATGCTGACTGCGAGCTTTTCTTTCCCTTCCATGTCTCCGGCTACCGCCACCAGGGAACTTTGCTCCTTGCTAACCTTCGTCCTGGGGGGCGCTCGGGAAAGTTTGAGGCGCCCTCGGTCCCCCTTTGGCCGACTTGCAGGAGGGGGTTCGGGAGGGAGCGTGGGGAGGCACTTTGGCGCGCGGCATTAGTGCTGCGAGTGACCTTCCCGAAGACCCCGGAATCAGGGTGGGGGTGCTGAGTGGGGCGCAGACTACGAGTGGCCCCGAAAATGCCCCCAGGTCGGAGACCTGCGGGTCCTTGGAGTCGTTTCTCTTTTCCACCTCTTGTGCTTTAATGGAGTAACAACATTCTGGAAATGATGTTCCCCGCGAGCGAGCGAGAGAGCGAGCGAGTCGCCACTCCAATCGCACCTTTTTGCTTTTAGAAGTCAGCCTGGATCGCGGAGGGGATGGCCCCTCCGCTGAGAAGCTCCCATGGGTACAGGGCCGGGATCGCCCCTACGTGCTCACGTCTGCTCTGGACATGCTGGGCGGAAGCGGGGCGGAGAACCAGGGGCTCATTGGAAGTGGCAACTGGGCCGGGGAGCTCCTTGGGGGGCTTCAGATGGAAGTTGAGGCCCGAGCAGGTGTCTGTGCTGCCTGCTCTGATGGCGGGTGCACATGTCTTGTGAATATTTTAAAAACCGTGTTCGGAATGGGAGGTCACAGGAAAGTGTTTCTTTGGAGGTGGTCTTCGGTTCTGGGAGGTTCTCCTGCCTCCCCACAGACTGGACTTCCTGGGATCTGGGGCCACCCTGCTCCCCTTCCCCTAGAGGGCATACCCGTCCGGGAACGCTGCGCTGCCTGTGACCGTTTCTGCTTTCTTGTTTGCTCCCTGTGCCCAGGCTGGAGCCCCGGAATAAAGTGCTGGGGACCTCCTGCCCCCCGTAGCCGCATCCCTGAACCTGGGTTCGCAGCCTCTGGCTCCCGGGAGCGCAGAGGTGCCCACACGCCGCTGAAATCAGCAGGCGCCTCCTCAAAGGTGCGAACCCGGAAGGGGTAGCCTCCGGCCTACCCCTCACCCCCTCCCTGAGGTGCCAAAGGAAGGCCCCTGGCTGCTACCCCGCCCCGCCCGCAGCCTCAACTTGTGCTAGGTTGCTCCATTGCGGCCCCTCATGGTGGGTCTCTGCCCTGGACTGCCGCCATGTGGCCAGAGTGGGTCAGGGAGGGGAGATTCCAGCCATGGGTGCCTCCAGAGGCCTAGGGTCTTTTTGTGGATGATTCTCTCTGCTGTTCGGAGAAGAGCACTCCCTCTTGTGCTGGGACACCCAAAGAGATGCCTCAATGAAGCCTGCCCTTCAGCTTTTTGGTGGTGCCTCCCCTCTGGCCGGGGAACCTGGTGTCCACAGCTCCAAGAGGGGGCCTTTGGAAGAGCTCCCATCAGGTGGGGCCAAGACCAGTGGGAGAGAGCAGTGTGCAAAGGAGGGGCTTGCTTGAGCACCCTTGGGGACAAGAAGGGGGACCCCAGTGTGCTGGACAGCAGAGCAGGCCCTTCTCCACTGGGGCACCACTGAGCGCATACAGTGGGCACTCTCTAAATGCTGGGTGTTGGCGCATACCTGGCAGACATGAACTCCTTGTGCCCCCTCTCCAGGTGAGGGCACAGCAGACCTCCTCCCCAGCCCTGGGGAGAAGGGGATGGCCCTTCTCTTGGGGAAAGTGGGCAGAGCCTGAGTTTGTCAGTCTGTCCCTGGACCCCCATCCCCACTCCCCTGCCCAGCTGCCATGTCAGACCCCCATAGGGCTTCCACGTTGCTCAGGTATGTGCCTGGTGGAGGGATGTTCAGTGAGCTGTGCTGTGTTGGGAGGAAGAGTGCCCAGAGATGGGCAGGGTCTTGCCCTAAGCCACACAGCAAGTCAGGAGTTTGAGCAGAAGCCTCCACTAGCTCTCTCCAGGCCAGAGGGCTGCCCCTGCCAGGCTTCCTGTCTCAGGGCCACGCTGTTCCTCCTGTCATATCTGTGGAGCAAGGCAAGATAACAGAGGTGACCCTGCAGCGGAGAAATAATGGCAGTGATGATAATAGTAACAACAGTAACAGTGACAGCAGCCCTGGGTAGCTGTGCAGCACTGGGACTGGTTCCGCCTGTGGGCAGCTTCCACTGGCCCAGCCAGGCCTCTAGTGACCTGGGCCACAGTTGGCAGCACCAAGCATGGTACCCAGAGACCTTGACACACGTCTGGGGCAGAGGCAACTGTGTCGTCACTCCCGGCAACCTCTGTGGCCCTTGCAGCCCCAGGCTGGAGGCTGCCTAGTGCCCCTCGGAGCCCACCTGACGCCCCACCTCAGCCGCGCTGCTCCCAGGCCTGGCTCTGGGCTGGGCCACCCCTCTGACAGGTGCAGCTGGTGCCTGTTGCTGGGCCCCTGCCAGGGCTCTCCTGTGAGTGACACGTGGGCACACCTGCCTGTCCCTTGGGCATTGCAACTGGAGCCCTGCCACGGGCTGGCACGGAAGAGAGGCCGGAGAGGCAGCTCATGGGCAGCAGGAGGGGTGGGGCCTGGGCCAGCCGCTCAGAAGGTGTGGTGGGTGTGGGCTCAGTCCCACGGGCTGCGCTGGGGGAATTGGCAGGATGATAGAGAGATGGCCGGGGAAAGGCTGAAAATGAAAGAAAGCCGGCCTGAAACTGGGCCACGGGCAGGGCAGGGCAGAGAGGCTGGGAGGCTTCAGAGGAGCCTTGGGGATGGGGGCAGGGGTTGGGCCGAGCAGATGGGCTTTCCAGAGGAGCTGGGTCGAGGGCAGGACTGGAGCCCTTGCTGGGCACTGGCTGAGGGCCCAGTGCTCTGCCACCTGATTTAATTTCCTAATGGTTGGCCAGTGCAGGGGCTGCATTAGTTCCACTGTACAGACAGGAGGTTGGAGGCCCAGGAGGTACTGGGAGTGATGGAGCCTGTGCCTCTCGGGCCCAGAGCCCTGGCGCTCTCCCAGGGACAGGACTGCACCTCCCCTCATTCCACAGACAGTCCGCCCAAGTGCCTTTGTGAGCCTGGCTGGCTGTGGGGCAGGCCAGAATATCATCCCCTCCTGCCCCCGTCCCCGGGGCCTGTCACGGACAGGCCCTGGTGCCCACCTGCCCTCTGAGCTCCCAGGTTGCTGTACCCCTGGGACCTGGTGAAGGCCTAGCATGCAGTGGGTGCTCAGAAAATGTTTGGTGGGCCCATGTCTGGGCTGCTTTCTCTGCCTGCAGAGGCCTCAGCAGGAGCTCTCGCCTCGCCTGCTGCTGTGAGGTGTGGTGGGCTGTGGGCTCTGGGGTGGAGACCCTGGACCCCACTGCTCAGCTGTGGCCCCAGTGCAGTGTCTGGCACACCGAAGGTGCTTAATAAACTGGTGTTGAACACATGGAGACCCTGCCCTGCCCTCGAGGATCTCACCATTTGGGAGACATCAGGGCAGACAGCTTGGGTGCACGGGGCCAGTGGTGTGGCTGTGGCGAGGTCCCTTCTCCTCTTGAGGCTCCTTTTGTCGTCTGTGAAGTGGGATTGAAGCCCCGCTGTGGAGGCTCCTGAGGGCATCTGCGGTGGGGAAGTAGAAATGTGATCCTCTGGGGCGCTCTCAACAGAAATGGGGGTGTGGAGAGGGGCTCTGTGAAGGAGGAGGGTGAACATTTGTGATGCTGGAGCCTTAGGAGTCCGTCACTCTAGTCCCACTTTCCCTTGGACTGTGGGGAAACAGGCCAGAGAGGGCAGGTGATTTGCTGCAGCAGAAGAGGGCCTCCTACTCCTGGTGTGTCCTCTGTGCCCTCCCTGCCTGCACTTGTCCCCATGACACCTCACACTCAGGTCTTCCTGCCCAGCTGCTGAAGTGGCAGCTGCAGAGGCAGCGTGAGGACCCTTGGTCCAGCCCCCTAGTCAGCCTTCAGCCCTGTAGCCCTGGACAGGGTTCTATTCGCATGGCTGGAGAGGAGTGGGAGCCCCTTTCTCAGTGGCCCCAGGCAGCAGGTCTGCCCTGGCTATGCATTAATGCCATCCCAGAGTCAGTGGGAGCGGCCTCCTGGATCCTGCTGGGGACACATCCCCCAGCCTGGACTGAGCTCTCCTGCTCCCGTGGGCAGCTGAAGCCTCCCCATCCTCTCCTCACCACGTCTGGGCCTCTTTGGAGGACTCAGGTTTGGAGAGGGTCCAGAGAACAAAAAATAAAGGCTTTGCAGTGGAGGCTTTGCCAGGGCCACCCTGGCCATGGTTGCTTGAGCACCTACTGTATACTTGATGTGCTGTCGGTGTTTCAGTCTCGGGACAGCCTTGGGCTCAGGACCCTTCCATGGTTCCCACTTTACTCGGAATAAAAGCCACACTCCTCGCCCTGGTCCTTAAGGCCCTGCACAGTCTGGTCCTCATCACTGCCCTCTTTTCCCACCACTCTGTCCCTCCCCTGTGCCTCCAACACACCAGGCTCGCTCCTGCCCCAGGGCCTTTGCACCTGCTGCTCTTTCTGCCTGGAACGCTCTTTCTCGGATCTTACGGCCCCTCCATCACCTTCAGGTCTTGCCCAAATGCCACCTCCTTTGTGAGGCCTCTCCTGGCTCCCCTGGATAACACTGCAGCCTCCCTTTCCCCACATCCCTCTTCTGCTTCCTCCTCTGTAGAACTGAATGCTGTGTGCCATATGATGCCTGATTTGTTTATCTTGGTTACTGTCTGTCCCCCCTGGAGTGTGAGCTCCTGAAGGCAGGG
Source organism: Tapirus indicus (assembly GCA_031878705.1). Classification (NCBI taxonomy): domain Eukaryota; kingdom Metazoa; phylum Chordata; class Mammalia; order Perissodactyla; family Tapiridae; genus Tapirus; species Tapirus indicus. The sequence continues at coordinate 193,433 of CM062932.1, read as the reverse complement.
TTTTAGGGGCAGTTTGCTCACAGATCTGTCCCCGCGCCTATGGCAGCAGCACCCAGTCTGTAGGAGGTGCTTGGCAAATGCGTGGGGAGGGAGTGGTCCATTCATCCTTGCATGGAGCCGGACACACAGGGCGTGCTCAGGAGCAGTAGGAGCCAGAATTGTTGTCCCATTCAGCAGATCAGGAAACTGAGACTCAGAGAAGTGACATCTCTCTCCCAGAGTCCTGGAGCTCGTTGCAGGCAGAGTGGGCTTTCAGACCTTTTCTCCAAGCCCTTGGCCTGCCCCTGGCAGTGAGGAGGGTGTGGCATTTATTTCAGGCCCCAACTCTGCATTGAGCTCTTTCTATCTGTGACTTCACCTGCTTCAGGCTCTGACCTTGCTGTGTCCCTGGCACTTGGCCTGCTTCCAGTTCAGTGTGTCTCCACTCCACCACTGAGAGGAGCAGAAGCTGTTCCCATTGCAGATCTGAGCAAACTGAGGTGCAGGGAGTCGGCCACTCTGCTCTCAGCACATCTCTCCCTGTGGGCAACTCTGTCTGTGCCTTCCTCTCAGAAAATGTGTGGAGGCCGGCTGCAGGGGCTGGGGTGGCGAGGGGCCAGTGTCTCTGTTTCGTGCCCAATTAAGCGTTTTCAGAGGCCCATGCATCTGTGTTTCATGTCGGCGTCCCACCTCCCCCGCCCAGTCTCTTTTTTGAACGTGACACCCAGGTTCAAATTTTTTTTCAATTTGCCATTATCAACTTTAGCAGCTTCCTAGTTGTAAAAAGAACCTACATGCTTTCCAGTTGGCAAAGCCCAGCCTCTTCCATTCCCTCGGGATCTTCCTCACACCCCTTCTGTGGACAAGCAGACAGGTTCCCAGGGGCTGGGCCTTGGCCAGGGCTCTGCTCCGCCAGGTGCCCACTGGGCCCTCAGCCACCTGCGCCCCGGGCAGGGCACTGTCTCCTGAGGCCTCCCTCCGGGTCAGACGCGGGACTGGTCATAACCAGAGCCAGAGCCCCTCTAGCTCCACGCGTGTGCGGGGGTGTCCTGGGGAAGAGGAAGACAGGACAGCCCTACTGTGGGAGGGGGCAACCTGAGGCCCAGAGAGGGACAACCCCAGCCAGAGGTGGCACCACTCTCCAGAAGGTGGGGGGCAGCGGTCGAGATGCTCTGCCTCCTGGAGACTCCTTGCAGCTGTTTGGAAACTTACTTAGGAGAGCTGAGGCCGGGAGGTGGGCGGGTGTGATCAGGAGGTGCCCAGCTGTGTGTGCGTGCTTGCGTGTGTCTGTGTGTCATGGAGAGGCTGAATGGCCGAGGGCAGGAGAGGTCAGGGAGGGGATGTGTGGCCCTCAGCCCCTCCCTACCTCCCCCTCCTTCCAGCTGCAGCCCAAGCCCCCTGAGTTGGCGGCTCCAGCCCTGCAATTCTCTAGCACTTAAAGCAAAAATAAATCGCTGCCAGCAGCTGGCATTCTGGGTGGTAGCAGCCGCGCCGCCCCCTGCCCCTGCCCCTGCTCCTCTGGGCTCTTGGTTCCAGGCCAAGGCCGGCCCAGGCTTCCACTCAGGCCTGTGGGGGCCCAAGGAGGACTGGGGAGGGCCCAGGGGAGCTGGCCCCATCCACCCTCTTCTCAGGGCTGGAGCTTGCAAAGGCCCAAAAGCGCAGGCCTGGCTGGGTCACACGGAGGGCAGAGGCAGATGGACGCCCGGAGCTCCCGAGGGTGCTGGGATCTCAGGGCAGGTGGAGGGTTTCAAAAGTGGGGCTTCCTACAGGCCTGGGCTGGGGCCTTGTGGAAGCAGGGCATGGACAGGGCCCTGGGAACCCCCTTACACACCACCCTTGGGACCAGCCCCTGGCCATCTCTTTTCTTGCTGCCTCCTCCCTTCCCTTCTCAGAATCCTGGAGGTCTTGGCTGGTTGAATGTTAGTGACTCAGGCTCTGAGGATGTAGAGTTGTGGCATCATTCAGGCTTTCAAAAATCAGCCCTTGAGCACGTCCCATGCGCGCTTTGCCTCGTATGGGGGTTGCTGTCTGGGTGAGTGGGGAGGATAAAAGAAATAAAGGAACTAACAAGTAAGGAAGCATAGACTTTGTCATATTGTTTTGTTAGTTATTTTAAGGACAAGAGTGTTACATGCTCCTGGTAAAGTATCAAACAATTGTAAGGATAGAAAGTTAATTTCTCCTTCTCAAACCCTGTCTCCCTCTCACCTCCACCCCAAAGCTTTATGTTCTTGAGGTGACCGTCGTTAGAGAACCTTCTGGATTGTCTGAGTGCTTATGCAAACATGTGAATGTAGTTATAGAAATGTGCCAAGATCTATAGTTCCCTTTCTCTCTCTTTCTGTTTTGTGTGTGTGTGTGGAGGGGAGGGGGGTCATTCCATATCCCCTGTCCCTTCTGGTTCCCGAGTGACCCGGACCCAGGGGCTTCCTCCTCTCTCCTTCGACGGGCATCGGGTTGAAGTCTGAGTCACAGAGTCTGCAGGTCGTAGCACCTCTGCCGTGGAGGGTGTGAACGCACAGAGCCACTGGAGTTCACGGCCGTGGGTTCTTTGAGGCATGAAATTGTGTCTTCCTTGAGACAGAGAACCCAGACTGTAGAACTGGGCGTCTCAGCCCCGGGAGAGGCGCTGGGGCTCACTGGGGCCTCCTTCTTCAGACCTCTGGGAGCATTTGGAGAATGCAGATCTCTTGACTTCATTCTTGGACATTCCGGTTTGGAGGGTCCAGGGTGGAGCCTGGAATCTGCACTTTTCTGTCTCCCCAGCAGTGTCGCCCAGCCAGCCGCTGCGGGGCGGCCCCCTGCCGCAGTCAGGCTCCCCGACACTGGAGCAGGTCCTGTCCCCTCTGGGCCTCAGGGACCCTGGGCCAGTCCAGCCCCAACTTGGCGCGGCGCAGACGAGGAAGAGGGGTCTGCCCTGCTTGTGCACCGAGGGGAGGACCCTCACGGCGATCTGCTGCTTCTTCACGGTCCTCGGATGGGGAATTAGTCACCCCCAGTTCATCTCTGAGCTTCTCTCTCGGCACCCAGCACCTACTCGGCCAGCCCTGCCACTCCTGGCACCTGGTTTGAGAGGAATCAGAAGGATAGTCCCCACCTTGCTCCACTGAGGACCCCTGTTGGAAAAGGTCTGGTAGACTGAGTTTGAGAGAGGTGTTAATTCCCCCAGTGCTCTTCCCTGAGCCTCAGTTTCCCCATTTGTGAAATGGGCATGAACATCACACTATGTCTGGGCATCTGTTTTCTCATCCCTTTTCGGCTTCAGCTCTGCGGGCAGGGCAGGGCAGTGTGCTCTCTCCCCACCCCCGCCCCCGGCCCTCTGCCATGTGGACCGGAGGCTCAGTCTGCCCGTCACCTCGGCCTGCTGTGCCTCAAGCTGTTGGCAGCACCTGCCCGGCCAGGGCGGCCAGACCCCTCCCGGGCCTCTCGAGCCTCAGGACCACTGGAGGGAGGGGGCAGAAGTCCCTGGGGGCAGCCACAGAGTGGCTCAGTCCTTCCCTGGGGGCTTTCTAACAGAGGAGACCCTGGCTGCCCTCTTCCTTTCTCTGCCTGGCCCTGCCAGCCACCACCTCAGAAGCACCCATGGGGCCTGGCCCCAATTCTACAGCAGATGTCCTGGCCCTGAGTTGCCAGAGCCAGGTGACCAGGCTCTGGGCCCTATCCTGACCCAGCTGCCCTCCTGGGGGTTTCAGCACCAGCTGTGGCTGGGTGCGTCTCAGGGTTCCTCCACTCCCCTGTGCAGATCCAGCACAGGTGGACTGGGAGTGGGTGGGGAGCTGGGACCCAAGTCTTGGGAAATGGGAACACCAGGAAAATGGATTGAACCAATCCTGACTCTGTGTCTGGGTTGTGGAAGGACCATGGGGGCAGCCGTCTGGTGGGACAGTCTGTCAACCAGGTCCAGAAAAGAAAATAGAGGCAGGACAGTGGGGAGCACATCAGACCCTGTAATCGTTTCCCATGGCTGCCATAACAAGTTGCCACAAACAGGGGCTTGAAACCACCAATTTATTTTCTCCCAGTTCTGAGGCCAGAAGTCTGAAGTCGAGGTGTTGGCGGGGCTGCTTCCTAGGGGCGATCTGGGGGCGCGTCGCTCTGGGCCTCTCTCCTGGCTTCTGTGGCTGTGGTTGGAGCAGGGTCCTGGACGCACCGCTGTCTCTGCCTCTGTCTGCACGTGGCCCTCTTCTCCCTTCTGTCTTCTTCTCTTAAGAGGACACTTGCCATTGGATTCAGGGCCCATCCTAATCCGGGATGATCTCATCTCCAGATCCTTAACTTATCTGTATATCTGCAAAGATCCTTTATCTAAATAAGGGCGCATTCACAGGTGCTGGGTGGACAGATTTCTGTAGGGGTGGCCATCATTCAACCTACTACACATGGTCAACCTGGACCATGGTCCTGACCAACCTGGGTATGCTGCCCTGTATCTTGACTTTCTCTTTTTTAAGGAAAATACTCTTTTTTTTAGCAATGTATCTTAGAGACACATAATGTTGGGGTTACGTGCTTGGTCTCTGCTACTTACCAGCTGTGTTTCCCTGGGCAAATTACCTGATTGTTCTGTGTCTCAATTTGCTCATCTGCAAAATGGAGATATTAACGGTCCTTCCCCCCAGTCTGAGCTGTTGGGAGCAATCAGAGGTAACACACAGCCTGGGATGGGGAAGGTGTGGTAGACGACACTTTTAGTTAGTACATCAGTCAGCAAAATGGTTTTAAAATCTAACTGGTATTTCCCGCCTGAGGCTGAATTTCTGTTTAGTTAGCTGCCTCCCTCTGATGCACTTCTAGGTCTCCGTCCGACCCTTGGCGGTTACTGCACATGATGCTGCTGTGAGCCTTAGGTCCCTGGGCCTGGGCCACCAAAGCAAAAAGTTCTGGAAATGGCCCTGCTGGGTCGGAGGGCCTGTACCTTTGCAGCTTTGAGAGCTGTCACTATGGTGGCCTCCCCGGGGTTGTTCGTGCCCCCCGCCCCTCAACAGAGTTAAGCCTGCCTGAGTCTCCCCGTGGCCTCCCATGTAGCCTGTCACCAGACGTCGCCTCCTGGCCGTGGAGGGCGGCACCTCCTCTTCAGTGACTTCCCCGCGTCTCTCGTTGTCAGGCCAGGTGGAGCTTCTCTCTTCGTGTTAAAACACCTTCCCATGCTGCCTTTTCTGGCAGCTGCTGGCTCCTGCGAAGAGGTGGTTTCCCTGACCTTCGTCCTTCCCCCGGGGGAGGTCTTGGGGAATCAGGTGGGTGTCCCTGCTGCACACAGGGCCCTTTCTCTTCCTAGCGGGTCTTCATGGCAAACCCCAGGGACAGGGAGCAGCAGCCCCATTTCCAGACGCCAGAACCAAGGCTCAGAGAGGTCACCTGGCTGCCCCATCCTGTCCCTGAGCTGTCCAGTCTGCGCTGGGAGCCTGGGGGGTCTCCTCGGACGCCTGGACCTCCCTGAGCGCTCCTGTCACTGGAGGGAGGGGTGGGGTTTCACCCCTGGGCTGCCCTCTGGAGACTGTCCCTCTGGAGATGGCCTGTGCACGGATGACCCGCTGCGGTGTCCTGGCCCGAGGCCGTGTGCCTGAGGAGTCTGCATGTCCTCAGCCCCTCCCTTGGCTCCTGGTGGCAGTCAGGATGTTTTAGGGGCTTCAGCAAAATGCAGCCCTGGTGGTGAATTCAGCAGCCTGCAGTGTCACCGGTGCCTTCGTCTCTCAGGAAGTGGCATGACATTTTGCTGAAACGTGGCATCTCAAGATAATAATGAAAATGACTGTTTACCCTGTGTCTTCTGGTGCCAGGTGCTGTGCTCAGTGCTTTCCCGAACATTATCTCATTTAATTCGCAAAACATCCTGGCCAGGCGAGAGGCGGGCTCGGGAGGTGAGGTGCTGAGGAGGCGGTGGCCAGGCCATCCTGGGGCCCAGACCGAGGAGCCCCACGAATGAGCCTCAGCTTCCCTCCAAAGGCGTCAAGTCCTGTGAGAATGCCAGGGCCCTTCTGGATTCTCCCTGGAGGGGAGGTGGAGGCACCCTGAGCCGAGGACCCGCGAGATACAGTGTTGGGCACGAGCCAGGTTGGCCTGGACTTAAGTGGGGCTGCCCCCACCACGTGACATGCCCCTGCCGCGGGTGTGTGACTCGAGGCGAGCAGCATCACGTCTCCGAGCCTCACTTCCTTACTCTGAGAAATGGGCCAAGTCTACCCGTTTAAGCTGTGATTGTATGTGCCAGGTGTTGGAACTATTCCAGGGTTCTAGATGATGGAGGGTTCTCAGAGTCCCACCATTTTACAGGTGGAGAAACTGAGGGACTGGCAGAGCTGACACCCACAGTGAATGACCCGTGGCCCTTCATCCTGTGACCTTGGCCGCAGAACACAGGGCTGGTCCAGTCTCCCTCATTCGCGCCCCCCCAGGACTAGGATGGAAAGGTAGACCTTTGTTTGAGCACCTGCTCTGTGCTGCGAGGCTCATGCTGGGAAAGATTGAGGCCAAGGTCCTGCTACAGCTTTCAGGGTGGGGATCACCCCCTTTCTCCATTTCTTAGGTAGCGATGGCACTTGAGTCTCTCCATTGGCCCTGTGTCCTGGGAGCCCCCCCTCCTCACGGCTGAGTTCTGCACTTCCACGGATGTGGAGGGTGGGTGCATCGGGCTGTCCTTGAACCTGCCCGTGAATGTTGTTTGATGCCCCAGGATGTGATGGCAGCAGCTTTGCTGCTTGGGGAGACAACAGAGCTGTCGATCACTTATTCATTCATTTACTCATACACTTAGCTTTGGAGCAAAGTTAAGTGAATTCGTGTGGCCTGAGTAGAAGGGGGTGGGGGTGCTGGGGGTGGTGGAGCAGAGAAGGCACCCCAGGGGAGGGGGCTCTGACTCCTGACCTCACTGGAGGCTGCTATGGCACCAGTGCCTCCCAGGGTGAGTGTCCAGCCAGTGGAGACCTAAGAGAGGCCTTCAGAGCCATCCCTGCAGCACTGGACAGGGACCAGGACAGAGAGGTCCCTTGTCACCTGCCTCTCGAGCCTACCCTAGCCCTCCTGGACACATAGGGAGCAAGACTTAAAGGACATGAACCCCTGAGTCCAGTTGCAGCCCTCTGCTGCTCGGGGTGGCTGAGTGGCGTCATGGACCCCTCTCATTCTAGGTCCTGCTTCCAAGCTTGGGATGCTGGTCCCAGACCCATCTCCTACCCCTCTGTGTTCCAGAACCTGCCCACTTCGTCCTGGGGCCCTGCTCTCCCCTCCAAGGTCCTGGACTCTCAGCCGACAGTGTGGCCTCCTCCTTCACTGAGAAAATCAAACAAGAGAACTTCCACTCGCTCCCACCACAGCTACACACCTCACAGCACCTGTGCCCCTCACCATGCCTTCTGCCGTTCTGTGGATGGATTGTTACCCCCCCTTGTCCACTGGGCACCCTCCTCTCTCGCCTACCCAGAGCCATCACTGTGGCAAGTCTCCCTATCTCTGCTGGACACTTCTCTACGCCTTGCACCTGTTCCTTCTGAAGGTGATCACTGAGGGCCCACCGTGGGCCGGCACTTTCTCCAAGCACCAGGACACTCCGGGGGTCAAAAGAAAGCCCTGCCAACACCTGTTTATGATAAAAACTCAGTAAACTAGGAGTAGAGGGAAACTTTTTCAACTTGACAAAGAAAATCTACAAAAATCCTAGGCCTGACATCATACTTAATGGTGAGAAACTCTGCTTTCCCACAAAGATCAGGAACTAGGCAAGGATGTCCCCTCGCACCACTCCTTTTCAACATCGTACTGGAAGTTCTAGCTAATGCAATGAGGCAAGAAAAGGAAACAAAAGGTATTCAGATTGGGAAGGAAGACATAAAACTGTCTTTGTTCTCAGATGACATGATTGTTTCTGTAGAAAATCTTAAAGAATTAACAAGGAAAATCCTGGACTAACAAGTGATTACAGCAAGGCTGCAGGAGGCAAGTTAATAGACAAAAGTCAGCTGCTTCCATATATACCAGGAATGAACAAGTGGAATTTGACATTAAACACACAATACCATTTACATTAGCATCCCCCCAATAATGAAATACTTGGGATTAAATCTAACAAAATAAGTGCAAGATCTGGATGAGGAAAATTACAAAACTCTGCTGAAGAAAATCAAAGAGGAAGTAAATAAACTGAGAGATACTCCATGTTCATGGACAGGAAGACTCAATACTATCAAGATGTCAGTTCTTTCCAACTTGATCTGTAGATTCAACACAATCTCATTCAAAATCTCAGCAGGTTACTATATGAATATTGACAAAATGATTCTAAAGTTTATGTGGAGAGACAAGAGACCCAGAACATCCAACACCATACTGAAGGAGAAGAGCAAAATTGGAGGACTAATGCCACCTGACTTCAAGACATACTATAAACCTTCAGTAATCAAGACAATGGGTATTGGCGAAAGAATAGAGAAATTGATCAGTGAAGCCAAGCGAGAGCCCAGAAATAGAGCCACATAAACATAGTCACTGATCTTTGATAAAGGAGCAAAGGCAATACAATGGAGCAAAGATGGTCTCTTCAACAAATGGTGCTGGGACAACTGGACATCGATATGCAAAAGATGAATCTGGATACAGACTTTACACCTTTCACAAAAATTAACTCAAAATGGATCATAGACCTAAACGTAAAATGCAAAACTATAAAACTCCTAGAAGATAATATAGAAGAAAACCTAGATGACCTTGGGTATGGCAATGACTTTTTAGGCACAGCACCAAAGTCACAATACATGAAAGAAATAATTGATAAGCTGGATTTCATTAAAATTAAAAACTTCTGCTCCGGGAAAGACAATGTCAAGAGAATGAGAAGACAAGCCATGGACTGGGAGAAAATATTTGCAAAAGACATAACTGATAGAGGACTATTATCCAAGATATACAAAGAATTCTTAAAACTTAACAATAGGAAACAAACAACCCAATTAAAAAATGGGCCAAAGACCTGAACAGACACCTCAGCAAAGAAGATATGCAGATGGCAAGTAAACATGAAAAGATGCCCCACATCACATGTCATCCAGGAATTGCAAATTAAAACAACGAGATACCACTGCACACCTATTAGAATGGCCCAAACCCAGGACACTGACAGCATCAGATGCTGGAGAGGATGTGGAGCAACAGGAACTCTCGTTCATTCCTGGTGGGAATGCAGAATGGTGCAGCCGCTTTGGAAAAGAGTTTGACAGTTTCTTACAAAACTAAACATACTCTTACCATACAACTCAGCAATCATGCCCTTTGGTATTTATCCAAAGAAGTTGAAAACTTATGTCCATATGAAAACCTGCAGAAGGATGTTTACAGCAGCTTTATTCATAATTGCCAAAATTTGGAAGCAACCAAGAAGTCCGTCAGTAGGTGAATGGATAAACTGTGCTACATCCAGGCAAAAGAATATTATTCAGCACTAAAAAGAAATGAGCTATCAAGCCATGAAACGATGTGGAGGAACCCTAAATGCATTTTACTAAGTGAAAGGAGCCAGTCCTAAAAGGCTACGTACTGTATAATTCCAACTATATGACACTGTGGAAAAGGCAAGACTATGGAGACAATAAAAAGATCAGTGGTTACCAGGGATTGGGGAAGGAAGGGATGAGTAGGCAGAGCACAGAAGATTTTTAGGGCAGTGAAAACACTCTATATGATACTGTAATAGTGGATACATGTCATTACATATTTGTCCAAACCCACAGAATGTACAACACTGAGAGTGAACCCTAATGTGAACTATAGACTTTAGGTGATGGTGATGTGTTGATGTAGGTTCCTTGATTGTAACAAATGTCCCGCTGTGGTGGGGCATGTTAATAGTGGGGGAGGCTGTGCATGTGTGGGGTCAGGAAGTATGTGGGAACTCTCTGTGCCTTTCCCTCAATTTTATTGTAAGCCTAAAACTGCTCTAAAAAATAGTTGTGGAAAAAAAAACAACCAAAAACGAATCCCTGCCCTCACACGTCATTGGGCAACTGAGCATAGACTCCTGAGTAAGTGACCACGGGATGTGTGAGAGGGAAGGGGAAATCTGAGCAGATACTTGTGTGGAATTGGAGCGCCCAGGAGGATGTCTGAGGGAAGAGGGCCTGGGAAAGGCCAGAGGAGGCTGGTGCTCACCGGGTTCAAGGAACAGCAAGAACAGAACAGTGTGAGCAAAGATGGGCCTTGCATAGGGCCTGGAGGCCACACGGCCTTCTGGTATTGCTGTTTCTTTCTTTATAACAACAAGTATTTCTTCCCCGCTCTCTGGTCGGTGCCATGGCTCTGTTGAGCTGCTATGAGGAGTGGGGCTTGGGTCTGTTAGGCTGCAGTTGGGTTCAAATCTCTTTCGTGTGCCTCCTCAGAAATCAGTCACCATGAGCCCAGGTGGTCTGTGTCGACTGCCAGGGGTGTGGCCTGGCGCAGGGCTTCCTGAAGTGGCCTCCCTCCCGTCTCTTCTGAGCCTCAGTGTCCCCAGCATAAAGTGGGCATAATATGCTGCCCGCTGGAGTCCCAGTGGGGCCATGCATCCAGGGGCACACAGTAGGTGCTCAGTGTGTGCTCACTTGGGAGCCATAGACATGAACTTGTGTGTGTCCAGCAGTTCCCAGTCCTGTGGGCAGGAGCTCCCCAGAAAAGGGTGAGTCTGCCCTGCTGCAGTGGCGATGGAAGGGCAGGCAGGGGACAGACACCCCCACCCAACAGGGGCCCCCTTCCTTTGTGCCCCCCACCCCCTGGCTGCAGTTGCTCGAGGCGGGAGGCGCAGGCCTGGCTGATCCCCACCCCCTAATCAGCCTGTCAGCACTGAGGAGGCGGCTGGAGCCCCCCACCAGGGCTGTGCCTGGTGGCTGGATTTGGAGGGGGTCCAAGCCACCTGGTTCCCCTTGGCCTACAGGTGCTGCTGTGGTGGGAGTGGTGTTTCATGGACCCCCACCCTCCTCTCTAGTCGCCTCTCCTCACACCCCAGCATCCTCAGCGGGTAGAGCCCAGGCAAGTGGGTTCAGAGGGTGGGGCCTGGGACCAGCCATGTAGACGGGGCCAGGCTGTCTGAATGGCAGGCGGTATAGACGGGTGTGGCTCGTGATGATAGGCAAGCTTTGGGGCAGTGTAGACTGATGTGGACTGTGGAGACAGGGTCACCGTGGCTGTGTGTGCTGTGGCTGTGCAGGGCGCTGCCCGTGTGGAGGGCTCGTGTGTGAGTTTTGTGAGCAGGTGTGAGGGGTGTGTGCTGTGACCAGTGAAATGGGTGTGACCTGGTGGCACTGGTGGGGGAGGGCAGTGCCCCCGGGGGTGGCCGTTGTGCATGGGCTTGGGCCGACGCCCCCACGCCCTGTGTGTGACCCTCAGGAACTTCCGGCTCCTCTCCCTCAGCCCGCTGCTCTCTGGTCTGGGGGGCCGAGGCTGCCTCCAGGCCCCGCCGGATTCTGAGTCCACGCGCCTGTTGTTGTCTCGGTGCCACCACTGCCACCGCTCTGCGTCGCCCCAGCTCCCAGGTCCTCCGGCTCCCCCGTCGCCCCTGCCCAGCTAGGGGGAGTGTGCGCCTCCTGGGTCTCGGGAAAGGACTCTCCCTGGAGTCCATGGGTGCTGAGACAGTGCTTCTGTAGAGGGACCTGGAAGGTGGTATGCACTTGTCACCACGTGGACAGATGAGGGCGTGAGGCTCAGGGAGGGTTAGGGGCTTTCTGGGGCCCAGGCTCTCCTCTGAGCCCTGGTCTAGGGTCCAGCTCTGGCTGCTGGGGCAGCTCTCAGAAACCCAGCTTTGGGGCCGCTTCCAGGGCCAGCTGCTCATCCTGCCCCTGTGCCCCCCTTCCTCATGCGGACGGAGCCTGCACGCTCCTTGCCTTTGCACCAGGTCTCGGGTGCCTTTCTCTCTGGCTCACAGAGCCAACCGTGTCTGCTGGCTGGGCCCTTTAATGCCCCTCTCGGGGCCTTGGACCCCCATCTGGGCTGACCTGCCACCAGAGGGTTGGAGGCCTGAGCAGAGGGAGGCTGGTGGGCCCTGAGCCGTGAGGCCCCTCTACTCCTTCCTTCTACAACCGATTGCTGATGCCAACTCTGTACCAGGCACCAGGCTTGTCTCACTTAGTGCCCCACACCCCGTTTTACAGAGGCCACTGAGGCCTGGACTGCACAATTCAATCCCACGAATCTGAAGCCAGTCCCCACACCCCATTCCTCCGCCTTCTGGCCCCACACTGAGCACTGAGGGCCCCTCACTTGGGCAATGGCCAGCAGAACGTGGCTTCTTGAAACTTGGGGTTAGGGGGCGTACCTGAGGGTTGAGGGGACCCTCCTTACTGCGGGGCGCTGCTGGTGACTAGTTCTGGGCGGCAGCACACATGAAGCCTCCAATGTTCAAAGGCCATCTCCCTGTGCCTCAGTTTCCTCATTTTTAAAATTATAACATCTGCTTTGTAGGACTCTTGTGAAGCTTAAGTGAGAGAACCCAGACTGAGGTTTTGGGTCTCAGGTCTGACATGTAGTGTGTGCCCAGTAAACAGAGGCTCTCGTTATGGGCAGTGATGGTTCTGCACACGGACAGGGAGCCCTTGCGTGTGCCCGGCCCTGTGCTGGGTGACTCCAGAGACGAGCCAGGACTAGAAGCTCAGCACTCGAGGCTGGTGGAGGGGGAGCCTAGTGTGATCAGGGCTGTGACAGAGAGAAACCCAGGGGCTGCAGAGGGTTGGGGGACTGAAGGACAAGCTAGAGGTCAACCAGGGGCTGGGCACTCTGCGGGGGAACAGCCTGGCAAAGGCTTGGGGGGCGGCTGGGAGCCCAGTGTTGCCAGAGGGAAACCCCCAGAGGACGTTGGCTCGTTGTGTTTACGGAAACTCTCTCCAGGCCCTGCGGAGGGGCCCAGAAGAGGGGCGCCTGCAAGTGCCTGAGGGTCCCTGGGGCTGGCAGGCTGGACAGAGACCACAGACGCACAGCGTGCTCAGTGCTGGAGCCCAGTGCCTGCGCAGCGTGGTGCTGCCGCCCATCACGACAGCGAGCAGGCCCCTCTCTGCCGGTCGTGGCTCTAAGCTCTTTGTTAACTCACGAATCCTCATGAGAACCACGTCTTATTACCCTGGCTTCCAGATGGCGAAGCTGAGGCCCAGAGGGGTGAAGTGACCTGCCCAAGGTCTCGCCACATCGGACCGTGGTCGGTGCTCTGGAAGGGGTCATGGATCGGCTTGGGGAGAGGGGAAGGGTGTTCCTGCTTCAGCTGAGGCAGGGTGAGTGGGCGGGCCGCTCCTGGGTGGGGCATGCCCTGCTGTGTGGCTCAGGCGCCACCAGCTATATCTGGGTCCCTGTCAGGCAAGCAAGGGGTCTGGGGTTCGCTCAGAGGTGCTGGCTGCCCAGGCCCTGGAGTCGGCAGGGTGAGGGACTGGTCGGCTCTCGGGTGATCGCTGAGGTTGGAGCTCAGTGGTGCGCACCCCCGGACTCATTCTGTCCACCACAGCCCTGGGTGAAAGGCTGACATCCTCAGCCGACAGGCAGGGAAACTGAGACTCAGAGACGGGCAGCCGGGCGCCTGAGATACACAGCCAGGGAGCCACAGAGTCGGCATTTGAATCAGAGCCGGCCCGCTGCCGAGCCCCGTGGTTCTGAATTCAGGCAGGTGGCTGCCATGTGCTGTGCAAATGACGTGAGTGCCGACCACATTGGCCACGTGCTAGGCGATCACTGCCTGGGCACCTGTGCTGGGTGCTGAGTCCTCAAATGCCCACCCCAGCCGACCCCCATCTTACAGATGAGGACACTGAGGCCCCCAGGGGGCCAACCTGCCCGGCAGGAGCTGGGGTTCTAGCCAGCTCAGTTCCAGAGTCTCAGGAGAATCCAGCGGTTATGGGATGTCCAGGGGGTGGGTGGAGGGGGTTCCCAGACAAGGGGTCAGTGCTGTGATTTGAAGGCCCTTCCCTGTCACTGTGCTGAGAGCTGGGTCCTTGGAGCTACCAGAGTCAGCCAAGCTGGACCTCCACTCAGCGTCTGGAAGCTGGGGCTGGGCATTGAGGCGGGGCCCCATTGTCAGGTGGCTTCGGCTTCAGGGAGCAGTGGAGACTGCCTGCACAGAGCCATCTCATCCCCCCTGGGTGCTCCCTGGACACATCAGGGGTCACCAGGGCATGGATTGGAGTACATTATCAGTCAGGGTCACATGTCTGCTTCCATTCCTGGCTGTATGACCCTGGGCAAGTCACTTTACGTCTCTGAGTCTCAGTTTCCTCATCTGTAAAACAGGGATCATCACGGTGCGCGTGTCACAGGGCTGCTCTAGGACTCAGTTAGGGAGGCCAAATGCTGTGCAGTAAAGGCATAGGTTCTGGGGCCGCGTGCCTGGGCTTAGTTCCCAGCTCTGCCTCTGACAGGCTGTGTGGTCTTGGGTAAGTCACTTCATCTCTCTGAACCTCAGTTTCCTCATCTGTCAATGGGGATGACAGCAGGCTCTTCCCTATAGGGCTTTCTCAGGCCACAGTGAGGCAATCAAGGTGAAGCCTCTGTAAAGGTGAGCAGAGGTCCTGCCACAGGCTCTCGGGCGAGGGCCACCCCTAAATAGGGTGAGAAGCCTCAGACTCCTCGCCCAAGAGCCATAGTCCACTTCCCAGATGCGCCCCGGGGGTCAGCTCCCTGGTACCTGTGGGGAGCGGATCACTGGCATTCTCACCCCGCGCGCTCTGTCTGGTGAGTATAAATAGCAAGCAATGTTGTTGCGCGAGGACAGGGGAGCGTCTGTGAGTCGGGCCCGCCCTCCCCACCCAGCACAGGCAGTGACGCTGATGAGCTGGTGAGCTGGCTGTGGGGATGAGAAGGAGAAAGGAGCTCATGAATAAATCATCGAATGATCTGGGCTAATGCACTGGCCATGGGGCAGCGAGTACAATGAGTGCGTTAATTGTCCAGTGAGGGCGGCGTCTGTGCAGGCACAGCCCAGCATCCCCTGGTTTGCACAGGGCCTGGTGTCTGGGGCGCCCTCTTCCGGGGCTCAGTGAGTCTGAGCGAGCCCCCCACGTCCTGCAGAGTCGGCCTGGGTGGGGCCCACCTCATACCTGCTTGCCGCCCTCCCAGGTGGGCTCTCTAGGACTCCGAAGGGATCCCACATGGGGACTGTCACCTGGCTGGGCCTTATCCTGGGCCTCAGACCTGTGTCCTGGCACAGTGGGGAGCTGTGAGCAGAGCCTGGGGGCCAAGCCTTGCCTCCCCCTGCCCTGCAGCTCCCTTTCTTTTCCCAGCCTCTTTGTGTTCAGTGGTTTGGGGTTTTTCTTTTTTTTTTTTCTTCGCTTTTGAACCAAGGCTGTCCCAGCTTAGCCAGCTCCTGCCCTGTTGCCAAGGTGACCAGACCATCTCTGCCACCCCATGGCCACTGCCGGGGTTGAGCAAGGGACTACGGTACATGCACACGCACATAGCCTGGACACGTGTGCATGTGTGTGCTGTGCCTTGTACACATGTGTATACACAAAGCTTGAACTTATGCATACATGTGTGCAAGAGCAGACACGGAGAGACCCACCGCAGGGTGTCCAGCCCTGGCACAAATGAAGGCACAGATCCGTCCTCGTGAGGACAGAGGCCCGTGTCTGTCTGCACACCACACATGCAGTAGCCTGTTTGCTTCCACGAAGGACCAGGGGTGTGCACAGGCAGTGCACACGAAGACATGCACCCCGCTGTGTGTGAGGCACGGGATGTGGGTGCTGCCAACTTCATCCTTGCACCTCAGTCTCTGTGAGAGCACCTCCTCTGGCCACCGGAGCCGTCTGGTCCTGACCTGGCTGGCGGGGGAGGCCTTTGATGTCCACTTGCTCAGAATAACATTTTTGAATGCGTGGGAGAACCCACAAACGAAGGGTACCCGAAATGTGAACTACTTATCAAAACGCTATCTCACAACATGTGGTGCAGTGATTAGCGTGTGGTTGCTTAATACCTCAGCTGTCCAGGCCTGGGGGGCTCCAGGCCTGGAGGGGATCCAGGAGCAGCTGTACTGAGCGCCCAGCTGCTGGGCTTTGTGCCTCCCTTCACCGCAGAGGGAAGGGACAGTTTGCAGAGGGAAGAGGAGGAAATTCAGGTTTTAACCCGTGAAGTTCACAGAGCCCTGGATTCTGTCCTTGGGCCCTGACTGGGGCTTCCTGGAACTGGCTGCGCCGGGGCAGGGACCACACCTCCCGCCAGGCCCCTCTGCGCCCCACCAGGCCCCCTTGCTTTGCCCCCAGTCTCCTTGGGCAGCCCTCGGGAGGTCTGGGGACCAACACAGGCCTCCCCAGCTGTGGTCTGTGCTGCAGTCCCCGGCCCTGGGGGTGAAGGGTCAGCCCACCCCCAGGCCCACCCTCCCTGTGTTCTGGAGGAAGTGCCAAAAGCAGGCACTCTGCTGTCTCCCAGCAGGATGCTGGAGGCCTGGGGCTTGGCCTGGAGCCCCCTGCTGGTCTGGCAGAAAGCTGACATTTCCTGCCCTGTGGGCTGGCCCAGAGGTCAGAGGAGACACTGTGAGGACAGCCATGCCCCCTCCCAGTGGGCTGCCCTGCTGTGAGCAGTTAGGAAAGGAAGGAGGGGGGACACTCCCCGCCCCCGGGCCACAGTCCTCTTCCCGCGACCAGATGAACAGGACCCAGCGAAGCCTCTCATTTGACAGATGGAGAAACTGAGGCCCTGAGAGAGAAGCGACGGGGCAGGTCACATGGTGTGTGAGACTGGGGTGGTCTTGGGATGGGCCGGGCCCTGCCTGCCGTCCTGCAGTGCACTCTCGAGTCCCAGGGGCAGAATCGTGAGGGGCCTTCTGAGGCCTGGTTCCCACTGCCCTCCTTAGCCTCCTCCCAGGATCTGGCCCTGTGCTCAGGGCAGGCAGACCCAGGCCCCAACCTCAGGGGGCCCCTGACCTTGTGGGAGAGACTTGGAGGGACGGGTAATTGCCCCCTGGCATGGTCTGGCCCGGGGCAGAGGGAAGCACAAGGGGTGGGGGTTTGAAGTGGGTGCTGAAGGGTGCCTAGTGGGCTGCAGGAGAAAGGGCTCTGGACAGAGCGTTTGGTGGCTGGCAGGTCCGGGAGGGGGAGGCCTTTCCTCTGCGCACCTTTTCTGGGACGTGGATTATTATTGCCAGTGGTAGATGAGGAAGAGGGGGCCCAGGTGCTCCCACTTGCCCAACTGGCTGTGTGTCCTTCGCCAAGTCTCCTCTCTTTCTGAGCTGTCCTGCCCCTTCCCCTCCTCTCCGCTCTCCCTGGCACACGCAGCCCCAGCTCCTTGAACACCTGGATTAATGTTCCAGCCCCAGGGCCTTTGTCCTTGCTGATCCCACTTCTGAGAACACTGTTCTCACATTCCTTGTGCAGGTCTCAGGTCAAATATCACCTCCTCAGAGATGTCTTCCCTGCCCTCCAGAATTGTCCCACCCTGCCTTCAGAACTGCTCGGGTTCCTTTCTCCCCAGCATGTGGTCATCTGTCTTGCCCACTCGAATGTTGGCCCCAAGCACTGTGTCTGCATGTCGTGGAGGCTGATGGACACTGCTGAGCGAGCAGGTAGTGCTGAGTGCGATTCTGGCAAGCAGGTGGGGCCCATGGCCTTGGGGCTCCTGGACGTGGGCTGTGAGGGTCCGAGGCTGGAACGGTGGGCTCTCTGAAAAGCCCGTCCTGTTGTCTGGGCTCCTGAGTCCAGCTCTCAGCCTCCTCCATGCAGGTGAACTGCGGCCCTCAGAGCCTGCTGGACCCCCCAGGGAATTTTCTGTTCCCAAAATGAAGACAAACTTACAAAATGAGGAGGAAAAGAAAAAGGGAAGCCGAAGAAGCAGCTGTCCCTGGGTTCCCCCAGCAGAACGTCCGGTCACAGGGGACTGAGGCCGGGGCTTGGGCCCAGCCCATGTGAGGAAATGCAGCCCCTGGGTGGGGTCTTTCCCCTGGTGCGCAGAGTGGGCCCGGAGGGCTCCTCAGGGCGGACAGGGCTGGAGCACAGAGGGACAAGAGGCGGGACACCTGGTTGCTAGGCTCAGCTTTGTGGCTCATACACTGGTGACCTCAGACGTGGGCATGTGCCTCTCTGGGCATTATTTCCTCCTGTCTCAAAGACGCTTGGGCCGTCCCACCGGGAACGTTCTCTGCTGCGATGCCAGGCACTCCGCAGAAGCTAAGCTCTTGATTCCAAGGGTCCAAGTAACATGTGGGGACTCAGCAAGGAGCAGGAGAGGACCCAGGGAAATCTTGGAAGGCTTCATAGAGGAAGCATCCTTTGAGCTTGAAGGATGCCTCGAGTTCTGGAAGGCAGAGCAAGGCATTCCATGGTGAGAGCCAGCTCACACTGAGGCTCTGAGGGGTGGACATTCCTGAAAGCACATGATCCTCAGTGGGGAGCCCAACCCTAGCCCTCTGCTTGTTCCTACTCTGTCCTTTTTTCTTGTCGATTTATAAGAACTCCTTATAGATGAAGAACATCAATCCCTTTTATAACAAACATTTACCATTTACCTGTTATTTTGCTCATGATAGGTTTTGATAAACAACATCATGAATATTTTTATGTTGGCAGATTTTTCCAGCCTTTTCTTTCGTGGTCTTTCTTGTCCCCGTCTGTTTCTTGTTACTCTATCTCAGGTCTTTGCTCTCCTGTGTACATACTGGGCGCTTAGGAAAAGTCTGAGAGTTGAATTAAGTTGAAGCTTGAAAAATTACAGCTGTAAGAAAAACAGAAGCCGTGGCCCCTTTGCTCCCAGGTCCCTCCCCCTGGGGTTCCTCCCCATTCTGTCTCTCTGCTCACTCCTTCCTGCCTGGAGTGAGGGCCAGTCAAGGCCATCCCAGGGCCTTTGACCCCTCTGCGGAGTGAGTCAGGGGCTCAGAGATGTGATGATGGGAGTAGGTGAGGGGCCAGGAAATTTCTAGCTGGGTAACCTCCATGTATTAACTCAGTGAAACCCAATCATGGCCCCATGAGATAAATACCATTATTAATCTCATCTTACAGATGAGAAAACTGGGGCTCAGAAAGATATATGACTTGCCCAAGGTCACACAGGAAGGGACAGAGACAGGATTTGAACCTAAAACATTTTGCCCTAGAACTCATACTTTCAAACTTTCCCCTGGCACCCCATTGCCCTTGGGGTCAAGTCCAAGCTTGTTAATGTGACATCCAGGGCCTCTCAGAACCTCTGGTTCTCCATCTGTCAGTATCACCCCTCGGCTCCAGCACTTGTGCGTGGAGGCACGCAACACCTCTTCCCCTTCCCTGTCGTTAGGCTGACAAGGCGTGCCCCGCCTCTCTCTACACCCCCCAACCCTGAATCCATCAGGATCCTGGAATGTTGGGCCGGAAGGGCCAGTGCCCTTGTCTGCAGATAGGAGAGGGGAGGCTCCGACGTGGGGAGAACCTTGCCCAAGGCCCTGTGTGTGCAGAGCAGAGCTGGTGTGCACATGTCTGCGGGACCCCGAGTGCCCCCTGCTGCACCGCAGTCAGTCCCAGGTTGGGCGCTCTGCTCACTGCTCCCTCCGGGAAGCTCCCCCACCCTCTCTCAGGGTTAGACCCTCCCCTGGGCTCTGAGGTCTCTGACCGGGGCTCGGATCCAGCCTCTGGTGAGGGCTGGTTTCCTCCTGTCTCCCCTGCCCGGCAGGGCATCCCATGCAGGCAGGCACTTGCTGGTCCCTCTCCAAGTCCCTAGTGACCAGCTGAGCCCAGCATTGAGCAGACTCTCAGGAAAGGTTGATTGCAAGAGGGAGGACCAGAGAGGGACAGAGACCTGTCTCAAGTCCCACAGCAAGTTGGAGCAGAGCCGGGAGCCCATGAAAACCCCAAGACCCTCCAGGTCCCGCATGCTCCTGTGACTCGATGAGGGCAGTGTCTGTGATGGCCTCTGTCCTCTGCTGCTCCCAGGGGCCTGGGGCCAAGGACACCCTGTCTTCCCTGCCCCCACCCCTGGAAGGATGTTCTCAAGATAAAAATACCCTTGGGAACATTTCCTGGTGCCTGGCATGGCCTGTCATCGACCCTGGGCCAGAACCTCCTGCCCTGGCTTTGCCTCGGGGCTTAGAGGGTGGACGTCCACCCCTCCTGGCCACTCGGTACAGCCTATCCCTGGGGTCAGTGCACCTAGACCCTGTCTGCAGGCCGTGGAATGTGCGGGGCCCGAGGGGTTGTGGTCACCGGTGGTTGGCTGTGGCCAGCACTCAGTGACACCGCCTGCCGGCCAGCCTGTTCCACACAGAGGAGCAAGGCAGCCAGGACCCTGCGGCCGGAGCTCACGGTTCTGCGCTCGGAGAGCGCCCCACAGGGCCCCGCGGGATGGTGGGGGCCGTGCCAGCTTCCAATCCTGTTGGGAATCCTCATTCCTGCCCTCAGCTGGCCTTGCTGGTGTCAGAGCCGGGAAACCCCTCTGAGGACACTGGGAGGCCCGGCACTCCCCTCAGGTGTGCTGCGTGCCAGGCACAGGGAGAGGGCCTTGGTTTACCCTCTTCACAACCTCCTAAGGTAGGTAGAGTCTACCCGTCTCGCAGATGAGGAGGCCGAGGCCAGGGAAAGGCCTGCAGTAAGCTGGGGGGGCGGCCAGCCCTCGAATGTGGGATGAGGGCCTCACGGGCCCCTCAAGGGAGGGCTGTTGTTGGGATGATGATCGTGACAGCTGCTGGGCCAGGCCCGGGCCCAGAGCATACCTCCCTCACCACAGGGAGTTTCCTGGGGCACATCCGGGGAAGCAGGGCATCAGGAAGGGGAAGTGCCTTGCCCTGTCCTCCTGCGGTGTCGCCCCGCCTTGGCTGACGGGTTGGCACCGGGGGAGGAGCAGGGAGACTCCAGTGTCTGTCCAGGCCATGCCCTTGCTTGCTGGGAGACTGAAGGCCAGTCCGGCCTGTCTGGGTTCAGGCCACCCCTCTGTCACGTGCAAACCCTGCCCCCCGCAGCCTACCCTGTCCAGGACTGTGACAGTGACCAGGAAAGCGTCTGATGAGCTTCTGAGGGTTGAGCTCACACTGGGGGCTTCAGCCACCACAGAGGGGCAGCACTGAACAGGGCTTCCAGAGTCCTGGGTTTTGTCTCCAAGCTGCCACTCACTCAATGGCTTTGTGACCCTGAGCAAGTCAGTTTCCCGGTGTGTAGAATGGAGCTAGTTTTGCCTCCCTCGCAGGTGAGAAGTCTCAGTGGTCTGCGGGAGGCAGGGCTGAGGCTGGGAGGGCCTTGGGCAGGCCCAGGGAGCCGCAGGAAATGGAAGGGCAGGCTGCCCACCCCTCTTACCTGTGCCCCTTCTCCTTCATCTTCCTTGGCTCCGTATTGCCCTGTGACACTTCCTCTGCTCAGGGTTCCTGCTCTAGGTGACCTGGGCCAGTGACTTACCTCTCTCAGCCTCAATTTCCATATCTGTCCAGGGGTAGAATCCTCTCTCCCTCCAGGTGGGGCTGTGAAGGTTGGGATGACTGAAGCTGGGAGCTGAGCACACTGGGCAGGCATGGGGAGGCCCCGCTCAGGGGGAAGGACAGGGAATCAGAGACTGGGCACTAGTCCTTGCCGTGAGGTTCCCAGCTGTGCGATGTGGGTCTGTGATGGAGCCTCCCTGAGCCTCAATTTCCCCATCAGTTTTGAGAGTGAAAGAGCTGAGAGAGACACCTGCAGGGCCCATGGCAGCTGCTCAGGGAGTGACAAGGGATGGGGGAAGCAAAAGGCTGAGGACTGGGGTCTTGGGGTGAAAGCCTGGAGGGTGAAGAGGGACCACCAGGCCATCCCCTTCCAGAGGAAGCAGAGGTCCAGAGAGGAGAAGTGACTCACCCAAGTCATACAGCTTGTGAGGGGCAGAGCCGGGAGTTGAACCCAGATCTGTGTGCCTCTAAACCCACTGCTGTCACCCGCCCCAGGAGGCTTATGATGTGGGGGTGACTCACCAACAGTTTCCTTAATCCCAGCCAGAAAAGCCAGTGTGACAGTGGATTGCAGCCTCGCCTGTGAAAGGGTGGGTTCCGCAGGCTCAGTGGCCGGGAGGTGGGGAAGGTGAGAAGGGGATCTCCAGTTGGCTTGCCTCTGGAAATTCACAGAGCCCCTCTCTTCCCACCACACTCTCTCCCAATCCTCATAGCAGACTGGAGAGAAAAGCAGGGGTCCCCTTTGACAGATGGGAAAACTGAGGCTTGGGGATTGCAGGGACCACATATGATGTGTGTGTGCCCAAGGCAAGTCTCTGACAAGTCACTAATACACATTCATCCATATAGTCATCCATCCGCCCACTCACTCATCTATCTATCTATCCTGTTCACCACCTCATTCATCCATCCATTCATTCACCTATGCATCCACCCACCCACACATCCGTAATCCACCCACCCATCCATCCATCATCCATCCATCCACCCACCCCCCCATCCATACAACTATCCATCCATAATCCACCCATCCAACCATCCACGCATCCATCATCCATCCATCCACTCACCCACCCACCCACCCATCCATCCAGCTATCCATCCATCCATCCGTCTGTCCACAGCTGGGCCCTGTGGTTGGCATTGGGAAGGCTCTGCAGTTGGTGGCTAGGGGCCCAAGTTACTCTGTGATCTTAGGAGAATTATCACATTACCTACCTCTCTGGAATGGGAACAGCAATAGTTCCAACCTTGTGAGGTGGTTGTTAAGGATTACATGAGTTGACGTGTGTAAAACACCTCCCTCAGTGTCTGGTGTGCAGTAGGCACTCGATCGTTATCAGCTGTTGTTTTCTCTTGGGACCCGTCTTGTTCTGCCCTTCTCTGGTTCTAAAAGGTTGTTATGGACAGGTTCACATACTGCGAAGGTATAGGGCATCAGAGGTGTGGGCTGGAGGCCCCCTCCACCTCCCATGGGGCCCTGGGGGAAGCAAGCAGAAATGTGGGTTCCTGTGGAAATTTCTGACTTCTGAGTCCCTCTGAGGAGAGCGGCACCATTGACAGTAACTTGGCTTTTCTCTGTTAACTTTAGGAGCTTCCAGTGACTGATTCCTCTCTAGCTGGTGCCAGGGAAATGGCAGCCGCTGCTAATGCAGCCTTGAAGACAGCCACTTGCCTGCTCAGCTTACTTAGAAGATAGGATTCAAGAGGTAAGATTGTGGTCCCTGATGTGCACTTATCCATCTAGTCATCCATTCAATCAAACACTCATCTGTGCAAGCACCCACCCACTCATCTATCTCTTTATCTACCCACTCACCCATCCACCAACCTATTCAACCTCTCATTCATCCATTATCCATCCACTGGTTCCACACATCTACCCATTCGTCTGCCATCTACCTACCTATCCACCCACCTACCCAACCCATCCAGCCATCTTTCCATCCATGTATTCACCCATCTTCCAACCATTCACTCACCTCCCCCAATCATTCATCCACTCACCCAACGACCTGTCCATCTTTCCCTCCACCCATTCATCCATCTATCTATTCATCTACCTGCCCACCCATCCATCCATCTTTTCATCCATTCCTCTATTCAGCTGCTTATTCCCTCATCTTTTTGTCTCATCAGTGAGGATTTCCTGGGTGCCTTCTCTGTGCCAGGCTGCACTGGCCTTTCTGGGCCTCTGAGATGGGCCAGAGATGGGGCCTGGGCAAGATCAACTCTCACACAAGGGAGAAAGCCACTTCTGGCCCTAATAGGAGAAGCCTAGGGCCAGAGAATCCGAAAAGGCTTCATGGAAGTGGTGGCCTTCAGCTGACCTCTGACAGATGGGAGGACTTTAAATATTCTCTTTAGCTGTGATTTGGGTGTTGGACCCCATGGGGTGGTAGGTCACTACAGCAAAACCTATCAGGAGCCTGTTGCTGTGTTCAGACAGGCGTGGGCTGGACAGGAGGGTGGCTGTGGGCGAGGGGATGGTAGACAGCTTTGAGAATTCAGGAGATAAAATACACAGGACCTGGTGAGGGAGTGGATGTGGGGGATGAAGGAGAGGGAAGAGACCAGGCTTCTGGCTGGGGCGACTGGGAAAGTGGTCAGGCTGCCGAGGGACCCCATGAAGATGAGGAGGAGAGGGAGGAGGAGGGGGAGGGGAGGAGGAGGGGGAGGGGTGGGAGAAGAATGTGAGGAGGAGGGAGTCTTGTTCCTTTCCCCTGGGGCACCCCCCCCCCCAGGCCTGTGAGGAGCCCGGAGACAAGGTCCCCTGCAGGCATCTTAGTGGAAGCACCTGAGGAAGGATCCAGGAAGTACCTGAGGGGATTGAGGAAGTGTGAGCAGGATGGGGAGGAGCCAGTGTGGGTGTGTTGTCCACAAAGTCACTGTTGGGATTGTGTGGAGCTCAGTCGGGGCTGAGGCAGCTGGGGCAGCAGCCTGGCGCAGAAACCCCGGGGTGTGCCTGTTGGGGAGCAGGGGCTGCCCATCACTCACTCCCGGAGGCTGTTCCTGGGGCCTTAATTCCCCAGCCTGCCTGATGCATGGGCAGAGTGCCAGAGGCCAGAGAGAGCTTTCTGGCAACAAGACTGGTGTTGGCAGTTGGAAAGTGGGCAGGTGGGCCTTGAAGTGGTGAGGGCCGGGGGATAGGTGGAGCACTGGCCACCTCCCATCCCTAGCACCTACCAAAGTATTGTTGCTGTTTCTCTCCTCCAGCCTAGCATGGGCTTGACACAGAAAGCCTACACTATGTTGACCCCGAATGTTTACAGGCCATGGATGTGCACTGTGGGCAGAGGCTGTCTGTGTTTGTGGGTGGGTGGAATTTGACCTGGAAGGGTGGTCTGGCACAAGAGATCGATGTCTTCTTCCCAGACTGTGAGAAGGAAATGGTCCCCCTCTTAACCCTCCATCTTTCCTCCCTGCTGACTTTTGGCTCTCCCTGAGCCTGCCTCAGTCTCCTCCCTGGCCCCCGATGTGCCATCCTTACTCTGCCCTGCCTCCACCAGGAATGCCCCTCCCCCTGCCTCTGCATTCTCAGCCCTTGGTGCCTGTCACCGTTGAGCTGCCTTACCTCGGCCTTGCTGTGGCGCACCCTCCAGGCCTGGTCCTGCCTCTCACTTCCTGTGTGATTGAAGAAGGGAGGATCTGCAAATTAAGGATTGGATTTTTCAAGCTTGTGCTAAGTCTAATGGATAGTGACTGGATTAGGAAAGATTCTGAGGCCGTCCCAGGACTCAGTGAGAAGTTCTGTGATGGATTAGTGATGTCTGCCACAGGCAGGGGCTTGAGAATGAGGTGCATGCAGGCCACACACTGGCTTTCCCAACTAAGTGATCTCTAAGGATTCTTCCAGTTGTAAGACTTGATTATGAGGTAGTGAGTGCCCTGTCCCTGGACTTTCCAAACAAGGGCTGAATGGCTGTGAGTCAGGGGTGCTGCTGTGGGTCTCACCTCTGCTTTTGGGTGCTGAGATGTGGGGCTGTTTTTTGGTCTTATCACCAAATGGGATTGCAAGGGCCTTTGGGATAGAGACTGGAATACAGTGGCTTGCCCGCAGTCAGGCCTCGGGGCCTGGGGAAATGCGGGTGTTGATTTTAGTCCCACACTCAGACTGAGAGCTCACTCTTTAAAGGCTGTGTGACCCTGGTCAAGTGACAGTCTTTCTGAGCTTCAGATTCCTCATGTGGAAAATGGGGATAATAGTTATAATGTTGTTGTAGGGATTAAGTGAATTAATTAGAGCCCTTAGAATAGGGCCCAGCAGTAGGAACTGCTTGATAAATATTCATTACTATCCTCATACCCCTGAAGGGGTCCCAGGGCCCCTCCCCCCTGGGGCCCTGTGTCTTCATCCCCTCCACTGGCCCTTCTAGTCTGTGCTTTTTTTGGCATCTGAGAATGTGGGCCCAGGCCTTGCCCTGGTCCCCCGGATGTCACCGCAACCTGAGGTGCCTAGAGCCTCAGGGACCTGGCATGAGGTGACCTGCTCCATCCGGAGGCCCCTCCTGGTCATTCTGGGCTCCACCCTTGGGTCATGTGGCCGCTCCTCTCTAAAAGCACCCAGCCCGGCTGGTGGTATGGCTGTGGCTGTGGCCAGCAGGGCTCAGGACAGCTTCGCCGCCTCTCAGGGGCCCATGTTCCTCGCTCCCCATCTCCGGTGTTTACGTCGCCTTGTCCAGCTCAGGTAGTAGACCCCAGTGCTCCTCCCCAGCTGTACCCAGGACGCGCTTTGGCCAGTCTAGGGTCTGCCAACGATGGTTCCAACTGTTGCCTTCACCGTCTCGCCCTGGCCCACGAATTGCTTTGTGAGCTGGGACGAGTCTCAACCTCAGTCCTCGCATCTGTAAAATGGGAAGCTGGCCTCCTGGCTAAAGCCTCTTCCAGCAGAACAAATGCTCGGATTCCATTTCTTACGTGATTGCACCATGTGTACCCACTGAGCAAGAGCCAAACAGGCCTGCATATACCTGCTGAGGATGCCGTCCCACATTTCTTAAATCGAGCCGTTGAAGACCACAGAGCTGTGTGACCTTCTTGCCACACCTGTGTCTGTGTGCATGGAGGCTCCTTGGGATGTTTGGCAAGTTTGTGGTGCTGGGGTTTCTACTCAGGGGTCCTCTTCTGGGTCCTTCTTTGTGGTGCTGTATTCACCAAAAGCCCGTGTGGGGTTCCCCACACCCCTAGTGCCACACACACACACACACACACAGCAGAATGGGGGCATGAGAGGTTGAGGACTGGACCGACACTTAGGGCTCCAACTCTGTCTCTGTCCCTTAGTTTCTGGGTGACTTTGGACAAGTGACTGCTCTGAATCTCAGTTTTCAGCTCTGAGAAACGGGGAGGGGGTGTGAGTGTGACCTTGTTGATGTTCTCTGTGTGGTTTTAGGAGGAACATCAACAGAAGAGGGTGTTCCCAGGCTTGTGTGATGTGGTCTGGGTGGGTCCTGAGTGCCCAGCTCAGGCAGAGACACCAGGAGTCCCTGCAGCACCCCCGCCTGCCTGGCAGCTGTCCCCATGGCACCACCCCGCACCTCCCTGGGAGCTGTGCACCAGGCTGGGCTCTCTGGCTTTTGACTGTTGCAGTTCTGTCCCCTGCAGGCCTCGAGCTGCTTGGAGCCCCGGCTGGAGCCGCCATGACCCTCAAGGCCTCCAGGCCACACCAACCTGCCCCCTGCCATCCGGCGGCCTCCCGCGACATCTGAGTACCCCAGTCCTGAGCAGACTTCCCAGCACAGTCCCCAGGTAGCCCCCCTCCCCCTCTGCCCTGGCCCTCTGCCTCCTGGCCAGGCAGAAGCAGCGTCCGCCGTTATGGCCTCGGGCCTCAGCTCCTCAGGCCTGTGGCGAGGTGGTCAGCTAGAGCAGCTGTGGATAGGATGGCACGTGAGGAGAGGCCCCCGCAGAGCCTGGGGTCCCATGGTGGGAGATCTTGCATTAGACAAGAGTGGCTCAAATCAGCTCTGCTGCTTGTTGGCTGTGTGGCTCTGGGGAAGTCACTTAACCTCTACGAACTTCTGTTCAGAGAGCAGAAGTGACAATAGTAGCCTGCCCGGGCTTCTGAGAGGATGACCGAGAGCCTTTGCGGATGCGTCTGGCCTGCTCGCCCTGTGGTCTGAGGAGCTGGGTCACTCAGGCGGTGAGAGCTGTGAGCATCACATGTGTGCCAGCTCTGGGGAGCCCGCAGCACCCAGTGACCAAGAAAGACCCTGGTAGGGGTTGCGGCCTGGCCTGTCATATGGGCTTCACCCTCACTTGTCTCCCAGATGTTTGGAGCAGAGGTCAGAGGTTGTGCCCCCTCTGAGGCTCTGGCTGCACCTGGTCATACAGACCAGGGCTGAATCCCAATGTTTCTATCTCCTGGCTGTGCCACTTCCAGTTTCCAAGCCTCTAGTGAGCTTTGCTGCTCCTGGCCCGGCCTCCCTGGAACCTTGTCCCCTGGGGCCTCATTGTCCTCTGGGCAGTCAAGGGCCCCCAGCCTTGTCTAGCTCTG
This sequence comes from Tapirus indicus, assembly GCA_031878705.1. NCBI lineage: Eukaryota > Metazoa > Chordata > Mammalia > Perissodactyla > Tapiridae > Tapirus > Tapirus indicus. The sequence goes on along the minus strand of CM062932.1, from coordinate 165,660 downwards.
ACCTTGTAATGCCACCAGGTGGGGATTGGGGGTGTGTGGGGTTCCCACTGGCGGGGAGGAGCATGCCCAACTCCTCAGTGCCCTGGCCAGGCTGGCTGGCTGGGGATCTCCCCCTCCTTCCAGCTCAGCCCCACTGAGACAGGCTGAGGTCCTGAGCACCCGCAGCCCCGATGCCAATGACCAGATGGCCTCAGTACCCACAGGGCCAGGCGGTGCCACGTTCCCCGCCTGCAGATGCCTCAGCCTGGCACCAACAGGCTGGCTCGGAGCCAGTGAGGCATTGGGGGAGGGGCGCCGCCAGCCTGTGTGTCCGGGGCTGGCTGCATGCCCATGGCCGTCTGTGAGAGCAGTGCTTGTCTGGCCGTGGGTGTGATGCCGCAGGGCGTGCCCTGGGACTGCCCTGTGTGCATGAGTGTGCGTGGCAGGCTGGCCAGGTGCTCCTCCTAGTGGGCCCACCACGGTGATGCGTCTGAGTGCTCCCCATGTGCTCTCATTAGAGCCGGGGTCGGAGAGGCCCTGGGCTGAGGTCAGCCAGTCAGTGACCCCTTGGGGCACCGACTGGGGGCCCCTCCTAGTTGCTGCTGGAGACGGGAAGGCAGAAGTCTTGGCACATGGATGCTGAGTGGGCGCCTGGGGTGGAGTGCGTGAGCGTCTGGAGGGTGGGTGAGGCCAGGCCCTGTCCTAGGCCTGGGAGATGAGTGAGACAGCATTGAACAAAGCAGCACCCCCCCTCCAGGGGACCAGCGGTCCCAGGGGCAGGGATGGCGGGGGAGTGCAGCACTGTGCGCGTCACTGCTGTTATTATTACTATCGTTATAGGTCAGAGGTCAGTGCTGATGGGGTACAGTGGGGACCTGGGTGGGGTGTCTAGTCTCCTGAGGGTGCTGAGAGGCCTCTGGAGGTGCTCGTGTGGCATTGCAGCCCAGGCCTGAGGGCGGTGAGGTGGTGGGAGGGTGCCCGGGAGGAGAGTGTCCAGGGCAGGGTTGAGGAGCAGCGGGGGCTGCGGGGGAGGCTGGGAGGTGAGATCCGCGGGGTCCTGGGCTCTGCTCTTGCATGCCCTGTGGGTGTCAGCAGGGATTCTGGCTTTGAGCAGAGGACAGGACCGGCTCCCCTTGGCTGCTTTGGGCCTGTGTTGGGGTGGGGGTGGGGAGGTTGGTGAGGTGGCTGCCAGGCTGGTCCAGGTGAGTGATGACAGGGACTCAGGAGGTGAGGGTGGGAGAAGGGGTTGGATCCTAAATATATTTTGAAAGCAGAGGGGTGGGAGTAAAAGGAATTGAGGGTGAATCCAGGGTTTTGGCTGGAGCTCTGGGAGGATGGAGAGCTCATGGGAGGGTGGAGTGGCAGTTTTCTAAGCTGAGAAGGAAGGTGAGGAGCTGGCTTAGGGTGGGAGGGAAGATCAGGAACTCCATTGTGGGTAAGTTAGGATTGAAAGGTTTGCCAACCATGCCCAAGGGGCCTGGGTGGGGGCAGAGGCGTGGGCTGGTATGGCCCACTCCCCAGCCCTGCTGTCCCCTCTGCTGCAGGAGCTGACGCCCCCAGAGACGGCCTGGGGGTGATCTGGGCCCCCCCCAGCCCCGGGATGACCGCGGCCGGCCGGGCCAACCCCTATAGCATCGTGTCATCGGAGGAGGACGGGCTGCACCTGGTCACCATGTCGGGTGCCAACGGCTTTGGCAATGGCAAGGTGCACACGCGGCGCAGGTGCCGGAACCGCTTCGTCAAGAAGAATGGCCAGTGCAACATCGAGTTCGCCAACATGGATGAGAAATCGCAGCGCTACCTGGCCGACATGTTCACCACCTGTGTGGACATCCGCTGGCGCTATATGCTGCTCATCTTCTCGCTAGCCTTCCTCGCCTCCTGGCTGCTGTTCGGCATCATCTTCTGGGTCATTGCTGTGGCCCATGGCGACCTGGAGCCGGCTGAGGGCCGCGGCCGCACGCCCTGTGTGATGCAGGTCCACGGCTTCATGGCAGCCTTCCTCTTCTCCATCGAGACGCAGACCACCATCGGCTACGGGCTGCGCTGCGTGACGGAGGAGTGCCCAGTGGCCGTCTTCATGGTGGTGGCTCAGTCCATCGTGGGCTGCATCATTGACTCCTTCATGATTGGCGCCATCATGGCCAAGATGGCCCGGCCCAAGAAGCGGGCACAGACTCTGCTGTTCAGTCACAACGCTGTGGTGGCGCTGCGTGATGGAAAGCTCTGCCTCATGTGGCGCGTGGGCAACCTGCGTAAGAGCCACATCGTGGAGGCCCATGTGCGAGCCCAGCTCATCAAGCCACGGGTCACAGAGGAGGGCGAGTACATCCCGCTGGACCAGATAGACATTGATGTCGGCTTTGACAAGGGCCTCGACCGCATCTTCCTGGTGTCCCCCATCACCATCCTGCATGAGATCGACGAGGCCAGCCCGCTGTTTGGCATCAGCCGGCAGGACCTGGAGACGGACGACTTTGAGATTGTGGTCATCCTGGAGGGCATGGTGGAGGCCACAGCCATGACCACGCAGGCCCGAAGTTCCTACCTGGCCAATGAGATTCTGTGGGGCCACCGATTCGAGCCTGTCCTCTTCGAGGAGAAGAACCAGTACAAGATCGACTACTCACACTTCCACAAGACCTATGAGGTGCCCTCCACGCCCCGCTGCAGCGCCAAGGACCTGGTGGAGAACAAGTTCCTGCTGCCCAGTGCCAACTCCTTCTGCTACGAGAACGAGCTGGCCTTCCTGAGCCGCGATGAGGAGGATGAGGCGGATGGAGGCCAGGGTGGCCCCAGCCCCCAGGCTAGGCACGACTTTGACAGACCCCAGGCTGGGGTCAGTGGCAGCCTTGAGCAGCGGCCCTACAGACGGGAGTCGGAGATCTGAGCCGCCTTTGGCCAAGGTGCAGCATCCGCCCCGCCAGGGGTAGGCTCAGTGCCCCATGAGAGCTCCGGGCTTGAGCAGAACGGGCCAGGTGCCCTGGCTGCAGACTCAGTAGTGTTCTAGGTGTTTTACGTTTCTTCACAATGGCCTTGGAAGGTTGGCGGGAGTGGGTGGCCGGGGTGGGTGGCCCCCAGCCTGAGAGGCCTGAGCAAGTGCAGGGGCAGGGCGGTGGTCTCCTGGGGACCAGGCCCCAGGAGCCAGGGGCTTCTGCCTGGGGATAGAGCTGCAGCCTGCCCAGAAACAGCTCGACAGCCGCCAGCCTCTGTGGGCCAAGGCTGGCAGGCTGCAGGGCCCCTTGCTGGTGTTTAACTTGGGGGGAAACACTGGGTTTCGACTTTCTCAACCTTAGCTTGAGTGAGGCTGTTTACAAAAAAAAAAAAATTAACATGTGATCGAAAAAAATTTTTTAATTCATGGGGGTAATAAAAAGGACAATTAGAGTTCCATTGGTCTGCCTGGAGGCAAGCAGCTGGACGGAGGCTCCAGAAATTTCCCGGAAGTTGGTGGGCCTCTCCTCCATGACGGCCGGGGGTCTTGGCAGGGCAAGCACGGAGCTCGGTGGTGGTTCTTCGCGCTCACGGGAGGATGAGATTCCATCTGTGATCGCAAAACCAAGACCATGTTAATGATCGTAATAAAAGCTTTCCAATGTCATAGATGTGGGGTGGGGTCAGGAAAAGACTAGTTTGGGCTTTTTGAGTTTGACTTTGTACTTTGAGGTGCGTCTCAGGATCGGATATGGGACCTGCCTGCTGTGGAGGTCCGCACCCCCCTCCCCCACCGGATTCTCCTTTTCTGCCCAGTGGCCTCTACCCCTTCCACAGTGAGGAGCAGTTGGGACGTGTAGGGGTGATGGCTCCGTGGGAAGGGAAGCCTGGTTCCCAGTTTAGAAGAAAGAGGGTCAGCCCCATCCCCATGGGCCCCTCATGAGTTGTGCCTTAGAGACCTCGGGGGTCAGGCCCCAGTTGTTTGTTTTCATCGAACTCGCCCATCCTCCCCACCGCCCCCAGCTCCACCGTGAACCCCTTGCCAACCTGTCTGTCCGCAGAGGCCAGGCTGACCTGGCCCTCCTCCTGCACCTGGGGCAGCACAGGCGAGTGGAGGTGGGTCTCGGCCAGGCTGCTAAACTTAGGCAGAGAACGATCCATCCGAGGAGAGGTGTGGAATTGTCAATGAGGTGCCAGGAGGGGCATCGCACTTAGGCACCCTAATCAGGAAGAGGTTGGGGCTGCCCAGCATGGGTTTGTTCTCAGCAGAGAAGACAGCTGGCGGGGGATGGACCCTGGGATGGAGCTGGGGCCCTTCCCAGGACAGCCAAGAACGTTGTCCCTCCAAGTGACCAGGCCCATCAGGAAGAGCCCGTGTCTTCCCAGAATGCCCAGGGCACTCCAACACTACCCCCAAGACAGCTCACAACCAGAAGGTGCTAGGGACTCTGGCTCAACTGGGGAAACTGAGGCAGAGTGCAAGGTCATGCAGCGAGAGGGTGGGGCTCCATAGGCAAAGGGAGGCCCGAGGCCTGAGGGGGAGGGGGGCTCCTGCCTCTTCCCTCTTACTCCAGCCCTCCTGGCAACTGGAGACCTGGCCCTGAGGTCAGGGGCCATGGAGGGTCTGGGCACAGCTGTCAGTCCCCACCAGAGACAGCACTTCCTCCCGGCGCCCTTCCCTAGCCTCAGACCACACGCTAATTTCTGGCCAAGAAGATTCAGTCTGAGGGAGGTAGAGGCAGGAGGAGGTGGAGGTGGAGGTTTGCTCTCAGGATCTGCTGGGGCAGCTTCCTGGGGGCTGAGGGTGGGCTGTGTGTGGGAGTGCTTGCCCACCATCCCTGCCCAGAATGTCAGGCTGACCCAGGGAGGGAGGAGGGGCCTTGGTCACCCAGGGCCGGCGGCATGAGGACGCGCGCTCCATTCTGCCCAGCAGCTGGAGATCCTCCAGGGCCAGGTGGGCCGGCCTTCCACTCACCCATCCAGAGCAGAGCCCTGGGACTCCAGATCCCCCAGGCCCTGGTGCACCTCCGCTCAGGTCTGTCCCCTTCCCAGGCCTGCGCCAGGTTTGGCCCCCAGACCCTTTGAGGAAGCAGCCCCGAGCTGCCTTTCCTCTCTCACCAAAGGCAGATGCTTCCTTCGCAACTCTTCTGCCCTCTTTTTCCCTTCCCTGTATTTATTTATTTATTTATTGCTTGTGCTAAAGACCAAAATAGTCTTCCTCTTTAGTGCACTTGAAACGGGAGGGCGGATGGGAGGAGGCGAGTGTGTACAGAGCGAGGATCACATGGTTCCTGGGGAGTACGTGCGGGGGTGTGTGCCCGTGTGTGGAGAGCGTGTTAACCCACTGCGTGTGTAGTATCTGTTTGCGGTGCGTGTGCCGAGCACAGGTGAGTGTGGAGCGCTTGTGCACATGTGTCTGCATGTGGCGTGTGGCGGGCGAGTGTGTGTGCATGTGTGTACGTGGTGTGTGGTCTGTGTGCCGCGCAGCTGGGTGTATTAACCTGCTCCTGCCCTCGCCCACCCAGGCAACGGGATTTCCAGGAAGTTTCTTGACAGCCTGAAGTGGGAGGTGCGGAGGTTGGAGTCGGCCAAGGACGCGGTGACTGGTGCCCTCCACCCTGAGGCTCTGAGCTGCTCCTGTGAGAAAGGGGCCATGTGGCAGAAGTGTGAGTGTGAGTGTGTGAGCACCAAGTGTGTGGACTCGCCATCTGTGTGTGTGCAATGTGTGCACTGTGGCTTTGCCTGTGAGTGCACACTCGTGGATTCATCATACGTGGGGGTGTTGTACAGATGTGCACACGATGATCTCTGGGCTGACAATATGCATATGTGATATGAACGTGTGTGTACACATGCAGTTATGTGTACATTTACACAAAACCCACAGGTGTGTTTGTATGTGGGTTGTATATGCGGGTGTTGGTTTAAATGTTTCCCAGGCTGTGGGTCTGGGCACACACAGTCGAGGTGGACACCAGCTTGGGACCTTGGCACAGCCGAACTCAGTAGTCCCACCGGCCTCTGCCCTGACCATGTCCATCTGGCCATGCATGGAGCCCGTGCGCCAAGGCAAGGCTTCCATACACCTGGGCACGAGGTGACATCCACACATGTATGTGAGGGCACGGCACCGAAGGGGAGCACTTGCACACAGGTTGCGTGTTGGAGGCTGTGTGTGTGTTTGTCCCGTGAACGCGGATGTCCGTGTAGTGCATTTGGGTGGCAGCTGTACCAGGCTCCGTGAGCAGGGCTGGGGTCTGCCTCCTGGGGGCAGCATGTGTGAGCATGTGCGGTCCCAGGGGTGTGTACATGGAATGTCAGTAGGGGTGGTGTGTCCATGTGCACACCTGCGTGTGCCTTCTGGCCGCCCCCTGCCCGCTGGTGCTGTGGCGCTGTCCCTACCCGCTGCGCGTCCTGGTGGGGCGAGAGTGGGGGGCCTGGTGGGAAGGAGGCCCCTGCACAGGGGTGTCGGCTTGCGTGAGGCCATAGAATGTCAAATCTATTTTAAATGGGGAAACTGGAGAATTTTCATGTTATTTTCAATACATAGCAGTATCTACAGACATAGGCCGTGAGACTAGATGACATTAAATGCATTTTGATCTCTTTGAGTGCCACCGTGTGCAGATATGTGTTTGAAAGTTCCCGCCTCGCTCCAGCGATCTCATGCTCCCTCAGCCCCTCTGTCCTAGAGTGATGGGGCTCCCCAGGGGGCTTCGGGGGAAAGGGGGATGTGGTAGCAGCTTGGGGTGAGAACACAGCCTCCTCACAGACCCTGCCGTGCTCTTCCAGCAGGCACACATGCCCTCAGTCCCCTGTGACCACACATGCTCTCCCATAGGTGCCCAAGTGTGCCAGACCACCCACCGGGACTGGACGTCACACCTCCCCAGCCCACGGCCTTTTCCTCCCTGGGCCCACACCTCCCCACCTTTCCTTCCTTCTGTAGAGACTTGAGGAGCAGCCCCCCGCCCCGCCCCGCCCCATGCAGGTGTGTGCGAGCGCAGGAGGCCACGGCCCCTTCGGGACTCGTGGATAGGGGGAGGCCTCCAGCAAGATGCAGCCTTGGTTCCCACCACTGTGCCAGGAGGGAAGCCTGGTGGGGGGGACTAGGAATTGGAGAGGTGTCCTCCACACGGAGGCTGGGGGTGAGGAGGACAGACAGCAGACAGTGCTGCCAGCTGGGGGAACAGCACATGCAAGAGGAAGGTGTGCAGGGCCCATTTTGGGGAAAGGAGAATTTCATCTGTCCCCAGGGCTCAGACTCTGGGATCTCAAGGGCCTTCTGGCAGAGGCCCACAGGGAGAGAATTCTTTCCTTTTCCCAAACTATTTCCCTAAGTGGAGGACTCCTCTGCATCAGTGAAGGACCTGGGAGAACCGCATTCTGTGGGATTCAGATGATGATCCCAGACGCCAGCACAAGAAGCCTGGGCGGCGATGGCGGAGCAGCAGGTTGGGGGGGGGGGCTGGGGTGGTCATGAAGGCTTCCTGGTGGATGTTCCCTCGGGTTGGACCTGGAGGGAGGACCCTGGAGGTGGTTGCCTTGATCTGGGGCAGCTCCCCTCCCCTGGCCCTGGAGCCCCCCCCGAGACCCCAATACCAGAATCTAAGCCAACTGGGGCCAGAGGGTTGTGGCCTCCCCCACGCCCCTAGGCGACTCCCATTGCACTGACAGGCATGGGCCCCGGCGGTGCTGGGCAGTCTTTATTGCTCGAGGTTTTCAGTGCCAGAACTTGGGAGTCTCTTGGTCCCCCCTGTCCTGGCTGTGACCCCAGGCCACTCACTTGCTCGATGACCTGTATGAATTCCTTTTCCCCTCTCACGCTGGTCTCCCCATCTGTAGAAAGGGGGTGTTCATAACACTGGCCAGAAATGGTGAGAGGGGTAGAGAACCTTCACAAGGCGAATGCTTCGCACGTGTGCTCTCCACCCTCCCGGAGAGGGTGCCGGTGCACGTGGAGGGGTCGACGTGGCGGCTCAAGGTCCAAAGTGGGATACAGCCCGGGCCTGACTCCAGGTCTGTGCGTGTCCGAGCCGCCCACTTCCCCTGCACTTTCCTGCCCGCCCCAGGATGAGACGTGTTCAGTTCAGAGTCTGCTTTAGAGGGCAGGAGCAGCGTGGGGGCGGGGCTTCTCTAAGGTGCCAGGTTTCCCTGTTTTAGAGGAAATGAGTTCAAGGACATTAAGAGACTTGCAAGGTCACTGGGAGGGTAGTTGTCTGATCTGAGGTCTGGGCCAGGCCTCGGCCCCCAAGTCCTCCCCCGGCCTTCATGTCCTGTCATTTGACCCAGGCAGGAGGGACAGCCCAGCCAGGGGGCCCACCCTGGACTCACCCCCAGTTTATCCTTCCCCAAATCCATCTCCTGTGTTGGAGGGCCCCGTGACCTGGAATCACAAATGGGCTTCTCCTCAGTGCGTAGGGGCCAAGATCAGGCCCATTTGCTCCCTGGGGGCAGTGGGGGCCTCAAAGGACACACCCCATCCCACTACAGCCCACCCTCCACCAAGCACCAGAGTGGAATCAGGCCTTGTAACCCCTCTGCCTGAAACCCTCCCTGGCTTCCTGCCACACTGAGAATAAAATCCCAACTGCGTCTCCAGCCTCTGAAATCCTGCTCCCTCTGGCCCTGTCCCACCTGGCTCATCCTCTCCCTCCTGCTCCTCCTGCTTTTTGCTCCAGGCACCCTGCCTCCCTTTAGTGCTTTGAGAACACCTCACTTTTCTCCTCACCACAGTACCTTTGCCCGTGCTGTTCCCTCTGCCCAGAACAGCTTCCCCTCAGATCTGCCTCTTCATCTTCCCTGACCCAGTGTACGAGAGCTCCAGGAGGGCAGGGACTGTCAGCTCTTTCCTTCGCTGCTGGGTCCAGTGCCAAGAATAGGGGACAGTGTGCGTGCCACGTGTACTTGTCTAATGGATGGAGTGCTGGTCCTGTGGGTTTCCCACCCAGAGAGGGGTCTGCAGGCCTCACCAACCTGCAACCCCCACTTCCCCTTCACACTGACCGAGCTTGGCAGAGCCCTGCCACCAGCCAGGCTGAGGAGAGAGCAGCCCAGCCTGGGGGCAGGGGCAGCTGAAGTAGAACTGGGAACGGAGAGCGGGTGGAGGGCTTCGTGCTGCAGGGGATTTGAGCCCACTGAAGGCTCTGGGTCTCCCACTTTCTTTCCTCCTCGGTGCTGCCAAGAAAACACAGAAGGGGGCCCTCCTCACCCAAGGCTGCACTGGGAACTGGAAGGCATGAATTCTGGCCTCTGCCCCTTAAATGTCTGTGACTGGCATCTCAGGGCCTGTTTCTCCATATGAGAGATGAGAGTTCCAGTCCTTCCTCCAACAAATGTCTGTGAACTGCCACTCTGTGGCGGGCATTGTACTGGGCACTGGGGCCCTGGTGTGAAGCAGGACAGGCCTAGCTCCTGCCACTGGGGGCTTCCATTCTACGGGGCACAGGGAGACAGATGTTCAACAAGTGTCTCAGTGTGAGTCCCCTAGAAGTAGAGGCTGCAAAGGGGATGGCGTGCACACAATTCATTGGGCGATGGCTCTGCAGGGACGGGAGAGGGAAGCAGCAGAAGCAGGGGAGAAGGTGAAGGGCAGGTGTGGGTCCAGTGGCCTGATCCCAGGGGAGCTTGGGAGCATGAAGAGCACTGGGGAGTTGTCCCACCTTAGGGGCTGGGCTTTCTGTATCCTCAGTGGCCAGTCCTTGGCTGCCGCCACCACAGGGAGTGGGGAGGTGCAGCCTCTTAGCCATTTCGGGGCAGGGTGGCTCCTATCGACTCAGGACAGTTCTCCAGAGAAGGGGCAGCTGAGAGCCATCAGCAGCGGGCACAGCACTGGGGGGGGGGGGGGAGGGCGGGGCTCCTGCTGGTAAAAGCATCAGGTGGGGCACAAACCATGCCTATGCAGCAAGCACTGACAATGCGGCGTGACCCCTGAGTGATAGTGGGACACACAGAGTGCCATGGGGGGAAAGATGGGGAGGCCTGGTTGGAGGGACCCCCGTCCTCCAAGGAAGTGACATTTCCCCTGAGATCTGACGGATGGGTAGGTGTTTGCCAGGTATGTGGGGAGGAGCTTCCCAGAGAGAGGGGTTGGCACAAGCAAAGGCCCTGGGGTGGGAGAGAGCACAGGAGGAAGCCATGCAGGGCCCGGCCCCCTTCCCAGCACTAAGCTTCTCCCAGGCCTTGGCAGGGCCTCGCTGCATCACCTCCTGGGACGTCAGCCTCTGGCGCATGGGAACTTTTGTTTTGCCTTGTCCACTGCTGGGCCCTGGCACCCAGAACAGCAAGCACCCAGCCCCCAGCAGGTGCTCAGTCAATCTTTGGCTGCTCCCACAAGATGTAAGAGAATGGGGGAAGTCAGAGGTCAGTAGAGTGGGCGTTGGCCTGTCCTGGGCGGGGCCTGGGACCTTGCGGCAGGGTCTGCAGGAGCGGGGCTGTCCCTGAGGTGTGCAGGGAGTGGGCTGCACAGGGAAACCTCCAGCCTCTGGTCCGGGGCTGCTGACCAGAGGCTTCCACAGTTTTCTGTGCTGTGATCTCAGAATAACATTTTGAAATGCACGAAACAAAACACGTAGGTTGCAAAGGAAACCCATTTTGTTGAAACGCAGTCATCAAAACATAAACGAATACATTTACGGCATTCCAACCGACAGGTGGGACCCCGTGGCGGCTGCCAGCCCCCCGGTGGGTGACAAGCACAGCCTGGCTGCCCAGGGGTCCCAGCAAAGTCACGGGGTGGAAGTGCCCCCGCCCCCGGCAGGTGGCAGAATCACCAGCCCTGCTGCCACCGTCGCCTCCAGCCATAAAGGGAGGAAATGCTGAATGTCTCTTAGAGGTTTTGCAGTGTGGAGATGTGACCGGGGCCCCTGAGGGGTGGGGGCCCCAGTGCAGGCCGCTGCAGGTCCGGTGGTTCGGAGACGGGCTTGCTGCTATGGGGTAGGGCTGGCGAACTTTGTCTGCAAAGGCCCAGTAGTAAACGTTTCAGACCTTTTGGGCTGTGAGGTCTCTGCTGAAGGCCCAGCTCTGCTGTGGTTGTAACGTGAAGGCAGCCGCGGACAGTACACACACTAATGGGTTCCAGGAAAATCCATTAGTTATGCAGGACTGTGTTCCCATAAAAACTCATTTATGGGAACTGAAATTTGAATTTCATATAGTATTCACGTGACATGAAATATTACTTTTCTTTTGATTTCCCCCTCCAATCATTAAAAACTGCAAACCTGGGCCAGCCCTGGTGCCCTAGTGGTTAGGTTCCCATGCTCCGCTTCCGCGGCCCAGGTTCAGTTCCCGGGTATGATCTATGACACTTGTCTGTCAGTGGCCACGCTGTGGCGGCAGCTCACATACAAAAAGAGGAAGACTGGCACAGATGTCAGCTCAGGGCAAATCTTCCTCACCAAAAAAAGAAAACCCCAACAAAACTGCAAACCCATTCTTAGCTAGAGGGCCATACGAAAACAGGCTGTGGGCTGTGGCTGCATCAGAATCACCCCAAGGGCCTCTTTAAGCTCACCTCACTGGGCCTCCCCTTCTGACTCAGCCAGCTTGGGGCAGGCCCCAAATGTGCCATTCCAACAAGTTCCCAGGTGATGCTATGCTGCTGTGTTCACTTTGAGAACCATTGTTCTAGGGGCAGGGAGAGGGCCTATAATTCTGGGGATGGAGCCCAGAGGTTTGTGAGTCAAGCCCCCAGCCCTGGCTCTCATCTCCGTTCCTGGTGGGAGAGTAGGTGGCCAGCATTCTCTACAGAGATGCCAAGCTGCAGTAGCCCCTCTCTGAGGTAGGAGAGGAAAAGTCTTTTTCCCTAGACCCTCTTAGGTTCCCAGTCTGGGGCCCTGCAAATCAGACTGCCAAAGCACAGATTAAGAAGAGAAAAGCAAACAGAAGTGTATTAACACACGCGTGGCGCATGCACACGGGGGAACTCAGTGATGAGTACCTCAAAAGGAGGGTGAGAACTTAGAAAGCATCTCAGCATTTTAGAGGAGGAAACAGCATCAAGGAGCAGAAGGGATGGGCCAGTACCCTGTCTACTTGCTTGAGCCAGGTCTCTGCTCCTGTTTTTGATGCCCCCTTTTCTCCTTCATGCCCTGCTCAGGTGCAACCCCCTGGCCTTTGTAACCTCTAAAATTGGTTTTGAGCCTGGCTATATTTCTCCATCCCACTGCCGCCACTTGGTCCAGGCCACCATCATCCCTTACTTGGATGACTGCAATTATGTCCCCTCTTGCCCTTCTCCACCTGGGCAAACCTTTAGAGTCCCCTGGACCTTGGTTCTAGGGGGTCTGGGCCCCCTGACCCTTACGGATCTGTTGGGGTCTGCATGGAGGCTGCTCCAGCAGGCTGAGAGTTTGGCTAGACAAAAGGAATATGTCACTCCTCCCTGAGGGACTCTGCCAGCTGCAACCCCTCCTTGAGCCTCAGTTTCCCCATATGCAATCTGACACATGAGGAATGATGCTATCTGAGAGCCCTGAGTGCTGGGCCAGGCTGTGTGGGCCCAAGTGTTAGAGGTCTCTTCATTTCCCTTCCTGGATCAATGCTGAGGTCAGTGCTGAGGCCTGAGACAGTTCTTCCTCCCTGGTGAGGCTCAGCACAGAGGCTGAGCTGAGCTGGCACTCTGAGACCACAGCTTTGGGCCAGGGCAGGGCCCCCAGGCCAGGCAGGGTCTGGAGTAGCACAGTTGCACAGGTTGAATACTGCACAACCCCAGGGGTGCCATTCACAACCCACACAACCATGCACAGTAGTGGCAACCTCTGAGGCCTCTTGCCTCTCCTCACTGCCTCAGGGCTCCAGAGAGGAGCTGCCCATGGGCTCAATGGGGATCTATAGCACAAGTGGAACATGAGTGTGGGATGGTAGGGGCACAGACAGGGCTGCTTCTACAGACACCAACAACTTTTTTCGTGAACCCATTGACTGGGTAGAAAATGTTTGAAAGGGTGTTGCAGCCTCATACCAACAAACTCACACACAACCATACACACACATATAACAGTGGATGGAGTGTTACACAGCAGTGAAAAAGAACAGCCCCCCGATGCATGCAACAATGTGGATGAGTCTCACAAACACAATGTTGAATGAAAGGATCCAGACACAAAATGGTGCATGTTGCTTAAGTCCATCCACGTGAAGTTCTAGGGCAGACATTAATCTATGGTGATAGAAGGCAGGGTAGTGGTTGTGGGGAGCAGGTGGGGGACTGAGTGTCAGGTGGCAGAACTTTCCCTCTTAGAGCAGGTGGCTGGGTTTGGGCTCAGAGAACAAGCAATGCCTAGAGCGAGAGGGAGGGCCTGACAAGGGGAGGTCCTGTGTCCACGTGTCCTGCCCAGCAGAAAGCAGGTTTCACAGCTAAAGTTTGGAGGGAGTGACTGGCCTGAGGCCACACTGTCCTGCCTTTCCTGCTGGCCATTGACAGGAGCTGTCACCCTGGGGGCAGAGCCTTTGTGGGGCAGGCAGAGCAGGGTGAGGAGGTTGGTGTGACAGGGAGGCTGGGCTGGAGGGGAGGAGGAAGGTGAGCTGATGAGGAGATGGGTGAAGAGGGGCACCTGGTGTGTGGTGAGGCCCTCATTGAGGCCGGAGGGGCTAGGGTGTGGTGGCAGGCGAGGGGCATGTGACATTTAAGGCCCTCGCTGTGCAGAGACGCTAATGAGGCTGCTGGCCATGGGCTCTGGCCCTCCCAGGAATCTCTCAGCACAAAAAGTACCCTCCCCCAAGTCTGCTCAGAACCAGCCCCCACTTGCTGGGCCCCCTTGGGAGAACCGCTGGGACCAGACAGGTGGAGGGTTCAAGGTACGTCTGTGAGCTCTGCTGAACAGCCGTACTGGGGGGCGTCAATCCACCCAGCTCTCCCAGGGACAGGTCCCATGAGGTCCCAGCCTGGGGAGCTCCAACCACAGGGGCTGGATTGGGCTTATTTCTTGAACCTTCTGCTGAATCTCAGAAGCGGTGTCCCTCTGTCTGCCAGCCAGGTGGCCCCCACTCAGAGGCAGGGACAGTGAGAGTGGCTTTCATTCCTTCAGTTGGGGGGAGCTCTCTCCGTGCCTGGCTCGAAGGGGTAAATGCTACAGATGCTACAAACCAAGCAGGTGACAGAGAAGATGAGGAGTTGGAGGGGCCCTGGGGAGGTGGCCCTCACTCCAGCCTTGAAACCGCCCAGAGAGCGCCAGTGGGCTCTGAAGACCGACTCCCTGGGTGCGAACCGGGCTCCACCTGCCCCTAGTTCTATGACCCCAGCCAGGTGAGCTGACTTCTCTGTGCCTCAGTTCACTGCTCTGTGAAATGAGGCTGCTGGTCATGAAGCAGTGTGTGGGGGCGGACTGAGGAGGAAACAGGGCAGCGCACAGAGGGGCCACATAAGCACAGCTCTCCTCTCATCACCGCTGTGCGGGACAAGCATCCCAGGCACGGCAGCCTCGGGCTGGAGGAGCAGAAGGAAGGCCAGGACAGAGTCCACACGGGAGGAGGGACGGCCAGGGCCGAGGATGGGATCCGCTGACTCCAGGTGTGGTGGGAGCAAGAAAGACCTGTGAAATGGTGAGCTTCTTAAGATGACCACTTTGTGCAGGCCAGGCTGGTGGTGGGGAGAGTGGAGGGGACTTGGGCCAGGCAGGCTGGTGGGCGGTTGGGCCAGGCTTAGGAGGCTGCACGTGCCGGGGGGCCCACAGGGGCGCTGAGGTACCGGCTGACCCTGTTGATTCTGGTGTGAGCTGCCAGGTGGATGAGGAGGACCCGGGGAGGAGCCAGAGGGAGGGCACCTCTGGACAATTTAAGATGCCAGCAAATGGCACAGCCACTTTGGAAGTCAGTCTGGCAGTTCCTTACAAAGTTAAACGTACACTTACCGTAAGATCCGCCATTGCACTCCTAGGTGCTGCTCAGGAGAAATGAAAGCTTATTTTCACACAAAAACCTGTAAGTGGTTGTTTATAGCAGCTTTATTTGTAATTACCCAAACCAGAAAGCTATCCAAATGTCCCTCACCTGTAAGTGGGTGACACGCTGGAATGTTGAGCATCAAGAAGGAATGGATGTTGACGTGATATGACACGATGCAGCCCAAAGGCGTGACATCAAGTGAAGGAGCCAGACTCCAAAGGATCCCACTGTGTGGTGTTCTGGAAAAACTGAAACCACAGGGAGGGGGACACATCAGTGGTTGCCAGGGGCCAGGGTGGAAGAGGAGGTGACTGACTACAAAGGGACAGGAGGAGATTTCGGGGGTGATGAAAACATTCTATATCTTGATCCTAATGATGGTCACAGAGATATGTGTATTCTGTCACGACTTGCAGGATGCTGCATGACAAAGGATGAATACAGGTCAATTATATCTTATTTAAAAAATATAAAGGGAAAGAAAAAGCAGTTGCCAACAAAACTCGTACATAGAGACCAACATGTCTGGATTTCGGAGGAGAGATCAGGTCTGAAGATTGAGACTGGGGAGTCAGCAGCGTGTGGACACAGCCGAATGATCCCGAGATATTAGATTCATAGATGCCCCTGCAGGACGTGGTGGGAGAGAGGGAGGCATTTAGAGTGATGGGGACTCTGTTGAGCAGACAGAGCACTGGGGTGACACCATCTTTTTGACACCCCACAGTCAGGAGAGGTGGTGCTACCGGGCTTCATCCCCCAGCCGCGAGGCCATGCTTCAGGGGCGAAGTGTGTCACCCTCCGTACTGAGGGGCGTGCCCAGATGGGGAGTGGGTTGGGGAATGACAGACAAAGTCAACTTGAAGCTTGGTGGGAGGAAGCATACGTGCGTGGATTATGAATTAAGGGGTCATATCGACTACAGTTTCATTAAAATGCACAATGAATTCTTGAAAAAACATTCAACCTAAGGACATTTTGCTATCTGAGTGTTCAACTTTTCCCCAAGTCAGAGAACGTGGACTTGTCAGTAGTAATTCTCCCCCTCGCAGCCCTGTCGCCTGCCGTCTCCTGGAAGCTGTTGACAGGCCCTTGGCTGAACTGACTCAGGTGTGCTCAGGCCCTACTTCTCTGCTAATGGGCTTTGGAAAGATGACAAGTGAGGGGCTGGCAGACTCTTACAGACAAGAAGTAGGAATGTGCATTTAAAGAAAATCAGAGCTTGAGTCCCAGGCCTGGCAGCTCTCACCAGTTTTACACCCACCGTGCCCTGAGATGCCTGCTTTGGTTGTGCCTGGGAAGTGAGGACGGACATGTGTGTACAGTTGGGCTGTGGTGGGAGGCAGCATGACAGCAAGTCTGCTCACAGTTACCCCCATGCTCAGTGTAGGGCAATGTCCTGCAGATAAAGGGGAGCTCAGAGTCAATGACACTTTAATTGTTCAGGTGGTGACAAACAGCTCTGTTTGGGCCGTGAATGAGTCCTGGGAGAGTTTGGGTTACCTGGTGGGGAAGCCCTCTGTGTCGTTCATGAGAGAGAGAGAGAGAGAGAGAGAGAGAGAGAGAGAGAGAGAGAGAGAGAGAGAGAGAGAGAGAGAGAGTGTGTGTGTGTGTGTGTGTATGTTCTTGTGTGTGTGTTCTTGAGGGTGTGCCCCTGTGAACCAGGTAAAAGCTCTCTGGCTCCAGCAGTGAAAATCCTGGTGTCTTCATGGACAGAATCACAGAAAGCATTTGGAATATTAAGACTGTGTCAGCTTGACTTCTGTGTGGCTGTGTCGCCTATTGCATTTTTTCTGCCTTTGGAAAAAGTTACCCCATTAGGCTTGCTGCTGACACTCCCTGTTCAGCAAAGGGCATGGGGAAGCTGCTCCCACAGAAGGAGTCGTGACCGAACTCACTATTAACTGTGAATCTCAGATTCTGAGATTTAATTCAGGGAGATTTAAACTCCCTCTGCGACAGAGTTTTGATGACGTTCAAATGACATAAAGGGCACAACAGTGTAGATCTGGAATCTCATAAGGGATCAGAATACCTTCCGCTCTTTGAATTTGACTATGTACATACATCAAATGTTTCATATTTTTATTTTAATTTTGTTTGTTTTCTGTATAAGTGGAAACTTCCGTAAAAATTCTCCCTTGAAGCCTCTTCCCTGGAATAGATCTAAACAAGGGATTCCAGCTGGAGCCAGCAGAGGGCAGAAAAACATTAGTCACCAGACAGTGTTGCTTGGTCTGCGGACAGTACAGAAAGGAACTCGCGGCTTTCCCGCCTCTTTGGTTCTTGTGCATCTGGTTAATTAACCCAACTCCAGGAGCTGGGGCAGGCCCACACACCCTTAACAAACAAATCGAGTCTGTTGTTCTCACCAACACTCAGACCTCCTGATCTCTCTCAGCAAAGAGATGTCAGGGGGCGTGGCTAAGTTATTCAAACCAGGGTGGAAAAATAACAAAAATCCACCTAAAATTGATTTTATGGAAGGCACAATGGGGTCAGATTCAATAGTATGCATAACAATATACAATGAGTATCTTACTGAGATTACCAATTTTAAGCTTATTCTTTTTCCTTTATATTGCATTGTTTACTAAATTCTGCATTCACAGAATTTATTGTCCAAAGAGAATGACGTTTGGAAGATAAGCGATCAAAGTGTGTCTAAACTAGTTACAATTGATAATGCTGCCAGGAACATGGCTTCTTCATCCAACCTCGGGCGTTTAACTAGACATCTAGTCATCAATATTTAACACACAAAAATAAAACTGTCATCTCAAATGTAATTTGAGATCTTTATAAATGCAGCTTAAATTTTTAAGACTCTAGATTAAGTAGGAATAGACTAATCCATATGAGTAAGATCAAGCATGTTTCTCTGTAAACAGGGAAATTACAAAACAGAAGTATTCCCTTTAAAATTAGCTAAGAGGCAATAATGTCTGTTCCCACCAATGTTATTTGCTTTGTGCTGGAGTAGTAATGAATGCAAAGAGTTAGGAAGCAAACAGGAGGGATCAAAGCAGGTACAATGTGCAGATAATGTGGTATGTAAGGTAAAAGGAAGTCCTCCTTTGTTCTCTCTTAATGCACACCGCATCCCAGAGCTAGCCACACTTGTGCTCTCCATCTCCACAGTTGGTTTTTCCAGTTTCTGAACCTCCAGTCCGTGCAAATGTCCGCTAGGTACGTTTTTATATCTAGCTTTTTCACTCAAGGTTGTGTCTGTGAAATGATCCATATTATTTCATGCAGCAGTAGTTCATTTTGTCATTGCTATGTACTACTCTCATTTGCATATATCAGAATATATGTACCTGTTCTATTATTGATGTAGGATTGGTCAGTGTTTCACTTTCTTGGCTTTGCCTGCTTGCACACAGAGTGGCCTCAGTGGACAGTTGGCGACAGGCAGAAGTTTGCCTCCCATGACATCTGCCACCTGGTGCTACTCCTGCAATTATGTCATCTTAAATGGCAAAAGCATTTTGCAGATGTAATTAAGATTACTAATTGATGTGATTAAAGTTACTAGTTGATCTTTGGAAGGATATGGTCCAGGTTGGCCTAATCTAATCACACGAGCCCTTAAAAACAGACAGCTTTTTCTGACTGGAGGCAGAAGGGCAAGTTAGAAATGTCAGGAGCTCAGCTGAGCGGGGAGAGCTGAGCTGTCAGGTGTCGGCCCATGAAAGCAACAAGCCCAGAATGAAGGAGTTCAGCTTCAATCACCTACTCTGAGGACATAAGCAGGATCTAAAACCGGAGAAGGCACCGACCCACCCTGTTCCGTCCTCCCCATGGAATGGCACCTGTGCAGGGGCAGGGGGAGCAGCGGGCGTGTTGAGGGGCAGTTCCACGGAGGGAGGATGAGGTGCGGGTGTGAAGGAGGAGGGCTCCGAGTGGACAAGCACTGGGCACTGAGTCAGAGAGGGAGGTGCCCTCGAGGTCCCCCCTCGTCGCCCACTAAAGAGGCCTCACAGAGGCGCCCGGAGAAGACCCCTGCTGGAGATCTCAGATAAAGAGACCCAGGAATGAAGGCCCCCGGGCTAGGAATGCAAATGGGCGAGGAGCGCGCCGCCGGGGGCCTGAGTCCTTGACTGCAACTCCCCTCGGAGACCGAGTGCAGCGGCCGGCCGAGCCCCAGCCTGCTGTGGGGATGGAGCTCCACCCCTCCCCGCGAGCCGCCAGGGAAAGCCTTTGTGATGGCCTGTGGTCAGGCCTGAAAAGTCGCACAAAGGTTTTTAACCAGGAGCCGGACTCTTCAAGAGAGATTCTGAGTGTGACACGGACTGCATCATTGCTGCTTTGGAGAAGGAGGGAGCCCCATGGGATGGATCTCAGACCTGCGGGTGCAAGGAACTGGGTCCCACCAACTTCCCGAATGAGCTAGGAGGCGAATTTGTCTCTGAACCTTCAGACTAGAGCCAAAGTGGCCGAAACCTTGATTTTGGCCCTGTTCATCCCTGAGGACCCAGGCGAGGCTTCCAGGACTTCAGGGATTGTGATGTCTCCAGCTTTTTTTTTTTTTTTCAGGGCTGCTGTAGCTATTTGGGGTCTTTTGCCGCCCTATACGAATTTCAGTATTTTTTTGTTCTATTTCCATGAAGAATCTCACTGGGATTCTGATTGGGATTGCATTGAATCTGTAGATTACTTTAGGTAGGATGGACATTTTAACTATGCTTATTCTTCCAACCCATGTGCATGGAATATTTTTCCATTTCTTTGTGTCTTCATCGATTTCTTTCAGTAGTGTCTTATAGTTTTCATTGTATAGGTCTTTCACCTCCTTGGTTAAATTTATTCCCAGATATTTTATTTTTGTTGCAATTGTAAATGGGATTGTCTTCTTGAGTTCTCTTTCTGTTAATTCATTATTGGCATAGAGAAATGCAACTGATTTTTGTAAGTTGATTTTATACCCTGCCACTTTGCTGTAGTTGTTGATTATTTCTAGTTTTCCAATGGATTCTTTTGGGTTTTCTATGTATAAGATCATGTCATCTGCAAATAGTGAGAGTTTCACTTATTCGTTGCTTATTTGGAGTCCTTTTATTCCTTTTTCTTGCCTAATTGCTCTGGCCAAAACCTCCAGTACTATGTTGAATAGGAGTGGTGAGAGTGGGCACCCTTGTCTTGTTCCTGTTCTCAGAGGAATGGCTTTCAGTTTTTCCCCATTGAGTATGATGTTGGCTGTGGGTTTGTCATATATGGCCTCTATTATGTTGAGGTCCTTTCCTTCTATACCCATTTTGTTGAGAGTTTTTATCATAAATGGATGTTGGATCTTGTCAAATGCCTTCTCTGCATCGATTGAGATGATCATGTAGTTTTTATTCTTCGTTTTGTTAATGTGGTGTATCACATTGATTGATTTGCAGATGTTGAACCATCCCTGTGTCCCTGGTATAAATCCCACTTGATCGTGGTGTAGGATCTTTTTGATATATTGCTGTATTCAGTTTGCCAATATTTTGTTGAAGATTTTTGCATGTATATTCGTCAGCGATATTGGCCTGTAGTTTTCCTTCTCTGTATTGTCCTTGTCAGGCTTTGGTATCAGGCTGATGTTGGCCCCATAGAATGTGTTAGGAAGTATTCCATCTTCCTCTATTTTTTGGAAAAGTTTGAGAAGAATAGGTGTTAAATCTTCTTTGACTGTTTGGTAAAATTCTCCAGGGACGCCATCTGGTCCTGGGCTTTTATTTTTTGGGAGGTTTTTGATTACTGTTTCAATCTCTTTACTTGTGATTGGTCTATTCAGATTCTCTCTTCCTTCTTGATTCAGTTTTGGGAGGTTGTATGCATCCAAGAATTTATCCATTTCCTCTAGGTTGTCCAATTTGTTGGCATATAGTTTTTCATAGTAGTCTCTAATAATGCCTTGTATTTCTGTGGTATCTGTTGTAATTTTTCCTTTTATTTCTAACTTTATTTATTTGAGTCTTCTCCCTTTTTTTCTTAGTGAGTCTGGCTAAGGGTTTGTGGATTTTGTTTATCCTCTCAAAGAACCAGCTCTTTGTTTCATTGATCCTTTCTACTGTTTTATTCGTTTCAATTTCATTTATTTCTGCTCTGATTTTTATTATTTCCCTCCTTCTGCTGATTTGGGGCTTTGTCTGTTCTTCGTTTTCTAATTCTGTTAGGTGTAGTTTAAGGTTATTTATTTGGGATTTTTCTTGTTTGTTATGGTGGACTTGTATTGCTATGAATTTCCCTCTCAGTACCACTTTTCCTGCATCCCATATGAGTTGGTATGGTGTATTTTCCTTTTCATTTGTCTCCAGATCGCTTTTGATTTCTCCTTTAATTTCATCAATGATCCATTGGTTGTTCAGTAGCATGTTGTTTAGTCTCCACATCTTTGTCCCTTTCCCAGTTTTTTCCTTGCAGTTGATTTCTAGTTTCATAGCATTATGATCAGAAAAGATGCTTGTAATGATGTCAATCTTCTGAAATTTATAGAGGTTTGCCTTGTTTCCGAATATATGGCCTATCTTTGAGAATGTTCCATGTGCACTTGAGAAGAATGTGTACTCTGCTGTTTTTGGGTGGAGTGCTCTGTATATATCTATTAAGTCCATCTCATCTAGTTTTTCATTTAAGTCCATTATTTCCTTATTGACTTTTTGTCTGGATGATCTATCCATTGATGTAAGTGGGGTATTGAGATCCTCTACTATTATTGTGTTGTTGTTAATATCTCCTTTTAGGTTTTTTAGCAGTTGTTTTATGTACTGGTGGTCCTGTGTTGGGTGCATAGATATTTATAAGTGATATGTCTTCTTGGTGAAGTCCCTTTTATCATTATATATTGCCCTTCTTTGTCTCTCATTACCTTTTTTATCTTGAAGTCTACTTTGTCTGATATGAGTATGGCAACTCCTGCTTTCTTTTGTTTGCCATTAGCTTGGAGTATTGTCTTCCATTCTTTTACTTTGAATCTGTGTTTGTCTTTAGATCTGAGATGTGTTTCCTGGAGGCAGCAAATTATTGGATCTTGGCTTTTAATCCATCCATCACTCAGTATCTTTTGACTGGAGAATTCAATCCGTCTACATTCAGAGTGATTATTGATATATGAGGGTTTAATGTTGCTATTTTATTGTTCATTTTCTGGTTCTTTTGCATTTCTTTCATTTCTTGTCCCATGTGTTTTGGACTGCCAATTCAGTTTGGTAGTTCTGCATGATGATTCTCTTAGTTTTCTCTTTATTTGTCATATGTGGTTCTCTTCTGGTTATTTGTTTAGTGGTTACTGTGAGGTTTATATAAAAGATCTCGTGGATAAGACAGTCCATTTTCTGGTGCCTTTTGTTTCCTTAGGCTAAGTCAATTCAATCCCTTTCCCTTTCCCTTCTAATTTGTTGTTGTCACTACTTATTCCATCTTGTGTTTTGAGTGTGTGTTTACAATGCTGAGTTTAAATTCATTATTCATGTTTTGCAACTGCAATTTTTCTGGTTTAGCCTCCTTGTTTTTCTCCTTGCTCAAAACTTTGTATCCCTGTTCTCTTTTGTTTTTTTTCAGGCCTAACAGCCTTCTTGAGCATTTCTTGTAGTGGGGGGGGGTCTTGTGATGAACTCTCTTAGCTTTTGTTTATCAGGGAGAGTTATTATTTCTCCATCATATTTGAAGGATATTTTTGCTGGATAAAGTATTCTTGGCTGAAGGTTTTTGTCTTTCATGATTTTGAATATATCATTCCAGTCTCTCCTAGCCCGTAGAGTTTCTGTCGAGAAATCAGCTGAGAGCCTGATGGGGTTTCCTTTGTATGTTATTTTGTTTAGCTGCCCTTAATATTTTTTCTTTGTCATTGACTCTTGCCAGCTTTGCTACTATGTGCTGTGGAGTCAGTCTTTTCCTGTTTATATATTTAGGTGATCTATTGACTTCATTCACTGTTGTTTCCAACTCTTTCCCCAGATTTAGGAATTTCTCAGCTATTATTTCTTTGAACAAACTCTCTGTTCCTTTTTCTCTTTCTTCTCCTCCTGGGATACCTATTATCCTTATGTTACGTTTCCTCATTGAGCCTGATAATTCTCGAAGAATTTCTTCATTTCTTTTTAGTCTTAGTTCTCTCTTCTCCTCTATCTGGAGCATTTCTGCATGGCTATCCTCGATAATGCTAATTCTTTTCTCCATATTGTCAGTTCTGCTCTTTAAAGACTCCAGGTTTTCCTTTATCTCATCCATTGTGTTTTCATCTCCAATATTTCTGATTGGTTTTTCTTTATGGTTTCAATCTCTGTTGTGAAGAAATTCCTGAATTCATTGAATTGTCTCTTGTGTCCTCTTGTAGTTTGTTGAGTTATTTTATGATAGCTATTTTGAATTCTCTCTTGTTTAGGTTACAGATTTCTGTGCCTTCAGGGTTGTTTTCTGGGTGTTTGTTATTTTCTTCTTGGTCTGGAGACTTAAGATACTTTTGCATAGAGCCAGCTGATTTACCTTTGTTATATTTCATCTTTAGAATTTCTGGTCCTGCTGTTTCCACTTGCCACCACTGGGTGGAGGTCACAAGCTGTGCATTTTGAGCTCACTGTAGTCCCCGCAGGGATTGTGCTGAAGTGTAGGGTGTGTGGGGGTGGGGCTTTCTTTTGCCTGCCTGACCCGGGGGCTTCCTTTCTCCCTCACTATCTGCTCTCTTGGGGCATTGACTCACCCCCACAACAGTTCATCATCACTTCCCAGTGGGGATCTCTCGACAGTCTTGAGAGCAGCTGGAGGGTGATAGCTTTCTCTGCAGAGGGCCGCCCCTCCCCACCTCTGTGAGCTGTGCTGTCTGTCTTTACTGATTGAATGGGGAGGGGAAGTAAAACTCTTTACCTCTCCTCAAGTCCTTTGGGGCTTCCCGCATCTCCACCATCAGATGTACCGAGGCATGTGTCTCTTAGAAGTCCTTTGTAGTGTTTGATTGACCTCTGTTGGTATGAGAATGATGTTTTTGTTGTGTCTTAGGGGGCAGAGATTTAAGGAGGGAATCTCACTCCTCTCATCACAGACTCTACCTTCAATGAGAACCCACTTGCTGCCTTACAGGTCTGCAGGTCTGAAGTCCTGGAAGGGGAGTGACATCATCATGTTGGAGAGTGAGATCAGACCTGCAGACCTGTAAGACAGTGAGTGGGTGCTCACTGAGGGTACAGAGTCTGTGATGAGAGGACAGTACTGGTGGAAAATGAATATGGGGTCAACCAGGTGACTTTGGTTGTTACCCTCATCAGCTTCTCTAGTGATCCAGCAATGGAGGCAAGGCACAGCTCCACAGGCCCAGCCCTGTCAACAGGTTTCTCAGTCCATTCTAAAGCCGTGGCCATGTATGGGACCCTGAGGGTCCAGGGCCTGTCTTGGGCAGAGTGGCCCCCAATGTCTCCCAAAGGCAGTCACTGCCTGAGGCAGCAATAGGGGAGCCATCAAACGGCCTATGAGGAGCTCTGAAGACCACCCTGCCAGGGCCTCATTTGCGAGGTCAGGTCTTCCAGAAGTCATGGAAACAGTGCAGATTCCCAGAGCAAAGCCTGTGGTGGCCTCCATTAGAGAGCCCAACCCATTGTGGTGGCTCAATCCCAGGATATGCTGGGTGACCCATCTTCCAATATATACCTCTCATTGCTCATTCATTCCACCAAATGGTTTTATTTCCAATTTTTAAAAATGTGGTAAAATGCATGTAACCTAAAATTTACCATCTTAACTGTTTTTAAGTGTAGAGTTCAGTGGTGTTTAGTATCTTCATAATGTTGTGCAACTATCACTACCATCCGTCTCCAGAGTTCTTTTCATCTTCCCAAACTGAAACTCTGTCACTATTAAACACTAACTTCTCATTCTCCCCTCCCCACAGCCTCTGGCAACCACCATTCTACCTTCTGTCTCCACAGCTTTGACGACTCTATGCACCTCATATGCATGAATCCTACAGTATTTGTTCTTTTGTTACTGGCTTATTTTACTTGGTGTATCCTCAAGGTTTACACATGTCCTCCAAATGGTTTTTTAGCAAGTCCTGGGTGCTGGTGACAGAGCAGTGAGTAGCTAAAATAGCGAATTAGCTGTGTCCTCAGATGGAGTGACTAAATCAGAGGGAAAAGTGTGTGGGGGAGTAAAGGCCACTTTCCAGGTTGGGAAAGTCAGGGAAGGACTCCTGTGGGGATACATATTTCTCTACCACAGGACAGAAGGAGGAAAGAAGGGTTGGGATGGAAGGGTTTTTTTAAGGTTTGATGAAGAAAAGTGCTGAAGAGATGGCTTGTGGTTTCTCTGCGAAGTGGGGTCCAGCACATCTGCTGAGAGGGTTGGTGGTGGGGGTCAGAAGACTGGTGAAGTGGAAAACATTTGAAATAAATGCGTTAAGAATGTGAAAGTTGACCATGGAAACGATGATGTCAGCCAGGGGTCATCAAACCCCAGGCCAAGTGTGACATCTTAACTACTGCCTATTTTCATTTGGCACACAAGTTAAATGGAACTTTTTAACATTTTTCAGTGGTTAGAAAGAAGCTTAGTATTCATGATGCATGAAAATTGTATAAAATTCAATGTTATGTCCTTTGGAACAGAACCACACTCATTTTTTATGTATTATTTATGGCCGCTTTTGCATAACTACAGCAGAATTGAGTAGTTGTGACAGAGACCATATGGCCCACAAAGACTTAGATATTTAATATCACACCATTTATAGAAAAAGTTTGGCAACCTCTGATGTCAGCTCCAAAAAGCAGGGAACTTTATCTCTTTTGTACATGGATGCATTCTAACTTACAAGGAAGGCACTTAGCAAATTTGTATGTAATGGATGGATAGATGGATGGATGGATGGATGGATGATTTCCATGCCATGGTGGAGTTGACCAGTAGTTGTAGGCCATAAGTTTATGGTAGCACAATATGCAATCTTGTCAGATTTGATACAATAGGTCTCAGCCACTTGCTATGAAGCAGGCTTAGAAGAGACAGCAAGTGGGGACTTCTCTAGGAAGAACTGATGGAAGGAGAATGGGTGATGCTGTTGATGATGGAGGTTAAGTGATGGACTGTGAAGTCCAACTTGGAGAGGGAAGGCATGGAGACCAGAGGTACTGATGGACAGGGAGACAGTGTGAGGAGTAACAGACCAAGGCCGGGACAGATCAGCATGTGAAGGGCCTAAGACAGAAGGATGGGAGGTTGAGGTCACAGCATCACATGCCAGACTGCATTATCCAGAATGCACAGCAGCTCCTGGTGGGAGGGCTGTACCTGACCTGAAACTTCTGAGTTGCATTTTCTGTCACTTTTGTCCAAATCATCCCCCACATAACAAAGGGCTCTTCCATCTCTGGCTCCTCCTGTTAGCCCACCAAATACATAAGAGCTGTTTGCCTCCTGTCATGGGCTGAATTGTATCCCATCCAAAATTCATATGTTGAATTCTTAACCCCCAATACTTCAGGATGTGACTGTATTTGGAGATAGCATCTTTAAAGAGGTAATTAAGGTAAAATGAGAACCCTAATCTAATATGACTTGGGTCTTTATAAGAAGGGTGATTAGGACACAGACATGCACCAAGGGAAGACCATGTGACGATACAGAGAGAAGATGGCCATCTGCAAGCCAAGGAGATGCCTGACATGGCATCATTTCCCAGGGCTCCAGCCAGGTCCCTTGTGGCAAGTTGGTTGCATTAGATCACTTCCAGGATGGAGGGGGCAGTGATGTGTTCTCACTGGAGGAGACACTTGCTTTGGATATGGGTTTATCTTCCCTGCCCATAATGCCCCCATGAAAACATCTGTGAACCACAGGATGCCATTTCCCCATCATAGTATCCCACTCAGAATCGCTTCTCCTCAAGGAAGTCACTTTATATCAAAGAACGTGTGGCAATGGGTGAATGCTCATGGAATTCACTGGTACTACCATGTTTCCTGTCTCCCAAAAGCAGCTGATCTGAGGGAATGCTGGAATGGAGATTTTCATCACCAAGGCAAAGAAAGAAAATTTTTAACTTTACTTAACTATGACTTTTTCTCAGTAGAAACACTGTTGACAGACACTAATAGACATATGTGATGAGTAAACAGCCCTTGCCAGCATCATCGAGTAAGATCAGAGACAACATTGTGGTGGGCTGAATAATGGCCCCCCAAATATTCAGGCCATAATCCCTGGAGCCTGTGAGTGTTGCCTTATATGGAAAATGGGGCTTGGCAAATGTGATTAACTTAAGGGTCTTGAGATGTGGAGGTTTTGGTGGATTATCCTGGTGGGCCTAAATGCAACCACGAAGATCTTTATAAGAGGGAGGTGGAGGGAGACTTTACCACAGACAGAAGAGAAGGAAGCCATGTGACACAGAGGCAGACAGCAGAGTGATGTGGCCATGAGCCAAGGAGTGCTGGAAATCTCTAGAAGCTCTGTAAGAGACAAGGAACAGATTCTGCCCTTGAGCCCCTGGAGGGAGCGTGGCCCTGCTGGCATGTGGATTTCAGCCCAGTGAAACTGATTTCGGACTTCTGACCTCTAGAACTGTGGGTGAATAAATGCATGTTGTTTTAAGCCACCAGGTTTACGGTAATTTGTTACAGCAATCACAGGAAACCAATACACACATAGAAAAATTAGTACATGGATCCATTTTATATTCTTTTCCAACATTAAAATAAAACTAAGTGCTTCCAGATTTTCTTTATAAACTTCTTTTTGTGCATTCAATTCATGTAAATGTTAAAAAGGATAACAAATTTGTGAAGTCTGACACTAAATTTACACAATTGACCAGACTCAAGGAGAGAAATTTACCATTTTATAAAATAAAATATAATTTAAAGACCACCAGCATTAATTCATGTTATGTCCTGCTTTGGACTCTCAAATACCCTTGGTAATTTTACCTTGGGAACATAACAGGCACCAAATAGGAAAACTGGTATTCTAATACACTTCCTTTTTGTGGCACACTTTTTTGTGTGTGGATGTAATAAGAATTAAAATTCTTATTAAAATATTAAATATGTTAAAAAAGTTTTTAATCCTTCTTTTACCGTTAAAATAAAGGCACAAAAAGGAGTAAGTTAAGACTGAGTTAGAAGAGGATGCAGAAGCCAAGTATGGTGGCAGAATTCCAAGATGAAAGTCATGACTCTTGTCCTTCTTGATTCTCTTTCCCTTGAGTGTGGGTGGAACCTGGGAATATGAGGACCTGTCACTCACACATGGCAAAGGTGATTTTTGCAGATGCAGTTAACATCACTAATCAGCTGACTTTGGTTTAATCAAAACAGTGATTAACCAAGTGGGCCTGAACTATGGTCTGAGTCCTCAAATGTGGGTATGGGAGTCGGAGGCAGGGAGGTTACAGATCTGAAGCAGCAGATACGCTCTCCTGATGGCCTCGAGGGAGCAAATGCCATACTGTGGAGAGGCCACATGGTGGGGACAGGCCTTCATCCTCCATTAAATCTTCTATTGCCTTCAACAGTGAAGCTGGGAGGGCCTGTGATTTTCTTTGTGGGAAGTTTTTTGATTACTAATCAAATTTCTTTACTTGTAGATCTATCAGATTTCATACTTCTTCTTGAGTCAGCTTCCATAATTTATGTCTTTCTTGGAATTTTTTTTTGTTTAATTTATCTAATTTGTTACCCTTCAGTTATTCATAGTATTTCCTGATTATCATTTTTTCTGTAACTATGATAGTGATTTCCCCTCTTTCATTCCACATTTTAGGGATTTGAGTTTTCTTCTGTTTTTCTTGGTCAGTCTGGATAAAGGTTTGTCAATTTTGTTGATCTTTTCCAAGACCCAAATTTTGGTTTCATTAATTTTCTCCGTTGTTATTTGTATTCTTTATTCCATTTATATCTTTATCTTTCTGTTTACTTAATCTTTCATCTTTATTATTTTCTTCCCTTTCTGTCTTTAGGTTTAGTTTGCCATTGTTTATCTATCTTCCAAGCATGCCAGTTTTGATTATTGATTTGATCTTCTAGTTTTTACACAGGCATTTACAGATATAAAGCTCAGCACTGCTTTTAGTTGCCTTCCATAAGTTTTGGTATGTTGTGCTTTTGTTTTCATTTTTATTTTTGGTTTTCATTTAATGTATTTCTGATTTGTCTCATGATTTCTCCTCTGACCCCCTGGTTATTTTGGAATGTATTTGTTTATTTTCCACATATTTGTGAATTTCCCAATTCCTTGATCTGACAATTCCATGATCAGAGAACATCCTTTGCCTGATTTCAATCCTTTTAAGGCTCTTGAGGCTCATCTCATGGCCCAGGATATGGCTCTCCTGGAGAATGTTCCATGCGGCTTGAGAAGAATGTGTCTTCTGCTGTTGCTGGGTGGAGTGTTCCACAGATGCCTGTCAGGTCTAGTTGGTTTATGTTGTTGTTGAAGCCATCTGTGTCCACGTTGATTCTCTGCCTACGTGCATCATTGGAAGTGGAACACTGAAGTCTCTCACTAGTATTACTGAATTGCCCATTTCTCCTTTTATTTCTTTCAGTCTTTGCTTCAATTATATTGAGACTCTTGTTTTGTATATGCATGTTTATAAATGTTAGATATTCCTGATGAATTGACTCTTTGATAGTATTAGTCAAGGTCCCTGTTTACATCTAGTAATATATTTTGTTTCTATCTTGTCTGATATCAGACAGCCACTCCAGCCCTCTGTTGTTATTTGCATGGTATATCTTTCTCTGTTTACTTTCAACCCATTTGTGTCTTTGAAGCTGAAGTGTGTCTCTAGTTGGCAGCTTTTTAAAATTCAATCTGACAATCTTTGAAAGCTAACTGCTCACCCACTTGGTGTTTTTGTTTGGTCCCTGTGTACTTTGTTGAGTGAATTGGCCAGACTAATTCTGTGAAGTCTATTTCACCTGTTGCATGTAGCCTCTGGTATCCCTGCCTAGAATTTGTCTTCCTCTGGGTGCCTTTCTTCCATCAGAGCTCTCTTTGAAACCAGTTCCTACATTGTCTGTGGCTTCTTTCAGTACCACCTTCTCCTCATACACTCAGATACCAGACCCCATTCCACAACCAGACCCCACTTGTTCTTCAGACCCTACTTCCTCACCTGACCCCACACTCTCTCAGGATCTCAAACTCACCAAAATTCACCTGCTTCTGATTATGTGGGTGAAGAAGGACAGATGGCCATAAGAATGTCCTCCTCTAATTGTGCTCATAGGCTGACAGAGGTGCCTCAGACTCAGGTGGACAGCAAACAGGATGAGACTCTATCATGGTCTCAGGAGAGGACCCAAAAAGACCCTTGGCAGCAGAGGAAGAGACAGGGGATATGGGTTTGAGAACTCTCACCCTGGGGAGACAAGCCCCCCTGCTCAGGGCAGGTGATTAGCAATGTTGCACCCTGGTTCCTGCCCCAGGGTCCACCAACATATGCCTTAAAAACAGGATGAGGCATTCGTTTCAGTGCTTCCATCCACTGAAGACAGGGAAGGGACAAAAATACCCATGGCACAAAGCCACCGTGCAGAGCCCAGGTCCACTAGAAATCAGAATTGCCTCTGTGGGCAAAAGGCACACTGAAACCAGACAAACAAGCCAGACATTGCCCAGATCCTCTAGAAGATGGTGGGGCTTATGCATGGAGTTAAGGCAAGGAAAGGAAGTCCACCCAAAGGAGGAGGAACCCAAAGCCAGGCAGAGCCTAATGTCATGTTTTCTTGTAATTACAGGGCTCCCCCCTTCCCTGAGCAAAGGACAGGGCTGAGGGATGCAGCCTGCTGCCTTCACATAGACTCTGAGAGGCTGACTGCTCCACATTGCAGCAGGACAGTCACAGGCAGGGTCAGAAAGACCAAGGAGGCTGCAGTTCCATGATGAGTGACTGTTTGAGTCAACACACTCCCATGCTTCCCCACAACCTGGACCAAGAATGGACGGTCCATCAGGCCACTCTCACACCTGCTCCAGGCTCTGTCACTAGGGGAGTGTTTTCAGATCAGCCAGAAAGTCCTCCTCCATCCCCTACTCCCAGCAAAATGATTCTCAAAGAATTGTTTCCATACAATTGGAGGAAATTAATTGGATCTCCTGTTACACATCCCTGAAGAGGATGGTCTTTGTTTCTCATTAATAGCAACCTGATTCTTCCCAAATACATTTCTTCACAAAGGAGAGTGTTTTCCCCTGCTCTTCTGTGTTTGGGGGAAGGTTAGAATCTCCCTGGAGCTGGTGCTTAGAGAACAGGTCAGCTTCGGCTCTTTTTTTTTTTTTTTGCTGAGGAAGACCAGCCCTGAGCTAACATCCGTTGCCAATCCTCCCCTTTTTGCTGAGGAAGACTGGCCCTGGGCTAACATCTGTGTCCATCTTCCTCCACTTTATATGGGACGCCGCCACGGCATGGCGGACAGGCGGTGCATCGGCGGGCGCCCGGGATCCGAACCCGCGAACCCCGGGCTGCCAAGCGCGGACTAAACCGCTGCGCCACCGGGCGGCCCCAGCTTCGGCTCTTAATAAGAGCCGGCTTTGACTTCTCAGAACCAGCACGGGTTGAGCAGGGAGATTCACAGTGGCATTGCACCCCCACTACCATCCAGGTTCCTTCATTTGCCTCTATGAATTCTGCCTTTGTTTTCTTTTATTTTTAAAATTTTATTATTTATTTTTTAATTGCAGTAACATTAGTTTATAACATTGTATAAATTTCAGGTGTACATCATTATACTTCTAATTCTGCATAGATTACATCATGTTCACCACCCAAATACTAATTACAATCCATCTCCACACACATGTGCCTAATCATCCCTTTTGCCCTCCTCCCTCTGAATTCTGCCTTTTAAAAACAAATGCAGCCCCCCTCACCCCAAGCATTCAGGAACTTAAAAACTAAGGAAATCCATTGAAGAACATGCCTCAGACCTGGACCTATCGCTTCCCTGCCCCCTGCTCTGTCATTATATTGTCCACAGCCATGGGTGGAATGCTTGGGGCTATACAGGTATTATGTGGTCACAATTTTTCCCACTCAGGCTCCAGGACAAAGAGAGACAAGAAACTTTACACATCCCAAATATGGAACTAGAGGTTGGGAGTCTTGAGGCTGTATGTTCAGAGGGTAAGGAGCAATCCTCATGACCCTGAATATTTCAGTAGAGAATGGCTTCCATGTGTCCCCCAAGACCCTTTCCATTCCTGGTGGAGGCTGGGGAGACAAGCGCCTCCCCAATTCTTAGCGTAGCCTTGACAAAAGTGGACAGTTGACTCCCAACTTCCCTTTCCTCTCCCTGTGTGGCAGCTGTCAGAACAGCAGGGAATACAGGACAACTGGCTGTTTGTGTTTTAGTGGGTGGGGACAGGAGAGGCCAAAGGATAGGTAGAGCAGAGGTAAGGTCTTAGCACACGTGGGAGTGGGAGGAGAACATGTTATGAGGCTTGGCAAAAAACAAAACAAATCTCAAGGTATCCTCAAGTATCACTCAGATTATTCTCCAGCCACTGGAAGAAAGCTGGATTCCAAGCTAGAGATATGAAAATTAACTGATGGCCTGGGTCACACAAGGAGCCACACTGGCTCCAGGTCTGTGCTTCTCTCTAGAGACACACAGGTGAGGCCATCAGGGTGGTACTCACAGGTGCTGCTGAGAGGCCTGTCCACAAGGAGGTGGGGCCCCTGGCAGGAGGGATCCCTCACCCTAGATCTGGTTCTGGCTGAGGTTCCTGCCCCTTTTTCTAATATTTCCCATGTGGGAAAATAAGGCCAGCCCTCAGAGCAGGAGCCATTGGATGAATGAGGGTACCAAGAAGAGAACATGTTGCTCAAGAAAAGTCTCTAGTGCTCTGCGCCTTCCCTCACGGTCCTCAGCACTGCCCACCTCCAGGGGGACGTCATCCATACTGTGCAGAGCTCTATCCAGGCCAGGGCTCCCTGGAGGACTTAAAAAATTTGCAGGGGCACCGGTGGGCATAGACTGTAGAAAAGTACTCGTAGAAAGCAAGGTTGAATCATTTTTATTCTATAATATTGGAGTGAAGAAGGTCCTTCTAAAGCATAAAACAAAGCACAGAGCCATTGAAGAATTGATTGATCAATTGACCACATAAAGTTTAAACAAAATTTATCTTTGCATATACTGCAACAAAGTCCAAAGACAAGTGGGCGTGGGGACACTTGTGCAAAAATGTGTGTGAAGATAAGAATATTGATTTTAGCATTACTTACCATAATAATAAAAAATTGGGGAAAATAATAGCCATTCATTAAGAGCGGCTGGGTTAAATAAATTCCAGTGTATCCACACAATGCAATACTATGAATTTTTCTTTTTTATGAGGTACATGTTGATGATCAACTGTTAAATGAAAAAAAAGCAAGTTGTAGAACTTCCTTTGAAGTTAAAAAAAGTAGACATATTTATCTTAAAAAAAATTATATGGATGGCAAAAGAACTAGAATTGTTATAGCAATTTCAAAAAAAACAAGAGTGAGGTTTCTCCTGATTTCACGCTTATCTACAGCGCTGGCAGAGACCGTGCGATGTTGGCAGAGGAATAGACACGTTGGTCAGTGGAACGGAACACAGATCCAAACAAACATGCCCAAGCCCAGCTGAATTTTGGCAAATGTGCATAAGCAATCCACGGAGGAAAGATGGCCTCTCCACCCAATGGGAGCAGGGTGGCTGGAAGTCCACAGCTGGAACATGCAAGCAAGCGAACAAGCAACCCCACACTGGACACCTGCATCTCACACCTCACACAGACACCAACTCAAAGTGGATCGCACAGTGCCATGCAAAACGTAAAACTGGAACACACTTTTCAGGGGGAAATTTTAGGAGAAAAATTGGGGACCTAGGGCCCAGCAAGATTTTTATTTTATTTATTTTTAGTTTTGAAGTGAGTTTATTTTTGCATCCTTCAACTGGTAAATGCCCAGCTGACTTCTCCTCCTCCCCAGTGAACCCCACCCGCTCGGGAGGCTCCCTCCCTTCCCTGGAGCTGACCCCATTCCTCAGTCGCTGTTTCAAAATCTGCCACCTGGCACTGTCACTGCAGGTGGGAACATGGCCCCCAGAAGCCCTTGGGACAAGCTGGAGGCCTCTGGACATTTGTGTCCTTCCACATTTGGGGGCACCTGCTCTGTCCCCCTAACACAGCATGTCTTGTGGTGGCTCCAATGTAAGGAATGTTGAGGGAGTCCAGGTCCAAGCGACAAGGAAGGCCACGTTGTCTCCTGCTCTCTTCTCCCCCCAGACACGGGCAAAGCCACCTTGACAGAGAGGAAGTGTGGCCACCATGAGGACAGAGCAGGGCCTTCAGTGGAGCGAGCCTGGCTGGGGGCGGAGCGGTCATGTTCCGGGGAGGGCCTGGGGCGTCACCCTCCGTGCCTGCAGCTCAGCTCTGCCAGGTGCAGCAGAGGGGGTACTCCGGGCCTGGTGTGTGTGCACGGTGTCCCCCAGAGACCAGGGACATAGCCTCTGGAGTGGTGAATGGGAACGGCCTGGGAACAAGGACTCCAGGCACAGAGAGGCCTGGTGGTGGCAGGGTCAAAAAAATAAGTTGGTTTTAGCCACATCAGGCTGCTGTATTAGTCTGCTTGGGTTGCCGTAATGGAACACCATGGACCAGGCGGCTTAAACAACAGACATTTGTTCTCTCCGAGTGCTGGAGGCTGGAGGTCCCAGATCGAGGTGTGGGCAGGGCTGGTCTCTCCTGAGGCCTCTCTCCTTTGTGTGTAGACGGCTGTCATCTCCCCGTGTTCTCACACAGTTGTACTTCTGTGTATGTCTGTCCTCATCTCTTCTTCTTTTTGTTTTTTGTGTGTGGGGAAGACCAGCCCTGAGCTAACATCTGTTGCCAATCCTCCCCTTTTTGCTGAGGAAGACTGGCCCTGGGCTAACATCCGTGCCCAGCTTCCTCTACTTTATATGGGACGCCGCCACGGCACGGCTGACAAGCACTGTGTCGGCGGGCGCCTGGGATCTGAACCTGAGAACCCCGGGCTGCCAAGTGCGGACTAAACCGCTGCGCCACCGGGCGGCCCCGACATCTCTTCTTAAAAGACCCCAGTCAGATGGGATTAGGACCCACTCTGATGGCCTCATTTTACCTTAAAAACCTCTTTAAAGACCCAGTCTCCAAATACAGTCACATTCTGCGGTCCTGGGGTCAGGGCTTCAACACGGGGATTTTGAGAGGACGCAATTTAGTCCTTCACAGCTGCTGAAACAAATCACTGCAAACTGTGGTTAAACAATGTCAATCTATTCTCACAGTTCTGGAGGCCAGAAGGGCCCAATCATTTTTTTTTCTTTTTAAATTTATTTTTTATTGCAGTAGCATTGGTTGATAACATTGTATAAATTTCAGGTGTACATCCTTATGAAGTGGGGCCGCTGAGTCATGAGTCGAAAAAGAATTTTCAGACACGAGCTGCTTTTTCGTGTGCCTTTATCCAGCGTGGGGATAGAGCCCATGGGCAGTAAAGAGCTGCCCTGAAAGTGTCTGTGTGAGGCCATTATATATGATTTTAACTATTTTTACTACTTTAAAGAAATGTCAAAGGAAGAAATACTAGGGGATCTGGTCAAGCAAATTGATGGGTTCTGGTTAGTCTCAAAGATTAGGGTGTGGGGGCTGATGAATGAGACGTAGTCTTGCATTCCAAGGTATGATGTGCCTCAAAGAGCACGCAGGCAGGAGATTAGAGTCATTGATCACCTCCTGAGGTAAATTCCTTTGCTCCCAGCCAGAGGGGATTGACTAAGTGGGGGTCTGCTAGTCTGAGTGGAGTCTTGTGGAAAGAATTGGAAATTGTAAAATGAGTCATAAACAAGGTTTCCACCACATCAATTATACTTCTATTTCTGCATAGGGTAACATCATGTTCACCACCTAAATACTAATTACAGTCCATCACCACACACGTGCCTAATCATCCTGCAAAGAGATTTTTAGACTTGACACCAGAAGCATGGTCCATAGAAAGAGCTGGATAAATTGAAATTCTGTAAAATTAAAAACTTATGCTTTGTGAAAGACCCTTAAAAGAGGATGAACTGACAAAGCACAGACAGGGAGAAAATATCTGCCAACCATGTATCCATCTGACCAAGGGCTGGTATCTGGAATGTATAAAGAACCCTCAGAATTCTAGGATGATGTGATTGGGCTGAGGTCTCCTTGGCCAGAGTAGTTCCCAGGCTCCTGGGCTCCCCCACAGACTTAGAAAATTCTGCAGGGTCCACAGAATTACCTCTGTATGCATGAGAGGCATGGGAATCCAAAATTTAAAAAGAAACTGTCCTAATGGAGTTAGGCAACTGATCTAATGGTGTAGCTATTCCTTGCATGAGACATACCACAAGCAGCTGCCTACCAGAAGAGAGAATGTGGCAGGACAGGAGAGACGCATTCCATGGGGCTCAGGGTGGGGGACAGAGTGTCAACTGCACAGCGAGGGCTGGCCTGGGGGAGATGGTGCGTGAGCTGAGGCTGAGGAGAAGCAGGATTTCAGAAGTGGAGGAGGAGGGCAGGCATTCCAGGGGAAGGGAAGCACCTGGCCAATGCCTCCCTCCCTCTTCCTTCTTGTCCTTGCTCTCTTCTTCCGCATTCTCACTCCCCACAGTTGTAGGGGCTGAATCCCTGGATTCCTAACATTTCCCCTCTCCTGGAGAACCCAGTGACTGGTTCTCCCTGCCTCTCCAGATGGCTCCTCCCCTCCCTGGCCATGTCTTTCTCTTGGAAGCTTCCTCTGACCCGGACAACCCTCACACCCCAGCCCTGAACCGAGCCCTGACTGATGGTGAGAATCCTGCAGCGACCAGACCTGAAACAGACTCAGGAAGCTAAGGTTTTTCCTGGGACATCGGCAGGAGGGGGTCCAAAGGAATGTAGCCCAGCCTGTGACCTGAGAAAATGCATATGAGGGAGACGAACATAGGATTTAGGGACCAAATTAAACTTTGTTTATAGAAACTTATTCCAGGAGGAATTAGGGGAGGAAGTGAGTTAAATCTGGGCTGCTGAAGCAGGAAGGAGGCAGAGAAAGAATAAAGTGATCTCCGAGGACCGGGGAGAGAGGCTCTGGGCAAGTGGAGTTGTGGAGAGAAGACAGGAGCGGTGGGTGGAGGGAGGAGGTTTAAGTGTGTGTGTCAGACAGTGTGTGGCCCGGTGCAACAGGACCCTAGGGGTTCTATGTCAGCTTACAGTGAGGCCCCAAATAACATGCCCCTGCAGGCAGTAGGGAGCCACTGGAGATGCGGGAGCAAGGGAGGGGCACAATGAAGAGTGTGTCTTTTAGTGATTCCATGGGAAACTGTTGATTTCTTCCCACTCTCATGATGGGTGGTGAGTGGCCCCTGCCTCAACTCCAATGAAATTGGGTCCATATCTCACACATTGCACAAGAATAAACCACACATTGATCAGAGATATAAATGTAGACACTGAAACCATATAAGAACTAGAAGTCAGGGCTGCCCCGTGGCATCGTGGTTAAGTTCGGTGCATTCCACTTTGGACGCCTGGGTTCACGGGTTCAGATCCCGGGTGTGGACCCACACTACTCATCAGTCATGCTGTGGCAGTGACCCACATACAAAATAGAGGAAGAATGGGACAGATGTTAGCTCAGGGAGAATCTTCCTCAGGAAAAAAAAAAAGGACTAGAAGAAAACTTGGGTAATTCCATTGTAACCTGTGTGTGGAGAAGGCTTTCATAACAATGCTTCAAAAATTCTGATACAGTGAAAGAACAAATTGATAAATTAATGCATAAGTGCTAAGAAAGAAAACTCTTGCATGGTCAAAAAGCACCGTAAGCTAAGTTAATGTACAAATAAAATTGAGAGATTATTGGCAACATGTACCTCAAATAGAAGATTAATCTACCTAATGTAAAAGAGCTTTTAAAGTTGACAGAAAAAAGATAAATGAATAAAAATGGCCCTTACGATACACCAAAAATGCTTAATTTCATTCAAAATACGATAAATGGAAAATAAAACTATACTAAAATCTCGTTTCTCATCTCTCAGATTGGCAAAAATCGCAGAGCTCAACAGCGCCCTCTGTTGGTAAAGGTGGGGGTGACAGTCGTCTTAAACATTGCTGGTGGGAATGCAAATCAGTGCAGCAACGGGGGTGGGGTGGGGTGGGGTGGGTTGGATAATATCTAAGAAAACGACATATGCATTTACCTTTTGATCCAGCAACTGCACTTCTAGGAATTTAGCCTGAAACCACGCCTCAAACAATACCTCCTACCCACCGGATGTACATAGGATTATTTATGGCAGCACTGTTTGTAACAGCAAAAAATTGAAACGACCTAAATGACCATGCCAAGAACTTGTTGAATAAAATATGGTTCATCTGAAAAACGCATGTGTGTGAAAACAGATGAAAGCCATCTGCTTAACTGATATGGAGCAATTTTTAAGTATACACTGTTAAGCGAAAAAAGTAAGGTACAAATTGTATCATAGATCTTTGAAGAGAGAAGGAGAAATAAGAATATATAGATATATTCTTGTATATATGATATGTGTGTACATGAATAAGTTTTTTTTTTTTCAATAAGAAACCCAGGAAAGATAAAAAAATTAATGCAAACATTTTGCTCTCAGGGTTGGTGAGCCATACGGATAGGACAGGGACTGGAAGGCGATTTCTTTGGGTACACTTTTAAAAATATAATTTTGACTTTTTAACTATACACACCTTTTACCAATTCAAAAAATAAAATTATATATATAACATTATGTAAAAAGCAAACTCTAAAAATTGAATACAAACAGAAGTACATGAACCTGTGTATCAAATTGATAACACAACTAAGCACATTAAAAATAAATAATTCAAGTAACTTCCCAAAACAACACTTTGAATACACATTCTTACATAGTAGGATATACTCTAAGGACAAAAAGATCTACAGAGAAATCTTAAACTTTATGTGATAGGTTTGTTTTTGATAGTACAATGGGCATAGGAATTCTGAAACTATTTTTTGTGTTATAGGATTGAGCAAATGGGTTAATTTCCTGATGTTGCTGGTGACCAGGACTGTCCCCAGGGGCGAAGGGGAATGCAAAGTGGAGAAGAATCTGCTGGTGTTTGATTTAAATTGGAGGATTAGTATAAACCTATAATTTAAAAAATTACACCCCCCCACTCCTAATTTCCTAATCCATCAATTGAAAGGGCCTAAAAGCAACGGCATCGTGGGAGCAATGAGCATCCATTCCCCACTGAAAGATACCAGGGCACCTGAGAGAGACTGCAGATCTGGGGCAAGCCAAGTCCTGGCTGAGCCTGGAATGCACTGTCAGAAAGTTAGGAATTGCTCAGAGAATGATGAGGACTTGTCAAAAGGACAAGAGGCAGCTTGAAGGGATCCCAGTGGCTAAATCTGGGACAATTTGAGCATCAAAAATAAGTAATGACAGTTATGGATTAAAAATCCTTGAATAAAATAAAGCTTCTAAAGCCCCTTTCCATGTCTCTTATAAAAGAGTCTTTGTACAACTACGTAGACCTCCAAACTGGTGAATATAAGAAAAGCTGGGACAACTTCAGTCACAGAATAGTTCAGTGCTCCGGGTTGGGAGGGGCCTTCAGAGTCCCACTTCTGCAGCAGTCAGCACCCACCACTATCTCACTCCAAGGGTAAGCACCCTCTGAATCTCTTCTCAGAATGAACCGTTTGGGAGAGAACATTATTTTCTATTTTAAATCCAATAGTCAATCAAAACCCAGTGTTCAGCCTCTCTGGTGTTGTCTGTCCCACAAGCATCTTTTATCCTATGGTGAAAACAAAATCATAGAGGGAAGGGACAGAGGATAATGACACTACATTGAAATATGAGCAAGTCAAGCACCTTTCTTTTTTTCTCCATCGTTCACTATTTCTTTCGAATCTGCTTGCTCTCCTACTTGCTTCCTGTCTGCACATACAAAGTTAGGGAGGGCAGGGTTTTCTAAACACACACATATCATTCATGTAATAGTTTTGTGAGGGCAGCAATTTCTATCCAATAGAAATACAATGTCAGCTACTTATGTAATATCACATTTTTCAGAAGCTACAGCAAAAAATTAAAGAGATGAAATTAATTCTAATATATTTTATTTAATTCACTGCACCAAAATATTATTTCAAGTTATTGATATAAAATCATTAATGATATAGTATATTCTTTTATCACACTAAACCTTCAAAATCCTGATTGACGCTTACAGCATATTTCAATTCAGATTAGCCCCATTTCAAGTGCTGCAGTGGCTGCCATCCTGGACAGCAAGTTCTACCCCTTGCAGTTTGCCCACAGCCTACCAGCGCCACTGGCTGATTGCTGGCCACCTTTGGTTGTGCATGCCTGGTCACTTCATTGCACCAATGATTGACCCAATGCACAGTTTAAATAAAATAACAAATATGTAATTAATCACATCAAGAAATTAGAGAGAGGAGAAATATGATCAACTAGAATTAGATGTTTTCAAGCTGAACTCCATGTATTGTTGAAGATTCCATTTGGGGGCCTTAGAGCAGTCTCAGAACTCGGTGGGCTGGGGTCTCAGCCCCAGGCTTTCCATCTGATGCGTTTAACTTTGTGTCTGTTGTACTTGTGTACCATGCACTGCTCTAAGCGGGAAGAGCATCTAGTTATAACTCACATACACTGGCTAATGGGAGGCCTTCTGGACCTCACATGTTCCTGGTGTTCAGTGCCATCTAGAGCAGGGCTTCAGGGAGATTGACAAAGGAAATGAGGACCTCTCACCCTGGAAGGTCCCCATCCCCTGCCCCGCACAGCCTACTACGGTCTGTCCAAGAAGGCAGTGGGGCTTCTGCATGAAACACCAGAACTCCAGTCCCTTTGGTAAAATGGCTCCATGCCCAGCAGGGACACACCTGTCTACCTCACCACTGCCTAACACCACTGCCCAAGAGACCAATCCAAGAAGGAAGTGATGATTTGCACCGATCCTCCCTATGTTCTCCAAGAAAACCTCAGGACTTTCACACCTCATACTAGAACTTGGAGCCTTCACAGACTCATCTCTACAAAGAACTTTAAACTCTCCAATCTCACCCAACACCCATCCTCACCTGCCTCTTGAACTTTCCCCTGGGCCTTCTTGAGTTTTCCACAAGCAATTTCTGAAGGCTCCTGCATTAGAGATGTGCTAAAAATTGTCGTATTCCTTTTGTGTGGCCACAAAACTATACACTCACAAGGATTTCCAGTTCCCATTGCGGTAACTCTGAGGCCCCTCTGGGGAACTCTGTCCCATCCTCAAAAATTGTTGGCACCAAATGCTGAGAAGACCTAGGGATGGAGGGAAGAGGGGAAGACTGTTCAGGCCTGGGGGGGGCCGGTTTTCCCTTCCACTGGGAGCCAGTCTTGTGGGCAGGCAGGGGAGGTGCTCAGGTGTGTGGAGCTGGAGGGCATGGGGCCCCGACAGTTAGAACCTTCATCCCGAGTGGACCGTCTCTGTCCCTCCTTTTCCTGAACCTAATTCTGCTCCCAACCTTCAACCCCAATGTATTGTCTTTTAGAATCTTGACTAAAATTTAGGGATTTCAACAAGAAGTAAGATCAGAAGCAGTGGGGTGGGTGTGCGAGCTGGTACAGAACCTGTGCTCCTTCTGGGAGACAAGGCCGCAGTAAACTGGAACCAAGCCACAGTGAGAGGGACTTCACTCCAGGACACCGGCCAGGTTCCCTAGAGGGGTGTCCCTTGAGAGTCCCTTTCCCTGCACTTAGCCAGTTGTTCAGGGAGGTAACTGGGGCCTTCTGATCCCCAAACTCCAGGGGCAGCTGGAAATGATGTTTACATGGAATGCGACGAGAACAGTGACGTGGATGTGTGCAGTGAATCCTGGGGCAGAGGTGCGAGGACTGGGAGGTCTTTATGGCCCTACTCTGTCGCCACGTCTGCCCCAAGGCTGACAGAAGCATCAGCCAGACCTTGGGAGGATGTTTTTGTGAACAGAGATTCTGCGTTGCCAGGTTTTTGTAGTTTAAATCCTTGCTCAGTGTTGCTGGTCTCACAGAGTGCTCTGGTGCTTATGTCCGGGGCCCCTCTTCGCAGGGGCCGGAGGGGCGTGTGAGGACGAGCAGGGTTTTGAGTAGCTTCCCTGATCCTATATACTTCTCTAGTCAAATCACCTGTTACCTTGGTTTTGTTTTTCTCATTATATTCTTGATTATCAGGCCCCATTTTCTTCCTCTGATTGTAATTAGCATACAGGATCAATATTCTACTTAGTGAAAATACTAGTATAAATTTTTTTAGAATTGTTTTTTAATTATTTGAAGTTCTTTCAATTCATGGAGGCAAAATGAAGAAAATACTTAAACAGCTACTTGGATGTTTATGATCGTTTTGTATTTTTTAAATTAGGGAATTACTTTATATAAATATTTTTGTCTTACTAAGGATGACTGTCCACACATCTCCTTCAGTGAAGCATCCTTGTTTTCAGTCTTGGAGGAGGAAAGGGAGTTCTCCAGGGAGAGCCGATGGGAGTGCGAGGCCCGGCTGGGAGGAGGAGGGAGAGCCCAGGTTGGAGTGGGTTGTTCCGGGGCATCCCTTTAACACCAAACTCTGCCTTCACCGCCATTGTTCTGTATTTCTCTAAGCTCCCCTTCAGATCCCCAGGTTGACCTGAATTGTTTGATTCTTTACACTACGATTACTAATTACAATGCATTGTTGTTTGAACGGATGAACTTCTTATTATTTCATTTTGTTTCCGTTCATGATGGCAAATGTAAGAAAAGATGATTACATCTAAGTTACAATTCCCCTTGTCCTATATATTACTCTTTTATGAATCTACATAGACTATTTTATTTTTCTACTATATTGATTACTTTACAAATATCATCACCAATGAAAGTTCAGCTTTTAGGAGTCCTGAGCAAGTAATGGGCTTTCTGTGGGCAAAGCAGGGGGAGAGAGTAGATCAGGTTAGAATGTGCACCACGAATTTTTCTTTTTTTTTTTTTTTGTGAGGAAGACCAGCCCTGAGCTAACATCCACTGCCGATCCTCCTCTATTTTTTGCTGAGGAAGACTGGCCCTGGGCTAACATCTGTGCCCGTCTTCCTCTACTTTATATGGGACACCGCCACAGCGTGGCTGACGAGCAGTGCATCGGCGGGCACCCAGGATCCGAACCTGTGAACACCGGGCTGCCAAGTGCGGACTAAACCGCTGCGCCACCGGGAAGCCCCTGCACCACAAATGTTTTAATCAAAAAAGCAGCACATGTGAATATGAGACAAGCAGGTTAGTATAGGGATCTGGCACTGCAAGGGAACAAGAGGGTCGTGCATCAGCAGGTTGCCCGGTGCTATGGGGGGAACATTGCTAAGACATAGTTAACCTAACATGCTCATGGAAATTTTATGCTGTATTACAGCTTAAGCCATTATAGTTTAGGTAACCACAAGTTCCCAGACCCACTGTCTCTCACTGTCTTGATGTGCAGCCTGATAATCCCCAGGCCCCGCCTCAACAGGATGAGCTCCACTCAGGTGTGAGAATAAGTTAACATGTATACCACAAATGAGGCAGCTTGACATTTCTAAGAAACATATAAAAAATCGAGCAGTGAGGGCATTGAGAAGCAGGATAAGACCCCCTACCCAAAAGCAAGCTTATAAAAGATTTAATCGCAAAACCGCTCAGGGCAGCTCCTCTCTTGGAGTGTGCCAGCTCTGTCTGTGGAGTGTATCTTTCTAATAAGTTCCTTACTCTTTGCACTCTTCCTTGCTGTTCTGTAAATTCTTTTACAATGTGACATCAAACAACCTGGATCTGCAGTGCAGTAACAAATACAAAAAGGCTTATGGACATTTATCTGGAGAGTATCTTT
Organism: Tapirus indicus; assembly: GCA_031878705.1. Lineage (NCBI taxonomy): Eukaryota > Metazoa > Chordata > Mammalia > Perissodactyla > Tapiridae > Tapirus > Tapirus indicus. The sequence goes on along the minus strand of CM062932.1, from coordinate 121,989 downwards.
AAGGATAGTTTCTATCTTTTTTTTATTTTTAAAAATAAATTCACCAAAGCAAAGATTATAACCCAGGAAAGCTTTTTCCAGAAAGTAAGAAAGCATTCCAAGGAAACATGGTTATCTCTTTTTAGAACAAAGAACGTACATTAAACACATCCAGGATACATTTTCATCAAAATTTCAAAGAGGTATTTAGTTGCAAATGAGCAGGTCAACATGACCATGATGTCCGAAAAGGGACTAATTCAGGCGTTACCAATAGGGTGTAGGTATCTTATCTTAAGAGACTGCATTCTTTACAATGGTTAAAGCAGATGTACAATGTATGTTTTATAGGCCATAAGTCAGGCTTCTTTAGTTCAAGCTGAATCAGTTTTGAACCTGAATAGTTACCCCATAGACCTTGATATGTGAAAATCTCTTGACATTCTTTATTCACTTTTAGTAAATGTCTAAATCTTCTCCACTCTCATTTTATCAATTTGTATTTCTTTAGATTTACTTCCTCTGTTTTTTGAGTCATTTGAATTACTTGTTTAATCATTGATTAAAAGACTTTTAAAATCTTCCCTGTACAGGTTTTCTGTCTTCATAAAAACACATATCTGTCTTCATTTAAAACGCATATCTGGGGGCCGCCCGGTGGCGCAGCGGTTAAGTTCGTGCTTGGCAGCCCGGGGTTCGCGGGCCTGGATCCCGGGCGCCTGCTGACGCACTGCCTGTCAGCCATGCTGTGGCGGCGTCCCATATAAAGTAGAGGAAGATGGGCACGGATGTTAGCCCAGGGCCAGTCTTCCTCAGCAAAAAGAGGAGGATCGGCAGTGGATGTTAGCTCAGGGCTGGTCTTCCTCACACACACAAAAAGTAAAATAAAAAAAATAATAAATAAAACGCATATCTGCCATATTAAATTGCTGATTTTACCTGATTTGTCTGCACTTGTAGGTTGGACTTCCACATTGAATCAAGAGTTGGTTGAAAGAGCATTGATAAATTTGAAGTGGTCTGCTTTTGTGTTTATCCATTTCTTGTTCTGCTCTCTCTCTCCTGTAGCTGGTATAGGATGTGGCTTCTTATAATTCCACTTGGGGAATAAAGAGGGCTCTTGTGGCCCAGTGGGAACACTCCAACCCAGCTACCCAACAGCTCCCTAGGATGGAGCTTCAACAACATAGACCCATGACCGGACCACGGACTGGTGTTTCTGTTCACCTGGGAAGAGGACTGGGGGTCTGTGTGGTCTAAAGCTCCTTAGGTCATTAAGGGCATCTAAGTGGGGTCCTACTTTAGTAACATGGGACCAGACTTACTATGGACTTTTGGAAATCTGTATACACTGTCACTTAGGGAATATAATTCTGTGCAATACATCATATATAAATATTTTATACAAAATTCTCATCATGTATGATCATACTAACTTCTAATATTTGTTAACTCCTTTTTCTTCTTCTTAATATCCACACTTAGAATAGTGTATTAAATACTTCCAGCATGCTGGTGGGCTTTCCCCCTTTCTCTGTGTGTGTTTGTGGTTATATAATTGTTGTGTTTCACATACAAACTGCTTGGCACATTAACTTCTGTAAATATAATGTTTTCATTATAGACTTCAGATATCCTGAATCAGAATTGACTTTCTTTCCCATCAATGATAGTGTTTTTTTGCTAGAAGCATGTCCTCTTGTTTTCTTTTCATTTTCTTTTGTCTCGCTCATTATTGCTTAACTCTTTGTTATTTTTACACAGGTTCTTTAATTTTCTTAATGTTTCTTCCATAAACTAACTAAAAATATTGAAATTTAGTGATTTAAATTTATTAAAATAGCTTACTTACTTGGTTTTAGCACTAATATTCTTTTATAACTTTTGTATTTTCTTTTATAAATGTTCCACATTATTGGCTGTATTTCTAGAATTCACCATACGTATCAGTACAATTCTGTGCATGGGCACTTTTTATATAAACATGCTACCTCTGCTTCTCTAATAATAGCAAGAATTACTCTCTATATTGACCAAACTTACATGGCAAATGAAAAGTTTGATTTTCAGAAAAATACTGATTTGTAGATTACAATTATTAAGAAAAAACATAACCACTTATTTTATATTCATGAATTTTTGATCTATAAATTATTTCATATTCATGTAATACAAATTACTCAATAGATAGCTCTCTAAATTGTATTGCTTTCATTGTTCAGAAAAAAACCTTGCATGTACTTATTCTCTCACCCCAGCATTTTAAATTTTGCCTCTACCTGGAGTACACTTTTGAGGAGCTGCTCTTTTGAATGTCCCACTGAACACACCCTGGAGGGTGACCCTGAGGTGCTCATTCTGCATCTCCTTGTGCTGTTCTTTCTGAGGTCACGAGTTCATATGTAGTTGCTGCCGACTCACCCATGTGGTTTGCACTCATCTTATCATTCTGTCCTTTCTGCTCCCTGATCCCTGCACCCTTTGTTAATTTGCTGTTGTCATCTTTGCTGTGTGATGCCTAATACCCCTTTGTGACTTGCAGCTCTAATATAGTACCGAATTCTCTCATTTTAAAACTTGCTTCACCCATTTCTTTTATATAGAACAGAAACTGCCACCCTGAAAGCATAAATTAAAGGCACTCTGGAGGTCAAGGAAGATCTTCTCTGAAGATGTGGACAGACAACACAACTGTCCAGAGGAGAGCACAAGGAGGTGTGATGGACAGTTGGGTGAAGGTGAGGGTGAGAGAGCGGGGTTGTCAAGGACCCCCCTTATTTTGGGCACACATAACTGAAAGGATGAATGTCATTCATTCCAATGTGGAGCAAAAGATTTGGGAGGAAAGAAAATTCATTTATATATGTGTTGTTTGTGTGTATATATTTCTTTGGAACATTAAGAATAGATTTTAGATTAAAGTTCAAAATTCTTCCTGACTGCCACCATCAATTCCATTCATTCATTAATTCCACAAACGTTTTTGAGCACCTACTCAGTTCCATGTGGAAGAGAAGTGAATAAGAGAGACAGGGCCTGCTACATGAGCTTACATTCTAGTTGAGGGAGGGAGACGATGATAAAGCAAGGAATGAATATGTAAATAAGGATGGATCAAATAGCTGCTGTGCAGAGCTGGGAAGGGACAGAAATTGGTGACACAGCAACTTTAGACCTCCCTAAGGAGATGCCCTAACTGAAATCTACATAGCAAGAATAACCAGCCAGGCCAAGACCAGGAAAAGTGTCCCAAGGTAGGGAAATAACTAGATCAATGGCACTGAGTCAGGATAGGGCCTTGCATGTATGTTAATCAGGGTTCTCCAGAGAAACAGAACCAATAGAGAGTGAGAGAAAGAGACTGTAAGAAATTGGCTCACATAGTTATGACTGAGGCAGGAGAAGACAGTCAGGTGGAGAGAAGGAATTCTTCCTTGCTCAGACTTTTTCTATTCTGACCTTGATTGGATGAGGCCCACTCACATTAGGGAGGGCAATCTGCCTTACTCAGTACCAATTCAGATGTTAATCTCATCCAGAAACATCCTCATAGACACACCCAGAATAATGTTTAACCATATCGGTCACCCTGTGACCCAGTCACATCGACACATAAAATTAACTGTCACAGCATGTTCCACAGAGTGAATGAAGCTTACAGGGTGTGGGAAAAATGGTACCAAGTGAGGTCAGGGAAGAGGAAGAGAAAGATTCCCATCCCCATAGGCCTTGGAAGCGAGCACAAGTTTATAAGAGCTTTGAAATTCCATGGAGAGTTTTACACTCACATTTTCCATCTTCTTATCCCCGTGGCATAGTTGATAATATCTTCAAATCTGGCTTCCAGTTCACTAATTCTTCTGTTATCTGCTTGCCTGTAGCTGAGTTTATAATATCAGTTGTCAATTTTAGAAGTTTCATGTGGTTCTTTTCAAATGTGTAAGTAACTTCTTGCTGATCTTTCATCTTGACGTCAATGCGTTCTTTTGAAAATAAGACAGTAAACATACTGATTTTGTTGCTTACAGTTTTCAGTCTTGGGGATCTACTTTTCCCCCCCTTTCTTTTTTTTTTTTTTTTTTTGTTCTCACCTTTTCTTCACATGTTGTATGGCTTTTGATTGTTTCCTTAGAAGTTTTTTCAACAGAAAAAAATGGTTTTAAAGTACATTCTTGTAGAATAAATTTTACATGTATTCTGCTAGATATCTCCAAACTGGGTACATGTAAACTCACATTTTTCAGTCCACACATGTAGTGTGAATTCTAGCCTAAAATTCAAGAGTGGAGTTTGCTATATAGGAAATTTCAGAGACAGTTGGATTTTTTTTTAAATTCCCTTTGGTGAATAAAAGTGGTAAAGGAAGAATTCCTAAGCCTTCCTCTCTGGATCAAGATTTTTCTGGCTCATCTGCTGGGCTCATGTCTTCATGCAAGAGGGGTCTGATCCTTTCTCCACTTTGCTCTATCTTCTGCTTTGTGGACACAGCCTGTAAAATGCCTGTCTCTCACCCACAGAATGGGAGAAAATATTTGTAAATCACATATATGATAAGGAATTAATATCCAGGATATATAGAGAACTAAAACCCAACAACAACAACAAAATAACCATTTCTCCAAAGAAGATATATAAATGGCCAATAAGTACATGAAAAGATGTTCAACAGTGACTAATCATTAGGGAAATGTAAATCAAAATCACAATGAGATACTACTTCATACCCATTAGGATGGATACTAAGAAAAATACAGAAAACAAGTGTTGGCAAGGATGTGGAGAAATTGGAACACTTGTGCACTGCTGGTAGGTATGTATGTAAAAGAGTGCAGTTGCTGTGGAAAGCAGTGTGATGGTTCCTCAAAAAGTTAAACATAGAACTATCATATGATCTAGCAATCCCACTTCTGGGTATATATATATATATATATATGTATAAAGAATTGAAAGCAGGGACTTGAATAGATTTTTGAACACCAATGTTCATAGCAGCATTATTCACAATAGCCAAAAGATGGAAACAACCCAAGTGTCCACTGATGGATGAATGGATAAATAAAATGCCATATATACTGTGGAACAGAATAAAGGAAACCTCATTTTAAATGAGATCAGGAGGCCAGAAGGAGGAGCCCTCATGCACTACCACTGGATGTCAATTACAGAAAGAATCATCAATTACAGACCCCAACAGGAAGAGATGTACACTGCATTCCCAATGAGAAATTGACTACCCCAGCAATTCAGCCAATGAGAAACCATCACCACCATGAACTCTCGCTTTCCACCAATGGACTTTTGTTCAGAACAACCCCTCCCAACTTCCTCCTTTTTCTCTATAAAATAACGTTCCTCTCCTTTGTGTGCTGGACTCGCCTAAGGCTTTTGCTATAGGTTGCTTGTCCTGAATTGCAATTCCTCTGCTATTCCCACATAAACCCATTTTGCTGGTAAAATAACTGTTTTATTTGCTTAGGTCAACAATACATAAAATGGAATATTATCAAGTCTTAAAAAGGAAGGAAATTCTGATACGTGCTAAAACATGGATGAGGCTTGAAGACATTGTGCTAAGTGAAAGAAGCCAGTCACAAAAGGACACATACTGCATGATTCCACTAACAAGAGGTACCTGGAATAGTCAAATTCATAGAGACAAAAAGTAGAATAGTATTTACCAGAGTCTGGGGGAAGGAGGGAATAGGGAGTTAGTGTTTGATTGATACAGAGTTTCAGTTTGGAATGATACAAGTTCTGGAGATGGACGGTGGTGACGGTTGCACAACAATGTGAATGCATTTAATGCCACCGCACGGTACACTTAAAAATGGTAAATTTTATGTTGTGTATATTTTACCACACACACAAAATGCCTTCCTCTCAGCTTCCATAGACTGGATTTGCTTCCAAGGCCCAGAGTCAATTCTGCAATATATTTCTGGATTAACGCTTTCTCATTATTTCTGGATTCCATCTTCTCTGGATTTTCTTTGCTTGTCCCATCAGAGGAGTAAATTAATTTTTTTCCCTGTGTCCATAATTTAGGAAAATCTATGTTGGAAGGATCTCAGAGGATATCTAGTCCCCCTTATTGCCAGAAACAAAAGTTCCTTTTGCATGAGTTTAAAAGGGAGGTGAAATAGTTATATTGATATTTTTAAACAATTGTGTCACATGCTGAGGACAGTAGGTGTAGAAGAGTGGAAGCAGACAGGTCAGAAGATGCCTTTGCAGTTTCTTAGGGAGATGTGCCAGGACTAGCCTGGCAGTGTTGGCATTAGAGGAAATGGTCATTTTACAGATTTAAGAGGTGAGATATATTGAGTAGATGTGGTGGATGAGGGCCACAGAAGAATTATGGTTACCATCTGTATTTTCATCTACTGAGATGAAAATTATCAGAGAGAAGTAAATTGAGCGTAGGAGGAACCTGAAATTGTTTTTCTCATATTACATTGGAAAAGCCTATTTGACTTCCTTAGAGATAAGATGAAGTGGCTAGTTGGATGGGTCTGTAGCTCCAAAGCTGGAGATGTGGATTTGGACATCATTAGCACATAGCTAATGCACACAGCTAACCATCTGACTAGATGAGGTGAGCTAGACCAAGCACCAAGACCGAGAAAGAAGGGGTCCAGATCAGAGCCCTGAGTAACTCCAAAGCTTAAAGGAGTCAGAAAATGCCACTAAGTTTCTTTCCCAGACTCCCACCCAAACACAAACACTGATCCTTCAGATCAGTTTTATTAGCACATGCATATCCTTAAAAAATGTTTTGACTTTTTATTGTGTGGTTAACATTTGTGTACCGAACTTACTCTGGAGCTCATTTTTTCACTCAATAGTACGTCCTGTAGATCTTAACACACCTATTCTTTTATCAAGACAATAATAATCTTAGAATATTTTTTCATAACTTGGATTGCAGGACCTCTTGTTTTTGTTCACTCCCAAGAATTCTCTGTTCTCCTTGCTCTTTTACTCTTCCATATGTAGTTTAGTATTTGCTGGTGAAGACTCATGAAAAAAGCTTTTTTTTTTGGGAATTGCATTGAACTAACATTAATTTAGAGGTAACTCACAGTCACAATAACATTCTCTTTCTAGTTACCTAGGAATATGACTCATTTTATTTTGTATTACTTTATGCACTCTTTTGTTGTTTCATAGTTTTTTCTTCTATAAATCTGACATATTTCTCATTAAGCTTCTTCTTGGATCTTTTATATGGTTGGTTGCTATTGCAGATGATAGCTTTTTAAAGGAATAATAGAATTTTGGGGGAGCAGGTTTAGGTTTATAGAAAAATTTAACAGAAAGCACGAAGAGTTTCAATATACCCCATTGTCCTCCTCCCATTTCCCCTATTATTAATGTCTTGTAATAGTGTGCTACATTTGTCACAGTTGATAAGCCAGTATTAATACATTATTTTAAATTAAAGTCCATGATTTACTTTAGGGTTCACTCTTTGTGTTGTACATTCCATGGGTCTTGACAGATACATGATGGCACGTATCCTTCATTATGGTATCATAAGCAATGGTTTCACTGCCCTAAAAATCCCCTGTGTTCTGCCTGTTCATCCCTCTCTCCCTGCTAACTTAACTGATCTTTTTATTGTCTCCATAGTTCTGCCTTTTCCAGAATGTCATATAGTTGGAATCCTATGGTATATAGCTTTTTCAGATTGGCTTCTTTCACTTAGCAACCTGCCTTTAAGGTTCCTCCATGTCTTTTTGTGGTTTGATAGTTGATTTCTTTTTAGCACTGAATAATATTCTGTTATGTGGTATGGCTATACCACAATTTACTTATCCATTTACATACTGAAAGACATCTTGGTTTTTTGCCCTAAGTTTTGGCAATTATGAATAAAGCTGCTATAAACACTCATGTGCAGGTTTCGTGTGGACATGAGTTTTCAACTCCTTTGGGTAAATACCAACGAACATGATTGCTGGACCATTTGATTAGAGTATGTTTAGTTTTGTAAGAACTGTGAACTATCATCCAAAGCGGCTGCACCATTCTGCTTTCCCACCAGCCGTGAATGGGAGTTCCTGCTGGTCCACGTCCTCGCCAGCACTCGGTGTTGTCAGCGTTTTGGATGTTTGCTATTCTAATGGATGTGTACTAGCATCTCATTGCTATAATTTACAATTCCCTAATGGTGTGTGATGTGGCACATCTTTTCATATGCTTTCTGCCATCTGTATATCTTCTCCAGTGAGATATATGTTCAGATTTTTGACCTGTTTTTTAACCAGATTGTTTGTTTTCTTATTGTTGAGTTTTGAGAGTTCTTTGTGCATTTTGGACATAAGTCCCCTTTTCATGTTTATCTAAGTGATCACTACTGGTGCGGAGGAAATCTATTGATTTGCATATCATGTTATATTAGGCCTCATTTTTAACATTCCTTTTAGTACCAGTACTTAGTCAAGTGAATTTTCTCATATTTTTATGTAGATAATCAAATTATCTTTAAAAAGGCAGTATTGTCTCTTTACAATATTTATCCCTCATGTATTTTTCTAATTTATTTCCCTGGCTATTTATGTTGGGACTATATCAAATAAAACTGGTGATGTTTATTATTCTTCACAATTCTGGATGTAAAGCTAATACATTATATCATTTAAAAAAATGTATTGAGCACCGACCATGTGCCTGGTAATGTTATAGGAGTTTGAAATACGGGGGATATTCAAGTGAGAGAGGGATGGATAGGAAGCCTTAGAAATACACAGGAGCTAGAGCCAGAGGGCCATGGAAGCCCACCATGACTGGATTTATTCCACAAGCATGTGGAAAATATTGGATGGTTTTGACAAGGGGAGTTTCATGAACAATCAGTATTTTACAAAAGTTCCTATGACTATTTTGTGGAGAAAATACTGTAAAGGAAGAAGAATGATAGCTGGGGTGCTAATTAGCAGGCTGTTGCATGGTCTAGGTGAGACATTATGGAGGTCTGGCCTGGAAGGGTCGCAGTGGAGGTGGTGGGAAGTGGTACGTTTTGTGGTATATTTCAAATGAAAAGCTGATGGGGTTTGCTGGTGATCAGATGTCAGGTGAGGAATCAATGATGACTCCTAGTTTTTAACCATACAACAGTATGACAAGAGATGCACGTGTAGTGGGAATGTGGGTGCTAACAGTTTGGGGCATTACAAGTAATTCACTTTGGGGCATGTGTGAAGTTGGAGTCACCTGATGCACATCGTGCAGAGATGGCAGAATCCAATAGACAGAAAGATTTCAGGGTCTGGCATTTAGAATGGACAGGAGGACTAGACATAGAGAATAGATGATACAGAAAGCCTTTGGCCTGGATGAAATCACCAAGGGGGGATAGAGAGAGCAGCAGAGGTGCTATAACAGCTAGAGTTGGAGTTGTCCTTGAGACAGAGAAAGAGACCAATGAGACAGGAGTGAAATGAGGGAAGGGTGACATACTTGAGAAGGGAAAGTCCGATGTCAGGGAAAGGAAATTCTTCTAACATTTTACTGTAAAGGATGATATGTCTTCTTGAATTCTGGTGAGATATCTTTTATCAATTTCTAGAAATTTCCTCCTATTCCCAGTTTGCTAACTTTATGTTTTGTATAAGCAATTGGTATGAATTTTTTAATTAATCTATTCATGTGATTGTTTATGTTGACAGATATATTAATGCTGACACCTTCTTGTGTTGGAATAACATCTACTTAATGGAATTATCAATTCAATTTATTGACATTTTAGAGCATGTGCATGTGTTTGTAAGTGAGATTGCGTGGTGGTGTTCTGTTGTTTTCTCCTTTTTCTTGTTCATAATTTCCCAGTTATTGCCAAGTAAATATTTTATTACAGCTAACCAGATCCCTTTTCATTGATTGAATTTTTGTTTTCAATTTTAATCAACATCTCTTTTTATCATTATAAATTTATTCATTTTACCTTTTTAATTTAATTTAAATAGATTTCCTGTTTTTGTTTACCCAGTTTCTTGAGTTGAAATTAGTTTATTAAAATCTCAAATTTCTTATTATTCTCAAAAATGCATCTGAAACTAGACATTTTCCTCTCATATCACCTTCTGTTGTATTGTAAATGTGTTCACACGTTGTACTTTCAATTCTAGATTCTTTACCATTTTTGGAAGAGTTTGAGAAGGATAGGTATTAAGTCTTCTTTGAATGTTTGGTGGAATTCACCAGGGAAGCTGTCTGATCCTGGACTTTTATTTTTTGGGAGGTTTTTTATTACAGTTCAAATTCTCTATTTCTTCTTGATTCAGTTTTGGAAGGTTGTAGGATTCTAAGAATTTATCCATTTCTTCTAGATTATCCAATTTGTTGATGTATAGCTGTTTGTAGTATTCTCTTATAATCTTGTATTCCTGAGGTGTCTGGTGTAATTTCTCCTCTTTCATTTCTGATTTTATTTATTTGAGCATTCTCTCTTTTTTTCTTGGTGGGTCTAGCTAAAAGTTTGCCAATTTTGTATATCTTTTCAAAGAACCAGCTCTTAGTTTCATTGATTTTTTTCTATTGTTTTTTAAATCTCTATTTTATTTATTTCTTCTCTGATTTTTATTATTTCCTCCCTTCTACTGATTTTGGGCTTTATTTGTTCTTCTTTTTCCATTTCTTTTAGGCGCACTGTTAGATTGCTTATTTGAGATTTTTCTTGTTTGTTGAGGTAGGGCTATATTGCTGTAAACTTCCCTCTTAGAACCACTTTTGCTGTATCCCATAAATTTTGGCATGTCGTATTTTCATTTTCCTTTGTCTCCAGGTATTTTTTTTATTTCTCCTTTGAGTTCTTCATTGACACAATCATTGTTTAGAGGCATTTTGTTTAATCTCCATGTTTGTGTCTTTTCCAATTTTCTTCCTGTAGTTGATTTCTAGTTTCATACCATTGTGGTCAGAAAAGATGCTTGATGTTATTTCAATCTCCTTAAATTCACTGAGACTTGTTTTGTGGCCTAATATGTGATCTATCCTGGAGAATGTTTCATGTACATTTGGAAAAAAATGTGTATTCTGAGGTTTTGGGATGGAATGTTCTGTATATATCTACTAAATCCATCTGGTCTAATATGTCATTTAAGGCCAATGTTTCCTTATTGGTCTTCTGATTGGATGATCTATCCATTGGTGTAAGTGGAGTGTTAAAGTCCACTACTATTATTGTGTTACTGTCTATTTCTCCTTTTATGTCTGTTAATAACTGCTTTATATACTTAGGTGCTCCAATGTTGGGAGCATAGATATTTACATGTGTTATATCCTCTTGTTGGATTGTTCCCTTGATCATTATGTAGTGCCCTTCTTTGTCTCTTGTTACAGGTTTTGTTTTAAAGTCTATTTTGTCTGAGATAAGTATTGCCACCCCAGCTTTCTTTTCATTGGCATTTGCATGGAGTATCTTTTTCCATCCCTTCATTTTTAGTTTGTGAGTGTCTTTAGGTCTGAAGTGTGTCTCTTGTATGCAGCATATATATGGGTCTTGTTTTTTTATCCAATAGGCAACCCTATGCCTTTTGATTGGAGCATTTAATCCATTGACATTTAAAGTAGCTATTGATAAAAATGTACTTACTGCCATTTTGTTACTTTTTTTCTGGGTGTTTTAGTAGTTCTTCTCTTTTCCTTTCTTCTTCTCTTGCTCTTTTACCTTGTGGTTTGATGTCTTTCTTTAGTATTATGTTTGGGTTCCTTTCTCTTAATTTTCCATGTATTTATTATAGGTTTCTGGTTTCTGATTACCATGAGGTTCATATAAAATAATCGATGTATATAGTAATCTATATCAGGTTGATGGGTTCTTTAGTTTGACCTCTTGCTAAAAGCTCTACTCTTTTACTCCCCTCCTCCCACTTTTTATGATTTGATATCATATCTAACCTCTTTTTTTGTGTGTATGTATCAATTACCCTCTTTTCATGGAAATAGATAATTTTAGTACTTTTGTCTTTTGACCTTCATATTAGCTTCATAGGTGGTTGATCTGCTATTTTTACTGTATGTTTGCCTTTACCGGTGATTTTATTGCTTTTTTTTTTTTTTGGAATAAATTTCTTATTCCTATTTGAGGTCTTCTTTTTTCCACTTAAGTCCCTTTAGCTTTTCTTGTAAGGCTCGTTTCTTGGTGACCAACTCCTTTAGTTTTTGCTTGTCTGGGAAACTCTTTATCTGTCCTTCCATTCTGAATGATAACCTTGCTGGGTAGAGTATTCTTGGCTGTAGGTTTTTTCCTTTCAGCACTTTAAATATATCATACCACTCCCTTCTAGCCTGTACAGTTTCTGCTGAGAAGTCAGCTGATAGCCTTATGGGGTTTGCTTTGTATGTAACTTGTTACCTTTCTCTTGTGGCTTTTAGGATTCTCTTTCATGCTGGACATTTTAATTGTACTGTGTCTTGGTGTAGGCCCCTTTGGGGTTATCTTGTTTGGTGTTCTCTGTGCTTCCTGTACCTGGATATCTGTTCTTTCCTTAGGTTAGAAAAGTTTTCAGCTATTTCTTCAAATAGATTCTCTGCCTCTTTGTCCCTCTCTTCTCCTTCTGGAACACATATAACACATATGTTAGTGCAATTGATATTGTCCCAGGGGTTCCTTAAACTGTCCTGGTTCTTTTTAATTCTTTTTTCTTTTATCTGTTCAGCTTGGGTGATTTCCTCTAGTCTTTCATCCAACTTGCTGATCTGTTCTTCTGTATCATCTACCCTGATTTCGAGTCCCCCTAGTGAATTTTTCATTTCTAGTATTGTATTCTTCATTTCTGATTGGTTCTTTTTTTTTTTTTTTTTGAGGAAGCTTGGTCCTGAGCTAACATCTCTTGCCAATCTTCCTCCTTTTTTTTTTGTTTTTTTCTCCCCAAAGCCCCAGTAGATAGTTGTATGTCATAGTTGTGCATCCTTCTAGTTGCTCTATGTGGAACACTGCCTCAGCATGGCTTGATGAGCAGTGCATCAGTTCTCACCCAGGATCCAAACCGGCAAACCCTGGGCTGCTGAAGCGGAGCACACAAACTTAACCACTATGCTACCAGGCCCTTGGTTCTTTTTTATATATTCCAATTCTTTGTTGAAGTTCTCACTAAGTTCATCCATTCTTCTCCCAAGATCAATGAGCATTCCTATGACTCTTAGTTTGTACTCCTTGTCAGGTAGATTGTTTATCTCTGTTTTGTTTAGTTCTTTTTCTGGGGTTTTGCCCTGTTCCCTTACTTGGAATGTATTCCTTTGTCTCCTCATTTTGCCTCTTTCTCTGTGCTTATATCTATGTATTAGGTGGGTCAGCTATGTTTCCTGATCTTGGAGAGGTGGCCTTGTGTAAGAGATACCTTATGAAGCCTAGCAGTGTGCTTCCTTCTCATCACCAGGTCCAAATGTTCCAGGAGTGCCCCCTGTGTGGGCTATGTGTGTCCTTCTGTTGTGGCAGGGTTGCTCTCGCTGCAGGTGCCTGGGGAGTCTAGGCTGCCCCCCTGGCCAGCTGGTTGTAATGTTCAGCTGTGCTTGGCTGCTATGGACCATTCAGTCACTTTATTGGGTGTGGGAAATGCCAGCACAGTTGGCTGCAAGGTCTAATAGCACATGCCTGTTGCAGTTTTTCTGTTAAATGAGTAGGCCCCCAGCATGGCTGGTGGTTAGGCTCAGGGGCTTACAATTGCTGTAGGCTTCCTGCCTGCAAGGTTGTTGTCAGTTCTCTCAGGAGTGCAGCTGAGTGGGGCCAGCCCTAGGCATGGGAGCACCCAATTGTTTCAGGCTTTGGAAGGTGGGGCCAATCCCCAAGTGGCTGTTTGAAAAGCACAAGTCTGCTGCAGCTGACAAGCCCCACCACCCACAGGGCCACACACCCCATCAACACAGTCCTGACAGGTGCGCACGCCCTCACCCCCTGAAGTAGACCCAGTCACCCCACTGCAGAGGCCCCAGACACTCCACCAATGCAGGCCCACCCCTCATGCATGCCCTGCCCCCCAGAGGTGGACCCACTTGCCCAGCTGCAGAGGATCCAGGTACCCCACCTATGCAGGCCCACAAGTTGCCTGAGGGCTTGCTGTTGGGTGGGGCCAGTCCCTAGGGTGGGCTCCCTGCCCTGGCTGAGCTGGATTAAATCAGTGCTGTAGTGGGTGGAGCAGACCTTGTGCTAACAGTCCAGGGGAAGAACTGCAATGGCATCTGCCAGTGTCTGTGTCAGCTCACCTGTATTAGGTCATGATAATTGCTGCGGCCAATGTCCCAGTTCCTGGGGGAGGTCTCACCTTTCACTGAGATGCACCCAGAGCCTATGAATTGAGTCTCTTTTCACCAAAGGACAGTGAACCTTTCTTGCTGGTGATTTTAGGTTGCTTTCCAAAATGGATGAATTTGGGCATGGGCCCTTTAAGAGCAGGCTTTTCTTTCCCCTTATGTCAAATAGCTTTTTGGGGGGTATTCCCCATTGTAGTTAATAGCCAGCAAAGCCAGGTATTATGACACTTGTCTCAGTTGTGTTGAGTCCAAAACCTGCTTGTTGTGGTAATGCTCCCCTGCTCAAATCCCCCACTCTGCCAGGGAAGGCTTCATACCTTAAGGTTGCTCCCAGCTGGCTGTGAGGTGCTGTAGCTTGAAGGGGTTTTTTTCTCTCCAGAAAGAAATTTCTACCTCTTCCACCTCAGTCAGCACCTTCCATTGTTGTGGTGATTCTTTTTTACCCAGTTTTCAGTTCTCTGTCAGGGTAATTGTTCCAAGAGTAGTTGTAAATTTGTTGTGTCCATGGGAGGAGGTGAGTTCAGAGTCCACGTATGCTGCATGTTGACACCATGTCTCCCTAACCTGAAATTTTTAAATTTTACTTTGATTGGATAGTTTTCTAAATGTTTAACATTTTAAAATTGGGAGACTACATCTAAAATTTATCATTTTAAAAAGTCTTTTACTTCTAAACAAACATTTTTTTATTCATTGTATTGATCCTATGACAGTACTGAGATTTTTGACTCAGCAAGTGTTAGATTCAGCATTCACATTCAGGCTTTTAGGGTCCAAGGAATCTGTGCTCTTTAGTAAAATAGCTGTGGGACACTGAATGCACCAGCCTCCTGAGATAGGAGGCTGTGAGCTCAAGGACATTAATGACAAGCTTTTTATATATAGAATACAGACTCAAAGTCTGCTATAAGAGCTTTGTGAGAAAACAGGGAGCCACAAAAGTGTTCAAATAGTAGGTAAATGTTTAAAGAAAAGATGAAGAAAGAAACTTTTGAGAACTATGGATCAGACTAGGCCTGTGTCTCTATGATTCATCAAAATATATATAGTAAAATCAAAAGTAGACCCTGGCCTAAGGCAAGATTTTTTTCCTTTTTTTGTGAGGAAGACCAGCCCTGAGCTAACATCCATTGCTAATCCTCCTCTTTTTGCAGAGGAAGACTGGCCCTGGGCTAACATCCGTGCCCATATTCCTCTACTTTATATGGGATGCTGCCACAGCATGGCTGACAGGCAGTGTGTTGGCAGGCACCCAGGATCTGAACCCATGAACCCTGGGCTGCCAAGCATGAGCCAAACTGCTGCGCCACTGGGCGGCCCCAAGGCAAGATTTTTAAGAAATAATTTTACTTGAATATGATCTTCTCTCTCTTTGCATTAATAGCAGCTTTCTAATCTTTTGTTATTAAGTATTCAAATGGTCCTTAGATGTAAAAAATATTAAATGATATGTATGAGTTGCAAACTCAAAGCCATTTTCTGTGTAATCAAAAATTATAAAGTTATTCTGTTTATTTGAAACATATACATACATATCTCTATCTCTCACAGTTATTAGTTTTGTATGGTAATCCTCATTTATAAATTGCTCCCTCAAGTTCATTAGTAGAGTTGAGAATAGAACTGAGGTCTTTAGGCTCATAGAAGGAAAGGAGATGATATGCAAGTGCCTACCATTGACTATTACCCTTTTTCACATTATTTAATTCTAAAAAAGACTCCAAATTGAGTAGGACTGTCCTCATTTAACTGATAGATAAACTGGTGACAGCCCACACATAGGAAATGCCACATTTGGGACCTGAGCACATTTTCGACTACAAGGTATGTGTTCTTTCACTGGGCTACACTGCCTGCTGGGTTCATGGTGTGATAAGCTGTACCTTCATCAACAATGACCAACTCACCCAAAGTTTGCCTGGTGTAACTGCACATGATCCTTGCTACTGGCAAAATGGTCTTTCAAGTTTCAATTATTTTGAGTATATTTATTTCCAATGTATAATGACCTGTAGGATTCCACTGTTGAATTGCATTGTTAATTTTTTTTTTTTTAGATAACTGGAAAAAATACAATGAGGTCTCATAGGCATAAAAAAAGCAGTTAACTTAAAGAGTTAGTCTACAGAGAACAAACCAGACTTCCAGGTTAGTCGAAGGCCATGTTAAATCAGTGACATAGGTAAAGTTAGGATGCAGTACTATTCTCATTAATAAAGACAAGTTATTGTGTGTAAATATGGAACAGTTTTATATTGTCATGATTTTTTTCAAGAAATTAGCTAATCAAGAAAACAATATTTAGACTCTGCATTTTTGCTTGTCACATGAGATATTGTTTATACAGTTGGAGAATCCTGAACTGGGGATTTTGGAGGAAGGGAGAGTCTGAACTTTTGTCTACATCCTGCCTGTAGCTACTTATATGTCCAGATAATGGCTTTTGATACAATTTTTCACTCAAGAAATGGGAAAATTGGTACAAATTCTTAAGGAGTAGACAATTAATTATTTTTAATATATTTTCATTTGAAAAATGAGAGATTGGCTGTAAATTCTTATGGTTACTTTTCATCTGAAATCTAAGTGAAAATCTTTTGAAAATTTCACTATATAGAGAACAGATATATCAAAATCACATATTAAGAATAAGCATTCTGGGGGCCACCCGGTGGCGCAGTGGTTTAGTTCGCGCTTGGCAGCCCGGGGTTCGTGAGTTCGGATCCGGGTGCCCGCGGACGCACTGCCTGTTAGCCATGCCGTGGCAGCGTCCCATATAAGGTGGAGGAAGATGGGCATGGATGTTAGCCCAGGGCCAGTCTTCCTCAGCAAAAAGGGGAGGATTGGCAACAGATGTGAGCTCAGGGCTGGTCTTCCCCACAAAAAAAAAAAAAAAGAATAAGCATTCTGAAAGTTTTTTAAAAGGAAAAAATCAGACCATGAAGAAAATTTCATTTTTATTTATTCAAGTCACTTTCTCGATTTCATGAACACAAAATCCTAATTTCTATTGACAATGACATTTTTCGGGGCATCTTTCACCTCCTTGTTCCTAAGGCTGTCGATTAAGGGGTTCAACATGGGAATGATCACTGTGTAGGAGACTGAGGCCATCTTATCTGTGTCAAGGGAATGGTTAGAGCTTGGCTGTAAGTACATAAAGATCAGGGTCCTGCAGAGTATGGTGACTGCTAGCATGTGGAAGCCACACGTGGAGAAAGCCTTGTGCCTGCCCTCAGCTGAGTGCATCCCCAGGATGGCAGAAATGATGTCCATGTAGGGGACATAGAAAAACAGAAGGGAAGAAATGAACATGATACCAGCACAGGCCAAGATCCACAGCTGTTTGGACCAAGTGTCTGAGCAAGTCAGCCTTAGGAGAGGCATGTTATCAGAATAGAAAGGATTAACGATATTGGAGTGACAGTAGGAGAGGTGAGAGGCGAGGATGGCATGGAATAGTGCAACCAGGAAGCTAAGCTATAGGGGACAGCCACAGGCTGAGTGTAGATTCCTGGGAACATTACAATCATATAGAGCAGAGGGTTACAAATGGCCACATATCGGTCATAGGCCATGGAAGCCAGTAGCAAGCACTCAGCTGTCATGAAGGCCAGGAAACAGCCTAATTGAGCAGCACATGCATTGAAGGAGAATACATTTTATTTCTACAGGAAATTTCCAGGCATTTTGGGGGTAATAACAGAAGAGTAACAGAAATCGACAGAAGCCAGGTTGCTAAGAAGCACATTGGTGTGTTGAGTCTTGCGTCTGCTCTCATGACTAGGATCAAACCCAGGCCGCCTGCACTGTGAAGAGGCAGATGGATCAGAATACCACAGAGAGGGGGATCCCCAATGCCTGATGATCTGTGACACCCACGAGAATGAATTCTGACCCCCCAGGTGCAGCTTATCTGGGCCATGTGTCTTCAGTGTGTCTGGATAAAGAGTGAAGAATTAAATCCAGCTTAATTAAATTAAATTTAAATGTTGATATCCTGAAAAGCAATTTTACTATTAACATGAATGTGCTAATATTAAAATTATTAGCATATTTGGAGTCTGGGGATAGAATAAAGAGCAAAAGGAGATATTTAGTGGGAAAGTCTTACTTCTCTCGCCCAAATTGATTGCACTTTATGAAGTTAAGAGCTGTACAAGGCTTCAGTCCACATTGGCTCTCTGTTCAGAGCTCTTGTGCATTACATTATTTAAAATTTAACATTAATTTTTCAAAACTGGATTGTGCCTGTGACACAAACTCCACATTGCTGCAGGGGTGACAGATGTAGAATGCACTCCTTGTCTGCTCTATGCTCATTACCTACTGCAGAAAGGTTCACATAGGTTGCCGCATAGTCTGTATAATTGTGTTAATAATACACATACTGAGAATGGGTAACTTTATGAAAGGCACAATTACACACTTTATAGGTGTTTATTTACTTCATTTCTTATATGTCCATCCTACAGATGAAGGAGAGAAGTCTGAGAGGTTAAGCACCTGAATTAAGCCTCGACAGCTAGTCTGTAGTATAGCTGGAATCAAACTTGTGTTTTTCTGATGCAGGAGCCACCCACTGTTATGTTCTCAATATGCCCAAATTATTGTGTTTGTTGCATGTCTAAAATTCTCCAGCTGTTTCTTGATACAGTATTTCACAGACTTATGTAAAGCATAAACTTACCTGATCAAATGCAATGAATACCTCCAAATTGTAAAAGCATTTTGCTTAATTAAAATACAAGTGATATCTGACTTCTAATAGATTTATACCAATTTGCATGGCTCCTATCACTTTACTATTTATTTAAAAACATATAGATTTGGATTATTTTCTTGTTAATTTTTATTTCTCTACTGTGTTATTTTAAATGGAATATCTTCATATGTTTTACCCATCTTTTTGAACTGTTGTTCATAATTGGAATATATCAGTATACATTTTAGGTTAGGACAGGATAACATATGTAGAAATAAAGATTCTTGTTACTAAATCCCATGATGTCATATTTCTCTCTTTTTCCATACAAAATATTGAAAACAATTTTGAGAAAACATAAAGTGCTTTGTACACCCTGGAAATTAGACTTGGTATAAATATTGCACAGATAAGATAACTCATATCTCCTGTCTTTTCAAGGATTAATGGTGCTTATAAACTACAACTCTTGCTCAGGTCCTCTCACAAAGTTTTCATATTATTGATCTTTTATTTGTTTGCTTTAATTTAAGATGTTTCTTGAGCAAGAACTGTGTGGTAAGTTTGTTCTAAATGTTTTATGTTCCATCTTGGAACCCTGATGCACAGATAGATTTTTAATGTCTGATGATAGCAATGCTGATGTGGAGGGAAATACAGACCTACAATCTCATATATTCTAATTCACATATGAAGAAATTAAAGTCCATTATGAGAAAAATTCAATTAAAAAAGGAAGAGACAGTTACGTATTTGTTTATAGAGCTACTCAGAGTAGCATCCTTTTCTTGACTAGTGGCTGTAGGACATTTTTGGCCATGAGCCACTGCAAGAAATATGTGCAATAGATGTGATAAAACACGTACATACATCTAAAATGATAGTCTCACATCTGGATGTATGAATGCACAGATCCAGAAGGATTACCAGAATGCACTAAGATTTTCTGTTAAAAAAATTATTTTTGTTAAAAAATGCAGGCTGTGATGTACTAAAGAGTATTCACCATCTAGTAATGATTCCTTAGGGCAGTTTAATCTCCCTCCCCTCCCCCACCCCAAGGCCACCTCTCACTGCCCCAGCTCAGAAATGCAAACATACTTGGCTTACCTACAACCACGTCTTAACAGAAATAGCTCTTGCTCCTAGGACATTTATTTCATTCCTTTTCTGATACAAAGTGTCACTTTTTCCTTGCACTTAGTACCTGCACCAAGTATTTTTATTCTACATTCCTGTTAAGAGGAAATATGTATGTATGCGTAAGTGTGTATATATACACATATATAAATACACACATATGAATGTACTTGTGTGTATGTAAATGTACATAAGTGATGTTTTTATAGTTTAATATCTTGTAAAGAGATTTTATTGGTAATATAGAGATCATTAGCATACTGGGGTTCTGGGTGTGGGATGGGGAGTGGAAAGAGGTACATGTGGGAAAGGCATATTTCTTTTCTCCCAAATCTGTTGAACATACAAAGATGGGAGCTGTGGAACAGTCCATGCTGCCTTGGT
Source organism: Tapirus indicus (assembly GCA_031878705.1). Lineage (NCBI taxonomy): Eukaryota > Metazoa > Chordata > Mammalia > Perissodactyla > Tapiridae > Tapirus > Tapirus indicus. Next base: position 101,528 of record CM062932.1, on the reverse strand, counting down.
TTCTGCTCAAAGGTCTTGTGCATTCAGCTACTTAAAACTATAACCTGACTTCATTTTTATTGAAAGTATGTTAACATTAATAACTTAAAGGAAAACAAATCTTCAGTGCTGATAAGGCATTTGGAAAGGTGTCTCCAGTTTCCACCAGACATTTGATTGGCATCCCTAACTAGGTGCTAGCCACCCCTTTGTTCTTGGACCCCTGCAGGAGCATCCCTGGGTAGGAGCTCTGTGTCTGCTTTGGTCACAGTGGTGCTTCTTCTAAGGGCAGGGGGTGAAGAAGACTCAGAACTGAGACTCCACTTCAGGAGGGTCTGAGCTCACTGTCAGTGGTGGGCCCACCATCAGCAGGCTTCAGGGCAGACATTTATGCCATCTTTGTGATTATAAATAAGCCGTTTTAAACTTTGTGGTTCCTTTTCAAACTGTCCTGACACTAGAGTAGGGTGATAGGAAAATCGTTAGAGAATCCACTAAGTGTATGAATCAACATGAAAGCATATTCAATGATTATACTCTGGGTCTTTCATTAAAAAGTTATATAAATTATGTTAATTAGAATAAAAATAGTTTTAGTCATATTTTAGTTACTTCAGAATATAAATGCATCAGTAGTATATATTTTTTCAATCTAACAATATTAAAACAGAGTTAATGAGTTTTATTTTAAATCTACTTGTCAATTTTGATAACTGAGCTGTGGGAAGGTTTTTAGCTACCTGCAATCCCATGTCTTCTAGATGTAGCGATCCACTATACTCAACACACCCAGGGAGAGAAAAGGAAGCCAAAGAATGATCCATTTACTCCTTAATCCATATTTTGTTGCTCTTTTCAAATTTATGTAAATTTTTTAACTTACATCTCTCCTGACTCCTGGGAATATTTCTTCAAACTGGCTCCCTGTGTACCTTAGCAAAGTGAGTGAATAACACTTTCTTTCTCTATTAACCTCGTAACTCCAAGACCTTCTGCTCATTTTTTAATTCACTGCTTCCCAAATCCCAGACCCTTTTAATTCTCAGGATTACAACGTACTTGCAAGCCTGTAGGTCATCCACCCAACCTTTGCTTTCTCTGACATGGTGGCGGCCTACCCTTAACCTTCTCTTCATTTACCTATAGAGTTCTAAAATCACATTGATTTAAAAGAACAGCATGAATTTGTCCAAAATCTCTTTAAGGCAGCCTTCACATCCTTATTCCACAGGCTGTAGATCATGGATTCAGCATGGGAATCACCATGGTATAAAACATGGAAGCCATTTTATCAGTTTCCATTGAGTGGTTAGTTTGAGGCTGCACATACATGAATAACAGTGGCCCATAGAAAACTGTGACTATCATAAGTGAAGCACATGTGGAAAAGGCTGTTTTCCTTTCTTCCAATGAATGTATCCTTAGGATGGATGAAACAATGTTGAAATAAGATACAAGAACTATAATTGTGGAAAAACCAAATTTGTAGCTACAGATATAAAAACTACTGTTTCTGGAAAGTAAGTATAAGAGCAGGAAATGCTAACAGAGGGATATTATCACAGAAAAAATGATTGATTACATTGGAAGAGCAATAAGACACTGAGAACACAGAAGATGAAATCACAACAGCTGTGGAAAATCTGTAGAGGCATGTGAGGAATGCCAGCAGAAGGCACATCCACCGACATACCACCACCATGTAGAGCAGGGGATTACAGGTGGCCACATAGCAGTCATAGGCCATCACAGCTAACATGAAAACCTCAGCTACAATGAAAACCAAGAATGCTCCCAGTTGGATGGCACACTCATAGTAGAAGGTGGTTTTCTTCTTTACTAAAAATTTGATGAGCATTTAGGGGCAATAACAGTAGAATTGCCAAAATTGATAATAGCCAAATGTTGGAGGAAAAAACACATGGGGGTCTGAAGTCGAGAGTTGACACTGGTGAGAGTGGTGACACTCAGGTTCCCTGACATGGTCAGCCCACAGATGACCAGGAACACAAGGAAGAGTGGAATCTGGAGGTCTGGATGGTCTGAGACACCTGTGAGAATAAACTCAGTGACCCAGGTGAAATTTCCAGGAGCCATGTAAGAGTTTGGAAATTCATCTGTTTGGGAAAAAAAGAGAGAATTGGTTACAAACTTTAAGGAATTCTTTTCTAGGACTGCCCTTAGACGGCAAGGGCAATTCCTTGGGTGAGAGTTCCTGCAATCATGCGTTAATCTAACTCAGTTATTAAACCCAAGGTTCTAAGTCTGATAAATAACACTTGCAATCATTTGGGAGAAAGGAAAAACAAGTCTGGTAAATTAAACAGCTGACCCAGCATCATGCATATTTTGAGGATTTACTTCCTCACAATCTTTCTACATTATGAATATCTTATAACCTTGCAAACAGCAGAAGCCGTGGTTCATTTCTTATGTCTCTTGCATTGAGTGTGAGAAAGACTTGCGGAATTGCGTGCCCCAAGTAATTCAATGTCTCGTTCTGATTTCTTAATCTGAGATTTCTTGCTTTTTCTCAAGAATAGATGTTTTAGCCACTATCTTGCCACATTTTTTAAATTTGGTCTTTCTATAACTTCTATTGGATGTACATTGAATTTGCAAATTCTACCAGGCCTGTCTGTTAACTGCTTTTTCTCAATATCCATTTTAATAACTCAGACAAAAATACGTGGAGATATGTCATCAGATCAATTTTTCAGGTTACTAATTCTCTTTTCAGCTTTTAAAAAATATCTGTCCAAGTGTTATCATTTTTTGCAATTCTATCACCCTAGATTTTACTGGATAAAATTTCCTTTTGCTTCTCTCTCATTACTCTTTTCCTTCTTCCCCCACATGTTAATGCGATTCCTCATATTGTTTCCATTGTTTTTATTATTAATCACCATTTTTACTGATATAATTTTATAAAATTATTTTTAAAATTTATGAAATATATCTGGCCTTAATTATTAGTTGATCTTTTTCTTGATATTTCTTCACATTTTGGTATTTTTCATTATTGTAACAATAATACATATTCTTATTTTATAGAGTTTCAATGATAATTATATTGCATATATTTGCCAAGAATCAGCACACTATTTTAATATAACTGAATATTTTCCTAGAGATTTTTTTCAAGGATGGTCACCTGCTCCTAACTAAGCCAGTTAGAGTCACTTCTGAATCAAAATTGACAGTCCCAGTGGGGGGCACCTGGCCCAAAAAAGTCTTGTCATAGTCTCTTATTTTAAAGATTTGGAGTTAAGTTCCAGAGAGTGAAGACTACATCATTATTTAACATAAGATCTAACCTTTTGCAAAGCTTTCAGTCTCTCCACTGTCTTGCTTGGCAAACGTATCAACTATCAGCCAAAACAAATGCTTCCAAATCACATCAGCTCCTCTATTTCTGCTGACATCTAGTGTGTTGCTGGTTATATATTTTATTTTAAATTGCATTAATAAACTGTAAAAAGCAACCATTTTGAGTCACAAACATATATCCATCCTCTAATTTTCTCTTTCAAAACTCCATATGGTATCATTTGCCAATTTCCATGAACACTCTCCCATCCTGAGCACCCCCTCTTCCACTTCCTCAGATCCAGCTCTCATGAACACTATTGTTGACTGTTGTATCCTTCTTGGTCTCCGTGTCATGATTCTCACATCAGCTGGCAGGCAAATGGCAGTCATTAAAGCTCTTAGAGTAATTAAGACATGTAATCTGAGTTATTTTTTAGGACCATTGAAATGTGCTTTAGCCTCATTTTCCACACACCCCACAGTCATGTCCATGTCACCTTTCTAGTCACACTCCCCACCAGGCACCACTGAACACATGTTTCCACCTCTGGCCCTCTGTGTCCTTACTCTCATGAATTCTTCTGAGATTACTCCACCTTCTTGTGAGAGGAGTTATCCGAAAATGTCTAGCATCATTGTAGCAGTGGTCCCATGTGATCAGAAGCTGGAAAAGGACATAGTGTCAAATGGGAAGGTAAAAAAATAAGTGATTTGTCTTTAGGCTGACACCAATGTCTTATGGTTGATGAGTAACAGTAACTGTATTAAAATGCATATAGATACAGTTTCTATGTACTTAGAATTATTTTTTATTATAAAATGATAAGGCAGAATTTAAAGAAAGTAAACTTATTTCTGAATATCCTATTTTAGGTCAGTTGAATTAAGCACAACCCAGGAAATGAATATTTTCTTTCTGGGTTTTATATTCTTCTTAAGAACATTATAGAGGTTTTGTTCTCTCAAACCGGGAATCTAGGGTTCTGCAGTTTCTTGAAGTCTTGCTCCTGCTTATGCAGTGACTTTTCTCAAAGAGACGTCCTTCTCTTTGAAATGTTCTCAGCTAAAATGTTGGCAGATTTATTTGACTATGAAATAGATGTTTTATGTAAACATGTTCCATTATTGCATTGATTACATATTATGTGTATGTGTACATATATATATATATACATTACATATACATACACATATACATTTGCCTGTATGTCATCAGAGTTCATGGAAATTTCCTGAGAAAACTTGTGATCTATAGTTATATTCTCAAAAAGGAGCATCTCTTCGAGTTTGGGTATTGTGTATCCAGTTTTCTTTCACAGGTTATCCTATGAAACATGCCATTTTCATTTTAGCTAATGTGACAGAAATAAAACTATGATATAAAAGATCTCAGTGAGCAAAAATCCTGTTTCAGTAGTGAGATAGTTTATTTAAGTACATAAGATGTAATGATGCCAGTTCTAATTTTGAAACATGAAAACTGGATCATATTGGACACCCTGTGTTCCCAAAAAATGTGTTAAGTCTTGGGAACAAACCTTAGTTTATATATATATATATTTCTTTCTAAATATTCTGACATATGTGTATTTGGGAATATATTTATTCTTCAATCTTTCTAAAGATGAATGTTCAATCATTTTTGATGATGCTTTATCCCTAGTGTGTAACAGGATGCCTGAGTATATCATCCATTAGTTTGATGACTGTAAGCACTGAATCCAAACTGGATTTCCAGCAGGATTCTTCCAACTCATTCTGCAGGTTAAATTAAGAAGAGAGATGGGCATCCTGACCATCAGAAATCTGCTGTGTACTCTAAGTGTGTGTGTATGCTGCTTTTAAAGAAGCCTGTAAAAGTAGTAGCTTTTGTCAGGTTGCTTATCTTACACAGCCGCGTCAAGACAAAGTTTGTAACAAGCCTAGTAACATCTAAGCATTTATCACAGGTAATTCACTGTTCTCTTGAGCAAATTCTTTTCAATTATTGTTCTTGTTATATTTTACTGAATTCAAGAATCTCCCCATCTTTTGCGTGATAGCTTCTTAAGTTCTTTAGAGCATTTTAATTAATTATACACTCTAGGGAGATATATGTGTCACGGGAAAATGTAAAATCTCTTAAGAAACAGACTATTTCCTAACGTTTCATTTGTTACTCTATAATGTTTAAGCTGTGATAGAACTTATTAGAGGCTGATACAAATGTGTATATATAGCTGTCCCTTGTATCCAAGTTTATCCTCTTAGAGAAAAAAATTTAAATATGTTAAGACTTTATTTGTTTGTTATTCTGCTTGTTGTGTACTAATAGTTAAGATTTACCTTCAATTATTTTACCTGCAGTTATCTTCAGCTATCTGCTATTAGAATATTTAATAACTCTGCATATCATACAATCATTAACTGGAATTGTTTTTGAGTCAAGAGTAAGAAAGCACAGAAAACAACATGGTTTCTAAAGCTGAAATTTTAAAATATTTTTTTGTTTTATTTTGTTAAAATTGATTTTTCCTTTTTATTTGATTTTCCTCATCAGTTAGAAAGTTTGTTTTAAATCTGGTAGAATCATATGAGTGGTAAGAATATTACAGGTCATTTAATCCAACTCTACATCCTATCATTCAATTCTGTTTATGATATCACCTTAAATCTTGCAGAGAATGGGCATCCCTTAATAAGTAATATAATTGATTTTTTTAAAATAACATTTGGAAATTCCATTTCCTTAATTGTGTTTGCAATGAAAAATGTTTACTATAGATAATCCTTTCTTGGGAAAATGTTATTCAATTGGTATTCTAGAAAGATGAGTCAGAGAGTTAGATGAGAGCTCTAACCAATGTAACTTTCTGCAGTAATGGAAACATTCTGTAATCTGTGCTGTTCAATACAGTGGCTGTTAGTCACATATGGCTATTGAGGACTTGAACCGGGACTAGATCACAGAACCAAAATTTTAATTTTATTTAGTTTCAATTTCTATTTAAATATTCACATGAAGCTACTAGCTACTGAATTAGGCAGATCAGATGTGATCAACTGATGTTATAATCAGGTTTGAAATGTTGTAAGTTAACATTTATTGAAAGAACTCATGCATTTTGGCAAATATTTTGGTAGTTTCCAAGCAGCATAAGGGGAATTGTGAAAATTTATAGGCTAATAATTTATTTAAAAGAGGATAAACCACTCATCTGCATTTCCATCTAATTATCATCTTAAATAAAATGAACCAGAGAGTAATTGGTAGATTTAAGTACCTTTTTCATGATTTATATTCATCTACACCCTCCCTAAAAAAACTCGTGTAGCAATTGTCTCTCAATATGTTGCTTATCTACCTACTGATCTTCAAGGGGAGGAAGACTATTCTCTACCCACTCTGGGTCCTTTCTGGATGGGCTACAAATTAAATTGACATGAGACTGAATAGCAGGAGAAAATCAAACAAAGCCTTATAATATGTGCACATGGGAGAGACCAGGGAAACTGAGTTTCTTGACAAAATGGTGGAGGTTCTCTTCTTAAATAGAAATACATTGGGGGATGTTGGGGGTGGGTCAGTTATGGGAGATTACCAGAAAAGCACAGTGAGGTTGTTATGCAGCCTCGCCTTCCGCATTGACAAGTTTCTACAGATGAGGTCATCCCCCCTTCTTCCCAGTACAGAGAGGGAGACACCTTTAGAAATGGAGATTTCCCTTACAAATGTAAATGTTTGGTAAACAGAACTTTGATAAGAATGGGCTTAGCAAGGACCCTATTGATACCCAGAGTTATCCACAGTGATGGCCTGTGCTGGGGATGGTCCTTCTATCTTAAATCCTTTTAGGCAGTTAGTGGGAGGGAAGGTCAAAGTTTCTTTCAGAGAAAATAATCAAGGTAAAGAGACATACTTTGAGGTGGCCAATTCTGATCCCCCACAATCTACATACCTACCTATCTTCCTCTCTCTATATAATGTGAGCACTTATTATATATCCAGAGCAGCACTTAGCAGTTTGCTTGCAATGACTCCTATTTTCTTTTCAATGATCATGTGATGTAGGTGTAATTATACACAGGCTGAGAGAAGATAAAGGAATTTCTCAAAGTCAATAAGGCAATAAGTGACAGCAACATATTTTAATCCCAGGTTGGGCTAATGCCAACCACTTCCCTTTTGTGGCCATTGAAATATATTAATTAAAATAAACTGATAGACTTGAAGAGATAGACCAAATTTTATCATAGTTTTTATTTCTAAAAACACACTCAACAATGTATAGAATATGGGAGAGAAAGTTCCATTATAGACATGTCAATTCTTATAGAAATACAATTGAATAAAAAGTATAAGTAATCAAACTATCTAATAGAAACTGAAATTATAAAACCACAATGGTCATATATATTTATCATTATATGAAGGTTTTAAAAGTTATTCCAGAGCAGTAGGTGATTATGGTTATCTGCATTTTAAATTTTATCTTTTCTTTCTTTTTTTTTGTGAGGAAAATTAGTCCTGAGCTACCATGTTGCCAGTGCTCCTCTTTTTGCTGAGGAAGACTGGCCCTGGGCTAACATCCGTGCCCATCTTCCTCCACTTTATATGGGACGCCGCCACAGCATGGCTTGACAAGTGGTGCATTGGTCTGCGCCCAGGATCTGAACCTGTGAACCCCGGGCCACCCAAGCAGAGCATGCGTACCCAACCACCACACCACCGGGCCAGTGCCTTATCTTTTCTATATATGTGTGTGTATATATATATATACTTATATTTATATATCCATGTATATAGCAAATAATTAAATACATTAAATATTATATGTCATCTATATAGGCATTTATATAACAACAAATTAATAACAAAAAATAAATATATAATTTATTTATTCAGGGCCTCAGATAATTTATGAAATCTTCAACTGCTCCCTTTAGGCAAGGCATGGTCTTCTGTGCTCTGGGACTCAGCTCTGGTTGATTCCACCGAGGGGTCCCTTCCATGGTGCTGAGAAGGAGGTGTCAGAGGAGGCCAGAGATTTCTGCACTTTAAGGAGTATCATAGCACCATCTTTGGAGGTCAGGCCCCCTGCCTCATAATCTTTGCCAATTCTCTCCTTACATCATAGTGCTTTTGTGGATTAACTATGTAGTTAATAGTACACCTGATTTTATATCTTCTTGTAATTTACTCCTTTTATACCCAAAATGAAGAGTTCAGAAAAGGGCTTAAGTTTAATTTTGCTAATTGCTTTTACTCACCATCATTGCCCATCTTGCCAGTATCATATTCCTATAGAGGAAGGCACTTTAGGGACAGACTGAAGTTTTGGAGAGCCAAAACGCTTTTTCACATATCTCCTTATGGGATAGAATCATAGTGATCACTGAAAAAAAATTAAGAGACAGTCTAGTCAAGCTCCGACTATTGCAAATGAGGAGATTTAGCTTCAGCAAAATGATGTATTTGTTCAAGGACACACATCCACAAATGTTCCTATTTGCTTTTTTAATTGATATCTTAATAGTTTATAACACCGTGGGGTTTTAGTTGCCTATTTGCTTTTAATAAATATCAGATTCTATGTCCATTTTAATCCCCTTACTTTTTTCAATTCAGATTTCAAGATAAGGAGTTAACAAATGGCTGAAGAGAATTTTATGGCTGTTACTGAATTTATTCTCTTCGGACTGACAGACCATGCTGAACTGAAAGTTAATGCTTTTTGTGTTGTTCCTAGTGATTTATGCCATTACCTTGGTGGGGAATCTGGGCATGATCTTATTAATCCAAACCACCCCCAAACTCCACACACCCATGTACTTTTTTCTCAGCTGCCTTTCATTTGTAGATGCTTGCTATTCATCTGCTATCCCACCAAAAATGCTGATCAACTTCTTGGCTGTGAGGGAAACCATCTCATTCTCTGCCTGCATAGTGCAGCATTGGTTTTTTGGGGTGTCCATCACCACAGAAATCTTCTTGCTGTTGGTGATGGCATATGACCATTGTGGCCATTGTCAACCCTCTGCTTTACATTGCAACCATGTTTAAGAGGAAGTGTTTAGGGCTGGTCATTGGTTCTCAGGTTTCCAAGAACATAGATATAATTGTATAGTTGAAATTTGCCTTCATTGACATCTTTTAAGTAGTCCAAAGAGTGGTTGTGATAATGCAATTTATAATAAGAAATATATATTTGAGAGCCGGCCCAGTGGCGCAGTGGTTTAATTTGCACTTGGCTGCCCAGGGTTCGCTGGTTCGGATCCCGGGCACGTGCTGACGCACTGCTTGTCAGCCATGCTGTGGCGGCATCCCATATAAAGTAGAGGAAGATGGGCACGGATGTTAGCCCAGGGCCAGTCTTCCTCAGCAAAAAGAGGAAGATTAGCAATGGATGTTAGCTCAGGGCTGGTCTTCCTCACACACACACACACACACACAAATATATGTATATATATATTTGATCTTTGTCCAGTCTCTGGCACAGAATGCCTAAAACCCTTGGAATTTCCTAAGTGAGGAGAGCTATAAAGGCATCTTTTGTTATATTAATGAGGTGACTTTTCCAGAGCACTTAAGGATGGGGGCTAGTTACCAGGGGAAGCAGCCATGAATAGATGTTTGGGACTTTCACTCCCATACCCTGATTTCCAGGGAGGGGAGAGGGACTGGATGTTGAATCAATCATCAATGGCCAATGATTTAATCAGTCTTGCCTATGTAATGAAGCCTCCATAAAAACCCAAAAGGAATGGGTTTGGAGAGATTCCAGGTTGGTGAACCAGAATCCTTCCATGTGCTACCGTGCTGGGCCCCAAACTCAATAAGGCAGAAGCTTATTTGTTCAGGACCTCATTCTATGTCTCTTTTCTTCTGGCTGTTAATTTGTATCCTTTCATACCCTTTGTAATAACCCAGCAATCTAGTGAGTAAACTGGTTTCCCAAGGAGGGGTCATGGAAACCTCTGATTTATACTCAGTAGGTCAGAAGCACAAGTAACAACCTGCACCTGTGATTGGCTTAGGACGTGCTGGGCAGTCTCGGGGGACTGAGCTGTCAATCTGTGGAATCTGATGCTGTATCCAGGCAGATAGTGTTAGAATTAAGTTGAGTTGTAGGACTTACAGCTGGTGTCAGAGAATTTCTTGCCACCAATCTCATCAGAACCAGGCTGACCGTCTGCTGTCTGGATTGCAGCATATAGAGAACAGGAGTGGAGGCTAAAAGGAAAAGAGAGAGACTTTTCAGGCTAAGACCTGTCTGAGCAATGCCAGAGGTATTCATTTCTGACCACCAGTATGTGATGTTGTTACCGCTCCAGGTCCGTTTTTGCCCGCCGCCCAGAAAGCCAAACACTGAGACGATGAGATTGCAGCAGAGAGTAATAATAATCACAAGGCAGCCAAGTGAGGAAATGGGAGAATGACTCTCAAATCTGCTTGCCTGAAAAGAGGGACTCAGGGATACTTCTGGGATAGGGGGTAAAAGGTGGCTTGAAATGATTGGAGGTGAGGAGAGATGAGGTAATTTATGATCTGTGCAAGTGTAGTCAGGCTTCATGCCTCCTCATAGGACACATGTCCACAGAATGGTGGCATCAGCATGCCCTGAGGGTGGAGTTTTAACCTCTTGACATCAAAAGGTCACTTAGCAGACACATGTCTGCACAGGCCCAGTTGATGGGTTGGTGATCTCAACTGGCCTGAATGGGCAAGGGGTTCCAATTCTTGAAAAAAATGGATCAAACACCCATTACCATGGTGACCTCAGGGAGATGTTATCTACAGGAACCTAGTGGGAGTCAGATAACATATTGCCTGAACAAGCACAATGGGTAAGTTTATCATGCAGATTTAAGTCCTCACCTTCCATTCTGATGAGTTTCTACATAAGGCCACCCCCACCCTGCCTCTTTCTGGTACAGGGAAGAAGATACCTTTAGGAATGGAGATTTCCTTTGCAAACATAAATGTCTCTTACCAAGAGTAACCAGAACTAAGAATGGGCTTAGCAAGGACCCTCCCAGATACCCAGAGATGTCTATGGTAAGGCCTGTTCTGGGGGCAGTCCTCCCATCCCAAACCCTTTTGGTCAGTTAGTGGGGGTGGGGTTCAAGACGTCCTTCAGGCAGAGACACACTTTGAGGTGGCCAATTCCGATCCCTCCCAAGTCACTAGCTGCTCAATCAATAGTCAACTGTTTGCCAATTTCAATGTTCTGGCTGCAAATTACATACTGCTTAAGTGTGGAAAAAAATGTTGGAACTGCCCCCACACATTTGAATTTGGGTGCACAATTATTAGTTGTAGATCCCCATGCAAATATAATGAGAACTTTCTACTTCAGCTTTTCCAAAAACATGTTATTTTGCCAAAGTTTCTTTTTTTTCCTAGGCTTTAATCTCTGAAGAGGGAGGGTGGCTGCCCTCATGATTACTTCTGAGGTTATAACAGAAGCCTCAAGATATAAACTTCAGATTTTAAAATTTTAGTAACACATATAGAATGACTTAAAGAGTAATTTTGGAGTACCTAAAATTCAAAACCAATTCTATCTCTCCTTTTAAGCATCTTCTTCCTGTTCATATAAGATTTAAAACAAAAAATTGCCAAGAAGATATTTCACATTCCGGAAAATTATCATTTACAGAAATTCCATTAAATACACTTAAAATCAGACTATGTAAGCTAACACTTGCTTATTGACTTGGTTTTGTAAGCATTCACTCTATGATTCTATAGTTTTCCTTCATTTAATAATGTCAATCTTTACCATTAACAACCAAAAAGAAATCTAAGGGAAATACACTTGCATTAACATTAAATTGAATTAAATACATTTTTCTGTATTTTTGAGGTCCATTACTGTCAAGATTAGTGGAAGCAATCTGGGATCTTAAAGCCCACGAGACAGTTGAAGAAATATTCAAATGACTTTATTGTTGCTAGTTTATAGTTGACAGGTCAAGCATATTCAATTCACTAACAAAAATCTCTCTATATAAACAAGAAAAAACAGTTTTAGATATGTCTAAAATATAAAGTACAATTGTAAAATGTTTTTACAAAATTTTTGGAATGGGTATGGATTGATTTAAAATATATATGACAATCATTCATGAGGGATAAGAAGCTAATGCCATGAAATTATTTCCAACAATAATAACCATAATAATTATAATATTAATAATGCACAATGGCAATATTCATACATAATAAAACACTTCAGATTTTGATACTGACAATAAAATATCATTATGCTTTGACAGCGTCACATCATGTTAGGTATAGCAACCTATGTATAAAATTTAACTATCAGGTAAGAAAACATCAATTTGCCTAATCTCTTTAGAAATCTTGGATTCTATTTCTTTTCCTGTGACTATTTAACTTTGCTATTTTTCATTATATTTTAAGTAATCAGCTCCCATCTTTCCTTACTCTAAGTGAGTTATACATATACAACAAGAAAAAAATTAAAGCTAGTATGTGAGTCCTCGAATTTTGTTTATGTTTTTATTTAATTCTTTGGCCTATTCTAATTTCTTTCCCCTTCCATTGACATTTTAGAACCATCTTGTAGATTTCTCCCGTTCAATTGTTATATGTTTCACATCTTAATAATATTGTGTCTGATGCCAGCCCTGGTCTCAGTTCCCCTACATTGAACCTGGCATATGTGAGGTTAAAACCCAAAAAGCACTCATTCCCTTTCCCAGCTCCTCTAAGTTATATTCACGTGTAGATATTGGTTGTTTTAAACCTTTGTATCCCTGAACTTCACAAGGCAAATAGAAGTTACAAATTGTTAAAAGCCCAGGTGGCCTTGTGCAGGGGGGCTCACACTGAAGTTTGTTAGTTATGGATCCTTGTTACAGGGAAACTGGTGTCCAGAGAATATCAAGAAGCTGAAGCTTCCCCAACTCCTTGGCTTTCTGGCATCAAGGCCCACCATTCATCACAGAGGCTGACACCTGCAGCTTCTCTTATCTCCACCAAATGCAGGCTGATGGGAGGATGACAAACTACAAAGCCACAGCTCCCTCTCCCCTGTTTAAAACATCACAAATTTTGTAACTGTTAATTGGTGGCAGTTTCCTTCTTCTTCCTGGGGCCCGATTTTGGGTGGCCCAGGAAGATTGATCAATGGAGCCCTAAACCTCCTGCTGTAGATAGGGATAACAGCTGGCCCAGTGCCAGAACATCTGGGACCCTGATAATTTTCCCCACCAGGTGGTTACAGTCACATAGATAGCACATTCCTTCCCATAGCTTTTCTTTTAAAAACCCCAACTCCTAACACCTTGGGAGGACTGTGGGGTTTGTGGCATGAGCCCACTATAGCCTCACTTTGTTAGCAAAATTAAACTTTTTTTTCTTCCTCAATCCCTTGTCATTGTGTTCATTGATTCGGCTATGATGACAAGGTCCCAGTTTTCTGGTGACATGTCTTTCAATCCATGAGCAAAATATATATCTTCATTTACATATCTTTGAATTATTTCATCAATGTTTTGCCATGTTCACCATGTTGATCTTGTGCATATTTTGTTAGATTTATAAATATTTCATATTTTTTGGTTTTATGGTAATAAATTATATATTTATTTTAACTTCCAATTGTTTATTGCTTATGTACAGAAATACAATGGAATTCTGTATGTTGGCCTCACATACTGTGACTTTGTTGTATTCAATTATTAGTCCTAATAATTTTTGCGGATTCATTTTCTACATAAACAGTTACATCATCTACAAATAGAGACAATTTTATTTATTTGTTTCAAATCTATATGGCTTTTTATTTATTTCCCTTATCTAATTGCACAAGCTGGCATCTCCATTATGATCTATAATAGGTTTAGTGAGAGAAAACAGCTTTGCCTTTTTCCAATTTTAGTGGAAACATGGTCATCCTTTCATTTATCTACAATAAAACTGTAAGTTTTATAGTAGATGTCCTTTATCATTTTGGGGGAAGTTCCTTTCTGTTTCCAGTTTGCTGAGAGTTTAATTTTATTTTATACTATAAATGGATACTGGATTTCATCAAATGCTTTTTCTGCATCAACTGATATTCATATATTTTTCTTCTTTATTCTCTTGATATGATGAATTACACTATTGATATTTGAATGTTGAACTAGGGTTGCATTCCTAAAATAAAGTACATTTTGGTCATGATGTATTATTCTTTATATACATATTGGATTAAATTTTCTGATATTTTATTGAGGATTTTTATGTCTATAATCATGAAAGATAGTGATCTGTAATATTCTTTTCTAAGAGTACTGTCTTTGTCTGGTTTTGGTGTCTGGATAATACTGACTTCAAAAAATTACTTGAGAATTGATCTCTTCTCTCCTACTTATTAGAAAAAAAGTGTGGATTTTTTTTTCCATTAAGTGTTAGTAGAATTTTTTAATGATACCATCTAGACCTTTAGTTTCCTTTGGAAGTTTTTCTATTATGAATTCAATCATTTTAATAGATAAATAGCCGTTCAATTTCTCTATAACAGGTTAGTGTGTTTTGTAGTTTGAGTATTTCAAGGAATTTGCCCATTTCAACTACGATCTCAAATTCATGGGCAAAAGTTTGTTCATAATATTCCCACATTGTACTTTTAGTATTTGTAGGGGAGTGATGTCAGCATCAAATTTACTTAATTTTAAGGAACTAGACAGGACATATATAACATGGATAACCCCATAGCAGAGGTCTAGCGGCCCCCGATTTCAGCCTCCATTGTCTCAGGCATTTTATACTTGAGGCAAATATGGCCACCAGAGACTACACTGTTTACAGAAAACCTCAGCTCAAGGAAGCTATCTGCTATAGGGTCCCTCCCATTTTTCATTCTTGACATTAACATGGCCTCTTCATATGCTTTGTGCAACATAGAGTCATGTCAATTGGACTTCCATTGATCATTTTTGAAAGTGTATTTCCTTTTATCTATTTTTCCATATATCCCTCATAAATTCCTTGACTTAATTCTGGATGTGATATCTATCAAGGGGGGATCTTCAGGTGTCCCTTGGTCTACAAATAATTACACAAACCAACTGTTAGGCAATTTCTTCCACTTTGTTTTTAATTTTCATTTTTATTGATTTCTTAATAGTTTATAACATTGTGGGGTTTTAGTTGTACGTTAGTATTTGTCTGTCACCATGTGGATGCATCCCTTCACCCCATGTGCCCACCCCCACGCCCCTTCCCCCTGGTAAACCACCAACCAATTCTGTCTTTCTGTGTGTCCATTTATATTCCACATATGAGTGATATCATGCGGTGTTTGTCCTTCTTTCTCCGGCTAATTTCCCCTAACATAATACCCTCTAAGAGGTCCATCCATGTTGTTGCGAATGGGACAATTCTGTCTTTTTTATGGCTGACTAGGATTCCACTGTATATATATACCACATCTTCTTTATCCAATCACCAGTCGAGGGACCCTTGGGCTGCTTCCACTTCTTGGCTATAGTGAATAATGCAATGAACATAGGGGTGCATAAGCCTCTTGTGATGGTTGATTTCATGTCCGTTGGGTAGATGCCCAAGAGTGGGATTGCTGGATCATAAGGTATTTCTATTTTTAATTTTTTGAGGAATCTGCATATTGTTTTCCATAGAGGCTACACCAGTTTGCATTCCCACCAGCAGTGAATTGGGGCTCCCGTTTCTCCACAACCTCTCCAACATTTGTTGTTTTTTGTGTTGGTGATTATAGCCATTCTAATGGGTGTAGGTGATATCTTAGCGTAGTTTTGATTTGTACTTCCCCTGACAATTAGTGATGTTGAACATCTTTTCATGTGTCTGTTGGCCATCTGTATATCTTCCTTGGAAAAATGTCTGTCCATATCCTCCACCCAGTTTTTGATTGGGTTTGTTTCTTTGTTGTTCAGTTGTGTGAGTTCTTTATATACTATGGAGATTAATCCCTTGTCAGATATACAATTTATGAATATTTTCTCCCAGCTCCTGGGTTGTCTATGTCATCAGAATGATTGATCCTGGTTTCATTTGCCTTGTAGAAGCTCTGTAGTCTGATGAAGTCCCACTTGTTTATTTTTTCTTTTGTTTCCCTTGTCTGAGTAGACATGGAATCTGAAAGGATCCCTTTATGACCGATGTCAATTAGTGCACTGCCTATATTTTCTTCCAAGAGTTTTATAATTTCAGGTCTTTGATCCATTTTGAGTTAATTTTTGTAGATGGCGATAGGAGATGGTCTACTTTCATTCTTTTGCATGTGGCTGTCCCATTTTCCCAGCACCATTTATTGAAGAGACTTCCCTTTCTCCATTGTATGTGCTTAGCTCCTTTGTCAAAGATAAGTTGTCCATAGATGTGTGGTTTTATTTCTGGGCTTTCAATTCTGTTCCATAGATCTGTGTGTCTATTTTTGTACCAGTGCCATGCTGTTTTGATTACTATGGCTTTGTAGTATATTTTGAAGTCAGGGATTGTGATGTCTCCAGCTTTGGTATTTTTTCAGGATTGTTTTAGCTATTTGGGGTCTTTTGTTGCCCCATATGAATTTTAATATTCTTTGTTCTATTTTGGTGAAGAATGTCATTGGGATTCTGATTGGAATTGTGTTGAATATGTAGATTGCTTTAGGTAGTATGGACATTTTAACTAAGTTTATTCTTCCAATACATGTGCATGGGATATTTTTCCATTTCTTTATGTCTTCATTGATTTCTTTCAATAGTGTCTTATAGTTTTCATTATATAGGTCTTTCACCTCCCTGGTTAAATTTACTCCCAGATATTTTTTTGTTGTTGTTGCAATTGTAAATGGGATTGTCTTTCTGAGTTCTCTCTCTTGGTGTACAGAAATGCAACTGATTTTGTAAGTTGATTTTATACCCTGCCACTTTGCTGTAGTTGTTGATTATTTCTAGCAGTTTTCCAATGGATTTTTTGGGGTTTACTATATATAAGATCATGTCATCTGCAAATAGTGAGAGTTTCACTTCTTCATTGCCTATTTGGAGTCCTTTTATTCCTTTTTCTTGCCTAATTGCTCTGGCCAAAACCTCCAGTACTATGTTGAATAAGAGTGGTGAGAGTGGGCACCCTTGTCTTGTTCCTGTTCTCAGAGGAATGGTTTTCAGTTTTTCCCCATTGAGTAGGATGTTAGCTGTAGGTTTGTCATATATGGCCCCTATTATGTTGAGGTCCTTTCCTTCTATACCCATTTTGTTGAGAGTTTTTATCATAAATCTATGTTGGATTTTGTCAATTGCCTTCTCTGCATCAATTGAGATGATCACGTGGTTTTTATTCTTCTTTTTGTTAATGTGGTGTATCACGTTGATGTGTGGATGTTGAACCATCCCTGTGTCCCTGGTATCAATTCCACTTGATCATGATGTATGATCTTTTTGATATATTGCTGTATTCATTTAGCCAATATTTTGTTGAGGATTTTTGCATCAACGTTCATTAGCGATATTCGCCTTTAGTTTTCCTTTTTTGTATTGTTCTTGTCTGGCTTTGGTATCAGGGTAATGTTAGCCTCATAGAATGTGTTGGGAGTTGTTCCATGTTCTTCTATTTTTTGGAAAAGTTTGAGAAGGAGAGGTATTAAATCTTCTTTGAATGTTTGGTAAAATTCTCTAGCTAAGCCATGTGGTCCTGGACTTTTATTTTTTGGGAGGTTTTGATTACTGTTTCAATCTCTTTACTTGTGATTGGTTCTATTCAGATTCTCTATTTCTTCTTGATTCAGTTTTGGTAGGTTGTATGAGTCTAGGAATTTATTCTACTCTTCTAGATTGTCCAATTTGTTGGCATATAGTATTTCATAGTATTCTCTTAGTATTTCTGTGGTATCTGTTGTGCAAATGTAAGTTTTCCTAATCTCTATACACATCAGCAAAATCAACAGTTTCTTATAGGGTGGTGGGATGGTAAGTGAGAATTAAATGTTTCAATGTGTTTATGGTACCTGGAAATAGCCCACAAATATCAAGTACATACAGGCTATTGTGTGCTTGTTATTTTTTTTAAGTGGAGACAGTCTGTTAGCTGAAATGGATTATCTTCACATATGTGAATATAAATTCTGTTTGTGTGACTTAGCCTCTTTGTCAGGGCTGTGATGAGGATGGAGCAGTGTGTTATCCAGGTAACAGTCCAGTCACGGTCCTTGACCCAACTCCATGACTACAACTGGAGCATTGATGTGCTGTTGTTTGGATAATTTATCCCCTACTTTACTGAAAATATTTAATGAAAACTTACCTAAGCCTAATGTATTTCCTCCTTCCCAGGTGCATTTTCATTTTAACTGACATATACTACGTTGCTTGTAACATGTAAGGTACAATTTTGTCCTGGAGGAACCTAGGCTAGCATGAGGAAATTGAGCAAATTGAGAAAGTGAGAGCATTGGAATAGGTTTTATATACTGAACTTTCATAAACATTCCCTTTAGATAAAGAGATTCTCTACAGAAAAAAAATATTTCAAATCACTTATATTATACATCATACTAGGAAGATAAAATACACAATACACATATGTATTTAATATACACATATGGATTCCATGATGTTATTTTAAGTCTGTCTGCACATTAAGGCCACAAAGAACTCCTTCATAGTATGATGTAGCACTTAATACAGACATAAATAAAAATGCATATAAGTATCCCTAATAAGACATCAATTGAAAAAAATTACCAGAGTAATGCCAGAGTAAAATGAGGATGGCAGGCTGAGGTAAAAGAATTAATGGTTCAAAAAATTGTCTATACTTCCTTAAAAAAATAAAGAAAGAGAATTGATCCTGGCTACAAGGAAAATAGCAGTGTCAGGAGTCTCTGAGTGAGATCTAAGAAAGCAAATAGAAAAATACAATATAACATTAAATTATAAATGTGTTTGTAGGAAATCCACACTTTCTCACATAAAACAGTGCTTATAAGGTTGTGAACTTCTGATATTCTATCCTGTCCCCATGAACATGCCTTATTATGCCAGAAATACTGAACTACTGTTAGAAAAAAATATTTTAAAACAATGGAATAAGAAGCAATCTAGATCTTGCTTAGGTGCAATGATGAAAAGCTAAGGAAAACAAATCACAGTGGTAAGTGCTGATTTCCTGTAAGATAAGGGAAGCTAGAGGGGCTTTCTCTCACCAGCGTTAGAATTCTATGGAAAGATCCAAATTACCTTTTCATTGGTTACTACCCGTGTTAATATCAGATTATTATTTTTTAAAGCTATACTCTTTGAGAAAATTATATCTGCTTTCTGTCAGGTTCCACTAGAAACTGAGCATGCTGTATATTGTACCATCACTATTAGACTGGGTACTTTTAAAAGTCCTCTAATACCCAACAATTCCTTTTCACATCTCAATGTAAGATGGAAACCCCCTTTTTGCTCAAGAGATTAGAAAAAATTCACATTTATATGTTGATTTAAATTTTCATTAATTATTACAATATTTTTGAGAAGGGAATAAGAAGAGTCTAGAGTCACTAAATGACTAAAGATTTGGAAGGACATCAAACTAGAAACTGAATACCTGTAGCTTCATAATTCTGCCATAATTTTTAGTTTTTTATTCTTGACCCTTTTATTAGGCTCTTTTGTCTCTTGGTTTTGTCTTCTATTATTTGTATGATTAAGTATTTACATGAAACATAAATATTACATAAGCAATATATCAGTGACATTTCAAAGATGCTTGTTAGCATTTGTGAAAATATTTGAACAATTAATCAGGAGAAAAAAGAGCAGTTCTATTCTGCTCATGCATTATCAACAGCAGAATACACAGAGAAGTGCCTCAGAAATCCTAATATTTTGCTATGCTTTGCCATAGAATAAAGGTATTATCTTGCCAATGTCACAAAAACTATTTGGATGTTGATGAAATACGGCACCACACGAAATATTCTGTTGACCTGTAACAAAACCTCTGTCTTGGCTCCTCACGTGCTTCACCACATGGCACAGTGAGAACAACTTATGGATTCTTTCTCATCCTCTGATACTCTCCCTGAGGAGATGCCAAGCAACTTATTGATTATCCCTGAAGCATTTAAAAGCTTAACAGAATGCAAGAGAGATGTTCATTCATTGTCTAGAGCAATTTTTATTTACCAGCAAGTGAGTTAGATTTTTTTGTGTGTATTATATTCCTATCTTTTACTTTTAACTTTTTTTTTCTGCTTTGATGATTAATTTTTGTGTCCACTTGGCTAAATTATGGTGCCAAGCTGTTTGTTCCAACCTCAGTCTAGGAGATTTTTGTTAGATGTGATTAATATTTAAATCAATATACTTTGAGTACAGCCAATTACCCTCCAGAATGTGGGTGGGCTGCCTCCAATCAGTTGAAGGCCTTAAAGAGCAAAGACTGAGGTCACCCAAAGAAAAAGGAATCCTACTCCAGACTGCAATATAGAAATTCTACCTTAGTTTTCCACCTTTGTACTCAAGACTGCAGTATCAACCCTTGCAGTGCCACCCCACCCACAGAGTTTTGCCCTGCCAGTCCCAACAATTACATGAGTCAATTTCTTAAAAATCTCTCTCTCTTTATATATATAATCTTTTGGTTCTGTTTGTCTGAAGTACCCTTACTAATTTAACCATATAGGGAAATGGATTAATATATTTTATCTATACAACCAGCTTGTCAGTATTCCTCCAGTTCTACAATGGTCTCCTCAAATGGATGACACTGTGGAGACATTTATAAATCCTGTTACATTTATAATGCTATTGCATTATTTAAATAACTAGATGAACTGAAAATAATAATATATTGTGTATATAAGTTGTTTCCTTAAAATTTTTTTGGATTGTTTTCCTATTTGTTTTCTTTTTTATCATAGGGAGAGGAATTAGTTACTCCTACTTGTCATTCTCATTTCACAGTGAATTGTCATCATCTGTTAAGGTCTTCTCTTTCATTGTATTTGCTGTATTACATTTCAGTATTTCTTGTTTTTCCATCATGTCCAATATTCACTCTAATTTTTCTTGTCTACCTTGACACATATTCTACTGTGCTTGATATATTGCCTGCATGATCAATATATTCTGCAAAAATGTATTATTTTATGTGGATATGTTTTGCTATGTTATTTTGCTGCAATAAATTGTGTTGTTGCCTTTTAAATCACTTTATTGATGATGTATCCATATTGTGACTTTTTTAACCTTTTTCTTTATTACAGTCAATAATACACAACAAATTTCATGGATCTATTCTTTACTGGTAGATATTTGTTGGTCTCCAACCTTGTCACCAACACTACTACAATGTACTGTTCAATGAAAAGCCTTGAGCTCACCATGTTAATGTTGTAAACAAAATTATCCATGAAAATTGTTTTACATATCTGCCTCTGTGTGTGTTGAGGTACATATAGACACACTTACACCCATACCTACATTTACACATATACCCATGCACAAGCACACACACAGGAGTGAGACCTCTTGGAAGAGAAAATAAAACATTTAATTTTTTAAAATATTTCAGATTGGTTGTATCAATACCCTCTTCCACCAGCAAACAGATGAGGTTCTTGGATCTTCACATCAACGACAGGTGCCTGAATCATGTTCCCTCTTGTTAATTAAATAACATTATAAAATGTGTGTTTCTATTATTTTTTTCCTTGTTTTTGACTTGATTATTGACATGTTTAGTAATTAGGTAAAACAACTTTATAGAGGTATTATTGAAAATAATAAACTGCACATATATAAAACATGAAGTTTTATTGGTTTTGACATATGTATGCATCTGAAAAATCATCAAAACAATAAAGATAATGAACATATCCATCACCCCCAAAGTTTCTTAGTGTCTCTCTATGTAACATTTCCATTCTCCCCCTCTTGCCCCACACTATCCCAGACAGCCTTAGATTTAATTTTTTTAAACTTTTTGTTTTGGAATAGTCATAGAATTACAAGAAGTTGAAAAAAAAGAGCAAAGACAGTTCCCATGTCCCACTTAGTTTCCCTAAATGGTAACAACTTGCATAAATACGTAAATATTTACTTGCATAAATACAGTACAATATCATGATCATGAAATTAACATTGGTACAATTCTCACTGACTGTTCAGATTTCGCCAGTTTTGTATGCATCCATTTGTGTGTGTGTGTATATATATATTTGTAAGCAATTTTTTTATGTGTACATTTGTGTAACCGCCACAACAGTCTATATACGGACCTATATCATCACCACAAGGGTCCCTTATGCCCTTCCTTTATAGCCACACCTCCTTCCTTTCTCTCATTCTCCTGTTCTTAACCCCTGTCAACTACTAATCCATTTTCCATCCCTATAATTTTATCATTTGGAGAATGTTTTATAAGTGATATACTGTTTGTAACCTTTTGCAATCGACTTTCTTTGGTCAACATAATTCTCTTGCAGTCCATCATGTTTTTATGTATCAATTATTTGTTCCTTTATCATTGCTTTATTATTATTGTTCCTTAATTATTTCATGTGCCTGATGATACTATCAGTTTTTTCAACCATTCACCCATTGAAAGACACTAAATTGTTTCCAATTTTCAACTATTACAAATAAAGCTTCTATCAACTTTTGTGCAAAGGTGATTGTATGGACATAAGTTTTCATTTCTCTGAGATGAATGTCCAAGAGTGTGATTGGTGGTTTGATTTAATTTTGAAGTGCAATTTACCAATTTATACTTTTATGGATCATATTTTTAATGCATGTTGATGAACTGTTCACCTAGCATTAGGTCCTGCAGATAGATTTTCTCTTAGGTTTTCATCTAAAATTTTATAGTTTTACATTTTATGTTTAAGTCATGATTTGTCTAGTTAATTTTTGTGTAAAGTTTAGGTCAACATTCTAATTTCTTTTCTTTCTTTCTTTTTTGCCTATGGATACTCAATTGTTCCAGCACAATTTGTTACAATGGCTATTCTCCTTTCATTGAATTACCCTTTGTACCTCATGAAAAATTAGTTGGACTTTTTCATAAGGGTCTATTTCTGGCTTCTGTGTTCTATTTTATTGATATTTTTCTGTCCCTCCCCCAATACCAACCAGTCTTGATAACTATAGCTATAGTTAACAGATGGATTGTTTCCACATGACTCTGATTTAAAACATGCTTTAGCTATTCTATGTCTTTGGTATTTCATATAATTTTAGTATAAACTCAACTATTATCTACAAGAAATATTGATGAGATAGTATTTGGGTTTTGATTAAACCCATAGATCACTTTGGGAAAAATTGCTATTTTTACCATATTTAGTCTTCTAATATATGAAAACAAAAATGTCTCCCATTTGTTTAGATCTTCTTTGATTTCTTTATTCAGCATTTTGTACTTTTTGGCAAACAGATCCTGTACATATTTTGTTAGTTTCTACCTAAGTATTCATTGTCCTGGGGTGATGGTTGTGTTTTTATTTCTGTTTCATTGTTGGTATGTAGAAACCAGATTGATGTTTGCTTATCGATCTCACATCCTGTTACCTTGCTGAACTCAACTTTTAGGTCTAGAGTTTTATGTTTATTGTTTGTTGTAGATTCCCTGAGATTTTAGTATCATAATTACTGATATCATTAGGTTTAAGTCTATCACATTGTTATTCACTTTCTATTTGTCCCATTTTTTTTGCGCTATTTTTCCTTTCTTTCCGTTCTATATTTTTATTGTGACTAAAAATCTATGACCTTTTTTACTGTTGTTATTTTAGTGTTTGCGTTAGGGCACGTAGTATAGATATTTTACTTGTTCAAGTATAATCTTACCCCTTCACCTATAAAATAAGAATTTCACAGTATTTGACCACTCTTGTCATGTCCTTTATACAACTTTGTTATGTATTTTTTAAACAGTCAATTGTCTTTGACATTCAAATGATTAGAAATCCTACATGTAGTTATTAGTTCTGGTGCTCTTCATTCCTTTGTCCAGATTCATGTTTTCATCTGGTATCATTTTCTCTCTGATTGAAGGGCTCTTCCTTAATCATTTCTTACAGTGCAGGTCTGCTGGTGGTAGATTCTTTCAGCATTTGTTCTTCTGAAAGTCTTTATTTTGCATTCCTTTTTGAAAGTTCTTTTTCCCTGCGTACGAAATTCTAGGCTGACAGTTTTCTTGTTTCCATGTTTCTCCAGTGACTTCTCACCTGCAGTGCTTCTGATAACAAACATGATGTTATTCTTTTCTTTGTTCCTCTGTGCACAACATACCTATTTTCTTTAACTGCTTAAGGTTTTTATTTATCACTGGCTTTGAGCAACTTGATTATGGTGTGCCTTCAAGCAGTTGTCTACATATTTCTTGTATCTGGGGTTTGTTAATCTTGAGTCTGAGAGTTTTAAATTTTTACCATATTTAAAAATTTTAACATATATTTTTTGAATAATTGATGCCCCTCTTTTGGGGGGAATTCCATCACATGTATACTTGGCTTCTTGAAGTTGTCTCCCAAGCTTATTTTTGCTCTTTTCATGTTTTTTATTTTTCCAGTCTCTGAGTTTTATTTTGGATACTTTCTATTGCTATGTCTGCAGGTTCACTAATCTTTTCTTCTGTAATGTCCAATCTGTGTGTATACAATCCCATGTATCTTTCATCTTGAACATGGTACATTTTATTTCCAGAAGTTCAATTTCTATTTTTAAATAGGCTTCATGTTTCTACTTACCTTTTTGAAAATGTGATATACAATTATAGTAACCATTTTTTGTCCTTGTTTGATATTTCAAACATATGTGTAAGTTTTTGTCAGTTTGACTGATTGGTTATTCTGTTCATTATGTATCATGTTTCTCTGTCTTTGTATGCCTTATAATTGTAAAGTGTACCCCATACATTTTGAATTTTATTTTGGTGAATGCTGGATAATTTTATATTTTACAAATATTCTTGAGCTTTGTTCTGGGATAGTTATTTGGAAATAGTTTGATCCTTCAGATATTGCTTTTATAATTTCTTAGGTGGGTCCAGAGCAATGTTCAATTTAGGGCTAATTATTCTCCTCTACTGGGGTAAGACCTTGTTGAGTACTCTACCTAAAGTCCCATGAATTATGAATTTTTCTACTCTCTATGTAACAAATTGATGTAATTCCTGCCTCTATTTGAGTTCTGGGCACTGCTATCTTTAATCCTTTCAGATGACTCTCTCTTCAGCCCTGGGCGGCTTCCACCTGCATATGCTGATCAGCCATCTGTTGAGTAATTGAGGGGGATTCTCTGCAGAGATCCAGTGTCCTTTCTCCATGAAGCTTCTCATCTTTGGTACTCTGTCTTGCAAACTCTAGATACCTTGGTCTTGCTGGACTCTCAACTCTGTCTCTTCAACTCAAGGATTCTTCTAAGCTTCACTTGGGTTTGTGCTTTTGGCAGCACAGCCTGGAAACTCTCCTAAGACAGGAAGGTGGGGCAATCATAGGACTCACCTCATTTGTTCCTCATCTCCCAGGGAAACTGTCCTTCAATGCCTGATGTCAATGGTTTGAAAATTATTGTTTCTTATATCTTGTTTTTGTTTTATGTTTTTCTTGTTTTAATGGAAAGTTCAGTCCAGTCTCTACTACTCTGTATTAGTTGGAAGCAGAAAAGTTATTCAGCATACCTTAAGATGAGCTCTGGAACTAGTCTTTCTATTCTTTTTAAAGTACTAATCTTTTTTAAGCCTTTTACATCTCATGTAAATATGAAGAACTATTATTGATATTTTAAAAGAATATGTCAAGAATCTAATCACTTCTCCTCTGACAATTCTCACCCTGGCTTAAGCCTCTCTCCTCTCCCAAATGTATCATAATTAAACCCCCTCAGGATTTTCTGTTTTCAAATCTTAGTATCCTACAGTCTTTTATTTGCACAGCAGTCATAGCTGTCATTTAACCAAAGGTAAATCATATTACATCCTCCAATGGTTCTTTTAACAAAGAATAAAAGGCAACTTTTACAGTGGCCTATATAATCCCACAAGGTCAACTCCATGTTATGAATCTATCATCACTTCTGTCACTTCTGCTTCCTAATCATGTTTTATGCTCCAAGAACCCTTGACTCTGATGTTCCTCAAGACAGCAATAATATTGTCATTTAATAACTGTTGCAGTGACAGTTCTCTCTTCCCAGAACTGTCTTCCCCTAGATATCCACATAGTCCACTTACTTAACACCTCATGTGTTTATTGATATATCGTACTTACAGAGGGCTCCCTGACAGCCTCAATTAAAATTTAAACTCCATCTTGGCTACTTTATTTCATTTTGATATTTCTCAATATCATCTATCATACTGTATAGCCCACTTCTCACTCTGCCTATTTTCTGTGAGTCCCATAAAGAGAGGGATTTTGGCTGTTAAACTTAGCAATATATGTTTATTTCCTTGAATGAATTCATTTATATAATATCTAAGAAAACACTTTCTTGTGCCTTTTATCATGCTAGCACTACAGATAAAATTGTAAATGGAATATACAGAGTCTCTGGCTTTACAAAAATAAATGTTTAGTTGAAGACTCATGCGAAGAGTCTACATGTGAGGACATGGAGGGATGATACCTAATCTGGACTTGAAACTAAATATAGGTTAATATCTGAAGTATGAGCAGGAATTAGCCATCTGTTGGTGATAGATTTTTGTTTGAAAATAATGAACAATTTTCTTTATTTCTGTTTGTCACACATTGATTCTTGCCCATCCCATGGAGGTAACAGTACAAGGCTAAAGTAATGCCAGTTATAGTTTACATTGGTTAATGCATCATTTAGTGTTAGCATATCCTACAGTGAATTTTAAATAAAATATTTGCACACATTCTTCAGGTTCTAAATGGGGCATTTTTCACCTTTTCTGTTCCTCAAACTGTAGATCGTGGGATTCAGCATGGGTATTACCAAAGTGTATAATACAGAGACCATTTACCAGTGTCAAAGGAATGACTGGACTTGGGCTGCACATACATAAAGAATAGAGTCACATATAATACAACTACCACAGTCAGGTGAGATCCACAGGTGAGGAAGACCTTGTGCCTGTCCTCTGCAGAGTTCATCCTGAGGATGGCCTTAAGGATCAGTATGTAGGATGTAAGGACTATCAGAAGAGAGGAAATCAAATTAAACACTGAAAAGATTGGTATTATTGACTCAATTTCATGTGTGCTTGAGCACAGCAGAGTTAACAAGGGAAGACTGTCACAGTAGAAGTGACTAATGACATTACAGCCACAGAAAGATGAAATAAAAATCTTTATGGTGGGGAGTGATGTCAGCATCATGGCAGAGTGAGATTCCTTCTTTGAATCTCTTCCCCCTAGGCACAACAAAAACATCATTTGCATACCAACAGAGGTCAATCAAACAGTACAAAGGACTTCCAAGAGACCCTTGCTGCTGTACATCTGACAGGGGAGGCATGGGAAGCCCCAAAGGACTTGAGGAGAGGTAAGGAAATCTACTCCACCTCTCCATCTGATTGGCAAAGACAGCCTGGCTCACAGACAGAAGGGGGGAGGGGCAGCCCTCTGTAGGGAAAGCTATTGCCATCCAGGTGCTCTCACAGACTGTTGAGAGATCCCCCATGGGGAAGTCACGATGAACTGTTGCAGGGGTGTGGTCAATGCTCCAAGAGAGCCAGATAGTGAGGGAGAAAGGAAGCCTCCTAGTCTGGCAAGTGAAAGAGAGAACCCCTCCATCCACATGCACTGTGCTTCAGCACAATCCCTTCAGGGACTGCAGTGGGCTCAGAAAACACCGCTTGTGACCTCCATCCAGTGGTGGCAAGTGGAAACTGCAGGACGAGAAATTTTATCAAGATGAATAGTAGTAAAGGTAAATCAGCCAGCTCTATGCAAAAGTATCTTAAGTCTCCAGACCAAGAGGAAAATGACAAACACCCAGAAACTAACCCTGAAGGCACAGAAATCTATAACCTGAATGACAGAGAATTCAAAATAGTTATCATAAAAAAACTTAATAAATTACAACAGAACACAGAGAAACAAATCAATGAATTCAGGGATTTCTTCACAACAGAGATTGAAACCATAAAGAAAACCCAATCAGAAATATTGGAGATGAAAAACACAATGGACAAGATAAAGGAAAACCTGGAGTCTTTAAAGAGCAGAACTGACAATATGGAGGAAAGAATTAGCATTATCGAGGATAGCCATGCAGAAATGCTCCAGATAGAGGAGGAGAGAGAACTAAGGCTAAAAAGAAATGAAGAAATTCTTCAAGAAATATCAGACTCAATTAGGAAAAGCAACATAAGGATAATAGGTATTCCAGGAGAAGAAAGAGAAAAAAGAGCAGAGAGTTTGTTCAAAGAAATAATAACTGAGAACTTCCCAAACCTGGGGAAAGAGATGGAAACAACAGTGAATGAAGTCAATAGATCACCTAAATATATAAACAGGAAAAGACCAACTCCATGGCATATAGTAGCAAAGCTAGCAAAAGTTAATGACAAAGAAAAAAATATTAAGGGCAGCCAAACAAAAAAACAAAATAACATACAAAGGAAACCATCAGGCTGTCTGCTGATTTCTCAACAGAAACTCTACAGGATCAGAGAGACTGGAATGATATATTCAAAATCCTGAAAAACAAAAACCTTCAGCCAAGAATACTTTATCCAGTGAAAATATCCTTCAAATATGATGGAGAAATAATAACTCTCCCTGATAAACAAAAGCTAAGGGAGTTCATCACCACAAGACCCCCACTATAAGAAATGCTCAAGAAGGCCATTAGGCCTGGAAAAAAACAAAAGAGAAAGGGGATACAAAGTTTTGCAAAGAGAAAAACAAGGAAACTAAACCAGAAAAACTACAGTTGGCAGACATGAAAACTGAATTTAAGGGGCCAGCCCAGTGGTGCAGCAGTTTAGTTCATGCTTGGCAGCCCAGGGTTCGTGGATTCAGATCCTGGGCACCTGCTGACATACTGCTTGTCAGCCATGCAGTGGCAGTGTCCCATGTAAAGTAGAGGAAGATGGGCATGAATGTTAGTCCAGGGCCGGTCTTCCTCAGCAAAAAGAGGAGGACTGGCAACAGATGTTAGCTCAGGGCTGGTCTTCCTCACAAAAAAAAAAAAAAAAAAAAAAAAGAATTTAAACTCATCACTGTAAATACACACTCACAACATAAGATGGAATAAGTAGTGACAACAATAAATTAGAAGGGGAAGAGGAAAGGGATTGAACTGACTTAGTCTAAGGGAACAAGAGGCATCAGAAAATGGCCTATCTCATCCATGAGATTTTTTGGACAAACCTCATGGTAACCACTAAACAAATAACCAAAACAGAATCACATATGACAAATAAAGAGAAAACTAAGAAAATCACCATACAGAACTACCCAACTGAATTGGCAGTCCGAAAGACATGGGACAAGAAATGAAGGAAATGCAAAAGAATCAGAAAATGAGTGATAAAATAACAACATTAAACCCTCATATATCAGTAATCACACTAAATGTAAACAGATTGAATTCTCCAATCAGAAGGCACAGAGTGGCAGGATGGATTAAAAACCAAGATCCAACAATATGCTGCCTCCAGGAAACACATCTCAGCTCTAAAGACAAACACAGACTTAAAATGAAAGGATGGTAGATGATACTCCAAGCTAATGGGAAACAAAAGAAAGCAGGAGTTGCCATACTCATATCAGACAAAGTAGACTTCAAGATAAAAAAGGTAATGAGAGACAAAGAGGGGCAATATATAATGATAAAAGGGACACTTCACCAAGAAGACATAACAATTATAAATATATATGCACCCAACACAGGAGCACCAAAGTACATAAAACAACTACTAAAAAACCTAAAAGGAGACATTAACAACAACACAATAATAGTAGGTGATCTTAACACCCCCCTTACATCAATGGATAGATCAGCCAGACAAAAAGTCAATAAGGAGATAATGGACTTAAATGAAAAACTAGGCAATGGACTTAACACATATATACAGAGCACTCCACCCCAAAACAGCAGATTACACCTTCTTCTCAAGCACGCATGGAACATTCTCAAGGATAGACCATATATTAGGAAACAAGGCAAGCCTCTATAAATTTCAGAAGATTGACATCATTACAAGCATCTTTTCTGATCATAATGCTATGAAAGTAGAAATCAACTGCAAGAAATAAACTGGAAAAGGGACAAAGATGTGGAGACTAAACAACATGCTACTGAACAACCAATGGATTGTTGATGACATTAAAGGAGAAAGCCAAAGCTATCTGGAGACAAATGAAAAGAAAAATACACCATACCAACTCATATGGGATGCAGCAAAAGTGGTCCTGAGAGGGAAATTCACAGCAATACAAGCCCACCTTAACAATAAGAAAAATCCCAAGTAAATAATCTTAAACTACACCTAACAGAATTGGAAAAAGAAGAACTGACAAAGGACCCAAACCAGCAGAAGGAGGGAAATAATAAAAATCAGAGCAGAAATAAATGAAATTGAAACAAACAAACAAACAAACAAACAAAAACAGTAGAAAGGATCAATGAAACAAAGAGCTGGTTCTTTGAGAAGATAAACAAAATCCACAAATCCTTAGCCAGACTCACTAAGAAAAAAAGGGAGAAGACTCAAATAAATAAAATTAGAAATGAAAGGGAGAAATTACACAGATACCACAGAAATACAAGGGATTATTAGAGACTACTATGAAAAACTATATGCCAACAAATTAGACAACCTAGAGGAAATGGACAAACTCTTGGATGCATACAACCTCCCAAAACTGAATCAAGAAGAAATAAGAATCTGAATAGACCAATCACAAATAAAGATATTGAAACAGTAATCAAAAATCTCCCAAAAAATAAAAGTCCAGGACCAGATGGGTTCACTGGAGAATTTTACCAAACATTCAAAGAAGATTTAACACCTATTCTTCTCAAACTTTTCCAAAAAATAGAGGAAGATGGAATACTTCCGAACACATTTTATAGGCCAACCTCACCCTGATACCAAAGCCAGACAAGGACAATACAAAGAAGGAAAACTACAGGCCAATATTGCTGATGAATATAGACACAAAAATCTTCAACAAAATATTGGCAAACCAAATACAGCCATACATCAAAAAGATCATACACCACGATCAAGTGGGATTTATACCAGAGACACAGGGATGGTTCAACATCCACACATCAATCAACATGATACACCACATTAACATAATGAAGAATAAAAACCACATGATCATCTCAATCGATGCAGAGAAGGCATTTGACAAGATCCAACATCCATTTGTGATAAAAACTCTCAACAAAATGGGTATAGAAGGAAAGGACCTCAACATAATAAGGGCCATTTATGACAAACCTACAGCTAACATCCTACTCAATGGGGAAAAACTGAAAGCCATTCCTCTGAGAACAGGAACAAGACAAGGGTGCCCTCTCACCACTCTTATTCAACATAGTACTGGAGGTTTTGGCCAGAGCAATTAGGCAAGAAAAAAGAATAAAAGAACTCCAAATAGGCAATGAAGAAGTGAAACGCTCACTATTTGCAGATGACATGATCTTATACATAGAAAACCCAAAAGAATCCATTGGAAAACCATTAGAAATAATCAACTACAGCAAAGTTGCAGGGTATAAAATCAACTTACAAAAATCAGTTGCATTTCTATATGCTAGTGATGAACTAACAGCAAGAGAACTCAAAAAGACAATCCATTTACAATCGCAACAAAAGGAATAAAATATCTGGGAATAAATTTAACCAAGGAGGTGAAAGACCTATACAATGAAAACTATAAGACACTATTGAAAGAAATCGAGGAAGACATAAAGAAATGGAAAAATATTCCATGCACATGGTTTGGAAGAATAAACGTAGTTAAAATGTCCATACTACCTAAAGCAATCTACAGCTTCAATGCAATTCCAATCAGAATCCCAATGTCATTCTTCACAAAGATAGAACAAAAAATACTGAAATTCATATGGGGCAACAAAAGACAAGACCCTGAATAGCTAAAGCAATCCTGAAAAAAAAGAACAAAGCTGGAGGCATCACAATCCCTGATTTCAAAATATACTATAGAGCTATAGTAATCAAAACAGCATGATACTGGTACAAAAATAGGCACACAGACCAATGGAACAGAATTGAAAGCCCAGAAATAAAACCACACACCTATGGAGAGCTAATCTTCAACAAAGGAGCAAAGAACGTACAATGGAGAGAGGGAAGTCTCTTCAAGAAATAGTGCTGGGAAAATTGGACAGCCACATGCAAAAGAATGAAAGTAGACCATCTTCTATCGCCATACACAAAAACCAACTCATAATGGATTAAAGACCTGAAAGTGAGACCTGAAACTATAAAACTCCTGGAAGAAAATATAGGCAGTACACTAATTGACATCGGCCATAAAGGGATCCTTTCAGATTCCATGTCTACTCGGCCAAGGGAAACAAAAGAAAAAATAAACAAGTGGGGACTTCATCAGACTACAGAGCTTCTACAAGGCAAATGAAACCAGGATCAAAACGATAGACAACCCATGAGCTTGGAGAAAATATTCAGAAATCGTTTATCTGACAAGGGATTAATCTCTGTAATATATGAAGAACTCACACAACTGAGCAACAAAAAAACAAACAACCTGATCAAAAAATGGGCAGAAGATATGGACAGAGATTTTTCCAAGGAAGATATACAGATGTCCAATAGACACATGTTAAAGATGTTCAACATCACTAATCATCAGGGAAATGCAAATCAAAACTACACTAAGATATCACCTTATACCCGTTAGAATGGCTATAATCACCAACACAAAAAACAACAAATGTTGGAGAGGTTGTGGAGAAATGGGAACCCTCATTCACTGCTGGTGGGAATGCAAACTGGTGCAGCCTCTATGGAAAACAGTATGGAGATTCCCCAAAAAATTAAAAATAGAAATACCTTATGATGCAGCAATCCCACTCTTGGGCATGTACCCAGCGGATGTGAAATCAACCATCCCAAGAGGCTTATGCATCCCTATGGTCATTGCAGCATTATTCACTGTAGCCAAGAAGTGGAAGCAACCCAAGTGTCCCTCGACTGATGATTGGATAAAGAAGATGTGGTATATACATACAATGGAATACTACTCAGCCATAAAAAAAGAGTTAAGTGTCTCATTTGCAACAACATGGATGGACCTAGAGGGTGTTATGTTAGGTGAAATTAGCCAGAGAGATGGACAAACACTGCATGATTTCACTCATATGTGGAGTATAAATGAACACACGGACAGAGAGAACCGGTTTGTGGTTACCAAGGTGAAGGGGGGTGGGGGTGGGCACAAGGGGTGAAGGGATGCATCCACATGGTGACGGACAAATACTAGTGTACAACTAAAACCCCACAATATTATAAACTATTAAGACATCAATAAAAATGGGGGAAAAAAGGCTTTATGGTGGTTCAGAGAGAGAAATACATTGTAGAGATAGGGGACTGCTACCAGCACCCAGCATACCCTTTGTGACATGATTACTGTGTAGAGCAGAGGGTTACAGATGGCCACATAGTGGTCATAGGACATTGCTGGCAGAAGGAAAAGTTCACCAATGATGAACAAGCTGAAGAAAGCTAGCTGTGTATTGCACCAATTATTGGGGATTGTATTTCGATTAGCTACAAAATTTACCAACATTTTGGGTCCCACAGCTGTTGAATAACCAAGACCAATACAAGCCAGGTTTCTGAGAAAAAAGTACATGGGTGTTTGCAGCCTGGAGTCCATCTTGGTGAGGATGACCATGCCCAAGTTGTCCACTGCGGAGATCATGTAGGTGATGAGGAAGAGCCCAAATAATAGAGCCTGCAGCTCAGGGCGGCCTGTGAGTCCCATGAGAATGAATTATTTTAACGCTGAGATTTTGGCCATCCAGCCCATTATAGAACATTACCGTGGGAAGAACCATCAGAAGAGTCATTGGGTTTCAGGAGCTATTATTGGTTAAGTAGTAGCCATTTTATTCTTGTGTCACATAGTAGTTAATCATTACAAGGTATATATAGTCCCTTTATGGTTCTGTCAACAATCTATCATTAGAAAAGTTTGCCTTAGAGCAGGAACCCTGATATTTTTTCAAAAACGTTTTTCATTTAAAATGCATAGAATTAGTTGAAACATATCAAATTTTAGAAGAAATTGTAATAAAAAGTAGTAGCCCTTTGCTTCTTGCCCCTGCAACTTCAGTCTCAATCTTCAAAGAAAATCATAATTAACTTATTTCATAGACTCTGATTTACTTCTCTTCATTATGACTCCACATATCTAAATGGTATTCTCATTCCACTTACCCATTTGATTTTTAAAAATTATATTCTCATTCCACAGTGTTTTTATGAGTTTTGAACATCATTTAATGATTTTTTATAATGACAGAAAATGATTTAGCCACCTTGCAAAAGTCCCCAACGTGCTCACTCTAATGCACATAGATAACTTTTTTACTTCCTCTAGAACAGTGTACCCGAAACTTCAGCAGTTGTGTGCTGACATTTGAGGTTTCTGATTTTTGCTATGTTGCATATCAATTAAGGCCCGCATCTATAATTTAGTCAATCTGAGAAAGAATGATTAGCAGGTATTCCCATATTTGTTTTGATATTAGGACTAATATCTCTGAAATGATGGATTTAATATTGTAGTTATATTTTTCTAATACATTTTAAGAGAAAAAATTATTAAAACATATTTCTTAATGTACCACCTACAATCATCTAGTAAACTACTATGAATATACTTACCCAACAGAGAGGAACGTCACTCTCGAGAAGGTCTCAAATGCTTCAGAGGCAGGCAGACATATCACTGCATGAAGTCTAAGGACGAAAGATAAGGAAAGTGATGGGGAAATGGGGAACAAGACATTGCATGACTCATTTGAAGTTCACTCAAATTTTACCTGTTTAAATGTACATGAACAGGACAGACAATTATTTGAACTACATAAAGCCAGTTGGACATGGCATTGATAGAAATGGAGTATATGCATTATATTTTAATTTGAATACTTTCCAAACTTTGAATAATTCCAAACTTTCATGGAAAAAAATCATCCATATTTATTACAAACTCTTCCAGAGTTTAAAAAATGTGGACTACATTGCAATTCATCCTAGGATGCTAGCAAACTCCTGATTAAAAATAAAAAGATATAATAAAAAACAATGTGTTCAGAGCTATCATTTCACTTATAGAGATGTAAATATCCTAGACAATATTAACATATCACTAATGTCAATTTAAATATTTATATAAGAATTACAGTACATTATGTTCAAGCTGGGTTGATCCCATGTTTGGCTAGATGGTTTAATATTGAAAAATCTATATATAATTTACATTATCAGACTGAATTAGGAAAAAATATAAGTATTTGAATAGATGAAGAAGTAATACCATTTAGATAGGACAAAAACAATAAAAATTAAGAATAAAAGGGAAATTCCATAACTTGATAGAATATCTCATAAAAACTAGACTGAACCTACTTTTTAAAGGAGAAAAATTAAAACTTTATTGATAAACATTGTAGAAGTCCTAAACAAACTGTTAGAAATACTATGTTCCTGGATTACAGAGCTTGGTGTTATAAAAATGCTGATTCTGCTCAAAGGAATCTATTTGCTCAACGCCTTTCCAATCAAAATCTCACCATGGGGGGCTGGCCCAGTGGCATAGCAGTTAGGTTTGAGCATTCCACTTCAGCAGCCCAAGGCTTGCAGGTTCAGATTCCGAGCATGGACCTATGCACCACTCATCAAGCCATACTGTGGTGGCGTCCCATATACGAAAATAGAGGAAAATGGGCACAGATGTTAGCTCAGGGCTAGTCTTCCTGAGCAAAAAGAGAAAGATTGGCAACAGATGTTAGCCCAGGGCCAATCTTCCTCACCAAAAATAAAAAATCTCACTAGGGGATTCTGTAGAATTTGACACTGATGCAAAATGTATTTAGAAAGTGCAAATTATAAAGAACAAGCAAGACATGACATGAGCTACCAGATATTAAAACTTACAAAGCTGGAGTTGAGACAATGTGGCATTGGCACAAGGATGGGCAAATACATCAATGGAGCAGAACAGAGAACTCAGAAAAAGACCCATGCTTCTATAGAACCGTGGTGTATGACAGAGGTGGCATGTTAGGACATTGAGACAAAAAGGGTCTGTTCAATAAATGGAGCTGGAGAAAATGATTATCCCTATAGAAGATGACGAAATTGAATGTTTGGTTCATCCATATAAAAATCAATCATCGACTGGTCAAGAACTTAATATCAGAAGAAAACGTTTAAACTCATAGCCTTAAAAAATAGAACCTCTGGATGTCCCTAAAAACACCCAGAAATCTCAAGAAAATCAGACGAGAAATTCAAGATTAATTTCACAGATTAAATCTAGCTCACAAAATTTACTCTATCTAAAAGTCTATTCACAGTTATTGACAAAATATTTACAAAAAAGTAAAAATAAACATTCATTGATCACAACCAAATAAGAATAATGGCAAGGTCTAATTCATCAAGCTACAAGAAGTTATACCCAAGAAAGGAATATCCCACAACAGTTCGCAGAGTTTGGCCAACTTCATCCAAACATAGCCTGTTGTAATGTTACAAATCCCTGGAGTTCTTCTGAAATGCAACTGAGTTCATACTTTATGTGCTCCTCTCCTCACCATGCCTACACAAGCACGGACTGGAAAGAAACAGGGAAACTGAGCAACAACCCTTCTATCTGATGGAAGCACAAACTCCAGAGCTGTACCAGGATTTGGGGAATGGCTCTGAAGCCCAAGGATGTCCTCTTATGCAAATATGAACACCAATCTCAACTAAGCTTTCTGTAAGATCTCACAAATAGCCTCAACTAAGATAATGGGTTGGTCATATTGAGAACATTGTCTTCCCACTCAAAGGAGGGAGAGAAAGGGAGACGGGAGACAAAAGAAGAAAAAAATCTTGAATGTCTTTAAAAACATGTCAGGCTCAGCAGTCTTTAGGTATCAGCATCAGCAGAAATATGTACACATATTATTTTAAAATTATAAAAAAAGGACAAACACTTATACTTCTCTCACCCAACACTGCTGACAAGGCCATGAGCTCTTATGTACATCTCCATTCCTTACTGTGTAAAATACACTGCTTTACCATAAAGGAACACTAATTCTGCAGTAAAGTGGTATTAGTGAATGATATAAAATCAATATAAGTCTTTTCTAATTACAACTTTGGACTCTGACAAAATATGCTGCTTGGCCAGTCCTACTTAGCAAATACCAAAATTTTGCAACTTAATATGTGTAGGATTATTCTCACTGGCTGTGGGATTCAATGCCAATCCCCAAACCACTATTATGTGGCTTTTCATGATCCTTGAAGATTTTTAAAAACTGTACTTCCTCATTATAGTTATATCCCATTATGCTAGATTCTCAAACATGTGGGCAAAATTCTATGAGCTGAGTGACATGGTTTATGTTGTACCTGTGTCATATAACTGGGACCCATGCAGAGGTATGGGAAGGTCTTCTACCTTCTTCCCATCCTTTGAAAATAATATTGCCTATTCACCTGTGGTATGTGGAATCTCTAACATGAAGAACAACAGATCAAGAAGGCTTCCCTTAATGCATTTAGGTTCATTATGAGAGAGGAAAGGGAATGTCCAAGCTTTGAACGATGAAGTCTAAGGTGTGGCAAGTTCACCAGTACTGAAAGCAGAGCACATGTACCTGACTAACAGTTCTTCCAGGGGTTGATCTGCCTTGTCCCTTTAATTGTACTCATTTTAAACTTGGTTTTGCCCCCACTGTAAATATGTTAGGAGATCCTTCCAAGCCTTTAGTCTCACTATCCAAATGAAAACAAATTGAACACAAAGATAGTAGGGACAAAGACATCCTGGTATTGTGGTGTCATGGTTCACTTCTTTTCCTGAGGGCAGAATGTCGTGAGAGCTTGCTCAGACCATATGCAAGGCAGTTTGGAAGTGTCTGAGACTTCATGTGTCAAGGAGCAGTGCTCACCCAGTAAGGGACAGGAATCAACGGATAAACACCGAAGCTTTCCTGGTCTTCTTTCAAACAATTCCTAGAAGGGTTCTGAAGGCTACCTCAAAGCATCTCAAGTGATAGAACCTTAGTGGCTTACAGCAGTCATCTATACTTGTACACTTTATTGACTTTCTCCCTTCTCAGTCTTACATTCCTTCTTCCCTCATTTTTGCTTCCTGGAATCACCAGTAAATAAATATCATATACTCAAGTCTTTGCTTCGGGGTCTGCTCTTGGGGCAATTTCCACTCTGACAATCCCAGTCTCTTGTATGGTATTAGGAAAAGGAGGCCATACATATCTATAGCCAAATGATACTCTATGGAGGCATGATCATAAGAGAGACAGATAATATCACATTAATGGACAACTGGAAGCCCTGTCAGAAACTTACTATCTGAGGCATAGACACTCAGCATCAATATCCCTGACCTGACCATCAGCATCTTTGCTTAGACAACATTCTAGGTAGA
Source organism: Tapirus indicus (assembly GCA_031878705.1). NCBI lineage: Eukaryota > Metazoa > Chordata > Mammalia > Perissodactyla > Tapiridae > Tapirus > Tapirus indicus. The sequence continues at coordinate 62,619 of CM062932.1, read as the reverse complement.
GCTTTCAAAAAATGCTTACTCCCCCTTCAGAATGTTTATTGTCTAGAATCCTAGTATAAATGTAGAAATAATAACAAATGGAAAGAAAGTTCCTTACTACCCTCAAATAATATAATAATAGTGGTAAAAACATATCATTACTCCAGAAAATATAGTTATGACAAGAGATTAATAATATGCATGGTATAATGTACTGAGTCTGGCATTGGTGATTATATCTATATCTATACCTATAATTGAAATTGAAGACAGCTGTCAAAAATCATCATCTAGTAATCATGATAATCAATCAGTGCCTCACCTAAATGAGGCACCTCTTCATTTAGGTGAGGCATCTCCTCACCTAAAATGAGGAATGTGTTCTGGTTCCCTCATGTGATTACTAACCTAACTGCAGTCAGAAGAATTCATGAGTGTTTCTCCCCTTTGAGACACTCCCCTGGGGGCTTGAATGCAATTGCTCACTTATTCCCAAAGCATCTGAGAACAGGAAATGCTGCCATGATCTTTGTTAATTATCCAGGGTATCTTTGATTTTCCTATTGAGGAAATGTTCTTTTATATAAAATTTACCTGCTTCACTTTGTTAGTATTTTTACTGCATCCACTCAGATGTAAGTACATTATTTCTTGGATACATGCTTAATCACCCACAAGTTACTTCAACATTCACCATTTTCCACAATGACTTCTTCCCAAGTTTTATGTCTGAAGATGAAGACAAAACTCTTTAAAAATGTACTGTAGTGTTTTAAAAGATTCAGAAGGAATAAAAATTATGAATATGTGTGTAACTTTTATTTTTATTTCTTTTTGTGGCTTAAGGGACTAAACTGAGTTAATGATACCCTAATTCCATATTTCACAAACATCATCAGTCCTCATTCCCCATCCCCACTCAATTTCCCTTCCTTCACATGGGTATCTCCTCTAGCAAAGTTGACATCTGCCTTTAAAAAGGAATACAGCCTTATAAAGTAAATATAATGTATGTTTTAATGTGCACATGTATGTTCTTATATAACTCATTTTGCTATCTAAAGGTTCTCACTCAACTATATGTTTTTGAAGTATATTGATTTAACTACATACACACCAATATTTTGCTGACTTTTAAATTATAATTTGGATCTACTTTCATTTAATATATGTTTGTTCCCATAGTAATAGGCATTTAGTTAGTTACCAATGTATCACCACAATTAACAACTTTGTGTGTGCGGTCCTCACTGATCCATGAATGAACATCTCTGTGAAGTATCTCTTGGAGTGGGTCCCTGATATGGGAAAAATAAGCACATTTAATTTATTTAAATAAATATGGATCTATTTCAAAATTTCTTTTATCAATATACATTTCACTATCAGAACAAGAATTTCATGCTCTGGACATCCGATTTACAAATCTGTACTGCTTATACATATAGTGAGAGATTGCAATAAATAATTAAATCAGATTTAACTTTACAGAACTAAAATTGTTTTACTTGTCTTAATACATTATCTTTAAAAAATAATCCAAATACTGATCTGAATTTGAAATAGAAGGATGCACTGAGCACAATCCATGTCAACCAAAAAGTCCAGAGATTAGAGCAGAGATAGATAAACACAGGATTTTTAATATAGTTTTAATATTTGAATGTGTGGAGTAGTGATAAGAGAGACCATTTTGGACAATGCTAATGAAGTAGTTATTGACGTAACACGAAAAACTGACACCCAGTCTGTAGTCGAGGGGACTGACTGATGGCGGATATCTCTGTGTCTCCTCTCGGGCGCACGGCTGGACTGTTCCTCATCCTCCCGCAGGCGGGCATGGCACCACAGCCCCGCCTGCCCGTGAGCCACTTGCTCACGCTGTGTGCTTGTCCTGAATGGCGTTCCACAGCCTTGTGTTTTGGAGCTTGTAGTTTCCATTCTGGAACCACCAAATGTTGAAAAATTGTGACAGAGAAAGCAAACAATGAGAAAAGTGATGACAACAGGAGTGAAGATGCCACCACAGTCAAGGAACTCTCTGTTTTTAGCCATATTGGTTATTCAGTAATTGAGAAGCAATATTTTAAGCATTGATATCTTACTATGACAGTTTCTTACTGAGATATTTCATAAAGGGTTTTAAATTAATATAACATAATCTCATGAATCTGTGTTAATCTTTTTATGATTGTGTTAATGACCTTTATTGTTTAGTAGTGTATTCTGTTAGATCTTTGATTTTTTTTTTTGCTGAGGAAGATTCACCCTATGCTAGCATCTATTGCCAATCTTCCTGTTTTTCTTTTTTCTCCCCAAAGCCCCAGTACATAGTTGTGTGTCATAGTTGTAGAGTTGTAGCTCTTCTATGTGGGATGCCACCTCAGCATGACTTGATGAGCAGTGAGTCGGTTCAGATCCTGGGATCTGAACCGGTGAACTCTGGGCCTCTGAAGAAGAATGTGTGAACTTAACTTCTTTGCCACTGGGCTGGCCCCCTGCTAATCTTCCTCTTCTTGTATGTGAGCTACTGCCGCATACTGCATGGCCACTGAGAGACCAGTGGTGTAGGTCTGTGCCTGGGGACCAAGCCCGGGCTGCTGAAGTGGAGCACACAAAACTTAACCACTAGGCCACCAGGGCTGGCCCCAGATCTTTGAAATATACATTTTATAAAGTGTTTTTTTTTCTTAAATCATCAGTAACCTCTTCTGACCATTATAGCTCAAACTGATTTGTGGTTAGAATTATTTTTAAGAAGTACATATTTAATTATTATTGTTATTTTATATATTTTAATATTTAGTTTGATATTTTAGTTAACCCAAATTTATGTACATTTTGTGAGGTGAGGTAAAGAGTTTATCACAGCTGTTTTTGTCAACAAAATTGCTCCAACCCAGATAATGGTGGTTGTTTGTAAAGGTGCCTTTATAAGTATTGAAAGAGTCAAAGCCAATCCTGGACAGAAGCTTAGAATAGAAGGTGATAACTGGGGCATAATATATGGAAGAATCTCAAGTTTCATAAAGTAGTAGCTCTATTTAATAGAAAGAAAGAGCAATTTTATAGCTTTTAATTGAGATGCAGAGAGAAAAGAAAGGAGAGGCAAGAAGAAGGAGTAAGAGAGAGGAGCCAGTATAATGGCTTAAGGCTGGGGGAATATAAAAAGGGAAAGTGAGAAATTCTTTTGTGGTGCAGAGTTAAGTTACTCTAAGAATGAGGAGGTATGATGCTACAATATAAACCTCTATTTTGCCTCCTTCCACCTGTATCTGCAGTGAAGTTTACTCCTTTTTTGGCTGATTTCTTTGAAAGGACTTTTTCATTTCCATGGAGGTGACTTGTGGAAATAGTCCTTCAGAAAGCAGAGATCATAGGTGTGAACTATGACAATGTAGACAAGTGGAGTGAGGCCTGTGGACGTCCAGGGAGAGGGCATTAGCTGCTCAAACCAAACTTATCTAGACCTTAAGGAACAAGAAATTCTCCATCAGAAGTCTTAAAATTCCTCATTTTTATTTTTGAATTCAAAGAATTCTGAAATCCTGCCAATTTCTGTTACCTTTACTTCACATGTCATACTCATGCTCTCTCACTCTGTTGTAAGTTAGTAGTGTTTTACATGTACAGTCAGAGATATGACACATAACTCAATTTTTTTTTGGCCGTGATGGCCCTTGGGAATTGGTGTCACTTTGAGGACAATGACTTTTTATTTGTCTAATAGCATTTTACTCCAAAACACACTAAATAAAAATGCTAAAAGAAGTGGTGCTGGTGCTGGTTGTTATGATTTCATAACAAAGACAATTAACTCTACACAACAAATTTTAGGATAAGCATGATATAGAAAAAATTATACATCATATTTGGATAAATATCAACATTTTGCTTTGTGTATATGAACCGAGTGAGAGGGATAAAAAAGTAGAATCCCCTTTTATATATTTTTTTCAGTCTGTTTTGTCACACATCCTATTTCCATGTATATCTCAGCATTTTTTGTTTAGTTTTTATTTTCCCCTAAAAGTTTACTTTTTCCTGTGGTATAAATTTATTTTAACTACAAGATCAAAATAGGTCCAAAAAGGTTGAGAAATTGGTGGATAAAATGCTGCAAAAAATAAATAAATAAAACTTCTAACGGTTGAAGAAAAATATCTGTGGCAAGGAAGACGATCTGACTCTTGCCCACCTTCCCAGAAGTGATTCTTGTGTGCCTCTACTGCCAGCTACCAGGCTGTCTCTCCTTGTTTAGAAAATGTGCAAACACTTTAGTAACTTATGTTTAATTTTAAAATGTGTTTACTTTAAAATTATTGTTTACTACTTATAAAAAGTGTTTTCTTCGTCAATTAATTAATTTTTCTGTAGAGAAAATTGGATATTTCAGGTTGGAATAAAAAGGATTAAGATTTTCCCATTGAAATTAAGGGAATTTTTAACTATTTACTGCCTGTTCACTTAACAGTAGGATTTTCAGGAGCAAAGGAAAACCCTTAAATGAAGGTAGTTGTAGCTTTAAACTTACATTAGTTTGAACCATTGACATGGGTTCTCAGGAATCTCTTCAACGCATCCTTCACATTCTTGTTCTTTAGGCTGTAAATGAGGGAATTCAGCATTGGTATCACTAGGGTGTAGAATACTGAGGCCATTTTATCAGTAGCTAATAAGTGGCTGGTCCTTGGTTGCAAATACATGAGGAGACAGGTCCCATAGTACACAGTGATAGCCATTGTATGAGAGGCACAGGTGGAAAAGGCTTTTTGTCACCCTTCTGAAAAATGTATCCTGAAAATGGCAAGAACAATGTTGAAGTAGGATATTACAGCAATAATCATAGAGAAAAACAAATTGGTCCCCAAAAAGGTAAACACAGCTGTTTCTGGAATGTAGGTATCAGAAGAGGATAATGCTAACAAAGGGGCATTATCACAGTAAAAGTGGTTGATTACATTGGAAGAGCAACTTGACACAGAGAAGACACAGGAAGAGGCAGTCAGTGCTGTGGTCAAGCTGTAGAGGTATGTGAGGGATGCCAGCAGAAAGCAGGCCTGTGGAGACACCACTACCACATACAGCAGGGGGCTGCTAATAGCCACATAGTGGTCATAGGCCATTGCAGCCAGCAAGAAAATCTCAGCCACAATAAAAAATAGAATCCACCCAGTTGGGCTGCACATCCATAGTAGGATATGGTTTTCTTTGAAACCAAGAAGTTAACCAGCATTTTAGGGGCAATGGCAGTAGAATTGCCAAGGTTAATGATAGCCAACTGTTGGAGGAAAAAGTACATGGGGATCTGAAGTTGAGAGTCAACACTGGTGAGGCTGATGATGCCCAGGTTCCTGCCACAGTCAGCCCACAGAAGACCAGGAAAACAAAGAAGAGAGGCATCTGGAGTTCTGGATGGTCTGAGACTGCTATGAGGATGAACTAGGTCACCGAAGTGAGACTCCCTGGAGCCATTTATGTTATTGTTTTCATCTTTTAGTGGAAAAGTGGAAAGAGATTAATAGACGGTAAAATTGCTTTTTCTGTTAGATGCTAGATTGTTAAATACTCATTTAAAATCAGTTTATTTTTGTTCACAAACACTTGAAAGTTTCAGATCTTAATTGCTTTTCTCTCGATCCTTTCACAAAATTCAGAAATACAAACTCTCCAGAGATCAAGTTCAGGTTCTTAGAACTGTTTGGCCAAGCTATTAATTTTTTATTTATTGTTGGATAAAGTTTACATTGGATTAATATACATCAACTTATTATATGTGTTAATATTTATATGCATATATCAGTCATATTATATGAAATTCGTGAATATATACATGCGTGTATATATGTGTCTGTTAACATTTATATATTTATACACATGCCTCTCTGTGTGTATGTTTCTTATGATAAAAGAGTGCTACCTATAAGAAATTGATGAGTCAGAGTGACTTCTGGTATTTTTTCCTTAGCTGTCATAGGCCTTCTCTCAGCCCATACTTTGTCATCATCCTTGAGAATTTCAGTATGTCTGTGGGAAACACTTTTAGTACCCTGAGTTTTTCCTTATCAGTTTCTACCACACCAGTCTGCTTCAGCTGCCCACAAACTACACTTCCGTACTGTTCCTTCTTAGTATCATTCAGAAACTCAGAATCCTCTTTATTTAATCACATTTCCTTTCTTCTGCCAAATAAACCAGGCCTGCCCTATCACTCTAAATTCCACTTGCTCAGACTCCTCTATTATTTTGTTCTGTCATCCTTTCCAGCTTATACCTCTTTCCTTCAAATTGTTTAAAGCCTGTTTTGATTTTTAAAAATTTATTACTTATAGTTTTGATTTGTGAAAGTTTGAACACTTTGCTTTACTTGGATAGAGAAATGAGTGGGGGAGAGTGCTAACAGTATTCAGTGTGGTCTGTTCTCAGAACTATGCTAAGCATTTTGAAATAATGATCTCATTATTCTGCAGGAATGTCCTATAAGATGGATACGATTACTTCTATGTCTGATAGACAATTGAGACTCAATGAGATTAAGTTACTCAAAGGATGTTGGTTAATGGTATGGTTTTATGGTTTTTGTTTGATTGGTTAGTTGGTTGGCTGGTTATTGGTTCACCAATTACTAGCTGTGTGATTTCTATCATTATTTATATTCTTGTGTTATGTGAATTAAATGAGATAATGCATATACATAGGTTAGTTAGAACAGAGCCTGGTAACAATGAATGCAAAATATTTGCTACCAGTAGTTATTGTTATTGGCATGTTTTGAATGATTTTTTAATGTGGTTTCTTATTTCAGTCCCAGCAACTCATTCTACCTTACTGAGGGCTTTTATAGTTGAAATAGAAATAGCAAGTGAATTATAATTTTGCATATTCAGAAAACTGGGACACAAGATATCTAGCTATATATTTAACAAATCAGCTTGTGCTCTCCCACAACCTGATTCTCTCTTAAATCTGTGGTGTGTGTTTGTTTTAAAGATGTTTTATTCTGTACATCAAATACATGTCTGGAGGTGATCTGATGGTGTTGCACCAGCTATCCCATATCTCTCATCTCCTACCACTGCATCTAGAAAGAGCAGACTAGCATACACAGAATGAAAACTGACAGCTGGGTGGTGTGGTTCCCTGACCAGAAATGAACCTGGGCCACACCAGTGAGAGTGCTGAATCTTAACCACTAGGCCACCAGGGATGGCTCTGTTTGCATATATCCTTACCTATTAAAGTTCCTCTTCTACTGAAATATAACTGATGGCAAAGCTAGGGTTGCTTTTTATTTTGGTAAGTATGTGTCACTGAAATAAAGAACAGCCCCAGTTTTCTCCTGTTTCTTCAGAATCTTGTTTGATTTTACATTTGTTCTAATAAGAGTTATTTTAATTTTTTGCATATAGTTTTTTTTGTTTGTTTTTGAAAAGAAATATTTTATAGGTCTACTAAAATAATAAATTCTCAGTAAATAAAACTCTAAAAATTACCTAATGTTAATCATTTTGTGTTACAATGTGGATGAGAAATAATATTGCAACTTTTAAATAGCTTCTGAAATGATTTCAAGAGTATGTTCCATTGGTCTCTAACTGTAGAATTTGTCTGAAACTTATTTAAACCTAGTTTCTGCTAGGGACAAACTGTATCTCAATATGAGCTCTCAGTGTCTGCCAGCAACATAGAGACTGACTGTTGACACTAGGAATCCTTCTGTCTCAGGGTTTATCACCCTGGACAAAATGAAAACTTGTTTTTATTGATGTTAAGTCATTTAGTAGGTCCTTCTTGGAGAGATAGAATCTTATATTTTAGAGACACTTAAGAAGCTTCTTATCTGGTATAAAACATCCATCAATCCTGCCAGTTTGAAGGCAGAAAGCATTCCTCTCTGTATTCCTAGCATTCCTATCCCTATATAAGGTGGAGTACACTCCCTGTAATGGCCTCTCACTGTTCTGTACAAATGCCAAAGCATCTCATGTCTCAGCTGGATGCTGGATCTGGTTGTTCAGGTCACACCATCCCCACTTCCAGTTATCACTCAGTGCGCAGAGACCTGAGTCTAGGAGAAGGGACAGAGCAGACATCATTTCAGCCCTGAGGCTGATTTGAATTGATAAAGCTTTCAAGGTACGTGGTCTTCATGTCTAGAACTAGTAATAAGTAAATTATTTTGTTTAACCTACCTGCACACAGAGATCTGCTGAGACCCACTCCTGAGGTTGCTGCTTGAAGCATGCAGAATAGTTTTACAAGTGTCTGAAGTCCCTGAAAACCTTCACATTGAAATATGTTTACTTATGGCCCCAGTGCCTGAACATGAGAACCAGAATTACCAGATAAAGCTCTAATTCCCCAGGGAAAGAAAGACAAGTTAATGTTCATTAGTCAAGTCTCCACTCAGAATTTCATCCAAAGAGTGAAAACGTGTAGATAGACAAGGAACTCTCTTAGGTGATCATTTTGAATAATAATCACATGCAATGATTCCACCTTTTGTTTATTTGCGTGTTTTGAATTATTCCTCTACATTTGCTGGGAAGTGTTGCTGCTGGCCCTGGGATGGAAGAAAATCCAGCAGTTAGAAAGCACAGGATTCTGGCCCCAATGTTCAATTTTAATGTGAATATTGGGAATAAAGTTGAATGTAAATTTTTTTTTCTTTTTGGTGAGGTAGTTTGGCCCTGAGCTAACATCTGTTGCCAATCTTACTCTTTTTGCTTGAGGAAGACTGTCACTGAGCTCACATCAGTGCCAGTCCTCCTCTATTTTGTTCGTGGGATGCCTGCCACAGCACGGCTTGATGAGCAGCATGTAGGTCCATGCCCATGATCCAAACCTGTGAACCCCAGGCTGCTGAAGCACAGTGCATGAACTTAACCACTACACCACCAGGCTGGACCCCAGCCCTTTTTTTTTTGTTTTTAATATTATAGGATTATAGTTCTTTCTTTCTTTCTTTTTTTTTTGCTGGGAAAGATTCACCCTGAGCTAACATCTGTTGCCAGTCTTCTCTTTTTTTTCCTCCTGAAAGCCCCAGGACATAGTTGTGTATTCTAGTTATAAGTCCTTCTATGTGAACTGCTGCCACAGAATGGCTACTGACAGATGAGTGGTGTGGTTCTGTGCCCAGGAACCAAACCCAGGCCACCAAAGTGGAGCCTGCTGAACTTTAACTGCTAGGCCATCTGGGCTGGCTCACAAAACCTCCATTCTTGTGTCAACAATAAGCTTTCATGTATTTGCCATAAAAATCAGAGAATATACGACATAAACTCAAAATGTGAATGGTTGGAGAGAGACTGAATATCAGTTTTTTAATTGAAATTCATAAGGCACCCATCATATACATGGTCCTATTTCTAGTTTTCAATTAAAATTATTTGGGTGGAAAAAATTTTTTTCATATAATCCTGTGATCTTTTCTCAAGATATATAAATATTGCAATATTTATAGTTGCCAAAGTGCAAACTAAACTGCTGTACCACTGGGCCAGCCCCCTGATAACACTTTTTATTTTACTTTTTGTCTGGAATTTTCTACTCTATAAGCTTTATCAGTGAAAAAGAGTATGTCTAAATAGTTTGCCTTTGTATTAACAGCTTCTAAAATAATATCCAGGAAAGAGTCGATGTTCCAAAGATATTTGTTGACTGACTGACTGACAGAATGAATGATGAATAAGTGAGTGGATGGATACAATATACATCCTAAAATTCTGAAATAAAATATGAGGTTTTCATTCCCAGTGCTGGAATCTATCTTTAATGTGATTTTAACTTAAGAAAGAAACTGTGACAACTTGCACATCATTCTCTAGAATATTACTACTTTAGGGCAGGACACAATTGTTCTTTCTTCATCTTGGTGTTCCTAATATCTAAGAAGGATGTGGCACATTCTAGGCTCTAAAATAATGAAGTAACAAACTGTGGACAATAAAGAGGAAATTACAAAGACTTTTACCAACTTTCAGTTATTTACTACAGTGAATTTAAATCATTGAGGTTCTTCCAGAGTCCAAATATTCACATGAAGCTCATGTTGTTGCTTCCTCTGTCGTGTCCTTTGTAGATTGTCTGCCATGTGACCAGCAGTCTGCACCACGCTCGGTTAACAATACTCTCATTCCCTCATTGGCTCTGCCAACTTCCTCATCTAGTTAGCATCCATGTAATATTGTAAAGATTGCTTTTATTCTTTCCACTGTTACTGATGCTTTATTTTACAGCTTGATCTCTCATTTGAAGCTTATTATTTATTGTACAAGAGCTATTTCCCACTTCCTAAGTTTTGAGTATGCTATTAATAAACTTACCTTGGTCAAGCAGGTAAAATTCTAAGACAGGACCATCATTGGATCACAAAATTTCACCTTTCTAAATATTTGTAAGAAACACACACATGTCTATATATGTACACACACACACACATATATAAATATGCAGAAAAATGACTTTATAGAGACCATATTTCCATCACCCATGTTAACATAATAGTTTTACCTTATAAGATTCATTATTTTAAAGTACTACATAATTACTTGTAAGCTAAATTTGCACTGATATAACCTCCCCCATTCCCATTCCCTCCACCCCATCTGGAGGCAACAACTATTAACTATTACAATCTTTTCTCTGTTTTTCCAAATCTTTTTATTTTTTTATTGTGGCAACAACACTTTAACAAGAGATCTACACTCAATAAGTTTTTAAGTGTACAATACAGTAATGCTAACTATAGGCACAATGTTGTACAATAGGTCTCTAGAACGTAATCATCTTGCATAACTGAAACTTTACACCTATTGCATAGCAACTGCCATTTGCCCATCCCCCATTGCCTGGCCACCACCATTCTACTGTCTGCTTCTATGTGTTTGGCTATTTTATATACCTCATATAAATGGAATCATGCAGTATTTGTCCTTCTGTGACTAGCTTATTTTACTTAGTATAATGTCCTCAAGGTTCATCCATATTGTCTTTTTAAAAAATATAATGAATGTACTGTTATATTCTTGGATACATAAATTATACACACTATTGCTTGCTATGTGGTTTTAGAATTTATACAAGTGGATTTGTGATGATTACATCATCTCATGATTGGTACATATATATATTTTGCTCAAACATAAGATTTGGAGATTTAATTATCTTGATTGCTATGGATTTGGTTCATGCAGTTAAACTTGATGAGTATTATGTTTGCTTCTGAGTCTTCTCTATTATGAACAATAATGCAGTTCACATATTTTTGTTCCTCATTTTTCTCACATACAATAATGCATCTAATCTATATACTTGGATGATACCTGAAAACTATTAGATCATATGCTATAAATATTTTCAAATCTATTACACACAACAAATATATTTTTAAATTGATTCTACCAATTTGTATCTCCAGAAAGAATTTGGGGGTATTTATTTATTCATTCACATTTTTAGCAGTGGTTAATAATGCTAAGCAACTCAAATTTTGCTAAATCAACAGAAGCAATGGTATACGATTATAGTTTTACTTTCAACACTGATTAAAAATGAATTTAGACTACTGAGACTACTGGATATCCACATACAAATTAAAGAAGTCAGACTCCTAACTCACATTACATACAAAAATTAACTCAAAATGGATCAACAACCTAAATATAATAGCTAAAACTATAAAACTCATGAAAAAATAAAGAGGTACATCTTCATGACCTTGGACTTGACAGTAGATTCTTTTTTTTTTTTTTTGATAAGGAAGACTGGCCCTGAGCTAACATCTGTGTCAATCATCCACTATTTTGTATGTGGGTTGCTGCCACAGGATGTCTTGATGAGTGGCATAGGTCCGCACCCGGAATCTGAACCTGTGAACCTATGCCACAGAAGCAGAGTATGCCAGACTTAACCACTATGCCACAGGGACAGCCCCACACAATAGATTCTTAAACATACCAAAATCACAAGCAACAAAAGAAAAAATAAGTAAATTGGACTTAATCAAAATTGAATATGTTGTACATCAAAGGACATTATCAAGAAAGTGAAAAGACAAGCTACAGAATGGAAGAAAATATTTGCAAATAATATACTCAATAAGGGTTGAATATCTAGAATCTATAAAGAACTCCTACAACCCAACAACAAAAAGTCAAATAACCTAATTAAAAAATGGGTAAAGGACTTGGATAGACATTTCTCCAAAGAGATATTCAAATGGATAATAAGCACATGAAAAGATGGTCAACATTATTAGTCATTAAGGAAATGTAAATCAAAACCACAATGAGATACAACCTGATACCAACTAGGATGGAAAAAAAAAGGCAACAGAAAATAGCAAATGTTGGTGAGGATGGGGAGAAATTGATTCACTCATACATGGCTGGTGAAAATGCAAAATATAAAATAGTTCGGCTGCTGTGGCAAACAGTTTGGCAGTTCCTCAAAAGTTAAACATAAAATTACCATATGACCCTACAATTCCAACCTAGATATATACTTAAAAGAATGAAAACAAATAATCGAACAAGGACATGTACATGCAGTGCTATTCACAATAGCCAAAAGGTGGAATGACATCAAATGTTCATCAACAGATAAATGGATAAACAAATTGTGGTATATGCATACAGTGGGATATTAGTAATCCATAAAAAGGAATGAAATATAACACTAAAAAGAATAAAGTACTTAGAAATAAACTTAACTAAAGAGGTGAAAGACTTGTAAACTGAAAACTACAAAACATTGATGAAAATAATTAAAGACACAAACAAATGATAAGACATCCCATGATCATGGATTAAAATAATTAATATTGTTATAATGTCCATACTATTCAAAGTGATCTACAGATTCAATGGGATCCCTATCAAAATCTCAATGGTATTTCCCCCCAAAATTGAAAAACAATTATAAAATGCATATGAAATCACAGAAGACCTGAATAGTCAAAGCAATCTTGAATAAGAAGAACAAGAAAAAAGCTGAGGGCATTACACTTCCTGATTTCAAAATATATTACAAAGCTATACTTATCAAAACAATATGGTATTGGCATAGAAACAGACACACAGATCAATGGAACAGAACAGAAAGCTCAGAAATAAACCCACACATGTATGGTCAATTAATTTTTGTCAAGGGAGCCAAGAATATACAATGCAGAAAGGACAATCTTCTCAATAAATTGTAATGGGAAAACTGGGAAGACAAGTGCAAAGGAATGAAACTGGACCCCTATCTTACACCATATGTAAAATTAAACTCAAAATGGATTAAAAACTTAGACATAAAGCCTGAAACTATAAAACTCCTAGAAAAAAACATAAGGGAAAATCATCGTGACATTGGGTTTGGGAATGATTTCACAGATATGACACCAAAAGCACAGGCAACAAAAGCAAAAATAGACATATAAGACTACATCAAATTTAAAAATTTCTGCACAGCAAAGGAAACAATGAACAAAATGAAAAGGCAATTTGCAAAATGAGAGAAGATATTTGCAAATCATATATCTGATAAGGGGTTAATTTCCAAAATATATAAAGAAACTCTACAATTCAATAGCAAAATAAAACTAATAACCCCATTTAAAAATGGGCTGAGGACTTGAATAGACATTTTTCCAAAAAAGACATATCAGTGACCACAGGCACATTAAAATATGGTTAGTTCCATTATTAATTAAATGAGCTTTTATTAACTAACCTGGAACCTTAAACAGCTATTTATCCTATAATATCTATGGAAAAGTGTTTTAACATGCAAACAACTGACTTAAAAGTGGGTTTTAGTAAGATAACTTCATTTGTGAGTCGAAAACTAACCATGTGTGACTTGTTTTGCATGGAGAATGAATATATTTATTGAGTAAACAAATAAATTCCTGAATATATCAATAATTAATAGATCAGCTGCTAAAAATTGATTTGTGAAATATGGTTCTTAAGAAAAATCCAATATTATTTGATAAGCTAGTGAGTATAAAAATGTAGAAAACTAATAATTACTATTACTGTATCACTGAAAACTACAGATCCATGGGTTCTAAGGCCCCTTACTCCACGGACACATATGACATAGCTTTGTGGCCTTTTATCTCCTTCCCATGACTCGGTAGAGTGAGCTCATTATCTGTCTCACACAGACACAATATGATGGTGATGATGAAGACAATGATGACGATGATGATATTTTACTTGGTTGGCTGGCTATTCCATATCCTACAAATTTTAAAAAATGATTGATATAATGATCATACAGCATGTTGAGTCTTGTCTAGAGAATACCATGCTTCTAATTGATTTTGAGATGTAAACTTCTGACCCAGTCTCTAAGGTAAGCATCTAAAACATGCCCCCAAACATGTTTAAAGGTAAAATATCAAATAAAGGCTTTTTAGAAATGGATCAAGAAAATAGGGAAATGTTAATCTTCTTCTCTTTGAATTAAAGAATTTCATTAAAGCACATCAGTGCATATTTAATTACTCTAAGTTACTTGATTAATAAAGATATTTTTTTCTATTAGCAATTATCCAAGATAAAATGTGGAGTTAGGAAATGTTTATATAAAACTTATAATTATCATTCTTTTATTTTAGAGTATGTTAGCATGCCATGGGAAACATTCACATCACGACGCTGTTCTGAATGAAGCCCAGAAAGGAGTCTTTGGAGTATCTCAGCTTCAGATTTTGAAAACCTTTTAGTGTCAAGGCCATCCAAGTGGAAATTGTCTTTCCACTGAATAATCGTCCATTTGCTTCCCCATGACCACTGAACTCTCTGGCCTTCAGTTCTTCAGCATTGACCCTGATGTCACTAACCAGCCATCAGCTCCCAAGCACGCCAGCCTCTGGGGTCCCACTCTGTCCCAGCAGCCATTCTTACTGTGCAAGAACAGATGATTTTTCACCTCCCACTCTTTCTTAAATATTAAGGTCAAATTTCAAAGTCCACTCTCTATGAAATATTTTCTTGTTTACAGATTAACTTAGCTTCTTTTTGATCGCATTTCTGCAGAAATTGAATTTGGTCTCATTGCCTCTAATGTATTGGAAGCCTCTGGGGGAGAATTTGCCCTATTTTTCATTTAGTACCTGTTGAACTTGGCAACTTTTAGCAGCCCATGATTCATATAGGGCCATAATTAAGAGTGATGATTCTCTGATCTCCTTTACACCTTTCCACCCCAAAACCCTCTCATATCTGTGCACAGGTGGAAACAAGAGCATCAAGACATAAGCTGCTAGAAGGGACAATATGTCTCACAAGGATCACCTGAAGGACATCTGGGAAGAGGGGGTGTCACCTCCTTTGGGGTTTGTCAGCTGACTGTACTTCTAGCCCAGGAAGAGCATAACCCCATCCCCTGTGGGCTTCCTGCCTATAGACCCTGTGGATAGTGTCACTATCAAATCACAGGCCAGAACAAAATGTAAAAATTCTAACAATAGCATTGGAGAATTAAAGAATTCACTCCAGAATATTTAATAATTTACTACATTATATTTAAATCTGGGGTTACTTATTTATTTGGGAAATGTTAAATGTCAGTCTAATTAGACAATGCCAAAATGTACACAGTAAATCAGCAGCAGCTTCACTGTCTTCACAAGGGTTTGTTCTGCAGGTGAAATAATGTTGTACCCATGCCAACATAACCTGGTGTTTTTGAGGGTGGGGTGGAGAGAGGACAGGGATATAGTGAGATTGACAGATGCAAATTGTAAAATGGAGTTATGTTCTTTTAACCTCTCTAAAAGACTGCCTGTTGAGAAAACAGCATTTGTTTTGAAATTAAAACTTATTTTGGTTACTTGTTGTGTAATTTGGTGTAAGTCATCCAACTTCTCTTTTCCCCAGTCTTCTTATCTATAGAATGGGGGTGAGAATAGTACCTGCTCAAGTTAAAAAGTATCTAATATTCTTAAGAGTTTATTATGTGCCAGGCACTGTTCTAATAGCTAAATATGTATTAATTCCTTTAATTCTCAAGCCTACAATGCAGGCATAATTATTATGCCCACTTCACAGATGTGAAAGCTGAGGCACAGAGGGCAAGCAACTTGTAAATGGTAGAACTGTGGCCCTCTGCCTCCAAAGCCATGACATGACACCTCCTCTCCAACATGTTCCACAGGATGGTTGTTCAGGTCAAACTGCTTCCTTAGCTCTGATGTAAAATACAAATATTAGATGTGATAACATGTAGGATGACGTTGATATAAACATATGCCATGTATATAAGTGTTTTACTGGCTAGTGTGTAGTTGTGTTTTGAGGGGTTTGACTTGATCTGTATTTTATTCAAATCCATGGAATAGTGAGCCACGTGGGAACAGGATTATAAACTTCCTGGAAAGTGAATCTGAAAGAGCAAAAGTCATCTGCACACTGGAGCTCAGGGTAAACCTTCTCCAGCTCTCAGACTGCATCTCCTTCCTGTTGGCCCAGCACTGTTAGGAGGCCGCTGGGGTGGTGCTGGTCTCTGGGCCTCAGTTAGGTGTTCATAAGATGTGGGCAATCATCTTACCTCCCCTACAGTGTTGTGAGGAGGATGAAGATAGTGGATGACCAGCATTTGGAAGAGTATCTGGCACACAGTAAGATTTTTCTATACGTGTTACCTGTTATTATTCAGACAACTGCAGAATAAACTTTCTTTTCAAAATCAGTAGATACTGCATCTAAAACAGGCAGATGGAAGTGAATCTTTCTCTAGTTGTGTGTATGTGAGGAAGGGAGGGCATTATGGGAGACAGAGAGTGCAAGAAAAAATGCAAGAGAAATGTGTATATGAACTGGGTAAAAATTCATTGAGGAGAGCGAGGATATTGACTTGGCAGGGGAAAAAAATGCAAATGCATCATGGGGAAGGTAGAAAACTGCCAGTGGGAGATCTTGAAAGGAATCCCAGAAGGCACATGGCCATATCCTTGGCCTCTCTCAGACCTAGTCCTCACTCGGACACAGGTGAGCTGCTGTGGAAGGCAGATGTCTGCCACAGGGTGGAGACTAGAGAACATGATTCTAATTCATTCTCTCAGAGCTGCAGAGGCTCCATTCGATTGCATTTTTTATGTCAACCAGTATTGTTCTGAGTCCTCCAGAGTAAGCTTATTTTTCATGGCAGCCACAATCTGAGCTAAGCGTGTCTCCAAGCTCAGCAGAATGGCTTCTGAGTGCAGCTGTAACGTAACATTTCATGTCATATCTACAAGTGTCAAAGGTACTCCCAAGACGACATCGCTTTATTACCATCTTTATTGCCAGCCGTTTGAATTCAAGGCATTGAGATATTGACAAGTGTGCCACATTTAAATAAAGATATGAAAAAATATAGTCTGAAACTCCATATATCTAAGAATGAGAAAGAAACTCAGCTTGAAACAACGAACCAGTGAAAATGTGTGTCTTGGGAGAAATTTTAGCATTGTTTCCAGTGCAAAAACGGATATAAATTCTCATCTAAGAAGCTTTACCATAAGAATCTTGGTAGGCCTGCTGTAGTGAAAATATTATTATTTTGAATTTTACACTGTCAAGGTCTGTGAAAATTAACACATCTTATACGAAATCTTATTTATGAGGTCAACTTGTTTAATAAGTGTAAACTTTGTTATGA